>OX336396.1:165820802-174937679 GCA_946902985.2 Meconema thalassinum
AAAAACTGCAGCGGGAGTATGATTTAAGATGGAAAGATTTTTATAATTAATTAACAGTGGTTATTTTCCAGGAGTTTTCAAATTCTTCGTCATTTTCCAGGAGTTTTCCAGGAGTTTATCAGACCTAATAAAAATCCAGGAGTTTTCCAGGATTTCCAGGTTTTCCAGGAGTAGTGGCCACCATGCATACAGGATGCAAGCAGAGAACTATCGACCTTTGTGAATACAACGCTAGTTGGGCTGGATAATTCATTTTCATTAGGGGCAACTGATTCACCTGGTATAGGTAGTATGAAAAGGGAACAAATATCACATTATTAATTAAATGTTAAAAACGTATCTTAGCAGACAAAGTAGCCGGTTGTCCCCATGTTACCAAAAACGTAACATTAAGCAATTTCGTCAAATATGCTAAAAGTTTAATGGCCCGGAGATGTTTCAAATAATTTGTGAGTCTTGAAGAGCTCTATCAAACTAAGAAAAAAAAACTTCGAAAATCACTTCCGGTCGAAATGCAGTTCCGAAAATAAAAGCACTTGTTCCTTTACTCGTTTTCATTTTGATGATTCAAATTCTAGTCAAATTAATTTATTTACACAATTCTTTCTTTAATGTGTTCCTTGGTTCAATACCCTCACTCCTTTTTTTTTGTGTTTTCAAGAAATCTTCACATCGGAAGTAATTATCAAGGCATAAGTGAAACTCTGCATTGATTCACACTAGCGCTCGTAGTGGTAGAAAAGGCAAATTGCTAATCTAATCGACCAGCTATGGTTGAATTTCCGATGAACAATCTTCGGTCTACCGCGTGTCATACCGGCCCCTTGTAAGAAACATTTATTGAGTCCTTTATGTTGGAAAGCTGGACAAAAAAATAAAATAAATGCAACAACAATAAGAATCAGTGTTGTACCGACTTTTGAGTCGGCAATAGGACAATAATGTAATAGTGATCGACAGACAACGAGAAGATAGTGTCACAAACGAAGAGGAACCTCCCAAGAAATGACAACATTAAGTTTGTAATCAGAAGAAATTTATAAACAAGACGTTCAGTAAAGAACATATAGCCTAATTTCTCCTAAATGCATGGGTATTGTTATAACTCTTTGACCTTTTCGAGGTGTATAATTGAATGTTGGTTGTAGTATCATGTTGAAATACAACGTGCTATCCTGATATTAAAAATGAATATGAGGTGCCCTTTGCTAGTGCTACCTCTGTAAATAATTTCATTCACTTCGGTTTCACCGTGTTTGAATAGATAGGGAGAATCGATTT
Organism: Meconema thalassinum; assembly: GCA_946902985.2. Classification (NCBI taxonomy): domain Eukaryota; kingdom Metazoa; phylum Arthropoda; class Insecta; order Orthoptera; family Tettigoniidae; genus Meconema; species Meconema thalassinum. Next base: position 165,822,084 of record OX336396.1, read on the forward strand.
GCACACATCCATGGCCGCCATCCGCACAGTTTTGGGCTGATGACCTTGTAGATATGTCAAAATATTCTTCATAGATGAAGGTATAACGTTGCTATATTTGGTAGAAATCACATGATTAGGTTGGTCGATTTAAGCTTTTAACATTTGGGTGGCCGTCATTACGTTTTCGTCAAGATGGCGGTAATATAAAACATGACCCTGAGGTGCCGTTTGCTAGTTCTACCTCTGTACCAAATTTCGTTCAATTCGGTTTCACAGTGTTCGAATTGATAGGAAGGGGACAGACATTCAGAGTACACACACTCACACACACACACACACACACACACACACACACACACACACACACACACACACACACACACACACACACACAGACACACAATTTTTGGCCCTGTGTAGATCTCATAAGTCTACTTTCATTTTTTGCAAAAATCGAAAGTAGGCCAAAAATTAATGAAAAGCGGGTGGGTCTATATCTCCTAAAGGCACAATGGCCATATCCCCTAAAGGTATAGTGTTCATGGAAGGTCTAGTCTAATACATTAAAGGATGCTTTCAACATTGAGTTGCTTCCCTGAAGGGAAGAACTGTGGATTTTTTTAATGATGATGTTAATTGTTGTTGTAAGGGGCCTAACATCTAGTTTGGGTGATAGTGAAAATGAAAGATGATCAAATGAAACCTAGAACAAAAACTAACTACTGACTTACAAACTGGAAGAGGAAATGGAAAACAAAACGGAGAAGAATGTAAATAAAAGACAGGAGGAAAAGGAAATGCCCTCAACTCTCGAAGAATAAGAATTGAGAAACTTGGAAGGAAGGAGATCCCAGAAAGGCAGAGAGGAAAAGGAAAGATGATGATGATGATAATTGTTGTTTTAAGGGGCCTAACATCTAGGTTATCGGCCCCTAATGATCTGGGTGATAGCGAAAATGAGAATGAAATGGAAACCAGAACGAAAATTATGTGAGACGGAAAATACGTACAAAGAGAAGCTCAGATGGAAACAACTCACAATATGGTCTTACAAAAGGGAATTTAGAACGAAAAGATTCACAAAAAGAATAGATTGAAAAAGACCCACAAAACGTAGGCTAGATTCAAAATATGTACAAAATGCAATGTAGCGTCGAAATACTTACAAAATGCAACTGAAATTCAAAATACTTACAAAATGCAAATGAGATCGAAAATAGGTTACGTACAAAATGCCATTGAGGTTCAAAATACTTTCAAAATGCAATTGAAATTGAAAATACACAAAGCAATTCAGATTGAAATATCCCAGTTCCAATCCAAATTATTCACAAAGTGCAATTGAAATTCAAAATACTTTCAAAATGCAATTGAAATTGAAAATGCTCACAAAATGTACGGTAGATTCAAACGACTCATGTGGATTGACTATACTTACAAAATGCAATTTAGATTGAAAATACGTGACAAAAGGTAATTTAGATTCAAAATGCCCACCAAACAAAATGCAATTTAGATTCATAATTCTTGCGAAGTGCGGTTTAGGTTGAAAATACAAAATGCACTTGAAATTCAATAATCTCACTAAAATGTCCTGCGCCTACATTGAAAGACTTACTAAAAAGCAATTCAGATTGTCAATCTTTACAAAATGCAATTGAAGTTGAAACAATCGCGAGATGTAATTTAGATCGAAAAAACTTACAAAATGCAACGTAGATTAAAAATGCCTTAAAAATCGCTAAAAGGGAATTTAGATACATGGTGAACCAAGTAACAAAAACAGTGCGGGAATCTTAAAGAGAAAAGGAAATATAAGGAAAAGAGGAGAGGAGAGGAGAGAGAGAGAGAGAGAGAGGAGAGGGTCCGCCCCAAAGGTAAGGGACAAAAGGGAAAAACGGACCCAGCTCAGGAATCCCTCGGGGTCGCCAACTCCTGAACTCACTAGCCGTGAGCCCTTGAGGGTGTATCATTATCTAGGGTGCACCAGAAGTGGTGGGGCTACATACACCCTGCCTCCTTAAGGGCCTTGAGCACAAGGCAGGAGATAAAAGGAAAAGAAAAAGAAGGCTGACCCCTCACAGAAGGAGGGAATCAGGAAAGATGAGACAAGGGCCAGTTATGGCGGGAAAGTGAAGGACTCCCTAGGCCTCTGATACCCTAATACCGTCGGGGTCGGAAGAGAACATGAGTTGACCAAGGGAGGTCGACAGGAAAGAAGACAGAGAGGAGCCCGGCACAAGTAAGGGGAAGCAATGCCGGACTCAGCTGGGGTCCCGTGGTCGCCAACCCACGTTCCACTAGATGTGAATCCCTCAGGGAGAAAAGGAAAGAGGAGAGGGTCCGCCCCTAAGGCAATATAAAAAAGGAAAAATGGACCCAGCTCTGGAATTTTTCGGGGTCGCCAACTCCCGAACTCAACAGCCATGAGCCCAGGGTTCACCATAAGTGGTGGGGCTACACACACCCTGCCTCCTTGAGGGCCTTGAGCAGAAGGCAGAAGTTAACTGAAATAACTGAAAAAACAACAAGAGGTCTGACCCTCGGAAGAGTGAAAGATCAGGAAAGATGAGAGAAAGGCCAATTAAGACGGGAAAGAAGAGACTCCCTAGGCCTCAGATATCCTAATACCGTCGGGGTCGGAAGAGAACAAGAGTTGACCAAGAGAGGTCGACAGGAAAGAAGACGGAGAGGAGCCCGGAACAAGTAAGTGTAAGCAATGCCGGACTCAGTTGGAGTACCGTGGTCACCAATCCACGCCCCACTAGATGTGAGCCCGGGGGATTTTTAGCCTACTTTTCACATTTTGCAAAAATGAGGAAAAAGTAGACGTATGAGATCGGGCAAATGTGTGTCTGTCTGTCTGTCTGTCTGTCTGGCTGGCTGGCTGTGTGTGTCCCCCCCCCCCCTATCAACTTCTAAACGGCTGGAGCAATCGAAACAAAATTTGGTAGGAGTAAAGATCTATACCTGAATATCTCACGGCCATATTTGAAAATGATGTCAGTGCTACCAACTGCTAAAAAATCGCAATTGAAATTTGAGTTCCATGTTGGATATCTTGGAAGGTATGAATGGGAGCTATTTCTAACTTGGCACACGTATAGATAATAATATTATAGTTTAATTTCCAGGAGGCCGTACATAGCAGTGTTGCCAAAATGATTATAAGCCTGCTGAAAGGTCCAATTTTTAAATGCATATAACTTCTACACTATCAATTGGAATTCAACCAAATTTCGTATGTTGTATGTGTACTTAACCAGTTATGACTGAGCGTTTTCTTAAGAGCCACCAGGGCTGCCAACTGTTAATAAATGCTCTTAATTTCTTTTATCCAAATACCAATATATCAGAAGGTTGCAAGCCGACAGCCTTAAACTATGCACACGTATAGTACCTGACATTCTATATTAATTTGGAGTAACTATTATACGTCAGTGCTACCAACATGATTCTAAGCCTGCTGAGAGGTCCAAATTTAAATACATGTAACTTCCATACTATCATTTGGATTTCAACCAAATTTCGTATGTGCTATGTGTACCATAACAGATATGACTATGCGTATTCTTAAGAGCAACCAGGGCTGCCAACTGTTAATATGTGCTGTGTCTATTTTTGGTACCCTAATATCAATATATCAGAAAGTATGCAAGCCAATAGCTCTAAAGTTTGCACACGTATAGTACCTGGCATTCTAGATGAATTTGGAGTAACTAATATACGTCAGTGCTGCCAACATGATTCTAAGCCTGCTGATAGGTCCAATTTTAAAATGCATGTATCTTCTATACTAACTAATGGATTTCATTCAAAATTGGCACAACAATAGATCATATTATTTCAGATTATTTCTGACCAATACATGCATGACATTGTTGCCAACATGATTTTACGCGCGCTGTTAGATCCAATGTTTAACTGCATGTAACGTCCATGCTATTCATTGGACTTCAACCAAATTTTGTATTCTGTACCTTAAGAGATGGAACTAAGAATATATTCAGTCACCAGGGCTGCCAACTGTAGTGCTCTATTAGGCTACATTATGCCAGGTATACAGTATTTCGAACTAATTAGAAATTTCGATACTATCAACTTAATTTCGTCATTATTCTAGATAGATCCATATAGATTAATCATTGGCATGAATCTTAAACTTTAAGAAAAGTAGGCTCTTTAGTTCGTCACGGAACTTCTTGTTACTAAATACATCTGGTAAACAGAGTTAAATTTTTTAAACGGCATTTACTGAATATTTCAAAACTGTGACAGCCCTTTCTCCGTCTGTGCCATTCATACTTTTCACACTTCCTGCAATGGTTCACTTCATGTGAAAGCTAGCAATATACATGTAATGTATTGTGTTACAGGTATCGACAACCCAAGTCTCAGCCCAGGAACCAGGTAAGTGATCCAATAATTCTTTATTTCCAGAAATGGATTTTCAAAACCAAAAAGCCTCTTACGAGACAAGATCAAGTGCCAAATTGATCTGACGTAGTAAAACAACCACGTCGCTTTTCTACTGCTAGGATAAGTACCACCTTCAAGAAATTAAGTGATTGAACGAATGCTATACCAAACGTCATGTCAAGTCCTGAGGAAAATGTATCTCCACGCATCTCCTCTCTCTGTCCCTTCTTGCATTTCCAGCATGGAAATTCTACAATATCCACTCTAGATTGTCATCCCTCAACCAACTAGATCCATTTAAGATAATTTCTTTGCACCTTTTTCTCAACCTCTCTCCACGTTTATTACCATTCCAGTACCGACAGTAGTGGCTACGATAGCTAAAGCGCAGCGTTAGGCCATGGGGCCAAGCTCTCTGCTGACTCGGTAGACGCGTGGGTTCGAGCCCCACCATTAGCCGTCCTTGAAATGGTTTTCCGTGATTTCCTCATTTTCAATACCAGGCAAATGCTGGGAGGTACCTTCTGACAGGCCACGGCCGCTTCCTTCCACATTCTTCCCCAGTTTCATTCATCATCATCCATTCCATTTCTCATCCCGACGCGTAGGTCGCCCACGGGCGTCGACTAGGAAGACCTGCACTCGGCTTCTCAGGAGGCCACACGACAAAAACAAATCAAAAACAAACAAAAAAACATTCCAGTTTCATCACAATGTCTACTTGAGGAAACCATGTTGAACTTCGTGAAATCAAAACAATGTTGCCAACCTTTGAGTCTGATTCGGCATAAAATCGAAACACTCGGGTGCTCGTTTGCCGTTCAAACAAGGTTTATACACAACAAAACGTAATATAATATAATATCTAATTCGTACTGAATTACGTTGCCTGTCGTTCCTAATATCACTAAATACTATATTCGCACACACAATACATCACATGAAAAGCAAAGTTGGTAAAGCTCCCAATTAACGTACAAATGAAAAAGAAAATTCTTAGCTTTCTGCAAAGGGAATTCTTAAACATAATCTAGCCAGCTTCCGGAAACATGGCAACATGTGCCGGAAAATCTTGTTCGCCAAAATCCAGCAGATAAAGTGGGAACTATCTCCTGGCGCGTTAGACTCTTCCTAGACCAGAATATCATAGGTACCGCCTAGGTCTTGAGGTGTCTACAGTTATAGGAGCGCGTGGTACAGTTCCATCCTCTTTCGGTGAATTTCTGGAAACGGTTTGGGCAACCTGACAGCGATCATCTCTCTTTGCGTAGTTTAATGGGTATCGTTATCTCTAATATTATACAGTAATTAGTTGACTGGGAATCGTCAGATCTACAACCAGTGAACCTACGGACATTGGTCGTTCCGAACTTGTTTCATGATATTATTGCAGAGAGAAGCTGTATTAGACATAGTCATAACAATGAGCAATCCTTCCACAATTATTCTAGACGGGTATAGCGAGAGCAGAGGAACACTGCCACATGCGCTAAGTGCCAAAGCAGAGAGAAGTAGTAGATCGGCGAGTGGAAGCCCTCCCCCCCCCCCAAAAAAAAAAAAAATTACTTTCACCACTGCAACATAGAAATTCAAGAAACTGAGAAGAACTTCCTGAAATCACAGGGCCATCAAATTTCACCGGGAGAGTTTCTTGAAATACAGGGTCTTTATTTTTGCTTGGGAAAGCGATTCCTCTTGACCCTTGCCGGCGGTGCCCGGCCAATAGCCGGCTGTTACAGGTTGGCGTGCGCGGTCTCCGGCCGTACCCGTGTTCTTCTTACGGTAGACGTGTGAGAGCTCTGATCTAATTGGGTGTTTTATTGTGACTGTGTATAGTGCTGTAATGCCTTATGTGAAATATTCGTTACGTGAACGTGTATATCTGCACAATGCAGTGCGTACACAAAGTGCAGGAAATTGTGTACTATAAGCCACACGCTAAAAAAAAAAAAAGTAAGTTCACGTATTGAAAGCGGCTTCAGTGGCGTAGTCGGTAGCATGCTGAGCTTCTATGTCCAAGATCGCGGGTTCAAAGCCGGCCGAAGTTGTCGAATTTTCTAAGAGCCTTAAAATCCTTCAGTATGCCTTCCTTCGGAGGGGAAATAAAGCCGGCGGTCCCATGTCATAGATTTATGGCATATAAAAGAACCTTCCGCCGGCCCCGTGGTGTTGGGGTAGCGCGCCTGCCTCTCACCTTGAGGCCCCGGGTTCGATTCCCGGCTCCATCAGGGATTTTAGTAACTGACGCAAGGGCTGGAACGGGGTGCACTCAGCCTCGTGAGGGCAAATTATTCACTAGCTGTCTGATCGTGAGGCAGCGCCCCGATCACGAAAACCAAGATTAACGGCCGAGGGGACCCGATGCGCTGATCACGTGTCACCCCAATATCTGCAGGCCAAATGGCTGGGCAGCGGTCGCTTGGTAGGCCTAGGCCCTTCATGGGCTGTAGTGCAAGGGGCTAAAAGAACCTTCCACTCATTAAACTTGTGTGAAGCTAAATATGCAGGTTATGTTCCGTTGAAACGCTCTATCAAAGTTCCAACGTTCACAACTAGGTGTCAGTGACATCTGATAGCGAAAGTTGGAACTACTTGAAACTGAACGGTACTTGTAGCTCACCCCATGGGTATCTGCATTGCAGCAGCTACAGCCTCTGACGAGCCGAACATATCCTCGGACACTCCCGACACAAAAAGCCATACCCTAAATAAATAATTATTGAAATTTCAATAACACGGTGACCACATTACCAACATGGCAGCTAAGTGAAATTAAAGCATTTAAATGGAATTTACTTGCGATTTTATCATCCGAGCGCAGTGAAACTTGGTACGGTAAATGTTCATACGCAATTTAATCTACTATGATTCAATTAAATTCAATTGTTTTCATAACCCCAAGATGGCGGCTGTGCGAAATTTTAAAATTAAGTTTCTATTTCTTGTGTCGTGATCATGTGGTCGAAGTGAACGTTTGAATAATGGACCTACGCAATAATTGTCATCGAATGGTACAGAACTCTATGACCTACATACAGAACAATCCTACATGGCGATCCTTTGCATAGGCGGGAGAATTCTTAATTGAGAAGACCAATAGAATATATGAAAATAGTACCTATATATAGTTCTTCACAGAACTACTTGTTCTTCTTCTTATTCTTTCCTCGATTTTGGCCATCTTTGGAGAGAGTAAAATAACCCATTGCATTCACTGTCTCTTATTTCCTTTATCCACCTTTGCCTTCCAGTAGTTCTTCATTACTTCACTCTGTCTCCTTCTTCTCTCTTCCGTCCAGATGTTAACCCACTTCTTATTTTGCTTCTGGAAACCCTTGAAATTTTTGATCATATTTCTTAAAAGTGGTCTGTCCTGAATAATATCTATTGTTACTTCCATCTCTGCCATATCCCTTTTTATACTTTGTACCTATTGATTACCATTCTTGCTTTTGTATACATGACTGAAAATTTGTTTTGTGAGTCTGGTGTTATTCATCCTCTTTACGTGTCCAAAGAAATTAACCTTCCTTTTCCTGATCGTATCGTAAGTTTTATTCTATTTCTTTATTTTTGTAGAGGTCGTCATTTTTTCTGTATCTGAACTCTCCACTTTCTGTTTTTAATGGCCCCAATATTTTTCTAGGTATCCTTGTTTCCTTTTTCTCTAGCTCTTGTATTTCGCCTTTTTTTAATGGAAAACATGCATTCTGAAGCATAGAGACTTTCCGGCTTAGTTACCGTATTGTAATGTCGGATTTTAGTTGCAATAGAAAGATTTTTCTTATTGTAGGTATCCTTCGTCAGTTGAAAAGCTTGTTCTAATTTTCGTATTCTTGCTCATTGTTCATTAATTTATAGGGCATAAAAATCCTAGTCATAGTTAAGGCCATTACAATGTGCAAACAATTCTTTTTGATTTTTATTACGATCTCTTTTTGGGTGATATCTCAGTAAGTCAAGTTTTCTCAATGCACCTTCAATTTGGATCCACTAACTTATAGAATGTGTTATGTACTGTACAATTTATACCATATCCAATGCTATTAGAAGAACTTCACCTCTGTTTTTTCTTCTTTTCAGCCGAACGTACCAATATAGACTTACATGCCGAAGCAGAGGAAAACTAGAAGGCATAAAGATGTCGACCAAATGATCTGTCATGTTAAATAATTGAAGCAATGAATCAACAAATGTGATATGCACTTTAACATAAATTCAGACTTTTATTTTTGAAATTCCTTTTCCCTAATTCCAATTCCGAATTGGGAAGACCACATGATCTTCACCTTTCTTAACGAGTGTGGTCTCATGATCCATTCCACTTATACTACACGCTTTTGTTTTGGACCGATAACGTGGATGAATCGGCCAGTGTTCTATTTCTCTAACAAAACACTATGCTCTTTGTCACTGAGCCTTTTCTCACCTTTCTTTACGATTTACTGTCGTTCTCTTGTTCAACAAATAAAGTCAATAAAGAATTAGTAGCTTTATGCTCCATTTTACTGATTTCTTTACAAGCCTGCGTTGGTAACGCTATAAGTTGTCCTTTTCTTGACAACGGACAGCATCATAGATCGTATTTTTCTGAACACGTTAACGAAGAAGTAATTGAGGTCATCTTTGAAATATAAGAAAAAGGGGTGGAACAATTATCGCATCGTCCGTATTTCCATAACAAAGCACCTTGATCGTTATCGTCGAGCAGTTCCAGTTATGAATTTTATTTTGGTCGTTTTATTCTGATTTAAATAGCTACGATATGAGATAATTTTTCTCCATTTCAAACCCAACAAATTAGGCAGAATACTAATGAAACAACGAAAGAAACTAGATGCACTGACTCGTGGTACTGGATGCTTAAGAAACTTCGATTGTGCTGGTGTAAATAGTTGCTGGATGTCGAACGCGAGGAAACCGTGTACTCATAGTGAACAAGGAGATCAATTGTCATTTCTGCGACAAACTGACCCTGTTCCTACCTTACCTGGTCAAGGATGTTTCACCGTCAATTGGAGTATACTGGCAACCTTTTCCTTCAAGCAATATATGGATATGGCATTTAAAAGAAACGACTATGTTAGGAATATCTCTGAAAATATAAATGAGTTCGTAACACTGTTAGTTCCTAGTGTTGATAGAGGTAATGGCAGAGAGAGGAAGATGAAATTATAACGGTCAGTTCGGGCTCGTGTAAAAGGTCATATGTTAACCGTATTAAACCGTGTTGTCAGTTTATCCCTGGCTATTCTAACAATTAGTTGTGGTGTGAGACCTTATGCTGAAGCATATTTGTGAACCATGTCCACGGTTGCGGAGGGGAGAATGAGCCGTGAATACTGCGCAAGACTTTTTAACCTGACTGTATTCTGTAATTATGAATTGTATGTTTGAATTAGGCACGCTGTCTCTTGGCAATCAATCTGTATATGGTTGAAGCAGTTGCTTTAATTGGTGACAAGTGGCATCAGCATGCGAGAGTTCTGTGTATGGTGAGCTTAAAACCGAACTATCATTGTCCCGGAAATCCATGATTTAAGTCACTTGACCTACTGAATGTCGATTAAAAATTACCGCCCAAACCTATCGAAAGGTGCGTGTGCATAAACTAACTGCTTGCTATTGTTGCTTTATACGCCTAAGAAGCTGATTGGCGGAGTTCAAATAAGAGTTCCGTGTGAAAAATTTCGAAGCCGGTAGCCATCTTGGCACTATTTCATTGATAGCTTGGAACTTGAAACAACAAGAAGTGATGTTGGTGCTCTCTCGGAGGTTGCCTTTTGGCTTTCCCCCGAGGGCATTTGGTTTAATGAAGCTCGTCATGTAGGCTGGAAAGGAACCTATTTTCGGAAACTGTGGATTTCCAATCCTTGGATGTGTACAGCGTATTGGGAGAATACTCAAAATGGACCTATGGAAGGTGATACTTCAGTTGGAAGAACTGCAATTACTAAGGGATGTAAGAAAGCAAGTTTACAATTTTTACTACAACGGTTAAAAATATTATCCTGAGTAGTATATTTAAGGTATGTTTGATAGTTTTAAGATTCTTTTTGGTTGTTATTTTGGTGATGCTCTGAATTAATTGTGGCGATGTTGACCACAGGTGTAGCGGGCAATTCTAATTTCTCATGAAGATCCATGTATTTTAATATGTACATATTTTCTGACACTTATTGTATCGTCAGTATATTAACTATTGTAAGATATGTTTCATTCTTCTTGAGATCCGAGGGGACTCACTTGCGTGTCGATTGGTTTATTTTCTCGTTAGATAACAGATATGTATTCACTTAATCTGCTGGATCCGAGTACCTCTAGCTCTGTTGTTATTTTACATTTTATTGTCCCACCGTTATCTCATTTTATTACTTTTCATTCTTGTTCTCACTGAGGAAACTTATTTATTAAAATTTTTATTAGCTCGAACTACTGTTGAAATTGGGAGGCTCGAAAAGTTTCGACGGTAAGAGATTAGCTTTTGTTTTATTGGCATGCCATTGTCGTACTGTTATGATGTCCTTAGTTTTTTTAAATCAATGGCTGTGTGAGGTCTGGCGAGTTGATTGTAAAATCTATAATTGGTTTGTTGTGGAACTTAAAGTGGCAACGTAGTTTTAATTAATGTACTATTGTGGAAACTGAAAGGTAATAGTGTGGAAAATTATCTGTATTTTAATTATTTTCTTTTTAGTTAGTGAAGGAAGGGGTAATTTTGGGACATATGTTCCCAGGTGATTGCCTGCCTCCGTCGTATTGTAATCCCTTCTGTCGTCAACAGTAGCTTGCATTTCGAAGCTTTTTATGTAATTTAATTGGTGTTGGTATTTAACGTCATTTTACCCAAATATGGGTCTGTTACAATTGTCTTTGTCTCTTAAAGGCTAGATGTAAGTTTAATGTTGTTGTTTTTTAGTTGACTGTCAGTCCTCAGGAAAGTCCCTCAGTTGAGCGTAAGTCTTTTTAAAACGGTGTGGATACATTTTAATTATTTAATTGCATCCTTAATTGTCTTGCAAAGTTTTAATGATTACATTAATTATTTGACACCAAGCTGATCACATTTCATTTAGTTAGGTCAAGATAGGGTTTGTGGGAGTATTTTAGTTATCAAACTTGTGGTGTATCCTTTTGCCCATCCTTCCATCCTTCTTCAGGGCTTTTTCATTGTGTATTGGGAGGCTACCGTGACACTACTGATGGACCTCAAAACCCGGTAGCAGAGGCTCAACACGCATCCCCACTTAACTTAGGAAGGCTGTCGGAGAGGTGAGTATGGTGGATGCACCTGACGTCACGTATTGTTTTCTTCATCTTTTGATAATCCTCTCGTGCATCCTCAGTTCCCCCCTCTACCGCCGGCCGCAATAATTATTATCTAACAGCACTTATCTCTGTACCTTACTTTTGTAAATCAGACCCTAGACGCACAATATTATTGTACAATATCGCTGGTTTGTACAATAATATTGACTGTCTGTAGGTAGTTTTGAAAGGTTGTGCAATATATTGTGCGAATCAACGAAGGTTTGGCATTTATTGCACAATGCGGGAAAGATTGTGTCGTGTGTGGACAGTATTGTGCTATATCTGATCAGTTGCTCTTGAGTATTATAAGTGATTGTTTTACCTTACCTGTACTAGGTATATATTCCTTCAGACTGTATATCAAAGCTGTACAGGTGTCCATAATAATCTCACTTATTAACTGCGGTGATACAGCACTTGTAAATTTCAGGTCTTCAAAGGTTCCGGTATTTCCTGTTTCAAGGTAACGTAAAGCTATTGATAAACGCTGGTTTGTAGGAATAACTTCTTGCATTAAGGTATCATTTAAAAAAAAAAAATTGTGGAGTAACCATTGCAAGAAGGTCATCTAATGAATTACCATCCAAACGCACAAAGTTTCGAAAATCAGTTGGCTCACTCAGTCTCAGTTCGTTTAATAAGTTTTGTTGAGTGTATTCATTTCGCTTCCGAAACCAATCTTTCGCCCATTTGCGCTTGTTTGATTTTCTTCTTCTTCACAGCCTCAGCCAACGCAATACCAATAATACAAAGATCCGCTTCCGACATGATCACCTCACACGATGTAAACAGCAAGTAAATTATTGTACAATTACATTGCACTGTTTAGGCACGTTCCATAAATATATTGCACAAAACTTTGCACAATAATATTGAGCGTGTACGGTCCGCTAATTTTATAGGACCAGGGGCCGATAACCTAGATGTTAGGCCCCTTAAAACAACAATTATCATCATCATCATCATCAATTTTATAGGAGTCCTGCATTTGACATTTCTTAAAATTAGCTCCCGTGAATCATCTTGCGATAAGAGTCATGATTACGGATCCTGAACGTTAAACATTCTAGGATATATAGGCCGGACGTTTGTTTTAGACGAGTGAAAAATCTTAAAGGAAGCCTGGAGGCGAGTTACTGCAGTACCTGTGTTATCAGCTGCCCCAAGCGGTCCGATGATTGACGAAGCTGTCTCACACTTCTCCTGAAGTACAGTCATTGGCAAATATAATGAATGACGTTCTGTTCGTAAATACGTAACGTGTACTTCCGCGTCACACAATACATCGACGTTGACTGTACTGTCTGCAAGTCGGTGTCGCCACGTGCTCAAGTCTGGAATTCCATTACATCAGATCGGTGGTGACAAATGTGAAGCGATAGGGTGAGAGAGTGACTGTGTACAGGCTCACTCGCAGGCTTCAAGGTCAAGGGCAATCGTCTAAAACAAACGTCCGGCCTGTAATGGTGGTGGTGGTAAAGAATGTTACTAGGAGTGGGACACCGAGAATATCTGGTCCCATTTTCTAATTTTGTTGTTGTTGTTGTTGTTGTTTGAGTCTTCAGTCATTTAACTGGTTGGATACAACTGTCATTGCGTCCATGTCCACAGCTAATCGTTTCATCTATACACAGCTACCACACCCTACAACTGAAGCAATCTGTTTAACATAATCTAACCCTGGTCTACTCCTACCTCCCATAAATAAGTTTGCTATTACTAGGTGTCTTAGTATGTGACCTACCAAACTATCCCTTTTCTTCATTAGCAGTCGCCAGAATCATCTCTCCGACTCCGACTCGTCTTAATACCTCTATCTACTAATCTAATCTGATCAACATTCTCCTGTAACACCACATTTCTAATGGTTCTATTCTCCTCTTTTCTGCTACGCCAACATTCTTGGTTTTACTTCCATACAGTGCCACGCTCCAGGCAAAGGCTTCCAAAAATGACTTTCTAGTAAGTTATCTAAATCTATATTTCATGTCAACAGATTTTTTTCTTTTGTAGAAATGCTTTCCTTGTCCGAGCCAATCTACATCTTATATCCTTTCTATATTCGGTTACGGAAGCTGTACACTGCCTGTACTACCCAATACTTGTGATCATTCTGAATTGATACTTCCCTTCTTAACGATACTATCTGGTGGTATCGTAAATTTTGTAATATACGTTCGTTTATTTCTGAAAAGGAAAATATTTTACTGATGTACTATACACATAAAAGAAAGTTTTGCATATACTTACCACATCGAGCGGTAGTGGTGCAAAAATTCCTCTAGGAGTCCGTCATTGCACGAATGGAATGGCCTGCGATGTCGCCGGATATTAACTATATCAAACATGTCTGGAATATGCTGAAGCGGGCTGTTGCTCAGCGTCAACGCCCTCCCTAAACCCGCCAATAGATCATGAAGTCGCCGTTGAAGAATAGGATCGCCTGGCTCAAGAGGACCTGGACAACTTGATCTGTGGTATGCCACTGCGAGTAAAATCCCTGCTGAACGCCCGTGGTGGTGGATTTCAACACATATCAGTCCCTGTTTAATAGGCCAAATATCTTCCTTTTGTAATTTTCTTTTCACACGTGAATCAAGTCTGCATGATTTGTCAGAATGCCGTCTCTTTTGTAATAACCACGACCACAATCCCACATACGCTCTGCATCAAGGCAAACAAGTGTTATACAAAACTTTTTTCGATGTGTGTATTAAACCGAGCTCTAGGTAAGTTGATGAACCAATACTATAACCACAATTCATTAGTGATTTATTCATGTATCGTAGATACACAGGTACAATACACACATATTTTAGTGAGTAACGATGAATGCTTTGATTTAAGACAGGCCATGCACTAGCACCATAGTAAGAAAATTTTCCTTTCTTCATTATTATTTTGATGATTGGTTGGTTAGTTCCTTAGTTTAGGGGCTGCAACAACGTTGTCTTGGAGCCCCGTGTACTATATGTGTGTGTAGAATCTGTCTGATAACCGGTGTTAATTGTGGTGGCTGTATTAGTGTATGCTATTGTAATTCAGTTAAGGACTGCAGACGATCAAGTAGTTTCAAGTAGTTCCCACTTTCGCTACCAAATGCTACCTTCCACGACACCTAGTTGCGAACTTGGCTACTAGATGCCATCGCTACCAGCCGATAGAGATGAACGTTGGAACTTAGAGCGTATCAAATCTAACCTAGAAATTTTAACTTCACACTGATGCAGTTAGAGGAACGTTCTTTTGCATGCCATAAATCTATGGCATGGGCCCGCCAGCTTTACTTCACCTCTGAAGGAAGGCACACTGAAGGATTTTTAACGCTCTTAAAAAATCCGACGACTTCGGCCGGATTTGAACCCGTGACCTCGGGCATAGAAGCTCAGCATGCTACCAACTATGCCACCGAAGCCGACCATTACTTTTATGTTAATTGCCTGAAATTACTGCAACGTTTGGGCACTGAGTTTAGAGTGTGAAATGCTCTATACATCAATACAATGTAGGTCGTGTACCAATACATGTTTAATACATCACATGGAAAACATTTTAATTGACGGGAGAGGTTTTAAATGAAAAGTTGCCGTTGCTTAATTAAAAGGTTGTGACATCGCGATCATGAGCCCCGTGTGATGGCTGTATTAGTAAATTCGGAACCATCCCAGAACTTGCCTGGAGTAGAAGTAGGGATAACACGGAAAGCCACTTCCAGGAGGATGGCTGAGGTAGGAATCGAACCTTTTCCCCCTTCCCACCCCCTCTCTCTCTCTTCTCAGTTTTACCTCACGAGACTGTGCACACCATATCCCAACCCTCCAACCAGAATTAACATTTCTTGGCAGAACCGGGAATATCGAACCCGGACCTCCGGGGCGACAGCCAAGAACACTAGCCGCTAAACCACGAGGTGGTCTTTAAATGAAAAAAATACTGGTGTAATATGAAAATTTAGTTCTGCATGGAACTAGGCCTACTTGTTTTCAATGAAATATCTTTCAGGGCGACAGCCAAGAATAATAGCCGCTAAACTACGAGGTGACCTTTAAATAAATAAGGAGTTCCGTGACGAACTAAAGATCCTACTTTTCATGCCAATGATTATTCTACAGTATATGAACCTATCTAGAATAATGACGAAATTAAGTTGCTAATATCAAAATTTCTAATTAGTTCGAAATACTGTATACCTGGCATAGCCTAATGTAGCCTAATAGAGCACTACAGTTGGCAGCCCTGATGACTGAATATATTCTCAGTTCCATCTCTTAAGGTACAGAATACAAAATTTGGTTGAAGTACAATAAATAGCATGGACGTTACATGCAGTTAAACATTGGATCTAACAGCGCGCGTAAAATCATGTTGGCAACAATGTCATGCATGTATTGGTCAGAAATAATCTGAAATAATATGCTCTATTGTTGTGCCAATTTTGAATGAAATCCATTAGTATAGAAGTTACATGCATTTTAAAATTGGACCTATCAGCAGGCTTAGAATCATGTTGGCAACACTGGCGTAGGCCTATATTAGTTCTCCAAATTAAGCTTGAATGCCAGGTACTATACGTGTGCAAAGTTTAGAGCTATTGGCTTGCATACTTTCTGATATATTGATACTAGGGTAACAAAAATAAAGAGAGTATTTATTAACAGTTGGCAGCCCTGGTTACTCTTAAGAATCGGCATAGTCATATCTGTTATGCTACACATAGCACACACGAAATTTGGTTGAAATTCAAATGACAGTATAGAAGTTACATGTATTTAAATTTGGACTTCTCAGCAGGCTTAGAATCATGTTGGTAGCACTGACATATATACGTTATTCCAAATCAATATAAAATGTCAGGTACTATACGTGTGCATAGTTTAAAGCTGTCGGCTTGAATACTTTCTGATATATTGGTATTTGGATAAAATAAATGAGGAGCATTTATTAATAGTTGGCAGCCCTGGTGGCTCTTAAGAATACGCTCAGTCATATCTGGTTATGTACACATACAACATACGAAATTTGGTTGAATTCCAATTGATAGTGTAGAAGTTATATGAATTTAAAAATTGGACCTATCAGCAGGCTTATAATCATTTTGGCAACACTGCCATGTATGGCCTCCTGGAAATTAAACTGCAATAGTATTATCTATACGTGTGCCAATTTTGAAATAGCTCCCATTCATACCTTCCAAGATATCCAACATGGAGCTCAAATTTCAATTGCGATTTTTTAGCAGTTGGTAGCACTGACCTCATTTTCAAATATGGCCGTGAGATATTCAGGTATGGATCTTTACTCCTACCAAATTTTGTTTCGATTGCTCCAGCCGTTTAGGAGTTGATAGGGGGACACACACACAGCCAGCCAGCCAGTCAGACACAGACAGACAGACAGACAGATGGACAGACAGACACACACACATTTGCCCGATCTCATAAGTCTACTTTTTCCTCATTTTTGCAAAATGTGAAAAGTAGGCTAAAAATAAAAAAAGTTACGAGGCTTACTAGTAGTCGCATATGATGTGTAACATCTGACATGTTATCATACTCGCATACTACACAGTTTGGACATTCTTAAAATGTTAATTTACACTCCATTTTCATACTGGTACTATGATGAATGTATAGATTGAATTGGAGATATACTACTGTCACATTTGTGGCGCAGCGGTCAAGCTGTTAGTCTCTCACCAAGGTAGACCGGGTTTGATTCCCGGTCAATACATGTGAGATTTTCGAATTGAATTGCCATGTCCTGTGGTTCGCATTCCACGTAAAAGGGAGGTACCGTGGATCATGATCGTGAGATTAACGGACATGCAAAACTATAAGCTTCCTTCCTTCCTTTTACATTAATAATTCATAATAAAGTGACACACAACGTCGACAGTACTCTCAAATACTGTGAGCACATTCCTTAGTAACTATAACATTCATTATTCTCAAGGCTCATACAGTTCGTCGTAAACAATCAAAACATGGCTTTCTACAATCATGACATGACCTAGTCTCACATATGATGAAAATACAGCTTCTATTCCACTCATATAACAACATTCTGTTATGCAGTTAATATTTGACTACTCACCCACAGCTTGACAATAATGCCGCGAACTTAAATGTCATTTGTCGTCTTTGTCCTACCCCATGTGATATTCAACCTTGAACGTGAAGCTTCATTAACTGCTCAATGACAAATGAAAGTCGGTAAAACATTTGCCACTGTGCTCGTCAAACCAGTGCCTGCTAAATGCACTGCCTACTGCATTACCATAACATTCTCGCGCTACAGAGCACACACTGCCCTGTTTCCAATACACACATTTTCAATTGTACATCCAGCTGGCAGTGCGTCTTCACTTCCGCCCGACCCACTTCCGGCCGATTCACTTCCGTCCCCAATTTTCAAAATCACTCCCACAAAACTATCCAGCAACCGAGCGGAAAGATGTTACACATGAAAAACTAGTGTAATATATGAAAATTTAGTTCTTCACGGAACTAGGCCTCTTTGTTTTCATTGAAATATCTTCATCAAAGGCTGTCGTAATAAGGACGATAGTAATCAGTGCCTTGTGTCGTTTAATAGCATTAGTTATTGTCAATATTATTGGGCACTTAAATTATACCAGAATCCTCTACCGGTAGCTATGGCAAAAAAGAAATACTGCACCCACTATTTCTGCACATTTTATAGCCTTGCGGCAAGTGATAAAACGCTGCGAAATATGACTGGCGAAAAATGTCAAGTTAATGACGTATTACCAAGTGCCATTTGGCACACATTAGTTCATATCATAGCATGAAATTTAAGCGTGTATGCAGTATGTAACTGATAAAAGTATATAGGAAAAACAGCTGGTAGTTCCAGTATCACGTAGAAAGAACTACCCTATCCAACATGAAGATCTTCAGCATCGTGGTCCTTGGCGTCATGTTCCTTCTCGCAGCGGTAAGAACATTCAATGGTTGTTATAACCCAGGGGTGGCCAACCTATTTTGAGCTTGGGCCAGTGCATTTAAAAAAAATTGAAGGGCCACCTAACTAAATTTGTATTAATAACTACTTTGAATGTAAGCTTGACTACTCACCCACAGCTTGACAATAATGCCGCGAACTTAAATGTCATTTGTCGTCTTTGTCCTACCCCATGTGATATTCAGCCTTGAACGTGAAGATTCAAAAACAGCTCAATGACAACTGAAAGTCGGTGAAACATTTGCCACTGTGCTCGTCAAACCAGTGCCTGCTCAATGCACTGCATTACCATAATATTCTCGCGCTACAGAGCACACACTGCCTTGTATATGAATATTAGTAAAGTATTCAGGTAAGTGTAGGACTGTAGGCCGATATATAAGGCATACTGTTTCAAAGTAATTCAGTTTTTCATATAATTTATTTCTTTTATTTTTTTTAAATGACCATGGAAGGAAGTATATTGAATTATAATAGAAATAGTCGTTAAACTAGTCTTACAGTTTTGAAATGTTGAAGATATGCAATGTTAATAAAATGTAATATTTTGAACTAGCATTTTATTTAACTATCTCTCAATATTAGGAATAATTTTTGATGTGAGCCGAACAAGTATTGAACCCATGGGCCATAGGGTCCATGACGGTCGAACCCATGTCCTTAAGGAAGAAATGAAAGAAACGTATAGTTTCTTAAAGGAACGGAGAGAGATTTTAAGCCAGGAATATAGCTTAACATTGTGCAAGCGACTAGGGACAGATGTTCCTTAGATGAGATCACCCCACTCGACATTCAAGAGAGGGCTGGTCACGAGTATTAATAACTGAGTGGAACTTTCCACCGTGTTAGACAGAGAAGCCTGAATCGGAATTCAAGCTGACGTTGCTGGAAATTGACAACGCCGCCTATGCACCAGAAGAGGAATAATTAAAATTAACACGTTTACGAGCATAATAATGAGTAAACAAGCACAGTACAGTGAATCATTTTGAATGAGAGATTTTTCAGTATAGAGAAACCATGTAATAATTGTGCAGAAATAAACTGCCGACGTAAGACGACGTCATTGGGGAATTACCTAAGCCTCTGTGGAGGGGAGAGAGCAAAAGGAATGCAACACCCACACAATTGAGGACGAGAAATTAATTAATATCTCCGAATTGCACGATCGATTCTTAGGTGCAATAAGATCATTTGACATTGAGAAGACGAGCTTTCGGAAGGTATAATTTTTATATTTGTGGCACCATTATTTTAGAAGTTGACCACAGGAAAGGCTTGAGTCTTATTTTTTTGTAGTAAAACAGTATAAAGCTTCGGGCGTTTCCAGGCCAAGCATGCAGTTCACGACAGACTCCTTGAGGGGAGGTGCTGTATCACATCACAACGGATGCAGTATTCAGACAGCCTGAGGGGACGTCACTGTGTCGCACCGCACATGCAGTTACAACGAGCACTCCGTGACCGGAGGTGATGCATCAAAGTCTTCAAACGTATGGACCTCAGGGGAGGTCATACTGCGCAACAAGTATAAGCACCGAATGCAGTCTTGAACAGCCCGAGGGGTATCGCCACGCATCACGCATCACGAATCCGTCCAGGAGGACGTGAAGTTATATCAGCACATGCAGTCCTACGAGCATTCCGT
This sequence comes from Meconema thalassinum, assembly GCA_946902985.2. Classification (NCBI taxonomy): domain Eukaryota; kingdom Metazoa; phylum Arthropoda; class Insecta; order Orthoptera; family Tettigoniidae; genus Meconema; species Meconema thalassinum. Next base: position 165,842,428 of record OX336396.1, read on the forward strand.
GAGGGGAAGTGCTGCTCCACGACGTAGAAGTAGTCATTCCGACAGTCCGTGAGGGGACGTAACTCTACGTTACATCGATAACAGCTACCAGTACTCCTTGAGGGGAGAAACGCTGTTTTACACCGCCGAAGTAAGATCTGATAGCCACAGGCGTCACAGTAGTAACGACTTGCTTGCCTCCATAAGGAGCAGTCAAGACGAAATTTTAAAGTATCGCCGTAGTGAAATATTAGGGAAATCCTAATTATAGGATTTAGGCCCGATTGTATACAAGTTAAAGTGAAAATTCGCAAGATATAGTCATAGCAGGCTGCGAACGTCGGACTTAAAGGCGATAGGTCGTTAAATGTACGAACGAATAGATCATAACGTACGGAAGTATCGTACCAGACAGATAAACTGTTATTTAAATTGAAGAAACCTAAAAGGGAAGAACAGAATAAGGTTCGAACGTAGGAGTGTTAAAACAGTTCAAATAAAGAGGATAGGAGACTATAAACATTAGCTCCAGAAAGCAGGCGAACAATTCTAAAATTACTAGAATTGAGAAGTGTTAGCTGCTATAAACTAAATCTATAGGTCTGAGAGGAGACCTCGATCCGTATAGACTTTCGTTAGGATCGATAGACAGATCTACAAAGAAGCCGTTCAAGCTAGATCAATAGCCGGTTATCCAGGATAGGAATAGCAGAATTGAACTCCAGGGAACAGTAGATGTTTCGGGACTTTCGCATTCTTCAGAATAGGAAGCCGACATCGAATAAATTTCACCCTTGGAAACGGGAATTTGAGAAGATCACGTGTGATAGGCTCAGAAATACGGCCTAGTGATCGAATAATTGTGAAGTGTAAAATAATCAAGATTGTGTGTTAAATAATATTTTTAGTGTTTATTATGTGTTCAAAAGGGACACATCAGTATATAAAAATGTCGTCAATATTAAGTGTTTTAGATATATGTCAAAAAGTGTTTTTACGTAAGATGAATACCTTCAATATGGTGTAAAAAGTTCAAAGTGGGCCTAAAAATGAAGCACCGCACCAGATTTAAGATCATGGGATGATCTGGAAAATATGTGAGTACAAAATTCATTTTATTTTGGTGTCAGAAATTGATTGTGTACAAATCCACCGGAGTTTTTGAGTGAAAAGGATGTGTTTTAAAGAAATAAATACTGAATAATTAAGAACACGGTCTGAACAATAATAAAATAAATAGAGAAATTATGAATAATTATGTAAAGAATAAATCCCGTAGAGGAAATATGTGAATAAAGGGTTAATGTATTTAACAAATGTCATAAGAGCAAGCGAAATATCATTAATTATCATAAAAGACATTGAAATAAAGTAAAGTTGAGATATGAAAGAAATAGCTTTTGAGCTTGTATAAAGGATAAAGATAATAATAATAATTAAATATGGAAATGTTAAATAAAAAATCAAATAAATTGATATGAACATAAGAGCGTTAAGCCTTAACGTATGTGTAAGAGATGAGGTTAAATGGAATATTTTAAAACAGGGAGCGATTTATCGACAACGGAAAGATTAATATGTGAATTAAAATAATATGAATTGTTACTAAAGAGATTTTATCAGTTCTTGGGAAGACATTTTCGGCTTAAAATAATGCATAGCGCATAATGAGCGCAAATATAATATTAAAGTGTCACGCTAGGAACGCGTAGTGGTTAAATACTTGGTACATTACTTATGGAGGGTAGTTGATTGCAGTGAATTGATAATTGTGTAAGTCCTCTATTTGTGACATAGTATCACGAGGCATTGTGTATGTATTTAAAAAGGGAGCTAATATATGGTATTTATTGAGCGTATGTCATATGGGCCACGGCCGACTCTAAATCGCAATTTGTATAAGTCCTCTGTACGGGATTGGTTCCCGAGGCACCTGAAGAGATTCGAATGCAGGATCTTCTTATGATAAAAGCCCCTGAAATTCTCCGTCGTCGTATGTGTATTAATCTTCCCAATCAATGAGGACCCTCTCATAATTAATAAATGCCAAGGATATGAAAATGGTCTTTGAACCAAAGAATAGTTGTTTGAATGTATACGGTACAATAAAGCCCGGTCTCCCCAGAACTGGATAGAATGGGAAGGTTTGTTTTGAAAGCCTTGGAAATAAGCTACTAATGTTGGGTCAGACAGGATGTCGCCGCCACCCTAACGTGTCATAAATCGCACCCCAAGTAGTAGAGTCTAGCTTTCTTAAAGCGAGATGGAACAGAGACCGTCTCGTAAGCTGTTGTAAAGAGAAATAAATACACCAGGAGTGTTTAAAGTTGTTAACGACCCGGGCGTTGAACCGAGGTCCTTATAGATGGATATTTCGTTTGCCGGTTCAGATCGTAGTTTCTTATATGATAATGGTCTATTAAGACATAAGAGATAAATAACAATCCCTATGGTAATAATGTATGGACGTGGGATTCCACGAGTTGATTGAAGGCAACTGAGTTCGGGAGTAAATATAGTTTTTTGACTGTGTCAAGTACCTTCACGCTCTGGAGTACACAATTGATTTTCTGATTACCTTAATATATTTGTGAAATAAAGAGAGATGATAACAACTGAATGTGTGGACATGCCCAAAATATTGAGTTAGATAATTAACCTAGATTTTTAAATATAATTATATCTTGTTTTTGAGAAATAAGAAAATATAAAGGATATTGTTTGAGGTGTACAAGAATGACACCATAATAATGTAAAAGCATGGAGCCAAAGAGCTCGGAGTTATGTAAACTTAATGTTAGTGCTTTATGGAAGTGAGACTAAGTAAGAATTGTTGGTTTATGTGGAAACCACAGGTTTTGAATACAATATTTGTTTATTTTATTTTGTGATCCCTTGTTCATTTGGAACAAGCAGTTGATATTTGGGTCAGTAATTAAATTGTTAAAATGTTTGTAGCGCCATTAATTTTATTAATTAAATGTGTTTAAATAGGAGTTGATTTTGTTGTTATTTTTGCAAGTGTATCCTCTAATTAATCCAAATATGTGAGTCACAGAGTGGGGGAACTTACCACTGCCCCGAAATCCCGAATTGAGCTACGCTGGTATACTGTGATTGGCATATTTCTTGCTAAATGGGCACAGTATATTGTCAGGATGTGCATCTGTAATAGTTAAATTTTATTTATTCACTCACCCATGGCAGAAAATAATTGATCACAAACGTAAGCTATGTGGAGCCAAATCTGCACACGAGCCTTACAGCAAGATCATGAATTTCAGGAATTTCCAAAATTCGGTCAAATTAGGAAAAGTGGGTGATCCAAAACGTTCTTTCAATTTACCTGTCCTGAATGGTTTTGGATTTTTTGTTATTTCCATTTGCAAGGATGGGGAGTTTTAATGAATCTCAGACTTGTAAATACAAAATAGACTTATGAATATATCAATTTTACTCTTGAAAGTGGAAAATTGAGTTGAGGGCCAATCAAAATGTCTTGAAGGACCCTTCCTTTAACCTTTCATTGGTGACGTGAAGTATTAGTAACACCACTGGTGATGTAGAATATGTGAGATCCCTGAGAAATAGAATTTAAAACGTACGTAAGATGCGTCTCATTTCACATTAAAAAGCATTCTATTTTATGGTAAAGCGATGAACAGAAAATTTATTTTAAACCCACTTTTTGGTAGAATTCATTAGAAAGCTGCCATTACGATGGGTACTTCCAAAACATCTGTGCGTTTCACATCCTTCAGACTCCAAGACCACCGTCAGTTCAAAAGTTTATAAATAACTAGCAACCCAACCCGGATTCACCTGGGAACAGTTATGAATGCATTACGTGATAAGCTTTTTTCTTTCCATGTCAATGAACTACGACCTGTATTCGTTTTACGTCTCGGCATGAAGGGTTAAAATCACTGACTGGACTATTAATAATATTATCATGGAGATGCATATGCAACGAATTGTCAGACGCAATTTAAGAATGGCGAGGTGCATGAAACACAAATCCCAGTTCCATCCAATCTAAAAACACTCAAAGTGGGCCATGTATTGAAGATAGAGATATGCTCTCGCGCACTTTTTTTGTAGAACTTTTCATTCTGAACAATTCTTACACTCATAGTATATTGATATTTTTAACGGTTTGCCCAGCGTAAGCTTAAAAAGCGCACGGAAGCCAGGTTTCTTTTCGACTTTTTCACTGAAATCGTTACTGCCTGGTTTCCTTTGATCATAAATGAATTATTTTCCACAGAAACCTTCCTCAAGATATCCTTTACAGAATGGTGATAACCGCATCAAAAACCATCCAGTGGTTCTCGAGATAACCTGTAACATCCAAGAATCGGGGACTTTGTTTTATACTAAGTATGAAAAAATAGGCTTATGAGATCACCTTTTGTCCGAGTGTCTGCCTGTGTGTGCGTGTGTGCGTGTGTGTGTGATTCGTATGTGTGTGAGTACCTCCGTAATAAATCTAAACGGCTGGAGCGATTTCAATGAAACTCAGTAAGTTCATAGCATTATTCCGGACGACCCCTACCGTGACCTTCAAATGTTGTTACGTCTCACCTATCCAACATGGCGGCTGTGCGAAATACTTCACCAGCATTCAATATCTCCAAAACTATTACCGATATCACCCTGGAATTTTGTACGGTGATAAGGGAACTACTAGAAGTTCACCTATGTGACTTTTGAAAACCAACATGGCGGCCAAGCGAAGTTGCGACTTTTAAATAGACGTTTCTCGCGATTTAACCAACCAAAAGCAATGAAACTTGGTACAGTATATGTTTATACACAATGTAATGCACCGTCAACTTCGTTCAATTGTTTACATAACCTCACGATGGCGGCTGTGCGAAATATTTCACCCGCATTGTATATCTCTGAAACTATTACCGGTATCACCCTGAAAATTTGTACAGAGCTAAAGGGCACTACTGGAAGTTCATCTATGAGACTTTCAAAAACCGGTTAACTACAAAACGAACATGGCGGCCAATCGAATTTGAAAGTTTTAAATAGACTTTTTTTCGCGATTTAATGATCCAAACGCAATGAAACTTGGTACAGCAAATGTTAATACACATTGTAATGCACTGGTATCTAATTTAGTTCAATTGTTTACATAGCCTCAAGATAGCGGCTGTGCGAATTTTAAAATTAAGTTTTTATTTTTTGTGTCGTAATCATGCGATGGAAGTGAAAGTTCGAATAATGAACCTACGCGATAATTTTCCTTTAATGGTACATGCCTCTATGGCCTTCACATATAACAATCCAACATGGCGACCATCCAAAATATTTAGACGGTTCTCAATATCTACGAATCTATTGCAGCAATCAAACTGAAATTTTTATTGTTCATAGGGGCCATGAACATAAGTTCGTTTATAGGCCTTTCAATAACCTGGTGATCACAAATCCAACATGGCGGCGACGCGAAATATAAATATTCACATGGACGTTTCTCGCAATCTAACCTTCCGAGTGCAGTGAAACTTGGTACAGTAAATCCTTATACAAATGATAATCCACTGGTATCTAATTTATTTCAATTGTTTCCATAACCACAAGATGGCAGATATGCGAAATTTCAAAATGTCGTTATTACTTCTTGTGTTCTAATCATGCGATTGAAGTTTGAATATTACACGTACGCAATAATCTTCATGTAACAGTACATAACTCCAATTCCTACATATATAAAAATCTAACATGGCGACCATCCGCAATATTTAGTCGGTTTTCAATATCTACGAATCTATTACAGCAATCAAACTGACATTTTGTATGTTGATAGTGGCAATTAACATAAGTAGGATATATGAATATAGGCTATAGTTCTTCACGCAACTACTTGTTATAAATATAGCCTATCACTTTCTTTTAAGCACGATAACTACTGTCGACCAAAATATTATATGCACTCGAGTTTGAAGGTTGTTTCTGAAGTAACCAATAGACCTACATAAAATCCGATAACATCATCATTTTCGTCGTTCTATTTTACGTTAGTTCATGTAGGTTTGGAATTTTTAACTTATATTTTTATATTTTTTATCGCAGTTGGAACACAAAAAGTGCTCGTTTTTAGGCGTGTTTCAACCATGCGTCACATTTAAGAATTATTATCTCAAAAACCCGTCATCAGATTGAATCCAAATTTTAACACAATATGCATTGAAATGTTGTATAACTGATTTATTAATTTCACAATTTTATGTGTTCAAGAACAAAGTTGTTATCATTTTTGTAAGGTAACTTTTTCTCGGCTCGGGGTGGTTGGAAAATGTAGTTCTTGGTTGCGTTGTAATCCTTATACATCAAAATGTTATGCTGTATGACTGTGAAATACGTAAACTAATTCACTTATTTTATATCGGTTTGTATGTATACGGGAACACATGTTTCACCAGTTAGCCACTCCGGGAAAAGCTGTACAGCGTTGCCAAAATGGTGCCCACACGCATCATGGCGATTCTCGCTCGGAAGTGATGGGCTCCATCTCTGCAACTCTGTACAGCTTTTCCCGGAGCGGCTAGCTGGTGAACCATGTGTTATTTCCTCGTACATATACAAACCGATATAAAATAAGTGAATTAATTTACGTATTTCACAGTCATACAGCATAACTTTTTGATGTATAACGATTACAACGCAACCAAGAACTACATTTTCCAATCCCCCCGAGCCGAGAAAAAGCTACCTTACAACAATGATAACTTTGTTTCTTGGAAACACAAAATTGTGAAATTAATAAACCAGTTATACAACATTCCAATGTATATTGTGTTAAAATTTGGATTCGATCTGATGACGGGCTTTTGAGAGAATAATTCTTAAATTTGACGCATGGTTGAAACACGCTTAAAAACGTGCACTTTTTGTGTTCAAACTGCGATAAAAATATTAAAATATAAATTAAAAAATCCAAACCTACATGAACTAACGTAAAATAGAACGACGAAAATGTTGATGGTATTGGATATTATGTAGGTCTATTGGTTACTTAACAAACAACCTTCAAACTCGAGTGCACATAATATTTTGGTCGACAGTAGTCATTTTGAACCAATCATTTCCAAACTTATACATAGAATATAACCAATCAAAATCTCGGTCGAGACTGTTAATGGGCAAAATTGGACCAATGGGGTGGAAATCGGGAGGAGGGCTTTGTCGAAAAGGTAAAATATCGCAATAAAATCGAATCCATTCCAACTTCATGCAATTCTTCGGATAAGGTCCAAAAACTTAGTCAAGTTTTTGATGTGTAACATCTTTCCAGTCGGTATCTGTAGATTTTTGTGGGGGTAATTTTGAAAAATGAAACGGAATTGGATGGGACGGAAACAATGAAACGGGTATGGATGGGACGGAAACAATGAACGCGCGCGGTGGAGGAGATTGCCACCACGACATACTATCGGTCATGTGGCTATGTGGAATGTATTTTATTTAATGTAAGCATTCGAGTTACTGTCAGCCATGTGGCATGTTACACAACATATGCGACTACTGTAAAGCTCTTCATTTTTTTTTATACCACCAACTAATGACTAAATGGGTGGAAAAACTTACTTTTTAGAGAAAAATAATCATTCCACCCTTAATAGGCACCATGTCTTAACCGTTTAAAATGTTCAATAGTTCTCTTTTTGTCTGAAAATATAGACTGTTTCTAACAATATACATGTATTGTGTCACAGGTAACAACAGCCCAAGTCCCCACCCAGGAAGCAGGTAAGTGAGCCAATTAATATTTATTTCCAGAAATGGATTTTCACGACCACACTGGTTACAAATGGACACATTCAAATATTGGGGTTGTGAATTGTGCAAATGGTGCAAGGCATTTTAAGGGGTTTCTACACCAGCACTATCAATTTCTCTAGAAATATTCCCTTAGATTTCATGAATAAGTACATATTATTTCTTGGGCTTTTGGTATAGCAGAAAAAAAAAGGAATTATTCAAATGATTCAATTTGTATTTATTGGATATTCATAATTATTTTCAATCAAGAATACCCAGCTATGACCATTGGCTATAATTCATAATAATAATAATAATAATAATAATAATAATAATAATAATAATTCGGTGGCTAAGTCGGTAGCATGCTGAACTTCTATGCCCAAGATCGCCGGTTTTAACCTGGCCGAAGTCGTCGGATTGTTAAGAGTGTTAAAATCCTTCAGTATGCCTTCCTTCGGAGGGGAAGTAAAGCCGGCGGGCCCACGTCATAGATTTATGGCACGTAAAAGAACCTACCACTGCAATTGGTAGTGTGTAGCAATATTTGTAGGTTATATTTGGCTAGTTAGAAACGCTCTATCAAGTTCCAACGTTCACCGTTAGGTGTTGGTGACAGTAGCATCGGGTAACCAAAGTTGAAACTACTCAAAATTGAACTTGTTGGGAGCCCTCAGGATTTCAATTTAAAATACCCAGCTATGGCCATTGGCTGCAATTCATATATCGTCAATTTTTTTTTTATCTTAATGGTGCAGTCACGTCATAGTTCGCGAACCTTGGGCAACGGCTATGTTGTACTGACAGCCAGGATACCAGTTACTACCGAAGAGAAGTGGCCATCTTGAACACGTTTTGAGTAGTGGCCCTCCTTGTGCTCAGGCGGCTAGGAATATCAAATTATCTTCTTTGCTCCCTGAGCTGAAACTCATGGGGCCCTGTGTAACTAAGGGTAACAACCTGCTTCACTTGTATAAGGTGCATTCAAAAAGTAACGAGCCGGAGGCTGTAATACGCAAACCAGTGACGACATCGGCTAATCGTGGCGTGTGTAACAAGGTGTGGTTCCGACCAGCGTGGAAGATCACAGCCCGTCGCCAGAGGGCACGCGTGCACGTCACGTGACGATACAAAGCGAGCAGCAGCATGCATCAATCGCCCAACCAAGACCAAGACAGTAGGCCATTCGACATGCTTCCTGGTGTGGTTGAAGTCTGTGGGGCACCCATTGGGCATACACTTTCCGCAAGTGCAGTCGTTCCTTCATGATGATGTGCACATTTCCGACGCTCAATCCGACCACGGCGGCTATGGCGTTCACTGTCACTCGGTGGTCCTGGGTAATGAGTGCATCAACCAGCTGGACGTTGTCATCGGTAATGCAGGGGGGTGCCCCAGACCGGGCATCATCGGCTAACGACACCCGTCCTTCCCTGAAGCGCTCGTGTCACGCCTTGACCCTTGCAAGGGACATGCATTGTTCGGCGTACAATTGTGACATTCGGCGATGAATGTCCGCTCCACCTACTCTTTTTCGCTGTCAGAAACCGAACAACACGTCTTTGCTGTTCGTTTGACGCCTCCATGTCACTGTTTGCAATGCGACTGGCAGCGTTGGTCGATTGATGCATGCTGCTGCTTGCTTTGTATAGTCACGTGACGTGCCCGCGTGCCCTCTAGCGACGGGCTGTGTCCATCCAGGCTCTGGTCGGAACCACACCTCGTTACACACGCCACGATTAGCCGATGTCGTCACCGGTTTGCGCATTACAGCTTCCGGCTCGTTACTTTTTGAACGCACCTTATACTTTATAAACCTGCTAAAAATGTACTGAGCAAGCCTCGGACCTATGGCAGTGACGGAGTCCCTGAAACGAACAGGCAATCGAACTGGTATTCTATGGGGTGCTCTAAATATCGAGGGTGGTTATGCAAGGAAGAAAGTAGAGCTAGCTGAGTCAGTAAGTAGGATTAGATTGTATATTCTAGCGTTTATTGCAGTTCAGAAACAGGGACATACAGAGGAGTTAGTAGGAGATTACAAGGTGTACCAGTCAGTTGTATTAATTTGTATGTGACCTTTTCAAATCAAAATTGTGTAACGATATCCATTTCACATTATCATGTTAAGCTATTAAAATATCAACGCTGATGAAGATATCATTGTCATATCTAAATTTGTACGTTTAAAATATTGTATTAAGCATCATTTCATAGTATTGACAAGGAAGATTCCACAATATATATTACCATTAGTCAGTAAGGATAAAACTGTTACTAATTTAAAATGGTTAACGTATTCGCATTTTACACTATTTACACTGAAGAAAATAGAAATTGCTACACCATGAAGGCATTGGTCGTTTGTGTTGATTTTTAAGATATGGAACGATGTCATGTAGGTATGTAAACGATCAAAGATTCAGACCCATTGGATTGTTGCTACAGGTCTCCCCACGTGATTGGCCGCGGAGGAATCAACTCCAGTATACGGACTCTGGTGTAGTTGACTTGCAGTCTGTGCAGTGAAATGTTCCCCGTCAAACATGCCTCGACGACAGAGAAGAGCACGCTATCAACTACTGTCGCCGTTTGAGAGGGCTCGGATAATTGGGCTGTGTGAGGCTGGATTATCGCTAAGGACTGTCGCTGCACGTGTTGGTCGACAGGCATCTACGGTACAACGTGTATGGCAGCAGTGGTCAAATGAAGGTACCCACACTCGCAGACCAGGCACATGCCCAGCGTGACAGACAACTGTGAGAGATGTTCGCCGCATCATTAGGATGTCCCGGATGGAAACCCATGCAACAGCAGCGCAAATTCGAGCAGCTGTGGTACCCCACGTTACACAACAAACAGTAGGTAATCACCTGCGTGCAGCTGGCTTACGATCCCGTGTCCCTGCAGGTGTTCCATTGACCCCACAACAGCGACGTGTAAGGCTGGCCTGGTGTCGAGAACGATCGACGTGGGTCGACGAATGTCATAGGGTCGTCTTTAGTGATGAATCGCGCTTCTGTCTTGCCCGCAGTGATCGCCGGAATCGTGTGCGCCGACGTACTGGAGAGAGGGGCGCCCAGACCTTATTGTCGAGAGGCACACAGGCCCAACACCAAGCATTATGGACTGGGGAGCTCTTGGCTTTAATGTGAAATCACAATTAGTGCTTGTTGAGGGCACTATGACTGCTCGACAGTACGTTGATAGAGTACTCAATCCAGTGGTTGTCCCTATGATGGCGAACATTGCTAATGGGATCTTTCAGCAGGACAACGCTCGTGTTCACACTGCACGCATCTCCAGAGAAGTTCTCCACGACATCACAACCTTAGAATGGCCCGCCAGATCCCCGGACCTCAGTCCTATTAAGCATGTGTGGGACATGATGGGTCGACAACGGGCCAACCGTCCTCAGCCACCCACAACCCTGGAACAACTGATCCGTGCAGTGCAGCAAGCATGGGCCACAATTCCTCAGGAAGCGATCCAGGGCCTTATTGACTCCATGCCTCACCGAATTCATCAATGTATTGCAGTACGTGGTGGGCACATCCTGTATTGATTGTTGTCCTAACTTGCGTCAGAGGGACCTGCAAGTGTAATAATCGAATCACAACCGAACACTCGTCCTGCATGTTCAATTGCAGCAATGTAGCACCCCTCCTTCTTGGTGCTGCAAGTTCCATTTTCTTCAGTGTATTATCTTAAAGTGTGGTAAATTTATTTATACCTCATTGGTATTTGTTGAAATAGCTTGCCACGGTGGGTGAGTGGTTAACGTGTCGGTCTACTAACCCCAAGCTTGCAGGTTCCCTCCTTGCCGTGACGATGTTGGCATGTCAAAGAACCCATTTGAATTCAGTAGGCCGTATTCATAATGGCAAAATTAATCTCGGGAGTTTCCGCCAACCCATAGTTCCTCATTTCTCTACTAGAAAGCGCTAGAGTGTTCCACACTCGTGCGTTTTGATCTTTCCTTTCCCTTTCAACGAGCCTTTTCTCTTCCCCTTCAACATTCCTCTTACGGGCATGCCTCTCAAGCATGCCTGAAACGCAAGCAATACCTGTCCACATTCATGGGTCAGTTTCTTTGCAGCTTTATGGGCAGATGACCTCGTAGTTCCGCCCCTTAAAACAACAATAACTAACCAACTAATTATTTGCAGCATTCGCGATGGATGCTGTGGACGCGAGTTCACTTGTTGTGATAACTGCCGCTTATTTAGTAATAAATGCTGCAAAAAAGAAGAAAACCATAAGGCAGCGATTAGTGTGGTGGAAGGATTAAAAAAAACGGGATTCCGTAATCTTAAAAGAAGTTTATGTGGATAATACGCTGTTCGGGAACTTCACTAGCATGTCCAAAGCCAACTTCGAATTTTTGTTGAGCATGATTGAGAATAGAATTGAGAAGATGAACACACATTTCCGTGAAGCAATAGGTCCAGAATTTAGGTTGGCAATCACGCTTAGGTTTTTGGCCACAGGTAATTCATTTGCTTATCTTTTTTATCTGTTCCAAGTATCCAAGCGAAGTATGTCGGAAATTATACCAATGGTTTGGAAGGCCATACTAGAAATGTTGAAGGATGTCATCAAGGTATGTACGAGTAATTTATATGTATATATATGTGCATACATATTTAGTTATTTATTGAAGGAAAAGAGTATGTTGCTACAAAGTGCTTATGTGAAATAGGGAGTACAGCTACAGTAAGTAAAGTAAATACATAGGTATCACTTGCTCACTTGTCCAATGAAAGATACTGAGCCATTTCAAATGTACTATTTCGGTGATCTGGAGAAAGGGAGTGAGGGGGGGGGGGGGGTCAGTTGTAGTATTCTGTGTAAGATCCAAGTAGGGGAGAGAGTGATAAAACAGGGTAGTCTGATGAAACGGGGTACCATAGTTTTCTTGTCTGGTATGTGGTGACATCTTCCGGTAAACATAGTAACCTCTTTCTCAGTTGATGACCATTCTTAGAGCAGTTGCAATCTGTAGGGTGCAAGCGGGCGTTCTCACGGGGGTAAAATCTATTTTTTCAGTGTTGTGTTGTAATATCCGCTTGTAAATTGTGTGCTTATATATCGAAGACCCTATTCTGAAGATTGTAAGGTAAGGATGATATAAATTAAACTTTGTTTGCACTACATAATTATGGGTGTTTCAAAATGAATGACCTGTTTAAATGCTGTAGAATTTCACTTGCTCCTAACATGGTGGTGTTGGATAAAACAGGGTACCACTAAGTTGGATAGAACAGGGTAGTACCCCGTTTTATCAGATCCACCATTGGAGAATGGTGATATCCTGTCTTCGGTATCTCTATCTCAGCCATCAAACGGAAAATCATCTGCTCTACCCACATCACGGTCTTACCAGTAAGATAGACCTGTTCCACCCATATCAGGGGCTTCTCAGTCAATTAGGCCTAAGCCTTGGACTTCAGCTTTCCAAGTCTCTCCGAAAGACATGAAGGCAGTGCCGAGTGCTGAAAGAAAGGAAGGAATAGCCAATGGACGAAGAGGAAAGACACCTATTCTGACAAGTTCCCCATACAAGGAAGAATTAACTTCATCTATGAAAAAGGGGAAGACACCCAAGAGGAAACTTTAAATGGAGTCACAATCTCCCAGATTAAGGCCTTCTTACATAACAAATGTTGTAAAGCAGAAATCGAAGATAGTTAGAAAAGTGCAGGAATATAACACCTCGTCAGAAGAGGGAGGAGAAAATAATAACGCAGCTTGCATTTATTGTAATGAACTTTTCTCTAATTCGAAGTCTGAAGAAGGCTGGTTCAAGTGTTATAAGTGTGGTGAATGGGCTCATGAACAGTGTGCCGGCATTGATGATGAAGATGATGAACCGTATAAATGCGATTTTTGTACGAAGTGAATTTCAATGTTTGTAAAACGTATTTCTATTTTGTAATGTTCACTATAATCTAGTACCCTGTTTTATCCAACTCGTCTGATAAAACGGGGTATTGGACAACAATTTGTATAAATAAACAATTTACGGTTATGCTTTTTTAAAATTAATTTCTTCATTTTCATGTGTAAGTAGATATATTATACAACTAGTCATTAAAAATTTAACACATTAGTACAACAAGTTCATGAGATATGCCACTTTGTTTATTAAGTATCCTGTTTTGACAGACTCTCCCCTACACATTATTAGCGGAACTGTCAGTACTGGAGGTCGAAAATGGTAGTGAAGGGGATGGAGCAACAGGACAGGACACTGTGGCAGAAGAGTGGGGGGAACAAATGGGTAGGACGTAATGACGGTTGAGGGTAGTCAATTTCTTGCATTTCCAATTGGAACAGGAGGTTCTGAATGTGATTTTCAGCTACCGCTCGGTTGAGAGGATTAAGCTTTCTTACCTCTCCAGAATCACCAGACGACGTTTCTTCTGTTTCCTTGGTTTGCCTTAGGGTTATCGAATCCAATATGAAAAGAAGAGGCTTGTACCCGAATCATGGTGATTCGTAGTCTTCATCAGCCCCGGAGTCAGTCTTTTTCTTAGTTACTTTTTGATGCTCTTTTGAAAAGCAAGATCTCAAACTTTTTATTTTGTTCTTTACCACCTGAATATCCAACTTATACTTTTCAGCCAAAGCACTCAATGCGTCATTTCGTACTGTTTTATTCATGTACAACTTCGAGGATACATCCCACAGAGAAGGATGTTTTCTGTAATCCTCGATAAATTGTATAGTTTCCTCCGTGGTGCCTGACATGACGTGCACAATATTGGCTTAAATTATACAAAATGCAAGGCGAGAAGCACGAAATCCCCGAATCGTACGGTTCGGCTTTCAACACTGAGTGCGTTACGATCATCTCCCTCGTTCAACTCCGAAGATGCATGCAGCAACGTGTTCATCACTTGCCTCACACCTTGCGCTATGACGCAAGCCTTTGACGAACATAAAAACGCACGAGTGTGGACAGACCTTGGATATCTCACTTCCTTGACTTTCATAGTGCTTCAAGGAACAACGACATTCGACATGCAAGCTACCCTCTGGGTGTCAAATAACAAAGCCCGCACCCGGCATCCGAGGCCATACGATATTATTATTATTATTATTTGCTGAAATATAATGTAGGTTATACGTTATAAGTTAAAATGCCCTCCTGGATATACCTAGTAAAAGTAGTATCTCTACTTAGTATATAACAAAGTCCCCGATTCTAGGATGTCACGTGTTATCTCGAGAACCACTGGATGGATTTTGATGCGGTTTTCACAATTCTGAAAAGAATATCTCAAGGAAGGTTTCTGTAGAAAATAATTTATTTATGATCAAAGGAAGCCAAGCAGTAACGATTTCAGTGAAAAATTCGAAAAATATAACCTAGCGTCCGTGCGCTTTTTATGCTTACGTTGGGCAAACCGTTAATAATATCAACATACTATGCGTGTAAGAATTGATCAGCATGTAAAGTTCTACAAAAAGTCCAGGAGAGCATATCTCTATCTTCAATATATCGCCCACTATAACTATTTTTTCGTTTTCATTTCTTCGAACAATCTCCATTCAATTACTGAGGTGACAGTTTACGAGTTAGCTTTCGTTTCCTCTGCTGGAGGGAAAACGACTAATGTCGTATATAAGGAAATCTTATAAGACCTCGGTTAAAAGTAGCCTATCACCTTGCATTCATAACTGTTCCCGGGTGAAGCCAGGGCGGGTTGCTAGTAGATTATAAATTAGATTTAAGGTGAAGAAGACTCCATTGAAGGTTCGAACATGTACAACAATAGAATATATGTTTTATAAGGTGCGTTCAAAAAGTAACGAGCCGGAGGCTGTAATGCGCAAACCGGTGACGACATCGGCTAATCGTGGCGTTTGTAACGAGGTGTGGTTCCGACCAGAGCGTGGAAGGTCACAGCCCGTCGCTAGAGGGCACGCGTGCACGTCACGTGACGATACAAAACGAGCAGCAGCATGCATCAATCGTCCAACCAAGACCAAGACAGTAGGCCATTCGACATGCTTTCTGGTGTGGTTGAAGACTGTGGGGCACTCATTGGGCACACACTTTCCGCAAGTGCAGTCGTTCCTTCATGATGGTGTGCACAGTTTCGACGATCAATCCGACCACGGCGGCTATGGCGTTCACTGTCACTCGGCGGTCCTGGGTAATGAGTGAATCAACCAGCTGGACGTTGTCATCGGTAATGCAGGGGAGTGCCCCAGACCGGGCATCATCGGCTAACGACACCCGTCCTTCCATGAAGCGCTTGTGCCACGCCTTGACCCTTCCAAGAGACATGCAGTATTCGCTGTACACTTGTGACATTCGGCGATGAATGTCCGTTCCTCCTACTCCTTTCGCTGTCAGAAACCGAACAACACCTCTTTGCTCTTCGTTTGACGCCTCCATGTCACTGTTTGCAATGGGACTGGCAGCGTTGGACGATTGATGCATGCTGCTGCTCACTTTGTATCGTCACGTGACGTGCACGCGTGCCCTCTAGAGACGGGCTGTGACCTTCCACGCTCTGGTCGGAACCACACCTCGTTACACACGCCACGATTAGCTTATGTCGTCACCGGTTTGACAATTACAGCCTCCGGCTCGTTACTTTTTGAACGCACCTTATAGTAACTTGTATTGATAAGGCGTAGCCTAGTATTTTAAGAGTTATATATTAATCAATACGGAAAATAGCTCACATTTTCTAGCATAGTAAATGTTTTTGCATATTTAATGTAATCAAGTTCACGGTATGGTTTTGTGGACTTTGCTGATTTGCGGATGTTCGTGTACTGGCGTCCACTTCAATTCACTTCTTATCACCATTACAATGTGAAATAACTAAGTGAAAATTTCAATTTGTTTTTTGTAACGAGCAGTTTATGGCTGATATTTCAAAAACATTTTAAGTGGATAAGGCAAGTTCTCTTTTTGAAATGCTTTCTAAATTAGGACCTACTGGCTCATACAATGTTTCGTGTTCTCTGAGTGCAATACTCCTACGATAAGATTACAACTTCATCTCTGTTTTTCTTTTTCTTTTCAGAAATACATAGGAATATAGACGTACTCTTGAAGGAAATTAAAACAAGCGGACGTAAATCAACAAAATGATCTGCCTGTTACATCATTGATGCAATGAATAAACAAATATGATATACACATAACTACTGACTTTTATTTTTGAAAATTCCTTTTCCCTAATTCCATTTATGATTTGGGAAATATTCTCTTAATTTCATGAATGTGGTCTAATGATCCATTCCATTTATACCACTTATACCAACGCTTTCGATTTGGACCGATTACGTGTAAGAATCATCCAGTGTTCTACAGTGCGATCATATATACGAAGGTGGATCAAAAAGTTAGTTGCACTAACGCGCTGCAGCAGCGCGCTGTGTGTCGTAAACGTGGGCACAGCGGAGATAGGGACCGACACTGCCCACACGTCTGTTAGGCAGGTCGCTGTGGTGTCTCGTCTTGTATGGTGTGAATAGCGGCCAAATGCAATGGCGCGTCGACTGGACGTTCACTCCAAATATGAGGTGCGTGCGATAATCAGATTCCTATGGGCCAAAGGGAAGAATTGCGCGGACATTCAACGTGAAATTAGTGCTGTGTATGGGGAGCGGGCCATTTCCCGGCATGGGATCGTAAAGTGATGTCACCAATTCGAAGCCGGACGCACAGATATCACGGACGAATATCGCGAGGGCAGGCCCGCAACGTCCAGGACCCGTGCATATGTCAACAGTGTGAATGCGATCATTAAACAGAACCGGCGCATTCACCTGAGAGAAATCGTGACGCTTCACGTGGAATTCATGCCGAAAGGAACGACGATCAACGCGGCGTCGTATTGTCAAACGTTGCACCGGTTGCGTAAAGCGATTTAAGAGAAGCGCCGGGGGAAATTGAGCGCCGGTGTGATTTTGTTGCACGATAACGCAACACCTCACAAGGCCCGCCAAACGAGCGAACTGCTGCAGCGTTTCAAGTGGGAGGTCTGGCAACATCCACCCTACTGTCCCGACCTAGCGCTATGTGACTTTCATCTGTTCGGTAAGCTCAAAACGGAGCTCGGTAGTCGACGTTTCCAGACCGATAAGGAGGTGAAGGCCGCTGTCTCGGTGTGGTTGCAGAACGCTAGAGGAACTTTCTACGCATCCGGCAAGGACAAGTTGGTTATGCGTTCGCAGAAATGTTTGGAGTCTCTTGGAAACTATGTGGAAAAGTGAAGTTACATTGTTTGTCGTTATAGTCGTGTTGCTGTTGTATATGTGGTGTAATAAATGGCCATAACTGAGAAGTGCAACTTACTTTTGTATCTGCCCTCGTATAATACGGAACTCCACATGCGCCGTATGACGGCAGGGGACACACTGGCTAGCCACCTGTCGAACAAGGCACTTGCGTTAGCAGAAGCGTAAAGCCCAACTACGTCAACGCATTTACATTTTTTAACGTATTTCATAATCATCATTACTTACAGGAATTTCAGAGTAGTTGCTGAAAATACTGTCCTTCATTTTGTAAACACACTTTGCACCAACGTAGGACGTTTTGGCACACTCGCTGTAATTCATCCTCACTGATATTTCCTATGGGAGCAGTTATTTCGTTCACGAGATTCTCCAGAGTGCGCGGATTGTTTCTGTATACCTTTAGTTTGAGGTTCCCCCACAAGTAACAAATAGTTCCGAGACGAACTAAAGAGCCTACTTTTCTTAAAATTTAAGATTCATACCAATGATTAATCTATATACAGGGTTATTCACCAAAGAAGGCGGCTTCGGTGGCGTAGTCGGTAGCATGCTGAGCTTCTATGCCCAAGATAGCGGGTTCAAACCCGGCCGAAGCCGTCGGATTTTTAAGAGCGTTAAAAATCCCTCAGTATGCCTTCCTTCGGAGGGGAAGTAAAGCCGGCGTCCCCATGTCATAGATTTATGGGATGTTAAAGAACCTTCCAATAATTACACCTGTGTGAAGCTAAATTGGATAGGTTAAGAATGTAAACAACTCTCTTAGGTTTCTACGTTCGTTGCCAAGAGCCGACTGCGGTGGCGTCTAGTAGCTAAGTTCTGAACTTGGCCTAGTAGTCGTTGACGGTGGCGCTTGGCGGCAAAAGAAGGAACTATTTGAAAAGTTCTAAGTTGCAGTCCGTACTTAAATTAAAAAACAGATATCACACACTAATACAGTCATCACAATTAACACCGGTTATCAGACAGATTCTACACACACCCAAAGTACACGGGGCTACATGACCACGTTGTCACAGCCCCTAAACTTAAGAACCAACCAACCATTCACCTAAGATGTTACACGGCAATAACGTCTAAACCATTAAATATATCGGTATTCTGTTTTCACTTTTGTGAATGTTGCTAAGGGAATCATAAACTAACTTATACTATTTTTTCTTTTTATTGTGAATAGCTGAGATATTGGTATAAACTTTTTTTTTTTTTAATGGAACTAGACTAATTTTTGCATACAGGGTTACAGATTCTACTGAGACAAATTCAACGGTGTTATTATTTCCCAAATCAGACAAGTACTTTTTGAGACATCAATGATATGAAAATTGTGCTAGGCCACGCCTCCTTTTGGTGGCACTATGTACTAATGGCTAGTACGTTGCAGCTGAATGTAAATCAAGGCTTGTTGATGCCCTTACCGGGAATCGAGTAGTTTGACCTCTGCACCATCACCCCTCCAAGTAGCGTGGAGGAAGGAAATAGAGTCGAGGTATAAGAAAGCCAATGCAGTGAGTTTTCAGTTGCGTTCTACAGTATTCCGCCAGAAAGAAGTTAGTGTAGCGACGAAATTCTTCCTACATCGCTCAGTATTTAGACCAACCTTGCTGTATGGAAGTGAGAGCTTAGTCGATTTAGAATATTTGATAGATAAGCTAGAGGTAACTGATATGAGGGTAGTACAAAAGATTGCTGGGACAAATAAATGGGAGCAATGGCAGGAAGGTACTCGTATTGTAGAGAAAAGGGCTAAGTTAGAAATGAACACGCTAAATCAGGGTCAACCAGTGTTTGCGCTCGGGGAGTACTGGGCAGTAGTGGTGCTCCTTCCCCTACCACCACTACACTGTGGCAGCGAAGAGACGGACCTCGTTGAGGTGTTTAATTTCTTGGCCCTACGCGCCATTGGGTACAGCCAGAAAGATAGCCAGCGAGCACTCCATCCAAGACGTCCAACTACAAGGGTAATTGAAGACAAGCAGCCCCTGGCTAGAGCTTTCTTTCCATATATAAAAAAGGTCACGGACAGAATAGGGAGGCTACTCGAGTCCCATGATATGAAGACCAAATACAGGCCTACGAGAAAAATTAAGGACATGTTTAGGTCCGTTAAAGGTAAGCGACATCCTCATACCACGGCAGGGGCTTATAAAATCACGTGTGATTGTGGCCAAGTATATATTGGAACAACGAAAATAAGTATTGTCACTCGCCTCAAGGAGCACGAACGACACAGCCGGCTGGGACAAACAGATAAATCCACTGTTGCAGCACACTCGCTACTCGCAGGTCACGACATAAGATATGGAGACACCGAAGTTCTGTCCACCACGGTGTCTTATCATGCCAGGCTACAAAGGGAGGCCATTGAAATCCTGAAGCATACTAACAGCTTCAATATTAAGGAGGAAGCAGAACGTGTGAACAGAGCTTGGCTTCCAGTCCTTAATCCCCTCAAGCCTGCCCTCATTGACCGTCGTAGACGAGAAGATGCAACAGAAGAACAGCCCTGTCCTTGATGCATCACTTTTATGTGGCACGCCGTTGCTATGGTAGCCTCTATGTGTGGGTTGTTGACTATTTATATATCTTCTGTTTACTGGTTTTACCTCGCTTAATGAAACCTGTGAACATGCTGAACGCAGTCTTCAGCGAAACGTCAGGACGACAAAATGTGCTTAGAACACGGCCTATAAGCCCGTAAAACAGAGATTCCTATTTCAACGCCGGTCGTGAAAGTCTGAATTTTATTATTTCAAATGATCTTGTCGACTTCGTCGTTATGGTTGGGGTCCATCGTTATGAATTACGGACACGGTGACGGACGTGACGTCATGCAGCTGCGCGGACGTGACGTCATGCTCACGCGGAGAGCGAGAACCAGACGCTAATGATTATTGGAGTCTGTTGAAAGAGGCCTGGCGACGAGCGACCTTTCAAAAATCAGAAACTCACTCCACAAATCTGTAAATCAGTATTCTTCCCTTATTTCAGATACACTATTCATTAAACAAACATATATGGCATAGTCATGACCCCTTCATGGAGTAGGCTATTGTATAAATCTGGACACTCATACTACATCCTTACACTAATTCAAATTTACGGCCAAATGATCCTTCTGACAGGGAGGCAAAAGGTTTCCGCCGACTTGCCTGAGATGATGGGCCACAAAACCACTATCAAAAAGTACACAATTTACGCATTATTCAACCAAACACATCTCTAATACAATACAAGAAACACATTTCTTCCCGTGACCCTTAAAGAGGTGCCCGCGCGGGAAGCCTAAGTTAATGGGTAATGCAGTCTGTTGAAAGAGTCTAGTCTTTCAGACCGACTGTGATTTTTTTACTTACTTAACAACATTGTGACTTAGTCCCTTCTTTGACTGTGGTCTTTATTTGTGTAAAGACTCAGCCAGACCAAGAGATTCACATTCGCGATGCTCGCAGATGACCTCGTAGTTACGACCCTTAAAACAACAATAACCATAAATATAATACTCGCTAATGGGACCAGAAATTATTTTCTTGAGATTGTCTGGAAAGGAAACTAGAATGTTCAGGATCAGAGTTTGTAGAGGGAAAAGTTTTAAAGCTTTTGATTTCTAGGCACATACAATTCTATTTGCCCCTGAGAATGGTTCACGGGTATTAAATTGAATGACCTTGATCTCTAGGTTACTACGCCTCAAAGTAAACTCTAAAAAAAATTATAAAATGGCAGATATAATAAAAATCCATAGCTCGTTACTTCTAATTATGCTGAGTGTTATTGTCACCATTTTGTGTTATTCTTTTTTATGGGCTAGAACACATTCGACCTAATCACTACTAATAAACATGCCGTATTTATTGGGCCTTGGGCAACAATGCTTGTATACGACCTTTGTTAATGATTCAATGCGGAACATTTAATTAGTAGGTACAAGGTGACGCAATAAACAAACTAGAGTGCCGTTAGTTGTGAAGGTGGACAGGAGAGACCCGTCGCCCTCAATGTTTGCCATGGTTTCTTAAATTCCCAGAGATTCTATGACTAGGATACGAACACTGAATAATAACATTAATGAGACCTTCCCCTTCCCTTATAGATTTCTTATGATTCAAGCGATCATTTCGGCCCATGTCCGGCTCCATAGCTAATTGGTTAGCGTGTTAGGCTTTGGCCTGAAGGGTCCCGGGATTGATTCGCGGCCGGGCCGTTAGGGATTTTAATCTCCTGGGGTTAATTCCCGGAGACTGGATGTATGTGACGTCTTCATCATCACTCATCCTCATTACGACGCGTAGGTCGCCCACGGGTGTCGACTAGAAAGACCTGCATTCGGCATCTCAGGAGGCCAAACGAAAGAAAAAACAATCGGCCCATGGGTTTAAGCTAATAGAAAAGAGGGGTTGTTTTTTTAAGTTCACTAATCAGGATAATGGCGAAGGGAATGAGATGGTTGTTTGGTTCCTCAGTTTAGAGGCTGCGACAACGCGGTCATGTAGCCCGGTGTATTTTGAGTGTGTGTAGAATCTGTCTGATAACCGGTGTTAATTGTGATGACTGTATTAGTGTGTGTGTTATCTGTTTTCAATTCAAGTAAGGACTGCAGACATTGGATTTTTTCAAGTAGTTCCTACTTTTGCCGCCAAACGCCACCGTCAACGACTACTAGTTCAGAACTTGGTTATCAGATGCCATCGCAGTCGGCTCCTGGCGACGAACGACGGAACCTAAGATGGTTTGTCAAATGTTTAACCTATAATTTAGAGTGGCTTTCTAATACCTAAATGTGTATTTGAAGTCAACCGATTTCCTTTCTGTAGAAATGCTTTCTTTGCCTGTGTTAACCTGCTTTTTATGTCCTCTTTGCTTCGTTTTTCGTTTTGCTTCCCAAGTAGAAACGTACTATTAATAAATTTTACTTTTAACTAGAGAAAATTGTTTTGGGATGTCCTTTCTAGATTCTCAGTCAATCTGTTAAGTTACATAATAAAAACAAGATGTTCAGTAAAGAACATATAGCCTACTTTCTCCTAAATGTATGAGTATAGTTATAACTCGTTGTTATTATCAAAGAGTATAATAGAACTATTCTTTGTTGAAGACCTTAGAAACGATTTACCTCTACCAAACGCCACGACCTAGATAAAAACTGCTACCATCATTGAAGAAAGAAAGAAAGAAAGAAAGAAAGAAAGAAAGATAAGAAGTATATCAAGAATGTTATGGATCTGGAGACATAATCGACCGGACTGGCGGCGTGGCTCAGCGGTAACGTTCTCGCTTGCTGGGCCCTAGGTTGCAGGTTCGTATCCTGGCGCAGTCAGCTGGCATTTGAGGGTGCACAAATGCGAGGGAGCCGTGTCAGTACATTTACTGGCACGTTAAAGATCCCCTTCGGGCCAAAATTCCGGCACCCCGGTGTCTCTAAAAGCAGCAGTAGTTAAAAGGGATGTAAAACCAATAACATTATTATTATTACGACCTGCCGTGGGCAACATCCAACTTTGAGTTGAGGCATGTCTTTACACGTCTGGTTGTGCATGGCTTTCACAACCCTAATTGAATTAACAAATCTTTCCATGACCCTACAGAGACGTGTGTATACAAACTATGTGGATATTTTCGATAATATAATCCTAACAGAGCGAGTGCATTCTAGCGGCCAGAATAAGAAACTTTTCAATAAAATCTGGAAGTTACCCTTTTGGCAGCTAGATGTCTCGAGTAAATCTGCTGGCGAATTATGTTTTAATTAAATATATATTTTACACCATAATGTGGACAATATAACGCTTAATAACATTTTCAAGTAACGCAAAATAGGCTGTTACAAACCCTTTAAAATAAAAAGTTAAAATGTATCGTAGTATCAACTTGTCATTCTTCAAATTCGATGCGCATAGAATGATAATGGTATAGTAATCAATGGATCCCCACGTAGACTAGTCGGGACATCTAGTGGTGAAATATCGAACAATATAATCCTAACAGAGCGAGTGCATTCTAGCGGCCAGAAGAAGAAACTTTTCAATAAAATCTGGAAGTTACCTTTTTGGCAGCTAGATGTCTCGAGTAAATCTGCTGGCGAATTATGTTTTAATTAAATATATATTTTACACCATAATTTGCACAATATAACGCTTAATTTTAAAACATCTGAGTCATTACAAAACAATAAACATATAACATTTCAAGCAAAAAAAACTAGCTCTGATCGGGTTTGAGCCATAGGAATCTGAGCGACAGGCTATCGCTCTACCACTGAGCTAATTGTGTCAACGAATATCGTTCTATTTAAAATGACTTACATAGAACTTGTTAGCAAATAATGATTTATACTAAACGATTTCATCACTGGAGTATATTATTTATATATAAAGCATTTCATACAAAGTTTATTTATTTTTTATCAGTACGCTATATTGCATTCAATACTCAAATTAGTGAAATATAAGTCAGGCACAAGATATCCGCTGCCATCTTGTCTTATTAATGAATCAGCTGAGCTTTTTAAAATCACGTCTGCACTATAGTATTACAAAATAAACTTTTAATTTCGTACGTGCCTCTTCCTTTAGAACAGTTAAAACGATTCTCGGCTCGATAATCGGAACTGGTGGGTCCCATGATATGGATTATAAAGTTTGCATAATTCGCACGGCCGCCATCCTGAAATGGTATGGCGGACGACCTTGTAGTTTGGTCACAAGACGCATCCTATACGAAGGTATGTTGTTACCAAATTTGGTAGAGATTGGATGATTTGGTTAGTCGTTATTTGATTTTACGTTTTGAACGTTTGAGTGGCCGCCATTCAGTTTTAGTAAAGATGGCGGCGATATAAAACATGACACTGAGGTGTCCTTTGCTAGTGCTACCTTTGTACCAAATTTCGTTCAATTCGCATTCACCGTGTTCGAATTGATAGGGGGGGGGGACAGACATTCAGAGTACACACACTCACACACACACACACACACAGACTCACACACACACATACACACACACAGACAGACACACTTTTTTCGCCCTGTGTTGATCTCATAAGTCTACTTTCATTTTTTGCAAAAATCGAAAGTAGGCTAATAAATTTCGTTTTTTCTTGTGAACGGTTTGGCTTTGACCAATGGACTCACTCAACGATTTCGCTGATATACTGTATAGCAAAAGTAGGAGAGCCCAAACGGGGATTTTGGGATTTACTCAAGCGCTGAAAAATAACATAAGGAGGGAAACCTTGCCCCCTGTTAAGTAACCCCGCCATACATGAACCCTTTATATATGATCGTATGTTTAGGGCAGCCGATCAGAATAGTAAAAAAGAATCGATCGTTAGAAAAACTCTAGCGCGTCAGATTAAGGCAAGTTGAGTTAATCACATGCATAAAAGTGTGCATTTCAATAATCTGACGATTTGCGCGTGACATAAAGAAATAGGAGAGTCACAAAGTTGCAAAAAGTAACGTCACCTGGACATTCTCGAGCGCGGTTAATTTTGTTTTTATTTTGAAGGAAATCATTCAAGGATCACGGGAATAATATAATCTGCCGATTTCCACAAGCCGAAGTAGTTAAAATCATCAATAAAGTGTGGCGCGTGCAGCTGCTGAGAACTAGTATTTCCCACTCCGCGCCTCTAGTCTCTTCTCACTTTTTCCGTTTTTTTTTCTTTCTTTCATTAAACCATTTTCTTATATATATATAGGACTATTATTTTCTGTTAATATTATTACATTCTGTAATTTAAAAAAAATAGCCTCTTGGGCTCCCCTACTACAAAGGTTGCCCAAACAATACCTTTACAAACACAACTTTTCTGTCGTATATTAAGCAGTGGTTAATTTCCCCGGATGTCCTATTCTTCAATGAAAATTAAAATACCGACCTTTACCAGATGGTCCACAAGAACCTTATAATTTAGTTTTATGAAACCCTGCCAACACTACATTTCTCCTTAAAGTTCATATGGGTCTACGTCCTGCCGGTTTGTGAGCAGTATTCATTGAGTCATGGAACTAACAAGAGGAAAACGACCTTGCAAGATGTCGCTGCCAATCCCACGGTCCATTGTACAAATCATGAGATTTATTGCTCCTTGAAAAAATGAGACTCACTTGTACCCATACACAATCGAATTAATAGTTTATGCTACGCGATCTGTAATGGTAGAAGTTAAATGAACGCCGTAAAGGATAACAAAAACACTGAGGTACGGATAATAACTTTTGATGTGGAAAGGTCGTACTTCAGTATTGCACTTCCAGTGAGTATCATGTATGTTGTCTTTGTAGCTGTATCGGTAAAGCGTAGGTCGCCTGAGTTTATGTGAGTATTGATAAAGTTCTGGTTCGAATCCTATCAAACGCAATTAAACGGCAGTTCGTGCCCCATTTTAACGAGAATACAATGTTTACTCACACCTGTTTACTAATTCACTCACGATGTATTCGATATATGAAGACATTGCTATAATACTAATTTATGCAGAAGCAAGGTAGATCGAGTTCCAGTCATAAAGTCTTCTGTTAAGACTACCGACCACCAATACATTTTGAAAGCTTGAATGATGATTGCGTTCAACCAGGATGTATGGTCCAAAATAAAGAGGCTGTCTTTGGACGCTGTCCTGAATAATCGTCATTTTCGTACACGGACACTTACACAATAGGCCACCCATCAGTAAGCCATCTGTTATGTGAATATCAAATAACACTAGATTTTACCTGCACCATCTGCAGTTACACCAGCAGCTCCACGAACGTGATTTCGATAATCGAGTAACATTACGCATTGTGAGGCTTTTTTGTTGTTGTTGTTAAGAGACTTGTTTTCAGATGAATCACGAATCCACAACAATGCCTCAGTGAATCGGTAGGAGATGCGCTATTAGAGCGAAGATTTCCCATTCGGTAAGAGAGGACTGTGCGACTGGGAGTGCATGTTTTGTGCAGGATCATGGACGTGTACCTAATCGGACCATATTCCTTCGTCGGGGGCATACTACACTTATTTTCTTCCGAATGAAGAAATCAACCACCTCGGTCTATACAGAATTCAGCACAACATTATAATGACTAGGGCTCGGATTTTTAGGTAAATAAATATTTTTTTATGTAAATACACATTTTAAGCATTTTTTCTATAAATACATAAATTCCTGCTTTTCACTTATTAGCACACAATAAGACATAGTCTAATATTTAATTTTTTAAAATCAGTATGCTAGATCTTACATTTTATTGCAATTTCGTTCTGTGTTACTTCAACGGGGAAGAACCTGTGAGCTATCTAATCTTCATGCAGAGCGTATGTCAGCTTGTAACTGTGTTATTCTTAACTTGTCGCCCCGTGCCACTCACTGTGGAGGCCGGGGATATCCTTGCCCATAGCCATATTGCACCACGTGCTAGACCTCCCCCTCCCCCTGCTACCTGGAACAAGTGTCACTCACATCCAGTTTATTTCTGGCACTGTGAAGTGTAAGACAGTTCTACGATGCTTGAAGTATATAAAAACAGCAGAATTTAAAGATAACTTTACTTCTGATGGGGGCGTTCTGTTCTGCTAACCATGTGGGAAAGGAATCAAGGCTGATCAGCGATCTCAAGTTACACAACACTCCAAGGGCAAGAAACATATTGCCGCAGTTTTGCGCCTTCAGAGGAAGTGTTTCGCGACAATCGTCGGTCATTTGTGATGGACAACCTGAAGATGTACCTCATTGTGAATTGTAATTCTTCAGTAGTCAGTGAGGCATAGCATAAATTGCATTCGTGAACACTGCATATTGTTTATATTCACATTAATAAACTAAATTATAATTAAATATTTTTACTTTTTTGTCACATTTTTCAGGTATTTTTAATACAAAAAAAGTAAATATTTTCTTGATTTTTAGCACCTACAAATCCGAGCCCTAGTAATGACATTATTACTCGTTGTAACATTTGAAGTATAACAGCCTGGCATGACTCAGTCATTTGCCAAGATTCAAGCCAAATCACGCTACTAATAATGTATTAATTCTGAAGACTAAATAACACACACCTTTTTCGATACTACAAGGCGCCAGGAAATGTTCTCCGTAGTGCCTACGTGCAGCTGCGAGAGGTTGCGTTATCAGTTTAGTTGGCAGCACAGTGTTCTTGATAGGGTGAAGGCCACATGTGTGTGCTGTGGGCTGTCCTATTCGTCAGTGTGTATTGTTAGATTATTGGAAGAGTGCAACAGTATGTTATGAATGGCTTTGGTGAGTATAATGTTTACAGTTTGTTTGTTTTGATACAAGCGACAGCCGTGCTGCCAACGTAACTGGTGACGTAATCTCTCGCAGCAGCTTGTAGGCACTGAGGATAACATTCCCTGGCGCCCAGTAGAATGAAATGCATGATAAGGAAGGTAGCCATCAGAAAAGACTATTTCTCGACAACAATTCAAATGAATTTTATAGCAACTAATTATATATCATACAATCCATATATGAAATGCTTGTTGCTTATTTACATTAGTTGGTGGACATTATACTAAAGATAAACGAACTATGCAATACGTCTCATGGTTTGGCACCCGAAAACTTGACGCACAGTACCTCGCGATAATCTCAAAGATCTAGGCTACATCAAGATTCTACAGCAATCGGATTCTTCTTGCAATATTGGCACGTCAGATATCATTCCATACAAGAAAGTTTTGCTGCTCACTGAGTTACGTCTAGACAATATACCAATACCAATGAATCCAACTACGAGTATACGAATCACACATCGTGACAACCTTCAAGATTTACCTTAAGATTCTACATTATTCAGATTATTCTTGCAGCATCAGCACCGTATTTGGATATACTTAGATACCTGTACATTTGATAATCTATATTATTTGATATTGATTTTGGAATTTCCAGACAAACCCTATATTATATTTCAATAATTTTACTCTTTTAAGGATATCCATTTCATTACGTTGTTTTACATTTAATTATAATATTTAATATAGAATGTTTTACTTATTGAACATTAGTTAGTAGACTAAGATGTATCAATAATTGTAACTGTGATAAATCCCAGGGAAATACCACACACAGGGTAGCCGCTGTCAGCACCGGGATTCGAACCTACGGTCTCCGGAATTGCTGCAGCTGCCTGCATGGTCGTGGTGCATGATTTAACGATTTATTCAACGGCAGATAACTATGAAAGGGAATAAATAACCACGACTGGTTTTCTTCATCCTGAATAAAATACAGGCCAGTTTTAGCCTATTTTCATTTATTGAAAAATAGGCTTATGAGATAATCTTTTGTCCATGAGTGCGATTATCCCCCCACTCCCCCTAATAAAATCTAAACTGCTGGAGCGATTTCAATGAAACTCGGTCAAGTCACAGTACTATTTTGTTCGACCCCGACCTTCAAATGTTATTACGTCTCACCAATCCAACATGGCGGCTGTGCGAAATATTTCACCAGTATCCCATATCTCCGAAACTATTACTGATATCACCCTGAAATTTTGTACGGTGATAAAGGGCACTACTAGAAGTTCACTTATGTGACATTCAAAAGCCTGTTAAGTTCAAAATGAACATGACGGTCAAGCGTACTTGAAACATTTAAATGGAAATTTTTCTCGATTTAACCATTCGAGGGCAGTAAAACATGGTACAGCAAACGTTTATACATATTGTAATGCACTGACATCTAATTTAGTTCAACTGTTTACATGACCACAAGATGATATGACGATGATGATGATGATAATTGTTGTTTTAAGGGGCCTAACATCTAGGTTATCGGCCCCTAATGGTTTGGGTGACCGTGAAGTTGAAAATGAAAAGCAAACTATAACTAAAATCTAACTACTAACTTATATACTAGAAGAAGAAATGGAAAACAAAAGGAGAATAAGGCAAATAAAGGACAGGAGGAAAAGAAAGGCCCTCAACCCTCGAAGAATGCGGATTGAGGGACTTGGAAGGAAGGAGAGCCATGAAAGGCAGATATGAAAGTGAAAGAGGAGAGGGTCCACCCCACAGGTAAGGGACACAAGGGGGAAACCGACCCAGATCAGGAATCCCTCGAGGTCGCCAACTCCCGAACTCACCAGCCGTGAGCCCCTGAGGGTGTAGCAATATCCAGGGTGCACCTGAATTGGTGGGGCTACATACACCCGGCCTCCTTGAGGGCCTTGAGCAAAAGGCAGGAGAGAACATGAAAAGAAAAAGAAGGCTGACCCCTCGCAGAAGGAGGGTATAAGAAAAGATGAGACAAGGGCCAATTAAGGCGGGAAAGGAAGAGACTCCCTAGGCCTCGGATACCCTAATACCGTCGGGGTCGGAAGAGAACAAGAGTTGACCAAGTGAGGTCGACAGGAAAGAAGACGAAGAGGAGCCCGGCACAAGTAAGTGGAAGCAATGCCGGACTCAGCTGGGGCCCCGTGGTCGCCAACCCACGTCCCACTAGATATGAGCCCCAGGGGGGACCACAAGATGGCGGCTGGGTGAAATTTCAAAAGTAAGTTTTTATTTCTTGTGTCCGAATTATGCGATTGAAGTTTGAATAACAAACCTGCGCAATAATCTTCATCTAATAGTACATAACACTATGGCCTACATATATAAAAATCCAACATGGCGACCTTCCAATGGTTCTCAATATCTACGAATCTGTTACAGCATTCAAACTGTAATTTTGTATGTTGGTTGGTTGGTTGGTTGGTTCCTTAGTTTAGGGTCTGCGACAACGCGTTCATGTAGCCCCGTGTACTTTGGGTGTGTGTAGAATCTGTCTGATAACCGGTGTTAATTGTGATGGCTGTATTAGTGTGTGTATCTGTTTTTTAATTCAAGTAAGGACTGCAACTTTGAATTTTTCAAATAGTTCCTACTTTTGCCGTCAAACGCCACCGTCAACGACTACTAGGCCTAGTTCAGAACTTAGCTTCTAGACGCCACCGCAGTCGGCTCTTGGCAACGAAGAGGCAATTAACATAAGTAGGATATATGAAAATAGGCTATTTAGTTCTTCACGGAACTACTTGTTATTTTTTATTATTGCTCAAGCATTACCAGAATATTTACTCAGTGTCCACTGCATAAAGCAGAGAAGCAGGCGACTTCAACATACAGTGACGAGATGAATCTCTTTAAGCCCACTTTCGTTCACTCCTATACGGGTTCATTGTATATTATACTAACCCTGTCCAAACCCAAAACTCTTTCGTTTCTATGTACAACAGTGGTGGAATGTTTGTTTGTGACAAGTTATATAGATCTATCTCCCTTATCTATACACTGGAAAAGTTATGCAAGTTCCTTCTTGAAATTTCTCCAATATTTCCTTGATTTATATTATTTTGTATCTTCGAACTTGAAGAGTGGCTTCGGTGGCGTAGTTGGTAGCATGCTGGGCTTCTAAGCCCAAAATCGGGGGTTCACACCCAGCCGAAATCGTCGGATTTTCTTAAGAGCGTTAAAAATCCCTTAGTTTGCCTTCCATTAAGTTCCAACGTTCGCCGCCAGTTGCCGATCGCGGTGGTATCTAGTAGCCAAGTTCGCGGCTAGGTGTCGTTGTCGGTAGCATTTTGTAGCAAAAGTAGGAACTAGTTTTAATTGTTCGTTTTCAGTCCTTGCATGAATTACAAATATCACACACTAATGCAACGATCACAATTAACACCAATTATCAGACAGATTCTACACACACACCCAAAGTACACGGGGCTACATGACCGCGTAGTCGCAGCTCATAATCTGAGGAACCAACCAAAAATATTATTTTGTATCTTCGACCTTAATCTATCTGTTTGGTTTAAATACATACGGTCACTGTACAGTATCAAAAACCATTAAAATTCAAGATGTGTATACTGCCACAAATTGCTTTTATTCTACGAAAGAAGACGATAATTTTACTCAAAGTGCCGTTTATAGCTTGTATTTCCACATGGACATTTTAAATTGAGAGATTTTTGATTTGTCACATTTGTCAAAAATTTCTTTCTTTCGCTTGTTAAACAAATCTGATAATTTTCTAAGATTTTTCTAACGGTATACACCTCTTTCGACATGTTTTATAATACGTTTACATATTTCAGCCTGCGATTATTATTCTTTCTCATGTACAGTGGAACGTGGCTAATTCGAACTTCTATAATTCGAAATCTTTTTTAATTCGAATTTTTCTCTTGGTCCCTAGCATTTTATATACAATCAATGCTAAAAAATCGTGGTTAATTCGAATTATATTTTGGGTAATTCGAAGTTTTTACGTGTAAAGAGCCGATCGGAAGCCAAACAGTTGGGTCCGAAAGACAAGATGGCGACGACGCATCTGGCGATGAACTCGTGGAGGATGTTCCCGAAAAAACTGTTCCGAGTGCAGTCGAAGCAACAAACCACATCACAGAACTTTTTTCTTGAAAATAGAATTGACGGAAGTGATTCTGTTTTCAGTTCCTTAAATTTGTTAGACTCTTTTGTGATGTCCGAGGGACTTAATTGTAGGAAACAGGTAAAAATCTGAAACTTCTTTGAAAAACAGTAGATTTCTCTAAGACTTAACTAGATTGTTGGATTACTACTGTCGTTATATAGGTGAATAGTACATTTTGGCTTTATTTTATCATTTGAAACTTTTGAGGTTATTCACGATACAGTCATTAGGGCCTATGCAGCTTAATAAAGGTTCTTGGATGAAAACTTAAAGTTTGAATATTTTCTCTGCCCTTTTCAAAGAACTTGCTTAATTCGAATTTTTGGATAATTCGAATTTTTTACTGGTCCCTTGAGGTTCGAATTATCCAAGTTCCACTGTATTTTGTTTTTGTGGTTTTCATATCACTGCAGCTTCTCATTCAAAGATTTTTTTGTGATAAGGAAGGAAGTAGGCTAGAGCTTGAGGTGTCAGTTTCGTTTAGTTTAACTATTGGGTTGAAAATGTTAGTATTCTGTTCCGTACCTAGCAATAAAATGTCTGGTAGATCAGAACTAGATGCAATGCACATTTCTTTTCTTAGACTGTGTGGTTACTGAGAAAGGGCATTTTTATCATCCTCTCGTACTATTCCCCAAATGTGCGGCTCAAAGTGTGCCTAATGAAATGAAATGAAATAACATGCCAGTCATTCAAGCAGACAATATTGCGAGTACTGAGATTACCGTTAAAAAAAAGTTCCATATCTTGTGCTTACTTAACATAGACACGATGTATCACTAGGAAATCGCTCACTTCTTTAAAACAATGGCAGTCCATTCCTTCTTTCTAATTGGATCCCTGCCTCTTCGTATAGCCGAATGCAAAAACAATCCGTCATTTGTTTTAAGATGGCGAACTTCTCAGATCTTTTGGGTTCAACCTATTCACCGAGCTACTTGAATCTTTCCACTTACAACATTCCACCTTGGGCAGTCAGAAGTTGAGGTGGAGCATGTATGATGTTAGAGATGATGTGGGTTTCGGTTTAGGACATTTTGAGGCCAATCCTAACAGCGCATTGATGGAAGTAATTCATTTTCTGAGTAGCTGGTTTAGGAGAGGAAGCAAAAAAGCGAGGTCATCTGCAAAAGCGAGGCAATCAATATTGATACCATCACGAGCTCGGCCTATTTGAAGTCCATTAAGAATACCTTTAGATTAAATTACTTGTCTCCATTCTCGCATAACCCTCTCGAGAGGACAGTTGAAAAGGAGTGGCGACAGCCCATCTCCTTGCCTATTCACTGTTTGGATTTAAAAGGCTTCAGAAATCTCAGATTTAAATTTCACTTCGGAAGACGTATTAGTGAGTGCACTTTGACTTAGGATTAAGTGCTGGCTCTTGTTGTATAGACCAAATTCTTGGAGAACTTCGCAAAGGGTTATGGGGTCAATTGAGTCGTACACCTTCTGGAAGTCTACAAAAGTGATGCTAAATTATCTGGCTCTGAGTTTCAGGTGGGCGATATTAATTTCTAGATTCTGGATCTGTTCTGCGCAAGAACTGGATTTTCGAAAGCTGGTTAGGTATTCCCTTATTTGTGAGTCAAGCAGTTCCACGGCTCTAGTGAGTATTTTAAGGCTTTAGAGAGGATTCTAGAAGTTACAGGGGGGTAGAGAGATGCCGTGGCAATTATTGGCATGTGTCTTATCATCCTTTTTATGAAGGGGATGGATAAGAGTAGTGGTCCACATGGTAGGAATCTGAATGGTCATCCAAATCTGTTGGAAAGTTTGGTGGAGAGTTTGTAGTGGATTGTCACCCAGAGATTTCCAGCATTTTGTGATCACTGAGTATTCACCCGGAGCCTTGTTATTTTTCAGGGAAGTGATGATCTCTTGAAGTTCAGAACTGTTAGGTGGGGAAGAATCTGGGTTGGTTGGAATTGCATTATGGTCAGCGATAAAAGTCGATTGTGGCGACCCACAGTTGAGAAGGGATTCGATGTATTTAAAATTAAAACGTTTAAAATTATACGCCAAATCAATACTTAACAAATATATATTTTATATATTGGGACATGTTTCCACCTTCAATGAGGTCATCTTCAGCTTAAAATGAAAATCAATTAAGAATCAAAAAACTAAAAATAGTATATATTACTTAAATCTAAATAATAAATTAAAAGTTAATGATAATAATTGTAATAAATGAAATATCGTAATAAAATGGATATCCTTACAAATGCAGTATTAAATAAATGTAATATTGGCCTTTTTACAATAATTTTTCAAAAGTACAGTAGTTAGAAAATAAGAAATATTAATTGTGAGTGTAAAAACGTTAAGCTTTAAAAAGAAATATCAAAATATAGGCAACACAAAAATAATTTAGAAAATAAAGTTCTAAAATCAATAAAATATTTCAGTTCAGAGCTTGATTAAGTAAGCTGAATCTTCTTCAATATGGAGTTTAAAAAAATTGTGAATAGGTGCCAACCAGTTATTACGACAACATGAATTAACCTTGTTGTATAGGATGGAGAAATTCGTAATTCGTATACGAATTTGAGTGATGAGTCCAATGTGGATATGTGGCAATTCTAATATTTATCCAAACGTTTATAAAAAACAATGAAAATCGGGACTCTTGAAATTGAATTAAGGTATTAGTAGCTCTTCTTTAAATTTGTTAAATAGTGTTTGGTTATGTATTATCCTCCTTAATGCATCCGTCGTATTCAAATCCTCCCGTAGTATTTAATGCAAAATTTTATAACATACATTAAGTCTTGATCCAGAAGTTGCATTCGAAGTATTTGGTAAGAAATATTATTATTCTGAAGAAATCTAAAAATATGCTTTAATTAGGTGTCATCTCTCATTAGTGATGATTTATAGTCCAGGGGACGTAACAAATCAAGAATTATGGCGTACGGAGAGCGCCATTAAAAAGATAGTTATTCTCCATAGAAGTTGCAAAAGGCCCATAATGAGTAACTTAACGACATGAAGGTCCATTAAGACACAAAACAGGGCAGAGATAATAAAATATTTATTGTCCTCACTTCCCTTTCATTGCTAATATTGAGTATAAAAGGTTCGCTGAGATTCAGGGAAGTCACGCAGCATCAACAACATCTGCCAGAGACAATGAGGTTCCTCACACTCTTCTTCTTCGGCCTCGTGCTCGTCTTTGCTATGGTAAGCTGAACAAGATTAACTTTGTAAATACAACCAAGACTGTGACACTTAGTAAAAGAAAAAAAGAAAAATATTTCGAATTCACTAAATTTACCAATTGTTGTATACCTACAGAGGTGTGCAAATTATTAGTCTTAAATAAGGAATGTAAATCATTCACTCATTTTTACTCAAAATCATTTTATTTTAATTTTATTACCGTACTTAGTGACGCTTTCTCCCCTATGGACTTACAAATTTTCCCATAAGATATTGCGTCAGGGAATTTTAAAAATTGGATATTCTGAGGGATACCTTAACTGGGTCAGATTTTTCTTTCTTTCATTTACTTTGAAATGTATCATCTAAATCAGGTGATTTCAATCCATTGCACACGAATCTTTGAATAGTTCAATATTGGACTATCAAAAATAAAATACTTCGAATTCCTTTACTCAAATTTCACACAAAAACTAGAATAAAGTTATCAAAACGAAACGTGTGACATTCCGCATTAGCAAGGCTATTATTTTAGTGGAAATAATAAAAAATAATTTTAGACAGTTTCCTAAAAGAAAAAAAAGTAATTTAAACTATTAATTGAACGTCTTAAATAATTTCAGCACCTTGCAAACAATTTTACTCCATTAATTCATAAAAAAAGTAAAAATGAAATTTTCGAAAACTGGTATTCAGTCTAATAATTTGCACATCTCTGTACTAAAATTCCACATGTTTAGCATACGAAAACATTTCGCTCGTCCCTTGGCGAAAGTGTGGGTCGTATCAAAAATTATTTCAGACAAATGTTTTAGGAAATTTTTAAAGGACTATCGACCTTTTTAAACCGTTTTGATATTGTGCCGATTAAGGGAGGTAGGATTTCTTTTCTAAAATCTCCATTTTTCCTACCCCTTTGCCCAATGGTGGTTACAATCAAAAAACTTTACTGAGATAAGTTTTCGGCCCTCCTCCGACGAATTGTTCGAACTTTGAATTGATTCTATTTTTATAGCGATATTTCATTTGTTCGAAAAATAAGCCCCCCCCCCCCCCATTTCCACCCCCTTGATCCGATTTTTTCCCGTGGCTCATGATCTCAAAATTAACGGTCACGTTAAACTACAAGCTTTGATCCGATTTTACCCATAATCAAACTCGACCGAGATCTTGACTGGCTATATTTTACGTATATATTTGATATTGATTGAAGCCAATACGCATACAAACGTCCATGTAACATTTCTTACATATTGAGAAAAACAACAATAAAGGTGACTGTTCTCC
The DNA here is from genome assembly GCA_946902985.2 of Meconema thalassinum. NCBI lineage: Eukaryota > Metazoa > Arthropoda > Insecta > Orthoptera > Tettigoniidae > Meconema > Meconema thalassinum. The sequence continues at coordinate 165,879,329 of OX336396.1, forward strand.
ATGGGACAAGGCTACACGGTAAAATGTAACATAGACTTTAGTTCCATAAACCAACACACTACAGTGTCCGCGCTCACTCGTTCGCACTCAATGGAGAATAGAATAGCATTATTTTAAGTTGCATGTTATTGTTTGAACCTACTTAAAATGCTTCGGTCTGTGAAAATAATGTTTCTTCACTATTTAAATGAAATCTTTTCTATGCTATGGTCAAGGTATTTTTTATTTAAATCTAGTTGCAACATACAGTTATAGTGCCTTTCCTTTTTGGTAATTCAACACAATAATTTTCACAAATAAGCTTACTAACATACAGCTGAAAACACCAGAATAGCATTTGATTGTGTTATGCATTCACTTCTTGACATTGTTGCTGCGTACGACCATGGTTTTTTAAGTGCATTTCGCTCCACAAATTCCGAATTATAAAGCTATCTTTTGAGATATGTTAGAACTACTTGCACACACGTATGCAGAGAACATCGTAGATGTTTGTACCGTGATTATCTCAAATTACACAAAAGGTAACATAAACGTTTGTTGTCGCATACGCTTCTATTTTTGAAAAATGACGGCTGTTATCGTGTCCACAAGAAAGTGATACAACTTTTCAACAAACGGTGGCTTTGGGATCTGGGGAATGCGATACGTGAAGATATATCGAAATGTTCCGGAGTGTCGCGCCATGGTACTCATCGCAATAGCTAGCTTTCTCTCGAAATCTACCTAAAACAAATAATGGTTGGTTAGTTCCTTAGCTGCGACCCGTGTACTTTGGGTGTGTGTAGGATCTGTCTGATAACCGGTGTTAATTATGTTGACTCTATGAGTGTGTGTGTTATCTGTTCTTAATGGCTCGTTCCCACGACATTTCTGTCATGACATGAAATGTCGCAGCAGTGTCATTGTCGGAACAGTTTTTGATGCCACAGTCACAGTGGTGTCGCGTATTCAAAAGTTTTGATATGCGACCCCGCGGCATCAGCGGTATCATGACACTAACGTGAAATTCCACACGCAATGTCGTCATGAGAACAGGTTTGTGCCAGTCGTGTCGTGACATTGCATCACTCGACCACGTGTATTGTATGTAATTATATTATTGCTGCGTTTGATGTTCTTCAGTTTCTGGAACACTATCAGTAATATTTCTTAAGAGTTCTTCAAACATATTCTCGTCGATTCGTAGAAAATTGCTCAGTGACCGAGAATCTTCCAATGCCAATTCTCTCAGTAGCGTTTCAGATACACCTAGTTTTCCTCTGCGTAGTATCCATTTTCTCACCCACATTTTTTCTCCTTCTTCTTACATGTTCTCTCCTCCAGAGCTATCAATTCTCCGACAACACTGGCAATGGCACGAACAACGTCCACCATGTTGCGCGAAAATGCCACGAAAGCCCAAACTTCTGTACCTGTCGTGTGAACAGGTAACTCCCATGGCAGCGAATGCCGTGACATTTTATGACTGCAATGTCGTGACATCACTGCCATCGTGAGAACGAGCCTTAATTCAAGTAAGGACTGAAGACGATAATTTCAAGTAGTTCCTACTTTCGCTACCAAATGCTACCGTCCACGACACCTAGCTGCGAACTTTGCTACTAGTATATGCCATCGCTACCAGCGTCTGGTGACTAACGTTGGAACTTCAGAGCATTAATCAAACCTAACCTACAAATTTTGCATCACACAAGTTTAGTTAGTGGACGGTTCTTTTACATGCCATAAATTTATGACATGGGACCGCCGGCTTTACTTCCCGGCATACTGAGGGATTTTTAACGCTCTTGAAATGTTATCGCTCTTGGACTATTCGTCTATTTTCAAAGGCAGCCTTGTTCGATTCGGTTGAAGACAAGGAGGTTTGAATATATAAAATATTTCAAAACAAGACTGTCACTGCTGAGTGTTTTGCATCCTTATACAAACAAACTAACGTGATATCTTCAATTTATTTCAGGCCAATGCTAATCCCGCACCACCTTCAGCACCTGGAGTTCCCGGTGAGTAACAAGAAGGAAAAATGAAAATTCATAAAAGCGTGTTATTTTACGATAAATATCCTATTTAGTGTCTTTCATGTTAAGGCACATAAATACTTCTTTTCAAACCTAATGTAATTGGGCACAACAATTTGAGTTGACCGATTGAAAAGCTTTCTTTATTAGAACTAGGCAACACTGAAAAATGGCTTATATCACTTCAAGATTTGACTCATGAAGTGAAAGATAAATTCAAATATTTTTCTTTTGTTGACCGCTGTAATTTACACATCTCTGTATGATTAACTGCAGAACAACGCGGCTTCAAACTCAAAGGTACACAGAGCCCAAGGGAGCGAGTGTTGCCAGAACTCAATCACACAAACTAGAAACTGGAATTTTTGTTGTTACTTAGTAATCGTGGTCGTTTAGCCCCATGTAGTTGGGTGAGTGTGGGATTTTTTATTTTACCTGAGTTAGTTATTGTTGTTTTAAAGGGCGGAACTAAGAGTTTCATATAACCTACTGTATGTTAATTGCCTCTAGCAACGTACAACATTTCAGTTTGAATGCTCTAATGTATTCGTAGATATTGAGAACCGTCCAAATATTGCCCCAGGAACCAGCCTGGCATTTGTCCTGAGTATAAGTGGAAATCTACGAAAATCCATCTCCAGGATGGCTGAGCTACGAATCGAGCCCACCTCTTCTCTGTTCTCCCTCACGAGGTTATGTGTTCCACGTTTTAACACTCAGATCAGAATTAAATTTCTTACCAGAGCCGGGAATCGAACCCGGATCTCTGTGGTGACTTCCAAAACTAGGAACACTGGAGAACCATAGTGCTCCACGCAAGAACTGGAGGGTTATTGGCACTAGTACAACGTATTTTACGTATAATACCAAATGCATAGTGTTTATTTATGTTTTTTTCTTCGCAGCTGAGAGGATGAACGTTGATGTCCACGTGGATGCTGAAGAGAATGATTCCAATGCTGCCAAAAGGCCCCCACAAAAACCCAAGAAGAAGTGTCATCATAACTGAGCCACCGCAGCATCAACGAACACATCAAAATACTTGCTTCAGGACTTGTACAATACACCATGAATAAACAATAATTATAATATACTGTAATGTCTGCTTTCTGTGGCCTATTTCCTTTCCATCGCACTGTTATGTACCTGACCCTCACTGTGAGTTGTCTGACAACGTTGCCAATAGCCAAGCAGCATTGCCAACTCTTGTTAGACTAAAGATAACTTTAAAAATCAAGTAGTTCCGTGAAGAAATACAGAGCCTAATTTCAAATAACCTACTTATGTTAATTGCCTCTATCAACATACAAAATTTCAGTTTGAATGCTGTAATAGATTCGTAGATATTGAGAACCGTCTAAATATTTCGGATGGTCACCATGTTGGATTTTTATATTATTGTATGTCTTTGTACTATTACATGAAGATTATTCTATAGGTGTATTACCCAAACGTCAATCGTATGATTAGAACACAAGAAATAAACACGAGATTTTAAAATTTCGTACAGCCACCATCTTGTGGTCATGAAAACAATTGAAATAAATTAAATGCCAGTGGATACAAATTTGTATAAGCATATACCGTACCAAGTTTCACTGCTCTCGGATGGTTAAATCGCGAGAAACGTCCATTTACATATTTAAATTTTGCGTCACCACCATGTACGATTTGTGTTCACCAGCTTATTAAAAGTCCCATAGCCTCTAACATCATACAAAAATTCAGTTTGATTGCTGTCATAGATTAACAGATATTGAGAACGTCTAAATGTTTCGGATGGTCGCCATGTTGGATTTTAATATTCGTAGGCCATCTAGTTATGTACTTTCAGATGAAGATTATTGCGTAGGTTCATTAATTATCCAAACTTTGATTTCGATCACATGATTAGAACACAAGAAATAAAAACTTAATTTTAATAATTTCGCACAGCCACCACCTTGAGATTATTTAAACAATTTAACTAAATTAGATGTCAGTGCATTACAATGTGCATAAACATTTGTTGTACCAAGTTTCACTGCGTTCGGTTTGTTAAGTCGCGAGAAAAGTCTATTTAAATGTTTCAAATTTGCTTGGTCGCCATGATCGTTTTGTAGGTAACAGGTTTTTGAAAGTCACATAGGTGAACGTCTAGTAGTGCCTTTTATCATCGCACAAACTTTCAGGGTGATATCACTAATAGTCTCGGAGATATAGATTGCCAGTGATATTTCGCACAACCGCCATGTTAGATTGGTGAGAAGAAACAAAATTTGAAGGCCACGGTCGGGGTCGGCCAAAATAGTACTATGTCCTTACCGAGTTTCATTGAAATCGCTCAAGCCGTTACAATTTTATTAGGGGGGGGGGGGGGGGCGCACACACACATACATACACACGAGCAAACGGTGATCTCATAAGCCTATTTTTTCATAAATGAAAATAGGATGAAAAAAAAGAAGGTTTGAATATTTCAATGGATTCCATAAACATACAAAGGAAATTGTTATCTTCAAAAATACAAAATTAATTTCATGCATGAAAACAGATCCAATATAATGAAATTTTTGTCTCCTCAAAAATATACTCCGTCTTGTCACTCATACATTCATACAGTTGCATCCAGAAATTTTACAGGGGTTGTAAGTGTGATACAATGACTGTGAATTTTCGCAAGGAACGGTTAGTGATGTAAAAGAGGTTGAGGTGATTTGATTAACGCCAGAAGTCGAAAGTGGTCAAAAAGGAAGTTCTTGAAAAACATTCTCGACATTTTTAGCCTATTTTCAATTTTGAAAAAATAGGCTTATGAGATCACCTTTTGTCCGTGTGTGTGTGCGTGTGTGTGTGTGTGTGTGTGTGTGTGTGTGTGTGTGTCCCTAATAAAATCTAAACGGCTGGAGCGATTTCAATGAAACTCGGTAAGTTCATAGCACTATTCCCGGCGACCTCGACCGTGCCCTTCAAATTTTGTTACGTCTCACCAATCTAACATGGCGACTGTGCGAATTATTTCACTAGCATTCAATATCTCCGAAACTATTACCGATATCGCCCTGAAATTGTGTACGGTGATAAAGGGCACTACTAGAAGTTCACCTATGAGACTTTCAAAAACCTGATGACTACAAAACCAACATGGCGGTCAAGCGAATTTGAGACTTTTAAATAGACTTTTCTCGCGATTTAACTATCCAAACGTAATGAAACTTGGTACAGCAAATGTTTATATACATTGTAATGCACTGGAGTCTAATTGAGTTCAATTGTTTACATAACCTGAAAATGGCGGCTGTGCGAAATATTTCACTGACATTCTATATCTCCGAAACTATTACAGATATCACCCTGCAATTTTGTACAGTGATAAAGGGTACTGATACAAGTTAACCTATGCATATTTCATAAACCTGTAAAGTACAAAACGAACATGGCGACCAAGCGAATTTGAAATATTTTAATAGACTTTTCTCGTGATTTTACTCTCTGAGCGCAGTGAAATGTGGTACAGTAAATGATTTTGCAAATTTTAATGCACTGCCATCTAATTTAATTCAATTGTTTACATAACCTCAAGATGGTGGCTGTGTGAAATTTTAAAATTAAGTTTTTATTTCTTGTGTCGTAATCATGCGATCGAAGTGAATCCTTGAATAATGAACCTAGGCAATAATTGTCCTTGAATGGTACATAACTCTATGACCTATACATATAACAATCCTAAATGGCGAGCTTCCGAAATATTTAGACGGTTCTCAATCAATACCTATGAATCTTTTACAGCAACCAAACTGTTTTTTTTTTAAATGTTCATAGAGACTATGAACATATGTTCACCTATAGGACTTCCATAACCTGGTGAGCACAAATCCAACATGGCGGCGACGGGAAGTATAAATATTTAAATGGACGTTTCTTGCGAATTAACTATCCGAGTGCCGTGAAACGTTGCACGTTAAATGCTTATACAAATGTTGATCCACTGGCATCTAATTTATTTCAATTGTTTGCATAATCACAAGATGGCTGCTGTGCGTAATTTTAAAATCTCGTTTTTACTTCTTGTGTTCTAATCATGCGATTGAAGTTTGAATACCACACGTACACAATAATCTTAATGTAATAGTGCAAAAATAAAAATCCAACCTGGCGACAATCTGAAATATTTAGACGGTTCTCAATATCTACGAACCTGTTACAGCAATTAAACTGAAATTTTGTATGTTGATAGTGGCAATTAACGTGAGCAGGATATATGAAAATAGGCTGTATAGTTCTTCACGGAACTACTTGTTTTTTTTGCAATCAGTCAACACGATTGTACCCAATTGCAATGGGTGTTTCCATAATCCTGAAAACAATGTGCACGGGATTAATAATACGCTTTGAGTTTCGATCGCCAAGCGGTCATCAAGAGATCCCTTACACACGCTACTTACTCTCATCTGGTATTGTGGGGTGCTGCGACACCCTGCTCTTTCTGTCTTGTATCATTGTAGAAACATAAATGCTAACAATTTACTGTCATTTCAGATAATCTCTAACCTAGTAGAGACGAAACCGTGGTCCATAGTAGACGTTCGTAACTTGAGTAGTTTCGTGAAAATTATTTGGGGGTATTGCGTCACCCCATCATACCGATTACGTGTGTTGAAATTGTAATTATGTTTCTCTAATGGCGCGTTATCTGATACGATCTAAGAATATTATGCCAGACACTTAAAGGAAATAAGTAGAGACGAGAAGGCCCTAATCCAGGATTAAATAAAGAACAAGAACACTAGACCACATTCAGCAGCACCTTATATGAATTCTCGATTAGGTTATGCTTGTCAGAATTTTTACTAATGAGTGATTTTTCTGTTCTTTTCTTACAGAAACTGAAGGTAGATGTCACTGGATTATGTCCTATATAGAAATTATGCTATAGTTGCTGATACAGTTACAACATTATTTTATGTTGGTATTAATTTTTAAATCCGAATTAGCAACTGTGCTGCAATCAGTGTCCTCCTTTATAAATCCTTATGATTTTTTGGTAGTAAGGTGTATAATAAATAACTATCCAAAACATTTGGAATATATACTTTCACTACCTCTTTTATTTTGGGGTGTGTCAACAAAGGAAGGAAGGAAGGAAGGAAGGAAGGAAGGAAGATTGCAGTTTTACGTGACCATTAATCTCGAGATCATGAGCCACGGGACCTCCTTTTTACGTGGAATCCGAACCACACATGGCATTTCACATTGAAAATCTCACATGCATTGACCGGGAATCGAACCCGGTCCGCCGTGGTGAGAGGCCAACAGCTTGACCGCTGCGCCACCACGCCCCCCTGGTGTGTCAACAGCCCAGAATACTAGTTAGGTGAGTTTTAATCTACTATACCAGTTCAGGGTTAAATCTATGTCTACAAGTATGGGTTATGGTGTTTACAATATGTACACCTATTTAGTTGCAGCAATTATTAAACTACGCGCAAATAGTTACGGTTTGTTATTTATATGTGATTCTTTTTGTCGAGATATTGTTAGCATTAGCCAGCCCCGTGTTATTGGGTAGCGCGCCTGCCTCACACCCGGAGGCCCCGGGTTCGATTCCCGGCTCCGTCAGGGATTTTAGAAACTGACGTGAGGGCTGAAGCGGGGTGCACTCAGCCTCGTGAGGACAACTTAGTAGCTGTCTAACAGTGAGGCAGTGCCCCGATCACGAAAACCAAGATTAACAGCCGAGAGGACCCGATGCGCTGATAACGCGTCACCCTAATATCTGCAGGCCAAATGATAGGGCAGCGGTCGCTTGGTACGCCTAGGCCAGGCTGTTCCAGCCGAGCAACTCGCCCGTGAGCAGCGGAGTACTCGCCGCCTTTCGTGAGTAAACCTGCAACATGCAATACAGCTCTGCTGTGGGGGGCTGCTGTCACTTCGCGGTGGATACGTTATGACTGTCAGGAAGCGCATAGACTTGTGCTATGACCTTCGCCCAGTGACGTATTGGCTCTCACCCCCAGTCCCTCTCCAACCGTGCTCCGAGCATCACTGCTGAGTACTCGCGTGTACGCATACTCAAACTCATGGATTTGGAACAGCCTGGCCTAGGCCCTTCACGGGCTGTAGTGCCAAGAGTTATTTATTATTAATGTTAGCGGTGATTGACCTCGAAGTTTGCTTGCTTAGTGTGATAACTGTGATTAAATGGTTGGAGTAGATTGTGAACTTTGCTGGCTGTTTGAGCGATGTGTGGTCCGTTCCCGTACAGCTGCCATCACGGCCGTTGCGCTAATTTACTAAACTACTACAACTAAGTAAGTTGACAGTTTATATTGTAAATACCATCACCCATACTTGTAGACATAGATTTAACAGCGTAAGTGTAAAGGATAATATGTTATTCGCTTGACGATCGAAACTGTGAAATGATTTTAGGGATGATAATAATAAATCCGGGAGGGCGCCAGGTCATAAATAGATTACTTACGAACAAATAAAACATAGATACTATTTAGGTAGAGATCACAAGAACTCTTCCATCTCAAGGAATGCGGTGTTTTGAACACCAACCAGGACACTTCAGTAAACAAGGTAAGTTCATATATACTGTAATATAACTAGGCTATAATTCACTAGAATATTACTTACTATTTGGGAAGGATTTAAAGGATGAAATATAAGAACATCTGGTTTTCACTTTTATACAAGTTTTACTTTTTCATTGGACAAGGAGCTATACAGGGTGTAATTGATATGATGGAAGTCCGTTAGACTGGTGATAGAAGAGACTATTCTAAGCTTCATAGGTAAAAAAAATTGTCACCTATCTTGAAATTGATAATTAATCATGAAAAAGTCCATGTTTTTAGTTTTTTACAGAAACTAATCAGGCAGAAATTGGTTCGGCAGGCTGGGGAAAACGAGGCGGAGCCAGGTGTGACGACGCGCAGAGGGGAAGTTGTTACCTATTCGGAGCATTGACCTTACCGGTTGACTTGAGGGGTGGTATGCTATCAGCTGTTATGAGGATAAGCGCTTCCGTCTCGTAAGAAAATGTGCATTGCCGTTGTTCTTGTTGTTGTTGTTGTTGTTGTTGTTGACAACGCACGCAATGGCTTGGGACGTTAGGACCGGTAGTATTGTGTAGCCTACTTTGTAAGTGTTCATGTATAAAATAATTTTGTTACTCAGCCCTGGTGTATCGTAGGAGTCCGTGTCGGACCTTCTGTTGACTAGTTTCTGAAAATACTAAAAACATTCACTTAATGAAATACAGTATGACAAAATTCCGACATCCCGTAGTCTGTTCAGAACTAGGCATTAAAGACGGAAGTAAAATACTTGATGTTTTGTTTGAGAGGCTTGGCGATTTTGGTCATTTAGCCCCATGTAGCTGGGCGTGGGGAGAATTTGTGTGATAACCTGTGTTTTTATGGTTTCTGTAGTGATGTGGGTATTTGTAATTCAGGTGAGGATTCGGAAGAAGGCGCCGGCCCTGTGGTGTTGGGGCAGTGCAACTGCCTCTCACCCGGAGGCCCTGGGTTCGATTCCCGGCTCCATCAGGGATATTAGAAACTGACGTGAGGGCTGGAACGCGGTGCACTAAGCCTCGTGAGGGAAATTGAGTCGCTGTCTGACAGTGAGGCAGTGCCCTAGTCAGGAAAATCAAGATTAATGGCCGAGGGAACCCAATGCACTGACCACGCGTCACCCTAATATCTGCAGGCCAAATGGCTGGGCAGCGGTCGCTTGGTAGGCCTAGGCCTTTCATGGGCTGCACTGCCAGCAGTTATGGTTATTGAGAAGAAGGCGGCCGTGGCCTTAAGTTAGGAACAATCCCAGCATTTGTCTGGGGGTAGAAGTGGGAAGCCATGGAAAACTACTTCCAAGATTTAATACCATTACGGTACCACATGTACATATTGTGAATTGTCCCATCCCATCTCCAGCCCTGGGGTGACCATAAACTGGAGAAGGGTTGATTTATTGGTTAATCAACAATGTACATACATATGAAAATACACGAAAATGAAAATAAAATACAAATACATTGTTATAATACAGTGTTATAATAATAATAATAATAATAATAATAATAGGATAATAATAGTCTAATAATAATGAGTCAGCATGTGTAGTTCTGGTGGTAGAGTGCTAACCTTCCCGAGGGTGCGATCTACGTTCAGTCATGTAGTAAATGAATGGGATCTAATATGATCATGTCGATGGATTTCATGGCACAAGCAAGAAATCCAACGTACATTAAAGTCTGGCAACTCGACATACCAAAAAGAAACATAAAAGAAGTTAGTGTGTCTAAAAGCCTATTGTTACTATTATTAGTATTATTAATATTTTTATTACAGTTGTTGCACTATCTTCATAGAAAGATAGACCAACAGTTCATTAAATTAATTTACCAAATATTTAGGATTTCTATTTTCTATGCATAGTCCATGAAGCTGGCAAAATCCTAGACAGATCCACCATCACTTGTCATGTAGCCACACCCCATGAAGGTGTGAAACAGCTGTTCATAGGCTTGGTTTGTGTATTTCAATGTCATTGGCAGACAAGACGAGGAGGTCACTCAACTTCAGACGCTTGTCAAATGCCTTAGCGCTGGAGGGGAGGGTGACGGGGAGAAGTCAGCTGTGCTGCTGAGGGGAACGAAGTGAAAGCCCGTTTCCAAGACATTGACCGACGATTTTTGTGATTTAATTCCACCTACACTAATTAAGATCCGACTTAATTTCATGAAGATATTTGCTTAGAATACCATCTTCTATCACCAGTGTAAAGGACTTCCATCATATCAAATACACCCTGTATAATGAGCCGTAATATCATACAATTAATGCAACGTAGTAATGAGAGGGAGAATATCTCAAACTATATCCTCTTTCAATATGAAGTCTAGTACAGTCCTTTCTTCTTAACCAATAATTACCCTCTATTGACTCTCTCCTCTCTGGAATACCCAGAGTTGACACTCCCGTACAAAAAGTTCAAGTTTCCTCCACACAAGCGCTCCATAGCCTCTATTGTCTGTCTCCTCTGTGGAATACACAGAGTTGACACTCCCGTACGAAAAGCTCAAGTTTCCTCCACACAAGCGCTCCATAGCCTCTACTGTCTCTCTCCTCTGTGGAATACACATAGTTGACACTCCCGTACTAAAAGTTCAAGTTTCCTCCACACAAGCGCTCCATAGTCTCTATTGTCTCTCTCCTCTGTGGAATACACAGAGTTGACACTCCCGTATGACAAGTTCAAGTTTCCTCCACACAATCGCTCCATAGCAACTCTGGTTATACCTAGAGTTCAATGGTTCTAACTCACACCACTTCCAAAGAACATCACACCATAGACAAAAGTATCACAGCCATCACAACCCACATGGCATCAGGAAATATTACAACTGGTTATCCAAGTGGATTTATTTATCTCATTTTCAATGGGTTTGAGACCACTACGATTCTTGGCCAGCAATATGCAAAACATGTTTGATGTGTGTATTTGCATGAACATAGCTCCAGAAAGATGTGTCCTATCAAATGAACATAAAATATTTGGAAGATATTTTCGTCCCCAAAACCCCATAGCAAACAGCAACTTGTTGTGACAAAAGAGTTGCAACATGAGCTGGAGTTACTCACAACAATTCAACACAAGCTTCTCAGCTTCCCACCACCCTCTCATTTAGGGGCAGCCTTCTACATAAGTCTCTTCCAAAACAATTAGTTTACAAACTACAGTCACACAAAAATAAAAAACCAACAATAACAAAAAATGCCAATTAGGTCATTAATTAAATGCTTATCAATTCGCCAACAACCAGCGTGACCAAATACTCCCATTAATGATTATTTCGCCAATTATCTCAAAGCAATAAATGCAAACAAAAGATTTCAAACGTTTGCTTTTATGAATCCAGTGACATATAAAATGCATGGACAAAGAAACCAGAGCATAATGAACACGAGAGCACAAAAGTTGAGATTGTATTGGATGAATAGTATGCGTGTGTTTAATGAGTGATCATAAACTAATGGTCTATTCACTAAGTACTCACAGCACTGTGAGCTCCAATTTAACGTTAACCTTTGACGTGATGAACGACCCAGTCATATAATGGTAGAGACAGGGCTAGATTTGTGACGGTACGCACCGGTACGCCGTACCGAAACCTCTGATCGGGGGAAAAAATCGAATTTAGAACATAATTTTTCTCAAATGAACCTCATCATAACTGATTCTAGAGCGCCTTTGTTAACACAAACAGTCTCCTCACGACTTTTCCTGAAGCTGAATGGCCCACCACTCACTCGTTCTAACCATTCAAAGTACGTAGAATTTTGGCTGCTTCGGGGACGGCACTCCGCTCTGGATACTAAAAGCAAGGTGAGAGAGAGAGAGAGGGGAGGCAAATACAACCAAAAATTTTCTTAACTTCGGACAATTTTATAACCTGTGAGGTAAAACATGTTTAAGGACAGTACCTTTTATAATAAGGAAGCCTCCGTGGCTTAGACGGCAGCACGCCGGCCTCTCACCGCTGGATCCGTGGTTCAAATCCCGGTCACTCCATGTGAGATCTGTGCTGGACAAAACGGAGGCAGACAGGTTTTTCTCCGGGTACTCCGGTTTTCCCTGTCAAAATTTCATTCCAGCAACACTCTCCACTATCATTTCATTTCATCTGTCATTCATTTAATCATTGCCCCAGAGGAGTGCGTCAGGCCTCGGCAGCCGGCACATTTCATATCCTCGCCGCTAGATGGGGGCTTCATTCATTCCATTCCTGACCCGGTCGGAGACTGGAAGTAGGCTGTGGATTTTCATTTCACCTTTTATAATACATAATTGTTTCAGGAAACTGTAAAGACAAATTTATAAAACAAGAAATAATAGATTGTTGGTAAACTTGTGTGTATTTTCAAACCGAATGTATTTAATTTTTAAAATTACGTAAAAAATTAAATTGAAATAATGTACATTGTTTGAATGGTAGCTTAGTTGGCTTGCATTAAAATTCAATATAGGCCAACGGCAATGGTAAGATAAATGTTGCTACAACAGTCTCAATTTAATTTAAAATTGCAATCAAAATATGAATGCTAATTTGTCCACTGCTTAATTTTTAAAGGTGTTCATAAAAGCGTAAAAATATCGTTTATGTTCGAAGATGTCGAAATGTAAACATCATATGTCGGAAAACTGTATCATAATGAGGCTCATTATAACACTATTTTTCATTATGAAACAGTTTCTCCCACCAATCAGAGCTCAAGAAACAGTTGTGTGACCAATTAGGTAAGGATACCTTCGCGCATGCGCTCAAAATCCAACATGTCTATATAAATTACCGAAAGTGCACCGTCCATATGTTTGCGTAAATTAACTGCCAAGCACACAGAGCGCATGCGTCGGTCGGTCAGAGAGCTTGGAAAACAGAGATATCCTACCCAGCACTCTCACTCCGATCACAACATTCTAGTGACTGAATCTCAACAGATATTTACGAATATTTATGTTAAAACATATAATAAAGTTATAATTATCGTCGAACATAAACAGTCGTATGCAACTCGCATATAGTGGTAATTAAGACACTCGTATGGAAATTATAAAACTCACTTACGCTCGTTTTATAAACTTACTCGTGTCTTAGTGCCATTATAGGCTCGTTGCATAATGTACTATTTTAGAACTCAATATTTCAATATTCCATAAAGCCCCACCACCACCATCCAGTAGCCCAAAGTACCGGTACCTCTAATTTTACAAATCAAGCACTGGGTAGAGATATCTTGCATATACAAGGAGATCTGCCTCCATGCATCCCTGTCTAGCTATGATTCACAGAGTAGAAAGCGAGAAAAACATTACACCCTCTGTCTGAAGAATTCGGTGATTGGGCTATATTACGAATGGATTATTGGCTTAGCTGAAACAGCCGTTACTATCCTTCGAATTAATCCCCGTGGATGGTTATGCACTTCCTAGAATGACTGAACAAGTCCTGGAAACTCCTGGCATAGTCTTCTTTAGGAATAGCCTTCAGTTTGGTCGTCAAAACTCTAAATTGAAAGCAAGAGAGAAGCGTGAATTTATGCAACCTGCCTTGCACACCTGATAGAAGGGCAGCAGTGAGATGGGTGAATTTATACAACCTAACGTGCACACCTGTTCGACGGGTGGCAAAGAGAAGGGTGAATGTTCCGTGGAATGGAATGGTCCTGAAAACCATCGTCACGGATGACGAGACCTGGCGCCTGAGGTACGACATCGAAGGCAAGCGTCAAAGTATGGAGTATCGGAGTCCAGGGTCGCCGAAAAGCCCTGAAGGGCCAGAGGTTTTCGGACATTTCGGACATCCAACGTAATGTGACGACCCAACTGAAGGCTATCCCTCAGGAAGACTCTGCCATGACTTGTACAGCCGTTGAAAGAAGTGCATAACCATCCACGGGGATTACTTCGAAGGATAGTAACGGCCATTTCAGGTAAGCCAAAAATCCGTTCGTAATATAGACCCATTCACCGAACTTTTCAGACAGAGGGTGTAAAATGTACTCATCAGAAATCAATGATAGCAAGACAGGCGGGGGAAGGAAAGCCTAAGATAGCCTGTTGGACTTTGCAGAAATTGTACTGTCAGTAGGCCTATTCATGCTCCTGTGAAGTGAATGATATGTTGTTATGTGTTTTAAGGTGGCGCTAACCTAGGTTTTGGTGAAATAGTACATTATGCAACGAGCCTATAATGGCAGTATGTTTATAAAACGAGCGTATGCGAGTTTTATATTTTCCATACGAGTGTCTTAATTACCATTATAGGCGAGCTGCATACGACTGTTGATGTTCGATGATAATTAATATAAATGCCTTACGTTCGAAACTAATATTCATAAATAACTGTCGACATTTCGCCAGTTTTATGTACTGAACAGAGCGCATGAGACGCAGAGAATGCCTTGTATTTGACCATGGCCTCCTCGAGTACCCTATTATGACATTAGGCCAGGCAGTGAAATTGTAATTAGAAGGCCGTGGAACTCAGCGCATCTAATTATTTAATTGGTCAAACAACTGTTTCTTGAGCTCTGATTGGTGGGAGAAACTGTTTTATAATGAAAAATAGTGTTAT
Organism: Meconema thalassinum; assembly: GCA_946902985.2. NCBI lineage: Eukaryota > Metazoa > Arthropoda > Insecta > Orthoptera > Tettigoniidae > Meconema > Meconema thalassinum. The sequence goes on from OX336396.1 coordinate 165,894,479, forward strand.
AATGAACCTCATAATAGTACAGTTTTCTGACATATAATAGTCAGGGTCGAACATAAAATATCTTTATGGTGTTTGAAGCAATTTTTCAGTGCTGCCTTAGTAAACAAGAGTTTGGTGCTTTTCAGTCGGTCAACACGATTGAACCCAAATGAGATAGGTTATTCCCTAATCTTGAAAGAAACTACATGCGATTAATAAATAGTAAATACACTAGGAAGACCAGTTTCGATCGTCAAGCGATCATCATCGGATCCATTACACTTTGGCGATAAAATCAACGTCTGAAAGTTTTAAAAAAATCTTTAAATTAAGGGGCATAAGGAGCTCATTGAGAGCACGAGGTTCCCATATTCTAAGGCAATGCACCCATGCCTACAAGCTTGATTATCTCTTTGTCTGAAAGTATACTTTCCATACTAGAGTCAGAAGTAATGTACATATTTAGCACATCGTGCGTAATGAATTAGTTATTGATTTGTTTAACACGAGCGCTTTCGAGCTCCGTCGTCGGCGCTCCCTGAAATGAATCTCTTGAGTTTATATTTTAAACTCAACTGCTTTCTACTGATCTACGATCCATTTTCTAGTCCCGATTCGTGGTCCTTCAAGATTCATAGCATGAGGTCATAAATCTTATGCTCCCACCTTCCTAGTGCAATGGTGAAATTCTTACCAAGGCAGACAGAGTTCGATTCCCGGTAATACATGTATCATGTGAAATATGACGTCCTGTGGTTCGGATTCCAACGTAAAAATGGAGGTCCCGTGACCCATGATCGCGAGAATAACGGCCACGTGAAAAGTACGAGTTTCCATTTCAATGCTCCGCCACCCTGTGTACGTAATTCTAGCAGAAATCTAATGAACCTGTCTAATCTAGCGCAGCGTTGTATTGTGCTCTTCCAAGATTAATAGGGTCATAACTGTGCCATATGAAATGAAAAGGGACTCATTAAACGTGGTGAGTTTACGACCGAAACAGGTCATTATCATGAGAACGGTCGTTTAGAACACCATAACACAAGTAAAGTGTGACAATATAAAGACATGACTTCTCGTTTTCAAGGATAATTGATCTTTCAAACTCGCCTTTTATTTCTTCTTCTTCTTCTTCTTTCAGGAGCATTCCACAAATGATACACAATTCATAAGACAGTTACCTGCAATGTTCTAGATTAGTGTCTCTCCAACTGTGGTCCGCGGGCCCATCGGTGGCCGTGAGAGTGACGTAATTGGACCACATAGAATACAAATTCAAATTTAAATATTCTCTGTTTCTAGAAAAATTGACAGTAAATTTATTTCAGATTTTATCATCATCATCATCATCATCATTCTGAACAACTCCAGTTGCCCGGGTGTGGTATATGAGCCCCCTCCATTTCAGCCTGTCCTTGTACCACTCTTCCTCCACCAACTTGTCCCAATCATGACCTCTCTGCAGAACACCGTTCTTGACTGTATCTATTCACTTCATTCATGACCTACCCAAGGAACGTCTTCCTTCTACTTTTCTCTCAAATTCCTTCCGTGCAGTTCTGTTTGCTGGCAACCTCTTCATGTGACCAAACCAATTCTGTGTTGAGATCTGGATCTTATTGAGAAGAGAATCATCTATTCCTACTTCTTCTCTAATCTTCTCATTCTTGATCTTGTCTTTCCTGGTTTTCTGAATCATGGTACGTAGGAATTTCATTTCGGCTGCCTGGAGTTTAGATTTTATAATAAGCTAAAATCAGAAAAGGAGCAAGGCAAGGCTGCCCACTGTCACCTGATCACTGTAACCTGTTCATAGAGAATGCAGGTATAGAAATGAAAGAGAGGAAAAAAGGGGTGAAGTTTAAAGGTATACAGGTGCACAGTATCCGCTATGCAGATGACATTGCACTCTTGGCTAACTCAGAAAAGGATATGTGAAAGATGCTAAAAATATTCAAAAAAATACTCAGAAACCATCAAAATAAAAATCAATACTAAGAAAACAAAATTAATGATAGTTGACAAAAAGGAGCCTACAACGAGAACACACATAACAAGTAGTTCCGTGTAGAACTATACAGCCTATTTCCATATATCCTACTTATGTTAATTGCCACTATCAACATACACAATATCAGTTTGATTGCTGTAATTGATTCGTAGATATTGAGAACCGACTAAATATTTCGGATGGTCGCCATGTTGGATTTTACATATGTAGGTCCTAGAGTTATGTACTGTTACATGCAGATTATTGTGTACGTGTAGTATTCAAACTTCAATCGCATAATTAGAACACAAGAAGTAACAAGGAGATTTTAAAATTTCGCACAGCTGCCATCTTGAGGTTATGGAAACAATTGAAATAAATTAGATGCCAGTGGATTACCATTCGTGTAAGGATTTACTGTATCTAGTTTCACTGGACTCGGATGGTTAAATTGCGAGAAACGTCCATGTGAATATTTATACTTCGCGTCGCCACCATGTTGGATTTGTGATCACCAGGTTATTTAAAGTCTTATAGGTGAACTTAAGTTCATAGCCCCTATGAACATTAAAACATTCAGTATGATTGCTATAATAGACTCGTAGATATTCTGAGCCGTCTAAATATTTCGGATGGTCGCCATGTTGGATTGTTAAATGTATAGGCCATAGAGTCATGTACTATTAAAGGAAAATTATTGCGTAGGTTCATTATTCAAAGTTTCACTTCGATCGCATGACTACATCACAATAAATAAACACTTAATTTTAAAATTCGCACAGCCGCCATCTTGAGGTTATGTAAACAATTGAACTAAATTAGATACCAGTGCATTACAATGTGTATAAATATTTCCTGTACCAGATTTCATTGCGTTTGGAACATTAAATCGCGAAAAAGGACTATTTAAAATTTTCAAATTCGCTTGGCCGCCATGTTTGTTTTGTATTTAACCGGTTTTTGAAAGTCTTATAGATGGACTTCCAGTAGTACCCTTTATCTCCGTACAAGATTTCAGGGAGATACCGGTAATAGTTTCAGAGATATAGAATGCCGGTGAAATATTTCGCACATCCGCCATCTTGTGGTTATGTAAACAATTGAACGAAGTTAGATGTCGGTGAATTACAATTTATATAAACATATACTGTACCAAGTTTCATTGCGTTTGGTTGGTTAAATCGCGAGAAACGTCTATTTAAAAGTCGCAACTTCGCTTGGCCGCCATGTTGGTTTTGTAGTTACAAGGTTTTCAAAGGTCACATAAGTGAACTTATAGTAGTTCCCTTTATCACCACACAAAATGTCAGGGTAATGTCGCTAATAGTTTCGGAGATATTGAATGCTGGTGAAATATTTCGCACAGCCGCCATGTTGGATTGGTGAGTCGTAATAAAATTTGAAGGGCACAGTCTCGGTCGCCCGGAATAGTGCTATGACCTTACCGAGTTTCATTGAAATCGCTCCAGTCATTGATATTTTATTAGGGGGGGGGACACACACACGCACACACACACGGACAAAAGGTGATCTCATAAGCCTATTTTTTCAAAATTGAAAATAGGCTAAAAATGAACACCACTGCAATTGAACAAATCACAGAATTCCCATATTTGGGTAGTGTGATAACCTCTAATAACAAGTGCTTGTCAGAAATCAAGAAAAGAATAGTGGTAGCAAAACAAGCCTTCCGAAATAAAAATAACTGAGCTATTGCTAAATAATCACCTCAGTTTGAGGACTAGAAAGTAATTTCTCAAGACCTTTGTTCGGAGTGTCTTACTGTATGGATGCGAAACCTGGACATTAGGGAAACTGGAGGAAACAAAACTTAAGGCTGTAGAAATGTGGTTTTGGAGAAGAATGGCAAGAACAAGTTGGAACGACAGGAAAACAAATGATCTTGTTCTGCAGGACGTGAAGGAGGATCGATATTTATTAAAAACCATGAAGAAGAGGAAAACAAAGTTCTTTGGACATGTATTCAGGCACGGATCTCTTCTGCAAACCATTATCGAGGGCAAAGTATGGGGAAAGAAACCAACTAGAAAGACCTGCACTCGACCTCTCCGGATGCCACACGATCATTAATATACGCATGCATTGCGCGTAGAGACATTGCGCACGTCATTTTCACTGTCCATACACGTACTGCTCGAGTCCAAGCACTGTGAACCTGAGAGGAATGTGGATCGTGGGCTATGGATGAGGAGAGATGTGGGGGGTTCCCAGTCCGTGCGTAGTAACAGAACCAAATACATTGGTCGGTCACTCACTCAGTCATTCGCAACACCACAGTAGTTTGAGCAACGGCCCTATGTTAGCAGTATTGGAATAGGGAGGAATTCCAGATAACACGGCAGGCTGTTGACAGGCCCTTGTCTTCCTGCCTCCCGCTTCACCTCACCCCTCAAGTTCACAGAGCTTGGAACCGAGCAGAGGCTTACTGTGCGCTGAAACACCACTGCGCATGTATTGATATCCTGCCAGGAGATGGCAGTTGGGTTTGAACTGCCGAGGTCTTCCCGCTCACTGCGTATCGTGCATTCCAAAAACATTACGTTGGTTACTACTTGCTTCACTCACTCAACACATTCCTTCTTTCACTGGCTGCGTGTCGTCTGCTGCAATAGCAACCAATGGCATGAGTGAAGCCGATATATTTAGGTTTGGAATAGGCGGATTGCGCAGCCCGTCGCAGCGTGTTGAACTGCCATCTCCCGGCAGGATATCAATAAATTGCCTACCGGCCAAAAAGGAACGGCACATTTATACTAGGAAGTGAGAGACGTCGCAGCCATTAGCTGATTACAAGTACAAAACAATTGTCCACTAAATCTCTTTTCATGGGTGAACATTCATGCATTTTAATTCAGTGGTGGTGGCGGAGGTGATGGTGATGTTAAGTGTTGTTTAAAGGTCACGAATGAGTGAAATGACGAAGAACAAATGAGTAGATACAGGAACAAATTATGAGGTATTAAGAAGAGTGGGAGATGATGATTATGTTAATTGTTTTAAGGGGCCTAACATCTAGGTTATCGGCCCCTAATGGTTTGGGTGACAGTGAAAGATGAGATGAGAATGATAACTATATCTAATACTAACTACAGACTTACATACTAGAAGAAGAAATGGTAAACAAATAAAGGATAAGGCAAATAAAGGACAGGGAGAAAAGAAATGCCTTCAACCCACGAAAATGAGGATTGAGTGACTTGAAAGGAAGGAGAGCCATAAAAGGCAGGTAGGAAAGGGAAAGAGGAGAGGGCCCGCCCCAAAGTCAGAGAAAAAAGGGGGCAAAACAGACCCAGCTCAGGAGTCCCTCGTGGTCGCCAACTCCCAAACTCACCAGCCGTGAGCCCTTGAGGGTGTAGCACTATCCAGGGTGCACCAGAAGTGGTGGGGCTACACACACCCTGCCTCCTCGAGGGCCTCGAGAAGAAGGCAGGAGATATCATGAAAAGAAAAAGAAGGCTGACGCCTCGAAGAATGAGGGCATCAGGAAAGATGAGAAAAGGGCCAATTACGGCGGGAAAGTGAAAGATTCCCTAGGCCTCGGCTACTCTAATACCGTCGGGGTCGGAAAAGAACAAGAGTTGACCAAGGGAGGTCGATAGGATAGACGACAGAGAGGAGCCCGGCACAAGTAAGTGGAAGTAATGCCGAACTCAGCTGGGGCCCCGTGGTCGCCAACCCACGTCTCACTAGTCGTGAGCCCCTGCGGGGACACAACTAAGACACCCAGGAATAGCAAACTTAGTTATGGAAGGAAGGCTCGAGGACAAGAACTGTAGGGGTAGACCAAGGTTAGAATATGTTAAACAGATTGCCTCGGATGTAGGCTGTAGTATTATCTGCGCGCCAGGAGAAGTCAGTCCGCCATGCTGCGACGGGGAGCGAGGAATTGACTGTACGCATGCTCGGTGTGTGTATTCCTGACCTAAATATATCGACCATATGTTACTGTTAACTCCCGCAAAGTGCTTGTTGTTAATCCAGCTGTCTGTCACTGAAGACCTCTTTCCACGTTTCCCATTGTCAGAGTACTGAGTATAAATAAAGATAAAAAGGAAGGCGTGAAAGAAAAAAGCTGGCACTGACGGACTTGATGTGTTTTGATTGCGTGGTATGCCGTACGCGGGAAGACATTTGCAGTTCAAACCCAGCTGACTTCTTCTGGAGCGTAGACAATAGGTATAAAGAGATGAAACGATTAACTGAGGACAGAGAGTAATGAAAGGCTGCATCAAACCAGTCAAAACACCGAAGACTCAAAAAGTTAATAAATTAAATAAATGAATTATAAATGTCATTCAAAAATTAAGGATATAGAAAAACAGGAAAGAAACATTCTTAGAAAGATTTACGGGGCGGTATTTGGATAAAGAGACCTCAAAACGAACCCTACCAAAAGATCCACACGATAACGGACGTAATTAGAAAACGCCGAGCACAGTTTTATACACACATTTACAGGAAGGAAAACTTCAGAACGGCGAAGAAATTGCTCAACGTTATAGCACAGAATAAGTGTGGCACGGAGTGGCTGACAGAGGTTCAGAGGGACCTACAACAAGTCAACATAGAAAATCTCGAGGACCGCACTGAGTGCCGGAATAAAATTAAAAATGTTAAGTTTGAGCATAGACCATCACGACTGCCTGGAAGAAAATGGACAGCTGAGTGGAAGGAGGAGCATTCTGAGAGGATGAAGAGATTTTGGAAAGAGAAGCGGGAAAACGCCAGAAGATGAAATCATGTATTCAAGTTCAATCGCTCTCCTAAAGGGGAACAATCGATTAAATAATAAATGAATTATAAATAAATGTCTCAAGGGAACAAATTTAGTTATCACCACGCCTAAAACAGCCCTTTGCTTCCCTCTTCCTCATTGACGTCCCGTACGTTATTCACGGCGTAAGTCCGTAAGTTGATCTCTTAAAGGTGTTAGAAACGAAAGGAAAACTAAGAAGGAAAAGAAGCAAGGGAAGGGGCGGTAATCGAATCTGTGGGTGCCATTACGTGCTAAGTGCTAGGTGGTTGGGAATAGAGTCATTACCGGTAGTGGATGAGGGCTACACAAGCGAACACATTCTAAAGACCAGCGCAAGAAAATAAAACCCACCCTCTTATACCATATTGGCGGAATTTGCGTATAAAAATAAAATGGGGATTAAAAATCTATTGCATTCATAATTAGGTCTAAGTGTTCATATTTATGTCCTTGATTCACTTTGGATGTGTTCCTTCATCTAGGGGCTGGGAGCAACTTTGATCATCTGCTCCATGTAGGCCTACTTGTGCGAGTTTATTTTCTTTGATAACCTATATTGTTGCTACGACTGTAGTAGTGTGTGTGTAAATAAAATTATTTGGGTATAGGATTGCGTTCTGCCTCGAAAATTAAAATAAGGTAAAATTCTGGCATTTAACTGGAGATACTCTGGAGACAATCATACCAAGAATGGTCACTGTCAGCGCCAGCATTTCCAGTATAATCGAAAAGGATTAGTCTCTTGAGTGTAAGATCGTTGGCCTCAATGATCAGCATTTCTAGTATAACCAATAATACCCTTCAAATTAATCGCCCGAGTCCAGGATCATTGGTCGCAATGACAAGCATACCAAGTATGTCCGAAAATTCAATTCAAATCAGTCTTCTGAGACCAGGATCTTTGGTTACAATGACGAGCATACCCAGTATGGCCGACAATACAATTCAAATCAGTCTTCTGAGTCAAGGATCTTTGGTTACAATGACAAGCATACCCAGTATGGCCGACAATACAATTCAAATCAGTCTCCTGAGTCCACGATCATTGGTAACAATGACCCCAACACTTCCAGTATAACTATCTATATAATTCAAACCCGTCTCCTACGTCCAGAAAGTACGGCTGAAACAACTACCAATTCCAGAAACATTCAACGATCATCATCTACGGGTAATGTTTTGCTATGAATATTATTTTCATCTGAATATTGCATGTAGCACGAGTCAACCTGGACATCGTTCATTACCTTGTTTATTGTAGTTACATACGTAACGATGACGTGACGATGTTATGAGAAATTAAAAGAACATACACGATTCTTAGATTGAAGAACTACGGATTTTCATACCAAGTTCGATACCATCACTAATCAATCTCGAGGATAACTTCGGATATTTCAGTTTGTTTTCCATGTACAATTTATTTAAAATTTACCTTTGTGTCCATCCTTCCTTTTTTAAGTTCAATTATAACATCAGGACAATAGCTGACAACTTGTCTACTTTAATAGCTTTTCTTGTATATCGTGTTTGTGCTGATAGTCTGTATGCACTCTTTTATATATAATGTTTCCATTATTATTATTATTATTATTATTATTATTATTATTATTATCTTTATTATTGTTGGTGCATTATCACTGTCTTTTTGTTACTATTGTTAGACAATTATTATTTATATTGTGAATGTAAGTGAAATGTTTTATTTAATAAGCCCTAATCTCATTTTATGAAGGGCGCTACTGTAAAGGAGCTCTGAGTGTAGCCGTGAAAATAAAATCAATTTATCAATCAATCAGCTTGCCACGGTGGGTGAGTGGATAGCGTGTTGGTCTACTAACCCCAACATTGCAGGTTCGCTCCTGGCCGTGGTAAGTGTTTTTTTTTTTTTTGAAAGGCGGCAAAAATACGATGCGCATGTCATACGATGTTGGCATGTCAAAGAACCTATTTGAATTCAGTAGGCCGAGTTCATAATGGCAAAATTAATCTCGGGAGTTTCCGCCAACACAAAGTTCCTCATTTCTCTACCAGAAAGCGCTATAGTGTTCAAGGAGCTTATATATCTAACATCTAACCTCCTTGACTTTCATAGTCAAGGAACAATGAAATTCGACATACAAGCTACCCTCGGGGTGTCAAATAACAAAGCTTGCACCCGGCACCGAGGCCATACGATATTATTATTATTATTATTATGATTAATGAATCAATCAATAAATAAATCAATCAATCAATCATCCTCCATTCACTTCCCATTTCTTTACCTCTGAAAGTGTCAATCTTACCCTTACACAGAAAGTACCTCATTCTTTTAATTTATTTGTTCTCACATTTTATAGTTCGCGATTCTTGTCCTTAATACGAACAAATACACACATATGTTCCACAATTTAGGTTACGATTCCTTCGCTCTTGTTTGATGAACTTATGGTTCAAAGGAGGTGGAGTTAGCACACTGTTTCCACTGAGAAAATCCAAAATTAAGAGCAGCGTTGAACTATCTCAGCACATGGATGCTATTATGTAGTTATGAAAATAATCAGCCCACAGATTTTGAAGATAATCAACTCTCTAACTATTATCCTGTTTCATATGTTCACAAATTGCAACGTGAACTAAACATTCATAGATTACTTGCTCGCTAAAAGACAGAGTAGGAAAACCTGGTTGAATTCCACTACGCCCTCCACTAAATTATACAACCCGCGGCGTAGCCGTACTTGAAATCGTGCACCACGACTGCCAGGGCAGCTGCTGCAAGTCCGAGGATCGCAGGTTCGAATCCCGGCACTGACAGCGGCTATCTTGAGCGTGGTTTTCCCCAGGATTCTTCCACACTCCCTCCAGGCAAATGCCAGGATAGTACCTTATTTCAAGCCCCGGGGCACCTACTCCATCCCTATCCCTAATACAGTTAAACACACTACTATAATCAAAGTAGTACAGGTAGTCAGACAAGTTCAACACCCCCCCCCCCCCCCCCACACACAACTATACGGGGCTGATGAAAAAGGTGTCTCAAGCCTCACAAATAAATCAACAACAAACAACAATGAAAATAGAGTATACACAATTTATGGTACTGACTGCAAGCCATGTGAATAAACGGGCATGAATATCGAAAAGCATGTCTTCCAAGAGGTCACAGTTTTAAATGGATTTGAATGTAGCCTATATAAGCTTACAATATACAAACATATATATGATAAAAGATAAAATGCCTGGCAGGCACTCCAACAAATAATATTACATTCTCCACTTTTCCCCCCTTGCGCATGTAAACATGGTTAGTGCCTCCCACAAAACATGAGTTTCAGAGCCTTTCTGTTCTGCAGTATCCTGTAACAATATAAATAAAATAGCATGCACTAAAAAATAAAGGTGATCACAGTGCTACCACAACATTGGAACGAACACCACAGTGCTACCACAACATTGGAACGAACACATTAACACAGGTGAGCAATTTAGTAGACTCAAAGAAACACTTCACGACTGTCACATATTATCTGTGAAATCATTTCATTGTGTCACTTCTTCGTTTACGAAACTTGCAATAAGTAATCTCCATACCGACAGCGGCCGTCCTTGAAATGGTTTTTCGTGGTTTTCCCCCCATTTTAAATTCCAGGCAAATGCTGGGACTGTACCTTCAGATAGGTCACGACCGCTTCCTTCCACATCCTTTTCCAGTTTCATTCACCTTCATTCACTTCATCTCTCATTAATTCCTCTCATGAGGTTGGTGTCAGGAAGGGCATCCGGCCGTAAAACCATCCTCCACATAGCCTTTTATCGCATCTCATCCCCGACCGAATAGTAAGGGAGAGACATATATAAAGAAAGTAATCTCCTAATCCATCCTTTCTAGATTATCTAGTTGTTGTTGACCATAGAGAGGTTTTGTGAAATCGTGGTCATGTAGCCCCGTGTATTTGGGTGTGTGTATAATTTGTCTGATAACTTGTGTCACAATGATTTCTGTACTAGTGTGAATATTTGTTACTGAGGTAAAATTTGGGTAGGAAGCGGCCGTGGCCACAAATTAGGTACCAATCCCGGCATATGCCTGTAGAGGAAATAGGGTACTAAGGGAAACCAATTCCAGGATGACTGAGGTAGGATTCAAACCCGTCTGTTCTCAGTTTTGCCTCACGATGCTTTGTGTATCCCATTCCAGCCCTCGAGCAGAATTAAATTTCTTGGCACAGCCAGGAATCAAAGCCGCGCCTTCGCGGTGACAGTGAAGACTGCAAATCACTAGTCAAAGAGGCGGACTACAATATCCAGTCCCTGTGACTCAGCTAGTTCTACATTCTTCCTTTAATCACATGTAATATTCTTTTCAGGTTGTTCCACATTTCCCAATAATTCGGATTGTAATCGTGTTGACCAACAGAAGATAAAGAGTTTCAATTTAGTCAGTCAATACAAATCGGGGGCGGATGACCTCGCTGTTATTCCCTCTCCAGATCTCAGACGTAAAGATGTTCTAAGAGAATTCAATAAAATAATGAGCCATCCAGGACTGGCGATACATGATGACATCAGCGATGCAAATACTCGTCGCCTTCGTTCCAGAAAAACATCAACAAGAGATGCCATAAACTTGAGGAACAGCAACTGCCAAATTTTCGTTGAGTGGCAGAAGAGACTCAACAACAAATATTGTCCAACAACGCCTCCAGTGAAGAAGACGCCGCCACCTAGTTTCAACCTCCCTCGTAGACTATGGTCCACATTGAACCGGATACGAACCAACCATGGGAACTGAGCAGCCTTCCACTACAAGTGGAACAGAATTTCAACGCCTGAGTGTGACTGTGGTGCTGCAGAACAGACGATCCAGCACATCACCGAGTGCAGCAAAAGAAAGTACAGTGGCAGTGCTAGTGACTTTGCTCTCATGACCCCAGATATTATTGGCTATATCCAGAATTTGGATATACTTATATAAATTCTCCTGTATCTCTAGCCATAAGCTAAATAAATAAATTAATTAATTAATTCCCCTTAAAACAATAACTAACTAACTTCTAATTAACTAACTAAATAACTAACTAGCAACATCAATCGTAACCCCCGAGTTGTTGTTTAAGTCTACAGTACAGTCTTTTGACTGGTTTGATGCAGCCTTCCATGCCTCCCTGTTCTGAGCTAATCGTTTCATCTCTACATAACTACCACACCTTACATCCGAGACAATCTATTTGACATATTCTAACCTTGGTCTACCCCTACAGTCCTTACCTACGACCCTTCTTTCCATAACTAAGTTTGCTATTCCTGGGTGTCTTAGTATGTGTCCTACCAACCTATCTTCTATTCTCTTTTCAGCTACACTAAAAGTCCAAGTTTCACTACCATAGAGCGCCACGCTCCAGACAAAGACTCTCAAAAATGACTTCCTAATACCTAAATCTATATTTCATGTCAACATATTCCTTTTCTGTAGAAATATTTTCCATGCCTGAGCCACCCTACTTCTTATATCCTCTTTGCTTCGTCCATCACTGGTTATTTTGCTTCCTAAGTAGTAGAAGTCTTCTACTTCCTTTAGGTTTTCACCTGCCAAATTGACGTCCATAGGGGCGTCTGATTTATTTCGGCTGCATTGCATTATTTTTGTTTTACACTTGATGGTTTTCATCATGAATTATTTTCTCAAGAAGGAGTCCATACCATTTACAAACTCATTCAAATCCTCTGGTTACAGTAATTGGCTAAGATGACAATGTCATCAGCAAATCTCAGGGTTGATATTATTTCTCCTTGAAACTTCACTCCTACCTTACATTTTTCTCTAATTTCCTTCAGTGTTTGTTCAATGTACAGATTGAAAAGTATGGGTTATAAATTGTAGTCTTGCATTAAAACTTTCTGAATAAGAATGGTAATCCTCCTGGTAATCTTTGCCAAATAATTTAATAATTAATCTCACGTAGATTTCTGCCCATAGAATCTCATATTATCCATCATAGCCTATATATTATTTCATTAGTATAGATCCCCTCTGCGGCGCTTACAAGCGACTGATATCATCATCATCATCATCATCATCATCATAATTTCCCCTTATCCAGCTCCTGCCGGGTTGGGTATTTATGGCACTTCTCCACTTTCCTCTTTCCTTCCACGATCTTGTCCCAGTCCAGATTTCTTTTTGTCACGCTGTTCTTCACTGAATCGATCCACCTTGTTCTAGGTCTTCCCCTTGCTCTCTTACCCTTGCACTTGGCCTCCAGCATCTGTCTTGGTATTCTATTTTCCTCCATCCTCTTTACATGTCCAAACCACCTTAGTTTATTCTTCTCAATTTTCTCATTTAGTTTTCCCATCCCAACTTCCTTACTAACATCTTCATTCCTCACTCTGTCTTTCCTTGTCTTTCCTATCATACTTCTTAGGAATTTCATTTCAGTGGCTTGGATTCTACTCTCTTGCCTGATTGTCAGGGTCCAAGTCTCAGCTGCATAAGTTAATATGGGTACATAGTACACTTTATACATTACCTCCTTGCTTTTCCTTGGTACTTCCTTACCCCAAAAAAGTTTTCTTACACTTTGATAGAATGCATTGCTCTGCTGTACCCTCCTGCCAATCTCCATGTCCAACCTACCAGTTTGCATCAATTCACTTCCTAGGTATTTGAACGTGTCCACAATTTCCAAACTCTGACTTCCAATTTTCACAGTGCCCTTTCCTTGTCTTTCCCCTCTTGTCATCACCATGGTCTTGCTTTTCTCTATACTGATTTTCAGGCCGTACTTCTGAATATTTTCGTTCAGTGCATCTAGTTGTTTTTGCACTTCTTCAGTGTTCCTTCCCCAGACCACAATATCGTCTGCAAATAATAGTAACTTCATTTCTTTATGTCCATATGCTTCTTTTGTTTCCTTTACAATTTTATCCATTACCATTATGAACAAAAGAGGTGACAGCACACTCCCCTGTCTTAGTCCAATCTTGTTCCTAAACCAATCTGTCTTTCCAACTGGGGTCAGTACCCTGCTAACACAGTTGTTGTACATTGCTTGCACCATTTCCAACATTTCTCTTCCCAGTCTCTTCTTAACCATGGTTTCTCATACCTTCTCTTTGGGGACACTATCATATGCCTTTTCTAGATCTATGAAAGTCATGACCAAATCCTCTCCATATTCCCAGTGACAAATGAGCATTAAAATGAAAGAGAATGACCTTTAGCACCGACGAATTAATTTCGTAAATACTATAATTTATTTAAAAAATTACTTTTAAAAATGTACGACTTTGCAATTTGAAAATACTGTTGCTGTAGGAAAATACGCACCATAATTGCTGTACACTTCACATTTTGGCCTCTGTGACGCCTGTTTCATGTCATTTTAACATTTATCATTTTGCATGGATTTCAGAAACAGTAAATCAAAGGAATAAGTACTCAAATCGTATAATTTCATAAATATCGAATAACCGGTGAGTGTTACTATGATCCAATTTTCAGTGATTGCCTTCCTAAGTTAGGGAACGTAGAACTTGGAATTCTAACTGAAGTGTATATAGTGTACTATAACTTAATAATTTGGTTGAAATAAAAACATGACAACCTTTCTCCTTAAGTCTCTCATTATAAACTTATTGGGGGAAGTGTGATTTATGAACATTTGAGATTTCTCGCACGGGTCTGCTAGTCTAATAAAATTTGGCATCAATTGGCATTGATCGACTGAAAATAACTAATGAATGGAAAGTTGTATAACCAGGTCCCTCGTTAGTACATAAATCGCGTGTAGAGCAGCATTTCATGTCTGTAATACCTGTAAATAAGAGAATTAGCCATTGGAAAGGCGATGAATTTCACTTACAGGTAACTATATTAACATGCTCGTAATTCAAGATTACCGTAATGGTAGTCTGTCCCAGAATGCCATTCCAATTAATGTCCCATTATTGAAGAAAGGTCCTCGCATTTTCTAAACTAATCACCAGTTTATGGTTAAGTTAACCTGTACAATGAATTTCTATGAAAAATATATATGAGTTATAATTGCATAACGCTGACCACGCGTCACCTCGCAAACTTTAGGCCGATGACTGGCAGCAGTCACTTGGTGGGCCAAGGCCCTAATGGGCTGTAGTGCAATGGTTGGGGGGTGAGGGGAATAGGTGCAAGTAGAGAAGTGTCAGTTTCCGTCTTATTCAATAGGGCATATTATCATCGCGGTCATGGTGCTACGCCACGGGGTTCACCTTATGGGGTAGCAGCTAGCGTTGCTGGAGGTCCGGGTTCAATTCCCAGCACCGCCAAGAAATATTAATTCTGGTGTAAGGGATGGAACAGGGTATACTCAGCCTTGTGAGGCTAAACTGAAAAGAGGCGGGTTCGATTCCTACCTCAGCCATCCTGGAAGTGGTTTTGCGTGGTTTCCCCACTTCTACTCCAGGCAAATGCCTCGATAGTACGTAACTTATGGCCACGGCCGCATCCTACACAAATCCTACCTACATTACAAAAACACACACTAGTACAGACCAGACCAGAATTTAATTTTTTGGCAGAGCCGGGAATCGAGTCCGGGCTTCCGTGGTGAAAGCCAAGAGCCGGATAAGTAAGTGAGTTACGCTTCTAGCTTAACGTGCGTACTTATCTTGTTTTATTTTTTAAGCTAATAATAATAATAATAATAATAATAATGAAATGAAAATCCACAGCCTGCTTCCAGTCTCCGACCGGGTCAGGAATGGAATGAATGAAGCCCCCATCTAGCGGCGAGGATTTGAACTGTGCCGGCTGCCGAGGCCTGACGCACTCCTCTGGGACAATGATTAAATGAATGACAGATGAAATGAAATGACAGGGGAGAGTGTTGCTGGAATGAAATTTTGACAGGGAAAACCGGAGTACCCGGAGAAAAACCTGTCTGCCTCCGTTTTGTCCAGCACAGATCTCACATGGAGTGACCGGGATTGAACCACGGACCCAGCGGTGAGAGGCCGGCGTGCTGCCGCCTAAGCCACGGAGACTTGTTAATAATAATAATAATAATAATAATAATAATAATAATAATAATAATAATATTAAATATAACGTATGGACTCGGGTGCTAGGTGCAAGCATTGTTATTTGACGCCCAGAGGGCAATTGGAAGTCGAATTTTTTTGTTCCTTGGAGCGCTATGGAGGTCAAAGAGGTTAGATATCTAAGCTCCTTGACACTAGCGCTTTCTAGTAGAGAAAGGAGGAATTTTTTGTGTTGGCGGAAAATCTCGAGATTAATTTTGCCATTATGAACACGGCTTACTGAATTCAAATGGGCTCTTTAATACGCCAACAACGTATGACATGCGTGTGTTGATTTTTGCTGCCTTTCAAAAATCACTTACCATGGCAAGCTTGGGGTTGGAAGTCCGAAACGATAACCACTCACCCAGCATGGCAAGCGCTGAGTAGTATCACATTCAATCGAAACGCAGAAATCCAACTTGGTAGAATACTTGTTAGTTAGAACATATATACAGATTGTTACAGAAGCCATAAGGCTTGACGTTGGTGTCACGCAATCATGACACAGCGACAGATTGTAGAAGAAGAGTTGTTGTTCTGTAAAAGCTAAGTCCTAAATAATATTAGTTCATGGACGCGTTGACCTCAATATGCTTGGAAAACGCCCGTAGCTTAACCAATCATATTCCAGTATTCTCTAGAAAAGAAGCAATGCTTTTTTAAATGAAGCACTGGTGGGGACTTGAAATATTATTGTTGTTTTGCAAAGGACTACCTCTTGTTTACAAGGCTAGGCTGCTCCACAGTTATTCCGAGAAACCTCTATTGGTATTACATTCATTTTTACTTAAACTACATGAAGTCATTTCCTGTTGACCAGGAAATAAGACCGTTGATTCTACCTGGCTGTTCCAAAAAGGGTTCGCCAAGTCCTTATACTGTTACAAGGTGTTTCACTTAAGGTTCATAACAGATAGCCTACATGGCTCTCTTTGGAGTGGTTGCATTCCTAATGTTGTTCTCACGACTTGTGGTGAATTTCCACATTATCTTCATTTCAACACTAGTAAATAATAATAATAATAATAATAATAATAATAATAATAATAATAATAATAATCATATATGGATTCACAACTTGAAACTCTAGGGAAATATCCTCCCTGGTTTGATACCGAGCAAGGTATATATGCTAACTAGTGCAAGTCAGCTGTAGAATGTTGAGGAAAGCTTCGACATTACTTGTATGGCCTACTAGAAAAAACAAACCTATTTATTGCTGTCCGTCGAGGGACAAGAGTACAGTCTGTTCGTAGCGAATTGGGCAGCAGCTGGAGCTACCAGTAGGAAGGAGGAAGGAGATTGTTTATGGCTAATGGTATTGCCACAGTAAACTTTACTGTGCTCTGCAGTAGCCTTAATGATTTAACTGCTGTAATTGTAGAGCCATGAGCTTCCCCGGCAGAATAAATGGAAATCCATTAGTCCACAGCTCAGTTAATTCACCCTAATTATAGGTACGTAATGACATCCAATATACGGATCCTTCATTGATCTCTTTTAAAAGCTTTCATCTCTTTCGATGCTTCCTCTTGTTGAGATGTCTTGGTTCAAAGTGAGAAAAAGTACATTCCGACCATGAATCCAAACAAATATATAGTCTAGATTTGGAATAACATGTAATATCTGAAACAGGTTTAAAGATAGCCATTTTTCTGTGTTGCCTTATAAACAACTCATATTGTAATTTTCAGTCGGTCAACAATTACTGGAATATGTGTAAAATAACCTGAAATAAGTTACATGTGATTAAGATTTATTGTTACGGACAATTGAAGAAGAAACATGTCTTCCCTTAGTTGACCGACTGAACGCTAAAATATTAAATGTCAAGGTGGCGCAGATAGGAACTCAGCAGGTAGTTTAAAAAATCAATTCCAAACACAAGGAGGTAGGTATTGCTATATATTTATGTAATGATCAAGCGTGGGGCAACTTATTCTTTCGGGGCGTGGTGGCACAGTGGTCAAGCTGCTGGTCTCTCACCACGGCGGACCGGGTTCGATTCTCTGTCAATGCATGTAAGATTTTCAAAGTGAAATGCCATGTCCTGTGGTTTCGATTCCACGTAAAAATGAGTTCCTTTGGCTTGTGATCTCGAGATTAACGGTCACGTAAAACTAAAATCTTCCTTCTTTCCTTCTTATTCTTTTGTAACTAGGATAAGAATAAGGATGTCATGGTAAAGTGTCCAAGCTGCTTGCCTGGCACCAAGGTAGACCAGGTTCGATTCACAGTTAATGCATGTGAGATTTTCGAAGTGAAATGACATGTTCTGTGGTTCGGATTCCACGTGAAAATGGAGGTCGCGTGGCCTGCGAGGTTAACAGTCACGTACAACTACAAGCTTCTATCTTTTCTTTTGAATACTTGTTCCCATATCTTGATGAATGCAGTACATTTGTAATTGTCTGTTGGCACAGGCTAGAGTAAAATGTGGCTTTTCACCAATGTCTCAATCTCACTCATGGCTGTGATTATA
Source organism: Meconema thalassinum (assembly GCA_946902985.2). Taxonomy (NCBI): domain Eukaryota; kingdom Metazoa; phylum Arthropoda; class Insecta; order Orthoptera; family Tettigoniidae; genus Meconema; species Meconema thalassinum. The sequence continues at coordinate 165,912,755 of OX336396.1, forward strand.
TGGAAGCTACTGAGGTATGGGTGGTGCTGAGTAATGCCATTCAGGGCAGTCAGTGCCTGTGGATGCTGTGAAAGGTTCTACTCATAGGGTTAGTACGGCTGTACTGACTCAGAGGGGAAAGCAATGGCAAACTACCTCACTCCTCATCTTGCCTAGTACGCTTCAATATAGCACTGCGGTGTTTTTGAGGATCCAGCCAGCCTTCAGGCTGACTACCTAACAGACCGACTTGTTGCCTTGGTAACTAACAGAAATGTAAAAAAAAAAAAAAATGATAATAATAACCTGGGCCCAATGTCTGGGAAGCCAGGCTCTGCCTGTCACAAGTCAGGACCAAAGGGGAGTGATAGAGGAGTAACACCTCTTTAAAAAACCTTGGTCCAGCTGGCCCGGCTGGTAGTCCCTTGTAAGGGCCCCTTACCAGGGTTACGGTAAAGTACTCAACGACAACTATGGTGGAGAAGGTAGCCTTTGGTACAGCATAGGTGGCGGAAGAGGCATCCCAGTGCTCGGGATAAGTAGAGCAAAAGGTATCTGTTTTGACTAAACTGATATCAGCATTCAGCCGATAACGCCTGTTCCCCATGTTAGGGGCGGTTATCAAAGGCGTCTGTTCCCATATTGGGCGGCCTATTATGATCCATCTGGCGATTCGATCACAGATGTAACATCGAAGGGGAGTAAACCTCCTTCCAAAATAATCTCAACTTAAGACATGATGGTAAACCACAACGGAAAATATACTCCAGGAGGTAAACAATCCTCCATCACAAGAAACTGTGATGCAACTGGGCCTGCGGAGTCGGGAGAGCCCAAAACATCATGTGAGGAAGAGTCGGAGCTTCCTAGAACTTCACGCATAAGACCTAAGCAAAAACATCTGCTAGGCACACTGAACATCAATTCTCTCATGAAAACTGGTAAACTGAAACAACTGACAGATGTGCTGAATAGACGTAATATCCTCATCCTTGCTTTACAAGAAACTCGATACACAGACGAAGATGCTTCTGAGTCTGAGGGATATAGAATTTACAAAGGGAAAGCTGGCATCAAAACCAAACAAAACAGTACTATACTTGGAACAGCTTTTATGATTAAACAAAACTTAACAGAATCAATAACAAATTTTACATCTTCATCAGAACGAATTTCACTTCTCTCATTTCGATCAGGAAACAAAGGCTATACTATAATCAATGCTCATGCTCCTACCAATGAGGACAATAAGAAAAACCAGAAAATGTTGAAGAGTTTTGGGAAATGTTGGAACATGAATCATCAAAGATACCTTATCATCACGTTAAAATCTTAGTTGGTGACTTTAATGCACAGATTGGAAGAGAGAGAAAATTTAGAAAAATAGTGGGTGACTTCCCAGCTCACAACCGCACTAACAGAAATGGAGAGAGACTCATAAGTTTCTGCAGACTATTTGATCTTAAATTAATGTCAACCTTTTTTTTAGGAAATTACCGAGGAGAAAGAAAACTTGGTGCTCTCCAAATCCACATTTAGGTTCATATCAATTGGATCATGTAGCAATTACAAAACAGAACTTTACAGAAATCATGAATGTTAGAGTAAGGAGAGGATTAAATATTGACTCTGACCATTTTTTGTCTGAGATCAAAACTAAATTCCAACCAAATAAATCCAAGCCAAAAATTCCAAAAATTCCTAAAATAGACACAAAAGTTTTATCAGAAAATAAGACTGAATTTATCAATAAACTGCATACTAAAGATAAGAGTAACTGGGAAGAGATCAGAGATGTAATGATAGAATCAGCCAAAGAATTGGGACAGCCTCCAAGGAAAAGGAAACACCGATGGTGGAATACAACATGTGATGCAGCGATCGAACGTAGATTAGCGGCTTGGCAGTTATGGAATTCCAGGAAACGAGAAGATGACTGGATTAATTTTGTAGAGATCAGAAAGCTAACATCCAAAATCATCAGGATAGAGAAACGTAATTATGATAAGAAGCGATTGGAAGAGATAGATATAGATTTTAAAAAGAACAACACCAGACAATTCTACAAAGTATTTCGAGAGGAGATCCAAGGATACAAACCAATGAACCTCCATTTCAAGGATTCAACTGGTAGACTGGTCACTAATAATAAAGACAACTGCGAGTTACTAGCTAAATACTTAATAGCGAAGAACCTTTAGAAAGACTACAGTTTACATCACCACAAAAAGAGAACCCTCCGTCAGAACCACCAACTGTCCAACAAATAGAACAATATAATGACAATCTTAAAAATAATAAGGCACCTGGTGAGGATGGGATACTAACTGAAATGTTGAAACTCGGTGGTAAATTTGCAGCTGAAGCTTTACATAAAGTTATCAAGGAATGTTGGGAAAAAGGAACAATTCCAAATGATTGGAAACAGGCAATAATCCATCCCTTGCACAAGAAAGGAGATAAGACAAACCCCAACAATTATAGAGGTATTTCCTTACAGCCAGTCGCGTAAAATGTTCTTTCTAAAGCATTGCTACACAATCTGGAAGAACAAGCAGAACACACTATCGGCGAATACCAAGCCGGATTTAGAAAAGGGAGATTTTGTCCAGAGCAAATTTTCAATCTCAAAACAATCCTTAGAATCAGAACAATACGTAACCTCAACACAGTTGTATCTTTCATTGATTTCAGAAAGGCTTATGATTCAATAGACAGGCAGTCTGTATTCCTAACTCTAGCAGAATTAGGGATAGATAAAAATACCAGACAACTGGTTGAACAAACACTAACAAATACAACCTCAAAAGTTAAATTCTAAACGACATTTCAGAACCCTTCCAATTCAAAACCGGAGTTAGACAAGGTGAAGGGCTTTCACCACTTCTATTTAATTTGATATTAAACAAAATCATGAAGGAATGGGAACTTAAATTATGCGACAGAAACATTGAAGGGGTCCATTTGGGGCAAGGAAAAGGAAGATTCGAGGTGAAATGTCTTGCCTTTGCTGATGACATAGCAATCATTTCGGAAAACAGATTTCAAGCACAAATAATGGTTGAAACCCTACATGAAATAGCAATAAAAACTGGTCTTCAGATTTCGTATGAAAAAACCAAATATATTGAACACAGACACAATGGAGAAAAATATCTAACAACTCAACATGGACAGATTCAAAGAGTTGATAAATTTAAATATTTGGGAGAATGGATCCAGTCAAATGGACATCCTGCAAGGAGAGATTCAGAAAGATGGAAAATGCCTATAAACTCACCCAACATAGATACAACAAACGATCAATTTCATTCCAGGCAAAAATCAGGCACTACACAACTGTAATTAAACCAGAGGTATTATACGGATCAGAATGTTTAACGTTGAACAAAAGAGGTGAGCAAGAGGAACTGGAAAAGAAAGAAAGGAAAATACTTAGGAAAATTTTGGGTCCCCAAAAGAATAAATATATTTGGATGAAGAGAATAAATGAAGACCTTTACCGAAATGTAGAAAAAAATACAGACTCAATTAAAAGACGGAGACTACAATTTTATGGCAACCTTCATAGAATGGATAACAGCAGGCTAACTAAGAACATTTTTGATTACATCTCCAAATTAAAAAACACCACTAGATGGCTGGAAGAGATACGGTGTGATCTGCAAAAATTGAAGATCACAAACAACATCATTTCTAATAGGGTGGAATTCCGGCGACTGATCACTACTGAAGATTTTTCGATTCTGCAAGTTCCACATCAACCACGGAGAGTGTTATCAGCGGAACAGAGGCAGGCCATCAGCCAACGTATGAAGAAGTTTTGGGAAGAAAAGAAAAAACGAAACAATGTACCGTAGTCTTAGGTTCAAAGCGGTCCTTAATTGGCCAAATTCTATATATATATATATATATATATATATATATATATATATATATATATACATATACATATAATAATAATAATAATATTGCAGCTGAAAAGCCATTAGTTCAAAATTGTAAAATAAACATAATACTGTCTACCATAACATGACATGATTATTCTATAGACACTTGAGTGTTTCTGTTCTTTTTTTCTTTTTGCACCACGTAAAGTGATAATATTCACTATTTTGGTCACACAATACACATATACATTGCGTGGTGGAATTTTTCGGATGTGCAAAACTTATGGTGAAAACCGTGTATTGCAAGCCTAATAGTGGCACGCCTCTGCGTTTGGTTTGTTTTTGTCCAATTTCTGTTTATCATAGCATCAGTTCCAAAAATTCTTCAATTTTTGTAACGAAAATGTATCCACACTAATCACAGATAGACCTCCAGCCCATGTTAATACCCGCACGTCTTTAAACAACGCCTGAGCATCGCCGGATAAAACAGCAAGTGGATGATAAATTAACAGCCTTCGTGAATGACTAAACTTGATCATGCATTTAGAAAAGAGTTTGGTGCGATAAAGTTGTCTATTAACATGAACTCCTTCACGTATAAGAAAATGTTCATTAGGGTAGTAAGTTAATTAATGGAAGGATCCAGCGCAGCAGAATGGGCCGCGCTGCGGTCACCAGCAGAAGAGCCTCTTGGCATCTTCCCAGAGGGCGACCGGCATCTTAGTCCAGCGCTAATGGTGTCATTTGCTTCGTGATGGTGGACTCGGGGAAGGCTGTCAGCGGCGAACAAGTATTGATCCTCACAGAGATATGCTTGCGGTACGGCTTCAACGTAATAATAATAATAATAATAATAATAATAATAATAATAATAATAAGGAAGTGGCGAAAGGAGCTAACTAGTCAGGGGGTACCAAGTGGTATCACTTTGGGACACAAGTGCAATGGGCTCAGTGTTGATTGCCTGGCATTTGCCGACGACCTGGCACTTCTATCTCATTCAATAGAAACTTCTGTGGAACAACTTACAGTAAAGTTCTCACGCAACAAGCAGCTAAGGTAGGACTACATGTGTCACATGAAAAAAACCACAGTGGGCTACATCTCAAACATCAGTGAATCTCCCTGTGGCTTGTACACTGCATTTGGACCAGGGAGAGATCAATGAAACTGACAGATTTAAGTACCGGTACCTAGGAGAATGGCTGGGACCGAATCTCTCGGAAGTAAGGGAATTATCAACTCGAGTTAACAAGTTAGAAATGGCTTATCAACTAACCAAGAACACATATAATAATACGTGTATTTTCCGAAAGACTAAAATGAGACACTATCAGACAGTTATACGTCCTGAAGCCTTATATGCTTCAGAATGTCTAGTACTGTATTCAACCGGAAGGGAATCACGGACAAACTCGAAGTGCAAGAGAGAAAGATAATGAGGAAGATATTGGAGCCTGTTAAGGAAGGGAATGAATACAGAAGAGCTCTACACGTACTGCGAAAGAATCACGGGTGTTGCTAGGAAACGACGTCTAGCAGTTTGTGGACAGGTCTACAGGATGCATCCTACCAGACTGACCAACCAGCTCCTCGGTTACTGGCAAAAGCGGAAGACCAAGTCACCATGGTTATGGGAAGTGAGCAAAGGTCAGCAATAACTTAGCGGGACGGAAAGAGACTTAAAAGACCGGACATCTCTCAGGGAGATGCTTCAGAAAATGAGATTCCAGGCCATGTAAGGACTACGACATTCAACTATTACATTTAGAGTGGGCTTTGATGTTTTCCCATTGGTTACGCATACTCTGGCTGTGTTGTTCCCTCCTCTCCGCGTTATGGCGCGCCTCGCTCCGAAGTGATGGGCTCCAGCTCAGCAACGCTGTACAGCTTTCCCCGTATCGGCTAGCTGGTGAACCATGTCTTATTTACCCGTACGAATACAAACCGATATAAAATAAGTGAATTAACTTTCTTATTCCACAGTCATACAGCATAATCTATTGATGTATAAGGATTACAACGCGACCAAGAATTACATTTTCCAACCACCCCGAGCCGAGAAAAAGTCGCTTTACAAAAATGATGATAAATTTGTTTCTTGGAAACACAAAATTTTGAAATTAATAAACCAATTATAAAAAATTTCAATGTATATTGCGCTAAAATTTGGATTCGATCTGATGACGGGTTTTTGAGATAATAATTCTTAAATGTGATGCATGGTTGAAACACACTTAAACACGGGCACTTTTTGTGTTCCAACTGCGATACAAAATATTAAAATATAAATTAAAAATTCCAAACCTACATGAGCTAACGTAAAATAGAACGACAAAAATGATGATATTATTGAATTCAATGTAGGCCTATTGGTTACTTCACAAACCACCCTCTAAATCGAGTGCACATAATACTTTGGTCGACAGTAGTCTATTTGTTATTTACACCATTCCCCTTTGAAATATACCCGGCTCAAAGTTGTTTTGACATTGCAGTATAATATTCCATTTAGATCATAATTCGTAAGTTAACACAATGTTAGGCTTACTGTATTGTAGCCATTGTGAGTGTATGAGGTGTTTATTCACATACAATTGGTACCGCAAACCTTGCTCTAAAATAGAGGAATGGAATTGCTTTTACAGTCAGACCACGCTATGAGATTATTTGCAGATGAGATATGTTTGCTGCATTGTTCGCTGGTTAGATTTTTTTACTCAACTGCATTGGTGCGAATACAATGCATTCTGAATCTAGATATGTGTTTTTATTACTTCCCAGTACAACGAGTTAGGATGTTTAATTTTTATTTTCAGTACGGCATGGGTGGATTCCAGTGGGTCTCTATAATTTAGCGCAACCGCTCTTGACGTTGGAATGTAACCCGATCAATGCCATATTCGTGAAGTTCCGTGAGAAGTTGTTAGGAAATGTTTGTATTAGTCATATGACTGATCTGTTTCATTGTGTACTTCCTACAATGATAGGCGATCTACTTCAGACAAAGTGAGGCATAATCATATATATTATTTCAGTAGTATCTTATAGATCCCACCTGCGGTGCTCACAAGCGACCGATCGTGACAAGTGAGTATTCAAATGAAAGAGAATAGACACTCTAATTTTATAAATATCTATAATTTCTTTAAAAAATGACTTTAAAAAAAGTACGAAGTGTGCGATTTGCAGTTACTTTTGCTGTAGGAAAATAAGCTCCATAATTCCTGTTCACTTCACATTTTGGCCGCTGTGACGCCTGTTTCATGTCATTTTAACATTCTGAGGCCTTCCCTTTATCACTTTGCATGGATTTCATAAACAGTAAATCAAAGGAATGAGTACTCAAATCGTATAATTCATAAATATCTAATAACTGGTGAGTGTTATGATGATCCGATTTTCAGTGATTTCCATCTTAAGTTAGGGAACGTAGAGCTTGAATTTATAACTGAAATGTAAATAGTGTTCTATAATCATTTGATTGAAATAAAAACATAACAACCTTTCTCCTTAAGTGTCTCATTATAAACCTATTGGGGAAAGTGTGGTTTATGAACATGCGAGAGTTCTCGCACGGGTCCGCTAGTCTTTATTAATATTAAACATTAGAGAAAGGAAGTTTCTAGCATTACGTGACCGTTATCTCGCGATCTCTTCGTGGTGTAGTGGCTAGCATGCTTAGCAGTCGCCCCGGAGTTCCGGGTTCGATTTCCAGCTCTAGCAAAAAAAATATAATTCTGATCTGAGGGCTGTAACGGGGAATACTCAGCCTCATGAGGCACAACTGCGAAGAGGTGGGTTCGATTCTCACCAGAGCCATCTTGGAAATGGTTTTCCGTGGTTTCCCACTTTTATTCCAGTGGCGTGAACTGTACCCCGTTCCAGCCCTCACACGAGAATTACAATATCTGGGCAGAGCTGGGAATCGAACCCGGACCTCCGAGGCGACAGTCAAGAACGATGGCCACTACACCATGAGGTGGCCTCCTTTCATATGCATTTCACACTTTAATATTCTAACAAATTCTAAGGTGATTATTATTCAGGAATGAGTACTATAATAATAATAATAATAATATGAATATGAAATAAAGAGAAGAGAAACACAGCAAGAAATAGTTAAATGGTGTCTCATGAACACGTAAAGTACAGTACTTGGTCCAACACAAGACAGGCTATAATATTTGAGAGCACCTGAGGGAGTTGCACGCCATAATGGAACAGTGCATAGAACAGTGCCATAAAGATGTGAAGACCAGCATAGAGCAACATGTTGTGTGCAATTTCCCACACGGTTCCAGTCTTTTACAAGACAAGACCAAAGTTCTTTCTTATCTTTATACCTCTTCTTCTCATACAAGAATTACCAGACTAGTTTACTATGTGTAAAACTAGGGCAGCATTCAACAGTCGAACACCGACAGTAATAACCATACACAACGTGGACGTCAACCCAACTATTTTAATGTTTCCATCGCCAACTAGGTTAGTCGTTAATAAGCTAACTTGTTTCCAACACACAAGTGCAATGAATACATACAACTACAGTACTACTAGATCGGCTGACTTCACACACAAATAAAACATTAACTACTCTAAGTAACTCAATATATCCATGCATTATGCAGTTTCGAGGTTCAGACGAATGAAAATACAAGAACATAACCATGCCTATTCCGTATTGACAAAGCTTAATATATTCAGAAAATTAATACCGTAAGTCAATAATAAGTTGTACTTATTACAAATAATAATTATATCTTGGAACACTCAATTTTAATCGATTATATTTCCACAGTAACATCATCACAATGATATATATTCTTACTTTAATACATGATCACATCAATCCTAACCTATAAATTTCTACGCATATATAATATCCTTTCCTTTCTGACTTTCAATAATTTGTTTCTCATTTCTTACTCTTCTTTTTAGCCTACTTTTCTCATTTTGCAAAAATGAGGAAAAAGTAGACTTATGAGATGGATCCGGGAAAATGTTTGACTGTCTGTATGTCTGTCTGTCCTTCAGTCTGTCTGTGAGTGATGATCTACACCTGAATATCTCACGGCCATATTTGAAATAGACGTTAGTGCTACCAATTGCTGAAAAATCACAATTGAAATTTGAGCTCTATCCTGGATATCTCAGAAGTTATGCATGCGAACTATTCCAAAATTGGCACACATATAGATAATAACATTCCAGATTAATTTTCAGAAGTCCATACATGCCAGTGCTGCCAACATGATTCTAAGCCTGCCGATTGGTTCAATTTCTGAATGCATGGTAACTTCCATATTACCGATTGGATTTCAACCAAATTTCGTATGTACTGTGTGTACTACAACAGATTTGACTGTGCGTATTCTAAAGAGCCACCATGGCAGCCGACTGTTAATAAATGTTCTCTGTATGTTTAAACCCTAATATCAATATATCAGAAAGTATGCAAGCCATCAGCTCTGAACTTTGCATACGTATAGTACCTGACATTCTAGATTAATTTGGAGTAACTAATATATCTCAGTGCTGACAACATGATTCTAAGTTTTCTGATAGTTTCAATTTTTAATTAGATGTAACTTCTATACTAACAAATGGATTTTATCCAAACTTATCACTATAATAGATCGTAATATTACAGATTAATTCTGAGCATCACATACATGACATTGTTCCCAACATGAGTTTACGTGCACTGATAAATCCAATATCAAACAGCATGTAACGTCCATTATCCATTAGACTTCAACCAAATTTTGCATGTGCATTCTACACCTTAAGAGATGGAACTAAGAATGTATTCAGAGTCACCAGGGGTGCCAACTGTAGTAAGTTACTCTATTAGGCTACACTATTTGAGGTGTATTTCAACTGCAGTACTTAGAAATCTTAGTATTACCAACTTTATTTCGTCATTATTCTATATAGGTCTATATAGATTGGCATGCTTCTTAAATTTTAAGAAACGTAGGCTCTTTAGTTCGTCAGGGAACTTTATGTTAGATTACTGATTCAACTTAAAGGTGATTTTGCTTATCAAGAATTATAGCTTTCGTTTTTAATATACACTTGTAACAGATCCGATTTTTTTAAATTTCAATGTGTTTTAGCCTTCAGACAACTAGTATTTTTTTAGAAATAATTTTGATAACAACCTTTGATATGAAAAATTGTTGAATGTAAGACTTGCATCCCTACTTATATTATATTTTGTCGCTGAGGAAGGTCACAATGTGGCCAAAACTGGTACTATAATTAAAGGTACACCTTACTATTTACTTATGGTACTAAACAAAAGTTTGGTGCTTTATTAATCTCATGTAATTTATTTCAGGATTAGGGCATAACCCAGCTCTATTTGGGTACATTCGTGTTGACCGACTGAAAAGCACCAAACTTATGTTTACTTAGGCAACACTGAAAAATGGCTTCAAACCTCACAATGTTAAGGTATTAATTTATTTATGTTCGACCCTCACTATTATGTGTCAGAAAACTGTATCATAATTTTGGTCATTATAACACTGTTATCCATTATGATACAGTTTCTCCAGCCAATCAGAGCTCGTTAATTGACCAATTAGGTAACTATACCTTCGCGCATGCGCTCAAAATCCAACATGTCGGACATAAACACAACATCGAACTATAATAAAATACCGACATGGAATACGCACCGTCCATATGTTCGCGTAAATAAACTGGCGAATATGAGACAAGAAATAGCACTGTACCTTAGAATCACCAACACTAATTTCTACACAGCGCATTTTCTTGAAACGACTCCGGTGACAATATTACTGAGGGGCGGCAGATGTAAACATATGGCCTGCATATGGCATTGCAAGCACACAGAGCGCATGCGTCGGTCGGCTAGAGAGCTTGGAACATGGAGATATGCTACCTAGCGCACCACCCGATCACAAAATTCTAGTTACTGAACAGATATTTATGAATATTTATGTTAAAACATGTAATAAAGTTATAATTATCGTCGAACATAAACAGTCGTATGCAACTCGCTTATAATGGTAATTAAGACACTCGTATGGATATTATAAAACTCGCTCAAGTTCGTTTTATAAACATACTCGTGTCTTAATTATAGCCATTTTAGCCTCGTTGCATAATGCACTATTTCTGAATATATTAGTACAGATTAACTTCAAAATTAATATTATATAATAAGAATATTATACCACAGCAGAGCTAAGTTAGACGGATATTTCTCACATTAAACATTTGACTTTTAGAAGTTAAACTTAACGTATGTAATGTTAAAATATGTTTGTGTTTAAAATACTGTTAAATATAATCGAATATACTGTCTAGGTTGAAGAAATCGGTAAAAATATGGAAATCTACTGTATAATGTAAAATTGCTTTAAAAACCAGATCTACTTTAATTGAATTATTAATGAAAATTAAAAAAAAACAATATTGCATATAAATTGTTTTTGAGGTTCTAGGTTGGATGGTTCCTCAGTTTTGGGACTGCGACAACGTGGTCATGTAGCCCCGTGTACTTTGGGAGAGTGCAGAATCTGTCTGATAACCGGTGTTAATTGTGATGGCTGTATTAGTCTGTGTTATCTGTAATTCAGGTAAGGCCTGAAGACATTCAAATTTCGAGTAGTTCCTACTTTTGATGCCAAATGCTGCCATCAACGACAACTAGTAGTGAACTTGGTTAATAGATGCCACCGCAGTCGGCTCCGGCGACGAATGTTGGAACTGAAGAGCATTAGTCAAATCTAACTTATAATTTAGCTTCACACAATTGTTATTAGTGGAAGGTTTTTTTACATGCCATAAATCTATGACATGGGACCGCTAGCATTACTTCACTTCCGAAGGAAGGCAAACAGAGGGATTTTCAACACTCTTAAAAATCCGACGACTTCAGCCGGGTATTTTTGAGGTTCTAAAATAGAAAAATCTGCGTCTATGGAGTAGGAAAACGGTAGTGAAAAGACGTTCCTTATGTTTAGAAATGTTAATATCATCAAATAAATGGGTCGTTATGATTTCGATGATTTGAACCTTCTTTGGACAAATTGATGTGGAAGTAGAATCTTATTGAAATGCCCCCTTCAATAAAATGGTCGTTTTGCTTATTTATGATTTGTACCATCGTTTGATTAATGATCAAATTGATTTGGCTATGGATGTATATTTTTTTTTTTTGGAAGAAGTCTTCCGTGTTTACATAATATTTTCTGCTTGTATTTTTCGTGTATTTCAAAAAAAATAAACATATGTATTCATAAGCAAGGAAATAACCGTTATTGTCCCCTAGAAGAATTGTGAATCTGACAGATTTGGTAAGAAACCGCGAACGTTCGGAACACTGTGTCTGACCTTTCTCGTGAAGACTACTAGTGCAATGGTGAGGCAGGCAAAGAAACTGTCGCTGGAAGCCCTCTAGAAGGCTTATGAAACAGACATATATAGTGAAAAAAAAATAGTAACGTTAAGAACACCTTAATGAGTACCAAAAGTGCAATGGTGAAGCAAGCAAGCAAGGAAGGAAACAATCAGTTGATGAATCATGTTGGGGGCGGGCTATTTATCTTTTGTCAGCGCCACTGCAGAGTGGACTGAACAGTAAATCAGGAGAACAGGACAGCTCTTCGCTCACCGGGACCGTGGACTGGGCAGTTTAATTATAGCTCTCTTCGTAATAAGGTAAACACTCCACTGTGAGGAAGCCCCCATTTCATTCCACTATAGGATACATGGCACTCCAGTTTAATTCAAGACTTGCGCCGTCATTATTACTAGAGAGATGATTGTGGCTATGTGTTAAAATATGAATAATAACACACAATAAATATACTGCAGATTCTTATGAACATTCATGTGGGTGATTTATTCGACGGATTGAATTCAAGTACTGTAACTGCGATCCGCAATATAACTTACTAGTAGGCTATTTTAAATATATCATGTTTCAAAGCGTGAAGTTCAACTTACCATGCAACAGTGTATAACAGACGGAAAGGAAGTTGATACATACCTGTAAAGAAAGAAGCATAAATATTAGTTCATGAAATTAACATTTAAGACTAAACATAATAGCACAAGCAAATCTGTACACCAAAACGTATAATATTGATAATCTAGCAACCCGCCTCGGCTTCGCTCGGTATCATGAATGGTTTACCCAGCATAAACTTAAAAGGCGCACGGACATCAGGTCCCAGACGATATTCAGAAAAGCCGAGGTGAATAGCGAAACTCCAAACAAATATAAGTTTACTGTTGCCTGAAGTCTTAACTCGACAGTTTGATGCTGGCCGAAGCTGGGGTGATAGGTAAAGCCCTGCATGGATGCGGATATTCGCGAATAAACCCGCGGATAACCGCATAATTTCTTGCCACGCGGATATAGTTTGCATGGCTGTGCGGATAGCGGATAAGTTGCGGATAATGTTTGGAGAAAATTTGCGGATAGTTTTTAGAATACAATTCCAACTTGTTTAATATCATTATTAGGAACCGGATGTTTGACATACCGATATCATATTTTTCCGTTATGTTTCTTTCATGACAATTGTAATATGATGATTTTAGGCGTTGACAGAAGATCAATTTGGATTCAGGAAGGGTAGAGGGACTCGAGAAGCAATCCTAGCTTTAAGAATGATTATAGAGAAACGACTAAGACAAGATCTTGATACATTCATTGCTTTCGTAGACCTGGAGAAGGCATTTGATAAGGTTGAGTGAAATAGACTATTCATGGTGTTGAAAGAACTGGGTGTTAAGTACAAGGACAGGAGGACAATTTGGAAATTGTATGAATACAATATAGCCGTTATACGATGTGGAGATTCCACAACAGAGGCCAACATTAAGCAAGGAGTTCGGCAAGGTTGTTCGCTCTCACCAATTCTTTTTAATGCATACATCCAAAAAGCAATAGATGAAGTAAATGATAATATGCCAATGACTGGAGGTCTCAAGATTCAAGGAGAAAGAATTACCATGCTTCGCTTTGCGGATGATATCGCAGTCCTGGCAGAAAACGAAGATGATCTGAATTATGTATTAGCAGAAATGGAATCCACCTTTAACAAATATAACATGAAGGTCAACAAAATGAAAACCAAAGTTCTTCTCTGTAGCCGGCTGTATGAACCTCCTCGTTATACTTTAAATGGAGAACAGCTGACAAATGTACAGGAGTTCACTTACCTTGGTAGCAAAATAACAGCAGATGGAAGAAGTAGAAGAGAAATAGTCAGCCGCATCAACCAAGCCAAAATAGCATTCAACAAGAAAGGAAAGCTCTTTACATGCAAAAGCATTAGTATGAGCCTCAGGAAACGTCTTGTGAAGATATATGTGTGGAGCGTACTGTTGTATGGTAGTGAAACCTGGACTCTTAGCTTGGCTGATAAGAAACGAATAGTAGCCTTTGAAATGTGGTGCTACAGGAAAATACTAAAAATTCCATGGGTGGACAAAATCAGTAATGAAGAAACGCTGAAGAGGATTGGAGAGAAGCCATGTTTATGGAATATGCTTATTCACCGAAGAGACAATTGGATTGGACATATCTTGAGGCATGAAAGTCTTCTGCATACAATAATGGAGGGCAATGTGGAAGGAAAGAACTGTAGAGGTAGACCACGGCTGGGATACATAAAACAAATCATTCTCGACAAAGGTTGTGATAATTAATTGGATATGAAGAGACTAGCCACAGACCGGAGTTCATGGAAAGCTGCTACAAACCAATCTTCGGATTGAACACCACAGATGAAAGATTTAAGGCAATCTCATTCAAAGGATTGCAAGTATGGCTGTATAGCAATCATTTTAAACATAGCACATGACATACAAAGCCTAAGGGAACGATGTTGCTGTAGTAATTTCTGCTTTAATTAATTACAAATATTCATGTAATGCCAGTAGATTCGGATAACAAACGTGGGAATGGGGAAAAAAGTCATGCGGATACGGGGCGGATACGGATAACTGTTGTGTGGATGGGGTGCGGATAACAGTCGTACGGATGCTGGGCGGATGCGGATAACAGTCGTGCGGATGCGGGGCGGGTGCGAATAACGTTTTGTTTATCCGCGCAGGGTTCTAGGGTAGGCTCGCTCGCTCCGAAGCTACCCTTTTAAATTTCCACTGAATGGAAATTTCATAGTAGGATAACATGTCAGATGTTATACATCATATGCTACTACTGTAAGGCTCGTATCTTTTTTTTAAATTGTTTGTAGAGATAGCGATCACGACGTATCGCAGTCCGGTCATTATGTTTCGGATGTTCAAGTTCTACAGAATTAAAAAAATATGCAAGCAAATATGCGCTAAAATTAGCAGAATATAACCTAAAATTTGCATTTTAGGGATGCATAACAAGTATTGGAGTATAACTAACATAAAATCCGATAATACAGCAGACACACACAGCTACAATACCTACTGGACCTATCAAGATCGATCTGGGCGTGAGATAATTCAGAGTTTCTTTGTTTACTAATTGCTCTGAGCTTAAGTTGAGTGCACTCAGTTCCAGCCCTCAGAACAGAATTTAATATTTTGGCAGAACCGGGAATCAAACCCGGACATCAAGGCTGATAGTCAAGAATGCTAGCCAATGCGCAACGAGGCAGTCGTATATTTAACGGGCAAATCGTAATAGTTGGTCACATATGTATACCTATCTGGCTCTTGTAAGAGAATGGCAGAAGTGTTGTAGCAACCCTCAGCTGCCCTAACATCAGGACTGCAACCCGCAGAAACCTAAGAGATTAAGGTCCAGAAACACATCATGGAAGCTAGGTGAGAAGCTCATGGAAACACATTTTCATGCTGATGAGATCTGGTATGAAGATTGGACCTCTTCAAATCCTGACCACCTGGGTTTAATTCATCATCCTAGTAGAGCTCCTCCTGGTTTCAACTTACCGAGAGGGGAATGGACATCTCTAAACAGAATCAGGACAAATCATGGCAGGTGTAAATTCTAGCTTCACAAATGGGGAAGATCTGAAGACTCATTCTGCGACTGTGACCATCCAGCACGTTGTTATGGACTGCAATAGATCTTTTCAAGAACTACATAGTGTCTCTACAGAGGCAGAGGACTGGCTGAAAAGTCTGGACATTTAGTTTTGAATGTTGACCTGTAAATAATTGTACGATATATGTATTTATAATGTATCCTTGTTTTGCCATACGATATAAATAACAATAGTTATCCAAAACTTAATATGTCCATCTGTCTCCGGATAATTGAATTGCTTCGCCGAGCGCAAGGCAATCGTCCTCTCCTAAGATGGGGTCAAGTTTTGAGCATGTGGTTAGGTCATCTAAGTGGCAGTGACGACAGATCCGAGGACCACAAGGCTTCAAGTGGAGGGTAGTAGTACACCCCAACAGAAAGCTCTTGATTGCAAATCGATCCACCCGCGAGGGCGTGGCACGGGGCCTAGAAGAGCGGGGGAGGCAAATAACGGCAGCGCTTTTCCCGAAGGAGAAATAAAGAAAAAAAGAAAAAAGAAAAAAGGAGACCGAAAAACCTCAGATGAATAGCAAACACA
This sequence comes from Meconema thalassinum, assembly GCA_946902985.2. NCBI lineage: Eukaryota > Metazoa > Arthropoda > Insecta > Orthoptera > Tettigoniidae > Meconema > Meconema thalassinum. The sequence continues at coordinate 165,929,205 of OX336396.1, forward strand.
AGATGTTGATGGATTAAAGTTTTAAATTTGTATAACGTATTCCTTCATATAGAAAAAGGAGATAAAATGGAAGTGTCAACACATTATAACCTGACGACGTCAGACCCAGACTATAATGATCCATGACTTACGTCAGCCTGCACTTTCTAAACAATTGTGGAGGTACTTCTTTCTCTGCCTATCCTACAAAGAAGTTGTTTCGTTCAGGGACCTGTGGTGAAATTATGTGAAAATGAAAATCCACGGCCTGCTTCCAGTCGACCGACCGGGTCAGGGAATGGAATGATAAAGCCCACATCTAGCGGCGAGGATATAAACTTTGCCGGCTGCCGAAGACTGTTGCACTCCTCTGGGGCAATGCTTAAATAAATTACAGATGAAATGAAATGTAGTGGAGGGTGTTGCTGAAAAGAAATTGTGGCAGGGAAAACTGGACTACCCGGAGAAGAACCTGTCTGCCTCCGCTTTGTCCAGCACAAATCTCACATGGAGTGACGGGGATTTCAACCACGGACTCAGCGGTGAGAGGCCGGCGTGCTGCCACCTAAGCCACGGAGGCTTCGTTGAAATTATGTAAGCAACATAAATATACTAATATCAACTCGATGAGTAAATTGATCGTAAAATTCTATTCACATTTATAGGTAACTAGCAGTAGTACCCGGCTTCGCCCGGTGGAATGATGATAATGTTTTAAGGTCTCCTTAGAAATATAATGGACTTAAAATCTAAGTCATTTGCCCCCAAAGACAATGAGAGAGTAATATCTAGGTCATTTGCCCTTTTGATAAGGATGATAATAAAAACTACTGTTGAATTGACACGTCAAACTTACAAACTACCGTAATAGAAATACATATTTCAAAATTCACAGGCGAGGAAGACTTATTGTGTGTGGTGATTAATGGTGTAATGGGCGTAACATCTACTGTAGGTCATTTGCTCTTATGATGAGGATGATAAGGGAAACTACTACCGGTATTGAATTGACACTTCAACGTATAATGTACACAATGTACTGTAATAAAAATAACTATATGGCGGCTTCGGTGGCGTATTTGGTAGCATGCTGAGCTTCTATGCCCAAGATAGCGGGTTCAAACCCGGCCGAAGCCGTCGGATATTTTAAGAGCGTTAAAATCAGTCAGTATGCCTTTCTTCGGAGGGGAAGTAAAGCCGGCGGTCCCATGTCAGATTTATGGCATGTTATTGAAACTTCCACTAATTACACCTGTGTGAAGCTAAATTGGATAGGTAAACAACGCTCATAGATGTCTACGTCCGTTGCCAAGAGCCGACTGCAGTGGCGTCTAGTAGCTAAGTTCCGAACTTGGCCTAGTAGTCGTTGACGGTGGCGCTTGGCGGCAAAAGTACGAACTATTTGAAGAATTCTAAGTTGCAGTTTGTACTTAAATTAAAAAACAGATAACACACACTAATACAGTCATCACAATTAACACCGGTTATCAGACAGATTCTACACACACCCAAAGTACACGGGGCTACATGACCGCGTTGTCGCAGCCCCTAAACTTAAGAACCAACCAACCAAAAATAAATATTTTAAAAATCACAGTCGAGAAAGACTTTATGCGGCGGTGATTATAGGTATGATGCGCGTAACATCTAGGTCATTTGCACTTATGATGATAATAATAAGGTAATGAAAAAATGACTACTAAACGAACATGGTGTTATTTTAAAACTGATATAGGTAATTCAGGTGTCTAGCTTCGATGTCTTCCAAAGTCTCAACCTTATTTTCTGGCTTAGGCCTGTACTGGATGCGTCTAGTGAAAGAGCGTACTGCTCGGCAAAGACAAAGAATATAGGTCCAAGCTGCACGAACCTGAGATGATCGCAGATGATGACGAAATATGATGACACACGTTCGGGGTTCCCCGTCCTATACAGATTGACCGGGAATCACTCACTGTTTCGCAACGGCCCTGTGCTGGCATCAGCATAGACAGCAGGAGATAACACGGTGGGCTCTGGAAAGTACTCTCAAGTCACCTCACGATGAATCAGCAAGCTATTCTCACAACTGACCCCCCCCCCAGGGTCTCACAACTTGTGGGACGTGGGTTGGCGACCACGGAACCCCAGCTGAGTCTGGCATCGCTTCTACTTCCTGGTGCCGGGCTCATTTCAGTTCTCTTTCCTGTCGGCCTCCCTTGGTCAACCCTTGTTCTCTTCCGACCCAGATTGTATTAGGGTATCCGAGGGCTAGGGAGTCTTTCAATTTCCCGCCTTAATTGGCTTTGTCTCATCTTTCCTGATACCCTCATTCTTCGAGGGGTCTGCCTTCTTTTCCTTTTCATAATATCTCCTGTCTTCTGCTCAAGGCCCTCAAAGAGGCAAATTGTGTGTAGACCCACCACTTCTGGTACACTCTCAAGGGCTCATGACTGGTGAGTTAGGAAGCTGGCAACCCCGAGGAATTCCTGAGCTACATGCAGGGAATGGAGTGGTATGTCAGAAATTTCAAGTGGACAGTGTTACGCATCGGGTTCCAAAGGGTAAGTATACACACTTTGTTTTCGATCGGTGAACGATGTAGATTTGTACCAAAGGGCCTTAATGCGGGAAATGGAGTGGTCTGTCCGAAATTTCGAGTGGACAGTGTTACTCGTCGAGTTCCAAACGGTAATTAAGTAAAATCTGGTTGAGATCGGTGAAACGGTGTAGTTTTGTGCCAAGGGCCAAAATGCAGGGAATGGAGTGGCCTGTCCAAATTTTAAAGTGAACAGTGTTACTCATCGGGTTCCAAAGGGTAAGTATTCACATTTTGTTTTCGATCGGTGAACGATGTAGATTTGTGCCAAAGGGCCTAAATGCGTGGAATGGAGTGGTCTGTCCGAAATTTCGAGTGGACAGTGTTACTCGTCGAGTTCCAAAGGGTAATTATGTAAAATCTGGTTGAGATCGGTGAAACGGTGTAGTTTTCTGCCAAAGGGCCAAAAAGCAGGGAATAGTGTGGTCTGTCCGAAATTTAAAGTGAACAGTGTTACTTGTCGGGTTCTACGGGTAAGTATATAAAATTGGGGTCAGATCGGTGAAACGGTGTAGATTTGTGCCAAACAGCCTAAATGCAAGGGATGGAGTGGCCTCGCCGCAATTTCAAGCAGACAGTGTTAGTCGCAGTGTTCCAAAGGGTAAATATACAAATTTTGGTTGAGATCGGTGAAACGGTGTAGATTTGGGCCAAAGGGCCTAAATGCAGGGAATGGAGTGGTCTGTCCGCAATTTCAAGCAGACAGTGTTACTCGCTGGGTACCAAAGGGTAAGTTTACGAATATTGGTTCTGATCGGTGAAACGGTGTAGATTTGTGCCAAAATGCCTAAATGCAGGGAATGGGGAGGTCTGTCCGAAATTTTAAGTGGACAGTGTTACTCGCAGGGTTCCAAAGGGTAAGTATACAAAGTTTGGTTCAGATCGGTGAAACGGTGTAGATTTGTGCCAAAGGGCCTAAATGCATGGGATGGAGTAGCCTCTCCGCAATTTCAAGCAGACAGTGTTAGTCGCAGTGTTCCAAAGGGTAAATATACAAATTTTGGTTGAGATCGGTGGAACGGTGTAGATTTGGGCCAAAGGGCCTAAATGCAGGGAATGGAGTGGTCTGTCCGCAATTTCAAGCAGACAGTGTTACTCGCAGGGTTCCAAAGGGTAAGTATACACATTTTGGTTCAGATCGGTGAAACGGTGTAGATTTGTGCAAAAAGGGCCTAAATGCAGGGAATGGCGTGGTCTGTCCGAAATTTCAAGCAAACAGTGTTAGTCGCAGTGTTCCATAGGGTAAATATACAAATTTTGGTTGAGATCGGTGAAACGATATAGATTTGGGCCAAAGGGCCTAAATGCAGGGAATGGAGTGGTCTGTCCGCAATTTCAAGCAGACAGTGTTACTCGCAGGGCACCAAAGGGTAAGAATACGAATTTTGATTCTGATCGGTGAAACGGTGTAGATTTTGACCAAAGGGCCTAAATGCAGGGAATGGGGTGGTCTGTCCGAAATTTTAAGTGGTCAGTGGTACTCGCAGGGTTCCAAAGGGTAAATATACAAATTTTGGTTGAGATCGGTGAAACGGTGTGGATTTGGACCAAAGGGCCTAAATGCAGGGAATGGGGTGGTCTGTCCTAAATTTCAAGTGGACAGTGTTACCTGCAGGGTTCCAAAGGTTAAATACACAACTTTTGGTTCAGATCGGTGAAACGGTGTAGATTTATGCAAAAGGGCCTAAATGCAGGGCATGGGGTGGTCTGTCCGAAATTTAATGTTGACGGGGTTACCCGCAGGGTTCCAAAGGGTAAGTATACAAATTTTGGTTCAGATCGGTGAAACGGTGTAGATTTGTATACATAACAGACAGACAGACAGACAGACAGACAAACTTTGTGCTTTATATATATAGATTATTTAATATTTTCGGGTAATTTTATTGGACTTTTGCAGTCATTTCACAGGTTATATTTTTACACATTTTAGGTCATCAAAATTCTAGCCCTGCTGATCATACAACATTTAATAAAATCACTCAAGGGCGTTTCAAATATCTAATTATGTTTTTATGCATACAAAATGAATGCTACGAGATAGTTTGTCGCATATGCGTTCATATACCATTCATCCCATTGCAATAAAACGTTGGTCAGTCGTTGTGAGCACTCCCGCTAAAGTTATGAATTAGTATAACAATTTTACAATAAATTGCGCACAAGTAGTTTCAATAAATGTGTTTTGGTGCGCGAATCATTTCAACAAATGTGTGTCGCCACGCTAATCGTTTCAACAAATGAACTTTGGTGAGATGCAGCGTGTACTCCACGAAAGTTTCTCAATTAGTAAATCCATATCACAATAGGACGCGCGCGAGTCATTTCAACATATAAGTTTTGGCGCGCTACTTGTTTCACCAATTGAACATCAGTGAGTTGTTGTGAGCGTACCCGGGCAGGTTTCTGAATTAGAAAATCCACATTACAATGGATGGCACGCGAGTCATTTCAAAAATGAACGTTGGACAGCTGTTACGCAAGCTCACGTAGTTTCCTGAATTAGTAAATCCATTTTATGATAGCTGGCTCATATGTTCTTTCAAGAAATTAGTGTACTTCATACAGTTTAACGCTAGTTTATGAGTTTACAAACGTTTGCAATTTTCGGTGTGACTCGCAATTGGGATGACCATCAACAAAGCACAGGGTGAATACCTACAAGTGTGTGGACTAAATTTGTAGAATCCATGCTTCTAACATGGACAGCTGTTTGTGACTTGCTCACGCGTCGGAAAGCCTTCCGATTTATTCATGTACGCACCGGACGGAAAAAAAAAACATATTGTTTATCCAAAAGCACTTCAACACCGACAATTTCTTTAACATTGCAACGCACGCCTGGTACAGCAAGTATTGAATATGTTGTACACTAGCTAACGAATCAAATCCCCTGCAAAAGGAAATAGTCAGATGGTTCATCTAGTCAGGTCAGTTTCAATTCTAACTGATAGCATAGGGAATTGTTTGTTCTAATATAAAAAAATAGATCTTTCTTCCGTTGTTTTCTGTTTTATAAAGTAAGTAAAGCTAAAGGAAGTAGGTGACTTCTGTTACTTAGGAAGCAAAATAACCAGTGATGGACGAAGCAAATAGGATATAAGAAGTAGGGTGGCTCAGGCAAGGAAAGCATTTCTACAGAAAATAAATGTGTTGGCATCAAATATAGATTTAGGTATTAGGAAGTCATTTTTGAAAGTCTATGTCTGGAGCGTGGCGCTCCATGGCATTGAAACTTTGACTGTTGGAGCAGCAGAAAAGCGAAGAATTGAAGCGTTTGAAATGTGGTTGTTACAGAAGAATGATGAAGATCAGATGGGTAGACAGGGTTACGAATGAAGAAGTATTAAGACGAGTGGGAGAGGAGAGATGTTTCTGGCGACTGCTAATGAAGGGAAGGGATAGGTTGGTCGGACACATTTTAAGAAACCCATGAATAGCAAACTTAGTTATAGAAGGAAGGGTGGAGGATAAGAACAGTAAGGGTAGACCAAGGTTAGAATATGCTGAACAGATTGCCTCGGATGTTGGGTGTGATAGCTATGTAGAGATGAAACGATGAGCTCAGGACAGGGAAGTATGGAGGGCTCCATCAAACCAGTCGAGAGACTGAAGACTCAAACAAAACAACACGTGGATTGTAACAATTCTTCATCCAGTGCCCTATGCTCAAGGTTAATGAGATAAAATTCAGGTACAATCGGTCAATACTGGAGGTACTTCAATGCAGGATACTGACGCCAATATATTTTCTGGCACTCTGCAGATCCCTCAGTTCCGAAAACAGCTACTCTGCCTCTTCTAAAACCACAGCAAGTAAAAGGGACTTTAAAACCCATAAATGTGTCATTATATCATTACAAAAATTCCGCTGATTTCTGGCAATTTTGCGTTAACTCTAGCAATACTATGCTATTTTTCAGAACACGGGCTACTAACGGGGGGATATTTTGTGACCACCAGACTAAATTTGTTTCGCGTGATTTTCATTACCCTTCAATCGACATATCTTGTATTTTGAACTTTAAATGAACCTTAAATAGCATTAATAGAACTTAATTAACAACAGTTGCAAACAAAATCATAACATCATGGAAAAAGAAGTTCAGAAAGTAAATTATTCACTGATCTCTCTTCGCCGTTTTCAACACACGTGGAACGCACGACTGTTTATTTACTGTGTTTTCCGCATGTGTACCTCTTGCAACCAGAACAAATTATGGTGGTTTTGTTAACTTAGTTTTGCTTTTACCCTTTGGAATGGCATTCCTTGTGCCACGTCCTCTTCCGCTGTCAGCTCATACACTAACAGTGTTGGAATGCAACATGGAGTAGTACACTTTGATGATGGAAACCGAAACAATTGAAAACGTAAAAACACGTATAGTGGGCGATGTATTGAAGATAGAGATATGCACTCGGGGACTGTTTTGTAGAACTTTTCATGCTCAACAATTCTTACTCTTATAGTATATTGATATTTTTAACGGTTTGCCCATCGAAAGCTTAAAAAGCGCACAGACGCCAGGTCCTTTTCGACTTTTTCACTGAAATCGTTACTGCTTGACTTCCTTTGATCATAAATAAATTATTTTCTACATAAATCTTCCTCGAGAAATCCTTTACAGAATGGTGAAAACCGCATCAAAATCCATCCGGTGGTGAGATTACTCGTGACATCCAAGAATCGGGGACTTTGTTTTATAATTAGTAGAGATTTAAAAGAAGTAAATGTGTGGTTAGGTAACCGGATTCAAAATAGACAATAACTTTCTGTACAGTAAGCGTAGAAATGGAATACCATGAATAAACTGTAAAAATTAAACTGGTGGGCACGAAATAGCCCCTTCCACCCGTTGGTATTGGTTGGTTTCTCGCGATCGAGTTCGCCTGTATGTACGTACACGTATATACCGAGGTGTGTAGTGGGTTGCCTGCCTGTCTGCTTGGTAGGCGATTCACTTGCTTTGATGTGAGTGCTGTAGGCTACGGTTTACCAGCAATAACACGTTATATTGCCTTGATGGGGGGGGGGAGTAATTAATGTTGTAACTGTTACTGGTAGCGGCTTAAGTTACACGTGCTACCGTGTGAAGTATAGTATTTTACACTCGTGTCGAGAGTTTAGCAGGTGGTCATCAGCCCATTTCCATTAATGGGACTTCAGTTGTTTGAAGACATTTCTTAGCAAAGTAACCCCGCCCCCTAAATCTTAGAAAATAAACCTAAAATTTAGCAATTTCCTCAATTAGGCCAAAAGTTGAAGAATTAAAAACCGCAGAAAGGTTTCAAATTGTGAGTCTTTGAGGGTTCTATCAAACTGAAGATCACATTTCGAAAAAAAAAAAAAAAAGATACGGTCAGTGTGAGAGACTAGACTTTATATCATTTCAAATGACGCATGCTAGAAATGCTAAACATGTTATAAAGGCTCAGGAGGGCTCTTTCAACAGACTCCATTACCCATTAACTTAGGATTCCCGTGCAGGGAACGGAGAGCGGGAGGTGCACTCTGCTGCATGACGTCACGCACTCGCAGTCTCCGTATCGCATAACGCCAGACCCCAGGAGTAAACTCAGACTCGGTGCATATGCACTGAACTACAAGATGACGTCATACACCCCGTAACCGTAACGCATAACGGTAGACCAAAGCATAACGATGAAGTCGACAAGACCATTTGAAATGATAAAAACTTCCAGCCTAGATGCAGTTCCGGAAAAACAGCCAAAAATCGCTTTCATCTTTACTAGTTTTCTATTTTATTCAAATCCTAATTAAATTAACATAAATACATATTTCATTCTTTAATGTGTTCCTTGTTTCAATACTCTCCGGCGATGTTTGATTTTTTTTAAATCTTCCCACCGAAATAGTTATAAGGGGTTAAGTGAAACTCTGCATTGACTCACAATAGCGCTAGTACTGGCATAAAGGGCAAACTAATAATCTACTCGACCGCATATGGTCGAGTTTCATTGACGCTCATTAGGGTCGAACATCAATTCCCCTCGATTTTCCTGAATTCCACTCGGTCCTCAAGGGACCCAAAAATGAGTTCCTCAACTCCGCTCAGGCTTTGGCAAGGGGTCGGCAAAGGGGTTATCCCCAATGACGTAAACAAATGTCATAACCCTCCAGCTCGCATACCAAGGGCCGGGTCAAACACCTTCTGCAGTGCATGAGCGAATTCTTGAATGCAGCTGATTTTTCCGTTCTAGGCTGGAAAACAGTATTTTCAGCATCCGCAGCTGATATCGAAAGTATTTACACCTATTATTATATAAATTTAATTTTATAATGTCTGACTAGGTTAAAAAAACATACAAACATTTAATTATGCACATGTGATTAGTTACAGGGTGGAACCTATCAGCGATGTCGTTCCAAAATGAAAATGTTTAACGCTTGCTTTTTCCGAATTTCGTATAATCTTATCAACTAACGTTTTAACTTCGTAATTTGTTACTATATACTGTATCGTGTGTTTTTCCTTATCTTTAACTCATCAATTTCCAGTAGTATGTAGTTAAATGCATGCACCAATGCATCTATTTAATAGTTCATTTTTGCTGCACAAGTGCGAAGTAGCCTAGTTTTATCATAGCCTTGATCATCTCCTAACATTATCCGCTGCTTATCCGCTATCCGCACAGCCATGCAAACTATATCCTCATGGTGAAACATTTTGCGGATATCCGTGGGTTTATCCGTGAATATCCGCATCCGCGCAGTGCTTTACCTATAGATGCCACATACATTCAAGAACCTGGGCTGATGTCCATTAATTCGCAAGCCCTAAATAAATGGCTTACATTGGCTTTTGTTAAAAGTTATTCACCAGTAGATTCACTCTCTTGTAATTATTGTCAATTCAAATTACAGTACAGTAAGTATGTAGTTAGTTTTAGTTGTAAGTATGAAGTTAATTTGTTTATTAGCTATATGTCATTGTTCTATTAGACTGTGGTGTGTGAGTGTGTCTGGTGAGGGTGCATGTGAGTGGGCCTGGTGACAGACTGTTTTAGTGGTAGTATTTGTTTGTTGGTGAAACTTTAGTATTTTTTTCGTTAGTAGAATTTTGGTATTTAATTGTTAGTAGAAGGTTAGTATTTTGTAGTAGAATTGCTCTTTACTTATTCTGAAAGGGAGTAGCAGCCTTCCAGAATAAATCAATTCTTTACTAGTCTAATAGACGGTTAAGATATTGATAATATAAGCCAACTAATGGCTACACTGCGTTCTGCTGCACGGCTGAAAGCAACGGGAAACTACAGCCGTAATGGTATTCCCGAGGATATGCACCTCTCTATGCATAATTACATGTGATGATGGCCTCCTCCCTTGTAAAATTTCAATCCGGAGGTAAACTAGTCCCCCGTTCGGATCTCCGGGTGGGGACTACTCGAGAGGGGGTTAACATCACAGAAATGACAAAGAGGAAATCTGACATTCTACGGATCGGAGCGTGGAATGTTAGAAGTCTGCTAGGAAGTGGAAAGTTAGAAAACTTAGAAAGGGAAATGGATAGGTTGAGGTTGGATTTGGTTGGGATTAGTGAAATGCGCTGGCAGGAAGAGCAGGACTTTTGGTCAGGAGACTATAGGGTCCTTAGCACCAAATCAAACAATGGCCAAGCAGGGGTTGGTCTCATATTGAGTAGGAAACTTGGACAGCGGGTGGAATATTATGAGCAATACAGTGAACGGATTATTGTAGCAAAAATCAATACTAAACCTACGTGCACCACAGTGGTACAAGTCTATATGCCTACCAGTCAAGCTGATGATGAGGATGTTGAAAAGGTCTACGAAGAAATAGATGACATTCTGAGGTATATCAAAGGTGATGAAAATGTTATAGTAATGGGAGATTGGAATGCTGTGGTAGGAAAAGGGAGAGAAGGGAAGATAGTAGGAGATTTCGGATTAGGTGAAAGGAATGATCGAGGAAGCAGGCTGATGGAATTCTGCACCGAACATGAGCTGGTCATAGCTAACACCTTATTCAATAACCACAATAGAAGAATATACACATGGATGAGACCAGGAGATACAGGGCGTTACCAAATCGACTTCATTATGGTCAAGCAGAGGTTTCGAAACCAGATTTTGGATTGTAAAACATATCCTGGTGCTGACATAAACTCTGACCACAATCTGGTTGTAATGAAATGCAGATTAAAGTTGAAGAAACTGAAGAAAAGTCAAAAGCCAAAAAGGTGGGCAATAGACAGACTGAAAGTAAAGGATGTAAACGAAAGATTCAAGAAGAGTATAAAGGAAGGACTAATCAAAACCCCCAAACAAACTTCAATTGCAGACGAATGGGCACTTTTGAAGAATGAAATAACAAAATCCGCAGAAGAAAACATTGGTAGGAAAGAAAGAATAGGTAGAAAACCGTGGATCACTCAGGATATACTAGAATTGATGGATGAAAGGCGGAAACACAAGAATCTAAGAGATGAAAAGGGGAAAGCAGAATACAGACGTCTGAGAAATGAGGTTAACAAGAAGTGCAAGGAAGCGAAAGAAGAATGGTTGAAAGAGAAATGTGCAGGTATAGAAAATTGTCTGAATTAGGAAGAGTAGACACAGCTTATCGAAGGATTAAGAATACTTTTGGGGAAAAGAAGACTAAGTGCTGTAATATTAGGGACACAAATGGAAAGCCTCTAACAGATAGGGAAGAAAAGGTTGAGAGATGGAAAGCTTACATAGAGTGCTTGTATAAGGGAAAGGAGATCGAGAATCATGTAATGGAAAGGGAGGAGGAAATTGATGAGGATGCAAAAGGAGATTTAATATTGAGATCAGAATTTGACAGAGCATTAGAGGACTTAGGCAGGAACAGAGCACCAGGCATAGATGATATACCGATTGAGTTGCTACGCTGCATAGGAGATGGAGGTCTGATCAGGTTATTTCACTTGGTGTGTAGGATTTATGAGACAGGTGAGGTACCCCCTGATTTCAAGAAGAATGTTATCATCCCTATACCAAAGAAAGTGGGAGCTGACAGATGTGAAGATTACCGTACAATCAGCTTGATTACTCATGCTTCAAAGATCCTGTCTAGAATAATTTACAAGAGGATTGAAAGCCAGATAGAAACGGAGTTGGGTGAAGACCAGTTTGGTTTCAGGAGAAATGTAGGAACAAGGGAAGCTGTACTAAGTCTTAGGCTGATTTTGGAAGGTAGAATAAGGAAAGATAAGAGAATGTTCATGGAATTTGTAGACTTAGAAAAGGCTTTTGATAACGTTGATTGGACTAAATTGTTTGACATTTTGAAATCTATTGGAATAAAGTACAGGGATAGGAGGGTGATATACAATCTATACAGAAACCAGACAGCAGTCATTCGAGCTGAAGGATATGAGAGAGAAGCTGGTATTCAGAAAGGTGTAAGGCAAGGCTGCAACTTATCACCCATACTTTTCAATCTTTACATTGAACAAGCAATGAAGGAAATTGGAGAAAAATTTAAAGTGGTAGTGAAGATTCAAGGAGAAATAATTTCTGCTCTGAGATTTGCTGATGACATAGTCATCTTGGCCGACAAGCCTGAGGATTTGAATGAGTTTTTGAATGGTATGGATTCCGTCTTACGGAAGGAATTCATGATGAAAATTAATAAATGTAAAACAAAAATACTGGAATGCAGCCGAAATAAATCAGAAACCTCTATGGAGATCAAATTGGCCGGTGAAAAGCTGAAGGAAGTAGGAGACTTCTGTTACTTAGGAAGCAGAATAACCAGTGATGGACGAAGCAAAGAGGATATAAAAAGTAGGTTGGCTCAGGCAAGGAAAGCCTTTCTACAAAAAAGGAATCTGTTGACATCGAATATAGATTTAGGTATTAGGAAGTCATTTTTGAAAGCCTTTGTCTGGAGCGTGGCGCTATATGGAAGTGAAACGTGGACTATTGGTGCAGCAGAAAAGAGGAGAATTGAAGCATTTGAAATGTGGTGTTACAGGAGAATGATGAAGATTAGATGGGTAGATAGGGTTACAAACGAAGAGGTATTAAGACGAGTGGGAGAGGAGAGATGTTTCTGGCGACTGCTAATGAAGAGAAAGATAGGTTGGTAGGACACATACTAAGACACCCAGGAATAGCAAGCTTAGTTATGGAAGGAAGGGTCGAGGATAAGAACTGTAGGGGTAGACCAAGGTTAGAATATGTTAAACAGATTGCCTCGGATGTAGGGTGTGGTAGCTATGTAGAAATGAAACGATTAGCTCAGGACAGGGAGGCATGGAGCGCTGCATCAAACCAGTCAAAAGACTGAAGACTCAAATAACAACAACATGTTAAAACAATGCATAAAATTTGTAGAAAAAAATAGAAAACTTGGCAGACTTATTTAAAAGAATACCTATTATGATTAATTTTAAATCACTTTTATTTTCTGCCATATAATTTATAATGTGCCAAACACTTTCTACCTGATTTAACGAATGAGTGGACTTGACATCAGAGCGGTTGACCAATGGCACAACAATGTCTTGCAAACACCACCACGCCGTCGGTCAAGCGCTCTGAAGTCATTTTTTTTCTACAAATTTTATGCATTGTTTTTAACATGTGCATAATAAATGTATGTATGTGTTTTAAGCTAGTCAGACATTATAAAATTAAATTTATATAATAATAGGTGTATAATTTGTACCTAAAAATACTTTCGATATCAGCTGCGGTTGCTGAAAATACTGTTTTCCAGCCTAGAACGGAAAAATCAGCTGCATTCAAGAATTCGCTCATGCGCTGCAGAAGGTGTTTGACCCGGTCCTTGGTATTCGAACAGGAAGGTTGATCTTTGTTTACGTCATTGGGGATAACCTCTTTGCCGACCCCTTGCCAAAACCTGAGCGGAGTTGAGGAACCCATTTTCGGGTCCCTTGGAGGACCGAGTGGAACTAAGGAAAATCGAGGGAAATTGATGTTCGACCGAGTGGAATTGATGACCGCCCCACATTAGCACTCCTAATCTAATCGACCGGATATGGTAGAGATTCTGATGAACAATCAGTCTACCACATGCCAGCAGCTCGTAAGAAACGTTTATTGCGTCCGTTATGTTTGGAATAATTGAAAGAAACGACGAAAATTAAGGATTAGTGTTCATGGATGGTCTAGTCTATGATATTAAAGGATGTTTTCAATGTTCGGGTGAGGTTCAGTGATATATCGTCCAGGTGCTATTTCGTCCAGCGACAAATTTCCTTGAAAAACGTGCCATTTCGTCCAGCTCGGTTTTACAAATTATTACACAATTTAATGAGTGCCATCTCGTCCAGACGAAATGTTGACAAGGGTTGAGGCAGGGCAGTGTGGGATTTCCCACCCATCCCTGCTGTGGAATTCCATTCCTCCCCTCCCCACCTCTGTTTATGAACAGAGGCTTAATTCGTTCGAATGATCTCTATGAATTAACATCCTTGTTAATTATGGAGTTTTCAACCATTACAAGGGGCCAACCTAGTTTATTACTTAACGGGTATCGATATACGGTTAAGAATGAGAAGAAGTGCGGTGAAGTTGTGTGGCGTTGTGTTAACCGTTCTTGTAGTGGAAAAGTGTTTAATATAAACCGTGAAATTATTAAAGAAGAGATCCACAATACGTGTGTTCCTGATGTGGCTGCACTAGATGTCCATAAGGCTATGGCACAGGGAAAGAAGACAGCCCGCGAAGAAGCTGATAAATCCAATTCACAGGTAGATTTATACTTTTATTAGTGACAATATTTTCGCCCCAGACTCTATAGTGCGTTTCTACCTTAAAAGACAGTACCCATTAAATGGAGCGCGCTGATGCCAGATCTACTGCATATATCAAGTTCTGCAAGGCCGGACACATGATGTAACATAACTCGTATACAGGCGTGCTTTTACGAAAATCTCAGGAAATCTCCACAATATTTGTTTGTTGTATAAAACTGTACCTCATGCCTTGCAGCGAACGACGGCACAATATTTAGATAATTAAGATACACCGAAGCTCAGAGAGCGATTTTAATCCACATTTTTTCTATTCTCACTATGTTGTTTACATTATAAGCATTTCATTGTAAACTATAGTTGACTGGTGGCAAACGAGCGGAGCGAGTAATTTCCATTATTACAAACATCAACAAATTACTTATTTTTAACAAGAAACGCAATGAAATGAAACAGTTATTGTAGACCTGTCAAACTGTCAATCATAGGTGTTTGGACGAAATAGCACTAGTGGGCCGGCAGAGAGTCAACCCACCTGCCTCTGTTCGTGGAATTTGGACGAAATAGCACCTGGACGAAATGGCACGACACCTCGGGTGATACCGAGCTCCGCTAATGAGTTCTCTCGCGGGGGTCAATTAGGAAATCCTAACAGGGGAAGTTGTCTGAGGCGTTTTTCACTGCACCACACTCCAAAGTGGACGTGGTAGTAAATATTGTCGCAATGTGTCAACCTGCCCTGATTTTCACTATCTGCTCTTGTATATCAAACACGTATTCCAAACCACTCATTAGAAAGTTTAGGCGTTAGTCCAGATTTGCCAGATCAAGAGCAATAATTTTATTCGCGTTTCAGATCAATATGCACATTTTAATTTGTATGTTGTAGCTTCGTAAAAATGTTATCGCATGAAAGTCATAACCTGCACTATGAGCATTAAAACGATATCGTGGGAACCAAATGCTTATATGTAGTCTGCTACAACACAAGGTGAAGTATTTTTTATCCTCTCTATGCCATTTGATAGTAAATTATCAGAATTGTTAGCTGCACTGATTATATCTACGGAAACTCCAGGGGGTCCGTGTGTTGATAGCTGCCAGTCAACTCATGGTTTAACCAACATTTCAGGGGAGGTTGCCTACCCTTACTCTCTTCCCAAACCCATTAGCATGAGCTGACAGGACTGTTTGGGTTTAACCTAATTAGCGGAGTTCGACCATCCCGCAATTTTCAGTTGCTTGCCTGAAGGACTAGAACTGTGGATTATTAAACGTACTTAAATAGAGAGTTTGTTGTTGCTGTTGTTTCATTTACGACCTTGGACATAATGTTAATCAGCCCCATGTACTTGGGTGAGTCGAATTTGTCTGATAACTACTATCATTGAAGTGACGTGTGTATTTTTCATTCGGCTGGATTGTCATGGAGGCGGCCGTGCCATTGTCTTAGGCACGATCCCGGCATTTACTTAAAACAGATCTGGAAACCCCTACGTTGCCCGAGGTAGGAATAGAACCCACCACTTTTCAGATTTGCCTCACGAGCCTGTGTATAGCCCACTTCAACTCTCAGACCAGAATTAATCTTTTAGACACAGCTGGGAATCGAACCGTGGATCTTTGGGACTGAAGTCTCATTACGCACCCCGAGACCATAGCAAGAGACAAGTCCGGTTCAATATATTTTTAATGGCCATAGCATGGTATTTTAATTGAACGACTGTAGGCACCCCATGAAGTTCAATTTCAAGTACTGTAGTTCCAACATTGGCTACCAAGGTGGCACTCTCACTGATACCTAGCGGCAAACGTTGGAACTTGATAGAGCGTTTCTAACCAAATAACCTACAAATTTAGCTACACACTACCAATTGTAGTGGTAGGTTCTTTTACATGCCATCAATCTATGACATGGGCCCGCTGGCTTTAATTCCCCTCCGAAGGCATAATGAAGGACTTTAACACTCTTAAAAATCCCACGACGTCGTCTTGGTTTGAGACCGCGATCTTGAGCATAGCAGTTCCGCATGATACCGACTGAGCCACTGAAGCCTTCCCTTTTTTTTAATAATTATCAATTTGTAATACTAATTATGATGAACACCATCTTGGCAAATGAATTGTCTAGAGTTTCCTTTAAATTGACTAAGTTTTGTGATGCAATGACCACACGCCAGTCTTATAAAATCCTAAATGAACTCATAAAAAATAAAAAATTCTAAAAAATGTCTGAAAAATTATTTGATCCAAAAATCAAGTTCTTTTTTTAAATTAATGTTATACTCCAAGATTAATGACATTGACAAGTGAATATCGCAGTAAATTAATATAAACGATGTGAGGGGTATTTCTGTTATAAGGAGAAATTTTGGTCAACTACAATCGTTTCTTCACAGAAAGCTGAGAGAATGGAAGCTGTATTTGACTGAGCTTACAGGAGCCCATTATGCCTCAGGGTGCTATTCCGTCCACCTCACCAGGTTACGTGAATGGACGAGAGAAAGTGCTTGCTCTTCCTGGTATAGTTCCCTGGTGGAGTACATCTAGAACATGTTCACTCAGAAGTTGCTGCAAAGATGTCCCGTAGCTCACATCAACGAGTTGGTCAACGCACAGTGTAAGATTAATATGAGGGAAAGGTCTTTTGGAAGAGTTTATCCCCAATGCCTCGTATAACAGTAGACATGTGCAACCCTTAAACGAGCTTGCTAAACTATCTTAAGAATTAAGAGAAGATATTTTTAAATGTTTAATTTTAGGGTTAACAGGGCAACAGTACGATAATAGTACATTATGCAACGAGCCTATAGTGGCAATAATTAAGACACGAGTAAGTTTATAAAACGAGCGTAGGCGAGTTTTTTAATTTCCATACGAGTGTCTTAATTACCATTATAGGCGAGTTGCGTACGACTGTTTATGTTCAACGATAATTGTTATAACTATTTTATGTTCGAATATAAATATTCATAAATATCTGACGAGATTTCGCCAGTTTTATGTACTAAACAGGGCGCATGAGACGCAGAGAATGCCTTGTATTTGACCATGGCCTCCTCGATTACCCTACTATGACACTAGGCCAGGCAGTGAAATTTAAATTAGAAGGCCGTGGAACTCAGCGCATCTAATTATCTAATTGGTCAAACAACTGTTTCTTGAGCTCTGATTGGTGGGAGAAACTGTTTCATAATGAAAAATAGTGTTATAATGAGCCTCATTATAGTACAGTTTTCTGACATATAATAGTCAGGGTCGAACATAAAATACATTTTTACCGCGAATGACATACCTGTTATACCCTATTAAACTTTATTTTTTCAGGCAACTATGATGACCTCCTGTATTCGTCAAACCACTTATAAAATCACATATAAATCAATTATTTACTTTTGATTGGAAGTAATTATATTATTGAGCTATGAGGTAGTTCTCCGTCTTTTTGCAGGTGTTTCCAAGGCCATAACTACTCTGAGCTTAGTATTTAAAGTGAAACGTCGGATTCCATGTGTAACCTACACATTTGATATAATTCTATCAACGGGCGTAAAGTCATAATAAAAGCATCACGTCTATTTATTCACTTATTCATATTTTTTTATGGTTTACTCAGCGTAAGCTTAAAAGGTGCACGGACGGCAGCTTTTTCTTAGACTGATTCACTGAAATCGTTACTGCTCGGCTTCATTTGTTCATAAATGAATGTTTTTGTACACAAACCTTTCTCGAGAAATCCTTTACAGAATGGTGAAAACCGCATAAAAATCCATCCAGTGGTTCTCGAGATTACCCGTTACATCCAAGAATCGTGGACTTAGTTTTATACTATCTCGAGATTCAATTATTTATGATTAAAATTTAAAGAAAGACTAACTTTTTTAAACATTTCTAACTTCCATTGTTATGCAAGTAACTAGCATTAATAAATAATTCATATTTCCCCCCTCAGTTTTGTGTGCACCTTCAATTAAACATTATAATTATCTATCATCACTCTGAGTCTTCACAGAATAAATTTGCCCCTTCAGTCCTGCAACGTAATGCTTCCTGAGTTGACTTCGCTTGTGCGTGAAGTGTGATATTATATCGAACGTGAGAAAAACACTGAGACCAGAGATCCAGAATTAGCAATACAATTAAATAATGTTAAAATCTTTGTTAAAAACAGGTGTCGCAGATCAGACAGTTGGAAGAAGATTACCGCATATCGCATGGGGTTTATGACTATCGTAGAACACAATAAATTATAATTTTTTTGGTAACGCTGGCGATCCAACTCACACAATCTCTGCGGCCCGCTAAAAGCCCTATCTTCAGAATTAATGAGGCGGGCAATATTCGTCCTAAAGCTCATTTGGGTAGAATGCCTCTTGTGTGCGAGTGAAGAATCTTGTCAGCAACAATTATCATATTTAGAAATTGTGGTGAGCAAATTCTTCACCATGGGGTCAAGCCTTGTTGTTTCACATGCTTTGGCTGTCGATTTGTATCATTTTCATGAAAATATGGCTTAGTCACCCTTTCATATCTGACAGTCCACCAAACCACAATGGGGGCTGGATGACGGTATCTCTGGTCAGTATGATGGCGTTCTAGAGCTGATGCAGAACTTGAAGCATAAACTTTGTCGTCCTGCTTGTTATGACAGAGGTGGTTTATCCTCTACAGACTGTGAGTGCTGAATTCCAAGAGAGGCCAGTTTGTGTTAAAGCAACCATATCGTGGACCATATCGTGGAGTCATTTGTATTATCTGAAGATAAAACATTACATAGTGAAATCCTTCTCCAAATGAAGGAACCTCACAGAGGCAGCTCGGTGAATGAGTCGCGATGAGTCACAGCCAAATATCTAGCATGTACCGATTACAAAACAACGGGCCGGGAAGCCCTGGATGCTGTCATAGCATTGATTACATACGCGGCTGGCAAGATACCTTAGATGAGCTAAATACGTGTGGTGAAGTTCTTGAACTTATCTTGTGAACATGGTTAGATATAGAACAAAACAACGAATTTTCCTAATGGAAACTTATCTCCTCGAGAAGAAGTATTACACTACTGTCGGGGAAATAAGTATATATACTCGAGTTTAGAGGTCAATAAAACCTTTACCCGTAGTCTTACATAAGAAAAACCTACACCACAATTGTCCTTGTTTTATTTGTCGTTTAACGATATAGAGTAAATATTTGCATTGCATCTCGTTAACATTTTATAGCAGATTGAACAAAAAAGTACCGGTTTTTCTTACCATGTTCAAGGAGCGCTCACGTAGAAAGATCATTACGTTAAAAGTATTGATCTGGTCGAAAAGAAACTTTAATACGTCTTAAAGGAACTTATTGTTAACGCGTATATGAAGTTTTAATCTGATCTGACATTTCTTAAAATAGTTGTAGTGAATTTTGTAAACCAACTTTTTCTCGGGCCTGAGTGGTCATAGCAGTATGAAATGTGGCTTGTTATAAGGCTCATAGCAAGGCAAGGCTTAACTTAAAACTACATTTTATCTACTTTTGATTATTGTTTTTATATGGATTGATATTTAATAGGACCATTGTGTGCAGCGATAGTACCGTAGCAGCCTGGCAATGTTGCCAGTTGACTACCGCATTTCGAAATCGCTGCGCGCTCGTTCCTGCGCACACCATTGTAAATGTGTTCTTAAGTTTCAGCGCCGTACTCTGGAGACTCGCGATAACTGCACCGATACCGAATATCAGCGAGTGTACCTTCCTTGGTGAAACGTGTGTCCAGAAAATGAAGGACAAGATTTCCAGCAACGACTCTGACATTCCTGTACGTATTATTACGTACTTTAAAAAGTGTAGATGAGTTGAACTAGTTGGGCGCTACGCTGCTGCTAGCTGCACAGCCTTGCTCGACACGCTGATATACACAGTGCTCAAGCCGCCACGTGGCCTCTGCGAGGTTCCGTTATTTAGAGAAGGACTTCACTGTAAGTTCAACATCAGTCCCAGGCCTCCCGTGCTGTATTGCATATCGGAGAAGGAAATCTCTCCACCACTGTACCCCCTCTGCAAGTACTCCAGAATACACCAACAAGTCTGAGATCAGAGGTGAAAGTTTGGGGCTGGATGTTCGAGAGGGTGGCTTCTCGGACGAATGGCTTCTCACGGGGTGGGAAGGTGATACGTCAAAATCCACTGTGGGGGTTATGCCCAGACAATCATTCGAGCATTCGCTCTTGGATGAGGAAGAGAGTGAGAATAAATATCCTAAAATGTTGCCTGTGGGAAGAATTGCCTAACAGGCATACCTGGATTCCCTAGAGTTTCCTTAGAAGAGTGGATTAGGTTGTTATCTATGTACAGTAGAAATTGGATTATTCGGACTAAACAGGACCGGACGTGTCCCGGAATATTGAAAATCCGGATTACAGAAACATTGTGGGAAAAATACTAAATTATGCAACGAGCCTATAAGGGCAATCATTAAGACACGAGTATGTTTATAAAACGAGCGAAGCGAGTTTTATAATTCCATACGAGTGTCTTAATTACCATTATAGGTGAGTTGCATACGACTGTTTATGTTCGACGATAATTACAACTATTTTTTGTTCGAACATAAATATTCATAAATATCTGTCGAGATTTCGCCAGTTTTATGTACTGAACAGAGCTCATGGGACGCAGAGAATACCTTGTATTTGACCATAGCCTCCTCGATTACTCCACTATGACACTAGCCACACAGTGAAATTTAAATTAGAAGGCCGTAGAAGTCAGCGCAGGTTCGATGCTATCCTTACCTAATTGGTCACACAACTGTTTCTTGAGCTCTGATTGGTGGGGGAAACTGTTTCATAATGAAAAATAGTGGTTTCATGACCCTCATTATGATTCAGTTTTCTGACATGTAGAATAATATTTACATTTCGACATCGTCGAACATAAATGCCATTATACAATATGTATTTTTGAAATTAACCATTTAACTTTAGAGGAATAATAGCTGAGCCACTTCACGCAGTTTAAGGACCGTATCACACCTAATTAATAAACAGATGATAGCCATTCAAAACGAATATTCTATGTCCATCTATGTCGAGCTCTTATTAATCCCGTTTCCAATGGGGTCGGGGTACTAAGTTTAAACATAACAGCACCAGCAAGATTAACATACATTCTGATGAAAGAAAGCAAGCTACTTCATAGAGGATATTCGACTGCAAATGTCTCTTCCAAATACAAGAGCCCAAGAGCATATGATAAAATGCTCCAAATATTACAAAACAAAAGAAATGACATTTGGGATGACTTTTTCAATACGGACGCGATGATTAAAGAGGAATGGAAAGAAGCCAACTATCAACTACGACACACCATCACCCGCTTTGCAGTACACGACTTCCATCATAAGACGTGTGCCACCAAGACATTTCATCATCCAACCGAGGACTGTGTCTGTCTATTCCGCAATGATCAATGTAGTCGATATCATGCAAGTGAAAGCAGGGTTAGACAAATATCACTCACTAAACTGTGTACTGAATGACTTAGGATTTTGTACTAACATAATTAATGTTATGGCTATTTGCTGCAATAAATATTTATTCAATGGGGTTGGGGATTTGATGCGATGAATTTCCACGTGGCTGATTGTTTCTACAGCCAGATGTCCTTCCTGGCACCAACCTCACGAGAGGAGATAAGTAGAGATGAAATAAATGAAGATGACTAAAAGTTTAATTTCAAGTAGTTACAACTATGACTATCGGACTCCATTGTCACTGACACTGTCACCTATCGGCGAACGTTGGAACTTGATAGTGTGTTCCTAACCAAATAACCTACAAATTTAGCTACACACTACCAATTGTAGTGGTAGGTTCTTTTTCATGTCATATATGTATGACATGGACCCGCTGGCTTTACTTCCCCTCAGAAGCAAGGCATACTGAAGGATTTTAACGCTCTTCAAAATCTGACGAATTCGGCCGGGTTTGAACCCACGATCTTGGGCATAGCAGTTCAGCATACTAACGACTACGCCACCGAAGCCGATAAAACGAATCTTATGGATAGTGAATGAATAATAATGTTTGTATCAAATAAAATTTATAAACATTGTTACTAAATTTGACCCGGATTAAAGAGGAATCCGGATTAATGAGGGCTGAATAAACAAGGTTCTTATGTACGTACTTTGGAGGTGTAATAGTGGCAACTAATTACCTTCCAAAAATAACACCTGCGTCAGACGTCTTCAGTCCTTTAATATGAACACCAACTTGATCTAGCCTATATCTCTTTTCTAGCTTGCCGAAGCCGTAAAATCCCTCTAACAGCGTTCATTTTAATAATAATAATAATAGTAATAATAATAATAATAATAATAATGTTGGTTTTACGTCCCTTTGAACTACTGCGGCTTTTAGATACGCTGGGGTTAGAATTTTGCACTGGAGGGGATCTTTAACGTGCCAGTAAATCTACTACGGCTCCCTCACACTCGCGCACCCTCAAATGCAAACTGCCTGCGCTAGGATTCGATCCTGCAACCTTGGGAAAAGTAGGCCAGAGCGTCTATTTTGTTGAAGTCTCGGATCCCACGAAATCTCACGGGTGCCGCGTACTTGGTATTCATTGAAGACGTACCGCGTGAGTTCTTAGACGATGTTCCACTGCATGTGCGTAAAAACATGTGGTTTCAGCACGATGGTGTAACACCTCATTTTTCACTTGCGGCACGAGATCATCTGCACCACAGATTTGGGCAACAGTGGATAGGTCGTGGTGGCCCGATTGTTTAGCCTGCACGTTCAACCGACTTGACACCGCTGTAACCTAGTCTACATGAAACCCTTGATTTACGAGACCCGTATGCAATCTGAGGAAGACCTACTGGCGCGGGTTATGGCTGCGGATGATGTTGAAAGACCGAGGATTGGTGATCGTGTGTACCAGAACATGGAACGGAGGTGCCATGTCTGTGTTGACTTCGGTGGTCGTCACATCGAACCCCACCTATAATTGGACCCAGACGACAAGCATCAAGAGTCGAACAGAGCGCCGTTAACGTGGGGAGCTGTGAACGTGCGCTGTAGTGTTTTTTTTTCTTTTGCGGGTAACGGAAAGACGGTACGTTTCCGGACACAAGTTCCTATGCTGAACGTGAAATTGAATGTAAGTTTCAGAGGCGGAATTCTTCGTCATAATTGGAACCCAAAATACCTTGGAGTCATCTTGGATCGTACACTATCCTTCAAGCAACACGTACTGAACTTGGCAAAAAAGCTGAGGACTCGAAACAACATCCTCCATAAGCTGTGTGGAACTACCTGGGGATCTTCAGCAATCACCTTGCGATCTTCAGCCTTGGGTTTGGTGTACTCAAGTGCTGAGTATTGTGCACCTGTTTGGTTGAACAGTCATCATACAAGGCTTGTCGATACCCAGCTTAATACCACAATGGGCATCATATCTGGCGCAATCATATCTACTCCAGTTCATTGGCTTCCACTGCTAACCGGTATAATGCCATCTGATTTACGTCGATCTAATGCCCTTATGAGGGAATTTCACAAGATCTCCAGGAATCCTAGTCTACCCGTGCATAGTGACCTGCCACTTTTGAATCTTAAAAGACTAAAATCACGCCATCCAACTCTGCGTGATGCTGCTGACATGGATGCTAAAGTTTTTAATTCTCTTGAACAGTGGAAAGGTCGGTGGGAAGCAGCAACAGATGTGCGCCTGCATACTATCTTCTCAGGTCCCAGACTTCCAAGTGGATTCCATCTACCACGCAAGACCTGGACCGCCCTGAACAGAATCAGAACAGGCCATGGCCGGTGCAGAGACGCCCTCCACAAGTGGAAAAAGGTACCTAATCCAGACTGCGACTGCGGAGCTCCACACCAGTCTATTCACCACATTGTCAAAGAATGTAAGATTCGAGCCTATCACGGTGGTGAAGTGGACTTCCTGCTGGCAACTCCAGATGCTGTACGCTGGATTGAAAACTTAGACATTCAATTGTGAAGCACAAATGACTTCGTTTCTCGCCTGTAAATATGTACATATATATTACCGATATTGTCTTATAAGCCATACGCTAAATAAATAATAAGTTCCTATGCTAAACGCAACCGTCTTGGTCTTCACTACAAAGTCTCAAAGTTTGTCATGGAAATTTAGAAACACCCTCTATACAGTCTCTGTACTTGACAACTGCTTTTCCAGCGCCATATTCACCTGACTTAGGCTCCGGTGGTGACGACTTGAAGCCAAAGATACAGAAACCACTTCGTTTTCGTTGCCATGAGCACCTGGTTTGGGTTCTGTAGAAAGAAATATATACACTACCAGGAAAATGAAAGCCATGTGGTGGAAGCTGGTTATTAAGTAGAGGTTACCACATTAAGCCAATCTGAGCGACGCTAATTTGTTCCATGCTATTGTTATAGATTGAGAGAACTAGCCAAACTTTTAATGTTACATTTCTCTTCGCTCAAGTGCTTCCTTCTCATTGTTGCCTTAATATTAATTTGTGTTAATTGAATTAATTAAGTTTATGTTGACTTTATAATAAACTGCACCAACATACTTAATAAAATGAAAGGGCGCGTGGTGGATAATAGCCGCACGTCGAAAATTTTAATTGGTGTGGATTACGAAAAGTTAAGTCATTTAGAGCGTTCATTAGACTTACTCCATGGCAGTGTGGGTATGCGAAGGCGTTAGAGAAGGGGAAAAGGATCGTTTTGATAATGAGCGCGACTCAAAGTGTGGGTGAGTGGAGTAGTATGAGAAGCTTTACGTTTATATACCACTTCCCTTTTTATGAACTTCACTGCCATCACAGCATTCTATTCTAAACGCATTGTTAACGTATTGAGTTTGGGTTAAAGACGTAAATAATGAAATGTTTATTAAGCTAAATTTAAGTTTTTCGTAAGATTAAACATCTTCAGTATTTATACTTTTAACCGACAGTCGTATTTGCATAATTATAAATAAATAACTGCAAATAAATAATATATACATTTAAATTCCGACCAATTTCACCTATCGGCACTTTATAATTATTGATTACCGGGTGAGTTAGCTGTGGTCGTTACGGCGTGGCTGGAGGCAGTCGCTCACATCCGGGAGTTGAGGAGGTTCGAACCCCCCGCCAGCAACCTTGATGATGGTCTTCTGTGGTTTCCCATGTTCCTTCCAGGCAAATGCCGGGGTTGGTCCCGAACTATAGGCCACAGCCGCTACCTTCCAATTCCTCATCCTTACATTCACAACTTCCTCCCCAGACAACACTCCACACGCGAAGGTACTTTTAGCTTACCCTATGGGTGTCCGAATAGGAACAGCTACAAACTCGGGCGAGTCGAACATGTCCTCGGACACTCCCGGTACTAAAAGCCATACGCTAAAAAATAAAAATAAAAAATAAAGAAATTGATTGATTGTTTCATTGATTGATTGACTGGATTTATTTATTTATTTGTTTATTTATTTGTATTGTTAAGACATCGTGGTCATGTAGCCCCGTGTAGGCCTACTTGTGTGTGTGTGTGGTATTAGTCTGATAACCTGTGTTATTGTGTGTATTTGGAACTCAGGTGAGGATTGAGAAGAAGGCGGTCGTGGCCTTACATTAGGACCATCCCCGGAATTTTCCTGGTTTAGAAGTGAAAAACCACTTCCAAGATGGCTGAGATGGGAATCAAACCCTCTTCTTCTCAGCTTTGTCTCACGAGGCTGAGTGAACCCCGTTCCAGTCCTCAGACCAGAATTAGATTTCTTGGCAGAGCCGGGAATCGAACCCGAACCTTGAGGGTGACAGCCGACAATGCTAACCACTACGCAATGAGGCGAACTTGTAAGTGTGTGCATTTATAATTCAGGCTAGAATTTAGAAGAAGGTGGTCATGGCCTTGTGTTTGGAACCATCCCGGCATTTGCCTGGTGAAGTGGGAAATCACGGAGAACAACTTCTAGGACAGCTGACGTGAAGATTTACACAATATCTGGTTAGTTTTTGCTCACAAGGCTAAGTGTACCCTTTTCCAGTCCTCAGACCAGGATCAAAGTTGTTTGCATAGCCCAAAGTCTAAGACATGATCTTTTGGTCCTGCAAACGGCTTCGGTGGCGTAGTTGGTAGCATGCTGAACTGCTGTGCCCAAGATAGCGGGTTCAAACACGGCCGAAGTCGTCAGATTTTTAAGAGCGTTAAAATCCTTCAGTATGCCTTCCTTCGGAGGGGAAGTAAAGCCGGCGCGAAAAAGAACCTTCCACCGACTAAACTTGTGTGAAGGTAAATTTCTAGGTTAGATTTCGTTGGAACGCTCTATCAAAGTTCCAACGTTCACCACTAGGTATCAATGTCATATAGTAGCGAAAGTAGGAACTACTTGAAATTGAATGGAACTTATAGCTCTCCCTATGGGTGTCCACTTGAGGCAGCTACAGCCTCTGGCGAGCCGAACATGTCCTCGGACACTCCCGGCACTAAAAGCCATACGATAAATAAATAAATAAATAAATAAATAAATAAATAAATAAATAAATAAATAAATAAAACAATGTTTGGTGCTTTTCTGTCGGTCAACACGAATGTACCCAAAAGAGTTGGGTTATACAATAATCCAGAAAAAAAATTATCACATGCGATTAATGTATTTATAAATCTCATGTAATTTTTAATGTATTTATTAATCACATGTAATTTTAATGTATTTATTAAGCTCATGTAATTTGTAATGTATTCATTAATCTCATTTTATTTTTAGCCTACTTTTCACATTTTGCAAAAATGAGGAAAAAGTAGACTTATGAGATCGGGCAAATGTGTGTCTGTCTGTCTGTCTCTCTCTGTCTGGCTGTGTGTGTGTGTCCCCCCCTATCAACTCCTAAACGGCTACAGCAATCGAAACAAAATTTGGTAGGGGTGAAGATCTATACCTGAATATCTCACGTCCATATTTGTAAATGATGTCAGTGCTACCAACTGCTGAAAAATCGCAATTGAAATTTGAGCTCCATGTCGGATATCTTGGAAGGTATGAATAGGAACTATTTCAAAATTGGCACACGTATAGATAATAATATTGCAGTTTAATTTTCAGGAGGCCATGCATGGCAGTGTTGCCAAAATGATTATAAGCCTGCTGATAGGTCTAAATTTTAAATGCATATAACTTCTACACTATCAATTGGAATTCAACCAAATTTCGTATGTGCTATGTGTACATAAACAGATATGACTGAGCGTATTCTTAAGAGCCAACTTGGCTAGCAACTGTTAATAAATGCATTCAATTTTTTTAAATCCAAATACCAATATATCACAAAGTATGCAAGCCGACAGCTTTAAACTATGCACACGTATAGTACCTGACATTCTATATTAATTTGGAGTAACTTATATACGCCAGTGCTACCAACATGATTCTAAGCCTGCTGAGAGGTCCAACTTTAAATACGTGTAACTTCTATACTATCATTTGGATTTCAACCAAATTTCGTGTGTGCTATGTGTACCGTAACAGATATGACTATGCCGATTTTTAATAGTAACCACGGCTGCCAACTGTTAATTAATACTGTCTATTTTTGTTACCCTAATATCAATATATCAGTAAGTATGCAAGCCAATAGCTCTAAACTTTGCACACGTATAGTAACTGGCATTCTAGATTAATTTGGAGTAACTAATATACGTCAGTGCTGCCAACATGATTCTAAGCCTGCTGATAGGTCCAATTATAAAATGCATGTAACTTCTATACTAACTAATGGATTTCATTCAAAATTGACACAACAATAGATCATCTCATTTCAGATTATTTCTGACCAATACATGTATGTCATTGTTGCCAACATGATTTTACGCGCGCTGTTAAATCCAATGTTAACTGCATGTAACGTCTATGCTATCCATTGGACTTCAACCAAATTTTGCAATCTGTACCTTAAGAGAAGGAACTAAGAATATATTCAGTCACCAGGGCTGCCAACTGTAGTTCTCTATAAGGCTACATTATGCCAGGTATACAGTATTTCGAACAAAATAGAAATTTCGATATTACCAACTTAATTTCGTCATTATTCTAGATAGATCAATATAGATTAATTATTGGCTTGAATCTTAAATTTTAAGAACAGTAGACTCCTTAGTTCGTCATGGAACTTCTTGTTAATGTATTTATTAATCTCATGTAATTTTAATGTATTTATTAAGCTCATGTAATTTGTAATGTATTTATTAATCTCATGTTATTTTAATGTATTTATCAATCTCATGTAATTTGTAATGTATTTATTAAGCTCATGTAATTTTAATGTATTTATTCATCTCATGTAATTTTAATGTATTTATTAATCTCATGTAATTTTTAGCCTATTTTTCACATTTTGCAAAAATGAGGAAAACGTAGACTTATGAGATCGAGCAAATGTGTGTCTGTCTGTCCTTCTGTCTGTCCTTCTGTCTGTCTGTCTGGCTGTGTGTGTGTGTCCCCCCCCCTATCAACTCTTAAACGGCTGCAGCAATCGAAACAAAATTTGGTAGAAGTAAAGATCTATACTTGAATATCTCACGTCCATATTTGAAAATGATGTGAGTGCTACCAACTGCTGAAAAATCGCAATTGAAATTTGAGCTCCATGTTGGATATCTTGGAAGGTATGAATAGGAGCTATTTCAAAATTGGCACACGTATAGATAATAATATTGCAGTTTAATTTACAGGAGGCCATACTTCGCAGTGTTGCCAAAATGAATATACGCCTGCTGATAGGTACAAATTTTAAATGCATATAACTTCTACACTATTCAACCAAATTTCGTATGTGCTATGTGTACATAAACAAACATGACTGAACGTATTCTTAAGATCCACCAGGGCTGCCAACTGTTAATAAATGCTCTCATTTTTTAAAATCCAAATACCAATATATCAGAAAGTATGCAAGCCGACAGCTTTAAACTATGCACACGTATAGTACCTGACATTCTATATTAATTTGGAGTAACTTATATACGTCAGTGCTACCAACATGATTCTAAGCCTGCTGAGAGGTCCAAATTTAAATACATGTAACTTCTATACTATCATTTGGATTTCAAGCAAATTTCGTGTGTGCTATGTGTACAATAACAGATATGTATATGCCGATTCTTAGGAGTAACCCGGGCTGCCAACTGTTAATAAATACTGTCTCTATTTTTGTTACCCTAATATCAATATATCAGAAAGTATGCAAGCCAATAGCTCTAAACTTTGCACACGTATAGTACCTGGCATTCTAGATTAATTTGGAGAAATTAATGTACGTCAGTGCTGACAACATGATTCTAAGCCTGCTGATAGATCCAATTTTAAAATGCATGTAACTTCTATACTAACCAATGGATTTCATTCAAAATTGACACAACAATAGATCATATTATTTCAGATTATTTCTGACCAATACATGTATGTCATTGTTGCCAACATGATTTTACGCACGCTGTTAGATCCAATGTTAACTGCATGTAACGTCCATGCTATCCATTGGACTTCAACAAAATTTTGTATTCTGTACCTTAAGAGATGGAACTAAGAATATATTCAGTCACCAGGGCTGCCAACTGTAGTTCTCTATTAGGCTACATTATGCCAGGTATAGCCTACAATATTTCGAACTAATTAGAAATTTCGATATTACCAACTTAATTTCGGCATTATTCTAGATAGATCCATATAGATTAATTATTGGCATAGATCTTAAATTTATCAAAAGTAGGCTCTTTAGTTCGTCATGGAACTTCTTGTTAATGTATTTATTAATCTCATGTAATTTTTAAAAATAAAACCTATTTAAAGACCTATACAAACTATTTTATGTTTTTGAAAACCTATAGTGACAATTTTAAAACCTAAAAATCTGGTCCCTAGTTATCTCAAATGTCGTTAAATAGTATGATTTACGAGTTGTCGTTGCTTCATTTCAAGGGCTAGAGACAATTGTTCAATGCACGTAACTGTATATGAATATTGTATAAAATGTTGTAACAGTTATACAAAGGCATGTAGCGTTTCTGTTGTTTGAAATCCAAATTGGGAACTAGGCCCCAAGACTTAAAATAAGCGTTCGTCTAATAACGTAGTAACTAGCATTTTTGGCTGTCACCGTGGAGGTTCGGATTCGATTCCCGGCTCCGCCAAGAAATCTAATTCTGGTTTGAGGGGTACACACAGCCCGTGAGGTAAAACTGAGTGGAGGCGCGATCGATTCCTACCCAAATCCTACACATACCACTACGGACATCACAGCTTATGAGACAACTTCTACAATCACTCAAGTACATACTCAATCTAAATTTTCCGGTGTACATTGTCTCAAAGACTTGTTCTTTTTGGAATTCTGATATTTTTGTTTTTCCTTAAGTTTTGTTTATTTTTATATTAAACTTATTAGTTTTTTTTGTTTATTTGGTAATATTAATTTTCGGTCTTTTCAAATTTAGGTGTCCACCTCTAAATTTTTAATTCTATTCCAAATTTGTATACTTTAATCTATGTTAAGACGGGCAGATGACCTCGTAGTTCCACTCCTTAAAACAACAATAACTAACTCAATGCACGGGTTATATGATCTCGATGTCGCAAAGCCTCAAAAGAATGGGGCAGAAGACCTCGCTAAGCCCCCGCGCTTAAAGGAACAATAACTAACAAACTAACCACCCTCTATTGAGTGTCTCTACCTTAAAATACAGTGCGCATTTAAAGGAGCGCGCTGATGCCAGATCTGCTGCATATACAAGTTCTGCACGGCCGGGCACATGATGTAACATAACTCGTATACCAGGCGTGCTTTTACGCAAAACTCGGGAAATTTCGAAAATATTTGTTTGTTGTATATAACTGTACCTCATGCCTTGGAGCGAACGACGGTACAATATTTAGATATGATACACCGACGCACAGAGCGCGATTTTAGTGCACACATTATATTAATTTACAATGTCCAATTATTCATGAATATGATAATATTATAAC
The DNA here is from genome assembly GCA_946902985.2 of Meconema thalassinum. NCBI lineage: Eukaryota > Metazoa > Arthropoda > Insecta > Orthoptera > Tettigoniidae > Meconema > Meconema thalassinum. Next base: position 165,960,513 of record OX336396.1, read on the forward strand.
ATGTTATAATATTACATTTTCTCGAGTATCATAGGTTATAATAAATTATAATATGACATAAAATAATAATAATAATAATAATAATAATAATAATAATAATAATAATAATAATATATAGTCGTCCACGTAATTTACCCAATTTTGTGTGGTCAAGTGGTGGTATACAGCCGAAATTAAATTACATATTCATTTCTTGTTTCTTGAATGAGACGTTCAATTTTATATAGTTCTTCACTTGCGCCCATACCATTTCGATGGGGTTAAGTTCACTGTGGTATGGTGGTGTGGTATGGTGGCAAGCAAGGAACATTTCTCTGCTGTGATAGCCTACATTGTCTATTACTAGGATAGATCCTTCGAGAACATTGGGCCACAATTGCTCGGCGAACCACTTTTCATACACGTCACCTGTCATTTCGTCGTGGGTGGCTGCCGTGTTCTTTTGGCACAGAAACGTTAACTCTGCACCATTAACGAACCCTTGTTCATTCCCGGAACGAGCAAAGGCAAACTACGGATGGCTGAGGTAGGAATCGAACCCGCCTCTTCTCAGTTTTGTCTCATGAAGTTGAGTACACCCCGTTCCAGCCCTCAGACCAGAATTAAATTTCATGGCAGAGCCAGGATTCAAACTTGGACCTCCACGGTGACAGCACAGTGACAGCCAAGAATGCTAGCCACTACGCAACGAGACGGACAATTTATAAAGAAAACAAGCTCCAATTCATTTCTCAGTTTAACTTCACCTACCGTCCATAAAACGCAGTTGGGAATATACGCGTCACCTGAGTAAACAAACGTTGGCTGCGTCAGCCCTGCGCTGGGCGGGAGGACTTCGTGAATTGCGATAACTTATGAATGATATCTGATGTCGAACTCTGGTTTGTTTTAAAAACTATTTCAGACATTAATGAACATTTCTTCTCCCTTAGTCACCAACGTAAAGTCAACAGAAAAAAAGTTTCTCGCTACGTAACTTTCTTGTGACACCATCCCAGATTTTTCAAGTAACATTTCAGAAAAAAAAAATCATAACTTTCTTATTATGAAAATAATTTCTGCCCTGAGAAATAGAGCATCTTCTACCTACATCAGGCAATCTAAAAATAAATTATTGATCTGTTGCGATCATTAGTTCATTATCTATAGCGTTATAAGTTTTATATCTGCAAAAATATAGATTGGCGCTAAAATATCGTAATTGTGAAAATTGGGCATGTGTTAATTATTTATGGCTTTTTTTTTCCATCATCATAAAGAGCGGAAAATTCTCTATAAGACCACGCAAACAGTTTCTTAGATTTGTCACTTTCAATTATTGGGAAATGGCAACATCGCCGGGGTAGAAGAGGACGAAGTGAATTGCAGGAAATAGGAGTGCGGGTGAGAGGCAAATACTCCATTTAATTCCATACAACAACAACAACAACAACAACAACAACAACAACAACAACCTAAAATAAGTAACTTGGCTGCCGTGAGTGTGGAATCGCCTGGAGAGATACAGCAAACTTAAAATAAATTAAAAAAACAACGGCCTGAGTAGGGGATCAAACACCTTTCATCTTGGGTTTTGATAGCGGATTGTAAACTAATGAAGACAGTTAAACGATTTACGAAGCACTAAATAATAATGTTCTACAGCCGATGGCTAATGAAATCCGTTCCATTAGCCATGACATTTGCGTATCTGCAGTGCTATACGACAATTGCACCGATGTGGACACTATCCTTTCACAAACGGCAATCTGAAGTAAGTTTCCCCTAGAGCAAGTCTCACTGCAGCCTCCTCCACCTCGTCCAATAGATGTGGTACGTGATCGAACATTGGATGTTCCTCGACGATTAGGTCGCAGACACCTTTGAACTTCCTCTCTGTCCATTCTTTCAAACTACGAACATTATTACATGTGTTCGAAATTAGTCTAATAACACTGTAAGTGCTAAAACAATGTTACAGACGTTATTTCATTTTGTCAGAAATAACGCTTTTTTCCCATTAATATACTCTCTGGTTGCCCCACTATAGTCATAGTACTACATGCTCTTAACTAATTTCATACATTTGTGTAATTATAATATACAATCTTTCCTATATATTATTTGCTGGTGGGTGATGTTCTTGATTTTCTTTCAATGCTGTCAATTCCAAAAAGTACACGAATTTTGAAAATGGTTTAACAAATTTTCTGATTAGAACAGACTTATGGATCGGCCAGTATCCTTCTATGGAAACACTGTTTATTGACATTTTTCTCTCGCTATTCACTGCACTACACTGAAATATTATATTGTCCACTTTTTGGGGTCCTCCAATATAGGAACACTCGGGGCTGCGTACAATGTTAAGAAAGTGTAGATACGAGTTGATATTTCCATGTCCTGATATTATTGTTGTCAAATTTAGCGTGAGGCTAATTTTGCTTGTTAATCAGCTTTCTATTCTTGGGAAGAATTCCTTAGTGATAGTTCCTTTTGAAGATTCTTAATAACGCTTAATAATAATAAATTAATAATAGTAATAATAATAATAATAATAATTATTATTATTGATACGTGCAAGGGCACGTCTCTACGCTTGCAAACAAGTATTTGTTCATTTGAAATGACCGCTTGCTCGCTCAGTACCGTCTGTCTCCACAAGATGGTAGCTGCAGTCGGACTTTGCAAAGATCCAAGTAGTTCCTGCTTATTCACCAATAGAGTGCGTTGGTGTTTCCTTTAAAACTCTACCCATTCGTGACATAAGTGAAAGTCAATTATGATTCTTCGTCTTCAAACAAATGCTAGTGCATTCATGATACCGCCAAAATTATGAACTTATTAATGACATTGTTATTTGATGTGTCTTTCTCTGATTGGACAATATTTATTTACATGAAGACAGTTCGATAAATGACGAGCGATTCTCCGCCAGCTTGGGGAGTTAACTGTCGGTCTTTTTGTAAACAAGAAGCCGGCCGCTGGTGTGAAGGAATATCTCTCTGTGTGCTAGGGGGCTTGCCCCCCTGGCTTTTACCAAATATGAATACAAATTCAACTAAGAAACGCCTGTGCTACATAAGAATTTAATTTCTTCCTTTCGCCTGGACGATGAAAGTGATGGAGAGTCGCAACTGGATGCGAACGAGTGCTGGTCATCTAAACAACGCATGTGCCGGGGTTTGCCATTTTTGTGAAGCACATGTAATAACATAAAATTATGTGTTAATTTGTTTATTGTTATTGTGTCTCCACGGAGAAGGATGTAAGGTACGTTTTTTTTAAATTTAATTTATTTAATTATTTTATTTTGGGATATCCAAGTTTGGGCGTGTACGAATGTTGATCTTCGGTTGTGTTCACTTGTAGGCCTAAAATTTCCTTTACGTTTTAATAACGTTTCCTTATATATATTAAGTTTCTTATTTATTTTTTTGTTTACCTTCTGGAGACACATTTATTAAGTTATTTCACGTTTTAATTATTATTTATTTTCCTTTGGCAAGCTTGGGTTTGTCTTTTTTTTAAATCCATGTAAGATCCGTCCAGTTTTAAAACGACTTGCATTAATAGTTTGTGATGTAATTGTTTTTTTTTCCACCGTTCTTTTCCTTCTACTAATGTTTAAATTTAATCTTATTTGTTGTTTGTCGTAATTTCGTTCCGGCATGTTTTTGGTGTAGCCATACCTTTGTTTATCGTGATGCATTGTGGTCTCGTTGTCAGTCCTTTTGGCGCGGGTCTCAATAGCAGACGTGTTGTGAATTAACTTAATCCTTTTTTTAGTGTAATCTCGTTAATGTTAATTTCGTGATTTTTGGTAATGTCCTTGTGTTTTCCGCCGGCGTGCATATCATTTATTTATTTATTTTCTATCCAATTTATTTTTTTTATTTTAAAGTTTAATTTAAATTCTATCCTTAATGTTTTGGCGTGGCCTCAACATCTGCATGTCGGATCGTGATTGCATTACCTTGCAATTCATCAAGCCCGTTCTGAGTATGTTATGCATGTAATATTTATTTTAACCTTTGGGCTGTTAAATTTTATTTTATTTTAAATTAAGTCTTACCTCTTCTTGGCTTTTGCAAGCAAGCATGTTAGGCGCTATCTGGCCTTCTTGGAAATTTTGTGTGGATTGATGCATGTGCAGTTTGGGTGAAGGTTCTTTAAATTTTTAATATTAAACCTATTATTTTTTTTTATTTCACTGTTGTGGCATTATTTCACCGACGGCAGTCCCGTTGGTTTTTGGGGGGTGTTTGTACGATAGCCTGTGTGTGTTGTCCCCTTCTCCATCTTCCTTCCACTCCTTTGGAGCTCTTCTGTTGGGACATGTCATCTGGAGGTGATGTTGTTGCGGAAGTGACCCGGACCCCTGAATACAGGTAAGTTGGCCCATCCACGTTTCCCGTACTCGTCCCATTCTGGTAAGCAAGCGTTGGTTATCGAGTAACCGACGTGCTGCTGGCCAGTGCCGTCCACCGATGCTGTGCTAGGGGGGGGGGGGTAGCATTTTGGTAGCAGAGCGTGGTTATCGAATTACTGACGTGCTGCTGGCCAAGCGATGGTGTCTCTACACGTAGCATTTTGGTAGCAGATCCCGCTCATGTTCACTTCCGTAACTATCCCCTCCCCAGTACCCACAGGCTGTTTTATGGACCCCTCTAATACTGATGGGTCAGTTGTTGGTGGGATTTTGTCAGGAGGGTGTGCTTGGTGTTATGTTTTGCTAGTCCTTGTCGTTGTTGTGTTTCATGTTGCCTCTGGATGTCCGTGTGGTGTGCTGGATGTGGGGTGTCCTGTTTTTGAACGAGGCGTTTGCTCCTGTGTTTTGCCCTGTTGGTGTGCAGCTTTCCAACTTAAGATGCAGCTCGGTGAGTGTCTGGCGTGTGTTCTTGGCATGGGAGGTGGGATTTCTTAGTGTTCTAATAGCCTATATGCTGCGTACGAAGGAATCCTGGAGCCCCGTCGGAAGCTGGTAGCCTGATTGTTTGTGCCTGTTTTTTGTAAATTAGCTCCCTGTTCTCGAGCCAAGCAGGTGATGACTTCTGCAGTCCTGGGCTACGTTGTGCATGATGTTTGTCGAAATTTCAGGTATCGAGGCTGTGTCGGTGCTTAAGAAGACTGTTGTGTTCCTGTATGTTTCTTTGCATGATAGTCTGTGGTGATATGCTGTCCTCGTAAATTATTTTTTATGGAACTGTCACGCCTATTGGTGTTATGGCAAAGTGTAGTCCGATTAAAAGGGCTAACCTATGGAAATCTGCCCGCCCTATGTCCCTATTGTGGTGCCAGAAGGCACATTTAACATGCATGTCACTATTTTTGGCTAGGAATTCTTCCCTAATTCATTCAAGGCAAGTTTTTGTTTTGAAGTGTTTTTATCGCAGTGGGCGATCTGTAATTTTTGTTCTTAAACTTACATTATACTGCAATCATTCTGGGATAAGTGTGTATCGTGTGCAAATCGTGTCAGTATGTATGTGTTAACGTTAGATTTTGATTTAGATTTGTAGGGTGGGGTAATTTAGGGTTTGTTTTGTTTGCAAAAGTAAGGTTAGGATCGTATTTTTATTAGTTGCTTTCATTGTAATTTTGAACTGAACATAATATGTAGGTGTGTTTTACGTGGAGATATCTACTGTCTGGGGTTAGCTAGGATTAGAAGTATGGGATTCTTTCTTGGTTTGATCCCTGGGCAGGTTGTAAATAGGACTTGCACGATCCGAAGAGTGTCAGGTATGGGACTGGCCTGTTCGATGATATGCAAGTATGTGTCATGTAATGTAATGTAATTGTAAGGGTATTGTGTTTTTTAATTGTATTTGTTTGTGTTATGATATCTCTACGACTACATAACTTGCATATTTGAGTATTAATGGGAATTATTTTTGTGGGTGGTAAAAATTATGTATCGCTATTATTGGAGTATGTTGTGCGATGAGTATGTTGTTGTGAATATGAGATCTCAGTTCGTGAACAGCCATAATGTAATGTGCTTTCCTGCTTAATTAATATATATAGGGTCTTCTAAAGTTACCGGGGTTAAATTTCTGTTGGACATTATGGTCATCAGGTTCTGTAAGTCAGCGTGTTTTACTTTTAAGGCCAGTAATCTGTTGTTGCTGGAAATCAGGGTCATCAGTTGCCTCATGCTAACCGTAAGGTACTTTGGCCTTCTGTTTTAGTTCATGCTATGGCAATCTCGGTCATCAGCCACTGTAGTTTGAGTAAACCTTTCTGCTTTTGATTAATAATCCTAAATTTTTCGGCTTTATCGTTTGGAATGGTGCGTAAGTGTTCTCTGTTAGCCTCGTCTTTCGACAAGAGCGGCTTGTTTCTCATCTAACCGTATTTTCGGGCCATGTTAGGCATCCTTTGGTTGTACGTGTTCGTGTCTTTAACCTGAACGAGGAAACCTCATTGTACCTCGTGTACTGTTGAACTTAGTTCTTTTTATGTTGGACTTTTCTCACCCAGGCGGATTGCGACTGTATTCTCATCTGGTGTCGAACCTCAATTTCGTTCCTTGTGTGAGTGTATTGGTGTTTGATTTTCTGCGCTGCCTTTTCCTCTTCGTTTTTGTCGTTTCGGTAACTGCGTTTGAATTCCTCAGTGTCCCCATGCCAAGTAATGCGTGCGGTCACGAACCAGCTATGTAGAGGCACACATGTCAGATTAATTATTTTTCCTTTTCGAAATCCTAAGGCCAACAAAATTTCTAGAGTGCATCTATCACACATTAAACGAGGTGGAGACGTTTCTAATGAGGAAAGGCTACCGTAAATTTTGTAAAACTGAATTTGTATAATGTAGAGTGTCCTTAACCTTCATTGAAGCCTTCAAGCTTCTGTTCCATGTGGAATTTTGAATTTAATTGGGTTTGAAAACTCTGGTGGGATACAAACTGTATTGTTGGGAAGTTCCCATTGTAATGGTAAATTGTAAAAGTGTACCTAATTTTAATGTTTCATAGGAGATGCTAACATGTAAGTTGGGCTCGGTGGGAGACCTAACTCATGGTAACCTTGTATTCCTGTTCCCTTTGGGAATTGTAGTGGTCATTCCTCTACCGTAGTTCCTTCTAAATGTATAGTCGTCTAACTCATGTAATCTTGAAATGTACTTCGAATCTGTAAAAATGTAAACTTGTTAATGAAATTTTGTAAGCACGGATCTAGGGCCTAGTCAAAAATTTTCTTCATTTAAATTCAAACTTTTTTCTCTTTGTAAAATGTAGTAAGAAATTGTAAATTCTGTAAACTTTTTTGAAATTAGATTAAATTTTATTTTTGTAAATGGCTGCCCACGCGTCGAATCGTATCTTGCACATTGCTTCATCCTACTTCGTCTAAAACGACCTACATTGGACTTGTTGAAAATTTTTCCTAACGTGTCTCGGACTCTGAAAGCACTGCTGGTGCTGGTGTACTGCGTTTCTGAAGGTTTTTGGACACAGTGAAGCGGTTAACTAAGTGGTTTGCGAGGTGATCAATTATCCCTTCACTGATAATCTGACCCTGCATTCTTCCTAACCAAACCGATGCGGTTTCATCCATCAATTGGAGTTAACTGGTGAACATTATCTTCGGAAAGCATCTCTGGTGAATCGACAAGTTAAGGAGTACTGTCTATGCCTTGGCATATTCGTGAACGGTGTTCACGCTTAAGGGAGGGAGACTGATACGTGCAAGGGCACGTCTCTACGCTTGCAAACAAGTATTTGTTCATTTGAAATGACCGCTTGCTCGCTCAGTACCGTCTGTCTCCACAAGATGGTAGCTGCAGTCGGACTTTGCAAAGATCCAAGTAGTTCCTGCTTATTCACCAATAGAGTGCGTTGGTGTTTCCTTTAAAACTCTACCCATTCGTGACATAAGTGAAAGTCAATTATGATTCTTCGTCTTCAAACAAATGCTAGTGCATTCATGATACCGCCAAAATTATGAACTTATTAATGACATTGTTATTTGATGTGTCTTTCTCTGATTGGACAATATTTATTTACATGAAGACAGTTCGATAAATGACGAGCGATTCTCCGCCAGCTTGGGGAGTTAACTGTCGGTCTTTTTGTAAACAAGAAGCCGGCCGCTGGTGTGAAGGAATATCTCTCTGTGTGCTAGGGGGCTTGCCCCCCTGGCTTTTACCAAATATGAATACAAATTCAACTAAGAAACGCCTGTGCTACATAAGAATTTAATTTCTTCCTTTCGCCTGGACGATGAAAGTGATGGAGAGTCGCAACTGGATGCGAACGAGTGCTGGTCATCTAAACAACGCATGTGCCGGGGTTTGCCATTTTTGTGAAGCACATGTAATAACATAAAATTATGTGTTAATTTGTTTATTGTTATTGTGTCTCCACGGAGAAGGATGTAAGGTACGTTTTTTTTTAATTTAATTTATTTAATTATTTTATTTTGGGATATCCAAGTTTGGGCGTGTACGAATGTTGATCTTCGGTTGTGTTCACTTGTAGGCCTAAAATTTCCTTTACGTTTTAATAACGTTTCCTTATATATATTAAGTTTCTTATTTATTTTTTTGTTTACCTTCTGGAGACACATTTATTAAGTTATTTCACGTTTTAATTATTATTTATTTTCCTTTGGCAAGCTTGGGTTTGTCTTTTTTTTAAATCCATGTAAGATCCGTCCAGTTTTAAAACGACTTGCATTAATAGTTTGTGATGTAATTGTTTTTTTTTTTCACCGTTCTTTTCCTTCTACTAATGTTTAAATTTAATCTTATTTGTTGTTTGTCGTAATTTCGTTCCGGCATGTTTTTGGTGTAGCCATACCTTTGTTTACCGTGATGCATTGTGGTCTCGTTGTCAGTCCTTTTGGCGCGGGTCTCAATAGCAGACGTGTTGTGAATTAACTTAATCCTTTTTTTAGTGTAATCTCGTTAATGTTAATTTCGTGATTTTTGGTAATGTCCTTGTGTTTTCCGCCGGCGTGCATATCATTTATTTATTTATTTTCTATCCAATTTATTTTTTTTATTTTAAAGTTTAATTTAAATTCTATCCTTAATGTTTTGGCGTGGCCTCAACATCTGCATGTCGGATCGTGATTGCATTACCTTGCAATTCATCAAGCCCGTTCTGAGTATGTTATGCATGTAATATTTATTTTAACCTTTGGGCTGTTAAATTTTATTTTATTTTAAATTAAGTCTTACCTCTTCTTGGCTTTTGCAAGCAAGCATGTTAGGCGCTATCTGGCCTTCTTGGAAATTTTGTGTGGATTGATGCATGTGCAGTTTGGGTGAAGGTTCTTTAAATTTTTAATATTAAACCTATTATTTTTTTTTTATTTCACTGTTGTGGCATTATTTCACCGACGGCAGTCCCGTTGGTTTTTGGGGGGTGTTTGTACGATAGCCTGTGTGTGTTGTCCCCTTCTCCATCTTCCTTCCACTCCTTTGGAGCTCTTCTGTTGGGACATGTCATCTGGAGGTGATGTTGTTGCGGAAGTGACCCGGACCCCTGAATACAGGTAAGTTGGCCCATCCACGTTTCCCGTACTCGTCCCATTCTGGTAAGCAAGCGTTGGTTATCGAGTAACCGACGTGCTGCTGGCCAGTGCCGTCCACCGATGCTGTGCTAGGGGGGGTAGCAATTATTATTATTAATTATCGTTAATTCCCCATTAAGGAGAGTGCTAAAACACAATCAATGTTCATGGTTTACTTTCTCTATTTCTTCTGTCTTCAAAAACCTCTTATATAGTATATTCGCTACGTTTCCTCTTTCTCTCTTCGGTACACTTCTTTCTTGTTTCTTTTTCTCTTTGGGCGTTTGCTAAAATTTATGTTTTCTAATTTTTAATGTTATATTTTCCTGTCTGCCATGTCTTCTGTACAGATGTTTAGTTTCTTTAGGTCTTCCATGCTTTCGTTTACCCAATTGGTTGTCAGAGTACTATTCATAACTACGAGTACGGTATATTAAAGAGCTTCTTGGTCAGTCTGTCTACGGTCATACTATGTATGTGTCCATCAAATTTTAACCTTCTTTTTCTGATGTTTGTAATCGTCTCTGTGTGTCTGTATAGTTCTTATGTCGGTTTCTTTATCCATATTATTATTATTATTATTATTATTATAACATTAATAATAATTATTATTATCTTCTTCTTTAATCGTATCAGCCTACTAAGGACACAACTGTCTTCTGGGCTTTGATCTTTGCCCAGTGCTCCTTTATATGTTGCCGGTGTAGCTCTTTTATATCTTCCGTCCACATCTTTCCAGCCTTCAACTTTTTTTTTTTTTTTCTTGAAAATCCTGGTGGTTGCTTAGTTTCTTACTGAGAGGGTTGCGTCCATGAATATCTTCACAGGTAATCTCCACCTCCTGTAAGTCACTTTGTACCTCTTCGAACCACTATCATTGTTATTATTATTATTATTATTATTATTATTATTAAGGGAAACAAAGAGAGAAGATTTAAAAATATTTTACACTAACTGAGGAATCAAATAGTCTGTGGAAGCAGGTCTTTATAGTCTCGGTGATAACTGGAGCACATGGGGAGATTCCACGGTAGATCCACAACTCTCGTTAACCTCAGTTTGCCAATGGACTGAACTTACGACTATCGAAGGCGTGATTTTAGAAACGTGTCGTACAGTGTGGAAAGTGTTAGCTGTAAATGAATCCGTGTAGTGAATAGCACATCTAAGAAGTTACAGTAACAGATAGTTGAAATTAATGCCAGTATACTTTGCTCTTTTGACCCGGTCTTTGGCTATCCATGAGGATAAAACTATGAAAAACAAATAATTAATTTAAATTTAAACTTTAAAATTTGAAAAGTAAAAGTAAAATCAGAAACAAGATGTTCAGTAAAGAACATATAGCCTACTTTCTCCTAAATGCATGGGTATTGTTATAACTCTTCGTCCTTTTCAATGAGTTTAATTGAATGTTGGTTGTAGTAGCTTGTTGAAATACAACGTGCTATACGGATATTAAACATGAATATAAGGTTTCCATTGCTAGTGCAACCTCTGTAAAAAAATCATTCGATTCCGTTTCACCGTGTTTGAATTGATAAGGAGAATCGATTTGCACACATACATAGCCGCTATCCGTAAAGTATTGATCCGATGACCTTGTAGTTTGGTCAAAAGATTTTCCATACATAACGGTATAATCTAGAAAAACTTGGTAGAGATCAGATGATTAGGTTGGTCGTAATTTCATTTAAGCTTTTAAAATTTGGGTGGCCGCCATTACGTTTTCGTCAAGATGGCGGCGATATAAAACATGACACTGAAGTGCCCTTTGGTACCAAATTTCGTTCAATTCAGTTTCACCGTGTTGGAAATGATATGGGGAATCAATTTGCACACATATATGGCCACCATCCGCAAATAATTGGTCTGATGACCTTGTAGTTTGGTCAAACGATTTTTCATACATAAAGGTATAATGTTGCAAACATCGGTAGAGATCATATGATTAGGTTGGTTGTAATTTGATTTAAGCTTTTAACATTTGGGTGGCCTCCATTACGTTTTCGTCAAGATGGCAGCAATATAAAACATGCCACTGAGGTGCCCTTTGCTAGTGCTACCTCTGTACCAAATTTCGTTCAATTCGGTTTCACAGTGTTTGAATAGATAGGGGGAATCAATTTGCTCACATACATGGCCGCCATCCGCAAATTATTGGGCTGATGACCTTGCAGTTTGGTCAAAAGATTTTTCATACATAAAGGTATAATGTTGCAAACATCGGTAGAGATCATATGATTAGGTTGGTTGTAATTTGATTTAAGCTTTTAACATTTGGGTGGCCTCCATTACGTTTTCGTCAAGATGGCAGCAATATAAAACATGCCACTGAGGTGCCCTTTGCTAGTGCTACCTCTGTACCAAATTTCGTTCAATTCGGTTTCACAGTGTTTGAATAGATAGGTGGAATCGATTTGCACATATATGCACATACACATACATCCTCTTCAGGCCAAAAATATCGCCACCCCGGTGTCATGAAGATCACAACAATTTAAAAGGGCGTTAACCCCGCAATATAATTATTAGTACTAAACCACAATTGAAGCAGATCTACAAATTATCATCTCTACATAGTATAAAACTAAGTCCCCGATTATTGGATGTTACGGGTAATCTCGAGAACCACTCGATGGATTTTGCTGAGGTTTTCACCATTCTATAAAGGATTTCTGGAGGGAGATTTCTGTAGGAAAACATCCATTTTTGACCAAAGAAAGCCGAGCAGTAACGGTTTCAGTGAATCGAGTTAAAGAGAAACCCACCATCCGTGCGCCTTTTAAGCTTACGCTGGGTAAACCGTTAAAATATATCTATATACAACTATGAGTGTAAGAAATGTTCAGCATGAAAAGTTATACCAAAAAGTCCATGACAGCGTATCTCTAAGAGATTTTTCGTTTTCATTTCTTCCAACAATCTCCATTAGTGGAAATTTAAATTACTAGCGTCGGAGCGAGTTTATGAGCTAGCAAGCAAGTCAATCACCCCAGCTTCGGCTAGCATCGAACTGTCGAGTTAAGAAATCAGAGAAAAGTATATGTGTTTGAAGTTTGGCTGTTCACCTCGGCTTGTTGAATTGCGTCTGGGACCTGCCGTCCGTGCGGCATTTAAGCTCACGCTGGGCATACCGTTAATGATACCAGGCGACGCCAGAATGGGTTGCTAGTTCCAACACAAAACATGGAACACATTACGTTCAATTTTATTTGGAATCAACAATTTTTGTGTGAATTATAATCCTATTATAAAATATAACTATTCCCTCTACAATTGAAAAGCACTGGATTAAAATATTTCAACAACTTTCTACGGTATTAATTGGATTCGCCAGCACTGCATAAATACACAAATAGCAAGAGTAAATAATCAGCAAAATGGTTAATGTATAATGAACTGGAGCGTGATACATCACATTCGTTTGATCAATACACAATGAATACACTAGCCTTCATAACTGTTGATGATGATGATAATTGTTTAAGGGGCCCAACACCTAGCGAAAATGACAATGAAATGGAAACCAGAACGAAATTTAAGTGAGACTGAAAATACTCACAAAATGTAACTCAGATTGAAAAGACTCACAAAACGGAGAGTGGTACTAATTACAAAAGGGAATTTAAAAGGAAAATACTCACAAAAGGAATTGATTGAAAAATTGTAGTTAACGTTCAAAATACGTACAAAATGCAATGTACCAGAGTCGAAATACTTACAAAATGCAATTGAAATTCAAAATACTTACAAAATGCAATTGAAATTGAAAATACACAATCCAATTTAGATTTAAAGATGCCCATTTCAGATCCAAAATACTCACAAAGTGCAATTGATATTCGAAATGCTTACAAAATGCAATTGAAATTGAAAATGCTTACAATAAGTATGGTACATTCAAACCACTTATTTGGATGGACAGTACTTACAAAATGCAATTTAGATTGGAAATACTTACTAAATGTAATTTAGATTCAAAATACCCACAAAATGCAATTGAGAATCAAAATACTTTCAAAATGCCCACCATACAAAATGCAATTTAAATTGAAAATACTTGCAAAAAGCGGTTTAGGTTGAAAATGCTTACAAAATGCAATTGAAATTCATCATAACTGTGCGTAAGACACTACATAAACTGAGCATGCAAACTGGCCATCTTGTATCCATAGGGCTGTCTTACTGTAACCAATAAAACTAACGTATCTCATGTATGTGATCATTCCTTCATAAAATGAAATTAAATGTAACAGCCGGAGTGTCCAACTTAAGTTTTACTAACGGCCAACTAGACTTGATTAACAAATGTCCAATTACCACATGCTAAAAGTGAAATAAAAGTAACTTATAATTTTTAACATGGTTATGTTTTTGGGCTAGGAGTTAATCAAAAATTTCCGTAATAATATCTAAAAGTGTGACAATCATCTAGGCAACAAGTAATAATAATAATAATGTTATTGGTTTTACGTCCCTTTTAACTACGGTGGCTTTTAGAGACGCGAATTTAGGAGCAGATGACCTCGCAGTTCAGCCCCTTTAAACCTCGATAACTAACTACCTAACTTGAGAAGCCGAGTAACAGAATTTTGCCCCGAAGAGCATCTTTAACGTGACAGTAAATCTACTGACACGGCTCCCTTGCATTTGCGCACACTCAAATGCCAGCTGACTACAACGGAATTCGATCCTGCAATCTTGGGTACAGAAGGCGAGAACGTTACCACTGAGTCACGAAACCATTCGAAGGCAACGCATATTTATCATCTAAAAGTGAAGTGTTAAGGTCATCTAGGCCTCCTATATGGTTACTGAGGCAACGCGTATTCATCATCTAAATGTGAAGTGCCAAGGTCATCTAGGCCTCCTACATTGTTACTGAGGCAACGCATATTCATCATCTAAATGTGAAGTGTCAAGGTCATCTAGGCCTCCTACATGGTTACTAAAGCAACGCACATTCATCGTCTAAATGTGAAGTGCAAAGGTTATCTAGGCCTCCTATATGATGACTAAGGCAACGCATATTCATCATCTAAAAGTGAAGTGTTAAGGTCATCTAGGCCTCCTATATGGTTACTAAGGCAACGCATATTCATCATCTAAATGTTAAGTGTAAAGGTCATCTAGGCCTCCCATATGGATACCAAGGTAACGCGTATTCTTCATTTTGTACTATTGTGATTTTAAGAAATATCAGCAGTTTTTTCTGTGGTTTATTACATCGAAGAAATTACAGCAATTTCTCTATAATTACAGGAGATATGACGGCTTGAATCAAGTATTCGTTAGCAATATGACTGTCTTCGCAGCTACGAGCGTTAATGTGTAATATCCTCCAACATAATATGAAATTCTCGATTGTTGTTAATTTATTTTCAAGCTTGGATCATCGTGATAATCAAACCCGCATATTCATATGAATAGTACATTTTTCAGATAACCCGTGTTCCTGTGATGACTGTAATAGTGTTTTGTGATTATAATTATTAGGGTCAACGATTGGGGAAGTTTTGTTTTAAAATTAAGCTTCATCAGTCTTGCCATTGTCAATGCCGGAATTTAAACCCATGATCTCTGGACTTCGTGCTATCCCTTGCAGTCGTCGTATGCAACTTAACACGTACGGCTACACACCGGGGTATTATTAAAATGAACATACAAATATTCTAATGTATTATACACACACACCCAAGAATTGTTGTTGTTGTGGTTTTATTTGAGGGGTTGGTCATCGTGATCATTTAGTCCCGTGTCCTTGGGTGAGAGTGAAATTTTGTCTAATAACCTGTGTTTTTGGGATGATTGTATTATAATAACCATGGAGGCGTGGTTCATCGAGGTAGTGAAAGACTTCCAAGGCAAGAAGTGGGGATAACACAGAAACGTGTTTACTCAAGAAGAAACTCCATGAACATCAGCGTTTCCAAGAAAAGCTAAAACTAGAAACCGGCCAAACAGGAACTGAAGCGAGGAAGGAACAGCGTAGGAAACGAATGCAGGAATACGTGGGGGAAAGTTAAAGCCCATGCGCATATAAATGGAAAATCACAGTTGAAATAGCGTGGTCCGTAGATGGCCGAAACGACGACAACTATAAGAAAATGAAGCTAGCCTTTAGGTTTTACGTCACTTTTAGCTACTGCGGCTTTTATAGACACCCAGATGGCGGAATTTTGCTCCAAAGGAGTTAGGACATCATAGTCATCAGCCCCGTGGGGTATGTATTTGTAATCAAGGTGAGGATTAGGAAAGAAGCAGCCGTGGCCGTAAGTTAGGGCCATCCCAGCATTTGCTTCCAGGATGTAATCAGGATGACTGAGGTGGGAATCAACGAGACTGACTGGATCCCGTTCCTGCCATCAGACCAGAATTGAAAATCCACAGCCTGCTTCCAATCGACCGACCGGGTCAGGGAATGGAATGAATGAAGCCCCCATCTATCGGCGAGGATATGAACTGTGCCGGCTGCCGAAGCCAGTCACACTCCCCTGGGGCAATGGTTAAATGAATGACAGATGAAATAAAATGATAGTGGAGAGTGTTGCTGGAATGAAATTTGTGACTGGGAAAACCGGAGTACCCGGAGAGAAACCTGTCTGCCTCCGCTTTGTCCAGCACAAATCTCACATGGAGTGATCTGGATTTGAACCATGGACCCAGCGGCGAGAGGCCGGCGTGCTGACGCCTAAGCCACGGAGGCTCAATCAGATCAGAATTAAATTTCTTAACATAGCCGGGAATAGAACCAGGACGACCGGGGGTGACAGCCAAGAATGCTAGCCGCTACATAACACACAAAGGATGGTCGAAGGTAATTCAAATAACAAATGTTAATTCTATTTAGTGCGAGTGGGTCGTCACTTACGTTTTGTTAATGTCGCCTCCCCCGATTCAGATTAATGACCGAGCTAAATTACCCCGTCCAGCTTGAAGTCTCTCACCCGCGGCCTAGCACTGAGCTTGCGATCAATGTTCCAAGTGAAGTTCTGACCCGCGCGCGGTTTAAAGGCTGCCTCGTGTTCCAGTTAGCCATATCTCATCCGGTCCACAATATTGTTGGCTTAATACAGCTGAAGCCCTACTATGCTCCATGGCTCCACATCCACTGCCAGGAATAAAATAGCTCTTTACTACTTCTCTGTTGATTATATTCATGTACGCCCAACCGGGTGAGTTAGCCGTGGTCGTTACGGCGTGGCTGCAGACAGTCGCTCACATCCGGGAGGCGAGGAGGTTCGAATCCCCCCGTCGGCAACCTTGAAGATGGTCTTCTGCGGTTTCCCATCTTCCTTCCAGGCAAATGCTGGGGGTCCGTAACTATAGGCCACAGCCGGTACCTTCCAATTCCTCGTTCATACATTCACACTTTCCTTCCCAGACAGCACGCCACACGTGACAGCACTTGTAGCTCAGCCCATGGGTGTCCGTACAGAAGCAGCTACAAACTCTGTCAAGCCGATCACGTCATCGGACACTCCCGGTTTGAAAGCCATACGCTAAAAAAATAAAAATATGTACGCCCAGCCACCGTCCCCCGTTTAGATAGCAGCCTTCTCATCAGGTGCAGGGGCGTATATACAATTTTTCGGGGGGGGGGGGGGGGGGGGGGAGGGCTGACTATCCTGGAAAATTGTGAGTGTATCCTCAGGGGATTGTCACCGCAAAATATCCAGAAATATCAACCAATATCTCAGAGCATATAACTTTGTGTAATTATTTTAGATAAGATTCAAAGTTTATATAGCCTACAATTATTACTAGCAATACAAAAAAGTTGTAAAATACAACACAAATACAATTTTATACTTAATGAATTTTCTATTATGGAGTATAAATGGCAAATATATACAAATATTTGTCAATTTACTAAGCAGAAAGGTAAACAGGTTCTTTTTTTATTTTTTTATTTGCAAGTTGATAATTTATTTATCAAAAGTGCCGTACTGTGGATTTCACAGTTTAGCCTAACAAGGCTGAGTGTACCCCGTTCCAGCCCTCAGATCAGAATTAAAATTTATTGGCAGAGCCAGGAATCGAATTCGGACCTCCGGGGTGGCAGCCAAGAATGTTAGCCACTACACCAAGAGTTAGTCTTATTTCAATCTTAATATTGTTTATAACTTCGCCAAATTTACAATTATTTTATGCTCTTACCAATGCGGTACTTTCTTATTTCTTTTTATTGGCTTTTTTCGGGGGTGGGGGGTGGAGCACCCACAGCACCCCCCCCCCCCCATTATATACGCCCCTGATCAGGTGGTAGGAGTTCCGACTACTGGTTCTGCCATGGAGGACGTCAGGTAGGTATTTAAATTAGGGCTGGTACTATTACTCGATTAATCTCAGTAATCGAATAATCGCTTAATCGACATAGGAAAATCGATTACCGGTATTTGCCAAAACGATTGATCGATTGATAGTTTTATCGATTAATTATTTTGTCGAATAATTGATTAAATGATTAATCGATGAAATTGATGGATTTTGAAGCCAGTTTTCAGTGTTGCCTTAATAAACAAACGTTTGGTGCTTTTCAGTCGGTCAACACGATTGAACCCTAATGAGATGGGCTATTCCCTAATCCTAAAAGAAATACTTTAACCTCATGTTAATTTTTTCAGGATTAGAGGATAACCCATCTCATTAGGGTTCAATCATGTTGACCAACTGAAAAGCATCAAACTTTTTAATCGATGAAAGTCACTCATTTCACTACGCTCTCCCAAAAGCAAAACAGACAATTAATTACAATATCGTATTACATCATATTACTAGCCTATTTTCATTTATGAAGAAAAATATGCTAATAAGATCACCTTTTGTCTGTGTGTGTGTGTGTGTGTGTGTCCCCGGTAATGCAATCTAAACGGCTGGAGAGATTTCATTAAAACTTGGTAGGGATTCTTAATTCTATACCCAAGACAGCGGGTTCAAACCCGGCCGAAGCCGTCGGATTTTTTAAGAGCGTTGAAAATCCCTCAGAATGCCTTCCTTCGGAGGGGACGTAAAGCCGGCGGTCCCATGTCATAGATTTATGGCATGTTAAAAAACCTTCCACTAATTACACCTGTGTGAACCTAAATTGGATAGGCTAAGAATGTAAACAACGCTCTTAGGTTTCTACGTTCGTTGCCAAGTGTGACTGAGGTGACGTCTAATAGCTAAGTTCTGAACTTGGCCTAGTAGTCGTTGACGGTGGCGCTTGGCGGCAAAAGTAGGAACTATTTGAAAAATTCTAAGTTGCAGTCTGTACTTAAATTAAAAAACAGATAACACACACTAATACAGTCATCACAATTAACACCGGTTATCAGACAGATTCTACATACACCCAAAGTACACGGGGCTACATGACCGCGTTGTCGCAGCCCCTAAACTTAAGAAACAACCAACCAACCAACCAACCAACCAACCAAGGATTCTTAAGACTTGAAGATATTTAACTCGTGTACGATTTTGTCTGACCCCGACCATGCCCTTCAAATTTTAGGACGTCTCACCAATCCAACATGACGGCTGTGCGAAAAATTTCACTGGTTCCATATCTCCGCAGCTGTAAGAGATATCACCCTGAAATTTTATACGGTGATAAAGGGTGCTATTAGTAGTTCACCTACGTAACTTTCAGAAACCTTTTATGTACAAAACGAACATGGCGGCCAAGCGAATTTGAAACATTTAAATAGACATTTCTCACGATTTAACCACCCGAGCGCAGTGAAACGTGGTACAGCAAATGCTTATAAAAATTGTAATGCACTGAAATCTAATTTAGTTCAATTGATTACATAACCTCAAAATGGCGGCTGTGCGAAATTTCAAAATTAAGTTTTTATTTATTGTGTCCCAATCACGTGATCGAAGTCAACGTTTGAATAATGAACCTAAGCAATAACCGTCATCTAATAGTACAGAATTCTATGGCCTAAATATGTAAAAATCCAACATGGCGACTATACGAAATATGTAGACGGTTCTCAATGTCTACTAATCTATGACAGCAATCATACAGACATTTTGAATGTTGATAGAGACCATAAACATAAGTTCACCTATGGAACTTACAATAACCTGGTAAGCACAATTCCAACATGGCGGCGACGCGAAATTCAAATATTTAAATGGACGTTTCTCTCGATTTAACCAGCCAAGCGCAGTGAAACTTGGTACGGTAAATGCTTATACCAATTTTCATCCACGGACATTTAATTAATTTCAATTGTTTTCATAACCTCAAAATGGCAGCTGTGCGAAATTTTAAACTCCCGTTTTTATTTCTTGTGTCCTAATTATGCGATTGAAGTTTGAATAATAAACCTAGGCAATAATTTTCATCTAATAGTACATAACTCTATGACCTACAGTTATAAAAATTCCAACATGGTGATCATCGGAAATATTTAGACAGTTCTCAATATCTACAAATATATGACAGCAATCACACTGAAATGTTGTATGTCTATGAGGCAAATAACATCAGTAAATCCCGGTGAGGCTCTGTTTTAAAGACAAGGACCTCCCTGTACAATTGTGAATTTATTAGGAAGTTTAAGTTCATAACACTGTGACTCCCCAAGGTCCATCTGAAACTATTTCAGTAAAAGATACTACACACAATCATTCCCAGAGGTGGAAATAGCCTACGTCAGCACTAAAACACGCTCATTACCCTCTGTTGTATGTTACTTTAAGGTCATTTGCAGATCTTACAATGTTTAATTCAGGAGGGCATATTTCAAACATCATAAATCTTTGTCTAATATAGAAAGCGGGTGGTTAGTAATCATAATGAAATGGAGCATGCTTGAAAGTAATCTCAAAATAGCACAAGTGCATGCTCCATCAGGAATCAACAATTAAATTTAGCTCGCTCTGCTCCCAGGCAAGGAGAAGGAATCAGCCGAACCCTACCCATCATTAAAAATCCATTAAATACACGTCTCTATGAATAATAAACTAAGAGATGAAAACCAAGGAACTCCCAAGATTTTCTGTCTGGCGGGCAGGAAGACTAACGATGTATCTAACAGATGGAGTCACCGAGCATGAGCTTCAGTAATGCATGCGTTCTTCGAACTATTGGATGTGACTCCCTCCTTCCCTAGCATTCTCTGCTGTCACAGCAGAGGCCCAGGTTCGATTCCAGACTCTGCCAAGAACTTTTTAATTCTGGTCTGAGGGCTGGAATGAGGAACACGCAACCTCGTGACACAAAATTGAGAAGAGGTGGGTTCGTTTCCTAACTGATACATCCTATAAGTGGTTTTCAGTGGTTTTCTGTCCTCACTTCTAGTCCAGCCGAATGCTGGAATGGTACCTAAGTTAAGGCCACGGCCAACTCCTATCCTAGCCACGTTATAAGCATTTTTTGATGTGTGTATTTGTTACTAGACCTAATCCTATTGTATGTACGGTCAATGCATGTGAGATTTTCGATGTGAAATGCCATGTCCTGTGGTTCGGATTGCACGTAAATCGGAGGTCCCATGGCTTATGATCGCGAGATTAACGGTCACGTTAAACCACAAGCTTCCTTTTCCTGTAAAGGAGCTCTTGAGCTCTAAGTGTTACCGTGGAAATAAAAAAAAAAAGCAATCTATCTTATACAAGTAGGATGGGGCTATATGACCACGATGTCTCAAAGCCCCTAAATGTACTTGGGCGTGTATTGCAATTGTCTGATAGCCTGTGACATTTCGATGACTACACTATTGTGTGTATTTGTGAATTGAGAAGGAGCTACCACTGGCCTTAATTTAGGTACTATCCTGACATTCGCCAGGAGTAGAAGTGGAATAACCACAGAAAACATTGGCTGATGTGGCTGAGGTGAGAATCAGTTTTGTCTCACAAGATGGATTAAACCCTGTTTCAGCCCGCAACCCAAAATTAAATTTCTTGGCAGAGCCGGGAATAAAATACGGGCCTCAACGATGTAGCTAAGAATGGTGTTCACTTCGCCACATGAAGGCCTAATCTCCATGAGCCTCAGGACCTCAATTTTTACGTGCAATCTGAACCACAGGACGTGATATTTCAATTCGAAAATCTGACATGGAATGACTGAAAATCGAACCCGGTCCACCTCGGTGAGAGGCAAACATCTTGTCTGCTGCGCCACCTACGCCCTACCCCCTCCCCCGTTTAATAAAATAGATCATTACTATTCAAATAGCAAAAACAATTATTCCAGCGTTAACTTGCACCTAGTCTGCGATGGCGAACTGCAGCTTGCCCAGAGATCGGCAGTTCAAATCCCGGCACTGACAGAGACAATCCTCCGTGTGATCTTTCAATACTCCCTCACACATTACTTAAGTCCCGGGTCAACTGAACCAATCTCTCAATTTCTCACGAAACAAGTTATATCTACACACACTACTTTGGTTAGGGGCGTGATGGTACAGTGGCAAAGCTGCTTGCCATTCACCAAGCCCAACAGGGTTAGATTCCCGGTCAATGCAAGTGAGATTTAGGTAGATTTCATTAGAAAGCTAACTATTGCAATGGGTACGGTACCATGTTTCGACTTCCGGAAAATTTCGACATATCTTCGCGTTTCACATCCCCCAGACCCCAAAACCACCGTCAGTTCAAAAGTTTATATATAATTTATGTATATATGTATCTATCTATTTTTTTTTTTTAGCGTATGGCTTTTTTAGTGCCGGGAGTGTCCGAGGACATGTTCGGCTCGCCAGTTTTGTAGCTGCTTCGAGACGGACACCCAATGGGTGAGCTACAAGTACCGTTGGGGAGGAAAGTTGGAATGGAAGGTCGAGGAGTTGGAAGGTAGCGGCTGTGGCCTATAGTTAAGGACCAACCCCGGCATTTGCCTGGATGGAAGATGGGAAACCACAGAAGACCATCTTCAAGGTTGCCGGCGGGGGGATTCGAACCTCCTCGCCTCCCGGATGTGAGCGACTGCCAACAGTCATGCCGCAACGACCTCGGCTAACTCACCCGGTTATCTATCTATATATATCAGTTTCTTGTGGACACGGTAACTGCCGTAATTTTGCACCAATCAATTTGAATCTTTTACATAATATGTATCCCTATAAAATCTCGGTCGAGTTCGTTAATGGGCAAAATCAGTCGAAGGGGGTGAAAATGGGGGGCTTTTTTTCGAAAAAGTGAAATTTCGCTAAAACTCTCTTAATACGTGAAATATCGAATCCATTCAAAGTTCATAATATGTGTCGGATAAGTGCCAAAAATTTATGTCAAATAGGTTTTTTGATAGCACCGACCATTGACCATAGGGGTGGAAAAAAGTGGGTTTTTCGGGAAACAATCATATCTCTCTTAATAGGCACAATATCAAAACCGTACAAACTGGAAAATATTCCCCTAATAATTACCTAAAACTTTTGCCTGAAAGAATTTTTGATATGACCCACCATTACGCCAAGGGATGAGAAAAATAATTCCGGAATTTTAAAAAATGCCAAATGCCATCAGAGGTTACCATAACAACGCTTTTAAATTGATGAGGGATGATCTATCCGAGGTTGCCAAGACAATGCAATTGACGAGATCACATTCATTTTTAGCCTACTTTTCACACTTTTCAAAAATGAGGAAAAAGTAGACTTATGAGATATATCCGGGAAAATGTGTCTGTCCTTCTGTCTGTCTGTATGTCCTTCTGTCTGTCTGGCAGGCTGTGTGTGTGACCCCCCCCCCCTATCAACTCCTAAACGGCTGCAGCAATCGAAACCAAATTTAGTATGAGTAAAGATGTATACCGGAATATCTCATTCCCATATTTGAAAAAGATGTCAGTGCTACCAACTGCTATAAAAACGCACTAGAAATTTGAGCTCCATGTTGGATATCTTGGAAGGCATACATGGGAGCTATTATAAAATTGGCACACATGTAGATAATACTATTTCAGTTTAATTTCCAGGTGGCCATACATGACAGTGTTGCCAAAATAATTTTAAGCCTTCTGATAAGTCCAATTTTTAAATGCATATAAATTCTACACTATCAATTGGATTTCAACCAAATTTTGTATGTAATATGTGTACATAATCAGATATGACTGAGTGTATTCTTAAGAGCCACCAGGCCTGCCAACTGTTAACAATTGCTCTCTATTTTGTATCAAAATACCAATATATCAGAAAGTATGCAATCCGACAGCTTTAAACTATGCACACGTATATTACCTGACATTTTACATTAATTTGGAGTAACTTATATACGTCAGTTCTACCAACATGATTCTAAGCCTGTTGATAGGACCAATTTTTAAATATATGTAACTTCTATATCAACAAATGGATTTCATGCAAAATTGGCACAAAAAGATATAATATTTCAGATTATTTCTGACCAGCACTCGCATGACATTGTTGCCAACATGCTTTTACGTGTACTAATAGATCCAATGTCTAACTCCATGTAACGTCCTTTGGACTTCAACCACATTTTGTATTCTGTACCTTAGGAGATGGAAGTAAGAATATATTCAGTCACCAGAGCTGCCAATTGTATTGCTCTATTAGGCTACATTATGACTAGTATGCCTTATTTCGAAAAAATTAAGACATTTCGATATTACCCACTTAATTTCGTCATTATTCTAGATAGGTTCATATACTGTAGATTAATCTTTGGCATGAATCTTAATTTTAAGAAAAGTAGGCTCTTTAGTTCGTCACGGAACTTCTTGTTCCATCTGACTATGAGGGAAGCGGCTAACTGGTAGCATGCTGAACATCTATGCCCAAGGTCGCTGGTTCAAAGCCGGCCAAAGTCGCCGGATTTTCTAAGAGCGCTAAAAATCCCTCAGCATGCTTTCCTTCGGAGCGGAAGTTACAACGTTCGTTGCAAGTTGCTGGTTGTGGTGGCATCTAGCTGCCAAGTTCACAGCTAGGTGTCGTTGACGTTAGTATTTGGTACAAAGTTAGGTAGTACTACTTAAAATTGACCGTCTGCAGACCTTACCTGAATTACAGACTAATACAGTCATCACAAATAACACCGTTTATCAGACAGATTCTACACACACCCAATGTACACGGGGTTACATGACCACCTTGTCGCAGCCCCTAAACTGAGGAACCAACCAACATCTCTGCGGGAGATAAAATGTTGCGTGAAGAAGTAACAGACTGTTAGATAGTTACACATTAGTTCCAAACCTTGCATAAGGACAGTGTGATCACAAGTATAAAATGAACCCCAAATGACAAGAAGGTTACCATCCCCATAAGACAGTAAAATGTTAAAAATATGCATAGAAAGACGAAAAAAAGTTAACTAACCTCCAATTGTAAAATACTTTCTCGCAATAAATGAGATCTGATCCTCCTACGAAAACCTGCATATTTTGCCTATTATAGCCTATCCCCTAGTTTGCCCGGTTAAATCTACCTCCGCCTTCCGGCGTGCCGAGAGGATTTTTTTTATTGTGAAATATCACGTCCTATGGTTCAGATTCCGCGTAAAAGCAGAGGATCCGTGGCTGATGATCGCAAAATTAACGATTACATAGAACTACGAGCATTCTTTCTTTCTTTCTTTCTTTCTTTCTTTCTTTCTGTACTCTTTGGTTATCAGACTAATCTTTCACATACTCAAGTACACGGGGTTGATGGCCAAGATGTCCCAATCCCCTAAAATTAATTAACCACAACAACGGATACTTCACAATAAAAGCCACAGTAATTGAATGGGACGGAACATCAACAAACACTTCAGCGGACATATTCATCAGGGATCACCTCAAGGTACCGGGTGAGTTAGCCGTGGTCGTTACGGCGTGGCTGTAGGCAGTCGCTCACACCCGGGAGGCGAGGAGGTACGAATCCCCCGCCGGCAACCTTGAAGATGGTCTTCTGTGGTTTCCCATCTTCCTTCCAGGCAATTGCCGGGGTTGGTCCCTAACTATAGGCCACAGCAGCTACCTTCCAAATCCTGGTCCTTACACGCCCACTTTCCTCCCCAGACAACACTACACACGAGGCGATACTTGTAGCTCACCTCATGGGTGTCCGCATAGAAGGAGCTACAAACTCTGGTGAGCCGAACATGTCCTCGGACACTCCCGGCACTAAAATCCATACGCTACCAAAAAACAAAAACAAAAACAAAAACACGGCGTGGTGGCACTGTTGGTCTTCACCCCGGAGTTCCATATTCGATTCTTTTCATTCTGGTCTAAGGGTTGGAACGTGAAACACTCAGCCTCGCGAGGGAGAACTGAGAAGTGGAGGGTTTGAATCCTACCTCAGCCAACCTAGAAGTGGTTACATCACAATAACACAGGTTATCATACAAAATTATCTCACACACCCAAATACATGGGGCTGAATTACCACGATGTCTACGCTTCTGAAATAAAAACAACATAACCATTTGTCAGGCTGTTTAAAATTTGGCTAGTAGTTTCCGCCTTGCTCGACCTCAGGAAGTACAGTAGTCAGTAAAATATTCAAACGTCTTGTATAATCACCGAGCACACTTCTTCTTCATGTATGAAAATAACTGAAGCGTGGGGGATTGGGCATCTGTTTAAACAGACCGTGGGCATCCTGCCAATCTGGACCACTCGAGGAAGCAATTCGATCCTTACAGGAATACTTGAGCAAACACAGCCTGAGGAGTGTTTATATTCCAGCCTTCCTACCAGCCTGCTTTCCCTTGGAGGCATGATGACCTCCTACGGCATCATTCCATAATTCAATAGGGTTATATTCCATCACAATGGTTCCCAACTGGTGGTACGCGAGAGCATACATGGGCTGGTGCACACAAGGGCTCAATAATAACACGTCCATCCCAGGGGATCACAACTTGTGGGACGTGGGGTGGCGACCACGGGACCACAGCTGATTCCAGCATTGCTTCCACTTAGGTCTACCTGTGCCAGGCTCTGTTATCTCTCCTCTCGACCTCCCTTGGTCAACTCTTGTTCTTTTCCAACCCCAATGATATTAGGGTATCCGAGGCCTAGGGAGTCGTTCACTTTCCCGCCTTAATTGGCCCTTGTCTCATATTTCCTGATCCCTCTTTCTTCGAGGGGTCAGACCTCTTGTTTTATTTTCATTGTATCTCCTGCCTTCTGCTCAAAGCCTTCAAGGAGGCAGGGTGAGTGTAGCCCCACCATTTATGGTGCACCTTGGATTGTGCAACACCCTCAAGGGTTCATGTCTGGTGAGTTCGGGAGTTCGCGCCCCCGAGGGCTTCCAGAGCTGGGTCCGGGTTTTCTCCTTCTATTGCCTTTGGGGTGGTCCCTCTCCTCTTTACTTTTACTATCTGCCTCTCCCGCCCCACCATTTACGGTGTACCCTGGATTGTGCTACACCCTTGGGCTCACGTCTGGTGATTTTGGCAGTTCGCGTCCCGGAGGGCTTCCAGAGCTGGGTCCGGTTTTTCTCCTTCTTCCATTGCCTTTGGGGTGGTTCCTCTCCTCTTTACTTTTACTATCTGCCTCTCCCGCCCCACCATTTACGGTGCACCCTGGATTGTGCTACACCCTCAAGGGCTCACGCCTGGTGATTTTGGCAGTTCGCGTCCCGGAGGGCTTCCAGAGCTGGGTCCGGTTTTTCTCCTTCTTCCATTGCCTTTGGGGTGGTTCCTCTCCTCTTTACTTTTACTATCTGCCTCTCCCGCCCCACCATTTACGATGCACTCTGGATTGTGCTACACCCTCAAGGGCTCACGTCTGGTGAGTTCGGGAGTTCACGACCCCGAGGGCTTCCAGAGCTGGGTCCGGTTTTTCTCCTTCTTCCATTGCCTTTGGGGTGGTTCCTCTCCTCTTTACTTTTACTATCTGCCTCTCCCGCCCCACCATTTACGGTGCACTCTGGATTGTGCTACACCCTCAAGGGCTCACGTCTGGCGAGTTCGGGAGTAGGTGACCCCGAGGCCTTCCAGAGCTGGGTCCGGTTTTTCTCCTTCTTCCATTGCCTCTGGGGTGGTTCCTCTCCTCTTTACTTTTACTATCTGCCACTCCCGCCCCACCATTTACGTTGCACTCTGGATTGTGCTACACCCTCAAGGGCTCACGTCTGGTGAGTTCGGGAGTTCACGACCCCGAGGGCTTCCAGAGCTGGGTCCGGTTTTTCTCCTTCTTCCATTGCCTTTGGGGTGGTTCCTCTCCTCTTTACTTTTACTATCTGCCTCTCCCGCCCCACCATTTACGGTGCACTCTGGATTGTGCTACACCCTCAAGGGCTCACGTCTGGTGAGTTCGGGAGTTCACGACCCCGAGGGCTTCCAGAGCTGGGTCCGGTTTTTCTCCTCCTTCCATTGCCTTTGGGGTGGTCCCTCTCCTCTTTACTTTTACTATCTGCCTCTCCCGCCCCACCATTTACGGTGCACTCTGGATTGTGCTACACCCTCAAGGGCTCACGTCTGGTGAGTTCGGGAGTTGGTGACCCCGAGGGCTTCCAGAGCTGGGTCCGGTTTTTCTCCTTCTTCCATTGCCTTTGGGGTGGTTCCTCTCCTCTTTACTTTTACTATCTGCCTCTCCCGCCCCACCATTTACGGTGCACTCTGGATTGTGCTACACCCTCAAGGGCTCACGTCTGGTGAGTTCGGGAGTTGGTGACCCCGAGGGCTTCCAGAGCTCGGTCCGGTTTTTCTCCTTCTTCCATTGCCTTTGGGGTGGTTCCTCTCCTCTTTACTTTTACTATCTGCCTCTCCCGCCCCACCATTTACGGTGCACCCTGGATTGTGCTACACCCTCAAGGGCTCACGTCTGGTGAGTTCGGGAGTTCGCGACCCCGAGGGCTTCCAGAGCTGGGTCCGGTTTTTCTCCTTCTTCCATTGCCTTTGGGGTGGTTCCTCTCCTCTTTACTTTTACTATCTGCCTCTCCCGCCCCACCATTTACGATGCACTCTGGATTGTGCTACACCCTCAAGGGCTCACATCTGGTGAGTTCGGGAGTTGGTGACCCCGAGGGCTTCCAGAGCTGGGTCCGGTTTTTCTCCTTCTTCCATTGCCTTTGGGGTGGTTCCTCTCCTCTTTACTTTTACTATCTGCCTCTCCCGCCCCACCATTTACGGTGCACCCTGGATTGTGCTACACCCTCAAGGGCTCACGTCTGGTGAGTTCGGGAGTTCACGACCCCGAGGGCTTCCAGAGCTCGGTCCGGGTTTTCTCCTTCCATTGCCTTTGGGGTGGTCCCTCTCCTCTTTACTTTTACTATCTGCCTCTCCTGCCCCACCTTATATGGTGCACCCTGGATTGTGCTACACCCTCAAGGGCTCACGTCTGGTGAGTTCGGGAGTTGGTGACCCCGAGGACTTTTAGAGCTGGGTCCGGTTTTCTTCTTCTTCCATTGCCTTTGGGGCGATCCCTCTCCTCTTTACTTTTCCTATCTGTCTTTCCTGGCTCTCCTTTCTTCCAGGTCCCTTCATTCTCATTCTTCGAGGGTTGAGGGCATTTCCTATCCTCCTGTATTTTGTATCCCTTATTCTTAATTTTGTTTTCCATTTCCTCTCCTAGTATGTTAGTATGTAGTTAGTTGTAGGTTTACTTTAATTTCATTTTCATTTTCGCTGTCACCGAAACCATTAGGGGCCGATAACCCACATGTTAGGCCCCTTAAAACAACAATTATGATCATCTTCATAATAATATGTCACCAATATCAATTTTGTTGTTGATTGAGTCTTCAGACTTTTGACTGGTTTGATGCAGCTCTGTCCTGAGCTAATCGTTTGATCTCTATATAGCTACCACGCCCTACATCTGAGGCAATCTGATTTATATATTCTAACCTTGGTCTACCCCTACAGTTTTGGTCCTCAACTCATCCTTCCATGACGAACAAGGGAACTCTGGTAGCATTTACCTCCCAATCGGATTGTAATTGGCAAAGGATACTCATGGAGGATCACTATATATGATGATGATGATGATGATGATGATAATTGTTGTTTTAAGGGGCCTAACATCTAGGTTATCGGCCCCTAATGA
The DNA here is from genome assembly GCA_946902985.2 of Meconema thalassinum. Taxonomy (NCBI): domain Eukaryota; kingdom Metazoa; phylum Arthropoda; class Insecta; order Orthoptera; family Tettigoniidae; genus Meconema; species Meconema thalassinum. Next base: position 165,989,973 of record OX336396.1, read on the forward strand.
TCTGGGTGATAGCGAAAATGATAATGAAATGGAAACTAGAACGAAAATTAAGTGAGACGGAAAATACTTACAAAAAGGAACTCAGATTGAAACAACTCACAAAATGTTCTGACAAAAGGGAATTTAGAACGAAAAGATTCACAAAAAGAATAGACTGAAAAATACCCACAAAATGTAGGCTAGGTTCAAAATACGTACAAAACGCAATGTAGCGTCGAAATACTTACAAAATGCAACTGAAATTCAAAATAATTACAAGATGCAAATGAGATCGAAAATACGTACAAAATGCAATTGAGGTTCAAAATACTTAGAAAATGCAATTGAAATTGAAAATACAAAATGCAATTCAGATTGAAATAGGCCCTATCCCAGTTCCAATCCAAATTATTCACAAAGTTCAATTGAAATTCAAAATACTTACAAAATGCAATTGAAATTGAAAATGCTTACAAAATGTACGGTAGATTCAAACGACTCATGTGGATTGACAATACTTACAAAATACAATATAGATTGAAAATACTTGACAAAATGTAATTTAGATTCAAAATACCCACAAGATGCAATTGAGAATCAAAATATTTGCAAAATGCCCACCAAACAAAATGCAATGTAGATTTAAAATTCTTGCGAAATGCGGTTTTGGTTGAAAATACTTACAAAATGCAACTGAAATTCAAAATACTCACTAAAATGCCCTGAAACCTACATTGAAAGACTTACTAAAAAGCAATTTCGATTGTCAATCTTTACAAAATGCAATTTAGGTTGAAAACAATCGCGAGATGTAATTCAGATCGAAAAAAAAAACTTACAACATGCAACGTAGATTAAAAATACCTACAAACAAGATGTTCAGTAAAGAACATATAGCCTACTTTCTCCTAAATGTATGAGTATAGTTATAACTCGTTGTTATTATCAAAGAGTATAATAGAACTATTCTTTGTTGAAGACCTTAGAAACGATTTACCTCTACCAAACGCCACAACCTAGATAAAAACTGCTACCATCATTGAAGAAAGAAAGATAAGAAGTATATCAAGAATGTTATGGATCTGGAGACATAATCGACCGGACTGGCGGCGTGGCTCAGCGATAACGTTCTCGCTTGCTGGGCCCTAGGTTGCAGGTTCGTATCCTGGCGCAGTCAGCTGGCATTTGAGGGTGCACAAATGCGAGGGAGCCGTGTCAATACATTTACTGGCACGTTAAAGATCCCCTTCGGGCCAAAATTCCGGCACCCCGGTGTCTCTAAAATCAGCAGTAGTTAAAAGGGATGTAAAACCAATAACATTATTATTATTACGACCTGCCGTGGGCAACATCCAACTTTGAGTTGAGGCATGTCTTTACACGTCTGGTTGTGCATGGCTTTCACAACCCTAATTGAATTAACAAATCTTTCCATGACCCTACAGAGACGTGTGTATACAAACTATGTGGATATTTTCGATAATATAATCCTAACAGAGCGAGTGCATTCTAGCGGCCAGAAGAAGAAACTTTTCAATAAAATCTGGAAGTTCCCTTTTTGGCAGCTAGATGTCTCGAGTAAATCTGCTGGCGAATTATGTTTTAATTAAATATATATTTTACACCATAATGTGCACAATATAACGCTTAATAACATTTTCAAGTAACGCAAAATAGGCTGTTACAAACCCTTTAAAATAAAAAGTTAAAATGTATCGTAGTATCATCTTGTCATTCTTCAAATTCGATGCGCATAGAATGATAATGGTATAGTAATCAATGGATCCCCACGTAGACTAGTCGTGACATCTATTGGTGAAATATCGAACAATATAATCCTAACAGAGCGAGTGCATTCTAGCGGCCAGAAGAAGAAACTTTTCAATAAAATCTGGAAGTTACCTTTCTGGCAGCTAGATGTCCCGAGTAAATCTGCTGGCGAATTATGTTTTAATTAAATATATATTTTACACCATAATGTGCACAATATAACGCTTAATTTTAAAACATCTGAGTCATTACAAAACAATAAACATATAACATTTCAAGCAAAAAACCTAGCTCTGATCGGGTTTGAACCATAGGCATTTGAGCGATAGGCTAACGCTCTACCACTGAGCTAATTGTGTCAACGAATATCGTTCTATTTAAAATGACTTACATAGAACTTGTTAGCAAATAATGATTTATACTAAACGATTTCATCACTGGAGTATATTATTTATATATAAAGCATTTCATACAAAGTTTATTTATTTTTTATCAGTACGCTATATTGCATGCAATACTCAAATTAGTGAAATATAAGTCCGGCACAAGATATCCGCTGCCATCTTGTCTTATTACTGAATCAGTTCAGCTTTTTAAAATCACGTCTGCACTATAGTATTACAAAATAAACTTTTAATTTCGAACGTGCCTCTTCCTTTAGAACAGTTAAAACGATTCTCGGCTCGATAATCGGAACTGGTGGGTCCCATGATATGGATTATAAAGTTTGCATAATTCGCACGGCCGCCATCCTGAAATGGTATGGCGGACGACCTTGTAATTTGGTCACAAGACGCATCCTATACGAAGGTATGTTGTTACCAAATTTGGTAGAGATCGGATGATTTGGTTAGTCGTTATTTGATTTTACGTTTTGAACGTTTGAGTGGCCGCCATTCAGTTTTAGTAAAGATGGCGGCGATATAAAACATGACACTGAGGTGTCCTTTGCTAGTGCTACCTTTGTACCAAATTTCGTTCAATTTGCATTCACCGTGTTCGAATTGATAGGGGGGGACAGACATTCAGAGTACACACACACACACACACAGACACACACACACACACACACACACACAGACTCACACACACACATACACACACACACAGACTCACACACACACAGACAGACACACTTTTTTCGCCCTGTGTTGATCTCATAAGTCTACTTTCATTTTTTGCAAAAATCGAAAGTAGGCTAAAAATCGCTAAATGGAATTTAGATACACGGGGAACCAAGTAACAAAAACAGTGCGGGAATCTTAAAGAGAAATGGAAATATAATGAAAAGAGGAGAGGAGAGAGGAGAGGGGAGAGGGGAGAGAGGAGAGGGTCCGCCCCAAAGGTAAGGGACAAAAGGGGAAAACGGACCCAGCTCAGGAATCCCTCGGCGTCGCCAACTCCCGAACTCACCAGCCGTGAGCCCCTGAGGGTGTAGCACTTTCTAGGGTGCACCAGAAGTGGTGGGGCTACAGACACCCTACCTCCTTGAGGGCCTTGAGCAGAAGGCAGGAGATAGCAGGAAAAGAAAAAGAAGGCTGACCCCTCCTTCATCAGGGAAGATGAGACAAGGGCCAATTAAGGCGGGAAAGTGAAAGACTCCCTAGGCCTCGGATACCCTAATACCGTCGGGGTCGGAAGAGAACAAGAGTTGACCAAGTGAGGTTGACAGGAAAGAAGACGGAGAGGAGCCCGGCACAAGTATGTGGAAGCAATGCTGGACTCAGCTGGGGTCCCGTGGTCGCCAACCCACGTCCCACTTGATTTGAGCCCCTGGAGGGACTATATATGATGGTGGTAAATAAAAATAAACTGCCCGCCCAAAGTTCTTGGTATGCGGGCTCGACGCGACACAGTTCTGGCAGGGTTCATCGCCTTGTTTCTTTGTTTAAACGCACTTTTTAAACAAATTGTCGATATTTATGCAATCAGAGTACAATTCGGGTAATCATCTTTCTTTTGAATGATCATTTGAGCGGTAACGTTCTCGCCTGCTTGTCCCAAGGTTGTAGAATCGAATCCTGGTGCAATCAGTTAGCATTTGAGGGTGCGAAATTGCTAGAGAGCCGTGTCAGTACTTTTATCGGCAAAATTGTGGCATCCCGGTATCTCTAATGGCCTTTGGATAAAATGGACATAAAAAAACCACATTATTATAGATTAGTTGTGATCGCCCCATGTGTATATACCACCCAACTAGCTTTACTGGTATGTGGGCTAGACGTGACATAGTTCTGACCAGGGGCGGCTCCTTATTAAAATTTTAGGGTTGGCCAGATGATACTATTGTTGTTTAATATTAAATATTGTTTTATATTTTGCATTCATTGTTGCCAATATTGCCATTATCCTCATTCCACACAACGCAACATTTGAAACAAGTTTCAACAAATAGTTGATGCATTAAAAACTGTACTCACATGGCTCTTTATTGATAAATATATTCTCTCCTGTGCTTGGATGAAGCAAATTTATCGATCAGCTTGGTTGATGAGGTCATAATCATTTAATTTCTAACTTTGTGTTCAGAGCTATAGAAGAAAATTGATTTGTTAAATAAATATTCCACTTTCATTTTCCTATGTCGCATACAATTGAAATATTAAATAACTACGTACCGTGCCACAAAAGTTAAAAACACATTTATACAGTAGAAATTAACTTCAGACAACTGAAAATGCATAAATATAGTTTTGTCTAATGTCAGAAAACTGCAAACAATGGCTGAATAACTGTTCAAGGGCGTGGGGTGGACCCTTCTCCCGTATTTAACAGAGACAGAAGCAGGAAGTGGAATGAAGAGATCTTTTGTTTCGCTTCGAAGCAACGCTATGGGCCCAATCTGCTGGCCCTTGAGAGAGAGAAGGTTCCCTCAATAGCACTGAAGAATTCGCGTGCAAGACAGTGCTATGTCCACTGTTTCCTCACCTGGCCCATCAAGCCATATACTTTACATAAGACTTACTGTGGACCGGCCCTCGCTATGACGATACACCGTACGAGACTGTCAGGATCTTAAGCTAGGGATGAGTTATTTTTAATGAATTCTCTTTAGAAATTCTAGAAGGGCAAAACACTTATTTTAAGTTGAGTATCTGCATTATAAAGTAATTTAAAAAACATTAATTAATTAAACAAATTCTTTGCAATGCTGCCTAACGGCCTTGGGAGGACAGGGCCCATTTGGCCCTTAATGACGCACCGTCCCTGGTTCTGACGTAGGCTATTGCCTTGTTTATTTTGTTTATACGCACTTAACAAACAAATAAATATACTTCCGTTGACTTTCCACGAAATTAAAGATTATTCCTGTACTATTCAGACGATTTGGATGATTCTGGTGAAGATCGCACCTTTTAATTCCCTCTGGTTTAATAGCTTGAGTTTTGTGAAGCATACACCTTAGCGTTTTATATTATATGATGATGATTATGACGATGATGATGGTACTAACCTAGGAAATATTTCCCTAGAAGAAGCAATGTTTGAACCACCACGGTTCCGTCCCTCCAACCCAACCTCGCTGACTTGCTAGATTTTACGTCCCTATTTCGGGTCCATGACGTTAGTAACAGCCAGCACGATAAATCGGAATATTTGATGGAAAACATCTTTTCTTGGTTCTTTTTTTTCTCTCAAGTCCAAATAAATGCGACATTCTGTGGGACTCGTACCACACATACCTTGTACCCAACAACATGGAGGATATGGCTGAAGTCTTCAGTAGCCATAACTCTTCCCTTTAGTAGGAAACGTAAAATAAGAAAACATTACCAGTATAAATAGTTGCACGCCAGCAATATATTTCATGTAAATATTTTCCTTACATACATTTTTCAAGATATTTGTTCCGCGACGACCTGTATTACACACCAAAGCAAAGCAAAGAAAATAACAAAACACTATCTCTCTTTCTCACAAGATAGCAAATCAAGCGTTAGAATATATATGTTTAAATTAATGAAATCTCAAAGGATAAAATAGATTTACGACTGAAGGACGCATGAATAAATGTAAAATAATAATATTATCTAGTTTTAGCTTGCTATGGGAAAACAAATAAATGGGAGAGTTTCTTTTAAAAGCAATTCAAGTATAGTAGGCCTAGTTATTGTTGTTGTTGTTGTTGAATCATTTAGGCACTTTGGGACCTTGTGGTCACGTAGTACCATATATGTGTAGCTTAAGGCTTTCACAGCGCGGAATACTATTAATATTATCCATATTTTTGGGATTATGGGTCGGCCCCGTGGTGTTGGGGTAGCGCGCCTGCCTCTCACCCGGAGGCCCCGGGTTCGACTCCCGGCTCCGTCAGGGATTTTAAAACTGACGTGAGGGTTGGAACGGGGTGCACTCAGCCTCGTGAGGACAACTGAGTAGCTGTCTGACAGTGAGGCAGCGCACCGATCACGAAAACCAAGATGAACGGTCGAGGGGGACCCGATGCGCCGATCACGCGTTATCCCAATACCTGCAGGCCAAATGGCTGGACAGCGGTTGCTTGATCGGCCTAGGCCCTTCATGGGCTGTATAGTGCCAGGGGGTGGGTTTATGGGATCATGCCTTGTGAAATATGCTTTGATCCATTGAAAAAGGAGGCAAGGTTCCTCCCGAAACGTCTAGAAATTTTATTTTTTTATTTTCACACGGCAATATCCCAGAAGTATGAATAATTTTAATATTAATAAAATATTTCCAATATCTCTGGTTTAAATTCACACAAAAACTAAAATAAAGCAATCAAAACAAAAAATGTGGCATTCTACATTAACAAGGCTCCTCTTTCAGTGGAAACTGTAAAAAATAGTTAACTGTCAGATTCATTTTAAACAAGAAGTACCGTGACGAACTAAAGAGCCTACTTTTCTTAAAATTTAAGATTTACACCAATGATTAATCTATATGGATCTATCTAGAATAAAGACGAAATTAAGTTGGTAATATCGAAATTTCTAATTAGTTCAAAATTTTGTATAGGCTACCTGGCATAATGTAGCCTAATAGAGAACTACAGTTGGCAGCCCTGGTGACTGAATATAGGCCATTCTTAGTTCCATCTCTTAAGGTACAGAATACAAAATTTGGTTTAAGTCTAATGGATAGCATGGGCGTTACATGCAGTTAAACGTTGGATCTAACAGCGCGCGTAAAATCATGTTGGCAACAATGACATACATGTATTGGTCAGAAATAATCTGAAATAATATGATCTATTGTTGTGTCAAGTTTGAATGAAATCCATTAGTTAGTATAGATGTTACATGCATTTTAAAATTGGACCTATCAGCAGGCTTAGAATCATGTTGGCAGCACTGGCGTAGGCCAATGTAGATACTCCAAATTAATCTAGAATGCCAGGTACTATACGTGTGCATAGTTAAAAGCTGTCGGCTTGCATACTTTCTGATATATGGGTATTTGGATTTAAAAAAATTGAGAGCATTTATTAACAGTTGGCACCTCTGGTGGCTATTACGAATACGCTCAGTCATATCTGTTTATGTACACATAGCACAAACGAAATTTGGTTGAAATCCAATTGATAGTGTAGAAGTTATATGCATTTAAAATTTGGACCTCTCAGCAGGCTTATAATCATTTTGGCAACACTGCCACGTATGGCCTCCTCCTGGGAATTAAACTGCGATATTATTATCTATACGTGTGCCAACTTTGAAATAGCTCCCATTCATACTTTCCAAGATATCCAACGTGGAGCTCAAATTTCAATTGCGATTTTTCAGCAGTTGGTAGCACTGACATCATTTTCAAATATGGTCGTGAGACGTTCAGGTATAGATCTTTACTCCTACCAAATTTTGTTTCGATTGCTGCAGCCGTTTAGGAGTTAATACACACACACACACACACACACACAGCCAGCCAGCCAGACAGACAGACAGATACACACACACATTTGCCCAATCTCATGTCTACTTTTTCCTCATTTGGGAAATGTTATTAAGACTATTTTATTAAACATATGAAATGATTTCAGTCTTGCAAAACATTTCTACTGTATTAAGTCACAACACGTACAAAGTAAATGTTGGAAAACTGCCATCGAGTCTAATATTATGCACGCCTCTGTACATTCACCTCAGATGTAGGGTTTCAAGTACATGTAGATATATTTTTCTTCAAGATCTGCAAACATTTATTTAAGCTAATGTTCAATTTAGCTCGCTTAAGAGTAACTTTAAGAAAAGCTATTCCCCCAATTTAGAAACCATTATCGTAGTTGGCCCCACAGACGTTAAAAAAAAGGGGGTCTGTATGGTCGCCCATTACACGGACGGCTGATTGGGCGTACAATATCTTATGTCACAGCGCTCCAGGCACCTTCTAAAAGGAACGAGGCTAATAATCCTTGGCACGTTAAGCCAACGGGCGCCTTCAGGCTTGCTATTCATTTATACGAATAGGCCACCAACTTTGCTCCGTAAAGAAATGCCTTCTTGTAAGAAATGAATACCCACTTCTGTAACTCGTTTAGTGCCAGATATTACCGTTAACGAATACATTAAGTTATTCTAAAGGTCTCTTCAGCCTTGCCGAAGCAGGCAGAAAATGGCACAAAAATGGATAACGAGGGAAGTAAAAGACCTATTCTACTTTTAAATTTTAACAAAGTGCGAAATCCTTATTTACAGAGCTTTAATATTTTAATAATAATAATAATAATAATAATGTTGTCAGGCAACCAAATTGGAGCAAAACCCACTTAAATTATTCTTCTTCTTTCTTCGTCATGCCCGACTAAGGAGCGCGATTGAACTTAATCAGCTGATGGCATTGCCGTTCTCTTCTCCCAAAGTCTCTTCATCTTCTCGCTGTGGCTTCTCTTGCGATCTTCTGACCAGGTTTTGTTGGTAATAGTGCTTGGATGGTCTGCAAAGCGGTGATTATCGACTAATTCTCTGAACTTAGCTCTGTCTAATACAATGCCATCTGTGATACCTATTTTCTGAAGATCTTTTCCAACTTCAAGCAGCCAGGTGTTTTTAACTTTCATTGACAGGGCAAGGTTAACAATCCTTTTGGTCAGTCTCTGACTGCCCATCCTGAGGATATGCCCGTAAAATTTCAACCGTCTTTTCCTAAATGAGTCTGAGATTTTCTCCGAGTGCTGGTATAAGTCTTGGGATTTTCATTTCATCCAGATTCCCTATGTATAGACTGGTACAAAAAAATCTTAAGATTTTCCTTTCTTGCTTTTCCATATCTTTAATTAATGACCTGCCCCCAATAATCAGCGCTTCAGAAGCATATAGTGCTTGATTACATGGTTGTAATGACTTAAATTATTATTATTATTATTATTATTATTAGTATTAGTATCATACGAGGGTGGTCTGTAAAATAACGTTCTCAATGATTTTTCACAATGAAACTCATGTTTATTGGCATTGAATACTACATGTTTGGAAAGCTTAGTATGTCCTCTATTTTTCGACATAACGGAGAGCTGTCTACGACACTCAGTCTTGGCTTGGCAGCTGTGAGAGATGGAGTTACGACCTGCTTCTCCCACCAAGTGCGAATTACGAGCTGTGATTCGTTGTGTGCAAAAACACTTCACCGGTGAAAATGCATTCCCAACTGTGTGAAGTCAACGGAGAAAAGTGTACGAGTGTACAACACGAGCGTAAATGGTGCAGAGACTTCAATAAAAAGTCCATGTCGAACAGCGGTCTGGACGGCCATCGGTTTCGGGCGAAACGATTGCGAAAGTGGAGGAAGCAATGCTGAACGATCGAAGGGTGACGGTTCGGAAGCTCTGCGAGATGATCCCTGAATTCCGCAAGACCAGCATTGAAAAAAAAATTGACACCATTTAGGGTATGCCAAGGTTTGTGCACGGTGGGTCCCAAGAATTCTTACGGAAGACCACAGACCATCTCTTCCCTGAATTGAAGAAATACCTGGGTGGAACACATTTCAGTACCGGAAAGTAGCTAAAAGAAGATGTATTGAGCTACCTTCACGGTGCGGCAGGCGAGTTCTATGATGCAGGCATAAAAAAGTTGGTACACCGCATACAAAGATGCATTGATCGCAACGGCGATTATGTCGAAAAATAGGGGACAGTCGAGGCTTTCCAAACATCTATTATTCAGGGCCAATAAACATGGGTTTCATTGTAAAATATCATCGTGAACCATATTTTACGGACAACCTTCGCATATATAAAACACTAAGGTGTATGTTTCACAAAACTCAAGCTCTTAAACCAGAGGGAGTTAGAAGGTGTGGTTTGTGCCAACATTTCCCAAAGAGCCTCAATAGTACAGGAAAGACCTCACATTTTATGAAAGGTCAGCGGAAATATATCTATTTGTATATACAGTAAAGTGCGTTAAAACAAATGAACAAGACGATAGCCCCTACCAGAACTGTGTCGCCTCAAACCGCAAAACAGTAAAGCTGGTCGGGTGGTCTATACACATGTGGCGCCCACATGTAACCAATCGTAACAAAATGAGCTTTTCAAAAAAAATCGCAGCAGTGACGAATTACACTCTGATTCCATAAATATCGACTGTTTAAAAAGTGCGTTCATAAAAATCAACAAGAAGATGCTATGTCGCATCGAGCCCGCATACCAATAAAGCCAATGTTTATATACAAGTGAGAGTCCTCGCATAGGTCCGGTAGTACCTTTGGAAATTCAAGCGTCATAGTCAATCTTTCACGAAAGTAGTGGGAGGAGATGTTGTAATCCATGGTAATAGAATTGCAGCATGGCGCACGTATTGAATGGGACATCATACAGAATGAACGCCGTCATCTGGAAAATAGAACGTCATATCGTGAATACAATGAAAATAGTTTGGTATCTGAGCTAGAAATTCGTGGGTATCCAAGCCTGAAAACACCTCCTCGTGAAGAATACAAACTAGACATCGTTGAGATTGCTACTTTCCTCTTTCACATACTGTGGAAGGAAGATTTGCCTGATTGCCAAGCCATAGTAATGATCACAAAATTCGCAACGAAGGGGTAGCCCAGTGAAATTAGGATTTCTTGCTGCATTAAATCAGGAAGATTTCCTCGTTCCTTCCCAGCATGTTGCTTCTCGGATTCAACTCTTCGTCGTTAGTGTTCACAGTTCTTCTGGGCTTCGAAGTCGACGCCATGCTGGTCGATAAGAGGTTATAGTCCAATACTAGTAACATTGGGCCATTGCCTACAGGCTGTTCCGAATCCACGAATTTCAGTATGCCTACACGCGAATACTCAGCAGAGATGCTCGGAGTACGGTTGGAGAGGGACTGGGGGTGATAGCCAATACGTCACTGGGTGATGGTCATAACACAAGTCCATGCGCTTCCTGCCAGTCTTGAGTATTCACCGCACAGTGACGGCAGCTCCCACGCCATAGCTGTATTCCATGTTGCAGTTTTACTCACGCAAGGAGGCGAGTACTCCGCTGCTCACTGGCGAGTAGTTCGGCTGGAATAGCCTGGCCTAACCAGTGTATTTTGAATACTTACCGGTAATCAAACAGTTGTTCCTCTAACATGACGAAAGCACCAAATTTCATTTAAAGGGCATCGTGGTGCACGCAAGCACTGTTTGGCTCGTATAACGAAAGCACCAAATTTCAATTAAAGAGCAACGTAGTATTCATTAGCATCAGGTTTCTAACGCCTGTAACAGGAGCAACAAACTGAATGAATTGATTACACTTGATATGCCCCTGAGTTATGATGCTACAGGAAACAAACAGTATACTGAATATAAGCCTAAAACATAAAACTAGGCACCTAATATCGTTCTCAATTTTTTTATTAAAGTCTAATCAACTCTCCTTTACCTGTTATAACAGTCAAGTCTATATTATACGACCATTTGTCACATTTAACAGCTCAAGCCTGTTAATTAAATCTTACGTGAGAATTGTAATGCTGTTTGCATTCATTAGCGCCTGACTTAATCAAGAACGCGGAGAGGGTTTCTTCATCGCCCCACTCCCTCTGTTCAAATATCTTCAGTTAACACTCAGCGTGCGACAATACAACATGCAAGATAAATCCTCCAGCCTTAGCTCCCGAGTAATGTGTAAGTTCTCCAATAACTAGGTTAAATGAAGTGGCGTAACTAACAGGCCCGCAAAGTGCTTCTTGTGTGAATTCTCAAAGTTCAGTAACTTCTCAGTTTTCTGATGATTTCAATCATCGAAGCTACTGATATTTATAGGCTAATGCTTGGAAATATATTCGGACTCATAAATATTTACGATTTCGAAACCAACTCTGTGAAAGGGCTCATCTAATCTCCTCCCTTTTCCTATCTTATTTAAGTTTGGTTGGTTGGTTGGTTGGATCCTTAGTTTAGGGGCTGCGATATCGCGGGCATGTAGTCCCGTGTACTTTGGGTGTGTGTAGAATTTGTCTGATAACTGTGATGGCTGCGATATCGCGGGCATGTAGTCCCGTGTACTTTGGGTGTGTGTAGAATTTGTCTGATAACTGTGATGGCTGCAGATGATTAATTTTTTCAAGCAGTTCCTACGTTTGCTACCAAATGGTACCACCCACGACACCTAGCTGCGGACGCGGCTACTAAATGCCATCGCAGTCAGCACCCGGTGGCGAACGTTGAAACTAATAGAGCGTTATCAAACTTACCTACAAATTTTTCCTTCCACAAGTGTAATTAGTGGAAGGTTCTTTTTCATGCCATAAATCTATCATATGGGACCACCGGCCTTACTTCCCCTCCGAAGGAAGGCATACTGAGGGATTTTAACGCTCTTAAAAATCCAACAGCTTCGGCCGGGTTTGAACCCGCGATCTTGGGCATAGAAGCTCAGCATGCTACCTACTCCGCCACAGAAGTCACTCTTATTTAAGTTTAAGCTTCTACTTCTCATTGCTCAAGGGCCCTCTCTAAGTTGTACGGATTTGGGTTTGCCATTTGTTGCAAACATTCTGTGCATAATAGTTTTTTTTTAAACTTCCACGGCCATTAGCAATACTGATATCAATTTGCCATTTCTGACTTGAAAACATCTTCACATCACTTTGATTATAATCCATACGTCACACTGCTCAAAGCATGAATTGGACAAATCCCCCTAACCTAGGCCTATATCTATTGATATCTCACCAGGAGATGGCAGTTGAGTTTGAACTGCAGAGGCCTTCTCACTTCGCATCGCGCATTCCGAAAACATCAAGTTAGTTACTACTTGCTTCACTCACTCAGCACATTCCTTCTTTCACAGGCTGCGTGTCGTCTGCTACAATGACAACCATTGGCACGAGGGAAGCCGATATATTTTGGTTTGGAATAGGTGGGCCGCGCATGCGTACTGAAGGACCCACACCCCGTCACAGCGTGTTCAACTGCCATCTCCTGGCGCGATGACAATACAAATCCACCGAACGGAAGATATGATGAACATCATGTTTTATCACACTCCATGGATTATCAATTTTTGAGATAATAATACGTACCCAGGATTTATTTTTTCAAACTTTCAGAGTTACACAATGTTTATTATTATTATTATTATTATTATTATTATTATTATTATTATTATAGCTTGCCACGGTGGGTGAGTGGATAGCGTGTCGGTCTACTAACCCCAAGATTGCAGGTTTGCCCCTGACCGTGGTAAGTGATTTTTGAAAGGCGGCAAAAATACGATACGCATGTCATACGATGTTGGCATGTCAAAGAACCCATTTGAATTCAGTAGGCCGAGTTCATAATGGCAAAATTAATCTCGGGAGTTTTCGCCAGCACAAAGTTCCTCATTTCTCTACTAGAAAGCGCTATTGTGTTCAAGGAGATTAGATATCTAACATCTAACCTCCTTGACTTTCATAGTCAAGGAACTACGAAATTCGACATGCAAGCTACCCTCTGGGTGTCAAATAGCAAAGCTTGCACCAGGCACCCGAGGCCATACGATATTATTATTATTATTATTATTATTATTATTATTATTATTATTATTACATAGGTGGGGATCCAATTCTCTATCAACAGCTATTTTGATTATTTGGTTATTCGACACTGCAGGGTACCCCCGTTGCTTCAACGTGAGTAACATGACATAATAATCGTCAATGTTGGTTGGTTGGTTGGTTGGTCGGTTAGTAGGTGGGATGGTTCGTTGGTTGGTTGGTTAGTTAGTTAGTTGGTGGGATGGTTCGCTGGTTGGTTAGTTAGTTAGCTGGTGGGTTGGTTCGTTGGTTGGTTAGTTAGTTGGTCGGTTGGTGGGTGAGTTGGTTAGTTAGTTAGTTTGTGGGACGGTTTGTTAGTTAGTTAGTTAGTTAGTTAGTTTGTGGGATGGTTCGTTAGTTGGTTGGTCTGTTCAGTATTGACTTACCAATTTGTATCGACAGACCAGAAAATCCTCAAATAATCTTTCCTAGAAAGATATAATAAGTCATGCGTGTTAATTCAGGCAGCAATGCTGTGCAGCAGCAACCCAGTGATCAAATGTTCCAATCCTCGACGGTACAGCTGGGTGACAAAAGAAAACCATGTGACCAAAAGAGTATGTTATTTCTACTAGCTTTGGGAATACGCTGCACCCTTAAAGTCCATCGACAGACCGTGCTGACATACTAAGCTGCTTCGCTACATGGAAGTGGTATAAGATTCACTGGCTGCAACGCAGAAAACCACATAATTCCACTCGAAACCTGCGTCTTAATATGCCCAGCTTAAAGCATTAAGAGCTACTGTGTGTGTGTGCCATCGTATTTCAGCCTCTGTGAAACCTGCTGGGAGAGTTCCTAAGTAACTGATCCTAATTAAAACAACGGCACAAATTATTGCACGAAGACACTGTACATACCTGGACACTTGTACTCCGAATGAGATACCTCGGATCTGTTGCCATTCTGTTCAAGATATTCTGGCTTTAGTTTAAGCTCCAAACAAGCAGTAGCGCTTATCATCAATCTTCAGCATTGCCGAATACAATTTAGTACTGTACCAATAACAGAACCTCGGAAGATTTAACATGGAGCCTACCAAGTAGGCTAATGAAAGATGTAACAATTTGGTCAATAAAACCATTCATTTCAGTGGAATAACACTATTCAACAATGACATTTTTACATAAACAAAAATACGCAATCTTTGTAGATTCTAGTACACTGAATTCGAATACGACAATAATGTTCGTGTTTTAGCTCCCGTTGTCGAGCTATATGAAGTTTGTTACGTCGTTATTTCTGTTTTAGCTCTCGTTTTGATCTTATTTCAGGAATGCCAGTGAATGCTGTGTTTTGTTTCTAGCTAACCCAGTCTGAGATTGCTTGTCTTCAGCACGCTGCTTCGCTACATGGAAGTGGTATAAGATTCACTGGCTGCAACGCAGAAAACCACATAATTCCACTCGAAACCTGCGTCTGCGTTGTGTATTGTGACGCGAGTTTCCGAGATACTGTGTGGAATCAAAACTGCTCCTTTTTGTACTGTGTGGAATCAAAACTTCTGTTATAATGCCTCACAGATGTGCCAATAACCCCCAACAATTTTTGTCCCATTATAATATGTGAAGGACATAAACGTTTCAATAACTTCCAAACCTGAGCTAATCTAGATTTTTAGCCTACTTTTCACATTTTGCAAAAATGAGGAAAAAGTAGACTTATGAGATCGAATCCGGAAAAATGTGTGTCTGTCTGTCCTTCTGGCTGTCTGTCTAACTGTCTGTCTGTGTGTCCAACCCCCCCCCCCCTATCAACTCCTAAACGACTGCAACAATCGAAACCAATTTAGTATGAGTAAAAATGTATACCGGATTATCTCAAGCCCATATTTGAAAATGATGTCAGTGCTACCGACTGCTGAAAAAACGCACTACAAATTTGAGCTCCATGATGGATATCTTGGAAGGTATGCATGGGAGCTATTCTAAAATTGGCACACATGTAGATAATACTATTTAAGTTTAATTTCCAGGAGGCCATACATGACAGTGTTGCCAAAATAATGTTAAGCCTTCTGATAGGTCCAATTTTTAAATGCATATACCTTCTACACTATCAATTGTATATCAACCAAATTTTGTATGTAATATGTGTACATAATTAGATATGACTGAGCGTATTCTTAAGAGCCACTAGGGCTGCCAACTGTTAATAATTGCTCTCTCTATTTAAAAAAATCCAAATACCAATATATCAGAAAGTATGTAAGCCGGCAGCTTTAAACTATGCACACGTATAGTATCTGACATTTTAGATTAATTTGGAGTAACTTATATACGTCAGTTCTACCAACATGATTCTAAGCCTGCTGATAGGTCAAATTTTAAAATACATGTAACTTCTATACTATACTAACAAATGGATTTCATCCAAAATTGGCACAACAAGATATCAAAATATTTCAGATTATTTCTGACCAGCACACGCATGGCATTGTTGCCAAAATGCTTTTACGCGTGCTGATAGATCCAATGTCTAACTGCATGTAACGTTCATTGGACTTCAACCAAATTTTGTAGGCCTATTCTGTACCTTAAGAGATGGAACTAAGAATATATTCAGTCACCAGGGCTGCCAACTGTAGTGCTCTATTAGGCTACATTATACCAGGTATATTACTAACTAATTAGACATTTCGATATTACCAACTTAATTTCGTCATTATTCTAGTTAGGTTCATAAACTGTAGATTAATCATTGGCATGAATCTTAATTTTAAGAAAAGTAGGCTATTTAGTTCGTCACGGAACTTCTTGTTAACTGTCATTTTCAACTTCAGCACACTCAAATCCATATAAATCTACTATTTTTGCCTTTGTAAGAAAAAAAAAAAGATAAAATGTGTTGTCTAGTGTAATTTGCCTACATATATAGTAGTCTGTGTAGGCTACTGCAGATTGCTACTAGAATCTGAGAATGAGTAGTCGAAGTCTTAAGCTTGGTGCTATCTTGGCATTTGCCTTTATGTGTAGATGGGGAATCAAATAAAAACAATCTTAAAAGTATCGAGAATATGAGTTTTCTCAGCCTGTGTATGCAAATTGTGTGTTATTGTATCAGTTGATGTATGTACACATGTGATCTCATCAGGTATTCAACACGCTGACTCCTGGTAGCAGACATGCCATTAGGCAAAGCAGCTGCGAGTAGTCCACTCCGCTAATTACGGACAATCACCCTCAAGTTCCATCAGTTCAAATACACAGCGAGAACTGTGCACCTTCAACAGTGATCACCTTGAAGTTTCACTCTATACTTGTTTCAACAAAAACTAAGATACTTTGAATTAATATAATATGACTTGATATGCGTTTATTGCCGGAACAAGTTCTAAGACGCAAAGGAAATGCAAGAGGAAAAACCATGAGCAAGCGATAGCTTCAATATTCAATCACTGGATGTGATAGGTTTCAGTCTATATGTTACAGGAAAAGTCGATTCTCCAGTAAGAGTTGACTCTCCCTAGGTAAAGTCGACTCTTACTGATCTTTTCAGTAAAAGTTGATTAAAAGCGGTATGTGTTCAATTTCGATCAACATTTACTAGTCAGAGTTGACTATACCTAGGGAAAGTATACTCTCACTGTCTTGAGATAGTAACAGTTGACTATTTGCAAGGAAACGATACTAGCTAATAAACAAGTAGTTCCGTGAAGAACTATACAGCCTATTTTCATATATCCTACTTATGTTAACTGCCACAATCAACATACAAAATTTCAGTTTAATTGCTGTAACAGATTCGTAGATATTGAGAACCGTCTAAATATTTCAGATGGTCGCCAGGTTGGATTTTTATTTTTGTACTATTACATTAAGATTATTGTGTACGTGTGGTATTCAAACTTCAATCGCATGATTAGACAACAAGAAGTAAAAACGAGATTTTAAAATTACGCACAGCAGCCATCTTGTGATAATGCAAACCATTGAAATAAATTAGATGCCAGTGGATCAACATTTGTATAAGCATTTAACGTGCAACGTTTCACGGCACTCGGATAGTTAATTCGCGAGAAACGTCCATTTAAATATTTATACTTCGCGTCGCCGCCATGTTGGATTTGTGCTCACCAGGTTCCTGAAAGTCCTATAGGTGAACATATGTTCATAGTCTCTATGAACATTAAAAAATTCAGTTTGGTTGCTGTAAAAGATTCATAGATATTGAGAACCGTCTAAATATTTCGGGAGCTCACCATTTAGGAGTGTTATGTGTATAGGCCATAGAGTTATGAACCATTCAAGGACAATTATTGCCTAGGTTCATTATTCAAACTTTCACTTCGATCGCATGATTACGACACAAGAAATTAAAACTTAATTTTAAAATTTCGCACAGCCGCCATCTTGAGGTTATGTAAGCAATTGAATTAAATTAGATGGCAGTGCATTACAATCTGCAAAATCAATTACGGTACCACATTTCACTGCGCTCAGAGAGTTAAATCACGAGAAAAGTCTATTAAAATATTTTAAATTCGCTTGGTCGCCATGTTCGTTTCGTACTTTACAGGTTTATGAAATATACATAGGTATACCTGTATCAGTACCCTTTATCACCGTACAAAATTGCAGGCTGATATCTGTAATAGTTTCGGAGATATAGAATGTCAGTGAAATATTTCGCACAGCCGCCATTTTGAGGTTATGTAAACAATTGAACTAAATTAGACTCCAGTGCATTACAATGTGTATAAACATTTGCTGTACTAAGTTTAATTACATTTAGATAGTTAAATCGCGAGAAAAGTCTATTTAAATAACTCAACTTCGCTTGGCCGCCATGTTGGTTTTGTAGTCACCAGGTTTTTGAAAGTCTCATAGGTGAACTTCTAGTAGTGCCCTTTATCACCGTACACAATTTCAGGGCGATATCGTAATAGTTTCGGAGATATTGAATGATAGTGAAATATTTCGCACAGCCGCCATGTTGGATTGGAGAGACGTAACAAAATTTGAAGGGCACGGTCGAGGTCGCCGGGAATAGTGCTATGAACTTCCCGAGTTTCATTGAAATCGCTCCAGCCGTTTCGATTTTATTAGGGGAGGACACACACACGAATCACACACACACGCACACACACACACACACACGCACACACACACACACACACGCACACACACACGGACAAAAGGTGATCTCATAAGCCTATTTTTTCAAAATTGAAAATAGGCTAATAATAAAAAACGAATAGGGAGGCAAAACCAATACATTAAGAGAGAAATGTTTAAGGAAAACTAATAAAAATATAAAACCGTTATAATACTGTACATAAAGAGATAGAAATATTTATCATTTATTACAGCAAGGTAAAGATGTGACACTTTGAGTTGCAAAGAACAATTTTCTTCTTGCACATGCACTTCATGGATTCGCATTTAGTGTTGCAAGGACATTTGAAAAAACCTTGTCCACTTCCAAGTGATTGTGAAGTTGCAACAGTGCTCACAGCTATTGTTTTATCCATAGAAAATTCATTTTCTTGGATAATGTTCGTAGGACATTAAATTTACTGAATTGAGACCTGAAAAGATGTAATCATTGACATCTGAACAATGTAATACTATGGGCAGCGAGAGAGAGGATATATATATATATATATATCTTTTATTTTAGCTTTGAAAACTTACCTTGGGAAAAGCTGCTTTAGAATTCCATTTCTCGTTCCAATTCGATAAAAGCCATCATCGACAACCTCCAGTAACACGCCAAGGATAGATCGAGCATCTCCTCTACCGCGGTCAACATCGGGGATAGGAATTCGAAGGTCAACATCGGGGATAGGAATTCGAACTGATATTCCTTTTTCTACTGGCGGATGAATGTGATCTGATATTTTTTTCATGCGTTTAGCTTGTTGTTCTGGACAGTAGAAAGCTTCATTTCTCTGTATCTTGATGTCCTCAGTAGATTTGTCCAGGTCAGTGAGGAGATAATCACTATCATCTAAGAGCTTTTCACCACTTGATATATTTTGGTTAGTTTCATTTTCATCAGGATTTCCATTCCCGTAACTTCCAATTTCGTTTTCTTGTTGTTGCTGAATTTGATCAATTGCGCATTGAAGATCCTGTTCTGTTTCTAAATTTGCCAGTACCTCAGTTGGTAGTTTTGAACTAGATAAGCCATGTCTCGGGGGGCAACCGAACATTGCCTCATTCGGGGATAGTTTCCTCCCACTATGCAATGCAGTGTTTTTTATAAGTTGAATAAACTTTAAGCCTTCACTCCATTTTGATGTTTTGTGGTCTTGCATCCAGTGGTTATCATATTCTCTATGTCCTGGTTGGCTCTTTCGACGCTACCTTGACTCTGACTATGTCGTGATTTGCCGTGCACCATTTTGAAGTTCGGTCATGTATTAACCAGACTGTCAATAATTTTTATTAACAAATTCTCTCGCATTGTCTGATTGTAAAATACAAAGAGCACCTAACAAAGTGAAAATATCAACGATATTATTACACACTTCGTCTGCAGTCTTTGATTTCAGTGGTCTTAGCACAACAAACTTTGTTAAATGGTCCTGGCACACCATTATAAATTTGAAGTCTTCATCAGGTTGCGACTGAAAGTCAATCAAGTCCACTTGACATCGAGAATTCATTTCCTTGAATAACAAAGGCTTTACAACCAGTCCTTTCATCTTATGTCTCAATTTTTGATCTCAAGGTTCGCACAAGCTTAAAAATAGTAAAATGCCCTTTGTAATAACATTTTGAAATTTCCCTTACAATTGCTGAATCATACGATCTCTTCCTCCGAGTCCAGTGTATATGTGCGCTTCATTAACAACTGCAAACAACTCTTCATCAAAAACATAATACCTTATGCTGTCTTGGTCTGTGACAGGGTGTATTAGTTTTGAAATACAATTTACTTCAATAATGTCATATCGTCTTAAAAACCGGATATCGTTACATTCTTAATTAATTGCAGTTTTTAGATTTTTCAATTTTTGAATGTAGCTATTATATTTCAATTTGGTCAATGTCAGTGAATTTACCTTGGAAGTCAAGCGTTCCTGCTGCAGTTTTTCACGAAACAGTTCTGCCGTGGTGTCTGACATAATTATTACACACTTAAACTAATTATTTAAACGTAAAGGAATCTTTTGTCACTATTGCACAACAATAAAGAGCCGAGTAATGACGAATGGCAACTGCCTGTTGTGTGGTGGGGTAATAAAAACAGAGAATTGTTCTGATCTATAACGGTCGGTCCAATAATGGAAGTACGAGTCCAAACAATCGCAATATTTTAATAATCATAACAAAGGTTTGGCGCGCGCGGTTACATTTTCAGAGCAGCATCTGTGAATCAACTTTTACTAAACCACAGCAGGCATAGTTAACTCTCCCTAGGAAAAGTTGATCTGTATGTTTTCAATCAACTGTTACTGATACTTTCAGTAAGAGTTGACTCTGCCTAGGGAGAGTTAACTCTTACTAAGAATCGACTTTCCCTGTAACATATACATTGAATGGGCAAAGATGGAGATTAGTGAGATATTTAAATCGAATTTTGTTTTTTAGTCGGTCAACAATCCCGAAAACGGCTCGTGAATTAAAACTCAACATTTTTTCTAGGTGGGGTTTCACCCAGGAACACCAAACTGGCTCATCAGCGGGCTCTTGATGTCCCGCCCCTGGACCTCCGCAGGAGTAGCGAACTGTGCACTACCTCCCTTCTTATGAAGCACATGTGCGTCTCTTAACTGCGAGAGCTAAAAGCTCAAGCAGCCTCACCTCCTTATAAAGGCTGGCTTTCACGGCCCTTGAATTAAAACCGAAAAGCATTAGCAAATCTGAATACGTCATCCACAGCAACAATCGAGCTCTTGAACCATCTCTAGATGCAGTATGGGGTAAACACTGTTTTGTTAACATCTTGTTATACCTGACGTTGCCGCTGATATGTGAGTACGTGTGATAGAGCGAGAGTGTGTGTGTAATAGCGCTATGCTAATTAATGTTTCCCGTATGAAGGACCATTACTAATTACTACATTAATGGCCATCCGCTAATTACGTGCACATTAAAAGAGAGAAAAGAACAGTAACATATTTGGTATTGTGCTCCACATGGATTTCATATCAAAAATTCCTATATAAACGAGAGAAATAAAACTTTTATCACACTGATATTGAGCAAATTTCAAACACGCATCTCATCGATTCACTTATCAACTTTTTTGTGATGTGTAAAATATGTCATACACTCATGCAGCACTATGGTACAGGATGCTCTATTTAGTTTTGGTATGCTCATAGCAGTTGCTCAACACAAACTGTACATACTCACACACGCACACATCAGAGAGGGCCAGATTGACACGTCAAACATTTGTCTTCATTCCTAACTCTAGAAGTTCTTGTCTATCTGTCAGTTAGATAATCAGCCCGAAGGCTGGATGGAAAAATCAAAAAGCACCTCCGTAGGTTATGTGGGTTGTTGTTTGAGTCTTCAATCTTTTGACTGGTTTGGTGCAGTTCCCCATTCCTTCCTGTCCTGAGCTAATCGTTTCATCTCTACATAGCTACCACGCCCTACATCAGAGGCAATCTGTTTAACGCATTCTAACCTTCGTCTACTCCTACAGTTCTTGTCCTCGACCCTTCCTTCCTTAACTAAGGTTGCTATTCCTGGGTGTCTTAGTATGTGTCCAACCAACCTATCTCTTCTCTTCATCTGCAGTCGCCAGAAATACGCCTCCTGTCCCACTCGTCTTAATACCTCTTCATTTGATACGGTACCCTATCTACCCATCGGATCTTCATCATTCTCCTGTAACACCACATTTCAAACTCTTCAATTCTCCTCTTTTCTGCTGCACCAATAGTCCAAGTTTCACTTCCATTGAGTGCCACGCTCCAGACAAAGGCTTTAAAATCACTTTCTAATACCTAAATCTACATTTGATATCAAGAGATTCTTTTTCTGTAGAAATGCTTTCCTTGCCTGAGCCAACCTACTTTTTATATCCTCTTTGCTTCGTCCATCATTGGGTGTTTAGCTTCCTATGTAACAGAAGTCTCCTACTTCCTTTAGCTTTTCACCTGCCAATTTGATGTCCATAGAGGTTTCTGATTTATTTCGGCTGCATTCCAATATTTTTGTGTTACATTTATTGATTTTCATTATGAATTATTTTCTCAAGACGGAGTCCATACCATTCAGAAACTCATTCAAATCCTCAGGCGTGTCGGCCAAGATGACGATGTCATCAGCAAATCTGAGTTAAAATTATTTCTCCTAGAATTTTCACTCCCACTTTAAATTTTTCTCCAATTTCCTTCATTGCTTGTTCAATGTGGGTATATACCCGAAAATTCCCAAAGCAGCATTCTAACGAGGCATACTATTTTGGGCATTCCGGAGTCCCTGAATATTCAAAACAAAGTGTGATGTTTATAACCACAGTGGTTTACCTCAATATCAATATCATGAAATTTAAAGTAAAATCATCACAAGTTCTTCATCACCAACTGTAATGTGTGACGGATGATAATAATAATCTTATAGGTTTTACGTGCCTTTTAACTACTGAGGCTTTTAGAGACACCGGGATGCCGGAATTTTTCCCTGAAGGGGATCTTTATCGTGCCAGTAAATCTATTCACCCGGGTCCCTCGCATTTGTGCACCCTCAAATGCCACCTGACTGTGCCAGGATTCGATCCTGCAAACTTGGGCAGAGCAGGCGAGAATGTTACCGCTGAGCCACGCAGCCATTCAATGCAATGAAAAATATAGTCTAATGTTGAAATAATTTTTGTTTAACTTACAACCGGAGACTGGTTCCAGATCAGTTGCATCACTTACCTAAAATGAAGAAACACATGAATTAGCCACAGAACGACTTAATTAACAGTAAGACATGTTACAGGAGAATGGTAAAGATCAGAAGAGTAGATAAAGTAAGAAATGAAGAGGTATTAACTTATGGCACGTGCGAGAGAAGATATGTTTTTGTCGACTGTTAATGAAGAGTAGAGATAAGTAGGTTAGACACATACCAAGACGCCCAGGAATAACAAACTTCGTTATGAAATAAAAGGAAGGAAGCTTGTAGTTTTACGTGTCCGTTAGTCATGTGATCATGACCCAAGGGTCCTCCTTTTTACGTGGAATCCTAACCACAGGAAATGGCATTTCACTTCGGATATCTCACATGCATTAACCGGGAATCAAAGAATAGCTGGACAGCTGTACCACCACGCCTCCCAACTTAGTTATGAAAGGAAGGCTCGAAATCAAGAACTGTAGGGGTAGACCAAGGTTATAATGTGTTAAACAGATTGCATCGGTTGTAAGGTGAGGTAGTTATATAGAGATGAAACAATTAACTCAGAATAGGAAGACCCGCAGTGCTGCATCAGACCAGTCGAAAAACGTAAGTCTCAAACAACAACAACAACAACAACAACAAGACATGATGTTCAAAAAAATAAGAGAAAAATCATTGCTGGGATTGTTTTCTTACGTAACAATAAATGAAGAGCCATTATGTTAGCAGGTGGCACGGCAGAGGTAAACTCAGTAATAATAATAATAATAATAATAATAATAATAATACATTGGCAGACTACTCAAAGATAGAATTCATGTACATTGTTTGGCCTTTGCTGATGACATAGCAATCCTTTCTAATAACAGGCAAGAAGCAATTCATTCCATTGAAAAATTACATGAAATTGCCATCAAAACGGGACTTCAAATTTCGTATGAGAAAACTCAGTACATGGAAGGAGCCTCACGATACTTAGACGGACAACCTATGAGAACTAAATTCGGCAAAATCTTTCAAGTGAACGAATTCAAATATCTGGGAGAAATTATTCAGCCCTCTGGTTTAAACCGTGAAGCAAATAAAGAGAGAATTTCCAAATTACAGAAAGCTTACAGAATCACTTGGAATAGGTATAACAAAAAAATCAATATCTCGGAAAGCAAAACTTAGACATTATAATACAGTTATCAAACCGGAGGCGTTATATGCATCAGAAACCTTAATCATTGGTGGCAAATCTTGAACCAAAGAGATTGAAAAACAAGAAAGGAAAATTTTACGAAAAAATTTTGGCCCAGTTTTTATAGAGGGAATCTGGAGGAAAAAGTCATCCCAGGAAATATATCGCCAATGTGAAAAAATGTCTCATACTTTTCAGAAAAGACGATTGAAATTTTACGGGCACATTATCAGAATGAACAATGGCAGATTGACTAAAAGAATTCTCAACTTGGCCCTGTCACTAAAAACCAAGAACAGCTGGCTACGTGAAATTGAAACAGATCTCCAGGAAATCAACATTTCAGACAATATTATACAGGACAGATGCAAATTCAGAACCCTAATCGACAATCACCAATTTGAAGACAAACCCAACACCAGGGCCACCATAACTTGGACAGAAGACCGAAGAAAGGCGCTCAGCGAGAGGATGAAGAGATTTTGGAAGGAAAAGAAGGCCAACACATCAGCTAAACAGGTTCAACCGTGCTCCTGAGTCGGGCATAACGATGCAAGAAGAAGAATACATTTGTAAGAACCTCAGTGTTTGTGATGACTGTGAAAGCCTGTGTATTTGTAATTGGGACAGGGATTAGGAAATTGGGGACCGTAGCCATAAAACAAGTACTAGACAGTGAAATGAAGAAAACTAACACCCAACGAAAGCCACTTCTGGAACTGCTAGGGTAAGTTTCGAAACTACCACTTCTCAATTATCTCCATGTATCTGAATGTACTTCGTTCCAGCCCCAGATCGGAATATAATTTTAATTCAGAACTCGGAACTGAGGTCTGGACCTTCGGTTGAACAGCTTCAAACGAATCACTAGAGTGCTAGACAATAAAAGTCAGCTTCACTGAATATTGGACGGAATCCGAATCAGAATGAAAATTATGTATTGAAATCGTGATACATCCCTTCTTCTACGTGCCAGAGCAACAGTATATGTTGCCCACCCCTGCTCTAGAGACAGAGAGATATATTGGCCACCTCTGCCATAGAGTAAGAAAGAGACGGACGATATGTTTTAATTACAACCCTGCGCTCGCTCGCCATGTTAGGACACAGCAGCTTATTATGGCATTAATTCTCTTTGAAAAAATATTTAGAATGAAAGTGTTTCTGTGGACTCTCGGGCGAGTGACATATAAATTCCTGCTATCCCTTTAGTAAATCCAGTGAATTCCTTGGTTTGTTAGAACTCCGTTTATTTAATGAGCATTGTTCTGAGGAATACTTAAAAATTAGGTGGCTCTAGTCTTCGATTATTTCCATCTGCTTAGAACAGCTCGCTCGGCTTCGTGAGTCATGCATGAGATCAAGCTTGATGTGCAATTTAGCTTGAGAAAAGAATCAGCTGCTGTGTTTAAAACCTGGCGTACAATACTTTACTGTGCAACTCTGTTTAACGCGCTGAAACAACGGTTTTAGTACGACTGTAATCAAATAAGCGGTACGGCAAGTAAGCAAGTACAATGCAAATACATGGGTTGGTTTTTTAGTTTTGGCACCTTAGTTATAACTGGATTAATAACTCACTTAGATGGTTCCAAGTTTCACAGGCCCTCGATGTAGTCCCCACCGTTGCGTACAATGTGTTCTCAGCGATGCGGAAGTCGTTGGATCCCGTTGGCACTGCCCAATCTATTGATGGTACGAAGAGAGCGCTCGGCAGCCTGATTAACGTCTTCAATGGTACGGAAGCGCTGCCATACTGTTCCCTGAGGGCAAACCGTAAATGCGGCGTACTATTGTTCGTTTCTGCAAGACCATCTCCGAGGAGTTCTGAGAAGGAAACGGCGCCACCACATGGTTACACCGCCCATCGTTCTGCATGACAATGCTAGGGCACACACAGCAGGCGTTGTGTCGGCATTGCTGGATCGCTAGGGCTGGGAGGTCCTCTATCACCCCCCATATTCTCCCGACATCAGTCCCTGCGACTATGATCTCATCCCGAAGATGAAGATGACAATGCGCGGGGAGCAGGCTGCCGAGCGCTCTCTTCGTACCATCAATAGATTGGGCAGTGCCAACGGGATCCAACGACTTCCGCATCGCTGGGAATACGTTGTACGCAACGGTGGGGACTACATCGAGGGCCTGTGAAACTTGGAACAATCTAAGTGAGTTATTAATCCAGTTATAACTAAGGTGCCAAAACTACAAAACAAACCCATGTACATTTGCCATTGATAGCACAAATGTTTGTAGATATCCGTACTGATGGATGAATTCAAAGTTTAAATTATACGCCAATCAAGTAAGAAAGTAAACGAGCAAGCAAGCAAGCAAGCGAGTAAGTAAGTAAGTAAGTAAGTAAGTAAGATTTTGTAGGTCTCGTGGCCATTAACTAAGCGACCTCCTTTTTATGTGGATTCCGTTCCAATGACCGAGACATTCACCGTGAAAATTGCACATACATTAATGTGGAATCGGATCCCGACTACCTTGGTGAGAGGCAAGCGGCTTGACCGCTTAGGCATTACGTCCGCAGGTACGTAAGTGACGACAACAGATAAGACTACGGTACCTTAGTCTGGAACTTTCTACTGAGAACTTACAGAGGTGTGCATATTATTAGACTCAAGTAAATCATTTAAATCAGTCACAATGTTTTATTAAAAATCAGTTTATTTTATTTTTATTACCCTACTTAGTAATGTTTCCTCCCCTGTGGACTCACAACGTTTCCCACAAGGAATTGCATCTGGAATTTTTCCAAATTGGTGATTCTGAGGGTCACCTGAACTGGGTCCAAATTTTATCATTTTAAATGATCTTGTCGACTTCGTCGTTACGCTGGGGTCTGGCGTTACGTTACGGTGACGGACGGACAGATGCACTGAGGTGTGTGACGTCATAGTACCGCTCGGTGCATGTGTACCCCGACAATCTCTACTTCGTTAGTATAAGACAAAAATCCCCGATTCTTGGATGTCACGGGTAATCTCGAGAACCACTGGATGGATTTTGATGCGGTTTTCACCATTCTGTAAAGGATATCTCGAGGAAAGATTCTGTAGAAAATAATTTATGTATGATCAAAGGAAGCCAAGCAGTAACGATTTCAGTGAAAAAGTCGAAAACAAACTTGGCGTCCGTGCGCTTCTTAAGCTTACGCTGGGCAAACCGTTAAAAATATCAATATACTATGAGCGTAAGAATTGGTCAGCATGAAAAGTTGTACAAAAAAGTCCGCTAGAGCGTATCTCTATCTTCAATACATCGCCCACTATAAGTGTTTTTAGACTGGATGGAATGGGCAAGTCCCCGCGCGCTCTGGTGAGCGTGCGGCATACACCGCGCTGGACCTTCATTGCCCTTGGTTTGCACTTGTCGTTCGCGAGTAATTTGAAACAAGATAAGCAGTTATGCAGATAATTTTCTAACATGTCAAGAGTCTTTGGCTTCGAGCGAAGCGAGAAGCCTCCAGCCTTTCTAGCATTTTTCAGCATTTCAGACTGACTGTCACTTTTTTCTTTTTCGTTGATTAATAGAAGACTTGCAATCTATCTGGTCTAAATTGACACGAAAACTAGAATAAAGTAATCAAAATAAAACGTGGGGCATTCTGCGTTAATAAGGCTCCTCCTTTAGTGGAAACTGGAACAAATTAGTTTACTGTCGGATTCTTTAAAAAATGTTACTATTGACTATTGATTAAACATTTGAAATAATTTCTGCGCCTTGCGAAACATTTCTACTGTATTAAGTCACGAAACGTACGAAGTAAATGTTAGAAAACTGCCATCGAGTCTAATAATTTGCACACCTCTGTAATTACCACTAGAATGCATAGGTGGTAAATATTTAAACTCCTAGCCGTAGTCTGCCACATAACTCGATAGAATAAATCGGTATCAAATTCACTTACTCCAGCTTTTCTTCGGCGAAAGAGGATGCTGATATAGCTTGTTAAAAAGACGTCTGAGATCAATGAAGGAAAACTCTGGATAACAAGTAAGGGGTGCGTCTGCCATGTGTACCGGTAGTGTAGTGGAGGGCAAAGACTTGTTCCCTGGGGAAGGCGGTGTTGCGAGCCAATTTAACTGGCAGCCCAGCCAACACTTGCCATTGTGACTTCTGAATGGTTCCCACAGGATCTTCCACGTGAAGGGATGCGTTATTGTTGTTGTGTGCTTGCGTGTGTGCCCTTCAAGATTTCTTTTTTTCATATGAACTGTTGTGTATTAGCCAATCAGTGACAATGGCATGGTGAACGATTCCGAACTGCTCTATTTCTTGCTCTCTTCGTTCGACACCAAGTCGTAGAAACAAGTTTCTTTATTTAAAATCTGCCCGGTTGATACTTGAAAAATATATAGAGATAAAGAGAATGAAAATACATAGAAAGCTGGGAACAATTTAACATTTTTTGGCATCCCGATAATGGGAGTGCACTAAGTTAATAGCTTAGACTGACATGTCTTGTAGATATATTTTGACAGTTAATATAAAATGAAACATTTTCTCCGCCTTTT
This sequence comes from Meconema thalassinum, assembly GCA_946902985.2. Taxonomy (NCBI): domain Eukaryota; kingdom Metazoa; phylum Arthropoda; class Insecta; order Orthoptera; family Tettigoniidae; genus Meconema; species Meconema thalassinum. The sequence continues at coordinate 166,019,185 of OX336396.1, forward strand.
ACAACACAACTACTGTCGACCAAAGTATTATGTGCACTCGAGTTTGAAGGTTGTTTGTGAAGTAACCAACAGACCTACATAAAATTCAATAACATCATCATTTTTGTCGTTCTATTTTACGTTAGTTCATGTAGGTTTGAAATTTTTAATTTATATTTTAATATTTTTTATCGCAGTTGGAACACAAAAAGTGCACGTTTTTAGGCGTGTTTTAACCATGCGTCATATTTAAGAATTATTATCTCAAAAACCCGTCTTCAAATCGAAACCAAATTTTAACACATTATACATTGGAATGTTGTATAACTGGTTTATTAATTTCAAAATTGTGTGTGTCCAAGAAACAAAGTTGTTATCATTTTTGTAAGTTAACTTTTTCTCGGCTCGGGGTGGTTGGAAAATGTAGTTCTTGGTTGCGTTGTAATCGTTATACATCAAAAAGTTATGCTGTATGACTGTGGAATACGTGAATTAATTCACTTATTTTATATCGGTTTGTATTTGTACGAGGAAATAACACATGGTTCACCTGCTAGCCGCTCCGGGAACAGCTGTACAGCGTTGCCGAAATGGTGCCCACACGCGTCTCGCTCGGAGGTGATGTCCTCGGACACTCCCGGCACTAAAATCCATACGATGGACAGATCAAACCAGTACCGCTTTATGCATCTGAATGCTTTATCCTATCCGAGAAATGTTTGCTCGCGAATTTAGAAAGAAAAGAAAGAATGAAAGAAAGAAAAAAGAATGATCCTACACATCATACTTGGCCCGGACTACAAAAATGGCATCTACATCAGAAAATCCAGGCAAGAAATATACTCTAAGATAGAGAAGATCACAGACACAATGCGAAAACGCAGAGTTTGTTTCTACGGTCATATACGACGGATGATCTACTCCCGACAGACGAAACGTATCTTCAGTATCTATGACTCGAAACGAAAAACGACAACGCCATGGCATGTTAACGTCCAGAAAGATATTAAAACAAGATGTTCAGTAAAGAACATATAGCCTACTTTCTCCTAAATGTATGAGTATAGTTATAACTCGTTGTTATTATCAAAGAGTATAATAGAACTATTCTTTGTTGAAGACCTTAGAAACGATTTACCTCTACCAAACGCCACAACCTAGATAAAAACTGCTACCATCATTGAAGAAAGAAAGATAAGAAGTATCTAAAGAATGTTATGGATCTGGAGACATAATCGAACGGACTGGCGGCGTGGCTCAGCGGTAACGTTCTCGCTTGCTGGACCGTATGTTTCAGGTTCGTATCCTGGCGCAGTCAGCTGGCATTTGAGGGTGCACAAATGCGAGGGAGCCGTGTTAGTAGATTTACTGGCACGTTAAAGATCCCCTTCGGGACAAAATTCTGGCACCCCGGCGTCTCTAAAAGCAACAGTAGTTAAAAGGGACGTAAAACCAATAACATTATTATTATTATTATTATTATTATTATTATTACATAATCGGCCTGACGCGGGCAACATCCAACTTTGAGTTGAGGCATGTCTTTACACGTCTGGCTGCGTATGACTTTCACAACCCTAATTGAATTAACAAATCTTTCCATGACCCTACAGAGACGTGTGTATACCAACTATGTGGATATTTTCGATTGCTATTTGGCTGAAATAGAATTATTAATTAATATCCTGAACTAGCACCAACGGTAGAGTTCAGATACTATGTGAAATCGTTTTGTTCTTTACTTCAATTAACATTTTCAAATAACGCACAATAGGCTGTTACAAACCCTTTAAAATAGAAAGTAAAAATGTATCGTAGTATCATCTTGTCATTCTTCAAATTCGATGCGCATAGAATGCAAATGGTATAGTAATCAATGGAGCCCCACGTAGACTAGTCGTGATATCTAGTGGTGAAATATCTAACAATATAATCCTAACAGAGCGAGTGCATTCTAGCGGCCAGAAGAAGAAACTTTTCAATCAAATCTGGTCGGCGTGCAGTTACCTTTTTGGCAGCTAGATGTCTCGAGTAAATCTGCTGGCGAATTATGTTTTAATTAAATATATATTTTACACCATAATATGCACAATATAACGCTTAATTTTAAAACATCTGAGTCATTACAAAACAATAAACATATAAAATTTCAAGCAAAAAAACTAGCTCTGATCGGGTTTGAACCATAGGCATTTGAGTGATAGGCTAACGCTCTACCACTGAGCTAATTGTGTCAACGAATATCGTTCTATATAAAATGACTTACATAGAACTTGTTAGCAAATAGTGATTTATACTAAACGATTTCATCACTGGAGTATATTATTTATATATAAAGCATTTCATACAAAGTTTATTTATTTTATATCACTACGCTATATTGCATGCAATACTCAAATTAGTGAAATATAAGTCAGGCACAAGATATCCGCTGCCATCTTGTCTTATTACTAAATCAGCTCAGCTTTTTAAAATCACGTCTGCACTATAGTATTACAAAATAAACTTTAAATTTCGAACGTGCCTCTTCCTTTAGAACAGTTAAAACGATTCTCGGCTCGATAATCGGAACTGGTGGGTCCCATGATATGGATTATAAAGTTTGCATAATTCGCACGGCCGCCATCCTGAAATGGTATGGCGGACGACCTTGTAGTTTGGTCACAAGACGCATCCTATACGAAGGTATGTTGTTACCAAATTTGGTAGAGATCGGATGGTTTGGTTAGTCGTTATTTGATTTTACGTTTTGAACGTTTGAGTGGCCGCCATTCAGTTTTAGTAAAGATGGCGGCGATATAAAACATGACACTGAGGTGTCCTTTGCTAGTGCTACCTTTGTACCAAATTTCGTTCAATTCGCATTCACCGTGTTCGAATTGATAGGGGGGGACAGACATTCAGAGTACACACACTCACACACACACACACACACACACACACACACACACACACACACACACAGACACACAGACACACACACACACACAGACTCACACACACACATACACACACACACAGACAGACACACTTTTTTCGCCCTGTGTTGATCTCATAAGTCTACTTTCATTTTTTGCAAAAATCGAAAGTAGGCTAAAAAGGGGGAATACGGGCAAAAGATGCACAAGACCGAAATCTTTATAGAGCAGCTATTAATACGTTTGGGACTTTTCGGGACGAAAAATGGACAACTTTTGCGAAATGGACAGATGAAAGTCGTACTAAACACAGTGAGCTCATGAAGACAATGTGGATCAAGAGAAAAATGAACAAAATAATGCCAGGCTTATCGTGGTCCCTAGTTGGCTGATTAGCAAAATTGAATGAATGAATGAATAATAATACCGTATGGCCCCGGGTGCCGGGTGCAAGCTTTGTTATTTGACGTCCAGAAAGCAGCTTGCATGACAAATTTTTGTCGTTCCTTGGAGCGCTATGAAAGTCAAGGAGATTAGATATCTACGCTCCTTGACACTATAGCGCTTTCTAATAGAGAAATGAGAGACTTTGTAATGGCGGAAAATCCTAAGATTAATTTGGCCATTATGAACACGGCCTACTGAAATCAAATGGGTTCATTAACATGCCAACAACGTAAGACATACGTGCCGAGATTTTTGTCGCCTTTCAAAAATCACTGACCATGGCCAGGAGCGAACCTGGAAGCTTGGGGTTGGTAGTCCGTCACGGTAACCACTCACCCACCGTGGCAAGCAATAAAATCGTATTGTGCTTCGATCGCCGAGATTTTTGTCGCCTTTCAAAAATCACTGACCATGGCCAGGAGCGAACCTGGAAGCTTGGGGTTGGTAGTCCGTCACGGTAACCACTCACCCACGGTGGCAAGCAATAAAATCGTATTGTGCTTCGATCGAATTGGAGTGCTGTAAAAGCCGTGAATTCTTCACCGTTCCGTGAAACCCACTGAGCTGGAAGTAAGCTAGCGGGCATCCCTCCTTCTTCCGGGGAACGATGTATTTACGGACAGTTCATTAATTGGATAAATGCGTTCCAGGCTTTATGAATGAACTCGAGCGATTTCAGCAGTAGAACATTATTTATTGTTATGTAAAATATATTTCCTGCTCTTCTTGCTTCTGATTTTGGACATCGATGAACAATTACTTGGTCTATGGGTGAATAGGTTACCATTAAGCATTTCCCTCTTGTTTCGTTTTGCTGCCGGAAATGTACGTTAGGGTACACCACATCAATAGTTCGGATAGCTGCTCCTTGGGAGCTCCAAGGTTTAATCGGTATTCCTCTGGTTCTTTTTCCCACACTCGCTCTAGTCAAATGTCAGAATATTAACTTATTTCATGTCCCGATCAACTATTTACACTTATACAAGGGCATGGTGGAGCAGCGGTCAAGCTGTTGGCCTCTCACCACGGCGGACCGGGTTCGATTCCCGGTCAATGCATGTGAGATTTTCAAAGTGAAATGCCACGTCCTGTGGTTCGGATTCCACGTTAAAAGGAGGTCCTGTGGCTTATGATCTCGAGATTAACGGTCACGTAAAACTACAATCTCTTATTTACACTTATACAAAATTGTGTAATGGCTAGCATTCTTGGCTGTCACCTCGGAGGCCCGAGTTCGATTCACGACTCTGCCAAGACATTTAATTATGGTCTGAGGGCTGGAACGAGGTACACTCTGCCTCGTGAGGCAAAACTGAGAAGAGGCAGGTTCGATTCTTGCCAGAGCCATCCTGAAAGTGGCTTTCCGTGGTTTCCTACCGAGCAACTCCCTTCCAAACATTCACATTTTCTCTCCTTACAGACCCCCCAGAGGCTCACATCTAGTGGGACGTGGGTTGGCGACCACGGGGCCCCAGTTGAGTACGGTATTGCTTCCACTTACTTGTGCCGGGCTCCTCGCCGTCTTCTTTCCTGTCGACCTCACTTGGTCAACTCTTGTTCTCTTCCCACCCCGACGGTATTAGGGTATCCGAGGCCTAGGGAGTCTCTTCCTTTCCCGCCTTAATTTACCCTTGTCTCATCTTTTCTGATACCCTCCTTCTGCGAGGGGTCAGCCTTCTTTTTCTTTTCATGTTATCTCCTGCCTTCTGCTCAAGGCCCTGGATATTGCTACACCCTCAGGGGCTCACGGCTGATGACTTCGGGAGTTGGTGACCCCGAGGGATTCCTGAGCTGGTTCCGGTTTTCCCTTTTTTATCCATTACCTGTGGGGGCGGACCCTCTCCTCTTTCCCTTTCCTATCTGCCTTTCATGGCTCTCCTTCATTACAAGTCCCTCAATCCGCCTTCTTCGAGGATTGAGGGCATTTCTTTTCCTCCTGTCCTTTATTTGCCTTATTCTCCTTTTGTTTTCCATTTCTTCTTCTAGTATATAAGTTAGTAGTTAGTTTTAGTTATAGTTTACATTTCATTATCATCTTCACGATCACCCTCACCATTAGGGGCCGATAACCTAGATGGTGGGCCCCTTAAAACAACAATTATCATCATCATCATGATCTCCTTACAGAACATTCAAACAAAACATTCGAAGATCCCTTTCATCCTCAATTCCTACCCCCTCCCCCTCCTGATCACCCACTACCTCAATCATTCCCTGCGGATTTCCCGAGAGATGTCTCTTACTGTCATCACTGACATTTGTTACTTGTTAATATTATTTAAGGCTTGTTAAACTATTAAGTGTAAAATGACCCTTTCATGGTTGTAGGCCCGATCAAATAAATAAATAAATAAATAAATAAATAAATAAATAAATAAATAAATAAATAAATAAATAAATAAATAAATAAATAAATAAATAAATAAATAAATAAATAAATAAATAAATAAATAAATAAATAAATAAATAAATAAATAAATAAATAAATAAATAAATAAATAAATAAATAAATAAATAAATAAATAAATAAATAAATAAATAAATAAATAAATAAATAAATAAATAAATAAATAAATAAATAAATAAATAAATAAATAAATAAATAAATAAATAAATAAATAAATAAATAAATAAATAAATAAATAAATAAATAAATAAATAAATAAATAAATAAATAAATAAATAAATAAATAAATAAATAAATAAATAAATAAATAAATAAATAAATAAATAAATAAATAAATAAATAAATAAATAAATAAATAAATAAATAAATAAATAAATAAATAAATAAATAAATAAATAAATAAATAAATAAATAAATAAATAAATAAATAAATAAATAAATAAATAAATAAATAAATAAATAAATAAATAAATAAATAAATAAATAAATAAATAAATAAATAAATAAATAAATAAATAAATAAATAAATAAATCAATCCGTGGTTCCCATAAATCCGTGGTTCCCAACCTTTGCCAGCTAACGCCTCCCTTTTCATATACGAGTGGTCTTCGCCCCACTCCCCCTTGCACACTATAACGTCTTCGATAAACTGACGTGGTAGATAGCGCCTATAGACCTAACCTAATAACACTACATAATGGAATAAATATAAAAATTATAAAACCTTGTATGTAACAATAATACTAGAAAATGAAAGCCACTACTACATGGTCATAGTTCACTTTCACGCAAGTATACCACAAAGTGTGCAATTAGACGTGCGTTGAGTGGTAGTGTTCGCGCATCTCCTTACAACACAGCAAATTCCTAATTTCACCTCCAACCTCACGGCTCCGCACAGGTTGGTGCCGACAGTAGGCCATTACCAGAGCTTTTGAACGATTGACTTGGCACGACAATCACTTTGAGAGATTCGAAAAATGTTTATTATACAAAATTGTAATATTCGAGTTTTAAAAAATTGGCCCCTTGATAAAGCCCCACGCCCCCCTCCCCCCCCCCCCAGGTTGGGAACCCCTGAAATAAATAAATAAATAAATAAATAAATAAATAAATAAATAAATAAATAGCATCTAACGCAAGGCCACGGCCTCTTCCTACCAAATACCTAACTTAATTACAAATACACACACTAGTACCGACATCAAAGTGACACAGGTTATCAGAAAAAATTACACACAACGAAGTACACGGAACTACATGACCACGATGTCGCAAATGCCTTAAGACAATCAAAAACAGCAACAAACTTGATCACTAAGCTAACCAAAGCACAATTACGTTGTTTTAGAACTCGCTAATTAATTCACGGCATGAAGCGGCACACAACCGCCGTTGCTGTTACCTGGTGCATCTAGTCTAGTTAAACTGCTGCAAAGGTCTAACAGCCGTACGTGCAGCCCACCTTAAAAGGCAAGAGCTTGGAGTTGTGCAGGTTAAGTGTTAGTACACGGGAGGAACTGTACATTTTGTACATCGTATCATTTACGCTCGGGTTGCACCAAGTTTTGCTAAATGTTCTTTGTTTTGAACGAAGATAAAGCCCTCACCTGTACGCTTTGATTGTAAATGTCGTTATTATGTCGTCTATTTTGCGACGGAAGTTATCTGATGGTAGTTTTTTTATTCTGCCCGAAGGCAGGCCCGTCCCTCCGAAGAGGCTACCCTGAGCCGGAGTTTACGTGCGGTAGGGTGGCCAGCTCCTTTCCGCTCCTCCTTACACTCTCCCCAACAACAGCGCGTGATCCCCCAGAACGGGAATTCCATCGAAGTTCCGATCACGCCCAATGTTGCTTATCTGCGGAGTTCTCATGGGATCCAGTGTTTCAACATGGCGATGGTAGTTAAACTTGAATCAATGAAACGAAGCTTACTCACAGAAACAGCAGTAGAGCAAGGGGTCTAGCAGGATTTCACAAGATCGTTTTCAATCAGATTCCCATTCCATTATATATTAGGTGAAACTGTCTAATGATTCGTTTTGAGATGGAATTCCCAACGCGACGATCCAGAGTTCGATTCCCAGTTATGTTATTGTTGCTTATTTTAGAGGCTTTGCGACATCGTGATCATGTAGCCCCGTGTACTTGTGTGTTTGTGTGAAAACTTGTGTTATTATAATGCAAGTACTAGTATGTGTATTATGTAAATTGGGGGATATGACTGGGAAGGAGGCAGATGTTGGTCGCTCTGTGTTCACGTTTGGCTCTTTTGTTTCGGAGGGCGAGACAGTCTGACTGAAAGTAACTGTTGGCGCCTTCCTTCAGCCAACAATGAATAAATGTGAGAGTGTGGTCATTGTTGGTGGATTGTTAATAGGGAGTTTCTGGGGAAGTGTAGCTATCCCTCGCTGTTGTTGTTTCCTTGCATCATTTAGCGCTGCGCACAAAATAAATGGGATTCCTTTTTCGATATTGCAGACATGGCAGTTGTTAGCGCTCAGCTGGATGAAAGAACATTTAGGGAAAATAAGTTCTCGTGTCCAATAACTTGAACTGATCTGCAATTAATCGTAGAAATAACCACTGCATTACTTACAATTAATTTATTGATTAATTTCTGAAGACAATCAGAAGTCATAAGCACATTGAATGCAGTGATTTGCCTTAGAATATAATGTCCCGGTGTCGGTTCAAGGCGAAACCGTATGGGGCCTTCAACCCCAGTTCATCCTGATCAGCAACAACCAAGCTGCCTTATTATAAAAAGCTGCGGACTCAGGTCAGGAGAGTCAATCAGACACTGCAGAGACGGAAGTCTTACAGTGATAGAGGTCGATTGACTGCCGATCGGGAGAAATCAGTTCAATCCTTGTACCCATGGTGGCAGATTCCTTACTCCCTTACTGAGAAAACTAGGAGTTAAGCTTTCAATCTCTTTCATTGGGGAGCATCCCTGAATCCTGAATCTCATCCCACCCCCATTTCCTTGTGTAGTAGGGGTGTACTGTAATCCCTATCAGTAGCTATCGGTAAGAACACGATAACGATCCCGGTACATAATATTGGAGAATCCCTGATCGGCCTATGGCTTAACCCATCCAGTGTCACTGACATATGTTGTACTATTCTTTGAGTGATCATATTTTTAATGATTTTATTAATACATGCTTATTATTTTTACTTTTCTATATTGTTTAGAAATGAATTTAAAAGAGGAAACCCCTACAAAATCTCAATCAGTTCAGGTACTCACGCAACTCACATCGCGGAAAGCAGACGTACGTCGGAATGCTACACTTGTATAATCATCACCAATGCTCTCATTTCTACTTGATGATTGTCACTTAATGATAAATCCTCATTCTCTTCGCCGTCTTCAAAATCACTGTAATCATTGTCCGATTCGTCCAAATACCTTGATATCGTAGCCAGATTGTTAGTCTATCGTATGGGCTCACCATTACAATCTCATCTCAGCTAATATTGTCCAACTCAAGTATCTATCTAACCAAACCTGAAAAATGTAAATGAAATCATTCAAATAGTCATTTCCTGTTTCAGGTGCGTTAATAAAGGTTGTGTAGTACTTTCGTACTACCTACGGTAATTAAATGTAAACTGATGATAACTTACGAAATTTATCGTAAACAACACGCAAGACAAAGGTATTAAAGCGGAATATTCCGGAAAAAGACACGGCAAGGATTAAGTCCGTGCCATCAGGTGAGAACACAGGAATTGGTGAAGACGCAACAATTAGCGGAGGTGCAAAATATGAAAGGACAATATAGCCTAAGGTATAACCATTACGAGGTACAGGGAACGCATATTTCCATTACATTTCTCGAGGATGAACCAACAAAAATAAGTCTGTAGACCTCCGAACTGTCTGTGAATGTGAAGTAGGAGCTACCAATTGATTTTGCTTTGTTTAGATACAACACACTATATTCTCCTCCTGAATCTTTGCCATAAATTTTACCAACATACTGTTTGCTAGTTACCTTTGTTGTCAAATTGATCAGCACAATATCCCCCACACAGATATTCTGATTTTTTAGAATCTTGTTTCATTTCCACCGCGGGTTTCCTTAATGTAGAACAACAACAAAAAAAGCAATAATTCTCACAACCCTTACCCAAAAGAGCAAGAATAAGTTAGGAATAAGTTGCATTAGACGCAATATTGGCACTATCTGTAGCGAGCGCTCACAGATATGTGTGGCAATTAAAATGTACTTTTTCAACGCTGTGTGCTGGAGTGTGATGCGATGTGGTTTGGCCATGTGGTACCAGTCGATTTGTCACCCGGCCAATTGCCTGACTGAAACCTATTTATTTGTTCGTCTCTCCCTTAATGGTCTGGCGTTAGTTCGTTCAACTACCAATGTGATTAGGGGAGGGGTTACTATCCAAACCTTTTGTTTCCTCATGTGGAGACATAGGGATGAACTAATTGCCCATCTTTATGGGATTTCATATCCCTTGCTAAATACATCACCAGAGTTCGACATGTTAACAGTATTGGAACCGGGAAGCTTAATCAACGCCCATATGCCATTAAAAAGAGTAATCCCGTCATCACACACACACGCATACACACACACACACACACACACACACACACACACACACACACACAAGTAGCCATTTTTACAGAACAGTATATGGCCAAAGCCAAATGGATGGCATGGAAGTATTATTATTGATCACGTTAATGATTTACTTACTTACCTTAGTCACGCCAATTGCTTACTGTTTGCTGATGATTTAAAACTTTATAAAACCATAAAGACCACAGAGGATAAGGCAGCCTTACAACAGAACACAGATTGTGTTGTATTGTGGTGTGATAAGAACCATATAACTTACCCATAATGTAGAATTTTGGGCTTATGCCGTGTTTTATTTAATCAAACTCGACGCGTTTCGAAAGAAACCATGTCTTCCTTCATCAGGAATAAATGGCAATTCGACTAAATTGTTGCTAAGAGAAAGCAATAAAGAAACTAAAAAGGGTGCCCTAAGATGGACGCCATATTAGCCCCATGTCAGGGACAACGAGAAGCAGCAGTGTATTACTTTCTCAGGGTTCTGATGATAGGTAGCCAGGACTCACTAAGGTTGTAGCCGGTGTCGCGGTTGAAATTATCTGGGTGTTTACGTATTTCAACCGCCTCCCTGATGATTCTGGGACGATATTGCTTTATACGGGCAAGAACATCCACTCCTTGGAACATGACATCATGGCCAGGTGTTAAAGCATGATCAGGAACAGCTGATTTATCAGGTTGAATGAGCCTGATTCATCTATTATGTTACTTAATGCGAGTGCATATCGTTCTTGAAGTCTGCCCGATATAAACCTTGCCACAAGTAATACACTGCTGCTTTTCGTTGTCCCTGACATGGGGCTAAAATGGCGTCCATCTTAGGGCACATTTTTAGTTTCTTTGTTGCTTTCTCTGAGCAACAATTTAGTCGTATTTCCATTCCTGATGAAGAAAGACATAGTTTCTTTCGAAACGAGTCGAATTTGATTAAATAAAACACGACATAAGGGTCGTGAGAAAATTACGTTTCAAGCTGATGCGTACACATAAATACATATAAGTAATGAAACATTAAAACTCGTTTCCTGAACATTTTACATTATTTGACTTTCCCCTTCTTCCCGTAGCGTAGACCCTTCAACTGCAGAGTCGTATTTATGTAGTGATAATAATAATAATAATAATAATAATAATAATAATAATAATAATAATAATAATAATATCGTATGGCTTCGGTTGCCGTGTGCAAGCTTTGTTATTTGATACCCAAAGGGTAGCTTGCATGTCGAATTTCGTTGTTCCTTGAAGCACTATGAAAGTCAAAGGGGTTAGATATCTAAGCTCCTTGAACACCTTAGCGCTTTCTAGTAGAGAAATGAGGAACTTTGTGTTGGCGGACACTGCCGAGATTAATTTTGCCATTATGAACACGGCCTACTGAATTCAAATGGGTTATTTGACATGTCAACATCGTATGACATGGTGTCGTAATTTTTTCCGCCATTCAAAAATCACTTACCACGGCCAGGAGCGTACCTGCAAGCTTCGAGATAGTAGACCGACACGTTGACCACCTACCCACTGTGGCAAACTATGTATGTGATAATGTGTTATGTGATATTTAGGGGTTAAACATATATTTTAAATTGGTTTTTAAATTTATTTTTTATTTAATTATTCATGTATGCACTTATTTACTTATTCAGTCATTTATTTATTTATTTATTTATTTATTTATTTATTTATTTATTTATTTATTTATTTACGTTCAGTGTTTCTCTATTTGATGTAGGCCTACTCCGCGTTGACACAAGATAAGACTTTTAAAATATATTATACATATTATACATGCCCTAAGTAGCCCTGTGTATTATTCGAATCAACAAAAACATGGCATCACAGTTCAACTGATCCAAGCTCCCGCCATATCCTTCACTTTCTTTCTTTCGAAATACAGGGTATAGGTGAAATACACAAAATGTGAGTGTACGCCACGGACACAGGCACCGACCATTGGACCAATCAATAATGAACATTCCCAGTTAATTGAAGCAATTAAAGAGTAGTTTTTCAACACAGTGCAGTGTGCTGGAGAGTGTGATGTGGCTTGGCTCGTGTGGTAGGAGTCGATTCGTCACCCGGCCAATTGCCAAGTTGAACCCATCAGCGGCCTATTTATGTGCTAATAGGGAGGCTTTCGTTAAACAACTCAATGCGATTAGCGATCCACAATTCCAAACCTTTTGTTTCTCTTGTGAAGACATCTTTATAGAGTTTAATGCCCATTGACAAATGCATCATCCCAGCTCGATATGCCAGCAGTATTGGAAGAAGGTAATTTAATCAACAACCATAATCAAACGCTGAAAATGAACTTTGTACCAGCATGACAACAAGAGAGGGCATTTTGATAACATGCAAATATGTCCAGGGTCGGATAGACGAGGATTTAAATAATAATAATAATAATAATAATAATAATAATAATAATAATAATACTAATAATAATAATAGATCTTAAAATACAGAACTACAACGTCGCAGTGAAACCTTAATGCCTGTATGCTAGTGAATGTCAAGTACTGAATTACAAATTGGATAAATTAGAAGTAGTAGGAAGAAGAATAACTTACGCAAAATACTAGGTCCTTTAAAAACTGCAGAATTCTGGAAATTAAAGAAGTAATGATGAAATATATCGAAAAATAGAAACATATCAGAAACAATACGGAAGAGGAGATTGCTATTTTTTGACATTTGTTCAGGATGGATGACAGTAGGTTAACAAAGCAGATCTCAACATTCCTGTGGAACAAGAAGTCAACAACAACCTGGATACAAGAAGTCAAAAAGGATTTGGAAAGTAATAATATCAGAGAAGAAGATACGCCACAGAGAGATATTAGGCAAGTAAAAAGTGCTAAAATGGAAGGATTCAAAGGAAGGAAGGAAGGGAAAGGAAACCGGCTCAAAATGGTGAGAGGAAAGGAAGAGGAAACATGAGGTGATGAAGGAATACTGGAGGAATAAGAAGGAACAGCAAAGGACAAAGCATTGGAATTGGCTCGTGGTCCCTAGACGACCGAAACGAAAATAATAATAATAATAATAATAATAATAATAGATGGTATATTGGCTTTCACGGCCAATAAATTAAAACACAGTAATTTTTCTATGTGTATGCCGTGTCTTGTGCGGCCCGCTGATAAGCCTATCTTGGTGTTCCTAGTCCAAACCACGCACAAAACACGGCATAAACCTAGAAAAATTATTGAGTGTTAATTACTTGGCCGTGAAAGCCAATATACCATCTTTATGGAAGGCTTTATAGGAATGTGAAAGGCCGCTTGAGCTTTTAGCTCTCGCAGTAAAGAAGCGCAGGTGCGCTTCATCAGAAGGGAGGTAGCACACAGTTCACTAACCCTGTTTGGGCCCGGGCACGAATACCAAGAGCCCGCTGATTGAGCCTATTTTGGTATTCCTAGGTGAAACCCCGCACAAGACAAGGCTTAAACCAGAAAAATTATTGAGTTTTAATAATAATAATAATAATAGTTTGATGACTACGACTACCTACTGTCGTAATTTATTTCGTCAAGTCATGCTCCAAGTAGCCTACCTAAGTGAACATGCCGGTGATCTCCATTCTACTAGCTAAATTATAAGAATCTCCCCCCTCCCCCCCACCCCCTCCGACTGTAACAGCGAAGGCCCGAGTTCGAATCCCGAATCTGTGAAGAAATTAAATTCTGATGAAAATTAAGAGGAGGAGGGTTAGTTTCCTACCCCATCCATCCTAGTAGTGATTTTCCCTGATTTCACACTTTTGTTATTGTAGCCTAATTTAGGGGTTTGCTACATGGTGGTCATTTTGCCCCGTGTATTAGGGTGTGTGTAGGATTTGTGTGATAGCCTGTGCCACTGTGATGTATGTGCTAGTGCAACTTATGTATTTGTAACTGAGAATACGAATTGGGTAGAAAGAGGCCGTGGTCGTAAGTTAGGTACCATTCCAACATTTGCCTGGAGTAGAAGTGGGGAAACCACGGAAAAACACTTCCAGGATGGCTGAGGTAGGAATCAAACCCGCCTCTTCTCAGTTTTGGCTCACGAGGCTGGGTGGACCCCCTTCCAGCCCTCATACCAGAATTAAATTTCTTGGCAGAACCGGGATGAGAAACCGCGGTGACAGCCAAGAATGCTAGCCACTACGCAACGAGGCGGACTAAAAAACGAGAGTAAAAGTGATACTGTTTTATTTATTTATTTATTTATTTATTTATTTATTTATCGTATGGCTTTCAGTGCCGGGAGTGTCCGAGGACAGAGGCTCTACCTGCTTCAAGCGGACACCCATAGGCTGAGCTACAAGTTCCGTTCAATTTCAAGTAGTTCCAACTTTCGCTACCAGATGTCACTGATACCTAGCGGTATAGATAGAGCGTTCTAACGAAATATAACCTAAAAATTTAGCTTCACACATGTTTAGTCTGTGGAAGGATCTCTTACATGCCGCCCCGTCTTGCTTCACCTCTGAAGGAAGGCATACTGAAGGATTTTTAATTCGTGACAGAAATATGTAAATACAACGTTGAATAAACTATGTACACCATTTTATTTTTTCTCAGTATGTCAATTATATGCTTGTCCATGGATTAATTATTTTAGCATAGACCTACCACCGTTAACCGGAAACCCTTCATTGACGGGAAAAATGCGAGTGCCGCTCGATTCTGCCGAAGACAGGTTTTAATGTATAAAATAAACAGCAGCAGTGAAAGATTACAGCCTTGAAGTTAGGATGATTAAAATCTTTGACTTCCAAAACTAGTATTTAACCAACTATGCCACCCATTCGGACATTAAAACTACCGTGCAGAAACCAAGAGTCACGGGGCTGAGATAGAAACATTTCTCAAACGGATTTATACCCTTGGATTAAAGCCAGTGTATGAAAGAAGAGCAGCTGATTATACGAGAAGCATCTCTGTTAGAAATTAACCTCCATTTCAGCTCTTCCAGGAATACGGCCGACTGCCTTCATGAGTTGTAATGAGGTCGTAGCGTCACTGTATCCATGACTATAAAAAATAATTACACCATATTCTTGCGAGCGTCAGCATTGTGTCGCCATTAAAAACTGGCAGCACCGTACATGTCACGCTAAATGTCAAGACCAATATCACTTTCCCAAAGTAGCCATTTTAAATATCCACCCCTATGAGTACTACACCCTGATCCAGTTACGTTAATATCTAGCGGACCCATGAGCGTGAACTTTCGCATAATGGGTTGTGTGCACCCCATGTATACAGACTACCCATCCGGCCGTAGTGCTATGTGGGCTGTATATGATGCCAGGGGCTATCGTCTTGTTTATTTGCTTAAAATCACTTCATAAACAAATAAATATATTTCCGTTGACTTTTCAAGAAATGCAAGATTTTTCCTGTACTACTGAGACGATTTTGAAGATGTTGGTACAAACCGCACCTTCTAACTCCTTCTGGTGTAAGAGGTTGAGTTTTGTGAAACATACACCTTAGCCTTAGCGTATTCAGCCCAGGCAACGAAGGCCGAATTTCAGCAAATAAGAATAATAAATACGAAAGTTTAGAAATTTGGTGAAAATGTTTATTAGAGCTCACTATTTAACCTGACCAAAGTCCTGACCAATTAAAGGTCCGCAATCGCCGCCATCTTGAAAAAAGGGTGCACTTTTATGGATTTTAGTCTATAAATCTTTATTTATTAACTTTACCGAAAAAGTTGTAGTGATCAAATTTTGAGAACATTTAATTCTCTACAAAAAAGGTTCAATTCAGTTGTTTCATAAAACCAATATTTACCGAGTAAATGGACGACGAACTTGAAGCAGATCGGAGAATTCTTCCAATCAATAGCAGGTTAATTGACATGCTATCAACCAAGCTAAACGATCAGGGAATAGAATGTCGACAGAGCACAGATGGTGCAGATTTTTTGATCGTGAACACTGCAATCCAAATATCTTCATCAAGAAGTAACGTGGCTATTATTGGCGAAGAGGTTGATCTTTTAATTTTGCTGGTTGCATTGGCTCCATCGGAAAAAAAAATATTTTTTTAGTCAAACCGGGAAAGGGAAAAATCGCAAGGAGAGTGTATTCATCGCAGCAGACACAATCATCAGGACTTGCTAACAACATTCGTTTCTTGCATGCCTTTAGTGGCTGCGACACTACTTCAGCGATTTTCAATAAAGGAAAAGTTAGGTGCGTAAAGTTATTTAACAAAAGTACATGATATCGCTGAAAGTTTCAACAACCGTGATTCTTCACACGACGTTATCGCTGAAGCTGGAGAACGTTTCTTTTTCCCTTGCAATCTACGGTGCACGTTCTACAGACAATTCTTTGAATAAACATCGATATCATTGTTTCACGAAAACTGTGACGAAAATAAAGGCCAGCATTGCCTCACTGCCACTAACAGAAGGAGCATCCAGGCAACATTCTTTTCGAGTGTACAACCAAGTGCAAAAATGGCTGGGAAATGAATTACCCCCTAAATTATGGGGTTGGAAATGAGTCCAAGGATACTTCAGTCCGATTACAACAATGGACTCCATTGCAACCGAGGCTTTATTAAATCTGATTTTTTTGCAAATGTACAACTGTCTGTGCAGGGTTGTGTGGATGTAGAAAAGCAGGGATTGATTGTACAACGGTTTGCAATAATTGTCATGGAGACTGCTTCAATGGATCGAAAATAGTCGATCAAGAAAATGAAGACGGAGACGAGGTCGATAACGCGAATGAAGAAGAGGCAGTGTCAACCAAAAGCTCGAAACGATCTTCCTATGCGGGGAGCATTGATTTATCGGATTATGCTGATGTAGTCGATGATAATAGCTTCAGTACCAGTCAGACTGCAAAAAAAAAACACAAAAAAAAACGACGCACTCAAACGTAATAATAATGAAGTGAGTAAATAAAAAAAAGTGGTAAATGAAAAAATAATAACAATGATTGAATTTTACGTAACGAATATAAATTTCTGTTTGTAGAATTCCCACATAGATTTATATGGACCGTTATGCGCCATTGAATTCATATTTTGCTGCTGAAGCCAACAGTGAGAGCGATTCCCCGATCTGCATCAAGTTTGTCGTCCATTCACATGGAAAATATTAGTTTTATGTAAAAAATTAATTGAACCTTTTTTTTTGTAGAGAATTGAATGTTCTCAAATTTTGATCACTACAATGTTTTCGATAAAGTTAATATATAAAGAGTTACAATCCAAAAACCATAAAATTGCAACCTTTTTCCAAGATGGCGGCGATTGCGGACCTTTAATTGGTCAGGACTTTTGACAGGATCTTAAGTAAGCCCTAATAAACATTTTCACCAAATTTAAAAACTTTCGGATTTATTATTTTTATTTTTGCTTCGTTGCCTGGGCTAATAAGGTAATAAAGATATATACATTAATAGTACATTAATAATAAGTCTTGTTCCAACTGATACAACCATCTTACTTTTGTAGTGGCTAGCATTCTTGGCAGTCACCGTGGAGGCCCGAGTCCGGTTCCTGGCTCTGCCAAATTCTGGTGTGAGGACTGCAACGGGGTCCACTCAGCCTCGTGAGGGAAAACTGAGAAGAGGCGGGTTTGATTCCTACCTCAGCCATCCTGGAAGTGGTTTTGCGTTGTTTCCCATTTCTACTCCAGGCAAATGCCGGGACGGTACCTAAATTAAGGCCACGGCAGCTTCCTACCCAAATCCTACCTCAATAACAACTATGTTTTTGTTGTTAATTCATTTAGGGGCTTCGCGACATCGTGGTCATATAATGTGTCTGATAACCTGTGTTATTGTGATGTCTGTAGTAACGTGTGTATTTGTAATTCAGGTGAGGAATGGGAAGGAGGCGATCGTTGCCTTAACTTGGGAACCATCCCGGCATCTACCTGGAGTAGAATTAAGAAACCATGGAAAACCACTTCCAGATTGGCTCAGGTGGGAATCGAACCCACCTCTTCTCAGTTTTGCCTCACGAGGATGAGTGGACCCTGTTCCAGCCTTCTTACCAGAATTAAATTTCCTGGCAGAGCCGGGAAGTGAACCCGGGCCTCCGCAGTGACTGCCAAGAATGCTAGCTACTACGCAACGAGGCGGACCAATTACAAATACACTCACACCAGTGCAGACATCACAGTGACACAGGTTATCAGACAAATTTTACACACACCCACGTACACGAGGCTACATAACCACGATGTTCCAAGCCCCTAAAATTAATCAACAACATTTCTATGAGTCTTACCCTGGAAGAAAAGTTCTAATATTTATCTACTTTAAATGTTAAAAAAAATATGAGGTGGTTTTAACGTGAAGAAATTTCTATTACACATTTTCTTGTCTTCCCACTTTCCCGACAGCAATCAAAATGCCTTCTTCTTCTTCACTTTGCCCGGACTGTTCGCTGGAAGTTCTCAGCTCATACGTTAGCTGATATATGGCTTGGACTGAAGCCAATGAAGGAAATAGGGAAGTGAATGGCAAACAGTCTAATCGTTGCGCTGCAATAATATGCGAACATTTACCCAGCTGCTGTTCTTATGGTTTCATTTTAGGACTTAGACATTGTTGTCATCTTACAACCTCATCCACTTACTGTACTGCATGTGTGTGATATCTCTTATACAGGGAGTCTGGGAATGTTCTCCGCAGTGCCTACAACCTGCTGCGAGAGATTACGTCACCAGTTACGTTGGCAACACGGCTGTCGCTTGTATCATAACAAACAGTAAACTTTATACTCATCACTAAGGTTCGGATGTTAAGGAAAAGTCTTTTTTTTTTCCTCAGCTCATTTTACCCGAAATCTGAAAAATAAGTTTGAATGACGGGTCCCTGACCACGTTTAAAGCAATTTGATGTTGCCTATAAATGCATATTTCGGCCATTTTTATTGTTTTGGTCATATTTGGTCATATTTTAGTGATATAAGGTCATATTTGGTTATAAATTCAGCATTTTTTGTTTAAATTGAGGCGTCGATAACAAGGTACGTGTTATCTGTGTCGAGTTTCAAATACAGGATTTCCAAATAGTGTAGTAGATATATGTTTCTTTCTTTTCCCGGAACAGGCAGATAGCAGGTTTAAAAGATCTGATTCCAAGAAGGCGCTACTCTATGTACGTCTTGTAGCACATCTTTCTGGACAAGTTGGATTGCGACACAATACGCATTAGGTCACGGAACATGACGATAGTGTGCCTCCGCCTTTCAACAGGATGTCACTCCAGTAGATACAGTATATTTAGCTCTGAAGCAATTAGCAAACAATGAAATTGTTTTTATTCATAATGGTCCGTATTGAATTTAAATTCCACTAAATGACTTAATCTTATTTCCGTATTTTCAACACTTGCAATATTATTAGCACTGTTTAGTACTGGTACATGTTTCGAACAATAATGTTGTTCTTCATCAGCCAGATATACACATTATAAACACTTATAGGCATAAAATAAATTGCAAATACACATAGTTCATTAAAAAAATCACTTGTAAAATCAAAATATCACATGTCCAATACACTGGAAAACTGTTTTGGCACTTAAGACGTTTACTGTATGTTAGTGATACTCTACCTATCCCAAAAATTCATGTCATATTTCATAGTTTTTTATGTCATATTTTATAGTTTTTAGGTCATATTTAGCTAGTTCTTAGAGCATATTTGCTAGCATATTTGCTTGCATATTTTGTACTTCTTGAGGTCTTAAAACTTCCGAACCCTACTCATCACAGCCATTCAAAACATAAAGACTACTTGTGCACTCTTCCAATAATCTAACTATACGCACTGACGAATTCGACAGCCCACACCTTCACCCTATCAATGACACTGTAATGCCAACTAAACTGATGACGCAACCACTTGCAGCTGCACGTAGCAACTGCGGTGAACATTCTCGGACTCCCTGTAGATCAATAGGGGCGTGGTGGCTCAGCGTTCAAGGGTCTGCCTCTCACCAATGCGGACCGGTTTGAAGTGAAATGCTATGTCCTGTAGTTCAGATTCCACCTAAAAAGGAGGTCCCGTGGCTCATGATCACGAGATTAATGGACACGTTAAACTACAATCTTCCTTACTTCTCTAATAGATCATGCTACAGTGAGGGTCCTCCCTATAGTTAGAACGGAGCTTTGCAGTCGCAGCGTGACGGCCGGGGCATTGTATGTAGTCGCATGGCACTGGCGCTAGCAGTAGCGTAGCGCCCAACTAGTATAACACACATTTTAACGTATTAAATAATCATCATTACTTACAATGAATTTCAGAGTAGTTGTTGGAACCGCTGTCCTTCATTCTCTTAACACACGTTGCACCGACGTAGAAAGTTTTGGGTACACTCGCTGTTTATTTATTTAGCGTGTGGCTTTTAGTGCAGGGAATGTCCGAGGACATGTTTGGCTCGTCAGAGGCTGCAGCTGCTTCAATGCAGACACCCATGGGGTGAGCTACAAGTGCCGTTTAATTTCAAGTAGTTCCAACTTTCGCCACCAGATGTTACTGACACCTAGTGGTGAACGTTGGAACTTAGAGCGTTTCAAAGAAATCTAACCTACAAAGTTAGCTTCACACAAATTTAGTTAGTGGAAGGATCTTTTACATGCCATAAATCTATGACATGGGACCGCCGGCTTTACTAGTTGTAGTAGTATGTGTATTAGTAATTAGGGTTACAATGTGGGTAGGAGGTGCCGAGGTCTTAATTTAGGTACCATTCCAGCATTAGGCAGGAACATAATTGGGGGGAACACGGAAAGGCACTTCTAGCAGGAATGAGGTAGGAATTGAACCCATTTCTTCTCAGTTTTGCCTCATGAGGCTGAGAGAACCACCTTCCAGCCCACATATCAGAATTAAATTATGTGACAGAGAGAGAGCTAAGCATGATAGTCCATATGCCATAAGGTGGTTCTCCCATACAGAGCCATGCTTCTGATGAAGGCTTCTAAAATTAACTTAATCAGGCCTAAATCTACATGTAATGTCAACACACTTCTTTTCTGTGATAAAATCTATCAGCTTTCTAAACATGATGATGGTGATACTTGTTGTTTTAAGGGGCTTAACATCTAGGTTATCGGCCCCTAATGGTTTGGATGATAGTGAAAGATGAGAATGAAAACTATAACCATGACGAATAGAAATAAATAGTGTTATCATTCACCGAGTTCAACCGCGCCCCGCTCGGCTAGCGCTAGCGGCGCTGATCCCCAACGCTACACAGTCAGCTGTTCAATAGTGGGATATGCGCTGGGCTACGTAAACCTCTTTACGAAGGCTGCGGTTACGCTGATTACAACAAATTGTGTGTTTAGACTTATGAATAATACTGGCATAATGTTAGTGTTAATGTTCTCTGTCCCCATGTAGAACTATCGTTTAAAACTCTCCGTTAGTCGCGCATTGGTCTGCCAGCTCCATGGTTCGTTATTATAGTTTTAATATCAAGCCAACAGTTCAAGTTATGATCTTATCATCTCGTGACATCTTACACCAAACCTTAGTAAGCATTTTTTTCTGGAGTTGTGAAATAGCGTGCCTAAAACTAACTTTAACACGTGTAACATTTGTCAGCGTGAGATTGATAGTACCAGCGCTCCCAATGATGTTACATTCTGTCAGTGAGTGGCAGGTGTGCTGTTATACACATTATTTGGCTTAGTGTGTTGCCTTAGTTAATATCAGCAAGGAGATTGCGCCTTACGAAAATCTAAGGATGCAGATGAAGCGTGTCACCTTCTGCTGAAAGATAACGAATAGCTAGTTCATGATTCAGTAATTTCAAAGGAATTTGTGACTCTGATACTGAAGACAAAGTTGAAACAAGATCCGAAGATCAGGAGGACGGTAACGGAAGCGAAGAATTGGATGACCGTTTATTTTATTGGCAGGTTGGCCATTATTATATGTCCGACTCATTCTTGGCCACTTGGCTATCACCACGGTAGTCCGGGTTCGATTCCCAGCTCTGCCAATACATTTAATACTGGTCTGAGGGCTGGAACGGTGTTCACTCAGCCTCATGAGCCAAAATGTTAAGATGCGCGTTCGATTCCTACCCCCAGCTATCCTGGAAGTGGATTTCCGTGGTTTCCCACTTCTCCTCCAGGCAAATGCCGGGATGGTACCTAACTGAAGGACACGGCCGCTTCCTACCCAAATCCGACCTCAATTCCAAATACACACACTACTGCAGACATCATAATGACACAGGTTATCAGACGAATTCTAAACAAACCCAAACACACGGGGCTACGTGACCGCGATGTCATTAAGTCCCTAAAGAATCAACAACTATTATTATTTTAGGCCTATTATTATTAAGATGGATTTTTTTTTCGTTTTAGGTAAGGATGGCATGAAATAGAACAAGCAAACATGGAAGGCTGCCTTCATTCCGTATCCTACTGGGCGGCTTTCGTGATTTTCCATCAGTGGATAGATATTTCGGTAAATTTTGAAAAATGTGAGGTACTGATCCTGGTTTTAATTTCCACTTCACGCGAGGAATTTCCACGTTCTCATATTTCACTACGAAACAGTCTGCCTTTATAATAATTAAATCTTCGGAAAAAAGCTCATCACAGATTCTATTTTTGATCGACAATTGCTTATCTTTCCACGGAATAACTCTCGCCCATTTCGCAAACAGATTTGTTTCTTTTGGCGGTGTGAAAAAATGTCTACCATCAGATTTTCTTCGTAACCCGATTTACTTCCAGGAACAAAACATTACGACATTTTCCCGAAACAACAAAAAACTTTTGTTTGCACACACAAAGCACTGCACAGACATTCGTAAACTATTACAAAGAAACAAATTCCCTCGAATAATATGACTTCTCGCGCACAGGATATTACAGTGCTAACCTCGTGGGCTACTTGTCACACCTGTTTATGGTTCGGCGCGACTTCCACGCCACACACTGGCTGGACCATGAACTTAGAGATGGGACTATCGACTACTTTTAACCATCGACTGACTAGTCATTCATTGGAAGAAACTATCGACTAGATAGTAGACTACTTTCAGTCGAATGGTTACCTGAATTCGCATAGCTCCTAAGCGTGTTGTTTCATGTATTCGACTGAAAGTAGTCGCTTCTAGGCAGCGTTCAAAGCACTGCAAGCCATTACCGGCTGAGTTGAGTCGTACCAACAGATGAAAATCAAACTTCTCCTTAACCCACCTATTTTTTCAGACGTTAGTTTGGACTACTCGACCCTCGGCAACATGCAAATGGTCAAAGTTATTTATTTATTTATTTTTACTGTGCTTCGAAATGGTGGTTTACGTCGTGTAGAGTGGAGTCATTATTTGCAATGTTGCACATTTCATTTAATGCAAAATGTGTGAGTAAATGTTCCCCGATACCGGTATTGATACAGGGCACATTACCTGTATGTACTGTGGATAAGTGAAGTAATAGACCAATACTTAATTAACCTAAGAGTAAATTAAATCACTATTACTGAGAGGGAGTTCTTAAGTACCGGGAACAATTCCATAGCCAACATTGAAATAATCACACTTCATAGTAAATACACACGAAAATAGAACACTTTAGAACAGCAACGAGGGCGAACTTTCAGTGGAGATGTTGGCAACAATGTAAATACTAAGGTTTTTTAATGCGCGCGCTATCCATGTGCTGAAACAATTGACGACCAGAACGTAAAACTATCCGAGCGCGTTCTACATGTTAAAAGTTAAAACACAATTGGGATATGTCGTTTGCAAACGACTTGTTTATGTTACGGTGAGTAGTCGTTGAATTCATTCGACTGTTTTTTTTAAGCAGTCAAACAAGTCGATGGATTTAACATTTTTCAGTCGACTGCTGCGGTGCTGCCCATCTCCAAACAATTGACGACCAGAATCAATTTGTGCGTACGGTCAAGCTATCCTCACAGTACCCGCTGCAATAGATGTAGAGATTCACATCACCACTCTCTCTTATGATGGATGTCAGTACATAAAATCAGCCATAAGGCAACGGCAGTTTAACCACAGACAACGCTACTACTCTTCCATCCCTGCCCTCATGTCTTTGCCACTAACCCCTTCGCCCCTCCCAAACAGCACGCCACTGCTAGGCCTGCTACAACAACTCTCAGCCATAACCCTGTAAACTACAGCTAAACCAAACCCAGAAACCCCTAATACACTTCATTTGCAGAGCAATAAAATCCATAAAACAACTCCGCAACAAGCATCACAAAAACCTAAATTATAAACGAAAAGACTACTACGCAAACACCAAAATCAGTAAACCTCCCTCATTTCAGCCACACTACACCTTAAACAGACATAGAAGGCATAGTCATGACCCCTTCATGGAGTAAGCTATTGTCTAAACACGATCATGTCTCCTTCAACTTTACTGAAGACTTCATTAAATTCTATTAAAAAAATCATAAACTGATTCCACAAATCTTAAAAATCAGTCTACATCCCTCATTTCAGTTACTCTATTCATTAAACAAACATAGAAGGCGTAGCCATGACCCCTTCATGGAGTAGGCTATTGTCTAAATCTGACCACGCATACTACAACCTTTCTCTAATTCAAAATTACGGCTAAATGATCCATCTGACTGGGAGGCAAAGGTATTTACCGGCTTGCCTGGGATGATGTGCCACAAAACCGGTATCTGGAGTTCAAACATAACCTAAATATTGAATGACAATATTGAATTGTCCAATAACTCGGACAATTGGATTTAGGCTATTTCATTGAAAGAATCAACGAACTGTATAAAACTATAGGCACCTACAGGTATACTTAACTTATTAATTAAAGCTCTACAATAAACATACAGCACAATGAATTGTAATGAAGTTATCCTGAAGAAGTCGTTTGATTAGAACGACTACTTAAATTCGAATGATTCCATTCGCTTGGAATTAGTCGTTTGCCAACGACTTGTTTCATTCGAATGATTTCCAACGATTGTTTTGGGATCAGTCGTTTACAACGACTACTTTTATTCGAATGATTCCATTCGCTTGGAAGTAGTCGTTTGCCATCGACTTGTTTCATTCGAATGATTTCCAACGATAGCTTTGGGATCAGTCGTTTGCAAACGACTTGTTTATGATACGGTGAGTAGTCGTTGAATTCATTCGACTGTTTTTTAAAAGCAGTCGAATAAGGCGATTGTTTTAACTATCGACTAATTCGACTGTTTTCAGTCGACTGCTGCCCATCTCTACATGAACTACAATGCTTTAGTAGCGGAGTGATGACACTGTTTATTTCTATTCGTCATGCTATAACTAATACTAACTACAAACTTACATACTAGAAGAAAAAATGGTAAACAAATAAAGGATAAGGCAAATAAAGGACAGGAAGAAAAGAAATGCCCTCAACCCTCGAAGAATGAGGATTGAAGGACTTGAAAAGAAGGAGAGCCATGAAAGACAGATAGGAAAGGGGAAAGAGGAGTGGGCCCGCCCCAAGGACAGAGGAATAAGGGGACAAAACGGACCCAGGTCAGGAATCCCTCGGGGTCGCCAACTCCCAAACTCACCAGCCGTGAACCCTTGAGGGTGTAGCATTATCCAGGGTGCACCAGAAGTGGTGGGGCTACGTACACCCTGTCTCCTTGAGGGCCTTGAGCAGACGGCAGTAGACATGAAAAGGAAAAGAAGACTGATCCCTCGAAGAATGAGGGTATCAGGAAAGATGAGACAAGGGCCAATTAAGGCGGGCAAGTGATAGACTCCCTAGGCCTCGGATACCCTAATATCGTCAGGGTCGGAAGAGAACAAGAGTTGACCAAGAGAGGTTGACAGGAAAGAAGACGGAGAGGAGTCTGGCACATGTAAATGGAAGCAATGCCGGACTCAGCTGGGGTCCCATGGTCGCCAACCCATGTCCCACTAGATGTGAGCCCTTGGGGAGGGGGGGGGGGGGGGGGGAGGAGAGCCTTCTAAAAGGTTTTTCATTGATTAGTCAACAAAATTTGTAAAGTAGGAACATAGATAACACCGTCTTACCTGCAGTATCGAGAAGCGATGGCAAATGAAGCACCTTGGATCGGCATGGAATAAGCGACCAGGAGCTACGAATTCACTAGAAAGCATAGCGGGCGCCCAGAAGATCTCAGAATATATGGAAGTCTATCACAGCACTGCACATTACCACGGGTAAAAATAGCTCTCCTTGTCCCTATTCTGTTTTACTAGTGTTCTCATCTCTCAATGTCAGCCGCGTTTACAACACGTCACTTTATTCGATATGCACTTCAAATATTCCTTCCAGCACACGTAACAAAGTGATAGTCCTACGTACTATTCAATGAATTAATAGAGATATCAGATATTCGGAATGTACAGAAAAGACGTTCATTTACCATCGTGGCAACGTTTTCTAACATGAGATGATTGCGAACACGAGCAGGTTAGTCACATTACACAATTATGCATTTCTATCAATTTCACGTAAAGCGGTATTACCGTTATTTTCATTGTATATTTGATGATATTACACTGACAATGAGTGCACAACAAAGCTCTCACATGTTCGAATGCTTTTCAGATGATCACCATTTAGTTGCATGTTATGCAATCTGAAATCTGATACTAAGGAATATATTTAATTATTATTGATCCTTTAGGGGCTTTGCGACATCGTGGTCATGTAGCCCCGTGTACTTGGGTGTGTGTAGAATTTGTCTGATAACCTGTGTCACTGTGATGTCTGTACTAGTGTGTATTTTGGAATTGAGGTAGGATTTGGGTAGAAAGCGAGAGTGGCCTTAAGTTTGGTACCTTTCCGCCAATTACCTGGAGAAGAAGTGGGAAACCACGGGAATGTCTATGGTAGGAATCGAACCCACTTGTTCTCAGTTAGCCTCACGAGGCTGAGTGTGCCCCATTCCAGCCCTGGTTGGTTGGTTCTTAAGTTTAGGGGCTGCGACAACGCGGTCATGTAGCCCCGTGCACTTTGGGTGTGTGTAGAATCTGTCTGATAACCGGTGTTAATTGTGATGACTGTATTAGTGTGTGTTATCTGTTGTTTTTTTTTAAATTCAAGTAAGGACAGCAGGCTTTTGAATTTTTCAAATAGTTCCTACTTTTGCCGCCAAACGCCACCGTCAACGAATACTAGTTCAGAACTTAGCTACCAGACGCCACCGCAGTTGGCTCTTGGCAACGAACGTAGAGACCTAAGAGCGTTGTTTACATTCTTAACCTATACAATGTAGCTTCACACAGGTGCAATTAGTGGAAGGTTCTTTAACATGCCATAAATCTATTACATGGGACCGCCGGCTTTACTTCCCCTCCGAAGGAAGGCACACTGAGGGATTTTAAAGCTCTTAAAAAATCCGACGACTATGGCCGGATTTGAACCCGCGATCTTGGGCATAGAAGCTCGGCATGCTACCGACTAAGCCACCGAAGCCGCCCAATTCCAGCCCTAAAACTAGAATTAAATTTCTTGGCAGAGACGGGAATCGAACCCAGGTCTCCAAGCCAAGAATTCTAGCCACTATGCAACGAGGCGGTTGGAATAGATTTCGGAGAGGCATAACATTCATAACTTAAAAATCCATAGGGATAATTTTAATTTGTTTATTAGTATTTTGTTGCATTTAAGGAGCTTGAAAATCGTCCCGTGTATTTGGCTGTGTGTAGAATTCGTATAATACCTCATGTTATTGTGATGACTGTATTAGTGCGTGTATTTGTAATTCAGGTGAAGATTGGGAAGGAGGTGGCCGTGGCCTTAAATTAGGAAACAATCCGCCATTTCTCTGATGTAGAAGTGAGAAACCACGCAAAACCACTTCCAGGATAGTTGAGGTGGGAGCGACAGCACAGAATGCTAATCGCTACACCGGGAAGTGGACTTGGGTTATAATTAATAATAATA
Source organism: Meconema thalassinum (assembly GCA_946902985.2). Lineage (NCBI taxonomy): Eukaryota > Metazoa > Arthropoda > Insecta > Orthoptera > Tettigoniidae > Meconema > Meconema thalassinum. The sequence continues at coordinate 166,047,449 of OX336396.1, forward strand.
ATAATAATAATAATAATAATAATAATAATAATAATAATAATGGTATTACGTCCCTTTTAACTACTCTGGCTTTTAGAGACGCCGGGGTGCCGGATTTCTGCCCCGAAGGGAATCTTTTACGAGCAAGTAAATCTACTGACACGGCTCCCTCACATATGCGAACCCTCAAATGTCAGCTGACTGCGCCAGGATTCGATCCTGCAACCTCGGGCACAGCAAGCGAGAACGTTACCGCTGACACACTCAGCCAGTCAGGGTTATGATTACTATAGATGGACATTCTACCGCGGGGTAAAATATTCTGGCGATGATACTTTGCACCATACTAGATTTAAAATACATATTCTCAGAAGAAATATTTCAAAAGAAAATTCACATATTTACACTTACTGTCGACCAAAATATTATGTGCACTCGAGTTTTAGGATGTTTGTGAAATAACCAATAGACCTACATAAAAATCCAATACCATCATCATTTTCGTCGTTCTATTTTACGTTAGCTCATGTAGGTTTGGATTTTTTAATTTATATTTTAATATTTTTTATCGCAGTTGGAACACAAAAAGTGCCGGTTTTTAAGCGTGTTTCAACCATGCGTCACATTTAAGAATTATTATCGCTAGAACCTGTCATCAGATCGAATCCAAATTTTAACACAATATACATTGGAGAGTTGTATTACAGGTTTATTAATTCCGAGCGAGGCGCGCCATGACGCGTGATGGGTTCCATCTCGGCAACGCTGTACAGCTTTTCCAGTATCGGCTAGCTGCTGAACCATGTCTTGTTTTCCCGTACAAATACAAACGATATAAAATGAGTGAATTAATTTACGTATTTCACAGTCATACAGCATACCTTTTGATGAATAAGTATTACAACGCGGCCATGAACTACATTTTCCAACCACCCCGAGCCGAGGAAAAGTTACCGTACAAAAATGATAACAACTTTGTTTCTTGGACACACAAAATTTTGAAATTAATAATCCAGTTATAAAACATTCCAATGTATATTGTGTTAAAATTTCGATTGAATCTGATGACGGGGTTTTGAGATAATTCTTAAATGTGACGCATGGTTGAAACACGCTTAAAAACGAGCACTTTTTGTGTTCCAACTGCGATAAAAATGTTACAATATAAATTAAAAATTCCAAACCTACATGAACTAACGTAAAATAGAACGACGAAAATGATGATGTTATTGTGTTTTATGCAGGTCTATTGGTTACTTCACAAACAACCTTCAAACTCGAGTGCACATAATATTTTGGTCGACATTAGTTTTTATAACATGAACTAAAATAACACGAGAGAAATCTTGACGCAATAAGAGCATATTCTGATATGTTTCCCCATATGTCATGCGGTATGGTGGAGTTTAGCTATTATTAATGTAACAACAGACAGTATCGAGAAGTAGATGAGGTGGAACGCGCAACACGGACTATTGATCTGGCAATAATGCTTCAAGCAGAACACATTTGCTGCGTCCCAAAGGCAAGCAGATACTGTTAGGCAAAGTTACAAACAAAATACTGTACAAATTAACTGCAAACGAATCGCTCGTGAATAACAGGGTTATAGTCAACAAGTCCTACATTCCTCTCCGGCGTTTGAAATAAACACCAGTGTTTGAGCCAACTTGTCTCATTTTAAAATGGAAGAGACGGTTAATGAAATCAAAGAGTGTGAGTGAGAGATCACAGTTACCGGCAGCTAGCTCTGCACTTGCCTATTCCCCCCCTCTATTTGCTTATTTGCATACTACTGCAGCTTCCCCCATAGGTCTGGTACCTTGACGTGGTGAAGGGGCTTGTGTGCTCAATGATCCTGATTGTGGCTTCGATGGCGTAGTTGATAGCATGGTGGGCTTCTATGCCCAAGATCGCGGGTTCAAACCCGGCCGAAGTCATTGGACTTTTAAGAGCATTAAAACACCCTCAGCATTCCTTCTTTCGGAGGGGAAGTAAAGCCAACGGTTCCATGTCATAGATTTATGGCATGAAAAAGAACATTCCACTAACTACACTTGTGTGAAGCCAAAAGTTGCAGGTCAGAATTGATAATGTTCTATTAGTTCAATCGTTCGCCACCAGGTGCAGACTGTGATGCCATCTAGTAGCCATGTCCGCAGGCTAGGTGTCGTGGACGGTGGCATTTGGTAGCAAAAGTAGAAACTACTTGAAATTATTGTCTGCAGTCCTTACTAGAATTAAAACAGATAACACACACTAATACTGCCATCACAATTAACACCGGTTATCAGACGGATTCTACACTCACCCAAACTACACGGGGCTACATTACTGCGTTGACGCAGCCCCTAACCTAAGGAACCAACCAACCATGATCCTGAGAGCAATGCCGGCGGGAGCTTTGGCTCCTGACAAGGCCTCCCATGCCCGTAAGGTCGAGGCTGAGAGACCAGACTAACTGACAGACCACACCATAATGTTGGGCAGCAGCGTCACCAGTAGGTTATTTCCAGGCGGAGCTGTAATTCAGCGGTACGGTGGAAAAATTGTGGGGGCTTGTTTTCAGTCCGTAAGGTAGCAGCCCTACTAGAAAACTAGGAAGCTGTGGCCTAATAACTCGCACTCTCCAAAATTGATTATTAAGGTAACTGATAGTTGGTTGGATCACCAGTTTAGGGGCTGCGACAACGCGGTCATACAGCCCCATGTACCACAGTTGACTCCTGGCGACGAACGTTGGAACTTAAGAGCATTAGTCAAATCTAACCTATAATTTAGCTTCACACAAGTGGAATTAATGAAAGGTTCTTTTACATGCCGTAGATCTATGACATGGGACCACCGGCTTTTCTTCCCCTCCGTAGGAAGGCATATTGAGGAATTTTTGACGCTCTTAAAAAATCCGACGACTTCGGTCGGGTTTGAACCCGCGACCTTGGGCATAGAAGCTCAGCATGCTACCAACTACGCTACCAAAGCCGCCAAAGGAAACTGAAAATAATGAAAACTGAACTGATCTTATGTTGACAACTTTCGGCACGAAAAGGAAGACACCAATAGGTTTCTGGAATGTGAGGACTCTGGGTAAGAGTATTGGGCTAAGGCAGGTGACCAGATAAATTATCTCGTATGAGATAAGATGGCCAGATTTTGGTGAGATAAAATCTTGTGAAGGACTCACCCTCCTAAAGACTTGGAGGGGTGTGAAGAACTTGGCAGCAAACAGAGTCAGATGGAAATCATTCTTGGATGCAAATAAGGTAAGGTAAGGCATAGGCTACTACTGGGCATAAAACATTTGCCAAGCTAGGTAGCACGGACAGACTAAACCGGGTGAATTTTAAGTACTCTGACAAACTGCAAGGAGGGCTTCCTGACTGGAAATGGAGCAAAAATGTCAATATAAACAAATGTCCGGAAATATATTGTTGCCACGGTAGACATCATCTGGACTTACTGTAGAACACGCTGTCACTATTGCTTAATAATGTACCTTTGGCAACACGACAGGTCATGTGGCTACTGCACGGTGGAGAGCCACCCCACTTCCGCATTACTGTCGGCCGACACCTCTACGACACCTTGCCCAGACAATGGATAGTACGCGGAGGCCCTGTAGCATGGCCTACTCGATCACTGAACCTAAATTCTCTGCATCTTTACTTGTGAGGACATCTAAAAAGCGTTGTTAATGGTGCGCTCGTGCCCGATGTGCAGAACCTTCAACAGCGTGTCCGCGCGAACTCCGTGATGCTGTTCAGGTACAGACCGGAACATTCGAAAGAGTGCCGCAATCTATGATGCGACGTGTGAACTCTTGTATTGCATCCAATGGAGCCAACTTTGAATACCTATTGTGACATGGATGAGCTTCAGACCATGTACAATGTGCCGGGATTACTTGCTGTCGTTGCTGTACTAAGTTTCACTGCGTTTGGATGGTTAAACCGCGAGAAAGGCCTATTTAAATGTTTCAACTTGGCTTGGCCGCCATTTTCGTGATGTAGTTAACAGGTTTTTGAAAGTCATATCGGTGAACTTCTAGTAGTGCCCTTCATCGCCGTACAATATTTCAAGATTATATCAGTAATAGTTTCGGAGATATAGAATGTCGGTGAAATATTTCGCACAGCCGCCATGTTGGATTGGTGAGACGTAATATAAATTGAAGCGCACGGTCGGGGTGGGATAAAATAATACTATGTCCTTCTTGAGTTTCACTGAAATCGCTCCAGCCGTTTATAAGTTATTAGGGGGACACCCACAAACACACACACACACACACACACATACGCAGGCACACACACACGGATAAAAGGTGATCTCATCAACCAGTTATTTTATTTATTTTTCATAAAATGAAAATAGACTGAAAGTGATGAGGCTTATAGATGTGTGGTTTAAAGCGTCAGGATAGCAAATTTCGTACCTAATTGACGTTTTCGAGAAGGGCTTTACTTGAGGTTACTCCGGAACACGCAACCAGCGGTAATGGTACCCTTTAAATGTATGTTTAAATCATAATTTCACTGTACACAACCATGTTTTCCAAATGGAAATGCTCCAATTTTTTAATGCACGTATTTAGGACCATGTCCATGTCAAGCAACTATATCTTAAGATAATGTATTTTTCCTCCGGTGGATATTTGCGGTTTTAAATGCAAGCTTCGCACTTATTACAGTCAACGATCCAGCCTTACGTTATTAGCCTACTTTCGATTTGTGCAAAAAAAAAATGAAAGTAGACTTATGAGATCTACACAGGGTCAAACATTGTTTGTCTATCTCTCTGTGTGTGTGTACTCTGAATGTCTGTCCCCCCTCCCCTCCTATCAATTCGAACACGGTGAAACCGAATTGAACGAAATTTGGTAGAGAGGTAGAAAAAGCAAAGGGCACCTCAGAGTCATGTTTTATATCGCCGCCATCTTGACGGAAACGTAATGGCGGCCACCCAAATGTTCAAAGCTTAAATCAACTTACGACTAACCTAATCATCCGATCTCTACCAAATTTTGCAACAACATATATTCATATGGCGAGCACATTTGACTAAACTACAAGGTCATCAGCCCATTAGTTTGCAGATGGCGGCCATGTATGTGTGCAAATCGATTCCCCCTATCAATTCAAACCCGATGAAACCGAATTTTTGAATTTTTTTGCAGAGGTACGGTAGCACTAGCAAAGGGCACCTCATATTCATGTTTAATATCCGTATAGCACGTTGTATTTCAACAAGCTACTACAACCAACATTCAAATTATACTCCTTGAAAAGGACAAAGAGTTATAACTATACTCACGCGTTTAGGAGAAAGTAGGCAATATGTTCTTTACTGAACATCTTGTGTTTGTTATTTCACTTATCTACAAATTACGCCTCTTGCCAGATAATCCTCCATCATCCCACGAGCACCTTCTCACCGTGGAGGGACGGGTGACGTAAACCGATGGTTGGTGGTTGATTGGTTCCTCAGTTTAGGGGCTGCGACATCGCGATCATGTAGCCCCGTGTACTTTGGGTGTGTGCAGAATCTGTCTGATAACCGGTGTTAATTGTGATGGCGGTATTAGTGCGTGTTAACTGTTATTTTAATTAAGTAAGGACTGCAGACATTCTATTTTCAAGTAGGCCTAGTTCCTACTTTTACTACCAAACCCCGCCGTCAACGACAACTAGTTATGAACTTGGATACTAGATGCCACCGCAGTCAGCTCCTGGCGAAGAACGTTGGAACCTAAGAGCGTTAGTCAAATCGAACCTATAATTTAGCTCCACACAAGTGTAATTAGTGGAAGGTTCTTTTACATGATAGCCTAAATCTATGACAAGGGGACAGCCGGCTTTACTTCCTCTACGAAAGAAGGCATACTGAGAGATTTTTAACGCTCTTAAAAATCCGAAGACTTCGGCCGGGTTTGAACCCGCGATCTTGAGCATAGAAGCTCAGCATGCTAGCCGTAAACCGACCTAGCCCCATTGCAGGCATCCTCCACATCCCATAGTGGTCATTCCAGCAGCCCAGTGTACTTTGAATGTGGAGAACTTTCCTGATAACCTGTGTTATTGTGGTGTCTATATTAGAGTTGTTGTTAATTGATTTGAGGGCCTTAGGGCATATAGGTCATCAGCCTCGTATAGTTGGATGTGTGTTGAACTTGTCCGATCACATGTCTTTCTTTGATGACTCTATTCGTGCGTGTAACTGTATTAGGGGCAGGGATCAGGTAGGCGTCTCGCAGTAAGGTATTATCCCGGCATTTGCCTGGAAGGAGTGAGGAAAAACCCGGGGAAGAACCACACTCAGGATAGCCTCTGTTAGCGCCACGATTCGAACCTACAATCTCCGGACTTGCAGGAGCTGTCCTCGCGACCGAGGTGCACGTGTTAACGAGCACTACCACACCGTGTGGTATCTATAACAGCGTGTATATTTGTATATGTGGTGAGGATTTGGATGGAGGCAGCCGTGGCCTGAAGTTAGGAACAATCCCGGCATTTGCCTGGAGTAGAAATGGGGAAACCACGGGAATTCACTTCTAGGAAGGCTGAGGTAGGAATCGAACACATCTCTTCTCAGCTTTGACTCACGAGGCTGAGTGTACCAGCCATCTGACCAGAATTAAATTTCTTGGCAGAGGCGGGAATCAAACTCGGACCTCCGTGGAAACAGCCAAGAATGCTAGCCACTACACCACGTGGTGGTTGAATCGGACTTACGGGCTAACGTTTGTAAAATGTAACATACAAGAAATGTTTTGTTGGCATAGGTTAGGAGATCTCCTGCCTCTCTCGGTACTTCACAACACGATCGTGTTCAAAGAGAGCACGCGAAGCTATCAAAATGCAGCAGCATTCTCGTAAGTGTATATTTAGTACCACCCACTAACAGGCACACTACGTGCACAGAGTCACGACTACAGGTCTGTTTCCGGTCGTCCTACAAAAGAGAATCGTAAACAAACGTTACACCACATCAATTTGCTAACAAGAGCAAGTCTAAACTAGAGCAAACCGTTCTTCTATTCCCTGTAAATCGATCGCCACTATCGACTTGAAACGCAACTTGTGTGTTAGAGTCTTCAGTCTTTTGACTGGTTTGATGCAGATCTCCATTCCTCCCTGTCCTGAGTTTATCATTTCATATCTACATAGCTTACATCCGAGGCAATATGTTTAACATATTCCAACCCTCGTCCACCCGTACAGTTCTTCTCCTCGACCCTTCCTTCCACCTAAGTATGCTATTCCTGTGTGTCTTAGTATTTGTCCTACAAACTTACATCTTCTCTTCATCAGATGTCACCAGAAACATCTCTCCTCTTTCACTCGTCTAATACCACTTCATTTGTTACTCGGTCTACCCATCTGATGTTCATCATCATTCTGTAACACCACATTTCAAATGCTTATATCATGGTGGCCAATCAAATCGGTCAACGAATTTCCAGGAATTTTCCAGGAGTAATTCTCATTTTTCCAGTCTTAAAAATAAGCGCGAGTCCCGGAGGGGGGGCTTTATCCCTTCCCTACTTCAAGACCAAAGTAAAGCAGTTGTGTTTTGTCTACTTATACAGATGTTGACAAAAATTAGTGGTGATTGCGTTATTTATACGCAAGCCTACCACAAATGATTAAATTGTCGTTTTTAAAAAAGCCTTTGTGACTCAAATATCCGCTTTTTTTTTTAAAGAGAAAAGAATGCTGCCTACAATTTTATTGCGGTCAAGTTGTCTATACTCAATATGTTTTACAAAAATACTATCGCATGTTCTCCCACACAGAAACAGGTAGCCTGAGGAAATTTCTTTCGTTAACGATAGAATGCTCACCCAAAACCGCAGCGGAAGTAATATTTAAGATAAAACACGGCGCGTACATTTCCGGTTAAAAATAAACAGGGTTTGCAGAGCGACCGCTAGATGGACCTTGCTACCCCATCCGCGATATCATAACGTCCAGGACTAAGAACGGACTGGGAATTTTAGCAGTGGATGGAAAGACTTTTATAATTCATTATTAGCGGCTATTTTCCAGGAGTTATCAAATTTTTCGTCATTTTCCAGGAGTTTTCCAGACCTATTAAAAATCCAGGAGTTTTCCAGAATTTCCAGGTTATCCACAAGTAGTGGCCACCATGTTATATTCTCCTCTTTTCTACTGCTCCAACAGTTCAAATTTCACTTGCATAGACAGACACTGAAAAAAAACTTCGTAATACTTAAATCTATATTCGGTGTTATCAGATTGTAAGAAATGCTTTCCTTGCCTGAGCCAACCTACTTCGTACATCACTGATTATTTTCCACTACTGCCTTTAGCTTTTCACCTGCCAATTTGACGTTCGCGGGGATTTCTGTGATTTATTTCGTCTGTATTTCATTATTTTTGTCTTACATAAATGTATATTTACATCGTGAAAGGATGAATAGCTGATGGTAGTGCTGGTTTTCGCTTCAAAATTGATACACCGTTTTGAGAACTTTGTCATATTTTGATAGCATATCACAGAAGTCATATATAGCTTATAAGGCGGCTTCCGTGGCGTAGTTGGTAGCATGCTGAGCTTCTATGCCCAAGATCGCGGGTTCAAACCTGGCAGAATTCGTCGGATTTTTTAAGAGCGTTAAAAGTCCCTCAATATGCCTTCCTTCGGAGGGGAAGTAAAGCCGACTGTTCCATGTCATAGATTTATGGCATGTTAAAGAACCTTCCACTAAATCATAGGTTAGGTTTAACATTTGACAAACGCTCTTAGGTTGCGACGTTCGTCGCCAGGAGCCGACTGCGGTGGCATCTGGTAACCAGTTCTAAACTAGTAGTCGTTGACGGTGGCGTTTGGCGGCAAAAGAAGGAACTACATGAAAAAATTAAATGTCTGCAGTCCTTACTTGAATTGAAAACAGATAACACACACTAATACAGTCATCACAATTAACACCGGTTATCAGACAGATTCTACACACACACCCCAAGTACACGGGGCTTTATGACCACGTTGTCGCAGCCCCTAAACTGAGGAACTAACCAACAAGTAATATAAATATTGTATAAAATTCAATTTTAAAATGTTAATACATGAGTGAGGACTTTACTTATGATCTAATTCTAACTTAGATATTAAGTAAGGAATTATGTGTTTGTTCTTATTTTAGGTTTTAGTTAGGATATGTTTTTGCCATTAATAAAGCTGAAGATGAACCCCATTGAAAGACCGAAACTAGTGCTTCTAATCTCTACACAGTATAAAACAAAGTCCCCGATTCGTGGATGTAACGGGTAATCTCAAGAACCATTGGATGGCTTTTGTTACGGTTTTGACCATTCTGTAAAGGTTTTCCCGAGGAAGGGTTCTATAGAAAAACATTCATTTATGACAGGAAACCAACTAGTAACGATTTCCGTGAATCGAGTCGAAGGAAAATCTGCCGTACGTGCCTACGCTGGATAAACCGTTAAAATAGTACATTATGCAACAAGCCTATAATGGCAATAATTAAGACACGAGTATGTTTATAAAACGAGCGTATGCGAGTTTTATGATTTCTATACGAGTGTCTTAATTACCATTATAAGCGAGTTGCATACGTCTGCTTATGTTCGACGAGAATTATTATAACTATTTTATGTTCGAACAAAATATTCATAAATATCTGTCGAGATTTCGCCAGTTTTATGTACTGAACAGAGCGCATGGGACGCCCAGAATACCTTGCATTTGACCATGGCCTCCTCGATTGCCCCACTATGACACTAGGCCAGGCAGTGACATTTAAATTAGAAGGCCTTGGAACTCGGCGCAGATGCGTTGCTATCCTCACCTGATTGGTCAAACAACTGTTTCTTGAGCTCTGATTGGTGGGAGGAACTGTTTCATAAAGAAAAATAGTGTTATATTGACCATCATTATGATAAAGTTTTCTGACATATAATAGTCAGGGTCGAACATAAATATATATATACTATGAGTGTAAGTCCACGACAGCATATCTCTATATGTAATACATCGCCCACTATAAGTGTCTTTACGATCGCATTTCTTCCAACAATCTCAATTCAGTGGAAATTTAAATTACCAGCTTCCGAGCGAGTTTACGAGCTAGCGAGCATGCCTCTCACCCCAGCTTCGGCCAGCATCAAACTGTCGATCCGTGTCGAGGTAAGACGTCAGAGAAGAGGCACAAAATATGTACCGTAGTTATAGGCGTCCAGACATTTTGACTTCAAAACTTGGCATCCACCTTGAGGGGTACGAAATGTAACCACTCAGCCGAAGGAGGACTTCAATTTACAACGTCAAGTAAGCACATATGCATTTGCCCGGAAACAGATGTATTAATTCATATTTCCGTATCTTCTAAACTAATAATGAGAAAAAGGCCATTCAAACTGGGTAGTATTCCGTGCATAACGCCAACTGAATTGATGAGTAAAAATAGTAGTTTCAATTTCTTTAAATCTTGTAAAACTCACATCCTATAAAATATTAAATAAATAAAAAACCAATTAAACGGTTTTGCAGAACAATTATCAGTAAGTACCTAATCGATGATCTGAATTCATTTCACTTATGCCTAGCAGTTTTCTAGCAAAAGTAAGGACAATATATTTCGTGATTCACCATGTACGGCATGGTTTAAAATATTTATATATGCCGATGTTTTGAAACTGCAGTATGTAAGTGCGCGTATGATTGTGTCGCTTCTTTAAAACGGGCTTCTTTCGTCAGCCCTCCACACGTGCCCTACGAGCATGCAGTGCAAATCAGTCTTTAGAAACACAAACACACACGAAACACTTGACAGGTTTAAAATACATGCTAAATTTAACGGACTGAATGGATAAATACCACCTATCATCCGTGGAATACGCATGCAACTTCCTAGGAACATAAGCTATAACACTCTAGCTGTTAACTATTCCCTTCGTGCGTTAAATGCAGAAACCGAAGTAGCACTCACACGTTTTTATTATCATGACAATCCTTTTAAAAGAATCACGCTCTTTCAACGCTCGGTTTTTTTCCGCGGTGAGAATCACAACACACGTGACAGCTCCACGTCAAAACAAACGCAGTCATTTGTCAACTCGGCGCCAACAGCGCTCTGTTGCGCGTTAAAAATAAACAAAAACACACGTTATTTAGCTCAACTATATTCCGAATTTTTTGCCGATAGAACATGAGCCGACCGCAAACCACGGATAACTAACACAATATTAAAAGAATGAAGGTGAAGTTCCCAAGCCTGGAAGAAAATGAAAAAAAATAATGCTAAGAAAAGAGCTGTGAAGGAAGAAGAATGGCCTCCTAGCAGCTCGCTCTTCTTGCGTTGAAAGCACGAGCGGCGCAAACGGAGGTGCGCAGTGGACCAGTCACGCTTTATAGTACAGAGTAGGGGGGCAGTGTCGACTGTAGCATGGGGGTGCAACGGGTTACGTATCAAAACTCACGAGCTAATCAAAATAGTAACAAATAGTATCAAAACTCACGACTACAAGCTAAGTAGCCGACTTGAGGAATTTTAATGATGCCACAATGAAAACTAACAAGATTACTGACAGCGTTTTGACTGGTGCGTATAGCAATAATGGTAGTGAGAGCTGATGAAATGCCGAGACCTTCTACTCAACATACGGTACTTAATAAGCTGTAAAAAAAAAACACGTTGAAAGCATGTGAATAAATATTTCTCGGGTTTAAGTGCAAACCTGGCCTAACTATTTCGTTCGCAATATAGGAGCAACATCCTCTTTTAAGCCTGAAGCAGTAGATTGTCACAGAAAAAATGTAGGCTAACATTATTGTAAGTTATCGAACTCAGCGTTTTATTAAAGCCGTTACTATTATCGCAAAAAATAAGGAGATATTGTATATTCTACATCTGTAGCAACTATTCTAGATTCTAAATAATTCTGTAGCTTATCACTGAAATAATTATTAAATATTATAGCGAGTTGAATGTACTACAGTAACTAATTTGCCACGCGCGCGCGGTAAGAGCGAGCAGTTTGGCAACCTCGTTCTCAGACCACATGGCGAGGCGAGAACTGTCAATCCCTTTCTGGTAGCTCACAGAGTATAATTACAGTAAACACGCAGGTGTGCTTCTTTAATTAAATCTTGCAGCTGTTGTTTATGTTACCTTCTTATCTGTGCGCTGACACTACACACGCTCGTTAAATGAAAGTTTAGTGACTTAATGACTTAAATGACCCTGGTTAGCTCGCCTCCACCTCGCGCAACCTTGCGGGCTGAGCTCGGTTGGCTGGGGAAAAGCGCGCGCGCCCGGCAGTCGACCCCGCTCCAGCAAAAGAATCACCCTGTAAATATACAGTATATACAGTCCATCGGAACTTGAAAAAAGTAACAGCCCTCGTATATTGTCAAGGCAAAAAGATACAGTCAGTCTGAGAGACTAGACTTCATTTCAAATGACGCATACTACAAATGCTACACATGTTAGAAAGGCTCAGGAGATTACACTTTAAAGTAGGCTTCCCGCGCGGGGAACATAGAGCGGGAGGTGCACTCTGCTGCACGCACTCGCCGTCTCCGTATCACATAACGCCAGACCCCAGGAGCAAACTCAGACTCGGTGCATATGCACTGAACAACATGACGTCATACACGCCCTAACCGTAACGCATAACGGTAGACCAAAGCATAACGATGAAGTCGACAAGATAATTTGAAATGATAAAAAAGGAGGAATAGGAACACTTCTCGACGTCGTATTTGAACAGTTATCAGTTACGCGTACAGTATTGAAAATTAAAGTAAGAACATTACGCATCTCCCCAGTTAAAATAATTTCCCAGGTCCTCGTCCTTAACACCCTTCCCCGAATGAAACAGTACATATGGGCACGAGTTTACTGTTGCCCAGTCTTTTGAATGATCCCCCAGGAGCCCACGGCTAGTGGGACGTGGGTTGGCGACCACGGGGCCCCAGCTGAGTTCGGCATTGCTTCCTCTTACTTGTGCCGGGCTTCTCTCTGTCGACCACCCTTGGTCAACTCTTGTTCTTTTCCGACCCCGACGGTATTACGGTATCCGAGACCTCTTCTGTTTTCTTCCTATCTCCAGCCTTCTGCTCAAGGCCCTTACGGAGGCAGGGTGTATGTTGCCCCTCCTCTTCTGGTGCATCCTGGATAGTGCTACACCCTGAAGGGCTCACGGCTGGTGAGTTCGGGAGTTGGTAACCCCGAGGGATTCCAGAGCTGGGTCCGGTTTTTTTCCCTTTTTCCATTGCCTCTGGGGCGGACCCTCTCCTCTTTCCCTTTCCTATCTGCCTCGTCTGGCTCTCCTTCCTTCCACGTCCCTCAATCCTCATTCTTCGAGAGTTGAGGGCATTTCTTTTCTTCCTGTCCATTGTTTGCCCTAATCTTCATTTGTTTACCATTTCTTCTTCTAGTCTTACAGACTGTAGTTAGTGTTAATTATAGTTTTCTTTACATTCTCATCTCATCTTTCACTATCACCCAAACCAGTGGTTCTGAACCCGTAGAAGTCTGCGGACCACTCAGCCTGAAATTGAATCGTGTACGGACCCCCCTCCCCCTCCCTCCCCCTCCCTACCCCCAATATACCTAATCAGTTGTAACCCTCCCTCAATAACACTTATTTTAAATATATTTCAATTCAAAATTTGATAGCCATCGCCGCGAATACATTCGGACGATTCTCGTTCAACGCTCACCGTTTTGAAATCCCCATTTATTGGCCACTTTTTTATATGTGCTGGTGGACCCTTTTCTCCCGCGGACCACTCCCGAGGCACTCGCGGACCATCTGTGGACCGCGGACCCAAACCATTAGGGGCTGATAACCTAGATGTTAGGCCCCTTAAAACAACAACTATCATTATCATCATCATCATCACATTTTCAATGAAAGCGAGGGAAATAAACGATTACAGACATGAAAGGTTACTCACGAGGAAAGTAGAAAGAGCCAGAGAAAGGAGCACGAATCTCGTGACTGAGGCGATCAGAACTCATCACGGAGAACAATAGCTGCTCTCCCCTCGCCCGTGAGAAATTGAAGGCAAACCCGCAGCATGTTCATGAATCAATATTCAAGTACCCAGATGTAAATCAAGCAGTACTGCCAAGTGAACGCTTTATTCCCACACCAGTGTCATTAACCACGTACATTATTTCATTTCTCATACTGAAATTATTGGCTTGTGGTCGTCAAGTTGTATTATTTTGTCTATACCAAATGATTCAGTAAGAATTAAACATGGATTGGACGATGGTATAATGAGGACTTTTACATATGGAGACTGGGGTCTGCGAAGTCATGATGGTGATGATAATTGTTGTTTTAAGGGGCCTAACATCTAGGTTATCAGCCCCTAACGGTTTGGGTGAGAGTGAAAGATGAGATGAGAATGAAAACTATAACAAATACTAACTACAGACTTACATACTGGTAAACAAATAAAGAACAGGAAGAAAAGAAATGCCCTCAACCCTCGAAGAATGGGGATTGAGGGACTGGGAAGGAAGGAGAGCCATGAAAGGCGGATAGGAAAGGGGAAAGAGGAGAGGGCCCACCCCAAGGACAGAGGAAAAAGGGGACAAAGCGGACCAATTTCAGGAATCCCCCAAGATCGCCAACTCCCGAACTCACCAGTCGTGAGCCCCTGAGGGTGCACCAGAAGTGGTGGGGCTACAAACACCCTGCCTCCTTGAGGGCCTTGAACAGAAGGCAGGAGATAACATAAAAAGAAAATGAAGGCTGACTCCTCGCAGAAGGAGGGTATCAGGAAAGATGAGACAAGGGCCAATTTAGGCGGGAAAGAAAGAGACTCCCTAGGCCTCGGATACCCTAATACCATCGGGGTCGGAAGAGAACAAGAGTTGACCAAGTGAGGTCGACAGGAAAGAGGACAGGAGCCCGGCACAAGTAAGTGGAAGCAATGCCGGAATCAGCTGGTGTCCTGTGGTCGCCAACCCACGTCCCAGTAGATGTGAGCCCCTGGGGGGCCTGCGAAGTCTGATTGGAGAAATGATGCCTTAAACATGTTTATCGCTGGCCAAAGAGACTTTCATCTATTTGGTCATGTGTCACTTACATATGTGGGCGAGATGACGCAGTGGCCAAGCTGCTTGCCCTTCACCAAGGCGCACCTGGTTCATTTCCCGGTTAATATACAGCGAGAACCCTACCTCTAGAACGGAGACTCGCAGAGGCCGTGTGGCGGACGGGCCACTGTGTATTGCAGCGTGTCAAGCAAAGCATTGGCGCTAGCAGCACCACAGCAACCAACTAGTTTAACACATTTACTTTTAAAGTATTTAAGAACAATGTTGTCTTCATAATGATTGAAAACTTCGGCTGTACTGGCTGCGTAGCGCAGCGCAGCGCTAACGTTATCACGTTGTGCCCAAGGTAGCAATATCGAATCCTGGTGCAGTCATTCGGCATTTGAGGGTGCTTAAATGCGAGGAGCCACGTTAATGATCCTCTTCGGGGCAAAATATCGACTCCCCGGCGTCTCTAAATGCCACAGTAATTTAAAAGGGACGTAAAACCAATAACATTATAATTAACAGTGGCTAAACCTTTAAATACTGCTAACGTTCTCGCTTGCTGTGCCCAAGGTTGCAGGATCGATTCCTGGCGCAGTCAGCTTGCATTGCGAGGGAGCCATTCCAGTAGATTTACTGGCACGTTCGGGTCAAAATTTCGTCAACCCGGCGTCTCTAAAAGCAGCAGTAGTTAAAAGGGACGTAAAACTAACATTCTTCTTCTTCTTCTTCGATCCGGCCATCAAAGGACCACGTCATTTCAACGTCTTCTTGCTGCATCGAGCTTGAACATCCTCCCAGTACTTTCGCATTAGTTCTCGATGCTGTTGTTTCCTCTCCTCAGTCCACTTCTTGCCTGATGGAAGCTTAGGCTTTTTTTTTAAACATCAGTGTGCTGTTAGTTTTTGCTTAAGGGGGGAATGTTCCCAGATATCGTTGCTTGTAATTCCCACTTCTTGCAAATCTTTGTCTACCTCAGTGAACCAAGCTCCCTTGGTTTTCATTTTGAGGAAGTAGGTGAAAATTCTATTATTAATTATTAATTTAAATACTGTGTAGAGAAACAAGTTATTATTATTAATAATATTATAAGTGAGCCCCCAAGGAGGGGCTGCAACGATAGAACAGTATAAGTTACTGCTCCCCACGAAGCGGCCGAATGAACTATTCGGTCTTAAAGGGAGAAGCTCTTTCTCAGTCCTCCCCTACCAGAGGTAGCAGCAAGCATTATTAATGCCGAGTTGGTGGAGCAGTGGAACATGTTAACCACAAATACAGCTGGAGGAAGTGTAGGTGTGTGTTCCCACGGAACAGACATAATTGATTAAACATCTTTATTAACATAAGACATTTGCATATGTTATAGTGAGTAATGTGGACACGCTGTCGGCACCAAATTAGTGCTGGCCGCTGGGCGGTCCTAGCCAATGATGGATGAGCAAGCTGCGCGTTTTGAGTGATGGCAGACATTGTGTGGGACCATGAGGGTGGTAAAAATACCAGGTGCTAATACCAAGCCGCAGTGTTTCCAGACTCAGGACATTTTGGAACAAAACAGTAACAAAGTGAGAATGTAAAAGTTAATTAATTTATTCGTTTATTCATTCATTCCTTTATGTATTTAATTATTTAATTTGACTATGTATTTATTTATTCATTTTGACTGTGTATTTATTTATTTATTTATTTATTTATTTTGACTATGTATTTATTTTGACTATGTATTTTTTTATTTTTTTAGACTATGAATTTATTTATTTATTTATTTATTTATTTATTTATTTATTTTGACTATGTATTTATTTATTTATTTATTTGTTTTGACCATGTATTCATTTATTTATATATTTATTTTGACTATGTATTCATTTATTTATTTATTTATTTTGACTATGTATTTATTTATTTATTTATTTATTTATTTATTTATTTATTTTGACCATGTATTCATTTATTTATATATTTATTTTGACTATGTATTTATTTATTTCTTTATTTCTTTATTTTGACTATTTATTTATTTATTCATTTTTATTTATTTTGACTGTGTATTTATTTATTCATTTATTCATTTATTTTGACTATGTATTCATTTATTTATCTATTTATTTATTTATTTTGACTATGTATTTATTTATTTCGTTATTATGACTATTTATTTATTTATTCATTTTTTATTTATTTTGACTGTGTATTTATTTATTCATTTATTCATTTATTTTGACTATGTATTCATTTATTTATTTATTTATTTATCTTGATTATGTATTTATTTATTCATTTATGTACTTATTTATTTATTTATTTATTTATTTAGACTAGGCTATATATTTATTTATTTATTTATTTGGTATTAGAGACGAATTAAAGTCCATTTACAGCTCACGCCACGGATTTTGGCCGGTCATTCCCTGATTTGCAGTCGTACAGAGGACAGTCTACGAGCCTCATGCACGTGAAATTGATACGTGAGTTTTCTGTTAAGCGGAAAGAAAGTCATGTATTAATTGCACATACCTGAGGTTCGCCTGTACGACTGCGCAATCGAGGCTCACCGGCCAAAAACCGTGGCGTGAACTGTATCAGCTACGTAATGCAACGCACAAACGCATTTCTGCTTCTCATTCAAAATAAAATCTTCGTTAAGTTTAATATTTTATAAACAATAGAACGACAATTAGATGTTTTTCTTGTTAGAAATTCAGTTAAGGGCTTAGCAACATCGTGGTCCACATATCCACGTGTATGTGGGTGAGTGTGAAATATGTTTTATAACCTGTGTCACTGTGATGATTGTACTAATGTGTGTGTATTTGTAACTGAGGCTAGGATTTTGCTAGGTGGGTGCCGTGGCCTTTATTTAGGTACCGCCCAGGCATTCATCTGGACTAGAAGGGAGAAACCACAGAAAACCACTTCTAGAATGGCTGAGATAGAAATAGATACCATCTAGTCTCAGATCTCCCTCAAGAGGCTGAGTGAACGCCGTTCCAGCCCTCAGATTTGAAAGATATTCATTGGCAGAGCCAAAAATCGATACTGCATATCTACAGTGATAGCCAGGAATGTTAGTCACTATACCACAAGGTGAAACATCAAATTAGACTATAGCGATACTACTGTAACGCAAGAAGATTTATTAATGGTAACCTTGGAACACAACTAAAATAGTTTTACTCCAAATAGCGGCATGGAAATATTTTTCGCTATTGTAGATCTGACGTATTGAGAGTAATTTAGTTTTGTATTTTATGATTTCAAGATGGCGACTGCACCTAATATTCAGTCGTATAAACTTCTGATGTTGGTAACACAAGGCCCATATAGAATGCTAACTACAGTGAACATTGCTTTATTGGATCATACGAACGTTATGTATTATAACGTGTGTATCTTTCACACGACCTACTTATTTAAATTATTCAGCTGATGACATCAAAGTTTGAGCCATTGATGTTCCACACGAGGTAGTTCGTGCTTACAAAATTTGGTAGAGATCCGATGATTAGTATAGCCGGTATTTGATTTAGGCATTGAACTCTTGGGTAGCCACCATTTTGTTTTTGTTAAGACGGCGCTGTTTAAAACATTACTAGGAAGTGTCCTTTACTCCTGCTTCCTCCGTACCAAATTTGATTGAATTCAGTTTTGTCATTTGGGAACACACACTGACTTTTACCCCTGCAGATATAAAAAGTTTCATTTTTAGCCTATTTTCAAAATATGAAAGAAATCCAACATGGCGATCATTCGATATGTTTAGGACGGTTCTCAATATCCTCGAATCTACTACTGCAATCAAACTGACATTTTGTATGTTGATAGAGGGCTATTAACATAGCCTACGTCACCGATGGTACTTTCAACTTCCTGATGGGCACAAAAACAACATGGGGATGACGCGAAATTTAAATACATATATAGATTTTTCTCAAGACTTAATTAACCGAGTGCAGTAAAACTACGACGGTAAATCTTCATACAAGGCTTAATATATTGGCGTCTAATTTAATTAAACTTTTTAAAAATGGCGGCTGTGCAAAATTTTTCAAATCACGTTATTATTTCTGGTGCCCTAAACAGGCGATAGATATGTAGGCTGGTATAATGAGTCAGGATTATAATATCCATCTGCAAGCATATAATTCTATAGCATTAGGAAATACAACACGGCGTCCATGCCACATATTTCACCGGTTCTCAATATCACCAATAGTATTTAAACAATCTAACTGAAATTTAGTGTGGTGTTAGAGGAATGTTAAGTAAGGATATATTTAGTACATCACATGGGAAATCCTTTTAATAGGAGAGACCGGTAGAATATATGAAAATAGGCTATTTATTTATTCACGGCGCTACTTGTGTACAATTTTCAAGTATGATAAAATGCTACTGATGACTAGTATAAAATGAGACACCCGGTATAGACGTAATATATCTTGCAGTAGATTGAAAATTGAATAGCAATACTTTACCGTGAAAGATTCCAATTATAATGTTTCATAATTACCGTAACCTTAAGCGAAGCATTCATAAGAGTTTGCTACAAAGTTTGCATTAAAATAAAGCATACTCCAATCTGTCAGACAGAAACAGTGCTTTTAAAGGCAAAATTTCCTAAGCTAAGACGTTCCTCTCGCTTAGAATGCCACGGGCTACAGGGAACTTCATCTCAACTTGCGGGGGATCTTTATTAATGAAAATGAATTCTTTCAAAATACAACCGAGTCTGTATTAAGAAGTTAACTCTGAGCCGGCAGGCGTTGTGCTCATAATTACAGAATAACTCAATGGAGAATGAAAGGCCATGATATAGGTGCACTAATTAATAATTCACCGATTATCTGCTTATTAATTGAAAGTTAATTTTGTTAACAAACAAGATGTTCAGTAAAGAACATATAGCCTACTTTCTCCTAAATGTATGGCTATTGTTATAACTCTTTGTTCTTTTCAAGGAGTATAATTGAATGTTGGTTGTAGTAGCTTGCTGAAATACGTGTTATGCGGATATTATACATGAATATGAGGTGCCCTTTGCTAGTGCCTCCTCAGTACAAAATTTATTTCAATTTGGTTTCACCGTGTTTGAATTGATTTGATGAAACGATTTGCACTCATATATGGCCGCTATCTGCAAACTATTGGGCTGATGACCTTGTAGTTCTGTCAAAAGATGCATCCCACTAAAAGGTATGTTGTTGCAAAATTTGGTAGAGATCAAATGATTAGGTTGGTCGTAATTTGATTTAAGCTTATACCATTTGGGTGGCCGCCTTTCCGTTTCAGTCAAGATCGCGGCGATATAATACATGACACTGAGGTGCCCATTGCTAGTGCTACCTCCGTACCAAATTTCGTTCAATTCGGTTTCACCGTGTTTGAATAGATAGGGGGAATCGATTGGCACACATACATGGCCGCCATCCGTAAATTATTGGGCAGATGACCTCGTGATTTGGTCAAAAGATTCTTCATACATAAAGGTATACTGTTACAAACTTTGGTAGAGATCAGGTGATTAGGTTGGTCGTAATTGATTTAAGCTTTTAACATTTGGGTGGCTGCCATTACGTTTTCATCAAGATGGCTGCAATATAAAACATGACACTGAGGTGTCCTCTGCCAGTGCTACCTCTGTACCAAATTTCGTTTATTTGGGTTTCACCGTGTTTGAAAAGATAGGGGGATCCGATTTGCACACAAACATGGCCGCCGTCCACAAACTATTGGGCAGATGACCTCGTAGTTTGGTCAAAAGATTCTTCACATGGAAAGGTATAATGTTACAAAATTTGGTAGAGATCAGATGAATAGGTTGGTCGTAATTTTATTTAAGTTTTGTACATTTGGGTGGCCGCCATTACGTTTACGTCAAGATGGCGGCGATATAAAACATGACACTCAGGTGCCCTTTGCTAGTGCTACCTCTGTACCAAATTTCGTTCAATTCAGTTTCACCGTGTTTGAAAAGATAGGGGGATCCGATTTGCACACAAACATGGCCGCCATCTGCAAATTATTGGGCAGATGACCTCGTAGTTTGGTCACACTATTCTTCATACATAAAGGTATAATGTTACAAAATTTGGTAGAGAACAGATGAATAGGATGGTCGTAATTTGATTTAAGCTTTGAACATTTGGGTGGCCGCCATTACGTTTACGTCAAGATGGCGGTCACGTAAAACATGACACTGATATGCCCGCTGCTAGCGCTACCTTTGTACCAAATTTCGTTCAATTCCGTTTCACCGTGTTTGAATAGATAGGGGGAATCGATTTGCACACAAACATGGCCGCCATCCGCAAATTATTGGGCAGATAACCTCATAGTTTGGTCAAAAGATTCTTCATACGTAAAGATATAATGTTACAAAATTTGGTAGAGATCATATGAATAGGTTGGTCGTAATTTGATTTAAGCTGTGAACATTTGGGTGGCCGCCATTACGTTTACGTCAAGATGGCGGCGATATAGATCATGACACTGAGGTGCTCTTTGCTTGTGCTACATCTGTACCAAATTTCGTTCAATTCGGATTCACCGTGTTCGAATTGATAGGGGGGGACAGACATTAAGAGTACACACACACACACACACACACACACACTCACACACACAGACAGACACACAATTTTTGGCCCTATATTGATCTCATAACATTTTATGCAAAAATCGAAAGTAGGCTAAAAAAAACCTGGAATGTCCACCAAAAGAAAAAAAACTGTAAAATAAACCATTAATCTGATGAACTTAACATTTTTAGCCTATTTTCATTTTTGAAAAAATAGGCTTATGAGATCACCTTTTGTCCGTGTGTGTGTGCGTGTGTGTGTGTGTGTGTGATTCGTGTGTGTGTCCCCCCCCCCCTAATAAAATCTAAACGGCAGGAGCGATTTCAATGAAACTCGGAAAGTTCATAGCACTATTCCCGGCGACCTCGACCGTGCCCTTCAAATTTTGTTACGACTCACCAATCCAACATGGCGGCTGTGCGAACTATTTCACCAGCATTCAATATCTCCGAAACTATTACCGATATTACCCTGACATTTTCTATGGTGATAGAGGGAACTACTATAAGTTCACTTATGTGACTTTTGAAAACCTGGTAACTACAAAACCAACATGGCGGCCAAGCGAATTTGCGACTTTTAAATAGACGTTTCGCACGATTTGACCAACCAAACGCAATGAAACTTGGTACAGTATATGTTTATATACATTGTAATGCACCGACATCTAACTTCGTTCAATTGTTTACATAATCACAAGATGGCGGATGTGCGAAATATTTCACCGGCATTCTATATCTCTGAAACTATTTGCGGTATCTCCCTAAAATTTTGTACGGAGATAAAGGGCACTACTGGAAGTCCATCTATAAGATTTTCAAAAACCGGTTAACTACAAAACGAACATGGCGGCCAAGCGAATTTGAACATTTTAAATAGACCTTTCTCGCGATTTAATGTTCCAAGCGCACTGAAACCTGGTACAGGAAATATTTATACACATTGTAATCCACTGGTATCTAATTTTGTTAAATTGTTTACATAACCTCAAGATGGCGGCAGTGCGAATTTTAAAATTAAGTTTTTATTTCTTGTGATGTAGTCATGCGATCGAAGTGAAAGTTTGAATAATGAACCTACGCAATAATTTTCCTTTAATGGTACATGACTCTATGGCCTATACATTTAACAATCCAACATGGCGACCATCCGAAATATTTAGACGATACTGAATATCTACGAATCTATTTTAGCAATCAAACTAAATTTTTTAATGTTCATAGGGGCTATGAACTTAAGTTCACCTATAGGACTTTAAATAACTTGGTGATCACAAATCCAACATGGCGGTGACGCGAATTATAAATATTCACATGGACGTTTCTCGCAATTTAACCATCCGCGTGCAGTGAAACTTGGTACAGTAAATCTTTATCCGAATGTTAATCCACTGGCATCTAATTTATTTCAATTGTTTCCATAACCTCAAGATGGCAGCTGTGATTTTTTTTTAAATCTCCTTGTTTTTTCTTGTGTCCTAATTATGCGATTGAAGTTTGAATACTACACGTTCACAATAATCTCCATGTAACAGAACATAACTCTAGGACCTAGATATATAAAATCCAACATGGCGACCATCCGAAATATTTAGTCGGTTCTCAATATCTACGAATCTATTACAGCAATCAAACTGAAATTGTGTATGTTAATAGTGGCAATTAACATAAGTAGGATATATGAAAATAGGCTGTATAGTTCTTCACGGAACTACTTGTATTTAATGGAGTTTCAAGCCAATTGTTTAACAGTTATTAGCCTGGAAGCTGTTTGGATCCTCAGAGAGGACCACTGTAGGTTATGCGGACAGAATAAAAGTAGGTAAATTAAACCAGTAATTTGATGAACCTGGCATTTTATTCAATGGAGTTTCAAGCTAATTATCTAACAGATATTAACCTGGAGACTGTTTGGATCCTCAAGAAGGACTACTGTAGGTTATGTGGACAAGTAATGGAGAGATGGATGACTGGAAAGAGAGGACGACTGCTGACTGATAGAAGGTAATATATAATTATATACGAACCTTTCAGTAGTCGCATATGATGTGTAACATGTGACATGTTATCCTACGATGTGTGTCCCGGGAACGCAAATACCTTGATAACAGTGAACTCTGTTGATCATTGAAACTACTTGTAAAACTCCAGTGCCAATTAATCCTGACCGTAATAAATCATAATTGTTATTTGCTAAGACGTTGTATCTTAATCTATTGAGCGTTATATTGTGCATTTTGCAATGGAATATATTATTTAATTAAAACAAAGTTCTCCAATGGATCTGCAGTAGTGAAATCTACCTTTAACTAGTTGAACTACGGTATGCGGGAGCACGGCCGACTGGAAGCAATCAACTGCCTACTTGATGCGAGCTGCGCTCTATACTGGCCAGTTAGTGAAACCATGCCAGCGATGTTATTGAAAATAGACTTTTTGGGCGTTTGAGCGCACTGTCAAGTATAGGCGCGATTAAAAATTAGGTGTGCAGCAGGTATTTTAAATGTGTTTCTCCCAGTCATACCTTTAGACCAACGAAGTTTCAATTATTGTTAGTAGTCGGTGTTAATATATTGAATTCCTACATTGTTTGGAGTGTTTGTTGATGCGATATATATTCTACATAGCCACATGGCCGACAGTACATCGAGTGCTTACATTAAATAGGAATACAGCAAAAACATGAAGATTTAATAAATCGTAATTGTTTTCAGCAAATAACATATAATGAATATTTTCACACCAGAGAACGACAACTTGAAGATGATTTATTGTAGAAATATCTGTAATGGCGCCTCCAAACCTTGAAGTAATCCGTATGTGATATACATCTGGACCGCAGCAGCCAGGAGGTATGCGATCCAGCCTGCAGTCCGTCTTACACACTTCCGTCCGATCCACTTCCGTCCTATTTATCAAAATCACTCCCACAAAAATATCCAGCAACCGAGTGGAAACATATTACACATCAAACAAGTAGTTCCGTGAAGAAATATACAGCCTATTTTCATATATCCTACTTATGTTAATTGCCACTATCAACATCCACAATTTCCATTTTGATTGCTGTAATAGATTCGTAGATATTGAGAACCGACTAAATATTTCGGATGGTCGCCATGTTGGATTTTATATATGTAGGTCCTAGAGTTATGTACTGTTACATGAAGATTATTGTGATCGTGTAGTATTCAAACTTCAATCGTATAATTAGGACACAAGAAAAAACAAGGAGATTTAAAAATTTTTCACAGCTGCCATCTTGAGGTTATGGAAACAATTGATATAAATTAGATGCCAGTGGATTAACATTCGTATAAGGATTTACTGTACCAAGTTTCACTGCACGCGGATGGTTAAATTGCGAGAAACATCCATGTGAATATTTATAATTCGCGTCACCGCCATGTTGGATTTGTGATCACCAGGTTATTTAAAGTCCTATAGGTGAACTTAAATTCATAGCCCCTATGAACATTAAAAAAATGCAGTTTGATTGCTAAAATAGATTCGTAGATATTCAGTATCGTCTAAATATTTCGGATGGTCGCCATGTTGGATTGTTAAATGTATAGGCCATAGAGTCATGTACCATTAAAGGAAAATTATTGCGTAGGTTCATTATTCAAACTTTCACTTCGATCGCATGACTACATCACAATAAATAAAATCTTAATTTTAAAATTCGCACTGCCGCCATCTTGAGGTTATGTAAACAATTGAACTAAATTAGATACCAGTGGATTACAATGTGTATAAATATTTCCTGTGCCAGGTTTCAGTGCGCTTGGAACATTAAATCGCGAGAAAGGTCTATTTAAAATTTTCAATTTCGCTTGGCCGCCATGTTCGTTTTGTAGTTAACCGGTTTTTGAAAGTCTTATAGATGGACTTCCAGTAGTGCCCTTTATCTACGTACAAAATTTCAGGGTTTTACCGCTAATAGTTTCAGAGATATAGAATGCCGGTGAAATATTTCGCACATCCGCCATCTTGTGATTATATAAACAATTGAACGAAGTTCGATGTCGGTGCATTACAATGTATATAAACATATACTGTACCAAGTTTCATTGCGTTTGGTTGGTCAAATCGCGAGAAACGTCTATTTAAAAGTCGCAAATTCGCTTGGCCGCCATGTTGGTTTTGTAGTTACCAGGTTTTCAAAAGTCACATAAGTGAACTTATAGTAGTTCCCTCTATCACCATAGAAAATGTCAGGGTAATATCGGTAATAGTTTCGGAGATATTGAATGCTGGTGAAATATATCGCACAGCCGCCATGTTGGATTGGTGAGTCGTAACAAAATTTGAAGGGCACGGTCGAGGTCGCCGGGAATAGTGCTATGAACTTTCCGAGTTTAATTGAAATCGCTCGAGTCGTTTAGATTTTATTAGGGGGGACACACACACGAATCACACACACACGCACACACACACGGACAAAAGGTGATCTCATAAGCCTATTTTTTCAAAATTGAAAATAGGCTAAAAATTATGTTCAGTATCGTTTGCGGGATATGCTTGCAGTGCATTAGTACCTACGATACGGGAAGCAAGCAGAGGAACACCTTCCTGACCACACGTGTTAGTTGGGCTGCATAAAACAATGTTATTAGGGGCAGTTGGTTCACCCGGTGTATCTTGAAATAAGGTTGACCGTTCAGATTCATAACGTTTGTATGACAGTGCAAGTAATGAATTGAAAGGCACATCTCCTGGAGAGACGACGGAAAGTTGAATGGGACCTCCTGAGCTGACATTGCTATGGTTACGGTGGGTCACTCCTTGGATCAGTTACCCAGAGAAGGAATAGTGTTCAGGAAATATCTTGGAAATGGTTTGTCTTGGTGCCTCAAATCGTGAATTATTATATCTCGCACTGACAAGGCTGAAAATGAGCAGTGCCTGGTCGTTTTACAAAGGGCCTAAATCAGAATAATATGCTATATTTCTAAACGTTTAGAGTTCTATGTTCTTCTCGGGTAAAGAATTACGTTCATGCAAAATTTCAACAAAATCGGTTGAGTAGTTTTTGCTTGAAAGAGTAACAGACAGACAGATGTTGTAGTTGTTGATTCTCTTAGGACCTTAGCGACATCGTCGTCATGTAGCCCTGTGCACTAGGGTTTGTGTAGAATTTTTCTCATAACGTGTGTCACTGTGATGTCTGTACTAGTGTGTATATTTGTAATTGAGGTAGGATTTGGGTGGGAAAAAGCCATGGCCTTAAGTAAGGTACCATCGCGACCCTGGGGTAGAAGTGGGAAATCACGGAAAACCACTTACAGGATAGCTGAGGTAGGAATTGACCCCACCTCTTCTCAGTTTTGCCTCACGAGACTGAGTGTACCCCGTTCCAGCCTTCAGCCCAGAATTAAATTTCTTGGCAGAGCCAGATATCGAACACTTACCTCCTCGGTGACAGCCAAAAATGCTTATCACAGAGCCAGGAGACAGACAGACACAGACAGACACTACTACATTTGTATATATAGGCATAGAATAAAATGTCATTTAAAAGCCATTGTCTCCCGAGGAATAACATGAACGCCTATTCCCCATCCGTACTTCCTGGCCAGTGTATACATAGTTATATGTTTTTTTTTACTAGGAATATCCATATTAGTGCACACCTCGAAGCGGAATCAAAAGCTCTTTGGAGAGGTAATTGACATGTAATTTGAAACAGCACTCCAGTTAACTGACTTTGCCTAATGACACATCATAATTACATGGACATTTCATATAAACAAACTTGCTTTGACTATGCAATTCAATTTTAAACCCAATGCATTAATTACTGTCATGTATCGTAATTTGTAATGTATTCTGAACAAAACCGACATACATATCATTGCTAAACTATACAACAATTAGACAGGCGAGGTAAATATGGGTGTGTTAGTGTCACAGGGCTTTGAGATCATCAGAGGTGTCACACAGATGTGTGTTTTATACAAGTTTATGCATTTATTATTATTATTATTAATAATAATAATGTTTTTACGTTGTCATTTGAAGCCTCCGTGGCTTAGGCGGCAGCACGCCGGCCTCTCACCGCTGGGCCCGTGGTTCAAATCCCGGTCACTCCATGTGAGATCTGTGCTGGACAGAACGGAGGCAGACAGATTTTTCTTCGGGTACTCTGGTTTTCCCTGTCAACATTTCATTCCAGCAACACTATCCACTATCATTTCATTTCATCTGTCATTCATTTATTCATTGCCCCAGAGGAGTGCGTCAGGCCTCGGCAGCCGGCACAGTTCATATCCTCGTCCTGACCCGGTCGGAGACTGGAAGCAGGCTGTGGATTTTCATTTTTCACGTTGTCATTTGGGTATAAGCAAAATATACCATTTCATCGGCAATTGTTGGAAGAAGGAGTGGAGTTCGTCTTTTTCCTATTATTATTATTATTATTTTCGTTTCGGTCGTCTAGGGACCACGAGCCAATTTCAATGCTTTGTCCTTTACTGTTCCTTCTTCTTCCTCCATCATTTCACTATGTTTCCTCTTCCTCTCCTCGGACCATTTCGAGCCGGTTTTCTTTCCCTACCTCCCTTGGAATTCTTCCATTTTTAGCACTTTTTGCCTAAAAATATCTCCCTGTGGTGTTTCTTCTTCCCTGATATTATTTATTTCCAAATCCTTTTTGACTTCTTGGACCCAGGTTGTTGTTGACTTCTTGTTCCACAGGAATGTGAAGATCTGCTTAGTTAACCTACTGTCATCCATCCTGGACAAATGTCCAAAAAGTAGAAATCTCCTCTTCCGTATTGTTTCTGATATTTTTTCTATATTTAGATATATTTCATCTTTACTTTTAATTTCCAGAATTATGTAGTTTTTAAAGGACTGAGTATTTTGCGTATAATTTTTCTTTCTACTATTTTCTAATTTATCTAATTTGTAGTTCAGTAGGAGACATTCACTCGCATTCCGGGTTGGCTAGGGTGTTGTATTGCTGTATTTTAAGATCTTTAGACAAACACTTTTTGTTGTAGGTAGTCTATTCCTAGTTATGCCATACGCTCTTTCCACCTTTCGTATTATTATTATTATTATTATCGATTCGTTGTGAGCAACTAAGAAGCGCGCTTGAACTTATTAGCATTTTTTCTTCTTCCCTTCCCAATATCTCTTCCTCTTACTGTGTTCCCTTTTACTCTGTTCTGTCCATCCTGTATTTTGTTGGGTGGGCTTCTCAGAAATTTTGTGTTTATGAATTAAAGTTCTGAATTTTGTTCTGTCTTGAATAGTTTCTTCAGGACAGCCAATTTACTGTATGTCTTCACTGATTTCTTTTAGGCAGTTGTTTTGATTTTACATTGATAAGGCTAGGTTGAAAATTTTCTTTGTGGGCGAAAGAATGACATGATTTGTCAGTAATTGTGTGAGATATGTCAGTTTTAGTACAGTATAAAACTGTTTTTGCTGTGATGCCCAGAGACCTCTCGGATAAAAGATCCCCTGTTCTCTTATTTGTATAACAGAACCCTCAACTCCTTCCTATGACGTCACATTGGGATATGGCTAATCGTACTGAAGTGACCATCAAATAATGTTGAATAATATCCAGTAAAAGAGAAACGGGAATCGTAGGCCTACTCATTAAAGCGTGTGTTCCAATTGAAAGGTTACAAGCCGGCATTCTAATCCCTCAAAATGACCTATATCGTACACAAAAGACTATTCAACACGAAATAAAAAGGGATATGATCGTGGATAAAGGGAACATGAGAAAGGGTAAAAACGAAAACACGTGGAATTTGCAAGGGGCTACACAATAGAACGAACTGGAAAATATAGCCAGGTTTAGCTCTAACCATTCATTACTACATCACATGATGATGTCATCATTATCACACACACGCATAAATGAAAATGCCTGGCATCAAAATTTCAATTTATAGCCGAACAAAAGCTTTCGACAACGAAGGTCTGTAGTGGGTCGTTCATTTAGATTAATTTATTGAAGATTATGAGTGTTTCCAAAAGTCATCAGTGTAATACTCATAGTGGGCTGTGTATTCATCTGTAGCATTAGCTCACTCATCAGCCTTTCGGAGAGCACCTAAAGCCCGACATAACGACCCATTCAGCACAATGCAAACCACTTTGCATAAATATACCTGGATGAAGAGCAAAAATCTGTCCTGCAGCACGCGTGTCGATCAGAAACTTTCAAATTCCTTTGACCATTGGATGATGATGATGATGATGATTATTATTATTATTATTATTATTATGATAATTATTATAGTCTGATAAACACAAAGATGAAGGAGTACTGAAAATCCCGAGAGGTTAATAAGTATCAACCCTGATCCTAAAGGGCCAAAATAGCCAGATTAACACGAAGAAGGAGAAGAAAAATTGCAATTTATTACATCCAGGCACTCGCATATACAGATCGCGGCATATCCCACAAATCTTACTGAAACTCCAGTAGCCTACAGATTATCTGTGGGAAACAACAGTAATAATAATAACAATAATAAGAATAATAATAACGATGCGCAGCAGAATGCCTGGCACTGAAAATAAAAGCTGTGATTGAAAAGTTAGAAGACAAATTAAGGAAAATCCTGAGGAAGATCCTCGGACCAATCAGAGAAAATGACGAGTACGGGAGGTGGCATAACAACGAACTCTACCTGCACATTGAGAGGATAACAGACACCATTAGGAAAAGGAGGATTCAATTTTATGGCCACATAACACGCATGAGCTCGGAGAGACAGAGCAACAAGATATTTTCTTACTTTGTTAACAAGAAAACCAAGGGACCCTGGTTCATCGAAGTTGAAAAAGATCTTCGAGACGTAGGAATCACACTTGAAGACATCGAGGAACATGCACATCTCCAGAGAAGACTTCGGGCATACAAGAGCTTCCAAGAGAAGCCAAAATTGAAAACCCTGCAAGAAGTGAACTGATGTAAGAAAGGAGGATGCTCACAGAACGCGAATGCGAGAATATTAGGGAAGAGTTAAAAGCTCTAGGGTGCAAACGGTTGAAGTAACGTGGTCCACAGCAGGCCGAAAGAAAGAAAGAAAGAAAGAAAGAAAGAAAGAAAGAAAGAAATAAAGAAAGAAAGAAAGAAAGAAAGAAAGAAAGAAAGAAAGAAAGAAAAAATAATAGGCTAATAATAATAATAATACTATTCATAAGGCTTTGAAACTTACTTTTCGACACGTGTGTTGCAGGACAGATTTTTTTTCTTTTCGTCCAAGTATATTGATGCACAGTGGTTTGCATATATTATTATTATTATTATTATTATTAAATTTGGTATTCTACTTTTTTAATGTCCGTGTTTTATCTTTCTCGATATCAACTTTTAACAAGCTCAAACTATAGGCCTACTATAAAAATTAAATCATCATCCATAGAAAATTAAACAAGATGTTCAGTAAAGAACATATAGCCTACTTTCTCCTAAATGCATGGGTATAGTTATAACTCTTTGTCCTTTCAAGGAGTATGATTGAATGTTGGTTGTAGTAGCTTGTTGAAATACAACGTGCTATAGGGATATTAAACATGAATATGAGGTGCCCTTTGCTAGTGCTACCTCTGTACCAAATTTCGTTCCATTCGGTTTCACCGTGTTTGAATTGATAGGGGGAATCGATTTGCACACATACTTGGCAACCATCTGCAAACTATTGGGCTGATGTTCTTGCAGTTTGGTCAGAATATGTTTCCCACATAGAGATATGGTGTTGCAAAATTTGGTAGAGACTAGATTATTAGGTTGGTCGTAATTACATTTTAGCTTTTAACATTTGGGTGGACGCGATTACGTTTCCGTCAAGATAGCGGTGATATAAAACACGACACTGAGGTGCCCTTTGCTAGTGCTACCTCTGTAGCAAATTTCGTTCATTCGGTTCTACCGTGTTCGAATTAATAGGGGGAATCAATTTTGACATAAAGATGGCCGCCATCCGCAAACTATTAGGCTAATGACCTATTAGATTGGTCAAAGGATGCTCCCTCCATGAAGGTATGTTGTTGCAAAGTTTGGTAGAGATCGGATGGTTATGTTAGTCGTAATTTGATTTAAGCTTTAAACATTTGTGTGGCCGCCATTACGTTTCTGTCAATATGGCGGCGATATTAATCATGACACTGAGATGCACTTTGCTAGTGCTATCTCTGTACCAAATTTCGTTCCATTCGGTTTCACCGTGTTTGAATTAATAGGGGGAATCGATTCTGACACAAAGATGGCCGCCATCCGCAAACTATTAGGCGAATGACCTATTAGATTGGTGAAAAGATGCTCCCTCCATAAAGGTATGTAGTTGCAAAATTTGGTAGAGATCGGATGATTAGGTTAATCGTAATTTGATTTAAGCTTTGAACATTCGTGTGACCGCCATTACGTTTCAGTCAAGATGGCGGCGATATAAAACATGACACTGAGGTGCCCTTTGCTATTGCTACCTCTGTACCAAATTTCGTTCCATTCGGTTCCATCGTGTTCGAATTAATAGGGGTAATCGATTTTGACATAAAGATGGCCGCCATCCGCAAACAATTAGGCTAATAACCTATTAGATTTGTCAAAGGATGCTCCCTCCATAAAGGTATGTTTTTGCAAAGTTTGGTAGAGATCGGATGGTTATGTTAGTCGTAATTTAACTTAAGCTTTGAACATTTGTGTGGCCGCCATTACGTTTCCGTCAATATGGCGGCGATATAAAACATGACACTGAGATGCCCTTTGCTAGTGCTACCTCTGTACCAAATTTTGTTCCATTCGGTTTCACCGTGTTTGAATTAATAGGGGGAATTGATTTTCACACAAAGATGGCCGCCATCCGCAAACTATTAGGCTAATGACCTATTCATTTGGTCAAAGGATGCTTTCTCTATAAGGGTATGTTGTTGCAAAATTTGGTTGAGATCGGGTGATTAGGTTAATCGTAATTTGATTAAAGCTTTGAACATTTGTGTGGCCGCCATTACGTTTCCGTCAAGATGGCGGCAATATAAAACATGACACTGAGGTGCCTTATATTAGTACTACCTCTGTACCAAATTTCGTTCCATTCGGTTGCAATCTGTTCGAATTAATAGGGGGAATCGATTTTCACACAAAGATGGCCGCCATCCGCAAACTATTACGCTGATGACCTATTCGTTTGGTCAAAGGATGCTCCCCCCATAAAGGTATGTTGTTGCAAAATTTGGTAGAGATCGGATGATTAGGTTAGTGGTAATTTGATATAAGCTTTGAACATTTGTGTGGCCGTCATTACGTTTCCGTCAAGATGGCGGCGATATGAAACATGACACTGAGGTGCCCTTTGCTATTGCTACCTCTGTACCAAATTTCGTTCCATTCGGTTGCACCGTGTTCGAATTAATAGGGGGAATCGATTTTCACACAAAGATGGCCGCCATCCGCAAACTATTAGGCTAATGACCTACTAGATTGGTCAAAGGATGCTCCCTCCGTAAAGGTATGTAGTTGCAAAATTTGGTAGAGATCGGATGATTAGGTTAATCGTAATTTGATTTAAGCTTTGAATATTCGTGTGGCCGCCATTACGTTTCAGTCAAGATGGCGGCGATATAAAACATGACACTGAGGTGCCCTTTGCTAGTGCTACCTCTGTACCAAATTTCGTTCCATTCATTTCCACCGTGTTCGAATTAATAAGGGGAATCAATTTTGACATAAAGATGGCCGCCATCCGCAAACTAATAGGCTAATAACCTATTAGATTGGTCAAAGGATGCTCCCTCCATAAAGGTATGTTGTTGCAATGTTTGGTAGAGATCGGATGATTAGGTTAGTCGTAATTTGATTTAAGCTTTGAACATTTGTGAGGCCGCCATTACGTTTCCGTCAACATGGCGGCGAAATAAAAGATGACAGTGAGGTGCCTTTTGTTAGTACTACCTCTGTACCAAATTTCGTTCCATTCGGTTGCACCGTGTTCGAATTAATAGGGGGAATCGATTTTCACACAAAGATGGCCGCTATCCGCAAACTATTACGCTGATGACCTATTGGTTTGGTCAAAGGATGCTCCCCCCATAAAGGTATGTTGTTGCAAAATTTGGTAGAGATCGGATGATTAGGTTAGTCGTAATTTGATTTAAGCTTTGAACATTTGTGTGGCCGCCATTACGTTTCCGTCAAGATGGCGGCGATATAAAACATGACACTGAGGTGTCCTTTGCTAGTGCTACCTTTGTACCAAATTTCGTTCAATTCGCATTCACCGTGTTCGAATTGATAGGGGGGGGGGGGACAGACATTCAGAGTACACACACTCACACACACACATACACACACACACACACACAGACTCACACACACACAGACAGACACACTTTTTTCGCCCTGTGTTGATCTCATAAGTCTACTTTCATTTTTTGCAAAAATCGAAAGTAGGCTAACAATTAATTATTTATATTATAGTTATTTTATATGCACTCTTGTATTGAAATACACTGTATATGTATTTTGAAAATGAAATAATAATAATAATAACTACATGATACATAATAATATGAATAATAAGAATCTCCACCAAGCAGAAGGAGTATTAAAAATCTAGAAAGACTGACAAAAATCAACATGAATGCCAGCATAGAAAGACTCAGCATGTTCGTTGTCAACACCGGAATTCAAACCTCAGATCTCCAAACTTTAGCTCCTCTATACAATAATGTTGTGCTCGTTGAAAGGAGGAAAGAACTGGTTATTAGGTACCGGTATGTTAGTGGAGATGATTTTTGAACAAGGTGCTTCAATTCCACGAGTATATAGCAATTAATAATAAAATCCAGCACGCGTCCTGTTACCCAGCATAGTAATTATAATGCTCGATTTATTACCAATCCAATTTTACACAATCCCTTCACTCCACTTCCCTCAAACAGACACTGTGCTCTCAAAACTCATTCATTCCCATCCACATGAGAGGGTCTAGAAATTGTCCTCCGCGTGGATATCACGAGTTAAAACGCGTTCCATGAATTAAGTTAAAGCTGAAGCTTGTTAACAATGAATAATGAATGAGTAACATCCACAGCATGTTGAGTTTATTAGGCCACGCAATTAAATTTCATTATGCTAACCATCTCCACATGTACAGTATAAAAACGAAAATCGATATCTCGAATCGTTGAAGGATATAAAAATCGACTTATCAAAAGTTCGAGTTATGGAGATACGCAGGAAAGATGTTACATTTGTGATATAGCGGAGACTTCGCTAACATCATGGTACGGCTAATTCCACAGTATTTAAAATATACTTTCCATGCAGATATTCCCCAGTGAAAGAGACGACTTCATCTTACCAGTTAATAATAATAATAATAATAATAATAATAATAATAATAATAATAATAATAATAATAATAATAATAATATTGTATGGCCTAGGGTCTCGGGTGCAAAGCTTTGTTATTTGACACCCAGAGGGCAGCTTCCATGTCGAATTTTGTCGTTCCTTGGAACGCTATGAAAGTCAAGGAGGTTAGATATCTAAGCTCCTTGAACACTATAGCGCCTAGTAGAGAATGGAGGAAATTTCTGTTGGCGGAAAATCCCGAGATTAATTTGGTCACTATGAACACGGCCTACTGAATTCAAATGGGTTCATTAACATGCCAACAACGTATGATATGCATGTCGTGATTTTTGTCGCCTTTCAAAAATCACTTACCACGGCCAGGAGCGAACCTGCAAGCTTGGGGTAGGTAGTCCGACACGATAACCACTCACCCACCGTGGCAAGCATCATACCAGTTGTGTTGAGTAACTATTTACTTTCCCTTGGCTATGAATTCCGAAACGAGATTGCTACCACCTGGAGATAAAATCATGAAAACTTGTATTTATATTTGTGAAGTATTGTATTTATAACAAGTAGTTCCGTCAAGAAATATCCAGCCTATTTTCATATATCCTACCTATGTTAATTGCCTCTATCTACATACAACATTTCAGTTTAATTGCTGTAATAGATTCGTAGATATTGAGAACCGACTAAATATTTCAGATGGTCGCCATGTTGGATTTTATATATGTAGGACCTAGAGTTACGTAATGTTACATGAAGATTATTGTGTACGTGTAGCATTCAAACTTCAATCGCATGATTAGGACACAATAAGTAATTTCAAAATTTCGCACAGCTTGTGGTTATGGAAACAACTGAAATAATTTAGATGCCAGTGGATTAACATTCGTGTAAGGATTGACTGTACCAAGTTTCACTGCACTCGGAAGGTTAAATTGCGAGAAACGTCCATGTGAATATTTATACTTCGCGTCGCCGCCATGTTGGATTTGTGATCACCAGGTTATTTAAAGTCCTATAGGTGAACTTAAGTTCATAGCCCCTATGAACACAAAACAATTCAGTTTGATTGCTATAATAGATTCGTAGATATTCAGAGCCGTCTAAATATTTTGGATGGTCGCCATGTTGGATTGTTAAATGTATAGGGCATAGAGTCATGTACCATTAAAGGAAAATTACTTCGAAGGTTCATTATTCAAACTTTCACATCGATCGCATGATTACGACACAAGAAATAAATACTTAATTTTAAAATTCGCAAAGCCGCCATCTTGAGGTTATGTAAACAATTGCACTAAATTAGATACCAGTGCATTACAATGTGTATAAACATTTCCTGTACCAGATTTCATTGCGGTTGGAACATAAAATCGCGAGAAAGGTCTATTTAAAATTTTCAAATTCGCATGGCCGCCATGTTCGTTGTAGTTAACTGGTTTTTGAAAGGCTTATAGATGAACTTCCAGTAGTGCCCTTTATCTCCGTACAAAATTTCAGGGTGATACCGCTAATAGTTTGAGAGATATAGAATGCCGGTGAAATATTTCGCACATCCGCCATCTTGTGGTTATGTAAACAATTGAACGAAGTTAGATGTCGGTTCATTACAATGTGTATAAACATATACTGTATCAAGTTTTATTGCGTTTGGTTGGTTAAATCGCGAGAAACGTCTATTTAAAAGTCGCAACTTCGCTTGGCCGCCATGTTGGTTTTGTAGTTACCAGGTTTTCAAAGGTCACATAAATGAATTTTTAGTAGTTCCCTTTATCATCGTACAAAATTCCAGGGTGATATCGGTAATAGTTTCGGAGATATTGAATGCTGGTGAAATATTTCGCACAGCCTCCATGTTGGATTGGTGAGACGTAACAAAATTTGAAGGACACAGTCGGGGTCGTCCGGAATAGTGCTATGAACTAACCGAGTTTCATTGAAATCGCTCCAGCAGTTTAAAAGTTATTAGGGGGGGGGGGGGACACACACACTCCTCACACACACACACGCACACACACACGGACAAAAGGTGATCTCATAAGCCTATTTTTTCAAAATTGAAAATAGGCTAAAAATCATGTGTGTGCACGGAATGGCCAAAAATCAGGGGAGGGGTAGTCCCATGAGAAAAGGTGCCGTGATGACTCCTGAGCGTTGCAACTACCGGCGGCGAAGCAGAGCAGTCAGTCAGTCACAGACACGAGTGTAGTGAAGTTGGCAACACGTCGCGAGTTAACCGACTTTGAACGTGGGACGATCATCGGCGCACGGAGCATGGGTCATAGCATTTCGGAGAATACACGCCAATACGGGTTTCCAAGGTCAATAGTGTCCAGGGTGGGTCTTCAATATCGCAGAGATAATGTTACCAACCGGGTAAATCACCGCATGGGACTACCTTAGGTGTTTAACGAATGGACATCACGTCGCCTCAACAGAACCATATGGGGCGATTGAAGGGCTATTGTGAGGCAGATCACCGCCTAGTGAGTCAGGAACCCATTTCTTGTCGAGTCGATGCCTCGCCGTATTGAAGCCATTTTGAGGGCTCGCGGAGGAACAACTCGTTATTAATTTTATATTCCGTGCCTTCCCATGACGTTTGTCCACTGAGTGTATTTCAGTGATGCTTTTATGAGGTATTGGTAGCAATGAAGCATATTATTATAACTCAGCAATTCTTCTAGGTTTGTGCCATGTCTTGTGTGGGGTTTCGCCTAGGACACCAAGCTGGCTCATCGGTGGGCTCTTGGTGTCCCCGTTCGGAGCCCCACAGGAGTAACGAACTGCGCGCTACCTCCCTTAATATAGAGTGGAACTGCACTCCTTGACTGTGAGAATTAGAAGCTCAAGCAGCCTGAACCCCCCTATGAATTCTCCGGCCGTGAAAGGCAACATACCATCTTTTTGGAAGCTTTCATAGGGAGGTTCAGGCTGCTTGAGCTTTTAGTTCTCACAGTCAAGGAGTGCAGTTGAACTCTATATAAAGGGAGGTAGCGCGCAGTTCGTTACTCCTGTGGGGGTCCGGGCGGGGACACCAAGAGCCCGCCAATGAGCCAGCTTGGTGTCATAGGCGAAACCCCACACAAGACACGGCACAAACCTAGAAGAATTGCTGAGTTTTAATTCACCGGCCGTGAAAGCCAATATACCATATTATTTTACTCGTCATATTGCGGATTTAAACAAGGTACCGTGGATTTAGCACTAGTACCACTAGTTCTTCTTCTTGGTCGTAGTTTGATTTCGAACGTCGTGACCCTTCACGTAATTCTGTTAACAATACCCTGCCATACACCGTGTTCTTCTTAATGTCTAACTTAATGTGTAACTATCACTTAATGTCTGAAGTGGCAGATTAGTTAGACCCTTTATCTGGTCAAGGTACCACTAGTATAAACCAAAAAACATATAAAGTTACTAAATACAAATTTGTTTCAAAGTTTCAGTTTTCATTTTTAATATTGCGGATTTAGCTTAGTCTCCTGTACTACAGGGGTTTTCAGTTCTGTTCTGTCGCGCCCGCCTTCTGAAACATGAAATATCTAGCGCCTCCCACCCTCATTCTTCTTTCCGAAGGAGGGCAAGCACTATGACTTTTATGGGGTCTCTTTTTACCACTGCTAATAAGCCACTTATCCATGGGTAATGGCGTTACTTGCATCAGTTTATTGTAAATTGGGCTAACCACTTCCAATAAACACGCACACGGGCCGATAACCTAGATGTTAGGCCCCTTAAAACAACAATCATCATCATCATCATCCTCCCTATATTATTCTGCTAAGGTCCCATTCCGGTTTTGTACCGAAAATAAGGTCCTGTTAACACCAACCTACACACATGGGGTACCTACAGGTTCCGCATAACCCCCATGTGGGCCCGAAACGCACTCATTTCCTCTTTAAATGCTTCACAATTAAATAAATACCTTAAAAATGTACATTTACATTGAGAGCACTGTATCCTGGCGAGCCTGCTGCTAGAGCGCAGGGCAGCGCGGCGGCAGCAGACATCTCACGGAAGCGCAGCGTACTGCTAGGCGAGCCTGCCGCTAGACCCTACTACCCCATAAACCTACATTCACGTTGCGAAAGCTCGCACGGGCCCACTAGTCATCATAAACACGCACGAGAAATCACGTGTTCACTCACTGCCTTTGAACTGACTGCAAAGGCACGGCTGAATTCGAGTAGATAATGACAGAAATAGACGAATTTACTATTGCAAGGAAATGAGGGTCACAATCATGTAAAGCAGCTTATTATCATTACTCGTTGAAGTGTTTGGTAAGGAGATATCGCTGCGGGTGAAAGAGTGCTGTGTGGGAAATGTTACTTTATCATAAGAGTAAATACACTCACGCCATTTGTTTGATCATTGATTTCACTTGGTAGGTGAATATTCAATTAACATCAAAATACAGTTTATTTCGTAATGAATCGAGATTAGATAATGTGATTCGTTCAGTGAAGTCTTTGATCAAGATTATGTATTTCACGCAGGTTAACTTGCCCAACTACCATTCCCGCATACTAGAATGGCTAAATCCGTATAGGGATTGTAGTAGCTGTGGCGGCCGCCGCTCAATCCACTACAAAACCGTACTAGATTCAGCCACCGACTGAATTCGTAGCGGGATTGTAATAATAATAATAACAATTCAACATATCACAGGAGGCTGCCAAGCAATCTCCTGTACTGATTACATGAAAAGGCACAACCAAGTGGCCAAAATAATGCACCTACGCCTTGCTCAAAAGCACTTATTATCTGATAATATTTTGCCTTACTATCAGTATGTTCCTGACGCCGTTTTGGAAAATCCTAGTCACATGTTGTTATGGGACTGATCAGTTATTACTGATAAAACTATACCAGCAAACCGACCAGATATCGTTCTTGTGGACAAGGTGCAGAAGAGAACCTTCCTAATTGATACGGCAGAGCCCAATTGCCATAATCTGCAACAAACCTGCTGTGATAAGGTCACCAAATATCTGCCCTTGGCTGAGGAAATACGGCAAATGTGGAGACAGGAAAGTGTAGTGGTTCTGCCCATAGTAATTTCTTCTACCGCCATCATCCCCAAATCATTGGCTCGCAATCTAGAAATATTGGGAATACATCCTGGTCTACATAGCACCATGCAGAAGGCCGTCATCTTGGACACCTGTTCCGCCTTAAGAGATTTAGCCATACCGTCATGCAAACAAGCCGACGATATGTTGATATGTAGCACTTATGTGGTGAAATGAATGTAAAAATAATAATAATATTGTTTTTCTTTTTTGTCGTGTGGCCTCCTGAGAAGCCGAGTGCAGGTCTTTCTAGTCGACGCCCGTGGGTGACCTGCGCGTCGGGATGAGAGATGGAATGGATGAAGATGAATAAAACTGGGCAAGGGTGTGGAAGGAAGCGGCCGTAGCCTGTCAGAAGGTACCGTCCCAGCATTTGCCTGGTGTTGAAAATGGGAACCACGGAAAACCATTTCAAGGACGGCCGACGGTGGGGCTCGAACCCACGCGTCTACCGAGTCAGCAGAGAGCTTGGTCCCATGACCTAACGCTGCGCTTTAACGTGCGTAGCCACTACTGTCGGTATAATAATAATAATAATAATAATAATAATAATAATATCGTATGGCGTCAGATGCCTGGTGGAAGCTTTATTAATTGACGCTCCGAGGGCAGCTTGCATGTCGAATTTTATTGCTCCTGGAGAGCTATGAAAGTCAAGGATGTTAGATATCTAAGCTCCTTGACACTATAGCGCTTTCTAGTAGAGAAGGGAGGAACTTTTTGTGTTGGCGGAAAATTCCGAGATTAATTTTGCCATTATGAACACGGCCTACTGAATTCAAATGGGTTCTTTAACATGCCAACATCGTATGGCATGCGTTCCGTGATTTTTGTCGCCTTTCAAAAAATCACTTACCACGGCCAGGAGCGAACCTGCAAGCTTGGGGGGGGGGGGGGGGTTGGTAGTCCGACACGATAACCACTCACCCACCGTGGCAAGCACGTCTGGCAATAAAAGTCATACGCTAAATAAATAAATAAATAAATAAATAAATAAATAAATAAATACGCTAGGGAGGATTGTTTTCAAACCTGTATCCTTCATTTACCCTAGTGTAGGCCTACTGTATAATGGTTGTTAATAAAACCGGAATGAGTTTTGCTTCCCAACATAATAATAATTATAATGGTTGATTTATTACCAATCCAATTTTACGCAATCCTTTCACTCCAATTCCCTAAAACAGACAATGTGCTCTCAAAAGCCATTCATTCCCACCCAGATGAGAGGGTCTAGAAATTGTCTTCCGCGTGGATATAGCGAGTTAAATAGAGCTTGACGAATTACGTTAAAGCTGAAGCTTGTGAACGTTGAATAACGACATTATTTGAGTTCATTAGGTCATATAATCCAGTTTCATACATATACAATGTCATAATGACGAAATAATAAAATTCTTGCTCATAAGCGATGTAAAACAAATCTAACAAGGACAAATAAAAAACTGGCTGAGCCTAGGTCATGTAAAATATCACCATTAAATCAGGTCTCTCCAGCTCCACTGCCCTCGCGATTGACCCGAGGCGTTTCTTTTCTTAGAGGGCTGTGCAAGTTCCCGGAGCTAGATGATGATTATGATGATGATGATTGTTGTTTTAAGGGGCCTAACATCTAGGGTATTGGCCCCTAATGATCTGGGTGAGAGCGAAAATGATGATGAAATGGAAACGAGAACGAAAATTAAGTGAGACGGAAAATATTTACAAAAAGGAACTCAGATTGAAACAACTCACAAAAAGTTCTTAAAAAAGGGAATTTAGAACGAAAAGTTTCACAAAAAGAATAGATTGAAAAATACCTACAAAATGTAGGCTAGGTTCAAAATACGTACAAAATGCAATGTAGCGTCGAAATACTTACAAATGGCAACTGAAATTCAAAATACTTACAAAACGCAAATGAGATCGAAAGTACGTACAAAATGCAATTGAGGTTCAAAATACTTACAAAATGCAATTGAAATTGAAAATACGCAATGCAATTCACATTGAAATATCCCAGTTCCAATCCAAATTATTCGCAAAGTGCAATTGAAATTCAAAATACTTACAAAATGCAATTGAAATTGAAAATGCTTACAAAATGTACGGTAGATTCAAACGACTGATGTGGATTGACAATACTTACAAAGTGCAATTTGGATTGAAAAAACTTGACAAAATGTAATCCCGATTCAAAATGCCTACAAAATGCAATTGAGAATCAAAATATGAGCAAAATGCGGTTTTGGTTGAAAATACTTACAAAATGCAATTGAAATTCAAAATACTCCCTAAAAGGCCCGGACACCTGCATTGAAAGACTTACTAAAAAGCAATTTAGATTGTCAATCTTTACAAAATACAATTGAGGTTGAAAACAATCGCGAGATGTAATTTAGATCGAAAAAACTTACAAAATGCAACGTAGATTAAAAATGCCTTAAAAATCGCTAAAAGGGAATTTAGATACACGGTGAACCAAGTAACAAAAACAGTGCGGGAATCTTAAAGAGAAAAGGAAATATAAGGAAAAGCGGAGAGGAGAGGAGAGGAGAGGAGAGGAGAGGGGATAGAGGAGAGGGGAGAGAGGAGAGGGTCTGCCCCAAAGGTAAGGGACAAAAGGGGGAAAACGGACCCAGCTCAGGAATCCCTCGGGGTCGCCAACGCCCGAACTCACCAGCCGTGAGCCCCTGAGGGTGTAGCATTATCTAGGGTGCACCAGAAGTGGTGGGGCTACATACACCCTACCTCCTTAAGGGCCTTGAGCACAAGGCAGGAGGAAAAAGGAAAAGAAAAAGAAGGCTGACCCCTCACAGAAGGAGGGTATCAGGAAAGATGAGACAAGGGCCAATTAAGGCGGGAAAGTGAAAGACTCCCTAGGCCTCGGATAACCTAATACCGTCGGGGTCGGAAGAGAACAAGAGGTGACCAAGGGAGGTCGACAGCAAAGAAGACGGAGAGGAGCCCGGCACAAGTAAGTGGAAGCAATGCCGGACTCAGCTGTGGTCCCGTGGTCGCAAACCCACGTCCCACTAGATGTGAGCCCCTGGGGGACCCGGAGCTAGAGGCACATTGACATTGTGTAACATGAAGGAACGGTACGTTCAAAAGGTAGGTACACCTTCCCCACACGCTAGTATTTATTTTATTTGTCCGTGTTAGATATTTTTTTTATCGCTACGAGCAAGAATTTGATTATTTCGTTATGTTGTATCGGCACGGAGTGTCTCTTCAACTTGCACCGGGGTCTACAGGGTGTTTCTGTAAAAGCGTGCCAAACGGATACTGGCAATCCGGGCCACCACACTGAGCACATCGTTGGTTGGTTCCTCAGTTTAGGGGCTGCGACAACGCGGTCATGTAGCCCCGTGTACTTTGGGTGTGTGTAGAATCTGTCTGATAACCGGTGTTAATTGTGATGGCTGTATTAGTGTGTATCTGTTTTTTTTTAATTTAATTACAGACTGCAACTTAGAATTTTTCAAATAGTTCCTACTTTTGCCGCCAAGCGCCACCGTCAACGACTACTAGCCCTTGTTCAGTACTTAGCTACTAGACGCCACCGCAGTCGGCTCTTGGCAACGAACGTAGAAACCTATCCAATTTAGCTTCACACAGGTGTAATTAGTGGAAGGTTCTTTAACATGCCATAAATCTATGACATGGGACCACCGGCTTTACTTCCCCTCCGAAGGAAGGCATACTGAGGGATTATTTTAACGCTCTTAAAAAATCCGACGGCTTCGGCCGGGTTTGAACCCGCTATCTTGAGTATAGAAGCTCAGCATGCTACCGACTACGCCACCGAAGCCGCTTCTGAGCACTTCGACATAGGGAACATGTGGTTTCCGAGGCCGCCCAAAGGTGCTATGGACGTAAACATGTGTAACACGACTGGAGTGTCCTGAGTAGTTATTTATGTTAGTTGATAGTAAATGCGTACACTGGCGTAAATGTGTATTTATGGGTAGCAAAAATAAAGTGTCCTGCACGGTTATTGTTTAATTGATGTTTTTTTATTTAAACTAGCAAACCCGTCCCGGCTTCGCCCGGGAACAGTTATGAATGCATTACGTGCTAGATCGTAAACTGTTACCTCAGTAATTAAATGGATATTGTTGGAAGAAATGAAAACGTAAAAACACTTATAGTGGGCGATGTTTTCGAATTTATAGATATGCTCTCGCGGACATTTTTTGTAGAACTTTTCATACTGAACAATGCTTATACTCATAGCATATTGATATTTTTAACGGTTTTCCCAGCATAAGCTTAAAAAGGCACACGGACGCCAGTTTTTTTCGACTTTTTTCACTGAAATCGTTACTGCTTGGTTTCCTTTGACCATAAATAAATTATTTTCTACAGGACCCTTCCTCGAGTTATCCTTTACAGAATGGTAAAAACCGCATCAAAATCCATTCAGTGGTTCTCGAGATTAACCGTGACATCCAAGAATCTAGAATCAGGGACTTGGTTTCATACTAAGTAGAGATGTGTACAGCATTACTTAAGTACCTGACGGCCATGCTATGAACAGACCAAAGTTACTGCAT
Organism: Meconema thalassinum; assembly: GCA_946902985.2. NCBI lineage: Eukaryota > Metazoa > Arthropoda > Insecta > Orthoptera > Tettigoniidae > Meconema > Meconema thalassinum. The sequence continues at coordinate 166,092,012 of OX336396.1, forward strand.
CAGTGTGTACAAACTCATAAGCGTTGCTCGACAGCACGACCTCCAACCTCGATACAAGCATGGCAACGACGTACGAGATTCTGTATGACCGCGCTGCCTCCCAGACGATGGAGGAACCAAAAACACTGAATTGGTCGCCTAGATGTCTATGCCCATCCGTTCACTGCCTACCTGTGTAATAGCCTAGAGTATACATTTACTGTCAATGGGCAATATATATAACGAACTACTCAGGACACCCCAGTCGTGTTACACATGTTTACGTCCGTAACACCTTTGGGTGGCTTCGGTGATCACAATCATGTTCCCTATGTCGATGTGCTCAGTATGGCGGCCCATATTGCCGGTATCCGCTTGGCACTCTCTTACTGAAACATATTCATAAACCTTCAAATGTCTATACAAATAAAAAGCTTGAGAGTTTAGGTCCGTAGAGCTGATAGGCCAAGGAATTGGTTCTGCTTTGTCACTTGTACGTATGTTTATTTTATCGTCGTCGTCTCCCCACCCTCACCCCAATGAAGTTTGAGTATTTACCCAACAGTAGACAATACGCTACAAAACGACATACACGTTTCCGTGCTCATGTTGATGTAACATTTCTTCATTCTTTTAGTGTTAAATGACGGTACAAAGCTACCTTCCAATTCACGCGAAAAGCTGAGCTGTGTAGCTGTTTAAAGAATTCTCTTTGAGCCCACTGTATCCAGCGCAAAAGGTAAAGCCCACCTTTCCCATTTAAGGGAACAAATATATTAAAACACGCATACGCCACCCTACGAGGAAATTTAATAAATCTCAGCGAGGTATTTTTATTAAATGGAACTTCCAATAAAATGGATCTCAAATTCAACTGTTTGTTCACTAGGATTATTAAAATTTTCTCGTTTAAGAGGCTTTGTGTGGGTGTCTGTATATTTACAGATGAGGTAGCCTACGCTATATTAATTCTTGAACGGAGACTATTATATTTTCACATTAGCTTAGCAAGATATGGTTGAATTACGTCATCCTATTTGGTAAATTCTCATTAAGAAATTATGAGTCCGTAAAAACCTAAATATATGTGAATGGTCTGATTTTAAAATTAATTTTCATATGTCAATACAATCTGTAGATAATTTCAACCGAGGCTTTCACAGACGTGAAGCATATTCCGCCAATAATTGTGCCAGGAGTTCAAATATGTGAACCAATGTGTACCATAGCAGAAGAAAATACATAAGATTAATTAATTCCATTACAATTCAACCTCTATAGCTCTTGGAGGGCGTGATAGCGCAGCGGTTAAGCTGCTTTCCTCCCACAAAGGCGACAAGGATTCGACCAAGGTACGCTAATACATGTGGGATATTTGAGTTGAAGTATCAAGTACTGTGATTGGGATTCCACGCAATGAGGAGCAAAACCATTTACCATTATAGGAAAATGTGAACTAACTGCCGTATTGATTAATAAATAATTAATTAAAATACTCCGCCAATCAATACAATTTATATTCAAATTAGTACATATTTTGATCCAACAATGGGGCCTTCATCAGCAAATTACTATTAAACCTTAAGAAATCCCTATATATATAAACAAGAAAGTTTGTCAGTTTTTTTTCTGAATTTCCACGGAAATTTGCGTTATTTGCGCGTTTCAGACTGTTTTATGATGGATGCGCGCGAAAATATATTTTGTCTGTCTGTGGACAACTGTGTTCCCTTTTAACCTCAAGAATGCCTTGGTGCATACTTTATTTGTTTTCATTTTTTGTTTTAGGTTTTCTTTTATACTACGTGTGTTGATTTTGTGTACGAACGTGTAAATATTGTCCTTCACTAAGGCAGTTTGCCAAATCCGACATTCTAAATCAGCTCAATGTACTCGACCTGAGAAGCCGCTTACAATTTACTGACCTGTGTTTCCTACATAAAATTATGAATGGTTACACAAAATGTAACATGCTCTTAAGCTACTTCCCACTCCGTGTTCCCTCCTGTTCAACACGTCAGAACCATTTACACCACATACCTCGCCCACGACTTGAAGTACAGAAGCGCTCTATCTTCCACCATCTACCTACCCTTAGTAACTCCCTTCCAAATATTGACATATTCTCTCCCTATAGAACATTCAAACATAACATTAGAAGATCCCTTTCATCCTCGATTCCTACCCACTCACCCTCCTAATCAGCCACTACCCCAATCACTCCCTGCATCTTTCCCGAGATTTGTCCCTTGCTGCCATCACTGCCAATTGTTACCTGTTATTGTTGTTGTTGTTGTTGTTATTTTTGTTAATATTATTTGAAATTGTTAAAATATTAGTGTAAAATGACCTATCATGGTTGTATCTAATAATTATTAAATAAATAAATAAATAAATATTTATCTGAAGAAGTAGATCTTTTGTAAATATAGCTTTATATTGGATTTGTTACTAATCTTCTAATTTTTGTCGTCACATTTTGCCATCTCATAGAAATCTGGTTCCTTTTGGTCATTGGTCAGATTCGGTCATCTGGGTGAAATAGTGTATGAAAGAATAAGGTTAGTTTGTTTCGCGGCCACAAGGTGTCTCTACAGTTGCCATTTATATATCTCGTCACCGTACTTCTCATAAAAGTGTGGCTATAGGGCAAACCATTTCAAAATACATATCAAATAGGCGAACTATAAATATTATCCTAGATGGACGACCAAAGCTTTTGTTCATCCCTTCAATGGGAGACACAAAGCTCGGGTCTCGGAAAACCACATGTTAAGGCCCTATATTGAACAGTGTCTGTGATATTCCCAGGAAACTAAATTCTCTGTGGTAAACTGACGAAAGAATGATTGCAACAGTAGTTCAATCTCTAACGTCTGGCTATTAATATGAAATCAAGTAAAAATATATGCAGGATGAAATGAAGAGACTGGGAAAACGATGATTAAGAACGATGAAAATATAAAATCTTATACTTACCCATTGGATTTTTAATTTTCATCGTTCTTATTCGTTGTTTTTCCCAGTTTCTTCATTTCATCCTGTATATATTTGTACTTAATTTCATTTTTCATTAAATTCATTTCTTAAGGTTTAATTGTAATTTGCTGAAGTTGGATCGAAGCATGTACTAATTTGAATTGATTATGTGGAGTATTTCAATTAATTACGCAAAGAGGAGGTAGGCCTACCGTGAAATGTGGCAATATTATCGGTCACGCAAAATAACAAGCTTCCTTCCTTCCATAGCTCTTGGTCTACAGTATAAATGATCCATCTATGTCAGTATCATCGACATGGGGTGCACAGATATAAATGTTTTGCAGTCTGCAACTATCCAAAATAACACGAGGTTGTATCGACAACCAATTTCCATTAAGGTCTATAGAGTCACTTCCATGGGCTCCAGTTTTCAATATAGTGTTTTAATCCCTTGGTTGGGGGGAAGTTTGGGATAAAACACGTTGTGTCACTGTGCTAATTTGGAAGGTTGTTCCTAAATGAGAGTAGCTTCCCGTAGTTGGGAGAGCTTACTAGTGTAGTGTGTTGTTGTTTGGTGTCTAATCTATTGGGGGTGTCCCTGCAAGATGTAAGCATTTGCTAGGGGATGGATCTCTAAATACAGGCTACTATACTGGCCTGCCAGCTGAGCGGAATGAGTGATTCAATAGACGTGCTAAGTCAGCGGCTCGACGCTAGGCAGTCGAGTAGCGTGCTGGGAGTACAATGGGGCCTGACGAAGCAATTACCGGCTTCGACGGTCACGGGCAATCGTGACGAAGGTGAAGTAGGGTATGAGGACGTGAAGAGGAGTGTAATTAGTAATGCAAGTGTAGCTTACTGACCATGTATTTATTGGTCAGTAGATGTAAATTGGTATGTCCCTCTTGGGGAATTTAGACAGGTGTGAAATACAATTTATGTGTACAAGTTTGGGGTAGGTGTATACAAGATTTAAAGGAATCTGAGCACGACTGAATCTCACCTGATGATGAACGGACGTCTGGCCGGGCCGCTGGCGGAGAACACTGTAGAACAGATAATGGCTCCAGTTAGGACTCCATTCTTATACCTCCCGGCGCTGCGTGGTCAGCATTGCGTGAATGTAGCTGCCCCAGATAGTTGTTAGTGTAGATGTTTGTGTATGTTTTGCAAGTAGTTGGCTAACCTTCCAGGCTGGGTGGCCGCCGCTTGCTGTGTATAGATAATGTTCTGGTCTTATGGTGTTGCCAGTTGGGGTGGTTTTGGTAAAAAGATGGGGGGTGGCTCTCAGGGGGTACTGCCCCCCCCCCCCCCCGGGCTGTACAATAGCCAGAAGTTAGAACGTTTGGCGGTACCATCCAGTTAGACAGGTGAATTAACTGCTGTATGGGGCCATAATACTTCGCATACCGATTTCTTTCTTTCTTTCTTTCTTTCTCCTCTGTCTCAATAGGGATGTAGCCTGAGAAAGTTCGCGCCAGATAGCGCTCGTGTAGTACTGGGTAAGCGCAAGGCGATCGTCCTATGTTTCCCCCAGTCAGCTACGAGGAATGTATAGATTGTGACCGAGTTTTCTAAGCTAAAGTAAATTATATCTTCTCTAATTTTACTTCAAGACTATATTAATTAATTCTATAGGTATATCCTCTAATATATTATGAACGATTTTCAGCGTTTAAGCGTTAAACAGCTGTAAAATGAGCTACGGACTAGAGGCGCTAAAACTAGTGGGAGGAGGGAAGAATTAGTAGGCTACAGCGGTAATAACAAAATTCTAACACGCTTTATTATTCAAATTATGAATAGGAGTCAGCATGCTTGAGTATTGTAGGCCTATATTGATAAATAGCCTATATCTCCATAAGACTTAAATCATAAATAGAGATTTCCCGGTCAATGCATGTGATATTTTCAAAGTGAAATGCCTTGTCCTGTTCGGATTCCGCGTTAAGAGGAAGTCCTCTGTGCCTTATGATCTCTAGATTAACGGTCACGTAAAATTATAATCTTCCTTTTATAAATAGAGATTTAAATATTCACTGGCTCCCCTTGCTTAAAGACTTCGATTCGTGTATTTTTTTTGGTTGATAGCGTACATGAAACGGTCTTGTTTTAGGGTAAACATAATCAAAGAAAGTTGATACCGGCATTGTTTACCTCAAAATGCATCGCAACGTTTGGTTCTTTTGTAATTTGTCAATTTCTTAATACAAATCGTTTCCGTACCCCTTGGAAACGACTTAGGGGTACAGTATTTAAAAAGTTTGAGAATCCCTGTTTTAAGGCCATGAACTGTTTCCAATCATCTGGCTAACTTAGGCCTATGACTCAAGAATGTAGAAGTCAGTCACAACCGGTACCACATTCTCCGTCGGGCAGATGTAAGTTGACGATTAATTCTGATTTCAAGAAACCAACCATAATACGTTTTTGACTGTCAATGTGACATTTATTCTTGAAGTATTTGTCCGAGTATTGATGCCTTTGAAAATGGGAGTCACAAATGTTACATTCACTTCTTCCTGTATATTGACGATTTCTTCCCGTACCGTATTTCAATGGAGATAATTTATGCAGATTCCGATATTGTAGGCTTATCGTGGTAAACTGGCAATTTTCTTGTGTATGGCCTCTTCCTTATTTTTGTTGTGTTCGTGGTCCACGGAAAAAGCGATGGAACAGTGCCCGGTTTTAATCTTGCTCTCTCACCTTCAAATACAAACGCATAAATTCAGTGGTTTTTATCGATATGTCTATTCAGTTTATAGGTAGGAATTATTTCCCTTTGTAAATCACACTTGCCCAACACAGTTTTCGTGAAGTCATCGAGTTGAAAACGATGGGAACACACTTTAATATTTTCGGTCAGATTTTCTTCACCGAAATGTTTCCTTCTAATAGCATGTAACCATTTCTTCCTCATTTCTTTATTTTGTGAAAATTGGTGACACGAAATCGGATTTCCCTGATTTTTGCAGAGAGGAACACTGCAATAGCTCGGCATAGTCACGAAAATAGCAATTTAAACAACTTAAATTCGTGGATATTAGCGGCATGAGAACACAGGAGACAAATGAAGAGCGCCTTGCGCTTACCCAGTACAACAGCAGTGCGCTCTAGGGGTGCTAGTTCTATACATCCCTATTGTCCTTAGGGACCAGTTTCTGGATATAATAATGTTTTACTTATTGCTTGACATTATTATTACTGTTATGCCGACTTAAAGTGCGCGTTTGAACTATCTTGATAACTTGGGTTGATGGCAAATGCCAAAGTACGAATAATTATAAATTCCGTAACATTTAATACCTAGCAATTTATTTATTTGATTCCAAAAAAAAACCATTAAAATACAATCCTAAAATTACAATCTATCAAAAATTAAAAGAACTTCATACTTTGTGAGCCAATATTCAGCATTCGGAACGGCACGGTCATTTGCTGCAAACAAGTCTTGTATGTCACAAGGTTCGCTCAGATTACTGCAAACCAACAAGTGTTTCGAATCCTCCCTTGCCCCACACTCACAAATTTAATCATCACTGATTCCCCACTTCTTCAGATTTATCTTGCGCCTTGTAACTCCTGTTCTCAATCTGTTGAGGACTTCCAAGTCCCGTGCCTGATGGTATCGTTTCTTTTGCTGTCCACAATTCTCCACAGCTCAGTTCGGCGTACCCTGGGCAACGGTGAAGAAACCTAAGCGGCTGAATCTTCCACCAACAAAGACATACTTTGCAATGAAATCTGGCTTATAGACTCAGGACAATCTTATGCAATGCAAACATTTAGGAATAGATTGACCAGTGGTCGATGAACAATATCACTCAACAATTGAAGACGTTGAATATCATACTTAAATTTCGATACCTCGTTATTTTACATTCTTATTTAACCGTTCTTTCAATATACCATATATTCAAGTCCCTCGGATACAATGCCTTCCACCTCCTAGCAACGGACTTACACACTACTACCATCACCAAAGCAACACAGGCTATCAGACATTTCAATACTCTCCCAAGCAGTTGGGGCTGGCGATCAAAATGTCCATGAACAACAAAAGTTACTTATTTATAGTCGTACCTGTTGTTTTAAGATAAATAATAATAATAAGTGACGTCATCCGGAAGAGAAGGATAACATTTTATGGACATGTGAAACGAATGAGCCCAGCGAGACTGACCAACCGCAACATAACTTACTTTCAGGAGAGGGAAACAAAATGGGCCTGGTTCATTGAACTGGATAAAGATCTGAAAGAAGAAGGGATTACACCAACTGACATTCAGGAGCGCGCCCCACTCAAAAGAAAACTTCAAGCTTGCAAAGGTTTCAAAGAAAAAGCGAAGCTGAAAACGGGAAAGATTTGGACCCATGAACGGAAGGAAGTCCACCGAGAACGAATGCGGGCGTACTGGGCAAACATCAAAGCCTGTAGGAGACAGTTGGAATGACGCGGCCCATAGATTGCCTATACGAAATGAAGAAGAAGAAGAAGAAGAAGAAAAGCTACGACGACGACGACGACGACGACGAACGAGTAATAGGAATAAGAATATGAATAATGTAATTGGTTTTACGTCCCTTTTAACTACTGCGGCTTTTAGAGAGGCTAGGGTGATAGAAGGTTGCACCGAAGTTGATCTTTAATGTGCCAGTAAACTTAGTGACACGGCTCTCTCGAATTTGCGCACTCTAGAATGCCAACTTCGAAGGGTGTTCCGGCAGTTTAGTTCCTCCCTAGATATCATTCAGGGCGGAATATGTTTCGAAACAATAGCCAATGTTTTCCGCACCCCTTATTAATCTCATTTCGTCAGTTAATAATAGGATATCAGTTCTTCCTGCCTACGTACCACTTTTATACTATATCCCCTAGAAACCTAACCTCAGCTAATCGAATGTGATCACAGGTGCTTCCCCTTGGGAAATCTCTGTTGTGTTGATCCTTACCGGAGCGGTGTACGTGCTAAGATTCTATGATGTTATTGTATTTCCTCTAACTAGCTTGTTACACACTCTCCGTTAACAGATAAGCCGGGGCTTGACCACTGGGTTACAAGTTAACTATGCTTGGTACTATCGAGCAGGCAAGCGTGACCGGAATATGGATGTTAGCCCCCTTCTATGCAAATAGCCTGTAGTCACACACTCTGAGGTTATGTAATCCCTACCGGACTTCTCTTACAATTAATTTCGAGAAATTAATTAGTAATATCGACACGACAACATTCTGTAAGCCAGACACAGTAATGGTTAATTTAAACTTGCAAGTAACATCAATATGCAATACATGTTTATCTTAGTTTGAGCTTAACTGTCTAAATATTTGTTCTACTAATTCAGAAAAGAACATATAAGGTGATCATGGAGGTCCATAATAACTTACCATTAAAGAATCTCGTAAGTTATTGTACAAAACTGTTAAATACAGGATAATTTGGGTATAGCCAGGCACCTGATTACCCAGAGCAGGAAGCACCGAAAGATGTACGGTATAATACAAGTTTTTTTTAAATTGTAGACTAGCTGTACCCGGCATGTGTTGCAATGCCAATCAAAGAAAGTGTTGGCGTTGTAACTTTGTTCGTTTAAGTTCTCTTGGAACACAATATATTTTCTCTTTTTCCGTCAACTACCTCTAAACTATAGTAAAATGGATTTACTAAATATGAAATCTTCGCAGGAGTGTCCACAACAACTCACCCAAGTTACGTCGCAATCGGACGAATGGTATATGAACGCATGCGGGTCTTGTTTGAAACGAATCGCGCGCTGTCACTCATTTGTTGAATCTACTCGTGCAATACCTATTGTAAAATTGATTTTATAAGTCGGAACCTTCACAGGAGTGCACACAACAACTCACCAACGTTTCATCGCAATCGTATAAATGGTTTATGAACGCATACATGGCAATAGACTATTAAAACAACTATTTAACTATTTTTGGATGAGTAAAACAAAAAATAATTGGTTCAAAATATTCAAAATATTTTAGAAGAGTCAAAAATAGAGAGGTTGGTTAGTTGGTTCCTTTGTTTAGGGGCAGGGACAATGCGGTCATGTAACCCGTGTACTTTGGGTGTGAGTAGAATCTGTCTGATAACCGGTGTTAATTGTGATGACTGTATTAGTGTCTGTTATCTGATTTTAATTCAAGTAAGGACTGCAGACGATAATTCCCCCTAATAAAATCTAAACGTCTAGAGAGATTTCAGTCAAACTCGGCGAGGTCATAGCACCATTTCGGCCGACCCCGACTGTGCCCTTCAAATTGTATTACATCTCACCGAACCAACATGGCGGCAGTGCGAAATATTTCACCGGCGTTCTATATTTTGTACGGTGATAGAAGGCACTATTAGAAGATCACCTATGAGACTTTCAAAAACCTGTTAACTACAAAACGAACATGGCGGCCAAGCGAGTTTGAAACATTTAAATATACTTTTTGCGCGATGTAACCATCCAAACGCAGTGGAACTTGGCACAGTAAATGTTTATACACATTGTAATGTACTGGCATCTAATTTAGTTCAATTGTTTTCATAACCACAAGATGGCAGCTGTGCGAAATTTTAAAATCTCGATTTTATTTCTTGTGTCCTAATCATGCGATTGAAGTTTGAATACTACACCTACACAATAATCTTCATGTAATAGTACATAACTCTAAGACATTAACATAAAAAATCCAACATGGCGACCATCCGAAATATATACAGGTTTCTCAATGTCTACGAATCTATTACAGCAATCAAACTGAAATTTTGTATGTTGATAGAGGCAATTATCATAAGTAGGATATATGAAAACTGGCTGTTTAGTTCTTCACGGACCTACTTGTTAATATTATTTTAGAATAATGCAGCATTTTCATAAGCGGAGTACAGCTTTGTGGGTAAATGGATAGGAGGCTTGCGTTTAGTACGAAGGCCCCCAGTTTCATTACAAGCCAAATCGTGGTATTTGAACTCCGTACTGTTAATTACCCTGACTCGTTGACTGTGTGTTTGTGATGTCTTCACTATTAATTTCATCCTCACCACGAAACGCAGGTCATCTACAAACATCCTATCAAAAGACCTGGAGCAGGCCTCTCCGATGGCTACGTGGACAATGACAGACGGAAAATATCTTCTCACACTTTCCTCGTTAACGAACGGCGACTCAAACACAAGGCAGTAGCACGCGCGAGCAATAACCCTTGTTCACTGCTGACTAATAGCCGATGGTTGTTGACCAATAGCATTCTTCCTCTATCTCCATGTGGACTCCAAGGTACGGTCCTGGCGGCCAGCTCTCGTGTCAGGCAGGTGTCAGATGTCCAGTGTTGCACATCAGCACGTAGTTCTGCCCAGTCTCGCAGCTTGCTCTCAGTGGCTTCGTTGGTGAGTTGACAACACCGAGCCTAGCGATGGGAAAGCCTTGGCTTCCCATTGACATGAAATGTAAACATATCTGCTCAGCTAGGAAAGTGCGAGAACTATACCAACGGGAGGCCTGAACCACGGCCGACTGAATGCGGCGCAGCTCGTATTCAGTCGGCCGTGCCTGAACAAGCATATTTCCTCCACTCACCACTAGAGAGCTGCAGTGTTCTCAGTGACATAGCGGCGAAGGTGGGCTATTTTCATGCAAATGGTTCTGTTTCAGCAGTAGGTTATTAACAAAAACCTTCTCCTCTCCTCACACTCTCTAAAGTCAAGCAGGAACATCTCAAACAAGCAAAACTGACAGTATTTAACATCTCCCATTCTTGTCTGTACATAACACTACCATTATGTTTCACTACAATCACCATTTTGTGACTCGTTTTATTGATATGAATGGTTCTCACACCATTAAGGTCTTTTGTTGAGAGTCATGAAAAGACTAGCAAGCACTTGGGAGAGTATTAAACTCTTGCTAACGCCTCAATATGCCCAGATAACCTCACCTCTACACACCACATTACTGATAATGCTACAACCTTACTCACTTCCCCATGTTCGGCAACTGTTGGGCCACAACAGCGAAATGTTCACGAACTGAAATGAAAATCCACAGCCAGCTTCCAGTCTCCGACTGGGTCAGGAATGGAATGAATGAAGCCCCCATCTAGCGGCGAGGATATGAACTGTGCCGGCTGCCGAGGCCTGACGCACTCCTCTGGGGCAATGATTAAATGAATGACCGATGAAATGAAATGATGTGGAGAGTGTTGCTGGAATGAAATTTTGACAGGGAAAACCGGAGTACCCGGAAAAAAACCTGTCTGCCTCCGTTCTGTCCAGCACAGATCTCACATGGAGTGACCGGAATTTGAACCACGGACCGAGCGGTGAGAGGCCGGCGTGCTGCCGCCTAGGCCACGGAGGCTTCGAAATGTTCACGAGCTATTTATTGTTATTTGTATTTAGAAATATATTATTTATTTTGGTTTAAGAATCTGTGGTAGTTATCCTGGCCTTCTCATTCAAAATTCTGACACAAAGCATACCCTTTATACCTAGGGCCTATCTGCACGCCAAATTTCAGTTTTCTAACTCTGGACGGTCTACGATATATTATAGTGCGGACAAAGGATATGAGAACAGGCTATAATAATAATAACCATCATGGGTAATCAGGCTTTAAGAAGAATAATGATACTACAGGATGCAGTCACAAAGAGATTGAAGAATGTGCTCGCTATGATGTACTTAATATCTGGAGTTGTAAATGTTTTCTTTCCAGCAAATAAGCTGAGAATGTGTAAGCACATGCACAAAATAAATAAATAAATAAATAAATAAATAAATAAATAAAAATAATAATAATAATAATAATAATAATAATGTTATACACATTGTGGTCACAATGCGTAAAAGAAGGCGAAAATTTTAAGGGTATTTGATGAGAATGGACGGGAACTGGCTGACAAAGAACAATTTTAAATACATAACAGGGTTGTAAGCTACTACAAAATGGGTAGAATAGGTCAAGAGACCCTCTTGAAGTTGGACTAACTGAACTTGTCATTCACGATAGGAAAACGTTTCGAAGCCGAGTTGACAATATAAAGACGTTCAAAGAAAAATCACCACAACACAGGCCTAATTTGGTAATAATAGAGGAGCAGAGAAAGATTAGAAGTGAAAGAATGAAGAGGTTCTGGGAAGAAAAGAAGAGAAAAATGACCAGAAAGCTTTAGGTTCCATGCGGTCCATAGTTGGCCAAAGTCGGAAACAAAACAAAAAAACAAAGCAAAAAAATGTTAAATACATGCCATATCTTCAGGAAGTTCCTTGGAGGAAACACTCCGCTCTATCAGTCAGCAAGACTCGAAGATGACTCAAATGCAAACTGAGCTTATTCCTCAAATGAAGAAGACTCGCGAAGAGCGCGGGCATAAGATGAATGCAATGTGAGGATTCGGTACAGTGTAGGCTAATCTACACACATACATGTACTTACATAGTATTTCAGTAGGCCTATGGTTTCTTGCAAAGGACGAACCAGGCTTTAACTTAAATTATAACCAGTCTATGCTGTGATAATGATGTGAAAAAATAAATAAATAAATAAATAAATAAATAAATACTACTACTACTACTACTACTACTACTACTACTACTACTAATAATAATAATAATAATAATAATAATAATATTATACTACGGTATCAGTATATTCCTGACGCCGTTTTAAAAATCCTACTCACAAGTTGTTATAGGACCGACCAGTAATTACTGCTAAAACCATACCAGCAAACCAGCTAGATATGGTTCTTGTGGACAAAGTGCGGAAGAGAACATTTCTCATTGATATCCCAGTGCCCACTTGCCATAATCTGCAACACACCTGCTGTGAGAAGATCACCAAGTAGGCCTATCTGCCCTTGGCTGAGGAAATACGGCAAATGTGGAGACAGGAAAGTGTAGTGGCTCTGTCCATAGTCATCTCTTCTACCGGCATCATCCCTAAATCATTGTCTCGCAATCTAGAAATTTTGGGAATACATCCTGGTCTACATGAAGCAGGCCGTTATCTTGGATACATGTTCCATAGTTCGCCCGTTTCACAATGTGCCACCCAAAAAGAAGTTGTCATACCGTCTTGCCAACAAGCCGACGATATGTTGATTTGTCAAACCTGTGTGGTGAAATGAATGCCATAAGAAGAAGAAGAAGAAGAAGAAGGAGAAGAAGAAGAAGAAGAAGAAGAAGAAGACATCTGATACCAGTTATCTGCTGTACTGTAGTGCTAGCAGAGAACTCTCTAAGGATGTCTTTGGCTGAGATTTAACTATGTCTTGTAATCAAAAAGTGTGATGAAATAGAGACCCTTACAAAGTTAATATCGTATGACCTGAGTTGGCTAGAAAAGCTGTGGATTCATCCTGCCCTTGAACGAAAAAATCAAACTTCCTACAGCCGGGAATTAAACCCGCAAAATTGGGATTAAAGGGGGTGATACCCTAATTTAATAAAGATCTATTTTATGATTTCTTTCAATTTTCTCTGTAACATCAATTTGTAGAAAAAATGTCTCTCATTTATCATCAGTCATCAGCAATTCGATGAGACATAATGATTTTTGATAATTTCTAATGATATCACTGTTCTGCTCTCATCGTCTCTTAACGCGCAAGCTCAATTTCCAACGTTTGCTGAATACGAAGCCATAACCGACCTGTGGACCTTTGTTGTTCTTAATTCATTTTAGGGGCTTGGGACATCTTGGTTATCAGCCCCGTGGAGTTGAATTTGTCTGATATCCTGTATTTAAGTGATGACTATAGCTGTGTGTGCACCCACAGAACGAGCAGTACGTAAATCAAGGAGGATGTGCAAGTATTGAGCCACACTAAGGAAGACTTAGTTTCTGTCTAGACTAAGAACACCTGCGCTGCTATAAAACAGCGAACAGCTTGCTAAGCTACAAGAGACGGATGGCTCAGGACCTTCAACTTTATGATCCTGTCTACACGGCCTGTCATGTATTTACAAACAAAACAGGACACGCTTTGGCGATGGTCCAACCCTACAAGCCCTTTCGTCACGGAAGCAAAGATAAGAAAAAACCAACGACCTCTCCACATTCAGAGTTCTTGGCAGATGAAATTGCCTGTCATCCCTCACAAAGCCATGAAAAGATCAGGCTATGGGTAGATGTTCACTTAAGAAGGAAAAACAAAAAAGGCTCATACGACATCATCATTCCAAAATAAATCTTTGAACATTAACCATTCATTGACTATAGTACACTTGGTAGCGTAGTGGCTAGCATGCTTGGCTGTCACCGTGGAGGCCCGGGTTCAATTCCAAAAATGGAGGGAGCTATGTGAAAAGGTAGTTTACGATTTGTAGTTCGTTTAACAATAGATTGTATATAATTATACTGGTTTTGTATTTATTATCAAACAGAACGTAATTTCTTCGGACGGCCCACTTCCTGGTGTAGCGGCTAACATTCTTGGCTGTCACCCCGGAGGTCCTGGATCAATTCCCGGCCCTGCCAAGTAATTTAATTCTGGGCTGAGGGCTGGTACGGGGTACACTCAGCCTCGTGAGGCAAAACTCAGAAGTGGTAGGGCTGATTTCTACCTTAGCCAACCTGGAAGTGGTATTCCGTCGTTTCCCACTCTTACTCCAGGCAAATGTCGGGATGGTTCCTAACTTAAGACCACGGCCACCGCCTTCCCAGCGGATTCGGAGGCGTAGTTGGCAGCATGCTGAGCTTCTATGCCCAAGATCGCGGGTTCGAACCCGGCCGAAGTCGTCGGATTTTTAAGAGCGTTAAAAATCTCCCAGAACGCCTTCCTTCGGAGGGGAAGTAAAGCCAGCGGACCCATGTCATAGATTTATGGCATGTAAAAGAACCTTCCACTAACTACAACTGTGTGATGCTGAATTTGTAGGTTAGATTGGATTAAGTTCCAACGTTCGCCGCCAAGTGCCGGTTGCGGTTGCATCTAGTAAGCAAGTTCGCGGCTAGATCTCGTGGACGGTAGCATTTGGTAGCAAAAGTAGGAACTACTTGAAATAGATCGTCTGCAGTCCTTACCTGAATTACACACCAATACAGCCATCACAATTAACACCGGTTATCAAACAGATTCTACACACACCCTAAGTACATGGGACTAAATGCCTGGGTTGTCGCAGCCCCTAAACTGAGGAACCAACCAACCAATCCTTTAGGAGAAATTGAAAATTCAAGTAGTCACATCTTCAGACTGACTTACATTTAGCTTAGCTCCATCTCCAGACAAGAGCGCTAGGAAAGCTTCCAGTGCTGAGGGCAGGAACGAACCGTATCTCCTGGAGCCAGACTCCAATAGTCGTAATGGGATGATTCCCTCACAATGACTTAGTGGCGCCTTGCATAATTTTCGACAATGGAAGGAAGAGAGTGTTCGAGTGAAGATTTGACGGAGCGGTATGGAGATAATATTCTTCCAACTGGAAGCAAGAATCGACAACTACAGTACTGTACAGTCAAGTACAATACAACACTACTCCACAGCATAGCCATTTGCTTTAATTCGTCCATCACGACTGAAATGGAAAACTGTTGCTGTTGTTGTTTCATGTGAGAGGCATGAACAACGTGGTCATTTAACCCCGTGTTTATGTATAGAACTCATCTCATAACCTGTGGTGTTGTGATGTCTGTAGTTGTGTTTGTATTTGTAATTGGGGCTAAGATTCGTAACGAGACTGCCGTGGAATTAAGTTAAGAACCATCCCGGCATTTGTCTGGACTAGAAGTGGGAAATCATGGAAAACCACTTCCAAGATGGCTGAAGAAGGAATCTAACCTCTCCCACTCTTCTCAGTTCAGCCTCACGAGGCTAAGTGTACCCCGTTTCAGCCCACGGACCAAAGTTAAATTTCTTGCCAAAGGTGGGAATCGAACTCGGATCTCTCGGGTGACAGTCAAGAATACTGGTCACCGCACATCAAGCTGGATGGAAATATTATGACTAGGGCTCGGATTTTTAGGTGCTAAAAATCGTTTTTTTTTGATGTATTAAAAGTACCTGAAATATGTGACAAAAAGTAAAAATATGTAATTATAATTTAGTTTATTAATGTGAATATAAACAATATGCAGTGTTCACGAATGTAATTTATTCTATGTCTCACTGACTGCTGAAGCATTACAATACACAACGAGATACATCTTCAGGTTGTCCATCACACATGACGATTATCGCGGAACACTTATTATGAAGGCGCGAAACTGCGGCAATATGTTTCTTGTGCTTGAGGTGTTGTGCAACTCCAGATCGCTGTTCAGCCTTGATTGCTTTCCCACATGGTTGGCAGAACACAACGCCCCCATCAGAAGTAAAATTATCTTCAAATTCTGCAACAGACGATAACTTGTAGTTGGTTTTACATTAGGCATCGTAGAACTGCCTTACATTTCACAATGCCAGAAATGAACTGCACGTGAGAGACACTGATTCAGGTAGCTGGGGGGAGGGGGAGGTCTAGCACGTGGTGCAATATGGCTATGGATAATGAAATCCCCGGCCTCCACAGTGAGTGGCACGGGGCGACAAGTTAAGAACAACACAGTTGCAAGTTGACATACGCTCTGCATGAAGATTAGATAGCTCACAGGTTCTTCCCCGTTGATGTAACACAGAACAAAAATGCAATACAGTGATTTTTTTTAATGTAAATAAGTTATTATGTCTTTTTATGTGCTATTTAGTGAAGAGCAGGAATTTATGTATTTATAGAAAAAATGCTTAAAATATGTATTTACATAAAAAAAAAAAATATTTACCTAAAGATCCGAGTCCTAATTATGACTCTAGAATAGCAAAAGCTTAAATCTTGCCCTGTGGCTCCCATTATAAATGCTACTCAGGCATTTCCTATAAGTAGCACATGCCCTTTCCTTGTTTTAATAAGCCCCCGCAGGGGCTCACAACCAGTGGGGCCGTGGGTTAGCGACCACGGGACTCCAGCTGAGTCCAGCATTGCTTCCACTTACTTGTGCCGGGCTTCTCTGTGTCATCGGCGCCTTCGGTGGCGTAGTGGGTAGCAAGCTGAGTTTCTATGCCCAATGCTGTGGGGTCAAACCCGACCGAAGTCGCCGAATTTTTAAGAGCGTTAAAAACCCTCAGTTTTCCTTCCTTCGGAGGGGAAGTAAATACGGCGGGCCCATGTCATAGATTTATGGCATGTAAAAGAACCTTCCTCTAACTAAATTGTGTGAAGCAAAATTTGTAGGTTAGGGTTGATTAATGCTCTTAAGTTCCAACGTTCGTCACCGGGCGCAGGTTGAAATGGCATCTAGTAGTAGCCATGGTCATAGCTAGGTGTCGTGGACAGCAGCATTTGGTAGCGGAAGTAGGAACTACTTGAAATTATCGCCTGAAGTCCTTACTTGAATTACAGATAACACACACTTATACAGTCATCACAATTAATACCGGTTATCAGACAGATTCTACACACTCCCAAAGTATAGTTCGTCTACTGTAAGATTGCACTTTTTTGACAGCTAGGGTTGCCAACTTTCATAAGGAAAGACTCAATTTATAAGCTGTAGTCCATAACAAATATATACATGTTTGAATTACATGTAAGTTTTCAGGTAATTTTTTCACTTGTCCCAGTAATTGTGAATATATTGGCAACATAATTCTGTCGTTCAGACTGAAAAGTTGCATTAACAAACTGAACAACCACGTGCTCGTGGCATGGGTGTGCAGTTGGTAATGGACGCTTTACCGTGTTCATCCGCCTGTGCAAATAACGTGAAAATTATATTAAAAAATAAAAATAATTACAACTGATAATATTGCGCAAAGTTGGCGCCTGCCTCTCACCCGGAGGTCTCGGGTTTGATTACTGGCTCCGTCAAGGATTTTAGAAACTGACGTGGGGGCTGGAACGGGTTGAACTCAGCCTCGTGAGGACAATTAAGTAGCTCTCAGACAGTGAGGCAGCGTCCCGGTCACGAAAACCAAGATAAACGACCGAGGGAACCCAACGCGCTGACCACGCGTCACCCCAATATCTGCAGGCGAAATGGCAGGGCTGCGGTCGCTTGGTAGGCCTAGGTTCTCTGCGCCCAATACTCCTTCGTGAGTTCGCAGGCCTGTTTACGCTGTTCTTGCATCCAGGCTCTTCCGGTCTTCTTAGGTCTTCTTAGGTCTTCTTGCGGCTTGAATTCCTTCCAAATTATTCACATGTTCCGAAATCTATTTCTGTCTAACAGTTGGTCTTCTGAGATGTTCAATCTTTCCATATCCGCCTTTGTTTCCTTAATCCAGGGATTATTATTATTATTATTATTATTATTATTATTATTATTATTATTATTATTATTATTATTATAAGTCCATATTAATTCCATATTTAAATAAAAATAAACAAATATTTATGTACATATTATTTAATTAATTATTAATACAGATAAATCCGCTCTCTGCTGATAAGTCTGTAGTTAGTTGTCGCTGTAGTTTCCATTTCATCGTTATTTTCACTATTCCCCGAACCATTAGGGGCTGACAACCAAGATGTTAGGCACCTTAAAATCACAATCATCATCGTTATCTTTTAATATGCCGTAAAGTATTCTGCAGGTTGATAATTGTCCACCTCTCTCTACAAGCAAAGCAGCCAGTGGCTCGACAATACTCCCACCAAGTTGGCTGATTAATCATTTCGTCCCGTCATCGTCTCTACCTACCTGCGGCAACACCTGTCACCCCCCTCTGCTAGGCTACCTCCTCGACAACAGGTTTATTACATTCCAACGCAAGATTCTAATTTTACCGCGACTTAATTAAGATTTGTGGATTCCAACCCCATTGAGAGACCAACAGCTGCTGAATTAGAATTCTGAAAAGGAAACTACCTTTATAGTTAAATTACGTGGCAGAGCACGAAAGAATCTAATTACAGCACTCAGTAAAGAGTAAAACCGGGCATTTTTATTATGTGGCGTTTCCCACGCCATTATGTGCAGACTGGAGTTGGGTAAGTTACTTTAATAAAAGTAGCTAAGCAACAGTTACAGTTATATAAATAATTCATGTTTTTTGGGCTAATGCCGTGTGTATTAAGATTAGAACCATACGTTTCGGAGAAACCTTGCCTCCTTTTTCAATTGAAATCAAACAATGTGGCCAAAGAAAGTATATCAATGAGATTACAAAAATTACAAAAAATATAGATAAATTCCTCGATTCGTCACCAGAGAGCAGCTGCCAGAAATTACTGTATGGACCCTGGTAGAACGGCGGACAGAGTAGTAAGTAAGGAGAAGGTAAAGGGGGCGGGGTGAAAATATAGAGACTCCTCGAAGAATGAGGATATCCAAAAGAAAGGGGGGGGGGGGGTTACATGGAAGATATATATAAGGAAACATAAAAAATATATAAGGAAACATAAAAAAGGGAAGTGTATCTGAACGATACCTAACGTCATACAGGCAACGGCGAAAAAACAGATGGAAACTCCTCCAGTGACGAACAAAGGAGAATAAATCGAGGCTCTGTAGTCATATAGGAAAAAAGTTCAATTTGAAATAGGTGAAGAACAGAGAGACTGAGAGGAACTGTCTTCCTAGATCCTTAATAACTGATAGCCATGTGTCACTTATTAGGGATCTAGGAAGATAGTTCCTCTCAGTCTCTCTGTTCTTCACCTATTTCAAATTGAACTTTTTTCCTCTATGGCTACCGAGCGTGGATTTGTTTTCCTTTGTTCGTCACTGGAGGAGTTTCCATCTGTTTTTTCGCCGTTGCCTGTATGACGTTAGGTATCGTTCAGATACACTTCCCTTTTGTTTATGTTTCCTTATATCTATCTAACCCTCCCACCTCCTCCCCCCCCCCCCTTTCTTTTGGATATCCTCATTCTTCGAGGAGTCTCTATATTTTCATCCCGCCCCCTTTACCCTCTCCTTACTTACTACTCTGTCCGCCGTTCTACCATGGCCCATACAGTAATTTCTGGCAGCTGCTCTCTGGTGACGAACGGAGGAATTTATCTATATTTTTTGTAATTTTTGTAATCCCATTGATATACTTTCTTTGGCCACATTGTTTGATTTCCATTGAAAAAGGAGGCAAGGTTTCTCCGAAAAGTATGGTTCTAATCTAAATACACACGGCATTAGCCCAAAAAACATGAATTATTTATATAATACGGGCCGTGAAAGCCTTAATATACACAACAGTTCCAGTTATTTGCCAGAATAGTAACTAAGGAACAGTAACAGTAGTTTTAGTTCTTCTTATTCTTATTCTTCTTGGTCGTAGATCGATTTCGAACGTCGTGACCCTTCACGCAATTCTGTTAACAATACCCCGCCACACACCGCGGTCTTCTGCTGTGTGCATTAATTTCTGAAGTGACAGATTAGTCCGACTCTTTATCTGGTCAAGGTACCAGTTCGGGGCACGTCTCCTCAGCTGTTTTCCGTCAACTTTACCCTGGATGATACACTTCACAATGCCATCTCGCCGGATGACATGGCCGATACATTTCAACATTTTCCTTTGGATGTTTAGGAGTAAGCGTTCTTTAGGAGCAATCCTTAGCTCCAACAGAATAGATTCATTTGTTCTTCTTGCTACCCACAATATTCGTAGCATTCTTCGATAACACGTCATCTCGAAGGCTTTGATTCTCCTACGGCATGCAGCATTTATGGTCCAGGACTCAAAGCCTTACGTGACGATAGGAAATACAGTAACAGTTTTGCCAGAATAGTAGACAAGGAACAGTTTGAGGTGTTTGCCAGAATAGTAACTTAGGAACACTTACAGTCACAATGGGCGAATTTAAGAATAGTTGCATTCCCGTTATTTTAGTACCAAAATACAGTGGCTTATTTATTTGAATTTTGAAGTCTGTTTATAGAACGGCATTTGCCTGGAGTAGAAATGGGAATCCATGGATACCCTTCTTCCAGGATGGGAATCGAACCCACTTTTTATCAGTTTTGCCCCACGAGGCTGAGTGTTTCCCGTTCTCGGTTCAGTGAAATCGTTACTGCTTTGGTCATAAATGAATGTTTTTTCTGTAGAAGCCTTCCTCGAGAAATCCTATACAGAATGGTGAAAACCGCATCAAAATTTATCTAGTGGTTCTCGAAATTTCCCGTTACATCCATGAATCGGGCACTTTGTTTTATACTAAGTAGAGATTCTGTGCGCTAGCGATTTCAGCGTGCAAAGGCTGGACGGCGCTGTTCTAGTCGACGGATTCAGCTTTACAGTTAGTGTGTGGAGAATTCGTGCCGTCACTATGAAGAGGACAGAATAAATTACCAATCAAGACATCTAAATGTTACTCACGGAATGAAGTCACTGAACACATCACTAGTAGTTGGTTTGATTACGTACCTGGAAGAGAGACAAAAGAATACTATGAAATCACAAGTAGTAACAAGATGGTTCTTAAAATAACATTAATTATGCTATGGTGTTAAACGTATTTACGTTCATTATTAGGCTGTAGTTACAGTTGATGGGTGGATAAGTTATTGATTCAAAGATTTTACAGGAGTGAGGCAAAGATGTAATCTTTCACCGCTACTGCTTATTTTATACATAAACCATTCGCTTTTGGGCATTAACTGGCTGGGTGGATTCAATTAGGTGGAAACCAGGTAAGCAGTCTGGCTTCTGCCAGTGACTTAGCTGTAATGACAGACCCCACCGAAAGCTTACAAGCTAACGTGTTAGAACTTGAACAGACGTGCAGGGAATATGGTACGAAAATCAATATATTACAAGTAGGCCTACGTCTGTGAAGAACAAAATAGCATATTTTCAAAAATCTTACTGGTCTTTTCCACCACATATTGAAAGGATTTTCCAAGTGATGTACTAAATACATTTTTGTACACGACCTATGTCTCTATCATCACAATTGCATTGAAAATTTACATGCTAGAACATATAATTTTCAGTATCCTTGATTAAGACTTCTCCCACGAGATGACATATTTCTGTTACGAGTCACAGGAGTTGATTTTAAGAAAAGTCATTTGCGCTGCTTCTGTGAATTATGAAAAGTCAGCTACAGAATTTAGTTCCTTTATATAATGATTATTTTAATAGCCTCAATCGCTTGAATAAAAGTTTTGAAATGTTGAACTGATGACATCTTGAATTCTTTTAAACATTTGAAGATGAGATGTCTCTATACTAAGCTCTGAACAAATTCCTGCTGTGCTAAGTTTCATTGCTCTCAGGTAATTTAGAACGCCAGAAAAGTCATTTGAAATATTTAAAAATCAATTGGCCGCCATGTTGTTTTTGTGTTTCTCATAATTCTTAATGTCACATATAGACCTATGTACTTCCCTAATAGTCCTCGATCACCATACAAAATTTCAGTTCGTAAGTAGTTTCGGAGATATTGTGAACCGGTGAAATATACCGCAAACACGCCTTTGGAATACAGGATCGAATCCGGACACAGGCAGTTGGCATTTGAGGTGGTTTAAATGCGAGAAAGCCGTGTGAGTAGATTTACTGACACGTTTAAGATCTCATTTCGAGGCAATAATCCGGCATCCTGGCGACTCTAAAAGCCGCAGGATTTAAAAGGAACGTATATTTTTTTTTTTTTTACCGTCGACTTGAGCCTTTATGGACTGCGTGTTTACAACCGCTCTCATTTCAGTGTTTGCGTCTTGTTCGTCTGCCGGCTTTGACATCTTACCAGTATCTCTTGAGCCCATCTATCAGCTTTTTCTTCCGCTCCTCTGTTAAGGGGCCTCTCCGAGATTAGTATTGTTATTATTATTATTTATTGTTCGGAAAACTCGAATTCTATTCACAAGTACATGGTACTGATGCCCCTAGTCGTTAACTGAAGGAACGATATTGATACAGACGAATTTCTTATTTTTTTATATTAAAACTCAGCAATTTTTCTAGGTTCATCCCGTGTCTTGTGTGGGGTTTCACCTTGGAACACCAAACTGTCTCATCAGCGGGCTCTTGGTGTCTACGCCTGGACCCTCACAGGAGTAGCAAACTGTGCACTATCTCCCTTCTTATGAAGCGCACGTGCACCTCTTAACTGCGAGAGCTAAACGCTCAAGCAACCATTCACCTACCTATAAAGGCTTCCAAAAAGATGGTGTATTGGCTTTTACAAGTCGCTACTTCAGTGGGGGTCCGGGCGTGGACACCAAGAGCCCGCTGATGAGCCATCTTGGTGTTCCTAGGCGAAACCCCACACAAGACACGGCATAAACCTAGAACAATTCCTTAGTTTTAATTCACGGGCCGTTAAAGCCAGTATACCACCTTCCTTATATTATTCTGAAGAACTTCCACTATTAGCCACACAGAATATTTCCACTACCTACATGTAGCCTACAAGAATTTCTTGGAAAGCCTTTGATGTATAAAACCTCTACATAAGATCCTTTAACGAAATCTGAAAACAGTTTTAGAAGAAAGTCATGATATGAAATTCTCTAATTTTAGAAGCAGCTTAAAGTGAATAAGTGACGAAGCTACTTATTGCTTCGAAATAAGATTACTTGAAGATTCCGAGCACTTAAGGATTCCATCTTGAGCATGCTGTCTGTTCCAGACACAGGAATTATTTAGTGTACGCATTTAGCTGCAGTTAATGGAGGTAATGGCTTAGAACATACAGAACAGGAATCTTGCCAAATAAACTGAGTCATTAATAAACCCGTCCGTATTGTCTTTAATTAAGAAATCCAATTTTATTAATATTGGTATTCTACATTGATGCTGCATCACAAGTATAATACTGAGCTGCATAACCCAAAATGGTAATTGCTGCTTAAAGGGGCCCAATATATACTGTAGATGATGATGTTAATACATTTTTCTGTAGAGCTTGGGACACCTTGGTCAGTACTTGAGTAAGTAATGAATTCACCCAGGTATTCGGGATTTTCCGCCAACACAAAGTTTCTCCTTTCTCTACTAGAAAGCGCTATAGTGTCAAGGAGCTTAGATATCTAACCTCCTTGACTTTCATAGCGCTCCAAGGAACGCCAAAATTCGACAAGCAAGCTGCCCTCTGGGCGTCAAATAACAATGCTTGCACTCGGTACCGAGGCCATACGATAAAAATAAAATTAAATAACAGTACATTTTGCAACGAGCCTATAATGGCAATAATTAAGACATGTCCTCGGACACCCCCGGCACTAAAAGCCATTTGCTAAATAAATAAATAAATAAATAAATAAATAAATAAATAAATAAATAAATAAATAAATAAATAAATAAATAAATAAACTACCAAAGCGTCTTGTGTAAGTCCACCGAAGTTTTGACTAAATCCAGACGAAATGTGTTTAGTGAATAATAATAATAATAATAATAATAATAATAATAATAATAATAATAATAATAATAATAATAATAATAATAATAATCTCAGCCCTTCTTCATCCACCGAGGCAATACTTACAGCTCCAGAATGGAAACACAACCGTAATGTGGGAGTAAACCATTCATGCAGAAAATGGAATTACAATTGAAAGGAAAAAGTCACTCCCTGGTTTTGTTCTGCCGCTACACTCCAATGGTGACCAGAATAATGGCATGCATTTTGAAACAATTGATTTTCATTACAAAAGCATTTAAACAGACGTCTATGTGCTACGCTCGACTGAATCCAACGTTGTTGGCTCAAACATAATTACAATGATTTGTCACGCAAAAGAATACCTTCAAAACCACTAGAGCTTTTATCCTACATTTCCAAAGCTAAATTGAGGGCGGGAACCACAGAGTTGGCAAAACCACATGACATGTCAAATGAAATTCAATAACCGAATACAAATCAATTTAATTCAACAAAACAATCTACCACCAACCAAATGGCAAAAGGCCTTTATATCATCGTGCACTAACGTTGCCGGTCATGTGTCCATGACCACCTCATGCTGTAGCGGTTAGCATTCTTGGCTGTCACCCCGGAGGTCCAGTTTCGATTCCCAGCTCTGCCAAGAAATTTAATTCTGGTGTAAGAACTGGAACGGGGTACACTCAGCCTCGTGAGGCAAAACTGAGCAGCGACGGGTTCGATCTCCACCTCAGCTGTCCTAGAAGTTGTTTTCTGCTATTTCCCATGTCCACTCCAGGCAAATGCTGGTATGGTAACTGAGCCAACGGCCGCCTCCATCCCAATCATCGTCTCAATCATAAATACAGTCACCCCAATAGTGCAGGTTATCAGACAATTTCTACATACACACCCAAGTACACGGATCAGAAATTGGCACGATGTCCAAGTCCTTGACTACAACAACAACAACAACAACAACAACAACAACAACAACAACAACAACAACAACAACAAAATTCTAATTAATACAATTCAAATTTGGAGGTGTTATGTTGTTTTAAGGGGCGGAACATCAAAGTTATCAGGCCATAAAAATTACTCTGTAGTTAATTCATTTCAGGTCACTGGGAATTTTGGTCTTTTGGGATTGTGTGCTGAATTTGTCTGATAACCTGTGCTTCTGTGGTCACAATAGCAGTGTGTGTAAATTTTAAGGTTTTGGGTTGAGATTGTTGCCTCGGGATTTGAAACAAGGAATGATCCTGGCATTTGCTTCGATGGAGTGTAGAAAACAACGTGAAAAAAAAACACTTTAGGTGACATCTGTCAACACTGGGAATCAAACCTTTGATCTACGGACTTCCAGACCCCCTCCCCGTGAACCCCGTGAACGCTTTGAGGGACAAATACCACTACTACATCTTCATCATCTTCTTCTTCTTACCTTCTTAAAGAATGGACTTGAACGCAGCCTGGAGGCGTGGATCATGAACAGTGTGCGGGGGCGTAGGGGCGGATATTAAGCCACTGGTAGGCTATAATACACTGGTACCATACTCGCAATTTCAATAACTCACGAGATATTTAAGGTGGACACGGTGGTGTTTATCGTCGCTCTCAGGAGCGAAATATCGATGCCATTTGTCCCTAAAGCTGCAGTTTCCTCCAGTAGCGGTATCGCTTTCTAGTGGCCGTAATATGACGGTGAATGATGTCACAAAAACGTTCCGCATCGAAACAAAGGCGAGTGGATTTCTAGGAAGCGTTGACTACCACCATCACAAAAAAGACACGGATAGTCAGTCTGTAAGACTGGAATTTATATCATTTTAAATGCTAGCAGCCGAGTACCAAGAAGGCAGTGCGAGAACAGAGTTTCAAGATTATATTTTGTTTCTTCACTGCCTACTTGATTGTTCTCGCACTGCCTTCTTGGTACTCGGCTGCTACATCGTACTATGACGTCACACACTTCAGTGCATTCTCGGTACATTTCGTCCCGTCATCGTAACGTAACGCCAGACCTCAGCGTAACGACGAAGTCGACAAGATCATTTAAAATGATAACAATTGTGGTGGCGTCATTCATAATACGGTGGTGAGTGTGGTAGCAAACAGTTCGTTAACGATGCGCGCTGAAAGTAGTGAATTCTACAATGACTGATAAGATTATATATTGGAGTATGAAAGGAGAGGGGCATTGTATAATGTGAAGAGTAACCTTAAAAAACACAGAGTTTTTGTACAGGAGATATTGGTCTTTTGTTTCTGTTGTACGGCACTGAAGTTATGTCAGCCCTTATGTAATTCAGAACATAATTCAATAACACTGGTGTCATCCGAAAATATTCTTATTTATCTTCATTGCATTTCAGATGACGACGCACTGAAATTGCATATGCACCTTCTGTAGGACCCCTTTTTAAAATGCCACTTCCCCCGAACGTTCCCGATCGTCTTTGGATGGCTCTCCTTCTTCCAAATATATTACGAGCGCCATGTCAAGGTCATCCATTTCTTATTTAACTTTATGACAACATGCCGTCACGACACACACAGATAATTAATTAGCTCCAACTTTACACCGTTGTTCACCGTCAAGATGGTTCCCAGTTTATATACGTCATTCGCCGTCACATTACGGCCACTAGGAAGTGGTACCGCAGCTTACGAGTCATACCTTCACATCGACTAACCCAATAAAATTATCCGTCGGATAAAGCTAATTTTCCATTGGAATTTTCTCCTTTACGATACATTGTAAATTGGATGTCATTAGCTTTGATGTTTCCAAATAACAAGAAACTAGGGGGTGGTTTGAAGAGAGTGCACGTTAGAAGTTCGTACACCGTACTAGGGCAATTGTCACCATCTGTCAAACTCAGGCTCAGGTTACAGAGGTTGGCAAGCCTTGACGCAGCGCGACGCGGTCGTCCTCTCGACCTCTTGACGAGGTAAAGACGAGAGAGATGAGACGAGACCCCATCCCCCCTTTCTCTCCACTGCCACATCTTGAGAGCACAATTAGAGCCGACAGAGTGTGCTGACGAATGTGACAACATATGGAGGAGATGTTACTAGCTTGCAACTTGTTAGTTTGACACTTTGTCACATTCTCCTCGCTCACGTGTAATTAGCAATCTTAATTAACCAAGAACTAAGATACGTGTTTTAAAACGGCACCCCATATGCATGATACGGAGCCACAATATGTTTTATGGAAATTCTTTGATCCAGTGGCGGCCTGTGGTAAGGGTGCAGAAGAACAATATTTATCAGAGCGGAAAGAGTACGTTCTTTAAAATGAATATTTAAGTGTTATAGCTTTTTTCACCTATGTTGATGATGATGATGATAATTGTTCTTTTAAGGGCCTAACATCTAGGTTATCGACCCCTAATGGTCTGGGTGATAGCAAAAATGACAATGAAATGGAAACCAGAACGAAAATTTAGTGAGACGGAAAATACTTACAAACAGGTACTCAGATTGAAAAAACTCACAAAATGTTCTTACAAAAGGGAATTTAGAACGAAAAGATTCACAAAAGGAATAGATTGAAAAATACGCACAAAATGTAAGCTAGGTGCAAAATACGTACAAAATGCAATGTAAAGTCGAAATACGTACAAAATGCAATTGAAATTCAAAATACTTACAAAATGCAAATGAGATCAAATATACGTACAAAATGCAATTGAGGTTCCAAATACTTACAAAATGTAATTGAGATCAAATATACGTACAAAATGCAATTGAGGTTCCAAATACTTACAAAATGCAAATGAGATCAAATATACGTACAAAATGCAATTGAGGTTCCAAATACTTACAAAATGTAATTGAAATTGAAAATACACAATGTAATTCTGATTGAAAGATCCCATTTCCAATCCAAATTATTCACAATGTGCAACTGAAATTCAAAATACTTACAAAATGCAATTGAAATTGCTTACAAAATGTACGGTAGATTCAAACTACTCATTTGGATTGGCAATACTTACAAAATGCAATTTAGATTGAAAATACTTGACAAAATGTAATTTAGATTCAAAATACCCACAAAATGCAATTGAGAATCAAAATACTTACAAAATGCCCCCCAAACAAAATGCAATGTAGATATTCTTGCGAAATGCGGTTTTGGTTGAAAATACTTACAAAATGCAATTGAAATTCATAATACTCACTAAAATGCCCTGCTCCTACATAGAAAGACTTACTAAAAAGCAATTTAGATTGTCAATCTTTACAAAATGCAATTGAGGTTGAACACAATCGCGAGAGGTAATTTAGATCGAAAAAACTTACAAAATGCAACGAAGATTAAAAATACCTACAAAATGTAGTGAAAAAAAATATTGCTAAAGGGAATTCAGATACACGGGGAGCCAAGTAACAAAATCAGTTCAGGAATCTTATAAAGAGAAAAAGAAATATAATGTAAAAAAAAACAAGAGGTCTGACCCCTCGAAGAAGGAGGGATCAGGAAATATGAGACAAGGGCCAATTAAGGCGGGAAAGTGAGAGACTCCCTAGGCCTCGGATACCCTAATACCGTCGGGGTCGGAAAAGAACAAGAGTTGACCAAGGAACGTCGACAGAAAAGAAGACGGAGAGGAGCCCGGCACAAGTAAGTGGAAGCAATGCCGGACTCAGCTGGGGTCCCGTGGTCACCAACCCACGTCCCACAAGATGTGAGCCCCTGGGGGATTTTCACCTAGGATTTAATTTTCAAAAGTACTTATATTCAGTTGCCGTTACTTACCCAAAATAGTAACGGTAACTGCATTACAGTACAAGGATCCAATAACACATCGTTAATTTGCCGTTAATTCTGCATAAAAATATAGTTGCTAATCTACTGACTTTTTCTTCAAGAAGTGTATAATAAATGTATGTAACATTTTTAGGATGTAGGTCTATTAGGTGTTATACCTAGGTACTTCACACAATTTAATTGTGCATATTCGCGTTGACCGACTGAAAAGAAAGTATGTTAGTAGATTACAAAGGTAACACTGAAAAAAAATGGTTCCTATAATTTCTATAGTTGCTTTTTTTTGTTTTGTTGTAATCTAACAACATTTTTTGTTTGCCAAAAGACGCAGAATAGTATACAAGTTATTTTACAGAATACGTTTCTAAAAAGAATACTACGGTTTGCTTAATTTCAACGGATAGTGGTTTCCAGTATTATTATTATTATTATTATTATTATTATTATTATTATTGTATAATTCACTGATTATTAACAGAAGACATAACAAAGTTGAACACTCAAGCACCGACATGCTGAACAAGAAGGGATTTGAATGTTACGAGGAAGCACATCACTCGATTCTCAAGGGAGGAACCGTTATGAGTTTTTAGCCTACTTTCGATGTTTGCAAAAAATGAAAATAGAATTATGAGATCTACACAAGGCCAAAAATTGTGTCTGTATATGTGTGTGTCTGTGTGTGTGTATTCTGAATGTCTGCCCCCCCCCCCCCCCCCCCCCAATCAATTCGAACACGGTGAAACCGAATTGAACGAAATTTGGTACAGAAGTAGAACAAGCAAAGGGCACCTCAGTGTCATGTTTTATATCGCCGCCATCTTGACGGCAACGTAATGGCGGCCACCCAAATGTTCAAAGCTTAAATCAAATTACAACTAACCTAATCATCCGATCTCTACCAAATTTTGCAACAACATATATTTCTATGCCGAGCGTCTTTTTACTAAACTACAAGGTCATCAGCCCAATAATTTGCAGATGGCGGCCATGTATGTGTGCAAATGAATTCCCCCTATCAATTCAAACACGGTGAAACCGAATTGAACAAAATTTCATACAGAGGTAGCACTAGCAAAGGACACCTCAGTGTCATTATTAATATCGCTGCCATCTTGACGAAAACTTAATGGCGGCGACCCAAACGTGAAAAGCTTAAATAAAATTACGACCAACCTAATCATCTGATCGCTGAAAAATTTTGCAACATTATACCTTTATGTATGAACAATCGTTTGACCAAACTACAAGGTCATCAGCCCAATACTTTGCCGATGGTGGCCATGTATGTGTGCAAAACTATTCCCCCTATCTGTTCAAACACGGTGAAACCGAATTGAACGAAATTTGGTACAGTGGTAGCAATAGCAAAGGGCACCTCAGTGTCATGCGTTATATCGCCACCATCTTGAAGAAAACGTAATGGTGGCTTCCCAAATGAAAAAAAAAGCTTCAATCAAATTACGACCAACCTTATCATCTGATCTCTACCAAATTTTGCAACAACATACCTTTATGTGAGAAGCGTTCTTTGACCAAGCTACAAGGTCATCAGTCCAATAGTTTGCATATGGCGGCCGTGTATGTGTGCAAATCGATTTCCCCTATCAATTCAAACACGGTAAAACGGAATTGAACGAAATTTGGTACAGATTTAGCACTAGCAAAGGGCACCTCATATTCATGTTTATTATCCGTATACCACGTTGTATTTCAACATGCTACTACAACCAACATTCAATTATACTCCTTGAAAAGGACAAAGAGTTAAAACAATACCCCTGCATTTAGGAGAAAGTAGGCTATATGCTCTTTACTGAACATCTTGTTTATATTTATTTAGTGATAAACACAGATATATTGTCATTCTCATTTTAAATTAAGCATATTTTGTAAAGACTAGCGGAAATCTCGCATGTTCATAAACCACACTTTCCCCAATATGTTTATAATGAGACACTTAAGGAGAAAGGTTATGTTTTTATTTCAACCAAATGACTGTAGAACACTATTTACATTTCAGGATAAATGAAAGACCTCAGAATGTTAATATGACACGAAACAGGCGTCACAGCGGCCCGTGGACAGCAATTATGGAGCGTATTTTCCTACATCAACGGTGTTTGCAAATCGCACACTTCGTACAATTTTTTTAAAATCATTTTTAAAGTAATTATAGATATTTATGAAATTATAGTGCAATAAGTCACTGCTAATGTCTATTCTCTTTCATTTGAATGCTCATTTATCACGATCGGTCGCTTGTGAGCGCCGCAGGAGGGATGCATCCTACTGAAATAATATATATCATGATATCCATTTAATTTAATTTCCTTTTTATTATTGGTATAGTTATAACAATTTTCTTACGTAACAATTCTGGATTTAGATATATAATATTTTTTAAAATATATTCTTGGTATAAGATTTGCTGAAGATGGTCTCACCGTAGACCTACACATGTATAATATGTTATAAATGAATAGCTTTATGTTTCATTTTAACTTGTATTATTTGGCATATTTTAACGGTTTTTAAGAATTCAAACTATCAATACGGATACTATGAATAGTTTGCCAACATGGTAAATGTAATTGCATTTTCTCACGAAAGAATATACACATAATGATGTATTAGAAATAGTCATTGAAGTTTCTACCTAATTAATAATTAATATCGCATGGCCTCGGGTGCGAGCTTTGTTATTTGGCGCCCAGAGGGCAACTTGTATGTCGAATTTTGTCGTTCCTGGAGCGCTATGTAAGTCAAGGAGGTTAGATATCTAAGCTTCCTGACATTACAGCGCTTTCTAGTAGAGAGAGTTGAACTTTGTGTTGGCGAAAAAGACCAAGAATAATTTTGCCATTATGAACACGGCCTACTGAATTCAAATGGGTTCTTTAACATACCAACAACGTATGGCATGCGTTTTGAGACTTTTGTCGTCTTTCAAAAATCACTACCATGGCCAGGAGCGAACCTGCAAGCTTGGGGGGGAGTCCGACACGATAACCAAACAGCCACCGTGGCAACCTACCTCCTAATAAATAACAATAATAATATCGTTATCGTGGACAAATTGCATAAGAGAACATATCTCATTGATATCGCAGTGCCCAGTTTCCATAATCTGCAACAAACCTACGGTGAGAAAATCACCAAGTATCTGCACTTGACTGAGGAAATTCGGTATATGTGGAGACAAGAAAGAGTAGCGATGTTGCCCCCAGTCATCTCTTCTACCGGGATCATCCCTAAATCATTGGCTAACAACCTGAAAGCGTAAGGAATGCATCCTGGTCTATACATTATCAATCAGACGGCCTTTATCTCACAGACCTGTTCCATAGTTTGCTCGTTTCTCAATGCGCCGCCCTAAAAGAAGTTGTCACATCGTCTTGTCAACAAACCGCTGATATGATGATTTGTACCTACTGGTGTGGTGAAAGGCATATGTCATAATAATAAAATTAATAATAACTAGTTGAAACCCGTCAAAACATTGCACTCTCGAGATTGCAGCATACTACTGGCACAAATTTCACATGGAGTGACCGGGATTTGAACCACGGAACCAGCGGTGAGAGAGCGGTGTGCTGCCGGGTAAGCCACGGAGGCTTCCCCAAGAGATAAAATAAGGTATTAAAATGATATATTGTCCTAATAAAGGAAACATTTTCTGGTGCAGCAGTGACAATTCAAAATTGAAATCAACTTCTAACGACTCCCAGAAAGGTATGTGAATCAAAAATAACATATTTTCAACTGCCTTGTGGAAGTTAGGAAAAGGGAGGAATACCTATACTCAACAATTAAAGAATCTTCCCCTCCTTCATAATTCTTATAAAAAAGTATTACATTAAAACTGGTGGGCATCCGCCATGTCAGTCATGAACCAAGCTGATTCTGCGCAAGCGCTAGGTCCAAGAATTTGGCATTTTTGTTTAATTATTAAAAAATAAATGGTAACATATTTGTTTATTAAAGATACTCTGCAAATCTACAGGCAAAGAGCTGTCGTCAGAATGTTTTACGAAGTCAATTCGTTAAGCCGTTTTCTCAATCTCGCGGTAACAAAAATCACCTAGGCATTTTAAATAAATAGATAATATACAAAATGTGAGTAAAAATAAATTCAAATAGACGAATTATGAAAGAAAACCATTGCGGATATGATAGCTACCGTATATGTTGAAAAACAAAGTATATTTCAAAAAATACGCAAACAATCAATAATATTTTTGAATGTTTTAATGATCTCTTCCTATATTGAACAGTAATTTATGGAGGTTCATCCGTAGCCCGTAGTTGGAATGCTTCAACGAGCTCAACGAGATAAACCAGAATTCAATATTTAATTTCCTCTCAAAGAAAAGAAATAAGATAGCAGTACGATAGAACAGGTAAACAAACAAATTAGTGACAGAGATACCTCCAGCTGTATTTAGAAACTTTCTTAAGACTCAGTGGATACAAAGACAGCCCTGCGGACATGGCCTGTTACCTTAATCGAATAAAGCATCACTCCAGCGTAAATAAGATCCGTACAGCAACAAATGTTCTCATTAAATAAATCCTCAAAAGTTAAGAATAAATAAAACAAAGAAACACTAACGCGGTTCTTAAAATATACGCTGTGCTTTACCTGCGATTCCAAGTCACAAGAACCTCCATAAAAATGATCAATATATTAGTTGCTGTTGTTGATTCATTTTGGGGCTTTGGGACATCGTGGTCATAATAGCCCCATTAACTTGGGTTCGTGGGAATCTGTCAGATAACTGATGATGATCGCTTGAAGGTAAAAACTCGTAATTGTAAAATTTCGCCATTATTATACTGATCATAACTAATATACACGTAATACTTATTATTCATATATACAAACACAATATAAAATAATATGTAATATTCTGTGATGAGTAGAGGTAAGAGAGAAGGACAAAGAGGAATCAAGTCGGAGATAAGGAATTGGGAATGGTGAAACACTTCAAATACTTGGGAAGTGAACTGACTGAAGATGGAAATTATCCGAAGAATACAACTCGGGAGTGGTTTTCTACCAACAGGTACGGGGAGTAGTATGGATCAAGGATATACCAATTAAGGCTAAAGAAGTTATGTACAAAGCATATTATGTTCCTATAATGACATATGCAGCAGAAACTTGGACAATGACTAAGAGGGATGAGACCAGAGTACAGGCAGCTGAGATGAGATTCCTGAGAAGTATAATCCAGAAAACGAGGAGAGACAGAGTGAGAAATGAAGATATAAGGAAAGAACTGGGAGTACAGAAACTAAATGACAAACTGGAGCAAAACAGATTGAAATCGTTTGGACATGTCAAGCGGATGAATGAAGTAAGGCTACCAAGACGAGCACTGGAACGACGGATGACATGGAAGAGAGGACGAGGAAGACCAAGAATGCGTTAGATGGACTCGGTGAAGTATAGCATTAGAATACGGAACCTGGATTGGAACACCGTGTCGGAGGAGGAATGATGGAACGACAGAACAAAGTGGAAATGAAGATGATGATGATGATGATGATGATGATTATGTAATATTCTAATTTGTATACACGTGCATAATACTCATACGTAATATTCACAAACCCTAAAAAAATATAACCTTATATAACGAGATTCAAACTGCGAATCGTAATATAAACACCAACTAAACGCACTGCACTGATCTGTAGTTAGATAATATTTGCATATAAATTTAAACCTCAACACAGAGATCAGGATCTGATGATGACCACTTGAAGGTCGAAACGAGTAATCGTCAAATCGCCCCATTGTAATATTGATCATAACTAATACATGTAATGTTCTCCAGGGGTTTTATTTACTTATTATTCACTTGCTGGAGTACACGTGCTTTGCTGCGGGTCATAAATAATTTAAAATGTGAACGCGACAGATAAAACAGGGGATAGGCGTGGTGCTGCGTGGAGGGAGAGTAAGGATGGAACATTTTGTCCAAGTACACCGCTCAGCGTTGATCGTGTTTTATGGCACAAAATTAAGTTTTACTCGCTAACCGTTGGAGATACACGAAAAGTGATAAGGACCTTTCGAATAGAAAATTAAATGTTTAACCTTGTACTGTATATGCCATCAAAAGTTTTCTATTTGAAGTGGAAATATGAAAGTTTGAAGCCGAAGGGTGTAGTGACGTCACTAAAATGGTCGTCATCTTTAAATAGTGCAAAGTATCGATATCAAAAGGAACCTGCATGTTAACCAGGTAAATCATCTACTTCAATGTAAAATTTCATGTAAATCGGACCAGTGGTTGAGTAATACACAGACACACACCATCTCATGTTTATATATTAGTATAGATTTGTTATTTACATTGTACCCCACCCAGTCTCTGGACAAATTCGTGTAGACCGACAAAAGAGTTACACTGACAGTTTGTATTGGCAACACTGAAATAATGGCTTCAAAACTTGGCGCATTATTCCGGATTCACAACTAAATTAGGCGAGACGTAAGCAAGGCTTGAATTAAAAGTCATATTTTTCTCTCCGTTCGAAATGAAGATGACATCAATCGATAAATGAAATGAAATACATATCTATGAATTCATCGCAACGACAACAAAAACAGGGCAGTATTTACTATTCATCTTCTGTATCAGACATCTTTACATTTTTTCTCACGATATTGACAGTTTTCACTTTGGCTACAAACCGCTTGGCATTTTTTTAACCCCCTACCTCTAGTTCCATTTCAAGGCGAATTACATTCGCTGACATCTCTGTAATGGACCCACATTCTTCAAGAGGAGAAGGAAATGTTACCGCACACCACTTCTCGTGCCAGTGCAAGGAATCTCCTTTACTACAAGACAATGCATTATGCGATGTGTCGTGTGGAACTACGTTCCTGTCACTTCAATACCTCAATTGAATATATTTACATAGATTTTAAAGCAAAACTGAATTCATTATGACACACACAGATTCCGTAACTCATCAACTGTAAGTGGCTTGTGACATACAGAATGTTTCACTGAAGATACGTCAAGCTCCTTTTCTTTTCTTTGACGTTCCTGAAGATACTCGTAGTTTCATCAAAGTTCTTGTTCAAAATATGTGTGTAAGTAAACTCGAAATTTAAACCAAATGTTTACAATTGAATTAAATTTGACTAATTATTAAAGCGGCCCCAAATTATTATTTTATGTTCGACGATGTCGAAATGTAAATATTATA
Organism: Meconema thalassinum; assembly: GCA_946902985.2. Classification (NCBI taxonomy): domain Eukaryota; kingdom Metazoa; phylum Arthropoda; class Insecta; order Orthoptera; family Tettigoniidae; genus Meconema; species Meconema thalassinum. Next base: position 166,128,294 of record OX336396.1, read on the forward strand.
TGTCAGAAAACTGTATTATAGTACTATTCTTAATTATGAAACAGTTTCTACAACCAATCAGAACTCATTCATTGACCAATTAGGTAAGGATAGCTTCGCACTTGCGCTCAAAATCCAACATGTCGGACATGAATTACATGATTTGAAAGTTCAAATTGGATATCGGATCAACCATTGTAGTTCCAATCCCAAACACAAAGACAAAATCAGCACGAACCTTTACGGTAACAAGAAAATACTATGACATACACAAGAAATTCCTGAATCTATGTCCAGAAGTTAGCAACACAGCATCCTTCTCCATAAATTACCGACAAGGAAATTGCACCGTCCCATGTGTTTGCGTAATTGAACTAGCGAATATGAGACAAGAAATAGCACTGTACCATAATATCCCGAACTCCAATTTCTACACAGCGCATTGCTTTCAAACGACTTCGGTGACAATATTAATGAATGCTAGTTCTGATCGGCACTAGAGATCATTCAGGCTGTAAACAATAGCATTGCCAAGCAACGTAAATGGTCTCTACTTTCGAAATTCTTTGACCCACGCATGCGCTCTGTTCAGTCAGCAAACCACCCAGCGCGCTCTGTTCACTAACTGAAGTTACGGAATCCCACAGATATTTATGAATATTTATGTTAAAACATATAGTTAAGTTATAATTATCGTCGAACATAAACAGTCGTATGCAACTCGCCTATAATCATCATTCATCATTCTCTACGGCTTATCCCAATTAATTGGGGTCGCCGGAGCCAACCCGCAACTCGCCTATAATGGTGGCCTATAATGGTAATTCAGACACTCGTTTGAAAATTATAAAACTCACATCGCTCGTTTTATAAACATACTCGTGTCTTAATTATTGCCATAATAGGCTCGTTGCATAATGTACTATTTCGATATTCAGTTCGAGGATATTCAAAATGTGCACTGATTTCTTTACTTTTCAAATAGTGGCTGAAAGACGCTGTTTGTTTGCACAGTGCTGCTAGACTATGAAAGTTGACGGAAACCTACAGCCACCGTCAATTAACATTCTGGAACTGAATACCACAATGGACCAATCTCAGGTTTCTCTATCGATTAGTCAAGTAAAATAAAATAAATTAACAAGTTGTTGGTGGGTCGTCTATTTTTGCGAAGAAACTTTAACTATTTTATACTTTAGAACTCTGCAATTTTTCTAGGTTTATGCCATGTCTTGTGTGGGGTTTCGCCTAGCAACACCAAGCTGGCTCATCAGCGGGCTCTTGATGTCCGTGCCCGGACCCCAGAGGTGCAGGTGCGCTTCATGAGGAGGGAGGTAGCACGCAGTTCGCTACTCCTGTGGGGATCCGGGCATGGATACCAAGAGCCCGCTGATGAGCCAGGTTGGTGTCCTAGGTGAAACCCCACACAAGACTTGACACAAGCCAAGAAAAATTGCTGAGTTTTAATTCACAGGCCGTGAAAGCCATTAGCCTATACCATCCATTTGGAAGTCTTCATAGGAAGGTTAAGGCTGCTTGAGCTTTTAGCTCTCGTAGTAAAGAGACGCAGACGCGCTCCACAAAAAGGGAGGTAGCGCGCAGTTCACTACTCCTGTGGGGGTCCGGGCTTGGACACCAAGAGCACGCTGATGAGCCAGGTTGGTGTCCTAGGCGAAACCCCACTCAAGACACGGCACAAACCTAGAAAAATTGCTAAGTTTCATCAATACTAATTCAAATTTCAGAAGAATGGTGGAATGCGCGTGGATCAGCTAGGAAAAATGTGTTTTCGACACAGTGCTTAAACATGTTTAGCAGGTTAATATTTGGTGTTTGTACTAAGTTGTGCAAACCGAAGACAAATCAAACAACGTAGCGCTACAGCCCATGAAGGGCAGGTCTACCAAGCGACCGCTGCCGAGCCATTTGGCCTGCCGATTATGGAGTGACACGTGGTCAGAGCGTCGTGGCCCCTCGGCCGTTAATTTTGGTATCCGTGACCGCGGCGCTGTCTCACTGTCAGACAGCTATCCAATCGTCCGCACGAGGCTGAGTTCACCGCGTTCCAGATCTCACGCCAATTTCTAAATTCCCTACGGAGCCCGGAATCAAACCAAGGGCCTCCGGGTGCGAGGCAAGTGCTCTACCCCAGCACCAATTCAGCAAAACAAAACTAAGAATTGTGACCCAGAGTGGATTTGAGTACGGCAAGGGGTTCTCCCAAAAAAACATCTTACTCCACTCAGTAGGAAATTGTTAAACGTATCTTAGATGATTCCAGTCAAGCCTCCGTGGCTTAGGCGGCAGCACGCCGGCCTCTCACCGCTGGGTCCGTGGTTCAAATCCCGGTCACTCCATGTGAGATCTGTGCTGGACAAAACGGAGGCAGACAGGTTTTTCTCCGGGTACTCCGGTTTTCCCTGTCAAAATTTCATTCCAGCAACACTCTCCACTATCATTTCATTTCATCTGTCATTCATTTAATCATTGCCCCAGAGGGGTGCGTCAGGCCTCGGCAGCCGGCACAGTTCATATCCTCGCCGCTAGATGGGGGCTTCATTCATTCCATTCCTGACCCGGTCGGAGACTGGAAGCAGGCTGTGGATTTTTTAAAATCTTAGATGATTCCAGTAATAATGACGAAAAAATCACAGAAAACCATTTTCAGGACTGTCGAGGTCGGGTTCAAACCCACGCTCACCCGTTACCATCCTGACACCAGTGAGGCGCTAGTGCTTTCGGCCACCGTGGCTAGTTGTACAACACTAATTTTACTTTAATAAATTGTGTTGACTAAAGCGGAGCCAATTTTAGCTTTATCAACGTTTCTTAATACAATTCGTGGTTGTTTCATTTGAGGGGTTTGGACATCGTGGTAATTCAGCCCCGTGGACTTTGATGTGTGTGTAATTTTTTCTGATAACTTGTGTTACTCTAATGGCTGTATTAGAGTATGTATTTGTAATTGAGAAGAGAATTAGGAAGGAGGCAGCTATGGCCTTAAGTTTAAAATCTTCCCGGCATTTTCCTGGTATAAAAGTGGAAAACCAGTCGGCCCCGTGGTGTTGGGGTAGCACACCTACCTCGCAACCGGGTTCGATTCCCGGCTCCATCAGGAATTTTAGAAACTGACATGAGAGCTGAAACGGGGTGCAGTCAGCCTCGTGAGGACAATTGAGTAGATATCAACTGACAGTGAGGCAGCGTCCCGGTCACGGAGACCATGATTAACGGCCTAGGGGACGCGACGCACTGATCTTACGTCACCCCATAATTTGCAGGCCAAATGGCTGGGCAGCGGTCACTTGGTAGGCCTAGGTACTTCATAAGATGTAGCGCCACGGATGGCTGAGATAGGAATTGACCCACCTCAGTTTTGCCTCACGAGGCTGAGTGTATACCGTTCCAGCCATCAAACCAGAATTAAATTTCTTAGCACACCCGGGATTAAAACCCGGACCTCCTGGGCGACAGCCAAGATAATAGTACAATTCTAGTCAGTACGAAACCACATTATGATGAATTTCATTTCAATGCTTGATTGGTACATCTTGGCAAAACCCACCAAACAAACACATCAAAAACCCAGAAAAATTGCAGAAATGTATTTAATTGGCCTTGAATGCCAATATTTGGAAATAATACCCGTTCATGCATAGCCTCCGTGGAGCACGCCGGTCTCTCACCGCTGGGTCCATGGTTCAAATCCCGGACACTCCATGTGAGATTTGTGCTGGACAATGTGGAGGCAGACAGGTTTTTTCTCCGGGTACTCCGGTTTTCCCTGTCACAATTTCATTCCAGAAACACACTCCACTATCATTTAATTGCATCTGTCATTCATTTAATCACAGCCCCAGGGGAGTGCGACAGGCTTCGGCAGCCTGCACAGTTCATATCCTCGCCGCTAGATGGGGGCTTCATTCATTCCATTCCCTGACCCGGTTGGTCGCCTGGAAGCAGGCTGTGGATTTTCATTTTCACCCGTTCATTCACTACAATAAAAAAGATCCGTTTAAAACTGAAACTATAAAAGAGTAATCAGCATTTTATTTAACAAAAAGAAATACATATTTAATTATTCATAGGCTAATTTATAAGTTGATGCATAAGCACTACCCACGATTACAGTTCGATTGGAAAAAATAATTAATTGCTCGATGAGGGGGCAGGGAGTAACGGATATTAGTCGTCATTGGGACAACTAATTAAAAAGAGCCACAGATTTTTTTCAATTCAATTTTGCTGATATGCATATGTTTTAGATGAGAGATATATTTCAAATGTATAACTACATGTCAGTGGTGTCAATCGAGCACGGATAATGAGTAGCTAGATAATATATAGCGTTGTACAGTACAAGACATTTATTCGAACTGGAAACCTTTGCAATTATATAGACCATTATATTTTCCAAAACAAAAAATTATATCATCCAACACTAGACAATTCATCACCTATCAATGTCAGCAAGTAACGAAGCTAACTCGACCATATATAATATACAGGGTGTCACAAAAATGTACGGCACGAATTGCAGGATACATTCCTCACACGTAGACGAAGGAATTATGTTATATGAACATGGGTCCGGAGACGCTTGGTTTTCATGTTACACCTCATTGTCTCCATGGGAAACACACAAGAACAGCACGTTCGAATCATGGAGAACATGCTCTGTTGGTTAGGTCTGGTAACGTTATAATTGAAGGTGCACCACCAGTGTTTTGTTTTACATGACCGTGTTGCCATGCGACTTGCGGCATCGTTTGTTTACAGCTGTGCGACAAAACATGTACAATGGAGCACCTCCTCATTTTAGTGTTAATGTCCGACGGCTTCTAAATAACAGATTTGGTGACAGATGGATAGATAGATGTGGACCAATTACCTGGCCTCCACGCTCTCCGAACCTAAACTCACTGGACTTTAATTTGTGGGGACAATTGAAAGCTCTTGTGTATCGAATCCCTGTACAAGATGTTCAGAATCTGCGTGCCCATGTTATGGAAGGCTGCGAAACCATACGCAATACTCCAGGGTTACATAAGCGCATCCGAGATTCACTACGACGGCGGGTTGATGCTTGCATCAATGCACACGCAGGGCATATTGAACATCTCCTGTGAGAATGAGCTGCATGTGGTATGCTGGTACGTTCCGCTCTTGTGTGTTCCCATAATTAATGAGTTAAGACAATGAGGTGATGGAAACGAAGAGTTTCCGGACCCATGTTCATATAACATCATTTGTTCCTCTAAGTGTGAGGAATGTGTTCTGCATTTTGTGCCGTATAATTCTGTAAAACCCTGTATATTACAATATTGAGACGCAGTCCAAATGTAAGGCGGAGCTCTTTTCGGTCACGGAGGGAGTCCATCTTTTTTGTGTAGGCTGTGGATAGGTCATGCAAGATCCACCCATTCGTACCTAATGAGAAGGGAAGACCCCCACTTTGCACCTGTGGAGCCGTATTCACCGTGGCCCACATTTTAACCTAGTGTGTGGACCTCGCTGACTTACAAGAAAGCCTTGGTTTGCAGACGACATTTAAACTTATATTAGCCGATGACGTGGTGGCTGCTGATCTCGTCATCCACTTTATAAGTGAGAGTGGGTTAGGGCCACCAATCTAAATTTACAAGTGGCTATTTACTCAAAGACATTGTTCTGTTTTGAAAATAGAATTTTTTGGTTTCCGTATAGTTTTGTTCACCCCGGCATTACTGAATTGCGTCTGGGACATGCCGTCCGTGCGCCTTTTTAGCTTACGCTGGGTAAAGCGTTTAAGATACCGGGGCGGGTTGCTAGTAAATAATAAATAGGCCTACATAATTCAAGAATAGTCGAATGTTTACTACAGCAGGGCATGAGTTTAAAAATATTATATTTCATTTTATTCTTGAAGTAGCAGTAGTGCCCGGCTTCGCCCGGAGGATTTGTTTGTTTTATGGATGATAATGAATACTACTACAGAACTGGAGCGCTCAAGGATAAGGATTGGAAAGCACCAACGCTTATTGCAGCTGATAACCTCAGTATACTGCACCAACACCATCGCCCTTATACAGAGGCATACTATTGTCATGATGAAAACTGTTTTAGGGGCCAAGAAATCTTTTTGCACTAATTACTCCCCGTGACTGAAATTTATAAGCAGCTCGCAATTCTGCACCAGATCACTGGTAGGGGCAACGTGATGCAGCCCGCATTGCCAGGCAATATTAGACTTGAAGCTGTTCGGGAGCGCTTATTCTTCCGACTTACTGAACAAAAATCAATATTTAAAGTTACCTGGGAGGTGTAGCCTAATGCTACATAGCCTAAACTATTCGTCTTGAATCTGGCTATAATATACAAAAATAATTTTTCGAATCCGACTGGTAGTTCCAGAGATTAGGGCGTGTTAAAACACAAACAAACTCTTCAGCTTTATTATATTAGAATAGATAGTCCTAGTAACTGCCACTCGAGGTTGTAAATTTCACCATATAAATTCCCTCTCAAATGTAAGTTCAGATATGTATCGATAAACTGAGAACCTCTAGTGACATTACCTATGATGATGAGCAGAACAGAAGAGATTATAGAATTACCCTCGCAAAAGTTTGATGTAACAAAGCACGGTGACTGTAACTAAGTTATACCATTCTTGCCGGGAGGAAGAACAAAATACTCTCGCCATTGGCGGTTTATTGTTTGGTGTTTAATATAAAGCACAAGAGGAACCATTACGGGATGATCTAAGAAGGCTACAGAAATAAACAACCGCCAAACGAGAAATAAGAGCACCGGGGGAGAAATAAAAGGAAGATTCATTTTGGTCAATATCCGAGACTGTAACGAGATTTCTTCCCTCAAGTCCTGCACAATTTCTTCTGCAGATGAGCGGATCCAGATGGCTGTCCATCTAGTCCAGTGATGGCGAATATCGTACCACTCAAAGACTAAGCTTGTTTCTTTCAACTTTTCTTTTATTTAGAAGGCTTTCAGCTATTACGTCGTGTAGTTTAAAATGACTGCAAGCAATATAGATGATGACAATAATAATAATAATAATAATAATAATAATAATAATAATAATAATAATAATAATAATAATAATAAGAGGAAGAAGAAGAGCTGTCGATTTAAACGATTAATCGGACCGATTAAACGAGCAATGTGATTTAGTCGATTAATCGAACCTATTAAAATGGTAGTGTGGTGTAGGAGAAGTAATTTTATTGTTTTGGGTAGCACAGAACCTGTGCATTATTATTATTTGCCATTTGGCAAGCTATCATCAGCTATTGTAAGATTGGCAGGTCATTAAAGTTAGCTGATGCTCATGCCTTTGCTTCAGAAAGATAAAAGCGATAATATCTCCTTAATTTCTTTCTTCTAAAGTAAGGGATTTGTCCTCCGCTTTTACAAACAATAGGATAGGAAATACCGGGCAGGCTATTATAGTCGTATTGCTGAAGTTTACAAGGCGTTGGTGGAACTAGGAGAGAACTTCGCAGACCCTCTACAATGGTGGAAAATATAAGGTGCGTTAAAAAGTAACGAGCCGGAGGCATAATTACAGAAACCAGTACCTGTATGTTAGAAGTGTTGGCCCTGGCTGTTGAGGCACTTGTCCCACTGTGACACGAGGCGGTGAATGGCTGTCTCATAAAATTCCCTGGGCTACGATGTGAACCAGTTCCGCACGTACAGCTGGACGTCGGCGTCCGAGGTTAATCGTTGGCCCCGCAGAGCCCTTTTCATGGGACCAAACAAGGCGTAATCACAGGGAGAGAGGTCTGGTCTGTATGGAGGGTGGCCGAGAACCTCACATTTGAATTTCTGCGGGAGTGCCGCGACTGTGTTGGCCGTATGAGGTCGTACTTAGTCGTGGAGCGACCACGGCGGCTATGGCGTTCACTGTGATTCGGCGGTCCTGGGTAATGAGTGCATCAACCAGCTGGACGTTGTCATTGGTAATGCAGGGGGGTGCCCCAGACGGGGCATCATCGGCTAACGACACCCGTTCTTCCCTGAAGCGCTTGTACCCTCCTTTGACGCAAGGGACATGCAGTGTTCGCCGTACACTTGTGACATTCGGCGATGAATGCCCGTTCCCCCTACTCCTTCCGCTGTCAGGAACCGAACAACACCTCTTTGCTCTTCGCTTGACGCCTCCATGTCACTGTTTCCAATGTGACTGGCAGCGTTGGACGATTGATGCATGCTGCTGCTCGCTTTGTATCGTCACGTGACGTGCACCCGTGCCCTCTAGCGACGGGCTGTGACCTTCCAAGCTCTGGTCGGAACCGCACCTCGTTACACTCACCACGATTAGCCGATGTAGTCACCGGTTACATTTAATCCATCTTCCACATCTAACACGCATAGCGATAAAATTACTTTGCATTCCGGCTACTTGAGTTCCGTGTGAGAGTGTCTTCAGTGAAGCTGGAAATATTGTTACTATGAGAAGGGCAGCGCTTAGTTCTGAGCATGTCATGTCTCAAGTCATGGGGCAAAGAAATTGACTGTAAGTAACTGTGAAATTCAACTTCAAACTCTTGTGTCATTAAATAATCAATATTTAAATATATTTTAATAGTACATTAAGCAACGAGCCTATAATGGCAATAATTAAGACACGAGTAACTTATGTTTATAAAACGAGCGTATGCGAGTTTTATAATTTCCATACAAGTGTCTTAATTACCATTATAGGCGAGTTACATACGACCTGAACCTGGTCTATGAGTGGGCGATTGAAAATAAAATGAAAATAAACACAAGAAAATGTAGTCTAATAAAAATAGGGAAAGTGCGAAGGCCAGATTTTCAATATAACATTGGCTCAGAATTACTTGTAGAAGAAGATTCTTGCAAATATTTGGGCGTTCACGTAAGAAATGATATGAAATGGAGTAGTCATATATGATGTGTAGTTCCTAAAGCTTACAAATCCCTGCACTATGTAATGAGGGTATTAAAAGGAAGTAGTACCTCTGCTAAAGAATTAGGATATTTGTCACTTGTAAGACCTATTCTGGAATACGCCTCGGCGGTTTGGGATCCATATCAAATAGGGCTCATAAATGAGTTGGAAATGGTACAAAGAAAGGCCGCTAGATTTGTGCTCAGTGACTTTAATCCCAGGAGCAGTGTGAGTCGTATGTTAAAGAAACTTGGGTGGGAATCACTTGAGGCTAGGAGGATGAAATCTAGACTCTGCGCTATGTACAACACGTATACAAATCAACCAGCATGGGGTGAGCTTAGCAAACGTATGGAAAAGCCTACTTACAAGGGTAGGAGCGTTCATCCTTTCAAAGTTAAGGGCCGACCACAGCGAACAAATTATGGTAAATATTCTTTCGTAAACCATGCCATTGATAATTGGAACTCTCTACCTGCCGCAGTCTTAGAGCCTTTTCCCAAACATACAGGTTTGTTTAAGAAAAGACTGACTATTTGTGTAAATACTCTAGTTTAATTGTTAGTGAATTGTTATGTACAATTATTTATTTGTTATGTAGGCTATATCTAATTTGCCATCGGGGGACACACCCCCAATTGCAAATAAACGAATGGATGAATGACTGTTTATGTTCGACGATAATTATTATAACTATTTTATGTTCGAACATAAATATTCATAAATATCTGTCGAGATTTCGCCAGTTTTATGTACTGAACAGAGCGCATGGAACGCAGAGAATGCCTTGAATTTGACCATGGCCTTCTCGATTACCCTACTATGACACTAGGCCACGCAGTGAAATTTAAATTAGAAGGCCTTAGAACTCAGCGCAGGTGCGATGATATCCTTATCTAATTGGTGAAACAACTGTTTCTTGAGCTCTGATTGGTGGGAGAAAATGTTTCATAATGAAAAATAGTGTTATAATGACCATCATTATGATACAGTTATCTGACATATAAGTCAGGGTCGAACATAATATTATTAACTTATAATGCTTGTGATTGTTTTTACTTGCAGGCCACCAATACAATAAAAAAAATCAAAATTATATCTTCCTCATTGCAAATGGTATTGTAATAATTTTAAAATATATTAACTTATTCAAAGGTTTCTTTTTCTCGAACTGACAATGTGTGGAACCAACTAAAATTCGATTAATCGACCGATTAACTAATTAAAGGCATTCGGTTAACCAATCAAAATTTTTAATCGATCGACAGCTTTAATAATTTTTTTTTTTTTTTTTTGGGAAGAAATGCATTTACGCACAGAGTGTCGGGCTCCTGCTACTGAGTAGCAGACTACCGACTAAAACTCCCCCTTTACTTCTGAACACTAGCCTGGAACCGTTTAGCACATTACTTCAGGCTATAGTCATTTTATATTTGCCCGTAGGGCACTCTTCCGTAATGCATTATCTTCAGTGGCGATCCAGATCCGTCTTCTTTGTTCGGAGGATATCTTCAACAAAACTTGCTACAAGTTTCCAATGTTCTTCATTTTGTAGCATTACCGCAACAATATTGTCAGGAGATATCTCTACATCAATTTCATCTTGAAGAGACTGCCTACTTTCGACCCACCGTCCACAAGAGAAGAAGGTGTGATTAGCACTATCTACCTCATTAACACAGTAGATACAATCTGGTGAATCCACTTTCCCCATCTTCTTAAGATAAGAACTGAAGTACCCATGGCCAGTCAAAAACTGAGTGAGATAATAACCAACCTCACCATGTTTCCTCTCTGTCCAAACCTGCACCTGGGGTATCATTCTCCTAGTCCACTGGCTTCGGTGTCCTTGCTCCCATTTGATCTGCCAATTGTGAAAGGTTTGTGCTCTTGCTGTTCGTCTTGCATTTTGTAAACCTACTTCCGATTTCCTCCAGTAAATGTACTTGCGTTCTTTCGCTAGAAAAAAAAATGGAATTATCCCAGCAATAACAAGAACTGCTTCTTCAGAGACCGTGCGATAAGCAGATGCCACGCGTAAAGCACCCCGTCTCTGCACTTGTGCTAGTGACTTTCTATAAATTTCCTTATCCAGGGCATCTGCCCATATTTCCGCTCCATACAGCAGAACTGAATGGATGGCTGTCATCAGTAATCTCCTCTTACTAGATTTTGGCCCACCAACATTGGCCATTAGCCGACTGAGAGACGTTACTCCTCTTGCCGCCTTATCCGCAGTCCGTCTAATTTGTTCTCCAAAATTCAATTTATTGTCGATCATGAGGCCCAGATATTTTGCTGCTGGCCGCGTCTCTACTTGTATGTCTCCTACCTGTATTGGGAGTATTGTCTGAATTCTCTTCTTTGTTAGGACTACAATTTCTGTCTTACTAAGTGCTAGAGACAGACCATGTTCCTCCATCCAACTATTGATTGTACGCATTACCATATTGAGTCGCAACTGTGCCTGCTCGACACTTCTTCCTACTACAAGAGCAGCAACATCATCTGCATAACCTACTAGGATAGTTTCATCAGGGACTTCAGATCTCAGCAAGCTATCATATGTGATATTCCATAGATCTGGTCCTAAAATCGAACCCTGTGCTGCTCCGGCTGAGACCCGTACCCTGCGTTGTCCTTCTGTCGTGTTATAAATCAACGAACGATCTTTCAAGTAGGAATTTATCATCCGTAAGAGATAATTTGGAACATGAAATGTATTCTCCAACGCATTCAGCATGTCACTCCACTTGACAGAGTTGAATGCATTTCTTACGTCAAGAGTAACAAAGAGAACCACACGACGAGAGTGGTGATTGTAATTCTCCGCCCGCTGGACAGCTGCAACAATTTCTTGTATCGCATCCAGGGTCGATCTTCCTGTTCGAAATCCATATTGTCTTGGTGATAAGTCGCCCGCTGCCATGATCGCTTGGCGCAACCTGACCCTCAGAAGCTTCTCAAAGAGCTTCCCTGTTGTATCGAGCATACACAGAGGGCGGTATGATGATGGTAAATCCGGGTCTCCCTTACCCTTATTAATGAGCGCCAGACGACAGACCTTCCAGCAGATGCTGAACACTCCTGCTTTTAGACACTCGTTGAACATTCGTAATATTAATTGTGGATGTAACTCGATTATTAATTTGAGAATCTCATTTGAGATGCCGTCAGGACCAGGGGATTTTTTGCTTCGCAGAGACTGAGTAGCCCTACTCAACTCATCCTCAATAAAAAGAGGAATTTCAACATCTACATCGAAATTCTGCTCAGGGATTGTTGGATGTGTTGGGAAAAGAGTTTGGACAATAATGGCCATACTGTTTGCATCCATGACGCACGGTGTTCTTTGTGACCCAAGCTTCTTTCTGACAATTTTATAACCCAATCCCCATGGATCAGTGTCAATATCCTCACATAGCTTCCTCCAGCTCTCAGCTTTGCTTTGATTTATGGTTTTCCGAAGTAGCTTCTTTGCATCTCTATGTTCGGCTGATAAGGCATTGGCATCATCCAGATTTCTTGTCCGTTGTGCAGCACGTCGGAGTCTAAGGCAATTCCGCCTCAATTCTGCAATTTCATGTGTCCACCAATATGCAGGGCTCTTCCGATGGTGTGATCTTAAACTTGGCATTGAGGTATCACAAGCCAATGTAAAAAGATTCATAGTTGAGGAAACGAGATTCTCAACATCAGCCTCTCCGTCAGGCTCCATATCCTCAATTAGTTCTACACCACTGGCTAACGCCTCCTTAAATGCATCAAGATGGATCTTATTCAAATTCCATCTACGTTGTTTCTGAGTAGATAAGTTCTTCCCACTTATATTACTGCACACATCAAAATTAATATACTGATGATCACTACCAGTGTAGTCTTCTATAACCTTCCATTCCTTGATGTGTGGTACTAACGTCTCAGAAGCCATGGAGATATCCGGAATGGTCTCTGTATAACCCGGACGCCGAAAGGTTGACACTGCGCCTATATTTAAGATCAAAAGCCCTGTCCTTGATGCCATTTCCAGAATGAACTTACCTCGGGAATTGGTATGTGGCATACCCCATTCCACTGCCCTGGCATTGAAATCCCCAGCTACAATGATTGCTCCAGTTGTATTAAGAATGGCATCTTCCAGAGAGTTGACTTTCTGACGAAATGTTCCCATTGTTTCATTTGGAGTAAGATAGACACTAAAATAGGTGACTCCTCTACTCTTTAACCAAACGAATCCCTTCCCGCTCCCATGTTCTTTAATTGGAATTTTTCCAGGGTCTAAGATCCAAATAGCAGAGGTGCCTAATTGATCTCTAAGCCAGAGAGGTGACTTCTTATCTTGGTACTGTTCACTAATTAACAGCAGATCAGCTTGTTTCTCGGCAGCTAGCTGGTACAACAGATGATGGGCTGTTCTACTCCTTTCTATATTAGCTTGTAGAACTCGGATCATTTTCGTTTCAGGTACGTCGCTTTCTCCAGGGCCTCTCGGAACACCTTACATTGGCCCGATCCGGCCACATGACACAAATCCTGCTGCGTAACGCCCCTCTCCTCGCATAAGACACACTTCTTTGGGTTGATGCAATCCTTGGCTTTGTGATCATTCTGTCCACAGTAGAAGCAAGACTTGCTTCTGTCAGGGCCCTCACAAATTTTGGCTATATGACCATAACTAAGGCATCGGTAGCATCGAAGAACTGATATTCTCCGCCTCACTCTACAACTGATCCATCCTACTTGAACCAAGCCTTCCCTTAGAAGATCATTTGCAGCTTTTTCTGGCAGAGTTATAACAGCCATTCTCTGTTTCCGACTGTTAGTCTGCGTTACCATAATCCTCAGACCATCCGGGGGTTCTTTAATAATATCCTTAATGGACTCTAAAACTTCATCTTTGGTCGTGAGAGCATCAAGATCTCTAATCTCAATTGTCACCCTCGGCTCACGACTGCGGACTGTCGCATCTTGTCCCAGGATATTCTTCAATGAGTCGCTAAATGCCGCATTATCCCAATTATAATAATAATAATAATAATAATAATAATAATAGCGTGTAGCCTCCGGAAAAGTCTAGAGAAAGAATTTCAAATGGTTGTCCATAGGTGACTTTCGCGTCGTCATGGAGATTTAATTAATGTTAACGACGTCACAAATACCCTGACTCCTAACTTTCCAAGTTAGAGGCGGATGACCTCACTATTCCACACCTTAAAACAACAACAACAACAACAACAAGTAACTACCAAATGTAAAGTTTTGAAGCCATACTTTCAGTGTTGTCTGTACAAACTGTCAGGTGTAACTCTTCAGCGATCAAAACGAATGACTGGGTGGTACAACGTATAGCCTATAATATATGCATAATAATAAGTAAATAGCACTCCTGAAAAAAATGTATTAGTTACGAATAACTAGTTACCGACAGTGTAAGCTACGCTTATGAACACGCAGCACTAGGTCTTGGGGCCAAGCTCTCAGCGGACTAGGTAGATGTGGGTTTGACCCCCACCGTTGGCCTTCCTTGAAATGGTTTTCCGTGCTTTCCCCATATTCAACTCCAGGGAAAAGTTGGGATGGTACCTTCTAACAGGCCACGGCCGCTTCTTTCCACATCCTTGCCCAGTTTCATTCATCTTCATTCACGTTATCTCCCATTAACCCTACTCATGACGTTGGCTTCAGGAAGGGTAACCGGCCGTAAAAATCAATTAGTAATATTTATTCTTTTAATAGACTTTCGTCGTATAATAAGGAATAGACATACATACAGTTATGACCCTAAAAATTGCCCCATTATAACAGTGATCATAACTAATACCTGTATATTTTTAGGAGATTTATTTAATACTTATTCATAAATTATATACATCGTATCCCGTCCATTGATTGACCGACTGAAGAGTTATAACTGACAATTAACTAACGAGTTAAAATCCTACGACACGGTCGTAAATTGAACCCAGGACTCTTAGGATAACTGACGGGCGTCCATTTCACTCAGCCGCGAAGCCAGACATCAAATAGACGTACACAGGTGGCCAAATCATTACGGTAAAGCTAATTATAACCAAATTCTTGCTAATTGGCTCACAAAATCTTCAACAATGAATAGATTTCCTACATCTTGATGAAGAAAATGTGGAATCCTAACAAGAACGGTCTTGGCCGCCATTTGAGCTAACGCAGCTGGAAATTAATTAAATTAATGATTTCCAGTAAGCTAGATAATTTCCTGTGAAATAATTCCTTCAGTTTAATTATATTCTATTAATGTATGTCATTCACTACTCGTAACAAAAGAAGAAACGACGACAGATTTAATTTTGGGACAGGGTAAGTTTTGACGCAACGCCGTTTTGCTTTCTTACAGATTGGCTTTTTAGTGTCTGTTGTTTAATAGAAAACAAAGTAAGATAAGAGCGCTTTAAAGTTAAAAGAGTAAAAAATTTGTAAATGCATATGATCTTGGTTCGTAAAAGATCTCTTGTAGCATGTTTGGTGAATACATGGCAAAATATAACCAAAAACATGTCCTGCAACGGAGACGCGGACTCAAACAAAATCTGCCATTTTTATATATTGAATCTTAATTTTCAATTAAGAATTTGGTTCTATTCAACTTTTCCATAATAATTTGGCCACCTCTGTAGAATGGAATATTAAATTGTCATCAAGCAAGCAGGAACAGAAACCACAACAACCGGCTTTCACCACCGAATTACTGTGGCCGACACTTTAAATCTTGTTGCAACGATATGTCAATGGGCTTAGTCAGTGTTTACATAGCTACTTTGCTCGTAATTGCACCCTGCGGGGAAGGGGGCTTTACTCAACATACCCTCAAACAAATTCGTCTTGATCTTTTCACCCCCAGATGCATTTTGATTGTATTTGCTGTTTATTATATTCAGGGCTTGAGGAATCTCCATTATCAGCTCCGTGAACTAGTGTTTGTATGTAATTTGTCTTGTATTGTATCCTGTGTTATTGTGACGACTGGAGAAGTGTGTTGAACACAGATGAGTGATTGATGGAGATGGCGAGAAAAGAGCCAGATCGAGTGTTTCGGTTATGATCTGACGACTAGTAACTAAATTTTGATGACATGCACATAGGGATGTTTTCATACAGAAATCAATGGAAGGATGTCAATAAGTAAATTTACGGCGTTCATCCAGTATAAGATCTCCTTTTGAACATATGTCCTCCATCAAGGGGCAGATCAGCAGGTGTTCTGGATCTTGTAACATGCTGCAGTCACAGAACTCATCATTGTTGACGCGCATGTTCCATTTCTTGATATTGTTCTTGCAGCATGAAACCGTCCTCAGCTTGTTCAATGATTTCCAAATTCCATATAGCAAGTTGTGACCAGGTGCCATTTCTTCTGATAGAGGAATAATTCGGTCTGTGATCTCTGTCTTCCATATCTCCACACGGGCAGCTTCTTGTGAGCCTTCGAGGGCTGTTACTCCCCTCAAAAAGCTGTTTCTGGACTTAAGTCTCTGTCGGGCTGGTTGTTGGCCGAAAAGTGGATGCCTTGAATCGGTTTCTTACCGTTTTTTCTCAGATGCTGCTGCTACCATTCTTCGGATATGAGGTGGAGAAATTCCAAGAGGGTAGATCTTCTGAAGTGGTGTTCGTCTAAGACACCCAGATACAATCCTGGAAGTCTCATTCCACCTCTTTGGAATGTGGAGAAGAAAGCCAAACTGGTGCTGCATATTCAGCAGCTGAGAAGCTCAGTCCAAGGGCTGAAGTTCTGAGAGTGGTGGGGTGAGCACCCCATGTTCTTCCTGTTAGGCAACGTAGTATGTTATTTCGTGCAGATACTTTACTTTTGGTGTTCAAGCAATGTCGCTTGAAAGACAGAGTTCGATCGAGGGTGACACCAATATATTTTGGTGTAAAACAATGAAGATTGTTTCACCTTGCCACTTAATGCTATAACTGTTGCTACTTACTGGCAAAATCTAATTTGATTCGGACACGGAAAATAAATAAATCCAGTATAAGCCAAGAAAGAGTTCGGTAACGTGGAGTTACGATGGGTGATAATTTGCAGCCGTGCCTTACACCTTTCTGAATACCAGCATTTCTCTCATATCCTTCGGTTCGAATAACTGCCGTCTGGTTTCTGTATAGTTATAGATCACCCTCCTTTTTAAGTATTACTTTATTATTTGTTCTGTGAATTTTCAACGTGTGTTACCAGTAAGTCAGGTACATACATAAACCTATCCTGAGCATTTAATCACAAGTAGTTACTGTTACGGAACTGGGTAAAAGTAAAGCAATTAACTTAGTGAGATATTGGATATCATTGGAATTTAAAATTAATATCTTACACTAATCCATCAGCATACAACACACTTTGGCTTTGCATTCTTAATTATGGATATAGCTTTCTATTGTGCTCGACTGCCTGCCCTAAGGAGAGAGCGATAAACAAAAGACTGTGGAAGCTGTCTGAAGAATACACAATCGTTCAGCAGCACAGACAGACTCACAGACACACAGAGCAACAGAACAGAGTTCCGAATATGATTATTTTAGAACTACAGAGCTCCTTAATGTGATATTCTGCAGAATCTCTCCTTCTGTCATAAAGACAAAAGAAATAAGACGTAATAAAATCCAACCTCAATTCCATCGCCTCATCCACATTCTAGAGACAGTTTTATAGATCTGTGGCAAATGTATCCTCCCTTCTCCGCCCCCCAACACAGCCGGGTAATACTGTTATTTCGAACGCGGAAGCCCTTTCCACGAAATGTAGTCTGGAATACGAGATGAGAAACGTAGAACCTATTTACCTTGAAAAGTTTTGCGAGCCGTATTTAATGGATTCTTTCATTAAATTATACATATATTGAACTAAATAACTGGATTGTAATTCGTTCGTTTCATTCAATAAGATTTCTTGTAGTGGAAGAAGATTCACGACCTCAAAAAGATATACTTAGAGTACAGGGATTTAATTACATTTAATTACATTCATCACTGACTGGCTGCGTGGCTCAGTGGTAACGTTATCGCTTACTGGGTCCAAGGTTGCTGGTTAGTTTCCTGGCGCAGGCAGCTGGCATTTGATGGTGCGCAAATGCGAGGGAGCCGTGTCAGTAGATTTACTGTCACGTTGAAGATCCCCTTCGGGGCAAAATTCAGGCACCCCGGCGTCTCTAAAACCCAGAGTAGTTCAAAAGGACATAAAACCAATAACATTATTATTATTATTATTATTATTACATTCTTCACTGCTTCATTAACCCTGGGGAATATACTTTTTTTTTTCTTCAGTATCATGTCACTGGTATCAACTGTATTATTCAGTTTCCCTTAAATTGTAGTTAAAATACGGCTTGTAAAATAATACACGGGAGCTACTTTTGCCAGAGAGCGTTTAGGGAATACTTTCCCGATGAGTGTGCTGTTATAATAATAATTTTATTAGTGCAGCCAATGGCCATGTACTTTTCTTTTCAGGACGGGTCAGGGAAGGGATATTGGTAGTAAATCGGCCGTGGACCTATTGAAAGGAACCGTCCCGGCATTTGCCTGGTGGTGAAAATGGGAAACCACGAAAACCATTTTCAGGACGGCCGAGGTGGGATTCAAACCCATGCTCTCCCGATGCCAGCGAGGCACGAGATAGCGCGTTAACGCTCTCGGCCATCGTGTGCTGTTATGAAACAAACAAAAACACATAGTAATGTCATACTGGCTTTGTAAAAGTAGGACATTTTCCTTACAACCAAGGGTCATATAAGCAAACTTGATATTTAGATTATACAGGCCTACAATAAAGAATTATTTTTTGTGTCGGGGATTTTGTAACTGATTTTAGGTATACTTGGGTCGCTGAATCTAAATATAAAATCAATTTTTCTCTAACAGCTCTATTTTTTTTTTAGATATCAGTCTTCCTCGATACCTCTATTTTTTTGATCTGTGTTGTTTTTATGTGCAATTTAACACAAAATATGCAGATCTATGTCCATTTTGTGCAATTCTCAATCATAATATACAACATGCATGTTGGTTTTTTTTTTTTTATATTAGCGACCCCTTAGTTGAACGATAGAAAATCATATTTCCTCCACTACATATCGAGCTGGGCCGTATGAAGCAGTCTGTGAAGGCTCTTGATAAGAACGGATCATGCTTTGCATTTATAGGAAATAAAAATGCCTCACTTGTGTATGGAAAAAATTAAAGCAGGGATTTTGGTGGTCCACAAATAAGACAACTCATTAAGGATCCTGACTTCGTAAATTCGATGAATGAATCTGAGCTAAAAGCCTGGGCCTCATTTGTGTCAGTTGTAAAACACTTTCTAGGCAAATGCAAAGGTGAAAACTATGTTGAACTGGTAAACGAGATGATTAACAGTTCCAAATCCCTTGGGTGCAACATGAGTATTAGGGTGCACTATTTACACAGCCACTTAGACCGTTTTTCTGAAAATTTAGCAGACACCAGTGAGGAACAAAGTAAACGATTTCACCAGGATATTAAAACTGTGGAGGATCACCACCAAGGAAGATGGGACAGGCACATGATGGCAGATTACTGAGCTGGAGTTAAAAAGGGACTGTTCCAAAATACATTCAAGAATGTCACGGAAAAGAAGCTTCCGAAGTGTTCAGTGACTGTTTGGTTTCATTCATGACTTCTTCCTCTATGTTTGTGTATAATAATATTTGTATAATCATCATCTTCATCATCTTCATTTCCCGTTTCCAGCTTCCTGGGTCGGGTTGTGAATTAAGGACCTCCATCGTTGCCTGTCTCTCCACCCCTCCTCTCCTGATTTTAGTACATCTTCGGGTTTTCCTCCCTTCTTTTCTACACACTCCCACACTGTATCTGTCCATCTCTTCCGGGGCCTACCTCGTGGTCTCTTCCCTGTCATCTTTTCTCAGAAAGTCTTCTTTGGTACTCTCTCCTCTCCCATTCTCATCATATGTCCATACCACTTTAACTTTGTTGTTTCTATCCTGTCCTGCAGCTTCAATATTCCTGTCCTTTCTCTAATCTCTTCATTTCTAACTATCTCTTCTGGTCTTGCCCTCTATACCTCTTAGGAATTTCATCTCTGCGGCTTGTATTCTACTCTACTCTCTTTTTGTAGTAGTCCACGCTCCAGCTGCGTATGTTAGTATGGGTCTGTAGTAGGTTGAATATAATACTTTTTTGCATTTCTTTGGGACATCTCTGTTCCACACAATACCCCTTACACTCTGGTAAAAACTGTTCGCTTGTTGTATTCTCTTTCCAATTTCCTCAGTTATCTTTCCATCTTTCCATCTTCTGTGATCATACTTCCCAAATAATATATAATATAGTAATTAAAATTCCGTGTTTAGTTTTTCATTACCATGCGATAGTGTAATGTATATTTCACAAAAATATCATATCTCAGAAACTAGAGCTGCTAGGCAAAAACTAATGGCATATTTGAATCCAGGGCATCCAATTCATATATAATCAGTTTAAAAAGCTCCGGCACCAAAATCACTGTTAACCAGTGTTATAAATGTTTTATTTTAGGTGTCTGGAATATGTTAATACAAACCGTAAAATATGATTTAATTGCGTGCATTTAAGTAAAAATTTAATTAATTAATTAAGAAAGAAAGTAAGCAATCAAGTAAACAACTAATTATTCCAAGAAAACTAAATGCAATGTCCAGTTTCTTTTTATTAATCTTAATGTGAAATAATGAGAGACGTGGAGTGAATATTCTTTCCTTCACTGCACGTAAATATATATTACACTAAAATTGCATTTAAGGTAATATTAAATCCATTTAAAAAGCGCGTAAGTTTAAATATCCTATTGATTACCATAATTTCTGGGTAAAGAAATAACATCAAATTTGTTTTTGTCTGGAGTGTGGCGCTCAATGGGTGTGGAACTTGGACTGTTGGTGCAGCAGAAAGTAAGAGAATAGTTTTGTTTTAGTCTTCAGTTTTTTAACTGGTTTGATGCAGCCATCCATTCCTCCTTGCCCTGAGATAAACGTTTCATCTGTTCATAGCTACCTCTCCTCACATCCGAGGCAATCTATTTAGCATATTCTAACCTTGGTCCAACTATATAGTTCTTGTTCTCGACCTTTCATTCCGTTACTAAGTTTGATATTCCTGGGTGTCTTAATATGAGTATTTTAAATGCAAAGGGGATTTGTTCGTATTATTTTGCCTTATGCCAGACATCAATAATAATGATAATTATAATAACATCATCAAAGCCTGCCCACTGGTGGAATTAAAGGGTCGTGATATTTTGACCTTAAGGGCCGTTTTCACAACTCTTCACTAACGATTATTTAGTTAATTCCCATTTAACTTAAATACGAGATTTAATGCGTGATTATCTTCGATGCATTTCACGAGGCCATTCGGGTTCGCAATTACTTAAATAGGCTTTACGGCTCTCGCGCATGCGTAGACTCTGTTACATCTTTAACATGGCGGACAGAATAAGAAGCGTCTAGCACTGATCGTTGTTTGCGATGTTTCCTTGATATTTTCTGGAACATAATTATAAAGGAAGTGGAATACGGAATACCGTATTCGTGGAAAAAGCTTAAAATTATATGAACATAGAATTTGGGAGAACTGGCAGTTGCGTGAATAGTAGGACGCTCCCATCTAGTGGTCCTCGTAGCGTAAGCGGTTTCATTGCTAACTTTGAATTTATTATGCAGCCGCTGGAAGCAGTTCGAATCCCATTATGGATATTTTTTTTAAAATTTCCGTATTCGTCTTCCTTGGTATTAAAACTTGGTAATGTGTGTGATATTTTATCATTTCATTGTCGTAAACATATTTTATATTCATATGGATGAAAGTTCGTGAGAAATTCGCAAACAAACCACCATTTTGAAATACGCAAGGCTCAGTTCATCTGTTTCCCGCCACTTTAAAGATGCTTTAGAGAGCTGAGTGGCCAGATTTGGCCATTTAACATAATTCCTTGTTAGTGGTAAGTTAACGAGCATTTCTGTTTGGTGAAATGCTCGTGCGAAGTTAAATGACCTTTAATGATGAATTTAGAGTAAACTGAAGTTGGTGAAAACGGCCCTAAGAAGGATGAAAAGTCTCCAGGGCTGTTGTAGCTACATACCCTCGCATTCTGCTATCAGCCCATTATCCAACTCTGTGGCTTCTGGAACTCGTCTTTCATACACTTCAACTATCTGTCCTCATTATCGCCTCGAAAGCTCACATAATTTCATCCTAGCAATTTCCTTCCATATTTTCACCTCCACTCTCTTCCCTATTGTCTTGCAACTTACAATATTGTATTGACTTCAATCATCTCCTCGTCTTTTACTTCTTTGCCTTTCGTATTTTCTTCTACTTTCATTATTATGTCTTACAAAGTTCAATATTCCACAGATTAAAATATTTATATCATTAAATTTCACTCTTTACTTCATGAACAGTGCTTCTTAACCAGAAGTTATTAGTAAAACCCTGTCCTTGTATAGCACAATAAATCAATCCCTTTATTATCAAGGCTGGTTAAGTGAACTCCGAATGAACGACGACGATCTGACGCAATAATGCACACCTTCACTCAATCAATTCAACTGTATTCACATTTTTGATCCATTATGATCATCAACGGCACAATGGTGTCGATTCCATACAAAACAACCTCAGGCACTGTAGGGGGATTTCTCTCAAGACATATTTTATACATTTTTACTAAGAGCAGTAGTCCTCAAGTCCGAGAAAGAAAGAAATTGGGGAGTACGTCTGGTCCCGTCAGCTGGAACATTTCCACTCCTCGGGCGCTAGAAGCTACATCGTCCCAAACTCAGTACTTGACTGGAATCAGTTCAGTAATTTATTTACGCTTATTTCTGGATTATTATGCCGTGAATTATTTCCGGCAGAAACCGATGTTTCACATTAAGTGATGATAATCCTATCCCATAAGGCTCGGGTTGATTCCCGTCTCCGTCAAGACATTTAATTCAGGTCTGATAGCTGTAGCGGGGTTCACTCAGCTTCGCCGTAACAACTGAGAATGGGCAGATTTGATTTCCACTGCAACTATCCTGAAATGGTTTTCGTAGTTTCCCCATTTCTAACCGAGACAAATGCTGGGATGGTACTTAAGCTACGGTGGTTTCTTCCTATTGTAGTCTCAATTACTAATACACACACACCAATGTCTGACCCCAGCCAGACTTTAAGGAATTCATGGAATGTTCCTCTGCTTTCGTCTACATGCCTTGCAGTATTCGACTTAACAGTTATAAGTCTTCGTTTGTATCAATACGGTCGAATGAAAATTCGTCTGTAATCATCAAAGATGTTTTCCATGTGACCTGTACAAAAATACGTAAAGTTTCACAGAGAATGGGAACTTGAAGCTCACTATGTTCCCTTGTGAGATATTGGTGAAAAGTTGCATTTTACTTTAGTCTGTACGACAAATGCTGAATTGCAAGTATAAGGACATCAAATGAAAATGTGAGAAACAGATATAAAACAATCAAATAAAATCAGGGCAGTGTTTCTCTCTGTAGGAACTCGTTCGCCTATTCGGTCTTGGAAAATGTTAATAAATTTAATAAATCACTTGAATACAGTTAGAACGATATAATAAATAAAGTAAAATTCGAACATACGCTTGAATTCTATTAGCCTATACATTATGCTGTATATGGTTACTTATCTGAGCACTGGCGTTGGTTTCACAGGTGTTGCGCATCGCTAGCAATGAAATGATAAATACCACAAGCGCAAGTATGTTCGTGAAATATAGGATTAGAACGATTGATTTAAGCGATTTCATGCACATGCATTATTGAAAGAATATAGCATACAGCATTGTCACATATACCAATTAAAAGAGAAGCTCATCTAGTTTTTTGAGTCTGCTTGCTACAAATTTTCGATGTGCCCTTCTCGCACCACATGACAAAACATCGATACGGTAGTCCAACTCTGACCACACACGGAGAAGCTTATCCTGGTCTACTTAAGCTACAGCCACATGGATGCGATTACTCAGTTCAACAAGATTAACTGGCATGGGTCGTACATATACTTCATCTTTGATAAACCCTCATATAACGAAATCACACGAGATCAGATCAGGCGACCAGGGAGGCCAGCGCATGTCACCTATCTGCACCTGACACAAGATTACTATAATTGACGCTATTAGTTTTGCACTTGTTGAACTGAAGAATTGGATCCATGCGGCTGTAGCTAAAATTGACCAGGATATGTTTCAGCGTGTGTGGTTGAAGTTGGGATTACCGTATCGATGTTTGCCGTGTGGCGCGACGATGGCATATCGAGAATTTGTAAAAATAACTTGATGATCTTCTCTTTTAATTGATATATGTGTCAATGCTGTAAGTCAGGGGTGCCCAACCTTTTTAACTAAGGGCCACATTGTAAACAGTTGGGGGACCTAGTGGGCCACTTTGGGGGTTTGGGAGGTATGGATTTTTTAAAAATATATTAGATGCAATATAGTGAGTTTTGTGGCTGTCTGAGATTAGTTGTCTTAGTATTGTTGCCGTTTCCCATATAGTGGATAAACCAATAAAACACTAAAAAGATCAAATATTTTTAATAAATCACTTTACAATAGAAGTACGATGATATTCAATACATTCATACATCATGAATGACAAAGAGTGACTATTTATGTTCATTTGACACAATTATTAATCAAATTAAGAAATATTGTTCATGATAATTTAGTTCAATGCGAAGACTGGAAAAGCTTTGTACCGGTAATTTAAATTTCTCTCCACTTAGGATCGAACTTCGTTGTACCAATCATTAATTAGGATTTTAAATGTTCATCATGAGTCAATGACCTTGGATAGGTGTGAGCGAGCACTGCTTTGTCCAGTTGGCTTTGGTTGTTTCGAAGTTTTGGTGACACGCCGAGCGGTGTGCCGGGAAAAATAGTCTCGCGGTACGTAGGTTGGGCAGTCCTGCTGTAAGCTATATACTTACAATGCATGTGCATGAAATCGCTTAGATAATTTTGTGCTAACCATATATGGTGTCAAACGTTTGGCAGAACTTGTAAATTTCTTCATAAATTGTTAGTTTAGCTAGTTATTGTTGTTTTAAGGGGAGGAACTATGAGGTCATCTGCCACTCTTCATAAATTAATGACAACCTACTGTCGACCAAAGTATTATGTGCACTCGAGTTTAAAGGTTGTTTGTGAAGTAACCAACAGACCTACATAAAATCCAATAACATCATCATTTTCGTCGTTCTATTTTACGTTAGGTCATGTAGGTTTGGAATTTTTAATTTATATTTTAATATTTTTATCGCAGTTGGAACACAAAAAGTGCACGTTTTTAAGCATGTTTCAACCATGCGTCACATTTAAGAATTATTATCTCAAAAACCCGTCATCAGATCGAATCCACATTTGAACACAATATACATTGGAATGTTGTATAACTGGTTTATTAATTTCAAAATTGTGTGTGTCCAAGAAACAAAGTTGTTATCATTTTTGTAAGGTAACTTTTTCTCGGCTCGGGGTGGTTGGAAAATGTAGTTCTTGGTTGCATTGTAATCCTCATACATCGAAAAGTTATGCTGTAAGACTGTGAAAAACGTAAATTAATTCACTTATTTTATATCGGTTTGTATTTCTACGGGGAAATAACACATGTTTCACCTGCTAGCCGCTCCGGCAAAAGCTGTACAGCGTTGCCGAAATAGTGCCCACATGCATCATGGCGCGTCTCGCTCGGAAGTGATGGGCCCCATCTCAGCAACGCTGTACAGCTTTTGCCGAAGCGGCTAGATGGAGAACCATGTGTTATTCCTCGTACAAATACAAACCTATATAAAATAAGTGAATTAATTTACTTATTTCACAGTCATACAGCATAACTTTTTGATGGATAACGATTACAACGCAACCAAGAACTACATTTTCCAACCACCCCGAGCCGAGAAAAAGTTACCTTACAACAATGATAACAACTTTGTTTCTTGGACACACAAAATTGTGAAATTAATAAACCAGTTATACAACATTCCAATGTATATTGTGTTAAAATTTGGATTCGATCTGATGACGGGCTTTTGAGATAATAATTCTTAAATGTGACGCATGGTTGAAACACGCTTAAAAACGTGTTCTTTTTGTGTTCCAACTGCGATAAAAATATTAAAATATAAATTAAAAAATCCAAACCTACATGAACTAACGTAGAATAGAACGAAGAAAATGTTGATGGTATTGGATTTTATGTAGGTCTATTGGTTACTTAACAAACAACCTTCAAACTCGAGTACACATAATACTTTGGTCGACAGTAAGATACGAATTTAAATCTTAAAATTCGAGGGTTTAGTCATTGCTAGTTTCCTTTAGTGAAGAAATGTACTCTGGGTTCCACTAGCTTTCTCCCTTTCTTGAGACGTGATTAGTGCTAATTAGAGAGATACGAAGCAGCAAGTTCCACAAACTGACTTGTTTATAATATTGTAGGTTTTCCCTTCATTTCCATCACTTAGCATTTCTCTTGGGTATTCTCCTATTAGCCTCCCCCTTGAAGCCGACAAGACAGACCTTCTCTTGATTTCCATAGCAACCATACTGCAGCAGAACACTCCCACAATCTCAAACCACGACTCCAGACTCTCCTCTCAGGGAGAAAAACAGGAGCACCGAATGAACACGAAACAATACAAATTGATATCAAATGGCAGGGAGAAAGATATAATATAATAATAATAGTTCAATGCAGCCAATGACCATAACATATAACTTAATTTCTTTAGATAACAATCGCACGATTACTATTAGGCCTACAACATTGTCAATTAGATCTGATCTCTGCTGTACTCCAACAGTGATTTTGTTCGTTTGGAACATTCATCAAAATGGTATAGTCAGCACAATTTATTACACAATTTGCATACGCATTCTGGTAAAGGGTCGTGAAAGTCTGTCCTGTTGCAAAGTTTATGGAGATATCCATGTAACACCAGTCTCGTCACTGCGCTGCGTACCGCGACGTTTGGTCCAGTCCAATTTCGGTCCACCATCGCGTCAGTTGCGTAAAATTCTGTCGGTATATCATTCCTTTTATGTTGTCTATTTTGCTTTACTTGTGATTCTTGTCGGGTAGCTGGAAGTAAGAGTTTAGTGTGTAGGTCTTCCACGAGGAAAGTTTCGTGTGCTAACTCATATGCAAATTTAGATCTAGCAAATTTCGAAATTCCTAGTACTGCTTTTAGGAAACTTGCTTTTACACTTTCTATAGTTTGAAGGTCGCTTTAGCTGAGATCATTCCAAATTATGTGTGTCCCATATGTGAGTATGGGTAATACTTTAGCCTCAAATAGTTTCATAGCTGTCGTTAGTGACAATCGCGTGATGTTTTGTATGTCATGTATTGCTATGATAGCAGCAGCCGCTCTCTTTTTTACGTGTATCCGAAAGGATTTGGCTGTTGCCTGAAGTGTACTTGAATACTTGAAGGCATTAGTAATTTGCAAAATATTGTCCTGTATAATAATGTAATTGGTTTTATGTTCGACCCTCACTATTATGTGTCAGATAACTGTATCATAATGATGGTCATTATAACACTATTATTCATTATGAAACAGTTTCTCCCACCAATCACAGCTCAAGAAACAAATTTTTTGACCAATTAGATAAGGATACCTTCGCGCATGCTCTCAAAATCCAACATGTCTATATAAATTACCGAAAGTGCACCGTCCAAATGTTCGCGTAAATAAACTGGTGAATATGAGACAAGAAATAGCACTGTACCTTAATATACCTAAATCCAATTTCTACTCGGCGCGTTGATTTCAAACGACTACGGTGACAGTTTTGCTGAATACTGGTTCACGATCTGCACATCTGGCATTGAATCACACAGAGCGCATGCGTCGGCCGGCCAGAGAGCTTGGAACAGGGAGATGTGCTACCTAGCGCACCACCCGATCACAAAATTCTAGTTACTGAACAGATATTTATGAATATTTATGTTAAAACATGTAATAAAGTTATAATTATCGTCGAACATAAACAGTCGTATGCAACTCGCCTATAATGGTAATTAAGACACTCGTATGGAAATTATAAAACTCGCTAAAGCTCGTTTTATAAAGACACTCGTGTCTTAATTATAGCCATTATAGGCTCGTTGCATAATGTACTATTACGTCCCTTTAACTACTGTGGCTTTTAGCTACGTCGGGGAGCCGGAATTTAGCCCCGAAGCTCCACAGTAATTCTACTGACACGGCTCCCTCGCATTTGCGCACCCTCAAATGTCAACTGACTGCGCCAGAATTCAATCCTGCAGCCTTGGGCACCACAGGCGACAACGTTATCGCTGAGCCACGCAGCCAATCAGTGAGGAAGAGAATCGGTAAGTAGAAAAGAAAGGCAAGATTTATCCCACCACCTGCTCTTCATGTCTTCCGGGATATGAGCCGTGGTGGCACAGCGGTCAAGCTGTTTGCCTCTCACCTAGGTAGACGGATTTCGATTCCCGGCCAATACATGTGAGATTTTCGAAGTGAAATGTCCCGTCATGTGGTTCGTATTCAACGTAAAATGGAGGTCCCGTGGCTCATGATCACGAGATTACGGTCACATAAAACTAGATGCTTTCCTCTTCCGGGATCACCATCCATCCTCCATGTCATCAATAATAACTCCGGCTAACTTCAAGCGACCACCTCGTGGCGCAGTGGCTAGCATTGTTGGCTGTCACCCCCGAGGTACCGGGTTTGATCCCCGGCTCTGCCAAGAATTTAAAAGTCTTAGTATGGTCTGGTACGGGGTCTCCCAGCCCCGTGATGCAAAATAGGATCCTGCCGGATGCTACGGCAGGAGGAGAAGTGGAAAGGAACTGGCCACCCTACCACACGCAAACTCCGGCTCGGGATGTCTGGTTAGTGATCCCTTGACTTAATCAAGGGCTCTAATTCTGGTCGCCTACTTCCCTGGAGGGGATATGGCACTCTACTTTTTAATAACTTCATGCGGGACAACAAAGAAATCGCACTTGTCTTCTAAACAAGAAACTCCACAGGTTTCATTTCCATTTAATTAGTATTAATTGGTGTTACCAAGAAGGACGCAGAAGTTCACACCAACAGACTTGTTTATTATTGTAAGGTTTTGCCTACATTTCCATCACTTAGCATTTCCCTTGGGCCTAGTCCTATTAGCCGAGCAGACAGTTGATTTCCATAGCGACCATACAGTACGGAGTTATATTTATTCATGCAGTGTTCCGTATCCCCAGGGATAAGCAGGAACACACAACAAGTTGTTTTATAACTTAAGCCTACAGTACATGCCCACTGCTCTGTTCTGCTCCCGTTTCACAATTCACTTCACGATTCAGTCTCCATAGAATAAAGGCTTCGTTTTTCACCGCTCCTGCAATATACGATCTCTTGTATAAAGTTGTTCTTTTATATACTCTCAGTGCGATGTTTTACAGTAGCAAATAACCTAAACAAATGCAATTAATACTGCCTGATTCGTGTCTACATAGATACAATTTGTCAGTGTATTTCACACATGATTAGAGTCATTTTAAATTCGTTTAGAGGCTTTGCGACATCGTAGTCATTTAGCCCCGTGTACTTGGTTGTATACTGTATATATATACTGTATAAGGTGCGTTCAAAAAGTAATGAGCCAGAGGCTGGAATGCGCAAACCGGTGACGACATCGGCTAATCTGGCGTGTGTAACGAGGTGTGGTTCCGACCAGAGCGTGGAAGGTCACAGCCCGTCGCTAGAGGGCACGCGTGCCCGTCAGGTGACGATACAAAGCGAGCAGCAGCATGCATCAATCGTCCAACGCTGCCAGTCGCATTGCAAACAGTGACATGGAGGCGTCAACCGAAGAGCAAAGAGGTGTTGTTCGGTTTCTGACAGCGGAAGGAGTAGGAGGAATGGACATCCATCGCCGAATGTCACAAGTGTACGGTGAACACTGCATGTTCCTTGCAAGGATCAAGGCGCGGCACAAGCGCTTCAGGGAAGGACGGGTGTCGTTAGCCGATGATGCCCGATCTGGGGCACCCCCTTGCATTACCGATGACAACGTCCAGCTGGTTGATGCACTCATTATCCAGGACCGCCGAGTGACAGTAAACGCCATAGCCTCCGTGGTTGCTCCACGACAATGCACGACCTCATACGGCCAACACAGTCGCGGCACTCCTGCAGAAATTCAAATGGAAGGTTCTCGGTCACCCTCCATACAGTGCAGACCTCTCTCCCTGTGATTACGCCAAGTTTGGTCTCCTGAAAAGGGATCTGCGGGGCCAACGATTCACCTAGGACGCCGACGTCCAGCTGTTCGTGCGGAACTGGTTCTAGTCCAGTCAAATTAGACCAAAAATTATGGTTTTGCTGCATTAAATCATGTAGTTCCAAATTTTTTAGGAATGTGTAGAGGGAGGTTCCCTGAACAACGCCTAATAAAGTCCCGTCGATTTCAGGTGCTGCGGGGGGCAGGAGGGGGGCTCGAAGGCCCCCCTTTTTCGTTTTTGGCGCATAACTTTCAAACGGTGCATCTTACATAAATTTTTATACTTTACTAACTGAAAGGTAATTAAATACCCTACAAAATGGTATATTCATTTTCTCATCTGTGTGTTACCTTCTTCGAGATATGAGCTGGTGAACATGGAAAATTTGCAGAAAAATATGTAGCGCCTCACGTTTCTCGTCAAACTTGCCCTTCCAATCCGTTTGCCTTCCATTTTACAGGAAAGTCGTGAGGAAGGAAGTTGTAGAGCACGAAGTTGCCTTCAAGAATATATATACTTATGGTAATTTATCTTTAAATCTTTAAACGTTAGAGCGTTTTGACATATCGGGGTCGGTTTCGTGATTTCGCTAGAAAACTGCTCATTATTTTACTTCCGTTTTCAACGGTTTTAACACTCTGTATCACGTTATTTATTTTCATTATGCAAACAAATCGTATTTAACCCATATAACTAATATAATATACTGTCTGTTGTTGTCAGCCAGAAGGCTGGTTGGATCCTCAAGACAGAAGAAAGCTTGCACAGTGGTTGACTAATCACCCGCCTTTTGCTGTACGTGATTCTTTGATGTCCCTTTCAACCGGTTTAATAGGAACCAGCAACATCAACTGTTACCAAGCATTGGAAATCGGAACCGGTAGAATGGGGTCTTTTGTTGGAATGAACTTTTCAGAAATTAGGCTGTGTAAGAAGAACGCAGTAGTCCCTTTGGCTACTATGAGCAACACTATCGAACTGGACAACGAAGTGGTCGAGCCTTTAATGATTTTCCAGAGAACCATTATAAACAAGAGAACTGAAGGGGATGTAGAGGAGCTGTTGGAGTGTGAGTTAGCCCCATATCCCATGACTCTTTTTGATGAACGGACGATGAGGAAAACCAAAAAGTCCGCTTTCTACGATGCCTTTCATTCATGCAGTCAAATAATCAACCTGAAGAACTGTTTCATGGTAATCGATGGCGGCCTTCTTCTTCATAGAGTCAAGTGGAACAACAACACTAAGTTCGCCTCCATCTGCGATCAATATGTGTCCTACGTTATCAACCATTACGGCCACAACTCTGCTGTTGTGTTTGATGGTTACGAAGACACGAGTTCCACGAAAAGAGGCGAAAAACGTCGGAGAGCATCAAGTAAAACATCAGTGGATATAGACTTCGATGAGAACATGGTGGTTTCTGTTCAGCAGGAAAACTTCCTTTC
Organism: Meconema thalassinum; assembly: GCA_946902985.2. Classification (NCBI taxonomy): domain Eukaryota; kingdom Metazoa; phylum Arthropoda; class Insecta; order Orthoptera; family Tettigoniidae; genus Meconema; species Meconema thalassinum. Next base: position 166,159,970 of record OX336396.1, read on the forward strand.
CAACGAAAGAAACAAAATTAAGCTGATTAGTATGTTAGCGCAGGCTTTGGATGCAAAAGGTATACAGTTCTCTATAGGCAAAGCAGACACTGACTGCAGCATTGTCAGGTATGGATTTCAACATACCCCTCATTCGACTGTGGTGGTAATTGGCAAGGACGTAGACCTGCTCGTCTTACTCGTGGCACTCATAACATGAGACACGAATGTCCTTTTCATGAAGCCTGGACGAGGCAACAGAATACAGACTGTACTCCTCCCAACAACTTCAGACCTTGCCATTCTGCCAGTACATTCTATTTATCCATGGCTTCACTGGATGTGATACCACTTCTGCCATTTTTGGGAGAAGTAAAGCAGCCATAATCAAATGTTTCGAGCGGTATCCTAACGAAACCAAAAGCATCGCAGAAGGTTCGTCCAACAAGTAAATTTATTTTTATTATAAGAGGGTAACAGTGGCGTTAACTATAAAAGAGGCATTTATAACTTATTTTTTAAAGAATATATACAACGAAAAATAGCGAAATCTTCAGAACATAGGCATATACCGGTATACTCCGATGGGCTGGACTGCAAACTATTAGATTTTGATCATGTTTTCATTCCCATAAAAACGATATTGTATTCCGAAATATTGGGCTCCCCCAAAACAATTATATATAGACTACGCCAATGCGTTCATATATATTTATACATTCCAGGTATATATCATTATTTATATGGGTAATAAATACCATTTATGTTTACATAATCAATAAATAACGAGTTACAGAGTGTTAAAGCCGTTGAAAACATAAGTAAAATAATGAGCAGTTTACTAGCGAAATATCGAAACCGACCCCGATACGTCAAAACGCTATAACGTTTAAAGATATAAAGATAAATTAGCATAAGTACATATCTTCTTGTAGGCAACTTCGTGCTCTACAACTTCCTTCCTCACGACGTTCCTGTAAAATGGAAGGCAAACGGATTGGAAGGGCAAGTTTGACGAGAAACGTGAGGCGCTACATATTTTTCTGCAAATTTTCCATGTTCACCAGCTCATATCTCGAAGAAGGCAACACACAGGTGTGAAAATGAATATACTATTTTGTAGGGCATTTAATTACCTTTCAGTTAGGAAAGTATAAAAATTTCTGTAAGATGCACCGTTTGAATGTTATGCGCCAAAAACGAAAAAGGGGAGCCTTCGAGCCCCCCTCCTGCCCCCCGCAGCACCTGAAATCGACGGGACTTTATTAGGCGTTGTTCAGGGGACCTTCCTCTACACATTCCAGAAAAAAATGGAACTACATGATTTAATGCAGCAAAAAATCCTAATTTGACTGGACTATTCACATCGCAGCCCAGGGAATTTTATGAGACAGCCATTCACCGCCTCGTGTCACAGTGGGACAAGTGCCTCAACAGCCAGGGCCAATACTTCTAACATACAGGTACTGGTTTCTGTAATTATGCCTCCGGCTCGTTACTTTTTGAACGCACCTTATATATATTCGAATAACAAACTTGCGGATAACAGTCGTGTGGATGCGGATAACGTTTTCCTTATCCGCGCAGGGCTCTACCCATAGGCTACTCTCCACCGCGTTATATCGCAGTTTCTACTGAAACTGTCAATCGGAAAGCATGCTTAGTGTTTATGAAAGCACGTTGTTACCGTATGTGTTACGCCCATCCATATGTCCATTAAATGTGATGCCCGTCAGATGGGGACTACTAATGTGTCAGAATATAGGCCCGGCTCGTTCACATTCATCATAACACTGGGGAATCTGCGTCACTACAACTTTACTTTCACTGATTTACTGTCCGGGATTAGGCTTATGGTTTATGTCGTACAAACATTGCACGTATCGAGCAACAACTCCCCTGCCAAATTTACAAAGTAGTCACTTCATGGCAATATTTCAACTCTCAACACTACATACATACTGTATGCGTCAGGTGGTCGATTAAATGGATGGACGCAGTAAATATGAAGATTTTTAAGAAAACAGTTGACATAATAGGAATATCTATAGATTATAGGTAGGGCTCGGATTTTTAGGTGCTAAAAATCGGGAAAATATGTATTTTTTATGTATTAAAAATACCTGAAATATGTGACGAAAAAGTAAAAATATTTAATTATAATTTAGTTTATTAATGTGAATATAAACAAATATTTTTTATGTAAATACATATTTTAAGCATTTTTTCTATAAATACATAAATTCCAGCTTTTCACTTATTAGCACATAAAAAGACATAATATTTACATTTAAAAAAATCAATATGCTAGATCTTCACTTTATTGCATTTTTGTTCTGTATTACTTCAACGGGGAAGAAACTGTGAGCTATCTAATATTCATGCAGAGGGTATGTCAGCTTGCAGCTGTGTTATTCTTTACTTGTCGCCCCGTGCCACTCACCATGGAAGCCGGGGATTTCCTTGTCCATAGCACCACGTGCTAGACCTCCCCTCCCTCAGCTAGCTGGAACCAGTGTCACTCACATGCAGTTTATTTCTGGCACTGTGAAGGGTAAGGCAGTTCTACGATGCCTAAAGTAAAAGCAACTACAAGTTATCGTCTACAGCAGTATGTTGCAGAATTTAAGGATAATTTTACTTCTGATGGGGGCGTTCTGTTCTGCCAACCATGTGGGAAAGCAATCAAGGCTGAACAGCGATCCTAAGTTACACAACACCTCGAGGTCAAGAAACATTTTGCCACAGTTTCGCTCCTCCAGAAGAAGTGTTTCGCGGTAATCGTCGGTCATTTGTGATGGACAACCTGAAGATGTATCTCGTTGTGTATTGTAATTCTTCAGTAGTCAGTGAGGCATAGCATAAATTCACATTAATAAACTAAATTATAATTAAATATTTTTACTTCTTTGTCAGATATTTCAGCTATTTTTAATACATAAAAAATAAATATTTTCCCGATTTTTAGCACGTAAAAATCCGAGCCCTAATAATAACAAGTGTTGGCACAATACTTGGTCTCGATTCGTAACGCGCGCGATCGGCTTACAACAGACTGGGGTGTAGAAAAAGGATAAGGAAAAGAAAAAGGAGAGAAGTAGAAAAAAGGAGAGGAAAATGAAAATGAAATATAAGAAACGAAACGAAAGGAAAAGAGAAGAAAAGAAACGAAATAAATAAATACATACATAAATAAGTAATGTCTAACCCATATTATTCCCGTTTTCCAACGGGGTCGGGGATGAGGTGGAAGCAAATCTTTGCGGGGGATGGTTTTTACGGCCTGATGCTCTTTCTGACGCCAACCTCATTGAAGGAGTTAATGAGAGATGACATGAAGGATGGTGAATGAAACTGGGCAAGGATGTGGAAGGAAACGGCCGTGGCCTGTCAGAAGGTACCGTCGCAGCATTTGCCTGTAGTTGAAAATGGGGAAACCACGGCAAACCATTTCTAGGACGGCCAACAATGGAGCTAACCCACGTCTACCGAGTCCGCAGAGAGCTTGGCCCCATGGCCTAGCGCGGCGCTTTAGCAAGCGTAACTACCGCTCTCAGTAAATAATTACATAAATAAATAAATAAATAAGATACGAGCCTTACAATAGTCGCATATGATGTGTAACATCTGACATGTTATCCTACTCGTATACTACACAGCTTGGACATTCTTAAAATGTTAATTTATACTCCATTTTCATACTGGTACTATGATGAATGTATAGATTGAATTGGAGATATGCTACTGTCACATTTGTGGCACAGCAGTCAAGCTGTTAGTCTCTCACCATGGTAGACCGGGTTTGATTCCCGGTCAATACATGTGAGATTTTCGAATTGAAATGCCATGTCCTGTGGTTCGCATTCCACGTAAAAGGGAGGTACCGTGGATCATGATCGTGAGATTAACGGACACGCAAAACTACAAGCTTCCTTCCTTCCTTTTACATTAATAATTCATAATAACAAAGTGACACACAACGTCGACAGCACTCTCAAATACTGTGAGCACATTCCTCAGTAACTATAACATTCATTATTCTCAAGGCTCTCATACAGGTTCGTTGTAAACAATCAAAACATGGCTTCCTACAAACATGAAATGACGTAGTCTCACATATGATGAAAATACAGCTTTTATTCCACTCATATAACAACATTCTGTCATGCATTTAATATTTGACTACTCACCCACAGCTTGACAATAATGCCGCTTACTTAAATGTCATTTGTCGTCTTTGTCCTACCCCATGTGATATTCAACCTTGAATGGGAAGCTTCATAAACTGCTCAATTACAAATGAAAGTCGGTGAAACATTTGCCACTGTGCTCGTCGAACCAGTGCCTGCTAAATGCACTGCCTACTCTATTGCCATAACATTCTCACGCTACAGAGCACACACTGCCTTATTTCCAATACACACATTTTCAATTGTACATCCAGCTGGCAGTGCGTCTTCACTTCCGTCCGATCCACTTTCCTTCGATCCACTTCCGCCCGATTCACTTCCGTCCCATTTTTCTGGCAGTGCGTCTTCACTTCCGTCCGATCCACTTCCGTTCGATCCACTTCCGCCCCAATTTTCAAAATCACTCCCACAAAACTATCCAGCAACCGTGCGGAAAGATGTTACACATCAATACATAAATTTGTATGATAACTTTTGTTATTGTGGTGTCTTTAGTGGTATGTGATTTTGTACTTCGGGTGAGGGTTAGGAAGGAGGTGACCGTGGACTAACGTTAGGACCCATCCCGGCATTGGCTGGGGTAGAAGCGATGAACCACGGACAACCACTCCCAGGATGGCCAAGGTAGGAATGGAACCAACTTCTTCTCAGTCCTGCCTCACGAGGTTGATTGCGGAGCTGGGAATCGAACTCGAACCTCCGGGACGACCAGCCGCTACACCAGGAGGAGGTCACATATGCAGTTTAGCCATACGTAAACTGTTACTATATTATAATATACGACACACCAGACGGGTGATATGAATTAGAAGGCTGTGGAGAGTATCGCAATTGGTGAGCTGTGTCTGTACCAACTGACGAGCCCAGCGGCACACTGGGGCGAAACACAAGCATTTTATGTTTGAGTTGACCGGACCAATTTTGTCATATTAATTGATAATTTATCTGCTCAAACGGAAATAACATCATATTCCCATTCAGTAATATTCATAACCTATTTGGATTGCCAAGGTAAGGTTTTTGTTTTATGAAAGGGAGCTCGACTTCCGTAGCACATTGGCATCGCTCGTGACGTCAGTACTAATTGTATTTTGTGTCTTGCGATGACCTTCTCAGTATGTGCTAGCCACGCGTATTGGTGAGGTGTGTCTGTACCAACTGCCGAGCCCAACGGCACACTGGGGCGAAACGCTGGCATTTTATGTTTAGAGTTGACCGGACCAATTTTGTCATATTAATTGATAATAAATCTAAACGGCAGCAAGTTGACAGCACACATGTGTATTGGTGTAACGAGCTGGACCAAACCATCAGACATTGAATATACAGTACTTACAGTGAGGTATGGAGGTTCAGTAGGAGATTTGACTATTCCATTCCCCACGAGCGATGTACTGCATACTGTATTAATAAAATAAAAGAATAGAAACGAAACGAAAAGAAAAAAAGAATCGAAAAGTAACGAAAAATAATAATAATAAATAATAATAATAATAATATTAATATCGTATGGCTTCGGGTGCCGGGTGCAAGCTTTGTTGTTTGACACGAATAGGGCAGCTTGCATGACGAATTTCATTCCTCGGAACGCTATGAAAGTCAAGGAGGTTAGATATCTAAGCTCCCTGACACAATACCGCTTTTTAGTAGAGAATGGAGGAACTTAGTTTTGGCGGAAAATCCCGAGATTAACTTTGCCATTATGAACACGGCCTACTGAATTCAAATAGGTTCTTTAATATGCCAACATCGTATGACAAGCAAGTTGTTTTTTTGTCGCCTTTCAAAAATCACTTACCACGGCCAGGAGCGAACCTGCAAGCTTGGGGGTTGGTAGTCCGACACGCTAACCACTCACCCACCGTGGCAAGCATAAATAATATTAAAATAATATTAATATCCGGGTTCAATTCACCAATCTACCAAGGAAATTAAACCTGAGGGCAGGAAGTCAGCAATTCACTCAGTCTCATCAGCCAAAACTGAGAAGAGGTGCGTTCTATTCCCACCTCAGCCATCCTGGATGTGGTTTTCCCTGGGTTTCCCCACTTCCACTTGAGCCAAATGCTGGGATGGTTACTTACGACCTTCTTCACCCCAACCCTCATATGAATTACAAATACACACACCGCTACAGACTCGCAAGTTATCACACAATTCTGTATACACACCTAAGTACACGGGGCTAAATTGCCATGATAACCAAGACTCTCAGTGGAAACAACAACATATTACAGTAACGTCTCTTCAAAAGCGAGATATGGACTCACTGGCCCCGAATTATGTTCTGTTTTATGTATCATAATAATAATATGAGAGGTCAGGTGCAGGTAGTTTGATTTGACGCCCGTGGGTAACAAGCACGTCATGATGAGGATACAATGAATGATGAAGACTTCACGAACACCCAGTCCCGAGTTGGAGTTATTGACAGTACGAGCTTCAAATCCACAACCAGAACAGGAACCGAACTTGAGGCCCTTCGGTTTCCTTAACCATAGAGGCGATTATTATTACTATTATAACATGGATATATTTCAGCTAACATGGAAGCACGTTTTCAAAATCTAGACCTCCTACATGGTTACCATGGCAACAAGCATTTATCATTTAGGTCTCCTATATGGTTACCATGGCAAAACGTATTTATCATCTAGGTCTCCTACTTGGTTACCATAGCAGCAAGCATTTATCATCCGGACTTCCTACATGGTTATCATGGCATCAAGTATCATCTTCATTCATTACATCTCTCATTAACTACTCACATGAGGTTGTCGTCAGGAAGGGCATCTGGCCATAAAAACATCCGCCACATAGGATTTCACCGCATCACATTCCCGACCCCGTTGGAAACTGTCATAATGATGGGTAGACGTACGAGTAGTACAGTATTATACAGTATATATTCATTCATTCATTCAATTTCGCTAATAGGCCAACTAGGGACCACGATAAGTCTCATTTTACATTCTGACATTTGTTCATTTTTCGCTTGATCCATTGTCTTCATGAGCTCACTGTGTTTAGCACGACGTTCTTCTGTCCATTTCGCACCAGTTGTCCGTTTTTCGTCCCGGAAAGTTTCAAACGTCTTGGTGGCTGCTCTATAAAGATTTCGGTATTGTGCATCTTCTGCTCGTATCTCCATTTCTTTCAGATCTTTCTGGACGTTAACATACCATGGCATTGTAGTTTTTGGTTTGGAGTCGAATATACTGAAGATACGTTTCGTCCATCGAGAGTCGATCATCCGTCATATATGACCGTAGAAGCAAACTCTGCGTTTTCGCACTGTGTCTGTGATCTTCTCTATCCTCAGCATATTTTCTTGCCTGCATTTTCTGATGTAGATGCCATTTTTGTAGTCTGGGCCAAGTATGATGTGCAGGATCTTTCTTTCTTTTCTCTCTAACTTCGCGAGCAAACATTTCTCGGATAGGATAAGGCATTCATATGCATATAGTGGTACTGGTTTGATGACAGTGTTGTAGTGACGAATGTTTGTGTTCATAGAAAAGCAGTTTTTGTTATACAGTATATGTTGCTGGTGGTTTGGAAAGCGACTTCCATTTTCTTGATTCTTGCTTCTATGGCTTCCTTGTCAAGGTCATTTTGCTGGATCCATTCCCCAAGATATTTAAATTTATTAACACTGTTTATCGTTCCATATTTTGTGTTTAGTTGTGTTGTATCATCCTTGACGTTCGACATTATATATTATTATATATATTATTTATATTCTTCTTCTTCTTTTTGCGTTTTGCCCATTATAGAGCGCGCTTGAACTTGTTTTTCGGCTTGATGATATTCGCCTTCGTATCTTCCCAAAATCTCTTCATGAAGTCACTGTGCTGCTTCTTCCGTTCTTCTGTCCACTTGGTTCCAGTCCTGCCACTAGTTTTCACCCTAAACTTGTGCTTTGTTACTGCGGTCCTGAAGACTTTGCGGTTTCTCAGAATATTTTCTCCGATGTTCAACTCCCTTGCAGGTCCTCTCTTGATTCATCCAGCCAGGCTATCCTTGATTTCTGAGAATTTATTACATTGAATAACCTTTTTGTAAGTCTATAATCGTCCATCCTGAAGAGGTGTCCATAAAATGTTAAACGTCTTTTTCGTACAGTGTTGCTGAAACTATCTGTGTGACGTTATAGGTCTGAATTTCGTCTTTTAATCCAAATTCCGTTTTCTTGTGTGGGGCCGAATATTTTTCTAAGAATTTTACGTTCTTGCTTTTTTATATTTGCAATTTTAGAATGACCTCCTAAAGCTATGGTTTCTGAAGCATATAGAGCTTCCGGTAGTACAACTGTTTTGTAGTGTTTCAGTTTTGCATTATGTGACATTACTCTTTTATTATAGTGATCCCATGTTAGTCTGAATGCTCTATGAAGTTCTGAGGCTCTTTCTGTGTTAGCCAAACTGTCCAATACTGAAGGAAGAATTATTTCTCCAAGGTATTTAAAAAATTCTACTTGTGATATTGCTCCATACGCTGTTTCTATTTTTTTCTTTCTTCTTCTTTTGCTGAAAATTCTGCATGTACTTGGTTTTTTCAAATGATATTTGAAGGCCTGCTTGTGATGCTATTCTGTATAATGTCTCAATAGCATGCTTAGTTTCTTCTTTGTTCCTAGTGATAATCGCTAGGTCATCTGCGAAAGCCAAGCATTTCACATTGATTTTGTTTCCAGCAGTTCCTATGCTAACGCCTTTGATATTCTTTTCCCACTCTCTGGTGACTTTATCTAGAACCAGGTTAAATAGAAGGGATGAAAGTCCGTCTCCTTGGCGAACACCTGTTCGTACTTCAAAAGAGTCAGAAATTTCCCCCAAGAAACTTCACCTTCGATGTTGTATTGGTGAGAGTGTGACGAATCAGTTCTCTGGTCTTCCTGTCCACCTGAAGTTCTTCTAGCGTCTCAAACTGGGTCTGCCTGTCCACAGAATCATATGCTTTCTTTAGGTCCACAAAGGTGACAATTGTGGGGTTGGATCTGCGGATCTTCAAAATCATCTTCAGATTCCATATCTGTTCAGCACATGAACGCCCTTTCCTGAAACCCGCTTGATATTCACCAATCAAATGGTCTGTTTGTTTCTCTAGTCTGTTCAGAAGAGCTTTAGATAGGATTTTATAGGCCACAGATATTATTATTATTATTATTATTATTATTATTCGAAGTGACAATATTTTGTATAAACATAACCCTTTAGACAAAGGCCAATCTACACAGTGTATCCGTGTTTTTCGATTAGTCGTCCACCTTACTGCCTTCATTGCAACGGTTAATCGGGGTTCTAATACAATTATCTGCGATTTGTTGATTAACAATGTTTTTACTCCCGAACTCCTCAATGTACAATGAATGCACAGGGGTTTAGATTTCTTTCCCCAGTTAGACAAGGATAAATAACTTGTTTTGCGGACTAGAAAAAAGGGTTAGAAGAAGAGCGTTGTTGGTTGGGAAGAGAACCCAAGACGAAGATGAATGGACAGCGGTAGATTAAGTGAGTTGTTGTCAAGGCAACGGCGTGGAAGCCTTCTCAATTACGAGCTGGAGTGCTATGACACACACACGCTTCCAATAGCCAAACATACACTTGGATCCCTCAATCAATACCTATCGGACTTACAAGGGTGCATCGTCAAGGTGAACGTACCGATCTCTGTCCATGTTGGCTAGATCGCAAGGATGGTCATCCTCCGCGAGGGTGAAATAGTACGCGTTGTATGGTACGAAGGTGGATCAAAAAGTTAGTTGCACTAACGCGCTGCAGCAGTGCGCTGTGTGTCGCAAACGTGGGCACTGCGGAGAAAGGGACAGACACTGCCCACACATCTGTTAGGCAGGTCGCTGTGGTGTCTCGTCTTGTATGGTGTGAATAGCGCCCAAATGCACTGGCGCGTCGACTGGACGTTCACTCCAAATAGGTGGTGCGTGCGACAATCCGGTTCCTATGGACAAAAGGAAGAATTGCACGGACATTCATCGTGAAATTAGTGCTGTGTATGGGGGAGCGGGCCATTTCCCGGCAAGGGATCGTCAAGTGGTATCAGCAATTTGAAGCCGGACGCACGGATATCACGGACAAATATCGCGAGGGCATGCCCACAACGACCAGGACCCGTGCAAATGTCAACAGTGTGAATGCGATCATTAAACAGAACCGGCGCATTCACCTGAGAGAAATCGCGACGCTGCATGTAGAATTCATGCCGAAAGGAACGACGATCAACGCGGCGTCGTATTGTCAAACGTTGCACCGGTTGCGTAAAGCGATTAAAGAGAAGCGCCGGGGGAAATTGAGCGCCGGTGTGATTTTGTTGCACGATAACGCAACACCTCACAAGACCCGCCAAACGAGCGAACTGCTGCAGCGTTGCAAGTGGGAGGTCTGGCAACATCCACCCTACAGTCCCGACCTAGCGCCATGCGACTTTCATCTGTTCGGTAAGCTCAAAATGGAGCTCGATGGTCGACGTTTCCAGACCGATGAGGAGGTAAAGGCCGCTGTCTCCGTGTGGTTGCAGAACGCCGGAGGAACTTTCCGTCAACGACAAGTTGGTTGTGCGTTCGCAGAAATGTTTGGAGTCTCTTGGAAACTATGTGGAAAAGTGAAGTTACATTGCTTGTCGTTATGGACGTGTTGCCGTTGAATAGGTGGTGTAATAAATGGCCATAACTGGGAAGTGCAACTTACTTTTTGATCTGCTCTCGCATTAATGGACCATCCATTAACCTGAAACATGTTCAAGATTCCTTTTAAACCCCCATAAGAATGTGTTCTCTTTTATTTCCATAAATGTATAGTTTAAACAGGAATTTTTTTCTTACCTGCAGAACACAGTAGATCGCAACTGAGAACTCATTTTATTGACATTTCTACAACTTGGCTATTTAATTCCCTATTCCTTACATCCTGAGAGAATACTTAGTCCAAGTACTCAAACGGCCTACCTCCTCCAATTAGTTACGTGTTAGCCCTGGTAGCACGTTCGTTAATTGGACTACAGTGGTTAAAAGCACAACACAGTTTGGCCCTTTAAAGAAATATAAGCTTTATTGCATATCTAGCAAGTTTCAGTACACCACACAATAAACAGATACAAGCAATGAGTATCTCACTCTAGGTCCCCTCTTGTTGGGAACACTTCCCTTTCACTACCGTAATGAGGTCCGTGTCCTCGGCTAGAAATACCACAACTCTTCCTCTTCTCAATAATAATAATAATATCGTATGGCCTCGGGTGCCTGGTGCAAGCTTTGTTAATTGACACCCAGAGGGTAGCTTGCATGTCGAATTTCGTCGTTCCTTTGAACGCTATGAAAGTCAAGGAGGTTAGATATCTAAACTCCTTGACACTACAGCGCTTTCAAGTAGAGAATGGAGGAACTTTGTGAAAGCGGAAAATCCCGAGATTAATTTTGCCATTGAACACGGCCTACTGAATTCAAATGGGTTCTTTAACATGCCAACAACGTATGACATGAGTGTCGTGATTTTTGTCGCCTTTCAAAAATCACTTACCATGGCCAGGGGCGAACCTGCAATCTTGGGGTTGGCAGTCCGTCACTATAACCACTCACCCACCGTGGCAAGCCTCTTCTCAATAAGCTACAGTCTGACACTCACTGAAATACCTGCACACTTCCTTGAGTACACACTGTTTCGCTGTCCGTAGGCTAAGGAACAGTTCACTGGGTTTCGCAATCCTCACAGCACTTCACTACAATAATCCTCTGTAGCACAGTGGAACACACTCATTCGCTCAGAAAACACAGTCCTCAAAAACTCACTCCCCTCACTGGCCAGGTCGCTTATATAGCGGGGCTGGTGACTCAATGGATGTTTCTGGAGCGGACCAGGTCTCACGGTTTCTCGAGAGTTCCATCACTAGTTGGGTCACGAACATTCTGGTCCATCCCTGGTTCATAATTTTAACTTTTGTTGATATCTGCAGGCGCAATTAGGGGGCGTCTTGGGTGGCTAAGCTCCCCAACACAAACTATAGCCCCCCAAAAATGTGACAAAACTGTATTGAAATAGACAAAATTTTTAAGAATGTGTATCTGAAAAACAAATTAGCCCCCCAAAAATGTCAACCAAAATGCGCCTATATTAATAATATATCCGAGTACTGTTTGTGATTTTTTCGTAGATCACTGCACGGCTCCGTCTGTGCTATTGCACCATGGAAGTTTTTTATGCTTTCTGATCGCCTGACTCGCTGCCGGCAGCGGTGGCAGAAAAACGAACTACCCATTCATGGGTATATTTTGGGTCATTTCTAATAATCTGATTGTGCATGAGACCATTTTTAACGCAGAATGTGACCAGTTTTGAAAAAAAGTGAGAATAGTGAGTAATTTTATCAAATAGTGAGAAAAGTAAGGCTGCTTTGAAAATAGTGAATAATAGTGAGATAAGTGAGTCGCTGGTATCCCTGAGTAGCCTGTACAATACAATCTGACTTGATAATTTACAACACCCACATATTCACTCCAAACAAGCAAATTCCGTAGGTCAATCACCACTTCCAGTATCTTAACAAAACATCACATAGACCACAACTAACAAATATTGACGTGTTGCATTGTCTCAACTAATACTGCAACTAAATAAGTGTATATATCGTAAATATTTTCACCCATACTTTCAAATATAGATTTCATAGCCTAAGTGTAATGGATCTGATGATGATCGCTTGACGATCGAAACTGGTCATCCATGTGTATTTAATAATCTCATGCAATTGTTTTCAGGATTAGGGAATAACCCATCTCATTTGGGTTCAATCGTGTTGACTGACTGAATAGCATCAAACTATTGTTTTTGTATACGTATAAAGTGTAAATGAAAAGCCTCCGTGGCTTAGGCGGCAGCACGCCGGCCTCTCACCGCTGGGTTCGTGGTTCAAATCCCGGTCACTCCATGTGAGATCTGTGCTGGACAAAACGGAGGCAAACAGGTTTTTCTCCGGGTACTCCGGTTTTCCCTGTCAAAAATGGCATTCCAGCAACATTCTCCACTATCATTTCATTTCATCTGTCATTCATTTAATCATTGCCCCCAGAGGAGTGCGTCAGGCCTCGGCAGCCGGCACAGTTCATATCCTCGCCGCTAGATGGGGGCTTCATTCATTCCATTCCTGACCCGGTCAGAGACTGGAAGCAGGCTGTGGATTTTTCATAAAGTGTACATGACTTAAACTAGCTGGAGTGGCTTCGGTGGCGTAGTTGGTAGCATGCTGAGCTTCTATGCCCAGGATCGCGGGTTCAAATCCGGCCGAGGTTGACGGATTTTTTAGGAGCGTTAGAAATCCCTCGGTAAGCCTTCCTTCGGAGGGGAAGTAAAGTCGGCGGTCCCGGCACTAAAAGCCATTCGCTAAAAAAATGTCATAGATTTATGGCATGTTAAAGAACTTTCCATTAATTACACCTGTGTGAAGCTAAATGTATAGGTTAAGAATTTAAACAACGCTCTTAGGTTCCTACGTTCGTTGCCAACAGCCGACTGCGGTGGCGTTTGGTAGCAAAAGTGGTCAAAAGTCTGCAGTCCTTACTTGATTTAAAAAACAGATAACACTCACTAATACAGTCATCACAATTAAATCGGTTATCAGACAGATTATACACACACCCAAAGTACACGGGGCTACATGACCGCGTTGTCGCAGCCCCTAAACTTAAGAACCAACCAACCAAACAAACTAGCTGGGCGCTACGCTGGTGCTATCAGCAGTGCCTTGCTCACCACTCTGCTAAACACATTGGCCCCTCCGCCACGTGGTCTCCTGCGAGGTTCTGACATTCACAGAAGGACTTCACTGTATAACAACGAAAGCTCTTAGTTACGTGTTGTAGTTACGTAATGTTTGTTTCATTACTAATTTATTCGTTTTGTATAACGTTGAAAACTGTGAAGTGTACAAATTATTGCAAATGGAATCCTGCACTGAAAGGAAGAGGATCAGTTTCAAAAATATATCCTCGACACGTCATTCTCGTCGAGAACTACCAATACAGAAAAGTGCATAAAGCCTTTCAAGAATTCAAAAGAAGTTCAGAAAGTCGCAAAACATATCCATGATGTTATGGTCTTCCAAGTGGCCGAGAAAATGTACGTGTTCTTTATTCCCCGTTGGTAACATAGGAACCTAGAGATTTGTAATAAATAACTACACCCCCCCCCTTCCCCCAAAGAAAAAAAAACCATGGCACTACAGCCCATGAAGGGTCTAGGACTACCAAGCGCTGCCCAGCCATTTGGCCTGCAGATATTGGGGTTGGTTGGTTGGTTCCTCAGTTTAGGGGCTGCAACAACGCGGTCATGTAGCCCCGTGTACTTTGGGTGTGTGTAGAATCTGTCTGATAACAGGTGTTAATTGTGATGTCTGTATTAGTGTGTGTTATCTGTTTTTTAATTCAATTAAGGACTGAAGACATTGAATTTCAAGTAGTTCCTACTTTTGCCGCCAAACGCCACGGTCAACGACTACTAGTTCAGAAATTGACTACCAGACGCCACCGCAGTCGGCTACTGGCAACGAACGTAGGAATCTTAAGAGCGTTGTTTAACCTATAAGTTATTTTAGCTTCACATAGGTGTAATTAGTGGAAGGTTCCTTAACATGCCATAAATCTATGACACGGGACCGCCGGCTTTACTTCCCCTCCAAAGGAAGGCATACTGAGGGATTTTTAACGCTCTTAAAAAATCCGATGACTTCGGCCGGCTTTGAACCCACAATCTTGGGATATTGGGGTGACTCGTGGTCAGCGCACCGGGTCCCCTCGGCCGTTAATCTTGGTTTTCGTGACCGGGACGCTGCCTCACTGTCAGACAGCTGAGGCTGAGCGCACCACGTTCTAGCCCTCACATCAGATTCTAAAATCCCTGAGGGAGCCGAGAATCAAACCCGGGGCCTCCGCGTGAGAGGCAGGCGCGCTTGTAACAACTATCTGGCAATTTTTAGCACAAATAGGTTGCCAACACTGACATAGCAAGTTAGTCAAGAAGTTAAAATGTAAACCATGTTCACGAGCAAGGGCGGTAGAAATTGAAATTCTCCCGAGATTTCGTTGAACATGGCTGCTGTAAATAATGCACCACGTGTAAGTCCTGACAGAACAAGACGACGGAAGGCAAGAAGTGAAATTGCGGCTCGCCCTAGGGCTTACCCCGTGTCGTGTTGCACATTACAGCTTGACACTCGCCGGAGGAATCCCCGGAGCCACCGTGGCAGCTCCGTCAGTCAACAGATGGTCACTGGAGATACTAGTGCATGCCACTAAATGATTACGAATTACTCTTCTCCCTGGAGAACTGTGTATCATCGTGATTGCCTTAGGCAATTCACCCACAGTTAACAGTCGATTGACGGTACCAAATATTGGAATGCAGCCGAAATAAATCAGAAACCTCTATGGACATCAAATTGGCAGGTGAAAAGCTGAAGGAAGTAGGAGAATTCTGTTACTTTGGAAGCAAAATAACCAGTGATGGACGAAGCAAAGAGGATATAAAAAGTAGGTGGGCTCAGGCAAGGAAAGCATTTCTACAGAAAAGGAATCCGTTGACATCGAATATAGATTTAGGTATTAGGAAGTCATTTTTGAAGGCCTTTGTCTGGAGCGTGGCACTCTATGGAAGTGAAACTTGGACTATTGGTGCAGCAGAAAAGAGGAGAATTGAAGCGTTTGAAATGTGGTGTTACAGGAGAATGATGAAGATCAGATGGGTAGATAGAGTTACAAACGAAGAGGTATTGAGACTAGTGGGAGAGTAGAGATGTTTCTGGCGACTGCTAATGAAGAGAAGATATAGGTTGGTAGGACAAATACTAAGACACCCAGGAATAGCAAGCTTAGTTATGGAAGGAAGGGCTGAGGACAAGAACTGTAGGGGTAGGCCAAGGTTAGAATATGTTTAACAGATTGCCTCGGATGTAGGGTGTGGTAGCTATGTAGAGATGAAACGATTAGCTCAGGACAGGGAGGCATGGACAGCTGCATCAAACCAGTCAAAAGACTGAGGACTCAAACAACAACAACAACAACAACAACAACAACAACAACAACAACAACAACAACCGAAGTCATTCAATCATTTTCATTGGAGACTGTTTTGACAGTCAGCGTCCAGTCTAGTCAGCAAGTGTCTCT
Source organism: Meconema thalassinum (assembly GCA_946902985.2). Taxonomy (NCBI): domain Eukaryota; kingdom Metazoa; phylum Arthropoda; class Insecta; order Orthoptera; family Tettigoniidae; genus Meconema; species Meconema thalassinum. The sequence continues at coordinate 166,176,311 of OX336396.1, forward strand.
TTGCGAACGAGTCGGCTCCATGCTCCCTTATTAGCAGATAGAACTGCGGTCTTCTCTACCTCTGTAATTATCACTTTCTTGTGGACTCGATAACTGCAGACATTTTGCACAAAGCACTTTCAAATGTATACTAGTACATTATGCAACGAGCCTATAATGGCAATAATTAAGACACGAGTATGTTTATAAAACCAGCGTATGCGAGTTTTATAATTTCCATACGAGTGTCTTAATTACCATTATAGGCGAGTTGCATACGACTGTTTATGTTCGACGATAATTATTATAACTATTTTATGTTTGAGCATAAATATTCATAAATATCCGTTGAGATTTCGCCAGTTTTATGTACAGAACAGAGCGCATGAGACGCAGAGAATGCCTTGTATTTGACCATGGCCTCCTCGATTACCCTACTATGACACTAGGCCACGCAGTGAAAATTAAATTAGAAGGCCGTGGAACTCAGCGCAGGGGCGATGCTATGCTTATCTAATTGGTCAAACAGCTGTTTCTTGAGCTCCGATTGGTGGGAGAAACTGTTTCATAATGAAAAACAGTGTTATAATGAGCCTCATTACAGTACAGTTTTCTGACATGTAATAGTCAGGGTCGAACATAAACAAATTATACTCATTCAAAATCTTGGTCGAGTTTGTTAATGGGCAAAATCGGACAAAGGTGATGAAAAGTGTGTGTGTGTGTGGGGGGGGGGGGCTTTTTCGAAAAAGTGAAATATCGCTTTAACTTTTTTAGTAGACGAAAAATCGAATCCATTCAAAGTTCATATTATTCTTCGAAACAGGGCCAAAAAACCTATCTCAGTCAAGTTTTTTGATGGTACCTAACATTGACCAAAGGGTTATAAATGTGGAGTTTTCAGCAACAACAAAAAAATCCTTTCTCCCTTAATAGGCAAAATATCAACACCAATTAAAATGGTAAATACTTCCAAATGCAATTGAGATCGAAAATACGCAATGCAAGTAAGATTGAAAAAGGCCGGTTCAGATTCAAAATACTCACAAAGTGCAATAGAAATTAAAAATACTTACAAATTGCAATTGAAATTAAAAATGCTTACAAAATGTATGGTAGAGCTGCGCAGATGTTTTTTGAGCTGCGCAGATTAGTTTTTGAACTGAGCATTGACTTTTTTTAACTGCGCAGATTAGTTTCTGAGCTGCGTATACAAATAAACTATACTTAGTGTGAAAGGATGTTTTATATGTCTCACCCCTACGCCAAGGGATGAGGAAAATATTTTTGAAATTATGCTCAACATGTGGAACATTTTTTGTAGGTATTTTTGTTTGCCCGGTGAAATTTACTTCCACTTTCGGGTGTGGCGAGAGGGATTTTTTTTTTCAAACTCTAAGAGAAACAGTTGTTGTCCACGAGGTGAAATTTCAGACCAGACCACTTCAAAGGTAACAAGACTTTTGTATTAAAGACGCATCGTTAATGTAAAGAAAACAATAAGGGCGCACATTCTCCTATATATAACCTTCTAAACTTAAAACAACATGTTGATATTTTCATAATCAAAGAAGGAAGAACTCCCATAACCACACGCACACTTTGTAATTTCATTTACTTTTAACTACACTGGTTTTCTCCTCCCCGTTCTTCAACCATTCCTGTCATCTAAGACTACGCAAAGAGAGCAAGCAGCGAGTTTCCTATAATAACCACCCTTGGAAGATAATGTTTTAGATAACAAAATCTTTTGAGTACTTTCGCCTTCCTCTTCTCCTTTCCAAGCTTCCTTCCTGTGAAGCTCAAGCGATAGATCACTCAAGTTTGGTCTCTATCCCCCTCTCTCTTTCTCGGCTATCACTTGTGTTCGAGAGTTTCACTGATATCGGCCCAACCGGTGAACAAGAAGAAGAGAGGATGAGTTACAAAGAGTTTCTAAAAGTTGTATAAATATCTCAGTGTCTGTTTCTACTCCCTTCTTTGCAAAATGCGTACAAGAAACCACACTACGATCAATTAGAGATAAAAGGGGAAGGAATTCACTCTTCCTCTTTTCCAACCACTCGAATTAATTAATAAATAAATACAGTAAGAGGAAAACTTATATAATATCAAAGCTATGGAGAAGTAGCCTAGATATTACTCGGAAAAATCACAACTTTACGAAGACTTCCACTTCATAACAAGCAACAGTGAGGTCCTTCTCTGTAGAACGAAACCTTGCTGGGGACTGAGTGGCGGACGGATCGCGATGAGTTACGGCCAGATTACAAAATAGAGGGTCGGGAAGCCCTGGATGCTGTCACAGCACTGATTACATACACAGCTGGCAAGATACCTTGGTTGAAATAATTAAGACTTTTGGTGAAGTACTGTAGCCTGTCTCGTATCCCGTAAACATGGTTAGGTATAGAACAAATCATCGAATTTTCCTGGTGGAAACTTATCTTCTAAAGAAGAAGTCTTCCAGTAAATGTGTAAATATTTGTAATTATTAGGTGAAATGACCATTGATAGTTAAGTGCTACGCTTTATCATAATTTCTTTATTTTAATTATTTAAATTCGGCTGATGAAGGGGACAAAAATAGATTATTCGCCCCTGAAACATGTACCAAGAACAACTTTGTTAATATTTTTTTCATTAAAGTATCGATTCAGGCGGTAATATAAACCTTTTAAAAAACTATTTAAGCACATCAATACGGAACTATTATGAGTGGTTTAAATAATATACACAACATATTTGTCACAATGTGCTCGCCTAAATCCGTCCATTCGATATATAGCGTTATTCTATTTACCTAAAGCCCCTTTCAAATTTACACGAAAAGATCGCGATAACCTTACAGCCATTTCGCGATAAAATGCGAAATTCAGTATTCATATCGCGATTTTGTATCGAAATTCATGCGAATTATTGTGGTCTGTACTGATGAGACAAGCCGGACTATCGGGTCCGCGAGACTATCGAGTGTCGGATTATCGCGGTCTTACTGTATGACGTAAACAATGAAATCTTGAAACCCTTCAAAACATGAGGGTCAACGAGAAAAAATTACTGAAAGATTTTCATTTATATGACGATCTTTGTACGATAATTTTTTGGCACTATTGCAACTTCAGCAGACGCATATTTCCAAGTTTCCTTTTATACGCAAGGTACAATATGCTGCGCGCTGTAGAAAAATCTATAGAGAAAAGTTCCACATTTCCCTCAAATATGACTCAAGCCTGTAGTGTTTCTCCAATAAGGAAGAAATTGTGTATTTTTCATTAGAAACGCAAATGAATGATCCACATAGCTAAGTTTGCTTTATCCCCAATAGGCTACTAACACTTCAAGGCTGACTAGGTGGCACCGTCGGCAAGGTTTTCACAAAACGTGACCAATAATAACAATTACAATTATCACATATTCCTCGTTAAGTAAGATCTTATTTTTGCGGTCTGACAAGTTCAGGGCTCTACAAAATCAAGGATATTTCGTTGCAAAATGAATCTAGTAATACAGAAAGTAAGGTTTCATTCATATTGACACAAAGAATATGACCACAGACAGGATGACATAAATGTGATTTAGAAATACCATACAGCCATTTGTAAAAAATATGAATATCGCTGACAGATACAATATTCGAATATGAATAAAACCACAAAATGACGATAAGAGTGAACCTACCCTTTTAACAACATATTTAACTCTGGAAAAAAGTATAATAAAGCATTTCACAAAGCATTACTGGTAGTGACAGTTTGATATATTCAAAAGTTTAACATACTTGGGCAATAATTAACCGTTTGATAATATATTTGATGGATGGATACTTTGGAATAGGCGCCGGTGATTCCATTTGTCACCCAGCTAGCGCCGCAGCGGGTGGCAGTGCTGATAAAATCATTGAAAGGTTGAGTGATTATAATCCTGGCAACAGTTTACTAAGCGTCTCACCCCACAATGATGAATGACGTCAGCTCTCAAAGCCCTAATAGCTTCTCGCTTGGTGGGTATTTACTGAGGGGTTCGAAGGCATCATTATCTACAGATTCTGATGATGCACGCAGGAATGTATACAATAAGCTACATGATAAAATTACTAAGCTAATTTTCCACAGATCGGTTGGTTGGTTCCTCAGTTTGGAGGACTGCGACAAGGTGGTCATGTAGCCCCATGTACTTTTGGTGTGTGTCGAATCTGTCTGACAACCGGTATTAATTGTGATGGCTGTATTAGTTTGTGTTATTTGTAATTCGGGTAAGGACTGCAGACAATCAATTTCAAGTAATAATAATATCGTATGGCATCGGATGCCGGGTGCAAGCTTTGTTATTTGACACCCAGAGGGTAGCTTGCATGTCGAATTCCGTTGTTCCTTGACTATGAAAGTCAAGGAGGTTAGATGTTAGATATCTAAGCTCCATGAACACTATAGCGCTTTCTAGTAGAGAAATGAGGAGCTTTGTGTTGGCGGAAAATCCCGAGATTTTGCCATTATGAACTCGGCCTACTAAATTCAAATGGGTTCTTTGACATGCCAACACCGTATGACATGCGTATCGTATTTTTGCCGCCTTTCCAAAATCACTTACCACGGCCAGGAGCGAACCTGCAATCTTGGGGTTAGTAGACCGACACGATATCCACTCACCCACCGTAATTCAACTAATTCCTACTTTCACTACCAAATGCTACCGTCAACGACACCTTTCCGTGAACTTGTCTACTAGATGCCCCCGCATCCAGCAACTGGCGACGAACGTTGGGACCTAAAGATCGTTAATCAAATAGAACCTACCAATTTAACTTCAGTGGAAGGCTCTTTTGCAAACCATAAATCTATGACATGGGGTTACCGGCTTTACTTCCCCTCCGAAAGATGCATACTGAGGGTTTTTTAAACGCTCTTTAAAAATCCAACGACCTCGGCCACGTTTGAACCCGCAATCTAAGGCATATAAGCTCTGCATGTTACCAACTACGCCACTGAAGCAGCTGATTATATACATCAAATCATCATTCAGACCAAGAAACAAGAAGTTCCGTGAAGAACTATACAGCCTACTTTTCATGCCAATGATTATTCTACAGTATATGAACCTATCTAGAATAATGACGAAATTAAGTTGGAAATATCGAAATATCTAATTAGTTCAAAATATACCTGGTATAATGTAGCCTAATAGAGCACTACAGTTGGCAGCCCTGGTGACTGAATATATTCTTAGTTCCACCTCTTAAGGTACAGAATACAAAATTTGGTTTGAAGTCCAATGGACGTTACATGCAGTTAGACACTGGATCTATCAGCACGCGTAAAAGCATGTTGCCAACATTACCATGCGTGTGCTGGTCAGAAATAATCGGAATTACTATGATATCTTGTTGTGCCAATTTTGGATGAAATCCATTTGTTAGTAAAGAAGTTACATGTATTTTAAAATTGGACATATCAGCAGGCATAGAATCATGTTGGCAGCACTGACTTGTATTAATTACTCCAAATTAATCTAGAATGTCAGGTGCTATACGTGTGCAAGCTGTTGGCTTGCATACTTTCTGATATATTGATATTGGGGTAAAAAAATATAGACAGCATTTATTAACAGTTGGCAGCCCTGATTGCTCTTAACAATACTTACAGTCATATCTGTTATGGTGCACATAGCACATACGAAATTTGCTTGAAATCCAACTGATAGTATAGAAGTTACATGTATTTAAAAATTGGTACTATCAGCAGGCTTATAATCATGTTGGTAGAACGGACGTATATAAGTTACTCCAAATTAATCTAAAATGTCAGAATATACGTGTGCATAGTTTAAAGCTGTTGGCTTGCATACTTTCTGATATATTGGTATTTGGATTTAAAAAATAGAGAGAGCAATTATTAACAGTTGGCAGACCTGGTGGATCATAAGAATACGCTCCGTCATATCTGTTTATGTTCAGATATTACATACAAAATTTGGTTGAAATCCAATTGATAGTGTAGAAGTTATATGCATTTAAATATTGGGCCTATCAGAAGGCTTGAAATTATTTTGGCAACACTGTCATGGTTGGCCTCCTGGAAATTAAACTGAAATAGAATTATCTACATGTATGCCAATTTTGGAATAGCTCCCATGCATACCTTGCAAGATATCCAACATGGAGCTCAAATTTCTAGTGCGTTTTTTCAGCAGTTGGTAGCACTGACATCATTTTCAAATATGGACGTGAGCTATTCCGGTGTACATCTTTACTCATACTAAATTTGGTTTTGATTGCTGCAGCCGTTTAGGAGTTGATAGGGGGGGGGACACACACAGCCAGACAGACAGACAGAAGGACGGACAGACAGACAGACAGACAGACAGACAGACAGACAGACCGACACACATTTACCCGGATCGATCTCATAAGTCTACTTTTTCCTCATTTTTGCAAAATGTGAAAAGTAGGCTAAAAATGGTACTATACACACAGTTTTGAAAACTGGGCAGTGATCTGACTCACAGTAGCTCTTCAATCACCCCGTGTGGATCTGCTGAGGTGACGTGATGTCCGTTCGTTAAACACCTGTGGTCGTCCCGTGCGGCGGTTTACGCAGATGGTAACATTATCCCTGAGGTATTGAAGATCCACTCTCGACAATGTTGACCTTGGAAACCCGAATGTACATGTAATCTCCGAAATGCTATGACCCATGCACCGTGCACCGATGATCATCCCACGTTCAAAGTCGGTTAACTCACGACGTGTTGCCAGCTTCACTACACTCGTGTCTGAGACAGACTGCTCTGATCCGCAGCTGCTAGCCGCAACGCGCAGGAGTCATACACGGCACATTTTCTATAAATGGAAGTAATGACATCAACATTGAAATTAATAACAGACTAAGTAAAGGTACATTTTATCACCAAGTCAGAGAACGTTTATGGGATGACAAAGTACCCAAGAGAACGAAATTAACACTATATAAACAGTATTTCATACCAATTGTAACATATGGACTGGAAACACTGGTAACGAATAAAAGGCAAAATAGTACGATACAAGCAGTAAAAATGAGATTTTTAAGAACTTCAGCTAAAAAGACAAGAAGAGATAGAATTCAAAATATTAAAATCAGAGAAGAGTTAAATATGGAACCGTTAAATCAGAAGATACAGAAAGCAAGGTTACGTTGGTTCGGACATGTAAAAATAATGGGTAAAGAAAGAGTAGCAAGAAGGGAATTCGAAAGAGAAGTTAAGGGAAAGAGACCAGTTGGAAGACCAAGAAGAAGGTGGTTGGACCAAATTTTGAAGGACATTGGAGAAGCTGGATTGGATGTGGCAGAAGTGATGGAGAGGAAAAATGGAAGGACCGAAAGGAGTGGAGGAGGCTTGTAAACCACACCCGGGTGACTGGAGTGGGACTTGAATGATGATGACTACCCTTCCTTTTGCTCACTCAGTGTTAGGTATACCTGTAGGTATATTTCAGAAAGAATTCCCTTTAGTACAACGTTGAGGTTGAGGTGAGTGTCTTAAAATATTTTTTTATTTTATTTTAAGAGAGCAAATATATTAAATTCAATATTAAAAATTTAAAAGTGTAAAATATACAAGAAATTAATTATTCTAAAACTGGAAGATGGACTCTAGCTACTCTTGTTCAATGAAATATTATTATTCTTTCTTTCTCCGTTAGGGTCTTCTGAGGACCACGAACCAATTTCAATGTTTAGTCCTTTGTTGTTCCTTCTTCTTCCTCCAGTTCTCCATCTATTCGCTGTGTGTCTTCTTTCTCTCTTCCGACCATTTTGAGCCTCTTTTCTTATATTGCCTTCTTTGGAGTCCTTCCCAATACCAGTTTTTTGAACATTTCTCTCTCTAGTGCATCTCCTTCTCTTACATTGTTTCTTTCGAAATCTTTCTTTACTTCATGAAACCAAGCTGTTGTCGATTCCTTTTTCCAAAGATATTTAAAAATCTGTTCGGTTGACCTGCTATCATTCATTCTATATAAATGTCCGAAAAATAACAATCGCTTCTTCTTTATGGTCTCCATTATGTTTTCAATGTTCCGATATATTTCTTCGTTTCTTCTTAATTTCCAAAACTCTGCAGTTTTTAATGGACAGATAACTTTGTGTATAATTTTTCTTTTAACTTAGGGTACTTCTAATTTATCCAATTTATAATTTAGTATTCGACATTCACATTATAAGCATACTGGTTTAATTACTGTTCTATAGTGCTGTATTTTCAATTTCTTAGATAAACTTTTTTTGTTATAGATATTCCTGGTTGTACCATATGCTCTTTGAATCTTGTGCACTCTTTCTTATACAGCAGATTTTTCTAAGCCATTCTTTTGAATTATTTCTCCCAAATATATGAACTTATCTACCCTCTTAATTCGACCAATTTTTGTTAATAGGGTTTCTGGAGCATTATTTTTATTTTTATTATTATTATTATGACGCAACATTCGAATTAATTCTCAGTAATGGTCCATTTTAAGAGACTTCTTTGCCTTGGTAACCATATAGGCGTACATCACTCGCGCACTAAAAATAACACCTTCGAAGACATTTTAATTTAGTAACTCTTTAGGGGTGTTTATTGACACTAAAATTGTAAAGTAGAAGCACTATTTTGAAAACTTTCAATGACACTCGGAGACGCTAGAAGAAAAATTTGAAATTTTGTACGACTCTTAATAACTTTAGGGAATTTTAGTCCAACACTAAGAGTTCGTACTATCTTGCAACCTACTGTATAGGCGTAGTAACGTTCAATAATACAATGATACGGAGCTTTGCATAGGCCGTGCCGCGTATAAGTCGCAATGCGCCACCGCAAGATTTATAGCATGTACCGATTACAACAGCGGGACGGGAAGCCCTGGATGCTGACATAGCATTACTTACATACCTAATTAAGACACGTTGTGGATTACTGTAGCCTACCTCGTATCCCGTGAACATTGTCAGGTATAGAACAAAAATTAGACTTTTCCGATTGGAAACTTAGGCTATCTTAAGAAGAAACTTGCAGCAAATTCGTTCTTAACTTTCAGCGCCATGCGATATTTACTTTCGGGGGAACCACAAACAAATGTAGCCTATACAGACACTATCCGCGTACTCTGGAGGCTCTCGAGAACGAAATAACTGCACAGATACGAAATATCATTGAGGATGAATTACTGTACAGCGAGTGTACCAAAACTTCCTACGTCAGTGCAACGTTGTGTTTAGAAATTGAAGGACAGTATTTCCAGCAAGTATTCTGAAATTCATTAAGGTAATTATGATTACGCTGAAACGCTGAAAAGTATTGGAGAGAAGCCATGTTTATGGAATATGCTCACTCTCTGAAGAGACAATTGGATTGGACATATCTTGAGGCATGAAAGTCTTCTGCACACAATACTGGAGGGCAGTGTGGAAGGAAAGAACTGTAGAGGTAGACCACGGCTAGGATACATAATACAAATCATTCACGACAAGGGTTGTGATAATTACTTGGACTTGAAGAGACTAGCCATAGACCAGAGTTCATGGAAAGCTGCTACAAACCAATCTTCGGATTGAACACCACAGAAGAAGAATTATGATTATTAAATACGCTAAAAAGGTGTAAATGTAAAAAAAAGACATAAAAATGACCATGATAGCCCTATTCCTTATTGGCGATGTAATTATAATAAAATTCATATAAACATACGTCAATATATTGAACCCGCTGAGCTATGGTTCATGTGATATTTTTTATGACAGAACATTTATGATGGGATGTTGTACCTTTGAACACACCCAGGAAGCCACGTGGAGCTGAGAGCTCACGCGATACTCTTTGAAGTAGCGTTGAATCGCAATTTTGACTTTGGTGAAACTGCTAATTATTTATCTGAGGTCTTATTAATTAGTTTTATTCTTTCTCAAGACTCAGAATATTCCATTTCGTCATGCTGCATTATTAAAACATTTTTGAGAATGTTATTTTAGCTTAAGGTAAGGTAATACCCTTGCAGATACGCAAATAGGAACGTAAGTAGTCGCTCAACGACTTCGGTTTGACGACCTACTTCCTTGAGACACCCAGTGCCTTGCACTACGTCTGGAGAATCCGCCCTGTGTAGGCGTGGAATCATATCCGTCTTGTACGACGTAGGAAATATCCGCTGTTTAGCGAGGAAATTACAATTAGTTGCCATCGAGCACGAATAAACAACGATACAAGTTATAAGTAAGAATTATAGTGAGTTACTTGCACTACGTCTGGAGAATCCGCACAGTATAGGCGTGTAATAGCATTTGTCCTGTAAGACATAGAAGAATATCCGCTTGTTAGCGTTGAATTGGTTATCAGGTGCCATCGTGCACTGGCATATTGTAAAATACTGGTATTTATGCACAGTGAGCCACAGAAACATATTGAAGATAATTATTGGCAAGTATTAGTGAATTATATAATTTTACCGGAATACCACATTTTAGTACCCACGTGTTTGCGGAGGGCCAAATGCCTTGTGGAAAATATACAGGTGAATGTGTTGCAACTACTTCAAATAAGTGTGATTATAATTGTGTAACATATTTGGATTGCCAGAGTGAAGTTTTTATTTCCAAAACGATGTACATTTTACCGATGCTGCATGATAGAAAAGTAGCGTCATTAGCACGTGCAGAATCATAGAGCAGTGCTAGCTCATGTATCTATTCACATCCACGAAATTAAGGCTGTGTTGTCGATTACTATCAAAGCCTACAATACTTACGACGAACATTATATTTTTGGAAAGTGAAAGAATTAATTTCATAATTTATTTCACCGTCAACGTGACCAGACTATTCCACACCATGTTTGAATCAGTCATCATGGGCTAATACAATCCTGGTATGAGGGTGATGTTTCTACGAGAACTAGCATGATGGTGAAGCTTGCAGAACCGAGGACGAGAAGGAAGGAATCCAAGATGCCATTTCCAGGCATATCCAGCATATTCACGGAGTTGTCGACCGGGACGAATCGAACCCTGGTCTTTGGAGGAGTCCAGATGGGAATCCTGATGAGGATAATACCGTTCCAGAGATCCAGAGAGGAATTTGTACAACCCTGGTTATTGAATAGAGGGCTGAGTGATAGCTTCTCCATGTCGTGAGTTTTTGGACATCCCTTCTCTTGTTCTAGTTCTGGTGGTATATTAGATATAATGTAGTTTGTGAATCAACCACACTCTGTGTCAGCCATTTTTCTAGGTAGGGATTGTATCTAGTTTAATTTAATGTCATTTATTTCAGTATAGTGAGACACCCTTGGGTCTGACATTTTGGTTAACCCTGGTGCAGCTTGATGAACGTCGTAGAACGTCAAATCCTATCTTTTGCTAGATGTGACCGCAGTCATTCGAGGCTATTTTGTACAACCCTGTTTGGGGTGATTTTTCAAGTCTTTGCTGACTTTAGTTATGACAATCAGATGTCATGGTTATTTCTTTAACTGCATTCTTTGCAGCCAGTTTTGATACACCCCTGACTTTCGCTAGAACAGTAGTATCAGTTAGGCAATCGACTGTAATTGCCAGTTTTGTAAATGCATTATATTTTCATTTTGAATAAGCTCAGAAGCTATTCTTGGTCAAGTTTGAACCTAACAATTAGAAGGAATGTTTCGTTGCCTAGCATCGAACTCGGTTCCCAACGTATCATTAAGCGGATCCTTGTATGGAATCTGCGCCACAATTATCATTTTGCTTGTGTCATGTAAGACACGTTTTTATTTGATGTTGTACTAGCAACTAGTGAATTGTATTTTGAGACCAAAGAGCTCCAGTAATTGTAAGATTACTATCATTTAGACGTCTTTGGTAGAAAGACGGAATTATATTATTCTATTCAGATTTATTGCGTGTTTTTATACACGGATTCTTTAGAGGTTCATAACCTATGGTAAAGTTTTTTATGAACAGGCCAGATGTATAGTTTTATATTGATTAAATCGCCGGCCTTGAATAATGTGTGTTTTGTGTCGACCGAACGCAGGAATGTAGTAGCCTGCTGGTGACATAAACTGGTTTTGTAATCCAGTGCCCTTGAGAGCACGCTTCATTTGTTTGTGAGACAGAACTACTTTGACAAGAGACAGAATGCTTGTTGTATTCGCTCTTTCTTTCATTGCAACTTAGCTTATGTAACCCAGTTTTCAACCCTGTCTCAGATCACATGTTTTATAGATTGCTTTTTGTTAGTTGAGCGCACTTCTTGCGTGTACCGTCTTGACGTGTACAATTAGGTCAGGTTTTCTATAGTGAGATGCAGGCGACCCTGTTAAATGCAGGAATTTATTGTATGAAGGTACTTGTGATTACCTTGTCCGGGAGGGTTCCCGTTGTCCAGATGTTATTGGAAGGTAACTGTTGTGGACAGGCCTATCCCAGAGTTTTGCGAGCTTTGCGCCGCTGGTAACCCGTGTTATTGTGTGTCCGAGTTGTTATTGCTCGTTAATCTTATTCCGACTGTTGAGTCGAGGCTTTTTGGTGGAGAATGATCTCAGTGTAGACACTCCGTGCCCGAGCTATTGTCAGTATTATTCGCCATAAACCAACGATAAACCTAAACCGACATCTTAATTATCTTAATAATAAAACGCATAATTTTGGTAAAACAAAAGCTAACTAATGAATTCTTTCTATCTAAATTTGTTCTGTTGCATTTTGGAACTGTTGACATAGCCGTGCAGTTGAAGGTAATTTCCTTGTGTGGAAACGACTAGGACAGTTGACACTTTTGTAGCGACCTGAAGCATGCGCGAACCTAGAGTTCGTAGCTTGTGGAGCTCAGGCCATGCGATGTCAGACGTGGTCTCAACTACGCATTCGTCACCGTAATTACACACATTAGATGACTATGGTTTACAAAGAGTAAACCAAGGTGTAGGCAGGAATGTAATAAAGATTTGTGTCTATTTCATTACTTATTCATGATGTAAAAGTGTGTAAATCCTACAAGTTACCTTATTGTGTGCTGATAGCACGTAGTTATTAAGAATCATTAAATGTTTTTCATGACTGTACACTTAGATTTGTTGTAATTGTTTTCTGTTACGGACGTCATCGCCGTAAATTTTGTTATTACCTGTTAGGACTTAGCTAGATGATTACCGTTAAATGTAAATGTGGAAATGGTATCATCCTAACTTAGATTTGATTTGCTACCCTGCTAAATGTGAATTCTGACATTAGCTTAATCTTGTAACTTGAACTAGGGACTTGCGTCGTACCATTTTCCTAGTGTTGCTGTTGTTGCTCTATTATTGTGAGTTAGATCTTTCGCGAGGGTTTTTTTTTTCAGTAACTTCTCGCGAGGGTTTTTTTTCAGTAACTTCTCAGGTAGGGACCTGCTCTTTATTTTCTTTTGTTTATTAGTTTGCGGACTAGCCGATTATAACCCTCCGAACTAGGCTAGGGGCTTGTGAATTTTAATAAATGTTCACGGTGTTTTACTTAAGTCTGGATGTTTAATTTCTCAGTCAAGTTATGAGGTGAACCTTTCCTTAGGCAGTCTATGACCATCGTCACCATGTACCACGATCCCCGTGGACTACAGTGTCTCGTGCCGCTTAGCCTATTAGGAAGTTCACCTGATCCTCACGGTAATTTTATTCGACTTATGGGATGTTAGGAAAGTCATCGTGGTTGTTGACTCGACTAACGGTCTCAATATATTGTTTAGCGGCTTCGGTGGCGTAGTCGGTAGCATGCTGAGCATCTATGCCCAAGATAGCGGGTTCAAGCTCGGCTGAAGCCGTCGGATTTTTTAAGAGCGTTAAAAATCCCTCAGTATGCCTTCCTTCGGAGGGGAAGTAAAGCCGGCGGTCCCATGTCATAGATTTATGGCATGCTTAAGAACTTTCCACTAATTACACCTGTGTGAAACTAAATTGGATAGGTTAAGAATGTAAACAACGCTCGTAGGTTGCTACGTTCGTTGCCAAGAGCCGACTGCGGTGGCGTCTGGTAGCTAAGTTCTGAACTATTAGTCGTTGACGGTGGCGTTTGGTGGCAAAAGTAGGAACTACTTGAAATTAAAAGTCTACAGTCCTCACTTGAATTGAAAACAGATAACACACACTAATACAGTCATCACAATTAACACCGGTTATCAGACAGATTCTAAACACACCCAAAGTACACGGGGCTACATGACCACGTTGTCGCAGCCCCTAAACTGATGAACCAACTAACCATTATATATATTGTTCGGTATTTTAATATCGCACTGGTTTCAGTCTGATTGTGACCTTCCTCGTTGTAATTTGGGACATGCAAATGTGCAAGAACATATACTTAATATTAATTAATAGAGGATATTAAATAACATGATAACATGGTCCGGTTAGCTCAAATTATAATTCCCAGCATTTAGCCCCGGTGTAGCCTACCATTGGGGTAAATTCGTTCTTCGTAAGTTTCAGCGCCATGCAATTATATTGGGGCGAAACGCTGGCAATTATAATTTGAGCTAACAGGACCATTTTATCATGTTATTTGATATCACATCCGCTCAAATGGAAACTAACATCATATTTCCTTCGGGAATATTTGAAACCATAACAGAGGATGTTATCAAAAATTTTAAAATATTCTTCGTCCAAAAGCTCACACATTAAAATTTTAAAAAAGAAAACAGATCTGTTACAAAATGTGTTAAATAAGAAAAACATGAAAATATAAGTAAGTCTTGGTAAAAACAGCGTGGAATAGAAGAGTTCTGGATGTGAAACTATATCAGTGGAAATGGCAAGGTTAGAACTGATAGTTTGGTATGTGTTTGCGAAGTAATGGAGAAATAATGGAATGAAAACGTTGGAGAAAGTGTCAACACTTGTTGTCGTGGTAACCACCGGATATCCGTGTTGTTGTTTTTTTTGTCCACGCTAATCACAGATAGACTCGTCCTAAAACATATCCATGTCAATATATTGTTGAGGAGCGCATGGCAGACAAATGGCCCTCCGTATTAAAGGTTGAAATTATAAAGCTTTTTTGTGTGTGTGTTTGAGGGAATGCGTACACGTATCTTGTGGCCGGGAGTAATGCGTGATATCAAGCGTAGTCAAGCGATGATAAATGGTGCCAGCCATCAATCTCGCGACATATGCCGCAGTGGTTCCCATCAATTATATCGAAACATACATTGTTGTCTTTTTTATTCACTATATCAGGTGGTTAACTTCTTAAAGCCCTGCGCGGGTGCGGAAATCCGCAAAATGTTTTGCCATGCGGATATAGTTTGCATGGCTGTGCGGATAGCAGATAAGCTGCGGATAATGTTTGGAGTAAATTTGTGGATAGTTTTTAGAATACAATCCGAAAATGTTAAATATCATTACTAAGACCCGGATGTTTATGACATCATTATTTTCAGTTTTTTTTTCATGACAAATGCAAGATGATGATTTATGCTAATCTCATTCAAATTATGTCATTAAGCACAATTGACACTCCGAACTGAAGAGGGTTGCAATTCTGGCTCTATAACATACATTTTAAACATAGAACTTGACATACACAGCCTAAGGAAACGACTTTCTTCTCAAAACTAAATGTGTTGCTTTAATGTTTTATCTAATCGAAAATATTAGACCTATTGTAATGCCAGTAGATTCGGATAACAAACGTCCGAATGTGGATAAAAGTCGTGCGGATGTGGGGTGGATGCGGATAACAGTCGTGTGGATGCGAAGTGGATGCGAATAACAGCAGTGCGGATGCGGATAATATTTTGTTTATCCACGCAGGGCTCTATAACTTGTCACATTAGGGGAAACCCAACTCCTCCGAGTATGAGACCATGGTTATAGGCAGTTCGATCGAGGGAGAGAGAGTGAATTGAATTGAATTTTAATTAACTTATCGTTGCTCTTTTACAGGTCACAGACTAACAGAGCCGACTCTCTTGAGAGGGCGATTAAACACAATTGTACCAATTTTGCAAATCGGTACATGTTCATCTTATCTTCGAGACGCAGCGGGAGGTCCAGGTCTGACCAGATTATCACGAGAGCATACACCAGGGCCCTTCTGAGAATTCCATTCACCAAGTTGACGTCTGGGTACTGGTGAAATGAGATCGCCTAGCCCTTTCCGACATGATTTGTGCCCTTGTGTGTGCTGTCACCTAAAGGTTTATAATAAATGGAAAAGAGGGATAAGTCAAGCTTTGATCCGTGAACTTTTGAAAGGTGAACAATTCCTGTCAGTTTCATTCGCCAAGCCTTCTGCCAGGATTTCTGCCCTTCGTGCGAACTGTCACTTAAAGTATTGAAAAGCGAACATTTACTGTCAGCTGCATTTCGCCATGCTCTTATTCTGAGAAAGATCTTACAAAGGACATTGTGTAACACCTCGACTCCTAGAAGGTTTCTACGCAGTAACCTGTATGGGGTGATATTCTATAGTACCCACTCAAGACCTTGAACCCTGGCTTTTGTGCAACTAGTCGCAGTTGGTGCTACTGGAGGTTTGTGGTGGGGATAGGCTGATATACAAGGGTGGAATCGGTGACTCAAAACAACAGTACGAGAGGAACAGTGTGTGAGGAAGTTTGGTGACAGAAAGACTCTTGAGCACTTGCCTCCGGGGAAAACGTGTGTGCAGTTTTCCCCGGAGGGTTCGAAGATACCAGGTGGTACTATCATGATTTAATTACTAAGGGGCATAACCAAGGACTATCAATACAAACTTTGACTGCTAAATTTTGTAACGTCATTTTAAGGCCGCGTGTCGGCGGTCCGTAAGCTTAACTAGATAAAGTCTATTTTAGCACTTTAGTATGTAATCTTTTGGAGGGTCTAGTAATACTTTGGTGGTACCTTTATATGTAATTACTGCAGGGTGGATCATTATTATCCTATTTCCGGTTAGCTGGATGGGACCCTCGTGGTTTTAACTTTGGTCAGAAAGGTTGCTGAAGACGTTAAATCAAAAGCAGGCTTTCGGACCGCCTTAGTCGTATTAAACGGCTCTTAAATTACTTATGTAACCTTGTTTTGGAAGTGGCACAGAGTCTAACTTCATGTTATTATTCCATTAGTTTTGACGTCAGGGGAATCATTCCTGATAAATTCGTTTCTATCACAAATGTAGATGTGTCAAACCTTGCCAAACGGGCAAATGTCTGGTTTGTTTAAATTAAGTCATTCTTTTGTGTTTAATTAGATCATATTTGTCAGTTAGTTAATTAAGTGGTGGAAGCCCGTCTCTTGTAATTGTTTTATTTTACTGCTCAATACATGTTAGCTTATTTCGATTTGTCATATTATTTATTGCATGAAGTCACTAGGAAGATTATTCCCCTTTTCATTCTTCATCTTTGGCAGGGTCAATTTAATACGGCCTGCTGAGGTACGCATTCAGCGTTCCACCCAACAAGCTGGTCTTGACGTTGGTTTCGTCCCGCTTGTTCTCTCTTTTCTAAATCAAATTGGGGATGTTCTTGAAAACCAAGCAAATCGGAACATTCGCTCCTAGGTTTTTTGCTGTGAACTCAGCTGGCCTAGCGAGTAATTAAATTAGGCCTTTCATGTGTTTTTTTATTATTAATTCCGGGTGTGGCAATGTCATGTGATCATTTATTTTGATATGCTAATATTATTATTATTATCATTTTGGCCTATAAACAGGGTAAGGAGGGACGGGGCTAACCGTTACAACAATAAAAGAAGAACAAAGAAAGTTAACTTATTCTTACAGTTGACAGTAAAATTACCTTCCAGATACGGGTAGTTATTATTACTTCTGGTTGATCGGTTCCTCAGTTTAGGGGCTGCGACAACGCGGTCATGAAGCCCCGTGTACTTTCGGTGTGTGTAGAATCTGTCTGATAACCGGTGTTAATTGTGATGGCTGTATTAGTGTGTGTTATCTGTAATTCAGGTAAGGAATGCAGACGATCAATTTCAAGTAGTTCCTACTTTTGCTACCAAATGCTACCGTCAATGACACCTAGCTGTGAACTTGGCTACTAGATGCCACCACAACCATCATCTGGCAACGAACGTTGAAACTTAAGAGCGTGAATCAAATCTAACCTACAAATTTACCTTCACACATTTGTAGTTAGTGGAAGGTTATTTTACATGCCATAAATCTGTGACATGGACCCGCCGCCTTTAGTTCCCCTCAGAAGGAAGGCGTACTGAAGGATTTTCAAAGCTCATAAAAAATCCAACGACTTCGACCGGGTTTGAACCGGCAACTTCGGGCATAGAAGCTTAGCATGCTACCAACTTCGCCACCGAAGCCGCTCATTAGCCGATTACTTCTAAATTAGGTTTGAATTGCTAATACCAACAAATGAATCCTTATAGGCAGGAACCGGATTTTGATTAATTGGTTCACCAAACACATTGCTAACATACACAAAAATCCTTAGTTTCCACATTGTAGAAATGCTAATTTATTACGTCATCATCAATCATTTGTTGTCATTTTTAGCCTACCCTTCACATATTTGCAAATATGAGGAAAAAGTGGACTTATGAGATCGATTCGGGCAAATGTGTGTGTGTCTGTCCGTCCGTCTGTCTGCCTTTCTGTCTGTGTGTGTGTGTGTGTGTGTGTGTATGGTCCCCTATCAACATCTAAACGGCTGCAGCAATCGAAACCAAATTTGGTATAAGTATAGATCTATATCTGAATATCTCAAGGCCATGTTGAAATTCGTGCTCCATGTTGGATATCTTGGAAGGAATGCATGGGAGCTATTCCAAAATTGGCACACATATAGATAATATTTCAATTTATTTTCCAGGACGCCATACATGACAGTATTTCCAAAATGATTCTATACCTGCTGATAGGTCCAATTTTTAAATGCTTATACCTTCTACACTATCAATTGGATTTCAACGAAATTTCGTATGTACTATGTGTACATAAACAGATATGACTGAGCGATTTCTTAAGAGCCCCAGCGCTGCCAACTGTTAATAAATGCTTTGTCTATTTTTTTCCAATACCAATATATCAGAAAGTATGCAGGGCGACAACTTTAAACTATGCACACGTATAGTACCTGACATTCTAGATTAATTTGGAATAACAAATATACGTCAGTGCTACCAACATGATTCTAAGCCTGCTGATACGACCAACTTTTAAATACATGTAACTTCTACACTATCAATTGGATTTCAACCATATTTCGTATGTTTTATGTGTACCATAACAGATATGACTAAGTATTCTTAAGAGCAACGAGGGCTGCCAACTGTTAATAAATTCTGTCTCTATTTGCTTGCTCTAATATCAATATATCAGGAAGTATGCTAGCCAACAGCTCTAAGCTTTGCAGACGTATAGTACTTGACATTCTAGATTAATTTGGAGTAACTAACATACGTCAGTGCTGCCAACGTGATTCTAAGCCTGCTGAGAGATCCAATTTTAAAAAACATGTACATTCTGTACTAACAGATGGATTTGATCCAAAATTGGAGCAATTGGAACAATAGATCGTAATATTTCAGATTATTTCCGACCAACACATGCATGACATTGTTGCCAACATGATTTTAAGCACGCAGATATGTCCAATGTCTAAATACATGTAACGTCCATGCTATCAATTGGACTTCGACATAATTTTGTATTCTGTACCTTAAGAGATGGAACTAAGAATATATTCAGTCACCATGGCTGCCAACTGTAGTGGTCTATTAGGCTACATCATGCCATGTATATTTCGAACTAATTAGAAATTTCGATATTACCAACTGAATTCCGTCATTATTCTAGATTGGTACCTATTACTCATTGGCATGAATCGTAAATTTTAAGAAAACTAGGCTCTTTAGTTCGTCACGGAACTTCTTGTTTATTTTAAGTCGTTTTCTAAAACAACTGGTATACATCATTATTTGGTCATTTTATGGAATTTAATAGATTATTTTATACATTTACATACGGTATTTTTTTCATATTTTGAGGGGTTTTGATGCATTTCTGCGTATGGTATTGGATATTATCGGAACTTAACGTGTGTTGAGTGAATTTCTGTTATCGGCTGCAATTGTTATTTCGAGTGTATTAAAGTGGTCGTTAGTTAAAGCCATCTAGGGCTGCCCATTTCAAGAAAAAAGATCGGAATTCGGCGAGGATGGAAAATTCTTTTCTACAAATTATGTGAAGTGAAAGTGCACCTCTTGTGAATGCGTTCCTTCATGATAACCCCACCGCTCACCTACAGTGGCCAGCATGTTCTCCAGACATGAACCCCATCGAACACGTCTGGGATACATTTAAGAGAGCTGATTTTGGAAGAGATGACTCACCACGATGGATACAGGCAAGAGTACGTGCTACTCGTACAGGTGTATACTGCAATCCGGAAACTTCGGAAAGGCTCGCTGCATGATTGTACAACTGGCAATGTGTGGTTTATATGAGCAATAAAGAGAGCTGAAACGCTGTTTGTGTATATCTCTAAGCCATTTGTATGTGAAGGTTTAGGACCTCTTCGCACCAAGGTAATACATTGCCGCTTTTGTTGTGTGTATTATGTTAGACTAGGCGTTGGCCTTCACAGCAGGAACACGGGCATCAGTCTCACCACGAAAAGAGACAGATTGCGAACGAGAGGCTACTAAGAGGAGCTTGTGAACACGATGCGACGCGACTCCAGCACTTGTCTGGCACGCAAATAATAAATGAAGTCACAGGTGGCGGTGGTGCAACTACGGAAGAGAAGAGTGAGGGCAGTGGAAGGCTCACCACAGCGTGGTTTCGCAGTCGATTGATAATGTGCTAGACATACGGGCTAGGGAAAAAGAAAGTTCCTCCGCTACCCTACCCTGAGGAACATCGATTCATGGATATTTCTTTCAGAACTAGATGATGCATACCTGTTAACCTTTCTTACAAGCTCTCTCACGAAGTTATATTCAAGGCCTAGATTCTTAAGGGAGTATGTACAGCTTCAAACCTTCAAACATTAACAATTTTAAATAAGTTTTATCACCGATTCTATCGAACCAATATAAACCAATGAAACGTTTTACATGTAAACTATCTCATATTTAGAGTACATGTGAAATTTTTAAACTGTCTTCAGTCCAGTTATACATTCAAATGAGAATCAAAGTAGTGGCTGTTAAGTTGTCGGGTTTCACAGTTCCCCTGATAAATGAAATATTTATTAACATATTTTTGCTCTGTTTGTAGGAAAGTGCATTGTAAGGTAGCAACTACAATACTGACCTCTTTCAGAATTCCCTCATGAAGTTTAGTATTATTAATTATGTAATAAATTAACGTAACATAAATTTGCATAAATATACGACTAAATCCATTTTTTTAGCGTATGGCTTTTAGTGCCGGGAGTGTCCGAAGACAGGTTCGGCTCACCAGAGTTTGTAGCTTCTTCTAAGCGGACACCATGGGGTGAGCTACAAGTACCGTCGCGTGTGGAGTGTTGTCTGGGGAGGAAAGTTTGAATGTAAGGACGAGGAGTTGGAAGGTAGCGGCTGTGGCCTATAGTTAGGGACCAACCCCGGCATTTGCCTGGAAGGAAGATGGGAAACCACAGAAGACCATCTTCAAGGTTGCCGACGGGGGATTCGAACCTCCTCGCCTCCCGGATGTGAGCGACTGCCTGCAACCACGGCGTAACGACCACGGCTAACTCACCCGGTACTAAATCCAATGACGTGTCGTTAATGCAGGCAACATTGATATTTAACCTAACTTGCAAGTCCATTTCAGTTATCCTACAATAAGAGGTAGCACATAACCATAGGTTATCAGTCAAATTTAACACACACACCCAAATAAAAGAGGTTGTTGACCAATATAAAGTACCACCACCTCTGAAAGGAATTAGCAAAAAAAAACCACTTATCCTCTACAATTATTATCGAATGGTTTTCCACACAATGAGCTGGTTTCAATTAATGCCTCTATCTTGGAGTACTTCAATCGTATTCTGAGATGTTGGGGAAAGAGGCACATGACCTCGATATTCTGCCCCTTAAAGCAACAACCAGCACAACCCGAATTGGAGAAATAATATCTTCAGCCAAAGGTAATGAATGCGTTCAATTATTGTACGATTTCTAATTTCATAAACGATCTTTAAAGACGAAGACACTTTTTATGAGCAGGCAAATTGAACTATACTCTTTTAAACAGCCGACATAAAACAGAGCTAAGTAATTTCTCGCACCATTTAATCTATTATTAAACTTGAAATGAAGATGGAGAACGTTATTGGTACTTTCACAGAATATAATTAAAATTCTGCGTTTCTTAGATCTAAATGTTTAAATTAAAAATGAATTTACTATCACATGAACCTCCGACTCTCAACGATGGATTATTAAAAAGCTCTTCACATTACCTATATATTTCCAAGTACTATAAATTCATATTGACTAGACAACCCGTGCGAGAAATCTCACATGTTCATAAACCAAACTTTCCCTAACAGGTTAATAATGAGAGGCTGAACAGCAATGACGTCACGTATTTTCCTAAAGCAACAGTATTTGCAAATCGCACACTTTTTACAAAAATTTATATTTATGAAATTAGAATGCAATTTGGCACTGCTAATGTCATTCGTGTGCTGAGTCCATTGATTGACAACTTAGCCGTAACACTCACCAGTTATTCGATATTTATGAATTTATACGATTTGAGTACTCATTCCTTTGATTTACAGTTTCTGAAATACATGCAAAATGATAAAGGGAAGGCCTCAGAATGTTAAAATGACATGAAACAGGCGTCACAGCGGTCAAAATGTGAAGTGGACAGCAATTATGGAGCATATTTTCCAACAGTATCTGCAAATCGCACACTTCGTACGTTATTTTAAAAGTAATTTTTATAGATACTAAAGATATTTAAAAATTAGAGTGCAATTCGTCACTGCTAATGTCTATTCTCTTTCATTTGAATGCATCTATACTACTGAAATAATATATACAGGGAGCGGCAAAAAGATCTGACGGTTTTTAAATCACAACAACACAAACATTTTAAATGATACAAACTCTTTTATTACTTTGAAGATAACGTCTTTAAAATGATGCCCATCTTTTGCCATGCATTCTTCCAGTCTTGCACTGAAGCTTTGCATAGTCATTAGGCTTCAACTGCTGGACAATAACCATTTTATACGGATGAAAATGCAAATCGAAACGCAATATTCGTCTCACTGCTCGATCCAAATCAGCACGGTTTTCTTCCGGGTCGTTCTTGCACTACTCTATTGACAAAAGTCATTGATGAGTTTCAGTTCTACTTGACTCAGCCAGAAGTGAAACAAGTGGACTGTATTGCACTGGATTGGGCTAAGGTCTTCGATCAAGTGTCTCATGAAAGACTTTTGTTAAAGCTACAGCAGCTTAACATACGGGGTAGCTTACTTGCATGGGTGAGGTCATTCCTAGAGGGTCGAACACAGTGTGTGGTGTACGGAGGAGCTCGATCGCAGGCTGCTCAAGTTACTTCTGGAGTGATTCAGGGCTCTGTGATCGGACCTCTTCTCTTTACTATATATGTGCTCGATCTTCCTGGCTGTGTCACCTCATCAATGTCACTATATGCAGATGACACCGTGCTATACAGGGGCATTACATGTGAAAAAGATTCCGTCTGTCTTAAATCAGATCTGGACAACTTATCGCTGTGGTGTTCTGTGAATAATTTAAATATAAATGTACAAAAATGTAAATACATAAGAATAACCAGGTCACAAAAACCCTTTGAGAATGAATACAAAATTATGAACAGTGTCATCCCACAGTGCACAAACTTAAAGTTATTAGGGGTAACAATCTCCGACACCTTGAATTGGAACATTCAAAGTGAAGTGGCAAGATGTAAGGCCACCAAAGTTCTGGGCTTCTTGTACAGAAACATGAGAGGCTGTAAACCTAGAGCCTTCAGGATGGCTTACACATGCATGGTCCGTCCGATATTAACGTACGGCTTACCTGCTTGGCATCCCACTACAGCGGAAAACATGAACAAGCTCCAGCGTGTACAGCGCCGCGCAGAAAGGCTAATAGCTCGTTATTCCCCTTCCCCTTTGTCAAAATTTCCATCTATAGAGGCAACAGCCAAACAAATTGATCTAATTTTTCTTAAAAAATCCCTTACAGGTTCCATTAATATTGACCCTTTTTGCCGACTGTCATTGGCATATCGCTCAGTTCGGAGAGGACGAGGTGTAACCCTCGTTCCGCCCTTCGCACGTAGCAATGCTTACCTGACAGGTTTCTACGGCCGCTCTGCGCGGTTATGGAACGCGCTGCCAGGAGACGCCAAGATCTTGCCACTTAGGAAATTCAAGCCGTACGTAAAAAGGTACATTGTATAAATAAACGTATGTATGAGTGATTGATTGTCTCGCTGAATGAATGAGTATCTGAATGGAATGAATGAATGAATGTATCGAGTGATTGAGGTTATGAAAGTGCGTGCGTGAGAGAGTGAGTGAACAGGAAAATGTACTATGTCAATATTCTAAATATGTAAATACTGCAAATATCTTTGTAAAACTTGTAAATATTGTTAAAACAAATGTAGATGTAAGCTGTACCTGTGGAGCATGAAATATGTATGTGGGGCTTGCCCTTTTTCACTAGGCCTTCCAAACTTCGTGTAAGATTTATGGTAAATAAATAAATAATAATAATAAGACATTTGCAAAGCAGCAGCTTGTTTACGAGCCGGCCGCCGTGGACTGGTTTCCACAGCTTGTCTAACTCGCTCAACATTTTCTGGTGTCCTGGCTGACCTTGGACGGCCTGTCGACGTACGTTTTAAGGCTGAACCTGTAGCTCTAAAATTACTCACCCATAACAAAATTGTGTTATGAGAGGGAACGCGTCCTCTTCGACTCGCTCAACCATACAACGACATAAACCGTCAGATCTTGTTGCCGCATGGCAAAAGATGGGCATAATTTGAAAAACGTTATCTTCAAATCTTAAAAGTTAAAATCTATTGTTCTTTCATGTTTTCCATTAATTGACATGTACACCTTGCTGTTATAAGTAATAAAAGAGTTTGTATCATTTAAAATGTTTGTGTTGTTGTGATTTAAAAACCGTCAGATCTTTTTGCCGCTCCCTGTATATGATGATTACCGATTCAATTTAGCATCCTGGTTTTATTTTATTTCCTCAGAATCCATTTGTAAGCATAACGTTGACACAAATAGAGAAATAGATTGCAGAATGAGGAAAATTCCACCTGCTCAAATCTTTAATTTAATACAGTAACACACCTCACTCCGAGATAGATTCAAAGCTGCTCATCGCAAACATGTCTCACGCCGACGCATCAAAGGAATGCTCGTGTCGGTACTCGATTTGAAGGCCACTCCCCTCAAAGGTGGATCATCCGCCGAAACGTCAAAGGAATGCTCGCGTCGGGACTCACCCCGAGGGCCGCTAGGAACGGTGCCTCGAGTGATGGCTTTGAGAGATCCTGAACAGGTATTGCCGTCCGAGTTGCAATAATGAAGCAGTTCTAAGCTCTCTGATACATGTAGTACTTTAAGATGCGCTTTCTGATTTCAATTATCTGGTAGACCAACTGTACCTTATACGTTTCCGATATGAAGCTTTCAACCGTAAATCCTTTTACCTGTATTATCTCAATTATTTAAAATGTGGTATGTTATTGGAGAAATTCTATCCCCCGGCAAAGGTAACGCGTTTAGCTATAGTTTGAGTTCAAATTTAATGAACTATCTTTAAGGACGATCAATTGGTCACCATGTTCCATAAAATCTTAACAATTACTACTGAAATGCTTCACAAACAAGGTGCGAATGTATTTAGCCTACTTTCATAAAAAAGAAATAACCTTTTAAGATCACTCGGGGTGTGGCTCTGTGTCCGCTGTGTGGATCCCCTCATCCCACTAATTACTAAATGCCTGAGCCAAATTGAACATAAAATGCCGGAGAGGTAGGCGCCCACCAAAGCACTTTAACCTCAGTTATCATATTTCCGCCATATTATCAGAAACGAAAATGGTGGCTGCTTGAAAATTTCATTTCCCACGTCGATCACCAGCTAAACCATAAATCATATCACTCTTAATTTACAAACTTACATGTTGTCCCCCGAATGACATCAGACGCTGAAATTATAACTTTGTTGGCTAATAAAAATATGATGCCGTGTAAAATTTTCAAGTATAGCAGTACAATCAGTCCGATGTGTAGGTTATGTCTCCACTATAAATTCCTGAACACACTCAAACCAAATTGAAGAAAAATTGCTTCAAGTAGCAATCTTCCCATGGACTTCAACTGCGCTTCTCATGTTACCGCTATCTAATCGATAACAAAATGGTGCCTCCTGATTGCCCAAATTATTCAAAAAATTTCAACATTTTGTTTTTGCCCCATATTAATTTCCGGACTTTTCGTTTTCTAACGGTACCGTGCATATATTCTTTTCGTACATCATTTTTACTTTCCCTCAATCTCACGTTCTATTAGTAAACCTACCCAAGTACATTTTTATTTCTATTAGACGAGAGACATAAGAAAATCATTAAGAATGAGGGTGCGTTAGACGCAAGGGAACATCAGCAAAATGGACGTTAGTGCTTCAAATGGGAGAAGAGGAATTCTACTGTAATGGTTGATTCCAATTTCTCGCTAAAATGCTCTTCTAGGCACCGTATAACATTCCCTTTTTTTCGTTCAATACTGCATGTACAACTGAATTGATAATTCAGTAAATAGAGTGTCGTAAAACATGTCATTGATTCAATAATAGCATACCTATTTGTTTAAGTTCATTTTCAACGTTATTCTGTATTATCCGACTTATTCGGTGATCCAGGACCAGTGGATTTAACTTGCCCAAGTTAGACGTAATAATATTGAATATTAAGTGCATTTGCCATTTTGAATATATAACATTTAAAATCCGTCATTCACCATTTCACAAATTTCAAATTTCGAAACTTTGCAGCAAAATGTAGGACTATAAAAATGATTTGTCCTGTGGGAAGCACAGTAGCATAGGCTGCAGATTTTCAAGATGGCAGATATGTGTAATTTTGAAATATTAAAATCAATAAATTAAAAAGCAATGACATTAATTAATTATGTTACCACAACGACATTAAAAATTACTACAAAACATTGGCAACGCGGTTTTTGAACTTATTATACTACAACATTAGGTTTTTACGTTTTAAAACTTCATTTTAATAAGCTAATCATAATTATACAAATAAATATTGTCAAAATATTGCTATTTGTAATCAGTTATTTTTAGATTTGACACAATGATATCTTAACTGAAATTGAACTTTTAGCTGAAGAAGGCTTCATTCTCAGGCCGAAACATGTACAACAATACAATTGAATACTTGTTTCCTTATTTGCATGGCTAGATTTGTGACGGTGCGCACCGGTACGCCGTAACGAAACCTCTGATCGGGGGGGGGAAATCGAATTTAGAACATAATTTTTCTCAAATATACCTCATCATAACTGATTCTAGAGCGTCTTTGTTAACACAAACAGTCTCCTCACTACTTTTCCTGAAGCTGAATGGCCCACCACTCACTCGTTTTAACCATTCAAAGTACGTAGAATTTTGGTGGCTTCGGGGACGGCACTCCGCTCTGGATACTAAAAGCAAGGTGAGGGAGAGAGGAGGCAAATACAACCAAAAATTTTCTTAACTTCGGACAATTTTATAACCTGTGAGGTAAAACATGTTTAAGGACAGAACCTTTTATAATACATAATTGTTTCAGGAAACTGTAAAGACAAATTTTTAAAACAAGAAATAAAGGATTGTTGGTGAACTTGCGTGTATTTTCAAACCGAATGTATTTAATTTTTAAAATTACGTAAAAAATTAAATTGAAATAATGTACATTGTTTGAATGGTAGCCTAGTTGGCTTGCATTAAAATTCAATATAGGCCAACGGCTATGGTAAGAAAAATGTTGCTACAACAGTCTCGATTTAATTTAAAATTGCAATCAAAATATGAATGCTAATGTGTCCACTGCTTAATTGTTAAAGGTGTTCATAAAAGCGTAAACATATAGTTTTTGGAACTCTATATTTCAATATTCAATAAAGCCCCACCACCATCACCCAGTAGCCCACAGTACCGGAACCTCTATTTTTACAAATCAAGCAATTTGTATTCATTGGCGTAGTGTTATTCTTCTCCTTTATTAGGATATTCTACAATACAGTAGTTTTCCTTCAACCCAAAAATACTCTACTCCTCCACAAATTTCGGTCTTCAGCATCTTCCTCGGTTAATACTCTGGTAGCTATGCTTCTCTTTACACTGTAAATAAGTTTCTTAGTGTTGTTTAAAATATTTCTGCTCCATAAAACGGAATTGAATGCTCCAATTGTTCTCCTAGCCTCACTTACTCTTTTCTCAATTTCAGATGAACTTATTCCCCCAGATTCTATTATTGAACCCAAATATTTAAATGTAGTGACTTTTTACACCATCCATCCATTGTTCTCTTGGTTCACCCCGTTTCCGTTTGCCTTCAGATTGCCAATGCAACATTAAATTTGGAATTCTACTGTTCTGTATCCTTTTCGGTGTCCAAACCATTGTAATCTTCTTTCTTCAACCACTTCTGGTATTTTTTTTACCTGCATAATTTCCCTGATTCTCGTATTTCTAATGTTATCCAATCTTGATTTTCTTGCCGCCCTCCTCCAATAATCCATTTCTGTTACTAATAATTTGTTTGCTGCTGTCTGTTTAACGTCCAAGTTTCTACTCCATATAACAAAATACTTTGTACCAATGAACTGTAAATAAGTTTCTTAGTGTTGTTTAACATATTTCTGCTCCATAAAACAGAATTGAATGCTCCAATTATTCTTCTAGCCTCACTTTTCTCAATTTCAGACGAACTTGTTCCCCAGCTTATATTATTGAACCCAAATATTTAAAATTTAGTGACTGTTTGAATTTCTGTATTTCCGATCTGTAGTTTCTCACCACCATTATTCTCTAATGTAAGGTATTCGGTTTTGCTGTAATTGATATTTAGTCCCCACATTTGATATTCCTCAATTAATTTCCTCAACATATAGGAGGCATCGTCTATATCTTGAGTCAATATCACCTGGTCATCAGCAAAAAGATGATTATGTAAGTAATACTCCTAGTTCATTTGTAATCCCATTGTACAACATTTCCTGAGCCATTTTAAGAATTAAGAATTTAGAAAGTAATTGAACAATTATTACGCTACGTTGAAAGTTGGTGAAAGAAGAAAATATAGCAACAGTAACAACCAACCATATTCTAGAACTAAATGCCCTGCTAATTTAAAAATACAATATCACCTCTGACGTCTCAAAAACCTGCGTTGCTGAGGAAAAGATTATTAAAAATTTGGGAATATATTCATCGTCCCTAATGCCTATCACAAAGCACACGAAAACACGCATTTATTCATCTAAAGCCTAGCTTCTATTGTAAACGGCCGCTATATTATATTTTCAAGTTCCGCTTGAGCCCCATTCACGTCGTCAAAATGATGATGATGGATGAGCCCTGTAAATAAACCACACACACATACACAGTGGCCAATGGCTTGCTCCCTGGGCAAACACGCCGAGATTTTAGATTATAATGAGAATTAACGAGACTGGGATTGAGAAGGAAGACAGTGGAGTATTGCAGGAAAATGAAGACAGAAGGAATTACGACCGAGCACAATGTGTACTTTCCTTCGTACACAAAAATATGGACGGGAAGTAAATGGGCTAATGTCCATAGCACATTCCCCAAGAAGGGAAAAGAATACTATGTTGTTTCCCATGAAAGTTTCTCTGGATGTTATGCTACGCCTAGAAATGCACAAATGCCAATATATCGTTTGTATTGCATTTGCGTTTGGCACTCCAAGACATTTGAAGAGCTTTTGTAATGATCAAGGACTAGATCTTTCTAATGAGCCACCTTCTTTGATCTACAGGTACTGAGACTCAGAATCCGGAGTTCTTGGGTTTGATTCCCACCTCTGACAGTAGATTCAATTCCGATCTCAGGGTTGGAAAGCCTCGTGAGGTTCGAGGGGGGTTCAATTCCATGGTTTCCCTCCTTCTACTCCAGGCTAATGCCGGGATGGTTCCTAACTTAAGGCCACGTCCGCCTCCTTCCAAATCCTAGCCTCCATTATATACACACAGACAACGACAGACATCACAATAACACAGTTTATTAGACAAATTTCACACATCCTTAAGTACATATGCCCTTAATGACTCCATAATAATAATATTAATAATAATAATAATAATAATAATAATAATAATAATAATGCCATTGGTTTTACGTCCCTTTTAACTACCCTGGCTTTTAGAGACGCCCCTAATGACTCCAAGTTGACCGCCAAATCACCTACACCTTTCCAGTACTAACACGCTGACGACAATTTTCCCCAACATAAGGGCATTTGACCTCAATGTTATTCCCATCGAAACAATATTTCCACTACCATCGCAATCACAATTCCTGCCAGAAAATCTCCACGAAATATGTAGAGCGTACAAATATTACAAAAGCGTATTCCCACTAGTAAAGCAAGAATAATGTTCAGAAAAAACTAAAACCTAGCCCTAGAAAAAATGCTGAGTTTTAATTCAATAACCATGAAAGCCAATATGCCATCTTATAGGAAGCCTTTATAGGGAGGTGAAAGGCTGCTTGAGCTATAAGCTCTCGAGGTAAAGAAGCGCAGGTGCGCATCATAAGAAAAGAGGTAGCGCGCAGCTCGCTACTCCTGTGGGGGTCCGGGCATGGACATCACGAGCCCGCTGATGAGCCAGCTTGGTGTTCCTAGGCGATACCCCATACAAGACACGGCACAAACCTGGAAAAATTCCTGAGATTTATATAGTTTCAATTCATTTTTTTAAATTTAATGTTTATTTATTTACAGCTTAGTTATTTTTACTCTTAGTTTTTAATTAGAATATATTATTAATTAGATTAAAGCTGATGAAGACTCCAATGAAGTGTAGAAACATGTAGGCTGCTATTGGATAGGTGGTTCATGAATTATTGTATTGACAGGCATTGTATTTTAAGAGTTTATAAACCAATACCGAAAATATCTTACAATACCTAGCATGGTAAATGTTATTACTTCTTAACATGTGCCATGGTGATGACGACTATTCGGGTCTGGGGATGGGATGGATATCCCGGGACTTGAAGTAACGTATCATTGGGGAGTTTTCCTTGAGAGAGTACGGAAGCCCTAAGGGAAAGACACCCAGGATAGCTGCTGTCCACGGCAGAGTTCGGATCCTGGATCTTCGGACTGTAGCATGCATTTCAGTCGTAGTATACAATACGTAATATGAACAGCCCAATGCGGTGTATCTGCTTATTATTCAAAATTTATTGAAGTGATTGGTATCTCAGTTGGATGTGATACGTTGTTCACCCTTCTGAATAATACATATCTATAAACGAAAGATGTTTTTGAACAGGTCTATGTCCTGAAGCAAACTTTCCCATGTGCAAAATGTATTGAAGTGACTGATATCTCAGGTGGATGTGGTGCAATGTTATCGTTTCATAACAAAATAATTATTTATTGTTTCTATTTTGAGACTTTACATTTATTTGAATTAATGACTTTTTGTAACTAACTAAACTTGTGTGAAGCTAAATTTCTAGGTTAGATTTCGTTGAACCGCTCAATCATAGTTCCAACGTTCACCACTAGGGTTCAGTGACATCTGGTAGAGAAAGTTGGAACTACTTGAAATTGAACGGAATTTGTAGCTGACCCCGTAGGTGTCCGCTTGAAGCAGCTACAGCCTCTGGCGAGCCGAACATGTCCTCGGACACTCCCGGAACTAAAAGCCATACGCTAAATAAATAATAATGTACGGATATCCATTTTCATTTTGGTTTTTGTTAAGATAGTTTTAAGATATTTTTCACGCTGACGAAGTTATTATTGATATAACGAAACGTGTACGTGTTAATTTACACCCTCTGTCTGGAAAGTTCGGTGAATGGGCTATATTACGCACGGATTGTTGGCTTACCTGGAAACTCCTGGCATAGTCTTCTTTAGGAATTATCTTCAGTTTGGGTCGTCAAAACTCTAAATTGAAAGCAAGAGAGAAGCGTGAATTTATGCAACCTAACGTGCACACCTGTTCGACGGGTGGCAGTGAGAAGGGTGAATGTTCTGTGGAATGAAATGGTCCCGAAAACCATCGTCGCGGGTGACGAGACCTGGTGCCTGAGGTTCGACTTCGAAGGCAAGCGTCAAAGTATGGAGTATGGGGGTCCAGGGACGCCGAAAAGCCCTGAAGGGCCAGAGGTTTTCGGACATTTCGGACATCCAACGTAATGTGACGACCCAACTGAAGGCTATCCCTCAGGAAGACTATGCTAAGATTTGTACAGCCGTTCAAAAAAAGTGCTTAACCATCCACGGGGATTACTTCGAAGGATAGTAACGGCTGTTTCAGGTAAGCCATCAATCCGTAATATAGACCCATTCACTGAACTTTCCAGACAGAGGGTGTAATTATTAACCTTCTTTCTTGTGTTTGACATAGCGGCTTTTATAATTTGAGATTAATGTCAGCCAACGCACATACTATTAAAAACCATCTTAGTAATTTTTAATGTCTATGCGTTTTAATATTCATGATACATAAATTAAAATTCCGTAAATACTGTATCATTCAGAATGAATATTTCATTCTCTTGTGTTAAAAATAATTGCCAATCTAGCGCTTTGAAATTTAGTGAAGGCGTCGTCGTGCTTGCCTCGCCATTCCGGTATGAATGCTTCACTTTCAACAAAAAGCTTTTACAGCTAATGCCGATGGAGAGACGATTTGTTCGCAGGTAACGAACGAAGCAGACTAAGGCAGTATTTCAACAGCATATCCCATGTCAACTAAATGAAAGTTCAACTTCTCTGACGTTATCGTGAGGACACGTTTCATATCAAGAGTTGCTGATTGTTGGTGATTGATTTAAGGGTTTTGTGACATCGTGTTCATGTAGCCCCGTGTACTTGGATGTGTGTGTGTGTGTGTGTGTGTGTGTGTGTGCGAGTGGAATTTGTCTGATAACCTGTGTTACCGTGAGCACAAGTTTCATAAGAACGATGACACAGTATAGGTCTACTCATTATTCTCTTTTTCAACAGGGTCGAGCTGGCTGCGTGGCTCAGCGGTAACGTTGTCGATAGCTGTGCCCAAGGTTGAAGGATCGAATCCTGTTGAGGTCAGCTGGCATTTGAGGGTTCGCAAATGCGAGGGAGCCGTGTCAGTAGATTTACTGGCGCGTTAAAGATCCCCTTCGAGTCAAAATTCCGGCACCCAGAAGTCTCTAAAAGCCGCAGTAGTTAAAAGGGACGTAAACCAAATAACATTATTATTATTATCAACGGAGTCGGGGGTGAGATACGATGGTTATTACAGCCTGATGCCCTTCCTGATGCCAACCTCATGAGAAGAGTTAATTGGAGATGAAATGAAATAAGATGAATGAAACTGGGAAAGGAGATCTACGAAAGCGGCCGTGGCCTGACAGAAGGTACCGTCCCAGCATTTAGGCCTACCTGGAGTTGAAAATGGGAAACCAGGGAATACCATTCAAAGGGCGGCTGACGGTAGGGTTCGATCCCTAGTCTTCCAAGTTCGTAGATAGCTTGGCCCCGTGACCTAACGCTACGCTTTAGCGAGCGTCACTACCCCGTGTACTTGGGTGCATGTAAAGCTTGTCCGATAATCTGTTTCACTGTGATGTCTGTAAAAACACTTCAAAGAAACGTGAAAACATGGTCTGGGATACCTTAATACCGTCGGGTAGGAGAAGAACGAGATTTGACCAAGGGAGGTCAACAGGAAAGATGAAAGACAGAACCCTTCCAATCAGCAGGGTTTCTGTGGTTGCCAACTACGTCCCACTAGGCGTGAGATTCTGAGGAGGCGCAAGTGTTGGTATTATTATTATGAATAGAAAAACGAAGACCTGTTCCCTAGTGTTATATGTCAACATCGAAATAATAATAATAATAATAATAATAATAATAATAATAATAATAATAAAATCGTCCATTGACTTTGACGGTTGCAAGTTTCTGACTTTGAAATAGATGCCTTCTTAATAGCACACTTTGCTATTAGTATTGCAGACCCTTCTGCACTACACCTCTGAAATCATTAATACGGAATCTAAACATAGTTTTCTAAGTCTACTTCGTCATCTCTGGGCCGCCACACCTACATCCATTAGCCTTCCATTAGTTTCACAAGCGCCATAGGAAAATTTCCTTCATCCACTCTGTCCACGTGGCACCATTATGTAAGTCGACCTCAACAGCTGCGTGGTTCAACAGTAAGGTTTTCGCCTGTTGACTCCAAGGTTACGGTATCGTACCGAATTCCGGTCCAGATTCATGGCATTTAAGTGTGCCTTAATTCGAGAGACTTATAGCAATAGATTTACTGGCTCGTTAAATATCCCCAGCTGGGTAAAATTATAGCACCCCAGAATTAAATAATTAATTATTACCGACAGCGGTAGCTAAGCTCGCTAAAGCGCAGCGTTAGGCCATGGGGGCCAAGCTCTCTGTGGATTCAGTAGACGTGGGTTTGAACCCCACCATCAGCTGTCCTTGAAATAGTTTTCCGTGGTTTCCCATTTCCAACTCTAGGCAAATGCTGGGACGGTACCTTCTGACAGGCCACGGCCGCTTCCTTCCACATCCTTACCCAGTTTCATTCCTCTTCATTCATTTCATCTCTCATTAACTCCTCTCATGAGGTTGGCGTCAGGAAGAGCATCCGGCCGTAAAAACCATCCACCACATAGAATTTCATCGTATCAAATTCCCGACCCTGTGCGAGACGGGAATAGTAAGGGGTGGAAATGGAATTTATATATTTATTTATTTATTTATTTATTACATTATTTCTAGAACCTCCCATCGATAAACGGTTGGGTGCGCCCATGTGATATTTTCACCTTTCGGAGTCACGACCGTAGTTACAGATAGGTAACGAACAAGCGAACTCCCAGTGACAAAATAGCGGCTTCGGTGGCGTAGTTGGTAGCATGCTGAGCTTCTAGGCCCAAGATCGCGGGTTCAAAGCCGGCCAAAGTCGTCGAATTTGTTAAGAGCGTTAAAAATCCCTCAATATGCCTTCCTTCGGAGGGGAAGTAAAGCAGGCGCGGTGGTTCCAAGTCATAGATATATGGCATGAACTTCCACTAACTACACTTGTGGAAGCTAAAATTTGTAGGTTAGTTTGATAACGCTATGTTAGTTCCAACGTTCGCCGCAGGATGCTGACTGCGATGGCAGTTAGTGGCCACGTCTGCAGCTAGGTGTCGTGGATGGTAGCATTTGGTAGTAAAAGTAGGAAGTACTTGCAAAAAATAATCGTCTGCAGTCCTTCTACCTGAATCACAGATAAAACACACTAATATAGCCATCACAATTAACACCGGTTATCAGACAAATTCTACACACACCCAAAGTACACGGGGCTACATGACCGCGTTGTCGCAGCCCCTAAACTGAGGAACCAACCAGTGACAAAATCTCGACCTGGTAACAATAATATTGATTAGGCTTAGTGGTATAATCAAAATGCTAATTAAACGGATCAACTCCTTTTAATAATAATCTACCTACCCATTATAACGACCCGAATTCTAATAATAATTCCAATAGCAGCAGATAAAAAGGAATGGTTTTGCCAATATTCCAGTGACGTTACGGGAATACAATGAATGTGCGTAGCCGTAACTCATCCAGCAGAACGTTCAATGAATCTAAACTGTTCCAGCAGAAAGTTGCCAACGCAGCAGTTCGTATTTCAATTTCCCTAGAGGTAGGAATACCTTTTTAATATCGAAATGATGTATTGTACGGCATAAAATACACTCAGCAATGAAAATATGGTTCCATTAATCCACTGATGGGTGGTAGAAATGAGAGAATTTATTGGTAGCTATCGATGAATAACTGCAAATGAGTCTCCTCCCCCCCCCCCCCCCCTCCTGAATTACTCTTTAAAAGGATAAAGATGACGTATCAAAGATTCAAATAATGAAGTTCAAACGAATTTACTTAAAAAAATATAGCAATCAATGTCTACTAAAGGCAATGCCTTGTCGATTCAAACATTGTCTTCTGTCTTCAGCTTGTCCTTTCATCTCACAGTAGGAAGCACGTCCTACGTTTTACATCAATACTTGAAGGAACTGATTCCTTGGTCGACCTCGTCCCTTCTTTCCTAAGACCTTTCCTTCTAGTAGATTGGTTAGAAAGGTATTATGACGCACGGTGTGTCCAATGAATTTAGCTGTTTTTCTATGAACTGTTACCATCAGCTGTTTCTTCCCCTGGATTTCTCGCAGTATACTTTCGTTTGTTCTTTTTCAGTCCAACTGACCTTTAGCATTCGCCTCCCGACCCACATCTCAATCGCTTCAAGCCGTTTCCTATCCTATTCTCGAATTGTCCAAGATTCACATCCATATAAGAGTACGCTCCACACAAATGACATCACAAAATGTTTCCTAATCTCAATATCAAGCTGTATATTGGACAGAAGAGTTATTTTGTTGCCGAATGCTTGTTTGACAAGCGCTATTCTTCTTCTTATCTCTTTGCTATTGCGGTTATCATTTGTGATTAAACTTCCGAGGTATGGGAATCGTGTTTGATGGTCCTTGGTAACGGAGGGAACGAGTAAAATTAACTGAAAAAAATAAGCCAGCAAAATTCCTTCCTAAAAAGCATATTATGGATATCACTTGTTTATAATGGACTTCTTAAAATGATGATGATGATCATCATTAATCGAATACTACCGCTATTTTTTTCTTTTTAACGTCCTTGTACCTTGCAAGGTATAACCTATTCAGACCCAGGACGAAATTAGTGGCTAAGATTTTCTTTTCCTGTATTTCTTATTAAATACCTAGACTATTTGAAGACAAAAGGCACATTCTTCACAAAATATTAAAACTACAGACCACAGCTACCTCTTACAGTAATGCGCTAAGTCGCTAATTTATAGGGGTAGACGAGTGGGTTCGAACCTCACCGTCGCCATGTCCTTGAAATGGTTTTTCATGGCTTATCATTATCAACTCCAGGTGAAACCGTAAAGATATTTTCTGATAGGTCACGGCTACTTCCTTCCAACTTTTTGCCGCGTTTCATTGGCCACCATTCATTTCGCCTTTATTTGACATCTCTGCTGAGCTAGGTGTTGGAAAGGTCATACGGCCGTAAAACCAACACACTACATAGAAATCTCATGTTATCTCCCACCTCGTATAAATCGGAATGTTCAGGGATAGAAAAACAGGTCAGAATTAACATAATACCAACTTCTGCTGATAAAAATATTAAAAAGTGAATGTGCACGTGTGTGCTCCATAGGTCTGAGATCTAACTGATATTTTTTTATGAACTCGCCAACTTAAATTCTGAATACCATTGATTGACACGCCGAGTTCATTTCCCATATCCACCACTGTTGAAACAGCAGTAAATATTTCTGCATTATCATGATTTGTAAACCGCAGCAGAGCAAAGCAGCTCAGGTCAAACCACATGCACGACACTGCACGCTGCAGTGCATCATCCCAGCCGCCAAGTTTCAGGAAGTAAGGACCACAAAGCTAACACTGCGTGATATCATCCCCGACAGACAATACCCGAGCTGTTTACATCTGCGCTTTGTCCTGTTTCATTACGTGGGGGAAGTTGGGAGTGGAAGAGCTACTGCAGGTACATAAACACTTGGCGCTGAGTAAAGTGAGGAGGACTCTCTAACTCCCTTTAATTAGACCACCCAACAAACTTCTTACCACCAGCGCCGTCAATTAATGTCTGCCCTACATAGTAATCTGTAACGCCATTTATGGATTACTTGAACAAAGTTCACGACAGCTACTGATCCAAGAACGAACGTCCATAAGACTGTAATTCAAGGGTGGCCAACTTGTGAACCTCCGGGTTCGATGTTTAAAAAACAATTTCATTAATTTTTAATTTTCCTTTAGCGTGTGGCTACGTCACTAATTACATTTTTTTAAATTACAAAATAATATCCAGGTCACGAATGTAGTTTGCCCCAGAGGAGTGCGTCAGGCCTCGGCAGCCGGCACAGTCCATATCCTCGCCGCTAGATGGGGGCTTCATTCATTCCATTCCTGACCCGGTCGGAGACTGGAAGCAGGCTGTGGATTTTCATTTTCACGAATGTAGTCTATAGATCTCGCAGTCATCACAAGCAAGTACGTTGAATCGCCAGGAAAAGCTCTCAGGACACACCTGAACTATATGGCAAACAATCTGTTTTTGAGCTTCGCCTCTCTCTCTCTCTCTCTCTCTCTCTCATAATCGAGAAAATATGTACACAAAATTAACACTCCAGATTCCTATCCACCGAACAATGAAGTTCAATAAATATTTTGTTTGCACCGCCTCACGCCACCTCAACACCTTCAATTTATATAAGTTTGCCAAATTTGCACACACTGCAGTTCTCGAAAGTAGTCTTTCATCCTGCTTCTTGGAGCATTATGTTAAATTTATGTTAAAAAGTTCGTTTATGCAATTTGTTTAAACTATAAAAACAGGACAACAGCAGACAACCTACCGTAAGAATATGTTTATATATTACTTGTATATGGTGTTTATTTTTCAGGCTGAAACTGGGCCTGTATACACATTTTGTAGATAATTTTCTAGTGTTGCCGTACTATTGTTAGTATCATTGTTATACTATTATTGTTCGTCTTCTTGTTCCGTATGAGCCAACTACGGTCCACGACATTCAACTATTGTGTTTAGAGTGGGTCTTGATGTTTGCCCTCTGGCTTTGTTGTTCCTTTCTCTCCTTTGTCCAGAGACCACCTGTCTTCTTTCTTGGGTTTGTCCTGGAACTTCATTTGCTTCAGTTTACTCCTGAGAGATGTTCAGTCTTTTTTGTCTTTTTCTTTAACTCCCAGCTCCAGCAGATCTTTGTCCACTTTTATCACCATGGTGACTTGCTCTTCCTTCTTTGCCAGTATCTGAAAAGCTGGTTGGTCAGCCTGGTTGAATGCATCCTGGAGACGTATCCATAAAATGCTAGTCGTCTCTTCATGGGCACGTCTGTAATTTTTTCAGATTGTCTATAGAGCTCCTGGTCGGGTCGTCTTTTACATTCACTCCAGACTATAATTTCTTATATTGTGAATATTGTACGAGACGTATTATATATTTTTAAAATGTAACTGGTTGCTTATGATATGATACGCCAGGCTGTTCCAAATCAACGAGTGTGAGTATGCGTACACGCGAGTACTCAGCAGTGATGCTCGGACCACGGTTGGAGAGGGACTGGGGGTGATAGCCAATAAGTCACTGGGCGAAGGTCATAACCCAAGTCCTGTCAGTCTTGATGTAGTCACCGCGCATTTACGGCAGCCCCCACAGCAGAGCTGAATTGCATGTTGCAGATTTACTCACGCAAGGTGGCGAGTACTCTGCTGCTCACTGGCGAGCTGCTCGGCTAGAACAGCCTGTGATACGCTATATATTGACCCTTTCACGAATTGATTGCCTGCGGTCGAGATGGGAACTATTCTCAGTTTAATTGTGTCACACGTCAGCCAGCTTCGTTGACAGGTACAGTTGCGTGAGTAGGATATGACTTATCTCCAGTAGCTTCAGTCATCGATTAACTGCCCGTGGTGACATGAGCTCCTGTGACGCTTATCTGCGCTTTTAAGACAGGTAGAGCGCGCAATGCTGGTTGACTTATGATAAGACTACACTCTGTCATCACTGTGTTCTCCACTTCACCCCGCGGGGCACCTGCTACAATAATCAACAAACGCTGGCACAACCACGCTCAACGGCAATCAAATCTTAAATGGGTAATAATAATAATAATAATAATAATAATAATAATATGAGTTTCATTTAAATTAATGTGATCTTTTTTCTATGTGTTACTATGTTTACAAGCCCTAATACTATTCCATGTAGGGTGCTACTGTAAAGGAGCTCTTGAGCTCTAAGTGTAGCCGTGAACATAAAATTAATCAATCAATCAATCTCAGCCTCAAGTGCAGAGAATGAGCACATCCGTCAGTGTTGGTTCTTATCCGATTAAGCACCGACCAGATAGACTATTACGTGGCAAGTCAAACCCGGGTGGTTAGGACGAGACACAAGGCATCTGGAGTTCTTCCGTCGTCCTGCATGTTACATTATCTGACGGGGATACCGCTCACACAGGGTCACACATCAAGTTGAAATTTTCTCCTCACATTCCGTATTTTCCTCCCATCATTTCTAATTTGCATCTAGAGCTTTCTGCACATTTTCTCCCCCCACCAAGTACGTCGACCCCACAAAGGTCAGGAAAAGAACACGTATCAACCAATTTTGTCGTGGGGAAAACAGATGTATCGCACTTTATATCTGAAAGTTGTATGATCTGACCACCTAGGAAGGAACGAGTGGAGGTGTTCTCGCTACGCTGTGTAGTGCAAGCTGTTGAAGCGCATTCGGTGGCGTAGTTGGTAGCATGCTGAACTGCTGTGCCCGAGATAGCAGGTTCAAACCCGGCCAAAGTCGTAGGAATTTTTAAGAGCGTTAAAAATCCTTCGGTATGCCTTCCTTCGGAGGGGAAGTAAAGCCGGCGGTCCCATGTCATAGATTTATGGCATGTAAAAGATCCTCCCACAGACTGAACTTGTGTGAAGCTAAATTTCTAGGTTAGATATCGTTGTAACGCTCTAATAAAGTTCCAACGTTCACCACTAGGTATCATTGGCATCTGGTAGTGAAAGTTGGAACTACTTGAAATTGAACGGAACTTGTAGCTCACCCTATGGGTGCCCGCGGGAAGCGGCTGCAGACTCTGTTGGGCCGAACATGTCCTCTGACACTCCCGGCACTAAAAGCCATACGATAAATAAATAAGTAAATAAATACAATAAATGTTGAAGTAAAACGGCACACCACGTTTGTTACGAAAAAAATGGATGTTCCTATCCTTACAGCAAGATACTTCTCCTTTTTCTTTTGGATTTTAGGGGAGTAAAACTGCAATGACAACTCAAAATTGCATATTAATAGCTGAATAAACTCCTAACTTCCCGTCACTTGGTCAAAAGAAACTATGGCAACGTATGAAAAGCAAGTTTAAATACAATTATAAAAGCACCTCTCCAAGGCTAGTTTCGTACTTGAAACTTAAGCATACGCTGAAGACCTGATATTCAATACAGGTGTCGGAAGGTAAAAGTTTTATCAACAAACGAATACCTTGGCAGCACTTAACTACCATCCACTGTAGCCTATATTTATAATGACGCCAAGTTATGATTTTCAAGTTTTATTATTGGTGTTTGGTTATTAATCTTCATTTGTGTGTGTCGACCACTTATAATTCCCGTTTTTCTACCGGGATCAGGGATGAGATGCGATGAAATTTTTTGTGGTGGATGGTTTTTATGGCCGGACGCCAATCTCATGAGAGGGGTTAATGAGAGATGAATGATGGTGAATGAAACTGGGCAAGGATGAGGAAGGAAGCGGCCTAGGCCTTATGGCCTAGCGCTGCGCGTTAGTGAGCGTAGCTACTGCTGCCAGTAATTATTCTTCTTCATTTATTAAGCCCTAAATGCAAGTACCACAAATTTCATAACATATGTCCATTCAACGTTCGTACACATTGAAACTTTCAATTATAATTGCACCATAAATTTGCATATAAACATAAAATTTAGCCTAAACATTCCGGTGACGTACGATATTTTGTTCGTGGTTTAGCCTTGTACACTTTTAAGTACCATACTGTAATTATTATTCTAATTATTACTACTGATTATTGATAATATGGGATTGCACAGACATATTATTTAAGGCGAGACATATAGCTGTCATTGTCACTTGCACCGAAGCCATGTGAGTTACACCAGGTTACTCCCACTTAAAGCTTGGCGCTTAACTTCGCTCGAACGAGTTACAAGCAACTCCTCTAGATCCTACCTCCATGGATCTGACAGCATCTCCACCAAGTTGGCAACGCTGCATGAGTCCCTGTACCATACTAAGATCCAATATCCCCGTGCAACCGGTAGTATGCATCTTCTCCCACGGTACTGTTTAGCGGGTTAGCATGTCCGTCAGGCGCATTAGTTAAAGATTTGATTGAAAACGGAAACACACAGCAAAACAATGCGATACGAAATAAACTAATACTTGAAGCAGAAAATTACCACATAGCTGAATATAAAATCACATTATAAAATGTTTTACAAGCCCTGTGAGAGAGAATGAGGACATATCAGTTCATTATTCTAGTTTGTTTGCTGGAATGTTCATGCAATAAAGCTCTACACACACCCTGCAGCATCGTGTTATTATTATTCTCACATCCGAGAAGAGTTTATTTTCATTAAATAAGTTCGCCTGCACGGTAATAGTTCACTCTTTAATTACTTGCTAGGTACCCCTAGCTACAGACAGAACTCGACAAACAAAACAAACAGGAAATAATTAATTACTATACACATAGAACATACGAAGTCGACAACTACATTTCAACGTAATTTCGAGAAATGAATAATATTAGTTGGCAGATGCACGTTTCCAAGTGCCCAAATACAACATTACCAACTTGCTAGGAATGCTCGCAGAGGAAAGAGGAAAAAATGTAGAACTTTCGAATTCAATTCGACTCAGACACAATCGCTTGGTCATTGAGACATATGATATATTTTAACAGGATTAAACTCTTGCCAACTTTTCTAGTGTCGGGGTTAGTATTTAGACTCTGTACCCAAATGACCTGGGCTCTACCAAGAAATTTAATTCTGGTCTGATGGTGGGAAAGGATTACACTCCAGCTTCGTGAAGCATAACTGATAAGACATGGGTTCAATTTTCTTCAATTTTCACCTCAGCTGTCATACAAATGTTTTTCTTCAC
Organism: Meconema thalassinum; assembly: GCA_946902985.2. Lineage (NCBI taxonomy): Eukaryota > Metazoa > Arthropoda > Insecta > Orthoptera > Tettigoniidae > Meconema > Meconema thalassinum. The sequence continues at coordinate 166,219,314 of OX336396.1, forward strand.
TTCTACTCCAGGATGATTCTTAACATTAAGCCACGGCATTTTCCTTTCAAATCCTAGCCTTAACTACAAATACACACACACTGTACTAAAGCCATCACAATGACACAAGTTATCAGACATTTTCCACACATTCCCAAGTTCGCGTCGCTACAGCAGCAATTAAAACAACAAACACATACAATTGCAATTCGTACTTGCTGGAGACAAAGAATACACAAATAAAAAGAATATAAAAACTCAGCAATTCTTCTAGGTTTGTGCCGTGTCTTGTGCGGGGTTTCGCCCAGGACACCAAGCTGGCTCATCAGGAGGCTCTTGGAGTCCCCGTCTGGACCCCAACAGGAGTAGCAAACTGCGCACTACATACCTTTTTATGAAACGCACCTATGCTTCTTTACTGCGAGAACTAATAGCTCAAGCAGCCATAACCTCCCTATGAAGGCTTCCAAAAAGATGGTCTGGGCGGGGACACCAAGAGCCCGTTGGTGAGCCAGCTTGGTGTCCTAGGCAAAACCCCACACAAGACATGGCACTAACCTAGAAGAATTGCTGAGTTTTAATTCACTGGTCGTTAAAGCCAATATACCAGAATGAATATGGCTTTAAGTAAGGAACAATATTGTTGTTTGTGTCTTCAGTCTTTAGACTGGTATGATGCAGCCCTCCATGCTTCCCTGTCCTGACCTAATCGTTTCATCTCAACATAACTACCACACCCTACATCTGAGGCAATCTGTTTAACATATTCTAAACTTGGTCTACACCTACAGTTCGTATCCTCGATCCTTCCTTCCATAAGTAACTTGGCTATTCCTGGGTGTCATAGTATGTATCCTACCAATCTTTTCATTAGTAGTCGCCAGAAACATCTCTACTCTCACAATCGTCTTAATACCTCTTCATTTGTAACCCTATCTACCCATCTGATATTAATTATTCTCCTGTAACAGCGCATTTCAAACGCTTCAATTCTCCTCTTTTCCGTCGCTCCAAGAGTCCAAGTTTCACTTAAATAGAGTGCCACGATTCAGACAAAGGCTTTCAAAAATGGCTTCCTAATACCGAAATCTATATTTGATGTCAACAAATTCCTTTTCAGTAGAAATACTTTCCTTGCCTTTCATATCCTCTTTGCTTCGTCCATCACTGATTATTTTGCTTCCTAAGTAACAGAATTACCATACTTCCTTCAGGTATTCACCTGCGAATTCGACATCCATAGCGTTATCTGATTTATTTCGTCTGCATTCCAATATTTTTATTTCACATTTATTAATTTTCATCGTGAATTGTTTCCTCAAGACAGAATCAATATCTTTTAAACAGTTGTACAAGGAATAATTGTATAACTTTAAATCTAGGAGCATATTGTTAAATCACATCTCAACATTAATGACCTCCTTTGAAAGTCATACATTTCAGCACATTCAATTATTCAGTAGTGACAATGGCGTCAGTCACGTTTTACCGTTATCTACCTTTTTGGTAAGCAATCCAAACCCCGCAGCTCAGTTGGCACGTCGAGCGCGCTGTTTTTCATAGATGTCATGTAACAGTTTTATAGCCACGTCGCCCTCAATCCATTCTCGTTTTTGTCTTCAAGCTTCATCTGTGTTCAGCCACAGGCATCACGTTATTCTTCCCTCCAACATTCAACTTTACGATCGAGTGGTTTCCGGATGAAAAATGCACTCATCTCTCAAATACTAGGAGAGATTTATGTCTTTGTGTAGGGCTAGTACTTTTAATCGATTATTCATTTATCGAATGATCGATTAAGCAAAGCAGAAAATATCTATTAATTGCTACAATAAAACTAATCGATTGATCGGTTAATCGATTGGTCGAAATTTTTATTGTTTTGTCAATTAATCGATGTACTTCGCTCCTTTCACTACCCTCTCATAGAAACAAAACAGACATTTAATACATTAAATATATTGTATCATAAATTTTTAAATAATGTACCTTCTTTTGTAAAAAATAGGCTAAAACAAAGGAAAACAAAAATATTTCTGTTCTAAATTATAAACATTGAACAAGAATTCAAAATCTTCGCTGAAAACTCTTCTTTTTCTTTTTTCAAAACCCATCCCAATTTGATCGATGTTTGTCCTTCCACTGTCACTGACTCTTATTAGGTTATTGTTAACTAAAACAAGTAAGGACACTTTGTATACACACATCAAAAAAAGTTTTGCATCACCTCGGTTCCCAGATCTCCGGCATATAGACGTTGACTGTGTATATTGTATCCAAGATACAGTCCCTTTGACTGTTCATAGATGTCACTAAAACTGCTCAAAGATGTAAACAACCATGCATGAGCAGGGCCTATTAGACGGAGGGGGTACGACAGCCGATCAGTTCCAGTCATTCCACCAGGACGAAGGTACGCTGCTCATGTTGTCTGTAGTTCTACCATGCCTAGAAGGTCAATACCGCAGTTCGATCGCGTCCGCATTGTTACTTTGTGTCAAGAAGGGCTCTCAACAAGGGAAGTTTCCAGGCGTCTCAGAGTGAACCAAAGCGATGTTGTTCGGACATGGAGGAGGTACAGAGATACAGGAACTGTCGATGACAGGCCTCGCTCAGGCCGCCCAAGGGCTACTACTGTAGTGGATGACCGCTACTTACGGATTGCCGCTCGGAGGAACCCTGACAGCAATGCCACCATGTTGAATAATGCGTTTCGTTCAGCCACAGGACGTCGTGTTTCAACTCAAACTGTGCGCAATAGGCTGCATGATGCGCAACTTCACTCCCGACGTCCATGGCGAGGTCCAGCTTTGCAACCCCGACACCATGCAGCGCGGTACAGATGGGCCCAACAACATGCTGAATGGACCCCACGGAATTGGCATCACGTTCTCTTCACCGATGAGTGTCGCATATGCCTTCAACCAGACAATCGTCGGAGACGTGTTTGGAGGCACCCTGGTCAGGCTGAACGTCTTAGACACACTGTCCAGCGAGTGCAGCAAGGTGGTGGTTCCCTGATGTTTTGGGGTGGCATTATGTGGGGCCGACGTACGCCACTGGTGGTCATGGAAGGCTCCGAAACGGCTTTACGATACCTGAATGACATCCTCCGACCCATAGTGCAACCATATCGGCAGAATATTGGAGAGGCATTTGTCTTCATGGACGACAATTCTCGACCTCATCGTGCACATCTTGTGAATGCGTTCCTTCAAGATAACGACATCGCTCGACTACAGTGGCCAGCATGTTCGCCAGACATGAACCCTATCGAACATGCCTGGGATATGTTGAAAAGGGCTGTTTATGGACGTCTTGACCCACCAACCACTCTGAGAGATTTACGCCGAATTGTCGTTGAGGAGTGGGACAATTTGGACCAACAGTGTCTTGATGAACTTGTGGATAGTATGCCACGGCGAATACAGGCATGCATCAATGCAAGAGGACGTGCTACTGGGTATTAGAGGTAGTGGTGTGTACTGCAATCTGGCCCACAAATGCTGAAAGTCTAGCTGTATGATGGTACAACATGCAATGTGTGGGTCTCATGAGCAATAAAACGAGCTGAAATGTTGTTTGTGTTGATCTCTATTCCCTTTGTATTTAACGGTTCCGGAACTCTTGGAACCGAGGTGATGCAAAACTTTTTTTGATGTGTGTATTTAGGCAAAGAGTAATTTTTATATATTTCTATACATCATTCCGAAAACATGCGTAGTAAGCCTAACTCAACTGAAGCGATGACGTCTCATTTAAACTTATTTTCTTATCTCGTGTATACTAATCAATTAATCGATTCTTCAGTTAGCCGATTAAACTACGAGTATTATTTGGTTAGTCGATTAATTTCAAATTATTCGATTTCTCGATTATTAATCGATTAATAGAACATCGCATACTACCAGATCTAATTTAGTGCCATAGGATATTATTTTAAATCTATAATACAGGGAGTTTTTTTTTTTTTTGCCGGAGTGGGGCCAGCGGTCAGCTACCAGGCGCGCGTATGCCCTCCGCCAGCCAACCGACTTTGGCCCGCTGATTACGCGGAGATAAAAACCGTAACAGAGTGCATTAATTAATGGTAAATTCACCAGCAAATCATGATTAATAAAGAACTTACCTTTTCACAGAAGATGCTGAAAATCTTCTCCTTCATCTGACAGACAGGCGTTGTACCGTGTAAATAGCAGCAGAAGGGAACGTGTAAACGCTAATTTATTTACACGGTACAACGCCTGTCTGTCAGATGAAGGAGAAGATTTTCAGCATCTTCTGTGAAAATGTGAATTTGCCATTAATTAATGGACTCAGCCACGGTTTGTACCTCTGCGCAATCTGCGGTCCGAATTCAGTTGGCTGGAGGAAGGTGAGCGCGCGCCTGGTAGCTGGCCGCTGGCCCCGATCCAGCAAAGAAATCACCCTGTTTAATCGGCCACACAAGAGTCATCGAATGGGTATGGTTTCTATGCCATGTTTTTCGGGTTCATAATTATAAATAATCGAAAATGTATACAAGTTACGGAATTAAATTATTAATAACTGATATTCTTACCAAATATAATTGAATTGCGAGGCCGAACAAAGGGAAAATCGTTAACTTGAGTAAAGGAAGGAGTTTCAGTGGAGCATGGAGATTTATACTGGCAACGCGGCGTAGCCGAGCTCGTTAAATCGTGCACCATGGCCGAGAGGGCAGTTGAAGCAAGTCCGGAGATTGTAGGTTCGATTTCTGACGCTGACAGCGGCTATTCTGAGTGTGGTTTATCCCCTGTTCTTTTTTCCACACTCCCTCCAGGCAAATGCCGGGATAGTACCGTACATCAAGTTCCGGGGAACCTATCTCATCCCTGTGCTTATTACAATTACACACACAACAACAGTCTTCACAGAAACAATAGGTTATCAGAAATGTTCCACACTCTTCCAACTACACGGGGCTGATGACTAAGATGTCCTAAGCCCTTCGAATTACAAGAAAATATACGTAGGCCACCTCATAAATTGTGACTTAGGTAGGGTCTGTTTCATCGAAAACCGGCTCAGTGGTAACGTTCTCTCCTGCCGTGCTCAAGGTTTCAGGATCAAATCCTGGCGCAGTCAGCTGGTATTTGAGGGGTGCGCAAATGCGAGGGAGCCGTGTCGGTAGATTTGATGATCATGATCAGGTACCATCAAGTCGGCGTCGCCTCCTAGCGACTGCATGGATGGACTGTCTTGACTCGGTCTTCAGCCATATACATCGAATCCTTCACTGACATACTCATGTTGGATTTGATGGAATCGATCCATCTCAATGCTGGCCGCCCTCGTCTCCGAGACCCTTCCACCTTTCCAAGCATAATTGTCTTTTCCAACGAATCAGAACTTCTCATAATGTGTCCAAAATATGACAGCTGTAGCCTTGTTATCAATGCTTCAAGAGACAGATCTGGTTTGATTTTTTTGAATTACCCATACATTTGCCTTCTTGGCTGTCCAAGGAATACACAGTATCCTTCTCAACACCAAAGCACGTTAAAGATCCCTTTCGGGGCAAAATTCCGGCACCCCGCTGTCTCTAAAAGCCGCAGTAGTTATAAGGGACGCAAAACCAATAACATTATTATTATTATCATCGAAAACTTGCTAGATAACACTTGAGGAGAGACTAGATTTAAATAACGTATCACCCTCCTTTTTATGGTGAAAAAAAAAACAACAACAACAACGAGACATTTGTTAGCAAAAACACTGAACCATTAACTTTTCCCTCTGTCCCTGTTTTTCATCGTATTTCTCTTTAACGCCGACTTCCCTTCCAAAATCCTTTCCTTCACTCTAGCTTAATTAGACCCAAGTTAGCGGTCGCCTAGGCAATCAGCCTTTCACCATAGCCAGTTGTATTTGCGTTCTGCTCCCAGACACTGTCCTTATGACGGTAGAGAAATGATCCCTCGCAAAGTCCGTGGGTGAAGCTGCCAGTGTAAGTGAGTATCAAAACTCGAATTGAAGAATAGATCTCAGATTTGCTTATGTTTGTGAGCACATTTTGGCTTGTATGATGAGAGCACCAAGTCTCATTGAAAGAGCATTGTGGTGCTCGCAAACAACACTTTGAGGACGCCTTAGTTAGAGAATCGCTGCCCCATACAGAAGATAACTATGTAGCCTACTCACCCTTCGGCTAGATCCATCCTTGGGCGTCTGGTCCGATGCCACCGTCCCGAAGATCGTCGGCTGTAACAAGCAAAAAAAGTAATTGTTAAATATTTTTTCAGTAAGTCATTTAATGGACAGATTCTTTCAATTACTTATTTGCGAACATGTAAAATGTTAATACCAATAACAAAAACAAGAGCCAAAGCCATTCAACATACGGAATAAAGACAATAACCGTTTCAAAATGTACATGCAAAATCTCACAATTCCAAAGAACACAAAAACTGTCGCGAAACAGATAACAAGGGTCAGAGTCAATCACTCGACTGCAGGCGGGAAGCAGGTATGCATCCCTACTCTTGCACCCTTCAGCTGAAGAATGCCAACTTCCCTTACGGAAATACGAGGCACGTCCAGAAAGTAAGTTCCGTTTGGTAATAAAATTAAATTGTGTACAGATACAGGAAAATTATTTATTGCACAACATTCTACACCTCTTAAACTACTTACCAGGAGAACTGCGTATGTTTAGGAGTTCCTCCTGATCACATACGCAATTTGCCTAACAGTGGTGGCCAAACGGTAGGATATCTTATAGGGGAGTCTTCACTCTCGTTTATGGTCGGCGGCAAACTTCTATGAAGAAGGTATCCAAAATTTTGTGCCACGCTATGACGAATGCCTGCAAAAGTTCGTCAGTTATGTGGAAAAGTAGTTTAAGAGGTGTAGAATGTTGTGCAATAAATGATTTTTCTGTATCTGTACAAAATTTAATTTTATTACCAAACGGAAGTTACTTTCTGGACGTGCCTCGTATAATGGTATAAAATGCATAGACATTAACCATCATGATGATGGTATTAAATATTATCCGTGTTGAATGATATTAACCTCAAATTATAAAAGCCGCCTTGTCACACGCTAGAAAGTAGTTTAATAATTAAATTAACACGTACATGTTTTTTATATCAATTATAACTTCGTTAGCGTGAAAAATCCTAGAAACTATCTTAACAAAAACAAAAAGAAAATGGCTAACCTTACAAAAAGTCATTAATTTAAATGAATGAAAAGTCACAAAAAGAATTAATAAATAATTATAGGATTTTACACATTATTATTATTATTATTATTATTATTATTATTATTATTATTATTATTATTGTATTATTACTGTCTTTTTGTTACTATCGTTGTTAGACTATTATTATTAATATTGTGAATGTAAGTGAAATGTTTTATTTTTATAGCTCCTAATCTTATTTTATGTAGGGCGCTACTAAGGAGCTCTTCAGTTCTTAGTGTAACCATGGAAATAAAATAAATCAATCAATCAATAAACCATTCCTTTGTACAGCTTCGCGGTTCTTTAACACATTCTACCTTCACTCATTTACAAACCTTGTTAGCACTACACAACTCAAGAAATACGTAATGTCAAGATTCCGCATGGAATATGAATTAAAAATATGAATAGTTCGTACAAACCTTTTGAAATATATCCGTGCCATGCAGCTTTTTCTAATATTTTTAGTATATCCAAGATACAACTTCCGCGGAATTTATACTAGTTCGAGTAATCCTGTCACTCATGTACTCGTTTTAATAACAGATCATATTATAATTCACATAAAAAACTGTAGTCCTTTTTTAACGTACTATAATTTTCCTTTTTTTTTTCAATAGATATAATAATACATTAGGTAATTTATTATAATATGATATTCTAATTTGTATTATTCAACTTGTATAAAATGTTTGCTAATTGGCTTGTTTAGTCATAAGTGTATTTTATATGTTGCTTTATTAGTTGTTAAGCTAGGTTTAGTTTCTTATTATAAAACTTCAAGCCTGAACATTGTACCAGTATACGCTACATACAGGGGTTCTTTAGCCTCAGTGGCAGTTCTCTATGCATAACAAGAAGTTCCGTGACGAACTAAAGAGCCTACTTTTCTTAAAATTAAGTTTCATGCCAATGATTAATCTACAGTATATGAACATATCTAGAATAATGACGAAATTAAGTTGGTAATATCGAAATGTCTAATTAGTTCGAAATATACCTGGTATAATGTAGCCTAATAGAGCATTACAGTTGGCAGCCCTGGTAACTGAATATATTCTTAGTTCCATCTCTTAAGGTACAGAATAAAAAAAATGGTTGAATTCCGATAGACGTTACATGCAGTTAGACATTGGATCTATCAGCACGCGTAAAAGTATGTTGGCAACAATGTCATGCGTGTGCTGGTCAGAAATAGCCTAATATGAAATATTATGATATTTTGTTGGGCCAATTTTGGACGAAATCCATTTGGTAGTATAGAAGTTACATGTACTTTAAAATTGGACCTGTCAGCCGGCATAGAATCATGTTGGCAGCACTGACTTATTTTAATTATTCCAAATTAATCTAGAATGGCAGGTGCTATATGTGTGCAAAGTATAGAGCTGTTGGCTTGCATACTTCCTGATATATTGATATTAGGTTAAAAAATATCGACAGCATTTATTAACAGTTGGCAGCCACGATTGCTCTTAAGAATACGTATAGTCATATCTGTTATATTACACATAGCACATACGAAATTTGGTTGAAATCCAACTGATAAGTTACATGTATTTAAAAACTGGCCCTATCAGCAGGCATACAATCATGTTGGTAGAACTTAAATGTATATAAGTTACTCCAAAATTAATTTTAAAAAAGTCAGGTGTTATACGTGTGCATAGTTTAAAGCTGTCGGCTTGCATACTTTCTGATATATTGGTATTTGGATAAAAGAATAGAGAGAGCAATTATTAACAGTTGGCAGCCCTGGTGGCTCTTAAGAATACGCTCAGTCATATCTGTTTATGTACACATATTTCATACAAAAATTGGTTGAAATCCAATTGATAGTGTAAACGTTATAGGCATTTAAATATTGGACCTATCAAAAGGCTTAAAATTATTTTGGCAACACTGTCATGTATGGCCTCCTGGAAATTAAATTGAAATAGTGTTATCGACATGTGTGCCAATTTTGGAATAGCTCCCATGCATACCTTCCAAGATATCCAACATGGAGCTCAAATTTCTAGTGCGTTTTTTAAGCAGTTGGTAGCACTGACATCATTTTCAAATATGGACGTGAGATATTCCGGTATACATCTTTACTCATACTAAATTTGGTTCGATTTCTGCAGCCGTTTAGGAGTTGATAGGGGGGGGGGGGGGACAGGACACACACAGCCAGACAGAAGGACAGACAGAGACAGACATTTTCCCGGATCGATCTCATAAGTCTACTTTTTCCTCATTTTTTGCAAAATGTGAAAAGTAGGCTAAAAATGTCCCCTCTGTATATACCCCAAGAAAAGGCGACGGATAGTTGAGCCGAAAGATGAAAGAGGAGAACATGGTACAAGTTTATAAAATCAATGCCGGCACAGAAAGTATCCCATGTCAGCCAGCCCACATCCCACCACCCAATAAAGTAAACGACATTAAATTCCGTAGGATCAAAGAGATAAAATGAATCAATGGTATCAGAACTAACAATGTCAACCTTGTAAAATGTAAATGGCAAATAATTTATTCATAGGCTGTTGATAAACAGAAGTGAATTTCCCGAACATCAATCAGCTGTACATGAAGGTGAGGTGTGGAAACTGATGTAATTACGGGTGATCCCTTGAAAATTTGTAGGACAATGATCATCATGATTATCATCCATGGGGATCAGGTCATGACTTAATATACTAATGAGTGCCTGAGGAAGACATATGAATACGGGTATTGAGAGGGGAAATTCCAGGATCGTCCAAGACCAACAGCGTTGGCAACAGAATCGACACATCCCTAAAATACAGAACTTGTGAATCCATTTGGCACCACATTTTAATAAAAACATACTAACGAGTTTGATAGTTATACAATAATAATAATAATAATATACCATTCAACATCCATAAGAAAATGCACAAGGCAGCAATACTGGACAGCTGTAATATTGTCAGGAAATTCTTGAATAGTGATTGGACGCCCTCTGAAGTTTCGCAAAAAAAAAAAAACAGAATTACTGTGTTTAATGAACAATTTGTGATATAATAATAAAATAATAATAATAATAATAATAATAATAATAATAATAATCACAGACTGACTACAAAATTCCGAACCTTATCCTCTCAATGAAAGCTAAGAACGAATGGTTGCTTGCAGTTAAAATAGACGTTTAGGAAATCGGCATCTGAAGTGATACAGTAATCGACGTATCTAAATTCAGTAAACTAGGCCTAGTCGACAATCGTCTATTTTGAGACCAACCAAACCAGCAGAAACTGGTCAGAGGAATGCAGAAAGTGCCAAAGCGAGAATATAAAGAGATTTGGGGAAAACAAGAAAGCAAGATCAGATGAATTCAATCGCCCTCCTTCGACAGGCATAATAACGTAATAATAATAATAAGAATAACAATAATATATTATCTCTCCATAACAGTTAAAATAAATTGATACAATTTCTCACATATCCTGCCGAATTTTTAAACGGAACAAAAGATACGCTGAAGGCATACGAAGCCCATGACATCAGTTTCCTTACATCAAGTTTGGAAATAAACATAAATCACTATAAAGATGGTATATTGGCCTTCACGGCTAGTGAATTAAAACTCAGCAATTGTGCCGTGTCTAGTGTGCGGTTTTGCCTAGGTCACCAAGCCGGCTCATCAGCGGGTTCTTGGTGTACCCGCCCGGACCCCCTCAGGAGTAGCGAACTGCGCACTACCTCCATGTTTATGAAGCGCATCTGCACCTCATTACTGCGAGAACTAAAAGCTCAAGCAGCCATAACCTCTCTATGAAGGCTTCTTTTTGGCTTTCCCGCAGTCAAGAGGCGCAGATGTGCTTCATAAAAAGGGAGGTAGTGCGCAGGTCGCTACTCCTGTGGGGGTCCTGGCGGGGACACCAAGTGCCCGCTGATGAGCCAGCTTGGTGTCCTAGGCGAAACCCCAAACAAGACACAGCACAAACCTAGTTATAACAAATATGGAGCAATGAAAGACATCATTTTCAAATTTAAGAGTTTCATGTACCATCAATAATGTGTTGATTGATCAGATATTTCCTGAATAGTACACTTCATATTTTGCTAATTTGTAAGTTGTTGTTGTTTGAGTCTTCAGTCTTTTGACTGGTTTGATGCAGCTCTCCATGCCTCCCTGTCCTGAGCTAATCGTTTCATCTCTACATAACTACCACACCCTACATCTGAGGCAATCTGTTTAACATATTCTAACCTTGGTCTACCCCTACAGTTCTTGTCCTCGACCCTTCCTTCCATAACTAAGCTTGCTATTCCTGGGTGTCTTAGTATGTGTCCTACCAACCTATCTCTTCTCTTCATTAGCAGTCGCCAGAAACATCTCTCCTCTCCCACTCGTCTTAATACCTCTATGTTTGTAACCCTATCTACCCATCTGATCTTCAACATTCTCCTGTAACACCACATTTCAAATGCTTCTATTCTCCTCTTTTCTGCTGCACCAATAGTCCAAGTTTCACTTCCATAGAGCGCCACGCTCCAGACAAAGGCTTTCAAAAATGACTTCCTAATACCTAAATCTATATTCGATGTCAGCAGATTCCTTTTTTGTAGAAAAGCTTTCTTTGCCTGAGCCAACCTACTTTTTATATCCTCTTTGCATCGTCCATCACTGGTTATTCTACTTCCTAAGTAACAGAAGTTTTCTACTTCCTTCAGCTTTTCACCTGTCAATTTGATCTCCATAGAGGTTTCTGATTTATTTCGGCTGCATTCCAGTATTTTTGTTTTACATTTATTAATTTTCATCATGAATTCTTTCTGTAAGACGGAGTCCATACCATTCAAAAACTCATTCAAATCCTCAGGCTTGTCGGCCAAGATGACGATGTCATCAGCAAATCTCAGAGTTGAAATTAAATTTGTAAGTATGCGTGTTTAAGTAACGGGCATAAAAAAGAATTCGAGAAATATATCCCAAGTTTGTCTAGTTTAAATATATAAAACTGTGGCATTACTTGAAGTAAAGCATTCATCTTAACTGTCATTAGAGCTTATTTGTTCAGTTCGTAAGGGAAATTCGATCATTATTTGGTGACGAATCGTATTTGCCAAACAAACAAATAAATTTATAAATACATAATGTTGTTGTTGTTGTTGTTGTATAGTTTGAGGGGCTTGGATATCGTAGTCATTTAGCCCCGCGTACTTGGGTGAGTATAGAATGTGTCTGATAACCTGTGTTTCTGTGGTGTCAGTAGTAGTGTGTATTTGTAATTGAGGTGAGGATTGGAAAGGAAATGACTGTGGCCTTAATTTAGGAACCATCCCGGTATTTGCCTGGAGAAGAAGTGGAAAACCACAGAAAACCACTTCCAGGGTGGCTGAGTTGGGAATCAAACCCACCTTTATTCAGTTTTGACTCCCGAAGCTGAGTGAACCCCGTTCCAGCCCTCGGACCAGAATTACATTTCTTGGCAGAGCCGGGAATCCAACCCGGATCTCCAGGGCGACAGCCTAAATTGCTAACCGCTACACCACGAAGAGGACAAATAAATAAATAAATAAATAAATAATTCATAAGAAACCAGAAAGACACGATAAATATTCACTGAGCATCTCGGTTCTTAAACCTCTGCCAAAATAGTGGGTTTTTTACTTGTATACATGTTTTGTGACAGATATGAGTTCCAACATGATGGTAAAGCGCAACAGAGTCGTTAATCCAGTTATCATTGTACCAAAGGTGACACATAACTGATGCATACAGGCAGAGATGAGTGGTTAATTTCCGTGTGCTGGTTGCAACAAAACCAATCGAAACGTAATTGCAAATGATCCCTTCAAAACCTCGGCAACCTTTGATCATCACTCGTAATAATAGGAGTGTCATAACAAGCTCTGAACAGTGAAGTGGATAACGAGTTGGCAAGCTATGTGATAGGTGTCCTGTTCGATTACCGAGGTACATTCGCATATTTTGCTTTCATCATTGTACAGGGTGATTCAATACAGAACGCCCATCAGAAATATAATTTGAACCGTGGAAGATACCGATATTAACTTTACACTCTTGAAAATCCACAGCCTGCTTCCAGTCGACCGACCGGGTCAGGTAAAGGAATGAATGAAGCCCCCATCTAGCGGCGAGGATATGAACTGTGCCGGCTGCCGAAGCCTGTTGCACTCTCCTGGAGCAATGATTAAATGAATGACAGATGAAATGAAATGATAGTGGAGAGTGTTGCTGGAATGAAATTTGTGACAGGAAGAACCGGAGTACCCGGAGAAAAACCTGTCTGCCTCCCCTTTGTCCTGCACAAATCTCACATGGAGTGACCGGGATTTGCACCACGGACCCAGCGGTGAGCGGCCGGCATGCTGCCGCCTAAGCCACGGAGGCTCTCCCTTTACACTCTTATGAATGGCAATCTCTACATAGTATAAAACATAGTCCCCCATTCTAAGATGTAACGGGTAATCTAAAGAAACACGGGATGGATTTTGATGCGGTTTTCAACATTCTGTAAAGGATTTCTCGAGGAAGGTTTCTGTAGAAAAACATACATTTATGACCAAAGGAAGCCGAGAAGCAACGATTTCAGTGAATCGAATCGAAGAAAAACCTGCCGTCCGTTCGCCTTTTAAGGCTAAGCTGGGTAAACCGATAATGATTCCGGGCGAAGCCGGGGCGGGTTGCTAGTAACTCATAAGAAAGTGTTATCGCATTGTAATATCGATCTCTTATATTGTTGTTGTTGATTCTTTACGGGCGTTGTGACATCGTGGACATGTAGCCCCGTGTACTTAGGAGTGTTTACAAGCTGTCAGATAACCTGTGTCACTGTGATGTCTGTACTACTCTCTGTATTTGAGGCCTGCTATCGACCAAATTCAATTCTTCACTCTTTGTTGTTTTCTCCTCTTCCGTTCTTCCCAATATTTCTTTATTCTTAGACTATGCTGCTTCTTTCTGTCCTCAGATCACTTCACCCCAGGTTTCCTTTCCACTTTTCCCCGGAATCCTTCCATACTTAACACCTTCTCTCTTATATTATTCCTTTCTAAATCTTTCTTCACCTCTTGAATGCAGCAAAAATAAATCAGAAGCCTCTATGGACATCAAATTGGCAGGGGAAAATTAAAGGAAGTATGAGACTTCTGTTACCTAGGAAGCAAAATAACCAGTGATGGACGAAGCAAAGAGGATAAAAAAAGTAGGTTAGCTCAGGCAAGGAAAGCATTTCTACAGAAAAGGGATCTGTTGACATCGAATATAGATTTAGGTATTAGGAAGTCATTTTTGAAGATCTTTGTCTGGAGCGTGGCGCTCTATGGAAGTGAAACTTGGACTATTGGTGCAGCAGATAAGAGGAGAATTGAAGCGTTTGAAATGTGGTGTTACAGGAGAATGATGAAGATCAGATGGGTAGATAGGGTTACAAACGAAGGGGGTATTAAGACTAGTGGGAGAGGAGAGATGTTTATGGCAACTACTAATGAAGAGAAGAGATAGGTTGGTAGGACAAATAATAAGACACCCAGGAATAGCAAGCTTAGTTATGAAACGAATGGTCGAGGAAAAGAACTGTAGGGGTAGACCTAGGTTAGAATATGTTAAACTGATTGCCTCGGATGTAGACTGTGGTAGCTATGTAGAGATGAAACGATTAGCTCAGTGCAGGGAGGCATGGAGGGCTGCATCAAACCAGTCAAAAGACTGAAGACTCAAACAACAACAACAACAACAACAACCTCTTGAATCCAGCTAGTCATTGACCTTTTCTCCCAAAGGTACTTGATTACCCTTTTTTGCTAATCTGAAATTGCCCTTTCTGAAAACATGTCCAAAAAATATAAATCTCCTTTTTCTTATCGTTTCCGTTAAGCTTTCTATTAAAACAAACTAGTGTGTCATATCTCCTCCAGGGACGTAGGAGACCTGAATTAGAGCCCTTGGCTTCGTCAAGGGATCACTAACCAGGCGTCCCGAGCCGGAGTTTGCGTGTGGTAGGGTGGCCAGTTCCTATTCACTCCTTCTCCTGCCATAGCATCCAGCAGATTCCCATTTTGCATCACCAGACTGGGAGACCCAGTACCAGACCATACCAAGACTTTTAAATTTTTGGGAGAACCGGAGATCGAACCCGGAACCTCGGGGGTGACTGCCAAAAATGCCAGCCACTGCGTCACGAGGTAGTCAATATTCTTTCTATAGTCCTGTATATTTCATCATTAGATCCTAATTTCCATACTTCTTTTGTTTACTATATTTATAAAACCGCTGGTCCCGTGGTTCAAATCCCGGTCACTCCATGTGTGATTTATGCTGGACAAAGTGGAGGCAGACAGGTTTTTCTCCAGGTACTCCAGTTTTCC
The DNA here is from genome assembly GCA_946902985.2 of Meconema thalassinum. Lineage (NCBI taxonomy): Eukaryota > Metazoa > Arthropoda > Insecta > Orthoptera > Tettigoniidae > Meconema > Meconema thalassinum. Next base: position 166,234,852 of record OX336396.1, read on the forward strand.
CTGTCACAAATTTAATTCCAGCAACACTCTCCACTATCATTTCATTTCAACCGTCATTCATTTAATCATTGCCCCAGAGGAGTGCGAAAGGCTTCGGCAGCCGGCACAGTTCATATCCTCGGCGCTAGGTGGGGCTTCATTCATTCCGTTCTGTCGACTGGAAGCAGGCTGTGAATTTTCAATTCAATAAAGATAGTCAGAAAAGATTCACCACTCCTGGTATACACTGTGGTATTCATCATCAGATCAACATGTGTCGACCTATGTCAGGCCCTGCGATACAGAAAATGCGTGTTCAACCATATTACACGTTATTAACTTCCTCTTTCGTGTCAATGCTTAAATAGGAGAGGTCAGTCCATCACGTTCCAGTTCTGCTGTGCACATGAAACTCCGATATTATTTTCTTCCAAAGCCATGCATTGAACTGTTACATTATAGTGACATGTTTGATATTCACCACGCTAAAAGCTCTCAGCGATACTGTACAATATTAATTATACATACTGTATGGTTCACATCGTGGAACTAATACAATTAAAACAGATTGTTGCTATTCAGCATGAGTTATTATTCACTAGTATCAGTTACACAGTGACAAGGCTGCCAATAAATGAAATATAGAGTACTGAATTGTTTTGACGGGACCCTTTTCCCCCCCAGGAGCTGCAGCAAGTCCGGAGATAGCACATGACCACCGAGGAAGGATAATTTGAGTCGTCTGTTATCAAAACCAGATACATCACTATTTTTATGATTTTGAGATTACGGCTGATTTAACAAGTCCTAATAGTACATTGTGCAACGAGCCTATAGTAGCAATAATTAAGAAACGAGTATGTTTATAAAACGAGCGTAACGAATTTTATTATTTCGATACGAGTGTCTTAATTACAATTATAGACGAGTTGCATTCGACTGTTTATGTTCGACGATAATTATAACTTTATTATATGTTTTAAAATACATTTTCATAAATATCTGTGGGATTCGTTCACTTCAGTTAGTGAACAGAGCGCATGCGTTTGTCAAAGATCTTCGGAAGCAGATACCATTTACTTTACTTGGCAATGCTATTTTTTACAGCCTGCATGATTTGAGAATTGTTTCTGAAGCCTTCATGTCATGAATTTCGACGAGCATATGTGTCATTTAATCTATATTCGGAGAACTATTTCTAAAATTATTGGATCAATAAACTGAAAATTGCATCATGAGGAGCATTCTTAGGTAACCGTAATTTTGAAAAATAAATAAGTATATCTTCGAAAGGGTTAATGCTACAATGTTGCAACATTGTACACAGTTGTTTATTAATAAGGTATATATATATAAACAATAGTTATAAACTTTCAGCTTTGTATCTTCAAAACTTTAGAAGTTTAAATTTCACACACGCATCCCCTTAATGCGAAAACCGAGCCTTTTCACACCGGTATCGAAACGTTGTGCACTTTTAACGTAACTAAATTGTAATCCGTAAAAAAGAATATAATTCCATTTTGAAATGGTCTCTCGAGTTCTGGACCTCGTGTTCATTCATTACTTCTTATGGTCCAGTGCAGGGGTTGAAATTACATTATATAAATCTCAATATATCAGGCTTGTTCGCACTTAATATTCATTCCTAGTTTGCAATACCCAGAGTCCCCAGGGTATGCTTATAGGTTATGGGGGAGGCTATATTGAAATTAACGACACGATCGCAACACACACTGAAGCACACCTGAGGTTTTCGGGAGAAAGAAAACGCAGGGAAATTAAAATTACTAATATGACCTTTCTTTTAGGTGATAAATGAACTATTGAAATAATATCGGATAATCTAGAACTCAACACTGCTAAACATCATATTTTCAAACAATGTGCTCCGGATTAAAGAGGAACATACAGGTCAAGCAGCCTCAACAATAACGATTTTAATATTATGACTGTTCCTGTCATAGATCTTGTACAACAATTACATACCATAATTAAATTACTTAAGGACGCCTGTTAATACTATAATGTAGCATTGATTATTGTTGTAACACGTCGCACCCCCGGTGCAAGACTGCCACAAGTCAAAAAACATGAATTTTGAAGTATGTGGTACTTATAAATGCCTGTGATCAAGTCCGTGTCCTGTAAAACTGCCACAACTCAGATCCTATAAATAGCAATTCTACGATACTGAATAGAAAACTGCCATAACTCAAAATTATTTTCATTAAAACACATAATTATAATCCATGTTATTGTATAGTTCTAGATAATGTTAGAAGTTAGTAATACAGTACGTTACATTCGCTTTAATAATGTAAATATTTATATTTTTCCTATTAGCTCAAAATCTTTAAATGCTTCTCCTGAAAAAGTGTCATTTTTGACTTGTGGCAGTCTTGCATCGGGGGTGCGACGTATTCAACCCTTCAATAGGGCCTTTCTATTAGAAACGAAGTTTTACTTTTTCAAAATTCAAATCGTAACTTATTTTATACATTCTTTTTCAAAAATTTTGTCTTTACTTTGTGCTGACCTTCACTGTTTCCCTCATATCTCCCATGTTTATAGTAATTTTTGGACTTTTCTGTTCTTTTTTCAGCAAAAAATAAATAAAAAAATGAATATAACTTATTTCCACATTAGTACGAGGGGTTATCAGAAACTAAGGCCGATATTGCTGCAGTTTCAACTTTTATAGAGAGATTAGTAATGTGGCGTAGTTCTAATACATAAGGTTGATACTGTGTTGGGTTTCAGCCACCCGCCAACAACAGTGCTAGTTGTAGGTAAGCAACTAATGGCGCTTCGTTTGGAAAACTTGTCTCGCAAAGAGATCTGTTCAGTTATTCGATTTCTATGGGCGAAACAGGTAACCGCGGCCATCTTCCTGCATGACAACGCGTGGCCTCATACAGCCCAGACGACCACCATGCTGTTGAAGCGCTTTCGCTGGGATATCATTGGCTACCCTTCCTAGATACCGGACCTTGCTCCAAGCAACTTTCGTCTGTTGCCTCACTTGAAGGAGCACCTAGGAGGTCAACTATTCGCTTCAGACGAGGAGGTAAAACATTTTGCGACAACGTGGCTGAACACGCAAGGACAGGATTTTTACCAGAAGGGAATAGGTCTGACGTTTGTTTTTTGGCCGGTGGCCGTGAAATCCACGCATCCGCTGTGCTAACCGTTCCTTCTGATCGTGCGTGCATACAATTGTTACTGCACATGCTCACAATAAGAAGGCTTCCTGGCTGCCCGGAGACCTCTACGCAACAAGCAAGCACCGGCCAAAAACAAACGTCAGACCTATATATACAAACCCATTCCACAAAGCGACAAGTGCCTAAACCGATATTGAGACTATGTCTAAAAATAACCTAATATATTTATTATCCCTTGGCTGTATTGATAGTATGAAATAGAATGTACACGTTTCACTGAAGGCTTTGTAACCTTTGTTTCTGATCACCCCTCGTAATTAATTAAACATTATTATTTAATTTCAAATCGGAGCAAACTAAAAAGATAGCTTTATCTTTCCTAGACAGACTAATTAAAGCCACAAAGGTATGAGTGAGTTTCATTTTGAAGAGAAACCATATGCAGGTAATGCAAATGTCTGCCCTCCTTGGTACTGAAAGTAGGGGATACGCTGTTCGGTTGTTGGAGTATCTGTATTTATAAAAATCACATGTATTTCAGTGATGTATTTATACGGTAGTGGTAGCATCGAAGCATATTATTAGACTGTCATATTGTAGATTTAGACAATATATCGAGGATTTAGCCCTAGTACCACTTATATCAACAACAACAACAACAACAAAACTAAAAACTGAAGAGCTTCTAAATTCAAATTTCTTCGAAGGTGTATTTAATTGATTTAGACAATCCATGGCAGATGGAACTCTTTCGAAAAGGCCTCTGGGAGAGAGACGAAATGGCCGTTCCCGCTGGTTAACCATCTTTTCGATGAAATTTTAAGAACTGAATATATGTTAAATTTATGTAAAATTTAATTTTTAAGTTTGTTTTTTGAAACTCTTTCCCTTAATTTATCAGGTTTACCATCAACCACTTAATATTGCGGAATTATTTGTCTCTCCCCTATAGTACGTAACGTTTTGTCTCTTCAGTGACTATCTCTGAATTTGTAATTTATGTAAATTTCATTATAATAAAATTAATAATAATTATTATTATTATCATCGATGAACTATATCTTCACGTGGAGAAGATAACGGACACCATGCACAAAAGCAGAGAATCTCTTTCTATGGCCATTTGACACGAATGAGCTCTGAAAGATTGTCCAATCAAATCTGTGCCTACTTTGTGGGAAAGAAAACCAAAGGCATCTGGTTTACGGAGGTGCAAAAAGACCTACAAAAACTGGAGGACATCTTGGAACGTGACCCTTTGAAGAAGAAACTTGTGGAAATAAAAAAAAATCAACCAACCCCCAAAATGAAAACTGGCAAGATGTGGACCGAAGAACGGAAGGAAGCTCACCGAAGAAGAATGCGGGAATACTGGGCAAATGTGAGGGATCGAGGGAGGAAGCAGTTGAAATGGATTGGTCCATAGATGACGACTGAATCGAAAGCGATAATAATAATTATTATTATTATAATAATTGCATGGACTGAGATATGTTTCAAAGTTATATTCGCACAGCCACCTAAACACAAAACCAAGACTAAACTAGGTGATCAGTGGCTGATATTTAATTAATTATGACTTGGAATCACCAAAAGTGATAAAGAGAGGTATTTTGAGAACCGACATGATCCGGTGTATCAGAACGAGAAAACTGTAGACAATCCGATGACCAAATCACAGTTCTTGTGTGGTTGCATTAGAGATTTGTATTTTATTTTTGCATCCCATGTTTCACACAGAACAGATTCATCTGCTTGTCAACTTAACGAAGTGATTTGACCTGACCCGTTACAGCCCCACACATTATTTATTTTAGCAATGCCCGTGCTTTGTGCGTGGGGGGGGGGTCTCTAACGCCGCCATACCTCTATTTTGTCAAACATGTGTGTAATATGGGACAAAGTGCGTATGTTGTCAATCGTTGCTTTGTTAACGCTTCTCATTTCACAATTGCACGGTTCATGACATCCCTTTGTCCTCATGTTTCCAGAGCAACCCACTTGTGTGCGAGGGAATGAGGGGCATTTGGACTTGATGCAATAATAATAATAATAAAATATCTAGATAAAGCAGATATGGAAACTTTAATCGGTAACTACACTCCCAATATTGTATCGTGTACTGGTGTTATACCCAAAACTCTCCACAGTAGTCTCTCAATATTGAATCTGCATCCGCAGATATAGGCCTATATTGAACTCAGAAGTCAGTTCTGTTCAACACCTGCCATATTGTCAGGAAGTTTCTTGGTGACAATACCCTGACCAAACACTCAGCAAGGCTCGAGGGCAGATGACCTCGTAGTTCCGTGCGATGCGCGCTACGACGCGTGATGGGCTCCATCTTGGGAACGCTGTACAGCTATCACCGGAGCGGCTAGCTGGTGAACTACGTCTTATTTCCACGTACAAATACAAACCGATATAAATTAAGTGAATTAATTTACGTATTTCACAGTCATATAGCATACCTTTTTGATGTACTGTGTAAGGATTACAACGCGATCAAGAACTACGTTTTCCAGCCACCCCGAGCAGAGAAAAAGTTACCTTACAAAAATGATAACAACTTTGTTTCTTGGACACACAACATTTTGAAATCAATAAACCAGTTATACAAGATTCCAATCCATATTGTGTTAAAATTTGGATTCGATCTGATGACGGGTTGGTGAAATAATAATTCTTAAATGTGATGCATGGTTGAAACACGCTTAAAACCGGACACTTTTTGTGTTCCAAGTGCGATAAAAAAATATTAAAATATAAATTAAAAATTCCAAAACTACATGAACTAACGTAAAATAGAACGACGAAAATGATGATGTTATTGGATTTTGTACGTCTATTGGTTACTTCACAAACAACCTTCAAACTCGAGTACACATAATATGTTGGTCGACAGTAACTCTCCGACCCAAACATAGATGTCACCGGCACTGCTCTTCATCCCGTCCTTCATAACAAGATAATTTATCTGTTTTAAAATAAAAATGCAGACTTGAATTCACTACGAACATCTATGAACGAGGATACCGGTACATTTTTTCCAACATTTAAAGGATAAGAAAAAACTTAAATTGGATATAAAATACGAGAAGACCCGTTTCACCAATGCCAGGTAGCATGCTGTGCTTCTATGCCCAAGATAGCGGGTTCAAACCCGGCCGAAGCCGTCGGATTTTTTAAGAGCGTTAAAAATCCCTCAGTATGCCTTCCTTCGGAGGGGAAGTAAAGCCGGCGGTCCCATGTCATAGATTTATGGCATGTTAAAGATCTTTCCACTAATTACACCTGTGTGAAACTAAATTGGATAGGTTAAGAATGTAAACAACGCTCTTAGGTTGCTACGTTCGTTGCCAAGAGCCGACTGCGGTGGCGTCTAGTAGCTAGTTCTGAACTAGGCCTAGTAGTCGTTGACGGTGGCGTTTGGCGGCAAAAGTAGGAACTATTTGAAAATTCAAAGTTGCAGTCCCTACTTGAATTAATAAAAACAGATACACACACTAATACAGTCATCACAATTAACACCGGTTATCAGACAAATTCTACACACACCCAAAGTACACGGGGCTACATGACCGCGTTGTCGCAGCCCCTAAACTAAGGAACCAACCAACCAACCAATGCCAGTAAATCAGAAGCTTATGAATTGTTTGAGAAAAAATGGTGCTCTAGTTTTTTTGTCATGGAATTCTCTGCTTTAACGAGCGCAGCTTCTCTGTCCCTCTTCTTTCTCACCTTGCCAGCCAGTTTCATCTATCGTCTTGGCTCGCATTACGCCCAGAGTATTGCCAACAGTGTTTCTTCCAAGGTATTTCCTCCCCAGGGCACAACTATTGTCTAGGGATAGAACTTGATATCTTTGTCTGCCATCAAACTACCGTATTATCCTTTTATTACGAATATATACACACACACGGCTATTCTATCCTGCAGTAGTAGTCATAGAACAATGTGTGTTATCGCAATTGTATACAATAAACTCCATACAGAACATGCTTCTTAAACTGAGTGTGCTTAAAAATACAGTAGGCCTATATAACGCGCGTAAGGCTTGTTGCCATGGAAACCATACAGGGCTGCCAAGTGCTTTTCACCGACCAGTCCTTTGTTTGGTTGCCTCCAATGTACATACTGTGCTTGTTCTGTTTCCTGATTGGTTCTTTTTATGAGTTATAGTTGGTTTTAATTATCTCTCTCTCCTAGCGGTTATACCGCCGTGCAGTGTCTACTGTTTTGCTATGCTACATGTCCTCTAGGCCAGTCACCGTAGACACAAAAATCACGTTAGGTCGCAAAAAATTGAAAGGTTCTGATTTTTGTTATGTTGTTAGGATACATAGGAATAGTGTAAGCCAAGTTTTCAACCTCGAAAGACCTGTGCTAACTTCGTGGTGCTCGAAAAACCTCGAAATTTTCAGACGTTATTCGGTTTTTGGCTTACAACTTTCAAAATATGCATTTTATGGCAAAGTCACCCATTACATCTTTAAAGAAGACAAAATTACCGATAATTTAAGTGCCACTCCAGCTCTGTATATCTTATAGATCTCGAGATACAACACTTCAAACATGGGCCATTTTTTTCCAAAATATTCGAAATTTGTAGTAAGCCAGTCTTTCGAACAAAATACCGTCTAAAATACTCATTCTACGAGGAAAGGCATGGGAAGTTAAGTTGTAGAGCAGTTATTTACCTTCACTTTAAACAATTTTAAGAGACTTGAATTACAAATACATACTCTAGTACATACATCACAATGACATAGGTTATCAGACAACTTCTACACACATCCAAGTACATGGGGATGCATGACCCAACCAACAAAGACGGTTCATACGAGCAGCTCATCTAATGTGTCCATTTCTAACTTAGCCTTGGTCTCTTCATTACGACTACCATCCTGTCATTGCTCCCATGTATTTTTGCCAGCTATCATTCGTGCTACCCTCCAGTTTGTGTATGAGATATCCTGAATCCACCCAGCGTTCACTTCCATACAGCAAGCAATCAAATACAAAGATCCGATCAAAAGGGAAATTTGTTTTTGCTCCATATTAATCTACGGACTTTGACCTTTCTAAAGGTTCATATATCATTCCTGAGGCTGTTTTCCTATACTTTCCCCACAATCGTGCGTCGAGTTACTAAACCCACCAATATAGCCTACATTTATATTTGTATTTCTATTAGAAGATATTGTGAGGTTTGAAGCCATTTTTCAGTGTTGCCTAAGGAAACAAAAGTTCGGTGCTTTTCAGTCGGTCAACACGAATGTGCCCAAATAGAGCTGGGGTATGCCCTAATCCTGAAATAAATTACATCTATTAATCTAATGTAATTTATTTTAGGATTACGGCATAACCCAGCTCTATTTGGGTACATTCGTGTTGACCGACTGATAAGCACCAAACTTTTTTTTGTATTAGAAGATAGATACAAAACAAATTAAGAAAGAGGCTGCGTTAGAAGCAAAAGCAAGAAGACATGGAACAACAGCAAAATAGATGCTATTCCTTCAAATTGAAGATTAGGAATCCTATGGTAATGGCATGTTCTAAAAACCTGAAACACCACTGATGCCAATTTATCGCTAAGAGATTTGTCTAGATATAAAATATCCCTTTCTTTTTTTCTTTTTTAAACATACATAGCTGAAATTTTGAGATAAACTCCTCCCTATGTGTGTTGTGTTTTGCCACGTTCGTTTTTTTAAATTTACTTCAGTTTAATTTATGTTCAAGAAAGTACTGTTATAATTATGAAATTTCAAGAGAGATTCACGAAAATTCTTAAAAACAAAATATTTTCTAAAAGCCTGTGTCAAAAGAGAGAGTCTTGAATAACATCCTTGAAAAAAATCGATTAGTTCCTGTTAATAGTTTCTGGACAAAACTTAAATAAAAAGTTCGAATTTAGCATGGGCAATATAGAACATTCCGGAATTTCTTAAGGTATACTACTTTGAAGTAGAGTTGGTACTTTTAATTGAATAATTTTGATATAGATTAATCGAATAATCGAACCAAAAAATCTATTAATTGCCACAAATAACAAACAATCGATTGTGAGTTTAATCGATAAAATAATCGATTAGTTGTTTGGTAGATTAATCAATGTACTTTGCACTTTTTTACTACGCTCTTACAGGAGCAAGGAACTAAGACACAACGTTGATTCTTAATACGATAATTCGACATGGTTAGTCTGGGCAGTCCCATGACGGGTTATGTTGTTGATTATTTTAAGGGCTTTGAAACATCGTGCTCATAGCCCCCGTGTACGTGGGTGTGTGTAAGACTTGTCTGATAACTTTTGTCACCGCGATGTCTGTACCAGTGTGTGTATTTGTAATTGAGGTAGGATTTGGGTACGAAGCGGCCGTGGCCTTAAGTTGGGTACCATCCCAACATTTGCCTCGAGTTTCTATCCTAAATTGTAAACAGTCTTCTATACAACATTCCGAAGATAAGCGTAACTCAACTTAAGCGATGACCTCTCATTTTAACTATTTTCAAAACTTATTTTCTTCTCTCGTGTCTACTAATCAATTAATTGATATTCTTTTATCAGATTAATCAATTCTTACGTTTGTCGATTAACCCTTTATAGCTTAGTGGTCAGTACATTAACCACCTACCAAAAGGACAATTCATATTGTCAAAGATGCAGATGGTTGAATCTTTCACTCGTATTTCAACTAATTCTTGTGGAAGCGGTAATACTTCTGTAAACCAAATATTATTAGTTTATCTCCTTGACCTAATGTGCTAGATTAATACTTTAATAAAAACAATTAAAATAAAAAAGTAAAAAATAAAAATATGGTAATAAAAAGAATGCGTTTTTTATATTAATTTTTCTTCTTTATTTGTATCACCCAACTTTGGGGTACATGAAATCAATCTTTTTTTAAAATTGTTTTGAGCTCTCCTTTTGCCCCAGAATTGCCTCATCCTTAGATCGTGGTTCCCTTTCTTCGGCAGATATGTGGATCGTACCCTTTTGTTTGATTTTAACTTAGAACCGTTGTTTTTTTTTAAATTTATTTGTTTACTATTTTAATTGTTTAATAATACTAAATAGGCCCCTAAATTTTGAAAATAAATAAGCTTATATAAATGAAATTTCTAATAATTTTACCATCTTAATTGTAAAATTATAAAAGTAATTATAAGCATTAAGGTTGGTTGGTTGGTTGGTTGGTTGGTTGGTTGGCTCTTAAGTTTAGGGGCTGCGACATGCGGTCATGTAGCCCCGTGTACTTTGGGTGAGTGTAGAATCTGCCTGATAACCGGTGTTAATTGTGATGACTGGATTAGTGTGTGTTATCTGTTTTATAATTTAAGTACTGCAACTTAGAATTTTTCAAATATTTCCTACTTTTGCCGCCAAGCGCCACCGTCAACGACTACTAGGCCAAGTTCAGAACTTAGCTACTAGACGCCACCACAGTCGGCTCTTGGCAACGAACGTAGAAACCTGTAACGTGTTTTTCGAGGGGATCTTTCGCCACTGGCGTAAGTCAGTAGGAAGCCATTCTATATTTATTTACGCGGCAAATTGTTCAGCCAAGAGAATTTTTCATGTTAATTTATTATTATTATTAACTTATTATTATTATTATTATTATTATTATTATTATTAAGGTATTTTTGGAGCATTTTATAAAAGTATAAGTATAAGTATAAGGTTTTCTATGTCATAGAAAACACTATCAAGCTAATTATTACGAACAACATTATCATAGAAAATTATATGATTACGGAATTTTACGGAGTTTTGTCAGTTAGGGTATTATGAGAGAGATGACTCACTGGGAATTCGGATACAGGCTTATTCTTGTCAAGAAGCATGTCGCAAGCCTGGGTTGCAGCGTCAAGAAAATGCGAAATAGTCTGGAACGGCAAACGACATCATCCGCGCGCCGTGTGTATTGAGCCTAAGGAGGGGAGTAGCGGGGTGGCACAGCCAATCAGTGGAGACCACGTAAGGTGGAAGTCGGCACCGGAGTGGGGAGCCGACGAGTGCATATATCGTTTGCGCGCCATGGAGTAAGGGACTTTTTCTGTGTAAGACTTGACCAGTATGGTTGTACGTGTGAGTGGCTCCGATGTTCCGTGGAGTGGAGGACTATCTTTGTAATACTTAACCAGTGTGGTTGTACGAGTGTTTGGCTCCGATGTTTAGACCATTAAGTTATCAAATCTACCAGGATATCATCAACTAACGAAGAAGATGACGACGTCCAGGAGACAGTGGGAACCTCTCTTCATCATCCAGTACGAGGGAAATACTTCGGCAATTTCCAGTGGTAAACGCGAATGACGCAGAACTACGCAATCTCTCGTTTCTCTTTGTTTTATATTCAGTATTCAGTAACTTCATAGCTTGGGAATAAGAATAAAATCAGTAATTTATCCGAATCCGTTTTCACGTAATTTTCTAGCGGTAATATTCTAATCGCAACGCTCCCATTTAAATTTTAAACTTATTATTATTATTAATTAAGCAATACTTGTTTTATATAATAAATTCATTTCTTTTAAACATGGAATCTTTGCTTTCAGTATGTAGCATTAGATATAGACCAATTCCTTCTCCTGATACAATTGTTTGTTGGGTTAATGATGAAATCATACCACGATCTGAGTGAATAGATTCGTGAAGGTGTTTTACCAGAGCTAGACGTTGTTAAATATAAATTTAGATTTCAACATTGCGTTGAGGTCTTGGCGCCCATTAAAACAACATATCTTAGGCAGAGTAAATATTTCAAAGGGCAAGTAAGGACCGGTCAAAACGTTTCATTTGTACGCTCAACGTGGAGCAAAGCGAGACCGTTTCAAACCTAAGAGCGTTGTTTACATTCTTAACTTATCCAATTTAGATTCACACAGGTGCAATTAGTGGAAGGTTCTTTAACATGCCATAAATTTATTAAATGGGACCGCTGGCTTTACTTCCCCTCCGAAGGAAAGCATACTGAGGGATTTTTAACGCTCCTAAAAATCCGACGGCTTCGGCCGGGTTTGAACCCGCTATCTTGTATGAGATATCTTGTATGTCAAAGAAAACAAAAATTAAAATTAATAATAATTATAACTATGCTAAAATAATAAAATGAAATACAAATAAAATGTATTTACAACTGTACTATTCTGTCCTATAAAGGGTTAATCGATTATATGGTTAGTCGATTAGTCCATTACATGGTTAGTCAATTAATCAATTAATCGTATCCAATTAATGTCAAATTATTCGATTAATACATTAACCAAACGTGGCTTCTTAGAAGTTCTGCCTTAAAACCCGCTCTTTCAAGAACATCTGTGGTAAGTTGTGAAATCCAGAGTCAAATGTTACGTTCCACACAAGAGGAAGCTAATCTCAAAGGCAATTTTCATTAACCTCCAAAACCCTGGCAGTCATTTTACTTTCTTTCTCTATCAACTCACTCCCGTTACGATCCACCCGGCAAGGGAGCGAGAGAGAGAGAGAAGAGAGAGAGAGGCAGAGTAGCCAATAATACTTGAGGACCACTGTCAACAGACTAGAGGGCTATTCAGCGTCATTTTAATATGAAACTCTCCATTAGCAACGATATCCCCACAATGGGACCACTTGAATGTTCCTTTACAGTCAGAGAATATACTGTACAGTGGATATGATTAAAAAATACTTTTCCCGTTAAGATCTCTGGGTTTAAAAACATTATACGAGAATATTCCCACTAATTAATTATCTAGGCGAACGGAGAAAAGGCAAATTATAAAAGGTACTTCATTTTTATTATTCACTGGTTCATAGCAGACAGATCCAACGTATTCCATGAAATTGCGATCCATTTTGATAATTAAAAGTGAATGGGGTTTGTCACATAATTTAGAAATGTTTGAACTCTTTGTCGGAATATTAATGCATTTTCGTAAAACGGTGCTAATTTCATTTCTAAGCCATTTTTGATAGGATTACAGAATCGGATTTCCATGACCATATGAATGTCAAACGGAAGCTTTATGCAATTAGGTCAAATATTGTGTAGAAAGAACACCCCTTTTAAAATATTGAAGGTAGAGAATTAAAATGTCTGACCTGTGTGAGGCTTGAACGTAGATATACTGTAGATGCTCTAGCCCAGTGGTTCCCAACTTGTAAGGGCTTGAGGGTCAAAATGGGAACTTCGGGTATTGTTGCGGGCCACACTTTATAATAGGCTAATTTTTATAAAATTTAAGGCTGGATGCCCTTCCTGATACCACAGACTTTTTCAACTGAAACCCTATTCTACAATTCCATAAAGGAGTGAAATAAAAGATTATAAGATACCAAGAAAAAAATTGACGAAGAACACTCAACAGAGCCAAAAAACTAAAGACACACTTAAATTAATATTGTTATCAAAGCAATACTCACAAATGAACAATTTGGTAGTAATAAGTTTTCTTGGAATCAATATTAAATATGGTTTCATTACTCGGTGGATAAAGGGGAGGCAGGTCAGTGACCTGCGGTGTGATGCGGTGCGTTGTATAACGGTTGGCCATCAATTCTTTATCAAATTACATTGTTAAATTTTGCCGAAAAGAAATACAAATAAAAAGTAGGTTGGCTCAGGCAAGGAAAGCTTTTCTACAGAAAAGGAATCTGTTGACTTCGAATATAGATTTAGGTAATTGGAAGTCATTTTTGAAAGCCTTTATCTGGAGCGTGGCGCTCTATGGAAGTGAAACTTGGACTATTGGTGCAGCAGAAGAGAGGAGAATTTAAGCGTGTGAAATGTGGTGTTATAGGAGAATGATGAATATCAGATGGGTAGATAGGGTTACAAATGAAGAGGTATTAAGCCGAGTGGGAGATTAAAGATGATTCTGGCGACTGCTAATGAAGAGAAGAAATAGGTTGGTAGGACACATACTAAGACACCCAGGAATAGCAAGCTTGGTTAAGGAAGGAAGGAAGGGTCGAGGACGAGAACTGTAGGGGTGCACCAACGTTAGAATATGTTAAACAGATTGCCTTGGATGTAGGGTGTGGTACTGCTCGAGTCTAAAAGCTGCGTGGACCTGAGAGGAATGTGCATCGCAGACTATCAGCAGTCGTGCTGACGAGTGATACGCTTTCTCGGTCCTTGCGTAGTAACAGAAGCAAATACATTAGTCGGTGACTTAGTCACTCATTCCCAACGCCACACTGGTTTCAGAAAAGACCCATGTTACCAGTATTGGAATAGACGAGAATGTCAGGTAACACGGCGGGCTGACAGGCTTTTCAATTCTCGCCTGCTCCTACCCTGCCTCTGCCCTTCATCCCGCAAGTTCACAAAGCTTGGAAGCGAGCAGTAGCTATGTAGAGATGAAACGATTATCTCAAGACAGGGAGGTATGGAGGGCTGCATCAAACCAGTCAAAAGACTGAAGACTCAAACAACAGAAATGCGTAGTACTTTAAAACTAGCAGAGAAATATATTCGTTCATGAATTCTTTTTTAATCTGTTCTTTCTAAAAGTTTTCCCGGGCCGCCAGTCGGAAACCACTGTTCTAGCCAGTCAACTAATGTGGGACGCTTTAATTCTCAGTGGCGAACGATAGCTGAAAACTGCGAATAAATTTGACTGAATAAAATATGATAATTTATTTTAAGGGCTTGAGACATCTTGGTCATCAGCCCCGTGCATGAAAAAAAAGAATGTCATAATCAACAACAAGCATTGATCAGCGTCTAGCCTCCCACCTGCACGTTCACTCGCTACCGCCACTTTTCGCACTGGCACAAATATGTTCTTGTCATTAATTTGTTTTAGTGGTTTGGGACATCTTGGTCATCAGCCCCCTACACCTAGATGTGCGTTCAATTTGTATGATAAACTTTAGTAATGCGTGTAACTGTAATTATCAGGGTCGAGGATGGGGTAGGTGGCTTGAGAGATTAAGTGAAGTACCATCTCGTCATTCGTCTGGAGAGAGTGTGGAAAACCCTGGAGAAAATAAACACTCAGGATAGCCGCTGTTAGCGTAATGATTCGAACCTTTGATCTCTGGACTTGCTTCAGCTCCCCATCGCTCATTGAGATGAGCAATTCAATGCGCACGGCCACGTCCCGGGATTTAGCACAAAGAAAGTATGTCTCAATGAACTTCAGGGACATTCGTTTAAAGTATTTCAGACACGCCCTGTATACAAATCACAAAGAGGTCTGGGATTTTTCTTTCTCCAGCCAGTAGATAATTTACGATCGTGTTTATTAGGAGAATATACAAGTTGTTGTCATTAGAAAGTAAACTAACCTCTCCAAAGTTATGAAAAATGCTACTCGCTCAAAGTTTGTTTCAACAGAGAATCCACTTCTCATCTGCAGCCCTGTAATTAGTGATCATTTTATACAAACTTAATACTGTACAGACCAATTATGAGCATTTCCATACACGTTGTTATAAGTATATAACCACCCTGAAGTACTTCTCTGAAGTATCCCATTAAGGGGTTATACATGTAATCTACTCCATTGAAAACTCAAAATTAAATCAACGCTGAGACATAGTACGCGTTAGTTTGTTGGTTTCATTACGGGGCTTGACCGGCCGCGGTGGCCGAGAGCGCAACCTCACTACCACGTGTCTCGCTGGCATCGGGAGAACGTGGGTTCGAATCCCACCTCGGCCGTCCTGAAAATGGTTTTCGTGGTTTCATATTTTCACTACCAGGCAAATGCCGGGACGGTTCTTTTCAATAGGTCCACGGCCGATTTCCTTTCAAAATCCCTTCCCTGACCCGTCCTGAAAAGAGAAATATAAGGCCATTGTTGCATTAATAAAAAAGAAAAAGGGGGGCTTGAGACATCATGTTTATCATTCCCACTCACTTGGGCGTGTTTAGATACTGTCTCGGAACTACAGTGAGGTTTATCTCTATTGAATCGAACCTCTCACCGTGTGGCGGCCGGGTCACTGTGCGTAGGAGTATGTTGGGCAAGGCACTGGTGCTAGCAGCAGCGTAGCGCCCAACTAGTTCAACACATTTACACTTTTTATCGTATTTAATAATCGTCATTACTTACATGAATTTCAGAGTAGTTGCTGGAAATACTCTCCTTCATTTTCTAAACACACATTGCACCGACGAAGGAAGCTGAGGTACACTCGCTGTAATTCATCCTCACTGATATTTCGAATCAAAGCAGCTATTTCGTTCCCGAGAACCTCCAGAGCGGATTGTTTCTGTATACTGTACCGTTTATTGGAGGTTCACCTACAAGTAGTCTAAACATCGCATGGCTCTGAGACGTACGAACACATTTACTGTAAGACTTCTGCTACGCTTCCTCCCGGAAAATTCGATGTCATGTTCTATACCTAAACATGTTCACGAGATACGAGATGGGCTACAGTGTTTCACCACAATTATCTCAATTAAGGTATGTTGCCAGCTCCATATGTAATTAATGTTATGACAGCAACTGGTGCTTCCCGATCCGCTCTTTAGTAATCGGTAAATGCTCGTCATCTGGTCGTAACTCAGAGCTCTCCACCCGTCACACGTCCCCGACGCGCTTCCGTTATATAGAGAAGGGTCTCACTGCAAATGGCCCTTGTGAAAATGTTGTATAAAGCTCAAGAGAGAGTCTTCTAACCTCAGCCGGCGTCGCGGTGTCCGCTGCGCCACCCGTCAGTCATCAGAACATTACTTTGTTCCCGCAGCAACTGTCATTCACTCACATGATAACATAGCCCATTTTTTATTTCGCTTGTTATAAACTGTATTAGCGATGTTTAGAATAATTTCTCGCGTTTGTCCTCTATATTTTTTCGTAAACTTCAATTTATAATTCACAGGTGGCATATAAAAGAGATACAAACTATAGGAACATGCACTGACAACGAGCCGAACCGAACTGACAGTACCTTTGCCTGTCACGAGAATCAGCCCGTTTTCCTCTCAATCCTTCCCAACATTCTTTCGCATTCCAAGCTGTCAATCAACGTGAGGCAGGCCCGTTTGCTAGCTTTTTCTCCATCAAGGGCCAATTTGTTCCGGGGGACTCATAACTGACAACCTATGTTATTGTGTTATCTGTGGCAATCTGTGTGGTCTACTCGTATTTTTGTGGCTGTATGTTGGGAACCAATTCATTGTTTACGTGGAGTAGAAGTGGAATACCAAGGGGAACGATTTCGAGGATGGATAAGAAGGTGTTTAAAACCACCTACCACTTGTCCTTCCGAAGCTTATCAACCCTTACACTGCAATTCAATTTATTGGTCTAGAATCAAACCTAGAACCTCTGGGATAGAAATAGCAATAGACACTCCTACACCACAGAAGACAGGGCAGTCTACGTTTGTTTGTTTGTTGGATGGGCCTTGTCTCTTCAAGTTATACTCCTGCAACAAGACACCTACAGTACGTAATTCTCAATTCATTTGATAGCCATTTCATATCAAAGAACTGTTTGCCTCCCACTATAGCGGTTCTTCTTCGATTCCCGGTTAATGCATGTGGGATCTTCGAGATGAAATGTCACGGGCAGTGGTTTGGATTCCGCGTAAAACGCAGATCCACAGCTTATGATCGCGAGAGATTAACAGCCACGTGATCTCACTCATTCACTCCCTCCCTTCATTTAAAACAGTAGCTATCAAAAAGGTGAATAAGTAACTCATGTTATTAAGTTATTAAAAAGTAAATTAAAACTTTGTAAGAGATGAATATTCGTTTTAAAAGTATAATTATATTTAGACTGTTAACTGACGTGGCGCCTCGTAAGTTCTTAAATTGGCTCCATTTCAGTAAATATGTAACATTTTGTCCAGTTTGATAAAATACAGAGTAGTTAAAATATTTCTCTCACCATGCCGATAATGTATGATCTGCTTCAAGCGTTATTTCCCGGACATAAATAGATATAGCCTAGCGAAACAGCTCTGAAAACGCCAACTTTTGAACTTGCTAAATCGACAGACATTATTGAACACAACTTTTGAAGTTGGCACTAACCTTCCAATACGGTTGGTATTTTAAAAGGATTAATTTCAGTTATCGAATAATCGATTAATCGAAGCAGAAAAATCGCTTAATTGCTACAAACAACGATTAATCTATTGTGCATTTGATCGATTAATCGATTGGTCGTTAAATAAAAATAATAAATTACATTTTTGTCGAATAATCTATGTACTTCACTCCTTTCACTACGCTCTTACGGAAGCACAACAAACAATAATTAATAATAAAATATATTGTATCATATAGGCTATTTTTATATAATGTGGCTTATTTGTGAAAACTAGGCTATTACTAAGTAAAACAAAAATGTTCCTGCCCTAAATTTAAACATTGAACAAGAATTCAAAATCTTTACTGAAAACTCTTCGTTTTCTTTTCTCGAATCCCTTCTCAATTTGATTGTTATTTGTCCTTCCACTGTCACTGACTCTTATTTTAATATATTTCTAAATATTAATCGGAAAATTAACGTAAATCAACTTAATCGATGACCTTTTCGTATCTCGTGTCTACTTATCAATTCATCGATTCTTCAGTTAACCGACTAATATATTTTTCGGTTAGATGATTAATGTGTTATTTGGTTGGTCGAATAAATTGACTGAATGATCATTCGATTAATCGTTTATGTTGGACCCTGACTATTGTGTGTCTGAAAACTGTATCATAATGATGGTCATTATAACACTATTTTTAGCCTATTTTCAATTTTGAAAAAAATAGGCTTATGAGATCACCTTTTGTCCGTGTGTGTGTGTGCGTGTGTGTGTGTGTATGAGAGAGAGAGGTGTGTGTGTGTGCGTGTGTCCCCCCCCCCTAATAAAATCTAAACGGCTGGAGCGATTTCAATGAAACTCGGTAAATTCATAGCACTATTCCCGGCGACCTCGACCGTGCCCTTCAAATTTTGTTACGTCTCACCAATCCAACATGGTGGCTGTGCGAAATATTTCACTAGCATTCAATATCTCCGAAACTATTACCAATATCGCCCTGAAACTGTGTACGGCGATAAAGGGCACTACTAGAAGTTCACCTATGAGACTTTCAAAAACCTGGTGTCTACAAAACCAACATGGCGGTCCAGCGAAATTGAGACTTTTAAATATACATTTCTCGCGATTTAACTATCCAAACGTAATGAACCTTGGTACAGCAAATGTTTATACACATTGTAATGCACTGGAGTCTAATTTAGTTCAATTGTTTACATAACCTCAAAATGGCGGCTGTGCGAAATATTTCACTGACATTCTATATCTCCGAAAGTATTACAGATATCATCATGCAATTTTGTACAGTGATAAGGGGTACTGATACAAGTTTACCTATGTATATTTCATAAATGTGAAATGTGGTACAGTAAATGATTTTGCAGATTGTAATGCACTGCCATTTAATTTAATTCAATTGTTTACATAACCTCAAGATGGCGGCTGTGCGAAATTTTAAAATTAAGTTTTTATTCTTGTGTCGTAATCATGCGATCGATGTGAAAGTTTGAATAATGAAGCTAGGCAATAATTGTCCTTGAATGGTACATAACTCTATGGCCTATACATATAACAATCCTAAATGGCGAGCTTCCGAAATATTTAGACGGTTCTCAATATCTATGAATCTTTTACAGCAACCAAACTGATTTTTTTAAATGTTCATAGAGACTATGAACATATGTTCACCTATAGGACTTTCAGTAACCTGGTGAGCACAAATCCAACATGGCGGTGACGCGAAGTATAAATATTTAAATGGACGTTTCTCGCGAATTAACTATCCGAGTGCCGTGAAACGTTGCACGTTAAATGCTTATACAAATGTTGATCCACAGGCATCTAATTTATTTCAATTGTTTGCATAATCACAAGATGGCTGGTGTGCGTACTTTTAAAATCTCGTTTTTACTTCTTGTGTTCTAATCATGCGATTGAAGTTTGAATACCACACGTACACAATAATCTTAATGTAATAGTACAAAAATAAAAATCCATACTGTCGACCATATGAAATATTTAGACGTTTCTCAATACCTACGAATCTGTTATAGCAATTAAACTGAAATTTTGTATGTTGATAGAGACATATAAACATGAGCAGGATATATGAAAATAGGCTGTATAGTTCTTCACGGAACTACTTGTTCATTATGAAACAGTTTCTCCCACCAATCACAGCGCAAGGAACAGCTGTTTGACCAATTAGATAACGATACCTTCGCGCATGCGCTCAAAATCCAACATGTCTATATAAATTACCGAAAGTGCACCGTCCTTATGTTCGCGTAAATAAACTGGTGAATATGAGACAAGAAATAGCACTGTACCTTAATATACCCAATCCAATTTCTACACAGTGCGTTGATTTCAAACGACTACAGTGACAATTTTACTGAATACTGTTTCACGATCTGCACATATGGCATTGAAGCACACAGAGCGCATGCGTCGGCCGGCCAGAGAGCTTGGAACACGGAGATATGCTACCTAGCGCACCACCCGATCACTCGCTAAAACTCGTTTTATAAACATGCTCGTGTCTTAATATTGCCTTTATAGGCTCGTTGCATAATGTACTATTTCAGTTAATTTCGATTTATTTGATTTATCTATTATTAAACGATTAACCGAACAAAACTATTATCGGCTCTTCCTTGCAAGTACTGATTCAGACGATGGAAAAGTGAAATTTCAGTAACTTATATTCAGTTATTTGAAAAATAAAAGGATTGGAAAGATCTATTGATTAGCTGCACACTTAATAAATACCAACTTCCGTCAAAACATTAACCACAGATTTCTCCTCAAAACGTTCCAAATATTTGACTGCAACCTAAAATGATCATTTTCAACCCTTCTTTATGCTTCTATGCCCTAGGTCACGGGTTCAAACCCGGCCGAAGTCGTCGGATTTTTTAAGAGCGTTAAAATCCCTCAGCATGCCCTCCTTCGGAGAGGAAGTGAAGCCGGCGGGCCCATGTCAGATTTTTGGCATGAAAAAGAACCTTGTGTGAAGCCAAAATTTGTAGTTAGAATTGATAACGCTCTATTAGTTCCAACGTTCGCTGCCAGGTGCTAACTGCGATGCCATCTAGTAGCCAAGTCCGCAAGCTGGGTGTCGTGGACGGTAGCATTTGGTATAAAAAGTAGGAACTACTTGAAATTATTGCTTGCAGTCCTTACTTGAATTAAAACAGATAACACACACTAGTACAGTCATCACAATTAACACCGGTTATCAGACATTTGCCAAAAATATTAGTGGGGAAACCTCAGGCAATCACTTCTAGGATTCCTTAGGTGGGAATCCAACCCCGGATCTCAAGGGTGACAGGCAAGAATGCTCTTCAGTACATCACGAGGTAGTGCCAATTGATTTCTTCAGCCATCTTGGAGGTTGTTTTTCGTGGTTTCCTAACTTATACTCCAGGCAAAATGCCGGGATGGTTCCCAACTAAAGGCTGCGTCCTTCCCATTCCTCATCTGAATTACAAATACACACACTAATACAGCCATCACAATAACACTGGTTATCAAGACAAATTCCCCACACACAAGTACACGGGGCTACAGGACCAGGATGTCGCAAAGCTCCAACATCAATCAACCATCATTGATTTCTAGTTGTTCAAGATATAACTTATGTTTAAGGGGGAGTCGAAATAATATTCAGTAGATTTGTTGTTGTTGTTGTTGTTAATTCATTTGCGGGGCTTAACATATCATGGTCATCAGCTCCGTGTAGTTGGGTATGTGTTGAATTTGTCTGATAATCTGTATTTATGTGATGACTGAAGTAGTGCCTGTAAATATATTAGGGACAGGGATGAGATGGGTGCCCCAGGACTTCAAGTTAGGTGCTGTCCCAGTATTTTCCTGAAGGGAGTGTGGAAAAACCCTCGGAAAAACCACACTCAGGACAGCCGCTGTCAGCGCCGGGATACGAACCTGGGATATCCGGACAGTAGATGTCTAATTCTCTTCTTAAAACAGACTTCAGACTCCCGGGATTTGAAATACATAAAATAATAATTCAGAGATGTAAAATCTTCATCTCTATTTCTCTTCTTAAATATAACAATAAGGAAAGAGACTTCATTCTAGCGCTGGTGTCTTGTCAAGCGTGACCAGTTCTTACCACCGCTCCGTCAGACAAAGCCTATTTTATATAAAACGTCTATCACACAAATGAGTAGCTTCAGTGATATTACAAAGGACCAACTCGGCAGCAAACTTGAAGATGTTAATTAAATAAGACAGTGAAGAGAGAAGAGAAGAGGAGAAGGCAAAAAGGAAAGACAAGAGCCGAGCGTACCAGAAGGAAGATATTAATAGACATTGAATTCGGCTGACGACTACATTGTACTTACATGATCACATGGCATTTGGCTGCTCATGATCTCATTATCCTCACTCTGGCTCGGCATTTACCTCAAGTGGTTCAAAGGAGACATGGGACTGCCAGGTGACGCTACAATTACACATTGGAACAACTAACCGAGCAATCAGGAAAGCGTATCTAATTAAAAGGAATAAATTTTCCCTGGAATAATATTCTCTCTGATATTCTCTCTCTAAGTAATAAGGGACACTGAACTAATAATTTCACCAGCACGTGAACGAGTGAGCTATCAATGTTTTACAAACCCCAAACCCTAGAGAGGAAATGAATGTCACTGGACTAAACCATTAGCCATCACCCTGGAGACAACGTTCAAATACCGTGTATCACCGCCTCTGGCCTTGTTAACCGCTTTGATTCGACGAGAAAAGGAGTTTCTGCACGTATGCCATCTCTAGTTGAAGACCCTTACCGGTGATTACATCACGTAGAGCCACCAAATTATGTGATGCTCACCAGATGTTCCCAGCAATCCCACACATTTTCTACGGGATTAGGATCAGGTGATTTAGTGGGCCAGTCAAGGTGCGACTGGGTGTCTCCTTATTATGTATGTGTGCAGCTGTTGAAGATGTTGAATAACAGGGAACAATTAGTCACCAGTTGTGTTGAGATAAAACATTCCGGGTAACGCCACGAAAGGATACTGTGTCAAGCCATGTACTCACCGCTGTCCGTGAGTACATCGCAACACTGCTCATTGTTACCATGAAAACAGTTACCGCGTTCAACCCCACTACACACTTTATCTACGAGCTGATGACAGCTTTCAGCTTCCTGCTTTCATAATACGGACTAAATAGTAGTATGTGTATTTGTAATTGAAACTAAAATATGAAAGGGAGCCTTCGTGGTCTTAGGCAAGGATTCATCCTTCATTTATAGCAAAGTGGGAATGCGGCTGGGAAATTATATAGTGTAAGATATCGCGATCTATACTAATCCTGAATGATTGAAAATGAAAATCCACAGCCTGCTTCCAGTCTCCGACCGGGTCAGGAATGGAATGAATGAAGCCCCCATCTAGCGGCGAGGATATGAACTGTGCCGGCTGCTGAGGCCTGACGCACTCCTCTGGGGCAATGATTAAATGAATGACAGATGAAATGAAATGATAGTGGAGAGTGTTGCTGGATTGAAATTTTGACAGGGAAAACCGGAGTACCCGGAGAAAAACCTGTCTGCCTCCGTTTTGTCCAGCACAGATCTCACATGGAGTGACCGGGATTTGAACCACGGACCCAGTGGTGAGAGGCCGGCGTGCTGCCGCCTAAGCCACGGAGGCTTCCCTGAATGATTAATAACTGCTATTTTAGAATCGTTTGTCAGTGTAAGTTAATAGGTAGCAACACAGTTTCATGTTTATGCAAAAACGTTGCCTTTGGTTTTTACGAGACCGTTAAGGTCTTCCTGACTTTAGACCGTTCCAATAGTCACACACAAAATTGATTTCCATAGCAGAACCGGGAATCAAACCCAGAACCCTTAGGAAAGAAATCTCAATGCATACTCCAAGCCTAGCAAAGGAATACGCTTCCGTTACTCTCCTCAAAAAAATATGTATAGGAATAGACCAACTCAGACGGAAATACAGAATACAGTTGAATAAGGAACCATTTGACAAAAACTTCTGAGTGCTGGATCTTCTTACTGGTCCACCGGTGAGCAATGTGACAGACAAATGTAGCAAATTAAAAGTGTGGTTGAATCTCGCGTAGGACGAACAGGAGGAAACAATGCATTTACATTTTAAATCAGCCATCTGAGAGAAGAACCAAATAAAATAAAATCTAGGAGGGGGATGAAGCACATGCGTCGACCAACAGGAATATTACCAGTTCAAACAAAGGTGAAGGTGAATTAAGTTGTTCAATTAAGAATGAAGAGAAATGCACGCAATTGTAGAGTCCCCGAGGAGAGGTAGGGTTTCAAACAGTCCCACTCACAAAACTTCGCACACGCTCTGTCGAGGGAAAATAGCGGCACTATTGCGATATTCATGAACTAGCAGTCGTTTCCATTGTTGATATAATTCGTAATTTCCCACCTACGGCTGATAAGGAGGTTAAACATTCTGCCGACCTTACTCCCCGACATTCTACCTAATAGTAAGCTTCGGTGGCGTAGTCGGTAGCATGCTGAACTGCTGTGCCCAAGATAGCGGGTTCAAACCCGGCCGAAGTCGTCGGATTTTTTAAGAGCGTTAAAAACCCTTCAGTATGCCTTCCTTCGGAGGGGAAGTAAAGCCGGCGGTCCCATGGCATAGATTTATGGCAAGTAAAAGATCCTTTCACAGACTAAACTTGTGTAAAGCAAAATTGTTAGGTTAGATTTCGTCAGAACGCTCTATCAAAGTTCCAACGTTCATCACTAGGTATCATTGATATCTGGTGGCGAAAGTTGAAACTACTTGAAATTGAACGGAACTTGTAGCTCACCTTTTAGGGTGTCCGCTGGAAGCAGCTACAGACTCAGGCGAGCCGAACATGTCCTCGGACACTCCCGGCACTAAAAGCCACTCGATAAATAAATAAATAAATAAATAAATAAATAAATAAATAAATAAATAAATAAATAAATAATAATAATATTAATGCTATTGCTTTTACGTCCCTTTTAATTACAGAGGCTTTTAGAGACGCCGCGCCAGGGTGCTGCATTATGTCCCGAAGGGGATCTTTAACGTGCCAATGAATCTACTGACACGGATCCCTCGCATTTCCGTTCCCTTAAATGCCAACTGACTGCGCCAGGATTCTATCCTGCAACCTTAGGCACACCAGTAGAGAACGTTACCGCTCCACCACACAGGCCTGTAGCAGTGTTATAATTATATTAGCGGACCCGTGCGAGAAATCTCGCATGTTCATGAGCCACACTTTCCCCAATAGGTTTATAATGAGACACTTAAGGAGAAGGGTTGTTATGTTTTTATTTCAACCAAATGATTATAGAACACTATTTACATTTCAGTTGGAACTCCAAGTTCTACGTTTCTTAACGTAAGAAGGCAATCACTGAAAATTTGATCATAACACTCACCGGTTATTCGATATTTATGAAATCATACGATTTGAGTAGGTACTCATTCCTTTGATTTACTGTTTCTGAAATCCATGCAAAATGATAAATGAAATACCTCAGAATGTTAAAATTACATGAAACAGGCGTCACAGACGCCAACATGTGAAGTGGACAGCAATTATGGAGCATATTTTTCTACAGCAACAGTATCTGCAAATCGCACACTTCGTACATTTTTTTAAGTCTTCTTTTAAAGAAATTATAGATATTTAAGAAATTTGAGTACAATTCGTCACTGCTAATGTCTATTCTCTTTCATTTGTCACGATCGGTCGCTTGTGAGCGCCGCAGAAGGATCTATACTACTGAAATAATATATATGATTTATTGGGGAGGAGTTGCACATGCGGTAGGGGCCGCGGTATAAGTCCAGCATTTAATTGGAGGGAGGGTGTGTGAGTTTGGGGGGGGGAAGGGGGGGGAAGGGGGTGGGGGGAAGGAGGGGAACCTAGCAAAAATTACACTCAGGATAGACACTGTCAGCGCCTGGATTCGAAACTCCAATCTCCAGATTTGCTGCAGCTCCCCATCACGGTGATGGTGCGCGATTGAACACGCACGAATATGCCACTTGCGAGGTAGTAGAACCACGAAAGGCAGAAAAGAAGGGAGGTCAATGGTTGGTGCTATCAAAATACATCACTGTGATACGTTTTTTGGCCCTTATCCAAAAGAATTGTACGAAAACTTAGAATGGATTCGATTCTTCACATTTTGAGAAAGTTTCAGTGATAATTCACTTCGAAAATAGCCCCTATTTCCACCCCTTTGGTCCGATTTTGCCCGTTAACAACTCGTCTTCGGTGGCGTATTGCTGTGCCTTCGTGACTTCATTACTGTACTTACTGATTTTTATGT
This sequence comes from Meconema thalassinum, assembly GCA_946902985.2. Lineage (NCBI taxonomy): Eukaryota > Metazoa > Arthropoda > Insecta > Orthoptera > Tettigoniidae > Meconema > Meconema thalassinum. The sequence goes on from OX336396.1 coordinate 166,261,346, forward strand.
TCGACCCTGACTATTATTTGTCAGAAAACTGTACTATAATGAGGCTCATTATAACACTATTTTAGCCTACTTTTCACATTTTGCAAAAATGAGGAAAAAGTAGACTTATGAGATCGGGCAAATGTGTGTCTGTCTGTCTGTCTGTCTGGCTGTGTGTGGGTCCCCCCTTATCAACTCCTAAAGGGCTGCAGCAATCGAAACAAAAATTGGTAGGAGTGAAGATCTATACCTGAATATCTCACGGCCATATTTGAAAATGATGTCAGTGCTACCAACTGCTGAAAAATCGCAATTGAAATTTGAGCTCCATGTTGGATATCTTGGAAGGTATGAATGGGAGCTATTTCAAAATTGGCACACGTATAGATAATAATATTGCAGTTTAATTTCCAGGAGGCCATACATGGCAGTGATGCCAAAATAATTATAAGTCTGCTGATATATAATTATAAGTCCAAATTGTAAATGCATATAACTTCTACAATATCAATTGGATTTTAACCAAATTTCGCATGTGCTATGTGTACATAAACAGATATGACTGAGCGTATTCTTAAGAGCCACCAGGGCTGCTAACTGTTAATAAATGCTCCAAATATTTTTTATCCCAATATCCATATATCATAAAGTATGCACGCCGACAGCTTTAAACTATGCACACGTATAGTACCTGACATTCTATATTAATTTGGAGTAACTTATATACGTCAGTGCTACCAACATGATTCTAAGCCTGCTGAGAGGTCCAAATTTAAATACATGTAACTTCTATACTATCATTTGGATTTCAACCAAATTTCGTGTGTGCTATGTGTACCATAACAGATACGACTATTCCGAGTCTTAAGAGTAACCAGGGTTGCCAACTGTTAATAAATACTGTCTCTATTTTTGTTACCCTAATATAAATATATCAGAAAGTATGCAAGCCAATAGCTCTAAACTTTGCACACGTATAGTACCTGGCATTCTAGATTAATTTGGAGTAACTAATATAGGCCTACGCCAGTGCTGCCAACATGATTCTAAACCTGCTGATAGGTCCAATTTTAAAATGCATGTAACTTCTATACTAACTAATGGATTTCATTCAAAATTGACACAACAATAGATCATACTATTTCAGATTATTTCTGACCAATACAGGTATGTCATTGTTGCCAACATGATTTTACGCGCGCTGTTAGATCCAATGTTTAACTGCATGTAACGTCCATGCTATCCGTTGGACTTCAACCAAATTTTGTATTCTGTACCTTAAGAGATGAAACTAAGAATATATTTAGTCACCAAGGCTGCCAACTGTAGTTCTCTATTAGGCTACATTATGCCAGGTATACAGTATTTCGAACTAATTAGAAATTTCGATATTACCAACTTAATTTCGTCATTATTCTAGATAGATCCATATAGATTAATCATTGGCATGAATCTTAAATTTTAAGAAAAGTAGGCTCTTTAGTTCGTTACGGAACTTCTTGTTCATTATGAAACAGTTTCTCCCACCAATCAAGAGCTCAAGAAACACTTGTTTGACCAATTAGATAATTAGATCCGCTGAGTTCCACGGCATTCTAATTTAAATTTCACTGCCTAGCCTAGTGTCATAGTAGGGTAATCGAGGAGGCCATGGTCAAATACAAGGCATTCTCTGCGTCTCATGCGCTCTGTTCAGTACATAAAACTGGCAAAATCTCGACAGATATTTATGAATATGTATGTTCGAACATAAAATAGTTATAATAATTATCGTCGAACATAAACGGTCGTATGCAACTCGCCTATAATGGTATTTAAGACACTCGTATGGAAATTATAAAACTCGCATATGCTCGTTTTATAAACATACTCGTATCTTAATTATTGCCATTATAGGCTCGTTTCATAATGTACTATTATTTCACAACATTTGTTCTCTACACTGACGAATCCACTTAAGCAAGCACTCCTCAAGACGGGGGAAATTCAGTCACCCTGACGTGACCCTTTCTACTCCCACTTAAGTTACTTCCAGTGACGCGATCCTTGTCTTTCAAAATCATCGACAATGTCGACGGTAAAATGCCGAACTGTTTGCCGACATCTATTTTTAATTGTCCATCCTCCACAGCTTGAATTACACGCTCTTCTTTCACTTATGGAAAGACACTTGTTCCTTTCTTGAAAGCATTCCGATACTTAAAAATTACACAAATCAAACATTACAGGCCTACTGTAACACACTTTAACGTTTGAAAGAAGACTCAAGACTGCGAACTCACTCATTCATATCATTATTGATGTAAACAAACGACAGGTCTGTGCATGATAACAATACTGTAATCACCGACTTCAAATTATAGAATGTCGGCGAGCAAGATGCCGTTCCTAAACTTCAAATTACCGAGTGGACCAAGTCACACTGATTTTTTTTTGTAATTTATCGAGTATTTTTCAAGGGACAGGGAAAAAACTTTAAATTATCAATAGATTCAAATTAACGAATGCCAAATTATAGAGAGTCGACTATATATAAAGAAATTTGCCAAATTTTAAGTGAATGGTCCAATTCTCCTGAATAGGTCTTTAAAAGTTTAACACACGGTACAGTGGTCGCATTATATCTCTGCCGGTGAGGACCGCTGCATTTCTGAGAATTCGAGCCGTCAGCTCCTCTACTCCTATTCATAAGACACTACGTCACAGTGTGGGGCTCGGGAGTTCTGAAGGCCGACTTAGCATAATGCACTCGCCACACTCATTAGTGCTTGCCACACTATTGTTGGTGTGCCAATTTGAGAAATGTCTTTGGTGTGGCTCGGTGGCGGATCAAGGCCTTGCGGGGCCCTGGGCGATATGATAAGGTGGGGCCCACAACGATAGGAAATTAAAAAAATATCTTTTTTATAATAATAATAAAATAAAGAATGGTTACAATATTTCGAATACAATACAGTAATTTTTTTAATAATATGTATCAAACCTTTATGTCCCCTTGAAGAAGATTATGTAAACTATGAAATATTAAAATATTACTATGCGACTTCAATATTTTTGGAAATTAGCATTTTTGTTGAATAATATGTTCTATTTATTGTCAAAAACACTCATGTTAATAATAGTTATGTGGAATAAAAAGTGAAATAAATTCAATGTGGTAGTTGCTAGAATGGCAATTTAGTTTATAATACAAAAAATTGGACACCCCTTTAATTGTAAATTAACCCTGAAGTCCTCCATCATTTCACTGAAATCTAAACTTGCTAAACGGTCACGGGAGGTCATAGCTGCACAGAAAAAAGAATATGAATTAAAAATAAGTTTGAAAAGTATAGTTAATGAATTAATTAAATTTGAAACAATCCATGGCGCGGGGCCCTTGGTCCGCAGGGCGCTGGGCGGCAGCCCTCCTCACCCTCCCCTAGATCCGCCTCTGTTGTGGCTAGTACAGTCGGTATACCTTCCCTGGAAATAATGACGTAGCTCACCGGCAGAGATATAACGTGGGCACAGCACTTTCTCTACCTGTGTTATTGCGAGGTCATACAACAATTCCGCAGAATTCATCTTAAAGCCTGTCAGAAAAGAGACACTATATTCTAGTAGGGATGCAGGTCAATGCGTGAATATTGCAGTTATCCATTGTCTGGTTTGAGGGTTACTCACAGTGAGCTATCCTCGGTCAGTCTTCATTAACTTTTCTTTCTTCTCGGCGACAACACCCCTTCGTTCCATTCAATTTGCCCACTTGTTGTCGCCACGTCTGAAAGGGGAGTAAATTGCCTGGAATGGCCTTTCGTCTCTCCATGGAGCTTATAGAAAGCCTTTTCTTTTTAGACTCCAAGACAGACTTCACTTCAGCTCGTTACTATTTCAGAACAAATAGTCATCGCTAACACGATGCTGGAAAATCTAGACTGGCATAAAAATTCAACGTCCACAAGAGTAACCTAGGACATGAAGTGGTGATCGCACATTAATTTCATCACAAAGAAAATAATGAGGACAGCTTATGTATTTCATTGCCTGAAACACATTGTCAATATTTAACTACTGAGAGATATCTACACTTATTCATTCTACTCTCTTGAATGGAATAATTGCATGGGGAGGAACTTATCAAACTAATATAATAAATGCTCCAGTAATGCAAAGCTTGGTGTTTTGTATCATATATAAAAAGGAAAAGTTATTCTCCACACTCTGTCGTCCTTCGCTAAACATGGAACAACCGCGACCGAATGATATCAGGCACACCGGTCTGCTGCTCCTCTCTCTTCCTCAGAGCTCTGCGCATGCGTCATTTCCCCTCCACTGACGCTCCTTCCGTTGTTGAACCAGCCACGGGTGAGGGTTCTTGTGTCACCTGGTGTTACCATCTGCTCGTGCAATAAAATGACGAAACTTACTTTCGGAACTTCCCTGTACAATGTGAAGAAGGATAATATATAAAGTAGAAGGAATAGAAGAAGAAAAAGGAGTAGAAAACCAGGAAGAGGAGGATAAGGATAAAATGATCAAGGAAACGAAAGAGGTGAATACAAGGAAAAGGAGAAGGAGAATAGACAAAGGAGGAGAGTGAGAATAAAAAATGCGAAAAAGGAGAAAGAAGAATACAAATAGACGGCCAAGGAGGAGGAAAATAAGAAGATGGAATGAAGAAAAAGAAGGAGATAAGGAGAAGGAGAATAATATAAGGAGGAAGAAGAAGAAGAAGAAGAAGAAGGAAATAGGAGGCAGAGGTGGAGGATAAGATAAGGAAGAAGAAAACTGAGGTGATAGAGAATGTGAAGGAGTAGGAGAATAGAAGGAAAAGGAGAAGGAGAATAGAAAAAAGAGGAGAGTGAGAATAAAAATGCGAAAAAGGAGATAGAAGAATAAAATAGACGGCCAAGGAGGAGGAAAATAAGAAGATGGAATGAAGAAAAAGAAGGAGATAAAGAGAAGGAGAAGAATATAAGGAGGAGGAGATTATCAGAAGAAGAAGAAGAAGGAACTAGGAGGATGAGGTGGAGGAGAAGATAAGGAAAAAGAAAATGGAGGTGATAATGTAAAGCGAGGCGGAGATGGAAAAAATGAGAAGAGAACTAGGAAAATAAAAGGAGTAGAAGAGAAACAAGATGTTCGGGAAAGAACATATAGCCTACTTTCTCCGAAATGTATGGGTATAGTTATAACTCTCTGTCCTTATCATCTCCTAATTTCTTCCTATTTGAAGTGCAAATTGGCACACAGGATTTGAACAGTGGCGTTCAAACCATAGTTTATAATTTACCCCAGCATTTTGCAATTTCATCAGCAAACACTCCAAACACCGACTACTTACAATAATTGAAACTTCGTTGCTCTAATAAGGCCCATCTACAATGCGCAGTCGGCAGTCCGTAGTTGGTAGTCCTCGGTCGGCAGTCGCGATCGACTCCGTGTATACTATAGGCACCATACACAACATGAAGTTGCAGTTGGTAGCTGGCAGTTGGCAGTCGAGAATTTTATCCTTGACTGCCAACTACCCGACTGCAGCAATGTAATAGCCAATCAGAGCAGATCAGAAACTGACGTCACGTTGTTGTTCTGTGTCGTGTACGAATGATATAGAACTAAGTGAAGTAACTTCGCAACCCGTTAATTTATAGGCTAATCTTAAATACACGGTATAACAAAATAATCCATCTCCAAATCATCCATATTGCAAGTTTTGAGATTATCAACAACGCCTCTGTGCACAAGGAATAAACGAATGTTACTGTCTTATTACTCCTAGCAGTCGTTAAGACTGGGTTCACTAACTGGCCGGTATAGAGCGCTGCTCGAATCTATAGTTTCTGCATAGTACAACTGAAGGCTGGAAGATGTCACTCCAGTGGAGAATGTCGTTTTTTTTAATATATAATTTCCATTGCAAAAAGCACCATATAAAGCTTTATTTTATAACGTCTCAGTACTCAAGAAACAATAAATATAAAAACTAGTCGTGATATCTAGTTGTGAAATATCGAACAATATAATCCTAACAGAGCGAGTGCATTCTAGTGGCCAGAAGAAGAAACTTTTCAATAAAATCTGTTACCTTTTTGTCAGCTAGATGTCTCGATTAAATCTGCTGGCGAATTATGTTTTAATTAAGTATATGTTTTGCACCGTAATATGCACAATATAACGCTTAATTTTAAAACGTCTGAGTCATTACAAAGCAACAAATATGTAAAATGTCAAGCAAAAAACATACCTCTGATGGGGTTTGAACCATAGGCATATGAATGACAGACTAACGCTTTACCACTGAGCCATTTGTGCCAACGAACAATGTCTATATAAAATGACTTACATAGAACTTGTTAGCAAATAATGATTTATACTAAACGATTTCATCACTGAAGTATATTATTTATATATAAAGCATTTCATACAAAGTTTATTTATTTTGTTTCAGTACGCTATATTGCATGGAATACTCAAATTAGTGAAATATAAGTCAGGCACAAGATATCCGCTGCCATCTTGTCTTATTAATGAATCAGCTGAGCTTTTTAAAATCACGTCTGCACTATAGTATTACAAAATAAACTTTTAATTTCGAACGTGCCTCTTCCTTTAGAACAGTTAAAACGATTCTCGGCTCGATAATCGGAACTGGTGGGTCCCATGATATGGATTATAAAGTTTGCATAATTCGCACGGCCGCCATCCTGAAATGGTATGGCGGACGACCTTGTAGTTTGGTCACAAGACGCATCCTATACGAAGGTATGTTGTTACTAAATTTGGTAGAGATTGGATGATTTGGTTAGTCGTTATTTGATTTTACGTTTTGAACGTTTGAGTGGCCGCCATTCAGTTTTAGTAAAGATGGCGGCGATATAAAACATGACACTGAGGTGTCCTTTGCTAGTGCTACCTTTGTACCAAATTTTGTTCAATTCGCATTCACCGTGTTCGAATTGATAGGGGGGGGGACAGACATTCAGAGTACACACACTCACACACACACACACAGACTCACACACACACATACACACACACAGACTCACACACACACATACACACACACAGACAGACACACTTTTTTCGCCCTGTGTTGATCTCATAAGTCTACTTTCATTTTTTGCAAAAATCGAAAGTAGGCTAAAAATGAGAAGAGAACTAGGAAAATAAAAGGAGTAGAAGAGAAAGGGGTCAAGGAGGAGAGGGTGGAGGAGCATCAGAAAAGAAGGAGAAGAGAGAAAATATGGAGGTGGTGAAGAAGTACTGTCCAGGAGTCATGGGGACCTTTTAAAACAAGTATTGGAGCGGAAGAAAGGTGTATTAGAACACAAAGAGAGACAGTAGTAATTAAACCACATTAAAGCAGTTGTAAAATAGCATTACATCGTTAAGAGATAAACAGGTCATTAAAAAGGAGCATAACTTGTAACAGTAAACACGCTGGAATCTGTTAAAATCTTCAAATTGTCTGGCGATCCAATTACAGACTTGTTTAACGTACGAGTGTTAATTCGTTTTACTCTCATTACTGCCAGTTCGCCCGAGATAAACACCGCCTATCCTCTGCCAATGAAGACAGCGTACAGCTAGCGATCTGCCAGTCACTCTCCTAGCCCCAATTATCCAGCGTAACGAATCAAAATTTGATGAGACAAGTATTTGAACAAATGATTTACTCTTCTGTGAGAGAATATTATATAAATTCAAAACCATGAGACTTTCTCGATCCTTGTTAGAGGACATTGGTACTGCGTTTTCTAACTTCCATATTTATGAACTGATAAATCTGACATTTTGACAGCTAACTTTAAACTTATTAAATGTCATTGAAAATGTTCAATTAATTTACAATTCATATGAAATTGTAAAGGAAACAAAAGAAGCATATGGACATAAAGAAATGAAGTTACTATTATTTGCAGACGATATTGTGGTCTGGGGAAGGAACACCGAAGAAGTGCAAAAACAACTAGATGCACTGAACGAAAATATTCAGAAGTATGGCCTGAAAATCAGTATAGAGAAAAGCAAGACCATGGTGATGACAAGAGGGAAAGACTAGGAAAGTCACTGTGAAAATTGGAAGTCAGAGTTCGGAAATTGTGGACACGTTCAAATACCTAGGAAGTGAATTGATGCAAACTGGTAGGTTGGACATGGAGATTGGCAGGAGGGTACAGCAGAGCAATGCATTCTATCAAAGTGTAAGAAAACTTGTTTGGGATAAGAAAGTACCAAGGAAAAGCAAGGAGATAATGTATAAAGTGTACTATGTACCCATATTAACTTATGCAGCTGAGACTTGGACCCTGACAAGCAGGCAAGAGAGTAGAATCCAAGCCAGTGAAATGAAATTCCTAAGAAGTATGATAGGTAAGACAAGGAAAGACAGAGTGAGGAATGAAGATGTTAGGAAGGAAGTTGGGATGGGAAAACTAAATGAGAGAATTGAGAAGAATAAACTAAGGTGGTTTGGACATGTAAAGAGGATGGAGGAACATAGAATACCAAGACAAAAGCTGGAGGCCAAGTGCAAGGGTAAGAGAGCAAGGGGAAGACCTAGAACAAGGTGGATCGATTCAGTGAAGAACAGCGTGAGAAAAAGGAATCTGGACTGGGACAAGATCGTGGAAGAAGAATTGTGGAAGGAAAGAGGAAAGTGGAGAAGTGCCATAAATACCCCGACCCGGCAGGAGCTGGATAAGGGGAAATGATGATGATGAAATTTTCTTAAAATATATTTGAAACTTAAGAAATAATCAAAATCTTTCACACGCATTAGCATTACAATTTAATTTATGGGGCAGATCACCTCGCTGTTCCGTCCCTTAAATCTCAATAACTAACTAATAACTAGCATTGCAATTAATATTTTGATATTACATACCCTCAAACAGGCTTAACAAATTTACAAAAAGTTATCTATAGTAATTTACATATACATTACATATAATATATATTTTAAAACTTGAAGCTTTTCCCCCCTCATGTTTGCCCCTCATGGTTCCTGTTCCAATATATATTTCCTGTATATACAGTGGTTCGTACGTGTATAGAGGTAGTTAATGACGTCACCGATGACGTACATACGTAGATGATCGTTTGTTTAATGTTGTGCCTCGAATTGCCGCTATAGGCTATACGAATGACACTGCTGTCTACATTTCTTTGTGTGAGTGTGTGTGTATTGGTACCGTGCGGTTGCGGTCACATGTGTTCAACTCCAAAGGTCTGCGAGGATTCGTCGTGAGTTAAGAATGTTTATAATTACTTTTAGTTGTTGAAATTAATTGAAAGGTTGCACTGCACTTCCCTAAAGCCAAGAAAAGACAAACGCATTGGTCGACTGTTTGGTCAAAATTATAGTTGCTACCAGGTTACATAACTCTCTGAACGAAGCCATTGGTCACTACCAGGTCAGATTACTGTCTGGACAAAACCATTGGTCGCTACCAGGTTAGATAACTGTCTAAACGAAGCCAGTTAAGCCTTAAGTTAGGCATCATTCCGCATTTGCCTGGAGTAGCAGTGGAAAACACGGAAAACAGAAAAAACAAGTAGTTCCGTGAAGAACTATAAAGCCTATTTTCATATATCCTACTCCAGTTAATTGCCTCTATTAACATACAAAATTTCAGATTGATTGTTGTGATAGATTCGTAGATATTGAGAACCGTTCAAATATTTCAGATGGTCGCCAGGTTGGATTTTTATTTATGTACTATTAGATGAAGATTATGCTTTAAGTGCAGTATTCAAACTTCAATCGCATGATTAGGACACAAGAAGTAAAAACGAGATTTTAAAATGTCGCTCAGCTGACATCCTGTGGTTATGAAAACAATTGAAATAAATTAAATGCCAGTGGATTAACATTTGTATAAGCATTTAACGTGCAATGTTTCACTGCACTCGGATGGTTAAATCGCGAGAAACGTCCATTTAAATATTTATACTTCGTGTCGCCGCCATGTTGGATTTGTGCTCACCAGGTTACTGAAAGACCTACAGGTGAACTTATGTTCATAGACTCTATGAACATTAAAAAAAAACAGTTTGATTGCTGTAAAAGATTCGTAGATATTGAGAACCGTCAAAATATTTTGGATGCTCGCCATTTTGGATTCTTATATGTATAGGCCATAGAGTTATGTACCATTAAAGGAAATTATTGCGTAGCTTCATTATTCCAACTTTCACTTCTATCGCATGGTTACGACACAAAAATAAAAACTTAATTTTAAAATTTCGCACAGCCGCCATCTTTAGGTTTTGTAAACAAGTGAACTAAATTAGATGACATTGCATTACAATATGTGTAATCATTTACTGTACATCATTTCACTGCGCTCAGATGCTTAAATCAAGAGAATAGTCTATTCAAATGTTTCAAATTCGCTTGGCAGCCATGTTCGTTTTGTATTTTACAGGTTTTTGGATGTTACATAGATAACTTTGTAGCAGTGCCCTTTATCACCGTACAAAATTCAGGATGATATCGGTAATAGTTTAGGAGATACTGAATGCTGGTGAAATATTTCGCACAGCCGCCATGTTGGATTGGTGCGATAGAATGAAATTTGAAGGGCATGGTCGGGGTCGGCCAGAATGGTGCTATGATCTTACCAAGTTTCATTGAAATCGCCCCAGCCGTTTAGAAGTTATTAGACACACATACACACGAATCACACACGCACACATAGACACACGGACAAAAGGTGATCTCATAAGCCTATTTTTTTTTCATAAAATGAAAATAGGCTAAAACACTTTTAGGATGGCTGAGGTAGGAATCGAACCCGCCCCTTCTCAGGTTTACCTCATGAGGCTGAGTGTACCACGTACCAGCCCTGATACCGGAATCAAATTTCTTTGGCAGAATTGGAAATCAAATCCAGGCCTCCACCACCCCAATACTATCAGAATAGGAAGACAATACCATTAGATCAATGGAGTTTGGGTAGAAAAAGCAAAAAAGAAAAGGTGAACCTAATGGGGCTCATATTTAAGGTTTTATTATTTATCGTATGATGTTAACACAACACAATCACCTACATAAATACAGATTCATATAACACAGCAATAATACTAACAAATTATATAAATTATAAAGCAGATAAAAAAAATTATAAATCAACGTCCAACTCGTTGATCCATTTGACAGCCTCAGTTGTAGCAGAATGCAGGTCCTCCAGACTTCCTGGAAAAACTCGGAGAGGACATTCCAGTACTAAGTGCTCCATTGTCTGTGGAATGGCAGCGCAATCGCAATTCGGTGAGTCTTTCCAACCCCATTTGTGGAGAACAGAAGCACATCTTCCCAAGCCACATCTAATACGATTGAGTCTAGTCCAGGTATGTCTGGGCAGATTGAAGCCAGCAAGTTTTATGTGAGGATCCTCAACGTTCACGATGCCTGGTGGTGTAGATGTTGTCCACTCAACCCGCCAATTTTCATTAGGTTTAAAATTTCTGCTTGTTAAATCCAAGGCAGTTTTCCATGCAGGTTTACGGCACTTCAATCTAGATGGGCCAAGATGTTTCATGTCTACATGTATTGGGAGGGCCTTGTTATTTTGCACTCTCGACCAAAGATGAACCAGATTTTTCTGCCTTCTGATATGAGGAGGTGCGATATTACTCAGCACTGGTAACCACTGGACTGGAGTAGGAAGTAGTGTTCCAGATACAATACGCATGCTCTGTCGGAGCTGAACATCCACCCGTTGAGTGTGGCAGCTATTAAGCCATACCCCAGAGCAAAACTCGGCTGAAGAATAGATTAGCGCAAGAGCAGTTGTTCTCAGAGTGTTGGCATCCGCTCCCCATGATGTTCCAGCCAGGCATATTTAAGGTTGATGTATTCAACATCTCTAAACAGAACTCCTGGGCAATCCGTTGTGTAAAGCTGATTCTGCTAGTTCCACTAATTTTCAGTAAACAAATCCAACGTAAAATATGATCTCGCAATCTCCATAATTATACGCCAGGGACCAATTCCCCCATGTAGCAGCACATGAGGCTAGGTCTGTGAGCAAGCAAAGAGAATTGCGGAAGGCACGGAAATGTCATTCACTCTCAAGTGGCTGATGTTTGGGGAGGGGGGACGAACTGAGCTCTACAAAGTGGCCTCTCTCTCCCTGAATTAATTATTCTACTCACCTGTGACTTTCCTCCCACCTTCGCACACAACGGAGGATCTTTGTACACATGAGAATAAATAAAACGAGTCTAATGCTCTCCATACGAGTCGTTCTCTTCATTTGTAAATCTGGTTAGCTGTGAGTCGTACGCCCACACTAACAAACTGTTTGACCAAACTTGTATATGAATTTGCTTCGTAGTTTGGATCAGTGTATTGGTTTGCATTAATCTGATTTCTTTAAAGATGGAAAAAATTGGATGTGGATTCAAGATAGGTTTTCAAAGCATGGAAGAAACTGAATATCGGTATGCTTCGAAGAGTTTCCTTAAACAACAAAAAACTTGTATATACAGTAGGTTTGCTTCAAACGAGTTTCTTAAATACCAAAGAACTTCGATATACAGTAGATTTGGTTGGAATAAGTTTATCAAGGAACTTTAATCTACAGTAGCTTCTCATCGAACGAGTTTTCTTAAAACATCAAAGAACCTGGATATACTGAAGGTTTGCTCCTAACGAGTTTACTTAAATATCAAAGAACTTAGATAAGCCTATGCTTCGAACGAGTTTAATTAAACATCAAAAGACTGGTTATACAGTAGATCTGCTTCGAACGAGTATATCAAAGAATTTCGATCTTCAGTAGATTTATTTCGAACGAGTTTATTAAAGAACTTGGATCTACAGTAGGCTATTTTGGAACGAGTTTACTTAAACATCAAATAACTTGGGTATGCAGTAGATCTTCTTCGAACGAGTTTATTTAAAATTCAAAGAACTTGGATATGCAGTACGTCTGCTACCAACGAGTACCTACACATCAAAGAACTTGAATAATGGTTTCCTTCAAACCCGTTTCCCCACAACATTGAAGTAGAAGAAGAAGAGGAAGAAGAAGGAGGAGAAGAAGAGAAAGAAGAAGAAGAAGAAGAAGAAGCTGTAATAGAAGTAATTTGTAACTCTCGCAGTTTGAGAGGCCTCGGTTCGAGAAGGCACAGCTGAATATAATAAAAATCTAAGACGCCGGTGGGGTGGTGGTGTTAATTCTTTTCAAGGGATTGGGACACCTTGATCATCAGGCCCATTTATTTGTATTGCCTGATAACCTGTGTTTATGTGGTGTCTAGTAGTGTGTGTGTGCAACTGTAATTATTAGGTTCGGGAATTGGGTATGTGACCCAGGATTTGAAATAAGGTACTATCCTGGCATTTACCGGGAGGGTGTGTAGAAAACACTGAGGGAAAACTTCATTCAGGATAACTATGTCAGCGCCGGGATTTGAACTTCTGAACTCCGGACTTGCAGTCGTGGTGAGCGGGGTAATCTAAGACACATGAAGGACCACCATCTCCAGACAAACCTCCAATGCAATCCGTTGGGTAAATGTTTTAAGTCCTCCCTTTCAAAGTTGATTTTGTTAGCTCCACTAATTTTCAGGTAATAAATCCGTCGTAAAATGTGATCTCGCAATCTCCATAATTGTGCGCATGGGACAGGTTTCCCATGTAGCATGGGCTGTGAGCAGTCAAAGAGAATTGCGGGAGGCTCGGAAGTGTCATTCACTTTCAAGTGGTTCATGTTTGGGGGAACTGAGCGCTACAAAGCGCCCTCTCTCAAGCACAACAATAATTAATTATCTACTCACTCCTGACTTCCCGTGTGCCTTGAGAAATCCCCATCCCCTTATCATTATACACAACGGAGTATCATCACATCACATACAAGATGATAAACATAACCACTGGAATGTTCTACTCTGCATACATGTCCCGTTTCTATACCTATACTCTCCCATTTCATCAATGAAAGATGATGTTAATTGTTGTTTTAAGGGGCCTAACACCTGAATTATCGGCCCCACATCAATGAATGGTCTTGCTTTCTCAGTGAAGTGGATACTTCACTTCGATCGCATGATTACAACACAAGAAATAAAAACTTAATTTTAAAATCTGCACAGCCGCCATCTTGAGGTTATGTAAACAATTGAACTAAATTGGATACCAGTGCATTACAATGTGTATAAACATTTCCTGTAACAAGTTTCATTGCGTTTGAATCATTAAATCGCGAGAAAGGTCTATTTAAAATTTTCAACTTCGCTTGGCTGCCATATTCGTTTTGTAGTTATAGATGAACTTCCAGTAGTGCCCTTTATCTCCATGCAATATTTCAGGGTGATACCGCTAATAGTTTCAGAGATATAGAATGCCGGTTACATATTTCGCACAGCCGCCATCTTGAGGTTATGTAAACAATTGAACGAAGTTAGATGTCGGTGCACTAGAATGTGTATAGACATGTACTGTACCAAGTTTTATTGCGATTGGTTGTTTAAATAGCGAGAAACGTCTATTTATAAGTCGCAACTTCGCTTGGGCGCCATGTTGGTTTTTTAGTTACTAGTTTTCCAAAAGTCACATAGGAAAACTTCTAGTAGTTCCTTTTATCTCCGTTAAATAGTCCAGGGTGATATCGGTAATAGTTTCGGAGATATTAAAGGCTGGTGATATTTTTCGCACTGCCGCCATTTTGGGGTGGTGAGACGTAACAAAATGTGAAAGGCTCGGTCGGGGTCGTCCGGAATAGTGTTATTAACTTACCGAGTTACATTGAAATCGCTCTAGTCGTTTAGAATGTATTAGGGGGACACACACACCATCACTCACGCACACACAGACACACACGGACAAAAGGTGATCTCATAAGCCTAATTTTTTCATAAATAAAAATGATAGTCTCTCGGAGTCCGAATCGAAATATACAACTTTATGAACATGAAGTAACAAAAAGCGCTTCAGAACATTAGAAAATTAGAATATATGCCCTCCTCAAGCAGAGATATGCACGTATACAGCAAAGGAGAAAAATATGATGCATATAACCAAAATATGCATAAATATGCAAAAATATGATTTTTCATGAACTTCCGGGCCTTAGTCATAAACATTCGGATCTTGGTAATGAAATTCAACAAGTTCGGATTGTGATTTAAAAAAAACTACCGGTATCCGCAAATTTACTCCAAACATTATCCGCAGTCTATCCCCTATCCGCACAGCCATGTAAACTATAACCGCATGGCGAAATATCCGCGGATATCCGCATCCGCACATGTCTACGTTTTAAGAGCGCAGCCAAACCAGAACAGAATAAATAAACAACTCAGTGAAACGGTTAGACAACTACAAAGAGATAGAAATCTAAAAGTTTACGATCAGTCTCGCTGTGTATCATTCTCTCGAACGTTCCCCTGCAGTTCTGTCTGCTGTGCTGTATTCCTTTACTTTGCTTTGTTTTCCTCCCAGAGAAACTTACTGCACTGATAGCCCGACCTACTATGTAATTCAGATACGATGCATTTATTCGAGGGGAAAGTCTCCACCTCGTGCATTATACATCAAACAGATACCGCCTTATCACTTGCCTTCCTCTTGGCCAAGACATATATTTCAGTTATCTACTGTAATGCTAGGAAAGCAACGTTCGCAAACACACACTTCATTACTGAAGCAATTTTCTGAACACGGCATTATTATTATTATTATTTATGTATTTATTATTCGCTAATTGGCCAACAAGGGACCACGATAAGTTCCATTATACATTCTGGCATTTATTCAATATTTACGATTGGTCCAGTAGGTTTTTATTAGCTTCCTGTGTCGAGCACGGCGTTCATCCGACCACTTTGCCCCGGTTGTCCAGTTCTCATCTCGGAAAGTCCCAAAATTCACTATGCTTGTTCGGAAAAGGAATCTTTTATGCGCGTCATCTGGTCGTAGGCCCATTTCTTGGAGGTCTTACTTGAAGTCCCGAGCTCATCACCAGTGAGCCCTTGAGGGCATAACACTCCTTTATACCCCGTTTAGAAGTCCCATTCGCGATCCATATCTAGAATAAGTTGGGACGTCTAAACGCAAGAGGATTACATTATCTCGATTAACTTTACCTCTAACAGAATCAGCCCGTTCGTGGCCATTGCGATCGTTGGTGTGTTCTATCCCCCTGCTGTGTGAGTGAAGTAGGCAGTGGAAATAATAGCCATTTTGGATTATCTTGTGTTTCGAAAGCGAGAAGTATGTAATGTTGGCCATGACGCTTGTATTTATGTTCGTTGATATCACACATACGAAGATTGAGAGACACCAAATGGTGGAAGGAGAACAAACATACCACTATTTAAACACGGAAAAATTCTTAGCGTTGGAGAAAACGAATAATTAAGACATAAATCTATTGTCATAAACATAGAAGGGATTCCGAAAGGACCAAATCACTCTGGACAAACAAAGAGGCATTTATGCAATAAATATCCTAGACCTGGGCATACATTTTTCTTTTCACACCAAGAGTAGGCTTTGCCAACACATCTCCTCAGGATTTGTATAAAATTAAAAATAAACATTATCAAATTGAATTGTGTAAAAAGAATAACTGAAATACTTCAAAACTGGAGGAAACAAACTACTGTACATTTCTGTTTTAACACTTGGAATTCAAAAGTTGGCAGAACTTCACGATGTCATGCTGTTTTACCCGATTATCCTGTTGTTTCATGATTGGGCGCTTAAACACGTTCCAGACAAATACCGCTGATCGCAATTGGACTTTATCCAGATCAGAGGTAATCGGGATCGCGACCGGGACGTCTAAACATGTTCCCGGCAAGTGCCGTTTATGGCGATTGGACATTATCCAGATCAGAGGTAATCAGGATCGCGACCGGAACGTCTAAACACGTTCCAGATAAGTACCATTGATCGCGATTGGACATTATCCAGATCAGAGGTAATCAGGATCGCGACCGGGACGTCTAAACACGTTCCAGATAAGTACCATTGATCGCGATTGGACATTATCCAGATCAGAGGTAATCAGGATCGTGACCGGGACGTCTAAACACGTTCCAGATAAGTACCATTGATCGCGATTGGACATTATCCAGATCAGAGGTAATCAGGATCGCGACCGGGACGTCTAAGCACGTTCCAGACAAGTGCCTTTGATCGCGATTGGACATTATCCAGATCAGAGGTAATCGGGATCGCGACCGGGACGTCTAAACGGAGAATTATGGCCTTGTGCTGAAGGCAGGATGTAACTATGAAAATGAAAGATAAGGTATCTGACCACACGAAGTGACGAAGATTATTTTGTTGTTGATTGGAGATCGTGGTCATTCAGCCCAGTGTACTTGTGTGTCTCTATGTATAATTTACCTGATAACCTGTGGCTTTCTTGTGTCTATAGCCGTGTGTATATTTGTCATTCAAGGAAGGATTGGGTAGGAGGCAATCGTGGCTTTAAGCTAGGAACAATCCTGGCATTTGTAACACTCACTAATTCTTAATTCGCAATATTGTTCAATGAGACTGTTGGTTTAGCTTTAGTTTTAATCCCTTCTTCCAAGTAGGTTTAATAAAGAAACAAGGTATCCTGTTATAAGAACCCATTCTCGTCTAGAATTTCATTAGGAGGGAGTACTGGAAAGGAAGTTCGATGTCTTCCACTGCATTAGCTTAATGACATTTTCATATGAATTGGCTTCGCTATGAACCAATATCTTCTAGGAATTCACTGGAACACAAGTGCACTACTCTCTTTAACTTCTAGGAGTTATTTCAAATTGCTAGAGGACAGTAATCGTAGATATTTTGTTCGAGTCAGTTCACAATAATAAATGACATTCTGCTTATAGAAAAAGAACTATTAAACTATCGCTGAACAGTATGTTGCTTAAATTATAAAGTTAAATTCAGTAAAAATTCCGTTACTGCTCTGAAACTAGAAGTTCAAATCAGAAGCATGCTTGTTCTGAACATTCAGAAAAAAGAAAAAATACACCTTGCAGCATGGCCTCGTGCCATTACCTTACGCTATACGACTACATAAAGAATGTTGACATCGTAAAGAAAGTTAAAAAGCAGAGTGAAAGGATAAGGTTTTATTGTATTGTTAATTCATTTTAAGAGCTTGGAACATCTAGGTTATCAGCCACGTGCAGTTAGGTGTGTGTTTAATTTGTCCGATAACCTGTAGTAATGTGCTGTCTGTAGGAGTGTGTGTAGCTGTATTAAGGTCAGCGATGGGGTAGGTACCCCAGGACTTGATATAAGATACTGTTCCAGCATTTGCCTGGAGGGAGTGTGGAAAAACTCGTGAACAAACCGCACTCAGGATAGCCGCTGTCAGCACCAGGATTCGATCCTACGATCTCCCAACTTGCTGCAGATACCCGCGCGGTCGTTGTGTATAATTTAACGAGCATGGTTTTGCCGCAAGGCGTTCGAAACTACGAAATCGGAATAATAATCATCAGTTTATCTGCCTGATGGCTGGTTTCCTCATGGTCGGTCTCTCCACCTGATCCGGTCTTCAGCAGCACGTTTCATCAGCTCATTCGATTTATCAATCTTGATGGAAACCATCATCTGAAACATTCTTCTTCCTCTTGGGATTTTCCCTTGGACTGTCCCTTCTAATGCAGTTTTCACCAAACCATCTCCCCTTACGCAGTGTCCAATACAATTCATTTTTCCTTTCCTCGTCTTCTTTAGCATCGTTCTGTCTTTCCTACTTTCTTTAATACTTCCTCATTTCTCACCTTGTCCTTCCAACTTGGAATAATAATAATAATATTAATGGCAGTTTCGACGTCTTGTTCCATTAGCGTATCGGCTATCCTGAGTGTGATCTTTTCACGAACTTTACCACATTCCCTCCAAGAAAATGCCGGGAAGCGAGAGCGGCCTCGGGGCGGAGACACACGTCATAGGAGAAGGGTATGAATCCCACACCCTTGTAGGAGTGCGCACTCCCACAAGCGTCTCAAGCAAGACTTTCCTAATTCCCTCAAATATACATATATATTATTATTATTATTATTATTATTATCATAATTTCACGGAGACTCGATCTAAGGATCCCTGCAGGAAATAAATCCTTCTTAGCCGGCCAAAAGTTTCCGGACACTCTGAAAATTCTGTGTTGTATGCTTATATCCTATTGTGAAACTTTTCTTGCTTCACCTAAGTGATTTACTACAGTTAAAGAACGCATGGGAACTTGTTCTGATCAGAAACGGCCGTGAAATTTCATTGTTGGCGCCAATACTCTCCCATAAGGTGATTAGTGACCAGTTGCTAGGTAACATTCTTGTGTGTTGGCTGTCTTATAAGTAACAAATAAACACACATTTCAATGTTTGAATTCAATTGTTGTGTTAAAATTTTCGTGGGAACTAGTAGAAAGGTAATTATTCAATGTACTTTTTAATGTTATATAGGTCTATCAGCAATAAATGGTACACTACAATTTTTAAACATACATTTCCATAAAATCCCATCAATAATTCATTATTATTCAGTTTTCCTAATTTGTATTGCAGAAATGGGACGAAGACGTACTCTAAATGTAGAAGAACGTTTCGCAGTGAATACTCTTCACAATGAGGGCTATTCAATTCGCAATATAGCCAAAAATTTGAAGTTTTCGCGATCCACTGTTCATGACACATTATCAAGATGGTTGAAAACTGGATCAAATCAGGACAAGTAACGAAGTGGAAAACCCAGGGTCACTACCGAGGCCGAGGACCAATCAGTAATATTGTCCAGCAAGAGAAACACAAGGCTAACAGCAGGTGAACTTCAAGCAGAATTCAATAGGAGCCATGACAATGAAATTTCTGTCACCACCGTGAAGCGTCGTCTTAGGAAAGCCAATTTAATGGGCAGGATAGCGGTGAGGAAAACGTTACTGAGGAAAGTCAACAGACAAAAAAGACTAAAATGGGCTATTGGACACAAAAAAATGGACTCTTGTAGACTGGAAACTTGTGTTGTGGACTGATGAGTCCAAGTTTGAGATATTTGGGCAAAGACATCGTGTGTATGTCCGGAGGAACGCAGCAGAAAAGATGCATCCCGACTGTATTACTCCTACAGTCGAGCACTGAGGGGGCTCTGTGATGGTTTGGGGGTGTTTTTCTTATGATGGAACTGGGGATGTGTGCAGAATAAAGGGAATTCTAAGGAAAGAAGGCTATCACAACATTCTTTCCAGGAGTGCAGTGCCATCTGGCAAGCGACTGATAGGACATGGGTTTATCTTGCAGCAAGATAATGACCCCAAACCCAGGTCAATATTCTGCAATAATTATCTCAGTGTGAAACAGGAAGCAGGAGAACTCAAAAACATGGAATGGCCACCTCAGTCCCCCGACCTTAACCCAATAGAGCTTCTGTGGGAAGAACTGGATCACAGGGTGCGAAGAGTATGTCCTACATCAGAGGAAGTTCTTTGGAAGACTCTTCAGACTGCCTGGAATGATATTCCTTCATCAGTTCTGCAGAAACTTGTTGAACGGAGACAAAAGATAGTTAAGAGTGTCCTCTGAGCAAAGAGTGGATTTTTCGACGAAAAGAAATTGTGATGTTCTTTTTTTTTTTGTGCTTAAAAATATAATGTAAATTCCTACAAACATGGTTCTGTATGTTAATATTACATATATTTTAAAATGATCTGGAAATTAAGCTTCATTCGCCTCGATTCTTTAAAAAACGGGAAATTTTATGCTGTCCGGAAACTTTTGGCTGGCAGTGAATATGTGTATATATATATATACAGTATATATAATTATTATCATTATTATTATTATCATAATTTCACAGAGACTCGATCTAAGGATCCCTGCAGGAAATAAATCCTTCTTAGCGAGATATCTATCACTGCAGATGATGAACAACCCAGCAAAATTTGCATAGCATTAGACACAATGAATATGATAGTATGAGAGTAATTTCACGAACAGATTAAACCACCGTAGTGTGATTCTTTCATATAATTGAGAACAACGATACAATTATTCACTTTATCTATTTAATTATCTCACTAGAGAGATCTAGAGAGAACGATAAAGAGAGAGAGGGAGACGGAGACAGAGAAAAGTAAAATTATGCTGGCAGGAGGTTTTGAAAGGGGAATACCCTGCATCCAACGTAATCCAACATGATAAATGTCGTTCTAATTAACTTTTAACATACGGCCTTGTGGCTTCCCTTCCAAACAAATTAATTAAATTCCAAGAACACCAAGATTCCCTTTGGGACTTAATATTTTCTCAGAATAAGATACAGAGAAATCTACATCCATACAAGATTATAAATTTCCATTAATGTTCCATTTGATAACGGAAAGAAGAATGCTAAGTTTTCTAAGTTCTATTGTATTGTTTCGTTTAAAAGACTGGGACATCATAGGGAGGAATCCAAAAACTTTTAAGTGTGTGGAATTTGTTTTACAACCTATGTCACTGTGGTGTCCAAACTATTGAGTGTACTTTTATATGATGGTAAGAAAGGCAAAGGGCTGCCGTGACTCTGGCTAAGAAACATCCAGGCAATCGCCTATAGTTGAAAGGAGATCGAGAGGCAATTACTTCAATGACGGATGAATTGAATTTATTGAAATGCCACTGACGCTAATGAGTCTCTTTACGTGGCATATACAATGTACCGGATATAAAACTTGAAAAGAAGAAACTAAAACCTAGCTTAACAACTAATAAAACAAAATGAAACGTCACTCACAATAAGCCATAACTACTGGAAAAAAGAAACAGTAAGAAACGTATGCCTAAACAATTTTAACTAAAATAAAAGTAACACAATTTAGAAACTAAATAATAAAAAAAAATGAAATTAAAAATACAAAAATTAAAAATTAGAAAAAAATAAAAATAAAAATTAAATAAAATAAAATTTTATATTCAAAAGATAAAAAATAAATATAAAAAGATATGTAAAATAATTTAAAATTATATAGTACATTATGCAACGAGCCTATAATGGCTATAATTAAGACACGAGTATGTTTATAAAACGAGCGTAACGAATTTTATAATTTCCATACGAGTGTCTTAATTACCATTATAGGCGAGTTGCATACGACTGTTTATGTTCGACGATAATTATAACTTTATTATATGTTTTAACATAAATATTCATAAATATCGGTTCAGTCACTAGAATGTTGTGATCGGGTGCTGCGGTGGGTAGTATATCTCTGTTTCATAAGCTCTCTGGACAACCGACGCATGCGCTCTGTGTGCTTCAATGCCATATGTTCAGATTGTGCTCCAGTATTCAGTAAAACTGTCACCGAAGTCGTTTCAAAACCACGCGCTGTGTAGAAATTGATTTTGGGGATATTAAGGTACAGTGCCATTTCTTGTCTCAGTTTATTTACGGGAACATATGGACGGTGCAATTTCGGTAATTTATATAGACATGTTGGATTTTGAACGCATGCGCGAAGGTATCCTTATCTAATTGGTCACACAACTGTTGCTTGAGCTCTGATTGGTGGGAGAAACTGTTTCATAATGAAAAATAGTGTTATAATGAGCCTCATTATGATACAGTTTTCTGACACATAATAGTTAGGGTCGAACATAAAAAAATAAACGAAACAAATTACAAATTCAAACAAAAATACACTGGAGGAAATAATATCCCAACACCAAGAAGGTGTTGTGCTAGATTAACGAACATTTGTAGGCGACTTTATACATATGAAAGATGGCGTTGATTCAAATTTCGCGCAAATCGCATTAGCGTGGCGCTAGTAGTGGCCCCATGACGTTGCACATCAGGTTTGCTTGAAATACGGGCTGTACTGTGTGAGAGCTTTATTAGTTACCTGTGAGATTATTAGTTACCTGTGAGATTGGACGGAGTGATTCTGAGTGGGTCAAGAATGTCTTTACGACGACGAAGAGGGGCGGACATCAATTCCACTCGGTCGAACATAAATTCCCCAAGATTTTCCTTAATTCCACTCGTTCCTCCAAGGGACCCTAAAATGAGTTCCTCAACTCCGCTCAGGCAAAGGGGTTATCCCCAATGACGTAAACAAATGTCATTCTTGAATGCAGCTGATTTTTCCGTTCTAGGCTGGAAAACAGTATTTTCAGCATCCGTAGCTGATATCGAAAGTATTTTTAGGTCCAAATTATACACCTATTATTATCTAAATTTAATTTAATAATGTCTGACTAGGTTAAAAAATATACAAACATTTAATTATGCACATGTTAAAAACAATGTATAAAATTTGTAGAAAAAAATAGAAAACTTGGCAGACTTATTTAAAAGAATATTATGATTAATTTTAAATCACTTGTATTTTCTGCCATACAAGTTATAATGTGCCAAACACTTTCTACCTGATTTAACGAATGAGCGGACTTGGCATCAGAGCGGTTGACCAATGGCACAACAATGTCTTGCGAACACCACCACGCCATCGGTCAAGCGCCCTGAAGTAAAGTCCGCTCATTCAATAAATCAGATATAAACATAATACATAAAGAACTAGATATTAATCACTGTTGTTAAATAAGAATATGGACAGGAAATTTAATAAAATAAGAACAATCAGCACCTTAAAATCACATAAATCTTTACTTCATTTCATACTATACAAAAAATATTGTGACCCGGCCCTTGGTATGCGAGCAGGAGGGTTATGACATTTTTTTACGTCATTGGCGATAACCCCTTTGCATGAGCTGAGTTGAGGAACTTATTTTTGGGCCCCTTGGAGGACCGTGTGGAATTAAGGAAAATCGAAGGGAATTGATGTTCGACCACGAAGAGGCCAGTATCAACAACTCACTGCGTTTCAACGAGGCCGTGTGATTATGCTACGTGAAGGTGGATTTTCCTTCCGCGCTATTGCAGAAGGACTTGGCAGGAATGTCTCCACTGTGCATACAACTTCACATGTTTTCATTAGGTCCACGGTGGGTAATGCGATATAAACTATGATTGTAAAAACAGATCATCATGCAGAGTAAGCTGAACGCCTAATGTAGGTTCCAGCGTCCGTCGCCATGCTGTACGGTACATTAGACTCGACCAGCGGACAATGCACTCTTCTATATACAGTACATCGTATCTTTGAACAGAATGCCTTTAGAGCAAAGGCGAGACCTAGTTCCAAAATAAACGGATTTGGCCTCGCCATATTACTGCTGCAGCCTGGACGCTGTAATCCCGACAGTAAAGTTCTCATTTTACGTTTGCTCCGCTCATGTCCCGTATATCTGATAGCATGAGCAGGCGACCTCGGTATCGACAATAGAAACCACTTACCCCTAACATATATTTTTGTGACCTATCACTGACTTACTCCTCATATAAATGAAAGTACGTCTACCCCTTAGTGAACGGCTTCGGTGGCGTAGTTGGTAGCATGCCGAGCTTCTATGCCCACGATCGCGGGTTCAAACCTGGCCGAAGTCGTCGGCTTCTTAAGAGCGTGAAAAACCCCTCAGTATGCCTTCCTTCGGTGGGGAAGTAAAGCCGGCGGTCCCATATCATAGATTTATGGCATGTCAAAGGACCTTCCACTAATTACACCTGTGTGAAGCTAAATTATATAGGTTAAGAATGTAAACAACGCTCTTAGGTTCCTACGTTCGTTGCCAGAAGCCGACTGTGGTGGCGTCTAGTAGCTAAGTTCTGAACTAAAGTAGTAGTCGTTGACAGTGGCGTTTGGTGGCAAAAGTAGGAACTATTTGAAAAATTCAAAGTCTGCAGTCCTTACTTGAATTAAAATACAGATAACACACACTAACAGTCATCACAATTAACACCGATTATCAGAGAGATTCTACACACACCCAAAGTACACGGGGCTACATGACCGCGTTGCCGCAGCCCTTAAACTGGAGTGCTATGAAAGTCAAGGAGGTTAAATATCTAAGCTCATTGACACTATAGCACGTTCTAGTAGAGAATGGAGAAATGTTTTGTGTTGGCGAAAAATCCCGAGATTAATTTTGCCATTATGAACATGGCCTACTGAATTCTAATAGGTTCTTTAACATGCCAACAACGTATGACATGCGTGTCGTAATTTGTGTCGCCTTTCACGCCTTACCACGACCAGGAGCGAACCTGCAAGCTTGGGGGTTGGTAGCCCGAGACGATAACCACTCACCCACCGTGGCAAGTATACGCCATATACTATGGGCCCCTGATAATAATAATAATAATAATAATAATAATAATAATAATAATAATAATATCGTATGGCCTCGGTGCCGGGTGCAAGCTTTGTAATTTGACACCCAGAGGGTAGCTTGCATGTCGCATTTCTTTGCTCCTTGAATCACTATGAAAGTCAAGGAGGTTAGAAATCTAAGCTCCTTGAACACTATAGCGCTTTCTAGTAGAGAAATGAGGAACTTTGTGTTGGCGGAAAATCCCGAGATTAATTTTGCCATTATGAACACGGCCTACTGAATTCAAATGGGCTCTTTCACATGCCAACATCGTATGACATGCGTGTCGTAATTTTGCCGCCTTTCAAAAATCACTTAGGCCTACCACGGCCAGGAGCGAACCTGCAAGCTTGGGGTTGGTAGCCCGAGACGATAACCACTCACCCACCGTGGCAAGGATACGCCATATACTATGGGCCCCTGATGAATAATTCTTATCAACCAAATTTCATATTCATTTCCACGGTCTACTTTAGCTCGTTTCAATCGATTTCAATTTCTCCTCTGCCACCTGTATTCCTCATCCGGGAGTGCTGGAGAGAATAAACGAACTCGTTGGACCCGATATAACGTGTTTCAGATAGGAGGCATGACCATACGGAGAAGGACTTCTATCTGCTGTAGGGATATTGGATATCAGTATTTACATCAAATCAAATATCCCAAGTTCCTCTTCGGGCGATCCACTACACTATACATTCTTAGAGAGGAACACGGCTCATGAATACGAACTTGCTTCCATATTTTGTTCATATGAAACAGTCTTGACAAAGTTTCGAGTTAAGAGCGTTAAAAATCCCTCAGTATGCCTTCCTTCGAAGGGGAAGTAAAGCCGGCGGTCCCATGTCATAGATTTATGGCATATTAAAGATGAAGATGATGATAATTGTTGTTTTAAGGGGCCTAACATCTAGGTTATCGGCCCCTAATGATCTGGGTGATAGCGAAGATGAGAATGAAATGGAAACCAAAACGAAAATTATGTGAGACGGAAAATACGTACAAAGAGAAACTCAGATGGAAACAACTCACAATATGGTCTTACAAAAGGGAATTTAGAACGAAAAGATTCACAAAAAGAATAGGTTGAAAAAGACCCACAAAACGTAAGCTAGATTCAAAATACGTACAAAATGCGATGTAGCGTCGAAATACTTACAAAATGCAACTGAAATTAAAAATACTTACAAAATGCAATTGAAATTGAAAATACACAATGCAATTCAGATTGAAATCGGCCCTATCCCAGTTCCAATCCAAATTATTCACAAGGTGCAATTGAAATTCAAAATACTTACAAAATGCAATAGAAATTGAAAATGCTTACAAAATGTACGGTAGATTCAAACGACTCATGTGGATTGACAATACTTACAAAATGTAATTTAGATTCAAAATACCCACAAAATGCAATTGAGAATCAAAATATGTGCAAAATGCCCACCAAACAAAATGCAATTTAGATTCAAAATTCGAGCGAAATGCGGTTTTGGTTGAAAATACTTACAAAATGCAATTGAAATTCAAAATACTCACTAAAAGGCCCGTCACCTGCACTGAAAGACTTATAAAAAGCAATTTAGATTGTCAATCTTTAAATGCAATTGAGGTTGAAAACAATCGCGAGATATAATTTAGATCGAAAAAAATCTACAAAATGCAACGTAGGTCAAAAATGCCTTAAGAAAATCGCGAAAAGGGAATTTCGATACACGGTGAACCAAGTAACAAAAACAGTGCGGGAATCAAGAGAAAAGGAAATATAAGGAAAAGAGGAGAGGAGAGGAGAGGAGAGGAGAGGGGAGAGAGGAGAGGGTCCACCCCAAAGGTAAGGGACAAAAGTGGAAAACGGACCCAGCTCAGGAATCCCTCGGGGTCGCCAACTCCTGAACTCACCAGCCGTGAGCCCCTGAGGGTGTAGCATTAACTAGGGTGCACCAGAAGTGGTGGGGCTACATACACCCTGCCTCCTTAAGGGCCTTGAGCACAAGGCAGGAGGTAAAAGGAAAAGAAAAAGAAGGCTGACCCCTCACAGAAGGAGAGTATCAGGAAAGATGAGACAAGGGCCAATTATGGCGGGAAAGTGAAAGACTCCCTTGGCCTCGGATAACCTAATACCGTCGGGGTCAGAAGAGAACAAGAGTTGACCAAGGGAGGCATTTTAAAGAACCTTCCACTAACTACACCTGTGTGAAGCTAAATTGTATAGGTTAGTAATGTAAACAACGCTCTTAGCTTTCTACGTTCGTTACCAAGAGCCGACTGCGGTGGCGTCTAGTAGCTAAGTTCTGAACTAGGCCTAGTAGTCGTTGACGGTGGCGTTTGGCGGCAAAAGCAGGAACTATTTTATAAATTCAAAGTTGCAGTCCTTACTTGAATTAAAAAACAGATATACACACTAATACAGCCATCACAATTAACACCGGTTATCAGACAGATTCTACACACACCCAAAGTACACGGGGCTACATGACCGCGTTGTCGCAGCCCCTAAACTTAAGAACCAACCAACACTAATACAGCCATCACAATTAACACCGGTTATGAGACAGATTCTGCACACACCCAAAGTACACGGGGCTACATGACCGAGTTGTCGCAGCCCCTAAACTGAGGTACCAACCAACCAAAGTTTCGAGTAATAATCTCCTTACCCACTAACACAACCACCTGACACATATCACCGGTTCCTCGGCCAATCAATGTACATTGTCCACCTCATGATTCTAAGACGCAGGTTCGATCCCCACTCAAGGAAGTTGGATTTTTGAACAGCGGCAAAATACATGGCACTTTTCAGTCTAACAATCTCGGCTCGTAAAAGATCTCTTGTATACCATTTGTCAAAGGCAATGGAAAAGGGGGAAAAATTGGACCCAGCTCAGTAATCCCTCGGGGTCGCTAATTCCCCAGTTCACCATCTGTGAGCCCTTTAGAGTGCAGCACTATCCAAGATGCACCATAAGTGGTGGGGCTATATACACCCTGTTTGGTCCATTAAGAAAATATCTCAAGTGAAATCGTTTCCAATCGGACGACGAACTAAAGGACACCGTACAGGATTGGCTCCTGTCACAACAACAAGACTACTGGGAACTGGCAATCCTGCGGCTAGTGAAGCAATGGGACAACTGTGCACAGGCCTGTGGTGATTACTTTTGAATAACGAATAAATTGTACCCACAGCATCGTTTCATTCCTTTTCATAGTTATTGGTTTTTAAAATGTATTTAGGGGCTTTAAGACACCGTGGTCATATTGCCCCGTGTGAGAAAAATCTGGCTGATAACCTGTGCCATTGTGATGGCTGTACTAGTGTGTGCATTTGTATTTGAGGCTAGAATTTGTAGGAGAAATTGTCGTGGCATTACAGTAATTTAGGTACCATCCCGGCCTGCATTTGATTTAAGTATAAATGGTAAACCCACTTCTAGGGCGGTTGAGGTGGGAATCAAACCTACGTCTTCTCAATTCTCTCTCACGAGGCTGAGTGTAGCCCATTCCAGTAATAAGACCAGTTTAGTATGTTGGAATGTTCCGGAAGTAGCACGATGCGTGAAAGATTTCTGTGAAAAAAAAAAACAACTGATAAGCACAAAACCAACATGGCGGCCTAGTGAAGTTAAATATGCAAATAACCTTTACTCGTAATTTATACTACCAAACAGCTTGCCACGGTGGGTGAGTGGATAGCGTGTCGGTCTACTAACCCCAAGATTGCAGGTTCGCTCCTGGCCGTGGTAAGTGATTTTTGAAAGGCGGAAAAAATACGACACGCATGTCATACGATGTTGGCTTGTCAAAGAACCCATTTGAATTCAGTAGGCCGTGTTCATAATGGCAAAATTAATCTCGGGAGTTTCCGCCAACACAAAGTTCCTCATTTCTCTACTAGAAAGCGTTCAAGGAGCTTAGCTATCTAACCTCCTTGACTTTCATAGTGATTCAAGGAACAACGAAATTCGACATGCAAGCTACCCTCTGGGTGTAAAATTACAAAGCTTGCACCTGGCACCCGAGGCCATACGATATTATTATTACTACCAAACGCAGTGAAACATGGCATTTAATTCTTTATACAGGGCTTAATCTACTGACATCTAATGTTAATTCAATGTTTTGCTAAACGCAAGATGGCGGTTGTGTGAAACTATGTTCTTATTTCTTGTGTCCTAATAAAACTAATGAAGTAAAAGCGTGTATAAATAACCAACACAATATGTTTAATCTATCGGTGCATAACTTTATAGCCTACATATATAATAATCCAACATGGCCACCATGCGAAATATTTCACCGGTTTTCAGTATCTACGAATCCAATGCAGCAATCGAAGTGAAATTTAGTGTGTTGATAGAGGCCATTAACGTAATTTCACCATTGTGACTTGCAATAACGTGTTGAGCACAAAACCAACATGGTGGCCACGCGAAAGTTAAATACTTAAATAGGATCATCCATGCGCAGTGGAACTTGGCGGGAGAGGTTATAAATGCAAAGATCAGTAGAATACTTCACTGCGTTTGTTTGTATAAATTACGAGTAAAGGTCATTTGCATTTTAAACTTCGCTTGGCTGCCATGTTGGTTTTGTGCTTATCAGGTTGTATAGGCTGTTAGTTCTTCACGGAATTAAACTTACTTGTTCTGTTGCTTGTAGTTTGCAATGTCTGGACTCACAGACATCATAAATCACAGAACTCTGCCTAAGCGTTTGTAAAGACGCTCTGAGGATTTCTTCGCTGCCTTTAAATGCCAACATCAGTAAAGTCTTCGGATATAATTTGGGTCTTAATTCACAGTTTCAGATTTTTATATTACAGAGAGAGAGATAGAGATTAATTACAATTAACTTGGTTATATCACTCTCTTTGGTTGAAGATTTTTACAGGTCGTCGCCGTGCTTTAAAAACGAAAAAGCCACTGCCTTCTTACATTAGTAATAATACATTAAGTTCTTTTGTAGTTTATTACCGTCTGCAGTTTTTTAAAAAAGGATACTTTCTTTCCGAGTTTCGAAGTTAAATTTTTATGCCATTAATTTAGTTTTATTTCATTCATTCCCCCTCTGAGTGTTTCATTAAGGCATAAAATGTACTCGAAACTGGAGAAAAGTCATTATAACACTTGCACGTTTCATTAATGTAATAAGTTCCTTCAAGAAATTATCTTCTACATTTAATTACGTAGAGTATGTGCGTTGTATTACATTACGGGCCAAAGAAAGGATTTCAATAGGAAACGTCGCAAACTATTTTCTACATTCTGACAAGTTTCTTGCAGTTTCCCCTCGTTGTCAATAACAATAATAATATAGGCTAATTATCACTCCATTGGAACCGAAATTACAAAGCGGAAACATAAAACACTCCTTGGCAATCGCCCTCATCAGTTAGATAAAGATGGAATTGATACAGTTCTTCAAATCAGTGGCTACAAGTTGGGACCCTTCATGCGGAAACAACAGAGTTCATGATGGCCATTAAAGACAAAATAATCGCTACAAAGAACCCTTGGAGACACATTGTGAATGAGACCAATCTGGTTGATAAATGCCGAAGATATGGAGTCGTTGAATTGATCATGTGATTGGAGGGTGTTTGACTTTAGCTGGAGTACACTTCCCCGTTACACACAACAACGTAGTGAAAAACTCGTAAACAATTGGCCAACAAATACAACTTACTAAATGAGAAAACTCAACCTTACTATACGTACACACCTGCCTCCGTTTTGGAAAATGAACACCTCAAATTGTACTGGAATAGGCCTATCGTCACTGACATGACAATATATGAGAACCGACCAGACATGTTCCTCACTTACAGGGAATATAATAGTACATTATGCAACGAGCCTATAATGGCTATAATTAAGACACGAGTATGGTTTATAAAACGAGCGTATGCGACTGTCTTAATTACCATTATAGGCGAGTTGCATACGACTGTTTATGTTCGACGATAATTATAACTTTATTATATGTTTTAACATAAATATTCATAAATATCTGTTCAGTTGAAGCCTCCGTGGCTTAGGCGGCAGCACGCCGGCCTCTCAGTGCTGGGTCCGTGGCTCAAATCCCGGTCACTCCATGTGAGATCTGTGCTGGACAAAACGGAGGCAGACAGGTTTTTCTCCGGGTACTCCAGTTTTCCCTGTCAAATTTAATTCCAGCAACACTCTCCCCCATCATTTCATTTCATCTGTCATTCATTTAATCATTGCCCCAGAGGAGTGCGTAAGACCTCGGCAGCCGGCACAGTTCCTATCCTCGCCGCTAGATGGGGGCTTCATTCATTCCATTCCTGACCCGGTCGGAGACTGGAAGCAGGCTGTGGATTTTTCATCTGTTCAGTTACTAGAATTTTCTGATCGGGCGCTGTGGGTGCTGCGCTGGGTAGTATATCTCTGTTTTCCAGGCTCTCTGGCCGACCGACGCATGCGCTCTGTGTGCTTCAATGCCATATGTTCAGATTATGCACCAGTATTCATTAAAACTGTCAACGAAGTCGTTTGAAAATAACGCGCTGTGTAGAAATTGGTTTTGGGGATATTAAAGTACAGTGCTATTTCTTGTCTCATATTCACCAGTTTATTTACGCGAACATATGGACGGTGCACTTTTGGTAATTTATATAGACATGTTGGATTTTGAGCGCATGCACCAAGGTATCCTTATCTAATTGGTCACACAACTGTTTCTTGTGCTCTGATTGGTGGGAGAAACTGTTTCATAATGAAAAATAGTGTTATAATGAGCCTCATTATGATACAGTTTTCTGACACATAATAGTCAGGGTCCAACATAAAGTAATAGACATGATTGACATCACAGTCAATGTATCAAAACCCTACGCCCTAAAGATCAACAAATATCACGTATCAAAATGAAATGAAATTAAACAAATGTGGAAAATGTGTAAGGTTAGGATACATCCCATCATAATGTCAGCTATTGGAATTGTTCCTCTGACCACCTTTGACGTTATAGCCCAGGCGAAAAGAAATGGAAAAGGACAGTTTAAATACAGTGGACCGTAGATGGCCGAAACGAAAGCGAGAAGCACGAAGAAGAAGAAGAAGAAGAAGAATTGATGTTGATGTTGTTTGAGTTTTGATTTGTTTGACTGGTTTAGATGCAGCACTCCATGCCTGCCTGTCCTGAGCTAATCGTTTCATCTTTACATAGCTACCACACCTCACATCACAGACAATCTGTTTAATTAATTATAACCTTGGTTACCCCTACAGTTCTTGTCTTCATCCCTTCTTTCCATACCTAAGTTTTTTATTCCTGGGTGTCTCAATAAGTGTCTAAACAACCTATCTCTTCTCTTCATTGGCAGTCGCCAGAAATCTCCCTCCTCTCCCACTCGACTTAATCCTCTTCATTCGTTACTCAATCAACCCACCAGATCATCATTCTCCTGTAACACCACATTTCAAAGGGTTCTATTGTCCTCTTTTCTGCTGTTCCAACAGTCCAAGTTTCAATTCCATGGAGTGCCACGCTCAAAAAAGGCTTTCAAAAATCACTTCCTAATACCCAAATCTATATTCGATGTCAACAGATCCCATTACTGAATAAATGCTTTCCTCCAATCTACTTTTTATATCCTCTTTGCTTTGTCCATCACTGGTAATTTTGCTTCCTAAGTAACAGAAGTCTCCTACTGTACCCAACTGGGGTTGGTACAAGGACTTCTAAAAAGTTTGGTGCTTTTGTTTACTAAGGCAACATTGAAAGATGACTTCAAACCCCACAATCTCATACTTCTATAATAATATAGGTATAATCTGTGCCCAGTTTCGTTGTATGCAAATCAATATCCTTATAAAGATAAAAAAAAAATCAACGTGGAACTGTATTCTTACTCTGAACTTGGACTAGAAGCAGGCAGCAGAGTAATGGTATTCCACTCTACCTACTAGAGATAACATGAAACTTGCACTAAACAAAAGCACTCCCTTGTAGCAGCAACAGAACGTGCCTGCCGTCTCGCTAAACTTGCCAGAACCTAATATAGCTAACCACACTTGTAAGACAGTACAACTGTTACCAAACCAACTGTTAATATTATTATTTGGAGCAAAGTAACTTACAGGAAGAGAACTGTGTTTCCATAGAGTCTTCTTATGGGAACGAAAAGATTCACGGAGATGGTTAAATACATTCACCCTAAGATAATTCAATTAGCATCGGTTAACTTAATTCTGTAACTAGGCTCAGAGTGCCAGTGAAATAATATCACCTTCCCTTGCTATTACTCTACCAGCCTCTTACGTAGTCAATCCGGAGGCTAGTCGCCACCTCAAATAGAACCACTTTGGAGCGGACAACTTCTTTTCATTTTACCTTTCCTATCTTATTCTATTATGTTATACTAGCATTACCCGTCGCGGCTTCGCCCGCGAATATTCTAGTTGTAAAGAGTACACTTAGCAAAATCTCAATCATGAATGCTATGACTGATTTATCCTTGGTATGAATAATCAGACTTTATCAATTCTGCTACTGGTGCAGTGGTTAGGGGTTTGTCATTCCTTCATAGGTATATCAGAGCGAAGTTAGTTTTCTGGGAATATCATTGACACTGTCAATTTAAGGGCCTTGAAATGTGGTTTTCGTAGTCCCTTTATAGTCGAGTGAAAAAGACCTTTCGTACCACACTCACACGTGAAAATTGCGTGAAAAAATTCTAGAGTGCCCCATGACCCCCTTAAGCGCATTATACTGTATCTATTGATGAATTTTACAGCTTAATTTGGTTCAGTGATAACCTTATAACTGTCTGGAAACTTTCACAGTATTGTAATAGGCTAATTGGAATTGCATTGCGTCTTACAGAAATAGATGGACCTGTGAGATTCTGTTACCATGGTTACCGTGTTGCATTCTTTCATTATTTCATTGTAAATATACATGTTTTAAGGTATTTATTTAATTGTGAGGCATTTAAAGAGTACGTGAGTGCGTTTTGCTTACGCATTGGGTTATGCTGAACCTGTAGGTACCCCATATGTGTAGGTTGGTGTTAATGGGACCTTATTTTCGGTACAAAACTGGAATGGGACCTTAGCAGAATAATATATGGAGGGATTGGGCTTTACATTTTCCTATTTTCCCTTTATGACTCTACATCCCCTAATCCTCATTATTTGAGGGCATTTTTTACTTCATTAAATTTACTAATGACACCTGTTAATGTATTCTTTAACATCTTCTTCTTATCCTGCTTCAAAAGTGGTCGATGTTTCTGGCCGTTCTTTTCCACTTTTTCCAGTCCCACACATCATCTTCCTCTAACTCTTTCTCCTTCAGGTCTTCTCGGATATTGTCAGTCCATCTTCTTCTGGGTCTGCCTTTATTTCTCGTTCCATCTACAGCCACATCCATTATTCTCCTCCCTACATAGCTCTCGTCCCTTTGCATAACATGTCCATACTACAACAGTCTTTTCTCCTGGATTTTCTTTGATGCTTCTGTCACTTTAACAGTTCCTCTGATTTTCTCGTTTTTGATGCGGTCCTTCTTAGTAACACCACTCATCCATCTAAGCATCTTCATCTCCGTCACGTCCCGTTTATTGCATTGTGACTTTGTTGTTGCCCTCGTCTCTGCTCCGTATAACATGGCTGGCCTTACTGCTGTCTTGTAGGCCTTTCCTTTCACTTTTATGCCGAGTCTCTTGTCAGACAGAATTCCAGAAATCCTTTTCCAGTTCATCCAGGCCGACTGTACTGCTCGGGTCTAAGCTGCGTGAACCTGACAGGAATGTGCATCGCGGACTATGTGAAGTGGTGCTGACGAGTGATGAGGTTAGTCGGTCCGTACATAGTACAGAACCGAATACATCGTTCTGTGACTCACTCACTGATTCGTAACACCACAGGGGTTTGAGCAACGGCCCTAAGTTAGCAGTATTGGAATAGAAAGGAATACCAGATATCACGGCGGGCTGTTGACAGACCCTTCTCTTCTCGTCTGATCCTTCCCTGCTCTTTCTCCTCACCCCGCAAGTTCACAGAGCTTGGACCAGAGCACAGTACTCTGTGGTTGATTTTCGCATTTATGTTGCCATCGTCAGACACCAATCACCCTAAAACTTGAAGCTGCTGTTATGTTATCTCTTATAAAACAAAATCCCCAATTCGTGGATGTTACAGATAGGCCCAAACTCGAGAACCACTGGATGGATTTTGATGCGGTTTTCACCATTCTCTAAAGGATATCTCGAGGAAGATTTCTGTAGAAAATTATTTATTTATGACCAAGGGAAGCCAAGCAGCAAGGATTTCAGTGAAAAAGTCGAAAAAAATTAGCTGGCGTCCGTAAGCTTTTTAAGCTTACGCTGGGCAAACTATGAGTAAAACCAATAACAGTATTATTATTAACTACTGCGGCTTTTAGAGACGCCAGGGTGCCGGAATTTTGCCCTGCTTCGGCTACCTCACATTTAAGCAGCCTCAAATGCCAGCTAACTGCGCAAGGATTCGATCCTGCAACCTTGAGCACAGCAGCGAGCGAGAACGTTACCGCTAAGCTGCCAGTCAGGAAAGATGACAGGGAGGAGCCCATCACTAGTACAGTTGACGCCACGGTTCTTGGCCGGTCAGTCCCGGTTTCGCAGTCGTACAGAGGACAGCAAAATAACCAGTGATGGACGAAGCAAAGACGATATAAGCAGTAGTTTGGTTCAGGCACAAACCGTATTTCTACTAAAAAGGAATCTGTTGACATCGAATATTGATTAAGGTATTAGGAAGTCACTTTTGAAAGCCTTCATCTGTAGCGTGCCACTCTATGGAAGTGAAACTTGGACTATAGATGCAGTAGAAAAGAGGAGAATTGAAGCGTTTGAAATGTGGTGTTACAGGAGAATGATGAAGATCAGATGGGTAGTTAGGGTTACAAATGAAGAGGTATTAAGACGAGTGGGAGAGGAGAGATGATTCTGGCGACTGCTAATGAAGAGATAGGTTGGTAGGACACTTTTAAGATATCCAGGAATAGCAAGCTTATGGAAGGAATGGTTTAGGGCAAGAACTGTAGGGGTAGACCAAGGTTAGAATATGTTAAACAGATTGCCTCGGATGTAGGGTGTGGTAGCTATGTAGATATGAAACGATTAGCTCAGGACAGGGAGACATGGAGTGCTGCATTAAACCAGTCACAGGACTGATGACTCAAACAACAACAACAACAACAGAGGACAGTCTGCGAGCCTCACGCATGTGCAGTAAATACGTGAGAATCCAATTGCGCGGAGTGCTACTCATGTATCAATTGCACATACCTACCTGAGGTTCACCACCTGTCCTCTGTAGTACGACTGCGCAATCGGGGCTCACCGGCCCAAAACCGTTAGGCGAACTGTATCTGAAAGCATTGCCGGATTTAGCCGGAGTCCCGTGGTCGCCAGCACACGTTCCACTAGTCGTGAGTCTCTGCGTGGATGTGTACTGTATGATTCTGGACTATTTTAGAATAGGAACCCAGTTAAAACGATTATAACAGTCTCAAATCGAGAAATCTGATAGCAATCCAGTGTAGTGTGTTGAGCATGCAGCAATTTACGGTAATAGGACGAGTGAACCACAGACTCGGCAACATAATACCATGCTTAATTGAACATCCGATTGAGCAGAGCTCACGTTCTTTCTAGTTTTAACCATTTGTCCTATTCAAATGGAACAATAACGGGCAAATGGTGCCAAAGTAACTAACATAAACTATGGTAATCAGTTGGTCAATGGCGCCATAAACACAATGACAACATTCCCTATGCACTGTAGTCTTTTTACCACGTAGTGTACCCAAACACACAAGCTACTATAGGCTAATGAACATGATCTTGGTAGATCATTGGTACACAGAGTCGTTGTATCAATAACGTATGTGGGAGGAAGGAAGGAAATAAGGAAAGAAGGCAAGAAGGGAGGGAGGAATAAGGAAGGCAGGAAGGAAGCCAGAAGGAAAGCAGGTTGTAAAGACGGAAGGCAGGAAGGAAGGAAGGAAGGAAAGAAAGAAGGATGGATGGAAGGAAGGAAAGAAAGAAGGATGGATGGAAGGAAGGAAGGAAGGAAGGCAGGATGGAAAGCGGGAAGGAAGGCAGGATAGAAGGAAGGAAGGCAGAAAAGAAGGAAGGTAGGAAAGAAGGAAGGAAGGCCGGAAAGAAGGTAGGAAAACAGGAAGAAAGGCAGAGAAGAAGGAAGGCAGGAAGGAAGGCAGAAAAGAAGGAAGGAAAGGACATAAGAATTGCAGGAAGAAAGGCA
Source organism: Meconema thalassinum (assembly GCA_946902985.2). Lineage (NCBI taxonomy): Eukaryota > Metazoa > Arthropoda > Insecta > Orthoptera > Tettigoniidae > Meconema > Meconema thalassinum. The sequence continues at coordinate 166,298,809 of OX336396.1, forward strand.
GGAAAGAAGGAAAGCAGGAAGGCAGAAAAGAAAGAAGGCAGAAAGGAAAGCAGGAAGAAAGACAGAAAAGCAGGAAGGAAAGCAAGAAGAAAGGAAGGTAAGAAGGAAGAAAGGCAGGAAAGAAGGCAGAAAAGAAGGAGGGAAAGAAGGAAGGCAGGAATAAGGAAGGTAGGAAGGAAGCCGGAAGAGAAGGAAAGCAGGGTGTAAAGACGGAAGGCAGGAAGGAAGGAAGGAAAGAAAGAAGGATGGATGGATGGATGGAAGGAAGGAAGGCAGGATGGAAAGCGGGAAGGAAGGCAGGATAGAAGGAAGGCAGGAAAGCAGGAGGGAAGGAGGGAAGGAAGGCAAGATAGCAGGAAGGAAGGCAGGAAAGAAGGAAGGAAGGCAGGAAGGAGGGAAGGCAGGATAGCAGGAAAGAAGGAAGGCAGGAAGGAAGGCAGAAAAGAAGGAAGGCAGGATGGATGGATGGAAGGAAGGAAGGCAGGATGGAAAGCGGGAAGGAAGGCAGGATAGAAGGAAGGAAGGCAGGAAAGAAGGAAGGAAAGAAGGAGGGAAGGCAGGATAACAGGAAGGAAGGCAGGAAAGAAGGAAGGCAGGAAAGAAGGAAGGCAGAAAAGAAGGAAGGCAGGAAGGAAGGCAGAAAAGAAGGAAGGAAAGAAGGAAGGCAGGAATAAGGAAGGTACGAAGGAAGCCGGAAAAGAAGGAAAGCAGGGTGTAAAGACGGAAGGCAGGAAGGAAGGAAAGAAAGAAAGAAGGATGGATGGATGGAAGGAAGGAAGGAAGGCAGGATGGAAAGCGGGAAGGAAGGCAGGATAGAAGGAGGGAAGGCAGGAAAGAAGGAGAGAAGGAGGGAAGGAAGGAAGGCAAGATAGCAGGAAGGAAAGCAGGAAAGAAGGAAGGAAGGCAGGAAGGAGGGAAGGCAGGATAGCAGGAAGGAAGGAAGGCAGGAAAGAAGGAAGGCAGGAAGGAAGGCAGAAAAGAAGGAAGGAAAGAAGGAAGGTAGGAATAAGGAAGCCAGAAAAGAAGGAACGCAGCGTGTAAAGACGGAAGGCAGGAAGGAAGGAAAGAAAGAAGGATGGATGGATGGAAGGAAGGAAGGATGGATGGATGGAAGGAAGGAAGGCAGGATGGAAAGCGGGAAGGAAGGCAGGATAGAAGGTAGGAAGGCAGGAAAGAAGGAGAGAAGGAGGGAAGGAAGGAAGGAAGGCAAGATAGCAGGAAGGAAGGCAGGAAAGAAGGAAGGAAGGAAGGAAGGAGGGAAGGCAGAAAGGAAGGCAGGAAAGAGGGAAGGCAGGAAAGAAGGAAGGCCGGAAGGAAGGAAGGCAGGAAGGAAGGAAAGCAGGAAGGAAACTTGTATTTTTCAGTGACTATTATTCCAGCGATCATGAGCCATTGGACCTCTTTTTACGAGGATTCCGAATCACCGGATGTGACAGTTCACCTCTAAATTTTCACATGTGCAGTTGTTGTTTGTTTTTGATTATCTTAGGGGCTCTGCGATATCGTGGTCATGTAACCCCGTGTACTTGGGTGTGAGTAGCATTTTTCTGATAACCGTGCCACTGAGATATCTGTACTAATGTATGTACTTGTAATCGAGGTAGGATTTTGGGTAGGAAGCGGCCGTGGCCATAAGTTAGGTACCATTTGCCTGGAGTAGAAGTGGGAAAACTACTTCGAAAATGGCGGAGGTGGAAATTGAACCCACCTCTTCTCAGTTTTGCTCCCCGTTCCAGCCCTCAGATCAGAATTAGAATTTCTTGGCAGAGCCGGGAATCGAATCTGGACCTCCGGAGCGACAGTGAAGAATGCTAGCTGCTACACCACGAAGTGGTCCGCTGAATCGTAGGGTGAGGCTGAGGGTCGAAAGGAGGTAAGTCTAGCTCTTCTAGACCCCTGGCAATGTAGCCTATGCCGAGTAAAACAATTCGTTAACGCTCGAATGACAAAACACTGAATGACATTAACATTCCCGCCAGTTCTTCTATAATTCCCCCGTGCAACGTTTCATGGAAGAGGAGTTCACTCACTACGGTGCTGAAGTGTGCTAACGTTAACATGGCAGCACGCCAACTCTGGCTGCAGTGCTCTCATATAACATACAAACACTCTGAACTATAAATATCTGGGGCTCGTGTAGCAGGAATTAGGGAACTCAACACGACAATCCCTCATACATTATTGTCAAAATATTCTTTTGTCTCCAATAACAATAAACATGAATCTTATTTCATGACAAATGATATTGTATTTTTAATTTTGTTTCTTAATAATAACAATAATAACTTAATAATTATTTTTTTAAATTTATTTTTTAGCGTATGGTTTTTAGTGCCGGGGGAGTGTCCGAGGACATGTTCGGCTCGCCAGTTTTTGTAGCCGCTTCGAGACGGACACCCAATGGGTGAGCTACAAGTACCGATGGGGAGGAAAGTTGGAATGGAAGGTCGAGGAGTTGGAAGGTAGCGGCTGTGGCCTATAGTTAAGGACCAACCCCGGCATTTGTCTGGAAGGAAGATGGGAAACCACAGAAGACCATCTTCAAGGTTGCTGGCGGGGGGATTCGAACCTCCTCGCCTCCCGGATGTGAGCGACTGCCAGCAGTCATGCCGTAACGACCACGGCTAACTCACCCGGTATTATTTTCATAATATGACTTGAATGATTGAAATACAAGGGTGAAAATCTCTTGAAGATAGAAGGACGAAATCCAGACTATACGCTATGTTTAACACTTACACTAATCGGCCAGCCTGGTGAGAACTATGTACATCTATGAGTTTTGTCATAATTACCATTTTTGGCCAGCATTAAAATCTATAATTACTAACTATGGCTCTACTCTTCAATACAAATTTGATTGAATTTCTTTAGTCTACTTTAAATCACACGATACATGTTTCAGCACTTTGCCTTCATCAGTCATTCATAGTTTGCTAAAATATTACACCCACATTTGACAACATCATATTACACTAAAATCCTTTTATATACATAAAATATCGGATTTTCGTCACGACTAGCGTTAGATATAAAAATCTTTAAATACAGTTCCTTTGTTAAAATTCGGAGTTAAAAATCCTTCGTCATTAAAGTACTTTATGATTAGCTTCTTTTAGAAACTGCTATTTCACGATTCCCACAACTGTGGAAAACAAAATAAAATGAATTCCATGGGATTAATTTGGGGAGAACTAAGCAAACGTCTGGAAAATTCCACCTATCTGACATCCGCATAGAGTAAAAGTACAAGACCACAGGGTACAAATTATGGGAAATATTATTTCATGAATCGTGGTATTGATAATTGGAACTGCCACAATCTTTGAGCCTTTCCCTAAACATATTAATGTATGTAAGAGAAGACTGAAATGTTGTGTAATGATAATTGTTGTTTTGAGGGGCCTAACATCTAGGTTATCGGCCCCTAATGGTCTGGGTGGTAGCGAAAATGACAATGAAATGGAAACCAGAACGAAAATTAAGTGAGACTGAAAATAATTACAAAAGGCAACTCAGATTGAAACGACTCACAAAATGGAGAGTGGTAATACTAACAAAAGGGAACTCAGAAGGAAAATACGCACAAGAGGAAGAGATTGAAAAAAAAACGCACAAAATGTAGTTTACGTTCAAAATACGTGCAAAATGCAATGTACAGTCAAAATACTTACAAAATGCAATTGAAATTCAAAATATATACAAAATGCAAATGAGATTGAAAATACGCACAAAATGCAATTGGGGTTCAAAATACTTGCAAAAATGCAATTTAAATTGAAAATACACAATGCAATTTAGATGGAAAACTCCCATTGCAACGGTTTCCTTTGCTCTACGTTGAGCGTACAAGTGAAACTGTTTTTCTTGGCCCTCACTTTTGCGTGACAAATGTAATGCTTCTACTGGCCCTGCCTTGCACTTTGATACATTTACTCTGCCTAAGATATGTTGTTTTAATGGGCGCCAAGACCTCAACGCTATGTTGAAATCTAAATTTATATTTAACAACACCTAGCTCTGGTAGAACACCTTCAAGAATCTATTCACTCAGATCGTGGTATGATTTGATCATTAACCCAACAAACAATTGTATCAGGAGAAGGAATTGGTCTATATCTAATGCTACCTACTGAAAGCAAAGATTGCATGGTTAAAAGAAATGAATTTATTATATAAAACCAGTATGGCAAAATTAATAGTAATAATAATATATTCTGAATTTAAATTGGAGCGTTGCGATTTGAATATTACCGCTAGAGAATTACGTGAAAACGGAGTCGGATAAATTAATGATTTTACTCTTATTCCCAAGCTATGAAGTTACTGAAATACTGAAAATGAAAAAAAAGACGAGAGATTACGTAGTTCTGAGTCATTCGCGCTTACCACTGGAAATTGCCGAAGCATTTCCCTCGTACTGGATGTTGAAGAGAGCTTCCCACAGCCTCCTGGACGTCGTCATCTTCTTCGTTAGTTGATGAGATACTTGTAGATATGATAACTTTATGGTCCGAACATCGGAGCCAATCACACGTACAACCACACTGGTTAAGTTTTACAACGATAGTCGCCTTGCCTCCACGGCGCGCAAACCATATATGCACTTGTCGCATCCCCTCTTCCAGTCGCCCGGTCTCCTCTGATTGGCTGACCCACCACGCGATCTTCCCCTCCTACGGGTCATTACACTCGGCGCGGCGATGATGTCGATTACCGTTCCAGGCCATTTCGCCTTTTCTTGAAGCAGCAACCCAGCTTGCGTCATGCTACTCGACAAGATTAAGCCTGTAGCCGAATTCCCAGTGACACATCTCTCTCAAAATACCCTAACTGACAAAACTCCGTAAAATTCCGTAATCATATAATTTTCTATGATAATGTTGTTCGTAATAATTTGCTTGATTACTTATAATTTTATAAAAAAATGCTCCAAAGAAATACCTTAATAATAATAAGTTAATAATAATAATAATAAGATACATGAAAACTTCTCTGAACAATTTGCCGCGTAAATAAATATAGAATGGCTTCCTACTGACTTATGCCAGTGGCGTAAAATCCCCTCAAAAAACACGTTACACCATTTCAAAATATTCACAAAGTGCAATTGAAATTCAAAATGCTTACAAAATACAATTGAAATTGAAAATGCTTAAACAATGTATGGTAGATTCAACCTACTCATTTAGACGGGCAATACTTACAAAATGCAATTTAGATTGAAAATACTTACAAAATGTAATTTAGATTCTAAGTACCCAAAAAATGCAATTGAGAATCAAAATACTTACAAAATGCAATTGAGATTGAAAAAACTGTTAAGGTTGAAAATACTTACAAAATGCAATTGAAATTCAAAATACTCACAAAAGTCCCAGGCCCTATATTGAAACACTTACTAAAAAGCAATATAGATTTAAGTATTAGGAAGACATTTTTGAAAACCTTTGTCTGGAGCGTCGCACTCTATGGAAGTGAAACTTGGACTATTGGTGCAGCAGAAAAGAGGAGAACTGAAGCGTTTGAAATGTGGTGTTACAGGAGAATGATGAAGATCAGATGGGTAGATAGGGTTTCAATCGAAGAGGTATTAAGACTAGTGGGAGAGGAGAGATGTATCTGGCGAATGCTAATGAAGAGAAGTGATAGGTTGGTAGGACACATGCTAAGACACCCAGGAATAGCAAGCTTAGTTATGGAAGTAAGGGTCGAGGACAAGAACTGTAGGGGTAGACCAAGGTTAGAATATGTTAAACTGATTGCCTCGGATGTAGGGTGTGGTAGCTATGTAGATATGAAACGATTGGCTCAGGACAGGGAGGCATGGAGGGCTGCATCAAACCAGTCAAAAGACTGAAGACTCAAACAACAACAACAACAACAACAACAACAACAACAACAACAACAAACAACAACTAAAAAGCAATTTAGATTGTCAATCCTTACAAAATGTGATTGAGGTTGAAAATACTCGCAAAATGCAATTTAGACCGGAAAGACTTACAAAATGCAACGTAGATTGAAAATACCTACTAAATGGAGTGTAGATGCAAAAAATTCGCTAAAGGGAATTTAGATACACGGAGAGCCAATTAACAAAAAAGAGTCCGGGAATCTTAAAGAAAAAAGAAAATATAATGAAAAGAAAAAAGTGGTCTGACCCCTCGAAGAAGGAGGAATTAGGAAAGATGAGACAAGGGCCTATTAAGGCGGGATAGTGAGAGACTCCCTAGGCCTCAGATACCCTAATACCGTCGGGGTTGGAAGAGAACAAGAGTTGACCAAGAGACGTCGACAGGAAAGAAGACGGAGAGGAGTCCTGCACAAGTAAGTGGAAGCAATTCCGGACTCAGCTGGGGTCCCGTGGTAGCCAACCCACGTCCCACTTGATGTGAGCTTTTGGAGGGGGGAGTTTTGTGTAAATACTACGATGTAATTAGGCTACTATAGTTCACAAATCGTGACTTGTGTACATTTAGTATGACTGATATTATTGTTGGTTATTTTCAATAAGTGTACAATTTGCCACCGGGGAATTGCCCCCATTTGCAAATAATGTAAATGAATAATAATAATAATAATAATAATAATAATAATAACAACAACCAATTTAGGATATTTATGGTAACAGATTGATTTTACCTCTATTGAACCTCGATGGTTTATAATACTATTTATGTTCGACGGTGTCGAAATGTAAACATTGTGTGTCAGAAAACTGTATCATAATGAGGCTCATTATAACACTATTTTTCATTATGAAACAGTTTCTTCCACCAATCAGAGCTCAAGAAACAGTTGTGTGACCAATTAGGTAAGGATACCTTCGCGCATGCGCTCAAAATCCAACATATTTCTGTGTTGGCAAGCAAAGTGAATGGTCTCTGCTTTCGGAGTGCCTTGACCACTCATGCGCTCTGTTCAGTCAGCAAAGCCAGCACGCCCTGTTCACTAACTGAATTAACTGAATCCCACAGATGAATATTTATGTTAAAACATATAATAAAGTTATAATTATCGTCGAACATAAACAGTCGTATGCAACTCTCCTATAAATTAAGACACTCGTTTGAAAATTATAAAACTCGCTTACGCTCGTTTTATAAACATACTCGTATCTTAATTATTGTCATTATGGGATCGTTACATAATGTACTATTTTATTGTAAAGGTATCTTCATATTTCATTTCAACATCATTTGTTAACTGACCTGCATTTACAAATTTGTATTTTCGGTAGTTGAGAGAAAAATATCTCTGCATAGTAGGCCTATAAAACAAAGTCTGCCCCCAGGGGCTCACATCTAGTGGGACGTGGGTTGGCGACCACGGGGCCCCAGCTGAGACCGGCATTGTTTCCACTTACTTGTGCCGGGCTCCTCTCTGTCTTCTTTCCTGTCGACCTCACTTGGTCAACTCTTGTTCTCTTCCGACCTCGACGGTATTAGGGTATCGGAGGCCTAGGGAGTCTCTTCCTTTCCCGCCTTAATTGGCCCTTGTCTCATCTTTTCTGATTCCCTCCTTCTGCGAGGGGTCGGCCTTCTTTTTCTTTTCATGTTCTCTCCTGCCTTCTGCTCAAGGCCCTCAAGGAGGCCGGGTGTATGTAGCACCACTACTTTTGGTGCACCCTAGATAATGCTACACCCTCAGGGGCTCACGGCTGGTGAGTTCGGGAGTTGGCGACCCCGAGGGATTCCTGAGCTGGGTACGTTTCCCCCTTTTGTCCCTTACCTTCGGGGCGGACCCTCTCCTCTTTCACTTTCCTATCTGCCTTTCATGGCTCTCCTTCATTCCAAGTCCATCAATCCGCATTCTTCGAGGATTGAGGGCATTTCTTTTCCTCCTGTCCTTTATTTGCCTTATTCTCCTTTAGTTTTCCATTTCTTCTTCTAGTATAAAGGTTGGTAGTTAGTTTTAGTTTTAAGTTTGCTTTTCATTTTCATCTTCACGATCACCCAAACCATCAGGGGCCGATAGCCTAGATGTTGGGCCCCTTAAAACAACAATTATCATCATCATCATCATAAAACAAAGTCACCGATTCTTGGATGTAAAGGGACATATAGAGAAACACTGGACTGATGTTGATGCGGTTTTCACCTTCTTTAAAGGATTTCTCAAGCAAGGTTTCCGTAGAAAAACATTACTTTATGACCAAAGGAAACAGAGCAGTGACGATTTCAGTGAATCGAGTTGAAGAAAAACATACCGTCCGTGCGCCTTTTAAGCTTACGCTGAGTAAACCGTTAACAATATCTATATACTATGAGTATAACAATTGTTCAGCATGAGAAGTTCTACAATAAAGTCCGCGACAACATACAGTATCTCTACCCCACTAAGTGTTTGTACGTATTCATTTCTTCCAACAATCTCCATTCAGTGAAAAATTAAATTACTAGCTTCGGAGCGAGTTAACGAGCTGGCGAGTGAGCCTATCACCCTAGCTTCAGCCAGAATTAAACTGTTGAGTTGTGTTGAGTTAAGACTTCAGAGATGAGTATATATGTGTTTGGAGTTTCGCTGTTTACCTCAGCTTTTTTGAATTGCGTCTGCGACCTGTCATCCGAGCGCCTTTTAAGCTTACGCTGGGTAAACCGATAAAGATGCCGGGCGAAGCCGGGGCAGGTTGCTAGTTATTCTCTATTTCCAAGTTTTAACAATTTAATTTCATTGCATGGTCATTACGCAATCTTGTAAATACATCTTTACTTTACATCACCTTGCAGGCTGGAATTGAACCCGGACCCCCGGGGCGACATCCAAGTATGCTTGCCGCTACACCACGAGGTGTAATAAATTAATAGAGCTTACAAAACAAAAAGTACCGAAGAATCAAACGAATAAACTGGAAATTACATTCTGAAGTTAGATTTGTTAAGTTGAATTACGCGCTTCTGGAATACGCCACGTCTGTGTGGGATCCCTACCAATCACCATTAACGAACAAATTGGAGATAGTGCAAAGGAAAGTTGCAATATTAAGTTAGGCACCATCCCAGCATTTGTCTGAAGTACAAGTGGAGGGAAACCACAGATAACCACTTCCAGGATGGCTGAAGTAGGAATCAAGCCAACACTTTCTCAGTTTTGCCATACGGTGGCAAGTATTTGTAATTGAGGTAGGATTTGGGTAGGAAACGGCCGTGGCCTTACGTTAGGTACTATCCCGACATTTGTCTGGAGTTGAAGTGGAAAACCATTTCCAGGATGACTAAGGTAGGAATCGAACCTGCTTCTCTTCATATTTGCCTCACGAGGCTGAGTTTACCACATTCCAGCACAGAGAACACAATTTTTCTTGGCAGTGCTGGGTATCGAACCCGTGCCTCCGTGGTGGCAGCCAATGATGCTAGCCACTACGCAAAAAAGGACCCCCTTATGGTGTACCGGCTAGTAATCTCTCAGCTGTCGACCCGAAGGTCCGAGTTCGATTCCCGGCTATACCAAGAAATGTAATTCTTGTCTGAAGGCTGTAACGGGATGGATGGGTTAGATTCCCACCTCAGCCATCCTGGAAATGGTTTTTAGTGGTTGCCAACTTCTCCTCCAGAAAAATGCCTGGATGATTCCTAACATACGGCCACGGCCGACTCCTCTCCACTCATCACACGAATTTCAAATTTAAACTCCAATACTGTACATTCATCACATTAGCACCGGGTGAGTTAGCCGTGGTCGTTACGGCATGACTGCTGGCAGTCGTTCACATCCGGGAGGCGAGGAGGTTCGAATCCCCCCGCCGGCAACCTTGCAGATGGTCTTCTGTGGTTTCCCATCTTCCTTCCAGGCAAATGCCGGGGTTGGTCCCTAACTATAGGCCACAGCCGCTACCTTCCAACTCCTCGACCTTCCATTCCAACTTTCCTCCCCAACGGTACTTGTAGCTCACCCATTGGGTGTCCGTCTCGAAGCAGCTACAAAAACTGGCGAGCCGAACATGTCCTCGGACACTCCCGGCACTAAAAGCCATACGCTAAAAAACACATTAGCACGGAGTTGGCCTATGATGCAAAACATTCTACACACATCCAAGTATACAGGGCTGACAAAGATGTCTCAGGCGCGGATCTAGAGTTTGGCTTGGGGGGGGGGGGGGGGGGGGGTCACAGAATCGAAATTGTTAAGAAAAATGGTATCACTAACAACGCAATCACAAAATAACCAAACGTACAAAACCAGACCAATTTTTTTGCAAGCTACATGGATAGAAATTTGATGCGTTTAGCGCACCAAAAATATTCGTACAAATTGCAACGGCGTGTTTTGCGACTTTTACATCGAGCTTCGAGAAAAGTATCAAGGTACGTTACAGTTTCGGCAAGTCGAGTTGGTACAGTCAAAGGGAGAAAGTCCCAGCTTAAATTGCCAACCAAGCTTGCAGTTTGGACGTTGAAAAAAATTTTGGTGCGAAAAATGCCCCAAATTCCTATCCGTGCATTGCTGCACATTCATCGTGACATCACTAACAGGTATGAAGTTGCAAATATGTACAGTTGTAACAGAACATAATAATTGCAATAAAGATATTTTCAGTATTGAATAAAATGAAAAAAGCTGTTTTTAGTTAAAATTCGTTAAGTTTTATTTGTCTGGTTATTGTGTTTTCGTTTTTTTTTTTTTTTAGTTAAAAAAAAAGGTCTCCGTTTGGGGGGGGGGGGGGGTCCACCGTGACCCCCCCTCCACTTGAATCTACGCCTGAGATGTCTCAAGCCCTAACAACAGCAATACAAAAGGTGTCCTAGTATGAAGCACCCTGTAAAGGCGTACAGTACAGTATTCTTATTAGTTTGAAGGCGAGCTACTGTAGAATGTCTCCTATTGTGTGTTCGACCTCTGTGTCGCTCCAATCAGCCCTGCTCAATGGGATGTTTGCTCCGTCTACAGAGCGGAAGGGAAGCAAGCAAGGCTGTATAGATGCACCAGGAACGTGTTCAGGATACGCAAGCAAGTCAGCGTGGTATCACAACACAACTTATAAGAACCTTCCTTCGTTCCGATGCTCTGTGGAGATGTCTTCTGCATTTCCGTTCTTGTTTCATTGAAGGGGCTTGAACATCGTGGTCATTTAGCCCCGTATACTTGGGCGTATGCAGAATTTGTCTGAAAACCAGTGTTATTGTAATGGCTGTAGTATTGTGTGTGTAGCCTATTCGTATTTCAGATGAGGATTGGGAAGGAGGTGGTCGTGGCTTTCTTGGCTGTTGCCCCGGAGTTCCGGGTTCAATTCTAGTCTGAAGGCTGGAACGCAGCAAACTCAGCCTCGTGGGGAAAAACTGAGAAGGGCTGAGTTCGATCCTTTACAGTCACCGAGGAAGTGGTTTTCCGTAGTTCCCCGTATTCAACTCCAGGCAAATGTCGGGATGGTTCCTAACTTAAGGCCACATCACAGTAACACAGGTTATCAGACAAAAAAGCCTATAAACATCCAAGTAAACGGGGCTGCAAGATGTCGCAAATCCCCTAAAAGAATCAACAACAACAACATGTTAGACTTACTGGCAGGTCGAAAATCCTCGATGTTTGTAAACTATAGTAACTTAGTCAAAAGAGAAGTTAATCCCATAACATCAAAAAATTGTTTTAAGGAAAGGGATACGCTTGTAGAGTTGTAGTTTTATATGACCGTTAGTCTTGGTATCATGAGCCACGGGACTTCCATTGTTACGTGAAATCCGAACCACAGACGGTAATATTTCACTTCGAAGATCCCACATGCATTGACCGGGAATCGAATCTAGTCCACCTTTGTAAGACGCAAGCAGCTTGAGTACTGCACCATCACGTCCCCTATTTTCGTTTAAAAATAAAAATCGTTATCAGTGGGAGAGCAAATTCATAGCAGTGTTGCCAACTTAGCAAATTAGAATTTTCTGAATATTTGGCGACAACATATTTTAAACTTAGTATCTTATTATATAATACGCTAAGGTGTATTGTTTCACAAACTCAAGCTCCTAAACCAGAGGGAGTTAGGAGGTGTGGTTTTTAGGCCTACCAAAATCTTCCAAATCGTCTCAATAGTACAGGAAAAATCTTGCATTTCTTGAAAAGTCAATGGAAATACATTTATTTGTTTGTAAAGTGCTTTTAAACAAATAAACAAGACGATAGCTCTTGCAGAACTGTGCCGCGCACAGCCCGCATAGCACTAGCACCGAGAGGGTAGTCTGTACACAAGCGGCGCACACAATCCACCATGCGAGAGTTCTCGCGCGGGTCCGCTAGTCGTTTATATAATAAAATTAAGACACTACCAAACAGTGGTCAGACCGGAAACTCTGTATGCGACAGGAACACTTAAACTAACAAGAAAAGGAAGGAAGGAAGATTGTAGTTTTACGTGACCGTGAATCTTGTGATTATGAGCCACGGGACCTCCTTTTTACGTGGAATCCGAACCACAGGACATGGCATTTCACTTCGAAAATCTCACATGCATTGACCGGGAATCGAACCCGGACCGCCTTGGTGAGAGGCATACAGCTAGACCGCTGAGCCACCACGCCCCAAACTAACAAGAATTGGAGATCTAGAACAATTAGAGAATTTTGAGAAAAATACTGGGAGCTAAAAGAAATAATAATGCAAAGTATACGTTAAGACAAAACAGAGAGCTATATTTGAAAATTGATGATGACGATGATGATAATTGTTGTTTTAAGGGGCCTAACATCTAGGTTATCGGCCCCCAATGGTTTGGGTGATCGTGAAGATGAAAATGAAATGTAGACTTATAACTAAAACTAACTACTAACTTATATCCTACTAGAAGAAGAAATGGAAAACAAAAGGAGAATAAGGCAAATGAAGGACACGAGGAAAATAAATGCCCGCAACCCCCGAAGAATATGGATTGAGGGACTTGTAAGGAAGGAGAGCCATGAAAGGCAGATAGGAAAGTGAAAGAGGAGAGGGTCCTCCCCACAGGGAAGGGGCAAAAGGGGGAAACCGGACCCAGCTCAGGAATCCCTCGGGGTCGCCAACTCCCGAACTCACCAGCCGTGAGCCTCTGAGGGTGTAGCAATATCCAGGGTGCACCAGAAGTGGTGGGGCTACATACACCCTGCCTCCTTAAGGGCCTTGAGCAGAAGGCAGGAGATAACATGAAATGAAAAAGAAGGCTGACCCCTCGCAGAAGGAGGGTATCAGAAAAGATGAGACAAGGGCCAATTAAGGCGGGATAGGAAGAGGCTCCCTAGGCCTCGGATACCATAATACCGTCGGGGTCGGAAGAGAACAAGAGTTGACCAAGTGAGGTCGACAGGAAAGAAGACGGAGAGAAGCCTGGCACAAGTAAGTGGAAGCAATGCCGGACTCAGCTGGGGCCCCGTGGTCGCCAACCCACGCCCCACTGGATGTGAGCCCCTGGGGGGATTTGAAAATTGAAAAACTACGGGACGTAATGTGGAAGAGAAGACTGCTGTTTATTTGGGCACATCTACAGAATGAACAACAATAGACTAACTAAACAGACTTTCAACTTGCTGAACAGTTACAAATCCAAAACCATATGGTTCGTCGAAATTGAAAAAGATATGAAAAAGGCTGGAATTGGAGCAGACACCATAGAAAACAGAACACTTTTTCGAGAAGATACTCAAATGGCAGGATTTCAGGAGGGAAAGAAATTAATAACTAGACGAAACTGGACTCAAGAAGAGAAGAAACGACACTCTAGATCAGCACCGTCCAAGGTTGAGCCGCATGGTGCAGTCAGCGTGTGCCTCAGAATAGCATGTGTGCATCCCCTCCATTACCGCACGTCCTTACTTCCTCTCCACTCCGCGCGGTGGGGGAGTGTCATCGTTCAAGAAACGTGTAGAGGTCAATTGGCAGGCGACGAATGTCTTTTGAAGGCAACGTAGCAAGAACACCGAACGTACTGTTCATGAAATACAGGGTGTCTCAAAAAATGTACCAACACTTTGAATGACTATAAAATGATTATTCATGAACATAGAGGCAAGTTTAAGGGCTTCAATTATCGAGGAGACATGTAATTAAAGACTCATGTTCGCAAATGTTCAAATTGATGACCGTCAGTGTCTAGACAGCGCTGACAACGCGATGCAATGGATTAACAAACGTTGCGACAAAGTTCATTTGGAATTTCGTGACATTGTCAATTTCCAATTTCGTGTTGGAATGTAGGATTTCCATTGCAGACGCTTCATTATGCGATGGACGCTATCTTTTGAGATGTGTGTCTCTTGAGCCGTTTGTCGCAGTGATTTCGGTGGGGATCGAATGAGGGCTTCCTGCACCTGTTCTTCTTTTGTAGGACTGGTGGATGTCCGTGGTCGTCCAGAACGTTTCTTGTTGACGTTGTGAACGGTTCCATCTGCTTCAAATTTATCTCTGATGCGAGCAATGGTCCGGTGCGTTGGTGGCGGATTGTTAAACTCCTGGACACTGACGGTGATCAATTTGAACATTTGCGAACATGAGTCTTTAATTACATGTCTCTTCTATAATTGAAGCCCTTAAACTTGACTCTATGTTCATAAATAATCATTTTATAGTCATTCAAAGTGTTAGTATATTTTTGAGACATCCTGTATTGTTTTGCATTAATCAAATTGCTTGTCATATGAAGTGAGGGGCTAGGAAAGAGCGGAAAAACGTTTCCTTTCAAAATTATGTTGACGTTAACTCTGGACTGTTTCATGCACAAATGTATAGTCATTCATGTACATGTCTACCTTCCTATGCAAAAGGGAAAAAGACAACATATTTCCGCTGTACCAAATATCACAAAATAACAGCTTTTCTAAAAGACAAAATACATAACGTTTCTCCAATTGCAAACGCACAACGAATTTCACACACCAATTAAAAACTAGTACCGTGCATGTTGGCTGATACACATAATGTATATTGGTGTTCTCATTTACAGCACGCCTTGCTTGTGTGCGTTAACAATCTTGTTATTTAGGCGCAAATGCGCGTGTTACAGACAAGCGTTAATAACTTCTCAAATTCTCATCTGAAATGCCTGCTCGGAACCTCGGTTCGTTACGTTTTAATATCGAAAAAAATATTTCACATAAGTACGTAGAACCGAACATGCTCATAAGTAGGGCCTGGATGTTGATGACATGCCCATCTTTTTACGGAGCCTTCTAAAACAATGCTGAAGTACATAGAAACTCCGGACGGGCCACCCCGTTTTCAAATATGTTATTTTTATTTTGCATATTTTTGCATTTTCGCTATTTTTTCATTTTAAGAACATTTCTTTAAGTATGGTAGATTTATTTTGTCATATTTTAGAGAAATTGGACTTTCAAGGTCATTTTCTTCCAATTAAGTCATGCCACAGCTTTATAGGAGAGATTTGCGTCTCTCAGAGTTAAGAAGAAGCTAGTAGATGATACAAGATAATTTAAAATATTCAAATAAAATATTTCAGTATTGGTATTAGTAGAAAATATATATATCTTGGACGCAGAAGAAGGGTACTGTTTTCTTGGAATGTTATCTGATCTGTTGACCAAGGTCAGCTGAGGCGGGGTAGAAAGAGGAAGGGGTTTATATTCTTGTCTCAGTTTCGCATAGTTCACGGCGAGAGAATTATCGTTCATTGCCGCTTTCTCCATTTTATAGTGCATTTTTGAATTTTTGAAATATTGGTGAGTTTATTATTATAAGATCATTTTCTCCATTTAATAGTGCTTTTTTCGAATTTTTAGGTAATTTATTAGTCATTTTTTAAAAATCTTAAGTGCATTTTTTAATCTTTTTGACGGCATCAACATCCGGGCCCTACTCATAAGTTTGGCGGCCTCGAGATGAATGCGAGGAATTCATTATGGGGAAACAGATACATCCCTCCCATAATGCGCGCGCACTGTTATCTACCGTGACCGAACAGACACCACGCCAACCACGACTCTGCACTAAGCATTCACAGGTGTGGCAGCTGTGAGACTTTGCTTACTGTCGACCAAAGTATTATGTGTACTCGAGTTTGAAGGTTGTTTGTGACGTAACCAATAGACATACATAAAATCCAATAACATCATCATTTTCGTCGTTCTATTTTACGTGAGCTCAAGTAGGTTTGGAATTTTTAGTTTATATTTTAATATTTTTTATCGCAGTTGGAACACAAAAAAGTGCCCGTTTTTAAGCGCGTTTCAACCATGCGTCACATTTAAGAATTATTATCTCACAAACCCGTCATCAGATCGAATCCAAATTTTAGCACAATATACATTGGAATGTTGTATAACTGGTTTATTAATTTCAAAATTTTGCGTGTCCAAGAAACAAAGTTGTTATCATTTGTGTAAGGTAACGTTTTCTCGGCTTGGGGTGCTTGGAATATGTAGTTCTTGGTCGCGTTGTAATTCTTATACATCAAAAAGTTATGCTGCATGACTTTAAAATACGTAAATTAATTCACTTATTTTATATCGGTTTATATTTGAACGGGGAAATACGACCTCGCCTCGCTCGGCAGTGATGGGCTCCATCTCAGCAACGCTGTACAGCATACCCCGGAGCGGCTGGCTGGTGAATCATGCCTTATTTCCACGAACAAATACAAACCGATATAAAATAAGTGAATTAATTTACGTATTTCACAGACATACAGCATGACTTCTTGATGTATAAGGATTACAATGCGACCAAGAGCTATATTTTCCAACCACCCCGAGCCGAGAAAAAGTTACCTTACAAAAATGATAACAACTTTGTTTCTTGGACACACAAAATTTGGAAATTAATAAACCAGTTATACAATATTCTAATCTATATTGTGTTAAAATTTGCATTCGATCTGATGACGGGGTTTTGAGATAATAATTCATAAATGTGACGCATGGTTGAAACACGCTTAAAAACGGACACATTTTGTGTTCCAACTGCGATAAGAAATATTAAAATATAAACTAAAAATTCCAAACCTACATGAACTAACGTAAAATAGAACGACGAAAATGGTGATGTTATTGGATTTTATGTAGGTCTATTGGTTACTTCACAAACAACCTTCAAACTCGAGTGCACATAATACTTTGATCGACAGTAGTGTGAAGTATTCTGGACGCTGCTGCTCTAGAAGGATGAAGGACATTTGGAAGCAAAGGAAATCGAATACAATGAAACATAGCCAAAGTTGATTCATTGTAACCTCCAAATGGGTTATTCAAAAGAAGAAGAGCGGCTTCGGTGGCGTAGTCGGTAGCATGCTGAGCTTCTATGCCCAAGATAGCGGGTTCAAATCCGGCCGAAGCCGTCGGATTTTTCAAGAGCGTTAAAAATCCCTCAGTATGCCTTCCTTCGGAGGGGAAGTAAAGCCGGCGGTCCCATTTCATAGATTTATGGCATGTTAAAGAACCCCCCACTTATTGCACCTGTGTGAAGCTAAATTGGATAGGTTAAGAATGTAAACAACGTTCTTAGGTTTCTACGTTCGTTGCCAAGAGCCGACTGCGGTGGCGTCTAGTAGCTAAGTTCTGAACTTGGCCTAGTAGTCATTGACGGTGGCGCTTGGCGGCAAAAGTTGGAACTATTTGAAAAATTCTAAGTTGCAGTACTTAAATTAAAAAACAGATAACACACACTATTACAGTCATCACAATTAACACCGGTTATCAGACAGATTCTACACACACCCAAAGTACACGGGGCTACATGACCGCGTTGTCGCAGCCCCTAAACTTAAGAACCAACCAACCAACCAACCAACCAACCAACCAACCAAAAGAAGAAGAATCTGCTAACGTTTAGCTACTACTGGAGACCTTTCTTAAAAACAATCCAAAATAGAAACAGTCTCACTCGAAATGAATTATTAGGAAAAGAAAAAAAGTTATTTTGTCGTAAGTTCAAGTAGTAGCTGTTGATTCTTTACGGGATTTGCTACATTGTGGTCATGTAGCCCCGTGTACTTGGGTGTGTGTCTGATAACCTGTCCCACTCCGATGTCCGGACTAGTGTGGGTATTTGTAATTGAGTTGGGATATGGCTAGGAAGCGGCCACGGCCTATTAAGTTAGGAACCATTCCAGCATTTGCCTGGAGTAGGAATGGGGAACCTTGGAAAACCACTTTCAGGATGGCTGAGGTAGAATTCGAACTCGCCTCTTCTTAATTTTGCCTCACGAAGCTGAGTGTACCCCATTACAGCCCTCACACCTGAATTGAATATCTTGGCAGAGCCGGGATTCGAACCCGGACCTCAATATTGGCAGCCAATGAAGCTACCCACTATGCAACGGGGCAGACCTCAAACAAAATATTTTAAATTTAGTACTGTTCAGATCGGTATACGGCGACTTTTAGCTACTACTACGAGACTTTATTAAAAAACACTGCATAATAGAAAGAGCGACGGCTTCGGTGGCGTAGTTGGTAGCATGCTGAGCTACTCTGCCCAAGATCACGAGTTCAAACCCAGTCGATCATCGGAATTTCTAAGAGCGTCAAAAATCCCTTAGTATGCCTTCTTTAGGAGGGGAAGTTAAGCCAGCGGGCCCATGTCATAGATTTATGGCATGTAAAAGAGCCTACCACTAACTACAATTGTATGAAGCTAAATTTGTAGGTTAGATTTGATTAACGCTCCATTAAGTTCCAACGTTCGCCACCAAGTACAGGTTGCGGTGGCATCTAGTAGTGAAGTTCATAGCTAGGTGTCGTTGACTAAGCATTTGGTAGCAAAGGTAGGAACTGCTTGAATATGATCGTCTGCAGTCCGTACATGAATTACAGATAACACACACTAATACAGCAAACTCAATTAACACCGGTTATCAGACAGATTCTAAAGACACCCAAAGTACACGGGGCTATATAACCAAGTTGCCGCAGCCTCTAAACTGAGGAACCAACCAATAGAAATTCCACAGCCTGCTTCCAGTCGACCGACCGGGTCAGGGAATGGAATGAATGAATGAATGAATGAATGAAGCCCCATCTAGCGGCGAGGATATGAAATGTGCCGGCTGCCGAAGTCTGTCGCACTCCCTTGGGGAAATGACTAAATGAATGACAGATGAAATGAAATGACGGTGGAGAGTGTTTCTGGAGCAAATTTGTGACAGGGAAAACCGGAGTATCCGGAGAAAAACCTGTCTGCCTCAGCTTTGTCCAGCACAAATCTCACATGGAGTGAACGGGATTTGAACCACGGACCCAGCGGTGAGAGGCCGGCGTGCTGCCGCCCAAGCCACGGAGGCTCAACCAACCAATAGAAACAGCACGTAATTAGGAAATTAATTACTTAATTAATAGGAAATTCAAAAGGAAATGCCGTCGCAAGCCTAATTTCAAGTAGATAAACATATAAATACCAGAATGATAATAGTACATTATGCAACGAGCCTATAATGGCTATAAATAAGACACGAGTATTTTTATAAAACGAGCGTATGCGAGTTTTATAATTTCCATACGAGTGTCTTAATTACCATTATAGGCGAGTTGCATACGACTGTTTATGTTCGACGATAATTATAACTTTATTATATGTTTTAACATAAATATTCATAAATATCTGTTGAGAGTCAGCTACGGTACTTGAATTTTGTGATCGCAGAGCGAGCGTTGGGTGTTATATCTCTGTCTTTCAAGATCTTTGAACGACCGACGCATGCGCTCTGTGTGCTTGCAATGCCATATGCAGCCATATGTTTACATCAGCCGTCCCTCAGTAATATTGTCACCGGTGTCATTTGAAGACAATGCGCTGTGCAGAAATTAGCGTTGGTGATTTTAAGGTACTGTGCTATTGCTTGTCTCATATTCGCCAGTTTATTTACGCGAACATATGGACGGTGCGTATTCCATGTCAGTAATTTATTACAGTTCGATGTTGTGTTTATGTCCGACATGTTGGATTTTGAGCACATGCGCGAAGGTGTCGTTACCTAATTGGTCAATGAACGAGCTCTGATTGGATGGAGAAACTGTATCATAATGAAAAACAGTGTTATAATGACCATCATTATGATACAGTTTTCTGACACGTAATAGTGAGGGTCGAACATAAAACAATTTTGATTATATTATTTGAGGGGTGTTGGGAGAAGAGGCTTGCTAACGCGTCCATCCACACCCTAAGCTCACGAGCCACCCTGTGGAGGCTTACTCCGCCGAGCTCTGGATTAGCACGTCACCTGCCTCTCTCCAGCTGCCGCTATGAATTATAACACACATTAGGGTCACCCACAAGGTGGTCATGAGGACTCGACAGTTACACTCTTTCTGTCAGCAAGTGCTTTATTGTGCACTCGTAACAACACACTCAAAGTAATAAGTCAGCAATTAATTTCAACAAAATTCATGCGTGTTACAAGTGCTAGATAGTTTTGAAGCCAATTTTCAGTGATGCCTTATTGATAACTAGCAACCCGCCCCGGCTTCGCCCAGTATCTAACGGTTTACCCAGCTTAAGCTTAAAAGGCGCACGGACGGCAGGTCCCAGACGCAATTCAGAAAAGCCGAGGTGAACAGCGAAACTCCAAACACATATACTCTTCTCTTAATTCTTAACTCAATACGACTCGACTGTATGATGCTGGCCGAAGCTGGGGTGATAGGCTCACTCACTAGTAATTTAAATTTCCATTGAATGGAGATTGCTCGAAGAAATGAATACGTAAAAACACCTACGGTATAGTGGGCGATGTATTGAAGATAAAGATATGCTGTCGCGGGCTATTTTGTAGCACTTCTCATGCTGAACAATCTTTACACTCATCGTATATATACGGTAGGTTTTTCGGCTCGATTCACTGAAATCGTTACTGCTCGGCTTCCTTTAGTCATAAATGAATCTTTTTCTACAGAAACCTCCCTCGAGAAATCATTTACAGAATGGTGAAACCCGCATCAAAATCCATCCAGTGGTTCTCGAGATTACCCGTTACATCCAAGAATCGGGGACTTTGTTTTACACTATGTCCAGATTAGTAATTGTTACAACTTGTCAATCGCTCAACACAAAATAATAATAAATTCCAATCACTAGAATGTGTCAAAAATCTGAAATTAATTTAATAATGTGATTAGGATTAGGTAGACTATATATACCGTACAATGTTACGGACTATGAAGGAGAAGAAGAAGAAAACTAAGGGATTACACGTTTCGGTCGTCAAGCGAGCATCATTAGATTCAAATCTGGAAGACAATTGGCTCTACAAAACACTACTAAACGTACAGCGACACTCACAGACAGTCTCTGCTCCCCAAAAACAAACTACTACAAAACCTGACAGAAAAGAGGAAACGAAGGAGCCTGGCGTAGTTAAGTGGAAGCAAATCCGTACTAATCTAGGATCACGTGCTCGCCAACCTACGCTTTACTAGTCATGAACCCCTGAGGGGATGAAATTAAGTACAAAACCGGCATTTGTTAAGAATGAAAGTGAAGGGCGGCGAAACAACATTCAGAATGTGTCAGCGTCAGGATAAGAACCTTGGATATTCAGAAGAGTCCAATTTCCATTTTTTAAATGGAAACAAAAATGAATTGTCCAGCAAAAACAACAAAAGGTAGGATGTCCATGCACACGCAACCAAGAGCCTTCTAAAACACGCACGGACACTTTACACATTAAATCGTATTTTTAAAAACTTTTTTTAAATTTTTTCCAACTCACCCACAGAATGTATCCGACTAATACAGAGATCACCGTTACCAACACAAACCACCACATGTTCACTTTTCAGTTTCAACACTAGTAGATAATAAAAACTAAAAGAGCACTTGCACAGTAACGTGACACATTGACAGGGAGAAAGAAGGAACAAAACAATACTCGCAACTGGATTATGGTTTTAGCAGAATGCTGTGGCATATGGTTCGTATTCAATTAGAATAACACGAGGGAAAAGGAGGAGGTTGAACTTTTAGCACATTAAAACAAGGCCGTGTGTTTGGCTACTGCCAGTGGTCGGTTTTCAAGCTTCCCTACTGTACGTTCGCAGCCTGCATGGACGACGAGATGGCTTATAAATAGCCAAAGGAGAATGTGTGGCGAGAATTGACAGTAGATACGATGGTCAAAAATACCGACATCTGTTACAGATAGTTCTATAGAACAGACTTGCACCGGCCACGGTGGCTGAGAGCGCTAACATGTGCCTTGCTGACATCAGGAGAGCGGGGGTTCAAATCACACCTCGGCCGTCCTGAAAATGGTTTTCCATGGTTTCCTATTGTCACCACCAGGCAAATGTCAGGGCGGTTCATTTCAATAGGTCCACGGACGATTTCCTTCCAAAATCCCCTCCCTGATCCGTCCTGAAAATAAAATATATGGCGATTGGCTGCATTAATAAAATTATATAACAGGCTTGTCAAATCACAATACAGTGAAACGTGGCTAATTCGAACTTCTATAATTCTAAATCTTCTTTAATTCGAATTTTCCTCTTGGTCCCTAGCATTTTATATACAAGCAATGCTAAAAAATCGTGGTTAATTCGAATTATATTTTGGATAATTCGAAGTTTTTACGTGTAAAAAGCCGATCGGAAGACAAGCAGTTGAGTCAGGAATTCCCGAAATAAGACAAACCACATAACAGAACTTAGGCGTTTTGAAAGTAGATATGACGCAAGTGATTCTGTTTTCCGTTTCTTAAATCTTTTGTGATGGCCGAGAGACTTAATTGTAGGAAACTGATAAAAACCTCAAACTTTTTTGAAAAACTGTAGAATTCTCTAAGACTTAACTAGACTGCTGGATTACTACTGTCGTTAAATAGGTGAATAGTACATTTTGGTTTTATTTTATCATTTGATATATTTGAAGTTAATCACGATATAGTCACTGAATAGTGCCGTTGTCTGTTAATCTGCTTTGT
The DNA here is from genome assembly GCA_946902985.2 of Meconema thalassinum. Lineage (NCBI taxonomy): Eukaryota > Metazoa > Arthropoda > Insecta > Orthoptera > Tettigoniidae > Meconema > Meconema thalassinum. Next base: position 166,321,640 of record OX336396.1, read on the forward strand.
TGAACGTACATCATTAAGTAAACGTAATAGAATATATTTTCTCTACCCTTTTCAAAGAACTTTTTAATTCGAACTTTTGGATAATTCGAATTCTTTTACTGGTCCCTTGAGGTTCGAATTATCCAAGTTCCACTGTTTCAGAAAATTAACACAGATTGCGAAGTGCTAATCTCTACTTAGTATAAAACTAAGTCCCCGATTCTTGGATGCAACGGGTAATGTCGAGAACCACTGGATGATTTTGATGCGGTTTTCACCACTTTCTGAAGGACTTCTCGAGGAAGGTTTCTGTAGAAAAGCATTCATTTATGACTGAAGGAAGCCGAGCAGTAACGATTTCAGTGAATTGAGTGGAAGAAAACCTGGCGTCCGTGCGTCTTTTAAGCTTACGCTGGATAAACCGTTAAAATTTTCTATATACAATGAGTGTAAGAATTGTTCTGCATGAAAAGTTCTATAAAGAAGTCCACGATAGCATACCTCTATCTTCAATACATCACCCACTATAAGTGTTGTTACGATTTCTATTCTTCCAACAATCTCCATACAGTGGAAATTTAAATTACTAGCTTTGGAGCCCGTTTACGAGATGGCGCGTGAGTCTATCACCCCAGCTTCAGCCAACATCAAACTGTCGAGTGGTATCGAGTTAAGACTTCCGAGAAGAATATTGTGTGTTTGGAGTTTCGCTGTTCACCTCGCCTTTTCTGAATTGCGTCTGGGGCCTGGCGTCCGTGCCCTTTTTAAGCTTACGCTAGGTGAACCGTTAAAGATACCAGGCGAAGCCGGGGTGGGTTGCTAGTAAAACTATATAAGAGACTTGTCAAAACACAACATAAGAAAATGAACACATATTGCGAAGTGCTAATAGCCAAAGATGATGATGATTATGATCTTATGGGGCCAAACTTCTTGGTTATCAGCTACCTAGGATCTCGCAGTTGATCCTGGTACCTGGTGCAGTGGTTTCGTTGTCGTAGATTTACTGACACGTTAAAAATCCACTTCAGATCTAAATTCGAGAACAGCTGTAGTTCAAAGGGGCGTGAAACCACAACATTATTATTATTATTATTATTATTATTATTATTATTATTATTATTACTATTATTATTAGACCCCTTAGTGGTGTAGTGACCAACATTCTAGGCAGCCACCCCAGAGGTCCGTGTTCGATTCCCCGCTCTGCCAAGGCATTTAATGCGGGTCTGAGTGTTGGAACGAGGTCCACTCAGCCCCGTGAGGCAAAACTGAAAACAGATGCGTTTGATTCCAACCTCAGCCTTCCTGGAAGAGGTTTTCCGTCGTTTCGCACTTCTATTCCAGGAAAATGCCGAGATGGTTCTTATCTTAAGGCCACGGCAGCCTCTTTCCCAATCCTCACCATTATTAAAAATATAGGCCAACGCACTGCTACAGACACTACAATATGACAGATTATCACAAAGTCTACACACACTCAAGTAAACGGAGCTAAATAACCACGATGTCCAATCTCCTTAAATGAAACAACAAAAATATTATTATTATTATTATTATTATTATTATTATCATCGTCGCCATAGATGAAGATTGTAGATTTAAATTTAGCCACTGGTGTAGTGGCTAGCATTCTTGGCTGTCATCCCAGATGTCCGGGTTCGATTCCCGGCTCTGCCAAGAAATTTAATTTAGGTCTGAAGGCTGGAACGAGATATATATTTAGCCTCGTGAGACAAAACTGAGAAGAGGTGGGTTCGATTCCATGATTTCCCACTTCTACTCAATGTAAATTCTGGGATGGTTCGTAAATAAAGACCCCGGATGCCTATTTCCCATTCATCGTCTGATTTACTGAACAAATACACACTACTATTACTATTACAACAACAGACAACATGATAACAAAGGTTATCAAATTCTACACACACATACACAACTTCACGGGGCTCAACGGACCACGGTGCCCACTGAAACATCGACAGCAACCATCCAAATTGGACTGCCTCATGATATGCGTTAAAACACTGAGCTAACACGAGTGGCTGGGGACGGGGTGGATAAATTGCACCTGGAAGTGCATGAACAAAGAAGGCTGAATATCACAGCGCTAGATCATTTCTATCCATACCATTTTTTTTTTCGAAGGCTAACGGAAGTTTTTGATTTAACTACAGTCAGTAAATATATGCATTTGGTGACTTATCTTCTCTTCCTGTACAACTTTTACTGCTGCTGTAGACGAGTGAAGTTAAGCGAACCTTCCCGTCTTTTGTTTTATCTCTAGTTATTTATTGGTGTAACTTTTAACCATTCATCAAGTCACCCCCCGTAGCGCTCGTAGCATTATCTGGTGCAGTTTAATACACATGTACTGCTGCATTCTGTACATCACAGTTAATCGATTCTTAGCGTTGTTCGTACTCCCTAGCTGGTGTTTTGTCCTCATTCATCCTTACACGTTTTATTGCTTTGTGTTTCATTTCTAGGAGCTTGGACATCATGGTCATTTCAGCCTCGTGTACTTGGGTACGGAAATAAATAAATAAATAAATAAATAAATAAATAAATAAATAAATAGGTAAATAAATTTATAAATTAGTAAATAGATAGATAAATAATGAATAAATAGAGTGGTAAATTATATTAATAATAATAATAATAATAATAATAATAATAATAATAATAATATCATATGGCCTCGGTGGCCGGGTGCAAGCTTTTTTATTTGACACCCAGAGGGTAGCTTGCATGTCGACTATGAAAGTCAAGGAGGTTAGATGCTAGATATCTAAGCTCCTTGAACACTATAGCGCTTTCTAGTAGAGAAATTAGATACTTTGTGTTGGCGGAAACTCCCGAGATTAATTTTGTCATTATGAACTCGGCCTACTGAATTCAAATGGGTTCTTTGACATGCCAACATCGTATGACATGCGTATCATATTTTTGCCGCCTTTCAAAAATCACTTCCCACGGCCAGGAGCGAACCTGCAATCTTGGGGTTAGTAGACTGACACGATATCCACTCACCCACCGTGGCAAGCTAGATAAATTATAAATAAATACAGTAAAACCCCTATGTTACGCACCCGCTTATTACGCTATCCCGTTTAATACGCTCTTCTTCTAAGGAGGCTGGACGGTTCATATATACCGGTTATCAGACAAATTCTACCCAAAGTACATGGGGCTACATGACCGCGTTGTCGCAGCCCCTAAACTAAGGAGCCAACTCACCAGAGATTCAGTCAATCCTAATTACTGGGACATGTTAAGACTAACCTGAAAGAAAACACATGTGATTTTATATATTTATAATTTTTTGGACTACAGAAGAGGGAGAAAACAATATTTATATTTGTAATTTAAGGAAAGATTGGGACTGAACTAAGTTAGAAACCATCCCATTTGTCTGGAGAAGAAGCGGCAAACCAAGGGAACGAGGTAGTCTGTGGTGCCTTACGAAGCTAAATCTCGTTCCAGCCCTCAGAATAGAATACAATTCCATGGAATATCCAGGAATCGAATTTGAAACTCAGGGGTGACAACCAAAACAGCTAGCCACCACACCGCGGCGTGGCCAATATGGACTTAAAAAGGTCGTGAAAGATTATAATATATTTTACAAATTCCATTGTGAATCTTTGAAATTAATTTCATTGAACACAGCTGTTACGGAGTGGCATGCAAATGCTTCTCCAGAGTTGTATGGCACAGGATAACGCTTAATTAGTCTAACTGGAGTATTATAAACACGGCCTTTGACCGAGGTGACTGAGCCGTGCTGAATAATTGAAGTCAAGACTACAGAATGGAGGGTTAAATAGATACAAGCATAGAGTGAACCCCTGATGTTGCATTCAGGAAGCATTTCTCACAACACCCTCCCCAGGCGGCGGCGGCTGCTGCTACTGCTGCTGTGAAAGGGGGCTGATTAACTCTATCGGAACTTCGTGTTGAATTTCCCCTCAAGAAGGATTTGTCTAGTGATGAAAAGTAACGAATTACAAGCAATAAAATTGTAAATCTATATATTTAAAACAGTAAGCTGATTTTTGTTACCACGAGATTGAGAGAACAACAGAACCGATTTACTTCGTAGAGCACTCTAACGAAAGCTCTTGGCCTCTAGATTTTCAGAGTGTCTCTAAAATAAACAAATATATTACGGTATATTTTTGAATTAATATAGAAAATAGCAGAATTCTTGCCCCTCACGCATGCGCACAATCCGCCTGGGGTCATGACAAAATGGCGGTGAGATGTCCATTAAAATGTAAGTTATTTAATAAGCCTCCATGTAATTGAAAACATACATTAACCAAGTTCTGACAATAAAATATAATGACAGTATGATCGCATACGAATGTGCAACATTGATTTATTTGGATAATGAAATGAAGTATTTCCTTCAGACAGCGGCTTTTAAAGATAATGAATGGCTGCGTCTGCTGCTGTTCAAGAGTGCGTGAGTAGCTATGTGGATAAGGCGACTGGCTGTTGATCCAAGGTTCAGTGGTTCGATCCCAGCCCTCGCCAATATATATATATTTTTTTTTTTACCACTGAAATATTGTTTAATCAAGGAGTATTAGTAAGGTTTTATGTCTGTTAAAGATACATATTTCTACATTCCCTCTCAATACGATTTATTTCCGGTTTACCATTGCATTACAGCATGTGACCAAAAGAGCAAACTGTTGTCCTCAGTACGCCGTTTAAATATCTGCAATCAGTTCATATAACTGACAACAGATGGCAGTACATCGCCCATATAGTTCCAGTAACTGACAGCAGATGGCAGCACCATTGCATCGATATATTTAAAACACAAGACATGGCACCTTTTCACTTGATGGAGAATTATAAAGGAGGGTAATATTTAAGAAGGGAAATTTTGGGGAGCATTAACCGACAGTTGAATGTGTAGGCTATGTTGTTTATGTACCTTAATATTGCAATTTCTTCCCAATGCTTCGGTGGTCAAGTAATTAGCGTCCTAGACTGAAAATGAAAATCCACAGCCTGCTTCCAGTCTCCGACCGGGTCAGGAATGGAATGAATGAAGCCCCCAACTAGCGGCGAGGATATGAAATGTGCCGGTTGCCGAGGCCTGACGCACTCCTCTGGGGCAATGATTAAATGAATGACAGATGAAATGAAATGATAGTGGAGAGTGTTGCTGGAATGAAATTTTGACAGGGAAAACCGGAGTACCCGGAGAAAGAACTGTCTGCCTCCGTTTTGTCCAGCACAGATCTCACATGGAGTGACCGGGATTTGAACCACGGACCCAGCGGTGAGAGGCCGGCGTGCTGCCGCCTAAGCCACGGATGCTTTATTAGCGTCCTAGACTAAAAGTTATAATTATGCATCGTCGATATACTCTTAACTTATTAAAGAAAAATGTAGTTTTCCAGGCACTCGCGCGTGTCCACAATTGCTTTCGCCATGAGAGACACTTGGCAAACATAATTCGTTTGAAGGGCTCCGACATCGTGGTCACTCAGCCCCGTGTACTTGGGTGTGTATGTGTGAAATTTTCTCTCATAACCTGTGTTATTGGGATGGCTGCATTACTGTGTGTATTTGTAATTAAGGTGGTAAATGGCAAGGAAACGGCCAAGGCCTTAAGTTAGGAACCATCCCGGTATTTGCCTTAAGTGGAAGTGGGAAACCACGGAAAACCACATCCAAGACTGTCGAGGTGGGAATTAAACCTTCCTCTTCTTAGTTATACCTCAAGAGACTGAATGTGCCCCGTTTTTGCCCTCAGACCAGAATTAAATTTCTTGGCAGAGCAGGAAATGTAACCCGGGTCTCCGGGGCGATAGACAAGAATAGGTGGGCCTCCATGTGTTAATACGATTTTTGACATGCACGGGACATAGAATTCAAAAACTGCCTCCATTAGGGTGACTGCCGAAGTGAGTATTGAGTATAAGCCTATGGTCGTTCCAGTAGTTGGCGAAGTGATTCTATGTTCCCCTGCAAAATGTACTGCCATAACCTATAACAGGTGATGGAAATTGCTTATTTAGAGCAGTTTCGTACTGTTTATAACAAAATGAAGAATGTCATTCTGGGCTGCGTTTTCAAGCTATTGCAAAAAATTTCGCTGGCAGGAACAATTATAAGGAATTTATTTTAAGCGATCAGTCTCATCGCATTCTCATCACCAACCAACTTGAGTATGAAAGTCTCTGGACGGTCATGTTGAACTTCATTGTATAAGACAATTGTTTAATGATTATTTGTTTAGAGTACTGAGTCTAACTACGCAGTTGATTTCGGCAATGGAAGTATTATTTGTCATTTAATATTTAGCGGCTCCGTTATTGCAGGACACTATAGTGTTATCGAATAATACGAAGCCACATTTAAAATCCAATATAAATAGGCCATTTCAGATACAAATCCAGATATTATAACCCAGGTCTCCGGGGCGATAGACAAGAATAGGTGGGCCTCCATGTGTTAATACGATTTTTGACATGCACGGGACATAGAATTCAAAAACTGCCTCCATTAGGGTGACTGCCGAAGTGAGTATTGAGTATAAGCCTATGGTCGTTCGAGTAGTTGGCGAAGTGATTCTATGTTCCCCTGCAAAATGTACTGCCATAACCTATAACAGGTGATGGAAATTGCTTATTTAGAGCAGTTTCGTACTGTTTATAACAAAATGAAGAATGTCATTCTGGGCTGCGTTTTCAAGCTATTGCAAAAAATTTCGCTGGCAGGAACAATTATAAGGAATTTATTTTAAGCGATCAGTCTCATCGCATTCTCATCACCAACCAACTTGAGTATGAAAGTCCCTGGACGGTCATGTTGAACTTCATTGTATAAGACAATTGTTTAATGATTATTTGTTTAGAGTACTGAGTCTAACTACGCAGTTGATTTCGGCAATGGAAGTATTATTTGTCATTTAATATTTAGCGGCTCCGTTATTGCAGGACACTATAGTGTTATCGAATAATACGAAGCCACATTTAAAATCCAATATAAATAGGTCATTTCAGATACAAATCCAGATATTATGCAGTACAGTGTACTGTAAGGTCTTTGGCGATCAAATGTAAACATTGTTCTACATTGTATTTCTCTTGCGTAAAATCTATGCGTGATTACTTTGGTCTTTACTGTTGTGAGGGTAAAATTGATCTGCTGGACTATAACATATTTGCCAAGCTGCAACAATGTAATGATATTAATTGAAGAGTCACTGAACTTATATCCAGTAGTTCAAACACATACATCAGCGTTAACAGATTGGATACTGAAGATGAAAGCCAGCTACTTCATTTCCCTATTATTGAATTTTTCAATTCCTTGGAATTAAGTGATTCGCCTCCACATACTCCGAACGTTTGAGCCATAGTTATGCTCCTTAGAAATCTGAACGTTTCCCAAGGACTCATATATGGTAATATATTAATTGTAAGAAATATGTATGAAATTGCTTGGATTCGGATATAATAGGTGCAGTAATATTAGGCAGAGAGCTCAAATCCTACGACTTGATTTAACACCTTCCGATAAAACACTTGCAGGTACAGTACATTTTCTTTTAATAGGCAACAATGTCCTATTCGCTCGGCCTAATTTATCACAATCAATCAAGCTCAAGGAGAAACTCTTGAACGTATTGGGCTATTTACCTCATCACGTTTTAAGTCATGACCAGCAGGATAGTGAAGGTACAAAAAAGGTCCTGTCTGGGATGGTAAAGAATAAGAGGCGGAAGGATCCTACGGATTATGTTAGAATGGTGAACAAAAGGGGACAAGAGATAGAAAATAGGGAAGAACTGAAGAAAATGTGGAAAGAATATTTTGAAGAAGTCCTGAACCCAAATGGAAACCACGGCGAGGAGGAAGAAATCGGGGAAGAGGTACAGTAGATGAACTGCAAACAGAAAAGGACTTAACATGGAAAGAAGTGGAAGATGCAGTGAGGAAGATGAAAGGAGGGAAGGCACCGGGTGTGGATGAGTTGAGTGTGGAGATGGTGAGAGCAGCAGGAGAGGTGGGGATACAATGGTTGTACCGAGTGATGAAGACAGCATGGAAGGAAAGGAAGACCCCAGAGGACTGGAAAAAGGGAATAATTGTCCCGATCTGCTTGAAAGGTAGTAGAACAGAATGCAGAAACTATCGGGGAATAACACTGATGAGTCATTGTGCAAAGATGATTGAGAAAGTTTTGGAAAGGAGAATTAGGACAAGGATAGAAGGAGGTATGAGGGAAGAACAACATGGCTTCAGAGCAGGAAGGTCCATAGTTGATTTGATTTCTGCTGTAAGGTAGTTACAAGTACAGCACTATGAGTATGGAACAGATCTACTGATGGCCTTCCTGGATATTGAGAAAGCATATGACAGTGTATGCAGAAACAAAGTATGGAAGTCCCTGGAGGATAGAGGAATAGAAAAATGGACTATAAGGAGGATAAAGGAGATGTACAAGGGAAGCGTGAGCTTTGTGAAAGTGGGAGGAGAGAGATCGGACTGTTTGGAACAGAGAAACGGCCTGAAACAAGGAAGTGCACTGTCACCGTTACTTTTCATTGTGGTGATGTATGGCATAATGACCCGAGTGGCACAAGTAATTGGGGAAGGAAAGATGAAAGCAATGGTGCTTGCAGATGATTTGATGATTTGGGGAAACAACGAGGAGGAGGTACAGGAACAGTTGGACGTGTGGGAAGCAATAATACAAGGTTATGGGATGAAATTTAGCATAAATAATAGTGAGATGGTGATCACTACAAGGAAGAAGGAAAGAACCACAACAGGAATAACAATTGGTGGGGAACAGCTGAAGAAAGTGGAGAGTTTCAAGTATCTGGGAAGCCTGAGAAGAGAATGGAAGAAACGATAGAGAAATAAGTGAGCGGGGGAGACAGGCAGAAGAATTCCGGAGGAGTGTGAGAAGCATGTTATGGAGCAAAGATGTCCCTCAGAACAGCAAAAAGATCATATATCGGAGGTACTATGTCCCTATCCTGACGTATGCCTCGGAGACCTGGGTTATGAAGGAAGGGAGAAGAGCAAAATACAGGCCAGTGAGATGAGGTTCTTGAGAAGCAGTATTGGAGCTACAAAGATGGACAGAATAAGAAATGAGAGGACCAGAGAATTAATGAAGGAGTAACCATTACAGGATGGTATAGAGAAATCTAGACTTAGATGGTATGGACATGTAAAACGAATGGAGGAGAAGAGGATACCCAGGAGGATACACGAGACGAAGTGGGAAGGAAAGAGACCAAGAGGGAGACCGAGAGACAGGTGGCTGAAGGGGGTGGAAGAAAGCGTGAAGAAGAGAGGAAAAGACTGGACAAGGGTGGAGGCTGAGAGATGGTGGGAAGACAGAAGACGTTGGAGAGGCTTGTGTTCCAAACAGACCCGGCCGTTGGCTGGAAACTGTGCAAGATGATGATGACCTCATCACGTTTTCAGTCATGACCAGCAATATGTTGCAATGCTGAGAGTGCTATCTTTTGACGCCCTTAAAGTTGCAATAGTGCTAAAAAGTAATCGTACAAAGAATGTAACTTATATAAGAAGCTTCTTCAGTAAATTTGTTTTCCATTGTCCGTCATGTTTTGACGGGTTTCATCTAGTCTATATATTTAAAACAGTAAGGTGATTTTTGTTACCACGAGATTGAGAGAATGACAGAACCGATTTACTTCGTAGAGCACTCTAACGAATGCTATTGGCCTCTAGATTTGCTGAGTGTCTCAAAAATAAACAAATATATTACGGTATATTTTTAAATTAATATAGAAAATAGCAGAATTCTTGCCCCTCACGCATGCGCACAATCCGCCTGGGGTCATGACAAAATGGCGGTGAGAAGTCCATTAAAATATAAGTTATTAATCAGCTTCCATGTAATTGAAAGCATACATTAACCAAGTTCCTACAATAAAATATAATAACAGTATGAACGTATACGAATGTGCAACATTGCTTTATTTGGATAATGAAATAGATTATTTCCTTCAGACAGCGGCTTTTGAATATAATGAATGGCTGCGTCTGCTGCAGAACAAGAGTGCGCGACTGGCTATGTGGTTAAGGCGACTGACTTTGGTTCCAAGGAGCACCGGTTCGATCCCAGCCCTTGCCAGTATTTTTTTTACCACTGAAATATTGTTTAATCAAGGAGTATTAGTAAGGTTTTATGTCTGTTAAAGATACATATTTCTACATTCCCTCTCAATACGCTTTATTTCCCTTTTACCATTGCATTACAGCATGTGATCAAAAGAGCTAACTGTTGTCCTCAATACGCCGTTCGAATATTTGCAATCAGTTCCAGTAACTGACAACAGATGGCAGTACCTCGCCCATATAATTCCAGTAACTGACAACAGATGGCTGCACTATTGCATCGATATATTTAAAACCCAAGACATGGCGCGTTTTCACGTGATGAAGAATTATAAAGGAGGGGAATATTTAAGAAGGGAAATGTTGAGGAACATTAACCGACAGTTGAATGTGTAGGCTATGTTGTTTATGTACCTTAATATTGCTATATCTATCCAATGCTTCGGTGGTCAAGTTATTAGCGTCCTAGACTAAAAGTTATAATTATGCATCGTCGATATACTCTTAAATTATTAAAGAAAAAAGTAGTTTTCCAGGCACTCGCGCGTGTCCACAACTGCTTTCGCCATGAGAGACACTTGGCAAACATAATTCGTTTGAAGGGCTCCGACATCGTGGTCACTCAGCCCCGTATACTTTGGTGTGCATGTGTAAAATGTTCTCTGATAACCTGTGTTATTGTGATGGCTGCATTACTGTGTGTATTTGTAATTAAGGTGGTAAATGGCAAGGAGACGGCCAAGGCCTTAATTTAGGAACCATCCCGGTATTTGCCTCGAGTGGAAGTGGGAAACCACGGAAAACCACATCCAAGATTGTCGAGGTGGGAATTAAACCTTCCTCTTCTTAGTTATACCTCAAGAGACTGAATGTGCCCCGTTTTTGCCCTCAGACCAGAATTAAATTTCTTGGCAGAGCAGGTAATGTAACCCGGGTCTCCGGGGCGATAGACAAGAATTGGTGGGCCTCCATGTGTTAATACGATTTTTGACATGCACGGGACATAGAATTCAAGAACTGTCTCCATTAGGGTGACTGCCGAAGTGAGTATTGAGAATAGGCCTATGGTCATTTCAGTAGTTGGCGAAGTGATTCTATGTTCCCCTGCAAAATGTACTGCCATAACCTATAACAGGTGATGGAAATTGCTTATTTAGAGCAGTTTCGTACTGTTTATAACAAAATGAAGAACGTCATTCTGAGCTGCGTTTTCAAGCTATTGCAAAAAATTTCGCTGGCAGGAACAATTATAAGGAATTGATTTTAAGCGATCAGTCTCATCGCATTCTCCTCACCAACCAACTTGAGTATGAAAGTCTCTGGACGGTCATGTTGAACTTCATTGTATAAGACAATTGTTTAATGATTATTTAGAGTACTGAGTCTAACTTCGCAGTTGATTTCGGCAATGGAAGTATTATTTGCCATTTAATATTTAGCGGCTCCGTTATTGCAGGACACTATAGTGTTATCGAATAATACGAAGCCACATTTAAAATCCAATCTAAATAGGCAATTTCAGAAAAATTCCAGATATTATGCAGTACAGTGTAATGTAAGGTCTTTGACGATCAAATGTAAACATTGTTCTACATTGTATTTCTCTTGCGTAAAATCTACGCGTGGTTACTTTGGTCTTTGCTGTTGTGAGGGTAAAATTGATCTGCTGGATTATAAAATATTTGCCAAGCTGCAACAATGTAATGATATTAATTTAAAAGTCATTGAACCTATATCCAGTAGTTCAAACACATACATCAGCGTTAACAGATTGGATACTGAAGATGAAAGCCAGCTACTTCATTTCCCTGTTATTGAATTTTTCAATTCCTTGGAATTAAGTGATTCGCCTCCACATACTCCGAACGTATGAGCCATAGTTATGCTCCTTAGAAATCTGAACGTTTCCCAAGGACTCATATATGGTAATATATTAATTGTAAGAAATATGTAAGTAATTGCTTGGATTCGGATATAATAGGTGCAGTAATATTAGGCAGAGAGCTCAAATCCTACGACTTGATTTAACACCTTCCGATAAAACACTTGCAGGTACAGTACATTTTCTTTTAATAGGCAACAATGTCCTATTCGCTCGGCCTACTTTATCACAATCAATCAAGCTCAAGGAGACACTCTTGAACGTATTGGGCTATTTACCTCATCACGTTTTCCGTCATGACCAGCAATATGTTGCAATGCTGAGAGTGCTATCTTTTGACGCCCTTAAAGTTGCAATAGTGCTAAAAATTAATCGTACAAAGATGTAACTTATATAAGAAGCTTCTTCAGTAATTTTGCTTTCCATTGTCCGTCATGTTTTGACGGGTTCCATCTAGTAATTATTATTTCATTATTCATTATTCTTCATGTGATTTGTATGTGCTTATACAGGGAAAGTTTTTTCCTTTGTGAAGTTTTGTTGGACAGGCTGATGAAGGGGGAGTATTAGCCCCCGAAACATGTCCCTGTAAGTAATTAGCAATAAACAGTATTGAAAGGCGGAAATTTAATTATTCTTTCAAAGTTATAGTTACGTCAATACGGACCTGAATAATCGACATTATGAATAAAATTACCCACTAACGATGCCCATTGCAACATTTTCTATTGGATACTCGAAACCAGGATCGCCTCCTGACTAAAATTTTAGGGTGGGCCAGATGATGTTATTGTTGTTTTATATTCGACGTCACTGTTGTCAATATTGCAACTATCATAATTCCACACAACACATTATTTGAGACAAATTTTAATAAATAGTTCATGCATTAAAAACTGTACTCACATGGCTCCTTATTTGTAAATATACTTTCCACTCCTGTAGTGTACTTGGATGAAGCAAATTTAACTAGCAATAATAATAATAATAATAATAATAATAATAATGTTATTGGTTTTACGTCCCTTTTAACAACTGGGGCTTTTAGAGACGCCGGACTGCCAGAATGTATTCCCGAAGGGTATCTTTAACGTAGCAGTAAATCTACTGACTTGGCTCCCTCTCATTTGTGCACCCTCAAATGCCAACTGACTGCGCCAGGATTCGATCCTGCAGCCTCGGGAACAGCAAGCGAGAACGTAACCGCTGAGCCACGCAGCCAGTCAATTTATCTACCACCTTGGTTGATGAGGTACCCTATTTTTTTAAATTTCTAACTTTGTATTCAGAGGTATAGAAGAAAATGGAATTGATAATAAAAATTCCACTTCATTTATTTTCATATTTCGCACACATCAGCATGTTAAATAACTAAATACCAAACCAAAAAAAAATAAAAACACATTAATTTATAGAAACTAACTTCATTCACAGAACTCACTAACACACTGGTACTGTACTTGGAACGCCAGATAACTGAAAATGTATAAATACATTATTGTGTCAAATCAGCTTACACAAGTGGAATAAGGCTTCCTCAGCTCAGTGCGACTGTGGATTTGAAAGACAGACCATCCAACACATAGTGGAGGACTGCAGCCATCGAGCCTATAATGGGAACCTGAAAGACTTCCATGATGCAACGCAGCCTGCTCTTGATTGTATTTCAAATTTAAATATTACCTTGTAAATCTGAACATTTTATCTGTCGAATATGTGTCCCCTCATCAAAATTGATTTTAATATTTATTTTTCTTTTAAATGCTAATGTATAATATGTTTAATGTGATCCTTAGCTTGTAATTATGTAGATGTACCTCTTAGAGGCAGGGTCTATCCCCCGACTTATGAAACAAACAAAGATCATCGCCATTCTCAAACCAGGTAAATCTAGTAAAAATCCTCAAAGCTATCGTCCAATTGCTCTTCTGAGTGTATTTACAAATTACTGGAGAGGCTTCTCTACAACAGAATCGGCTCAGTAGTTCTTGACCATCTACCCATCGAACAAGCGGGCTTTCGCCCAAACCGAAGTTGCACAGACCAGGTTCTCTCTCTGACTACACACATCGAAGCTGGATTCCAAAAACAACTAAAGACTTCAGTTGTGTTTGTGGACCTAACTGCAGCATACGACACAGTATGGAGGCAAGGACTCATCTGTAAACTACTTCGAATAATACCCTGCAAGAAAATTGCCAAGCTCATTGAAAACATGCTTACAGACAGAAGGTTCCGTGTAATTATGGGAAACAAGACCAGTAAGGAAAGGACTCTTAATAACGGTCTTCCTCAAGGATCGGTACTAGCACCTCTGCTGTTCAACTTATATATATCAGATTTGCCGAAAACAACCTCCACACCATTTGGGTACGCAGACGACTGGGCATTTGCAGTGCAGGACAAATTTATGGAGAATACCGAAGATACGTTGACAGCTGACCTCAACATCTTAGATCAGTATTTTCATAAATGGAGACTTAGGTCAAGTTTGAGTAAAACTGAAGTCACATGTTTCCACCTCAACAACAAACTGGCCCACCGAGAACTTAATGTTAAATTCCAGGACACTAGACTTCACCACAACAGATACCCAAAATACCTCGGGGTAACCCTTGACAGAACTCTGTCCTTCAAGGAACACCTGAAGAGAACAACAGCCAAACTCCAGACACGGATCAACATCCTCCATAAACTGTGTGGTACCACCTGGGGTTCTTCAGCTTCAACCTTAAGAACTTCAGCTCTTGCCCTTGTCTTCTCAGCTGCAGAATATTGCTCTCCAGTCTGGCTGAACAGCTGTCATACAAAACTGGTTGACTCGCAGCTAAACCATACTTTGCGCATTGTATCAGGAACCATAAAATCTACCCCCACTTCTTGGCTGCCAGTTCTTAGCCTATTTTCAATTTTGAAAAAAAAAATAGGCTTATGAGATCACCTTTTGTCCGTGTGTGTGTGCGTGTGTGTGTGTGTGTGTGTGATTCGTGTGTGTGTCCCCCCCCCTAATAAAATCTAAACGGCTGGAGCGATTTCAATGAAACTCGGTATGTTCATAGCACTATTCCCGGCGACCTCGACCGTGCCCTTCAAATTTTGTTACGTCTCACCAATGCAAAATGGCGGCTGTGCGAAATATTTCACTAGCATTCAAAATCTCCGAAACTATTACCGATATCGCCCTGAAATTGTGTACGGTGATAAAGGGTACTACTAGAAGTTCACCTATGAGAGTTTCAAAAACCTGGTGACTACAAAACCAACATGGCGGTCAAGCGAAGTTGAGACTTTTAAATAGACTTTTCTCGCGATTTAACTATCCACACGTAATGAAACTTGGTACAGCAAATGTTTATACACATTGTAATGCACTGGAGTCTAATTTAGTTCAATTGTTTACATAACTTCAAAATGGCGGCTGTGCGAAATATTTCACTGACATTCTATATCTCCGAAACTATTACAGATATCACCCTGAAATTTAGTACGGTGATAAAGGGTACTGATACAAGTTTATCTATGTACATTTCATAAACTTGTAAAGTAGAAAACGAACATGGCGACCAAGCGAAGTTGAGACTTTTAAATAGACTTTTCTCACGATTTAACCATCCAAACGTAATGAAACTAGGTACAGCAAGTGTTTATACACATAGTAATGCACTGGAGTCTAATTTAGTTCAATTGTTTACATAACCTCAAAATGGCGGCTGTGCGAAATATTTCACTGACATTCTATATCTCCGAAACTATTACAGATATTACCCTGCAATTTTGTATGGTGATAAAGGGTACTGGTACAAGTTTATCTATGTATACTTCATAAACTTGTAAAGTAAAAAACGAACATGGCGACCAAGCGAATTTGAAATATTTTAATAGACTTTTCTCGTGATTTAACTCTCTGAGCGCAGTGAAATGTGGTACAGTAAATGATTTTGCAGATTGTAATGCACTGCCATCTAATTTAAATCAATTGTTTACATAACCTCAATATGGCGGCTGTGCGAAATTTTAAATTAAGTTTTTATTTCTTGTGTCGTAATCATGCGATCGAAGTGAAAGTTTGAATAATGAACCTAGGCAATAATTGTCCTTGAATGGTACATAATTCTATGGCCTATACATATATCAATCCTAAATGGCGAGCTTCCGAAATATTTAGACGGTTCTCAATATCTATGAATCTTTTAGAGCAACCAAACTGATTTTTTTTATGTTCATAGAGACTATGAACATATGTTCACCTATAGGACTTTCATTAACCTGGTGAGCACAAATCCAACATGGCGGCGACGCGAAGTATAAATATTTAAATGGACGATTCTCGCGAATTAACTATCCGAGTGCTGTGAAACGTTGCACGTTAAATGCTTATACAAATGTTGATCCACTGGCATCTAATTTATTTCAATTGTTTGCATAATCACAAGATGGCTGCTGTGCGTAATTTTAAAACCTCGTTTTTACTTCTTGTGTTCTAATCATGCGATTGAAGTTTGAATACCACACGTACACAATAATCTTAATGTAATAGTACAAAAATACAAATCCAACCTGGCGACAATCTGAAATATTTAGACGGTTCTCAATATCTACGAATCTGTTACAGCAATTAAACTGAAATTTTGTATGTTGTTACAAGAAATTAACATGAACAGGATATATGAAAATAGGCTGTATAGTTCTTTACGGAACTATTGTTTAATCAAGGAGTATTAGTAAGGTTTTATGTCTGTTAAAGATACATATTTCTACATTCCCTCTCAATACGCTTTATTTCCCTTTTACCATTGCATTACAGCATGTGATCAAAAGAGCTAACTGTTGTCCTCAATACGCCGTTCGAATATTTGCAATCAGTTCCAGTAACTGACAACAGATGGCAGTACCTCGTCCATATAATTCCAGTAACTGACAACAGATGGCTGCACTATTGCATCGATATATTTAAAACCCAAGACATGGCGCGTTTTCACGTGATGAATAATTATAAAGGAGGGGAATATTTAAGAAGGGAAATGTTGAGGAACATTAACCGACAGTTGAATGTGTAGGCTATGTTGTTTATGTACCTTAATATTGCTATATCTTTCCAATGCTTCGGTGGTCAAGTTATTAGCGTCCTAGACTAAAAGTTATAATTATGC
This sequence comes from Meconema thalassinum, assembly GCA_946902985.2. Taxonomy (NCBI): domain Eukaryota; kingdom Metazoa; phylum Arthropoda; class Insecta; order Orthoptera; family Tettigoniidae; genus Meconema; species Meconema thalassinum. The sequence continues at coordinate 166,338,784 of OX336396.1, forward strand.
ATCGTCGATATACTCTTAAATTATTAAAGAAAAAAGTAGTTTTCCAGGCACTCGCGCGAGTCCACAATTGCTTTCGCCATGAGAGACACTTGGCAAACATAATTCGTTTGAAGGGCTCCGACATCGTGGTCACTCAGCCCCGTATACTTTGGTGTGCATGTGTAAAATGTTCTCTGAAAACCTGTGTTATTGTGATGGCTGCATTACTGTGTGTATTTGTAATTAAGGTGGTAAATGGCAAGGAGACGGCCAAGGCCTTAATTTAGGAACCATCCCGGTATTTGCCTCGAGTGGAAGTGGGAAACCACGGAAAACCACATCCAAGATTGTCGAGGTGGGAATTAAACCTTCCTCTTCTTAGTTATACCTCAAGAGACTGAATGTGCCCCGTTTTTGCCCTCAGACCAGAATTAAATTTCTTGGCAGAGCAGGTAATGTAACCCGGGTCTCCGGGGCGATAGACAAGAATTGGTGGACCTCCATGTGTTAATACGATTTTTGACATGCACGGGACATAGAATTCAAGAACTGTCTCCATTAGGGTGACTGCCGAAGTGAGTATTGAGAATAGGCCTATGGTCATTTCAGTAGTTGGCGAAGTGATTCTATGTTCCCCTGCAAAATGTACTGCCATAACCTATAACAGGTGATGGAAATTGCTTATTTAGAGCAGTTTCGTACTGTTTATAACAAAATGAAGAACGTCATTCTGAGCTGCGTTTTCAAGCTATTGCAAAAAATTTCGCTGGCAGGAACAATTATAAGGAATTGATTTTAAGCGATCAGTCTCATCGCATTCTCCTCACCAACCAACTTGAGTATGAAAGTCTCTGGACGGTCATGTTGAACTTCATTGTATAAGACAATTGTTTAATGATTATTTAGAGTACTGAGTCTAACTTCGCAGTTGATTTCGGCAATGGAAGTATTATTTGCCATTTAATATTTAGCGGCTCCGTTATTGCAGGACACTATAGTGTTATCGAATAATACGAAGCCACATTTAAAATCCAATCTAAATAGGCAATTTCAGAAAAATTCCAGATATTATGCAGTACAGTGTAATGTAAGGTCTTTGACGATCAAATGTAAACATTGTTCTACATTGTATTTCTCTTGCGTAAAATCTACGCGTGGTTACTTTGGTCTTTGCTGTTGTGAGGGTAAAATTGATCTGCTGGATTATAAAATATTTGCCAAGCTGCAACAATGTAATGATATTAATTTAAAAGTCATTGAACCTATATCCAGTAGTTCAAACACATACATCAGCGTTAACAGATTGGATACTGAAGATGAAAGCCAGCTACTTCATTTCCCTGTTATTGAATTTTTCAATTCCTTGGAATTAAGTGATTCGCCTCCACATACTCCGAACGTATGAGCCATAGTTATGCTCCTTAGAAATCGGAACGTTTCCCAAGGACTCATATATGGTAATATATTAATTGTAAGAAATATGTAAGAAATTGCTTGGAATCGGATATAATAGGTGCAGTAATATTAGGCAGAGAGCTCAAATCCTACGACTTGATTTAACACCTTCCGATAAAACACTTGCAGGTACAGTACATTTTCTTTTAATAGGCAACAATGTCCTATTCGCTCGGCCTACTTTATCACAATCAATCAAGCTCAAGGAGACACTCTTGAACGTATTGGGCTATTTACCTCATCACGTTTTCCGTCATGACCAGCAATATGTTGCAATGCTGAGAGTGCTATCTTTTGACGCCCTTAAAGTTGCAATAGTGCTAAAAATTAATCGTACAAAGATGTAACTTATATAAGAAGCTTCTTCAGTAATTTTGCTTTCCATTGTCCGTCATGTTTTGACGGGTTCCATCTAGTAATTATTATTTCATTATTCATTATTCTTCATGTGATTTGTATGTGCTTATACAGGGAAAGTTTTTTCCTTTGTGAAGTTTTGTTGGACAGGCTGATGAAGGGGGAGTATTAGCCCCCGAAACATGTCCCTGTAAGTAATTAGCAATAAACAGTATTGAAAGGCGGAAATTTAATTATTCTTTCAAAGTTATAGTTACGTCAATACGGACCTGAATAATCGACATTATGAATAAAATTACCCACTAACGATGCCCATTGCAACATTTTCTATTGGATACTCGAAACCAGGATCGCCTCCTGACTAAAATTTTAGGGTGGGCCAGATGATGTTATTGTTGTTTTATATTCGACGTCACTGTTGTCAATATTGCAACTATCATAATTCCACACAACACATTATTTGAGACAAATTTTAATAAATAGTTCATGCATTAAAAACTGTACTCACATGGCTCCTTATTTGTAAATATACTTTCCACTCCTGTAGTGTACTTGGATGAAGCAAATTTAACTAGCAATAATAATAATAATAATAATAATAATAATAATAATGTTATTGGTTTTACGTCCCTTTTAACAACTGGGGCTTTTAGAGACGCCGGACTGCCAGAATGTATTCCCGAAGGGTATCTTTAACGTAGCAGTAAATCTACTGACTTGGCTCCCTCTCATTTGTGCACCCTCAAATGCCAACTGACTGCGCCAGGATTCGATCCTGCAGCCTCGGGAACAGCAAGCGAGAACGTAACCGCTGAGCCACGCAGCCAGTCAATTTATCTACCACCTTGGTTGATGAGGTACCCTATTTTTTTAAATTTCTAACTTTGTATTCAGAGGTATAGAAGAAAATGGAATTGATAATAAAAATTCCACTTCATTTATTTTCATATTTCGCACACATCAGCATGTTAAATAACTAAATACCAAACCAAAAAAAATTAAAAACACATTAATTTATAGAAACTAACTTCATTCACAGAACTCACTAACACACTGGTACTGTACTTGGAACGCCAGATAACTGAAAATGTATAAATACATTATTGTGTCAAATCAGCTTACACAAGTGGAATAAGGCTTCCTCAGCTCAGTGCGACTGTGGATTTGAAAGACAGACCATCCAACACATAGTGGAGGACTGCAGCCATCGAGCCTATAATGGGAACCTGAAAGACTTCCATGATGCAACGCAGCCTGCTCTTGATTGTATTTCAAATTTAAATATTACCTTGTAAATCTGAACATTTTCTCTGTCGAATATGTGTCTCCTCATCAAAATTGATTTTAATATTTATTTTTCTTTTAAATGCTAATGTATAATATGTTTAATGTGTTCCTTAGCTTGTAATTATGTATATGTACCTCTTAGAGGCAGGGTCTATCCCCCGACTTATGAAACAAACAAAGATCATCGCCATTCTCAAATCAGGTAAATCTAGTAAAAATCCTCAAAGCTATCGTCCAATTGCTCTTCTGAGTGTATTTACAAATTACTGGAGAGGCTTCTCTACAACAGAATCGGCTCAGTATTTCTTGACCATCTACCCATCGAACAAGCGGGCTTTCGCCCAAACCGAAGTTGCACAGACCAGGTTCTCTCTCTGACTACACACATCGAAGCTGGATTCCAAAAACAACTAAAGACTTCAGTTGTGTTTGTGGACCTAACTGCAGCATACGACACAGTATGGAGGCAAGGACTCATCTGTAAACTACTTCGAATAATACCCTGCAAGAAAATTGCCAAGCTCATTGAAAACATGCTTACAGACAGAAGGTTCCGTGTAATTATGGGAAACAAGACCAGTAAGGAAAGGACTCTTAATAACGGTCTTCCTCAAGGATCGGTACTAGCACCTCTGCTGTTCAACTTATATATATCAGATTTGCCGAAAACAACCTCCACACCATTTGGGTACGCAGACGACTGGGCATTTGCAGTGCAGGACAAATTTATGGAGAATACCGAAGATACGTTGACAGCTGACCTCAACATCTTAGATCAGTATTTTCATAAATGGAGACTTAGGCCATGTTTGAGTAAAACTGAAGTCACATGTTTCCACCTCAACAACAAACTGGCCCACCGTGAACTTAATGTTAAATTCCAGGACACTAGACTTCACCACAACAGATACCCAAAATACCTCGGGGTAACCCTTGACAGAACTCTGTCCTTCAAGGAACACCTGAGAACAACAGCCAAACTCCAGACACGGATCAACATCCTCCATAAACTGTGTGGTACCACCTGGGGTTCTTCAGCTTCAACCTTAAGAACTTCAGCTCTTGCCCTTGTCTTCTCAGCTGCAGAATATTGCTCTCCAGTCTGGCTGAACAGCTGTCATAAAAAACTGGTTGACTCGCAGCTAAACCATACTTTGCGCATTGTATCAGGAACCATAAAATCTACCCCCACTTCTTGGCTGCCAGTTCTTAGCCATATTCCTCCACCACACTTACGGAGAAAGAATGCCCTGTTGCAAGAGTACCAGAAGTTGTCTAGAAATGCCAATCTGCCAATCCATGGAGACATCCCCAACGCCATGATCAGCAGGCTCCGTTCCAGAAATCCACCAGTTAGGACCGCCAGAAACCTGGTTGATAATTTCAACCTACAGCAGGACTGGATGCAAGAATGGACATCCACAGCTCCACCTGAGTATCGGAACTTTCCCTGCATCACAAGAACACCAACAGGATTTCATCTACCCCGCAGTACCTGGACAACTCTCAATCGCATCAAGACAGGCCATGGCAAGTGCGCTGACTCCCTCCACAAATGGGGCAAACTTTCCTCCCCGGAATGTAGCTGTGGTGCCCCAAAACAAACAGTCCATCACATTGTGGAACAGTGCCCCCTGAGTGCATATCAGGGCAATTCAAAAGACTTCCAAAATCTGAATCCGCCTTGCATAGACTATATTGAGAGCTTGAAGTTAAGACTGTAACCTACTGTACATAGTGTATATTTAATTTGTGATTGTGTTTCTTTGCATTTTTATGATGTCATACGCTAAATCTATATATATATATAAATCAATCTTACGTGATAGTTTGTCTGTGGGTGTGTGTGTATGTCTCCTATGCATTCATATACCACTCAACCGATTGCGATGAAACTTGGGTGAGATGTTGAGTACACTCTAAGGAAGGTTTCTGACTTAGTAAATCCATTTTACAATAGGTAGCGCACGCGTAGATTCAACAAATGAGTGACGATGCGCGAAGCGTTTCAAACAAGTCCCGTATGTGTTCATATACCATTCGTCCGATAGCGATGAAACTTGGGTGAGATGTTGTATACACTTACGTGAAGGTTTCCAAATTAGTGAGTACATTTCACAGTAGATAGCGCACGAGTAGATTCAACAAATGAGCGACGACACGCAAAGTGTTTCAAAAATGTCCCGTATGCATTCATATACCATTCGTCCGATAGCTATGAAACTTGCGTAAAATGTTGTGTACACTTCAGGGAAATTTTCTGGCTTAGTAAATCCACTTTACAATAGGCAGCGCACGAGTAGATTCAACAAATGAGCTACGACGCGCGAAGCATTTCAACAAAGTCAGTTTCAAAAAAGTCCCGTATGCATTCATATACCATTCGTCCGATAGCTATGAAACTTGCGTAAAATGTTGTGTACACTTCAGGGAAATTTTCTGGCTTATTAAATCCACTTTACAATAGGCAGCGCACGAGTAGATTCAACAAATGAGCTACGACGCGTGAAGCATTTCAACAAAGTTACGTATGCGTTCATATACCATTCGTCCGATAGCGATGAAACTAGGCTGAGATGTGTGCACTCCAGGGAAGGTTTCTGGCTTAGTAAATCCCTTTAAAAATAGGAAGAGCAGGAGCAGAATCAACAAATGAGCGACGACGCGCGAAGTTTTTCATCAAAGTCCCATATAAGGTCATATACCATTCATCCGATAGCGATGAAACTTGGGTGAGCTGTTGTGTACACTCCAGGGAAGGTTTCTGGCTTAGTACATCCATTTTACAATAGGTAGCGCAGCAGTAGATTCAACAAATGAGCGATGACACGCGAAGCGTTTCAACAAAGTCCCGTATAAGGTCATATACTATTCGTCTGACAGTGATAAATGTTTGGTGAATTGTTGTGTACACTACAGGAAAGGTTTCTGGCTTAGTTAATCCATTTTACAATACGAAGCGCACGTTTAGATTCAACAAATGAGTGACTACGCGCGAAGCGTTTCGACAACGTCCCGTATACGTTCACATACCATTCATCCGATTGCGATGAAACTTGGGTGAGATGTTGTGTACACTCCAGGGAAGGTTTCTGGCTGAGTACATCCATATTACAATAAGTAGCGCAAGTAGAATCAACAAATGAGCGACGACACGCGAAGCGTTTCAACCATGTCCCGTCTGCATTCATATACCATTCGTCCGATAGCTATGAAACTTGGGTGAGATGTTGTGTACACTTCATGGAAGGTTTCTGGCTTAGTAAATCCACTATACAACAGGCAGCGCACAAGTAGATTCAACAAATGAGGGACGACGCGCGAAGCGTTTCAACAAAGTCCCGTATAAGGTCATATACCATTCTGCCGTTAGCGGTGAAACTTGGGTGAAATATGGTGGACACTCCAAGGAAGGTTTCTGGCTTAGTAAATATATTTCACAGTAGGTAGCACACGAGTAGATTCGACAAATGAACGACGACACGCGGAGCGTTTCAATACACTCCCCTATGTCTTCATATCCCATTGGTCCGATAGCGATGAAACTTGGGTGAGATGTTGTGGACACTTACGTGACGGTTTCTAACTTGGTAAATACATTTTACAGCAGGTAGCGCACGAGTAGATTCAACACATGAGTGACGGAGCGTGAATCGTTTAAACAAAATCCGGTATGCGTTCATATACTATTCATCCGATTGCGATGAAACATTGATCAGTTATTGTGTACACGCCAGGGAAGGGTTTCGACTTAGTAAATCCATTTCACAATAAGTAGCGCAAGAGTAGATGCAACAAATGGGTGCCGACGCGCGAAGCGTTTCAACAAAATCCCATATTGGGTTCATATAACCTTCTTCGATTGTGATGAAACCTTGATGAGTTATTGTGTACACGCCAGGGTAGGGTTTCGACTTAGCAAATTCATTTCTCAATAGGTAGCGAACGAGTAGAATCAACAAATGAGTGACAGCGCACGAATCGTTCAAACAAAATCCCGTATACGTTCATATACCATTCATCCGATTGCGATGAAACTTTTGAAAGTTGTTGTGCACGCTCCCAGCATAGGGGCAGTTAACGGAAATTGAAAAACATGTTGTGTATCCAAAAGCACTTCAAAAAACAGAATTTCAACGCCAACACTTTCTTTGATTGGCATTGCAACGCATGCCGGGTACAGCTTGTCTATATATATAACAAGTAGTTCCGTAAAGAACTATACAGCTTAATTTCATATATCCTGTTCATGTTAATTTCTTCTAACAACATACAAAATTTCAGTTTAATTGCTGTAACAGATTCGTAGATATTGAGAACCGTCTAAATATTTCAGATTGTCGCCAGGTTGGATTTGTATTTTTGTACTATTACATTAAGATTATTGTGTACGTGTGGTATTCAAACTTCAATCGCATGATTAGAACACAAGAAGTAAAAACGAGGTTTTAAAATTACGCACAGCAGCCATCTTGTGATTATGCAAACAATTGAAATAAATTAGATGCCAGTGGATCAACATTTGTATAAGCATTTAACGTGCAACGTTTCACAGCACTCGGATAGTTAATTCGCGAGAATCGTCCATTTAAATATTTATACTTCGCGTCGCCGCCATGTTGGATTTGTGCTCACCAGGTTAATGAAAGTCCTATAGGTGAACATATGTTCATAGTCTCTATGAACATAAAAAAAATTCAGTTTGGTTGCTCTAAAAGATTCATAGATATTGAGAACCGTCTAAATATTTCGGAAGCTCGCCATTTAGGATTGATATATGTATAGGCCATAGAATTATGTACCATTCAAGGACAATTATTGCCTAGGTTCATTATTCAAACTTTCACTTCGATCGCATGATTACGACACAAGAAATAAAAACTTAATTTAAAATTTCGCACAGCCGCCATATTGAGGTTATGTAAACAATTGATTTAAATTAGATGGCAGTGCATTACAATCTGCAAAATCATTTACTGTACCACATTTCACTGCGCTCAGAGAGTTAAATCACGAGAAAAGTCTATTAAAATATTTCAAATTCGCTTGGTCGCCATGTTCGTTTTTTACTTTACAAGTTTATGAAGTATACATAGATAAACTTGTACCAGTACCCTTTATCACCGTACAAAATTGCAGGGTAATATCTGTAATAGTTTCGGAGATATAGAATGTCAGTGAAATATTTCGCACAGCCGCCATTTTGAGGTTATGTAAACAATTGAACTAAATTAGACTCCAGTGCATTACTATGTGTATAAACACTTGCTGTACCTAGTTTCATTACGTTTGGATGGTTAAATCGTGAGAAAAGTCTATTTAAAAGTCTCAACTTCGCTTGGACGCCATGTTCGTTTTCTACTTTACAAGTTTATGAAATGTACATAGATAAACTTGTATCAGTACCCTTTATCACCGTACTAAATTTCAGGGTGATATCTGTAATAGTTTCGGAGATATAGAATGTCAGTGAAATATTTCGCACAGCCGCCATTTTGAAGTTATGTAAACAATTGAACTAAATTAGACTCCAGTGCATTACAATGTGTATAAACATTTGCTGTACCAAGTTTCATTACGTGTGGATAGTTCAATCGCGAGAAAAGTCTATTTAAAAGTCTCAACTTCGCTTGACCGCCATGTTGGTTTTGTAGTCACCAGGTTTTTGAAACTCTCATAGGTGAACTTCTAGTAGTACCCTTTATCACCGTACACAATTTCAGGGCGATATCGGTAATAGTTTCGGAGATTTTGAATGCTAGTGAAATATTTCGCACAGCCGCCATTTTGCATTGGTGAGACGTAACAAAATTTGAAGGGCACGGTCGAGGTCGCCGGGAATAGTGCTATGAACATACCGAGTTTCATTGAAATCGCTCCAGCCGTTTAGATTTTATTAGGGGGACACACACACACACGAATCACACACACACACACACGCACACACACACGGACAAAAGGTGATCTCATAAGCCTATTTTTTTTTCAAAATTGAAAATAGGCTAAAAATCAATGTAACGTGATAGTTTGTGGGTATGTATGTCTCCTACGCGTTCATATACCATTCGTCCGATTGCGATGAAACTTGGGTGAGATGTTGAGTACACTCCAAGGAAGGTTTCTGACTTAGTAAATCCATTTTACAATAGGTAGCGCACGCGTAGATTCAACAAATGAGCGACGATGCGCGAAGCATTTCAACAAAGTCCCGTATGTTTTCATATACCATTCGTCCGATAGCGATGAAACTTGGGTGAGGTGTTGTGTACACTTACGTGAAGGTTTCAAAATTAGTGAATACATTTCACAGTAGATAGCGCACAAGTAGATTCAACAAATGAGCGACGACACGCAATGCGTTTCAACAAATTCCCGTATGCATTCATATACCATTCGACCGATAGCTATGAAACTTGCGTAAAATGTTGTGTACACTGCAGGGACATTTTCTGGCTTAGTACATTCACTTTACAATAGGCAGCGCACGAGTAGATTCAACAAATGAGCTACGACGCGCGAAGCATTTCAACAAAGTCACGTTTGCGTTCATATACCATTCGTCCGATAGCGATGAAACTAGGCTGAGATTTTGTGTGCACTCCAGGGAAGGTTTCTAGCTTAGTAAATCCCTTTAAAAATAGGTAGAGCACGAGTAGAATCAACAAAGGAGCAACGGCGCGCGAAGCGTTTCAACAAAGTCCCATATAATTTCATATACCATTCATCCGATAGCGATGAAACTTGGGTGAGATATTGTGTACACTCCAGGGAAGGTTTCTGGCTTAGTACATACATTTTACAATAGGTATCGCACCAGTAGATTCAACAAATGTGCGATGACACGCGAAGCGTTTCAACAAAGTCCCGTATAAAGTCATATACCAGTCGTCTGATAGTGATAAATGTTTGGTGAATTGTTGTGTACACTCCAGGAAAGGTTTCTGGCTAAGTAAATCCATTTTACAATACGAAGCGCACGTTTATATCCAACAAATGAGTGGCTATGCGCGAAGCGTTTCGACAACGTCCCGTATACGTTCACATACCATTCATCCGTTTGCGATAAAACTTGGGTGAGATATTGTGTACACTCCAGGGAAGGTTTCTGGCTGAGTACATCCATATTACAATATGTAGTGCAAGAGTAGAATCAACAAATGAGCGACGACACGCGAAGCGTTTCAAACAAGTCCCGAATGCATTCATGTACCATTCGTCCGTAGCTATGGAACTTGGGTGAGATGTTGTGTACACGTCATGGAAAATTTCTGGCTTAGTAAATCCACTATACAATAAGCAGCGCACAAGTTGATTCAACAAATGAGGGACGACGCGCGAAGCGTTTCAACAAAGTCCCGTATAAGGTCATATACCATTCTGCCGTTAGCGGTGAAACTTGGGTGAACTATTGTGGACACTCCAAGGAAGGTTTCTGGCTTAGTAAATACATTTCACAGTAGGTAGCACACGAGTAGATTCGACAAATGAACGACGACATGCGGAGCGTTTCAATACAGTCCACTATGTCTTCATATCCCATTAGTCCGATAGCGATGAAACTTGGGTGAGATGTTGTGGACACTTACGTGACGGTTTCTAACTCAATAAATACATTTTACAGTATGTATCGCACGAGTAGATTCAACAAATGAGTGACGGAGCGCGAATCGTTTAAACAAAATCAGGTATGCGTTCATATACTATTCATCCGATTGCGATGAAACATTGATCAGTTATTGTGTACCCGCCAGGGAAGGGGACTTAGTAAATCCATTTCACAATAAGTAGCGCAAGAGTAGATGCAACAAATGGGTGACGACGCGCGAAGCGTTTCAACAAAATCCCCTATTGCGTTCATATAACATTCTTCGATTGCGATGAAACCTTGATGAGTTATTGTGTACACGCCAGGGAAGGGCTTCGACTTAGTAATACATTTCTCAATAGTTAGCGCACGAGTAGATTCAACAAATGAGTGACAGCGCACGAATCGTTTAAACAGAACCCCGTATACGTGCATATACAATTCATCCGATTGCGATGAATCATTGATGAGTTATTGAGTACACGCCAGGGAAGGGTTTCGACTTAGTAAATCCATTTCACAACAGGTAGCGTACGAGTAGATTCAACAAATGAGTGACAGTGATGAAACTTTTGAAAGTTGTTGTGCACGCTTCCACGAATGGTTCTACATTAGAAAATCCATTTTACGATAGCTTAGAGGCAGTTAACATGTTGTGTATCCAAAAGCACTTCAAGAAACAGAATTTCAACGCCAACACTTTCTTTGATTGGTATTGCAACGCATGCCGGGTACAGCTTGTAAATAAATAAATGTAGATGTACCATGCCATGCGCTAAATAAATAAAGGTGTCAAATCAGGAAGCTGTGAACAATGGCTCAGTACCTGTTTAAGGACGTGGGGGTAGTATACCCTTCCCTTGTAATCTGGTTTAATTTTCAAACAGGACAACCAGAAAGTGAAATGGAGATATCTTCTATTTCACCCCAACGGAACGGTATGGGCCAAATTCTCCAGGCCCTTGAAGAAAAAGGAAATATTTTCATAGCGCAGAGAATTTGCGTTTTGTAAGGACCACAATTGTAAGGACCACAATTAACTTGTTATTTTTAAGTGTTGGCAAGATATATTTACGTACTTTGAAAAAGAAAAGAAAAAACGTGAGTGCAGAAACATGGTGGGAAACAAAATAGTTGATGTACAGTGCTTATACCGTATGTGTATTAATTTGTAAAAGTTTATATGTATTAGTGTGTGAACGTTTATAAATAAAAATAGTGGTACTAGTTCAAAGTCGACGGTTAAATATTGGTGACCCCGACGTGATAAAGAGAAGGAAGATGTCGACAAACGAGACCATGCCGGACACGCGATTAGAAGCCAATAAGGTTAACATCAAAATCCCACCTTTTTGGATAGAGAAACCCGAAATCTGGTTCTATCAGGTGGAGGCACAGTTTAGTATTTGCAAAATTATTTCAGAAGAGACTAAATTTAATCACCTAGTGTCGCAATTAGAACCTAAATACATTGAAAACATTTGGGACATTATTAGAAGTGCGGAAGTAAATAAATACTCATTGGCCAAGGAACGTTTACTGAACATTTTCAAGGAAAGCGAAGATGAACATAAGACTGCAATCATCATTTTACGTTACTTTTGAGATCTTCTTTATGCTGCAATTGAAATCACCCGCCATAATGGTTTCCTGATTCTGACTTATATTATTCATCATGTCATGATTTCAATAATGTCCCGAGATGTGTGAAAATAAGCGCCAAAATGTTTAAGCTTTTTGTTCCTATTGCTAATACATTTGCTGACCTGTATATAATTCTGAGCGGAGTTAAGCATGATCTTAATAAGCACGACATGCCTCCACTAGGACGACCGTGGCCCCCTTGCGTAGGTAACATGTGGCAATATATTTTCACACAGCTCGGGACATTATTGAAATCATGACATGATGAATAATATAACATGGTGGGAAACAAAATAGTTGATGTACAGTGCTTATACCGTATGTGTATTAATTTGTAAAAGTTTATATGTATTAGTATGTGAAAGTTTATAAATAAAAATAGTGGTAAGTTATTAGTTCAAAGTCGACGGTTAAAGTTTCCTCACCCGGCCCTTCACACCTATACTTCACATGGAAGGTTCTGTAGAGCGGCCCTCTCTATAACAATACACCGTATGAGACTGCCAGGAACATAAGTTAGAGATGAGTTATGTATACTGAATTCCTTTTAGAGATTTTATAATTTAAAAAAACAAACACTTATTTTAAGTAGAATATCTGTAATTTAGAGAAAATTTTAAATACATTACATAACAAATTAATGCGTAATACAGCCTAACGGCCCTGGGCGGGCGGGCTCTTTCTGCCCTTAATGACGCAACGCCCCTGCTCGAAACTTACGAAATAATTATTACTTTGGTCACGCATCGGCTGAATGTTATTTTAAGACACTTCGTTGCTGTTGTATTGTCATCGCGTCAGGGGATGGCAGTTCAACACGCTGGGACGCAATACGCATGCGAGGCCCGCCTATTCCAAACCTAAATATATCGGCCTACCCCAAGCCAATGGTTGTTATCGCACCAGACGACTCGCAGCCAGCGAAAGAAGGAATGTGCTGAGTGAGTGAAGCAAGTAGTGACCAACTGAATGTTTTTGGAATGCGCGATACGCAGTGAACGGGAAGACATCTGCAGTTTAAATACAACAGCCATCTCCTGGCGCGATATCAATAGTTGCTGTTTCATTTAAGGGCTTTGCGACATCGTGGTCAGATAACCCCGTGTACATGTGTGTGTGTGTGGATTCAGTCTTATAACCTGGTGTTGTGATGGCTGTTTTAGTGTGTGTATTTTAAATTGGGGAGGTGGCCGTGGTCTTAAGTATGTTAGGTGCCATCCCGACATTTCCATTGAGTAGAATTGGGAAACCATGGAAAACCACTTTTTTATCTCTTAATATAAAGGAACAATCTTTATGATTACGCGTTTCGACTTTCAAGCGGTTATCATCAGATCCTGATCACTAGTGATCATTACTAGAGTCCTGCGCGGATACACAAAACAATATCTGCATCCGCCCTGTATCCGCGCGACTGTTGTCCGCATCCGCACCGCCCCGCAACCGCACGACTTTTATCCATATATGCACGTTTGCTATCCAAATCCGCTGACATTACATTAAGATTTTTAATTTAATAGATAAAGTATTAAAGCAACATATTTAGAAATTTGATGAGAAACTCGTTCCCCTAGGCTGTGAATCGCAAGGCAATGTTGACCGAGTTTTGTCCCTCTGAATAACGCCATGTGAAACAGCGCGCGGCTAATTATAGCACTTACTTAAACATTGGATATACCTACGCAGGCAAGCGCAAGTATAAAGGCAGGCCTTTTTTTTTCTTCTTTTCTTCTAAAAGTCAACACTAATGAGGTATTTCCATGATTGGCTTCTCTCAGTTCTCTATTATTCTCATAGAATCCACGCGAAAGCAAATAGGGAAACAACAAGAAATTTGAAAGATCTTAGCAAAAACTAAAATCATTAAAAAGAATCCAGTTCAACATTGTATTCTAAAAACTACCCGCAAATTTACTCAACATTGTCTGCAGCTTATACGCTATCCTCACAGTCATGCAAACTATATCATCATGGCGAAAAATGTTGCGGATCCGCGCAGGGTTTTAATCATAACTGTATGCCTACCCTTTATTATTCCCGTATTCCAACGGGGTCGGAGATGAGATGCGATGGAAGTCTTTGTATGGTGGATGATTTTTACGACCGGATGCCCTTCCTGACACCAACCTCATGAGAGGAGTTAATGAAAGATGAAATTAATGAAGATGAACGAGACTGGGCAAGGATGTGAAAGGAAGCAGCCTGTCAGAGGGTACTGTCCTAGCATTTGCCTAGAGTTCCATTTCCAGGATGGCCAATGGTGAGGCTCGAGCCCACGTTTACCGAGACCGCAAAGAGCTTGGCCCCATGGCCTAGCGCTGCGCGTTAGCAAGCGTAGTTACCGCTGTCTGTATAGGCCTAATAGTATAATAGTGATCATAACTAATACATAGATTTTTTTTTAGGAATGTTATTTACTTATTATTCATATCTACACTAATATTTAAAAATGAGATGGTGTGTGTCTGTGTATTACTCAATCACGCAAAAACCACTGGTCCGATTTACATGAAATTTTACATGGAAGTAGCTGATTTATCAGGTTAATATATAGGCTATTTTTGATTTCGATACTTTGCACTATTTAAAGATGGCTACCATTTTTGTGACGTCACTACACCCTTTGGTTTCAAACTTTCATATTTCCATTTCAAATAAAAAGAGAACGCTAGGAAATAGCAAACCTGTGATGGCATATACGAGGTTTAAAATTTAATTCTCTATCAGTAAGGTCCTTATAACTTTTCGTGTATCTCCAACTGTTAGCGAGTAAAACCTAAATTTGTGCTAATAAACACGGTCAACGCCGAGCGGTATAGTTGGACAAAATGTTCCATCCTTACTCTCCCTCCGCGCAGCCCCGCGCCTATCCCCTGTTTTAACTCTCAACTTCAAATTTTTAGCCTACTTTCGATTTTTCTAAAAAAAAATGAAAGTAGACTTATGAGATCTACACAGGACCAAAAATTGTGTGTGTGTGTGTGTGTGTGTGTGTGTGTGCGTGTGTGTGCGTGTGTGTGTGTGTGTGTGTGTACTCTGAAAGTCTGTCCCCCCTAACTATTCGAACACGGTGAGACCAAATTGAACGAAATTTGGTACAAAGGTAAAACTAGCAAAGGGCACTTCAGTGTCATGTTTTATATCACCGATATCTTGACAGAAACGTAATGGCCGCCACCCAAATGTTCAGAGCTTAAATCAAATTACGAATAACCTAATCATCCAATCTCTACCAAATTTTCCAACAATATATATTTATATAGCGAGCGCCTTTTACTAAACTACAAGGTCATCAGCCTAATAGTTTGCATATGGCGGCCATGTATGTATGCAAATCGATTCCCCCTATCAATTCAAACACGGTAAAACCGAATTCAACGAAATTTGGTACAGAGGCAACACTAGCAAAGGGCACCTCAGTGGCATATTTTATATTGGCGCCATCTTGACGGAAACGGAATGGCGGCCACCCAAATATTAAAAGCTTAAATCAAATTACGACCAACCTAATCATTTGATCTCTACCAAATTTTGAAACAACATACCTTTTTGTGGGAAGCATCTTTTGACTGAACTACAAGGTCATCAGCCCAATAGTTTGCAGATAGCGGCCATGTATGTGTGCAAATCGATTCCCCATATCAAACAGGGTGAAACCGAATTGAATGAATTTTTTTACAGAGGTAGCACAAGCAAAGGGCACCTCATATTCATGTTTAATGTCCGTATAGCACGTTGTATTTCAACAAGCTACTACAACCAACAGTCAATTATACTCCTTGAAAAGGACAAAAAATTATAACAATACCCCTGCATTTAGGAGAAAGTAGTCTATATGTTCTTTACTGAACATCTTGTTATTTATTAATGACCCGTAGCGAAGCACGGGTACTTCAGTTAGTATTACATACATTGTACCTCGCCCAGTCTTTGGGCAATTCGTGTTGACCGACTGAAGAGTTACAACTGTAATTTTAGCCACCCCTGCATTAGGGAGGGAAAACCAACTCTTCACATCTTTTCCTACCCAAACGAATAACAGTGGAGAGCACGCCTCTATATCAACAGCCTCTTCCTTTGGGCTGTATCAACATTCACCGCCAGACAAATGATCTCTGGGCAGGCAGGCCTACTAAGTGTGTTATTCGTGTGTGATGTATCGTCACAATAACTCTCATATATGCTATCATATAAAGCACAACGACAAGCATTTTTGCTCGTTCCTACTCCAGAACACAAAGCAACATGACTTTTTTGTTCAAGTATGTAGTCTATACTACATCAAAATAAAAAGCCACCAGTATTTTTTTTCACCCGCTATGTAACTTCAACCCTCCAAACCATTTGCCATAAATTTACTCACATTCATATTCACCGGAAATCGAGAGTTGAGGGGAAGGCCATGTCATTTCCTGTGTCTGCCTTCCTTCGCCCACTAGCCTACATCGCTTCGGAAATATGGTGATTCTATTCACAATACCATCTCCCCCATCCCTGCAAATAATAAACTTTCCATTCCTACAGCATCTCACATCAATCATATTGGTGCTCAATATGCAATAACTCGACGTGAAATTACTTAATATCGATATGTTATTGAGATCAGGCCGAAATACTTTTGTATACAGGGTGTATCGGTGATGATGTTACAAACTTTCAGGGATGATGGAGGAAGACAATTGGATCAATGTGAGTGGGTGGGTGGTTATCGTGTCAGGCTACCAACCCCTAGCTTACAGGTTCGCTCCTGGTGATGGTAAGTGATTTTTCAAAGGCGACAAAATCACTACACGCATGTCATACGCTGTTGGCATATTAAAGAACCCATCTGAATTCAATAGGCCGTGTTCATAATGGCAAAATTAATCTCGGGATTTTCCGCCAACACAGAAAGTTCCTCCATCCTCTACTAAAATGCACTATACTATCAAGGAGCTTAGATATCTAACCTCCTTGACTTTCATAGCGCGCCAAGGAACAAAACAACAAAATTCGACATGCAAGCTGCCCTTTGGGCGTCAAATAACAAAGCTTGCACCCGGCACCCAAGGCCATACGATATAATAATAATAATAATAATAATAATAATAATTATTATTATTATTATTATTATTATTATTATTATTATTATTATTATTATTATAGGAAAATACTACTCATTTAATACCGTTTACCTGCTCACGTTGGTGGCGTTTACGGGTGTTTACACGTGCCTACCCATGTCGTTGCCTTCCGGCATGTCAAAGAACGCCTGCGGGACGAAATTCCGCAACCCCGGCGTCTGTTAAGAACTAGAATCGAGGACAGACGTTAAACAACTGCGATTATTAATAACTGTTGATTCGATCGTTTCCGGACTATGAGTCCTTTTCTCAAATGGACCAATTTGCCTTCCTCCATCATCCCTGAAAGTTTATAACATCATCACGGACACACCCTGTATGTAACCCTTGGCACATATCTGCGATGGATAGCTGCAACTGTCCAAAGATCGGCGGTTTGATTCCCGTCTCTGACAGTGGATGTGGTTTTCATCCGTGTTTTTCTGCACTCCCTGCATAGTGGCACGGAGTGGCAGCTGCCACCTCAATATAAGAAAAATAAAAAGAATAATGGCCGGCCCCGTGGTGTAGGGATAGCACGCCTGCCTCTCCCCTGGAGGCCCCGGGTACGATTCCCGGCTCCGTCAGGGATTTTAGAAACTGACGTGAGGGTTGGAACGGGGTACACTCAGCCTCGTGAGGACAATTGAGTAGCTGTCTGACAGTGAGGCAGCGCCCCGGTCACGAAAACCATGATAACGGCCGAGGGGACCCGATACGCTGACCACGTGTCACCCCAGTATCTGCAGGACAATGGCTGGGCAGCGGTCGCTTGGTAGGCCTAAGCCCTTCATGGGCTGTAGTGCCACGGGGTTAGGTTAGGTTAAAAAGAATAATTATACAGTATTTTTAATTACCAGCACCTAATAAATGCCTATGAATAGGTAGATTTATTCCACCTAAAACAATACTATATTGCCCCGTGGCTCATGATTGCGAGATTAACGGTCACGTTAAACTACAAGCTTCCTTCCTTTTACAATACTATATTGAAACTGAATGACATATATCGTACTAGTGTCGGTTAACTTGTAACCAACTTCAGCTAAAATCAAATTGTTATAACATTTAACTAACAAGGTAACGCATTGCGGTGTAAAATTCTAATCTGGTTGAAATTTAGTACACAATATTCCTACAAAGTTGTACAATGACGTAGTGAAAACCACACGGGCCACTTTCAATTTTTAACGCAAATATTGAACGCCGAAAATCATCTGGGCGAAGGCACGAGAGAGGAAGTGGGAAGAGGTAAAGCTGGCCCTGATTCCTAGCAGCATACGATGGCTCCCGGCCATCAGGTAGCGAACTGCCGTGCTACATTGCTTTCCCACCCTTAAACGTTCCCCTCAGCTCACTCTTCTACCCTCTCTATTACAGTATAAAATAGAACATAATGTGATGTTTTGTGCTTGGCCATACTTCAATAAATAAAACGACCTATTTTACTTCTTGTAAGGTTCCGTCCCACGAGTTCCATTACCATGAGTTCCGAAAATAAATTCCTTAGGAAAAACGTCCCATGAATTCCGAACGCGTATTCACGCCTGAGTAAATAAGTTAACGAGTCCCACTAGTTCCGAATATCTCTGGAAAACCCAGCTGTCAGTTCTGAGGTTTGACCGGCGGTTTGAGGTTGGAGCTATCAAAGCGATAGAAGAAGTATTTCCAAGAGTCCAAGTGCAAGGCGTTATTTCCACTTAAACCAAAGTATTTAGAAAAAAAAAGTGCAAGAAATTGGGCTTTCGGGTATGTATAAAACTAGCCAGGAAATCAGAACCACCATCAGGCAGTGTGCTGCACTTGCATTCCTCAAACCAGAAAAAGAGAAGGCGGTTGGCTACACATTCATAGCACGGCCCGGACAATGAAAAGTTAATCGAGTTTTTTGATTACTTTGTCGAGCAATGCTTGAAAACGTGCATATTCCGATTGAAATATGGAATTGCCATGGGAAGAGGCATAGAACGAATAACTCTGTAGAAGGTTGGAACCATAAGCTGAATTTGAAATGCGAAAAACCACATCCTCGTGTAAGAGACTTGGTGTTGTGTTTGAAGAAGGAGTCTCAAAATTCAGACGAAAACATTATGCGGGCAGAGTTGAATTTGCAAGCCACAAAAAGGAAAAGGAAATATGTTGCAATGGATGACAGACCGGTGATTTAACAGTATTTTTAAGAAATGTTTATTTTGCTGTACATATTGATTAGAGTGTAAAGAGAAGAATCATTCAGTTGAAAGGTCAATTTGACGAAGCTACGTGCGGATTAGTAAGTGACTTGTAAATAAAATTAAAAAAAACAGTTCAAAGACGAAGCGACATGCTGATACAGTACTATTTGTAAATATAACTCAAAACTGATTATTTTGACGATGGCACATGCTGATACAGATACTGACAAGGCGAAAGCTGCTTATGGGAGCTTCCGGTCCATGGCGTCCGCCCCCCCCCCCCCCCCCCTCTGTTAGAGGAGGCAATTCATTAAAGAGGGCACGCATTCCCGGCTGGCGCTAACAAAGAACCTTATTAATTTCAGTAATAAACAAATTAATACAATTTTGCTGTAGATAACTAAGCGGGAACTCGCTCAGATAGTGTTCGGAACTGATGGGACTCGCTCAGGTAGTGTAACTGGCAGATAGCTAATCCGTAAAGAATTTGGAACTGGTGGGAATCGGAACTCATGGGACGACACGTTCTTGTAATACTTGCAATAGTGGATGCAAACTGATAAGGGAGTGACTGGATGAGGGGAACGTTTAAGGTGGGGAAGGCAACGCAGCAGGTTTCAAGGTCAGCTTTACCTCTTCCCACCTCCTCACTCATGCCGTCACCCGGCTGGTTTTCGGCCTTCAATATTGGCGTTCACAATTGAAAGTAGCCCGTGTTGTTATCACTAAGTCATTGTACAACTTTGTGGCAATATTGTGTACTAAATTTTAACCAGATTAGAATTTTACACCGCAATCTGTTCCCTTGTAAGAGCATCAATATAATCTAAGCATATCAATAAAATTAAGCACTAACATAAAAATATTCACTATAAAATTTTAGTATCCATTGAATAACCTTCCAAAAATGATCTGAAATCTGTTTATAATAATGTTTGAATCAGAAACAAGAGATAATAATTATAATAATGTTAACTTATTGGTTTTGCGTCCCTTTTATCTAAGCTGGCTATTAGAGACAGCAGGATGCCGGAATTTTCCCCCGAAGGGGATCTTTGACGTGTCGGTAAATGTACAGACACGGCTCCCTCGAATTTACGCACCCTCAAATGTCAACTGTCTGCACCAGGATTCGATCCTGAAAACTTGAGCGCAGCAAGCGAGAACGTTACCGCTGAGCCACGCAGCCAGTCAGTAAAAAAACAATACTCTCTATCTTGATACTACAGTATTTGAAGAATGGTTGTAATATTGGTGAATGAAAATCCACAGCCTGCTTCCAGTCTCCGACCGGGTCAGGAATGGAACGAATGAAGCCCCCCATCTAGCGGCGAGGATATGAACTGTGCCGGCTGCCGAGGCCTGGTGCACTCCTCTGGGGCAATGATTAAATGAATGACAGATGAAATGAAATGATAGTGGAGAGTGTTGCTGGAATGAAATTTTGACAGGGAAAACCGGAGTACCCGGAGAAAAACCTGTTTTGTCCTGCACAGATCTCACATGGAGTGATCGGCATTTGAACCACGGACCCAGCGGTGAGCGGCCGGCGTGCTGCCGCCTAAGCCACGGAGGAATATTGGTAATAATAACAATAATAATTGAATACATACATGCAATGAAGTACTAAGTGTGTTTCTTAAAAAGTCAGACGAGAGGTAGAAAGGTTTAATGCAAGTATGAAGGACGTTTTCTCTCTTAAAATGTCCAGATGCCTAGGCATCGGGGCCGCGCCTGCTATTAAGACACCTGTATATCTGCTGAGTACTTCGCAAGATGATAGCTCCACTACGATCGGGTAAACTTTTACATTTAGAGTTTCGTATGAGTAAGTTAATCACGAGCGACCGCAAGGTAAGTTCACATCGTGTTATAAACTTACTTTCTAAACACACACACACACACACACACACACACACACACCCTTCGTCTGGTGTCGAACTTTTTATCTTGTTACTAGGCAACGCGTTGCTGTTAGTTGTAGACAGGCACCATAGCTGCTACTAGCTGTAGAATGACTGTTGCTCTGGAGGAAATAAATGTAAGCTATATATTAAATGAGGTGAACCAAGTTGTAGAATTATTCTTGTTATGAAGGAAGTAGAAACTGGAAATAAGGTGCAATTATAATCTAGTGTTCATCAATTTACGGTTTCCCATATTTAATGTGTGTACCTCATAGCACAGAAACAAAGTACGAGCATTATCGAATCTCCCACTTAGTGTTCTTCGATTTAGGGTTTGTCACGTACATAGCACAGAAACACAGTATTATCGATACCCCCAATTAGAGTTCCCCGATTTTGGGTTTCCCTTATTTAGCCTAAAACCAATAACATTATCATTATTATTATATTCCCCTTCCCCACCCTTCCCACCCCTTGAATTCTCTACTCCTCTTGTTCTGAGTCCGAACATAGTTAGCGCCATGACCTTATGACCAGGCACCTGATTTATATGTACTAATAATTAATGAAATATGTAAATATGTATTAGGTTATTTTTATTGAAATATGGAAATATATATGGACTACTTCTTCTTATTTTGCCTTAGCGTTTATCCCGCCTCGTGGCAGGGTCCGCTATGTGAATCCGCTGTCTCCACTTTACTCGTCAGGGGCCATGTCCGAATGTAGGTTGACGCTTTTTAGATCCCGGTACAGTGTATCGGCCCCTTTGGTCTTTTCCCGCCGACCCTTAGTGTGTAGCCCTGTTTTGCAATGGTGTCCGCTCCTAACCGTAGCACATGCCCAAACCATCGCAGACGACCCTCACGCATTTTGTTGTTGATTGCCGCGACACCACATCTATCCCTTATTGTTTCATTGGGGATGTGATCCAACCTAGTAATGCCTGCTGTCCATCCAATCATCTTGGTCTCCATGACACTTAGCCGACGTTCTGCTTCCTTGATGATCGGCCAACATTCAGTACCATAAAGCGCCACGGGACGAATGACTTAAAATCACAAAAAACTGAATTTCTATTTAATAACCAAGTTCAAAGAAGCTAAACAAAGTAGATCTACAGTATATGAAACATAATGTTGCAATTCCCATTTTAATATCAATACGATATTTGAAGATTGTGGTGTTTGAAGCCATATTTTCAGTGTTGCCTTAGTAAACAAGAGTTTAGTGCTTTTCAGTCGGTCAACACGAATGTACCCAAAAGAGATGGGTTATGCCCTAATCCTGAAATAAATTACATGAGATTAATAAAACACTAGGATGACCAGTTTCGATCGTCAAGCGATCATCATCAGATCCATCACACTTAGGCTATAAAATCTATGCTTGAAATACAGGTGAAAATATTTACAATATGTACAATTATTTAGTTGCAGTATTGGTACTGCAACTGTCAGTGTATGCTAAATGCAGTATATATGTTAGGTGAAATGCTAAATGGTGATAGCTATCCGGAGTTTGTACTTTAGAGAGATTATATGGTTGTAAACTATGGTTAAACTATAAAATTTTAGGCTAACTACTTATCTGATTGTCTTCCGTACTACAGCTACTCGCAGTTTTCGTGCTCACTGGAACTCACTGTGCGGTCGACTGCGGTGGTTATCTTAACGACTGGTTTTTCCCTGCCTTCTCCCCCCTGCCCCTACGTGCTGTGGGGAGTGATAGCGATGTGTTTATGTGAGGTGTTGCCAACCTAGATAAGATCTATGTTATTGAATGAGGTGGGTCTACAACTATTAAAGACCGTGGATTAGCCCTCGCCACGCGTGGAGCATAACCCATTCGAACTAAGCGTTGACGGTCTTATGAGGACGTCCCGGCACCTTTAATACTGCCGCGAATATGGGCCTTGGTTTTATTCTTTGTTACCAAATCAATGGATTACAAAATGCTTTTCTAAGTGCTGGAAAGTGAACCTTCTTCTATTGTCTTTAAGAACAGATTTATTTTGACTGAAACTGCTTTCAACATCAGAAGAGGTAGGGGGGGGGGGGGCTTATTTGAACTTCACAATGTCTGCTGAGGTTAAATCTAACGTTAACTTCACACTTAGGCTATATCTCCACACATAATTGCAACAACCTTTTCCATTCCTTCATATCCAGAGTTCGTTAAAAGTACGGTGTCCATCTTCATTTTTGAAAATAGATTTTTAAATTTGTTTCTCCATTATTGACAGGACTGCTAGTTTTATAGAATTTAATATTTTTTAGCAGAAATATGGGCTATATTGATTTGAATGACAAAATTATTGTTTATTTTTTGCTAAGCCACGCACTATTTATTACACTTTTTTCGCCCCTCCTGTCGCATTCGGCCTGGGAAATCATACGTCGCAAGCAGCCCAGAAATACCCCACATATCCTGTCTAATAATGTGTTTTGTTCAAGTTCATTCTCTATTTTAAAAAAATGTTAAACCCTGTTTGCTATTTAACTAACATGGTTGATGCAAAAAAAAAAACACTTAATAAAAGCCAACGAACAGTGACACGGGTGGCTTTATGGTCTATGTCAGGGGTCTCCAAACTGCGGCCCGGGGGCCACATCCGGCCCGCGGACAGATTTTGTCCGGCCCGCGGAGAGCTAGCATACTTGAAAACTCCTTTTAGAGAACATATTTTTTTATAGCAAATTAAATTTAGTTTACTGAAGTATTCTAATTTTATGTTGAATAATTATTAATATGACATCTACATAGATATGGTCATGGGCTAACTACTCATAACATTGTTGTAGGCTTATTGTTATTGTTTTTGTGATAAGTTGGATAAAGAAACACAGAATTATAATGAGTAAAGACATGTATAACATGCAGACATATGAAATACTAATGAGATTTATGTAATTGAGATTTTCCACTGACAATAGTTTGTAGTTGTGGACTAATTTTACTTGTACCAATTATTAAAGGAGATTTAAGATGCTCATCAGTTAATTTAGATCTGTAAACATTTTTTGTGTACTTCATTTTGGAGAAGGTCTTCTCACACAAATAAGTAGTACCAAAAACAGAAAACTGCCCACGAGCAAATTTATGCAAATTATCAAATTGTGTCAGTGGAAGACTCTTATAAAATTCCAACAAAGATGAGTTTTGATATTTGTTCTTAATTATATCACTGCACTGTAGTTCAATCATTTCCATTTGAAGTTCCGGGGCTAGGGTTTCAATGTCAGTATCAAAAGGATCCTGAAAAATCTTAATTTGATTCGCAAAGGCATCGAAGTCCGAGAAACGAGTATCAAAATTTATTTTCAAAGCACTCAAAGTTTCGATTGCAAAATCGATAGGAAACTCAGTCTCAGTGGTGTGGCTGAATATTTCACATGTTTTAAAATGTGAAAAACATTTACTTCGTAGTTGTGATTGAAACAGTATCAATTTCTTCCGGAATGATTTGATATTAGTGTATAAATCAGGAAGATGCTGGTTTTCTCCTTGCAATCTCAAATTCAGTTCGTTCACATGTTTTGTCAAATCAACATAGAATGCTAACTTCCACAGCCACGCGTTGTTTTGTAATTCAGTAAGAGGGCGATGCTTTTCATTCAAAAAAAATTCGATCACTGCTCGAAGTTCAAAAAAGCGCTGAAGGATTTTCCCACAACTAAGCCAACGTACGGCAATATGATAAGGTAAGTCATTTTCTCCAATCTCTTCAATAAATTGTCGGAATTGTCGGTGATTCAGCCCAAAAGATCTCATAAAATTAACAGTTGATATGACTGGTTTCAGAACTTCAGACATATCCAAACATTTTCCGCACAAAGACTGTTGATGAATGATACAATGTAAGACTAATGGTTTTGAACCACCGTCATTTTCTACAGCCTTTGATACAAGAGTGACCACTCCTTTATCTTTCCCACTCATGTTTTTGCCTCCATCAGTTGTAATACATTTCAAGTTTTTCCATCGAAGGTTCTTTTGATTAATGGCCATTTCAACTCCTTTAAAAATATCTGTACCAGTAGTCGTGCCATGAATACTATACATATCAAGAAGTTCTTCATGCACTTCATAGCTTTTATCTACTCCTCGAATATAAATCAACACCTGAGCAGTATCTGACACATCCGTTGACTCATCCAAGGCCAAAGAAAACCACTCAACATCTCCATTTTTGTCGAACAGTTGAGAGGATATATTTTCAGCGATGTTTTCTACCCTTCGAGCCACAGTGTTTGCAGACATACTGACAGTTTTTAATAAATTTAGCTTTTCAGGGCACATTTCTTCGGCTGCTGCAATTATGCATTCTTTGATCATTTCTGTACCAATTTTGCAAATCGGTACATGTTCATCTTATCTTCGAGACGCAGCAGGAGCTCCAGGTCTGGGCGGATTATCATGAGAGCATACACCAGGGCTCTTCTGAGAATTCCTTTCGCCAAGCTGGCGCCTGGCTACTGGTGAAATGGGATCGCCTAGCCCTTTCTGCCAGGATTTGTGCCCTTGTGTGTGCTGTCACCTAAAGGCTTATCGTAAATGGAAAAGAGGGATAAGTAAAGCTTTGATCCGTCAACTTTTGAAAGGTGAACATTTCCTGTCAGCTTCATTCGCCAAGCCTCTCTGCCAGGATTTGTGCCTTTGTGTGTCCTGTCACTTATAGGCTTATCGCTGATAGACACTTGTAAAGGGAGATAAATCGAGCTTTGTGTCTGTGAACATTGGAAAAGCAACATTTCTTGTCAGCTACATTCGCCAAGCCCTTATTCTAAGAACACCCTTGCAAGAACATGGTGTAACGCCTCAGCTCCTGGAAGGTTTCTAGGCAGTAACCTGTGTGGGGAGATATTCAAAAGTACCCACTCAAAACCTTGAACTCTGGCTTTGTTTTGGCCGGTTGTGCCACTGGTCGCAGTTGGTACTACTGGAGGGTTGTGGTGGGGGTACGCTGGAATATACAAGGGTGCGATCTGTGACTGCAGAGACAGTGCGAGAGGAACCTTGCTGACGGAAGGACTCTTAAGCGATCGCCTCCGGGGAACTGAGGGCAGTTCTCCGGAGGGCTGAAATACACCAGGTGGTATGAACTCAATTTGTTAGAAGGGGCAACCGTTCGATGGAACATTAAACTGTGTCATTTGGTAGTGTTATTTTAAGGCCATGTGTCGGTGGACCATCAACTCAATTAGATATAGACTGACATTTTATTTTAGCACTTTAGTATGTAATATTTTGGAAGGGTTGGTATAGTTTGGTGATACCTTTATATGTAATCACTGCAGGGTGGGTTATTATTGCCCTATTTCCCGTTAGCTGGATGGGAACCTCGTGGATTTAACTTTGGTCAGATAGGCTTCAGAAGACAGTCAGTGCTGGACTCTGAAGCTTCTCAGACGCTTTCGTTCACTAAGGAACGCGTAAGTTGCTTATGTAACATTGTTTTAGAACTGGCACAGAGTCTAACTTCATGTTGTTATTCCTTTAGTTTTGTCGTC
Organism: Meconema thalassinum; assembly: GCA_946902985.2. NCBI lineage: Eukaryota > Metazoa > Arthropoda > Insecta > Orthoptera > Tettigoniidae > Meconema > Meconema thalassinum. The sequence continues at coordinate 166,365,787 of OX336396.1, forward strand.
AGGGGAATCTTTCTAATCAAATTCATTTCTATCACAAATGTAGATGTGTGTAATCTTGCCAAGCGGGCAAGTGTCTGGTTTGTTTAGGTTAAGTCATTTCATTGGTGTTTAATTAGATCATATTTGTCAGATGGTTAATTTTAGTGGTGGAAGGTTTATCTTGTAATTTGCTTGATCTTAATGTTCAATACATGTTAGCTTATTTTGATTTGTCATGTTATTTATTGCATGAAGTCACTAGGAAGATTATTCCTCCTTTTCCTTCTTCATCCTTGGCAGGGTCATTTTAATACGGGCTGCTGAGGTACGCATCCAGCCTTCCACTCAACAAGCTGGTCTTGACATTAGCTTCGTCCCGCCTGATCTCTTTTCCTAAATTAAATCAGGGTGTTCTTGAATACCAAGCAAATCGGAACATTCGCTCCTAGGTTTTTTTTGCTGTGAACTCAGCTGACCTAGCGAGTAATTAAATGATAATTTTGATATGCTAATATTATTATTATTATTATTATCACATCTTGGGTTATCGAATAGGGAAGGGGGGGATGAGAGCACTGTTACAATTTCTCCATCGGTGAATGGTTTTCCACGTTTTGCAATTTCAAGAGCCACACGAAAGCTGGCACGAGTTGCAGCCTCTTGTTCGGTTTTGAGTTTTGTAAATGAAGATTGCTGCGATTTCAATCCGCGCTTCATAGCTTCGATTTTTTCTGTCCGCAAACTTCCTGTATATCTTGAGTAATTTTGAAAATGTTTTGTTTCATAATGACGTTTAATGTTATATTCCTTGAGAACGGCTATGCTTTCATTGCAAATCAAACATAGCGCCTTGTTACTGGACTCAATTACGAAATACTGAATGTTCCACTCATCTTTGAATTTTCTGCATTCACTATCAATTTTTCGCTTCTTTTCCATACTACTAAATCACACACAAAAGCAACAATTCAAATCAAAATACTGTTAAAAATATGTCTTAAACTTAAACACGCACAAACACGTTTTAAGGAGGTACGCACTATTTTATTTCACAACAGTGTCATAGGAACTGACTTGTGGTTGCGCAACTAGCCTTCTTATATTTTCCAATTACTGCCATCTAGAAGTGAGTGGAAGACACCAGAACTCTCTCGAACCAACGAGATTACTCTGTACGTGCTATTAGCGCCATCTGTTAGCGATAGAAGGTACTACCTATTTCCGCTTGTGTCCACCAGATGTCGTGTCACGTTACTCCTCATGGCTCGTACTCTACGACTAATCTAGAAATTACAGATAATGACAGGAAAATTAATAATATGCAGTGTTGCCGTTTTGCGGACTTTAGTCCGATTTGCAGCCTTTTTTGAACGTTGCGTACTTTTTCGGACTTTTTTTTTTCATCAGTGGACTATTTCACTTTTTACCACCGGCAACAATGATAATATGGTTTTGGCCCTCGGAACTTACTGGAGTAATCAGTATGGCCCTAAGGCTGGAAAGTTTGGAGACCCCTGGTCTATGTAATGCATGAGACCTCGGTACGGCAAATCAACAACTGATAATGGATGGCATTTTAAATGCAACATGCGAAAAATTAACCTTTTTAAAACTCCCACCTACTGCCCAATATTTGAGAGTTATGCATGAAATATTGCGATCATACTTCCCGTGAAATTTGCTCGAGATGCCTACTAAAGTAAATCAGATGATGAAGTTATTTGTTGTTTAAAGGGGCCTAACTTCTAGGTTATCGGCCCGTAATGGTTTGGGTGAAAATAAAACATGATGATATAACAACTACTACTAGAACTAACTACTAATCACAACTAACATACGGCGGCTTGGGTGGCGTAGTTGGTAGCATGCTGAGCTTCTATGCCCAAGATCGCGGGTTCAAACCCGGCCGATGTCGTCGGAATTTTTAATAGCGTTAAAAATCCCTCAGTATGTCTTCCTTCGGAGGGGAAGGTAAGCCGGCGGTCCCATGTCATAGATTTATGGTATGTTAAAGAACCTTCCACTAATTACACCTGTGTGAAGCTAAATTAGGTTAAAAATGTAAACAACGCTCAGGTTCCTACGTTCGTCGCCAGGAGCCGACTAAGGTGGCGTCTAGTAGCCAAGTTCTGAACTAGTAGTTGTTGACGGTGACGTTTGGCGGCAAAAGTAAGGACTACTTGAAAACTGCAAAAGTCTGGAGTCCTTACTTGAATAAACAGAAACACACACTAATACAGTCATCACAATTGACACCGGTTATCAGACAGATTCAACACACACCCAAAAAGTACACGGGACTACATGACCGCGTGGTCGCAGCCCCGAAACTGAGGAACCAACCAACCAACCAACCAACTAACATACGGGCTAGTACAAGAATCAGACAACATTGGGCGAATAAGGGAAATGAAAGGCAAGGATCAGGAATGGGAATTAGGAGAGGGTTCGCCTCACAGGCACTGGAAAAGGGAGGAAAACCGGACCCAGCTCAGGAATGGGCTCACCAGCCGTAATCCCTTGAGGGTGTATCACTTATCGAGGCTGCACCATAATTAGTAGAGCTATACACCCTGCCTCCTTCAGGGATCTGAGCAGAAGGCAGAAGATACAGTGTAAAGAAAAACAAGAGGTCTGACCCCTCTAAGAATGAGGGATTAGGAAAGATGATGCAAGGGCCAAATAAGGCACGAAAGTGAATGACACCGCAAGACTCGGAAACCTGAATTCCATCAGGGTCAGAAGAGAACAATAATTGACCAAGGAAGATCGACAGGAAAGATGACAGAGGAGCCCAGCATAGGTAAGTGGAGGAAATGCTGGAGTCAGTTGAGGTCCCGAGGTCCCCCTAGTTGTGAGCCCCTGGGGTTGAAGTCAATCAGAATCGGTCAGGCAGTTTGTTTGTGTGAAGGGCCCTTCAAACAAGGAGTATTTTGTGATCTCATAAGCCTACTTTTTCATAAATGAAAATAGGCTAAAAATATCAATAATTTATTCATAAAGACGGTTTCTTCATTCGCCTGTAAAATTTAGGTCACTTTTCCTTGCACAACAGAATTATGCCCAGCGAGTAGCACTGTTGTTTGAATATTTAATAGACTCCAGGGCACGGAAATGGACCGGTAATGCTTCAGTCCGAAACCGCTAATAGCGATACTGTGGTCCTCATTAAAATAAGGCTGGCATTTTGTATTGTATTGTACTGTAATTAAACCAGCAGGTTTCCATCAATACACCTCGTGATGTACGTCACCAAGCAGTGACAATGGACTGGGGCAATAACTGTTATGTACGAGCCGGCAAATCAAGTGGTAATGAATGACATTTTAAATGTAACATGCCAAAAAATTAACTTGAAAAAGGGCTGACCCGGTGGTCCCATTAAAATGAGTTATAAACGCGTGATGTAGAGTTGTGTTCATAGAGAAATGTATTACAGTTTATATCGCTATAAAGAGTCGGGGTTTAATGACGTTGAACAGTCAGTCAGCACTCATTGTTATTGTAACAGCTGTTTAATTTTAAGGATTATGTATTATCACGGACATTATTATTCTACAGTGAGTTTTGGAAATTATACTCTCTCACACAAAACAAAAGGCTGTTGAGTCATTTAGGAGCTTCGTGACATCAAGGTGTAGTGGCTAGCGTTCTTGGCTGTCACCCCGGAGATCCCGGTTCGATTCCCGGCTCTGCCAAGAAATGTTACAGTTCCCTATAGAACGGAGCTTTACCTGCACTGTGTGATGGGTGGAGAACGTTGAGTCAGCGCCAGTTGACTAGCATCTACCAATGCACAAAACCGCGTCGGAAGGCCCGGAATGCGGTCATAGCTTGATTAAATTTCGAGCTGGCAAGATACTTTAGTTGAAAGGGCTATGACTTGTGAAGTACTGTATCCCATGAATATCGAATATTCCTCGTGAAAAATCCTAAAAACTTAAGAAGAAGTGTTCCAGTAAATGTGTGCGATTTTTATTTTGGTTGGTTGGTTCCTTAGTTTAGGGGCTATGAAAACGCGGTTATGTAGCCCCGTGTACTTTGGATGTGTGTAGAGTCTGTCTAATAACCGGTGATAATTGTGATAGCAGTATTAGTGTGTGTTATCTGTGATTCAGGCCTAGAAGGTTTGCAGACGATTAAGTTTTTCAAGTAGTTGCTACCGTCCCGAACACATAGCTGCGGACGTGGCTATTAAATGCCATCGCAGTAAGCACCTGGTGGCGAACGTTAGGTGGCGAACGTTGGAACTAATATAGCGTTATCAAACTAATCTACAAATTTTAGCTTCCACAAGTGTAGTTAGTGAAAGGTTCTTTTTCATGCCATAAGTCTATGACATGCGACTGCCGGCTTTACTTCTCCTCCGAAGGAAGGCATACTGAGGGATTTTTAATGCTCTTGAAAAAATCCGACAACTTGGCCGGGTTTGAACCCGCGATCTTGGGCATAGAAGCTCAGCATGCTACCAACTACGCCACCGAAGCCGCTGTTTTCATTTTAGGGACACCTCAAACTAAAGGTATACATAAACAGACCACGTACTATGGAGGCTCTCGAGAACGAAATAACAGTAAGCATGAATTACAGTGAGTGTACCAAAACTTCCTACGTTGGTGCAACGTGTGTTTAGAAAATGAAAGATAGCATTTCCAGCAACTCCTCTGAAATTCATGTCAGTAATGATGATTATTAAATATATATATTATTTTTAGCGTATGGCATTTAGTGCCGGGAGTGTTCAAGGACATGTTCGGCTCGCCAGTTTTGTAGCTGCTTCGAGGGGGACACCCAATGGTTGAGCTACACGTACCGTAGCGTGTAGAGTGTTGTATGGGGAGGAAAGTTTGAATGTAAGGACAAGGAGTTGGAAGGTAGCAGCAGTGGCCTATAGTTAGGGACCAACGCCGGCATTTGCCTGGAAGGAAGATGGGAAACCACAAAAGACCATCTTCAATGTTTCCGGCGGGGGGATTCGAACCTCCTCGCCTCCCGGATGTGAGCGACTGCCAGCAGTCATGCCGTAACAACCACGGCTAACTCACCCGGTATAATATTAAATATGTTAAAGTGTAAATGCCCTACTAGACAGGTTGCTAGCCACAGTGCACCGGCCGCCACACTGCGCCTGCGAGATTCCGTTCTGTAGGGCAAGCTCTCACTGTAATAAAATTCTAGTGTTAGGTATCTTGGGACAGGGTACATTCAGCCTCGTGAGGCGAACCTGAGAAGAGGAGGGTTCGATTCCCACCTCAGTCATCCTGTTAGTGGTATTTCATGGTATCCCATCAATTCTACTCCAGGAGAATGCTGAGATAGTTCTCAACTTACCGTCAAGGCCGTCTCCTTCCCAATACTATCCCACAATTTACAAATACACACACTAGTGCAGCCATCACATTAGCACACGTCGTCACATAATTTCCAAATACACCCAAATATACGGAGCTATATGACCACGATGTCACAGCCCCTAAAATAAGCATTGTGGTCATTTAGTTTCGTGTACTTGGACGTGTAGAATCTGTCTGATAGGCTGTGTCATTGCGATGACTTATTAGTAGTGCATTTGTAGAAATCATCCCGGCATTTGCCAGGACTACAAGTGGGAAACCATTGACAACCACTTCTTGGACAGCTGAGATGGACTTTAAACCAATCTCTTCTCAGTTTTGCCTCATAATACTGAGCTTACCCCATTCCAACCTCCAGACTGAAATTGAAAATCTTGTCAGAGGTAGGAATCGAACCCAGGACCTTAGAAATCCGAGTCTCTATTCGTACTCCGAAACCACTGAAGGTGGCTCAAAACAAAACGGTAGAAGAGAACAACTCTCTAAATATGACCGTCTTCAGAGGCTGACTTCACCCCCACATAGGCACTGTCGGGAGGGACAGGGTGGAGCCCTCAATAAAACGAAAAATATATGGTTAATGTCGAGGGAGCTTTTATGTTCCCCGATCAAAGAAGTACTACGATATGCTTTATTTACAAATTGTTCCTTCTTGGATGGAGAAACGGAACCTGTAACTAGTACCTCATTAGATGGAGCGACATGAACTAGATCCAGTTCGTTATTGGATGGGGAACGTGAATTGGAACCATCCCCTTATTGGATGGACGAACGGAACTTGTAACTTGCACTTTATTCGATGGAGGAACATAACTAGAACCAATTTGTTATTGGATAGAGGAACGTGAGCTGGAACCAGTTATTTATTGGATGAGGAACATGAACTGGAACCAGTTTGGTATTTGATGGGGATCGTAAACTAGAACCGGTTCCTTATTGGATGGGGAACGTGAACTGGAACCATTAGATATTGTAACTTTTCAGTCGGTCAACACAAAATAATTCCAATTACTGGAATATGTGAAAAAATAACCAGAAATAAATTACATGTGATTAAAATATACCAGGCGGCCAATTTGCGCCGTGCAATCTACTTATAAGTGTCCCGCATGCACGGGTGATGAACGGGAGGTCTAATAACTGAATTGCTAAGGGGTAACCGAACATGCAAGCCAGTTACGTCAGATTGCCTAGAGATAACAACCAGACGGCCGCACGCTGCATGTTCCTCAGTATTCCCGTCTAATGCGCCCCATAGCGGTATGAGGCCACGCTGGCGAGCGTAGACGGCAGACGTCTATCTGGAAACACCAGTGCTTACCGTCTACGAGCTTCAACGGCATTACGACCAGCTTCTCCATAGATTAGTGTAATGTCCGTGTACTCATCGATACTGAATACACCAGCCATCGTCAATAAGTTGCCAGCAACTGGCATGTTATTGTACCACATATGAGTCTATTACACTCTCAAATGCGAGACTCCAAAAGGCAATGGGGTGCATTAGACGAGTAGCGCTAAGGAACATGCAGCTAGCCGCCGTCTGGTTGTTATTCCTTCGTATTCTGACGTAATCGGCCTGCGTTCAGTTTGACCCCTGTGGAAATCAGTTAACAGACATCCCCTGCGGCATTAATGTATGTGGGACACTTAAAACTAGATTGCACGGGGCTAACGGGCCACCTGGTATAGTGTCATGGACAATTGAAAAGGAGAAAGCTACCTTTAATTATTATAGAACTCACCAGGTTCCGACTGTGACACACCTTTTGTTAATAAATCTCCGTTTTTTGAAACTGGCCTTCCGTTGTCCACCACTGTACGTGGACGACAATACATTGTGCATTATTGTATTCTGTGAGTGCATCATATTGAAGAGTTGATCTGTAGCATATTGTTCAAATATATAACACCCCCCACCATGCGCTAAATGGACGACTAATGCTTCAGTTATCAACCAATAACAGCGACACATGGACACATATTATCGTGTTTTATCTAGTTGTGGTCCTCATTAAAATAAGGCTGGTATTTTGTTTTAATTAAACTAGCAGGTTTGATCAATACTTAACACCTCGTGATATACGTCAGCAAGCGGTGACAATGTAGTTATTATGAACAAGCTGTACCCGGCATGTGTTGCAATGCCAATCAAAGAAGGTGTTGGCGTTGAAATTCTGTTACTTGAAGTGATTTTGGATACACAACATGTTTTTCAATTTCCGTTCACTGCCTCTAAGCTATCGTAAAATGGATTTTCTAATTTAGAATCATTCGTGGGAGCGTGCACAACAACTTTCAAAAGTTTCATCGCAATCGGATGAATGGCATATGAACGTATACGGGATTTTTTTGAACGATTCGTGCGCTGTCACTCATTTGTTGATTCTACTCGTAAGCTTCCTACTTGAGAAATGGATTTACTAAGTCGAAACCCTACCCTGGCGTGTACACAATAACTCATCAAGGTTTCATCACAATCGAAGAAGGTTATATGAACGCTTAGGGGATTTTGTTGAAATGCTTCGCGCGTCGTCACCCATTTGTTGCATATACTCGTGTGCTACCTATTGTGAAATGGATTTACTAAGTCGAAACCCTCCCCTGGCGTGTACACAATAACTCATCAATGTTTCATCGCAATCGGATGAATGGTATATGCACGTATACGGGGTTTGTTAAAGCGATTCGTGCGCTGTCACTCATTTATTGAATCTACTCGTGCGCTACCTATTGAGAAATGTCGAAGCCCTTCCCAGGCGTGTACACAATAACTCATCAAGGTTTCATCGCAATCGAAGAAGGTTATATGAACGCAATAGGGGATTTTGTTGAAACGCTTCGCGCGTCGTCACCCATTTGTTGCACCTACTCTTGCGCTACTTATTGTGAAATGGATGTACTAAGTCGAGACCCTTCACTGGCGTGTACACAATAACTGATCAATGTTTCATCGCAATCGGATGAATAGTATATGAACGCATACCGGATTTTGTTTAAACGATTCGTGCCCCGTCACTCATTTGTTGAATCTACTCGTGCGCTACCTACTGTAAAATGTATTTACTAAGTTAGAAACCGTCACGTAAGTGTCCACAGCATCTCACCCAAGTTTCATCGCTATCGGACTAATGGGATATGAAGGCATAGGGGACTGTATTGAAACGCTCCGCGTGTCGTCGTTCATTTGTCGAATCTACTCGTGTGCTACATGCTGTGAAATGTATTTGCTAAGCCAGAAACCTTCCTTGGTGTGTCCACCATATTTCACCCAATTTTCACCGCTAACGGCAGAATGCTATATGACCTTATACGGGACTTTGTTGAAACGCTTCGCACGTCATCCCTCATTTGTTGAATCTATTTGTGCGCTGCCTATTGTATAGTGGATTTACTAAGGCAGAAACCTTCCATGATGTGTACACAATATCTCACCCAAGTTGCATAGCTATCGGACGAATGGTTTATGAATGCATACGGGACTTGGTTGAAACTCTTCGCGTGTCGTCGCTCATTTGTTGATTCTACTCTTGCGCTACGTATTGTGATATGGATGTACTCAGCCAGAAACCTTCCCTGGAGTGTACACAACATCTCACCCAAGTTTCATCGCTATCGGATGAATGGTATATGACCTTATATGGGACTTTGTTGAAACGCTTCGCGCGTCGTCGCTCATTTGTTGATTCTACTCGTGCTCTACCTATTTTTAAAGGGATTTACTAAGCCAGAAACCTTCTCTGGAGTGCACACAAAATCTCAGCCTAGTTTCATCGCTATCGGACGAATGGTATATGAACGCAAACGTGACTTTGTTGAAATGCTTCGCGCGTCGTAGCTCATTTGTTGAATCTACTCGTGCGCTGCCTATTGTAAAGTGGATGTACTAAGCCAGAAAATTTCCCTGCAGTGTACACAACATTTTACGCAAGTTTCATAGCTATCGGACGAATGGTATAAGAATGCATACGGGACTTTGTTGAAACGCTTTGCGTGTCGTCGCTCATTTGTTGAATCTACTCGTGCGCTATCTACAGTGAAATGTATTCACTAATTTTGAAACCTTCACGTAAGTGTACACAACATCTCACCCAAGTTTCATCGCTATCGGACGAATGGTATATGAATACATACGGGACTTTCTTGAAACGCTTCGCGCATCGTCGCTCATTTGTTGAATCTACGCGTGCGCTACCTATTGTAAAATTGATTTACTAAGTCAGAAACCTTCCTTGGAGTGTACTCAACATCTCACCCAAGTTTCATCGCAATCGGACGAATGGTATATGAACGCATAGGAGACATACCCACAGACAAACTATTCGTAACATTGATTTTTATATATATAGATGTGGCGATTGGCGGGATCCACAACACACCAAATCAACTGATAATGAATTGCATATTAAATGTAACACGAGAAAAATTAACTTAATAAAGCTCCACTTATTGGGCTAATGGGTAATGTACACATGTTGTGAATTTCAATTTAGGGAGGAGTGTTTTATACCTACCCACGTCCTGTAGTCGCTCATTTCGCAAATGACTCAAAAAAGTTTTTTTTTTCATTCCTTCCGTATGATTTCTTCTTTTACGTGAATCTTTTCTCATTCTGTACAGACGGGGTTCGCTGAATAAAACAGCATGAAATGAAAACATGTAACACTAATACCGGTTGTATCTTTGCAACCATACTACAGGGTGTCAGGGAATGTTCTCCGCAGTGCCTAGGCCTTGCTACGTTAGGTCAGAGCCGGAGTTAAGTTGGCAGCACGGTTGCTGCTGACAGCGCGGCTGCCGCCGCTTGTATCAAAACAAAACAAACAAGAAACAGTCCACTTAGAGATTCCTGTTTCTTGAGGTAATTTGCGTATTGATTTACTTGGACTTCGCAGCATTATATCGGAAATTTCATCAAGTTTTTCGTCTGTTAACAGCGTAGGCCTGACTGTTCCTGGTACATCGTGAACTGAGCCGGTCACACGAAATTTACTCATCAAATCCCGAACGGTATCCGGGTTTGGACACTTTGAATTAGGAAACCGCGCCTGAAATTTTAGTTTTACATTTTCTGTAAACCGATTGCCTTCACATAAAACGTATTCCACCAAAAACGCTCCCTTTTCAGTAGTAAACATTACCGCCTGTATCCTGTTGCACCATTCCTATAATCTAAACGCTCCCTTCCTGCATTCACACTGACGCTTTCCACAGCACAGCACAGCTCACACGTGTGTTCTGATGTCCTGTCGACCTTTGAGAAGACAAGCTAGTACCTGGCTGTCGGCGAGTGAGCGAAAGGTCTGACACCGCGCTGCCAACTTAACTCCGGCTCTCACCTTTCGTAGCAGTGCCTATGCACTGCGGAGAACATTCCCTGACGCACTGTATCAGCGCACCTAACTCATGTATCGTTGTGTAGAGGAAATAAGCCATGACACTGCAGTGTTGGCCGCTGCGCGGGAACGGACCACACTTCGCTCAAACATCGCTTACAATCCACAATAACCTGACCATTTAAAAATAAACCTATAATCACAATAAGCAAGCAAACTTGAAGGTCAATCAGTATCTAAACAACAACAAAAACTAACAAATGTCAACTAGTTGTGCTAGTTTAATTCCTACAACAACTAACAATTTTTATATATAGCCAATACCATACTTGTAGACGTAGATTTAATAGCCTAAGTGTAAAGGATCTGATGATGATCGCTTGACGATCGAAACTGGTCTTAAAATGTATCTATTAAACTCATGTGAAAAAAATCATGATTAGGGAATCACCCATTACATTTGGATACAATCGTGTTGACCGACTGAAAATCATAACATTTCAAATAATAAGGCAACACTGAAACATGGCTTCCAACAAGATAATGTTAGTTATTGTTATTTTAAGAGGCGGAACAGTGAAGTCATCTGCCCTTTTCAAAATCTTCGTAAATATTTAATCAGAAAGAAAACATTAATTACAAGACGCTAAAGAAACTTCATTTTTATTGCAAAATCAATTAACACTTTTGTGCTGTTTGGAAATTTAAAATTGTGTGGTTTGTAATTTTGTTTAGGTGATAAAGCCAATTTTCTTCTTTTTCTTCTTCTGTTGATTTTGGCCTACTGTGAACGGCGTTGAACAATCGGCTGACTTGTCAATCTCTTCTTCTCCGCCCAGAATATATTCATGCGTTCGCTGAGTCCCCTCCTTCTTTCTTCAGACCAGATGACCTAGGTTTTTGAGCTAGATTTTTTTCTTGAAACCCTTTAAATTTATCAACCTTCCTTCGAAACAGTGATTTGTTGAGAATATCTTCTTGAGTGATGCCAACTTCTTTGTGATTTGTTCGTGTTTCCCCAACCCATTTTGTGGTGACTTTAAATTGCTACTGTAGGTGAATATCCCTATTGTTGCTCATTCGTATGAGGTGGCCATAAAATGTAATCTTTCTCTTACGCATCGTGTCCGTAAGGTTCTCCACCTGGTTGTACAAGTCACTATTCCTCCGTCTCCTCCATAAGCCATCTGCTCTCTGTACTGGCCCCAATATTTTCCTTAGGATTCTTCGTCCTTTCTTTTATAACTCCTCTGTTTCTCCTTTTTTGTTTAAAATAAGGCAATCAGAATTATAAAGAGCTTCCGCGGCATAATGTCGTAACTTTGCTGAGAAGGATATGGTTTTCTCGTGGTTTTTTTCATAATCGTTTCGGTCGTCTATGGTCCACGTTATTTCAACTGCCTTTTCCCTTGATCTTTCACATTGGCCCAGTATTCACGCATTCTTCTTCGGTGAGCTTCCTTTCGTTCTTCGGTCCACTTCTTGCCGGTTTTCAATATAGGTTTTGGCTGAAAACGCTGTATCTCCCCTACTTTCTTCTTCAACGAGTCACGTTCCAAGATGTCCTCATGTGATATCCCCAGTTCTTGTAGGTCTTTTTCCACCTCTGTAAACCAGATCGCTTTGGTTTTCTTTCCCACAAAGTAGGCACAGATTCGATTGGGCAATCTACCGGAGTTAATTAGTGTTAAATGGCCATAAAAGGAGAGTCTTCTTTTGCGAATAGTGTCCGTTATTTTCTCCACATGTAGATAAAGTTCATCGTTGTGTCATCTTCTATACTCTCCTCGTTCCTTGACTGGGCCAAAGATCTTTCTCAGAATCTTCCTCTCATTGGCTTCGAGTTGGTCTGCCAGGCCTTTCATATTCATCGCCAGGCATTCTGATGCATATAACGCCTCCGAGCGAATAACGGTAATGTAGTGCCTCAGTTTGGCCTTGAAGGACATTGATCGTGTTTTGTAAATGCATTTGGTTAAATGGTAAGCCATTTCCATTTTGTTAATCCGTGCCACGAAGGCTTCCTCGTTATTAAAGACGATTTTATTATTATGTAAAGTATTCTGGTTGGTAGAGAATTGAGATCCGATGCACAATCTCTCTTTCAACAATCGCACCAATGATTATACTGAATTAAAGTAGCCTACTGGGGTAACAAAACGTCTCCATTACAAAGCTCGCTACGTACGCGATCTCTTGTCCAGAGTTTTGGACGAAGCCTGACAAAAGAGCGATGGATGAACAAGACACCCATCCCCACAGATCGATGCGTGCTGGCCAGTTTCTCTCCCCCAGAGCCGGCGAAGACATTAGGCCCCATTTAAAATCGCTGAGGGTTCCTATTCCAATGAGCCTTCACTTCCATAAAAAAGAGACAAAGATAGAAAAGTATTCCCTGTATCATCTCCCCCTTCAGGCAGGGAAGAGAATGGTGTCAGATTAAAATAAAACGCCATTTAATGACCACTTTGTGTGCAGATGGAACTAGGGGGTGATATGATATACCATAATGGAGAATCCATTAAGTGATTAACTCTTCAGTGCATAAGAATACTCAGTGCTTGATTTGTAAGAAAAAGAGGTTCCGGTACTGTGGGCTACCGGTGGTGGTGGGAAGGGGGTGAAGGGGGTCTTTTCGAAATATTGAAATATAGAGTTCTAAAAACGATATTTTTACGTTTTTCTGATCACCTTTCAAGATTAATAAGCAATCTAATTTTGATTGCAATTTTAAATTAAATTGAGATTGCTGTGGCAACATTTTTCTTACCATATTACATTTTAATGTAGGCCAACTAGGCTACCATTTAAATAATGTACATTATTTCAGTCTATACAAGAATGGCAGTACAGGCTTCCAACACATCATTTGTCACAACAAGACGTATCATGAGCCTTCAATTACATGTAAGTGTCAAATGTGTGGACATACATACGATCACTATGACCACTTGGAAATCTGTACAAAAAGAACAAGGACAATCAGTGATTATGCGAGTCAATAGAAATTAAGTTTATATAAATAGTATTTTTGTAAACCTATGGCCACTTGGCTGCATTAAATGTTTAAATTATTTCAGTTTAATTTGTTTACGTAATTTTAAAAAATAAATACATTCGGTTTGAAAATACACACATGTTAAGCAACAATCTTTTATTTCTTGTCTTATAATTGTGTCTTTACACCGTTTTCTGAAATAATTATCCAATCAAAGACCAAGTTGACCTTGACTTACAACTAAAATTCCACAGTTCTAAAAATTATATTACTGTATACATTCGACTTTTCCCCCGATCAGAGATTTCGGTACGGCGTACCGGAGCATACCGTCACAAATCTAGCCCTGAGAATACTTATCCTCAAGAGGCTTGTTTGCTTACCTCATTGTTTTGAATTTTGCTGACAGCCATCAAAAGAAATAAACCCTAGAATTAAAGTATACATGTATATTTATAGTTATGTACGAAATATGATCTTTGAAATGTATTACGGCGGTTTCTGTGGCGTAGTTGGTAGGATGCCGAGATTTTATACCCAGATTTATGGTCCAGGACTCAAGAGCCATACGTGACGATAGGAAATACCAAAGCTTGAACCAGTCGCTCTTTTGTAATGGTGGGTCATGATAAAAATTATTTCAGACAAAAGTTTTAGGTAATTTTTAGAGGACTAGCGACCATTTTAAATGGTTTAGATATTGTGCCTATTAAGGGAGTTATGATTTTTTTTCTCTCAAAAATCCATTTTTCTTTCACCCCTTTGGTGAATGGTTGGTATTGTCAAAAATATTACTGAGATAGGTTTTTGGCCTTTATCTAAAGCAGAGATTCCCAAACTGGGCAAATTCGCTCAGTAGTGGGCGATTTGAGCACGCCAGTGGGCGAAACTGACAGAGTGTGAATTCGATGGGGTGATTTGAAACAATGGTCGGCAAATAATTCAGTTTTTTATATACACAATGTGACCGAGAAGTTTTTGCCTTTAAGAACAAAGAATAAAATAAAATTGCAAACAAGTAATTTAATTATGTCAAATTATGTTTCCTTCCTAAATTTTGAACTACAGTAGTTTATCACAGAAAAGATGTTTGTAGCTTTTCCTTCTTCTTACATGGTTAAGAGAGGGTTTAGTCGGGTAAATAATTTTGCCACGAAGTCTGGAAATAGGTTAGAAATTGAAAAGTGAGGAGATCTTAGAATGTTTCTAACAATAATGGCTCCTGACATCAACAAATTGAGTGAAACTCATCAAATCCATCCCCCCACATAAATTAGACATAGGTATTTATGTTGTTTAATTAAATATAAAAGTTCATGTAGCTTTAGTTTTAATTTTTTCTTCAATTTATTTCATTGGTTGTTATTCCTTTTTAGACCTATTATTTGAAAATTTTTAATGTACATAATTATACCTAAATAAACATGATGTAACTATTAAGAGAAAAATGTCCGTAAAAATACTCATTTATCAACTTATATTAAGGTATTTGAATGTATGTGTTAGTAACTTTAAGATTTGTGCGGTTTGTTTTTTGAAATGAGGTGGGCGAAAAAAAAAATATAAATCTCGAAAGTGGACGATGGTCAGAAAAGGTTTGGGAAACCCTGATCTAAAGAATAGTGTGAACTTTGAGTGGATTCGATTTTTACATATTAAGAAAATTATAGCGATATTTTACTGTTTTGAAAGTGGCCCCTAATTTCACCCCACTTGGTCCGATTTTGTCCAGTAACGAAATCAACCGAAATTTTAAATGGTTATATTGCGTATAAATTTGAAAGTAATTGCGTGCAAAATGATGGTGCTTATCGTGTCCACAAGAAAGAGATATCTATTCGTACTTAGTGTAAAGTAAAGCGAGTCCGTTTTCTCTGTCTGTTTGAAGTCATTAATATCAGGAAGTACTGAACGTGTTTTATTCAAGTTTTCACCAATGGATATTGTCTAACAAGGAACTTTAATTTTATGGGTATAATTAAGGCCCTTAAACGTACGGTTTCGGAGATATTACCAGAAAACTATTGCCGGTCTGCGAAATTCATGAAGTATTAGCCAAACGTTACCATGACTTCGCCATATATGTTTTATATTGCCTGAGCTGTCACTGTTTTCGTCAAGTAAGTCATAAAGGTCGTATTGTTCTGGCGCCATGGTTCAGAATGTGACCGCTGGCGCTGCAGTCGAAATTCATCGAGCAAATAGACGCTCTTGGGAGGGTATACGTAGCTCATCCGAGAAATAGCGAATGCTTCTACTTACGAATGTCGCTCTACATAATAAAAGGTCCGACGTCCTTTGCAAGCTTAAGAGCTTCTAGGAACGTCCAAAGTAATGAGTCTGTTAGAAGATGATTCCCAATGGGAAAATACGTTATTTGAAGCTGGTGTTTATAATACACCCTAATCACTCGTATATTTATTTTTTGGAAGTCTCCACACGGTATCCATTGAAATAGGTCACTTTCTAATAAAATCTAAAAGTTGTATTAATTTATAAGGTAGGTTCAAAAAGTAACGAGCCGGAGACTGGAATGCGCAAAGCGGTGACTACATCGGCTAATCGTGGCGTGTGTATCGAGGTGTGGTTCCGACCAGAGCCTGGGAGGTCACAGCCCATCACTAGAGGGCACGCGTGTACGTCACGTGGCGGTATGAAGCGAGGAGCAGCATGCATCAATCGTCCAACGCTGCCAGTCGCTTTGCAAACAGTAACATGGAGGCATCAAACGAAGAGCAAAGAGGTGTTGTTCGGTTTCTGACAGCGGAAAGAGTAGGGGGAACGGACATTCATCGCCGAATGTCACAAGTGTACGGAGAACACTGCATGTCTCTTGCAAGGGTCAAGGCGTGGCACACGCTCTTCAGGGAAGGATGTGTGTCGTTAGCCGATGATGCCCGGTCTGGGGCAACCCCTGCATTACCGATGGCAACGTCCAGCTTGTTGATGCACTCATTACCCAGTACCGCCGAGTGTCAGTGAACGCCATAGCCACCATGGTCGCTCCACGACAATGCACGACCTCATATGGCCAACACAGTCGCGGCACTCCTGCAGAAATTCAAATGGGAGGTTCTCGGCTACCGTCCATACAGTCCAGACCTCTCTCCCTGTGATTACGCCATGTTTGGTCCCCTGAAAAGAGCTCTGCGAGGCCAACGATTCACCTCGGACGCCGACGTCCAGCTGTATGTGCGGAACTAGTTCACATCGCAGCCCAGGGAATTCTATGAGACAGCCATTCATCGCCTCGTGTCACAGTGGGACAAGTGCTTCAACAGCCAGGGCCAATACTTCTAACATACAGGTACTGGTTTCTGTAATTATGCCTCCGGCTCGTTACTTTTTGAACGTACCTTATACTAAAATGCACCACGCAAATTCCGGCCAGCAAGTTTACCACGCCACACAATAGCAGCCATTACAGGATCTCGACTATCTACCGCACAGTCCATATTGAACGACAGACACTCCTCCCAGTGATGGCGCTGAAATGCTGATTAACTCGCCACATGTCACGCGAGAAGGAAATTACTTCTGTAATAATACCAAGTGCCAACTCCATTCATCAAATACAATCAAGAGAAATCCTGCTCCACCGTCACATACACAGCAACATCCCACGCGGTAGTTAACCGGCGATGAAAATCGAACCAGGATTGTCATTTCACGTAATTTTCATAATAATCCATGTGGGCGGACATAGAATTCGTTATATAAAAAACGTTCGATGCTAATTTCCGCTCTATTCTTTTCAGGTGTAAGGTCTGTTGTGAATAATGATGTGCAATACATATGCGAGGTGAACGCATGTGTGAATTATCAAACCAATCAGGCACAAGAATTATTGGAAATGGCGACTGTCATTGTTCTATCAAGATTCCTTCTAAATAATAGTAGTATTAGTAGTAGTAAAGTGACTTCGGTGGCGTAGTTGGTAGCATGCTGAACTTTTATGTCCAAGAACACGGGTTCAAACCCGGCCGAAGATGTCGGATTTTTAAGAGCGTTACAAATCCCTCAGTATGCCTTCCTTGGGAGGGGAAGTAAAGCCGGCGGGCCCATGTCATAGATTTATGGCATATAAAAGAACCCTCCACTAACTACAATTGTGTGAAGCTAAATTTGTAGGTTAGATTTGATTAACGCTTTATTAATTTCCAACGTTCGCCACCAGGTGTCAGTTACTGTGGCATCTAGTAGCCAAATTCACATCTAGGTGTCGCTGACTGTAGCATTTGCTAGCAAAAGTAGGAACTACCTGAAATTGGTCGTCTGCAGTACTTGCCTGAATAACAGATAACACACACTCATACAGCCATCACAATTAACACCGGTTATCAGACAGATTCTACACACACCCTAAGTTCACGGGGCTACATGACCGCGTTGTCGCAGCCCCTGAACTGAGGAACCAACCAACTAGGAGTAGTTACGAGTTGGGAATTACGAGAGAAGCTCTGAAAATAAGTTAAGATATTATTTTCCCCAGAGACCCTTTATTGCCAAACTGACATACACCATGAACTATTATACACCTTGCACTATTTTTCGACATAGTCGCCACCTACATACATTACATTGAGACACTTGTCGTAGCGTACTATCAGTTTGAAGAAACCGCTCTGTTAAAACTCGGCGCCCTGTGATGCAAGGAATTGTCGCACAGTCTGCTCCGGGGTCAGGTCTCTCGTTACCCATCTTGCGGACACTTTTCGGTAACCCAACACATCATGGAGGATGTGATGGACCCGGGCATGACAATACACAGTGTGAACCCTACGTCTGCCACCGTTATGTGCCTGTCCGCTAACACCATGTCCTGTACACGAACAATGTTGTTTTTCGTTTGTTTTACGCACGTAATATTTTGAAAATTTGCATAATTTTCATACAAAAGACTAATATTTTAGGAACTTATAGAGGAAAACAAGAATAAGCCTAACGTATGTAAACTGATGTGGGGATTCTGAGAGCGAATCTCAAGGAAAACCAATTACAGTTCACTCGACTGTTATCTACCGGTGTACCCTGGATGAGCATACCATACAGTGTGCGAGCCTCAGATTCTGGCGAGTTGATAGATTGTCAGTCACGCAAAGAGCTAGGCCTGATGACAATCTTGGATAAGCCTGTGTGCTCCACTGTTGATTAACAGCGCCTCCAGTGGACTATTACTAGACTACTAGACTCGCCTCAATGCATGAGTTGTCAAGGCCACCGGTGGAAATCTGTGACGAAAGTTGCAGTAATCACAGAAATTTGGAAATATCGGTCCCAGTGCCCCTTAAAGGAAATAATCTAAAACGTTTACGGGCACCTTCTCCGAATGGACAACGACAGACTTACTTTGGTTAATCGCTGTAGGACTGGAAGCCTGTGGTTCAATAAGTACAAAAGGAATTGGATTCCGGTGGGATTTCTGACCATGATGTCCAAGGTCGTTCCAAATTTGGTGAAATGGTTAAATCTTGGTCCCCGCCACCGAAAGTGCCTAAGTGTCGGAAACCTCTCTCACAGGAGAGAAAGAACAAATAATCAGCAGGTCTGAAGAGATATTGGGAACGAAAGAGAACATCGAAGATCTGAAGAACTGGCCATAAGCACTCCTCGGAGGGGGGGGGGGGTAATTCAATAATGCTAATAATAATTGTTACGTGCAAGAGCCCGTCCCAACGTTTTCAAACATGTATCTACCCCTGGATGTGACTTCATGACATTTTGAAACGACCGCATCGTCGCTTGGTTCCGTTTGTGAACACGAGATGGTAGCTGCTGTCGGACTTTGGCTCTTCTTCACGTGGTTCCTTCTTCTCCGATAGAGTGTGTTGGGGTGCCTTATAACTCATCCTATTCCAGTCATGTTGAAGGCTATTTATTATATTCTACGTCATAAACAAAAGCCTATATATACTTCATGCCGCCAAAACATTTTAGTGGTGTCGTGTGAATATTATTTGGTTTTCACATTGTCGTAATATGTGGCTAAATTTAATTGGTCCAATTTAAATAATCCTGGTGCATGCTGGGTGGCTTTCTTCGCTTTTGTCATCCATCTTGTGAATAATAAGGTGTGACTAATTGCTGGGAAAAGAACTACGCATATTGTGAATCTCGCCAGGGCGAGGGCTCTGCCCTCGTCCAAGCTAACTTGGGAATATATCCCAGTATTTAATGATACATGAAGTATTAGTGTGCTACTATCATCTATGAAAATCGTGTAAATAGTTTCTTCGGCCTTAATATGGAAAGGCGATCTTTGGTGTGCATCTCTTTGACAGCGACTGGCAGCCATCTGCTATTTTAGTTTATTTTTCATGATATAAATCCTTTAAGGATGTCTAAGTAGTGTTTAAAAAATTAGTGTTTCCCCTAAAGGTATGTTTTGCATTTTATTATTTTAAATTATTGCAGCTCCATATTTTGCATGGTGTACTGAGTGTTTGTTTTGGTTCTGAAAGGTTGACCTTGGAAAAGATATGTCACCTATGAAAATGTAAATTTTTTGTTAAACTATATTTGTCCGGGGAACACTACTGTTTTTATTTTTATTTTATTATTTGGCATCTGGCTAAGGCATTTTCTTCTTATAATTTTATGGTACTGGCCAGACGAATCTATTAACACTAGGCCTAAATTGGTTCATTAGTCGGTCGGTTTTTAGTCTGATCCGTTGCCTTTAAAAACTATTTGATCTCGTAATGTCAAGAGTTTGTTTATATCTAGCTGTTTTCTCACTGGAGAAGATTTAATTTAAAAATGTAAATTACGCGTTTCACTTAAATACGCACTGATGTACCTTCAACTGTTCTTGGTCGCCATGGTAACTTGTTGACAGAAGTGCATTGTGGGTTTTGTTTTTTCTGGCGTGTTTTGATGTGCACGTTCTTGGGTCATGGTGATGTTGGTTAACTTATTTGTTTTAATTTTCCTTTGGTTTTCCTTTTTTGGAGTTTTCTTGGTACTCCTTCGTTATTCTTTCGTTACCTTGTTTATGGTAATAATTTTGCACTAGTTTTTCTGATTCTCCAAGGCCCTCATGGTCCAGTTTGGGAATATATCTGGTGCTTATTTAGTGTTTTTTTTTTGGTTTGTAGCTGTTTATGCTCTTACCTCAAGTAATTTTTTTTTGATATCGGCCTTAAATATTGATTATTTCTACAGTGAGAATTCTAGCTGAGATTTTATTTTATTTTTAAATTTAGGCTGCCTGATGCATGTTCTGTTTTCTGGTGGAGGTGTTTTCTTTTTAAATTTTAACATTAAATTTTCTTTTAAAATTTTTAAGCAACTATTGTGGCATTATTTCGTCGGCAGTAATTCCATTAGTTATTGGAGGGTGTCTGTAGAATAGCCTGTGCGTTGTCC
The DNA here is from genome assembly GCA_946902985.2 of Meconema thalassinum. NCBI lineage: Eukaryota > Metazoa > Arthropoda > Insecta > Orthoptera > Tettigoniidae > Meconema > Meconema thalassinum. The sequence goes on from OX336396.1 coordinate 166,386,822, forward strand.
CCTTCTCCACCTTCCTTCCACCCCTTTGGAGCTCTTCTGTTGGGACATGTCATCTGGAGGTGATTTTGTTGCTGAAGCGAGGCGGACCTCTAAATAAAGGTAAGTTGGCCCATCCAAGCTGGCCATCCAGGGGTCAATAATAATGAGTATAAGTTCAAAGTTTCAATTATACGCCAATATAATTTAAACTTTGAATACCGATACCTACAAACATTTGTGCTATCAATGGCAAATGTATTTGCATTCTATGAGTATAAGTGTCGTAAATGTGGCAAGCATGGTGAAACCTTGGGTCACATTACAGGTGGATGTACAACCTTGGCATGTAAGGACTGAACGCCACAATAATGTTACTAAAATCATGCACGAGGAGATGGCTAACACTAAAGGACAAGATGACTCCTCGCTCCCTTATTATAAGACAGGCCAAAAGAAGTTTCGGACAACGAAACCCATATATTATACTGGGACAGAGAAATCCGCACTTACAAAACCAGCAAAGTCAACCGACCTGATATTCTCTTCCTTGGTCGTCAGAAGAATGAAGCTGTGATAATCGACATATCCTAACCACTCAACCACAACCTTCAAATAGCCTATTCCCGATAGGTCAATAAATACACCGAACTGGCAATTGAAGAAAAACAAATATGGCCTCTCTTTCTATCTGCAAATGGAATTGTACCTTCAAGACTGGTGGACCAACTACAGGCTCTCGGGATGGCTCACAAGATGGGACAGATCCAAAAGTCGGTGATCATGGACACTTGCCATACAGTGCGACGATTCGTAATTCAAGAATCAACTATGAATGTGCTTGACATTAGACCATAGTTTCTGTTATTGTGCCATTGTAAAATGAGGAATTTATGTATAATAATAATCAATATCATAGGTTAAATATTTGGAACAATGTCATTGCTTAGCAAAACATTTCACTGAATTAATTGAAGGAAAACTAAATTACCGCACCTCTTTCCTCCATCTCTGGCAACATTGCTGGAGCAGAGTGTTGACAGAAGTTAAACACTGCATACTGAAGTTGAAAATTAGCAGAGTGGGAGGGGAGGCTTTCCAAAACAAAATAAAATGGAATAATTAAATACACTGAGAGTCATTTTGTTGGAAAATCTGGTGAACAGTTTCATTATAGACATAACATTCCCCTTCCCAGTTCATTACGCGACCCAGTTCCCAATACATGAGCTTCATACTGGAGGCTAAACCAATGTGCGGTCCACTAACTACTGAACTCTTTCCATATGAACTCATTAGCATTAACAGTATTGTACTCATATATACAGGGTGAGTGGGGCATTAGCCCCTACTATACTCCGTCCAAGCAATCTGCGAAGTGCCAGTGTGAAAACACTCAGTCTGCGCACACGAGTGACTCGGCTGACTGGTCCAATGAGGTGCGATGCCACTGAATAATAAGCGCAGGAGGGTGGTGCGACCTTGGCTTCAACCAACTCTTGCAACGGCTGGGCTGCCAAGCTCCACCCATAGCATTCTCATTTCACTTCCTTTGTGTGACGTCATGCGCAAACCTACTTCACAGATTCCGTGGTTGAGGTATAGACAGTAGAGCTGGTAATAAGCTCCCCCTTCTCCTTCCCCTTTCTTCCTCACTTCCTTCTCCTTCCATCCTTCCTTCCTTTCCCACTTCCTTCCCCCTACCTTTTCTGCCTTCCTCTTCCTTCCTTCCTCACTCCCTCACCCTTCCTTAGTTTACCTTCTTTCCTCTTCCTTCCTCAGTTCCTTCCTCCCTCACTTCCTTCCTTCCTCACCCCCTTCCCCTTCCTTCCTTCCTTCCTGCCTTCCTCAATTCCTTCCCTTTACCTTGTCAGTCTTCCCCTTCCTTCCTCACTCCCTCCCCCTTCCTTCCATTACCTTATTTCCTCTTCCTTCCTCAGTGCCTTCCTTCCTCACTTCCTACCTTCCTTACCTCCTTCTCCTTCCATCCTTCCTTCCCTTTAACTTTCCTGCCTTTCCCTTCCTCTCCCTTCCTTCCTCACTCCCTCCCACTTCATTCCTCAGTTCTTCCTCACTCAGTTCTTTTCTCCCTCACCTCCTTTCCCTTCCTTCTTTCTTTCCTCAATTCCTTCCCTTTACCTTGTTTGTCTTCCTCTTCCTTCCTCACTCCTTTTCCCTTCCTTTCTTCACTTTCCTTCCTCAGTTTCTTCCTCGCTTCCTTCCTCTTCCTTTCTCACTTCCTTCCTCACTCCCTTTCCCTTCCTTCCTCACTTCATTCCATACTCCCTTTTCCTTCCTTCCTTCCTTCCTTCCTTCCTTCCTCAGTTTCATTTCCTCACTTCCTTCCTCACTCCCTTTCCCTTCCTTCCTCACCTCATTTCATACTCCCTTTCCCTTCCTTCCTCAGTTTCATACTTCCTCATTTCCTTCTCTTTACCTCTTCTGCCTTCCCATACCTTCCTCACTCCCTTTCCCTTCCATCCTTCCTTCCTTCAATTTCCCTCCTCTTCCTTCCTCAGTTCCTTCCTCACTTCCTTAATAATCGATTAATTGAATAATTTGAAATTATCGAAAATCATTAATCTAGACTGAACGTTCATTCGATTAATCGAATAATAGAATAATCGGCTAACCGAAGAATCGATTAATTGATTAGTAGACACGAGATAAGGACAGAAGTTTAAATGAGAGGTCATCGCTGAAATTGAGTTTACTTGATTAATTGTTTTGTCGATTAATCGCTGTACTTCGTTCCTTTCATCACGCTCTCACAGAAGCACAACAGGCATTTTATTAATTAAAATACATTGTGTCATTTAACTTTAAATCATGTACATTCTTTGTGAAAACTAGGCTAAAACTAAGTAAAACCTAAATGTTCCTGTCCAAAATTGTAAGCATTGACCAAGAATTCAAATTCTTTACTGAAAACTCCTCGTTTTCATTTTTTCGAAACCTTTCCCAATTTAATTGATGTTTGTCCTTCCAATGACACTGACTTATATTTTGGTTATTTCAAGTATTTAGGTAAAAAAAAGTATTTTTTATAAATTTCTATACATCATTCCGAAAATAAACGTAACTCAACTTAAGCGATGAACTCTCATTTAAATTTCTGTTATTTTCTCGTGTATACTAATCAATTAATCGATTCTTCGGTCAGCTGATAAATCTTTTATTCATTTAATCGATTGATCGAATGATCGGTCAGTCGATTAATCGATAGTTTCAAATTATTCGATTAATCTAATATTAATCGATTTACCGAACATCGCGTATTACCAGGTCTACTCTGCATTCGACGTGAAGAGATCGAGTAAGCATGTTATCGATCAAGAACCATCAGCTGTTAGTCAACAGTGGACAATGGTTATCATCGGCGCGTATTACAGCCTGACATTTGAGTCGCCGGTCGTTAACGAGAAAATAACTAGGCTATAGCTAAAGACCTGCGCGGATAAACCCACGGATATCCGCAAAATGTTTCGCATTGCGGATATAGTTTGCATGACATAGCGGGTAAGCTGCGGACAATGTTTGGAAAAATGTTGCGGATGTTAGAATACAATCCGAACTAGTATATTGTATGTCAATGACAACCTTATTCCATGTTCACCACTGCAATGACAGGACTTCCATGTTTAGAACTAAGCGGCAAAACCAGCGCCATCTCATTATTAGAACCCGGATGTTTATGACTAGGGCCCGGATATTGATGACATGTCATCTTTTTTGCGCCGTCTAAAACAATGCTGAAGTACATAGAAACTCCCCTCTTCAAACATGTCATTTTTATTTTGCATCTTTTTGCATTTATTGCTACTTTTCCAATTTAAGAGCATTTTTTAAGTTTGGTAGAATTTTTTGGTCATATTTTAGAGAAATCAGCCTTTCAAGGTTATTTTTTAGCCTACTTTCGATTTTTGCAAAAAATGAAAGTAGACATAAGATCAACACAGGGCGCAAAATTGTGTGTCTGTCTGTGTGTGAGTGTGTGTGTGAGTGTGTGTACTCTGAATGTCTGTCCCCCCGTAGCAATTCGAACACGGTGAAACCGAATTTAACGACATTTGGTGCAGAGGTAGCACTAGCAAAGGGCACCTCAGTGTCATGTTTTATATCGCCGCCATCTTGAAGGAAATGTAATGGCGGGCACCCAAATGTTCAAAGCTTAAATCAAATTACGACTAACGTAATCATTCGATCTCTACCAAATTTTGCAACAACATATATTTATATGGCGAGCGTCTTTTGACCAAACTACAAGGTCATCAGCACAATAGTTTGCTGATGGCGGCCATGTATGTGTGCAAATCGATTCCCACTATCAATTCAAATACGGTGAAACCCAATTGAACGAAATTTGGTACAGAGGTAGCACTAGCAAAGGGCTCCTCAATGGCATGTCTTATATCGCCGCCATCTTGATGAAAACGTAATGGCGGCCACCCAAATGTTAAAAGCTTAAATCAAATTACGACCAACTTAATCATCTGATCTATACCAAATTTTGCAACTTTATACCTGTATGTACGAAGAAGCTTTTAACTGAACTACAAGGTCATCAGCCCAATAATTTGCGGATGGCGGTCATGTATTTTTGAAAATCGATTACCCCTATCTATTCAAACACAGTGAAACCGAATTGAACGAAATTTGGTACTGAGGTAGCACTGACAAAGGGCACCTCAGTGTCATGTTTTATATTGGCACCATCTTGACGGAAACGTAATGGCAGCCACCCAAATGTTAAGAGCTTAAATCAAATTACGACCAACCTAATCATCTGATCTCTACTTAATTTTGCAATTACATACCTAAAAGGGGCAAGCATCTTTTGACCAAACGGCAAGGTCATCAGCCCGATAGTTTGCCGATAGCGGCCAAGTATGTGTGCAAATCAATTCCCGCCATCAATTCAAACACGGTGAAACCGAATTGAACGAAATTTGGTACAGAGGTAGCATTTGCAAAAGGCAACTCAGTGTCATGTTTTATATTGTCGCCATCTTGACGGAAACGTAATGGCGGCCACCCAAATGTTAAAAGCTTAAATCAAATTACGACCAACCTAATCATCTGATCTCTACCAAATTTTGCAACAACATACCTTCATGTGAGGAGCGTTCTTTGACCAAGCTACAAGGTCATCAGTCCAATAGGTTGCAGATAGCGGTCTTGTATGTGTACAAATCGATTCACCATATCAATTCAAACACGATGAAACCGAATTGAATGAAATTTTGTACAGAGTTAGCACTAGCAAGGGGCACCTCATATCCATGTTCAATAGCCTTATAATACGTTGTATTTTAACAAGCTACTACAACCAACATTAAATTATACTCTTTGAAAAGGACAAAGAGTTATAACAATACCCATGCATTTAGGAGAAAGTAGGCTGTATGTTCTTTACTGAACATCTTGTTTTTCAATTTAGTCATGTCACAGCTTTTTTATATGAGGGAGTTACGTCTCTCAGAGTGAAGAAGAAGCTAGTAGCTATCAACATAAACCTTTTGTTAAGTGCTAGAAATCTATTTTGATTGACTTTTCAGTTTGAGCTTCAGATGTCATTTTTGAAATATTGGAGAGTTTATTATTAGAAGATCATTTTCTCCTTTTTATAATGTATTTTTCGATTTTAGGTCATTTATTACAGACATTTTTGAAAATTTTAAGTGCATTTTTTTAAACTTTTTTAAGGCATCAACATCCGGGCTCTATTTATGACATATCATCATATATTTCCGCTATTTTTTTTCATCAAATGTAAGATGATTTAAGCTAATCTCATTCAAATTATGGTATTAAGCATAATTAACACTCCGAACAGGAATGGGTTGCAATTCTGGCTGTATAACATTCATTTTAAACATAGAACTTAACATACAAAGCCTAAGGGAACAACGTTTTCGTCAAATGTCTAAATATATGTTGGCTTAGTAATTTATGCTTTATCTAATAAAAAAAATACTGTTGTAATGCCAGTAGATTCGGATAACAAACGCGGGAATGCGGATAACAGTCGTGCGGATGCGGGGCGGATGCGGATAACAGTCGTGCGGATACGGGGCAGATGCGGATAACATTCGTGCGGATACGGGGCAGATGCGGATAACAGTCGTGCGGATACGGGGCAGATGCGGATAACGTTTTGTTTATCCATGCAGGACTCTAGTTATAGCGTGAAGGACATAAATGTTGTCACGAGATACGAAGCCGACACCGAACCCCAATAACTAGTTGGGCGGGACTGAGTGGTAGGATTATGGTGGTAAAACAATGCCGCCTTGGTACGCGTTAGACATCAGGACTATACCCACCAGTCCAGTAGTGAAGCGTCTCTAAGACGACTCGGCTACGTCTGTGACTTGAAAGACTTTTTTCTGAGTTTCTCGTAATCTCAGTCCATTATGTTAGTTCCACTACTACAGTAAAATTAAATTTCAATTACCAGATGTTCTTTATAACTTCCGTGTAGTTACTCTCTCCCTCCACTAACTCTATTTGCGATTCCATGTGATGAACTTTTTCCGTAGCCGCTTGGAGCTAGGTTATAGTGCAGACATACTTCTCTCACTACCGTCATTTATAACTTCCTGTCATAAATACAACAACAAAAAGTTTGCTCTAGCATAAGAATTACTTTCAAGTTATGAAAAAGCACTCATGGTTAGTTTCATTCGATACTTTGAAATACTTGTGAACAGCTCATAATTCTGTATTCATAACAAATTCTCGTCTGGCCTATTCTGATACAACCAGCGGCGTAGCCGCACGCGTTAGATCACACATCACGACTGCACGCAAGTTCGAACCCCGGCGTTAACAACCGTCATTCTGAGTGCGATTTTTCCACACTCCCTCCAAGCAAATGCCGGAATGGTACCTTATTTTAAGCCCCATGGCACCTACCCCAATTACTAACCTCAATAATTATACTGTAGTTACACACTCCACTACAGTCACTACAGAAACACAGGTTATCAGAAACATCCAGCATACACCTAAGTTCACGGGGATGATGATCAAGATATCCCCAGTCCTTATAAATATTCTTTTGATACACAGGTTTCCTTAGTTGAAAATTCATCTGGTGCTAGGGACATCCTGGTAACAAGCACCATGTTCTTGGGTGTGTGTGAAATATCTCTGACAGCCTACGTTATTATCAGGAAATTGGAGCTAGAATTGGGCAAGAGGTGGGTTGGATCATAAGGTAGGTACCATCCCAGCATTTGTCAGGAGTGCAGGTGTTAGTTAGCTAGGTATTGTTGTACTAAGGGGACGGAACAGCGAGGTCATCTGTCCCAGAAGAGTACAGGTGAGAAACCATGGTAAACGGATCGTGGGATTAGAACACACCCGTCTTCTCAGTAGACCTCAAAGGGGTGCGGGCAACCCGTTTGAATTGTAATAGTAATACTGAGATTATTCATTTATTTGTCGTATGGCTTTTAGTGCCGGGAGTGTCCGAGGACATCTTCGTCTCGCCAGAGGCTGTAGCTGCTCCAAGCGAACACCCATAGGGTGAGATACAAGTTCCGTTCAATTTCTAGTAGTTCCAACTTTCGCTACCAGATGTCACTGATACCTAGTGGTGAACGTTGGAGCTTTGATAGAGCGTTCCAGCGAAATCTAACCTAGAAATTTAGATTCATACAAGTTTAGTCTGTGGAAGGATCTTTTACATGCCATAAATCTATGACATGGAACCGCCGGCTTTACTTCCCCTCCGAAGGAAGGCATACTGAAGGATTTTAACGCACTTAAAAAAAATCCAACGACTTCGGCCGGGTTTGAACCCGCTATCTTGGGGACAGCAGTTCATCATGCTACCAACTACGCCACGAAAGCAATACTGAGATACTTCCATGTCAGAGCTGCGAATCAATCCAAGATCCTCAAGATAGGAGACTGATACCGCACCCAGGAACTATAAAGACAGTTGGCTGGTTCCACTAGTATGAGAAAAAGCGTTCCCAATCAAAATGTCGTTACGAACTAACATATCTCAGTCAGAGAGCTAATCCTTCAAGATAACCATGCGTAAAATGCTAATGCTCTGAGAATGCTACGGAATTGATGCAAAGAGCATCAGCTGACGCTCCTATCTCACAATTGAGAAAGTCTTCGTGCTTACAACACTTTCCAATGGTAAAGGGTAATCTCCCTCAATAATATCATTCTTACAATATTGGCTACAAGGGGAATATTGAAGCCGAATCGATACCATCTCATCCAGGGTAATTTGTCGACGATGTGTTTTAAATGCACCCTTCATCTTTATTAAAACCATTCGACTGTTCCTTAATGTATGGGGCCTCTCTCTCTCGGAAATGATCTTTAATGTATAGCCTAATAGTCCTACTATGAAAAAAAAAAGAATTAAATCAACATTTTTTGCTTCAAGATACCTTGAGATTAAGTTCATTTTTCGGCAAAATCCCTCCCACCGTATGTGTTTACCATATCATAATATGGAAGCTGAAACCCTGCTAACCCACACGGCTGCATCTCCAAGAAGAAGCATAAAAACTCACTTTCTCACCATCGACATTTTCTCTAAGATAAGGGTCGAAACTAACGTTTTTATTGTCAGTACCTTGAAGAAGATTAGGGTAGTTAGAATAAAATGTAGTCAGAAGGAAATTGAGTACCAACGTTATCATTATTAAAGCATAACCATATATATACCAATATATTTTTTAAAAAATCTAAAGGTGTCTGTTACTCTTTCACTCGAACATTACTCAACCGATTAAGTTGAAATTTGGCATGAATATAGTGTGTATGTCAACACAATTTATTACAAAAAAATGTACAAATTAGTGCATGTTTCCGTATGCAATCAGCTAATAAAATTAACAGTGATTAAAATTTGGGAGCATGAACTAATAAATAAACATCTTGTCGATATGGTCGGTAAAGGAAAGCATTTCTACAGAAAAGAAATTTGTTTACATCAAATACAGATTTAGGTAATAGGAAGTTATTTTTGAAAGCCATTGTCTGGAGCGTGGCGCTCTAAGGAAGTGAAATTTGGACTGTTAGTGCAGCAACAAAGAGGAGAATAGAAGCGGGTAAAATGTGATGTTACAGGAGAATGATGAATTCAAATTGAAAGATAGAGTAATAAATGAAGAGGTATTAAGATAAGTGGGAGAGAAGAGATTTTTTCTAGTCTCCTTTATGTTTCTGGCGACTGCTAATGAAGAGACGAGATAGGTTGGTAAAACACATACTAACACATACTAAGACACCCGGGAATTGCAAACTTAGTTATGGAAGGTAGGGTCAAGGACACGAACTGTAGGGGTAGACCAAGGTTAGAATATGTTAAACAGATTGTCTCTGATGTAAGGTGTGGTAGCCATGTAGAGATGAAACTATTAGCTCCGGACAGGGAGGTATGGAAAGCTGCATCAAACCATTCGAAAAACTGAAGACAACAACAACAACAACAACAACAACAACTTCTATAACATATTAAGATGCCACCCATGTAACCCCACGTACAATCTTATTATAAAATACGCTAAGGTGTATGTTTCACAAAACTTAAGCTCCTAAAGCAGAGGGAGTTAGGAGGTGTGGTTTGTACCAAAATCTTCCAAATCGTATTAATAGTACAGAAGAATATCATGCATTTCTTGAAAAGTCAACGGAAATATAGTACTTTGTTTATATAGTGTTTTAAAAGAAATAAACAAGACGATAGCCCCTGGCAGAACTGTGTAGAGTCCAGCCCGCATACCACTAGAGCCGGGCGGGTAGTCTGTACACATGGGGCGCACACAACCCATTATGCGAGAGTTCTCGCACAGGTCCGCTAGTAGTTAGTACAGTAATTCATTAAGCCATAAAAGTTTGAGTTACATTGTAATAATTTTAAGTAACTTGCGAACAGCAGAAACCCGTCATATATCACCGGGCAAGCAGCATCAATACTCACCTAGAACAGAGAGAGAGAGAAAGCAAAATTAGCATACATTAATTTTTTAAAGGTTGCTTTCTTATGACAGTGCCATCATTTCTATCATTTCACTCATACAGTAATGGAAAGCGCAAATATTGTAAATAAAAACCTATTCAGAATACGTTTTCAAAGTAGGCATTTTTTAAATCTCAGTCCACCGAACTATATATTGGGGCCGGCAAACTACTGTAAATCCAAAATCTATATTCCAATGGAACTGAAAATAAAAGTTGCTAATTTGCGGAGTACATTGTACAGAGTAAGTAGGCTAGTTGGCCAGGAAAAGCACAACGATGGGTGTGGCTACATACAAAACTTTTTAGCGTTGATTCATTTAGGGGCTTTGCGTCATGTGCATTATGTAACCCCGTGTACTTGTGTGTGTGTGGAATTTGCCTCATAACATGTGTTAATGTGATGGCTTTATTAGGATAGGTATGAGGCAGCCGTGGCTTTAAAGTTGGTACCATCCATGCATTTGCCTCGAGTAGAGTTGTGAGACTAGGGAAAATAACGTCTAGGAATCGAACCTACCACTTCACAGTTCTACCTCACCTAACTGTTTCTACAATTTCATACATTAACGTATGATTATTCAAATGTGAGAAACAAGAGCTGGTCTGCACAATGTAGCTCATCGCCTCATCTCCGAGCTAGCTCCCACCACCTGACTTGGTTGGGAGAATGTCAGACCCTACTCACCTATTAGTACAGTATATATAGCTAGAATGGTTTCGTTCCAAAAACCGTGCTATGGTTGGCTTTTTGTAAATCGTTAGAAAAGCACAAAAGAAGGTTAACTATAAATTTCGGAATAATTTGTAGTATGTTGTCGGAAAAATCAAAAACAATTTGAAAAGCGCTTTTCTCTGAATCGACGTATTTTAAAGAAAAGTTTTTTAAACAAAAAATGTAGAGGACATTGTCACCTACAATTTGTCTCATTGAGGTCATGTCATACGTTTTGAAATGCAGAAGCTAGGTGGCGCCAAAGTTTCCAAAAAAATGTTTTTTCACTTTTTGTCCTAGCAAAAATGTTTTTTTCACAAAAGAGTGAATCAGAAATTTGTTCCTCCCAAAATTGTCTGCAGCATTTATTTAAACGTTTGTTTCCTCCGACTTACCGTTCCAAAGTTATAGCGCAGCAACGCTGCGTAGTCAAGGCTACTATTGTTACTCCGGAGAGAGCGGTGGGCATAGTTTAGACCGGGACCGGTGTCGGACAATTTTCACATTTCGGCAGACTATAACTTTGGAACGGTAAGTCGGAGGGAGAAAATGTTCCAATAAATGTTGTAGACAATTTTGAGAGGAACAAATTTCTGATTCTCTCTTTTGTGAACAAAACATCTTTTTCTAGGACATAAAGTGAAAAAACACTTTCTTGGAAACTTTGGCGCCACCTAGCTTCTGCATTTCAAAACGTATGACATGACCTCAATGAGACAAATTGTAGATGACAATGTCCTATACATTTTTTATTTAAAAAAACTTTTCTTCAAAATACGTCGATTCAGAGAAAAACGCTTTTCGATTTTTTTGAGTTTTCCGACAAAATAATCGTGCAAATTATTCTGAAATTTAGAGTTATGCTTTTCATGTGCTTTTCTAACGATTTACTAAAAGCCAACCATAGCACTTTTTTTTTTGGAACAAAAGGGGTTTCTTCTGTGCAGCTGTACTGTACTATATCCCCTGCCACTCATCATATCCATAGACTCCCCTTGACTGGCTGCGTGGCGCAGTGGAGGCGTTCTCGCCTGCTGTTCCCAAGATTGCAGGATCGAATCCTGGCGCAGTCAGTTATAATTTGAGGGTGTTTAAATGCGAGAATGCCGTTTCAGTAGAATTGCTGGCACATTAAAGATCCCCTTCAGGGAAAAATTCTAGCACCCCGGTGTCTCTAAAACACGCAGGAGTTGAAAAGGGACGAAAAACCACTAACATTTTTATTATTATTAATCACCTGTTCCACTCCCTTCGTCTGGCTAGATAATAGTATGATGGTGATGATCACGATGGCAATTCGTCTATTGTTGTTTAAGGGCGCGGAACAGAGAGATCATCAGTCCTTCGTAATACAATTTAAATACACATTTTATTTTATTTTATTTATATTTTTTCACGGATGCCTAAATAAAAAAGCCTGGGTTCACTTCCCAGCTCTGCCAAGAAATGTTAATTCTGGTGTGAGGGCTGGAACGGGGTACACTCAGCCTCGTGAGGCAAAACTGAGAACAGTAGGGTTATGTTCCCACTTCAGCCATCCTTAAAGTGGTTTCCCCACTTTTACACGAGGCAAATGCCGGGATGGTTCTTAACTTAAGGCCACGGCCGCCTCCTTATCATTCCTATGCCCAATTTACAAATACACACATTAGTAAAGCCTCTGTAGGCTATCACACGAATTCTACACACATCCAAATACGGGCTATTTGAGCACTAAGTCGCAGCCTCTAAAATAAGCAATAATAATAATAATAATAATAATAATAATAATAATAATAATGGCAATACTAATAATAATAATAATTATTATTATTATTATTATTATTATTATTATTATTATTATTATTATAAGCCTCCGTGGCTTAGGCGGCAGCACGCCGGCCTCTCACCGCTGGATCCGTGGTTCAAATCCCGGTCACTCCATGTGAGATTTGTACTGGCCAAAACGGAGGCAGACAAGTTTTTCTCCGGGTACTCCGGTTTTCCCTGTCAACAATTTCATTCCCGCAACACTCTCCACTATCATTTCATTTCATCTGTCATTCATTTAATCATTGCCCCAGGGGAGTGCGACAGGCTTCGGCAGCCGGCACAGTTCATATCCTCGCCACTAGATGGGGGCTTCATTCATTCCATTTCGTGACCCGGTCGGTCGACTGGAAGCAGGCTGTGGATTTTCATTTTTCATTATTATTATTATGTTATTGATTTTGACTCCCTTTTAACTACTGAGGCTTTGAGAGACGCCGGGGTGCCGGAAATTTGTCTAGAAGGGGATCTTAAACGCATCGGTAAATCTACTGGCACGGCTCCCTCGCATTAGCACACCCTCCAATGCCAATTGAATGCGCCAGGATTTTCCTGTAACCTTGGACGCAGCAGGCGAGAACGTACCGCTGCGCCATCCAGGCAGTCTTGACAGGTACAGTTGCGCGAGTAAGATACGACTCAGCTCCAATAGCCTCAGTCTTAGTTCTCCTCTTCATGCACTGGACTTCTGTTGACACTGTTCTCCGTCACTGCCATGTCCCCATCCTCCTCGTCTCGCAAGGTTCCAGCTGCTACGATCAGTAAAAACTAGCACAGCCAAGGTCAGCTGTACTCGTTTCATGGTGGCCACTCAAATCGGTCAACGATTTTCCAGGAGTTTTCCAGGAATTTTCCAGGAGTGATTCTAATTTTTTCAAATTTAAAAATAGGTGCTAGTTCCAGGGGAAAAGGGGGGGGGGGGGAGGGCTTTATCGGTTGCCTACTTCAAGACCAAAATAAAGCAGTTGTGTTTGGTTTACTTATACAGATGTTGACAAACATTAGTGGTGATGGCGTTATTGATATGCAAGCCTGCACTCAAATTACTTAATTGTTTTTTAAAAAAGCCTTTGTGACTCAAATATCCGCTTCAAAAAGAGAAAAGAATGCCGCCTGCAATTTTATTGCGGTGAAGTTGTCTATACTCAATATGTTTTACAAAAATACTATCGTGTGTTCACCCACACAGAAACAGGTAGCCTGTGGAAATTTCTTTTGTTAACGATAGAGTGCTCACCCAAAACCACAGCGGTAGTATGATTTAAGATGGAAAGATTTTTCTAATTAATTAACAGTGGCTATTTTCCAGGAGTTTTCAAATTTTTCGTCATTTTCCAGGAGTTTTCCAGACCTAATAAAAATCCAGGAGTTTTCCAGGTTTTCCAGGAGTAGTGGCCACCATGTCGGTTTTCAAACAAGTAATAGCTAGAGTCCTGCGTGGATAAACAAAACGCTATCCGTATCCGCCCCGCATCCGCACGACTTTAATCTGCATCCGCCCCGCACGACTTTTATCTGCATTATTATTGCCATTATTATTATTATTATTATTATTAATATTATTATTATTATTATTATTATTATTATTATTATTATTGTTGTTGCTTATTTTAGAGGCTGCGACTTAGTGCTCAAATAGCCCGTATTTGGGAGTGTGTGGAATTCGTGTGGCAGCCTGCAATGGCTTTACTAATGTGTGTATTTGTAAACTGGGGATAGGAATGGCAAGGAGGCGGCCGTGGCCTTAAGTTAAGAACCATCCCGGCATTTGCCTCGTTTAAAAGTGGGGATGGCTAAGGTGGGAACATAACCCTACTCTTCTCAGTTATCCGAATCTACTGGCATTGCAATACTATGTTTAATTAGATAAAGCATAAAGCAACACATTTGAGGAGAAAGTCGTTCCCTTTGGCTATGTATGTCAAGTGCTATGTTTAAAATGTATGTTATTACAGCCAGAATTGCAACCCTTTCCAGTTCGGAGTGTCAAACATGCTTAATGACATAATTTGAGATTGGCTTAAGTCATCATCTTACACTAGTCGTTAAGAAAACATAACGAAAACAAGATGTTCAGTAAAGAACATATAGCCTACTTTCTCCTAAATGCATGGGTATTGTTATAACTCGTTGTCCTTGTCAAGGAGTATAATTGAATGTTGGTTGTAGTAGCCTGTTGAAATACAACGTGTTATACGGATATTAAACATGAATATGAGGTGCCCTTTGCTAGTGCTACCTCTGTACAAAATTTCATTCAATTCGGTTTCACCGTGTTAGAATTGATATGGTGAATCGATTTGCTCATACACACGGCCGCTATCTGCAAACTATAGGGTTGATGACCTTCTGGTTCAATCAAAAGATGCTTCCCACAAAAAGGTATGTTGTTGCAAAATTTGGTAGATATCAAATAATTAGGTTGGTCGTAATTTGATTTAAGCTTTTAACATTTGGGTGGCCGCCATTCCATTTCCGTCAAGATGGCGGCGATATAAAATATGACACTGAGGTGCCCTTTGCTAGTGCTACCTCTGTACCAAATTTCGATCAATTCGCTTTCACCGTGTTTGAATTGATAGGGGAAATCAATTTGCACACACACATGGCCGCTATCTGCAAACTATTGGGCTGATGCCCTTGTCGTTTGGTCACAAGATGCTTCCCAGATAAAGGAATATTGTTGCAAAAATTGGTAGAGATCAAATGATTAGGTTGGTCGTAATTTGATTTAAGCTTTTAACATTTGTGTGGCCACCATTACGTTTTCGTCAAGATGGCGGCAATATAATACATGGCACTGAGGTGCCCATTGCTAGTGCTCTGCCTCTGTACCAAATTCCGTTCAATTCGGTTTCACCGTGTTTGAATAGAGAGAGGGAATCGATTTACACACATACAGGGCCGCCATTCGTAAATTATTGGGCTGATGACCTTGTAGTTTGGTCAAACAATTCTTCATACATAATGGGTGGCCGACATTACGTTTTCGTCAAGATGGTGGCGATATAAAACATGACACTGAGGTGCCCTTTGCTAGTGCTACCTCTGTACCAAATTTCGTTCAATTCGGCTTCTTCAACCTTTTTTTAGCCTATTTTCAATTTTGAAAAAAATAGGCTTATGAGATCACCTTTTGTCCGTGTGTGTGTGCGTGTGTGTGTGTGTGTGTGTGTGTGTGATTCGTGTGTGTGTCCCCCCCTAATAAAATCGAAACGGCTGGAGCGATTTCAATGAAACTCAGGAAGATCATAGCACTATTCCCGGCGACCTCAACCGTGCCCTTCAAATTTTGTTACGTCTCTCCAATCCAACATGGCGGCTGTGCGAAATATTTCACTAGCATTCAATATCTCCGAAACTATTACCGATATCGCCCTGACATTGTGTACGGCGATAAAGGGCACTACTAAAAGTTCACCTATGAGACTTTCAAAAACCTGGTGACTATAAAACCAACATGGCGGCCAAGCGAATTTGAGATATTTAAATAGACTTTTCTCGCGATTTAACTATCTAAATGTAATGAAACTTGGTACAGCAAATGTTTATACACATTGTAATGCACTGGAGTCTAATTTAGTTCAATTGTTTACATAACCTCAAAATGGCGGCAGTGCGAAATATTTCACTGACATTCTATATCTCCGAAACTATTACAGATATCACTCTGCAATTTTGTACGGTGATAAAGGGTACTGATACAGGTATACCTATGTATATTTCATAAACCTGTAAAGTACGAAACGAACATGGCGACCAAGCGAATTTAAAATATTTTAATAGACTTTTCTCGTGATTTAACTCTCTGAGCGCAGTGAAATGAGGTACAGTAATTGATTTTGCAGATTGTAATGCACTGCCATCTAATTTAATTCAATTGCTTACATAACCTCAAGATGGCGGCTGTGCGAAATTTTAAAATTAAGTTTTAATTTCTTGTGTCGTAATCATGCGATCGAAGTGAAAGTTTGAATAATGAACCTAGGCAATAATTGTCCTTGAATGGTACATAACTCTATGGCCTATACACATAACACTCCTAAATGGTGAGCTCCCGAAATATTTAGGCGGTTCTCAATATCTATGAATCTTTTACAGCAACCAAACTGAATTTTTTATGTTCATAGAGACTATGAACATATGTTCACCTATAGGACTTTCAGGAACCTGGTGAGCACAAATCCAACATGGCGGCGACGCGAAGTATAAATATTTAAATGGACGTTTCTCGCGAATTAACTATCCGAGTGCCGTGAAACGTTGCACGTTAAATGCTTATACAAATGTTGATCCACTGGCATCTAATTTATTTCAATGGTTTGCATTATCACAAGATGGCTGCTGTGCGTAATTTTAAAATCTCGTTTTTACTTCTTGTTGTCTAATCATGCGATTGAAGTTTGAATACCACACGTACACAATAATCTTAATGTAATAGTACAAAAATAAAAATCCAACCTGGCGACCATCTGAAATATTTAGACGGTTCTCAATATCTACGAATCTGTTACAGCAATTAAACTGAAATTTTGTATGTTGATTGTGGCAGTTAACATAAGTAGGATATATGAAAATAGGCTGTATAGTTCTTCACGGAACTACTTGTTTTTTATGTTATCTCCTACCTTCTGTCGACACACAATATTTCGCCCTGTGTTGATCTCATAAGTCTACTTTCATTTATTTATTTATTTATTTTCAAAAATCGAAAGTAGGCTAAAAAGTATGATATGTTATAAACATCTGGGTCCTAGGAATGATATTCAACGAATTCGGATTTTATTCTTAAAAGTATCCGCAAATTAACTGCAAACATTATCGGTAGTTTATCCGCTATCCAGGCATGGCTTTAGTAATAGTAGAGCCATATGAACGTTTTGCACGATTGACACATTTTTGGAATATCAACGAACAGTTTCCCATGCAAGAGCTGGAGACACGTGTCAGGGGGTGAACGACATTTTTTTCGATATTACTTCCTTTCTTTATTGTCCAATATGTAGCTTACATTAAGCGACCCCTTTTACACTTAATTAAAATATGTTATGTTTGATGTGTTATACGACACAGAAAATAAGTTTGGTAAAATCCAATACACTCTGATAATTGAATTTGAGAGCCCAATAGATTTCACAACATTCAATAAAGTTTGGATTTTTATCAACTGTGCGCATATACAGTACAGTACAATTTCAAACAAAATATACAAGTTTATTACGATAATTGATTTGGGTTCTGTAATATCGTTAAACAAAATCCACGATATGTAGATATACAGCGGGAGGAAGGACGTAAAGAACATTGCCTCATCCTCTCTTCATATGGACCCACCAGGGGCTCATATCTAGTGGGACGTGGGTTGGTGACCACGGGACCCCAGCTGAGTCCGGCATAGCTTCCACTTATTTGTGCCGGGCTCCTCTCCGTCTTCTTTTCTGTCGACCTCTCTTGGGCCACTCTAGTTCTCTTCCGGCCCCGACGGTATTAGGATATCCGAGGCCAAGGGAGTCTCTTTTTTCCCCGCCTTAATTGGCCCTTGTCTCGTCTTTCCTGATACCCTCCTTCTGCGAGGGGTCAACCTTCTTTTTTTTTTCATGTTATCTCCTACCTTCTGCTCAAGGCCCTCAAGGAAGCAGGGTGTATGTAGCCTCACCATTTCTGGTGCACCCTGGATATTGCTACACCTTCAGGGGCTCACGGCTGGTGAGTTTGGGAGTTGGCGATTCCGATGGATTCCTGAGTTGGGTCCGTTATTTCCCTTTTTCTACTGACTCCCCTTTCCATTTTCTATCTGCCTTTCATGGCTCTCCTTACCGGGTGAGTTAGCCGTGGTGGTTACGGCATGACTGATGGCAGTCGCTCACATCCGGGAGGCGAGGAGGTTCGAATCCCCCCGCCGGCAACCTTGAAGATGGTCTTCTGTGGTTTCCCATCTTCCTTCCAGGCAAATGCCGGGGTTGGTCCCTAACTATAGGCCACAGCCGCTACCTTCCAACTCCTCGTCCTTACATTCCAACTTCCCTCCTTCCCTCCCCAACGGTACTTGTAGCTCACCCATTGGGTGTCCGTCCCGAAGCAGCTACAAAACTGGCGAGCCGAACATGTCCTCGGACACTCCCGGCACTAAAAGCCATACGCTAAAAAAAAAAAAAAAAAAAAAAAAAAAAAAAAAAATGGCTCTCCTACCTACAAAGTCCCTCAATCCTCATTCTTCGAGGGTTGAGGGCATTGATTTTCTTCCTGTCCTTTATTTGCCTTGTCCTTGATTGGTTTACCATTTCTTCTTCTAGTATGTAAGTCTGTAGTTAGTAATAGTTATAGTTTTCATTCTCATCTCATCTTTCACTATCACCCAAACCATTAGGGACCGATAACCTAGATGTTAGGCCCCTTAAAACAACAATTATCATCATCATCATCATCACCTTTATATGTAGGAAAGGAAGGGACTGATTGACGACGGTTGTTGTTGATTTGTTTAGGGGCTTTGCGACATCGTGGCCATGTATCCCCGTGTACTTGAGTGCCTGTAGAATTTGTCTGATAACCTGCGCCATTGTGAAGGCTGTATCAGTGTATGTAGTTGTAATTCAGATGATTGGGAAGAAGGCAGCCGTGGCCTTAAATAGAAACTGAGCAGAAGTGAGAAACCACAGATAAGCATTTTCAGGATGGCTGAGGTGGGAATTGAAACTGCCTCTTCACAGCTTTGCCTCACGAAACAGGGAGTGCACCCCGTTACAGCCGTCAGACCAGAATTACATTTCTTGGCACCCCGGCCTCCGCGATGACAGCCAAAAGGGCTAGCCACTACGCTACGACTACAAAGGGAAGCGACAAGTTCGGATATCCAAGATTCGAATCCCAGGACTGAAACTGACCATCTTGATTGTAGTTGACTTCCTCCAGCTTTTCATACAGTGGCTTCAGACTAACGCCAAGAATACTCCTTGTTTATATCCGTTCTCCTCGAGTTGTGTTGACTAGCATTCTGCCAAGAAATTAAATTCTGATCTGAGGGCTGAAACGAGTTTTACACTCAGCCTCGTGAGACAAAACTGAGAATACGATGATCAGGGAAAGGATTTCTAAGTAAATACATATCTTATGTTATTGATTGTACGTCCCTTTTAACTACCGTGGCTTTTAGAGACGCCGGGGTGCCGGAATTTTGCTCAGAAAGGGATCTTTAACGTGCCAGTAAATCTACTGACACGACTCCCTCACATTTCTGCACCTTCACATGCCAACTGTCTGCGCCAAGATTCGATCCTGCAACCTTGGGAACAGCAGACGATAACGTTACCGCTGAGCCACGCAGCCAAATCCATACCTATTTCGGAAGCTAAACTTAATTATATTTTGTATTATCTTTACAAATCATGACGTGTGAATTTAAGAAACGGAATATTTATTTTCCATATTTTTTCCATATTTTGGAGTTTAGCACATTTGCTCCATATTCTGGCCTGTTCGCCATCTCTTGATGAATACAGTACTTTTGCATTTGTCAGTTGGCACAGGCTAGAGTAAAAGGTGGCTTTTCACCGATGTCTCAGTCTCACTCATGGCTGTGATTATATGGAAGCTACTGAGGTATGGGTGGTGCTTAGTAATGGCATTCGGGGCACAGTCAGTGCCTGTGAATGCTGTGAAAGGTTCAACTCATAGGGTTAGGACTACTGTTCTGACTCAGTGAGGAAAGCAATGGCAAACTACCTCACTCCTCTTCTTGCCTAGAACGCCTCAAAATAGCGCTGCCTTGGGTTTTTGTGGGTATCTACTCACATAACGTAACGGCGGTACTTTTTGAGGATCCAACCAGCCTTCGGGCTGACTACCTAACAGACAGCTCCATATTCTTATAATAATAATAATAATAATAATAATAATAATAATAACCCCTGGCATTACAGCCAGCGAAGGGCCTAGGCCTACCAAGCGACCGCTACCCAGCCATTTGGCCTGCAGATTTTGGGGTGACGCGTGATCAGCGCATCCGGTCCCCTCGGCCGTTAATCTTGGTTTTCGTGATCGGGGCGTTGCCTCACTGTCAGACAGCTACTCAATTGTCGTCACGAGGCTGAGTGCACAACGTTCCAGCCCTCACGTCAGTTTCTAAAATCCCTGACGGAGCCGGGAATCGAACCCGGGGCCTCCAGGTGAGAGGCAGGCGCTCTACCCCAACACCAAGGGGCCGACCATATTCTTAGTCATTAAAATCAATATAGTCCATATTTCGGCTAAAAAATATAAAATTCTATTAAATTAACAGCCATGTCAATAATGGAGAAACGAATTAAAAATCTATATTTAAAAAGAAAAAAAATAGCTGCTGTGCAGCTCATCATCACACCTGTCCACGCACAAGTTTATAAGGTAACGTGATATTAATCTGCCCTTAAAGACAATAGGAGAATATTCATTTTCTAGCACTAAAAAAACATTTTGCAATCCATTGTTCTGGTAATAGAGAAACAAATTCTTCTTCATTATTAGGAATATTCTACAATACAGTAATTTTCCTTGAACCCAAAAATACTCTACTCCTCCACAAATTTCGGTCTTCAGCATCTTCCTCGGTTAATCCTCTGGTAGCTATGCTTCTCTTTACACCATCCATCCGTTGTTCTCTTGGTTTACCCCGATTCAGTTTGCCCTCAGCTTGCCAATGTAACATTAAATTTGGAATTCTTCAAGTAACATTGATATTAAAATCGGAAGTGCAACATTATGTTTCAAGTAGATCTACTTCGTTTAGCTTCTTTGAACTTGGATATTAAATAGAAATTACAGTTTTTAAATGTTTTAAGCCTATATATAACTCCATATTTCTATTTTAAAAAAAAATATATATATATATATGTACAGTACATATTTCATTCATTATTAGTACATATAAATCCGTTCCCTGATGATAATTGTTGTTTTAATGGGCCTAACATTAAGTTATTGACCCCTAATGGGTTGGGTGATCGTGAAAATGATAGTGAAATGTTGAACTAAAACTAAAACTAACTACGAACTAGAATGGGAAAAGGACAAAAGAAAGGAGTAAGGGTAGTAAACGACAGGGAAAATAAATGATCTCAACCCTCGATGAATGAGGACTGAAGGACTTGGAAAGACGTAGAGTCATCAAAGGCAGAGAGGAAATGGAAAGATGAGAGGGTCCGCACCAAAGGCATTTGAAAAGTGGTAAACGGACTCAAATAAATTAGGCCAGGGAGTAAAATTATAAATAATAATAATAAGGGTATGGAATTCGTCCGATACATGTCTTACGAAAAAAAAAAGGAAGCTTGTAGTTTAACGTGACCGTTAATCTTGAGATCATGAGCTACGGGACCTCCTTTTTACGTGGAATCCGAACCACAGGACATGGCATTTCACTTCGAAAATCTCACATGCATTGACCGGGAATCGAACCCGGACCGCCTTGGTGAGAGACATACAGCTAGACCACTGAGCCACCACGCCCCCCACCCATGTCTTACGATGGTGTGTGTATAACAGCATTGATTATAGGCCTAGAATTACTTGGAACACGGTACCTGGAATGAGACTCAATAATGGCTTCAAACGCTTCCTATGCCTAGGCCCTAGACCACTCAGCTGCGTTGGTGAATTGACTCATATTTGCTATGACACTATCAAGGTTGAAATAACTCAAAAATTACTGCTGCTTGTAAAAGTCACATTTTATTAAGAATTTCGTTGGGAGCTACAGCCCCAGCTACCCCTCGTTTGGATTCGTCCCTGCTTGCTCAGATTTAGCTTCCTCAGTCACCAGCAATGACTATACGGCTCTCTCATTTTCTTTGAATGAATGAGTTGTGAATACGTAGGTGGGAGGATAGACAGGCTGCGCGCACGCGCTATCCATACAGCACCTAGTTCAGAGTGTGTTACAGAGATGCCGCTACCAGCGTTACTAGTTTCCTCGTATGCCTGACGGCAGCAGCACATTACACGCGAGCAGGCAGTTTCCATCGCGGGAGATTCGTGAAACTCGCCAGCAATTGAACGCGGAAACAACAGAATTTCACAGGCTACAAGAGTCGAGGAAACGAAAGCAAGGAAGATTGTGGTTTTATGTGACCGTGTATCTTGTAATTATGAGCCACTGGACCTCCTTTTAACGTGGAATCCGAACTTGCGCCACCACGCCCATACAAGAGTCACAGCACTTGACAAATTACTGTATTGTTGTTGTTTCAAATGAGGGGCCTGGATATCGTGGTCATTTAGGCCCGTGTACTTGGGTGTGCATTAGTTCCCGTTTTTGCGGTGTCTGTATTAGTAGGTGTGTATTTGTATATTTGGGTGATGATTGGGAAGGAGGCGGCCGTGGCCTTAACTTTAGAAGTGGGAAAGCACGGAAAACCACTTCCAGGATGGCTGAGGTGGGAATCGAACCCACCTTTTCTCAGTTTTGCTTCACGTACCAGCCTTCAGACCGGAATTAAATTTCTTGGCAGGGCCGAGAATCAATCCCGGGTCTCTACGCAACTACGCAACAAGGCGGTTGGGGGAAGGATGTAAGCCTGGAACCACCTCAAGTGTAGTTGAGATGGGAGTCGAAGGAGTTATTGTCCAAAGTCTGTGGATGCCCCATTCAAGACCAGAATACTTCATGACAGAGCCTGGAATTAAATCCAGAATTTCTTCAACAGTGTCCATATACTTATAATAAACCTAATTCATATCAGACAGCCCGGGGTAACCACACAGAGTCAGAATCCACAACGTTGAGTAAAACAAAACACATTTAAAGACAGGGCTAGAGTCGAATATTTTCTTCAGTCGCCAATTCTACAAGGACGAAAGTTAATTGTCATCCAATCCGATTACTAAACTTAATAAATTATAGAAGGTAGCCCAAAGAATCAGAAACCCCAATTGACGTCAAATTGACAGATGAAAAGCTACAGGAAATAGGAGAATTCTGCTATTTAGGGCGCAAAATAACAAGCGATGGACGAAACAAAGGGGTTATAAAAAGTAGTTTGGCTCAGGCAAGGAAAGCATTTCTACAGAAAATAAATAAGTTTACATCAAATATAGATTTAGGTATTAGAAATTCATTTTTGAAAGAATTTGTCTGGAGCGTGGCACTGTATGGAAGCGAAACTTGGACTGTTGGCACTGCAGTAAAGAGGAGAATAGAAGGGTTTGAAATGTGGTGTTACAGGAGAATGATGAAGATCTGATGGGTAGAGGGTAACAAATGAAGAGGTATTAAGACGAGTGGGAGAGGAGAGACGTTTCCGGCGACTGCTAATGAAGAGAAGAGATAGGCTGGTTGGACACGAACTAAGACATCCAGGAATAGCAAACTTAGCTATGGAAGGAAGGATCGAAGACACGAACTGTAGGGATGGACCAAGGTTAGAATATGTTAAACATTCATGTATTTATTTATTTATTTAGCGAATGGATTTTAGTGCCGGGAGTGTCCCGAGTTTGTAGCTGCTTCTATGCGGGCTCCCATGGGGTGAACTATAAGTACCGTTCAATTTCAAGTAGTTCCAACTTTGGCTACAATATGATACTGACACCTAGTGGTGAACGTTGGAACTTGAAAGAGCATTTCAAACGAAATATAACCTACAAATTTGGCTACATGCTACAAATTGTAGCGGCAGGTTCTTTTACATGCCATAAATTTATGACATGGGCCCGCTGGCTTTACTTCCCCTCCGAAGGAATACTGAAGGATTTTAACGCTCTTAATGAATCTGACGACTTCGGACGGGTTTGAACCCACGATCTTGGGCATAGCAGTTCAGCATGCTACCGACTACGCCACCGAAATCGCTTAAGTTGAACAGATTGCCTCGGATATAAGGTGTATTAGCTATGTCGAGATTAGCTCAGGACAGCTGCATCAAACCAGTCAAAAGACTGAAGACTCAAACAACCACAACAGAAGGCATACATAGACAGAATAACAATGACCAAAGCGATGCAGAGTCATCTAAGCCATGCACCATATCTGGACTTCGGTAGCTGGCATACGTAAGTTCCCAGCAGATAATAGCGGATATTTAATTCTAGTTCGTGGGCTGGAACAGGAAATCAAACCCTGGCTTCTACGGTAACAACCAAGAATGCTAGTCGCTACTTCACGAGGCGTAAAATAATCACCAAAATACAACGCAGTTTAACTTTTATGTGACATTTTAATCCACATTGTAGCCTACGCCTATAAACGTTCAACAGTAGTTCTTAACACAGAATGACACTTCTCTGACGGTTTAATAAATTGTGAATTGTTTTTATTTACCTTCTTTGTCAGTTCTCATGTTTTACTCTCCGGCGTAATTTATCTTAATACTCTCTTTTCTCGGGCCTGAATCAACAGAATGAGAAACTCTTAACGTCACGTTGCTACTTAGCATTTAAGTTGCCTGCCTCGTTTGTTTATCCAAGCACCAATTCCAGAGAAACTCACCATTACGCAAGATAGAAAAAAATGTTTACAAAACAAACGACCACATTAATTATCCATACAGTTTTTCTTTATCGCACAGCGCATGGAATGAATCGAATCAGAGAAGTATTCTTGTATCATGTATAAAACGTTATATTGCCAACTGCATTCTTATTATTACCAGAAATATCAGGAAATGTTTGAAATTTACGAACTGATGAAATACATAGAGGTAATTTACTCCAAATCGGAAACTAACAAGAAGTTCCGTGAAGAACTATACAGCCTACTTTGCATGCCAATGATTATTCTACAGTATATGAACCTATCTAGAATAATGACGAAATTAAGTTGGTAATATCGAAATATCTAATTAGTTCAAAATATACCTGGTATAATATAGCCTAATAGAGCACTACAGTTGGCAGCCTGGTGACTGAATATATTCTGAGTTCCATCTCTTAAGGTACAGAATACAAAATTTGGTTGAAGTCCAATGGACGTTACATGCAGTTAGACACTGGATCTATCAGCACGCGTAAAAGCATGTTACCAACAATACCATGCGTGTGCTGGTCAGAAATAATCTGAAATATTATGATATCTTGTTGTGCCAATTTTGAATGAAATCCATTTGTTAGTATAGAAGTTACATGCATTTTAAAATTGGACATATCAACAGGCATAGAATCGTGTTGGCAGCACTGCCTTGTATTGATTACTCCAAATTAATCTCGAATGTCAGGTGCTATACGTGTGCAAAGTATAGAGCTGTTGGCTTGCATACTTTCTGATATATTGATATTAGGGTAAAAAATATAGACAGCATTTATTAACAGTTGGCAGCCCTGATTTCTCTTAACAATACTTATAGTCATATCTGTTATGCTACACATAGAACATACGAAATTTGGTTGAAATCCAACTGATAGTATAGAAGTTACATGTATTTAAAAATTGGTTCTATCAGCAGGCTTATAATCATGTTGGTAGAACTGGCGTATATATCTTACTCCAAATTAATCTAAAATGTCAGAATATACGTGTGCATAGTTTAAAGCTGTTGGCTTGCATACTTTCTGATATATTGGTATTTTGATAAAGAAAAATAGAGAGAGCAATTATTAACAGTTGGCAGCCCTGGTGGCTCTCAATAATACGCTCAGTCATACATGTTTATGTGCAGATACTACATACAAAATTTGGTTGAAATCCAATGGATAGTGTACACGTTATATGCATTTAAACATTGGACCTATCAGAAGGCTTAAAATTATTTTGGCAACACTGTCATGGTTGGTCTTATGGAAATTAAACTGAAATAGTATTATCTACATGTGTGCCAATTTTGGAATAGCTCTCATGCATACCTTGCAAGATATCCAACATGGAGCTCAAATTTCTAGTGCGTTTTTTCAGCAGTTGGTAGCACTGACATCATTTTAAAATATGGTCGTGTGATGTTCCGGTGCACATCTTTACTCATACTAAATTTGGTTTTGATTGCTGCAGCCATTTGGGAGTTGATAGGGGGGGGGGGGGGGGACACACACACAGCCAGACAGACAGACAGACAGACACACATTTTCCCGGATCGATCTCATAAGTCTACTTTTCCTCATTTTTGCAAAATGTGAAAAGTAGGCTAAAAATACACGAATTCACATAGCGGTACCTTAAATATCAAAGAAAAGAACTGAGAACCACCTCCCTATCTAGCCCATGTTAAATTTTCAATTTTTTGGTACAGATTACTCAAAACCTATTTTGGTTCTTCTTTTTTCTTTCTTTCGAATTTGGCCGCCTGTGGACCGCATGGAACCTAAGGCTTTCTGGTTAATCTCTTCTTCTCTTCCCAAAACCTCTTCATTCGTTCACTTCTGATATTTCGCTCCTCCTCGGACATTACCAGTTTGGCTCTAATTTTAGGTGTTTTCTCCTCGAATATCTTGATGTTGTCAATTCGGTTTCTGAACTCTTTTCTGTTGTGGATCACATCCACTGAGAGTCCACTTTCCTTGGCGTCTCTTTTAACCTCTTCTACCCACTTAGTTGTAGCCTTCAGCTCTGTAATATACTTGAATATCCTCTTAGTCAGTCGGTTCTCATCCATTCTCACCAAATGTCCGTAGAATTTCAACCTTCGCTTCCGCATTGTGACAGTAATTTTTTCAGTATGTTTATAGAGGTCATCATTCCTTCTGTTCTTCCATGTCCCGTCAGCAGTTTTCTGTGGTCCTAAAATTTTCCGCAAAAATTTCCTCTCCTTTTTTTCCAGTTCTTGAAGATCCCCTTTTTTAGCCTATTTTCAATTTTGAAAAAATAGGCTTATGAGATCACCTTTTGTCCGTGTGTGTGTGCGTGCGTGTGTGTGTGTGTGTGTGTGTGTGTGTGTGATTCGTGTGTGTGTCCCCCCCTAATAAAATCTAAACGGCAGGAGCGATTTCAATGAAACTCGGAAAGTTCATAGCACTATTCCCGGCGACCTCGACCGTGCCCTTCAAATTTTGTTACGACTCACCAATCCAACATGGCGGCTGTGCGAAATATTTCACCAGCATTCAATATCTCCGAAACTATTACCGATATGACCCTGACATTTTCTATGGTGATAGAGGGAACTACTATAAGTTCACTTATGTGACTTTTGAAAACCTGGTAACTACAAAACCAACATGGCGGCCAAGCGAATTTGCGACTTTTAAATAGTCGTTTCTCGCGATTTGACCAACCAAACGCAATGAAACTTGGTACAGTATATGTTTATATACATTGTAATGCACCGACAACTAACTTCGTTCAATTGTTTACATAATCACAAGATGGCGGATGTGCGAAATATTTCACCGGCATTCTATACCTCTGAAACTATTAGCGGTATCTCCCTAAAATTTTGTACGGAGATAAAGGGCACTACTGGAAGTCCATCTATAAGATTTTCAAAAACCGGTTTACTACAAAACGAACATGGCGGCCAAGCGAATTTGAACATTTTAAATAGACCTTTCTCGCGATTTAATGTTCCAAGCGCACTGAAACCTGGTACAGGAAATATTTATACACATTGTAATCCACTGGTATCTAATTTAGTTCAATTGTTTCCATAACCTCAAGATGGCGGCAGTGCGAATTTTAAAATTAAGTTTTTATTTCTTGTGATGTATTCATGCGATCGAAGTGAAAGTTTGTATAATGAACCTACGCAATACTTTTCCTTTAATGGTACATGACTCTATGGCCTATACATTTAACAATCCAACATGGCGACCATCCGAAATATTTAGACGATACTGAATATCTACGAATCTATTTTAGCAATCAAACTGCATTTTTAATGTTCATAGGGGCTATGAACTTAAGTTCACCTATAGGACTTTAAATAACCTGGTGAACACAAATCCAACATGGCGGTGACGCGAATTATAAATATTCACATGGACGTTTCTCGTAATTTAACCATCCGCGTTCAGTGAAACTTGGTACAATAAATCTTTATACGAATGGTAATCCACTGGCATCTAATTTATTTCAATTGTTTCCATAACCTCAAGATGGCAGCTGTGAAAAATTTTTAAATCTCCTTGTTTTTTCTTGTGTCCTAATTATGCGATTGAAGTTTGAATACTACACGTTCACGATAATCTGCATGTAACAGTACATAACTCTAGGACCTACATATATAAAATCCAACATGGCGACCATCCGAAATATTTAGTCGGTTCTCAATATCTACGAATCTATTACTGCAATCAAACTGAAATTGTGTATGTTGATAGTGGCAATTAACATAAGTAGGATATATGAAAATAGGCTGTGTAGTTCTTCACGGAACTACTTGTTATTCAGTGTCAAGCACTCCGAGGCGTACAGACCCTCTGGCTTTACTACTGTGCTATAGTGTCTGAGTTTTGCCTTGTAGGATATTGCTCGTTTGTTGTATCTGTTCTGGGTTAACCTATAAGCCAAATCCAATTTTCTAGCTCTTGCCCTATTTGCTTCTTTATCTAGCCCATTGGGTTCTATCCATTCACCTAGATATTTAAACTTCTCAGTTCTTTTGACAGTCCCATGTTTCACTTTTATGTGTCTCTCTCCAAGGTGTCTGCACTCCATGTATTCTGTCTTTTCATAGGAGACTTTAAGACCCGTTTTCTCTGCGATTTCGTGCAGAGTATCCAGCATTTTTTGGGCATCATCTCGGCTTTGGGCTAAGAGGGCAAGATCATCAGCAAAAGCCAAACATTTAATTTCCAGGTTCTGTCCTTTCCTTCCCAGATGTATCCCCCTTACTCCTTTCATGTCCAAAGCTTCCTCCCAGGTTCTCGTGATTTTCTCCAGAACAATGTTGAAGAGGATAGGTGATAAGCCATCTCCTTGTCTGACCCCTGTTAGGTAGATTTCATTAGAAAGCTAACTATTGCAATGGGTCCCATGTTTCGACTTCCGGAAATTTTCGACATATCTTCGCGTTTCACATCCCCCAGACCC
The DNA here is from genome assembly GCA_946902985.2 of Meconema thalassinum. Classification (NCBI taxonomy): domain Eukaryota; kingdom Metazoa; phylum Arthropoda; class Insecta; order Orthoptera; family Tettigoniidae; genus Meconema; species Meconema thalassinum. The sequence continues at coordinate 166,416,245 of OX336396.1, forward strand.
CAAAACCACCGTCAGTTCAAAAGTTTATACATAATTTATGTATGTATATATATATATATATATCAGTTTCTTGTGGACACGATAACTGCCGTAATTTTGCACCAATCACTTTGAATTTTTTACATAATATGTATCCCTATAAAATCTCGGTCGAGTTCGTTAATGGGCAAAATCGGTCGAAGGGGGTGAAAATGGGGGGCTTTTTTCGAAAAATTGAAATTTCGCTATAACTCTCTTAATACGCGAAATATCGAATCCATTCAAAGTTCATAATATGTGTCGGATAAGTGCCAACAATTTATGTCAAATAAGCTAACTATTGCAATGGGTACCATGTTTCGACTTCCGGAAAATTTCGACATATCTTCGCGTTTCACATCCCCCAGAACCACCGTCAGTTCAAAAGTTTATATATAATTTATATATATATATATATATATATATGCATATCAGTTTCTTGTGGACACGATAACTGCCGTAATTTTGCACCAATCACTTTGAATATTTTACCGAATATGTATACCTATAAAATCTCGGTCGAGTTCGTTACTGGGCTAAATCGGTCGAAGGGGGTGAAAATGGGGGGCTTTTTTTTTTGAAAAAGTGAAATATTGCTATAACTCTCTTAATAGCCTATGTGAAATATCGAATCCGTTCAACGTTCATACTATGTGTCGGATAAAGCCCAAAAATTTATGTTTCAAGAGTTTTTTTTTATAGCACCAACCATTGACCAAAGGGGTGGGAAAAAGTGGGTTTTTCGGGAAACATTAATCATATCTCTCTTAATAGGCACAATATCAAAACCGTACAAAATGGACAATATTCCCCTAATAATTACCTACAATTTTGTCTGAATGAATTTTTGATATGACCCACCATTATGCCAAGGGATGAGAAAAATGATTTCGGAATTATAAGAAAATGCCAAGAGCTATCAGTGGTTGCCATGGCAATACTACTAAATTGATGAGGGATGAGCCATCAGACGTTGCCAAGATAACGCACTTGCACGAGATCATATTCAGAATTCCATCTGACTAAGTGTGAAGCGGCTTCGGTGACGTAACTGGTAGCAAGCATGCTGAATGTCTATTCCCAAGGTCGCGAGTTCAAAGCCGGCCGAAGTCGTTGGATTTTCTAAGAGCTCTAAAAATCCCTCAGTATGCTTTCCTTTGGAGGGGAAGTTCCAACTTTCGTTGCGAGTTGCTGGCTGCGGTGGCATTTAGTAGCCAAGTTCACAGGTAGGTGTCGTTGACGGTAGTACCTGGTAGCAACATTAGGAACTACTGCTTGAAATTGACCGTCTGCAGTCCTTTCCTGAATTACAGACTAATACAGCCATCGCTAAGTACACGGGGTTACATGACCGCGTTGTCGCAGCCCCTAAACTGAGGAACCAACCAAAATCTCTGCGGGAGATATAATTTTGCGTGAAGAAGTAACAGACCGTTACATAGTTACACATCAGTGTCGAAACCTTGCATAAGGACAGTGTGACCACAAGTATAACAAGTAGTTCCGTGAAGAACTATACAGCCTATTTTCCTATATCCTACTTAAGTTAATTGCCACTATCAACATACTCAATTTCTGTTTGATTGCTGTAATAGATTCGTAGATATTAAGAACCGACTAAATATTTCGGATGGTCGCCATGTTGGATTTTATATATGTAGGTCCTAGAGTTACGTACTGTTACATGCAGATTATTGTGAACGTGTAGTATTCAAACTTCAATCGCATAATTAGGACACAAGAAAAAACAAGGAGATTTTAAATTTTTTTCACAGCTGCCATCTTGAGGTTATGGAAACAATTGAAATAAATTAGATGCCAGTGGATTAACATTCGTATAAGGATTTACTGTACCAAGTTTCACTGCACTCGGATGGTTATATTGCGAGAAACGTCCATGTAAATATTTATAATTCGCGTCACCGCCATGTTGGATTTGTGATCACCAGGTTATTTAAAGTCCTATAGGTGAACTTAAGTTCATAGCCCCTATGAACATTAAAAAATGCAGTTTGATTGCTAAAATAGATTGGTAGATATTCAGTATCGTCTAAATATTTCGGATGGTCGCCATGTTGGATTGTTAAATGTATAGGCCATAGAGTCATGTACCATTAAAGGAAAATTATTGCGTAGGTTCATTATTCAAACGTTCACTTCGATCGCATGACTACATCACAAGAAATAAAAACTTAATTTTAAAATTCGCACTGCCGCCATCTTGAGGTTATGTAAACAATTGAACGAAATTAGATACCAGTGGATTACAATGTGTATAAATATTTCCTGTATCAGGTTTCAGTGCGCTTGGAACATTAAATCGCGAGAAAGGTCTATTTAAAATTTTCAAATTCGCTTGACCGCCATGTTCGTTTTGTAGTTAACCGGTTTTTGAAAGTCTTATAGATGGACTTCCAGTAGTGTCCTTTATCTCCGTACAAAATTTTAGGGAGATACCGCTAATAGTTTCAGAGATATAGAATGCCGGTGAAATATTTCGCACATCCGCCATCTTGTGATTATGTAAACAATTGAACGAAGTTAGATGTCGGTGCATTACAATGTATATAAACATATACTGTACCAAGTTTCATTGCGTTTGGTTGCTCAAATCACGAGAAACGTCTATTTAAAAGTCACAAATTCGCTTGGCCGCCATGTTGGTTTTGTAGTTACCAGGTTTTCAAAAGTCACATAAGTGAACTTATTGTAGTTCCCTCTATCACCATATAAAATGTCAGGGTAATATCGGTAATAGTTTCGGAGATATTGAATGCTGGTGAAATATTTCGCACAGCCGCCATGTTGGATTGGTGAGTCGTAACAAAATTTGAAGGGCACGGTCGAGGTCGCCGGGAATAGTGCTATGAACTTTCCGAGTTTCATTGAAATCGCTCCTGCCGTTTAGATTTTATTAGTGGGGGGACACACACACGAATCACACACACACACACACACACACACACACACACACACACACACACACACACACGCGCGCGCGCACACACACACGGACAAAAGGTGATCTCATAAGCCTATTTTTTTCAAAATTGAAAATAGGCTAAAAATGGACCCCAAATGACAAGAAGGTTACCGTTCCCATAAGACAATAAAATGTTTAAAATAAGCATAAAATGACGAAAAACAAAGTTAATTAAGCTCCAATTATAAAATACCTTCTCGCAATAAATGAGGTCTGATCCTTCTACGAAAACCTGCATATTCTGCCTATTTTCGCCTATCCCCAAGTTTGTCCGGTGAAATCTACCTCCGCCTTCCGGCATGCCGAGATGACTTTTTTTTTTTATTATTTCAAAAGGATCAGAGATTTCTCCGAAGAACTTCACTTTTGACATGGTATCCGTTAGAGTTTGTTTGATTATTTCTCTCGTCTTCCTGTCAATTCCGAACTCCTCTAGGCTGTTAAATAAAGACTGCCTGTCAATTGAGTCGTACGCCTTCTTGATGTCAACGAATATTACTACAATGTTCTGGCTTCTCAAAGCTCTTGATCTGAGGATGCTCTTGAGGTTGAATATTTGTTCTGCGCACGATCTCCCCTTTCTAAAGGGGGTTATTACAATGAAATTTTCAGAGATTGTTATAAAAAAGACTTTCCTGCTCCATAATCTGGATTATTTGCATCCTCTTCAGTCCTTTAAAGATTCCTCTCTATTGTCCTTCCCTTTTAGTCATGTCTTCAATCACTAATTCTATAGCCAACATGGCGGAGATGCGAAAATTAAATTTTAAATATTTAAATTGACTTTTCTTACAAATTAACCATCCGAGCGCAAGTGTGTTAGTTTCTTTGATTAACCTTGTTACTACTTTGTTACTGATCATGGTTATGAAGTCAATATCAGGTATGTTTCTGCCATGAGATGAGATGAGATGTATAGGGAAGGGGAAAGCTGCTGGGACAAATGTTAAAAATTGAGGCGGAATACAACATAGTGAATATTTTTAATGCTGTTTCACGGCTACCAAATTGAAAATTGATCATTACCAAGCGAAATGGTAGTGCATTCAAAAGTTTACCTCCAGTAGTTCAGAGCAGCCTCCGTGGCTTAGGCGGCAGCACGCCGGCCTCTCACCGCTGGGTCCGTGGTTCAAATCCCGGTCACTCCATGTGAGATCTGTGCTGGACAAAACGGAGGCAGACAGGTTTTTCTCCGGGTACTCCGGTTTTCCCTGTCAAAATTTCATTCCAGCAACACTCTCCACTATCATTTCATTTCATCTGCCATTCATTTAATCATTGCCCCAAAGGAGTGCGTCAGGCCTCGGCTGCCGGCACAGTTCATATCCTCGCCGCTAGATGGTGGCTTCATTCATTCCATTCCTGACCCGGTCGGAGACTGGAAGCAGGCTGTGGATTTTCATTTCCCCTCCAGTAGTTCAGAAATTATCCGCAAAAGAATGAGCCGAGGTAAACGTGTGCGTTTCTTTTCAAAGAGTAACACGATTACAAAAAGTGTCATATCATGCACATTTTTAAGACTTTTTTCATTTTTTGAACGTATTTGAGTTATCCACATACTAATTATTCAAAACAATAAGAAACTAAATTTCGTTTTTTTTCTTCACCCCAAACCAAGCGTTTCTCACCTTTAAAATGATAATGTGTTTACTTATAGCCTGCACTGCAACTTCCAAGTTATTGTTGCCTACGTTATCGAAAAGTTGCTAAATCAAGAGGACTCAGAAGGTCATTCAACGACTAACTATAACAATAAGACTAGCGATTTTCTAGATGATTTTAAAACTAATCGACGATAAATTTATTGACGTTTACATGGTAATTTATTTATTGAAAACATGGTAGTATGGTGAAAGACAGAGAGTTGATGCTGTTGTTGTTTGAGTCTTCAGACTTTTGACTGGTTCGATGCAGTCCTCCATACCTCCCTGTCCTGAACTAATCGTTCCATCTCTACATAGGAACCACGACTTACGAACGAGGCAATTTGTTTAACATATTCTAACCTTGGTCTACCCCTCAAGTTCTTGTCCTCGACCGTTCCTTCCATAACTAAAGTTTGCCTTTCTTGGGTGTCTTAGTGAATGTCCTACCAAGCTATCTCTTCTCTTCATTAGCAGTCGCCATAAACATCTCTCCTCTCCCACTTGTCTTAATACCTCTTCATTTGTTACTCTATCTAACCCGCTGATCTTCAACATTCTCCTGTAACACCACATTTCAAACGCTTCTATTCTCCTCTTTTTGGCTGCGCCAAAAGTCCAAGTTTCACTTCCATAGAGCACCACGCTCCAAACAAAGGCTTTCAAAAAATACTTTGTAATATGTGAATCTAGATTTGACGTCAACAGATTTCATTTCTGTAGAAATGCTTTCCTTGCCTGAGTCAACCAACTTTTTATATCCTCTTTGTTTCTTCAATCACTGGTTATTTTCCTTCCTAAATAGACTGGCTGCATGGCAGCAGTAACGTTCTCGCCTGCTGATACCAAGGTTGTAGGAACGAATCCTGGCGCAGTCAGCCAGAATTTGGGGGTGCACAAATGCATGGGAGCCGTGTCAGGATTTACTGGCACGTTAAAGATCACCTTCGGGGCAAACTTCCGGAAACCTGGCGTCTCCAAAAGCCTCAGTAGTTAAAAGGGACGTAAAACCAAAAACATTATTATTATTATTATTATTATTATTATTATTATTATTATTATTATTATTATACCTTTCTAAGTAGCGATTTCTTTGATTTCCTTCGGCTGCATTTGATTATTTTTATTTTATATTTATTGATTTTCTACATGAATTCCTTCTTTAAGACGGAGTACATACAATTTTAAAACTCATTCAAATCCTTTGGTGAACCGGCTAAGATGACAATGTCATTAGTAAGTCTCGGAATTGAAATAATTTCTCCTTGAATCGTTACTCATACATAAATAATGTCTGTTATTACCGTCATTGCTTGTTCAATGTACAGATTAAAGAGTATGGATGGTAAGTTGCAGCCTTGTCTTACACCTTTCTGAATAGCAGCTTCACTCTCATGTCCTTCGGCTCGAATGACTGACATCTACATTATGTACAGATTGTACATCACTCTTCTATCCCTGTATTTTCTTTCGATCCTTTTTCAGAGAGCGAAGGAGCAGAAAAAATCAATGCAGTGAATTTTCAGTTGCGATTTCCTGTGTATGCAGAACTTAGTGTGGCGACAAAACTGTGGAGCGTGATGGTGCAGTGGCTTAGCTGCTCTTTTGTCACGCGGACGGCCGAGGTTCGATTCCCGGAGACAGTGGGGTGGAATTTTCAACTGAAAAAATCACGTGGTGTCAGGAAAGGCATCCGGCCTTAAATCCCCAGCCAAAACCAAAATGAGCCTGGTTGTCTCCGGCGACCCCAATTAATTGGGCAAAGCCGAAGAAAGAAAGAAAGAAAGAAAGAAAGTGTAGCGTCAAAACTGTCTACATCGCTTTAGACCAACTCGCTGTATGGGAGTGAGAGCTGGGTGAATTCAAGATATACCATACGAAAACTGGAGATAACTGATATGAGAGTAGCTCGGACGATTGCTAGGACGAATATATGGGAACAATGGTAGGCGGGTACTCGTAATGAAGAAATAAAGGTTACGTTAGAAATGGACACGCTAGATGAAGCTGTTATTTCAAGCCGGATCATACGGTGGGGTTATGTGATGAGAATGGGGTAGGAGAGATTGATTGGTTGGTTGGTTCCTCAGTTTAGGGGCTGCGACAACGCGGTCATGTAGCCCCGTGTACTTTGTGTGTGTGTAGAATTTGTCTGATAACCGGTGTTAATTTTGATGACTGTATTAGTGTGTGCTATCAGTTTTTGATTCAAGTAAGGACTGCAGACATTGAATTTCAAGTAGTTCCTACTTTTGCCGCTAAAAGCCACCGTCAACGTCTACTAGTTCAGAACTTGGTTACTAAACGCCACCGCAGTCGGTTTCTGGCGACGAACGTTGGAACCTAAGAGCGTTGTTCAAATTTTTAACCTATAATTTAGCTTCACACCGGTGTGATTAGTGGAAGGTTCTTTATCAGGCCATAAACCCCCTCTACATGGGACCGCCGGATTTACTTCCCCTCCGAAGGAAGGCATACTGAGGGATTTTTAACGCTCTTAAAAAATCCGACGAATTCGGCCGGGTTTGAACCCGCGATCTTGGGCATAGGGAGGAGAGATTATCTAAGAGTTAATGAACTCAGCTATAAAGGCGATGTTAAATTCATCGTTTGACGATTTTAATCAGCGACGTTTCGTAGTGCTGTTAGTAGGTGGAGGTGACTCGTCCATAAACAGAGACTTGCAGACTGGACTAGATGCTGTAAGACAAAAGTCTCAAATGAAAATTATTAAATGCTGTTTATTTTAGTTTGTTGATTTACAAAAAAGAAAGATTGTCTGCAGTCCTTTTCAAACAAAAGATATTTACAATCAATGAATGAACATTACAGTCAACTAATCGAAATAGCCTACATTTCGCTAGCACTAGAATTTTGAGTAGCCTTAATGTGTAGCAGTATAAGGAGTCTAATGTAGTTGATCCTGGGAATATTTGAAAATTGTCACGCATTACCACAATTTCCTTCCGTATTCTAATTAAATCAAATGTGTAAGTTTGTATTGTAACTGTTAGTGTCACACCATTCGAATTCTGAGGAAGAATTCTTAATAATTAAAGGACTGTGTTTTCTTCAAGATTGGAACATCAGCCACGTGTTTTGGACTTATTCGTATCCACTCCCACCCCATCCGTGTTACCACAGAAGATGAACATGTGTTGATCTAGTTGATCCATTCATTTAACCCCAGTTAATTCTTGGACGTAAAAATTAAGACTTTACACTAGACCTCAGTCCTGTCCAATAGTTTCATTTTTGGGCTAGTGACGGCTGTAGCTTTAAGTTAGGTAACAACACGGAATTTGCTGAGACCGAGAGTAGAAGTTAGTAAACAATCCACAAACAGAAAATGTCTTCTAGGATCGCTGAGAAAGGATTCGAACCCATCTCTCCTCAATTGTTGTCCTTGATGTTGTTGTTCCATTTGAGGGGCTTGGACATCGTGGTCCTTTACCCCCATGTACTTGGATGTGTGTAAATTTGTCTGTTAAAGTCTGGTATCTGTAGTTGTGTCTGTAGGCAATTTGTAATTAAGGTGAGGAGGGGGAAGGAAACGGCCGTGGCCTTAGGTTAAGAACTATCCCGGCATTTGCCTGGAGCAGAAGTGGGAAACAACGGGAAATCACTTCCAGGATGGCTAAATTGGTAATTAAACCCACTTCTTCTAAGTTTTGCCGCACGAGGCTGAGTGTACCTCGATCCCTAGTTCACCTCGTAGTGTAGCGGCTAGAATTCTTGGCAGTCGCCCCGGAGGTCCCGGTTCGATTCCCGGCTCTGCAAGAAATTTAATTATGACCAGAGGGCTGGAACGGGGTCCATTCAGCCTCATCTGTCAAAACTGAGAAGAGATGGGTTCGGTTCCCACTTCTACTCCAGGTGAATGCCGGAATGGTTCCTAACTTTAGGCCACGTCCATCTCCTTTCCAATCCTCACATGATTTACAAATACTCACACTAATATAGCCATGCCAGACAAAATTCCACGCTCACACAATTTCATTGGGCGAAATGACGGCGATGTCCAAGCACCTCGAATGAAACAACAACAACAACAACAACAACAACAACAACAACAACAACAACTACTACTAAAATACCTCTTTCCAGCCCTCAACAAGAATTGAATTTATTTGATGGTAAGGGGGGGGGGGGGCGCGTGGTGGCGCAGCGGTCAAGCAGTTAGCCTCTCACCAAGGTGGACCGAGTTCGTTTCCCGGTCAATGCATGTGAGATTTTCGAAGTGAAATACCATGTCATGTGTTTCGGATTCCACGTAAAAAGGAGGTCCGGTGGCTCATGATGGCATGATTAACGGCCACGTAAAGCTAAAAGCTTCCTTTTTATTTGATGGTAAGTCTGGTATCAACCTCAAGACCGCCGGTATTAGAGTCACGATACGTGCAACTAGAGCGTGGGGGTGGCATTTAAGAAAAGACAATAGAAGAAAACGAAGCTGAAGGAGAAGAAATAATGGCTTACACAGTTGAGAAAAGAAAGACTTGTATGTCAGGCGAGATTACTACAAGTTAGTGCGTGGTTTTAGAACAACTAAAGAAAAGTGAGAGAACACGCGGGAAGTTACGACGTCAAAGACCGTCACAAAGGCTGAGTTACAAGCAAGCAACTTCACCGCCAAGTTCGTGGTCGGGAACAAGATTCACTACTTCTTGTGCCCTAACTTGCTCCTAGGAGATTACAAAAGGACAACTTTAGCTGATTTGTCTTTCGTATGTGACCCTTTTAACGCGCTTTCCGGCTCAAGTTACCCTCATAAATAATGTTATCTAGCAGAATATATCTCACCTGGGGAACCAAATTACACCCGGTGGCGCTATAAGGCATTCAGCTCAGTTTGTGGGATTGTAATATTTCAGTTATTATTGTGATGTGTGCTATTTAAAGATTTATAAGGCAGAAGGAAAACATGTTTCTTAATCCAAGTAGAGAGGAAAAGAAAAGAGGGGGGGGATTCGAATCACCCAAAGTCACGATTCGGTCACGTAGCTCTCCACTTCCACCTCCCCTCACAACTTGTGGGACGTGGGTTGGCGACCACGGGACCCCAGCTGAGTCCGGCATTGCTTCCACATACTCGTGCCGGGCTCCTATCCGTCTCATTTGCTGTCGACCTCTCTTTGCCAACTCTTGTTATCTTACGACCCCGACGGTATTAGGGTATCCGAGGCTTAGTGAGTCTTTCACTTCCCACCTTAATTGGCCCTTGTCTCATCTTCCCTGATACCCTTCTTCTGCAAGGTGTCAGCCTTCATTTTCTTTTGATGTTATCTCCTGCCTTCTGCTCAAGGCCTTCAAGGAGGCAGGGTGTATGTAGTCCCACATCTTCTGGTGCACCCTGGATATTGCTACACCCTCAGGGGCTCACGGCTGGCGAGTTCGGAAGTTGGCGATTCCGATGTATTCCTGAGCTGGGTCCGTTTTTTTTCCCTTTTTCAACTGACTTTGGGGCGGGTCTTCTCCTCTTTCTCTCTTTCCTATCTGCCTTTCATGGCTCTCCTTCCTTATCCCTCGAGGGATGAGGGCATTTTCTTTCTTCCTGTTCTTTATTTGCCTTATCATTTATTTGATTACCATTTCTTCTTCTAGTTTGTAGGTTTGTAGTCAGTATTAGTTAAAGTTTTCATTCTCATCTCATATTTCACTATCACCCAAACCATTAGGGGCCGATAACCTAGATGTTAGGCACCTCAAATTAACAATTATCATCATCACTTCACCTTCCCACTCCCCCGTTTTACTACTGCAGCGCAAAACATTTGCCACGCTAAGCGTGTCTGTGTCCGTTTGTGAGAACCTACCGTCTAGCGCGTCAATGTTCTCAGATAGGGAAGTATTCATCCAGCTCCCGCACCGCTCTACACCCCGCTCCTACCGCTGAGCTCTCAAGGTCAAGTGCACTGCTGAACGCGTGTACACGTGAATATTCACACTGGGGTAATAATGATGTTTACTATCTCATTTTTGTTACTCTGCGGCGTATCCGCCAGTGTTAAATAGAGTCCACGTCGTGGTGTAGTGGCTGGCATTCTTAGCTGTCGCCCTGAAGGTCCGGGTTCGCTTCCCGGCTCTGCCAAGAAATTTTATTCAAGTCTGAAGACTGGAACGGAGTAGATTCAGCCTCGTGAGGCCAAACTGATTAAGGATGGGTTTGATTCCCATCTAAGCCATCCTTTTCCGTGGTAATATTATTCTTATTAATGCAGTAGAGCGTCGATAATCCGGATTAATTGTGACCGGACCTCGTCCGGATTTTCGGAAAGAACAAAAAAAAGTCCTTTGAATTCATAACAAAAATAAAACTTGCTAAACCCGTTAATAATTCACTTTAGAGATTAAATAATTGGAGCAGATAAATAAAAACATTGTAAAGCCTTCGTGGCTTAGGCGGCAGCACGCCAGCCTCTCACCGCTGGTTCCGTGGTTCAAATCCCGGTCACTCCATGTGAGATATGTGCTGGACAGAATGGAGGCAGACAGATTTTTCTCCGGGTACTCCGGTTTTCCCCTGTCACAATTTCATTCCAGCAACACTCTCCACTTTAATTTCATTTCATAGGTCATTCATTTAATCATTGCACCAGGGGAGTGCGACAGGCTTCGGCAGCCGGCACAGTTCATATCCTCGCCGCTAGATGGGGGCTTCATTCATTCCATTCCCTGACCCGGTAGGTCGACTGGAAGCAGGCTGTGGATTTTCATTTTTCAAATAAAAGCATTAATTAATATAAACTTGTCATGTATTTTATTGAAAGAATATTCATACACTAGAGCATAGCCATCCACACAGCGCTCCGGCCGCGCTCTAAGCCAGTGCTCCGAGCGCTTTGGTGGAAGGTAGTTACAGTAGGGCTGGGAGGAGCTTGGCTGGCTGAGCACGCGGTCTGCCCGCCGCGCTGAAGTGAGCAGCTGATCCATCAGTCGCTAGTCTAGTCCAATGCGCTTTGTTGACAGCGTATATCAGTTTCACAGTGGTCATGACTGAACATCATACAAAAAAAAAAAAAAGATTGAGTGGTGAAGCAGCAGCCTTTAAAACAAAATCGGAAATTTCATTCTTCAGCACAGCTTATAAAGGAGCAAAAGTCACTCAAGGTCTGTACTAATTGTATATATTGGTAAACTGTTGTTGAATTTTCCTTTCTAATATGTTCACATTTCAGTTTGGAATAAATCACAATATTCTTTACTGTACACTTGCGTTCGTTTCCTGCACATTCCATACATCAGAATACCATCAGATTTGTGTATGCGGTATATATTTATGGCAAATCAGCTCTATCAATATGATATTGTCAACAATCCCACAAAAGCCATCGGCCGCACGACTGTACGTACGTAGCTAGTCAGCGCGGTACGAACATCGTCCGTCTATCTCCTCGCTCCCACACTCTAGTGGTGGTAGGGGAAGAGGCGCTAATTTGACTGCCCAGTGCTCCCCGAGCGCAATGACTGGATGGCCCTGCACTAGAGCGTCAATAATCCGAACGTCAAAAATCCGAACGCCCGCTTTAAACATGTGAACTGTATTTTGCAGGGCACTGTGATAGAACAACGACCTTGGGGTGTTTTATTTTTTCTAACCATCCAGTCCCCTTCCCCCCAGCAGGCCAGTCTATTTTTAACCCTGCCAGTTCAGTTGCTTCACGTGTTCAGTAGTGTAGTTGTAGTTGCATGTTGTGGTTCCTAGTGCGTCATCAGGGGCACTGAAGAGGAAACATAGATCTCTAACTGTAGAAACCAAACTCGAAATATTAAATTGACTCGTCTTTGTCAAAACATCTTAACATTTTTAGTGTAACTAGGAATTTATAGGTTATGTTCGAAAATCTGAAAAAATCAGAAATCAAAACACCCCCTCAGTCCCAATTCGGATTTTCGACGCTCTACTGTACATATGTGATGTACAATATGTACCGTACATATTTACATAATACTGTACAGTTTATACATTGTCAGAGCTCTTAAAAATCCGTCCTTTATTGTTGAACTGCAGTAGTAGTTCGCATTTTTGAGGCCAAGTCCTTGATTTGTAGCGGTAAGACGACCCCACCCAACCTGTCACATCAACCCGCCTTTTTTTTAAACAAATATGTTTGTACTGTAGGTTTATTTAATCACTTCTTTCTTCACCGGAATTGATCCGGATCATCGACGGCCCAGATTTTAGACGCCCGGATTATCGACGCTCTACTGTAATAAGAATAATAGGCCGTAGTGTTGCGGAGGCCCTGGGTTTGATTTTCGGCTCCGTCAGGTATTTTAGAAACTAACGTGAGGACAGGAACGGGCTGCATTCAGCCCCCTGAGGACAACTGAGTAGCTGTATGAACGTGAGACAGCGTCCCGGCCAGGAAAACCAAGATTAACGGCCGAGGAGACTTGACGCGCTGACATCGCGTCACCCCGTAATTGCTGGACAAACGGCTAGGCAGCGATTGCTTGGTAGGCCTAGGCCATTCATAGCCTCTGCGCCACGGAGTTTGTTTTAACCATCATTAAGGTTCGGATGTTTAGGAAATGTCATTCCCCCCCCTCTGACTATGTTTTCATTATAAAAACTGTAATTGAGCAGGAGTTCAATGTTCCTGATTCTTTTCGGTGGATTTTATAGAGCATATAAGTGCATTGGTTTGGTCATTTTCATAGTTATTGTAATATTTTCATCAATATTAATGTTTTAGGGCCATATTTGGTGGTATTTTAAGGGTAGGTGGTGGACTTAAAATATGGTATCCGCTGGCCGCTGCAAGGTGTGCGTTAGCCGCGATAAGAATTTAAAAACGTCTCAATTGTTGCAGACTATCTGAAAATATTTAACTGTAACTAAACTTGGTAGTACAATTGAGTAGCTGTTTGACAGTGAGGCAGCGCCTCGGTCACGAATACCAAGATTAACGGCCGAGGGGACCCGATGCGCTGACCACGCGTCACCCGAATATCTGAAGGCCAAATGGCTGGGCAGCGGTCGCTTGGTAGGCCAATCCAAATATGACCCCACAACAAGCCCTCAAAGTCTATCATGGGAATTTAGACACACCCTGTATATAAAGCTTCTTGGAAATAGTCCATAGGAACGCAAAAGAAAACATTAAAGAATCGAATATTCACAGATATTTCATTAAATGCTCAATATTTTACTCTCCTTTGTTCCATGTTACATGTATTGCAAATCATCTTTCCTTCTCTTCAAGCATAGTCCAATGACTTCGTCGGCCTGGATTCTGTGACTACACTCTATTCCAAGTCCCTGCCGTCTAAAAAAGAAAACATCAAGCGAAAATCACATGGCATTTTTTACGACGGAGAAGTCCATTTCGTTTCTCAGCTTACGGAGTAGGAAAACAAACAACCCTTCAACCAATGTGTTGTGAATATTAAATTCAATAAAACTCTCTTGTCCTACTGCATCCCCTCCGGATTCAAATGAAATGCATTGGTCCAATAATTTTCCTTATTATTTTTCTTTCCTATGTGTGGATTATTATTATTATTAACTGGCATAATGAAGGTAAGACACACGAAAACTTTAGGAAATAAATATGAATTGATAGTATCGCTAAGTAATAAAGTACCCGCTTTACAACAGGTTTCCAGGTGCCCCCAAAAAGGGTAAATGCTGAGGCCATGCAGAAATATTTAGGAAGTCATTCCCCTCAAACAACACGTAACTTAATCAGCAGCAGCAGCAGCAGCAACAGGAATATAAAATTACACTCGCTCTTCTCTTTTTCAACCCCCATCATTTTCCTGAACCAAAGGCAAAATTCTCTCACTTTGGTAGGCGTGTGAACCTATATCTCCTCTAATTACGTCCTAACCCTCTGACCAAACCAGAACCGAATCCCAGCCCCACGCTGTTACTATCTGATTGTTCCTACTCTGGTCTGAGGGTTGGAACGGGGCACACACACCCTCGTGAGGCAAAACAGTGAAGGGAGTGGATTCAATTCCCATCTCAGCCATCCTAGAAGTGGTTTCCCATGGGTTTACCCACTTCTATTCCCGGAAAAATGCTGGGATGGTTCCTAACTTAAGGCCACGGTAGCCCCCTTCCCAATTCTTACCTGAATTACAAATAACACAGGGTATCAGAAAAAAAATCCTCTCACACTCAAGTACACGGCGCTTAATTATCACAATGACGAAGACCCTCAAAAGAAACAACAACAAATCAGACTGTTCCATTGAGCGAAGTTATTAATAGATTATACGTACATCGCGGCTCTTTACCTGGTTATTTTACTCCTTTTTCTTAAGGCAAAAATAAAGAATTATCTTGTTTTTCGACATTCGTTATCAATACAATTGAGGCAGTGAGTGAGAGAGGGGGCTATGCCAGAGTTGGATGGAACTGAGATATTTGGGAGTTTTGCGGCTGCTCTCTCGCAGCATAAACGTGATTCCCAGAAACTACATTCTTCACAAAACAAGGGAAGGAGCCTGCGGATGTCTTTGATATTATGTACACTGAAAGATGAATGTATGCCCTACACAATGGTACCAATTACTCAATTTTGACAAAATCTCGGCATAGCCCCCTCTCTCTCACTCACTACGTCAATTAATTACAATACTAACAGGATAACAGAGCTTGCTACATCTAGCGGAATTTTCAGGTAAACATCAGCAGGCTCCGCCAGCACTGCCAGCAGCACCTAGCGGACTCGAGTAGAAGCTCATTCCTCTGGTGGTAATGGTTGGAACTATTTGAATTCAGCCGTCACTAGAACGGCTGTGCTATCTACCGGCAAGTTGATAACTAAGTCGTGCCCATTCGCATCAAACGAAGTTCATGGCTTACTCACCAGAGCAAATTATAATGTTGCAGTTTTGCCGCGAGATGTCGTTCTCAAGGCGGAGGATAGACGGATCTCAAGGTAACTAGAATGACAGGTCTGACCACTGGCGTTGCGTTGCCTTAATCACTCACAGAGATCACTAGAATGGTGGATTGCTATTATTTTTCAAACATCTACACAATGCATTTTTATAGAAATGTTCAAATTTACGCATTAATTAGTAACAAGAAAAAGAAAAAGAAAAAATTGCTGATAATCATTTTTATCAAGAGGAACATTCGTTTCTGTGCCTAAAAATAGTTTAAAATGTGTCCTAACTCCTTATTTTATCAATAGAAATAGAAATAAAAATCCATCAACTCCTCTAGGTTTCGGCTGTGTATTTTGCGGACTTTCGCCTAGGTCCACCAAGACAGGCTATTCAGCGGGTTCTTTGTATTTCTGTGGTGACTGCAATAGTGTGCTGTTCAAGTTATCAGACTAATTCAACACACACCCAAGTACACAGGGCTGATCAAGATGATCCAAATCCCTGAAACGAATTATTAACAACAACAACAACACCAAGCTCTACTAACGTTTCGATATCCTAACAGAACTCCGCTTTTTGGTCTTGGAGCCTCGGAGAACTTGATCATCGTTCTAAAATATTCTTTCCACTCAGATATTCTTTCAGCTTGCCAAAAACATGGCTTTAACGTTTTCGATGGAAGGTTTAAAAGCATGCGACTTACAGTCCTGATTTTGCACTGGTACCGTAGGAATCCCACTCAAGTTTGGCGCTGTCGCCACAGGGATTCGATCCATTCCTTTCAGGAAACATTTCCTTTTTCTTCCCCGTGAGATCTAAAGGACAAGTTCCAAAATTATCAGGACGTGGACAAATTATTAGAATTAAAACAAAACTCTCCAGCTCATTAACAATTTTTAACTCTAATTAAGATGGTAACTGGCGTTTTCATAAAAGTTATTTTGGTCAATGATGGGAGTGGATAGTTCGTGCTATATACTAATTTATGCAATTATATTGAACCGAAACCATGTTTCCTTCGTATTGTTTAGTGAACAATTATCTCACTGTTTCCTCCTTAATACACACATCAAAAAAAGTTTTGCATCACCTCGGTTCCCAGATCTCCGGCATATAGACGTTGACTGTGTATATTGTATCCAAGATACAGTCCCTTTGACTGTTCATAGATGTCACTAAAACTGCTCAAAGATGTAAACAACCATGCATGAGCAGGGCCTATTAGACGGAGGGGGTACGACAGCCGATCAGTTCCAGTCATTCCACCAGGACGAAGGTACGCTGCTCATGTTGTCTGTAGTTCTACCATGCCTAGAAGGTCAATACCGCAGTTCGATCGCGTCCGCATTGTTACTTTGTGTCAAGAAGGGCTCTCAACAAGGGAAGTTTCCAGGCGTCTCAGAGTGAACCAAAGCGATGTTGTTCGGACATGGAGGAGGTACAGAGATACAGGAACTGTCGATGACAGGCCTCGCTCAGGCCGCCCAAGGGCTACTACTGTAGTGGATGACCGCTACTTACGGATTGCCGCTCGGAGGAACCCTGACAGCAATGCCACCATGTTGAATAATGCGTTTCGTTCAGCCACAGGACGTCGTGTTTCAACTCAAACTGTGCGCAATAGGCTGCATGATGCGCAACTTCACTCCCGACGTCCATGGCGAGGTCCAGCTTTGCAACCCCGACACCATGCAGCGCGGTACAGATGGACCCAACAACATGCTGAATGGACCCCACGGAATTGGCATCACGTTCTCTTCACCGATGAGTGTCGCATATGCCTTCAACCAGACAATCGTCGGAGACGTGTTTGGAGGCACCCTGGTCGGCTGAACGTCTTAGACACACTGTCCAGCGAGTGCAGCAAGGTGGTGGTTCCCTGATGTTTTGGGGTGGCATTATGTGGGGCCGACGTACGCCACTGGTGGTCATGGAAGGCTCCGAAACGGCTTTACGATACCTGAATGACATCCTCCGACCCATAGTGCAACCATATCGGCAGAATATTGGAGAGGCATTTGTCTTCATGGACGACAATTCTCGACCTCATCGTGCACATCTTGTGAATGCGTTCCTTCAAGATAACGACATCGCTCGACTACAGTGGCCAGCATGTTCGCCAGACATGAACCCTATCGAACATGCCTGGGATATGTTGAAAAGGGCTGTTTATGGACGTCTTGACCCACCAACCACTCTGAGAGATTTACGCCGAATTGTCGTTGAGGAGTGGGACAATTTGGACCAACAGTGTCTTGATGAACTTGTGGATAGTATGCCACGGCGAATACAGGCATGCATCAATGCAAGAGGACGTGCTACTGGGTTTTAGAGGTAGTGGTGTGTACTGCAATCTGGACCACAAATGCTGAAAGTCTAGCTGTATGATGGTACAACATGCAATGTGTGGGTCTCATGAGCAATAACACGAGCTGAAATGTTGTTTGTGTTGATCTCTATTCCCTTTGTATTTAACGGTTCCGGAACTCTTGGAACCGAGGTGATGCAAAACTTTTTTTGATGTGTGTATAATAGTACTGTACTTTAATTCAGAATATAAACACAATTTTTATTATTTATTATTATTAATTAAATTGTTACAAAATACACAGATCATAAAATTCAGAAAGATTGTACACTTTTTGTGAATTTCCTTACTATTCCTACTCATTGGTTTAACCTGTAAATTTACAATTATTATATTACTACCATTTGATTAAGGCAGGTCGAAATAGGATAATAAATTCATTCAGAGCACGAAGAGTAATCACATATGCCAGTAAAAGGTGCAACCTTGTGTGTGGCTTGCATATCATTGATAACTATTCTTAAAATTGTGTAATGGCTTATTCGAATAACACGTTCTATGCATTTTATGGTTTATGTACTAAAAATAATGAATAAGAAGGACTATTTGATGTCTAGTGTAATAGATGATGATGATAATTGTTGTTTTAAGGGGCCTAACATCGATGTTATCGGCCCCCAATGAAATGAAATGGCGTGAAATGAAAGGATGAAGATAAAAAACAGCTCACTGCCAGGGATGAAACGAAAATGGTTTTTATAAAACAGACAGTGAGCAACAATTATGCCTTGTTTGAATAAAAGGGGGTAAAAACAATAAAACAAATAAGGCATAGTGAACAATAAAATAGATGAACGCAATAAAAAACATAAAACAGACTTAGCCTGAATTAAAAGTCTTAACTCACATTAAAACTTAAAAAAGTAACCACTCTCCCTCATGAACCGGATGACGAGGTCTGCTGACGGCCCGTCATCACGGAGAATAAGGGACAGGGTGTTAGGCAGTTTAAGAGTCCTTCGCAGATCGGCCAGGTCCACACACTCCAAGAGAATGTGTGCAACGGTTAGGTTGTCTAGTGTAATATGACCACGTCTGTATTTTGAGGTATCTCTGAAGGCCCGAAGTGCATTTGACCACACTGTTAAAGGCAAGGATCTCCAGTTTCACCAGCTAAGCAAGTTGGCCTGGTAACCTTGATGTTGGAGACCACATAAGTAAAAGTCACCAACAGTGCAGCGGTCACACACATGGAGACTAAGAATGAGTCATGCTTTGCGCCAATTCCTCACACCCAGGGATCGCCAAACTCAATACTCATGACATGAGTAAAGCCCTGCGCGGATTCCGATATCCGTGGATGAAGCCGCTGATATCCGCAAAACTTTTCGCCATGCGGATATAATTTGCATGGCTGTGTGGATAGCGGATAAGCAGCGGATAATGTTTGGAGTAAATTTGCGGATAGTTTTTAGAATACAATCTCAACTTGGTGAATATCATTACTAGGACCCGGTTGTTTATGATATATCATATTTTTTCACTTATGCTTTTTTCATGACAAGTGTAAGATGATGATTTAAGCTAATCTGAATCAAATTATGTCATTAAGCGTAATTAACACTCATCGACACTAGTGATGAAATTTCGGCACAGTTATTCTATTTTCTTGAAACTGATATGACGGATGCTAATGGTATAAACTAGCGGATTTCTAGCAAAAAATAATCCAAAATGAATTTCTGTTTTTTTTTTTCAAAGAATTTTTGAAAAAAAATCATTAAATTTTGGGACGTAATATCTCTGCTCCTATTCAACATAAAAGACTAATTGTTGCTTCAGATTGCTTAGCAATACGTTCTGAGTGTTGTATAGCAGAATAGATTTCGTAGCTTTCATAGGGGCAAATTTATTAATGTTTTTCTAAAAATTCAATTATTCTCATAGAAAAAAATAATTTAATTGCAAGGGTCCGGATCCTTAATTTCAATGTAATTGTATTATTCTGCTATACAACATAGTTGCATTACTTAGCTACAATTTAGGTTTTAAATAAAGTTAATATCTCTATTCTAAGCGTAGATTTCATCTGCCGAAGTAATGACAAATACTGAGTAAAATGAAACTTGAGAAAAAGTCACTTAAAGTTGAGATACACATTTAGAATAAAGTAGCTTACTTCTATTGCTCCTAAAAGCCTCCTGATGCATAGGTAGTGCCGCCTTCTTGGGATATTAGGTCAATGAGTTGCAATTCTGGCTGTATAACATTCATTTTAAACATTGCACATGACACACAAAGCCTAAGGGAACGACTTTCTCCTCAAATGTCTAAAGGTGTTGCTTTAACACTTTATGCTCTATCTAATTAAAAATATAGTTGTAATGCCAGTAGATTCGGATAACAGTCGTGCGGATGCGGGGCGGATGCGGATAAAAGGCGTGCGGATGCGGGACGGATGTGGACACCGTCCTGTTTTCCCGCGCACGGCTCTACTCATGAGAGCTACTTCCCAAAATGTGATATCCTAATTTGGTTAGCTGCCCAGTATTCAATTTTTTGGAAGTCAATTATTGTTATCAATACTAAAGCTTTCTGATTTTTTGTTGTTGATTTGACATTTTCATTCTAGACCACCTTGGGGCTAGCGATTTTGGCAGCCACGCCGGAGCTCCGGATTCGATTCCCGGATCTGCCAAGAAATACTAATTCTGGTGTGAAGGTTGGAAGAATGGGGTACACTCAGCCTTATGAGTGAAGGACAGTTCGATTCCCACCTCAGCCATCCTGGAAGTGGTTTCCTGTGGTTTCCAGCCACTTCTACTCCAAGCAAATGTTGGGATGGTTCCTAACCTAAGGCCACGGCCGCCTTCTTCCCAATCTTCATCTAAATTACAAATACACACATTAGAGTTTATTAAATGACGAAGATGTTAGTTAACAGTTTAATTACAAAATGTTAAATTTCTATTTTTATTCTATAACAAATGATAGTTTTCTGCAGCTCCTGAAAAATTTGTTCGTATGGAAATTACGAGTTTTGAAACTAGACGACTCAATTGGCCACAGGAAAGATACACACATCTTCTTTCCCCCTTTTAACACTGAAACCTGCAAAGAAAATACATAATCAATGGCTTATACACACAACTCTCGTAAAAAAGAAGAAACAATGGAGCATAAGAACACAGTTGTGAAACATACTGTAGGTGCGAGATATTCAACCAAATTGAAGTGATGGATGCCATTTTTCAGTGTTGTCTAATTCTATTACGGAAAGCTTTCCAGCTTTTGTCTTAGCCCTTACTCGGAGCGTCAGGCAATCCGAGGAGTACCTGCATCGAACACGGACGCTTCAAGGATCAGTTTATAAAACCAGATAAGTTGGCATAACGTAATGCCATTTAGTGCAGTGTATCATTTGTGTATTCACCACGTGAGGTACGACAATTTTATTGTTTAGAGTATGATGCTTACAAGACAGGAAAGAATATTATATACACTATTTACAATAAACACTATTCACAGCATTAGGACCATCTCTTCAAATTTGGACAGGAAGGTCTGCATGAGCATATATTTAGGTTACTAGTTTATAAAGAAAAGGTTGATTTAGAGCATATATAAGAGAATATTGTAGACAACATCACTGCGGAAATTATTCACAATGATAAATTCAATAGATAATAATAATAATATCGTATGGCCTCAGATGCCGGGTGCAAGCTTTGTTAATTAGCGCCCAGAGGGCAGCTTGCATGTCGAATTTTATCTTTCCTTGTAGCGCTATGAAAGTCAAGAAGGTTAGATATCTAAGCTCGTTGACACTACAGCGCTTTCTAGTAGAGGAAGGAGGAACTTTTGTGCTGGCGGAAAATCTCGAGATTAATTTTGCCATTATGAACACGGCCTACTGAATCAAATGGGTTCTTTAACATGCCAACAACGTACGACAGGCGTACCGTTATTTTTGTCGCTTTTCAAAAATCACTTACAACGGCCAGGAGCGAACCTGCAAGCTTGGGGGTAACCACTCACCCACCGTGGCAAGCATTCAATAGATCACAGGCAACATACTTAAATCAAATTAATAATAAAAATAATCAATGGACGCAGACTGACTTTGAGAACATCCTAATTAGAACACGTAGCATCTTAACAAAACACAGATGTCTCCACCCTAAGTCAGCTGTTGAGCGATTGACAATCCCGCGTCAAAGAGGTGGACGAGGGCTTACGGACATTATCGAATTGCATGCAAGGCAAGTGAGGAACCTCCAGAGATATTTTCTGGACAGACATGACTCTCCCATACATCAAGCCGCTGTGAAGGCAGATGACAAGTGCACACCGCTGGATCTTCTTCACGTAAGGGATATACAGTTAGCCACTGATGAGGAATGTTCAGCCATCAAGCTTCAGCAGTGGACGCAGAAAGCTCTGCACGTTCGTCATCCGTATGATCTCAACCAGAAACATGTCGACATTGATGCGTCGAACAGCTGGTTGACTCATGCGGACCTACCTATTCACTGAGACTGAAGGATTCATGGTTGCAATCCTGGATCAAGTTGTGGCTACCAAAAACTATCTTAAATATATAGTTAAGGCAAATATTCAGGATGATAAATGCCGAAGATGCCAACTAGAACCGGAAACAATTCAGCATATCACAGGAGGCTGCCAAGCAATCTCCTGTACTGATTACATGAAAAGGCACAACCAAGTGGCCAAAATAATGCACCTACACCTTGCTCAAAAGCACTTATTATCTGAAAATACTTTGCCTTACTATCGATATGTTCCTGACGCCGTTTTGGACAATCCTATCACTAGTTGTTATGGGACCGATCAGTTATTACTGATAAAACCATACCAGCAAACCGGCCAGATATCGTTCTTGTGGACAAGGTGCAGAAGAGAACCTTCCTCATTGATATTGCAGTGCCCAATTCCCATAATCTGCAACAAACCTGCTGTGATAAGATCACCAAATATCTGCCCCTGGCTAAGGAAATACGGCAAATGTGGAGACAGGAAAGTGTAGTTGTTCTGCCCATAGTCATTTCTTCTACCGGCATCGTCCCTAAATCGTTGGCTCGCAATCTGGAAATATTGGGAATACACCCTGGTCTACATATCACCATGCAGAAGGCCGTCATCTTGGAGACCTGTTCCATTGTTCGATCGTTTCTCAACGTGCCACCTTAAGAGAATTAGCCATACCGTCATGCAAACAAGCCGACGATATGTTGATATGTCCCACTTATGTGGTGAAATGAATGTGATAACAATAATAATAATAATAATAATAATAATAATAATAATAATAACGCAACAACCATAGAAGTGAACTATACTGTCTGTAAATACGTTTGACGCGTTATACTCTGTACGCTTGGAAAAAGGTATGGACATTTGGCCAGAAATTCTACGTCAGTCATCAACCCTCTCCCACTTAACCAATCCATGTTCGCATAGTTGATGGCATAATACTCCGCGTTGCAATATGAAGCCTCGTCCACACAGGCAGATTTGTTTCCAGAAACATTGTATGCAGACTGTTTCCCAAAGATTCCTCATTTGTATGCGGGATGTTTGCAGACTTTTTGAAAACATTCTACTTACAATCGGGAGACTCGAGTGATGTTTGGAAACAGTCTGCATACAGTTTGCATACAATTGACAAACAAATTTCGTGTTTCAAGAGACAAGATACAATGTTTTCTGTTTTCCAACGAAATTGAAAACACGCATTTTGTCTCAACTCTTCCTATGTGGACGTGTTTTGAAACTGTAGACCGGATACAAGCCACAGACGCATCCAGCTAGCCACGTTTTTCCACATCATATTGTGTTGATTTAGTTTCAATTTGCCATCCTTCTTTATGGTGCACCATATAAGGTTTAATAACAAGGGACTTTTTGTTGCTACGCTATAAATTTCCTATACATGTCTCATTATATTGCCACAAAATGTAGTTTAGTGGGGCTACCGGCGGGGTGTCAAATTTCACCCCCTCCCCACAAAAAGAAAATAGCGGTTGTTATATGAAATATTAGTAGAATGAGTATTTTGATTAATTATTCGACTAATACAAGAGGTACATTTAAACACAATCCCCCTCCCACCATGATCGTTTCACTTTGATCCCCCAATTTGCACATTCGCCGACTTTATAAGAAATCACTCTGTGTTAAAGGTATGAATGTGGACTAGAGGTCTAATTCTGGTGGACGCAAAACAAGTAACATACTTGTATCGGATACAATGTTTCAATACAGTCTGTATAATGTATACAGACTTGTATGGAGACTGTTTCCAGACTCCCAAGTAGTATACATACAGTCTGCATACTGTTTTCAAACAGTTTGCATGCAGTATGCAAACAATCTACATACAGTTGCCGGTGTGGACTAGGCTTTACAGCCCACATGCTTCAGTGCCTGGTCAGCTGTAACTCTGGCTTGTACAGTTTGGCAACTTCGTTCTCAGACCTCATGGCGAGACTAGAACTGACAATCGCCTTCTCCCAGCTTACAGAGGATACACATGTTTATGTAATCTAAACATTGTATATTTGTGATTAATTGTAATTCATAAACATCGTATGAACAGTGGAGATTGTTGCCTAACAACATCGTCTATCGTGAATGTGAATCAATAATAACTGAAATGAAAATCCACAGCCTGCTTCCAGTCTCCGACCGGGTCAGGAATGGAATGAATGAAGCCCCCATCTAGCGGCGAGGATATGAACTGTGCCGGCTGCCGAGGCCTGACGCACTCCTCTGGGGCAATGATTAAATGAATGACAGATGAAATGAAATGATAGTGGAGAGTGTTGCTGGAATGAAATTTTGACAGGGAAAACCGGAGTACCCGGAGAAAAACCTGTCTGCGTCCGTTTTGTCCAGCACAGATCTCACATGGAGTGACCGGGATTTGAACCACGGACCCAGCGGTGAGAGGCCGGCGTGCAGCCGCCTAAGCCACGGAGGCTCCAATCAATAATGACTACAATACGTAAAAGAAGAATTTCCTTTTTCTGTCACTTATGAAGACTGCCAGAAACCAGGATATTGAAACAACTATTTGATTACTTTTTGAAAAATAAAATCAATAATAATTGGTTCAAAGAAGTTCAGGATGATTTGGAAGAATTGGGTATAACTCGGCAACAAATCAAAGACAGAGAAGAGAAGAGGATTTTGAAGAACAAAAGCATAAGTCTCAAACTAAGAACAGTTGAACGGAAACAATATACTACTAGATGCGTTCAAAAATTAACGAGCCGGAGGCTATAATGCACAAACCGGTGACGACATTGGCTAATCGTGGCGTGTGTAACGAGGTGTGGTTTCGACCAAAACGTGGAAGGTCACAGCCCGTCGCTAGAGGGCACGCGTTCACGTCACGTGACGATACAAAGCGAGCAGCAGCATGCATCAATCGTCCAACCAAGACCAAGACAGTAGGCCATTCGACATGATCCTGGTGTGGTTGAAGACTGTGGGGCACCCATTGGGCACACACTTGGCGCATGTGCAGTCGTTCCTTCATGATGGTGTGCACACTTCCGACGCTCAATCCGACCACGGCGGCTATGGCGTTCACTGTCCCTCGGCGGTCATGGGTAATGAGTGCATCAACCATCTGGGCGTTGTCATCGGTAATGCAGGAGGGTGCCCCAGACCGGGCATCATCGGCTAACGACACCCGTCCTTCCCTGAAGCGCTTGTGCCACGCCTTGACCCTTCCAAGGGACATGCAGTGTTCGCCGTACACTTGTGGCATTCGGCGATTAATGTCCATTCCCCCTACTCCTTTCGCTGTCAGAAACAGAACAACACCTCTTTGCTCTTCGTTTGCGCCTCCATGTCACTGTTTACAGTGCGACTGTCAGCATTGGACGATTGATGCATGCTGCTGCTCGCTTTGTAACGTCACGTGACGTGCACGAGTGCCCTCTAGCGATGAGCTCGTTGCACACGCCACGATTAGCCAATGTCGTCACCGGTTTGCGCATTACAGCCTCCGCCTCCTTACTTTTTGAGCGCACCTTATATATCGGACACACAAAGGGCTTCCAGGTCGGAGAGGATGAGAAAGTTCTGGGAGGAGAAAAAGAAGAAATTTACCTAAATGTATTGATTTCAGTGCTCCAATGTGGGCGTAAAATAAGTAATTAATAAATAAAATTAAGCACAAGTGAGCAGAATCTGAGGATGATCGCTTGACGCTCGAAACATGTACCTCATTTCGTAAATAAAAGCGTGTTATTTTGTAATAATATCTCATTTGTTTCAGGTTAGGGCATTCCAATACTTGTTTCCCGCCTAATGTAAGTAGGCACAATTTGTGTTGACCGACTGTACATAACCAATACATTTCATAACTTCGTCACACCTATTTCCTAAGTTCTCTCTACACAGCTCAAGAAATACCTAATACCAAGATTCCTGAAGGAATACAAATCAAAAATATAAATAGTTGATACAAAATTTTTGAAATATATCCGTGCCATACAGCCTTTTATAATATGTTTAGTATCCAAGATACATCTTCCGTGGAATTGATAGTAGTTCGAGCAATCATGTCACTCATGTACTTGTTTTAATAATATATCTTATTATAATTCATATAAAAATAATAGCCTTTTTTTAGCGTACTATAATTTATTTGTTTGTATTTTTCAATATATTTAACAATACAGGTAGGTCATTTATGTATTTAATTATTATATTATAATTTGTATAAATCATCCTGTATAATATGTTTGCTAATTGGCTTGTTTAGTTATAAGTATATTTTATATTTTGCTTTATTAGTTGTTAAGCTAGGTTTAGTTTCTCATTACATAACATCAATCCAGACCATTGTATATGCTACATAAAGGGGCTCTTTAGCCTCAGTGGCAGTTCTCTATGAATTAATTCAAATACAATATCTCTCTACCAGACAAATACACACCAACCATCATTAATTTTATAACCTAACTTATTCAGCACTTATATTTTCACATACACATCTCTTCAATTCAACGCTGTTTTATCACGACTTTTTATGCTTTATTAACAAAATTTTTGTAACATCTGTTTTTAAAATTTCACTCTGAGCTCTTCTTCTTCTTCTTCTTCTTCTTC
Organism: Meconema thalassinum; assembly: GCA_946902985.2. NCBI lineage: Eukaryota > Metazoa > Arthropoda > Insecta > Orthoptera > Tettigoniidae > Meconema > Meconema thalassinum. The sequence goes on from OX336396.1 coordinate 166,443,192, forward strand.
TTCTTCTTCTTCTTCTTCATCTTCATCTTCTTCAAGTGCCTCGTCCTCCAAGAACATTGGCGATCAGTAGCATGATCTGCTGTCTGTCCATAGCTGTTCTAAACAGTGACACTGTATTAAGTCCAAACCACTGGCTTAAGTTCTTTAGCCGGGATATTCGTCTGCGTCCTGGACCACTAATGCCATCAATCTTCCCTTGGATAATTAATTGCAAGAGGAGGTATTTGTTGTTGCACATGAAATGACCAAAGAATTCTAGTTTTCTCCTTTTGATGATACTGAGAATTTCTAAGTCTTTGTTCATACGCCGCAGTACTTCCACATTTGTGACTTTAGCTGTCCATGATATCCTTAAAATCCTGCGATACGTCCACATTTCAAATGCTGTCAGTTTCTTACTCAAAACCTCGGTAAGTGTCCATGATTCAACTCCATAGAGCAGGACACTAAAAACGTAGCATCGAAGCAGTCGGGTGCGTAATGACAGACTTAAATCACGGCTGGTCAAAACTTTTCTCATTTTCATGAAAGAACTTCTGGCCTGCTCAATTCTACAGCGAATTTCTTGACTTAAGTCCCAGTTATCATTGATTTGACATCCTAAATATTTATATGATGAAACCCTTTCAATTCTTTCATTACCTAGTATAAGAATGCCCTGAATTTCATCTTTGTTTCTACTAACAACCTGTGAGCATTTGGAACAAAATTATTTATAGTACCCTCTATTACAGAGGTTCCCATTAGGAATATTTATCGGACCCCCTAAAGCGATCGTTATGTAAGCACGGACCCCCTGCTCCAAAATCTTTTAAGTCAAGACTTAAAATATTTAAAATCCTAATGGGAACCTCTGTACTAGTTCACAGGAAAGAAGAAAATCTTTATATATTACGTCATGACGTAAAAACGTACAAAAACCAACATTATCGCCTTTTTTGATATGTTGGTGCTCTCATCCAACTGCTGAGCTAACATGTCACACATGTGGAGCCTTGCAAACAACGTCTCTTCGATATTGCTTGATGTATCACTAATTCGCCTTTGAACAGTATTGTTAGACAACGGGACGGTACTTATAAGCTTTGCGGCAGCATCGCTCAGCATTCTCTCGCACAAAATAATTGCTAAAGGTAGAATGCGCTCTTCAGCAATGGTATGGTTTTTGGAACGTTTTGCGACAAGCTGAGATACTTCTTAGGATTCAATCGTTGCATTTTCATTCACATTTGCACCATAATGTTTGGTAATTACTTTCAGGCATGATTTCTGTTCAGCTAACTTTATTTTGAAGAATTCAATGGATTCATTTCACCTTTGTGCCCCGAGTGCCTACGGATGTTTGCAGGTTTCATAATCTCGTTGGCAAGTGTTTCAAAGCATATCACTCATTGAGTCTTAGGACAATCTTTAGGTTCACAATACATACAGCCAAATTTTCAATATTTTATGTCGTATTTCCTACTTTTCGCAGTAGGCTTACTCTTTGAATGGCTAGTCTCAAGAGAGGCAGCAGGTGGCCCATTCACTTCTATATTACCACAGTTTCCTCTTCGTCACTATCTATAGCAGTTGGCCTACTTCGTTTTAAAGGTCCACTCTTCAACCAACGATCCATATTCAGTGAACTTTTAACAATTAAATCAATCAAAAGTTTCAACTTTCAAAACTCATGTAAATATGATATCACACAAAATGCAAAATGGCTGCTGAGCAGAATACAGAGATAAAGAAGCAGAACGCTTTCTAGCGGGAAACTTGAAACGCTCAAATTACGCTGCGCCACTTATGCTGTGCATGACAACGCATAATTATTATGTTTAAGGAACTGTTTGATCCCTGGGGGTCCGCGGACCACCTAATGGGAACCTCTGCTCTATTATGACAAAAAATTAAGTTATATGTCACTGCACAGTTACTTATCCTATACCACGCTGAAGAAGATCACAATGCGATAGGAGCCTGTACGGTTTCAATGTACTAAATATATTGACTTAAGGTAATAAATAGGCCTAGTTTATTAAAATTCAACCTAATCAATTTTTAATTTTTGTCAAACAAAAGTTTGGTTGAAGAGGTTCAAAGAAATTCGCGAGGCAAGTTAAGTTGTGTGTGTACTGCTACTCCCAAGTAAGAAGGAGCATAAATATCTCTGAAGCTAGATATGATGGGTCATATCAGGTACACGCCGCATACAAATCCACAAAATGTTTCGAAACTATAAGATACACATTGTATTGAATCATCAACAGAAATGAAAACTGCAGTTTTACTTTTATAGAGTCTTTATTTTTGCTGGGCAAGGCGATTCCGCTCGACCTTGGCCGGCGGTCCCCGGCCAATAGCCGGCTGTTACAGGTTGGCGCGCGCGGTCTCCGGCCGTATTCCCACGCTCTTGCTGCGGTAGACGTATGAGCTCCGAGCTAATTGGGTGTTTTATAAAGCTACTGTGTGCTGTATAACGTATTTTATAGTGTTTTATTGTGATTGTGTATAGTGCTGTAATGTCCTATGAGAAATATTCGTTACGTGAACGTGTATATCTGCACATTACGTACATAAAGTGTAGGAAATCGTGCGCTAGAACAAGACAAAGAAAGATTCGAGTGAAATTTCCAGGAAGACCCATTCCTATAAATCGGACAATAAAACAACTGGCTAAGAGATTCAAACGTACAGGTTCAGTAAACAATAAAAATAGACGTAAAGGTCGTTATTTCCTTACTGAAGCTAAATTAACAGGAGTAACCGGAAACTTCATAAGGAGATGCCGATTATTTTTGACAGCGGATGGGGAACATTTTCAACATCTACATGGTGAGTAAAAATGTATTTTCAAGCACCATATTCTGCCGTATATTTGCGGCCTGTCACCGGCGACTGAGCCGTAACTGACGGAGCGCGTGAGCAAGAAAGTCCTTGCCAAGCAAATATAAAGACCCTGTACTTTTACGTAAGGTAAGTTTGATTCCATCGTCTTCATTGTAGGAAACATATTACAGGCCCCCTGTGAAACAAAACAAAAATGTCAATATAATAATAATGTAATGAAATTATTTGCACTTACAGCTGATGTCGTATTCTGAACTCCATGCACCATACCAGGGTTAGTAGTCCTATGCGACTTTCCAGCGTCTCTATCCAGAGTCAAATTCTCCATACCATTTCGCAAGGGATTGTACTGTGCTCTTGAACTAGATGCCGCACGGTCTGTGTGATCATCTGAGTCTATTGAAGAAGAGGTGGATGTTGGAGTGAATGCCGCTCCTCCGCGCATCACTGTGGGGGCATAATACTGTTGCCTGGGCCCGATAGAGGGACCCTGTATGTGTCCATGCGGATATTGGTACCCTCCATCAGGTGGAGGACGCGCCGCTGCTAAATGGTTTGCTGCAAGTGGAATATAATACGGCTGACCAGAAGCAGAATCATTTGTAGAAGTGGAGGCATTACTAGTAGGCCGACTACTAGCTCCACTGTCCGAACCAGATGAGTTTTGGAATGGTGCTGAAGGGTTGGTAGTACTGGAATGTTGAGCTGCTCCCGACTTTGATCCACCATTCACAACAGTGACTGGTTCCCACACTTCACTAGTTGTACTTGTGTAATAATTATCTTCTTTGGTTTCACGTGACCTTTCATCGACTACTTGACCACCTCGAGCCACTGTCACTTCTTCGCGAGTTATAACCGAGGATTTAACACTTAAACTAGTCTCAAGGCGCACAGGAGCACGCAGAATACCTGCTCGGATCAGAATCTGGTTAAGTAGATCACAATGTGGCACTGTGCCGTGTAAAAGAGCTTCACGGATTGCAGCTCCATCCTCTCCTTCAAGGGCTATGGGACATCCATTTACAAGTAGGACTTCTTCCTCGCGGACACAGGATTTTTTCTCACAGTCCACTACTTTAACTCCTTTGCCAAGAATTGACTCCACTGTCTCTTGGATCTCGTCATCCATGGTAGAGTCTCGATATCCTGAAGATCAAAAACAAGGATTAGATAAAACAGTCTATCACTCAAATATGTGGGTTGTTCAAATGAAAAGGTACGAAACGATACTGGGGGTACAATTTTTTCGTTATTCAAAAGTAATCACCACAGGTCTGTGCACAGGTGTCCCATTGCTTCACTAGCGACAGGATTCCCTGTTTCCAGAAGTCTTGCGGTTGTGAGAGGAGCCAATCCTGTATGGTGTCCTTTAGTTCGTCGTCCAATTGGAAACGTATTCCATTGAGACAAACCATTAACAGTGACGTGTATTGTGCGACAAATCCATCAAGAACAGATGGCCAGGACTGCTCACGAAGGGAGTGTTTCTGCTCCATGATAACGCTCGCCCACACGTCTCTAACGTCACACAAGGTGTATTGGCCACGTTCAAGTGGGAGCAACTTGAGCATCCGCCCTACAACCCAGACTTGTCACCCTGCGACTTCCATCTGTTTGGTCCGTTAAAAAACATCAAGGGAAATCGTTTCCAATCGGACGACGAAATAAAAGACACCGTACAGGATTGGCTCCTGTCACAACCACAAGACTTCTGGGAACAGGGAATCCTGCGGCTAGTGTGGCAATGGGACACCTGTGCACAGGCCTGTGTTGATTACTTTTGAATAACGAATAAATTGTATCCACAGTATCGTTTCGTACCTTTTCATTTGAACACCCCCTCGTAAAAACAAGTCACAGTTGGCAGTCAAATTTGGAATAAATGAAAATATAACGCTGAGCCATGATTATGTTGGTCAAAAACTGAACGAAGAAAAGGAAATGCAGTGAGGAGCCACAGATGATACTCGTTCAAGTTCCCGATCTTGATGAAACTCTACATAAAGGGTATTAGAGAGGCTTGAGTTCCTTGAAGGATGGGATGAAGTTTAGCACAAGCAAAAGCGAGTGGATGTTCACAACCAGGAACAATTGAGGAAAGTAGAGAGTTTCAAGTATCTGGGAAGCATGATACAAGAAAATGGACGAAACGACAGAGAAATAAATGAGAGGGGGAGGCAAGCAGAATTATTCAGGAAATGTGTTAGGAGCTTGGTATGGAGTAAGGAAAAGGGTTATATATAGGACGTACTACGTTCCAATCCTGACGTTTGTCCAGAGACCTGGGTTATAAAAAGAAGGGAACGAAGCAGAATACAGACTAATGAGATGAAATTCTTGAGAAGCAATATTGGAGTGACAAAGGTGGACAGGTTAAGAAACGAGAAGATCAGAGAATTTGTCAAGGAGGGAGCATTACAGGATAGGATAGAGGAATCAAGGCTTAAATGGTATGGGCATGTTAAGCGAATGTATGGGAGGAGGATATCCAGGAAGATACACGAGATGAAAATAGAGGGAAAAAGACCAAGAGGAAGGCCAAGAGATAAGCGCCTGAAGGGTGTGGAGGACTGCGTGCGAATGAAAGGATTAGACTGGACCAAGGTGGTGACGGAGAGATGGTGGGAAGACAGAAGACGATGGAGAGGCTTATGTTTCAAACAGACCCGGCCAGTGGCTGGAAACTGTTCAAGATGATGATGATGATGATGAGTTCCTTGAGGAACTAAACTGACCGGCAAAAAAGTGGAACTCTTCAATTTTTTATGTAATTTCTTAATTTATTCCACTAAAATGTATCGGTTTTCCAATATTTGCATTATTCATGTAAATGTTAGATGGTTGGCTACAGAAAATACTGAAACATGTTTTACAACACGCTTTAACTCACAAATTTCGTTACATTTCACAAATCTAACAATTTTCTATTTTTTACTAATGTTCTTTTGGGCTGGTTTTTTGTTTTTTTGCCAAACAGTGTTAATGTTTGCACTGCCCTGCACGGGAACACTGGTCACTAAACCGAGTGTTTCCGCCCTTAGCGTCCATGACAGCTTGTTAGGCTCATCGAAGATTGGGGGTAATTGGTGGTAATAAACCACCCTAAGAAATGTCAATTTCTATTCACGGATGTTTCAGATGTGTGTCCTAATGCGTGAAAAGCTTTTAAAATGTGATTACATCTTTTTCATGGCTAATTTTATACTTTTTAAATTACTGTTCCACTTTTTTTGCCGGTCAGTGTAGATGGGCAAATATAGGTCAAGTGTGATGGTTTATAACAACGTGTAAAATAATCCCATTAAAATATCCCATTGGTAGTCTGGCACGTCATCGTCAAAGTTCATGGAAGGTATTACTATCTTGTATGAGTCTTCAGTCTTTTGACTGGTTTGATGCAGCTCTCCATGACTCCCTGTCCTGAGCTAATCGTTTCATCTCTACATAGCTTCCACACCCTACATCCGAGGCAATCTGTGTTACATGTTCTAACCTTGGTCTACCCCTACAGTTCTTGCCCTCGACCCTTCCTTCCGTAACTAAGCTTGCTATTCCCGGGTGTCTTAGTATGTGTCCTACCAACCTATCTCTTCTCTTCATTAGCAGTCGCCAGAAACATCTATCCTCTCCCACTAGTCTTAATACCTCTTCGTTTGTAACCCTATCTACCCATCTGATCTTCATCATTCTCCTGTAACACCACATTTCAAATGCTTCAATTCTCCTCTTTTCTGCTGCACCAATAGTCCAAGTTTCACTTCCATAGAGTGCCACGCTCCAGACAAAGGCCTTCAAAAATGACTTCCTAATACCTAAATCTATATTCGATGTCAACAGATTCCTTTTCTGTAGAAATGCTTTCCTTCCCTGAGTTAACCTACTTTTTAAATCCTCTTTGCTTCGTCCATCACTGGTTATTTTGCTTCCTACGTAACAGAAGTCTCCTACTTCCGTTAGTTCTTTACCTGCCAATTTGATGTCCATAGAGGTTTCTGATTTATTTCGGCTGCATTCCAGTATTTTTGTTTTACATTTATTAATTTTCATCATGAATTCTTTCCTCAGGACGGAGTCCATACCATTCAAAAACTCATTCAAATACTCAGGCGTGTCGGCCAAGATGACTCTGTCATCGGCAAATCTCAGAGTTGAAATTATTTCTCCTTGAATCTTCACTCCCACTTTAAACTTTTCTCAAATTTCCTTCATTGCTTGCTCAAGGTAAAGATTGAAAAGAATGGGTGATAAGTTGCAGCCTTGCCTTACACCTTTCTGAATACCAGCTTCTCTCTCATGTCCTTCAGCTCGAATGACTGCTGTCTGGTTTCTGTATAGATTGTAGATCACCCTCCTATCCCTGTACTTTATTCCAATCGTTTTCAAAATGCCAAGCAATTTTGTCCAATCAACGTTATCAAAAGCCTATTCTAAGTCTACATACAAATGCCATGAACGTTCTCTTATCTTTCCTTATTCTTCCTTCCAAAATCAACCTGAGACTTAGTACAGCTTCCCTTGTTCCTACATTTCTCCTAAAACCACAGCTTCCCTTGTTCCTACATTTCTCCTAAAACCAAACTGGTCTTCAACCAACTCCGTTTCTATCTTATAGTTCCTTATATTTGAAGAAAATGTATAATTATTATTATCCTCGCCAACATAATCAGATGCCTGCGAAGTGAATTAAGAAAGCTTGAATGTGGGCTTCTCATTTAAGGCTCGACAAAACCACAGATTTTAAAAAACGAATTCCGGAAGTCAGTTTGTACATGAAGCTAACTGGTTTCCGATGTTGAGTGAGCATGGTGGGAACTGGACAGAAATGTATCATTCATGAGAGCAGGTGATCAGGTAAACAACCTGGCCACAGCTATCGTATAGCACGATCTGAAGAGGTAATTCAATGATGCGAAAGAAGAAACCAAGCCTTGTACAGTATATCCACCATCCAAACCACATTAGACTAGGCTACATCTATCGTGAGATTGTTCATTATATTACAATTCAGGTTGCCAACTTTCTTTAATTGCTTCCTAGAACATGGTTGAAAAAGTTTGTGTTTATCATATACAGTACAATATAATGGTGGGTACCCCTAATATAATTCTTTATTTTCTATCCGCAGCTAAAGACACCGGTGGAAAAAAAAAGATTATTTTCTATGAAAGAAATAATTGTTACTTTGTAATTGCATTGGAGATTCGATAGTCTACTTTGGAACAGTAATATTAGAGATAATAAGATGAAATCACTCTGGCAAAGTAACGAACTGCCATTTACGCCCTTAAAATTAAGACAAGAGCTAACATCAATGCACCTATAAACATGTTGGTTAATGAGTCTACCGAGTAGTAAAATAAACCGATAAAGAAAATAATTGCATTTTATACAAGTAGATGAAACGTGTTTTAGCTCTCATGTGAAATGAAGAATTTACACTTTCGCTAGTTTGCCAGAGGGGAGATGTTATGTGATCGTAATGTTCCCTTTCGTTCTGACTTGGTCTCTAGCTGGGTAGCGTTTCATGAGCCTCACCACACAAGTGCCATGAAACTTAAGAAGCATACTGGTCACTTCATTGTTCTATTCAACTCATAACGTGTTAACAGCCAGTTCGTGACCTTACAATCACCAATAAACCCACCACAACGCACTTAACACTTATGTTATGCCTTAATAATAAATGGGAATATGTTGCAAATTTCTAGTCAGGGTAGAGCGGGACTGACAGACTAGAGAACGGCTTCTTTTATTTTATAGAAAAACTGTGGAATCTTTTTAATGGATATGAATTTTTAATATATTGTTATCTGCCATATTAACCTACAAGGATACAAAATATAAACACATTTTATTTGTGGAATCCCGGCAATATCCACGATTTTAGGCATTTGTATAATTTGCTCTAGATGACTGGCAATAGGCTATAATATACTTCAGTACACATATTTGTTTAAAGTAGCAACAATTAAGTCCCTAGGTCCTCTTGGTCAAATTGCGTGTTTTAGTGATTAATGGTTTATGGAGCAATTTAATATGCAGCTACTTCTTTGATCCTATTATAAACAATTTTGACCATGAAAATATAATGATGAAGCAATTTTTCGACTAAACACCTCTTCGCAATTTTCGTTTAATTGCTCGTCAAATTCAATTACGGTAACTTTTTAAATAACAAGGACGATTATATTTATTTATTTATTTATCTATTTATTTATGTATTTATTTATTTATTTATTTATCTATTTATTTATGTATTTATTTATTTATTAGCCACAAAAGTTCTTTACCTATTCCTGGTGAACTGTACACGTGCTCCTAATCTTGCGGCCAGGTTATCAATGTCCTAAGATACTCAGCTCTTACCTGACAGGCTTATCATATAGGTTTACACTAGGTATTTGAACCCCCATTCCTTAAGATATATCTAAATTATTTAAACACTGCATTTCACCAATCTGAACTTAAGCTTACAACCGTACCTTAAATAACACGTGAAGGAATTCATATGTTTTTTACCCATCACATCCATGAATCGTTGATGTACGACAGCACAGTACATGAAATAACTTTCAACCTTATTTCAACCATGTTAAAATGCATTATTCTTATGTATATAACAACAAACACCATGTTTAGGATCAGAAGGGAAAAAAGAGACAAAAATGAAAGACCTTAAGAGACTGTCATGCACGCACAACTGGGAAGATATGATGGAAACAATACAACTGATATATCCAATAAGTAACTTTGTTTTCATACATAGTGAATTAACAATTTCAGAATGTAGGAACATTAAAATTAATTTATTAGAATAGTGCATATCTCATGTGGTTAGTAAAAACGAGAATCATGCTCATGCAGGTTTAACTCACCTTGTTGCAGTTGAGTCCAGTGAGGCGGGATGTGGAATGGCTCCTGAGTGAAGACCCGTGTCAGCCAGATAAGCCTTCAAACTACATGACCACGTCACATTGAGCGTTCACCCTTCGACATCGGCATCGCATTATTACTACACAACAACTTTAGCAGTTTTAACCATTTTAAGGGTTTATTAACCATCTACTATACTGTCAATGAATATTATGAAAGACACTGATGGTTGAATCTTTCAGTTGTATTTCGATGATGAATATTATATACGCATCTCTTTAACCAAAGGTGGTGAATAATATAAAAATTAAATTTGAGCTCCATGATAAATATCTCGGAAGGTATTTCAAAATAGACACACCTATAGATAATATTTCAGTTTAATTTTCAGGAGGCCGTACATGACATAAATGCCAACATGATTCTACGGCTGCTATTAGGTCATATCGTATGTACTATGTGTACCATAAGAACTATGAATTAACGTATTCTTAAGAGCAACCAGGGCTGCCAAATGTTAACAAATGTTCTCTTTATTTCTGTATCCCAATACCAGTACAGTATATCAGAAAGTATGCAAGCCAAATGCTCGAAACTTTGCACACGTATAGTACATAGTCTTCTGCATTAATTTGGAGTAACAATCATACGTTGGTGCTGCCAACATGATTTAAGCCTGCTGATAGGCCCAAATTTTAAATGCATGTAACTTCTATACTAACAAAGGGATTTCACCCAAAATCGGCACAATAATAGATCATAATATTTCAGAATGATTCTAAGCAAAACATACATGACATTATCGCCAACATAATTTTACGCACACTTATAGATTCAATGTCTAACTGCATGTCACGTCCATATTATCCAGTGTACTTCAACCAAAGTTTGAATGTGCATTCTGTTCCTAAGGATATATTTAGAATCACAGGGGATGCCAACTGTAGTGTTCTATTAGGCTACACTTTTTCAGGTATACTTGAAACTAATTAGAAATGTCAGTAGACTATTACCAACTTAATGTCGTCATTATTCTAGACGAAATAATTGGCATGTATCTTAAATTTTAAGAAAAGTAGGCTCTTTAGTTCGTCGCGGAACTACTTGCTTATATTATGCAATTAAAATAATTTTCATTTTGTTGACTAGCAGACAAATTTAACACACACCCAAGTAAACGGGGCTGATGAACCAGACGATCAAGCCGGTCACATGAATTAACAAACAACTCATTGTAACATACAGAGCAGCCAGTCGCCACTACGCTGCATACAACAGTCACGGGTATTTAAAGAATCAGTGTTGTGTGCAGACGTGCTGGTCTTTCATCTCGCCGAAATGCACTTCGCATACTTGATAATCAGTTCAATCCAGATCGAGTGGAATGCGGAAGTCAGCAATTGTATCGAATAGCAGGTCATAAGGGGTATGGTAGATGACTGTCCTACCTACAAACATTGACCTGACTTCACTTAGATTACTGGCTAGTTAATTCAAGTTTTACTTCTATAATACGCTTTCTTAATTTATTTATGTTACTTAATTGAGGGTTCGCAACATCGTGGTCATCAGACCCATGTACTTGTGCGTGTATAGGTCGGTGGGTGTTGAAATCTGCCTGATAATCTGTGTTAATGTTATGTCTGTACTTGTGTGTGTATTTTGGGCTAGGATTGAGAAAGAGGTGACCGACCGACCGACGCTCGCTAAAGCGCAGCGTTAGGTCATGGGGCCAAGCTCTCTGCTGACTCAGTAGACGTGTAGGTTCGAGCCCCACCGTCGGCAGTCCTTGAAATTGTTTTCCGTGGTTTCCCCATTTTCAACTCCAAGCAAATGCTGGGACGGTACCTTCTGACAGGCCACGGCCGCTTCCTTCCACAGCTTTGCCCAGTTTCATTCACCATCATTCATTTCATATGTCATTAACTCCTCTCACGAGGTTGGCGTCAGGAAGGGCATCCGGCCGTAAAAAGCATCCGCCACAAAGACTTCCATCGCATCTCATCCCCGACCCCGTCGGAAAAACAGGAATATTAAGGGGTAGACATATATATATATATATATATATATATATATATATATATATATATATTGAGAAAGAGGTGGTCGTGGCCATGAATTAAGCATCCTGGAATTTGCCTGAAATATCAGTGAAAATCCACAGAAAACGACTAAAAGGTTGGCCGAGGTGGGAGAGTATTGTACACGGGACTGATGACTATTATGTCACTAGCATATAAAATGAAACAGGGATGTCACCATCGGCTGGCTTAGGTAGGTATCCTGAAATTTGAAATAAGAATACTGTCCCGGCATTTGCCTGGAGGGAATGTGGAAAACCTCGGTGGAATGATCCACACATGGGATAACCACTGTCAGTGCCGGGATACTTGCCACGGTGGGTGAGTGGTTATCGTGTCGGACTGCCAACCCCAAGCTTGCAGGTTTGCTCCTGGCCGTGGTAAGTGATTTTTGAAAGGCGACAAAAATCACTGCACGCATGTCATACGTTGTTGGCATGTTAAAGAACCCATTTCAATGCAGTAGGCCGTGTTCGTAATGACAAAATTATTTTCGGAATTTTCCTGCAACACAAAAACGTTCCTCATTTTTCTACTAGAAAGCGCTAGCCTATAGTATCAAGGAGCTTAGATATCTAACCTCCTTGACTTTCATATCGTTCCAAGGAATAACAAAATTCGACATGCAAGCTGCCCTCTGGTCGCAAATAACGAAGCTTGCACCCGGCACCGAGGCCATACGATATTATTATTATTATTATTATTATTATTATTATTATTATTATTATTATAGTGCCGGGATTCGAATTTCCGATCTCTGGACTTGTTGTCGCACTCCATCACGGCCGTGGTGACCGATTTAACACTCCCGGTTACGTCGCTCAAACAGCCAACATACTCGTAGATGTGGTATTGTAAAAAAGGCCTGACGTTTGTTTTATAGTAGCCTATTGCCCTCAGGGGCGTATATAGCAAACAAAATCGGGGGAGGGGGGCTGACTATCCTGGAAAATTGTGAGTATTCTCAGGGGATTGTCACCGCAAAATACCCAGAAATATCAACCAATATCTTAGAGCATATAACTTTGTGTAATTATTTTAGATAAGATTCAAAGTGTATATAGCCTACAATTATCACTGGAAATACAAACAAGTTGTAAAATACAACACAACACACAAATAAAATTTCACACTTAACGAACTTTCTATTATGATCTATGGAGTATGAATGGCATATATCTAAATATTTGTCAATTTACTAAGCAGAAAGGTAAATAGTATTTTTTTACATGTATTTCTCCAAAAAAACATAAGTTACTGTGGAATTCACAGCTTTACCTCACGACACCACCGTGCAGAACAGTACAGTCCACGTCGAAGTATTGTGTGACCCGGAAGTACACGTAATATAGTTACGAACAGAACGCCATTATATTTGCCAATGACCGTACTTCAGTAGTAGCGTAAGATGGACAATGGATTGTTACGGCATACGGTGGACAATAGCTGCCCAAAATTATAAGAAAAACTAGTGACCTTAAAATCTCTGCTCTCCCCCAATTACTGTATTATCTGGTACCCCACGTGTCCCCCATAGGTGACCTGTTCTGGTAACGATACTGAATATTAATCAGCGTACAGGCATAATTTTTGATGTTGTAAAATGCATATTTGCAAGCACATCTAGAAGCTAGAACATTAACTTCCAAACTCTATCTATCACCTGTGAGACTGTGAATAATAATAATAATAATAATAATAATAATAATAATAATAATAATAATGTTATTGGTTTTACGTCCTTTTTAATTACTGCGGCCTTTGAGACGCCGGGATGCTGGAATTTTGCCCCGAAGGGGATCCTTAACGTGCCAGTAAATCTACTGACATGGCTCCCTCACATTTGCGCACCCTCAAATGCCAGCTGGCTGCGCCAGGATTCGATCTTGCAATCATGAGCACAGCAGGCGAGAACGTTACCGCTGAGCCTCACAGCCAGACACTGTGATGAATGTCACGCGGCCCACTGACTGCTGCTCGCCACTAAAATGAGGAGAGATTGAAGTCTGGACTATTTAACGAGAGAATACATGTGGGTTGTCCATCCCGTGTTCATTGAGAGGCTTAGTAGGGGGGCTCAACCGAGTTGAGCGTATTCGTGCTGCCAATTACACACATTCCCCTGCACGTAGGCAAACCATTCAACACAACATTACATTGTAACGCAATACTTGTATCATCCATTCCACACGAGATAAATTCGTAATTGTAATTCATTTTTTATTTCATTTCTTATACAACTGTCAACATTTCATGTTGAATTCTTTTCATCAGAAGGGGGATCAAATGAATTTAAACTTCAGCTTACGGTAGACGTGATGAGATTCTGACAGAATACAAAGGAAATGAAAAAGAAAGAAATTGCGGCGAGTGATCGTATTTCTCTGACGGGAAGGAGATCAGTATCGCATCGTATTGCGTGTTCCAATAATGAATCCCTTCTTCCACAGTTTTTAATATTACATTGAAAATTAAATGTTTGTAGAGTGACAGAAAGAACAACTAATCTCCAAGCACGTTTCGAGAGATTTCTTTCAAGGTAGACAGCCGATCGTAGACGTTAGAAGAGTGAAAATTAATCCTATATTTTTAATTTGATTCCGTTGGATAATTTCACCAATTCAAGATACAAATCTGTCCGGTCCGCCTCGTTGCGTAGTGGCTAGCATTCTTGGCTGTCACCGCGAAGGTCCGGGTTCTAATCCCGGCTCAGCCAAGTAATTTAATTCTGGTCTGATGGCTGGAACGGGGTACACTCAGCCTCGTGAGACAATGCTGAGAAGAGGCGGATTCGATTCCTGCCTCAACCATCCTTTCTTGACAGAGCCGGGAATTGAACCCGGGCCTACGTGGTGACAACCAACAACACCACGTAATTCTTAAGAAGTCCTTGCAGAATGCCCACAAATGTTTATTAGTGATGACTGTTTAACAGTGAGTTGTCTTGGGCGTAAGTTCCGTATTCTTGGGGTGAGAATTTGATTTTTTTCTAGTAACCTGTGTTTTTGTGGTGACTGCAATAATGAGTGAAACTGTAATTGTTAAATTCTTGGATTGAGGCAGGACTTGAATTAAAGTACCTCCCGTGCTGGTATTTCCCCAGAAAGAGCGTGGAAAAACGGGGGGGATACAAAGGCATAGTGGCCATTGCCAGCGAGGGGATTCGGACCCATGAACTCCAATTTCTTGCAATCAAGGTACGTGACTTAAAACGCACAGCTACGATATGGAGAGAGCCTACTTAGTTTCTTATTCTACCAGTGCTCTGCAGTACTAGATTATAACACGTGTAGCCTATCACTTAGCTTGACTTAGCTGTGAAGCATGGTGACAAATTCATTTAACTGGTGGAAGCCATATGTTAACTGTGTTTTTTCCCTCTCGAAATGCTGTCAATGAGTCAAATAAGGCAAGCCTTCCAGGGCAGCAGTGGGGCTTCTCGGAACCTATTTTTCCTCCCTGGCTACCAGTAACCAAAAATGGTTCAACACGTGTTCATGACATAACTCACCATTGCAGCCTCCTTTCTTGGAAAATACGGTATTATCCACAAATGCGCCTTGAGTGTTCACCGTCTTCCATGACAGCTTAACGGGTTTTATACACCAAGGCGCACACTTACAAAATCTATATACTGTACGTAGCCTACTAACGGAACCTTGCATAGAGCCCTGTGCGGATAAACAAAATGTTATCCGCATCCTCTCCGCATCCACACGTTTATTATCCGAATCCGCTGACATTACAATAACATTTTTCATTTATTAGATAAAGTATAGTCTATATTAAAGTAACACCTTTAGACATTTTAGGAGAAATTCGTTCCCCTAGTCGAATGAGTTTTGTCCCTCTGAGTAACGGCATGTAGACCAGCGGGTGGCTAATTATAGCAAGCACTTAGTCATCGGATTTACCCACGCAGGCAAGCACAGGTATGAAGGACTTTTTTTTTTTTTTTTTTTGCATAACTCAACACTAATTGAGGGTATTTTCACGACTGGTTTATCTCGCTTCTCTATTATTCTTATACAATCCAAACGAAAGCAAATAGGGAAATAACAAGAAACGTTAAAGGTGCAGATCTAAGCAAAACCTAAAATTATTTTAAAAAAACAGTTCAACATTGTATTCTAAAAATTATTCGCAAATTTACTCTATACATTATTCGCAGCTTATCCGCATCCGCGCAGGGTTTTACGGGCCATTCGAGAACTCTAGCATTTGCATAAACTACCCGCCTGGCTTTAATGGTATGCGTGCTTGACGCTACACAGCGCTGACAGGGGCTATCGCCTTGTTTATTTGTTTAAACGCACTTTATAAACAAATAAATACATTCGCGTTGACTTTTCATAAAATGTAAGATTTTTCCTGTGTAGTATTGAGACGATTCGGAAGATTTTGGTACAAACCCCACCTTCTAACTCCCTCTGATTTCAGAGCTTAAATGTTGTGAAACATACACCTTAGCGTTTCATATATGATGATGATGCCTAGTGGTGTCTGTTACTCTTTCGTTCATTAACTACTAAACCGATTAACTTCAAATTTTGCATGACCATAGTTTATATACCAGAGAAAATCATAGGACTATTCCCGTTTCAATATGGTTACAACAGTCACGTTTCATTTCAGTAACAGGTGCTAGCGCGTCCTACCCGGTAAACAGATATCCATGGCAGGTAGCATATTTTCAACTTTGCCCTCACTTCCCGCTTCTAAATATTCGCTTTCGATTCAGAGTTTGGTTGGTTGGTTCCTGAGTTTAGGGGCTGCGACAACGCGGTCATGTAGCCTCATGTACTTAGGGTGTGTGTAGAATCTGTCTGATAACCGAAACCGGCACCTGGCGGTGAACGTTGGAACTTAATAGAGCGTTATTCAAATCCAACCAACAAATTTTGCTTCATAAATTTGTAGTTAGTGGACGGTTCTTTTACATGCCATAAATCTATTACATGGGCCCGACGGCCTTACTTCCCCTCCAAAGGAAGGCATACTGAGGGATTTTTAACGCTGTTAAAAACTAGGTTTCTTTACACAGCATTTTAGTATATCAATGGGCGTCCTTCAATATATTGTCTTTCAGTCTTATTTTGGCGGCTTCGGTGGCGTAGTCGGTAGCATGCTGAGCTTCTATGCCCAAGATCGCGGGTTCAAACCCGGCCGAAGTCGTCGGATTTTTAAGAGCGTTAAAAATCCCTCAGTATGCCTTCCTTCGGAGGGGAAGTAAAGCCGGCGGTCCCATGTCATAGATATATGGCATGTTAAAGAACCTTCCACTAATTACACCTGGGTGAAGCTAAATTGTATAGGTTAAGAATGTAAACAAAGCTCTTAGATTCCTACGTTCGTTGCCAAGAACCGACTGCGGTGACGTCTGGTAGCAAAGTTCTGAACTAGTAGTCGTTGACGGTGACGTTTGGCGGCAAAAGTAGAAACTACTTGAAAATTGATCGTCTGCAGTCCTTACTTGAATTAAAAACATGAAACACACACTAATACAGTCATCACAATTATCACCGGTATCAGACAGATTCTACACACACCCAAAGTACACGGGGCTACATGACCACGATGTCGCAGCCCCTAAACTTAAGAACCAACCAACCAACCATCAGTCTTATTTGGTTGGAAGGATGCCAAATTACTGATGTGGTTCAAAAATTCCTGAGGAGACCAGTCAGTAAATCACATTCAACAGAGAACAAATAGCTCGATTACAGAGTTCAAATTGCTATAGAAGAAATACGAACAGCTAAGGCTAATTTATGGCGTGTTTTTTTATATTATTTTTATCTTTATCAATAGCTTTGGCCCCGCTTGATATGATGGTCTCAGTTGAAATATTGAGACAATAAAGAAAATTAGACTCAGTGTGTATAAGAGTTAAGTTGATCGTGCACTAAATCGTAGCCAATTATCTCATGTGGCATTTACCTTTGGGGAACTGTCAGCAGTTAGAGAAGCAAAACAGCCATCTATTTCTATTGGAACTGCTTGTCTTCTCCTCACTTGGCTCCCAGCCAGTGAGCGCAGAACAACTTGCCTAAGTCAACCACACAAGTAGTCTAGTTAAACAAATTTACTCTCTTCTATCAACACACTGAACAATCAGCAGAATGCAAAACCATCCTCGAGTGGAAGGGGTGGGAGGCAATCAAAACGACGCTTAAAAAGTAATTGATAACTTTTATTACTTTTCAATTGCTCCCAATGACCATATCAGGGTATTATAATTGAACGCCCACAGGCTCCCAGCAAGTTCAATTTCAAGTAGTTCCAACTTTGGCTACTAGACGCCACTGTCACTGACTCCTAGCGGCGAAAGTTTGAACTTGATCGAGTGTTTCTAACCAAATTTGGCTACACACTACCAATTGTAGAGGTAGGTTCTATTACAAGCCATAAATCTATGACATGGGTCCGCTGGCTTTACTTCCCCTCCGAAGGAAGGCATAGGCCTACTGAAGGATTTTAATGTTCTTACAATTCCGACGACTTCGGCCGTGTTTGAACCCGCGATCTTGGGTATATCAGTTCAGCATGCTACCGACTACCCACTACGCCATCGAAGCCGCTTTTCATTCGGTCAATAGGTAGTTATGCCCGATCATATTAGGTGGGCAATGTAAGATTCTGGGCGGCTTCGGTGGCGTAGTTCGTAGCATGATGAGCTCCTATGCTGAAGGTCACGGGTTCAAACGCAGCCGAAGTCATCGGATTTTTTAAGAGCGTTTAAATTCCTTCAGTATGCCTTCCTTCGGAGGGGAAGTAAAGCCGGCGGTCCCATCTCATAGATTTATGGCATGTATAAGATCCTTCCACAGACTAAACTTATGTGAAGCTAAGTTGTTAGGTTAGATTTCGTCGGAACACTCTATCAAAGTTCCAACGTTCACCACTAGGTATCATTGATATCTGGAAGCGAAAGTTGGAACTACTTGAAATTGAACGGAACTTGTAGCTCATCCTAAGGGTGTCCACTGGAAGCAGCTACAGACTCAGGCGAGCCGAACATGTCCTCGGACACTCCCGGCACCGAACTCCATACGATAAATAAATGTAATAACGGCAGACTCCATCGAAAGCTTACGAGCCAAAATGTTAGAACTTGAACAGAAATGTAGGGAATATGGTATGAAGATCAGCATCAAAGACGTAGGGAGGAAACGCAAGAAGATAGAATGGCAGGTAGAACGAACTAATTTAGAGCAGGTGGAACATTTTAAATAATATGTAGGGTGTATATTCTCTCAGGATGGTGGTATGGGGGAAATAGGGTCGAGCAGTATAAAGACCAAAGCAGTAGAGGAAAGTGATCAAAGTCGGACCCCCATTTTGTTTTTTACCTGTATTGTTATTAATTTCATCTTTTTTAAATTTGAATTTTAGCCAGATGAGTTCTTTGATATGTTTTATAACATTGTATCTTGCTCAGATTAACTTATAACAGCCTAGTTTTTCCTATGAAATGATTTCATTAAAAGTAACAAAAATGACGTCTTGGAAAAAGTATGCCAATGTCGGACCCCTCAAAAGAATGAACGTAAAATCACATAAAACCACTAGAAAAGTAATGAAGAACGTGAAAATACTTTATTTTTACATTATATAATGTCTTGTTAAGGAACATAACTTATTGTTATGACCACAAAATCCAGAAACCGACCACTTTGAGAGTTTCCCATTTTCTCACGCAAGGACTAATATTTTTTGGGTCATCTGAAACAATATTTTGAATGGCTTAAATAAAACCCAAGAAATTTGAATTTGAATTTCAGGAGTCCAACTCAGGGTTATTAGGGTCCGACTTAGGATTTTTAGGGGTCCGACTTAGGAAAGCCACGGGGGTCCTACTTAGGACATCTTGTACTTGATATTTTCGAGGCTATGAAAAAAAAATGAATACGTATTTCGTCAAGCAAATACAACATTTATCAAGTGTATCGCTTACTAAAGACAGTACTGTAAACACAATGTGACTTATCCTCTTTGAAATATAAAACAATCACTATTCCATGAGCACGTATAAAAACATCCACTCACATGAAAACCAGTAATGGCGGAACTGACGGGATACTCCCCACAGTCCAGTGCTGCCACTTCCACAACATAACATTTCCTTTCATATCTTCACATTCATTATTGTGCCACCATGCGGCAGCACTGTCCAAGCAAAATAATGCAGGGGTCCGACTTAGGGACTAGGGTCACTTTCCTCTAAGTTCTTAGTTGCGATCTACAGTATTATGCAAGAAAAAAGTTAGTATATTTTAGAACTTAACAGGTTCATTCTGGTTCCGTATTGATAAACTAATTAGTCTAAACAGGTTAAAATTTCCGCCTGATCAATACTTTATTGATAAACATCTAAAGTACCACCGTGAGGCGTCCATTGAAAGTGTTTTATAGACCTAGTTCATAAGACTTTTGACATACCGTAACTCATATTAGGTGTAAATGTTTCAATCTTTCTTTATGGTGCACCGTACAAGACTCAATTCTAAGGGAATTTTACGTGCTAAGCAAACAAAATATTCTTGTATCGTTTTATCATATCGGCTGATGAAGGGGCCAATAATAATATTTAGGTCTCGAAACATGTCCCATTAATGACCACCCAGTGATCTTTATCAATAAAGTATTGATCAGCCGGAACTTTTATCCTGTTTAGACTAAAAAGTTAGTATAGCCACGAAACTCTCCCTAAGTCGCTCAGTATTTAGACGGACCTTGCTGTATGGAAGTGAGTAGATTTAAGCTAGAAACAACTGGGACAAATAGATGAGAACAATGGCAGGAAGGTGCTCGTAACGAAGATATAAAGAAAGGCTAAGTTAGAAATGAACACGATAGATGAAACAGTTCTTATGAGCTGACTCAGACTCATGTGATGAGAATGTGAGAGGAGATATTACCTAAGAGTTCGGCTGTAGAGGGCAATAGAAGCAGAGGTAGACCTAGGAGGCAATTGCTAGATTCAGCGATGAACGATCTCAAAGTGAGAGGTGTAGAAGCAGAGAAGACCGCAGTGCCTACTGCTAATAGGGGATCATGGGGGCAACTTGTTCGCAAACAAAGGCTTTCAGACTATACTAGACGCTGAAAAGCAAAACGGTCAGATATTAAAATGTATAATAATAATCCCTGGCACTACAGGCCATGAAGGGGCTAAGCCCACCGAATGACCGCTGCCCAGCCATTTGGCCTGCAGATATTGGGGTGACGCGTGATCAGCGCATTGGATTCCCTCGGCCGTTAATCTTGGTTTTTATGATTGGGGCGCTGCCTCACTGTCATACGGCTATTCAATTGTCCTCACGAGGCTGAGCGCACCCCGTTCCAGCCCTCACGTCAGTTTCTAAAATCACTGACGGAGCCGGGAATCAAAACCGGGGCCTCTGGTTGAGAGACAGGCGTGCTACCCCAACACCACGGGGCCGGCATATTAAAATGTAATTATTATTATTATTATAATTAACGTATACAGTACATTATTCTTCTCCTTCTTCTTCTCGTAGTTCTATTTCGAACGTCCTGACCCTTCACGCAATTCCCGCCATACACCGCGGTCTACTGCTGTATGTATTAATTTCTGAAGTGGCAGATTAGTCAGACTAACATTGCATGCATCAAAAGACTTCCAAGAACGGTCATGTGGGCATTGTGATATGCAATGAATACCAATATTATTATTTTTTAATTCCGAAGAAAGTAGAGAACCCTTAATGTTATTTATGTAGATTAACTGCCTGTTCACCCTTCATCCAAGATTGAAGTAGCTCACTGTATGATACTCCATCAAGTTCCTTTCTGTGGTTGACAGATGTCAAGATTTCCCTTCAAGGGGGAGGAAGGCCCCCACGAAAGAAAAATTTCTTCAACAAACTTTCACCGTGACTTATAACAGAAGATTAATTTCACCCTTATTACTCAATTTTTCATTCTGCTTTATAAGAATGAAAGAAAAAGGGCTCCTTCTGGAGAAATGCACTGGAATAGGTTGGTTGGTTCCTCAGTTTGGGGGCTGCGACAACGCGGTCATGTAGCCCCATGAACTTTGGGTGTGTGTAGAATCTGTCTGATAACCGGTGATAATTGTGATGGCTGTATTAGTGTGTGTTTTCTGTTTTTAATTCAAGTAAGGACTGCAGACACTGAAATTTCAAGTAGTTTCTAGTTTTGCTGCCAAACGCCACCGTCAACGACTACTAGTTCTAAACTTGGTTACTAGATGCCATCGCAGTCGGCTCCTGGCAACGAACGTTTGACTAAGAGCGTTAGTCAAATTTAACCTATAATTTAGCTTCACGCAAGTGTAATTAGTGGAAGGTTCTTTAACGTGCCCAAAATCTATGAAATGGGACCGCCGCAGGCTTTACTTCCCCTCCGAAGGAAGGCATACTGAGCGATTTTTAACGCTCGCACTGGATTAGCGTAGGTAATTCTAATAACAACGAAGTTTTGAAGAATTCCAGACCTCAAGCATAATAATTCCTGAAGGAAGAATTGTTGATTCAATTTGGGCTCTGCGACATCGTGGTCATTTACCACCGTATGCTTGGGTGTGTGCAAGATTTGTCTGATAACCTGTGTTATTTCAATATCTTCAATTGGGTATGTATTTGTAATTGTAACTAGGATTGGAAATAAGGTGACCGTGGCTTTAAGTCAGGAACCATCTTGGCATTTGCCTGGAGTAGAAGTGGGGAAATCACGACAAACCACTTCTAAGATTGCTGAGGTGGAAATCGAACCCAACTCGACTCTGTTCTGCTTCACGAAGTTGAGAATTACATTTCAAAACAGAGCCGGAAACCAAACACGGACCTCAGGGGTGACAGCCAAGAATACTAGCCACTACACCACGAAGTAGTCTCCACATCACAGTCGTGAAGAGTGGTTAGTTGGTTGGTTCCTCAGTTTAGGGGCTGCTACAACATGGTCTTGAAGCCCTGTGTACTTTGGGAGTGTGTAGAATCTGTCTGATAACGGGTGTTAATTGTGATGGCTGTATTAGTGTGTGTTATTTGTTTTAATTCAAGTAAGGACTGCAGACAGTAATTTCAAGTAGTTCCTGCTTTTGCTGCCAAATACTTCCATCCACGACACCTAGCGTGTGGACCTGGCTACTAGATGGCATCGCATTCAGCACCTGGTGCCGAACATTGGAACTACCGGTAATAGAGCGTTATCAATTCCACATATTTTGGCTTCACACAAGTGTACAGTAGTTATTGGAAGGTTCTTTTACATGACATAAATCTATGACATGGGACTGCCGGCTTTACTTCCCCTCCGAAGGAAGGCATACTGAGGGATTTTTAACACTCATAAAAAATCCGACAGCTGGCTTAGAACTCGCGACCTTGGGCTTAGAAGCTCAGCATGCTACCAACTACGCCACCCAAACAGCCAGAAGAGAGTGGCTTAACGTTCTATCATTTTAAATGATTATGTCGACTTCGCTGGGGTCTGGCGTTACGTTACGGTGACGGGTCGAAATGTACCGAGAATGCACTGAGGTGTGTGACGTCATAGTTCTGCTTGAGGTTCCTCCTTTCCCCGCGCGCTCCGGTGAGCGTGACGTCATCCAGCCAGCTACCACCTTTGACCCTGGTTTGCATTTTTAGCCTATTTTCAATTTTGAAAAAATAGGCTTATGAGATCACCTTTTGTCCGTGTGTGTGTGCGTGTGTGTGTGTGTGTGTGTGTGTGATTTGTGTGTGTGTGTCCCCCCCCCCTAATAAAATCTAAACGGCTGGAGCGATTTCAATGAAACTCGGTATGTTCATAGCACTATTCCCGGCGACCTCGACCGTGCCCTTCAAATTTTGTTACGTCTCACCAATGCAAAATGGCGGCTGTGCGAAATATTTCACTAGCATTCAATATCTCCGAAACTATTACCGATATCGCCCTGAAATTGTGTACGGTGATAAGGGGTACTACTAGAAGTTCACCTATGAGACTTTCAAAAACCTGGTGACTACAAAACCAACATGGCGGTCAAGCGAAGTTGAGACTTTTAAATAGTCTTTTCTCGCGATTTAACTATCCACACGTAATGAAACTTGGTACAGCAAATGTTTATACACATTGTAATGCACTGGAGTCTAATTTAGTTCAATTGTTTACATAACTTCAAAATGGCGGCTGTGCGAAATATTTCACTGCCATTCTATATCTCCGAAACTATTACAGATATCACCCTGCAATTTAGTACGGTGATAAAGGGTACTGATACAAGTTTACCTATGTATATTTCATAAACTTGTAAAGTAGAAAACGAACATGGCGACCAAGCGAAGTTGAGACTTATAAATAGACTTTTCTCACGATTTAACCATCCAAACGTAATGAAACTAGGTACCGTACAGCAAGTGTTTGTACACATAGTAATGCACTGGAGTCTGATTTAGTTCAATTGTTTACATAACCTCAAAATGGCGGCTGTGCGAAATATTTCACTGACATTCTATATCTCCGAAACTATTACAGATAATACCCTGCAATTTTGTACTGTGATAAAGGGTACTGGTACAAGTTTATCTATGTATATTTCATAAACTTGTAAAGTAAAAAACGAACATGGCGACCAAGCGAATTTGAAATATTTTAATAGACTTTTCTCGTGATGTAACTCTTTGAGCGCAGTGAAATGTGGTACAGTAAATGATTTTGCAGATTTTAATGCACTGCCATCTAATTTAAATCAATTGTTTATATAACCTCAATATGGCGGCTGTGCGAAATTTTAAAATTAAGTTTTTATTTCTTGTGTCGTAATCATGCGATCGAAGTGAAAGTTTGAATAATGAACCTAGGCAATAATTGTCCTTGAATGGTACATAATTCTATGGCCTATACATATAACAATCCTAAATGGCGAGCTTCCGAAATATTTAGACGGTTCTCAATATCTATGAATCTTTTACAGCAACCAAACTGTTTTTTTTATGTTCATAGAGACTATGAACATATGTTCACCTATAGGACTTTCATTAACCTGGTGAGCACAAATCCAACATGGCGGCGACGCGAAGTATAAATATTTAAATGGACGATTCTCGCGAAATAACTATCCGAGTGCTGTGAAACGTTGCACGTTAAATGCTTATACAAATGTTGATCCACTGGCATCTAATTTATTTCAATTGTTTGCATAATCACAAGATGGCTGCTGTGCGTAATTTAAATATCTCGCTTTTACTTCTTGTGTTCTAATCATGCGATTGAAGTTTGAATACCACACGTACACAATAATCTTAATGTAATAGTACAAAAATAAAAATCCAACCTGGCGACAATCTGAAATATTTAGACGATTCTCAATATCTACGAATCTGTTACAGCAATTAAACTGAAATTTTGTATGTTGTTAGAAGAAATTAACATGAGCAGGATATATGAAAATAGGCTGTATAATTCTTTACGGAACTACTTGTTGATGTATAACATCCTTCCGCTCGGTTGCTGGATAGTTTTGTGGGAGTGATTTTGAAAATTGGGGACGGAAGTGGATCGGAACGATCGAGCTGGCAGTGGTAGATCAAACGGTTGTATGAAGTGCCCGCTCGATCGATCAAACGGAAGTGTACTAGCTGGCAGTGGTGGACAACGGAAGTATGCACTGCCCGCTCGATCGATCAAACCCAAGTGTACTAGCTGGCAGTGGTGGACAACGGAAGTATGCACAGCCCACTCGATCGATCGAATGGAAGTGTGCCCTAGCTGGCAGTGGTGGATCGAACGGAAGTATAAGACGCACTGCCAACTCGATCGATCGATCCAGCTGGCACTGGTAAGAGAAACAATCAGCGCGCGGTGTCGAAAATTGATACCATGACGCACTCTCGGCCATGTGGAATGTATATGACATACTGAACGGAAAACGTCATCCGAACTCTGGTGTCAAGTGAATTAAACAAATGACATGGTACATGTTCGAAGTTAGTTAGTTAGTTATTGTTGTTTTAAGGGGCGGAACTACGAGGTCATCTGCCCCTATATGTTCGAAGTCTTCGTATCAGTATTTAAATGGTAAAATGCCTTAATATCAAACATTGTAAGTAGTCGGCATTGCATTGGCATAAGGCATTTTAAACTCAATGTCACTCAGGAACATTATCGAAACAAGCAAAATATAAATGAAACTTGATTCCGTAATGCAGTATTATTGGAACGTGGAAATAAGTCACCATCTTGTGCCCAATATTTGCGTAGTCGAAATAGCCGTGGGGTTATTGCGGATGACTGTGAATCTAGAGATCTTGGGTTCGAATCCTGGGCGGGGTAGATATTTTTGCTACCAGATTATCATTTAAACGATATTTATCATATCAATATGACTCATTTTAACAGAATCCATATGAAATTACGTGTTGGTCTGTGAATCAAGAGGACCTGTTTATAAGGAATTTAAGGTTATGAGCGGTGTCGCGTCTATTAATCTAGTTGATCCATATCGTATTCTTTATTTAGGCTAGTGCTGGTGGAAGCTACAAATCATCTAATAAAATGAGTTCCGTATTATAAACTACAATATCTGTAAAACACTCCCTTTTACAATAGATTAATATTTGTGCCAATAATACTATAAAATACCGGTGTATCAACAATTTCACGTGAGGTTTCTTCCATGTCAGATGTTACACATCATATGCGACTACTGTAAGGCTCGTAATTTATTTATTTTTTATTTTGCTAACGGACTTGGAGTTCACGCAGCATTTGTAGCATTTGCAGCATTTAAAATTATATAAAGTCTAGTCTTTCAGACTGACTATCAGTAGTGTTTTTTATTTTTATTATTTTTTTATTTTTTTATTTTTTGCTACTCTGATGGGTAAACTCATGGTGGTTGTTTTAGAGCAGTGGTTCTGAACCTGTAGATGTCTGCGCGGACCACTCAGCCTGAAATTAAATCATGTACGGACCACCCCCTCCCCCCAATACACCTTATCAGTTGTAACCCTTCGTCAATAACACTTATTTCAAAGATATTTCAATTCAAAACCTGATAGTCATCGCCGCGAATACAGTTGGGCAATTCTCGTTCAACGCACATCGTCTTCGAAATCCCCATTTATTGGCCAATTTTTTATACGCGCTGGTGGACCTTCTCCTCCCACGGACCACTCCCGAGGCCACTCGCGGACCACCGGTTAATAACCAGTGTTTTAGAGGGTGAATCATCTAGGTCATCAACCTCTAATAATGTGGATGGTAGTGGAAATAAAATGAAATAGAATGAATGCTAATGCTGGTGCTTTAACTATAAGAACTTATATCTAACATATCCTATAAGACGGAATGGACAAGTAGCCTAATATTAATAATGGAAATGAGTTGTTGATTTATTTAGGGGCTTTGTGACATCGTGGCTATGCAGCCAGGTGTACTTGGGTGCGCGCGCGCGTGTGTGTGTGTGTGTGTGTGTGTGTGTGTGTGTGGAATGTGTATGACAACCTGTGCTATTGGGATGGCTGTATTACTGTGTGTACTTGTAATTCAGATGAGGATTGGAAAGGAGACGGCCGTAGATTTAAGTTAGGAACCATTCCGGCATTTAACTGGAATAGAAGTGGGAAAACCACCAAAAGCACCTCCAAGATGGCTGAGGTGAGAATCGAACCGTTCTCTTCTCACTTTTGCCTCACGAGGCTAAGTGTATCCCGTTACAGACCTTAGACCAGAATTAAAATCTCGGCAGAGCAGGGAATCGAACTCGGGCCTCCGCGGTAACAGTCAAGACTGCCAGCAACGTGGGACAATGGATAATAAAAAAGGAAGGATGATGCTGATGATGATGATGATGATGATAATTGTTTCAAGGGACCAAACATCTAGGTTATCGACCACTAATGGCCTCCACTGGTTGTGAGGGTGGATAAACACAATTAAAATATTGTTAATTGGGGGAGCGTGATGGCACAGTGGCTTAGCTGCTATTCTTTCACCCGGACGGCCGGGGTTCGAATTTTCACCTGAAAAATCACGTGGTGTCAGGAAGGGCATCCGGCCTGAAATCCCCGGCCAAAACCAAAATGAGCCTGGCTGGCTCCGGCGACCCCAATTAATTGGGAAAAGCCGAAGAAAGCTTTTTTTTTAAGATCGTTAATTGATTTTAGTGGATTGAAACATTTTGGTCAACAGTCCTGTGTATTTGGTGTGTTGAATTTGGCTGAGACCACCGTGAGGCGTAGCTGGCTGATATCCTGTGCACCTGTGGTCACTGTAATAAAGTAAATCTGTAACTTTTAGGATCTGGGATTGGAATGGATGACCTGGGACAAAAAATACGGTAACATTCTGGCATTTTCTTGTAAGGAGTCTGTTAAAAAGCTGGGAAAAAGTGTCACTTATGATGGTCTCTATTAGCGGCTTCAGTGGCGTAGTTGGTAGTATGCTGAACTGCTGTGCCCAAGATCGCGGGTTCAAACCCGGCCGAAGTCGTCAGATTTTTTTTAGAGCGTTAAACTCCTTCAGAATGCCTTCCTTCGGAGGGAAAGTAAAGCCGGCGGTCCCATGTCATAGATTTGTGGCTTGTAAAAGATCTTTCCACTAAGTAAACTTGTGTGAAGCTAAATTTCTAGGTTGGATTTTGTTGAAACGCTCTATCAACGTTCCAACGTTCACCACTAGATGTCAGTGACATTTGGTACCGAAAGTTGGAACTACTTGAATTTGAACGGAACTTGTAGCTCACCGCATGGGTGTCCGCTTGAAGCAGCTACAGCCTCTGGCGAGCCGAACATGTCCTCGGACACTCCCGGCACTAAAAGCCATACAGTAAATAAATAATTAAATAAATAAATAAATAGGCATAAATAAATAATAGCGCCAGGATTAGGACCATCGATTTCCGGACTTACTGCAGCTCCCCATCCCAGTCATGGTGCTTGAATTAACGGTCTTGGGTAAAAAGAAAATGTGAAAAGTGAACTCGAATGATTGTTATAGTCCTATGTAACTGTATTACAGTACAAAGCTTTTCCCTTCCCACATCAACCGTAAAGAACAATTATTTGGAAACAGGACTCCAGATGGTCTCTGCACATTACACGAACCATGACCGGTCAAGGAATGCGTGCTCTATATCACTTCACTAGTCCACTCCACTTAGCAATTCCATTGCATTATTTTATGAGCTCTTTCTGTTATCGCTTTACCACTCTTCCTTATGAGGAAAGTTTTTGGTAAATAAAAAAATAAAAAAAAGAGGCACCATCCCTTTCATGCGCTGAATTATGTAACTCAAAGCACCGCAGACATTCCTATGTGAAAGTACGTCAGAACAGTGGCTTCATAACTCCTTACCATGAATGTCGCTTTGACTTTAGAAGTCTAGGAGAACGACAGCTATTAAGGATAATGCGACATGAATTTTCTTATAAAATACGTTTCAAAAAGGTACATATAGTATATGTAAGCGATAAAAAGAATAATTTTCAGTGGAAGTCATATTCTCATTGGAAATCAATGAAACTGACTACAGCTATGCATCGTTATATTATAAATATTGCTAACAAATGTCAATGTTGTATCTTTAAAACCTTAGAAGTTATAGGACTTTGTTCCAAGTCATGCGTTTTGCCCTACGTCTCCCCTTAACGTCTCACTCTCGTTCGCTAATACTCCTGTGAAAGTCTCGGAACGGGGCAGGTGACTTCATTGTTCCTCCTCTTAAAGCAACAATAACTAACATAAATCTAAGAACACCATCTCTCAGGGTTTTGGAAACAAATGGAACACTGCATATGATTCAATTGATATAATCAAGGAAGGATTGGTGCAGTCGTCTTAAATGATCAAGAAAATTATTAATTATTCATGATTAATGAGGGAGGTCAAAATCGATCAATTGTGATTCATCAGTAAAGGCCTGCGCGGATGCGGACATAGTTTGCATGGTTGTGCGGATAGCGGATAAGCTGCGGATTATGTTTGGATAAATTTTTTAATTTTTAGAATACAATCCGATTTTGTTTAATATCACTATTAGGACCCGGATTCTTATGACATATATTTTCCCGTTATATTCTTTCATGACAAATTTAAGATGATGATTTAAGCTAATCTCATTCAAATTATGTCATTAAGCTTAATTAACACTCCGAACAGGAAAGGCTTGCAATTTTGGCTGTATAACATTCATTTTAAACAAAGCCTAAGGAAACGACTTTTTCCTCAAATGTCTAAATATGTTGCTTTAGTAATTTATGTTTCATCTAATAAAATATATTATTGTAATGCCAGGAGATTCAGATAACAGACGTGCGAATGCGGAAAAAAATAGTACGGATGCGGGGCGGATGCGGATAACAGTTGCGCGGATGCGGGGCGGATACTGACAACGTTTTGTTTATCCGCGCAGGGCTCTATATCATCAGTAATTACGTGGTTACATTAAGACTGTCACTTGGATACAAGATGGCCGGATGGCATGCTCGGGCAACAAATGTTGTTGGCAATTTTAGGGGCCTTGACATTGTGGTCATATAGGCCCGTGTACTTAGGTGTGTGTGTGTGTGTGTGTGTGTGTAATTTGTGTGATAACCTGTGTTATTGTGGTAGCTGTACTAGTGTGTGTATTTGTAAATTGGGGATAAGATTGGAAAGGAGGCAGTCATGGCCTCACGTTAGTAACCATCCCGGCATTCGCCTGAGTATAAGTGAGGAAACCACGTAAAACGAGTTCCAGGATGGCTGAGATGGGATTCGGACCCTCACGAGGCTGAGTGTGCCTCGTTCCAGCCCTCACACGTGAATTAAAATATCTTCGCAGGGCCGGGAATCGAACCTGCAGACACTGCAGTCTTTAGTATTGTTGCTGATGTTGCACCAGCTGTATTTAAGTCATCAGCCACCGCCAAAGAGAATGTGTTCTGACATGCTCATTAGCGACCTCGTGGTCCGCTCTATTTTCAGCGTGCCGTACACAAGCCATGTGCAGATCTCACTCACACCCTGCATCTGCCTTCCCTTGCTCCCTGCATCTGTCCTGCCCCGTTCTCAAACACGGATGTCGGACAAGTTCATAGTTATGAAAAGTGTTTCATCCCCTGGGTTAGATACGGAAGGGAAAGAGGAGAGAGGAGAGAGAGATTGTACCCCCAAAGTGGTCGCAGTTCAATTGCGCCAGTTAATTACACTGATAAAATCGGACAGACGTTTGACGCCAGTCTGATCTGCCCTTTCGATAATTCATAGTCCGATTGCGCCTGTGATAGCTCATTAGCAACTTCCCCTCTCTTCCCTCACTCTGCAGCCAACACATACCATACTGTTCACATGTTCCATACTTTCGTCAGAGAGACTGTTGGAGGGAAAGTGTTTTTCACTATGACACGTCCAAGGGGTGTCAATTACAGTCACATAACCTATATGATAAAAGTGTTCAGGTAACGGTAAGAACTAGGGCTCGGATTTTAGGTAAATAAATACATTATTTTATGTAAATACATATTTTTAGCATTTTTATAAATACATAAATTCCTGCTTTTCACTTACTAGCACATAAAAAGACATAATAGTTACATGTTAAAAAAATCTGTATCCTAGATCTTTCTGTTTATTGCATTTTTGTTGTTACTTCAACAGAGAGGAACCTGTGAGCTATCTAACCTTTATGCAGAGCGTATGTCAGCTTGCAACTGTGTTATTCTTAACTTGTCGTCCCCGTGCTACTCACTGTGGAACCCGTGGATTTCCATGTCCATAGCCATATTGCACCACGTGCTAGACCTCACTCTCCCCCCAGCTACCTGGAACCAGTGTCACTCACATGCAGTTCATTTCTGGCACTGTGAAGTGTAAGGTAGTTCTACGATGCCTCAAGTAAAGACAACTACAAGTTATCGTCTGCAGCAGAAAGTTGCAGAATTATAAGTTGTTTTTTTTTTCTGATTGGGGCGTTCTGTTCTGCCAACCATGTGGGAAAGCAATCAAAGCTGAACAGCGATCTCAAGTTACACAACACTTCAAGGGCAAGAAACATATTGCCGCAGTTTCGCGCCTTCAGAAGAAGTGTTTCTCGATAATCGTCGGTCATTTGTGATGGACAACCTGAAAATGTATCTCCTTGAGCATTGTAATGCTTCAGCAGTCAGTGAGACATAGCATAAATTGCATTTATGAGTACTGCATATTGTTTATGTTCACATTAATAAACTAAATTTACTTTTTTGTCACATATTTCAGGTATTTTTAATACATAAAAAATACATATTTTCCCGATTTTTAGCACCTAAAAATCCGAGCCCTAGTAATAACAATGTAGAAGAGTTTTACACCAAAGAGTACGATATGTCAAATTTAAATAATAGTCTATATACTGTACATATGTTTCAGTGTTTTGTACTAGATCCCAACGTATTTTGTACAGCCCTGCATGGCAGAGTGTTTATAGGAAATGTAAAAGCCAGTCGGTCGTTCTGCAAGAACAAATAAGAATATCATCGGTTTTGGTTTTTCACAATGGTAGTAGTGGGGGACGAAAGGAAGGAAGATTTCAGTGGAAGATCCAGAACTTGGCCTTGGACCAGTGGCGTGAAAGGACCTTGCGATGGAATGACAAGATAAGAAGGATCAACTCGGAAGATTAGCTGGCGCAATTCGCCAACACCGCTCAAAGTTACTAAAAAAAAAAAAAAAAGGGGGAATAAGTGACCCGGCTTAAAAACCTCCCGGGTCGCCAACTCCCGAACTTAACTTATAGTGTTATTCAAAGTGCAACATACGTTGTGGGGCTACACACACCCTGCCCTTTTAGACCCTTTTAAAGAAAGCAGGGGGTTCCAAGAGGCCTGACCCCTCAAAAAATTAAGGTATTAGGAAAGAAAAGGTAAGGGCCAATCAAGGCAGCAAAATGAAAGACACTCTAGGCCTCGGATAAGCTGATACCATCGGGGTCTATAAAAAGGAAACTTGTAGGTTTACGTGACTGTTAATCTGTTGATCATGAGCCTAGACCTCGAATTTGTGTACGTGGAATGCGTATCACTGGACATGATATTTCACTCGAAAATCTCACATGCGTTGACCGGGAAAAGAAGACCAAGAGAGGTCGACAGGAGAATTGAAGGAAATAACTCAGCACAAGCATGTGGAAGCAATGCTGGACCCGTGGTGGCGAAACCAAGTTTCTCCGCCTCGTTTCTAGCACTCTCGGTTGTCACCACGTAGACCCGGGTTTGACTCCCGGGTCTGCCAAGAAATTAAATTATGGTCTGAGGGCTTGAACGGGGTATACTCAGCTACTTCAGACAAAAATGAGAAGAGGTGGGTTCGATTCCCAACTCAACCATCCTGGAGGGATTTTTCCATGGTTTCCCACTTCTACCCCAGGCGAATGCCGGGATAGATCCTAACGTAAGACCACGGCAGCCTCCTTCCAAATCCTCATCTGAATTACAAATCCAAACACTTATACGGCCATCACAATAACACAGGTTATCAGACAAATCCCGCCTCTCTCTCACACACACAGTCACACACACACGCCCAAGTACACGGGGCTACATGACTACTATGTCGCAAAGTCACTAAATGAATCATCAACCAAGTCCCTCTTGTTGTAGCCCCCTGAGTTTGAAATAGAGAACTCGGCCCAAGTGGAATGAATGAAGCCCCCATCTAGTGGCGAGGATATGAACTGTGCCGGCTGCCGAAGCCTGTTGCATTCCCCTGGGGCAATGAGTAACTGAATGACAGATGAAATGAAATTATATTGGGGAGTGTTGCTGGAATGAAATTGTGACTTGGAAGTCCGAAGTACCTGGAGAGAAACCTTTCTGCCTCCGCTTTGTCCACAAATGGAGTGACCAGAATTTGAACCACGGACCCAGCGGTGAGAGGCCGGCGTGCTGCTGCCTAAGCCACGGAGGCTCAAAAGCTGGAAATAATAAGGGTTAGAATTGCATACATTCTCAGTCTTTCTAAAGCCGATCTTCCCTTCACTGCCTACCCACATGATTGGTTTTTGTCTGGCGTGGTTAATCTCGGCGAGCCGCTGGCTCATTCTTAGCGACGAGGCTACAGTAGTACAGACTGTCTTATGTCACGGCAGACAGGAACCTATTAAGTTCATGTATCAAGCGCTCGACAGAGGAGATCTGCATTTGACAGCTCGTGCCGTCTGGAATACATTGCCTGCATTTAGGACAGCGTTCACTGGCATGAGATGTAACATACCTAGACTATTACACTTGATGGACTTCCTCCACCACATAGATTAACTGACGACCATGTCCTGCAACTGGTCAGTAATGAGACAGTATTATCAGTGACAAAACATTGCTGAACTCCATTGCCAGAACATGGCTATATGCTGGAGAAGTTGCCTAATCTATAATGTACAGGGTCATTTATATCTGCCTAGCAATCAGGCCTGACGTCTATAGGCAGGGGCCTGCGGGGATAAACAAATCGCGACCCGCATCCGCACGACTGTTCCAAGTCCGCTGACATAACAATAATACTTTTATGTTCGAAGATATCGAAATGTAAATATGTCAGAAAACTGTATTATAATGAGGGTCATTATAACACTATTTTTCATTATGAAACCGTTTCTCCCACCAATCAGAGCTCAAGAAACAGTTGTGTGGCCAATTAGGTAAGGATAGCATCGCACCTGCGCTGACTTCCACGGCCTTCTATCTTAAATTTCACTGCTGTGCCTAGTGTCATAGTGGGGTATTCGAGGAAGCCGTGGTCAAATACAAGGTATTCTCTGCGTCCCATGCGCTCAGTTCAGTACATAAAACTGGCGAAATCTCGACAGATATTTATGAATATTTATGTTCGAACATAAAATAGTTATAATTATCGTCGAACATAAACAGTCGTATGCAACTCGCCTATAATGGTAATTAAGACACTCGTATGTCTTAATTATTGCCATTATAGGCTCGTTGCATAATGTACTATTATGTTCGACCCTGACTATTAAGTGTCAGAAAACGGTATCATAATGATGGTCATTATAACACTATTTTTCATTATGAAACAGTTTCTCCCACCAATCAGAGCTCAAGAAACAGTTGTTTGACCAATTAGATAAGGTTAGCATCGCACCTGCGTGGAGTTCCAAGGCCATCTAAACTGCGTTGCCTAGTGTCATAGTGGGGTTATCGAGAAGGCCATGGTCAAATACAAGGCATTCTCTGCGTCCCATGCGCTCTGTTCAGTACATAAAACTGGCGAAATCTCGACAGATATTTATGAATATTTATCTTCGAACATAAAATAGTTATAATAATAGTCGAACATAAACAGTCGTATGCAATGAGCCTATAATGGCTATAATTAAGACACGAGTAGATTTATAAATTTATAATTTATTAGATAAAGCATGAAGTATTAAAGCAACCCCTTTAGACATTTGACGAGAATGCTTGAATCGCAAGACAATGTAGACAAAGTTTTGTCCCTCTGAGTAACGGCAAGTCAAACAGCGGGTGGCTAATTATGGAACTTAGTCGTCGGATATACCCACGCAGGCAAGAGCAAGTATAATGGTGGTGGTGTTTTTGTTTTGGCATAATCTAATACTAATTGAGAGTATTTCCATGACTGGCTTCTCTCACTTCTCTGTTATTCTCATACAATCCAAGCGAAAGCAAACAGGGTAATAACAAGAAACGTGAAAGACGCAGATCTCAGCATAAACTTTTTTTTTAACCCAGTTCAAAATTTTATTCTGAAAACTATTCGCAAATTTGCTCTAAACATTAACCGCAACTTATCCGCTATCCGCACCGCCATGCAAACTATATCCGCATTTTGCGGATATCCGCGGGTTTATCTGTGCAGGGCTTTATCTATAGGGACGGAACATTTCTGGATAATGTTTACACTAGAAATTTCCCCTAAACACGTACGTATCGTGGTATACACTTGAACCCAAAGCATTTGCCTGGAGTAGAAGTGGAGGAAAACCAGTTTAAGAATAACTGAGGTGGGAAGCGTACCTAATTCTCCTCAGTTGCCTCTCACGAAGGTGAGTATACACCGCAGTTCTCACGCAAGAAATTAATGTTTTGCTCGAGCCATGAATCGAACCCCACTGTCACTGTGCCATTAGGTGGTCAATCCACTTATATGAATCGTGCATTATCTCAACCGCGTTTGTTTATAATAATTGAATCGTCCGGAGCTGATAAGTATTAAGTCAGTTTATCAGGAGCAGATAAAACGTCATTGACAGAACAGACATTAACAAACACACAATACTAGTCATCTATTCAGGTTATATTTGTTTTAGCGCAGTAGCAATTTTAATTTAATAAACATATTTTAGATATCAATTTTCGAAATTTGACTTAATGCCTTTAGCCTCCGTGGCTTAGGCGGCAGCACGCCGGCCTCTCACCGCTGGGTCCGTGGTTCAAATTCCGGTCACTACATGTGTGGTTTGTGCTGTACAAAGCGGAGAGGGACAGATTTTTCTCCGGGTAATCCGGGTTTCCCTGTCCAATATTTCATTCAAGCAACACTCTCTACTCTCACTTCATTTCATTGCATCTGTCATTCATTTAATCCTTGCCTCCCGGGGAGTGCGACAGGCTTCGTCAGCCGGCACAGGTCATATTCTCGCCGCTAGACGGGGGCTTCAATCATTCCATTCCTGAACCGGTCGGTCGACTGGTAGCAGGCTGTGGATTTTCATTTACACTTCATGCCTTTCAGCTCCGTGGTCGGTTTAGTATGGCATAAAGCCACCCAGAATGAATATTTCACATAATTTTTTAGTTTAAAAGGGCTTTGTAACATAAAAACCACCTAAACCCTGAACAAATGTAATTTACAAGAGCACTGTAACACGCTGGAATCTCGCAGTGCGGCCAACATTAAGTACGGAATACGGCGCTGAATGGCAGCAAGTCATTGACTTAATGCTTTTCTCCTCTGATCGCACAACATGTAGCAGTGGTTTATGACTTAAACAGAAAGCTGACTTAATTCTTTCCTATGCCGTTCCAAGGCCCTTGGGTTAATACTTAATTCTTTAAAAAATTACTATTTTTGACTTAATGCGTTTCATTTCCGACCGATTCAATAATTGTAATCATTTAACTCTCCCCCTTGAGTAGGACCCCAATGGCTTCCTCCGAGTATTATATGTCCAATGAGTACATTAATGTGCGTGTGTGTTTCAGGGTCACAGACCGGAACTGGGCCCTCCCATGATGCATGTAGCGGCACCGCCGGAAGTAAGCTACAGTCCATTATTTACTGCCATATCGTACAACAGCATCATCCGTCTTCTTTCTAAATGCCCTGCCTTCGCACACGTGAAGGGCTCTCGAGATCAAGGTGATTTCGTCTTATTCCAAACACTTTACATTTCCTGAAAATGATTTCACTCACGCACTATCGTAAGTCAACGTCCGTACTGAAAGAAGACTGTGAAACCGAGGAGTAAACTGTGCTCGCTGTAACTAGAGAGCCCCCCCCCAGAGGCTCACATCTAGTGGGACGTGGGTTAGCGACCACGAGAACCCAGCTGAGTCCGGCATTGCTTCCACTTACTTGTGCCAGGCTCCTCTCCGTCATCTCTCATGTCGACCTCTCTTGGTCAACTCTCGTTCTCTTCCGACCCCGACGGTATTAGGGTATCCGAGGCCTAGGGAGTCTCTTCCTTTCCCGCCTTAATTGGCCCTTGTCTCATCTTTCCTGATACCCTCATTCGTCGAGGGGTCAGCCTTCTTTTTCTTTTCGTGTTATCTCCTGCATTCTGCACAAGGCCCTCAAGGAGGCAGGATGTATGTAGCCCAACCACTCTGGTGCAGCCTGAATAGTGCTACACCCTCAAGGGTTTACAGCTGGTGAGTTTGGGAGTTGGTGACCCTGAGGGATTCCTGAGCTGGGTCAGGTTTGCCCCCTTCTTCCTCTGACCTTGGGGCGAGCCCTCTCATCTTTCCCTTTCCTAACCGCCTTCTATGGCTCTACTTCCTTCCAAGTCCCTCAATCCTCATTCTTCGAGGGTTGTGGGCATTTCTTTTCTTCCTGTCCTTTATTTGCCTTATCCTTTATTTGTTTACCATTTCTTCTTCTATAGTATGTAAGTTTGTAGTTATAGTTTTCATTCTCATCTCATCTTTCACTGTCACCCAATCCATTAGGGGCCGATAACCTAGATGTTAGGCCCCTTAAAGCAACAATTATCATCATTATCATGTCGGCTAACTAGAGGCCAAGCTTGAGTAAGATGCCTCTTGAAAGTGACCACGTTACAGTTGCCGGTATATTTAATTTGTGTAAAAAACTGCATTACATTTACGAGAATAAATTTCGTCACTTCTTTCCCCATAAGCCCTTTATTGCCAAACTGACATACAC
The DNA here is from genome assembly GCA_946902985.2 of Meconema thalassinum. Taxonomy (NCBI): domain Eukaryota; kingdom Metazoa; phylum Arthropoda; class Insecta; order Orthoptera; family Tettigoniidae; genus Meconema; species Meconema thalassinum. Next base: position 166,481,333 of record OX336396.1, read on the forward strand.
CATGGCATCATTAACGATACACCAAACACTATTTTTCAACATAGTGCTTGTTACAGTGGGTGAGTGGTTATCGTGTCTGACTACCAACCCCAAGCTTGCAGGTTCGCTCCTGGCCGTTGTAAGTGATGATTATTTTTTTTAAGGCGACAAAAATCACGACACGTATGTCAAACGTTGTTGGCATGTTAAATAAAACAATTGAATTCAGTAGGCAGTGTTCATAATGGCAAAATTAGTCTCGGGATTTTCGGCAAACACAAAAGTTCCTCTTTTCTCTACTAGAAAGCGCTATAGTGTCAAGGAGCTTAGATATCTAATCTCCTTGATTTTCATAGCGCTCCAAGGAAAAACAAAATTCGGCATCAAGCTGCTCTCTGGGCGTCAAATAACAAAGCTTGCACCCGGCAACCGAGGCCATACGATACTATTATTATTATTATTATTATTATTCGACATAGTCGCCATAAACAGTGATACACTTGTCGTAACGTGCAACCAGTTTGAAGAAACCGCTCTGTTAAAACTCAGCACACTGCGATGCAAGGAATTGTCGCACAGCCTGCTCCGGGGTTAAGTTTCTCGTTACCCATCTTGCGGACACTTTTCGGTAGCCCAACACATCATGGAGCATGTGATGGGCTCTGGCACAACCAACACACAGTGTGGACGCTGTTGAAGTGGTTTTGCTGGGACATCATTGAACACCCTCTTTACATCCCGGACCTCAATCCAAGCGACTTTCACCTGTTTCCTCACTTGAAGGAGCACTTGGGAGGTCGACGATTCGCCTCAGTCGGGAAGGTGAAACACTCCGCGACAACGTGGCTTAACATGCAACGAATACCATGAGGGGATATTCCAACTCATCTCACGAAGCGACATGTGGCTAAACCGATATGGAGACTATGCCTAAGAATAACATAATATATGCACTATCAGTTGGCTGTATTAATTTCCATACGAGTATCTTAATCACCATTATAGGCGAGTTGCAAACGACAGTTTATATTCGACGTCAATTATAACTTTACTATATGTTTTAACATGAATAGTCATAAATATCTGTGGGATTCAGTAACTTCAGTTAGTGAACAGAGTGCGCTGGGTGGTTTGCTGACTGAACAGAGCGCATGCGTGGGTCAAATATATTTTGAAAGCAGAGACCATTTACTTTGCTTGGCAATGCTATTGTTTACAGCCTGCATGATGTCTAGTGCCGATCAGAACTAGCATTCACTAATATTGTCACCGAAGTCGTTTGAAAGCAATGCGCTGTGTAGAAATTGAAGTTGGGAATATTAAGGTAATGTCGGTAATTTATATAGAAGGATGCTGAGTTGCTAACTTCTGGACGTAGAATCATACATTTCTTGCATATGTCAAAGTATTTTCTTGTTACCGTAAAGGTTCATGCTGATTTTGTCTTTGTGTTTGGGATTGTAATTGCAATGGTTGATCCGATATCCAATTTGAACTTTCAAATCATGTAATTCATGTCCGACATGTTGGATTTTGAGCGCATGCGCGAAACTATCCTTACCTAGTTTGTCAATGAATGAGCTCTGATTGGCCGGAGAAACTGTTTCATAATGAAGAATAGTATTATAATGACCCTCATTATGATACAGTTTTCTGACATATAATATTTACATTTTCGATATCGTCGAACATAAAGTTGTTTAATGAAATGTGATTGATCACTCCTGCACCATTCAGAAGAATTCTTTAGTTTTGAACGCTAGTAGCTATTTTACTCAATAATATCATGCGACAACCTGGCTCGTTAGGACACACGCCAATATAAACATTTTACTGCCAGCACAGGCAATATTTTTACTGAGCCGTACTGTGTCCCAGCTGGCAGTCTTTTAACCCAATGTCACACACAACACGTCTCCACTTGGGGTCGACATCGCTTGGCCCGCATCGTGTTTTTTTGTGGCTTAGCTCGCGGAGTAACAAATGGGTTGTGCACATGGATTAGGTTAGGTTAGCCGCCGACAGTATGTCACTTGATAATACTGCGAGCCCACTTACTTTAAGATCTACTGGTGGATATAAAACTTGGCAGAACTCGCTAAATCACTACTCTCCATACATAGACATCGCCAAAGAATTTAAATATATTGGGGAATGGATCGGCTGGAATGCGTTAGAGAAAAGGGCAATGGAATCTAGGAGAAATAAAGTTGAATTGGCATTCCAATTTACGAAGGACACTTATAACAAGAAGTATCTCTCCTGGAATACCAAGATAAACCATTATAGCACGGTAATTAAACCAGAAGCCTTATATGCAGCCGGAACATTGTCTCTCACCACCCAGGGACCGCTTGAAAGACTGAAGGTCAAGGAAAGAAAGAAGACCCCAAATTTCATAACAACAAATTAATCCATGTCAGGAACGAAACTCTTTACCAAAAAACTGAAAAACTCTCGGACACAAAAGGAAAACTGAGAATTGATTTTATGGGCACATCCTCCGGATGAATTCAAATAGATTAACCAAAAAGATTTTCGACCACTTCCGTAATAAAAAAGACAGAACCTCTTTGGTTTAAGGAAACCGAGAAAGACCTCGTGGAACTCCAAATTACAGACACCATGCTCATGAACAAAACAGCCAAAGCCGTCACCAAGGATAAGAAACAACGGTTCCAAGTGAAACTCAAACAAAAGCGTACGATCCACAACTCTGCCGAAGAAAGGGAAGCAAGATCTCAAAGGATGAGGAAATACTGGGCCAAAAGGAAAGCTCAAAACAATAAAAAGTGATTGATTTCATGTACCCCAAAGTAGGGTGAAACAAATAAAGAATAATAATAATAATATTAATAATAATACCAATGTATAGCACTTTGATAATACTGGCATTGTGTGTGGCAACACGTTCTTATTATTTTATCGTAGCGGCCGTCTCTATAGACTTACTAGTTATCAACAAAGCAAAGCTACAACATTTTAGATCACGTCGGGGTCACCGATGGTATACGGATTAAAAGGAAAACCACAGACTTGTACACAGTAATCTATAAGTTCACTGATGCCGTGCGTAAGAGACGATTGAAATTTTATGGTCACATCTGCAGAATGGACAACACCAGATAAGCACAAAAAAAATGCTTGATATAAATAATTCAAAGAAGGTCAAAATCAGTTGGTTAGAAGAAAACAAACAGGACTTAAAAGAATTAAACATTACAGAAGAATCGTAAGACTTTTGGACCTCTAGTCACAAATAACTCTTTCGCCGAAAAAGCTAGAGAGACCACTGGAAAAAGTGGACGGAGGAACGTAAGAATGGGCATAGTGAGATTTTGGGAGGGGAAGATGAGGAAAACACCATCAACCCGAGTCAACAAGTTCAAACGCGCTCCTTAAGTGGCAAAACGAAGAAAGAGGAATAACAATAATAACATCCCTTATTCTTCACGTTTCTGCGATGCGGGGGATGAGGTATGATGAATTTTTCGATTTAGCAGATGATATTACGGCAGGATTCCCTTCCTAAAGCAACCTCGTCAAAAGATAATAATAAGTAGGGCTCGAATCGATATGCTCGATAAAATCTCCAGATATGCTCGAAAACCATGTGTTTTATGCTCGATATATATGCTCGAAAAACCCATTACATGCTCGAAAAACCATTATATGCGGTTAAATATGCAGAATATGCTCAAAAACGTTAAAAACTATTGAAAGGGAAGTGAAACGAAAAAACCAATAACATATATTTATGATGATGATAATTGTTGTTTTAAGGGGCCTAACATCTAGGTTATCGGCCCCCTAACATATCTTTATATACGGGCTTTATTTTCTAATTGTATGTATGATACACTGCGATATACTCGCATTCAAGTTTCAAGTATATATAACAGAAGTTTTCTTATAAAAGTTACAGTTTAAAAGTTCATTTACAAAATGTTCAAAATTAGGCGAGTCAATGAAGTAGATATACATTGGTCTGTACAACAAGAATTTTTTCTATGTTTTCAGTTTTGAATGATTTTCTTAATTCAGCCAATAAAAGTTTCAATGACGAGCACGAACTCACTAAAGGTTAAAAACCTGCGGTTCTATTATTCGCACCAGATAGGCTTTTCAATAATTATTTCTGTTTTCGAACCTTAAGGATGGTCAGGGCCCGAATTCGGGGAAGGGGATGGAGGAATTCGAAGGAAAACGAACTATTTAGACGAAAACCACAAGAATATGCATGTATATGCTTCTATTCTGAAAACCGCGGTTTTATGCATTTATATGCTCGATAAATTTCAATTCTGTTGGTCCCAGAGAGGTGAAAATACCACCGAAAGGCTTCTTTCAATGCGTACTATTCAGGATAAAAATATACAAATATGCTTGAATCCGAGCCCTAATAATAAGGTTATGGGTTTAACGTCCCTTTTAACTACTGTGGCTTTTGGAGCCGCCGGGGTGCCGGATTCATGTAAACAACACAAGAAAACCAAAACACACACTGACACATGTCAAAATACAACCATAAATTCTGAATCAACAGTTCTTTGTCAATGACAATTCACGTCAAAATTGCCATTGCAACAGGAAGATACATACACATACATACACAATAACCTACTAATTCCAACCTTTGCACCATTCTGCAAAGAGCATATATTCGACTTATGGAGGTCACACCCTGTTGACCAGCTCAGGATATTTTTTTTTTAAGAAAACAATTATAGTATGTTTTATAGTAATATACAATCACCAACTGTAAAGATATGTATTTTCACTAAATTATTTCATGTTATCATCAATTTATGGTTGGTTGGTTCCTCAGTTTAGGGGCTGCGACAACGCGGTCATGTAGCCCCGTGTACTTGGAGTGTGTGTAGAATCTGTCTGAAAACCGGTGTTAATTGTGATGGCTGTATTAGTGTGTGTATCTGTTTTTTAATTTAGGTACAGACTGCAACTTAGAATTTTTCAAATAGTTCCTACTTTTGCCGCCAAACGCCACCGTCAACGACTACTAGGCCTAGTTCAGAACTAAGCTACTAGACGCCACCGCAGTCGGCTCTTGGCAACGAACGTAGAAACCTAAGAGCGTTGTTTACATTCTTAACCTATCCAATTTTGCTTCACACAGGTGTAATTAGTGGAAGGTTCTTTAACATGCCATAAATTTATGACATGGGACCGTCGGCTTTACTTTCCCTCCGAAGGAAGGCATACTGAGGGATTTTTAACGCTCTTAAAAATTCGACGGCTTCGGCAGGGTTTGAAACCGCTATCTTGGGCATAGAAGCTCAGCATGCTACCAACTACGCCACCGAAGCCGCTTACCATTAACTGTATGAGGAAGATTCCCAAAGCCCATAATTGATACAAATCTGATTTTTTAACTATTTTGACACATTTTATTAATTTATCAAAGGTAAAAAGAAATACAAGTATAACAATCAACTTTGCTCGCAATTAAAATGGTTTCTTAGAAACAATAACTGAGGAAGTCCATAATGTGGACGAAACTAGTACCGGTATAATTAATTAATGTTATGAATTCAATTTTGGTATATTGGGGAGCGTGATGGCGCAGTGGCTTAGCTACTCGTCTTTCACTCGGACGGCCGAGGTTCGAATCCCGGTGGGGGTGGAATTTTCACCTGAAAAATCACGTGGTGTCAGGAAGGGCATCCGGCCTTAAATCTCCGGCCAAAACCAAAATGAGCCTGGTTGGCTCCGGCGACCCCAAATAATTGGGAAAAGCCGGAGAAAGTTTTTTAAATTCGATTTTGGTATATTGGTTTTCACGGCCGTGAATTAAATCCCAGCAATTTTTCTAGGTTTATGCCGTGTATTGTGTGGGGTTTCTCCTAGGAACACCAAGCTGGCTCTTCAGCGGGCTCCTGGTGCACCCCGCCCAGACCCCCTCAGAAGTAGCGAACTGTGCACTACCACCCTTGTTATGAAGCGCACGTGCGCCTCTAACTACGAGAGCTAAAATCTCAAGCAGCCTTCACCTCCCTATAAAGTCTTCCAAACAGATGGTACATCGGTTTTAACGGCCCGTGAATTAAAACTCATCCCGCTGAAGGAATAGCAATGAAGAAGTTCATATGAACATTAGCCCTGTGTACTTGGGTGGGTGTAGAATTTGTCGGATAACCTGTGTTATTATGGTGTACGTAGTATTGTGTGCATTTGTAATTCAGGTGAGGATTGGGATAGACGTGGTTGTGACCTTAGTTTAGGAATCGAACCCACCTCTTCTTAGTTTTTGCCTCACCAAGCTGAGTGTACCCAGTTCCAGCTAAATGTATTAATAGCGCCGAGAATCAAACCCGGACCTCAGGGGTGACACCCAAAAATGCTAGTCACTGTGCCACGAGGCGGACGGTTCATTGGTTCCATCTACTATGGACAATATGCATTTCCAGACGTACGTTCATATGAACGTTTTTGTTCCATCCTGGAGATTGTAGGTTGGTTGGTTCCTTAGTTTAGGGACTGCGACAACGCGGTCATGTAGCCCCGTGTACTTTGGGTGCGAGTAAAAATTGTCTGATAACCGGCGTTAATTGTGATGGCTGTATTAGTGTGTGTTATCTGCGATTCAGGTAGTAAGACTGCAGACGATTAATTTTTTTCAAGTAGTTCCTACTTTTGCCACCAAATGCTACCGTCCACGACACCTAGCTGCGAAAGTGGCTACTAAATGTCATCGCAATCAGCACCTGGTGGCGAAAATTGGAACTAATATAGCGTTATCTATCTAACCTACAAATTTTAGCTTCCACAAGTGGAGTTAGTGGAAGGTTCTTTTTCATGCCATAAATCTAGGACCGCCGCGCCGGCTTTACTTTCCCTCCGAAGGAAGGCATACTGAGGGATATTTAATGCTCTTGAAAAATCCGACGGGTTTGAACCCGCGATCTTGGGCATAGAAGCTAAGCATGGTACGAACTACGACACCGAAGGGTCTCTGGAGATTGTACAAATAGCTTCTGTTCACCCCTGGGTACACCCCCACCCTCCCGTTCACGTGCCACTTTTCTTCCTTCACCCCCATGGAGATGCAGAACTTTATGAGCCTGTTGGATGGCATTAATTGGCGGCATCTGCCAGAGCGATTGTATCCGTTGTCAAATGACAGGCATCCCCATCCTCCCCATCTGTCCCCCCGACTTTTTGTCCCCATATCACCTCTTTCACGGGGTGCACTTAGCCATGTGTGCTTCAGCTGGAGTACCACTCCACTTATACACAAAATGTGAAGTGCGAGGAGAAACCTATTTCACCATCTAATTCAAGATAAAGTAATGGAGTCACTTACAGCAAGTGGTATCACATACCAAACAATACGCAGTAGTTAACTCAAGGTTCCGGCTGGTTTCTTCACATGACGTAGATAAGTTCATTAAGAAGGCTACCGTAAGTAAATACGTAGCTGTTGTTTCATTAAGGAGCTAAAGCCAACGTGGTGATCAGTTCCGTATACTTTGGGCATGTTTGATAAATCCTTAGGCTACTATTTCCGATTCACAGGAGCCCAGAACGTCGATCGTCGAATGCCTGTCGACTTGTTGACTTAATCCACAACATATCAGTGAGTTGGTAATTTTTAGCCTACTATTCACATTTTGAAAAAAAAATGAGGAAAAAGTAGACTTATGAGATCGATCCGGGAAAATGTGCGTCTGTCTGTCCTTCTGTCTGTCTGTCTGTGTGTCCCCCCTCCTATCAATTCCTAACGACTGCAACTATCGGAACCAAATTTGGTATAAGTAAAGATCTATACCGGAATATCCCTAGGCCATATTTGAAAAAGACGTCAGTGCTACCAACTGCTGAAAAATCGCAATTGAAATTTGAGCTCCAAGTTGGATATCAAGGAGGGTGTGCATGGGTGCTATTCCAAAATTGGCAGACATATAGATAATAATATTTCAGTTTAATTTCCAGGAGGCCATACATGACAGTGTTGCTAAATGATTTTAAACCTGCTGATAGGTCTAATTTTTTAATGCATGTAACTTCTATACTATCAATTAGATTTCATCCAAATTTCGTATGTACTATGTGTACGATAACAGATATGGCTAGGCGTATTCTTAAGAGCAACCAGGGCTGCCAACTGGTAATAAATGCTTTCTCTATTTTTGCATCCCGATACCAATATACAATATCAGAAACTATGCAAACCAAGAGCTCGAAACTTTGCACGCGTCTAGTACATGACCTTCTACATTAATTTGGAGTAACTAGTATACGTCAGTGCTGCCAACAGGTTTCTAATCTTGTTATTATCACCATCAAGTTTTGACGGGCTGTTTAAGACTTGACCTGCGTGTATTTCATTAGAAATTTCATTAGAAAGCTACCTATTGCAATGGGGCCATGTTGCGAGTTCTGGACATATCTTTGTATTTCACGTCTCCCAGCTCCCAAAACCACCTTCAGTTCAAACGTTTATATATTTCACTTTATGGTGTACACTATAACTACCATCATTGTGTACTAACCACTTTCTAACTAATACACAAACTACCCAACCAATCAAATTGTCGGTCAACTTCGTTTAGGGAAAAATCGGTCGAGGGGGGTGGGAATGGAGGACCTTTTTTTTTTTTTTTTTTTTTTTTTTTTTTCGAAAATGCGAAATATCACTATAACTATGTGAACATTCTAATCCATTCAAAGTTTTTAGAATTCTTCGGATAAGGGCCAAAAACTTAACCCAGTGAAGGTTTTCGATAGCACCAACCATTGACCAATGCGGTTGGAAAAGTGGAGTTTTGAGAGAGAAAAAATGCCTAAAACTTTTGCCTCAAAGAGTTTTTGATATGACCCATTCTTACGTCAAGGGATGAGCAAAATGTTTCCGGAATTATAAGAAGATGGGGTTTCTCGTATGTTAAACGTGGGAACGTTTGTAGGTTGCCAATTTAGTGAATTTGGTTTTTTTCTTTGCCCGGTAAAATCTACCTCCGTCTTCCGGCGTACCGAGAGGGATGGTTTTTCTTTATGTAAAAATTCAACCACCGAGTTTCCAGAATTCGAAACACAGCTACTTACAGTAGCTCAAAACGTCCATACATATCCATATATCATCCCTTGAAAACATACTGTAGAACCCTCATTTTTTCAAGATTAGCCACGTATAGAAAAAGAATGTGCAATATGACCTTCAGAGAATGTTCATGCTGCCATAGGAATAAAGATGTATAGAAATGATTTATAGATTATTCAAGGAAAATTAAGGCCTACTGAAGGAACTTTCCCAGCATGTGAGAAAAGGAAAACAAGACTGTGAATACAAACAGGAATTGGAAGGGACGAAAAGCAATAAGAGCGGTTCACTCAGAGATTTACAAAGCCTGAAGGGAGGTCTGGTAGTGATTTCTCCGAAGTAGGAAGGAACAAAAATAAACACACATTATTGTACGGCTCAACTTGGTTGGACGGATGAGTGAGTGGGCGCTTTGAGAAGTCAACAAAGCGTACATACAGGGAGGTAGTTCTGTAATTCATTTCGGCTTTCTGCTAGGCCTATATCTAAAGAAGAGCAGGCTTATGAGATAGCCGTTTGAGTCTTCAGTCATTTGACTGGTTTTATGCAGCTCTCCATACCTCCCTGTCCTGAGCTAATAGTTTCATCTCTACATAGCTACCACACCCTACATCCGAGGCAATCTGTTTAACATATTCTAAACTCCAGTCTAGCTTCGATCCTTCTTTCCATAACTAAGTTTGGTATTCCTGGGTGTCTTAGTATGTGTCCTACAAACCTATCTCTTCTCTTCATTAGCAGTCGCCAGAAACATCTCTCCTCACCCACTCGTCTTATTACCTATTTCTTACTCTATCGACCCATCTGATCTTCATCACTTTCCTGTAACATCACATTTCAAACGCTTCTAGTCGCCTCTATTCTTACTTACTTACTCCCTCTTCATGGATTAGGCTGTTAGCCTGTCCCGACTTCAATCTCCATGCCATCTTTTTCTAGGACGGCAAACGTCTCTTCTTCCAGTAGGATGATATTCAAAGGCAATCTTCGGTAGTCTGTTGTTATCCATCCTGAGAACGTTGATTTTCCAATTTTCCCTATTTTGGTATATTCTGTCATTCAGTGAGAATATATTTAGTTGTCTTATTTCTTAATTCCGTACTTCATCTCGTAGGGAGTATCCTTTCCTGATCTGAGGAATCTCATTTCAGATGACTGTATCTTATTTCTATGGCTGGTTTTATTTACTCATGTCTCATTTCGTTCATCAAAGTTGGTACAGCCATAATGTAAAGAATTTAAGTTGAATATCCTCTCGTACTTTTCCCTCTTTTCAGCTGCGCCAGTTTCACTTCCATAGAGCGCCACGCTCCAGACAATGCTCCGTTATAATTACTTGTCAAAAATAGTAAGGTCGTTACAGTTACAATTGCCGAATCGAATCGTAGCTTTTTTGTTACATTTATACTTAAAAATATATATAGTTGCTTAATAACTATTTCCCCTTACGCCTTACACGCGAAGCTACCCTAGTCAGGTTAAGCGACTTCCGATCATAGAAGTAAATTACTCATTGGAGTAGTGTTCCTTGGTTTCTGTGTGGATAGAGCCTGGCCGAAGGAAGGGTAATGACCCTAACGTTTATCTCTGACAAGCCATATTAACAGGCCGTTTCGGTCCCTTTAAGCGCTATTTCTAGCTCTTGAACTCTTCCTACCATCTGCTCACCCACACAGTGTGTTCTTAGATATAGGAACAGTGGTGTTCGTCATAACAGTAGTTTCTTAAGGAGGCCTAACACCGCCCATAGCCATCTCCATATGGTTAAGATTCAAAACTCTCCCACCGTGATTATTATTGAATGTAACTACATTGTTGGCATGATAAAGAACCCATTTGAATTCAGTAGGCCATGTTCATAATTGCAAAATTAATCTCGGGATTTTCCGCCAACACAAAGTTCCTCAATTCTCATCTAGAAATCGCTATAGTGTCTAACCTCCTTGACTTTCATAGCGTTCCAAGGAACAACAAAATTCGACATACAAGCTGCTCTCTGGACGTCAAATAACAAAGCTTGCACCCGGCACCTGAGGCCATACGATAATATTATTATTCATTCTTTGTTTCTTTCTTTCTTTCTTTCTTTCTTTCTTTCTTCCTTTCTTTCTTTCTTTCTTCCTATCCTTCTTTCTTTCAATGAGCCAAGTAAGGACTAAGTAGGTTAACCAAAATGATTTTCAGCTTGATGAGTTGCGATTGGTTTCACGTTCTTAACAGTCTTCTTCCTATCCCATACCTCCTTCATTTTCTGACTTTGTAGTTGTTTATTATTATTATTATTATTATTATTACATGAAATTATGTAACCCAAGAAAAGAGTTCTTATAATTGTTGTTGTTGTTGATGATGAATCTTTAGAAGACCGTTCCTTGTTTACGTAGTATTACGCAAATTTTTGATTGAGACTCGGCCCAAGAACATATCCATGTTAAAAGGAGCATCACGCTTATCTTTTGGCATGCCAATGCAAACGTGCTTCTGAAACTTGTAATATATATTTAGCTCATACACTGATTAAACCTTCAGAGTTTCCCCAGCTCCTCGTAAGTATTGAACGAATGGTTCAAGATATAGGAAGCTAATCGTTGCCTATATAGGCTTCTGTAACTGGCAGTGTATATCACGATCATACACTGATTATACCTTCCGAGTTTACCCAGTTACTTGTAGGCATTGAACTAACTGTTCAGAACATTACGATGCTACAAGGCAAGACAGCAAACAGCGTACTTGTTATGCAGAGCAAGCACGATTTACTTAATGTCAACTAATCAAGTGCAGACATGTAACTACCAAACTAGTCCCTTTTACTGGCTCTAATGGAAATCAGTCCTGAACTTATACAGCCCCATTAATGGATGGACAGTCGCCTACTGTGAAAGCAACGAAAGGCGAGCTGCAACCTAATGAAGAAAGTGCGAGGATTAAACACGGTCTCAGCGTATTTGCTGGAATTACATGAACATAATCCCAAATATTCTATAAATCATAAAGGATTACGTTCAATGGTGGATGATATTTAGTTTCTTCAATCCCCTCATGACTGGATCCAATTGTCGCATTGCTGGTCTATTTCTTATGTTGTTCATTCCCCATGAACAGCCGGGGACGTAAAAAGAATAACTGCCTTTTGCATTCTTTTGTAAATATCTGGCTCCAACTTAAGTTCTCTGAGCCTATTCTGTAATGAGATGAGAATTGCACCAGAACTGGAGATGATAACAGGCATTGTTATTCGCACGATGCGCCATTGCGTCCTGACCAACTCTCGAAGTCCAACATATTTTGTGATCTTTTCGCAATGTTCGGTTTGCATGTTACAATTATTTGGACTCGCCATATCTATGAATGTAGTTTGTTTTAGACTTGTCTGGTCCCAATACAATGTGTAGCCTTACTCCACCAGCCTTGAGTGCTTGGGCGGTCAGGGCTGTCCAAACATGTACGGTACTCGCTACCTGCCATTTAATTATATGAGATATTCGCCACATGATTTCGGAGCCTTACAGTTCAATCTGGCGGCTGATTTTCCGCACGTTGTCCTCTTATAGTACAACGATTGCGTCCACAAAGTTTCAAGATAGGTTTCGTCCTGTCTTGCCTGATACTTCCGGTGTCAACCCCGTGTACTTCGGTGTGTGTTTAATTTGTCTCATGGCCTGTGTTTGAGTGGAGACGGACGGTAGAAGTGTATGTAGCTGTAATTATTAGGGTCAAAAATCGTGTAGTTGCCCCTGGGAATTGAAATAAGGTACTATCACGGCATTCGCCTGAAGGGAGTGTGAACAAGTAGTTCCGTGACGAACTAAAGAGCCTACTTTTCTTAATATTTAAGATTCATGCCAATCTATATTAGGATTAAACAAATAGAGAGAGCATTTATTAACAGTTGGCAGTCCTGATGGTTCTTACGAACACGCATAGTCATAATTGTTATGATACATAAAGCACATACGAAATTTGGTTGAAATCCATTTGTTAGTATAGAAGTTATATGCATTTAAAAACTGGAACTATCAGATGGCGTAGAATTGTGTTGGCAGCACTGATGTGAATACGTTACACCAAACTAAGGTAGAATGTCAGGTACTATATGTGTGCAAAGCTTAGAGCTGTTGGCTTGCATACGTTCTGATATATTGATATTAGGGTTAAAACCTACAGAGAGCGTTTATTAACAGTTGGCATCCCTGGTGGCTCTTTAGCATACGTACCGTCATGTCTGTTGTAGGACACATAGGCTAGTGCATACGAAATTTGGTTGAAATCCAATCGATAGTATAGAAATTACATGCATTTAGAAATTTGACCTATCGGTAGGCTTAGAATCATGTTGGCATTACTGGCATGTATGAACTTCCGAAAATTAATCTGGAATGCTATTATCTATATGTGTGCCAATTTTGGAATAGTTGGCACGCATAGCTTATGAGATATCCAACATAGAGCTCACATTTCAATTGCGATTTTTCAGCAGTTGGTAGCACTGACGTCAATTTCAAAATGTTATTGAGATATTCAAGTATAGATCTTTACTCTTAACAAATTTGGTTTCGATAGATGCAGCCGTTTAGGAGTTGATAGGACACACACACACACACACACACACACAGACCGACAGACAGGACAGACAGACACACATTTTCCCGGATCGATCTCATAAGTCTACTTTTTCCCCATTTTTGCAAAATGAGAAAAGTAGGATAAAAAACACGTGTGAACACACACACAATCAGGATGGCCGGTATCAGCGCCGGGATCAAACCTTCGATCTCTTGGCTTGCTGCAGCTCCCCATCGCAGTCGTGATGAATCATTTAACGCGCACGGATACGCAGCGAGGGTGCCGGTATCCTGCTAATAGTAGTAATCTACTGGGTACATGACTGACAGAGTTGATATCGATATTAATTTCCAGACATCCTCTTTACAGAACTGTTTCGAATATTGTTACGATACGACAAACAGGAGTTGGACGAACTGTTGGAAACGTTTCTAACTTTGTGTATTATCAGGAGACGAGCTCACAGAGTTTCGAAATGAATAGCAGAGTAGCAACTGCTACGCCTGTCGCTCTTTGCCAGTTAGCGAGCGATGCAAATGAAAGGCAATTACAGAAAGAAGTTCTATTCGGGACAAAGTACGAAAATGATGATGATGATGACAATTGTTGTTTTAAGGGAGATGTATGTATTTCAGGGTGAACAAATGTTAATTTATAAACGAATTATTTGAGTGACTGATCCTTTATCTTTCATTTGGCGAAAACAAAATGAAAATATCTTCAATACTTCCAGAGATATGCCTCTAAATGTTAGTTGCTGTCATTTAAGTTGTCTCTTTAAATATCATACTACCACGCCCATAGGCAAGTTTGAGAATCGTTTCCTGACAACTTCATTTTCACACAGAGTTTACATGATAACTCAAATACTATTCAAGATATCTCAATGAAATTTTGGATGATTGTGTATTGTACTAATATGCACAACATACACCAAAATATTTTGTATATCAAGCATACGCCATTTCCCATTAGAAGAATATTTTTTACCCAACAAAGGTAAGAAAAATACACATTTAGCATAAGAATATGGAAAAAGATCCTGAATATGTGTATCAATTATTTTGGTGTATGATGTAGCTGTGAATGTTACCAACAGCTCAAAAGAACATTCATGTAAATATTTTAAATTGTGGGGTATTGCATTTGTAAACGCTGTCCAACTGTACAAAAAACAGATGAAATTTTGGTGGTATAATAATGCATGACTACAAGCACAATATAAAATATGTTTTGTGCATAATAAAGAGTAAACTTTGTTGAATAATACTGCAAATTTTTATTTTTTGCAACTTATAGTTTATGACATTGTCTATAATTATTTTAACTCAGATACGCTGACACCATTGGGATCGGAAGAAAACACAGAGTTGACCAATGGAGGTCAACAGTAAAGATGATGGAGAGAAGCCCGACACAAGTAAGTTGAATCAATGCCAGACTCAGCTGGGATCCTCGCGTCCTCACTAACTGTGAGCCCCTGGGGGATAGAGTACGAAAAGAGAGAGAGAGTTGTTATTGTTGTTGACTCTTTAGGAGTTTTGCAAAATCGTGGTCATTTAGCCTCGTGATTTTCTGATAACCTGTGGCACTGTGATGTCCGTAAAGTGTGTGTGTATTTGCAATTGAGGAAGGATTCGGATAGGAAGCAACCGTGGCTTAAAGTTAGGTACCATCCTGACATTTACCTGTAGAACAAGTAAAAAACCACTTCCAGGATGGTTTAGGTAGGAATCAAACCCGCCTCTTCTCGGTTTTTGTCTCACGAGGCTGACTGTACCCCGTTACAACCCTCAGAGCAGAATATTCTTTTTGGCATAGCCGAGAATCGAACCCGGGTCTCCGCGGTGACAACCAAGAATGCTAGCCATTACGCAACGAGGCGGACCAGACAGAAATAATGAAAGAAAGTTCTTGTATCAGTAGACTGTCAATGATTATCTACTTTTGTAAGTAGTCAAACCAAGAATTTCCAGGAGGTAATATGGAAGGAAGGAAGGAAGGAAGATTTTAGTTGTACGTGACCGTTAATCTCGAGACCATAAACCACGGGGCCTCCTTTTTACGTGGAATCCG
The DNA here is from genome assembly GCA_946902985.2 of Meconema thalassinum. Taxonomy (NCBI): domain Eukaryota; kingdom Metazoa; phylum Arthropoda; class Insecta; order Orthoptera; family Tettigoniidae; genus Meconema; species Meconema thalassinum. The sequence goes on from OX336396.1 coordinate 166,497,015, forward strand.
AACCACAGGAAATGGCATTTCACTTTGAAAATCTCACATGCATTGACCGGTAATCGAACCCGGTCCGCCGTGGTGAGAGGCTAACAGCATGACGGCCGTGCCTCCACGCCCCAAGAGGGGATATGGAAAACGATAGTTAGACCACTTTCAACGCCAGGATTCGAACTTTTGATCTCCGGACTCCCCGTCTCCTTCTTGCAGTTGTGGTGCGTGACTGAACATTCACAGTTTATGCTGCAGCACGCCTCCATCTCAATTTATCCCCGCCCCACTCAACATTACAGGGTAGCGTTAATATCGGCTAGCACTCCTTGAAGGGGTGACTGCGAGGGAGGATATGTCCTGCATACAAACTATGTTCGTTACGAATGCTAGGCCTGAAAGAAGTTGAGGAAACTGGGTCACTGTGCGAGAAGTTCAACCTTAAGTCTTCCTCACAGATCTGAGGCAATTATAGCTTACAAGGGAACGGGTTGCGGTGTAAAATTCTAATCTGGTTGAAATTTAGTACACAATATTACTACAAAGTTGTACAATGACGTAGTGAAAATCGCACGGGCCACTTTCAATTTTGAACGCCAAAAACCTGCCGGGCGACGGCAGTTATCTGTTCTAATCCAATAATGCAAGGATTACAAGAGTAAAAAAGAAAAAAATGAAAGGTCGTTTTATTAATTTACAGTATGGCCAAGCGCAAACCATCACATTATATTGCATTTTATACTCTAATCGCGAGGGAAGAAGAGTGAGCTGAGGGGAACGTTTAAGGTGGGGTATGCAACGCAGCTTGCTGCCTGGTGGTCGCGAGCCATCGCGTGCTGCTAGGATTCAAAATCAGATTTACCTTTTCCCACCACCTCGCTCATGCCGTCCCCGGCAGGTTTTCGGCGTTCAATATTGGCGTTCAAAATTGAAAGTGGCCCGTGCGGTTTTCACTACGTCATTGTACAACTTTGTAGGAATATTGTGTATTAAATTTCAACCAGATTAGAAATTTACACCGCAATCCGTTCCCTTGTTAGTGTAGAACAAACCTCTTGACCACGTCTTGGTGTAGCAGCTAGTATTCTAGCGGCTTCGGTGGCGTAGTTGGTAGCATGCTTGAACTGCCGTGCCCAAGATAGCGGGTTCAAACCCGGCCGAAGTTGTCGGATTTTTTAAGAGCGTTAAAAATCCTTCAGTATGCCTTCCTTCGGAGGGGAAGTAGAGCCGGAAGTCCCATGTCATAGATTTATGGCATGCAAAAGATCCTTCCACATACTAAACTTGTGTGTAGCTAAATTTCTAGGTTAGATTTCGTTGGAACGCTCTATGCAAGTTTCAACGTTCACCACTAGGTATCATAGGCATCTGGTAGCGAAAGTTGGAACTACTTGAAATTGAATGGAACTTAGAGCTCACCCTCTGTGTGTCCACTGGAAGCAGCTACAGACTCTGGCGAGCCGAACATGTCCTCGGACACTCCCGGCATAAAAGCCATACGATAAATAAATAAAATAGCTAGTATTCTTAGCGGTCGATTCCTGGCCTTGCCAAGATATTTAAATCTGTCTGAGGTTTGGAACGTGGTGCACTCAGTCTCGTGAGGCAGAACTGAGAACAGGTGGGTTTGATTCCAACCTCAGCAAATCCTAGAAATGATCTTCGTGGTTTCCCACTACTCTTTTGAGCAAAACCTGCGATAGTTCCTAACTGAAGGCCACGGCCCCCTCTTCAATCATAGTAGGCCTATCAATTAGAATTACACACACTTCTACAGGCGCCACAATAACACAGGTTATCAAACACACCTGTATCTCTCACTCGCGCACGAGTTAAGACAGAGATAATTTCTACGATATCACAACACCCTAAATGAATTAATATTTGTAACGACGAAGAATTTTCATTTTTTACGAAGGTCCTGTTGAAAGCACATTTTGCTTTAGTTCCATTTTTAAGATACAACTACTAAATTCGATTCACTGCTACTTAAAAATTCAATTTTCTTCTTATGAAAGGTTACTTCAACGTAGATTATCCTCACTGTGATGAACAACCCGCTAGCTGCTATCTCGTCATCTGGCCTCTGCTGTAACGCTCGGTCGAGCCTTGTGAATCACGGCAGGGAACCTCCCTTCTCATCCAGTCAGACACTCTTTACAATTGAGACTCGTGCTCTATAGATGGATGTAAACATTGAATTCATTCACCTCATAGAGTGGTGTGCCGTATTTGCATTTGAACAGATAATAATATTCTCCCCTTGCAGCCATCTGCCTTCTGTACTTTCTGCTGCCATGACTGCACGGAGTAGCAGAGAATGACAGCCATCCTAAATGTGATTTTTCCACGCTCTCTCCAGGCAATATAAATAGTTCATATAAAATTTTTGAAATATATACGTGCCATACAGCTTTTTATAATATTTGTAATATCCAAGATACAACTTCCGTGGAATTGATAGTAGTTCGAATAATCCTGTCACTCATGCACTTGTTTCAATGAAATGAAAATCCACAGCCTGCTTCCAGTCTCCGACCGGGTCAGGAATGGAATGAATGAAGCCCCCATCTAGCGGCGAGGATATGGACTGTGCCGGCTGCCGAGGCCTGACGCACTCCTCTAGGGCAATGATTAAATGAATGACAGATGAAATGAAATGATAGTGGAGAGTGTTGCTGGAATGAAAGTTTGACAGGGAAAACCGGAGTACCCGGAGAAAAACCTGTTTCAATAATACATCATATTATAATTCAGATAAAGAATGTAGTCCTTTTTTAACATACTATAATTATTTTCAATAGATTTAATAATACATTAGGTAGGTTATTTGTTTATTTATTATATTCCAATTTGCATTATTCATCTTGTATAAAATGTTTGCTAATTGGTTTGTTTAATAATAACTGTGTTCTATATTTTGTTCTGTTAGTTGTTAAGCTAGGTTTAGTTTCTTATTACAAAATTTCAGGCCAGAACACTGTATACGCTACATAAAGGGACTCTTTAGCCTCAGTGGCATTTCTTTATGAATAAAAATTCAATTTATAAAAATCAAATGCTGGTAATACGCGATGTTCTGTTAATCGGTTAATAATCGATTAGAATAATATGAAATTAATCGAAATCGATTAATCGAATGTTCGTTTATTCGATTAATCGATTTACCAAATAATAGATTTATCGGCTAACCGAAGAATCGAATAAGTAATTCGTAGATACGAGGTACGAAAAGCAGTTTAAATGAGAGGTCATCGCTTAATTTCAGTTACGCTTATTTTGTGAATAATGTATTGAAATTTATAAAAGTTACGTTTTGCCTAAATTTACAAAGTGTTCTTCCTTGTTTATGTTAGCAATAACCAAATAAGAGTCAGTGACAGTGGAAGGACAAACAATCAAATTGGGAAGGGATTCGAAAAGAGAAAACGAAGAATTTTCAGCAGAGATTTTGAATTCTTGTTCAATGTTTACAAAGCTTTCACAAAGAAGGTAAGGTACATTATTTAAAAATATATTATACAATATATTTTAGTTAATTAAATAAATGTCTGTTATACTTCTGCGAGAGCGTAGTAAAATGTGTGAAGTAAATTGATTATTCGTCAAAACAATTAATCAAGTATTCGACCAATCGATTAGGTGATTAAGCGCACAATCGATTAATCGTTATTTGTAGCAATTAATCGACATTTATGCCTCGATTAATCGATTATTTGCTAGCTGAAATTAATCGGTTAAAATATCAGCCCTTGTTAGTAGCAAAATAAACTGGACTAATACCAATCGAAATTACACTGATTACCACAGACAACGCAGGCGTATAATTATCCATCACAATATCGATATACAGTACATAATCTGGTGTGTAGTGAGGATTGTTGGTATTCAAGTTAAAATAGAAACAAGAGTAACAAATCAATAGAAGTGTTGTGCTATTGCCTGTTCAGTGTTCATCTGTCAACAATTTAAGTCTGGCCTATCACCCAGAACACGTGAAGGCAGTGTTATCTGTAGGTCCCCAACTCAAGCCCATATCGGACACCAGAAAGACCGGGCACGCGAAGGGTATTGTGTCATTATCATTCATGGCAAGGGACGGGAATGTTTACTACACACAACATAGATTATTTCAAGAAGGGCGACGGGGAAAAAAATTCCGTGCAGAAAGCACTGAAAACTAACACAATGCAATGTAGTTTCTTTTATAGAACGAAACAGGCTTAAATCCAAACACCCAGCCATTCTCACAGCAAAACCACTACACGATGTCGGCTTTGAGATGAACAACTCATTGGAACGACAGTGGCTAGGAAGCTGCCCCCCACAATGGAGAACTCTACCATGCTTTACAAGAAAACCTCCAGGATTCGATCAACCACGCTCGGTTTGGTCCACTTTGAATCGCATCCGTACGAGCAATGCGAGATGTGCTGATGCCCTCTTCAAATGGGGGAAAATACAATCCCCAAGATGCGACTGTGGAGCGGATATCCAATCTGTTTGGCAAATAGTGATGGAGTGCACCTAGTGAGCTTATATTGGAGAATTCCGTGTGACTTCCTGAACGCTACACCATAAGCTCGTAATTGCACAAGTCATATGGACTTATCTTTGAAGTACTCTGTTTTCATTTATATTTTACTGATGCGTATATGCCATACGATAAATAATAAATAAATAATGGGATATTTTCAAGGAATCCAGAAAATTGCTCGAGTGTTGTTGGTATTTCTTCGTTTAGGGGACTTGGAACTCCTTGATCGTTATTTCCTTATACAAGTGTGTGCACAAACCTCGGCTGCAGTGGAGACTGCAGTAGAGTGTGTAACTGTATTCGTTTGAATTTCATAACTAACGTAGGTGCGCCGGGACGGGAAATAAGGTACAATCCCGATGTTTGCTTGGAGAGAGTTGTGAAAGACCCAGGGAAAATTCACACTTAAAACGGCCCCTGTTGAACTTGAACTTGCTGCAGCACCACATAGCACTTGATAACCATGATTAAATGTGCTAGTCGACGCTGCTGAAACACGTTCGATAGGAGAAAACAGGGGAATAGATGGGTAAAAAAAAAGGCATCATGACGTGCTATCAATGTAAGTCTGCGTTGAGCAGCATGAAATAGGTTTTCCAGTGGTTCAAGGGGTGTTACAGTATACATGAACGTTAAAGGAAACACTTTAAATTAGAAATTTGGCAGAATGGCGATGTCTCTTGGGCCTAGACATTTTCAATCAGATATTCGGAAGTAGCTTTCTAAACAGCTGAAAATAAATAAATTAATAAACAAATAGTTCCGTGAAGAACTAACAAAGTATTTTCATATCGTCTACTAGTCCTTTTGATCTTAAATCCCTTGAATCCATTCAAATAAATACATTTTCCATTTCAGGAAACGTCACATGCACAGCATCTATAAATTTATGAAAAGTAAGCTAGAGAATTCTGTGCCAAAAGATTATCACTATAGTAGTATTTTTCACTCAATTTCTTCCTGCTATTCGTTGAATAATGCACGAAATACGGAAATATACCTTTACAAATAGTTATTCATGCCATATATGTTACATGAATGCAAGATTTTTTTTAAAATATAGGCCTACTAGTATAATTCGTTGATCGCAATTGTATATTTCATAAACTTTCACTGCGAAAGGATCAATCGACACTAAGAAGTAGCTTCTATTTTAGATTATAACACAAGCGTCGACTATAATGGTCGATTGGTTAGTTCCTTAGTTTAGGGGCTGCGACAACGCTGTCATGTAGCCCCGTGCACTTTGGGTGTGTGTAGAATTGGTCTGAAAACCGGTGTTATTGTGGTGGCAGTATTAGTGTGTGTTATCTGTGATTCAGGTAGAAGGACTGCAGACGATTAATTTTGTCAAGTAGTTCCTACTTTTGCCACCAAATGCTACCATTCATGACACCTAGCTGCGGATGCGACTACTAAGATCACCATGCTACCAACTACGCCACCGAAGCCGCTATATAATGGAGAAGATAATAATAATAATGTTATTGGTTTTACGACCCTCTTAACTACTGTGGCTTTTAGAGACGCCGGGGTGCCGGAATTTTGCCCCGAAGGGGATCTTTAACGTGCCAGTAAATCTACTGACACGGCTCCCTTGCATTTGCGCACCCTCAAATGCCAGCTGACTGCGCCAGGATAATAATGGAGAAGAATAATTAATCCAGTAAATAAATAAATAAATAAATAAATAAAATTAAAGTAAATGAATTAAACAAATATGATTAATGATGATGATAATTATTGTGTTAAGGAGAAATGTAGGAACAAGGGAAGCTGTACTAAGTCTTAGGCTGATTTTAGAAGGTAGAATAAGGAAAGATAAGAAAACGTTCATGGCTTTTGTAGACTTAGAAAAGGCTTTTGATAACGTTGATTGGACTAAATTGTTTGACATTTTGAAATCAATTGGAATAAAGTACAGGGATAGGAGGGTGATATACAATCTGTACAGAAACCAGACAGCAGTCATTCGAGTTGAAGGACATGAGAGAGAAGCTGGTATTCAGAAAGGTGTAAGGCAAGGCTGCAACTTATCACCCATACTTTTCAATCTTTACATTGAACAAGCAATGAAGGAAATTAGAGAAAAATTTAAAGTGGGAGTGAAGATTCAAGGAGAAATAATTTCAACTCTGAGATTTGCTGATGACATCGTCATCTTGGCCGACAAGCCTGAGGATTTGAATGAGTTTTTGAATGGTATGGACTCCGTCTTACGGAAAGAATTCATGATGAAAATAAATAAATAAATAAATGTAAAACAAAATACTGGAATGCAGCCGAAATAAATCAGAAACCTCTATGGAGATCAAATTGGCAGGTGAAAAGCTCAAGGAAGTAGGAGACTTCTGTTACTTAGGAAGCAGAATAACCAGTGATGGACGAAGCAAAGAGGATATTAAAAGTAGGTTGGCTCAGGCAAAGAAAGCATTTCTACAAAAAAGGAATCTGCTGACATCGAATATAGATTTAGGTATTAGGAAGTCATTTTTGAAAGCCTTTGTCTGGAGCGTGGCGCTCTATGGAAGTGAAACTTGGACTATTGGTGCAGCAGAAAAGAGGAGAATTGAAGCATTTGAAATATGGTGTTACAGGAGAATGATGAAGATCAGATGGGTAGATAGGGTTACAAACAAAGAGGTATTAAGACGAGTGGGAGAGGAGAGATGTTTCTGGCGACTGCTAATGAAGAGAAGAGATAGGTTGGTAGGACACATACTAAGACACCCAGGAATAACAAGCTTAGTTATGGAAGGAAGGGTCGAGGACAAAAACTGTAGGGGTAGACCAAGGTTAGAATATGTTAAACAGATTGCCTCCGATGTAGGGTGTCGGAGCTATGTAGAGATGAAACGATTAGCTCAGGACAGGGAGGCATGGAGAGCTGCATCAAACCAGTCAAAAGACTGAAGACTCAAACAACAACAACATTTAGGTTATCAGTACCTAAAATTAAATAAAAATATTAATTAATTAAGTAATGAAATGAGTTAAATAAATATCATAAAGATAATTGTTGTTTTAGGGGCCAAACATTTAGGTTATTGGCCTCTAAAATTAAATAAATAAATAAATAAATACAGATGCGTTTTTCACAAGGAATGTAGGAAAGAGATGAATGGGAGATATTTTCTTTATAAATCCTAATTTCTGTAATTGGACTTTCTTCCACTTGGAAACACCCATTATATTCTTTCGTGTGGAACAGATATTTTCATTCAAAATGTCACAGCTTGTTAATTAGTTGAAACACATTAAAACTCAGTTTTTCTGGCCTCCTGGCGCCACATTTATCACCGGCAGTTTTACTAACTACACTTCGCCGCCCCACACGAGCACGTGCACTACTTTATGGTTCAATTAGTTTAAGTAGATTCCTCTGGGTATCAGTCCTAGGGTCCAGGTATGTCCATTTATTCATCTGTTTATGTTTATTATCAGGGGCGTAAACCCTTGTCGGTATGACAATGGAAGCTACGCATTAAATTAAGAGTCCATGGGATCAAGCTACTGTATCTGCAGACTGAGTTCGAACCCCACCGTCAGCAGTCATTAAAACAGTTCACCCTAGTTTCCCCCATTTTCCACTTCATGCAAATGCTATGACGGTGCCTTTAGTTAGGCCAAGGCCACTTCTTTCCAAATCCTTGCCCAGTTCCATTCATTCATCTTAATTTCATCTCTCGTTAACTCCTCTAAGGAGACTGGCGTCAGGATGGGCATCCCGCCATAAAAACCACCGGCCACCCGCCGCGCCTCATCCCTGTCTCTGTTGAGATGGGAATAACAAAAGGTGGGCATACAAACAACCAGATTCCTTGAACTGAGTGTGCAAACGGGGTGCGACTTAAATTGTTGTAGTTGTTGCTTTAATTAGCGGTTTAAAATGAACGCCACGCACTTTTGTGTCGGCTATCTGTTTGGCCAACAATGTTACTGTAGTGTAAGAGTTACATCAATGTGCAGAAGTGAACTTCGGCTATATAAGTCTAGGACGGAAAAAAATGTAACAGGAGCGCCTCCCGTTCGCTCGTTCATCATTCATCGACAAGTTTGACATTCACAGCGTAAATATTGGCCGTAAAGCGCTGATTCAGTTTCCGACCCTTGAAATGTGTTCAGTGTCAGATAACGAGACTCCTCATTTTTACTGATCACTAGGGCTCGGATTTTTAGGTGCTTAAAATCGTGAAAATATTTATTTTTACGCATTAAAAATACCTGAAATATGTGACAAAAATGTAAAAATATGTAATTATAATTTAGTTTATTAATGTGAATACATTCCTGACCCGGTCGGAGACTGGAAGCAGGCTGTGGATTTTCATTTTCGATGTGAATACAAAGTCTCCGTGGCTTAGGCGGCAGCATGCCGGCCTCTCACCGCTGGGTCCGTGGTTCAAATCCCGGTCACTCCATGTGAGATCTGTGCTGGACAAAACGGAGGCAGACAGGTTTTTCTCCGGGTACTCCGGTTTTCCCTGTCAAAATTTCATTCCAGCAACACTCTCCACTATCATTTCATTTCATCTGTCATTCATTTAATCATTGCCCCAGAGGAGTGCGTCAGGCCTCGGCCGCCGGCACAGTTCATATCCTCGCCGCTAGATGGGGGCTTCATTCATTCCATTCCTGACCCGGTCGGAGACTGGAAGCAGGCTGTGGATTTTCATTTTCAATGTGAATACAAACAATATGCAGCACTCACGAATGCAATTTATGCTATGTTTCACTGACTGCTGAAGCATTACAATACACAACGAGATACATCTTCAGGTTGTCCATCACACATGACCGACGGTTATCGCGAAACACTTCCTGTGAAGGCGCGAAACTGTGGCAATATGTTTCTTGCCCTTGAGATGTTGTGTAACTTGAGATCGCTGTTCAGCCTTGATTGCCTTCCCACATGGTTGGCAGAACAAAACGCCCCCATCAGAAGTAAAAATATCTTTAAATTCTTCAGCCGACGATAACTTGTAGTTGTTTTTACTTTAGGCATCGTAGAACTGCCTTACACATTATAGTGCCAGAAATGAACTGCGTGAGAGTGACACTGGTTCCAGGTAGCTGGGGAGGCCTAGCACGTGGTGCAATATGGTTAAGGACAAGGAAGCCCCGGCTTCCACAGTAAGTTAAGAATAACATAGTTGCAAGCTGACATACGCTCTGCATGAAGATTATATAGCTTACAGGATCTTCCCCGTTGAAGTAACACAGAACAAAAGTGCAATAAACTGAAATAAATAGCATACTGGTTTAACAAAAAGTAAATATTATGTCTTTTATGTGCTAATAAGTGAAAAGCAGGAATTTATGTATTTATAAAAAGATATGCTTAAAATATGTATTAACATTAAAAAATATTCATTTACCTAAAAATCCGAGCCCTACTGATCACCTTGACCAGTTGAAAACTGACATGGAATCAAGATTTGAAGATTCGACCAAGTTACAAATTTTGGATTGGATTCTAGATCCATTCTCGTTTGAAGCTATGGATAAGCTTGATAACTCTTTGTAGACGGAGTTTCTAGATCTGAAGTATGAATGTGAGCCGAAAATCATTTTCAAGCAGAGCGGTTACGAGTTTGCCTGGGTGAAGCTTATGGACACTTATCCACAACTGTGGGGAAAAACTGAACCACTTCTCATATCGTTCCCGTGAACATAATTAGTTGAAAAAGGATTTAGTTCTATAGTCGAGCTCCTCAAAAAACAAAGAAATAAGTTGGGAATTAGGCTCAAAAGAGATTTGCACCTGAACTTGACGACCATAAAGCCTGATATTCAAGCTTTAACTTAAATCCACCAAGCACAAGGCAGCCATTGAAAATGTACGCCAATGATCTTAGTTAATTATTTCACTTCATTGTTCTTAAAAAATCTGTAAAAAATGTACATTTCAATTTTTTTCTATTTTATTTAAGAGTGACCGGATAAAACTGCTTCGGTTGTTTTTATATACAGTCATAAATTGTTCAAAACAATAAAACTGCTTTATTATTTACACTTTACTTCAAATTAAAGATAGACATACCGGTACAATGCAAATGAAAAGGGGCGATAGGTGTTAGTCAACCTCCAGAAAGGGGAGATGGACCACAAAAGGTTGGAAACCACTGGTCTAGGATCTCCTTGGGTGGCCTAGAGCTTGAAATACTGTACTGCACAATACCAGCATTTTCCCATTCCGCGTTTGAAAACCACTGGACTACGGAATTGGAGCGTGCGATCTATTTGCATTCTGGACCCTTAATTACATTCACATGCCTCGTATCACCAAAGAAAAAATTGTTGTTGCTGTTTCATTTGAGGGGCTTGGACATCGTGGTCATATAGCCCGGTGTATTTCAGTGTGTGTGGAGAATTTTGTCTGTGTGCGTGTGGTGACTGTGGAAGTGTGCAATAGTAATTATTTGGGTCGGGAATGAGGTAGGTTCCCCGGGATTTGAAATAAGGTACAATCCCAACATTGGCCAGGAGTGAGTGTGGAATTCTCCGTGGGTTAACCACACTCATGACAGCAGTTTTCAGCGCCGGGATTCGAACCTTCGACTTCCACAACTCCCCATTGTAACTGCTCATAAGAGTGGTGAGTTTTTATTTTGGGGTCGTGCATGTTATATTTTTTTCCTTTTCATTTGATATTCATGCAATTCCTTATTTTTTGTAATCTTTCTATTTCATTCATCTTCACAAATTCAGATCATTACCCATTCCAATCAAAACATATCACTCTCATCTTTATTTCAACAACCAGAACATCTAATATTGTAACATTACCGATCTTCTCCAGTCTACTTTTTCCTGAGACCAAATCCTTCTCAATTATCTCTAACACTTTCTCTTCATTGTTTTTCTCCTCAACAAAGTAGGCTTAACACAATTCATCATAGAAAAAATTAACAGACTTCCAACTATCTCAGCAAAAAAGAATCTTAAAACAACTGACTATCGCAAAACGAATATATAAATAAACATAAAACTCTATCGAATAACAAATCTCACTGCTGGACCATCACAAATAATCTCAAAGCTTAAGATACAGTACTCTCCTTGCAGTGGCCCACCAGCAAGATATGGCCATACTATAACCTGAAAGTACCTAAGAAGAGGTGTTACACCATTGTGGTCGTGGTGCACGATTTAACATGCACGGCTACGCACGGGGTTAAATTAAATTGAGTTTTATCACATGTGATTAATCGAACCACATAAACTGAGTAACGGAGGGGAAAACATGGAGTTTAAATTTAAAAATCAACTCCACACTGAAGGTGAAAACGAGGCTTTTGTTTTGTGCTATTTGTTTGGTTCTCTGCTTCGATTAGTTCCATTGTTAGTTACCAAATGCAGAGCTGTGATACCATTAGTCAACCCACCCCTCGCGAAGCGAACATCTACACCGGATACATTTCAAAATGAAGGGAGAAAAGTGTTGCATTTCCTGTCAGGCAGCGATGGCAGACGAGTTAAGAAGGGCTTCGTTTCAGAAAGCGACTGAGGTTCGCTGTAACAATCAAGCAAAACGACTTCCTAGGCGGAAATGAAGTTGAGTACTCCAACGCAGCCTATATATTTTTAGAGCCTGGAGCATGAACACCACAGAAGAAACGTATGAATAACCTTGATTTTCAGCAGAATTGATGAGATGACCAGCTATTCCTTTCTGATGTTCCCCTTGCCACTGAATTAGGCAGCTAGATTGTCCCCACGAGGCCACGCCAATCTCATTCTAGTCCTTTAGGCAATATTAAATCACCGCCAGCTGTTTTTCTGAGAGACATTTTCCCAGAGCTACGTCCTGAAATCATCACTGTTTGCAGTTCTCTCACTTTCGTGGTTAACGACAGGTGACTAACGGTAGGGAGTTGTTTCGATCGTCACGCGAATATCATCAGACCTGTTCACCTAGGCTTCAATATGGTGTAGTGAATATGTTTACACTTGTGTGTAAATATATTTACAATTATTAAATTACATAAGTTTTTAAACTTCTATAAATGTTGATTTGCTAACATTTCTTAAGTAAGTCAACATTGTAATTTATTAGCTTATAATCGTAACGAACTTCAGATATGAATGTTGTCAGCAATATTTTTTTAATGTCGGTTTTTATTTAACCTTCTTATTTAACCGGTAGTCTCTTAGAATGTGGTTGGTTGACCAAGAAACTTATCACACAATTGCTACAATAATCACAACTCTCCTCGGACTGGCTGTTGTAAGCTTCGTATGACTTCCTCGTTTAGTTGTTGTAGCACTATCTACCCATTTGAAATTGCTGTTTCTCCGATGACTATCTATGCATTATTCCATGGACAGTTTTACTATTGGTACATCTTTGCGATATTCACGCCATCTATTGTTGTGTCGTATAACTTGCTTAATTTAGTTGATTTGTTTATTAAGCCGGCTGGAGTGAGAGTGTAAAGAGCGCAAAAATAACATTTACAGTAGGGTGGCCAATGTCAAAGCCTGGGTTGGAATCTTGGAACTTGTAGCAGTTCTGGACCGTGTTTTAACTCACTCGGCTATGCTGGTAAGTGCACAAGTTACTTGACATTTGTTTGCATGTTTCTTTAGTTTACAGTTTCTCCGACGATTTCTCTAATTTAGCATTCGTACAGCAAAGCTAAGAGACTTTGAGAAGAACAGCTAGCCTATCAACATCGTAAGCCTTTTATCGGGTTATTGTATTCAAAAGCAAGCGAGTGAGATGGAGTGACACAATCTCACATTGTAGACATTTCAGGAGTGTCTCCCGCACAAACAATAGCTTGACAGGCTTTCAACTGTGTAGGCGAGAGCACACTCACATCAGTTCTCCATCTCAGGTGAATTCCTACTCTCCGTGTTCTTGGTAAATTTTCCGTTAACACAGCGAATGTTCAGGAGGGGTAACGTTTACCTAGCATTTGTGAAATTAGATGATGTATTGATTATCATATTTTAGTCCGATACTTTTTTGGCTACATGCCACAACAATTACTCAAGTGTACCTGGCTCTTGGAGAGAACCGCTTCCACCATGCAGAGAGACACGATAATAAGTAATTGGATTTACGTCCCTTTTAACTACTGAAGCTTTAAGAAACACTGGCGTGTCGGAATTTCGCCCCGAAAGAGATCTTTAAAGTGCCAGTAAATTTACTAACACGGCTCCCTGGTATTTGCGCACCCTCAATGCCAACTGGCTATGCACAAGGAGCCGTGTTAGTAGATTTACTGGCACGTTAACCCTTCATAGCAGGCCTTTTCAAATCCACGAGTTTGAGTATGCGTACGCACGAGTACTCAGCGGTGATGCTCGGAGCACGGCTGGAGAGGGACTGGGGGTGATAGCAAATACGTCACTGGACGAAGGTCATATAACAAATCCATGCTCTTCCTGCCAGTCTTGATGTATCCACCGCGCAGTGACGGCAGCTCCCACAGCAGAGCTGCATTGCATGTTGCAGGTTTACTCACCCAAGGCGGCAAGTACTCAGCTGCTCACTGGCGAGCTACTCGGCTGGAACAGCCTGCTTTATAGCTTAGTGGTCAGTACATTAACCACCTACCAAAAGGACTATTTATATTGTCAACGATGCAGATGGTTGAGTCCTTCACTTATATTTCAACTAATTCTTGTGGAAGTGTTAATGCTTCTGTAAACCAAATATTATCAGTTTATCTCCTTGACCTAGTGTGCTAGATCAATGTTTTAATAAATACAATTAAAATAAAATGTAAACAATGAAAATTGGTACAGTATTAAAACTAAGTTAATGCACTTTTAATTTTAATTTTCATTATCCTAGTTTTCTTTTCTTTTAATTTTAATTGTCTACTATTTTAATTGTTTAATAATTTTGAAAATTGAAAATAATTAAGCTCGTAAAAGTGATATTTCTAATATTTTCACCATCTTAATTGTAAAATTATAAAAGTATGACCATTAAAATATTAAAGAAAACAAAAATTAAAATTACTAATAATTATAACTAGGCTAAAATAATTAAATGTAAATAAATACAAATACAATATATAAAAGGTTAAAGATCCCCTTCGGGGCGAAATTCCAGCTCCCCGGCGTCTCTAAATGCCGCAGTACTTAAAAGGAACGTTAACTAACATTTATGTTCGACCCTCACTATTATGTGTCAGAAAACTGTATCATAATGATGGTCATTATAACACTCTTTTTCATTATGATACAGTTTCTCCGGCCAATCAGAGCTCGTTCATTGACCAATTAGGTAACGATATCTTCACGCGTGCGCTCAAAATCCAACATGTCGGACATAAACACAACATCGAACTATAATAAATTACCGACATGGAATACGCACCGTCCATATGTTCGCGTAAATAAACTGGCGAATATGAGAAAACAAATAGCACTGTACCTTAATATGATTTCTACACAGCGCATTGTCTTCAAACAACTCCAGTGACAATATTACTGAGGGGCGGCAGATGTAAACATATGGCCTGCATATGGCATTGCAAGCACACAGAGCGCATGCGTCGGTCGTCCAGAGATCTTGAAAGTCCGAGATATAACACCCAACGCTCGCTCTGCGATCACAAAATTCAAGTAGCTGACTCTCAACAGACATTTATGAATATTTATGTTAAAACATATAATAAAGTTATAATTATCGTCGAACTGAACAGTCGTATGCAACTCGCCTATAATGGTAACTAAGACACTCGTATGGAAATTATAAAACTCGCCTACGCTCGTTTTATAAAAATACTCGTGTCTTAATTATAGCCATTATAGGCTCGTTGCATAATGTACTATATTATTATTATCTTTAATTTCTCATAAATTATTGTGGTACAACTCAGTCTACAAGATATGGATTTGATAATCAAGTATCCTGTAAACCTATTATTGAGATTAAAAGATAGCCTAACAATATGGCATGTATCCAGCAGCACTGCCTTCTGTATTCTGGCAATCAGGTGTTTCATTTGCAGATCCTCCCAAGCCATTTATTATTAGTATTATTATTTTTATTAAAATTAATCGATTTAAAGTCCCAGCCCTAATACCAACCCAATAAAAGAATGTTTCATTTAACTTCTGGGCTATAATCATAGGTGTATGGGCTCATTGTCTGGATCAATATTTTCTGTATGTCCTTACCATCACGAGCTGACGTCACTCACCTGCTCTTACGTGAATACTACTATACCTGAGCTGTCTGGGCTATAAAGGGGTATCGATTCGAGACCGTCTCTCTCTCTCTCTCTCTCTCTCTCTCATCCCGCGGAACATACGTATCGGATGTCCAAGGGGACTTCACATTCCACTCGATTAGAGCAGAGGCCATGAAATGGTCTGAATGTATGTCATGTGTGAGTGTGTTCTAGAGGCCAATGCCTCGGCTGAGCCAGACAGATCAATGAACCACTCCCATCAGGTGACTCTCCCGGGCCCAGTCGAGGTCAATGGTTCGACAATTTGTGAGGACTAGTGATTACCAAGCACTTTGATCTCCGTGCGGCTTCAATGGATTGGAAAACAAGGGAGGGGATTTCCAATGCTATAGAAATTGCCTTTTAGGTCGTATAGGTTATCCTATTACGGCCCTATCTTCCAATTGTCAAGAAAATAAAAATATTTGGACGAAAAATCTATCTTCGTCAGAAGTAGTTTCAACCGAGTGGACGTAGAGGACGTAATTAACCGCTAAAGGATACACTAATTAAAACTCACACCAACGCTACCGTGAGTGAATTTTCAACCGTCAATTATTTTGTGATATATTTGATCTATTTTCATAGGAATTTTAAATGATTCACATGCATATACTTTCTTGCTCCTCATGTTGTTTATACATTTATTTAATTCACAAAATCAATAAATATATAGGCTACATAACAAACATATTACCTAATTTTACCACTGCATGGTCCTCTGATCCACCATTATCTGAGATAGACAACAACAACAAAGTGGAAGGTTCTAAGTTTTCAGTCTTTTGAATGGTTTTATGAAGCTCCCCATGCCTCCGTGTCCTGAGGTAATAGTTTCATCTCTAAATGGCTACCACACCTTATATCCGAGACAATCTGTCTATTCTAAACGTGGTCTACCCCTACCTTTGTTGTCCATCACCCTTCCTTCCATAACTTAATTTTTTGTCTTAGTGTGTGTCCTAACGACTTCGATCTAGGAGACCAGCAAGTGTATTGGCCGGCCGACTATTGAGAGACAATTTTAACCTAAACCGGAGCTGGCAGGAAGAGTGGTCAAATTCAACATCTGGTACTAATGCTTATGAGATAAATCCAACTCGGAAAATGAATGGATTTGACCTCCCAAGAAAACTATGGTGTCGCCTCAACAGACTGAGTACTGGACATGGGCGCTGTAATTTCTTGCGCCATAAGTGGGGCTGGAATGATTCTCCTATGTGCGAATGCAGTCAAGAGGAGCAGACCATGGACCATGTCATCCTGCGCTGTCCTCTTCATGCCTACTCTGGAAGCCCCAGCGACCTGTTTCATCTTTCAGACAGTGCTGTTGTGTGGTTGAAGAACTTGGACCTATGAATTCGTTATCATCTTGCCTTACAGGATTGAACCACGTCGCATATCGGTTATTATTTCCCGACGTTTCGGCTGAGATTGCAGCAGCCTTAATCATGGGTAGGTTCAAGTTGGTGTCCGTACTCCAACTAACGGTTATTGCCAGTCAGAGGTGCTTGCTTGCCCTGCACTGTCGTCACGCTGCTCGCTGATTGGTCCCCGCCCCTGCCAGTCACGCGCTAGTAGACCTTTCCAAATGTTGCTAAGTTTGAAACCATCATCGCGATTGAAATTATTTGGATGCTTCACGACCTCAACCGTTAGAGTACGGACACCAACTTGAACCTGCCCATGATTAAGGCTGCTGCAATGTCAGCCGAAACGTCGGGAAATAATAACCTATATGCGACGTGGCTCAATCCTGTAAGCCAAGATGATAAACTAGACACCATACGATTAAATAAATAAATAAATAAATAAATAAATAAATAAAATAAGTGTGTGTCCTACAAACCTCTCTCTTTTCTTCATTAGCAGTCGCCAGAAACATCCCTCCTCTCTCACTCGTTTTAATATCTCTTCGTTTGTAACCCTGTCTACCTATCTGATCATCATTCTCCTGTAACACCACATTTCAAACACTTCTATTCTCCTCTTTACTGCTGCGCCAACAGTCCAAGTTTCACTTCCATAGAGCGCCACGCTCCAGACTAAGGCTTTCAAAAATAACTTCCTAATACCAAAATCTATATTTGATGTCAACAAATTAACCACTTAAGGAGGACCATAGACAGTATACTTGTATTCCAGAAACTTATACAGGAGAAAAAAGCCAACACATTTACGAGACAGAAATCGGGAAATTTTCTGAAAAAATAAATCCTAAAAATATTCAGTTTCTAGATATTTGGGTGGACTGTTTATCATCTCTTGATGAATGCAGTACATTTGCATTTGTCTTTTGGCACAGGCTAGAGAAAAATGTGGCTTTTCACCGATGTCTCAGTCTCACTCATGGCTGTGATTACATGGAAGCCACTGAGGTATGGGTGGTGCTTAGTAATGAATGACATTCAGGGCACAGTCAGTGCCTGTGGATGCTGTGAAAGGTTCTACCCATAGGGTTAGTACTGCTGTTCTGACTCAGTGAGGAAAGCAATGGCAAAATACCTCACTCCTCTTCTTGCCTAGGACGCCTCAATATAGCGCTGTCTTGGGTTTTGTGGGTATGTACCCACATAACCTAACGGCGGTACTTTTTGATGATCCAACCAGCCTTCGGGCTGACAACCTAACAGACAGATATTTGGGAAAGTTTTCGCTTTACGCCGCAAGACAAATTCGCCTCACCTGGAAGTAGGAAAAATCGGGTTCGAATCCTGACTTCAGTCTCACTTTCGAGTCGTGCTGAACAATTAATAGGCTATGCAATGTATAAGTTCTATGTTCACGGGGTCGATAATGAGGCGAGGTAAGTTTTCCGTATGGAGGATGGTTATTATGGCCTGATGCCCTTCCTGATGTTAAGTCCTTGAGATGATAAAGGAGGGATGAATATAATTGTGGTGAATGAAACTAGGCACGTAATTCGAACGAAGTGCCCGTGGCCTATTAGAAGGTATCATTTCGGCTTTGGCCTGGTGTTGAAAATGGGAAACCATGGCAAATATTTTCAAGGATGGGCAACGATGTGGTTTATTAATTATAATCAACATTGCTAGAAATACCGTAGGTAACATTTAAATGATGCTCTTTGGACCTTGCTGAAACAATGACTACATTCCTTGCGGAAAAAGGATATTCCTAACTTCATTTCATGTTGATGTGCGTTTCAGTGGATGCACGAGTCAAAGAGGGAAGTGTTGAGAACTGGTTTCGCCTAGTGTTCGCTTGATTGTGTGTGGGTTGAATGGACGTAGGATTACCGATATGGAGCGAACACCTGAGTTCTTTGGCGTAGGTCGAGATCTGCTCGCTTCACTGCTAGGATTGGAGGAGTGCCCGAATTGTCCCTGAATGCTTGTTAGAGGAAATTAGTCGCTTCCCAACCCAGTATGGAAAATAATCACAATGTGGTCTCTATTTGTCTTGTTAGCAATTTTACTCGGCTTAGGCGGCAGCACGCCGGCCTCTCACCGATGGGTCCGTGGTTCAAATCCCGGTCACTCCATGTGAGATCTGTGCTGGACAAAACGGAGGCAGACAGGTTTTTCTCCGGGTACTCCGGTTTTCCCTGTCAAAATTTCATTCCAGCAACACTCTCCACTCTCATTTCATTTCATCTGTCAGTCATTCAATCATTGCCCCAGAGGAGTGCGTCAGGCCTCGGCAGCCGGCACAGTCCATATCCTCGCCGCTAGATGGAGGGCTTCATTCATTCCATTCCTGACCCGGTCGGAGACTGGAAGCAGGCTGTGGATTTTCATTCACTATTCTCTGTATTCTTCGATTTACGTGTGTAATCCCTATTTTGCTCCGGTAAAGTACAAGCGATGTGTATTTTTTAATACAGTAAGGTCTACCTGCATTTAACGTAGTGTTTTTAAAAATTGCAAATTGAAGTAGCCTACTTATGTACAAATATATTTACAATCTTTAAATTACGTGCCATCCAATTAGCAAACCCCCTCCTTGTTTGTGTGTTAGTTAGATGATGATGATTATAATGGTTGTTTTAAGGGGCCTAACATCTAGGTTATCGGTGCCTAACGGTTTTGCTGATCGTGAAGATGAAAATGAAATGTAAACTATAACTAAAACTAACTAATAACTTATATACTAGAAGAAGAAATGGGAAACAAAAGGAGAATAAGGCAAATAAAGGACAGGAGGAAAAGAAATGCCCTCAACCCTCGAAGAATGAGGATTGTGATACTTGGAAGGAAGGGGAGTCATGAAAGGTAGATAGGAAAGTGAAAGAGGAGAGGGTCCACCCCAGACGTAATGGATAAAAGGGGGAAAACCGGACCCAGCTCAGGAATCCCTCGGGGTCGCCAATTCCTGAACTCATAAGTCGTGAGCCCCTGAGGGTGTAGCAATATCCAGGGTGCACCAGAAGGTGGGGCTACATACACCCTGCCTCCTTGAGGACCTTGAGCAGAAGGCAGGGGATAACATGAAAAGAAAGAGATGGCTGACCCCTCGCAGAAGGAGGGTATCAGAAAAGATGAGACAAGGGCCAATTAAGGCGGGAAAGGAAGAGACTCCCTAGGCCTCGGATACCCTAATATCGTCGGGGTCGGAAGAGAACAAGAGTTGACCAAGTTAGGCCGACAGGAAAGAAGACGGAGAGGAGCCCGGCACAATTAAGTGGAAGCAATGCCAGGCTCAGCTGGGGCTCCGTGGTCGCCAACCCACGTCCCACTAGATGTGAGCTCCTGGGGGGGGGGGGTGTTAATTGAGTGATATTACTACTGTTAAATATTTTGTAAGAAAATATACCGAGGCTTATGAGGCCTGGCACTGTAAGACGAATTAAATGACTTTTATAAGTCCCTTCGGGCAAAGAATTTGTTGTTCTCTATTGATAACATGGGAATCTAGCGGCAGTTTATTATTATTCTTTCGTTTCACCCTCGTTGGGGTACGTTGAATCATTCATTTCTCGGTGTGTTGTTCTTCCCTTAGTGCTCAGTATCTCTCCATTCTTTCCGATCTTTATTCCCTCTCTTCTTCCGAGATGATGGGTTTGGATTTTAGTGTAGATTTGCCTTGGAACCTTATATTTTCGTCTTGAATTTTCTGTAATTTTCAATTGTACTTGGTCTTTTTCAGTTATTTTTTTAACCATGTAGGTTTTGGTTTGCAGTTGTGGAAGAAGTTAAAGATTTGCTTGGGTAATCTATTCGAGTTCATTCTGGGAAGATGATCGTAAAAATGTATCCTCTTTTTCCGCATATTATCTGAGATTTTTTTAATTTTCTGGTTGAGAGTCTCATTCTAGATGTATATTGTATTATTATCCTGACATTTTGGTCTATGCTTTTCTTAAAATTGGCCTTTCCTTTACGTAGCGGCAGTTTATGTTACTACATATGATTATTTAAAGAAGGTAAGTTGGCAACATGAATTACATGAAAGTTATCACTGCGACCTGAGGAATATCTAGCTAAGTGGGTGGCTGTAAACGTGAATGCAACATTACAGTCAGGAGTGAAAATACTTGTTTGTTATTGCTACTTATTTCAAGAAGGCTCCACCATGGATCATAAAGTTCGACTTCGGACTTTCATCGCAACATCCCGAGTTCAAATCTCGCCCATTGTGTGTGTGTGTGTGTTTAATGTGTTCTGGGCTAAGCGGAGTCTAAAAAGCAAAATGGGCCCATCTCGATTGATCTTCCTATCACAAACTGTCTCCACCAATATATAAAGCGGACATTCAGAACCTAACAGACGCACAATTAAATCAAAGAACCAGACTAGTTCTCCAGACATCTTGACCTAAATAATGCACCCAACTTGATAAGAGTTTCAATTAAATGAGCCAGAGCAGTATGAAGTTTCATTATTCAAGAATGTCTGATGGCGCTGCAGTAATAAACTGCAGTAGTCTCCATATCCTGTGGGTGAGAGAGCTGGAAAGGAACAGACAGACACCCGAGTAGAGGACAAGAAGAAGTTTAGGAAGTTAAAAACAGTGTTAGCAGAAATCAATTTCAAGTGGTTTCAACTGTTTCTTGATCGGGTTTATAAATAAATAAATAAATATATCGAGAACTCCATACAGGCCTGATGCAGATAGCGCACATTTGCGCCGAATGAGGGGGATAAAGATTCAAGTTCAGATGATGGTAGCATCTTCAACCTATACGTTCCACATGGTAATGATTGTTGTTCCTTCATTTGAGGGGCTTGGACATCGTGGTAATTTAGCCCCGTGTACTGGGGTGTGTGTGGATTTTAGTCTGCTAACCAGTGTCACTGTGATGGCTGCATCAATTTGTGTATTTGTAATTCAGCCCTACATTATATTATATTATATTTGAGGACTAACTGACGGGTGATTCAAAGTGTTTTATTTTTACGCGGAAACAAATGATACATTCGTGACCAGAGTAAGTTCACTGTACCACTAACGATGGACTCACGCATGTGACCAATGAACGATAGAACTCCGACACGCAATACAAGTTATGTGTCGCGATCTTTCATGTCTCGTGATAAAATCTGAGAGCACATTCTGTGGTGATTTGATAATGTCAGGAGAAGGTTATCTCACAAAAAGTCTCGGCTTTGGGCCATGATAATATGTATAAGAGATTTAGTATTACTAGTGGGCCCGAGCAAATTTGTCGTACTTAAACAATATGGCAATGAAACGTGTATTATAACTACTATAGTTAGTTATAATGTACTTAAGATAGTTCTAATGTTGAAAACATTGTTAAGGGGGTACGGAACTGTTAAAATGATCAAAATCAACACTTTTTATAATGAGATAATCATCACGAGTGGAAAGTTTTAACTGCAGTTTTCTCAGTTCGATAAAAAAATAATTATATATGTACATTTTTCTAGGCGACTGTTTATCACAGAGCTGTGAATTTTTCACCATAAATTTGGAGATTTAATGGGGATTTTTCCCTTGACCAAGTTAACTGCTCTCAACAGGTCCACGCAAGACTCAACCAGATAAGTAGCCTGTACAATACAATCTGACTTGACAATTTACAACAACCACATATTCACTCCAAACAAGCAAATTCCGGAGGCCAATCACCACTTCCAGTTTCTTAACAAAACATCACATAGACCACAACTAACAAATATTGACGAGTTGCATTATCTCAACTAATGAAAATCCACAGCCTGCTTCCAGTCTCCGACCGGGTCAGGAATAGAATGAATGAATCCCCTATCTAGCGGCAAGGATATGAACTGTGCCGGCTGCCGAGGCCTGACACACTCCTCTGGGGCGATGATTAATGAATGACAGATGGAATGAAATGATAGTGGAGAGTGTTGATGGAATGAAATTTTGACAGGGAAAACCGGAGTACCCGGTGAAAAACCTGTCTGCCTCCGTTTTGTCCAGCACAGATCTCGCATGGAGTGACCGGGATTTGAACCACGGACCCAGCGGTGAGAGGCCAGCGTGCTGCCAGCTAAGCCACGGAGGCTCTATCTCAACTAATACTGCAACTAAATAAGTGTATATATTGTAAATATTTTCACCCATATTTTCAGACATAGATTTTATAGCCCAAGTGTAATGGATCTGATGATGATCGCTTGACGATCGATACTGGTCATCCAAGTGTATTTATTAATCTCATGTAATCTTTTTCAGGATTAGGGAATAACGCTCCTCATTAGGGGAATATCGTGTGGACCGACTGAAAAAGATTCAACTTTTGTTTCCATATTTTAGTGACAACACATTCTATAATATATTGTTGTTTCATTTAGAGGCTTCGACACGTGGCCCTTTCATCCCCGTGTACGTTGGGTATGTGTGTGTGTGTATACTGCATATATAGGGGTGGAGTTTTATCCACAAATGCAGTGAAGCGTGAAATGCTCATTAAGGCGTGTACTCTTTTATTTTCACTTTTCACGAAGTGATCCACGTTATAATGTGTTTTGAGAAAGCGACAAAAAAGCAAAATTGAGTAAAAATGCAAAAATTATACCAAAATTCTACATCAATGCGAAATTTCTTATGTAAGAGTTTATGACGGCTGGAATGCGGAAAGTCATCCATTTCGCTTTCTTTCCATTCACGCAGGTAAAGTGCGAAGATGACGAGACCGAGAATGTCTAAAAAACAGCTCTAAGATTTCATGAACTAATTTTTAAAAAAATCTACGCAATTTACAGTACCGGTACTTCATGCATTTTTCATCTCACTATTAACCATTTTACAAATGTGAATGTAATTTCACATGAATTGTATTTCAAAAGACATTTAGTCATTTGTCATATTTAACTAAAATTAACTTATGTTTCTTTTTCCAAAATATATTGCTAAATTGCAAATATAGAAAAGCTACAAAAAACACAATTTTCAAATCAAAATGCTAAATTTCTTATATCCAAATGCTAAAAATCACCACCCCTATGCATATATAATAGCATGTGTCAATGTGGTGTCTGTAGTAGTGAGTGATTGAAATTGACGTTAGGATCGGGTAGGAGACGACTATGGTCTACAGTTAGGAGGCATCCCAGCTTTTGCCTGGAATAGAAGTGGAGAAACCAAGGAATATCCCATCTAAGATGCATTAGTATTGTATAAACAGGTAGCCAATTTGAGTGACTTTTCAAGCCCGGCAGAAATAATGTTTTTCTATTGATAACAGACTAGAGACTTTTGATGACTACCTAGTGATTGTTAACAGATGTAAGTTTGCAACACTGAAATAAAATTATTAAATTGGTTGTACACTATTTGCACAGAACATTTTGTTTTCGGAAATATTATGCACTAAGCGTCATCAATATTATTGGAACTAGTGGACTTCTAATAAGACATACGGTGCAATTTGAATTCTTGGTAACATTAGCTGGACTCTTGAAATCGAAGACAACACATTCTTAACTCATGACTAATCGACAGCGATGTTTGAGTTCGCACTTCCAGTGCTCCGGGAACGGTGTCTGCGACCAGTATAAACCTGATCGTGGTTTCTTTGTTTAAAGTGGGTGTCTTTCCAACACGTGGCCTGTTTTCCGGAGCCCACAAGTACGGTTCCAATTCTTCATGGCTGTCAAGATATGCATATATTAATGATAGATTTGCAGTGTGCAACAGTCTCAAATCAAGCCCGGGTTCAGTTCCCGGCCGATTTTAAAATCACGTCCGGAGGTTCTGATTTCAGGTAAACAAAACAGGAAAACGGAAGAATACGAGCCAAGTATAACCACTCGCCTGCATTGAAACTCAATGAACTGTTCCGATTTGGATTGATAGGAGATGGACCCTCCTCAGTATCCAGTCCTGAACCCACTAGACTATCATTTGGGAGAGTTATTGATAGATTTATTGATGGAATGGAGATGATAGTCTTGCTGTCCACATTGAGGAAGGATCTTAAACCCGATCTTACCCTTCATACAGTACAGTAATGTAGTGACGTAGACACAGAACTCTAAACATAGAACTATACAGTTAATTGATCGATGTTCAATGAGCAAATTTTATCCGTTGCATGTGAAGAGTGTGTACGTAAAGTTTTGACATATCGGTATCTCTTTGTTATACATCATGTAGGCAGAGTGGATAGGGATTACTAGGCGGCAGGGAACACACGATTCTCCAGGTCAGGATGCATTGAAATGGAGATGGTACCAAGAAAGACCTGATCAAAATTGGTATCATTCCCATTTCTTATTGGGGTTGGGAAGAGATGCCATGAAAGCCTTTCGCACCCCCGCTGGAAGACTCTTCACAAGTCAAACAAGATGTTCAGTAAAGAACATATAGCCTACTTTCTCCGAAATGCATGGGTATCGTTATAACTCTTTGTCCTTTCTAAGGAGTATAACTGAATGTTGGTTGTAGTAGCTTGTTGAAATAAGTGTCATACGGATATTAAACATGAATATGAGGTCCCCTCTGCTAGTGCTACCTCTGTACCAAATTTCGTTCAATTCGGTTTCACCGTGTTTGAATAGATAGGGGGAATCGATTGGCACACATACATGGCCGGCAGCAGCAAATTATTGAGCAGATGACCTAGTAGTTTGGTCAAAATATTCTTCATACATAAAGGTATAACGTTGCAAAATTTGGTAGACATCAGGTGATTAAGTTGGTCGTAATATTATTTAAGCTTTTAACATTTGGGTGACCGCCATTACGTTTTCGTCAAGATGGCGGCGATATAAAACATGACACAGAGATGCCCCTTGCTAGTGTTACCTCTGTACCATATTTCGTTCAATTCGGATTCACCGTGTTTGAAAAGATAGGGGGAATCAATTTGCACACAAACATGGCCGCCATCCGCAAATTATTGGGCAGATGACCTCGTAGTTTGGTCAAAAGATTCCTCATACATAAAGGTATAATGTTACAAAATTTGGTAGAGATCAGATAAATAGGTTGGACGTAATTTGATTTAAGCTTTGAATATTTGGGTGGCCGCCATTACGTTTCCGTCAAGATGGCAGCGATATAAAACATGACACTGAGGTGCCCTTTGCAAGTGCTACCTCTGTACCAAATTTCGTTCAATTTGGTTTCACCGTGTTTGAAAATATAGGGAGAATCGATTTGCACACAAATATGGACACCATCCGCAAATTATTAGGCAGATGACCTCGTAGTTTGGTCTAAGGATTCTTCATACTTAAAGGTATCATGTTACACAATTTGGTAGAGATCAGATGAATAGGTTGGTCGTAATTTGATTTAAGCATTGAACATTTGGGTGGCCGCCATTACGCTTACGCTTAAGTCAAGATGGCGGCGATATAAAACATGACACTGAGGTGCCCTTTGCCAGTGCTACCTCTGTACCAAATGTCGTTCAATTCGGATTCACCGTGTTTGAATTGATAGGGGGGGGACAGACATTCAGAGTACACACACACACACACACACACACAGACACACAATTTTTGGCCCTGTAGTGATCTCATAAGTCTACTTTCATTTTTTGCAAAAATCGAAAGTAGGCTAAAAACATGAATTTTGAAGTATGTGCTACTTATAAATGCCTATGATCAAGTCCGTGTCCTGTAAAACTGCCACAACTCAGATCCTATAAATAGCTATTCTACGGCACTGAATAGAAAAACTGACATAACTGAAAATTATTATTATTTTTATTAAAACACATAATTATAATCCATGAAAGAACTTTGTATGTTATTGTATAACTTAGTACTAGACAATGTTAGAAGTTGGTAACACGTTACTTTCACTTTAATTATGTAAATATTTATATTTTCCCATTAGCTCAACATCTTTAAATGCTTCTCCTGAAAATGTGTCCTTTTTGACTTGTGGCAGTCTTCCAGCGGGGGTGCGCTATGGGGTGGGTGTTTTTTATGGCCGGATTCCCTTCCTGACGCCAACGACATGAGAGGAGTTAATGAGAGATGAAATGGATGAAGATGAAGATGAAGGGCAAGGGTGTGGAAGGAAGTGGCCGTGGCTTGTCGGAAGGTACCGTCCCAGCATTTGCCGTGAGATTAAAATGGAAACCCACGGAAAACCAAGGGCAGCCGACGGTGGGGCTCAGCTTGGCCCCATGATCCAGCACTGCGCGTTAGCAAGTGTAGCTACCACTGTAGTTTTTTTTTTTTTTTTTTAGCGTATGGCTTTTAGTGCCGTGAGTGCCCGAGGACATGTTCGGCTCGCCAGTTTTGTAGCTGCTTCGAGACGAACACCTAATGGGTGAGCTACAAGTACCGTTCGGGAGGAAAGTTGGAATGTAAGGACGAGGAGTTGGAAGGTAGCGGCTGTGGCCTATAGTTAGGGACCAACCCCGGCATTTGCC
This sequence comes from Meconema thalassinum, assembly GCA_946902985.2. Taxonomy (NCBI): domain Eukaryota; kingdom Metazoa; phylum Arthropoda; class Insecta; order Orthoptera; family Tettigoniidae; genus Meconema; species Meconema thalassinum. The sequence continues at coordinate 166,524,517 of OX336396.1, forward strand.
TGAAAGGAAGATGGTAAACCACAGAAGACCATTTTCAAGGTTGCCGGCGGGGGGATGCGAACCTCCTCGCCTCCCGGATGTGAACGACTGCCAGCAGTCATGCCGTAACGAACACGGCTAACTCACCCGGTACCACTGTAGGTAACAGCGATTAAAATAATAATAGTTTAACGTCCCATTTAACTACTGACAATTTAAGATACGCCGAGGTGGTGGAATTTCGCCCCTAAGAGGATCTTCAACGTGCTAGTAAATCTACAGACACGTTGTCGCCAACCTACGTCCCACTACATGTGAGCCCCTGGGGGCGACCATGAGGAAACCTGACATCAGGCAGATAAACTGACGAAGGCTATTGTAGGTCTTCATTTAGGGGTTTGGGGCATCCTGGGCATCATCCTCAAGTCTTTGGGTATGTGTGTTATCGTTGGCTAGTGGAATGGGGGACGCAGTAACTATTTCCACTGTATATTCTCTCTGCCGCCACACCGTGGACAGAGAGATAATCTAATTAATGCTGCGTGTTATTTCTGAGGCGAGAGGCAGGATCAGGTTGTTGATACAAGGGCTAGAATACAGTCAATGTTGGTTTATGTTACAGACTACCGCATCGCGGTATCCAATCCTGTGTATTTAATGCGTGCGTGTGTGAATGCTGTCTCATGACCTGTGTTATTGTTGTGTGTGTGATAATACAAGGAATTATTTATTTTAGGTCTAGCTGTCAACGCGGTCCTGAACGTACGAAGAAAATGAAGTAGATTTTAGCTATTAAGTTCCTACATAATTATTTAAACTTAGAATAGCAACCTGGCGGTCTAAAAGATCCTCCCTTCTTATATTTTGCTTTGTATTTCTGGTGTTATGTTGATCATCCGAAAACTTCATTTTCTAAATTTACCGGTAGGTTACGCTTAACTTAAATGATTTTTTATTCTGCTTTACTTAAATCTCTAGTAGAGCGTGCATTAAACTACAAATTATACACTGCATGGGCAAGGGTAGTCTTAGACTAGTCCGGGACTACTGTTGATCTTGCCGCGCTATACGGACTCCACTCGGCTTAAAACCACTTTCCACGCCCTCCGTCTGTCTCAAACCACCCACTAGCGCACTTTCCCCCTTGCGTCTTAGCCCTCTCTCCATCGCAAATCTTCGGACGGAAGGCGAGGAGACCGCAACTCCATTATGAAACAATGACCAGTGAACTGCACGCGGATTTAATTTACCTTAGTTTGATATCGATGAACACAGTCTTCCTTATTGACAGAGCTACAGTTTCATATTTATATGTAATTTTTTAGAATAATTAGAGTCCAAATTTATGACTAAAATATCAAGAGAAAATTAAATCCAATTTTCGTTTTCTACGAACGACACCGTTCGAGAGTCCTTATGGGCCGGTCACTACTGTTAATGACAGTAAAATACAGTTATAATTATATATAAAGTCTCCTTATTTCGCACAATCCGTAATTTCGCAACAACATATTGCGTTCTTGGTACGAAATTGGAAAGAGTAATTTCAAGCAGTTCAACAATCTTACAACAGATGGTAGCATCTCAGCTATTATAACGTCGCTGTTGGATGGTGCTATCTGACAAGGAATTTCAGTACCAGGAATTTTTTTTCTTTTCTTATCAAAGAAATGATTAGCGAAATTCGACAAGTTTACCATACATATACGATTGTGCAACATTAACTTTTATGTTAATGAAATAAAAGGATGGAGACTGCAGATAGATCAACGCAAAACAAGTGTAACAAAAAACGACATCCTTAAGAGCAAAGCTAAGACATTTTACAACTGTCATTAAAGATGAAGTACTCTAAAGTGCAGAATGCCTGATTCTCTACTACAACAACAACATCAAGTGAGAAAATGATCAGTTGGAAAAGAAAGAATGAAGAATTCCAGAGTAAATATTGGGGCCAGAAAAAGGAGCAGACAACTTAAAGGAAAAGGAGAAATAGTGTCATACAGTCAGTCAGAGAAAATTACGGGTACAATACGTAAGTGAAGGATGAATCTTTATGGTCACCTTAAAAGGATGAACAACGGCAGTTTGACCAAAGGATGTTCATGTACACTGCCAAGTTGAAGTCCATAAGATATTGGGTCGAAGAAATAAGAAAGGATCTCTAAGAAGTTGGAATTAATCCAGAAGATATACTAAACAGAACAGGGTTTCGAGGGAAGATTGATAAATTCGACGGGTTTCAGGGCAAACATAGCTCAAAATCCAAGGTCATCTGGTCTGAAGACGGAAGAATTAGCGACCACATGTAAAAAATATGTGAGAAGAAAATGAGATTGGCAAGTCGGCCAACTGCTTACCGTGTCCAAACTAGGCCAAAATCAACAGAAGAAGAATAATAATGACTATTTTCTCCGGAAAGCAAGTGATCAAGATAATCACATAGTCAATGGCAAGCGCCGATAGATAAAGCCCTGCGCCATGCGGATATAGTTTGCATGGCTCTGCAGATACTGGCCGTGAAAGCCAATATACCATCTTTTTGGAAGCCTTCATAGGGAGGTTAAGGCTGCTTGGGCTTTTAGTTCTCGCAGTAAAGTAGTGCAGTTGCACTCTATATAAAGGAAGGTAGCGCGCAGTTCGCTACTCCAGTGGAGGTCCGGGCGGGGTTACCAAGAGCCCGCTGATGAGCCAGCTTGGTGTCCTAGGCAAAACCCCACACAAGACATGGCACTAACGTACAAGTTTTAATTCACTGGCCGTGAAACTTATATACCATCTTTTTCCGGATAATGCTTCGAGTAAAATTGCGGATAGCTTTCAGAATACAATCCGAACTTGTTGAATTTCATTACAAGGGCCCGGATTTTTATTATGAGATGACATAATATTTTTTTCCATTTTTTTTTCGTGTCAAATGAAGGATGATTATTATAAGTTAATCTCATTCAAATTACGTCATTAAGCATAATTAACACTCCGAACTGAAGAGGGTTGCAATTCTGGCTGTATAACATTTATTTTGAACATAGCACTTGACATACTAAGCCTAAATGAACGACTTCCTCCTGTGTTGCTTTATTGCGATATGCTTTATCTAATTAAAAATATTATAGTAATGCCAGTAGATTCGGATAACAAACGTGCGGATGCATGTAACAGTCGTGCGGATGCGGGGCGGATGCGGATAACGTTTTGTTTATCAGCACAGGGCTGTACCGATCAAGGTCCAACGTTCACAACTAGGTATCATTGACATCTGGCAGCGAAAGTTGGAACTTCTTGAAATTGAACGGAACTTGTAGCTCACCCTATGGGTGTCCGTTAGAGGCAGCTACAGCCTTTGGTGAGCCGAACATATCCTCGGACTCTCCCGGCACTAAAAGCCATACGAAAAATAAATAAATAAATAAATAAATAAATAAATAAATAAATGAATAAATAAATAAATAAATCTACCGATAGATCACTGGTATACATAAGTTACGTCTAGCGGAGAAATTAATTTCCTTCTTTCCAACACAGCACCTCACCGGACGGCGAGAGATATCAAGGCAATGTTCCCAGGTTGTAGGAAGGCAGATCCAAGCGGGAGTATTAAGGTGGAAGTACAGCCCATAGCGCTGCTTTAATTAGTTTCAGGGGAATGCTGTTTAGCTTGACGAGAGAATTGCTCTGGAATGCGCATGGGTGTTAAATACATTGCGTGGGTGGCGTATGTGTTAATGAGGAACTTTATGAGCAATCCACAGAACACGTCACATAAAGGAACATACTTAATAGCAAAACCAGCCGTTCAAAGTATAGTTATTGTTTTATATTGTTGCTGTGTACGACTTTGTGGTCCGAAGGGTCTCCAGTTCAATTCCTGGCCGGATTGTAGGATTTTAACTTCGGGCAATTAATTCGCCTGGGTCGGGGACTAGATGTTTGTTGCATATGGGCGTAAAGCAATGGAATTCTGGTCTGAGGTCTGGAACGAGGCTACACTCAGCCTCGTGAGGCAAAACTGAGAGGAGTTCGATTCCCACCTCAGCTGTCCTCAAAGTGTTTTTTTTCTGCGGTTTCCTCACTTCTATCCCCCAGGCAAATGCCTTGATGGTTCCTGTCTTAAAGCCACGACAACCTCCTCCCAGCGGCTTCAGTGACGTAGTTGGTAGCATGCTGAGCTTCTATGCCCAAGGTCGCGGGTTCAAACCTGGCCGAAGTCGTCAGATTTTATAAGAGCGTTAAAACTCCCTCAGTATGCATTCCTTCGGAGGGGAAGTAAAGCCGGCGGTCCCATGTCATAATGGCATGTAAAGGAACCTTCCACTAATTACACTTGTGAGAAGCTAAATTATAGGCTAGATTTGACTAACGCTCTTAGGTTCCAACGTTCGTCACCAGGAGCCGAATGCTGTGACATATAGTAACCATGTTCAGAACTAGTTGACGGTGGCGTTTGGTAGCAAAAGCAGGAACTACTTGAAAATTGAATGTCTGCAGTCCTTGCTTGCCACGGTGGGTGAGTGGTTATAGTGTCGGACTACCAACCCCAAGATTGCAGGTTCGCCCCTGGCCATGGTAAGTGATTTTTGAAGGCGACAAAAATCATGATACTCATGTCATACGTTGTTGGCATGTTAAAGAACCCATTTGAATTCAGTAAGCCGTGTTCAATGGCAAAATTAATCTCGGAATTTTCCGCCAACACAAAGTTCCTCCATTCTCTACTTGAAAGCGCTGTAGTGTCAAGGAGTTTAGATATCTAACCTCCTTGACTTTCATAGCGTTCAAAGGAACGACGAAATTCGACATGCAAGCTACCCTCTGGATATCAATTAACAAAGCTTGCACCAGGCACCCGAGGCCATACGATATTATTATTATTATTATTATTATTATTATTACTTGAACTAAAAACAGATACACACTAATACAGCCATCACAATTACCACAGGTTATCAGACAAATTCTACACACCCAAGTACACGGGGCTACATGACCGCGTTGTCGCAGCCCCTAAACTGAGGAACCAACCAACCAACCTCTTCCCCCAATTCATAGTTCAATTACAGATACACACACTAATACAACCATCACTATGACACAGGTTGTCAGACAGATTCCATACACATCGAAGTAAATGGGGCTACATGACCACAAAGTCACAAAGTGCCTAAATGAATCAACAAGTGCAAACGTATGTGCAGATCATTAATATATAACTTATGGAGTACTTGGGATAGAAATCCAACATATTAGTGTCTTTAGGGAAGTATACTGAAAACTTATCACTTTAATGTGAATGTGTAAAGGCAGCACAAGTTCGAACTTCACCCACAAGCTGCTGAAATCAGCCTAGATTATGGCCGGTTTTTGTCATCTACTTTAGACCATTAATACTTCACCTTAAACACATAAATCACTGAACAATTTTGCCAGCTACGGTAATACATAAACAGTGTCTGAGAGGATAGTTCCCGAACTGAAAAAGTACATAAGTTAACGCCCATAACTTCACCTAAAGGTTACCAGACAATGAACGAGACAGTCCGCTGACTCGACTAACCCCATTCAATGTTTTTTTTTGTTTATTTGGGTGCATGCACTGTGACGGTTGACACCGGCCGGACAAGTAGGCTGAGCAAGAGCGGAACCATAGAATTCCATTTCATGGGTCCCACCCTACGATAACCTACTTCATAATGCAGCGTGATCTGATCCTGTACCCTCAACCACGCCACAATTGATTAAAGGTTTTCAGAATCTGTGAAACCCAAGTAGGGTGGCCATACGTCCCGGTTTACACCGCTTTTGAGGGCGTCCCGTCAGTTTACGAAAATTCCCTACAATGTCCCGGTTTCATGCAAAAATTTAAAAATATGTATATTTTTACTAGCAAAGACAATAATGTATTAATAGTTTCTTGGTAATTCGAAAAAGCTTGAAAAAACAAAAATACAGTTTTAAAAAGTTGTCACAGTACAATCTCTATGACATTTTGGGTATGATCATGGCTACTCTTTGCTGGTGAGCTATTGCAGGCCTCAGCGTAAAGCTTAGAGATTCCTTGCAATGGTGAACCAGTCAAGGAGAAGAGGGCCATGCTAAATTGAGTGACACATCTATATTTTATATTTCCATTTACGATGCTGTTTTTTTTATATATCTTTGGTTTTTATTAGTTATCTATGACTATTCTTGTGAGGAGTCCATACTGGAAGATTTGATATTTGTTTTGTTTTATCTGTGGAGATTATTGTGGTGCTTGTGAAGATGGGATTATTGCAATGATAAATGAAGGAAAAAGTATGGGCTTGAAAAGTGCTGCTAATTAGGAAGATTGGATAGGTTTAGTGGTGAGGTCTGATTCTGTGATTGGCAAGAGATTATAAGAGTGGATGTTTGTGGTAATGTGAAAGGTGTGACGTGAAGATATGAAATATTAATAGTAAAACTCCCTTATGGTATAATTACCACCACCCCCCGAACAAGGGAATGTACGGTTACAAAGTGCACTTGTGACCATTTTCAAGAGATGCTCTTAAAGAACAAAGACGTATTAAGGAAGAGAATTAGTTCCCAAAAATAATTTTGGTATGATAAAGAAAAAGAATCTGATGAACAGGCAGATGATTAAATTAAATATAATTTTGTCAAAAAAGGAAAATACATTCTATTGAAAGCCTACACAATTGTTTGTTTGATGTTAGGGTAAGTTGGTATCACCGAAAATAAATCTCTTATAATTAATAATAGGTTTTTTGATACGTGGGAGTAATAAATAAAAGAAGATTTCTGTTGTTCAGCCAAGCCATTGTTTGTTAGTTTAAGTAGGTATTATGGAGCACGAAGTTATTATGATTTACAAGTTTTTAGCCATGTGAGTAATAAATATGAAGAAAAATAATCCGAGTTTTGATTTCACAAACCCACTTCCATGGAGTAAGGCTATAGGTTTTCGGACTTCACTCGGGGCATCCACCCCCCCCCCCCTTCTCCCCCCGGGTACTACGATGTCCCGGCCTAGGGCAAAACATTTATGACCACCCTAAACCCAAGTCAATATAAAGTGGGTGTGCAAAATATCAGATCTAAAGCAAGATGAGGTGTCGCGGGTGTCCAACAGTGAAGAATTTACAATAGTCATGCGCTTTTGAGTGCTTACGATGCCGGTTTAATGTTATGACATTAGCAATGTACGCATTCAGCTATTGTAGAAATATTATTATTATTATTAGAATAATATGTTATATTAGTTTAGCAAACGGAGGAATTAATTCTGAAGCATACCAGCTTAGTTTTACGTTAATACATTCCTTGATTTTGTTCGTACATTTGAGGTACATTTAAACCGAAAAAGTTGGAAATACATCAAAACAATATTACGGAAAATAAGTGAGGTGTTCCTACCCAGGACCGCCGAGAAGAGGGGTGGGGGTAAATGCATAGGGGACCGTAAGCAATGAGGGCCCGTTAGTGGTGCACATTAGTTACTGTTTATTGTTGCTACTTTTACAGCATATTATGTAAAATCTTGCCTATAAATTAGAATCTGTCCGAAAGTAAGGATATCGATTTATCTACAGCTCGAAATTGAATCCCAGCAGCGTGTGCCTGAAGTAGAAATGAAGCTTGTAGTTTCACGTAACCGTTAATCTCGTGATAATGAGCCATGGAAACAACATTTTCACGTGGAATCGAAACTAAAGGACGTGGTAATTCACTTCGATAATTTCACATGCACTAACCGGAAATCGACCTCGGTCCGCCTTGGTGAAAGACAAGCAACTTGGCCACTGCATCATCACGCCCCTCAAGTAGAAATGAGAAACTTTTTCTAGGACGGCTGACGAAAGTTTTCAACTTCATTATTTTTGTTTCTTATCAATTTAATCTTCCATGTCACTCAGGCATTCCATTGGCCATTGTCCATGGTCCATTTCATAAAAGAATGCGATTGCATGAGCCCACACAGGCGGATAACAAATATGTTGACAGGAGGAATATATTAAAATCTAAAAATAATTTTCCTGTTTTGTTGACAGCGATATCTTAAAAACGAAGTCGGAGGAGACGAATACAAACACTATATTTCATCTCGACATAATTGACAAATGGAAGTGTTACAGCTATCGTGAACTCTGGCCTGCACCGTTATATCACTACACAGAATGTATAGTAATTGACCGACTTTCCTGGAAAGAAAGAAATATTTTGGCAATTAAAAAGCATAGACCATATCAGAAGCAGTCTGTCTGGTCTGTGTAATGACTCTGAAATGAAAATCCACAACCTGCTTCCAGTCTCCGACTGGGTCAGGAATGGAATGATTGAAGCGCCCATCTAGCGGCGAGGATATGAACTGTGCCGGCTGCCGAGGCCTGACGCACTCCTCTGGGGCAATGATTAAATGAATGACAAATGAAATGAAAAGATAGTGGAGAGTGTTGCTGGAATGAAATGTTGACAGGGAAACCCGGAGAAAAACCTGTCTGCCTCCGTTTTGTCCAGCACAGATCTCACATGGAGTGACCGGGATTTGAACCACGGACTCAGCGGTGAGAGGCCGGCGTGCTGCCGCCTAAGCCACGGAGGCTTCTGTGTAATGACTCTCTTTTCCTAAATTATCTTGGGTTCGATTTCCTGCTTTTCCAAGAAATTTTATTCTTGTCTGAGGTTTTGAACGGAGTCCACTCCGCCCCGTGATGCAAAACTGACTAAGGTGGGTTCAATTCCCACTTCAGCCATCTTAAAAGTGATTTTCTGTGATATTCCATGACACATCTGTTGCTGTTGATTGATTTAGGAGCTTTGCAACATCATGGTCATGTAGCCCCGTGTATGTCTGATAACCTGTATCATTGTGATAGCTGCATGAGTGTGAGTATTTGTAAATTGACGTCAGGAATGAGAAGTGACCTTAACTTAGGTACCATCCCGGTATTTGCCTGCAGTAGAAGCGAGAAACCACAAAAATAAAGTTCTACGATTGCTGAGGTGAGAATGGAACCCACCTGGTTTCAATTTTACCTCTCGAGACTGACTTTATCACATTGCAGTCTTCAGGCCAGAATTAAATTTCTTGGTGGAGCCAGGAATCGAACTCGATCCCCCCACGGTGACAGATGAGAATACTAGCTACTCCTAAGAGATCCTAAATTTATAACCACTCAAACGATGACTTCGTATGATGGTTGTAACCCACCTGATAGGGGCATCTTGTCCTGTCAAATTTGAGAAAATGCCTGAGACTAAAGAAAGTACTGAAAAAAATTAGAAGGGACGGAATTCAAATTAATTGTCATTTCAAAATTGCTCATTTGTTAGATTAAACCCAAATTTGTGATTTTCTTTCTTCAAAATGCTGCAAAATGCTAAATTTCTGATTTCAAAATGCTAAAAATCACCACCCCTAATTATAAAATATATCACAATGACAAATTCTACACGCAACCAAGAATACGGGGCCGCGATATCCAAGCTCCTAAATGGAGTATCAATAGCACACTGCTACCAACACTACCTGTAGTTTGCCGCACAATGGTCTGAAGTAAGTAGCATATAGCCTACTGTACAAGGAAGCCACTTGCTGTGGAACGACGACTTTCCAATGCAAGACTCGAGAGGTGAGCACATGAATAACGCATGAGCGTAAGGAACAGAATTCAATTTCCTTGCCTGGCAATGTCACAGCCAACTACCGACTAGTTATTGTGCTTTGTCGTCTACTTTACCTAAAATGGTACAGTGGATGAGGTTCTTTGTGTGTACGCGACAGCTTGGCACTAGTCAACACCCGACAGCAAAATGCTACTTCACTCTTAGAACATTCACTGGATGATCATTAGCAAGCTATAATTCACGTTCTATCAATGCGAATTATTATTATTATTTTGATTTAAGGGGGAAAAGAACGTAGCGAACGGAATATTTACAAAGTCATTCAGTGAAAAAGAACCCACTTAGGAATCGAAACCACGTCTTCTTCATACAGTGAATGGTGAGGTATTCCACCGGTCTACTACCGTTTTTTTCTTCTACATCTGAAGCCCCCTTTTCACGGACAAAATTGGTAATTTCCTTGTATACAATCTTTCTTGTAAAGTAGTTGTTGTTGTTGATTCATTGAGGGACTTTGCGACATCGTGGTCATGTAGCCCCGTGTACTTGAGTGTTTGTGGAATTTGTCTGATAACCTATATTATGGTAATGGCTGTATTATTGTGTGTAGTTGTAATTCAGAGGAGGATTGGGAAGGAAGAACCGTGGTTTTAATTTAGATTCGCCTAGAGTAGACGTGGGAAGCCACGGAAATCCACTTCCAGGATGGCTCAGGTTAGAATCTAACCAGCATCTTCTCGTTCTTTGTCTCGCGAGGCTGAGTGTGCCCTGGTCCAGCCCTCAGACCAGAATTAATTTTCTTGGCAGAGCCGAGAATCTGAACTCGGCCTCCGTGGTGACAGCTAAGAGTGCTAGACACTGCGTTCTTCGCTGTGAAGATAGAGCTGCTCATGGTGATGATTTTTGCTGCTCCGTATGGCTTAGCTCCCTCGTTAGAAACGGTAAGTTGTCCTGAGAGCACAAAACTTTTCTTCCTTCCTCCCTTCCTCCCTCCCTCCCTCCCTTCCTAGCTACCTTCCTTCCTTCCTTCCTTCCTTCCCTCCTAGCTGCCTTCCTTCCTAGCTACCTTCCTCCATCCCTTCCTAGCTACCTTCTTTTCCTTCCTTCCCGCCTAGCTGCCTCCCTTCCTAGCTACCTTCCTGCCTTCCTTCCTAGCTACCTTCCTTCCTAGCTACCTTCCTTCCTAGCTACCTTCCTTCCTAGCTACCTTCCTAGCTACCTTCTTTTCCTTCCTTCCCTCCTAGCTGCCTCCCTTCCTAGCTACCTTCCTGCCTTCCTTCCTAGCTACCTTCCTAGCTACCTTCTTTTCCTTCCTTCCTTCCTTCCCTCCTAGCTGCCTTCCTCCATCTCTTCCTAGCTACCTTCTTTTCCTTCCTTCCTTCCCTCCTAGCTACCTTCCTCCATCCCTTCCTAGCTACCTTCTTTTCCTTGCTTCCCTCCTAGCTGCCTTCCTTCCTAGCTACCTTCTTTTCCTTCCTTCCCTCCTAGCTGCCTTCCTTCCTAGCTACCTTCTTTTCCTTCCTTCCTTCCTAGCTGCCTTCCTTCCTTCCTTCCTTCCTAGCTACCTTCCTTCCTTTCTAGCTGCCTTCCTCAATCCCTTCCTAGCTACCTTCTTTTCCTTCCTTCCCTCCTAGCTGCCTTCCTTCCTTCCGTCTGTTTATTTATTTATTTATTTATTTTATCATTCATTCATTCATTCATTTATTTACTGCATTTTCAATCAGAACCCGCGGACTTCTATTCCCATGTTCATGGTGAATCACAACAGTTGATGGTGGGCTCCGCGTGTTGGTCGAAGCTCATTACGCCCATCTCACGTGTCTTACAATCCTGGAAGGCAGGCAGGTAGACAGACAGACACTCCTGTGGACCAGCGCATACCTCCAGCCTACATGCGGCACATCATGATGTCTTCCCAGCCCACTCTCCACACTGGAGCCAAATATTAGAAGACATCTTTGGCCTCCAGAAAGTTCCTCAATCCTATGAAAACTCATTCCTTGACCAAATTTCCTCCAAAATTGGTAAAGACAATCGTATGCCACCTCGCAGCCGTCCGCGTGTGTCTCCCCATCCCCATATACTTCAAAAAAATTAAGCATGTACCATGGAAGATCTTTTCCAAACGTCATCAATTTTTAAATTGTATGATGATTCAATGTTCCATACTTCAAATGGTACTTCACCAAAATCAGTAACTTATGAACAGATCACAGATTTAAAAAGAAAATTGGTAGGTACGATAGAATTATGTAACTTTTCTTTACACTTCGAAAATTGCATTGCTCACAAAATCGAATGGTGTGTTAGTGTAATTTGACTAAATTAGGCCAAAATAACCGGCAACTGACAGCTTAACTTTCTCCAATGTTCTAACTATGTCGTCGGTGCTGAATTTGAAAATGATATCCGTTTTCGTTTATCGGGCTCAGTTTTCGTAGTATGGTACCCTCTATCTTTAATCACCTCGACAATGTTGCATATTGGTTACGCTGGTATTGCTTAATTAATTTGGTTTCAGTTTGATTTTGCGGATGTAAGTTAATTGTTGGAAAACAATCGAAGTATTCATACAAGGATGTCCATTCATTATCCACAGTTCCAAAATCCACCGCCAGGGTACGAATGAGGGGGATGAGTCATATTCCCAAATATTGCAGAACGTTGGTGATTGTTGCATTGTTCATTCGCTTTTTCTTTAGTCTAATGTAGCTCATTTCTATAATTCATTTGTGTACTAACACACAACAAAAAATTATTTTGCCAGATACGTGTTATAAAGGCTTACGCAAGCATTTACAAAACCCATTGTAACAAGGAAACTGAGGCCGATACCTAAATTCTGAGATTAGATCTGGATTCAGGGAAAAATTATCCTCCAGAAACAGCTTGTCTTGTTTTTGTAACTAAACAAATACATTTTTTTCAAACATGTGTACTTAAACATATTTGCACTTTTATATACATTAAATGGTGCCTGGCAAAAGTATATCCTAGTTTAACTTGTGAACGCTTCATTCAGCATTGAAAGAAAACCATATAAGAGAAGCGCTACTTACTTACGTCTGATTAATGTCATTATCGAAGATACAAAGGCAGCCAACAGTAAATGGGCTAGAACCCATGCAATGCTTCCAAAAATGATATCTGTTTGTGACCGTAACTTGTCCGAGCCACTAAGTATACAGGTCTCAAGTTGATCTACACGGACGTAGCCACCCACTAATATTCGTTCAATGAACATCGTTAGTTGTTGTTGTTGAATGGGAGGAACTACGAGTTCATCTGCCCCAACTTTGGTAGCCGCATTTGTATTTCTACGCTGCGTCCGTATAACCTGTAGTTTCAGGACACTAGTATGAGTAGTAGTTATTCATTTAGGTGTTTTACGTCATCGCAGAAGTGTACCCCACATAAATGACAGTGAGTGTGTGGAATATGTTGGATAACCCGTGTTATTGTGAAGACTGTACTAGTGTGTGTATTTGTAATTGAGACTAGTAAGGAAGCGGCCGTGGCCTGAAGTTAGAGAGCAGAAATGGGGAAACCTCGGAAAACAAACTCTTCTAGTGCAGTATTCGTAAGGTGGGTATCTAACACTTCTCTTCTCAGTTTTCCCTCAGAGGCTGAGTGTACCCCGTTCCAAATTTCAGACAAAACGTACATTTCTTGTCAGAGCTGAAAATTAAACCTAGGACCTTTGCATCAGGAGTCTCAATACTGGACAATTTCCTGCTACTGATCAACTCATCAATACAATACGAACAGGCGTATACTACGTTTAGAATTCTTTAAAATTCGGCCAGCGAAAAGTTTTAGCTGCCAAATACTTTGTTAATATTTTATCCAAATGCATGTACAAGAAGTTTTGAATATGCAAAACGCAGAAAACTCGTCATTGGTGGAAGGAGGGCTGACAGTGCTTCCAGAGAGAAATATGCCTTCTTTATCATCAGAAAGATAAGGAAAAAACTACTGTCCTTTCTGATTTTTCCAGCGAGATACCGATTTGAAGATTTCCTTAGGGAAATGATGCAATTTAAAAAGTATCCTCCATCCTACGGATTTCTCTCTCCATGATTCTGAACAAGGGGAAGTTTAATTTACTCATATATTTGGGCGGAAGATGAGCATGAATCACACGCAGTCATCAGAATCGCTTCGTCTCCGTCTTTCTCCCCGGGAAGGGAGCACATCGCCTCCTCAGAAGGATTAACGACGCGTACTTGAAGGCAGCCATTTCCCCCCGATCGGTCTGCACATAATGGGCGTTATCTTCCTTCTGGCAGTAAACTACAGTACATGGAGGTCAGTTACACTCAATTCCGAGCAGTTATCTGAAGAGGGGAACTGCAAGAAAGGCTGACACTGTAAAATGACCATCCCGCAGCGTAGCCTTGCATGTTGAGTGATGAACCAGGAATTGGGGCACTATTTTAGGGTAATAACGATATGCGTAACATTTCGTATAAACCCTGTAGGCCTATATTAGTCTTTCAGGTAGATTTCACTAGAAAGCTACCTATTGCAATGACCACGTCTACTGCTCCACAAAATAATTTTCCTTTCTTACTGAAGGCTTATTTTGCTATTGCAATCCTTTCTTTCATATCTTATAATAACAATAATAATAATAATAATAATAATAATATTCAATTTAATGGTAGGCCTACTTGGTATGGCATGAGGTGGTACCATTCCGGCATATGACTGGAGTAGAACTGGCTCCGTGATGTTGGGCTAGCACACCTGCCTCTCACTCAGAGGCCCCGGGTTCGATTCCCGGCTCCGTCAGGGATTTTAGAAACTGACGTGAGGGCTGGAACGGGGTGCACTCAGGCTCGTGTGGACAACTGAGTAGCTGTCTGACAGTGAGGCAGCGTCCCGGTCACGAAAACCAAGAATAACGGCCGAGGGGGCCCGATGCCCTGACCACGCCAACACCCAAATATCTGCAGGCCAAATGGGTAGGGGAGCGGTCGCTTGGTAGGCCTCGGCCCTTCATAAGCTGTAGTACCAGGGGTTATTATTATTATTGTTAGAACTGGGAAACCACTTCCAGGTTGGCAGAGGTGAGAATCGAACCTAGATTTCAACGGTGACAGCCATTGCAAGCTGCTACGCAACGAGGCGGCATCTGGAGTGTGATAAACTAAAATGAGTAATACAATTCCGATACTCTCCGCAACTGAGGTGCTTTAAATGCCGTGCCATCAGGCAAAAGTCGTCATGGGTGACTTAACCACAGTTTGAGAACCACTGGATTCGATTAAACTAGATTAGATAGGTCAGATAGATTGATTCAATACAGCATTATCAGATTTACAGAGTCCACAGCGGTACATTGATATGGATAATGTATTATATCTATAATCACAATCATCTGAACAATACTCCATCACATCCCAGGGGGAAATTGGTGTTGATTGTGATCAAACTGTTTATAATAATGTTACGCTACCGGATTTGGTATTCAGTTATGTAATAGTGTCATTAATTCTGTGTTCGACATTCGTCTTGTTGCTGTTGTTTTTGTTGATGCTTATTATTGGGGCTGCGACATCGAGCTCATGTCGCCCCATGTACGAGGGGAGTACTATATTGTTATGTTTTCCTACCCAAATGAAGCACATTACACATCAGTTGTTACGTCCAACTTCTCAACAAAATCTCCTTGTAACTTTATGCACTTTTGCCATCGTTGTGTCAGTCTCTCCAGACATTCCTACAACCATTTTTTCGGAGTGTTGAGTACCCATGCCTTGATAGCTGTGTCCAGTTCTCCAAATTCCGCAAAACGGCGACCATGCAATGGAAGCATAGGGGCAGTCCACCACCAAAGAAATGTGGAACAGTGCCATCAGTCGGCAAGCGAATGGCGACAGTGTTCTGGGACACAAAGGGCATCATCCTCACTGACTGGCTGGAATTGGGGGCCACGATAAACAGTGCAGCATATGTGTCAACCCTTAAGCGCTTACGTCGTGCCATTCAAACTAAGTGGCCAGGAAAATGGGCTAAAGGTGTGATTATGCAACATGACAATGCTCGCCCCCACACTAGCCGAGAGACCACCACTGCCATTGATCAAATGGGATTCACGGTGCTGCCATACCACCATACTCTCCCGACTCGGCACCGAGTGATTGTACTTTATTTGGGTGGAAAAAAAATAAAGTGTAAAACAATATAGTACGCCCCTCGTACTTTGTGTGTGTGTGTATAATTTGTGCGATAACTTGTGTTATTGTGATGACTGTACTAGTGTGTGTATTTGTAAATTTGGGTTAGGATTGGGAAGGAAAGGGCCATGACCTGAAGATAACAACCATTCCATCATTTGCTTGGAGTAGAAGTGGGAAACCACGGAAAACAACTTCCCGGATGGTTGAGGTGGGAAACGAACCCTCCTCTTCTAAGTTTTTGGGCCGATAACCTAGATGTTAGGCCCCTTAAAACAACAATTATCATCATCATCATCTTCTATGTTTCGCCCCACGAGGCTGAGTGTATACCGTTTCAGCCCTTACACCAGAATTAAATTTCTTGGCAAAGCCAAGAATCAAACCCGAACTTTTGCGGTGCGGTATCAGTACAGTTATTTCGTTCTCGAGAGCCTCCAGAGTACGCGGATTGTATCTGTATACCTTTTGTTTGAAGTTCCTCCACAAGTAAAAATCACACGGAGCTGAAACTTACGACCAAATTTACTGCAAACTTCTTCTTGAGACGTAAGTGTCCACTGGGAAAATTCAATGTTTTGTTCTGTACCTAACCATATTCACGGGATACGAGATAAGTTACAGTACTTCACCACAAGTCTTAGTTATCACAACTAAAGTATCTTGTCAGCTGCGTATGTAATTATGCTATGACGGCAGTTTGGGTTTCTAACTTAAGGCCACGGCCACCTCCTTCCCCAATCCTCGCCTGAATTACAAATACACACAGCAATACAGCCATTATAATAACACAGGTTATCAGACAAAACGGCTTACTTTATTTATGGAGATTACTGATCAACATTCCGAAATGTAGAGAATACTAAGGTTGTCATGTGCTTATTAATTCGTAACTTACAACATGTCAAGCAATAGAAATGATGTTTTTCATTGACTGCTCTCTTATCGCCGGCCGTCTGTCTGTCTGTCGGTCTGTCTGAATAAGAGATGTTGGTGCCGTTAGGTCCATAAAAAGGTTTAGCAGTTCGAACTGGTTTCCCTACTAATTAGTAAGTCTAGGCAGAATACCGTAATTAACACTGCTGAAAAAAGAAGGCTTGGGTTCTAATTTAACTGCATATTAACCGGCAAGGCATGGCGCCTCACTGACTGACCACCTTCAGAACAGCTATGAACGACGGATTTTTGGGAAGAAACAAAATATCTTTCCCCACAGTACGTTGTTCAGCTATTATAAAAACTAATAACTAATAATGCGAACAAACTGTGGAAGACCTTAAGAAACGAAACATCTCTACAGAAGACATGGCAGACAGGAGCAAATACAGAGAAAAACTTAGACTACAGAAGTTTGAGCAAACTCCCAAAGAGAGACAACCAGCAAAGAGGTGGACAGAAGAGAGAAAGAGGAAACATAGTGTGTATATGAGAGGTGTTTGGGAAAAAAGAAGAAAGGTCCAGAAAGAAACATGAAAATTGATTGAGTTGTAACGCTCTCCTTATGGGGAATTAACGAATAAATAAATAAAAATAAATAATGCGAACAGACGCAAACGCGGATAGTAGGAAATAACAGATGAAGAGGAAGCGATAAAGCTAAACCGCAGATCACGCACGGATACCTGATAGCTTATTTAAGAACCATTTTAATAGATAAATATTCCTAAATAAACCACTCAAGAATTATAGGTGGTTTGTTGGGAGTTGATTTTGAGAAAGATGCGTATTATGCGGCTATTATACTTTTAGCAGAGAATCGAAAATTTCAAAGCGATGAATACGTGGCAGTGAAGAGAGTGAGTGTGTGTGAAATCAATCCAACATTTATCTGGAGTAGAAATACATTTTCAAAAGCAGCAGGGCGTTATGTGACGCTCCACAAATGTAATATGGAGCTGAAGGTACCGATATTCGAAATTAGAATATCGGGATTTAATAGCATCCATCCTGTGTGTGATTTTCTCACAAGTTTTCCATACTCCATGCAAATGCAGAGATTGTACCTTATATCAAATCCTGTAGCATCTACCTTTATTTCAGAACCCAATCAACACAATAACACACAAAGACCTTCCTGGCCGTAATTGGAGCAAGACAAATCTATCCTACCCTACTCTTAATTGTAGTTGCATGCAAGAGCTTGCGACATGGTGATCATCAGTATCGTGTACTTAGGTGCGTATGGAAACTGCATGACAACTAGTAATATTGTGTTGTCAGTGGGAATGAAAATGGAGCTGGGATTGTGAAGAAAGCAGTCGTGGCCTTACTTGAGGAACTGTTCAGGTATTCAACCGGAGTAGAAGTTGAAAACCACGGTAAAACTACTTCTAGGGTGCGTGATGTGAGAATCGATCCCAACTCTTCTCAATAATCTTCAGTATTCTCAGAGAACTTACTTTGGGTACTTTACTTTTGTAAGTGAGCTGGAATCAAACACATGACAACTATTATCGAAGGCAAGTAGCCTAGCTAAACCACTTCTATCATTATCCTGCACAAATTAGGCTATACGTGATTAAACAGTGGGTAGAATTTGTAAACATCACGACGTACTTACAAGGATGTTTATCATGCAGATTACGAGGCCATGGTTAGATAATGCGCTCCAACATCATCACAGCGGTGTACCATTATAATACGACACTCAAGATAAGTGTGTATTTTTCACCCACTTATCTGCTACACAAAGCAGTTATTGTACGCGTACAGACAGGCAGTTGTCTGTGAGCAACTTAGAAGCTATTACTATAATCGTAAACGTTTATTATAAATGGTCATTGAGATAGTGAACAGTCGCAAAAGAAGATAGGAGGAAATAGCAGATGAAGAGGAATCGATAAAGCTAAACTGCAGAGCACGCAAGGATACCTGATAGCTTCTTTAATGACATCAATAACTCTGAAATAATACTGTACTCTTCAAGTACACTCTACTATCTTGTATACAGTAGAATGGTCACGAACAGAGTGCTCTAGCTAAAATAACACAGGTGAAATCGAATACCTAAATTGAAGTAGTCAACAGATTTATCAAACCCGCTTATAATGGAACGAGCAGCGAGCAGGGGCGGATCTAGGGGAGGGCGAGGAGGGCGACCGCCCAGGGCCCTGCGGTCCGAGAGGCCCCGTGCCATGGATTTTTAAAATTAATTAATTAATTAATTATACTTTTCAAATTAATTTATAATTCATATTCCTTTTTTCAGTGCAGCTATGACCTCCCGTGACCGTTTAGCAAGCTAAGATTTCAGTGAAATAATACAAGACTTCAGCCGGGAAAAAAGTCAGAAAGTAATATCTTAATATTTCATAGTTTACATAATTTTCTTCACGGGGACTTACAGGTTTCTTTCATATTATTAAAAAATGTACTGTATTGTATTCAAAATATTGTAACTTTTCTTTATTTTATTATTATTATTACAAAACTATTTTCCATTTGATTTGATGTTTTTTTTATTTTCTATTGTTGTGGGTCCCACCTTATCATATCGCCCAGGGCGCCGCAAGGCCTGGATCCGCCACTGCCTGCGTCTATATGTTAGCAACAACAACAACAACAACAACAACCGCAATAATGTATTTATTTTATATTTCATGGCCAACATTGGACCGCTGCAATCAATTATACACAACCTTAGCCAATTCAATTCTTCTATTTTGCTAACAGGTTTTCATCCCCTCAGATGTTACGTTCTTGTCTGCAGCAGAGAACTGGCTCTTTAGCTCTTTTATTAATTTTGGTTGGTAGTCTAATATGTGATTCTGTCGTTTTACTCTTCAGCTTGTCGAGTGTTATTTGTAATTCTTTGATACCATCCTTAATTTCTGTGATCGAATTAATCCTGGTATTGCTATTCCATAATTTTTATGTAATTCGAACCAGTGGCGTAACTAGGATTTGCTTCTGGAGGGGGATGAGTGGAGTCAAATCTCAACTAATTGAGTTTTTGTTTTTGTTTTGTGTTAGTTGTTTTATATATTTTTTGCTTTTGTGTTTGTTTTTTGCTTTTTCATTTTGTTTTTGTTTCTATGTTTCTTTTCTGCTTTTGTTTTCGTTTTTATGTTTGTTTTCTGCTTTTTCTTTTGTTTTTTGTTTTTATGCTTGTTTTCTGCTTTTTATTTAGATTTTTCTTTGTTTATTGTTTTTATATTTGTTTTCTATTTTTCTTTTGTTTTTTGTTTTTAAGTTGTTTTCTGATTTTTCTTTTGTTTTTTGTTTTTAAGTTCTCTGATTTTTCTTTTGTTGTTTGTTTTCTGATTTTCCTTTTTTTACTTTACTTTTTGCTTTCTGTTTTTTGTTTGTTTTCGAATTTTGCTTTTTTCTTTCTGTTTTTGTTTGTTTGGTTTTTGTTTTCTACTTTTTCTTTGGTTTTCGAATTTCCCTTTTTGCTTTCTGTTTGTGTGTTTGTTTTCGGCTTTTGTTTTTGCTTTATGCTTGTGCGGGGAAGGGGCAAAATATGATAATCAATGAAAGCAAACCTACAAGTTGTCATGTTTGATCTCGATAGCATTTGTACCTCTCATAAGCTCGGAAATACCGACAGTAGTGGCTACGCTGGCTAAAGCGCAGTGTTAGGTCATGGGGCCAAGCTCTCTGCTGACTCGGTAGATGCGTGGGTTCGAGCCCCACCATCGGCCGTCCTTGAAATGGTTTTCCGTGGTTTCCCCATTTTCAACACCAAGCAAATGCTGGGACGGTACCTTCTGACAGGCCACGGCCGCTTCCTTTCACATCCTTCTCCAATTTCATTCACCTTAATCAATTCCATCTCTCATCCCGACGCGCAGGTCGTCCACGGGCGTCGAATAGAAAGACCCGCACTCGGTCTCTGAGGAGACCACACGACAAAAACAAGTAGTTCCGTGAAGAACTATACAGCCTATTTTCATATATACTACTTATGTTAATTGCCTCTATCAACATACACAATTTCAGTTTGATTGCCATAATAGATTCGTAGATATTGAGAACCGACTAAATATTTCGGATGGTCGCCATGTTGGATTTTATATATGTAGGTCCTAGAGTTATGTACTGTTACATGCAGATTATTGTGTACGTGTAGCATTCAGACTTCAATCGCATAATTAGGACACAAGAAAAAACAAGGAGATTTAAAAATTTTCAAAGCTGCCATCTTGAGGTTATGGAAAAAATTGAAATAAATTAGATGCCAGTGGATTAACATTCGGATAAAGATTTACTGTACCAAGTTTCACTGCACGCGGATGGTTAAATTGCGAGAAACGTCCATGTGAATATTTATAATTCGCTTCACCGCCATGTTGGATTGTGATCACCAGGTTATTTAAAGTCCTATAGGTGAACTTAAGTTCATAGCCCCTATGAACATTAAAAAATGCAGTTTGATTGTTAAATAGATTCGTAGATATTCAGTATCGTCTAAATATTTCGGATGGTCGCCATGTTGGATTGTTAAATGTATAGGCCATAGAGTCATGTACCATTAAAGGAAAATTATTGCGTAGGTTCATTATTCAAACTTTCACTTCGATCGCATGACTACATCACAAGAAATAAAAACTTAATTTTAAAATTCGCACTGCCGCCATCTTGAGGTTATGTAAACAATTGAACTAAATTAGATACCAGTGGATTACAATGTGTATAAATATTTCCTGTACCAGGTTTCAGTGCGCTTGGAACATTAAATCGCGAGAAAGGTCTATTTAAAATGTTCAAATTCGCTTAGCCGCCATGTTCGTTTTGTAGTTAACCGGTTTTTGAAAATCTTATAGATGGACTTCCAGTAGTGCCCTTTATCTCCGTACAAAATTTTAGGGAGATACCGCTAATAGTTTCAGAGATAACGAATGCCGGTGAAATATTTCGCACATCCGCCATCTTGTGATTATGTAAACAATTGAACGATGTTAGATGTCGGTGCATTACAATGTATATAAACATATACTGTACCAAGTTTCATTGCGTTTGGTTGGTCAAATCGCGAGAAACGTCTATTTAAAAGTTGCAAATTCGCTTGGCCGCCATGTTGGTTTTGTAGTTACCATGTTTTCAAAAAACACATAAGTGAACTTATAGTAGTCCCCTCAATCACCATAGAAAATGTCAGGGTAATATCGGTAATAGTTTCGGAGATATTGAATGCTGGTGAAATATTTCGCACAGCCGCCATGTTGGATTGGTGAGTCGTAACAAAATTTGAAGGGCACGGTCGAGGTCGCCGGGAATAGTGCTATGAACTTTCCGAGTTTCATTGAAATCGCTCCTGCCGTTTATATTTTATTAGGGGGGGGGGGGACACACACACGAATCACACACACACACACACGCACACACACACTGACAAAAGGTGATCTCATAAGCCTATTTTTTCAAAATTGAAAATAGGCTAAAAAAAGCTCGGAAATGAACAGTTTTGTTGCCTTACACTAAATATTTTACACAAGATAAATTATCTCAAATTACAAACATACATAATCCAGTCGATTGTCGTTTGCCAATCCGAAAAAAATAAATTAAAATTATTTTGCTCTGGGGCGATTGATCCCCTTAATCAACCCCGTAGTTAGGCCACTGCTTTGGAATCAAGAGTTCTGCTTGTACTCAACCGGAGAGTAAAAGTGATACAGTACTGTATTATATCGTAGCAGAAATATATAAATAGAACACTGAATAAGTTATGTACACCATTTGTTTTGTTTTTTACAGTATGTCCATTATTATGCATGTCCTTGGTTGAATTATTATAACATAGACCTTCCTCCATTAACCGGAAACCTATCTTTAAGGGAATAACAATTGCCAGGTTTTACAGTATTACTGTTTTACTGTATTATGATTAGGGTTGGTAATGGAGTAGGTATATCCTCTTCAGACCCAAGACAAAATAGCCTATGTATCTGAGATTCCAATTTATTCCTGTCTTTCATTAAAAAAATGGCACTAATAATACATATTTGAAGACAAAGGATACATTTTTAATAAAATAAAATAGACTATTAAAATTATAGGTCACAAATACCACTTGCGTAATGCGCCAAGTTCCAGGTGTGCTGGGCTAGGCTCATCTCTAGACTGGGAATACGAGTAGGTTCGAAACTCACAGTCGATATCCCTTAAATGGTTTTCCATGATTTATCTATTTTCAACTCCAGGTGAGATCAAACCGGTACTTTTTAATAGACCACCGTTGCTGATTCATTCGTCACTACTAATTTCACCTCTGATTAAAACCTCCGATAAGCTAGGCGTCGGGAAGGGCATCCAGTCATAAAAAACATATTCCACATTTAAAAAAACATGTTATCTCAGAATGCGTAGAAATGGGGTTGTTTGGGTGTAGAAATACAGGTCAGAATTACATAATACCAACTGCTGCTGATAAAAATATTAAAAAGTCTAAGTGCACATGTATGCACCCTGGGTTTGAAGAGGATATAGGAGACGGGTTCTAGGACATCCCCCAGCGCTATGATAGTGGCACAATGGGGAAGAGAAATAAGAAGAAGTGCTGTAATAGAGTAGGTTCCCTAGGACTATTCTGGCATTTACATTTACGAAAGTTGCTGTCAGTGCCTGGATTCAAACGTTCCATCTCCGGACGTGCTGCAACTCCACATCGCAGCCGTATTGTTTAATCTCGCACGGCTACGCAACAGGGGTAGTTGAATAAATCAAGCAATTATTACCTGCTAACTATTCATACAATCCAAGGCTGAGATGGAATATGTTAAACGGGTGACACTTGATACAGGTGGTCCAGGAGGCCATGTCAAAGCCGCCTCATCAGTATTCAAACTGGCAATTCGCCCACCACGCGAAAACCCAGTAAGCACATGGCCTCCTTTAACTGTACACTGCGTCAATTGGACCACCATTGTAATTCAGCATTGCGAAATAAAACGATGTCCTCAGTACTTGTTTTCTCTGAGCTGTCCAGACGTTATGACTAATGTCCATCGCCCAGACATTTTCGAATTCTGTGAAAAGGATTATTAATATAGTCTACATATGATTTAGGGCTGAGGGTCACGCCAAACTTGGGGTGATACAAATCACGTTATACACAAGTGTGACGGTGTACCGCGCACCTGATTGGTTCCTCAGTATAATATTATAATATAAACTTATAATATCGGACGGGCCACATCCTTTAGTACAGTTTAAACCATTCTTGGTTCGATAATCGGAACTGGAGGGTCCTAAGTTATGGATTATAATGCATGCATAATTAGCACATCGCCATCCTGAAATGGTACGGCTGATGACCTTGTAGTAAGACGCGTCCCATATGTAGGTATGTGTTAACAAAATTGGGTAGAAATCCGATGATTAGTTTAGTCATAATTTGATTTTAAATTTTAAACATTTGGGTGGCCACTATAAAGTTTTGGTAGAGATGGCGTGAACGTGTTTCTTTGTTTATTTCTCTGAAAGTTTATTTCGAATGCCATTTTCGAAAATACTGTTTGGCGAGGAAGGTTTAAGATGCTCCTTTATAAAAAAACACATCTGACACTCAACTTATAAGGATGATATAGTCAATAATGTGGTGTGTGACTCAATGATCTCGTCGTGTCACTGATTGGCATCTCCGAAATAATACATTTCATGCTGAGTTAGTTTACTGATTATACTTTTGTAATCACATTACTTTACTCGCATACACTGTCAATTATATAATAGAGTTTTCACATTTTAAATAACAAGAAGTTCCGTGACGAACTAAAGAGCCTACTTTTCATGCCAATGATTATTCTACAGAATATGAACCTATCTAGAATAATGACGAAATTAAGTTGGTAATATCGAAATATCTAATTAGTTCAAAATATAGTCTACCTGGTATAATGTAGCCTAATAGAGCACTACAGTTGGCAGCCCTGGTGACTGAATATATTCTTAGTTCCATCTCTTATGGTACAGAATACAAAATTTGGTTGAAGTCCAATGGACGTTACATGCAGTTAGACATTGGATCTATCAGCACGCGTAAAAGCATGTTGCCAACAATACCATGCGTGTGCTGGTCAGAAATAATCTGAAATATTATGATATCTTGTTGTGCCAATTTTGGATGAAAACCATTTGTTAGTATAGAAGTTACATGTATTTTAAAATTGGACATATCAGCAGGCATAGAATCATGTTGGCAGCACTGCCTTGTATTAATTACTCCAAATCTATCTAGAATGTCAGGTGCTATACGTGTGCAAAGTATGGAGCTGTTGGCTTGCATACTTTCTGATATATTGATATTAGGGTAAAAATAATATATACAGCATTTATTAACAGTTGGCAGCCCTGATTGCTCTTAACAATACGAATAGTAATATCTGTTATGGTACGCATAGCACATACGAAATTTGGTTGAAATCCAACTGATAGTATAGAAGTTACATGTATTTAAAAATTGGTACTATCAGCAGGTTTATAATCATGTTGGTAGAACTGACGTATATAAGTTACTCCAAATTAATCTAAAATGTCATAATATACGTGTGCATAGTTTAAAGCTGTTGGCTTGCATACTTTCTGATATATAGGTATTTGGATGGAAAAAAATAGAGAGAGCAATTATAAATAGTTGGCAGCCCTGATGGCCTTAAGAATACGCTCAGTCATATCTGTTTATGTACAGATATTACATACAAAATTTGGTTGAAATCCAATTGATAGTGTAAAAGTTATATGCATTTAAACATTGGACCTATCAGAAGGCTTAACATTATTTTGGCAAAACTGTCATGGTTGGCCTCCTGGAAATTAAACTGAAATAGTCTTATCTACATGTGTGCCAATTTTGGAATGGCTCCCATGCATACCTTGCAAGATATCCAACATGGAGCTCAAATTTCTAGTGCCGTTTTTCAGCAGTTGGTAGCATTTTCAAATATGGACGTGAGATATTCCGGTGCACATCTTTACTCATACTGAATTTGGTTTTGATTACTGCAGCCGTTTAGGAGTTGATAGGGGGGGGACACACACACAGCCAGACAGACAGACAGACAGACAGAAGGACAGACAGACAGACAGACAGACACACATTTTCCCGGATCGATCTCATAAGTCTTCTTTTTCCTCATTTTTGCAAAATGTGAAAAGTAGGCTAAAAACGGAATATCATTAATGAATCACAAAATAGTATTTGTAATATCAACACATAATGTAGCTGAATGGTGGGAAGCTGATGAGCCTAATGCTGAGTTTTATTTGTAGTTATTAAGTTCCGTCATAACCTTCTTATCTGTACATGTAGGTGGAACACAAAATGGTAGTCTATTCCGATGCTTCCTTCAGTAATAAGAGATTTGAAACCATATATAAACATACGGCATGAACTAAACAAATGTAACACCAATTTGGCATGTTACGCCTCAAAATGACATGTACTGTACGTGGAACCATTTTTTCTATACAGAGATTTACGGACTTTGGTCCTCTCCATAGAGTGTTTTGTTGTTGTTGTTGTCGTGTGGCCTCCTGAGAGGCTGAGTGCAGGTATTCCTAGTCGACGCCCGTGGGCGACCTGCACGTCGGGATGAGAGATGGAATGGATGAAGATGAATGAAACTGGGCAATGATGTGGAAGGACGAGACCGTGGCTTGTCAGAAGGTACCGTCCCAGCATTTGCCTGGTGTTTAAAATGAGGTAACCACGGAAAACCATTTCAAGGACGGCCAACGGTGGGGCTCGAACCCACGCGTCTATGGAGTCAGCAGACAGCTTGGCCCCATAATCTAACGCTGCACTTTAGCCAGCATAGCCACCGCTGTCAGTTCCCTCCATAGTGGAGTTAAGTAAATGTAAGTTGGTATCAGTGGCTGCAATATCTGAAGTCAACTAGCTGCTCGAACGTGCCCGAGGACCTATTCTCAGCAGACGTACAAATATTCGTTATTTCTGCCTCCACCAAATACACAATTGGAGTGACTCAGCCCTGGGACTGTGGACGAGGTCAGTACGGTCTGTTAGGTAAATGTCGCCAAGAAAAAAGAAAAGGGAACTTGGCTCATACCACAGGTACATCAGAGGACAAGGTCATCAAGTAAAGCGCGACACATCCCAAACAAATCTCACCAACAGGACCACACTACACTGTAAACATATATAAAACCCATTTGCGACCGCATGGTTCGTCTGCCTGGTGGTCACCCATCCGGAGTGGCGGGCCATGGGCCGTAAAAACATACAACATTCATCCCCATACTGAGGCTTATTGAATGAATGAAAATCCACAGCCTGCTTCCTGTCTCCGACCGGGTCAGGAAATGGAATGAATGAAGCCCACATCTAGCGGCGAGGATATGGACTGTGCCGGCTGCCGAGGCCTGACGCACTCCTCTGGGGCAATGATTAAATGAATGACAGATGAAATGAAATGATAGTGGAGAGTGTTGCTGGAATGAAGTTTTGACAGGGAAAACCGGAGTACCCGGAGAAAAACCTGTCTGCTTCCGTTTTGTCCAGCACAGATCTCACATGGAGTGACCGGGATTTGAACCACGGACCCAGCGGTGAGAGGCCGGCGTGCTGCCGCCTAAGCCACGGAGGCCACTGAGGCTGCTTATTATCCACTATTACATTTTACAACCCACCTACTAAAGAGTCATCAAATTTTCCTTCTTGCCTACAACAACCAGCCCACTAGCAGCAGCTCTTCTTCCAAAATCAGCCCACTAGCGGTCTTTCTACTTCCATTAACTAAACCCTATAAACAAAATTCATACAACAGAATTATTATTATTATCATTAAACTTATTAACTTTCTGAAGCTGCTACTGATGCTTTCGGCCATGGCTACACACTGCGAAAACGCGGAATAAACATGACGGTTCCAGTATTTACGGGACACAATGTCATGCCCCATTCCGAACTGCCCCACGGGCAGTCAGATATATATCCTCACCCCTCGCACGCCCCTACCGTAACTTCTTCATCGAAATGATAAATTTCAAACTACTACTAGTACTCAATTCCTACCAACTAAATAAATTTAGTGCTAACTGTACCGTCATTACAGCAAGCCTAAATAATTAACTTTTTTTTAAATTACAATTCCTCATTTCCCCCCATAACTAATCTTCCATTCGAAGGAACTAGGGTGAAAGGAGCCTCATTTACTAAGAGGCACCAGACTCTGCTCCCATTGCATTCGCAACCTACTGCACGAGAATATATACAGGGTCTTTCATGTAAAATAAGAACGGCGAGCGGCGGCTTTGTTATCCGCTACTACAGTAACCTTGGCCGAGCTTGTGTCGTGTCACGGCCCCCTGCTGTAGTATTGAAAGCGCGCGCATAGGCGCATATACTGTACTTGACCTTGCAATAAGCGTGCAGGTGTTCAGTCGCCATTCTGAAACTCAGATGTTAACATGAGGCAGTTATCATTTCAACATCGTATTTTTGTATGTAAAACTTATTTTAAGTACGAGTCGGCTCGGCGGGTACGTGATGCATTTGTTCAGCAATTTCCTTCACTAGCAGATTCACTTAATTGTAAATAAGTTTGACACTACTGACTAAGTGCTCAATAAAAAGCATAAAATTAAAAATCAGAAACATTACAGTGGCAGAAGTCACTCGCGCCACTCAGAATGTGGATACCAGATACAATGCCTGTATAACCCAGGAAGGACGACACTTCTAGCATCTTTTATACGGTAATATTTCATACAGCATTGTACACACGCTTGAAGCAGGGGGCCGTGGCGCGCCACAAGCTCGGCCAAGGTTACTGTAGCAGTGGATAACAAAGCCGCCGCTCGCCGTTCTTATTTTATGTGAAAGACCCTGTATTCAGGACCACATAAGTGTACTGACACTGCCTAGTATAGGTTTTGAAAGACAATTCGTTCCTTCAATACTTGAAGTATTGGAAGTTTGTCAGTGTTGCCTCGATTATGGAAAGCTTTTCAGCCGGTCAACATAAAGTGTGGCCAATTACATTTGGCGAGAAAGCAAGTTTTTAAACTCTCTAATCTGAATGAAATATTACACGAGGTATTTGTCACAAAGTAACACGCTTTTATGTATTTGAAACAAGTAGTTCCGTGAAGAACTATACAGCCTATTTTCATATATCCTATTTATGTTAATTGCATCTATCAACATATACAATTTCAGTTTAATTGCTGTAATAGATTCGTAGATATTGAGAACCGTCTAAATATTTCGGATGATCGCCATGTTGGATTTTTATGTATGTAGGACTTAAGAGTTATGTACTATTACATGAAGATTATTGTGTTGGTGTAGTATTCAAACTTCAATCGCATGATTAGGACGCAAGATATAAAGATCAGATTTTAATATTTCGCACAGATGCCATCTTGTGGTTATGAAAGCAATTGAAAAAAAATAATTGCCAGTGGCTTAAAATTTGTATAAGCATTTACTGTACCAAGTTTTACGGCGCTCGGATTGTTGAATCGTGAGAAACGTCCATTTCAATATTTATATTTCGCGTCGCCGCCATGTTGGATTGGTGAGACGTAATAAAATTTGAAGGGCACGGTCGGGGTCGACTAAAATAGTACTATGACTTTACTGAGTTTCATTGAAATCGCTCCAGCATTTTAGAAGTTATTAGGGGGACACACACGCACACACACACAGACACATGGACAAAAGGTGATCTCATAAGCCTATTTTTTTTTCATAAAATGAAAATAGGCTAAAAAAAAAGGGTGAGGGGTGTACTTCATTGATTGATATGTTTCGATCATCAGCAGATCCTGCGTATTTAGGCTTAGTGGTTTTGGGGCATGCGGCGTTGTATGCAACCCCGTGCGCCTACTGCCTGATTTTCTATTATGTATACCCGAGTTTAGGCCTTAATTACAAACCAACTAATAGACCTATTGAATACTGAGTTATACCAATATTTTTCTTGTTTAATTCTGCGTTAGGCTGTATAAGCTTATTATTCTCTAGTTCAAGGATTATTTTCTTTATTTGTGACTGTATGAAAATTGTCCGGGATTTTGGCGCCTTTTCTAAGAACCGCTCACTTAAAAATATACACATGGAAAACAACTTGTCAGAGGACAATGCAATATTTATGTGTTATAGGCACAAGTATTGGTAGTGTAAATCTCAAGATTCAAGCTTTTCAACTACCCAATAAGAAGATGTTATACTTTTTGTAAGGTAACGTTTTATCATGCCAAGATAAACGCACAGCAGGAAACTTGGCTTCATTTTGAAGCTCTAATTCGTGATTAACAGAAACTGCAACCACTGCAATCGTTCAGTGTGATACCGAATTAATTTTAGGTGCAAGAGACTTAGTGGAAACGACCCATAATAGAAATAACAAGGCGCAGTTTACTTTGTAGCCCCGATGGCTGGTATGAAATAGAATAATGGTGGTGGCTTTCCTTTTAGCTTCCTGATGTTTTGCTTTATGTTAGGTAAAGAGCTGAAATTCAACACCGACAGGTAACTTCCTGCCAAACACTAGGCAGACATCCGATCGACAGGCCTGGTGCTCGACTCTGCCGAACGAAGTCACAATCCCGTTCTTACACCGTATTTCCTCGACAGACGTCCTGTTGAAAATCTGCATAGCACGACGGAGTACCACAAGTGAACTGCTTGAAAGGATTACGAGGTTTGATTTCTGGATCTGGCAGCGGCCATACTGATTGTAGCTTCCTTCGGTTTTTCACACATACTCCAGCCAAATACCGAAATGGTACTTTATTTTAAGTCCCAATCCGCCCTAATAATTAAATCTTCACACACTGATAGTCACCAGGTAATCTTCCACACACGCACCCATGTACACGGAGCTAATGACCATGATGTTACAAAGTCCTAACCCCTGAAATAACTGTTGTTTTATTTGATGGGCTTGGACATCGTGGTTATTTTGCCCCGAATAATTGATTGTTTGTATGGAATTTTGGTCCTATAACCTGTAGAGATTTGAAGCCATTCTTACAGTGTAACCTATACAAAATTGTCATTTGTAGCTCTTAATTTTTTTATTTCTAAACGGTTTTATGAATTTATGAATTACGACAAAACAAACATAACTTATAACGAGATTCAATTACGAATCGTAAATAACACACCAAAACATACTCGAGACCTACTACAATACAGTAGTATCGTAATTATTTTAGTGTAAATTTTAACATCAACACAGTGATCAAGATCTGATGATGGCCACTAGAGGGTCGAAACTAGTTATCCTAAATTGCCCCATTTTATTCTGATAATTAACTGAAAATGAAAATCCACAGCCTGTTTCCAGTCGACCGACCGGGTCAGGGATGGAATTAATGAAGCCCCCCATCTAGCGGCGAGGATATGAACTGTGCTGACTGCCGAAGCCTGTCGCACACCTCTGAGGCTTTTAGAGACGCCAGGGTGCCGGAATTTTACCACTAAGGGGATCTTTAAGGTGCCAGTAAATCTACTGACACGATTTCTTCGCATTAGCTCACCCTCGAATGACAGCTGACTGCGCCAGGATTCGATCCTGCAACCTTGGGAACAAATAGCGAGAATGTTACCGCCGAGCCACGCAGCTAGCCACCGTGTATAACGCCAAAACATAAGTAAAACTTTAATTGATACATTTATTTGCAAAATGTGTTGTTCCATCTCGATTCTGTGTTGGAGAAGACCATGTACAAAGCCAAGACTTAGAAAAAGACGTTAAATAAATTACTAAATAATCATATATCCCACCTAATACACACATCAAAAAAAGTTTTGCATCACCTCGGTTCCCAGATCTCCGGCATATAGACGTTGACTGTGTATATTGTATTAAAGATACAGTCCCTTTGACTGTTCATAGATGTCACTAAAACTGCTCAAAGATGTAAACAACCATGCATGAGCAGGGCCTATTAGACGGAGGGGGTACGACAGCCGATCAGTTCCAGTCATTCCACCAGGACGAAGGTACGCTGCTCATGTTGTCTGTAGTTCTACCATGCCTAGAAGGTCAATACCGCAGTTCGATCGCGTCCGCATTGTTACTTTGTGTCAAGAAGGGCTCTCAACAAGGGAAGTTTCCAGGCGTCTCAGAGTGAACCAAAGCGATGTTGTTCGGACATGGAGGAGGTACAGAGATACAGGAACTGTCGATGACAGGCCTCGCTCAGGCCGCCCAAGGGCTACTACTGTAGTGGATGACCGCTACTTACGGATTGCCGCTCGGAGGAACCCTGACAGCAATGCCACCATGTTGAATAATGCGTTTCGTTCAGCCACAGGACGTCGTGTTTCAACTCAAACTGTGCGCAATAGGCTGCATGATGCGCAACTTCACTCCCGACGTCCATGGCGAGGTCCAGCTTTGCAACCCCGACACCATGCAGCGCGGTACAGATGGGCCCAACAACATGCTGAATGGACCCCACAGAATTGGCATCACGTTCTCTTCACCGATGAGTGTCGCATATGCCTTCAACCAGACAATCGTCGGAGACGTGTTTGGAGGCACCCTGGTCAGGCTGAACGTCTTAGACACACTGTCCAGCGAGTGCAGCAAGGTGGTGGTTCCCTGATGTTTTGGGGTGGCATTATGTGGGGCCGACGTACGCCACTGGTGGTCATGGAAGGCTCCGAAACGGCTTTACGATACCTGAATGACATCCTCCGACCCATAGTGCACCCATATCGGCAGAATATTGGAGAGGCATTTGTCTTCATGGACGACAATTCTCGACCTCATCGTGCACATCTTGTGAATGCGTTCCTTCAAGATAACGACATCGCTCGACTACAGTGGCCAGCATGTTCGCCAGACATGAACCCTATCGAACATGCCTGGGATATGTTGAAAAGGGCTGTTTATGGACGTCTTGACCCACCAACCACTCTGAGAGATTTACGCCGAATTGTCGTTGAGGAGTGGGACAATTTGGACCAACAGTGTCTTGATGAACTTGTGGATAGTATGCCACGACGAATACAGGCATGCATCAATGCAAGAGGACGTGCTACTGGGTAATAGAGGTAGTGGTGTGTACTGCAATCTGGACCACAAATGCTGAAAGTCTAGCTGTATGATGGTACAACATGCAATGTGTGGGTCTCATGAGCAATAAAACGAGCTGAAATGTTGTTTGTGTTGATCTCTATTCCCTTTGTATTTAACGGTTCCGGAACTCTTGGAACCGAGGTGATGCAAAACTTTTTTTGATGTGTGTATAATCTGGCATATACCACCTCACTCCTCACCGTGCTTAGTACACTTCATTACAGCGCTGCCGTGAGTTTTTGTGGGTTCCTACCTACGACAGTACTTTTTGGGGATCCAACCAACCTCCGGGCTGACTACCCAACAGTCAATATGTGTAGACCGACTGAAAGTTATCAAGTGTTAATTACTCAAATTAGCTTTCTATGGTAAATTGAAGACAAACTTTGATCAAAAATGGTTGGACAAGTTAATGAAGGTAGTCTCGAGAAGGAAATGGAAATACTGTAACTAAGCAGACCGAGTGGTCGCTGCCGATGTCTCATCAATTGTGAAACCCTAGGCGTGTTCATTTGTGCTTCAGTTATTTTGTGTCAGCTGTCAGAAATAGCAAACGTCAGGATTGTGTTCAGAGTAAACATGTTGTGTTTCATGAAAGAAGCTACCTCTCTAAACTTTGTTTATTTTCATTCAACACAGACAGGAACTGTCAGATCTGTTCATCCATTGCATTGTGGAGCTATTAGCACCACTGTGAACAGACTACACAGCTGTTACACCACGTGATCTCTCACCAGCAATTCATCACACCAGTCACCGTATATAATAAGCTTAGCATAGAATTCTAGGTAATGATACTTTTCAAACAATCAAAAGGATTCTAAAACATTTGTCAAAGATCAATAAAAAATAAATTTATGTTCACCTCTGGCGAAATGTAAATATTATATGTCAGAAAACTGTACTAGGCTATTATGAGGCTCATTATAGTACAAGTTTTCATTAAGATACAGTTTCTCCCACCAATCAGAGCTCAAGAAACAGTTGTGTGACCAATTAGGTGAGGATAGCATCACTCCTGCGCTCACTTCCATGGCCCCCTATTTTAAATTTCACTGCGTGGCGACTGTCATAGTGAGGTATTCCAGGAGGCCATGGTCAAATACAAGGTATTCTCTGTGTCCCATGCGCTCTGTTCAGTATATAAAACTGGTGAAATCTCGACAGATATTTATGACTATTTATGTTCGAACATAAAATAGTTATAATTATCGTCGAACATAATCAGTAGTATTCAACTCGCCTATAAGGGTAATTAAGACACTCGTATGTAAAATTATAAAACTCGCTACGCTCGTTTTATAAACATACTCGTGTCTTAATTATTGCCATTATAGGCTCGTTGCATAATATTCTATTACGGTTTACTAATAAAAACGGATAGCCTAAACCTCGGACAGAGAGAGACAACACGTTCATTTCAAATTAACTGCTCTTAGAATTTGAAGTTGTGGTCGTTATAAAATTATTACTAAACCTATAGAAAGAATTGGAGAAAAATTCAAAGTAGGCGTAAAGATCAAGGAGCAAAAATTTCAACTCTGAGTTTCCTGATGACATTGTCATTTTAACCGATTCACCCGAGGATTTGAATGACTTTGAGGAAAGAATTCATTATGAAAATTAATAAATCTAAAACAAAAATATTGAAATGCAGCCGAAAGTAATCAGTAACCTGTATTGACGTTAAATTGGCAGGTAAAAGGCTAAACGAAGTAGGAGATTTATGTCACTTAAGAAGCGAAATAACCAGTGATGGACGAAGCAAAGGGTATATAAAAAGTAGGTTGGCTCAGGCAAGGAAATCATTTTCTACAGAAAATGAATCTGTTGACATAGAAAGAACGTAGAATCCGGCACATTTCTTTAAACATTTGAAACTAGTTTAAGTTATTATTATTACTATTTTAAAATAGGAACCTGAGCCGTGGCTCGTGATGGTGCAGTACTTAAGACATTTTATTTGGTGACTGAGAAAAGAATTAAGTGTTTTTTACAAGTTATAAGGTACAGTATATGAACAGAAGTAACATATGAGACGAAACTGTATAAACGTTTATAATTTCAAGTAATATGATTTATTTTACAATCTGCTAGATAAGGAGCCTCTTGTATGTGCTCAAGGAGACTATTGAAGTAATTAATAGAGTAATGCCACAAAGAGTTGTTACCATACTTGGATGAGTGAATGGGGTTACAATACATTTTGTTTCAAGTCCATAAAAGTCAGAGTTCATCTTACACAATGTATTGGATTGAGCTACCTTAATTTTTATTTTATACCGCATGATTGAAGCAGCTTTATTAGGAAGATTGTTTAGAGATAGCACAATACTATATCAGTAGGTATACCAGTTTGATTGGTGTTAAAAAGGTTAGGTTGAAGAGTATCTTTAGTGCTCTTTTATGCATGATGTTCACGTTTTCAAAGCATGTCCAGATATTGATCAGGTATAGCCCACATTCTTCTACATAATAATAACTAGGGCTCAGATTTTTAGGTAAATAAGTTAAATATTTTTAATGTAAATACATAATATTTTAACATTTTTTTCTAAAAATACATAAATTCCTGCCTCCTTTTAACTTATTAGCACGTAGAAAGTCATAATATTTATATTATTTAATCAGTATTCAGTTTATTGCATTTTTGTTCTGTGTCACTTCAACGAGGAAGAACCTGTGAGCTATCTAATCTTCATGCAGATCGTATGTCTGCTTGCAACTGAGTTATTCTTTACTTGTCGCCCCGTGCCACTCACTGTGGAAGTCGGGGATTTCCTTGTCCGTAGCCATATTGCACCTCGTGCTAGACCTCCCCCTCCCCCCAGCTACCTGAACCAGTGTCTCTCACATGCAGTTCATTTCTGGCACTGTGAAGTGTAAGGCAGTTCTACGGTGCCTAAGGTAACTACAAGTTATCGTCTGCAGCAATATGTTGTAGAATTTATAGATAATTTTACTTTTGTTGGGGGCGTTCTGTTCAGCCAACCATGTGGGAAAGCAATCAAGGCTGAACAGTGATCTCAAGTTACACAACACCTCAAGGGAAAGAAACATATTGCCGCAGTTTCGCGCCTTGACAAGAAGTGTTTCGCGATAATCGTCGGTCATTTGTGATGGACAACCTGAAGATGTACTCGTTGTGTATTGTAATGCTTCAGCAGTCAGTGAGACATAGCAAGACATAGCATAAATTGCATTCGTGAGTAACTTGCTGTATATTGTTTATATTCACATTAATAAACTAAATTATAATTACATCTTTTTACTTTTTGTCACATATTTCAGGTATTTTTAATACGTAAAAAATAAATATTTTTCCGATTTTTAGCACCTAAATATCCGAGCCCTAATAATAGCAAATGCACGGTTGAGGCATACATCACATAACCGTGTATTCTTGGTAATAAAATCATGTTGTGAGCCAATTCCGACACCGAAATGTCGCCTTATTTAGAGGCGCTACAATAGTAGCTTGTAGCTTCACCTTCATAGATTACTTGGTGGAGTGGGGCTGCTTGTTGATGAGATTGTCATATCTCAGCATTGCAATATAGTAATACTACATAGGTTGCCACACCTTCTGAGATGTTGAAATTTCTTTTTTAATTTTTGGAGGGCAGTGACTGTTAGAGGGTGTCATTGTAGGTTTGATAGTGTTTTGTAGAGCTATTTTGTCTTGTATAGATTTGGATCTGATGATGCTCGCTTGACGAGAGAAACATCTCATCCATTGAATGTCTCCCTCTTCTGTAGCCCAAAACAAGTATCTAGCCTATATTTTAATCACGTGTATTTTTTTCAGGTTGTTTTTCGCAATTGCATTGTGTTGACCGACTGAAAAGTTGTAATATCAATTATAATTGATAATTATCAATAAGGCAACAATGATGCTGATGATGATGATAACTGTTGTTTTAAGGGGCCTAACATCTAGGTTATTGGCCCCTAATGGTTTGGGCGATAGTGAAACATGAGATGAGAATGAAAACTCGAACTACTGGGGGCGATGACCTCGTAGTTTCGCCCCTTAAAACAACAATAACTAAATAACTAAAACTATAACTAATACTAACTACAGGCTTTCTGTACATACTAGAATAAGAAATGTTAAACAATTAAAGGACAAGGCAAATAACGGACAGAAAGAAAAGAAATGCCCTCAACCGTCGAAGAATGAGGATTGAGGGACTTGGAAAGAAGGAGAGCCATGAAAGGCAGAATGGAAAGGGGAAGGAGGAGAGGGCACGCCCCAAAGTCAGTGGAAAAAGAGGATAAAAACGGACCCAGCTCAGGAATCCCTCGGGATCACCAACTTCCGAACTCACCAGCCGTGAGCCCCTGAGGGTGTAGCAATATCCAGGGTGCACAAGAAGTGGAGGGGCTACATACACCGTGCCTCCTTGAGGGCCTTGAGCAGAAGGCAGGAGATAATATGAAAAGAAAACAAGTGGTCTGACCCCTCGCAGAAGGAAAGTACAGTATCAGGAAAGATGAGATAAGGGCCAATTAAGGCGGGAAAGGAAGAGACTCCCTAGGCCTCGAATACCCTAATACTGTCGGCGTCGGAAGAGAATAAGAGTTGACCAAGAGAGGTCGACAGGAAAGAAGACAGAGAGGGGCCTGGCATAAGTAAGTGGAAGCAATGCCGGACTCAGCGGGGGTACCGTGGTCGCCAATTCACGTCCCACTAGATGTGAGGCCCTGGAGGGAGGCAACAATGAAAAATGGATTCAAAGCAATCAATATACAAAATATTCTACATTAACTGTAGTTGTTTTCTCACATTCCTAACGTGACAGTGTTAACAGAGTACAAAATAACTAGTTCTTTTGCTAACATTTGTCAGGCTTGTATCTTCGCACCCTACAGACAAGAATTGTCTGTCACCTGGTCTGTGTACTAAAGCGTGAACTTCAGCTGTTGCTTTCAACACATCTTATAACACTCCAGAAAACCTTGCTTACAACTATCATCGCCTACACTCGCTGCTGCAGCCACAAAACAGACCTCCTGCCATGAAAACAAATACTAACTCTGTAGGCTTCAGTCCAGTGATGGTGCCATATTCTCCTTACATTGCAATAAAATAATGGTATTACCATGTTGCAAAACTTAGATATGATTATTCCATCATCAATGTCAATTTATTTTCGGTGCCTAGGCTTTTCGGTGCCTAGGCTTTAATATTTATCAGTAATAAATATGAGTTGTAGCTCATACTGTGAATTGAAGAGGAAGGCGGAGAGACGGGAAAAATGGCGAGCTGCTGCGAACCAGCCTCACGGCTGTTAACCACAGAGAGAGAGAGAGATTACCACACTTATAGTAGCCTCACTTTCCAGGTTAACGACCGGCGACTCAAACGTTAAGCATTAGCACGAGCCGACGTTTGACCAATAAGATGCTTACTCCATCTGTCAACGAGGAGTGCAGACAAGGTCTTGACGCCAGTTCTGTCTACCTGCTCACCGGCCTTAAGCCATGAATGCCTCGGCACCCCGCAGCTATGGAATGTAAACATCCGTCCAGCTAGGTTTCAAAGACGAGCCGGTTGTTAACCAGGAAAGTGAGGCTACTATAACTCTGTGAGCTGCCTGAATAGGATTGACATATCGCCGGAAATTCCACGTCAGTCATCACCCATCAGCGTCTTGACCAATCAATGTTCGCATAGTTGATGTCATAATACTCTGCGTTGCAATATTACAGCCCACGTGCTTCAGTGCCTGGTCAGCCAAGTCTCTGGCTTGTACAGTTTGGCAATCTCGTTCTCATACCACATGGCGAGACGAGAACTGTCAATCCTATTCTGGCAGCTCGCAGAGTACTGACGGGTGTGGCTGTACAAGCCGGACGTTTGTTTTAGACGATTGCCCTTCACCTTGAAGCTTGCGCGTCACGCTCTAGCCCTATCGCTTCACATTTGTCATCACCGGCGATGTAATGGTATTCAAGACTTGAGCACGTGACGAAAACACCGTGCAGACAGTACAGTCGACGTCTAAGTATTGTGCGACGCGGAAGTACACGTTACGAACAGAACGCCATTATATTTGCCAATGACTGTACTTCAGCAGTAGTGTGAGATAGCTTTGTCAATCATCTGACCGCATGAGACAGGTGACAACAAGACAGGTACTGTAGTAACTCGCCTCCAGGCTTCCATTAAGATTTCTCATTCGTCTAAAACAAACGTCCGTCCCGTATGTTTGGTAGTGTTTTGTAGAGCTATTTGTCTTGCATATTTGGAACTGATGATGCTCGCTTGACGAGCGAAACATGTCATCCCTTAGTTTTCTTCTTCATCAGTTGTTCGTAACAATATATATAAATCTTAATCACATGTAATTTACTTCAGGTTATTTTTCACATATTCGTGTAATTGGATGATTTTGTGTTGACCGATTCAAAGCTACAATATTAATAGCAGACACATTTAGTCATACAAACTGATAGAGTGACCGTAGTCGTCGGATTTTTTAAGAGCGTTAAAAGTCCCTCAGTATGCCTGAAGGATTTTAATGCTCTTAAAAAATCCGACGACTTCGTCCGGGTTTGAACCCACTATCTTGGGCACAGCAGTTCAGCATGCTATCGACTACGCCACCGAAGCCGATGAGACAACCGTACAGAAGCTTTTTCTCGGAATCAAGTCTTCTAAACCTACTATCTGCCTGTTGAGGGAATACAGAGAAAGCTGCGCTATTTAGAAATCTGTGTATGAAACTCCAACCCCGATAACATCTATCTAGTCAAAAGTTAAACAAAAATGCTCAAAATATAACCGATGTATCACTAGAATAGCCAGAATTTGCATTTATAGACCAAATGAAATTGCTATAAACGGGATCAAAGACCCTTCTAATTCGCACTTGTTTTCCAAATTTCGGGCAAGGTAAGCTCCAGAAAAGAATATGTTTTTTTTTTAACTTCCTAACCTTAATCATCATTATATTTCAATTACTAAGAAGTTACCTAGTTACAAGGCATCTCTCGGGTAATCCTTTCACGTTTTCGATTTGTGCGCTTGAAGTATGGAAGGCTCCAAGGTGAGTGGTGGAGGCAGAGGCGATAACTCCGACGTGACTGGGATACAGAGTCCCCCAGGTAGGGACAGGAGCAGTTGTGAAGGAAACATACAATCTCAGTATGGTATTTTATAGTACCTCGAGGCGCAAACACCTGTTAAGATACTTGTCAAAAGTCTGGTTTAATCATAATCAGCTTGTCTGTTATATAACATAACGTTTCTAGCCAACGGCATAAAACCGGTCAACTGATATAGTTTTTAGTAAATCAAGTTCAACAAGCCAGATGGCATATCAGAGACATAGGCCTGCCTAAATAATAATATTCAGTAGCATAGTGAGCCGTTTAACAGGGTATTTCAGTGTCTTAATGAGCAAAGTCGTGGGGCCGGACTAGCTTCAGACAGCGATAAACACACAAGAAAATTGAAACCTGACAGTGATGCCAGCAGTCCATAATGAAACCTCAATTTATCACTAAGAGCACCTTAATTAAATCAATGCTAATTGTATTTTACAGATATTAAATTTCTAATATTTTTAATTCATAGAGTGATATTTATTAGCCTATTTTCAATTTTGAAAAAAATAGGCTTATGAGATCACCTTTTGTCGGTGTATGTGTGTGTGTGTGTGTGTGTGAGTGAGTGAGAGGGGTGTGTGTGTGTCCCCCTAATAAAATCTAAACGGCTGGAGCGATTTCAATGAAACACGGTACGTTCATAGCACTATTCCCGGCGACCTCGACCGTGCCCTTCAAATTTTGTTACGTCTCACCAATCCAACATGGCGGCTGTGCGAAATATTTCACTAGCATTCAATATCTCGGAAACTATTACCGATATCGCCCTGAAAATGTGTACGGTGATAAAGGGCACTACTAAAAGTTCACCTATGAGACTTTCAAAAACCTGGTGACTACAAAACCAACATGGCGGTCAAGCGAATTTGAGAATTTTAAATAGACTTTTCTCGCGATTTAACTATCCAAACGTAATGAAACTTGGTACAGCAAATGTTTATACACATTGGAATCCACCGGAGTCTAATTTAGTTCAATTGTTTACATAACCTCAAAATGGCGGCTGTGCGAAATATTTCACTGACATTCTATATCTCCGAAACTATTACAGATATCACCCTGCAATTTTGTACGGTGATAAGGGTACTGATACAAGTTTACCTATGTATATTTCATAAACCTGTAAAGTACAAAACGAACATGGCGACCAAGCGAATTTGAAATGTTTTAATAGACTTTTCTCGTGATTTAACTCTCTGAGCGCAGTGAAATGAGGTACAGTAAATGATTTGCAGATTGTAATGCACTGCCATCTAATTTAATTCAATTGTTTACATAACCTCAAGTTGGCGGCTGTGCGGAATTTTAAAATTAAATTTTTATTTCATGTGTGGTAATCATGCGATCGAAGTGAAAGTTTGAATAGTGAACCTAGGCAATAATTGTCCTTGAATGGTACATAACTCTATGGCCTACACATATAACATTCCTAAATGGCGAGCTTCCGAAATATGTAGACGGTTCTCAATATCTATGAATCTTTTACAGCAACCAAACTGATTTTTTTATGTTCATAGAGACTATGAACATATGTTCACCTAAAGGACTTTCAGTAACCTGGTGAGCACAAATCCAACATGGCGGCGACGCGAAGTATAAATATTTAAATGGACGTTTCTCGCGAATTAACTATCAGAGTGCCGTGAAACGTTGCACGTTAAATGCTTATACAAATGTTGATCCACTGGCATCTAATTTATTTCAATTGTTTGCATAATCACAAGATGGCTGCTGTGCGTAATTTTAAAATCTCGTTTTTACTTCTTGTGTTCTAATCATGCGATTGAAGTTTGAATACCACACGTACAGAATAATCTTAATGTAATAGTACAAAAATAAAAATCCAACCTGGTGACCATCTGAAATATTTAGACGGTTCTCAATATCTACGAATTTGTTACAGCAATTAAACTGAAATTTTGTATGTTGATAGAGGCAATTAACATGAGCAGGATATATGAAAATAGGCTGTATAGTTCTTCATGGAACTACTTGTTTTTATATTAATATATCCGTTTAAAAATTCTTTATTTATTTATTCAATATAAGCGAAAGCTTATAAAGAAATCAATAAAACATAGCATAAAATCATGAATATTTTGGACATGTTTTTGCGAACAAAAGAACAATCGTAAGCGTAAATAAATGTGCTACAAGACATCAACAATAACAGTTATGTGTCTTAGGTATCAAAATACAGCACGTTGATTGGCTGATTTTTATGAAATCCTTACACGTTATTTTCAGAAGAAAATTCCTAATATGTCCAATTAGACTATGTAAACCTAAATTAACGAGAACTATCTTCATACTAAACATCACTTGGAATGTTGGCTTGCCATTCCAGACTTTTTGTAAATCAACTCCGTGCTGCCCTCCCATACAGCAGATCAGCTTGTTCATTGCAGTCAGGTCCGTCCAGTATCGGTATCAACCTCATCAGATCAGCTCTGTTGGAGGTTGAATCACGAAGAGGAAGTCCAAGGAATTCTGAAGGTCTCTTATTAGAGGCCCAGTAGCGGTGGGTGACACGTAACATCGAGCGTGCCTTGGCAGCTCACTACTTCACGGTTGTGTGGCAATGCTAACCAATTATCGTATTTCCCATAGGAATGTATACGAGTTTAGATACGGCGCACAGCACATTATCGTTTAATATC
Organism: Meconema thalassinum; assembly: GCA_946902985.2. Classification (NCBI taxonomy): domain Eukaryota; kingdom Metazoa; phylum Arthropoda; class Insecta; order Orthoptera; family Tettigoniidae; genus Meconema; species Meconema thalassinum. Next base: position 166,567,066 of record OX336396.1, read on the forward strand.
AGAGTTTCCAGATCAACTCGATGAGATCACACGATCCCGGAGCCAGCGTTGTCACCCAAACTATCAGTTCTAACCTAGCTATTTCCACTTATATAGTTTCATATCCACGTAAATGTTATAGTCTTTTTATATATTTTTCCGTTCTGTTTTCTAGATAGTTTCTCATTTCAATTTCTTCTTTTTATATCTCTTCTATTCCACGCTGTTCTTATCAGGACTTATATATTTCATGATTTTCTTACTTAACACATTTTGTAACCGATCTGGATTTTTTAAATTTTAATGTGTGAGCTTTTGGACGAAGAATATTTTTAGAATTTTTGATAACATTTTGATACATTTGCCATAACAGAGGATATGTTCTTGCACCTTTTCGTGTCCTAAATTACGCTGAGGAAGGTCACAATGTGACTGAAACCAGTGAGATACTTGGAGTGAATGATTAAATTATTAATCATTTAATCCAATTATCGAGTCTTATATATTGAGGCCACAAGCGGTAGTGGAAGCGTGCTGGTCCCATAACCCAGAGGTCCGTGGATCGTAACCACGCTCTGCTCCCTCTTGTGGCCTCACAATGTATAAGACTCAATAATTGGAGTAACTGATTAGTAATTGAATCATTCACTCCAAGTATCTCATCTCATCCGTGAGATTATTTGAAGGGATGGGAGCTGGACGTCTGCCAATCATAGTTTTAGTTGGAGATCTCTCTTAATATTTCCTCTGTAATTATGGTATATTTACTTACGGTTATATAAATTTTATTATAGTAAGGGATCTTGCTATCATGGTCATTTTTATGCCATTTTAAATATGTGTGATCTACGATTAATATAACTTCAATGTGACAACATACAGGGGCGTCACCACTGAATGGGCATGAGAATACCCCACCCCTAGAATTACACTCTGCACCACACAGTTACCTTCTGATTATAACCAGTAATCGATAATAAATAATTATTCAGGTACGTTGCCGTATATGATTTAAGATTAACACAAATTGTTGTTAAGTATAAAATGCATTGGCACCACCACTAAAATCTAATGTGTATTCTCTATTGACCTAGGGAGGAAGGAAGCTTTTAGTTTTACGTGACCGTTAATCTCACCACCTTGAGCTACGGGACCTCAATTTTTACGTGGAATCTGAACCACAGGACGTCATAATTCACTTCAAAAATCCCTATTTCTATGGTTCCTTTCAAAAATAATATTTCAAAAAATATCTTTTTCTCAATAACGTATTTCCAACTAAGCGATTTTGACATTAAATTTAGATATTTTAAATGTATTTTAGTGATGGGATATAATAGTACTGTATTTATATTGTTTCTTTTGAAACATAATATGAAAAATCTCTCTTTCTTTATTTCTTTTCATGGTATAAAATTAGCCATATTTTCCTTGTTTAAAACAATCAATTATCTGTCTCCTGGCACAATGGTCTCCACGGCTTGCTTAAATAACCCTCATATCTTATAACCCTATGTATGCCACTTTTACATGGCTGGAAAGAAATTATACTTATCTGCATTTTATTGCTGAAGAAAAGAAGCGACGTTTGAGTCAACGTCCGTCAACGAGGAAAGTGAGAGAACGATACACGCCGTATTGTTCATCGCACGGCGCATGCCCAAGGAAGTGCGCCATAAATGGCGATCAGAATCGCAAGATACAACATGATTGAACTGTTATTTAGTATTACTCAAGAACTGCCTTCTTTTACTCTATGGCATGTAATCAAAGCTAGTTTTTTAGATTGTTTTCTGTTTTCCTTAACTTAAGAGAACTTTTAATTTAGCCGTGATAATTCTTCATGGACATCAAAAGAAGATTAGAGAGAGAGAGCAAAAAACAAGAGACTGAATCTCGTACTTGTGTAATTTCCTTTGAGAAGAGTGAAGTTTGCATCTTGCTTTTGATCTCCCTGCCTTCTTTGTAATATGACATGTCTCCCTGTCTCCTCAGGGGATGGATAAGGTCACGCGCATAATGAACCATGGGGGAAAGATCTGCCTATGTTAAAAGGGATGATACTCATTACGCTGAAGATATGACAGTAATGAGACTCCGCAGGATGACAAATGAGAATAGTATCTTAAAATTCTCCCTGTATAGTCTATAACCTATACAGTTTTATGTAGCTCGTCACCTCGCTATTATAAACCATAGGAAATCCAACAGTACTACCAGTTCCACTGTTTTACATCGGGGCATGGCTATATTTCTGCACTTTCAAGTGTTCGAATTATTTCTTCAAAATGTTTTATAAAATAAAATTTGTGTGGGGGTAACTCGCTCGCTTCTTATCTAGGAGGCCCCGGGTTCAAACCCCGGCTCCACCATAAATTTGTAATCTGACGCCAGTGCTGGAACAGAGTGCACTCAGAGTGCATTGTGAGTATAATTCAGTAGCAGATTTGAATGAAAACTAGCACTCCATGGCCTTAAAGCAAAGTAAATCGACTGAGTGTCGTCACACCGGCAGCGCGTCCTCCATATTCCATAAGCTATGAGCCGGGCGGCAGTCGTCGTTGAATAAGCGTTGTCCTCCGGATCCAATCACGTGTGTAGTTGGTTGTAGAATAAAAGTAATATTAACATATTATTTTGCCATTAAACATTTTTAATAGAACAAACCTTTACTGAGATGAAGATAGAATATTCAAAACAAGGAAAGTAGTTGAAGACTGAAGATTTTATTGGCAAGGAAAACCCTTAAGATTGGTAAAAAGTCGCCCTGCCCATTTTGTCACCTTTAGGAGAAACAGTTGTTATCATACCCCCTCCCAACCAAAGAAGAGAGATAGAAGAATGTGGAGACCCAGAAGCCTCTAATAATGATGATGTCAAGACAAATAAAATTGAATTAAAATTCAAAAACTAAATTTAAAATTTTAATGGTAAAGTATCGACTAATAAAAGAAAATTTAGAATAAAAAATAAGAAAAATTAAAATAATAAATACTAAAAATAAAAAAAATAAAAATTGATAAATTGAAAAATTAAAAAATATTAAATTAAAATTAAATTAAATTCTAAAGTTTAAAATACACGCCAATCAATACTTGAATTAAAATTAAAATAAATTAAATTTTATAAAAATTTATCATATAAACAAATAAGTTTAATTAATAAAATACATTTAATGTTATTTTCAATTGTTGCAGTTTTAGAAAAGTAGAGAGATACCAGAATTTAACACTTGAACATGGCATTAACATGCCAGAAATCTACTCGTTTCTCGCATTTCAACTACCACTGGGCAGAGATTCGGCCCCTCAACCTGATGTACAGAAGGTGAGAGCTCCAGCGAATTAAGCCACACAGCTTTAAGTGAAATACATCTTAAGTATCGGATACCCTATCAGTAGAGAGGAAGTGTTGGGGCAGAGGAGAGTATAACAAGTAACAAGTACTCCAACGCGCTTGAGGCTGCGTGGCTGCCCTCAACGTCCCACTAGTTGTACACCCGTGGGGATATAAAAGGTAATCGCAGTTCTCTCAACCTCACTCGGTAATTGTGACACAGAAATTAGTATAGTCAGAGATTTCTTAAATTCCGTTTCATAAGCAATCAAATGTAATTATAGCTTACCAAATGTAACTGAAGGTCTCGCCCAATTTCAGGTTCTCGCACTCCGCCTTACTAAGTGGGTAATGGCAGATATCCGTATCAGCAATGTAAAGTAAGTACGGTCACAGCCAAGCAATCACGCCAAGTTTCAATCACTCAGGCAGTAACAACTAGTCCCCACACGCCAACTGATATTAACATGAATAACATGCAATAGCTTCCTTAGCGTGCTCCATATTTACATGTGTTTATCAGTGCTGACACTAATCTCCATCTTCATCTTCCTAAAACGTTTCTGCTCACTCAGGTCGTTCACATTGCCTCCTCCGAACTTCCTCCCACTGTATTCCTCTTCGGGTCACATCATCCTTCACCTGGTCTCTCCATCATGTTCGTGGTCTTCCAATTGGTCTTCTTCCAGCTTCTGTCCATTCCAGAGCTCTTCTTGGTAATCTCTCCTTTCCCATTCTATTTACGTGGCCAAATCATTCAGCCTATTTTTTCCATAGTTTCTTTTAAGAACTTGACCTGAAGCGTGTATCGTATAGTCTCATTTCTTATCCTGCCTATTCTAGTTTTACCCAGAATCCCTCGTAGGAAATGCATCTCTGTAGTTTTTAATCAACTTAGATCTTTCTGTGTCCATGTTCAACATTCTAATCCGTAGGACAAAACTGGTAAATAATATGATTTATTATTGTTATATACTTTGATGAGTTTGGGGCAACTTAGTCATCAGCCCCGTGTAGTTGAGTGCGTGTTCAACTCGTCTGATAACCTGTATTCCTGTCATGACTGCAGTAGTGTGTTTAACTCTACAGTATTAGAAGTATTTGTCTGGAGGGAGCAAGGAAAAACCCGGAAGCAAAACACACCCAGGATAGCCGCTGTCAGTGCCGAGATTCGAAACAGCGATCTCAGAACTTACTGTGCTGCCCACGTGACCGCGGTGCATGATTTAACTAGAACGGCTACCCTGCGGGGTATGATTTATCTATTTATTTATTTATCAATTTATTTATTTATTTATTTATTTATTTATTTATTAGTTTGTTTGTATTTGACATAGGCAAAGAATTTCGAGACAAACTACAAGCACAATTTTTTATAATCTAAAAGATTTCAGAAATAGGCTACAGTAGCCCATATACTATGTGTTCCTTCATAATTGCATCTGAGTTTTGTATTATCACCTGGCTTGAATGCTCTTCTGTGCTCTTTTTTCTGCGTCGCACGCCAGTTTTCTACCAGACGACAACATTTTACGAGGATTTTTTTCTGATCAAAATACGCAATCATTATTATCACCTAGGACATATTACACGCGAAAGGTGGGGAGTGGCTCACAAGCTGACAAATTTCGCAAGATTCTTTCATTTTGTGAACTTAACTGACAAGTCGCTAAAGTTATGTATTACAGGATCAATAAATGATAAAAGTTAGGCAAAATTCATTAAGCAAGTTTTTTTGAAGGTCCTATAAAACATGTGACGCCAAATTAATCCCCGCTTACAGGAAATAGCTCACGCTTAACTCGAAGTCTTTGAAAGCTACAATGGACAGCTTGCCTGTGGCGACGCAGAAAAACGACGAATCTACAAGTCTGCAGCTCCTCATTACAGAAAGAAGCACAACCTGGAGGAAATAACGGTCATTGGTACTGGCAGGGGCACGTGGAAATGCTCCAGGGGCTCCTCGAGGAATTTTGGAGATCTTTCTTCTTACACTCGGCAGTTCTGAAGACGATTGCAGTGATTCTACCTCAATCTTCAGGAATCGCTGTGTTTGGGGAGACGTAACAACAACAACAACAACCCAAAATTTTAGGTGCAGTTCAACCAACTTAAGGACAAATTAAGTTTGAGTTACTCAAATGCCCTAAAGGATGGGAGGACATACGAGTAACTTACTGTATATGTTAACCAGCTGCAAAGCACGTCTAAGAGATTATGAGAGACTTAAATCCATCTGGTTCTCGCATTAAACGGGAGAACGCCCACTCTAAGCTACTCATGATGTGTTGCAAAACATTCTTCAAGACAACTCTTCAGTGTGCAGCTGAGAGGAACTAACCTATTCAAGATAATGATTATCCTCACTGGGAATGATGGACAACTTCCACTGGGCATAAACTGGTATTATAAACCATTAGAGTAACTATCCGAATGGCCTATAGTCATATATCACAATGAAACCCATTGTCATCATTGTATTATCATTCACTTAGCATATTTGGAAAAGCACAAGGACTTTGATAGCAACCCACTTATCTACCTACGATAGAGAAAAATCTCAAGATTCTCATTTTTCCTACAAAGAATATACTTTCTTCAGGAAATCCCTCAATGTCCGGTTCCATGACAAAGCGGATTGGCTTTTGGTCTGAAGAGTCGGGTTGTGAGATTGCCACTGTACCATACGCAAAAGTTTCAGTGGGATCGCGAGAGACACGTTTGCGATATTTGTCTTTAAAGACACACAGCTGGTCAAGGTTCAAGATACTGACTTTCATATTATTCTCCATAAATCACTAATTCGCAATGGCCCAATAAAAATATCAAGGGGAACAAACTATTTTTCCTGGAGCATTTAATGATAGTGATTGGCTTGTGGGTGGCGCTAACTTAGGTTTTGATGGAAAACATAAATTGCCTCTTTTTTCATGTTTTGGGCTGTCAGCATGCTGTGCCCATGATCGCGGGTTCAAACCCGGCTGAAGTCGTCGGATTTTTTAAGAGCGTTAAAATCCTTCAGTATGCCTATGCCTTCCTTCGGAGGGGACGTAAAGCCGGCGGTCCGATGGTATATATTTATGGCATGTAAAAGATCCTTCCTTAACTAAACTTGTGTGAATCTAAATTTCTAGATTAGATTTCGTTGAAACGCTCATCAAAGTTCCAACGTTCACCACAACGTGTCAGTGATATCTGGTAGCAGAAGTTGGAACTATTTGCAATTGAACGGAACTTGTAGCTCACCCCATGGGTGTCCGCTTGAAGTAGCTACAGCCTCTGGCAAGCCGAACATGTCCTCGGACACTCTCGGCACCAAAAGCCATTCGATAAATAAATAAGCATGTTGAAATATCATAGGAAGTTAGTTTGGAGCAAAAATGTTAATCTGTTACCGAAGTAAGAGTTTTTGATGTCTGTCAACTTTGGCAAACAACTACCATTTCTTTACTAATCTATTTGCAGAGATTTCTTTAAGAGCCATTCTTTACAACTTTTTTTATGCAAATAAGGTGCATTATCTCTGAAATTAATGCATCGAATTACTTGAAATTTTCGCAGTATCTTTATACAGGGTGAACAAAAATTGCCGCACTTGGAGGTCGGCATGCGATTCCTCACCCAATTGCAAGACAAAAGTTTCAATAGCAAAATCGGATCGGGTGCTGTTTGAAAACATAAGTATGAAAAAGAGAAGCTGGCAACACTGTCACATCCTGCACTGCATCGGAATGTACAAAGAAAGCTCCGGCAAAGCGCCGAGTTTCTGCGACCTGCTTTTGGCCACGCTGCATGCATTTACAGCGTTGCCAGAGCCTCGTTTCTTAACACGCATTTCTGTTAAACCTATTGGCGGGACTAGGTTTTGCAACATAAACTTTTGTCGTGAATTTCGACGAGGAACCGCATGCCGACCTCCAAGTGCGGAATTTTTTGTTCACCCTGTATACACGTGTGCAGTAATCGAACATGGAATAATGGCTGCAGTATGTATGCATTGCTTCAAAAACAAAGCTTTTCGAAGAAATTTTCAAACAATAAATGTGAAGAAGTAGAACTTTCATAAGTAACAAGGGAAGTATCACGTAAGACAGGACGAAACCTATACTGAAACTTTGTGGACTCAATCCTTGTACTCGTATAAGAGGACAACTTGCAAAACATCAGCTGCCAGATAGAACTGCAAGGCTCCGAAATCATGTGGCGAATCTGTCATATAAATCAATGGGAAGTAGCGAGTACCGTACAGGTTGAAAGGGACAGCCCTGACCAGGCATCAAGGCCGGTGGGAAGCAGCCGCACGATCCAGTCCCACCTCGCTACTACTCCGAGTGCCACAGGGATGTCCAGCTCCTCCAGCCGTCACGCCAGCGTACCGGGATGTCAGGTACGATTTCGGAGCCTTGCAGCTCAATCTGGCGGCTGATTTTCCGCACGTTGTCGTCCACTTATAGAACAACGGTTGCGCCCACAAAGTTTCAAGATAGGTTTCGACCAGTCTTATCTGATACTTTCCTTGTAAGTTGGATTGCAAGCCATGAAATCTTCTTCAAATTTATTTAGTTACAAATATTTAACTTCAATGGTAAGGTCATAAATGTGCATTTTGCTTAATATATTGTTTTTAACAATATATGAATTGTAATGTTGGTAACAGTTGCCTTTTTAGTAACTGAAGTAAAGGTAAATGTTGATATATTTTCAAAACAATTGATTTAGTAGTTTATGTGGTAGGATCATATTGAGAAACGGAACTGTTTTCTTTAACTACTGTATTCAGTTACCGCTACCTTAACCTAAAATACTGCCAAATCGTGGAATAATTCACTGGAGCCTCTTGAACATCTCCCGTCTCCAGGCAACGAGCGCGTCTGGGGAGACTAGAGGTGTGCCAGATCGATGGAACAAACTCACACCTAGAACAGGCGTTTGATAACCGCTAGCACGGTGGCGTTCATCAGTGGCTGCCTGACTTACACTCCCTGGAGGGACCAAGTGACACGGTAACCAATTTGTACGCCAAAACTGTTTTATGTTCGACGATGTCGAAATGTAAATATTATGTCAGAAAACGGTTTGACCAATTAGGTAAGGATAGCATCGCACCTGCGCTGAATTCCAAGGCCTTCTAATTTAAATTTCACTGCGTGGCCTAGTGTCATAGTGGGGTAATCGAGGAGGCCGTGCTCAAATACAAGGTATTCTCTGCGTCCCATGCGCTCTGTTCACTACATAAAACTGGCGAAATCTCGACAGATATTTATGAATATTTATGTTCGAACATAAAATAGTTATAATAATTATCGTCGAACATAAACAGTCGTATGCAACTCGCCTATAAGTCGTAAGCAACTCGCCTATAAGTCGTAATTAAGACACTCGCATACGCTCGTTTTATAAACATACTCGTGTCTTAATTATTGCCATTATAGACTCGTTGCATAATGTAGGCCTACTATTCTATGCTAATTATTCCATTCAGGACCTTTGCACGTTCTTACCGGAAGCCGAGAGAAATAGACGGGCGTGGAATATAGATGATAACCTGGGCTATTGTATGTTCCATATCAATATAATAACAGGTACCACTAAGTTCCGAACTGTTTTAAACATTTTGAAGTAGCAACTTTTCAGTCCGTCGACGCAATATAATCCCAATTACGTTGTTGTTGATTCCTTTAGGGGCAATACGACATCGTGATCATGTGGCCTCGTGTATTTGAGTGTGTATGTGGAACCTGCATCAGTGCGTGTATTTGTAATTCAGATTACCATTGGGCCGTGGCCTTAATTTAGGAACCGTCCTGGCATTTGCCTGGAGTAGAAGTGGTAAACCACGAAAAATTACTTCAAGAATAGCTGAGGTGGGAATCCAACCCGACTCTTCTCAGTTTTGCCTCACGAGGCTGAGTGTACCCCGTTTCAGCTCGAAGACCAGAATTAATTTTCTTGGTTCCCCCTCGGGCGACAGCCAAGTATGATAGCCGCTCCACCGCAAGGTGGTCCATTCGCGTGCCATTCCTTGATCAAATAGTTTATTGAAAATGAAAATCCACAGCCTGCTTCCAGTCGACCGACCGGGTCAGGAATGGAATGAATGAGGCCCCCATCCAGCGGCGAGGATATGAACTGTGCCGGCTGCCGAAGCCTGTCGCACTCCTCAGGGGCAATGACTAAATGAATGACAGATGAAATGAAATGATAGTGGAGAGTGTTGCTGGAATGAAATGTTGACAGGGAAAACCGTAGTACCCGGAGAAAAACCTGTCTGCCACCGTTTTGTCCAGCACAGATCTCACATGGAGTGACCGGGATTTGAACCACGGATCCAGCGATGAGAGGCCGGCGTGCTGCCGCCTAAGCCACGGAGGCTCTAAATTAAAGAGGAAATATCATAGACGCAAAGAGAGTAAATATTACGTGTATGCTCTTTGCACTAGAGTAGCTGAGCTGCTCAAATAATTTATTGAAGGGGAAATATGACATGCGCAAAGAGAGTATTTTTTTTAATAAATATTACCAGCGTTAGTCCACGAGTGTGCTCTTGGCATTGGAGTAGCTGAACTGTTAACTATTCGATTTATTTAGCGAATGAATAAAAGAGTTACCTTACAAATTTTCAGTGCATATTGATAATACAATTACTTTATAATGTAGTCTCCCGGGATGACGGCGCATGTGTAACGTCATTTAGCCATTCAGTTAATTTAAATACGGTTGAATAAATGTTTGGATTATGTCTGCTCTGACCCAACAGTCTAACGTAGCCTAATTGTAGAGGAATAGACAATTCTGTTGCCAGCTTTGATTGAAGGACTTTTCATTCTGATTTCCCCTTCATCACGTTTTACATCTGTAATGTTTCACACAAAAATTAAATGGCAATGCTGATTCGGTTTAATAGGGAGAAGGTTTATCTAATAAGTGCCCTCCTTAATGAATCGTAATTCTATTAAAACATTTAAACAGTTGAATGATTGTAATTTCGTTAACATTCACGCATGTATGTAGACGTAATTACGTATGCGGAAGTGAATTTTAGCCAATATCTAAAAATGTTCGACAGAAATTATTGGATTTTTAGCCTACCTTTCACATTTTGCAAAAATGAGGAAAAAGTAGACTTATGAGATCGATCCGGGATGAGATGGATCCCCCCTTATCAACTCCTAAATGGCTGCAGCAATCGAAACAAAATTTGGTAGGAGTAAAGATGTATACCTGAATATCTCAATGCCGTATTTGAAAATGATGTCAGTGCTACCAACTGTTGAAAAATCGCAATTGAAATTTGAGCTCCATGTTGGATATCTTTGAATGTATGAATGGGAGCTATTTCAAAATTGGCACACTTATAGATAAGAATATTTCAGTTAATTTTCAGGAGGCCATACATGACAGTATTGCCAACATGATTTTAAGCCTGCTGATAGCTCTAAATTTTCGATGCATGTAACTTCTATACTAACAAATGGATTTCAACCAAATTTCGTATGTGATTTGTGTACCATAACTTATATGAATATGCGTATTCTTAAGAGCCCTAATATCTATAAATCAGAATATATGCAAGCCAACAGCACTAAACTTTGCATACGTATAGCACTTAACATTCTAAATTAATTTGGAGTAACTAATATACGACAGTGATGCCAACGTCATTTAAGCCTGCACAATAATTGATCATAATATTTTAGACTAATTCATGAATTTGAAGAAAAGTTCGTCACGGAACTACTTGTTTTTCTTGTAATGGTTTTAGTGCTCTATGTCACATACTACATGGAACACATTTGGTCATCAGCGCTGTAGCTTACTCAGTAGTGACGAAGTGACTAGCATTCTTGGCTGTACGTCAAGAAATGTAATTTTAGTCTGAGAGCTGGAACGGGGTACACTCAACCTCATGAGAGGAAAACAGAGAATAGGAGGGTTCCATTCACAATCCAGCCATCATATAAGTAGTTTTCCGTGGTATCCCCATTCAAGGAAATGACAAAATTAAGGTTACGGTCGCCTCCTATCCGAATTCTAGCCTCAATTACAAATGCATACACCAGCACTGCCATCATAATGACACAGGTTCTCAGGCAGTTACCACATACACTAAAGTACATGGGGTTACATGCAGGCGCGGATTCAAGGGGAGGGGGGGTCACGGGAGTCATGAACCCCCCCCCCCCCCCCAAACGGAGACCACGAAAACACAATAACCAGACAAATAAAACTTAACGAATTTTAACTGAAAAACAGTTGTTTTTTTCATTTTATTCAATATTGAAAATATCTTTATTGCAATTATTATATTCTGTTACAACTGCACATATTTACAACTTCATACCTGTTATATAAAAACGATTATTTATATAACAAAATCAACTCGTCTATTTTGTTTAGCAAACCTTGTGATTACCGAATCGATGTTTATAGTGATGTCATGATGAATGTGCAGCAATGCACGGATAGGAATTTGGGGCTTTTTTTCGCACCAAAAAATTTTGCCGACGTCCAAACTGCAAGCTGGGTTGGCAATTTATGCTGTGACTTTCTCCCTTTGTCGGTACCAACTCGACTTGCCGAAACTGTAACGTACCTTGATACTTTTTTCGAAGCTCAATGTAAAAGTCGCAAAACACGCCGTTGCAATTTGTACGAATATTTTTGGTGCGATAAACGCATCAAATTTCTATCCATGTAGCTTGCAAAAAGAAAAAAAAATGGTCTGGTTTTTTACGTTTGTTTATTTTCTGATTGTGTTTTTAGTGATACCATTTTTCTTAACAATTTCGATTCTCTGACCCCACCAAAGCCAAACTCTAGATCCGCGCCTGGCTACATGACCACGGTGTCGCTAAGTCCCTAAATTAATCCTGAAGGAGAAGAAGAAGAAGAACTTCAACTTCCGTGATAAATCAATAGTGTGTCCACATCTTGATACCAAAATCACGGGTTCGATATCTGGCCATTGAAACCAGATTATTGAAGGGCAAGAAAATCTACGGCACTCCAAATTGTACAATGGCGCTTCGTAAAAGAACGATCGTGTCACAATTGAAGACTACAAGGGAACATTAATATAACCTCATTCACAGGTCACCAAATAGAGTTTCAATTACTTTGCTAGGGGGCAGAGCAAGCGGAGTTTTAAATTTGGAGAGTTGATCGCCTAAATGGAATTAACTCAAAATATCTAAGCCACCTAGCTGAGGGCATATCATCATCATGATAATTATGTTAGTTACATGTGTGTGTATGGTATTTGTCTGACAGCCTGCGCTACTGTGGTACCTGTAGTAGTGTTTTATTATGGTGTACGATTGGATAAGGGGAAATATACGAGCGATTCTCTTATGGGTATTTATCATAAAAGGAATATACAACCTGCTCAATTTAAACTGCAATGGGCTTAGCCCCCCTGTTACCCCATTGCTAGGTCACCAAAGAGATCCAATAGGCACAAAGCACTAGACTCGCTGTAGCGCCCCAGCAAGAGGTGGCCATATTTCTAACATCAATGTGACTACTTGAAAAGGAAGCTTGTAGTTTAACGTGACCGTCAATTTCGAGATCATGAGCCACGGGACCTCCTTTTTACGTGGAATCCGAACCACAGGACATGGCATTTTACTTCGAAAATCTCACATGCAATGACCGGGAATCGAGCCCGGACCGCCTTGGTGAGAGGCATACAGCTAGACCGCTGAGCCACCAGGCCCCTCCTATGACTACTTGAAAGGGAACCGTTACAATATGTTGGAACAAATGTGTTGTTGTTGATTCTTGAGGGACTTTGCGACATCGTAGTCATGTACTATTATATCGTATGGCCTCGGATGCCGGGTGCAAGCTTTGTAATTTGACACCCAGAGGGTAGCTTGCATGTCGAATTTCATTGTTCCTTGAATCACTATGAACACTATAGCGCTTTCTAGTAGAGAAATAAGGAACTTTGTGTTGGCGGAAACTCTTGAGATTAATTTTGCCATTATGAACACGGCCTACTGAATTCAAATGGGTTCTTTGACATGCCAACATCGTATGACATGCGTGTCGTATTTTTGCCGCCTTTCAAAATTCACTTACCACGGCCAGGAACGAACCTGCAAGCTTGGGGTTAGTAGACAGACCGTGTGATGGCTTTATTAGTGTTTGTATTAATAATTCAGATGATGATGATTTGGAAGGAGGCGGCCGTGGCCTTAATTTAGAACCACCACGACATTCGCCCGGAGCAGAAGTGGGAAATGACGCAAAACCACTTCCATGATGGCTGAGATGGGAATCGAACCCGCCTCTTCTCAGTTTTACCTCACGAAGCTGAGTGTACCCCGTTCCAGTCCACAGACCAGAATTAAATGTCTTAGAAATCAAAACCGGGCCTTGGTGGTGACAATCAAAAGTGCTAGCAACTACGCAACGAGGCGGATCGGAAACAAAGTGTACCTGCAAACATAGCGTACTAATAGTGTACCAAAAGAAACAGATTTAATTGATTGGCGATGTTTTAATCACTGATTTGGACCTCTGTGTACGTAAATTCTCAGTGGTTTCGAAGTTTTGGATTGCACTGTATTGCAACTCTTTGGCAGCAGGATATGATGCTATGCCGTGACTGAATTCGCCCAGTTTCGCATACAATGGACTCCTGAACAGGGCAGGCAGACAGACAGACAGACAGACAGACAGACAGTCTTTTCCTGTGGGTGTGTACGTTCTATGACAATTGTGTGTTCGGAATTGGATTCTCGGTGCTCTTCATACCGTGGGAAGCATCTCATTAAGCCCAATTAACGTCTATTTGGCATTCATTAAGAGTCTAATGGGCGGCTTCGGTGGCGTAGTTGGTAGCATGCTGAGCTTCTATGCCCAAGGTCGCGGGTTCAAACCCGGCCGAAGTCGTTAAAAATCCCTCTGTATGCCTTCCTTCGGAGGGGAAGTTAAGTCGGTGGGCCCATGTCATAGATTTATGGCATATAAAAGAACCTTCCACTAACTACTCTTGTGTGAAGCAAAATTTGTAGGTTAGGTTTGATTAATGCTCGCCACCGGGCGCTGGTTGCGATGGCATCTAGTAGTAGCCAAGTTCAGAGCTAGGTGTTGTGGATGGTAACATTTGGTAGTGAAAGTAGGAACTACTTGAAATTAAAGATAGATAACACACACTAATACAGTCATCACAATTAACACTGGATATCAGACAGATGGTACACACACCCAAAGTACACGGGGCTACATGGCCGCGTTGTTGCAACCCCTAAACTGAGGAACCAACCAACATTCTAATGTTGGAAACATTGTTTAAATGATACTAAGAGTAGGCCTACTCAGACTAAAGGGGTCCAGTTTAGTAAAATCATACAGTTGTGCGGCATGAAGTGTATCAGAAGGGGGGCATCTTGGTCAAAGAAGAACGTCAGCATTACTTTTCCTGCACTCATGTGGATGGCCTTGCCTTTTTTTTTTTTTGGGTGGTGGTGACCCTGGATGCTTCCACTGGAGGCTTTGTCGTTTGGATTCTGGTTCGAAGTGATGACACCATGACTCATCTCCGGCCACGACTCGTGCCAGGAACCCATTCCCTTCCCTCGCATAGCGCTGCAGATGACCAAGACAGTGGGCCATTCGACATGCTTCCTGGTGTGATTGAAGACTGTGGGGCACCCATTGGGCACACACTTTGCACAAGTGCAGTCGTTCCTTCATGATGGTGTGCACACACCGACGCTCAATCCGACCACGGTGGCTATGTCGTTCACTGTCACTCGGCGGTCCTGGGTAATGAGTGTATCAACCAGCTGGACGTTGTCATTGGTAATGCAGTGGGGTGCCCCAGACCGGGCATCATCGGCTAACGATACCCGACCTTCCCTGAAGCGCTTGTGCCACGTCTTGACCCTTGCAAGGGGCATGCAGTGTACGTCGTACACTTGTGACATTCGGCGATGAATGTCCGTTCCCCCTACTCCTTCCGCTGTCAGAAACCGAACAACACCTCTTTGCTCTTCGTTTGACGCCTCCATGTCACTATTTGCAATGCGACTGGCAGCGTTGGACGATTGATGCATGCTGCTGCTCGCTTTGTATAGTCACGTGACTGCACGCGTGCCCTCGAGCGACGGGCTGTGACCTTCCACGCTCTGGTCGGAACCACGCCTCGTTACACACGACACGATTAGCCGATGTCCTTGTTACTTTTTGAACGCACCTTGTACAAATTAAATATATTTACTACTGTACTATTCTGCCCTATAAAGGCATAAGGGCCCGTGGGAGCTTGTCATATTTCAGGTGTCAAGAGATGGGACGATTTATGATTGCCCGACAGATTCTGTACATCAAGGAATAGACTGATGAAGATCAAGGGCGAAGGCGCCATACTTGATTTCTTAAAAACGCTAGAATGTTGGCCATGTCGTTATGAAACGCTGCACTAGCCACCACTGAAAATAGAACCCGACGCGACAATTTATGATTACCCGGCAATAACCGTAAGTCATGGAATAGGCTGAAGAACAAGGTCGAAGGTGCCATACATGATATTAAAAACGCTAAAATGTTGCCCATGTTTGTTTGCTGTTCGTGTGTGCGCACGTTGATACTGAAAGACAAGAGCTATCCCCTCAGCAATGAGTACTAAAATTATGTTTATGTCGATAAAAAACGTGAGGTCCTAAGCAGTCAAGTTTAACTTGGTGTGAAATTCAAGCCTCCATAATTTATCCCCGTTTATGACTTTCGTCTTCTCGACTGTTAAATCTTCTCTCTCCAGTTACAGGATAACGATTCCAAGTGCTGCTGCTGCTGCTTGGATTGTGTTTCACCACATCACATTGTCAAGAATGATGGGAACCCGATACTCTTTGATACAAAATTGTATTACAGAGGGGCACGGACTTCTTTCAAATGTTGGGAAGGAGTGGAGGGTGTGCAGCTTTGCTCCAATCAAATGCAAACTGAGTTGCGTCACCACAATGCGTATTAAAGCACTCCAATTCAGTAACTGTGCATTAGCTCCAGTCAGCCATCTATATAGTGACGGAGATAGGAACTGAAGTGAAGAAAGAGAGAGGATAGGCTACGTCTTGAGCGTTTTCTCAACAACACGTTTCCAGTAATGGCTAGCATTCTTGGCTGTTGCCCCGGAGGTCCAGGTTTGATTCCCGGCTTTGCCAAGAAATTTAATTCTGGTCTAAAGACTGAAACGGGGTCCACTCAACCTCGTGAGACAAAACTAAGAAAAGGTGGGTTCGATTCCCATCTCAGTCATCCTGGAAGTGGTTTTAAGTGGTTTCTGACTTTTACTCGAGGATAAGGCCGGGATGGCTCCTAAAAGGCCATGGCTACCTCCTTTCATATCCTAGTCCAAATTACTAATACAGACACCACAAAAATGCAGGTTATCAGGCAAATTCTACACACACACACACACACACACACACACGCACGCACCCAAGTACACAGGGCTAATGACCAAGATGCTACAAACAGCAACAATCTCTACAGTACTCTTCCTCCTCTCACAAACCCTCCTCTTAACAAAAATCCCAACACTTCCTACCATCCTCCATCATTCCTCACCCCTCGATCGGTGTGTTTTGAAGCTTCAAGGTCAAGCTGACCGGTCTGGGAAAGCAGGTTTCCAGCCAGGTTTCAGTGATAGGGGAACGGGCTACAGTGGTCACTCGTCGCCCGCCATGCTGTCGACACCACGTGTATACGAACATCCGCATTGTTCAAACATTTGAATAAATTGTTCGAAATTCGAATTGGTGAATATTTGAAGTAGTCAAATTAATCGAATATTAGAATGCTATGTAGAGCCCTAATTCGTGGCTTCGGTGGCGTAGTCGGTAGCATGCTCAGCTTCTATGCCCAAGATAGCGGGTTCAAACCCGGCCGAAGTCGTCCTTTTTTTAAGAGCGTTAAAAATCCCTCGGGAGTATGCCTTTCTTTGGAGGGGAAGTAAAGCCAGCGGGGCCCATGTCATAGATTTATGGCATGTAAAAGAACATTCCACTAACTACAATTGTGTGAAGCTAAATTTGTTGGTTAGATTTGATTAACGCTCTAAGTTCCAATGTTCACCACCAGGTGCCGGTTGCGGTGGCATCTATTAGCCAAGTTCCGTTAACGTTAGCCTTTGGTAGCAAAAGTAGGAACTACTTGAAAGATCGTCTGCAGTCCTTACCTGAATTACTGATAACACACACTAATACAGCCATCACAATTAACACCGGTTACCAGACAGATTCTACCCACACCCAAAGTAGGCTACACGGGGCTACATGACCGCGTTGCCGCAGCCCTTAAACTGAGGATCCGACCAACCAACCAACCCTAATTCCTAGTTGTCACCACGAAGCTGAATGCACCTTGATGCAGAATTCCAAATATAAGAATTAAATATTTGGGCAGAAGTCTCAGTAAGTATTCGTGCCCACAAAGGAGACGCATATAAAATTCTTGTGATATTTTCTATTCCAAGAATTCATCGTAAGTTCTACAACTTTTCCAACTACATCTTTCTATAAGGTTTTTATCACAAAAAGAGTTCCTCCCTACCCCCGTGTGCTCGCAATATTTGACTATTCTGTCTGCACAATTGGTGCTGAGTGAAGCTGTGAGGGGGAGGGGGGAATGTGCTTGCACGTGACAGGCAGTTGATGAAAGTAATATCCTCCTCGCGCGTCGACCAAAATATTCGGAAATCATTAAATTGCACGGCGCCTCGCCGGTCTGGGAGTAGACCATCCCACCACACCCTACATGTCGTCCTCACTCGCGGCCTTAATTCAGTTAGGAAACCACGTTCTTCCGACCTTCTGCCATCAGCCGTCTATCAGCTCGCAGGACGCAGAGTAGGTACGTCATACGGACGATCGCGAGCAACCATTGTTAGCCAGTATTTAGCCAACATTATAAATTTGCTGAAAACCGTTAGGTAGGACTTAAAATCTACTAGATTTCTAAGGTATTAAACTAATATAAAACATATATTTCGGTAAAATCGCGTTATCTCTATTAAAAGCACAACACTAAATTCACAAAAATTTGGCGTCAAAATATAGTCTAGAGGAAAGTGACCAAAGTCGGACCCCCATTTTGTTTTTTACCTGTATTGTTATTAATTTCATCTTTTTTAAATTTGAATTTTAGCTAGATGAGTTCTTTGATACGTTGTATAACATTGCATCTGGTTCAGATTAACTTATAACAGCCCAGTTTTTCCTATGAAATGTTTTCATTAAAAGTAACAAAAATGACGTCTTGGAAAAAGTATGCCAATGTCGGAACCCTCTTAAGAATGAACGTAAAATTACATAAAACCACTAGAAAAGTAATGAAGAACGTGAAAATACTTTATTTTTACATTATATAATGTCTTGTTAGGAACATAACTTATTGTTATGACCACAAAATCCAGAAACCGACCACTTTGAGAGTTTCCCATTTTCTCACGCAAGGACTGATATTTTTTGGGGTCATCTGAAACAATATTTTGAATGGCTCAAATAAAACCCAAGAAATTTTAATTTGAATTTCAGGAGTCCAACTCAGGGTTATTAGGGGTCCGACTTAGGATTTTTAGGGGTCCGACTTATGAAAGCCGTGGGTGTCCTACTTAGGACATCTTGTATTTGATATTTTCGAGGCTATGAAAAAAATGAATAGGTATTTCGACAAGCAAATACAACATTTATCAAGTGTATCGCTTACTAAAGACAGTACTGTAAACACAATGTGACTTACCCTCTTTGAAATATAAAACAATCACTATTCCATGAGCACGTTTAAAAACATCCACTCACATGAAAACCAGTAATGGTGGAACTGACGGGGTACTCCCCACAGCCCAGTGCTGCCACTTCCACAACATAACATTTCCTTTCATATCTTCACATTCATTATTGTGCCACCAAGCGGCAGCACTGTCCAAGCAAAATAATGCAAGGGTCCGACTTAGGGACTCGGGTCCGACTTTGGTAACTTTCCTCTACTAATTAGCACATCTAATGACTTGTCGTTTAAGTTGGCAACAATGCCAGAAGCTATGCTGGCAACAATGCCAGAAGATAGCTGAGTCATTTCTGGTGACTTGTACAATAAATGAAATTAAATGCAGTAAAATAAAAATAAAATTATTTTTTCACAAAAATTACAAAAATAATATAAACAAAATTTAAAAAATAAATTTTAAAAAATACCATTAAGTTACATAAAATAAATAATAAAAAATGAAAAGAATAGAAAAGAAAGAAAAGAGAAAAAAGGAAAATAAAAAATTGAACAAATAAATAAATAAAACTTACTGTACATAAATATGAACTTCCTGAATCCTACATACAGTTTTGCTGATTCAGCTGTTTTTCTTAATTCGTATACAGGAATTGTGATATCTTTGGTTACTAACCACGTGTACTTGGGTGTATATTGAATTTGTAAGATAACCCGAGACTTCAGGTGATGTATTATACCAGTATTTTCCATTAGGGAGTGTGAAAAACTCAGGATAGTCGTTGTCAACACCAAGATTCTAACCTCTTTTCTCCAGACTAACAGCAGCTCCTTGACGCGATCGTGGTGAGCGTTTTAACGCGCTTGGATAAGCCAAGAGCCGTGATGGTGTTGTTCAGCTGAAAGTACGAATATTGTTCTCGCAATCCTCCTTTGTTCATTACTGTGGCATTGAAAGAACCTGAGTTCAGTCAACATCTTTTAACGTTACATTGAGTGAACTTTGACAATACAGTCATATTATTGGGAGCCTAGGCCAGTGGCGTAAGTAGGATTTGCTTCTGGAGGGTAATGAGCCGAGTCAAATCTCAACTAACAAGCTATGAAGAGCGTTTAACTAGGACTCCACTCCTTACAGGACAGAACTACTTTTATCAAATGACTTCTTTTGACCTGAGTTTCCTTTTTTTCTTGTTTGTTTGTTTAGATTTTATGTTTGAATTTTATTTTTTGTTATTGTTTTCTTAATTTGCTTTTTTTTGCTTTGCGTTTGTTTATTATTTCGTATTAATTGTTGTTTACAGTTTGGCCTTTGATTTTGTTGTTAATTTTTGTTCTCGCTTTGTGTTTTTTGTTTTTGATGTTAGTTTTGTGTTTGTTTTCTGCTTTAGATTTTGTTTTTGATTTCTACTTTGTGTTTATGTTTAGGTTTTGCTGTTATTTTTTGTTTTTGCCTTGTGTACAGTAATATGTTTTTGGTTTCGTGTTTGTTGTTTTCTGCTTTTGTTTGGTTTTGGCTTTTGTTGTTAATATTTGTTTTTGCTTTGTGTTTTGTGTATTTTGTTTTTGGTTTTGTGTTTGTTGTTTTCTGGTTTGGTTTGGTTTTGCTTTTGTTGTTAACATTCGTTTTTGCTTTGTGTCTTGTGTATTTTGTTTTTGGTTTCGTGTTGGTTGTTTTCTGCTTCAGTTTTGTTTTTGATTTCGTTGTACGGTAATTTTTGGTTTTGCTTAGTGTTTTTGGTTTCGTGTTTGTTGAGTCCTGCTTTGGTTTTGGTTTTGAATTTTGCTTTGTGATTTTTTTCTTTGTCTTTTGATTTCTTGTTATTGCTTTATGAGGGGTGGGGAAGCTTGAGCAAAATGAGAAATAATGAATGAAAGCAAAACTACAAGTTTTCCCGTTTGATGTCGATAGCATTTAATACATTTCTTAGTATTACGTATTTTTATTATTTGGCTCTGGGGGGAGGGGGATCCCTCTGAACACCCTTCGTAGTTACGGCACTGGTCTACGCCGTCTCACCTCCCAGAACACTATGCCTATATCGAGATTCGAAACACGACCATTTTAGTAAAATACTAGTAATGAACTCATTGCGTTACACAACCTCACCCAAGTGCAGTGAAATTACTCTGTCAGATTAATGAAG
The DNA here is from genome assembly GCA_946902985.2 of Meconema thalassinum. NCBI lineage: Eukaryota > Metazoa > Arthropoda > Insecta > Orthoptera > Tettigoniidae > Meconema > Meconema thalassinum. The sequence continues at coordinate 166,588,263 of OX336396.1, forward strand.
ACATTGTAGTAACAGGATCTTCATAACATCGCGATACAGTATCACAGCAAGGAAACACACTCACGGAGATTTAATTCGCAACTAAGCGAATGCAAATAAAAGTCAACCAGACCGTAATACTCCACAATCAGTATGCATGTATAGCGGATATAACGTGCGAATGTTCAAAGCTCTTTCCCCGCATGTAAAACATAGCTCATGTTTTTCCCATTACGCCTCTATTTACTGTTTGTATTTACATATTAACTGATTAAAGGTAACGTATCAGTGCACCTGTCATTTGGTAGCTGTTGGAGTAACGAAACAAGCAACAGAAGAAATATAAAATACAGCCAGTGATAAGATATTTGAATAACAATAATAATGATAATAGTAATAATAATATGCAAGGTCGACGTATGTTTTCTTACAAAATGGAAAGTTATGCGGAGGTAATTATGAAACATTACTGGAACAGAATGCATGCGTTCGTGTGTGGTAAGTCTCACGGTATACAATATCTCAAGTAAAGCCTTGACAGGTATTGGCAATGCTTGCATGGTGCAATCCTCCATGTACACACATATAAGGAGATGGTCTAATGACTTCAAATATAGTACAGTACTTCATATCAAAAGTATGATGCGTCTAAAATAATCGAATAGAAACGTGTTGTAGACAACAATAAATTAAACCAGAACTCTCACATGTGTATAAACCACCCACCCGGCTTTATTGCTATGCGTGCTTGACGCGACACGGTTCTGGCAGGTAATATCGTCTTGTTTATTTGTTTAAACGTCAACATGTCATAAAGTTGCATCAAGATATGGCTGCTCCCGTTAACGATGTTCTGTTGTTAAACCATTCGGCTATGCTGAAAGATCACTTTGCTCATGAATTATTTTTGAAGGTTTAACTCGGTTTCGGTATCTAACTTACTTGTTGCTTTTAAACTCAAACACTGATTTATGAATTTGCCTATAATCAGCCCTGTGTTTTTGAAAAGAGTGGCACTGAAATTAGAAGCAAAAATCAAGGAATATTTTGTTAAGTATAAAAATGAGCTAGCCGTTGTATCGAATTTGCAATGACAATCACAAGCAAATTGTCAGAGTACAATTCCTCACTGCTCAATTGTTACGATCGGTTACTTCTACACGCCATATGTGTATATACCAGCGCCCGGCTTCACTGTTATGTGGGCTGGGTGCGACCTAGTTCTGAATTTTGTGAACGATACACCTTATTGTTTTATACAGTGAGATTCTTTCGCTGGAACGGGATCAGCGGCCAGCTGCCAGGCACACGCACGCCTTCCGCCAGCCAACCGAACTCGGTCCGCAGATTGCGCCCAGGTAGAATCATTAACTTCAACCTAACGAGGCGATCTAACCAGGGTCACTAAAGTTTCATCAACGAGGGTGTGAAGTGTTAACACATAGATCAGAAGGTAACATAAACAACAGCTTCCTGCAAGATTTAAATAAAGAAGCGCAGATGTTTCTTTATTTCTTGGGAGTCAGGATGACCTCACGTCACAAGTTAAAGGTTAGAACTTACCATTCCATAGAAGATGCTGAAAATGTTCTCCTTCGTCCAGACTGTATTCTAACCAAGTAGCAACCAATGGATTCGTCCAAACAGTCCTCTAACCAAGTAGTGGCCAATGGTTTCGCCCAGACAGTCATCTAACCTCTTAGCTTGGTCTCACCGTTGCTTTAGAAGAGTGCAGTGCAACTTTTGAATTAAATTGAACAACTGAAAGTAATTTATGAACATTCCTAACTCACCACCTCATACAGCTGAGTAATATGGCGGAAATTTAAACCACAACATCAAACAAGCAAACATCAACGTCCGTACGTTATCCATGATGTCAATGACTGCACTAAAAGGAATCCCTCTCGGCACGCGGGAAGGTAGAGAGAATATTTTTAATTCACTGAATTTGCCAATATTGTTGTATACCTACAAACGTTCCCACGTTCAACATGCAGGAAACCCCATCTTCTTATAATTCCGAAAACATTTTGTTCAACCCTTGGCGTAAGAATGGGTCATATGAAAAATTATTTTAGAAAAAAGTTTTAGGTCATTTTTAGAGGACTATTGACCTTTTTAAACTGCTGATATTGTGCCTATTGAGGGTAATATGTTGTTTTTTCTAAAAACTCCATTTCCCCACCCCTTTGGTCAATGGTTGGTGCTATCAAAATACTTGACTGATATACGTTTTTAGCCCTTATGCAAAGAATTGCATGAATTTTGAATGGATTCGATATTTGACATATTAAGAAAGTTATAGCGATATTTCACTTTTTCGTAAAAGGACTCCCACATCCAAACCCATGGTTCGATTTTCCGATTGACGAGTTCGACCAAGATTTTGATTGGTTATATTTTATGTATAAGTTTGGAAGTCATTGGTACAAAATGACGGTAGTTATCGTGTCCAAAAGAAAGTGATATCATCATATACTGTATATTCATTCAGTAGTCAAGATCCCTCCTGCGGCGCTCACAAGCAACCGATCGTGACAAATGAGCATTCAAATAAAAGAGAATAGATGGAGGTTTTGAGGTCTGAAATGCAAAGATATGTCGACATTTTCCAGAAGTCGCTACACGGTACCCATTGCAATGAAATCTACCTTATTTCCCTTAGAAACGTACGTATCGCAGTATATATAAGGTGCGTTCAAAAAGTAACGAGCCGGAGGCATAATTACAGAAACCAGTATCTGTATGTTAGAAGTATTGGCCCTGGCTGTTGAGGCACTTGTCCCACTGTGACACGAGGTGGTGAATGGCTGTCTCATAAAATTCCCTGGGCTGCGATGTGAACCAGTTCCGCTCGTACAGCTGGACGTCGGCGTCCGATGTTGGCCCCACAGGGCCCTTTTCAGGGGACCAAACATGGCGTAATCACAGGGAGAGAGGTCTGGACTGTATGGAGGGTGGCTGAGAACCCCCCCCCCCCATTAGAATTTCTGCAGGAGTGCCGCGACTGTGTTGGCCGTATGAGGTCGTGCATTGTCGTGGAGAACACGGTGGCTATGGCGTTCACTGTCACTCGGCGGTCCTGGGTAATGAGTGCATCAACCAGCTGAAAATTGTCATCGGTAATGCAGGGGGGTGCCCCAGACCGGGCATCATCGGCTAACGACACCCGTCCTTCCTGAAGCGCTTGTGCCACGCCTTGACCCTTGCAAGGGAAATGCAGTGTTCGCCGAACACTTGTGACATTCGGCGATGTATGTCCCGTTCCCCCTACTCCTTCCACTGTCAAAAACCGAACAACACCTCTTTGCTCTTCGGTTGACGCCTCCATGTCACTGTTTGCAATGCGACTGGCAGTGTTGGACGATTGATGCATGCTGCTGCTCGCTTTGTATCGTCACGTGACGTGCATGCGTGCCCTCTAGCGACGGGCTGTGACCTTCCACGCTCTGGTCGGAACCACACCTCGTTACACACGCCACGATTAGCGATGTAGTCACCGGTTTGCGCATTCCAACCTCCGGCTCGTTACTTTTTGAACGCACCTTATACATGAGCCGACTTGGACATGTTTGTGGTTTTAATGTATTGTTCTTTCAATACCACTAATTTTAGCGATAAGCAGACTCCCTTTCCCTTTCAAAGACAGCAAACAGCTGACATACAAGCCACTCCTCTCCTGTTTTTGATAAACAGTATTTGTCGGCAATGAAGATTTGTTTCATCGACCAAACAGTTTTACGGAACGGTATGCTTGGAATTACGGCCTTGGTTAAGAGAGCAAGGGCAGTATTTCACAAAACTGTCCAGATTGTCGAGTGTTCTTCAAAGGCCTAGCATGTGAGCGGAATGCATGCTAGCTAATAGTCTCAAGTGTTGGACGACCACTTCTAAACATAGGCATCCACTGTACTCTGAGCTGTGGAATGTCGCTTCTAACATAGTTTTATATTTATTAATAGGGCCATATGGTTTCTTTCGTAATATTTCTTTTCTTTTTCTTTTGACGGCGGTATCGTTTTAAATAGGGAATGGCTGGAATGTATGGAACTCCATACACATCCCTTCTTTAATACCGCGACCGTCTGGAGCACTCAGCAGCTTCACACTAAAACGTCAATATTGCCAATGAATGTGACTGCATTTTATTATGGTGTATTGCGAATCTCCATGCAGTGTACGTTTAAATACTATTTATCCTTGTATCGTACCGAAGTGGCATAGCCAAAAGGAGGGAAGAAAGGGTTTCGGATCCCGTCTCGAAGTTTGTGAAAGATTATTAATGACGTTGAATAAATATCGTAATAAAATCACCGAGCGACCTGTACCTTTAGCAACATAACAATGTTCCTTGAGTAGGCTAAGAAAACTCAGCTATCTGATACAAGTATTGCATTGATAGAAGCCTTTTTATCAGTGTTGACTAGTTCAATTAAAGAATGCTTTCCAGTCGGTCAACACAATGATAGACAAGTATGCCATACTGTTAGTACAGGGTAATTCGAAAAGAAGGAACAGATTTCCAACATTTATTTCGTCCAAACTACAACAGGTAGAACCATAATTCCAACGTTCCTCGATAAGCAAAAGTGTAAAATGTGAGCGATTCTTTTTTCAATGAATCCACTTTTTATCTTCCCGGTACCTACAGTTAATCGCCATAACGTTAGAATTTGGGCAAGTGAAAATCCTATGGCAGTTATTGAACATGAACGAGATTCACTGAATATTAACATCTTCTGTGCCATATCTGTAAACAAAGTTTATGGACCTTTCTTCTTCATGGAGAAAACTGTGAGAGGACTAACCTATCTAGACATGCTTCAAAAATGGTTATTCCACGTCCGACGTTACCTGAATGACACCATTCCAGGACGTTGGATTGGAAGGAGGAGGAGCAGAAGATCAACTTCATCGCCGGTGGCCTCCCAGGTCTCCAGACTTCACTCCGTGTGATTGTTATCTGTGGGATTTCAAAAAAGACGGTGTTTTTATCCCCCCGATACCGGGTGACTTAGCCGTTGTCGTTACGGCATGACTGCTGGCAGTCGCTCATATCCGGGAGGCGAGGAGGTTCGAATCCCCCCGCCAGCAACCTTGAAGATGGTCTTCTGTGGTTTCCCATCTTCCTTACAGGCAAATGCCGGGGTTGGTCCCTAACTATAGGCCACAGCCGCTACCTTCCAACTCCTCGTCCATGCATTCAAACTTTCCTCCCCAGACAACACTCCACTCGCGATGGTACTTGTTGCTCACCCATTAGGTGTCCGCCTCCAAGCAGCTACAAAACTGGCAAGCCGAACATGTCCTCGGACACTCCCGGCAATAAAAGCCATACGCTAAAAATAAAACTATGCCTGACACTCTTGAAAGTCTGTGACATCGAATTGTTGAAGCTGTGGATTCGACAACTAGAGACCAGCTGATTCGTGTGTGACAAGAAATGAACCACCTTTTTGATATTTGTCGCGTAACTGATGATGCTCATATTGAATGCATATATAAGTTAAAATTGACCTTTTCTCTTTCCAGGAACGTTGGAATTATGTTTCTATCTTTTGTAGTTTGGAAGAAGTAAATGTTTGAAATGTGTCCCTTCTTTTTGAATAACCCTGAACAATAATTCTGCTGCAGTGTTGGCGAATGATGCCTACACGCTCTACTGGGACCGTGGAATACCCTCAGACCACGAAATACCAGCAAATTAGTCTGACCTTGTTCTACTGGACAAGAAGCTGAAGACCAGCTAGTTTGATATATGTACAGTAGCTGTGCTACTGAACAATACCCTCCAACCCGCTTATGCGCATAATATATCGAAATATCCAACCCTAGCTTAGGAAATGAGAGCCATGTGAAAGCTGAGATGGCTAAATATTAAGCTGTCTAAAACGATGCTGAAGTACATAGAAACTCCGGACGTGCCACCCGGTCTTGAAAAATGTCATTTTTATTTTGCATCTTTTTGCATTTTTTGCTATTTTTCCATTTTAAGAGCATTTTTTAAAGTTTGGTAGATTTTTTTCGTCTTATTTTAGAGAAATCGGCCTTATAAGGCCATTTTTTTTTTCAATTTAGTCATGTTACAGCTTTATATGAGAGTTACGTCTCTCAGAGTTAAGAAGAAGCTAGTAGCTGTTACAAGATAATTTAAAATATTGAAATATTGATTCCATTTCCTTAATCAACCGGGAGGAAACTATTCTTAGCAACAATCGTGGTGAAATTGCAGGTATTGCATCAAAACTGAAAAAAGTGCTGGACAAATTCACCTGGTATAAAACATTATGCAAAATCTCAGACATTCTTTCTGGTGAAGATCATGTTGGAAAGTAAGGCCTGGATGGATGGGATTGAGAAGGATTTAGCAGCAAACGACCTTCCTCACTTCAAGTAAGCTCCGATCACATCAGTTGATGTTGAACGCAGCTTTTCGAGATATAAAAACTTGTTGCAGCTGCAAATCAGACTAATGTGGACATAAACCTTTTGTTAAGTGCTAGAAATCTATCTTGATTGACTTTTCAGTTTGAGCTTAAGATGTCATTTTTGAAATATTGGTGAGTTTATTATTATAAGATCATCTTCTCCATTTTATAGTGCATTTTTCGAATTTTTGAAATTTTGGTGAGTTTATAATTATAAGATCATTTTCTCCATTTTATAGTGCATTTTTCGAATTTTTAGGTCATTTATTACAGTCATTTTTGAAAAATTTAAGTGCATTTATTAAAAACTTTTTTATAGCATCAACATCCGGGCCCTACTCATCATTATATCGGCAACTGGCATTGCAGATATAAGTGCTCCAGTGTGGGCGTAAGCTATGTAAATAAATACATAATAATAATATACCGTAATACGCAGCAGAATGCCTTGCAATGGATAAGAAAGGTTTGGTTGAAAAGTTAGAGGTCAAAGAACGAAAAATCCTGAGAAAGATTCTAGGACCAGTCAGAGAAAATTGAGAGTACAGGAGGCGACATTACAACGAACTCGACAAACGTGTGGAAAGCACTTGACTTGATGCGAAAAAGGAGAATTAGTTTATATGGCCACATAACACGCATGAGCTCGCAGAGACTAACCAACCGCATATTTTCCTACTTGGTAGACAAGAAAACCAAGGGAGCATGGTTTTCTGAGATCGAAAAAGATCTTATAGAAGTAGGGATTTCGCTTGAGGACATTCAAGAACGTCTTCCTCTCCAGAAAAAAAAACTTAGAGCACACCAGCAATTCCAAGAAAAGCCAAAATTGAGAACAAGCAATAAGTGGACGGCTGACAGAAAGGAAGTGCACAGGAAACGGGTGAAGGACTACTGGGAGAAGATTAAAACTCAAAGACGGAACAAAGACGGAAACAGTTGAAGTAACGTGGTACATAGCAGGCCGAACCGAAGAAGAAGAAGAAGAAGAAGAATCTACCATAATACACTTTTCGTCATTTCTATAATTATCGGAAAATATAAGTTTCATCAATGACGACCGACACATGTATAATATTTTCATGATATGCATTTGATAGCTCAGTCAATCAGAGCATAGTCCAGAACGAAATGCCTCTCTAAACAGATCGATGTAGCATTAAACTTGCAAAGCAATTCGTCGATGAATGCGTTTCATAAAAGTAGACCGTAAAACATTGTTTATAGCACTATAACCAAGGCTTTGAATTTGTTCGAGTAAGCGTGTTCCTGGTTTTAAATTCGTGAAGCACGGACACTGAACAGGACTCATTTCATCACATACTGTAAGTACTAAAGCAGACATTTTAGAGATCTGCTCCATCGTTCGTTCCTCAATCTACCAACAAAAAGAACTCCACTCAATCTTTCAACAATTGCCGATGAAATGGTGTAATATACCCAATAAAAATAAATAATAACTAGTTGAAACCCGTCAAAACATGACGGGCAATTAACAACATATTTACTGAAGTAGTTTCCAATTTAAGTTACATTCTTTCTACGATTACTTTTTGGCACTATTGCAACCTAAAGGGCGTCTAAAGATTGCACTATCGACATTGCAACATACTACTGGCACAAATCTCACATTGAGTGACCGGGATTTGAACCACGGACCCAGCGGTGAGAGAGCGGCGTGCTGCCGCCTAAGCCACGGTGGCTTCTCTAAGAGATAAAATAAGGTATTAAAATGATATAATGTCCTAATAAAGGAAATATTTCTGATGCAGCAGTGACAATTCAAATTGAAATCAACTTCTAATGACTCCCAGAAAGGTATGCGAATCATAAATAATATATTTTCAAATTTGCATATTAAGGCTTTCACGGCCCGGATTATTATATAAACAATTCATGCTTTTGGGCTAATGCCGTGTGTATTTTTAATTTAAACCATACGTTTCGGAGAAACCTTGCCTCCTTTTTCAATGGAAATAAACATGAATTGTTTATATAATATATTTTCAAATGCCTTGTGAAAGTTATGAAAAGGGAAGAGTACCTACTCTCAACAATTAATGAATCTTCCCCTCCATTATAATTCTTATAAATATCTATTACATTAAAACGCGGTGGGCATCTGCTTGCCAGGTCAGTCATGAACCAAGCTGATTCTACGCATGCGCGAGGCCCAAGAATTTGCCATTTTTGTTTAACTATTAAAAGATATATGGTAACATACTTGTTTATTTTAAAGACACTCTGCAAACCTACAGGCAAAGAGCTGTCGTCAGAATGCTTTACGAAGTCAATTCGTTAAGTAGTTTTCTCAATCACGCGGTAACAAAAATTACCTTAGCATTTTATATATAGATGTTATTGATTTGACGTCCCTTTCAACTACTGCGGCTTTTAGAGACGCCGCGCCGGGGTGCCAAAATATTGCCCCTAAGGGGACCTTCAACGTACCAGTAAATCGACTGACACGGATCGCTCGCATTTGCGCATCCTCAAATGCCACCTGACTGTGCCAGTATTCGATCCTGCAACCCTGGACACAGCTATTATACCGAATTACATGGTGAAAATAATAATTACAAACTGGGATCAATATTTTAACTGTTGTGATTTTACAGACGCCGAGATACTAAAATTTTGTTTTTAAGGGGATTTTATACGTGCCAGCTGCTCTATGACACGAGTGACCCCTTTTCCAACAGTCCCTAACGCATCCAAAATGCCTAGTATATTCAAAGTTATAGACCTACTTACTGTCTATAAAAAATATTACAATGAAGATTTGCTAATTTTTTAAAGTAATAATTAACAGATAACCTGTGCCATTGTGAGGCTGTAGTAGTGTGTGAATTTGTAATCAAGTCCAGGATTGGGAAGGAGACGGTTAGGAATCATCCTAGCATTTGCCTGGAGCAGAAATGGGTAATCATGAGATATTACTTCTGAGGTGGGTGAGGTGGGAATTGAACCCTTTTCTTCTAAATTCAACCTCACGAGGCTAAGTGTACCCCACTCCCGCCCCTATGTCCAGGCCCCTAACTGCAACAACAACTATAAAAGTTACAATCTGTAGATCATCAGACTCCCTGCTCTGTCGGCAGAGCACTAATCAAAGGGGGATACAATGACTATGAATTACAAATTAGCATGGCGTGCTGTTAAGAGCTTGGCGTGTGCATGCACGTGGAAACAGCTCATTTGGGTATGACTGACATGTGTATAGCTTAATTGGGCCGACAATCCTCACACTGGGTTAAATGTTGAAGACAAGATTCAACAAAACACATACAAACTGGAATAGGACGAGATCCCTCTTAGTTACTTACTTGGGTGGTCAAATAGGAGTGGCTTGAAACAAAGCCCGCACCCGAGAAAAACATATTTTTGGACCCAATCACGTTGTTACTTCCTCACCCCCCTTTCCGTTTATCCTCCATCACCAAGCAGTTCACATGCTGACCCATTCAATAATAATAATAATAATAATAATGTTATCATTTAGACTTTCACGGCCCGTGTTACTATTCATAATGTTGAATTTTGGGCTTATGCCGTGTTTTATTATATTCAAGTTCGACGCGTTTCGAAGAAACCATGTCTTTCTTCTATATGTTCTTTGTTGCTTTCTCTTAGCAATCATTTGTCGTATTCCAGATTATTCCTGACGAAGAAAGACATGGTTTCTTTCGAAACGCGTCGAACTTTAATATAATAAAACACGGCATAAGCCCAAAATTCAACATTATGAATAATAATAATGATAATGTTATTGGTTTTACGTCCCTTTTAACTACTGTGGCTTTTAGAGACGCCGGGGTGCCGGAATTTTTACCCGAAGGGGATCTTTAATGTGCCAGTAAATCTACTGACACGGCTCCCTCGCATTTGTGCACCCTCAAATGCCAGCTGACTGCGCCAGGATACGAACCTGCAACCTAGGGCCCAGCAAGCGAGAACGTTACCGCTGAGCCACGCAGCCAGTACTGACCCATTCTAACACCCCATATAATAGTACATTATGGCAATAATTAAGACACGAGTATGTTTAAAATTTCAATACGAGTGTCGTAATTACCATTATAGGCGAGTTGCATACTACTGTTTATGTTCGACGATAATTATAACTATTTTATGTTTGAACATAAATATCTGTCGCAATTTCGCTAGTTTTATGTACTGAACAGAGCGCATGGGACGCAGAGAATACCTTGTATTTGACCATGGCCTCCCGGAATACCGCACTATGACACTCGCCACGCAGTGAAATTTAAAATAGGAAGGCCGTGGAAGTTATCTCAGGTGCGATGCTATCCTAACCTAATTGGTCTCACAACTGTTTCTCGAGCTCTGATTGGTGGGAGAAACTATATCATAATGAAAACTTGTACTATAATGAGCCTCATTATAGTACAGTTTTCTGACATATAATATTTACATTTCGCCATGGTCCAGGGGCGTATATACAATTTTTCCGGGGGGTGGCTGACTATCCTGGAAAATTGTGAGTATTTTCAGGGGCTTGTCACCGCAAAATACCCAGAAATATCAACCTATATCTTAGAGCATATAACTTTGTGTAATTATTTTAGATGTAAGATTCAAAGTCTATATAGCCTACAATTATTACGCAATACAAAAAGGTGTAAAATACAACACAACACACAAATAAAATGTTATACTTAATGAATTTTCTATTATGATCTATGGTGTATGAATGGCAAATATCTAAATATTTGTAAATTTACTAAGCAGAAAATTAAACAGTTTTCTTTTACAAGTTGATAATTTATTTCTCAAAAGTACCGTACTGTGGAATTCACAGTTTTGCCTCACAAGGGTGAGTTTACCCCGTTCCAGGCCTCAGACTAGAATTAAAATTTTCTTGGTAGACCCGGGAATCAAATTCGGACCTCCGGGGCGGCAGCCAAGAATGCTAGCCACTACACCACGAGGTAGTCTAATTCCAATCTTAATATTGTTTATAACTTAGCCAATAAGTTAAGATTAGGGTACAACCAAATTTACAATTATTTTATGTTTTTATGCTCTTACCAGACACTTTTTTTATTTTATTGGCTTTTTTCAAGGGGGGGGGGGGGCTGGAGCCCCTTCAGCACCCCCTTATATACGCCCCAGCCATGGTCGAGCATCAATACGCATTGCGAACCCGGCGATAATCGCGATTGATCTCGCAGAGCGGGAAGGGACATTTTAATGTATTGCTTCGCGAAGAAGTATAAGCCCGTCTGTACCCTTCCACTATCTTCCTAGCTTGGTTTGTGGGTTCCTCAGTTTAGGGGCTGCGACAACGCGGTCATGTAGCCCCGTGTATTTTGAGTGTGTGTATCTATGATTCAGGTAAGGACTGCAGACGATCAATTTCAAGAGGTTCCTACTTTAACTACCAAATGCTACCGTCAACGACACCAAGCTGTGCATTTGGCTACTAGATGCCACTGCAACTGACAGCTGGCGGCGAACTTTGGAACTTCATAGAGCGTTAATCAAATCTAACCTACAAATTTAGCTTCAAACAATTGTAGTTAGTGGAAGGTTCTTTTACATGCAATAACTGTATGGCTTTAATCCCCTCCGAAGGCATACTTAAGGATGTTAAATGCTCTTAAAAATCCGACTTCCGCCCGATTTGAACCAACGATCTTGGGCATAGAAACTCAGCATGCTACGAACTACGCCATCGAAACCGCCTTTCTAGCTTGGCGGTTGGAACATGCCATTGTGTCTGTGTGGTTCTAATCCCTCGTCTGTCAATAATATTACGTGCAGGAGCTACTGTATTTGATCTCACAGATCGCCGTGACTCTCGCGGGTGTCCTTGCAGATATCATAATGTCTTAATTACAGATGAGCATAGTTGGCCTTCCATTAGGTTTGATGTATTGCTGGAATCATTAGCGATGTAATGGAACAGTCTTACAACATATAGTACATAACACATTATTTTGTGACATTGGAGAAAGGCAATTCAGTTATGTTAAGCTCATCATTCTTGCATAATTCCCTGGTCTATTACTTCCATTCACTCTGGATGATATTACTCTTATATAAGGGCTCTAAAACTAATTTTACAACTAGGTGATCCAAGAGATTGCCGCGACAAAGCTGCTCTGTATAGAAGGCGCAACCAATGCCGGGTTAATCTGAAGCCAATAATCTTCGTTTATCTGTGCCACGAACTTAGGCTACTACGTAAGTTATTAACTTCTGTTCATAATTATTCCAGATTGCATTGTTAGTACGGTAGTAGATTCTGTATTAACGTATTTCTAGCCTATTTTCAATTTTGAAAAAAAAAAATGGGCTTATGAGATTACATTTTGTCCGTGTGCGTGTGTGTGTGAGAGGAGTGTGTGTGTGTCCCCCTAATAACTTCTAAACGGCAGGAGGGATTTCAACGAAACTCAGTATGTTCATAGCACTATTTCGGACGACCCTGACCGTGCCCTTGAAATTTTTGTTACGTCTCACCAATCCAACATGGGGGCTGTGCGAAATATTTCACCAGCATTCAATAACTCCGAAACTATTCGCGATATCACCCTGGAATTTTTCACGGTGATAAAGGGAACTACTAGAAGTTCACCTATGAGACTTTTGAAAACTGGTTACTGCAAAACCAACATGGCGGCCACGCGAATTTGCGACACTTAAATAGACGTTTCTCGCGATATAACCAACCAAACGCAATACAACTTGGTACAGTATATGTTTATACACATTATAATGCACCGACATCTAACTTCGTTCAATTCTTTACATAACCACCAGATGGCGGATGTGCGAAATATTTCACCGGCATTCTATATCTCTGAAACTATTAGCGATATCACCCTGAAATTTTGTACGGAGATAAAGGGCACTACTGGAAGTTCATCTATAAGACTTTCAAAAACCGGTTAACTACAAAACGAACATGGCGGCCAAGCGAATTTGAAAATTTTAAATAGAACGTTTTCGCGATTTAATGTTCCAAACGCAATGAAATCTGGTACAGGAAATGTTTATACACATTGTAATGCACTGGTATCTAATTTAGTTCAATTGTTTACATAACCTCAAGATGGCGGCTGTGCGAATTTTAAAATTAAGTTTTTATTTCTTGTGTCGTAGTCATGCGATCGAATTGAAAGTTTGAATAATGAACCTACGCAATAATTTTACTTTAATGATGCATGACTCTATGGCCTATACATTTAACAATCCAACATGGCGACCATCCGAAATATTTAGACGGCTCTGCATATCAACGAATCTATTATAGCAATCTAACTGATTTTTTTATGTTCATAGGGGCTATGAACTTAAGTTCACCAATAGGACTTTAAATAACCTAGTGATCACAAATTCAACATGGCTGCGACGCGAAGTATAAATATTCACATGGACGTTTCTCGCAATTTAACCATCCGAGTGCAGTGAAACTTGGTACAGTAAATCCTTATACGAATGTTAATCCACTGGCATCTAATTTATTTCAATTTTTTTCCATAACCACAAGATGGCAGCTGAGCGATATTTTAAAATCTCCTCGTTACTTCTTGTGTCCTAATCATGCGATTGAAGTTTGAATGCTACACGTACACAATAATCTTCATGTAACAGTACATAACTCTAGAACCTACATATATAAAATCCAACATGGCAACCATCCGAAATATTTAGTCGGTTCTCAATATCTACTAATCTATTACAGCAATCAAACTGAAATTTTGTATGTTGATAGAGGCAATTAACATAAGTAGGATAAACTTATATGAAAATAGGCTGTATAGTTCTTCACGGAACTACTTGTTTAATATGGGGACTACTGGTCTGCTTTCAGGTTCTTTTTTCATAAAATTTAATTTTCTTGTGCTATATTTACTGTATTCTCCCACAGAAAGAGAGAGAGAGAGAGAGAGAGAGAGAGAGAGAGATGGGTCCACCTTCTGGTGTAGCGGCTAGCATTCTTGGCTGTCAGGGAGGTTTGGGTTTGATTCCCCAGCTCTGAAAAAAAAAATGCTCTGAGGGCTGGAACGGGGTACACTCAGCCTCGTGAGGTTAAACTGAGAAGAGGCGGGTTCGAATTGTACATCTCTTAAGTCGCAGCAGTTTAAGGGAACGTTAAATCTATAACATTATTATTATTATTATTATTATTATTACTATTACTATTATTACTATTATTATTATTATTATTATTATTATTATTTTCATTTCGGTCGTCTAGGGACCACGAGCCAATTTCAATGCTTTGTCCTTTGCTGTTCGTTCTTCTTCCTCCAATATTCCTTCATAATCTCACTATGTTTCCTCTTCCTTTCCTCGGACCATTTCGAGCCGGTTTTCTTTCCATTCCTCCCTTGGAATCCTTCCACTTTTAGCACTTTTTGCCTAAAATATATCTCTGTGGTGTATCTTCTTCTCTGATATTATTTCCTTCCAAATCCTTTTTGACTTCTTGTACCCAGATTGTTTTTGACTTCTTGTTCCGTCTTAAACGTTTGGTCTGATAATGAGTTACATTTATCAATATACACTTTAGCCTCAGTACGTAGGAATTTTGGAAATGTCTCAATCGAGAACTGTCTCGTTTTTGATGCACATTAAATCGGCTGCATAAAACACCATAATTTTCTAATAAGACGTTGTATTTACAGACAATAATAGGCCTACAGATATGCAGTTATTACAGAAACATGGTATAAGGCTACATTCTTTCACGCAGTTTTTTTTTTTTTGGTCGTGTGGCCTCCTGAGAAGCCGAGTGCAGGTCTTTCTAGTCGACGCCCGTGGGCGACCTGCGCGTCGGGATGAGAGGTGGAATGGATGAAGATGAACGAAACTGGGCAAGGATGTGGAAGGAAGCGGCCGTGGCCTGTCAGAAGGTACCGTCCCAGCATTTGCCTGGTGTTGAAAATAGGAAACCACGGAAAACCATTTCAAGGATGGCCGACGGTGGGGCTCGAACCCACGCGTCTACCGAGTCAGCAGAGAGCTTGGCCCCATGGCCTAATGCTGCACTTTAGCCAGCGTAGCCACTACTGTCGGTTTTCACGCAGTAACACGGTGAGATTAACAGCTACATACATCAACAACCACAGGCATTGTGCTGAAGGAGTGCGTGCGCTCGTGTTTTGTCAACAAGAGTGCTTGCGCTTGAAGGGCAGTGCCAACCACTTGCTTATGAGATCATCGTGCTGCTCAAGTGCTGTATGCGTCTCGAACAAGTGATCCATTGTGCCATTTGTCGTCGTTCTGGCTGTGGACTTGGAACAACATGATAATCAGCCCTCGGCGATTGTTGTTGTAGTTATTATACTCTAGCAAATCCTTAAGATTTTTTCGCGTCTTTGCGGGGTATCGTTTGGATGCAGCACGTCAGGCTCATCGGCACACCCTGCCCGGACGCGAGATTGCAATTTCTAGTTCACTTTTAGCATTGGTGAAGGACACAGCTTCCTGATTGGCTATTCTGACGAAACACGTCAGCAGCAAAGGATGTGATTAGTTAGCGTAGATATAGGGTGGAGCCTAACAGCGATGTCGTGACATGTTTTAAAAAAATATGTAGAGCTCCCGCTGTTCTAACTTCGTAATTTCTTGGTACCTGTATACATTGTAATGCACCTTGAAATAGTTGTATGATCATTGTTCCTAGGCCATAAGTGTTTCCATATCCCCTTAAATCAAGAAGAATCATTATCAGAATGTTTTTCATCGATTAACACCCCCATGTAGCCTACCCTTTGGGCGATTCTACAAATAGGTGGCACTATATGGTCCTATGGCTGTATACAGTTTGTTATTCTAACAACACAGTTCTATGAAAAATGTATCATTGTATACAAGAATATCTTACAAATAGACTAGATTTTCACAAAATTTTGAGAATTGAACAATACAACAACAACAACAACAACAACAAAATACGCAATTTGTCTTTAGCATGGATGTTCCTGGTCATTACTGCCTCAGTGTTTGCTATTGCATTTATTGAAGTATGAGGTTTCTTTTCGTTATAAATGCATAAATTTGACTAGCATATAAACCTTAACTTAATGCAACGACATTGCTGATAGATCGCACGTTATATCTACGCTGACTAATCACATCATTTGCTGCAGTCGTGTTCCGTCAGAATAGCCAATCAGGAAGCCGTATCGCTCACCAACACTAAAAGTGAACTAGAAATTGCAATCTCGCTGCCCGGACCAACGCTAGGGTAGCAAATTTTCCACTATGCCCCAAATTAGTAGCACATTGTTGTGCTATTTTTCTGCACGGACTAAGAACTCCCTCAGCTTACTCCTCGCTATTCCCTACACTTGAAAAAAAAAACCTTGAGATAAATTAATAATAACACTAGGCCCTATGTAACAAATTGTAACATTTTGTTTGTCCTTGTGTTGAAAGTGTTATTTCCTGATTTTTTATGCCCCAAAGTTTGGAAAATTGACATTATGTTCCGTAAACTTTGCTTTGCAAATGTGGAAAAGCAACACACTTCGAAATATATACTGGTGTTTATTTTTGCATTCAACATAATCTTTCTCTTTCTTTGTTTCATTGCTAGTTATGATTAAACGAGGTGGCAAAATAAATGAAAATACATTAATGCCACAAATAACAATGTCCTGCTCACAACATCAATGTTTGACATGAATAATCATGTTTTTCCTACCTTTTCAGACATAATTAGAAAATAGCATTTACGTTCAAAGGACAATCAAAGTGTAGAGAATAACACCCATTACAATTTGGATACAACCGTGTTGACCGACGTGATGACTGTACCAATATGTACTGTATACCAGTATGTACTGTATTAGGGATGGGGATGTGGTAGGAGTCCTGGGATTTTAAATAGGGTTTTATCCCGGCAATTGGCTCGAGTGAGTGTGGTAAAACCCGGGGAAAAATTTAACTCAGGATAGTCACTGTCAGTGATGGGATTCGAACCTGTGTTCTCCGGACTTACCGCAGCTGCCTTCGCAGCCGTGGTGCTCGATTTAACGATCACAGCTCCACCTCGAGATACATTAACGCAGACGACAATAACACAGGTATTCAGAGAAATTAATCACACACAAGTGCACGAGGCTTATGACCACGATGTCAGAAACTTCTTAATTGAACACAACACACCTCGTGGCGTAGCCGTGCGTGCTAAATCTCTTACCACTACTGCGATGGGGAACTGCAGCAAGCCTGGAAATTGGAGGTTTGAATCCCGGCGCTAATAGCATGCTTATCTCGAGTTTCCCCGCACACTTTCCAGGAAAATGCCTGGACAGTACCTTATTTAAAGTTCCGGGATTCCAGATCCTAGTAAATTTAGCTAAACATTGCTATAGACACCACAGAAACACAGGTTATTAAACAAACTGAACACACACCCAAGTGATGGAGGCGATAATTGTTGTTTTAAGAGGCCTAACATCTGTTTTATCGGCCCCTAATGGTTTTGGTGATCGTGAAAATGCAATTAAAATTAACTGACTTAACAACTAACTTACGTACCGTACTAGAAGAAGAAGAAGAAGAAGGCAATGACAATTAAAAATGAAAATAAATAAATAAATAAATAAAATTTAAAAAAAAAGGAAGACAGGAAAAATGAAATGTCCTCAACCTTAGCAGAATGAGAACTGAGGGACTTGGAAAGAAGAAGAGCCACGAAAGGCACATAGGAAAGGGGAAAGAGAAAGAGGAGAAGGTCCGCCCCAAAGTTAATGGAAGAAGAGGAAAACGAACCCAACTCAGCAATCCTTCGGCGTAGTAGCACTAACCAGGGTGTACCAGAAGTCGTGGGGCTACATACGTACACCCTGCCTCATTTAGGGCCATGTGCAGAAGGCAGGAGATACATTGAAAATTAGAGGTCTGATCCTTCGAAGAATGAGTGTAACAGGCGGGAAACTGAAGTACTCCCTAGGCCTTGGATACCCTAATGCCATCGAGGTCGGAAGAGAACAAAGAGTTGACCAGGGAAGATCGACAGGAAAAATTATAGAGAGGAGCCCTGCACAAGTAACTGGAAGCAATGTTGGACTCAGCTGGGTCCTCTTGGTAGCCAAACAACGTCCCAATAGTCGTGAGCCTCTGGGGGGAAACCCAAAGAGGCTGGTGAAAAGCCTCGTATATGATTTGAAAACAACAACATCGTGTGTATTTCAGACTTAAGTTAACTTGTGTCTCACAAAGGACTAAAACACCAAAACGGCTTCTCTCCGAGCTCATGATGGTGTAACACCTCACAGTTGGACAAAGCCACAATGGCACACGAATGGTATTAGTGCAGATTTGTACAAAGAGCTTCATCTACAGTATTTTAAGCCCCGCGCGCGAGCGTATCACTGTGTATCTCATGTATAACCTCCTTTGGGGATAATGTGAGGTCTTTCGGGAATTGGAGCTCACGGTAATTCCCCCGGGATGATGCTGCGCTGGCCCGATACGCTGTAAATAAATGATCCCCTGACTCCATTCCCGGCAGTAGCGTGTACCACTAGCATTGACTGATAGCTTCTTTGTATCCGACAGGTAAAGCGGGGTCTATTTTGTAAGCATGACGGAATGGAATGATAGACGATTTGCTTGAATCAAAATCTGGAGCATGGTTTTAATTATCTCACCTCTTCAAAATAACTTATTATTACTAAGGTTCGTGAGTAAGGAAACGTCATTTTTTCATGATCTCATTTTGCCCAAAATTTTGAAGATAATTCCAAATGAACGCTCCCATTTTCTTTTAAAGATACTCAACAAATCTACAGACTAACTAACGAGTTTTCTTCAGAGCTCTTTACCAAGTCAATCCGTGCAATCATTCTATCAAATGAAGGGGAACAAAATCAACCTAATTACACTTCCGACAAAAGAATAAAGGCGTTGCACTTGGATATTTTCAAAGAATGAACACTAAAACGATTATAATCATGCCTCCTCATTAAAAGTCCAGGATAACTGCATACTAACCGAAACTGAAAATTACCTTGAATAAATCGACGAAACAGACTACATTTTATGGAATAGGTAGATTCAGAACGTTAATGAACAAACATCATTTTGATGAAAACCTCTAAATGGGAGCCACTAAGTTACTGCATGGACAGAAGAAAGGAAGAACATTTATAGTGAGAGAATTAGGAGATTTTGGGAAGAGAAGGAAGCACATTCACTATCATCTGTTAAATAGGTTTAGTACCGCTCGTTAATTGGGAATAACGTTGTAAAATAATAATAATAATAATAATAACAATAAATGTGTAGATTTGTAGAGTATCTTTAAAAGAAAATGGACACATCCTCAGAATGAACTTAAAAAGGCTAACCAAACATATCTTTGACTACTTCCGTAACAAATAGCCAAACTACCTCGGTTTAAGGAAACGGAAGAAGACTTAACAGAACTCCAAATCAAAGAAAATATACTCACGGATACAGTCAAAATCACAACGAAGTAGCCTACAAGAAACAACGGTTCCAAGTCAAAGTCAAACCCAAGAGAAATATGAAAATCTTTAATGAAGAAAGAAAAGCAAGATCACAAAGAATGAGGAAAGCACAGAACACTAAAAAGTGATTGTTTTACTGTACCTCAAAGACGTGTGAAACGAATAAAAGAATAATAATAATAACAAAGAAATAAGCAGTTTAATTATTATCTGAAAGGGAGGGTGAAAATAAGTTATTGGTAATCAAACATTATAATATATTAATTTAAAAATTGCATAAATTTCATCTCTGAAATTTTACCACAGACTCTTTGTTGTCTTTTAAAGTACAGGCGCATACCACACACACTCACACACACACATTTACGTCAATTTTATACTCAATGAAACGCATATATGCCTGTAGGATGCGAGAGCTATCACTGAAGTGCTGTTAATGAAATGGTTGTGGGGAGATGTTTCACGTTTACTACCCCATCACAGCAGAAAACTCTCCCATATCGCACCATTCCTGCAGCAGATATGCTGATGAGACATCAACTTTCCTACAGCTGCGCATCATTAAGCTAGGCCCACTCACTGGGGAACGATCATAAAAACGTCATTGGTCGCGTAAACAGGATACAAGCTGAATGAAACACCTCAAGATCACACGGGAGTTGTGCTAATAAATTTACCCTGAAGCTATTTCGAAGAGCAGTAACATGAGGGGCGAATTGTAACGAACATGCATCATTGACAACCAGGGGGCAATGACCTTCCTAATACCAAGCGGGGTACAAGTGTAGACTACCCCCAAATGTCCTCCTTTAGGTAGATTTCATTTAGGTAGAATCATATTGGTAGCACTGACAAACATTAGTTGCTCCAAATTATTCCAGAATGCCAGGCACTATACGTGTGCAAAGTTTAAAGCTGTTGGCTCGCATACTTTCTGATATATTGGTATTTGGATGAAAAATAGAGAGAGCATTTATTTATTGCAATGGGTACCATGTTGACATACATGTATCTTCGCGTTTCACATCCTCCAGCAACAATAACTATCAAGGTCAATTACCACAATCAGCATCTCAACAAAATATCAGATACCTTGACTAACTTAGTTGTGTTAATTTGTTGTTGGTTGGTTCCTCAGTTTAGGGGCTGCGACAACGTGGTCATGTAGCCCCGTGTACTTTGGGTGTGTGTACAATCTGTCTGATAACCAGTTTTAATTGTGATGGCTGTATTAGTGTGTGTTATCTGTTTCTAATTCAAGTAAGGACTGCAGACATTCAATTTTCATGTAGTTCCTACTTTTGCTAACAAACGCCACCGTCAAAGGCAACTAGTTCTGAACTTGGTTACTAGATGCCACCGCAGTCAGCTCCTGGCGAAAAACGTTGCAATCTAACACCGTTAGCCAAATCTAACCTATAATTTAGCTTCACACAAGTGTAATTAGTGGAAGGTTCTTTTATATGCCATAAATCTATGACATGGGACCGCCGCGCCGGCTTTACTTCCTCTCCAAAGAAAGGCATACTGAGGGATTTTTAACGCTCTTAAAAAATCCGCGACTTCGGCCGAGTTTGAACCCACAACCTTTGGCATAAAACCTCAGCATGCTACCAACTACGCCACCGAAGCCGCTTTTGTGCTAGTTTAATCACTACTGCAACTATATACGTGTATATATTGTAAATATCACAACCCATACTTGTAGACATAGATTTAATAGCTTAAGTGTAAAGGATCTGATGATCACTTGACGATCGAAACTGGTCATCCAAGTGTATTATTAATCTCTCATTTTTCTCAGGATTAGGGTGTGCCGGAAGCTTATCCGGACGTTCCTTACGCTCGGAAGAAATTATGAAATGGTCGCGAGCGACGGAAATGTACCGTATAAAACATTTGTTTATTTATTGTTTGACTTGTGCTTGTTAATGTAACTGTGTCTTTGAAAAGTGGTCCTTTACTAAGAAGAAAAGACTGAGTGGAGTGCGAATCTACCTTATAATTCTGGGAGCTTTAAATTAGTTTTTCTATTGTAAACTCCGGAAGAGCAATTTTTCTTTTCACTGTCTATTGAGTGTTCTGGGTGTTTTGGGGGATTTGTTTTGCCCTAACATGGTGCTTGGTTTTTGTTCTGTTTGTTCTCGACCTGTTGGTCTGCCTGCACCAAGTACGGTTCTCCTCCTTACTAATTTAGTTTTTCTTTCTTTTCGTTTTGTCCCTTATGGACTCCGTTTTATCTCTTTCATGTTTTTGTTTTTGTTTTCTCTTTGGGGATTGTTCCTTGGGGTTGCACCTTCGTGCTTCTTTTGCCGTGACGGTGTTAATAATGAGATTGGAACCGAGATGACGGAAGAGATGGATTACGGAATTTGGTCCGCAAAATATTATCTGATTTAATGGTTTTGATCCCCGTTGAATTCATCCCTTGCATTCTGACAATTTTATAGGTCACACGAAGTTTAGGCAATTCATGACAGATGTTACCTTATGGTATTTAATAAGTTGGATGATGAGTGTGCTTGAAGATGAAAATCGGAACCACTAAGATCCTGTATATGAGGTTTGCATTTGTATTTTAAGTGTGATGTAATGTTAATATTATGTTGTTATTAAAAGGTATTTAATGTTTTAAATGAGACCTGTTGATAGTTTCTGTTTACGTTTTAAGGTAGAAATTGGAGTCACTATATTTAAGTATTGACGTTTCTCTCTTATCTTCTGATATCACGGGGGTATGGGAATCACAACATATCTCAGCAACTTCCACTCACACCACGAGGGGTATTACAAGGGAACCACCTATTACAATTGGGTACAATCGTGTTGACCGACTGAAAAACATTAAATTCCGAAACATCCCTTCATAGCAATTACCAGAAATTGGGGTCATTATTGATGGTCCTTTTTTTCACACGTCTACGGTGATAGAACGCATACATCCACCTACACAAGCCAACACACACCTGCTGCTGTACCTACATCTGCTAACAACTCTTCAGCTCCATCTGCACAGGTATAGGTGACGCCCAATTGCAGTCAACCCACACTATTCAAGTGTTCTTCAACTTGACCCCATCCAAATTGGGACTCGCAGAACATAACATACTCCAGCTGGGCTGTCCGAGTGGGTTGATTCTGCCTTGAAGACTTCACCTCCGCTAACTTAAGAGTTACCACACGCAGATTTTAGAAGAGAATCTACTTTTGCCAACTTATACTTCCGAAAATCGCTAACGAAGTAGTTGTCAAAAGGCAGTCAATTCTTATCGTATCAATAGAGAAAAATCGCAGTGTTGCTATTAGGGCTTCAGATAGTTACTAACCAAAATATCCGTAAAAATCACTAGATTTTAAAATAAGTCAGTAAGGTTGGCAACACTGGAGGAGATGGACAACTGGCTTGCGACCGTCAACTATTAATTAATTGTTTTCTGAAAAATAACTTCCTAACATATTCGTGTTATAGGGAGAGTTAAGAGACGCACAATGAAATACCAAATGACGTCCCGTTGGTGTACCACATCGCAGTTTGCCGGAAAGTTTGTATTCCGTCGCTGCTCTACAGTTGGTTCATTAGAAGTACAGTTCACGCCACGGTTTTTGCCCGGTGAGCCTCGATTGCACAGTCGTACGGAGGACAGGTGGCAAACCTCAGGCATGTGTAATTGATACAAGAGTTGCTTTCCACGCAACTGAAAACTCACGTATCAATTGCACATGCGTGAGGCTCGCAGACTTTAAATCTCCACACAAAATTGCAGAAACCGTTCCCATTTCTTCACATCCAGGATTCTATAAAAGTACAGTGTCGATCTTCATTTCCGCCACATATGAAACTTTACCTGTACAACGATTTAAATTTTTAAATATAGATCTGTAATTTGTTCCTTCATGATTGATAGGACTGCTAATTTACTAGAATTTAATACTTTCTAGGCCGGCCCCGTGGTGTTGGAGTAGTGCACCTGCCTCTCACCCGGAGCTCCTGGTTCGATTCCCGGCTCTATCAGGGATTTTAGAAACTGACGTGAGGGCTGGCACGGGGTGCACTCAGCCTCGTGAGGACAATTGAGTAGCTGTCTGACAGTGAGGCAGCGGCCCGACCACGAAAACCACGATTAACGGCCGAGGGGACCCGATGCGCTGATCACGCCTCACCCCAATATCTGCAGGTCAAATGGCTGGGCAGCGGCCGCTTGGTAGGCCTAGGCCCTTCACAGGCTGTAGTGCCAGGGGTTATTATTATTATTAATACTTTCTAGCCAAAATATGGACTATATTGATTTTAATGACAAAGAATATAGAACACACATGCTATACTTCCAAATATGAAAAAATATGGAAAATAAATACTCCACTTTCCAACTCCACATGCCATGTTTTTTTTAGCGTATGGCTTTTAGTGCCGGGAGTGTACGAGGACATGTTCGGCTCGCCAGTTTTGTAGCTGCTTCGAGGCAGACGCCCAATGGGTGAGCTACAAGTACCGTCGCGTGACATGCCATGATTGGTAAAGATAACTCAAAATATAATTCAGTTTAGCTTTTTAATTAGATACCGTATGTATTTACATAGAGAGGGGCGTGGTGGCTCAGCGGTCTAGCTGTATGCCTCTCACCAAGGCGGTCCGGGTTCGATTCCCAGTAAATGCATGTGAGATTTTCGAAGTGAAATGCCATGTCCTGTGGTTCGGATTCCACGTAAAAAGGAGGTCCCGTGGCTCATGATCTCGAGATTAACGGTCACGTTAAACTACAAGCTTCCTTTCGTATGTACATAGAGATCCGTTCCCTGTTCATATATTATATTCATTGTACTCCCGCCCAATCATAGGGTAAATTCGTGTTGACCAACTGAAGAGGAGCAACTAATAGTTTGTTTAGGTAACACTGAAAGAATGGCTTGAAAACTTTACATAATTAATGGATGTAATTGTTTCCAGGGCGTAACTACGGTGGGTGATCATGGAGATTAATTCTCCACCAAGAGACAAATAATAAAAATATGAAATTTGTTGAGGTTTTTAATTTTGAATAAATACAATCTTGTGATTGATGACAAATTTAGTACTATCTTTCTTCAACCCTTTGCAAAAAGACAAAAAACAAACTAAAATTCAAAACAAAACACTAAGAAAAAACACCCCGTGTCAGTTACCATTCTCTTAGTAATAATAATAATAATAATATCGTTTGGCCTCGGGTGCCTGGTGCAAGCTTTGCTATTTGACACCCAGAGGGTAGCTTGCATGTCGAATTTCGTAGTTCCTTGACTATGAAAGTCAAGGAGGTTAGATGTTAGATATCTAATCTCCTTTAACACAATAGTGCTTTCTAGTAGAGAAATGAGGAACTTTGTGCTGGCGGAAAGTCCCGAGATTAATTTTGCCATTATGAACTCGGCCTACTGAATTCAAATGGGTTCTTTGACATGCCAACATCGTATGACATGCGTATCGTATTTTTGCCGCCTTTCAAAAATCACTTACCACGGTCAGGGGTAACCAAGTGTGAGTATCATTGTGGAAAGAAAATAATATTGTGTTAAGTTGTAAGTTATTGCTGTTTTAAGTTGAACAGTAGTTGGTAACTCTAGTTTAGTAAGTCTATTTTTACAATGTCGGGGAATAGAAACGGATAGATGATATCGATAATAAAACTGGACTTTAACATTTAATATCAACATAATTGTAATTGATAATTGCAAATCCAACGTATTAAATGCTAATTAAATCTAACACGATAAAACTGTAGATAGGAAGCTTCGAAACTTCGAGATCGGATGATTGCTTTCATTATGTCCGAGGACCCCACTACAATGTATTTTTGACTCAGCTCATCTCCCACCAGTAGCAAACACTAATTACGCCACTGGAGTAGATTACGATGGCGACACTAAAAATATACTGTAGCTTGTAAAATTTATTTTATAGTAATGTGTTGCTGTTTATTTGGGGATCTACTGGTTGCATTAAAAGGAATGGGACCATATTCCATATATACAGTAGGCTACTTGTTGAGACCAACACGCAACCTTCAGAATGCATGAGTCAGGAAGCACGAAGGCACAACGCAGGCAGCCTTATCAAGTTTGTGAGGAGTTGGTGACACCATGGGATTAATAATATCCACTTCAGCTCCATTATCCACGCAGCCAATTAATTTTTAACGTTTCTCAGACATGCCATTCAACCTACGAACGTTTTATATTTAGTTTGGAGCTTGATTCTCTCTTCATTTAAGCCAGGATAATCCACTGCCACACCAACCACTTCGTTAGACATGAGGGCAATGGCAGTGCAATAGGTTTGATGTTCGATTCTCAGCTTCGTCGTCCAATGACCAATTTTGGAGTGTGTCTGAATATGGTTGATTAAGTGCTGAACTTCAAGGGTCTATTTATACAATTTAGAAGCCAGTTTTCAGTGTTGTGATCGTAATCTAGGAAAATAATTTTTTTTCAAGCGGGCTACACATTATTGTACTCAATTAAATTTGACGGGAAATAACACATATCAACTCTCAACTTTTTACCTGAAATAAAAACCACATTATACGCGTTTCAAAAACAACAAAAAAGGTGTGTGTGGGGGTGGAGAAACAGATATAACATGTTTCATTCCACAGACAAACATTATCAGCAGGACCAGGATTCTGATTACATGTCATCTTTTAAATTGTTCACCATAGACATTGCTAACTTACATACAAATCCTGTTCATGGCTCCCACATTACAGAAATACATTTTATTACGTAAATGTTTCGTCATTTTTCCATGTATTTTGCTTTTAGGTCATTTTCTTGCTTTTCGCGATATTATGACATTTTATGGAATTTATTAGAATATTTTGTACGTTTTGAGTCATTTTCTCTCTTTTTTAATGGTTTATGGTGCATTCTTTGCGTATGGTACTGGATATTAACGGAACTGAAAGTGAGGATAAATACGAAGACATGAGAATCTTCAGAACTTTGTTCAACCCTTATTTCTAGTAATATCCACATTCCATGAGACACACTAGACTAAAATAATAACCAGTATTTGTGTGCAAATAATTCGTTTTTGTCAAATAATAATTAAATTATATTAGGTAGCTATTAACATCATTTCAATATACAATGACGTAGTCTGTATGTATTTCTTGTGTGATAAAATTATGTTGGTTTCATTCAAATTTTTAGGTAATGTTTAAAACTTTTGGGTTATTTTATGGGATTTTTGCAGTCATTTTATCGGTCATTTTTAATCATTTTTAGTTATCAAATTCCGGGCCATGATCATTAGGTCGTGTACACTTAAAGCGTCTCATGGACTGTTCGATATGACGAGATCATCAGGTTAGGAACGCCTGGTCTAGAGCAAAGTGTAGTGTATGGGATCCACTTTACGGAGGCCGTGACTTTATACATTGGCTATATAGGAAATGATTGGCTGAACGGCACAATAACACACAGCAACGCCCCTTTTCATCTCAAGTGAAATTTGAATTAGCGATATGATAATACGACTTCTTGAGCACAGTGTGTAATTGAACTCCGTCACTCGAGAGAAAATGCCATTCTTGTGGCGATGACGGAGAGAACCTATCAAGAGTCCCCTAATCAGCTGCTCGCTAATGCATTGAGTTACCAATCAAGGTCGGCTTTAACGAAGTAGATCAGGTGACAACAGTGAGATGTCATTAGCGCAAAGTTAAAGCGATATAACGCCTTTCATACTTGATAATTACCAGGGGCATCGACCCAGAGCAAGCTTGCAGGTGTTAAAAATCAAACATGTAGTCTACTACTAGCAACGCTTTTCACTTCCTAACAAAGTCTGTGGTCGTAACTTGAAGCATTTGCTCACTTTTTTATGGTGATGAAGATTATGGTAATTGTTTTTTTTAGGGTGTCTAATATCTGGGTTATAGGCCCCTAATAGCTTGGATGATCGTGAAAATGAAAATGAAACTCACTACTGGGAAATTGAAAACAAAACGAAGAATAAGGTAAATAAAAGACAGGAGGAAAGGAAATACCCTTAACCTTCGAAAAATAAGAATACAGGGACTTGGAAGAAAGGAGAGCCATGAAAGACAGATGGAAAGGGGAATGAGGAGAGGGTTCTCCCAAAGGCAATGGGAAAGGGGGGGGGGGGGAAACCGGACCCAGCACAGGAATCCCTTATGGTCGCCCAACTCCCGAACTCACCAGCCATGAGCCCTTGAGGGTGTATCACTATCACTAGTTCACCATAAGTAGTGGGGCTACACACACCATACCTCCTTGGGGGCCTAGAGCTGAAGGCAGGAGATACCAAGGAATGAAAAAGAAAAGGTCTGACCCCAAGAAGAATGAGGTTATCAGAAAATATAATTCGCAGTTTACCATCGTTAATTTCAAGTTTTTGTACACAGGTACTAAAATATAGATCAGAAGTTAATGCAAACGTTCCCACACTACAGTATTTCACTTACTAAAAATAATTGAATAATTTTCTAACTTGAATTAATTAAACTCTGCAAAAAATACAGACATTTCACAATTCTTTGTAAAACTTTAGCTTTACATACTGAACATTCTGCAATAGTGCACTCGAGTGTAATTGCAATCTGATCTGGTTCCTATTGTAATGTAGTCTGTAGGTATTAAATTTGTTTACATACCGTGTACAATATTTTCATTTACACATATTTCTCAGTAAGTATTAACTTGTTGAAAGATTGACCATATCAGTCATTTGTTCCACAGCTAAAAACAAACAATGAAGATGTAACTTGTTTAATTCAAATTTTTGGATACTTCGAATTATTTGTTGGTCCCTTCAGATTCGAACTATCCAAGTCTCACTGTATATTTTTAGATTCGAATATTTCGGGCACAGAAGTTTCCGTCACGTCCAATAGCGTAACTAGGAATTGCATCTGGAGGGGGATGAGTAGAATCAAATCCCTTTTTGGTTTTGTATTTGTTGTTTCTACTTTTTGTTTTGCTTTGTGTTTTGATTTTTTTGTTTAGTGTTTTTTCTGCTTTAGCTTTTTAATTTGCTTTATGTTTTGTATTTTTGGTTTTGTGTTTGTTTTCAGCGTTTGCTCTTGTTTTTGAATTTTTATTTTTGCCTTAAGTTTTCTGTTTTTGGTTTCGTATTTGTTTTCTGAGTTTGTTTTTGAATTTTGCTTTTGGCTTTCTGTTTTTGTTTTTTGTTTGTTTCCAGCTTTTGTTTTTCACTTTTGCTTTTTTCTTTGTGTGTTATTTTCTGCTTTTGTTTTTTAATTTTCTTTATGGGTTGTGATCTTTTGGGGAGGTTTCTTGTTTGTTTCCTGCTTTTAGTTTTGAATTTTGTTTTTTGATTTTGTGTTTTTTTCTGCTTTTGCTTTGGTATTAGAATTTTTCTTTTTGCTTTCAGTTTTTTTGCGTTTGGTTTCGTGATTCTTTTCTGGGTTTGTTTTCGAATATTGATTTTTAATTGCTGTTTTTTGATTTTGTTTTGTGTTTGTCTTCTGCTTTTGTTTTTGAATTGATATGTTTTCTGATTTTGTTTTTGTGCTTTTAATTTTGATATCTGCGTTGTGATTATTATTTCTGGTTTATTGTTTAAGTTCTGCTTATGTTTATGAATTTTGCTTTTTGTTTTTTTTGTTTTTGTGTTTGTTTTTTGCTTTTGTCTTTTAATTTTGCGGTTTTTTTTGTTATTGATTTTGTGATTGTTTTCTGCTTTTTGCTTTCTGTTTTAGTCCTGTGCTTGATTTTTCATTTTGCTTCGTGCGGGGGGCAAAATAAGGCAATCACTGAAAGCATAACTACACGTTTTCATGTTTGATCTCGATATCATTTGACACGTTTTGTTTGCCCCTCTCAATGTGCAAAAGCTAGGAAATGTAGAGTTGTGATGGGGCTAACAATAAATATTTTATGTTCGACCCTCACTATTATGTGTCAGATAACTGTATCATAATGATGGTCATTATAACACTGTTTTCCATTATGATACAGTTTCTCCAGCCAATCAGAGCTCGTTCATTGACCAATTAGGTAACGATAACTTCGCGCATGTGCTCAAAATCCAACATGTCGGACATAAACACAACATCGAACTATAATAAATTACCGACATGGAATACGCACCGACCATATGTTCGCGTAAATAAACTGGCGAATATGAGACAAGAAATAGCACTGTACCTTAAAATCACCAACACTAATTTCTACACAGCGCATTGTCTTCAAATGACTGCGGTGACAATATTACTGAGGGACGGCTGATGTAAACATATGGCTGCATATGGCATTGCAAGCCCACAGAGCGCATGCGTCGGTCGTTCAAAGCTCTTGAAAGACAAAGATATAACACCCAACGCTCGCTCTGCGATCACAAAATTCCAGTAGCTGACTCTCAACAGATATTTATGAATATTTATGTTAAAACATATAATAAAGTTATAATTATCGTCGAACATAAACAGTCGTATGCAATTCGCCTATAATGGTAATTAAGACACTCGTATGGAAATTATAAAACTCGCATACGCTCGTTTTATAAAAAATACTCGTGTCTTAATTATAGCCATTATAGGCTCGCTGCATAATGTACTATTACACAAGTAAAGATAATTGTTCTCAAATTATAAACGTACATAATCCAGTCGTTTGAAAACAATCCAAAATTTGGTTTTCTTTTCAAATAAAAATTTCATCAAATTACGTATTTTTAATTATTTGGCTCTTGGTGGCTGGAGGGGTGGAACCCTCCTAATCACATCACGTAGTTACGCCGCTGGTCCCGTCTACTAAGAACGGAAATCATTATAGCCTAATGATTAAAAGCACATCGTGTTGTGTTTCGTTAAGATCGGCAATTCCTGGAAGAACATGTGTCACGGAAGCAGTGATTCATCCAGCAGGAAAGGAAAGAACACCGTCCATCTCAAAAACACGCTAAAGACTCCGTGCGTATGCAACTGTAAGCGGTCGTTCCGAAAAGCTGCTACATGCCGAGATCAGCTGAGTATTGTGGTACACCGAAAACGTGCTAGCATTTATTCAATTATTTTATACAGTAACGGTGTCAAAACGTTGCGTGGTATTGTTGGTTGCAATAATAGATATTGTAACACAAAGAACAATGTAATATTCTACATAGGTTCCCTTCTAGAACTCACAAAATTGATTTGAAAACACGGTGGATATTGACGATGAATCGCAAGCAGTAAGTTTAAATTGTGCATTTGGGAATAAATTAGCCTATCTCTAACTAGGTTTTTTGATCTTAAAAGTTATTTTGGACTTTCAGCAAACGTTTGACCTCACGAAAACTAGGCCTATAGGTCATTGCTGTGGAAAACAAGTTAACCTATAGGTGCAAATACGCTTGCGTAGGCCTACTTAGGTCAAACTGCTTCTGAAAACCAAATTAAAAGCTCATCAGCTCGGCCCCGTAACAAAACTTTAAGTGTTTAGATTTTTCTAGGGATCTGGGGGACATCAGCTTTTCTGGTACGTAGTTTTAAGTTTCTGGGATACCTGGAAGTGTTGCATTAATTCATGTCTAATTTCTTTTTTGTATTTATTATCCATCGTTACACCACGACATTACCTCCATAATATCTCGGAAAATTTCCTCAACACTTCCTCAGAGTTTGATATTAAAAGTTAGTTTGGACTTTCAGCGAACGTTTTTGCTCACGAGAACTAGAGGTCATCGCTTTGAAAAACAAGTTAACTTATGGGTGAAAATACTCTTGCGTACTTACGCCGAACCGCTTCTGAAACCCAATTTTAAAGCTCATCAGCTCGGCCTCCTAGCATAACTTTTGGAAATTTAGATTTGTCTAGGGATCTTGGGGACTTCAGCTTCTCTGATACCTAGTTTTAAGTTTTTAGGATACCTGGAAGTGTTGCATTAATTGGTGATTATTTTCATTTATTATACATCGTTACACCACGACATTACCTCCTTAATACCTCGGAAATTTTTGACACTTCTTCGGTATTTATGTTAAAAGTTGGTTTGAACATTCAGGAAACGTTTGAGTTCAAAAAAGCTATAGGTCATCGCTTTGGAAAAAGGATCTACGGTTGAAAAAAATTTGCTTACACCGTTCTAGTCCTAAGCCGCCATTTCAAATTCCTCCAACACGGTCCCCTCGAAAAATTTAGAATATATTAGACTCTTATAGGGATCTTGTATTAGCTTCACTGGTATTAAGTTTCATGTTTCTAGGATGTCTAGAAATCCCTCATTGATCCATGTTTATTTTCAGAGTTACCTACACACAGCTCCACCTCGGCCATGGTAACATACTCGAGCTTATAAATTTGGCCACTTAGAGCGCGGCGGTGCATTTCCCACCACAACGCACGGAAAGGCACCGTGCGTGTCGCTCTAGCGGCCGGGTGGAGAACTATAGGTGAGGCAGACTCCAGGCTCGCAGCACAGATTACCTTACGCTCGCAGTCTCTGTTCTGGTATGAGCGTGTAGTCACTCCGACGATAATGGCAGAGAAACGAAGATCAAGTAAACGCAATTGTTGTATTGTCGGTTGTTCCAATACTTATGCAAATACGGGAAGTGAAATACAATTTTATTGTTTTCCAAAACGAGCGATAGAAGTGGACCGAAGGAGGCGATGGATACAAGCAGTTAACCGAAGGAAGTAAGTACACGTACATATTGCACAAATTTACAATAAATTCAACTGACCCGATTTAATTTCATTTTGGTGTTAATTTTTAGCACTGATGGATCACTTTGGCAACCTACGACTTACTCAAGAATATGCAGTGCACATTTCATCGGAAACAGAAGATCTGGACACCCACTAAGTCCAGCCTATGTTCCGACAATATTTCCTGATGAATACAAGAAGAGGAATGTTTCGCCGGGTTCTAGCTTACAGCGCTTTCACAGACAACTCAAACGATTAGAAAAGGAAGAACCAGGCGGAAAAGTTCCAGCTACAGTTTGCGCAAGTAACATAACCAAGGATGCATCCGTGGGAACAGACGCATCTGATTTTCATTGTTCAGACTTCATGTTTACTTGTTCTGTAAATGTAAACGACGTTAATACACAAACATGCATTCCACTTAATTTCGGTCTGGGAAGGAACATTTCGAAACATGATTAAATGTGTGGAACGGAAGACGATCATGCAGACGTCACGAGCCCAGGTTTCCAAGGTTACAGTTCCATAAGGAACAATACACAAATGCGTGATTTAACAGGTGTAAACTTCACGTCTTCGCCTTACTGATTGCGTTATTACCAAACTGTAACGTTTCCAAAGTTTGTAAAGAAACCAGATTATTAATTTTCCTAATGAAAATGAAAACTGGACTGTCCTATTCTGCTTTGAGAGTGCTATTCGGTGTTCACAGGACTACAATTTTACGTATTTTTACGACCGTTCTTATCCAACTCGTGCAGCGTACGAAAAATTTCATATTCTGGCCTAGTAAGGAAAGTGTTAGAGAAACAATGCCTCCAGCATTTAAGAGAAATTACAATAATTGTCGAGCCATTATTAACTGCACGGAATTTAGGGTTGAACAGGCTCCCCAAGTAGATCAGAGAGTGTATTTCGATTCTCAATACAAGGGTTGTTACACTGCAAAACTTTTAATTGCTATCACGCCTAGTGGTATGATCGCCTTTAAATCGAAATGTTATGGTGGAAGAGCTAGTGACTCATTCATAACAACTGACAGTGGTTTTTTAACTTTACTTCAACCTGGCGATGAGGTCATGGCTGATAAAGGATTTCCTGGCATCAGAACTAACTTATCTCTCCGCGGTGTCGTAATAGTGACGCCACCGTTCTTACATGAAGGGAGATTAATAGTTGAGGAGGTTGAGAGTACTTACAATATTGCAAGTGTTAGAATTCATGTAGAAAGGTGTATTCAAAGAATCAAAATATACAATATATTACAGAAATTGCCAACAGAACTGTTTCCGTACATAGATGACATTGTGCATATGTGTTGCGTTTTAGTAAATTTGCAAACTCCAATAATTAAAGAATAGTTCGAGATTTTTCCTACCATCAGTTTGTTTTATATATTCTTTGTTTTCATTTTCTATTGAACTGTTCAGTGTTTACCAAGCACAAATGATTACTTAATTATCATTAGGAATACCGCTAATTTTTGGCAAGTAATTACTGAAATAGAACTTTGAAATTTTGGTGAGACATTCCTCGACATACTTATTGTCCTTATAAACAGGTATTGTCAACTGTTGTGCTCTGCTATATACATATAGATCACATTTTTCTAAGCCAGTTATGTACATTAGTATTTGTATTTGTGTGTAATACAAATGGCTTGTCTTTAAATGAATGTTTTTTTGCCCATCAGCGTAAAGATAACGTACTCTCACATTCCCTGCCTCATCAACTATTGATTTATCTTTACAGGAAGATGGACACTTAACTTCAAACACTCTGTCAGCTACATTCCCCTTGAGAGCTATGCCATCTGGAGAGCCACAAATCCAAGTTTGTTTTTGGTGGATTATTAACCCACACCGAATAACACGAACACTGAATGAACTTGCATAACATTCTATTGCCTCACTTTCCATTTCACTTCCGTAAGAAAGATTGTTCAAAGCAGCTCCCCCAATTGGTGAATCAGTTACAAATGCGAGAGCTAAAGTATCAAAGTTATGTCTCCTAGTTTTGATCCGATGTGCTTTCGTGCTAGCAGATATTCGTTTCTTTCTTTCTTTCTTTCTTTCTTTCTTGAAACCATCGAGGACTTCGTGATTGAGGTACAGTTTCCAGGGAGATTTTAATTATCTGATCTGTATCAACCTGAACTTTGCTGGTAAAAAACATTTCGTCACTCACAGTGTGAAAGGTGTATTTGACCGGTGAGAGCACGGCGTTAGAGACTTGTAAATGTACTAGCTGTGTCACAATTTCCTCACATTCTTCTCTCTCCACATAATTCACTACCCTGTTCATCAACGAGCTGACTACGGCCCTGCACGATTGTTCGATTTCAGTTCTTCCTTCTGCTCGAAGTATTGCGCGAAGACTGCAAGGGATGTGTTTTAAAATATCCTCACTTAATTCAAAGGGAGAAAGGGATGTCTCTGAAGTCTTTTTGCCGAACAGTGCTTCTACGCGTTTGCCTTTCCTATATTTTTCTTTTGACACTGTTTTCGGACTCTGTTTTCCCCATTGTTGCGTATGGTCTGTTTTCGAGACAACACTTTCATTATTTACCAAATACACTACCGCAGCTACGTGTTTGCAAGTTACTCTTGCACCTGCAGGACAGGAACATTCACTGCTCGAGACATTACGATTCTGGTCAACCTAAACACAAAATAAAAATGGTTACAAGTTATTAACACATAGCAAACATGCAAACGCGTCAGCTGTATATATATATATATATATATATATATTATAGGCGACCTAATATCCTCAAATTAAATATTACAATGTCAGTTAGTGGTCGTGAAAGTCTACGTATTGAGATACATTAAGTAATTATTCCTAAATAAACTTTATAAACTTTATAAATTGTGATCTAACTACACCATGCCTACCTCAAGTTTCACAATATAAAAGGCGGCAAAGTCACAGACGTTTGCCGGGCGACTTTTCCTGTGATATATCCGAAAGCATTCGAAATTAACTCTTCCACGTCGTTCACGTGGCCACTGACAACTAGGGTTTTTCCTTTCTTCCATGATGATTCACTTAGATCCCCGAATTGAATCTCTCTAAACCCGCAACTTGTTCGAACGTCACACATGCTGTACTGAGACTCACGCAATACGCCTCACCTCTTGTTTCAGAACGGGCCACTACGTAGCGCTAGTAGTAGCATTTCGAGCTGCCTGCACGGTGCCTATAGATAGAGCTCTGCGCGGATAAACAAAACACTATCTGCATCCGCCCCGCATCCACACGACTGATATCCACATCCGCCCCGCATCCACACGACTGATATCCACATCCGCCCCGCAACCACGCAATTGTTACCCGCCCCGCAACCGCACGATTTTTTTCCGCATTCGCATGTTTGTTATAGGAATCTACTGGCATTAAAATCATATGTTTAATTAGATAAAGCATAAATTACTAAATTACTGAAGACCTGAATAATGGTTGTGTATTTGTAGTCCATAGATGGCTGTATCAAAATAAATAATAAAGCAACACATGTAGACATTTGAGGACCAAGTCGTTCCTTCCGTTAGGCTTTGTATGTCATGAGCTATGTTTAAAATAAATGTTATACAGCCAGAATTGCAACCCTTTCCTGTTCGGTGTGTTAATTATGCTTAATGACATGATTAAAATGTGATTTTAAATCATCATCTTACATTTGTCATGAAGAAAACAAAACGGAAAAATATGTCGAACATCTTGGTCCTAGTAATGATTGTACCAATTTTGCAAATCGGTACATGTTCATCTTATCTTCGAGACGCAGCTGGAGCTCCAGGTCTGGGCAGATTCTCATGAGAAAATACACCAGCCCCCTTCTGAGAATTCCATTCACCAAATTGGCACCTGGCTACTGCTGAAATGGGTTCGCCGAGGCCTTCCTGCCAGGATTTGTGCCTTTGTGTGTGCTGTCACTTATTGGCTTATCGTGATAGACACTCGTCAAGAGAGAAAATCGAGCTTTGTGTCTGCAAACTTTGGAAAAGCGAACATTTACTGTCAGCTGCATTCGCCAAGCTCTTATTCTGAGAAAGATCTTACAAAGGACATTGTGTAACACCTCGACTCCTAGAAGGTTTCTACGCAGTAACCTGCATGAGCTGATATTCTATAGTACCCACTCAAGACCTTGAACTCTGGCTTTTGTTTTGGCCGGTTGTGCAACTAGTCGCAGTTGGTACTACTGGAGGTTTGTGGTGGGGGATAGGCTGATATACAAGGGTGGAATCGGTGACTCAAGAGAACAGTACGAGACGAACAGTGTGTGAGGAAGTTTGGTGACAGAAAGACTCTTGAGCACTTGCCTCCGGGGAAAACGTGTGTGCAGTTTTCCCCGGAGGGTTCGAAGACTCCAGGTGGTACTATCATGATTTAATTACTAAGGGGCATAACCAAGGACGATCTATACAAACTTTGACTGCTAAATTTGGTAACGTCATTTTAAGGCCGCGTGTCGGCGGTCCATAAGCCTAACTAGATAAAGTCTATTTTAACACTTTAGTATGTAATCTTTTGGAGGGTCTAGTAATACTTTGGTGGTACCTTTATATGTAATTACTGCAGGGTGGATTATTATTATCCTATTTCGGGTTAGCTGGATGGGACCCTCGTGGTTTTAACTTTGGTCAGAAAGGCTGCTGAAGACGTTAAATCAAAAGCAGGCTTTCGGACCGCCTTAGTCGTATTAAACGGCTCTTAAATTACTTATGTAACCTTGTTTTGGAAGTGGCACAGAGTCTAACTTCATGTTATTTTTCCATTAGTTTTGACGTCAGGGGAATCATTCCTGATAAATTCGTTTCTATCACAAATGTGGATGTGTAATTTTGCCAAGCGGGCAAGTGTCTGGTTTGTTTAGGTTAAGTGATTCATTGGTGTTTAATTAGATCATATTTGTCAGTTAGTTAATTAAGTGGTGGAAGGCTGTCTCTTGTAATTGTTTTATTTTACTGCTCAATACATGTTAGCTTATTTCATTTTGTCATATTATTTATTGCATGAAGTCACTAGGAAGATTATTTCCCCTTTTCATTCTTCATCTTTGGCAGGGTCAATTTAATACGGCCTGCTGAGGTACGCATCCAGCGTTCCACCCAACAAGCTGGTCTTGACATTGGTTTCGTCCCGCCTGTTCTCTCTTTTCTAAATCGATGAGGGTGTTCTTGAAAACCAAGCAAATCGGAACATTCGCTCCTAGGTTTTTTTTGCTGTGAACTCAGCTGGCCTAGCGAGTAATTAAATTAGCCTTTTCATATGTTTTTATATTATTAATTCTGGGTGTGGTAATGTCATGTGATCATTTATTTTGATATGCTAATATTATTATTATTATCGTTTTGGCCTATAAACAGGGTAAGGGGGGATGGGGCTACTGTTACAATGGTAGCAGAGCGTGGTTTTGCTCTGCGATCTTGCCGTTAGTAAACAATCCTTCCTATTGACTGATTGCAGTAATTAATTAAAATTAAATTCAGTAACTTAATTAATGTAGATTGGGCCCTCCATACTACTAATCTTTTCTCCAATAGGTAGGCTAGTAATTAGAGCAGAACCTAATACATGTTGTGATTTGATTTCATGTAAAATAACTTGTTGTGTACACCATGGACCATATGAGCAATTCATATCGTCAGCTGTCAGGCGAGAAGTGGCAGTCACATGCGCTGAACGAAATTCAGGACTGCTGAGATAAAAATGGCGTTGCTGCGTTGCCAGATTGACGAGTCGACCGGCTGAAAGAATTTCACACGTGGTGAGTTTTGATATGCTGTTTGTATGTTTTGGGGTGGTTGTAAATTCATTCTGTTCTTGTAGGAACTAGTCCAGCTCAATTTTACTGCACCTGTGTTAAATCTACACCTCGGGAAGTGTTGTTTTGACTAAATTGTGTCACGTGTTTGAAATAATAAAATGTTTGTCTGGTTGGAAGTAGTGTTGGTAAAATTTAAATTATTGACGTTTTAAATTCTCTTGAAAATAGGCTGAAATTGATAAACTTGTATTTCCAGTAAGAATAACTTAGTGTCTGTTTTGATGTGTGTTTAGTACACGCCTGTTGAATCACGTAGTGATTTTGAACCATCATGGCCGACGTCTGTGACAAGTTATTATTTTATACAACTGATGTCAGTGAAAATGTGAATTGCGTGTGTGGATTTATCATCAGCAGGTTCCTTGGGGTAAATCTGTAATTATTCTTAATAATTGTTAGTGATGTAAGGCTGAAATTCTGCGATTCGCTGTGCATAATACGTGTGAGGTATAATTGGTAGTGATCAGCTGTTCATTAGGCCAAACATTTCAAGTTTTGTTGTCATTTCTTTAGCTGGGGGTTAATTATTTCGCTGTTGGTAGTTCTGTCAAATTAAATTGGACCGTGAGAGTATTAAAATTTGGTATTGTCAACTTATTTTGCGTTAAATTAATTCTGGAAAATGGTCGAATTGCTGTCTATATGTACGTTCGGTAATTGTATTTTGAATGATGTTAAATGTCGAATTGCGTGTGTGCTAATTCAGTATAAATGAATCAGGTGAGTGTTTATGTATGTATGATTTATGTTTAAGTTGCTTAGTAATTGGGAGGAGAGTAAATTGTCTTGTTGTGACATGGGGATTTTAAGGTTAGATTGTCATCTAAATTGGTCAAGTATTAAATGGCTTTAATATTCAGTATATTAGTGTGTTTTCGTTGAGTGACTTACTAAGTGGGATATTTCTGGGAGGCAGTCACCTTCACGTCGCATCTCATTTAGGGTGTAAATAAATATTTTCCCCCGATTCGTGTCTTTCGTTTTAGGACGTTTTTTTTACGATGTAAGGAGAACTGTGATTTCAGGGCTACAACTTTGGGTTGTTTTATCAGGTCCTTACGTGAGTTGATACTCCGTTGGCGTTATAGTGTCTTGACGATCCGAATACTAACATACTGATGTAAATGGGGAATTTTAGGATTGTTCAGGGAAGGGAGCACTTATGTCTGGTGGAGGTATGAATGTATTTCTGTGGTTCACTGTGTTCAGGATGAAAGAGTGTGTGTGATGCGATTTTTATTGCTGCCCTGAGTAGGAATCGAACTGGTGTTCTTTGGTGGTCAAAATTGTATTTATTTTCTTTGGTAATCCTTCAGTTTTTTTTAATCCTGCTGATTGAATGAAAGTCATGTGTGAATGAATTGATGTAGGTTTGCAATTTGAATTTGGGTGGGAGTAATTGAGGCCTAATTGCCAGTAACGTAAGATGGATTATTATTAATTTTATATTAGTTGTATTAGTTGCATTTTGAAAATGGACCTATTATGCAGATGTGCTTCGTATGGGGATCTACTGTCAGGAGTCCATTTAATTTGGGGTGTGAGTACCATCTTGATTGGGCCCGGGCAGGGTGTATATAGCATTTGCCAGACTCGAGTGACTGAAAGGTATGGGACTTCGTTATCTCGGTGAAAGGCTAATTTTTTGGGGGGTATTTAGAAGCCACTCGTCCAGTTTGTATGGAGAGTCGGGCCACAATTGGTGAGCTGCCGGTAAGTGTTTCTATACCATAGGGTATTTTGTGTTCATGATATTTGTACGATTGCTAATTTGCATAATTGAATGTAATGGGTTATTGTCGTGGGTGGTAAAATCTTATAATGATATGTTTGAGAAGGATGTGTGATGGATGATGGATGAATGTTAGGAACTGGAGTCCTGTGTTCGAGTTCCAGTGATGAAGTTGGTAACTCTGGGAATACTTGTTGATTGTTGGTATATATAAAAAAAAAATATTTGGTAGTTCGGTTGGTGAAGGTTTTCCTTTAGGGAGATATCCTGCGGTGGCATGCTGAGCTGTCGTTGTATGTCAGCTGCTGTGTTCACTAGTCTGATTTTGAGATTTTTGGGAGGTTGCAATGCTTCGTTTGCGATGGCATTGAAATAGGCTGGTTCGTTAGTTATTAATAACTTGCAGTTTCTTGCTGTTAGGCGGCTAGGTTTTTCTATTGTGGTCGCATTTCTGAAGGGTTGTAGGTTCGTGAGATTTCATGTAGACTCCCGTTAGCTTGGGTGTGTTCACTTCACAATCAGCTGTTGTAGGCGTTCATGCATATTTTGATATTTTGATTCTGGAGTTTTCACTTGAGGGTGCTTCAGTGCATTAGTTGGTTAGTTATTTATAACTTGCAGCCTTGATCTGTTAGACCGCTAGGGTCTCTGTTGTAGTCTCAACTCTGAAAAGTTCTGGGTTCGTTAAAATTTCGAGTAGCCCCGTCATCTTGGGTGTGTGTGTGAGTTCGGCTGTTGCCACCGGATGTTCTGATCGATTGTGAGCCTTAGTGACAGTTAGTGTCCTGGGTAGTTACTGGAGTAATCATGTTTGGTGGTAAAAATAATTTAAATTCTCTGAGTAATAGAGTGTTGATAGCTTGGCAGTTTTTTTTAGTGCGAGGTTCCAATGTGGTTAGGTGCGAGCTGGATTTATGGATTTATTTTGAAGATTTTAATTGCTTCGTGCCTTTTGAGATGTAACATCTGTCACTTCTGTGATTTGTAATTCTGAATAAATTAGTTTTGATATTCTGGGAGAGATTTTATTGGCGTTAGCATTTGGTGAGATACAGACACGTGTTGTTAGTCAAGGAGGTTGTGAATTTTGAGATTTTAAGTAGCTTCGTGAAGTTAATGTTTTAAGAACGTTTTGATGACAGTGGTGAGTTGAAGCATCATGGGTTCGATTTGAGTGTGGTCATAAAGTGTCACCCGGTATTTGGATGGTGAATATTAATGGTAGGTGACACACGTTGTTAGTTGGAGACGTCTGTAGTCTGTGGTAACGCCACGTAGAGAAATTTTCGGGGTTGTGATTGTCTGTGTTGTGTGATTGGAAGGTGAACCACGTGCACTTGGGTGTGTGTGACGCTTAGTGGGTGCCCTACCTTGTGTCGAATGTGTATTTATGTTTTGGTAATGTGTTGTACTGTCATCTTCTGAGGCGGCCATGCCTTTGTAGGGGAAGATGTTAATTACCCTCTGTGGGGTCGTGTGTTGACCGGAGGGGGAGCTCAGGTACCGAGCTGATTTTGTCGTGATGGCCAAGGTTTGGTGGCGCAAGAGTGATGTTCCTCCCGGTGTCATAAGGGAGAGGACCTGTCATGTGAAGGACAGGGCGGTGTTGGTTTGTGTAGTGTGTGAATGACAGTGCATACTGTTTTAATAATTCACGTCAGATTGTGAACTGCAGTCCTCGTGCTGTTTTCCTGGTTCGCAAGTTGTCCTATGGAATTTAGGGTTATTTATGTTTTGTGTTGTCGCCGGGAACAGAGCCCGTAGGCAGTTATGGAGTAGGAGACGTTGTGTGTCACCGGGAACAGTGCCCGTTGGCAGATATGGAGTCGGAGAAATATCGGGGTGACAGCCCGATGGAATTAAGGGCATTTTTATTATTAAAGTGTGAATGTGTGTGTGTGAATTATGTGGGTGACGTGGTTTTTCCTTATTTTGTTTGTCTTGCTGCTAGTGTGCTTGCGTGATAGGATGTTGTGGTCTCTGTTCCTCCTGTCCTTGGAGGCCACTGAGGGCAGTGTGGGTCAGGAACATGTGAAATTGAGCAAGACATGTAATTTGTGTTTGTGTGCATATCAAAACGAGCTCTGTGTGATGCCTTCAGTGCGGTAGGTAATTTTGTAATGTATTAACTTGAGCGGTGTCACGGGCGGTATAGTAAATGTAGTTCTGATGGAATGCCCCGTGCGGCATGTTAATGTAATTGTCATTGTGAATTTTGGAAATAGTTACGTGCTGTCCTGATTTCGTGAAGTCGCAGAAAAATGGTCCTTCGGTTTTGTTAAAGTAAATTCATTTTGGAAAAATTGTTTAAAAATTTTTGTGGGCAAGTTTGTAGGTGCCTTTGATTTGCATATTCTAAAGAAAAAAATTCTGGGTTCTGTACACCTTAGTTAAATTTTAGTTATTCTTGCTAAGTATTGTAGTGAACTTTCAATTAAGCTTGTTAACGTCAGTCATATCGTATAGTTGGTTGCCCCTTTCGTGTGATTTTAATACTTCAGTGGACCTTTAATTATGCCCTGAACACTATCTCCTTGCGTAGAACCTTGTTTGAAGCCTCAAGTATCCCTTGTGACATGAAGGACTCTTAAGTGAACTTCGATGGGACACTAATGCTTCGTGTAAGGTCTTCTTTTATCCTTCCTGGGATAACTTCGGCTGTTTGGGCTGGTTGACTGGCCTGGAACGATTGTTCCCTCTAAGGGAACTGTATTTGGACCATACGCTGCTGTTCTGATGTGTGTTTCAGTGGTCACTATGTGGGACGTGTACTACCAATCTGGGCCCAGTTTGGAGGTACCATCTAGGTCCCATGGCATCATTCTACCCGAGGAGATCTACTTCAAGGTCCGCTGGCGGAGATTGGAGTGGCCTCTTCAGCTGCCAAGAGACCAGCTGGACACCATCACCCTGTTCATCATCTCCCCATCGTCTTCCTTTGGAGGAGGAGGATGTACCAATTTTGCAAATCGGTACATGTTCATCTTATCTTCGAGACGCAGCTGGAGCTCCAGGTCTGGGCAGATTCTCATGAGAAAATACACCAGCCCCCTTCTGAGAATTCCATTCACCAAATTGGCACCTGGCTACTGCTGAAATGGGTTCGCCGAGGCCTTCCTGCCAGGATTTGTGCCTTTGTGTGTGCTGTCACTTATTGGCTTATCGTGATAGACACTCGTCAAGAGAGAAAATCGAGCTTTGTGTCTGCAAACTTTGGAAAAGCGAACATTTACTGTCAGCTGCATTCGCCAAGCTCTTATTCTGAGAAAGATCTTACAAAGGACATTGTGTAACACCTCGACTCCTAGAAGGTTTCTACGCAGTAACCTGCATGAGCTGATATTCTATAGTACCCACTCAAGACCTTGAACTCTGGCTTTTGTTTTGGCCGGTTGTGCAACTAGTCGCAGTTGGTACTACTGGAGGTTTGTGGTGGGGGATAGGCTGATATACAAGGGTGGAATCGGTGACTCAAGAGAACAGTACGAGACGAACAGTGTGTGAGGAAGTTTGGTGACAGAAAGACTCTTGAGCACTTGCCTCCGGGGAAAACGTGTGTGCAGTTTTCCCCGGAGGGTTCGAAGACTCCAGGTGGTACTATCATGATTTAATTACTAAGGGGCATAACCAAGGACGATCTATACAAACTTTGACTGCTAAATTTGGTAACGTCATTTTAAGGCCGCGTGTCGGCGGTCCATAAGCCTAACTAGATAAAGTCTATTTTAACACTTTAGTATGTAATCTTTTGGAGGGTCTAGTAATACTTTGGTGG
The DNA here is from genome assembly GCA_946902985.2 of Meconema thalassinum. Lineage (NCBI taxonomy): Eukaryota > Metazoa > Arthropoda > Insecta > Orthoptera > Tettigoniidae > Meconema > Meconema thalassinum. The sequence continues at coordinate 166,632,127 of OX336396.1, forward strand.
TACCTTTATATGTAATTACTGCAGGGTGGATTATTATTATCCTATTTCGGGTTAGCTGGATGGGACCCTCGTGGTTTTAACTTTGGTCAGAAAGGCTGCTGAAGACGTTAAATCAAAAGCAGGCTTTCGGACCGCCTTAGTCGTATTAAACGGCTCTTAAATTACTTATGTAACCTTGTTTTGGAAGTGGCACAGAGTCTAACTTCATGTTATTTTTCCATTAGTTTTGACGTCAGGGGAATCATTCCTGATAAATTCGTTTCTATCACAAATGTGGATGTGTAATTTTGCCAAGCGGGCAAGTGTCTGGTTTGTTTAGGTTAAGTGATTCATTGGTGTTTAATTAGATCATATTTGTCAGTTAGTTAATTAAGTGGTGGAAGGCTGTCTCTTGTAATTGTTTTATTTTACTGCTCAATACATGTTAGCTTATTTCATTTTGTCATATTATTTATTGCATGAAGTCACTAGGAAGATTATTTCCCCTTTTCATTCTTCATCTTTGGCAGGGTCAATTTAATACGGCCTGCTGAGGTACGCATCCAGCGTTCCACCCAACAAGCTGGTCTTGACATTGGTTTCGTCCCGCCTGTTCTCTCTTTTCTAAATCGATGAGGGTGTTCTTGAAAACCAAGCAAATCGGAACATTCGCTCCTAGGTTTCTTTTGCTGTGAACTCAGCTGGCCTAGCGAGTAATTAAATTAGCCTTTTCATATGTTTTTTATTATTAATTCTGGGTGTGGTAATGTCATGTGATCATTTATTTTGATATGCTAATATTATTATTATTATTATCGTTTTGGCCTATAAACAGGGTAAGGGGGGATGGGGCTACTGTTACAATGATATTAAAACAATTTCGGACTGTATTCTAAAAACTATCCGCAAATTTTCTCCAAGTATTATCCGCAGCTTATCCGCTATCCGCAGAGCCATGTAAACTATATTCCTATCTACATCTGCATCTATGCAGACATTATAGGAAGAAAATTAACTACCATGCTCACTGGATGAACATCACACGGGTATCTAACGAGCCATTAAAAAGCTGTTCATGCACCTCGTAAGTCTGAACTCATACTTTCAGTTAATGCAAATATTTCTCATAAGTCACGGCTTCGTGACCCTGGCTTGACACTTAACATGCAGTCGGCACGAAAGGAAAGTAGAGGTCTTAAACCCAGGACTGGGCTGCAGTATGTAACATAGACTTTACCTGTGTATATTAAGGCTTTCACGGCCCGGATTATATAAATAATTCATGTTTTTTGGGCTAATGCCGTGTGTATTTTAGATTAGAACCATACGTTTCGGAGAAACCTTGCCTCCTTTTTCAATGGAATCAAACAATGTGGCCAAAGAAAGCATATCAATGGGATTACAAAAATTACAAAAAATATAGATAAATTACTCGGTTCGTCACCAGAGAGCAGCTGCCAGAAATTACTGTATGGACCATGGTAGAACGGCGGACAGAGTAGTAAGTAAGGAGAAGGTAAAGGGGGCGGGGTGAAAATATAGAGACTCCTCGAAGAATGAGGATGTCCAAAAGAAAAAAGAAAGGGGGGGGGGAGGAGTTTCCATCTGTTTTTTCGCCGTTGCCTGTATGACGTTAGGTATCGTTCAGATACACTTCCCTTTTGTTTATGTTTCCCACCTCCCCTCCCCATTTCCTTATGGACATCCTCATTCTTCGAGGAGTCTCTATATTTTCACCCCGCCCCCCTTTACCTTCTCCTTACTTACTACTCTGTCCACCGTTCTACCATGGTCCATACAGTAATTTCTGGCAGCTGCTCTCTGGTGACGAACCGAGGAATGTATCTATATTTTTGTAATTTTTGTAATCTCATTGATATACTTTCTTTGGCCACATTGTTTGATTCCATTGAAAAAGGAGGCAAGGTTTCTCCGAAACGTGTGGTTCTAATCTAAATACACACGGCATTAGCCCAAAAAACATGAATTATTTATATAGAATTTACCTTTTAGACACAGGGGCATCTTACTTAGTTGTTTCAGTTTAGCGCTCTGGATTTCGCTTTAATTAGCTTCGTATGCTTGGATGAGTGAGAAATTTGATGATTGCATTTTTAATACCTAAACTTGCAATTGGCACTAGGTTTGTCGATGCCTTATATTACGGTGGATTTGTAGTGGGAAACATCTGAAAATAATTTCTATGAAGGAATCTGGACCAACCTATCCTCGTTTGTCCTCAAGAGGTAATCATTCAGTGGTCCTCGGGCTATGTATTGAGACTATGGACCCATAGGTCATAGATTCTGTTTGTTGTTCTTATTTCATTTAAAGGGGCTGGGGCATCGTGGTAATTCAGTTTCGTGTACATGGTGTATAGGAGTTTTTGTCTGATAACCTGTGTTATTGTGGTAACTGTGTTAGTGTGTATTTTTTTTATTCAGGTAAGAATTGGGGAGGAGGAAGCCGTGACCTTAAGTTAGGAACCATCCCGGCATTTGCCTGGAGTAGAAGTGGGAAACCATGGAAAATCACTTCCAAAATGGCCCAGGTGGGAATCGAACCCAACTCTTCTCAGTTTTGCCTCACGAGGCTTAATGTACCCTACTCCAGCCATCAGACCAGAATTAAATTACTTGGCAGAGCCGGGATTTCAACCCGTACCTCTGGGGCGACAGGCAAGAGTCTTAGAAGTTACACCATAAGGTGGTCTTCTAGATTATAATCTATTCAGCTTCGTGAGGCAAAACTAAGAAAACATGAGTTTGATTCCCATCTCAGAAGTCCTAAAAGAGGTTTTCCGTGGCATCAGATAGATTCCCCACACAAGGGGTTAATGACTTCGATGTTGTTAAGTCCCAAATGAACCAACAACAACACAAATGACAAATTAATCCATATCAAACCTCACATAAATATATTTAAATCTCTCCAACAACCGGGCATCAAACACGATATCCTCAGATCCCGGAGACCAATAATTAAGCAGGATATTTCTTACTTATATTCCTGAGAAGAGACTGAAGAAGTTAAACGGAAGAGAAAGCCAAACATTCCAGTTAAGACGAGGCGTGGACAGAATAGACAACCTGCTTACTTTCGCACGATCGAAACACACTTGTGCATTGTGACCAATGAACTAGGACTACAGTAGATGCTGTCAGCGCGACCATTGGTAAGTTTTCTTTCTCTCAGGGAATCAATCTGATGCAAATCATCAAAAAATTGCATGGAGAGCATGTACTTCAACTTTTAGGGGAAAAAAGAATAGCCTATTTAGAAACAGACAGGATGGCTCAAGGTTACACAAAAGACCTATTCCCAGTAGGGCTGATACTTTAAATCGAATTATTTCAGTTAGCTTGCCACGGTGGGTGAGTGGTTAACGTGTCGGACTACCAACCCCAAGCTTGCAGGTTCGCCCCTGGCCGTGGTAAGCGATTTTTGAAAGGCGACAAAAATCACGACATGGATGTCATACGTTGTTGGCATGTTAAATAACCCATTTGAATTCAGTAGGCCGTGTTCAATGCCAAAATTAATCTCGGGATTTTCTGCCAACACAAAGTTCCTCCATTCTCTACTAGAAAGCGCTGTAGTGTCAAGGAGCGTAGATATCTAACCTCCTTGACTTTCATAGCGTTCAAAGGAACGATGAACGTTGACATGCAAGCTGCCCTCTGGGTGTCAATTAACAAAGCTTGCACCCGGCACCCGAGGCCATACGATATTATTATTATTATTATTATTATTATTATTAATAATATTATTATTATTATTATTATTATTATTATTATTATTATTATTTCAGTTTTCGAATAACCAATTAATCGAAAGAGAAAAATCGATACATTGCTATAAATAACGATTAATCGATTGTGCGTTCAATCAATTAATCTATTGGTCGTTTAATCAATCTACCTCGCTCCTTTCACTACGCTCTCCCATAAGCAAAACAGACATTTCATTAATTAAAATATATTGTATTATTTATTTATTTATTTATTTACATATTTTACGCCCGCATTGGAGCACTTAAATCAATAAATTTGAGTAAATTTCTTCTTTTTCTACTCCCAGAACTTTCTCATCCTCTCCGACCTGGAAGCCCTTTGTGTGTCCGATAGGCCTATAGTATATTTTTTCCGTTCAACTGTTCTTAGTTTGAGACTTATGCTTTTGTTCTTCAAAATCCTCTTCTCTTCTCTATCTTTGATTTGTTGCCGAGTTATACCCAATTCTTCCAAATCATCCTGAACGTTTTGAACCAATTATTATTGATTTTATTTTTCAAAAAGTAATCAAATAGTAGTTTCAATATCCTGGTTTCTGGCAGTCTTGATATGTGACCGAAAAAGGAAATTCTTCTTTTACGCATTGTAGTTATTATTGATGCACATTCACGATAGACGATGTTGTTAGGCAACAATCTCCACTGTCCATCAACTTGGTGTTTTTTATTAATAATTGTTCTAATAATTCTTCTGTCAATTTTCTGTAATTTATCTGTTGTAGATTTTACATTCAATTTGAATAAAGTTTCACTAGCATAAGTTGCCTCTGGTTTAACTATGGAATTATAGTGTTTCAGATTAGCGTTTATCGATAGGGATTTCTTTTTATAGGTTGGCCAGGTAAGTCTTTGTGCTTGTTTAAATTTAGTTGTTCTGTATTCTATTGCTTCTTTTCCATTTGTGTTCCATGTTATTATTTCCCCAAGATATTTGAATTTCGGAACAATTTTAATCTCTTTATTATTGTTCAGTTGAAAGACTGGTAGATCAACTACAAAAGTTGGCATCATTTCTGGTTTTTCAAATGAAATTTGTAATCCCATTTTTTTGGCTATAATTTCTAGTTGTTCAATTTGAAATTTGGCCTCTTCTATTGTATTTGCAAGTAATGCTAAATCGTCCGCAAAAGCAAGGCAGTTGAGCTTAATATTTCTACCGATCTTGATAGTTGGTTGACATTTCTTGTTCCATTCACGCATAACCTTCTCCAATGCACAATTAAACAACAATGGTGAAAGTCCGTCTCCTTGTCGGAGTCCAGTTCTTATAGTGAATGATTCTGATAATTCACCTCTAAATTTAACTTTTGCCTTCGTATTTTTCAAAGTCATAATAATGAGGTTAACGAGTTTTTGGTGTAAGCCAAATTCTTTAAGGCTTTTCAGTAATGATTCACGATGGATACTGTCGTACGCTTTCTTAAAATCTACAAACGTGATGACTAGACCCTTATTTCGAACTCTTTGGTGCTTCATTATCCATTTTAAACTAATGCTTTGATAAAATAATATAGGTTAAAACAAAGTAAAACAAAACTGTTTCTGTCCTAAATAATAAAGAACAAGAATTCAAAATCTTTGCAGAAATCTCTTAGTCTTCTTTTTTCGAAATCCTTCCCAATTTGATGTATGTTTGTCCTTCCACTGTCAATGACTCTTATTTGGTTGTTAATATAAACAAGGAAGGACGCTTTGTATACTGTAATTAGGCAAAAAATGTTGTTGTTTGAGTCTTCAGTCTTTTGACTGGTTTGATGCCGCCTCCCTGTCCTGAGCTAATCGTTTCATCTCTACATAGCTACCACACCCTACATCCAAGGCAATCTGTTTAATATATTCTAACCTTGGTCAACCCCTTCAGTTCTTGTCGTCGACCCTTCCTTCCATAACTAAGCTTGCTATTCCTGGGTGTCTTAGTATGTGTCCTACCAACCTATCTCTTCTCTTCATTAGCAGTCGCCAGAAACATCCCTCCCCTCCCACTCGTCTTAATACCTCTTCGTTTGTAACCCATCTACCCATCTGATCTTCATCATTCTCCAGTAACACCACATTTCAAACGCTTCTATTCTCCTCTTTTCTGCTGCACCAACAGTCCAAGGTTCACTTCCATAGAGTGCCACGCTCCAGACAAAGGCTTTCAAAAATGACTTCATAACACCAAAATCTATATTCGATGACAACAGATTCTTTTTTTTGTGGAAATGCTTTCCTTGCCCGAGCCAACTTGAGCAAAAAATAACTTTTTAAGTTTCTATAGGCCTACATCATTTCGAAAAAAGCGTAACTCAACTTAAGCGATGACCTCTAATTTAAACTTATTTTCTTATGTCGTGTGTACTAATCAATTAATCGATTCTTTGGTTAGTCGATTAATGGATTAATCTTTTTTGATTTATTTCAAAATATTTGATTAAAATATTTTTAATCTATTAACCAGACATCGCTTATAACCATCTCGAATTCCCAGGACAGGGAGACAAAGACAACTGCTTCAAACCAGTTAGACTGAATACTCAAAAACAACCAGCCTACCCTTGTTAACTTAGTCATGGATTGGCAAAATGTACTGCATTAATATTGTAATTACCCTAGATTCCCCATGGCATTGTAAGAATTCCATGGGAAACAAGATGGGCGCCAGTATGGAATAGAATCCCTTGCAAAGCAATTAAAATAATTCTCTACACACGTCATGCATTTTACGATCGCACATATGCTTACCCGTGCGTGCTGATAATTCTATGAGCCATATCCACATTGTAATCCACTAAATTAATAGACTGACACGTTAGGGTTGGAAAACTACGTGGAAACATGATTCGTATTTATACTGCTCTCTCATGAACCGTAATCTCGGAGCTTAATGCGCATTAACTAGACTTTTATATCTATAACGTGTCAGGTTATCCACATTCAGTAGGAGAATTAGTAAAACAGGTCTGCTTGATTGGGAACTGTCAATTTGAAGTACAAGAATATAAACAACAAATTGAGCCCTCAAAAGAATTAACTAGTAAAAGATTAGACACCTTCAAAGTAGATTTATTTATTTATTTATTTATTTAGCGTATGGCTACATCACGAATTACAAATTATTACCGTTAGCTTACAAGCTAATATCCATGCCACGAATGAAGTCTAGAGATTTCTCCGCCATCACCAGGATCTCCGTTGGATCCCCAGTAGAAGCTTTCAGAGAACACTCCTGAACTATATGGCAAACAGTCTGTTTTTCAAACCAGATAATTTCCTATTACCTTATTATTATTATTACTATTTCGTTTCAGCCAGTCAAGGACCATGTCATTTCACCGTTTCCTTTTTGTATTGAAATTAGTCCAGTATTCTTTCCTTCGTAGACTGTGTTGGTCCTTTCTCTCTTTTGTCCACGCCTTTCCAGTTTTCAGCGTCGGCTTTAGTTGGAAACTGCGATGTTCGAAAAGTTTTCTCTTAAGTTGGTCACGCTCCTGGGTATCTTCACATGAGATCCCAATCTCGTGTAGATCTCATTGTATCCCACTGAATTAGGCTGTCTATTTCTCTTGGCAACTGTTAATGAAGAGAAGAGATAGGTTGGTACGACACTTACTAATACACCCAAGAATAACAAACTTGGTTATGGAAGGAATGATCAAGACGTGAACTGTTGGGGTAGACCAAGGTTAGAATATGTAACGCAGATTTTCTATGATGTAAGGTGTGGTAGCTATGTAGATATGAAACGATTAGCTCAGGACAGGGAGGCATGGAGAGCTGCACAAAACTATTCAAAAGACTGAACTCAATAAACAACAAAAACTGTCTTGTTTTTGGCTTTGCATTTGGGAGGCTTCCCTAGAGAGTATATGGGAATCCAAGAAAACCATTCGTAGTTTGGCTGAAGTAGGAATCGAACCAATAGCTCTTAAGTTGTAGTCGATTATTTGGGGCCTTTGCAGCATCGTGGTCATGTAGCCCTGTGTACTTGGGTGTGTGTAGAATTTGTCTGGTAACCTGTGTCACTGTGTTGTCTGGTGTGTATTTGTAATTGAGGTAGGATTTGGGTAGGAAGGGCCTGTTGCCTTAAGTTAGGTGCCATCGCGGCATTCGCCTGAAGTAGAAGTGAGAAACCACGCAAAACCACTTCCAGAATAGCTGAGGTAAGAATCGAACCCACCTCTTCTCAGTTTTCCCTCACGAGGATGAGTGTACCCCGTTCCATCCCTCGACCAGAATTAAATTTCTTGGCAGGGCCGGGAATCGAACCCGGTACTCCGCGGTGACAGCCGAGAATGCTAGCAACTACGCAACGAGGCGGGCTCTTCAGTTGGAACCTAGAGACTGAATGAACCCCGTTCCATTTTTGACAGCGCTAAGGAATGAACCCGCGTTCTTCGGATTTTCAATACGTGCCCCTAGATCAGAAATGTTGGCTTTTATAAGACTCGCAACTATTATGGTTATTATTGTTATTAGACTATTACTACTCAACCAAATAGAAAGTGATTTCCTTTGAACTACTAAATTAACCAAATCGGAGGCTGGTTAAAGAAAGTTCTTTTGAACTACTTGGGTTTCCTCGAGGTCCGAACAGAGCGAAGGGAGCCACTAAGTTGCGGTGAAGCGCAGACTCTCCTTAATTAAAACCGATGAGAGGAACCAAGCCACATGTGGTGTGGCAAACGGGAACGTCGTTACTCAATAAATCACGACCTTATAACTTCCGTTACTACATTCTGAAGTACCCAGCAGTGTAGCCAGGTTTGTGAAGTCACTGTTAACGACAGCAATATGAAGCAGCAGTTCAGAGATCCGAGGTGCCTGAGAGAAGTTTTCCCCGGATGTGTCCATGCTAATTCTAGGAAAAAGCTCTGGCCTCTAATAATGGCAGAAACGCTGCTACAGCCATCACAACAACACAAGTTATGAGACAAATGCCATGAGCGTTGCGTTTGAGTTTTATGTAGCTTTCGATGCCACCCATGAGCTAATCGTTTCAACTCTACATAGCTACTATTCGCTACATCCGAAGCAATCTGTTTAACATATTCTTACCAAATATCACTGAGGATGAATTACAGTGAGTTTACGAAACCTTCCTACGTTGGTGCTATATGCGTTTAGAAAATGAAGGATAGCATTTCCAGCAACTACCCTGAAATCCATGTAAGTAATGGTGATTATCATTAAATACGTTAAAAATTACGTTGAACTAGTTGGTCGCTACGCTTCTGCTAGCACCAGTAGCTTGCTCGACAGGCTGCTACACAGTGTGCCACAGTGAGGTTCCGTTCTATAGAGAAGGATTTCACTGTATTTCCATTTAAGACACGTTTTCGTTTAATAAAGTGACCGTCGGTGGCACCTATTACTGTATTATTATTATTATTATTCACATGGAGTATCCTTAGGTGGGTGAAGTTGATATCGCTCGGTTCATGGGTACGGTTATGAAAGACGCGAAGTGTTGGCGCGTGTTGCTCTCGTTATCTCGGAGCTAATTTCACGCTGCCACAAGCAGTCCCTGTCTTTTTCCTTCTTTTTCATGAGAAATTCAACACAAAAAATGTAATTAAGAGTAGTCGGTGATAAACTAGGGCAGACCGTGACTTCTAGAAAGACTTGCGTATTGCAACACTGATATAATGTGGGTGGTGTAGTACAATGTATTCCAGCATTGGCGGTAGTTAGTTGAACTTTCACTCTGACATAATAATAATAATAATAATAATAATGTATTTATTTATTCGTTATTCCCCATAAGGAGAGCGTTACAACACAATCAATTTTCTTTTTTTATTCTGGCCCTTTCTTTTTCCCCCAAAAAAACTCTCTTATATACATTATGCTTCCTCTTTCTCTCTTCTTAGGGGCAGATGACCTCGTAGTTCCACCCCTTAAAACAACAATAACTAACTTTCTCTCTTCTGTCCACTTCTTTCCTGGTTGTCTCTCTTTGGGAGTTTGTTCAATAATAATAATAATAATAATAATAATAATGATTTTATTGATATATAGCCGAATCCCAATATCTGGAAGCACAATTATCCAAATTTTCGATAAATCGAAATAAGTATTATTTCCTGAATAAACTTCGTATAATTTATATGTATTTTGTTCTCTTAATGCCGAATTTCGGTAAACCGAATCTTCCCATATCTCGAAGCTTAAACAAGATTCCTAGCATTTAAACTTTATCTCGAACATTTGCGTAGTTTTGCAGTTGATATTGTAACTTGTAGTCGGCCAACACAAGATAATTCCAATTACTGGAATACGTGAAAACATAACCTGAAATAAATTAAGTTACATGTGATTAAGCCTATTGTTATGGACAATTGAAGAACGAGAAAACTATGGGATGACATGTTTCGCTCGTCCAGCGAGCATCATCAGATCTAGATCTACAAGGCAAATGGCTTTACGAAACACCACAAAACCTACAGTGACACCCACAGATAGTGTCTGTCCTCCAAAATCCAAAAAGAACCGTCTGAAAACTTAGTAAGCGTGGTACATAATTGTTACTGAAAAATATTAAGGAATTAAGCCCCCAAAAAATAACTATTTATTTTAATATTACAAAACATAGAAATGACGATCCCATCTACAAAACAGTCTTCGTCCCCCAACTAAAAAAACCTTTGTCTGAAAGAATTTTTGATATGCTGAGCAAAATATTTTCGGAATTACAAGAAGATGTGGAACTTTTGTAGCCACAGTATACAACAATGTATGTCCACCCCTTATTATTCCCGTTTCCAACGGGGTCGGGGATGAGATGGGATGGAAGTCTTTGTGGCGATGGTTTTTACGGCTGGATGCCCTTCCTAACGCCAACCTCATGAGAGGAGTTAATGAGAGATGAAATGAATGATGGCGAATGAAACTGGGCAAGGATGTGGAAGGAAGCGGCCGTGGCCTGTCAGAAGGTACCGTCCCAGCATTTGCCTGGTGTTGAAAATGGGGAAACCACGGAAAACCATTTCAAGGACAGCTGACGGTGGGGCTCGAACCCACGCGTCTACCGAGTCAGCAGAGAGCTTGGCCCCATTACCTAATGCTGGGCTTTAGCCAGCGTAGCCACTACTGTCGGTTCACAGTATACAACAATAATTGGCAAATTTAGTGTATTCGTAATATATTTCTGGTGAAATCTACCTCCGCCTCCCGGTGTGTCGAGAGGGAATTTTTCTTTCATTTCATTCATTGGTTGTTCAATGTATGGATTGGAAAGTATGGGCTATAGGTAGAGCCCTGCGCGGATAAAGAACGGGAATAATAAGGGGTAGACATAGGATACATTAAATCAACACATTTAGACATTTGAGGCGAAAGTCGTTCCCTTAGCCTATATATGTCATGGGCTATGTTTAAAATGAATGTTACACAGCCAGAATTGCAACCCTTTTCAGTTCGGGGTGTTTATCATGCTTAATGACATAATTTGAAGGAGATAAAAAAAAGAACGTACGAGTCAACATCCGGGTCCTAGTAATAATATTCAACAAATTCGGATTGTACTGTATTCTAAAACCTATCCGCAAATGTACTCCAAACATTATCCGCTATCCGCTCAGCCATGGAAACTATATCCGCGGATATTCACATCCACGCAGGGCTCTAGCTATAGAATGACTAAGCTTACCCCAAGCCGGCACAGTGGCGGCGGGATGCTGAGTAGAAAGTCTCGTCTTGGAGCGAGGAACAGTTTTAACGACCAGAGACGAGCAGCAAGATGTTGCACTGGAGTAGGTCAAGGGCGCCACTGTAATTACCACACCATGCTGCAGGCAATTCCATTTCTCTCATGTATGCGTACGTCTTCCGTTTAACGCCCAGAAGAAAAAAAACTGGCAATTTCTCACATGGCCAGCCAATGGCAGGCACAGAAAGCGCACGTGAACATCCCAGTATAATATAGCCTAAGTTGTTTCTTTTGAGGGGCTTGGACATCGAGGTCATTGGCGCTGCGTGAATATGCTTAGAACAACAAACATCCAAGATTGAAAGGAGAAAGACTTTACGAGAATGTCTCAATCCTCCCACTCTCTTCTGTCCGCTAATGATTCCAAATGATTTTTCCGTCCCTGTAATCAATAGCATCGAAGACAACTTGTGACCACATCCATCTCCATTGGAGCACCGAGTACGGTGAGTGGGACACGCATTTCCTCTTAGACTGGTCCACTTTCTCTTACCTCATTGCCAGTTGCCATTGGGAGTACAGACTCGCTCATCCCAGATTATTGTTATGTCGTTTAGTTTTGTAGAATGGTAACTTAGTTATTGGACATCAGTTCCGTGTACTTGGGCGTGTGTGTAACTTTTGTCTGATAACCTGTGTTATTGTTATGGCTGTACTAGCGTGAGTATTTGCAATTCAGATAAGGATTGGGAAGAAGGCAACCGTGACCTTAAGTTCATTGTTCATTCTGAGAATGTGGCGGTAGAATCTTTTCCTGAAGGTGTCAGTGATCTTTACAGCATGCTGATAAAGCTCCCGAGACTTCCGGTTCATCCAGATTCCTTCTGCGCAGACTGGACCAAGGATTTCCTCAATATCTTCCTCTCTTGTTTCTATACGTCAATGCATGTGAGATTTTCGAAGTGAAATGCCCTGTCCCGTGGTTCGGATTCCACGTAAAACGGAGGTCCCGTGGCTTATGATCGCGAGATTAACGGTCACGTTTAACTACAAGCTTCCTTCCTCTATACGTCTTTAATAAGAGACCTGCCTCCAATGATCAAAGTTTCCGAGGCTTTGGTGCTTCGGGTTTGATTACTATGATATAATACCTTAATTATTAATATTATTATTATTATTATTGCTCACCCATTGGTATTGGAGAAGCACGCTGAAGAGTCCATGGGTTCGATTCCCGGCTCCGCCAGAAATTCAAGATCCAACACGAGGGGCGAAACGAATAATAATAATAATAATATCGTATGGCCTCGGGTGCCGGGTGCAAGCTTTGTTATTTGACACCCAGAGGGCAGCTTGCATGTCGAATTTTGTTGTTCCTTGAAGCACTATGAAAGTCAAGGAGGTTAGATATCTAAGCTACTTGACACTATAGCGCTTTCTAGTACTGAGGAACTTTGTGTTGGCGGAAAATCCCGAGATTAATTTTGCCATTATGAAAACGGCCAACTGAATTCTAATGGGTTCTTTAACATGCCAACATCGTATGACATGCGTGTCGTGATTTCTTCCGCCTTTCAAAAAAAATATCACTTATCACGGCCAGGAGCGAACCTGCAGGATTGGGGAGTTAGTAATCCGACACGGTAACCACTCACTCACTCTTATGATGATGATGATAATGATGATGATGATGATGATCCAAGAAATAACTCCCCATAATGAGGGTGTCATCGCACTGGACAGCCTTACAATCCTAAGGCTAACGCTGTCGTCAGTCGTCCTTGAGTTTGCACGGTCCTCTTAAACTATCTGGACCCAACTGAGGGGTCAATTTATAATAATAATAATTATTACTATAATAATTATTATTATCATCGCTATCTCCATGAGGAATGTCTGTATCTTCCTCAGGAACTATTTCTGTATTTCTGTCCGTCATCGGGTATATGAAGAGCTTAGGGTGGAACTCGTTAACATTTGAGCGAGGGTTGAGGCAAGACGTGTCGACGCCTGTTAATGGCGTCCTTTCTTCAAGGGGGAGAGGGTGGCGAGACGGATCCGCGTCTCTAGATCCAGACAGCTCCGAACCAAGGAGGTCATCTCAATATGGCTGGAGTCCAGCAACAGGACTGGACAATCAGGCCACCACGACCAATGCACTCGAGATGTTCTTTCATTTGGAGGGTTGGAGTATCGCTATCATCAGCGGGATACACTCGGGAGTGCCTGATAACCTGTGTTATTGTGATGATTGCTGTACATTTGAAGTGTAATTTTTGGGTCTAGAAATTACTTAAGTGCCTCTGGACTTGAAATAAGGGATCATTTCGTAATTTTCCTGGAGTCTGGAATGAAACTCACTGAGGATGGTCACTAGTAGGTCTAAGTGCCGGGACTCGAACCTCAGATCTCCGAACGACTGCTACCCATTCCAGCTTAGTGCCTCAGCGTTGTCAAGTCCGTGTATTTGGGTAGTTAGAAATCAGTATGATAACTTGTGGTATCTTAATGTGGTATCTTAATGTTTATATATATATTTACGCACATTCGTTCAAATTAAGAATGGGCGCACTAATGGTTACATTTCTAGGCAAGTTGTAACGGCAGGTTTACACGAGAACCTTTACTACTAAGTCAGAGGATTGGTTGGTTGGTTCCTCAGTTTAGGGGCTGCAACAACGCGGTCATGTAGCCCCGTGTACTTTTGGTGTATGTAGAATCTGTCTGATAACCGGTGTTAAATGTGATGGCTGTATTACTGTGTGTTATCTGTTTTTAATTCAAGTAAGGACTGCATACATAAGATTTTCAAGTAGTTCCAACTTTTGCTACCAAACGCCACCGTCAACTACCAACTAGTTCTGCACTGTGTTACTAGATGCCACTGCAGTCAGCTCCTGGCGACAAACATTGGAACCTAAGAGCGTTAGTCAAATCAATCCTATAATTTAGCTTCACACAAGTGTAATTAGTGGAAGGTTCTTTTTCATGCCATAAATCTATAACACGGGACCGCCGGCTTTACTTCCCCTCCGAAGGAAGGCATACTGAGGGATTTTTAACGCTCTTAAAAACTCCGACGACTTCGGCCGGGTTTGCACCCGCGATCTTGGGCATAGAAGCTCAGCCTAATACCAACTACGCCACCGAAGCCGCAAAAAGTCAGAGATTGTAAGTAGGCCTACAGTTCACGCCACGGATTTTGGCCGGTGAGCCTCGATTGCGCAGTTGTAGAGCAGACGCAAGAAAAGCTTGCCGAAACTCAACGATGCGCAGATACCAATATCAATCGAAGTATTTTAATGCTCATTGCGGGGCTCCTGTAATGCTGATTACCGGGCTCACTGCTCACTCAACTCTTCAAGAACGCAGCTCGCTCCGAGACGGTCTACAGCAGTAAACCCCAGTCACAGTGAGCTACTGCCGGGAAGTGGGAGGGGCGTTGTATGCCACTACCGAACACTCACGAACACCCGAACATGACAGAGATCTGCGCACCTTTTTTCGGCAAGCTTTTCTGCGTCTGCTCTACAGAGGACAGGTGGGGTGAACCTCAAGCATGCGCAATGGATACATGAGTTGCTTTCCGCACAACTAAAATCTCACGTATCAATTGCACATGCGTGAGACTCGCAGACTGTCCTCTGTATGATTGCGCAATCGAGGCTCACAGACCAAAAACCGTGGCGTGAACTGTATAATTATGTTACAAGGTAAATCTACTACTGTAATTTCATTTGAGTTTAGGCTTTAATCTCAAGATGATAATAATTTAACTCATTGGTTTTACGTCCCTACTGTGGCTGTTAGAGACGCCGGGGTGCCGGAATATTGTCCCAAAGGGGATCTTTAACGTGCCAGTAAATCTACTGACACGGCTCCCTCACATTTGCGCAACTTCAAATGCAAGTTGACTGCGCCAGGATTCCATTCTGCAACCTTGGGCACAGCCAGCGGGAACGTTGCCGCTGGGCCACGCAGCCAGCCTTGATCTCAAGAAAGAAAGAAAGAAAGAAAGAAAGAAAGAAAGAAAATACTTGCAGTTGCCACGAGTGTGCTCTTTATTTGTTTGAGTAGGCCTATCTTTGGGAAGGAAAATGCTGAAACAGTATACGGTAGCTGATATCCCTCATTACGGAAGGAGAATTACAATATGTAAGCGCTAATTTATCTACACGCTACAACGCCTGTCTGTCAGCTAAAGAACATTTTCAGCATCTTCTGTGAAAAGGTATATTCTTTAATCATGATCATCGTCATACTGCCTCCATCTTCGTCCTCGAAGAGAGAAGAGAAAAGGCACGGCAGATTCCAGCGGATATCCACTCCACGGAAGCACTACAAACAGATACATGGAAAGGTCAAAAATTTGAGCTCAGACATGTAGGCCTACATACAAGGTTTGCGCCCACGGCTTTCACTGGAAGATCTGCACGACTGACGGCCACCTCACACCGGATGACAACTGCAAATGCCTGCTGTGTGGATTGAAATGTACGCAGTACCACCTGAAGAACTGCTCTAAAAGGTCAATTACATTCGCCAATTACGCCAAAGACCCATAAAATCGTGTAAACGCGCCTTAAGTGCCCATTGTGCTTTGTAAATAATAAATAAATGTAATCATGATTTGCAGGTGAATTTTCCATTAATTAATGTACACTGTTTCTACCTCTAAGCAATCTGCGGCCGAGAACGTTGGCTGGCGGAAGGCGTGCGCGCGCCTGTTAGCTGGCCGACGGCCCCGCTTCAGAAAAAAACACACCTTGTATTACTCATACCTTACAACATTTTATTATTCAGCAAGTTCTGTTCGGAACATGTAGTTTTGTAACTCTTCAGTCGGTAAACACGAATTTGCCCAATAAATAAGCGAGATATAATGTATATAATGTATGCATAATAAGTAAATAACACTCCTGGAAAAAATGACATGTATTAGTTCTTTTCTAGGAGTATAATTTACTTATTGTTGTTGTTGTTGTTGTTTGAGTTCTCAGTCTTTGAACTGGTTTGATGCAGCTCTCCATGCCTCCCTGTCCTCCTGTCCTGTCCTGAGCTAATCGTTTCATCTCTACATAGCTACCACACCCCTCATCCGAGGCAATCTGTTTAACATATTCTAACCTTGGTCTACCCCTACAGTTCTTGTCCTCGACCCTTCCTTCCATAACTAAGCTTGCTATTCCTGGGTGTCTTAGTATGTGTCCTACCAACCTATCTCTTCTCTTCATTAGCAGTCGCCAGATACATCTCTCCTCTCCCACTCGGCTTAATACCTCTTTGTTTGTAACCCTATCTACCCATCTGATCTTCATCATTCTCCTGTAACACCACATTTCAAATGCTTCAATTCTCCTCTTTTCTGCTACACCAATAGTCCAAGTTTCACTTCCATAGAGCGCCACGTTCCAGACAAAGGCTTTCAAAAATGACTTCCTAATACCTAAATCTATATTCGATGTCAGCAGATTCCTTTTTTGTTGAAATGCTTTCTTTGCCTGAGCCAACCTACTTTTTATATCCTCTTTGCTTCGTCCATCACTGGTTATTCTGCTTCCTAAGTAACAGAAGTCTCCTACTTCCTTCAGCTTTTCACCTGCCAATTTGATGTCCATGCAGGTTTCCGATTTATTTTGGGTGCATTCCAATATTATTGTTTTACATTTATTAATTTTAATCATGAATTCTTCCCTCAAGACGGAGTCCACTTATTATTTATATACATTGTACCCCGCCCAGTCATCAGGCAGATTCATGTTGACCGACTAAAGAGTTACAACTGACAGTGTTCGGTACATATCAGCTGTTTTCTATCTCCTTCAAAAACTCTTTCTGTAGCATCAGACTTGCGCAGAAGTGATCGACAATGACGAGATGATTTGCGGAACATCAATTTGACCATTCCAACGACTATACCTTTTAGTAGCAGTAGCCACAAACAGAAGGCTACCATCTACCCCAAACTCGTGCCATTGTGGCAGACCACTCCGAAATAACTCAGACCAACCCTCCTCACAGTTCACCCCTCGCCAGACAGACGGGACGTCTTACAACAGCCCGCCATCATTAGTTCTCCGCTGTTGGGGGTGGAGATGGCCGCTGCCATTCAGACACACTGATATTTATTCATGAATTCCTACCTTCTCCTTTTTTTTATATATATATATTCTTTACATCTGCTTCTTCCCTTTCACCAGTTTGTACCTCGTTTGCTTCCCAGGAGATGTTTATACCAACATTCTAGCCAAGCCAGAAGGTGACCTTACACAGTACTTCCCAGCCAAACAGACACACCCAAACTGATTTCTCTGAACAACACATAAAGCCAATAATCTTCGACGAATATCGTGGAATCTCAAATTGGAAGTCAGAAGTTGTTTTTAAATTATTTTTCTTTATTCTCCATCATCATGGTATTAGTCATAATGCTGATAAAGAAATACAATTATATTTCAAGCACTTATGGATTTAAAAAACTGTGTTCTTTTCCGCTTTCATTGGTACTTTTCTTTGTTACTGTATTTAATGCATAATTCTAACTTTCTCAGAAAAATCTGCCAAGTTACTGCATATTATTGAGAATTATACTACTTTATACCTTTAAATAAATAAATAAATAAATAAATAAATAAATTTTTAAAAAATGGAGGCATATTTGAAAAGTATTTCGTTAATTTAAATGAATCCTGACTCTTTAAACTTATGCCATAGCGCTCCAGCCATCGTCTGTTTCGCACCCGCAACCTTAAAACTCTGAAATGTTTAATGTGCTTACTTATTCAAATCGTATTATGTTGCTGATGATGGAAGGCATGGCAAGAATACTCACTTCTAGTGTGGCTTTGCAACTCGACCGAAAGTACAGTATGATACCGTACCGTAGCAGGATAGAATGTTTAGAATGTTGGTAAACATTTTGATATTATTAAATTGCACGCGGTGTTCGATGTTGAATATCAGTGAGGAATGTATTTAAGTATCCACCTCCCCTACCACACACATACAATGTTAGACTAATTACTCCAAAATATGCTGGGGTGGTATTTAAAATATTAAACCCCATTGCATTCACTACCCAACAGCAATATAATTATTTCAATTAAAAATTCTGCCACGAGTATAGTTACCTCACTTTCCTCGTTAACGAGCGGCTCGCCTTTGAAATCTAGCTAGGCGGATATGTTAACATTCCATGGCTGCCTGGAGCTAAGGATTTCCCAGCGCGAGGCACAGCGTTGTCAACTTTCCACCGTAGCCAATGAGAGCAAGCAGCGACACTGGACAGAACTACGTGCAGATGTGCAACATTGGACATCGGATAACTGCGCGATACACGGGCTAGCCATCAGGGCGGGACTTTGGAGTCCACGTGGAGTGATAGAGGAAGTATTCTATTGGTCAACAACCGTCAGCTATTGGTCAATAGCGAACAATGGTTATTGTCAGTGCGTGCAGTACATTTGCAAGCGACGAGAAGATACGAGTCCCGTGGTCCTTAGTAGGCCGAAATTTTGCTAATAATATTTTGACGCTATTTTCATCGTTAGCCTTGGGTATGAATACTGCCCCCAGATTTAGAATAAATATTGCCTCAAGTTCACAGAACACCCAAACCATAACATTTTCGCTAAACCATATCACTGGCACTGCAAACTCACGACCACAACATAGCTCTTGAAAATTCTGAGCACAGAGTTAGACAAGGAGTTTTAATCGTTACGATAGTAATGGCAACACATGGCACGACTAAAGAACAATGACCACTGTTTCATGAAACAACTTTAAACAGTTCAACTGTATCCCTTCAACAAACCAACCACACATCTGCTCATGGCTTGTAGCCTACTTGTATTGCTCAACCAACTTCCTATGAACTGAGATCATCTCCGTATGCAAAGTGTTTTTGCGCAGTGGAACACAACATACAGTACAGTACAACGTTTATTGCAAAACAGGCATCATGATGAATTACGGTTTATTCAGGTTGTTAGGCCGTTTCAGTGAAGTGAAGCAGCCTAACTGAGTTAAAGTAATTGAATCACAGGAACGATTACTTTTTGGACGTACTTCTTTACAATCGTTACTGTTTGGAAACATTAATTTTTACTCGTGCTTTACTTCTGGAAATAAAAAAATCGTTATATTTTAGAATTCATTACATTGTTGTAATCGTTATGTTAGCTTGCCACAGTGGGTGAGTGGTTATCGTGTCGGACTGTCAACCCCCAAGCTTACAGGTTCGCTCCTGGCCGTGGTAAGGGACTCATGAAAGGCGACAAAAATCACGACACGCATGCCATACGTAGTTGTCATGTTAAAGAACCCATTTGAATTCAGTAGGCCGTGTTCACAATGGCAAAATTAATCTCGGGATTTTCCGCCAACATAAAAGTTCCTCCTTGCTCTACTAGAAAGCGCTATAGTGTCAAGGAGCTTAGATATCTAACCTCCTTGACTTTCATAGCGCTCCAAGGAACAACAAAATTCGACATGTAAGCTGCCCTCTGGGCGTCAAATAACAAAGCTTGCACCCTGCACCCGAGGTCATACGATAGTATTATTATTATCGTTATATTGTAGTGAAAGTTACATTTTCGTATTCGTTACATAGTTACATTAAAGTAATCGTCATATTTAAGTAATCGCTACATTGTAGTAATCGTTACATTGTAGTAATCGTTACGTTGTAGTAATCATTACATTTAGTAATCGTTACATTGCAGTATTCGTTACATTTTAGTAATCGTTACGTTGTAGTATTCGTTACATTGTAGTAATCGTTACGTTGTAGTAATCATTACATTTAGTAATCGTTACATTGCAGTATTCGTTACATTGTAGTAATCGTTACGTTGTAGTAATCATTACATTTAGTAATCGTTACATTGCAGTATTCGTTACATTTTAGTAATCGTTGCATTGCAATAACAGTTACATTTTAGTATTCGTTATATTTTAGTAATCGTTATATTGTATAAGGCGTGATCAAAAAGATTCCGTTTGAGGGTGTTGCTGCAGCGTATACTATGCAACGTAGCGCTACTCAGATGCGGGTAAATAGGCTAAGCACTGACACGTAGGCAAAATATTAGTGTGGCACCACTGGGAACCGGAATTGAAAGCGTCGACTATGCAGTGGGCTTAACACTCTTCTCCTCGTCCCAAGACGTTGAAGAGCATGCTAACAAGATTTTCAATGAGAAATTGAATACTTATAAGTGAACAAAAATAAAACTGGGAGTGAACTTTCAAAGTAGAAAAAAAAAACAAGAAGTTCCGTGACGAACTAAGCAGCCTACTTTTCTTAAAATTAAAATGATTAATCTATATGGATCTATCTAGAATAATGACGAAATTAAGTTGGTAATATCGAAATTTCTAATTAGTTCAAAATACTGTATACCTGGCATCATGTTGCCTAATACAGAACTACATTTGGCAGCCCTGGTCACTGAATATATTCTTAGTTCCACCTCTTAAGGTACAGAATACAAAATGTGGTTGAAGTCCAATGGATAGCATGGACGTTACATGCAGTTAAACATTGGATCTAACAGCGCACGTAAAATCATGTTGGCAACAATGTCATACATGTATTGGTCAGAAATAATCTGAAATAATATGATCTATTGTTGTATCAATTTTGAATGAAATCCCTTAGTATAGAAGTTACACGCATTTTAAAATTGGACCTATCAGCAGGCTTAGAATCATGTTGACAGCACTGGCGTAGGCCTATATTAGTTACTCCAAATTAATCTACAATGCCAGGTACTATACGTGTGCAAAGTTAGAGCTATTGGCTGGCATACTTTCTGATATATTGATATAAGGGTAAAAAAAAAAATAGAGACAGTATTTATTAACAGTTGGCAGCCCTGGTTACTCTTAAGAATCGGCATAGTCATATCTGTTATGGTACACATAGCACACACGAAATTTGGTTGAAATCCAAATGATAGTATAGAAGTTACATGTATCTAAAGTTGGACCTCTCAGCAGGCTTAGAATCATGTTGGTAGCACTGACGTATATAAGTAACTCCAAATTAAGATAGAATATCAGGTACTACACGTGTGCATAGTTTAAAGCTGTCGGCTTGCATACTTTCTGATATATGGGTATTTGGATTTTAAAAAAATTGAGAGCATTTATTAACAGTTGGCAGCCCTAGTTGCTCTTAAGATTACGCTCAGTCATATCTGCTTACGTACACATAGCAGATACGAAATTTCGTTGAAATCCAATTGATAGTGTAGAAGTTATATGCATTAAAATTTGGAACTATCAGCAGGCTTATAATCATTTTGGCAACACTGCGATGTATGGCCTCCTGGAAATTAAACTGCAATATTATTATCTATACGTGTGCCAATTTTAAAATAGCTCCCATTCATACCTTCCAAGATATCCAACATGGAGCTCAAATTTCAATTGCGATTTTTCAGCAGTTGGTAGCACTGACATCATTTTCAAATATGGCAGTGAGATATTCAGGTATAGATCTTTACTCCTACCAAATTTTGTTTCGATTGCTGCAGCCGTTTAGGAGTTGATTGGGGGGGGGGGGGGCACACTCACACAGCCAGACAGACAGACAGACAGACAGACATTTGCCATATCACATAAGTCTACTTTTTCCTAATTTTTGCAAATGTGAAAAGTAGGCTAAAAAAGTGCAATTTTACTATTCAGATGTCAGAATAGTTACATGCTACTGAAGTTCTATCCAAAACGATTGCTTCCATATCTCCCGTCGACCTTCCTGCCAGGAGTTTCTCTAACTTGTTTTTCCTCTTCCCCTCCCAAGCCAACACTCAATCCCAAAAAACCGCTGGAGTTGATAAAAAAAAATACACAAGAGTCTCTCTCCTCTCCAGTACACAGTATATAACAGCCCCAACTGCTGCTGCTGCTGCTGGATGAGGAACCGCAGGTGCGCAATCAGGGGATCGCGTGACACCGCATGGCAGTTCTGACAGACTCATGACATGGCAATTAATACTTCACATACCGTTTAGTCAGAGACGTTAAATGTTTCTAAAATAGTTTTGAGTGCCATTGTTGATGGGATCATAATATTCAAGGAACAACAACAATATGCGAGGATTCTGAAAAATCGCGATATTATGATTCTACACCACGACTAACTTCAAAACATCAGGAAACCTGGTTTTCACAGACACCATCTCTACTTCAACTGAACCAGAAATAACTGAGCAATTGAACTGACAATTTAATGTTGAGTAAGGATTGATCAAGTAATGAAGGAATTCGGAGAAAAATTTAAAGTAGGTGTGAAGATTCAAAGAGAAATCAGTTCAACTCTGAGATTTTCTGTTGACATTATCATCATAGCCTATTCACCAGAGACTGGCTGCGTGGCTCAGCGGTAACGTTCTCGCTTGCTGTTCCCAAGGTTGCAGAATCAAATCGAGGCGCAGCCAGTTGGCATTTAAGGGTGCGCTAAAGCGAGAGAGCCGTGCCAGTATATTTACTGGCACGCTAAGATCCCCTTCGGGGCAACATTCCAGCATCCCAGCGTCTCTAAAAGTCACAGTAGTTAAAAAGGGCTTAAAACAATTAAAATTTTAACATAATCATTATTCATCAGAGGATTTGAATGAGTTTTTAAATGGTATGGACTCGGTCTTGAGGAAGGAATTCATGATGAAAATCAATAAATATAAAATTAAAATAATGGTCTGCAGCCGGAAGAAATCAAAAACCCCTATTGACCTCAAATTGGCAGGTGAAAAGCTAAAGGAAGTAGGAGACTTCTCCTACATAAAAAAAAGTCAACCCCTGGCACTATCCAGCCCATGACGGGCTAAGGCCGACCAAGCGACCGCTGCCCAGCCATTTGGCCTGCAGATATTGGGGTGACGCGTGATCAGCGCGTCGGGTCCCCTCGGCCGTTAATCTTGGTATTCGTGATCGGGGCGCTGTCTCACTGTCAGACAGCTACTCAATTGTCCTCACGAGGCTGAGTGCACCCCGTTCCAACCCTCACGTCAGTTTTAAAATCCCTGACGGAGCCGGG
Organism: Meconema thalassinum; assembly: GCA_946902985.2. Lineage (NCBI taxonomy): Eukaryota > Metazoa > Arthropoda > Insecta > Orthoptera > Tettigoniidae > Meconema > Meconema thalassinum. Next base: position 166,655,575 of record OX336396.1, read on the forward strand.
GATCGAACCCCGGGGCCTCCGGGTGAGAGGCAGGCGCGCTACCCCAACACCACGGGGCCGGCGACTTCTCCTACATAGGAAGCAAAATAACCAGTGAAGGACGAAGCAAAGAGGATATAAAAATTAAGTTGACTCAAGCAAGGAAAGCATTTCTACAGAACTAAAGCAAAGCAAAGCCAACTCCAAACAGGCCATGGAGCCCCTGGCAGTAGTGGAAGGTAGAGGCTTCCACTCTTTGTGACATCAGCACTAGATGGGATGGAGTTGTCAGCTCCACGCCCGGCCGTTTCTGGTGTAGGCTGAGTGAACCCCAGGGCTATTTGCGTTTCCGAAAGTGGTAGTTTTGTTTCTAAAATCCACTACCCGGGTGGGGATTGAACCCACTCCCTTTCCGGTAGAAGCCCAACGCCTCTACCGACTGCGCTACGCAGCCCCCAGAAAAGAAATTGCTGAAATCAAATGCAGATTTAGGTATTACGAAGTAATTTTTGAAAGACTTTATCTGGAGCGTGGCACTCTATGGAAGTAAAACTTGGACTGTTGGAGCAGCAGAAAAGATTATATTAGAAGCATTTGGGAGACAAAGAACCCGAAAACTACCAAAATTGCGCATAGGCTCCACCATGCACAACAAATTCTAACTCCACCCAAAAAGGTACTTGGTACGATTTTTAATAGGCTACTCAGTCATTCTCCTTCTCCTTCTTAGTCTTCTTCATCTGGCACTACAGCCCGGTGTGAGCTTTGGCCTCACCAACCACAGATTTCCATCGATCTCGAACTTGGACAGCTGTTTTCCAGGGTCGTACGTTCCTTGTTTGCAAGTCCACCTCCACTTCAACTTTCCATCGACTCCTTGGTCTTCCAGGGCGTCGTCTTCTTTCCATTCTGGCTTTATATATAATCGTTGGTGTTCTTTTGTCTTGCATCCTTTCAATGTCGCCCAGCCATCGTAGTCTGTGTGACTTTATATATCTTCGCTTTTCAGGATTTCATCTATTTCCCTATTAGTTCGTATCCTCCATTCTCCTCTATCCAATACAGCACCATAAATTCTCCGTATTAATTTTCCTCTCAAACACCCTAAGTTTATTGCAATCCTGACCTGACATATTCCAGGTTTCTGAGCCATAAGTTAACACTGGTCTGATCAAGGTCTTGTAAATTTTGAGGCTACTCAGTCATACAGTAAGTACATTCATGTCGCCATCTTGCCTGATGCAAGCCTTTAAACTTCACACCTCTTCGGTAACTTACATGTCAAGGATAAAAACGTTCCATTACCACAAAAAAGCATTAACTTTCTTGGCAGAGTTGGTAATCGAACCAGGGCCTCCGGGGTGCCAGCCAATTACTCTAACCACTATACCACGAGGCATATTTAATATGATTAACCAGAACGGTATGAACCATGTAAATTCGTTTCTTCATCAACATAATACCTAGAATTATGAATACTAGGCTGAATAAGAATAGTAACCCCACATCACAAGTGGGAAGCAAATTAGACCTACCATACATATAAGGAGTTCTATTATCGATAAATATATCGATATAGTGTTGCATTGATCAAAGCATGTCGACACAGGTTTATCTATCTCCATATTAGAGGAAGTGATTGTCGCCAGGTAGAAATCTCGAATTATGCGGCATGTAAATGTTATGGTATGGTAATTACCTGCAGGCTATATCAGCCACTGCATTAACGGGTACAGTAATTGTTATATTAACTAGGACGTTATTTACGAGCGTATGAAAGGTATAACAAGGCAATAAAATATGGACTGGTCGGTAAAGAAAAGAAAAGAGTCACGAACAAAACAATAATCTTCTCTCAGGCATACAAATACCAACAACAGTGATGTTGGGCAAACGAGCACACCGGACAAAAATAAAATTAGTCACCCCCTGGGGACATTGTACTAATGCCGTGCACCACCACCTTGATTCGACGAAGGTTATTATTATTATTATTATTTATTTACCAAAAATTGTGCCTACAATTTATGGACGGCAGATAGAGAAAGGGCAAGCCCCACATACACATCAGTGTCTCCATCTCCGTTCATTAAATCTAAACAAATCTCAAATGTTACATTGTACAATTTACACCTTTACATTAGCTATATACATATAATCTGCTGTACATGACGTCTATATCATACAATTCATAAATAAAAGGGAAGACACAGGCAAGCACACACACACATATACACGCTCACACACGCATACATACATGCATACATATATATATATACACGCACGCGCCCACTCCCAATCACTCACAATGTTACATTATACAGTATATAATTCAATTTACATGGGGTTTTAGTCCCTTTAGAGCCTTCACTTTGCGGCAAAATTGTCGTGGAGGAAGGTCTTTTATTTCACGAGGCAGGTCATTCTAAAGTCGAGCAGAGCGATTGTAGAATCCAGATTGATAATCTGTTGTCCTAGCGAATGGAGGAACAAGTGTGACACCCTGTGCTCTACGGACTGAACGATATGACAGCTGAAGGCGGTGAAATGGGTACAGTATAATGGTGCCAGCTAGAGATTTTCGGAGAAAGGTGAGGTTGGTTGGTTCCACTGTTTAGGGGCTACGACAACGCGGTCATGTAGCCCCGTGTACTTTGGGTGTGTGTAGAATTTGTCTGATAACCGGTGTTAATTGTGATGGCTGTATTAGTGTGTGTATTACCCTTTCACGAATTGATTGCCGGCGGTCGAGATGGTAACTATTCTTTGTTTACTTGTGTCATACGTCACTCTGCTTCGTTGACAAGTACAGTTGCGTGACTAGGATATGACTCAGATCCAGTAGCCTCAGTAATCGTTTAACAACTGTCCGTGGTGACATGAGCACATGTGACGCTTATCAGACGCAATGCTGCTTGACTTATGGGCAGACTGCATTCTGTCATCACTGTGTCCTCCGCTTTACTGCGCGGGGCTCCTGCTACAATAATCCACAAAGACTGGCACAGCGGCAATCAAATCTCAAATGGGTAATAATCTGTAATTCTGGTAAGAACTGCAGACGATCAATTTCAAGTAGTTGCTACTTTTGCTACGAAATGCTACCGTCAACGATACTTAGCCACGAACTTAGGTACTAGAAGTCATCGCAACCGGCACCTTGCGGCGAACGTTGGAACTTAATAGAGCATTACTCAATACTTACCTACAAATTTAGTTTCACACAATTTATTGTAGTTAGTGGAAGGTTCTTTTACATGCCATAAATCTATGACATGGGCCTGCCGGCTTTACTTCCCCTCCGAAGGAAGGCATACTGAGGGATTTTAACGCTCTTAAAAAATCCGAAGACTTCTCAGTGTTTGAACCCGCGACGCGAACTTGGGCATAGAAACTCAGCATGCTACCAGCTACACCACGTAGCCACCGATTTAAATTTATAATTACCACAAACGCAAAATTGTAATACAACATTTAAAAACATTAACATGGCCAAGCACCATCGGACCCTGATCGGATGCTCCCTGATGTAAACAACCAATCAGCGCAGCCTAATAGCAAATTCAAACTCCCCGCTCATAAACACACAAAATATTCAACCACCAGCCCCAAACATCTAGTAGCCTATACCCAATTTCAAATATCAAAAACCATTTGAAAGGCCACCGAGCGAAACGAAAATGCCGCTATGAACCAGATGGTCAATATCCCAATAGCTGAACCCATATCTGTGTACATAGCTCTCCTGGCAACCATTCAGTCTCTAGTACTCTCAAAACCAAATTTAAATAAAAATTACCTCAAAAAGCATCTCATTAATTAACAAATATTAATCCCTAGGACAACTTCTCCCATAAATGCGTTATACATTAATGCACTATGAGAGAAACATAATATCTTATCAATAAGGAGGTTAATCAAGCATCCAATTAATAAAACTTAAAAATCAAATACAACGGAGTGAAAGGAGCCCATTAGGGCACCAGACTCCTATCATTTCATTATATCGCTTAGGCGATACAGACAGTAAGAGAGTACTACTACAGACGAAGAAGGCAGTCCGTAAGTTTCTGCAGATGCCATATTTAATTGAAGCCACTCACTAATTGCCAGACCACCACGTGGCGTAGCAGCTAGCATTCTTGGCTCTCAATCGGGAGGTCCAGGTTCAATTCCCTGCTCTGTTAAGAAATTTAAATTCTGAAGGCTGGAACGGAGTACTGCTTGGATCTAAGCTCATTGAACTTGCGGGGTGACGTGACGCTGGAGAAGGGCCCTTCGTGTTATCTGGAATTCCTGTCTATTCCAATACTACAGGTTGCAGGAAATGTGCTCCGCAGTGCCTCCAAGCGTCTGCGAGAGCTAGCATCAGTAGTTACGTTGGCAGCACGACTGTCGCTTGTATTAAAATAAACAAACAGTAAACTTTGTGCTCACCACAGCCATTCATGATGATGATAATTGTTGTTTTAAGGGGCCTAACATCTAGGCTATCGGCCCCCCACAGCCATTCATAACTAAGGAGAAGTCATATTTTTTTCATGAACTCATTTTACCCAAAATCTGAATAATAAGTTTGAATGACGGGTCCCTGACCACGTTTAAAGCAATTTGATGTTGCCTAAAAATGCATATTTTGGCCATTTTTATTGTTTTGGTCATATTTGGTCATATTTTAGTGATATAAGGTCATATTTGGTTATAATTACAGCATTTTTTGTTTAAATTGAGGCGTCGTTAACAAGGCACGTGTTATCTTCGTCGAGTTTCAAACACAGGATTTCCGAATAGTGTAGTAGATATATTTTTCTTTCCTTTCCCGGAACAGGCAGATAGCAGGTTTAGAAGACCTGATTCCAAGAAGGCGCTCCTCTACGGACGTTTTTTAGCACATCTTTCTGGTCAAGTTGGATTGCAACACTGTACGCATGAGGTCACGTAACATAACGATAATGTGCTACCGCCTTTCAACAGGATGTCACTCCAGTAGGTATATTTATCTCAGAAGCAATTAGCAAACAAGGAAATTGTTTTTATCTATAATGGTCCGTATTGAATTTAAATTCCTCTAAATAACTTACTCTTATTTCCGTCGTTTCAATAGCACTGTTTAGTACTGGTACATGTTTCGAACAATGATGTTGTTCTTCATCAGCCAGATATACACATTATAAACACTTATGGGCATAAAATACATTGCAAATACACATAGTTCATTAAAAAGTCACTTGTAAAATCAAAATATCACATGTCCAATACACTGGAAAACTGTTTTGGCACTTAAGACGTTTACTGTATGTTAGTGATACTCTACCTATCCCAAAAATTCATGGCATATCTCATAGTTTTTTAGGTCATATTTTATACTTTTTAGGTCATATTTAGCTAGTGTTTAGGGCATATTTGCTTGCATATTTGCTTGCATATTTGCTTGCATATTTTGTACTTCTTTACGTCTTAAACCTCCGAACCCTAGTCATAACAAATGCTGGAAGTGCTGATGACACACACGCTCGCTTATTGCAATACACACTGACTGACGATTTCGACAGCCTACAACCCACCCGTTTGGGATTCAACCTGTCAAGGACACCATGCTGCCAACTAAACTCAACCCACGCGATTGGGATTCACCCTGTCAAGGACACCATGCTGCCAACTAAACTCAACCCACCCGTTTGGGATTCAACCTGTAAAGGACACCATGCTGCCAACTAAACTCAACCCACGCGTTTGGGATTCACCCTGTCAAGGACACCATGCTGCCAACTAAACTCAACCCACGCGTTTGGGATTCACCCTGTCAAGGACACCATGCTGCCAACTAAACTCAACCCACGCGATTGGGATTCACCCTGTCAAGGACACCATGCTGCCAACTAAACTCAACCCACGCATTTGGGATTCACCCTGTCAAGGACACCATGCTGCCAACTAAACTGGCAGAAGCCGGCAGTCACTGCGGAGAACATTTCCTGGCGCCCTGTACTAACATACGGTCGGTGCCTAAACCACTGTGCGAATGAGTGAGTGACGAGCCAATGTACAGTTCACGCCACGGTTTTTGGCCAGTGGCCCCAATTGCTCAGTCGTACAGAGGTCAGATGGCGAACCTCTGGCATGGGCAAGCAGCCATAACCTCCCTATGAAGGCTTCCAAATGGATGCTATATTCATTCTCGCAGTAAAGAGGCGCAGGTGCGCTTCATAAAAAGGGAGGTAGCGCGCAGTTCGCTACTCCTGTGGAGGTCCGGGCTGGGACACCAAGAGGCCACTGATGAGCCAGATTGGTGTCCTAAGTGAAACCCCACACAAGACACGCCACAAATCTAGAAAAATTGCCGAGTTTTAATTCACAGGCCGTGAAAGCCAATATACTATTTTGTAATTCTGTTTCTGCCTAGAAACTGAACTCCCAAAAGAGATGAAGTTTCTCTGTGAATTATTAGTGACAAAAGGAACTTCTCTAGCCATTAGCATCTTTCATGAGTAAGAAAATTGGCTGATTTAGCTGTACAATTCCTTCTAACGTTTTACTGAGCAATACCCTTAAAAACACAGTGCAAAAATCCCTGGGACGTGTCGGAACGCCGTTCTGGCCAAAATTAAGCACTGCGTCCAACCAGGCAGAGCCAGGGTGGCATTCAGCAAAGCTAAAAACTATACTGCAAAGCGTGTTATTATAAACATCTTATTCACCCCTATACAACTTGGAGAAACGAAAAAGAGCTAAATTATTTACTTCCTTCAGGGAAAATGAGATAACTTTGGCTGAAAAGATTAAAACTCAACCCTCTTACCCAGTATTACTTTATTGTAAAATAATAACTGCTTATTTTCCAAATTTCCTAATCCAATTATGCGTATCTTCCAGATGGAAAATTTTAAGTATAATTAAGTTATCGCACTAATGGCGGGTTTTTGCAGGGTGCTTGTCAGGGGAGGTGAAGTTACTAATGGACTATCTCCGATGCCTGGCGTCGGTAGTAACATCACGAGCAAGAAGGGGGCTGAGTTTCGAAAAGAGGGATGCGTCTCTTTCGCGACAACAGGGGGATGCTGCCGCCGTTGTCGTCAAAGTGACGCCAGCCAGACGCCCAGAGGGTGTAGTAATTGTGCTTGGGGGATAAACAGAGGCCCAAACCAAAGGGAGGACAATGCAAATTAATGACAGTACACCCACTATCAATCAATGAACTGTGGATACCGTACATTGGTACGCTTTTACTGGAATTAAAGACAAGAGGAAATGAAATTGTAGAAACCTGAATAATGCATCATTTCTGTTCGAAGAGGAGATACTTAATGTGTTTCTGGAAGTAAATCATGCAAATTTAGTGAAGGAACATAAAGTATGGAGGTGTTTATTCGTACAGTAAGGAAATAAAATACTGTAGGAGGTGGTTGTTATTTTCATGTGAGTAACTACTAGATCAACTAGATCCCTATTGACTTGGGAGATACAGTAAGTGAAAATACGTGAAGTTTTGAAGTCATTTTACAGTGTTGCCAGTACAAACTATCCAGTTATAGTTTTCAATCGGCCAACACGCCTTTGCCCAGTTGCATAAGGCGGGGCCTAACTATCTCTACTTAGTATAAAACAAAGTGTCCGATTCGTGGATATTCCGGGCAATCTCGAAAACCACTGGATGGATTTTGTCGCGGTTTTCACCATTCTATAAAGGATACCAAGAGGACGGTTTTTGTAGAAAATAATGTATTTACTGTATGACCAAAGTCGAGCAGTAAGGATTTCAGTGAAAAAGTCGAAACCGAGCCTGGCAACCGTGCGCTTTTTAAGCTTACGTTGGGCAAACCATTAAAAATATCTATACCGGTACACTATGAGTGTAAGAATTGTTCAGCATGAGAACGTTTACAAAAAAGTCCGCGACAGCATATCTCTATCTTTAATACATCGCCCACTCTAAGTATTTTTACGTGTTCATTTCTTCCATCAATCTCAATTTAACTACTAGCTTCGAGACAGTTTACGAGCTAACTGGCTGGCCAGCGAGCCTGTCACCCCAGACACTGTAGAGTCGTGTCGAGTTACGACTTCAGAGATGAGTGGATGTGTTTAGTTTCCCTGGAAGTGCAACTCGGCGTTTATTTACTCCGCCTGTGAACTTTTCGTTCCGCAGAATACACAGTCAAGTTTAGATTGGACGGAAGCGGGATTTGTGTTTCATCACCTCGCTATTCTTAAATTACGTCTGACAAGAATTCGTTGCACATGCTATCTCCATGATAATATAATTAATGGTCTAGTCAGTGATTTTAACCCCTCATGCCAAGACGGAAACCGGATAAAGGTCGTAGTTCATTTAAATCGAAAACAAGATGTTCAGTAAAGAACATATAGCCTACTTTCTCCTAAATGCATGGGTATTGTTATAACTCTTTGTCCTTTTCAATGAGTATGATCGAATGTTGGTTGTAGTAGCTTGTTGAAATACAACGTGCTATAGGGATATTAAACATGAATATGAGGTGCCCTTTGCTAGTGCTACCTCTGTACCAAATTTCGTTCAATTCGGTTTCACCGTGTTTGAATTGATAGGGGGAATCGATTTGCACACATACTTGGCCACCATCTGCAAACTATTGGGCTGATGTTCTTGCAGTTTGGTCTGAATATGTTTCCCACATAAAGATATGGTGTTGCAAAATTTGGTAGAGACTAGATTATTAGGTTGGTCGTAATTACATTTTAGCTTTTAACATTTGGGTGGCCACGATTACGTTTCCGTCAAGATAGCGGTGATATAAAACATGACACTGAGGTGGCCTCTGCTAGTGCTACCTCTGTACCAAATGTCGTTCCATTCGGTTTCACCGTGTTCGAATTGATAAGGGGAATCGATTTTCACACAAAGATGGCCACCATCCGCAAAATATCAGGCTGATGACCTATTAGTTTGGTCAAAGGATGCTCCCTCCATAAAGGTATGTTGTTGCTAAATTTGCTAGAGATCGGATGATTAGGCTAATCGTAATTTGTTTTAAGCTTTGAACATTTGTGTGGCCGCCATTACGTTTCCGTCAAGATGGCGGCGATATAAAACATGACACTGAGGTGCCCTTTGCTAGTGCTACCTCTGTACCAAATTTCGTTCATTCGGTTCCACAGTGTTCGAATTAATAGGGGGAATCAATTTTGACATAAAGATGGCCACCATCCGCAAACTATTAGGCTAATGGCCTATTAGATTGGTCAAAGGATGCTCCCTCCATAAAGGTATATTGTTGCAAAGTTTGGTAGAGATCGGATGGTTATGTTAGTCGTAATTTGATTTAAGCTTTAAACATTTGTGTGGCCGCCATTACGTTTCTGTCAATATGGCGGCGATATAAATCATGACACTGAGATGCCCTTTGCTAGTGCTATCTCTGTACCAAATTTCGTTCCATTCTGTTTCACCGTGTTTGAATTAATAGGGGGAATCGATTTTGACACAAAGATGGCCGCCATCCGCAAACTATTAGGCGAATGACCCATTAGATTGGTCAAAGGATGCTCCCTCCATAAAGGTATGTAGTTGCAAAATTTGGTAGAGATCGGATGATTAGGTTAATTGTAATTTGATTTAAGCTTTGAACATTCGTGTGGCCGCCATTACGTTTCAGTCAAGATGGCGGCGATATAAAACATGACACTGAGGTGCCCTTTGCTAGTGCTACCTCTGTACCAAATTTCGTTCCATTCGGTTCCACCGTGTTCGAATTAATAGGGGGAATCGATTTTCACACAAAGATGGCCGCCATCCGTAAACTATTACGCTGATGACCCATTAGTTTGGTCAAAGGATGCTCCCCCTATAAAGGTATGTTGTTGCAAAATTTGGTAGAGATCGGATGATTAGGTTAGTCGTAATTTGATTTAAGCTTTGAACATTTGTGTGGCCGCCATTACGTTTCCGTCAAGATGGCGGCGATATAAAACATGACACTGAGGTGCCTTTTGTTAGTACTACCTCTGTACCAAATTTCGTTCCATTCGGTTGCACCGTGTTCGAATTAATAGGGGGAATCGATTTTCACACAAAGATGGCCGCCATCCGCAAACTATTACGCTTATGGCCTATTGGTTTGGTCAAAGGATGCTCCCCCCATAAAGGTATGTTGTTGCAAAATTTAGTAGAGATCGGATGATTAGGTTAGTCGTAATTTGATTTAAGCTTTGAACATTTGTGTGGCCGCCATTACGTTTCCGTCAAGATGGCGGCGATATAAAATATGACACTGAGGTGTCCTTTGCTAGTGCTACCTTTGTACCAAATTTCGTTCAATTCGCATTCACCGTGTTCGAATTGATAGGGGGGGACAGACATTCAGAGTACACACACTCACACACACACACACACACACACACAGACACACACACACACATAGACTCACACACACACACACACACACATACACACACACAGACAGACACACTTTTTTCGCTCTGTGTTGATCTCATAAGTCTACTTTCATTTTTTGCAAAAATCGAAAGTAGGCTAAAAATATACGTTCATCACGTAACAATGAAACTGAGCAACAAATAATTTCTCGATTATCACGAGAGAGAGAAAGAATGAATTCACAAAAACAAAGGGAGTCATCCCCAAAGTTCCTTTGATACAGGGAAGAAATGTTCATGGTTTGTTGTCCGTTTAAGAGAATTCTGCTATGAATATATATACCCATAAAATCATACTTTACTGAAATAAATTGCATAGTATTAATATTATTTTTGTTTGTGTCTTCAGTTTTTTGACTTGTTTGATGCAACGCTCAATGCCTCCCTGTCCTGAGCAAATCGTTTCATCTCTACATAGCTACCACAACTTACATCCTAGGCAATCTGTTTAACATATTCTAACCTTGCTCTACCCCTACAGTTCTTGTCCTCGACCCTTTCTTCCATAACTAAGTTTGCTAATCAGTGGTGTCTTAGTATGTGTCCTACCAACCTACCTCTTCTATTCTCTTCATTAGCAGTCGACAGAAGCATCTCTCCTCGTCTACTCGTGTCTCATCATGTGTTATTCTATCTACCCATCTGATCTTTATGATTCTCCTTCAACATCATAATTCAAATGCTTCTATTCTTCTCTTTCTGCTGCGACAACCGTCCAAATCATCATCATCATCAACATCATTGCTTTAAGATGTAGAAACTGAGGCAGCTAGAACCAAATTCTTGACGACAGTCCCTCCCCCATCCTCGCTGCCTAGCACTCAGTACTTGACAGGATTTTATTTTTGAAATAAAGCAAAGCCTTCTTCCGCGGAAATCCCTTCTAAAACTCTATGAATATTAATGGAGTTTGCTGTACATAGAGTAGAAGAGCTTATTGAAAATTGTATTTAATGAAATATGTATGATAAACAGCGGAAACCGTACAAATTGAAAAATTAATGAAACCAGTAGTGAGACTATTTGATTGATATGAAGGCGCCGCAACATGGGATATAGTCATTGCATTTGCGTAGGCCTGCATTCTATTTACAATTTTTCGCTCGGTTCATTTATTAGTCAATCACAACTTTCCAATAACGCTATCGAGACTGAAATGTCTGCTGTTTTAATTGCCATTGAATAATAACAGCGTTGTCAGCCCATAAATTAAAAACAAATATTGTTTTACCCTACAAATTGCATTTTCAAAAATATCTTCCTAAAATATGCAATAATAATCATAATATTAATAACTAGCAACCCGTCCCAGCTTCGCCCGGTATCTTTAACGGTTTACCCAGCGTAAGTTTAAAAGGCGCACGGATGGCAGTTTCCAAAGGCAATTTAGAAAAGTCGAGATGAACAGCGCAACTCCAAACTCATACAGTACACTCTTCTCGAAAGTCTTAAATCGACACAACTCGACAGTTTGATGCTGGTCGAAGCTGGAAATGAAGAAATGAAAACGTTAAAACACTTATAGTGGACGATGTATTAAAGATAGAGATATGCTGTCCGGGACTTTTTTGTAGAACTTTTCATGCTGAACAATTATTACACTCATAGTGTATAATCTAATCTTGCCACGGTGGGTGAGTGGATAGCGTGTCGGTCTACCAACCCAAAGATTGCAGGTTCGCTCCTGGCCGCGGTACGTGATTTTTTTTGAAAGGCGGCAAAAATACGACACGCATGTCATACGATGTTGGAATGTCAAATAACCCATTTGAATTCAGTAGGCCGTGTTCATAATGGCAAAATTAATCTCGGCAGTTTCCGCCAACACAAAGTTCCTCATTTCTCTTCTAGAAAGCGCTATAGTGTTCAAGGCGCTTAGATATCTAACCTCCTTGACTTTCATAGTGACTAATAAAACTATTAATAATGTCCGTCTTTTCAATACAATGTTACAGTTTTATTAGTGAACTTATTCAATACGGACCTAAAATGGAGAATATTGCTCTAATATCATAGTGATTCAAGAAACAACGAAATTCGACATGCAAGCTACCCTCTGGGTGTCAAATTACAAAGCTTGCACCCGGCACCATACGATATTATTATTATATCTACTCGTAGATATTTTTAACGGTTTACCCATCGTTAGCTTGAAAGACAGACGGACGGCAGGCTTTTCTTCGACTCGATTCTCTGAAATTGTTACTGCTGGGCTTCATTTGGTATTAAATGAATATTTTTCTACAGAAACCTTCCTCGAGAAATCCTTTACAGAATGGTGAAACCCGCATCAAAATCCATCCAATGGTTCTCAAGATTACCCGTTACATACAAGAATTGGGGTCTTTGTTTTACAGTATGTAGAGATAATCATGATCATCAACTTTCAGACGTCCCAAACATTACATCCAACAGAACCTGGACGGAGGAACGCAGAAAGACCCATAGCGAGAAGATGACGAGATTTTGGGAGGACAAGAAATCATGATCGTGCTCCTTAGAACGATGTAAATAATAATAATAATAATACAAGCAAACCAGCCAGATATCGTTCTTGTGGACAGGGTGCAGAAGAAAACCTTTCTCGTTGATATTGCAGCGCTCAATTGCCATAATCTGCAACAAACCTGCTGTGAGAAGATCACCAAATATCTGCCCTTGGCTGAGGAAATACGGCAAATGTGGAGACAGGAAAGTGTAGTGGTTCTGCCCATAGTCATTTCTTCTACCGGCATCATCCCTAAATTATGGGCTCGCAATCTTGAAATATTGGGAATACATCCTGGTCTGCATATCACCATGCAGAAGGCCGTCATCTTGGAGACCTGTTGCTTTGTTCACTCTTTTCTCAATGTGCCACCCTAAAAGAAGTTGCCATACCATCTTGCAAACAAGCCGATAATATGTTGATTTGTGCCACTTATGTCGTGAAATGAATGTAATAATAATAATAATAATAATAATAATAATAATAATAATAATAATATGTATATTAAGGCTTTCACGGCCCGGATTACTATATAAATAATTCATGTTTTTGGGCTAATGCCGTGTGTATTTAAATTAGAACCATACGTTTCGGAGAAACCTTGCCTCCTTTTTCAATGGAATCAAACAATGTGGCCAAAGAAAGTATATCAATGATATTACAAAAAATTACAAAAAATATAGATAAATTCCTCTGTTCGTCACCAGAGAGCAGCTGCTTTGGCCATATTGTTTGATTCCATTTAAAAAGGAGGCAAGGTTTCTCCGAAACGTATGGTTCTAATTTAAATACACACGGCATTAGCCCAAAACCATGAATTATTATTATTATTATTATTATTATTATTATGTTGTAACCAATTATAGGTTAATAATAATTATTATTATTATTATTATTATAATAATAAACTGAGAAAATATCATTTTTTTATTTTTATTATTTTTTTAGCGTATGGCTTTTTAGTGCCGGGAGTGTCCGAGGACATGTTCGGCTCGCCAGTTTTTGTAGCTGCTTCGAGACGGACACCCAATGGGTGAGCTACAAGTACCGTTGGGGAGGGAAGGAGGGAAGTTGGAATGTAAGGACGAGGATTTGGAAGGTAGCGGCTGTGGCCTATAGTTAGGGACCAACCCCGGCATTTGCCTGGAAGGAAGATGGGAAACCACAGAAGACCATCTTCAAGGTTGCCGGCGGGGGGATTCGAACCTCCTCGCCTCCCGGATGTGAGCGACTGCCATCAGTCATGCCGTAACGACCACGGCTAACTCACCCGGTTATCAAATAATACCGTTACATTATACGTAGGAACATCATAGATAAAAGAGCATAATTCCAGAATACAAGAATATTGCGACATCGTGGATATGTAGCTCCGTGCATGTGTGTGTGTGTGTGTGTGAAATCTGTGGAATAACCTGTGTCATTGTGATGGTTGTGGCAGTGTGTGTATTTTGTAACCAATTATAGGATTAGGAAGTAGGTGGTCATGGCCTTCATTAAGGTCTGGTATATGGTTTGATTTTCAATCGGACGTCTACTATCTATTGGGCGGCCACCGATGCCTCCTCAACAGCTCTGTGTCGGTAAGGCCAGCTGTGTAGCTTATCCGAATGTTAAAACAGAGATTTAGAATGTCGACGCGATCAGGGACCTTCAGATATTCGACCCGATTCTACTGAGCTACCGCGAGCTGACACACTCACTGCCTGGCACACAACACGACCTAGCAGCAAAAAAAAACCACACACACATTTCGTATTCAATCAGTCGTAAAAAAAATTACAAATTCAAATATTTAGAAGGATTTAAGCAAACGTATCAAATGTACTGACAGTAACCACAACCCCTGCTAATGGAGCGATTATATGCTTATCGACTGACAGAGAGCAGTGAATGTATCTGTTATCAGTTGGTAGGGCTTGTCCGTGACACCCTACTTCAGGCATTTCCTGTCAGCCCCCACCCGCCATATGGATCGTCAACACAAATTAACTTTGCAATATTTCACAGACATACCATACTCCACAAACGGATGACTGAACCAGCATTCAGTTCACTCTTTACCTTCGATGCATCATTCGGGAAGTTATGTTTAAAAATGGTGGCTGCCTATTTAATGTCTACATAAGCAAGCAGAGATATAAATCCAAGGGATTTAAATTAGTTCCACAAATTCCGCATATTTTAAAAATTCATTCAAAGACATAATTTACGAAATGGGCCATCCATAAATTACGTAATCTTTTTTGGTCGATTTTTAAAACCCTCTCCCCCCTTGCATTACGTAATCATAAATCAATTCCTAATCTTTCTGATTTCGTCACGATATATCCCGATAAATATAAATGAAACAAGGAACACAATGTCAAGAGACCCAGGGACATGAATTACTGTTAGTTATTGTTGTTTTAAGGGGCGGAACTAAGAGGTCATGTAAACATTGTTGTTGATCATTTATTTAGACTTACGACATCGAGGCCATGAAGCCCCGTGTACTTAGGTGTGTGTGGAACCTGTCTTATTGTGATAGCTGGATTAGTGTGTGTATTTGTAAGTCAAGTGAAGATTGGGAATGAGATAGCCGTGGCCTTAAGTTAGGAACCATCACGGCATTTGCCTTGTGTAGAAGTGGGTAACTATGGAAAACCACTTCCAGGATGGCTGATATGGGAAACAAACCCACGTCTTCTCTATTTTTCCCACAAGGCTGAGTGTACCCCGTTTCAACCCTCACACCAGAATTACATTTCTTGGCAGAGCCCGGAATCGAACCCGGACCTCCGGTTGGCAGCCAATATACAAATATAACGCTGCGTTTTTCTGAGCTGATTCGGGGGGGGGGGGATGTACGAACGATTGCCGAAAGTTCTAGTTTATTTTACATCAAAAGTATTGTATTAACCTCTTTATGACCTAAAATAATAGAAGTAATCTTAAGCAAGGTAAGGCTTCTGCTATTTTTATTATTATCATTATATTTAAATTGCAGCCGATGGCCATAGCAGGGCATTTCAATTGAACGCCCGTAGGCGTTGGTTCAAACCCGGCCGAAGACGTCGTATTTATTAAGAGCGTTGAAAATCTCTCAGTATATCTTCCTTCGCAGGAGAAGTAAAGCCGACGGGCCCATGTCATAGATTTATGGCATGTAAACGAACCTTCTACAAACGACAATTGTGTGAAGCTAAATTTGTAGGATAAATTTAATTAACACACTATTAGTTATAAAGATTGTCACCAGGTGCCGGTAGCGGTGGTATCTAGTAGCAAATGTAGGAACTACTTGAAATTGATCGTCTGCAGTACTTACTTGAATTACAGATAACACACACTAATACAGCCATCACAATTAATATCGATTATCAAACAGATTCTACTCACACCCAAAGTAAACGAGGCTACATGACCGCGTTGTCGCACGCCGTATACTAAGGAACCAACCAACTGAACAACGATCTTGGACATTAAGGTCATAAAACTCAGTGGTATCCAAGTTTTTTTGGACTTGATTGAGCCACAAGCCTACTGCCTTTTAGCTTTCAACCAAGGGAATGACCCTCTTGGTAAGTCTGTTGTAGACAATTCGTAGAAGCCTTCTACGTCGCATGCAGGTATTGGCTATTTCCAACCATCGATAAGAGTTCGGGGCTTGCCTTCAGTCTGTGGGTGCCACCAGGGAGCAATCTCGACCCATGAATTTTCCTAAGGATACGTCGTTCGACTTTCTACAGTTCAACCATGCATGGCGCTTTCCCTGTTTATTCGGAGGGTATCTGCGGCGTCATGTCTTCCATATTATGGCAGTATGTTTTTGAACTGCTGTATTGTATACAGCATTAATTTGATTTAATAATTGATTTATTCTGTGAGATTAAGTGACTCATCTCGGACCACGACTCTATAAATAATGTACATAGGCCTATGTTACAGATTAATATAATATGGATAGCAAATGGAAATCCACAGCCAGCTTCCAGTCGACCGACTGGGTCAGAGATGGAATGAATGAAGTCCCCATCTAGCGGCGAGGATATGAACATTGCTGGCTGCCAAATCCTGTCGCACACCTCTGAGGCAATGATTAAATGAATGACAGATGAAATGAAATGTGTTGCTGGAATTAAATTTTGACAGGGAAAACCGGAGTACCCGAAGAAAAACCTGTCTGCCTCCATCTTGTCCAGCACAGATCTCACATGGAGTGACCGGGATTTGAACCACTCACCCAGCGCTGAGTGGCCGGCGTGCTGCCGCCTAAGCCACGGAGGCAGATGGAACTACCTCCGAAAATATTCTGGATACGTGCCTGCAAAAGCACTTTTGAGACCTGTTTGTTGTTAGCTTTCTACCTGGGAGATCTTGTATCTCAGTGCGAGGGTTACAAAGGACGCAGCAGGTGCTCGAGTAAATACCTAAGCACAAAGCAGACGGGAGAAGAAAAGAGGCTCCAGGCGAGTCTCCAGGTGAGATAAGATGCTGCTTGCAACTTAACAAGGTCTTGACACAGCAGGGACTCAATGTTCTAACATCAGCTGAGAGGTGTTCTCAAATTTTATTACATCAGTACAATACCTTTGATCGACGTTGAGAGTCAACTACCCTTCTTCGAATAAGGCCAGGTGGTTTGATTTTGATTTGATTCATTCACTTATGGAGTGCCACCTGCAGCAAATACCTCCTCTTGTAATTGAATAACTTTCCTTTTATTGAATCTACTTCTTGTATTTTGTAATATTTTTTTCCTTTTTAATATTTTTTTGGTTTTTGTAATATTTGTAATATTTTTCTTTTCCTATTGTCCTTCTGCTGTGGGCCTCAAAGGCCCGTTTAATGCAATAAATGATGATGATTATGATGATTTATTTACAGTACCTTACCAAGTCCCACTGAATATTAATCTAGTACGATACTTTGTGTAAAACAAAATACAGTTGAAATAATCTTCATGTATCCCTCCCTATATTATTCTGCTAAGGTCCCATTCCAGCTATGTACCGAAAATAAGGTCCCATTAACACCAACCTACACTTTTGGGGTACCTACAGGTTCAGCATAACCCAATGCGTAAGCGAAACGCACTCACTTACTCTTTAAATGCCTCACAATTAAATAAATATTTTAAAACATGTATATTTACAATGAAATAATGAAAGAATGCAACACGGTAACCATGGTAACAGAATCTCACAGGTCCAACTATTTCTGTAAGACGCAATGCAATTCCAATTATTACATTACTGTGAAAGTTTCCAGACGGTTATAAGGTTGTCACTGAACAAAATTAAGCTGTAAAAATCATCAATACATACAGTATAATGCGCTTAAGGGGGGGGGGGGGGGGTCAAGGGGCACTCGAGAATTTCTCCACGCAATTTTCACGTGTGAGTGTGGTACGAAAGGTCTGAATTGATTAAGTCTGATTATCCATACCAAGGATAAATCAGTCATAGCATTCATGATTGAGATTTTGCTAAGTGTACTCTTTACAACTAGAATATTCGCGGGCGAAGCCGCGACGGGTAATGCTAGTATATATTATTTCAGTAGTATAGATCCCTCCTGCAGCGCTCACAAGCGAGCGATCGTGACAAATTAGCATTCAAATTATAGAGAATAGACATTAGCAGTGACGAATTGTACTCTAATTTCATAAATATCTATAATTTCTTTAAAAAATGTACGAAGTGTGCGATTTGCAGATTGTTGCTGTAGGAAAATACGCTCCATAATTGCTGTCCACTTCACATTTGGCCGCTGTTTCATGTCATTTTAACAGTCTGAGGTCTTTCCTTTATAATTTTGCATAGATTTCAGGAAAAGTAAATCAAACGAATGAGTACTCAAATCGTATAATTTCATAAATATCGCATAACCGGTGAGTGTAATGGTGATCCAATTTTCAGTGATTGCCTTCTTAAGTTAGGGAACGTAGAACGTGGAATTCTAACTGAAATATAAATAGCGTTCTACAATCATTTGGTTGAAATAAAAACATAAAAACCTTTCTCCTTAAGTCTCTCACTATAAACCTATTGGGGAAAGTGTGGTTTATGGACAAGCGAGATTTTTCGCATGGGTCCGCTAGTATTCTTTTATTTTGCATATCGTAAAAAATATACTACTTCGTAAGGTTTATTTTCAAACAGTAAACTGTAAAACACAGCATACAACACTGGCGTATCGTTTGGTCTCTGTTTTGAAGTAAACCAAGCATAGCGAAACATTTAATACCATACTTGGAGACGATAACCAACGCTGTATTTCAATGCAATCCCACTGATTCTGTTCGGTACACCACACAGCGATTCCAATCGCCCTCAAACCACTAATCGTAATTGAAAACTCTAGTGTTTACGCAAGAAACATTCTGCGAGTGTAATATAACTTGTTCCCACAAAGGGTTTTAACCGTCATTATTTACCAGATGTGGTAGACTATAATATTGCGAAGGCCAACGCATCCCCTGTAGGTAACAAAGAATGCGGCATGGGATCGATTCTCTGTCCCATACATGTGTTTCCCGCACAGCAGGGGATGTTTTAGGACATTAATGGGTTTTAAACGGAAGTTGGCCCTTAATTTTCTATTCTCCGAGATAAATAGTTAAACAATGTTGCAAATGCTCCTCTCGTGAGCAAAATCACTAAGCTTCCCGTCCAGACATTTCACGCGTGTTTTGTTTGCTGTATGAAAACGTTGTACTTTACTTACAAGGGAACGGATCGCGGTGCAAAATTCTGATCTGGTTGAAATTTAGTACAAAATAATCCTACAAAGTTGTACAATGACGTAGTGAAAACCCTACGGGCCACTTTCAATTTTGAATGCCAATATTGAACGCCGAAGATCTGCCGGGCGACGGCATTCCGAGGAGTTGGGAAGAGGAAAAGCTGACCTTCAATCCTAGCAGCACGCGATGGCTCTCGGCCATCAGGCAGCGTTGCATTCCCCACCTTGCACCTTCCCCTCACTCTTCTAACCTCTCGATTAGAGTATAAAATGCAACACAATATTATATTTTGCACTTGGCCATACTGTAAATAAATAAAACAACGTTTTACTTTTTTCCTGTTTTACTCTTTGTAATCCTTGCAATAGTGGATGCTTACAAAAAGTGGTCAATGCAAAGAGATTGCTTGCACCACGCGCACCTTTTGTACACATATCGGAAGTATTTCAGATAGCGCCATCCTTGAAACAAAGATGTCGGCTTTACTTCTCCGCGGAAGGAAGGCATATTGAGGGATTTTTTACGCTCTTAAATCAGACGACTTTGACCGGGTTGGAACCCTCGATCTTGCTCATAGAAGCTCAGCATGCTACCAACGACGCTACCGAGGCCGGTAAAAACTAACGCCAACATGTTTAATTCGTCGATGCAAAAATTGACAACCATGTTATTAGCAGTAGCCATAGTACCTTTAAACCACGGGGGAACGGTCAACACATCTGGTGTCGGAAGATTGTAACAAGACACGGTACCCTTGTAATCACTTGGACGGGACTCCTACGGCAGGGTTTTGGGGATGGAATGGTGCTGACCGAGGATAGGTTGGCTGTAGTGATTATAGGCTACTTTGTCTTAAGTCATTCAATATGAAAATGAAAATCCACAGCCTGCTTCCAGTCGACCGACCGGGTCAGGGAATGGAATGGAATTAATGAAGCCCCCATCTAGCGGCGAGGATATGAACTGAGGCGGCTGCCGAAGCCTGTCGCACTCCACTGGGACAATGATTAAATGAATGACAGATGAAATGAAATTATAGTGGAGAGTGTTGCTGGAATGAAATTGTTGACAGGGAAAACCGGAGTACCCGGAGAAAAACCTGTCTGCCTCCGTTTTGTCCAGCACAAATCACACATGGAGTGACTGCGATTTGAACCACGGACCCAGCGGTGAGAGGCCGGCGTGCTGCCATCTAAGCCACGGAGGCTTCAAGTCATTCAATATGAATGCAACCAAACATGCTACAGGTTTACAATAGACGTACACTACAATAAACACTTGCTTATACTTGCTTAATATGTTCAAAGTAATAATGGCATCCCCTAGCGAAGCAACCACAAGATATATTGGCTCTTGGGAGACTGGGGGGAATATTGCAAGTCCATGCACATGAATGCATCGAAGGGTAAATCTCGGGAGATATTATACTGTAGAAGGGAGAAATATTCCATAGAAATTGAGAAGAGATTTCTAGCCTCATGCCGAGGGAGTGTGTCGGTGGCTGGGGAGCGATATCAGTAACTCAAAAACGATCGCAGTACAGGGTGCACCAGAACAAAATTCACAAAGACAAAAGTAAAAAGTGATAGGCCTATACAATAAAAAATATGTGGTACATTTTATCTGGTACATGGAAAACCATAGAAATATGGATATGTTCTTGGGCATTGAAGACGAGAGGGTGAGTTCCTAACCAGAAAACTAAGTTTCCATGTAGCAGAGAAGATATAGTCTACTAATGCAAAGTAGTAGTTGTAGATTAATTTAGGGGCTTTGCGACATCGTGGTCATGTAACCCCGTGTACTTGGTTGTGTGTGGAAATTATCTGATAACCTGTATTACTGTAATGGCTGTATTTGTGTGTGTAGTTGTAATTCAAATGAGGATTAGGAAGGAGGTGGCCATGACCTTAATTTAGGAATCACCCCGACATTCGTCTGGAATAGAAGTGGGATACCACGAAAAACTATTTCCAAGATGGCTGAGGTAGGAATCGAACCCACTTCTTCTCAATTTTGCCTCACCAGAATTAAATTTCTTGGCAGAACCGGGAATCAAATTCGGGCCTCCGCGGTGACAGCCAAGAATGATAGCCATTATGCAACGAGGCGGAGTTCAAATGCCAAGTGCGAGTATCGGTAGACTTGCTTTCTCTGCTTCCTTAGTTTAGAGGCTGTGACAACGCGGTCATGTGGCCCCGTGTACTTTGGGTGTGTGTAGAATTTGTCTGATAACCGGTGTTCATTGTGATGGCTGAATTAGTGTGTTATCTGTGATCAAGAAGGACTGCGGACGATTATTTTTTTCAAGTAGTTCCTACTTTTGCTACCAATTGCTACCGTCCACGACACCTAGCTGCGGACGTGGGTACTAAATGCCATTGCAGTCAGCACCTGGCGGCAAATGTTGGAACTAATACAGGGTTATCAAACTAACCTACACATTTTAGCTTCCACAAGTGTAGTTAGTGGAAGGTTCTTTTCCTGCCCATAGCCTATCTATGACATGGGCCCGGCAGCTTTACTCCGAAGGAAGGCATACTGAGGGATTTTTAAAGCTCTTAAAAATCTGACTACTTCGACCGGGTTTGAATCCGCGATCTTGGGTGCACTCTGCCACTAAAGCCGCCCTATCGGTAGGCTACTACAGTAGTTGATGTTTTGTTTTCACTTGAGGGGCTTGGTTGGATAGCTTAATCATTTATCCCTGTGTACTCAGATGTGTGTAGAATTTATCAGATAACCTGTGTTAATGCAGTGCCAGTAGTGTGTGAATTTGTAATTCAGGATTGGGAAGGAGGCAACCATGACCATCCCATTTAGTACCATCCCGGTATTTGACTGGAGAAGTAGTCAAGAAACCATGGAAAACAACTTCCAAGATGGCAGAGTGTACCCGGTTCCAGCCCTAAGACTAAAATCAAATTCCTTAGCAGAGCCGGGAATCGAGTCTCAATACGTGCCTCAAGATCAAAGAAGGCTGTCAATGAAAGGAAGAGACAAGCTGGTAGGACACATACTAGTACAAGTTTAGTTACGGAAGGAAGAGTGGGGGACATGATTTGGTCTGTGGGGTGTGTAGTCTCGAAGAGATGAAACTATAAGGGGTGTTCAAATGGAAAGGTACGAAACGATACTGAGAGTACAATTTATTCCTTATTCGAAAGTTACCACCACAGGCCTGTGCACAGGTGTCCCATTGCTTCACTAGCCCCAGGATTCTCTGTTCCCAGATATCTTGTGCGTGTGACAGGAGTCAATCCTGTGCGGTGTCCTTTAGTTCATCATCCGATTGGAAACGTTTTCCCTTGAGATTTTTTTAACGGACCGAACAGATAGGAGTCTCAGGGTGACAAGTCCGGACTGTAGGGCGGATACTCAAGTTGCTCCCACTTGAACGTGGCTAATACACCTTGTGTAACTTTAGAAACGTGTGGGCGAGCGTTATCATGGAGCAGAAACACTCCCTTCGTGAGCAGTCCAGGCCGTCTGTTCTTGATGGACTTGCGTAGGCTGCGGAGTGTCGCACAATACAAGTCACTGTTAATGGTTCGTATCAAGAGAAACCTTTTCCAATCGGACGATAAACTAAAGGACACCGTACAGGATTGGCACCTGTCACAACCACAAGACTTCTGGGAACAGGGAATCCTGCAGCTAGTGAAGCAATGGGACACCTGTGCACAGGCCTGTGGTGATTACTTTTGAATAACGAATAAATTGTACCCACAGTATCGTTTCGTACCTTTTCATTTGAACACCCCTCATACATTGGTCGGTGCAGGGATCCCTAAAGTGCTGCATCAAAGCAGTCAAAGGACTGAAGATTCAAACACACACAAACTAAGACATTGAGCACCATAACACGAGACTATTTCTCACAGAAATTGGCTACACACTTTGCTATGACCACAATGCTTCAGATTCCTTTATAAAACAACAAAGCTGTTTGAGTCTTCTGTCTTTGGACCGGCTTGATGCAGCACTCCATGTCTCCCTGCACTGAACTAATCGTTTCATCCCTTCATAGCTAGCGCACCCTACATCCGAGGCAATCTGTTGAACATATTCTAACCTTGGTCCACCCCTAAAGTTCTTATCCTCAAACCTTCCTTCCATAACTAGGTTTGCTATTCTTGGGTGTCTTAGTAGATGTGTCCTACAAACCTATCTCTTCTCTTCTCTTCTCATTAGCAGACGCCAGAAACATCTCTCATCTACCAATCGTCGTAATACCTCTTCATTTGTAACTCTATATACCCATCTGATTTTGATCATTCTCCTGTAACACCACATTTCAAACTCTTCTGTTCTCCTCTTTTCTGCTGCACCAACATTCACTTCCATAGAGCACCACGCTCCAGACAAAGGGTTTCAAAAATGACTTTCTAACGTAATACCTAAATCTCTATTTGATGTCAACAGATTTCTATTCTGTAGAAATGCTTTCCTTTCCTGATCTAACCTACTTTTCATATCCTCTTTGCTTCGTCCATCACTAGCTATTTAGCTCCCTACGCAGTGGCAATATTGTAACCGATGAAGTTTAACTGAGTTGCAATTATTGCTAGTTGAAACTTTGAAAAACGTAGCATAAGTCTCCTACAGTACTTCCTTTAGCTTTTCATCTGTCAATTTGACGTACATAGGGATTCCTGATTTGTTTTGTGTGCAACTAGAAACAGGGAGGTCTTCAACATTTTAAGCTCAATATAGGAATGCCGTATTCCAGAAATGAAAACCCAGCCTTAAGAGCCCTATCTAGTAAAATGAGCTGCTGGTTCAACATAGTTGCGGGAGATTGTAATTCTTCACTCTTGTAGAATAACCCCATCCAATGGACATCCTCTCTCCCCCTTCTCCCTTACTCATCTCGATCTATTCCCCCGTGTGCTTTAATTAATTTCTAGTGTCCTCGTTTTGCTGAGTAACAAGTGGAAGCATTCCAATGAATTGTTAAACGTAATGGAAAAGAGGAAATTGTTCGCATTACTAACATCTACTGTATTATGAGAGTCCCTAGACGAGAGATGGGGGAGAGGGGGTGACGTGTCCTCTCCGCTACGAAAGAGCCTGCAAGCTTATCTTCATGAGACTGACGATTTATAACCAATAAAAACGGTGAAATAAGCACCAGAGCAGGCATGAACATTTTAGTACTTTGAGGGGGGTCATAATATAATGCTCATTCTACTTCACAGGGATGCAGTATCACAAAGTAAAGAAACAAGAGGCAGATGACCTCGCTGTTCCGCCCCTTAAAACAACAATAAATAACTAACTTTTGGAACTCTACTTACAAATCACTCTTTCACCGAAAAAGCTAAAAAGACCACTGGAAAAAAATCGACGGAGGAACGTAAGAAGGGGCTTGGTGAGTTCTTGAGGAGATTTTGGGAGGAGAAGAAGAGGAAAGCTCCATCAACCCGAGTCAACAAGTTCAAACGAAAAAAGAAAGAACTAACTAAAGTCAGAAAACGGGGATAACGAGAGCACAGAAGCAGCAGATGGGCGTGCTCGAGTTTTCGTATGGGATATTACTATCGTTCTTGCCTTCATCAGATCAAAACTAGAGTATGGTCATTTATAATGGAATCCATACACGGTGGAACATAGAAACTGCGTTCGACATCATCAGGGGTTCGCTCTTTCCGTTAGTCAACAATGGACTATTTTATACAAGTCCGGACAAATTGTACATAGCTATGAACGCTGGCCGTGAAAGCGGAAGATGCAATATGCCCTCACTCGGCTATAAATAATATGAAGAGCCTGTTCTACAAGGCAAATGGTTACCAGATTGCCTTTTCACTCAGTAACAAGAGTTAAAAAAAAAAGATATCCGCTCTTACATCCTCTTGCCGAAGTACACAATGAAAGGGAATTAGCTGGTTACACAGCACCCTTTATGCATCAAGCTGTTCCCCTATGAGGGAGCACGGACTCATCAGTTCTCCCTCCCTGTAAGGGCTGCCGCAGGGGGTTTGCATCACAATACGGGCCTAATCCCCAACCCCAACTCTGCCCCCCACATCACCCATTTTTAATACCCCTAGTCGAGTAATTAAAATGCCTAAAGCAGAAGCTTTAGAGAAACAGAAATTAACAGACCAAAAACACTAGTTAGAAACACTTCATTCATGCCACTCAAAGAGACTTATGTTGGCACGACATCTACTTGACAAAGCGTGGTAAACAGATATGGATTATGAAGGTTTATGTTTTTTCTTGTATTTTAACAAAGTACACACTTTGATAAAAATGGAGACTGAAGCCAAAATAGAAGGCTCCTTCGTCAAAATAAGCCATAAAGAATCTTTACAATTAGTTACAAATATTCCAGAGGTTGCATTGATAAATATATTTACCGCAAAGTGGCAGAAAAATTTTGTCGGATAAGATTTTGTTCAAAATGGTTGGAAGGTCAGGTAAAACGAGCAAAACAACTGCATTTTATTCAATCCAAAACGTTTTAAAAAAAACTTCATTGTCAATTAATACCGAACACAATGAAGGGAATGTCCGCCTCGTTGCGTAGTGGCTAGCATTCATGGCTGTCACAACGAAGGCCTGTGTTCGATTTCCGGCTCTTCCAAGAAATGTAATTCTGGTCCGACGGCAGGAACGGAGTGCACTCAGCCTCGTGAGGCAAAACTGAGAATAGGTGGGTAGATGATTCCAACCTCTGCCATCCTGGAAGGGCTTTTCCCGTGGGTCCCCTCGTCTACAGCAGGCAAATGCGGGGATGGTACCTAACGTTAGGCCAAGACTGCCCAAATCCTACCTTGATTACAAATACATACACTAGTACACACAGTGACATAGGTTATCACACAACTTCTACACACACCCAAGTGCATGGGACTACATGATTGCCATGCCCCAAAAGCCCCTAAAAGAATCAACAATAAAGGGAATTGCCAGGTGAAAATGTAAAGGAAGTAGGAGACCTTTCCTACTGGGGAAGCAAAAAAGAATCAGCTATAACAGCTTAGGCTTTCACGGCCGGCGTTCGTAACTAGGTACAATTTTTCCGGGCTTGTAGACTGTGTTTCAGGCAGGATATCTACCGATGTTATACCGGAAACTGTGTCCGGCATCACTGCTGACTAACCAAAGGAGCGGGCCCTTTATGATGCCAAACGCCGTCGGGATATATCCTGCCTGGACCATGAGCTACAAGCCCGGGAAAGTAGTACCTAGTTAAAGAAAAAGACAGTAAATGACGAAATAAAGAGGATATAAAGAGTAGGTTAACAGTGGCAAGGAAAGCCTTTGTACAGAAAAAAAATTAGGCTATGTTGACATCGAATATGGATTTGGTATTAGAAAGTAATTTCCGAAAGCTTTTGTGTGGAATGTGGCACTTGAAGTGAAATTCGGACTGTAGGTGCAGCAGAATAGATGAGAATAGTAGTAACTGAAATGTGGTGTAACAGGAAAATGATGAAAGTTAATGTGAACATAGAGCAACAATTGAAGTATTCAAGTGAGTGCTCATACTAAGGCACCCAGGAATAGCAAAGTTATGGAAGTAACTGTCGAGGACAAGAACTGTAGGAGTAAGCCAAATATAGGATATGTTTAACAGATTGCCTTGGCTGTAGGGCAGGGAGCCATAGAAAGCTGCGTTTTGTAATTGACCTTAGAGCAAATACATTTTATTACAGCAAGATGAAATAACATTGCGACTAAACACTACCGTGAAAAATTGGAATGAAAAGCACATTGTAAAAAGTTTCTTACTAAAATATACACTGAAAAGCATGTGTGTGTTTCATTCTTCAGTTTTTGACTGGTTTGATGCAACTCTCGATGCCTCCCTGTCCTGAGCTAGTCGTTTTATCTCTACATAGGTACCACGCCCTACATCCGAGACAACCTGTTTAACATATACCCCTACAGTTCTTGTCCTCGGCCCTTCCTTACATAACAACAAGTTTCTTGGGTGTCTTAATTTGTGTCCTACCTACCTATCTCTTATTTTCTCTTCATAAGAAGTCACCAGAAACATCTATCCTCCCCCACTCGTCTTAATACTTTTTCATTTGTTAGGCCTACTCTATCTACCCATCTGATCATCATTCTCCTGTAACGCCACATTTCAAACGCTTTTCTGCTGTGCCAACAGTCTTCGGTAACTCTGTCTAAAGTTAATTAAAACTAATAGAAATACGAGCAAAGTAGATTAAAAATAACTAAAGCTAATAGAAATACGAACAAAGTTGATTTGATGATAATTTTTCATAAAAAATATTCAAAAAACAGATCTGTTAACAAAGTGTGATTTAAATTGAAGATTCAATACCATAAATTTTTTTTTTTTTCAAACATTGAAGTGTTAATTTGCTTTGCTGGCGAGGCAAACAAATCAACCTTTATACCTGGCAAGAACAGTAATCAGTGTTATAAACCTGAGTGCAATGGGCATTTGGAGGTTCATGAAGTTAAGTCATTAAGAGACTCCTACTTGGCGGAATTGAAGGCGTTGCAAAATGAAGCAGTAAAATGAACCGTTTCAAAACAAACTTACAGAAGTAGTAAATGAACCAGTTGGTAATTTTTAGTAAGTGAGCAGAGCAGAGCAGAGCAATGAAACTGCTATGACCTTACTCCAGAATTACGTCACTAAAAGTAAACCGCCGAGCGAGGAACAGAGCATAGCGCACCAGACTAAACACATATACACACAAATTTAATGTCCCTCTGAGACACTCTTCTGCTATCAAAGATCTTCCAAGTCCACTAAAATGTTTAGACGAACTTGTTATGATCTGAAAACAAACAATACATACACACTTGCTCAAAGGAGACTAGTTAGTTTAAACGCTAGAAATGTTTCAATCAAAAACTTCAAACGCTCAATTTGTCGATGATCGGAAACTACTACGTATTAACCGTCAGCCACCTTATGTACCATAAGGATAAACATAACGATATCCACATCCGGCCCGCATTTGCACGACTGTTATCCACATCCGGCCCGCATCCGCACGACTGTTATCCACATCCGGCCCACATCCGCACGACTGTTATCCCCATCCGCCCGCAACCGCACGACTGTTATCCACATCCGGCCCGCATCCACACGACTGTTATCCACATCCGCCCCGCATCAGCACGACTGTTATTCACATCCAGCCCGCATTTGCACGACTGATATCCACATCCGCCCCGCATCCGCACGACTGTTGTCCACATCCGCCCCGAATCCACACGACTTTTATCCGCATCCACTCGTTTCTTATTCGAATCCGCTGACAATACAAAATTATCTTTAATTTATTAGATAAAGCATAAAGTAAGCTATTAAAGGCGGTTTCGGTGGCGTAGTTGGTAGCATGCTGAGCTTCTATGCCAAAGATCGCGGGGTCAAACCCGGCCGAAGTCGTCGGATTTTTTAAGAGCGTTAAAGATCCCTCAATATGCCTTCCTTCGGACGGGAAGTAAAACCGGCGGGCACGTCATAGATTTATGGCATGTAAAATAACCTTCCACTAACTACAATTGTGTGAAGCTAAATTTGTAGGTTAGATTTGATTATCGCTATATTAGTTCCAACGTACCGATAGCAGTGGCTAAGCTCGCTAAAGCGCAGCGTTAGGTCATGGGGCCAAGCTCTCCGCTGACTCGGTAGACGCGTGGGATCGAGCCCCGTCGTTGGCTGTCCTTGAAATGGTCTTCCGTGGTTTCTCCATTTTAAACACCAGGCAAATGCTGGGATGGTAGCTTCTGACAGGCCACGGCAGCTTCCTTCCACATCCTTGCCCAATTTCATTCATCTTCATCCATTCCATCACTCATCACGACGCGCAGGTTAGCCCACGGGCGTCGACTAGGATGACCTGCACACGGCCTCTCAGGAGGCCACACGACACAAAGAGTGACAACGTTCGCCGCCAAACCCGCAACTAGTGACCGTGGACGGTAGCATCTGGTAGCAAAAGTATGAACTACTTGAAAATGGATCGTCTGCAGTCCTTACCTGAATCACAGATAACACACACTAATACAGTCATCAAAATTAACACCGGTTATCAGACAAATTCTACACACACCCAAAGTAAACGGGGCTACATGACCGCGTTGTCGCAGCCCCTAAACTAAGAAACCAAGCAACACATTTAGACAAAGGAGAAACTCGTTTCCCTAGGCTATGTGTGAATCGCAAGACAATGTTGACTGAATTTTGTCCCTCTGAGAAACGGCATGTAAAACAGCGGGTGGCTAATTATAGTACTTCGTCGTCGTATATACCCACGCAGGCAAGCGCAGGTAAAAATGTGTTTTTTTTTTTACTTTTCAATTTTTTGTAAATAATAATAATTCAAACCCATTGCTAAAGCTTCTCATAGCAGTTGAGGTGAGCTATTTAACGCGTATGGCTACGCCGCAGGATGTGTATAATCTTTATAAACGGTAATTCCTTGATAAATAATTCATGTTTATCGTGTTAGAACAAGAATTTTTATTCTGACCATGCATGAACCTCGATCCACATCCAAAAGCCGTCTGAAAACACAAATCTCTATCAACCAAGACAGGATAATTGAGTTGAGACAGCCATAGCAGGCAGTAGCTGTTATTCTCCTGATGTCAGTGACATAAAAATGAGCATCCCGTCGCGGTAGGATATTATTAAAGCTGATATTTTGCATAAGATAACAAGCAAAATGCAGTGAGCTGTTTCCTGAGGCGGGGCTTACGGCGAACACAAACCAAAGTAGTAGTTATAATGTAGAGAGGCATGAAACCACCTGAACAAACTGACTAATTGGGGAAGCAAACAAGATTCTCGGAGCATGAACTCTGGTGGGTGGGAGTTTACCGGGGAATTATCTTCATGTAATACTGTCTACTAGATTTAAGAGCCTTAATGAGCTATGAGTTTCAGCGTCAACATTTCTGAACTTACAACTTCACCAACTTCACAGTCGAACATCTATATCTCTGGGGGCTTTGGTGGCGTAGTTGGTAGCATGCTGAACTGCTGTGCCCATGATAGCAGGTTCAAACCCGGCCGAAGTCGTCGGATTTTTAAGAGCGTTAAAAACCCTTCAGTATGCCTTCCTTCGGAGGGGAAGTAAAGCCGGCGGTCCCATGTTATAGATTTATGGCATGTAAAAGATCCTTCCACAGACTAAACTTGTGTAAAGCTAAATTGTTAGGTTAGATTTCGTCGGAACGCTCTATCGAAGTTCCAACGTTCACCACTAGGTATCATTGATATCTGGTAGCGAAAGTTGGAACTACTTGAAATTGAATGGAACTACTTGTAGCTCACCGTAAGGGTATCCGCTGGAAGCAGCTACAGACTCAGGCGAGCCGAACATGTCCTCGGACACTCCCAGCGCTAAAAGCCATACGCTAAATATAATAAATACTAAGAGGATGCGACTTAGGAATAATCAGTCATCCATATCGTCCAGCAAACCCCTCCCGAGTTCTGTCTGTATTCAGTTGTCAATACTGGGCGAGTAGCTTCACAGCCCACACGATGGTAACGTTACCAATTGGAACTGTCATAGCTTATTAATTTAGGTGTAGTCTCACTAGTGATTCAAACTCCATCATTAACTTAAATATTAATTAGCAATACGGTATACTCAGCCACCAGGTGGTTACTGAGCATTAGATAACTATCATATGTGTGTGGGGAGGGCTTGCTTGACCTTCTCTAACTGATCCCTACAGTCAGCGCCACTGACAAGTATGAAGCATTAATGTAAACAAAAGAGAGCGTAGACTCAATAAGACAAGACTACTTCAATAACGATCGAAATGATCTATGTATTTTTAACGTAGGTTGAAACTTTAGAAGGGGACATTCAGCTTAAGGAACGAAAACAGTATCGATATTAATTTTATGATTGTAGTGCTGGGTGCTCACTTGATTGCGAGCGCGGGATGAGGCGGAGACTGAGAGGAAGGGGGCTCCTTTCCTTCTGTAGCCATGGCAACCTGCTTACTACTCTGAAGAATATATCTGCCCACTGAGCACTCAGTAGGACAAGCAAACACTGTTTGGAAGTTGTGGCACAATGCTTTTAGGAAGGCAGATATCACTGATTCTCAGCCAGATCAACGAGGAACCATGTTCTCGCGACTACATTCCCCTGGCTAGCATTCAAGTGAGCTCCCAGTAGTACAATGATTGTACATATTGCCAAGGAAATACAGACATCTTAATGGCAGAAGAAGAAAACTTTTAAAATTACAAAATTGTTAAAACAACTATTAATTTAATTTTTTTAAATGTCCTTGCTTTGAGCTCTCAATCACAATTTTCCTCATATCTGCTATCGTTTTAGAATTTTCTTACTATTATTTTAAGTGTGTGGTTAACCTCCTGCTACAAAATGAATCCGACTCAAACCAGTAGGGCTTTAATTAATCTTTCTTTAAAACGTTGATATTTTTTTATTGGCTCAATGACAATAACATAACAATGATTATGTAACAGACGTGTATATGACAGAGGTTCCATTTGTAGCAGAAGGTTAAGCACGCACTTTTATAAAATTAATCATTAAAACATTAATATGGGAGAAAAGGTAGAGGTTAGCCCAAGCACGGATCACTGTTGAAAATTTAAAATGAAGATAGTTATGGTTTGAATTTTGAAAATGTAGAACTCTTTTCCTGGTAGCAAATATGACTGTGTCTTCTTGGAAATATGTATAATTTGTTTACAAGATTTATTGATATTTCTTTTGACTCTTAAAGCTGTATTTACCCCCTTAATGGTGACAAGTATTTATTTACCACTACAGTATAAGAAAAGTGCGTGAAACGTCTCCAGACTGTCATTGTAGTCGTCACCAGCATTGTCTAAAACAGAGCCGTGCAAACAGCTCCCCAGTTCTGATCGGTTTCACAGGCGAGAACGAAGAACGGAAATGAAGGTTTTGGAACTGTTATTCACGGATACATGGTATCGATAAGAATGATTATCGAAATTCTCATTTGGCCAGCATGGCCTGGTCAAGCGGTACTCTGGTGTTTTGTATAAGGATATAACTGAAAACTTTTCAGGGAATTTTTGAACTGTTTAAAAATTATTCCACCAACATGCCAGTAATCGTTATTTTGTTAATATAAAAATAATCATGGTTGAAAATTCATCCACCAACCGCTCAACCTATCACTGGCATTCTTTACCAATAATTTCAGACTGTAAAATGAAGGTGTCTTCTTTACTGAAAAATAATAATAATAATAATAATAATAATAATAATAATAATGTTGAGCAATATGAGTAAGATAGGCTATGACTTTATAAGAGGATAGAAATAAACCTGATTTATATTAGTCGAAAGCAAAAACTGAGGAGTGGTTAGCATGACGTGTTACAGGTGGCTTTGACTTGCCACGTGCAGTGGCTTGAGTGAGCCTGAGTTTCTCCTTCAAACTGACACTGCCGACAACGCCGAGAATAAAGAATTCCAGTATTACAGAGACTCTAGATTCTCACTTAATTGAGATACTTGACCTTGGGTGCCCTTGATGGGAGATGATACCTGCCACAAGGAAGCTTGCGATGCTGAGCGGAACTAGAGCTAATTTGCCCGACCTTGGTGTACAACTCGTTAGCAGCAATGCGGAAGTCAGAGAATCCGTGCTCTGATGATTTCCCTGATGGAGAAATCTACTGCCTGCACAATCTCGGGATTAATGATGTAGGACCGCGACTGTTTTTGGGTCGCATTGTACATATGTTTGATTTGATTCAACTAAAACTGATAATAATAATAATAATAATAATAATAATAATAATAATAATAATAATAATAATAATGTTATTGGTTTTACGTCCCTTTTATTATAACTACAACTTTTAGAGACGCCGTGGTGCCAGAATTCTGCCCCGAAGGGGATCTTTGACGTGCCAGTGAATCTGCTAACATGGCTCCTTCGCATTTGTGCACCCTCAAATGTCGACTGGCTGCGCCAGGATTCGATCCTGCAACCTTGGGTACAGCAAGCGAGAACGATACCACTGAGCCACGCAGCCTGCTGAAACTGATGTTCACTTGGCAACGAAACATGTTATCCTTGTTATCCTCCCCCTCCCCCCCCCCCCCCTCCATCTTGCAATAATAGTAATCAAAAGGTACATATAATGTGACTATATACATACGCTTATTATTATTATTATTTTTTTATTAGTATTAATAATAACAATAATAATGTTCCTTCGGTTTACCCCCAATTAATTGGATCGCCGGAAACAACCTGGCTAAATTTCTGTTTAGGCGTAGGATTTGAGGCCGGATGCCCTTCCTGACGCCATGTGATATTTCAGGTGAAAATTCCATCCCGCTGTCACCGTGATTCGAACCCCGGCCCTCTATAACAATAGGCGTGTATACAAGAGAGAATAATAATAATAATAATAATAATAATAATAATAATAATAATAAAAGCTAATAAAGGACTCCTCGAAGAACTGGAGGAAAAAAGAGCGCAAAATCGTTAGAGGTATAATGGGATCAAATTACAAGAATGGCATCCATTATACAAAATCCAACAAAGAAACCTGCAGTGAAATAGAGAAAATTACAGAAACGACCCGTAAGAGGCGGGCACGGTATTACGGTCATCTCAAACGAATGGACGGAAACAGGCTGACTTAACTTTTCATTCTTTTTACTCCAAACCCAAAACCACAATTCTCTGGTTTATGAATACCAGAAATGATCTCAAAATGCTGCATCTAAAACTCGACGACGCCTTCAATAGAGATCTCTTCCGCAAAAAGATACTGACTAATGGGCTAACCCGAGACGAGACACCGAACCCGAAGACAAGGTAGGGTACCACCTGGACAGCGGAGCGCAAGATGGCCCACTCACAGAGAATGGGGGAATTCTGGACTCAGAGGAAAGCGAACCAAATTGCCAAGTGTACAAACACTTAACGTGGTCCTAGATGGCCTCAGCGAATTACAGGGTCTTTCATTTAAAGTAAGAACGGCAAGCGGCAGTTTTGTTATTCGCTGCTGCGGTGACCTTGGCCGAGCCCCCTGCTTCAAGCGTGTGTACAATCCTGTATGAAATATTACCTTATAAAATATGCTGGAAGTGTCGTCCTTCCTGCGTTATACAGGCATTGAATCTGCTAACCACATTCTGGCTGACGCGAGTGAGTTCTGCCACTGTAATGTTTCTGACTTAATTTTATGCTTTTTATTGAGCACTGAGTCAGTAGTGTCAAACTAATTTACAATATTACTTGAATCTGTGCTAGTGAAGGTGGCACATCATCAGGAAATTGCTGAACAAATGCATCACGTACCCGCCGAGCCGACTCGTACTTAAAATAAGTTTTACATACAAAAATACGATGTTGTAATGATAACTGTCTCATGTTAACAACTGAGGTTCATCTGGCGACTGAACACCTGCACGATTATTGCAAGGTCGAGTGCAGTATATACTATGCGCGCGCTTTCAATACGTCAGCAGGAGGCCGTGGCAAGCCACAAGCTCGGCCAAGGCCACTGCAGCACCAGATAACAAAGCCGCCGCGCAACGTTCTTACTTTATATGAAATACCCTGTATATATAACTTATAATAAGGCCTATAAGCAATTTCCATTTTAAGGTAGTCTTATATTACGTGTTGATCGACTTATTGGCATTAGAACGTTTGACAACACGTAAACTATCAACACAATTCTGATTTTCTTATTTTTCATTACCAGTATCAGAAAAGTGGCCATTAAACATCAACTCGACGATTAATAAGGAATGTCTGTACTGCATGTATGAGAAAGTTAACAATATAAATTTAATAATGATCCAGTTGGCGTATTCTGCTCAAAGAGTTCGCAAGGAAGGAAGCCCTTGTTTACAGTTCAAGCAGCAGGAAGCGATCAAAGAACTGGCAGGGAAATCAACAAAGCTCAGAACTCTTTTCTTACAACGACAGAAAGACAGTCACAGCTGGATGGAAATTAAGATGTTTCTCATCTGTCAATAAAGGCATTATATAATTCCTGTAATTTTAGAGCCTTGTGACATTCCATCATCGCCCCAAGTAGTTAGGTGTGTTTTGAACTTTTCTGATAACCTGTGTTTATGTGATTGTATTAGTGTGTGTGTATGTATTACGGACAGGTATGAGGTAGATGTCCCGAAACGTGAAGTAAGGTAGCCTACTATTCCGATATTGCTTGCCACGGTGGGTGAGTAGTTATCGTGTCGGATTACTAACAAGCAAGTGGAATCAATGCCAGACTCGGTTTTTATCCCATGGCCGCCAAAAGGCGTAATAAGTTGTCAGCTCCTGGGGAAATATTTAAACGCGAGACCAGTATCCTCTGAAAATCCCTTAAATGGGTAAATGCGAAGGTTCGCCCGCTTGTGTGACGGTAGGGTGTCAGCGGAACCTTGACACTTTCATCCCCTACTTTTTGACGGGTCCACGAGTATTGACCCCTCCTTGGCGGTGCGGTACGGTGCCACAGCTATCATACACCCTACCCCCTCCCCCCACCCCACCCCTCCTTCCATCACACCCCAGCCTAATTTGAATACAGTGCAGACAACTCGGCGTGCATGGGATACAGAGAGACGGCACAAAAAATAAATCAAATAAAAACACACACTGGCGTCAGAGTGCACACATTGTCAATTAGAAGAAATATCAGATAAAAAGAAAAACAATTCTGATCAGTGATCAGCATTCAGTTGAAGTACAACCGAATACAGGAGGCTCTATGGATGATATACGGGCAACAAATTTAGAACTATCCTACCAGGGCTCAAAAAGCATTGATTGAGGTAGACTACGTATGAATAAAAGTGTCTTACAGACATAAAAAATAAAAATAAATATTAATGCTAATGATAATAATAATAATAATAATATTGATCTCTTATTAAAGTCGTAGAGAAACAGAAAGGAAAATATTGAGAAAAATCCCTGGTCCAGTCCAGTCTCGGGAACTGTATCAGCATTCTGATAAATTCACTAACGTCTTCAAGCATAAGCGATTGAGGGTGTAACGCCACATTCTCAGAATGAACAAAGACAGACTTACAAAAAGGATTCTAATCCTTGCTCTATCAATGAAATTCAAGAACAACTGGCTTAGTGAAGTAGAAAAAGATCTTCAAGAAATCGTCATCACAGAGAAAATTATAGAAGACCGACTTCTGTTCAGTAATCAACTGTTCAGTAATCAACAACGAGCCTTTTGCTGAGAAAATGACTACCAGGACCAATAAATCGTAGACTGAAGAATGGTGAAGATTTTAAGTGCCCAGATAAAGAGATTTTGGGAGGAGAAAAAATCAAAATCAGCAAAAATAAGTTGTATCGCGCTCCACAGTTGCGCATGACGATGCTATATTATTATTATTAATAATAATAATAATAATTATTATTATTATTATTATTAATAATAATAATAATAATAATAATATATTTCTTTCTAAGGACATTTAATTCGAATTAAATCAATACGGCTATCCAACCGAATTTTTGCTTTTCTCCATGAGAAAAAAGACAAAGGCGGCCTGGTTCAATGAAGTAGAGAAAGATCTTTTGGAGATTGGGATACCATGTAAAGATATCCAGAAGCGTGCCCACTTAGGGAAAAACTTCAAGAACATCGCAGTTTTCAAACTAAGCCGAATCCAAAAGCCGGGAAGGCGTGGACGACTGAGAGAAAGGTGCAACATCGATTGCGAATGAAAGAGTACTGGTCCAACATTAAAATGCAGAAGAAACAGTTGACATGACGTGGTCCTTAGTTGGCCGTAGCGAAGCAAGAAGAAGAAGAATATAATTTTCAGGCATTGGATAATTAAGCACTTAATATATCACAATATGCATTCAAATATGTGATTGAAGTGTCAACATATGCAGTAAAATTTAGAAATATGCATTAAAAAGAATCATATATCTCTTATCAATTAGCCATTCATAGCATAAGAAATCAATGTTAAACTTAAAACATCGTCAAAAATAACAAAAAATCACACAGCATACAAGAATAAAATGTTCCAATTTGTCAATGAAATTCACAAGTGATTTCCCGCGGTTTCCCCGCTTCTATTCCAGGCAAATGCAGGGATGATATCTAAATTAAAGCCACGGCCGCTTCCTTCTAATTATTCACACACAAATACACACACTAGTGCAGCCATTGCAATAACATAGGTTATCACATAGATTCCACACACACACTCAAGTAAACGGGGGCTAAATGACTACGATGTTTCAAAGTCTTTGAAGAACGAAGAGAAACAACAATTACACGTTGACCGACTAAAGAATATTTTATATAGAGTTAAGATAGCATATTACAATAAGGTACTATCTAAGCATTCTTCGGAGAGAATTTGGAAAATCATTGGGAAAATGCACACTTGAAAAAATGAAAATCCACAGCCTGCTTCCAGTCTCCGACCGGGTCAGGAATGGAATGAATGAAGCCCCCATCTAGCGGCGAGGATATGAATTGTGCCGGCTGCCTAGGCCTGACGCACTCCTCTGGGGCAATGATTAAATGAATGACAGATGAAATGAAATGATAGTGGAGAGTGTTGCTGGAATGAAATTTTGACAGGGAAAACCGGAGTACCCGGAGAAAAACCTGTCTGCCTCCGTTTTGTCCAGCACAGATTTCACATGGAGTGACCGGGATTTGAACCACGGACCCAGCGGTGAGAGGCCGGCGTGCTGCCGCCTAAGCCACGGAGGCTTTTGGGAAAATACACACTTATGACATAGAATTTGGAAACTTATTGGGATAATCTACACTCACGACAAAGAATTTGGAAACGCATTGGGAAAATCCACACTTACGACAGAGGATTTGGAAAACCAGTAGGAAAATCCACACTTATCACAGAGAATTTGGAAAATCATTGAGGAAATCCACACTCACGACAGAGAATTTGGAAAATCATTGGAAAAATCCACACTTATCACAAATAATTTGGAAAATCATTGGGAAAATGCACACATATGATAAAGAATTTAGAAAGTAATTGGGGAAATCCACACATATCACAGAGAATTTGGAAAATCATTGAGAAAGTCCACACTTACGACAGAGAATTTGGAAAATCATTGGGAAAATCCACACTTATCACAGAGAATTTGGAAAAACATTGGGAAAATCCACACTTATGACAGGATAACTGTCGAAAGTCACAGTGCCATAGGATCTACGAAAGTTACTTCGGTTTCCCCGTCATTTCATTAACAGTGTAATAAGCTAGAACGTGTTGGACCACAGAAGTGGGTGTAGAATGTATCCCCTTCACAACGAATTTTATGACCACTGCTCAGGTTCCATTGTCTGAAAGCAGGGCGCGATATTTAAGGAGTATAATCTTAGAACCAGACAAACACACCGCCTATTTCAACTTGGCTCAACTTATTTGTTTGAAGAAGATAAGAGCAGTAAAATAACCAACATTCCTCTCTCCAAACTTTTAGAACAGCAAAGAAAGACTATAACTTTACAAGATAGTACAGAAGGGATTGTGGTAGCAGGCTGAGCATGTATGCTCAAGATCGCTGTTTCAAACCCGGCCAAAGTCGTCGGATTTTTGAGACAATTAAAAATCCCTCAGTATGCCTTCCGTTGGAGGGGAAGTAAAGCCGGCGGGCCCATGTCATGGATTTATTGTATGTAAAATAACCTTGCACTAACTACAATTGTGTGAAGCTAAATTTGTAGGTTAGATTTGATTAACGCTCTATTAGATCCAACGTTCACCACCAGGTGTCGGTTGCGGTGGCATCTATAGGCCAAGTTCGTGGTTAGGTGTCGTTGACGGTAGCATTTGGAAGCAAAAGTAGGGACTACTTGAATTTGATCGTTTGCAGTCCTTACCTTAATCACAGATAACACACACTACTACAGCCATCACAATTAACATAGGTTATCAGAAATATTCTACACACACACTAAGTACACGGAGCTACATGACAGCATTGGGCTTAAAAAAAGAAAAATAACTTACACACTCTCCTGTCAAAAGCTATGTACTCCTCCAAAATGAAATTCTGTCTCCTAAAACTATTATCAGAAATATAACTCTTTTTAAACCTTTGTTCAATCAAAATTATGACAGGAGTTACCCCACCCACACAGATTATTTCGACCACTCAGAGACGGTCCAGAGGAGTAATTGAGCCAGCAGCGTCCAGAGTTTCTTAAATAGCTTATTGTGCTCAATTTTCTACTAATAAAAAGTAAGTGCTTGAAAATTGACGAGATGAATTTCAAAACAATCCAACAGTTAAGATAACTAATAATTACATACATGCACAATTCTATTCTGTTCTCACAATGAAGTGAATTGGTTAACTTGATAACTCTGATTTATCCTCAGGCTATTATTTACATTATGAAATGCATTTCCCTTCGTAGTAATAAGCTTAACTTACTTTATCGCACCATTGTTTGGATTGACGGTGATGAGTTTATATTATGTGCATCTATTGTCTCAAACACAAAAACATTACTTGCTTTTTCGTTCTTTTTATATTAAATTTATTCAGAGATTCTGATATGGTCATTACATGCACCCTTAGCCGAGAGACCACGCCTTTATAGTTCCTTCCAACATAATGAAGGATCAGTAAACACTAAGAATATGTAAATTTATTATATTTTCATTCCTCTCCATTGAAGACTGCGGCTTACCAAAACAGAATAATATAGGTTTTTTTTACAATGAGATAGTAATAATAATAATAATAATAATAATAATAATAATAATAAACTTGAGGTTCGAAACGCGTAATCCTAAATAATAATAATAATCAAATAGGCTACAAAATGGAAAACTAACCAGACAAGTAGATAGAAAGATATATAATATTCCCAGATGGATAAATTCATATGGCAAGAAGTAAATAAGGGTAGTAGTGCCCACAATTTTCAATAAATCACTTCTGTCTCTAAAAAACATAAAACCAAAAAATAAAGTCAAAGGCCAAATTAAGAAATATTACAAGAAAGAATTTAGTAGCCTGTTTTGACTGTTGGATCTCAGAGTACCCTACGATATGTTAGATATATGAAAATGAAAATCCACAGCCTGCTTCCAGTCTCCGACCGGGTCAGGAATGGAATGAATGAAGCCCCCATCTAGCGGCGAGGATATGAACTGTGCCGGCTGCCGAGGCCTGACGCACTCCTCTGGGGCAATGATTAAATGAATGACAGATGCAATGAAATGATAGTGGAGAGTGTTGCTGGAATGAAATTTTGACAGGGAAAACCGGAGTACCCGGAGAAAAACCTGTCTGCCTCCGTTTTGTCCAGCACAGATCTCACATGGAGTGACCGGGATTTGAACCACGGACCCAGCGGCGAGAGGCCGGCGCGCTGCCGCCTAAGCCACGGAGGCTTCGTTAGATATATATATATATTTTAAGCAATTGGTATAGGCAATGGGTAATCTTACAGTTATCCCTCCCTTCAGCTTTTGGAAGTTCCAGGAATGGAGATGGTCTCAAGATTATGCAGTCTAAATTAGTTACTACATATTAGTTGATCAGTTTTATCCTGTCATTATAATGCATGTAATTGAAGCAGCTCCCAAAGATAAACCAAGGTTGGCTTCGTGGGTAATAGTTATTTAGATGTTAGACTTTCAATGTATTTAAATTGTAACTATTACATGTTATTGTGACTTACTCAGTATATATGTATGCACATTGTTGATTAGCAAATCACCCCGTCCCCTCTACTCACCAGTTTAAGGTGACCCCAGGGCTGGAGATGGGATGGGATTAATTCATTATTATTATTATTATTATTAATATTATTAATATTATTATTAATTTAATCTAATAGCACTATTACATAGCACGAAAAATCAATACTTCAAATCTTGCCACATGTCATTTTTCTCTCTGCCCACATTTCCTTCATCCCTGATCTCTGCTTTCGGAGCTGTTCAATGTTACGTGGCTGCTTTCGTTGTCTTTCTTGTTCCTCCTGGTAGATCACTTTTTAAATTTTGTCCCGAAATAAATTCCTGATACATGTATCTGTAATGTCAATGTCGGCTTCCTTAAAATCATTTAATGTCTGTGTAGACCACGCTGGTTGAAGTTAAAAATTTAAAATGTTATATAATTGTATTACTATTATAACAATTAACATTCCCATGCGAAAACTCTCGCAATACTGTATAACGAGATTAAATAGCGAATCCTAAAAAATACACCAAGACATTTACTACTAAAATAAAGTAGTATCGTAATTATTTTAGTGTAAATTTAAACCTCAACACAGTGATCGGATCTGATGATGGCCACTTGAGGGTCGAAATGCGTAATCCTAAATTGCCCATTTAATAGTGATTTAGGGCCCGGATGTTGATGCTGTAAAAAAGTTTAAAAAATGCACTTAAAATTTTCAAAAATTACTGTAATAAATGACATAAAAATTGTAAAAATGCACTATAAAATAGAGAAAATGATCTTCTAATAATAAGCTCACCACTATTTCAAACTCAAATTGAAAAGTCAATCAAAATAAATTTCTAGCACTTAACAAAAGCTCCATGTTTACTTTAGTCTCAGTTGCAGTCCACTACGAATGTCATTCTGATGTTGTCAAATGTTCAGTAAATGAATTGCGGTTATCAGCCAACAAATTTTTATATCTCGAAAAGCAGTGTTCAACATCAACTAATGTGATCGGAGCGTACTTGAAGTGAGGAAGGTCGTTTGCAGCTAAATCCTCCTTAATCCCATCCATGCAATTGGCAACTCCAGCTATCTGATATGACATCTAGCGGTAAAAATGAGAAACTTACCAAGTAGGGTACATTTGTCACGTGGTGACTGTTTGTATATGGTTTCTTGTATTGGTAAACAGATCGTGGTAAATTGTTCGTGTCTTTATACATAAGTAATAAGTTTTACTCGTTGATAGAGTGAAAAATGGGTAAAAGCAAAGTGTATTGCTCAGTTTACGGCTGTAAGTCGATGTATAAGAGGGCTGCGGACATACGTTTTCATCACTTTCCAAAAGATGCAAATAGCAATAGCCGAAATGTGATGATACCTAATAATACCTAATAATAATACCTTTCCACCCCGGGAAGGATCTAACACTTGTCGAGGTAGACAGACAGAAGACTTGCGACGTAAAGCCAGCGAAGGTTATTCAGTTTAAAAACAGCTGTTACGATGGGCGCGCTGGTAAGATTGAAGTTACTTGAATAATTAATTATTGGCTGCTTGGTAGGGAGAAGGGATGACTTGTATTAAAACTCGGGGGGCGACAGGAATTGCTTGATTTGGATGGTTAAAAGGTGGGTTTGGTGTTGAATATTTGAATGGTAGCGGAATCACTCATTCTACAGTGCCCACGGGGAGACAAATTAGGCCTATATGACTCGTAGTGGAATAGCTCGAATATCGAAGAACTTAGCGATTACGAGGCGTAGGCTTGGCAGAAAGGCTGGCGGATCATCAGTTTGACATCAATTCACGATATAAGTCGGAGCTTGGAACAGTGGCGTCTGGTTTGCGTGGATGCTAGTCTCGGAATGATAAAAGTAGCACAGCTTCGGTGTGTTATTTATTTGTTTATGTACCGTATTTCTCTATTTGAATGTCCTCGGCGTTGACTCAGGATCGACAGTTACATTATATTGCGCATAATAGTACCGAAATAATGTCCGAAGTGTAGCCCTGTGTAAATTTGAATCAGCTGATCTACATCACCCATAAAAACTGATGCTTGATAATATGCAAATGACACCAAAAATCCAATGGAACACACAAATTAGAACACGTGTATCGCACAGTTATACATATATACAATTAAAAATTACACTGTCATTACTTTAGAGACCATATTTACTGATTATAACCGAAAAATAAAAAGTGTTCCATATCAAACGCGTGTTATTGAGTATTTTAAACCCTACTTATTCAGACCGACCGCAGCGCCCCAAGTGTTAGTTTGAGTTGCCAATAGTTTTCACCAGAGAGAATGTCTGAGATTTTGCATAATGTTTTATACCCGATGTTTTTG
The DNA here is from genome assembly GCA_946902985.2 of Meconema thalassinum. Classification (NCBI taxonomy): domain Eukaryota; kingdom Metazoa; phylum Arthropoda; class Insecta; order Orthoptera; family Tettigoniidae; genus Meconema; species Meconema thalassinum. The sequence continues at coordinate 166,699,213 of OX336396.1, forward strand.
TCCAGCACTTTTTAGCCTATTTTCAATTTTGAAAAAATAGGCTTATGAGATCACCTTTTGTCCGTGTGTGTGTGCGTGTGTGTGTGTGTGTGTGTGATTCGTGTGTGTGTCCCCCCCCTAATAAAATCTAAACGGCAGGAGCGATTTCAATGAAACTCGGAAATTTCATAGCAGTATTCCCGGCGACCTCGACCGTGCCCTTCAAATTTTGTTACGACTCACCAATCCAAAATGGCGGCTGTGCGAAATATTTCACCAGCATTCAATATCTCCGAAACTATTACCGATATTACCCTGACATTTTCTATGGTGATAGAGGGGACTACTATAAGTTCACTTATGTGACTTTTGAAAACATGGTAACTACAAAACCAACATGGCGGCCAAGCGAATTTGCGAATTTTAAATAGACGTTTCTCGCGATTTGACCAACCAAACGCAATGAAACTTGGTACAGTATATATGTTTATATACATTGTAATGCACCGACATCTAACTTCGTTCAATTGTTTACATAATCACAAGGTGGTGGATGTGCGAAATATTTCACCGGCATTCTATATCTCTGAAACTATTAGCGGTATCTCCCTAAAATTTTGTACGGAGATAAAGGGCACTACTGGAAGTCCACCTAAGAGATTTTCAAAAACCGGTTAACTACAAAACGAACATGGCGGCTAAGCGAATTTGAACATTTTAAATAGACCTTTCTCGCGATTTAATGTTCCAAGCGCACTGAAACCTGGTACAGGAAATATTTATACACATTGTAATCCACTGGTATCTAATTTAGTTCAATTGTTTACATAACCTCAAGATGGCGTCAGTGCGAATTTTAAAATTAAGTTTTTATTTCTTGTGATGTAGTCATGCGATCGAAGTGAAAGTTTGAATAATGAACCTACGCAATAATTTTCCTTTAATGGTACATGACTCTATGGCCTATACATTTAACAATCCAACATGGCGACCATCCGAAATATTTAGACGATACTGAATATCTACGAATCTATTTAACAATCAAACTGCATTTTTTAATGTTCATAGGGGCTATGAACTTAAGTTCACCTATAGGACTTTAAATAACCTGGTGATCACAAATCCAACATGGCGGTGACGCGAATTATAAATATTCACATGGACGTTTCTCGCAATTTAACCATCCGCGTGCAGTGAAACTTGGTACAGTAAATTTTTATCCGAATGTTAATCCACTGGCATCTAATTTATTTCAATTGTTTCCATAACCTCAAGATGGCAGCTGTGAAAATTTTTAAATCTCCTTGTTTTTTCTTGTGTCCTAATTATGCGATTGAAGTCTGAATGCTACACGTACACAATAATCTGCATGTAACAGTACATAACTCTAGGACCTGCATATATAAAATCCAACATGGCGACCATCCGAAATATTTAGTCGGTTCTCAATATCTACGAATCTATTATAGCAATCAAACTGAAATTGTGTATGTTGATAGAGGCAATTAACATAAGTAGGATATATGAAAATAGGCTGTATAGTTCTTCACGGAACTTCTTGTTTCAGTTTTGATGCAATACCCGCAGCAATTTCACCACGATTGTTGCTAAGACTAGTTTCCTCCCGTTTGATTAAGGAAATGGAATCAATATTTCAATATCTTAAATTATCTTGTATCAGTTACTAGCTTCTTCATAACTCTGAGAGACGTAACTCCCTCATATAAAGCTGGGGCATACCTAAATTGGAAAAAGATGACCTTAAAAGGACGATTTTTCTAAAATAAGGCCCTAAAAATCTACGAAACACAAGAAAATGCTCTTAAAATGAAACAAGATGTTCAGTAAAGAACATATAGCCTACTTTCTCTTAAATGTATGAGTATAGTTATAACTCGTTGTTATTATCAAAGAGTATAATAGAATCATTTCTTGGTTGAAGACCTTAGAAACGATTTACCTCTACCAAACGCCAGAACCTAGATAAAAACTGCTTCCATCATTGAAGAAAGAAAGATAAGAACTATCTCAAGAATGTTATGGATCTGGAGACATAATCGACCGGACTGGCTGCGTGGCTCAGCGGTAACGTTCTCGCTTGCGGGGCCCTAGGCTGCAGGTTCGTATCCTGACGCAGTCAGCTGGCATTTGAGGGTGCACAAATGCGAGGGAGCCGTGTCAGTACATTTACTGGCACGTTAAAGATCCCCTTCGGGCCAAAATTCCGGCACCCCGGCGTCTCTAAAAGCAGCAGTAGTTAAAAGGGACGTAAAACTAACAACATTATTATTATTATTATTATTATTACATAATCGACCTGCCGTGGACAACATCCAACTTTGAGTTGAGCATGTCTTTACACGTCTGGTTGTGCATGGCTTTCACAACCCTAATTGAATTAACAAATCTTTCCATGGCCCAACAGAGACGTGTGTATACAAACTATGTGGATATTTTCGATTACTATTTGCCTGAAATAAAAGTATTAATTAATAACCTGAACTAGCACCAACGGCTAGAATTCAGTTACTATGTGAAATCGTTTTGTTCTTTACTTCAAATAACATTTTCAAATATCGCAAAATAGGCTGTTTCAAACCTTTTAAAATAAAAAGTAAAAATGTATCGTAGTATCAACTTGTCATTCTTCGAATTCGATGCGCATAGAATGCCAATGGTATAGTAATCAATGGAGTCCCACGTAGAACAGTAGTGACATCAAGTGGAGAAGTATCGAACAATATAATCCTATCAGAGCGAGTGCATTCTAGCGGCCATAAGAAGAAACTTTTCAATAAAATCTGGAAGTTAATAAGTAGGTCGGCGTGCAGTTACCTTTTTGGCTGCTAGATGTCTCGAGCAAATCTGCTGGCGAATTATGTTGTAATTAAATATATATTTTCCACCATAATATGCACAATATAACGCTTAATTTTAAAACGTCTGAGTAATTACAAAACAATAAATATATAAAATTTCAAGAAAAAAACCTACCTCTGATCGGGTTTGAACCATAGGCATTTGAGCGATAGGCCAACGCTTTACCACTGAGCCAATTGTGCCAACGAATATCGTTCCATATAAAATGACTTACATAGAACTTACATAGCAAATAATGATTTATACTGAACGATTTCATCAGTGGAGTATAATATTTATATATAAAAAGCATTTCATACAAAGTTTATTTATTTTGTATCAGTACGCTATATTGCATGCAATACTCAAATTAGTGAAATATAAGTCAGGCACAAGATATCCGCTGCCATCTTGTCTTATTACTGAGTCGGCTCAGCTTTTTAAAATCACGTCTGCACTATAATATTACAAAATAAACTTTTAATTTCGAACGTGCCTCTTCCTTTAGAACAGTTAAAACTATTCTCGGCTCGATAATCGGAACTGGTGGGTCCCATGATATGGATTATAAAGTTTGCATAATTCGCACGGCCGCCATCCAGAAATGATATGGCGGATGACCTTGTAGTTTGGTCACAAGACGCGTCCTATATGAACGTTTGAGTGGCCGCCATTCAGTTTTAGTAAAGATGGCGGCGATATAAAACATGACACTGAGGTGCCCTTTGCTTGTTCTACCTCTGTACCAAATTTCGTTCAATTCGGTTTCACCGTGTTCGAATTGATAGGGGGTGGGGGTGGGGGGGGGACATACATTCAGAGTACACTCACTCACACACACAGACTCACACACACAGACAGACACACATTTTTTGGCCCTGTAGTGATCTCATAAGTCTACTTTCATTTTTTGCAAAAATCGAAAGTAGGCTAAAAATAGCAAGAAATGCAAAAGGATGGAAAATAAAAATGACATATTTGAAGACGGGTCGGCCCGTCCGGAGTTTCTATGTACTTCAGCATTGTTTTAGACAGTTCAATAAAAAGATGACATGTCATCAACATCCGGGCCCTAGACTGATAATTAACTAATACATGTATTTTTCTTCAGGAGTGTATTTACATATCTATATCTTATACCCCGCCCATTCATTGGGCACAATCGTGTTGACCGACTGAAGAGCTACAAATGACAATCAAATTAACTGCAGAATAAAATAAGCGAAATGGCATTATTAAAAGAAAATTTAAACTGTTCTTATATAAAATCCATTAATAACGACGCATTTCCCTCAGCTTTATCCGTCTCTCTCTCTGTTCTGTTTCATGTTCTGACCATGAATCATTTGGAGATTTAACGACCTCCCTCCGCCACTATCAGTGTCATAAAATTAAGAACCGGGGCTTGCGCGCAGATGGCAATGTAGAGCCTATAAATAGTATCACCGGCCGCGGTGGCCGAGAGCGCTAACGCGCTATCTCGTGCCTCGCTGGTATCGGGAGAGCGTGGGTTCGAATCCCACCTCGGCCGTCCTGAAAATGGTTTTCGTGGTTTCCCATTTTCACCACCAGGCAAATGCCGGGACGGTTCCTTCCAATAGGTCCACGGCCGATTTCCTTCCAATATCCCTTCCCTGACCCGTCCTGAAAAGAAAAGTACATGGCCATTGGCTGCATTAATAAAATTATATATAAATAGTATCACTTAATATTTCCTTATTACTTTCGACGATTGGCAGCCAACAGTGCTCGTAGCAGGCAAATTTCAGCCCCGCCAGTAAAATTCACTAACAGTTAATTTCGAACTAGCAACCTACCCCGGCTTCGACCGGTATCTTTAACGGTATACCTATCATAAGCTTAATAGGCGCACGGATGGCAGGTTCCAGACGTAAATCCGAAAACCCGAGGTGAACAGCGAAACTCCAAACACATATACACTTCTCTGAAGTCTTAACTCGACACGACTCGGCAGTTTGATGCTGGCCGAAGCTGGGGTGATAGACTCGCTGGTAAGATAGAATTTTAATTTCCACTGAATGGAGTTTGTTGTAATAATGAAAGCGTAAAAACACTTATAGTGGCTGATGAATATACTGTACTTAAAGATAGAAGTATGCTGTCGCGGACATTTTTGTAGGACTTTTCATGCGAGTTTACAAGCTAGCGAGCGAGCCTATCACACCAGTTTCGGCCAGCATCAATCTGTCGAGTCGTGCCGAGTTAAGACTTCAGAGAAGAGTATGTGTGTTTGGAGTTTCGCTGTTCCCCTCGACGTTTCTGAATTGCATCTGGGACCAGCCGTCCGTGCGTCTTTTAAGCTTACGATGGGTAAACCGTTAAAGATGCCGGGCGAAGCCGGGGCGGGTTGCTAGTAAGTGTACAGTATATATTGTAATTATCATAATCCATGCTTGTAGACAGAGGTTTTAATAGCCTAAGTGTCAAGGATCTGATGATGATCGCTTGACGATCGAAACTGATTATCCAACTGTATTTATTAATATCATGCAATTTTAGGAACCACCGATTACAATATTGGGTACGTTCCTGTTGACCGACTGAAAGAACATTAAATTTTAATTAATAAGACAACACTGAAAAATGGCGTCCAACACGATAATAAACATCATCTATACCTCATCCACGGAATCTGTGAAGTAGGTTTGCGGATGACGTCACACCGAGGAAGTGAAAATAGAATGCGATGGGTGGAGCTTGGCAGCCTAGCTATTGCGAGAATTGGTTGAAGTCAAGGTCGTGCCACCCTCCTGCGCTAATTATTCAGTGGCATCGAGCCTCATTGGACCAGTCAGCCGAGTCCCTCCTGTCGCAGATTGCTTGGACGGAGTATAGAAAACCTCAGTTGATTATGCGAGACCTGGCATTATCGAATGTATTCTGAATATAATCTAGTCAGCAGTATATAAAGCTTACAGGATCCCTTGCTGCGATTATCTGGCTGAATATTGCGCATCAAAGTGCCCGCTTCATGTGCACTGAGGTCATATGGCTTAATACGGTAATCTCTCAGTAGGATGAGCTTAGAGGAGGAAGACAGGTGTGTAATGTTGAAGCCCTTTATGTTCAACACGCTCACATTAGCCGGATATAGGCTACTACAGTATTGCAGGGCAACAGGGAAAACAGAACAAGCTTTCTTTTTATTTAAATTTCTAACAGTGTTTTGTAAGGACATCCATTTTCTCTTTTATCTTTGTAAACTTAGTTTTAAGATTATTTTAATATTCAATCTACGCTGACGAGGGTGTCATTGAACACCGAAACATGTACGTATAAGCAGTAATTAAACTACTGGGTGGCCACAAAGTCCCGTAGACCAATAGAAACCCCTAAACCTAGTTAAATAAGTTGTACACCATTTCTAAGAGAGGTTTTCTTAGGAATATACGGCATTAAGAGACTCATCCATCGCCCTGGAAGAACTGCGACAATGTCGACAATGCAGAAGCACATGAAGAACGACTTAGGCTTGCACCCATATTGACCTACGCCCGTCCAGGAATTATTGGATGGAGGCATGTGAGGCAAAGTGCTCTTTTCCGATGGTTCTCCTGTGATGCCGGCTCCACTTGCCTGGCCACCACGAAGCCCAGACCTTACCACATGTGATAATGTGCTATGGGGGTTCATAAAGGATACAATACCACGGATGAACTGAAAGATGATGTGAGACAAGCTTTCACTAAAGTCACACCAGCAGTGCTCCGAAGAATGTCGCACAGAACTTGGCGCCGTATTATCCTTTGCCATGAAAATGATGGTGCACATACTGATGGTTTGGACTCTTAATGCCGTATATTCCTAAGAAAACCTCTCTTAGAAATGGCGTACAACTTATTTAACTATGCTTAGGGGTTTCTATTGGTTATAAGAGGGGGATAACGGGACTTTGTGGCCACCCTCTACATTCATTAGTGTTTGGCAAGGCGGTTTGGAATCCTATGGTACTATCAGTCAACACGGATATTAATTACTAGCAGTAGTGCCCGGCCTCACCCGGTGGATTTATTTGTTTTATGGATGATAATGAATACTACTACAGAACTGGAGCGCTCAAGGATAAGGATCGGAATAAGTGAAAGTAAATTTGAAAGCACCAACGCTTATTGCAGCTGATAACCTCAGTATACTGCACCAACACCATCGCCCTTATACAGAGGCATACTATTGTCATGATGATAACTGTTTTAAGGGGTCTAAGAAATCATTTTGCACTAATTACTCCCCGTGACTGCAATTTATAAGCAACTCGCAATTCTGTACCAGAACACAGCAGGGGTGACGTGATGCAGCCCGCATTGCCAGGCAGCAATATACTTACAAGGGAATGGATTACGGTGTAAAATTCTAATCTGGTTGAAATTTAGTAAGTAATATTCCTACAAAGTTGTACAATGACGAAGTGAAAACCGCACGGGCCACTTTCAATTTTGAACGCCAATTTTGAACGCTGAACTCTGCCAGGCGACGGCATGAGCGAGGAGGTGGGGAGAGGTAAAGCTGACCTTGAAACCTAGCAGCACGCGATGGCTCCCGGCCACCCGCTTTCAAAGCGATCACTTTCAGCAAAGCTGCTTTGTAGACAAACTACCATATTCCAAGGATTAAAATTTGGAAGGTGTTCCAATTGAACACCGTCGTTGTAACTTTTTGACATTTGTAAATATTTTTACTGTAAAGTTAAGTTTAACACTAATTGTTATCTGTGCCAGTAACATTAAAACCAGGCAAAATTAAATGGTCACACTTACATGGCTTGATGAATGAACGATTTAGGACCTGTCCATCCGAAACATCACTTTTGTTTTGCATAGTCCTACCGAGCTGATAAGGGAGTGACGGGTTGAGGGAAAGGTGGAAGGTGGGGAGTGCAACGCAGCACAGCAGGTCGTTGCCTGGAGGCCGGGAGCCATCGTGTGCTGCTAGAATTCAAGGTCAGCTTTGCTTCTTCCTACCTCCTCGCTCAAGCCGTCGCCCGGCAGGTTTTCGGCGTTAAATATTGGCATTCAAAATTGAAAGTGGCCCATGCGGTTTTCACTACGTCACTGTACAACTTTGTAGGAATATTGTGTACTAAATTTCAACCAGATTAGAATTTTACACTGCAATCCGTTCCCTTGTAAAGCATTATTGAAGCTGTTCGGGAGCGCTAGTTCTTCCGACTTACTGAACAAAAATCTATCTTTAAGGTTACCTGAGAGGTGTAGCCCAATGCTACATAGCCTAAACTATTCCTCTTTAATCAGGCTAACATACACAAAAATAACTTTTTGAATCCAACTTGTAGTTCCAGAGATTAGCGCGTTTAAACACACAAACAAACTCTTCAGCTTTATTATATTAGTATAGCTTACCATTGTTACAATGATTAATGTTTACGCATTTTAAATAGGAAGAGGATACGCAGTATTGCAAGTTTAGCGACTGCATGTTCTTAACACGTCCGGTGCGACAAGTAAAGGTTGAGTGAATTCAGCTTATACATAGGCTTGGCGTGGGTGTGATTTCCGGTCACGTACCTAGGATTTTAGAACCTGAACTATTACTACCTCACTGCAGCTAAATAAGAAGTTCGTATTCTTGAGTTAAAAATAACCTTCTGACAGTAAAGAAATGGTTTTCCAGGCCGACCACAGATTTGTTGTAGTGGGATGTTGATATTGGAACATCCTGGTCATGTAGCCACGTGTACTTAGGTGTATGTGGAATATGATAGGTGACTTTGTGATGGCTGTACTAGTATGTGTATTTGTAATTGGGGGAATTAGAAATTTTCCAGAACGCTAAAACAGCCGGTAACCTTTGGAACAAACCGCACTTTTCTACTGTAAATTTGAAGTCAGGATATATAACCTGAACCTGTAATTTACCGCTGGTTGTAGTTGTCTAGCCGTTTTACTGGACATCAATGCCTAAATTACCCACGAGATAACCTTGGTGTGATAACATCGTACGTGACTCACGTGGAGTTAATGGTCACATTAAAACTAACCTTGACTTTCTTAACCTGCCCAAAGGAGGAAAACAGCAACTTATCATAATAATGCTTACTCCACGAGACACAACTGAACAATCAAAGTGCGTACGTAATCACTGCACACACACACACACACACACACACACAAGGCATTGAAAGACACGTAGACCGAAATGGAAGTCTACGATCGTCACTTGTTTTAACCTACAGTTAAAGCCATGCGCGGATTATTTCGCCATGCGGATATAGTTTGCATGGTTGTGTGGATAGCGGATAATATTTGTAGAAAATTTACGGATAATGTTTAGAATGCAATCCGAACTTGTTTAATATCATTATTAGGACGCGGATGTTTAAGACAGTTTTTTCCGTTATGTTTTTCTTCATGTCAAACATAAGAGGATGATTTACGCTAATCTCATTCAAATTATGTCATTAAGCATAATTAACACTCCGAACAGGAAAGGGTTGCAATTCTGGCTGTATAACTTTCATTTTAAACATAGCACATGACATACAAAGACTAAGGGAAAGACTTTTCCCTCAAAATGTCTAAATATGTTGCTTTAATATAATTATGCTTTATCTAATTAAAAATAAAACAAGTAGTTCTGTGAAGAACTAAATAGCCTATTTTCATATATCCTACTTATATCAATTGCCTCGATCAACATACAAATTGTCAGTTTGATTGCTGTAATAGATTCGTAGATATTGAGAACCGTCTAAATATTTTGGATGGACACCATGTAGGATTTTTATATTATAGGACTTAGATTTATGTAGGCTACTATTACTTGAAGATTACTGTGTAGGTGTTTTATTCAAATTTCAATCGCATGATTAGGACACAAGAAATAAAAGCGGGATTTTAAAATTTCGCTCAGCCGTCATCTTGTGGTTATGAAAATAATTTAATGAATTAGATGCCAGTCGATTAAAATTTGTATAAGCATATACCGTATCAAGTTTCACTGCGCTCGGATGGTTAAAACGCAAGAAACGATCATTTGAATATTTAAATTTCGCGTCGCCGCCATGTAGGATTTGTGCTCGCCAGGTTATTGAACGTCCCATTGGTGGACTTATGCTTATAGCCTCTATACACTAACAAAATTTCAGTTTGATTGCTGTAGTAGATTAATAGATATTGAGAACCGTCTCAATATTTCGTATGGTCGCCATGTTGGATTTTAATATATGTAGGCCATAGAGTTATGTACTATTAGATGATGATTATTGTGTACGTTCATTACGCAAATGTTTATTTTGATCGCATGATTAGAACACAAGTAATAAAAACTTAATTTTCGAAATTCGCACAGCCGCCATCTCGAGGTTATATTAAAAAAATACCTAATTAGATACCAGTACAGTACAATGTGCATATACAGGGTCTTTCATATAAAGTAAGAACGGCGAGCGGCGGTTTTGTCATTCGCTGCTGAAGCCGGCTTGGCCGACCTTGTGACGCGCCACGGCCCCCTGCTGTGGTATTGAAACCGCGCGCATAGTACAAACTTGACCTTGCAATAAGCGTGCGGGTGTTGTCAGTCGCCAGTCTGAACCACAGCTGCTAACATGTTGAGACAATTATCATTGCAACATCGTTTTTTGTATGTAAAATTTATTTTAATTACGATTCGTCTCGGCGGGTACGTGATGCATTTGTTCAGCAATTTCTTGATGAAGTGCCACCTTCACTAGCACAGATTCACGTAATTGTAAATAACTTTGACACTAATGGTTCAGTGCTCAATAAAAAACACAAAATAAAAAATCAGAAAAAAATACAGTGGCATGACTCACTCGCGTCAGCCAAAATGTGGTTACCAGATACAATGCCTGTATAACCCAGGAAGGACGACACTTCCAGGACCTTTTATAAGGTAATATTTCATAGAGGATTGTACACACGCTTAGAGCAGGGGGCCACGGCTCGCCACAAGCTCGGTCAAGGCCACCACACTAGCGGATAACCAACCCGCCGCTTGGCGTTCTTACTTTATATGAAAGACCCTGTACATGTGTTGTACCACGTTTCATTGCGTTTGGATCATTAAATCGCGAGAAAAGTCTATTTAAAACTTTCAAATTCGCTTGGCACCAAATTCGTTTTGCAGTTAACCGGTTTTGAAAGTCTCATAGATGAACTTCCAGTAGTTCCCTTTATCTCCGTACAAAATTTCATGGTGATACCGGTAATAGTTTCTGAGATATAGAATGCCGGTGAAATATTTCGCACAGCCGTCACCTTGAGGTAATGTGAACAATTGAACGAAATTAGATGTCGGTGCATTACAATGTGTATAAACATACACAGTACCAAGTTTCGTTGCGTTTGGATGGTTAAATAGCGAGAAACGTCTAAATAAAAGTCGCAACTTCACTTGGCTGCCATGTTGGTTTCGTAGTTACCAGGTTTTCAAAGGTCACATATGTGAACTTCTAGTAGTTCCTTTTCTCACCGTACAAAATTCCAGGGTGATATCGATAATAGTTTCGGAGATATTGTATGCTGGTGAAATATTTCGCACAGCCGCCATGTTGGATTGGTGAGACGTAACATAATTTGAAGGGCACGGTCGGGGTCGCCCGGAATAGTGCTACGAACTTAGTTTCATTGATATCGCTCCAGCCGTTAAGATTTTATTAGGGACACACACAAACGAATCACACACACACAGACAGACACACGGACAAAAGGTGATCTCATAAGCCTTTTTTTTTTTCATAAATGAAAATAGGCCAAATTATTATTGTATGCCAGTAGATTCGGATAACAAAAGTGTGAATGCGAACAAAAAGTTGTGTGTATGCGGGCCGGATGCGGATAATGTTTTGTTTACCCACGCAGAGCTCCACCTTACCGCCCGGGAATGTTCTCCGCAGTGACTACGTGCGTCTGCGAGTGGTTGCGTCATCAGTTTATTTGGCAGCACAGTGTCCTTGATAGGGTGAAGGCCACATGTGTGGGCTGTGGGCTGTCGAATTCGTCAGTGTGTATTGCAATACGCGAGCATGTGTGTCATCAGCACTTCTAGCATCAGTTATGAATGGCTGTGGTGAGTATAAAGTTTGTTATGATACAAGCGACAGCCGTGCTGCCAACGTAACTGGTGACGTAATCCTTCGCAGCAGCTCGTAGGCACTGCGGAAAACATTCCCGGGCGCACTGTATAATATCGTATGGCTTCAGGTGTCGGATGCAAGCTTTTGCTATTTGACACCCAGACTGCAGCTTGCATGTCAAATTTTGTTGTTCCTTGGAGCGCTATGAAAATCTACGAGGTTAGATATCAAAGCTCCTTGACACAATAGCGCTTTCTAGTAGAGACAGGAGGAACTTTTCGTGTTGACGGAAAATCCAGAGATTAATTTTGCCATTGTGAACACGGCCTACTGAATTCAAATGTGTTCTTTAACATGCCAACAACGTATGACATGCGTGTCGTGATTTTTGTTGCTTTTCAAAAATCACTTACCATGGCCAGAAGTGAACCTGAAAGCTTGGGGTTGGTAGTCCGACACAATAACCACTCACCCACCGTCTGACAAGCTACCTTAACGTTAAAAAAAAGTATGAAATAAATTAACCTAGTAGTAGCATTTGCCTCTCACTCCCACTCAAATGACCTACAATTAGCTTCGTCCTCTTCTATCCCCGCTATGTTCTCCCATTTCCCAATAACGCTATTGTTGCTTTTAATTCATTTTTGGGGCTTGAGACATATTGGTCATTAGCCCTGTGAACTAGGGTGCGTACTGAACTTGTCTAATGTATTTATAAGATGACTGTAGTAACACAGAAAGGTTGAGGTAGGAATCGAGGCAAGTGGGAAAGTAAGAAATTTCAAATACTGCTCTGGTCCAAGCTCTGTGAACTTGCGGGGTGAGGGGAAGGGGCAAGGATGGGTCAGGCGAGAAGAGAAGGGTCTGTCAACAACCCACCTTGTTACCTGGTATTCCTTTCTATTCCAATACTGCTAACATAGGGCCGTTGCTCAAACCACTGTGGTGTTGCGTATGAGTGAGTGAGTCACCGACCAATGTATTTGGTTCTGTTACTACGCATGGACTCAGAAGCCTCATCACTCGTCACCATCACTTCTCATAGTCCGCGATCCACATTCCTCTCAGGTTCACGCAGCTTAGACCCGAGCAGTACATTAGATTGTCCGAATGGTGCGTGTGTACATCAGGCAAGTAGGATACGAGATATGCAACAAGCACAAGAGGAATGGCATGTGTACTGCCGTCACGCCAGGCTAATAGCCTGCCTGTTGAATACCAGAACCGTTAATATGTTAGCACGAGGTTTGGATGTATTTATGGGGGAGGGGATCAGATGGTCCTGTTGGCAGTAAACTGCTCATACATCCTCTCAATGAGTCCAGACAGCATAACATGTTGGAGTGTAGGAGCAAGTCTCAAACTCTTGAACATCCCAAAAATGAGTATCGTATTATGTTGTATTATTGCGCAATCACTCCTCAGGAGAAACTCAAATGCACCGTACCATAATACCATAGCTGATGTGCATTTTACGTTACCTCGTCAGCGTCTGTCTGTTAGGTAGTCAGCCCGAAGGCTGGTTGGATCATCAAAAAGTACCGCCGTTAGGTTATGTGGGTAGCCACCCACAAAAACCCAAGGCAGCGTAAATAAAATAATAATAATAATCTTACAGTGATTCCTCCCTTCAGCTTTTGGAGGTTCCTTATCAGTTCGCATCCACTTTTGCAAGGATTACAAAGAGTAAATGAGGAAAAAATGAAATGTCATTTTATTTATTTATTTATTTATTTGCACTGTGGCCAAACGCAAAACATCACATTATATTGCATAGTATACTCTAATCGAGAGGGTAGAAGAGTGAGTTGAGGGAAAGGTGGAAGGTGGGAATGTAACGCAGCACCACAGGTCGCTGCCTGGAGGTCGGGAGCCATCGCGTGCTGCTAGGAATCAAGGTTAGCTTTACCTCTTCCCACCTCCTCGCTCATGCCGTCGCCCGACAGTTTTTCGGCGTACAATATTGGCGTTCAAATTTGAAAGTGGCCCGTGCGGTTTTCACTACGTCATTGTACAACTTTTTAGGAATAATGTTAACTAAATTTTAACCAGATTAGAATTTTAAACCGCAATCCGTTCCTTTGTGAGTCAGTACAGCAAAACTAACCCTTCGATCAGAACCTTTCACAACATCTACAGGCACTGACTGTGCCCTGGGGCCATTACTCACCACCACCCATACCTCAGTAATTACATATAATCACAGCCATGAATGAGACTGACACATCGGTGAAAAGCCACATTTTACTCTAGCCTGTGCCAACAGACAAAAGTAAATGTACTGAATTCATCAAGAGATGGTAAACAGGCAGCAAACGTTCAATAAACAAATTCAGTCACCATTTATGAACTAACTTACTGATGTTTAATTTTCAATCTTTACCCACCCTGCCACCCCAAGTGCCCCTTAACTTAAAATAATCTAGCGACGACACTGGATGTGACGGTTGTTAACCTACAGAGAAATTTGAATACACGCTCAGAGGGAATGCTTTTAACAAATGTCCCTACAATTATTTCACACCCTAAGATGAAGCTGCTGTGCGTGACGTCTGCAACACTCCGTCTATTCAAGCACAAACAATTCCTGTTACGTACTGAGTCAAAGCGCGATGAAGCAGAAGCGATACCTCTCACGTTCTACCGCGGTAAAGAGAGCAACTCAAAGCCTTCCTTGTTCAGACAGGAAGACAAGCGTGGGTCGCTGTGGAAACACTTACCAGACAGCCTCAATTGAAAGTATTACATAATGGCCATAGCTTCTTACCGTCCATAACCATCAACTGTAATAAAATGTTAAAGCCACAATCTTAATAGCGTGGCTAATGTAAAGAAACTGCTCTTCAGCCAACAGCTCGGAGGTTTTATGGATTTAAACCCCCACCCCCCCTCCCTTAATCATTCGCTGGAATTAATTTAATCAAATTCATTACTTATTATTTCATATTATTATTCATTCATTTACCGACAGTGGTAGCTACGCTCGCCAATGCGCAGCGCTAGGCCATGGGACAAGCTTTCTGTGGACTCTGTAGACTTGGGTTTGAGCCTCACCGTCGGCCGTCCTTGAAATGGTCTTCCGTGGTTTCCTCATTTTCAAATCCAGGCAAATGGTAGGACGGTACCTTCTGACAGGTCACGGCTGCTTCCTTCCATATCCTTGCCTAGCTTCATTCATTCATCTTCATTCATTTCATCACTCATTAACTCCCCTCATGAGGTTCGCATCAGGAAGGGCACCCAGCCGTAAAAACCATCAACCACATTAGAATGTCATCGCATCTAATCCCCCACCCGGTTAAAAACTCGAATGGTGGACATACATTATTGATTCATTTGCCGGCCCCGTGATGTTGGGGTAGTGCGCCTGCTTCTCACCCGAAGGAGCTGGGTGAGAGGCTCCGTCAGGAATTTTAGAAACTGACGTGAGGGCTGGAACGGGGTGCACTCAGCCCCGTGAGGACAAATGAGTTGCTGTCTGACAGTGAGGCAGTGCCCCGGCTACCAAAACCAAGATTAACGGCTGAGGGGTCCGACGCGCGGACCACGCGTCGCTCCATAATCTGCAATCAAATGGCTGGGCATCGGTCGCTTGGTAGGCCTAGGCCCTTCATGGGCTGTGGTGCCACGCGGTTTGGGGTATTGCTGCATTTAGGGGTGTAATTGCGACATCATGTTTATGTAGCCCTGTGCACTTGGGTGTGTGTGGAATCTGTCATATTATGGTTGTACAGATCACCGTTTTCTGCCCTGGATGCGTATCAGGATAGCATGCAATCAGCGAGCCTACAATCCTAGGGCATGCGCGATGATCCTTTTATTTATTTCTCTTAATTTTCAGGACGACTGAGGTGAGATTCAAAACGTCGTGCCCCCACCCCAGTGCCTGAAGGAAACTAACATGATGTCATGTCCGTCAGCCTATGATCCAAGGCACTGAAGAGTGTGTTAATAGAATCAACACGTAAGAGAGAAGTGTAGGGCAGGAAACTCACGTGAGAATTGACTTATCACGCGAGCAGGCAGCGCCAACACTTACTCATTAACGTTATTCACTCTCAGTAACACACAGCCCTATTCCTTTTAATTGTACACGCTTATCCGGCTTTTGTTCCTTCAACAAGCGCTCATCAACGAGACAGCTTTATGCGACAACCCACAGCAAGAAACGAGACATCCTCTAGTCTACAGCTACTGCTTCATTGATACAACCTTCTTTCAACTATGGGCAGACACCCTGAGCATTGACAACCTCTTGGTTTCGACCGAGTACGGCGTTACATTCAGTTACTATTACTATAACAATAATAATAATAATATCGCATGGCCTCGGGTGCCGGGCGCAAGCTTTGTTATTTGCACCCAGAGGACAGCTTGCACGTCAAATGTTGTTGTTCCTTGAAGGACTATGAAAGTCAAGGAGGTTAGATATCTAAGCTCCTTGACACTATAGCGCTTTCTAGTAGAGAAATGAGGAACTTTGTGTTAGCGGAAAATCCCGAGATTATTTTTTGCCATTATGAACACGGCCTACTGAATTCAAATGGGTTCTTTAACATGCCAACATCGTATGACATGCGTGTCGTGATTATTTTCGCCTTTCAAAAAAAAACCACTTACCACGGCCAGGAGCGAACCTGCGAGCTTAGGGTTAGTAATCTGACTCGATAAACACTCACCCACCGTGGCAAGCAGTTACTTTTCCTGATTTAATATCTTTCATATTTCCTGAAATTGATATTTTAGAAGCCATTTATAAGTGTCGCTATTCAGCTGAACAACAAGACTGTACCCGATTAGATTAGGCGGGGAATAACAATTAATTTCCTGGTGCCTTATTAATTAGTTATGCACTCAATTGAACATCAATAATAATAATAATAATAATAATAATGGTTTAAGTCCCTATTAACTACCGCGGCCGGTTGCCGGAACTTTGCCCCAAAGGGGATCTTTATCGTGCCAGTAAATGTACTGACACAGCTCCCTCGCATTTGCGCACCCTCAAACGCCAACTGACGGTGACAGGATTCGATCCTGCAACTTTGGGAACAGCAGGCAAGAACGATACCGCTGCGCCACATAGCCAGTCTTAATAACACACTTCTCAAACGAATGGGGATTGAACTGTATGACTAGTTTCGTTTATCAAGCGAAAATCAACAGACCTACTCAGTGAAGCTTAATTTAGGGTTTTGTAAATACGTGTATAACACTTATGTACAACAGTATTTACTATTAATAAGTTACAGACGTTAAACTTTGTAACGTGTCAGATATTTTACCATTAATACTTTTTATTCTTCTAGTCTATTACACTATTATAAGGGTTGCGGTTTTTGGTGTTGTTAGTAGGCCTACTGTATATGTGTTTAAGTATATACTTTGAATTGTTTACTTCTACCGTTGAGAGATTTTGGAGTTATTTTCCTCCATTTTGTCAGTAATCGTTACTATTCAAATTTCCGATTTACCTATTGAGATTTTGTAAAAGGTTAGTTATGTTAAAATTTTGAACAAACACTAAAATCTAGCACTTAGCTGGCAATATGATTCTGTAATCTAAGCTGATTCCAGGAAGTTTCTGTACTAACTTCCACACCGTGGACTACCAACCTCCTTTGGTAACACTTATTCTCTCCCGACTCTACCACTCCATTATACACGGTGATTTTGGCATTGTCGATGGGTATCACGCAGCCCACTGGTCGCGAGTTGAATGCTCACCGGCCGAGGCAAATGTTTGTGTACAGCCGGCTGTCAGCGACAATGAAAGAAAGAATGAAAGAAAGTTTATTGTTGAATATACAGCATTTACTAGCCTGTTTACCATCTCTTGATGAATGCAGTACATTTGCATTTGTCTGTTGGCACATGCTACAGTGAAATGTGGCTTTTCACCGATGTCAGTCTCATTAATGGCTGTGATTATATGGAAGCTACTGAGGTATGGGAGGTGTTGAGTAATGGACTCTGGGCACAGCCAGTGTCTGTGTGTACTGTGAAAGGTTCTACTCATAGGGTCAGTGCTATTGTTATGCCTCAGTGAGGAAAGCAATGGCAAACTACCTCACTCCTCATCTTGCCTAGTACTCCTCATTATAGTGCTGCCTATGGTGGTACTTTTTGAGGATCCAACCAACCTCTGGGCTGACTACCTAACAGACAGACACAGAATTTACAATTTACAGATGATTTTGGAAGTGCAGTCTCTTGGCTACCAAGCATTGCTGAAATCTTCGGATGAAGTTACCATTCACTCGACACAGTTTGTCTTCAGAATGATCTGGCTACACGTTATTCGTAATTATTTCATCTTCGAAAACATTTACTTTTTAAATGTCTTACATATGATCACAATGTGTTGGCAGAAATTTACCCAAATCTCCATACTGTATCAGAAATGATTTGTCTACAGAGAGTCATATTAACGCATGACCACCTTGTGACACAGTGGCTAGTATTTTTAATTTTCACCCAGGAGATCCAGGTTCAATATTCGACTCAACCAAGAAATATAATTCTGGTCTGAGGGCTGGTACGGGGTACACTCAGCCTTGTGAGGCAAAACTGAGAAGAGGTGGGTTTGATTCCCATCTCAGCCATCCTGAAAGTGGTGTTTTGCGGTTTCCACTTTCACTCCAGGAAAATGTCGGGATGGTTCCTAACGTAAGACCACGACCACCTTCTTCCTAACCCTCGACTGAATTAAAAATTTTACACCCTACTATATTTAACTTACCATAATAACACAGGCTAACCGATAAATTTTCTCTATATGTATACGCACACATCCAAGCACACGGGGCTAAATGACCACGATGCCCAATTTCCTCAAATGAAACAACAACACAAACTACAAAGAACAGTAACATTTATACCATCCTAACGTCAGTGTCGAAAGCAAAGTGACGACAAGATACAACAGTTAGTTTCTGAAGCTGGGAGTGTAATTACTGATTATCTGTATCTATGCTTTACATGAGCCGCATAACTTCAGCGTTCAGTGTATATAAAAAATAAAAATAAAAAGAGAAGCATAGTTAAGTGCGAGAAAAAAGAGCCTACCCTTGTAAGAATCTAATTGTGCTTCTCCTAGTATCCCCGATCAAATCACCAATTAGACTCCATCCAAGTACTTTTCCACACCTTGAAATAAGCGTGATCCATATTTAAGATTATTAAAGATGTATACGTAGCCTGAAGCAAGAATAAAAGAAGACAGTGACTCTGCATTCTCATTAAGGTAATTAGATACTTAATATCATTTGGTAAATTATCATATTAAAAGTAGCTGTTCTGCTCTGAATGATGTTAAATTTCCTCCCGTTAAATGGATAGAAAAAACAATGTGTAGTGTCTTGAGTGCATGAAAATAGCACACACACAGCATAAAATTATCCAACTCTATTAATGTAAGTGCTTATTTTCCACAAACTACGCACCATAATAGTAATTAAGGGGCATATTTTAACGAGTTATATTGGTGAATCATACACTTCAAATTTACGCATACCTATTGGTAGCCTATGTTCTGAAGAACGTGTAGAACTTTGGTTCACATCTCCTGTAGAAGTAAGAGATTTGGTACACAGGCCTAGTCCCTGGTAAATGTCCGACGACGTAGCTGTGCTCGTGAAATCGTGCACTACGGCCACGAGGGCAGCTACAACAAGTCCGGAGATCGCCGGTTTGAATCCCGGCGTAGACAGAGTGTCTCATTTCCCCAGGCTATTCCACACTCCCTCCAGGCGCATGCTGGGATAGTACCTTACTTCAAGACCCGGGGCACCTACCTCATCCTTCTCCCTTACACAGTAGCACACATTACTACAGTCATCACATAAATACAGGTTATCAGACAAGTTTAACACACACCTAACTGCACGGGGCTGATGACCAAGATGTCACAAGCCCCTTAAATGAATTAATAACAACCTTGTTTAATGCAATGGTGAAAATATTTCTCTGTTATTATTTTGTGTTCGATAAAAATATTTTATAGGAGTTATACTTTGTTATTATTTCTGAAGTTTGTGAATTATTTAATCATTCTTCTGTTCCTTGATTTTCTTCATCTTATTTACCAACAATAGATGCTTCTAAGATGCCGATATTTTTACTTTACAATAAAGACGTAGTTATCATTTCATTTTCACCAATATGAGCAGAGGAGTGAAAATAACATTCGAGATTAAGGAAGGGTATGATTGATTGCTCGTATGTTGCTCTAGGCACAACAACAGCATTAATTCCATAATGAAGTAAAGAGATAGGAGGGTGATCTACTATATATACCGAAACCAGATGGTAATTATTCTAGCCGAAAAACATGAGAGAGAAGCTGGAAGGCAAGATTGCAACTTATCACCCATACTTTTCAACCAATCAAGGAAATTAGAGAAACAATTCAAGGAGAAATACTCTTAACTCAGAGATTTTCTGATGAAATTGTCATCTTACCAAAGGATTTGAACGCGTTCTTAAATGGTATGAGCACCGTCTTAAAGAACGAATTCATGATAAAAATCAATAAATGTAGAACAAAATAATGAAATGCAGCCAAAATAAATAAGAAATAATTATAGATGTCAAATTGGCAG
Organism: Meconema thalassinum; assembly: GCA_946902985.2. Taxonomy (NCBI): domain Eukaryota; kingdom Metazoa; phylum Arthropoda; class Insecta; order Orthoptera; family Tettigoniidae; genus Meconema; species Meconema thalassinum. Next base: position 166,719,727 of record OX336396.1, read on the forward strand.
GTGAAAAGCTAATAAGAGTTGGGAGACTTCTGCAACATAGGAAGCAAAATAGCCAGTGATGGACGAAGCAGAAAGGATATAAATAGTAGGTTGGCTAAGGCAAGGAAAGCATTTCTACAGAAAATACATCTGTCGACATCATATATAGATTTAAAGTCATCTTTGAAAGCCTTTGTCTGGAGCATGGCACTCTACACAAGTAAAACTTCAACTAACTTATAATTGGCGTAGCAGATAAGCGTAGAAGCGTTTGAAATGGGGTGTTACACATGTAACAAGTATTACATTTTTAAGATTCGTGAAGTGTGATGGAATTGGGATAGGGCAGGAGGCGACAACTTAAACTACGCCAAGGGGTGACACGACTCAAAATCCACCATCCCATTAAAATACTTTGCAATTTTCACACTAGATCGGAAAAATATATGCCATCTATGATTACGATTATTGTTGTTTTACAGGGGCAGAACATCGAGGTATCTGCCCCTTGTAGTTCAGTAAATATGCAGATTTTAAGCAGTACCGTACGATAGTTGAGTGACTGTAGGGGGGACATCAATGTACACAGACTAGCTAAGCCGTCAAGACGCTGAGATAAAGATCGAGCACGTGTAGAACCCAACATGGTCGTCACGGCCGATGTATTATACACGTGCGTGTATAACATGACGTGCCATGTAATAGAGTGAGGTTACACCAGTAAGAAGAGTTATTTACTTTTAGTACTTCAGGACATGCAGCCAATTTTATTAAATGCACCACCACCTTTGGGAAAATATACCGAGTGTATCGAAGAGGTAAGATCAACCGCCTACGTAGTGAAAGCATTTAAGTGCCGAGTACTTATCGTTTTAGCGACGATAATACTACTACTACTAATAATAATAATATCGTATGGCCTCGGTTGCTGGGTGCAAGCTTTGTTAATTGACGCCCAGAGAGCAAATTGCATGTCGAATTTTATCGCTCCTTGAAACTCAATGAAAGTCAAGGAGGTTAGATATCTAAGTTCCTTGACACTATAGAGCTTTCTAGTAGAGAAATGAGGAACTTTGTGTTGGCGGTAAATACCGAGGTTAATGTTGCCATTATGAACACGGCCTACTGAATTCAAATGGGTTCTTTAAGATGCCAACATCGTATGACATGCGTATCGTGATTTTTGTCGCCTTTCAAAATTCACTTACCACAGCCAGGAGCAAACCTGCAAGCTCGGGGTTGGCAGTCCGACACGATAACCACTCACCCACCGTGGCAAGCAGCAATGAAAATGAAAAATTACTTAAACCGATTTAAAATAAAACCTGTGGTAAGTTAATTTTGTTTTAATTAAGATTTTCTATTCGAATTGTCCTGAAAGCTACGGTTTCAACCGACATGTTAGGCTAAGTTATCTTTGCTTTGTTTTAAATTTATATATGGAATTCACTAGGAAATATATTAAGTACACATCAATCTTTTTGATTTTTCTTGGATTAGGCAAGTAATTATATGACATGCCTCGGCGAAAGGACAATGCCGGTTTTAACGGCGTTCAATATAATTTCGTCTATTCTACACATATGCCAAAAGAATACTTGCTTCTTATAAATTCTGTTATAATTTCTACGTCCTGGTAAATTTCCTCATTACTTCTTAATTTCCACAGTTCTACAGTTTTCAATAATAATAATTTTATTGCACACATTGTGCAAGGAATAAAAACATAACATTGACTATCCACAAATTTGCAAGAAACAACCCTGATCTACAGTTCTTGGTCGCTCCTCAAAAACTTTAGCGTTAACTTTCGTTCACAACCCTGTGCATGATATCTTGCACAATGCTTCGCAAACATCTCACAAATACACTCCTCATGTGGCGTGTGGTAAATTGGTCTCACGCACACTCTGAAGTGGAATCCCTGCACTGCGTAGCGTGTCCAGGTGTGACGCAGTTCATAATCTGGCCCTTTCCACTCAGTGTTCAACATAGCTTCGGGGCCGATAACCTAGATGTTAGGCCCCTTTAAACAACAATTACCATCATCATCAACATAGCTTCATTTCACTAAAATTCCATCCAAATTGCCTCGCGCTTCTCTTTAAGTTCGGCCATTGATTCCTGATAGGCTCCTGTATATGGTAGTAACATCTCTATCCGGAGCTGTTCTATTAGAAAAGGTTTGCTAGTAAGCTCATAATTTAGCCTGGATGGTGTGCACTAGATGCACAAATAATTTTCTTGGGGAAAGTCGATTAAACTTTCTTAATTTTCTTGAGGTTGTTTTTATTCACGAGATACCAAAATAGCTCAATTCCGTAGGTCACGATGGGACCCAGGTCGTATTTTAATGATCCTTCTTTCTAATGATTCAAATTTATCCAACCTATAAATCAATACTACGTATTCGCTGGCATATACTAGTAGACATTTTAGTAGACATTCCGGTTTCACTGCTGTAATCTAAAGCATTATTTTGATATTTTTGGAGCCTTCGTCGTTGTTGTTGTTGTTGTTGTTGTTAAGGTTCTCAGTAATACTAGTACCTTACGCACTTTTCATTTCTGTATTCTATCTTCTGTAGATAGTCAATGTATAGCCGGCCCCTTGGTGTTGGGTAGTGCGCTTGCTTTGAACCCGGAACCCCGGATTCGATTTCTGACTCCATCAGGTATTTTATAAACTGCCGTGGGCAGAAACGGGGTGTACTCAGCCTCGTGAAGACAACTGAGTAGCTGTCTGACAGTGAGGCAGCGCCCCAGTCACGAATACCAAGATTAACGGCCGTGGGGTCCCGACGCGCTGACCATGCATTATCCCATAATCTGCAGGCCAAATGGCTGGGCAGCGGTTGCTTGGTGGGCCTAGGCCCTTCATGGGTTGTAGCGTCACGTGATTTGGTTTGGTTTGGTAGATATGTACTGTATAATCATTGCCATTTACTAATGTATATTTCTACAGAAAAGAAATCTGTTGATTAGGAAGTCATTTTTGAAAGCCTTTGTCTGGAGTGTGGCGCTGTATGGAAGAGGAAATTGGACTGTTGGCGCAGCAGAGAAGCATTTGAAATGTGGTGTTACAGGAGAATGATGAAGATCAGATGGGTAGATAGAGTAACTTGGAGTAACAAATGAAGAGGTATTAAAACGAGTGAGAGAGGAGGGATGTTTCTGGCGACTGCTAATGTAAAGAGAAGAGATAGGTTGGTAGGACACATATTAAGACATCTAGGTATTGCAAACTTAGTTATGGAAAGGTCGAGGACAAGATAATAATTGTCTAATAATAAACTTTCTAAGGCTTTTCCCAATTAATTGGGGTCGTCGGAGCCAACCAGGCTCATTTTGGTTTTGGCCAGGGTTTAAGGCCGGATGCCCTTACTGATGCCACGTGATTTTTCAGGTGAAAATTCCACCCCGCTGTCACCGGGATTCGAACCCTGGCCGTTCGGGTGAACGACGAGTAGCTAAGCCACTGCGCCATCACGCTCCCCAATAATAGTCTAATAATAATAATAATAATAATGTTATGGGTTTTACGTCCCTTTTTACTGCGGCTATTAGAGACGCCGGAGTGCCGGATTTTTTTTCCCGAAGGGGATCTTTAACGTGCCAGTAAATCTACTGGCATGGCTCTTTTACATGTATGTACCCTCAAATGCCAACTGACAGCGCCGGGATTCAACCTCACTATCTTGGACTCAGCAAGCTAGCACGTTACCGCTGAGCCACGCAGCCAATCTCGGGGATAAGAACTGTACAGGTAGACCAAGGTCAGAATATGTTAAACAGATTGTCTCTGATGTAGGACGTGGTAGCTATGTAGAGATGAAACGAGTAGCTCAGGACAGGGAGGCAAAGAGGGCTGCATTAAACCAGTCAAAAGACTGAAGATTTAAACAACAACCTGGGTTTGGAAGAAGCTGAGAAAGGATGAAGAGCCACCATACCACCCTCACCGCTTTCAAATTAAGGCTCGTAAACATCTCTTTGGAGGTATTAACAGTTAACCTGTCAATATTACACCTCCTTAACAATGCCTTCTCATGAAACCCTAGACAGAGGTATTAAGCACCAGCGACGCTTTAATATAACCGTCATTTAACAGGGAATGCGTAACGAGTGCAGAAATGGAAATATTTAACGTTCCATTCCACCGAGCTTGACGGAACTGAAAGAATTTAGGAGAGGGGGAACATATTTCGAATAACGACGCCCATTAAAGGAGTGTTAAAGCGAAAAATTCCTGTCATATTACCAACATCCAAAACATAATTTCCGAATGTAATTAAGCAATTAGCACACAATTCTCGTCATAAGAAATGCTTTTGACTGAAAACCTGATAAAGTTTTGTTAGAACCACGAATATAGATAGTTTTTGTTTTTTTTTTTGGCCAAAGAATACGTCAACCCTGCACAGAATAAGAGAACCTTCCACAGTCGGACTGTGTATTCAGTGTAACTGAAAACTTGCACTATTATATCATAGAATGCATTTCAGTTGGTCAACACGATTGTTCTGAATCAGATTAGGTGGGGAATGCATACAGGGTGTCACAAGTATATTGAGATAGGGAACCAATGGGCGGAAATGCGTATTTATTGTGTTATGGACATACACAACTTACACCTCATACCAACAACATAGCTCATTGTAATTGTTCAAAGTGACGACCGTCAGTCTCAACGCGTGTATACCGACAGTAGTGGCTACGCTGGCTAAAGCGCGGCGGTAGGTCATGGGGCCAAGCTCTCTGCTGACTCGGTAGACGCGTGGGTTCGAGCCCCACCGTCGGCTGTCCTTGAAATGGTTTTCCGTGGTTTCCCATTTCCAACACCAGGCAAATGGTGGGACTGTACCTTCTGACAGGCCACGGCCGCTTCCTTCCACATCCTTGCCCACTTTCATCAATTCATCTCATCTCTCATCCCGACGCGCAGGTTGCCCACGGGCGTCGACTAGAAAGACCTTCACTCGGCCTCTCAGGAGGCTACCGGTACACCAAAAAAACGCGTGTATTTTAGCGGCACATTATGTTTGCCGCAACCTCTCAAAAATCCCTGGTGTCTGTTGTACATGGAGACAGGCAGCTTGCTGTTCGCGAAAGGATGTGGTTTCAACACGATGGTGCATTAGCCCACTTCGATATTAATGTCCGCGAGCACCTGAACAACACATACCCTTATCGTTGGATTAGAAAGGGAGGTTCTCTCCCATGGCCAGCACGATCGCCGGATCTCACACCTCTGGATTTCTTTCTATGGAGTTATGTCAAGCCGTTGGGGTATGAAACCCCAGTAGAAACTGATGAAGACCTGGTTGCTGGAGTGGCCAATTAGGTAATAAGTAACTTAAACGATTAGACTGGAGTATTTACACAAATCGTAAGTCTTTTCTTAAACACACCTGTATGTGTGGGGAAAGGCTATAAGACTGTGCAGGTAGAGAGTTTCAGTTATCAATGGCATGGTTTACGAAAATATATATACCATAATTTGTATGCTGGGGTCCAGTAGCGGCTGGCCCATAAGGACTCCAGGACGGTGTCCTTCCTAGAGAACGAAAAGGAATTTACATTTTCTCTTGATATTTTAAGTCAAAAATTGAATTCTAATAATGCTAAGAAAATTACATGTAGCTCTATCAATCAGGAAGACTGTGTTGGTGGTATCACTCTTTGTCAGCGCGCAGCACACCACAGCACACTGGTCAGTATGGAGTTACGGACTCTTGGCCTTCCGCCCTAAGATTGTGCTCGGGCGAGGGGGGTTGAGACGTGCGGGAGTATGGAGACTGGTGCGATTTCAGGCTGCCAGAGGGGTAATCTGTGGGCGCGGTGTGCAGGCAGTTGTCTTGAAGCCAGGCGGAGTCCTTAACAGCTCTGTAGCACCGGTAAATACGTCATCTCCCCTCGCTACTCTAGACGTCATGCAACAGTATCTACTACTATTGGTTAGTAAGAAAACTTGTGACTAGCATCAGAAGCCAATAAGAAGTAGGTCGTTCAGGGTTGTCAGATGTGTCATTATTATCATTCAGCTGTCAGCTTCCGCACGCTGAACTTCCATTAGACAAGCACTGTCGCCTGATCCCAACCCGCTGTGACACAGGTTTGACAACAGTGAACAGCAGCAGCATTTCCTCTCACACCCCTCTACTGCATGCGCCCAGCCGGGGAATTACCCCATTAGCAAATAAAGTAGATGGATGAATAAAAGAAATCTCCATGGTTGAATATAATAAAAATTAAAATTAAATAACAATAATCTATGATGTAGTATCATTATCTTTATCTTTGAACACAAAAAAAATATAATTATATTAAATTGCAGCATCTGAGACCAGGGATCTCGATTCAAATTGCAAGGATGAAGCAACACGGACCTCTCGTTAGCATCCTGCGGTTAGTGAAGGTTGGCACCAGTGAGCTATTTCGCTTTCGTGCTGGAAAGTCTTAAAGCGGTGGTAATATTCAGCAGTTGCAATCTCGGTGTTGGTAAGTCATTATACTTTGTACGTAGTGTCTTTATTTAAAATTACCGGTGCGACTGTGGTTTGGAAGTGCTTGTGGCGAAAGTGATACTCTGTGATTTCTCTATCGGTGCTTAATAATAAAAATAAAATTAAAAAAATAATACCGTAATAATAATAATAATAATAATAATAATAATAATAATAATACGGCACCGTAATTATTTTTAATTCTTGTTACGGCTGTGCTCTAGAGTTGAAACTCAGCGTGATTAAGTATTTCTTCATTTCAAAATGAATTCTGTGGACGCTATTTTAAATCGCGGAAAACTTTCTTTTGAGAGTAAATTAGAACTAAAAAGGTTAGGACCTCCGAAACCTGATTTAGTCATTTCACAGGTTCAGAACCCTTGCAAAAGCAAAGCTGGTTATACCAGAAAATTCAATCGCACATTGTACAATCATGCAGACTGGCTGTGCGGATGTGAGATAAGAAACGCGTTCTTTTGCTTCACATGCTTGGCTATGAATTCTGGCGATCCTGTGTGGACATCAGCTGGTGTTACGGACTTGAAACACTTGAATGATAAAGTTAAGAAACATAAATCTAGTGAAAAGCATATAAACAATAGCATTGAGTTTGCGATGCTGGGTAAGGTAGACATCAGATGTCAGTTAGACAGTGCGTATAGACTGAAAATTAAGCAGTTCAATGAGGACGTCTCTAAAAACCGTTACATACTCAGTAAACTGATCGACTGCATTAAGTTTTGTGGAAAATTTGAGCTCGCACTGCGAGGACACGATGAAACCGATTCATCCGACAATCCTGGAATATTTCGTGGGTTGGTTAGTTTAATGGCCGAGTTAGACTCTACCTTGAAAGAGCACATAGAAAAAACAAATAGTCGTGTTTTTCTGGGACTTTCTAAAACCATACAGAACGAGCTTCTCGATTCAATCTATTCTGTGTGCCTTCAGTTGATCAGTGACGAAATATCTCGGACAGAATATTTAGCGATCGAGGCTGACGAAACCACTGACTGTGCTACATTGTCACAGCTTGTTTTTATTGTGCGATATGAACTGGATGGCAAAATTAACGAAAGGTTCGTTAGCTTCGTGCTGCCCAGAGATCATACTGCAGATGGAATTAGTCAAGCTTTATTTGCCGAACTAGAGAAATTGAAGGTGAATACGTTCCCTGAAAAAGTAATAGCTCAGAGTTATGATGGTTCGAGTGTTATGAGCGGGCAACACACGGGTGTACAGGCAAGAATGAAGGTCGTGTACAAAAATGCGCACTTTGTTCATTGTTATGCTCACCAATTGAACTTGATCATCGAGCGTTGTGCAATCCAAAATAAGCAGGTAAAAATATTTTTTAGTAATTTAGAGGGATTTTCCTCATTTTTTTCCAAATCTTCCAAACGGACAGCCGTACTAGATGAAATCGTCAAGAAACGGATCCCGAAAAATGCCGCCACTAGATGGAATTTTAGGGCACGATGCGTACGAACTGTCTTCATTTACAAAAATGAACTTATTGAGTGTCTAGAGAAGATTGTGGACGATGACAGTAATGACTATTCGACAACCAGAAAAGCAACAGGTTTGAGAAACATTTTAAAAGATCAGGACTTTCTCTTTTGGCTCGAACTTTTTAGTAAAATTATGCCACATGCTGATATTTTATTCAATGAACTTCAGCACAGGGAAATTGACAGTGTAAAGGCTCTGAAGAACGTGTCTACCTTCAAGTCCTCGATTCAGAATATTAGAAATTCTCTCGATCAGTGGGGTGCAGAGCATAGCGTGTGTTGTTCAAACCCGGGCACTAGTGAAAAGCGTGCTCGATTTGACAGCAGCAAATGGGTCGTGGCAAAAGAGGTGTGCGACGTAATTTTAACTGGGATTGCCGATCGTTTCGGTTTTAATGAGCATTTATCAGCAGCGAAGCTATTCCAGCCCAGCTTATTTTCAAAATTTAGAGTGTCGTTTCCTGACTCTGAATGTAAAATGGTCGCTAAGTTATTCACTTTAAATCCACTTGAACTCAGGCAGGAATTAATAGTTTTATACAGCAGAAATGAGTTTGAAAATGCATCTGGTGCCTTAACACTTCTTTCCTGCATTTGTGAAAACAATCTTGCGACAGTGTTACCTGAGACAGTAAAACTCTTGCGAATTATATGCACAATTCCCATGACAACATCAGAGAGTGAAAGGTGCTTTTCAACTTTGAAAAGAATAAAAACTTTTAGTAGGAATACAATGAAAGAAGACCGTCTGTGCGCTTTAGCTATGTGCTCTATTGAGAAGAACCTATTGGTCACAAATGACTTCAATGAGCTTGTAATAAACCACTTTGCTGAGCAAAAAGAGCGGCGAATGGACTTCATCTTCAAGAGAGTCAATTAAGGTAGGTCTATTTACTTGAACATTCTCCTGTCCTGGTAATTTTCTTATCTTTCATAGTTTGTGTATTGCCAACAATGATATATCCTATGGAAAAACATTGTTGCAAGATTTTCTTTTATTTCCTGACATAACCAGTATGTTTTACGTCATTGCATTCATAACCGTATTCAAACTAAAAACTGTAAAAGTAAAGAGTTGGGCAAGAATTCTCAAACTCTGTCAATGTGTAATAAATGTTACGCTTAAACTCCTGCCACGTTATTATTATTATTATTATTATTATTATTATTATTATTCCCGTTTTTAATTTGCAGTTAAATTCACTCTCTGCTAGAAAGTTAAGTGATCTATCAGAGTAAAAAGCAGTTCAACAGTTTAGTAATGAATGAAAATGAAACATAATGTGACTCGGGAGGTACATTTTCCTAAAATTCATCTGTCAGCTCGAACACTGGCATTGATTGTTACTGGCACATGTATATTTCCAAATTTGCATATTAAAGTATATTTCCAAATTTTATTATTAAAAGAAAAAAACTCTTGTTCTATGCCGAATTCAAGTGATAATCCAATGTCCACATTTTAACAGCCAACGCTTTAGGCTTGAGTTTGGAGTTATTAAAAGAATAATATTGTATACGGTATTCTATGTTATTATGTACTGGATAAATCGCTGTTTAATTCGTGTATTCATGCAAACTGGGATTTGTCAAGTTTTGAGCTCACAAGGATAATGCTATGATAAAGAAAAAGACCCAAAACACAAGCTCCCTGGGATTCACGTTTTGCGTTTTCGTTTATACGTAATTTTCACATCAGGTTCTCAGTGTTGTTACCATATGAAATCATAGTTGTAATACTAAATGATAAAAACGCGATATTTTCATTGCATATAAAAGTAACTCGATTTTACTCTTTTTGTCCTCTATCAATTTATGAAGAGGTGCGGGGAAAAATACTGTGATCGCCCTCCCGGCATAAGAGTCTGTCGGCCGCCACTGCTGGGGTCGGTCCTTAACTTTGAAAGAATGGCCATTTATACTCGTGTAAGTGGGCCTTTCCATACGTTTCCTAATCTCACCCTACGCTGGTTGATTTGTAAACGTGTTGTGCATAGAGCAGATTTCATGCTCCTAGCTTCAAGTGATTCCCACGCAAGTTTCTTTTACATACGGGTCACATTGCTCCTGGGATTAAAGTCACTAAGCACAAATCTAGCGGCCTTTCTTTGTACTGTTTCCAACTCATTGATGATCCCTACTAGATATGGATCCCATACCACCGAGGCGTATTCAAGACTAGGTCTCACAAGTGACAAATATCCTAATTCATACAAGAGGTGCCACTTCGTTTTAATATCCTCATTACAAAGTGCAGAGATATGTAAGCTTTAGAATCTACACATCCTAAATGACTACTCCATTTCATATCATTCCTTATGTGAACGCCCACATATTTGCAAGTATTTACGAGCCAATGTTATATTGAAAATCTTGCCTTTGCCTTTTCTCTATATTTGTGAGACTACATTTTCTTGTAATTATTTTCATTTTATTTTCAATCGCCCACTTATAGACCAGGTTCAGGTCATCTTGAAGTACTGCGTTGTCTTGTGAGCCAGAATTCTTTCGAAATATTTATTATACAATCATATGCAAACAATCGAGTCACTGTGAATCCCATTTGGTAAGTCATTTATAAACGCCAAAAATAACAAAGGTCCAAACACGCTTCCCTGAGGGGTACCCGACGTTACGGTATTTTCATCCCAGAACAGGCCTTCGACTTTCACTCTCTGCGAACGACCCGTCAAAAATTCTTGGATCTACAACATTACTCTCCTATCAATCTTCGTTGAAGCTAATTTATGGAGTAGCATGTCAGCCCCATGTACTTGTGTGTGCGTTGGATTTAATAGGTAGCCTGCGTTTCTTTTGAGACCATATTAGTGTAACAGGATTCATTAGGGCCAGGGATTGGGACTAAATACAACAGTTCCAAGTAAATTATCACTTGAATGCGTAACAAAGTGCATTTTGGATGCACAGCAGCCTACGGTGGCAGCGTCGCTAGCCAAAGTGCGCAGTGGTCTACTGGCTACCATCCAGCCGCCTCCACCCACGCCACCCCAAGCCAGCCAATTATTGCACCACCCCCTCCCCCAGCACACTGATTGCAGAGCAAAGGCCTTCGTGGACAACGGATCAATCAACATAAACCTTCAGAGTAATCTTCCCTACTTCACGCCAAGATTAAGGAAGACAAGGAATAGGACCTTCCCTCCTAGCAACCTGCTGAGCTCAGATAAGACACCCCAGGTCTTCTCCACAGGACTCGACGTGCAAATAACTAGGGAAGAACATCTCAGCTGCAAGACACGTAACTTACAGATAGAGGATGCGCAAAATACAGTCATGGCCACATTGCTATCTACTGTCCCCTCTAAAGATGCCAATAACCTGGTGGGTTTCTTTTCCAGACGTCCAATTTTCCATTTGTTGTTGTTGATTCATATAGGGGCCTTGCGACTTCGTGCTCATCTTGTCCCATGCCCTTGGCAGTGTGTGGAACCTATCTGATAATTGTGTCATTGTGATGGCTGCACTATTTGTGTATCCTTGTAACTGGGGCTAGAATGTGTGTAGGTGGAGACCGTGGCCTTAATTTAGGTACAATCTCAGCATTTGCCTGGAGTACAAGTGAGGAAACAAAGGAAAACTAATTCTAGGATGGCTTAGGTAAGAATCGAGGCCACCTCTTCTCAGTTTTACCTTACGAAGCAGTGGACCCCGTTCCAGGCCTCAGACCAGAAGTAAATTTCTTGGCAGAACTGGGAATCGAACCCGACCTGCGCTGTGACAGCCAAGAATGCAAGCCTCTATGCCACAAGCTGGACAGCTCATGGAGAGTAATTGAGCCCAGGTGCACTTCCTTGCTAACATTTTTAAGGTAAACAGGGACCGACCCACAACACCCATTAAATAATAGAAGTAGGTAAGCCAATCATCTACCAAGTCGAACTCCTTCCGCTTTCTAAATAACTTATTTACCAACACTTTTCACTTTAAACATAACGATGTCTCTACACATAAGTGCGTAAAATTTCTCTTTTTGTCAGACGGAATCAGAGCACGAAAAAGACCCGTCTATCTCCTAATTAAAAGAAAACAGGTAGGTGTGTATAGTGACCAACTTAACTAGTCTGAGTAAACAAATACGTACCAGATATGCAAGGAGAATTGGCTGCAAAGAAGGTCCACATATTCCACGTTTATAATGAGGTTATTTCAAATATTATTTAGTGTACATGACTAAGGATGGTGTGCATAAAGGATAGAATTTCAATAATAGGATTTACTTTTAGTATAATAAATAGGAATTACTTCCTGCAAAGACTCAGACTTCCATAATCGTATTAGACTGTTGATGACCATGCCATTCATAGAAAGAAATAGTGAGTGCCCATTCTCTCAAAAATAAACAAAAACCAAGTTAGTTCCGTGACGAACTTAATAGCCTACTTTTCTAAAAATTTAAGATTCATGCCAATGATTGATCTATATTGACCTATCTAGAATAATGACGAAATTAAGTTGGTAATACTGAAATTTTTAATTAGTTCGAAGTGTACCTGAAAGAGTGTAGCCTAATATACCACTACAGTTGGCAGCCCTTGTGACTGAATATATTCTTAGTTCCCTTTCTTAAAGTACAGAATGCACACACACAATTTGGTTGAAGTCCAATGGATAGCATGGACGTTACATGCAATTAGACAATGGATATATCAGCGCGCGTAAAATCATGACGGCATCAATGTCATGTATGCGTTGCTCATAATTAATCTGTAATATTATTATCTATTATCTATTATTGTGCCAAATTTGGATGAAATCCGTATGTTAATACAGAAGTTACATGCATTTAAAAATTGGACCTATCAGCAGGCGTAGATTCATGTTGGCAGCACAGACGTATATAAGTTACTCCAAATTAATCTATAATGTCAGGTACTATACGTGTGCAAAGTTTAGAGCTGTTGGCTTGAATACTTTCTGATAATTGGTATTATGATAAAAAAAAAAGAATAGAGAGAGCATTTTTTAACTGTTGGCAGCCTCGCTGGCTCTTAGGAATACGCATAGTCATATCTGGTATGGTACACAAAGCACATTACCTTAATATTTATTACTAGACTAATAATTAAAACACTTACAGTACTAAGTTTCTGACAGGTTTTTATATTTTTGTTTTGAAAGGAAGAGACTATCTATGGATGTCACAATAGGTTTGGTAGTATTTTGTAGAGCCATTTGTCGTGTAAATTTGGATCTGATGATGCTCGCTTGACGAGCGAAACATGTTCATCCCTTAGTTGTCTCCGTTTTCAATAAGCCATAACAATATATTTATATAAACCGGTATGTAGTTTATTTCAGGTTAATTTCTCACACATTCCAGTAAGTTAATTGGAATTATCTTTTGTTGACCGACTGAAAGTTACAATATCATTTGTCAATATGGCAACACTGAAACATAGCTTCAATGCTATCTTTACACCCTGTTAAGGAAGTATGTCCTCAATTCATGGTTACGCGTAACTTTTGGATACTAGTGTATTTGGGTACACTCTTTCCATTTCGACAGACAGTCCCCTGAAGTTCCCAGCACTCGATTTTAATGATCACCAGCTAGTCCAATCTTAGTAGCAGGAGGAGGGAAGAAAGCCCTCTTGACCACAAAAAAATCCAAGACGTGCCGAACCAATCAGCTAAAGGTTCCCAACCTGTAGACACACGCAATTAACTTTCCGGCAAGAAATGAAAGGGGGAGGGTGAAGGAAGGACAATCTGTTATTAAGGTGGTTGGGATCGACTCTGCAGGTTAACTTTCATACTGTAGAATCTTTTTGTTGCTGCCTCTTGAGACAGCTAGAAATTGACAGTAAATTACTAGCGCACGAAGAAGGTGAAGGAGACAATATCTCTCCGTCACACTGGATCGTAACCGTGGTTTCACGGCGTGAAAATCAGTGGCATAACAGTGTTTCTCACGGAGAGAGGCGTGACTAGGATAGGGATGGAGGTGAGCGAAGTTAAATATGGACTAATTAGCTATGTAGAGTATTTTATTCGGATTTTACTCTTTTCAAAACAGAACTGTATTTTTCAAATTTTTTCTTTCGTTATCTTTTCTCCTTTGTTTCAAGTTTAGATTTTTCTGTATGATTATTGTTGGGTTTTCTATTTTGATTTTGTGTTTATCGCTTTTTCTGTTTCGTTGTTTTTCTCATTTTGTTTCACCTTGTGTTTTTTGTTTTTGTTTTACGCCTTGGCCTTTGTGTTTTGATTGTTGCTTTTGTTTTTGCATTCAATTTTGATATTGTTATTTTTTGTTTTTGCTTTGTGATTTTTGCTTTTGGTTTCTTGATTGTTGTTTTCTGATTTTGTTTTTGAAGTTTTGTGTTTTTTTCGTTTTTCATTTCTTGTTTTTGCTTTATGCAGAGTGGTGGTGGGGGGAGGGAGGAGGGGGGAGGGGGAGGGGGAGGAGGGGAGGGGGGAGGCTAGGGCAAATTTCGAAATAATCAATGAAAGCAAATCTAAATATCTTCCCGTTTGATGGTTGGTTGGTTCCTTACTTTAGGGGCGGCGACAACGCGGTCATGTAGCCCCGTGTACTTTGGGTGTGTGTAGAATTTGTCTGATAACGGGTGTTAATTGTGATGGCTGTATTAGTGTGTGTTATCTGTGATACAGGTAGAAGGACTGCAGACGATTTATTTTTTCAAGTAGTTCCAACTTTTGCTACCAAATGCTACCGTCCACGACACCTAGCTGCGGACGTGGCTACTAAATGCCATTACAGTCAGCACCTGGCGGTGAACGTTGGAACTAATATAGCGTTATCAAACTAACCTACAAATTTTAGCTTCCTCAAGTGTAGTTAGTGGAAGGTTCTTTTCATGCCATAAATCTATGACATGGGTCCGCCGGCTTTACTTCCCCTCCGAAACTGAGGGATTATGTAACGCTCTTAAAAAATCCGACGACTTCGGCCGGGTTTGAACTCGCAACCTTGGGCATAGAAGCTCAGCATTCTACTAACTATGCCACCGAAGCCGCTACTTCTTCCTGTTTGATGTCGATAGCATTTTATACGTTTTACTTTCACCTATCAACGTACAAAAGCTCGTAAATGAACAGTTTTACTTAAGCAGTTTAAGTAACACTAAACGTTTTACAAGAGTGAAAGGAAACGTTCTCGAATTGCCAAGTATAAACTTATATAATCCAGTCGTTTGTCAATGGTTGTATTCAAAATAAGCTTTTCAACGAATTACGGATTTATTATTATTTGGCTCTGGGCTGGGGATAGATCCCCTTGATCTCGCCTCGTAGTTACGCCACTGCTCACTGGGATGAATTCTACTAGGCCTCGGAATAGTCTTATAATGCATATTAATATGCAGGAAATTAAAATTGCCTAAAATTTTATAAGTTCAGTAATATATTGAACTTGAATCTAAATCTATAAAAGCCAATGTACCATCTTTTTTGGAAGTCTTCATAGGGAGGTTATGGCTGCTTGAGCTTTTAGTTCTCGCAGTAAAGAGACGCAGGTACGCTTCATAAAAAGGGAGGTAGCGCGCAGTTTGCTACTCCTATGAGGGGTCCAGGTGGGTGTCCTAGACGAAACCCCATACAAGACACGGCACAAACCTAGAAAACTTGCTGAGTTTTAACTTAATTCGCTGGCCGTGAATGCCAATATACGGTACCATTTTTTGCAAGGCTCCATAGGGAGGTTATGACGTCTTGAGCTTTTAGTTCTTGCATTAAAGAGGCGCAGGTGTTATTCATAAAAAGGGAGGTAGCGCGCAGTTCGCTACTCCTGTGGGGGGTCCGGGTGGGGACGCAAAGAGCCCGCTGATGAGCCAGCTAAGTGTCCTAGGCGAAACCCCACACAAGACACGGCACTAACCTAGAAAAATTGCTGAGCCATATAACTTATTTCCCGTCTAATACAATTGGGCATAAATTTTATTTTGTTGATCGACTGAAAAATTATCAATTCCTAGTAAGTTAGACAACACTGAAAATTGCTTCCATCACAGACTGTCAAACTTTGTGACAAAAGTTTATCCTCAATCAATTAATGTTTCCATCTCCGTTGTTAGCGATGGCTGTTATCAATATGTAAATCGCAGGTGAAAATGGAGCGGAATATCCGAGAATCGAATACGGGTGTTTCAATTATCACCCTAATGCAAGGCCCATCAGCCTCTTCCTCGACAGGTATTTACATATTAATCACAACCTTTAGATGCTACAATATGAATGGAACTACTGACAATAGCCTCATACGTACAGTACATCTCTTATCACAGTCCGCCTCTTTGCGTAGAGGCCAGTTGCAGCGGAGGCCCGGGTTCGATTCCGGGCTCTGCCAAGAAATTTAATTTTGGTCTGAGGCCTGGAAAGGGGTACAATCAGCCTCGTGAGAAAAAAAACTGAGAAGAGGTGGGTTCGATTCCCATCTCAGCCATCCTGGAAGTGGTTTTCTGTGGTTTCCCACTTCTACTAAAGGCGATTGCCTCCTACCCAATCGTCATCTGAGTTACAAATACACACACTAATACAGCCATCACAAAAAGACAGGTTATCAGACGAATTTCACACACACGCAAGTAGACGGGGCTGCGTGATCACGATGATGCAAAGCCTCTAAATGAATCAACAAAAAACAACGAAACTATCACAGCCCTTTAAATCATTTAGCTGCTTAGGTTTTCCACCTTGTAATGCACTAGAACCTCGTTCATTCAGCCCTCTCTAGTTCACATCAAAGTTTGCAAAAATGTCAATAAATCTTAAAATGATGGTATTTTGGATCTCGCGGCTAACTAATTTCAACTCAGACAATTTTCTAGGTATTTGTCGTGTTTCACCTAGGTACACCAGGTACACCAGGCTTATCAGCGGGCTCTTGGTGACCATTTCTGGTCCAAGCCAGAAATAGTGAACCATGCACAACGTTTCCTTACATGAAGCGCGTTTGCTCAGCCTAGTGAGGCAAAAGTGAGATGAGGTGGGTTTGAATCACTCCTCAGTTATCTTGGAAGTGGGTTTCCGTGGTTTCCCACTTTTACTGCAGGCAAATGCCGGGATGGTTCCTAAGTTAAGGCTACGGCCGCCTTCATCCCAATCCTCAACTCGAATTCAAACGCATACACACAGGTTATCAGAGTTAAGTTCCCCTCACACGGGGCTACGTGAACACGATATCGGAAAACTACTAAATAAATCAACAAAAGCAAGAAACTTTTATTTCACATGTCAAAGAAATCCATTGACAACACGAATAAAAACAAAAGTCAACTGCATAACCAACACAGCGTCGTGTGGTGTAAAAAAAAAAGACGCCAATGGAAAGCGGAGAAGCAATGAAATAGCTCGTGAAAAACTTTGAAGGAACTAGGATTAGTACTACGAAGAAGGCCGTATCCTATAAACCCTAAACTCGCATTGACGAAAGTAACAACTTTTCGGATACAACCGGTAGGTATATCTTTTTCTGCAAGACTTATGGTGCAAAGTTTTAACCAAGACAGTAGACTGAATACGTGGAGATGGCAGAAAGCCGGTTACAATCTATGCCTTCTCAATAAACCCATTTGCTTTCTATCTTCTTTTTACATGAAAGCAGTGATACAATTTTCTAGGTTGCAGACGATTCAAAAGCGGATTGTAATTATGAAACAAAAAATTAAAAGAACACAAAATTAAATTAAATAAAGTAAAATAACATTAAAACTTACACGCATTCAAAATAAAACACGCTAAAACACACACATATAACGAAATGAATTATCTTGTTATAAACCTACTGTGGTTATTCTGTACCGACCGCGGTAGCTCAGCGCATTAACCACTTATAACACAAAACTAGTATTTCTCAAATTGTGTTTCCTTCGCATTTATTCAATTTTTATTGATTTAATTTCTTTAATTTATTTTTTATTATGTGAACTTAAATTTTCCTTTACTTCTTTTTAATTTTTAGCCTACTTTTCACATTTTGCAAAAATGAGAAAAAATAGACTTATGAGATCGGGCAAATGTATGTCCGTCCGTCCGTCCGTCCGTCTGTCTGTCTGTCTGTCTGTCCGTCTGTCCGTCCGTCCGTCTGTCTGTCCTTCTGTCTGTCTGTCTGGCTGTGTGTGTGTCCCCCCCCTATCAACTCCTAAACGGCTGCAGCAATCGAAACAAAATTTGGTAGGAGTAAAGATCTACACCTGAATATCTCACGGCCATATTTGAAAATGATGTCAGTGCTACCAACTGCTAAAAAATCGCAATTGAAATTTGAGCTCCATGTTGGATATCTTGGAAAGTATGAATGGGAGCTATTTCAAAATTGGCACACGTACAGACCATAATATTTCAGTTTAATTTCCAGGAGGCCAAACATGGCAGTGTTGCCAAAATGATTATAAGCCTCCTGATAGGTCCAATTTTTAAATGCATATAACTTCTACACTATCAATTGGAATTCAACCAAATTTCGTATGTTGTATGTGTACATAACCAGATATGACTGAGCGTATTCTTAAGACCTACCAGGGCTGCCAACTGTTAATAAATGCTCCTAATTTATTTTATCCAAATACCAATATATCAGAAAGTATGCAAGCCGACAGCTTTAAACTATGCACTCGTATAGTACCTGACATTCCATATTAATTTGGAGTAACTTATATACGTCAGTGCTACCAACATGATTCTAAGCCTGCTGACAGGTCCAACTATAAATATATGCAACTTCCATACTATCATTTGGATTTCAACCAAATTTCGTATGTGTTATGTGTACCATAACAGATATGACTATGCGTATTCTAAGGAGCAACCAGGGCTGCCAACTGTTAATATGTGCTGTCCATATTTTTGTTACCCTAATATCAACATATCAGAAAGTATGCAAGCCAATAGCTCTAAAATTTGCACACGTATAGTACCTGGCATTCTAGACGAATTTGGAGTAACTAATATACGTCAGTGCTGCCAACATGATTCTAAGCCTGCTGATAGGTCCAATTTTAAAATGCAAGTAACTTCTATACTAACTAATGGATTTCATTCAAAATTGGCACAACAATAGATCACATTATTTCAGATTATTTCTGACCAATACATGCATGACACTGTTGCCAACATGATTTCACGCGCGCTGTTAGATCCAATGTTTAACTGCATGTAACGTCCATGCGATTCATTGGACTTCAACCAAATTTTGTATTTTGTACCTTAAGAGATGGAACTAAGAATATATTCAGTCATCAGGGCTGCCAACTGTAGTGCTCTATTAGGATACATTATGCCAGGTATACAGTATTTCGAACTAATTGGAAATTTCGATATTAGCAACTTAATTTCGTCATTATTCTAGATAGGTTCATATTCTGTAGAATAATCATTGGCATGAAAAGTAGGCTGTATAGTTCTTAACGGAACTTCTTGTTATAAATAAAATACTTGGACCAAGGAAAGTTGGTTATACTTGGATACGAAACTGTATTAAAGAAATTCATACCAAAACTGTCAAATTTTATTAGCTGCTCTCAGAAAGAGAAGAATTTCTTTCAATGGTCACTTGGTATGAATGATCCCGGAAATATTGACAAAAAATATTTATCCATTGTGACCAAAAAAAAACGCAAAATACTGTAGTTTCTTCATCGAAGCGAAAGAGGATTTAACAGAAATGAACATTGCAAAGGAAGAAACTCTAGGCGGGCTGACATTTCGAAATAAGATTAGAAATTTTGGGGTTTTCAGGAAAAACACAAGAAGTGTTCAACAGTTTGAACAGAAAGAAAGAGAGAACACAGGGATAGGATGAAGAATACTGAAACAAAACTCAAATCAAGAAAAGAGTCAAAATCACACGGCAGTTATTTCATGTGGTCCATATATGGCCGAAATCTAAGAAATAATAATAATAGTAAACAAGAAAGGAAAATATTGAGGACATTTCTTGGTCCATTCTGCTCAGAAAGAATCTGAATGAAACTGATATCTCAGGAGCTTTATCACCATGCGGAAAAGATCACTGACACCTTCAGGAAAAAGCTATTAAAATTCTACGGCCACATTCTCAGAATGAACAATGATAGGCTCACCAAGATGATTCTTAACCTTACTCTCTCAATCAAAGTCAAGAACAGCTGGCTTAGTGAAATAGAAAAAGATATTCAAGTAATTGGCATTACGGAGGAACTTTACAGGATTGACTGCAGTATCATATTATATATTATTTCAGTAGTATAGATCCCTCCTGCGGCATTCACAAGCGACCGATAGTGAAAATGAGCATTCAAATGAAAAAGAATAGACATTAGCAGTAACGAATTGCACTCTAATTGCTTGTATCTGATTATTGTGTGGTGCGCTGTAACTTGCTAGACCTGCAATAAAACTTATATTTATTTTAAGGGCCAAACTGTGTTGTGCTTTTAACCACTGTAGTCCAATTAACGAACGTGCTACCAGGGCTAACACGTAACAATAGATTATTGTTAGTTAGTTAACTGGTACATGGATTTATATTTGAATACTAGATGTATTTTGACACACTTCAACAAAAGTCAGAATATACATCTTTACCAAAGCCTACTTGTCACAAGGATATTGTACATACACGTAGTGCAAGCAACCATTACCGACACACTAACTAAAATTTGAAACTAACGTTGTACAGAACAATTCATTATCTTATGTTAATAAAACATTCCAACAATTATGTAACCTCACTCAAGATCTCAACACCCTGGCAAGAAGAAATTTGCAAGGACCTCAAAGACGCAAACATAAGTTCAATAGACATTTCAGAAAGGGACACCTTTAGTCACAAAGTAAACAATTTGGAAGTTACATCAGAGCAATCAAAACAAAAACAGTACAGACCAAAGTGGTCGGAAGAACGTAAATAAGCCTTCACGGAAACAATGAAAGCCTATTGGAACAACAAGAACAACAACAAAAAAGTTGATTGAGTTATTTGCTTAACGTCTTCCATTTATTGGGAGAATTCGCTTAAAATAATAATAATAATGATGATGATGATAATAATAATAATAATAATAATGTTATGAATTTTACGCTTCTTTGTACTACTGAAACTCCGAGGTTGTCCAAAAGGGGAATTTAACCGAACCAGTATATCCGCTGGCAATCTCGCATCTTACAAGGGGAGGATACGATGCATGGGTCACCGATTCGAACCATATTTAGTACACGGGTAGCGCATGCCCAGGCGTATACCAGATGCAAGTAGTAAGATGCGCTTCTCAGCCGTTTCCGAGAAATTAATTAATTGCAATTACAGTGCAGCGTCTATGTGCGTTGTACGCTAGCAAGAATCTAACGAGTGCGTGGTGCAACAGTAAGAGCCCTGCTTCGTAAGCGTGGGATGGCTGGATCGAATCACACCGGTTAGCCCTAGCAGTGTGTTTCTTTTTTGTTTGTTTTTTGTAACCATTGACAATTTCCAACCAATACGCAAGCTTGCGGGGTACGGGATGGTCTGATTGTTCACAGACGTGCAATGAACGGAACAGACTGGGCCTTTAATGTAAAAATGTATACCGGTACATATAATAGAATACACCTGGCGTGTCTAATACCAATGTATTTGCAATGCCGATATTGAACATTATGTAATGTCACAATCAGAATCCCTTTTCCCGCTCACCTAACACGTTATTAAAATTGACTGCAAAATAAAAATTATTCTTGTACATTTGTACGAATGGCCAATGTTTACAAATTTTAAAAAACACACTGCTAGGGCTCACCGGTGGGATTTGATCCAGCGATCACGTGCTTACGAAGCAGGGCTCTTAGAGCTGCACCACGCACTCTTTGACTTCTTGCAAGCGTGCAACGCACTTAGACGCCGCACTATAATTGCAATTAATTAATTTCTCGGAAACGGCTGAGAAGCGCACCTTACTACTTGCACCTGGTATACGCCTATCATGGCCTACACGTGTACTAAAGATGGTTCGAATCGGTGACCCATGCATCATATCCTCCCCTTGTAATTGTAAGCACCCTCAAATACCAACTGACTTCACCGAGAACCAATCCCACAACCTTAAGCACAGCAGGCGGAAATATTACCGCTGCCCCATGCAGTCAGTTCAATGAACTTGGGAACACCGTGACAAAGGAAATACTAAAATAATGTGTGCCAATCCTTTAAAAGTACTGTACTTCTGATCCTCAGTTAAGAGCAGTCTCGGATCATATTCAAGTCGCGTCGCCATGGATTGTTTTATGGAATACAGTAATACCTGAGGATAAAGAAAAGAAGACCAGAGTGTGTTTACTATTCATGGAGACCTGTACTTTGAATTAAGCAGCGCTCAGCATACTAATGGCCCATTACAAAGCTTTCAGCCCGGGAATACAGGCACCTGCCACACTCAGGAGATTATTGCTTGACTTCTCGCTTTTAACACCCTGCCTTTTAATTAACTGATAAATTATTCACCGGATCCTCAATATCAGGCATGTTAAGGGGGAACTTACAGTTTAACCCTTTAGATGTCCCAAAACTATTTTTTGTAAGTGTTTTTACATTTTAATTTATTTTAATTATTGTAATAATGTTATATTTTTGTTTATCTAATTTTAATGTCTAAATATTTATTTTTAATTTTCAATTTATGTTCTTATAGATTTAATTTTGATATTTTTATTGATTTAATTAATTACCTAATTTGGAATTGATTTTTACAGTTATTTTCATAATAATTTTTTTATATTTTTAGTTTTGATAAGTTAGTTATTATTTTCATTTTCATATTACTTTCATTATTGTAATTTTATTTTTATGATTTTTATTTTTGCATTTATATTTTATGTTTATCCTTTAAGTTTAATTAATGTTAATGTTTTTTATTTTTTTATTTTTTATTTTTATCCAAAACATTACTTCAAGTAGATACGTAGTATATTTAGAAATACTAGCACTTCGGCATGAAAATTCTCCGAAATTTGGCTTAAAGATTCAACTATTAGCATCTTTGAAAGCATAAAAAGTCCTTATGACGGGTGGTTACTATAGAGGCCACTATCCCATAAAAGAAGAAAGAGTCGAAACAATAAGGATTTCAATATTATAACAGTGCCTGTCATAGATCTTGTACAACAATAATAAACATTTCCAAGGAAACACACACATGCTGCTATTAGAAACAAAGCTTTAAATTTACAAAATGCAAACCCTAATTATTCTTAAACATAATGTAACATGAAAAGGACCCTGTTAGCCCTGTTCCTTATTGACGAAGTATAATAAGTCCTGAAGATTAAAAACCTTAAAGTCAATAATAATTTGTACTTTTTATTGTACCGGTTTAGGTCACACTGTAGCCTTCCTCAGCGCAAACAATATATGAATAGAAATGCAAGACTCACAGTACCGTACATTATTCATTTTACCATAAAAAAGGTTGTTCTCAGAACTATTTCTTGAACATTATTCGTCTAAAAGCCAAAAAAAAAAACCACATACACTAAAATTAAAAAAAAAAAAAAAAAAACAGATCTGTTACAAAAATATGTTAAATGCGATAAAACCAGCTTGAAGAAAGAAGATTAAGATAGAAAAGAAACAAATTCTAGAAAGTCTTAAAGCAGACGGGGGGGGGGATATAAAACTTAGAAACCTTACATGGATGTTATGTAGAAACAAATGTTTAGGTAAAGATTGAAGTTGTCAGAATGAGTATAATCATGTAAAATTGTGAAGAAGCTGTGGAATGATAGCATAACTTATCGTTGAAATAAATATTCCAAACCGTAGATAATGTAAGGTACTGAAGTCTAAGTCTTGCATTTCTATTCATATTATTATTTACGCTGAGGAACGCCACAATGTGGCCGAAACCGGTACAATGAAATGAAAATCCAGTCGACCGACCGGATCAGGGAATGGAATGAATGAAGCCCCCATCTAGCGGCGAAGATATGAACTGTGCCGGCTGCCAAAGCCTGTCGCACTTCCCTGGGGCAATGATTAAATGAATGACAGATGAAATGAAATGATAGTGGAGAATGTTGCTGGAATGAAATTGTGACGGAAAACCTGAGTACCCGGAGAAAAACCTGTCTGCCTCCACTTTATCCAGCACAAATCTTACATGGAGTGACCGGGATTTGAACCACGGACCCAGCGGTGAGAGGCCGGCGTGCTGCCGCCTAGGCCACGGAGGCTCACACATACACAGATCTATTGCTAAAATATATTAAATGCGAAAGACATAAATCTTGATATGAAACCAGCTAAAAGAAGGAACAATGATCTAGAAAGAAGATTAAGAAAGAAATAAGAAACATGTTCTAGTCATAAAGGAGAGAGGGGGGGGGGGGGGGAATATAAACCTTAGAAAACTTACGTGGACGTTATATAGGCAAACATTTTTAGGTTAATATTGAAGCTGTCAGAATGGGTATAATCATGTAAAATTATGAAGAAGCTGTGGAATAATAACCTATCGTTGAAATAAATATTCCAAGCTGTAGATAATATACGGTAATGTAAGTCTGGCATTTCTACAATAAAAAGTACAAATTAAAATTGACTTAAGGTTTTTAATCTTCAGAACTTATTATTTTTAAACACTTTTCAATATCATAGACCAGAATAATATGGAAGAAACAGAAATAAAATCAAGAATTCTCAGTGGCAACAAAAGCTACTGGTCTCTGCAATATCTCTTAAAGAGTAAAATTATATCTAGAAAAACTAAAGTGAGAATTTATAAAAGCATTATACTTCCTGTTGTCACGTATGGCTCAGAAACCTGGGTATTGTCAAAGCAAACTGAAAGGAAATTAGTAACTTTTGAAAATAGAATACTACGACGCATTTTCGGACCGATAGTAGAAAATGGCCAGTGGAGAATTAGAACAAATAAGGAATTGCGGGATCTCTACAAAGAACCGGATATCGTCGCCCATGCCAAAAGCCAAAGACTACGCTGGGCTGGTCATGTACATAGAAGAAGTAGAGAATTGAATTTAAGGGCAGTTTTGGAAGGTGTACCCAGAGGAAGGCGACCATTGGGACGACCGAGACTTCGCTGGTGGGACCAAGTTCAAAAAGATATGAGAAAAATCGGAGTCACGGAGGACATAATGGATGACCGAGAAAGATGGCGCCGTGCTGTTGGCGAGGCCAAAAACCTGCTTAGGTTTGAGTGGCCATCTAGGTAAGGTAAGGTTTCAATATTTGGTTCTTGCCTCGTGCTAATCTTCATCGTTTCTCTCATGTTTATAGGACAGTTTGGACTTTTTCTTTTCTTCAGCTACAAAATTAATCGGTAACATTTCGGGAGTGATGAACGGAAGGAAACAATATTTATGTGAATCATAATTTAATTCTTAACATTTTCAGTAAAAATATTAGTAGTTGTCAGCATAGTTTTCAACAGCCAATAAAGATGTTTGAATAGGTTTACTACCACACATACAAAACCTAGGTTTCAAGCATAATACAATGTTTCATCTAAAGGGCGTATCCGTGATAATGTTACAAATTTTCAGGGATTTTTCTTTTTTTCTGCGTATGGCTTTTAGTGCCGGGAGTATCCGAGGACATGTTCGGCTCGCCAGAGTTTGTAGCTGCTTCTCTGCGGACACCCATGGGGTGAGCTACAAGTGCCGTCGCGTGTGGAGTGTTGTCTGTGGAGGAAAGTGTGAATGTAGGGACGAGGAATTGGAAGGTAGCGGCTGTGGCCTTTAGTTAGGGACCAACCCCGGCATTTGCCTGGAAGGAAGATGGGAAACCACAGAAGACCATCTTCAAGGTTGCCGGCGGGGGATTCGAACCTCCTCGCCTCCCGGATGTGAGCGACTGCCTGCAGCCACGTCGTAACGACCACAACTCACTTTTCAGGGATTATGGAGGAAGGCAAATGGACCCTTCGTCCGGAAACGATCGAGTCAACAGTTATTAATAGTCGCAGTTTTATAACGTCTGCCCTGAATTCTGGTTCTTAACAGACGCCAGGGTGGCAGAATTTGTTCCCGCAGGCGTTCTTTAACGTGCCGGAAGCCAACGTCATGGGGTTGGCACGTGTAAACACCCGTAAACGCCACCGACCGCAGTCAGGTTTGACCCCGCTAACTTGAGATTAGTAGAGCAACGCCGTATCCACTCCGTGGCCAGCTCGTTCACCTGATTTCATCCCCATAGATGTCTTCTTGTGGGAGCATGTGAAAAGTCTTGTGGATGAGACACCTGTCGAGACGGAAAGAGGATCTTCTAGCAAGAATTCTCGTTGCCTGCGGCGCTGTTCAAACGAAACCGGGGATATTCGAACGGCTACGACAGACTGTGCGCGACAATGCTATGCCTGCAATCACGCAGGGGAACGCCATTTTGAACATTTTTTTTTAAATGTAGCATTTTGTAAAAAGTGTGCAGGTAAACGGTATTAATTGAGTAGCATTTAGCTTATAGTTTGTGACTCGATCGTTTCCATACGATGGTTGCTTATCTCACATTGATCCATTTGCCTTCCTCATCATCGCTGAAAGTTCGTATCATCATCACGGATACACCCTGTAGATTTACCCAATAGGTTTTGAGAAAATGGCACCTGAAAATAGCAATTACACAAAAACCTCGTTTATCCGGTTTATCCAGATCGGAAATAAATGTAAAAAAAACGTTTTACGGTAAAGTATTTATTTTACGGGGTCGACTCTTCTTGAACGTATTATCCGCCACGGTCTATCAAAGGTACCGTCCCTGCATTCGCCTGGAATTGAGAACTGATGTAGGCCTAAGTAAAACGTCTTCGTGATCGTACTGCGCGAAAACGCTATACAAAATGTTTATGCAGAAAAAACACACATTATTTTAGCGCATAAAACCGTCATAAATGCAAGAAAGATTTTCTTATATTTTCTGTACAATTGAAAAAGGTATTAAAACTTATGTTAATAGATTATATAACACGTATTTGTTTTTATTTTATTTTCCGGATCATCCGTATTTTCGATAATCCGGATCGGTTCCGGTCCCACGTAATCCGGATAAACGGGGTTCTTGTGTACTTGAAAAACATATTTCAGTCTTTCTATAACAGATACTATTGTTTTTTTCGTTTTTTTACAAACACAAGCTACAGCAGACCCTGTACATATAATTTCAGAAGTGTTATCTACATTTCAGGAAAGTTTTAAGGAAATATCTGAAATACTTTGTGATATCTACTGTCAAATATCAGAAGCTGCACTTTTCTGTCTCTCCTCACTTCCCGGTTCCCTTAATATCATTAATATCGAGCGCAGTTTCTCCAGGTACGCCACACTGCTGGCAGAAGCATTACATTAATGGAGTGCTTTCCGCGTCGATCAACAATTGCTGATTCATATCTACTTGGTGCATCAATTTGTATCAATGTTTCGTCCATTATCCCACAAACCAATGGCATAACTCCAAATTCAGCAAACTGTGCAACTACTTCCCCGCTATCCACTAGCCAACGTACTAAAGAAAACGTTGGCCAGCAGATCGCAGTGAAGTTATTGCAACGATGCAAGTAGTCCTGAAGAAGAGTGTCATTAATTATTGCACTCACAACCTTGTGCACAACTCTACATACTGTCGCTTTTGAAACATCATGCATGTCAGATCCACAGTGATACTGTGCCCTGCTATCTACAGATGTCAGTGCAGTGCAATCTCAAGCTGCTTCTTTGAGGTTAGGCCTTCATTCCTCTTAGTAGGATGTTCTAGAAAATGACCAATACTATCAAGCACATACTAAAATGTTCTGTAATCCAACGTAAATCTCTCATTATGCTCATATGTTAGTTCCACGTGATTGTAGTTGGTTATTCATCTAAAATTTCTATGTCGATGAATGTACACTTGTTGGTCTTCGTCACTAGACAAATGGAATCAGCAGTCATCCATTTCTCATATTACTGGATCACAATCGTATATGGCTAAATAAAAAATCAGTTCATGGTCTTTTTACCAATAATATGAATTATTACACTAAACATACTCGTGGAAATCAGCCTAATAATATGAAACTATGTTAATAATCTTCCTTGTTTATGAAACAGTTTGTTAATATTATACATATCAAAAAACGTTTTGCATAACACTTGTTTGTCATGATGCAGTGCGTATGTGGGATTGTGAGCGAGGTTATTATAAAATAGACGGCATTCTGACAAATCCTGCAGACTTTATTCCTGTGTGAAAAGAACATTACAAACAAGAAGACATTTGGCCTCTTAAACAGGGTCGGATATGTGTTTTAATCTTGCCATCCTATGACGCTTTAATAAGGAACATGGGCACCACGGGCGTCTGCCAGGGCTATTACTCGCCGTGGCATACCACATACAAGTTGTCCAGGTCCTCGTGAGGAAGGCGATCCCACTCTTCGACGGCCAGCTCCATGATCTCTTGGTGGGTTATGGGAGGGCGAGGACGCTGACCAATAGCACGCTTCAGGATATCCCAGACATGTTCGATTCAGTTTATGACCGGTGACATGGCAGGCCATTCCATTCGTGCGAACTCATGGAGGAAGTTTTGTAACATCGCCGCTCGATGTGGTGCGTACAGTATATGCAAATCGTTTTTTGATGTGTATATTATAAACCTGCACTAATATTTTGGAGTCATAAACTAGTTATTATTTATTTAGCTTTTGGAGACACATTGCACCTTGCAAAAGTCTATACACATATTTACATAATAATCTATACACTGAGTCACACACAGATATCCAGATTTGTGATTTATTGAATAGCCTTATTTGCTGCGAAGAGAAACTCCTGCGGGTCACCATGGAATGCTCGCAAAGGGCAAGCTTGACCAATGTGCTGAACCGTTTGGCGTTCAGCACCACAGCTCTGAAGCATCCCGAATGGGAAGTGGGGCTTTGCTCTTTTCCGAGACTCCCTTCAGTGTATTGTAAATATAGTGTAAGGCACTGATGAATAAATATGAAATGAAATGAAAATCACAGAGCGGGGAGGATGTCATCCCCCATTTATGTAGGGAATCGGCGCATCTACCACAATTAGTTCGTATTCGTATTAGTTCCAAATCTTCCAGTGTTTATCAAATCCTGGTGGCCTGTAACTAATATTAACTCATGAGCTTATGAAACAGAAAACGAATAATATCCGTTAATATTATTACAGTCTTGCTAATAATATCAATAATAATAATAATAATAATACTATCGTATGGTCTCGGGTGCCGGGTGCAAGCTTAGTTATTTGACACCCAAAGGGTAGCTTGCATGTCGAATTTCGTTGTTCCTTGAAGCACTATGAAGGTCAAGGAAGTTAGATATCTAAGCTCCTTGAACACTATAGCACTTTCTAGTAGAGAAATGAGGAACTTTGTGTTGGCGGAAACTCCCGAGATTAATTTTGCCATTATGAACACGGCCTACTGAATTCAAATGGGTTCTTTGACATGCCAACATCGTATGACATGGTGTCGTAATTTTTGCCGCCTTTCAAAAATCAGTTACCACGGCCAGGAGCGAACCTGCAAGCTTGGGGTTAGTAGACCAACACGTTGACTATTCACCCACCGTGGCAAGCTAATAATATCTGTGTAACAGCTTTATGAAAATGGCCCCTGGTACTATAAATGTGTCTCCAGGAAAATCGGTTATTCTCCCTGACCACCATCTTTAGATTACAACATTCTAGTGGCTGCAGGTCATTGTTCAGCTATTGGTACATTCCACACGATATTACTCTCACACTGAGCATGAACGCGCTTGTTGGTACGCAGTCCCACATGACAACCACAGTAGCTCACACAAAGCATCCTATTTCCGCTGTGCTGGCTCGTCCAGCCCACATCACGACCAGCGAGGTGGAACTCCACCCAGCATTGTATTGTGTGGGGGCGGAGGCGCTTACTTTGCCCCTAATTAACTCATTTCTACAGTTGTATGTTACATAACAAATTGGCAAGAGTGTACGAGCACGCATTTCATTCAGATGTGTTTCAAGGATTTTTTTTTCGACTGAATCCATAAATATTAATCAATGTCCATAAATGTAGATAATCATAAAATACCAATGAGTATTTAATAATCATATTCCACCGCAAGTCAATAAAATTGAATAACAATTGATTATACTAGTTTTTGCCACATAAGGGTCCTCCTCGGTAATTGTTTTTTTTTCCTTCAAAGAAACCAATACAACTGCGAGCAAAGTAGATTTATACTATGACTTTTACCTTTGAAGAAATAATAATAAAAAATATCACAAATTAGAAAATCAGATATGTAACAATTAATTATGGGCATTAAAATGATAACAAAATAATTTAGTGAAAATTACATACCGGTATCTAAATAGTTGGTGACTGTATATTACTATAAAGCAGACTAAAGGATGATTCATTAAAAAATATCCTGTGCTGGTCAACAGGGTGTGACCTCCATAAGTCGAATATAGGCTATGCGGAGTGGAGCAAAGGTTAGAATTTGTAGGTTATTGTATGTATCTTCCTGCTGCAATGGCAATTTTGACGTGAATTGTCTTTGACAAAGAACTGTTGTTTCAGAATTTATGGTTGTATTTTGTCGTGTGTTATTGAGTGCTTTGGTTTTCTGTTGTTTTCATGGATATGCTTTAAACGTCAATTAGGAAACTTTTTAAATAATTAAGTACATATCACTACGAATAAATTGATAGTCAGTTCATCGATATTATTGGTCTAGTCAATAATTTTTAGCCTACTTTTCACATTTTGTAAAAATGAGGAAAAAGTAGACGTATGAGATCGACCCGGGCAAATGTGTGTGTGTCTGTCTGTCCTTATTTTTGTGTGTATGCCAAATTTGGTATGAGTAAAGAGCTATGCCTTAATATTGCAAAACCATATTTAAAAATTACGTCAGTACTACCAACCACTGAAAAATCACAATTATAAATAGAGGTGTATGTTGGATATCTCGGAAGATATGCAAGGGAACTGCTCCAAAATTGACACACATACAGATAATATTACATCTCACTAATTTACAGGAGCCCATACATGAAAGTGTTGCCAACATGATTCTATGCCTGCTGATAGGTCCAATATTTAAATGCATGTAACTTCCATACTATCTATTGGATTTCAACCAAATTTGGTATGTGATTTGCGCACCGGAGCAGATATGAATGTGTGTTTTTTTGTATTGTAAACAGGGCTGCCAACTGTTGAATAATGCACTCTATACATTTTTATCCAAATCTCAATATATCAGAAAGTATGCAGGGCAACAGTTCTAAACTTTGCATACATATAGTACCTACAAATGTAGGTTAATTTTCAGTAACCGATATACGACAGTGCTGCCAACATGATTCGACGCGTGCTGATAGGTTTAATGTTAAACCACATGTAACTTCCATACTAATAAGTGAAGTTCTTTCAAAATGGGCACATATATAGATCATAATATTTCAATTTAAGTTTGGGCATCCACTTTATGGCAGTCTCACCAACCTGATTTTATGCATGCTGATAAATTCAATATTTAAATACATGCATACTATCTATTGGATCTCAACCAAGTTTTGCATGCGCATTGTGGACTTTAAGGGATGGAACTAAGAATATATTTAGAGTCGCCAGGTCTGCCAACTGTTGATATATGGTCTCTACAATTTGGAGAAAAGTAGGCTCTTAAGTTTTTCACGGAACTTCTTGTTTTAAAGTCTACTGGTGGCTGCCTAATACTCTTTCACAAAAATACTACTAAACCATTTAGGCTAGAATTTCAGATCAACCTAGTTTTTGGTAGATTTGATTAGAAAGCTACCTATTGCAATGGGTACCATCTTACGACTTCCGGACAATATTGGCTTATCTTCGCGTTTTATATCCCCCCAGACCGTCAGTTCAAAGGTTTACATAATATCACTTTCTGGTGGACACGATAACTACCGTTATTTTTCGCCAATCATTTTCAAATCAATACATAACATATAACCATTTAAAATCTCGAACGAGTTCGTTAATGGGAAATATTGCACCGAAGGGGTGGAAATGAGGGGGGTCTTTTTCAAAATAGTGAAATATCACTATAACTTTCTTAGTATGCGAAAAATTGAATCCATTCAAGGTTCATACCATTCTTCAGATAAGGATCTAAATCGTATCTCAGTAAGGTTTTATGATAGCACCAAACTTTGACTAAAAAAGTGGGAAAAATGGAGTTTTGAGAGAGAAAACAACTATACCTCCCGTTAGGCACAGCATCAAAACTGTTCAGAAAGGTCAATACTCTTCTAAAAATTACATAAACTCTACTCTTTTCAGATGACTGCAAGATTTTCAAAGAAATTAAGACACCAGCCGTCGCCGCACTCCTTCAGTCCTCACTTAACGCTCTATCCGACTGGTGCCGCACATGGAAGTTGAAACCAAACCCAGATAAATGCAGCTGTTTAACAATTACCCTACGCAATTCTCCCCAATGACTTACTTGACTTAGTTCCTATTGTCCCTCGAGGAACATAGGACATCAATGAAGCATCTCCATCTGGTCCTGTTTGCAGACCACCTCTTCACCTCGCTCCAGGTATTACCCTCCTTCAAGTGGACAGATCTACACCACGTTTGTTTTGGTCTCGCTCTCCTCCTCGTACCCTGTGGGTTCCAATCCAGTGCCTCTCCCTCAATGGCTTCATTTTCTTTCCTCAGGGTATGTCCGATCTATTTCCATTTCCGTCGCTTTATTTGTATGGCCATCTCAGTTTCATTCGTCCTTCTCCAATGTTCCTGGTTGGAGATTACATTCCCCAGTACCTACAACATATTCCTTACTTGACAGGCCCATTACCGCAGTTCCGCATTAGCGAGATCTCGGGGTCATATACGACAACCAGCTAAATTTAAAAGAACACATACAAAATTCTTTATCAAAAGCCGTGAAATTCCTTGGCATACTATACCGCTTCTCAGAAATATCAAATCCCATAGCTCTTCGCCTCTATTACCTTTCGGTGGCGTAGTTGTTAGCATGCTGAACTGCTGTGCCCAAGATAGCGCGTTCAAACCCGGCCGAAGTCGTTGGATTCTTTTAAGAGCGTTAAAAATCCTTCAGTATGCCTTCCTTCGGAGGGGAAGTAAAGCTGGCGGTCCCATGTCATATATTCATGGCATGTAAAAGATCCTTCCACAGACTAAACTTGTGTGATGCAAAATTGTTAGGTTAGATTTCGTCGGAACGCTCTAACAAAGTTCCACGTTCACCACTAGGTATCATTGATATCTGGTAGCGAAAGTCGGAACTACTTGAAATTGAACGGAACTTGTAGCTCACCCTATGGGTGTCCGCTGGAAGCAGCTACAGACTCTGGCGATCCGAACATGTCCTTGGACTCTCCCGGCACTAAAAGCCATACGATAAATAAATAAATAAATAAATAAATAAATAAATAAATAAATAAATAAATAAATAAATAAATCCAACCCATTGCAAACTACTGCTCTCCCATTTGGACAACGTCTTGCCCGTCAAACATAGCTAAATTAAACAGAATTCAATCCTCCTTTGCTGCCATTGTAAGGAATAGAATGGCACCACTAAGCAGGTACTTACAGCCATAAACATCCCTCCCCTCAACACGACACGACAGGTAACTGATCTGTCCTTCCTACATTCTATTTTAAATGGCCATTACCGTTCGGACCACCCTGTCACGTTTCAAACTATGAGCCCCTTCCCGTTCTACCAGGCTCAAAGATATTCTCCACATTCCACACACTAAACATTACATAATCCAAATATCCTTTCAACATCGCATATCATCCCTGTACAATAACATTGCAAGTAAACGCAAGCCGGACATATCCACAACCAAGAGGACGTTCCTGAAGCAGGCGAACGAGAATTTAAACTGTATTTAGAACTGTCATCTTGGCCACTGACGACACGGCTACGAAATCTACCAGTTCTTGATCTGGATTGGTTTTGTTTGTAGATTTGTTCAATTTTATTTTATATTATACTTTTGTTATTTGGTTCTAATTTGTAAGAGCTTGAAGGGCTCGCATAGCTGTAGTTTGTGCTTTGATTAATAAATAAAATAAATTAAGTCTGAAAGAAGTTTTGATATGACTCACCCTTACGCCAAAGGGTATTATCTGAATTATAAGAAGATAGGGCTTCTGGTGTGCTAATTTGTGGAACTTTAGTAGGTGTAGAACAATTTGCAAATTTATTGACCGGTGAAATCTACCCCCGCCGAGAGGGATTTTTGTACCAGGAAAGAACAAAGGACTAGGCCTATTTCCGTTTTGAAATACTTCACCATGATGGTGGCAAAGTGATGTTTAATTTCAATAATCCGCTTGTAAATGAAGTTGAAAACCCACGGAAAACCACTTCGAAGATGGTTGGGGTATCAATAGAACCGACCTCTTATCAGTTTTGCCTTACGTGGCTAAGTGAACCTCGTTCCAGCCTTTATGGAGCCGGGAATCAAACCTGGCCCTCAAGGGGTAAGAGCCAAATATGCTAGCCACTATACCATGAGGTGGTCAATCTCGGTGTTAGCGGGAAGGAATTTGCACGTGAAAAACTACGTGTTGTCAGGAAGGCATCCGATATTAAGTCACTGGCCTTGAATAACGTGTAAATGACTATTATTCTTGGAACGCTTCCTATCCCAGAATTCCCGCATTACCCTTTGTACGCGGCATAATGGATATTTTATTATGATGTTATGATCCAAAGAGATTACACGAATATTATGAATTGAGACGGACAGACACCCTGGACCAAGAAAAAAAAAAAACAAAGCAAAGTTCCACGAAGGATGTTAGTAGAACGGCGTACGGCTCAATCAAGATTAAGCTATCCTCATTAACAAACATTATGTAACAGGAGATTGGAAGTTATAATCACGTCCTCACAGACATATTCTCAGAATGATACTTCCTTAGAAGAAGCCAACACATGGTCTTTAGTACCGTAAGCCTTTCGTTATCTTATAGGCCTACCGAATGATACACTTTCTATGGTCTAAATTTGGGACATGAGGGGTGTTCAGGCATCCATTATGTCACCACCCCATCATTTTGAGCTTCCACAATATTATATGAAACAAATAAACAAGCAAGTACAGAATATTACAAAAATTGACCCTGTAACACCACACTCAAAATACCGTACATACGTAAATACCACAGTGGGATCTGACCGACCCAGTCTAGTTGTCATTTATATCGTATCTGACTAATGTCATCAGTTGTAATTATTCTAGCTGCCTACTTTGTAGTTAGAGGATACCGGAAAATGATTAGTTTGATGCCAGTTGCTTACATATTTTAATTAATAAAATTATGAACACAATGAAATCAATTACAACTTGAATATTGCAGAGGTATTGTGTCACACGTCAGCCTGCTTCGTTGACACGTACAGTTGCGCGAGTAGGATATGACTCCAGTAGCCTCAGTTATCGTTTAACTGTCCGTGGTGACATGAGCTCCTGTGACGCGCAATGCTGCTTGTCTTATGTGCAGAATGAACTCTTGTCATCACTGTGATCTCCGCTCCGCCCCGCGGGGCAGCTGCTAAATAAACAACAAACAGTGGCGCAGCCACGCTCAGCGGCAATCAAATCTTAAATGGGTAAGACATTATTATTATTATTATTATTATTGTTACCACTGTGGTCAGTATTTCTCAAGTTTAGGGGTTAATTTACAGTGAACATATAAAATAGTTATAAATTAGTCAATTGGAACAAATAGCACAGAGAGTTTCCCTTAGTAAGGAGTTACAATATCCTAAATATGAGACGCAATCGCACGCTATGGCTCGGTGACTATCAGAATTGCGACTTGAATCCGGGACTTCGATTTCAACTTCGGTGTCGGTTTTATATTATACAATGATTTCACTCCGGTGTTCACTATCCTCAAAACATTGTCGGATTCGAAATCTGAGTCACCACCGATATCCTGCTCACTGTGACTATTTTCTGACAATAATTCCCTGATATTGCGATCAGGCAGCCCTTTCTTGGAATTAGCCATTTCAAACTCTGTTTCCAATAACACTAAGGAAGATCATCTCACCTCGTCAATTACCTATCAAGAACTGCAGCAGTAGCAGGGTGTTATCACTAGGGCTCGGATTTTTAGGTAAATAATATTTTTTTAAATGTAAATACATATTTTAAGCATATTTTCTATGAATACATAAACTCCTGCTTTTCACTTATTAGCACATAAAATGGCATAATATTATTTTTTTTTTAAATCAGTGAGCTAGATCTTTCAGTTTATTGCATTTTTGTTCTGTGTTACTTCAACGTGGGAAGAACCTGTGATCTATCTAATCTTCATGCAGAGCGTATGTCAGCTTGCAATTGTGTTATTCTTAACTTGTCGACCCGTGCCACTCACTGTGGAAGCCTGGGGTGCCTAAAGTAAAAGCAACTACTAGTTATCGTCTGCAGCAGTATGCAGAATTTATTGATAATTTTACTTCTGATGGGGGAGTTCTGTTCTGCCAAACATGTGGGAAACCAATCAAGGCTGAACAGCGATCTCAAGTTGCACAACACCTCAAGGGCAAAAACATATCGCCACAGTTTCGCACCTTCAGAAGAAGTGTTTCGCGATAACCGTCGGTCATTTGTTATGGACAACCTCAAGATGTATCTCGTTGTGTATTGTAATTGTTCAGTAGTCAGTGAGGCATAGCATTCGTGAGTACTGCATATTGTTTATATTCACATTAATAAACTAAATTATAATTAAATAATTTTACTTTTTTGTCACATATTTCAGATATTTTTAATACATAAAAAATAAATATTTCCCCGATTTTAGCACCTAAAATTCCGAGCCCTAGTTATCACACATCAGAAAAGACAAACGTAAATACCAAACCGAGGTCTCTATGACCCTGACCTACATTTATTTCTGTCTCAAGAATGTTCTTGTACGCCGACAGATCTGAATATAACTAGCCGAGGGTAGTGATCTATTATTTTAATTTACAAACATGTCTTAGTACCGTACTGTTTCACGTAAAAAATAAAATAACGAATATGCATATTAAGGCTTTCACGGCCCGGATTATTATATAAACAATTCATGCTTTTGGGCTAATGCCGTGTGTATTTTTAATTTAAACCATACGTTTCGGAGAAACCTTGCCTCCTTTTTCAATGGAAATAAACATTGAAAAAGGAGGCAAGGTTTCTCCGAAACGTATGGTTTAAATTAAAAATACACACGGCATTAGCCCAAAAGCATGAATTGTTTATATAAAATAACGAATAGTTTGTTTTTCGCATGGTCGCTCAGACCCCCAGTGTGGTGTTCCAGGGTATTAACCTTTCCTCGCCCTCTCATTCGCCATGGCAAGACGCATTTGAATTGACAATCAAATTGGAAGAGTATTGGTCCTTGTGCTTCATGTTCTTGTTCACTTCTGATGTTACCTTCGTTTTTGAAATGTTGATTGTCATTCTATATTCCTTAGATTTCTGTTCAAGTTCTAACAATTTAGCTTGCAAGCTTTCAACAGAGTCTGTGATTACAACCAGATATCAGCATAAACCAATTAAGATCAGCCAATTTATGCCTTCCAGCGATTAGTCGTTTACCACGGTGGGTGAGTGGTTATCGTGTCGGACTGCCAACCCCAAGCTTGCAGGTTTGCTCCTGGCCGTGGTGAGTGATATTTGAAAGGCGACAAAAATCACGGCAAACATGTCATACGTTGTTGGCATGTTAAATAACCCATTTGAATTCAGTAGGCCATGTTCATAATGGCAAAATTCTCGGGTTTTAAGGGCGTGGTGGCTCAGCGGTCTAGCTGTATGCCTCTCACCAAGGCGGTCCGGGTTCGATTCCCGGTCAATGCATGTGAGATTTTCGAAGTGAAATGCCATGTCCTGTGGTTCGGATTCCACGTAAAAAGGAGGTCCCGTGGCTCATGATCTCAAGATTAACGGTCACGTTAAACTACAAGCTTCCTTCCTTTTTATTCTCGGGTTTTCCACCAACACAAAAATGTTCCTCATTTCTCTACTAGAAAGCTCTTTAGTGTTAATGAGTTTAGATATCTAACCTCCTTGACTTTCAAAGCGTTCCAAGGGACAACAAAAGAAGAGGGAAGATGTCTTATTCCGAGAGATGCTGGTCCTCCGAGATTGTATGGTCTTCCAAAAATCCATAAGCAAGACGTCCCTCTTCGACCAATTGTTAGCACAATAGGTTCTCCAACGTATGCTCTTGCGCAATATCTCAGCAAGTTGCTTCAGCCGCACTTGGGGCGCACACAGTCCTACATTAGGGATTCAACCCATTTCGTCGAAAAATTGTCAACCATCGCCGTTCAACCAAATGCTATTTTGGTGAGTTTTGATGTAGAGTCCTTGTTTACCAGAGTGCCGGTGGACTCGGTCATGTCACTCATCAAGGATTTGTTTCCTGAGGACATTGCCCGATTATTCCACCACTGCTTGTGTTCTAGCTATTTCTTGTGGGATGGTAAATATTACGAGCAGACTGATGGTGTGGCCATGGGAAGTCCACTCTCGCCTGTCGTGGCAATTTTTTTCATGGAACATTTTGAGGGGGAGGCTATATCTTCGGCGTCTTTCAAACCTGTGATTTGGTGGAGGTATGTGGATGATACGTTCGTGGTGTGGGAGGAGGGTTCTGAGAAACTGAACCACTTTCTGAACCACCTAAATCAGCTGCATCCTTCAATCCACTTCACAATGGAGCTAGAGTCAGGTGGATGCTTACCTTTTTTGGATGTTCTTGTGAGGAGGAAAGCGGATGGCTCCATGGGGCACAGCGTCTACCGTAAGCCAACTCACACTAACCGTTATTTACATGCGGACTCCCACCACCACCGAGCACAAAAACAAGGAATTATAACAACTCTAGCCAAAAGAGCGGAACGTATTTGTGAGGCATCAACTCTTCAGGAAGAGTTACATGCCTTACAAACCATGTTTAAGGGTAATGGCTATAATGAATCCACTATATATAGGTCCCTACATCCCAGAAGGAGGGATAGACAACCTTCTCAGAGCTCCGACATGAGAGGAACTGCTTACCTCCCTTATATTCACAACACCACTGACCGCGTTGCTAAGATTCTCCGCAAGCACAAGATAAAAACAGTTTTCGGCACTATGACGAAAATTGGTCAACGTTTAGCATTAAACAAAGATAAATTGTCCCCAATACTACAACCTGGGGTGTATGAAGTCCCATGTACTTGCGGAAAAGTCTACATTGGACAAACAAAACGATCCATTGCCACTCGCATCAAAGAGCATCAAAGGAACATCCGTCTAAACCAACCTGACAAATCAGCTATAGCTGAACATGCCCTGTCTTCAG
Source organism: Meconema thalassinum (assembly GCA_946902985.2). Classification (NCBI taxonomy): domain Eukaryota; kingdom Metazoa; phylum Arthropoda; class Insecta; order Orthoptera; family Tettigoniidae; genus Meconema; species Meconema thalassinum. Next base: position 166,759,058 of record OX336396.1, read on the forward strand.
GGCACGATGTATGTTTCAAGGATGCTCATGCGCTTGCCCTTGTTAAGCACAACTGGTCTAGAATTATAAGGGAGGCAGTTGAAATTCGTAAAAATCCCAATAATTTTAACAGAGACACTGGATATCAGCTAAGTGACACTTGGCTACCAGTTATTAAGGATCTGGGGAGATAGTTCCTCTCAGTCTCTCTGTTCTTCACATATTAAAAATTGTACATTTTCCCTCTAGGGCTCAGAGCCTGGATTTGATCTCCTTTGTTCGTCACTGGAGGAGTTTCCATCTGTTTATTCGCCGTTGACTGTATGACGTTAGGTATCGTTCAGCTACTATTCCCTTTTGTTTATGTTTCCTTATATCCATCTAACCCTCCCACCTCCCCCCTCCCTCCTCATTCTTCGAGGAGTTTCTATATTTTCACACCGCCCCCCTTTACCTTCTTGTTACTTACTACTCTGTCCGCCGTTCCACCATGGTCCATACAGTTATTTCTGGCAGCTGCTCTCTGGTGACGAACAGAGGAATTTATCTATATTTTTTGTAATCTCTTTGATATACTTTCTTTGGCCACATTGTTTATTTCCATTGAAAAAGGAGGCAAGGTTTCTCCGAAACGTATGGTTTTAAATTAAAAATATACACGGCATTAGCCCAAAAGCATGAATTATTTATATAATAATCCGGGCCGTGAAAGCCTTAATATGCAAACAAAATTAGACATGAAAGCTGCCCTCTGGGTGTAAAATAACAAAGCTTGCATCCGGCACCCGAGGTCATACGATATTATAATAATAATAATAATTATTATTATTATTCATAACAATTATTATTATTATTATTATTAATATTATTATTAGCTAATAGTCTATTCGAAATTTAAATGATTTCCAGTCAGTCAACACGATTGAACCCTACTGTAATAGATGCTATTCACTAAACTTCAAAAAATAACATTACTTCAATTAACTTAATTTATTAAATAAATAGGCCTACTTAAATTAAATTACGTTTACTACAGTAAAGCAACACATCAAAATGGTTTCCAACACGATAATAAATGGTCCACATAATAAAATAAACAGAAATGGTGATAAAGCACATCCGGAAGAACTTAAAATGAATTATCATTAGACACAAAAATACACATTTCTGTTCATCTCCCTATCACAGTTTTCTCCCTTCAGACAAACAACTGAGTATTGAAAACATCCTCGAATGTCATAGACTAGACCTTCCATGAACTCTTATTCTTTTTTGGTGCATTTCTAATTAATTTTCACTGTTTTCTCCAATTTTCCAAACATAAACGACACACTAAACGTTTCTTACGAGGTGCTGGCATGATGATGACACGCGGAAGACAGATGATTTATCACCAAAAACTCAACCATATCCGGTCGATTAGATTAGCAGTTTGTTTTTTAAAACACAAGGAGCACTAGCGTAAGTCAATGCAGATTTTCACTTAAGCCCTTATTACTACATTCAGTATGAAGATTTTACAAAAAATCAAAAAAAGACGCCTTTTGAAAGGTATTGAACTCAGAAACACGTTAAAGAAAAAATTATGTAACAAAGTTAATTTGGCTAGGATTTGATGGTTTTTTTTTCAGTCGGTCAACACGATTCTACCCAATTATGATAGGTTATTCCCTAATTATACCTAAGTTACATAACCAATACATTTCTTACCATTTCATAATTACTTCGTCTCACCTATTTCCAAAGTTCTGTCTACAATATCTCTCTACCTAGCAAATACACGTCAACCATCATTTATAACCTAACATATTCAGCACATATATTTTCACATACACATCCCTTCAATTCAACGCTGTTTTATCAAGGCTTTTTTTTAATGATTTATTAACAAAATGTTTATAACAGACCTGGTTTTTGATATTTTACTCTGTGAGCTTTTAGAACAAAAATATTTATACTATCCTCTATTATGACAATTCTTTTGCCTACTTTTCACATTTTGGAAAAATGAGGAAAAAGTAGTCTTATGAGATCGATCCGGGAAAATGTGTGTCTGTCTGTCTGTCTGTCCTTCTGTCTGTCTGTCTGGCTGGCTGTGTGTGTCCCCCCCCCCCCCCCCCCAATCAACTCCTAAACGGCTGGAGCAATCGAAATAAAATTTGGTAGGAGTAAAGATCTCTACCTGAATATCTCACGGCCATATTTGAAAATGATGTCAGTGCTACCAACTGCTGAAAAATCGCAATCGAAATTTGAGCTCCATGTTGGATATCTTGGAAGGTATGAATGGGAGCTATTTCAAAATCGGCACACATATAGATAATAATATTGCAGTTTAATTTCCAGAAGGCCATACATGGCAGTGTTGCCAAAATGATTATAAGCCTACTGATGGGTCCAATATTTAAATGCATATAACTTCTACACTATCAATTGGAATTCAACCAAATTTCGTATGTTGTATGTGTACATAACCAGATATGACTGAACGTATTCTTATGAACCACCAGTGCTGTCAACTGTTAAAAAATGCTCTTAATTTCTTTTATCCAAATGCCAATATATATGAGAAAGTATGCAAGCCAACAGCTTTAAACTATGCACACGTATAGTACATGACATTCTATATTAATTTGGAGTAACTTATATACGTCAGTTCAACCAACATGATTCTAAGCCTGCTGAGAGGTCCAACTTTAAATACATGTAACTTCCATACTATCGTTTGGATTTCAACCAAATTTCGTATGTGCTATGTGTAACATAACAGCTATGACTAAGCGTATTCTTAAGAGCAACCAGGGCTGCCAACTGTTAATAAATGCTGTCTCTATTTTTGTTACCCTAATATAAATATATCAGAAAGAATGCAAGCCAATAGCTCTAAACTTTGCACACGTATAGTACCTGGCATTCTAGATTACTTTGGAGTAACTAATATACGTCAGTGCTGCCAACATGATTCTAAGCCTGCTGATAGGTCCAATTTTAAAATGCATGTAACTTCTATACTAACTAATGGATTTCATTCAAAATTGGCACAACAATAGATCATATTATTTCAGATTATTTCTGACCAATACATGCATTACACTGTTGCCAACATGATTTTACACGCGCTGTTAGATACAATGTTTAACTGCATGTAACGTCCATGCTATTCATTGGACTCCAACCAAATTTTGTATTCTGTACCTTAAGAGATGGAACTAAGAATATATTCAGTCACCAGGGCTGCCAACTGTAGTGCTCTATTAGGCTACATTATGCCTGGTATACAGTATTTCTAACTAATTAGAAATTTCGATATTACCAACTTAATTTCGTCATTATTCTAGATAGATCCATATCGATTAATCATTGGCATGAATCTTAAATTTTAAGAAAAGTAGGCTCTTTAGTTCGTCACGGAACTTCTTGTTTTTATTAAGTTGTATGTTACTGCAGGGCAATTCCATGAAAAGTGAGCCAACAAGTAATTTTTAAAACTTTTTTTTATTAAATTTGTTTTATTGATATTTGGACTCATAAATATATACTCGTTCACATGGCATAAGAGATTAAAAATATATATATTATTTGGCAGTGTTTTTCACCTACGTTGTTACATACACATGCTGGTTGATATAGGACTAGTTTTTTAAAGATCTTTGTCTGTTTGTAAAAAAAAAAAAACAATAAAAACAGTTGGCAGCTTGGGAAACATGTGAATAGAGTCTACAACATTATATGAACTTCTGATACTACTTTCATTGAAGTAAGTATTGGATTTAATGTGTTATTAATATTTTTTGTAAGGCATTGCAGCTTGTAACACCCGTAACAAAATACATGTAAACGTTTAATTATCAACAAGGTGAAATGTTTGTTTACAAATACCTTTTGTGAAAGTGAGGTTATGTTCTTTTCAAACATGAAGATTATAAATTTGATGTGTTGAAAGTTTATTACACCTGAAATTTGGTGTTACGGGGGTTACAAAACTAATGTTACGGGTGTTACAATATAACAATGAAACACCCGTAACACGAACTAAAATATTTTTCTTTGCTCACAACTAAGCTATTTGTATATTTTAACAGGTAGGTACTCATCATTGTTAAGTAATTGGTAATAAACAATTAAAAAATCCAGTTTTTATGTTTAAATTGGAACTTCTTTGTTAGTTCTCATGGCAAAGGAGCTATGGATGGAATTGGTGGCACGGCCAAAAGAAATGTCTGGACAGCTGTAAAATCAAGGAATGTTTTAATTGATAATGCCAAACACTTTCACCAGTATGTTGACCAAGTCTTCAAAACAAAAATTAAGTCATTGTACATCGACAAAGAAGATGTCGAAAAATGTGTACCTTTCTTGAACAAGAGATGGGAGAAAGTCGTCCCCATAACAGGAGTTCAAAGTTGCCACCATTTTCGCCCTTAAGATGATCAAGATCTTCTAATTTCTGAAACTGCAACTTCCTTGATGAAGAGAGTTCCAATTTTCTTAAACTTAGATGAAGCTCTAGGAGCCAAGAGGCGTCTGAAATTTAACGAGGTCTACACAGACTCGGAACTGTCCGACTATGAAAATGACGACCCTTCCCGACAAGAAATTTCCTTCATTTCTGAGGGCATAAAAGTAAAAGACTTTGTCGTGCTGGTATATGAGGGAGAGTATTTCCCAGGACAAATATCTGAGGTTAAACTGGACAGTGACCATCCTCTCTTTAAGGTACAGTGTATGATGAAGTCAGGACCAAATTGGAAATGGCCTTCACCTCCTGATGAAATGTTTTATTCAAGGGAAGAAATTATTAAGAAAATTGAGTGTAGTTCAGTTATTCCTGTATCAAATCGTGGAGTTTTTAAAGTGGTAGAACCCCTTTTAGAGGAAAGGTGGAAGAACGTTGAGTAAAAGAATGCCGAAGTGTCATACTAAGTTATGAACTCTTTGTGATTATACAATTTATTGTTCTGCAAAATGTTGTGCAATATTTATTACCAAGAAGTGTGTTATCCAAGTAGCCTACTAGAGAATATTCTGTGTTTCAATCTAATTCTTTAAAAATAATTGAACTCTGTACAACTTTATCAATCGGTTTTAAGGTCTCTTTTTAACTGTAAGTCTATAAAAAAAATTGAGACAATTGGGTATTTTTTGTATTAACATTGTGTTGTTTGAGTAAAAGTGTAATAATTTACACAAAAAAGTTCATTTAAACCTCTATATATCACTCACAACCTTTTGCTAGTGTTAGTATATGCATTTCATCCACCAAAATGTGCTAAATTAATATAAAACACGTACATAAACTGTAGATTGTTGTACTACGTAACACCCGTAACAATGTTCGTAACACCCGTAACGCTACGGTTTAATTTACTGAGTGGAATGCAAAACATTTAAAAACATAGAAACTGCACTATGGTATAGTCTGTACTTTAATACACAACAAATTAATGTAAATATAAATTTTGCTCTACAACATTCACAGAGTTTGTGGTATTAACACATGTCCATCAGACACCATGTCCATTTTCTGTAACACCCGTAACACCTCTTTTTAGTTTTTTCCTGCATTTATGAAAGGACAAAAACCAGTTTTGATTGTATCAAATTGATTGGAATTTTATGGTAAAAATTTTAGTATTGTTATATTTAGTTAAAAACTTTCAGTTTAGTAAAGAAAGTACAGTTTAAGTGTCCGAATGTAACACCCGTAACCATGGAATCGCCCTGCACAGTTATTTCTCCTATACCACGCTGATGAAGATCACAATGTGACAGAAGCCTGTACGGTTTCAATGTACTAAATATTGACTTAGTAATAAATAGTTTATTATAATTAAAACGCCAATAAGGAATCGGGCTAGCATGGTCATTATTCCCTAATCCTGAAAAGAAAAACAAACAAAAAAACAAACAAAAAGAGAATAATTAACTCATTAACTTAATCTCATACAATGTTTTTTAATAAACTCATTAATTTCATGTAATTGTTTTCATGATTAAGGAATAACCCATCATAATTGGATAGAATCGTGTTGCCCGCCTGAAGAACATTAAATTTCGATTACTAAGGCAATACACAAAAATGGCTTCAAACACCATAAAACAAGTGATTTTAGGCCGTTTTTCAGGAACTGCATTTAGATCGGAAGAGATTTTCAAAATTTGGATTTTCAGTTTGATAGAGCTATTCCATGGCACTTTAGCCTTTCAACTTTTGGCACAATGGAGGAAATTGCTCAATTTTACGTTTTTTGCTAAGATGACCTCTACCTTGTCTGCTAAGAATGTCTTCAACATTAAAAGGAGGAGAGGGGGGGGGGGGGGGGGGGTGGTGGCAAAATATGGGAGAGGAAATGAAATCTTTTGCGATAGTTTTGTGATTAATGCAATCGTCATCATCATCATCATTGGTTTGCAGTCCTAAGACTGGTCAGTTGTCATAAAAACATGCCCAGATCGTCCTGTCATTTGTCGCTTCCTTCATCTCTACTTAGTATAAAACTAAGTCCCCAATTCTTGGATGTTACGGGTAAATTCGAAAACCACTGAATGGATTTTGATGCGGTTTTCACCATTCTGTAAAGGATATCTCGAGGAAGGTTTCTATAGAAAATAATTTATTTATGACCAAAGGAAGTCAAGCACTAACGATTTCAGTGAAAAGGTAGAAAAAAACTGGCTAGCTAGGGGCGAGTCTAACACCCCAGTTACAGCTTAGCTAGCGGCGAGCTTATAGCCCCAGATACAGCCAGCAGCAAACTGTCGAGTCGTGTTGATTTAATAACTTGAGAGAATTGTGGTTGTGTTTGGAGTTTCCCTTGAAGTGTAACTCGGCTTTTCTTAATTTCGCCTGTGAACTTTTCGTTCCGCAAAATTCACAGTCAAGTTAAGATTGGACGGAAGGGGGATGCACCACGCCATTCTTAAATTACGACCGAAAAGAATTTATTGCACATGTATCTCCATGATAATATAATTAATAGTCCAGTCAGTGATTTTTACCCAACATGCTGAGACGTAAAACGGATATTGGTCGTTGTTCATATAAAAAAAAAACGCTTATCACTTATAACTGTTCCCGGGCGAAGCCGGGTCGGGTTGCTAGTTGAACTATAATTCTGTGCTATAATACTGTATTTAAAAAGAATTACGACGCTATAATTTTGTCCTCTGGGATTGGCAATAGCTCCTGCAATCATGGGAACAGACTTACAGGAAGATACATTGGATCTTTCTAAGAGGAAACGCCCCGCATTGCACTTATGTGCCATAAACAATGAGACAGTGGAGAATTGACCATTTGAGAGCCATTTACGAGAATCTGTTATTGGCATGAGGCCACGAGTCTCAATGGGAATGTGCCAACTTCGAGAGGCATGAAGGTGGAATTAGAAAGCGCGTTCTTATGAAACGGAAGGTCGCAGTAGACCGCAACTTGACGTGTGACTCGCCTTGAACCCAACCCATGAACACGCTAAAGTTCTATCAGCACTCCAGACAACGTCGCTGAATATCAATGAAACACTGCTTGACGCAATATTAGTGCCCGTGACCCTCAATACATCCTCCCTTACCTTCCTCTACTACAGAGGTTCGTGACCCAAAAGTTCTTGTTAATTCATTTAGGGGATTTGTGACAACGAGGTCATTAGCCCTATGTACTAGGGTGTATAATACAGTGAGGATCCTCCCTATACAACCGCCTCTGACAGACAGGTCACAATATCCTCACATTCTAGCTCTCTCTAGCTCAGCCCCCATCCCAGAAGCAACCCCTAGTTACGCCACTGGATATAGGACAGCAAGCCCAATGAGGGATTTCCCTGCAATGTCTTTATCAGTCAGTTTTCTACAAATAATGTACAGCCTAGTTTCCTCTTCGGGAATGCTTTGTACGTAAGTATGAACATTATGTCATTCGAATAATTTTTAAACACTTCATTCGGGTAAAAGCTACGGATTGGCGAAAAATCTGGCATAACTTCTATCTACATTTTATTGTAAAATAATATATATGTATATATATGCCAGTGAAGCTTAGAATATGTATGTGGGGTTTGCCCATTTTCACTAGGCGTTACATAATTCTAGTAGGATTTATAGTAAATACATAAAAATAATAATCAAAGTACGAAAGTGGAATCCATCAAAAGAGATCCAACGAGGAAGTATACAGCAAAATAGAGAAAATTACCAACACAATCCGAAAATGATCGGAACGATTTTACGGTCACCTGAAAAGAATGGACGGAGGAAAGTTAACTAAAGAGATCTTTCACTTTTTTGATTCAAACCCCAAAACCACAATTCCATGGTTTAGAAATACCAAATTAGACCTACAAATGCTACATATCTCAGCAGAAGACGCCCTGAACAGAGATCTCTTCCGCAAGAAAATATTGACGAACGGGATAAACCGAGACGAGCAACCGAAGAGAAGACACGGTGCCTGGGCTCTGAAGAAGGCCAAGTTCCGTGTCAAATGCCACAAGACTTAACGTGGTTCTTGACGGCCCTTGCGAATTATATATATACTGTATATAATTAATAATAATTCATTGAAGTTGAAACAGATCTTCGAGAAGTGGGAATCACCCTTGAAGACGTCCAGAAACGTGCACCTCTCCAGAGAAGACTTCGGGCATACAAGATTTTCCAAGAAAAGCCAAAATTGAAAACTGGAAAGAAGTGGACTGATAAAAGAAAGGAGGCTCACAGAGCGCGATTGCGAGAATTTTGTGGAAGAGTTAAAGCTCTAGGGTGCAAACGGTTGAAGTAACCCGGTCCACAGCAGGCCGAAAGAAGAAAGATTTAATCATAATAAATCAATACGTTAAGAAATAATTTTAATATGCATAGATAACTGTCATCCACAGCGAGGTGGGTGTTGAAATGAACAGATTAATTCCAGTCGAATGGTATGATACGATAATAATGAGTGGCAGGACGAACGTGATTCGCGTTGGAAGTAGCCTGGCATAATCTAGGCTGGTCACATCCACTCAGCCACAGCTGCCAGTAATGTGTCCAGCAGACGGAACACAGATGAAAAGTCGGATGTTCCATTTTTCTCCTCTCTCTCTCTCTTACTCTCTTGACGTCATAGCGCTAAGTGACTCCCACTATAAAACGTGGGTGATAATAAATTGAATGTACAATGTATCCAGGCATGCTGCATTAGAAGTTCGAATCCCAGCAATGAAAGTGACCAAACTGGTGTAGTTATTCATGGTGTCCACAGAATTTTCAATGTCCATTTTCCTGACTTTCCCTGACCATTTTTCAACAAAATTCCTGACTCGCGAAATCATCTTAACATCGGAAAAACGTTTTATTGAGCAAATATAAATATCTTTTTTATTTGCAGCCTCCACCATCCCCATAGCTCCCCAACGCTCGGCTCTTTATTCATTTAAAATACAAAAAGTAAATTATAATACAATAATACATAAATCGAAGTACTTAATAACCTAAACTATAGTGATGGGGTCGCCACATCCCTACGCCAACGCCAAAAAAGCGTACAAAAATAGGTAAAAGAGGTTTTTACTATGATGTACTGTAAAAAAGGTAACTTACGACAATGGTCCAGTGAGTTATTGCTTTTTACGTTCTGCGATTAGTTGAACTAGTAACTTCAAAATATGGTTGTAAAACACAAAATACTGTATGGTTAATATAAAATTGATGACTTTCTAATACTTTTCGCCATTTTTTCCTGACTCACGCCATTTTTTCACACTTTTATCTGACCTTTCCTGACCTAAAACAAAATTCCTTACTTTTCCTGACTATTCCTGACTTTTCCTGCCTGTGGACACCATGTTATTCTCCAAATGTTCCCACGCTTACTCAACGGCAGAGATTATTAGGTTTCAGAAATATAATATTAAAGTATGGAATATATGAATATAATAATTAAGTCTAAGGCAACAAGGCCGAGATGGTTTGAGGAATGCGAAAATGATCTCAGGCAAATTGGTATTCTAGACCGAGAAATTCCTGACAGTAACACATTTAGAAGATTGGTGAAAAACTACCAAGGTTTTAAAATGGTATCAAATTCCCGAAGACGGAGATGACCTTTGTCTGAAGAACATAAACAGGCACTCGTCGCTGGGGTCAGAAGATACTGGCAGTAAGTCAAAGTCGGAACAAGAACAAGACCTAGGCACTAATGTGAAGTTGGTTGTTACCACGCAATCCATAGAGGCTCAACTCGATATCAAAAAATAATAATTAAATAAATTCAAGAAATAGAAAATTATTAAAATTAAATATTTTTATTATTTTTCAAAATTAAAATTCTAAATACAAACAAAACAATACAAATCCCTGGTCACCAAAGCCTATGAAGGGCCTTGGCCAACTGATTGCGAGGTGACGCGTGGTCTGCAATCCGGGTCTCCTTGGTCGTTATCATGGGACACTGGCACACTGTCAGGCAGCTACTCAACTGTAGGTACCTGAACACAACGGGGACTTCTTAAATAAATTAATTAATTAAATATATTTTAAAAATATACAAAAATTAAAATAATCCTAAAAATGTTGATAAACTGTAAATGAAAATTATAAATAAAAATAACAATAACAATAATTAAAGCCAAATGAAATAAAGTGTTTGATCAAGAGTTGTATCCTACAAAGGGTAAAGCGAGGTACCGGGTTACAGTATCAATTTAAATCTCCCCTCCGATACCAATCAAGGCTCGGGAAGCTCTCGCACTGCACCGCTCGCTGGCTCAACTAGCACTTCACAATCTTACGACACCTGATATACTGCTCGGGTCTAAGCTCTATGAACTTGCGGGGTGAGGGGAAAGAGCAGGGAAGGGTTGGGCGAGAAGAGAAGGATCTGTCAACAGCCCACCGTGATACATGGTATTCCTTTCTATAAAGAGAATCAAAATGTATATTGTCCGTTGAGCCATTGTAATTAACACATAAAGTTATAAAAGTCAATGCCAAAGCAAGGTTTATTGTTTCGGAGTGGAGTTTTTGACTCCCGTGGTACACTGGCATGCTCGTGACGTGGCTACATATGTAGCAAAGTGTCTTGCATGGCCTTCTCAGTGTGTGCCTGCTACGCGTATTGGTAGGTGTGCCTATACCAACTGAAGAGCCCAATTGGCACACTGGGTCGAAAAGCTAGCAATTTGTTGAGTTATGCAGGACATTTTTTAATCACTTTATGTGTTAATTCCTTTCTAATCCAATACTGCTAACATTTGGCCGTTGCTCAAACCACTGTGGTGTTAGGAATGAGTGAGTGAGTCACCGACCAATGTATTTGGTTCTGTACTATGCATGGACTGAAAAACCTCATCACTCGTCAACACCACTACCCATAGTCCGCGATGCACATTCCTCTCAGGTTCACGCAGCTTAGACCCGAGCAATACTGACAGCTTATTGCAACATTGTTGGGCTCAGAGCGGGTGTTCTTTGGGGAGATAAGGCTGGCGCCTGCCAAGGTCACTTTTACCGACCTAGCGGTGCGTACAGGGGGGGTGTTAAAATGATGAGCGTGTATAATGCAATTGCATTCACTAATAAATTTAGAGTAATACGACGACGACCTCTTCTTGTTCTTGTTGTTCTTATTCTTGTTGTACAGGGTGATTCTTTTGCTTGAGCGGGACGGGCAACCGGCTGCCGGGCGCGTGCGCCTTCCGCCAGGCAACCGAGCTCGCACCGCGGATTGTGCGCAGGTGGACACCGTAACACAGTACATTAATTAATGGTAAATTCAGCAGCAAATCATGACTAAAGAACTTAACTTTTCACAGAAATTGCTGAAAATGATCTCCTTCAACTGACAGACAGGCGTTGTACCGTGTAAATAAATAAGCGTTTACACGTTGTAATTCCCTTCTGTTGTGAGGGATATCTGCTGCCGTATATTGTTCTCTAGCTCCACTAGAGTACAGGTAATTGATCTGTACACTTTGAATGTTAAATTAACCCACAAATGAACAACAAACGGGCTTTGGTCCGTGCTTCGATTAATTACAGTAAACACGCAGGGGGGTGCAGGAGTAGCGACATGATGTAACGATGTCTGTCTGTCTGTCAGCTGAAGGAGAACATTTTTAGTATCTTCTGTGAAAAGATGAGTTCTAACATTTAACTGTTTTTTTTTTGTCGTGTAGCCTCCTAAGAGGCCGAGTGCAGGTCTTTCTAGTCGACGCCCGTGGGCGACCTGCGCGTCGGGATGAGAGATGGAATGGATGAAGATGAATGAAACTGGGCAAGGATGTGGAAGGAAGCGGCCGTGGCCTTGCAGAAGGTACTGTCCCAGCATTCGCCTGGTGTTGAAAATGGGAAACCACGGAAAACCATTTCAAGGACAGCCGACGATGGGGCTCGAACCCACGCGTCTACCGAGTCAGCAGAGAGCTTGGCCCCATGACCTAACACTGCGCTTTAGCCAGCGTAGCCACTACTGTCGGTATTTAACTGGTGACATGAGGTCATCCAGATTCCCAAGAAATAAAGGAACATCTGTGCTTCTTTAATTAAATCGTGCAGCTGTTGTTTTTGCTACCTTCATATCTGTGCGCTGACTCTACACACCCTCGTTGATGACAGTTTAGTGGCTTTAATGACCCTGGTTAGCTCACCTCCGCCTCGCGCAACACCGCGGCCCGAGCTCGGTTGGCTGGCGGAGGCGCGCGCACCCGGCAGCCGGCCGCCGCGCCGGTCCCGCTCCAACAAAATAATCTCACTGTACCTTGCGGTGTTGAAGTTGTCCAGAGGGTAGGCTACTCCAACTGATTCTGTCACGGGTCGACTAATACACTCTCCTTCATTCTCCTCCGCTGGCTACCACTGCTGCTATCACGTCTTCCTCTACGACCTTCACGTGTTATCTTGCTTCACTTATTTTGAATCATACCATTTAATTCTGAATATAAGCAGAGAAAATTGGTTTATCAGATAATAGCACTGTCACTCAAATATTTGTTGTCATGACGTCATATTATTGATATTAGCATTTGCCAGAAAATACACGGACGACTTTCATAGACTTGAACCTAAAAAAGAGTCCGAAATATACTCTCATGAAATTAATCTGCGCGCGTTCCTGTGCCAACTCAGATAATGGAGTCATAATCAGCGCAGTAACATGAGAAACCTGAGGTCTGCCGAGACTGGCCAGGGCTAATGCACGCACCCTGGGAGGCGAAAAGCGAATTAGCATGATTAGCTGGAATTAAATAGACATCAGTAACGGAATAACGTTGTAGATTCTACTACAACAAGATGGCTCTGAAATGTATCAGATTTTTCTCAGAGGGAGGGCATAATGGCTATATTTTAGTCATTGTCATCTTGGCGGGGTTAAAATTTCTACCAAGAAAGCAAAATGAATAATAAATCGTGCAATACACTAGGCCTATCATATTAAGTTCATTCATTCCAATGGTCTATTTTTGGCATCTACAGAGAGAATGTTTAAAACCTTTTCTTCAAAAGCCGGAAGAGAGTGGAGATAAGAAACAATGATTATACTAATAAAGCAGCCTTATGGTCACCCATCTGTATGTACCGATGTATGGCTAGAAACTAAAAAGCGTCAGGAACAATAAAAACAACATACAAAAGTGGGATTTTGCATTTCAAAAACAGCTTGCCTTTTTTAAGGACACTGTCGTGCCGGAATATTGTCCGTTTATTCTTCTTCTTATAAGTGCCATTATCAAACTGTGAGCATAATTTAGCACGCTCTTCAGCAAGGGGATGTGTGAGAGAGAAAACAATGACTTCCCCTACACGTTCACCTACTCACTCGATGTTGACCCACGACAATTATTTAACTCATCAATTATCATCGAGTATTATATAAATAGGGACTATTCTTAAACGAAAGAGGACATAAATGTGTGTTTTTTTAGCGTATGGCTTTTAGTGCCGGGAGTGTCCAAGGACATGTTCGGCTCGCCAGTTTTGTAGCTGCTTCAAGACGGACACCCAATGGGTGAGCTACAAGTACCGTTGGGGAGAAAAGTGGGAATGTAAGGACGAGGAGTTGGAAGGTAGCGGCTGTGGCCTATAGTTAGGGACCAACCCCGGTATTTGCCTGGAAGGAAGATGGGAAACCACAGAAGACCATCTTCAAGGTTGCCGGCGGAGGGATTCGAACCTCCTCGCCTCCCGGATGTGAGCGACTGCCAGCAGTCATGCCGTAACGACCACGGCTAACTCACCCGGTACATAAATGTGTGTAAATACAGTATATGTATCCACAGAAAATCCACAGCCTGCTTCCAGTCTCCGACCGGGTCAGGAATGGAATGAATGAAGCCCCCATCTAGCGGCGAGGATATGAACTGTGCCGGCTGCCGAGGCCTGACGCACTCCTCTGGGGCAATGATTAAATGAATGACAGATGAAATGAAATGATAGTGGAGAGTGTTGCTGGAATGAAATTTTGACAGGGAAAACCGGAGTACCCGGAGAAAAACCTGTCTGCCTCCGTTTTGTCCAGCACAGATCTCACATGGAGTGACCGGGATTTGAACCACGGACCCAGCGGTGAGAGGCCGGCGCGCTGCCGCCTAAGCCACGGAGGCTTAGTATATGTATCCAATCATTCTAATTGATTACATTTCGCACTCACTACCGCATTTTCACGTTTAGTGAAACAGTTAACAGGTGGTTGATCTTGAGACTGTTTACTATAATAATATAATATCGGGTGCCGGGTGCAAGCTTTGTTATTTGACGCCCAAAGGGCAGCTTGCATGTCGAATTTTGTTGTTCCTTGGAGCGCTACGAAAGTCGAGGTCAGACATCTAAGCTCCTTGACACTACAGTATAGCGCTTTCTAGTGGAGAATGGAGGAACTTTTTGTGCTGGCGGAAAATCTAGAGATTAATTTTTCCATTATGAACACGGCCTATTGAATTCAAATGGGTTCTTTAACATGCCATTAACGTATGGCATGCGTGTCGTGAATTTTTGTCGCCTTTCAAAAATCACTTACCATGGCCAGGAGCAAACCTGCAAGCTTGGGGTTGGTAGTCCGGCATGATAACCACTCACCCACTGATTTAGTGTGGAACTTTCAGCCGACTTTACTGTCTTAAAAATGCACTGCCATACTGCTGCTCGTAACAATTTCACCATATTGTGCATAAAATACAATAAAGACCCTCCCTATAAAACGGAGCCACGAATGCGCCGCGTGACGGAGGAGCCACTGTGTGGAGCCGCCTGTCGAACAAGGCGCTAGCAGCAACTGGTTTAACACATTTACACTTTTTTTACCTATTTAATAATCATACATGAATTTCGCAGTAGTTGCTGGAAATTCTGTGCTTTTTCTAGACACACGTTGCACCGATATAGGAATTTTAGGTACACACTGTAATTCAGCCTCACTGATATTTCTCGTATCGGTAGTTATTTCGTTCTCAAGAGCCTCCAGAGAACGCGGATTGTTTTTGTAGGCCTATACCTTTTGTTTGAGGTTCCTTCACAAGTAAAAATCGAACGGCGCTGAAAAATACGAATACATTTTTTGCAAGACTTTTTCTTGAGAAGATAAGTTTCCAGTAGGAAAATTCGATGTTTTGTTCTATATCTAACTACGTTCACGCGATACGAGGTAAACTGCAGCACCTCACAGCAAGTCTTGATTATCAGATTTAAGGTATCTAGTCAGCTGCGTATGTAATAAATGCTATGATAGCATCCAGGGCTTCACGGCACGCTGTTGTAATCGCCACATGCTATAAATGTGATGGTGAGTGATTGCGACGTGTCCGCGGCACGGCTATTGGAAATCTCCGTTCTATAGAGATAGTCCTCACTGTACAATCAATCAGCAGACCGATCAGCTGATCCACCGTACCAAATTCCCAACTAAGCAAGGAATAACGGCAAAAATTACACCAACTTACACACGAAACAAGGTTGCGCAAATCATAAAAGCAATATTATACTTGAGAATGCTTTTTTCTTTTACACAATTTGGAAGAAATACATGGAAATTATGTAGCCTATGTGCGCCCCGATAAACACGGCAAGCTAAGCCGGCTGTGACTGGCGCAGATCTCAGGCGTGCGTACACGGTTCAGCCGGTGGTAGGCGCGCTCCGACGCAAATCGTTAGTTCAAACGTGTTTTGTCATTCATATGGACGTGTATCTGCAAAGCTTAGACGTTAGTGCTGCACGTTTAGTGAGTATTGTGATTACTGTGATTGTTAGTCATGCCCAATATCCATAATTCGTATATAAATAGCAGAAAGTCTTGTTCCGTAACAAGACGAATATTTCGAATTAGGTATCCAAGAAGACCTGTGCCTAATGCGAGTACGATTAAGAGGCTCGCTAAACGATTCAAGAAGACAGGCTCCGTAAATAATTTTAAAACAGTTGACAGACAACGTTGTGTTCTTAGAGAACAAAAATTAGATGAGATTGTTGTCCATTCTTCCATCAGAAGATGTCAGGTGTGTGTTACAAGAGAGGGAGGACATTTTCAGCATCGACTATGAGCACTATTAGTACACATTATTGAACAAGTTTGGTAAAAGTTTAAAATTGCGCGCCACCACCGGCTGAATCGTGTACGCGCACCTGTGATCTGCGCCAGCCAAAGCCGGTTTAGCTTGCCGTGTTTATCGTGGTGCACATAGATAATGATCCTGTACTAGTAACTAAGAACATCGGAAGACGAGACAAATATTCGGAAATTTTCCAATAAAGTGAAAGGGTTGGCAGTATGCAAATATACTGACACTCACAGATGTCAACCCCTAAGGTCTGGGTTCGATTCTCAGCTCTATCAAGAAATTCAATTCTGGTCTCAGGCTGGTACGAGGTACACTCAACCTCATGAGGCAGTCTGCATAGTGTTATTTTCTGGAAGAGTGATCGCTTGGCAATACCCCATATTGATCAAAGCATTCCCCTCTCATCTGATGATACATCTCTGTCTTGGTTACGATGCGTGAGTCATTTGATTACCTCGACCCTCCACATTGCTACAGAAAAAGATCAATACGTTATGTGAGGGGGAGATTTTACGTCCATTGCCAGACACTTGCTGGACCATGCGATCACAGAATACTCCCTGACGACATAGTTATAAATCAACGTAAAAGCTAGAGAACTTGGGTGTCTTAAGAAATGGAATACCTGTCTTTTTATGGTACCTATAGGTAGAGCCCCGCGCAGATTATTATTAAATAGGGCTCGGATATTTAGGTAAATAAATATTCTCTATGTAAATACATATTTTAAGCATTTTTTTCTATAAATACATAAATTCCTGCTTTTCACTTATTAGCACATAAAAAGACAAAATAATTACATTTTTTAAGATCAGTATGCTAGATCTTTCAGTTTATTACATTTTTGTTCTGTGTTACTTCAACGGGGAAGAACCTGTGAGCTATCAAATGTTCATGCAGAGCGTATGTCAGCTTGCAACTGTGTTATTCTTAACTTGTCGCCCCGTGCCACTCACTGTGGACGTCAGTGATTTCCATGTCCATAGCTATATTGCACCACGTGCAACACCTCCTCTCCTCCAGCTACCTGGAACCAGTGTCACTCACATGCAGTTAATTTCTGGCACTGTGAAGTGTAAGGCAGTTCTACGATGCCTAAAGTAAAAACAACTACAAGTTATCGTCTGTTGCAGAATTTAAATATAATTTTACTTCTGATGGGGGCGTTCTGTTTTGCCAACCATGTGGGAAAGCAATCAAGGCTGAACAGCGATCTCAAGTTACTCAACATCTGAAGGGCAAGAAACATATGGTCGCAGTTTCGCGCCTTCAGAAGAAGTATTTCGCGATAATCGTCGGCCATTTGTGATGGACAACCTGAAGATGTATCTCGTTGTGTATTGTAATGCTTCATCAGTCAGTGAGACATTGAATAAATTGCATTCGTGAGTAGTCGACTGCATATTGTTTATATTCACATTAATAAACTAAATTACAATTAAATATTTTTACATTTTTGTCACATGTTTCAGGTATTTTTAATACATAAAAAATAAATATTTTCACAATTTTAGCACCTAAAAATCCGAGCCCTAACTTAATTATTATATTCAATTTACGGGTCCTAGGATACTTGATATGGCATGAATGTGGGACTCACAGTCTCTAAAGGGTTGAGAACGCCTGCGTTAGACTATAATTTAAGTTTTGGCAGAACTGGGAACGGAACCCGGACTTCCATGATTATTACACCTTGCATTTGCATTTCACAGACATTTGAAACCGGTGATGGGTCAATAGTACCTCACCTTCAAATCCAATTATCTACTTAATCATTATCCGTGTCAATATAGCTGCAGACATTCATCTCACGCCTCATCAGTCAAAACGCTGGAAACAGATGCGTGAATACGCAATTAAATTTCGTATGCAAGCATGTTGAGTGAGTTTGAGGTAGCCTTGAAGCCTACAGACGATGCATTTTAATGAGAAAAAGTCTAAAATTTGCGAGGTAACGGTAGCGATGATTCATGCAAACTGCGGAGTGTTTTTATTATGTAGCATCTCCAAGGTTACGCACCACTGCTCAATAACGGGCTATTACGTTGGCTCTTGTGACAGAAAATGGTTGGTTTCTCAGTTTAAGTTTGTGTGAAGAATCTGTCTGAAAACCGGTGTTAATTGTGATGGCTGTATTAGTGTGTGTTATCTCTTTTTAATTCAAGTAAGGACTGTAGACATTGAATTTTCAAGTAGTACCTACTTTCGCCGCCAAACTCTACCGTCAACGACTACTAGTTCAGAACTTGGTTACTATACCTAGATGCCACCACAGTCGGCTCCTGGCGACGAACGTTGGAAGCTGCTCTGAACAAAAATGCAATAAAAGTACTTAATTTACAGTTTATGTTAGTGATTGAGGTTCCTTTTTTAAGTGCAGTTGTAATGCACACCTTAAAAAAGAAAAAAAAGAAATTTCTTAAGAAAATTGGGATATACAGTATAAGGGAAACGATGATGCATGGTAAAAAACAAGATGTTCAGTAAAGAACATATAGCCTACTTTCTCCTAAATGTATTAGTATAGTTATAACTCGTTGTTATTATCAAAGAGTATAATAGAACTATTCTTTGTTGAAGACCTTAGAAACGATTTACCTCTACCAAACGCCACAACCTAGATAAAAACTGCTACCATCATTGAAGAAAGAAAGATAAGAAGTATCTAAAGAATGTTATGGATCTGGAGACATAATCGACCGGACTGGCGGCGTGGCTCAGCGGTAACGTTCTCGCTTGCTGGACCGTATGTTTCAGGTTCGTATCCTGGCGCAGTCAGCTGGCATTTGAGGGTGCACAAATGCGAGGGAGCCGTGTTAGTAGATTTACTGGCACGTTAAAGATCCCCTTCGGGACAAAATTCTGGCACCCCGGCGTCTCTAAAAGCAACAGTAGTTAAAAGGGACGTAAAACCAATAACATTATTATTATTATTATTATTATTATTATTATTATTACATAATCGGCCTGACGCGGGCAACATCCAACTTTGAGTTGAGGCATGTCTTTACACGTCTGGCTGCGTATGACTTTCACAACCCTAATTGAATTAACAAATCTTTCCATGACCCTACAGAGACGTGTGTATACCAACTATGTGGATAAAAGGAAGCTTGTAGTTTAACGTGACCGTTAATCTTGAGATTATGAGCCACGGGACCTCCTTTTTACGTGGAATCCGAACCACAGGACATGGCATTTCACTTCGAAAATCTCACATGCATTGACCGGGAAACGAACCCGGACCGCCTTGGTGAGAGGCATACAGCTAGACCGCTGAGCCACCACGCCCCCAACTATGTGGATATTTTCGATTGCTATTTGGCTGAAATAGAAGTATTAATTAATATCCTGAACTAGCACCAACGATAGAGTTCAGATACTATGTGAAATCGTTTTGTTCTTTACTTCAATTAACATTTTCAAATAACGCACAATAGGCTGTTACAAACCCTTTAAAATAGAAAGTAAAAATGTATCGTAGTATCATCTTGTCATTCTTCAAATTCGATGCGCATAGAATGCAAATGGTATAGTAATCAATGGAGCCCCACGTAGACTAGTCGTGATATCTAGTGGTGAAATATCTAACAATATAATCCTAACAGAGCGAGTGCATTCTAGCGGCCAGAAGAAGAAACTTTTCAATAAAATCTGGTCGGCGTGCAGTTACCTTTTTGGCAGCTAGATGTCTCGAGTAAATCTGCTGGCGAATTATGTTCTAATTAAATATATATTTTACACCATAATATGCACAATATAACGCTTAATTTTAAAACATCTGAGTCATTACAAAACAATAAACATATAAAATTTCGAGCAAAAAAACTAGCTCTGATCGGGTTTGAACCATAGGCATTTGAGCGATAGGCTAACGCTCTACCACTGAGCTAATTGTGTCAACGAATATCGTTCTATATAAAATGACTTACATAGAACTTGTTAGCAAATATTGATTTATACTAAACGATTTCATCACTGGAGTATATTATTTGTATATAAAGCATTTCATACAAAGTTTATTTATTTTATATCAGTACGCTATATTGCATGCAATACTCAAATTAGTGAAATATAAGTCAGGCACAAGATATCCGCTGCCATCTTGTCTTATTACTAAATCAGCTCAGCTTTTTAAAATCACGTCTGCACTATAGTATTACAAAATAAACTTTTAATTTCGAACGTGCCTCTTCCTTTAGAACAGTTAAAACGATTCTCGGCTCGATAATCGGAACTGGTGGGTCCCATGATATGGATTATAAAGTTTGCATAATTCGCACGGCCGCCATCCTGAAATGGTATGGCGGACGACCTTGTAGTTTGGTCACAAGACGCATCCTATACGAAGGTATGTTGTTACCAAATTTGGTAGAGATCGGATGATTTGGTTAGTCGTTATTTGATTTTACGTTTTGAACGTTTGAGTGGCCGCCATTCAGTTTTAGTAAAGATGGCGGCGATATAAAACATGACACTGAGGTGTCCTTTGCTAGTGCTACCTTTGTACCAAATTTCGTTCAATTCGCATTCACCGTGTTCGAATTGATAGGGGGGGACAGACATTCAGAGTACACACACTCACACACACACACACACACACACAGACACACACACAGACACACACACACACACATACACACACACAGACAGACACACTTTTTTCGCCCTGTGTTGATCTCATAAGTCTACTTTCATTTTTTGCAAAAATCGAAAGTAGGCTAATAGGCAAATTTTGAAGATTTTCAAAAAAACTTTTATGATAAGAATTTTGACATTATAAAAATTGCTTTTTTGTTGCCACAAACATGTCGTTGCTGTGATATGAGTATCATTAGTCAAGAATATTTATAGAATGTTCAACAATCGAATGAATATTGACATTTTATTCCTCTCTTAAGCTGGATCTCCCTCAGTATGCCTTCCTTCGGAGGGGAAGTAAAACCGGCCGTCCCATGTCATAGATTTATGGCATGTTAAAGAACCTTCCACTAATTACACCTGTGTGAAGCTAAATTGTATAGGTTAAGAATGAAAACAACGCTCTTAGGATCCTACGTTCGTTGCTAAGAGCCGACTGCGATGGCGTCTAGTAGCTAAGTTCTGAAATAGGCCTAGTAGTCGTTGACGGTGGCGTTTGGCGGCAAAAGTAGGAACTATTTGAAAAATTCAAAGTTGCAGTCCTTACTTGAATTAAAAAACAGATACACACACTAATACAGTCATCACAATTGACACCGGTTATCAGGCACATTCTACACACACCCAAAGTACACGGGGCTACATGACCGCGCTGGATCTCCCCCCTGAAGTCAATAATATATTGAAACTAATGATATACAATACTAGTTTCGGTTAGCTTGTAGCCATCCCCAGTTAAAATTACATACCTAGGTAAATGGTCATAAGTTTAAAGATACTGTTTTTTATTGACTTAAAGGTGGTTTATATTTATTTTACATATTTCTAAGTATTTTAATTTCTTACTGTTGGGTTGAATCAAGGTTGGATGGTTAGTTATTGTTGTTTTAAGGGACGGAACAGTGAGGTCATCTGCCCCTTGAATCAAGCCTGTATGCAGACATTGAAAATGGCTCTTATAATGTAACTAGCAGAAGTACCCGTAAGCTACATCAGTGATCATGCCGGCCCTGGACGACCACTGACTGCTCTTCACGCTCTTGACTTCCACAACGTATTTGAAGCCACTTACTGCCTTAATGAGGACTAAGATACGAAAGGTGGATTTATAGCTCCTTATCGCAACCAACACAAGTGTAAGTTCCGGGATTTTCTTTACCGAGCAGCCAATTATGTTTTCACGAAAAACATCTCGCGATGCATGCACGCTTTTTGAGGCCAGAAACTCTTGAAATGAAGAACGTACCAAAAACCGAACTCCCCGTGCAAATGAGATGATGATGATCGTACGGTATCAGTGACTTTGCATCATCTTTTGAGATCGTGCCATGTAGTCTATCTTCGCACAAATTCGGAAGTGACGATTTCCATTGCCAGTGAAAACCGGAGCTCCACATGGCTTAAATTTAATGTTGTCCTGTTTTCAACAAATTTGGCCTTATGAGGAATGAACCATCCCACCAATTATCTGGAATTGAATTGAGAAACGACGGAATGCTACTGCAAAAATGACCAATTGTGAGATTCGAACCACACTTCTCCCCAAGTCATCGACAGTGGTCTGCTCTGAAATAACTAGGTCTAACTCACGCCGCTATAGTTATGGTATTTTAGTAGTAGTTATTGTTGTTTTAAGGGGTGGAACTACGAGGTCATCTGTCCCTCTTAACACAGATTAAAGTATACAAATTTGGAAAGGAATTTAAAATTTAGAGGTGGACACCTACATTTGAAAAGACTGAAAATTATTAAAGCAAAAAATTAAATAAAACTAAGTTAATAATTATAAAAATAAACAAAACTTGCGGAAAAACCAAAAATTCAGAATTCAAAAAAGAACAAGTCTTTGAGTCAATATAACACTGGCGTATACATATCTACAATGAGGCCCTTCTCTATAATAAAGAACGGAACCTCGCCGGGGCCGTGTAAGTGATAGGTTACGGCCAGATGACTAGCATTTACACCTCACACAACAGCGGATAGGGAAGCACTGGATGCTGTCATAGCATTCATTACATACGGAGCTGGCAAGATAGCTTAGTTGACAGAGTTGAGACTTGTGGTGAAGTACTGTAGCCTAGCTGGTATCCCGTGAACATGGTTAGATATTGAACAAAACATTGAATTTTCCTAGTGGAAACTTGTCTTCTCAAGAAGGAAGTCTTACAGTAAATGTGTTCGGTAGTTTGAGCGCCATGCGATTTTAACTTGTGGGGGAACCACCACACAAAATGTATACAGAAACAATCCGCGTAGTCATCTTTTGCTCGCGAGTACGAAATAACTGTACTGATACCAAATATCAGTGAGGATGAATTACAGTGAGTGTACCAAAACTTACAACGATAGTGCAACGCGGGTTCATGAAATAAAGGACAGCATTTCTTAGCAAGTACTCTGAAATTCATGTAAGTAATGATTATGAAATCCGTTAAAAAAACACAGAGAGAGAGAGAGCGAGAGAGAGAGAGAGAGAGTGGCCCGGCCGCCACACGGCACCTGCAAATTTCCGTTTTATAGAGAAGGACCTCACTGTACTTTGAAATCCGTTTGGTGAATAAGACGAGAATATGTATCGTTCACCTGATTCATTGCTTATCATTTAGAAAAGCTCTTATTGCTCCTTCAACTAGAGGCATGAAACATTTTTGATCTTCAGCCCTGTCTGAGCATGGAATCCTAATAACCTGTGTTATAGTGATGACAGGAATTGAAATAAGCAATTATGAAAACGATGGATGGACGGATAGATGACCACTGTTGAACCTTGGGACTCCGACCTGAAGCAACCTCTTTGTAGTGGTATAGAAACTACGAGAAGCTTTGAGTTTAACTTTTGCTAACTGTTGATTAAGCCTGATCACCGAAAAAATACTGAGCTCTTCCACAGATAAACAACTCTATCAAAACTGTATTTCCAGAAAGAAAAGGGAGGACGGAGAACTTTGAGATTGTTTGAAGAAATATGACAAGAAATCTTCCAAACTAAGGAATGGGACTTGAAAATAAGTTTTTAAGGGAAATCAGGCAAGTCTTCAAAAGTTTGTCGAGAATTACTGAACGGGACAGATTTTTTGAAGACATTTCACGGCAAACGAAAAACTTTAAAAAGCTACTTGTTGAGGAGATCAGCTTTAAAGCTTGATAGGAGTAACCGCGTGACATCCTCTTGCTGGCAGAGATCCAACATCCAGAGCTACCTCTAGATACCAGGGTGAATGATGAGAGTCGACAAGCATGCTCATTTACATCTGGGTTAGAAGCCCTTCACCCACAACAACAAAAAAGGGGGTATGTAGTAAAGAAAAACAAGTTTAATAAAATACAAGAGGTGCTTATACACGATGAAGTTAACATGACATTAAATTTTATGAACATATAAAATGTGAAGAAAGCGTAACATCAATATCAATGAGATGAGAATACCAGATTTTATGGAAAATAAAATCTAGTCAATTATCGAAATAAAAACAAGCAATTACAATGCTTCTTATTCATTTTCATCCACATTACAGGATTGGATGGATCAATCAGTCAGCGGATATTCTCTGCAATTTGTGAATTTTGACGAGTCGTACTGTAGTAATGCAGATTTATATCATTGAAATTGTTGTGATCCAACATGTGAACTTTAACTCACGTCCACATTAGTAAAATATTACAAACTCACGAAATAGTAGTGCACGAGAAGGCAGGCATCGTGACTGTAACGGGGATTCCGGAATAGAAAGCTGAAATCCTAGCCCTGATAGTGGCCAATCTGAGTGTGTCTTCCCCCTCCCGTTTTCTCACCACAAGTTCTCAGACTAACACCACAGGACATGTCGGTACTTGGCCGCAACATTCTATGAAGAGAAAATTGAAAACTTAGCCCCAAAATATGATAAATGCCTCAATGTTGATTTTGATTATGGCAACAAGTAACCGCGTACGTACAAAACATTTGGCAATAAATTCATTTAGTAAATTTTTATAAACCATCGGGGGATGAGAAACAACCAGGCTCGTACATTCGATATTAACGTCTCGTTATTAGAGTCTAACTACAAATGATTTAAGATTATTGCCGCAATTCTGGGTCAACCTGTTATGGGATTGTGGTTAATAACGCTCTACAAATGTATTGCATTCTCGCTATTCATTTGAATAAACTGCAGTTTAATAGCGCTTAATTGGGATTTAATAGAGCAGCTATCCCAGCTGATTTGTAATGCATGTTGTAGATCTAATTACACGATACTGATATGAAATTTAGGATGTACTTGGTGGTGGTAATAAGAAGTACTAATAGCGGATATAAAATTAAACGGCATCGATTCTATAAATTGTGGTTGATTAAAAATAGCTCCAAATAAAATAAATATACATCGTTGTAACATTCATGGTATAGGCCAAAATACAACTTTTTGCACTGGATTATGATTATATGTATTATGTTTAATGAATGGAAAATAATAGACTACTAATAATAAATATTAGTACCTAGCGGACCCGTGCGAGAACTCTCGCATAATGGTTTGTGTGGCCCCATGGGTATAGACTACCCGCCCGGCCCTAGTGCTATGCGGGTTGGACGCGGCACAGTTCTGCCATGGTCTATCGTCTTGTTTATTTGATTAAAACTCACTCACTCACTCCGTTGGCTTCTCTGGGACGTGACGATCCCGTGCCGCTCTCACTATCTGCCTCCATTTCCACCTATCCAGCGCAGTATTCTCCCATACAGTAATACCCATTTGTCTGCAGTCAGAGGTCACCTCATCTTGCCATCTACTCCAAGGTCTTCCAGGGGGTCTCGAGCCTTCGATCTTCTTCTCATACACCTGGCGAACTATTCTGGTAGCGTCCATTCTGATAACATGCCCTGCCCATTGTACCCGTTTCGCTTTCATGACGTCCACTACTCTGGGTTGATTGGCCAACTTGTACAGCTCATGATTTGATCTGAGAACCCATCTTTGTGTTTCCTGGTCAAAGATGGGGCCGACAATTTTTCTATATATCTTGTTTTCGAAGACTGTAAGCTGGCGTTCCTCCCTTTTGGTCACACTCCACTCTGTATAGCAGTACCGGCCTGATGATCGTGTTGTATAGTTTTAGTTTTGTTTTCCTGGTCAAAAGTTTGGAGGAAATTAATTTATGCAGGGAAAAGTAAACTTTATTTGCATTCCGTAATCTAATTTGGTGTTCAACTTGTCTTCTATTGCAGTCATTTATATTTACCCCAAGGTATTTGAAGTTTGGCGTGTTCTTAAAGGTAAAATTGCCTATATGAAGGTTGATGCGTTGGTCTGTAGTCATGTTTTCTCTCTGTATGATCATGTATTCTGTCTTCTCTTCATTAATCTTTAGACCTATTTTTGCAGCAGTTTCATTTAATTTCCTGAATAAAGCACTTTATAAACAAATGAATATATTTCCGTTGACTTTTCAAGAAATTCAATATTTTTCCTGTTCTATTGAGACGATTTGGAAGATTTTGGTACAAACCACTCCTTCTAACTCCCTCTAGTTTAGGAGCTTGAGTTTTGTGAAACATACACCTTAGCGCATTATATAATGAGATAATAATAATAACAAGGGAAAATCATGGGTCCATTCCAGACTGAAACCGGTGGAAACTTCGGAACAGCAATGAAGTCTACAAATATGTGGAGAAAATCTCAGAAACCATAAAAAGGAGGAGGTTGTCTTTTCTCGGACACTTATACAGAATGGACGAAGCCAGAATAACCTCAAATGTATGAACAACAGGTTTTGACAGTCAGAAATGTTATAATTATGTGAAACAGTATTTTTTTATCTACAGTAAAAATAATTAAACATCCTTGTTCAAAGATCTTACCTGGAGGGTGTTTTGAAATGTACATATTTATGTATTATAGCTTTGTTTCAGGCCTCATCGGAAGCCACAAATTATATTAATAATAATTTTACATCGATATGCCAATCTGTGGAGCGCGATAGAGCTTATTTAGGTGTGGATTATTTTATTCTCCCAAAATATCTTCACTGAGCACTGAAAATCTTTCTCAGTTGGTCCTGGTATTCATTTTCTCAGCAAAAATGATGTTTGTTGATTACTATCTTGAACTGGAGTCGATTTTGTATGGCAAATTTTAGAAGGTCTCTTTCTATTTCACTAAGCGAGTTGTTTATGAGTTTAATTGAGAGATCAAAGTTGAGAATCTTTTGGTGAAAATGTTATTGTTCATTCTGAGAACTTCAATCGCCTTTTCCTAAAGGTGTCAGCATGCTGATGATGCTCCGGAGACTTCAGTTTCACCCAGATTCCTTCTGAGCAGACTGGACCAAGGACATTCCCCAATACTTTCCTTTCTTGTTTCTATACATAGTCTATTTATTAAGAGATCAGTCTCCAATAATTATGGTTTCCGAGTCATATAGTGCTACAGGTTGGATACCTGTAGCATACTGTCTTAATCTTGCGTTCTTCGATATTGATTTTTGTTACATCCGGGTTCTACAGACCTCCTGTAATTTTGACATGTATTATTATTATTATTATTATTCTATTTAATGGTGTCCGCGAACTTGGTATGGCTTGAGGATGCTGCTGACAGTCACAACAAGTAGTTCCGTGAAGAACTATACAGCCTATTTTCATATATCCTACTTACGTTAATTGCCACTATCAACATACAAAATTTCAGTTTGATTGCTGTAATAGATTCGTAGATATTGAGGACTAAATATTTCGAATGGTCGCCATGTTGGATTTTATATATGTAGGTCCTAGAGTTATGTACTGTTACATGAAGATTATTGTATATGTGTAGCAGTCAAACTCCAATCTCATGATTAGAACACAAGAAGTAACAAGGATATTTTAAAATTTCGTTCAGCTGCCATCTTGTGGTTATGGAAACAATTGAAATAAATTAGATGCCAGTGGATTAACATTCATATAAGGATTTATTGTACCAAGTTTCACTGCACTCGGATGGTTAAATTGCGAGAAACGTCCATGTGAATATTTATACTTCGCGTCGCCGCCATGTTGGATTTGTGATCACCAGGTTATTTTAAGTCCTATAGGTGAACTTAAGTTCATAGCCCCTATGAACATAAAAAAATCCAGTTTGATTGCTATAATAGATTCGTAGATATTCAGAGCTGTCTAAATATTTCGGATGGTCGCCATGTTGGATTGTTAAATGTATAGGCCATAGAGTCATGTCCCATTAAAGGAAAATTATTGCGTAGGTTCATTATTCAAACTTTCACTTCTATCGCATGAATACGACACAAGAAATAAAAACTTAATTTTAAAATTCGCACAGCCGCCATCTTGAGGTTTTGTAAACAATTGAACTAAATTAGAAACCAGTCCATTACAATGTGTATAAACATTTCATGTACCAGATTTCATTGCGTTTGGAACATTAAATCACGAGAAAGGTCTATTTAAAATTTTCAAAATTTGCTTGGCCGCCATGTTCGTTATGTAGTTAACCGGCTTTTGAAAGTCTCATAGATGAACTTCCAGTAGTGCCCTTTATCTCCGTACAAAATTTCAGGGTGATACCGCTAATAGTTTCAGAGATATAGAATGCCGGTGAGATATTTCGCACATCCACCATCTTGTGGTTATGAAAACAATTGAACGAAGTTAGATGTCGGTGCATTACAATGTGTATAAACATATACTGTACCAAGTTTTATTGCGTTTGGTTGGTTAAATCGCGAGAAACGTCAATTTAAAAATCGCAAATTCGCGTGACCGCCATGTTGGGTTTGTAGTTACCAGTGTTTCAAAAGTTACATAGGTGAACTTCTAGTAGTTCCCTTTATCACCGTAAACAAATCCAGGGTGATATCGGGAATAGTTTCGGAGATATTGAATGCTGGTGAAATATTTCACACAGCTGCCATGTTGGATTGGTGAGACGTAACAAAATTTCTTGGGCACGGTCGGGGTCGTCCGGAATAGTGCTATGAACTTACCGAGTTTCATTGAAATCGCTCCAGCCGTTTAGATGTTATTAGGGACACACACACACACCTCACACACACACACACACACACACACACACACACACACACGGACAAAAGGTGATCTCATAAGCCTATTTTTTTCAAAATTGAAAATAGGCTAAAATGGTTGAGCATTCTCAAACCCTAGTTTCATCCTTAGTAACTTATTTATGGTGAAGCTGTTATTAGTGATGTACCGAACTTTCTCCCAGGAATGAGAGTTCCGATGCATATTGCCTGGCAGATGACGAGCAGCGACCCGAGAGGGGCTATTCGAATGTCGAGACAGTAAAGCGATGCATCACAACCGTATCCTAAAAATATCTCGTCCCAGATTATCCCGCTGTGCTGTCGGCCGGTAGAGATGCAAGACGCTGAAATCCATGGCCAATGAAGTATTTCTCGCTGCACTTGGTTCCGCTAATGTGTATTGCAGTTCCAGCAAACTGAAAATGTGATTGGGAGCCTGATATAAGGTCCACTCACTAACCCTCAGACTGCAAACACACAAGCGCAGGGGATTAGGACCGGCCATGTTCCTCCCTTCCCCAGTGAGTCACCTATTGTACTAGGCCAATCAAATCATAATGCCTTAAAATTCGTTATCTTATCGGGAAGTATAAGGCGTGATCAAAATATTTTCGTTTGAGGCCGTTGCTACCTGAAGGTCTACACTCATTGGATATCTCGGGCGTTGAATATCCAACATAAAACACACCGGATGGCTGTTTGCGTTTCAAATCTGAAGGAAACGCGTCCCTCGAGCGCAATGTGGCAGGCGACGAAAGCTCGTGCCATCACTGCCAACCAGAATCGAAAGCGTCGTCAATGCAGTCATGTCATCCATTGTCCCAAGAAGTTGAAGAGTCAACCTGCGCTGGAAAGGTGATGCTCACTCTGTTTATCGATTACTGGGGTCCATTGCTTATTGATTTCAAGGAACCTGACGTCTCGAATCACTGGGGACGGTACTGCGCAACTCGGGAGAAATAACGGCGTGCAATTAAAGTGAAACGTCCGGGAAAACTGCGCTTCATGATAACGCACGTCCCCAAACCGCAAATGTCGTAACACAGAAGGTACGCCAACTCAAATGGGAGACACTCAAGCATCCACTCTGTAACCTGAACTCTCCCCATGCGATTATCACGCCTTCGGCCCCTAAAAGAGGCCTTGAAGGGTCGACGATTCCTGTCGGACGAGGATGTTACGGAGTCTTCACGCAGCACGATACGGTGTTTTACAGCACAGGGATCTTCAACCTGGTGCGTTGGTAGGATGAGTGGCTCAATGCTCACGGTGATTTTGAATGATTGGCATGCCGACTCTGGATTGTTCGGCCGTGAAAAGGAAACTTTTTGATCACGCCTTAAAATGGCTACAATCGTGTTGACCGACTGGAAAGCATTGAAGGCTTTTACGGCCGGTTGATCATTCTTCAGAATGGCTTTTCGGGTTATTGGGCCGTGATTAACGTTCTGAAGGTTCATGTTCTATAGTGCAATTAAATT
Organism: Meconema thalassinum; assembly: GCA_946902985.2. Lineage (NCBI taxonomy): Eukaryota > Metazoa > Arthropoda > Insecta > Orthoptera > Tettigoniidae > Meconema > Meconema thalassinum. The sequence goes on from OX336396.1 coordinate 166,789,714, forward strand.
CAAAAATAAATTAGAAATGTATGTACAGTGATTAGGCAGCCACCTAATGCTGATAAGGTAATTGTTTCAGCTCACATAAAATCTAATGGTAATTGTGGGCGAGTTACTAATGTGCTGAAATGCGTCATAATACATGGATCAGGCGAGCATGATGATCGACCCCCAAAAGTTTGAGGCAGGCTACAAACTTCCTAGTGATTTACAGGAACACCTACGGCACTATTTCAAATGAATGAAGTAGCTGGTCTTGTGAAGGTTAGTTTCTAATAACGCAGCCGGCAACCTTGACAGAGCGAGGCAGTGTTTCTGTGGGCATGTCCATGCTGACTCATAGCTCGTATGCTTGGGGCCACTGGCACAGTATTACAGCGTCAGCATCAGTAACTCGGGCCTGTCCGGAGTGCTGGAGTTACGAGCTATGACTCAGCCGGCCCGTGAGCTGCGAAACAATGAACAATTGCAATTCTCAGTGGCGTAACTACGTGGGAGTAATCAGGGGATCAATTCCCCATCATAGCCGAAGAATAAAAATATGAAATGTGTTGAAGTTTAAAATTTTGAATGAAATCAATCGACGCATTGATCAACGATTGAATTATGTTCTTACTAATCTGAAAGCATGTCTTTTCACTTGTGTAATCATATTAGTGTTATTATCATAACGTAACACATACTGAATGAACTTAGAAAGTCATTTTTGAAAGCCTTTGTCTGGAGCGTGGCGCTCTATGGAAGTGAAACTTGGGACTATTGGTGCAGCAAAAAAGAAGAGAACTGAAGCGTTTGAATGTGGGAGAGGAGAATGATGAAGATCAGATGGGTAGATAGGGTTACGAATGAAGAGGTATTAAGACGAGTGGGAGAGGAGAGATGTTTCTGGTAACTGCTAATGAAGAGAAGAGATAGGCTGGTCGGACACGTGCTAAGACACCCAAGAATAGCAAACTTACTGTAGTTATGGAAGGAAGGATGGAGGATGAGAACAGTAGGGGCAGACCAAGGTTAGAATATGTTAAACAGATTGCCTCGGATGTAGGGTGTGGTAGTTATGTGGAGATGAAACGATTAGCTCGGGACAGCGAAGCATGGAGAGCTGCATCAAACCAGTCAAAAGACTGAAAACGAAAAAAATAAAATATAAAACTGAATGAACAAAATAGTCAGCTGTTCAGTTACCCACACAGAAGTGGCAGTGCCACTATATAAATTCTTCCGAAAAAAATCAGACCTAAACTCTAAAATCAGACGCCAAAAATGTAGTTTTCCATCTATAGAGAATGAATTGATCCAAATGTATGTGTTATACCTACGAAAACTTTTTAACAATACAGACTCATCTGTTAGACAAAATTTCCCTCGGCTACTTATCAGCTCAAAAGGGCCGCGGAGTTACACTGTACGCCCCATTACTCAAGACTATGTCTTTTATAAGCTGAGGTTTGTATATACAGATAAATTTGCGCATGGAACAACCTACCGTGCCACGTGAAGGCCAGCAACAATAATGCCGTACAGTTCATTGTGGACAGAACAAAGGAAACAGGAACACAGTCAAATGATGAAGAAATTTAGGGAAGAGAAGATGAAGAAGGGAAAGATGTGAAAATCGTCTCATCGTGAGATTTTCGAATTCGAACCCTGCCCATAAGGGCAAAAATGATGTAATAATAATAAATACATAAATAAATAAATAAATAAATAAATAAATAAATAAATAAATAAAAATTACACACAGAGAGAAAGGGAGAGGACAGTAAGAAAGGCACTAGACTGATGAAGTATCATTAATAAAAACAAAACAAAACCTCATAGTCGTTGGAAAAATCAACATTATGCTGCGTTTTGTTTCAGCATATACTTGTGAATTTAAGATTACTAACTTTGCAGAATTACTGAGTTACGAGGGTGCTCCACTCCATAAAACAACAATCACTACTACCACCACCACCTGTAAGAATTTGATCGAGGGTGGACAGATATACGGTATTAACGATTATTTTTCGTTCCAACTTTTTACGATGATGTTTATAATAAAAGTTTTTGTGAAGTAACTGGGCCCCACTGCGTGGTTATCGACAACTATTGATCTCTTAAAATAAAATTGCTGTTTTATTTTACGGTGAATTACTTGTTTGTTCTCTTTTCCGACACTTGAGACAAATACCCCCGTCTATTTGTTGAGTTTGTCTGTTAACCTGTGTTCCTGTGGTGACTAGCAATGTGTGTTACAGTAATTATTAGAGTCAAGGATGGACTTGAAGTAACGTACTATCCCAGTATTTGCCCAGAAGTATAAATTGTGGAAAAATCCAGCTAAAGACCCCACTCAGCATAGCCACTATCAGTTCCGAGATTTGAAGCTATGATTGAAGCCCTGCACGGATTCGGACATCCGCGGACATCTACAAAATTTTCTGCCATGCGGATATAATTTGCATGGCTGTGTGGATAGCAGATATGCTGGGGATGATGTTTGGAGTAAATTTGCGGATAGTTTTTAGAATACAATCCGAACTTGTTGAATATCATTACTACGACCCGGATGTTGATGACATATCTTATTTTTCCCTTAGGTATTCTTTCATGACAAATGTAAGATGATGATTTAAGCTAATCTCATTCAAATTATGTTATTAAGCATAATTAACACTCAGAGCTGAAAAGGGTTGCAGTTCTGGTTGTATAACATTCATTGTAAACTTACCACTTGACATAGCCTACGCAGTCTAGGGGAACGACTTTCTCCTCAAATGTCTAGCTCTAATCCTTTAAGCTTTATCTCATTAAAATATTCTTGTAATGCCAGTAGATTCAAATAACAAACGTGCATATGCGGATAAAAAGTCGTGTGGATACGGGGCAGATGCGGATAACAGTAGTGCGGATAAGAGGCAGATGCGGAGGTTTTGTTTATCCACGCAGAGCTCCGGACTTTCTGCAACGTCCAATCAGGGACGTGGTAAAGGATATAAATTAGCGTGCTCGGCTACACTGCATGGTCACGGTGAATTCACAATTTATCTGAATGTATCCACAACGTGTCATACTGGCTAGTTAACTTGCGAAGCTTGTTAAGAATTATCAAGAGTTGATCGTCAATTATATCGTTCCACCAGTTAGCTCAGTGTGCATGTAACCGAGCAAGTAAATTAACTTACACTTCCTATGAATAATGTATAAGCACAATGTAACAGACGAGCCTGTGAGTTACTAATGGCAGCTTCCAGAAAGAAAATTACTTTTACTTGAAGCTGATTGAAGGCTCAAAGAAAATATGATTATAAGGTAACGTCTGTCTCAATGATGGTTGACTGGAAATTTGTGTTTCTATGATCTCCAAATCTCTACTTAATATAAAACTAAGTCCCCGATTCTTGGATATTCCGGGGAATCTCGAGAACCACTGAATAGATTTTGATGCGGTTTTCACCATTCTGTAGAGGACTTCTCCAGGAAGAATTTTGTAGATAATCGTTTATTTATGATCAAAGGAAGCCAAGTAGTAACGATTTCAGTGAATCAAGTAAAAAAATCCCTACCGTTTGTGCGCCTTTGAATCTTACGCTGGATAAACCGTTAAAAATGTCTGTATTCTATGAGTGTAAGAATGTTGTTCAGCATGAAATGTTCTGAAAAAAAAAAGTCCACGACGGCATACCTCCATCTTCAATACATCGCCCACTATAATTGTGTTTACGTGTTAATTTCTTCTAACGATCTCTATTCAATTACTAGCTTCGGGGACAGGTTACAAACTAGCTAGCGAGTGAGCCTATCACCCCAGATTCAGCCTTCGTTCCACAGAATACACATTCAAGTTTAGAAAGTACGGAACGGGGATTTGGGTTTAACAAACCTCGCCATTCTTTAATTACGTCTGACAAGAATTCGTTGCACATGCTATCTCCATGATAATCTAATTACTAGTCCAGTCAGTGATTTTAACTCACCGAGACGGAAAAGGGATATAGGTCGTAGTTTATTGAAATCGAAAAATATATTCCTTTTAAGCTTATGCTGGGTAAACCGTTAAAGATACCATGCGAAGCTTGTTTAAATCTAAAATATACTGTTTGAGTTTGATTCAGACTCAGTGCTAGACATACGTTGCACCGACGTAGAAAGTTTTCATATACTGGCTGTAATTCATCGTATCAATGCAGTTATTTCGTTCTCGAGAATCTCCAAAGTACGCGGAATGTTTCTGTACACATTTCCTTAGAAGTTCCCCCACAAGTATAAATCGCATGGCGCTGAAACTTACGAACACATTTACTGTTAGTCTTCTTGAGAAGGTAAGTTTCCAATATGAAAATTCATTGCTTTGTTATATACCTAACCATGTTCACGGGATTCGAGATAGGCAACAGTACTTAACCACAATACTTAATTATACCAACTAAGGTATCTATCTTGCCAGCTGCGTATGTAATCAATGCTATGACAGCATCCAGGGCTTCCCGACCCGCTGTTTTATAATCGGTACATGCTAGTTATCTTGCCTTGACTCATCGCGACCCGTCCACCACGTGGCCCTTGCCATATTCCGAGATTCAGAAAAAGGACCTCACGGTACATGTATTCGGACTTATGATAGGAGGCTGTGGTACAATCCCGAAATCTGTAGCCCAGTTCTTAAAATCCGTAGGGAACCAGGAATAAAATTGCCCTACGCTCTGAAAGGGCCGATCAAATTCTCGAGGAACGACTTTTAAAACACTAAAATGTAAGAATTGATACTTTAAAAAAATCCCCCCCCCCCCTCAGACTTAATTATTAATTCTTTTCAGTAGGCCAACACAATTGTACCCTAAACCTGAAAAAATGTACATTTGATTAATAAATTTACCTGAATAACCAGTTTCGATCGTCAAGCGATCGTCGTCAAATCCGTCACACCAGTTTCCTGGTGTCCGGACAGTTCGCCACACTGACACTTCCACACACTGCCCAAAATACTGACAATTCGCCACAGCCCTTGGACGTGGCTACCTGTTTAATGACTCAGAAATAAACTCGACTGACATCCACACACATCTCCACCCCACCACCAAGGCTACTATGAAAACGATCAAGTTTAAGACATAAATGTGGATTTTGAAGCTGCTGTAATTTCTTTTCTGAAAGACGTATTTCGAACAACAACAATACATGGCTATCATTTTCACATGACAAAATGCTTATGGAGAAAAGTACAGGATCTCGGATTGTCGGTGGAGTACCGAGAGAATAACGAAATCAGCCTTCATGTCCGTATGTGCGCAGCACTTGCGTTTTTAAAACCTGAAGATGTGCTCGATGGATGGGTGGAAATACACTCTCAAGCTCCAGAAAGTCCCAAACTTAGCCAGTTTTTTACTACTTCGTTGACAACTGGCAAGATAACCAAGACATTCCTATCGAGATGTGGAACTGCCACTAAGCACGACGCAGGACAACGAATGCTGTTGAGGGCTGGAACAACCGACTCAACAATCTTACGGGAGACCTCACCCCAAATTAAAAGAGGTTGTCAAAGTGTTGAAGACTGAAGCTGAGAAGACAAACTGCGCATTTGTAAAGTCCGAGCTCAACATGGAAGAAGAAAAATAAAAATATCTTTATATATATAATTCTTCGACACGTGTGTATGTGACTAAACTCCTCCTAAATGGCTGGGCCGATTTCGATGAAATTTTGTATGTATGTTAGGGTGGGTCCATGTATGGTTTAGATTCACAATTTGACCAGGTAGGTGGAATTTTAGAATTTTAGAACCACAATTAACACACAATTTTAGAACCACAATATACAGTCATAAACAGTCGTCATGGAAACCACTAGCCTTGGCCTTGGTGAAAGCTGATGTCTTTGGACGGTTTGTCTCTGCACGTTAGAGCCACCTGGTCGCAACCTGGGCAACTACCGCCATAACATACACTCCACCCGTGGCGGAAATTTGTGTTTTATACCAAAGGTGGCAGTGATGTCGAATTCTACTGTTTGTTTCTGCACGTTGGAGCGTTTCAAAGTCACGTATGCGTTCATATACCGTTCATCCCATTGCGATGAAACTTGGGTGAGATGTTGAGTGTACTCCAGGGAAGGTGTTTGGCTTAGTAAATTATTTTACAATAGATAGCGCACGACTAGATTCAACAAACGAGCGACGACGCATGAAGCGTTTCAAGAAGGTCCCGTATGCGTTCAAATACCATTCGTCCGATAGCGATGAAACTTGGGTGAGATGTTGTGTACACTCCAGGGGGAGGCTTCTGGATTAGTAAATCCATTTTACCATAGGTAGCGCACGAGTAGATTCAACAAATGAGCACGACGCGCGAAGTGTTTCAACAAAATCCCGTATAAGTTTATATACCATTCATCGATTGAGATGGAACTTTAATGAGTTTTTGTGTACACTTACCTGAAGGTTTCTAACTTAGTAAATCCATTTCACAGGAGGTTGCGCACGAGTAGATTCAACAAATGAGCGACGACGTGTGAAGCGTTTCAACAAGGTCCCGTATGCGTTCAAATACCATTCGTCCGATCACGATGAAACTTGGGTGAGATGTTGTGTACACTCTAGGGGGAGGCTTCTGGATTAGTAAATACATTTTACCATAGGTAGCGCACGAGTAGATTCAACAAATGAGCGACGACGAGCGAAGCGTTTTAACAAAGTCCCGTATGCGTTCATATTCCATTCATCCGATTGCAATGAAACTATGGTGAGATATTGTGTACACTTACGTGAGGGTTTCTAACTTAGTAAATCCATTTCAGAGGAGGTTGCGCACGAGTACATTCAACAAATGGGCGACGACGCGCGAAGCGTTTCAATAAGGTCCCGTATGCGTTCAAATACCATTCGTCCGATTACGAAGAAACTTGGGTGAGATATTGAGTACACCCTACGGAAGGTTTCTGGCTTAATAAATCCATTTTACAATAGGTAGCCCACGAGTAGATTCAACAAATGAGTGACGGCACGCGAATCATTTCAACAAAGTACCGTATGCGTCCATATACCATTTATCCGATTGCGATGAAACTTTGGTGAATTGTTGTGTACACTTCAGTAAAGGTTTCAGGAGTAAATTCATTTTACAATAGGTAGCGCACAAGTAGATTCAACAAATGTGCGATGGCGCGAGAATCGTTTCAAAAAGTCCTGTAGGTCTTCATATACCATTTATCCGATTGCGATGAAACTTTGGTGAATTGTTGTGTACTCTCCAGGAAAGGTTTCTGGCTTAGTAAATTCAGTTTTTAATAAGTAGCGCATGAGTATATTCAACAAATGAGTGATGGCATGCGAATCGTTTAAAGAAAATCCCGTATGCGTTCATATGTCATTCATCCGATTCCGATGAAACGTTGATGAGTTGTTGTGTAAAAGCCAGGGAAGGTGTTCAACTTGGTAAATCCATTTTACAATATTGGTAGCGCACGAGTAGATGTAACAAATGAGTGACGACGCACGAAGCATTCCAACAAAGTCCCGTATGCGTTCATATAATATTCTTCGATTGCGATGAAACTTTGATGAGTTGTTGTGTACACTTACGTGAAGCTTTCTATGTTAGTAAATCCATTTCACAGTTGGTAGAGCACGAGTAGATTCAACAAATGAGTGACCGCGCACGAATCATTTGAACAAAATCCCGTATGCGTTATATGCCATTTATCCGATTGCGATGAAACTTTGGAGAATTGTTGTGCACGCTCTCACGAATGTTTCTAGATTAGTTAATTCATTTCACGATAGTTTAGAGGCAGTTAACAGAAATTGAAAAAAAAAAATGTGCATCCAAAAGCACTTCAAGAAACACAGTCACAACACTTTCTTTGATTGGCAGGACAACGTCTGCCGGGTCAGCTAGTATATATATATATTGTTACGGCTGTGAGTTTGGGTCATCACTCGCCGCGTGAGTCACAACTGCCCCAGGGCTGGGCTGTGCCCTGCCTCCTGTATTGCGCGCGCCTTATGCAACAGGGCTACTAGGACAAAGGGATAGTCCAGAACATTCGTGACTGGACCAGCGCTGGAAACCTCGAGAAGCCGTGGACTCTGGATGGATCTAGAAGCATTTATTGAGTCACCGGCCGGCTATATAAGAGTGACCCGTGAAGCAGTTGTTGTTGTTGTGCTTTACGAGCTAGTGCGAGCGATTATCTTGTGCGACAGAAGTGTGGTGACGAAGTGCTGTGCGAGTTACGAAATCCTGTGACATTGTTTCTCCCAGCTTGTGAACAGCGTACATCAAGTGCTCGTAAGTAACTGTATTTGTTGTACCTGAGGAAGAGGGGCAGGTAGCTTCTGCCAAGGCCACCGGACTCATTAGGACGGATTAACTTCTGTGGTCTGTTGCAAGTGAAAGGGGCCAAGAGCGCATAAGGAAGAGACTTGAGGAAACTGGAGAAGGCTCCTAATTGCTTGTATTTGCTGATTAGTGTAATTTTCTGGCCACAATAAAGTTAATTATTTCTTTAAGCAGTAATTGGTGTTGTGCTTTGTACCCCCACCGTAATCCAATTAACAAAAGTGCCACTAGGGGGTGGCACGTAACAATATATATATATATCAAACTGGACGGACGGATTGAGAACATTCAGAAAAAGTTCGAAAATGACAACAACAAAAAAGTTTTCTGAAGGCAGTTGCCTATTCACAGAAAATAGAGTGGGTTAATATTATTGTTAAACAAAAAAAATATATAAAACAACTGACGAAGCCTAGAAAGCTGATTTTAAACACACCAAAATGATCGGGTTTGTTATTATTTTGCCAGTCCACAGCCTGGATAAAGTGTCATGGAAATCAGACTCTGCATTTATTTTATTTTGATGGAAATTACACTGCATCACAATGATATTTTCGAGACCGTGTTAGTGATGAAGTACATAGACCGAGCGGGTGCATTGTCGCTGGTGCGGCTGTAAAGATGATCGCTGATGTGTGTGGAACTGTCAGTCGAGATTATTTCTGAGTCATTCAACAGGTAGCCGCGTCCAAGGGCTGTGGCGAATTGTCAGTATTTTGGGCAGTGTGTGGAAGTGTCAGTGTGGCGAACTGTCATGTAATCAGTTTCCTACCTCCATGTTTCTAGGCCCTGACTAAGTACGTGTGTGTTCTACTTAATTACAAAGGGAGTATTATGCATGGTGAACAGGGACATGGTACCATATTAAGTATTCATCAGGATGCACCATTAGCAACAAACATATTAAAAAGCATGTGTACAAGGCTGTCCTTATACTGAAATATTGAACAACAAAACTGGCATTGTGTTCACAGATTCTGATTATTTTTGCTCAAGACACTGTGAAGTCGTGTTTCACAACATACAATCCCATTCGTTTAAATGGCATACGGTGGTTTCCCAACACTTGTTGACTGATTATGACAAATATACCCTACCATAAATAGAATAGCTTGTAATACATGCAACTACGATTATATGGTTACTGTATATGAAATAAGTGTGGACATTAAAATTTTGATGGCGGCTTCGGTGGCGTAGTCGGTAGCATGCTGAGCTTCTATGCCCAAGATCGCGGCTTCAAATCCGGCCGAGGTCGTCGGGTTTTTTAAGAGCGTTAAAAATCCCTCCGTATGCCATCCTTCGGAGGGGAACTAAAGCCGGCGGTCCCATGTCATACATTTATGGCATGTTAAAAACCTTCCACTAATTACACTTGTGTGAAGCTAAATTGTATAGGATAAGAATGTAAACAACGCTCTTAGGTTCCTACGTTCGTTGCCAAGAGCCGACTGCGGTGGCGTCTGGTGGCTAAGTTCTGAACTGGTAGTCGTTGACGGTGGCGTTTGGCGGTAAAAGTAGGAACTATTTGAAAAATTCGAAAGTCTGCAGTCCTTACTTGAATTTAAAAAAACATTACACACACTAATACAGCCATCACAATTAACACCGGTTATCAGACAGATTCTACTCACACCCAAAGTGCACGAGGCTACATGACCGCGTTGTCGCAGCCCCTAAACTTAAGAACCAACCAATCAAAATTTTGATGAAACCAATATAGGCCTAGGTGCTGTAAAGATATAGCCAAATCCCGTAGGCCTATGCACTTTTATTTTTTGAGGGAGTGAGGAAAATCTTGCCTGAGATGCTTGTGGGAGTCCGCAGTCCACAAGGGCGTGGAGGTATTAGCCTATCATGATACGACTGCCGCTGAACAATGCTGCACCAGCGTTTGTTGATAATAATCGCAGCTGGAGTCTTGAGGGACGAGCAGGGGGACACAGCGATATGTCCACATATGTATATAGCTGCATTACGCGCGCTACTTGTGTTAGACAGAAGTCATATTGCGAATTGTGAACGGAACAATTTGTCATAATGGTGTGTTTCTAATTGTTTCGCAACAGCACATCTAAGCTTAATAGGATTGCATTTCGCCATGAAGGGTAAAACAACGAACGGTTACTGGACGTGAGTTATATCCTACCTGCGCGACTATACCTGTCAACGAAGCAAGCCGACAGCATTACACAAGTAAAGAAAGAATAGTTTCCACCTCGGCCACCGGCAATCATATCTTGAAAGGGTAATACGCTAAATGTGTGGTTTTGGTGGCGTAGACGGTAGCAAGCTGAACTGCTATGCCCAAGATCGTGGGTATAAAACCAGGCCGAAGTCGTCGGATTTTTAAGAGCGTTAAAATCCTTCAGTAAGCCTTCCTTCTGAGGGGAAGTAAAGCCGGCACGCGGGCCCGTGTCGTAGATTTATGGCATGTAAAGCACCTAGGCTTACCACTGGAATTGGTAGTGTGTAGCAAAATTTGTAGGTTATCTTTGGCTATTTAGAAACGTTCTATCAAGTTCCAACGTTCGCCGCTAGGTATCAGTGACAGTAGCATCTGGTATCCAAAGTTGGAACTACTTGAAATTGAGCTTGTTGGGAGGCCTCAGGCATTCAATCAATTCATTACTACAGGACAGCAGCACAGAAAAGAAAAACCTTTTGTTCCACAAACTGTGCTATGGTTGGCTTTTTGTAAATCGTTAGAAAAGCACAAAAAAAGCTTAACTCTGAATTTTAGAATAATTTGCACGATCATTTTGTCGGAAAACTCAACAAAACATTGAAAAGCATTTTCCTCTGAATCGACGTATTTTAAAGAAAAGTTTTTTAAACAAAAAATGTAGAGGACATTGTCACCTACAATTCGTCTCATTGAGGTCATGTCATACGGTTTGAAATGCAGAAGCTAGGTGGCGCCAAAGTTCCCAAAAAAGTGTTTTTTCACTTTTTGTCCTTGAAAAAAAAAGTTTTGTTCACAAAAGGGCGAATCAGAAATTTGTTCCTCTCAAAATTGTCTGCAACACTTATTTAAACGTTTGTTTCCTCAGCCTTACCGTTCCAAAGTTATAGTCTGCCGAAGTGTGAAAATTGTACTATTCAGATGGCACAAAGGTTAATATGTGTACAGTTATGATTGATACGTTGCGATTGAAATATATATGATTGTTTGAGCTAATTAACAAACACAGTCCGCGTCCTGTTTGGCCGAGCCTTAGGCAGCTGTCCGACACCAGTCCCTGTCTAAATTATGCCCACCGCTCTCTCCGCAGTAACAATAGTACTGTACTCTTGACTACGCAGCGTTGCATTTGCTGCGCTATAACTTTGGAACGGTAAGTCAGAGGAAACAAACGTTTCAATAAATGTTGCAGACAATTTTGAGAGGAACAAATTTCTGATTAACTCTTTTGTGAAAAAGCTATTTTTTCTAGGACAAAAAGTGAAAAAACACTTTTTTGAAAACTTTGGCGCCACCTAGCTTTTGCATTTCAAAACGTATGACATGACCTCAATGAGACGGATTGTAGGTGACAATGTCCTCTACAATTTTTGTTTAAAAAACTTTTCTTTAAAATACGTCGATTCAGAGAAAAACGCTTTTCAATGTTTTTTTGAGTTTTCCGACAAAATGATCGTGCAAGTTAATCTAAAATTTAGAGTTAAGCTTTTTCTTTGCTTTTCTAACGATTTACAAAAAGCCAACCATAGCACAGTTTTTGGAACAAAATCATTCCATCTGTACTGTACTATACTATATACAGTATATTAATAAATTTCGCCAGGATTCCCTGCTCTCCAATCATTAACTATTTGGACGTCAAAAGTAACTTAACGTAGTTGACATTTTACTAACTTTGCAGGATAGCAGAAAAAGCTGCTGAAAAGGGACATAGCCAGAGAGCTTTCGTTGGCACGAGCTCTCCTCCAGAACAAGGCAGAAGTACGGGTTCGATTCCTGGTTGTTCCAAAGGATAACAACGGGGCATACCATCTCGTGCGGGCCGGTCCCGTGGTGTTGGGGGCATCTCGCCTGCCTCACCCCGGAGGCCCCGGGTTTGATTCCTGGCTCTATCAGGCATTTTAGAAACTCACCTGTGGGCTGGAAAGAGTTGCACTCAGCCACGTGAGGAAAATTGGGAAGCTGTCTGACAGCAAGGCAGCGCCCCGGTTATGGATACCAAGATTAACGCCCGAGGGGACCCGATGCGCTGACCACGCGTCACTCCATAATCCTCAGGCCAAATAACTGGGCAGCGGTAGCTTGGTAGGCCTAGGTCCTCCATGGGCTGTAGCACCACGTTTTTTTTACGGTGAAACTGAGAATAGGTGGGTTCGATTTCCCCTCACGGTCGTCTCCTACTCAATCCTAGCCTGAATGACAAATCCACAATAATACAGGTTATCAGATAAATCCTACACATACCCAAGTACACTTAACTCATGACCACCAAGCCCATGGCTTAAGGCGGCTTCAGTGGCATAGTTAGTAGCCTGCTGAGCTTCTATGCCCAAGGTCGTGGGTTCAAACCCGGCCGAAGTCGTCGGATTATTTAAGAGCGTTAAAATCCCACAGTATGCCTTCCTTCGGAGGGGAAGTAAAGTCAGCGGGGCCATGTCATAGATTTATGGCATGTAAAAGAACCTTCCACTAACTACACTTGTGTGAAGCTAAAATGTGTAGGTTAGATTTGACTAACGCTATATTAGTTCCAACGTTCGCTGCCATGTGCGAGTTGCGATGGCATCTAGTAGCGAAGTTCGCAGCTAGGTGTCGTGAACGGTAGCATTTGGTAGCAAAAGTAGGAACTACTTGAAAATTGATCGTCTGCAGTACTTACCTGAATTACAGATAACACACACTTATACAGCCATCACAATTAACACCGGTTATCAGACAAATTCTACACACACGGGGCTAGATGACCGCGTTGTCGCAGCTCCTAAACTGAGGAACCAACCAACCAAGCCTATGCCTCCAATTGAAACAATAACAACGAAATTCACAGACACCCCAATGATCATAAATAGGGTTCGAAAGTTGAAGACCTAAAGAAGTACAAAATATGCAAGCAAATATGCCCTAAAACTAGCTAAATATGACCTAAAAACTATAAAATATGACATAAAAACTACGAAATATGACATGAATTTTTGGGCCACTACGGGTGCCTAGAGGATAAACACTAAGGCTGCTGCTGACTACTCCTCCACCAAACGACTGCTCACTAACATACAGTAAACGTCTGAAGTGTCAAAAAGTGATCAGCGATAATACACCAGACACATTTAATCATACAAACTGACAGAGAGCTACAGTACATTAAAATGTTCAACATTCATTTGGTATCATAGCCTTGAGATGCAGTTCTTGCTCGGTTTTCCTAAAAGAAAACACAAAACGAAGTATTAGTATGCCTTATGATATATGTCGGCGTAAGTTAGAAGACACTGCCTAACAGGAAGTTTATTGCGCCTTCTTTGAATCAGGTCTCCTAAGCCTGCTATCTACCTGTTCCGGGAAAAGAAAGAAAAATACATCTACTACACTATTCGGAAATCCTGTGTTTGAAACTCGACGCAAGTAACACGTACCTTGTTAACGACGCCTCAATTTAAACAAAAATGATGAAATTATAACCAAATATGACCTTATATCACTAAAATATGACCAAATATGACCAAAACAATAAAAATGGCCAAAATATGCATTTATAGGCAACATCAAATTGCTTTAAACGTGGTCAGGGACCCATCATTCAAACTTATTTTTCAGATTTCGGTCGAAATGAAATGAGCTCAGGAAAAAAATATGACTTTTCCTCAACATCCGGGCCCTAATCATAAATCACGCATGCAAGAACTGTAAAGTAGCCACTGCCATAAACTGTAGTAGCAGCATTGTGTTATTAACTTAATAATAATTTTCGTCTCGAGTTCTGACTTGTTTTTCGCGAGCAGCGCAATAAAGTATCAGTGCTTCTAATGTAGATTCATCATAAAGAAGATCGTTATAATTAGACATGCTCTAATTTCTCCAGCAGTTCGATGATATACCACTTCACACACATCCATGACTTGGTGATGCGACCACAAGGTCGTCTTAGCTTATCAATTTCATGAGAGACACGTAATCATTATTTTGACACCATTAGATATTTATTAATCTACGCAACCGCCGTCACAGAATATTTAGAAAAAACTAGAATCCTATCCTAGCGAAGACTTTCACAATCAGACGAAGATTTTTCGGGCTCAAACCCGGCCGAAGTCGTCGGATTTTTAAGAGCGTCAAAAATCCCTCAGTATGCCTTCCTTCGGAGGGAAAGTAAAGCTGGCGATCCCATGTCATAGATTTATGGCATGATAAAGAACCTTCCACTAATTACACTTGCGTGAAGCTAAATTATAGGTTACATTTGACTAACACTCTTAAGTTCTAACGTTCGTTACCAGGAGCCAACTTCGGTGGCATCTAGAAACAAAGTTCAGAACTAGTTGGCCGTTGACGGTGGCGTTTGGCAGCAAATCGAATGTGTCCAGTCCACAAACACTAATACAGCCACCACAATCAGACAGATTCTACACACACCTAAAGTACACGGGGCTACATGACCGCGTTGTCGCAGCCCATAAACTAAGGAACCAACCACGATTTTTTGGATTGTTAGGCCATATCGAAAGTTTCTTGATATCTGTGGTAGTGAGCGTATTCGCCATTGAGTTTGGGAAGGAGGTGGCCGTGGCATTAATACTCAAAATCTCCAAAATTTGATTTGTTTTTGTCTTTTCGCCATATTAATCTACGAACCTTTAGTTTTCTAGCGGTAGGTACATTTTCCTTTCATCTCTCATTCCTTACACAGTGTGTCCGCAAAGTCTCTCCGCAGTGCGTGTCTCACCTTGCGGGACTTGTTGGGTTGGCAGTACATTCATGTTATGTTGTTACAAGGAAAACAATTTCACAGAAATGTAATAAATGGAGTGACATTGCTTCTTACAGAAATAGATGGAAAGGTACATTAAATATTAAATAATTATATACAGGGTCATCGAAAAATAATGCCAATATTTTAAAAAATGATAGCACAGAAACCCTTTATGTTAAACGTGTAATTCTTTCACTGAACGCCAGCTGGTTAAAGTAAGTTTTGTTTTGGAGGGGACGTGACCTTGCTATGCGCACACTAGATGCGCAGTAGCCAAGGTCGGCCGGGGGCGCGCGCGCCAATGACTGCACCGCCCGACAAACTGCACCTGATTACAAAGCTGTCATTCGATGGTTTAATCAGTTTAAGGAAACAGGGACTGTAGAGAAAAAATCTAGGCCAGGCCGACCACCAACATCAGCATTGATGGCACGCTATCCCAATGGCTGAATTGGTACGTGCAATCATTTCAGGATTAAATGTCAAGATTGCGGCAGAAATTCGCTCCCACAGGTGCTCCAAATCCCGAATTTTTTCTTCATACACAATGTTTTTAATGTACCCCCAGAAAAAAAACAAAGGGGTGAGGTCAGGACTTCATTGGCGCGCGTGCCCCCGGCCGACCTTGGCTACTGCGCATTTAGTGTGCGCAAAGCATGGTCACGTCCCCTCCAAAACAAAACTTACTTTAACCAGCTGGCGTTCAGTGAAAGAATTACACGTTTAACATAAAGGGTTTCGGTGCTATAATTTTTTTAAATGTTGGCATTATTTTTCGATGACCCTGTATAGGGTACTCGCTACTATCACAGTGTGCTCCGTCAAGTTTCCACAAGCACGGAAAACTTCTTCCACTAAAAACACACGCTCTTCAGTAGTAAGCTTTCCCACTAGACTTAGCTTACACAAGAACCTGACAAGAACACAACTTACAGCGTCAACACTGTCACGCATAGCCACTCACTGTCAGCAATAAAGAAACGGTATTCTCCATCCTATCGCTCCAGTTGAGGGGCAACAAGGAAGAAATGCATGCTTATGTCAACCGCTGCGGTGAGACTTTGCGCATACAGCGCCATGAATGTTCTGCCAACTTAACAGGTCCCGCAAGGCGAGACCCGCGTAGCTCGCCGCTGCGGAGACACTTTTGCGGACGCTCTTTACTTTCCGACAGTCGTGTGTCCTATTAGAAAACCCGCCAAAATATTTTATTTTTATTGGACAACAGGTACAAAAATACTCATAATAAACACAAAGGGACATGGAACAAAAGCAAAATGGAATCTAATGCTCATAAAGGAAGAAGAGGAATCCTATGATAATGCCATGTTCTAAAAACTGGAACAATCTTCGATTCCAATTTCTCGTTAAAATGCTTTTCTAGATAAAAAATTTCCCTCTTTTTCAGAACTTTTCAACAAACAAAACTGAAATTTTGAGATTAAATTTCTCCTTTGATGTGTTATACTTTAGGCGTCAGTTTTTCAAATTTTACTTTAATTTAATTTTTCCAATTAGAAATGTTTATGAGATTGCTGTTAAAATTTAAGTAATTTTGAAAACATTCATTAGAATTCAAAACTACACTTATTTTCAAAAGGAGAAAGTACTGAAGAACCTATCTGAAAAAATCGAATAAGTTCCTATTAATAGTTTTTGAGAAAAATGTAAATAAAACGTTGGAAATTAGTATGAGCAATATAGAACATTCCAGACACCCTTAAGTTAGGTACCACACCAGCATTTTTCTAGGGTGACGTGGGAAACCACGGAAAACCACTTCTGGTACGCCTGAATTGGGACTCAAACGCACCTATTCTCAGTTCTGCCTTATAGGAAGATGAGTGTACCCTTTCAAGGCAGAGTTGGGAATCAAACTCCCAAGATCATAGAAGGCAACTACTGTACATTGAAAAAGAAATTGAGGTTGGGATTAATTGTGATCTTATGCTTCTTTTTAAATTATTTAGTGTATGTTAGCTAGTTATTATTGTTTTAAGGGGTGGAACTTTGAGGTCATCTTCCCATTTTGTAGAGTATTTTTAATAATTTTAGATAGTAAACGTTTTGGAAATATTTGTATTTGTATAGTTCTATAAAATTATATGTAATCTTGCAACTTCATTCATATCGTATCTGCTGAGGAAGGTTTATAATATAACCGAAACCGGTACAGTTTACTCAAATATTACATTTTATTGTCTTAAGGTATATTTTCCTGTTTCATTAATATCGTCACATTAATATTAATGTAATTTTGTAATCAAGTGCAAATGACAGAATACATTATAGGATTCAAGACGAGAAGAGGCGATCCGAAGCAGGGTTATCTTTGACATTCCCTTCCTTATCCCTGTATTTCAGTGTAATTTACTTAAACAAACACTCCGTGTGCTTTCCATCCCCTTTTTGTTTTCACAACGTCATTCCTTTCCCCTTCGATGTCGTGTTCCCCGTCTCTCAGATTTAATTATCTGTTTATTTATTCAATCACCCTCCCTCTACCTGATCCTGCCTCGTTACCCTCATTTCCTCCTCCTTTCCACTTCATCCCATTTGTCTTGTATTGCTCCCCCAGACCTCGCAGCGCAAGACCACCAACACCTGGTTATTTTTCTTCCCAGGGCGTGCCGCGGAAGGCATTCATCAAGTTCCTTCCCATTGCCAATGTCGTAAGTAAAGGAAAGAAGAGGTGTTACAGATTTCCAACAATGGTGGCCTGCCGATATTATTCTCGACTTATTAAAAAAAACTCCAGTAAAAATCTATTTTTATGGCGAGCCTTTCCACGTCCGACTGACCAAAAACTACAAATGCAATCAAATAGCATTAAAAACCATATCAACAAAATCAAACAACCACGAACAACAATAATATATCAAAATATCAAGAATATTTTACATTTCAAACCATAAAACAGATCCAAAACCAACCACAGCACAAACATCTCAACCCAACTACCAATCACAAGTCAATACCTCCAAGAATTTCGTAGGCGACATAACTCCGAGCTCTACGAACATATAGAGCAAGCTGTTCCAAATCCATGAGTTTGAGTACACGTACACGCGAGTACTCAGCAGTGATGCTTGGAGTACGGCTGGAGAGGAACTGGGGGAGATAGCCAATACGCCACTGGGCGAAGGTCATAGTACAAGTCCATGCGCTTCCTGCCAGTCTTGATGTATCCACCGCGAAGTGACGGCAGCCCCTACAGCAGAGCTGTATTGCATGTTGCAGGTTTACTCCCGCAAGGGGCGAGTACTCCTCTGCTCACGGGCGAGCTGCTCGGCTGGATCAGCCTGATATAGAGAAACTATCAGATTGTGCGAGAATAGCATTTTATGGTCATATCGCGCGAATACCTTCCACAAGATTGACCAATCGTTTGCTCAGTTTCTGGCACAATAAGAAGGTTCGTACCACGTGGTTGACGGAAACCGAGAAGGATATTAATGAAATGGAAATATCAGATCTGCATGAGAGACAGGCTGCGTGGCGTGCTTTCAGGAGAAACCTAGAAAGAATGGTACCTCCAGGACTACTAAAAGAAAGGAGTTACACCGGCAGAAAATGCATCAAAAGTGGGCAAAGATAAAGACCATCCAGTTGAATAAACGTCGTCCTAAGTAGGCCAAAAATATTGGAATGTAGCCGAAATCAATCAGAATCCTCTATGGACATCAAATTGGCAGGTGAAAAACTAAAGGAAGTAGGAGACTTCTGTTACTTAGGAAACAAAATAACCAGTGATGGACGAGGCAAAGACGACATAAAAAGTAGGTCAGCTCAGGCAAGGAAAGCATTTCTAAAGAAAAGGAATCTGTTGACATCGAATATAGATTTAGATGTTAGGAAGTCACTCTTGAAGGCCTTTGTGTGGAGCGTGGTGCTCTACGGAAGTGAAACTTGGACTATTGGTGCAGCAGAAATGAAGAGAATTGAAGTGTTTGAAATGTGGTGTTACAGGAGAATGATGATCAGATGGGTAGGCTAGATAGGGTTACAAACGAAGAGGTATTAAGACTAGTGGGAGAGGAGAGATGTTTCTGGCGACTGCTAATGAAGAGAAGAGATAGGTTGCTAGGACACATACTAATACACCCAGGAATAACAAGCTTAGTTATGGAAGGAAGGGTCGATGTCAAGAACTGTAGGGGTAGATCAAGTTTAGAATATGTTAAACAGATTGCCTCGGACGTATTGTGTGGTAGCTATGTAGAGATGAAACGATTAGCTCAGGACAGGGAGGCATGGAGACCTGCATCAAACCAGTCAAAAGACTGAAGACTCGAACAACAATAAGTAGGCCGATTCGAGAGAAGAAGAAATAATGTGGAAATGTGTAAGTTTCAGAAGAAGGAATCTGCCTAAGATGACAAGTTCGTAATATCAAAACATGCAACTGCAAATGAACCATAAGGAAATTGTATTTAACAAATATTCACCAAGATAAGCGCACGTTTGCTCGGCGAGATACGTCAGGTGACTGTACTGCATACAACCTTCCAGCACTATCTCCAATATTAGCTTAGCCACGCACGTACTGCTTGGTGTAAGCCACGTCGCAAGGTAAACAAACAACGCTGTGATATCGCACAACTAGCCTACCTGCTCCAGTGACGCCAAGAAAATAGCAAGGAAACATTTCCGTAATACATTTCACATTCATAAGGTACTCATGTCGCCTACTTTGAATTCAACTAGATACTGTATCTTAATATGAAAGGTTCCTCAGCACACAAAACAAAAGAAACCACGGAAAATAACTGCAGTATAACGGAGAGTGGCGTTAAAACCCTCAATTATTGGCTGAGTGTCCACCCGATATAACACTCGAGCCAAGATTAGATAACGACAATAATAATAATAATAATAATAATAATAATAATAATAATATGGCAGTGAGTCGTGGACAACCTACGTACAGGCGTCACAAAATAATGCTTGAGAAATTCCACCAATGGTGCCTCAGACATATCTTGAAAGTCACTTGGAGAGATAAACGCACAATTACTAGCGTTCTGGATGACGCCGGTATTACGAGCACAGAAGCAATGTTAGACCAACACCAGCTCCGATGAGTGGGTCACGTGATCCACATACCAAGTCATCGCATTCCAAAACAAGTACACTGCTCACAAAAATTAGAGCGTATTGTAAGGTCAGCTCATTATGGTGCAATAATACACGAGATCATTTAGTTTTTCAACCATTTATTGCTTACATGATGCTATACTGTCAGATAAAGCAGCCCATGATTTCAGAGAGCCCCTGATGAGTGTTTGAATCAAATAACTTGAATGAAGAGAGAATATGGCCAACAAAGCAACATTAACACTACCGTAATCGTGGGCCATGGGTGAATATTGTTCTTCAGTATGGTGTATGGCCTCCTCGAACGGCTAGCACTGCTGCACACCTATGTGCCATTGATGCAATGAGATGATCAATGAGTTCTTGGGGGATACGTGACCACTCGTCCATAAGAGCAATCTGCAAAGCGCCTGCCTAATGCATCCCACACGTGCTCTATCGGATATAAGTCCGGCAAAGAACTGGCCACTGCATACGCTGGATACCCTCCTCCTCCAGCATGTCGTCTACCAACCCATCTCTGTGGGGACGTGCATTATCGCCCATAAACACAAAGGTAACTTAGCACCTATGACACCAACATACGGCACGATAAAAGGTCGGAGAATCTCGTCTCCATACCTTATTGCGGTCACTGCAACACGTGGGATGATGTAGAGGTCCGTACGTCCACCCAGGATAATTCCAGCCGACACCAGCAACCCACCACCCCCATATGGGGATCTTTCTTGTAAAAAAGACGAGCTGTTTCGTGTCCCTTGTTCCCTCCAGATGCGAACACGTCGACTAACCGATTCCACGTCGAATCACGACTCGCCAGAAAACAGAACTGAGCTCCATTCCGCATGCCTCCACCCACGATGCTCCTCCGCCCAGTTTCTGCGATCTCTACGGTGTTGTGGAGTTACTCTGGTACACACCATGGGCCTACGCTCATAGAGGCCACGTGCATGAAGTCGGTTATGGACATTTTGGGTTGATACTCTGTTCCTGTTGCTGTTAGAAGGGCACTTCTCAGTTGAGTTGCATGCTGCCGTTTATTCCGGCGGGCTCTTAACACGAGGTAACGCTCATCCCTTGCTGTTGTTGCCCGTGGGTGGCCTTGTCCTTCCCTTCTGTGAACAGTAGCTGTTATTTAAAAACGATTCCTCAGTCTTGAGATCACACTTTGAGACACCCCAAGGGCTCGATCCACAACTTCTTGTGTCTGTCCAGCTTCCATCCGTCCTATGGCCATCCAAGCCATTAATTCAGGTAAATCAAGTTGTGGAGGCATTGCTGTCCTTAAGTCACGGCATTCACTAACTGACAACGGGAATGGAATTGCTCTGACCTCAGCAACAAACCACCGCTGTGTGGCCCTTTGACAGCAACTGTACGGACAGTGCCCTCCGCCATGTGGTGTATGGGCAGGGGTGACGCAAACACATGTTTACCTTCTCTGGGAGTAAAGGAAAGCGATTGCATGTAATGCGGTACGAAACAAATAGCATACATAGCTGGATTTACAATATCCCCTAATTTTTGTGAGCAGTGTACTATACTCTGAACTTAGTGAGGGCGTTCGGCGCTATGGAGGTCAGAGAAAGGAGTATACACAATGCCTCAAATCCGTCCTGAAGAAATGTAACATCAATGATGGTAACTGGGAAATTCACGAGCTGAATCGTCCAACATGGAGAAGCACTATTCATAGGCTTGCCATACGTCCCGGTTTGACCGGGACAGTCCCGGTATTTAGCCTACTTTTCACATTTTGCAAAAATGAGGAAAAAGTAGACTTATGAGATCGGGCAAATGTGTGTGTGTCTGTCTGTCTGTGTGTGTGTGTGTCGCCCTATCAACTCCTAAACGGCTGCAGCAATCGAAACAAAATTTGGTAGGAGTAAAGATCTATACCTGAATATCTCACGGCCATATTTGAAAATGATGTCAGTGCTACCAACTGCTGAAAAATCGCAATTGAAATTTGAGCTCCATGTTGGATATCTTGGAAGGTATGAATGGGAGCTATTTCAAAATTGGCACACCTATAGGTATTAATATTGCAGTTTAATTTCCAGGAGGCCTTACATGGCAGTGTTGCCAAAATGATTATAAGCCTGCTGATAGTTCCAAATTTTAAATGCATATAAATTCTACACTATCAATTGGATTTCAACCAAATTTCGTATTTGCTATGTGTACTTGAACAGATATGACTGGGCGTATTCATAAGAGCCACCAGGGCTGCCAACTGTCAATAAATGCTCCCAATTTTTTATACAAATACCCATATATCAGAAAGTATGCTAGCCGACAGCTTTAAACTATGCACACGTATATTACATGGCATTCTATACTAATTTGGAGTAAGTTATATACGTCAGTGCTACCAACATGATTCTAAGCCTGCTGAGAGGTCCAACTTTAAATACATGTAACTTCTATACTATCATTTGGATTTCAACCAAATTTCGTGTGTGCTATGTGTACCATAACAGATATGACTATGCCGATTCTTAAGAGTAACCAGGGCTGCCAACTGTTAATAAATACTCTCCCTATTTTTGTTACCCTAATATAAATATATCAGAAAGTATGCAAGCCAATAGCTCTAAACTTTGCACACGTATAGTACCTGGCATTCTAGATTAATTTGGGGTAACTAATATACGCTATGCCAGTGCTGCCAACATGATTCTAAGAATGCGAATAGGTCCAATTTTAAAATGCATTTAACTTCTATACTAACTAATGGATTTCATTCAAAATTGACACAACAATACATCATATTATTTCAGATTATTTCTGACCAATACATGCATGTCATTGTTGCCAACATGATTTTACGCGCGCTGTAAGATCCAACGCTTAACTGCATGCAACATCCATGCTATCCATTTGACTTCAACCAAATTTTGAATTATGTACCTTAAGAGATGGAGCTAAGAATATATTCGGTCACCAGGGCTGCCAACTGTAGTTCTCTATTAGACTACATTATGCCAGGTATACAGTATTTCGAACTAATTAGAAATTTCGATATTACCAACTCAATTTCGTCATTATTCTATACAGATCCATATAGATTATTCATTGGCATGAATCTTAAATTTTAAGAAAAGTAGGCTCTTTAGTTCGTCACGGAACTTGTTGTTTTTCTCTTGTCCCGGTGTCCCGCCTGGTTTTATCAATCTCCAGGAAAACGGTTGTAAGGTGTAAAATGTAATGAATTTATGTGCTTAAGAATCTTTTATGAATCGGTCACTTTTCAACAATCAACATTTGTTTAGATTTATTGTTTTTGTAGTTAGACAAATCGTTGTAGTTTTCAAAGAATAATAAGACTTAGTAATTGTTCAATTAAACAATTTTATGAAGTAATTTAAATTGTATTTTATTAACACTTCTTTCTAGATGGTAGATCAGAAGAAATTATCATTAAAAAGGAAAAATTACTGTATATATTTTTATGTAGGCTAGCAAAAATTCCTTTTTAGGCTATTTTTAAAAGGTGTGTAGAACTAACAATTTAGGGTGCCAGATTCTCCCCTTCCGTCACTTGCGTGGCTTCAAAAAAGGCTTAAAACGCACCATTTTGCTTCTAATTTTTAAAAAATGTCCCGGACCCTTCCCCCGCCCCCCCCCCCCCCCCCTCAATACCCGCCAGGACCCCCGGTAAGGCCATCCCATATTAATGTGCCCCGGTTTCACTCACCAAAAATATGGCAAGCCTAACTATTCATGAAGAGATTGATTGCTGTTTGGGAAGAGCAGAGGCAGCAGAACTGGGCACGAGGAGAATACAGCGTGAGATCTTTAGGCGGAATAGTCATTTGCCTGCTGGCTGCTCAATGTATGTGTCATCACTGTAGTAGATTGTGTAGCTCACGGATTGGACTGATCAGTCATCTGAAGAAGGATCAGTAGGAAGACTAATTCATAATCACTCCCGAGTGAATGCCAATATATAATATAATGTATAATAACAGAAGATGACAAATGTAGGAGAATCCATCGCGAATCGGAGACCATACAGCATATCACAGGGGGCTGTACAACAATTTCATCTACTCACTACTTGAAGAGGCATGACCAAGTAGCCAAGGGCAATCCACCTGAACCTGGCAAAGAAGCACTCTTTAAGTAATAATGTTCTGCTTTACTATCAATATATTCTTGATGCTGTTCTGGAGAACGATACACACAAGCTACTATGAGAAAGGTCAGTGATCACAGATAGACCTGTATCAGCAAACAGACATTATTCTAACTGATGAAGTGCAAAAACAAAATCTTCTAATAGACATTGCAGTCCCTAACTCGCATAATATCCAAAACATTTATGCGGAAAAAGTAACGAAATATATGCCTCTGGCTGAAGAGATCCGACAGATGTGGCGACAGGAATTTGTCACAGTATAGCCTATCATAATCTCTTCCACAGGGACCATACCGAAGTCGCTGAAGGCCAACCTCGATAACTGGGGCTGCACCATAATCTGCATACCAGTATGAAAAAGTAGTTATTTTAGAGACCTGCTCCGTAGTTCGTTCGTTCCTCAACCTACCAGTATAGAAAACTCCACTCCATCTTGCAACAAATGCCGTTAAAATTGTGAATTATACCCAATGACATGGTAAAGCAAAGCCAACTCAGTACAGGTCATGGAGGCCCTGGGAGTAGTGGAAGGTAGAGGCTTCCACTCTTTGTGACATCGTCACTAGATGGGATGGAGTTGTCGGCTTCACGCCCGGCCGTCTTTGCTCCCAGGAATTAGCCTGGTACTCATTTCTGTTCTAGGCTGAGTGAACCCCAGCGCCATTTGCATTTCCGAAAGTGGTAACTTAATTTGGTTTCTAAAATCCACTACCTGGGTGGGGATCGAACCCACTCCCTTACAGTTAGAAGCTCAGTGCCGCTACCGACTGCGCCACGCAGCCTCCTAATGACATGGTGAACATAGGCTATCAATTATAATAATAAAGTTATTAGTTGTACGTCCCTTTTAACTACTGTGGCTTTTAGAGAAGCCAGGATGCCGGAATCTTGCCCCGAAGGGGATCTTTGCTCACCCTAAAATGCCAACTGACTGCGCCGGGATTCAATCAAACCTAGATTCAAATCATGCTGTGAAAAATGGGGAAACAAGACTACACGCCTATTAATCAGAATGCTAAAATACTAAGGTGTAGAAACCACTTCGGACAATAGTTTGCTGAGTAAGATTTGATCACGAGACACCTTTTGGAATCTAAGTACAATCTCCAGCACTACGGGGAAGCGTGTTACCCGTCTCCATCCATAATGGTCTACACCCGATTACAACTCATTTCAAAGTCTGAAGAAGACTAAGGTGAGTTGCCTCCGTGGAATATAAGTGAACCACGTTGGATTCCGATATTGATCACATGTTCAAATTTTTAACTAATCAGATTAGTATTATCCGTTAGAGATACAAGCGTCGGCCTTTGGCCCTTTTCTCGTCAAGAAAGACTTCAACTGCTACGATCAACGAACTTTGGCACAGCCAAGATCGTGGCACTTGTCTCTCGAACACGCAATATTAACATCATTATTATTGTAATTATTATTATCGATAAAAAATACCCTATCGAATTTTCAAGTAGCATTTAAGAAAAAAAACTTTCTTATTATGAAACAAATTACTACCCTGAGAAATAGGATATCTTCTATCAACATCAGGCAATATAAAAATAATTTCTTAATCTGTTGTGATCATTAGTACATTAGCTATTGCGTGTTAAGTTTTATATGTGCATACACAAACATTCGCGCTAAAATATCATAATTGTGAAAATTGGGCCATGTGTTAATTATATATGGCTTCTAATTTTACATCATAAAGAGCGGAATATTCTCTATATGACCACGCAAACATTTTCTTAAATTTATCACTTTGCATTATTGAGAAATGGCAACATCGCCGGGGCAGAAGAGGACGAAGCTAATTGCAGTACATATGAGTGCGAGTGAGAGGCAAATACTACATTTAATCCCATACTGTATTTTAAGGTAGAGACGCTCAATAGATATACAACAGGCCAAACCCTCCCCAGATGAACAGCACGATCCACCCCAGCTTAAGCTGCAACTTCAAACAAACCTGATACTCTTATCCTCATTGGCAAGAAGGGTGAAATAACCGAATTATAACTTAATCCATACTTGAGCTCCAATTTACAAGTTCAATACAGCATTATCCTACCAAGTGATCACGGAAGGACCACCGGTCCTGACACAGGATACTCCAGGAAACTAATAATGAGTTCCCGACCAAGTTCATTGCTCTAACTATAGTAGAAGTTACTCTTGTTGTCTTCCTCCTTTAGAAGCCGCATATAGTCTAACTTAGTTGATGATTAATTATTTGATAATTCTAAGTGCTCAAGTAATTTCTCTACAACATGATCTTCCCTCTAATGTAGGCGTGCTCAACCTGATGCTACGAGCACCATGGTACTCCCGTCACACGAGCCATAAAGTGCTTTCATTCACAAGCTCCTCTGAGATTCATTCTTCAATTCAAATTTTGTTTCATGGACCAAAATAACAGTGTTATCATTACAAATTTTGATAGGCAGAAATTTGAATTGATAAACTGATAATCCACCTGATGAATACTAAGAGAAGTTGTTTAATGAAATATTAAACGACGTACATGTTTCGGAATATTAATGATTCCATCCTCATGCAAAGAAACATATGCCTGGCTAGCTCCTTCATTTATTAAGACAATTGTTAATGTGTACGCATTCTAGGCAGAAATTTATCATTTTGTTCAAGCAATTTTGTTTAATCTACTGTACAATAAAAATAATTGGACATCCCTGTTTTGTAACGCGAAATATGCCATCTGAATCGACTGTCCATACGTCAATGTATCTTATCTGTATGGGTCATGCAAGCAGTTATAGCATGCATGGTGAGCGCTGAATCCCTAGCTACAGAGAGAGATAGGTGAAGGAAAGAGAGGCGCATGTTTGTTGTATAATTATTATTATTGTTGGCATGAAGGTGTTGCTCACAGTCACAAAGAAGTTGATAACACCTGTGTCTAACGTGTAAATGCCGAGGAGCATATAGGTTAAATCCCTACAGGAGCAAGGATAGAAGAAACCACCTTAATGGAATTTATTAACAACTTATTTGTCATCGAGATGCATTTTGGCCTTCAGTCTTCCTTACAAGGGAAGTGTCAGGTAAAACAGGTCGAAACCTATCTTGAAACTTTGTGGACGCAATCGTTGTACTATAAGATGCCAATGTGCGGATAATCAGATGCCAGATTGAACTGCAAGGCTCCGAAATCGTGTGGCGTACTAGTATGTCAGGTACGATTTCGTAGCCTTGCAGTTCAATCTGGCAGCTAATATCCCAAATGTTGTCCTTT
This sequence comes from Meconema thalassinum, assembly GCA_946902985.2. NCBI lineage: Eukaryota > Metazoa > Arthropoda > Insecta > Orthoptera > Tettigoniidae > Meconema > Meconema thalassinum. The sequence goes on from OX336396.1 coordinate 166,817,452, forward strand.
TATAGTACGATTGCGTCCACAAAGTTTCAAGATAGGTTTCGACCAGTCTTACCTGATAGTTCCCTTGTAAGCCTGGTCCAAAAAGAAACCACTAAAGTGAAAACGAGCTTGGGATGCATCCAGCCAGCATTCCCTACACATGGAAAAAAGAGCAGAAATATAGGCGAAATGCGAATAAAATATCAATTGCATTCGACTGCGTGATATAAAGCTTAATCAAGCTGAAACCAAACGAAAAAGAAGTTTTTCGCGGGATAATTCCTAAACAAAATTTGAAAATTTACCCACCATATTGCGACGAAGGTGCGATCAAAAAACGGGAAATTGTTCAATATTTGTGAAATGTCAAAACCCAACCAAACCCCGTGCCACTGCACCCCATGATGGACCTAGGCCTACCAAGCGACCGTGCCCAGTCAATTGGCTATGGGATGACACGTGGTGTGCACGTCGGGTCCACACGGCTCCGTGACCCGCTGCTTCACTGTCAGACAGCTACTCAATTGCCCTCACGAGGCTGAGTGCACATCGTTCCAGCCCGCACGTCAGTTTCTAAAATCCCTAACGGAGCCGGGAATCGAACTCAGGCCCTCCGGGTGTGAGGTAGGAGCACTACCCCAACACCATGTGGTCGGTGAAAAGTCACGACGATAAAATACCTTGAAAATGCCCATATACTTCACATCTGCCGGTACATTAGCTTTGTGGTTTAACTATGAAAGTTCACGAATAAAGCATTCGCGAAATTCGAGTATCCCAACTGGTTGCTTACTGGACCAAAACCTAGGAGTTGTGTCATTTGACGGGCCTGTAAATCGTGTTTATTAAGCCCCGTGTACTTTGGTAAGTGTATAATTTGTTTGATAACCTGTGTTATTGGGTTGGCTGTGGCAGTTTGTGTATTTATAATTCGAGTAAGGATTGGGAAGGAGGTGGCCGTAGCATAAAGTCAGGAACCATCCCAGTATTTGCAGTAGAAGTTGAAAAGCATGGAAAACCATTTCCAAGATGGCTGAGGTGGGAATCAAACCTACCTCTTCTCAGTTTTGTCTCACGAGACTGAGTGTCCCCCTTTCAACCCTCAGACCAGAATTATTTTTTTTGGCAAAGAATCGAACCCGAACCACCGAGACGACCATAACAAGAGAGAGATCTGCCCCCGTTTCAACAGTAATGATCGACAGACCAGTTGTTATTCATGTCCCAATTTTTCGTTAGAATTGATCAAATTATGGTCTCTGTTTAGCGTATCCTTTCTCAATTAACTCTATCCTTATCAATTTGCTTGGCTGCTAACGTAATGGCATCCGCTAGAGTCAGGTATTATGCCAATGACGGGAAACTAGCAATCAAAGTTGATGTTGTATTTCCTCATTCCTAGAACTGGATCACATTCCAATTGTGGTATAACTGATAACACAGAGGAAAAGGAAGATTAAACAGTCAATGCTCGCCACGACTTCCTGCAACATTACAGCCATCCCACTGCATAAAGGAGGATGCAATACGATAACAGCGATCTCCATCTGACGAAAATACCGACTACAGTCGATCAAAATATTATGTGCACTCGAGTTTGAAGGTTGTTTGTGAAGTAACCAATAGACCTACATAAAATCCAATAACATCATCATTTTCGTCGTTCTATTTTACGTTAGTTCATTTAGGTTTGGAATTTTTAATTTATGTTTCAATATTGTTTATCGCAGTTGGAACACAAAAAGTGCCCGTTTTTAAGCGTGTTTCAACCATGCGTCACAATTAAGAATTATTGTCACAAACCCGTCATCAGATCGATTCTAAATTTTAACACAATATACATTGGAATGTTGTATAACTGGCTTATTAATTTCAAAATTCTGTGTGTTCAGGAGAGAAGGTTGTTCATTTTTGTAAGGTAACTTTTTCTCGGCTAGGGGGGTCGTTGGAAAATGTAATTCTTGGTCGCGTTATAATCCTAATACATCAAAAAGTGATGCTGTATGACTGTGAAATACGTAAATTAATTCAATTATTTTATAACGGTTTGTATTTGTATGGGGAAATAAGACATGGCTCACCAGCTAGCCACCCCGGGGAAAGCTGTACAGCGTTGTCAAGATGGAGCCCATCACGCGTCATGGCATGCCTCGCTCGGAAGTGATGGGCTCCATCTTAAATGAGACGCATGGTTGAAACGCGCTTGAAAACGGGTACTTTTTGCGTTCCAAACGCGATAAAAAATATTAGAATATAAATTAAAATTTCCAAACATACATGAACTAACGTAAAATAGAACGAAGAAAATGATGATATTATTGGATTTTATGTAGGTCTATTGGTTACTTCACAAACAACCTTCAAACTCGAGTGCACATAATATTTTGGTCGACAGTAGGCTATGTTAAATAGCTTTTTATAGATAACTTTGAAGTCATTTTTGAGTGTTGCCTTATCGATAATTGTTGTTACACTTTTCCGTCGGTCAACAATATAGACTAATACCAATTACTGGGACATGCGAAAAAATAACTTTAACAAGAAATGCATGTGATTCTATACAGTGAGAGCCTTATCTATAGAAGGGAACCACGCCGGGGCCGTGTGACGAGTAGAGATGGTTGAGTTACCACTAGATGACTGGCATTTGCCGATTATAGTTCTTGCACTTTCCTCGTTAACTTTCGGCACACCTTTGAAATCCACGACTGCCTGGAGCCGAGGCTTTACCAGCGCGGGGCTCTGCGTTGTCAACTTTCCACTGTAGAAACTGAGAGCAAGCAGCGAGACTGTACAGAACTACGAGGAGATGAGCAACACTGGACACTTGACACTTCCGTGACACGAGAGCTAGCCGCCAGGGCAGAACTTCGGATTCCACGTGGAGTGATAGGGGAATCATTCTATTGGTCAACAACGGTCAGCTATTGGTCAGTAGCGAACAATGGCTATTGTTGGCGCGTGCTACGCCTTAGCCTACTATTGATTCGCCGCTTGTTAATCAGGAATGTGAGGGAACGATACACAAGAGTAGGTCGGGAAGAACCGGATGCTGTCATATCATTCATTATTAGCCTTCAAGATTTGATTGCCGGCAGTCGAGAAGGGAACAATTCTTTGTTTACAAGTGTCACACTGTCAGCCTGCTTGGTTGACAGATACAGTTGCGAGGGTAGGATATGACTAAACTTCAGTAGCCTCAGTCATCCTTCAACTGTCCGTGGTGACATAAGCTCTTGTGAAGCGATTTCCCCAATTCCTAAATATTATTATATTATTAAATTTTCCGTTTACAATATAAATTCTATTTCACGCAAGTAGCGCAAGTAATATTGCTTGACTTATGTGCAGACTGCACTCCGTCGTCGCTGTCTCCCCCTGCTCGTCTCGCAAGGCTCCCGCTGCAATAAACAACAAACGCTGGCGCAGCCAAGTTCATTGGCAATCAAATCTTGAAAGGCTATTACATACGGAGCTGGCAAGATACCTTTTTTTTTGAGACAATTAAGACTTGTGTTGAAGTACTGTAACCTATCTCGTATCCCGTGACAATTAAGACTTGTGTTGAAGTACTGTAACCTATTTCGTATCCCGTGAACACGGTTAGGTATAGAACAAAACGTCGAATTTGTCCAGTGATAACTTATCATCAGATGAAAAAGTCTTTCAGTAAGATGTGTTCGTGCGGTTCAGCGGCGTGTGATTTTAACTTGTGGGGGAACCTCAAACAAAAAGTATACAGAAACAAACCGCGTACTTTGGAGGCTCTCGAGTACGAAATAACAGCACTAATACGAAATATCAGTCAGGATAAATTACAGCGAGTGCACCAAAACTTCCTACGTTGGTGCAATGTGTGTTTATAAGACAGAATTTACAGCAACTTCTTTGAAATTCAACTAAGTAATTACGATTATTAAATACATTAGAAAGTGTAAATGTGTTGAACTAGTTGGGCGCTACTCTGCTGTTATAGCCAGTGCCTTGATCGACAGGCGGCTAGCCAGAGTGGCAATTGAACAATTTTGCTTAAGCAAGCATTCAGTTTATTTAGCCCTAAAATGTATATAAGAGCAAACAGAAATCTCCTGAAATTAGTAGCCTATGTATAAAAATACATACTCCAGTCTCTTTTCATCAATCCAAGGATTGGCTTTATTCAATATACAAATTTCATCGAATTATATAACCGACAGCAGTGGTTACGCTGGTTAAAGCGCAGCGTTAGGTCACGGGGCCAAGCTCTCTGCTGACTCGGTAGACGCGTGGGTTCGAGCCCCACCGTCGGCCGTCCTTGAAATGGTTTTCCGTAGTTTCCCCATTTTCAACACCAGGCAAATGCTGGGACGGTACCTTCTGATAGGCCACGGCCGCTTCCTTACACATCCTTGCCCTGTATTATTCATCTTCATTCATTCCATCTCTCATCCCGACACGTAGGTCGCCCACGGGCGTCGACTAGAAAGACCTGCACTCGGCCTCTCAGGAGGTCACAAGACAAAAAAAAACGAATTATATATTTTTATTGTTTTTGGATCTGGAGGGGGGGGGGGTGGATTGATTCCCCTAATCACCCCCCGTAGTTACGTCACTGACTGGGAATGAGTTTGCCGTCATTACTTCTATACTCGGAGCTTCATTACCACGTCACAAAGACCCGTAATGAAACAACAAGTAGTATAATAAAACTTCTACTTCTCGGAGAGATGAGCAGCAATAGTTAATATAAAAATAAACAGGAGAAAACCCCTTGTGAAGGTGGGTAAAAGAGAGAGAGAGAGAGAAGTATTTGTGGGGAGTGGTGAGAAAGAATAAGTGCTGGAGGTGCGGTGAAAACCTTTTAAGTTAAGTTTTTACAGATATATTACTTGTCGAGAGTCTTAAGGCAACTCCTTCTTGACTTACCACATAAACTCACAATTATACACTCTTGAAGACACCACTGTAGCAGCTTCACATACATGGCCAGTCTGTCGTTACTCGCCAGCAATAACAAGCCCCCTAGGTAATTCCTTGACAGCCAATTAAAAAAGAATCCCTCTCGGCACGCCGGAAGGCCGAGGTAGATTTCCCCCAGGCAAAGGAAACTTTTTAAATGCACTAAATTTACCAACTGTTGTATACCTACAAATATTAAGCACCCCTTTGGTCAATGGCTGGAGCTATTAATAACTTTAATAAGGCCGGTATTACACTATCAAAGAAATTTTGATATGACGGTGTAATGAGGAAATGTTTTATAAAAGGTGCCGATGCCGAACCCAGCGACGCTAAGACAGCGATTTCCCGCACTTTATGTACGTATTGTGCATATATCCTCTTCAAGTAACGAATATGTCACATAAGGCATTACAGCACTATACACAATCAAAATAAAATAACTGGCTATATATACAGTACTCCCTCTGTAATCCGGCATCTCAGCTCTCCGGCACTCTCAGTAATCCGGCGTTTTGTATTCGAGTACGAGCTCACACTTGATTTGATAATGCATCCCCAATACTGTACAACGTTTCCCACGCAGCGACAAGACTAGTGTCTGAGTAAACAATGCATTGGCACCAAGAGCGCTGACTCACGGACGACCCCCTTCAGTTTTACGATGTATTTTCGTGCTTTTTTACTTTGTATAGTACAATGTAATTAAAACTGATTTTCAAATGATGTCTGCGTTTTTCTCGATATTTTCCAGTAATCCGGCAGTGCTGTGGTCCGATATCTGCCGGATTACCGAGAGAGCACTGTATATATATAAATTAGGCTATAACTTAGTCTATCTAAAATTTTGAAGTCCAAGAGATGTGAAAAGCGAAAATATGTCAAAATAATCCGTAAGTCAAAGCATAGTAGGCCTAAGTATTGTATTATGTAGCTTTCTAATGAAATCTACCAAATATGAGAAGTATTTCGTACAAGATACCGCACTAGAATCTTGGTCTTTTGTTGAAAGGCAATATGATTTTAAAAAAATCCACCTTAGCTAGATTTGAAAAGCGTGTTCCTTAAGAAAGCAGCGTTCCTTCCCTATAACAAGACGTCACTTTATTCACGAGTGTCTGGGAGCATTCACGACGTCAAACAAGCAATTTCCCTCGCATGCAATCAGCCCCTATTCCGCTCCCCCAACCAAGTTAAGACGCTATACTAATCCCTCCGAGGAGTCCTCCTGAAAAGAAAGTACCGTACACATCTTTCCAAGCGAAAAGAAGGAAATATTTCATACCGGTTTGTCGTACATATATTATTATTCAACGAAGACACCCTCCTACTTACTTTTTAGGACAATCCTAGCATGAAATAATTCTAACCTACGGTTTGCGCTTTACTCATGCATGAAGAAAGATTTCTAGAAAGGGAAACAGAAAAACATCCTTTGATCATGGAATGTTTGAAAAACTAAATAACTACACAAATCTTCAATTTAATCCCATTCAACGATGGGGATGCAGACTCCCCTTGTAATACGTACGTATTAGACAGGATTTCAAGATCAAAATACCGCCATCAGTGAAAGGAACAAGAAATGCCAGAAATACGGAAATACACCGAGAAGAAATGTACGGATACCATACAAAGCGCAAATACTCTGAACAATTAAGATAACATGCCAGGAAATCTACTAACACGGCTCTCTCTCATTTGTGCACCCTCAAATGCCAACTGCCTGCGCTAGGATCCGATCCTGCAATCCTGGACTCAGCAGACGAGAACATTACCGCTGGTGTCTGTTAAGGGATACTACTGTACTTGGGATAACAGGAGGAATATAATTTTATAGAAAAATGTTTCTAGATCCACGTAGTTTGGGGAGGAGATATTGTTGAGGGAGATCTTGGTAACCCCAGCTGGGATGTATCATGTTCTTAGGATGTGGAACGTAGTGTAGGGTCGCGGTCCCAAGGAAGGAAATTAGTGGGAATATTCTAGACCGTTTTTTGGTGGGTGGGGTATATTCCCACATTGGAATGACCTCAGCTGGTGACTTAACATTTATTTCGGGAATTTACTAAGTCTATTATCGTGTTGGAAGCCAGTTTCCAGTTTCCCAACGGGGATACTGATCAACATGCCCCAAGCTTCCAAAATCGAATTATCGTTGTTGATTCAGTTAAGGGCTTTCCAATGTCATGGTCATGTAGCCCCGTGTACTTGTGTGTGGAATGTGTGACTCAGAACGAGGACACAGCCCTTGGGAGTTATTTGAGCCCCTAGTCAGTACAGTCGTCAATGCTGATCCCGAACACTTGTGTTGTCCAACACTCTGCCCCGCTATAGCACCGATCGAATGTCCTCTACCTGGTATTTTTCTGAACAAAATTGTATTTTAGGCAAATATGAAGTTGCTTTCATCATCAACTTTGGCTGGCTGAATTAGATAGGAATTATCTAATCAAAAAAGTAAGTTGAATAATTTATTTCCGTAAGAGCAAATGACTGCGATAAGATCTGAACCATTTATTCTTTGGTCAAAATGATACGTACTTGGGATAAAAGGAGGAATATAATTTGATAGAAAGAAGTTTCTAGATCCAATTAACTTAATGGATTTCGCAGTACTATAGTGCCCGGTCTATGAGTATAAAACAAACATTAAGTTAACTGCATGCTTGGCTTCTGCTCCTTGCTTTGCCAACAAAGCATAGCTTTATTTCGGGGCGACCGAGAAGAACAATTACGGCATTGTGTCAAGGATAAATACATATGTTCTCCTCCTCTCCTCCTGGAGTCTCAGCAACTGGTCGTCTGATTCTACGAACGTTTACGTCATAGAAAATTAATTTGAGAATGAACAGGTCACGGCCAATAATCATGTACGTTTTTGTTAGGACGCGATAAACACGCAGGAGAGAACTATATTTTTAGTGTCAAGCATAATTTGGACGTGAGATCCAATAAAACAAGAATTCAATCAACGATGCTCATTGGAAACTTCACAGGAAAAAAATCAGGTTTCGACCCTTTATCAATCCATCATACTTATTGGAAAAGTTAAAAAAAAATATATATATATATACGACAGTTGTAATAAGCGATCTTCGATAATCGAAAATGATTAATCGACTAATCGAATAAAATAATAATCGGCTAATCGAAGTATCGATTAATTGATTAGTAGACTGAACACGTGGTAAGAAATTAACTTTAAATGAGAGGTTATCGCGTTAGTTGAGTTAACTTACACTCATTTTCGGAATTATGTATAGAAATCTATATAAGTTACTTATTGACGAAATATACAAAGTGCCCTTCCTTGTTTATTTTAACATTAGCCAAATGAGAGTCAATGACAGTGGAAGGAAAACCATCAATCAAATTGGGAAAGGTTTATATAAAAGAAAAAGAAAAACAGAGTTTTCAGCAAAGATTTAAAATTATTGTTCAATGTTTTCAATTTAGGACAGGAGCATTTTTGTTTTACCTTTTTAGGTAAGTTTTCACAAAGAAGCACACATTCATATTAATTAACTTAATTAAATGTCTGTTTTGCTCCTGCGAGGGCTAGTGAAAGGTGCGAAGTAAATAGATTAATCGACAACACAATCAGTTATTCGACCAACCTATTAATCGATAGATCGATATTTTATCAATTAATTGATTTTTCTGCTTTGAATAATCGATTATGTGATAACTGAAATTAATTAAAAACACCAGCCCTAATGTATACATTATTCCCCAAATCGGCTGAATGGCGCAGGTGGTTGCGATTTAGCTTTTATAGCACATGTTAAACCAGAATTAAATATCTTGGATGAGCAGGGAATCTAACCCAGACCTCAGCCAAGAATGCTAGGCCACGAGATGGTTGGTATTGTGAGATTATGTTGTCAACTTGATACAAGTCATTAAGGAAGAGTTTCAATGAGAGGCCGAGTCGTGCGATAGTAGTGATGTATTTCCTTGTAACAGTCAAGTCTAGGTCAGAGCTCAAGAAGAGCGATTACATCAGCTCGAGACTATAAAATATATGAGTGGGTGGGGTTGTGACGTAACGTGGTATTATAACGGGGCTTGTTGTCACTCCAAAACTCTTACCGCCAAAAACAAACAGTCCATTTCCCTAAGACAGGCAGGCTATATAGAGGTCAGTGACCGCCAATAACATCGCCCATTGCGTTTTACCATAACCGTTCAGGCGCCAAGCAACACATTAATAAGAGACAGCAGGGACCAGTAGACTCGTATGACGAAATAGCACCCGGCACTCATCGCAAGAACCCGGTCCTGCCCATAAAGGTAGCGAACCTAGAGCAACCACACCACTGTGGTTCTCAATTAGGGTGACGCCAAACAATTAGTTGAACAAAACACTAGAAATCCTCAATATGCTACCTTCGAAACTACTCATTCGTTTTGAAAATGTATCAACATGGTACGTAAAATTTATGTTATATGATAAAATAGCTAAGTTACTGAAAAAGCAATACCATTCACTGTTACCAACATTAAAATTAATGAATTCTTAAAACGAAAATTTTTAGCAAGAGGTACATTATGACCCAACAATTCAAGTAGAAGATCTGTAACTTAACACATTTAAAGAAGAGTTCATGGCTTGCAATCCAAACTGAAATCATGGTTCTAGTTCCAACTTATTATTTATACAGTTTTCTTTGAAAAATGTAAAATATCTTCGGTTTTAAAGCAATAAAATTTTCTCAAGCTGCATAAATAGTCTAGTGCAGCCATCATTCACATTAATATAAGTTACATAGGGATGTAAAGTCGGCCCCGTGGTCTTGGAGTAGCGCGCTTGCCTCTCAACCGGAGGCCCCGGGTTCGATTCCCAGCTACTTCAGGGATTTTAGAAACTGACGTGAGGGCTGGAACGGGGTGCTCTCAGCCTCGTGAGGAAAATTGAGTAGCTGTCTGACAGTGAGGCAGCGCCCCGGTCATGAAAACCAAGATTAACCGCCGAGAGGGACCCGATGCACTGACCACGCGCCACCCAAATATATTCAGGCTGAATGGCTGGTCAGCGGTCGCTTGGTAGGCCTAGGCCCTTCTTGGGCTGTGGTGTCAGGGGTTATATGGATGTAAAGATACTGTAAAAATTTCAAGTAGACAAGTGGAGTAGATTGTGAGATCATCTACCTGCATAAAAATAAAAGAAAACTGTCAACGGAAATTATGAAAAGGTAAAAATGTAATTGGTCTTTTGCCCGAAGGCAGGTCCGAGCCTCCGAAGAAACTATCCTCAGCCGTAGTTTACGTGCGATAGGGTGGCTCCTTTCCGCTCCTCCTTTTGTTGGCCAACAGCGTGCAGTACCTAGAACCCGTATACCATCCAAGTTCCGACCACGCCCAATGTTGCTTAACAGCGGAGGTTTCATGGGATCCGGTGTTTTAACATGGCCAGGCCGTTGGCCTATGAAAAGGTACAGTAAGTTAATTGAATAAAGTCTTGATAGGTGTTTGCCAAAGTTGACACACTTCAAAATGCCCATATTTGGAAATTAACATTTTTGTTCCAAACTAAGTTTCTATGATAGTTCAATGAAAAGATAGAAAATTATTTGTTTTCAACCCAAACCTAAGCAACTGACTAGAGAACGTATATCATTGAACGATCAGCTGATGTCCCATATCCCCTACAGGTTTGTTGACATTCCATATTTTCTTCCACGAAGGCGTACTGGATGAATTCTTAGACCAGGGGCTCTCAACCTGTGGTACGCGTACCCTTAAGGGGTACGCGAAACATTTCAGGGGGTACGCGGCAGGCCACCCTTCTACTCGATCCACTCGTGCCGTGACTACTGTGTGAGTTATTTACGGCGCGTGTATTTGAACTCCACAAAGAATTGCATATTTTCTTTACCGAGCACAATTCTAATTTATCATTAGTACTCAATGACTTTGGTTGGCTTTTAAAATAGGCCTATTTAAGTGATATTTTTGAAAAACTGAACATATGGAATAAGTGTATGCAAGGTAGTGTTTCTGATATGTTCTATGTTGAAATGAGAACTAACGCAATGATTGCAAAAATCACCCTTTGGGAAAAGAAACTGAACATCAACAACTATATTTTGTATTATTAAAATACATTTCCTTATAAAGTTACAAAGTTTAAACCATACTAACTAAATACCTTTTACATTTTTAATAACCATTATTACTACCTAAGAAAGGTTAGTAGGGGGTACGCAGGATGTTTAATTTTTTTTAAAGGGGTACGATGGTTGAGAAAGGTTGATAACCCCTGTCTTAGACGATGGTGGTTTCAGCACGATGGAGCACCACATCATTTTTTCACTTGCGGTACGAGATCATCTGCACCACAGATTTGGGCAACAGTGGATAGGTCGTGGTGGTCCGATTACTTGGCCTCCACGTTCAACCGACTTGACACCGCTAGACTACTACCGCTGGGGTTCATGAAAACCTTGATTTACGAGACCCCTGTTGAATCCGAGGAAGACCTACTGGCGCGGGTTATGGCTGCGGGGGATGTTGGAGGACCAGGGATTGGTGATCGTGCGTACCAGAGCATGGTATGGAGGTACCGTGTCTGTGTTGATGTCGGTGGCCGTCACATCGAGCCCCACCTGTAATTGAACTCAGACGACAGGAGTCGGGCAGAGCGCCGATAATGCGGGAGTTGTGAACGTGTGCTGTTTTCGGACACACGTTTCTATGCTGAACACAACAGTCTTGATCCCCGCCACAAACCCTCAAAGTTTGTAATGGGAATTTAGTAACACCCTGTGTCCACCCCTGTTAGTATTGATGCTTATTCAAAGACCAAGCACAATGGAGCTGATAACCTAGGACAACTCTGAGCTTGCCTGACCTGCGAAGAGTTCTTGTTGCGTGAGTCACTCGAGTTTTATTGACTGGTTTGACGCTCTTAAAAAAGGCGCGGAAATACGCTAAGTATGGGGACCGGACAGTTTGAGAAGAGAAAATGTCGTTTGAAAAAGACAAGATGTGATTTGATACACTATGAATACAAAAATGTAATATATTTCATATATTTAATGTAAAAGAGCGGATTGCAGGCCGGCATTCACTGAAGTAGAAAACCATTTCTAAGATGTCTGAGTTAGGAATTAAACACACTTCCACTCTGTTTTGTCTCGTGAGGCCGACTAAAACCCATTCCAACCCTCAAACCAGAATTAAATTTCTTAGCAGAGTTTGGAATCGACACCGACCTCCGCTATGGCAGTTTAGACACTACGCTAAGAGGTGGACGATATCTCAGTAGCGTCAAGAAGCTTGTGTATTCATGAAGATGTCCACAGAGCATTCTAGTCCATACAGACGGCACGAACAACGCCATTAATTCCAGACGTTTAATTACTGCAGCCTTCATTAGCAACGACAAGGGGAAGAGCTTACTGCGCGGTTTATTAAAAAGAACACACAATTAACAGAGATTTGGTCATGATTAAACATAATTTTTAGCCAACAAATCAAAACTCGCGCTTATTATTCTGAAACGAGCAAATGCCGGGACGGCTCCTTTCAATACGTCCACGACCGATCTCATTCCAATAACCCTTCCCTGAATCGTCATGAAAAGAGAAGTAAGTTACTTGTTCATTGGCTGCATTAATAAAATTATTATTCTGAAACACACCGTGACGGAATCATAAATAGACAGGCCTGACAAATTCGTAACTATCAGCTCGCTTGCTTGCAGACCAAGATTGCACTGTTCTTGACAAACGTTTGAACGTTTTTTAATAAAGAAAGTACAGCAAGAGTCCCGCTATTCCAAACTAATTGGGACCGAACCCTGTTCGGATTAGCGAAAATTCGTATTAGGTTGATTTTCGTAAAATACGATAATATATTGACTTTAAGGCTCGAAAACCAATACTGCACTGTAATGTTATTATAAGCACTGTTGGCGTCTACCTCGCTTAAAGCAATGCATCTGCGACACATAAGCTTCCACTAATGGTGATCGGCAAATCGGTAACACCACGGTGTTTCAAAAACTTGAACATGAACTCAATCCCCGTTATTTACAAAAATCAGACTTCACTTGTTAACTTCAGTGTTGATTTGCGTTTCCGTTTGTTTTGTCGTTAACGTAAAGAAAATTGCATTCGAACTTTGTTACGCACATTGTTAGTAGGTTTTTTAGTTATTTTTAGTTTTAGTGTATAAGATAACCGCCAAATTCACTGTTAGTTAGTTATTGTTGTTTTAAGGGGCGGAACTACGAGGTCATCTGTCTTTGTGTGCTAATGAATTTACGTTTTTACTTAAAAAAAAAACCAAGTTTAATCTTACTTTCCATATTTTCCTGTATTAAAATTCAAAACACATTTGGTAGATTTTTTCCTACCCCTGTTCGGATAAGGCGGGTTTTCGGATTAGCGGAGTTCGGATTGGCCGGACTCTACTGTACTTTTAAATCACCAATTTACTTAGGATCAGGTGAGGAAGAACCCTCAAAGAATCATAGCGAAGTCGATAACACTATGTTTTAGTTTGGTTTTTGCTTTAGACGAAAACAATATTATGAAGGGGATTGGAAAGCAGAAGTAAGTTATTACGTGGAGCCCTAGGCAGCTGTAATGCCCCCCTTTCACCACACATCGCGGTTCACCGCACCATGGACAAACAGAAGCTCGTGGCTTTGAGAGACATCACGAGAGGCTTTAATATACGCTACGGGAACAAATAAAACTAAACAAAAAAAAGGAGCAGGTAGCTAAAACGAATGAACAAGTACGAGCAACACATATCCAATATTATAGCAGCGTCAACCATTCCAAACATTGCTGGTGTATTTGTTTTTGTTTGAGTCTTCAGTGTTTTGACTCCTTTGATGCAACCCTCCAGGCCTTCCCGTCCTGAGCTGCAGTAATCGTTTCAACTCTACATAGCTACCTCATCCTACATCAGAGGCAATCTGTTTAACCCTTAGCTGACCACTCACAGATATTTTTCTTCTTTCAAAATCATGACTTTTTTTTACAATATACTGATAACAAAGGAATTGTTAAAAACATTCTACTTTCAGAAATGGCATTATAAAAAGCAACGTGGTACTCAGAAGTACTACTGGTCTGTGGGACCATTACAGTACTGTGAATAATTTACAAAATACGAACTATTGTGTTCTGCGATATGTGTGCTTTATTTGTTCTGCGATATGTGTGATTTATTTAAGTTAGTTAGTTATTGTTGTTTTAGGGGGCGGAATTACGAGGTCATCTGCCCCTTTATTTAAGTTAAAGACTAAGATTTGCCAGGTTGAATTTTAATGAATTGTCGGAAGGAATAATACAGTAGTTCCAGAACAATCCTGCGTGGTGCTAGTTACAACTGAGGGAAAGAATGTACGTACAAAACCCCAATAATTAGCTGGTACTTAACAAGTATAACTCTGTGATCTGACTGAATGGGATTGACAGTTTTCGCCTCGCCATGTGGTCTGAGAACGAGGTTGCCTAACTGTACACGCCAGAGAGATACAACTGACCAGGCACTGAAGCACGTGGGCTGTAATATTGCAACGCAGCGCATTATGACAGTCATCAACTATGCGAACATGGAATGGTCAAGAGGCAGAATGGTGAAGACTGACGTGGAATTTCCGGCCAAATGTCAATCCCAAGTCCACCGCGTTGAGTAGTGACGAGCATTATTGGCTATCATCGTGATAGCCGCGGCTCGATTTTCGGCCCAGCCAAGAAATTTAATTCTGATTTAAGGGCTTGAACGAGGTACAGGCCTACTCAGCCTCATGAGAAAGCACTGAGAAGAGGCGGGTTCTATTCCTACCTCAGCCATCCTGGAAGTGATATTCCGTGGTTTCCCCACTTCTACTCCTGGAAAATACCGATAAGGTACCTACCTTACGGCCGCAGTCGCTTCCTACCAAAATCCTACCTCAATTACAAGTACACACACTAGTACCGACATCACAGTGACACAGGTTATCTAACAACTTGTACGCACACCCAACTACACGGGGTTACATGAGCACGATGTCGCAAAGCCCCTACAGAAACAACAACAATATGTTTAACATATTCTAACGTTAGTCTACCCCTACAGTTCTTATCCTCGAACCTTCCTTCCTAAACTAAGTTTGCTATTCTTGGGTGTCATGTGCCCTACCAACCTATCTCTTCTCTTCATTAGCAGTCGCCAGAATCATCTCTCATCTCCCACTCGGCTTAATACCTCTTCATATGTTACTCTATCTACCCATCTGATCTTCTTCATTCTCTTGTATCACTACATTTCAAATGCTTCTATTCCCCACTTTTCTGATGCGTCAACGGTCCAAGTTTCACTTCACACCAGTGCAGTGTGTGCATTTGTATTCGAGGTGAGTATACTGCGAATATTGCGCATACTGAACATACTGTATACTGTACCTATGTTAAAGTGTATCAGCGTAACTTCTTATCTACATCGGGGCGTAGCTAGTTGGCTTACAATTAATGATAAGACAACGATTTCGTTTCAAGACAGGTGAGTGTCCAAGGCTCGAGTTGAAAATGCAATGACCTTCTGAGATTAAGACTAGGAAATAAGTCGGTGTCCGATACTGATTATCTGTCAGATAAGTGATTGCAAGATAAATGATATCAAACCATTATCAGATATTGCTTGTGCCATTCAGTTCAGTCTATGGAAAAGAAGTACTGCTCGGTTCCAAGCTCTTTGAACTTGCGGGATGAAGGGCAGAGGCAGGGTAGGAGCAGGCGTGAATTGAGAAGCCTGTCGACAGCCCGCCGTGTTACCTGACATTCTCGTATATTCCAATACTGCTAACATGGGACTTTTCTGAAACCAGTGTGGCGTTGGGAATGAGTGACTGAGTCATCGACTAATGTATTTGCTTATGTTACTACGCAAGGACCGAGAAACCTCATCACTCGTCACCACCACTACTCATAGTCGGCGATGCACATTCCTCTCAGGTCCGCGTAGCTTAGACCCGAGCAGTACAGTGGCGCGGCGGACAGTGCGACAGTTGTACAATAACCCGGACTTTCTCTAGTAATAATACGGTTATTCATACATACATACACAGTCATTTTATTCCCACGCAAGGTCAAGATCATAAGTGGGTGGGTCACTATAGATGGCTGTAACATCTCTTCCCCCTTTAACGTAACAGTAAATCGATTGACTCGGCTCCTTCACAATTAAGCACTCTGAAATGCCAAATGACTTCACCAGGAATCAATCCTGCAACCTTGGGGACAGCAGGAGAGAACGTTACCCATGCACCACGCAGCTAGATGTTTATCAGCGGGGAAAAAATGAAAAAGTTTTAAAATCCAAATATTGCGGAATTTTATATTATTCTGCAGTTTAAGTTACTACATTAGAAAAGTGAAACGGACCAATGAGTCGTACGGTTCTACAGTGCCTGGTATTTTGCGCTTTTGTGATTACCAAATGTTAAACGAGAGATTTCTTACGAGCTGACATCGTGGGTTTTTACCGCCCTTCAATAATCCTACTTTCTCAGCCAGAAATCGAACCCTCAATCTTGGGTTCAGGCGTAGAGACTAAAATATACAGTTATAAGATTAGAGGCAATATGGTCAAACACTGCAGATTTACAGGGATGTAATTATAACCGCAAAATAAAACATATCGTACTTTAAGTTTTAGATCCTAATAATAAAGTAGCCTAGTTGATTTATTTAGGAGGTCTGCGACATTGTGGTCATGTACCCCCACGAACGTTGTGTGTATGGGATTTGCCAGAGTGTGATGGCTGTATTAGTGTATGTATTTGTAAGTCAAGTAAGGATTGGGAAGGAGACGGCCGTGGCCTGAAGTCAGGAACCATCCCGGGATTTGCCTGGTAAATAAATTGGTAAACAACAGAAAACCAATTCCAGGATCATTGAGGTGGGAATGGAACCCACCTCTTCTCAGCTTTGCCTGATAAGGCTGAGGATACCCAGTTACAGCCTTTTTGGCAGAGCCGGGAGCCGAGCCCGGACCTCCGGGGTGAAAGCCAAGCATACGAGCCGCTGCACCATGAGGTGGTTTACATAACAATGTGGGCTATCCCTACAGAACATAGACTCCCTGATGCCGCCAGGCGGC
The DNA here is from genome assembly GCA_946902985.2 of Meconema thalassinum. NCBI lineage: Eukaryota > Metazoa > Arthropoda > Insecta > Orthoptera > Tettigoniidae > Meconema > Meconema thalassinum. The sequence goes on from OX336396.1 coordinate 166,834,477, forward strand.
CGGGGTACCGTGACTAACCCCGTGTGTCAAACAATGTTTTGGCGCTAGCAGTAGCGTAGCGCCCAAGTAGTTTATCACATTTACACTTTTTAACGTATTAAATAATCATAATTACTTACATGATTTTCAGAGTAGTTGCTGGAAATGCTGTCTTTCATTTTCTAAACAAACATTGCACCATCGTAGGAAGATTTGGTACACTCACTGTAATTCATCCTCGCTGATATTTCGTATCAGTGCAGTTATTTCGTTCACGAGAGCCTCCTGAGTACGCGGGTTGTTTATGTATACCTTTTGTTTGAGGTTCTCCCACAAGTAAAATTCGCACGGCGCTGAAACTTGCGAACAAATTGACTGCTAACTTCTTCTTCAGAATAGACTATAAGTTTCCACTAAGAAAATTAGATGTTTTGTTCTATACCTAACCATGTCCACGTAATAGGAGGTAGGCTACAGTACTTCCCAGCAAATCACAACCAAGCTATCTTTCCAGGTACGTATGTAATAAATGCTATGACAGCATTCAGGGCGACGGTTCTATAGGGATGGCTCTCACTGCAGGATGGTACTCGTTAGATTTACAGCCTAGTCAGGATAAATACCGTACGTGATAGAGCCACCAGGAACGGTTCGTTAGCCGAGGAAAAGTAGTGATTAACATCTAGAGAGAAAGATATTTCGGATTTAAATGTGAGTGACGGGTTTATTATAATGACAATGTTAGAATCTAGGAGAAATAAAGTTGAACTGGCGTTCCAATTACGAAGGACACTTAAGTTACTGTATAATAAGAAGTCACTCTCCCGGAATACCAAGATAAGACATTATGACACGGTAATTAATTCAGAAACCTTATATGCAGCCGAAACATTGTCACTCACCACTCAGGGACCGCTTGAACGGCTGGAGGTCAGGGAAAGAAATATATTTCGCAAAATCCTAGGCCCCAAATTTCCTACCAAATTAATTCATGTCTGGAACGAAACTCTTTACCAAAACACAGAAAAACTCTCGGACACAATAAAAAAACGGAGAATTGATTTTTATGGGCACATCCTCCGAATTAATTCTGAAAATAGATTAACCAAAAAGATCTTCCGACTACTTTCGTAATAAAAAAAAATCCTTTCTTGATCCTGATGGGAACTGTGTATGTAAACTGTGTGTTCAATCGTGTGATCGTTTTCATGTTGTGCAATGCAACACGCGTCCAGGTCCAACCATCGCTTACTGTACGAACTCCATGTGATATCAATATTATAATGCACAATTTGTGCGCTCTTTAAATACATTAATGAAAAACAAAATCTCTTTGGTTTAAGGAAATTGAGAACGACCTCGTAGAACTCCAAATTACAGACACCATGCTCACGGACAAAACCATCACCAAGGATAAGAAACAACGGTTCCAAGTTAAAATCAAACAAAAGCGTACGATCCACATCTCAGCCGAAGAAAGGGAAGCAAGATCTCAAATGATGAGGCAATACTGGTTCAAAAGGAAAGCTCAAAACAATAAAAAGAAAGAGATTTGATGTACCCCAAAGTTGTGTAAAACAAATAAAGAAGACGACAATGTCAGAAGAAAGGAGACAGAGCAGTCACAGTGTCAAGGTGAAACCAGTTTCAGATTAACATCTCACACCTCCCATTAACACAATGCTTGTGTTACAGTTTCACAGAACAGTGACATAATGCCTGCTTTCAGTTGTTGAGTCGTCTGTAGCCTGCGACAGCATTGACCAACTTGTTCCTTCATGGGAGGTCACGACCAAGCCTCGGGCGTTTAGGTTACACGGGGCGATACAACACAACATACTGCTCGGTTCCAAGCTCTGTGAACTTGCGGGATGAAGGGCAGAGGCAGGGTAGGAGCAGGCGAGAATTGAGAAGCCTGTCGACAGCCCGCCGTGTTACCTGACATTCTCGTCTATTCCAATACTACTAACATGGGTCTTTTCTGAAACCAGTGTGGCGTTGGGAATGAGTGACTGAGTCACCGACTAATGTATTCGCTTCTGTTACTACGCAATGACCGAGAAACCGTATCACTCGTCACCACCACTACTTTTTTTTTTAGCCTATGGCTTTTAGTGCCGGGAGTGTCCGAGGACAAGTTCGGCTCGCCAGTTTTGTAGCTGCTTCGAGACGGACACCCAATGGGTGAGCTACAAGTACCGTTGGGGAGGAAAGTTCGAATGTAAGGACGAGGAGTTGGAAGGTAGCGGCTGTGGCCTATAGTTAGGGACCAACCCCGTCATTTGCCTGGAAGGAAGATGGGAAACCACAGAAGACCATCTTCAAGGTTGCCGGCGGGGGGATTTGAACCCCCTCGCCTCCCGGATGTGAGCGACTGCCAGCAGTCATGCCGTTACGACCACGGCTAACTCACCCGGTACCACCCCTACTACTCATAGTCTGCGATGCACATTCCTTTCAAGTCCACGCAGCTTAGACTCGAGCAGTAGACTACTGTACTTGAAACATCATAATTATACAGTGGGGGCCTTCTCTACAGAAGGGAACCTCACCGGGCCGTTTGAACGCCAGTTGACTAGCATTTGCCGATTACACACCAGGTGGATTAGCCCCGAATGCTGTCACTGCATTTATCACATACGCAGCTGGCAAGATACCCATGTTGAGATAATTACGACTTGTATCTCGCATCACGTGAACATGGTTAGGTATGAAACAAAACATTGAATTTTCCTAGTGAAAGCTTATCTTCTAAAGAAGTCTTGCAGTAGATTTGTTCGTAAGTTTCGCGGCCGTAGCATTCCTTAAGCTAGACGTATCCCCTGGGTGGTGGTAAAGAATGGTCACTCCGTGGGAAACATCTACACCAAGGAGTTTAGGCAGCCAGACAATCCCAGTGATCTCCTGGCTCAAAATATTGCTTGATGTCACAAAACGTGAATACAAATAGCCCCTCTCAGGGTTTTCCAACTAAGAACCATAGAAGGCATAAGTAGATCAAAATGTCAAATAGTACAAAAAAAAGTGACAGTCAGTCTGAAAGACTAGACTTTGTATCATTTTAAATGCTACAAAAGCGGAAAAATGCTAGAAAGGCTGGAGGCTTCTCGCTTCGCTCGAAGCCAAAGACTCTTGACATGTTAGAAAATTATCTGCATAATACTTATCTTGCTTCAAATTACTCGCGAACGGCAAGTGCAAACCAAGGTCAAGCGCGCGGGGAAATGCCCCTTCCATCCAGTCTAAAAACACTTTTAGCTCTCACTGACTTTTTTTTGTAGAACTATTCATGCTGACCAATTCTTACGCTCATAGTATATTGATATTTTTAACGGTTTGCCCAGCGTAAGCTTAAGAAGCGCACGGACGCCAAGTTTGTTTTCGACTTTTTCACTGAAATCATTACTGCTTGGCTTCCTTTGGTCATTCATAAATTATTTTCTACAGAATCTTTCCTCGAGATATCCTTTACAGAATGGTGAAAACCGCATCAAAATCCATCCAGTGGTTCTCGAGATTACCCGTGACATCCAAGAATCGGGGATTTTTGTCTTATACTAACGAAGTAGAGATTGTCGGGGAACACATGCACCAAGCGGTACTATGACGTCACACACCTCAGTGCATCTGGGTACACTTCGTCCCGTCACTAACGTAACGCCAGACCCCAGCGTAACGACGAAGTCGACAAGATCATTTAAAATGATAAAAAGTGAATACGTGTTAAACCAGGTGGGCGCTACGCTGCTGCTAGCTGATGTCAAGAGTGTCATTCGACCACACGCTAAAGAGCTCAATCCCGACTCTGTAATAAATGGGAGTAATAGAAGGGACAAATAGTAGCCTACAGTAAATGGTAAGGCATTCTAAGAAGTAAGCGCTCACTCTCTAACTCGGCTCCTGAAGATTGTACACGTAGTACAGTGGCGGAGGTAGGGACGTAGTGAGAAACTGTACAAGCTCATTCCACCAGCCTACTTTGATAGAGCGAAGAACATCTTATTACACTGTGATTTAATACGAACTAGAAAATGGTTTACCGAGCGATGCACTGGAGAACGAGATTATCTGGCAAGGCGATGACGGGAGGGTGAAGTGGTGATATATTGCGCGCTATCACGCAACTCCACACTTTCTGAACCCCGCCAAATGGTACTAATGGAAGCACATTATAGCATGATTTAATGAGAGGAAAATTTCCCTTCGTATAATATGCACGTCAGTTCAATTGACTTCCTGGTTTTGACATCATCCCCGATATTTTTGGCCCACTCGAACCAGTGACCTGGCACACCAACTAATAATATCGGATGCAATTTTTCATAAATACCGCATATTGCTTACCTCGCAAAATCAGCGAAATCGAAATAAAGTACGGCACGATGGCACAAATCCTCAGCGGGCGAGTTCATGTGCTGCAGCATGACTGTGAGGGGAGGAATGTTAAATTCCCTATTTCCTACGGAAGTATTCACATCGGCTCCTGGTAGGCTTACTGTTTTATCGCGTGTAGCATCTCAAGTGGGAATATATCACTAGGGCTCGGAAAAATACCGTACCTGAAATATGTGACAAAAAGTAAAAATATTTAATTATAATTTACTTTATTAATGACAATATAAACAATAGGCAGTACGCATGAATGCAATTTATGTTATGCCTCACTGACTGCTGAAGCATTACAATACACAACGAGAACATCTTCAGGTTGTCCACCACAAATGACCGACGATTATTGCGAAACTCTAATTCTGAAGACGCAAAAGTGCGGCTATATGTTTCTTGCCCTTGAGGTGTGGTGTAACTTGAGATCGCTGTTCAGCTTTGATTGATTTCCCACATGGTTGGCAGAACAGAACGCCCCCATCAGAAGAGAACTGCATGTGAGTGACATTGGTTCCAGGTAACTGGAGGAGGGGGAGGTCTAGCACGTGGTGCAATATTGCTATGGACAAGGAAATCCCCGGCTTCGATAGTAAATGGGACGGGCCGACAAGTTAAGACAAACACACCTGCAAGCTGACATAGTACGCTCTGCATGAAGATTAGATAGCTCACAGGTTCTTCCCCGTTGAAGTAACACAGAACAAAAATGCAATTAACTGAAAGATCTAGCTCACTGGTTTAAAAAATGTAAATATTATGTCTTTTTATGTGCTAATAAGTGAAAAGCAGGAATTTAGGTCTCTATAAAAAACTGCTTAAAATATGTATTTACAAAATATATATATACACCTAAAAATCCAAGCCCTATATATCACTCTCAAAACTTGCTGAGGGACAAAAGCCTATAAAGAGAAATGGTGATCTTCAAATTATTTATTACGCGCAAACATTCGCACATATTACTGGAGGGAATTTGCACCTACGGCTAAGGTGAATTGCTTCATCTTGAATTAAATGTTTGATGGGCAAACTAAGCTTTTTCGTAATAATTGTTCAGGAGACTTGCACTTGGATGATATGTCACTTCCATGATTTTCATACTTTCTTACATATTCTGGGAGTCACTAGCAATTGAAATCACTGTCCACTATCACTACTGCACTGGAAACATGTGTAAAATTGGGTAAATATGTGCTTTTGTTTGTTTCCTGATCATCCAACGACAAGAATATTAATGTTATTTATTTCACGTCCCTTTTAGCCACTGCGGATTTTAGAGACGCCGACGTGCCGGAATTTTGCTCCGAAGGGCATCTTTGACGTGCCAGTAAATACACTGACACAGCTCCCTCGCATTTTCGAACCCTCAAATGCCAACTGGCTGGGCCAGGATTCGATCCAGCAACATTGGGTACAGCAAGGGAGAATGCAGCCAGCCCGGACAAAATTAAGCCCTGGCTACAAACGCATACGAACACAGATTAACCACAGTAGTGCCTGTTAAATCTAAAAACCAGTGAAATAAGAAGGCATCAATAAAATCAACATGTGGGCCATAAAAGAACAGGCGAGGGTAAAAAAACAAAACAAGAAAAACCCCATTAGCGTCTTCCAAGCTTGATGAAATTAAAAGCGTATAGCGCGCGGCTTCGTGTCTTGGAGTTGTCAAACGAGTCATGTGACCGCGGTTTACAAGTACATCACGTAACAGTGCACCGTGACGGAAAACAGCATGCTATCAACATGACAGGTCTGTTATGGTAGACGTCCGCAGAATGTGAACGCTCAACGTGGTAAATTATGATTATAAAAACAAACCATGACGATCAACGGTTCTTCACTCAGTCAGGAGATGACAGTTATAAATAACTGTGACTTACCAACCCACATCCAGAGATGTTGCAGCAAGGATAACAGTTCCTGAAATGTGTTCCCTCAAAAACTACTGCTGGAACAAATTCTATCACTGGCTATAACCGTAAGAGAATTTTCCATGACAGATCCATCCAAACAGATCAACATAAATGGACGTATTATGACAAGCGAAGAGAAATATAAATATTGGTATCTGTTTACTCTGGTTTAATTCGCCATTAGTTCCACAGTAGGCCTAAATGCAAACTTTAAAGAAATATCTGGTAAGTAAAGAACAACATTCCATCTAATATGACAACAATAGATTGAAAAATTGTGATGACTGTTTGGAACCCTGACTTTTATCTTAAACAACTATTGCAAAGGATAAGATTGATTTTTATTTAGTTTCAAAACAGGTTGTGCAATTCTTTGTAAGATTTCTTTGCCACACAGTAGTTTCGTTCTCAAGCAGAACCCTTCAATCTTACGTAATTTGGAATGTGAAATTCGTGGTGGCATATGAGGAATATGATCACTCCTTCATTTCAGAACAAATTGGGACCATTCAACCCCCTTTCCTCTTTTAATCCTTATCGCCATTGCATGTCTATTACTAGAGTATTCACGACGAAAACTTAGCACCTTATCCCTCATGGTCAACATGGAAGAATTATTGCCAATAATTAATACAGATGAACACTGACTTGATAATATCCAAAACATATATTTGCTGATATTAACAAGTATCTAACGCTATTTGAAAAGAAAACAACTCTCCCCGCATTGAAACAACCGATATGAAGTGTGAATATGATTGAGGCACGCATTATAATTATGCACAAAAGAGATACATTCGCCAACAAATTCATATGGTCGATCCAAATTTTTACAAAAAATTCAGATTTGAGTGAGGCTTGCAGCGCAATAGGACTATGCGGGTAGTTACTACGCATATTATTGTATAATCCTTGGATATGCAACACCAGGTCGTTCGTCTATATTTCAACGGGAAGTATTGACGTATGCATCGTTACTCAAGGTCAGGAATACTACGATAGCCCCCTCTCCCCCTCCAAACCCCAAAACAATCGAATTAAGTGGTTTCCAATGGAAAATACAGGGTCATGGCCATCTTAACTCGTTTTTGTCAACGATTGGATAAACCTGCAGGAAAAACCTCTTCAAGTACACAGCCAGTATCAAGAAAACAACATGCTGTCCCTACAAAGCGCATGCAACATGTCAAATGAGGACAGACAGGTTGGCAGAATGGAGGCGACGCGTTCTTGACAACCACAAACACGTGTTACTCATTATCCCTCCTACAGCAAAACAAATATTACTTATAATTACCAAAAATGAAAACCTGTTTGCTATTACAGCAATAAACGAGCTGTTTGGTTGGCAATTTAATTTGATTCGCTCCGTGAGCATACAGACACTCAATTTAATTTACAAAATTACTATGCATTCCGAATATTGTTATGAAATGCGTCGCATAATTGACCATCAGCCCTCATTTAACAGTGAAAAACATCAATAATAATTTAAGTATAATATATGATTACTCACGTTCCAATTTACTTTTCAATAATAATTATTGAGATGAAGTCTTCATATTTGAATGAAGTAATCTTGATGAACGACGTAAAATTTCTTGTTTTATTTTTATGGAATTCTCACCCACTTTTACTTAAAATTTACGGATTACTTTCCGTATGCACTCAATATATTATATTTTATATCTTCTACACACTTCTTTTTATGATAAATATAAATATTAATGTTGTACACTTATATGCACTATTTTAAAAACACTTGTGGAAAGATTTTTTTCATAAACACGCACTCATACATGACAGCACAACACCAATAAGAGAGAATAACACACTCTTCGTAAATGACAGTTGTACGAAGTGGTGAAGTATGCATACAGCAAGCTGTATGTTAATGATATATAATATTGTGTAAATGTATTCCTGTTGTTTAGCTAATACAAAGTGATGATGATGCTGGGGTCTTTGCCCGGCAAATGTATTGATTTTATGTGAAAGCACGCTTCACAGCAAGTCGCACGTAAACACACAAACTCAACGTAACATCCGCTCGGTTGCTCCGTTGGAGGCCAACTGACTGGAGTTATGCACGGCTGCCGCGCGCTTCAGTGCTGCCAACATGAAGCAGCCTCTCTACACCAGCTGTGTCGGCGCATTCTCCTAACGCGTTTTTTCAACTAGATGCAGATATATATTAAACAAACTGAACACTGATCTGTATCCAGGATCAGAAATACTATTACAACCTACAGGTTACATTCATTTTACCGGATACTAAAATACACGTTGCCGAGCTGGTATGACTGACCAACACGCGAGCTCAACACTGTCAAAGAGCCCTGCGCGGATAAACAAAACATTATCCGACTCCGGCCCACATCCGCATCCACACGTTTGTTATCCGAATCTACTGACATTTCAATAATATTTTTAGCCTATTTTCATTTATGAAAAAGTAGGCTTATGAGATCACCTTTTGTCAGTGACCGCGTGTGTGTGTGTTTGTGTGCGTAATGTAAACGAATGGAGCGATTTAAATAAACCTCGGTGAAGTCATAGTACAATTTCGTCCGATCCCGACTGAGTCCTTCAAATTATATTACGTCTCATCAATCCAACATGGCGGCTGTGTGAAATATTTCACTGGCATTCTAAATCTCCGAAGCTATCACTGATTCCACCCTGAAAATTTGTACGGTAATGAAGTGCACTACTACAATTCCAAGTATGTGACTTTCAAAAACCTGATAAGTACAACACTTACAACATTTAAATGGACATTTCTCTTGACTTCACATTCCGAGCCCTGTGAAACATGGTACAGCAAATTTTTATACACATTGTATTGCACTGACATCTAATTTAGTTTAAGTGTTTACAAAAACTCAAGATGGCAGCTGTCAACAATTTTTAAATTAAGATTTTATGTTTTGTGTCCTAATCATGTGATCGAAGGCAACGTTTGAATAATGAACCTACGCAATAATCGTCATCTAATAGTACATAACTCTATGGAATACGTATATAAAAATCCAACATGGTGACCATCCGAAATATGTAGATGGTTCTCAATATCTACTAATCTATGACAGCAATCAAACTGAAATTTTGTATGTTGATAAAGACTATGAACATAAGTTCACTTATTGGACTTTCAATAACCTGGTGAGCACGAATCCAACATGGCGGTGACGCGAAGTTTAAATATTAAAATAGACGTATCTCGCGACATAACCATCCGAGCGCAGTGAAACTTAGTACGGTAAATGCTTATACAAATTTGAATCCACTGACATCTAATTTATGTCAGTTATTTTCATAACCACAAGATGGTGGCTGTGCGAATTTTTCAAATCTCCTTTTTATTTCTTGTGTCTTAATCATGCGATTGAAGCTTGAATAATACACCTACACAATAACCTTCATGTAATAGTACATAACTCTATGGCCTACATATATAAAACTCCAACATGGTGTCCATCCGAAATATTTAAACGATTATCAATTTCTACGTATCTAGTACAGCAATCAAACTATAATTTTGTATGTTGATAGAGGCAACTAACATAAGTAGGATATAAGAAAATATGCTATTTAGTTGTTCACGGAACTACACACATCAAAAAAAGTTTTGCATCACCTCGGTTCCCAGATCTCCGGCATATAGACGTTGACTGTGTATATTGTATCAAAGATACAGTCCCTTTGACTGTTCATAGATGTCACTAAAACTGCTCAAAGATGTAAACAACCATGCATGAGCAGGGCCTATTAGACGGAGGGGGTACGACAGCCGATCAGTTCCAGTCATTCCACCAGGACGAAGGTACGCTGCTCATGTTGTCTGTAGTTCTACCATGCCTAGAAGGTCAATACCGCAGTTCGATCGCGTCCGCATTGTTACTTTGTGTCAAGAAGGGCTCTCAACAAGGGAAGTTTCCAGGCGTCTCAGAGTGAACCAAAGCGATGTTGTTCGGACATGGAGGAGGTACAGAGATACAGGAACTGTCGATGACAGGCCTCGCTCAGGCCGCCCAAGGGCTACTACTGTAGTGGATGACCGCTACTTACGGATTGCCGCTCGGAGGAACCCTGACAGCAATGCCACCATGTTGAATAATGCGTTTCGTTCAGCCACAGGACGTCGTGTTTCAACTCAAACTGTGCGCAATAGGCTGCATGATGCGCAACTTCACTCCCGACGTCCATGGCGAGGTCCAGCTTTGCAACCCCGACACCATGCAGCGCGGTACAGATGGGCCCAATAACATGCTGAATGGACCCCACAGAATTGGCATCACGTTTTCTTCACCGATGAGTGTCGCATATGCCTTCAACCAGACAATCGTCGGAGACGTGTTTGGAGGCACCCTGGTCAGGCTGAACGTCTTAGACACACTGTCCAGCGAGTGCAGCAAGGTGGTGGTTCCCTGATGTTTTGGGGTGGCATTATGTGGGGCCGACGTACGCCACTGGTGGTCATGGAAGGCTCCGAAACGGCTTTACGATACCTGAATGACATCTTCCGACCCATAGTGCACCCATATCGGCAGAATATTGGAGAGGCATTTGTCTTCATGGACGACAATTCTCGACCTCATCGTGCACATCTTGTGAATGCGTTCCTTCAAGATAACGACATCGCTCGACTACAGTGGCCAGCATGTTCGCCAGACATGAACCCTATCGAACATGCCTGGGATATGTTGAAAAGGGCTGTTTATGGACGTCTTGACCCACCAACCACTCTGAGAGATTTACGCCGAATTGTCGTTGAGGAGTGGGACAATTTGGACCAACAGTGTCTTGATGAACTTGTGGATAGTATGCCACGACGAATACAGGCATGCATCAATGCAAGAGGACGTGCTACTGGGTATTAGAGGTAGTGGTGTGTACTGCAATCTGGACCACAAATGCTGAAAGTCTAGCTGTATGATGGTACAACATGCAATGTGTGGGTCTCATGAGCAATAAAACGAGCTGAAATGTTGTTTGTGTTGATCTCTATTCCCTTTGTATTTAAAGGTTCCGGAACTCTTGGAACCGAGGTGATGCAAAACTTTTTTTGATGTGTGTACTTGCTAGTTTATTAGATAGAGCATTAAGTATTAAAGTAACACATTTAGACATTTGAGGAGAAAGTCGTTCCTCAAGGCTATTTATGTCGTGTGCTATGTTCAAATTGAATGTTATACAGCCATAATTGTAACCTTTTCCAGTTTGAAGTATTAATTATGCGCGTTAGGGAGCTTAGCTACCGTTGTCGGTTTTTGTGTGGCACTGTACGTATGCCTAGTTATTTAATATGCTGATTGTGTGGACATAGGAAAATCAAGTGGAATTTTCATGAACCAAGTCATTTTCTTCTGAACACCAAGTTATAAATCAAATAAAAATAGGACCTTATCAACTAAGCTGATAAATAAATTTACTTCATCCAAGCACAGGAGTGGAGAATCATCATCATCATCATCATCATCATCATCTTCATTTCCCCTTTACCAGCTGACACTGGGTGGGGGACAAATATGGTTCCTCTCCACTTTGTTCTGTCGTTCCACCATTTCTCTTCCGACATGGTGTTCCAATCCAGGTTCCGTTTTCTAATGCTATACTTCACCGAGTCCATCCAAGGCATTCTTGGTCTTCCTTGTCCTCTCTTCCCTGTCATCCGACAGACCCTGTCGTCTTGGAGACCTTACTTCATTCATCCATTTGACATGTCCAAACCATCTCAATCTGTTTTGCTCTAGTTTGCCATTTAACAAATACGGAGCCATGTGAGTACAGTTTTTAATGCATAGACTATTAATTAAAATTTGTTTCAAATGATTTGTAGAAAGAATATAGAAATATTGGCAACATTAAGTGTCAAATATAAAACGTTGTTCAATATGAAATAATAATATCATCTGGCTCACCCTAAAATTTTAGTCAGGAACCACCCATTTAATGCAATAATAAAGTAAGGCATGTGAGTTAATCTGTAACAGAAGATATCACGGCCAATTCCCATTTCTTAATGTTTGCATTGTTTTATCTCTTGTTTACTTGCAGCATAAGCTCGAGCAACATGAAAGAGAGTAGGCCTAAATCATGTACTGGTCCAACCTCGGAGAAAAAGTGCACTAACTTCCTGAAAAATAGTAACATATTTTCTGAATTTTACGAACCGTATTCAATATAAAATAGCAACCACATATCATAAACTCACGCTTGGACCATCGCCTCCATGAAGTAAACAGCAGCATTACTCACCTGAAAAGGGAAGAAAAACAACTATTAATATTTCACAAATAATTTGTAATCAGTGTTACCAACGTATATTTTCAAACAATCACAAGGTAACAGTACCGTAGTTAAAAGTCACTTCAATGGTATGTTATCAATAAAGAAAATTTGTAAAAGTGATTTTAAGAAGTCGTCAAATCTCTATTATTTTAATGAAAGCTAAAATCATATTGTTTTGTTGCTAATAATAATAATAATAATCATGTACTGGTCCACTGGTCTAGTTAGATTGTCGTATGGCCTCGGGTGCTGGGTGCAAGATTTGTTATTTGACTCCCAAAAGGTAGCTTGCGTGTCGAATTTTGGTCTTCCTTGGAAAGCTATGAAAGTCAAGGAGGTTAGATATCTATGCTCCTTGACACTATAGCGCTTTCTAGTAGAGAAATAAGGAACTTTTTTTTGTGTTGGCGGAAAATCCCGAGATTAATTTTGCCGTTACGAACACGGTCTACTGAATTCAAATAGGTTCTTTAACTTGCCAACATCGTATGACATGCGAGCCGTGATTTTTGTCGCCTTTCTAAAATCACTTACCACAGCCAGGAGCGAACCTGCAAGCTTGGGGTTGGTAGTCCGATACGATAACCACTCGCCCACTGTGGTAAAATATTTTGTTGGTAAAATTTAGTGACTGTAAGCTAAGCTTCGTAACACTGTTCCTATCGTACAATCATAGATACTGTATTTTCAAAAACTGTCCCAGCAAACAGGATTATTCAGGGCGTATAATGTGAAAAAGTAAAGAATCTGAAATCACAATCTCCGCATGCACTTTGCTAAGGAGTTACGAGACTTGAAATACAATTTATGATGGTATATTAACTCTATGGTCTCTTGATTGGAAAGCAATACTGATAAGCTCTAGTTAGATTGTCGTTGAAACCACGTTCGTGCCATGTTTTGCACAACAAATGGGGACACAACTTGTACAACTGAGCACCAGAAATGTCTGCAGGTGATGGTTTTCGTCTTGAAAAGTTGTTGATTCACTTAGAGGCTTTCTGATATCGTGGACATGTAGGCCGCGTCCTTGGATGTGTGTGTAATTTTATCTGATAACCTGTCTTATTCTGATGGCTGTAATAACGTGTGTATTTGTACGTAAAGTGAGGGTTTGGAAAGAGACAGCAGTGGCCTTAAGTTTGAAACCATTCCAGCATATGCCAGGAGTAGGAGTGTAATACCACAGAAAATCTCCAAGATGGCTTCGGTGGGAATTGAACTCACCTTTTCTCAGTATTGTCTGACGAGGCTGAGTGTACCCCATTTCATCCCTCAGAGATTTTTTTTTGGCAGAGCCGTGAATTGAACCCAGACCTCCGGGGTGATAGCCAAGCATGCTAGCCGCTGCACCGTGAGGTGGTCAAAAGGGATATAATAAAATTGTATTATGTAAGCCCGTGGTTTGCATCGTCTGACTAGGGCAAAGCAAACCAACTCAAAAAGCACAAAACTATAAACAAAAACAAACAAAAACAAAATAATCTAAAAATCTCAAAAACAAAATAAAAATTATGCCTTCACAAGATTATTTAAAAATGTAAAAATGTCCGTATTTTTTTCAATATAATTGGAGCTCCTATTTAAAGAAATCACAGCTTTTTTAGAATAAATATTTTAAGCGATTGTAGATCAGGATATTGAAGACAAAATATGCATGAATGAACATGTTATACAAAATACTTTAATGTCCGACAGATCCTGAGAAAAAGGGGGCATTGATATCGCCAATTTAACATTGGTAACTCAGGACTTTACGACACCCCCTTACTTAAAATCACGCTTCTTGAAAATAAGATTTCAAAATTTTAATCTTGATAACATTTTTTTAAATGACACTAAGAGCACTCAGGGGTCCAGTTAAGTATAAACGTGAAGTTAAGCTTGTTTGACAATTATGTCAAATGCATAGATATTAACCATTAAGAATATGGTATTAAATATTATCCGTGTTGACTGATATTAATCTACAATTATAAAAGCCGCCTTGTCAAACACTAGAAGTTTAATAATTAAATTAACACGTACATGTTTCGGTATTGTACAGGCCCGGGGGGCTGTACCCCCTGAAAGCCACCCCCCCCCCCATCTTCTACTAAAAACCACCCCAACTGGCAACATCATAAGACCAGAACAGTACCTTTACACGGCAAGAGGCGACCACCCAGCTTGGGAGGTTGGCCAACCACTTGCAACACATAACATAAACATCTACACACCAGCTAACTGGGGCAGCTACGTCAACGGAATGCTGGCTAAGCAACGACAGGAACTATAAGAAGGAAGGCTTTTTTGGAGCATTATCTGTCATACAGTGTGCGCCGCCGAAGGCCCTAGCCGACAACTGTGCCAGCTGCCATCATCAGGTGAGACTCAGCAAGTGTTCAGAATCCTTTACTTTGTAAACACCCATCCACAATCTTGTACACTCAACTTGTATCATTACTTACATTCCCCTAAGAGGGACTTACAATTTCACACTCACTGACCAATAAACACATGGTCAGTAAACTACACTTGTCTTGATAATTACACGCCTCTTTACATCCTCATACACTTCCTGACTCTCGTCACGATTGACCGTGACCATAGTAGCCAGTAATTGCTTGCTCAGGTTTCATTGTGCTTCCCGCAGGCGACTCGACTACATAACGTCGAGCCGCTGACGTAAGCACGCCTATTGTATCACTCCTTCCGTCCAGCTGGCAGGCCGGTGTATTAGCCTGCATTTATAGGTCCATCCCCTAAGCGACACTTGCGTCTTTGCAGGAACACCCCTTAGCGTTTAAGTGCTAAACAACACACTACACTGGTAAGCTCACCCAGCTACGGGAAGCTACCCTCTCCTAGGAATCACCTTCCAAATTAGTACAATAACATAAGTGTTTTAGCCCTAACTACCCCCCCCCCCAACTAAGGGATCTAAAACATATTGGTGGAGGCACGGCTACCACGCACAATAAGGATAGGACTCATACAACGAGCCCTCGTGGTAGAAACGACCCCTACCGCACGCAGCCAAGCGAAAAAGTTGAATTTTTTTTCTGACAGAAAGCACTATTTTTCCTTCACACTAGCTACACAAGAGATTTTTTTTTCAAACCAACCGCGCACCCCCCGAAAGAATCAGAGATAAAATACATTGCTAAGCATACACAGTTTTTTTTATATATACATACACTTGATTCAACATGGCCCCTCTATACCGCCTAGCTGTGCTGAAGAGCATTGGGGAATACCAGGAGTTAATTGCCTGGCACAAGGTCTTTGAAACAAGACAGGACTACCTCACAAGGTTCCAACAGCTCCTGCACTCCCAGTATATGCGGATTATAAGGGCACTTGTCCGGCCACTCCGCAGCGCTAAGAATCGCAAGATTCGAGCGAAAATCCCCACCCTCCGTACACAAATCATTAAGGCACACTGGCAACTACACTGCCGACACGAATTTATGTTCCAGCAGTGGGAAACACTCATAACAGAACACCAACGGATAGGGACTAATGGCACCAAAGTTGCCGAACAGGCCATGAGCCTCAATAGGCAGTACGCCCAAATTTGGGAGGAATATAAGGAACTCCAGGCTAACAAGGCCATTTTTGAGTTCATGGCAGGGCCGCGAGCCCAGCTGAGAGAGGACATAAGCGTAGATACACTAACTCAGCAATTTGCGAGGATGTCCCTCTCGACACGTACTGCCACACAAGGGAAGGAGTTCGCCGTGGCCACAGTCCAGAAGACGGCCAGGCTAGGCTCCAATACACCACAGGGCCAAGATCACAGGAATACACGTCCCTCAGCTCCGGTTCAGAAGGCAATTTTGCCAAACCGAGGGGCAGAACCTACACCAACCCCCTCGGAACGGACGAACGAGAGGGAGTTGATGCCAGGACTCTCGGGCACGCATAATAACACAGGGAGAAAACGGGAGGTAAACATGTCATGGGCTGGGGACGTAGAGCCCGCCCTACAGCACATTAAGCCCACACAAACCTACACACATTGGCAAACACAAGGACAGGAGTCTACCGTGGCCATAGGCCAGAAATCGGTTAGACCACACTCCAATACATCGCCAGGGCAAGCACAGGCAATTAAACGGCCTTTACCGCTAGTTCAAAGGGCAAGTTTGCCAGAATGGAAGCGGGCACCAGCATGCGTATCCCAGGTGCAAATGCATAAGAGGGTGTTGCCTTCAGCCCATCAGGGTGCAAAACGCACGCCTGTGCACACTGACCAGCCGCAAACACACAGTACACGGGGTATAAGAAAGGTCTTATTACCTACCCCACGAGGCCGGGCAGTCAGGAATACACACACCCCTATAAACTCTGCTAGGGTAGCGCGGAGCGCAATCAGCCCCTCAGACACAAACACACTCAGACCAACATCCAGGCGCTACGGTGAAAGTAGGCCCAGGCTTACTTTGCTACAAACTCCTCCAAAAAATAGCAAAGAAGCACCTCAATGGGTTTCAGGGGCCTACACCCTAGTGACAGGGCGAAAGTATTCACCTATCCGAGCAAGGACGCTCGGACGGGGATAACAACTTTCACCAGGAATACAACATACACCAATGTCACTTGCACCACAATTACAGATACAGGTAGGCTCTTTTACATGAAGGAAACACTACAATGGACACACAAAGAGCAGGTTCCATCCCTGTAAACGGTAGACACGCAGAGACTCACGGACAAAAACTGCACATTTTTCATGTATATACAGTGGAACATGGCTAAATCAAAATTGTATAATATATTCAAAATTCTTCTTAGTTTTTTTCCTGGCCCCTAGCATTTTTTAGGCCATCAATGGTCTATAATCGTGGTTAATTCAGGACATATTTTGGACAATTCAAAGTTTTTAATATGCAAAGCCAAGCGGAAGCCAATCAGTCGGGCCACGCGGCTCAGGGTCGGGAAGAACTATTCAGAATACAGCCTAAGCAACAAACCACAGCATAAAGCTTAGGCGGGTCTTTCTAAGTAGAAATGACTAAGTTGTTCTAGTCATACAATTTGCTAGAATCTCTTGTGATGGCCGAGAGCCCTAATCGTAAGAAACAGTCAAGAATCTCAAACTATTTTTGAAACATAGTAGATTTCTCCGCGACATAACTTGATTACTGCCTTACTAACGGCGTCAAATAGGTGCATAGTACACTCAGGTTTCAACTTTCATTTGAAACTTTTGAAATTAACTACGGTACAATCGTTATAAAGTACCATCGTTTGTTAATTTGCTTCAGTGAACGTAAACCACTATGTAAACGTCATACAATGTACTTTCCCTACTCTTTCTTTCTTAATGCGAATGTTTGCATAACTCCATTTTGCTTTCACTAATCCCGTGAAGTGCGAATTATCCAAGTTGAACTGTATATATTTAATCCATGGGTATACGTTATATATATTACACTGCCTATAACATGAAGTTTTCTCGTCCCCCATCACAGCGCGCAAACTAAACATAAACACCATAGGGTGAAAATCCCAGACTTTGGGAAAACCCACATACTTCTGGAAGGCACACAGTCAACTCACATTGCCACATAACAGTTAATACACTAGCAAAAACGTCCCGGAGACACAAGCCTAAAAGTAACCATGAATAACTATCCTGGACAAAGACGGTCTCGAACCCGCAACCTCCTGAATACCAGGAATGCAAGGTCGGGTAACTATCCAGTTGCAGGATAGGGAAGTAAGGGATGGTCACACTGACAGACATTTATATGCATAAAACAATAAAATCACCTCCGACACCTAGTCACCAGACACGCAACTAGCGGCCCAGTGACACACATGCATAACGACATTTAGTACCACTAACAGGGATATATTCGCCCCACGCTTACAATAACACAAAATTTGGGGACACAATATATATTTACAGGAAGGTTCTTTTCCATTACGACAAGCCCAAAGACACGCGGTATAAGCAGACATCAGAGAGACGTGTCGACAAGCAAGCAAAGTCCTTCCTACACAGTTGTAACTTTATACCATTGCCAAGTCAGCGATAACACACACACACAATCTTGCGACCTTCACCAGCGCAGGCGACTTACGAGCGGCCTGGACTGGCTGTGATACACACGGTCATTCACGCTGTTTTCAAAACCCCATAACCCCCAAAATAAGAGTACAAGGGTCTTCGCAAAGGCCACAAAACACTCACGCTAAAACATACTTTCATCCGCGTGCCTTAAATACACGATACGTGTGCCATGGTATCTACGGTACAGAAATCGTAGCACCAGGACCTTAGAACAAGGCGGGCGCGCACACACAATACCTTCGTGCCAAAAACAAACTAACCAATGGTATTTTTGGCGCGAAAAACACAATCAAAAGCCACACTGGGGACACACAAATCCCAACAGACAACGCAGACATAAAACACGGAGTATTACACGGGATCGCGGTTCCAAATGCCAGTAAAAATCGGATGCCGTGGAAAACAAATATCCAGAATTCCAATTAGACTGAAATTGGCCCCATACAAGTACATAAGCGGTTGAGCCACACGATTTTAATAACAGGAGGGTTCTTTAACGCACATACAGGAACATAGATTCGCTCCAAGGTACTCGATAACGCAGCCTACTTAGGGCATTAGCGTCCACAAAATACTTTCCTCTGAACCATAGCGCCCAACACCTAGATACAGGTAACACCACATCTCTTCCGGCAAAAAGCCATGCAAAATTTCGATTACCCCGAACATGGCCAATAGATTTCCTAGATATGGATTACACATAACTACACAAGGCAGAGGTCTTGCGGAAAACAATGTACACACAACATCGGTAAGCAAAAATGGGACAGATTAGCACACTGGCCCTCCCGGAATCCCAAAAAATGACAACACTCGGACATTGGCAAAAGTCACGTTCCGGCAGCCGACATACGTAACGTCAGAGACTTCCCGTATACAAGCACATATAAACAAAACACAAAACAAAACACTGATTTGCGAATTCCGAAAGCATTGCAACACTGCTGTCGGCAGACACTATTGTTATAACGGAAGTGACCATGAAATGCAGACATGACCACAAAATCAAACCAATAATAATGGCATACATTGGCACGGGATTCAGCGCTGTTACAACAGGCATAACATTTGGCAATGTACAGACACGATAGGCCGGATTTATCATAGGGCCACAGAAGCTTCTTTACAAGTGCGATGACAGGTTACACGCGCCGGCTGACAATTAGCATCACAACACACGATAAGACGTATCCGATAAACGACACGCGCGCCAGCGCGCTGCAGCGGAACGCAACTACAGTCACGCAAGCCTCAGTAACCACAGCCACGGGCACCTCCTGCCCACACACGCGACCACTAATCAGGGGCGAACACAGACAGATTCCTTGAAGGAACAACCCCCCCCCCAATAACTACTTCTCTTCTTGTATTTTTTTAAAATCCCAAAACCATCATAGGCGATCAGGACATGACCAGTTACATTACGATCACTTGCTACCTTATCATTACAAATGAGAGACCAGATTAGGCCGTGACGTCACAGCGTCACTACACTTTACCATCCCAAGGAGAGAATAGAAAACAGATATTGACCAAGTGAGGATGACAGGAGCAGAGATGGATAATGCCAGCGGGATTACCAAAATACCACCTACGGGCTACCATTATACCACCTTTCTCCTTCCATAACCTTGTCACTCACAACATTAGCCAACACAAACACATAAACACATAAAAAAACTAAACTACATGCCAAAATATACATCGGGGTTGATAGACTTCATGCGTTTAAAGAGAGGGCTCACTACGCCCGAGTATTAGGGGCGAGTCGGAAAAACGACAATTAAGCGTAATGCGCATCTCTAAGCAAGAGATGAGGCCAAATTTATAATAACAATTCTTTTTTAATAAATAATCCCGCATGCAAGGGACATAGGATTATTACACCTCGGCCTATACCTATCCACAAATGAGAGCGGACACGCCTCATATCCAGCCACACGCATGGAATATCCTACCCACACACCTGGGTTATTATTATTATTACTCCTGCATGGAATTTTTAAAATTTTTGCAAACCCGGGAAGTACCCACCCCGTCCACTCACTGTAAAAGCATCCTGATAGCATCACCGGCTCCCGGCCACCATTTACATGGAGCCCAACGATGCGCAACCCTCTCCTACTACGCTTTAAACACATCCAGCAGATAACACCCCCGGATCCTAATAACAAAGGACCCAACGCCATAAAACCCTACTAACGCCTCTAAACAAAATTAACAAGGCATTACCGCTGGAAGTCGGACGTAGCTACAGAAGGCCTGAAGTAGTCCATGCATTTAGAAGATTCTACAACCCCAGTACACTAAAAATAAATTTACATCATTTACACAGTAAAATATTTACAAAGCGCACTATTTTTTTATTAACACAAAAGGAATCTGATGACAAGCTGAATGGTGATGACAGCGTAAACAGAAGGGCAGAGGCGCCACACACGAACAGAGCTGGGGAAGGCGATGATGAGCCCTACCCCAGTTAACTCAATGACCCAGACCAAAAAGACGAACCACGTAAGGTCGAAGCGCCGATGACCTAGCACGGGCAAACTTCGGAGTCCCAGGGGTACCTAGCCTGTCCCCGGGACAAAGAAATGTTACACCCACTATGTGCTACGGGCATCGAAGCCAGACCTGCAGGGGAGACTTTCTACGACTGGTGGGAGAATTAGCCAGCTCCATACCGGACTCAGGAGATGACCCTAGGGACGACCAAATTAGGACTAGACTCCTAGTTTAGTATGTAAGTAAGTAGAGCTTCTATGGCGGGAAGCTAGTCTCCTACTCGCAGGAGTGAAGCAGAATCTCAGGATTCAGCGGGACCAATCCTAGATTCGCCAAGTCCTTGTCCCGCGCGGCAAAGGTGAAGACAACCAAATAAACAAATAATGAATAATATGAAATATGAATAATATGGAATGAACGCGATCATTCGGTCCCGTGCCCACATAAATGGCTGACAGTGGGTCACCAGAGATATTAAATGGTAACGTAGCGAGCGGCCAGACATATTAAGGGACACTAGGGCTGAGTTTTTAGGCAAAAATGACAAAATAACTGTTTTTTGTTTTTCCCATATATATATATCATATGGACCCCTGTGGGTCATTTCAGTAAAACAGTAAAACACCCATCCACAATCTTGTACACTCAACTTGTATCATTACTTACATTCCCCTAAGAGGGACTTACAATTTCACACTCACTGACCAATAAACACATGGTCAGTAAACTACACTTGTCTTGATAATTACACGCCTCTTTACATCCTCATACACTTCCTGACTCTCGTCACGATTGACCGTGACCATAGTAGCCAGTAATTGCTTGCTCAGGTTTCATTGTGCTTCCCGCAGGCGACTCGACTACATAACGTCGAGCCGCTGACGTAAGCACGCCTATTGTATCACTCCTTCCGTCCAGCTGGCAGGCCGGTGTATTAGCCTGCATTTATAGGTCCATCCCCTAAACGACACTTGCGTCTTTGCAGGAACACCCCTTAGCGTTTAAGTGCTAAACAACACACTACACTGGTAAGCTCACCCAGCTACGGGATCTAAAACATTATACAATGATACATTCGTCAGCGTAAATTAAATAAAAATAATCTTAAAAACATTATTAACAAATACAAAGAGAAAATGGATATCGTTACAAAAGCATTAGAACGTAAATAAATGAAATTTCACAAAAAAGTTAGAAAATTTAGACAATTTAGAAAGTTTGTTGTGAACTTTCATTTATTTATATTCTAATACTTTTGTAAGGATATCCATTTTCTCTTTGTATTTGTTAACTTAGTTTTTAAGATTCTTTTTATTTAATCTACGCTGACGAAGGTATCATTGTATACCGAAACATGTACGTTTTAATTTAATTATTAAACTTCTTAGTGTTTGACAAGGCAGATTTTATAATTGGAGATTAATTATGCCCATGGTGAAAAGTTAGTAGACCCGGAAAAATGTCAAATTGCTGTTTTATGAAGCTCTAACATATTTCAAAATAAAATTTTTGAACATTACTTCCGGATTAAATGATATTTAAAAAAACATGCTAAAAGCGCTTGTTTTTAATGTAACTTGTTCTACAGATTTTAAAGTAATTAAAGTTTGATTGTTTTAATCTATTCTTTGAGTGGTGTTCAATTCATAGGAATCAGATTTCTGAATTTATCAAAACGGAAGTAGATATTGCGATTGCGATTTGACCATGTATGGGTCAACACTAGTGCTCGTAGTGATGGATTTAGTGAACTACATACGACGAAGGATGTGGTCTAACACTTGGTGTCCATGACTTGTCAGTTTAGTGTGTGTCACCATGCCGCCAACACGTAAAAGGCGTTTGGTTAATACACAAAATATTTTAGAGTGGAATAATGAAGTTTAAAAGCAGAAAGTACCTGGAAGGAGTCGGCAACAAGATGAAGACATTGTAATCATTGAACGATCAGCAACTAAAAATGAAATTTCTTCAAACAAACGCAAACCTTGCCGAAGACGAAGACATACTATACTCGCAAGGTTTCGTTCTAACAATACATGGATACCAAGCGTTATACCACATCCTTTGTCGTATGTAGTTCACTAAATCTATCACTACGAGCGCTTACTGAAGTGGTGACTCATACATGGTCAAATCAAAATCGAAATATCTACTTCCGTTTTGACTGACAAGTCATGAACACCAACAGTTAGATCACATTTTTAGTCGTATGTAGTTCACTAAATCGATGTAAATTTATTATTGCTTTCCTTTCTTAATTCTCAAGCCATCTTTCCAACATTAAGTTTCCAGTCTGATGAGCTAGAACTGTAATTTTTAGCCTATTTTCATTTTATGAAAAAAAAAAAAGACTTATGAGAACACCTTTTGTGCATATGTGTGTGTGTGTGTGTGTGGGAGGGAGTTGTGTCCCCCATAATAACTTCTAAACGGATGGAGCGATTTCAATGAAACTCGGTAAGATAATAGAACTATTTTGGCCGACTCCGACTGTGCCCTTCAAATATCACTACGTATCACTAATCCAACATGGCGGCTGTGCGAAATATTTCACCGGCATTCAATATCTCCGGAACTATTACCGATGTCACGCTGAAATGTTGTACGGTGATAAAGGGCACCACTAGAAGTTCACCTATGAGATTTTCAGAAACCTGTCAACTACAAAACCAACATGGAGGCCAAGCTAAGTTGTAACTTTAAGTAAGTTTTTCTCGCGATTTAACCATCTAAACGCAATGAAACTTGGTACGTCAAATGTATATACATATTGTAATGCACACATCTAGTTTAGTTCAATTGTTTTAATAACCTCAAGATAGCGGTTGTGCGAAATATATTACCGGGATTCTTCATCTCCGAACCTATTGCTGATATCACCCTGAAAGTTTTCACGGAGATAAAGGGCACCACTAAAAGTGTATGTATGTAACTTTCAAAAACATGTAAAGTACAAAACGAACATGTTGGCCAAGCAAAGCTGAAACATTTTAATAGACGTTTCTCGCGATTTAACCAGCTGAGCGCAGTAAATTATGGAACAGTAAATGTTTATACACATTTCAATGCACTGGTATCTAATTTAGTTTGTTTACATAACCTCAAGATGGCAGCTGTGCGAATTTTAAAATTAAGCTATTATTTCTTGTATCGTAATCATGCGATCGAAGTGAAAGTTTGAATAATGAACCTACGCAATAATTTTCCTTTAATTATACATGACTCTATGGTCTATACATATAACAAGCCAACATGGCGACAATCCGAAATATTTAGACGTTTCTCAATATCTACGAATCTTTCGCTGCAATCAAACTGAATTTTTAGCCTACTTTCGATTTTTGCAAAAAATGAAAGTAGACTTACGAGATCAACACAGGGCGAAAAAAGGTGGGTCTGAGTGAGTGTGTATGTGTGTGAGTCTGTGGGTGTGTGTGTGAGAGTGAGTGTACTCTGAATGTCTGTCTCCCCTATCAATTCGATCACGGTGAACGCGAATTGAACGACATTTGGTACAAAGGTAGCACTAGCAAAGGACATCTCAGTGTCATGTTTTATATCGCCGCCATCTTGACGGAAACGTAATGGCGGCCACACAAATGTTCAAAGTTTAAATCAAATTACGACTAACCTAATCATCCGATCTCTACCAAATTTTGCAACAACATACCTTTATAGAGCAAGCATCCTTTGACCAAATTAATAGGTCATTAGCCTAATAGTTTGCGGATGGCGGCCATCTTTGTGTCAAAATCGATTCCCCCTATTAATTCGAGCACGGTGAAACCGAATGGAACGAAATTTGGTACAGAGGTAGCACTAGAAAAGGGCACCTCAGTGTCATGTTTTATATCGCCACCATCTTGACAGAAACGTAATGGCGGCCACACAAATGTTCAAAGCTTAAATCAAATTACGATTAACCAAATCATCCGATCTCTACCAAATTTTGCATCAACATACCTTTGTGGAGGGAGCATCCTTTGAGCAAACTAATAGGTTATTATCCTAATATTTTGCGGATGGCGGCCATCTTTATTTGAAAATCGATTCCCCCTATTAATTCGAACACGGTGAAACCGAATGGAACGAAATTTGGTACAGAGGTCGCACTAGCAAAGGGCACCTCAGTGTCATGTTTTATATTGCCGCCATCTTGACGGAAACGTAATCGCGGCCACCCAAATGCTAAAAGCTAAAATGTAATTACGACCAACCTAATAATCTAGTCTCTACCAAATTTTGCAACAACATATCTTTATGTGGAAAGCATATTCTGACCAAACTGCAAGATCATCAGCCCAATAGTTTGCAGATGGTGGCCGAGTATGTGTGCAAATCGATTCCCCCTATCAATTCAAACACGGTGAAACCGAATAAGAACGAAATTTGGTACAGAGGTACGGTAGCACTAGCAAAGGGCACCTCAGTGTCATGTTTTATATCACCGCCATCTTGACAGAAACGGAATGCCGGACACCCAAATGTTAAAAGCTTAAATCAAATTACGACCATCCTAATAATTTGATCTCTACCAGATTTTTCAACAACATGCCTTTTTGTGGAAAGCATCTTATGACTGACTACAAGGTCATCAGCCCAAAGGTTTGCAAATAGGGGCCATGTATGTGTGCAAATCCATTCCCTATATCAATTCAAACACGGTGAAACCGAATTGAATGATTTTTTTTACAGAGGTAGCACTAGCAAAGGGCACCTCATATTCATGTTTAATATCCCCATAGCACGTTGTATTTCAACAAGCTACAACAACCAACATTCAATTATACTCCTTGAAAAGGACAAAGAGTTATAACAATACCAATGCGTTTAGGAGAAAGTAGGCTATATGTTCTATACTGAACATCTTGTTTAATGTTCATATGGGCTATGAACATAAGTTCACCTATAGGACTTTCAATAACCTGGTGATCACAAATCCAACATGGCGGCGACGCGAAGTATAAAATTCACACGGACGTTTCTCGCAATATAATCATCTGAGTGCAGTGAAACTTGGTACAGTAAATCCTTTTACTAATATTAATCCACTGGCATCTAATTTATTTAAATTGTTTCCATAACCACAAGATGGCAGCTGTGCGAAATTTTAAAATGTCCTTGTTACTTCTTGTGTCCTAATCATGCGATTGAAGTTTGAATACTAGACGTATACAATAATCATCATGTAACAGTACATAACTCTAAGACCTACATATATAAAAATCCAACATGGCAACCATCCGCAATATTTAGTCGGTTGTCAATATCTATGAATCTATTACAGCAATCAAACTGAAATTTTGTATGTTGATAGTGACAATTAACATAAGTAGGTTATATGAAAATTGGCTTTAGTTCTTCACGGAACTACTTGTTTATATTGTCTATTAGAGCGAAAACTAACATCTAGAGAGAAATCTAGTGAAAAATATACAGAAAAATGAAACTTTTGGGTTTACTTATAGGGCACATTGTTATGCGAAAGTATAAGGAAAGCAGTCTTCAAAATTAGCTATGAAGAAACTGAAATTTTGAATAATTTAAAGATTATCAGCATTTTGGAGCCCCTTAACTGGACGGGTGTGACTGTAAACTACGAGTAACACAGTAGTTAGTTGGAAAACTGACATGAGTTTAGTAAAAAAGTGATTCAAGCTGTTTACCATCATGCCCTTTATAGTAGACGGAGAGACATTGATCAACCAATTAATATTTTCACGGGATGAATTCTAAAAAAAACTATGGTAATTTTATGCTGATCTGAACTTTTCCACGCAGGACAGTTTCTCTTGTTTGAAATATTTTGATATGTTGATCTGTTTAGTGCAACTTCACAATCGTTCATATTCAGCAATACCCTACGCAGTTCAACAGACAAAAGCGTACAAAAACAATGTTTATTGTGAACAAGCAAATACTGTTCTAAATCGGTTATTATGAAAAACAACATCACAGGAATTGAATTACAGTTTAAAAACAAAACAAAAACCTCGCATTTTTCACATGCCAAAAGTTGTCAGCAATGGAATTGCATAAAAAAAATCAAACGCATTTGTTACCAGAGTAATTCAGCCTGGCGGTGTAAACAAACACAATTTATTGAAACTAAAACAAGCAGGTTCTTAATGCAAGGATGGAGGTTTTAGAGCGGAAGCTAAACAAATTCTTTTCTATTAAAGGGAGGGTGAGAAATAACCAAATAATCACACCACCCCTATCTCAATTATGTTATTTCAGGCATGTTCAGGGTCACTTTTCTTCTACTCGAAGATAGATGGTGATTTGAGACTTTTGGATGCGCTATAAAGAGCTCTTATGATTATGATACGCCGAGAATATAACAATGGCTGCCCTTGTCCTTATTGACGAAGGTTAAAGTATACAATAAGTTAAAACCTCAATTTATTATGGGGTTTGAAGCCATTTTTCAGTATTGCCTTAGTAAACAAAGTTTGGTGCTTTTCAGTCGTTGTTTGAGTCTTCAGTCTTTTGACTGGTTTGATGCAGCTCTCCATGCCTCCCTGTCCTGAGCTAATCGTTTCATCTCTACATAGCTACCACACCCTACATCCGAGGCAATCTGTTTAACATATTCTAACCTTGGTCTACCCCTATAGTTCTTGTCCTCGACCCTTCCTTCCATAACTAAGCTTGCTATTCCTGGGTGTCTTAGTATGTGTCCTACCAACCTATCTCTTCTCTTCATTAGCAGTCGCCAGAAACATCTCTCCTCTCCCACTCGTCTTAATACCTCTTTGTTTGTAACCCTATCTACCCATCTGATCTTCATCATTCTCCTGTAACACCACATTTCAAACGCTTCAATTCTGCTCTTTTCTGATGCACCAATAGTCCAAGTTTCACTTACATAGAGCGCCACGCTCCAGACAAAGGCTTTCAAAAATGACTTCCTAATACATAAATCTATATTCGATGTCAGCAGATTCCTTTTCAGTCACTCAACTCGAATATGTTGACCGACTGAAAAGCACCAAACTTTTGTTTAAAACCTCAAGTCAATAAACAGTCGTACTTTAATCACAGTACCGGTTTCGGCGACATTGTGACCTTCTTTAGCGGTAAATTATAAAATACGTAAAGAAGCAAGACTTACATACATAAATATTTTCCTTATCGAAAGTTATTTTTGACGTGACAACGTCAAATAAATTGTTGGAATATAGTGACGTTCCTGAAAAAGTGTTACAGTGAAAGGTGATGATATCGTCTTATCTCTCTTCTGCTGCAACGCTCTCTCTCTTTTCTGTTGCTGCGCTCGAGTGTCGCGACTGTCGTTTTTGGATGTCTCGGGTGAACCTCTGGATGGATTTTGATGCTGTTTACACCATTCTGTAAAGGATATCTCGAGAAAAATTTCTGTAGAAAATAGCCTTATTTATTTATGGTCAAAGCAAGCCAAGCAGTAACGATTTCAGTGAAAAAGTCGAAAAAAACCCACATGGTATCCGTGCGCTTTTTATCTTACGCTGGGCAAACCGTTAATAGTATCTATATACTATGAGTGTAAGAGTTGTTATGCATGAAAAGTTCTACAAAAGAGTCCGCGGGAGCATATCTCTATCTTCAAAACATCGCCCACTATAAGTGAATTTACGTTTTAATTTCTTCCAACAATCTCCATTCAAATACTGAGGCGACAGTTTACGAGCTGGCTAGGGGCGAATATATCACCCCAGTTACTGCCTAACTAGCGGGCGAACATATTACCCCAGATACAGCCAACAGCAAACTGTCGAGTCGTGTTGAGTTTAAACTTCAGAGAAGAGTGGTTGTGTTTGGAGTTTCCCTGGAAGTGCAAATACATAATTAAACAAGATGTTCAGTAAAGAACATATAGCCTACTTTCTCCTAAATGGATGGGTATTGTTATAACTCTTTGTCCTTTTCAAGGAGTATAATTTAATGTTGGTTGTAGTAGCTTGTTAAAATACAACGTATTATAAGGCTATTAAACATGGATATGAGGTGCCCTTTGCTAGTGGTACCCCTGTACAAGTGTTTGAATTGATACGGTGAATCGATTTGTACAGATACAAGGCCGCTATCTGCAACCTATTAGACTGATGACCTTGTAGCTTGGTCAAAGAACGCTCCTCACATGAAGGTATGTTGCTGCAAAATTTGGTAGAGATCAGATGATTAGGTTGGTCGTAATTTGATTTAAGCTTTTAACATTTGGGTGGCCACCATTACGTTTCCGTCAAGATGGCGACGACATAAAACTTGGCACTGAGTTGCCTTTTGCAAATGCTACCTCTGTACCAAATTTCGTTCAATTCGTTTTCACCATGTTTGAATTGATAGCGGGAATCGATTTGCACACATACTTGGCCGCTATCGGCAAACTATTGGGCAGATGACCTTGCCGTATGGTCAAAAGATGCTTACCACATATAGGTATGTAACTGAAAAATTAAGTAGAGATCAGATGATTAGGTTGGTCGTTATTTGAATTAAGCTCTTAACATTTGGGTCGCCGCCATTACGTTTCTTTTAAGATGGCGGCAATATAAAACATGACACTGAGGTGCCATTTGCTAGTGCTACCTCTGTACTAAATTTTGTTCAATTAGGTTTCACCGTGTTTGAATAGATAGGGGTAATCGATTTTCACACATACATGGCCTCCATCCGCAAATTATTGGGCTGATGACCTTGTAGTTCGGTCAAAAGCTTCTTTGGACATACAGGTATAATGTTGAAAAATTTGGTAGAGATCAGATGATTAAGTTGGTCGTAATTTGATTTAAGTTTTTAACATTTGGGTGGCCACCATTACGTTTTCATCAAGATGGCGGCGATATAAAACATGCCACTGAGGTGCCCTTTGCTAGTGATATCTTTGTACCCAATTTCGTTCATTTCGGTTTCACCGTGTTTGAATAGATAGGGGGAATCGATTTGCACACATACATGTCCTCCAGCCGCAAATTATTGGGCCGATGACCTTGTAGTTTTGTTGAAAAATTCTTCATACATAAAGGCATTATGTTGCAAGAATGGTTAGAGATCAGATGATTAGGTTGGTCGTAATGTGATTTAAGCTTTTAACATTTGGGTGGCCGCCATTACTTTTTCGTCAAGATGGCGGTGATATAAAACATGACAATGAGGTTCCCTTTGCTAGTGCTACCTCTGTACCAAATTTCGTTCAATTCGGTTTCACCGTATTTGAATTGATAGGGGGAATCGATTTGCACACATACATGGCCGCCATCAGCAAACTATTGGGCTGATGACCTTGTAGTGTGGTCAAATGACGCTCGCCATATAAATATATGTTGTTGCAAAATTTGGTAGAGATCGGATGATTAAATTAGTCGTAATTTGATTTAAGCATTGAACATTTGGGTGGCCGCCATTACGTTTAGTTCAAGATGGCGGCGATATAAAACATGACACTGAGGTGCCCTTTCCTAGTGCTACCTCTGTAGCAAATTTCGTTAAATTTGGTTTCACCGTGTTCGAATTCTTGGGGGGGGGGCACCGACATTCAGAGGACACACACTCACACACAGACACACAGACACACAGACAGACACACAATTTTTCGCCCTGTGTTGATCTCATAAGTCTACTTTATTTTTTTTGCAAAAGTCGAAAGTAGGCTAACATTTTTTGCAAAAATCGAAAGTAGGCTAAAAATATACGAAGCTGAAATTTCGCAAGAGCGACAGTGTAAACAAATCAGTCCGAGAATACGTTGTCACTCTCAAATATCGTCGCGCGTCGTAGTTGCACACAGCCTTTAGACCGTTAGTATTTTTTTTTAGTAATTATTTTGATAACAACTTTTGATAAAGAACATCTTTGATGTAAGTCTTACTTATTTTCGTATTTTATAATTTAATGCTGAATAAGGTCATAATGTGGCCAAAACCGGTACTGTGATTAAAGTCCAACTGGTTATTATCTTAAGGTTTCAATTTACTGAATATCTTAAGATTATCCTGGACCTTTGAAATATAAAATGTGTGTTGGATTGTTCTCTTGGATTTCTTTTAGGAGAAGTTAAAGTTTGAAGAAAAATATTGAGATTGGGGGAGACTCGGGTAAAGCCGCAACATTAAAGGATCGATGGGAAAGGCGACAAATCGAGAGAAAGGGTTTCAAGAAATTAAGTTAGAAATTAAATTACTATATAATTGTGACATAAATTCAGTTCTTAAAATTTCTTCTGACATGGATTGTTGAAATAATGTAATACAAAAAGTGGTCTCGGGCTAAAGTCTAATAACTGCAATATTATATGTCTAATATTAACCTTCATTATTACCACCATCGCATAAATGCATCGCCGAATACGCGAAGAATCTCTACAAAACTAAGTCCTTGATTCTTGTATGTAACGGGTAATCTCGAGAACCACTGGATGGATTTTCATGCGGTTTTCACCATTCTGTAAAGGATTTCTCGAGGAAGATTTCTGTACAAAAACATTCAGTTATGACCAAAGGAAACCGAGAAATAACGATTTCAATGAATCGAGTCAAAGGAAAGCGTGCCGTCCGTGCGCCTTTTAAGCTGCGTAAGCTGGGTAAACAGTTAAAATATCCTTATTACTATGAGTGTAAAGGGAATGTACATGGATTGCTACAGTAGTGTGAAGACTAGAGTCGGGACATCAGAATGGTTTAAAATTTACACTGGACTAAAGCAAGGAAGTGTGTTGTCACCATTATTGCTCGTAATGGTGATGGATGACATCATGAAGGCAGCAATGAAAGAATATAGTAGGCCAAAGATGAAGGTAATGTTGTTTGCAGACGATGTTGTGTTCTGGAGCGAGGATGAGATGGAGGTACAAGAACAGTTAGACGTAATAAATGAAAAGATTGAGCAATGGGGATTGAAGATAAATGTGGAGAAGAGTAAAACAGTGGTGATGAGTAGAGATGAGAAAGAAGGAAAAGGAGTAATCAAAGTAGGAGATAAGGAATTGGAAGTGGTGAAATACTTCAAATACCTAGGAAGTGAACTGACTGAAGATGGAAGACTAGATTTGGAAATTAGCAGAAGAATACAACTCGGGAGTGCTTTCTACCAACAGGTACGGGGACTAGTATGGAACAAGGATATACCAATTAGGGCTAAAGAAGTTATGTACAAAGCATATTATGTTCCTATAATGACATATGCATCAGAAACTTGGACAATGACTAAGAGGGATGAGAGCAGAGTACAAGCTGCTGAGATGAGATTCCTGAGAAGTATGGTCCAGAAAACGAGGAGAGACAGAGTGAGAAATGAAGATATACGGAAAGAACTGGGAGTACAGAAACTAAATGACAAACTGGAGCAAAACAGATTGAGTTGATTTGGACATGTCAAACGGATGAATGAAGTAAGGCTACCAAGACGAGCACTGGAACATCGGATGACAGGGAAGAGAGGGCGAGGAAGACCAAGAATGCGTTGGATGGACTCGGTGGAGAATAGCATTAGGAAACGGAACCTGGATTGGAATACCGTGTCGGAAGAGGAATGGTGGAACGACAGAACAAAGTGGAGAGGAACCATATTTGCCCCCACCCAGTGTCAACTGGAAAAGGGGAAATGGAGATGATGATGACTACGAGTGTAAGAATTTTTCAGCATGAAATGTTCTACAAAAACATCCTCGACAGCATATCTCTATCTTTAATACATCGCCCACTATAAGTGCTTTTACGTCTTCATTTCTTCCAACAAACTCCATTCAGTGGAAATTTAAATTACTTGTTTCGCAGCGAGTTTATGAGCTAGTGAGTGAGCCTATCACCCCAGGTTCGGCCAGCATCAAACTGTTGAGTCGTGTCGATTGAAAACTTCAGAGAAGAGTGTGTGTGTTTGGAGTTAGCTGTTCACATCGGCTTTTCTGAATTGCGTCTGGGACCTGTCGTCCGTGCACCTTTTAAGCTTACGCTGGGTGAACCGTTAATGATACTGATAAATCGATTTCTCTATTCTGTATCTTACTATATTTTCATATTTATAAAAATAACATATATTATCATGAATCTTTCTAAATCTCCCGCTCAATTGAAGGTTCAAGGAAAACGACAACTCGTATCCAACACAATGAACAGATTCTGCTAGCGAATGATCAGATCCATATATGACATTCAAATCCGTGCTCCAGACAGGAAATAATTAATTGTCAATTCAATGAACCGTCATTAAATGAACTGTGCCCTGCGCGTCATGTCATCAATCATTGTTGGCAACGGTAGGTCACGCGAAAACCATTAATTCTGGTGTTTCATAATTGCACAGAAATCATGGGATTGTATTCAGATCAAATGGAGGTTTATTTGGTTGTAATCCAGGATTTAGTAGAGCCCGGCCATTACCTCGACCTGGCTGGATTTTTTTTTTTCGACCGCGATCGTTTCATGAAGGATATCATTTTAACGACGATAGTGCTAGTAACAGTAGCCTAAGTGTTGCTAAAAGGGATCTATCACATAGGCTATCGGCACCTACATGGTTTTTTTCTTCTCCTTGACGTTTCGGCCGGCTATGGACCACGTTAATTCAACTGCTGTCTTCCTCGAGCTTTAACATTCGCCCAGTAACGCCTCGTGTGTTTTCGATGCTGCTGTCTCCTGGCTCGAGTTTATTTAATATTAATCAAGCTTGGATTAACTTATAATGTAATTTGAATTGCCTGTTGTTAGTTTTGACTTTTCCTGGAAACTCTGGTGTCGTTTTAGTTTCATTTTAAGGGGCGCACGCATCTGAATATCGTTGTATGTAATTCCAAATTCTTTTAAATGCTTTTCTACCTCTGTGAACCACGCTGCCTTGGATTTCTTACCCAGAAGGTACTGTAAGTAAAGATTTTGTTTGACAATCGCATTGGGCTAAGTCTTGTTGAATGATCATAGAACACAATCCTTCTCTTTCACATCACATCAGTGATTTTGGTAACCTGTGTGAGGAGTTCATGGTTGTACAGTATCTCCGTCTGTAATCACCGTTTCCCATGACTGGGTCCAAGATTTTCCGTAAGATCTTCCTTTCTTTGGTTTCAGTTTCTCCATAAGACCTTTTCTGTGCATCGTAAGGCAGCATATAAGGCTCCCGGTCGGATGACTGTACAGTAATGTAGAACCCTATATGGTATTATATTTTATATAGTAATGCCCGTGTTAGGTGCGCGATTCAACCTATTTAGCTGATCTTGCTTTCTTGCCCTTCCAAGTTCACATCATCTTCTCGCTATGGGTCTTTCTGCGCTCCTCCGTCCAGGTTCTGTTCGATGGAATGTTTGGTTGGTCTGTCAATTGATGATTGTCAACTAGTTCTCTGAATTTAGAACTGTTCAGTACCATATCACTTGAGATCCTCCCTATATTATTCTGCTAAGGTCCCATTCCAGTTTTGTACCGAAAATAAGGTCCTATTAACACCACCCTACACATATGGGGTACCTACAGGTTCCACATAACCCTATGTGTACGCGAAATGCGCTCACTTACTCTTTAAATGCCTCACAATTAAATAAATACCTTAAAACATGTATATTTACAATGAGACAATAAAAGAATGCAACCCGGTAACCATGGTAACAGAATCTCACAGGTCAATCTATTTATGTAATGAAAATGAAAATCCACAGCCTGCTTCCAGTCTCCGACCGGGTCAGGAATGGAATGAATGAAGCCCCCATCTAGTGGCGAGGATATGAATTGTGCCGGCTACCGAGGCCTGACGCACTCCTCTGGGGCAATGATGAAATGAATGACAGATGAAATGAAATGATAGTGGAGAGTGTTGCTGGAATGAAATTTGACAGGGAAAACCGGAGTACCCGGAGAAAAACCTGTCTGCCTCCGTTCTGTCCAGCACAGATGTCACATGGAGTGACCGGGATTCGAACCACGGACCCAGCGGTGAGAGGCCGGCGTGCTGCCGCCTAAGCCACGGAGACTTCACCAATCTATTTATGTAATACGAAATGCAATTCCAATTATTACATTACTGGAAAAGTTTGCAGACGGTTATAAGGTTATCACGGAACCAAATTAAGCAGTACAATATATCAATACATACAATATAATGCGCTTAAGGGGCTCGGTGGCATTCAAAAGAAAATGGGAAGTAACAAAATATATAATGGGACATGACTCAATTATGACGCGAGCGAAGCCGCGGGTACCTGCTAGTATTTAGTTATTTAACTAGCCATCAGCCCCGGCTTCGCCTAGTATATTTAACGATTTGCCCAGCATAAGCTTAAAAGGAACATGGACGGCAGGTCCCAGACGCATTTCACAAAAATCGAGGTGAACGGCGAAACCCCTAACACATATACTCTTCTCTGAAGTCTGAACTCGACACGACTCGACCGTCTGATGCTGGCCGAAGATGGGGTGATAGGCTCACACGTAAACTTGCTCCAAAGCTACTAATATAAAATTCCACTGAATGGAGATTTTCGGATGAAATGAAAACGTAAAAGCACTTATAGTGAGCGATGTGTTAAATACAGAGATATGCTGTCGGGGACTTTGTTGTAGATTTTTTCATGCTGAACAATTCTTACACCCATAGTAGCCTATATACAGGGTGTCCCACCTAACATTGCGACCTCAAATATTTTCGAAATGAAACAATATTTGAAAATTCTACTTGCGCAGGAATGTAGCCACGTCAGGGGGTCACACAATGGGAGGATATGCACAATCCAGGAAGTTATAACAATAACACTTTCAACGCAAAGTTATCTTTTTTTAAATGGAACATACATGTTCTTTCTAGCAAAATCAAGAGTAAACATACAATTATTGATAACAGAATTGGTTTCACATCTCTAAACCCCGTAACTTCTGAAATAACTAACGTTGTAGAGGATGGCAATGGAGACCCTGTTTGTCAAGTTTAACAAATGTGTAGAATTGTACACATAGTTCAAAATGTACAATTACCGATTTCCTAAATAAACTTGTGGCCTATAGCTTAAAGAAACGTCATGTTTTTGAATTACATCCAGCACGGAAGAGACATTCACAAGTAAGCAGTAACTTCTTAACTGATGAAACTGTGTCACATCAGCGGATGTTCAATGTGACCACCGTTTGCATCAATGCACTTCTGTAGACGGTGAACAACAGAGCGTTGTACTGATCGCAGTGTTTCCACAGATATTTCCGCACACGCCGAAGTAATACGCTGTTGCATATTCGCTATTGTAGTTGGGACTTCCTGATAGACTATCTTGCAATGCGCTCCAGAGAAAGTAGTCTAATGGCGTCAAGTCGAG
The DNA here is from genome assembly GCA_946902985.2 of Meconema thalassinum. NCBI lineage: Eukaryota > Metazoa > Arthropoda > Insecta > Orthoptera > Tettigoniidae > Meconema > Meconema thalassinum. The sequence continues at coordinate 166,870,892 of OX336396.1, forward strand.
GGGCCGTGCTGGCCATCTCACAGAACCACCACGTCCTATCCACCGATTTGGAAACTTCTCATCCATTACATCTCTGGCAACACGTGCGAAATGTGTGGGGCACCCATCATGCTGGAACCACATTGATACACGAGTTTCCAATCCCACGGCCTCCATGAGAAGGGGTAACGTGTCTTGAGGAAATGATGCATATCGCTGTTCGTTTAGTGTTCCCTGATAAAAATAGGAACCTACAATACGGTTGCCAATGATACCGCACCAAACAGTGTCTCCTTTACCGTCCCCTACAACTTAAGTTATTTCAGAAAGTACGAGGTTTAGAGAAGTGAAACCTATTCTGTTATCAATAATTGTATGCTTACTATTGATTTTGCTGAAAAAAACATGCATGTTCCATTAAAAAAAAGTAACTTTGCGTTAAAAGTGGTATTGTTATAATTTCCTGGATTGTGCATATCCTCCCATTGTGTGACCCCCTAATAATAATAATAATCCGGGAGGCGAGGAGGTTCGAATCCACCCGCCGGCATCCTTGAAGATGGTCTTCTGTGGTTTCCCATCTTCCTTCCAGGCAAATGCCGGGGTTGGTCCCTAACTATAGGCCACAGCCGCTACCTTCCAACTCCTCGCCCTTCCCTTCCAACTTTCCTCCCCAACGGAACTTGTAGCTCACCCATTGGGTGTCCGTCTCGAAGCAGCTACAAAAAAACTGGCGAGCCGAACATGTCCTCGGACACTCCCGGCACTAAAAGCCATACGCTAAAAAAAAAAATAATAATAATAATATCGTATGGCCTCGGGTGCCTGGTGCAAGCTTTGCTATTTGACACCCAGAGGGTAGCTTGCGTGTCGATGTGACCCCCTGACGTGGCTACATTCCTGTGCAAGTAGATTTTTCACATCTTGTTTCATTTCGATAATATTTGAGGTCGTAGAGTTAGGTGGGACACCCTGTATATTTTTTTTAACGGTTTACCTAGCGTAAGCTTAAAGGCGCACGGACGGCAGGTTTTTCTTTTATTAGATTCACTGAAATCGTTACTGCTCGGCTTGCTTTGGTCATAAATCAATGATTTTCTACAGAAACCTTCCTCGAAAAATCCTTTATAGAATGGTGAAAACTGCATTAAAATCCATCCAGTGGTTCTTGAGATTGGCCGTTACATCCAAGAATCGGGGACTTAGCTTTAAACTATATACAGATTGTAAGAACTAAGGTATCTTGCCAGCTGCACATATAATACAAATAAATGCTATGACAGCTTCCAAGGCTTCACGGCGCGCTTTTGTAATCGGCCCATGCTATATATGTGACGGTGAATCACCGCGACCTCTCCGCGACACGACCTATGGAAGGCCCCGTTATATAGAGATGGCCCTCACTGCTTTTTTTTATACCTACGATTTTTCTTGCCAGTCCCTCCTGTAGTTTTGGTGCCAAACTATAATAAACAGACAAACACTTTGAAATGATAGAAGCCAGCTTTCAGTGTTGCCTTTCTAATCTATTAGAGAATTGATTTTCAGTCAGTCGGTTGGCACAAGTGTGTCCAATTAGATTGGGCGGGAAGTTCTATTGTAATTATTTTATTTCCCTCTGTCGTGAATGGAATTATAGTTGTGCACTTATTAACACGCTTCTCTAACGTATGGGGAGCGGATTGTAATCGTCAAACAAGCATCGTCAATCAAGCATCGTCAAATCAAAACATACAGGGAAAATTTACTCTACTAAATAATACTGAAACCCACACTTGTGTTGATCAACTAAAAACAATCCTATTAATTGACAACAATATTTAACAGAGAGTATATTTCGTCATTGTTTTAGCCCACTAATGTAAAAAAAAAAAAAAAAAAAAAAAAAACACACACACAACAACAACAACAACAACAACAACAACAACAACAACAACAAGTTCCGTGACGAACTAAAAAGCCTACTTTTCTTTTAAATTTAAGATTCATCTATCTGGAATAATGACTAAATTAAGTTGGTAATATCGACATTTCTAATTAGTTCGAAATACTGTATACCTGGCATAATGTAGCCTAACAGAGCACTACAGTTGGCAGCCCTGGTGACTGAATATATTCTTAGTTCCATCTCTTAAGGTACAGAATACAAAATTTGGTTGAAGTCCGATGGATAGCATGGTCGTTACATGCAGTTAGACATTGGATCTATCAGCGCACGTAAAATCATGTTGGTAACAATGTCATGCATGTGCTGGTCAGAAATAATCTGAAATATTATGATCTCTTGTTGTGCCAATTTTGGATGAAATCCATTTGTTAATATAGAAGTTACATGTATTTTAAAATTTGACCTATTAGCAGGCTTAGAATCATGTTGGCAGCACTGAAGTATATTAGTTACTCAGGTACTACACGCGTGCAAAGTTTTGAGCGATTGGCTTGCATACTTTTTGATATTTTGATATTAGGATAAAACATAGAGACAGCAATTATTAACAGTTGGCAGCCCTGGTTGCTCTTAAGAATACGCTTAGTGATACTTGCTATGGTACACATAGCACATACGAAATTTGGTTGAAATCCAATTGATAGTGTAGAAGTTATATGCATTTTAAAATTGGACCTATCGGCAGGCATAGAATAATTTTGGCAACACTGCCATGTATGGCCTCCTGGAAATTAAACTGAAATATTATTATCTATATGTGTGCCAATTTTGGAATAGCTCCCATGCATACCTTCTCGGATATACAACATGGAGCTCAAATTACAATTGCTATTTTCCAGCAGTTGGTAGCACTGACATTATCAAATATGGGCTTGAGATATTCAGGTATAGATCTTAACTCATACCAAATTTTGTTTCCATTGCTGCAGCCGTTTAGGAGTTGATAGGGGGACACACACACAGCCAGCCAGCCAGCCAGCCAGCCAGCCAGACAGACAGACAGACAGACGCACATTTTCCCGGATCGATCTCATAAGCCTACTTTTTCCTCATTTTTTCAAAATATGAAAAGTAGGCTAAAATATACTGTTGATTTTGTATCTTAATACGGTAATTTTATTAACACAGTCAATAGCCATTTATTTCCTTTTCAAGACGGGTCAGGGAAGGGATTTCGGAAGGAAATCGGCCGTGGACGTATTGAAAGGAACCGCCCCGGCATTTGCCTGGTGGTGAAAATGGGAAAACACGAAAACAATCTTTTAGGATGGCTGAGGTGTAATTCGAAACCACGTTCTCCCGATGCCTACGAGGCAAGAGCTAGCGCGTCAACGTTTTCGGCCACCGTGGCCGGTGAGAGAGACCATGAAATATACGGAGAATAAAAATAGCAGAAAATTACTGGGTGTTCTAAGTTTCTTGTAAAGTGGAGCGCCTTCAACATTGACGTGGGTATCCTGGGGCTTGCGGGCTCTACGTTGGGAATTACTGCCCTAGAGAATAAACCATCGAGTCTCCCGCCAAATCGAGTGGGTTAGGGAGAGTGGAATCAATGAGCAGTTTTGTGACCACAGCGCCATCTCGATAAAACTGTTTGACGAAGTAGTTGAGACAAAGTAACACGAGATCGCGCCACCAATAGCTTGTTTACACTGGGAAAGTCGCAGGGAGGAATCTGTGCACGTGGGAGGTCGGAAGTAGGAGTCGTTACTCGCTAGTGCCTGCGGGATTTCTTTCTGGATACTGTAACTCATTTACAAGGGTCGTGAAGGATACGCAGTAAGATATTCTTTGAAATATTACAATATAACCTCATTTTCCACCGGCTACGTCCTGCAGTGTGTGAGGTTTTGCAGCTATTTTCTCAGTGACGCCTGTGCAAACTATTATTTTATTCTATTCAGTCGGTCAACACGCGTTTTGCCCATTAATATTGGTTGGAGGTACACAATATTATGTGATAATAGAAACTCCGGACGGGCCATCCCGTCTTCAAATATGTCATTTTTATATTGCATCTTTTTGCATTTTTCCTATTTTTCCATTTTAAGAGCATTTATTTAAGTTTGGTAGATTTTGTGGTCTTATTTTAGAGAAATCGGCCTTTTGTGGTCATTTTTTCCAATTCTGTCATGCCACAGCTTTATATGAGGGAGTTAGGTGTCTCATAGTTAAGAAGAAGCTAGTAGCTGATACAAGATAATTTAAAATATTGAAATATCGATTCCATTTCCTTATCAACTGGGTGGAAACTAGTCGTAGCAACAATCGTGGCGAAATTGCTACGGGTATTGCATCAAAACTGAAACAAAAGCTGGACAAAAACACTGGGTATAAAGCATTATGCAAAATCTCAGATATTCACTGGCGAAAACTCCTGCATGGATGGGATTGAGGAGGATTTAGCAGCAAACGACCTTCCTCACTTCAAGTACGCTCCGATCACATCAGTTGATGTTGAACGCAGCTTTTCGAGAGATAAAAACTTGTTGGCTGTTAATCGCAGATCGTTTACATTTGTCAACATCAGAATGACATTAGTAGTGCAGTGCAACTCAGACTAAAGTGAACATAAACCTTTTGTTAAGTGCTAGAAATCTATTTTCAGTTTGAACTTAAGATGTAATTTTAGGTAGATTTCATTAGAAAGCTAACTATTGCAATGGGTCCCATGTTTCGACTTCCGGAAAATTTCGACATATCTTCGCGTTTCACATCCCCCAGACCCCAAAACCACCGTCAGTTCAAAAGTTTATATATAATTTATGTATGTATATATATATGTACTAGCAGAAGTACCCATTCTTCGAACGGTCGTCGGTATTAATAACCAGGCGTAATCAATTGAGCTACTGTTGCAATGGTTAGGGGCTTGGAACCTGTTTGTCGACAAAGATAAATGATTAGTTGAAATATGCTCTGATACTAATTTACCTAACGTGTACTTCCTGACGTGAAAATAAAATTGAAAACCTCGAAGACGAAATGCAATTCACGTCACATAAAAACTGACCCTCACTGTTGTGTCAAGTGCGCATCCAGTGGAAGACCCCTTTAATAAATTATAAAGGCTTGTGGTGCATGGAAATTCAGGTCTTTTAGCCTCCAATGGCCCAAATTCCTAAAAGCAAAAAAATAAAATAAAAAATAAACTATTTCAATTCAGGAATTTTTGAAAATAATGTTGCTGTTTGAAGATATAATAGACCTTCTGTACGACACATCGCACGTTTAAGTCTTGTGAAAACCTCGAGAGTACCTCTTGACCCCCTTAAGCGCATTGATGAATTTTACAGTTTTTGTTGGTTCCGTGATAACCTTATAGCCATTAGCAAACTTTCACAGAAATTTGATATATGGAGTGGCATTACTTCTTGCAGAAATAGATGGAAAGTTGGATGTACCTTTTTGAGACACTGTTGTCATGGTTACTGGCTTGCATTCCTACATTAGTTTATTAAATGAAATTAGTTTTCTGGGAATATCTCAGAAACTCTTGGTTTTAGAGCATTAAAATGTAGTTTTCGGGGACCCTTTACGACTGTTTAGAGGCCCCGAGGTTTTTTTCTGACACCAAGGGGCTGAAAATGAGCTTTGTCTCGTCGCTGTAGGCCGTAGTATCATCATCATCATCATCATCATCCTCTTGCACAGTTTCCAGCCGTTGGCCGGGTCTGTTTGGAACACAGGCCACTCCAACGTCTTCTGTCTTCCCACCATCTCTCAGCTTCCACCCCTGTCCAGTCTTCTCCTCTCTTCTTCACGCTTTCTTCCATCCCTTTCAGACACCTGTCTCTCGGTCTTCCTCTCGGTCTCTTTCCTTCCCACTTCGTCTCGTGTATCCTCCTGGGTATCCTCTTATCCTCCATTCGTTTTACATGTCCATGTCATCTAAGTCTAGATTTCTCTATACCATCCCGTAATGGTTCCTCCTTTATTAATTCTCTGGTCCTCTAATTTCTTATTCTGTCCATCTTTGTAGCTCCAATACTGCTTCTCAAGAACCTCATCTCACTGGCCTGTATTTTGCTCTTCTCCCTTCCTTTCATAGCCCAGGTCTCCAAGGCATACGTCAGGATAGGGGCATAGAACGTCCTATATATGATCTTTTTTCTGTTCTGAGGGACATCCTTGCTCCATAACATGCTTCTCACACTCCTCCGGAATGCTTCTGCCTGTCTCCCCCGCTCATTTTTTCTCTATAGTTTCTTCCATTATCTTGTATCAGGCTTCCCAGATACCTGAAACTCTCCACTTTCTTCAGCTGTTCCCCACCAATTGTTATTCCCGTTGTGGTTCTTTCCTTCTTCCTTGTTGTGATCACCATCTCACTCTTATTTATGCTAAATTTCATCCCATATCCTTGTATTATTCCTTCCCACACGTCCAACTGTTCCTGTACCTCCTCCTCCTTGTTTCCCCAAATCATCAAACCATCCGCTAACACCATTGCTTTCATCTTTCCTTCCCCAATTACTTGTGCCACTCGGGTCATTATGTCATCCATCACCACAATGAAAAGTAACGGTGCCAGTGCACTTCCTTGTTTCAGGCCGTTTCTCTGTTCCACCCAGTCCGATCTCTCTCCTCCCACTTTCACACAGCTCACGCTTCCCTTGAACATCTCCTTTATCCTTCTTATAGTCCATTTTTCTACTCCTCTATCCTCCAGGGACTTCCATACTTTGTTTCTGCATACACTGTCATATGCTTTCTCAATGTCCAGGAAGGCCATCAGTAGATCTGTTCCATACTCACAGTGCTGTTCTTGTAACTGCCTTACAGCAAAAATCAAATCCACTGTGGACCTTCCTGCTCTGAAGCCATGTTGTTCTTCCCTCATCCCTCCTCTTATCCTTGTCCTAATTCTCCTTTCCAAAACTTTCTCAAACATCTTTGAACAATGACTCATCAGTTTTATTCCCCGATAGTTTCTGCATTCTGTTCTACTACCTTTCTTGAAGATCGGGACAATTATTCCCTTTTTCCAGTCCTCTGGGGTCTTCCTTTCCGTAGTGTAATAATAATAATAATAATTATAATAATAATATAACAATATAGGGATAGGGATATAATTGACCTTCCGTAGCACACCAGCACGTGTAAATCGCGTGAAAAAATTCTAGAGTACACCTTGACCCCCTTAAGCGCATTATATGTATTTATGAATTTTACAGCTTAGTTTGGTTCCGTTATAACCTTCTAGCCGTTTGCAAACTATCTCAGTAATGTAATAAATGGAATTGTGTTGCGTCTTATATTACAGCAATAGATGGACCTGTGAATATCTGTTGCCATGGTTACCAGCTAGCTTCCTTTCATTATTGTATTAAATGAAATTAATTTTCTGGGAATATCTCAAAAACTGTTGGTTTTAGGGCCTTAAAATGTGGTTTTCGGGGGCCCTGCCCTAGTTTCGTTTCTCACATTGAGGGGCTGAAAATGAGCTTTGTCTCGCCCTTCTACGCCTATTTCAGCAAGTATTTTAAGGGGTAGGTCCCCTTTTATGAGAGGTACAGAGAAGAGTTACATCAATGATTGGTGTCGTGCCTCTGAAGGATATCTGTACCAAATTTTACGTTGATCCACTCAGCCGTTCTCGAGTTATAAGGACACAAAAAAATTGTCCACAGACAGACAGACAGACAGACAGACAAAATTTTTTTTTCGCGCTTCCGTCATAAAACAGTCTAAAACGCGTAAATAACGCAAATTTCCGTAGAAATTCTGAAAAAACAGACAAACTTTCATTCTTATATATATATGTATATCGGTTTCTTGTGGACACGATAACTGTCGTAATTTTGCACCAATCACTTTGAATTTTTTACATAATATGTATACCCTTAAAATCTCGGTCGAGTTCGTTAATGGGCAAAATCGGTCAAAGGGGGTGAAAATGGGAGGCTTTTTTCGAAAACGTGAAATATCGCTATAACTCTCTTAATATATGAAATATTGAATCCATTCAAAGTTCATACTATGTGTCGGACATGGCCCTAAAATTTATGTTTGAAAAGTGTTTTGATAGCACCAACCATTGACCAAAGGGGTGGGAAAAAGTGGGTTTTTCGGGAATCATTAATCATATCTCTCTTAATAGGCACAATATCAAAACCGTACAAAATGGACAATATTCCCCTAATAATTACCTAAAACTTTTGTCTGAAAGAATTTTTGATATGACCCACCATTACGCCAAGGGATGAGAAAAATTACTTCGGAATTATAAGAAAATGCCAAGAGCTATCAGTGGTTGCCATGGCAACACTACTAAATTGATGAGGGATGAGCCATCAGAAGGTGCCATGACAACGCACTTGCACGAGATCAGATTCAGTATTTCCATCTAAGTGTGAAGCGGCTTCGGTGACGTAACTGGTAGCATGCCCAAGGTCGCGGGTTCAAAGCCGGCCAAAGTCGTCGGATTTTCTAAGAGCGCTAAAATCCCTCAGTATGCTTTCCTTTGGAAGGGAGGTTCCAACGTTCGTTGCGAGTTGCTGATTGCGGTGGCATCTAGTAGCCAAGTTCACAGCTAGGTGTCGTTGACGGTAGTATCTGGTAGCAACATTAGGAACTACTGCTTGAAATTGAGCGTCTGCATTCCTTACCTGAATTACAGACTAATACAGCCATCACAATTCACACCGTTTATCAGACAGATTCTACACTCACTTAAAGTACACGTGGTTAGATGACCGCGTTGTCGCAGCCCCTAAACTGAGGAACCAACCAAAATCTCTGCGGGAGATATAATTTTGCGTGAAGAAGTAACAGACCGTTACATAGTTACACATCAGTGTCGAAACCTTGCATAAGGACAGTGTGACCACAAGTATAAAAATTAACTCCAAATGACAAGAAGGTTACCGTCATCATAAGACAATAAAATGTTTAAAATATGCATAAAATGACGAAAAACATAGTTAATTAATCTCCAATTATAAAATAATTTCACGCAATAAATGAGGTCTGATCCTTCTACGAAAACCTGCATATTCTGCCTATTTTCGCTTATCCCCAAGTTTGTCCGGTGAAATCTACCTCCGCCTTCCGGCGTGCCGAGAGGACTTTTTTGATATATTGATGAGTATATTATTATAAGATCATTTTCTCCATTTTATAGTGCATTTTTCGAATTTTTTAGGTCATTTTTAGAGTCATTTTTTAAACTTTTTACGGCATCAACATCTGGGCCCTACTAATGACTTACAAATTAGAAGAGAAAACGGAAAACAAAACGAAGAATAAGGTAAATAAAAGACAGATGGAAGGGAATTACCTAGAACCCTCGAAGAATGAGAATTAAGGGACTTGGAGGAAAGGAGAGCCATGAAAGGCTAACGGAAAAGGAATAGAGGAGAGGGTCCTCCCCCAAAACACTGAAAAAACTATGGGGAAAACTGGATCCAGTTCAGGAATCCCTCGAAGTTGGTAACACCTGAACTCACCAGCCTTGAGCCCTTTAATGTGTTGCACTATCCAGAGTGCACGGCAAGTGGAGGGGTTACACACACCCTCTCTCCTCGAGAGCCTTGAGCAGAAGGCAGGAAATACCATGAAAAGTTAAAGAACAGGTCTGACTCCTCGAAGAATGAGGAATCAAGAACGATGTGACAAGTGCCAATTAAGGCTGGAAAATAAATGACGCCCTACCCCTCGGATACCCAAATACCATCAGGATTGGCAGAGAACAATACTTGAACAAGGGAGCTGGACAGGAAATATGACAGAGAGGAGCCCGGCACTCAGCTGATATCCCGTGGTTGACAGCCGACGTCCCATTAGTTGGGAGTTCCTGGGTGACTAGATTTAGGGACTTGTTGAGGTTGGCGGTACTGTTTACACCCATTAAGGGCAAAAATACAGTTTGAAGAGCCAACAAAAAGTAACTATGTTCATTGCATGGCTCTGCCTGACATACAGTTATACACATTTCCAAGGAAACATACACATTTGTGCTACCACAAACAAAAATCTAACATGTTAAAAATTCGAATCTTAACTGTATGTCTACCCATTATTATTCACATTTTCGAACGGGGTCGGGGATGAGATGCGATGGAAGTATTTGTGGTGGATTGTTTTTACGGCCGGATGTCCTTCCTGACGCCAACCTCACGAAAGGAGTTAATGAGAGATGAAATGAATGATGGTGAATGAAACTGGGTAAGGATGTGGAAGGAAGCGGCCGTGGCCTGTCAGAAGGTACCGTCCCAGCAATTGTTTGGAGTTGAAAATGGGAAACCACGGAAAACCATTTCAAGGACGGCTGACAGTGGGGCTTGAATACACGCGTCTACCGAGTCAGCAGAGAGCTTGGCCTCATGACCTAACGCTGCGCTTTAGCGGTTTTCTAATCTTAACTATTTTAAAAAATATACATATTTTACGCTCGTTTTGTGCTGTGCTCCGTCGATTCCTTCATATCTCATAACAAAACGGTTCTGCAGCATGTGCATAATCCTGTGCCACCCGTGGCGTAACTACGCTCCCCAGAGCCAAATAATAAACATAGAGCTTTTGTACATTCACAGGTGCAGATAAAAAGCGTATCAAATGCTATCGAGATCAAAAACGAAAGTGTGTAGTCTTGATTTCATTGATTATGTCTCATTTTTCTCAAACTCCCCCCCCCCCCCCCTCGAATAAAAAAAACTAAAACAAAATACAAAAACACAAAACAAGAAGCAGAAAACAAAAACCAAACAGAAGACAAAAAAACTAAACATAAAATTAAAACAAAAGCAGAAAACAAAAACAAAAAACAAAAACAGAAAACAAAAACCCACACAAAAAGAAGAAAACACAAAACAAAAATAAAACAAAAGCTGAAAACAAAACCACACAACAAAATCAAAAAATAATAAAAGAATAAAAGAAAAAACAAAACAAAAACACAAAGCAAAAACTATAGCCCCTGCAGAAAACAAGAAACATGATATCATAAACAAAAAACAAAAATTAAAAACAAAAAATAAAATAAATGCAAAATTAAAAGCTGAAAAAAAAAGAACACTAGCATAAAACCAAAACACAAGCAAAAACAAACACGAAATCAAAACAAAAAACACAACAATAATACAGACACAAAACTAAAATTTAAATCAAAATGAGAAAAAAGTAACACAAGAAATATTTGTAAATCAGTTCTGACCTACAAAGGACCTAGGATAACGCTCTACATAGTTTATTAGTTGAGATTTGACCCCGCTCATCCCCCTCCAGAAGCAAATCCTAGTGACGCCACTGTGTGCCCACACTAATACGTAGTAGGTAGAATAATCTGTACTAGCATTACCCGTCGCGGCTTCGCCCGCGAATATTCTAGTTGTAAATTGAACCCATCTCTTGTCAGTTTTGCCTCACGAGACTGGGTGTACCCCTTTCTAATCCTCAGACCTATCGGAGAGAGAAATAGACGCCATGAATCAATACTTGCTGTGCGTGGATTTTATTAAACAGCAATTCTGCTATTTAACGCGGTACACACGGTGAAATTAAATTCCACAACTGCCACGAATCGCTTGCGTTCCATAGCACGTCAAGTGTTGGTGCGCAGGAACGAGTTGTGGACCTAGTTGATGTAACTGCGGAGAGATGGCAGGAACATCTGTGTGAGCTTCGTACGAAGATTCCCGCTCAAATACTACATCCAGCGAAACGCTCAAAGCAGTCTCGTGGTTACATCTGTTTATTCGTTATAGGGGCTTGGGACATCTTGGTCATCAACCCCGTGTACTTGGGTGTGCGTAAAATGTGTCTGATAACCTGTGAATTTGTGGTGATTATAGTCAGGGGCGTAAAACTCCTCGCAACGTGGGGTGGGGGTCAAATTTATAAACTGCGATTACCTACCTATATCAGGGACTGCTTTTCTTATAGTTTAAGGTTTTAAAACATGAACTAACACGGTAATGTAGGCCTACCGCTATATTAAAAAAAAAGATAATTTTCATTCCTTATTTCTAATTAAAATACAAAACACAATCGGAATATGAATACAAAACACAAAACGTTTTTGTCAACGTCTAGCAAAATACCCGAACACTGACTTACCTCAGTTTTAAACCGAAAACGCACCTTTTCGAATTGTTGTGGTAAGGGGACAAAGGTCAAAGCGTCTCGGCTAAGTTGGCACCTCGGTGGGGGGGGGGGGGAGACTGTTTTTTGGTAGAATAAACAAATTACCACTAAGCAAGGCAAGGTGGCTTTTCCGATTTTCTGCCTAACCTAGTATTAAATCATTTTAGAATAGTTTCGGATTATCATACAAAACTTTTATTTTTTATGGGCACTTAACATTTTGTCTTGCACCTAAACTTGAGGGGGCAATGCCCCCCCCCCCCCCCTTTGCCTCCCCGTGTTTCACGCCTCTGATTGTAGTAGTTTGTGCTGTGGCGTAACTGGGATTTGCTATCATATTTAGACTAATTAGGTTAATCTAAGACTATGTATAAAATAAACGTGTATTAAAGTGGCAGTTAGTTGCAGCTAAAGGGACTTTTAGTCCTATTTGTAATTAACTTAAAATAAATACATTTCAATTTCAACGATCCCGAAGATTCAAAAACCTCCTCATCTACGGCATATTTTTTCGTATTTGATTTCATTAGCGTTAAAATGCGTTCTATTTTCACTTATAAATGTGCAAATCTTATTATTTTTTAATATTAATTTATCAATTTCAGTTTTCTTCCAGAAATCATCGGGCCGTTTCTATTCCCTGACATCGTAAAAATATTTATAAACTACAGTTGCCAACGTAACAAAATATTATTCACTTTCCAAAATGATACACTCGGATAGTAACAGAATGGCAACTGACAAGTGGTGTATTTTTGGAGAAGGAGGTGGAGATATAGTGCCACACTGTCACCGCTTTGCCTAACCGATTATCTGACTATTTGCTCATACCGTAAGTGATAAGTTAGGCTAACCTTTAAACAGTCATGAAAAGGAATGCCTTAAAATTAGTAAGTATACTTACATAACCAATAATTTGTCTCCAATTCGATGATTGGTTTTATTAAGAATCAAAAACTTCCAAAAATTTCATGTTTTTATTATTCGGCTATGGGGGGGGGGGGGGATTCGGCTATGGAGAGGGGGGGGGGGGATTCCCCTGATCACTACGCCACTGAGTGTGTGTAAGTATAACTTCTAGCAGGGTCCGGATAATTTATGTGCTTAACTTTTCAGAAATATGTATTTATTTATGTGTTTAAAAGTGGAAAATATGTGATTAAGTTTCCAAAATACGTTCATAAATTTGTATCATATTTATGTCCCCCAGTTACTCGAAATATAGTTGAAACCTCAAGCTGCTTGAATAATCCATAATCCTGTCTACAGTACAAATATCCCTCCCTATATTATTATGCTAAGCTCCCATTCCAGTTTTGTACCGAAAATAAGGTACCATTACCACCAACCTACACATATGGGGTACCTACAGGTTCAGCATAACCCATTGCACGCGAAACGTACTCACTTACTCTTTAAAAGCCTCACAATTAAATAAATACCTCAAAACATGTATATGCAATGAAATAATTAAAGAATGCAACACGGTAACCATGCTAACAGAATCTCACAGGTCCATCTATTTCTGTAAGACGCAAAGCAATTCCAATTATTACATTACTGTGAAAGTTTCCAGACGGTTATAAGGTTATCACTGAACCAAATTATGCTGTAAAATTCATCCATACATACAGTATAATGCGCAAAAGGGCTCAAGGGGCACTCTAGAATGTTTTCACGCAATTTTCACGTGTGTGTGTGGTACGAAAGGTCTTTTTCACCCGACTATAAAGGGTCTCCGAAAACCATATTTAAAGGCCCTTAAATTAACAGTGTCTGTGATATTCCCAGAAAACTAACTTCGCTCTGATATACCTATGAAGGAATGACGAACCCCTAACCACTGCACCAGTAGCTGAATTGATAAAGTCTGATTATTCATACCAAGGATAAATCGGTCATAGCATTCATGATTGAGATTTTGCTAAGTGTACTTTTTACAACTAGAATATTTGCAGGCGAAGCCGCGACGGGTAATGCTAGTTAAAATATTCCGCTTAATAGGCCGGGCCTTGCCTTTGTTTCCGAATGTTACAATACTCATTGCAAATGCGCGATACGAAATCATGTATGTGCTGTTTTCGAATTTCTTTCTAAAGAACAGAAGAAAATGTCACTTCAAAAACTTCCATAGCACTCTGTCAATACTCACAAGTTTCGCAGACCACTGTAATTTCAAGTAACAATTCCTGTCAGGGTGAGGGCTATTGGAGGCTTAAAGAGACTGTTGACTCAAGCATCCTGCTATACTTAATGACCGGGGAATTCCTGTCTTGAAATACAGTACTACTAAAATACAGAGATAAGGGTGCTTTCACGAAATAGAGAAGCAAATTACTGGAAATTGCCAAGGGTCGAATGAGGGCATCAGTCATCTAAGGAGTACAACATACCACCAAATGCAACCTGTGACAATAAAGTTCGGTGAATTGTCCTATACTATCAACATAGATGAACAATGCACGACAGTGACCCTATTGTCCTCTGAAACAGTCCCCTCCCAAAACTATGCAATGCTGAGATCGGCGATACATGCCCTGGAAACTTTGCAAGAAGGCGTCCTTTGGGATGTTGTTCAAAAGGCTCGTCACGTTGCGTTCGGTGTATAAAGTCAGAACGGTCGACCTGGCAATATTGGCGACACACAACGCAACGTGTAAGACCTGTTTGACACAGTGCATATTTAGAGTGTTGAATTTATGCAACCTATCATGCACACCTGTTCGGCGCGTGGCAGTTGGAGGGGTTAATGTTTTGTGGAATGGAATGGCTTATCTGAAAACCATCGTCACGGGCGACGAGACCTGGTGTCTGAGGTACGACCCCGAAGTCAAGCGTCAAAGTATGGAAAAGCCCTGAAGGGACAGAGGTTTTCGAACATTTCGGACATCCAACGTAATGTGACGACCCAACTAAAGGCTATCCCTAAAGAGTTTCCAGGACTTGTACAGACATTCATGTCGCTCGTTCTACAGGCAAAATCAGCAACTTAGCAATACAATTATTTTTCCACAGTATTCTCGAAGCGGAGATTCAAACTGCGAATCGTTATTATCGTTATGCTAGTTATTATTATTTATTGAAGTTATCTTCCTATACAATAATTGTTCTACGTTACTATTGAATAATAATAATAATAATAATAATAATAATAATAATAATAATAATAATAGTTATAGTTGGACTGGGCGCAGGACCTCCTGGAGCTAAGAAAATACTTCTGTTCTGTATCGAACCATTCAATTCTGCACAAGGCTGTCACAGAAGCAGATGATTCAACTCCACTACTCTTAAGTCAGGAAGAGACTCAAAATCAGGTGCGCAGTGATTTGGATAGATTCAATGCCTGGTTGTCCAAGCCACTGCACGGAAGACATCCCAATGAAATCATCCAAACTCACGTCGACAAGCTAGCGTCGAACTTTTGGTTGATTTCTGGGCAGATGTTTCCTGAAACAGAAGGCTTTATGATGGCTATTCAGGACCAGGTTGTCCCCACGAGGAACTACCTTAAGTACATTATCAAGGATGCATCTGTGCAAGATTACCATTGCATATACGGTTGCCCAACATCGGAGACTGTTCAGCATATTATATCAGGTTGTCGCCATTTTGCAGGGACAGAATATAGGAAGAGACATGATTTTGTTGCCAAGATGGTTCATCAAGAACTGGCTATACGCCTTCAACTGCTGAGCCAAGAGAAAGTGCCGTACTACAAATATGCTCCTGAAAGTGTACTGGAAAATGACAGCTTTACGTTGTACTGGGATCGTACTGTATTGACAGACCAATCAGCTGTGCACAACAGACCTGATTTGGTTCTTGTTGACAAATGCATGAAGCACACTACCTTCATAGATGTGGCAATCCCAAACAGTGGCAACATGCTAACAAAGCATGTCGAAAAGCTGTCAAAATACACAGAGCTTTCAGAACTGATAAGGAAGCAATGGCACATGGCACAAGTCAGGACAGTTCCTATTATCATCTCCAGCACTGGCGTGATTCCTAACAACTTAAAGGAATCGCTCAGTGAGTTGAAATTAGACCCTGGCCTTTTCAAACTGATGCAGAAAACTGTCGTACTTTCTACGTGTCGCGTAGTAAGACTGTTCTTGGGCAATCAGGCCTGAAGGAGTGAGGAAAAAGCGTAAAGCAACTAGCCTACTGAATGCAGTCACCAAGAATTTGCTCCTTATGATATATATGGTATCTGGGATTGTAAATGTTTTCTTTCCAGCAAATATGCTGAGAATGTGTAAGCGCATGCGCAAAATAAATAATAATAATAACAATAATAATAATAGGCTAATAATAATAATAATACCGGTTGTAATAATGTTATTGGTTTTACGTTCCTTTTAACTACTGCGGCTTTCAGAGACGCCGGGGTGCCAGAATTTTGCCCCGAAAGTTAATATTGAGTGATAAGGCGTAATGTAGGATACTTAATAACTGTATGTGATTATCTGATTTCGTACTGAAGTTCTCCACTAGCAGTGTATGCATTTCTTAATTTACTCACTACTTGTAAACTATAAGCATTAATTACATGATCTATGGTTTTCCTGTTCAATTATTTTTCGCAAACATTGATTTCATACTCATTCTCTTTTCAGAAAAGCTGGCTGCTTGGCTTATTGGTAACGTTCTCGCTTACTGTGCCCAAGGTTGCAGGATGGAATCTTGGCGCAGCCAGCTGGCATTTGACGATGAGCAAATGTGAGGGGGCCGAGTCAGTGGATTTACTGGCACGTTAAAGATTCCCTTTAGGGCAAAATTTCGGCACCCTGGCGTCTCTAAATGCCACAGTAGTTAAAAGGGACGTTAAGCTTATAACATTCTTTATCTTTATCTTTTTCGAAAGGGAAAAAAGAGAGGAGAGGAGAGGAGAGGAGAGGAGAGGAATGGAAAGTTAGGGAAGGAGGGCTGGGAGGGAGGTAGGTAGGTAATATTATTATTAATAATAATAATAATAATAATGAAGTTATTGGTTTAACGTGCTGTTCAACTACTGAGGCTCTTAGAGACGCCGGGGTGCCGGAATTTTGCCCCGAAGGGGATCTTTAACATGCCAGTAAATCTACTTACGCGGTTCCCTCGTACTTGCGCACACTCAAATGCCAGCTGACTGTGCCAGGATTCGATCCCGCAACCTTGAGCACACTAGGCGAGAACGTTACCGCTGAGCTACGCAGATAATCGGGAAGGAAGAAAGGCAGGAAGGGAGGAAGGAAGAAAGGAAGGAAGGAAGGAAGGAAGGAAGGAAGGAAGGAAGGTAGGAAGGAAGGGAGGGAGGGAGGAAGGAAGGAAGGAAGGTAGGAAGGGAGGAAGGAAGGTAGGAAGGGAGGAAGGAGGGAAGGAATGCAGGAGGGAAGGAAAGAAGGAAGGAAGGAGGGAAGGAAGGAAGGAGGGAAGGAAATAAGGAAGGAAGAAAGGAAGGAGGGAAGGAAAGAAGGAAGGATGGAGGGAAGGAAAGAAGGAAGGAGGGAAGGAAGGAAGGAGGGAAGGAAGGCGGGAAGGAAAGAAGGAAGGAAGGAAGAAAAGAAGGAGGGAAGGAAAGAAGGATGGAGGGAAGGAAGGAAGAGGGAGGGGAGGAGGGAAGGAAAGAAGAAAGGAGGGAAGGAAAGAAGGAAGGAAGGAAGGAAGGAAGGAAGGAAGGAGGGAGGGAAATAACGAAGGAGGGAAGGAAAGAAGGAAGGAAGGAGGGAAGGAAAGAAGGAAGGAAGGAAGGAAGGAAGGAAGGAAGGAAGGAAGGAAAGAAGCTTTTAGATATACAGGACTTACAGTAATATCGCAATCATAAGCCATTGGACTACTCTTTTACGTGGAATCCGAACCAGCGGATGTGGCATTGAAAAATCCCACATGAATTAAGCGAGAATCAAACCCAGTGCACCATTACGCTCCTCTATTTCATAATAATATTTTTATTTGATTTTAGCGTATGGCTTTTAGTGGCGGGAGTGTCCGGGAACAGGATCGGCTCGCTAGAGGCAGTAGTTGCTTCAAGTTGACATCCATGTGGTGAGCTAAAAGTTCCGTTAAATTTCAAGTAGTTCCAACTTTTGCTACCAGATATCACTGACACAGTGGTGAACGCTGGAACATTGATAGAGCGTTTCAATGAAATTTAACCTAGAAATTTAGCTTCACACAAGTTTAGTTAGTGGAATGATCTTTTACATGCTATAAATCTATGACATGGGATCGCCAGCTCTACTTCCCCTCCGAAGGAAGGCATACTGAAGGATTTTAACGCTCTTAAAAATCTGACGAATTCGGCCGGGTTTGAACCAACTACGCCACCCCCATAATAATAGTAATAATAATAATAATAATAATAATAATAATAATAATAATAATAATGATGATAATTAAATTAATACACACTGCTTCGGTCTTCACGACAGCACAATTTATCAGGTAAATATCACATACTCCCAGTTACACAGTACTAATGACCACGATGTTCTAGGCTCCAAAAATGAAATAACCACTTATATAGTACTCTTAAACCATAACTGCGACCACCCACCATTATATACTTGCATACAGTTATTTTTACGTTCGCGATGGACTCCGGTGAGCAAACAACGTTCGAGCCAGGTGAATAGAAGGGAGAAACATGGGGGAGAGTTGTTAATGAGAGAGAGAGTGAGAAAGAATGATTAAGTGCTGTAAACTCCGCAGGGTAGTTTTTCTCCCCCCTGATCGGCACCGCTGATCACCTCACCCCTGCTCCAACACGCACACTACACTACCACGCTCGTAACTTAGGCTTTACTTCAGTCAGCGAAAAGAAATGTGAATTTGCTTCATCTTTCTTCTTGAAATTTATATTCTTGATGCGAACATTTTTTAAATAATAGATTATAAATTTTGACTAGAAGTACCTGTAATCCTAACAAAATATTACAGCTGGGATTACTTGTGAATAATATGGTTCTTGAAGAATAATATCGCTGCTTTTATTACCAGGTAATGGGAATTGATATTGTAAAGTTTCAGTCTGTCAATAATAATTACTGGGAAATGCGAAAAATAACCAAAAAATAGTATATATATTATTCGTGTCAGAGGTACCAAAATATACAAACAAGAAATTGAAAAAAAATTACATAACAGAGCACTTGCATATAATATAACACAAGAGCAAGAGAAATGAAACAGGAATGATAATATATACAATATTTACAAGAGTTGTGATCAGTATTTGGCTACATTGACAGCGTTGTTAGCAGCCAATGCTAGATCCAACCCTGTGCATGAGTCTGGGCATAGACGACAGTTCAAGAAATGCCTAGAAGTTTGTTCTTCTCCGCACTCACACAGTGTGTCCCCATCATGCAAGATTCCCCATTTCATGAGATTGTCCTTAGTCTTGCTACACCGGTACGCAGTCTGTTTAAGGACTTCCAGGTACACCATCCACCTTCGTGACCAGGTGGTAATTTTTCTTCAATTTCAACAAGTTCCGGATGATCAGGATACCTTGGATTCCATAGCTTAACCCTGGCCTTTTTGGGTTAGAATCAAGTGGAGAAGAAGACTGTAGAAAACTTTTCCTGGACTTCAGTCGAGCTGAAGGTGGCTGATGACCATGAAGGGGATGGGCTGAGATGTTGCAAACCTTATGTCTCTCGATATTAGCGGCCACCTCACGTCTAATATCAGGTGGGGCTATGCCTGCAAGTGAGTACAACTTCTGTGTTGGTGTTGGTTTTAAACATCCTGTGATTAGCCTGTAAGTTTCATTCAAGGCAATGTCGACTTTTTTGCGTGAACTGATTTATACCACACGGGACTAGCATATTCAGTTGCAGAATAGCAGAGAGCTAGGGCAGTTGCCCTTACTGTAGGAGGGTGGGCACCCCATCCAGGACCAGTTACCTTACGGAGTAGGCAATTTCGTGATGAAACTTTTGCCATGAGTTTGGTGCAGTGTGTATTGTATGTCAAAAATAGTAATTATATGGGATTAAAAAATATTTGTTACCAATTAAGGTATTCATAGGCCTAGTCTATACGTTTTCAGAAAATTTCTATAATTCTTAACCGAACATTTTGAAATTCTTATAGTGTTTAACGAGAATGCAAACACAACAGTTATGGCATTGGAATGCTTAATTTACAATTTAAGGGGTGTCCAATATTTTTTTTGTAAAAAGAATGACATTTTTTAGATCAACTAGTCACTATCACAACAAATTTATTTCAATTTCTCTTTCACATAAATATTAACATGAGTGCTTTTTATGTCCCTACTACATTTATTAGTAATCACTAGGGCTCGGATTTTTAGTTGCTCAAAATTGGGAAAATATTTATTTTTTATGTATTAAAATACCTGAAATAAGTGATAAAAAGGGAAAAATATTTAATTATAATTTAGTTTATTAATGTGAATATAAACAATACGCAGTACTCACGAATGCAATTTATGGTATGTCTCTCTGACTGCTGAAGCATTACAATACACAACGAGATACATCTTCAGGTTGTCCATCACAAATGATCGACGATTATCGCGAAACACTTATTCTCAAGGCGCGAAATTGCGGCAATATGTTTCTTGATATAGGGGTGTTGTTTAATTTGAGATCGCTGTTCAGCCTTGATTGCTTTCCCGCATGGTTGGCAGAACAGAACGCCCCCATCATAAGTAAAATTATCTTTAAATTCTGCAACAGACGATAACTTGTAGTTGTTTTTACTTTAGGCATCGTAGAACTGCCATACACTTCACAGAGTCAGAATTGAACTGCATGTGAGTGACACTGGTTCCAGGTAGCTAGGGGAGGGGGAGGTCTAACATGTGGTGCAATATGGCAATAGACCAGGAAATCCCCGGCTTCCACAGTAAGTGGCACGGGGCGACAAGTTAAGAATAACACAGTTGTAAGCTGACATACGCTCTGTATGAAGATAGATAGCTCTCAGGTTCTTCTCCGTTGAATAAACACAGAACAAAAATGCAATAAACTGAAAGATGTAGCATACTGATTTCAAAAAATGTAAATATTATGTATTTTTTGTGCTAAAAAGTGAAAAGCTTAAAATAATGCTTAAATATGTACTTTCATAAAAAATATTTATTTAACTAAAAATCCGAGCCCTAGTTATCGTTATTATACCAAGAAATATAGGCTAATATATTCTTTCAAAAAATGTAAAATTTCAAGGTATTCTTCTTCTTTCTTCATATTCAAAATTTGAATGGACATATAATTTTTCTCAGCTTTAGTACAGAACAATTGCAATTTAATTATCTATAATTTGAGACCTTGTTGAGGTTGATAGGTTAATTACAACTTGACTTATTGATGTTTGAACCTCTAAAGCAAGGTGCGGAACTACGAGGTCATCTGCCCCTATTGAGTTAATTAAAAGTTTTGCATTATTATTTGACCGGTGTGCCCTGGTCCATTTAAACTAATTTTCTGAGCATGTTTATGCATGAAACATGTAGCAACTATAGAAAGATTTTATCTGAAAAAAAAAATCCATCCAAATACGCCTTTTCACTTGACTTGAAATACTTGAAATTCAGATAAAATTAACATTGAAAATCATTTGTTTTGTTCGATACCTAACCATGTTCACGTGATAGGCTACAGTTGTAGTTTGAGTCTTCAGTCTTTTGACTGGTTTGATGCCGCTCTCTATCCCTCCCTGTCCTGAGCTAATCGTTTCATCTCTACTTAGCTACCACACCCTACATCCGAGGCAATCTGTTTAACATATTCTAACCTTGTTTTACCCCTACAGTTCGTGTGCTCGACCCTTCATTTCATAACTAAGCTTGCTATTCCTGAGTGTCTTAAATAAGTGTCCTACCAACCTATCTCTTCTCTTCATTAGCAGTCACCACAAACATCTTTCCTCTCCCACTCGTCTTAATACCTCTTCATTTGTTAACCTATCTACCCATCTGATCCTCATCATTCTCCTGTAACACCACACTTCAAACTCTTCAATTCACCTCTTTTCTGCTCCACCATGGTTAGTTTCACTTCCATAGAGTGCCACGCTCCAGACAAAGGCTTTCAAAAATGACTTTCTTACACCTAAATCTATATTCGATGTCAACAGATTCTTTTTATGTAGAAATGCTTTCCTTGCCAACCAACTACAGTACTTCACCACAACTCTTAATTACCTTCCAGCTGCATATGTAATCTATACGAAGACAGCATCCAGGGCTTCCCGACCTGCTCTTTTCTAATCGGTACACGATAATTATCTGGCGATGACTCGTCACGATCAGTCCACCACACGGTCTCTGCGAGGTTCCGTCATTTATAGAAGGACTTCACTGTATTACCATGCCCATGATTCGCTGTTCCTCAGAGTAGCGTAGGACATTTTAAACAACGCTTCAGCATTATTATATGTTTTAGTGACGTAACTTTCACTGAACTGTATTTGGTTTGAATTCTTTAAAAGGAATCGTTACTGCTCTGTTAATCTACAGTATTTTGGTGAATTAATCGTAAATGTAATTTAGTTACTTTGTTGACAGACTCATCGAAACCGTTACTTATTTTCTTATTTTGAGTAGCTCCTTCATCCTTGTGACTGGACTCGTTTCAAAAGAAGGGAGAATAGTGAGTGAGGTGCTAGTAGCCAGTCGCTTGTAGAGGAACGCAAACATTGTGCAAGCCTGGCAGGCAGACAGGGTGGGGATGATGGGGTGAGGGAGGCTATCCTAATCGATACTGCGAGACACAACGTGCTTCTATTTGAACAATTTCTTACACTCCAAGATAGACTACATTTCATTATGAAAAGATGCCGAGTTAAGCAAAAATAGTAAAGCAATTTAATATCCTCTAACGTTGTTCGCTCCCTTTCTGTGAGAGAGCTCTCCTATTTTCTAACAATTCTGCTCACGCAAGACCTTTTCACCTCCTTGGAGTATAGAAGACAGCTATTTTCTGGTTGGTTGGTTTCTCAGTTTAGGGGCTGCGTCAACGCGGTGATGTAACCCCATGTACTTTGTGTGTGTGTAGAATTTGTCTGATAACCGGTGTTAATTGTGATGGCTGTATTAGTGTGTGTTATCTGTGATTCGGGTAGCTCACCTTTTCTACCATATGCTTAGGTCAATGACACCTAGCTGCGAATTTGGCTTATAGATGCCACCGCAACCGGCACCTGGCGACGAACGTTGGAACGTATATAGAGATTTTATGAAATCTATCCTACAAATTTATCTTCACATCATTGTAGTTAGTGGAAGGTTCTTTTACATGCCATAAATCTATGACATGGGCCCACTGGCTTTACTTCCCCTCCGAAGGAAGGCATACTGAGGGATTTTCAACGCTCTTAAAACCGGGTGAGTTAGCCGTGGTTGTTGCGGCATGCGCTCACATCCGGGAGGCGAGGAGGTTCGAATCCCCCCGCCGGCAATCTTGAAGATGATTTTCTGTGTTTTCCCATCTTACTTCCAGGCAAATGCCGGGGTTGGTCCCTAACTATAGGCCACAGCCACTACATTCCAATTCCTCCTCCTTACAATCACACTTTCCTCCGCAGACAACACTCCACACGCGACGGTACTTGTAGCTCACCCCATGTGTGTCCGCATGGAAGCAGCTAATAACTCTGGCGAGCCGAACATGTCCTTGGACACTCCCGGCACTAACAGCCATACGAAAAAAAAGCTCTTAAAAATCCGATGACTTAGGCCAGGTTTGAACCCGCGATCCTGGGCATAGCTCAGCATGCTACCAACTACGCCACCGAAGCCAAGCTTTAATCTCTTGCATATATTTGGATGTGATGATACCCACTTGACGAGTGAAACATGTCATCCCTTAGCTGTATCCTTCTTCTGCAGTTCAAAACATAAATATAGATACAGGGTGAAGATAAAATTCCGCACTTGGAGGTCAGCATGCGGTTCCTCGTCGAAATTCACGACGGAGTTTTATCGAAATTTGATGGTTTTGATGTGTAACATCTTTCCACTCGGTATCTGTATACTTTTTGTGGGGGTGATTTTGAAAAATGAAACGGAAGTGGATGGGACGGAAACAATGAAACGGAAATGGCTGGAACGGAAACAATGAGCGCGCGCGGTGGCGTAGATTGGTACTGTCAGCCATGTGGCTATGTGGAATGTATATCGTGTACGGTTTACATCAAGGTTTGGATACCCCCATTAAATATATTCCTACAATAAATAATCTTCAAGTTGTCGTTCTTTGGTGTGAAAATATTCATTATATCATATTTGCTGAAAACCGGCACTGGAGTTTTACAAGTAGTTATTTCAATGACCATCAGAGTTCACTGTTAACAAGGGATAACATGTCACATGTTAAACATCATATGCGACTACTTTAAGGCTCGTATTTTTTTATTCAGTCGGTCAACACTAGGGCATGTTTCGGTTTCGACAGTGACGAAGTCAACTACTCTCATACTGACCGCGTACGACTCAACCAGATAAGTAGCCTGCACAGTACAATCTGAACTGACCATTTAACAACAATCACTAAGCAAGCAAATTTGGAGGTAAATCACCACTTTCATTATCTTAACACTATAATTAACAAATATTTACTAGTTGCATTAGTTTAACTACTCATGCAACTAAATAAGTGTACATCACCTCCCCCCAGAGGCTCACATCTAGTTGGACGTGGGTTTGCGACCACGGGGCCCCAGCTGAGTCCGGCATTGCTTCCACTTACTTGTGCCGGGCTCCTCTCCGTCTTCTTTCCCGTCGACCTCACTTGGTCACCTCTCGTTCTCTTTTGACCCCGACGGTATTAGGGTATTCGAGGCATAGGGAGTCTCTTCCTTTCCTGCCTTAATTGGCCCTTGACTCATCTTTTCTGATACCCTCCTTCTGCGAGGGGTGTGACCCCTCGAAGAATGAGGGCATCAGGAAAGATGAGACAACGGCCAATTAAGGCGGAAAAATGAAACTCTCTCTAGGCATCAGATACCCTAATACCGTCGGGATCGGAAGAGAACAAATGTTGACCAAGGGGAATCAACAGGAAAGATGACAGAGGAGCCTGGTACAAGTAAGTAAAAGCAATGCCGGACTCAGCTGGGGTTCCTTGGTTGCCAATTCATGTTTCACTAGTCGTGAATCTCTAGGATGGCAACTGAGAAGAGATGGGCTCGATTCCCATCTCATCCATCCTAGAAGTGGGTTTCCACCCCTGCTCCAAGTGAATGATATCTACATCAAGGCCACGGCCGCCTACTTCTTCAATCCTAGTATCAACTACAAATACACACTCACAACTACAGACATGACAGTAACACAGGCTTTCAGACAAAAATCCACATACACTGAAGTACACGGGGCTATATGACCACGATGTTGCAAATCCCCTAAATGAAACAACAAAAACAACAACAACTACCACTACTGCTACAGGTTATATCGAATTTATACCAATTTATACCAATGAATGCTTCCAGCTATTCCATCGTGTATAGTGCATGCCATGTAGAGATTTCAAATGTCTCACCACAGCGGGACTTGAGCCCACGACCTTCAACATTGTAAGCCGGGGCTTTGACCACACATTTTTAGCCTACTTTCGATTTTTGCAAAAAATGAAAGTAGACTTATGAGATCTACAAAGGGCCAAAAAAATGTGTGTCTGTCTGTGTGTGAGTCTGTGAGTGTGTGTACTCTGAATGTCTGCCCCCCCCCCCTCTATCAATTCGAACACGGTGAAACCGAATTGAACAAAATTTGGTACAGAGGTAGAACTAGAAAAGGGCACCTCAGTGTCATGTTTTATATGGCTGCCATCTTAAGGGAAACGTAAAGGCGGCCACCCAATGTTAAAAGCTTAAATCAAATTATGACCAACCTAATCATTTGATCTCTACCAAATTTTGCAACAGCATACCTTTTTGTGGGAAGCATCTTTTGACTGAACTACAAGGTCATCAGCCCAATATTTTGCAGATAGTGGCCATGTATGTGTGGTGCAAATCGATTCCCCGTATCAATTCAAACACGGTGAAACGGAATAGAATGATTTTTTTTACAGAGGTAGCACTAGCAAAGGGCACCTCATATTCATGTTTAATATCCGTATAGCACGTTGTATTTCAACAAGCTGCTACAACCAACATTCAATTATGCTCCCTGAAAAGGACAAAGATTTATAACAATACCCATGCATTTCGGAGAAAGTAGGCTATATGTTCTTTACTGAACATCTTGTTTTTACTTGTTTCTGTTTATTCTATTTGTTTCCAGTGTTTGGTTTCTTTGCACATGAAGACGTCACAAACACTCAGTCCCCGAGCCAGAGGAATTAACCACAGGAGATCAAACTCCCCATGGCCTGACCGGGAATCGAACCCAGTACCCTTCCGGCCAAAGCCTAGCACGCTAACCAATTGGCCACGTGCCGGAACTCACTGAATTCTAGTAGAATACTTAAATTCACATATTGGCAATTATACATCTATGACATTCGCGTGTGATTTTATAATCAGCTTACGTTAAGTTCTTCAGTATTTGCCTGAGACGTTCTAATTGAAACTCTAAGTAACTTATCTAATTAACAAAGTTAAGCTGCCATTACACAGCTAAGTAATTAATATACTACATAATTAACCCGCCCACTCACTCACTCTCGCTTGCTCACTTCTTTACCAACATCTGGTTGGCAAAGCACTCCAATTGGTAACGAAAACATAGTCTTGGGTAACTTTGTCTTGTTCGACCTGTTTTTGCTCTAGTTAAGGTGGGTTTCGTGCAAGGACAAGAAGCCAGCCTATACCCAAACTAGGAAATTGGGTAGGTTAGTACCTTGTTTTTTGGTTGATTCTTAAGGAGCTTGGGTGTGTGGTATCCCGTGTCCTAGCCGTACGCGTTAAATCGCACACCACGTTCGTGATGGGAGGCTGCAGCATGTCAGTGGCCTTGGATACCCTGGTATCTTCGAGGTCACAAGACAACAAGTGTTGACCAAGGAAGGTCGACAGGAAAGTTAGAAGAGAGGAACCTGGCACAAGTAAGTGGAAGTAATGCCTGGTTTAGCTGGGATCCGTGGCTGCCAATCCACCCAGTGACTTGAAATAAGATATTATCTCGGCCTTTCACCGGTAGAATTTGCGCAGAAACCTGTGAAGACCACATTCAGGAAAGCCAATGGCTTTCAATTTCAACTTGCCCGCCTACGCTGTGTGTTCTTACGCATCCTCCAAGGAAGTAATTTGAATCTAATGCATCGTCAGACCAACCTTATAGGCCATTACTTGGTAGCGAGAAGGGAATGACGATAAAATCCTACTACCCGCTGTCCTATAACGTGACATTGTAGTTAGACATCAAAAGAGCCTCATTCAGCTTGGCTGATGGTATACTATAACGGATTTTATTGGTGAAATCAATCACGAGGGGAGAAAGAAGGGCTCTCTCTCATACGTTCGATGATCAGAAGTCCCAGTTTACAGCGTGCTGTCCCAGTGTCCCAAAAACCTGCCTCTGGATTTTATATTAAATCCATAGCTCCATTATTAATTAATTAATTAATTTTAGGCTATTAATTAATTAATTAATTAATTTACGATAGAACATACAAGAAGTATGGAAGGTCAAGTGCAAAAGGACAAACACCACATGCATCACTGACACAACTTACATCTACATTTCGTTTGTACAATATTTACATGTTTTGCAAATATATTTGCTGTATTTACATTATTTAGAATGTTAATAATAACATGAATTATTAGAGGATGGACCGAAAAGAAATCGTACTGAGAGCGCACTGTCATTTGTGGACGTAAGTTAGTAGAGATGGGGTTAATAGAGACCTTCACGAAACAACTGCCCAGACGGCGTCAGTTTGTATGTGACTGCTCGATCGTAGTGTTGTTTTCTCTTACTATTCTCGTGTTCCATCTGCAAAGACGTTATGGCAGATTTAAAAGAACGCTGTGGTGATAGGCAACCTCTTGAACACGCCTGCCATAATGAATGCATTATCGTGTTTATCGCTGCATTGCTCAAGTGTTGAAGAGGTTGCCAAGGCGTTCAACGTTGGACCGAGTCATCTATCTCACCACGTTTATAAATGTGTGCGGCTCATAACATCCTCCTTGAAGGCCTGTTAAAGTATTTGGTAGGCTTCTCTAGCCGATTTTTCAAGAAGGAAAATACATTTCAGTGTCCTTTTAACTCTACCAAAACGACTTCGCAGGCGAAAAACGAGAACAGTAAGAGAAAAACAACACTACGATTAAACGGTCACTTACAAACTGACGCCGTCTAGGCAGTTGTTTCATGAATGTCTTGATAACGCAATCTAGCGAGGGAATTCTCTACTACGTCCACGAATGGCAGCTCGCTCTCGGTCCGGTTTCTTTTGGGTCCACTCTCGTATAGTAAATTTTATCCTGTCCACTCACTCTCTCTCGCACGCACGCACTTTTATCACCTCATTCATTCATTTAATTTGGATATTCGTTGATTGAGCGAGACAATCAATCGTGCAGAAAGAAGTTAATTTACACGATGCACATTTTTATGAACAACTTGAATCTCCGAAGAGGCTAGTCCCTGACATCCCCTGGCAGTGTGTTCCATACCGCGCAGGGTGGCCGTAGAAACCTGTCCGGTAGGCTTTTTTTTTATACGAGTGAAGGTAGGAACGAGAGTTGCGCCTCGCCCTCTTCGAACTGAGAGATATGCCAATGACAGTCGGCCAAAGTGTTTAATAGCAACGGGACCTGTGAGGGCTTTCTTTTCAGGAAAATCAAATTAGCTTGATTGTTGCCTCTATAGATGAAAATTTTAACAAAGGGGAAGGGAAGGGAAGGGAAGGGGAACGACGAGATATTAGCCTCTCTGGGCGGTTTTGCACACACTGAAACTTGTTCAAGTTTTCGCTGTTGTGGGATGCCAAGCAGGTAAACTGTACGTCAACCCTTTTGATTCCAGACTATTATGAGTATTTATGTAGAAAATGTCAAGACGAGTTTAATGAAATTACAAGTAGTCTACTTATTTGATAAAAATTATCTCCTACCAATATTTTTTTGAGATTGTTGTTACTTTTCCGTAGCAAGTAGGCCTAATATATATATATTTAATTGTTTTAGATACAAAATAATTAAAACTTAGTTTCATTTGTTTTGAAATAATAATAATTTTATATATTGTATTGAATTTTTTGAAAGTCGTTGTCAACAGTCAAAAATTCACTTACATACACTTCACTCAGCGTTTAAACCTTACTTATTCCTCTCCCCATTCAAAGAGTTTAGATACTTTATCGCCAAGCCACTAAATTAGCTTCGTGTACGGCCCCGTTCATACTAAGGCAATATAAGATAAGCGGTATGTCGTAAGTAATATATTGCGACGATCTATTGCTATAGGAAGGTTCAGACAGCGGGCGATAAATATTTGGTGGGAACACAATTCTCACTACTTCAGTTACAAATATGAGCCCAAGTGAGGAAGGCATTGTAGTGGCTTATTGGTTCAGGCGTAAGATGAGGAGAAGAAGAAGAAGAAGAAGAAGAAGAAGAAGAAGGAAATACTGGGTACATCCCGACAATCTCACCAACGTGCACCATAGCTCGGCCGTTGTATCTCGAGAGCTGTCTCAACACGAATCAAAATTCAACACTCGTCACATCTGTCTTGCTGTATGCGGCCATGGAATAGTTTCAGACTAGCGGACCCGTGAGAGAAATCTCGCATGTATAGTTTGGACATGAAACATGCGTCCTATGGCCAAAATGTGAACTGAACAGCAATGATGTCGCGTATTTTCCTACAGCAACAGAATTTGCAAATCACACACTTCTTACAAGAAATGATATTTTTTAAATTAGAATGCAATTCGACGCTACTAATGTCATTTGTGTGCCGAGTCCATTGATTGACAGCTTAGCTGTAACACTCACCGGTTATTCGATATTTATGAAATTATACGATTTGAATTCCCTACTCGTTCCTTTGATTTACTGTTTCTGAAATCCATGCAAAATGATAAAGGAAAATACCTCAGAATGCTAAAATGACATAAAACAGTCGTCACAGAGGCCAAAATGTGAAGTGGACAGCAATTATGGAGCGTATTTTCCTGCAGCAACAGTATCTGAAAATCGCACACTTCGTACATTTTATTAAAAGTATTTTTTTAAAGAAATTATAGATATTTATGAAATTAGGGTGCAATTAGTCTCTGCTAATGCCTATTCTCCTTCATTTGAATGCTCATTTGTCACGATCGGTCTCTTGTGAGCGCCGCAGGAGGGATCTATTCTACTGAAATAATATATATGATGATGCACTCATGAGATTTCACTAAATTAATGAAAGGAATCACGGAATTGTCTTCCCTTCTTCCCGTCATCATGTTTATAACTCGAACTACCGGATGATGCTAATCGCTCAAGAGACCAGCAAGCGGTACTTCGAGAGATATGTCACTTGCGATATGTTGTGCAATCGCGCAGTTGTGAACCTTTTTTATCGCCTCCCTTTACATTTCACGTATCTGTCTGTACATTTCGCGTAGCGCGTATCGCTTACGACTTATCGCTTATCTTATATCGCCTTAGTATGAACGGCGCCTAAGAAAAAAGAATTACAACTTCAAAAGATCGCACGTGTGGGAAGTCACCTGACTTCAGCATGTTCAAAGAATACGTATTATTAATCCAGTTCCTCATTGAACTTTAAACACATCGGTATATCCAGAGAGGGAAAGATTCCCGTGTTGTCTAGGCTACAACAGTCCTGCTTGGCAGTAAATTATAAAAGAAAAACTTTTATAAAAACAGGGCCCGATAGAACGGCCCGGAACATTAATTAGCAGAAGCTCCTTCAGTCGATCTATCGCTCCCTGGGACTATGAGGGTTAATAACTCTTTCCATCCCTGATCACGCAATTGTGCGAGAACGATGATGATGATGATACTTGTTATTTTAAGGGGCCTAACATCTAGGTTATCGATCCCTAATGGTTTAGTTGATCGTGAAGATGATAATGAAAAGTATACTATAACTAAAACTAACTACTAACTTATATACTAGAAGAAGAAATGGAAAACAAAAGGCATATAAAGGACAGGAGGAAAAGAAATCCCTCGAAGAATGTGGATTGAGGGACTTGGAAGGAAGGATAGCCATGAAAGGCAGATAGGAAAGTGAAAGAGGGGAGGGTCCGTCCCAGAGGTAATGGGAAAAAGGGAGAAAACCGGACCCTGCTCAGAAATCCCTCGGGGTCACCAACTCCCGAACCCACCAGCCGTGAGCCCCTGAGGGTGTAGCAATATCTAAGGTGCACCAGAAGTGGTGGGGCTACATACACCCTGCCTCCTTGAGGGCCTTGAGCAGAAGGCAGGAGATAACATGAAAAGAAAAAGAAGGCTGGCCCCTCCCAGAAGGAGGGTATCGGAAGAGATGAGACAAGGGCTAATTAAGGCGGGAAAGGAAGAGACTCCCTAGGCCTCGGATACCCTAATACCGTCGGGGTTGGAAGAGAACAAGAGTTGACCAAGTGATGTATACAGGAAACAAGACAGAGAGGAGCCCGGCACAAGTAAGTGGAAGCAATGCCGCACTCAGCTGGGGCCCCGTGGTCGCCAACCCACGTCCCACTAAATGTGAGCCCCTGGGGGAGTGTGAGAACGAATAACATTCTTATTTCTTAGTTGAGATCGCTTTTAGGCCCCTGATCAGCGTGTATCGATTGTGTGGGTTAGGCCTATCGGCTACATGGCAATCCATTATGAAGCTCCTTTTGTATTCCAGTTGTGAGAGCTGTTTGCTTTTTATCTATGGACAACGTGGCTGCCAGAAACCAACAACCTCGAGGTAAATATTAATAATTAGATTTGTATGAGCATTATACCTGTATATGTGAAATACGTATTAAGATGTATTTATCTTATATCCTGACTGTTATTCAGCTGCTATAGTAATTACGAATTGGTTACTGGCAGCCATGAAGCCCATACATAAAATGCAAACAGACCTGACCACTCCATGGAATAAAAAAGGAGCTTCATATTGGAGTTCCATGTACTGTAGATAGTAACCACACAATCGATGCAGGTCGGTCTGGAGTCCAAACACGATCTTAACTAAGCAATAAAAATAAAATATGTACCAACACAATAGTGGGGCCAGTTTAAAAAAATGCTTGGGATTTGAAGAGATACCAGATGAACCATACATCGGTAGGCGAATCTTAGAGCTCTGGGACTTACAACCCCTCAGATTTTTGTACAAGAAAACCAGATTTGAGTTTATTCCGTGTCTTCCAGGTAGCAGTGCAATTATATTGAGTCTTACTGGAACGCTTCTTGACCTGAGGATTCATATGTTAACGGCTCTCGGATTAGATCCCAAACACCCTGTATATAACAGCTTTGGTGGCGTAGTTGGTAGCATGCTGAACTGCTGTGCCAAGATAGCGGGATCAAACCCGGCCAAAGCAGACTGATATTTTTAAGAGCGTTAAAATCCCTCAGTATGTCTTCCTCCAGAGGGGAAGTAAAGCCGGCGGTCCCATGTCATAGATTTATGCCATGTAAATGATCCTTCCACAGACTAAACTTGTGTGAAGCTAAATTTCTAGATTAGATTTCGTTGGAACGCTCTATCTAAGTTCCAACGTTCACCACTAGGTATGATTGACATCTGGTAGCGAAAGTTGGAACTACTTGAAATTGAACGGAACTTGTAGCTCACCCTATGGGTGTCCTCTCGAAGCCGCTACAGGCTCTGGTGAGCCGAACATGTCCTCGGACACTCCCGGCACTAAAAGCCATACTATAAATAAATAACCCTGTATATCCTGCTTTGTTGACCAGCGAAAAAATGGTGCGCCCGAAGTGTATATTTTAGCCCCTTTGTAAATGCACTTAGTAATCTCTACTTAGTATAAAACGAAGTCCCCGATTCTTGGATGTCACGGATAAACACGAGAACCACTGGATGGATTTTGATGTGGTTTTCACCACTCTGTAAAGGATATCACGATGATGATTCCTGGAGAAAATAATTTATTTATGATCAAAGGAAGCCAAGCAGTAATGATTTCAGCGGAAAAGTCGAAAAAAAAATTGGCGTCCGAGCGCTTTGTAAGCTTACGCTGGGCAAACCGTTAAAAATATCTAAGTGTAAGAATTGTTCAGCATGAAAAGTTCTACAAAAAAGTCCGCGAGAGCATATGTCTTTCTTCAATACATCGCCCACTATAAGTGTTTTTAGGTTTTAATTTCTTCCAACCATGTCCATTCAACTACCGAGGCGACAGTTTACGAGCTAGATTAGGGCGAGTGTATCATTCCTGTTACAGCGTAGCTAGCGGGCGAACCTATTGTGGTGGTTGTGTTTGGAGTTTCCCTGGAAGTGCAACTCGGGTTTACTTCATTTCGCCTGTGAAACACAGTCAAGTTAAGATTGGACGGAAGGGGATTCGAGTTTCATTCACCTCGCCATTCCTTGAAAGTGCAACTCTCATTTCGTTCCGCAAAATTCACAGTCAAGTTAAGATTGGACTAGGGAGATTTGTATTTCATGCACCTCGCCATTCCCCTGGAAATGCAACTCGGTTTTTCTTCATTTTGCCTGTGAACCTTTCGTACCGCAAAATACAGAGACAATTTAATATTGGATGGAAGGGGGATTTGCACCTCGCCATTCATAAATTACTCTGACAAGAATTCGTTATAATTAATAGTTCAGTCAGTGATTTTAACCCATCATGCCGAGACGTAAAACGGATATTGGTCGTTGTTCATTGACATTAAAAAAAGCGCTTATCACGTAATGCATTCATAACTGTTCCCGGGCGAAGCCGGGTCGGGTTGCTAGTTGTATAATAAGCATGAAAAGTTCGAGCAGAATAGCTGGTAAGGATTGTTAGACTATTGATATTATATTCTCGTATTACCTGTAATAATCTAAGCGAAGTCGTGTGCAATATACCTTAACGCTTTAGCAACTCCTGTTCATGGAGTCTACGAGTATTTACAATTCTCTTTGCTTTTGTGGCTTGGAACACCTACACTAGCCGGGTATTTGTACTACGCCTTGCCTTACCCATATTGAGGGAGAGAGAGAGCAAAGTAAACGCTGCAAAGATAGAGTAAACATTAAGATCTCTAACAATGAATAGGCTTCATCCGCTTAGAAGCCCCATTGTATTCAGCATTATGCATGCAGCGTCACACCTATACATGTAAAGGGCATGTTTGT
Organism: Meconema thalassinum; assembly: GCA_946902985.2. Classification (NCBI taxonomy): domain Eukaryota; kingdom Metazoa; phylum Arthropoda; class Insecta; order Orthoptera; family Tettigoniidae; genus Meconema; species Meconema thalassinum. The sequence continues at coordinate 166,905,133 of OX336396.1, forward strand.
GGTAAATTAAAAGCTTTTCTAAACAAAGTAATATTCTTGAAGATATTCATGGGAGAATGAAAACTAAAAGAACACGTACAATATATTCAAGTTTAAAATACTTAGTGGATATGTTAGGTAGTCAGCCCGAAGGCTGGTTGGATCCTCAAAAAGTACCGCCGTTAGGTTATGTGGGTAGATACCCACAAAAACTCAAAGCAGCGCTATATTGAGACGTACCAGGCAAGAAGAGGAGTGAGGTAGTTTGCCATTGTTTTCCTCACTGAGTCAGAACAGTAGTCTAGTACTAACCCTATGAGTAGACCCTTTCACAGCATCCACAGGCACTGACTGTGCCCTGAATGTCATTACTAAGCACCTCCCATACCTCAGTAGCTTCCATATAATCACAGTTATGAGTGAGACTGAGACATTGGTGAAAAGCCACATAAGTAATAATAATAATAATAATAATAATAATAATAATAATAATAATATCATCTGGCCTCGGGTGCCGAGTGCAAGCTTTGTTTTTTGACACCCAGAGGGTAGCTTGCCTGTCGAATTTCGTTGTTCCTTGATGATGATGATTGAGCCTTCAGTCTTTTGACTGGTTTGATGCAGCCCTCCATGCCTCCCTGTCCTGAGCTAATCGCGTCATCTCTACATAGCTACCACACCCTACATCCGAGGCAAACTGTTTAACATATTCTAACCTTGGTCTACCCCTACAGTTCTTGCCCTCGACCCTTCCTTCCATAACTAAGCTTGCTATTCCTGGGTGTCTTAGTATGTGTCCTACTAACCTATCTCTTCTCTTCATTAGCAGTCGCCAGAAACATCTCTCCTCTCCCACTCGTCTTAATACCTCTTCGTTTGTAACCCTATCTACCCATCTGATCTTCATCATTCTCCTGTAATACCACATTTCAAAAGCTTCAATTCTCCTCTTTTCTGCTGCAGCAATAGTCCAAGCTTCACTTCCATATAGCGCCACGCTCCAGACAAAGGCTTTCAAAAATGTCTTCATAATACCTAAATCTATATTCGATGTCAACAGATTCCTTTTTTGTAGAAATGCTTTCCTTGCCTGAGCCAACCTACTTTTTATATCCTCTTTGCTTCGTCCATCACTGGTTATTCTGCTTCCTAAGTAACAGAAGTCTCCTACTTCCTTCAGCTTTTCACCTGCCAATTTGATCTCCATAGAGGTTTCTGATTTATTTCGGCTGCATTCCAGTATTTTTGTTTTACATTTATTAATTTTCATCATGAATTCTTTCCGTAAGACGGAGTCCATACCAGTCAAAAACTCATTCAAATCCTCAGGCTTGTCAGCCAAGATGACGATGTCATCAGAAAATCTCAGAGTTGAAATTATTTATCCTTGAATCTTCCTTGAAGCACTATGAAAGTCAAGGAGGTTAGATATGTAAGCTCCTTGAACACTATAGCGCTTTCTAGTAGAGAAATGAGGAACTTTGTGTTGGCGGAAACTCCCTAGATTAATTTTGCCATTATGAACACGACCTACTGAATTCAAATGGGTTCTTTGACATGCCAACATCGTATGCCATGCATGTCGTCATTTTTGCCACCTTTCTAAAATCACGTACCACGGCCAGGAGCGAACCTGCAAGCTTGGGGTTAGTAGACCGACACTCACCCACCGTGGCAAGCACTTAGTGGGTGTTTATATATCATCCTGTATTGATACCATGCACCATTTAAGGGACTCCGGATGTCCTACATTGGCCATGCTAGTTTCCAATTTATAGCCTATTTTCATTTATAAAAATCTTTTGAGCGCGTGTGTGTATGTGTGTGTGTGTTCTCCCTAATAAAATCTAAATTTCTGGAGTGATTTCAACGAAACTCGGTAAGGTCATAACACGTTTTTGTCCACTTTCGACGGCGTCCTTTAAATTTTATTACGTCTCACCAATCCAACATAGAGACTGTCTAAAATATTCAGACGTTTCTCGATATCTACTAATATATGACAGCAATCATACTGAAATTTTGTATGTGGGAATTTCAATAACCTAGTGAGTACAACTCCAACATGGCGGCGATGCGAAATTCAATATATTTAAATGAAAGTTTCTCGCGATTTAACCATCCGAGCGCAGTGAAACTTGGGAGGTAAATCCATATACAAATTTTAATCCACTGTCATCTAACTTATTTCAATTGCTTTCCTAACCACAAGATGGTGGCTGTGCGAAATTTTTAAATCACGTTTTTAATATTTATTGTGTCCTAATCATGTGAGTGAAGTTTGAATATTACAGCTACGCAATAATCTTCATGTAATAGTACATAACTCTATGGCCTCCATGTATAAAAGTCCAACATGGCGACCATCCGAAATAATTAGACGGTTCTGAATATCTTTGACTTTCAGGCTTTTTGAAAATAAATGAATTTTTGAATTTTCATGAATCTTTTTAAAATTGCAATAATTTTAAGAGTAATTTCATGACATATTTATTTGATAATCACATCGCTGCCAGCAGATCGGGGCATTCTGTTACTACTGGAGGAATTACTACTACGGAAAGCCCAAATTTATTGCCCCACGCCCCATTCAAAAATCATGACCCAATCCATCTCATACTGCTTTCTTTATGGAACCATTGCAACAGCAGTTAGTTAGATATTGCTGTTTTAAGGGGTGAAACTACGAGGTCATTTGCTCCTCATCACAGATTAAGATATACACATTTGGAATAATATAGTAAAAATTTGAGGTGGAAACCCTAATATAAAAAAACTAAAAATAATAAAAAAAAACTAATAACCATAATAATAAACAAAAAAAAAAAACAGAATTTCAAAAAGAACAAGTCTTTCAGTCAATAATCACTTGTAAATTTAGATTACTGGCCCTAACCCACTCTCACCTATAAAGCTGATGATGAGATCAGCAGCCACCACGTCATCGGCTAATATAAGTTTGAGTGTCATCTGCAATCCAAGGCTTCTTCGCAAGTCAGCAGGATGCACAAACTAGGTTAAAATGTGGGCCACAGTGAATACGGCACAACAGGTACAAAAATGGGGGTAGTGTCTTCCCTTCTCATTAGGTACGAGTGGGTGGATCTTGCATGACTTACCCTTAGCCTACAGAAAGTGATGGACTCCCTCCGTGACCAGAAGGAGCTCCGCCACATACGAGTAGTTCCCTTGATCGCTGTCAGTTTATTGGGCATTGGGTCAGCTAACCACCTACTCTCCCAGAATGCAACAGCAAATAAGTTCTAATTCATCATCAAAGGCGTTGATCGATCGGGTTCCATGATGGCCTTATGCAATGCTGATGAGTTGACTTGGCCGTAGAAGTACTCACTTAATCTCTGCCTTTCCATTTGGTTGGTTATTTGGACAGCCTAGGTGTCTGAGGTGGGTCACCCGCTCCGCTGAAGATTTTGCTGGTGATTGCGTTCCTTACCGAGCATATTCGACAAGGGTCAATATTAGCCTAGGTTTTGAAATATTTAATGGAAGAGAGATGAAATATTAAAATATTAAACGCACAAATACTAGAGTTCTGGATGACGCCGGTATTACGAGCACAGAACCAACTCCAATGGGTGGGTCACGAGATTCGCATACCAAATCATCGCATTCCAAAGCAAGTACTATACTCTGAACTTAGTGAGGGCGTTCGGCGCTATGGAGGCCAGAGAAAGAAGTATACACATTGCCTCAAATCCGTCCTGAAGAAATGTAACATCAATGATGGTAACTGGGAAATGAACGCGCTGGAGCGTCCAACATGGAGAAGCACCATTCATGAAGGGATTGCTGTTTGGGAAGAGCAGAGGCGTAGCACTGCAGCAGAACTGCGCACGAGGAGAATACAGCGTGAGATCTTTAGGCGGAATGGTATTCCCCAGCTGGCTGTTACGTCTCAAAACTCACGAGTCTCAAAACTCACGAGCTAAAAATAGTAACAAATACTATCAAAGTTCACGACAATAAACTAGTAGCTGTATGAACATTATAATAACTAGAAGACCCGTGCTGCTCCGCAGCATTCACTTCAACAACCCTACAGCACTTCTGTCCATATGACATTTGAATGTCTTCATGCTAGTGACCTGAACAGACATTTACGGTACCGTCGCTTTTGGGTAAATGATGAAGTAGACTTATGAGATCAAATGCGTAAGTGTCTGCCTGTCCTCTGTGAGTGTGTCCCACTATTTACCCAGCGTAAGCTTAAAAGACGCACGGACGTCAGGTTCCAGACGCAATTCTGAAAAGCCGAGGTGAACAGCTAACTCAAAACACATAAGCTATACTCTTCTCTGAAGTATTAACTCGACACGACTCGACAGTTTGATGCTGGCTGAAGCTAGGGTGATAGGTCGCTCGCAAGCTCGTAAACTAACTCTGAAGCTAGTAATTTGAATTTCCACTGAATGGAGATTGCTTGAAGAATTGAATACGTAAAACACTTACAGTGGTCGATGTGGGAGCTGTCGCGGATTTTATTGCAGAATTTTTCATGCTGAACAATTCTCCGAGTATATCGATATTTTTAAGGTTTACCCAGCGTAAGCTTAAAAGATACATAGACGTTAGGTTTTTCTTCAACTCGTTTCACTGAAATCGTAACTGCTCGGTTTCTTTTGCTCATAAATGAATGTTTTTCTACCTAATCCTTCATCGAGAAATCCTTTACAGAATGGTGAAAACCGCATCAAAATCCATCAAGTTGCTCTCGAGATTACCCGTTACATCCAAGAATTGGGAACTTTGTTTTATACTAAAGTAGATAGAGATATTCACACAATTTAAGGCTACAGCGGTACAATTTGGTATTCTGTCTACTTATGATACCAATGGCATCAATTAAAAATGAAAGATGGGTCGCTTATATCTGAATTTAGAGATGTCACTCTTGGGTAATATATAGAGGTGTGAAAATTAATAGAATTAAATAAAATAATTTTAATTAGTCATAATTTATTTTATTTAAAATCATTTTATTGACCAACTTCTTTTGTTGACCTACTTAGTAGTGTTTCCTCTCCCGTAGAATTACACATTTTCCCATAAGGAACTGCGTCTGGAAACTTTCAGATTATTGGATTCCGAGGGTTATCTGAGCTGGGTCCGTTTTCAATTTTTCATTGACTTTAGAATTTAAGTCAGGTGATTTCAATACATAGTTCACGAATAGTTGAATAGTTCAATAGCGTTCATCAGTTAAAAGACCCCAAATCCCTCTGCTCTAAATTCACACGTAAAGTATAGTGAAGTAATAAAAACGTAACGTGTGGCATTTTGCATTTTGCATTTTGCATTTGCTAGGCTCCTCTGTTAGTGGAAATTCTAAAAAATCATTTTCATTTGAGTTTCTTAAATGAAAATATAATTAGGAGTCTTGGTTAAACATTTGAAGTAATTTCATCGCCTTGTAAACATACTTAGTGCATTAAACCATGAAAAGTAAACATGCAATTTTGGAAAACTGACATCGAATCTAATAATTTGCACAACTCTGTAAAGACAGCTATCGCCTCCACCACTACAGATAGCATAGTAAGTAAAGGCGATTTATGAGAAATGAAAAGATAACTCACACAGAAGGAATTAATATTTATTAAGCTGTAAATTTGATTGAGTATATCTTAGTTATAGAACTGAGGCAATGAAAGAACAGGATGTAGGATAGTAATCACCGATGTAGGACAATAGCACTTTTTTAACCATTACCACAGGACAGTTATCGTATTAGGGATGCGGTCGTCCTTGTATAATTGTTATTTAATCTGTGCCCCGTTTGCTGAGGTCTGTGCACCTCCACAACATTCGTTTCGACATTCTAATAGTACTTCCTTCCATACGACATTTGCTGTTCGCTTGCCTTTTGGTCCTATTGAACTTTGACGTCATGAAAGGATTTTGCTTGCGATAGTGCGACATACAGTTGTCCGTGGCTAAACACCGGTTGAGGTAAATAAATGCCTACTTGATCTAGTGTTTGACCTTGAGCTTTATTGATAGTTATAAAAAAGCCAAACGTACTGGAAACTGCCTCCTTTTGAAGGAAAATGGCATAGAAGTATCTGATGGCGTAAGGTCAAGGCGAGGAAGTAGGACATTGTTTCCAACATTTGAGGGTATTCACCGTTACCAATTTGTATCAAGAAGTTTGCAAAGTCACGTTGATCTGTATCCGCTCGCATATTTTTGTTGAGTTTAAAAATTTTGAATAATGGCCACAAAGGAGAGAACATTACTGACATTTGGACTGAAGCTGCTCTAGATGCGTGAGGCACAACAGGCAATACCTGCCTAAAATCTCCACCTAAGATGATAATTTTTCCTCCGAAAGGCACGTCGTTATTCATGATGTCCTTGAGCAGCCGATTTACACACATCAACGCGTGCTTATTAGCCAGATGATAAGTTTTGCTGAACGAATATAAAAAGCTTCCTTGCTGTTAACTTTTATTTCTGATACAGAACTTTCATGTAAATGTAGAGGTAACTTGAACTGGCTGTGTACAGTGCGCCCCTGAGGTAGTAACATTGCTAAAATACCAGTCCATGCAACAGAAACTACATTTAACCCCACACTTGTGCAACTGTGAATCAAGCATTGGTAAAGAAATGTTTTCTCGGTGCCCCCTGGACCGTCAAAAAAATATGCATTACTCATCCTTTCATTGCTGTTTTGTACTAACCCCAAAATTTCTGTAATTATAGCCGTTTGGTTTTCATTTGCTTGGTTAATCATCCGACTTAATTCATCCTCATTAATTTTTGGATAATTCATTGGTACATTTGTCTGAGGGAAAATATCAATAATAGCTGGAAATTCGAGAGAAGTAATGGGAAGACTTGGAGCTTTAAAGCATTAGAAATATGTATAAGAGTGAACTGATATGCAATGCTAGGTTCGTTAAACTTCAGATAATCTTCTGATAATGAATTCTTGAAAATGACCCATAACTGTCTTACATTTGAAGGGGTATGAAATATACATATGTAAGAAAACAGTTGTAACTGATAAGGCATCTGAAATTGTGACGCTTCTGCCAAACAACGCTGCCATTCAGAATAATCAATCAGCAAACCTCGCTCCTTAGCTGTTTCTTTGAAAGTAGAATAGACAACGGCTTTGTATGTTCGTAGATCCTGGAAGCTGGTAGCACCTATGACGTGAAGCAATAACAGGGGTAAATAATACCTTTCTGTTTCTGTAGGCGAAACATTATACATTCTGCCTATAGTTTTTGAAACATTCTTTCTTTTTTGCCACTGGCAGTTGCTCTTATTCCAGATGTAATGTACTGGTGTTTCAGGATATATATACGGTCTTCTGGCTTGTGAATCCCGTTCTGCTTATTGTATGGATACATGCGACATTAGCATCCGAGTGGAGCAGGTAGAAGTTAACGATATCATGTATGGATACATGCGACATTAGCGCCCGAGTGGAGCAGGTAGAAGTAAACGATATCATGTACGGATACATGCGACATTAGCGCCTGAGTGGAGCAGGTAGAAGTTAACGATATTATGACGTAATTATGGAACTGATCGCCCTATACCAGTGAATGTTATAATAATTTTGGATGTATTGAAACACCAAACTAACGAAATAAAACAAAAAATTGCATGAAGAAATATTCTGTTTTGGCGTGATTCAAACCGCATAGAATATTTTTAAGTGAATGCGTTATGTCCCCAAGGAGATTTGATCTCTGTTAATATGAAGATGTTTATGTGGATTCACATTACTACCATGGAAACCACGATGAAGATGTGCACTCTACTTTACCGGACTATCATGATACAGAGTAAGTCGTTGTCGCCTAGTGACAGTCCATCAAGTTAGATTTATTATTGGGGCGGCGTTGAATATCATGATACGGTGTTAGTCGTTGTCGCCTAGCGACAATATGTCCGTCAAGTCATTCGATTCTATTTTCGTGTGACCTTGAAGGAAGTAATATTCGCAATTATTTTAATACACGGATGATATAATCAAGTAAGGTAGGTATCAATCGATAATGCGTGACGGGCATTACATTTTAAGACAACAAACGTCGTCGTAGCGCATATACTTCCCGAGATATTTCAGTTTTAGTAAAGGGTGAAATTTTTTGAAAACTATTTTAATATATAAGATAGTCTCAAAACTCACGACTCCGGAGAACACACTGCCGTTTAACCTATTTTTGTCCACCCAGTTTTAGAATGGGATTTCGTTTGTATTGTACAGACGTTACAGTGACGCAGGTTATCAGACAAATTCTATGCCCACCTCAAGTACATGACCACAATGTCGCAAAGCCACTAGAAGAATCAACAACAACATCTTGATGAGAGAGGTGCCAATTACAAGAGGGCAAGCAGTTCTGGCTGGCTCTAGCAATGGACCTTTTCGCAATAAACTGGCTTGGCCATTGCTACCTATAGCCTTATAGGTGGCTATGGCTTGGTTCGTGAGTTTTGAGACTGGCCCAGGTACAGAAACCGGTTAGAACCTACTTTTACTAACCCTCATCTTGAAATTCGTGAATTTTGAGACTTGAGAGTTTTAAGACTCGTGAGTTTTGAGACGACACGGTGTGTAGCTCACGGATTGGACTGATCAGTCATCTGAGGAAACATGAGTAGGAAGACTGATAATTCATACTCGCTCGCGAGTGAATGCCCATAGTATATGTTTTGAAAGCTCTTAGGATAAACATGCACCAGAAAAAGTTTGGAACGATGGATGAAGCATTTCAAGAGACAAAGGACGAGGGATGGATGACCGGAGTGATATTGTAATGTACCTCGTGGGGACATTGGACCCCCAAAGGTGCTCCATTTAAATTATGAGGACTTATGCTCATAAATCCCAGCAGGAGCGGAGTTGTTTGACAGGTAAAACCCATCGTAAACCAGAGACAGCGTAGTTCCAGAAACATGGCACGTAATTCATGTGTAGATTCTGTTATCCCAGGAATTAAAGTGCACTAAATTACACGATATCTCTATATGTTTGTTTCTAGTTTTATGGATCCATTAAGATAACGAAATAATGAATGAGTCCCCAGTCGCACATCAAAAGACATGTGCGAGCTCACATCCGCCAGCGAGTGCTTTTTCCCTTTGAAGTTATAAAAACACACAGAGAACAACAGTTTGTTGACACACAATTTGAGAGATTCGTTCACCAATTTCAGCCATTTAACAAGTACTGTACTGTAGTTGTTTATAGAACTAATCCACCTATTTTTACACGTTGTAGGAGAGTGATCTACTTCAGATCTTTGCCTCCGTCATCAGCGCAAGCGAGTGACCTTATTGTAGACACCCTTTCCGACTGGACTGGGTAGGTAACAACCGGATATCCGAGGTTATGCCTCGACGCTGACAGCATTTTCGCTTCAAGAATTTCCAAACCATCACCAGGAAAATATTGGGATAACACCTTAAGATGATGAGATCTTGGGAGGACAAGAAAGCAAGATCAGCTAGATAGGTTCAATCGCGCTCCTTAGACGGACATTACGATATAAAAAATAATAATACCACGTAGGGGCCGACAGTCTATGTGATAGATCTCTTTTAGCAACACTTAGGCTACTGTTACTGTCACTGTCGTCGTTAAAATTCCCCCCAGGGGCCCACATCTAGTGGAACGTGGGTTGGCGACTACGGGGCCCCAGCTGAGTCCGGCATTGCTTCCACTTACTTGTGCCGGGCTCCTCTCCGTCTTCTTTCCTGTCGAGCTCACTTGGCCTACTCTTGTTCTCTTCCTCGACGGTATTAGGGTATCCGAGGCCTAGGGAGTCTCTTCCTTTCCCGCCTTAATTGGCCCTTGTCTCATCTTTTCTGATATCCTCCTTCTGCGAGGGGTCAGCCTTCTTTTTCTTTCCATGTTATCTCGTGCCTTCTGCTCAAGGCCCTCAAGGAGGCAGGGTATATGTGGCCCCACCACTTCTGGTACACCCTGGATATTGCTACACCCTCAGGGGCTCACGGCTGGTGAGTTCGGAAGTTGGCAACCCTGAGGGATTCCTGAGCTAGGTCCGGTTTTCCCACTTTCATCCATTCCCTCTGGGGCGGACCCTCTCCTCTTTCCTATTGCCTTTCATGGCTCTCCTTCCTTCCAAGTCCCTCAATCCGCATTATTCGTGGGTTGAGGGCATTTCCTTTCCTCCTGTCCTTTATTTGCTTATACTCCTTTTGTTTTCCATTTCATCTTGTAGTATATAGCCTAAGTTTGTAGTTATACAGTAATAGTTATAGTTTACATTTAATTTTCATCTTCACGACCACTCAAACCATTAGGGGCCGATAACCTAGATGTTAGGCCCCTTAAAACAACAATTATCATCATCATCATCGTCATCATCATGTCGTTAAAATTATCTCCTACGTGAAACGATCGTGGTCGAACAAAAGTAAAATACCAGCCAGGTGGCGGTAATGACCGGGCAATACTAAATCCTGGATTACAATTAATAAACCTCTACTTGATCTGAATACAATCCCATGATTTCTGTGCTATTATGAGACACCAGAATTAATGGTTTTCGCCAGACCTACCGTTGCCAACAATGATTGATGGCATGACGCGCAGGGCACAGTTCATTTAATGGCGGCTCAGTGAATATTGACAATTGATTATTTCCTGACTGGAACACGGATTTGAATTTCATATATGAAGGCAAAATAATCTGATCATTCGGTAGCAGAATCTGTTTCCTTGTGTTGGAGACGAGTTGTTTTTCTTGAACCTTCAATTGAGGGGGAGATTTAGAAAGATTCATGATAATGTATGTTTTCTTTTATACATATGACAATATAGTAAGATACAGAATAGAGAAAGCGATTTATTAAGAAACCTTATCACAAATCCTGGGCTACTTATACTAATCCAACCTTAGCTACTGGTCATTGAAGTAGACTTTTGACAGAATCTGCCAATGCCTTTCGCAATCGAACCCATAGTCTTAGTGCTTAAGGCCAGCGTTTACACTAGCATGACAATGATGATGATGATGATGATATTATGATGATAATCTTTCAAAGAAAGTTACTAACAACTGGCTGCTTGAAGTTGAAAAAACCTTCAGGAAATAGACATCTCAAGTGATATAGTACTGGACAGATCTAAATTCAGAGAACTAGTTGACAATCAGAAATATTAAGACCACCCAAACATTGCGTCCAACAGAACCTGGACGGAGGAACTTAGAAATAGCCAAGATTACTAGGAGTACAGAAGTGATTCGCCAGATTTCTACATTATAAAATGAGCGGAAACTACCCATATATGGTCCCACATAAAATTTTAATGAATAATCTAAAAATTATTGCTTTGGAAGATCGTAGGAAAATAAATGATTCCAAGATCTTACACAAAATTGTAAATTCTACAGTAGATAACTCGTATTTTTTATCGTTGCTGAATTTCAATGTTCCACATCTATCCTCAAGAGCGTGGACAACTTTTAGGAATAGTAAAACATGCACTACGTCACACAAACATTCACCGCTTTATAGACTCTGCAGTAGTTACAATAAAGCTGTATTGTGTAATAAAAGACTAGACTTCGATTTTAGTCTTCAAAAATTTGTAAATGTATTTATGACCACATTGCCATGAGTGTAATTAATTAACAAAAAGGTAGAATATTTAACAGCATTAGAGTTGAGCTATAAATAATATTATGTAATGTACCCTTGCGTCATTATATGGAACATATGTTCGTATCGCAGCTGGCTCACGGTCTTTCGAGGTATGGGGCGTTCATCCCACTATACGATCACATGTTCAGGATTTGAGTCTGTCAGGTAACTACTCTACTTGAAAGAAACAAAAAACTCCTAAATATAGAATTTAATGATGTTAAATCATGGCAAACACAAAAAAAAAAAAAAAAAAAAAAAAAAACACACACACACAAAAACTACAGTTACATTTACATTCCCACAACACAGATCAAATATCTGGAGTGCGCAGATGACAATTCAAAACAATAAGACAAACCCTAGCATGTTTCATCTGCACTCCGCAGCTCTGTTTCAATAATACAAGGATTATATCCACTCAAATGCACTGGTCTCTCCAGGCATGCTGCAACATTTCTTGTGAGTCCCTTTTCTTATGGTTGGCGCTCTTCCGCACCCAAATATATCCTATACTTCCTAACACTTATACTTTTTGACATTGACGAATGTTCATTGTGTCCTTCACAACACTTAATTAATATTAATTTAACATATCACAACACAACAATAAAAACGCAAATTATAACTGAATAATCATTATATGTAACCATTAGAGATCCAAATATTTGTCCGTTCGGAATCGGAACCTTTTACCTTACATTTCTATGATCCAACATCCTATCCCCATGGATATGATGCATATAATTCCTTTAATACAATAATATCAAGCACTTTTCAATTATTTCCAGAGATGACTAGATTTTTCAGTGTTCCAGTACAAACTTTAAAAGGAAAAGGGCCACGGTCAATTAGCTACCCTCGCAGTGTACACAATAGGGTCGCTAAGGTCCGCCCCCTCCAACATGGCTACTGCGGCCTTCACCCTAGCTCTGGTCTCCCTGACCGATATTCCACTTGTAAACAAAACTTGCCGTATGCTTTCTCTCTCAGTGCAGCTCTTCCAGGGGGTAATGATTTGGATGTGTCATTATGAACGGAGTCGATCTAAGTATTTAACACCTACACTTAGGGTATTTAATTGGCTCAATTCGGCTCTCAATTACTATTCTTAGCAAGGGATGGGTTTCCAGTAGCGTCGCCGTTTTAAGGATGTAATCAGTGGCTCTGAACGCGTACCAGTCGAGTTTCAAACTGTTATCTCGCTGTGCGGGTACGAATATATTAAGGAAATCACCATGTTTCCTACTTGAAGAAATTGTCTTACCTCCACGGGTAGATCAGTTATTATAATGGCTCACACAGGGGTTTACATTTATCCCTGGTAGCGAAGAATATGCTAACAGTGGGTCACAGATGCCATCTGGCCCAACTCTGTTGCTATAATATTGTTTTAATCCCTTGGTTGGGGGGTTAGTTGGGATAAAACACGGTTGTGTCACTGTGCTAATTTAGAAGACTGTTCCTGGGTGAGAGTAGCTTCCCGTAGCTGGGAGAGCTTACTTGTGTAGTGTGTTGGTGTTTAGTGTTTAATCTCTTGGGGGTGTCCCTGCAAGATGCAAGTATCTGCTAGGGGATGGATCTCTAAATGCAGGCTACTATACTGGCCTGCCAGCTGAGCGGAATGAGTAATTCAATAGACGTGCTAAGTCAGCGGCTCGACGCTATGCAGTCGAGTCGCGTGCTGTGAGTACAATGGAGTCTGACAAAGCAATTACTGGCTTCTACGGTCACGGGAAATTGTGACGAAGGTCAGGTGGGGTTTGAGGATGTGAAGTGGAGTGTAATTAGTAATGCAAGTGTAGCTTACTGACCATGTATTTATTGGTCAGTAGATGTAGATTGGTATGTCCCTCTTGGGGAATTTAGACAAGTATAAAATACAAGTTGTGTGTACAAGTTAGGGGTAGGTGTTTACAAGAATTAAAGGAGTCTGAGCACGAGCCGAATCTCACCTGGTGATAAAACTGGAACAGACGTCGGACAGGGCCGCTGGCGAAGCACAGAGTAGAACAGATAATGGCTCCAGTTTGGACTCCATTCTTATACCTTCCGGCGCTGCTTGGTCAGCATTGCGTAAATGTAGCTGCCCCAGATAGTTGTTAAGTGTAAATGTTTGTGTATGTTTTGCAAGCAGTTGGCTAACCTCCTAGGCTTAGGCGGCCGCCGCTTGCTGTGTATAGATAATGTCCTGGTCTTATGGTGTTGCCAGTTGGGGTGGTTTTGGTAAAAGAAGGGGGGTGGCTCTAAGGGAGTACTGCCCCCCGGGCTGTACAATATGTATGCTCTCAGGCTATACAACCACATCGTTGATTGGCCTACTAAATTCACCAACGCGCGAACTATCTGGATAATCCCTGCAATTATTTACGCAAATCTCTGGATTCTACGTTAGACATGCATGCTTATTGCGGCTAAAATAACATTCCTGTTAGATGACGCAATTCATAATGCATTCACATCCCCCCTTAATTTAATTATTATAACAAGGCTTTACATTAGCTCTAAAAAAAGAAGGTATCATTTTACTGGCAATTATATGATCTGCCTTAATGGCTCTCAAACACAACAATGTAGCAATTAACATTATTTAATATCTCAATTACACTGAAAAATCTCTTTATCTCCCTGATATATCTCTCTCTCTTCCATTTTTCACAATAACACTGTATTCTTTCAATGGACATGACACACATTGCACGTTTCTAAGGCATCAATATGCCGATTTTACATTTATTATTGACATTGACCTCTGATTATTACTTCTTCTTCTTCTTCTTCTTCTTCTTCGTTTGGGCCTACTGAGGACATCCGACTGTCTCCTCCGAAAGTCTATCTCGAGTAGGTGTGTTCATCTCCCGTCTCCTACTGTTCCTATCTTCTAGCTTCTAGTGTGCTGATTATTACTATTATTATCAATTAATATTACAGTTACTTTTACCAACATCTAACGCATTAATTGTCGTAAGTTTATCATTATCAAAGCAATATATTCACTAAGATACGAGGAATGTGAACTCGTATACACATTACTGCAAATTCTCAGTATTTGATGGAATGATATATTGTATGGTGAGCCCTAGAATCATAGTTACATTAATTGGATGGTACTCACTTTTTTCATTCTGGCTGGATTTACCCAACAGTACAACACTCCGCCCACCATTCTGATGTCTTCTAACCCATCATAGCACTTTTCACAAAGAACATCGAATATGGTTTGAACGTGTTGATCACATCTTGTAATTCATGCATTTCACACTTTAAAATATAATACATTTTCTTTATCACACAATATTAAACACTTGATGTTATCACTTTTTATCACTAACTTTACATTCGATTTGTACACACGAAGCCTTATTGGGCTTTCCACTACTACGTGATTTCAGATCTGCGATGCTGCAAAATTCTGACATCCGACTGTCTCCTCCGAAAGTCTATCTCGAGTAGGTGTGTTCATCTCCCGTCTCCTACTGTTCCTATCTTCTAGCTTCTAGTGTGCTGCTTACGTATTTATCACAAATACTTGTGATACTTCCCTGGTCCCCTTGATCTGTAGTATCCGTTACTATATTTACTGACACTTTAAAAATCATAACTATCCCTGTAGATAAGTTCATTGTCCATCATAATCATAATGCAATTTTCCTACGCTGTACTCAATAATATTCGCGTATAATGCCTGATTATATGTCTGCCATAGACTGTTCATAATATTAATGCAGAAATACTTTAAATGGACTGCATAATGCTTCTTTCATTGTCTATCACAAAGATTCTGATTATAATGACTTTGCGTACTGCGTGCCCTTATTTCCTGTCGATGGACAGCATGTCGTCCCACGAGCTGAGTCAAAGAATAACTGACTCTCCCCAGCTCTATCGTCCATATAAGGGATTCTGACAAAATATAGTTCTCGTTCATCTCGGGAGCGGCTCTTTTCTGATATATCGCGTTTTCCAACAGGGTAACGCATGATTCTTGATCGTCTTTCCACCGAGGTTTCAGATCCACTTGCGTGCCGGTGATTCCTTCGCTCAATTAATTAATATTAACTGCTTTCCTCCATGGCTTGGTGACGCTATCTTCGGTGAATCACCTCCTGCTACGAGACTGACCAATGCCCCTCCGCCGTTTGCCTGTGAATTATCCTATAATCTAATACAGGCTTTAATTTAGGTGTCTTGACATTCCTAAATTACCTGTCTTTGAATATAAGCATCTGGGTGTAAGTCTCATCCCGTTAGAATGCTTCATTTGCCAGTAATTAATTAATTTCTCTCGATGACCATCCCCCCTCTGCTTCTCTGCCTTGTCTGACGGGGGTTTTCTTGGTAATTATTCACAGTCTTCCCACCCCAGTGACGCCAAGAAATAGTCCACTGGAGACTGTCTGCGCCTACTACTTTCAAATCCAATTTGTCACCTGTCAAGTTGGCTCGGTTTTCTGTAGCTTTGCTCGAATGTTAGTATACTGGCTTGCAGTTCATACAATATTCCAACTTATTATTTCTTAAAATTCCCGTTCCAGATGTGGAATTAAGCTTTTATTATCACATTCCATTTTTATATCATTGTTCCTTGGGTTCACTGTGGTTGTTCCCCCTCAGAGTCAATGGTTCGGTTCTTGGGAAAATCATGGACCTTATTCTTGCTCTTCACAGACCCAGGTTTGATGCCAGTCAGCCCACGTACCATTGGGTACAGTAATTAATTATGTAATTAATTTAGATGTTATAATTAGATTTAAGATTCGATTTAAGTTATGAAAAACATTAGAATTAATGTTCAAAAATTTGTAGGCTTACTGTTATTGGGGATTAAGACCCAGTTGTAAACCAGCATAAATAAATAAATAAATAAATAAATAAATAAATAAATAAATAAATAAATAAATAAATAAATAAATAAATAAATAAATAAATAAATAAATAAATAAATAAATAAATAAATAAATAAATAGCGAGAAGATGAACAAATTTAGGGAGGACAAGAAAGCAAGATCAGCTAGATAGGTTCAATAGCGCTCCTTAGACTGGCATAAAGATAAAAAAATAATCATAACAATAAAATAATAATAACATGAGAAAATTAAAGTCCACCACGAAATGGATTGAGGAAACACGAGCAGATCTCAAGGGAGTTGGCATCACTCAAGAAGATATTCTCAACAAATCACTGTTTCGAAGGAAGGTTGATAAATTTAATTGGTTTCAGGAAAAACTGAGCTAAAAACCAAGGTCACTGATCTGAAGAAAGGAGGAGGAGACTCAGCGAACACATGAAGAAATTCTGGGCGGAGAAGAAGAGATTGGCAAGTCGGCCGATTGTTCAACGCAGTCCAAAATCTACAGAAGAAGAAGACGAAAATAATAATACTAATATTTCCGTGGACGCTCTTGTGAAAAAGGAAGCACGGAAGATGACTTTCCAAGCATACATGGAATGTAGTTTGAGAATGTTATAGGCTCTAAAGTGTGACTATACTCGTACTCAATTTCTTGTAGCCTACTTAATGTACCGACATGAGTCTCGCGATTTTACCATCTGATCCGGGTACGAAGAAACTTGACACAGCAAACGTTTATACACATTGTAATGCACTGACATCTAATTTAGTTCAATTGTTTTGCATAAACGACTATGACTATGTCATCAGCAAATCTCAGAGTTGAAATTATTTCGCCTTGAATCTTTACTCGTACTTTAAATTTTTCTTCAATTTCCTTCATTGCTTTATTTAAAAAAATATATATATTAAGAGTTGGAAAGATGACTCACAAGATTAGTCTACGAGTTAGCAAAGGAAATCATCTTCATCGAAGACCTCAGACTGAAAGTACCTTTGCCGGCTACAAGATCCTCTACTAATTTTTTGGAGTCTAGAAGAGCAAAGAGAGGAGAGATAGACCCATAGATAGATAGCCATGATGGACAGAACGTGGTCTAACGAGAATCAAGATCAAAGACACATAGTAACGAGACTCGCCATTCACGGATTCCATCATAAAATATGCTCCAACAGATCCTTCCATAGTCCAAATGACAGTTGTGTCTGTATTTTATGCAACGAAATGTCTACCAGGTATCATATTACGACGTGCCGCAAAAGAGCAAAATCATTAAGTGATTATGGTAAAAATTAATGCCCATTCTTGCGATCCTTTTTCCTTTATTGTGTTTACAGTTAGAATGTACAGTTTTTGTTTCAATAAAGGACATCTTTAATTAAAAGTCAATTGCTAGGCCCGATGTTGATCCTGCAACTCAGAGCTTAATAGACCAGAGACTTATCGGCCACTACACGCAACAGGCCAACTGTAGCACACAAGCACTCGGCGCAAGTACAATCTAATCTCTTCTAGTAGATAATCATCTGAACGAATTCCTATCACGAATTGAGAATTTGATGTACGGAACTCCTTTCAGTTTGAGATCGCTTTATACTTAATCAAATAGCAAAACACCGTTTGCCATGGTTCACAACAGAGCAGAGCTTCCAAAGTGATTGCTTTTGTGGTTAATTAAGAGTAGCTTAATTACTTGAGTCCCTTGGAGCGAATTGTTGGCTTCAAAAGGGACCAGCCGGTATCCAGAAGTGAGTGGCATCCGGCTGGCTTATTGACCGCACTAGGGTGTGGGTGGACAATGGCAGTGGGGGAGAGGAAGGGGTCTTTACAGACGATGTTGCAGTCCTTTCCGAGAAAATGCGAACAATAATTATTATGCAGGCATACCTTTTTAAAGAAGTTGGAGAGAAAGTTGGACTTAGGATATCTTTTGAGAATTGGAAATTCAACTACAGTGCTAATAACAGACCATGGAAAAATTGATAGGATAGAATAAGTTAAGTGCTTGGGCTGAAATAATAATAATCATCATCATACCTATAATGCTGATGTGTATGAGGGAATTAGAAAGTGCTGTTTTTAGGTTACTAATATCTTCCAAATAATGCCCATAACAACGTATGGGATAGAAGTCATATGGTCGCATCTCACCGAAAAGAACCTATCCGTATTAGAACAGGTAAAAGCATTATACATCAAAAGAGCACTTGGAGTGTCAAAGATTACACGTTCCAGACTCGTCTACCTCCTCGCAAGAGAAACATTCCTTATCGAGGACCTAAGCACACTTTTGACTCCTCCCAGCACTCGAGCCTCGGAAAAATCTCAACATTAACAGCAAAAAGAGAAGAAGTACCCCCAGAGTATTATGGGACGGGGGCCATGGTAGATCGGACATGGACCACATCTAGCTTTGAGATGAGGCATGTGTTTACTAGAATGGCGGTACACGGATTCCATCATCTCATCTGTGTGGACACGTCATACCATGAGCCAGCTGAGACGTGTGAGTGCAACTTATGCGGACAAACATGTGGACGCTACCACATAGAATTGTGAAAAACAACAACAACAACAAAAAAATCAATTACAGAATATGCAAACCAAGGCACCAGAACGCAACTTGAAATTACTTGAATAATTTTTATTGTATGTCCATTTGGCTGAAATAAAAGTATTATTAATATCTTCCAAATCGTCTCAATAGTACAGGATGAATAGTGCATTTTCTGAAACGTCAACGGAAATATATTTATTTGTTCATAAAGTGCGTTTAAATAAATAAACAAGACCATAGCCCCTGCCAGATTTGTGTCGCGTCAAGCCCGCAAAACAATAATGCCGGACAGGTGGTATATATAGCCTACATAGGACGTTACGAGTAAACTATCGTAACAAATGAGCATTCAAATGAATGAGAATTACCCACAACAATGTCGCATTGCACTCAGATTTCATGTTCAAATTAATCAACTTGACAAATAAGCGAAACTGAAAAAGGCTTATTAACTGACGAAGGATACCTTTAAGAAGAATAAACTCTACACAGTATAAAACGAAGTCCCCGATTCTTGGATGTAACGGGTAATCTCAAGAACCACTTGGATTTTGATGTGGTTTTCACCATTCTGTAAAAAAATACTCGAGGAAGGTTTCTGTAGAAAACATTCATTTCAAAGGAAACCGAGGAGTAATCTTTCCAGTGAATCAAGCCAAAGAAAAACCTGCCGTCCGTGCGCCTTTTAAGCTTACGCTCGATAAATCGTTAAAAATGTCTATATACTATGAGTGTAAGAATTGTTCAGCATGAAAAGTTTCACAAAAAGTCCGCGACAGCATATCTCTATCTTTAATACATCGTCCACTCTAAGTGTTTTTCGTGTTCATTTCTTCCAACAAACTCCATTCAGTGGAAATTTAAATTACAAACTACAGAGCAAGCCTTTCACTCCAGCTTCGGCCACCATCAAATTGTCGAGTCGTGTCGAGTTAAGACTTCAGAGATGAGTAGCCTATATGAGTTTTGAGTTTCGCTGTTCACCTCGGTTTTTCTGAAATGAGTCTGGGATCTGCCATCCGTGCGCCTTTTAAGCTTACGCTGAGTGAACCGTTAACGATACCGGGCGAAGCCGGGGTGGGTTGCTAGTCAATATAATGAATTCAATATTGGTAGTTTTATTTAATACCATCTGCATTTCAAATATACTAATTTGTAAGTCTTTCTTGTTAATAAATTGTGTGATAAAGGTTGACCTCGCTTCTTTTTCGCCTGTTTAAGGTTTAATACTCATTAAATATAATATAGTTGTCATATGCATTAGAGATCTTAAGACTTGATGAGAAAGGTTGTGGTAGGTGCAGGCTAAGGGGGGGGGGGGGGGGGGAGGGGGGAGATTGCACCATCAAGGGTGACCTTTTAAGAACTGAAGCCCGCCTGCATCTCAATTATAATGAGCCAGCAACACAAGTAGCTCTTATAGAGTGAAATAAGAAAGTCAAGAGAAGACTTGTCGACTTTGCGCTGACGCCATCAGAGACAGACTGCCCCTTATGGCAAATTTCTAGCAGAGTAATTTTAATGCAAGAGGATAGTGAATACTGTAATGAAGTTTCAATAGAGAAGGCTCATTAACAAACCTTTAGGTGTTGAGAAGGAGAAAATGTTTTACGTATATCCACACGGAAACAAATTTTGTAGTCATAACTGGAAACAAAAACTAATGAGCTAGCTTTGTTAGGGAATGCATAATCTCAATTTGCAAGCTTAATGCTGTTTAAGTAAAAGCCTTCGTGCTTTAGGCGGCAGCACGCCTGAATCTCACCGCTGGGTCCGTGGTTCAAATCCCGGTCACTCCATGTGAGATCTGTGCTGAACAAAACGGAGGCAGACAGGTTTCTTTCCGGGTACTCCGGTTTTCCCTGTCAAAAATTTCATTACAGTAACAATCTCCACTATCATTTCATTTCATCTGTCATTCATTAACCATTGCCTCGGAGGAGTGCGACAGGCTTCTGCAGCCAGCACAGTTCAAATCACCGCCGCTAGATGGGGGCTTCATTCATTCCATCCCTGACCCGGTCGGTCGACTGGAAGCAGGCTGTGGATTTTCATTGTTGTTTGAGTCTTCACTCTTTCCACTGGTTTGATGCAGCCCTCCATACTTCCCTGTCCTGAGCTAATCGTTTCATCTTGACATAGCTACCACACTCTACATCCGAGGCAATCTGTTTAACATATTCTAACCTTGGTCTACCCCTACAGTTCTTATCCCCGACCCTTCCTTCCATAACTAACTTTGCTATTCGTGGGTGTCCTAGTATGTGTCCTACCAACCTATCTCTTCTCTTCATTAGCAGTCACCACAAATATCCCTCCCCCTCCTAATCATCGTAATACCTCTTCATCATTATCCTGTAACACCACATTTCAAACGCTTCAATTTTCCTATTGTCTGCTGCTTTAACAGTCCAAATTTCACTTCCATAGAGTGCCACGCTCCAAACAAAGGCTTTCATAAATGACTTCCCAAATCTATATTCGATGTTAATAGATTCCTTTTCTGTAGAAATGCCATCTACAAGCTTATTATGTTTTTAAAAAGAATAGGGATCATTCAGGATATACTAGAATTGATGGATGAAAGGCGGAAACAAAAGAATGTAAGAGATGAAAAGGGGAAAGCAGAATACAGACGTCTGAGAAATGAGGTTAACAAGAAGTGCAAGGAAGCGAAATAGGAATGGTTGAAAGAGAAATGTGCAGGTATAGAAATTGTCTGAAATTAGGAAAAGTAGACACAGCTTACCGAAGGATTAAGAATACTTTTGGGGAAAAGAAGACTAAGTGTTATAATATTAAGGACACAAATGGAAAGCCTCTAACAGATAGGGAAGTAAAGGTTGAGAGATGGAAAGCTTACATAGTGTGTTTGTATAAGGGATAGGAGATAGAGAATCATGTAATGGAAAGAGAGGAGGAAATTTATGAAGATGCAAAGGGAGATTTAATATTGAGATCAGAATTTGACAGAGCATTGGAGGACTTAAGCAGGAACAAAGCACCAGGCATGGATGATATACCGATTGAGTTGCTACTCTGCATAGGAGATGGAAGGTCTGATCAGGTTATTTCACTTGATGTGTAGGATTAATGAGAAAGGCGAGGTACCCCCTGATTTCAAGAAGAATGTTATCCTCCCTATTCCAAAGAAAGTGGGAGCCGACAGATGTGAAGATTACCGTACAATCAGCTTGATTACTCATGCTTCAAAGATCCTGTCTAGAATAATTTACAAGAGGATGGAAAGCCATATAGAAACGGAGTTGGGTGAAGACCAGTTTGGTTTCAGGAGAAATGTAGGAACAAGGGAAGCTGTACTAAGTCTTAGGCTGATTTTGGAAGGTAGAATAAGGAAAGATAAGAGAACGTTCATGGCATTTGAAGACTTAGAAAAGGATTTTGATAACGTTGATTGGACTAAATTGACATTTTGAAATCTATTGGAATAAAGTACAGGGATAGGAGGGTGATATACAATCTATACAGAAACCAGACAGCAGTCATTCGAGCTGAAGGACATGAGACAGAAGCGGGAATTCAGAAAGGTGTAAGGCAAGGCAGCAACTTATCACCCATACTTTTCAATCTTTACATTGAACAAGCAATGAAGGAAATTGGAGAAACCTTTTAAGTGGGAGTGAAGATTCAAGGAGAAATAATTTCAACTCTGATATTTGCTGATGACATTGTCATCTTGGCCGACACGCCTGCGGATTTGAATGAGTATTTGAATGTTATGGACTCCGTCTTACGGAAAGAATACATGATGAAAATTAATAAATGTAAAACAAAAATACTGGAATGCAGCCGAAATAAATCAGAAACATCCATGGAGATCAATTTGGCAGGTGAAAAGCTGAAGGAAGTAGGAGACTTCTGTTACTTTGGAAGCAAAATAACCAGTGATGAACGAAGCAAAGAGGATATAAAAAGTAGGTTGGCTCAGGCAAGGAAAGCATTTCTACAAAAAAGGAATCTGTTGACATCGAATATAGATTTAGGTGTTAGGAAGTCGTTTTTGAAAGCCTTTGCCTGGAGCGTGGCTCTCTATGGAAGTGAAACTTGGACTATTGGTGCAGCAGAAAAGAGGAGAATTGAAGCATTTGAAATGTGGTGTTACAGGAGAATGATGATGATCAGATGGGTAGATAGGGTTACAAACGAAGAGAGATTAAGACGAGTGGGAGGGAAGAGATGCTTCTGGCGACTGCTAATGAAGAGAAGAGATAGGTTAATAGGACACATACTAAGACACCCAGGAATAGCAAGCTTAGTTATGGAAGGAAGGGTAGAGGACAAGAACTGTAGGGGTAGACCAAGGTTAGAATATGTTAAACAGATTGCCTCGGATGTAGGGTGGGGTAGCTATGTAGAGATGAAACGATTAGCTCAGGACAGGGAGGCATGGAGGGCTGCATCAAACCAGTCAAAAGACTGAAGACTCAAAAAACAACAACAACAACAACAGGGAAAAATATGTTTTGTTGCTTCATTTTGGGAGCTAATCAGCACAATGTCTCTGGGTGTACTGAATGTGCTTGATAATCTATGTTATTGTGGTGACAGTAGCACTGAGTGCAAATATAATTAATTAGGCCTAGGGATGACGTCGGTTCCTCAGTACTTCAAATCAGGTACCTGTTGTGTTTTTGTTGTTGTTGTTACTCGTTACAGGGGACTGGGACATCTTGGTCATCAGTTACGTTTACTTGGATGTGTGGAAAACGTGTCTGATAACCTTTGTTATTGTGATAACTGTAGCACTGTGAGTAATTATAATTAATTAAGCCTAGAAATGACGTCGCTTCGGTGGCGTAGTCGGTAGCATGCCGAATTGCTGTGCCCTAGGTCGCGGGTTCAAACCCGGCCGAAGACGCTGGATTATTAAGAGCGTTAAAATCCTTCAGTCTGCCATTCGTTTGGAGGGGAAGTAAAGCCGGTGGGCCTTTTCATGGGTTTTTGACATGTAAAAGAACCTACCACTGCAATTGGTAGTGTGTAGCAAAATTTTAAGCTTATATTTGGTTGGTTAGGAAACGCTCTATCAAGTTCCAACGTTCACCACTAGATTAGTGGCAGTGACGTCTGGTAGCCAAAGTTGGAACTACTTGAAGTTGAACTTTCATTCATCTTCATTCATCTTCATTCATTTCATCTCTAATTAACTCCTCTCATGAGGTTGGCGTCAGAAAGAGCATCCGGCCGTAGAAATTATCAGCCAAGTGGTTCATCGCCTCTCATACCTGATCCCGTTGAAAAATAGACTATGTACCAATGTCAGAAATATGGAAAACTATAGAAAGTAAATTTGTTTAATTTAAATAGAGGACAACATAATCGATTGAGATATAATAAGGTAAAACAAGTAGTTGCGTGAAGAGCTATGCAGCCTATTTTCATATATCCTACTTACTGTATGTTAATTTTCTGTATCATAGACATACAAAATTTCACTTTGATTGCTGTAATAAATTCGTAGATATTGAGAACCGTCCAAATATTTCGGATGGTCGCCATATTGGAATATTTATATATGTAGGTCTTAGAGTTATGTACTATTACATGGAGATTATTCTGTAGGTGTAGTATTCAAACTTCAATTGCATGGTTAGGATACAAGAAAAAAAACGAGATTTTAGAATTTCGCACAGCTGCCATCTTGTGGTTATGAAAGCTATTGAAATAAATTAGATGCCAGAGGATTCAAATTTGTATAAGCATTTACCGTACCAATATTCACTGCGCTCGGATGGTTCGTTAAATCACGAGAAACGTCCGTTTTAAATATTTATATTTCGCGTCACCACCATGTTGGATTTGTGCTCACCAGGTTATTGAAAGTCCCCTAGTTGAACTCAAGTTCATTTCCTTTATCAACATACAAAATTAAATTTCTGTCAAAGAGTAATAGATATTGAGAAGTATCTAAATAATTCGTATGGCCGTCATGTTGGGTTTTTATATATTTAGGCCATAGATCTATGTACTATTAGATGACGATTAATGGATAGTTTCATTTTTCAAACGTTCACTTTGACCGCAATATTAATACACAAGAAATCAATAAAAACTTATTTTTAAATTTCACACAGCCGCCATCTTGAGGTTATGCCAACAATTGAACTAAAATAGATGCCAGTGCATTACAATTTGTATAAACATTTACTGTACCATATTTCACTGCGCTCAGATGGTTAAACCGCGAGAAAAGGCTATTACAATGTTATAACTTCGCTTGGTCGCCTTGTTCGTGTTGTACTTTACAGGATTTTGAAAGTTGCATAGATGAAGTTCTGATAGTGCCATTTATCATCGCACAAAATGTCAGGGTGATATCAGTAATAATTTCCGAGATGTAGAATGCCCGTGAAATATTTTGCACAGCCACCATCTTGAGGTTATGTTAAGAATTGAACAAAATTAGATGCCAGTGCATTACAATGTGTATAAACATTTGCCGTACCAAGTTTCATTGCGTTTGGATGATTAAATCGAGAGAAAAGTATTTAAAAGGTTCAACATCGCTTGGCCACCATGCCCGTTTTTTATTTAACAGGCTTTTGAAAGTCTCACAGATGAATTTTTTAGTAGTGCCCGGTATCATCATACAAAATTTCAGGCTGATATCAGTAATAGTTTCGGAGATATAGAATGCCAGTGAAATATTTCGCACAGCCGCCATGTCGGATTGCTGAGGCGTAATACAATTTGAAGGGCTTGGTTGGGTTCGGCCGGAATGGTGCTATGACCTCACCGAGTTTAATTGAAATCGCTCCAGCTGTTTAGATTTTATTAGGCGACACACACACTCACACACCCACACATACTCACACACACATACACACACACGCACAGGGACAAAATGTGATCTCATAAGCCAATTTTTAATTTTTTTATAAATGAGAATAGGTCAATAACGCAGTATGTAAATACATATAAATCCTATCATTGGTAATCATTATCACTGTCCAGGTATTTTAGGGTCGTATAAAGTTGAAAAAAGTCGTGCTTGTATTGAATTCTAATATGGTTGTACTAAATATGTTTCTTCACCACCACGACCATCAAACTCAAAATGCTTTGTGTTTGGTGAACACGGAAATAGAATCCTCTATTGCAATATTTATCACTAGCAGCTTGTCGGATAAACCGCCTGCAAAATGCCAGCGTATTGCCCGCGACGTTAATATGCATGAACAGTTGCCTAGTTATCAGGGGCTACAATCCGCCGTAATCGAGATCTACCCAGTTAATATTTCACCCCAGTAAATATCGAACGCTTCCTCGCTGAAGCGGAGAAATAAACAATGCAGAAAGCCTAAATGACTGCTAAACCCCCCTCCCCCCCTTCCAGCCGTCTCCCAAACGTTTGAAATATTTATTTCCACATACAACATTAATGGACTGTCAGCTCTTGAACAAGTCTCATGATCGACGGCTCTCTTCTTTATTGAAATTACATTACGGGAAAAATAAAGACAAGGCAATATTCTTGTGAGAAATTTCTGATTTACTCATAAAACAATTATTCCGCACTGACGTTTTGAAGATCATATTTTAAAATACAGGGAATATTGTAGTTATCAGCTCTGTGCACTTAAAAAGAAAGTTATGTTGTTGCAGAACCCAGAAATAGAATAATTGATATGTTGTTAATAATCTTCTTGCAGTGCCCGGCATGCATTGCAATGCTAATCAAAGAGAAGAAAGAAGGAAAGAAAGAAAGAAAGAAAGAAAAGAAAGAAAGAAAGAAAGAAAGAAAGAAAGAAAGAAAGAAAGAAAGAAAGAAAGTGTTTGCATTCTAATTTCATTAATTGAAGTGCTTTTTGATGCACAATATTTTTTGTTTTTCGTTCCGGTGCGTACATAAATAAATCTGAATGCGACGCGTGAGCAGGCCACAGTACAGCTGTCCATGTGAGAAACATGGATTTTCCACACATTTGGAGGGATTGTCCCTGTGCTTTGTTGATAGTCATTGAAAATGAGAGTCGCACCGTAAACTGCAAACGTTGGACACACGTGAACTGGCACTTAACTGTATGAAATACACTCATTTGTTGAAACGACTCGCGTGCCACGTATTGTGAAATTGATTTTTTAAATAAGAAAACTTTCGTGGGCGAACACACGATAACTAACAATAGGTCATTCATTGAACGAATCCCTCGCCACCTATTGTAAAATGGATTTAATTATCAGAAATATTCGCGGGAGTGCGCACAACAACTCACCAAAGTTTCATCCGAATTGGATGAAGTGTCTACGAATAGATTCAATACGTGCAATATGAACGCTTACGGGGCAAACAAACAAACAAACAAAATCAAACAAACAATCAAGATAAATTAATTTTTATATCCAGAGTGGTTCACAAGCCCCTTATTATTTAGTTTTATAAAACCCAACTAACATTACATTTCTCCCGATGGTCGATATTGCTCTGCGCTCTGTCTGTGTGTAATTGAGCCATAGGTCTAGCAAAGAACAACTGATCATAAAGATTTCTGCGCCAAATATTAAGGACCATTCTACTAACATATGACTTACTGCTCCTTGAAAGAACACACATACACGTAATACGATCGAATTAATAGTTACGCTACGTGATCTGTAATAGTAGAAATTTAAATCAACTCCATAAACCATGATTGAAGACTTTGACATGTATAATAACGTTCGAGGTGGGATGGTTGGTGCATAAGTCCGTAGAGTTTTTGTTTTGCTCATTGGTATTCCGGTGGCTATGGTTTTATTCATAGACTGTCATTGTTGCTTTGATGTTCAATGTTTGTTCTTGATTTTACATATTGAAGTTTTGTCATTTGCAGATTGTGAGAGGAGTTGTGGACGCTAGAAAATGGAGTGCCAAGTGGAGAAATTGGAACATTTCCGACATATTCTTCTCTTTGAACTCAATAGAGGAACGAGAGCAGCGGAGGCGGCCAGAAACATTTGCGCTGTGTATGGGAACAATGCTATTGGAGAGAGCACCGCAAAAAAGTGGTTTTCTCATTTTAAGGTGGGTCGTTTTGACCTTAGTTACTCCCCACGTTCAGGAAGGCCGTCGCAATTTAATAAAGATCGTTTAAACGCATTAAATCACAATGATCCATGTCAATGTACACGAGAACTGGCAAATGTGATAAACTGTAATCATTCCACCATTTGATGACATTTGCATTCAATGGGAAGGATCAAAAATCGGGTGTATGAGTACCGCATGCTCTAAGCCAAAATCACAAAAATCAGCTGGTGGCCATATGTGCATCTCTGGTTGCTCGTTATGTATTGGCTCGTGAACAACATCGACCATTCCTATCCTGTATCCTTACTGGTGACGAGGAATGGTGTATTTACGCTGTTTTGGTAATAATATTTTTAGCACATGGTGATGTGAGCATTGTGCAAGCTCGTTAGGGAGGATGGAGGATAAGGAAGGAATGGTTAAGCCCAAACGAACAAGCAACTCCCCGTACGAAGATCTGCGCGCATCCAATAAAGATAATGTTATGCATCTGGTGTAACACCGACGGTGTGCTGTACTACGAATTGCTTCCCCAAGGTGTAACCATCAATGCTGACATTTTTGCCCACAACTGAGATGTCTTGCAGATGCAATCCAAGAAAAACAACCTGCAAGACTGCGTGAAGTGATGCTCCTCCATGATAACACCCGCCCGCACTCTGCTAATCTGACTTAAAATCACTATACTGGAGTTGGGCTGGGAAATCATTCCGCACGCACATTATTCGCCCTCAGATTTTCACATTTTCTGCTCTCTATCGAACAACCCTCAAGGAACTCCCTTTCCGGATGAAGATGCGCTCCGAACATGGCATGATGAATTCTTCAACTCAAAACCACGTGATTTCTACAGGCGCGGAATCGAAAAATTACCACAGCGTTGGCAGACTGTTGTAGATAGTGAAGGAGAATATGTTACTGATGATTCACTTCTATCTTATGTGAATCTGATGTGTTTTATGAACTTATGAACTTGATGTGGATAAACTTATGGAAAACGCTACGGACTTATGCACCAACCTAATAGTATACGCGATGCGCACGGTATCCACGTTGTAGTTGTGGTTGAATCGGTAAAGTTCCGGCCGGACATGGTGGGTGAGAGCGAGTCGAATGGTGCTTGGAATCCATCGGTAGGCATACTTTTTTGTACGACAGCCCGTGCTCTATTTTAGTGGGGATGTAATATTAAGGCACACCTACAAAGTCACATTGCCAGATTTATTAACCTACGATGTATTCCTGTGAAGAGTACGTTCAATTTTGCTGATTTATAAAGAGAATACGATCGAATTAGCAGGTTATGCCACGTGACCTGTATTGGCAGAAAGTTAAAAAATCTGACATGGATATTAACATAACATTTCGAAAGTACGCTCCGGCTCTGCCAATAAATTTAATGCTGGTCTGAGGGCTGGAACGGGGTCGTGGGGCAAAACTGACAAGAGGTGGGTTCTATTTCCAGCTTAGCCACCATTGAAGTGGTTTTCTGTGGTTTCCCACTTCAAGCTAATGCCGGGACGGTTTCTAACTTTAATCCAAGGCCACCTCCTTTCCAATCCTCACATTCATTGCTAATACACACATTAATACAGATATCGCTATAACACAGGTTATCAGAGAACTTCTACACACACCCAAATACACGTGGCTAAATGACCGCCATGTTCTAGGCCCCCAAATGGAACAACAACAATATATCGAAGGAGATTCTGATCGCCAGTATACGTATACGTATTCCTGAGAATTTCCCTTGGTATTATTTTGTTATTAAATTCTAACAAAAAGCAGACAATTTTATTCTACTTGACGTGTACATATTAAGATGTTTCATGTAATACCGGATTCGAACACTATGTAACGTTCATGGAATCTAATCTGAAAATGCATCTGCTCGCTATATTACTAGCGCCCCATCCTCAAATATTGCGGTAACTGAGACCTCTTGTATAATTTCTGCCGTAAGATATTGGTAAAGTGCGACACAGGCAATAAAATATAACGAAAACAAATTATAAAACTCTCCCTCTAACAAGTATCGAACCCCATCTCTTTCAATCCGCAGTCCAACGCGTTACCATTTCAGCCACGGATGCTTACACACTCTACTAAGATATAAAGTGAGATCCTTCTGCGTTGGACACTTGACTTTCTTTATCTAAAACGTTCTTATCGGTTCGAATACTTCTCTCAGACGACAGACATTAAAAATAAAAATGTTCATGTTCTTTTCTTTTGTTGTGATGGCTTTGGATCGTGCAACCCCCGCCAGCTAGATCGCATGAGTAGTAGTGGAGTAGTGCCGATTCTGCTTAGTGTCATGGCCGCCGCGTGAGTCCAAGCCAATATCTCTCGAACGCATGGTCCGATTTTGACAAATGAGGTGTCGTTGGACTCGGGCTGACGCCCTCTTTCCAATGGACTACTCATTTCAACCCCTAAATAAAACCTACCCCTACTAGGGGGTGAAATTGTAATTTTTTAGTGAAAGTCTCTTTTCAAATACGACATGTATAAGGTGCGCTGCTAAAATGAACTTAAACGTTGTTGCTCATATCGCGCATGCGTTTTACGAGATACCGCTATGGATGAACATTTTTGTTTTTTGTTTTTTACGCATTCGCACTGGGGATTTTTGTAAGAGGGCGAGCTCTTTGAAAAAAATGATTGATAAGAAGAGGTTTTGGTGGTGAGGAGAGAGCCAGATAGTCGCCTACTTTCCTACGACGTTTGCCGATATCTCTCAAACGCAAGGACGGATTTGGACGTGTGACGTGTCAAATCGATTGTCTCGAAGCCCTATACATGTTATTAATAGGTTAAAGTTTTGAGAATGAGGGAAACAGGCTTTTTGGGGGTAAAACCGTGATTTTAGACTTTTCCGATATCTCACGAATGCATGGTCGGATTTGGTCCTATGACGTGTCAAATGGCTTGTCTCGAAACCCTTTTTTTTGGTAATAGGTTAAAGTTTTTGAGAATGAGGGAAACAGAATTTTTTGTTGTAAAACCGTGATTTTAGACTTTCTGTTATATTTCACAAACCAATAACGCCAGAGACGTATACGAGGGGTCGTAGGACTCGGGGTGACGCCCCATCCCTCCCCCCCCTTTCGAATATAGTATTTATGTTTAAAAAAATGCGAAAGGGCCTAACGACACTTATGTTGAAATCATTTCAGTTTTTAAAACTTTTCTTAAATCTGTCTAAAATGTTCATGACGAGTGGTTGTAGATAGAAAGAGACGATACCACTGGGCACGTGTTTCAACGAAGCTATTACTGGCCACGGTGGTGATATACCAATACAGTATTCGCTATTTCGATGAGACGGCGGGTCGAGGGTTCGTTTTCTGACTTTTCCTATGATGGAATTCCTAATTCCTAAACCCCCTGAAGGGGGTCTTTAACGTGTAAACGATTATGAGTGACATGACAAATGATAATTCCTTGATCCGATGAAGTTGGCTTTAGATAGAACAAACAGAACTTGGTTATATATTGCTTGAAGTGAGTATAGAAAACAAACTTGCTGGGGCAGACTGACAGGATGTGAATGTTATTTGATCTTATTGGAATGCATTGACTTGACAGGACAATGAAAAAAAGCACAGAGATGCTGAGGACACTTGAAGGTCAAACGATATGGCAACCATGGTGGGAGGGGGAAGCTAGGATGATGTTGCCGATCATGTTCAATGTTCAATGGATGAATTTATATTTTGCGAAGCATTGTTCGGAGAGGGTCATGGGACGACTTGTTTTAAGGGTATTTATTTTTCGATGTTTCCTATGGTGGACTCATTGATTAAAATAATCCAAAACTTCTAGGGCATGGCCTTGAGATTTTATAAACCGATAATGGGATTTTGACATACAAGATCCACTCAGAACTTGACATGATGTCATTCTTTTTATGGCTTATGAATTTCCCCAAAAAAGACCCAAAACCACAAGATCATGGACTTTTGCTTTTCTTAATATATTGCAAACCCATAATGTAAGATGTTTACTGTGAGTGACGAAATCTAGCTAGGTAAAGAAAGAATTATTGTAGGATATATGTATGGTGACTGACACGTCTTTGACCATTGGAACTTGTTTTCCGATTTGACTGTAGTACATAGGGAGTATAGGTTGTAGGCATGGATTGACAAACAGTGCACACAAAATTCAATTTATCGATTCAAGAATTAAGAGTAGACTATCATTAATTAATTGGTTAAAGAGTGTAGCTAAAAATTAAAAAATGGTGACTACATTAAACTAAACTGAACCAAGTCGAATCAAACCCAACTGAACCAAACCAAGCCTAAAGCAAACCAAACCTAATCAAGAACAAGCCAAGGGCTTAAGTGTAAAACTTGTGGGGGAATGCAGTCATTGGCAATGTCCAAAGGAAGGGATAACGCTCTACCTCTAGAGGGTAAGGTAAAGCTAGCGCATGGTGCAAATGCATATTCCTAAGTACATGAACCACACACACACAACTATCCTATGCTGTTTTTATGAGTTAACTGTTAAAACTTACTCAGTGGTTACTGAACAAGTTGGTCGCTACACACAACAAGCTTTAAATACTTGAGGCTAATAATCTATACACACACACACGCATGTTCTAAACTAAACTGTCTTGCTGGTAGTGCTCACACAGTAGGCAAATGACAGAAATGCTTGGCTAACAGAAATACAATCATTTTCGTTTGTCTAATGTTACCAGCTAACCATTACATGCTATAGTGGTGAGCACATGTGCCTCTTGCACTGGAGATCGTAACTTGATTTCTAGCTCTAAGGCCTAGAATGAATCAAACTAAGAAAGAAGGGTATGGTGACGCAGTGGTTAAACTGTCAGCCTTTCACTAAGGTAGACTAGGGTTTGATTTTAGGTTAATATACATGTCATAAACAAACAAACAAACAAACAAACAAAAAAGCAGAGATAATGTTTAAAACTGATTACACTTGTCTCTTTTCAAATTATTACTTAGATTGCAAATACAAAGGTGGACTGGGTTTGATATACAGTTAATGCTGCCTATCGCATACTAGCCTGTAAGAAAGCCAAACAAGCAAAAGGCGTTGGTAGAGCAGTGGTAAAATCGCTATGTGTAGAGAACTACCTAACGGTTTTATGAACTGGCAATGGTATATCGCAGAAACAGTGCAGGATACAATCCAGCAACCATAATTTTTATCTTGTGGAGCAGAGAAAACATATATATATAGAGAGAGATAGAAAGCTTGTGTATGTATGGGTAGCATTAGTTGTTTGACCAGAGAAAATACGATGAGGTAGGGTGGGCAGAGGGAGAATTAACACTTATATATGAATGAATGGTAAATAGTATTTTTTTTTCAATAGTTTTGTTTTTCAAATGCAGTGGTAGATAGCCGTTATTTTGTAAAACATTCTTACTTGGAGTAGTAATAAGACTCTATGGTTCCGCTAACACATAGATAGACTGTATTATTGCCATGGTCAAGCACTCACATTAAGATCATTTACAAAATCATAAAATGAAAAATAAAAAATCTTGTTTTGGAAATATTGTTTTTCAACATACACAAAATAAATATATAAAAAATTTGTAAACAGCAAAATGGAAAATCCATGGTCAAGCACTCACATTAAGATCATTTACAAAACCATAAAATGAAAAATAAAAAATCTTGTTTTGGAAATATCGATTTTTTTCAACATACACAAAATAAATTATAAAAAATTTGTAAACAGCAAAATGGAAAATCCATGTTTCCATATAGACAAAATTTAAAAACCTTAAACGGACATTTAAGAAAATATATGCAAATGGGAAATTGACAAATGTGTAAATATGAAAATGGAAAAATC
This sequence comes from Meconema thalassinum, assembly GCA_946902985.2. Taxonomy (NCBI): domain Eukaryota; kingdom Metazoa; phylum Arthropoda; class Insecta; order Orthoptera; family Tettigoniidae; genus Meconema; species Meconema thalassinum. The sequence continues at coordinate 166,939,063 of OX336396.1, forward strand.
CATGTTTCCATATCATGAAATTGAAAAACATCAAACTGTCATTTAAAAAAAATGCAAATGGAAAATTGACAAATTGCAATGTGTGAAATGTGAAATTGAACAAATGGCTATCATTTTTTTTTTTTTAAAGAACATGGTGCTCAATGGTTGAGGTGTGAATCAAACCCTCTCTACTTATTTGGACCACCCGAGACTGAGTTTTAGTTGTCATACCGCTTTTAAAAGTTTGTGTTAAATCTAGGAATTGAACCCAAGAGCTTGTAGGGGAGATTCAAGATTATAATATGTTAAACAGATAGCCTTGAATGTAGGGTGTGGTAGCTATATAGAGATGAGACGTTTCGCTCGGGGCAGGGAGGCATGGAGATCTGCATCAAACCAGTCAAAAGACTGACGACTCAAACAACAACATGTAGAGCTCACCAAAATAATGTTGTGTAACGGTAAATGTTAGTCAACGAACAGTAATGCATTACTAAAACCCATGACACGATACCTAAGAGCTTTTCTAAAATTATTTTAAAATGCCTTTAACCCTATATTAAACACCCAGTTCACAAGACTCATAACTGCAATGTTAAGGTCGAACAAAACAAAATCTATATTTCAAAACAAACAAGTGGTTTAGTCAATGTATACTGGAAAAAGTTTTATAAACCCTCAAGTCCACAAAAATAATTAAATTAGTAACTGTCAGGTTGACCGAGTGGTTATGGTGTTTGACTTAAGTTCAAATATTCTGTACGAGAAAGCAAGGGTTTGAATACCTTACCTGATATAACTATTGCCTCAACATGACTTGACCACACTGTATTATTGTGTACTCGGTACACAAACCATAGATAGAGTGTATTGTTTAAGGTCACTCTCTTTGCGAACATAGTCAGAGACTGTTGATGGTTAACAATTGCATTAATAGTGGGACATAGGGATAGCAATTAAGAAAAACAGACAATACCCATACACTTTTTTTTTATTTATTTAATGTAAGTACTTGTACAATAGTTATATACAAACTACAACTCTCTTTTGTCTATTACTATCTAGTCCTTTTCGATCCACTTGCATAATAAGGCAGATGACTTTGTAGTTCAGCCCCTTAAAACAACAACAACACTACCTCTTGCATAGTCTGTGATGTTGATGACTCTTGAGGCGTGGAAGATGGATACAACATAACTTTTACAACAGGGGTTAAACGTTGCTCAACAATCAATGCACTATTTTGAGTAGCAACATCTTTCTCTTGTACTAACTTATTAGCATTCTGATAATTTTTTGCCAACACCATCAGTGTTTTGTCTGGAGCACTACATTGATGATCACTCACACTTAAAACCACACCATTTCTACTTTTCATATTGCCTCGACATCTTGTTGACCTCTGTTTTGAGCATCGCCAGAATATTATTCCTTTTACATTTTGTCGTCTATAGTTATAAGAGTAGCCTTTATAGAGTAAACGTTGTTTACCTCGGTTAGTTGTAGTAAGTTCCATAGTAGTAACTAACCTGTTAGTATGATTTGCACACTACAAAGGTTATCTCTGTTCTGGTAATAGAATTATTTAGCGTTGGCTTTTATATTTAATATGTACAGTTAAAAGTAATAGAAAAGTGGTAGAAAAGTGGTAGCAAAGTGGTAGACAAGTGGTAGACAAGTGGTAGACAATTGGTAACATAGTAGTAGAAAAGTGGTTGCAAAGTTGTAGCAAAGTGGTAGAAAAGTGGTAGAAAAGTGGTAGAAAAGTAGTAGAAAAGTGGTAGCAAAGTGGTAGAAAAGTGGTAGCAAAGTGTTAGCAAAGTAGTAGAAAAGTGGTAGCAAACTAGAAAAGTGGTAGAAAAGTGGTAGAAAAGTAGTAGAAAAGTGGTAGCAAAGTGGTAGAAAAGTAGTAGCAAACTAGAAAAGTGGTAGCAAAGTGGTAGAAAATATTACATGTATTGTTAAGAAATAGTTTAAGCGGTTACATGGATTCATTACACTATAATTTTAGCATCACGAAGCTCATTTTCTATATCCAAAAGTTCTTCCTCATATTTAGTATGACCAGCCTGTTTACAGGTATGCAAGTACTGAAGCCGCTGGATTAGCTTATTGGGATTGTTCCAGTAAACAAATTTAACAAATGATTTTTTTGGGTGTAAACCATTATCATCCTCCTCATCATCATCATCATCATAATCATCATCATCATCATGGTTATCATCATCAATATAATTATCATCAATATAATCATCATCACTATTACTATCTAATCCTTTTTGTTCATCTTGCAATGCAACAACCTTTGGCATAGTTTGTGTTGTCTTTGATAGTGTTAGAGGTTTCTTAGACGTTAACCACTGTCCTAACATGTCTTTTTCAGGAGATAATAAATGCTCTTTAACAAACAAAGCACTATCTTGAGCCACACTATTTTTTTCTTGGTCTTGCTTTTTTACCTTGGTTAGAGTATTTTGTCCATTTAAATGAGTATTATTTTGAGATTTACAATGATGATCGATTGAAATAAGTATGTTGGAGCCTTTTGTTTTAATCATTCCTCGACACTTTTTAGATCGTTGTTTCGAACAGCACCAAATAACAGTTCCATTTTTATTAGTTCGTTTTACAATATATGCATATCCTTTATAGTAAGCACATGGCTTACCATAGCTAGTCGTTGATACTTCCATGTCGACTGTTGAGCATAAACTAACCTCTAGTAAAGTTAACTCGATAATAAAAATGATAGTTTGTAGTATGTGCAGTTTAAAGTAAGAGCAAAAGTGAGAGTCAGATGGTAGAAAAGTGTTAACAAAGTGGTGGAAGAGTGGTAGCAGTTTATAGTAGTCATGATCTTTTTTACCAGAATGTGATTTGAGTAAATGTAATTTCTAAACCTTAGCAGTGAGTAGTCAGTTAGTCTTAGTTCAGACAAGCGTAAACAGTTCTCCAATGAATCAGAGATCAAGATTTGCATTATGAAACAGTTGTGTGTAACCAATTAGGTATCGGTACTTGATAGCTTCACACATGAACAAAAATTCCAACATATCTGACATCAGATTTTCATTATGAAACAGTTGTGTGTAACCAATTAGGTATCGGTACTTGATAGCTTCACACATGAACACAAATTCCAACATATCTGGCATGAAATACATGATTTGAAAGTTGACAAAGAATATCCAATCAACCATTGTAGTTGCAATGTCAAACACAAAGACAAAATCAGCATGAACTTTTAAGTTACAGGAAAATTCTATGAAATAGACTATGCATGAAATTTGGAAATACACATTAGAAGTTTGCAACACCATCCTTCTAGCCTATATAAATTATCGACATGGAAAGTGTGCACTGCCCCTAACATTAAACCAATTTATCAATAACGCAAGTCAACAATCAAAACATTTTGTCTTGAGTCTATCATTTAATGCATATATTCTGTCTACATTGAACAGTAACAAAAAACGCCATTCATAATTAATTAAGTTTGCTTTAATTCGTTATGTAATGATAAATACATATTTAAAGTTTTGGCTGACTGTTCAGAGTGAATCGGCTTTGAACACATAAGAGAGGGAATATTTTAAGACTTAACCTCTGCTCACCTAACATAACCTAAATTTACCTAACCTAACCTTATCATATAGGTAAGAAACGGGTCAAGCTATGCTTTCGACTACCGAGTTTCAGTTACTTTTCAAGGTTACTCTCCAGAACATTGCCGGAGACTGCTGATAAACACCTATGTTCCCACGGCGGCGGCGCGCAACGACTTACATGATGCGCTTTCCCCTTTTCATTGATCCCTGTAGATTTGTCCCTTTGGACTGGTCCCTGTTGACTAGCCCCTTTGGAAGGGCCCTTTTCGAATGGAGTCATTCTTGACGGGTCCCTGTGGACAGGTCCTTTTGGCTGATCCCTTTTGGACCGGTCCCATTGGACTGGTACCTATGGACTGGCCCATGCAATTATCCAAATTATGTCAAAGGGTCCGGTCCAAAGGGATCAGCCAAAAGGACCTGTCCACAGGGACCCGTCAAGAATGACTCCATTCGAAAAGGGCCCTTCCAAAGGGGCTAGTCAACAGGGACCAGTCCAAAGGGACAAATCTACAGGGATCAATGAAAAGGGGAAAGCGCATCATGTAAGTCGTTGCGCGCCGCCGCCGTGGGAACATAGGTGTTTATCAGCAGTCTCCGGCAATGTTCTGGAGAGTAACCTTGAAAAGTAACTGAAACTCGGTAGTCGAAAGCATAGCTTGACCCGTTTCTTACCTATATGATAAGGTTAGGTTAGGTAAATTTAGGTTATGTTAGGTGAGCAGAGGTTAAGTCTTAAAATATTCCCTCTCTTATGTGTTCAAAGCCGATTCACTCTGAACAGTCAGCCAAAACTTTAAATATGTATTTATCATTACATAACGAATTAAAGCAAACTTAATTAATTATGAATGGCGTTTTTTGTTACTGTTCAATGTAGACAGAATATATGCATTAAATGATAGACTCAAGACAAAATGTTTTGATTGTTGACTTGCGTTATTGATAAATTGGTTTAATGTTAGGGGCAGTGCACACTTTCCATGTCGATAATTTATATAGGCTAGAAGGATGGTGTTGCAAACTTCTAATGTGTATTTCCAAATTTCATGCATAGTCTATTTCATAGAATTTTCCTGTAACTTAAAAGTTCATGCTGATTTTGTCTTTGTGTTTGACATTGCAACTACAATGGTTGATTGGATATTCTTTGTCAACTTTCAAATCATGTATTTCATGCCAGATATGTTGGAATTTGTGTTCATGTGTGAAGCTATCAAGTACCGATACCTAATTGGTTACACACAACTGTTTCATAATGAAAATCTGATGTCAGATATGTTGGAATTTTTGTTCATGTGTGAAGCTATCAAGTACCGATACCTAATTGGTTACACACAACTGTTTCATAATGCAAATCTTGATCTCTGATTCATTGGAGAACTGTTTACGCTTGTCTGAACTAAGACTAACTGACTACTCACTGCTAAGGTTTAGAAATTACATTTACTCAAATCACATTCTGGTAAAAAAGATCATGACTACTATAAACTGCTACCACTCTTCCACCACTTTGTTAACACTTTTCTACCATCTGACTCTCACTTTTGCTCTTACTTTAAACTGCACATACTACAAACTATCATTTTTATTATCGAGTTAACTTTACTAGAGGTTAGTTTATGCTCAACAGTCGACATGGAAGTATCAACGACTAGCTATGGTAAGCCATGTGCTTACTATAAAGGATATGCATATATTGTAAAACGAACTAATAAAAATGGAACTGTTATTTGGTGCTGTTCGAAACAACGATCTAAAAAGTGTCGAGGAATGATTAAAACAAAAGGCTCCAACATACTTATTTCAATCGATCATCATTGTAAATCTCAAAATAATACTCATTTAAATGGACAAAATACTCTAACCAAGGTAAAAAAGCAAGACCAAGAAAAAAATAGTGTGGCTCAAGATAGTGCTTTGTTTGTTAAAGAGCATTTATTATCTCCTGAAAAAGACATGTTAGGACAGTGGTTAACGTCTAAGAAACCTCTAACACTATCAAAGACAACACAAACTATGCCAAAGGTTGTTGCATTGCAAGATGAACAAAAAGGATTAGATAGTAATAGTGATGATGATTATATTGATGATAATTATATTGATGATGATAACCATGATGATGATGATGATTATGATGATGATGATGATGATGAGGAAGATGATAATGGTTTACACCCAAAAAAATCATTTGTTAAATTTGTTTACTGGAACAATCCCAATAAGCTAATCCAGCGGCTTCAGTACTTGCATACCTGTAAACAGGCTGGTCATACTAAATATGAGGAAGAACTTTTGGATATAGAAAATGAGCTTCGTGATGCTAAAATTATAGTGTAATGAATCCATGTAACCGCTTAAACTATTTCTTAACAATACATGTAATATTTTCTACCACTTTGCTACCACTTTTCTACTACTTTTCTACCACTTTTCTACCACTTTTCTAGTTTGCTACCACTTTTCTACTACTTTGCTAACACTTTGCTACCACTTTTCTACTACTTTTCTACCACTTTTCTACCACTTTTCTACCACTTTGCTACAACTTTGCAACCACTTTTCTACTACTATGTTACCAATTGTCTACCACTTGTCTACCACTTGTCTACCACTTTGCTACCACTTTTCTACCACTTTTCTATTACTTTTAACTGTACATATTAAATATAAAAGCCAACGCTAAATAATTCTATTACCAGAACAGAGATAACCTTTGTAGTGTGCAAATCATACTAACAGGTTAGTTACTACTATGGAACTTACTACAACTAACCGAGGTAAACAACGTTTACTCTATAAAGGCTACTCTTATAACTATAGACGACAAAATGTAAAAGGAATAATATTCTGGCGATGCTCAAAACAGAGGTCAACAAGATGTCGAGGCAATATGAAAAGTAGAAATGGTGTGGTTTTAAGTGTGAGTGATCATCAATGTAGTGCTCCAGACAAAACACTGATGGTGTTGGCAAAAAATTATCAGAATGCTAATAAGTTAGTACAAGAGAAAGATGTTGCTACTCAAAATAGTGCATTGATTGTTGAGCAACGTTTAACCCCTGTTGTAAAAGTTATGTTGTATCCATCTTCCACGCCTCAAGAGTCATCAACATCACAGACTATGCAAGAGGTAGTGTTGTTGTTGTTTTAAGGGGCTGAACTACAAAGTCATCTGCCTTATTATGCAAGTGGATCGAAAAGGACTAGATAGTAATAGACAAAAGAGAGTTGTAGTTTGTATATAACTATTGTACAAGTACTTACATTAAATAAATAAAAAAAAAGTGTATGGGTATTGTCTGTTTTTCTTAATTGCTATCCCTATGTCCCACTATTAATGCAATTGTTAACCATCAACAGTCTCTGACTATGTTCGCAAAGAGAGTGACCTTAAACAATACACTCTATCTATGGTTTGTGTACCGAGTACACAATAATACAGTGTGGTCAAGTCATGTTGAGGCAATAGTTATATCAGGTAAGGTATTCGAACCCTTGCTTTCTCGTACAGAATATTTGAACTTAAGTCAAACACCATAACCACTCGGTCAACCTGACAGTTACTAATTTAATTATTTTTGTGGACTTGAGGGTTTATAAAACTTTTTCCAGTATACATTGACTAAACCACTTGTTTGTTTTGAAATATAGATTTTGTTTTGTTCGACCTTAACATTGCAGTTATGAGTCTTGTGAACTGGGTGTTTAATATAGGGTTAAAGGCATTTTAAAATAATTTTAGAAAAGCTCTTAGGTATCGTGTCATGGGTTTTAGTAATGCATTACTGTTCGTTGACTAACATTTACCGTTACACAACATTATTTTGGTGAGCTCTACATGTTGTTGTTTGAGTCGTCAGTCTTTTGACTGGTTTGATGCAGATCTCCATGCCTCCCTGCCCCGAGCGAAACGTCTCATCTCTATATAGCTACCACACCCTACATTCAAGGCTATCTGTTTAACATATTATAATCTTGAATCTCCCCTACAAGCTCTTGGGTTCAATTCCTAGATTTAACACAAACTTTTAAAAGCGGTATGACAACTAAAACTCAGTCTCGGGTGGTCCAAATAAGTAGAGAGGGTTTGATTCACACCTCAACCATTGAGCACCATGTTCTTTAAAAAAAAAAAAATGATAGCCATTTGTTCAATTTCACACATTGCAATTTGTCAATTTTCCATTTGCATTTTTTTTTAATGACAGTTTGATGTTTTTCAATTTCATGATATGGAAACATGGATTTTTCCATTTTCATATTTACACATTTGTCAATTTCCCATTTGCATATATTTTCTTAAATGTCCGTTTAAGGTTTTTAAATTTTGTCTATATGGAAACATGGATTTTCCATTTTGCTGTTTACAAATTTTTTATAATTTATTTTGTGTATGTTGAAAAAAATCGATATTTCCAAAACAAGATTTTTTATTTTTCATTTTATGGTTTTGTAAATGATCTTAATGTGAGTGCTTGACCATGGATTTTCCATTTTGCTGTTTACAAATTTTTTATATATTTATTTTGTGTATGTTGAAAAACGATATTTCCAAAACAAGATTTTTTATTTTTCATTTTATGATTTTGTAAATGATCTTAATGTGAGTGCTTGACCATGGCAATAATACAGTCTATCTATGTGTTAGCGGAACCATAGAGTCTTATTACTACTCCAAGTAAGAATGTTTTACAAAATAACGGCTATCTACCACTGCATTTGAAAAACAAAACTATTGAAAAAAAAATACTATTTACCATTCATTCATATATAAGTGTTAATTCTCCCTCTGCCCACCCTACCTCATCGTATTTTCTCTGGTCAAACAACCAATGCTACCCATACATACACAAGCTTTCTATCTCTCTCTATATATATATGTTTTCTCTGCTCCACAAGATAAAAATTATGGTTGCTGGATTGTATCCTGCACTGTTTCTGCGATATACCATTGCCAGTTCATAAAACCGTTAGGTAGTTCTCTACACATAGCGATTTTACCACTGCTCTACCTACGCCTTTTGCTTGTTTGGCTTTCTTACAGGCTAGTATGCGATAGGCAGCATTAACTGTATATCAAACCCAGTCCACCTTTGTATTTGCAATCTAAGTAATAATTTGAAAAGAGACAAGTGTAATCAGTTTTAAACATTATCTCTGCTTTTTTGTTTGTTTGTTTGTTTGTTTGTTTGTTTGTTTATGACATGTATATTAACCTAAAATCAAACCCTAGTCTACCTTAGTGAAAGGCTAACAGTTTAACCACTGCGTCACCATACCCTTCTTTCTTAGTTTGATTCATTCTAGGCCTTAGAGCTAGAAATCAAGTTACGATCTCCAGTGCAAGAGGCACATGTGCTCACCACTATAGCATGTAATGGTTAGCTGGTAACATTAGACAAACGAAAATGATTGTATTTCTGTTAGCCAAGCATTTCTGTCATTTGCCTACTGTGTGAGCACTACCAGCAAGACAGTTTAGTTTAGAACATGCGTGTGTGTGTGTATAGATTATTAGCCTCAAGTATTTAAAGCTTGTTGTGTGTAGCGACCAACTTGTTCAGTAACCACTGAGTAAGTTTTAACAGTTAACTCATAAAAACAGCATAGGATAGTTGTGTGTGTGTGGTTCATGTACTTAGGAATATGCATTTGCACCATGCGCTAGCTTTACCTTACCCTCTAGAGGTAGAGCGTTATCCCTTCCTTTGGACATTGCCAATGACTGCATTCCCCCACAAGTTTTACACTTAAGCCCTTGGCTTGTTCTTGATTAGGTTTGGTTTGCTTTAGGCTTGGTTTGGTTCAGTTGGGTTTGATTCGACTTGGTTCAGTTTAGTTTAATGTAGTCACCATTTTTTAATTTTTAGCTACACTCTTTAACCAATTAATTAATGATAGTCTACTCTTAATTCTTGAATCGATAAATTGAATTTTGTGTGCACTGTTTGTCAATCCATGCCTACAACCTATACTCCCTATGTACTACAGTCAAATCGGAAAACAAGTTCCAATGGTCAAAGACGTGTCAGTCACCATACATATATCCTACAATAATTCTTTCTTTACCTAGCTAGATTTCGTCACTCACAGTAAACATCTTACATTATGGGTTTGCAATATATTAAGAAAAGCAAAAGTCCATGATCTTGTGGTTTTGGGTCTTTTTTGGGGAAATTCATAAGCCATAAAAAGAATGACATCATGTCAAGTTCTGAGTGGATCTTGTATGTCAAAATCCCATTATCGGTTTATAAAATCTCAAGGCCATGCCCTAGAAGTTTTGGATTATTTTAATCAATGAGTCCACCATAGGAAACATCGAAAAAATAAATACCCTTAAAACAAGTCGTCCCATGACCCTCTCCGAACAATGCTTCGCAAAATATAAATTCATCCATTGAACATTGAACATGATCGGCAACATCATCCTAGCTTCCCCCTCCCACCATGGTTGCCATATCGTTTGACCTTCAAGTGTCCTCAGCATCTCTGTGCTTTTTTTCATTGTCCTGTCAAGTCAATGCATTCCAATAAGATCAAATAACATTCACATCCTGTCAGTCTGCCCCAGCAAGTTTGTTTTCTATACTCACTTCAAGCAATATATAACCAAGTTCTGTTTGTTCTATCTAAAGCCAACTTCATCGGATCAAGGAATTATCATTTGTCATGTCACTCATAATCGTTTACACGTTAAAGACCCCCTTCAGGGGGTTTAGGAATTAGGAATTCCATCATAGGAAAAGTCAGAAAACGAACCCTCGACCCGCCGTCTCATCGAAATAGCGAATACTGTATTGGTATATCACCACCGTGGCCAGTAATAGCTTCGTTGAAACACGTGCCCAGTGGTATCGTCTCTTTCTATCTACAACCACTCGTCATGAACATTTTAGACAGATTTAAGAAAAGTTTAAAAACTGAAATGATTTCAACATAAGTGTCGTTAGGCCCTTTCGCATTTTTTTAAACATAAATACTATATTCGAAAGGGGGGGGGGGGAGGGATGGGGTGTCACCCCGAGTCCTACGACCCCTCGTATACGTCTCTGGCGTTATTGGTTTGTGAAATATAACAGAAAGTCTAAAATCACGGTTTTACAACAAAAAATTCTGTTTCCCTCATTCTCAAAAACTTTAACCTATTACCAAAAAAAAAAAGGGTTTCGAGACAAGCCATTTGACACGTCATAGGACCAAATCCGACCATGCATTCGTGAGATATCGGAAAAGTCTAAAATCACGGTTTTACCCCCAAAAAGCCTGTTTCCCTCATTCTCAAAACTTTAACCTATTAATAACATGTATAGGGCTTCGAGACAATCGATTTGACACGTCACACGTCCAAATCCGTCCTTGCGTTTGAGAGATATCGGCAAACGTCGTAGGAAAGTAGGCGACTATCTGGCTCTCTCCTCACCACCAAAACCTCTTCTTATCAATCATTTTTTTCAAAGAGCTCGCCCTCTTACAAAAATCCCCAGTGCGAATGCGTAAAAAACAAAAAACAAAAATGTTCATCCATAGCGGTATCTCGTAAAACGCATGCGCGATATGAGCAACAACGTTTAAGTTCATTTTAGCAGCGCACCTTATACATGTCGTATTTGAAAAGAGACTTTCACTAAAAAATTACAATTTCACCCCCTAGTAGGGGTAGGTTTTATTTAGGGGTTGAAATGAGTAGTCCATTGGAAAGAGGGCGTCAGCCCGAGTCCAACGACACCTCATTTGTCAAAATCGGACCATGCGTTCGAGAGATATTGGCTTGGACTCACGCGGCGGCCATGACACTAAGCAGAATCGGCACTACTCCACTACTCGCATGCCTTAGACACCTGAGCATCATGGGTAACGGAAACAACATTATATCATGGAGCAATGAGAATTAGGAACAGTGTGATATTCTCGCAGCATTTTATCATGGAAAATCCACTTCCAGGATGATTTAAGTTGGTCTCGCGTAGGTGATAATGACTTGAAAATCAATTCAACAAGCATGCCAATACACTTTATTTTGTTTGTATAAAAGTAATCTACCTGAAAATTAATTCAGCAGGCGGTCATTCTGTTAGTAGCCTTCTGTTCTAACAACGTCAGTTTCTCTCTTAGCATATCTTTAGTGAGAAAAGTCATGTTAACAGTCTAATGAACTCAATACACTACGGTATGTCTCATAAGTGGATCAATTAATACATTTTTTATATTTGTCAAACGTAAGAATGAGGAATCGTTTACATCCCGAGCTTACAGAGGGATTTGACTTGACACAGCGTAAGAAGAGGAATGGTTTACAACCCGGTGATACAGAAATCTTTGACTTGACACGTGTGGCGGCCTGGGTGAGTCTGAGTTTTCCTTTAAACCAAGGTGGTCAGCATTTCGAACACTTGCAACCCTGAATATACAGAGTACCCTGCTTTCGTTTCACAGATCATTATGTCATCGTCCAACCTGGCTACGTACCATCGGATAAAAACGGCCCATTTCTGGACCAAATAAAAATCACTCGTTGAAAGGTAGGTATGCACCCATAATACTGTAAATCCACTCTAAACGTCAATAAGCAAATCAATATGTAGTCGCTCGGGGTTCGGAACTGCTACCTGACAGCTTGCCTGATGTTACTTGAGTAATGCTTGATTTAGCCACCATAGCTACTGAAGGCCATGGTACACCGCTGGCACGTATTAAATCTATTCGTAGACACTTCCCGTCGAAACGTAAGGAGTGCGAACGTTTACATCATGCATTATATTTGAGGTCATTGAAATAACACTGCCACTAATTATTTCCACAATATTCGCGAGCATGAACTCAACGGTAAAGATTCTGCTAAGGCCGTAAAGGAGCAGGTATTAATGTTTTTAGGGTGACTGCTATACGCTTTAGTTGGGTTGCCTTTCTCCAAAAAGAATAAGGGTCTGGTGAACCACTCTGCAGAGAGATTACAAGTACCGCCTTCGACTTATGTATGGTGACTGCGCAAGCCTCAACGAATGGGAACAAAATGAGCTAGCACTTGTTGCCATGGTTAACTAATCGAGGTGTAGCCCAAACGCATATTCATGTTAAAATGCAGGTGTGAGAGGGGAGGGGGGTATTACTCGACAATTGGGCACTTCCAATCCCCCACACCGAATGACGTGATATTCTTGAAGTAAAAAGTGCGTGGTTTAGGAAGATACAGGAGAAGATAGCTCGTCAAATTTGGCAACACTGCTTGGAAGCCTACAAATGTGCGCAAACCTGTGAACTAAAATACGAAATGTGACTAACTGGGTTTGTGTGTTAACATCAACACATTTGAGACACGTAAACAAAATAACATGCAACAGACCTGTAGCCAGCTGTTATCCAGAAGGTCACTCAGGCAGGCCGTAACTAAAGACTAGTTTCTCGGAGAGGGAGGAAACCCATCCAACCACATTTCAATTCTAGGGAGTGAGACGGGAAAGAGAGAGAGAGACATTCTCCCAGAAACATTGCCAGACCGTTCGTGCCAGAAGCACGCCGGCGTGCTGTATGGATACCTCTGATGTAGATTATTTAATCTAAGAAACTATATGTTTAGATTATATTAATGTAACGGTGTTTTAGATTTGTTTTATGACAGTTACTTCAATACAATTAAGCTGATTATGGCTCTAATGAGGGCCCAAACGAGTAAATTTTCTGAATAGGAGAGTTTCAAGAATCTGGTATTGATAAGCGTATATTTCATTTACAAGAATTCATGGGAGTCAGTATGGAAATATTCAAACATTAACTAATATGGTTATTCTATGCTACACAGCGGGCGTTGTCAATTCCCTTCAGACTGCGAGCACAACTTTCATGCCAACCCGAGCAACAATCAATCGAATATAATATTATTAATGTTATTAACAGGGAACGGCTTTCTATGTAAATATATATCTATTTAGGAGGCTTTCTATGTAAATATATATCTATTTAGGAAACTAAACTTAATTATGTTTTGTATTTTATATGACATGTGGAGTTGAATGGTGGAGTATTTATTTTCCATATTTTTCCATATTTGGATGTTAAAATCAATATAGTTCATATTTCGCAGCCCTGTCAATAATGAAGGAACAAGTTAATAATCTGTATTTAAAATTTTTAATCGTAGTGCAGCTAAAGTTGCAGATGTGGCAAAAATGGAGTTGGACACTGTACTTTCAGAGAACTCTGGATATGAAGCAATGAGAAAGGTTGCTGCAATTTTGTGTGGAGATTTAAGTGTAAAGTTAACGTTGGATTTAACCCCAGCAGACATTTTGAAGTTCAAACATGTCCCAATTTCCTCTTCTGATGTTGAAAACAGTTTCAGTCAATATAAATCTGTCCTTAAGAGACAATAGGAGAAGATTCACTTTACAGAACATTTTGGAATCCATTATCTTGGTAACAGAGAATATTCTTCAAAGATCATATTGATATTAAAATGAGAAGTGCAACGTTATGTTTCATGTAGATCTACTTTGTTTAGCTTCTTTGAATTTGGATATTAAAATCGAAATTATAGTTTTTTGTACAGGGGTCTTTCACTCAAAGTGCCGCCTGCCCAGCGCTCCAGGTAGAACGTGCAGCTATAATGGTCAGACGAGCATATCGCAGCGCACTGCTGTCACAGGATATGTCATTAACTCATTATTAAGATAAGGAAGGAAGTGCTGTTGGATTGATGCTTCGGACTCTCGACCTTAAGCTCAGAGCTGCCTCTACGCGTCGCTCTGCCGGCCGCACTTTGAGTGAAAGACCGTGTAGTTTTAAGTCTATATATAATTCCTCATTTATATAAAAATAACTAAATATATATGTTCATATTTCGTTAACTATTAGCACATATTAATCCGGTCTCTGGTTAATAATAATAATAATAATAATAATAATAATAATAATAATAATACAATCTTTCTATTACAACTAAAACCCGACATTACAATACGGCAATTAAGCCGCAAAGTCTCTATACTTCAGAATGTATGTTTCCATCAAAAGGCGAAATAGAAGAGCTAGAGAAAAAGGAAGGATACTTAGAAATATATTGGGACCATTAAAAACAGAAAGTGGAGAGTTCAGACACAGAAAAAAATGACGACCTCTACGAAAATAAAGAAATTGAAAAAGTCTACGATACGATCAGGGAAAGGATGGTTAATTTCTTTGGACACGTAATGAGGATGAATAACACCAGACTCACAAAACAAATTTTCAGTCATGTATACAAAAGCAAGAATGGTAATCAATGGGTACAAAGTATAAAAAGGGATATGGAAGAAATGGAAGTAACAAACGATATTATTCAGGACAGACCACTTTTCTGAAATATGATAAAAAATGTCAAGGGTTTCCAGGAGAAAGAAAATAAAATAAGAAGCAGGTTAACATCTGGACGGAAGAGAGAAGAAGGAGACAAAGTGAAGTCATGAAGAACTACTGGAAGGCAAGAAAGGATAAAGGAAATAAGAGACAGTGAATACAAAGGGTTATTTTACGCGGCCCAAAGATGGGCAAAATCGAGGAAAGAATAATAATAATTCACCAACATGCTCCTCTCATTCCTCTGCTTATCACTCTCCCCCAAAGAAGTGCTGAAATAGCTCACCAGGCATGCTGAAACTGTTTGCAGCACTCATGCAGATAAGATACATTTACGTGTAGACAGCCGAGTTTAATCAGTATCTTTTGTGTTACTCATAAAGCAGGGATACCTAACTATTTTTCTGTAGATTAAAAATACAATTTTAGAAAATGATAACATTTCTTACTGTAAAAACCTGTAATGAAAACACTATTATTCTGGTTCATGCAACAGAATTTGAATTGAAGAATGGCTCTCAGGAGAGCTTGTGCTCACGAGTACTTTTTGGCTCGTATGTAAGGAGCACCAAATTCTATTTAAAGAGCGCCGTGGTGCTCGCAAACACCAGGTGAGAACGCCTGCTATACAGGTTCGAAATTGTACATACAACGAATTAATACATTATAAACGTTATGAATCATTTCACGGTCGCCATTCCTCTACAAAGACCTCTTCTCCTAGCCAAGTTTAAAAAGGGATATCTTCGAACTTTATATCTTAACTTGTAATACAATAGAATCGGTCGGAGCTGAAAAGCAGTAAGTCAGTTTTCACTACTTTACAGGGGACAGATAAAACGTCATTGATAGAATAGAACTTAACAAACACACTATATTAGTCATCTATGTTGTGAAGCAACTATTGAGGTTATATTTGTGTTAGCGGAATATCAATTTTAATGGGGGTGAAGCTGATTCCTGCTCGTGGTGCCCCTGCATAGGTACTAGGATTCGATTTTCCAGTACTGAACTGAACGTCAGCGTTCGGTGGCCAGACTATCACTAGTGATCTCCTGGCTAATGATACACAAAACTAAAGATACTAGCTCTTTTCAGAGCCAATCTGCAAAGCCCTTGGGTATTGTTCTAAGAGTCCTTCAAATCAACATCGAAGGAATCAGTAGATCTAAAAGTGACTATCTTTCCAAGTTGGCATTGGAAAATAATGTTGATGTAATCTGTATTCAAGAAACGCATGCCTCTGATCAATCTCAGCTTCGTTCAAGAAGAAATATCCCTGGATACAAGTTAGTGGGAGCTACTTATCACCAATCTTATGGAACTGCTACCTTTGTTCAAAATTCCATCGCCTGCTCTCAGTTAATCTCGGCTAATTCTGATGCAGACATTTTCAACATAACAACAAAAGTTAATGAGGTGACTATCATAAACATCTATAAACCTCCAGGAACTAAATGGCCTGACAGTGTTTTTCCAGCAATCTCTCTTCCGTCCATCTATGTGGGTGATTTCAATAGTCATCATACTCAGTGGGGCTATAGGAACAACGATCAGTGTGGAGAGAAACTTATAGAGTAGGCAGAGCTTTGTAACATGCAACTGATCTTCAATCCAAAAGACAGATGTACATTTAAGTCAGGAAGATGGGGATCAGAAACTAATCCTGACTTGTGCTTTGTATCAAATGATCATCAGGGTTCCAATGTACCTGTGTTTCGTAAAGTTCTTATGAACTTTCCACATAGTCAACATCGGCCTGTCTTCCTGGAAATTGGAATGCAGATTCCCATTATAAGATCGTCCCCACTTCCTCGATGGAACTTCAGTAAAGCTAATTGGGAGAGTTTCTCAGCCGATCTCGACAGAACCATTAGATGGATTCCTCCAGAGGTAGATAACTACTCTAGGTTTATGAAAGCAGTTCTGGCATGTGCTAAAAGGCATATTCCTCGCGGAATGAGAAAGGAATTTATCCCAGGTTGGGATGAGGCTTGTGAAGCACTATACGAAGATTACCAGAGAAATAGCGAAAAGGATGTAGCTGATGATCTCCTTCATAACCTAGATGAAGCTAGACGAAACCGATGGACGGAAACTGTGGAAACATTAGACTTCAGACACTCGAGTAGAAAAGCTTGGAGCCTCCTAAGTAAGCTAGGAAGAATACCACATAGTCCCCAGCTGAAGCCAGAGATTTCACCCAATCATGTTGCCAGTCGCATTGCCAGCTTGTCTAAAGTCAAGCCTGAAAAGTGTCATAAAAGGATTATAAAAGATGAACTGTCTCAGTTGAGAAAGCTTTATACTACCTCCTCCAACATTTCTGATCCTTTTACTGAACAAGAGCTACTGCTTGCCCTAAAAGTATTGAAAAATGGAAAAGCCCCGGGTTTTGACGGTATACACCCAGAATTTCTGAAGCACTTTGGAAAGAATGTAAGGAATTGGTTAGTGCAGTTCTTTTCAAACATCCTTCAAACAAGTAAACTTCCTTCCGAGTTCAAACGAACTAAGATTCTAGCTATCGTAAAACCTAGCACACCTCCGAATTCTGTTGAAAGCTACAGACCAATCGCCTTAATGAGCGTTTGTTTTAAGCTCCTGGAACGACTTATTTACAATAGAATAAGCCCCCTAATTTGTAAAAGCATTCCTATCGAGCAGGCTGGTTTCAGACCTCAGCGTAATTGTGAAGATCAGGTGCTTGCCTTGACAACACATATTGAGACAGGTTTTGAAAAG
The DNA here is from genome assembly GCA_946902985.2 of Meconema thalassinum. Lineage (NCBI taxonomy): Eukaryota > Metazoa > Arthropoda > Insecta > Orthoptera > Tettigoniidae > Meconema > Meconema thalassinum. The sequence goes on from OX336396.1 coordinate 166,956,732, forward strand.
CGATTGAAGAGTGGGGCAGTGTTTATTGATCTAACAGCTGCCTACGATACAGTGTGGAGAGAAGGTATTGTGTACAAGTTCTTTAAACTGACAAAGTGCAGTCAAATGTCACGTTTGATTAACAATATGCTTTCAAATAGAATAATCCAGGTAGTTATGCATAAAAACCACAGCAAAACAAGGGTACTCAATAATGGTCTTCCACAAGGATCTGTTCTTTCTCCATTATTGTTTAATCTATATATTGCGGACATACCTACTACCAGCTCTCGTCAGTTTGCTTATGCTGATGATCTAGCAATAGTTACTCAACATGCTGATGCTAATGTGATAGAGAGAACTTTAAATGCAGACCTGGATGTCCTATGCAAATACTTCGAAATGTGGTGCTTGAAGCCCAGCTCTAGTAAAACGGAAACCTGCTTCTTCCATTTAAACAATCGACAAGCGAACTCTACCCTGAAAGTGTCTCTTAATGGAGGCCCTCTCCCTCATAATGCCAACCCCAAATATCTTGGAGTTACTCTTGACCGAACGTTATCGTACAGGAAGCATCTCACCAACCTAGCAGCCAAATTAAGGACACCTAACAATATCATCCACAAACTTGCTGGCTCCACATGGGGAGCGTTTGCAACTACATTGCGTACTTCGGCGATGGCACTGGTACTTTCAACAGATGAGTACTGTTCCTCAGTTTGGGTCAACAGCTCTCATGTTAAAAAGGTGGACACAGTCCTGAATGAGACAATGCGTATTATTAGTGGCACAATAAAATCTACCACTCTTTTCTGGTTGCCTGTGGTTAGTCACATAGAACCGCCTAGAATTAGAAGACTGAACAACTTGGTCAGGGAATACAACAAGATATTGGCCAATCCTGAACTCCCCATTCATGAAGATGCTAGCACCAGATATAGCCGTCTCAAGTCAAGATCTCCACCTATTCAAACAGCACAGGAACTGGTTAGGCAGGTTTATGATCCAAAAGCTGATTGGCAAAAAGAGTGGAACAGCATAGCTCCAATGCAATGGCAGGCATTGTTCAACATTCAAAATATGCCAGCCGGATTTGATTTGCCCCGCAAGACATGGGTAACTCTCAACAGAGTCCGCACTAACCACGGGAGATGCGGATCAATGATGTTTAAATGGGGCATGCGATCTTCCCCAACCTGTGATTGTGGTGCAGTTAGACAGACTATGAACCATATTGTCACTGTGTGTATTAGTAGGGCATTCACTGGATCAACACAGGACTTTGTAATAGCCTCTACTGAAGCCATAAGATGGCTAGAAAATTTAGACATTAATCTTTGAACACCCTTTCCCTTGCATGATTGTAATAGTTGTAATGTGTTACTTATTGTTTGTATGTATATTTTTTATGTTGTTTGTTTTGTGTTGTACCATACGCTAATAATAATAATCAATTTTAATTTAATGAACATATTTTTCTAATCAATTTTGCAAAAGTGACTTAATGCCTTTCAGCTCCGTGGTCAGTTTCGTGCGGCATAAAGCCACCCAGAATGAATATTTCACCGTATTATCGTTTCAAATGATCTTGTCGACTTCGTCGTTATGCTTGAGTCTAATGTTATGCGTTACGGAGACGGAAGTGACGTCATGCAGCCGCGCGGGAAGTGACGTCATGCAGCCGCACAGGAAGCAGAAGCTAATGGTTAATGAAGTCTGTTGAAAGAGTCCTGGGGCGTCGAGCGACCTGGGGCTTTGAGCGAAGCGAAAATAATACAGGGTGACTCCTAAAGAGGTGTACAAGATGCCAGATAAGAATACAGGGTGACTCCTAGAGAGATATACAAGACGCCAGATAAGAATACAAGGTGTCTCTTAAAGAGGTGTACAAGATGGCAGAGAAGAATACAGGGTGACCTAAAGAGGTGCACAAGATGTCAGACAAGATTACAGGGTGACTCCTAAAGAGGTGTACAAGATGTCACACAAGCATACAGGGTGACTTCTAAAGAGATATACAAGATGCCAGATAAGAATACAGGGTGCCTCCTAAAGAGGTGTGCAGGATGTCAGAGCAGTACAGTATGTTGGATTCAATTCAAATACAGGGTGACCCTTAAAGAGGTTTGCAAGATATCGATTCAAATAATGGGTGACTCTTAAAGAGTTGTAAAAGATGTCAGGCTCAAATACATGGTGACCCTTAAAGAGCCTAGGTTAATGGGTAATGGAGTCTGTTGAAAGAGTCCTGGGGTTTCGAGCGAAGCGAGAAGCCCTCCTGAGCCTTTCTAACATGTGTAGCATTTGTAGCATGCGTCATTTGAAATAATATAACGCCTTTCAGACTGACTGTAATTTAAAAAAAAATGGATTTGTAGGGCTAACATAAAAAACCATGTACAAATGTAATTTACAATAGCACTGTAACAGGCGGGAATCTTGCAGTGCGGCCAACATTAAGTACGGAATATGGCGCTGAAAGGCAGCAAGTAGTCGAATTAATGCTTTTCTTCTCAGATCGCACTATATGGAGCAGTGGTTTCTGGCTTAACCCCACAAAACCAATTCCTTTGTGATGGATTTTGCCTTGCCAGTGAGCTTCTGTGCTTTTTCTCTCCATGAAAATGTTATGTGTGTAGCTTAAACAGAAGGCTGACTTAATTATTTCCTATGCCGTTCCAAGGTCCTTGGGCCAATACTTCACAATACTAATTCTTTAAAATATGACAATTTTTGACTTAATGCCTTTCAGCTCCGACCGATTCAATTACATTACGAGAAGCCAATGTTAACACTTCCGTATCAACTAGTTAAGTGAACATTCCTCCCCTCTCATCCACGCTGCAGGACATGGTCTCTCCTAAAAACGAAACTTACTCTGCGCCATGAGAGAATAATCGCGCTCTAACTGGCCAGCTCAGAGAGAGAGAGAGAGAGAGAGAGCCGCTTTCGCAAACAGTCCTATTTTACGGTACTGTAAACAAAAGAGCCGTATTATTAACACACTAATATTTTACTACATGTTTTTATTTTATTGAGTTGGTAGTGTTTGCTGACTGCCAGAGGGAAAGAGGCTTTATTACCGAGGCAGGGTGTTGTGTGATGAAAGGATTTGTTTTATTTGCTACAAGGGGGATTTAGCATGAACACACTTCTGTGAATATAGTTTTTCTGCTATAAAATGAGTGCTTAGGTAAAAACATGTAATTGAGTATGAAAATATTCAAATATGGGTGGAAGAGAATAGCACGGAACAGGGGCGTATCTAGGATTCGCTTTTGGATGGGGATCAGTGGAGTCAAATCTGAACTAATAAGCTGTGAAGAGCGTTCTACTAGGTAGTAGGAAAGTTTTCCTTTGCTTATTTTATTCTCTTTATTTTTAAAATTAGGTTTTATTTTAGGATTCATGTCTTATGTATTGTTGTGTTTAATTGTTTTGATTTTTGTTTGTTTTTAATTTGTTTTTTATTTTATGTTCTGGTTTCTTGCTTTTGTTTTTTATTTTATGTAATATTTTTTAACTTTGTGTCTTTATTTTTGGATTTTTGCTCTGTGTTTTTGCTCTGAGTTTTTGCTTTTGATTTTATGTTATTGGATTTTAGCTCTGTGTTTTTGTTTTGGCTTTTATATTATTGGATTTTAGTTCTGTGTATTTGCTTTTGGTTTTATGTTATTCGTTTTTAGCTTTGTATTTTTGCTTTTGGTTTTATGTTATTGGTTTTCAGCTTTGTGTTTTTGCTTTTGGTTTTATGTTATTCGTTTTTAGCTTTGTATTTTTGCCTTTTTTGATTTTCTGATTGGTGTTAAGCTTTGTGTTTTTGCTTTTGATTTTATGTTATTAGTTTCTTTGCTTCGTGATTTGGTGTTTGTTTTTGCTTCGTGTTTTGGTTAGTTTTCTTGTTTTGGTTTTGTATCTTTTCTTAATGGCTTCATGTTTGCTGTTTTTATGCTTTGACCTTTGTTGTTTGCTTGATGCATTTATTAATTTTTGGTTTTCATTTTGATTTTTTGCTCTGGGCTCTAGTTTTTGTTTCGTGTTTGTCGTTTTCTGCTCTGGGTTTTGTATTCGAATTTTGCTTTTTGGTTTGTGCTTTTTGTTTTGTGTTTTATTTTTCTTTCATTTTTGATTTTTTGTTTTTGCTTTATGCGGCGAGCAAAATGAGAAATAATCAATGAAAGCAATCCTACACATTTTCCTGTTTGATCTCGATAGCATTTAATACGTTTTATTTGCATCTCTCAATGTACAAACACTCGAAAATGAACAGGTTTACTTAAGCAAGTGTTACGTTAAGTAAAACTGCAAGTTTCACTCAGTAAGTATAACCGTACATAATTCATCAATCCGATGATTGGTTTTATTTAAAATAAACGTTACATCGAAATAAGTATTTTTATTATTTTGGCTCTGGTGGGGGATTGATCCCCTCCATCACCCCCTATATATACGCCACTGGCACAGAAGATATCTGTGTATGGACATATTAACTTTTCTTACAGTATGGCCTCGTGTGCCCGGTGCAAGATTTGTTAATCGACGCCCAGAGGGCAGCTTACATGTCGAATTTTGTTGTACCTTGGAGCGCTATGAAAGTCAAGGAGATTAGATATCTAAGCACCTTGGCAATGTAGCGCTTTCTAGTAGAGAAATGAGGAACTTTGTGTCAGCGGAAAATCCCGAGATTAATTTTGCCATTATGAACACGGCCTACTGAATTCAAATGGCTTCTTTAACATGCCAACAACGTATGACATGACATGTCGCCTTTCAAAAATCACTTACCACTGCCAGGAGCGAACCTGCAAGCTTGGGGTTGGCAGTCCGACACGATAACCACTCACGAACCGTGGAAAGCGTAATATTAACTGAAAGCTAGCTATACGCGTATTTATAGAATGTTAACCGCTTTAGTTGTTCACATAGCAACTTAGAAAGCTTTTTCTCCTCTGACATTCAAAATGTAACTCACATTTACGTACTTTGTTCTTGTTTCTCTCTTGCTCTCCCTCACACATACGGAGAGAGAGAGAGAGAGAACGTGCGAAACATCCATGTATTTAGTATCCGCTTTCATTAACTTTCACACTGCAGTAAAATGTTTGTCGGCGGACACATCCTGGTATTATAGTACGCTATATGGAGGCTAAAGCTAGTCTTAGCTACGTTTTATCTCTAAGCACATTTTATCACTTAGAAGTGGCGAGCTTATCGTAATAATAATTCAACCCTTATCCCGGTAAACACTGTACTTACATAATAGCAGATAACACAACACATTACATTTCTTCTTATTACGAAGGAACATAAACAATGTTTTACGTAGACAATTACCGACAGTAGTGGCTACGCGCGCTAAAGCGCAGCGTTAGGTCATGGGGCCAAGCTCTCTGCTGACTCGGTAGACGCGTGGGTTCGAGCCCCACCGTCGGCCGTCCTTGAAATGGTTTTCCGTGGTTTCCCATTTTCAACACCAGGCAAATGCTGGGACGGTACCTACTGACAGGCCACGGCCGCTTCCTTCCACATCCTTGCCCAGTTTCATTCGCCTTCATCAATTCCATCTCTCATCCCGACGCGCAGGTCGCCCACGGGCGTCACTTAGAAAGACCTGCACTCGGCCTCTCAGGAGGCCACACGAAAAAAAAAACGAAAAAAAACGTAGACAATTCAAAAATAAGTTATACATGGTCAATTCAACCAACTGCGGTAGATACACTCTCCATGGCTAGAGCCCTGCGCGGATGAACAAAACGTTATCCGCATCCGCATGTCTTTAATCCGCATCCGCACGTTTGTTATCCGAATCTACTGGCATTACAATAATATTTTCAATTAGTTAAAATATGAAAGGAACACATTTAGTTTTAAGGAGAAAGTCGTGTCCTTAGGCTATGTAAAAGGTGCGTTCAAAAAGTAACGAACCGGAGGCTGGAATGCGCAAACCGTTGCTAAGACGGCTAATCTTGGCGTGTGTAATGAGGTGTGGTTCTGTCCAGAGCGTGGAAGGTCACAGCCCGTCGCTAGAAAGCAAACGTGCAGGTCACGTGACGATACAAAGCGAGCAGCAGCATGCATCAATCGTCTAACGCTGCCAGTCGCATTGAAAACAGTGACATGGAGGCGTCAACCGAAGAGCAAAGAGGTGTTGTTCGGTTTATGACAGCGGAAGGAGTAGGGGGAACGGACATTTATCGCCGAATGTCACAAGTGTACGGCGAACACTGCTGTCGTTATCCGATTATGCCCGGTCTGGGGCACCCCCCTGCATTACCGATGACAACGTCCAGCTGGTTGATGCATTCATTACCCAGGACCGCCGAGTGGCAGTGAACACCATAGCCGCCGTGGTCGCTCCACGACAATGCACGACCTCATACGGCCAACACAGTCGCGGCACTCCTGCAGAAATTCAAATGGGAGGTTCTGGGCCACCCTCCATACAGTCCAGACTTCTCCCCCTGTGATTACGCCATGTTTGGTCCCCTGAAAAAGGCTCTGCGGGGCCAACGATTCACCTCGAACGCGGACGTCCAGCTGTACGTGCGGAACTGGTTCACATCGCAGCCCAGGGAATTTTATGAGACAGCCATTAACCGCCTCGGGTCACAGTGGGACAAGTGCCTCAACAGCCAGGGCCAATACTTATAACATACAGGTACTGGTTTCTGTAATTATGCCTCCGGCTCGTTACTTTTTGAACCCACCTTTTATGTCAAGTTCTATGATTAAAATGAATGTTATGCAGCCAGAATTGCAACCCTTTTCAGTTCAGAGTGTTAATTGTGCTTAATGGCATAATTTGAATGAGATTAGCGTAAATCAACAACTTACATTTGTCATAAAAATAACGGAAAATATGATATGTCATATGTAGTAATGATATTCAACAATTCCGGATTGTATTCTAAAAACTATCCGCAAATTTACCCCAAACATTATCCGTAACTTATCCACAATCCGCATAGCCATGCAAACTCTATCCGCATGGCGAAAAATTTTGAGGATATCCGTGGGTTTATCCGCGCAGGGCTTTATCCATGGCGCAGTCACATGCCATGTGGCCAAGCTATCTCCCGACTCGATAAACGAGTGGATTGGAACAAGAGCTCTCTCGATCAGAAATGTTTTTGCGATGTCATAGAAATTTTTTATAAATTAGAAGTTTTTATAAAAGCGTTTCCTTAAACCTTCTGAGCTTCTGTTTGATCTTGACCATCTTAAACGATTTTGCATTTAAATTTGATGAATATTTCCGACGGCTAACGTTTTGACTGATTCTGAGGGAAGTGTTACGAAGGTTTTTCAATTCACAAGCCTAGTGTGAGGAATAAATTCCCATACCGGATGGCGGTATTAAATACTCCAAAATACCGGTAAGCCGCTCAGTAGCCAATGAAAGGAAAGTTGTTTATTTTAACAACAATAACACCCGACCACCAAGAAATATCATTACGGTGAGTTTATTAAATTAAGGAAACCAAAATGGAGCACATAGTATAAACAAAGTCCCCGATTCGTGGATGTAACATGTAATCTTGAGAACCGAGATCGCGGGTTCAAATCCGGTCGAAGTCGTCGGATTTTTTAAGAGCGTTAAAATCCCTCAGTATGCCTTCCTTCGGAGGGGACGTAAAGCTCGCGGTCCCATGTCATAGATTTATGGCATGTTAAAGAACCTTCTACTAATTACACATGTGTGAAGCTAAATTGTATAGGTTAAGAATGTAAACAACGCTCTTAGATTACTACGTTCGTTGCCAAGAGCCGACTGCGGTGACGTCTGGTAGCTAAGTTCTGAACTAGTAGTCGTTGACGGTGGCGTTTGGCGGCAAAAGTAGGAACTACTTGAAAATTGATCGTCTGCAGTCCTTACTTGAATTAAAACAGATATACACACTAATACAGCCATCACAATTAACACCGGTTATCAGACAGATTCTACACACGCCCAAAGTACACGGGGCTACATGACCACGTTGTCGCAGCCCCTAAACTGAGGAACCAACCAACCAATCTCGAGAACCACCGGATGGATATTGATGCGGTTATCACCATTCTGTAAGCGATTTAACGAGGAAGATTTCTGGAGGAAAACATTCATTTATGACCAAAGAAAACCAAGCAGTAACGATTTCAATGATAAGAAAACGACTTTCGGGATGACTGAGGTGGGCATCGAACCCTCCTCTTCCCAATTTTTTCCTCACGTGGCTGAGTGTACCCCGTTCCAGCTCATACATCAGAATTTAAATATCTTGGCAGAGCCGGGAATCAAACCCTGACCTCCGGGATGACAGCGAAGAACGCTAGTCGCTACACCACAAGGTGGTCCATGTACAACACTATGCTGTGATTATTATTGAGATCATAATTCATGAACAGGTCAGGAATTACGAAGCTTACTAACTTATCATAGACAGCCAGGACAATTAATCCTATACCACTAATCTATTACATTACGATAACATAGACAATTAGTGGCAAATAGAATAAGTTAGCACATAATGTACAATGTATGGTCTACGGTGATGCATTTATTATCACTGATATAGTTATTATAATAGAGAATAGCGCCAATACAAATGTTCCTAGCATAAATGTATTTATCACACAAAACCGTTCTGAATTACGAAGTTCAACAAGTATAGTTGTTGTTGATTCTTTCGGGGCTTTGCGATATTGAGGTCATGTAGCTCCGTGTAATGCTCGAGTCCAAGCTCCATGAACCTGAGAGGAATGTGGATCTCACAAGGAGAGGTCGCCATGTGGTTTACTAGAATAGTGTTCAAATTTGGTGGGTTTGCTCTTCATAAAAAAATATTTTACCCCTGTTTGAGCGTTTTTGCCAATGGGGCTTAGTGCGCTCAAAATTGAACGTTTAAAATCAATCCTCAAACATTTGTAGTCTTATTTCCACACACGTTCCCGGCTCATCTCCGTTTAGCTTGATGGTGGAGGAGAGGGGAACAGAGCGAAGGGATTTTGCGTTTCTGCATTAGACTCGCGGCAGTGCGAATGAACGTGGCGTTGCCGGCCACGCTGCATTTAAATTCTAACGAATAAAACTTACAACACGTTCAAGCGTCACGGACGAATAATGATGTTAAAATATTGTACATAGCTCCAAAACCGAAGAGACCACAGCAAATACATTATAGAAAACACAAAAGACAGTGAAAGAAAAAAAGTGCTCACCAAGGTCTGAATCGAACTCAAAACCTTCAATTTCCCACACCAACACGCTAGCGAGTACGCCATGGAGACGATCCGGGAACGTGTGCGAGAATAGGACTACAAAAGTTAGAGGATTGATTTTAAACGTTCAATTTTGAACACACGAAGTCTCATTGGCAAAAACGCTCGAACAGAGGCAAAATATTTTTTTATGAAGAGCAAACCCTCCAAATTTGAACGCTTTTCTAGTAAACCACATGACGACCTCTCCTTGTCAGACGATGGTGAGAGACGTGCTGGGTTCCCGGTCCATGCGTAGTAACAGAACCAAATGTATTGGTCGGTCACTCACTCACTCATTTGCAACACCACACTAGTATAGGCAACGGCCCTATGTTAGCAGTATTGTAATATACAGGAATTCCCGATAACACAGCGAGTTGTTGACAGGGCCTTCTCTTCCCGCTTCCCGCATACCGCATCACCTCACCCCGCAAGTTCAATATCTTGAAATCGAGCTGTACGTGGATGTGTGTAGAATTTGTCTGATAGCCTGTGTCACTGTGATGTCTGTAATAGTGTGTGAATTTGTATTTGAGGTAGGAATTGGGTAGGAATCAGCCGTGGCCTTAAGTTAGGTATCATCTCGTCATTTTCCTGGAGTAGAAGTGGGAAACCATGGAAAACCACTTCGAGGATGGATGAGGTAGGTATTGAACTCACCTCTCCTTAGTTTTGCCTCAAGAGCCTGAATATACCCCGTTCCAGCTCTCAAACAAGAACTGAATGTCTTGGTTGATCCGGGAATTGAACCCGGGCCTGTGCTCTTAGGATAGCGCACCCGTTACATCAAACAAAAAACTAGCGTTGCATCCCAGCAAAAAGCAGGAAAAGCGTTCAATATTATATTGCGAACTGAGACTCTGATAGTGGGTGGTAATAATTGGCTTATTCATTAACATTCCGTAGAAATTTGAACACAAATAGTTTAATCAATGAAGGAATAGGGACTAGCCTAGTTCCTTAGTTTCCTTCGCCATACGTCGCTGCTAAAGGAACATGGATAGATCAATTGAAAGATTATGTGGAGGACTGGGGATCAAGCCGGAAATCCATCCTGATTAGGGAAACCTTCCTGGACTAACAGCGTTGGAGAGAGAGCTCGTTTATAACAACTTTAAGCAGCAAGCTGGAAGGGTTTAATGACAATGACAACGATGATGATGATGATGATGATGATGATGATAACTGTTGTTTTAAGTGACCATAAGAGGTAGGGCTACACACACCCTGCCTCCTTAAGGACCTTGAGCAGAAGGCAGGACATACCATGATAAGAAAAAGAAGAGTTCTGACCTATCGAAGAGTGAGATATCAGGAAAGACGAGACAAGGGCCAATTAAAGCGGGAAAGTGAAAGATCCCTAGGCCTCAGATATCCAAATACCATCAAGTTTGGGAGTGAACAAGAGTTGACTAAGGGTCCGGCACAAGTAAATGGAAGCAATGCCAGACTCAGCTGGACTCCCGTGGTCGTCAACCTACGTCTCACAAGTTGTGAGCCCCTGGAGCATGACGATGATAAGGTTTCTACCAAAACCGTAAATCAATATAATGCAAACAAGAGGTTATTTTTGAAACAAAGAAATAAAATCTGGCATAGAATTTAAATGCCGTGATGTAATAGATATTTAAATGCTACGCTGCACGCTAGCGTTTTGTTTGTTTTGACACATACTATTTACATTATAGCGACACTAACATTACATCATGCCCTCTGTAATGCATGCTGGGAATTAATTATAAATGATTGACATATTTCATCACTGTGCTGTAATTAGACTCACAAGAAGCAGCGTGAACCGTAAAGCTTCTCAGAGCAAAATAATATTCTGCTTTGTATTATACAAGGACTAATTATATCTGTGTCGCCGGGTCCACTTACAACGTTTCCATGACCTTGTAGAAGTATTGTTTTTTCCCCGCAATTTTAATTTATTTTCAATCAATTATTTTGTTATGAAATAATGTCATTGCTTACTTTCAGTCGTTACTATCACACAGAAACGTAAAGAGAAATCAAAACAAAACTGGTTGGTTGGTTCCTCAGTTTAAGGGCTGCGACAACGTGGTCATGTAGCCCCGTGTACTTTGGGTGTGTGTAGAATCTGTCTGATAAGCGGTGTTAACTGTGATGGCTGTATTAGTGTGTGTTTTCTGTTATTAATTCAAGTAAAGACTGCAGACATTTAATTTCCAATAGTTCCTACTTTTGCGTCAAACGCCACCGTCAACGACTACTAGTTCAGAACTTGGTTACTAGACGCCACCGCAGTCGACTCCTGGCGACGAACGTTGGAACCTATGAGATTTGTTCAAATTTAACCTATAATTTAGCTTCACATAGGTGTAATTAGTGGTAGGTTCTTTTACATGCCATAAATCTATGACATGGGACCACCGGATTTACTTCCCCTCCGAACGAAGGTATACTGAGGGACTTTTAACGCTCTTAAAAAATCTGACGACTTCGGCCGTGTTTGAACCCACGATCTTGGACATAGAAGCTCAGCATGCTACCAACTACGCCACTATACATGTTTTAATAACAAATAAAAGTTCATTAACATCGATTCAAAATGCGCTGACCACATCTGTCATCAGAGTTGACTTTTGTCCATTTTCCCACCTATTGTATTGTGTTCAATCGATGAACTCAAAGTTATTAAATATGAAATGAATAATAATAATAATAATAATAATAATAATAATAATAATAATAATAATATTAATAATAACTAGATGGCCTGTGAGAGAAATCTCCTTTTAAACTATCAGCCCAACTTTACTGTAATGCGGTCTCGACGCTACACAGTTCTGACAGGGGTTATCGTCTTTATAAACAAATAAATATATTTCCGTTGATTAAGAACTTCAAGGTATTTCCTGTGCTATTGAGACGATTTTGAAGATTTTGGCGCAAACCGCACCTTCTAACTCCCTCTGGTTTAGGAGCTTGAGTTTTGTGAAACATACACCTTAGCGATTTATATAAATGATAATAATAATAATCGTACAGCTTAAACTACCTTGTGTAGTTTATTTCCGTAGCCTTCTAGGCGCTCCATTTTCCAATTTTGACATTCCGGCTAGCACTACCATTTGGCGATGAAGCCGGAACTCTACTCGGCAACCTAGAGCCAAAACGTATCACCAAACGACACAAGATATAGGCTATTTTACGAGTTGAAAACACATGGTTCGGAGTGCCACGAATTTCTGCTGCTTTTCATAAATTAGACTTCCTCGGCCGGAAATCGAATCCGGGATCTTGGAATCATGCAACTGACATTCCACCATTGATCCACCGAGGAAACGTATAGACTACGGTTACCCAAATGCAAGGATGAGAGCTGCATGACTCTTATGTTGTTTCAGCTCCGAGCCAGCTACTTGCTACCTATTTGATGGGCTTGTATACTTTGATTTGATAACCCGTACTAATGGCACTAAATGTATATTAGCCTGATCTGATTAATTTTCTTATATCTTGAAAATATTCTAGTATTTTGAATCACAGCAATCGTCACTTTCAATTTTTCATGCAAATTTAACACGCACATAAAGAGTGTAAAAGTCCTATGGACATGGGAGATATGAGGGAAATGGAGAAGGACAGTTGACAGAAAGAGCAAATTTTCGAAATTGGATAAAATATAGTGAGTATTATAATTTAGAAAATTTATAAGTTTTATTCCGTTAACGATCTAAGTAAATTAACAGAGCAGTCATTGGGTTCATTTTGAAATGTCTCAGAAATAATTTTAAATAGTTCTGATAAAGACTGAAAAGTGTCTGATTGGACAAATGAAGTGAGGGAGGATGATACAGCTTAATGAGCCAAAAAGTAACTATATTAATTTTACGACTGCGCCTATCACAATCCTTGAATGACAATCACACTAATTTCCAAGAAAACTTAATCGTCTTTGTTTGCCACTGGCATTCCGAGAAAGCGTTCTGTAATCCAGGTATAAATTTTCCGGCTCCGCTCAAGAAGTTAAAAAGGGGCTAAAAACAAGATGCATAATGTTAGAAGTGAGACGCCAAGGGAGTTTAAATCAAACAAGAAACAAACATAATCATAAACATAAACAAAAAAGGTATAAACATAACCAAAACAAACCATAACCTACCAAAACAAGGACTAAAAAATGATACAAAACAAAAATCAAAACTTAAACAAGATGAAGTGATATAAAATAAAAACAACAAAGCCAAATCAAAAACAAGATAAAGAAAACCACAAAAGACCGAAAGAAGAGCAGGATGGAAAAACCTCTCTCCCCAAAAATAATATAATAATTCTAATTTTATAAGCACCATTTCAAAATTAGCTAAGTCCATAATTATACAAGGTTGGCTTACAGTCATATTTCCGTTATTCCGAAGTGCTGAGTGGATTAATTAAAACTTATATAAAATCAAGCACATGAAATACGTTTAAACGGATTGTTTGATTTGATGCTCCTCAATCACAGCATTAAAATTTAATGATTTAAACTTTTCTCACTCATTTAATTAAATATTAAAATTATTTAATTAGATCTAGATTATATGAAATATCTTGTTTCACAACAATCGTAATTACTAATATACATGGCATTATCTCAAGGAAGAAACGTGGTGAACAGGAGAATATGTCACAGATATAATTTAGCAAGTTTACATAAAGACTGACAACAAGGGACTAAATCAACTTTTTAAAGGATTTTATTAAAGTTTCAAATTGGCTTAAGGGAAAGCATTCTCTTAATACAGGAACTTGTTCCGGCTCCGGTAGAAAATACGGTAGAGGGGACATTAAATAAGAGGCATATTTTGTAAGCGAGACGCCAGGCGAGCTAGAAGACTCTTTAGTCAACCAAGTATATAAGAGAATCGATAGGCCCACCGGCTGACTTTTAACAGACAGTAATGGCTTACTAACAAGGAGAAGTGTTCCGAGGAAAACAGAGAAAAACGATGTCCAATAATGCACAGTTTGCTACTACATTGCTTCCTTTTTTCTTCTTCCTCCTCAGAGCGTCCTTCTTCCAATGAGGCATATACATCATGGATGCCTGCAGGCAGTGTGTTCATGTTCCTTTGTTCACTTCTCCGCCATCTGGTTCCCAGGATAATTCTCAGATATTAATAAATATCAACGAAAGATAAAATTGAATCAGTTATTTAATAAAGGTCATGCGTCATAAAAGTAAAATTTTGCAGGGGAAGGAAAAAATATCGCACAGCATTAACAGTCTGTTTATTCGTTCTTATTTCAATATCTATGATAATTAAGATATCAACGAATATGTAGCGGAGTATATTTACGTTATGCAATATATTAGTTAGGATGAAAGTACATTTTAGAACTTACGACTCATGGCCTTTTTGCAATGAACGATTCATGACAAACAAATGAAAGAGCTATGGTTTGAAAAACATGTTTTTTATTATAAAAATCATTAGATTACCGTGTTGGAAACCAGTTTTCGTGTTGATCGACAGAAAAGCATTTAAAATTTCGTTATAGAAATCATTAAATGTACCGGAATCCAGAATAACATATCGTTGTTAGTATTTTATACACATTGTGATCATTGTTTGAGTTCCTTATGGACCATATTGAAAGAACAGCACAATAAACCACGTTAGCATTCGTTATCAGAATCTTTGTCTTTTCTTCACTCTCTTGGCCATTCTTGTAGTTGCTCGTAAAATTCCAGATACTCAGGTGGAATATACTTTTTTCACTTTCACTATGTCTCCTATTTTCTTGTCATCAGTTGTATTTACTTGATAATGTAAAACATAAATCTACCCTCCATCGAGAATGACCACAAGAATCCAGAACATACAAAAATATAAAGTTACCGTGTTGCGGAAAGGAAACATTGAACCATCGATGTCTTTTAATTTGTAAAGTACAGTAAAGCTTTGAAGTTATTCTTTCCGAGTTGCCTATACAAATTTTTAGTTTAACTCTTCAGTCGGTCACACGAATTTGGCCAATGACTCGGTGGGGTACAATGTATATATAATATGTAAATAAAAAGTAAATAACACTCTTGGAAAAATACATGTAAGTTATTTTGATGACGATAAGCTCAAGTATATGAATTACTCGACGGTGATAAGTACCCAAAAATTACAGCAATTTGTGTAAATAAATATGTCCAGCAGTAGTGTTGTGCGAAGCAGGGGAGGGGGAAAGCAAGGGGTCGTATGGGGATTAGCCCCTTCTCCATTCAGTCAGTTAGATCCTTGTAAATAAATATCATTAATACAACCATCACTTGTTATCTCTTTCGTTCCCTTTCCGTTTATGTTTTCTATTCTCTCTGTGTAGGCTATTAAAATTATTCAAACATTTCGATTATTGACTGAATAGTTGGGATATTTCACTAAGGGAAATATTTCAAAATTCGAGCATTGAAACATGTAAAGTTCTATTTTGTAGGTAAGGCAATATAAACATTAAATATTAGACCCTACAGCTGATTACCCTGAAACTCTAAATCGTTCCATTACGACAAATGAGTTACAGATCCGTCGTAATTCTTGACTGAGTATAATAAAAAGAGTCTCATTAACTCGATGTGACGAGATACCATTCAACAATTATTCTGCTTAATTTTAATTAACGGTCATAATGGAGGAAATTCACTCAAACGAAAATAACTCGCACATCTATATTAATTTTTAGAGGACACGCCTTCGTATTTAAAACAGACCAATTGACATTAAGGAATGAAGTATAAATATTATTTGCCTAGCTGAGTGGATCATGGGCAATGTTCTCGCTTAGTGGGCCCCAGGTTGCAGGTTCGTATCCTGACGTTGTCAGGTGGCATTTGAAGGTGCGCAAATGGGAGGGAGCCGTGTCAGTAGATTTACTGGCATGTTAAAAATCCCCTTCGGGGCAAAATTCCGGCACTCTGGCGTCTCTATAAAAGCCAGAGAAGTTAAAAGAGACGTAAAACCAATAACATTGGCTTCGGTGGCGTAGTTGGTAGCATGCTGAGCTTCTATGCCCAAGGTCGCGGGTTCAAACCCGGCCGATGCCATCAGTTTTTTTAAGAGCGTTAAGAATCCCTCAGTATGCCTTCCTTCGGAGGTGAAGTAAAGACGGCGGTCCCATGTCATAGATTTATGGCATAAAAAGAACCTTCCAATAACTACACTTGGGGAAGCTAAAATTTGTAGGTTAGTTTGATAACGCTTTATTAGTTCCTACGTTCGCCCCCAGGAGCTGACTGCGATGTTATTTAGTAGCCACGTCCGCAGCTAGGTGTCGTGGACGGTAGCATTTGGTAGCAAAAGTAGGACTACTAGACAAAAATAATCGTCTGTAGTCCCTCTACCTGAATCACAGATAACACACACTAATACAGCCATCACAATTAGCACCGGTTATCAGACAAATTCTACACACACCCAAAGTACACGGGGCTACATGACCACGTTGTCGCAGCCCTTAAACTAAGGAACCAACCAACCAGCCCAACCAATAACATTATTATTATTATTTATTATAAACATTATTTAAAAAGTAACTTACCCAACCATGCATTTCTCTTTGTAGAAGTTGCGCAAAGGCGACAAACACCAAGTCATGTAATTGGAAATTGCCTTGTAAGTTTCACTTATAGGGCTAGCAAACTGGAATTGCGGATGGGAGCCAGGGCGCTTCAAAATTAATACGGGGGTATTAAGTCTTTGTAGTATTTCTTACATTTAACTTACTGTACAATTATAAATAACACATCAGATGAAAGAGCTACTCAAACAATTTGTCCTACAAGTTTTCAATATGAGCACCATTCGTCACACAGCACAGATCGAGTCAAAAGCCGAGTTCATCCCAAACCATGCTCAGTTTGTCTGGAGTAATTGTTGCAACAACTGCTTCAAGTCGGTTAGGTCAGCCGGTAACGGAGGCACATACACATGATCCTTTATGAATCTCAAAAGAGCCAAAGTCACATGGCGACAGATCAGATGAACGTGGAGGCCACGCCAAATAACCTCTATCATCCGACCCCTCGAGGGCACTCCAATGGTCGTGTGCAAAATAAAGTTCTCCGGTTCAGATTCTTGTAATTAAGGAAATAGCCATAGATGTAGCGCATCAAGCTAAGAAACACCGATTACAGTTGCTCCAACTTAAAGAAAGGCCCGTAAACTTTCCACCGGGATCTGGCACAAAAAACATTCAATTTAGGGGAATCTCGTTGCACCGACAGCCGGTATCTTCAAACCGATGATACCATCTACGAATCTTATTATCGCTTGGAGAACTACAATGGAACTTAATACGGAACGCACGTTGGACTGTAACTACGGATTCAGTCCTTGCAAACAGCAAAACACAAAAATCATTCTTGACTACTAGCGCTTTCTAACGGAATACAGAGGTACCAGCGCGAGCGTACAGATACGAACACTTGTAGTCAAACTGTTTGAGTTGCTCTTTCATTTGATGTATTATTTATAACAAGGGGACCTGTGCGAGAAATCTTGCATGTGCATTAACCACCCGCCCGGCCTTACTGTTATGCGGGCTTCTATAAATATGATTATGTTTGACCCTGACTATTACCTAGTATATGTCAGAAAGCTGTACTATAATGAGGCTATTTTTCATTATGAAATAGTTTCTCCCACCAATCAGAGCTCAAGAAACAGTTGTTTGACCAATTAGATAATTAGATGCGCTGAGTTCCACTGCCTTCTAATTTAAATTTCACTGCCTGGCCTAGTGTCATAGTAGTATAATCGAGGAAGCCATGGTCAAATACAAGGCATTCTCTGCTTCTCATGCGCTCTGTTCAGTACATAAAACTGGCGAAATCTCGACAGATACCTTTGAATATTTATGTTCGAACATAACATAGTTATAATAATGATCGTCGAACATAAACAGTCGTATGTAACTCTCCTATAATGATAATTAAGACACTCGTATGGAAATTATAAAACTCGCATACGCTCGTTTTATAAACATACTCGTATCTTAATTATTGCCATTATAGGCTCGTTGCATAATGGACTGTTATTTGTTTAATTTACGCAATTTTCAAACAAATTAGCAATATTTATGAAATCAGAGTGCCATTCGTCACTGTTGTGGGTAATTCTGTTTGAATAATAATTTCTTTTCAATGCACAATGGGTTGTGTGCGCCCCATGTGTACTGACTACCCGCCCATCTCTAGTGTTATGCGGGGCTGTCATCTCTTTTATTTGTTTAAACACACTTTCTACACAAACACAGGAAGTATATTTCCGTTGAATTTTTAAGAAATGCAAGATTTTTCCTGTTCTATTGAGATGATTTGGAAAATTTTGGAACAAAACGCACCTACTAATTCCTTCTGATTCAGGAGCTTGAGATCTGTGACGGATGAACTTAGCGTATTATATAATAGATTTTAAGTTAAATGGACGAAATACTACAAAGCCTTACAACCCCGATATTCATTTTGAAACGCACTGTACCTCAGTGGCAATCAAGTTTCAGTAGTCGTCCTAAAGGTCTAGATCGTGAGCTATTTAGGCAATCACATGGAACTTGATTTAATTGAAAGACAAACCTGAGATTTAAAAATGACCGGTATAATATAATTCATAAAAAGTGGATTAGTTTTTCCTAGAGCAACTTGCTCAATGATTAAATATGATTTAAAACTCAGAATAAATGTAGATTGGTGCTATCAGTAGATATTTTATACCGTTTTTACTCATGTGTTGAAACCCACGCAAACTAGCATTTCATTAGCAAGAGACAGTAATGAAAGTTGGATTAGAGTAGAGTTCTATGTTTTTATCCGTTGCATATTTATGAGGCAGGTTTATAAAACAAATGCAATAGAAACGCTCAGCCTCACGTCCTGAGATCATGCCCGGCCAACAGAGATGAAGTCAGGGATGAGAGGTGCTAAAGGATGGTCTCCTTGTACATCCTTTTTATTCACCACGGAAACATCTAAAGCTCTCTTTAGGATACAAGGAAGAAAAATTCAAAATATTTTCAAAGTTCAAAGTGAGTCAGTAGGAACATAGAAAGTTTCGAAGTAATTAGGTGTCTAATTAACAATGAAATGATAACTATTTAGTCGGGTCACAAGTATTTATGCCCAATTATATTGTGCGAAATACGAGGTCCATCCAGAAATTAAGTAACTTTATCTTTTTAATAATTATTGATATTACTACGCCAATAAATAATAAGTAGTTCCGTGAAGAACTATACAGCCTATTTTCATATATCCCACTTATGTTAATTGCCTCTATCTACATACAAAATTTCAGTTTGATTGTTGTAATAGATTCGTAGCTATTGAGAACCGACTAAATATTTCGGATGGTCGCCATGTTGCATTTTATATATGTAGGTCCTAGAGTTATGTACTGTTACATGAAGATTATTGTGTACGTCTAGCATTCAAACTTCAATCGCATGATTAGGACACAAGAAGTAACAAGGAGATTTTAAAATTTCGCACAGCTGCCATCTTGTAGTAGTGGAAACAATTGAAATAGATTGGATGCCAGTGGATTAACATTCGTATAAGGATTTACTGTACCAAGTTTCACCGCACTTGGATGGTTAAATTGCGAGAAACGTCCATGTGAATATTTATACATCGCGTCACCGCCATGTTGGATTTGTGATCACCAGGCTATTTAAAGTCCTATAGGTGAACTTAAGTTCATTGCCCCTATGAACATAAAAAATTCAGTTTGATTGCGTAGGTTCATTATTCAAACTTTCACATCGATCGCATGATTACGACACAAGAAATAAAAACTTAATTTTAAAATTCGCAAAGCCGTCATCTTGAGGTTATGTAAACAGTTGAACTAAATTAGATACCAGTGTTTTACAATGAGTATAAACTTTTTCTGTGCCAGATTTCATAGCGTTTGGAACATTACATCGCGAGAAAGGTCTATTTAAAATTTTCAAATTCGCTTGGCCTCCATGTTCGTTTTTTGGAATCCGGTTTTTGAAAGTCTTATAGATGAACTTCCAGTAGTGCCCTTTATCTCCGTACCAGATTTCTGGGTGACACCGCTAATAGTTTCAGAGATATAGAATGCCGGTGAAATATTTCACACATCCGCCATCTTGTGATTATGTAAACAAATGAACCAAGTTAGATGTCGGTGCATTACAATGTGTATAAACATATACTGTACCAAGGTTTATTGCGTTTGGTTGGTTAAATCGCGAGAAACGTCTATTTAAAAGTCGCAAATTTGCGTGGCCACCATGTTGGTTTTGTAGTTACCAGTTTTTCAAAAGTCACATAGGTGAACTTCTAGTAGTTCCCTTTATCACAGTAAACAATTCTAGGGTGATAACGGTAATAGTTTCGAACATATTGAATGCTGGTGAAATATTTCGCACAGCCGCCATGTTGGATTGGTAAGACGTAACAAAATTTGAAGGGCACGGTCGGGGTCCTCCGGAATAGTGCTATGAACTTACCGAGTTTCATTGAAATCGCTCCAGCCGTTTAGACGTTATTAGGGGGACACACACACACTCCTCACACACACACACACACACACACACACACACTCACACACACTCACACACACACACACACACACACACACACACACACACACACACACACACACACACGGACAAAAGGTGATCTCATAAGCCTATTTTTTCAAAATTGAAAATAGGCTAAAAATTATAAAAACAATTAATCAGTTGTTGAACATCTATTCAATTGTTTAAATTGTTGTACATATTTCGACTTGACAATTAGGGCTTCTTCAGCTTAAGTTCAATTAAGAATATTAATTAAGATATCGATGTGTCAAAACTAAAAATCACCGATTACAAAGAACAATAATTGGTTATGACTAAACTTCAGAAATAATTATTAAAAGAAATGGATATCCTTACAAAAAATGAATCGATACAGTAGTAAAATATGCAACGAGCCTATAATGGCAATAATTAAGACACGAGTAGGCCTATGTTTATAAAACGAGCGAAGCGAGTTTTATAATTTCCATACGTTACCATTATAGGCGAGTAGCATACAACCGTTTATGTTCGACGATAATTATAACTTTTTTTAGCCAACTTTCGATTTTTGCACAAAAAATAATTAATGTAGACTTATGAGATCAATACAGGGCGAAAAATTGTGTGTCTGTGTGTGTGAATGTGTTTACTCTGAATGTCTGTCCCCCCCCACCTGTCAATTCCAACACGGTGAAACCGAATTGAACGAAATTTGGTACAGAGGTAGCACTAGCAAAGGGCAAATCAGGGTCATGTTTTATATCGCCGCCATCTTGACGGAAACGTAATGGCGGGCACCCAAATGTTAAAAGCTTAAATCAAATTATGACCAACCTAATCATCTGATCTTTACAAAATTTTGCAACAACATACCTTTATGTGGGAAGCATCTTTTGACCAAACGACAAGGTCATCAGCGGAAACGGAATGGCGGCCACCCAAATGTTAAAATCTTAAATCAAATTACGACCAATCTAATTATTTGATCGCTATCAAATTTTGCAACAACATACTTTTTTGTGGGAAGCATCTTTTGACTGAACTAAAATGTCATCAGCCCAATAGTTTGCAGATAGCGGCCATGTATGTGTGCAAATCGATTCACCATATCATTTCACACATGGTGAAACCGAATTGAAAGAAATTTTGTACAGAGGTAGCACTAGCACAGGGCACCCCATATTCATATTTAATATCCGTATAACACGTTGTATTTCAACAAGCTACTATAAACAACATTCAATTATACTCCTTGAAAAGGACAAAGATCATTACAATACCCATGCATTTAGGAGAAAGTAGGCTATATGTTCTTTACTGAACATCTTGTTTATATTCGAACATAAATATTCATAAATATCTGTCCAGATTCAATCACCTGAGTTTAGTTTAGTGAACAGAGCATATGCGCTGTGTTCCCAGTAAGGATCAAATACCTTCTCAATGTCATGTTTCCAAGGCTTTGAAACATTGTTTATTGTACATTAGGGATATCCTGAACTAGCACCAAACGATAGCGCAAAGGTACTATGTGGGATCATTTACTTCAAATAACACAAAATAGGCTGTTACAAACGCGTTAAGATAAAAATGTATCGTATTATCAAGTTGTTATTCTTCAAATTCGATGCGTACAGAATGTGAACGGAATGCAAATCAATGGAGTCCCACATAGAACAGTCATGACTTCTGGTGGAAAAGTTTCGCTTAAGAAATCCACTTAACGAAAAGAGAGCTGTATTATAATTTCCGTGGAACTAATGTCATACGCATGCTTCCTCCATGACGTTCTGGTGTGTTTATGTCAACAACAGCATTTACTAAAATTTTCGGCGAACTCTTACGAATGTGTAGAGATTTGTTGGTTTAGGGGCTGCGACAACGCGGTCATGTAGCCCCGTGTACGTTGGGTGTGTGTAGAATCTGTCTGATAACCAGTGTTAATTGTGATGACTGTATTAGTGTGTGTTATCTGTTTTTTAATTTAAGTACTGCAACTTAGAATTTTTCAAATACTTCCTACTTTTGCCGTCAAGCGCCACCGTCAACGACTACTAGGCCAAGTTCAGATCTTAGCTACTAGACGCCACCGCAGTCGGCTCTTGGTAACGAACGTAGTAACCTAAGAGCGTTGTTTACATTCTTAACCTATCCAATTTAGCTTTACACAGATGCAATTAGTGGAAGTTTTTTTAACATGCCATAAATCTATGACATGGGGCCGGGGGTTTTACTTCCTCTCCGAAGGAAGGCATACTGAGGGATTTTTAACGCTCTTAAAAAATCCGACGGCTTCGGCCGCGTTTGAACCCGCTATCTTGGGCATAGAAGCTCAGCATGCTATCGACTACGTAACCGAAGCCGCTTGTGCAGGGATTGGGGTTGCGGATATTAAGGTACAGTGCTATTTCATTTGCAATATTGCCCCGTTTGTTTATACATTGTAACTACAATGGTTGATCCAATATAGGCTACATTGTCAACTTTCAAATCATGTAATTCATGTCCGACATGTTGGATTTTGAGTACATGTGAGAGCTATCCTTACCTAGTTGGTCAATGAATGAAAATATTGAGCTCTGATTGGTTGGAAAAACTGTGTTATAATGAAAAGTAGAACTTTAATGACCCCCATTATGAAACAGTTTTCTGACATATAATATTTACATATCGACATCGTCGAACATAGAATATGTATATTTGACAATATTTATTTGTGTAATGAGTAGCTCATTAAAAAAAGTTCTAAAATGTAAAAACCTAATGTTGTAGTTACCAAAATAGCTCAAAGACATGTTGCCAATGTTTGGTAGTAACTTTGAATGTCGTAGTGCTTCAGGTAAAACATGAAGCGTAATGCGTTAAGTATGTACGTGCCAACCAATAATCATGAATAGTTCATTAAAATGAAGTTTTAAAATGTAAAAACCCAATGTTATAGTCATCTAAAAAGCTCAGAAACAATTTTCCGATGTTTTGTTGTAATTTGTGTTTTCTGAAAAAAAAAAAAAAAAAAAAAACAACAAGTAGTCCTATGAAGAACTATACAGCCTATTTTCATATATCCTATTCATGTTAATTGCCTCTATCAACATACAAAATTTCAGTTTGATTGCTGTAAAAGATTCGTAGATATTGAGAACCATCAAAATATTTCGGATGCACGCCATTTTGGATTGTTATGTGTATAGGACATAAAGTTATGTACCATTAACGGAAAATTATTGCGTAGCTTCATTATTCAAACTTTCACTTCAATCGCATGATTACGACACAAGATATAAAAACTTAATTTTAAAATTTCGCACGGCCTCCATCTTGAGGTTATGTAAACAACTGAACTAAATTAGTTGCCAGTGCATTACAATATGTATGGCCATTTACTGTACCACATTTCACTGCGCTTGGATGGTTAAATCACGAGATAAGTCTATTAAAATGTTTCAACTTCGCTTGGCCGCCATGTTCGTTTGTACTTAACAAGTTTTTGAAAGTTACATAGATAAACGTGTAACAGTGCCCTTTATCACCGTACAAAATTACAGGGTGATATCTGTAATGGTTTCGGAGATACTGAATGATGGTGAAATATTTCACACAGCCGCCATGTTGGATTGGTGAGACACAATAAAATTTGAAGGGCACGGTCGGGGTTGGCCAGGATGGTGCTATGATCTTACCGAGTTTCATTGAAATCGCTATAGCCATTTAGAAGTTATTAGGACATACACACACGAATCACACACGCACACACAGACACACGAACAAAATGTGATCTCATAAGCCTATTTTTTCATATAATGAAAATAGGCTAAAAACTAGTTTTGAAAAACTTTATTCGCACAAGATACTGCAATGTTTGAGCTAGGCTATTTCGTGACATAATCACCACCAGAATTGAGACACCTGTCATATCGTGGGATCAACTTTTGTTGTCCTGTTTCGTAGAAGTGTGCCGCTTGTGAATGGAACCAGCGTGTGGCATTCCTCTTCAGCTCTTCGTCAGTGTAAAAATGCTGACCAGAGGACAGGAATTTCTTGAGGTGCAAGAAAATATTAAAATCGCTGGGAGCAAGATCAGGACTGTACGGTGGAAATCAAACAGTTCCCAGCCAAACTCCTGCAGAACAGTTGCTGTGCGTCGAGCTGTATGTGGTCGAGCATTGTCATGGATCAACACCTGCACTGAGAATTTGTGCATTAAGATTCTTTATCACGGACCGAACCTCGCAGTCAGCGGGATACAGAATTAGAGCTTCCATTTTGAGCCACTGCTGCTGTGCTACTGACACGAGTCGGGATCTTTTGCGCATGCTCATATTTCCCGGATAAATATGTTTACTTTTAAAGAAAAGAAAAAAAAAAGAAAATAATAACAATAACATAATACTAACCCCTGGCACTAAAACCCATGAAGGGCCTAGGCCTACCAAGCGACTGCTCCCCAGCTATTTGGCCTGCAGATATTGGGGTGACGCGTGGTTAGCGCATCGGGTCCCCTCGGCCGTTAATCTTGGTTTTCGTGACCGGGGCGCTGCCTCACTGTCAGACAGCTACTCAATTGTCCTCACGAGAATGAGTGCACCCCGTTCCAGCCCTCACGTCAGTTTTTAAAACCCCTGACGGAATCTGGAATTGAACCCGGGGCCTCCGGGTGAGAGGCAGGCGTGCTACCCCAGCACCTCGGGGTCGGCAAAGATAGAGAATAGGAAAACGTAAATTTTTGGATTGTCCTCGTATATGACTGTACTTGAAAATATTTACATGTGATCAATTATTGTGCTAAATAAAAGAATCGGGAATGGGGGAGGGGCAGGGTTAAGTAAGTAAGTAAGTAATTGTTGTTTTGAAGGGCAGAGCAGCGAGGTCATCTGCTCCTGACAGAGGGTTACAAGGTTGTTCTATTTTGCATTTCTCTTTATTGTTTCTATGTTGTTTTTTATTAAACTATGATGAGTTAACCTGTGAATCGTTTCATGTCAAACCTGCATCGGCCACCTCGTGGTGTAGCAGCTAACGTTCTTGGGTGTCTCCTAGAGGTCCAGGTTCGATTCTTGGCTCTGCCAAGGAAATTTAATTCTAGTGTGAGGCTGGAACGTGGTACACTCAGCCTCGTGTGACAAAACTGAGAAGAGGAGGGCTTGATTGCCACCTCATCCATCATGGAAGTGATTTTCCGTGCTTATCCACGTTTACAGTAGCCTACTCCAGGCAAATGCCAGGATCGTTTCCAACGAATGGCCAGGGCTGAGTGTACACCGATCCAACCGTAAGACCACAATTAAATTTCTCGGCAGAGCCTGGGGTTCCGCGGTGGAAAAAATGCACTATTTCGGCATTTGCTTGGAGGGAGTGTTGAAAATCCAAGATAAGAACCACAAACCAGAATTAAATTTCTTGGCAAAGACGGGAATCGAACCCGGACCCCAGGGTGACAGCCAAGAACGCTTGCGCTACACCTGGAAGAGGGGATCAATAATTGAGAATATCTTAGAGAAAGGAATAAATTGTAGATTTTTAAATTAACTAGGCTTGCACATTTCGTGCGATTGTGAGAAAATGCTTGCTTGTGTATGATAGCCAGTGGCGTAACTAGGACTTGTTTCTGGAGGGTGATGAGCGGAGTCAAATCTCAACTAATTACGTTCCTGCTTTTGCATTTGTTATTGAATTTTGCTTCTTGCTCTGTGTTTTGTTTTTTCGTTTATTTTCTGCTTTTGCTTCCTGTTTTTGGTTTTGTGTTTGTTTTCTCCTTGTGCTATAATTTTTCAATTTTGCTTTTTGCTTTGTGATTTTGATTTTGTCTTTTTTGTTTTCTGCTTTTGCTTTTGTTTTTGAAGTAGCCTTTTTCTCTGTGTTTTTAGCCTATTTTCAATTTCGAAAAAATAGGCTTAAGAGATCACCTTTGTCCGTGTGTGTGTGCGTGTGTGTGATTCGTGTGTGTGTGTGTCCCCCTAATAAAATCTAAACGGCTGGAGCGATTTCAATGAAACTCGGAAAGTTCATAGCACTATTCCCGGCGACCTCGACCGTGCCCTTCAAATTTTGTTACGACTCACCAATCCAACATGGCGGCTGTGCGAAATATTTCACCAGCATTCTATATCTCCGAAACTATTACCGATATTACCCTGACATTTTCTATGGTGATATAGGGAACTACTATAAGTTCACTTATGTGACTTTTGAAAATCTGGTAACTATAAAACCAACATGGCGGCCAAGCGAATTTGCGACTTTTAAATAGACGTTTCTCGCGATTTGACCAACCAAACGTAATGAAACTTGGTACAGTATATGTTTATATACATTGTAATGCACCGACATCTAACTTCGTTCAATTGTTTACATAATCACAAGATGGCGGATGTGCGAAATATTTCACCGGCATTCTATATCTCTGAAACTATTAGCGGTAAAACCCCTGAAATTTTGTACGGAGATAAAGAGCACTACTGGAAGTCCATCTATAATACTTTCAAAAACCGGTTAACTACAAAACTAACATGGCGGCCAAGCGAATTTGAAAATGTTAAATAGACCTTTCTCGCGATTTAATGTTCCAAGCGCACTGAAACCTGGCACAGGAAATATTTATACACATTGTAATCCACTGGTATCTAATTTAGTTCAATTGTTTACATAACCTCAAGATGGCGGCAGTGCGAAATTTAAAATTAAGATTTTATTTATTGTGATGTAGTCATGCGATCGAAGTGAAAGTTTGAATAATGAACCTACGCAATAATTTTCCTTTAATGGTACATGACTCTATGGCCTATACATTTAACAATCCAACATGGCGACCATTCGAAATATTTAGACGATACTGAATATCTACGAATCTATTTTAGCAATCAAACTGCATTTTTTAATGTTCATAGGGGCTATGAACTTAAGTTCACCTATAGGACTTTAAATAACCTGGTGTTCACAAATCCAACGTGGCGGTGACGCGAATTATAAATATTCACATGGACGTTTCTCGCAATTTAACTAACCGCGTGCAGTGAAACTTGGTACAGTAAATCCTTATACGAATGTTAATCCACTGGCATCTAATTTATTTCAATTGTTTCCATAACCTCAAGATGGCAGCTGTGAAAATTTTTAAAATCTCCTTGTTTTTTCTTGTGTCCTAATTATGCGCTTGAAGTTTGAATACTACACGTTCACAATAATCTGCATGTAACAGTACATAACTCGAGGACCTACATATATAAAATCCAACATGGCGACCATCCGAAATATTTAGTCGGTTCTCAATATCTACGAATCTATTACAGCAATCAAACTGAAATTTTGTATGTTGATAGTGGCAATTAACATAAGTAGGATATATGAAAATAGGCTGTATAGTTCTTCGCGGAACTACTTGTTTGATTTTTGGTTATTATCTGCTTTTGCGTTGTGTGTTTTTTTCTGCTTTTGCTTGTGTTTTTGAAGTTTTCTTTTTGCTTTGTGTTTTTTGGTTTTTAGTTTATTTTCTGTTTTTGCTTTGTGCTTTTGGTATTGTGTTTTCTCCTTTTGATTTGATTTTTGAATTTTGCTTTCTGCTTTGTGTTTTTTCTTAATTTCTGCTTTTGCCTTTATTTTTGAAGTTTGCTTTTTGCTCTGTGTTTTGTTTTTTCTGTTTATTTTCTGCTTTGTGTTTTTGGTTTTGTGTTTGTTTTCTACTTTTGCTTTCGTTTTTGAAGTCTGCTTTTTGAATTTTTTTTGTTCTTTTGTCTGTTTTCTGATTTTCTTTTGTGTTTTTGGTTTTGCTTTTGATTTTGCTTTTGCTTTTATTGCCGAATTTTGCCTTTGGCTTTGTGTTTTTGGCTTTAAGTGTGTATTCAGCTTTTGCTTTTGGTTTTGAATTTTTCTTTGTGTTTTCTTGTGTTTGTTTTCTGCTTTTGCTTTCTGTGTTGGCCATGTGATCGTTTTTGTGTTTTGCTTTGTGCGGGGTGCATAATAAGACTATCAATGAAAGCAAACCTACACGTTAGGGACAGATGACCTCGTAGTTCCATCATTTAAAACAACAATCTCTAAACCTACACGTTTACATGTGCCAAAAACTAAATATTTTACAAAAGTAGAGAGAAATTTTCTCGAATTATGAACGTACATAATCCAGTCGTTTGTCATCATTCCAAAAATTGCCGTAATAATCATCAAATTACGTTTATGTTCGACGATGTCGAAATGTAAATATTATATATCAGAAAACTGTATCTTAATGAGGATCATTATAACACTATTTTTCATTATGCAACAGTTTCTCCCACCAATCAGAGCTCAAGAAACAGTCGCGTGACCAATTAGGTAAGGATAGCATTGCAGCTGCGCTGAGTTCCACGGCCTCCAAATTTAAATTTCACTGCTTGACGAGCGTTATAGTGGAGTAATCGAGGAGGCCATTCAAATATAAGGTATTCTCTGCGTCCCATGCGCTCTGTTCAGTACATAAAACTGGCGAAATCTCGACAGATATTTATGAATATTTATGTTCGAACATAAAATAGTTACAATTATCGTCGAGCATAAACAGTCGTATGCAACTCACCTATAATGGTAATTAAGACACTCGTATGGAATTATTGCCATTATAGGCTCGTTGCTTAAAATGTACTATTTCTTTACAATTATTTGGCTCTGGTGGGGTTAGATCCCACTAATAACCCCCCAAAATTACGCCACTGATGGTAGCCCTCCAATAACCGCCCTCTATCTTGTATTTTTTTGATGTTGCTGGTAGTAGTAAATAGTCCCAGAATATTAGCATGATCCTGTGGCAACATAGCACGTGGAAAGCTAACATCTGTCCTACTGCACTGTGGGGAACTCCCGCTGTTTACTCAGCCAGCGAGGCGAGCGAATCAGGGAAGGAAATCTCCCAGTGACACACACAGATCGATCTGAGCTGGCCAGAGTAAGTGGAGGAGTGGAGGAGGGGGATGGCGAAACAGCGTTCTTCACAACTGCTGGAATCCGGAGAAACACACAATAAGATACAGAGGGATAATATATAAAGCCTCAACCGATTTAGAAAACGTGATCACATAAGGATGGAGTCGGAGAAAATCAATGGCAGAACCTCTATAGTAGTCATCTTATTTTAGTAAGTTATTTGTTTCTTGAAAGAAAATGTATTGTCTAAGACGGGGATCTCCAAACTACGGCGCACGGGCCAACACCGACCCGCAAACACCACCAATCCGCCCGTTGGAGCATGCCGGACATACCTGGTAACCGGCCCAACATAATTTATTTTGATTACATTGTAACTCTGACAATGTAAGTAGGCTAAATCATACAAACTTATAATCAAATGTTTTATTATTTTAAATGATCTTGTCGACTTCGTCGTTACGCTGGGGTCTGGCGTTACGTTACGGTGACGGGACGAAATGTACCCGGATGCACTGAGGAGTGTGACGTCATAGTACCACTTGGTGCATGTGTTCCCCGACAATTTCTACTTCGTTAGTGTAAGACAAAAACCCCCGATTCTTGGATGTCACGGGTAATCTCGAGAACCACTGGATGGATTTTGATGCGGTTTTCACCATTCTGTAAAGGATATCTCGAGGAAAGATTCTGTAGAAAGTAATTTATGTATGATCAAAGGAAGCCAAGCAGTAACGATTTCAGTGAAAAAGTCGAAAACGAACTTGGCGTCCGTGCGCTTCTTAATCTTACGCTGGGCAAACCGTTAAAAATATATATATACTATGAGCGTAAGAATTGTTCAGCGTGAAAAGTTCTACAAAAAAGTCAGTGAGAGCATATCTCTATCTTCAATACATCGCCCACGATTAGTGTTTTTAGACTGGATGGAAGGGGCACGTCCCCGCGCGCTCTGGTGAGCTTGACGGCATCCCGCGCGCTTGACCTTGCTTTGCCCTTGGTTTGCACTTGGCGTTCGCGAGTAATTTGAAACAAGATAAGCAAGATAAGTATTATGCAGATACTTTTCTAACATGTCAAGAGTCTTTGGCTTCGAGCGAAGCGAGAAGCCTCCAGCCTTTCTAGCATTTTTCAGCATTTGTAGCATTTAAAATGATACAAAGTCTAGTCTTTCAGACTGACTGCCACTTTTTATCCTAATTTTCACATTTAGTAATAAAAATGAGGAAAAGGTAGACTTATGAGATCGATCCGGGCAAATCTGTCTTTCTGTCTCCCCCCCCCCCCTCCCCATCAGCTCCTAAATGGCTGCAGCTATCGAAACCTAATTTGGTATGAGTGAAGACCTATGGCTGAATATTTCACACCCATATTTTAAAATGGCATCAGTGCTACCAACTGCTGATAAATCACAATTGAAAATTGAGGTCTATGTTGGGTATCTCGGAAGATATGCATGGGAATTGTTCCCAAATTGACACACATAAAGATAATATTACATCAGACTAATTTAGAGGAGTCCATACATGAGAGTGTTGCCAACATGATTCTATGCCTGCTGATAGGTCCAATCTTTAATTGCATGTAACCTCCATAATATCTACTGGATTTCAACCAAATTCGGTATGTGGTTTGCACACCTAAGCAGATATGAACATGCATTCTTTTAGGGTAGCCAAGTGTTGAAAATGCACTGTTTCCTAATCTCAATATATCAGAAAGTATGCAGGCCAACAGTTCTAAACCTTGCATACATATAGTACCTGCAAATGTAGGTTAATTTTCAGTACCCGATATACGACAGAGCTGCTAACATGATTCTACACGTGCTGATAGGTTTAATGTTGAATCACATGTAACTTCCATACTAATAAATTAAGTTCTTTCAAAATTGGCACATATATAGATCATACTATTCCAATTTAAGTTTGAGCATCCAATTTATGGCAGTGTCACCAACCTGATTTTATGCATGATGATAAATTAAATATTTAAATACATGCATACTATCTATTGGATCTCAACCAAATTTTGCATGCGCATTGGGGACTTTATGAGATGGAACTAAGAATATATTTAAAGTCACCAGGTCTGCCAACTGTTGAGATATGGAGAAAAGTAGGCTCTTTAGTTCGTCACGGGACTACTTGTTTATTTAGCGACCAATTAATTTACACAATAACTTACTTACATATAGAAATACGTAGACATTAACCATTATGAAAATGGTATTAAATATTATCCATGTTGTCTGATATTAACCTCAAATTATAAAAGCCGTCTTGTCAATCACTAGAAAGTAGTTTAATAATTAAATTAACACGTACATGTTTCGTTATTTCAATGATAACTTCGTCAGCGTGAAAAATCCTAGAAACTATCTTAACAAAATCCTTAAAAGAAAATGGATATCCATACAATATGTGAATGGAAATCCACAGCCTGCTTCCAGTCTCCGACCGGGTCAGGAATGGAATGAATGAAGCCCCCATCTAGCGGCGAGGATAGGAACTGTGCCGGCTGCCGAGGCCTGACGCACTCCTCTGGGGCAATGATTAAATGAATGACAGATGAAATGAAATGATATGGAGAGTGTTGCTGGAATGAAATGTTGACAGGCAAAACCGGAGTACCCGCAGAAAAACCTGTCTGCCTCCATTTTGTCCAGCACAGATCTCACATGGAATGACCGGGATTTGAACCACGAACCCAGCGGTAAGAGGCCGGCGTGCTGTCGCCTAAGCCACGGAGGCTTCATTTATTTAAATTAATTACATACATACATCCATACAATATGTAATTAATTTAAATAAATGAAAGGTCACATAAAAGAGTTATGGCAATAAATAATTATAGGATGTGTGAAATACTTGGTCGTACCATATCCATCGGAGATAGCAGTCATGTCAATAAATTTCGCACATAAAGGTTTGCTTCAAGACATAGAACTGCTGAACATTTGAACTGCAATTAATGATATGAGATATATCCTAAAACCTTACAATAAGTGGCATAAGTTACTGTACATAGGCAGTTCACATAATGAAATTGAACATTATAATTATGACTAATGAGATGTATGTAGCTAGTTTCCTCTGACAATAGTTTGCTGTTAATTATGTTTATTAAAGGAAATTATCAGCAGTGACTTCAAATGTTCATCAGTTAATTTGGATCTGTATATGTTTTGTTGTTGTTGAAATAAGATGCCGTATAGAGAAGGCTAGATCCATCTTTATGACAATGAAACAACTACTATGCTGCCGAGATCTCAGCATGACGCTTACGAAAAGAATTGTGAAGTGTTATGTTGTCTCCACCCTTATTTATGGTGTGGAAGCTTGGACCTTGTCCGTAGCTACAGAAAGAAGATCCGAGCTTTTGAAATGTGGATATACCGGCGGATTCTTAAAATCTCGTGGACAGAACATGTGAGTAATGCCGAGGTTCTTCAGCGTGTGAGCAGCCAACCTGAGCTGTTAAACACAATTAAGAAGAGGAAATTGGATTACTGTACTTGGGACACATGATGAGGAATCCAAAATATCGTCTGCTCCAAGTTATACTCAGGGTAAAATTGAAGGTCAGTGTGGACCGGGAAGGAGACGAATAACTTGGATGGATAATTTAAGAACGTGGTTTCGGCTGTCTTCCACGGAACTCTTCAGGATTGCACAGGATAAGAAGGTGTTAGCCATGGTGGTAGCCAACGTCCGTATCGGATAAAGTAGAAGAAGAAGAAATGTTTTTTGTATAATTCATTTTGGAGAATGTTTATCACACAGATCAGTAGTGCTGAAAGAGGAAAAGCAAACAGAACGGAGACCATCCCCACGCCCTGCGTCATAGATATTTCACTCGTCCCGAAACGAAAATTAGCGCGTAATTCAAAACTACAGTCTATTCCCTGGCCGTGACAAGCATACCACCTTTAAGGTGAATGCAGGAATTGGTGTGATGTGCTACTTACGTTTCGGCCCTTGGTACTTAGTGGAGGAGTAATTGAGGCCCTTAGGCTAAAGTGTTTGGAGATCCTTGGTCTAATGCCCGTTTCTCACGGTAAAATGTTTCTTAAAATTCATTTTACAACTAATTTTACAAAAATTTGACGAAAGCAAGCTGTGTTGTTCACGGTAAAATTATTTTATAAAATCCGTGGATGTATCAGGATTGCCATCTACCGATAAACTTCTGAACCAAGAATCAGGAACACACATTGGTTTGAGAGTATGGCTCCAACAAACAAAGCAAAAATTGCAAAAATTGCTGCTTTAGCTACAATTATATGTCGTACAGTGGTAAAAAGGAAGAAAAGAAATGCTAGGAAATCCTGGACTCGGATATGGATAAAAAGAAGAGAAGAGTAGAGGAATGCTGTCCTTGGTCGAAAA
This sequence comes from Meconema thalassinum, assembly GCA_946902985.2. Taxonomy (NCBI): domain Eukaryota; kingdom Metazoa; phylum Arthropoda; class Insecta; order Orthoptera; family Tettigoniidae; genus Meconema; species Meconema thalassinum. The sequence continues at coordinate 166,990,769 of OX336396.1, forward strand.
TGAGTTGAGGTTAGAAGCTCAGAATTCATATAGGAATTTTCTAAGAATGGAGGAAAGCAGTGTGAAACAACTCCTAGATCTTGTTGGTCCCAAAATTATTTGACAGGACACTAACATGAGGCAAGCTATTTCTCCTGAAATGAGACTACAAGTGAGTTCGAAGCCCGTTTATCTTTGCCTTCACATCAGCGTGGCTTGTGCTCGGTCGAATTTGTGAAACATATTCGGCGATTGAGATTTCTGCCTCCCTTCTTGCATTTCTAATGTGGTGTATGGGCGTTTTAACCTCGTACAGACACTGATATTTCTGGTACTCGACCAGTAAAACACTAACAGCTTCCTTAGTCCAGCCGGTGCCTGCCATTTTCGAAGTGTTTGTTTACAAGCGAGCTTCACAATCTTCTCACCACGTGGTGCCAGCATTATCTTCATCTCAGCTTCCCTGATTGGTTCATTTTGTAAAATTAATTTTACGGAATAGAACATGTCCTATATTATGGAAAGTTTTATGAAAGGTTTTATAAAACTTGAATTTGACCGTGAGCAACAGAAATTTTATAAAATTAAATTATTGTACAATACATTTGAAGGAAAATTTTACTGTGAGCAACGGGCATAAGACAATGCTGCAAACATAGATATTAGGACCATGTCTACAAATTCAAATATCGAATTATTCGAATAATTTCGAATATGAATATTTGACTCAATACGAATGTTCGAATCATTCGAAAATTCAAATATTCGAAATATTCGTATAAGAGAAATTACTCGACTATTCAATCAATAATCGAATGATTCAACGAAGAAGTCGAAACACTGAAAATTTGGAATAAATAAATTTTATTATATTGTCTTTCACAATCAAAGCCTCAAAACTCAGCAATTTTCCTAGGTTTATACCGTGTCTTGTGTGGGGTGTCGCCTAGGAACACCAAGCTGGCTCATCAACGGGCTCTTAAGTCCGTGCCCGGACCCCCAAACGAGTAGCGAACTGCGTTCTACCTCCCTTCTTATGATGCGCACCTGCGCATTTTTACTGCAAGAGCTAAAAGCTCAATCAGCCTTTCACCTCCCTATAAAGGCTTCCATTTAACAGCAGTCACCAGAAAACACTTTTCTCTCCAACTAGTCTTAATACCTCTTCATTTTTACTCTACCCATCGACATCCTTTCCCTGTAACACCATCTTTTTGGAAGCCTTTATAGGAAGATGAAACGCTGCTTGAGATTTTAGCTCTCGCAGTAAAGAAGTGCACATGCGCTTCATAAGAAGAGAGTTCGCTACTCCTGTTGGGGTCTGGGCACGTACACCAAGAGCACGCTGATGAACCAGCTTGGTGTACATTGGCGAAACCCCACACAAGACACAGCATGAATCTAGCAAAAATGCTGAGTTTTAAATAAGTTTTGTTTGAGTCTTCAGTCTTTGACTGGTTTGATGCAGCCTTCTATGGCTCCCTGTCTTGAATTAAGCGTTTCATCTCTGCGAACCTCACATCCGAGGCAATCTATTTAACATTTTCTAACCTTGGTTTACCCCTACAGTTCTTATCCTCGACACTTCCTTCCATAACTGTGTTTGTATTTCCTGTGTGTCTTAGTATATCCTACAACCTATCTCTTCTCCTCATTAGCAGTCACCAGGAACATATCTCTTCTCCCACTCGTCTTACTATCTCTTAATTTGTTACTCTATCTACCCTTCTGATCATCATTTTCATGTAACACCACATTTCAAATGCTTCTATTCTTCTCCTTTCCGCTGCGCGAGCAGTCCGACTAGCACTTCCATAGAGCGCCACTCTCCAGACATACGCTTCCAAACATGACTTTCTAATACTTAAATATATATTCGATGTGAACAGATTTCTTTTCAGTATAAATGCCTTCCTTGTCTGATCCAACCTACTTTTTTATATCCTCTTTGCTTCGTCATTCACTAATAATTTTTCTTCTAAATAGCAGAAGTCTCCCACTTCCTTTAACTTTCCCCCCTGCCAATAGGACGTTATTAGGGGGTCCAGATTTCTTTCGGCTGCATTCCATTAATTTTGTTCTACATTTATTAATTTTTAGCCTACTTTTCACATTTTGCAAAAATGAGGAGAAAGTAGACTTATGAGATCGATCCGGGCAAATGTCTGTCTGTCTGTCTGTCTGTCCTAAACGGCTGCAGCAATCGAATCCAAATTTGGTATAAGTAAAGATCTATACCTGAATATCTCAAGCCCATATTTGAAAATTATGTCAATTATGTCAGTGCTACCAACTGCTGAAAAACCGCAATTGAAATTTACGATTCATGTTGGATATCTTGGAAGGTATGCATGGGAACTATTTAAAAATTGGCACACGTATAGATAATAATATTTCAGTTTAATTTCCAGGAGGCCATGCATGGCAATGTTGCCAAAATGATTCTAAGACTGCTGATAGGTCCAATTTTTAAATGCATATAACTTCTATACTATCAATTGGATTGCAACCAAATTTTGTATGTAATATGTATACATAAACAGATATGACTGAGCGTATTCTTAAGAGCCACCAGGGCTGCCAACTGTCAAAAATGTTATCTCTATTCTTCTATCCAAATACCATTATATCATAAAGTATGCAAGCCGACAGTTTTAAACTATGCACACGTACAGTACCTGCCATTCTAGATTAATTTGGAGTAACTGATGTACGTCAGTGCTGCCAACATGACTCTAAGCCTGCTGATAGGTCCAATTTTAAAATTTTAAAATTGGCACAACAAGAGATCATAATATTTCAGATTATTTCTGACCAACGCATGCATGGCATTGCTGCCAACATGATATTACGCGTGCTGATAGATCCAATGTCTAACTGCATGTAACGTCCATGCTATCCATTGGACTTCAACCAAATATTGTATTCTGTACCTTAAGAGATGGAAATAACAATATATTCAGTCACCAGGGCTGCCAACAGTAGTGCTCTATTAGGCTACACGTATATTTCGAACTAATTCGAAATTTCGATATTACCAACTATATTTCGCTATTTTTCTAGATTGGTCTATACAGATTAGCATGAATCTTAAATTTTAAGAAAAGTAGGGTCTTTAGTTCGTCACGGAACTTCTTGTTTTTATAATGAAGCCTTTCCTCTAGACCAGGGGTCTCCAAACTACGGCCCGGGGGCCACATCCGGCCCGCGGACAGATTTTGTCCGGCCCGCGGAGAGCTAGCATACTTGAAAACTCCTTTTAGAGAACATATTTTTTATAGCAAATTAAATTTAGTTTACTGAAGTATTCTAATTTTATGTTGAATAATTATTAATATGACATCTACATTGATATGGTCATGGGCTAACTACTCATAACATTGTTGTAGGCTTATTGTTATTGTTTTGTGATAAGTTGGATAAAGAAACACAGAATTGTAATGAGTAAAGACATGTATAACATGCAGACATATGAAATACTAATGAGATTTATGTAATTGAGATTTTCCACTGACAATAGTTTGTAGTTGTGGACTAATTTTACTTGTACCAATTATTAAAAGAGATTTAAGATGCTCATCAGTTAATTTAGATCTGTAAACATTTTTTGTGTACTTCATTTTGGAGAAGGTCTTCTCACACAAATAAGTAGTACCAAAAACAGAAAACAGCCCACGAGCAAATTTATGCAAATTATCAAATTGTGTCAGTGGAAGACTCTTATAAAATTCCAACAAAGATGAGTTTTGATATTTGTTCTTAATTATATCACTGCACTGTAGTTCAATCATTTCCATTTGAAGTTCCGGGGCTAGGGTTTCAATGTCAGTATCAAAAGGATCCTGAAAAATCTTAATTTGATTCGCAAAGGCATCGAAGTCCGAGAAACGAGTATCAAAATTTATTTTCAAAGCACTCAAAGTTCCGATTGCAAAATCGATAGGAAACTCAGTCTCAATGGTGTGGCTGAATATTTCACATGTTTTAAAATGTGAAAAACATTTACTTCGTAGTTGTGATTGAAACAGTATCAATTTCTTCCGGAATGATTCGATATTAGTGTATAAATCAGGAAGATGCTGGTTTTCTCCTTGCAATCTCAAATTCAGTTCGTTCACATGTTTTGTCAAATCAACATAGAATGCTAACTTCCACAGCCATGCGTTGTTTTGTAATTCAGTAAGAGGGCGATGCTTTTCATTCAAAAAAATTTCGATCACTGCTCGAAGTTCAAAAAAGCGCTGAAGGACTTTCCCACAACTAAGCCAACGTACGGCAGTATGATAAGGTAAGTCATTTTCTCCAATCTCTTCAATAAATTGTCGGAATTGTCGGTGATTCAGCCCAAAAGATCTCATAAAATTAACAGTTGATATGACTGGTTTCAGAACTTCAGACATATCCAAACATTTTCCGCACAAAGACTGTTGATGAATGATACAATGTAAGACTAATGGTTTTGAACCACCGTCATTTTCTACAGCCTTTGACACAAGAGCGACCACTCCTTTATCTTTCCCACTCATGTTTTTGCCTCCATCAGTTGTAATACATTTCAAGTTTTTCCATCGAAGGTTCTTTTGATTAATGGCCATTTCAACTCCTTTAAAAATATCTGTACCAGTAGTTGTGCCATGAATACTATACATATCAAGAAGTTCTTCATGCACTTCATAGCTTTTATCTACTCCTCGAATATAAATCAACACCTGAGCAGTATCTGACACATCCGTTGACTCATCCAAGGCCTAAGAAAACCACTCAACATCTCCATTTTTGTCGAACAGTTGAGAGGATATATTTTCAGCGATGTTTTCTACCCTTCGAGCCACAGTGTTTGCTGACATACTGACAGTTTTTAATAAATGTACCTTTTCAGGGCATATTTCTTCGGCTGCTGCAATTATGCATTCTTTGATCATTTCTCCATCGGTGAATGGTTTTCCACGTTTTGCAATTTCAAGAGCCACACGAAAGCTGGCACGAGTTGCAGCCTCTTGTTCGGTTTTGAGTTTTGTAAATGAAGATTGCTGCGATTTCAATCCGCGCTTCATAGCTTCGAATTTTTCTGTCCGCAAACTTCCTGTATATTTTGAGTAATTTTGAAAATGTTTTGTTTCATAATGACGTTTAATGTTATATTCCTTGAGAACGGCTATGCTTTCATTGCAAATCAAACATAGCGCCTTGTTACTGGACTCAATTACGAAATGTTCCACTCATCTTTGAATTTTCTGCATTCACTATCAATTTTTCGCTTCTTTTCCATACTACTAAATCACACACAAAATCAACAATTCAAATCAAAATACTGTTACAAAGATGTCTTAAACTTAAACACGCACAAACACGTTTTAAGGAGATACGCACTATTTTATTTCACAACAGTGTCATAGGAACTGACTTGTGGTTGCGCAACTAGCCTTCTTATATATTCCAATTACTGCCATCTAGAAGTGAGTGGAAGACACCAGAACTCTCTCGAACCAACGAGATTACTCTGTACGTGCTATTAGCGCCATCTGTTAGCGATAGAAGGTACTACCTATTTCCGCTTGTGTCCACCAGATGTCGTGTCACGTTACTCCTCATGGCTCGTACTCTACGACTAATCTAGAAATTACAGATAATGACAGGAAAATTAATAATATGCAGTGTTGCCGTTTTGCGGACTTTAGTCCGATTTACAGCCTTTTTCAACGTTGCGTACTTTTTCGGACTTTTTTTTTTTCATCAGTGGACTATTTCACTTTTTACCACCGGCAACAATGATAATATGGTTTTGGCCCTCGGAACTTACTGGAGTAATCAGTATGGCCCTAAGGCTGGAAAGTTTGGAGACCCCTGCTCTAGACGGAGTCCATACCATTTAAAAATTCATTCAAATCCTCTGGTGAATCGGCTAAGATGATAATCTCAAGAATGCTAGCAACTATTCAACGAGGCGAACTATCCGAGAAACGCAGGATCTTCAATTAATTAGAAAAACGAATGGTCATCAATTTTCTCGATATTAGAAAGTACTATAAGAGCAAATACAAAAATGAACTTCAATATAAAGTTAAAAGGGAACCTTTCATCTGGTGTATTAATAAATAATTTGTAATCCATTTCAAAAGGAAGTCATTAACGTGGCTGAGAGATTACTAACTTTTATTCAGTGAAAGTGAAGTGCCCTGGCCATTGGAATATTTTAAGGTTGTTCACTAGTACACAATTCCCTTGATCTATTTTGAGTAATTGAGTGGAATATTATCAACACTGTAGTGCTTGCCACGGTGGGTGTGTGGTTATAGTGTCGGACTACCAACCCCCAAGCTTGCAGGTTCGCTCCTGGCCATGGTAAGTGATTTTTTAAAGGCGACAAAAATCACGATACTCATGCCATACGTTGATGGCATGTTAAAGAACCCATTTGAATTCAGTAGGCCGAGTTCATAATGGCAAAATTAATCTCGGGATTTTGCGCCAACACAAAGTTCCTCATTTCTCTACTAGAAAGCGCTATAGTGTCAAGGAGCTTAGATATCTAACCTCCTTGACATTCATAGCGCTCCAAGGAGCATTAAATTCGACACGCAAGCTGCCCTCTGGGTGTCAATTAACAAAGCTTGCACCCGGCACCTGAGGTCATACGATATTATGATTATTATTAATACTGTAGTTCACTTGTTTTATCTCCAATTAGAAATAATAATAATAATAATAATAATAATAATAATAATAATAATAATAATAATAATAATGTTGTTTTACGTCCCTTTTAACTATTGTGTTTTTCGAGACCTCGGGGTACCGGAATTTTTCTCCCTTAATTGCCAACTGATTTCATCAAAAATCCGATCCTCAACCTTGGGCACAGCAAGCTAGAGCTTTACCGCTACGCTTCACAGTCTGTCAGTCCAAGTATAATTCGGCAGTACTTATTTATACAAGTGACTAAACTGACTAACGGTTGTTTGTAATGCGGGAGACAGTTGAAAAAATCCCTCTCATGATTGCGAATCGAACATGGGTCGACGCGTTGCTGTTTGTGTTCTGCTGTAAGAATGTGCGGGACACAACGCGCACAAATCTTGTGATAGCCCAATTTCTCGGTTAAAATCATTTCAATGGATGTTTCAGACACCTCTTGAACCCGAAGAGCCATTTCCTTGTTCGAGATTCTCCGATCTTCGAGCAGAATTCACTCCATCCATGCGACAGTTTCATTTGAGAACGACGGCCTCCTGCTTCGTTTTCGTCATGGATGTCTTTGCGGCCGTTCGAGAACTCCCTATAGGGAGCTTTTACTTTTAAGTAACCGTTAATCATGCGATCATGAGTCACGGGACCTCCTTTTTACGTGGAATCCGAACCACAGGAAATTACATTTCACTTCGAAAATCTCACATGCATTGGCCGGGAATCGAACCCGGTCCACCTTGGTGAGAGGCCAACAGCTTGACCACTGCGCCACCACGCCCCACCCCTCAAGAACTCCCTATACCATCTGCGGATGAAGTAAGAAGAAGTTAGCAGGTTCGTAAACGGGTTGGTGGTGGACTTCCGTGAGGCAGGTACACAAATGCCGACTATGTTGAAAAATAGTGGAAGGAACTAGCTTTCCAACGGTGTAATTTTCAAGTAAAATAAAAATACTAACTATTTCAAACAAATATGGGAACCGTATGTTAGAAACTACCCTCGTAGTATTACTGTTATACAATAGCTTCATTGATTTTTCTATTCGGTAGAATTATTAGAATAGCCCTACATATTGGTTACTTAGAGTGTTGTTGTTGTTGTTGTTGTTGGTTCATTTAGCAGTTTTGCAACTTGATCATTTAGCCTCGTGTACTTGGGTTGATTCTGTCTGATAAACTGTTCCATTGGGATGGCTGTACTAATGTGAGACTAGAAGATCGGTTGGATGCTGCCTTGACCTTAATTTAGGCACGGCATTCGCTTGGAGTAGGAGTGATGAGTCCACGGAAAATCACTTATAGGACGGTTGAGGTAGGAAACGAACCTGCCTCTTCTCAGTTCTACTTCGCGACGCTGAGTTAACGCAGTTAGAGCTCTAAGACCAAAACTACATTTCTTGGCAGAGCCGGGATTCCAACCCAAAGCTTAGGGGTTACAATCAAGAATGCTAGCTACCACACGACGAATTAGTCAAAACAAAGAAAGAAAGAAAGAAAGAAAGAAAGAAAGAAATTGAAACTGAACCTATTTCTTCAAAAAGTGCTGAAACATATTTTCTCTGAATATCTCTTCCTACAGTATATCAAGACCATGATCAACAAGAATCAAGAACTGAGAACTGAGAACGGAAAACCGAGGAACAAGAAGCTAGAACCAAATGTAAAAACCAGGAACAAAGAAAAAAAAGAAACAGAAACTCAAACTCAAAAACAAAATCAAAAACAAAATCAACATCTAAATCAAAATTAAATCCAAATCTCAAAATCTAAATCTACGTCAAAATCAAAATCAAAAATAATATAGAAACAAAATAAGAACAAAATGCAATAAACAAAGAAATACAACAGTAAACAAAACACAACCAACACAAAACAAAAGAAAACACATAATAAGGATCTAAAAATTAAAATAAAGATAATATAAACACAATTAAATTAAATTAACATAAAATGGCACTTTGCCTAACACTCGGGCTCTATAACTTATATGTCTATATTGTAATGCTAAGAGCACCCCGTAACTTTTGTACGCAGCCTGTCTAATTTACGAAGAGAGAAATTGGCTGAAGTACTATCTCAAGTTTGGTAGTTTCGTGCCTTTTTATTACCTTACTTGTTAGCAGTGGAGCTGAACCTTGGATCTTGGCCAACTTATTGATATGCAGTCAGCACATCGAAGTTCCAACTACGTGAGTGGATAAAACATGCTCTTCATAACAAGATTCCATGTAATGGTCGATATTTTAAAAATTCATTCAGCGTAAGTGGTGCCTAAAATGTAGGCATCCCTTATGACGCTGTGCGATTATTGGAGAATCTCTTATCATCCAGTAGATGGGGTGTTTTATAACCCTTGCTTCAGAAGTACAGACATATTTATGCGATAAAGCTCGAGGGCTGTAAAATCACTTCACAGATCCATTCGGATTTTTATGAACCTGAATAGAGGGAGACAGTAATTAATATATTAATGCTAGTTTCCATTACTCGCTAATGGTGGAGTAAATATTTAAGATACAGCGAGGTTCTTCTTTCAAGAACGGAACCTCGCCGGGGCCGTGTGACGTCCGGAGGGCGTTAAGTTACCACCAGATGACGAGCATCTACCGATTACCCAACAGCAGGTCAGGAAGCACCGGATGCTGTCATAGCATTGATTACAGATATAATAATAATGTTATTGGTTTTACGTCCCTTTTTAATACTGCAGATTTTAGAAACGCTGGGGTGCCGGAATTTTGCCCAGAAAGGGATCTTTAACGTGCCAGTACATCTACTGACACGGCTCCCACGCATTTGCGCACTCTCAAACACCAACTGGATATGCCAGGATTTGACCATGCAACCTTGGGCACAGCAGACGAGAAGGTTACCATTGAGTGAATAATAGTCAATGGTACTCTCATCAAATGAGCCTCCGTGGCTTAGGCGGCAGCACGCCGGCCTCTCACCGCTGGGTCCGTGGTTCAAATCCCGGTCACTCCATGTGAGATCTGTGCTGGACAAAACGGAGGCAGACAGGTTTTTCTCCGGGTACTCCGGTTTTCCCTGTCAAAATTTCATTCCAGCAACACTCTCCACTATCATTTCATTTCATCTGTCATTCATTTAATCATTGCCCCAGAGGAGTGCGTCAGGCCTCGGCAGCCGGCACAGTTCATATCCTCGCCGCTAGATGGGGGCTTCATTCATTCCATTCCTGACCCGGTCGGAGACTGGAAGCAGGCTGTGGATTTTCATTTTTCACTCTCATCAAATGTTGGGATGTCTGGAGTATCTTCTATGATGCACATTACACACCGTGCACCTAATGACAAGGAACGTACTTAGCAAGTGGATTTACTTTAGCCCAAAGGTGTGGATTGTGGGTATCTAAACGTTGCTTATCAGTATAGAACACACATATCGTGAAACAATGTATCTCCGCTCATTACAGTAGAAACCATTTGTAAAACTTGACAAGGAGTGTCCGATAATGTCGTGTCTTGAATGGTTTATTGGCAGTTAAGGAAGAAGAGGTGTGGTTTGTTGTGGCCTTTACAACTAGACATGAAATGGCTGTGTTGTACAATAAGGGATAAAGTGGGAATACAATTATTTATAATCCCCGTACAAAATAAGGAATGAAGCACCTCAACGACACACGATATAATTCTTCTTCTTCTTCTTCTTCTTCTGTCGTTTAGGCCGACTGTGGACCACGTTACATTGATTTCAGCTTCTGGATCTTTATTCTTGCCCAATACTCCTTACTATAATAATAAAAATAATAATTAGGTTATCATTATTTTTCTTCTTTCATCGATTCGACCAACTAGGGACCACGTCAGTTCAACTGTCTCTTCATCCAAGCTAAACGTGTTCCCGCATTCGTCTCCGGTGTTGTCCTTTTCTCTCTTGGGACCACGCCTTCCCTGTCTTCAGCTTCGGCTTTTCCTGGAAACCTTTGTGCGTACGTAGTTTTTCCTGAAGTAGAACACGCTCCTGGATATCTTTAGGGGAAATTTCCATTTCACGTAGATCTTTCTCAACTTCCGTAAACCATGCCCCTTTGGTTTTCTTATTTTGAAAGTACGTCAATATCCGTTTTGATATCCTGCCTGGGCTCATTCGTGTCACGTGGCTATAAAGGGCAATCCTTCTTTTTCGAATCGTGTCACTGATCTTCTCCACGTGCTTGTACAATTCGTGGTTGTGACGCCTTCTGTACTCGCTGTTTTCTTTGATGGGACCCAGGATTTTCCTCAAAGTCTTCCTTTCTTTAGCCTCTAGTTTTTCCATTAGACCTTTCTTGTTCATTACTAGAGTCTCTGCCGCATACAGAGCCTCTGGTCGAATAACAGTGCAATAATGTCTCATTTTGGTGTTTAAGGATATCGATCACTTATTGTAGATGTCTTTATCGAATCGTGTCACTGATCTTCTCCACGTGCTTGTACAATTCGTGGTTGTGATGCCTTCTGTACTCGCTGTTTCCTTTGATGGGACCCAGGATTTTCCTCAAAGTCTTCCTTTCTTTAGCCTCTAGTTTTTGCATTAGACCTTTCTTGTTCATTATTAGAGTCTCAGCCACATACAGAGCTTCTGGTCGAATAACAGTGCAGTAATGTCTATTTTTGACGTTTAAGGATATCGATCTCTTATTGTAGATGTCTTTAGTCAGGTTGTATGCCATTTCCATTTTATTAATGCGTGACATGAAGGCTTCCTTCTCTGATAGGTTAGGCCCTATCCATTCACCGAGGTATTTAAACTTTACTGCCTTCTGAACTTTTCCTAGACCGACCTCCAGTTCCCTGGGCGCTGATTTTATGTTTGTCATGAATTGTGTCTTCTCAAAGGAGATTTGAAGCCCAGCCTTCAGTGCTTGATTTTTCAGCTGGTTAAGTTGCTCTTCTGCCATATCAATGGAATCTGAAAAGATCACTAGATCATCTGCAAAGGCTAGACAGTCGATTGTAAGATTCATATACTTGTACCCTAGCCTTACGCCATTTTCTATTATTATAATTGTTATTATTTATTTATTTATTTATTTTAAGTTGTTTAGACCCACCATCGTCATATCCTAAAGGCAAGGCCTTTTCGCTGCAACCGCATTTGTCTCTCCTATGCTGAACGTTTCAATATCAGTCTGTCCGTCACAGAATCCAGATACTTCTTCCTTAGTCTTCCTCTTCCCTTCTTCACGAAAACCTTTTCTTCCAAAACGATCGTTAGGAAATTGTTATGGCATAGTGTGTGACCAAGGAATTTTGTTTTCCTTATTTCTATAGTTTTGATCAACTCCCTTGTTACATCTATAAGGTGCGTTCAAAAAGTAACGAGCCGGAGGCTGTAATGCGCAAACCGGTGACGACATCGGCTAATTGTGGCGTGTGTAACGAGTTGTGATTCCGACCAGGGCGTGGAAGGTCACAGCCCGTCGCTAGAGGGTACGCGTGCACGTCACGTGACGATACAAAGCGAGCAGCAGCATGCACCAATCGTCCAACCAAGACCAAGACAGTAAGCCATTTGACATGCTTCCTGGTTTGGTTGAAGACTGTGGGGCACCCATTGGGCACACACTTTCCGCAAGTGCAGTCGTTCCTTCATGATGATGTGCACACTTCCGACGCTCAATCCGACCACGGCGGCTATGGCGTTCGTGTCACTTGGCGGTCCAGGGTAATGAGTGCATAAACCAGCTGGATGTTGTCATCGGTAATGCAGAGGGGGGGTTGTGCCCCAGACCGGGCATCATCGGCTAACGACACCCGTCCTTCCCTGAAGCGCTTGTGCCACACCTTGACCCTTGCAAGGGACATGCAGTGTTCGCCGTACACTTGTGACATTCGGCGATGAATGTCCGTTCCCCCTACTCCTTTCGCTGTCAGAAACCGAACAACACCTCTTTGCTCTTCGTTTGACGCCTCCATGGCACTGTTTCCAGTGCGACTGGCAGCGTTTGACGATTGATGCATGCTGCTGCTCGCTTTGTATCGTCACGTGTCGTGCACACGTGCACTCTAGCGACGGGCTGTGACCTTCCACGCTCTGGTCGGAACCACACCTCGTCACACACGCCACGATTAGTCCATGTCGTCACCGGTTTGCGCAATACAGCCTCCGGCTCGTTACTTTTTGAACGCACCTTATACTTCCTTGAGGACTTTTTGATTTGATTTTTTTCTCTATCCAGCTTATTTTCAGCAACCTTATTCATACCCACATTTCCATTGCTTCCAGGCGTTTTATATCATGTTTTGCTAAGACCCATGATTCACAGCCATACAACTAAACACCCCACACAAACAATTTGACAAAATGTTTCCTAATTTTAGTATTTTTGTTTGTCGGAAGATGTTTCTTGTTTCACAAACCCAGTTTAGCTAGAGCAATCCTCCTCCTGATTTCTGTGGTGCACTTATTGTAGTGTGGGATAATTAGGGCTCGGATTTTTAGGTACATAAATATTTTTTAATGAAAATACATATTTAATCATTATTTTAAGCTTTTCATTTTCTAGCACCAAAAATACATAATATTTAAATTTTTAAATCAGTATGATCTTTCATTTTATTGCATTTTTGCTCGGTGTTACTTCAACGGGGAAGAACCTGTGAGCTATCTAATCTTCATGCAGAGCGTATGTCAGCTCGCAACTGTGTTATTCTTAACTTGTCGCCCCGTGCCACTCACTGTGGAAGCCTAGGATTTCCTTGCCCATAGCCATATGCTAGACCTAACCGCCCCTCCACAGCTACCTGTAAGCAGTGTCACTCACATCCAGTTTATTTCTGGCACTGTGAAGTGTAAGGCAGTTCTACGATGCCTGAAGTAAAAGCAAATACAAGTTATCGTCTGCAGCATGTACCTCTGGGAAGATCTTCCCATAGGGTACAGTATGTTGCAGAATTTAAAGATAATTTTTCTTCTGATGGGGGCATTCTGTTCTGCAAACCATGTGGGATAGCAATCAAGACTGAATACCTCAAGGGAAAGAAACATATTGCCGCAGTTTCGCGCCTTCAGAAGAAGTGTTTCGCAATAATCGTCGGTCATTTGTGATGGACAACCTGAAGATGTATCTCATTGTGTATTGTAATTCTTCAGTAGTCAGTGAGGCATAGCATAAATTACTTTCGTGAACACTGCATGTTGTTTAAATTCACACTAATAAACTAAATTATAATTAAATATTTTTACTTTTAGGTAGATTTCATTAGAAAGCTAACTATTGCAATGGGTCCCATGTTTCGACTTCCGGAAAATTTCGACATATCTTCGTGTTTCACATCCCCCAGACCCCAAAACCACCGTCAGTTCAAAAGTTTATATATAATTTATGTATGTATATATATATGTATATCAGTTTCTTGTGGACACGATAACTGCCGTAATTTTGCACCAATCACTTTGAATTTTTTACCGAATATGTATACCTATAAAATCTCGGTCGAGTTCGTTACTGGGCTAAATCGGTCGAAGGGGGTGAAAATGGGGGGGGGGTCTTTTTTCGAAAAAGTGAAATATTGCTATAACTCTCTTAATATGTGAAATATCGAATCTGTTCAACGTTCATACTATGTGCCGAATAAAGCCCAAAAATTTATGTTTGAAGAGTATTTTTATAGCACCAACCAATGACCAAAGGGGTGGGAAAAAGTGGGTTTTTTCGGGAAACATTAATCATATCTCTCTTAATAGGCACAATATCAAAACCGTACAAAATGGACAATATTCCCCTAATAATAACCTAAAACTTTTGTCTGAAAGAATTTTTGATATGATCCACCATTACGCCAAGGGATGAGAAAAAGGATTTCGGAATTATAAGAAAATACCAAGAGCTATCAGAGGTTGCCATGGCAACACTACTAAATTAGATTTCATTAGAAAGCTAACTATTGCAATGGGTCCCATGTTTCGACTTCCGGAAAATTTCGACATATCTTCGCGTTTCACATCCCCCAGACCCCAAAACCACCGTCAGTTCAAAAGTTTGTATATAATTTATGTATGTATATATGTATATCAGTTTATTTTGGACACGATAACTGCCGTAATTTTGCACCAATCACTTGGAATTTTTTACCGAATATGTATACCTATAAAATCTCGGTCGAGTTCGTTAATGGGCAAAATCGGTCAAAGGGGGTGAAAATGGGTGGCTTTTTTCCAAATAATGAAATATCGCTATAACTCTCTTAATATGTGAAATATCGAATCCGTTCAACGTCATACTATGTGTCGGATAAAGTCCAAAAATTTATGTTTGAAGAGTTTTTTTATAGCACCAACCATTGACCAAAGGGGTGGGAAAAAGTGGGTTTTTCGGGAAACATTAATCATATCTCTCTTAATAGGCACAATATCAAAACCGTACAAAATGGACAATATTCCCCTAATAATTACCTAAAACTTTTGTCTGAAATAATTTTTGACATGACCCACCATTACGCACAGAGATGAGAAAAATGATTTCGGAATTAGAAGAAAATGCCAAGAGCTATCAGAGGTTGCCATGACAACACTGCTAAATTGATGAGGGATGAGCCATTAGACGTTGCCATGACAACGCACTTGCACGAGATCAGATTCAGTATTTTTCCATCTGACTAAGTGGGAAGCGGCTTCGGTGACGTAACTGGTAGCATGCTGAATGTCTATGCCCAAGGTCGCGGTTTCAAAGCCGGCCGAAGTCGTCGGATTTTCTAAGAGCGCTAAAATCCCTCAGTATGCTTTCCTTTGGAGGGGAAGTTCCAACGTTCGTTGCGAGTTGCTGGTTGGGGTGGCATCTAGTAGCCAAGTTCACAGCTAGGTGTCGTTGACGGTAGTACCTGGTAACAACATTAGGAACTACTGCTTGAAATTGACCGTCTGCAGTCCTTACCTGAATTAAGACTAATACAGCCATTACAATTCACACCGTTTATCAGACAGATTCTACACTCACCCAAAGTACACGGGGTTAGATGACCGCGTTGTCGCAGCCCCTTTACTGGGGAACCAACCAGAGGTATATTTCATTAGAAAGCTAACTATTGCAATATGTACTATGTTTCGACTTCCGGAAAATTTCGACATATCTTCGCGATTCACATCCCCCAGACCACAAAACCACCGTCAGTTCAAAAGTTTATATATAATTTATATGTATCAGTTTCTTGTGGACACGATAACTGCCGTAATTTTGCACCAATCACTATGAATTTTTTACCGAATATGTATACCTATAAAATCTCGGTCGAGTTTGTTACTGGGCTAAATCGGTCGAAGGGGGTGAAAATGGGGGGCTTTTTTTTTTTCGAAAAAGTGAAATATTGCTATAACTCTCTTAATATGTGAAATATCGAATTCGTTCAACGTCATACTATGTGTCGGATAAAGCCCAACATTTTATGTTTGAAGAGTTTTTTTATAGCACCAATCATTGACCAAAGGGGTGGGAAAAAGTGGGTTTTTCGGGAAACATTAATCATATCTCTCTTAATAGGCACAATATCAAAACCGTACGAAATGGACAATATTCCCCTAATAATTACCTAAAACTTTTGTCTGAAATAATTTTTGATATGAACCACCATTATGCCAAGGGATGAGAAAAATGATTTCGGAATTATAGAAAATGCCAAGAGCTATCAGTGGTTGCCATGGCAACACTACTAAATTGATGAGGGATGAGCCATCAGACGTTGCCAAGATAACGCACTTGCACGAGATCAGATTCAGATTTCCATCTGACTAAGTGTGAAGCGGCTTCGGTGACGTAACTGGTAGCATGCTGAATGTCTATGCCCAAGGTCGCGAGTTCAAAGCCGGCCGAAGTCGTTGGATTTTCTAAGAGCGCTAAAAATCCCTCCGTATGCTTTCCTTTGGAGGGGAAGTTTCAACGTTCGTTGCGAGTTGCGGTGGCATATAGTAGCCAAGTTCACAGATAGGTGTCGTTGACGGTAGTACCTGTTAGCAACATTAGGAACTACTGCTTGAAAATGACAGTCTGCAGTCCTTACCTGAATTACAGACTAATACAGCCATCCCTAAGTACACGGGGTTACATGACCGCGTTGTCGCAGCCCCTAAACTGAGGAACCAACCAAAATCTCTGCGGGAGATATAATTTTGCGTGAAGAAGTAACAGACCGTTACATAGTCACACATCAGTGTCGAAACCTTGCATAAGGACAGTGTGACCACAAGTATAAAAATGGACCCCAAATGACAAGAAGGTTACCGTTCCCATAAGACAATAAAATGTTTAATATAAGCATAAAATGACGAAAAACAAAGTTAATTAAGCTCCAATTATAAAATACCTTCTCGCAATAAATGAGGTCTGATCCTTCTACGAAAACCTGCATATTCTGCCTATTTTCGCCTATCCCCAAGTTTGTCCGGTGAAAGCTACCTCCGCCTTCCGGCGTGCCGAGAGGACTTTTTTTTGTCACATATTTCAGGTATATTTAATACATAAAAAAATATTTTCTTGATTTTTAGCACCTACAAATCCGAGCCGTAGTGATAATGCTTCCCAAGTAACAGAACTGATTGACTTGTTTTTACTATAAGATCACATAATAGTACTGTACATAATGCAGCGAGCCTATAATGTCAATAATTAAGACACGAGTATATTTATAAAACGAGCGTATGCGAGTTTTATAATTTACATACGAGTGTCTTAATTACCATTATAGGGGAGTTGCATACGACTGTTTATGTTCGACGATAATTATTATAACTATTTTATGTTCGAACATAAATATTCATAAATATCTGTCGAGATTTCGCCATTTTTATATACTGAACAGAGCGCATGAGACGCAGAGAATGCCTCGTATTTGACCATGGCCTCCTCAATTACTCTACTATGACATTAGGCCAGGCGGTGAAATTTAAATTAGAAGGCCGTGGAACTCTGCGCATCTAATTATCTAATTGGTCAAACAACTGTTTCTTGAGCTCTGATTGGTGGGAGAAACTGTTTCATAATGAAAAGTAGTGTTATTATGAGCCTCATTTTAGTACAGTTTTCTGACATATAATAGTCAGGGTCGAACATAAAACAAATTATGATCTGCTGCTGTTAATGTTCTTGTCCTTTCAAAACCCCTTCATTGTTTCGATAAGTCGAACTCAACGTTCTCCCGTCCATCCTTTCCACGATCTTATTGGTCGTTCTTCAAGCGTAAATTATTATTATTATTGACATATATGGTAGGAAAGCTGTGAGTTATTTACACACTATTTTTTTCATCTATTATCGTCAGCAATATCATTATCATAATGGTTGCCATGGTGGGTGAGTGGTTATCTTGTCTGGCTACCAACCACAAGCTTGCAGGTTTGCTCCTGGCCATGGTAAGTGATTTTTGAAAGGCGACAAAAATCACGACACGTATGTCATACGTTGTTGGCATGTTAAGGAACCCATTTGAATTCAGTAGGTCGTGTTCATAATGGCAAACCTAATCTCGGGATTTTCCGCCAACACAAAAAGTTCCTCCATTCTCTACTAGAAAGTGCTCTAGTGTCAAGGAGCTTAGATATTTATTAGCCTATTTTCAATTTTGAAAACATAGGCTTATGAGATCACCTTTTGTCCGTGTGTGTGTGCGTGTGTGATTCGTGTGTGTGTGTCCCCCTAATAAAATCTAAACGGCTGGAGAGATTTCAATGAAACTCGGTAAGTTCATAGCTCTAATCCGGGCGACCCCGACCGTGCCCTTCAAATTTTGTTACGTCTCACCAATCCAACATGGCGGCTGTGCGAAATATTTCACCAGCATTCAATATCTCCGAAACTATTACCGATATCACCCCGGAATTTTGTATGGTGATAAAGGGAACTACTAGAAATTCATTTATGCGACCTTTGAGAATCTGGTAACTACAAAACCAACATGGCGGCCAAGCGAAGTTGCGACTTTTAAATGGACGTTTCTCGCTATTTAGCCAACCAAACGCAATGAAACTTGGCACAGTATATGTTTATATACATTTTAATGCACCGACATGTAACTTCGTTCAATTGTTTACATAACCTGAAAATGGCGGCTGTGCGAAATATTTCACAGTCATTCAATATCTCCGAAACTATTTATGATATCAACCTGAAATTTTGTACGGTGATAAAGAGCACTGCTACAAGTTTATCGATGTAATTTTCAATAACCTGTAAACTACGAAACGAACATGGCGGCCAAGCGAATTTGACACATTTTAATACATTTTTCTCGTGATTTAATCATATGAGCGCTTTGAAATGTGGTACAGTAAATGATTATATATATTGTCATTCACTGGCATCTAATTTAGTTCAATTGTTTACGTAAACTGAAGATGGCGGCTGTGCGAAATTTTAAAATTAAGTTTTTATTCTTGTGTCGTAATCATGCGATCGAAGTGAAAGATTGAATAATGAAGCTACGCAATAATTTTCCCTTAATGTTACCGGTACATAACTCTATGGCATATACTTATAACAATCCAAAATGGCGAGCATCCGAAATATTTTGACGGTTCTCAATATCTAAGAATCTTTTCCAGCATTCAAACTGATTTTTTTATGTTCATAGAGGCTATGAACATTAGTTCACCTATATGACTTTCAGTAACCTGGTGAGCACAAATCCAACATGGCGGCGACGCGAAATATAAATATTTAAATGGACGTTTCTCGCGATTTAACCATCTGTGTGCAGTGAAACTTTGCACGTTCATGCTTTTAGAAATGTTAATCCATTGGTATCTAATTTATTTCAATTGTTGTCATAACCACAAAATGGCAGCTGTGCGAAATTTTAAAATTTCGTTTTCACTTCTTGTGTCCTAATCATGCGATTGAAGTCTGAAAACCACACGTACACAATATTCTTCATGTAATAGTACATAAATAAAAATCCAACCTGGCTACCATCTGCAATATTTAGTCGGTTCTCAGTATCTACGAATCTAACTTAGCAATCAAACTGAAATTTTGTATGTTGATAGAGGCAATTAATATGAGTAGGATATATGAAAATAGGCTGTATAGTTCTTCACCGAACTACTTGTTTACCTACTTTTCACAATTTTGTAAAGATGAGGAAAAAGTTGACTTTCTGTATGAGATCAATCCGGGCAAATGTTAGCAAATGACATCAGCTGATATGTATTACATAAAGAAGGAATATAGTGTGAGCATTTTGCTCAACGTGTGACCACTCGCGTAACTTTCGTTCTAGCGACCACTGCACTGGCGGGCTAATAATTTGACGACTTGAGAGTACATTTCATACTTCTTTCATCATCGTTGTTTACTCAGTATCTGTTCTTTTATTGTTCTGGATTAGTACTTGTTCCCCCAACTTCAATGCAAAAAAATACTTAGTATGTGAACAACGTTGTAGAGAAACTGGTTCACAGACCTATCCTCATGCAAATTGAAAGTCGTGTAACCCGGGGACGGCTGCACATTGTTTCGTTTGACAATTAATTACTTGAGTAATATTATCTACAATTAAATACAGCATATTAAAAAGATGTTAGTAACATAATTGGAAATATATCAACTCCCCTCACATCGAGGTGTCTAGTCTTGCGCTCCATTCCCCGTCCGGCACTGGCTGTGTAGATCGCAGCTCAGTGAGAATTTCTACGTTTATTGCCAGCAAACTCTGCCTTTTGCGCATGCGTGCCCACCTTTTCCGTTGTGCTGTTGAGACAACAGCCAAGACCAGGTGTCAATACATCACAGCAATTCTTCGTTCGAGCACACAGCGTCAGCACTGGTCGCACGTAGCAGGTGGCTCCTTCTAGACCAGTGGTATTCAACCTTATTTTAATGATGGGCCAAATTTTTGTTATGGAAGGGCCGCATTAATCTTAATATATTGTCTTTCAACTTGGAAGAAGAAAACATCACTTTTTAATAGTTTTATTTAGTTTTAAAATTACAGTGAAATCAATATTAATATATGTTACAAAACATAAAACTAAATTAAAGATATCAAATGGTAATTGTTTTGAGTTCAATGAGAAATCTGACACTGTTTTTCTTTCACTAATCAGTCAACATTGGCTTTTATGTTGGATGAAGCAATTCGAAGAGAGTTCTCTAAATGAGTGTCAGAAACACGATTCCTCAATTTTGACTTCACATTCTTCATTTTGGAAAATAACTGCTCACAGATGTAAGTGCTACCGAAAAGGGATGCTTTTGACAGAACATGAGATCTGATCGCTGGAAATTGATGTTTTTCAACATACAATGGGGTGAAACTTCAAAAGTCCAACATTTTTCAATTTCTCCTGCAAATCGTTATTACGCTGACACTCAATAAGTTCCATTTGTATGTTTCCGGGATAGTCTTGCCACATTCACACCAAATGGAGCACAACCTAGCCTCATCATTTATTTTATTTAACTTGAAATCTTCAAACCTGTTAGTGAAATCAGATCGTAGAACAGTGAGTGCTTCACTGTAGTTTCCTTTGTTTTGAACTTCACATCGCTCCGCGGGCCGCGGTTTGAAGATCACTGTTCTAGACTCTGCGGTTGCATTTTAGAGGGAATTACTCAATGCAAACAGTGGGAAAAATAGAAGAAACTATCAGCTGTTCAAGCTAGAAGGTCTTTCAATACTCCCAGCTTACATATCCCACAGCCACTTTGTGTAAATCGATGAATTATAGTTTGTTCAGTTTGGAAAACTCAGTGAAGAGCCTCTTAAGTGTTACTGAGTATTTCTATAAATGATATTTCTATACATTGATATTCTTTGGAGGAGGGATGGGTTACAGCACACAGCTGATTTTCTGCATCACCGCCACTGGCGTAAACACGTGCTCGCCTCTAATATAACCTTGTTAGAAATAATCAAGATCTGAAAAACATATCCATGACTCATGTTCCTCACTGTAGGGGAGGAACTTCATTTTTAGCCTAATTTTCACATTTTGCAAAAATGAGGAAAAAGTAGACTTGTGAGATCGATCTGAGAAAATGTCTGTCTGTCTGTCTGTCTGTCCTTCTGTCCGGTCTATCCAGTCTATCCTTCTGTCTGTCTGGCTGTGTGTGTGTCCCCCCTATCACCTCCTAAACGGCTGCAGCAATCGAAACGAAATTTGGTATGAGTAAAGATGTATACCGGAATATCTCAAGCCCATTTTGAAAATGATGCCAGTGCTACCAACTGCTGAAAAAACGCAATAGAAATTTGAGCTCCATGTTGGATATCATGTACGGTATGCATGGGAGCTATTCCAAAATTGGAACACATGTAGATAATATTATTTCAGTTTAATTTCCAGGAGGCCATACATGACAGTGTTGCCAAAATAATTTTAGGCCTTCTGATAGGTCCGATTTTTAAATGCATATAACTTCTACACTATTAATTGGATTTCAAGCAAATTTTGTATGTAATAAGTGTATATAAACAGATAAGACTGAGTGTATTCTTAAGAGCCACCAGGGCTGCCAATTGTTAATAATTGCTCTCTCTATTTTGTTCATCCAAATACCAATATATCAGAAAGTATGCAAGCCGACAGTTTTAATCTATGCACACGTATAGTACCTGACATTTTAGATTAATTTGGAGTGACTTATATACTTCAGTTCTACCAACATGATTCTAAGCCTGCTGATAGGACCAATTTTTAAATACATGTAACTCCTATATTATCAGTTGGATTTCAACCAAATTTCGTATGTGCTATGTGTCTTCTTCTTCTTCTTCGTCTTTTCCCGTTCATGCGGGGTCGACGTTTCTGACAAGTCGTTTCCATTTTCCTCGGTCCCAAATAGTGTTTTCTGTTAACTGCTTCTCCCGGAGATCATCATGCACGCAGTCCATCCATCTTCTTCTAGGCCTGCCTCTTTCCCTTTTGCCTTCCACCTCCAGACCAAGCACTCGCCTTCCTACATAACTCTCATCCCTGCGCTTAATGTGGTCATACCAGAGCAAGCGTCTTTCTTGCACTTTTTTGATATTTCAGTCACTTTTACGCTGCCTCGTATGAAGGTGTTTTTGATGTGATCGTTCCTTGTAACACCACACATCCATCTTAGCATCTTCATTTCAGCTACTTCCAGTCGCATGCACTGTGACTGCACTGTTGGCCAAGTTTCTGCTCCGTATAGCATTGCAGGTCTCACTGCACATTTATAGGCTTTACCCTTTACTTGGATATTCAGTCTCCTGTCACAGAGAATACCAGATAACCTTTTCCAGTTTAACCAGGCAGCCTGAATTCGGTGGGTAATTTCCAGATCTAGATTGCCATCGTTAGATACAGTGGATCCCAGATACTGAAACTGTCCCTTGCCTGTAGCTGGCTACCATCCATCTGAATAGTTTCATTTCCAGTTCCTCCAAGGCACAGGTATTCGGTCTTATTCCTACTGATTTTAAGGCCTCTGTCCTCTATGGCTCTTCTCCAGCATTCCAGTTTATATTCAAGCTCTTCCCTCTTCGTATGTGCTATGTGTGACATAACATATATGACTATAAGTATTCTTAAGAGCAATCAGGGCTGCCAACTGTTAATAAATGCTGTCTATATTTTTTTACCCTAATATCATTATATCAGAAAGTATGCCAGCCAACAGCTCTATACTTTGCACACGCATAGCACTTGACACTCTAGATTAATTTGGAGTAATTAATATAAGTCAAGGCTGCCAACATGATTCTATGCTTGCTGAAGGGTCCAATTTTGAAATACATGTAACTTCTATACTAACAAATGGATTTCATCCAAAATTGGCACAACAAGATATCATAATATTTCCGATTATTTTTAACCAGCAAACGCATGACATTGTTGCCAACATTCTTTTACGCGTGCTGATAAATCCAATGTCTAACTGCATGTAACGTCCATTGGACTTCAACCAAATTTTGTATTCTGTACCTCAAGAGATGGAACTATGAATATATTCAGCCACCAGGGCTGCCAACTGTAGTGCTCCATTAGGCTACATTATACCAGAAATATTTCGAACTAATTGGACATTACGATATTACCAACTTAATTTCGTCATTATTCTAGACAGGTTCATAAATAATGTAGATTAATCATTGGCATGGAAAGTAGGCTCTTTAGTTCGTCACGGAACTTCTTGTTTTTCTTTAGAATGTTCTCCGCCAAGTTATCGCACGGAATCTGCTACATCCAGCTGTTGTACCGTCTTCTCTCCTACCGGTCTCGTTAACGGTTCTATTTCCGATACGGGATGGTGTGAGTTATCTGGGTCACTGGAGCTACTGTATGTCCAGTTATAGCCGAGATGAATAGGGGGAAAGGTAAGGTCACGTGATATGATCAATAAAAACACTTTAAATTCATTCATTCCCACATTATAGGCATGGGAGTTAATTCGTATTGTTGCAACAACATCCCCAATGCTCGTACAATTTTGCTCTCACAAAAGATGACCTAAACGAATTTGGGTTCCGTCCCACGAGTTCCATTCCCATGAGTTCCGAAAACAAATTCCTTAGGAAAATCGTCCCATGAGTTCCGAACGCGTATTCACGCTTGAGTAAATAAGCTAATGAGTCCCACAAGTTCCAAATATCTCTAGAAAACCCAGCTGTCAGTTCTGAGATTTGACCGGCTAGTAATAGTATTTCATGGTTACCCTTTT
Source organism: Meconema thalassinum (assembly GCA_946902985.2). NCBI lineage: Eukaryota > Metazoa > Arthropoda > Insecta > Orthoptera > Tettigoniidae > Meconema > Meconema thalassinum. The sequence goes on from OX336396.1 coordinate 167,015,057, forward strand.
TTTTTTAATAAGAAACGCGACAACAAATCAAGTGAAGTGTGGATTTGTGCTGCAAAACCATGTGCCGGAAAAGTGATATTAAAAAATCGGGAATTGATTAAAGAAGTGGACTATGATTGTGTTCCTGATGTGGCCAGCGTTGAAATGTTCAAAGCAGCTTCCATGGCCAGGAAAAGAGCTCGCGAGGAGAATAACACTCCAGTTTCACAGGTAAGGATTATTCATATAAATTTCTTATTGCTTTTATTTTTAGCCTATTTTCAATTTTGAAAAAATAGGCTTATGAGATCACCTTTTGTCCGTGTGTGTGTGTGTGTGCGTGTATGTGTGTGTGTGTGTGTGTGAGGTGTGTGTGTGTGTGTGTCCCTAATAAAATCTAAACGGCTGGAGCGATTTCAATGGAACTTGGTAAGTTCATAACGCTATTCCCGGCAACCTCGACCGTGCCCTTCAAATTTTGTTACGTCTCACCAATCCAACATGGCGGCTGTGCGAAATATTTCACTGACATTCTATATCTCCGAACCTATTACAGATATCACCTTGCAATTTTGTACGGTGATAAAGGGTACTGGTACAAGTTTACCTATGTATATTTCATAAACCTGTAAAGTACAAAACGAACATGGCGACCAAGCGAATTTGAAATAATTTAATAGACTTTTCTCGTGATTTAACTTTCTGAGCGCAGTGAAATGTGGTGCAGTAAATGATTTTGCAGATTGTAATGCACTGCCATCTAATTTAATTCAATTGTTTACAAAACCTCAAGATGGCGGCTGTGCGAAATTTTAAAATTAAGTTTTTGTATCTTGTGTCGTAATCATGCGATCGAAGTGAAAGTTTGAATAATGAACCTAAGCAATAATTGTCCTTGAATGGTACATAACTCTATGGCCTATACATGTAACAATCCTAAATGGCGAGCTTCCGAAATATTTAGACGGTTCCCAATATCTATGAATCTTTTACAGCAACCAAACTGATTTTTTTATGTTCATAGAGACTATGAACATATGTTCACCTATAGGACTTTCAGTAACCTGGTGAGCACAAATCCAACATGGCGGCGATGCGAATTATAAATATTTAAATGGAAGTTTCTCGCGAATTAACTATCCGTGTGCCGTGAAACGTTGCACGTTAAATGCTTATACAAATGTTGATCCACTGGCATCTAATTTATTTCAATTGTTTGCATAATCACAAGATGGCTGCTGTGCGTAATTTTAAAATCTCGTTTTTACTTCTTGTGTTCTAATCATGCGCTTTAAGTTTGAATAACACACGTACATAATAATCTTAATGTAATAGTACAAAAATAAAAATCCAACCTGGCGACCATCTGAAATATTTAGACGGTTCTCAATATCTACGAACCGACTGAAAAGCACTAAACTCTTATCTACGAATCTGTTACAGCAATTAAACTGAAATTTTGTATGTTGATGGAGGCAATTAACATGAGCAGGATATATGAAAATAGGCTGTATAATTCTTCACGGAACTACTTGTTTATTTTTTACAAGATATTTTATTAACCAAATGAACATAGGATTGTTGGACTTTTGAGCCACTTTAAATTATTATCTATACTAATATAATTATAATTATAATAATATAATAAAACTGAAGATATTTTTGTTTGTTTATGTGTTTAAACGCGCTAATCTCTGGAACTACCCCTCTGTTAGAGGAGCCAATTCATTTAAGATGGCACGCACTTCCGGCTGGCGCTAACAATGGACCTTATTTATTTCAATAATAAACAAATTAATATGGTACAATTTTGCTGTTGAAAACTAAGCTGGAACTCGCTCAGGTAGTGTTCGGAACTGATGGGACTCGCTCAGGTAGTGTATCTGGCAGATAGCTAATCCGCTAAGAATTTGGAACTGGTGGGAATCGGAACTCATGAAAATCGGAATTCATGGGAGGACACGACGAATTTGAGGATACAATACCTTCACAGGTGTTTCAATGTGGACTGTTCAACCTGTAAGCAAAGATTTAGTGAGATCGGGAGATTGACGTCGGCGTTGTTCCCTTGTTAGCTCAAAGTCGTTCAACGGCATGCTTCATTATTATCTCATTCGCCCGCGTCTGCTTCTATTACCTTATACAGCGGAGCCCATCAGTCTTAAAGGTAATCTATCCTCATTCATCCAATTGAGAGGATCACTACAAGAAAAAGGCAAGTCCAAGCTTTGAAAAACGCTAGTTGATATTCTTTACATTTATTTGTAAGATTTATTTATTTATTTATTTATTTATTTACTGTTATTTATTGTTGTCAGTAATGATAGCCAAACTTCTAATAATATTATAATAATTAAGTTCAACAATCTTTTGTAAAACAAAATCTAGAATGAATGAATAAATATGGTAATAATAATAATAATAATAATAATAATAATAATATCGTATGGCCTTGGTGCCGGGTGCAAGCTTTGTTATTTGTTGCCCAGAGGGCAGCTTGCATGTCGAATTTTGACGTTCCTTGGAGCGCTATTAAGTTCAAGGAGGTTAGATATCTAAGCTCCTTAACACTATAGCGCTTTCTAGGAGGGAAAGAAGGAAATTTGCTGGCGGAAAATCATGAGATGAATTTTGCCATTTTGAACATGGCCTACTGAATTCAAATAGCCTATTTAACATGCCAACAACGTATGACATGCGTGCCGTGATTTTTGTCGCCTTTCAAAAATTACTTGCCACTGCCAGGAGCAAACCTGCAGCTTGGGATTGGTAGTACGACACGATAACCACTGACCCACTGTGGAAAACATTAAATATGGTGATCTTAAACGATCACAGAGAAAAAGAAACCCAACATATCAGCCAGAAATATCGTCACCTTCAGAGCTAGTTAGGCGACTTATAGAACGATGGAGTTAGTGGTTGCCAGTCTCTCCCACGTTCACGAAAGGAGATTGAATGATGCCTCAGGCTCTTAACATGATACTGTTTACCTCAATAAGTCGAAGTTTATATTGAGCTATGTAGTAGGGAACTGTTGGTTATGGCTTGTTCCTCCTCAAGCACCTCTCGAGGCTGAATCAAGTGAGACTCCGTCCTCACGGTCAGGCCGAAGATGTAAGCAGAGGTAGAGTTAGGTTTCAAAATTTGATGTTTTTCAGTCGGTCAACACAATTGTGATGGGTTATTCCCTAATCCTGAATCAAATGTACATGAGATTAATAAATACAATTGAATTTCCAGTTTCGATCTTCAAGCGATCATTTTCAGATCTATTGCACTTAGGCTATTAAATCTAGTATGTCTACATGAATAGGTGATGGTATTTACAATATATACACTTACTAGCAACCCGCCCCAGCTTCGTCCGGGAACAGTTATGAATGCATTACGTGATGAGTGCCTTTTTTCCACTGTCAATGAAATACGACCTACAGTATATCCATTTACGTCCCGGCATGATGGGTTAAAATCACTGACTGGACTATTAGTTATATTATCATGGAGATGCATGTGCAACTAATTATTGTGAGACGTAATTTAAGAATGGCGAGGTGAATGAAACACAAATCCCCCTTTCGTCCAATCTCAACTTTGCGGAACGAAGAGTTCACAGCCGAAATGAAGGAAAGCCGAGTTGCACTTATAGGGAAGCTCCAAACACAACCACTCTTCTCTGAAGTCTTAGCTCAACACGACTCGAAGGTTTTCTGCTGGCTATATCTGGGGTAATGGGCTCACCCGCTAGCTAGGCTGTAACTGGGATGATAGGTTCGCCCCTAGCTAGCTCGTAAACTGTCGCCTCAGTAATTGAATGGAGATTGTGGGAAGAAATGAAAACGTAAAAACACGTATAGTGGGCGATGTATTGAGATAAGAGATATCATATCTCGGACTTTTTGTAGAACTTTTCATGCTGAACAATTCTTACACTCATAGTATATTGATATTTTTAACGGTTTGCCCAGCGTAAGCTTAGAATGCGCACGGACGCCAGGTTCTCTTTCGACTTTTTTCACTGAAGTCGTTACTGCTTGGCTTCCGTTGCTAAAAATAAATTATTTTCTACAGAAACCTTCCTCGAGATATCCTTTACAGAATAGTGAAAACCGCATCAAAATCCATCTAGCGGTTCTTGAGATTACCCGTGACATCCAAGAACCGGGGACTTGAGTTTTATAATAAGTAGATATTTAGTTGCAGTAGTATTGGCACTTATTTTGGAGTTAGATTCAGTTCTATGCATTTTTTGTTGAACCAAATTGACTTGTCTAAATTCATGAATTTACCCTGAGTGATTTGAAACTTTTGGCTTCACGATTTGCTTGACTAGCCGTGAACATTATGGTGTTTGAAGCCTTTTTCAGTGTTGCCTTAGAAGATGCCCTTCAGTCAGTGAACACGATTGTACCCAATTGCAATGGATTATTCCTTAATCCTGAAAATAAAAATTCAAATACACGAGATCAATAAACACACTTGGATGGCAAGTTTCAATCGTCAAGCGATTATCAACAGATCTATTGCACTTACCTGTAGGCTATTAAATCTATGTATAATGTGCGTCCAAAAAGTAACGAGCCAGAGGCTGTTATGCGCAAACCGGTGACGACATGGGATAATCGTGGACTGTGTATCGAGGTGTGGTTCTGACCAGAGCGTGGAAGGTCACAGCCCGTCGCAAGAGGGCACGCGTGCACGTCACGTGACGATACAAAGCAGGCAGCAGCATTCATCAATCGTCCAACCAAGACCAAGACAGTAGGCCATTCGACATGCTTCCTGGTGTGGTTGAAGACTGTGGAGCACCCATTGGACACACACTTTGCGCAAGTGCAGTCGTTTCTTCATGATGGTGTGCACACTGCCGACGCTCAATCCGACCACGGCGGCTATGGCGTTCACTGTCACTCGGCGGTCCTGGGTAATGAGTGCATAAACCAGCTGGACGTTGTCATCGGTAATGCAGAGGGGGGGTTGTGCCCCAGACCGGGCATCATCGGCAAATGACACCCGTCCTTCCCTGAAGCGCTTGTGCCACACCTTGACCCTTGCAAAGGACATGCAGTGTTCGCCGTACACTTGTGACATTCGGCGATGAATGTCCGTTCCCCCTACTCCTTTCGCTGTCAGAAACCGAACAATACCTCTTTGCTCTTCGTTTGACGCCTCCATGTAACTGTTTGCAATGCGACTGTCAGCGTTGGACGGTTGATGCATGCTGCTGCCCGCTTTGTATCGTCACGTGACGTGCACGCGTGCCCTCTAGCGAAGGGCTGTGAACTTCCACGCTCTGGACGGAATCAAACCTCGTTGCACACGCCACGATTAGCCGATGTCGTCACCGGTTTGCGCATTCCAGCCTCCAGCTCGTTACTTTTTGAACGCACCTTATATAAGTAATTTAAGTACTGTACTATGAAAATTATAGATATCATGGTCTCTCTGCCATTCAGATGGAATGCGAATTGGTTGACGTTTTAAAGTTCTCAATATCCTTCCTCATTTCATTAAATCCTCAACACGTGAAATAAAATACAGACACTTCATTTGTTGAGCAGAGATGGTAGTTATTTAAATTAGCTACTCTCCCTGGAATATAGCCTACTGGGAGTAGTAATAAATACTTCAACAACTGATCTATCTGCTCGTATAAAACCAGTGCCAATAGAAAACAATTTATGAGTGGTGCTATTGCTAAGCGTGCATTTAATTACGCACGTGGATTTTATTTCCACGTCTATATATCTTTGAAGCAATTCATTAGCAGTGCGCACGAGTCTCATCCCTGTGATTTGTATTCCAGACGTGCACGATCCCGTGGAAATCATAATTCACGGGTTTTAAGATTTTAAATGTGGCTTCGGTGGCGTAGTCGGCAGCATGCTGAACTGCTATGCCCAAGATTGCGGGTTCAGTCCCGGCCGAAGTCGTCGGTTTTTTAAGAGCATTACAATCCTTCAGAGAGCCTCCGTGGCTTAGGCGGCAGCACGCCGGCCTCTCACCACTGGGTCCGTGGTTCAAATCCCGGTCACTCCATGTGAGATCTGTGCTGGACAAAACGGAGGCAGACAGGTTTTTCTCCGGGTACTCCGGTTTTCCCTGTCAAAATTTCATTCCAGCAACACTCTCCACTATCATTTCATTTCATATGTCATTCATTTAATCATTGCCCCAGAGGAGTGCGTCAGGCCTCGGCAGCCGGCACAGTTCATATCCTCGCCGCTAGATGGGGGCTTCATTCATTCCATTCCTGACCCGGTCGGAGACTGGAAGCAGGCTGTGGATTTTCATTTTCACAATCCTTCAGTATGCCTTCCTTCGGAAAGGAAGCCCATGCCATAGATTTATGGCACGTAAAAGAACCTACCACTGCAATTGCTAGTGTGCAGCAAAATTTGTAGGTTATATATGGTTAGTTAGAAACGCTCTATCATGTTCCAACGTTCGCTGTAGTGACAGAAGCATCTGGTAGACAAAATTGGAACTACTTGAAATTGAACTTGTTGGGAGCCCTCGGGTGTTCAATCAAAAATACCAGCTATGGCCTTGGTTGCATTCATATATAATTAATATTTTTATGTTCGACCCTGACTATTATATGTCAGAAAACTCTACTATAATGAGTCTCATTATAACACTATTTTTCATTATGAAACAGTTTCTCCCACCAATCAGAGCTCAAGAAACATTTGTTTGACCAATTAGATAATTAGATGCGCTAAGTTCGACGGCCTTCTAATTTATATTTCACTGCCTGGCCTAGTGTCATAGTAGGGTAATCGAGTAGGCCATGGTCAAATACAAGGCATTCTCTGCGTCTCATGCACTCTGTTCAGTACATAAAACTGGCGAAATCTCGACAGCTATTTATGAATATTTATGTTCGAACATAAAATAGTTGTAATAATTATCGTCAAACATAAACAGTCGTATGCAACTCGCCTATAATGGTAATTCAGACACCCGTATGGAAATTATAAAACTTGCATACGCTCGTTTTATAAACATACTCGTGTCTTAATTATTGCCACTATAGGCTCGTAGCATAATGTACTATTAAATGTTGAGTGAAATCATTTCTTTTAACAAGGAGGTTCTCTGAACGGAATGAGGAAATAATGCAGGAGATGCACACAATAGCGTATCTAGCCACAATACCCTAGAGAGAAACACTAAAAATAAAATTAAAAAATTAAGAAAATAAAGCTATGGTAGTAAACCTCATAATAGAATTGACAGCTTCAATAATGTAAACCGGTCCGCCTTGTTGCGTACTGGCTGGCACTCTTGGCTGTCGCCACAGAGGCCCGGGTTCGAATCTCCGCTCTGCCAATAAATTTTATTCTGGTCTGAGGGCTGGAACGGGGCTCAATCAGCCTCATGAGACAAATCTGAGAAGAGGCGGGTTTGATTCCCACCTCAATCATCCTGGAAGTGGTTTTCCGTGTCTCCCACTTCTACTCCAGGCGAATGCCAGGTTGGTTCCTAACTTAAATCCACGACCGCCTCCTTCCCAATCATCATCTTAATTACAAATACATACACTAATACAGCCATCACATTAACACAGGTTACCAAGTACACCCAAGTACACGGAACTACATGACCTTGGGATAAATTTATGTAGTCTCCCTGTTAGAAAATTCTATCATCAGGATTATTAATATGTTCTGAAAAATATCAATTGAAAATAAGTTGCTATCATATGAACAATTTGCATACAGGAAAAGTATGGGAACTGGGACATTACTTGGAAAATTTGCTGAACTAGTAAATAAGAAACTTGATCAAGGGAAACAAGTTTTGGTAGTCTTCATTGACTTCAGTAAAGCTTTCGACACCCTTCGCCATGAGATTCTTAGAGAAAAACTAAGAAAAATTGGTATACGAGACCCAGTACTTGAACTAATGGAAAATTATCTAGAGGAAAGGCACTCTCTGGTGAAAATTGGTGAAACATATAGTAAAGAGAAAAGAATAAGAATGTGTATTCCACAAGGTAGTAACCTGGGACCTTTGCTGTACACACAAATACTACAATATGCTGATGATACGATTTTGGTATCAGTTCATACGTATTTTAACAAGGCAGAAAATTTCTTGCAAGCAGACTTCAATGTGCTACAGAGATGGGCACATGATCATGGCTTAATAATTAATAGTGCAAAAACAACAACAATGCATATTCGGTCTCCAATGATTTTATTACAAAAGGCACATCTAAAAATACATGACTGCGATGGCATGGCAAGTAGCAACAATAACTGTAGAAACTGTATAACAGTAAAAAATGTAACTGTTCAAAAATACTTAGGTGTGTATATCGATTTGTATTTACAGGTGGGACAAGCATATTAATCAAGTTCAAATGGGCCAACGACCGTACATGCCATATTTCTCCTTGTCCATCGTCTAAAAGTTACGCTAAGAGACGCATTGGTCCATTCCACGTGGATATTCCTATTTTCATATGGTGCCCATCAAAATGGCACATGAAATTATACAGAATCCTTCCACCGTTTTTTGTCAGTGGGCCCTGGATGCGCATCGGGATCCCATACAGTCTGCGAGCCTCACATTCTGGAGCATGCGCGTTGATACGTAAATTATCAGTCACGCACAGAGCTTGTCCGGGTGACAATCATGGAAAAATTCAATCCGCATGCAGATTTCTTTGATGAGGGGGGTACGAGTTTGCCATCTCGACAATACTAGCACACACACAGTTACATACAGGCTATCACAGTAACAGGGTGCCAGATATATTCAACCCAGTCTGGCTGCGTGGTTCAGCGGTAACGTTCCTGCTTGCTGTTCCCAAGGAGGTTGCAGGATCGAATCCTGGCACAGTCAGCTGATATTTGAGGGTGCGCAAATGTGAGGGAGCTTTGTCAGTAGATTTACTGGCATTTTTTTTTTTTTTTTTGTCGTGTAGCCTCCTGAGAGGCCGAGTGCAGGTCTTTCTAGTCGACGCCCGTGGGCGACCTGCGCGTCGGGATGAGAAATGGAATGGATGAAGATGAATGAAACTGGGCAAGGATGGGGAAGGAAGCGGCCGTGGCCTGTCAGAAGGTACTGTCCCAGCATTTGCCTGGTGTTGAAAATGGGAAACCACGGAAAACCATTTCAAGGACAGCCGACGGTGGGGCTCGAACCCACGCGTCTACCGAGTCAGCAGAGAGCTTGGCCCCTTGACCTAACGCAGCGCTTTAGCGCACGTAGCCACTATAGTCGGTATTTACTGGCATGATAAAGATCCCCTTTGGGGCAAAGTTCCGGCAACCTGGCGTCTCAGCCGCAGTAGCTAAAAGTGACGTAAAACAAATAGCATTATTATTATTATTATTATTATTATTATTATTATTATTATTAAGCCTCCGTGGCTTAGGCGGCAGCACGCCGGCCTCTCACCGCTGGGTCCGTGGTTCAAATCCCGGTCACTCCATGTGAGATCTGTGCTGGACAAAACGGAGGCAGACAGGTTTTTCTCCGGGTACTCCGGTTTTCCCTGTAAAAATTTCATTCCAGCAACACTCTCCACTATCATTTCATTTCATCTGTCATTCATTTAATCATTGCCCCAGATGAGTGCGTCAGGCCTCGGCAGCCGGCACAGTTCCTATCCTCGCCGCTAGATGGGGGCTTCATTCATTCCATTCCTGACCCGGTCGGAGACTGGAAGCAGGCTGTGGATTTTTCATTATTATTATTATTAAAGTAAACCCGCACCCTAGTAGGTCTATATGTCTAAACCCCAAAATGAAACAACAACACTAACAGTAGTCCGTGATTCGCATGACCTTCCAGAATGTAACACAATAGTGCCTTAGTAAGATATTACCTGTAGCAGCTGTTCGAAACAATATCTCGCCTTTTTTTTTCTCACGTAAGATGATTCTCAGTTTATTTTCTGTTCCACCATTCCTCATCCTACCTTTTCCACTATAAAATCAGTGCAAGTTTAAATTGAATTCTTTGCAGACTTTATCTGATAAAGTATATTTCACACACATCTTGCAGGCTTTCTTTCCCTGCTTTACGAAATACGGCCAGTTTCGTAACACAATTCTCTCTGTATAACCCGACTGTTTCAATATCATCGAGTGTATAACATGGTTAGCTAGTTCGTTTACGAGGTACGTCTAGAAAGTAAGTTCCGTTTGGTAATAAAATTAAATTGTGTACAGATACAGAAAAATTATTTATTGCACAACATTCTACACCTCTTAAACTACTTTTCCACATAACTGCCGAACTTTTGCAGGCATTTGTCATTGCGTGGCACAAGTTTTTGGATACCTTCTTCATAGAAGTTTGCCGCCGACCCGTAAACGAGAGTGAAGACTCCCCTGTAAGATATCCTGCCGTTTGGCCACCACAGTTAGGCAAATTGCGTGCTTACCAGGAGAACTGCGTATGTTTAGGAGTTCTCCTGACCACATACGCAATTTGCCTAACAGTGGTGGCCAAACGGTAGGATATCTTACAGGGGAGTCTTCACTCTCGTTTACGGGTCGGCGGCAAACTTCTATGAAGAAGGTATCCAAAAACTTGTGCCACGCTATGACAAATGCCTGCAAAAGTTCGGCAGTAATGTGGAAAAGTAGTTTAAGAAGTGTAGAATGTTGTGCAATAAATAATTTTTCTGTATCTGTACACAATTTAATTTTATTACCAAACGGAACTTACTTTCTGGACGTGCCTCGTATTAAAATACTGTATGTGACTGGGAAGCGGAGAGTTAAAGTAATTCCATACAGTATTTGTGAGTGTATGCAGGGTGAGTGGGGTATTATCGGTAAGACGATAATATACAATCGATCAGACAAGGAAGCGTTGAAAGACGTGAAAATCGTATGGGAAAAGGTGATTGGTATAAGAAAATACAAGAGGAAAATTAATGTTGGGAGCTCACTTTTTTTCGAGTGAGGTGGAGAGCGAGGGGAAGGGGCTTCTTTCGACACAGCGTTCCTTTTGTAGTCATGGCAACCCGCTTACAGCTTGGTCGAATATATTGGGGCGGCTTCGGTGGCGTAGTTGGTAGCATGCTTAGCTTCTATACCCAAGGTCGCGGGTTCAAACCCGGTTGAAGTCGTCGGAATTTTTTAAGAGCGTTAAAAATCCCTCAGTATGCCTTCCTTCGAAAGGGAAGTAAAGGCGGCGGTCCCATGTCATAGATTTATGGCTTGATAAAGAACCTTCTACTACCTACACTTGTGTGAAGTTAAATTATAGGTTAAATTTGACTAACGCTCTTAGGTTCCAACGTTCGTCGCCAGGAGCTGACTGCGGTGGCATCTAGTAACGAAGTTCAGAACTAGTTGGTCGTTGACGGTGGCGTTTGGTAGGTAATGTTAGAACTACTTGAAAATCGAATGTATGCAGCCCTTACTTGAATTTAAAACAGATCACACTAATACAGCCATCACAATTAACATCGGTCATCAGAGAAATAATTTCAACTCTGAGATTTGCTGATGACATCGTCATCTTGGCCGAGACGCCTGAGGATTTGAATGAGTTTTTGAATGGTATGGATTCCGTCTTACGGAATGAATACATAATGAAAATTAATAAATGTAAAACAAAAATACTGGAATGCAGCCGAAATGAATCAGAAACCTCTATGGACATCAAATTGGCAGGTGAAAAGCTGAAGGAAGTAGGAGACTTCTGTTACTTAGGAAGCAAAATAACCAGTGATGGACGAAGCAAAGAGGATATAAAAAGAAGGTTGGCTCTGGCAAGGAAAGCCTTTCTTCAAAAAAGGAATCTGTTGACATCGAATATAGATTTAGGTATTTGGAAGTCATTTTTGAAAGCCTTTGTCTGGAGCGTGGCGCTCTATGGAAGTGAAACTTGGACTATTCGTGCAGCAGAAAAGAGGGGAATTGAAGCATTTGAAATGTGGTGTTACAGGAGAATGATGAAGATCAGATGGGTAGATAGGGTGACAAACGAAGAGGTAGTAAGACGACTGGTAGAGGAGAGATGTTTCTGGCGACTACTAATGAAGAGAAGAGATAGGTTAGCAGGACACCTACTAAGACACCCAGGAATAGCAAGCTTAGTTATGGTAGGCAGGGTTGAGGACAAGAACTGTAGGGGTAGACCAAGGTTAGAATATGTTAAACAGATTGCTTCGGATTTAGGGTGTGGTAGCTATGTAGAGATGAAACGATTAGCTCTAGACAGGGAGGCATGGAGATCTGCATCAAACCAGTCAAAAGACTGAAGATTCAAATACGCACCCAAAGTACACGGGGCTAAATGACCGCGTTGTCGCAGCCCCTTAACTGAGGAACCAACCAACTCTTCATTGTGAATCAGTAATAATTCTCTCTGCCTTTCATAGGATTTTCCATATTATTTACAACCAAATACAAATCTGGTTACTGGGTCATTTCGTGTACAATACATATCCCCTATTGCGTTATTTAGCCTACCATTTGCATTGTATATTATTTTATACAGATTTTCCATTATGTGCTACACATATACGCTCTTGTTCAGAATGTTACTATATCATTTGTTTTAGTAAATACATCTCGATAACCAAATGTATATATAAATGAATTCACATAGTTTATGTATTTCATCCCAAACAACATCCCTCAAAACCAGATAAAACAAAGGGATGGTAAAATATGAGGACGGGTTATAAAGGCTCGCCTATTTCTACCCCCCCCCCCCCCCCGGATATTTGATGCAAGACCACTTAATGAGCCTGTAACTGGTGATATGGAAATTGATGCTTATCATGCATATTCACTTCCTTTTTCATTCATACTTGGCTATTTTAGGTAATAATATAATAATATAATAATAACCCCTGGCATTACAGCCCATGAAGGGCCTAGGCTTACCAAGCACCCGCTGCCCAGCCATTTGGCCTGCAGATACTGGGGTGACGCGTGATCAGTGCATCGAGTCCCCTCGGCCGTTAATCTTGGTTTTCGTGATCGGGGCGCTGCTTCACTGTCAGACAGCTACTCAATTGTCCTCACGAGGCTGAGTGCACCCCGTTCCAATCCTCACGTCAGTTTCTAAAATCCCTGACGGAGCCAGGAATTGAACCCGAGGCCTCCGGGTGAGAGGCAGGTGCGCTACCCTAAACCCGTGGGGCCAGCCTATTTTAGGTAAATAATATCATAATGTAAAGCCCGTAGTGTTTTGGTAGCCCTGGAGGCCCTGGGTTCGATTCCTGGCTCCGAGACCTTTGCTAATTAGGAAGCGAAATAACCAGTGGTGCACGAAGCAAATATGATGTAAGAAGTAGGTTGGCTGAGGCAAGGAATGTATTTTTACCGAATAGGAATCTGTTGACATGGAATATACAGGGTCTTTCATAAAAAGTAAGAACGGCGAGCGGCGGTTTTGTCATTCGCTGCTGAAGCCGGCTTGGCCGAGCCTGTGACGCACCACGGCCCCCTGCTGCAGTATTGAAAGCGCGCGCATAGTACAAACTTGACCTTGCAATAAGCGTGCAGGTGTTCAGTCGCCAGTCTGAACCTCAGCTGCTAACATGTTGAGACAGTTATCATTGCAATATCGTATTTTTGTATGCACAATTTATTTTAATTACGATTCGGCTCGGCGGGTACGTGATGCATTTGTTCAGCGATTTCCTGATGAAGTGCCACCTTCACTAGCACAGATTCCCGTAATTGTAAATAACTTTGACACTACTGGTTCAGTGCTCAATAAAAAAATCACAAAAAATACAGTGTCATGACTCACTCGCGTCAGCCAACATGTGGTTACCAGATACAATGCCTGTATAACCCAGGAAGGACGACACTTCCAGCAACTTTTATAAGGTAATATTTCATAGAGGATTGTACACACGCTTAGAGCAGGGGGCCACGGCTCGCCACAAGCTCGGTCAAGGCCACCACACTAGCGGATAACAAACCCGCCGCTTGGCGTTCTTACTTTATATGAAAGACCCTGTAGATTTAGGTTAGTTCAATGCCTATTAAATTGACTTCTATTATACGAATCTAGAAGGCAATGCTTATGAAAGCCTACCTCTCTTAGTCTAATGCCTGTTAAATGGATTCCTATTATACGAATCTAGACGGCAATGCCATATGAAAGCTTACTTCTGTTAGTCTAATGTCTATTAAATGGCCTCCTATTATACGAATCTAGAAGGCAATGCCCATATGAAAGCCTACTTCTGTTAGTCTAATGTCTATTAAATGGCCTCCTATTATACGAATCGAGAAGGCAATGCCCATATGAAAGCCTACTTCTGTTAGTCCAATGCCTGTTAAATGGCCTCCTATTATACGAATCTAGAAGGCAATGCCCATATGAAAGCCTACTTCTGTTAGTCTAATGCCTGTTAAATGGCCTCCTATTATACGAATCTAGAAGGCAATGCCCATATGAAAGCCTACTTCTGTTAGTCTAATGCCTGTTAAATGGCCTCCTATTATACGAATCTTGAAGGCAATGCCCATATGAAAGCCTACTTCTGTTAGTCTAATGCCTATTAAATGGCCTCCTATTATACGAATCTAGAAGGCAATGCCCATATGAAAGCCTACTTCTGTTAGTCTAATGCCTGTTAAATGGCCTCCTATTATACGAATCTAGAAGGCAATGCCCATATGAAAGCCTACTTCTGTTAGTCTAATGCCTGTTAAATGGCCTCCTATTATACGAATCTAGAAGGCAATGCCCATATGAAAGCCTACTTCTGTTAGTCTAATGCCTGTTAAATGGCCTCCTATTATACGAATCTTGAAGGCAATGCCCATATGAAAGCCTACTTCTGTTAGTCTAATGCCTGTTAAATGGCCTCCTATTATACGAATCTTGAAGGCAATGCCCATATGAAAGCCTACTTCTGTTAGTCTAATGCCTATTAAATGGCCTCCTATTATACGAATCTAGAAGGCAATGCCCATATGAAAGCCTACTTCTGTTAGTCTAATGCCTGTTAAATGGCCTCCTATTATACGAATCTAGAAGGCAATGCCCATATGAAAGCCTACTTCTGTTAGTCTAATGCCTATTAAATGGCCTTCTATTATACGAATCTTGAAGGCAATGCCCATATGAAAGCCTACTTCTGTTAGTCTAATGCCTGTTAAATGGCCTCCTATTATACGAATCTAGAAGGCAATGCCCATATGAAAGCCTACTTCTGTTAGTCTAATGCCTGTTAAATGGCCTCCTATTATACGAATCTTGAAGGCAATGCCCATATGAAAGCCTACTTCTGTTAGTCTAATGCCTGTTAAATGGCCTCCTATTATACGAATCTAGAAGGCAATGCCCATATGAAAGCCTACTTCTGTTAGTCTAATGCCTATTAAATGGCCTCCTATTATACGAATCTAGAAGGCAATGCCCATATGAAAGCCTACTTCTGTTAGTCTAATGCCTGTTAAATGGCCTCCTATTATACGAATCTAGAAGGCAATGCCCATATGAAAGCCTACTTCTGTTAGTCTAATGCCTGTTAAATGGCCTCCTATTATACGAATCTAGAAGGCAATGCCCATATGAAAGCCTACTTCTGTTAGTCTAATGCCTGTTAAATGGCCTCCTATTATACGAATCTAGAAGGCAATGCCCATATGAAAGCCTACTTCTGTTAGTCTAATGCCTGTTAAATGGCCTCCTATTATACGAATCTAGAAGGCAATGCCCATATGAAAGCCTACTTCTGTTAGTCCAATGCCTATTAAATGGCCTCCTATTATACGAATCTAGAAGGCAATGCCCATATGAAAGCTTACTTCTGTTAGTCTAATGCCTGTTAAATGGCCTCCTATTATACGAATCTAGAAGGCAATGCCCATATGAAAGCCTACTTCTGTTAGTCTAATGCCTGTTAAATGGCCTCCTATTATACGAATCTTGAAGGCAATGCCCATATGAAAGCCTACTTCTGTTAGTCTAATGCCTGTTAAATGGCCTCCTATTAGGCCTATAGGAATCTATAAAGCAATGCCCATATGAAAGCCTACTTCTGTTAGTCTAATGCCTGTTAAATGGCCTCCTATTATACGAATCTAGAAGGCAATGCCCATATGAAAGCCTACTTCTGTTAGTCCAATGCCTGTTAAATGGCCTCCTATTAGGCATATAGGAATCTATAAAGCAATGCCCATATGAAAGCCTATTCTGTTAGTCGAAAGCCTATTAAGTGGCCTCCTATTAGGCCTATAGGAATCTAGAAGGCAATGCCCATATGAAAGCCTATTCTGTTAGTCGAAAGCCTATTAAGTGGCCTCCTATTAGGCCTATAGGAACTAGAAGGCAATGCCCATATGAAAGCCTATTCTGTTAGTAGAAAGCCTATTAAGTGGCCTCCTATTAGGCCTATAGGAATCTAGAAGGCAATTCTCATGTAAAAACCAACATCGTTGATTTCCAGTAGCATCAGGGGGCTCTCCTTGTCCCACTAATACAAAGTAGGGTACATCAAAGTGCCTCTTGCGACACAATTCAGCAACAAGGAAGATTGTTTTTTTTTTTTTTTGTTTTTACTGGAAAAGAGTGAACAGTGAAATTGCTTCTAGTGCTGAAGAAAAGTGTAGAAGTTTAAGAACACAATATGGCTGCGACTATGATACTAGTAAAATATACAGAATAGTAAGTAGTACAGGAATTATGTTTCACTTTAGTATACACAAATTTTCAGTTACAAGTATAGGTCTATCAAAGAATTGTAAAGTAATGGTGCTAATTACGAAAAAGGAAATATATATATTCGTTCTCTTTCAGAGCAATTTCCCACGGGATGTATCTTGATCCTTACGAAGATTTATAGGAATACATAATGTACTTACCCTCGCCTTCGGAGTCTGTTTCAGGCCAATTGCAGGTTGACTTCTGTTACTCTGAAAGAAAGATATATTTACGATTAATTGGTTTAAAAGAGAATGCCTATTATAGTTATTTTCAAAAAATAAATATGCCATTAAAGGGTGACACAAATTATATGGACAAATGCTATCAAAATGTCCTGCAACATCTCAGCGGTGAGAGCAGTGCCGGGAAGAAGCCAGCACAAAACCTTATGCCAACAACCATGACGTGACCAACCAGTAACGCTGGAACATATCCTAGGTCAATATTCTAAAGGGGAACTACTGCGAAATTCTCGCCATCACAGAGTACGATCATCAATAGCCACTTCCCTGAGGAATTTGAAATGGGAAGTTTATGAGGAGGTGCACTACATTTTGGAAAATTGCAGTCACCGCACATCAGATATTGTTGCCAATTGACAGGTAGAACAGAAGAGGTTTGATCCTGGATCCTATGGTACGAATGGAAGTGGACATTCAACACGCGGTACGAGTCAATGAGGAGAAAGAGGCTATTTACCCACCATGTATACCTCACCTGAGCGAGAGATATAACCCGCCTGAATATGCATGGTAAGTGAAAAGTCACCTTTTCGGAGCTCGGGGAATATCCTTCAAGTTCGTCGTGAACATTATCAAAGAACTTGGCATCATTGAAAATGATCTTGAGAATATCTGCTTTAGCATTTTGAGAGCCACAATTTTCATGCTACATAATCATTTATATGGTGTATAATAATGCATATCATATTATAGATCCAACAATCTACCTATATTGTGGGGTTTGAAGCCATTTTTCAGTGTTGCCTAAGTAAACAAAAGTTTGGTGAGGTCGACCTCAACTGGCGCAAGAGTGAACACGAAACTGCTCGAAGCTCCAGCCAGGAAGACAACCAGATAAGTAGTAGCCTGTAATATTACATTATCACCATAGTTGACTTTTTACAACCATATAGTCACCCCAAACAGACAAACTCCAGATTTCTATCACCATTTTAGCATTTCACCTAACATCAGATATACTACATTTAGCATACACTGACAGTTGCATTACCAATACTGCAACTGAATAATTGTACATATTGTAAATATTTTTCACCTGTAATCTCAAACATAGATTTTATAGCCTAAGTGTAATGGATCTGATGATGATCGCTTGACGATCGAAACTGGTCATCCTAGTGTATTTATTAATCTCATGTAATTTATTTCAGGATTAGGGCATAACCCAGCTCTTTTGGGTACATTCGTGTTGACCGACTGAAAAGCACCAAACTTTTGTAATCTACCTATAATTATGTTATTCTGAATCTTTATGGTCTTCCGGAATGCCGGGAAGATATGCTTGTGTAAATATACATAAATATAAATAGCTCATTTTTCGAATAGGCTATAAGAATTGGCACTTAACTTGAGACAACGACCACCTCCTTTCTTATCCCATACCAAAATGAAAATACAAATAAAATCAAGTAAAGCCATTGCAATAATATAGACTAATATTGAGATTACACTCTAACACAAAAATACCACCTGCACACGACACTGGAGTGATCAACGAGAGTGCGAGAAAAACGCAGACCTCTACTCGTTATCGTAATTGATGCATTTTTATGCACGGGGTTAGGGTTAATGGATTTGTTGTAGATTGATTTAGGGTATTAGCAACATCGTGTTAGTAACGTCTTGTAACTGAGTGTGTGTTTATAACTGAGGCTAGGGTTTTGGGTAGGAGACGGCCGTAGTATTAATGTAGTTATCACCCCGCATTTACCTGGAGTAGAAATGAAAACCAAGGGAGACAGTTTCCAGGATAGTTGAGGTAGGAATCGAGCATACCCATTCTTAGTTCTGCATCACGAGAATGAGAGAATCCCATTCCAGTCCTCAGACCAGAATTGAATGTCTTGGCAGACCCACGAATCAAACCTAAACCTCCGCAGAGACAGCAGTGAATTCAAACCACTACGCCATGGGGTAGACAAGATGGATTACAGCTGCTAGTGATTCAAATAGGGTGATGATAATGATGATGATAATGCTGACGACACTTCATTTTAAAGATGAGAGACAATAAATTGATGATGATCATCATAATTGTTGTTTTAAGGGGTCTAACATCTAGGTTATCGGCCCGTAGTGGTATAGGTGATAGTGATAATGAAAGATGTTGACAGGAAACCTACAATTAAAACTTATACTGACTCAACAGCTAACTTACGTACGAGAGGAAGAAATTAATAAACAAAAGGAAAATAAATGATGGACAGGAGGAAAATAAATGAGGATTACCGGATTTCTAAGAAAGGAGAGCCATGAAAGGCAGATAGAAAAGTGAAAGAGGAAAGGGCGCACCCCAAATTCAGTAGAAAAACGGGAAAAACGGACCTAGCTCAAGAAGCCCTCGGGGTTACCAACTCCCTAACTCACCAGCCATGAGCCCTTGAGAGTGTAGCTCTATCAAGGGTGCAACCATAAGTGGTGGTGCTACTCACACCCTGCCTCCTTGAGGGCCTTGAGCAGAAGGCAAGGGATATAATGAAAAAAGAGAGAGAAGACTTATCCCTCGAAGAATGAGGGATCAGGAAAGATGAGACAAGGGCCAATAAAGGTGGGAAAGTGAAAGACTACCTAGGCCACGGATACCCTAATACTATCGGGGTCAGAAGAGAACAAATGTTGACCAAGGGAGGCCGACAAGAAAGATAAGTGAAAGGAACCCGGCCCAAGTAAGTGGAAGCAATGCCGCACTTAGCTGGGGTCCCGTGGTCGCCAACCCACGTCCCACAAGTTGTGGGTTGGCGACCACGAGCTATTGATGATCGTACTCTGTGAAAAATCTTCGAAACAACAATAAATTATTATTACAATTGTATAGAGTTTTAGAGAGATATAAAGTTAGTTAGTTAGTTATTGTTGTTTTGGGGGACGGAACTAAAGAGATAGAAACCGACATAGATTTAGGGTTGAAGGAGGAGACTCGGGCCATCCTATCCCATCCCATTGCAAATGGTTGTTTTTCACAAATACCACTGTTATAGAGCTTTACAATAGCTGTTCAATAATCATTTATGTGAAAACGCTAAGGAGTAAGTTTCATAAAACTCAAGCTCTTAAACCAGAGGGAGTTGGAAGGTGCTGTTTTTACTAAAATCTTCCAAACCATCTCTATAGTACAGGAAAAGTCTTGCAATTATTGAAAAGTCAACGGAAATATATTTGTTTGTTTATAAATTGCGTTTAAATAAATAAACAAGATGATAGCCCCTGCCACAACAGTGTCTCTTCCAGCCCGCATAACAGTAAAGCCAGACTGTACACATATGGCGCTTCACAAGTAAGTGATCTTAACATAAATATGGGCATTCAAAAGAACGAGAATTACCCGTAGCTGTGACAAATTGCAATCTGATTTCAAAAATATCGACAATTTGTATAAATAGTGCGTTTAAACAGGCCCTCTTGTAATAATAATAACAATTTGCAAAACGATTACTACGCGTATCTCAAGACAGAAGGAAAGGGAACCTTTTAAATAACTAAATAAGAGTTCTGGTGAACAATAACGATGATCAAGAGCGAGTTACTACCTTGTTGCGCAGTTTTACCGAGTTTCAAACTTTTTAAAGAAGTGGCGGAGGAAGTGGTGGGGCACTTGTGACATAGAAAGGCGCGTGTATTAGGGAGGTATATTACACACTATGGGAACAAAGTAACTTTGTATAATAATTCCTTCTAAAGCGGACATATCTGGACGGAGAGAGAGATCTAAAATTCTTATTAGTAAAAAAAAAAAAAAAAAAAAAAAAAGCACCTTGATGTATTTTTATTTTTGGTTATATGAATAAATAAATAAATAAACAAGATGAAACTGACAGGTCACCGCGGATTACTGGAAAATCCTAAGCTTAAAACAGGTATGAAGTGGACGGAAGAAAGAAAGCAACAACATTAAGAATTCATACGACAGTACTGGGTGAATATTATAGCTCGACGCAGAAGCCAGTTAAAAAGACGTGCTCCTTAGTTGGCCAAACGCAATCAATCAATCAATCAATCAATCAATCAATCAATCAATCAATCAATCAATAAATAAATAAATAAATAAATAATAAATAATAAATAATAAATAATAAATAAATTCATAATTAAATAATGAAATAATTAAATAAATAATTAAATACATAAATAAACAATTAAATAATTAAATAAATAAATAAATCAACAAATAAACAAATACACAAATAAACAACAAATAAACAAATAAATAAATTCATATATGAATGAATAAATAAACAAATACATTATTAAATAAATAAATAAATAAACATTAAAATAAATAAATATATAAAGAAATAAACGAACAAATAAATAAATAAATAAATAAACAAACAAAAGAACAAACAGATAAATAAACAAATTTTCAAATAAATAAATAAATAAACAAACAAATAAATAAGTAAATGAACAAACAAGAAAATCAAACAAATAAACAAACAAGAAAATAAATAAATAAACAAATGAATAAATAAATAAACAAATAAATAAATAAATAAACAAATACAAAAATAAATAAATAAATAAATAAAACTATATTTTCCTTTCTGGAATAATAATAATATCAGCACAGGTCGGTAGTATGTAACTCTATATGTTTGAAATGTATTTCTAAAAGCATCCCTTACAATTTCGGCTCATCGTATCGTATAGTATAGCCTGTATATTGTAGTAAGTTCAATTCTACTGATTTGGGATGCATCAGACTGATAAACTGGCAGCTGCTAGCGCTAATTGTAGCAGTCATAAGAGTGTTTCTCTTTATCCCTAAGGGTTATCGTCACCAAATTGTAGCTCATTCTTAAAATTTTGCGATTTCTTTCAATGACCAACCACTACGTCCCTAACAATAGCAATTGCACAAAACAGAACGTGGGGTTGATGGCTTTGTTGCTCCTACCCCTTTAGAAAGATACAACAACAACAACAGCAACAACAACAACAACAACAACAACAACAACAACAACAACAACGCATAAAGCATATCCACTATGTTGTTGGAGACGAAGACAATCAAGGACTGAACGACAATAATACACAAATTAACGCGTGAATATTGATTTCATCGGAGTTCAGTGGATCAAAAGGTCTCACGAGTTATACCAACATTCCGAAATAATATCAAGACACTATTAGGAAAGGACGATTAAAATGTTATGGTCATATTCAAAGAATGGGAAATAAAATACCGTACTTATTAAAATTATATTTAATCATGACTCCTCATTAAAAGTCAAGAATAACTGTATAAAATAAATTGAAAATGACTTTCAAGAAGTCAAAGTAACAGAAAAAAAATCATGGGACAGGCCTGGCTTCAGATCGTTCGTGAACAAAATAATATAATTTTTCTACAACCCCTTGGGTGAGAGCCATCACTGCATAGTGTTTTAGATCCCTTATTTGGGGGTGGTAGGATCTAAAACGGAAGAGTTATTGTGTTGATTTAGAAGAAGGTGTCTAAAAGGGGGTAGCTTCCCGTAGTCGGGCAAGCTGACCAGTGTAGAGTGTTGTTTAGTGTTAGGGTGCTCCTATAAACGATGTAGGAGTACTTTGGGGGATGGAACTCAATGCAAGGGTCACTGTGCTGGGCGTCCAGCTGACTGGTTAGATAATCGACTTGTACGTGTCAGCTATATGGCGCGGGCCGCTAGCAAGCAAGCCGGTGCGGGAATACGATGTTGCTTGCACTAGCAAGTATCTGGCTACTATAAGTCACGTCTAATAGTGACGGAGAGTTCAGGAAGGGAGTTAGGGCGTAAAGAAGCGTGTAAACAGTAATGCAGGTGAATGTACTGACCAAGTGTTTATTGGTCAGTAATAATGGATATGTGAGTCCCTTTTAAGGGATGTAGTGATGTTCACAATGTAAAAGTACAATCTGTGGGTAAAGGTTACAAATAGAGGAGATCTGAACACTTGCTGACTCACTCACCTGATGATACCAGCGTAGCCTCCGGCCGTCACGTTGAAAGACTGATAATCGAGAGATCCCCTGACCTCCTTAGGACCCCTTTTTATATTCTTCGGCGCTATGCTGTCAGCATTGTGATGGCATAGCTGCCCTAGTTAATAATGTGTCGCTGTGTGTAATAATTGTGCAAGGATTGAACCAGCTTTCTAGAGTGGCAAGCTGTCCTTGCGGTGTTGATGGATGTTGGTCTGGCTTTACAAGGGTTTCCAGTTAGGAGATTTAGATAGATGATGGGGGGATGGTCTCCAAGGGGTGCATACCCCTGGGGTACTGTACAAGCCTTTTCCCTATTTAGTTCGCGTCCCCGCGAACGGGAACGGAACTTGGGGTTGGGATGTTGATGTTATGGATGTAGTCGATGTGGTTGTTTTTGAAGTCCCCTCGTATCTTCTGTAGATGTCGTCCTCGTCGTCGTGATGTCGTATTGATGTGTGTGCGTGAGATCAGTTCGTGTTCAGAGGGGAGGGTTATGGGATATACATATATACATAACATTGCCATTGACATAAAAATATTGTAACGGAAATTGACATTTGCATCTTTGAAGTGTGATGGAGAGAAAAAAAAAATACATGGTACTGATGGTACATTGTTGTGCAGGGAGGAAAAAAACCCAGGGCCGAACGGATGATTGCGTCGTCCGCCCTATCTTAGGGAAAAAGTGCTCCCTGCAATAAGAAAGGTAGAAGAAAATAGAAAAAATGGGTGTTCCAGGGTATAATTTAAGGGAAATATTCAAAGTGTATTTATTGGTTTGGGATAAAACGGAACACCCTGACAAATGGGGAAGTTAGAAGAGTAGAAAGGAAAAAACAAAACCGTGTATTCAGTGTTGCCATTATGGCAGTGTTGAATGGCGTGACATATTGTAAGTTTACATGCATAGGCGTACACTTGAGCATTAATATATATTTGTGTACGCTTTGGGTTTACATTTAATTTACAAGCATGATATAATATAAAAAAATAATAATCTTATTACTAGACCGGTTTGCTCATGAGCCTGGTACCTCGTCTCATTCTCTAGGCCTTCTGTAGCGCTCTCCTCTGTCGACTCATTCTCCCTTCATTTTGCTATTCGCTGAGCTGTAGGTACCTCTTACCTATGGCTGTAGGTTAGTGGTCATGCCGTTAACCTTACCTGTCGCAAATTTTCCCCGTGGGTGGAAAAATTCACCTTGGCAGCGAGGGTAGGTGCTCACAATCTCTGCACCGCCCCTGGCTACCGTATATTGCTTATTATTGAAGCGTATCCATACGTGTGTTTGCGTCAGCGTCGCTCGGTGCCCCACGTCACCTTACGTCGCTGATCGCGGCGCCGTCACCTTATTGGCGCGACTGAAAAATGATGAGGAGTAGTGTGTTTGTGCGACAGAGATAAGGGTATGTGTAATTTGGTGTGGGAAATATATTTACAATAGACATGCTCATGCTCCTTGCTATATGTAAAAAAATGTAATAATGGCAACTCTTTTTCTGTTGTGTATATCCATGGACGCGTTGCTCCCTGGGTTTCCTGTGTTTGGGAAAACGGATTAGTTGTTAGCAATACATGACAATACATTACAATATATTATATATGACATTTTCGTGGCAGCGCTTAATTTATAGAATTAAGTGTGGCGCCACTGAAGTCTAATTTACTCCTAGGTTAGCCTATGTTAACCTGTCTTAGCCTAGTGTTGTCGGGCTTACCTTGGTAACGGATTTTTAGTCACCAAGTGCCGAGATATTCTACCGCAATCCATATATATAATAATAAAAAAAAATTGCCTTAAATGTAGGCTTATGCTATATTACAATGAATTATCATGACTTATCATGAGTTGTCGGACTTACCCTGATGCCGGGTTTGTGGGTCATCAGGTGCCGAGCGGCGTTACTTAACGCTATCTATCTTAATTATGGTCTAAAAAAATGCTATTTCTAAGCCGAAAGGGTGGCCTTATTCTAATGCCGAAATGTGCTGTGCCATTACCTGGCAACAGCGGTTAATAAATTTGCTTAATCCTAGGTTGCGTGTCAAATGCAACCGCTTACAGCTAAATTTGGACCAGAACGATCGCCTGAGGCAATTTACTTCCTCAGGACACCACCCGCACGAGTCCTAGAAACACCGGTTGTCTCTAGGATCGCTGGATTCCGTTCCCTTAATTCTAGATGTCGACGCTTAGGAACTAGTATTAACCTAGTCGCAGGCGGCTTACGGTGCCCCTGAGCAAACCGTTTCGCCCGCTGTGTTTTCCTACTCATTACCGTTATCGTTCAGACGTTGTCGTAGTTGGGCCGCCCACTTAACCCTTATGAGGTGCTCGCAATGCCCCTCTCTTAATGCCCATTGGCTGCCCGATGCGTCGCCATTTATGTGGGCATTGGACATTGTCCAATGGCATAATATCCTCCGGGAAGTGAGCGTCCGGGGAGTCCTCTTCGCCTGTGTCGGCCGCATTAGTAATTATTCATGTGTCCTCCGGGAAGTGAGCGTCCGGGGATTCCTCTTCGCCTGTGTCGGCCGCAATATTTATATTCATGTGTCCTCCGGTAAGTGAGCGTCCGGGGATTCCTCTTCGCCTGTGTCGGCCGCAATATTTATATTCATGTGTCTGCGTTGTTTATGCTGGACGTGAGAAGGTTATTGGAAGGGAGTAAGGTGGTACGCTGGTAGCCTGTTCTCCTGTCATCCTCCCTTGGTCCATGTTGGCTTTCTATCCGCGCCTTGGGATAGTAAAGCTTCACGACCTAATCTGGTCTGCCATTTGTAGTGTGAATGTGGCCAGTGGTCGTAGTGCGACTGGCCATGTCCTAATCGCCTGGAATGATTCCTATGCCTTACAATCGAGAAAAGAAGTTATTAGAGGGGAGGTCTTGTTTTCTCAGAGCCCCTGTCTGTGTTCGCTCCTAATTGTTGAGCGCATGTGTGTGTGTGTGACTATGTTCCGCTACACCACGCGGACGGTTGGTCTGTTACAGGCTAAGTCGTAATATGTATCGCGTGTATGGGCAGAAGGCGCCCGTGGCCTGCCAACGTCTTGTCCATTGCTAAGTGCTTTTGCAGTGTTAAAAATGTATGCTATTATGATTGTTTTGCGTTTTTAACTTCATGGTCAATGCCGGCAAACAATAGTGTCTTGTCACCAGCAATATTGCCATGTGACGAAATCTGCACATCAGCAGTTTGTATGTGTAATGGCTCGGACGTTATGTATGTCAGCTGTCGCCATGTGCCTTCTTGCACGTATGCCATGTTGTTATTGTTCTAAATTCCTGGTGGACGAATGTAGCAATCCGCCCTAATTAGCTAGTGGTGTTGTGTGGCCCTTATTTCATAAGACTTTTGTCTTACGAAATTTCTATACTTGTTTCTGGGAAGTCTATTTTCCCTGTCAGGTGTCACTGAAATTCTATGCCTGGCCTTTGGCCGAAGGAAATGTGGTATTATCTGGTTGTGTGATTGTACGGGCTAATTTCAGTGTGATTGGAAGCCTGGATAGCTGTTTTCCTGGTGTCCGATTTTCTCTGGGATTTGAACCCGTGATCTATGTAATTCTCTGTGTTATATGTCTGCGTTGTGTTTCAGGAATTGAGGTGTCCTCAGTGTGATTTTTGCTTGTGTCTCTCGTACCAAAAATACCGTTGGATAGTTAGTTTTTGGTACGAGCGTGGTGTGTGATCATGGGTTCGGACCCGGGGTGCTGTAAAGGCTTGTTACGATGGTATTTGTGCCGTCCATATTATGGCACGTTCCCCGTGTATGTGCAATGCGCAGATGAAAGTATGCATACCTGTGAGGAGTTTGTATGTTTTTGGATTCCCCTCGTAGTGTAATTTGTGGAGTTCTGAGGTGTTTGAATCTGCCGTGAATGAACGCGTCTTTCCTGTCCTCTTGGAGCAGGCTTAGTTCGTCTGTGTGCGTGAAGGTCAGCCAGCCATGCGTGCCTTATCGCTGACAGTGTAGAATTACAATGTCGTGAGCTCTCATTTGTTTTATGTTCTGTCCATGCTCTTGTCTCCGGCACGCGTATGTGGGAACCTGCTTGCTCTCTGTGTAATTGTGAGTAGTGCTTCTCGCACTGTAAAAAAAAGAAGGAAACTTGTAGTTTAACGTGCCCGTTGATCTGTAGATCATGAGCCACGGGACTTCCGTTTTACGTGGAATCCAAACCACAGGCCATGGCATTTCACTTCGGAAATCTCACATGCCTTGGCCGCACTGTAAAAGAACCTTCTATTAACTACCTTTGTGTTCCCAAGTGTTGTGTTGACTTGTAACGTGGGTCAAGTATGTTCCTATCCATTGATCGAAATGTCGTTATACACGCGTGTCTCCGGGCCGCTAGTCGCGTGTTTGGTGACTATGTGCCGGAGGTGATTTTGTTGTTTTTCATTTATGACCATCTGTTATCGGAACTGTCCCAATCTACTTTAGCTTCCTACTTTTCTTATCCTAGAACTGGATAGCTACCCGACCTTATATTCCTGGTATTCAGAAGGTTGCGGGTTTTGAGACCGTCTTTTACCCAGAGTAATTGTTTCTGGCACTATTCAGGTTGTGTCTCCGGGACAGTTTGGTAGTGTTAGGATCGTATCCCGGTGCGGTCAGTGAGGTTTGAAGGCTATTTCTTGGCCTTCTTTCCACGTCTGCCAGTGGGATTACTTCCCTTTTCTTTTAGTAGTGTTTTACTGTCATGTGGCAATGTAAACTGATTGTGTTATTTCAAAAAATGTGCAGGGTTTCCCAAAGTCTGGGATTTCCATCCTACGGTGTGTTAGCGTTTTAGCTTGCGTGTTGTTGTGGAGATGAGAAAAAAAAGTCATATTACAGGCAGTGTAACGTGTCACGTATGCCTATGTATGAAATATATATAGTTCAACTTGGCCAATTTTTCCTTCATCGGGCCTAATGATTGAGGTAGAGAAAGAGAAAAAAATGAGCTATGCCCCGCTCCGTATTAAGAGAGCACTTTGAAAAGGTATAGAAGATATATTGTATGTCGCCTGCACCCTGCCTTAGGCTGATTAAAGCGGGTTGCCCGATGGCGATAGTCTGTCAAAATTGTGTCGTAAACACTATGAAAAAAAAAATGCTTAAAAATGGTAAGTAGGTCCTGATCGTACTACCCACCTAGTAGGTGACGTTAGCACTATAGTAATCTAGTTACGTCTCAGGGAAATCTACCACCTTTGGAAAATAGTTTGAGATTCTTAATTCTTGTTACAATGAGGGCTCTCGCCCCTCACAAGGGAATCTATCAATCTGTTGGACCGGAACATAGAACACTTAGTCATTTCTACCTAGAAAGACCCGCTTAAGCTCTATGCTGTGATTTGTTGCTTAAGCTGTGTTCGGAATATCTCTTTCCGGCTTTAAGCCGCGTAGCTCACCTGATGGGCTTCTACTTGGCTTTGGATATTAGCACTTTATGTTATCCAAGTTATAATATGGACCCTATGTCCAGTAACCATTGATGGCCTGAGAAGAAAAAAAATGCTAGGTGCCCAAAATAAAAATCAAGAAGGATTTAGAATTATACATCTTTGGTTTAGCCATGTTGTACTGCATATAGATGCAAAAAAAAATGTACCGTTTATGTTAGTGAGTCTGTATGTATTTATTGGCGTAATTCCCCCTTGTAAACGAGCTTATGTGTGTCCCTGGTGGAAGTCGTTACTCCGGTCCGAGCGTCCTTGCTCGGAAAGGTGAAGGGTTCTGCCCTGCTATGAGATTATAGGCCCCTGAAATCCACTGAGGCGCTTCTTTGCCATTTTTCGGGGGATTTTGTAGCAAAGTAAGCCTGGGCCTACTTCCACCGTAGCGCGTGTCTGTAGGTTTGAGTGTGCCTGTTTGCGAGGGCCTAAATGCGCTCTGCGCTATCCTAGTAGAGTTTACGGGGGTGTGTGTGCTTTTGCCTGAGTGGTTTTGTGGGGTAGGTAATAACACCTTTCCTGTACCCCGTGTATTGTGTGTGAGTGCGTGGTCACAATGTGCAGGCGTGTATCGTGCATCCTGAGGGACTGAATGCAACACCCTCTTATGCATTCGCACCTGGGGTACTAATGCCGGTGTTGGCCTTCGTTCTGGCAAACTTGCCCTTTGAACTGGCGGTAAAGGCCGCTTAACTGCCTGTTTCTGCCCTGGCAATGTGGTGGCGTGTAGCCTGACCGCTTTCTGGCCCGTGGCCACGGCAGACTCCTGCCATTGTGTTAGCCTATCTGTGTGGGTGTATGTAGGCTTTATGTGTAGTGGGACGGGTTCTATGTCGTCTGCCCATGACGTGGTTACCTCCTGTTGTCTCTGTGTCATGTCATGTGTTTCTGAGAGTCCTGGCTTCAACTCCCTCTCGTTCGTTTGTTCCGAGGGGATTGTTCCAGGCTCTGCCCCACGTTTTGGCAAAATTGCCTTCTGAACCGGAGCTAAGGGATGTGTATTGGTGTAAGCTTGTCCCCGCAGTGTATTGGAGTCTAACCTGGCCGTCTTCTGGACTGTAGCCATGGTGACCTCCTTCCCATGTGTGGCAGTACATGGCGAGAGGGACATCCTCGCAAATTGTCGAGTCAGCGTATCCACGCTTATGTCCTCTCTCGGCTGGGCTGGTGGCCCTGCCATGTACTCGAAAATGGCTTAGTGAGCCCGGAGCTCCTTATGTTCGCCCCAAATTTGGGCGCACTGCCTGTTGAGGCTCATGGCCTGTTGGCAAATTGTTGTATCAGTGTGCTTGTACTCTGTATAGTTTTGTGGCCGCTAGTTGGAGAAACGCTTGCTCGCGAATTAACTCCTTGTACTGGGTGTGTAAAATCGTGTAGTGCACCCTCAACCTGTCGAGGGTTGCATTATTTATTACGGGACCATGTGTGGTGATTAATTGGTTGTGTATTCCGTGCCTTTGGATATGGATCCTATTGAGGTGTTCATGTATGTGATTCAAGAGCGTATGTGCGCATCTTAATCGCGCTGTCCTACCCTCTGACGGGGTGTATGGCTGTTTGCCCTGCATTGCCCCGTTTTTTATTTATAGTGCCCGTATTTGTGCTTGCCGGCTTTATATGTGCCTCTGGCATCTGAGCAATAATGCTAATAATATTGGCATACCCCTACTGCCTCTGTGGCTTACAATCTCTGTTGTTTCTGTATGAGGTGCCATGTTAAATGAAATGTATGCGTCTTCTAGGAAAAAAAAACTGTGCGTGTTTGTCAGTGTATTCTTATTCTCTCTGATTCCTTCTGGGGCTGGGGGGTTGGTTTGGGAGAAAAAATTCCCTGTGTAAGTAGTACGGAGCAAAAATGCTGCTCTCGTCTAGGAAAAAAAATCACAATTTTGCTTGGCTTTTTGCGGTACGGAAGGGGTCGTTTTTACTACGAGGGCTCGTTGGTTGAGTCCTGTTCTACTGTGCGTAGTACCCCGCCTCCACCATCTGTTTTAGATCCCTTATTTGGGGGTGGTAGGATCTAAAACGGAAGAGTTATTGTGTTGATTTAGAAGAAGGTGTCTAAAAGGGGGTAGCTTCCCGTAGTCGGGCAAGCTGACCAGTGTAGAGTGTTGTTTAGTGTTAGGGTGCTCCTATAAACGATGTAGGAGTACTTTGGGGGATGGAACTCAATGCAAGGGTCACTGTGCTGGGCGTCCAGCTGACTGGTTAGATAATCGACTTGTACGTGTCAGCTATATGGCGCGGGCCGCTAGCAAGCAAGCCGGTGCGGGAATACGATGTTGCTTGCACTAGCAAGTATCTGGCTACTATAAGTCACGTCTAATAGTGACGGAGAGTTCAGGAAGGGAGTTAGGGCGTAAAGAAGCGTGTAAACAGTAATACAGGTGTATGTACTGACCAAGTGTTTATTGGTCAGTAATAATGGATATGTGAGTCCCTTTTAAGGGATGTAGTGATGTTCACAATGTAAAAGTACAATCTGTGGGTAAAGGTTACAAATAGAGGAGATCTGAACACTTGCTGACTCACTCACCTGATGATACCAGCGTAGCCTCCGGCCGTCACGTTGAAAGACTGATAATCGAGAGATCCCCTGACCTCCTTAGGACCCCTTTTTATATTCTTCGGCGCTATGCTGTCAGCATTGTGATGGCATAGCTGCCCTAGTTAATAATGTGTCGCTGTGTGTAATAATTGTGCAAGGATTGAACCAGCTTTCTAGAGTGGCAAGCTGTCCTTGCGGTGTTGATGGATGTTGGACTGGCTTTACAAGGGTTTCCAGTTAGGAGATTTAGATAGATGATGGGGGGATGGTCTCCAAGGGGTGCATACCCCTGGGGTACTGTACAATAGAGAGAAGAAAGGAAGAGCAATCATAGTTAGGGAATGAAGTAATTTAGGAAGAGAAGAACGCTAATTCCAATTCGTCTGTTAAATTGGTTTATTTGCGCTCCTTAAATGGGCATAAAGTTGTATAATAATAATATAATAATAATAATAATAATAATAATAATAATATATTATGAGAATTAAAATCATAAGTCAATAAACTCACTTTCAATTAGAGCAGTGCCGGTTTCAGCCACATTTTTACCTTTCTCAGCAGATCAGATATCAGATAAATCAAGTTCAGTAGCAAGTCTTACACTTAAAATTTTTCTAAACAAAGGTTGTTATCAAAAATATATCTAGAAACAAG
The DNA here is from genome assembly GCA_946902985.2 of Meconema thalassinum. Taxonomy (NCBI): domain Eukaryota; kingdom Metazoa; phylum Arthropoda; class Insecta; order Orthoptera; family Tettigoniidae; genus Meconema; species Meconema thalassinum. The sequence goes on from OX336396.1 coordinate 167,046,528, forward strand.
CTGACCCGGCAGACGTTGTCCTGCCAATCAAAGAAAGAGTTGTAACTTTGTTTCTTGAAGTGCTTTTGGATACACAATATTTTTTTCAACTTATGTTAACTGCCTCTAAACTATCGTGAATTGAATTAACTAATTTAGAAACATTCGTTGGAGCGTGCACAACAACTCTCCAAAGTTTCATCGCAAACGGATAAATGGCATTTAACGCATACGGGATTAGGTTTAAATGATTTGTGCGCTGTCACTAATTTGTTGAATCTACTCGTGCTCTACCAACTGTGAAATGGATTTACAAAGTTAGAAAGCTTCAAGTAAGTGTAAACAATAACTCATCAAAGTTTCATCACAATCGATGAATAGTATATGAACTCATACAGGATTTTGTTGGAACGCTTCGCGCGTCGACACTCATTTGTTACATCTACTCGTGCGCTACCAATATTGTAAAATGGATTTACCAAGTTGAACCCCTTCCCTGGCGTGTACACAACAACTCATCAAAGTTTCATCGGAATCGGATGAATGACATATGAGCACATAAGTGATTTTCTTTAAACGATTCGCGTGCCGTCACTCATTTGTTGAATCTACTCATGCGCTACCAGTTGTAAAATAGATTTACTAAGCCTGAAACCTTCTCTGGCGTGCACTCAATAATTCACCAAGGTTTGATCGCAATCGGATGAATGATATATGACCGCATACGGGACATTGTGGAAACGGTTCGCGCGCCGTCGCTCATTTGTTGAATCTACTCGTGCGCTACTTATTAAAAACTGGATTTACTAAGACAGAAACATTTCCTGGAGTGTCCACAACAATTCACCAAAGTTTCATCGCAATCTGATAAATGGTATATGGCCGCATACGGTACTTTGTTGAAATGATTCGCGTGCCGTCACACATTTGTTGAATCTACTCGTGCGCTACCTATTGTAAAATTGACTTATTAAGCCAGAAACCTTCCGTAGGGTGTACATAACTTCTCACCCAAGTTTCATCGTAATCGGACGAATGGTATTTGAACGCTTACGGGACCATATTGAAACGCTTCGTGCGTCGTCGCTCATTTGTTGAATCTACTCGTGCGAAACCTCCTGTGAAATGGATTTACTAAGTTAGAAACCCTCACGTAAGTGTCCACAACATCTCACCCAAGTTTCATTGCAATCGGATGAATGGTATATGAACGCATACGGGACTTTGATTAAAAGTTCGCGCGTCGTTGCTCATTTGTTGAATCTACTCGTGAGCTACCTACTGTAAAATGGACTTACTAAGTTAGAAACCCTCACTCAAGTGTACACAACATCTCACCCAAGTTTCATCGCTATCGGACGAATGGTATTTGAACGCATACGGGACTTTTTTGAAACGCTTCGCACGTCGCCGCTCATTTGTTGAATCTACTCGTGCGCAACCTCCTGTGAAATGGATTATTAAGTTAGAAGCCTTCACGTATGTGTACACAACAACTCATCAAAGTTTCATCTCAATGTATGAATGGAATATTATCTTATACGGGATTTTGTTGAAACGCTTCGCGCGTCGTCACTCATTTGTTGAATCTAGTCGTGCGCTACCTAATGTGAAATTGATTTACTAAGCCAGAAGCCTTCCCTGGAGTGTACACAACATCTCACCCAAATTTCATCGTTATCGGACGAATGGTATTTGAACGCATACGGGACCTTTTAGAAACGCTTCGCGCGTCGTCGCTCGTTTGTTGAATCTATTCGTGCGCTATCTATTGTAAAATGGATTTACTAAGCCAAACACCTTCTCTATAGCTCACTCAACGTATCACCCAAGTTTCATGGCAATCGAATGAATGGTATATGAACGCATACGGGACTTTGAATCGCTCCAACGTGCAGAGACAAACAGTAGACTTCGACATCACTGCCACCTTTGGTATAAAACACAACTTTCCGCCACGGACGGAGAGTACGTTATGGCGGTAGTTGCACAGATTACGACCAGGTGGCTCTAACGTGAAGAGACAAACCGTACAAAGACATCAGCTTTCACCAAGGCCAAGGCTAGTGGATTCCATGACGACTGTTTTTGACTGTATATTGTTGTTCTAAAATTGTGTGTAAATTGTGGTTCTAAAATTGTGTTCGTTCCACCTACCGAGTCAGATTGTGAATCTAAACCATACATGGATCCACCCTAATGTACATACCAAATTTCATCAAAATCGGTCCAGTCGTTTAGGAGGAGTTCAGTCACATACACACGTGTCGAAGAATTATATATATAAAGATATTAGTAGTCTAAAAGCTAAAAGTGCATTACAATTTTAAACAAGTAGTTCTGTGAAGAACTATACAGCCTATTTTCATATATCCTATTTATGTTAATTGCCACTATCAACATAAAACATTTCAGTTAGATTGCTCTAATAGATTCGTAGATATTGAGAACCGACTAAATATTTCGGATGGTCGCCATGTTGGATTTTTTATATATAGGTCCTAGAGTTATGTACTGTTACATGAAGATTATTATGTACGTGTAGCATTCAAACTTCAATCGCATAATTAGGACACAAGAAGTAACAAGGAGATTTTAAAATTTCGCACAGCTGCCATCTTGTGGTTACGGAAACAATTGAAATAAATTAGATGCCAGTGGATTAACATTCGTATAAGGATTTACTGCAACATGTTTCACTGCACTCGGATGGTTAAATTGCGAGAAACGTCCATGTGAATATTTATACCCGCGTCACCGCCATATTGGATTTGTTATCACCAGGTTATTTAAAGTCCTCTAGGTAAACTTAAGTTCATAGCCCCTATGAACATATAAAAATTCAGTTCGATTGCTATAAGAGATTCGTAGATATTCAGAGCCGTCTAAATATTTCGGATGGTCGCCATATTGGATTGTTAAATGTATAGGCCATAGAGTCATGTACCATTAAAAGAAAATTATTGCGTAGGTTCATTACTCAAACTTTCACTTCGATCGCATGATTACGACACAGGAAATAAAGACTTAATTTTAAAATTCGCACAGCCGCCATCTTGAGGTTATGTAAACAATTGAACTAAATTAGATACCAGTGCATTACAATGTGTATAAGCATTTCCTGTACCAGATTTCATTGCGTTTGGAACATTAAATCGCGAGAAAGGTCTATTTAAACTTTTCAAATTCGCTTGGCGACCATGTTCGTTTTGTAGTTAACCGGTTTTTGAAAGTCTCATAGATGAACTTCCAGTAGTGCCCTTTATCTTCGTACAATATTTAAGGGTGATACCGCTAATAGTTTCAGATATATAGAATACCGGTGAAATATTTCGCACATCCGCCATCTTGTGGTTATGTAAACAATTGAACGAAGTTAGATGTTGGTGCATTACAATGTAAATAATCATATACTGTACCAAGTTGTATTGCGTTTGGTTTGTTAAATCGCGAGAAACGTCTATTTAAAAGTCGCAAATTTGCGTGGCCGCCATGTTGGTTTTATAGTTACCAGTTTTTCAAAAGTCACATAGGTGAACTTCTAGTAGTTCCCTTTATGACCGTAATAAATTCCAGGGTGATATCGGGAACATTTTCGGAGATATTGAATGCTGGTGAAATATTTCGCACAGCGGCCATGTTGGATTGGTAAGACGTAACAAAATTTGAAGGGTACGGTCGAGGTCGCCGGGATCAGTGCTATGAACTTACTGAGTTTCATTGAAATCGCTCCAGCCGTTTATATTTTATTAGGGGGGGGGGGCACACACACACCTCACACACACACACACACACACACACACACGGACAAAAGGTGATCTCATAAGCCTATTTTTAGCCTACTTTCGATTTTTGCAAAAAATGAAAGTAGACTTATGAGATCAACACAGGGCGAAAAAAGTGTGTCTGTCTGTGTGTGTGTATGTGTGTGTGTGAGTCTCTGTGTGTGTATGTGTGTGTGTGAGTCTGTGTGTGTGTGTGTGTACTCTGAATGTCTGTCCCCCCCCTATCAATTCGAACACGGTGAATGCGAATTGAACGAAATTTGGTACAAAGGTAGCACTAGCAAAGGACACCTCAGTGTCATGTTTTATATCGCCGCCATCTTTACTAAAACTGAATGGCGGCCACTCAAACGTTCAAAACGTAAAATCAAATAACGACTAACCAAATCATCCAATCTCTACCAAATTTGGTAACAACATACCTTCGTATAGGATGCGTCTTGTGACCAAACTACAAGGTCGTCCGCCATACCATTTCAGGATGGCGGCCGTGCGAATTATGCAAACTTTATAATCCATATCATGGGACCCACCAGTTCCGATTATCGAGCCGAGAATCGTTTTAACTGTTCTAAAGGAAGAGGCACGTACGAAATTAAAAGTTTATTTTGTAATACTATAGTGCAGACGTGATTTTAAAAAGCTCAGCTGATTCATTAATAAGACAAGATGGCAGCGGATATCTTGTGCCTGACTTATATTTCACTAATTTGAGTATTGAATGCAATATAGCGTACTGATAAAAAATAAATAAACTTTGTATGAAATGCTTTATATATAAATAATATACCCCAGGGATGAAATCGTTTAGTATAAATCATTATTTGCTAACAAGTTCTATGTAAGTCATTTTAAATAGAACGATATTCGTTGACACAACTAGCTCAGTGGTAGAGCGATAGCCTGTCGCTCAGATTCCTATGGTTCAAACCCGATCAGAGCTAGTTTTTTTGCTTGAAATGTTATATGTTTATTGTTTTGTAATGACTCAGATGTTTTAAAATTAAGCGTTATATTGTGCAAATTATGGTGTAAAATATATATTTAATTAAAACATAATTCGCCAGCAGATTTACTCGAGACATCTAGCTGCCAAAAAGGTAACTTCCAGATTTTATTGAAAAGTTTCTTCTTCTGGCCGCTAGAATGCACTCGCTCTGTTAGGATTATATTGTTCGATATTTCACCACTAGATGTCCCGACTAGTCTACGTGGGGATCCATTGATTACTATACCATTATCATTCTATGCGCATCGAATTTGAAGAATGACAAGTTGATACTACGATACATTTTAACTTTTTATTTTAAAGGGTTTGTAACAGCCTATTTTGCGTTACTTGAAAATGTTATTAAGCGTTATATTGTCCACATTATGGTGTAAAATATATATTTAATTAAAACATAATTCGCCAGCAGATTTACTCGAGACATCTAGCTGCCAAAAAGGTAACTTCCAGATTTTATTGAAAAGTTTCTTATTCTGGCCGCTAGAATGCACTCGCTCTGTTAGGATTATATTATCGAAAATATCCACATAGTTTGTATACACACGTCTCTGTAGGGTCATGGAAAGATTTGTTAATTCAATTAGGGTTGTGAAAGCCATGCACAACCAGACGTGTAAAGACATGCCTCAACTCAAAGTTGGATGTTGCCCACGGCAGGTCGTAATAATAATAATAATAATGTTATTGGTTTTACATCCCTTTTAACTACTGCTGCTTTTAGGGACACCGGGGTGCCGGAATTTTGGCCCGAAGGGGATCTTTAACGTGCCAGTAAATGTACTGACACGGCTCCCTCGCATTTGTGCACCCTCAAATGCCAGCTGACTGCGCCAGGATACGAACCTGCAACCTAGGGCCCAGCAAGCGAGAACGTTACCGCTGAGCCACGCCGCCAGTCCGGTCGATTATGTCTCCAGATCCATAACATTCTTGATATACTTCTTATCTTTCTTTCTATCTTTCTTTCTTTCTTCAATGATGGTAGCAGTTTTTATCTAGGTCGTGGCGTTTGGTAGAGGTAAATCGTTTCTTAGGTCTTCAACAAAGAATAGTTCTATTATACTCTTTGATAATAACAACGAGTTATAACTATACTCATACATTTAGGAGAAAGTAGGCTATATGTTCTTTACTGAACATCTTGTTTAGCCTATTTTCAATTTTGTGTGCGTGTGTGTGTGTGAGGTGTGTGTGTGTCCCCCTAATAAAATCTTAACGGCTGGAGCGATTTCATTGAAACTCGGTAAGTTCATAGCACTATTCCCGGCGACCTCGACCATGCCCTTCAAATTTTGTTACGTCTCACCAATCCAACATGGCGGCTGTGCGATATATTCCACTAGCATTCAATATCTCCGAAGCTATTACCGATATCGCCCTGAAATTGTGTACGGTGATAAAGGGCACTACTAGAAGTTCACCTATGAGACTTTCAAAAACCTGGTGACTACAAAACCAACATGGCGGTCAAGCGAAATTGAGACTTTTAAATAGACATTTCTCGCGATTTAACTATCCAAACGTAATGAAACTTGGTACAGCAAATGTTTATACACATTGTAATGCACTGGAGTCTAATTTAGTTCAATTGTTTACATAACCTCAAAATGGCGGCTGTGCGAAATATTTCACTGACATTCTATATCTCCGAAACTATTACAGATATCACCCTGCAATTTTGTACGATGATAAAGGGTACTGATACAAGTTTACCTATGTATATTTCATAAACCTGTAAGGTACAAAACGAACATGGCGACCAAGCGAATTTGAAATGTTTTAATAGACTTTTCTCGTGATTTAACTCTCAGAGCGCAGTGAAATGAGGTACAGTAAATGATTTTGCAGATTGTAATGCACTGCCATCTAATTCAATTCAATTGTTTACATAACCTCAAGATGGCGGCTCAGCGAAATTTTAAAATTAAGTTTTTATTTCTTGTGTCGTAATCATGCGATCGAGGTGAAAGTTTGAATAATGAACCTAGGCAATAATTGTCCTTGAATGGTACATAACTCTATGGCCTATACATATAACAATCCTAAATGGCGAGCTTCCGAAATATTGAGACAGTTCTCAATATCTATGAATCTTTTACAGCAACCAAACTGATTTTTTTAATGTTCATAGAGACTATGAACATATGTTCACCTAAAGGACTTTCAGTAACCTGGTGAGCACAAATCCAACATGGCGGCGACGCGAAGTATAAATATTTAAACGGACGTTTCTCGCGAATTAACTATCCGAGTGCCGTGAAACGTTGCACGTTAAATGCTTATACAAATGTTGATCCACTGGCATCTAATTTATTTCAATTGTTTGCATAATCACAAGATGGCTGCTGTGCGTAATTTTAAAATCTCGTTTTTACTTCTTGTGTTCTAATCATGCGATTGAAGTTTGAATACCACACGTACACAATAATCTTAATGTAATAGTACAAAAATAAAAATCCAACCTGGCGACCATCTGAAATATTTAGACGGTTCTCAATATCTACGAATCTGTTACAGCAATTAAACTGAAATTTTGTATGTTGATAGAGGCAATTAACATTAGCAGGATATATGAAAATAGGCTGTATAGTTCTTCACGGAACTACTTGTTCAAAATTGAAAATAGGCTAAAAATCAGATCCGTTGCAAGTACTGTACTGTATATCTTAGACTATGCTACTAGTATTTTTTTAAGATATTTTTTTGATAACAACCTTTGTTTAGAAAAATATCAAGACTTGCTACTGAACTTGATTTATCTGAGATCTGATCTGCTGAGAATGGTCACAATGTGACTGAAGCCAGTACTACTCTAATTAAAAGTAAGTTTATTGATATCAGAAATGTTAACATCAAGGTTGTTGCCATTTGACATTGTTTCGTTTTGACGAGATTATATAACTAGAATAAATAAATATCCTTGTAATTGTGGGTCCGCCCAGTCAATACTTTTAATTATAATGCAATCAAAGATCACATATATTTAAAATTACAGTACATGTTTCGGGATCCAAACTATCATGATCCCTTCATCAGCGTTTATATGACAGGCCCAACAATTTAAGATAATGCTCCTTTGTGCAAACATATGTTCAAACAGGGTGATACAATGAAAATGGAATGTATGGTGCGTGAAAACGTATGGGCAAGATGTAGCAGACACTAAAACTTAGTACACTCGAAACAACATAGTCAAATCACAGAATTAATAACATTAAAGAAAACCACTGAAAGCTAAAATAGCAAGTCCCAGTTCTTTTCTTTAATGTTATTAATTCGGTGATTTGACTATGTTGTTTCGAGTGTACTTAGTGTCTGCTACATCTTGCCCATATGTTTTCACGCACTATAAATTCCATTTTCATTTTATCACCTTGTTTTAACATAATGTTTGCACAAAGGAGCATTATCTTAATTTGTTGGGCCTGTTTTATAAAAGGTATTGAAGGGATCATGATAGTTTGGATCCCGAAACATGTACTGTAATTTTAAATAGATGTGATCTTTGATTGCATTATAATTAAAAGTATTGACTGGGCGGACCCACAATTTATTTATTCTAGTTATATAAGTTTATTGACATAAAGGTTTTACATTCTCGTAATATATTCAAATTTGTCAATAAGGAATTTGGCAGACTTGGTTTTATTCATGCCTTTTCACAATAATAATAATAATAATGCTATGGGTGTAAAACCCCTTTGAATAATGCTGTAGTTTTTGAAACGCTCTGGTACCTGGAATTTGCTCAGAAGGGGATCATTAGCGAGCCATTGAATCTATTGAAGACCACCTCGTGGCGTTTTAGCTAGCATTCTTGGCTGTCATCCCTGAGGTCTGGATTCAATTCCCAGCTGTGGCAAGAAACTTAATTCCGGTTCAAGGGATTCACTCTGCCTTGTGTGACAGGACTGAGGAGAGATGAGTTCAATTCCTACCTCAGTCATCCGTGAAGTGATTTTCAGTGGTTTCTCCTCCAAGAAAATGCTGGGACGGACTGAGCTTACAATCACGACAGACTCCTTCCCAATTCTAGCCACAATTACAAACAATTACAGCCATCGCAATAGAACAGGTTATAAGAAATTTTACACACACACACACACACACATAAGTACACAAGCCTATGTAACCACGATTATGCTCCTAATGAATCTACAAGAATCTACTGAGACGAGTCTCCTGTATTTAAGTATTTAATGACCCTCAAATACCAACTGACTGCGACGGCATTCGATCTCGTAGCCTTGGACACAGTAGACGATAACTTTAACGCTGCCCCATGCAGCCAGTCATACTCAACAGATACTGAGTTATTAATTCTGTATACTAAATCCTTTCTAAAAATGGAATGTAGACGCGTAATAATTATTGCATTTTATATTAGTTTACTTAAAGTATCGGCACATTTTAGTTTAACAATCCTGACTAATCACTCTCTAGTAGCCTTAACAAACAAGAGGTAAGGCTGCCATGTATGTTCTGTCTTACTGTGACAAATCCTTCCATTTCTCTCTCGGACAGGATTAGAGGAACATCATGTATCATGACAGTAGTCCCTAAAACAAATAGCAAGAACACCATTCGGTGCGGGTAATCCTCAACAAAGGTAGTTTTTAGTACTGGACTATTAAACAGTGTACAGTCGCACAAACAAGCAATGAGCACTCTCTTGGTAGGCGTTTTGCTCAGGGGATTTACACGAGAACATTTAAAGCTGTGTTAGGAATTACTGACGGAATTGCACAGTCCCAAAAGGTCATGTGATTCCCTCACTGCTGACGTATGGAGTGATATTAAGTTGGGCGCACGGTCAGTGATACCTATAAGAGGGACGGTTGTGTTGGTCCCATGGTCAGTTTGGACAGAGGTTTGAGTTGAACCCATGGAATTGGCACCAGCAGCCATGGGCAAGATTGAGTCGGACCTTCGGTTGAAACATTCCTCTGCAGATTTACGTCGACCCTACATTAGGTGAGGATATGTTAGGTTAGGTAAGGTGGGGATATGTGAGGTTAAGCTAGGTTAGGTGGAATGAGGTTAGGTGAGATGAGGTGAGGTTAAGTAAGGTTAGGTGAGTTGAGGTTAGGTTAGATTAGGTTAAGTACGGTGAGGTTAGGTTAGGTGAGCTTGGGCTAGTTTACGTTAGGCGAGTTTGGGTTGTGTGAGGTTAGGTGAGGTGAGGTTAGTTTAGGCTAGGTGAGGTGAGGTTAGTTTAGGTTTGGTGAGGTGAGGTTGGGTGAGGCTAGGTTAAGTTAGGTTATGTTAGGTTATGTGATGTTAAGTTAGGTTAGGTGTGGATATGTGAAATTAAGTGAGGTGAAGATATGTGAGGTTAGGTACGATGAGGATATGTGTGGATATGTGAGGTTAGACTAGGTGAGGTGAGGTTAAGTAAGGTTATTGAACCATAATTAATGGTTTATTATAAATGCCAAATTAAGATATTATAGTAATCATTGAATGGCGCCACATCACACGAATTGTACAAGCACGTGGAGAAGATCAGTGACACGATTCGAAAAAGAAGGATTGCCTTTTATAGCCACATCACACGAATAAGCCCAGGCAGGATTCAAAACCGATATTGACGTACTTTCAAGATAAGAAAACCAAAGGGGCATGGTTTACGGAAGTTGAGAAAGATCTACGTGAAACGGAAATTTCCCCTAAATATATCCAGGAGCGTGTTCCACTTCAGGAAAAACTACGTACGCACAAAGGTTTCCAGGAAAAGCCGAAGCTGAAGACAGAGAAGGCGTGGTCCCAAGAGAGAAAAGAACAACACCGGAGACGAATGCGGGAACACTGGGCGGTAGTTAGAGCTCGGAAGAAGAGACAGTTGAACTGACGTGGTCCCTAGTTGGCCCAATCGAAGAAAGAAGAAGATGAAGAAGAAGAATGGCGATGTGATAATTTCTATAATATCTTTGCTATTGAAATGTAATTTTGATATTTGTTAATATCAAGAAGCACATTCTATAAAAACGAGCGCTGGATCATTAATAAATGAAGTGGTCGACCCAAGTCACAAGGGGCCCATTTATGCACGCACACGTGACTGGTTGGACGAACACACAGCTATTCTGTTTCACTACTTCTGGCCTATTAATTCATCGGATCGTAATAGAGAAGGCGTGGAACTATTTAGAACGGTTGTTGAAGTGCAGATATCAGCATCCCACAATCTGGTGGTTCAACGTGATCTAATAGTCGGTGAGTGGTTTCAAATAGATACTCCATATCTACTATCTACTATCTACTATCACGACCAGTGAATTAAAACTCAGCAATTTTTCTAGGTTTGTGCCATGAAAGCCAATATACAATATTTTTGGAAGCCTTAATAGGGAGGTGAAGGCTGCTTGAGCTTTTCGCTCCCGCAGTGAAGAGGCGAAGGTGCGCTTCATAGAAAGGGAGGTAGCGCACAGTTCTCTACTCCTGTGGGTGTCCGAGCACGGACACCAAGAGCCCGCTGATGAGCCAGCTTGGTGTCCTAGGTGAAACCCCACCCAAGACACGGCACAAACCTCGAGAAATTGCTGAGTTTTAATTCACTGGCCGTGGAAATCAATATATAGCGGCTTCGGTGGCGTAGTTGGCAGCATGCTGAGCTTCTATGCCCAAGATCGCGGGTTCAAACCCGGCCGAAGTCGTCGGTTTTTTAAGAGCATTAAAATCCCTCAGTATGCCTTCCTTCGGAAGGGAAGTAAATCCGGCGGTCCCATGTCATAGATTTATGGCATGTTAAAGAACCTTCCACTAATTACACTTGTGTGAAGCTAAATTATGTATAGGCTAAGAATGTGAACAACGCTTTTAAGTTCCTACGTTCGTTGCCAGGAGCCGACTGTGGTGGCGTCTAGTAGCTAAGTTCTGAACTAGTAGTCGTTGACGGTGGCGTTTGGCGGTAAAAGTAGGAACTATTTGAAACATTCAAAGTCTGCAGTCCTTACTTGAATTGAAAAACAGATAAGACACACTAATACAGTCATCACAATTAACACCGGTTATAAGACAGATTCTACACATACCGAAAGTACACGGGGTTACATGACCGCGTTGTCGCAGCCCCTAAATTGAGGAACCAACCAACCAACCAAAGTCAATATACATGTACCATCTTCTTGCTTTTGTTCATTGGCTGAATAGGCAACCTACTGTATAAACCATGCAGACATGCTATCTAAATACCCTCAGTAAATTTGAAGGAAGGGGTTTCATGTATGTTCTTCCTTACTTTGACAAATCCTTTCATTTCTCTCTCGGCCAGGATTTAAGGACAGATGATGTATCGTGACTGTAGTCTCACAAACAAATAGCCGGAACATCATTCCACACGGATGAACTTCAACACAGATAGTTTTTTGTATCACCAGCACAGCCCTCGCACACATTTGTCACCAGGGCTGTCCTACTTTGCCAAATCAGGAGCAATCTAGTTTTTTCGGGCCAAGAGAGACAGCCTGTTCATTAGTCGAGCATGCGCAGTATCCAGGCCATCAATCATAGGATGTCTGAGCGGGTAAAAGCTTATTGATGTATCCTTATACATAGCGAATATTGATGTATAGGGGTAAGAAGGTGCTCTTATAGGTAAATCCTTTCTATACACACGAGATACAAAAATTGATGAATGGAGGATATAATCCGAGATAATTGAATACGCTGTCAAAAATTGTTATATTAAGAATGTTGAGATACATTACCTGATCTCCAGTAGCCTAATGTAATACAGGAAAAGAAAGGAAGGATATTTATAGCTTAACGTGACCGTTAATTTTCGGATCATGATCCAAGGGACCTCCTTTTCACGTGGAATCCAAAACACAGGGTATGGCATTTCACTTCGAAAATCTTACATGGATTGACCGGAAATTGAGCCCATTTACCGAGGTAAGAGGTAAAGAGCTTGACCAATACGCCACTACGCCCCCTGTTTAGGGAAAGAAAATCATGATATATACTGTATATCATAAGCATTTCGTTTATTGGTATGGATTATACGACGTTATTAGCATAAACGTGGCTAAGATTCATGGCTGTCAGCTCTGAGGTGGTTGTTGTTGTTGTTGTTGTTGTTGTTGTTGTTGTGGTTGTTGTTGTTGTTGATTGAGTCTTCTGTCTTATGACTGGTTTGATGCAGTCCTCCATGCCTCCCTGTCCTGAGCTAATCATTTCGTCTCTACAGAGCTACCACACCCTACATCCGAGGCAATCTGTTTAACATATTCTAACCTTGGTATACCCCTACAGTTCTTGTCCTCGACCCTTCCTTCCATAACTAAGTTTGATATTCCTGGGTGTGTGTTCTCTTCATTAGCAGTTGCCAGAAACATCTCTCCTCTCCCACTCGTCTTCATTACCTCTTCGTTTGTAACCCTTTCTACCCATCTGATCATCATAATTCTCCTGTAACACCACATTTCAAACGCATCAATTCTCCTCTTTTCTGCTGCACCAATAGTCCAAGTTCCACTTCAATGGAGCGCCACGCTCCAGACAAAGGCTTTCAAAAATGACTTCCTAATACCTAAATCTATATTCGATGTCAACAGACTCCTTTTTTGAATGAATGCTTTCCATGTCTGTGCTTACCTACTTTTTATATCCTCTTTGCTTCGTCCATCACTGGTTATTTTGTTTCCTACGTAACAGAAGTCTCCTACTTCCTTTAGCTTTTCACCTGCCAAATTATGTTTTCTAAACTATTTTATCCGTCCCTATATTATTCTGCTAACGTCCCATTCCAGTTTTGTACCGAAAAGAAGGTCCCATTAACACCAACCTACACATATGGGGTACCTACAGGTTCAGCATAACCCAATACGTAAGCGAAACGCACTCACGTACTCTTTAAAAGCCTCAAAATTAAATAAATACCTTAAAACATGTATATTTACAATGAAATAATGAAAGAATGCAACACGGTAACCATGGTAACAGAATCTCACAGGTCCATCTATTACTGTAAGACAAAATGCAATTCCAATTATTACATTAATGTGAAAGTTTCCAGACGGTTATAAGGTTATCACTGAATCAAATTAAGCTGTAAAATTCATCAATGCATACAGTATAATGCGCTATCGGAGGTCAAGGGGCACTCAAGAAATTTTTCACGCAATTTTCACGTGTGAGTGTGGTACGAAAGGTCTTTTTCACCCGACTATAAAGGGTCTCCGAAAACCACATTTAAAGGCCCTTAAATTAACAGTGTCTGTGATATTCCCAGAAAACTAACTTCGCTCTGATATCCCTATGAAGGAATGACAAACCCCTAACCACTGCACCAGTAGCTGAATTGAAAACGTCTCATTATTCATACCAAGGATAAATCAGTCATAGCATTCATGATTGAGATTTTTCTAAGTGTACTCTTTACAACTAGAATATTCGTGGGCGAAGCCACGACGGGTAATGCTAGTTATTATTTTTATTTATAATAGCAACAATAATAATAAAATAAAATGTTGCAACTCTCACGGTACCGCACATTAATTGAAGACTAAAATTCAAACTGTGTATGATAATTTTAGACAACGCATGATAATTTAAAAGACTTGTTGGTGGTGTTGTTTCATTTAGGAGCTTAGACAGCTTTGCCATTCACCGTGTGTTCTTGGGTAAGTGTAGAATTTGTCTGATAACCTGCGTTAATGTGGTGTCTGTTGGAGTGTTTGTATTTGTAATTAAAATAAGAATTGGGAAAGAGCCAACCGTGGCCTTCAAGTTGAAAGCATCCCAGTATTTTCCTGGAGTTGAAGTGAAAACCACTTATATGAAGGCTGAGGAAGGAATCGAACCCCTCCTCTTCTGAAATTTGCCTCCCAAGGCAGAGTGTTCCCCATTCCAACCCTCAGACCAGAACTAAATTTCTTGGCAGAACCAGGAAACCAACCCGGACTTCTGGACCGACAGCCAAGAATGCTAGCTGCTACACCACGAGGTGGTCAAGAGATATTTCTGGTGACAGCAAATTATAAGAAAAGAGATAGGTTGCTAAGACACATACTAGGACATCCAGGAATAGCAAACTTAGTTATGGAAGGGAAGGTTAGAAAACAGGAACAGTAAGGGGTAGACCGAGGTTAGAATATGATAAACAGATTACCTCGGATGTAGGGTGTGGCAGATATGTAGAGATGAAAAGATTAGCTCAGGACAGGGAGCCTAGATTGCTGTAAAAAATCGGTCAAAAGATTGAAGACTCAAACACACACATGTCTTCCATATTTTGGATTCTCACTTGGACAGCTAGCTTGCCACGGTGGGCGAGTGGATATCGTGTCGGTCTACTAACCCCAAGATTGCAGGTTCGCTCCTGGCCGTGGCGAGTGATTTTTGAAAGGCGGCGAAATACGATACGCATGTCATACGATGTTGGCATGTCAAAGAACCCATTTGAATTCAGTAGGCCGAGTTCATAATGGCAAAATTAATCTCGGTAGTTTCGCCAACACAAAGTTCCTAATTTCTCTACTAGAAAGGGCTATAGTGTTCAAGGAACATCTCTATCTCTCTATATATAAGAATGAAAGTTTGTCTGCTTTTTCTGAATTTCTACGGAAATTTGCGTTATTTACGCGTTTCAGACTGTTTTATGACGGATGCGCGCGAAAATAATTTTTTGTCTGTTTGTTTGTCTGTCTGTGGACAATTTTTTGTGTCCTTATAACTCGAGGACGGCTGAGTGGATCAACGTAAAATTTGGTACAGATATCCTTCAGAGGCACGACACTAATCATAGATGTAACTCTTCTCTGTACCTCTCATAAAAGGGGGCCTACCCCCTTAAAATACTTGCTGAAATAGGCGTAGAAGGGCGAGACAAAGCTCATTTTCAGCCCCTCAATGTGAGAAACGAAACTCGGGGGCCCTAAAGGGGCCCCGAAAACCACATTTTAAGGCCCTAAAACCAACAGTTTTTGAGATATTCCCAGAAAATTAATTTCATTTAATACAATAATGAAAGAGGACAGAGTATCAGGAAAGGAGAATCAAAGTATGGAAACTCAAGGAAAAGGAAGTCAAGGAAGAATTCCAGAAGATAATAAGGGAAAGGATGCCAACAGACAATCCTAAAACAGGGGAAGAGGAATGGAAGCAATTCAAAAACACAATGGTGGAAGCTGCAGTGGCAGTATGTGGAAAAGCAAGCAACAGAAAGCGGTGTAAAGAGACACCATGGTGGAATGAGAGAGTAAAAGAAGCTGTGGGAAGGAAGAACAAGGCTTTCAGAGTGTGGTTCCAGGAAAGAACTGATCTGGCAAGGGAAGATTATAAGATAAAGAAGAAAGAAGCAAACAAGATTGTCGCAGAGGAGAGGAAGAAGTGGATGGTAAAGTGGACAGAGATGACGGAGGAAGACAGCAGAGGATATAAGAAAGTTCTTTATGGGATGGTCAAAAGTAAGAGAAGAGGTCTGCGAGAGGATGTGGTAATGATGGACAAAAACGGAAATGAGGTACACAACAAAGAGACACTCAAGACAGTGTGGAAAGAGTACTTTGAGGATTTGCTGAATCCAAATGGTCATAGGGAGGAAGACAATGTATTGGAAGATGGAGAAGACAACACAGGAATGGAAAAGGACCTGACTTGGAGAGAACTGGAAATGGCTATAGTCAAGATGAAAGTAGGAAGGGCACCAGGTGTGGATGAAGTGAGTGTTGAAATGTTGAAGGCAGCAGGGGAGGTTGGGAAACAGTGGCTGTACCGTGTGATGAGGGTGATATGGAAGGAGAAAAAGACCCCAGAAGATTGGAAGAAAGGATTAATTGTCCCAATATTTATGAAAGGAAGCAGAAAGGAGTGCAGAAATTACAGGGGAGTCACACTCATACCTCACTGTGCCAAGATATATGAAAATATATTAGAAAGTAGAATATGAGCCAAAGTGGAGAGAAAATTGAGAGAGGAACAGTATGGATTCAGACCTGGGAGATCAACAGTGGATCTCATATTTTCAGTGAGACAGCTCCAGGAACACCACTACGAATTTGGAGAGGATCTGTTGATGGCCTTCCTGGACATCGAAAAGGCCTATGATAGTGTGTGTAGGGAGAAGGTTTGGAAAGCAATGGAAAACATGGGAGTGGAAAAAGAGACTGTAGGCAGAGTGAAGGAGATGTATTGTGGAAGTGTGAGTTGTGTGAAAGTTGGAGGGGAAAGAACAGACTGGTTCAGACAAATGAGTGGCCTGAAACAGGGTAGTGCGCCACCCCTTCTCTTTATTGTGGTTATGGACGAGGTAATGACACGGATAGCAGGAAAGATAGGAGAAGATAAGGTGAAAGCAATGGTGTTTGCAGATGATCTCATGGTCTGGGGAAACAAGGAGGAGGAAATTCAGGAGCAACTGAAGGCTTGGGAAGAAACAGTGGGAGAGTACGGATGGAAGTTCAACATCAGTAAATGTGACATCCTGTTAACGACCAGGAAAAAGGACAGACCAATGAGTGGGATAACACTTGGAGGTGGACAGCTGAAGAAGGTCGAAAGTCTCAAGTACTTGGGAAGTATAGTGGAGGAAAATGGGAGAAATGACAAAGAGATTACGGAACGTGGCAGACAGGCAGAAGCATTTCTGAGAAGCATTAGGAGCTTAGTGTGGAATAAAGATGTCCCACAAAAAAGCAAGCAAGTGTTATACAGAAGCTACTATATCCCGATACTGACCTATGCTTCAGAAACGTGGACAATGAAGAAAAGAGACATAAGCAAAATACAGGCAGGTGAAATGAAGTTCCTGCGAAGTAGGATCGGAGTAAGAAGAAGAGACAGGGTGAGGAATGAAAAGGTCAGGGAAATGGTGAAAGAGGAGCCCATGCAAGGTAGGATTGAGACATCAAGACTGAGGTGGTATGGACACTTAAAGAGAATGGATGAGAAGAAGATTCCCAAGAGGATACATGAGATGCAGATGCAGAAGAATCGACCAAGGGGAAGACCAAGAGATAGATGGCTGAAAGGAGTGGAGGAATGTGTCAAGAAGAGAGGCGAGGACTGGACCAGAGTGACAGCGGAGAGGCGGTGGGAAGAAAGAACTAAGTGGCGAGGCGTATGTTCCAAACAGACCCAGCCTGAGGCTGGAAACTGTACAAGATGATGATGATGACAATAATGAAAGAAAGCTAGCGGGTAACCATGGCAACAGAAACTCACTGGTCCATCTATTGCTGTAAGACGCAATGCAATTCCATTTATTGCATTACTGAGATAGTTTGCAAACGGCTAGAAGGTTATAACGGAACCAGATTAAGCTGTAAAATTCATCAATACATATAATGGGCTTAAGGGGGTCAAGGGGTACTCCAGAATTTTTTCACGCGATTTACACGTGCTGGTGTGCTACGGAAGGTCTATTATATCCCTATCCCTATATTGTCATATTATTATTATAATTATTATTATTGTTATTACACTACGGAAAGGAAGACCCCAGAGGACTGGAAAAAGGGAATAATTGTCCCGATCTTCAAGAAAGGTAGTAGAACAGAATGCAGAAACTATCGGGGAATAAAACTGACGAGTCATTGTGCAAAGATGTTTGAGAATGTTTTGGAAAGGAGAATTAGGTTAAGGATAAAAGGAGGGACGAGGGAAGAACAACATGGTTTCAGAGCAGGAAGGTCCAGAGTAGATTTGATTTTAGCTGTAAGGCAGTTACAAGAACAGCACTATGAGTATGGGACAGATCTACTGATGGCCTTCCTGGACATTGAGAAAGCATATGACAGTGTATGCAGAAAAAAAGAATTGAAGTCCCTGTTGGATAGAGTAGAAAAATGGACTATAAGGAGGATAAGGGAGATATACAAGGGAAGCGTGAGCTGTGTGAAAGTGGGAGGAGAGAGATCGGACTGGGTGGAACAGAGAAACGGCCTGAAACAAGGAAGTGCACTGGCACCGTTAATTTTCATTGTGGTGATGGATGACATAATGACCCGAGTGGCACAAGTAATTGGGGAAGGAAACATGAAAGCAATGGTGTTAGCGGATGATTTGATGATTTGGGGAAATAAGGAGGAGGAGGTACAGGAACAGTTGGACGTGTGGGAAGGAATAATACAAGGATATGGGATGAAATTTAGCATAAATAAGAGTGAGATGGTGATCACAACAAGGAAGATGGAAAGAACCACAACGGGAATAACAATTGGTGGGTAACAGCTGAAGAAAGTGGAGAGTTTCAAGTATCTGGGAAGCCTGATACAAGATAAAGGAAGAAACGATAGAGAAATAAATGAGCGGGGGAGACAGGCAGAAGCATTCCGGAGGAGTGTGAGAAGCATGTTATGGAGCAAGCATGTCCCTCAGAACAGAAAAAAGATCATATATAGGTCGTACTATGCCCCTATCCTGACGTATGCCTCGGAGACCTGGGCTATGAAAGGAAGGGAGAAGAGCAAAATACAGGCCAGTGACATGAGGTTCTTGAGAAGCAGTATTGGAGCTACAAAGATGGACAGAGTAAGAAATGAGAGGACCAGAGAATTAATAAAGGAGGAACCATTACGGGATGGTATAGAGAAATATAGACTTAGATGGTATGGACATGTAAAACGAATGGAGGATAAGAGGATACCCAGGAGGATACACGAGACGAAGTGGGAAGGAAAGAGACCGAGAGGAAGACCGAGAGACAGGCGTCTGAAAGGGATGGAAGAAAGCGTGAAAAAGAGAGGAGAAGACTGGACAGGGGTAGAGGCTGAGAGATGGTGGGAAGACAGAAGACGTTGGAGTGGCCTGTGTTCCAAACAGACCCGGCCAGTGGCTGGAAACTGTGCAAGGTGGATGATGATGATGATGATACTACGGCCTACAACGACGAGACAAAGCTCATTTTCTGCCCCTTTGTGTCAGAAAAAACCTCGGGGCCCCTAAACAGCCGTAAAGGGTCCCCGAAAACTACATTTTAATGCTCTAAAACAAAGAGTTTCTGAGATATTCCCAGCAAACTAATTTCATTTAATAAACTAATGTAGGAATGCAAGCCAGTAACCATGACAACAGTGACTCAAAAAGGTACATCCAACTTTCCATCTATTTCTGCAAGAAGTAATGCCACTCCATTTATTAAATTTCTGTGAAAGTTTGCAAATGGCTATAAAGTTATCACGGATCCAACAAAAACTGTAAAATTCATCAATGCGCTTAAAGGGGTCAAGAGGTACCCTCGATTTTTTCACAAGACTTAAACGTGCGGTGTGTCGTACAGAAAGTCTATTATATCTTCAAACAGCAACATTATTTTCAAAAATTCCTGAATTGAAATAGTTTATTTTTTATTTTATTTTTTTGCTTTTAGGAATTTGGGCCATTGGAGGCTAAAAAACCTGAATTTTCACGCACCACAAGCCTCTATATTTTATTAAAGGGGTCTTCCTCTGGGTGCGCACTTGACACAACAGTGAGGGTCAGTTTTTATGTGACGTGTATTGAATTTCGTCTACGAGGTTTTCAATTTTATTTTCACGTCAGGAAGTACACGTTAGGTAAATTAGTTTCAGAGCATATTTCAACTAATCATTTATCTTTGTCGACAAACAGGTTCCAAGCCCCTAACCATTGCAACAGTAGCTCAATTGATTACGTCTGGTTATTAATACCGACGACCGTTCGAAGAATGGGTACTTCTGCTTGTAGATATCTAACATCTAACCTGCAAGCTACCCTCTGGGTGTCAAATAACAAAGCTTGCACCCGGCACCCGAGGCGATACGATATTTATTTACTTGTCCGAAATTGATATTGTATTGATCATACAAACCAACGCATTAATAACTTGGCATTAAGGGGATAATATTGCAGTATTTAACTGCGAGCTTGATTTTGCTAAACGAACTACCCCTTTCATCATCAAGCATATTTCAGTTACATACTGCTGTTAATGAACGTGTTAATTATAAATTTAAAATAAATCGATCATCCCTGGAGCAGAGAGAAAGAGTAAATGTGTTCTTTTAATTTTTTACTTTTTTCTCTAAACTTAATCGAGTCGAGAGCAACGAGACAGTTTAATTGAAAAAGTATTTGCTTTAATCTTGGGGCAACAGAGAGACAGTAAATTAAAAGCTGAGATGTTGTATGGGAATGAAACCACATGCAAGCTTGTTCATTTCCTGTGCCTTACTTACTCTGCTAATCAACAAACCGTGTCTGAAAGAGACTGGTCAGGCAGCTTGATATAAATGACCAGGATATTAATAATTCTAAATAATTTATGAATTCAGTCAATCAACTAATCAGACGGCAAACTAGTTTTTGGTCAATGACCCCGTCAGTCAGCTTCTTAGATATTGACTGGTGACGGCTTGGGTGGCGTAGTAGGTAGCATGCTGAGTTTCTATGCCCAAGATAGCGGGTTCAAACCCGGCCGAAGTCGTCGGATTTTTTAAGAGCGTTAAAAATCCCTCAGTATGCCTTCGGAGGTGAAGTAGAGCCGGCAGTCCCATGTCATAGATTTATGGCATGTTAAGGAACCTTCCACTAATTACACTCGTGTGAAGCTAAATTGGATAGGTTAAGAATGCTAACAACGCACTTTGGTTCCTACGTTCGTTGCCAAGAGCCGACTACGGTGGCGTCTAGTAGCTAAGTTCTGAACTAGGCCTAGTAGTCGTTGACGGTGACGTTTGGCGGCAAAAGTAGGAACTATTTGAAACAATTCAAAGTTGCTGTCCTTACTTGAATTAAAAAACAGATACACACACTAATACAGCCATCACAATTAACACCGGTTATCAGACAGATTCTACACACACCCAAAGTACACGGGGCTACATGACCGCGTTGTCGCAGCCCCTAAATGAGGAACCAACCAACCAATCAGTTAAAGTCTCTGTCATAAACTAGATATTGAGTTGGAGAATGAACTTGTCATTCAACTAAATGGATATTCTGCCATTCAAGAACTTTGTCATTCAACTAACTGGATATGCGGTTGCTAACGTTCTCGCTTGCTGTGTCCAAATTTGTGGGATCTAATTTTGGCTCTGACTGTTGTCATTTGAGGGTGTTTAAAATCATTAAAGGAAGCAGTGTTAGTAGATTTACTGGCACATTACAGATCATCATCGGTGTAATATTCGCGGTCGTTAAAAAGGGCGAAAACCAAATCATTAGTATTATTATCGTATGTGTGTTAATTACTTTCTTGCTCGACACTATAGATAGAGCCCTGCGCGGATAAACAAAACGTTATCCGCATCCGCACGACTGTTATCCGCTTCCACCCCGCATCCGCATGGCAGTTATCCGCATTCGCCTCGCATCCGCACGACTGTTATCCGCTTCCACCCCGCATCCGCACGACTGTTATCCGCATTCGCCTTGCATCCGCACGACTGTTATCCGCATCCACCCCGCATCCGCACGACTTTTATCCGCATTCGCCTCGCATCCGCACGACTGTCGTCCGCTTTTACCCCGCATCCGCACGACTTTTATCCGCATTCGCCTCGCATCCGCACGACTGTTATCCGCATCCACCCCGCATCCACCCCGCATCCGCATGGCAGTTATCCGCATTCGCCCCGCATCCACACGACTGTTATCAGCATTCGCCTCGCATCCGCACGACTGTTATCCGCATCCACCCCGCATCTGCACGACTGTTATCAGCATTCGCCTCGCATCCGCACGACTGTTATCCGCATCCACCCCGCATCCGCACGACTGTTATCCGCATCCACCCCGCATCCACCCCGCATCCGCATGGCAGTTATCCGCATTCGCCCCGCATCCACACGACTGTTATCAGCATTCGCCTCGCATCCGCACGACTGTTATCCGCATTCGCCTCGCATCCGCACGACTGTTATCCGCATCCACCCCGCATCCGCACGACTGTTATCCACATCCACCCCGCATCCGCACGACTGTTATCCGCATACACCCCGCATCCGCACGACTGTTATCCGCTTTCGCCTCGCATCCGCACGACTGTTATCCGCTTCCACCCCGCATCCGCACGACTGTTATCCGCATCCACCCCGCATCCACCCAGCATCCGCACGACTGTTATCCGCATTCGCCTCGCATCCGCACGACTGTTATCCACATCCACCCCGCATCCGCACGACTGTTATCCGCATACACCCCGCATCCGCACGACTGTTATCCGCATTCGCCTCGCATCCGCACGACTGTTATCCGCATCCACCCCGCATCCGCACGACTGTTATCCGCATTCGCCTCGCATCCGCACGACTGTTATCCGCATTCGCCTCGCATCCGCACGACTGTTATCCGCTTCAGCCCCGTATCCGCACGACTGTTATCCGCATCCTCCCCGTATCCGGACGACTGTTATCCGCATCCTCCCCGCATCCGCACGACTGTTATCCGTATCCTCCTCGTATCCGCACGACTGTTATCCGCATCCTCCCCGTATCCGGACGACTGGTATCCGCATCCTCCCCGCATCCGCACGACTGTTATCCGCATCCTCCCCGCATCCGCATGGCTGTTATCCGCATCCTCCCCGCATCCGGACGACTGTTATCCGCATCCTCCCCGCATCCGCATGGCTGTTATCTGCATCCGCACTACTGGCATTACAATAACATTTTAAATTATATAAAGCATTAAAGCAACACCTTTTTGACATTTGAAAAGAAAGTCGTTCCTCTAGGTCAAGCATGTCATGTGCTATGTTTAAAATGAATGTTATTACAGCCAGAATTGCAACCGTTTTCAGTTCGGATTGTTAATTATGCTTAATGACATAATTTGAATGAGATAAGCGTAAATCATCATCTTACATTTTTCATATAAAAGAAAAATAACGAAAAATACAGCCAGGACCTCGTAATATTCAACTAATATGGATTGTATTCTGAAAACTATCCGCAAATTTACTCGAAACATTATCCGCAACTTATCCGCTATCCGCACAGCCATGCAAACTATATCCGCACCCGCACAGGGCTTTAACTATAGGTTATAATCCTGAGTTGTCAGGGCTTGAATATTCTAGTCAGTTGTACAACCATGGAGACAAGTGGACAAGATCTGCTACCTACGTATAATAGCATCCTGTCACAGCAGTGTCGTTAAAACACTCTCTCCTCACTTCTCTGTTCAAACAACATCCTTTACACTTGGTTGTCCCGCGGAAGATAAAATGTACGTATATAACCTACTGTCAGGAAGTTATCTCTAACCCACAGTTTCCAGTAGCCTTGTCGACTTGGACATTTCCACCACAATTGACATTGCAACGTTTCAGTCCCTCAACACAAAATAATTACAATTACTACAAGATGCGAAAAAAAAAAAGTAGTTCCGTGAACAACTAAATAGCCTGTATTCAGGTATCCACTGATCTCTTCCATTAAAACTCCCCTGCCAATTAAAAATACAAAATGTATTATACAGGGCGTCATTTATGTACTTGAGTACCCTTAATGGGCGTGTAGGGGATGGGTATAGGATCTATTTGAGATAGGGAATCTGGGGTCGGAATGGCCACCTAACCCCAGAAAACAGGTTTGTTTCGCCCCTGTAAAGTAGGGAAGCGCGCCGAGAAATATATAAATTTAAAAAATGGTTTCATAATTTTAGCCCACTTTCGATTTTTGCAAAAAATGAAAGTAGATTTATGAGATCACTATAGGACCAAAAATTGTGTGTTTGTCTGTGTGTGTGTATGTGTGTGTGTGAGTCTGTGTGTGTGTGTGTGAGTGTGTGTACTCTGAATGTCTGTCCCCCCCCCCTATCAATTCGAACACGGTGAAACCGAATTGAACGAAATTTGGTACAGAGGTAGAACAAGCAAAGGGCACCTCCGTGTCATGTTTTATATTGCCGCCATCTTTACCAAAACTGAATGGCGGCCACTCAAACGTTCAAAACGTAAAATCAAATAGCGACTAACCAAATTATCCGATCTCTACCAAATTTGGTAATAACATACCTTCATATAGGACGCGTCTTGTGACCAGACTACACGGTCATCCGCCGTACCATTTCAGGATGGCGGCCGTGCGAATTATGCAAACTTTATAATCCATATCATGGGACCCACCAGTTCCGATTATCGAGCCGAGAATCGATTTAACTGTTCTAAAGGAAGAGGCACGTTCGAAATTAAAAGTTTATTTTGTAATACTATAGTGCAGAAGTGATTTTAAAAAGTCGAGCCGTCTCGGTAAGAAGACAAGATGGCAGCGGATATCTTGTGCCTGACTTATATTTCACTAATTTGAGTATTGCATGCAATATAGCGTACTGATACAAAACAAATAAACTTTGTATGAAATGCTTTATAAATAAATAATATACTCCACTGATGAAATCGTTTAGTCTAAATCATTATTTGCTAACAAGTTATATGTAAGTCATTTTATATAGAACGATGTTCGTCGGCACAAATGGCTCCGTGGTAAAGCGTTGGCCTATCACTCATATGCCTTTGGTTCAAACCCCATTAGAGTTATTTTTTTGTTGCTTGAAATTTTATATATTTATTGTTTTGTAATGATTCAGACGTTTTAAAATTAAGCGTTATATTTTGCATATTACGGTGGAAAATATATATTTAATTAAAACATAATTCGCCAGCAGATTTGCTCGAGACATCTAGCAGCCAAAAAGGTAACTGCACGCCGGCCTACTTATTAACTTCAAGATTTTATTGAAAAGTTTCTTCTTATGGCCACTAGAATGCACTCGCCCTGTTAGGGTTATATTGTTCGATACTTCTCCACTAGATGTCACGACTGGTCTACGTGGGACTCCATTGGTTAGTACCGTATACCATTGGCATTCTATGCGCATCGAACTTGAAGAATGGCAAGATGATACTACGATAAATTTTTACTTTTTATTTTAAAGGGTTTGTAACAGCCTATTGTGCGTTATTTGAAAATGTTATTTGAAGTAAAGAACAAAACGATTTCACATAGTAACTGAATTCTAGCCGTTGGTGCTAGTTCAGGTTATTAATTAATACTTTTATTTCAGGCAAATAGCAATCGAAAATATCCACATAGTTTGTATACACACGGCTCTGTAGGGTCATGGAAAGATTTGTTAATTCAATTAGGGTTGTGAAAGCCATGCACAACCAGACGTGTAACGACATGCCTCAACTCAAAGTTGGATGTTGCCCACGGCAGGTCGATTATATAATAATAACAATAATAATAATATTTGTTTTACGTCCCTTTTAACTACTGCTGCTTTTAGATACGCCGGGGTGCCGGAATTTTGGCCCGAAGGGGATCTTTAACGTGCCAGTTAATCTACTGACACGGCTCCCTCGCATTTGTGCACCCTCAAATGCCAGCTGACTGCGCCAGGATACGAACGTGCAACATAGGGCCCAGCAAGCGAGAACGTTACCGCTGAGCCACGCAGCCAGTCCAGTCGATTATGTCTCCAGATCCATAACATTCTTGAGATACTTCTTATCTATCTTTCTTCAATGATGGTAGTAGTTTTTTTTCTAGGTTGTGGCGTTTGGCAGAGGTAAATAGTTTCTAAGGTCTTCAACCAAGAAATGATTCTATTATACTCTTTTCAATAACAACGAGTTATAACTATACTCATACATTTAGGAGAAAGTAGGCTATATGTTCTTTACTGAATATCTTGTTTCATCTTCATTTCCCCTTTTCCAGCTGACACTGGGTGGGGGCAAATATGGTTCCTCTCCACTTTGTTCTGTCGTTCCACCATTCATCTTCCGACACGGTGTTCCAATCCAGGTTCCGTTTACTAATGCTATTCTAAAAATAAAAAATAAAATAAAAATGAAAGCAAATAAGGTTCAAAAAATGTTTTCAGTTTTTAAAAATATTATTGTGTTCGAATTCATTTTTAATGCTGCATTAGTAATCAAAATTAACAGTTTTCAGTCAGTCAACACGATTGTACCCAGTTGTAATAGTTTTTTCTCGAAACCTGCGAAAATCGATTAGCCTATTTAAAAAGCGAGAAAAGGACCTAACTGAAATGATGGAATTTCTTTTAAAACTGTTGTTAAAATTATCAAAGATTGAAAATGTTTTGGAAGACGACTAAGCAATATTGCACTGAAGTTAGAATATTATTATAAATCATGATAAATTATTGCATGGTTGGCAATACTGTGTATTTTATGGCTGGCCGCATGGCTCAGCGGTAACGTTCTCGAATCCTGGCGCAGTTGGCTGGCATTTGAGGGTGTGCACATGTGAGGGAGCCGTGTCAGTAGATTTACTGGCACGTTAATGATCCCCTTCGGGGCGAAATTCTGGCACCCCGGCGTCTATAAAAGCTGCAGAAGTTAAATGGGACGAAAAACAAATAACATTATTATTATTATTATTGTTATTATTATGTGTATTTTAGTCACTACTTTAAGTAATACACAGTTTCCAAGAGTGCGCGAAATACTATTTTTTAATAATAATAATAATAATAATAATTATCATAATACGAATAATAGTTTTATGTTTCTTTTAACTACTGCGGCTTTTAGAGACACCGTTGTGCCGGAATGTTGCCAATCTATGACACGACTCCCTCGCATTTGCACACCCTCAAATGCCAGCTGGCTGCGCCACTATTAAATCCTGCAACCTTAGGAACAGCAGACGAGAACGTTACCGCTGCGCCACGCAGACGGTGGACTATATCTTATATTCTAATCCTGGACGAAGAACCTCTTTGCCAAACATTACCTTTTTCACCCAACGGAACAAATTCTACGCTTTCCTGGATGAGTATAACGATAGTCTTGATCAAATTTGTAGCTATGTACGATATATTACTCTTCTTAACAACGAACTCTGCATGCAAATTGCATAGTGAAGCTGGATGCACGCCACATGAAGCTATTACAGTCACAGATGGCGCAGTATGCATGAGAATCGTTACGCTTCCAGCTTCGATTCAGCAGGCCAAACTTTCTCTTTCCACCATCGTTGTTTATTGTCATTCCCCATCTCCATTTTTATTATCAAACACGACGAGTATACACGAGCATACGAGATTAAAATGTCACTACGAGTATTTCCTAACTTGGGGCGACAATTCCACTGTCATTCGTGAAAGTCAATTTCCATTACTACGGGTATATGTTTTCATTTCTTAAATACGGTACTGTTGCTTTGTTTGATTTATTTTGGGGCTTAGGAACTTTGAGGTGATGTAGCCCAGTTTACTTGGGTATGTGCGTTTGAATGAAATCTGTCTGATAACTTGTGTCATTGTGATGGCTGTAGTAAAATTAATATTGTAGCCCATCACATTTGGGTAAAATCATGTTGACCGACTGAAAATCATCAAACTTTCGTTTACCAAGGCAACACTGTAAATTGCTTAACACCATAATAATAATAATAATAATAATAATAATAATAATAATAATAATATTGTAGCTTTCAGCCGGTCCACCCAAATTCATTCCAATTATCGGAATACGTGAAATTAAACCTGAATATGATTTATAAATATTGTTACGGACTGAAGAAGAAGAAGAAGAAGAAGATGATGATGATGATGATAATTGTTGTTTTAAGGGGCCTAACATCTAGGTTATCGACCCCTGATGGTTTGGGTGATGGTGAAGATGAAAATGAAAAGCGAACTTAAAACTAAAACTATCTACTAACTTATATACTAGAAGAAAAAAGGAAAACTAAAGGAGAATAAGGCAAATAAAGGACAGGAGGAGAAGAAATGCCCTCAACTCTCGAAGAAGGCGGATTGAGGGACTTGGAAGGAAGGAGAGCCATGAAAGGCAGATAGGAAGTGAAAGAGGAGAGGGTCCGCCCCAAAGGTAAGGGACAAAAGGGGAAAACGGACCCAGCTCAGGAATCCCTCGGGATCGCCAACTCCCGAACTCACCAGCCGTGAGCCCCTGAGGGTGTAGCATTATCGACGGTGCACCAGAAGTGGTGGGGCTACATACACCCTGCCTCCTTAAGGGCCTTGAGCACAAGGCAGGAGGTAAAGGAAAAGAAAAAGAAGGCTGACCCCTCACAGAAGGAGGGTATCAGGAAAGATGAGACAAGGGCCAATTAAGGCGGGAAAGTGAAAGACTCCCTAGGCCTCGGATAACCTAATACCGTCGGGGTCGGAAGAGAACAAGAGTTGACCAAGGGAGGTCGACAGGAAAGAAGAAAGAGAGGATCCCGGCACAAGTAAGTGGAAGCAATGCCGGACTCAGCTGGGGCCCTGTGGTCGCCAACCCACAACCCACTAGATGTGAGCCCCTGGGGGGTGAAGAAGAAGAAGAAGAAGAAGAAGAAATATAAGGGATGACATGTTTCGTTCGTCAAGTGAGCATCATCAGATCCAAACATGCAAGACAAATAGTTCTACAAATCACTACCAAACACACAGTGACACTCATAGACAGTCTATGCCCTCCACAAACAAAATACAAGAAAACCCGTCAGAAATCGGAGTAAGTGTGGTAATGATTTCCGAGTTTCAATATCGCAGAGATAATGATTGTTACCATCCGCTTAAACCGACACACGGAACGACCATAGGTGTTTAGCGGAAGGACATCACGTCAACTCAGCAGAACCATACGGGACGATCGAAGGGCTATTGAGAATAAGATCACCGCCCAGTTGAATGTTGGGAGCCAGGAACCCATTTCTTGTCGAGTCAATGCCTCGCAGTATTGCCGCAGATTTGAGGGCTCGCAGAGGAGCAACTCGTTATTAACATCATATTCCGTGCTTTCCCATGATCTTAGGCCAGTTAGTGTCTATCGGGATGAGAATGTCTCAATAATAATTTATTAATGCTTGAATAATTATTATTTACACATTGAGAATTAATTTTGGATATCCATATTACTGGATTCCATTATTCCGTTCAAATATAGCTAATTATAGGAAAGGGGGGGGGGGGTGTATTATTAAGGAACACCTTATGGATAATTAACAAGAAGTTCCGTTAAGAACTATACAGCCTACTTTTCATGCCAATGATTATTCTACAGAATATGAACCTATCTAGAATAATGACGAAATTAAGTTGCTAATATCGAAATTTCCAATTAGTTCGAAATACTGTATACCTGGCATAATGTATCCTAATAGAGCACTACAGTTGGCAGCCCTGATGACTGAATATATTCTTTGTTCCATCTCTTAAGGTACAAAATACAAAATTTGGTTGAAGTCCAATGAATCGCATGGACGTTACATGCAGTTAAACATTGGATCTAACAGCGCGCGTGAAATCATGTTGGCAACAATGTCATGCATGTATTGGTCAGAAATAATCTGAAATAATGTGATCTATTGTTGTGCCAATTTTGAATGAAATCCATTAGTTAGTATAGAAGTTACATGCATTTTAAAATTGGACCTATCAGCAGGCTTAGAATCATGTTGGCAGCACTGACGTATATTAGTTACTCCAAATTCGTCTAGAATGCCAGGTACTATACGTGTGCAAATTTTAGAGCTATTGGCTTGCATACTTTCTGATATATTGATATTAGGGAAACAAAAATAGGGACAGCACATATTAACAGTTGGCAGCCCTGGTTGCTCCTTAGAATACGCATAGTCATATCTGTTATGGTACACATAACACATACGAAATTTGGTTGAAATCCAAATGATAGTATGGAAGTTGCATATATTTAAAGTTGGACCTGTCAGCAGGCTTAGAATCATGTTGGTAGCACTGACGTATATAAGTTTCTCCAAATTAATATAGAATGTCAGGTACTAAACGTGTGCATAGTTTAAAGCTGTCGGCTTGCATACTTTCTGATATATTGGTATTTGGATAAAATAAATTAGGAGCATTTATTAACAGTTGGCAGCCCTGGTAGGTCTTACGAATACGCTCAGTCATATCTGGTTATGTACACATACAACATACGAAATTTGGTTGAATTCCAATTGATAGTGTAGAAGTTATATGCATTTAAAAATTGAACCTATCAGGAGGCTTATAATCATTTTGGCAACACTGCCATGTTTGGCCTCCTGGAAATTAAACTGAAATATTATGGTCTGTACGTGTGCCAATTTTGAAATAGCTCCCATTCATACTTTCCAAGATATCCAACATGGAGCTCAAATTTCAATTGCGATTTTTTAGCAGTTGGTAGCACTGACATCATTTTCAAATATGGCCGTGAGATATTCAGGTGTAGGTCTTTACTCCTACCAAATTTTGTTTCGATTGCTGCAGCCGTTTAGGAGTTGATAGGGGGGGGACACACACACAGACAGACAGAAGGACAGACAGACAGACAGACAGCCAGACAGACAGACAGACACACATTTGCCCGATCTCACAAGTCTACTTTTTTCTCATTTTTGCAAAATGTGAAAAGTAGACTAAAAATGCGCTACTCGGACAATTTTAACTGTAACGGTAACTTCGTAATTATTTTGTAAGTAACGGTAACTTCTTTATTATTTTGTCAGTAACGGTAACTTCGGTATTATTTTGTCAGTAACGGTAACTTCGGTATTATTTTGTCAGTAACGGTAACTTCGTTATTATTTTGTCAGTAACGGCAACTTCGATATTATTTTGTCAGTAACGGTAACTTCGGTATTATTTTGTAAGTAACGGTATTTTCGGTATTATTTTGTCAGTAACGGTAACTTCGGTATTATTTTGTAAATAACGGTAACTTCGTTATTATTTTGTCAGTAACGGTAACTTCGTTATTATTTTGTCAGTAACGGTAACTTCGTTATTATTTTGTCAGTAACGGTAGCTTCGGTATTATTTTGTCAGTAACGGTAACTTCGGTATTATTTTGTAAGTAACGGTAACTTCTTTATTATTTTGTCAGTAACGGTAACTTCGTAATTATTTTGAAAGTAACGGTAACTTCGTTATTATTTTGTCAGTAACGTTAACTTCGGTATTATTTTGTCAGTAACGGTAACTTCGGTATTATTTTGTCAGTAACGGTAACTTCGTTATTATTTTGTCAGTAACGTTAACTTCGGTATTATTTTGTCAGTAACGGTAACTTCGGTATTATTTTGTCAGTAACGGTAACTTCGTTATTATTTTGTCAGTAACGGTAACTTCGATATTATTTTGTAAGTAACGGTAACTTCGGTATTATTTTGTAAGTAACGGTATTTTCGGTATTATTTTGTCAGTAACGGTAACATCGGTATTATTTTGTAAATAACGGTAACTTCGGTATTATTTTGTAAGTAACGGTAACTTCGTTATTATTTTGTAAGTGAAGGTAACTTCGGTATTATTTTGTCAGTGAAGGTAACTTCGTTATTATTTTGTCAGTAACGGTAACTTCGTTATTATTTTGTCAGTAACGGTAACTTCGTTATTATTTTGTCAGTAACGGTAACTTCGGTATTATTTTGTAAGTAACGGTAACTTCGGTATTATTTGGTCGGTAACGGCAACTTCGTTATTATTTTTTAAGTAACGGTAACTTCGTTATTACTTTGTCAGTAACGGTAACTTCGTTATTACTTTGTCAGTAACGGTAACTTCGGTATTATTTTGTAAGTAACGGTAACTTCGTTACTATTATGGAAGTAACGGTAACTTCGGTAATATTTTGTTAGTAACGGTAACTTCGTTATTATTTTGTAAGTAACGGTAACTTCATTATTATTTTGTCAGTAACGGTAACTTCAGTATTATTTTGTAAGTAACGGTAACTTCGGTAGTATTTTGTCAGTAACGGCAACTTCGTTATTATTTTGTAAGTAACGGTAACTTCGTTATTATTTTGTAAGTAACGGTAACTTCGTTATTATTTTGTAAGTAACGGTAACTTCGTTATTATTTTGTCAGTAACGGTAACTTCGGTATTATTTTGTCAGTAACGGCAACTTCAGTATTATTTTGTAAGTAAAGGTAACTTCGTTACAATTTTGGAAGTAACGGTAACTTCGGTATTATTTTGTAAGCAACGGTATCCTCGGTATTATTTTGTAAGTAACGGTAACTTCGGTATTATTTTGTAAGTGACGGTAACTTTGGTATTATTTTGTAAGTAACGGTATCTTCGGTATTATTTTCTAAGTAACGGTAACTTCGGCATTATTTTGTAAATAACGTTAACTTCGTTATTATTTATGTAACGATAACTGTGTCTTAGTTACTTTTAACAAGATACTCATCTAAACCAGACTGTAACTGATGATAAAGGTCTAAATTCCGGGAATGTATCTTCGGATAGGACACGGCTTCTTTCCTACAATTGTACAATATTATTGATCTTCATTCATTTTATCCTTCATGAACTCCTGTAACGATGCTGGCGTCTGAAACTGCATCCGGTCCTAGAAATCCATTAGCTTACTCTCACTTCATAGCAGCCTCCGTTGAATGTGGAAAAATATCCGCAGCACTTACCCTGCTGCTGTCTTTTTGACAGAATTCCTATTGGAACGCTAAGGTGTATGTATCACAAAACTCAAGCTCTTAAACCAGAGGGAGTTAGAAAGTGTGGTTTGTACCAATATCTTCGAAATCGTCTCAATAGTACAGGAAATATCTTGCATTTCTTGAAATCTTAACGGAAATATATATATTTTATAAAGTGCATTTAAACAGAAAAAGCAAGACGATAGCCCCTGCCAGAACTGTGTTGCGTCCAGCCCGCATAACAGTATGGCTGGGCGGATGGTATAATATGTATACACACATGGGGTGCTCACGAGTATCCTATACCATAGCGTATAGAAGAGAAAGTGACGCGACTTGTGGAGTTTGTATGGTCCAGCCGCTAGGTGGCTCTAGCGTCGGCTAGCGCTGAGTGAGGACGGTATCAATACAAGCAGTTGAATGTTACTTTTCAGTAACTGAATGTTATCAGCTTACACTACGTTGTATTAGACAAGATGATTCAAATATAAAATTCTCCGCACTGAGTATATACAACGCTAACGTCCGTTGTGTTAATTATGAAACATCAGATTGCGTCATAGGTTCATATAATAAGGAAATAAAACATTCTGACGGGGGTCAAAATGTAACTGAATGTGTGAAAATCGTAAAGCTACAGACCATTCACTACTGCACAAATAAAGTAAATATAATATAATACAGTATAATGACAAACTCACCCATATAACTTATAGCTCTCAGTTGTCCGAAGCTTTGGACAGCTTACGCGATGATTTTCCAGACTTAGAAGTTGACTGCTCTTTCCTAATTTCTTTCGTACGAAAGAAAAAGCGCACTTCATGAAATGAAAAACGAGTTTTCCAATAAGGTCCAGTTTATGTTCCATACACCATCAAAAAATCACGGCCCTAAAACAATCTCATCAATGCTGTCCTAACACTCATAAAATATATCAACCCACAAATTTGAAAGGGAAGATAATTCCATTTCAACGACTACTTCGACCTGTAAAAGAATGTTGAAGACACTGTCAGACGGTTGAGTTAGGTAAGTAAGGGCATTTATTGTGCCAAAGTCCTTTATATTAGTGAAAGTTGCAGCTGTTGTGTCCGACGGCCTTTTCACTTTGAAGGGTTGTCGCACATTTCACACAGCTGATCCCTTTCCTTAGTTGCTTGACAATATAGCCGGCTAGATAGTGTGGGAGTGCACCAGGCTTCAAACTCCATCTCATTCTCGCCATTTCGACTGCCTTTCCTTCTATAATGAAAGTGTCCGTGTTTATAAGGAAATTATCGGAGCAATGTTTGTCACATAGCCTGCATATGACTTACTTGACAATTTAATGTCTTTCCTCGGAATGGCCTTAGCCCATTTAAATAAATCATCTTCGGCTTTTGGAGGTCTAAAAAAGTGCCTACCTGTTGCAGATGACTTGTCGTATCCAGATCGGCACCCGGGAACAAAACAACACGGCATATTCACTTACACAGTTTTGTTTGACGAATCTTACCAGGTTATAATTCACTCGACAGCACAAACGTAAAGAAATAAGTGTAAAGGCTTACAAATACTAAACACACCAGTGTCATAACGTATGTATTATTTCACTATCGCTTCTTGATCGCATACACTTTTCAACACCAAGAAATAAGGACTAAACACGGCAGCATTTCCATGTTTTCAAACTCGCGAGCGCTTAGAAAGTGTCTCCAGCCAGCCACAACCAACCGCTGCGCAGTCTACCGGCGGGCGCAGCAACTACCCATACTAAAGATACGGCAAACTCGGGAGTCGGCACGCTTTCTCTTCTAAACGCTATGCCTATACTGTAATAATGTTAATGGTTTTACGTCCCTTCTAACTACTGAGGCTTTTAGGAAGCTAGGGTGCCGGATATTTGCCCTGAAGGGGATCTTGAACGTACCACCCTCAAATGCCAACTGACTGCGGCAGGATTCTATGTGGCAGGATTCTATCCTGCAACCTTGGACACAGCAGGTGAAAACTTCACAGCTTCACCACGCAACCAGTTGCACAAGTAACCAGTCGCAACGAATGAGCATTCAAAACAATGAAAGTTATTCGCAGCAGTGACGAATTGCACTCTTATTTCATAAATATCGTCAATTTGTTTAAACAAATAAATAGGACAGAAGACCCTTCTAGTAATGTGTCGCGTCTAGCCCACATACCAATAAAGCCGGTTGGTTGGGTGGTTTATACACATGCGAGTGTTCTCGCATGGGTCTGCTGGTATAAATCCTCGTATATACTGCAGTACATACGTTTTCTAATTCCGTTCTTTACCCACATTCCTCTATGGACTTCTCCCTTGTTACAATTCCAGGAGACTTGACAAATTCAATATAAAGTTCCAGGGTGCAGTGCAGTTTCAAGGGTGACGTGCGAAGTTTGATTTAATCTTCTCACAGACAATGCTGACTCAGGAAGCGAGACATTGCTTCCAAGTCAATAATTCAACAGTTACAGACCTGGCTGGTGTACAACCTTCTGCAAAATTAATGTGAACAGGTCAACATTTTTAAGGAAATTGGCGTAATTGTCATTCCTCTACATTCTACTGAATTCATTCGCAATTAATATTCTTTTTGTTATTTCTTTTGATTCAGGGATTCCGTTCGGAGGCATTGAGATGTGTTGAAATGAAAAGGTACGAATCGTCGTAAAACCAAAACCGGTTGATATTTGAATATGCCGCTTTGGGATAACGTAGGCGGACATCTAGGAGATGTAGTGCCCGGCGTGGTACTGCACATGCGTCAGCGCACACACACATGACGCAGAAGAGAAGCTGACAGTTGAACGTTCCGTCCCGTCTAGTTGGAGTTGAAGCAGCAGCAGTGAAGGCGTTCACATTGCACAATTCGACAAGTGGGGAGCAGAGAGGTGTCACCAGATTTCTGACTGCAGAAGGGTCTAAACCAGCCGATATCTATCGCCGGATGGTGGCTGCATACGGAGAAGACTGTGTATCCGACAAAACAGTGAGGAAGTGGAGTGCCCATTTTCGTGAAGTGGGAGCAACTTGAGTATCCGCCCTACAACCCGGACTTGTCACCCTGCGACTTCCATTTATGTTTGGTCCGTCAAAAAAAAAAAAAAAAAATCTCAATGGAAAATGTTCCCAAGAATTTGAGAGGACAGTGTTATAAATGCGATGCAGTAGCAATAATTAGATGTGGTTGGTGTACAGAAAAGTTATGTTTTATGCACTTTTCCTATAGACTACCATTACTGCAGTCTGTTTGTTCCAGACAAATCCTATTTTTAGCCTACGTTTCACATTTTGCAAAAATGAGGAAAAAGTAGACTTATGAGATCGGGCAAATGTCTGTATGTCTGTCTGTCTGGCTGTGTGTGTGTGTGTCCCCCTATCAACTCCTAAACTGCTGGAGCAATCGAAACAAAATTTGGTAGGAGTAAAGATCTATACCTGAATATATCACGGCCATATTTGAAAATGATGTCAGTGCTACCAACTGCTGAAAAATCGCAATTGATATTTGAGATCCATGTTGGATATCTTGGAAGGTATGATTGGGAGCTATTTCAAAATTGGCACACGTATAGATAATAATATTTCAGTTTAATTTCCAGGAGGCCATACATGGCAGTGTTGCCAAAATGATTATAAGCCTGCTGATAAGTCCAAATATTAAATGCGTATAACTTCTACACTATCAATTGGATTTCAACCAAATTTTGTATGTGCTATGTGTACATAAACAGATATGACTGAGCGTATTCTTAAGAGCCACCAGGGCTGCCAACTGTTAATAAATTCTCTCAATTTGTTTTTATCACAATACCCATATATTAGAAAGTATGCAAGCCGACAGTTTTAAACTATGCACACGTATAGTACCTAACATTCTATACTAATTTGGAGTAACTTACATACATCAGTGCTACCAACATGATTCTAAGCCTGCTGAGAGGTCCAACTTTAAATACATGTAACTTCTATACTTTCATTTGGATTTAAACCAAATTTCGTGTGTGTTATGTGTACCATAACAGATATGACTATGCCGATTCTTAAGAGTAACCAGGGCTTAACTTGGAATAACTAATATAGGCCAACGCCAGTGCAGCCAACATGATTCTAAGCCTGCTGATAGGTCCGATTTTTAAATGCATGTAACTTCTATACGAATTAATGGATTTCATTCAAAATTGACACAACAATAGATCGTATTATTTCAGATTATTTCTGACCATTACATGTATGTCATTGTTGCCAAAATGATTTTACGAGCGCTGTTAGATCCAATGTTTAACTGCATGTAACATCCATGCTATCCATTGGACTTCACCAAATTTTGTATTCTGTACCTTAAGAGATGGAACTAAGAATATATTCAGTCACCAGGGCTGCCAACTGTAGTTCTCTATTAGGCTATATTATGCCAGGTATACAGTATTTCGAACTAATTCGAAATTTTGATATTACCAACTTAATTTCGTCATTATTCTAGATAGATCCATATAGATTAATCATCGGCATGAATCTTAAATTTTAAGAAAAGTAGGCTCTTTAGTTCGTCACGGAACTTCTTGTTAAAATTGTTGTATCCCGTACAAACGACTCACAAGTCTACAATAACTCATAACTTCCCCCTTATTTATTCCCATATATCTCCCACACTAATTGCCCTCCTGTTCCTAAAATTTGTGACAGCACATATTTTGACATCCTAAACATGACTAAAGAAGAAAAATGCAATTCTTGCCTGCCCCAAACAGAAGGTTAGCTTGTAAGACAGAAACCTTCCCTGGACTGTACACAACATTTCACTCAAGTTCCATCGCTATCGGACGAATGGTATATGAACGCATACGGGACTTTGCAAAAACAATTCGCGTGCCATCGCTCATTTGTTGAATCTACTCGT
The DNA here is from genome assembly GCA_946902985.2 of Meconema thalassinum. NCBI lineage: Eukaryota > Metazoa > Arthropoda > Insecta > Orthoptera > Tettigoniidae > Meconema > Meconema thalassinum. The sequence goes on from OX336396.1 coordinate 167,084,546, forward strand.
GCGCTATCCATTGTAAAATGGATTCACTAAGCCAGAACCCTTTCCTTGAGTTAACACAACAATTCACCAAAATTTCATCGCAATCGGATGAATGGTATATGAACGCATAGGGGACATATATATTGAACCCTTCAGAATAGCAGTGTTTATATGTAAGAAATCTTAATCAAGGGGTCGCGCTCAGTTCCTATGTGATGTTTACGTTCGCCAAACAACATGCTCTACTGAGGTAAGGGTCATAGGATTAAAACTATAATTAAGAAAGAAAGGTGACAAGATGTAAAATAATAACATGATTTAATGACTAATACTGCATAAAAAGAATATAAACAACAATAATAAAAAAATCCTCCCTGAATTTTCCCAATGTCAGGAATATCTATCAATGCTGAGGAGTCAGACGGATCTCCCCTTTATTAAAATGTGGATCCTGGTTCAACTAACTTGCAATTTGGATTTTATGTACGCGTAATGACTAACTACGAGGAATGAGTACTTTGGATGACTGTTCGTTTACAACGGGTTCACAGCCACGATGCTTACGAACAATCATCTCGTAAATCAACGTTTATGGATATGGAACATGACACTAATAAAAAACCTTAAAAATGTAATGCTGACACACACACTAAAATCTACTATTTACAGGTATCTCTCTCGAGACCCTCATTTAGCGCGATGACGCACTTGACAATGAGCTGCCAACTCCGGCCAATTGCTCAATACACAAGCAAGGAAATACAGCATAGCACGTGACTTCACGGGTCACTGAATGGAATATATACATGGACTAAACCAACAACAACAAAAGCCTGACCAGCTGATATTACTTTATATGAACAAAACTGCATGTTAAGCTAACGCTTCGGAGATTATCGTGATTCTTAGGCAACTCCCATTTATTAAAACCATTTTTATCATTGATCAGTTCTTAATTCTGTATTTCAAGTAATTACGGTGCCACAAGCACTCTCCACTAATGACCTCGCTAGCAACCTTCAGTCCGTCTTGTGAAACATCTCCCCCTTTCCTCAATACCTGTCATCGTCCCAACTCCAGTGTGTAAAAATAACTGACCAGCTGTGCCGTTATCTCAAAGAATCAACAGCAACAAAATCTCAACCACCTCAACAAATGGTCAGACATTAATCAAAATATCCACAATTGCCCTCGCAAGGTTACAATATGGACCTGGCCCCAAGCTGACAGAAATCAGTCTACGCTGAAATTCCCGCTTGTAATGACCACAAAATACACACACACACATCTGGGAATGACATAACGTTTTTCACACAGGTCGGCTGAATAGGTGCTCGCAAACTATTAAAAAAACTATTAAAACCTACGATAGATCTGACTGCTCTTCGTCACAAATCACATTGCTCCAAAGGCAATAATCTCACTGAATCTGATCAATAATAAACCTTAAAAAAATTAATTACCCTCCAATCTACTGTATAATTATATTACTTCAGTCCTACTTCTGAAACACAACATATCTCCGAGAGACGTTTTTAACCGCATTGCGTAACATATGCAAATACGGTCGTCCACATAGCTACGTTAGTTAAAACAACAAACAAAAACAAGAACCTTCCACTAATAACATATGCGAGCTGTTTCCATGCAAAAGGTGTGTCAGACCAAAACTAAATACACTACGTTAATCACACAAGCAAATTATTTACAAAAATATGTCCCATACACCATAAGTTAATCTATCAGATAATAAGAATATTATTCAGTACTCATCCTCAGCTAGTCACCCGTCAAAGAACATCAGCAGCCATCTCCCAACTGGATGCTTCTTATCTCATCTCAACCATCTTGACGGAGTGTTGATAGTTCCAGGCTTCATCCATGGTAAGCGATGTCATCTCTCGTGCTGATTCAAAAGGTTAAATTATGATACACTTGATATCTGACTACTAAATTCGCCGTTTCAGGTACTACTTTCCCCGGAACTGTCTGTTGGCGAATTATTGATGAAACTGCCCCTACAAAATATAGTACTGTGACTATCTAACACTGAATTTAACACATTTATTAATAATTTCTGTGTCCTTGCATGACACGCAAAAGTATAAGTGCTTGTGTCTTCGACACACAAATATAATAGCTTCCGTCCTCAGACGTACAAAAGTAATACGCCCTTACGTCCTCAGACGTACAAGAGTAGTAGCAATGTCTTGGCTCTTCACGCCACTTATAAATGAACCGGCCCTAGGTCTTGATAGAGGTGGACATTATATAAAAATTTCTCACAATAATAGTGGTACAGGAATGAAATAAATATCATTGAACTCGAAAAATAGCGCAGGTCAAGAATATGCCCATTAATCCAAGAATCGATCGTAGAGATGTTGTTTAGCCGATCTCCCGCGTTAATGCTAGCCATAGCGTGCCCAAGCTAGACTTGCTGCGCTGGTAAGCATTCTTCTCTCATTGGTTCCATACTTTCTGTAACTTGGCGGTTTTTATCAGACCTTGGCTTCGTAGGAGTGTCTAGTATTTTCATCAGCCACTCACGTTACTGCATCATATTTTTTCTAGGCGCGAATATTACAATGAACATACCAGAAGCGTGTCTCACTGCGCGTCGCTTCTATTTTGAGGTGGCCACCACCTGTCCTTCTGAATCATTGCTAGGTCTTTCTTTTCACAATCCTAAGTATTTAGCCTTTTGTCAAACTGCTGCAGGTATTTCCTCATTGTCTCCAACCAATGCTTGAAATTTCCTCATCTCCGTCTGGCTATTTTCATGATGCTGGTGGAAATATTTATTAATTGAAGAAATAAAACATCGAATCATTTATCCATCAGAGGTTAAAGGGTTCACAACTCCTCCACTCACAAAATTTCGAACTTCGGAGAAAGTCGATAATTAAAAAAAAAAAAAAACATCCGTAGGCCAATTTGTTTTATTTCGGAATCACCTCTTTTCTATAACTTGGCCTAGCTGCTCCTGTCTTGAATGGCATTTGCTCGTTTCATATCCTGCTTAGGACTGCTTGCATGACGCGCTGGTGCCTTAGGCAACACTCTGCTCGTCTCGTTAATGTTTGTCAACACCAATTTCACTTCCTTCTTCACGTGCCGTACTCAACTGCTCCCCGTCCACTTGGTTGATATAGGACGTCCATATAGTCAAACTGCATCATTATTTCGGCGCTCTCATGGTTCACTTCTTCGATACTTTTTTAAGTTGGCTGCGTTGTAAACCGACATTGTTCCTGTGCTCAACTTTTTCACTCTGTATGCATTATTTCCAAGGTTTCTTACAATAGAATAGTGTCCTATGAACTTTTCGCAGAATTTGCTGAAGATCTTCTTCTCTGGATCCGATGTAGCGGGTCGTTTCACCAAAACGAGCTGGTTGATTTCAAGATCACTGTGAAACCTCTTATTTCTTACTCGCCGTAATCTGCGATCTGCTTGTTTTCTCATGTAGGCTCTCGTTCTCTCAATTCGCAGGTCAGGTGCTATCATGGGTTCTTGTGAGCAGTTAATGATGCTTTTCCACGTTCTCACTGGATACTCGTTTTTGTGTAGGACCATAGGGATCTGTCCTGTTGACTCGTGCCTGGTAGAATTCATGCATGTCTCTACATCCTTAATTTTATCCACCCATTTGTGATGTTCATTTGGAATGAAGATTCTCAAGTATGATGTTACACATTTTATTGCTCTCTCACTTGGATTAGCTTGGGCATGTCGGATACTGCTTAAAACGTGTTTTATACCCATGTCCTCCATACCTTTCTTGAATTCTGCGCTTGTAAAATAACTGCCATGATCTGACAATATAAATTCTGGTTTTCCATGGATTGGAATAACTCTATTTCGAATACAACTGAGTACTTGTTTCGATGTAGTTTTCTGAATGGGGCATAATACGACAAACTTAGAAAATACATCAATGCACACTAGCAAGTGACGGCAACCTCGCCTTCCTTTCGGAATTGGACCGAAACAGTCTAGGGCCAGTAGCTCGCATGGTTTCTGAGGTAGCAATGGTCTAGGATACTGCCTCATTAAATAGTTATTGGGCTTTGTCCTCTGACAAGGATCACAAGTCGTAATGACGTCACATATAGTTGTTCTCATACGTGGCCATGTAAATGTCTCTCCTATTGTCGCTTCGCACTTGTCTAATCCGACGTGTCCGTAACTTTCGTGAGTATGCCATGTCAGTCCTCGCTGTAATGATGCAGGTACTAATATGCGTAACTTGGTGTGGTCATTATCTATCCATTTGTGCAGCAAATTGTTGACATAAACATATCTTCCTTCTTTGGCTTTCGCTTCTCGAAATGCAGGTGTTCCTGTAGGTAGTTGCTTTCTGAAGTATTTAATTAATAGCATCATCCATGGTTCCGCTTCCTGTTCTCGCTGTATCTCACGTAACTCCTCCAAGAATTCCCGGTCCTTCGGTGTTAACTCCAAGTGTTGTACCATCGCTGTTTCTTCATTATCAGGCTCTGGGTTCCTGCTGAGTGCATCAGGAATCACGTTCATCTTTCCTGGGCAATGTTCAATCTCAATGCTAAACTGCTGAATATATATAGACCAACGTGTCACACGTTCGCTTGCCATCGACGTCTTAAACAAGAATGTTAATGCCTTGTGATCAGTCCTGACAACAATGGGGTAGCCATAAATTATTCGTTTCCATTGTTGTAGCGCATGAAGAATGGCCAACAGCTCTAGTTCCGGTACAGTATAATTGCGCTCGTGCTTACGCAATTTTCGGCTGACAAATGCCAAATATGTTTTATGTTGCAGGTTAGCTGGATCTTCTTGGTAGAGCATAGCACCTATACCAATTAGTGAAGCATCCGCTTGGATTATAAATTTGTGCTCGAAATCTGGATATCCTAACTTAATGCAGTTTTCCAATAGCTGTTTTGTTGCTTGGAACGCATTCTCACACTCCGCATTCCATAACCATTTATTATTCTTTTTTAGCATTTCCTGCATTGGAGCTACAGTCTCCGTGTAACCTGGACAGTTTTCCTTGAAGAATCCCGTTACGCCTAAGAAAGCCCGAATGTGCTTGACTCTCGTTGGTGTAGGGAAATTCTTTATCGCTTTGATCTTAGCTGGATTTGGCTTCACCCCCTCCTTGTCAATGATGTGACCCAAATATAAGATCTCGCTCTTGAAGAAATGCGATTTCTTCAGGTTTACTTTGAAATTTGATGCATTCAAGTTGCCTAATACTTTATCTAAATTTTCCATGTGAGCTTCAATGTTGTCGAATGCCAGCAAAATGTCATCGATGTAGCGTACCGTCATCTCCTTAACTTCCTCGGTTAAATTCCGGTCCAGGGCTCGGATTAAAGCACAGCCCGCTGTTTTGACTCCAAAGGGCATTCGGACGAAGCAAAACGTTTGGTTATCGAATAAGAAGCCAGTTAGAAGCTGTGACTTCTCATCCAATTCAATATGGTGGAACGAGCTCGTCAGGTCAACTGATGAATAAATGCTTTTGTTTTTAAAGCCTTTTAATACGTCTCTGATAATTGGCGCTCTGTCATACTCAGGAAAAATGAGTCTCATGTTGAGATTTCTGGCATCTAAACAAAGTCTAATAGATCCATTTGGTTTTGTGACTGCCAAAATCGCATTTAGATAAGGTGTAGGTGTCTTCCTTATCACTCCAGCTTGTAACATCTCATCTATAATGACCTTAACTTGACCGAGATATTTTTCAGGAATGGGGTACAACCTGCTTTTGAACGGTGACCAATCCTCGACTTGCATTGAATATTTGAAATTTAATATTTTCCCAGGTACTGTATCAAATACTGTTTTGTGCTTCCTTAAAATCTCTTCCAATTGTTTTCTGTGTTCAGTGCCAAGTTGAATGTCATTTAGTCGCTCCTGTAGTAACTCTTCAAATTGTGCATCACTGTCATCTCCTTCCGTTAATAAAGACCATATCTCATGGGATTCACTCTCCTCATCTAGTTCCACAACAGCTCCTTCTATGATGTTATCTTCTGCCTTTCGTATCTCCTCTTCCGTCTCTTCCGATATTGCTTCCAATGCCCAAGAAATTACATCTCCTCCGGTAGTGATTTCATCCATATGCAATCCCACATTCTTCAGCTGATCATACTCTCTAAAACTGACTGTATTCTTGTGCAAATCTATCACTGCTTGATAGTCACAAATAAAATTTGCACCAAGAATTATATTGAAATTCATCTTTGCCATGATAATGAATGTTTGCCCAAAAGTGTGTTCCAATATGTTCAGCTCTAAGTATGCCTGACGTTTACAAGTGACGGTGCGTTCAGGTATAACACCCCTCACTTTGAGCTGTGGTACGGGAATTACAGGAATATTCTGACTCCGTCCCAACTCTCGAACCAAGGCCTCCCATACCAGACTGATCTGCGACCCCGTATCCAATAAACATCTTATATTAATTCCACCAATCCTCGCGTAAATAATGGGTAACTGCCTAATGTCATCGTTCCGTGGTTTCACCGTCTCCTCCAGGCAGTCTTCTGGCAAAGCAATCCATTCTTGTATGTTCGCTACTATCCATCCATCTTCAACTTCCGACTGTTGCGTTTGTAGACTGTCTTCTTTATCCAAATTTAGCATTTTTTTAAGCTCCGGTGCGACTCCCATCATCCGTTTGTCGCCCATGCCCTTGATATTCCTCTTGTCTCAGTAGACTTCCAGCTTCCTCAGTATGTGTGTCTGGATTCTTCATGTTCCCAATGGCTTTTTCCCATCTTCCTAGCTCTCCACCTTGACTAGCGTGTAATTCCTCTCGGTAATTTTGTGATTGAGCGTGCCTATCATCCCAGTCATTTCGATAATTACGCGCCTCTCCTTGATTTTGATCTCTCCTTCCTTTCCATCTTTGATTAGCATTGTAATCACCGTATCTTCCATAAGGCCTGTCATTCCTTCGATTTTCACGCCATTGCTGATATCCTCTCTGTTGATATCTATTGTTGCCTTGATATGACCTATTGTTATAGTTATTCTCGTTACGCTGGTATGGTCTGTTTTCTCCTTCTTCCTGATTTCGCCTAGGTGTGGACGTGCTTGTATTAGTACCCTGCGTTTTAGTGTTTGCCTGCTTAGGTTTTATGACCTCTGTCGTATTGACTAACTCCAGCTGTCTTCCTCCTCTATAATGATTATGAGTAGTCTCATCTATCTGGCGTAATATCTGCTCTGCATGTATGGCCGTACTAACGTTCGCTGCGACTAGTACTTGTTGTACGTTGACTGGTAATTGCCGCGCTATTGTCATCACCAGATCCGCTTCATTTAAAGGGTAATCAAGGTCGCGAAATTTTAGCATTTGCATGTTAAAGAAATCTGAGTATTTCGTTTGCTGGGTAGTTTGGTATTTTCTAGAGTAAAGCTCCATCCTTAGACTCTGTTGTATTGCTGGCGACCAGTATTTGCGCAGAAACGCTAATTTGAAATCTGACATGGATCCAAATGTATATTTGAAGCTTAAAAACCATGTAAGGACATTTCCTGATAAAAATCTCTCCATCATCCTCAATCTACGTGCTTCAGGTACCCCAGTGTCATTGTAATGATCTTCAATTTCTTTAATAAAAGCTTTAGGTGTCACCCCTGAATTCTCCGTGTATTTCTGCGGTTTATAATCGTTCGAGCGAATTACTTGGATAAGTTGTGTGGGCTGATGACCGTCTTGTGGCGTGGAACTCCTTTCAATATTCTTGCGAAACCCTTCCGTGTTTGCTGTTAATGGACTCTCTGTCTGAGCTTGACTCCCTGCAGTGCTTTCCTCCCCGGGGCTATTTGAGTCTTCCTGCTTGTCTTTCAATGTTCCCGTTTTAAATATCGAGGATTGTTCTAACGACCTCAGTTCGGCTTTAATAATCCTGTCTGTTTGCTCTTTAAGTTTACTCTTAAGTTCTTGTTCTAATGCTTGAATACGAGTATGATTTTCGCCTACTGTTTTTAGGATGGTTGATCTTTCCTCTTTAGAATCGATATTCATTTTTCGCCAAATCTTTCCTTATTTGCTCCTTAATCGTGCTTACTTTCTCTTCAATCTGGCTTTTAGTGTCATCCCGATTGCTTTCTATCTGGCTCAGCCTATCTTCCAATCTCGCGCTATTTTCGTCGATGGTACTCTTTAATTGATTCTGATCCGCTTCTAGGCTTTTCCATTGCTCCGCTGATTTTATTTCGAGACGATCCATATCATTAATTATGCCGGATATATTTTCATCTACTGCTGATAATTGTTGTTGAATGACCTTGCCGCTCTTTTCCATTTCCATAAATCGTCCTTCTAACTTATCCTGAGCTATCTTGACCTCGCTTGTATTCATAGTGCACGCTAGTTCAATTTGCTCTAATTTAGCTAACACCGTTTCATCCAGAATGCTAAGTTTTTGATCAAAAATACTTTCCATTTTCTTAATCTGATCTAATTGTTTTTCATTATTTTTACTAACATCTAGGGCCAGCAATACCATTTGTTGATTAGTGTGATCTTTCATCTCTGTGGTTAACGAAGCTAATTGGTTCGTGTTTTTAACATTCTGCGCCTCTAACTGCGAATTTATAGTGTCATTGATTTCATTTTTTAGTAATCTAGCTTGTTCCGCCTGATATTCATTTTGTTCAATCCTACTGTTATTTAATTGTGTCCGCAATGATTCACTTTGTTCGCATAATTTGTTTATAGACTCACTTTGTTCCAACAAACTATTGTTTATTTGTTCAGATAATTTCGCGTTTAATGCTTCACTTTGTTCTAACATACTATTGTTTAATGATTCACTTTGTTCGGATAACTTCGCGTTTAATGCTTCACTTTGTTCTAACATACTATTGTTTAATGATTGACTCTGTTCCGCCAATTTAGTGTCCAACAATTCCTGTATTCTCCTAGCCGCGCTCTCAATGATTTCTTGAATCTGTTCCACCGTTGCCATCTTATACACTTTATAAGAGACATTAGGGAAATGGCTTAAAGCAATGCCCTTTGACACACACATACAATCCAATGCACATTTAATTTCTTTACCCTACTCAGTTCATTTATTTTTACATTTAATCCCACTAGTCGATTGCATCTCTGAGTGGTTCTAATTTTACTCAATTTAATTTAAACCCAAACACATATTTAGTCATTAAATTGTTATCCTGATCTGATATTAACACTGACTAATTAACAAAGTATTAATTGTCATTTACGGCTACCAGCCTCCTAACATTTTCATGAGTTTGACTTTCTAAACAAATCTAGTTTTAACTTTAATCATTTGGGCGCCCGGAATCACGTATATTACCTTTTACTTTAATTCAATAGACAAAAACGTGAACCGTATTTTACATTGCAAACTCCTGATTTTAATTTATATTTCACACATTTGGCGGTATCCACTTCGCCTCAATTACTTTTAATAAAATATCACTTTCCGGTGATTTAAATACTGTCATATCTGCCTGCACTTGCGGCATGTCACTTTTACTCAAATACGCCAACTAAATGTGTCCCAGCAGCGAACCAGCAACAAAATTACACCTTCATTGTTGCGTCAGTTTGAAAACCCAACTACGCTTACATTGACATGTGCAAAATCTTTGCCGTTACACCACAGTGAACCGCCCCACGCTTGGCCGCGCCAGTTTACCTCCTATGAACCCTTCAGAATAGCAGTGTTTATATGTAAGAAATCTTAATCAAGGGGTCGCGCTCAGTTCCTATGTGATGTTTACGTTCGCCAAACAACATGCTCTACTGAGGTAAGGGTCATAGGATTAAAACTATAATTAAGAAAGAAAGGTGACAAGATGTAAAATAATAACATGATTTAATGACTAATAGTGCATAAAAAATATATACAAAAATAATAAAAAAAAATCCTCCCTGAATTTTCCCAATGACAGGAATATCTATCAATGCTGAGGAGTCAGACGGATCTCCCGTTTATTAAAATGTGGATCCTGGTTCCACTAACTTGCAATTTGGATTTTATGTACGCGTAATGACTAACTACGAGGAATGAGTACTTTGGATGACTGTTCGTTTACAACGGGTTCACAGCCACGATGCTTACGAACAATCATCTCGTAATCAACGTTTATGGATATGGAACATGACACTAATAAAAAACCTTAAAAATGTAATGCTGACACACACACTAAAATCTACTATTTACAGGTATCTCTCTCGAGACCCTCATTTAGCGCGATGACGCACTTGACAATGAGCTGCCAACTCCGGCCAATTGCTCAATACACAAGCAAGGAAATACAGCATAGCACGTGACTTCACGGGTCACTGAATGGAATATATACATGGACTAAACCAACAACAACAAAAGCCTGACCAGCTGATATTACTTTATATGAACAAAACTGCATGTTAAGCTAAAGCTTCGGAGATTATCGTGATTCGTAGGCAACTCCGATTTATTAAAACCATTTTTATCATTGATCAGTTCTTAATTCTGTATTTCAAGTAATTACGGTGCCACAATCACTCTCCACTAATGACCTCGCTAGCAACCTTCAGTCCGTCTTGTGAAACATCTCCCCCTTTCCTCAATACCTGTCATCGTCCCAACTCCAGTGTGTAAAAATAACTGACCAGCTGTGCCGTTATCTCAAAGAATCAACAGCAACAAAATCTCAACCACCTCAACAAATGGTCAGACATTAATCAAAATATCCACAATTGCCCTCGCAAGGTTACAATATGGACCTGGCCCCAAGCTGACAGAAATCAGTCTACGCTGAAATTCCCGCTTGTAATGACCACAAAATACGCACACACACATCTGGGAATGACATTACGTTTTTCACACAGGTCGGCTGAATAGGTGCTCGCAAACTATTAAAAAAAACTATTAAAACCTACGATAGATCTGACTGCTCTTCGTCACAAATCACATTGCTCCAAAGGCAATAATCTCATTGAATCTGATCAATAATAAACCTTAAAAAAATTAATTACCCTCCAATCTACTGTATAATTATATTACTTCAGTCCTACTTCTGAAACACAACATATCTCCGAGAGACGTTTTTAACCGCATTGCGTAACATATGCAAACACGGTCGTCCACATAGCTACGTTAGTTAAAACAACAAACAAAAACAAGAACCTTCCACTAATAACATATGCGAGCTGTTTCCATGCAAAAGGTGTGTCAGACCAAAACTAAATATACTACGTTAATCACACAAGCAAATTATTTACAAAAATATGTCCCATACACCATAAGTTAATCTATCAGATAATAAGAATATTATTCAGTACTCATCCTCAGCTAGTCACCCGTCAAAGAACATCAGCAGCCATCTCCCAACTGGATGCTTCTTATCTCATCTCAACCATCTTGACGGAGTGTTGATAGTTCCAGGCTTCATCCATGGTAAGCGATGTCATCTCTCGTGCTGATTCAAAAGGTTAAATTATTATACACTTGATATCTGACTACTAAATTCGCCGTTTCAGGTACTACTTTCCCCGGAACTGTCTGTTGGCGAATTATCGATGAAACTGCCCCTACAAAATATAGTACTGTGACTATCTAACACTGAATTTAACACATTTATTAATAATTTCTGTGTCCTTGCATGACACGCAAAAGTATAAGTGCTTGTGTCTTCGACACACAAATATAATAGCTTCCGTCCTCAGACGTACAAAAGTAATACGCCCTTACGTCCTCAGACGTACAAGAGTAGTAGCAATGTCTTGGCTCTTCACGCCACTTATAAATGAACCGGCCCTAGGTCTTGATAGAGGGGGAAATTATATAAAAATGTCTCACAATAATAGTGGTACAGGAATGAAATACATATCATTGAACTCGAAAAATAGCGCAGGTCAAGAATATGCCCATTAATCCTAGAATCGATCGTAGAGATGTTGTCTAGCCGATCTCCCGCGTTAATGCTAGCCATAGCGTGCCCAAGCTAGACTTGCCGCGCTGGTAAGCATTCTTCTCTCATTGGTTCCATATTTTCTGTAACTTGGCGGTTTTTATCAGACCTTGGCTTTGTAGGAGTGTCTAGTATTTTCATCAGCCACTCACGTTACTGGATCATATTTTTTCTAGGCGCGAATATTACAATGAACATACCAGAAGCGTGTCTCACTGCGCGTCGCTTCTATTTTGAGGTGGCCACCACCTGTCCTTCTGAATCATTGCTAGGTCTTTCTTTTCACAATCCTAAGTATTTAGCCTTTTGTCAAACTGCTGCAGGTATTTCCTCATTGTCTCCAACCAATGCTTGAAATTTCCTCATCTTCGTCTGGCTATTTTCATGATGCTGGTGGAAATATTTATTAATTGAAGAAATAAAACATCGAATCATTTATCCATCAGAGGTTAAAGGGTTCAATATATATATATATATATATATATATATATATATATATATATATATATATATATATAGAGAGAGAGAGAGAGAGAGAGATAAGAAATATATTTATTAAATACTAGCAGAAGTACCCGTTCTTCGAACGGTGTTCGGTGTTAACACCAGACATTATAATAATAATAATAATAATAATAATAATAATAATGTTATTGGTGTTACGTCCCTTTTAAGTACTGTTGCCTTTAGAGACGCACCAGACATTATCAATTGAGCTACTGTTGCAATGGTTAGCGGCTTGTCATTCCTTCATAAGTTTATCAAAACGAAGTTAGTTTTCTGGGAATATCACACACACTGTTAATTTAAGGGCCTTATAATGTGGTTTTCGGAGATCCTTTATAGACTCGCGATTTTTATGTCTCACATTGAGAAGTGCAACATATGGTTTGGTCGTCCTTCTAGGATAATTTTTATATTTCGCCTATTTTAGCATGTATTTTGAGAAGTTTTTCCCTATATCCACCCTTCTACTGTATGAAAAGTACGGTGAAGAGTTTTATAAATGATTGGTGTATTGACTCATGTTTACCATACCTAATTTTACGATGCACCAAGCATCCGAACATGAGTTATAGGCGTACATAAGGATACACAGAAAGACAGACAGACAATTTTATTGTCTACAACATATCACCCAGAAATCCAAATATGGGTATATCTACCACACAGTATCAAAGAAAATCATCCTTACGATGAACCCGTATGTCGACAAAAAAAGAAAAGAAAAAAGATTAGTTGAAATGTGCTCTCAAACTAAATTCACCTGACGTGTGCTTCCTGACATGAAATAGAATTGAAAGCCTTGTAGATGAAACGCAATACACGTCACATAAAAACTGACCCTCATCGATGAGTTGGGTCCCTATACACAGGAAGACCTCTTTCATTAATTATAAAAGCTTGTGGTGCATGAAAATTCAGGTTCTTTAGTCTCAAATGGCCCAAATTCCTAAAAGCCGCAAAAGATGCTGATTCAATTCAGGAATTTTTGAAAATAATGTTGTTGTTTGGAGATATAATAGACCTTCTGCCCTATATGTCGCACGTGAAAATTGCATGAAAAAATCCTAGGGTACCCCTTGACCCCCTTAATTGCATTGATGAATTATACAGTCTACGTTGGTTCCGTGATAACCTTATATTTGCAAACTTTCACAGAAATGTAATAAATGTAATAAATAGATGGAAAGTTGGATGCCTCCCCTTGAGATAATGTTGTCATGGTTACCGATTTGCATTCCTTCATTAGTTTGTTAAATTAAACTTAATTAGTTTTCTGGGAATGTTTCAGAAACTGTTGGTTTTAGAGCCTTGTAATGTAGTTTTCGAGGACCCTCGAGTTTTATTTCTGGCACCGAGGGGCTTTGTCTCGTCGTTGTACGCCATAATATAATACTAATAATAATAATATAACATAGGGATAGGAATATAATAGACCTGCCATACCACACCCGCAGATGTAAATCGCGTGAAAAAAATCTAGACTACCCCTTGACCCCCTTAAGCGCATTTTAATTATTGATGCAATTTACAGCTTAATTTGGTTCCATAATAACCATCTAACTGTTTGCAAACTTTCACACTAAAGTAATTAATGGAATTGTATTGCGTCTTACAGCAATAGATGGATCTCTGAGAATCTGTTGCCATGGTTATCGGCTTGCATTCGTTCAAAGTTTATTAAATTAAATTAGTTTTCTGGGAATATCTCAAAAACGGTTGGACGTAGGACCTTAAAATGTGCTTTTAGGGCCCCCGAGTTTTGTCTCTCACATTGAGGGGCTGAAAATGAGCTTTGTCTCGTCCTTCTACTCCTATTTCAGCATGTATTTTAAGGGGGTATGCCCCCTTTTATGAGAGGTATAGAGAGGAGTTACATCAATGATTAGTGTCGTGCCTCTGATGGATATCTGTACCAAATTTTACGTTGATACACCCAGCCGTTCTCGAGTTATACGGGAACAAAGTTGTCCACAGACAATCAAGCAAACAGACAGACAGACCAAAACATTATCTTCGCGCATCTATCATAAAACAGTCTGAAACGTGTAAATAACTCAAATTTCCGCAGAAATTCAGAAAAAAACAGACAAATTTTCTTTTTTTATATATGTAGAGATATACTGCACCGCTCGATGTGACCGTGTTTTATTGCACAAATTTAGGTTTTACTCGCTAACCGTCTGAGATACACGAAAAGTGATAAGAACCTTTTGGATAGAAAATTAAATGCTAAAGCCCGTGTATTCCATCAAAAGTTTGCTATTTCTTAGCGTTCTCTTTTTATTTGAAATGGAAATATGAAATTTTGAAACCAAAGGGTGTAGTGACGTCACAAAAGTAGGTTTTACTCGCTAACCGTTGGAGATACACGAAAAGTGATAAGGACCTTTCGGATAGAAAATTAAATTTTGAAGCTCATATGTGCCATCAAAAGTTTGCTATTTCCTACCGTTCTCTTTTTATTTGATATGGAAACATGAAATTTTGAAACCAAAGGGTGTAGTGACGTCACTAAAATGGTCGCCATTTCTTAATAGTGCAAAATATCGAAATTAAAAGTATCCTATATGTAAACCTGGTATTTCAGCTACATCCATGCAAAATTTCATTTAAATCGGACCAGTGGTTCTTGCGTTATTAGGTAACAGACAGACAGACAGACAGACAGAAAGACAGACACACACCATCTCATTTTTATATATTAGTATGATATGATAGTAGCTTTGAAATGTTAAATAATACGCCTTACTTAATATATATTGTACAGGTTAACTTTGTAGTCCGTTTCAGCAAAATATTCGTTTTCTTTTCTCAGAAGAAAGAAACGTCACTTTCAAATCAGTAACTTTGTTCATTGTCTATTTTTCAGCAACACTATTTAAGATTTATTAAATTAATGTATAATGTGCGTTATGTGGGTATAAAAAGGTAGTGTATAGAAGAAACATAATTTTAATATACGGTATTGTATTGATGCAGTGAACCTCTTTGCCTAGGGTCTGATGATCTCGCTGTTCCTACAACAAACACCACCACCATTGCTTTGGCCTACCTGCCGTTTATCACCATATGGTAGAAGGCAGGGTAAGGGAAACATCGTCAGCACCGATTGAGAATTGTTGTCATATTTTTCTTTCAGAAGAACTAGGAAACAATGTCCCCTCTGTAAATATTTACCATGGCCCATGTAACAAAATGCTCCACCCTGAAGATAATATAATGTAATATTCGACTCGCAGGAAAGCAGTGCTTGGTGCTTGGTGAGGCCGGCGGCACTGCGATCCCCATGGAGTCCGTCCCGTCCATTGCGTTAGCTACAGCACCACGTGCATGCGTGTGCGATCGATGAGACCAGCTCCACAGCTCGCCTGCTGTACCAAAACACTCTCCACCCGTATTTGTCGGGTCACGAAACGAGGCTTATATGGAGTTCTCGGGTGAAGTGCTATTCCTAATTAGCCAAATAAGCCTGCAAGTAAAGGGCAGATGACCTCACTATTCGGCCCCTTAAAACAACAAAAACTAACTAACTAACTACCGGTAACTAACTAACCAACCAAATCCACCGGTAAGGGGCAGATGACCTCGTAATTCTCCCATTAAAACAAACAATAACTAACTAAGCAACCAACCAACCAACCAACCAAACCCACTGATAAGGGGTTCTACCCCTTAAAACAACAATAACTAACAAAACAAACTAACTAACCTCGCTGGTAGCAAAATACAGTCGAGTGGAGGCTAAGCCACAAAGAACAAGAAGGTATTTGAACCAAAATAAGCTATTTTTAAGGCTAGCAACCTCAAAAAAGTTGTCAGTTATATTGTTCGTGCCCATGAAAATTTCCGAATTTTGACATGCCTTATCATCTCCTTTGAGCGGGCCTTTAAGACAGTCAAACAGGCAGTAGTTAAAAGAGACGTGAAACTAACAGCATTATTATACTATTTTAATGGAAACGATGATTGATGGTACGAAGAGAGCGCTCGGCAGCCTGCTCCCCGCGCATTGTCATCTTCATCTTCGGGATGAGATCATAGTCGCAGGGACTGATGTCGGGAGAATATGGGGGGTGATAGAGGACCTCCCAGCCCCAGCGATCCAACAATGCCGACACAACGCCTGCTGTGTGTGCCCAAGCATTGTCATGCAGAACGATGGGCGCTGTAACCATGTGGTGGCGCCGTTTCCTTCTCAGAGCTCCTCGGAGATGGTCTTGCAGAAACGAACAATAGTACGCCGCATTAACGGTTTGTCCTCGGTGAACAGTATGGCAGCGCTTCCGTACCATTGAAGACGTTAAGCAGGCTGCCGAGCGCTCTCTTCGTATCATCAATAGATTGGGCAGTGCCAACGGGTTCCAACGACTTCCGCATAGCTGGAAACACTTTGTACGCAATGGTGGGGACTACATCGAGGGCCTGAGAAACTTGGAACCATCTAAGTGAGTTATTAATCCAGTTATAACTAAGGTGCCAAAACTAAAAAACCAACCCATGTATTTATTTGTTTATAAAGTGCTTTGAAACAAATAAACAAGACGATAGCCCCTGGCAGAACTGTTTCGCGTACAGCCCACATAGTACTAGGGCCGGGCGGGTAGTCTGTACACATGGGGCGCACACAACTCATTATGGGAGAGTTCACGCACGGGTCGCTAGTTATAATATTTAGGTAAAAAATAACTTTTATACATTTTTATACAGCATTCCAATAAAAAGCAAAACTCAACTTAACGGATGACTTCTCATTTAAACTTAATTTATTGTATCGTGTATACTAATCAATTGAACGATTCTTCGGTTAGCCTGTTTAATCTATTGTTCAGTTAATCGACGAACCGATTGAACGATCAGTCGATAAATCGTTTTTGATTAATTTCAATTTACATTATGATGTTTGAAGTCATTTTTCAGTGTTGCCGTAATAAACAAAAGATTGGTGCTTTTCAGTCGGTCAACACGATTGTACCCAAATGAGATGGGTTATTCCCTAATCCTGAAAATAATACACGAGATCGTTGTTGTTTGAGTCTTCAGTCTTTTGACTAGTTTGATGCAGCCCTCCATACCTCCCTGTCCTGAGATAATCGTTTCATCTCTACATAGCTACCACACCCTACATCCAAGGCAATCTGTTTAACATACTCTAACCTTAGTCTACCCCTACAGTTCTTGTCCTCGACCATTCCTTCCATAACTAAGCTTGCTATTCCTGGTTGTCTTAATGAGTGCCCTACCAATCTATCTCTTCTCTTCATTAGCAGTCGCCAGAAACATCTCTCCTTTCCCACTCGTCTTAATACCTCTTCACTTGTAACCCTATCTACCCATCTGATCTTCATTATTCTCCTGTAACACCACATTTCAAATGCTTCAATTCTCCTCTTTACTGCAGCGCCAACAGTCCAAGTTTCACTTTCGTATAGTGCCATTTTGACTTACTTTTGACTTATTTTCTTTATATCCCACGTGGAGCATAGGGCATCGATGAATTTCCGTCATCTGCGCCATCCTCCTAATCTCGTTCCGGGTCTTCCCTCCTCTCCCCATTCCTTCTGTTATTACACTCCTCCTCCAGGTGTTCATTGATCTGCCTCTTCGCCTACTACCTAGTGGATTCCATTCCAGGGCTTGTCTTGCTATGTTGCCTCAATCTTGTCGTAATGTGTGCCCAATCCATTTCCATTTCCTACGACGCATTTCAATATAAATGGGTATTTGCTGTGTTCTTATCCATAGCTCTTCATTGGAGATAACTTGTGGCCACCATATCCTCAGGATATTCCTGAAGCATCTATTCACAAATATTTGGAGTCTGTTAATCAGTTGTTTGTTGGTTTTCCAAGTTTCACACCCATAGAGCAATATTAACTTGATATTTGAATTGAAGATGCGAAGTTTGGTATAGGTGTTATCTTCCCTTGCTTTCCAAAGCGCCACGCTCCAGACTACGGCTTTCAAAAAATGACATGAGATCAATAAATTTATTCATCTCGTGTAATGTTTTTCAGGATTAGAGAATAATCAATCTCATTTGAGTACAATCGTGTTGACCGACTGAAAAGCACCAAACATTTTGTTTAATTTCAAATTATTCGATTAAATAATTATATGACTATATGTATTTTCCCTCATTGTTTGTCATGAAAAAACGCACCTGCATTATAATAACAGCCACAAGTACTTTCTCCAAAACTGACAAATGCTGTGGCATTAGAGTAATCCTTCAACCATGTCGTTTACTATGTTAATGGGGATTTCACTATTTTAAAATATAGCAACAATCAATTAATGGTTACATACCAAATCATGTGTTCATCCTGCCACACCATTTCATGGGTGCTGTGAACCGAAACGGTAATTTATCATCCCAGTTTATCAACTGTTATATTACAAAAGGGTGTCATGTTACATCGCTGTCCGACTAGCTGTAATTATATTACTATATGCTTTGTCATAAACCACGAGGCGCTTTTATTTTTAAACAGGACTGCGGATATAAATTTACTGATACACATGGCATATATCATTTTTTAGCGTCTATACTCATATTTTATGGCTCTCGATTAATCTAGTTTAAACACTGCTTGTTGACTCAAATTTCCAATACGCTACTAACTAAACTTCCCTAATAGTATCCGTTGTATAAATCAATATTTATTTTTGAGTTGTTGTTGCTTCAATCAGGGGCTTGGACATCTGGACTATCAGCCCCATGTACATGAGTGTGCGTGTCGTGGATGTCTGAGGATCTATGCCATTGTGATGGCAATTAGGGCTAGTACATTTTAATTGTTAAAACGATAAATTGATCGTATGTTTAATCAATTATTCGTTTTAGGTCCGTTTAGGAAGAAAATATACATTTTTGAACCGATTTCTTCGAAAATGTTACCAAATCACACATGAAACCCATCCATCATTTTTAGCCTATTTTCAATTTTGGAAAAATAGGCTTATGAGATCACCTTTTGTCCGTGTGTGTGTGCGCGTGTGTGGGTGTGTGTGTGTGAGGTGTGTGTGTCCACCCCTAATAACTTCTAAACGGCTGGAGCGATTTCAATGAAACTCGGTAAGTTCATAGCACCATTCCGGCTGAACCTGACCGTGCCCTTCAAATTTTGTTACGTCTCACCAATCCAACAAGACGGATGTGCGAAATATTTCACCCGCATTCAACATCTCCGAAACTATTCACGATATCACCCTGAAATGTTCTACGGTGATAAAGGGGACTAATAAAAGTTCACCTATGTGACGTTTGAAAAACTGGTAACTACAAAATCAACATGGCGGCCACGCGAAGTTGAGACTTTTAAATAGACCTTTCTCGCGATTTAACTATCCAAACGTAATAAAAATTGGTACAGCAAATGTTTATACACATTGTAATGCACCGACATCTAACTTCCTTCAATTGTTTACATAACCACTAGATGGCGGATGTGCGAAATATTTCACCGGCATTCTATTTCTCTGAAACTATTAGCGGTATCATCCTGAAATTTTGTACGGAGATAAAGAGCACTACTGGAAGTTCATCAATAAGACTTTCGAAAACCGGTTAACTACAAAACGAACATGGCGGCCAAACGAATTTCAAAATTTTAAATAGACCTTTCTCGCGATTTAATATTCCAAACGCAATGAAATCTGGTACAGGAAATGTTTATACACATTGTAATGCACTGGTATCTAATTTAGTTAAATTGTTTCCATAACCACAAGATGGCAGGTGTGCGAAATTTTAAAATCTCCTTGTTAATTCTTGTGTCCTAATCATGCGATTGAAGTTTGAATGCTACACGTACAAAATAATCTTCATATCACAGTACATAACTCTAGGACCTACATATATAAAATCCAACATGGCGACCATCCGAAATATTTAGTCGGTTCTCAATATCTACGAATCTATTACAGCAATCAAACTGAAATTTTGTATGTTGATAGTGGCAGTTAACATAAGTAGGATATATGAAAATAGGCTGTATATTTCTTCATCGAACTACGTGTTTTGTATCAGAAATTTAGTTTTCTATTCTCTGATTTTTTTGAAAAACGAGTAAAAATGTCAATTTTTCAAAATGCCCTAAAATTACTTAATATGATTCAATGATCCAATTTCTATTACTGAGTTCTTCTATTTAACATATATAATGTTCTGAACTAGAATCGCGCATTTAACTGCAACAGACAGTGCATAGGAGTTTCTTTTAATTTTTAAAATGGAAATTGAATTTTATCATTAAAAATAAACAAGGTGGCTAAAGTTTTCAAAGTATACAAAAAATCCCTAGTTCAAAGAATTCATACATTCATGCCTTTAATTTCTTGTGTACATAATATTCCTATGTTAATTTGTGATGTTGATTTTGTTTATTTGAAAGGCGTAAAATGCTAAAGAATTTTATTCTGAGAAGACCGTAAATGAAGTTACACATTTGTGATATGAACAAATAAACTTAGACATATTAAAACTGGTACTTCTTCAGGAGTGATGAACCAGGATCATACACTTGCACCAAGCTAATACATGCAATTTGCATGAATTTCATACCTTATTTGATATTCCGGGATATTTAGATGCAAGTAAGATGCTGTGGAGCCACCACCCCTAGACATGTGCATACGAGTCCCCTTAAAATAGTTTTTAACTATCTTGTCCTTCCTCAGTCACATACTATTATTTGGTTATTGTAACATAAACAAGGAAGGACAATTAGTATGGACTCCGTCTTGAGAAAAGAATTCATGATGAAAATTAATAAATGTAAAACAAAAATATTGGAATGCAGACGCAATAAATCAGAAACCTCTATGGATGTGTAAATGGCAGGGGAAAGACTAAAGGAAGTAGGAGACTTCTGTTACTTAGGAAGCAAAATAACCAGTGATGGACGAAGCAAAGAGGATATTAAAAGTAGGTTGGCTCAGGCAAGCAAAGAATTTCTACAGAAAAGGAATCTGTTGGCATCGAATATAGATTTAGGTATAGGAAGACATTTTTGAAAATCTTTGTCTGGAGCGTCGCACTCGATGGAAGTGAAACTTGGGCTATTGGTGCAGCAGAAAATAGGAGAATTGAAGCGTTTGAAATGTGGTGTTACAGGAGAATGATGGAGATCAGATGGGTAGATAGGGTACAAACGAAGAGGTATTAAGACGAGTGGGAAAGGAGAGATGTTTCTGGCGACTGCTAATGAAGAGAAGAGATAAGTTGGTAGGACACGTATTAAGACACCCAGGAATAGCAAGCTTAGTTATGGAAGGCAGGGTCGAGGACAAGATCTGTAGGGGGAAGACCAAGGTTAGAGTATGTTAAACAGATTACCTTGGATGTAGGGTGTGGTAGCTGTGTAGAAATGAAACGATTAGTTCAGGACAGGGAGTCATCGAGAGCTGCATCAAACCATTCAAAGACTGAAGACTCAAATAACAACAACAATTTGTATATTTAAGGAAAAAGTAACTTTTATAGATTTCTATACGTCATTTCGAAAATAAGCGTAACTCAACTTAAGCGTTGACCTCTCATTTGAAGTTATTTTCTTATCTCGTGTCTACTAATGAATTAATCGATTCTTTGGTTTGCCGATTTATCGATTGAGGGGCTTTGATATATCGTGGTCATTTAGCCCCATGTACTTCGGTGTGAGGAGAATTTGTTTGATAGCCTGTGTTATTGTGGTGTCTAGTAATGCGCAATGCAGGTGACGATTGGGAAAGAGGCAACCGTGGCCTTAAGCTAGGAACCATCCCGACATATTCCTGGAGAAGAAAGGGCACTATGGAAGTGAAACTTGGACTGTTGGGCTCATTAGAAAAGAGGATAATATAAGCATTTGAAATGTGGCGTAACAGAAGAATGATGAAGATCAGCTGGGTAGATAGAGTAACAAATGAAGACATATTAAGACGAGCGGGTGAGGAGAGATGTTTCTGGCGACTGGAATAATAATAATAATAATAATAATAATAATAATAATAATAATAATAATAATAATAATAATAATATCGTATGGCCTCGGATGCCGGGTGCAAGCTTTGTTAATTGACGCCCAGAGGGCAGCTTGCATGTCGAATTTCGTCGTTCCTTTGAACGCTATGAAAGTCAAAGAGGTTAGATATCTAAGCGCATTGAC
The DNA here is from genome assembly GCA_946902985.2 of Meconema thalassinum. Taxonomy (NCBI): domain Eukaryota; kingdom Metazoa; phylum Arthropoda; class Insecta; order Orthoptera; family Tettigoniidae; genus Meconema; species Meconema thalassinum. The sequence goes on from OX336396.1 coordinate 167,107,117, forward strand.
ACTATAGCGCTTTCTAGTAGAGAATGGAGGAACTTTGTGCTGGCGGAAAATCCCGAGATTAATTTTGACATTATGAACACGGCCTACTGAATGCAAATGGGTTCTTTAACATGCCAACAACGTATGACATCCATGTCGTGATTTTTGTCGCCTTTCAAAAATCACTTACCACGGCCAGGAACGAACCTGCAAACTTGGGGTTGGTAGTCCGACTCGTTAACCACTCACCCACCGTGTCAAGCGACTGGAAATGAAGAAAAGAGATAGGACACATACTAAGACACCGAGGAATAGTGAACTTAAGAATGGAAGAGAGGGTTGAGGATAAGAACTGTAGGGGTAGACCAAGTTAAACAGATTGCTTCAGGTGAAAGGTGTGCTAGCTATGTAAAGATGAAACGATTAGCTCAGAACAGGGAGACATGGAGATCTGCATGAAACCAGTCAAAAGACTCAAGCACACAGAAGTGGGGAAACCACGCATGACCACTTTCTGGATAGCTGAGGTGGAAATCGAACCCACCTCCTCTCAGTTTTGCCTCACGAGGCTGAGTGTACCCCGTTCCAGTCCTCAGACCAGAATTAAATTTCTAGTTAGAGCCGGGAATCTAACCCGGATCTCTGGGGCAGCGCCGAGAATGCTTACCACTACACCAGAAAGTGGATGGTACGTCGGAATTGGAGAGTAGTTTATTATCATTATTCCAATATAGTAAATCTCGAACCAGCTGATAGGCTTGTACCGATGCCAGCTACTGTGTGGAAATACATGGTAACAAGACGAATGGATTCAATTCAGTATGGCTGATATCAACACTAATGACCGTATAACATGCCCATTTACACATTAAAGTCAACACCAGACTACTGTCTGTGTAATGCATATGATTATCCCACGTACGGTCATTACCGCGTCCACCTATGAATCCCTCGACAGACACTACATGCGTAACTGATGTACCTCCATACGCCTACTATAACGACCTTACAGAACGTCGCTTACAATATTCATGCTAAGTCAAGCCAAATCCATCCCTGATTGAGGTCCTCGTCGATACATTTATAATCAAACAGTGGATGTGTCGCCAAATGAGCACGGGAATGGACCTTCAGCTATCGGCATTACCCAATCAATGTTTGCAGCAGAGCTGTTTCATCTATGGGACTTGGACGTCGTGGTCATTTAGTCTCATGATGTTGGGTGTGTGTATTGTACCCTTTCCGTCCTGGCGGAAGGGTACAGTGAATTTATTAAAATTCAGTTGGATTCATTTGAATTGAAGTGAAGTGAAGTGAAGTGAAAAGTAGTGAAATAAATAAATAAATAAATAAATAAATAAATAAATAAATAAATAAATGTGTGTTAACCTGTGTTATTGTGGTGTCTGTAATTCCGGCGAGAATTGTGAAGGAGGTGGTCGTGGCCTTAAGTTAGAAACGATCCCGGCATTTGCCAGGAGTAAAAGTGGAAAACCACTGATAACCCCGTGAAGGATGTTTCTGGGTATCGATGCTTCTACCTGACTACTGTTGTCGTTGTTTCATTAGGGGGGCTCTGAGATTGTCGTCATTTATCTCCATATACTTGGGTGTGTGTTAAGAATCTGTCGGATGACCTGTGTTATTGTGGTGTCTGTAGTAGAGTTGTTTGAATTGAGAAGGAGGCGTCCGTGGCCTTATATAGGATCCATCCCGGCATATGCCTCAAGTGGAAGTGGGAAAACATGGAAAATCACTTCCAGGTTGGTTAAGGTGTGGTTCGAACCCACACCAGAATTAAATTCCTTAGCAGGGTCTCGAATGGAACGCTGACCTCCGGAGTTAGTCAAGTACGCTAGCTGGTCCACCTGGAGGTGGACGATCTGAATACTGAGGTGGCGTTGCACAGTAGCGTCGGTTCGAATTCAACTACGGGATGAATGTGTGTGTTGTCTTCAATAGTAAAGTAAGCGGCTTCGGTGGCGTAGTTGGTAGCATGGTGACCTTCTATGCCCAATATCGCGGGTTCAAATCCGGCCGAAGTCGTCGAAATTTTTAAGAGCGTTAAAATCTTTCAGTGTACCTTCCTTCGGAGGGGAAGTAAAGCTGGCGGTCCCATGTGATTGATTTATGGCATTCAAAAGAACCTTCCACCAATTAAACTTGTGTGAAGCTAAATTTGCTGGTTAGATTTCGTTGAAACGCTCTATCAAAGTACCAAACTTCACCACTAGGTGTCAGTAACATCAGGTAGCGAAAGTTGGAACTACTTGAAATTGAACGGAACTTGTAGCTCACCCCATGGGTGTCCGCAATGATGCAGCTTCAGCCTCTGGCGAGCCGAACATGTCCTCGAACACTCCCGGCATTAAAAGCCATAGCCATAGTTAAGTGATTTACTGCAATTTCTATGATATGAATACATTCCCAACATCTTTACTTATCATATCAAGATAACCAGGTGAGTTAGCCGTGGTCGTTACAGCATGACTGCTGGCAGTCGCTCACATGCGGGAGGCGAGGAGGCTCGAATCCCCCCACCGGCAACCTTGAAGATGGTCTTCTGTGGTTTCCCATCTTCCTTCCAGGCAAATGCTGGGGTTGGTCCCTAACTATAGGCCACAGCCGCTACCTTCCAACTCCTTGTCCTTACATTCAAACTTTCCTCCCCAGACAACACTCCACACGTGACGGTACGTTAGCTCACCCATTCGGTGTCCGCCTCGAAGCAGCTACAAAACTGGCGAGCCGAACATGTCCTCGGACACTCCCGGCACTAAAAGCCATACGCTAAAAATAAAAATAAAAAAGCAAAATACATAATGAAACGAATTAAATTGAAGCTGGCGGCATTGCTGAAATAGGCGAAATGCGAGCCCTTGCCACCAGTCTCAATGAACTGTTTCCATTTTAACCATAGATCACAAACGACGGGTATGAAAATCTAGCTTCAGTGAAATTATTGCCCGGAGTGTTTCTTTGTATGAACAAAACAGAGTTCAAACAGATCAGTCAATGTTATTCTCTTTGTGTGTCTGCATCACTGAAGTGGAAGTAAATATAATATACGAGGCCATACAATGTTTATATCATTTCATCATCAGTTGTATTTTTATAGTGGGCTTGAAATCGATGTGTTTCATAATAAAAAACACCCGCATCATAACCAATTTATCAGCCATAAAATATCGAACTGAATAGGATCGACAAAATTTAATTCTATAAGGCATGATCAAAAGGATTCCGTTTGAGGGCGTTTATGCAGCGATACCCTGAGTATTGTTTGCCCAACAAAGAGCACAACGGATGGCTGTTTGTCGGCAGCACCTGATGCGTTTCAATGTTGAAGGGACAAACTGAAATGAAAATCCACAGCCTGCTTCCAGTCTCCGACCGGGTCAGGAATGGAATGAATGAAGCCCCCATCTAGTGGCGAGGATATGAACTGTGCCGGCTGCCGAGGCCTGACGCACTCCTCTGGGGCAATGCTTAAATGAATGACAGATGAAATGAAATGATAGTGGAGAGTGTTGCTGGAATGAAATTTTGACAGGGAAACCGGAGTACCCGGAGAAAAACCTGTCTGCCACCGTTTTGTCCAGCACAGATCTCACATGGAGTGACTGGGATATGAACCACGGACCCAGCGGTGAGAGGCCGGCGTGCTGCCGCCTAAGCCACGGAGGCTTTTGAAGGGACAAACTAACAATCACAAATCTATCAACAATTGAGAAGGTCAAAGCCCGTTACCTAAAACGGATTCTACTGTAGGAGTGGGGAAGTCAGCACCATCGAGGCTACCATATGTGTTAACAAAAGAAACCTTCTTCGCTGAGGACATAAGAGCACAATTCTGGCTACCAAATACTAAGGCTTATGAAAAGACACTTCACCTGTTAAAAGAGAAAACTAATGCCATATGGCCCGAATTTTACACAACAGACCCTATTACCACATCAGAATGGAAGCAGCCAAATTATGAACTTCGACACATACTGACAAGATTTGCAACGCACGGCTTTCACCACACGCTATGTCGGGACATAAGATTTCATCAACCGGAAGAATTCTGCGTGTGCAAATTGTGCGATAAACATTGTGAGCGATATCATGCTCAAAACTGCCCAAACAGGACAATCTCGATAATAGGACTAGGTCAAGAATAATTTATGTATCATTATGCACATTGTGCGCTTTTCTTAAATATAATGTTGAAGGTAACACGTTCTTAAAGTGCATCTGGGTCAAATTAACCATCAGGAATATGGAGGGAATTGACAATGTCTAACATAGATTTTTTAAAAGAGTTCTCTGAGCAGGGAAGTTCGCCCCAATTAGGATGATATACGCCCTTTCCAGAGAAAGTTTCTTCCCGGAGGACTTAACGATTCAGTTACAGCTACCCTCTACAGAAGCATACAATACAATGATAGCCAGACTAAAAAGAAAGCAAGGAGAAATCATTTAAGAATTTTTTGGAACTTATGCTATGATAAACAGAAATTGGAACAAGAAGTTCCGTGACGAACTAAAGAGCCTACTTTTCAATTTATGATTCATGCCAATCTATATAGACCTATCTAGAAAAATAGCGAAATTAAGTTGGTAATATCGAAATTTCTAATTAGTTCGAAATATACCTGTAGCCTAACAGAGCACTACAGTTGGCAACCCCGGTGACTGAATATATTGTTAGTTCCATCTCTTAAGGTACAGAATACAATATTTGGACGTTACATGCAGTTAGACATTGGATCTACAAGCTCGCGTAAAATCATGTTGGTAACAATGTCATGCATGCGTTGGTCCGAAATAATCTGAAATATTATGATCTCTTGTTGTGCCAATTTTGGTTGAAATCCATTTGTTAGTATAGAAGTTACATGTATTTTAAAATTGGACCTATCAGCAGGCTTAGAGTCATGTTGGTAGCACTGACGTACATAAGTTACTCCAAATTAATCTAGAATGGCAGGTACTATACGTGTGCATAGTTTAAAGCTGTCGGCTTGCATACTTTCTGATATATTAGTATTTGGATAAAAGAATAGAGAGAACATTTATTGACAGTTGGCAGCCCTGGTGGCTCTTAATAATACGCTCAGTCATATCTGTTTATGTACACATATTACATACAAAATTTGGTTGAAATCCAATTGATAGTATAGAAGTTATATGCATTTAAAAATTGGACCTCTCAGCAGGCTTAGAATCATTTTGGCAACACTACCATGCTTGGCCTCTTGGAAAATAAATTGAAATATTATTATCTATACGTGTGCCAATTTTGAAACACCTGCCAAAATATCCAACATGGAGCTCAAATTTAAATTGCGGTTTTTCAGCAGTTGGTAGCACTGACATAATTTTTCAAATATGGGCTTGAGATATTCAGGTATAGATCTTGACTCATATCAAATTTGGATTCGATTGCTGCAGCCGTTTAGGAGTTGATAGGGGAGGGAGGGGAGGGGGCGGGGGACACACACACACACACAGACAGACAGGCAGACAGACAGAAGGACAGACAGACAGAAATGTGCCCGGATCGATCTCTTAAGTCTACTTTTTCCTCATTTTTGTAAAATGTGAAAAGTAGGCTAAAAATCAAACCAAACGCAGAGGCATGCCACTATTAGGCTTGCCATACATGGTTTTCACTGTAAGTTATGAACAACCAAAAAATTCCACCACGCAAATGATCAATGTATATGTGTATTGTGTGACCAAAAATGTGAATATTATCACTTTATGTGGCGCAAAGATAAATGAATAAAACCACTCAGAGACTATTTATTGCAAGGACAATAGTAGATAATAATCATGTCATGTTATGGTATATAGTATTATGTTTATTTTACAATTTTGTAATAGAATGGCTGATGTCAACTATAATGGCCAGCCTATTCATCATCAAGTTTTTCCAAAATATTTGATCGTGACTCTGGATAGAACTCTTATCATACACAAGTCATATAGAAAACACCACAGCAAAGCTGAGATCGCGAAATAACATCATACAGAAGTTGTGCGGAAGCTCATGGAGTGCAACAGCTACGACACTGCGGTGTTCGTCCTTAGGACTCGTGTACTCTGCTGCTGAATACTGTGCTCCAGTATGGCTAAACAGGCCACATGTGGGTAAAATCAATGTCGAGCTAAATGTGGTAATGAGAACAATAACAGTGTGCATAAAGTCTCCTCGTCTTCGCTACCGCCTCTAAGTCACATAGCGCCACCAAATCTGCGGAGGCAGAACGCCCACCTAAGTGAATATAAAAAGTGACAGTCAGTCTGAAAGACTAGACTTAATATCATTTTAAATCATTTTAAATGTTTCAAATTACTCGCGAACGGCAAGTGCAAACCAAGGGCAAAGCAAGGTCAAGCGCGCGGAATGCCGTCACGCTCACCAGAGCGCGCGGGGACGTGCCCCTTCCATCCAGTCTAAAACACTTATAGTGGGCGATGTATTGGAGATAGAGATATGCTCTCGCGGACTTTTTTTTGTAAAACTTTTCATGCTGACCAATTCTTACGCGCATAGTATATTGATATTTTTAACGGTTTGGCCAGCGTAAGCTTAAGAAGCGCACGGACGCCAAGTTTGTTTTCGACGTTTTCACTGAAATCGTTACTGCTTGGCTTCCTTTGATCATACATAAATTATTTTCTACAGAATCTTTCCTCGAGATATCCTTCACAGAATGGTGAAAACCGCATCAAAATCCATCCAGTGGTTCTCGAGATTACCCGTGGCATCCAAGAATCAGGGATTTTTGTCTTATACTAACGAAGTAGTGATTGTCAGGGAACACATGCACCAAGCGGTACTATGACGTCACACACCTCAGTGCATCTGGGTACATTTCGTCCCGTCACCGTAACGTAACGCCAGACCCCAGCGTAACGACGAAGTCGACAGGATCATTTAAAATGATAAAAAATAATTATCAATCCTCAGCTTCCAATCCACTCTGATGTACCTGTAGCCTACTTAGAAAAAGCTGATTAAAATCCAGACGGCCACCCATCATACTGGCAGAATCCTTGCAAGCAATGAAATTCAACACGAGCAGGAAATGGTAAGGTATGTGGACGAGTGCTGCACATGAGGACTACCAGGCTCTCGTTAGACCAGCTACACAGCCAGTTGGCATCGAACTACCGCGACGTGTTTGGAAGACACTTAACAGGCTCCGTACAGGCCATGGCATCTGTGCAGAAAACCTCCACCGATGGGGATTGGCGGCATCTTTCCAATGTGACCGTGGCAGTGAACATCAGACCATCAAACACATTGTAACATCCTGCAGCAGACGAGCTTATTCTGGAAGCCCAGAAGATTTCTTTGAAGTGACGGGTTTAGCCCTTCAATGGATTAATGACTTAGACATTAATTTGTAGATTTTTAGTATTTGTAAACTATGTATGTTAGTTGCTCTTCAGTTGCCATACGCTAAATAATTTACAATTTTGTAACTAACAGCTTTTCCACAAGTGGGGATTACTCCTCCAGAAGTAAGGCGTGAAGTTGCAGCCAAACTTGAGAGACATAAGGTAGAACATAACACTTTTTTTTCGTGTGGCCTCCTGAGAGGCCGAGTGCAGGTCTTTCTATTCGACGCCCGTGGGCGACCTGCGCGTCGGGATGAGAGATGGAGTGGATGAAGATGAATGAAACTGGACAAGGATGTGGAAGGAATCGGCCGTGGCCTATCAGAAGGTACCGTCCCAGCATTTGCCTAGTGTTGAAAATGGGAAACCACGGAAAACCATTTCAAGGACGGCCGACGGTGGGGCTCGAACCCACGCGTCTACCGAGTCAGCAGAGAGCTTGGTCCCATGACCTAACGCTGCGCTTTAGCCAGCTGAGCCAATGCTGTCGGTAACATAACACTGATCATCTGTTACATGGTTACCAGCCACCACTTAGTAGGCTCAAATGTTGGAAGAGCTTCATGAGAACTACTACTCCCCTCACCGGTCAGCCTGGAGCAGCCAGATTATCTCAGTGGACAGCAAGATCTCACTGTAATGATTGGATGGCTCCTTCTGAGAACCTTCCTCCTGGTGGAAATCAAGTCTGGAGAGTGTGGAAGTCCTTAAATCTGGTCAGGAGTGGAGTCAGACGAACTAAGGACAACCTGTTCAAATGGGGCTTTTTGAAGGAATCTTCCACCTTGTGTGACTGCGGGGAGGAACAGACAACTAAACACTTAATTAACTGTCCTAGTTGTTCTACATCATGTTCCACACAAGAGCTTGTTGATGCTTCAGAAAATGCTGTTACTATTGCACAATTTTGGGCTGATATTGTTTAGTTTGTCATTTAAGATTTGTGTTACATTGTATTATATTTTATCAACCTTTGGTTTGTTTCCTATATGTTTCTTTTGCTATGCATATGATTCGAAATAAATAAGCTGCAATACAATTTACAGTATATATAAAGCGCATTGTTGCAGACGACGAAAGCTGGGACCCGGAATCGAGAGCGTCGATGATGCAGTGGTGTCATCCATTGTCTCCTCGTCCCAAGAAGTCCAAGAATCAACCATCCACCCTCTTCTTTGATTACCGGGGCTCATTGCTCATTGTTTTCAAGGAACCTGGTGTCTCCATCTCTGGAGAACGGTATTGTACAACACTGGAGAAAGTGCAGCTTGCTATTAACCTTTTGCACTCCAATGTCGAGGGGGGTTTGACATTAATATATTTAACTTCCGCTCCAATGTCGAGACCCGCATGACATGACGATAGCTTGTACTCAAAGCACTCAAATGACTTCTGTGCTGTATTCCAGTATTGTGCAGCCATCTAGTGGTCTCCACGACAACACCTATCCCTATTTACTATAGTTTGCGGGAATTGTAATTAACTTATAACCTTCGTTATTCTCGAATGTGTATGACAGTTTTATTGATAATAATAATAATAATATCGTATGGCCTCGGGTGCCAGGTGCAAGCTTTGATATTTGACACCCAAAGGGTAGCTTGCATGTCGAATTTCGTTGTTCCTTGAAGTACTATGAAAGTCAAGGAGGTTATATATGTAAGCTCCTTGAACACTATAGTGCTTTCTAGTAGAGAAATGAGGAACTTTCTGTTGGCGGAAACTCCCGCGATTAATTTTGCCATTATGAACACTGCCTATTGAATTCAAATGGGTTCTTTGACATGCTAACATCGTATGACATGGTGTCGTAATTTTTGCCGCCTTTCAAAAAAAATAATTCACTTACCACGGCCAGGAGCGAACCTGCAAGCTTGGGGTTAGTAGACCGACACGCTGGCCACTCTCCCACCGTGAGTTTTACTGATTATATAGATTGTAAACAAGGCGTCTCCTTCATCTTTGCTTACGGAACTCGATATTTTAGAATAGTTAGTGGACAGTGATAATGACAATGATAAACCAACAACTGACTTGGAAGTATATTTCATAGAGCATAATTTTATTTTGTTTTGTAGTGTTCACTTTCTACTGTTGTTTATAGTGCAGACATTAATTAGGAGTGGAGCAGGAAGCATACGCCAAGGGTAATGGAGTTCAAAAGGTGGCGAGGCGTCCGAGATAACTGTGACAAGGGGTGCTGCTGCTTCATGATAACGCACGTCCCCATACAGCAGACGTCGTAACGCAGAAGGCATGCCAACTCAAGTGGCGGATGGAGATGATGATGATAATTGTTGTTTTAAGGGGCCTTACATCTAGGTTATCGGCCCCTAATTGTTTGCGTGATAGTGAACGATGAGATGAGAATGAACTATAACTAATACTAACAACAAACAAGAAGAAATGGTAAACAAATAAAGGATAAGGCAAATAAAGGACAGAAAGAAAAGAAATGCCCTCAGTCCTTTAAGAATGAGGATTGAGGGACTTGGAAGGAAGGAGAGTCATGAAAGGCAGACACGAAAGGGAAAGCGGAGAGGGCGCTCCCCAAGGCCATAGGAAAAAGGGGGCAAAACGGACCCAGCTCAGGAATACCTCGGGGTCGCCAACTCCCAAATTCACCAACCGTGAGCCCTTGAGGGCGTAGCACTATCAAGGGTGCGCCAGAATTGGTGGGGCTACATACACACTGCCTCCTTGAGGGCCTTGTGCAGAAGGCAGGAGAAAACATGAAACGAAAAAGAAGGCTGACCCCTCGAAGAATGAGGGTATCAGGAAAGATGAGACAAGGGCCAATTAAGGCGGGAAAGTGAAAGACTTCCTAGGCCTCAGATACCCTAATACCGTCGGGGTCGGAGAAGAGCAAGAGTTGACCAAGGGAGGTCGACAGGAAAGAAGACGGAGAGGAGTACGGCACAAGTAAGTGGAAGCAATGCCGGACTCGGCTGGGGTCCCCTGGTCGCCAACCCACGTCCCACTAGATGTGAGCCCCTTGGGGGTCAAGTGGGAGACACTCGTGGAACCGCCCTATAGTCCTAATATCTCCCCTTGCAATTATCATGCCTTCGGTTTCTTAGAAAAGGCATTAAAGGGTCGACGATTCCTGTCGGACGAGGATATACAGCAGGTGGGTAACATACTTGTTCACGCCGCAGGACACGGGTGTTTTACCACACGGGGATCTTCAATCTAGTGCATCGGTGGGATAAGTGGCTCAATGCTTGCCACGGTGGGTGAGTGGTTAACGTGGCGGTCTACTAACTCCAAGCTTGCAGGTTCGCTCCTGGCCGTGGTAAGTGATTTTTGAAAGGCGGCAAAAATTACGACACCATGTCATACGATGTTGGCATGTCAAAGAACTCATTTGAATTCAGTAGGCCGTGTTCATAATGGCAAAATAATCGCGGGAATTTCCGCCAACACAAAGTTCCTCATTTCTCTACTAGAAAGCGCTAGAGTGTTCAAGTAGCTTAGATATCTAACCTCCTTGACTTTCATAGTGCTTCAAGGAACAACAAAATTCGACATGCAAGCTACCCTCTGGGTGTCAAATAACGAAGATTGCTCCCGGCATCCGAGGCCATAGTATTATTATTATTATTATTATTATTATTATTAATGAAATGAAAATCCACAGCCTGCTTCCAGTCTCCGACCGGGTCAGGAATGGAATGAATGAAGCCCCCATCTAGCGGCGAGGATATTATTATTATTAATATTATTATTATTATTACTATTATTAGTGGCTCAATGCTCACGGTAGCTTGCCACGGTGGGTGAGTTGATAGCGTGTCGGTCTACTAACCCCAAGATTGTAGGTTCGCTCCTGGCCGTGGTAAGTGATTTTTGAAAGGCGGCAAAAATACGATACGCATGTCATACGATGTTGGCATGTCAAAGAACCCATTTGAATTCAGTTGGCCGAGTTCATAATGGCAAAATTAATCTTGGGAGTTTCCGATAACACAAAGTTCCTCATTTCTCTACTAGAAAGCACTATAGTGTTCAAGGAGCTTAGATATCTAACATCTAACCTCCTTGACTTTCATAGTCTAGGAACAATGATGATGATGATGATAATTGTTGTTTTAAGGGGCCTAACATCTAGGTTATCGGCCCCTAATGATCTGGGTGATAGCGAAGATGATAATGAAACGGAAACCAGAACGAAAATTAAGTGAGACGGAAAATACTTACAAAAAGAAACTCGGATTGAAACGACTCACAAAATGTTCTTACAAAAGGGAATTTAGAACGAAAAGATTCACAAAAGGAATAGATTGAAAAATACCCACAAAATGAAGGCTAGGTTCAAAATACGTACAAAATGCAATGTAGCGTCGAAATACTTACAAAATGCAACTGAAATTCAAAATACTTACAAAATGCAAATGAGATCGAAAACACGTACAAAATGCAATTGAGGTTCAAAATACTTACAAAATGCAATTGAAATTGAAAATACACAATGCAATTCAGATTGAAATAGGCCCTATCCCAGTTCCAATCCAAATTATTCACAAAGTGCAATTGAAATTCAAAATACTTACAAAATGCAATTGAAATTGAAAATGCTTACAAAATGTACGATGATTCCAACGACTCATGTGGATTGACAATACTTACAAAAAGCAATTTAGATTGAAAATACTTGACAAAATGTAATTTAGATTCAAAATACCCACAAAATGCAATTGAGAATCAAAATATGTGCAAAATGCCCCCAAACAAAATGCAATTTAGATTCAAAATTCGTGCGAAATGCGGTTTTGGTTGAAAATACTTACAAAATGCAATTGAAATTCAAAATACTCACTAAAAGGCCCCGCAACCTGCATTGAAAGACTTACTAAAAAGCAATTTAGATTGTCAATCTTTACAAAATGCAATTGAGGTTGAAAACAATCGCGAGATGTAATTTAGATCGAAAAAACTTACAAAATGCAACATAGATCAAAAATGCCTTAAAAATCGATAAAAGGGAATTTAGATACACGGTGATTCGAGGAACAAAAACAGTGCGGGAATCTGAAAGAGAAAAGGAAATAGAAGGAAAAGAGGAGAGGGGAGGGGAGAGAGGAGAAGGTCCGCCCCAAAGGGAAGGGACAAAAGGGGAAAACGGACCCAGCTCAGGATCCCTCGGGGTCGCCAACGCCCGAACTCACCAGCCGTGAGCCCCTGAGGGTGTAGCATTATCGACGGTGCACCAGAAGTGGTGGGGCTACATACACCCTGCCTCCTTAAGGGCCTTGAGCACAAGGCAGGAGGTAAAAGGAAAAGAACAAGAAGGCTGACCCCTCACAGAAGGAGGGTATCAGGAAAGATGAGACAAGGGCCAATTAAGGCGGGAAAGGAAGAGACTCCCTAGGCCTCGGATACCCTAATACCGTCGGGGTCGGAAGAGAACAAGAGTTGACCAAGGAAGGTCGACAGGAAAGAAGAAAGAGAGGAGCCCGGCACAAGTAAGTGGAAGCAATGCCGGACTCAGCTGGGGCCCCGTGGTCGCCAACCCACAACCCACTAGATGTGAGCCCCTGGGGGTAGTCTAGGAACAAAGAAATTGGACATGCAAGCTACCCTCTGGGTGTCAAATAACAAAGCTTTCACCCGGCAACCGAGGCCATACGATATTATTATATTATTATTATTAATGCTCACGGTGATTTTGCCTGATCGGCATTTCGATTATGGACTGAACGACCGTCGCACGGAAACTTTTTGATCCTCCTCTATTTCGTAATGTTGAAAATGGGACAGGTTTTGTCAAAATGTAGTACACAAAAAGTCTTAACAATTTTGTTCATTGTTTGTAACGCAGTGTCCATATTGACATCTATCATGCATATGTGGTTTTTAAACGCCTGGTCAATAAATGTCAAACTGTCTCCTGTCCTTTTGATTTATTTTCAAAGTGTCCCTTGTCCAAACTAATTTCCTGGTTTGCTAATTAATTATGCCTTCTATGATGATATTGGTTTTGAAATTATGGCTCTGAAGACACAAAGGTTCAAACAAAACGAACTGTTTGTGTTTCAAATGAAATCACAACACATGAAACGGTTTAATTTTCCATATTTCCCGTAATATAAACCAGAAATGTTTTGAAAGTATGCTCTACAAATAATAAATATTCCCCACATTAAATTGTATGGGCCTATAGGTAGTTCATGAAATAATATTAAGATATTTGAATTGCAACCAATGACCATAGCGGGGTATTTTAATTGAACGGCCATATTCTCCCCATAGAGTGCAATTTCAAGTAGTTCCAACTCTGGCTATCAGAGATGCCACTGACACTGACACCTAGCGGTGAACGTTAGAGTTTGACAGAGCGTTCCTAACCAAATAACCTACAAATATAGCTACACACTACCAATTGTAATGGTAGGTTCTTTTACATGTCATAAATGTATGACATGGTGGACCCGGTGATTTTACTTCCCCTCCGAAGGAAGGCATACTGAAGGATTTTAACGCTCTTAAAAAACCGACGACTTATATAAATGGAGAAAAGTATCACGGGCTAAACGATCATCTATACTTAAAGCAAGAACCTCTAATGGACACAATCATCAAGAGACGCCTCTAATTCTACGGACACCTTGAGAGAATGAACGAGTCAAGATTGACCAGTGTAATCCACAGAGCCAGCTCCTGCAAACAAAGAACATCACTGTGGTACCAGAAGGTTAAACAAGATCTAAAAACCATTAACATCTCTGCATCCATTGTACAAGACAGACTAGCTTTCCAGAAAATGTTAAAGGAAGACCCACAGATAAAACTTAAGAAATGGCAGAGACCAAAGAGGTCAGAAACAGCTAAACAACTAAAAAGTCAGAAGTCAGAAAATGAAGGAGATATGGGCTAGGAAGAAGACTCTTAAGAACGTGAAACCAATCCCAACTCATAAAGCTGAAAAACATTTTGTTTAACCTACAGTACGTAGTCCATAGTTGGCTCATTCGAAGAAGGAAATAAAAATAATAATCGTTTCATCTTTACATAACTACCACATCCTACATCCGAGGCAATCTTTTTAGTATATTCTAACCTTGGACAACCTCTACAGCTACAGCTCTTGACCTCGACACTTCCTTCCATAACTAAGTTTGCTATTCCTGGGCGTCTTAATAGTGTCCTACCAACCTATCTCTTCTCGTCATTAGCAGTCAACAGAAACATCTCACCTCTCCCACTCGTCTTAATACCTCATCATTTGTTTCTCTATCTACCCACGATCTTCATCATTCTCCTGTAACACCACATTTCTAAATATATTTATTCTCCTCTTTTATGATGCGCAAACAGTCCAAGTTTCACTTCCATAGAGCGCCACGCTCCAGACATAGGCTTTCAGAAATGTCTTCCTAATACCTAAATATATATTCGATGTCAACAGATTCCTTTTCTGTAGAAATGCTTTCCTTGTCTGAACCAACCTGCTTTTTGTATCCTCTTTGCTTCGTCCATCAACGTATATTTTGCTTTTTACCTACCAGAAGTCTCCTACTGCCGTAAGCTCTTCACCTGCCAATTTGACGTCCATAGGGGTATCTGATTTCTTTCGGCTGCATTCCGTTTTTTGGTTTTACATTTATTGAACATTCATCATGATATCCTTCCTCAAGACGGAGTTGTTGTTGTCGATTCATTAGCGGCATTTTGTCATCGTGCTCATGTATCCCCGTGTACCTTGGTGTGTGTGTCTCTCTCTCTAGAAATATCTTATAATCTGTATTATTGTGATGGCTGTATTAATTTTGTAATCCAGATAAGGATGGGAAGGACGCAGCCGTCGCCTAAGTTAGAAACCATCCCGGTATGATCCTTCCTGGAGTAGAAGTGAGAAACCACAGTAAACCACTTGCAAAATGGATGAGATAGGAATCGATCCCGCCTCTTCTCATTGTATCTCGTTCCAGCCGAGACAAAAATTAAATTTCTTCACTGAGCCGGGAATCGAATCCGGGTCTCCACAGTGACTGAGTACATACAATTTGTGAAGTCAGTCATAAGTATGGGAAAAAGATACCAAGCTAAGATGAAGTCCCATGCTAGCAAACTCACGGCCCAATAGTCGTGAATCCCTGAGGAGAAAACAAGTGTACTGCGATGTTTGCGTATTTCGTTCCTCTTCGTAAGAGTAAATGTCACTCGAAGAGAGAATTTCCTATCTTTAGTAGATATTTGATACTGGATAGCTTTTAACCTACTTTCAGACATGACACTTACAAAGCTTGCTCTCCATTTCCTCCCTCGGAAGGATACAAAAAGACACAACAAACACAACAGTTTAGTTCGTGGAATCTATATCCGAAGAACAATATTACACTCACGCATAGTGGATAGTCTGAAGTTTGCGTCTTTATGCAAGTAGACTTGTATGTTCTAAGATGTTGGGGGAAGGCAATGAAAATATTCACTTTTCCTCAAAGTAGGTAGCTTTTATAACATCTGATCAAGTGCTCTTAAGACAATGTAACTTAAGACATAGCTACATATTTGAAGCGGAGAAAATGCACAGAGGATATACAAAGTAAGTTGACGCAGGCAAGGAAAGCATTTCTACAGAAAATAAATCTTTGACATCAGCAAATATTAATATAGATTTAGGTATTAAAAAGTCATTTTTGAAAGCCTTTGTCTGGAGCTTGGCACTCTATGGAAGTGAAACTTGGACTGTTAGCGCATCAGAAAGGAGGAGAATAAATGCTTTTGAAATGCGGTGTTACAGGAGAATGATGATCAGATGAGTAGATAGAATAACAAAAGAAGTGGTGTTAAGACTAGTAGGAGAGGAGAGATGTTTCTGGCGACTGTTAATGAAGAGAAGAGATAGGTTGGTAAGACACGTACTAAGACACCCAGGAATATAAAACTTAATTATGAAAGGAAGGGTTGAGGACAAGAACTGTAGGGGTAGACCAATGTAAAAATATGTTAAAAAGATAACCTCGGATGTAAGGTGTGGTAGATGGACAGATGGACTCGTAGTTCTGCCTCTTAATCAAACAACAACTAACTAAGGTGTGGTAGCTATACAGAGATGGAACGATTAGCTCAGAACAGGGAGATATGGAGAGCTGCATCAAACCAGTCAAATACTGAAAGCTCAAACAACATTTCCCTGCTAAATAATTTTAGGGGATTTATTGATCGAGATCAAATGCATAGCCAGTGAATGTTTTATAAGTTTTTGCATAGGCCTACAGGGGTTTCTGATAGTGACACGATTCTTTCAGACAGGCCTAGTGCAGACCTTTAAAGCTGACGTCGTGATTAGGATGAAAATGAAATGATTGATGATGACTTCACAAAAATCTAGTTCCCGAAATTCCAACCTGCTATCAATTACTCACGCGGTGAACATGGGTTTCAATGTTCTATGCTCATCTCTATGCACCATATTATCTATCACGTAGTTTGTTTTTCAGAAAATAGTTAATTTACTATAATTTAGCTCGGCTAAGCAATATCCCAGTAAGGAAAAATGACTGTGAGGGGGATATTTTCGCTTTTGAAAAAAAAAAAAAAAAGATATTTTAGAAGAAATGCATGGGAACTGTACCTAAATTGGCACACATATAGATAACAAAAGTTTAAATAAAGTCATAAGAGCCCATGCACGACATGCATGTTTTAGACATATTTGATTGAAATCCAATATATAGAATAGATGTTACTTGATGATGGTTGTCTCATTCTGCCTAGAGGAGATAATGGGATCTACAAATATCTTGGACTCCTGCAATATAGTGGTATTGCTCATAAAGGTATTAAAGATCAAACCATACCTATCTATAAGCAACGCCTTAACAAAATGTTAAAATCAAAGTCAAATGGCAAGAACACCTTCAAGGCTATCAGCACCTATGCTATTCCTGCTCTGACGTACAGGTTTGGTATTATAAAATTAACGCAGACAGATTTTGAGACGTCATAGTTAGGACACGTACAAGCTTAACAAAAGCCTCCGTGGCTTAGGCGGCAGCACGCCGGCCTCTCACCACTGGGGTCCGTGGTTCAAATCCCAGTCACTCCATGTGAGACTTGTGCTGAACAAAGCGGAGACAGACAGGTCTTTCTCCGGGTACTCCAGTTTTCCCATCAATATTTCAATCCAGCAACACTCTCCACTTTCATTTCAATTCATCTGTTATTCATTTATTACCATAGAGGAGTGCGACAGGCTTGGGAAGCCGGCACAGTTCATATCCTCACCGCTAGATGGGGGCTTCATTCATTCCATTACTGACCCGGTCCGTCGACTGAAAACAGGCTGTGGATTTTCATTTTCACAAGCATAGCAAAGCACAGATGTCTCCACCCAAAGTCAGCTGTTGAGCGACTGATGTTCCCACGTTCGAGAGGTGGACGAGAGCATTATCCAGTTCCATGCAAAACAAGTGAAACATCTCCAGATATACTTTCTTGGCAGGCATGACTCTCCCATATATCAAGCTGCTGTCATGGCAGGTGACAAATGTACACTGCTGGATCTTATTCACATACGGGATATACAGTTAGCCACCGATGAGGAATGTACAGCCTTCAGCAGTGGACGCAGACAGCACTGCACGGTCGTCATCCGTATGATCTCAACCACAAGCATGTCGACATTGATGCATTGAACAGCTAGTTGACTCATGCAGACCTGTTCAATGAAACCGGCCGAAGCCGTCGGATTTTTTAAGAGCGTTAAAAATCCCTCAGTATGCCTTCCTTCGGAGGGGAAGTAAAGCTGGCGGTCCCATGCCATAGATTTATGGCTTGTTAAAGAACCTGTAACGTGTTTTCCGAGGGGATTTTACGCCACTGACATAAGTCAGTAGGAAGCCATTCTATATTCATTTACGCGGCAAATTGTTCAGCCAAGAGAAGTTTTCATGTAACTTATTATTATTATTATTATTATTATTAACTTATTATTATTATTAAGGTATTTGTTTGGAGCGTTTTTTGTAAGATTATAAGTATACCGATAGGTTTTCAATGTTATAGGAAACACTATCAAGCGAATTATTGCGAACAACATTATCGCGGAAAATTATATGATTACGGAATTTTCGGATTTTGTCAGTTAGAGTTTGTTGAGAGAGATGAGTCACTGGGAATTCGGCTACAGGCTTAATCTTGTCAAGAAGCGTGACGCAAGCGGGGTTGCTGCTTCAAGAAAAGGCGAAATGGCCTGGAACGGTAATCGACATCTTCATCGCGCCGACTGTATTGACCCTGAGGTGGGGAGTAACGCGTAGTGGCTCAGCCAATCAGAGGAGAGCGGGCGACTTGAAGACGGCTCCAGAGAGGGGAGGCGAGGAGTGCATATATGGTTTGCGCGCCGTGGAGGCAGGGCGATAATCTTTGTAAAACCTGACCGTTGTGGTTGTACGTGTGGTTGGTTCCGATGTGATCGGACCATAAATTATCATATCTACAAGTATCTCTTCAACTAACGAAGAAGATGACGACGTCCAGAAGGCTGTGGGAAGCTCTCTTCAACATCCAGTACGAGGGAAATGCCACGGCAATTTCCAATGGTAAGCGCGAATGACTCAGAACTACATAATCTCTCGTTTCTTTGTTTCATATTCAGTATTTCAGTAACTTCATAGCTTGGGAAGAAGAGTAAAATCAGTAATTCATCCGACTCCGTTTTCACGTAATTCTCAAGCGGTAATATTCAAATCGCAACGCTCCAATTTAAATTTATTATTTTATTATTAATTTTCCCATACTTGTTTTACATAATAAATTCATTTCTTTTACCATGCAATCTTTGCTTTCAGTAGGTAGCATTAGATATAGACCAATTCCTTCTTCTGATACAATTGTTAGTTGGGTTAATGATCAAATCATACCACGATCTGAGTGAAAAGATTCTTGAAGGTGTTCTGCCAGAGCTAGGTGTTGTTAAATATAAATTTAGATTTCAACATTGCGTTGAGATCTTGGCGCCCATTAAGACAACATATCTTAGTCAGAGTAAATATTTCAAAGTGCAAGGCAGGGCTAGTGAAAACGTTTCACTTGTAACCCAACGTAGAGAAACCATTACAAACCTTCCACTAATTGCACCTGTGTGAAGCTAAATTGGATAGGTTAAGAATGTAAACAACGCTCTTAGGTTTCTAAGTTCGTTGCCAAGAGCCGACTGCGGTGGCGTCTAGTAGCTGAGTTCTGAACTTGGCCTAGTAGTCGTTGACGGTGGCACTTGGCGGCAAAAGTAGGAACTATTTGAAAAATTATAAGTTGCAGTACTTAAATTAAAAAAAAAACAGATAACACACACTAATACAGTCATCACAATTAACACCGGTTATCAGACAGATTCTACACACACCCAAAGTACACGGGGCCACATGACCGCGTTGTTGCAGCCCCTAAACTTAAGAACCAACCAACCTTCAATGGAACCGAAGGGCTCGTGGTCGCAATCCATGATCAGGATGTGGCTGCCAAAAAATTGTCTTAGGTATATCGTTAAGGCAAATATACAGGATGTCTGTCTGTTAGGTAGTAAGCCCGAAGGCTGGTTGGGTTCTTAAAAGTACCGCCGTTAGGTTATGTGGGTAGATACCCACGAAACCCAAGCCAGCGCTATATTGAGGCGTACTAGGCAAGAAAAGGAGTGAGGAAGTTTGCCATTGCTTTCCTCACCGAGTCAGAACAGCAATATTAACCCTATGAGTAGAAACTTTCACAGCATCCACAGCAACTGACTGTGCCCTAAATGTCATTACTAAGCACCACATACAAGCCAAGCAACCTCCTGTACTGATTACATGAAAAGGCTCAACCAAGTAGTCAAAATAATGCAAAAGTACTTATTATCTGAAAATACATCGACTTACTATCAGTATGTTCCTGAAGCAGTTTTAGAAAATCCTACAAACAAGTTGTCATGAGACAGATCAATTATTACTGATAAAACCATACCAGCAAACCGGCCAGATATCGTTCTTGTGGTCAAAGTGACGAAGAAAATCCCTCTCAATGATATTGCAGTGCCCAATTCCCATAACCATCAACAAAGTTGCTCTGAGAAGAATACCAAGTATCTGCCCTTGGCTGAGGAAATATTTAATTAAGGTGAGGATTGGGAAGGAGGCGGCCATGGCTTCAAGTTAGATCCATTTCGGCATTTGCCTGGGGTAGAAATGGGGAAACCAGGAAAAACTACTTCCAGTATGGCTGAGGTTCGAGTCAAACCCACCTGTTCTGAGATTTTTTGTTTCATGAGGCTGAGTGTTTCAGGCTTCAGACGAGAATTAAATTCTATGGCAGAGCCAGGAATTGAACCAGGATCTTAGGGGTGACAGCCAAGACTGCTATCCTGTGCTTCACGGGGCGGACAAGTAAGAGAGAGAGAGAGAGAGAGAGAGAGAGAGAGAGAGAGAGAGAGAGAGAGAGAGAATGTCTAGGTGAGTGGTGGGGGCTACTTAGTGCCGAGCTCTGAGCCGGTTCAGGCCGTCCTCCCTTGATCAGCACGACTTGGAGAAGTATGGTCAAGGGAACACTAGTTAGTTAATTAGTTATTGTTGTTTTACGGGGCGGAACTACGAGGTCATCTGCCCCTCTTAACACAGATTAAAAATAAAAATTTGGAATGGAATTTAAAATTTAGAGGTGGGCATCTAATTTTGAAAAGACCGAAACTTAATAAAACAAAAAAATTAAATAAAACTAATAATTATAATATAAACAAAAATTACGGAGAAACACAAATTCAGCATTCAAAAACCAACAAGTCGTTGAGTCAATGTACACTAGAAATTTTAGATTGTCAGGGAACGCTCTGACAGACTTAAATAAGAGTAGGAAATTTGCAACTTGGCAAGCATAAACATTTATTTTGTATCTGTAGAGTAAAATATTAATGTTAATGGGAGATGAAAGCATGAAGTCGATGTCCGAAACGTTGATTGGAAAATAAAGTATCCAGAGCTTGATCTAAACTGTAGTGTTATATTCCATTTGATATGAATGAGTTTTGAATGGAATTTGAATTGTAAAATAAAACAGTACTGTACTCGTCAGCGAAGCCTGTGAATTGGCTGCCTGAGTGCCCTCAGTGTTAGCCGAGTATTGAACGGACGAGTTAACTTGAGACGACGTAACCCGCTGATGAGAACTGTTCGAATGGTTGTCTGCATTGTAGGCGCACATCCCTGAAAAATGATATATCCATTTCGGTGGTGGCCTCCGTCTCGCTGAAAGGGAAGTTAGAAGAGCAATGCGTGATATATTGCTTTTATTTTAACGAGATAATTCCACCATACAAGTCTGAGTGGAATCTAAAGCTAGCTTTTTTTCATCACGTGATAGAGAAATCATTTAAAATGAGAAGGAAACTGCAGTGCTGAAAACTGTCATTGTGTGAGTTATTGACTAAATTGTGGATGCTTAGTCAGCGTTCTCGACTGGAAAGTTGAGTTATAGAGTTAATTTATTGGAATATCACCAAGTTATTTCTATTGGAATGCTGATATGGACTATACATATCCACAATATATCAGTATTTGAAGCCAGGAAACAATCAGCATGGGAATTAATTAAGCAAAAAGAAAAAGCCATTATAGGAAAATGTAAGACTATTGTCATACTGATTAATAGATAATTAATTAAAATACTCCCCCAATCAATGCAAATTATATTGAAATTAGTAAAAGGAAAAGTGCTCTTTCTCAATACAACCATTGGGGTATCCAGGTACTAGGGCTGTTACTTTTAATCGATTAATTTCAGATTTCGATTAATCGATTAATCGAAACCGAATAATCGATTAATTATCGTAAATAACGATTAACCAATTAATCAATTAGTCGATTAATCGATTAATCGGTTTTCAGAAAAATCGATTAATTGGTTATTTGAATAATCGATTAATCGGTTTTTGATTTGTTTTGCCGATTAATCAATATATTTCGCATTTTTAACTACGCTCTCACAGAATCAACCAACTATGACACAACTTGGTTTCTTAATGCAATCACTCGACATGGTTAGCCGGGGCAGTCCCATGATGGATGATGTTTTTGATTCTTTTAGGGGCTTTGCAACATCGTCTTCACGTATCCCCGCGTACTGGGGTGTGTTTAAGACTTGTCTGAAAACATGTGTCACTGCGATGTCTGTACCAGTGTGTGTATTTGTAATTCATGTAGAATATGGGTAGGAACCGACCGTGGCCTTGAATTAGGTACCATCCCAGCATTTGCCTGGAGTAGAAATGAGAAACCACGGAAAATCATTTCCAGGATGACTAAGGTAAGAATCAAACCCTCCTCTTATCAGTTTTGCCTCACGAGGCTGAGTGTACACGTTCCAGCTCCCACACCAGAATTAAATTTCTTGGCAGAGCCGGGAATCGAACCCAAACCTCTGTGGTGACAGCTAAGATTGCTAGCCTCTGCTCAACGCCTGCTTTGAGGTTTCATTTAACTTCACTCCAAGGATTACCGTGTTGGAAGCAATTTTTCAGGCTTGCCTTAGAAATCAAAATTTGTTCGCTAATCGTGAAAAACTACTACATGATGTTAATAAATACACTTGGATAACTTGTAGTTTCGATCGTCAAGTGATCATCATAAGATCATTTACACGTAGGCTATTAAATCTACTGTAAATGTAGAAGTATGGAATGATAATTACAATATATACACTTATTTATTTGCAGTAGCAATTAAACTACCAAACTAAAGATATGTGCTTTGTGTTGAGATACTGGGAGTTAATAAATGGTGCACTTCGCAGTTTGAGCGATGTGTGGTCCGTTTTTGTGCACAGCGTGAGGACGATTATGCTGACACAATAAACTGACCATTTAATAAGAATCACATAATGGCACAAAGCAAGCAAACTTGAAGATCAATCACAACTATCAGTATCTCAACAAAAAATAACATATCTTTACTATTTGTGCTAGATTAATTACTACTGCAACTAAAAAAGTGTATGTATTGTAAATATCATAACCCATACTTGTCGACACAAATTAATAGCCGAAGTGTAAAGATCTGATGATCGCTTGACGATCGAAACTGGTCATCTAATTGTATTTATTAATCTCATGTAAAAAGTCTTTGACCTTCCGAGAAACATTAAATTTCGACTCCAAAGATACAAATGTGACGTCTTACGAACGAAGGTATGTCTAAAGTCAACACTTAGGCAAGTTCGATAGAAACTGAATGATCTCATGGTAGGGCAGTTGTAAAAAGCGCGGTAAAAATAGGAAATCTTGTAGATGTAGCGTAAATATTGCAATCATTGCAAAAGACGAGCTGGACGTCTATCTTGGGAATTCACCGCCTGACTGGCATACTCACCCTTGTTCACAGGTGGAAAATGAATAAACAATATATCAAAGGCCCGCTAAACTAGCGACAAAATACTTGATATTCCCCGCTGGAAACATTGTGACAGCAAAGCGGAGCTGCCTCGTCCCAGAAAATGAGTACTTGCTAGTATTTTTGCACCAAAACAGACCGTCTATTGAAATATATTGTCACATTTATTTTTAAATAATGCATCTTGTTTGTGAACTGTTGAAGCCATTGTTTCAGTGTTGCCTATACAAAACCTGTCAGTTGTAACTCTTCAGTCGCTCAACATGAATTTGTACAACGACTGTGCGGGCTGCAACGTATAAATAATATAAGTAATAAGTAAATTAACTCCTTGAAAAATTACACGTATTAATTATGATCACAATGAGCCCGGCGGGAGTAGGCAGGCTAAAGCGTAACAACTGTACGACCAAGACTCCGCTGAGATATGTAAACTTATGCATAATAGAATTCAAGTGCATGCTCTAATTTTAATTTATTTATTATATTGTGTTATTCTTATTTGTATACACGATCATAATACTCATAAATAATTCACAAACCCTTATTAAACAAACTAAACTTATACAATGTTCAAAAAAAGGTCTCGCATATTGTGATTCAGTAAGTTGTTTATTTTGCTATGTGTATGTTATCATATTATACACAATATAGGGTACATACTAAGAAAAACCACACACAATCTGCTTTTCAAAAGAGACAGAAACACACGACGAATAACAAAAGTGATAATGTGGGACTGAGCACACAACCGTCCTTTTCATGTTGGGGCATATCAATACCATGCATGGCCACCACGAGCTCTAATCCATACTTGCAGATGACGAGGCATACTGAGCACCAACGAATACAACGTGGTTTGGGGCAGATTCCCCCACTCTTGGAAAGCAGCTTCAATTAGTTGCTCTTTGTTTGTTGGAGGATTGGGACGGTGCGAAATTGCCCTCTTGGGCTCTTTCCAGGCATGTTCATTACAGTTCATGTCCGCAGAATAGGTAGGCCACTCCATTCTCTGTATGACATAAATCTGAAGGAACTGATTGACCACCCTAGCTCGATGGGCACGAGCATTATAGTCCACTGTGGCAGCAAATCCTGTAACGACAGGTTCAAGGATGTTGTCTCTATACACCAGACCAGTCATGTTACCGTGGATAGGAATTAGAGGCGTACGTCGACCGAACATGATTCCACCCCAAAACATGACTGAACCTCCTTGCTGTTGGTGGCTTTCCTGGATGAAGGGCTCGTGAAATCTCTTACCCAGTCGGAGCATTCGAGTGTGGCGACGAAATAGTGATAGTGATTGTAATAGCGATCATAACTAACACATGTAATGTTCCTAGGAGTGTTATTTACTTATAATTCATATAGTTTATACATTGGATTCCGCCCAGTCTTTGGGCAAATTCAAGTTGACCGCCTGAAGAGTTACAACCTACAGGTCTTTGTGGAAATTAGACTAAACCAGAATAAAACAAAAATGTTCCTGTCTTAAATTTTAAACAGCCTTTCCAACAAAAATTGAACAAGATTCAAAAGCATTGCTGAAAACTCCTCGTTTTCTTTTC
Organism: Meconema thalassinum; assembly: GCA_946902985.2. NCBI lineage: Eukaryota > Metazoa > Arthropoda > Insecta > Orthoptera > Tettigoniidae > Meconema > Meconema thalassinum. The sequence continues at coordinate 167,132,423 of OX336396.1, forward strand.
CTGAAAGCCTTCCCAATTTGATTGATGTGTGTCCTTGTTAACATACACAAGGAAGGACACGTATCTTTACGCAAAATTTAACTTTTATAGATTTCTATACATCATTCCGAAAATAAGCCTAACTCAACTTGGCGATGACTTCTCATTTAAACCATTTTCATAACTTATTTTCTTATCTCGTGTCTACTATAAGTTAATCGATTATTCGGTTAATCTATTATTCGGTTTTAAGGAGCTTCGATTAATCGATTAATCGTTTCCGATTAATTTCAAATTAATCGAAAATCGATTATTACCAGCTCTACCAGGTACACACGATCTCGATTAGTTTACGAACTTGCTGGAGAACCTTTCATACACGAAACTTTGAGACATAAACTCCTTTTACCATCTACGGCAGGCTGTTCCAGCCGAGTTGCTCGCCAGTGAGCAGCGGAGTACTCACCACCTTGCGTGGGTAAACCCGCAACATGGAATACAGCTCTGGCGTGGGGGCTGCCGTCACTGTGCGGTGGATACATCAAGACTGGCAGGAAGCGCATGGACTTGTGTTATGACCATCGCCCAGTGACGTGTTGGCTCTCACCCCCCCCCCACCTCCCAGTTCCTCTCCAACCGTGCTCCGCGTGTACACATACTCAAACTCGTGGATTTGGAACAGCCTGATCTATGAGTAGTTGGACGCGGCTAATGCATGAAAGGAAAATGAAGAGGTCTGAGATTCGGCAAGACTTCTTCTCTACAGAGACTATGATGAACAAATCATGGGCAGACACAGACCAGGAGCTACGACAGTTTGTGACATCGCTGGCAGTGCATGGGTATCACCATTGGGGTCCTTCCACGATCCAGATGACAATTACGTGTGTGACCTTTGGGACAATTACTGCGAACGATATCACGTAATCAATTGCAAAGGACTTCCCAAGTCAGTAATAGAATTTTGTACGAGCGCAAAGTGAGGCACTTGTTATTACACAGTGATCTATTGGGGCAGATGCCCTTGTTGTTCCGCCCGTTAAAACTCCCATAACTAATGACTAACAATCTGTGCCACGGTGGGTGAGTGGTTATCGTGTCGGACTACCAACGCAAAGCTTGCAGGTTAACTACTGGCCACGGTAAGTGATTTTTGAAAGGCGACAAAATTCACGGCACGCATGTCACACGATGTTGGCACGTTAAAAATCCCATTTGAATTCAGTAGGACCATGTTCACAATGGAAAAATTTTATCTCGGGATTTTCCGCCGACACAAAAGTTCCTCCTCTCTCTACTAGAAAGCGCTATAGTGTCAAGGAGCTTAGATATCTAACCTTCTTGACTCTCATAGCGTTCCAAGGAACAAAAAAATCGACATGCAAGCTGCCCTATGGACGTCAAATAACGAAAGCTTGCACCCGGCACCCAAGGCCATACGATATTATCAGTAGGCCTACATGTTTCGATCCTACAATGAGACCTTCTTCATCAAACTGAGGGTCAAACCAGAAAGTGTGTGTGTTTGAGTCTTCAGTATTTTGACTGGTTTGATGCAGCTCTCCATGCCTCCCTGTCCTGAGCTAATCGTTTCATCTCTACATAGCTACCCTACCCTACATCCAAGGCAATCTGTTTAACATATTCTAACCTTGGTCTACCCCTACAGTTCTTGTCCTCAACCCTTCCTTCCATAACTAAGCTTGCTATTCCTGGGTGTCTTAGTATGTGTCCTACTAACCTATCTCTTCTCTTCATTAGCAGTCGCTAGAAACATCTCTCCTCTCCCACTCGCCTTAATACCTCTTCGTTTGTAACCCTATCTACCCATCTGATCTTCATCATTCTCCTGTAACATCACATTTAAAATGCATCAATTCTCTTCTTTTCTGCTGCTCCAATAGTCCAAGTTTCACTTCCATAGAGCGCCACGCTCCAGACAAAGGCTTTCAAAAATGACTTCCTAATACCTAAATCAATATTTGATGTCAACAGATTCCATTTTGTAGAAAGATTTCCTTGCTTAGCCAACCTACTTTTTATATCCTCTTTGCTTCGTCCATCACTAGTTATTTTGCTTCCTACGTAACAGAAGTTTCCTACTTCCTTTAGCTTTTCACCTGCCAATTTGATGCCCATAGAGGTTTCTGATTTATTTCGGCTGCATTCAAGTATTTTTGTTTTACATTTATAAATTTTCATCATGTATTCTTTCTGTAAGACGGAGTCCATACCATTCAAAAACTCATTCGAATCCTCAGGCGTGTCGGCCAAGATGACTATGTCATCAGCAAATCTCAGAGTTGAAATTATTTCTCCTGGAATCTTCACTCCCACTTTAAATTTTTCTCCAATTTCCTTCATTGCTTTTTCAGTGTAAAGATTGAAAAGTATGGGTGATAAGTTGGAGCCTTGCCTTACACCTTTCTGAATACCAGCTTCTCTCTCATGTCCTTCAGTTCCATTGACTGCTCTCTGGTTTCCATATAGATTGTAGATCACCCTCCTATTCCTGTACTTTATTCCAATAGAATTCAAAATGTCAAACCATTTAGTCCAATCAACGTTATCAAAAGCCTTTTCTAAGTCTACAAATGCCATGAACGTTCTCGTATCTTTCCTTATTCTACCTTCCAAAATCAGCATAAGACTTAGTACAGCTTCCCTTGTTCCTACATTTCTCCTGAAACCAAACTGGTCTTCACCCAACTCCGTTTCAATCTGGCTTTCCATCCTCTTGTAAATTATTCTTGACAAGAAAGTAATGTAATAAAAATTAGTGTTGAGAAACGAAATTAACTAAATTATATACAGGATGACAAGCCTCCGTGGCTTAGGCGGCAGCACGCCGGCCTCTCACCGCTGGGTCCGTGGTTCCAATCCCGATCACTCCATGTGAGATCTGTGCTGGACAAAACGGAGGCAGACAGGTTTTTCTCCGGGTACTCCGGTTTTCCCTGTCAAAATTTCATTCCAGCAACACTCTCCACTATCATATCATTTCATCTGTCATTCATTTAATCATTGCCCCAGAGGAGTGCGTCAGGCCTCGGCAGCCGGCACAGTCCATATCCTCGCCGCTAGATGGGGGCTTCATTTATTCCATTCCTGACCCGGTCGGAGACTGGAAGCAGGCTGTGGATTTTCATATGCAGGATGAAATGAAGAAACTGAAAAACTACGAATAAGAACGGAGAAAAAAATAAACTTGAAAATTTACATTAATAAATATTAAATTCTACTGGTTAAGTATTTGTGTAAGACGTAGAATAATACAGTAGAATCAATTTGAAATAAAACAAGATGTTCGGGAAAGAACATATAGCCTACTTTCTCCTAAATGTATGGGTATAGTTATAACTCTCTGTCCTTATCATCTCCTAATTTCTTCCTATTTGAAGTGCAAATTGGCACACAGGATTTGAACAGTGGCGTTCAAACCATAGTTTATAATTTACCCCAGCATTTTGCAATTTCATCAGCAAACACTCCAAACACCGACTACATACAATAATTGAAACTTCGTTGCTCTAATAAGGCCCATCTACAATGCGCAGTCGGCAGTCCGTAGTTGGTAGTCCTCGGTCGGCAGTCGCGATCGACTCCGTGTATACTATAGGCACCATACACAACATGAAGTTGCAGTTGGTAGCTGGCAGTTGGCAGTCGCGAATTTTATCCTTGACTGCCAACTACCCGACTGCAGCAATGTAATAGCCAATCAGAGCAGATCAGAAACTGACGTCACGTTGTTGTTCTGTGTCGTATACGAATGATATAGGACTAAGTGAAGTAACTTCGCAACCCGTTAATTTATAGGCTAATCTTAAATACACGGTATAACAAAATAATCCATCTCCAAATAATCCATATTGCAAGTTTTGAGGTTATCAACAACGCCTCTGTGCACAAGGAATAAACGAATGTTACTGTATTATTACTCCTAGCAGTCGTTAAGACTGGGTTCACTAACTGGACGGTACAGAGCGCTGCTCGAATCTATAGTTTCTGCATAGTACAACTGAAGGCTGGTAGATGTCACTCCGGTGGAGAATGTCGTTTTTTTAATATATAATTTCCATTGCAAAAAGCACCATATAACGCTTTATTTTATAACGTCTCAGTACTCAAGAAACAATGAATATAAAAAAATCAAGCAAAAAAGTTCTACTCTGATAGGATTTGAACCCCGGCCAGCCACATGAGAGACGGAAGCTCTAACCACACAGCCAATCGTACACTCATAACTCACGCGTTATCGATCAAATACATATAACGTACTGTATTAGCAAATAATCACTTGGACTGAAGATTTCTTCACTGGAGTATATTTCAAACCGAGTTCATTTCATATTAAGTTCATATAATTTTTATCAGTAGGTTATATTGCATGCAACATACTGAAATTAGTAAAATATAGGTCAGAACGAGAGATCAGCTGCCATCTTGTCAAATAGCCGAGACGATTCAGATTTTTAAAGTCACTTCTAGATTATAATATTACAATATAAACTTTTAATTTCGAACGAACCACGTCGCTTAGAACAGATTAAACGATTCTTGGTTCGATAATCGGAACTGGTGGGTCCCATGTTATGGATTATAAATTTTGCATAATTCACACGGCCGCCATCCTGAAATGGTACGTTTGATGACCTTGTAGTTTGGGCACAAGACGCGTCCCATATGAAGGTAGGTTGTTACCAAATTTGGTAAAGATCCGATGATTAGTTTGGTCGTAATGTATTATTAAGTTTTGACCATTCGATTGGCCGCCATTACCTTTTGGTAAAGATGGCGGCAATATAAAACATGACACTGAGGTGCCCTTTGCCAGTGCTACCTCTGTACCAAATTTCGTTCAATTCGGTTTAACCGTGTTCGAATTGATAGGGGGGGACAGACATTCAGAGTACACACACTCACACACACACACACACACACAGACTCACACACATACACACACACAGACAGACACACTTTTTTCGCCCTGTAGTGATCTCATAAGTCTACTTTCATTTTTTGCAAAAATCGAAAGTAGGCTAAAAAATGGATAAGCCAGCAAATGCCTCTCAATGATTTACAAGTTGGAGAAGTTGGAGATCCTAGAAATAAGAATACTTCGGAAAATCATGGGTCCAGTCCTGGCTGAAACTGGCTGGAAACTTCGGAACAACAATGAAGTCTAAAAACATGTGGAGAAAATCTCAGAAACCATTAATTGGAGGAGGTCGCCATTTCTCGGACACTTGTACAGAATAGACAAAACCAGAATAACCAAACAGATATTCGACTACCAATGGAACAAGAAGACAACTATCGCATGGATTAAGGAAGTTCGTAAAGATCTACAAAGGTACAACATTCAGGAAGTTCAGATGTTAGATAGCGATACATTTCGTACCATTATTCAAAATTTGGAAGGGCTCCAAGACGAAGGAAATGTCGAAGACTGGAATAACCTGCACGGATGGACAGAAGCAGCAGCACAGCGTCCATATGAAGGAATACCGGAGGAAGAGGAAGCTTAAGACGAAGAATACATTAAATTGTAGCGTGATCCTCAGTGGTCTATTCGCAAAAAAATAAAATAAAAAATAGAAAATTGATATGCTTAAAATAATTTGATTAAATAAAGGTTCTAAATATGTAAATATAATTTTCAAAAATCACTCTGGAGATGCAATTTACAAACTGGTAAATGGAGCCGTGATGAATGGTGTTAAGAAAGTTTTGTTTCTTATTAATAATAAAAATATGTTTAAATGTTTGTCAAGAAAACGTTTTTTAAAATTAAATGTTATGCGATACGCAGTTACTGAGAAAAGGTTCAAGGGAGCTCTAGAAATAGCTTCACTACAGAACGCACTCCTACAGGATGGAAGGGAATGTACTGGCGATACCATAAGGCGGTAGCAGTAGATGGTACGAATGGTACACCTGTGTATTCGAGTAGTGTACTTTTGGCTGAAATTCTTGGGGAGATCTTTGCTACTTACAATTACGAGACCTTAGACTACCTGACTGATGACCTCGTGGTTTGCGAAGTCCACACTGCACATGCGGAAGAGTAAACAGAAGCACGTGAATCCTACACAGACACTGCCGCTCAGTACTAATAAACAGTGACGAAGTTGAAAGCCGCTATCTAACGAAAAAAAAAGAAGATTTTGTGGTTGTTGATGTTAATTCATTTTAGGGCTTTGGGACATATCGATCATCAGCCCCGTATGCCTGATTGTGTGTGTTGAACTTGTCTTGATAACTTGTGTTTCTGTGATGACTATACTGTAATACTGTAGTCTGACAAAAGACGTATTTTGCCCCGGGATTGTTTCAGGATCATCCCATAGGGCAGATAACCTCGCTGTTCCGCCCTTTAGAGCAAAAATAACTATCATTCCATGAGACGTTGACAACACCAGTATAATAATAATTATAGTAATTTTATGTCTACCCCTTACTATTCTCATTTTCAACGGGGCCGGGGATGAAATGCGATTTAAGGGTATGAAATGGGTGTTTTTACGGCCGGATGCCGTTCCTGACACCAACCTCATGGGAGATGATATGAAGGATGATGAATGGAACAGCGCAAGGATGTGGAAAGAAGTGGTCGTGGCCGTTAAGAAGATGCCGGCCCTGCATTTGTCTGGAGATGAAAAAGGGAAACCATGGAAAAACATTTCCAGGACGGCCAATGGTGGGGTTCGAACCCACGTCTACTGAGTCCGCAGATAGCTTGGCCCCATGGTCTAGTGTGTTACGTCAGCGAGTATAGTCACCACTGATGGTTATAATAATAATAATAATAATAATAATAATAATAATAATAATAATAATAATAATAATAATAATAATAATAATTCTAATACAATTTAACGTTCCTTTAAGTGCTACGGATTTAGAGACGACTGGGTGTCAGAATTTTGACTTAGAGGGGAATCTTGAATCTGTTAAAAATGTACAAGCACGAAGACACTTGATTTAAACAAACCAAAAATATTAGATTTTGACTTATGAACTTTTGAACCGACATGCGTATATAGGTTATTTATTTAAATCCATTCAATATTTGTGTGGAAGGTGTGGTAGATTTTATATTAACATAAATAAAACTACTACAGTAGGCCTATTTATATTTCAAATATGACGTGAAACAATTTATCAAACATAATTAATCTACCTTGTCTCTTTACTGGGCGTAAAGACCTGTCACAAAATCCTACCTCCATCCAATCAAACATTCTGATAACTGTCTCGTCATAAATCAGCCAGCCTTGTTACCACGGATCCGTGTTCCATGAAATTGGCTGCAGTTCAAAACACGTCCCAGTCGCCTATCTCGGACCAGCCAATGCAAGAGCTTACAAACCAAAAATATCAGAAAATCAATATTGATTAGTTGCTGTTGATTGCGCTAGGTGGAACGCGTATTGGAGTGTTAAATGCACACGCTGGTCGTACATCAAGCTGCCAGGCTATCAATAATAATACATTTCTTAATCACCTTCATACATATAAATCTGGTATATCGTTAAACGTATTGAAAACTAAATAGCGAGTTAATTCTCTTAATTAAAACTCCAACATTCGTTAGTATTGACCTTTGGTACTTAATACACTGACATCAAAGCTCATTATCAAGTCCCTTTCAAAGCATTTCATTGATCTGAATGTATGAAATATACTTCTGAGGATTTTGCACAGTAATTATACCAGGCTATTCAAAACCAGATTTCAAATATGTTTTACAAACAAATAGTTAACGTCATTAACACTTGCCGCACATCACTGGATAGAGGAAGTTAAGAAGTTTCTTTACAGGATTTTGAAGCTTCCTGTAAGTTCCAGTCTAACCAAGAAACCAGTGGGTGGATATAGCGACAATTCTGGCGAGTTTTTATCCGACCACCAATAAGGTGCTTAGTCTCCGAGTAAGCCATGTTCACTTAAGGGCACCACACAGAGATTTATTGAGGAAAACTTTAAAGCATGCACACAAACGTTCATAATATTTTAACCTTCCCCTATGCAATCATGTGCATGATGTTTTTCTGTCTATTACAGATATTTGAAAGCATTCTTTCGTTTTGAATAACTCTGTATATGAATCAAACGGAAATGAGAATACTGTATTGGCATATGCAGGGTATAAGTCCAGTGCAAACAATACCTCATATGGACTTCCAATAAACACCATTACAATGCATGTCGTCACACTGTTAATTCCGTGATGTATTGTACCCTTTGGGCACCAGAGCCATCGCTACAGTAAAATTTTGCAAGGATTTAATGTAGATCGCTGTCGATAATCTACGGGAATGTATGTCTACCCCTTATTATTCCCGTTTTCCAACGGGGTCGGGGATGAGATGGGATGGAAATCATTGTGACGATGGTTTTTACGGCCGGATGCCCTTCCTGATGCCAATCCTCATGAGAGGAGTTAATGAGAGATGAAATGGATGATGGTGAATGAAACTGGACAAGGATGTGGAAGGAAGCGGCCGTGGCCTATCAGAAGGTACCGTCCCAGCATTTGCCTGGTGTTGAAAATGGGAAACCACGGAAAACCATTTCAAGGACGGCCGACGGTGGGGCTCGAACCCACGCGTCTACCGAGTCAGCAGAGAGCTTGCCCCATGACCTAATGCTGCGCTTTTGCCAGCGTAGCCACTACTGTCGGTCGATAATCTACAGGAATAAAATCTATTATACGCTAAGGTCATCCGACAAAAAAAAACTCAAACTCCTGAACTAGAAGGAGTTTTGTGCCAAAATCTTTCAAATCGTCTCAATAGTATAGGAAAAATCTTGCTTTTTTGTAACGTCAACGGAAACATATTTATTTATATAAAAAGTGTGTTTAAACAAATAAAAAAAGACGGTAACCCGTGGCAGAACTGTGTCGCATCCAGCCCGCTTAACACTAGCGCCAGGCGGGTTGTCTGTACACATGGGGCACACACAATCCATTGTGCATTGAAAAGAATATTCAAACATAATTATTATCCGCAACAGTGACGTATTGCACTCTGATCTCATAAATATTGACAATTTGTTTAAAAAGTGCGTTTAAAAAAATAAACATATTTATAGAAGCCCACATAACAGTAATGCCGGGCGGGTGGTTATTGGCATAATTATAATTATTATCTACTCCATTGTTAAAGCCTCCGTGGCTTAGGCGGCAGCACGCCGGCCTCTCACCGCTGGGTCCGTGGTTCAAATCCCGGTCACTCCATGTGAGATCTGTGCTGGACAAAACGGAGGCAGACAGGTTTTTCTCCGGGTACTCCGGTTTTCCCTGTCAACATTTCATTCCAGCAACACTCTCCACTATCATTTCATTTCATCTGTCATTCATTTAATCATTGCCCCAGAGGAGTGCGTCAGGCCTAGGCAGCCGGCACAGTTCATATCCTCGCCGCTAGATGGGGACTTCATTCATTCAATTCCTGACCCGGTCGGAGACTGGAAGCAAGCTGTGGATTTTCATCTACTCTATTGTTCAAATGTGATTATGGACAGAGCTAAGTATGCAGAAATTGAAACATGAGAGAGCTACAGCCCTCAGCTTGCTTTCTGGAAGGTAGGACGTTACGAAATGTTTGGTGCCAACGATGTAAAGGCGGGTACACACTTGCGAGCCTCATCAGTGTGTACGGGCTTCTGAGCCTACTTCGAGTCGACCATGAGCCGCTCAATCTGAGCCGGCTGAAGTCGGTTTTTACAGCGAGCACAAAGGAATCCTCAGTGTCAGTGTGGACGGCAGAGATACGTGCTCGCAAGTCTGTACCAGCTTCTGTGAGCCTGTCTTGTACCGAAATCGGAGAGCGAAGGTATGCTTCCCGTTTCGAGATTTTGTGACCTATTCTGCTTAGTAAAGTCTCAACATCCGTGTGAAAATTTTATACTGACCACTAACGATCTGGAACTTCATATCCAACAATAATTCCGACCCACTTCGTCTTTTGTACAGTTCATTGCGCCAACACCGACGGGGTTTCTTTTCATTTTCATTTAAATTGGCCATCATCATAGCTGCGCCACTCACAACCATCACAGCAAGCAGATTTTCTTGTTAGGAAGACATCCGTTTTGCACGTGGAAACAGCACACGATGACTGATTCTGCTCGCGAGCATTATGGCTCAAATAAAGCTCATTGAAGGCTCGGGCGTTTACTTTTTCCTCGAGCGGCTTGCACATGTGTACCCGCCTTAAGAGCCAATAGTCGATCGAGGGGATGGTAAGCATCTTCGAGCCGCATCTGGGGAGGAATGAGAAGCCAGGGATCCGTCGACATACAGTCCGGAGGAGAGAATGACCCACTTTGACAACCCTCAAAGGACAAGGTGTGGGAGAAAATAACAGTGGTTGGGTCTAATAACGGAATATCTCACACAAAAACCATGTCATAAATACATAAATTAAGGAATGATCCCTATAAATTACAAGAACATTTATAGGAGAATAAAACTGCACAGTATATAACTTGGAAGAACACCAGAATAAAGGGGAAACTTGCATATCACTCCGCCAGTGCTGACGGCTGATATTGGCGCATTTGAAGATAGTTTCGAGGAGAATCCCACACACTACTTGAAGAGAAGGTGACGCTATGATAATTACGCGTAACACAGCGATCGATTCTGGAATTAAACGGCGATATTGAAGTCAGCGTAATTTGTACAATAAAATTCGCCGAGGCAAGCCATGGAACAGGTACTATTGCATATACAAGGAAAATGTGTTCCTACGCTCCTTGTCTGAAGGTAACACTCCTCCTCCTCCCCCCCCCCCCCCCCCCGGGTATTGTGCGTTCGCTTCCCCCTGTGGTCGGGCGATTCGTTCACTTCCCCTGGCGGAGCAAGCAGCAGTAATGCAACAATGGTGGTACCCATAAAACAGCCAGTTTACGCTTTCCTGTGCAGTGTAGAAGACCTTTCGTTTATCTGTACAGTGTATAAAACGTATTGCAGTGTATAAGACGTATCAAAGGCAGGGCCGTGGAGAGCGAGTACGGGCCCTAGGGCTAGGACTTACGGGCCCCCTCCATGTTGTTCCCTCCCCGTGACATCGTGAAAATATCAAATTTGCAATTTTATTTTTAAGGCCCACTAAAAAACTTTGATTTTTTTAATTTAGTTATTTTTGGAACGTACTAATTTTTTTCATTGAAAATTTGCAATGTCGTTTCTGTTGAATCTGACCGAAAATTTATCTCTCTCTCATCACAAGAAGAAGTTCAACGCCTTTCGCAATTTTATGTACTAAACTTTGCGAAGGTTCATAAATGTAGCTTAGCGGCTAGGCATATTATTAGAAAGGTTATTTAGAAACTTTCCTCCCTATAAACAGTGGAAATTTACTATTTCTCTGGCCGCTGCGTAGATATGAAGATATGGTTATTTACATGTTCTCATTATAGTGTTTTGCAGCATATTCTATTTATTCAGATACATTGAATATAATAAAGTGTCAAATTTGTTGGCTAATACGTAAAATTGGGTAAATTTGTTTACTCTGGGATTTTCTACTTTCGCGGGTCCCTCGGCAAGACCGGGCCCCAGGGCTGCATCCCCGTTTGCCCCTCCCACTCGTCGGGCCTGATCATAGGAGCATTGTAAAATCCATTCATATGGCAAATTATGAGAAATTCTCGCTTGAACAAAGAGTGGACATGTATGACACGTATGTAAAGACGGAGTCATGCAGAGCGGTATGTAGGTAATTTAAAGACAAATTCTTTACCGTTCCAGTTCCAAATAGAGATACTGTCAGGGGTCTTGCTAACAAATTACGGACAAGGGAACCGTAAACGCTGCATGTACTAAGCCAAAGAGAAGGGTCCTAACAGAGGAAAAAAATCGTTGAAATTAATGCATCATTCGCTCGCTCTCCAAAAAAGTCTCTAAAACGTTGCACAGCAAGTAAGTGTTTCGAAGAGCTAAGTCCATACGGCTACCTAAAATGATAAAACTGAAACCATACTGAGTAACTGCAGTCCTAGGATTACGACCCCTTGACAATGAACAACGCATCACTTCCTGCAATTAGATTTATACAACATTGTTGAGGACATTGTTGACCCGCATTTTAGTGGCTTCGGTGGTGTAGTTGGTAGCATGCTGAGCTTCTATGCCCAAGATTGCGGGTTCAAACCCGGCCGAAGTCGTTGGATTTTTTAAGAAAGCTAAAATCCCTCAGTATGCCTTCCTTCGGAGGGGAAGTATAGCCGGCGGTCCCATGTCACAGATTTATAGCATGAAAAAGAACCTTCCCCTAACTACACTTGTGAAGCTAAATTTTGTAGGTTAGTTTGATAACGCTATATTAGTTTCAACGTTCATCACCAGGTGCTGACTGCGATGACATATAGTAGCCACGTCCGCAGCTAGGTGTCGTGGACGGTAGCATTTGGTAGTAGAAGTAGGAATTGCTTGTAAGCATTAATCATCTGCAGTCCTTCTACCTGAATCACAGATAACACACACTAATACAGCCATAACAATTAACACCGGTTATCAGACAAATTCTACACACACCCAAAGTACACGGGGCTACATGACCGCGTAGTCGCAGCCCCTAAGCTAAGGAACCAACCAACCAACCAACAGTTAATATTTTTCACTGATGAGGCGTTGTTTCATTTAAATGGTCACGTCGCTTCATAGAACATTAGATACTGGAGCACAGGAAACTCCCATCTGATTCATGAAATCTCTAATGTTTGCATGGGAATCGCCCGGCTGCAGGGGCAAGCGAACGCACTGTATAAATAGGGGCCTGCAACTCCCTAAGGAAGACAATTCACAGGAAGCCAAGGTGGCAAATCCAGGCCACTTTGGACCAAGATAGTGCGAGTCAACAGCATTAGGGGAACTTAAGATAAAATCTTCCATTGTTAAAGTTGATGCTGTCAACAGCCTCTACTATTTTGACAGACGGAAACACTCGAACATTGAATGTTTTGCATCCCATCCCCCGCTTTCCGCGCCAATGGAAACTGGACTTAAGGGGGTTCATACACCGTCAGTGGGAATTTTCGCATACAGTTACGAATCATATCATAGCTTCACTAATATCTAACACAGAGTTATGAAAACTGACAAATATATAGTAAATACATAGAGCTTCCATCTAATTTAGAGAGAGAAGCAATAAATAAAGTATTTCGTGATATATTGAAAGGATAATATTCGTGATATTTTAAACTCCGTGAATCACATAAAACACGATTTAACAAGAAATTCCAGTCTGAATGGAATGATTTTTTTTCAAGTAAAATAAATGCATAAATAGCGAGGATGAACCACCATAAATGTTATATTGTAAATAGTATATTTTTTAAAAAATATAAAATTTTTCTTTCATAAAATGATCAGTTTTTGTTTTATTTTTCCAAGTATATCTCAATTATTTTTTAAGATAATTTCATAAATGAGGTTCATCCTCTAGGGAGCATATGTTGGAATGTATCTGCCGAGTTTCATGCAGTTTCATCACATAGTTCACGAGATATTGTGTTTTTCCTACCAAAAAAGCAACCTTTCGGGTAAACAACTTTGAATAATTAACACTCCATTGACAGATAGGCGCATGGTCTCACGTAATACGCTATATCTCTGCCAAAACGCTGATTTTACTTATAAAACTTAACAGATATATTGAGAAAGGTATTGTCTTTCATTTAAACGTAAAAGAAAAAACTTAAATTTTGACAACCGACGGTGTATGAGCCCCTTTGAAAGATACTTTACGATGCAGACTGTTTCCACATATTCAAACACTGAGTTATTCAATGCCTACATATTGAAGGAAACAGCGAGTCATACTGTAGTTCCACGTGTAATTAGACAGGTAGGGGGTGAGACGACATAGTATGAAATATGCAACGTTCCATCACAAGTACGAGTTCTGATTAAACTTTTTTTTTCAACAGCGTCTCGGGGCATTCAAGTAGGAAGCTGTGCTTTGCTGTGCTGCTCAAGTATTCAGGACCTCCCCATTCACGTGGACTAAAGGAGAGAAAAAAGTGAAGTTCTTTTCCCCTTAATGGATCTCAAGTGCAACCCGCTCTATGAATATTGTGCAGTGATATAGCGTCCACTACCATGTACTGCAAGTCCTTAGTTCACAAATTATCTGGTGTGAGCCCATTTGAACTCGCTTTAATATACAGTACTTTCAAAAGATAATTTCACGAACACTTTCACTGCTCTCGTACATACAAAAATTAATAAACGCTTTTTCTTTACCATGTTATAATTTTAGGAGTGTGGGGAGGGGCTTGGGGGATAGAGGAATTCATCTCATCTTGAGGCTCATTAGATAATTGAGGATACAAGGTCCAGCGTGACGACGATGAAATCGAGGATAGTATAAATATAAATGAGTAGCTGCAAATTCCTCTCTATAGATTAGGGATTACTGTAATTATTTTTTTATTATTATTGTTACGTGCAAGTGCCCGTCCCAAAGTTTCAAACATGTATTTACCCCTGGATGCAATTCTTGACATTTTTGAAACGACCGCTTCGTCGCTTGGTTCCGCCTGTGAACACGAGATGGTAGCTGCTGTCGGACTTTGGAAGTATTCACGTGGTTCCTGGTTCTCCAATAGAATGCGTTGGTTGTACCTTATTAAAACTCATCCTATTCTTGTCTTGTGTGAAGGCAATTATAATTCTACATCGTAAACAAAAGAATATTTATATTTCATGATACCGCCAAAATTATTACTAAATAATGACATTGTTGATTGAGGTGTCAAGCCGTGATTGGACGTTGAATATAGACATGAATGCAGTTCGGTTCTTGACACGCATTTTCTCCGCCATCTTGTGGAGTTCATGGTCAGTCGGTTTGTAAACAAGAAGCCAGCTGGTTGGAAGAGTATCTATCCGTTGCGCTAGGGGCTCGACCCCTAGCTTTTACCAAAAATGAATACCATTCAAGAAAAGGAAACTAAGAAGATGCATGTGCTCCTAGGCATTTTATGTCTTAATTTGCCGTGAAGATGACGTGTGGTCTGTTCATTTACTGGCTACAAGAAGGAAAGCCTCGTGCATGATCTAAGCAGCTTGGGTGTACTTCGCTGCAATGTTCTGGCAGTTCATATTTTAAAAAAAAAATGTGTTAAATATTTTATTTTTATTGTGTCTCCACTGAAAAATTTAAGGTACGTTACATTATTAAATCTTAATTATATTGTTATGTAGCTCCTATATTGGCCTTGCATGTACGACGAGATGCCTGTTTGTTTTGCATGATAGGCCTCAAATTTATTTTATGTTTTAATAATGTTTACATATATATATTAATTTTGTTATTATTTTCTTGTACCTTCTGGAGACACATGTATAAGTTTATTTTACGTTTAAATTATTATTTATTTTCCTTTGGCAATCTTGGGATTGACATAGTATTTAATTTATTCATGATCCGTTGCCCTTCCCTGTTCGTAATAGTATTTAGGTATAATTGTTTTCCGCCGTTCATTTCCTTCTGCTGATGTTAATATTTAATTTTGCTAATTGTTTGCCGTAGTTTCGATCAGGCATGCGGTCTCCTGTTTTTTGTGAGTGGCCATGTTCGTTTTTTGTTTTGACGAGATGCATTCTGGTCTCGAGGGCAGTCTCTTGGCTCGGACCGCGAAGCTCAAACGTGTTGTGTTAACTTAATATTTGTTTTTTATTTTACCTTGTCGGTTTAACCTTATGTTTTTTGGTGAATGTTCTTGTGTTTTTCTTAGTCTCGAATATCGGGAATTTCTTAATTGATCTTATTTTATTTTATTTTATTTTATTTTAATCCTTTCGTTTTTTTGGCGTGGCCTGGACCTCCGCATGTCGGATCGATATTGCATTACCTTGTAAATTACCAAACCCGTTATCATTTAATTATGTATATATATATATATAATTTTATTTTAAGCTTTGGGTTTTAACATTTTAATTTTAATTTAAGTCTTTCTTTGGTTGGACTTGCAAGCAAGCATGTTAAGTGGTCTCTTACCTTCCTTGTAAATTATGCTGGTTGATGCATGTTCTCTTTTCTGGTGGAGGTGTTCCTTATATTTTAACAATTAAATTTCATTTTAAATTTTAAATCAACTGTTGTGGCATTATTTCGCCGGCAGCAGTTCCGTTGGTTATTGGGGGGGGGGGGGGGTCTGTTGAATAGCCTGTGCGTTGTCCCCTTCTCCATCTTCCTTCCACTCCTTTGGAGCTCTGCTGTTGGGACATGTCATTTGGAGGTGATTTGGGCTGCGGAAGTGACTCGGACCTCTAAAACAGGTAAGTAGGCCCATCCACGCTGTCCATTGGGCGGCGTCATTCTGGTGAAGCAGAGCGTTGGTTATCGAGTTACCGACGTGCTGCTGGCCAGGCCGTCCACGGGGTTGCAATTATTACTGGATCAACGATAGAGTGAGTTACCTATTTCGCGAATGTTCCTTACGGCTGGATACCTTTACAGTCAGCAAACTCATCAGAGGATATGGGAAGTTTTGAACTTTTTCAATAATTAGATTATGCAGATAAGAATACAGCTCCAATTATGTTTAGACCGTGGCGCTAAGTGATGTATACCTGCACTAGAGACAAACAAACGTGTTGACTTCATATTTTCTTCATGCCATTTCCTGTATAGCTAATTGTGGTTCCTGTCAAAGTTAATGATCTCTTCAATGTATTAAGCTGGAGACTTTACTTGTTGGGGATCACAATATCGACCAGGGTGGCTTGAATAGTATTCTCGCTGACAACCACTTGATCCGACTTATTACGTGACACCGATTGACAGGGATAAATAGTCAGATCTATTATTATTATTATTATGCTAGCCCAGTGGTAAAGGGGTGACGTGCCTGCCTCTCAACCGAAACCCTCAATTTTATTCATAGCTCCATTAAGGATGTTAAAAACTTACGTTAGGGCTGAGACAGGGTGCACTCAGCCTCGCGAGGACAATTGAGTAGCTGCATGATCAGAGAGGCAGCTCCCCGGTCAACAAAGCTAATATTAATGGTCGAGGGGACCTGTAGCACTGACCACGCGTCACCCAGCAATCTTCAGGAGATATTTCTGGGCAGCGGTCATTTTGCTAGACTAAGGTCCTTAATAATAATAATAATAATAATTATTATTATTATTTATTGTTTGACAACATTATCACGGCAAATACCGGCTCAGCCTGGTTCGGCCTTAGCAAAGAATCATCTGTATTGAGACAATTTCGTATGCACTGTTCCGAGACTTCACATTACTGTACATCCATGTCGTGCCCGCAGTCTTCACGAGTCTCCTTCATTTATAGGATGAGCTAAATTTCCATCTGAATCATCGAGCCTTCCTTAGTGTTCGACGAGGGTATTGTCACCAAGGAACTTCCTAACAATATGGCTGGTGATTAACAGAACTGCCTTCTGTAGTTCAATATATATCTGCGGATGCAGATTCAATATTGATAGACTACTGTGGAGAGTTTTGGGTATAACACCAGTACACGATACAATATTGGGATTGTTATTATTATTATGATAATTATTATAATAGTAATTATTATTATGCACATTGACTATCTCCTGCCAGTGATCTCATATACGATTTGCATCGTTCAGATAGGGGTTGGAGTTCTAGAAACTGGCGAACAACATGTCAAGCCTCATGACTTTTTGCAATATATTTAGTACGTGCCACGGAAGTCCCATCTCACCAATATTTCGTAGGAATGTTTTTGTGTCGACTCTTTGTGCTGACATCACCAGAGAATATATGCGAACTTTGTTCAGCTGCCAGATATGTTTCAATTCCAGAGCGATGTTCTCGTACTTGGCTCGTTTCTCTATCTTTATTTCATAGGAGTTACGTGTCAGGGGAACTACAAAGAAGAAAATGGTCATCTTATACTCTTTTATGCTAGACAGTACCAGAATTTTATAGTTATTTCTTGGAAGTTGATATATCTGTTTTGTTGCATCAATGAGGAGCATGCGACATTCTGGTCATCAACTACCTATGTTTATATATGCTAGAATTTTGTCTTCTGTGTTTCGTTGCTGTTGTGTGAGTAATTATGAAAGCTGACTGCTTGGTGCAGCGGTATTTTCCTCTCTCTCAACTGTACCCAAAGTAAAAACCATCTCGTGGTGTAGCGTCTAGCATGTTTGGATGTCACCCTGGAGGTCTGGGTTAGATTCCCCGCTCTACCAAGGAACTAAAATCTGGTCTGAGGGCTGGAGCGGAGTACAATCAATCTCGTGAGGAAAAACTGAGAAGAGGTGGGTTCGATTCCAACATCAGCCATCTTAGATGTGTTTTTTCGTAGTCTCTCCACTTCTACTCCAGGCAAATGTCGGGATGGTTTCTAACTTAAGGTCACAACAGTATCCTTCACAATTCTCACCTGAATTACAAACACACACACACTAATACAGTGCTGTCATCGAGGAGACCCGAGTTCGATTCCTGGCTCTGCCAAGAAATTTAATTGCGGTTTGAGGACTGGAAAGGGGTATATCAGTGGTGGCTGGCGGATAATTGTTCAGGGTGTTGCACTTTTTTCATGAAGGAGGTATGTGGTAGGTTAAACGACTGCTTGATATCAGAGAAAACTATATTCAATTGCGCGGTAAAACAGATGTACCTCATTCATCACGAATGCCGCAGTTCAGAGAACATCACACTGTCATCGGATCAAATGGATTGTTAAGTTAGTCTACATGAAATCATCACGAGAACAAAACATCGTAAGTTATATACAAGGGCGAGAAATAACCGCGAGTGTCACAAGTGCACGCAAATTTCATAACCACAAGATGGTGGCTGTGCGAAATTTTAATATCTTGTTTTGTTTCTTGTGTCCTATTCATGCGATTGAAGTTTGAATAATACACCTACCTAATAATCTTCATGTAATAGAACATAACTCTATGGCCTACATAATTATGTAAAAATACAACATGGCGACCAACCGAAATATTTAGATGGTTCATAATATCCAGGAATCTATTACAGCAATTAAACCGAAATTTTGTTTGTTGATAGAGGCAATTAACATAAGTAGGATATATGAAAATAGGCTATTTAGTTCTTCACGGAACTACTTGTTTTTACTGATGGTCCCCTCTTGAACTATTAACAGATTTGTGGACCATGTATTGAAATCCCCTGATTTTGAGGGTACATTCCAAAATCATTGAAGAACGAGAATAGGGACTCAGATCAGGCATCCCTCACAATCTCCAATTCCGAATATTCTAGAGGCATTCCTTATAGAAAAGTTGTAAGGCATAGGAAAGGAAACATTACCAAGTATGGTTAATAAAATATGTCAGCAGGTGTTCAATAAAATGATTTAGATTTATAAAAAATGTGAAGGATTTAAATTCTATTAATATGCTCACCTCTGTATTCCAGAAATGATTTTTCTCTACTATTGCAGGAAAATGCCAGGAAGGTACCTAACATAAGTCCATGGCTGCCTCCTTCCTAATCCCAGCTCTATTTACAACTGCACTGTGGTAAGGAGTACGAGAAAACTGCTTTGCCATAATACTGTTTTCAGAGTTATTTCAAAGCAGAGTTAGGACAATATAGTGAACCCATGTGTAAATGGTTCAAGCGTCGAATCCATATTTTAGATGCAATAGAAGAGAGGAAATAATGCAGTCTTTAGAATGTATTGGAAAGATTTTAGGAAGTGGGCTGTTATAATGTGATGCAAGAACGGGTGACTACTAGTCATGCGGACATGAGATCACGCTTGACGCATCGATAAGGAGCTGGCGCATGGTTATTAATAGAACTAGAAAAACTTTCCACGACGAGTGAGGGAGAAGGAGTTTCGGAAATAGACCTTACTCAGCTATAAAACGGCAACCTTGCAATGACGCAAGAAGAGAAATAATTAAAATTAAGCCATTTGCAAGCATTTAATTAATGAAATGAACACATCATTGTTGATCATTCGGGAATAGAGATTTTTGTGTGGGGAAAAAGTTTATAATATTTGCACAGGAATGAACTGCATACGTCGATAGTTATTCCCCGAGCCCATAGATGGGAGAGAGGGAAAAATAAACCTCACCACCCACATATCTGAGGAGCCAAATTATTTAATATCTTGGAATTGTGTGATCGATTTTCATGATCAAAGAAACCATTTTACGTTTAAAACAAGAGCTTTCAAGAGATATATTTTTCAAAATTATACGACAATTACTTCAGAAGTTAGTGCTGGAGAAGAAGCGGATTTGATCTTTTTGCCGCAGATTTGGATATAAACCCTGGATGTGCCAGGAAGAGCATGCAGTCTTTACCAGACCATGAGAGGTCGTGTTACGCTGTATCGCAGACGAGCACCCCGTATGGGAGTGGCCGTTCAGTATCGTCATTAGTATCGCCGTGTGAAGACACATCAGAATCCTGTTATAGGAATAATATCATCAAGCTTCAGACTTTATAAAGTTCACCAGTACAGTCAAAGTTTAGGCTGTGGACTTAAGAAATTACCGGCGATAGGTACTCGAATATAAGAGTTCAGTTAAAGAACCGACGCATCATAAGGTTTCGAAGTACCCAAGGACAGTGAAATACACAGTTCTATCTACGTTAAGTAACCAGATCAGGGTAGAAAAAAATAGTGACGCCTAGTGTTCCTGAATTGAGGGGGCTAGAGCGAAGTACGATAAAATTTAAGAATCGAGGTTCCAGGCTTTGTCTAGGTGGACAAATGAACAGTCAGACATTGGGGAGTACTCCAATAAGCCACGAATCAAAGTAACAGAAAGTAATACAAGGAAATTACTAGGTCGCCGTTATACTAGTTCGAGCGATCGTAAAAGTAATATATCAGTGACAGACTTTTATTAGACGAACAAGTTAGCGTCTAGCAAGATACGACATCGTGCAGTAAAATTTAAAGAAGCCGATAGTCAAACCCAGAATTAGAAGATCAGCCGTTCCAGTGAGGTTAGTTCGATCGAGACTTTCAATCATCTCATCAGAGTAGGAAGCCGACGTGCATATAGTGCAACCCTTGGAAACGGGAAAAATAAAGAAATCACGTGTGTTGAGGCGAATAATTAACGCCAGAGTGATAAAATTTTTATGTAATTTAAATATAGTGAAATTTTTGAGTGTAATATATTTTTAGTGAAATTGTACTGTGTTTAAGTGAAAACGAATACAAAACGGTATTCCTTATATTCGAAGTGATCAGGGTATATATTGTATGTGCTGTTAGGAAAGTGTTATTGAGTGTGAATCTAACCATGAAAATGGCTTAAGAAAAAATTGGTGGGTGAAAATGTTCCATCGTTGGAGAATTCGGTCTTTGACCGTACAATCATGTGAGTAACAATTTCATTATTACGTGTTTTGGGAAGATTTGCGTATAATCCTAATGAGTGGAAGTAGGGATGTTTGATAACAGGTGAAAGAAAGATTGCGCGATCTGAACAATTAATTTGATGGAAATATAATAAATATGTGAAGTATTAATGAATCCCTTGTGGAATATCAGTTTAATGGTAAATGATATAACTATGGTAAAGCAAGCGTAATAATAATAATAATAATAATTAGATAAATGAATTATGTGATGAATTTTATATTGAGAAGTGGTAGCTTTAAGAGCTCCTTTAGATGAATTAATAAATGTTGTGAATACATGTTCTTTATGGCATAAATGATTATTGTTAATGGAGGCTAAGTAATATATATTTTGAGACGCAGATCAAACTTTGATTTGAATTTATTTGGTTCTTTGAAGGCAACTTGGCTAATTTATGTATGAGCGCCATGTCGCGCATTGAAGTAATTTGTCACGCTAGGAATGCGTTGAAATGCTCGGTAAAAGTCATTGTGAGGGACTGTTAGTCGCGGTAATGAGCTGTTGTAAGTCCTCAAAGTTGTGATATTGATCACGTGGTATTGTATGTTGTATGTTGAAAAGGGTGCAATTTATGTTGTATTATGAGCGCTGGTTATGGGCTAGGCCTTCCTTAAGTCGCTAATGTTGTGAGTCCTCAAAGGTTAGGATATTGCTCTCGAGGCATTTTAAAGGACCGCACTCAGAGTCGTCCGTGTTGAAGCCCATTAATATTGGTTGTTTTATTGGATTTTCTTACCCGCTAATGAGGACACTTCATAATTATACTTTACCGAAGCTAAAAGAATAAGGTCTGTAGAACCTAATAGTTGTCTTGTGGTTAATTTGTATCGTGAGCCTTGCCATTCAGAGAAATGCATTTGAAACAGCTGTGTTTAAAGCTAGATAACCAGTCCCTTGTGTAGGCGAGACGGTAGTTCCTCCCTCCCTCCATGCAATAAATCAAGCCAAGTAGTTAAGACAGACCCTTACCCTCTTTTAGTGTGGTAGGCTAGGAACGGGCTGTCTGAGTCACAATACACGGAAGTGCTTAAGATTATTTTAACGACCCGGTATTTGAACCGAGGTCCCTTTACATCCATTATTATCGCTTGCAGAGTTCAGATCGTTGCTTTCTTAAGATATAATTGTCTTAGAAGACAAGATGATAAATCCCTAACTTTATTATTTAATGATTCAGTTATTCACGAGTTTTTATGGGAACATTAAGATTCCGGGAGTACTCTTAAGTTTGACTTGCTCAGTAGTTTTCTATAGCTCGGGACTACGCAAATTTTTCCAATCACGGTAGTGAGTTGGTAGCTTGAGAGAGAGAGTGATGGTAACATATGAACATTGTGATAGCCCAAAATTAATTAATGATTAGCCATACTTTGCTATTATGATTAGAACCAGATATACTCATGTAAATATTAATAGACGTGTATTTAAGGCTTACATAGAGTATGTAAACTTTACCGAGCCATTTGGAGCTCGTTATTTTAAAGAATTTGAATTGACACCATATGGGAGTGAAACTTAGTTGATTTTTTTTTTTTTTTGGAAAACCAGTAATCATTATTTTGTAATTGTTTAATTTGTATTCCTTGTTCAACTTTGGACAAGTGTGAAGTGTAGTGTCAGTATTTTCATTTGTTTAATTTTTGTAGCGCCATATTTTGGATAATTAATTGTTTTGATAGTAGGATTTGATTTTGTTTATTTTTGGAAGTGTACCCTATGCTTAATCCAAAGTGTGTAAGACACAGAGTGGGAGAACAAACCATGAACCCCGATTCTCCCGATTGAGCATTGCTGGCGAACTGTGATTTGCATATTTCATTGTTGAAATGGGCACAATAGTTAGTCCTTCATTACTGATTTACCCATGTGATACTGAAGACACTCCACATTTCAAAAGGGCCAGTAACCATGCCAAATGTACGAACTCACTTTACCTTCGGTTTCACCCTTACAAGGTAATTAATGTACGAGGACAACCCAGGAAGCCAACTTACCTAGAACAAAAGAAAAACTTACATTAGACATATGACTAATTCAATAAGACATTTAGGGAGGAAAACACTCGATTACACTTTACACATCTTGGTGTTCCTAGGCTAAATCCCGCACAAGACACGGCAGAAACCTAGAAAAAATGGTGAGTTTTAAACAATGTATAGATTCCACTTGGCCACTGGCAATCGTATTTTGAAAGGCCAATATCGTGGTGTCTACAGTAGTGTATGTATTTATAATCTAAGATAAGATTAGGAAGAAGGTAGTCCAGGCATTATATAGGTAACCATTTCAGCATTTGCCAGGATTGGAGGGGCAGAAAACTATTTCAAGAATGGTTGAAATGGAAATTGAACCCACCTGTTCTCAGTTCAGCCTCACGAGGCTGAGTGTATCCCGTTCTAGCCCTCAGACCAGAATTGTTTAATTTTTGGTAGAGACTGAAATCAAACCCGGATCTCACGCGTGCTATTCACTACACAACGTGTGTGTCTTCCTAAAAGCAGTTAACTAAACCGACATACGATATTTATGTCTGTCCTTTATCATTTCTATTTGTACACATTCGAGGATGAGATTTGATTAACTTCTACGGTATGTGGTGGATGCCCGATGCCCTTCCCGACATAACCACATGAGAGGAGTTAATGAGGAATTAAATAAATATTAATTGAAGTTGGCAAGAAGTTAGAAGGAGTCGGCCTTGGCCTATTAGAAGGAAGACCAAGAATGCCTGAAATTGAAAATGGGAAATCATAGTGAATCATTTCAAGGACAGCTGAGATACTAAATCCCGCTCTACAGTGCTCAGAGCAGCCTGGCCCTGCGACCTTGCGCCTTAGCATGCACAGCTAATGTTGTGGGTCACGAGGACTTCAAATATTTGAGATTCCACTAGCAGAAAATTGTGGGGAATAATAATAGTAATATAATATCTTATAGCCTCGGCTGCCGGGAGCAAGCTTTGTTATTTGACACCCAGAGGGCAGCTTACATGTCGAATTTTGTTGTTCCTTGGAGCACTCTGAAAGTCAAGGCGGTTAGATACATAAGCTCCTTGACACTATAGTGCTTTCTTGAGTGTTGGCGGAAAATCCCGAGATTAATTTTGCCATTATGAACACTGCCTAATGAATTCAAATGGGTTCTTTAACATGCCAACAACGTATGACATGCTTGTCGTGATTTTTGTCGCCTTTCAAAAATCACTTACCATGGCCAGAAGCGAACCTGCAAGCTTGGGGTTGGTTGTCCGACACGTTGACCACTCACCCACCGTGACAAAAACACCATCATTGATGTTGCCTCTGTGACCTGACAACCATATGTGTCAAGTTTCATACTTTTGGGGAGTTTACATTAGTGATGTTCCATTGGAAGTGACATCATTATTAACTGACGACTACCACCGGAGATGAGATTGAAGAAGAGCGAGGAGTTAAGTGCTCTTCTCCGTGACCTTTGGAATACCGATTTACCAATCCCTCACCTTGGAGGGATAATTCAACATCCACGTATACCAACTGACGCATGTCTCTCGCACTGAAGCACTCTTCAATATCATCGCACTGCGATAATCAATAGACAGTAACTCTATTTCCTCGGAAGTTGAATAAATACAACGAATTGCAAGTGATGTTTATAAAAATTAGCTTTGTTTGCTATAATATTCCATTCTAATGTTTGATGTACAAACATACGTTTGTAATGAATCCCTGCGCAATCACACCGCAATTAAAGCAATTACACCCAGCCGTACCAGCTTTTCTACACAATGCTTGTAGTGAATTTTAGAACTATATAGTTTGCTTCGTTTAAGGCATTGAGATATTGTGGTCATAAGCTCCATGTGTGTGCAAACTGATCGATAATCTGTGATTGTTTCGTTACAAATTGATTTGTAATTGATATTGTACCTTCAAGTCGGTCAACACAATTTCATTTCAATTACTGGTATATGCGAAAATATAACATGAAAAAATATTACATGTGATTACGATATATGCATTGTTATACATGTGATTACGATTTGCTTTATATTACTTGTGATTATGATATATATGCATTCTTATATATTGCATGTTATTATGATATATGCATTCTTATATATTGCATGTTATTATTATTATATATGCATTCTTGTATATTGCATGTTATTGTGATGATATAAATGGTTATACAGGGTGTCTTTTATGTACTTTTGGAAAATGATAGGTCGTCTAGGGGACGGGAGTAATTTGAAATAGGGAACTTGGGGTCGGAGCGGCCTCCTTAACCCCTAAAATAAGGGTTGATTCGAGCAATTGTTGTAATGAATTCAAACACAACCTACGTTTTATAACATGACCAGTTGTTCAGCTGTGATGTTAATTCTCGAAAAGTACCGTAATCTTGTCATGAACTGATACAAAAATACTCTATCATTTTATTTTCACAAGTATTTGACTCAATCACTGCTGTTGTGTAATTATTGTGGTTTTGTAGTTATATTCCCTATTAAGGGAACTTTGTGACTAATTACGGAACTGCGGTAGTTTTAAGGTCGTGCCTTCTAATGATTACCCCACGGCAAAAATTAAGCTAAGCATGCCTAGCCTAGCTAAAACTTACTTTCTCTTGCAAATCAACGTAATTTAAACATAATAACGGACTTACACAATTTAATGCTACGAAGTGTACAAAGATTGGTTTAATTTACCGAAGGTATCAAGCTTAAAAACCTTACACTTAAAATAAAATAATTTTTTTTTTTTGGCCAAGCCCGGAATCGAACCCGGGACTACCAGCCTTTCGCACCGCAACGATACCCATTACCCCAGCGCCACATGGTGAAATGAATCTTGCCAAGAGTTAAAGGATTGAGAAAGAAAATATAGTTTGGGGTCGGTTGCCTAACTTACAAGGTGGAGGGCATGAATCAATCCTTATTTTAGGGGTTAAGGAGGTCGCTCCGACCCCAAGTTCCCTATCTCAACTTACTTATATACCCGTTCCCTAAACGACCTACCATTCTCCAAAGGGTATTCTCCAAAGGTACATAGGGCCGATAACCTCGATGTTAGGCCCCTTAAAACAACAATGATCATCATGATGAAGGTACATAAAAGACACCCTGTATACAGGGTGTAATTGATATGCATGTACCCCTTTTCACTGGCGATAGAAGATCGAATTCTAAGCAAACATCTTCATGAAATTTAGTCGTATCTTAATTAGTGTCGGTGAAATTGAGATACGATTTAAACATTCTTCCTCACCAGGACTGATTGTATAGATTATTTTATCCTTGACAACAAAATCAATTAACTAATAATATCAATGACTTCCACATTTACAAGGCAGGCTACATAGTAGTAGGCCTACTACTGGCTCAAATAACCCAAGATTTTATGTGAAATTTCAACAACAACACAAACACAATTTCCTTACGTACGAGTTTCACAAGACGAACACCGCTGTTGGCAAATAACAGCTGACACACACACCCTTCTCAACAGGTAACGTCATACTTCGATTACGCAACAACTTCCGTATCTTCTTTGCCCCGCCCCGATCCCCACTGGCTAAAGCAGACTTCGTTTGCACCTTCCGTCTGAAGGGTTACTGTAAATCCTGCAAACATTGACTGTTTAATGTTCAATTTTCAATTTAAAGATGGATGGTAACTCTTCCACCTAGCATGCTTAGAATAGTCTCTATCACCAGTGCAACGGGGTACATATATAACGATTACACCCTGTAACTTATATATTAGACTACATGTGCTTAATATATATAAATTGTTATATATTACATGCGATTAAAGCCTCCGTGGTTTAGGCAGCAGCACGCTGGTCTCACATCGCTGGCTTCGTGGTTCAAATCCCGGTCACTCCATGTGAGATCTGTGCTGGACA
Organism: Meconema thalassinum; assembly: GCA_946902985.2. Lineage (NCBI taxonomy): Eukaryota > Metazoa > Arthropoda > Insecta > Orthoptera > Tettigoniidae > Meconema > Meconema thalassinum. Next base: position 167,159,700 of record OX336396.1, read on the forward strand.
AAACGGAGGCAGACAGGTTCTTCTCCGGTAACTCCGGTTTTCCCTGTCAAAAATGTAATTCCCGCAAAACTCTCCACTATAATTTCATTTCATCTGTCATTCATTTAATCGTTGCCCAGAGGAGTGCGACAGGCTTCGGCAGCCGGCATAATTCATATCTCCGCCACTAGATGGGGGCTTCATTCATTCAATCAATCCCTGACCCTTGCGGTCGACTGGAAGCAGGCCGTGGATTTTCATTGTCATTACACGTGATTACGATACATAAATTGTTATATATTTATAGACTGGGCGGTTTCGGTGGCGTAGTTGGTAGCATGCAAAGCATCTGTGCCCAAGATCACGGGTTCAAACTCTGCCGAAGTCGTCGGATTATAAAGACCCTTGGTATGCCTTCCATCGGAGGGGAAGTAAAGCTGGCGGGCCCATGTCATAGATTTTTTTTCGCTATCGTTTTACCCTCCAGGGATGGCTTTTCCCACGGACTAAGCGAGAGATCCCTCCTCTACCGCCACTGAGGGCAGTGTCCTGGAGCTTGAGACTCTAAGTCAGGGATACAACTGGGGTGTGTGACCAACACTACGGCCAGGCGGCCTCACCTGCAAAGAGAACAGGGGGCCTGATGAAGGGATGGGAAGAGTGGGACGGTTAGGCAAGGAAGTGGGAAGGAGGTGGCCGTGGCCTTACAGTGGGAACCATCCCGGCATTTGCCCGAAGACGAAGTGGGAATCCACGGAAAACCACTTCGAGGATGGCTGAGGGGTGAATCGAACCCCCTCTACTCATTTTGGCCACGCGAGGCTGAGGAGACCCCGTTCCAGTCCTCATACCACTTTTCAATTTCGTGGCAGAGCCGGGATTCGAACCCAGGACCTCCGGGGCGGCAGTTAACCATGCTGAGCGCTACGCTACGGAGGAGTATTGTAATAGATTGATGGCATGTAAAATAACCTTTCATTAACTACAATTGTGTGATGCTAAATTTGTAGCTAAGATTTGATTAATGCTCTATTAAGTTCCAGTGGTCACCGATAGGTGCCGGTAGCGGTGGCTTCCCCTCCAAAGGAAGGCATACTGAGGGATATGAACGCCCTTAAAAAATCCGAAGACTTTGGCCGGGTTTGAACTCGCGATCTTGGGCATAGAACGTGGACAAATTCCTAACACCTACAGTAGTTGCCATGGCATCAAGTGCAAGCTCACTTAGTTCCCACACGTTGAAGCGCGTGCGATTCCTAGAATACGAATAGTCGAACAACAAATACATCCATTATAGTACTTATCTTATCATTTATATAATTTTGACCACATCTGTACCTTGATACCGTGAAAGACAGATCTGATTACAATTACTGGAAAGTTAGCTCTTAATTATTCAAGTTCAGTTCACCTGCCACTGACAGGCTTACAAAGCAGTTTAACAGTTTTGCTACACTCCAGTAATTCCCTGCTGATGAAGAATCTCCTGACTCTTCAGTCTATCGCTACCGCTCTGCGTTGCTCGTTTCACGCCTCACTCCCGATTAAATCACTCCGGCAAGTTACCGGATTATTCCAGGTCACTTCACGATCATATTTAGGATTGTAATCAAGGATAATGGGAAAATTCATGTCAAAAGAGGGCAATGTGCTGTACAGAATTTGACGGGCGTTTCTGAAGACTCACGTTAAAATTATTTCATTTGTTTTAGGCCTATATTTGTTGTTAATTCATTTGAGGGGTTTAGGGCATCTTGGTCATTAGCACCGTGTACTTGGGTGTATATTAAAGTTGACTAATAACCTGTATTTAGTAGTGTGTTTAACCTGCGAGGGCTGGTTGATGGGAATTTTTGACCTGAGGCTTATTCATCAACATCATCTTCATTTCCCCTTTTCCAGCTGACACTGGGTGGGGGCAAATATGGTTCCTCTAGACTTTGTTCTGTCGTTCCACCATTCCTCCTCCAATACAGGTGGTTTTCTAAAGCTATTCTCCTCCGAGTCCATCCAACGCATTCTTGGTCTTCCTCGTCCTCTCTTCCCTGTCATCCGTCGTTCCAGTGCTCGTCTTGGTAGCCTTACTTCATTCATCCTTTTGAGATGTCCAAACCATCTCAATCTGTTTTGCTCCAGCTTGTCATTTAGTTTCTGTACTCCCAGTTCTTTCCGTATATCTTCATTTCTCACTCTGTCTCTCCTTGTTTTCTGGACTATACTTCTCAGGCACCTCATCTCAGCTGCCTGAACTCTGCTTTCATACCTCTTAGTTATTGTCCAAGTTTCTGCTGCATATATCATTATAAGAACATAATATGCTTTGTATATAACTTCTTTAGCCTTAATTGGTATATCCTCGTTCCATACTAGTCCCCGTACCTGTTGGTAGAAAGCACTCCCGAGCTGTATTCTTCTGCTAATTTCCAAATCTGTCTTCCATCTTCAGTCAGTTCACATCCCAAGTATTTGAAGTGTTTTACCACTTCCAATTCTTTATCTCCTACTATGATTACTCCTTTTCCTTCTTTCTTACCTCTACTCATCACCACTGTTTTACTCTTCTCCACATTTATCTTCAATCCCCATTCCTCAATCTTTTCATTTATTACGCCTAACTTTTCTTGTACTTCCATCTCATCCTCGCCCCGAGGCTTATTAATGCTCTATATTTTCACTTACTGCCCCTTCCTTCCTACCCTTGAACTTCACCCTGCAAAAGAAACATGTCCATAGCTTTTTAAACACTCCAGTTATTTCTATATTATTTACGGTCGGGTCAGATTTACCCATGGCGCCAGTCCTCGCGTGACAATTTTTGGCTTTCGTTAGTTGGAACAATGCGTTAAAAATCAGGGCCAAAATCCACCTATTTTGGTGCAGCACAATCACGTAGTTCACGTTTTTGTTGATCCATGTTTAGGGTCTAGGGACACCTTGGTCATCAGCTCCTTTGTTCAAAAAAATTGAGATGACAGCTTTGCCTCCACCATTAAGTGCAATTATACTGTTACGAAAATTATTGTTATTTTTCGACATTTTGAATCTAAAAAACTACAAATTAATTAGTGCTTCAAGGAGCAAAATTCGACATGCAAGCTACCCTCTGGGTGCCAATTAACAATGCGTGCACCCGGCATCCGAGGCCATACGATATTATTATTATTATTATTGGAAGGCAAAGCTATGTCGTAATTCTCCGAGTCGTAACATGGTACCCATTGGAATACGTAGTATTCTAATGGAATCTGCCTAACAGGCTACAAAATTACAACACACATTTTTTTAGGTCTCAAGGACTTGTAGAGCTTGAAGCTTCCTGTACTTCATTTATTCATAGCTTCCAAAAGCTTTAATTTACAAGCATTATATCGCTGAAGAAGGGAAGTAACAGATGAAGAGGCAAGTGGAGAAGATGAGAGCAGATAAGAGGGAAAATATAAGGACCTCATGCATAAATTCGGTGCGAATTCACTCATTCAATATCTTATCTCCCGCTCATTATTTTTCTCACCATAAATTGTATTTTCATATGTGATGGGCTTGGACATCGTAGTTACTCATCGCTGTGTACTTGGGTGTGTGTGTGTGTATATATTTGTCTTATAACCTGCTATATTGTGATGGCTGTATCGATGTGAGTACACAGGCCTGAGTAACCACGATGTCCAAGCCACTCAAATAAAAAATACAATTTATGGGGAGACAAATAATGAGCGGGAAACAAGAAACTGAATGAGTAAATTCGCACCGAAATCCCCCTAATTTATGCATGAGGTCCTCATATTTTTCCTCTTATCTTCTCCACTTGTCTATTCATCTGTTGCTTCCCTTCTTCAGCAATATAATGCTAATAAATGAAAGAGTTTAAATGCTATGAATAAATGAAGTACAGGAAGCTTCAAGCCCTACACGTCGTTAAGACCTAACAAATTGTGTACTGTAATTTTGTAGCCTGTTAGGTATATTCCATTAGAAAGCTATGCATTCCAATACATATAATATACAACCAATGACAATAAAGTTCGGTGAATAGTCCTGTACTATCAACATAGATGAACAATGCATGACAGTGACCCTATTGTCCTTCAAAATAGTCCCCTCCCGTAACTATGCAAAGCTGAGATAGGCGATACATGTCCTGGAAACTTTGCAAGATGGCATCCTTTGGGATGGTGTTCAAAAGGCTCGTCACGTTGCGTTCGGTGAATAAAGTCAGAACGGTCTACCTGGCAACATTGGCGACACACAACGCTAAGTGTAAGTCCTGTTTGACACAGTGCGTGTTTAGAATGATGAATTTATACAACCTACCAAGCACACCTGTTCGGCGGGTTGCAGTGAGAAGGATGAATTTATGCAACCTACCATGCACATCTGCTTGGCGGGTGGCAGTGAGAAGGGTGAATGATCTATGGAATGGCTTATTGGAAAACCATCGTCACGGCGACGAGACCTGGTGTCTGAGGTACGACCCCGGAGTCAAGCGTCAAACTATGGTGTGGCGGAGTCCAGGTCCAGGGTCATCGAAAAGCCCTGAAAGGCCAAAGGTTTTCGAACATTTCGGACATCCAACGTAATGTGACGACCCAACTGCAGGCTTTCCCTAAAGAGTTTACAGGACTTGTACAGACATTCTCAGAATTGCATAACTATCCACGGGGATTACTTCGAAGGACAGTAACTGCTGTTTCAGGTAAGCCAACAATCTGTTCGTAATATAGACCATTCACCGAACTTTTCGGTCAAGTGACGCCAATCTCAGCATTGCATAGTTACGGGAGGGGACTATTTCGAAGGACAATAGGGTCACTGTCGTGCATTGTTCGTCTGTGTTGATAGTATACGTGATAGTATAGGACTATTCACCGAAATTTATTGTCACAGGTATTGTATAAGGTGCGTTCAGAAAGTAACGAGCTGGAGGCATAATTACAGAAACCAGTACCTGTATGTTAGAAGTATTGGCCCTGGCTGTTGAGGCACTTGTCCCACTGTGACACGAGGCGGTGAATGGCTGTCTCATAAAATTCCCTAGGCTGCGATGTGAACCAGTTCCGCACGTACAACTGGACGTCGGCATCCGAGGTGAATCGTTGGCCCCGCAGAGCCCTTTTCAGGGGACCAAACATGGCGTAATCACAGGGAGAGAGGTCTGGACTGTATGGAGGGTAGCCGACAACCTCCCATTTGAATTTCTGCAGGAGTGCCGCGACTGTGTTGGCCGTATGAGGTCGTGCATTGTAGTGGAGCGTCCACGGCGGCTATGGCGTTCACTGCCACTCGGTGGTTCTGGGTAATAAGTGCATCAACCAGCTGGACGTTGTCATCGGTAATGCAAGGGGGTAGCCCAGACCGGGCATCATTGGCTAATGACACCCGTCCTTCCCTGAAGCGCTTGTGCCGCGCCTTGACACTTGCAAGGGACATGCAGTGTTCGTCGTACACTTGTGACATTCTGCGATGAATGTCCGTTCCCCCTACTCCTTCCGCTGTCAGAAACCGAACAACACCTCTTTGCTCTTCGGTTGACGCCTCCATGTTACCGTTTGCAATGCGACTGGCAGCGTTGGACGATTGATGCATGCTGCTGCTCGCTTTTATCGTCACGTGACGTGCACGCGTGCCCTCTAGCGACGGGCTGTGACCTTCCACGCTCTGGTCGGTACCACACCTCGTTACACACGCCACGATTAGCCGATGTCGTCACCGGTTTGCGCATTCCAGCCTCCGGCTCGTTACTTTTTGAACGCACCTTATATGTTTCAGCATTGGAATTAATTTGTGTCGACCGACTGAAAGCAGTATTATTAATTGTTAATAAAGCAACACTGAAAAATAGTCTCAAAGCTATCTTTATTCAACCGCAATGTACTATATTTATTAGTTTTGAAAAAGTGCATCTGTAGAATGAAATGTTTCAGGCGTTTAAACTCCACTGTTAGAAACGTAGTATAAAAGAGCCATTTATCCCCAAAATGCGAGTGGATACAAGCGAAGCAATTAGAGGAGGAAATCAAGTCCACTTGAACAAAGATAGGGTTGAACACAATTGCTTCATTTGACTGTCGTTATTTGGTGGACAATAATCGTTATTGCGCAGGGCTACAGGTGGTTAGTACATACATTAGCCTTAATATGCCATTACAAAAATGTAGATTGCCAATTCTACTGTGCTTGTTTCTATCTGAATAGGTAATCCTGGCCATAGTTATGCACATATTTTCTGGGAAATTTATACTGGTCTTTCTCTAGTTACTGATTATTTATGTTTAAATTAGCGTTTTAAGCACTGAAAACATATTTTTGAAAGTACTATTCAAATAGGTGTAACTCAGAATAATTATATTTTGGTTTGAATTGCTTGTTGATTATACATCGAGTGGACAAAAATCACGGGGAAGGTAGTCCCATGAGAAACTGTACCGTGTATGACACCTAAGCGTTGCGGCTCGCTGTGACGGAGCAGAGCAGAGCAGTTCGTCACAGTCACGAGTGTAGTGAAGCTGGCAACACATCACGAGTTAAGCAACTTTGAACGTGGGATGATCATCGCCTCACGGCGTATGCGTCATAGCATTTCATAGATTACACGTGAATTCGGGTTACCGAGGTCAACAGTGTCAAGGGTGGATCTTCAATGTCGCAGAGATAATGTTACCGTCTGTGTAAACCACCGCTCGGAATGACCACAGGTGTTTAACGAACAGACATCACGTCACCTCAGCAGAACCATACGGGAAGATCGAAGGCTACTTAGAGTCAGATCACCGCCCAGTTGTATGTTGGGAGTCAAGAACCCATTTCTTGTCGAGTCGATGCCTCGCCGTATTGTTGCAATTTTGAGGGCTCGCGGAGGAGAAACTCGTTATTAACATCATATTCCGTGCCTTCCCATGACGTTTGGCGACAAAGTGTCTATTTTATAACCACAATACCCACGGACGGGCGTGCAACGTCACTCTGCAATTCAATTCGCGACATTACAGCTCAAATACCCGTCTACTAAAATGACTTTCATACGTTAAAATCAAATATAAATGTATTTCTAATATTTGTTCATTGTGTGTACTATGTCTTCTATGTAATGCGCACACGGTACCCAACATTTCTTGTAACATCTACTGCATATAAAATAACATTCTATCCTAAAAAGAGCCAGAACACATTTAAGGTAGTGCATATCCAATTGTCATATGCCTTCAAAGTAAGTTTCTTAAGTGATTTGCATGTTGGGAATTCAGGCAGTAATAAGACAGTACGTCTCAAGGAGCATACCCAACGAAAAACATTTATATTTGATTTTAACGTAAAAAAGTAATTTTAGTAGAAAGATTATACATTATTGACTGCAACACGACACTAGTAAGCTATAAGGATTTTAAGAAAATACTATTTATTTTTGCTTATACTTTTTATTAAATTACTTCGTAACACATCGGATTTCGATAGTTTTAGAATATTTTAAGATAATCTCAAAATTACCATATAGTTTCAATTACTCGCAACTTTATATGTTTAATAGTTTTTTCATACAACTTAAGAGTGCAGATGTTCACCACTCTGTGGTCAAAACTTGTCCTGTTATCATCATACTAATGTATAACAAGATGTTCAGTAAAGAACATATAGCCTACTTTCTCCTAAATGTATGAGTATAGTTATAACTCGTTGTTATTATCAAAGAGTATAATAGAACTATTCTTTGTTGAAGACCTTAGAAACGATTTACCTCTACCAAACGCCACAACCTAGATAAAAACTGCTACCATCATTGAAGAAAGAAAGATAAGAAGTATATCAAGAATGTTATGGATCTGGAGACATAATCGACCGGACTGGCGGCGTGGCTAAGCGGTAACGTTCTCGCTTGCTGGGCCCTAGGTTGCAGGTTCGTATCCTGGCGCAGTCAGCTGGCATTTGAGGGTGCACAAATGCGAGGGAGCCGTGTCAGTACATTTACTGGCACGTTAAAGATCCCCTTCGGGCCAAAATTCCGGCACCCCGGTGTCTCTAAAATCAGCAGTAGTTAAAAGGGATGTAAAACCAATAACATTATTATTATTATTATTATTACGACCTGCCGTGGGCAACATCCAACTTTGAGTTGAGGCATGTCTTTACACGTCTGGTTGTGCATGGCTTTCACAACCCTAATTGAATTAACAAATCTTTCCATGACCCTACAGAGACGTGTGTATACAAACTATGTGGATATTTTCGATAATATAATCCTAACAGAGCGAGTGCATTCTAGCGGCCAGAAGAAGAAACTTTTCAATAAAATCTGGAAGTTACCTTTTTGGCAGCTAGATGTCTCGAGTAAATCTGCTGGCGAATTATGTTTTAATTAAATATATATTTTACACCATAATGTGCACAATATAACGCTTAATAACATTTTCAAGTAACGCAAAATAGGCTGTTACAAACCCTTTAAAATAAAAAGTTAAAATGTATCGTAGTATCATCTTGTCATTCTTCAAATTCGATGCGCATAGAATGATAATGGTATAGTAATCAATGGATCCCCACGTAGACTAGTCGTGACATCTATTGGTGAAATATCGAACAATATAATCCTAACAGAGCGAGTGCATTCTAGCGGCCAGAAGAAGAAACTTTTCAATAAAATCTGGAAGTTACCTTTTTGGCAGCTAGATGTCCCGAGTAAATCTGCTGGCGAATTATGTTTTAATTAAATATATATTTTACACCATAATGTGCACAATATAAGGCTTAATTTTAAAACATCTGAGTCATTACAAAACAATAAACATATAACATTTCAAGCAAAAAACCTAGCTCTGATCGGGTTTGAACCATAGGCATTTGAGCGACAGGCTAACGCTCTACCACTGAGCTAATTGTGTCAACGAATATCGTTCTATTTAAAATGACTTACATAGAACTTGTTAGCAAATAATGATTTATACTAAACGATTTCATCACTGGAGTATATTATTTATATATAAAGCATTTCATACAAAGTTTATTTATTTTTTATCAGTACGCTATATTGCATGCAATACTCAAATTAGTGAAATATAAGTCCGGCACAAGATATCCGCTGCCATCTTGTCTTATTACTGAATCAGTTCAGCTTTTTAAAATCACGTCTGCACTATAGTATTACAAAATAAACTTTTAATTTCGAACGTGCCTCTTCCTTTAGAACAGTTAAAACGATTCTCGGCTCGATAATCGGAACTGGTGGGTCCCATGATATGGATTATAAAGTTTGCATAATTCGCACGGCCGCCATCCTGAAATGGTACGGCGGACGACCTTGTAATTTGGTCACAAGACGCATCCTATACGAAGGTATGTTGTTACCAAATTTGGTAGAGATCGGATGATTTGGTTAGTCGTTATTTGACTTTACGTTTTGAACGTTTGAGTGGCCGCCATTCAGTTTTAGTAAAGATGGCGGCGATATAAAACATGACACTGAGGTCTCCTTTGCTAGTGCTACCTTTGTACCAAATTTCGTTCAATTTGCATTCACCGTGTTCGAATTGATAGGGGGGGACAGACATTCAGAGTACACACACTCACACACACACAGACACACACACACACACACACACACACACAGACTCACACACACACACACACACACACACACACAGACTCACACACACACATACACACACACAGACAGACACACTTTTTTCGCCCTGTGTTGATCTCATAAGTCTACTTTCATTTTTTGCAAAAATCGAAAGTAGGCTAAAAATGAGATGGTGTGTGTCTTTCAGTCTGTCTGTCTGTTACTCAATAACGCAAGAACCACTGGTCCGATTTAAATGCAATTTTGCATAGATGTAGCTGATTTACCAGGTTTACATATAGTATACATTTGATTTCGATATTTTGGACTATTAAAAAATGGCGATCATTTTAGTGACGTCACTACATCCTTTGGTTTCAAAATTTCATATTTCCATATCAAATAAAAAGAGAACGCTAAGAAATAGCAAACTTTTGATGGCACGTACGAGCTTTAACATTTAATTTTCTATCCGAATGGTCCTAATCACTTTTCGTGTATCTCCAACGGTTAGTGAGTAAAACCTAAATTTGTGCAATAAAACACGGTCAACACCGAGCGGTGCAGTATCTCTCTATACCCAAAAAAAGAAAGTTTGTCTGTTTTTTTTTCTGAATTTCTAAGGAAATTTGAGTTATTTACGCGTTTCAGACTGTTTTATGATGGATGCGCGGGAAAATATATTTTTTTAGTCTGTTTGTCTGTTTATTTGTTTGTTTGTTTGTTTGTCTGTGGACAATTTTGTTCCCTTATAACTCGAGAACGGCTGGGTGTATCAACGTAAAATTTTGTACAGATATCCATCAGAGGCACGACACTAATCATTGATGTAACTCTTCTCCGTACCTCTCATAAAAGGGGGCCTACCCCCTTAAAATACATGCTGAAATAGGCGTAGAAGGACGAGACAAAGCTTATTTTCAGCCCCTCAATGTGAGAGACAATACTCGGGGACCATAAAACCAACCGTTTTTGAGATATTCCCAGAAAAGTAATTTCATTTAATAGACTAATGAACGAATGCAAGCCGGTAACCGTGGCAGCAAATTCTCAGAGGTCCATCTATTACTGTAAGACGCAATACAATTCCAGTAATTACATTAGTGTGAAAGTTTGCAAACGGCTAGAAGGTTATCACGGAACCAAATTAAGCTGTAAAATTCATCATTACGTATTTTTTCACGCGATTTACACCTGCGGGTGTGGTACGGCAGGTATATTATATTCCTATCCCTATATTATATTATTATTAGTAGTATTATATTATGGCGTACAATGACGAGACAAAGCCCCTCGGTGCCAGAAACAAAACTCGGGGGCCCTAAAGGGTCCTCGAAAACTACATTATAAGGCTCTAAAATCAACAGTTTCTGAGATATTCCCAGAAAACTAATTTAATTTAATTAACTAATGAAGGAATGCAAGTCGGTAACCTTGACAACATTATCTCAAAGGGTGGCATCCAACTTTCCATCTATTCCTGTAAGAAGCAATGTCACTCCATTTATTACATTTCTGTGAAAGTTTGCAAATGGCTATAAGGTTACCACGGAAACAACTTAGACTGTATAATTCATCAATGCAATTAAGGGGGTCAAGGGGTAAGCTAGATTTTTTTCACGCAATTTTCACGTGCGACATATTGTACAGAAGGTCTCTTAGATCTCCAAACAGCAACATTATTTTCAAAAATTCCTGAATTGAATCAGCATTTTTTGCGGCTTTTAGGAATTTTGGGCCATTTGAGGATAAAGAACCTGAATTTTCATGCACCACAAGCCTTTATAATTTATGAAAGGGGTCTTCCTGTGCATGGGGACCTAATACAACGTAGAGGGTCAGTTTTTATGTGACGTGTATTGCGTTTCGTCTACAAGGCTAACAATTCTATTTCACGTCAGGAAGTACACGTTACGTGAATTTAGTTTGAGAGCACATTTTAACTTATTTTTTTGTCGACATACGGTTTCATCGTAAGGTTGATTTTGTTTGATACTGTTTGGTAGATATACCCATATTTGGATATCTGGGTGATATGTTGTAGACAATAGAATTGTCTGTCTGTCTTTCTGTGTATCTTTATGTACGCCTATAACTCGTGTTCGGATGCTTGGCGCATCGTAAAATTAGGTATGGTAACCATGAGAGTCAATATAACAAGGGTGGATATAGGGAAAATCTTCTCAAAATACAAGCTAAAATAGGCGAAATATATAAAATTATCCTAGAAGGACGACCAAAGCATATGTTGCGCTTCTCAATGTGAGACACAAAATTCGGGAATCTATAAAGGGTCTCCGAAAACCTCATTTTAAGGCCCTTAAATTGACAGTGTGTGTAATATTCCCAGAAAACTAACTTCTTTCTGATAAACTTATGAAGGAATTACAAACCGCTAACCATTGCAACAGTAGCTCAATTGATAATGTCTGGTGTTAACACCGAACACCGTTCGAAAAATGGGTACTTCTGCTAGTACTAATATATAAAAATGAGATGGTGTGTGTCTGTCTTTCTGTCTGTCTGTCTGTCTGTCTGTCTGTCTGTGTGTTACTCAATAACGCAAGAACTACTGGTCCGATTTAAATGAAATTTTGCATGGATGTAGCTGATTTACCATGTTTACATATAGGATACTTTTAATTCCGATATTTTGCACTATTAAAAAATGGCGACCATTTTAGTGACGTCACTACACCCTTTGGTTTCAAAATTTCATATTTCCATGTCAAATAAAAAGAGAACGCTAAGAAATAGCAAAACTTTTGATGGCACGTGCGAGCTTCAAAATTTAATTTCCTATCCGAGAGGTCCTAATCACTTTTCGTGTATCTCCAACGATTAGCGAGTAAAACCTAAATTTGTGAAATAAAACACGGTCAACACCGAGCGGTGCAGTATATCTCTACATACATAAAAATTAAAGTTTGTATGTTTTTTTCGCAATTTCTACGGAAATTTGATTTATTTACGCGTTTCAGACTGTTTTATTATGGATGCGCGCGAAAATAATGTTTTGGTCTGTCTGTCTGTTTGTTTGTCTGTGGACAACTTTGTTCCCTTATAACTCGAGAACGGCTGGGTGTATCAACGTAAAATTTGGTACAGATATCCAAAGGAGGTACAACACTAATCGTTGATGTAACCCTTCTCCGTACCTCTCATAAAAGAGGGCCTACCCCCTTAAAATACATGCTGAAATAGGAGTAGAAGGAAGAGACAAAGATCATTTTCATCCCCTCAATGTGAGAGACAAAACTCGAGGGCCCTACAGGATTCCCGAAATCCACATTTTAAGTCCCTAAAACCAACCGTTTTTGAGATATTCCCAGAAAACTAATTTCATTTAATAAACAAATGAACGAATACAAGCCGGTAACCATGGCAACAGATTCTCAGAGGTCCATCTATTGCTGTAAGACGCAATGCAATTCCATTAATTACATTGGTGTGAAAGTTTGCAAACGGCTAGAAGGTTTTCATGGAACCAAATTAAGCTGTAAAATTCATCAATACGTATAATGTGCTTAAGGGGGTCAAGGGGTACACTAGAATTTTTTCACGTGATTTACACCTGCGGGTGTGGTACGGCAGGTCTATTATATTCCTATCCCTATATTATATTATTATTATTAGTATTATATTATGGCGTACAACGAGGAGACAAAGCCCTTCGGTGCCAGAAACAAAACTTGGGGGCCTCAAAAACTACATTATAAGGCTCTAAAACCAACAGTATCTGAAATATTCCCAGAAAACTAATTTAATTTAATTTAACAAACTAATGAAGGAATGGAAATCGGTAACCATGACAACATTATCTCAAGGGGTGGCACCAACTTTCCATCTATTTCTGTAAGAAGCAATGTCACTCCATTTATACCTTGCCACGGTGGGTGAGTGGATAGCGTGTCGGTCTACCAACCCCAAGATTGCAGGTTCACTCCTGGCCGTGGTAAGTGATTTTTGAAAGGCGACAAAAATACGACTCGAATGTCATACGATGTTGGCATGTCAAATAACCCATTTGAATTCAGTAGGCCGTGTTCATAATGGCAAAATTAATCTCAGGAGTTTCCGCCAACACAAAGTTCCTCATTTCTCTACTAGAAAGCGATATAGTGTTCAAGGAGATTAGATATCTACCCTCCTTGACTTTCAAATTACGAAGCTTGCACCCGGCACCCGAGGCCATACGATATTATTATTATTATTAGGCTACTCCATTTATTAGATTTCTGTGAAAGTTTGCAAATGGATATAAGGTTATAACGGAACCAACGTAGACTGTATAATTCGTCAATGCAATTAAGGGGGTCAAGGGGTAACCTAGAATTTTTTCATGCAATTTCACGTGCGACATATAGTACAGAAAGTCTATTATATCTCCAAACAGCAACATTATTTTCAAAAATTCCTGTATTGAATCAGCATTTTTTGCTGCTTTTAGGAATTTGGGCCATTTGAGGCTAAAGAACCTGAATTTTCATGCACCACAAGCTTTTATAATTATGAAAGAGTTCTTCCTGTGTATGGGGACCTAACACAACGTAGAGGGTCATTTTTTATGTGAGGTGTACTGCGTTTCGTCTACAAGGCTTTCAAATCTATTTCACGTCAGGAAGTACACGTTAGGTGAATTTAGTTTGAGAGCACATTTTAACTAATCTTTTTTTTTTTTTTGTCGACACACGGGTTCATCGTAAGGATGATTTTGTTTGATACTGTATGGTAGATATACCCATATTTGGATATCTGGGTGATATGTTGTAGACAATAGAATTGTCTGTCTGTCTTTCTGTGTATCTTTATGTACGCCTATAAATCGTGTTCGGATGCTTGGGGCATCGCAAAATTTGGTATGGTAAACATTAGTCAATACACCAATCATTTATAAAACTCCTCACCGTACTTTTCATACAGTAGATGGGTGGATATAGGGAAAAACTTCTCAAAATACATGCTAAAATAGGCGAAATATAAAAATTATCCTAGAAGGACGATCAAAGCATATGTGCGCTTCTCATTGTGAGACACAAAATTCGAGAGTCTATAAGGGGTCTCCGTAAACCACATTTTAAGGCCCTTAAATGAACAGTGTGTGTGATATTCCCAGAAAACTAACTTCGTTCTGATAAACTTATGAAGGAATGACAAACCGCTAACCATTGCAACAGTAGCTCAATTGATAATGTCTGGTGTTAATATATAACACCGTTCGAAGAACGGGTACTTCTGCTAGTATTAAATAAGCCCAGCCAACCTAGGCCCAAAGTTTGGGATGCTACGCCCTGCCTGTCACAAACCAGAACAAATGGGGAGTGATAGAGGAGTAAGACCTCTTTAAAAAACCAAGGTTCATGTGGCCCGGATGATAGCACCCTGTAAGGGCCGCTACCAGGGTAAAGGACAAGCTACTGCCTTGTAGTTTGCCATTGGATCACCAAAGGCTGGAGGAAGAAAACCTTGAACAAAAATAACCTGGTCCTCCAGGTTGGGGGTTGTAGCGTGGGCCAGCTCCCCGTCATACGCAAAAAAGTTAGGCTACATTGCTAAAAAGAAAAACTGGAGATATGATAACCGGACGGATTTATAGTCGACGACAAAGGCAATGGATAGGGAAGATGCTGAAGACCAAAATTTGTGGAGGACAAGAGTATTTTTGGGTGTAATATATTGTAGAATATTCCTAATAAAGAATAATAATAATAATAATAATAAGCCTCCGTGGCTTAGGCGGAAGCACGCCGGCCTCTCACCGCTGGGTCCGTGGTTCAAATCCCGGGCACTCCATGTGAGATCTGTGCTGGACAAAACGGAGGCAGACAGGTTTTTCTCCGGGTACTCCGGTTTTCCCTGTCAAAATTTCATTCCAGCAACACTCTCCACTATCATTTAATTTACATGAAGTATAACATAAATTTCTCGCCAAATCAATACTTTTTACTTACTTAAAAATTCTATAGGTACATGTTTCGAAAACACACAATGTTTTCTTCCTCGGCCCACTTATTGGTGTTAAACACCATAAAACATCGATAACCTCACTAAATAACAAAAAACACAGTTCACATTTCTTCTCTTGTTCTTCCTTTGTTAGGCCTGTGTCATTCGACACATTAATGTCACTCACGGAATAAACACTTTTAGTTGAAGTAATGAATATTGATACATTGACACATTTACTCATTGCTAGTTTCAACGTGGGTTGCTGAAATCATTTCATTTCATCTGTCATTCATTTAATCATTGCCCCGGAGGAGTGCGTCAGGCCTCGGCAGCCGGCACAGTTCGTATCCTCGCCGCTAGTTGGGGGCTTCATTCATTCCATTCCTGACCCGGTCGGAGACTGGAAGCAGGCTGTGGATTTTCAATAATAATAATAATAATAATAATAATAATAATAAGAATAATATACCGTATTTATTGACTATTGATGGTTTTATTTAATACTATTTAGATTCAAATTAAATGTAATAATGTGTTGAATTAAGTGTACTAGAAATGTACAGTATACAGACTGTGGTGGTTATTCGAGCCGAAGGACATGAGAGAGAAGTTGGTATTCAGAAAGGTGTAAGGCAAGGCTGCAACTTGTCACCCATACTTTTCAATCTAAACATTGAACAAGCAATGAAAGAAATTGGAGAATAAATCAAAGTAGGAGTAAAGATTCAAGGAGAAATAATTTCAACTCTGAGATTGCTGATGGCATCGTCATCTTAGCAAACACACCGGAGGAGTTGAATGAGTTTTTAAATGGTATGGATTCTGTATTGAGAAAAGAAGTCATGATGAAAATTATTAAATGTAAAACAAAAATATTAGAATGCAGCGGAAAGAAATCAGAATTACCTTTGGATTTTGAATTGGCAGGCGAACAGTTAAAGGAAGTAGGTGACTTCTGTTACTTGGGAAGCAACATAACCAGTGATGGACGAAGCAAAGAGGATATAAAAAAGGTTAGCACAGGCAAGGAAAGCATTTCTACAGAAAAGGAATCTGTTGACATCGATTATAGATTTAGGTATTAGGAAGTCATTTTTGAAAGCCTTTGTCTGGAGCGTGGCGCTCTATTGAAGTGAAACTTGGACTATTGGTGCAGTAGAAAAGAATAGAATTGAAGCGTTTGAAATGTGGTGTTAAAAGAGAGTGATGAAGATCAGATGGGTAAATAGGGTTACGAATGAAGAGGTGTTAAGACGAGTGGAAGAGGATAGGTGTTTCTGGCGACTTCTAATGAAGAGAAGACACTCGGGAACAGCGAACTTAGTTACAGATGGAAGGATCGAGGATGAGAACGGTAGGGATAGACCAAAGTTAGAATATGTGAAACAGATTGCCTCGGATGGAGGGTGTGGTAGCTATGTAGAGATGAAACGATGAGATCAGGACAGGGAAGCACGGAGAGCTGCATCAAACCAGTCGGAAGACTGAAGACTCAAACAACAACAACAACATTCTGTGAAGACCCCAATATGGTGACTAATACGCTTAGCTTCCTATTTGTGAGACCTTATTTCTCGCTCTTGTCTTGCTTCCTCACGAGACCATGGATTACATTAGCTGCTAGAAAATTGGATAGCGTCAGCAAAGAGACGCGTGGATATTACTCAAGGGGGAGTGAAGAGATATATACAGAGTTCATAGATCCCTATACTCATGTATCATTTCGGTTCTTAGCTGCACTCCATGCTACTGGTAAACCTTACATCTCTCTAATATACAAATGTAGGCTTTCAAGGTCGACATAAAAATCTTCAGAGGAAATTATCGAATTTTTAGGACACGTTCTTTTATTAATGACATGTGAATATGACATCTGACGGCTCAGTGGCGAAAGCAGAGGCATGACTTCACATGGCTTACCACTGACCACATCACATCAACCCAAAAAAATTAAAGGGGTCGTTTTTACAAATGCGGCAACCACTAAAGGAAATGCCCTAATCAGTAACTTCTGGCCACCAAAGGGGAAAACCGCAGGAGAAACTTCTAGGCACTCGTAAGCGCTTCTAGGTAAAAGGTACACTACGCAGCTCACACCACCATTTAAATTGAGCACATGGCATGGCAAGCGTAAGACTAGCTAATCTCGCACACACCCAAGTACACACCGCAAACATAACATCACATCAACCACCAAGCAAATACAATAACACAGGCAGCGCGGGCCCGAATACAAAGGACCTGCACTGCCCAAACTCACACCCAGAATACACATGAAAATGGAAATCCACAGCCTGCTTCCAGTCGACCGACTGGGTCAGGGAATTGAATGAAAGAAGCCCCCATCTAGCGGCGAGGATACGAACTGTGCCGGCTGCCGAAGCCTGTCGCACTCCCCGGGGGCAATGATTAAATGAATGGCAGATGAAATGAAATGATAGCGGAGAGTGTTGCTGGAATGAAATTGTGACGGGGAAAACCGGAGTATCCGGAGAAAACCCTGTCTTCCTCCGCTTTGTCCAGCACAAATCTCACATGGAGTGACCGGGATTTGAACTACGGACCCTGCGGTGAGAGGCCGGCGTGCTGCCGCCTAAGCCACGGAGGCTACCCAGTAATACACATAACAAATCTAACACCTCTACAAACAGGGTAAAAGGAGCACCTATTGGAGCACCAGTCCCTACACACACAGGTCCATCCTACGGATGACCTCCAGCCCGAGATTAGTATCCGAGTGAGGATTGGGGAGGATACGGCGTAGAACTTATGTTAGGAACCTTCATCTCGCAGCCAGTAGGCTGCATGAAATCCGTCGACCATATAAAAAAATTACATCTTGCGACTGCATATAAGCTGAGATTATTATTGCTGTCCCGTCAATTACATTAAGGTGGCGCAAACTGAATAGTTGAACAATATAGTTCCGTTTCATAACATGATCCTACGACACAAACTACTGAATGAAATACATTTATTGATATATCGTATGGCTTTTAGTGCCGGGAGTGTCCGAGGACATGTTCGGCTCGCCTGAGTCTGTAGCTGCTTCCAGCGGACACCCTTAGGGTGAGCCAAACGTTCCATTCAATTTCAAGTAGTTACAACTTTCGCTACCGGATATCAATGATACCTAGTGGTAAACGTTGGAACTTTGATAGAGCGTTCCGACGTGATCTAACCTAACAATTTATCTTCACACGAGTTTAGTCAGTGGAAGGATCTTTAACATGCCATACATCTATGACATGGGACCGCCGGCTTTATTTCCCCTCCGGAGGAAGGTATACTGAAGGATTTTAACGCTCTTAAACATTCCGACGACTTCGGCCTGGTTTGAACCCGCTATCTTGGGCACAGCAGTTCAGCATGCTACCAACTACGCCACCAAAGCCGCTATAATGAAATGAATGAAAGTGCTGAATGAAAATTTATCAACATTTAGCTCAAAAGATAAATAGTTAAGTTACTACAACTACTACTACTACTACTACTACTACTAATATCGTATGGCATCGGGTTCCAGATGCAAGCTTTGTTGTTTGACGCCCAGAGGGTAGCTTGCATGTCGAATTTTGTCATTCCTTGTGAACCCGATGGGGTTATGCTGACTGGAATCGAACATGGTTCTCAGAGACTGTGATCTCAGTAAAAAGGTTCCGCTAGGAAGCGAACCAGAGATCTATACAGGGAGTTTCTTGGTAAAAACCCCTCGAAAGAAATGTATATTTAATCACTGGTGTGATTTTTGATGAAATGGCATTATTTATTAGAATAATGTAGGAAATAATGAGCAGATTATATCATTATAAGACGATTTGGTGTAAGCTATTGGAGGTTTGAAGCACAGAGGAGGGCAGAGCTGACATTTACTAATCGGCCCAGAATTGTGGGTTGGTCCCAGTGGAGCCACGTCCATCTCTGTCACCCCATTATGTCGTCTGGAGCAGGGGAGAAGCCTGAAAAATGACACAGTTATTCCCCGACGGAGAATAGATGTAGAGGAGGGGCGGTGAAATGCCCAGAAAAATCATTGATTACTCGTGATTGGAGTAACGAATCGAGATGAGAGTTGCACACAGGTGAATATATTGGCAAGAAGATAATTTTAGAATCTTTTACCTGCGAAATTGGTGCATATTTAGTGATGTGCGTAAGGACTGTGAAGCGACCATTGTTCGCGGAGGGATGTGAAGATGTTGACGGGGAGTTCCCGACTAGGTAGCGTCCCACGCCATGGAGAAAGGAATTAATATTATTTAATTGAACGAGCGATTCCTTTGCACACAGATAGTTTTGGGACCTGTGAAGAGAGAGGAACACAATGATCATGGTTTGAAGACCGGAATCATGCTGTGAGAGGAGCGAAGATTACGCGGGAAGATGTTGCTCTACTTTCTGTGGAAATCCGATATAAGGGAGTAGACCCCAGGAGGAGCTCTCGGTGTTACTCAGTTGTTGAATCTCAGTTGAACCTCACTTTGAAACTCACTCTGTTCTCAGTGTTATCCTACTCTGTTACGCAGTTGAACCTCAGTGTTACTCTGTTACTCAGTCGAACCTCTGTTCTCCCTTGAATCTCAGTGTTACTCAGTTGTTGAATCAGTTGAAACTCACTTGAAGCTCAGTCGAGACGCAGTCAAGCTCAGTCTACATGCCGCCAAGCGCAGTTACAGCCAGTTATTGTCTTACTCAATTGTCAATTGTAGCACAATGGAAATAAGTTGCAATCAGTATGCAGCAAATATGCAGCAGTACGAGACAGCGTGTAAGCCGCAGACAGAAGTCTTCAAATAAGTTACGTGCAGTCTTCGAGTGAAACTTCAGTCAGCTACAGCCAGGTTGAAGCCAGTTCGTCAAGGCATAACGCATGACGGATCTATTCATCGAGACGCCGAACAGGACTGGTATGTGTAAAAGAAACAGTAAATATGTTTGTATGAATAATAGTCGTGATACAGGCATAATCAGCCGCACGAACTATGACGTGTTCAGTTATGAAGCACCGTATAGACTAACGGTAGAACTATTGTATATAATTATTTGTGAAAGTGTTGAACTTTATTAAGCGCAGTGTGTATTGTATTAACTAATCGTATATGTGTAACTACGATAGAATGCGCTAAAGAAACTTTACTAAGTGTTTGGTATTGCCATGAGAATACCAGATGTTAACGCTCATGTTTAGGAGCAAGCGTATTGATGTAACGCAGGACACTTACTGTAGGAGTAATGATCGTCACAAAAACTGT
The DNA here is from genome assembly GCA_946902985.2 of Meconema thalassinum. NCBI lineage: Eukaryota > Metazoa > Arthropoda > Insecta > Orthoptera > Tettigoniidae > Meconema > Meconema thalassinum. The sequence continues at coordinate 167,180,430 of OX336396.1, forward strand.
TGGAGAGTTCCGAGAGCAGATAACCAGACTTTCAATCAGGAGTTGATAACGTAAGATGCCGTCGACACCTGCAATTTCGATCTCTGCTAGGGAATTTCAGCATTGAAGTGTGTATAAAGTGACGAGTGTTCAGTGTAATGTATATGTAAAAATATCATTTAAAGTAGTGTTTGATGAAGTGTTTCACATGTTTGGGGAGTGATAACTTCCTGAAAGGTATGCAATGTGTCGTGTTGGTGATAGAAATTATGTATAATCAAATGTGTGTAAACAAGAGAAATATGTCGCGTTAAACCCATTATGGCGGGCGACATGGAAGAATATGATTGGTTGGAGCCACCTTAGATGCCTATAGAGATGTAAGTACCCCACAAATTATGGTTATAATTATGTAGAAGTATGGACCGATGCATGTCTGTGATTCCGTAAAGATATTGTGAATTCCTTATAGATGCCAGTAAAAGTCAGTTAGGAGGCTGATCCTCCATGTTTAATCAGTATTGAGTTGATTTTTATAGAGTTGAAATGATGATTTGCATCATTAAGTGGAGTAATTTTTCCCACTATGAATTAAGAATGGCAATCAGTTATGTAAATGTAACGAACGCGATTGTTCGAGTTTAAAACGTCTAGCTATGTCGGAAATTTTGGTAATTTATATGAGAATAATAATAAATAATGATTTTGGTCATTTATGTCAGTGAGAAATGATGATAATAATAATAATGGTTATTAAGAGTATGAATGAACACATCAGGAAACAAATAAATTGTTGTAAGCGAGAATTATTAACGCTAATTGCAAGACTTATCAATCTAAGCAGGAAGATGTTACAGTGAGATTACATTTCAGTAATTATGAAAAGAAGCTTTATATCAGAATATTGCATATATTCGGTAATGATACCAGTAATGAAAGAGCTTTTAGTGGATTGAATTTGCAGCTTAATTGAGAAGCTTATAGAGTAAATGTTAGATTTCTCTTAATATTATAGGTCGGTGTGTCGTAGCATGGAGCATTAGGGGCCAGATAGTCTATTCTACGTATGAATTCTCCTATGTCGTGGACATTGTTGGAGACATTATTTGCCAGAGTTTTAGTGAATGGACCCTAACTCTGAAGAAAAGGATTGAAATGTGTTCCGGGCTGGAATCTTGTAAGAGTCGAGGAAACAAGGACACCTCGCAGCTCTATGATTTCCCGAGAACTTATGATGAGTTATTTACGCTCGTGGGCAGCGAAAACTCATGGCGACAGTGGTTTTGTGCGCCTATATTATACTTGAGACATCGGTCACCGCCAGACTCATGCATTACGAACCCCGAACCTTCATGTTGAATGGACCCATGTGAGGCCATTAATTAATCATTATCCTCTACGTAGGAATAATTACAAAAGCTCATTCAATACCTGTTGGCATAATAGTCAATTAAGATCCTTTGGGAACATGTGTGCCGGTTAGGACACAGTATTTGTCTTGTAAATCTCCACTGCTTAGAGAGGGAAGCTTTTAAACTTTTAGAAAGGTCGAGATAATTGGTGGAACGACCCATCCCACTTTCTATTGTGTAGCGATTTCCTTAGCCGAGGGTCGGTGCCAACCACTCGAACCGCTCAGGCAAGTTATAGAGGGAAGAGATTCTAGACCTTGTTAAAATGACATATAATGCGAGATTGTTATGTTGAGTATTATAGCCATGTGGTTTGTGAACACATGGATAATTATAGTTCATCCTGATGGTTCATTAATTTAGCTATCTGACGAATAGTTACATGATATATTTGTACTGTCACTGGAACCAAGTCATGTAGTTGGTTACTAGATGCCAATCGCCTTGAGCGCGAGGCAGTCTATCGTACAATCCGACATAAGCTATAACGTAACGTTTTATCTAGGAATCACAGACAGCATGCGGTGAAACCATATAATTGAAGGATGTGAAGGGGGTAGCTTACATAATTATCGAGTTGCACGTTGATTTTGGTGCAACGTCCAAATAGGTAAATGCATGCAAAGCATTTCATTGGTGAGAAGAAAAATATTAAAACACGCACGGCACACATAATTGTTTAACATAAAGAGGTTTAAGGAATAATCCTTGTTGTAATATTAAAGAAGTCACATTGTATGACTGTTATGTTAATGGACAGTGTGTTTTGAAGTCGTAGGTGCATCAGCGCACTAGTATATCCTTGTGAAGTTCACAGAAGGGTAAAGCATTATGGCTAGGTATGACTTTGTTGTGATTTCATATTTGTTTATTTGTGGATTGTGGAAGTAAAAATTTTGTTTGCTTTTATTTTATGCTTTTTGGGTATTGTTTTGTGTTTGAAGCCATGATTTATTTTAATGAATTAAAGTTTTAGAATAGAGTTGTGCTTTATCATTGTAGAGTTGATACCTTTTAGCCTCAAATCCAAAATATGCACTGCAAAATTGGGGTTACCGTACACGCCTGAGAGCTGATGCTAGTTGGAGGCGGATGCATATTATCCAACGAGATTACTCACATGGGTACACTTGGAACGCTGTGAATGTCAAGGAGGTTAGATACCTAAGCTCCTTGACACTATAGCGCTTTCTAGTAGAGAAAATCCCGAGATTAATTTTGCCATTATGAACACGGCCTACTGAATTCAAATGGGTTCTTTAACAATCAAACATCGTTATGACATGCGTGTCGTGATGTTTTCCGCCTTTCAAAAAAATGTATCACTTACCACGGCCAGGAGCGAACCTGCAAGCTTGGGGTTGGTAGTGCGACACGACAACCACTCAACCACCGTGGCAAGCTTTCCAAGAAATAAGAGAGGGACGCTTTTAGTTTCATGTGGGTGTTACTCTCGCGATCATATGCTACAGGGCCTCTATTTTTACGTGGAATCTGAATCACATGTCGTGATATTTCACTTCAAAAACCTCACATGCATTGACGAGGAATGGAACCCGGTTCACCATGGTGATAAGGAAGCTTTCAGTTTTACGTGACTGTCTATCTCGCGATCATGTGCCACGGGACCTTCTCTTTACGTGGAGTATTAACCACAGGACATGACATTTCACTTCAAAAATATCACAGGTATTGACCGAGAATCAAAGCTGGTGTATCTTGGTGAGAGGCAAACAGCTTGACCACTGATCCATCATGCCCTTCCCCTTGGTGAAAGGTAGGCAGCTTGACCACTGTAGGGTGGGATACATATTTTGGTTTTTACATTACTGTACATCAGGTGTTCGCAGTAAAATATTTTCTCATTCTGTATTCTACAGTGTTTTCCGCAGAGCAAATAAAAGATAGGAAACGTGGAGGGCATTGAAGAATGTTTCTTACAGGTTTAATAAATAAGTGGTAGAGAGCTTCGCTTGGGGTTGTGAATTATTAAAACGTGCAACTATCTCCCCAGATCGAGACCTCTCGTTAATCTTTAAACCATCTGGAGTTCACTTTCTCTACCGCTACCAGTACGCCTAGTATAAATTACTATTTATACAGAGCAGTAATGGGGGCTGCATAACAAGCTGGGCAGGAGTTGGCATGTGAAGCTGAAAACCAACACGTGTGCTGCTAGTTTGAATACAAGCAAGTATGTTTACCCATAATCAGCGATTACAGTAACTGGTCAGATTATTATAATCACCTACATGTTTGTGCTGCTGTCTTCGCCGCATGAACCAAATATCGAAGGTTCGGTTCCTGGCCAAAGAAGTCAGATTTTTCAAGGCTGTCGAAAATTCACGGCATGCGAGACATGTATTCTTCTCACTCTCAGCATACATTCGTTGGATATAATGCGAGTTAGGGATTACGGTGTCTACTGTATTACAAGGGTTCTCACCTCTAGTTTATCAATAAGAATAATGTCTGGCCTGTTTGCTGATCTAGGTCGGTCTGCGATCACTGACCTGTCTCAGAGTAGCTTGTGTGTATCCCTCACCAGAAAAGCGTCATGCATAAATGTAAGGCAGAGCATTATTACTTACGCAATTTTTAGCCTACTTTTCACATTTTGTAAAAATGAGGAAAAAGTAGACTTATAAGATCGGGCAAATGTGTGTCTGTCTGTCTGTCTGTCTGTGTGCCCCCCCCCCCCCTTATCAACTCCTACACGGCTGGAGCAATCGAAACAAAATTTGGTAGGAGTAAATATCTCACGGCCATATTTGAAAATGATGTCAGTGCTACCAACTGCTGAAAAATCGCAATTGAAATTTGAGCTCCATGTTGGATATCTTGGAAGGTATGAATGGGAGCTATTTCAAAATTGGCACACGTATAGAAAATGATATAGCAGTTTAATTTCCAGGAGGCCATATATGGCAGTGTTGCCAAAATGATTATAAGCCTGCTGATAGGTCCAATTTTTAAAAGCATATAACTTCTACACTATCAATTGGAAATCATCCAAATTTCGTATGGTGTTTGTGTACGTAACCAGATATGACTGAGCGTATTCTTAAGAGCCACCAGGGCTGCTAACTGTTAATAAATGCTCTTAATTTCTTTTATCCAAATACCAATATATCAGAAAGTATGCAAGCTGACAGCTTTAAACTATGCACACGTATAGTACCTGACATTCTATATTAATTTGGAGTAACTTGTATACGTCAGTGCTACCAACATGATTCTAAGCCTGCTGAGAGGTCCAAATTTAAATACATGTAACATCCATACTATCATTTGGATTTCAACCAAATTTCGTATGTGCTATATATACCATAACTGATATCACTATGCGTATTCTTAAGAGCAACCAGGGCTGACAACTGTTAATATGTTCTGCCTTTATTTTTGTTACCCTAATATCAATATATCAGAAAGTATGCAAGCCAATTGCTCTGAACTTTGTACACGTATAGTACCTGGCATTATAGATTAATTTGGAGTAACTAATATACGTCAGTGCTGCCAACATGATTCTAAGCCTGCTAATAGGTCCAATTTTAAAATTCATGTAACTTCTATACTAACTAATGGATTCCATTCAAAATTGGCACAACAATAGATCACACTATTATAGATTATTTTGACCAATACGTGCATGGTATTGTTGCCAACATGATTTTACGCGCGCTGTTAGATCCAATGTTTAACTGCATGTAACGTCCATGCTATTCATTGGACTCCAACCAAATTTTGTATTCTGTACCTTAAGAGATGGAACTAAGAATATATTCAGTCACCAGGGCTGCCAACTGTAGTGCTCTATTAGGAAGGAAAGGAAGATTGTAGTTTTACGTGACCGTTAATCTTGTGATTATGAGCCACGGGACCTCCTTTTTACGTGGAATCCGAACCACAGGACATGGCATTTCACTTCGAAAATCTCACATGCATTGACCGGGAATCGAACCCGGACCGCCTTGGTGAGAGGCATACAGCTAGACCGCTGAGCCACCACGCCCCTCTCGCTCTATTAGGCTACATTATGCCAGGTATACAGTATTTCGAACTAATTAGAAATGTCGATATTACCATCTTAATTTCGTCATTATTCTAGATAAATCCATGTATATTAATAATTGGCATGCATCTTAAATTTTAAGAAAAGTAGGCTCTTTAGTTCGTCACGGACCTTCTTGTTATTTGCCAGGTTGTATTATCTTGGCTACTCAGTCATGCCTCTTCAAATAAAGTGTAGATGAAATGTATGGGCAGTTCCCTGTCATACACTGAATTGTCTCTGATTCACGATGTAATTTCCTACATTTGTCATCTGGGATGTCTGTCTTCTTCTTCTTCTTCTTCTTCTTCTTCTGTCTTCTTATTTATTTATTTATTTGGATTTATTGTGCTTCTAACAGGCATATGCCAATGAAAAAGAAACTTTTGGATTTATTATTATTATTACTAGGAGTATTACAACTTGATGCGTGTGCAGGTCTCAAGTTTACGACTAGAGTGAGGCAGTTCGTAGACAGATCCCTCATTACCGATGCATGTTATAACAACTTGGTACATGTATGTTTTAGAATGGTCAGTATAGCATTAGGTAATTTTTCTCTCGAGACCTAAGAGGATATAAAGGAATGGTAATGAAACGCTATGTAAAGTCTTTTATCCCAGCTTAGCTGACAGCTATTATTATTGACCTAGTTTCCTAGATGGCAGGGCAATGCACTTTTAAACGCTGGCGATCCCCCTACACCCCTCTGTTGACAAAGCAACTCCAGTACTGTAGTCTTGCCTTTCCGTCACCATCCTCCAAAGCCATAGCGGGATTCCTTACTTCAGTAATGTGATTCTTTGCACGTTAATTCAATAAAAAAAGTAATAATCGTGCGACTTCACAATCATACAGTAAGATATAGCTCCACATATCACATTATATTGCCAAATGGTGTAGATGAATTATTTCTACCTATTATCTATTATTTCAGCTTCTGAAAGGAAAGAAAGTTCCGCACCACCAATATCAGCCAGAGTGTGTTCTTGAAACCAATGAATACAAGCTGTATTGGGACCGAACTATCTTGACTGATCAATCGGTATCACACAACAGGCCGGATCTGGTGGTTGTTAACAAGAAATCCAAGCAAACTACATTGATTGATGTTGCGATTCCTAACAACAAGAATCTCCAGTCAAAACATATTGAAAAGATCAGCAAATACAGCGAGTTGGTCGACCCTATCAAAACACAATGGCATGTAGAGCGAGTCAAGACCATACCTATCATTGTCTCGAGTACGGGCGTGATTCCAAGTACCTTGCTCCAAGGCCTTAAAGAACTGGATCTAGATACTCGGCTGTACAAACTAATGCAGAAGGCAGTAGTTCTATCAACAACCAGAATCGTTCGGAAGTTCATGGGTAGCGAAGTTCTAGCTTAGAAGTTGCTGTTTCCGAAGCTATACTTTGGTTCACCGAAGCCCGTATAGTTACGTTGTAATATACCAGAAATGTGTTACATGTACTGTATAAACCGAAAATAATAATAATAATAATAATAATAATAATAATAATAATAATAAGAAGAAGAAGAAGAAGAAGAAGAAGAAGAAGAAGAAGAACAAAATAAAGCAAAACCTAAATTAAGCATTTCTAGAAAAGCAGTCGCCGGCCTTTTGGGGTTGGGGTAGAGTGCCTGCTTCGTAGCCGGAGGCCCCGGGATCAACTCCTGGCTCTGTCAGGGATTTTAGAAATTGACGTTTGGGCTGGTACGGGACGCAATCAACCTCGTGAGGACAATTGAGTAGCTGTCTGACAGAGAGGCAGCGGCCCGGTTACGGATACAAAGATAACAGCCGAGGGGATCCGAAGTGTTGACCACACGTCACCCCATTATATGCAGGCCAAATAGCTGGACAGCGGTCACTTGGTAAGCCTCTTCATGGGCCGTAGCGACACGTTTTTTTTTTTTTAGAAGAGCAGTCACCAACATACAATATTTGTTGGAAGTATACAATATCTACTTGAAGGACAGCGTTAGCTATGCTCACTAAAGCTCAGTGCTAGGCCATGGGGCAAGCTCTCTGTGGACTCTGTAGACGTAGATTCAAACCCCAACACGGACCGTTTTTCCCGCGCTTTTTTTCTTTTTCAAATCCAGGAAAATACCAGGATAGTACCTTCTATTAGGCTATGACCACTTCGGTCCTACTTCTTACCCGTTCATCACCATCCTTCAAAGCCGTATCGGGATTCCTTACTTCCATAATGTGATCATTACACTTCAATGTTGATAATTAATGTAGGATCTTTGCAACATCGTGGTTATTTAGCCCCGTGTACTTATGTGTGTATATGAATATACACACATCAAAAAAAGTTTTGCATCACCTCGGTTCCCAGATCTCCGGCATATAGACGTTGACTGTGTATATTGTATCAAAGATACAGTCCCTTTGACTGTTCATAGATGTCACTAAAACTGCTCAAAGATGTAAACAACCATGCATGAGCAGGGCCTATTAGACGGAGGGGGTACGACAGCCGATCAGTTCCAGTCATTCCACCAGGACGAAGGTACGCTGCTCATGTTGTCTGTAGTTCTACCATGCCTAGAAGGTCAATACCGCAGTTCGATCGCGTCCGCATTGTTACTTTGTGTCAAGAAGGGCTCTCAACAAGGGAAGTTTCCAGGCGTCTCTGAACCAAAGCGATGTTGTTCGGACATGGAGGAGGTACAGAGATACAGGAACTGTCGATGACAGGCCTCGCTCAGGCCGCCCAAGGGCTACTACTGTAGTGGATGACCGCTACTTACGGATTGCCGCTCGGAGGAACCCTGACAGCAATGCCACCATGTTGAATAATGCGTTTCGTTCAGCCACAGGACGTCGTGTTTCAACTCAAACTGTGCGCAATAGGCTGCATGATGCGCAACTTCACTCCCGACATCCATGGCGAGGTCCAGCTTTGCAACCCCGACACAATGCAGCGCGGTACAGATGGGCCCAACAACATGCGGAATGGACCCCACAGAATTGGCATCACATTCTCTTCACCGATGAGTGTCGCATATGCCTTCAACCAGACAATCGTCGGAGACGTGTTTGGAGGCACCCTGGTCAGGCTGAACGTCTTAGACACACTGTCCAGCGAGTGCAGCAAGGTGGTGGTTCCCTGATGTTTTGGGGTGGCATTATGTGGGGCCGACGTACGCCACTGGTGGTCATGGAAGGCTCCGAAACGGCTTTACGATACCTGAATGACATCCTCCGACCCATAGTGCACCCATATCGGCAGAATATTGGAGAGGCATTTGTCTTCATGGACGACAATTCTCGACCTCATCGTGCACATCTTGTGAATGCGTTCCTTCAAGATAACGACATCGCTCGACTACAGTGGCCAGCATGTTCGCCAGACATGAACCCTATCGAACATGCCTGGGATATGTTGAAAAGGGCTGTTTATGGACGTCTTGACCCACCAACCACTCTGAGAGATTTACGCCGAATTGTCGTTGAGGAATGGGACAATTTGGACCAACAGTGTCTTGATGAACTTGTGGATAGTATGCCACGACGAATACAGGCATGCATCAATGCAAGAGGACGTGCTACTGGGTATTAGAGGTAGTGGTGTGTACTGCAATCTGGACCACAAATGCTGAAAGTCTAGCTGTATGATGGTACAACATGCAATGTGTGGGTCTCATGAGCAATAAAACGAGCTGAAATGTTGTTTGTGTTGATCTCTATTCCCTTTGTATTTAAAGGTTCCGGAACTCTTGGAACCGAGGTGATGCAAAACTTTTTTTGATGTGTGTATATGTATTGTACACGATACCTAGTTTAGGCTATCGGCTACGCCAGCAGACATTAAGCCGTAGTTGAGGTTTTGAGAAGAGTTAGGAAAAGATAGCGCACCGATCGAGTCAAGAAGAATGTCAAGATGACGTAGGAGGTCTAGGATCAAGGAGGCACTGATATCTGTAAGAAGATGGAATTATGGATAGAGATGTGAAACTTTATTAAGATATATATGGAATATGGTATTTAAACATATTAGAAGAGGATATATAACATGCATTATATGTGGAAATAATTGTAAGGAAGTTAGATAACCCTTAAGTTATTTTATAACGGAACAGCCGAGATGATGAGGGTTCGAGACTATGATCGTGACGCGAGAACACTGTGGTGGGGGACTACACCACGTGTCTGCGCCAGGCAGATAAGAGTGAAGACAGTGCCAGCACATTCAGTGGAGCTCTGTCAGTCGAGCAAGTAGGGTCGAGCTCTATAGCGCAAGCGAGACGCACGGTGAAGGTCACGTAGCGTACCGAAACTGTCACGGCAGAGTGTAGGCGACAGTTTCAGCATCGCCGAGCAGCGAACGCCAAGCAGGTCATTGATCCAGGGGGACTTGCCGAGGAAGCAATCACAGACGGCCGGGATATGTTAGAACAGCACTGCAAGTTGTTGGAGACTTTATTACAAGCTACATTTCAACGCAGTTTGAACACAGTTTTATGAATAACTTTACGACTATGCTTTTCCACAACGCATTCAAAGTTACTTTAACAATTTCAAGCAAGCGGAATGTCGTAAGCATAGGCACTGATGAACATTAGATCGTGCATTAATGAAATTTATTTCTTATGCAGTCTCATGAATTACCAAATACAGACAACTACAGGGTGTTTCGTAAACTTGAACACTCTTATGTAAAATTTTATTTTACGAAAGTGAGACTTAGCAGTTGTGGGAGATTGATCTTTCAATACTCAAACTGAACATTTAATGGAACAGTGGCGTAACTTAGAAGAGGAATAGGGGTTCCGCTGTTTCCATGAACTTTGTCGAGAGGAGTTGGACAATATCCGCTATGGGTAATCCGAAGTTCAACATGTCAGAGTAGACGCAGATAGAGACAAGATGGCACCGCAGAGCGATGGATTCGATTCCTGACGAGAGGAGGTCCACCAGCTGATTCACTTGGGATTTCGAAGGCAATCGTCATTTCATGGATGGAATGATATTCACGCCGATCTTTCGAGAAATTCATTATGTAGGGAAAATCGACGATCTTGGAAATTTAATTACAGCTGATTATGAAAGGTACTGTAAGAGTCATAACTACCTGATACGATTATTTTCATGAATACTGGGCACACATGTATATTTTTCTAATAGGAGTGATACGATTATTTAGACATGGTTTGACTTTATATACTTCGAATTTGCTAGAATATGGCGTGACCATATGATATGGCAGGCATCATTATACGAAATTCTCACCATTGGTTGGCTTTATTAAACAGGTGTTTGGTCTTTTAGACATTTTTCCAGCTAGGATATTTTTCACGAATAGTTTTTTTGTGTAACGAGTATTTCGAACTCGTGATCTGCAATTGATTATCTAAAATTACTTCGTCAGTTCATTGCATACTAGCGAGTGTGTATTATTCATCAGTAGGGATTTTTTCCATTGGATTGTTTGGAGATATTAAGAAGTTATTCACTTTAGTGAATGAACATCGCTTTTATATGACAACTAGAGACTTGTTGATTCCTATATGGTACATTCACTCATATATTCTACGAGATGGGGTCTTTCGTATTTATACGATTGTATGGTGGTACTCATCTTACCCATCGTTCAGGGCACTATCATCCAAGTCGACGGGGCGAGGTCTTTCGTATTTATACGACTGTACGGTGGTTACACATCTTACTCGCCATTGAGGGACTCATTTTTATCATCCGAATGTACACGAGATTGTAAGTGAATCAAACAAGGAACTACTAGTCACATATCAGTCGAGATTTTGTTAAATAAAGTAACGATAAATGTCAACAGGATTGCATTTAGTAATTCTTGTTTGCCAATCCAATATTTTGTTGCTATACTCTTTTGAGAGTAATTTCAGTTTAACAGCTGTTATAGCTGATGCTTTTGATGAGTTTTATAATTGTGTTTGATACCTTTGAGAAGGATTTAAAGTAATTGAATCTTGTAAGATTAATCATTAATGGTCAGATTTACTTCAAGGCAGATCAGTATTGCAGATTTTGATATGAGAGATTATAGCACATTGGTGTTTTTCTGTGATGTGAGTTAAGAATTGTAAGAGAATTTATGCTATTTGAAAGCAGATCTTAAATTACTGAGGTAATATATTTTTTTCCAATTGTTTAAGAAGTTGTCTAGATGTGATCAGAGTAATTACAGTTATTGGAGATTGTGTGCGTTGATAATTTGAAGCCAGTTATATATTTTTTTGTAGATCATGCAACATGGTTAAGTGGAGTTTGTGGTAGGCATTTTGTGGAAGTTGCCATGTGATAGTAGCAATGTTGCTAATGTATTTTGAAGCAGACATGAGGTCGTCGTACCCAGTCTAGCGTAATTGTTGAGATTCATGCTGTATGTGCTGAATATTTATGGAGTTTTGTGGAGTAATTGTTGTATTCAAATGTGATATTTGAAGTATTGAGGAAATGTAATGTAGTTGTGGATAGTTAGATCCAACGTGATGTCGTGGAGACAATAATATTTTTTGGCATGATAAATTAAATACGAGATATAACTTGGAAGTGATAAAACTGTAGGACAACGTTCTATAAACCTTATTAAACAATTTGTTAGGAAATTAAACAAATAAATGAAGTTGATAATACAAGATTTTCTGAAAATAATAATTAATGAAATAATAATCTGAGACTTAAGCATATTAACGATCTGACCTAATGAAATAAAAATCAGAATGACTAGATGAAATAATAAAAACCTAAATAACCAGAAGATTGAAATTTAAATAATTTGATAAATTAAATTTTGAAATAAATCAATGAATTAAATAGATGGATGAATTAAAGATTGGATAAATAAACTGATTGAAATAAATTAATAGACGATTGTAATGATGATGAATAACTGAATTAGAAGGTGATAATTAATTAGAGAAGCTGATGATTAATGAATTTCTATGAAATTAAATAAATTTAATTGAGAGATAATTTGAAGGAATTGCAACTTGAGTTGAGAATTTAAATGATGTAATGGTGATGAATTAATGATTCTGACAGGAATATGTAGAATTTTGAAGTGAGAATTAATGTGAGAAATGTTTAATTTTGATGATGACGATAACGATGACCAATGAGCCATGAATTTTCTGTAATTCACAGATAAGAGATTGTTAATGACAATGTAAATAGTGTAAATTAATTATTCAATGTTTAGGAGCATTTGACTAACATGTTCAACAGTTAAATTATGCCATGCAAACCATAAATTACTTGATATTTAATATATGTGATTATAATATGTGTATGTTTAGACAGATTAATAACTTTTTTAAATCCACATTGATGATGTTAAATTAAAGAGAAATTAGGTCTCAGGTTTCACAAATGTCAGTGACGAAAGACATAGTGCTACAGTGATCCTGAGAACCCAAGAGAACTTTAGAGATTTTTCTGTTATGTGGATGAAATAATTTTGGATTAGAAAAGAGATGGTGACAATTTAACGTTGGCATTCGACCATACTCTTAGGTAGGAGTTATATTTAAAATGTCTGTCTGACTATCAAAGTAAAATAAATTTGTTTTTATCTTAGTTGTGATCTGATGATGGTGTGATGTTCCTTTTTCTTTCCTTGTCTTGAGTAAGGCTTATCCGGAAAGGAAGTGGTTTGCTAGGAATTCAGTTGATGGCGCCCATTTATATTTGCATTATTTCTATTAAACTTAAGCCCGTAACGACCCTAGAGATACTTTGTCTCGTGATACCCACTGATTTTTCGATAACTCAGCTGAATTTCCGACACATTCCTTATTTGACTAGAGGTTCATTTAACACCGCTCTGTCCCGGAACTCCAGGAATGCGATGTTATAGCAGATGGGTCATCGCATCCCCAGGACGAACGGGTACAGTATAGGCCTATATTTCTTTAAAAAATGTTTGATTACCGGTGTTATTTTGGTGTCTAGTAGTGTGTGTATTTGTGATGCAGGTGAGAACAGAGAGGGAGGCAGTCGTGGCTTTAAGTTTAGGAACCACTCCAACATTTGCTTACTGTCGACCAAAATATTATGTGTAATCGAATTTGAAGGTTGTTTGTGAAGTAACCAATAAACCTACATAAAATCCAATAACATCATCATTTGCGTCGTTCTATTGTACTTAAGTTCATGCAGGTTTGGAATTTTTAATTTATATTTTAATATTTTTTATCGCAGTTGGAACACAAAAAGTGTCCATTTGCGTGTTTCAAGCATGCGTCACATTTAGGAATTATTATCTCAAAAACCTGTCATCAGATAGAATCCAAATGTTAACACAATATACATTAGAATGTTCTATAACTGATTTATTAATTTAAAAATTTTGTGTGTCCAAGAAACGAAGTTGTTGGTCGCGTTGTAATACTTATACATCAAAAGGTAATGCTCTATGACTGTGTAATATGTAAATTAATTCACTTATTTTATATCGGTTTGTATTTGTACGAGAAAATAAGGCATAGTTCCGCAGCTAGCCGATACGGGGAAAGCTGTACAGCGTTGCCGAGATGGAGCCCATCACTTCCGAGTGAGGCGCGCCATAACGCGTGATGGGCTCCATCTCGGCAACGCTGTACAGCTTTCCCCGTATCGGCTACCTACATGAGCTAACGTAAAATACAACGACAAGAATGATTATGTTATTGAATTCAATGTAGGACTATTGGTTACTTCACAAACAACCTTCAAACTCGAGTGCACATAATACTTTGGTCGACAGTAGTCGTCGCTTGGTCAACTACGGAAAACCATGATGCACCAAAGCCAATAAATGAAGCAACAACACAAACTATAACCACCATCGTCCACTAATTAAATCAAAGAATAAACACATATCGACACGACGTTTTGAGGAGAACCTAACGAGCATAATATATCGATATCCAGCTATTCGCTACTTTCAACGATGAAAATACCGGGTGAGTTAGCCGTGGTTGTTACGGCATGACTGCTGGCAGTCGCTCACATCCGGGAGGCGAGGAGGTTCGAATCCCCCCGCCGCCAACCTTGAAGATGGTCTTCTGTGGTTTCCCATCTTCCTTCCATGCAAATGCCGGGGTTGGTCCCTCACTATTGGCCACAGCCGCTACTTTCCAATTCCTCGTTCTTCCATTCCAACTTTCCTCCCCAACGGTACTTGTAGCTCACCCATTGGGTGTCCGTCTCGAAGCAGCTACAAAACTGGCGAGCCGAACATGTCCTCGGACACTCCCGGCCATACGTAAAAAAAAAAAGACGATGAAAATTAATATTACGAAGATCATTAAAGAAAGAAACAAAAACTACCCAATTGTGATGTTACAACCATTTTCATTACAAACAATGCATATTACAAGGTGTGATCAGAAACTAAGTTTACAAGGCCGATATTCCTGGAGTTTCACCTGTTATAGAGAAATTAGTAGTGTGGGGTAACTCGAATACATACGGTTGGCAACTGTGCAGAGTTTCAGCCACCCGCCACCGACAGCGCTAGTTGTAGGTAAACAACAAATGGTGTCTCGTTTGGAAAATTGGTCTCGCGAAGAGATCCCGTCAGTTATTCGATTTCTGTAGACAAAACATGTAACCGTGACCAGGACTTCTCACCAAGGGCGCCATCTCCTTCATGACAACACGTTACCTCACACAGTCCAGAAGACCACCACGCTGTTGAAGCAGTTTTGCTGGGACATCACTGACCAGCCTCCTTACAGTCCGGACCTCGCTCCAAATGATTTTCTCTTGTTTTCTCACTTGAAGGAGCACCTAGGAGGTCGACGATTTCCTACAGACGAGGAGATGAAACGTGGCTGAACACTCAAGAACAAGCGGCTTCGGTGCCGTTGTTGGTAGCATGCTGATCTTCTATGCCCAAGATTGCGGGTTCAAACCCGGTCGAAGTCGTCGGATTTTTAAGAGCGTTGAAAATCCCTCAGTACGCCTTCCTTCGGAGGGGAAGTAAATCCGGTGGTCCCATGTCATATATTTATGGCATGTAAAAGATCCTTCCACTAATTAGGCCTAGACATGTGTGAAGCTAAATTGTATAGGTTAAGAATTACACAACGCTCTTAGGTTCCTACGTTCGTTGCCAAGAGCCGACTGCGGTGGCGTCTGGTAGCTAAGTTCTGAACTAGTAGTCGTTGACGGTGGCGTTTGGCAGCAAAAGTAGGAACTATTTGAAAGAAAAAAAAAGTCTGCAGTCCTTACTTGAATTAAAAACAGATAACACACACTAATACAGTCAACACAATTAACACCGGTTATCAGACAGATTCTACACACACCTTAAGTACACGGGTCTACATGACCGCGTTGTCGCAGCCCCTAAACTTAAGAACCAACCAACCAACTCAAGGACAGGATTTTTACCACGAGGGTATATTCAAACTCAACCCACGAAGCGACAAGTGCCTAAACCAATATGGAGACTGTGTCCATAAATAACCTAATGTATGTATTATCCTTTGGCTGTATTGATTGTTTGAAATATAATGCACACGTTTCACTACAGGCTTTGTTACCTTCGTTTCTGATCAACCTTCGTAGACTTCAGCAAGTTGAAAATAATTGCTGTGAAAGTTGAAAATAATTGCTGTTTCTGATGAATCAACCATCGTATATTTTAAAGATGGCGACGACTAGTACGCTGTACGTTAGGAATATTAATAGCAAATGCAAATTGAAGAGTAATTACTTTAGTATTCCCTTTACTATTTAAATTATTATCTCATTCATGTTCTGGCTTTAACGGATGTATGTAACTGAGCACAAAGTATTCCTCCTGTAAGCCGGATACTGTGGTTAATTATAAATTTAATTAATTTAGGGGTAAATGACGAAATCGTTGTTTAATTAAAACTCTGAAATTGTTTTTTTTCTTTCGCACAAAATATATTCAGCGAGATTTCTCAACGTATCGCACAGTACTGTAAACACTTTTAACTATGGCTAGGATTTTGATATATATTCCTTTGCGTATACATAAATAATGTAATAAATGTCCATGAATTACAACCTTAGCTATCATATAATTACATTTTACATTTACATATGTTACATATTTGATCATAATGGCATGTTTTTACATATTTTTTTACTTTTTTAAATGTAAAAATACATATTCTGTTTCTTTCTATCTTTCTTTCTTTCTTTCTTTCTTTCTTTCTTTCGTCTTTCTTTTTTTCTTCGTTTCGGCCTGCTGTGGACCACGTTACCTCAACCGTTTGCACCCTAGAGCATTATCTCTTCCCCAATATTCTCGCATTCGCGTTCAGTGAGCCTCTTTTCTTTCATCAGTCCCCTTCTTGCCGGTTTTCAATTGGAAGTTCATGTATGCTCGAAGTCTTTTCTGGAGAGGTGCACGTTCCTGGATGTCTTCAAGTGTGAATCCTGCATCTCGAAGATCTTTTTCAAATTCCATGAGCTAGGGTCCCTCGATTTTCTAGTTAACAAAGTAGGAAAAGATCTTGTTGGCCTGTCTCTGCGAGCTCATGTGTGTTATGTGACCATAAAATTGAATCCTCATTTATCGAATGGTGTCTGTTATCCTCTCAATGCGCAGATAGATTTCGTTGTTGTACCATCTCCTGTACTCGTCATTTTCTCTGATTTGTCCAAAAATCTTCGTCGGGATTTTTCTTTCTTATGCTTTTAACTTTTCAATTCTTATGCGTACAGGGCCTCTGGGCGAATGACTGAACAATAATGATTAATATTGGCGTTGATGGACACTGATCTATTGTTGTAGACATCTCTAGTTAGCTGGTATGCCACTTCTATCTTGTTGATCCAAGCTATGATTGCTTCTTTATCTCTTTATTTTACATATTTGATCACAATGATATTTGTTTTAAATACTTTTACTTCTTTAAGCTAAAATTACATATTCTGTCTCTCACTGTAAAATTAAAGTATTATTTCGCAAGTAATTCCAAACAGTATGTATGGCAATATTTGTTCAATAGAAACTCAGGTACGTGAAACGTATTTTCCAAACAATTCATTAACTTCTGAGAAAGGGCCAGTATAGAATTCATAGAAATAAATTAATGGAGATAGGGGGATGGATATTCACGTCACACCTTGCCGAAGACTTGGTGGCTGGACTTATGTTCGATACAGTTTTCCAATGAGTACTTGAGAGAGTAGTTTTCTAGCTGTTGTTCAGAAAGGCTGCTTTATTTCCTCCAACTCCGCAAACAAAAAGTGCACCTCACGATACTTATTCTGGAGTTCATACGCATTTTCTCATACATAAAGATGGAATTTGTTTAAATGTTCTATAATATCAACATGCTTAATTTAATAGGTGTTGATGCACTTTAAATACAGGGAGGTAGCGCACAGTTCGCTACTCCAGTGGGGGTCCAGATGGTGACACCAAGAGCCCGCTGATGAGCCAGCTTGGTGTCCTAGCCGAAACCCTACACAAGACACGACACAGACCTAGAAAAATTGCTGAGTTTTAATTCACTGGCCGTGAAAGCCAATATACCATCTTTTTGGAAGCCTCTATAGGGAGGTGAAGGCTGCAGTTGCACTTTATATAAAGGGAGGTAGCGCGCAGTACGCTACTCCAATGGGGTTCCGGGCTGATGATCCAGCTTGGTGTCCTAGTCGAATCCCCACACAAGACACGGCACAAATCTAGAAGAATTGCTGAGTTTTAATTTATTAACTAATTAATTAATTCATTCATTCATGTACCACATTTTATTTGCAAAAATATAATGAATAAAATGAGGAACTTCAAGTAATATCACGTGTAATATATAAACATTAAATTAATGTTACATATTTTAAATTCGTTAAATGTAATATTACATATTTCACCTAATAATTTTACATATGGATGCTTGTAGTTTAACGCGACCGTTAATCTCGCGATCGTCAGCCACGGGACCTCCTTTTTACGTGGAATCTGAACCACAGGGCATGGTATTTCAATTCGAAAATTGCACGTGCATTAACCGGGAATCGAGCCCGGTGCGCCTCAGTGAGAGGCAAAGAGCTTGACCGCTGCGCCAATACGCCCACAAATATTACATAAATATGCACATATAACAACAAGAAGTTCCATGACGAACTAAAGAGCCTACTTTTCTTAAAATTTAAGATTCATGCCAATGATTAATCTATATGGATCTACTGTATCTAGTATAATGATGTAATATCCAAATTTCTATGTAGTTAGAAATACTGTATACCTGGCATAATGTAGCCTAACAAGGAACTACAGTTGGCAGCACTGGTGACTGAATATATTCTTAGTTCCATCTCTAATGGCACAGAATACAAAATCTGGCTGAAGTCCAATGGATAGCATGGACGTTACATGCAGTTAAACATTGGATCTAACAGCGCGCGTAAAATCATGTTGGCAACAATGACATACATGTATTGGTCAGAAATAATCTGAAATAATATGATCTATTGTTGTGTCAATGTTGAATGAAATCCATTAGTTCGTATAGAAGTTACATGCATTTTAAAATTGGACCTATCAGCAGGCTCAGAATCATGTTGGCAGCACTGGCGTAGGCCTACATTAGTTACTCCAAATTAATCTAGAATGCCAGGTACTATACGTGTGCAAAGTTTCGAGCTATTGGCTTGCATACTTTCTGATATATTGATATTAGGGTAACACAAATTGAGACAGCATTTATGAACAGTTGGCAGCCATGGTTACTCTTAAGAATCGGCATAGTCATATTTGTTATGGTACACATAGCACACATGAAATTTGGTTGAAATCCAAATGATAGTATAGAAGTTACATGTATTAAAAGTTGGACCTCTCAGCAGGCTTAGAATCATGTTGGTAGCAATGACGTATATAAGTTACTCCAAATTAATCTAGAATGTCAGGTACTATACGTGTGCATAGTTTATAGCTGTCGGCTTGCATACTTTCTTATATATGGGTATTTGAATTTAAAAAAATTGAGAGCATTTATTAACAGTTGGCAGCCCTGGTGGCTATTAAGAATACGCTCAGTCATATATGTTTATGTACACATAGCACATACGAAATTTGGTTGAAATCGAATTGATAGTGTAGAAGTTACATGCATTTAAAATTTGGACTGATCAGCAGGCTTATAATCATTTTGGCAACACTGCCATGTATGGCCCCCTGGAAATTAAACTGCGATATTATTTTGAAATAGCTCTCATTCATACCCTCCAAGATATCCAACATGGAGCTCAAATTTCAATTGCGATTTTTCAGCAGTTGGTAGCACTGACATCATTTTCAAATATGACCGTGAGATATTCAGTAATAGATCTTTATTCCTACCAAATTTTGTTTCGATTGCTGCAGCCGTTAAGGAGTTGATAGGGGGGGGGGGGGACACACACACAGCCAGCCAGCCAGACAGACAGACAGACAGACAGAAGGACAGACATACAAGACAGACAGAAGGACAGACAGACAGACACACATTTGCCCGATCTCATAAGTCTACTTTTTCCTCATTTTTGCAAACTGTGAAAAGTAGGCTAAAAATCCTAGCCCTTCAGGAGGAGAATATTTGTTACAGATAGATGATAGACTGGCCAGCAGCGAAGTTTGGAATAGCGCTTGGAAAAGCCTCTTCAAGCGCGGTTATCACAAAAGCATGGCGCTGGCTAAAATATAAAATCCCCTTTTTCCTCTTCAAAGCTAAATGAAACCATTATCATTTCACGCCGAGATTTTGTATGCAATGCTGAACAGCAAAGTGGCCTTTACCGGTTTAACGCTTAGTCTAGCGAAATGGCTTTATTCAGAAACGATCGTTAATATGTAATACAGCCATTAGCGTGTATGGTTTAATAGCTTATTGTTATATTTACAGGAAACTGGATGGAAAACATTATTATTTCGCATGGATAGAGAATTTAACACACCTCCATAATCATAAAACAAACAAAATAATGGTATATTGGCTTTCACTGCCAGTGAATTTTTCTAGGTTTGCGCCGTGTCTTGTGTAGGGTTCCGTCTAGGATACCAAGCTGGCTAATCAGTGGGGCGGGGACACCAAAAGCCAGCTTGGTGTACTAGGCGAAACCGCAAACTAGACACGGCACAAACCTAGAAAAATTGCCGAGTTTTAAACAAAATAATAATTATACGCTCGGGGTGAAAGGTGTCACAGGACCCCATCATGCAATCTTACGTTTTGTTTTTCTTTCTTGCGTTTCGGTCATCTATGGACCTCGCTACTTCAACAGCATTCTCCCTCGATCCCTCATTTGCTCAGTGTTCCCGTATTCTTCTTCGGTGAGCTTTCTTCCGTTCATTGGCTCACATCTTGCCTGTTTCAATTTTGGTTCTTGGCTAAAAATTCTTTATTTCCCCAAGTTTATTCTTCAAAGAGTCACTTTCCAAGATGTCTTCATGTGATATCCCCAATTCTTGTAGGTCATTTTTCACCTCTGTAAACCAGATCCGTTTGGTTTTCTTTCCCACAAAGCAGGCACAGGTTCGATTGGACAATCTTCCAGAGCTCATTCGTGTCAAGTGGCCATAGAAAGAGTTTCTCCATTTGCATAATTTTGGTGTCCATTATCTTCTCCACGACAGTTCATCGTTGTGTCGTTTTCGGCACTCTCCTTGTTCTTTGACCGGGCCCTAGATCTTTCTCAAGATCTTCTCCTCTATTTGGCTTCCAGTTGTTCTGCCAGACATTTATTATTAATTGCAAGGTATTCCGATGCATATAGCGCCTCCGGTTGAATAGCGGTATAGTAGACTATTATTAGATGCTTCGGTGGCGTAGTCGGTAGCATGCTGAGCTTCTATGCCCAAGATCGCGGGTTCAAACCCGGCCGAAGCCGTCTGATTTTTAAGAGCGTTAAAAATCACTCAGTATGCCTTCTTTCGGAGGGGAAGTAAAGCCGGCGGTCCCATGTCATAGATGTATGGCATGTTAAAGAACCTTCCACTAATTACACCTGTGTGAAGATAAATTGGATAGGTTAAGAATGAAAACAACGCTCTTAGGTTTCTACGTTCGTTGCCAAGAGCCGACTGCGGTGGCGTCTAGTAGCTAATTTCTGAACTTGGCCTAGTAGTCGTTGACGGTGGCACTTGGGGGCAAAAGTAGGAACTATTTGAAACATTCTAAGTTGCAGTCCCTACTTAAATTAAAAAACAGATAACACACACTAATACAGTCATTACAATTAACACCGGTTATCAGACAGATTCTACACACACCCAAAGTACACGGGGCTACATGACCGCGTTGTCGCAGCCCCTAAACTTAAGAACCGACCAACCAACCAAGCAACCAGACTATTATTATTATACCGACAGTAGTGGCTACACGGGCTAAAGCGCTGCCTTAGGCCATGGGGCCAAGCTCTCTGCTGACTCGGTAGACGCGTGGGTTCGAGCCCCACCGTCGGCTGTCCTTGAAATGGTTTTCCGTGGTTTCCCATTTTCAACACCAGGCAAATGCTGGGACAGTACCTTCTGAAAGGCCACGGCCGCTTCCTTCCACATCCTTGCCCAGTTTCATTCATCTTCATCCATTCCATCTCTCACGCAGGTCGAATAGAAAGACCTGCACTCGGCCTCTCAGGAGTCCACACGAAAAAAATATTATTATATACATTACGTTATATGGAATTTAAATAAAAATACAAAACTATCGCCGTCCGACTCCTTGCAAGCCAAAGAAACTGATGATAAGACTGGATCTCAAGGTGTTGCATTTTATCAGTCCTTTGTAACTCTAAACCATTCACAGAGATAACAACTGGGATGACGACAACTTTTTAAGCTGTATAAATGTGTCTGCGCACAGCGGCAAGTGGCTGGTAAGACAGGCTGAAATCTACTGTATCTTGAAATTTTGTGGACGCAATCGTTGTACTATAATAGGACATTGTGCGGAAAATCAGCCGCCAGATCGAACCGCAAGGCTCAAAAATCATGTGGCGAATCTCTCATAGAAATCAATGGGAGGTAGCGAGTAACGTACATGTTGGAAAGGACAGCCCTGACTGCCCAAGCACTCAAGTATGGTGGGAAGGAGCCTCACGCTCCAGTCAGCATATACGCCCCGCCTCGCTACTACTGCGAGTTCCACAGGGATGTCCAGCTCTTCCAGCCGTCATGTCTGCTTACCAGGAAGTCAGGTTCGATTTCGGAACCTTACAGTTCAATCTGAATTTCCGCACGTTGTCCTTTTATAGTACAACGATTGCGTCCACATTTCATGATAGGTTTCGATCTGTCTTACCTGATACTTCCCTTGTCAGCTCAGCGGCCAGTGGCTGGTATTTGCGTCTTTTCTCAGCCACCATATTCTGTAGGTTATCATCGAGTGTAAGAATTGACAGGGACACCAGTTGTCATATTCCTTCTCTCCCGAAACCTTTTCATTCTGGTTGACCTGTCTGCCCTGTGTGGTGTTACAGGAGAATGATGAAGATCAGATGGGTAGATAGGGTTACAAACGAAGAGGTATTAAGACGAGTGGGAGAGGAGAGATGTTTCTGGCGACTGCTAATGAAGAGAAGAGGTAGGTTAGTAGGACACATACTAAGACACCCAGGAATAGCAATCTTAGTTTTGAAAGGAAGGGTCGAGGACAAGAACTGTACGGGTAGACCAAAGTTAGAATATATTAAACAGATTACCTCGGATGTAGGGTGTGGTAGCTATGTAGAGATCAAACGATTAGCTCAGGACAGTGAGGTATGGAGAGCTGCATCAAACCAGTCAAAAGACTGAAGACTCAAACAAACATGACATATTATGGTTTTCGTTGCTTAGTTTTTATGTAAGTCTTGTATGCTTGGTAATTGAAACTCTAGCAATTTTTGTAGGTTTATGCCGTGTCTTGTGTGGGATTTCACCTAGGAACACCAAGATAGGCACGGTCCGGGCATGGGCACCAAGAGCCTGCTGATGAGCCTATCTTGGTGTTCCTAGGTGAAACCTCGCATAAGACACGGCATGAACCTAGAATGATTGCTGAGTTTTATATGTTTGTTCTTCAGAATCCTGTTTTATTCTCTACTGTATTTGCAATGTTTTGCATTGTAATATTCAACTCTTCTAAATCATTCTGAACTTCTTTGAACCTGTTATTTTGGGTTTTACTTTTCCAAATGTAGTTAAATATAATGTGACATGAAAACGACCCTGTTAGCGCTGTTCCTTATTGACGAAGTATAATAAGTCCTGAATTTGAAAAACCTTAAGTCAATATTAATTTTAATTTTTATTGTACCTGTTTCGGCCACATTGCGGCCTTCGTCAGCGCAAATAATAATATGAATAGAATAGTGCATTATGCAACGAGCCTATAATGGTAATAATTAAGACAAAACTATGTATATGTTCGACCCTCACTATTATGTTGTCAGAAAACTGTATCATAATGATGGTCATTATAACACTGTTTTTCATTACGATACAGTTTCTCCAGCCAATCAGAGCTCGTTCATTGACCAATTAGGTAACGATACCTTCGCGCATGTGCTCAAAATCCAACATGTCGGACATAACACAACATCGAACTATAATAAATTACCGACATGGAATACGCACCGTCCATATGTTCGCGTAAATAAACTGACGACTATGAGACAAGAAATAGCACTGTACCTTAATATCATCACCCTAATTTCTACACAGCCTTCAAACGACTCCGGTGACTATATTACTGAGGGACGGCAGATGTAAACATATGTCCTGCATAATATGGCATTGCAAGCACACAGAGCGCATGCGTCGGTCGTTCAGAGATCTTGAAAAATAGCTATGTCTCGCGCTCACTCTCCGATAACAAAATTCTTGTGGCTGACTCTCAAGAGATATTTATGAATATTTATGTTAAAACATATAATAAAGTTATAATTATCGTCGAACATAAACAGTCGTATGCAACTCGCCTATAATGGTAATTAAGACACTCGTATGGAAATTATAAAACTCGCATACGCTCGTTTTATAAAAATACTCGTGTCTTAATTATAGCCATTATAGGCTCGTTGCATAATGTACTATTATAATTACCATTATAGGCGAGTTGCATACGACTGTTTATGTTCGACGATAATTATAACTATTTTATGTTCGAACATAAATACATGTCGAGATTCCGCCAGTTTTATGTACTGAACAGAGTGCATGGGACACAGAGAATACCATGGCCTCCTCAAATACCCCACTATGACACTACACGTAGCCACGCAGTGAAATTTAAAATAGGAGGCAGTGGAAGTCAGCGATTCTATCCTTACCTAATTGGTCACAGAACTGTTTCTTGAGTTCTGATTGGTGGGTGAAACTGTATCATAATGAAAACTTGTACTATAATGAGTACAGTTTTCTGACATATAATATTTACATTTTGCCATGGTCGAACATAAATGCAATACCATAAACGAAGGCTGTTCTCAAATCTATTTCTAAAAATTTAATCATCAAAAGACTAATTTTAATAGTCTGTTGTCATGTAATTTCGATAAATAGCAGAATGTTAAAGGCAATTCTCCTTTCTCTCATCGTGTCTATTATTGAATTACTTTCCCGATAGACAACAGTACTAGGCAACCATCTCCAGTGTCCATCTACCTGGTATTTTTATTTCATTAATGATTAACGACTATGAAAAACATTTTACTCAGCAAACATATGAATATACTGTACATGTAAGAAAATCCTTTGCAAATTCATTTGTATGGAGCTGAAGGAAGTAGGAGACTTCTGTTATTTAGGAAGAAAAATAACCAGTGATGGACGAAGCAAAGAGGATATAAAAAGTAGGTTGGCTCAGGCAAGGAAAGCCTTTCTACAAAAAGGAATCTGTTGACATCGAATATAGATTTAGGTATTAGGAAGTCATTTTTGAAAGCCTTTGTCTGGAGCGTGGCGCTCTACGGAAGTGAAACTTGGACTATTGGTGCAGCAGAAAAGAGGAGAATTGAAGCATTTGAAAAGTGGTGTTACAGGAGAATGATGAAGATCAGATGAGTAGATAGGGTGACAAACGAAGAGGTATAAAGACGAGTGGGAGAGGATAGATGTTTCTGGCGACTGCTAATGAAGAGAAGAGATAGGTTGGTAGGACACAGACACCCAGGAATAGCAAGCTTAGTTATGGAAGGAAGGGTTGAGGACAAGAACTGTAGGGGTAGACCAAGGTTAGAATATGTTAAACAGATTGCTTCGGATGTAGGGTGTGGTAGCTATGTAGAGATGATACGATTAGCTCAAGACAGGGAGGAATGGAGCGCTGCATCAAACCAGTCAAAAGACTGAAGACTCAAACAAACAACACTGCTCTATGGAAGTGAACGCTCGACTCTGGGTAAATTTGAAAAGATGCCTTCCTTCGGAGGGGAAGTAAGGCCGGAGGTCCCATGTCATAGATGTATGGCATGTTAAAGAACCTTCCACTAATTACACCTGTCAGAAGCTAAATTGTATAGGTTAAGAATGTAAACAACGCTCTTAGGTTCCTTCGTTCGTTGCCAAGGGCCGACGGCGGTGACGTCTGGTAGCTAAGTTCTGAACTAGTAGTCGTTGACGGTGGCGTTTGGCGGCAAAAGTAGGAACTACTTGAAAATTGATCGTCTGCAGTCCTTACTTGAATTAAAACAGATACACACACTAATACAGTCATCACAATTAACACCGGTTATCAGACAGATTCTACACACACTCAAAGTACACGGGGCTACATGACCGCGTTGTCGCAGCCCCTAAACTTAAGAACCAACCAACCAAATTTGAAAAGAATCGACTTGTAGCTGCTGAAATGTGGATATGGCGTAAAATGTTAAGAACGGGCTGGATGGAAAAGAAAAACAACAACCTGGAAGTCTTAAGGGAAGTCAAAGAAGAGAGAAGATTAATGAAGGAAATGGGAAAGATAACAAGATGTTCAGTAAAGAACATATAGCCTACTTTCTCCTAAATGCATGGGTATTGTTATAACTCTTTGTCCTTTTCAAGGAGTATGATTGAATGTTGGTTGTAGTAGCTTGTTGAAATACAACGTGCTATAGGGATATTAAACATGAATATGAGGTGCTTTTGCTAGTGCTACCTCTGTACCAAATTTCGTTCAATTCGGTTCCACCGTGTTTGAATTGATAGGAAGAATCGATTTGCACACATACTAGGCCACCATCTGCAAACTATTGGACTGATGTTCTTGCAGCTTGGTCTGAATATGTTTCCCACATAAAGATATGGTGTTGCCAAATTTGGTAGAGACTAGATTATTAGGTTGGTCGTAATTACATTTTAGCTTTTAACATTTGGGTGGTCGCGATTACGTTTCCGTCAAGATAGCGGTGATATAAAACATGACACTGAGGTGCCCTTTGCTAGTGCTACCTCTGTACCAAATTTCGTTCAATTCGGTTTCACCGTGTTTGAATTGATAGGGGGAATCGATTTGCACACATACTTGGCCACCATCTGCAAACTATTGGGCTGATGTTCTTGCAGTTTGGTCTGAATATGTTTCCCACATAAAGATATGGTGTTGCAAAATTTGGTGGAGACTAGATTATTAGGTTGGTCGTAATTACATTTTAGCTTTTAACATTTGGGTGGCCGCGATTACGTTTCCGTCAAGATAGCGGTGATATAAAACATGACACTGCGGTGCCCTTTGCTAGTGCTACCTCTGTACCAAATTTCGTTCATTCGGTTCCACCGTGTTCGAATTAATAGGGGGAATCAATTTAGACATAAAGATGGCCGCCATCCGCAAACTTTTAGGCTAATGGCCTATTAGATTGGTCAAAGGATGCTCCCTCCATAAAGGTATGTTGTTGCAAAGTTTGGTAGAGATCGGATGGTTATGTTAGTCGTAATTTGATTTAAGCTTAAAACATTTGTGTGGCCGCCATTACGTTTCTGTCAATATGGCGGCGATATAAATCATGACACTGAGATGCTCTTTGCTAGTGCTATCTCTGTACCAAATTTCGTTCCATTCCGTTTCATCGTGTTTGAATTAATAGGGGGAATCGATTTTGACACAACGATGGCCGCCATCCGCAAACTATTAGGCGAATGACCTATTAGATTGGTCAAAGGATGCTCCCTCCATAAAGGTATGTAGTTGCAAAATGTGGTAGAGATCGGATGATTAGGTTAATCGTAATTTGATTTAAGCTTTGAACATTCGTGTGGCCGCCATTACGTTTCAGTCAAGATGGCGGCGATATAAAACATGACACTGAGGTGCCCTTTGCTAGTGCTACCTCTGTACCAAATTTTGTTCCATTCGGTTCCACCGTGTTCGAATTAATACGGGGAATCAATTTTGACATAAAGATGGCCGCCACCCGCAAACTATTAGGCTAATAACCTATTAGATTGGTCAAAGGATGCTCCCTTCATAAAGGAATGTTGTTGCAAAGTTTGGTAGAGATCGGATGGTTATGTTAGTCGTAATTTAACTTAAGCTTTGAACATTTGTGTGGCCGCCATTACGTTTCTGTCAATACGGCGGCGATATAAAACATGACACTGAGATGCCCTTTGCTAGTGCTACCTCTGTACCAAATTTCGTTCCATTCGGTTTCACCGTGTTTTAATTAATAGGGGGAATTGATTTTCACACAAAGATGGCCGCCATCCGCAAACTATTAGGCCAATGACCTAGTCGTTTAGTCAAAGGATGCTTCCTCTACAAAGGTATGTTGTTGCAAAATTTGGTAGAGATCGGATGATTAGGTTAATCGTAATTTGATTTAAGCTTTGAACATTTGTGTGGCCGCCATTACGTTTCCGTCAAGATGGCGGCGATATAAAACATGACACAGAGGTGCCTTTTGTTAGTACTACCTCTGTACCAAATTTCGTTCCATTCGGTTGCACCGTGTTCGAATTAATAGGGGGAATCGATTTTCACACAAAGATGGCCGCCATCCGCAAACTATTACGCTGATGGCCTATTGGTTTGGTCAAAGGATGCTCCCCCCATAAAGGTATGTTGTTGCAAAATTTGGTAGAGATCGGATGATTAAGTTAGTCGTAATTTGATTTAAGCTTTGAACATTTGTGTGGCCGCCATTACGTTTCCGTCAAGATGGCGGCGATATAAAACATGACACTGAGGTGTCCTTTGCTAGTGCTACCTTTGTACCAAATTTCGTTCAATTCGCATTCACCGTGTTTGAATTGATAGGGGGGGGGGGGGGGACAGACATTCAGAGTACACACACTCACACACACACAGACACACAGACACACAGACTCACACACACACATACACACAGACTCACACACACACACACACACACAGACTCACACACACACATGCACACACACACACAGACTCACACACACACATACACACACACAGACCGACACACTTTTTTCGCCCTGTGTTGATCTCATAAGTCTACTTTCATTTTTTGCAAAAATCGAAAGTAGGCTAAAAATAAAATTTATTGGACATGTCATCAGACACAATACTTTCATCGTTAACATTCTTGAAGGGAAAATTCTGAGAAAGAAAGAAAGAGGGTGGCCTAGGACGACGTATTTGGAATACATCAAGAGTAGAATGGGATGTGACAATTACATGGAATTGAAACGAACCGCCAACAACAGAAGAGTGCGGTTGCATCGACAAGGCATTAACCTTTAGAATATGAATGAATGAATGAATGAATGAATGAATGAATGAATGAATGAATGAATGAATGATTGTTCTGATTTTCCTTCTGCAGTTGATCTGTCGTTGATTTGGTGTTTAATTTAATTAGTGTTTCAGAAGAATAAGTCACTTCAGGTTTAACGACGGAAGAGTAATGTTGAAATGTTAGCATTTATCAAAAGAGATTTATTCTTGAATATTTTCCAAGGAATTCGTTGTAATTTTTAAAATTTATATGTTCTACTTTCTATTGACGCTTTTTCGTTCAAGATCCAAGTGAGAATTTCACCAATATATTTCAACTTATTTATTGTGTTCGTATATTATTGGAAAGAATAAGAAGAGTTCTGACGCCTCGAAGAATTACGGTTTCAGGAAAGATGACACAAGGCAGAAAATTGAAAAAAAATTGTAGGCTTTGGCCACCCTAATACCGTCGTTGTCGGAAGAGAAAGAGAGTCGACTAAGTGAGGTCGACAGGAGATATGGCAGAAAGATGCCCGGCAAAAGTAATTGGAAGCAATGCCAGTCTCAGTGGTCCCGCGGTAGCCAAGCCACGTGTCACTAGTCTAGAGCCCCTGGGGGTGGGAAATTGGTAGGTAAAACTATCACATTAATTCTTTGCAAAGTTAATATAGGGTACATGATGCTGTGAGGCACGATTTGTGAAGTCAGGTCATTATTTAGGTCACAATATTACTTTCAAATTATTAACTCACATGGCCTGGTTCTCTGCCACTCAAAAATTCATTATTTTCTCCTGTGTGTGTATATATACTGTCATCCCCTCCTTGTATAAATATCAACATCATTAATTTCGAGTGAAGAGTGCGGTGACATTTGACGAAGATTATACCCGCGTGTGTGGTGCTGGTCGGGTCGATAAAAGTGCCTCCCCACCCCCACCTTCCCCTCCCACACACAGTGCATATTAATGTACATACCGCAGCTCTCCCACACTCATGATCTAGTGCTCTTCAAACCACCACCCACTGCACTCAAGTTTCAGTATCATTCTATTGAATTTGTTTTAATACCTCCCTTATCTTGTAATCCAGCTTATAGTGCCAGGGATCTCAGGGAAGGGAGTTTAATTTATTATAATCCTTTAAATCATCATTCAATATTGATGTTTTTCCTTCAACTAATTCATGGCATTAGTAGACGTAGAAAAAGCTTTTGATAACGATGATTTGAACAAGTTGCTTGACATTTTGAAAAGGAATGGAATAAATTACAGGGATATGAGGGTGATCCATAATCCATACAGAAACCAGACGGCAGTTATTCAAGCCAAAGTTTACAATGGTCCAGACGAAGAGTGCATTTGTAGGTTGTGTGGGTGGCTTTGTGACATATCACGCACTGAGATGTAAGCGGGGGTTGTCGCTGAAGGACTTGTGTGGCGACTAGAATTTGTAATCTCGAGAGGATTGATTCCAATGTACATCTGTGTATTACTAGGGCCATTGGCTGCGTTAAATGTTTATATTTAATCAAGCCAAAGGACATAAGAGAGAAACTGGTATTCAGAAAGATGTAAGTCAAGGCTACAACTTATCACCCACACCTTTCAATCTACGCATTGAAAAAGCAATGAAAGAAATGAGAGAACATTTTAAAGTACGAATAATGATTCAAGGAGAATAATTTCAACTCTGAGATTTGATGATGCCTTTGTCATCTTAGCCAATTCACCCCAGGATTAGAATACGGGAGCCTCCGTGGCTTACGCGCCAGCACGCCGGCCTCACAGCGCTGGGTCCGTGGTTCAAATCCCGGTCACTCCATGTCAGATTGGTGCTGGACAAAGCGGAGGCAGACAGGTTTTTCACCGGGCACTCTGGTTTTCCCCTGTCACAATTTCATTCCAGCAATACTCTCCACTGTCATTTCATTTCATATGTCATTCATTTAATCATTACCCCAAGGGAGTGCGACAGGCTTCCGCAGCCAGCACAGTTCATATCCTCGCCGCTAGATGGGGGCTTCATTCAGTCCATTCCCTGACCTGGTCGGTCGATTGGAAGCAGGCTGTGGATTTTCATTCTCATTAGAATAAGGATTTTTAGCCTATTTTCAATTTTGAAAAAAATAGGCTTATGAGATCACCTTTTGTCCGTGTGTGTGTGTGTGTGTGTGCGTGCGTGTGTGTGTGTGTGTGTGTGTGTGTGTGTCCCTAATAAAATCTAAACGACTGGAGCGATTTCAATGAAACTCAGTAAGTTCATAGCACTATTCCGGGCGACCCCGACCGTGCCCTTCAAATTTAGTTACGTCTCACCAATTCAACATGGCGGCTGTGCGAAATATTTCACCTGCATTCAATATCTCCGAAACGGTTACCGATATCACCCTGGAATTTTGTATGGTGACAGAGGGAACTACTAGAAGTTCACTTATGTGACCTCTGAAAACCTGGTAACTACAACACCAACATGGCGGCTAAGCGAATTTGCGACTTTTAAATAGACGTTTCTCGCGATTTAACCAACCAAACGCAATGAAACTTG
This sequence comes from Meconema thalassinum, assembly GCA_946902985.2. Taxonomy (NCBI): domain Eukaryota; kingdom Metazoa; phylum Arthropoda; class Insecta; order Orthoptera; family Tettigoniidae; genus Meconema; species Meconema thalassinum. The sequence goes on from OX336396.1 coordinate 167,212,031, forward strand.
GTACAGTATATGTTTATACACATTGTAATGCACCGACATCTAACTTCGTTCAATTGTTTACATAACCTCAATATGGCGGCTGTGCGAAATATTTCACCGGCATTCTATATCTCTGAAACTATTACCGGTATCACCCTGAAATTTTGCACGGAGATAAAGGACACTACTGGAAGTTCATCTATGAGACTTTCAAAAACCGGTTAACTACAAAACGAACATGGCGGCCAAGCGAAGTTGAAAGTTTTAAATATACTTTTCTTGCGATTTAATGATCCAAACGCAATGAAACTTTGTACAGCAAATGCTTATATACATTGTAATGCACTGGAATGTAATTTAGTTCAATTATTTACATAACCTCAAGAAGGCGGCTGTGCGAATTTTTAAATTAAGTTTTTGTGTCTTGTGTCGTATTCATGCGATCGAAATGAAAGTTTGAATAATGAACCTACGCAATAATTTTCCTTTAAAGGTACATGACCCTAAGGCCTGTACATATAAAAATCCAAGATGCCGACCATCCGAAATATTTAGACGGTTCTCAATATCTACGAATCTATTACAGCAATCAAACTGAATTTTTTAATGATCATAGGGGCTATGGACATAAGTCCTATAGGACTTTCAATAACCTGGTGATCACAAATCCAACATGGCGGCGGAGCGAAGTATACATATTCACATGGTCGTTTCTCGCGATTTAACCATCCGAGTGCAGTGACACTTGGTACAGTAAATCCTTATACAAATGTTAATCCACTGTCATCTAATGTTTTTCAATTGTTTCCATAACCACAAGATGGCATTTGTGCGAAATTTTAAAATCTCTTTTTTACTTCTTGTGTACTAATCATGCGATTTAAGTTTGAATACTACACGTACACAATAATCTTCATGTAACAGTACATAACTCTAAGCTCTACATATATAAATGTCCAACGTGGCGACCACCCGAAATATTCGGACGGTTCTCAATATCTACGAATCTATTACAGCGATCAAACTGAAATTTAGTATGTTGATAGAGGCTATTAACATTAGTAGGATATATGAAAATAGGCCGTATAGTTCTTCACGGAACTACTTGTTAATAATGTTGATTGGAGTAAGTTGTTTGACATTTTGAAAAGGATTGGAATAAAGTGCAGTACTACCCATACAGAAATCAGACGCCAGTTATTCAAGCTGAAGAACATGAGAGAGAAACTGATATTCAGAAATATGTAAGACAAGGCTGCGACATATTACGCACACTTTTCAATCTATGCACTGCACCTACAAAGAAAGAAATTAGAGAATAATTCAAAGTAGGAGTAAGATTCAAGGAGACATAATTTTAACTCAAGGATTTTCTGATGAAAATTAATTGTCATCTCAATCGATTCACTAGAGGATTTGAATGATTTTTTAAATGATAAAGATTGTGTCTTGAGGAAATAACTCATGATGAAAATCAATAAATTTAAAACAAACAAAAATGGAATTTAGCAAAGAGAAATCAGAATCCCTTATTAACATCAAATTGCCTGGTGAACACTTAAAGGAAGTAGATTTCTTTTCTCTCCACCTTCTTGATGTTTTCAAGACCCCCTTTGTAGTAGAGGTTTAACCCTTTATAGGGCAAAACTATGTTTTACTTTTATGTGTTTCTACATTTTAATTTATTTGTATTATTATAATTTATAAATAATGATATTTTTTTCTCAAATTTTAATATTTATATATTTATTTTTATTTTTCAATTTATGTTCTTATAGATTTAATTTTGAGATTTTTATTGAATTAATTAATTAACAATTTAGAATTGATTTTTACAATTAATTTCATAATTCTTTTATAGTAATGTTCATTATTTTAAATTTTACATTTCTTTTATTATTGCAATTTTATTTTTATGATTTTTATTTCTATATTTCTATATTTATTTTACACTTTAATTGCTAATGTTCTTAGTTTTAAATTAAAAATTAAATGACACATTACGTCAAGTAGATATGTATATACTATTTGATTTTTAGAAATACTAGCACTTCGGCATGAAAATTCTCCGAAATTTGGCTGAAAGATTCAACTATCAGCATCTTTGAAAGCATAAACTGTCCTTATGACAGGTGGTTAATATAGAGACCACTATCCCATAAAGGGTTAAGGTCTCGCTGGTGTCGAGCGTATCGGGTTTAATGACAGTCGTGTATTGTCGAATTTTTGTGTTGATGCTCATGCATCTCTTGTTGTAGATGTTCGCGATATTCCTGTATGCTTTCCGCATTTTGAGTTAACGTGTTTTTGATGTGTAACATCTTTCCTCTCGGTTGCTGGATATTTTTGTGGGAGTGATTTTGAAAATTGGGATGGAAGTGGATCGGACGATCCAGCTGGCAGTGGTGGATCGGACGGAAGTGTGTAAGGCGCACTGGAATGTGTTCAAGGTTTTGAGGCGCAATTACTAATATTCATACAATAAATCATCTTCAAGTTGTCATTCTTTGGTGTAAAATATTCATTATATCATATTTGCTGAAAACAATTATGTTTTATTACGAGTCTTTTTTTAATCTCTGGATAAAAGTGATCGGCATCCACTTCCCGAGTAACTTTGCACACTGACATTCTAACGGTAAACGCTCATGCGATTTCTGGTGTCAACTCATTGAAGCACATGTTATACGGGAACTAGGCGAGCCTTCATGAACTATTGCTGAACACAGTTTCTTTACTCACAAGAAGTCCTATTTATAAGGTATTTTAAACTCAATTTCACGCAGGAACAGTATCGAAACAAGCAAAATATAAATGAAACTTAATTCCGTAATGCAGTATTATTGGAATGTGGAAATAGATCTCGGGTTCAAATCCCGAACGGGATAGATATTTTTGCTACCAGATTATTATTTTAAACGATATTCATCATATCAATATGACTCATTTTAACAGAATCCATATGAAATTACGTGTTGGTCTGTGAATCAAGAGGTCCAGGATCTGGGCAAGCCTTTCATGATCTACTGCTGTGCACATTGCATTTACTCGCAAGTTGATCTATTTATAAGGAATTTAAGGTTATGAGTGGTGTCGCGTGTATTAATCTAGTTGATCCATATCGTATTCTTTATTTAGGCTAGTGCTGGTGGAAGCTACAAATCATCTAATGAAATGAGTTCCGTATTATAAACTACAATATCTGTAAAACCCTCCCTTTTACAATAGTATAAAATACCGGTGTATCAACAATTTCACGTGAGGTTTCTTCTATGCCAGATGTTACACATCATATGCGACTACTGTAAGGCTCGTAATTTTTTTGTGATACTCTTTCCATACCTGTGGGTTCGATGATTTCACCCAAGTATATGAAGTGTATCGTGCTGTATTTCGTGATTAAATTCGGTCTTTGTGAAGGATATTTGCAGATGGACCTTTTCGGCACATTCCTTTACGACCTCGATCTGATGAACATTGCCGTTCGTTCAACTGCGGAGAGGATTGCTAGATCGTCCGCGAAGGCCAAGCAAGTGACATTGATGTTATCCCTTTGCCTTCCCAGAATAACGGGCGTCTGTTATTATAATTATTCGTTATGTGCATTGAAAGATCGCGTTTGAGCGTGTTAGTTGACCTGATGTTTATCGCTTTCTTATCCTCCCAAAATCTATTCATGAATGCACTGTGTTGCATCTTGCGTTCTGTGGACCACTTCCTACCAGTTTTCTCATTAGGTTTCTCCATGAATTTGTGTTTGACTATTGTACTAAAAGCTCAACAATATTCTATGATATCTTCTGTGATATTTATTTATTGGAGGTCCGCTTAGTTTCTTCAAGCCAGTTTATTTTGACCTTCATTGAGTTGATAACTTTAAAATAATCTTTTGGTTAGCCTGTCACTGTCCACTCTATAGATATGGCCATAGAATTCCAGGCCTCTCTTGTGTACGGCATCAGTAAACCTGTCAGTTAAGGAATGGATATACGCGGTTCCCATCAATCCACATTCAATTTTCTTTCGTGGGATCATACATTTTCCGAAGAATTTTCCGTTCTTGCTTTTCAATTTTATATCATTTTGGAGTATGTTGTTTGTAGTATTAACATTATTGTTATTCGTCTTTATTTATTTCACCCAACTTTGGAGTACATGAAATCAATCATTTTTTACGGTTTTGAGCATTCTTTTATCCCAGTATTGCCTCATCCATTGAGATCTTGCTTCCCTTTCTTCGGCAGAGATATGGATCGTACGCTTTTGTTTGATTTTAACTTGGAACCGTTGTTTCTTATCCTTGGTGATGGTTTGGTTGTTTTGTCCATGAGCATGGTGTTTGTAACTTGGAGTTCTACGAGGTCTTTATCAGTTTCCTTAAACCAAAGAGGTTTTGGTTTTTAATTACGAAAGTAGTCGAAGATCTTTTTGGTCAGTCTATTTGAATTCATTCGGAGGACGTGCCCATAAAAATCAATTCTCCATTTTCTTATTGTGTCTGAGAGTTTTTCAGTCTTTTGGTAAAGAGTTTCGTTCCTGACATGGATTAATTTGTTGTTATGAAATTTGGGGCCTAGGATTTTGCGTAATATCTTTCTTTCCTTGACCTCCAGCCTATCAATCGGTCCTTGGGTGGTGACAGACAATGTTTCGGCTGCATATAGGGCTTCTGGTTAAATTACCGTGTTATAATGTCTTATCTTGTTATTCCAGGAGAGAGACTTCTTGTTATAAGTGTCCTTCGTAAATTGGAAGGCAAATTCAACTTTATTTCTCTTGGATTCCACTGCCTTCTCTCTAGCGCATTCCAGCTGATCCATTATTATTATTATTATTATTATTATTATTATTATTAAGTTTATTATTAAAACATTTTAACTAGTTTGGGAAAAAATGCAATCGTAAAACAATCACATCATTCGTTGAAGAAGAAACTACATAGAACTTTATGGCGTAACAAAAATGGATAATCAAGTAATGAATTCATCAATCTGCATTAGTTTCTTTTATCCCGGTGAAGTAATTGGAAATAATTTGAATTGGAATGTGAAATATGAACATAACACTGAGCACGGCTGTTATACTGAAATAATTGCTTCAGTATTTACGCGGAATTAAGTACTGTTACGGCTGTGAGTTTGTGTCATCGCTCGCCGCATGAGTCACAACTGCCCCAGGGATGGGCTGTGGCCTGCCTCCTGTATTGCGTGCGCCTTATGCAACAGGGCTACTAGGACAAAGGGATAGTCCAGAATATTCGTGACTGGACCAGCAATGGAAACCTCGAGAAGCCGTGAACCCTGGATGGATCTAGAAGCATTTATTGAGTCACCGGCCTGCTATATAAGTGTGACCTGTCAAGCAGTGGTTGTTGTTGTGTTTTACGAGCTAGTGCGAGCGATTATCTTGAGCGACAGAAGTGTGGTGACTTGCGAAACCCCTAGTGAAGCTGATTCTCTTGACACCGAGGAAGTGATTGTGGTGCTTGTGAAACAGTGTATAGTACAGTGACAGACCTAGTGCAGCTATTTCCAGCGAGCGTACGGGGCCGGACTCATTAGCGAAGAGGATTAACTGTGGTCTGTTGACAAGTGAAAGGGAAAGTATTCTTGACGTGAGGAAACTGGAGTAAGGTAATGATTGCTGTTGAGTAGTGTATTTTTCTGGCTGCAATAAAATTAATTATTTCTTTAAAGAAACAATCTGTGTTGTGCTTCAACCCACCGAAATCCAGTTAACAAAAGTGCCACTAGGGGGTGGCACGTAACAACTGGTGTCAGAAGCCGGATTACGAACTCAAGCACAACACCTGACGGTCCTGGTTTCAAAACCCGAGCAGGTCATTTTCTCTAATATTCCTGTGAGTGCATGCCCTTTACAAGACAAACAACTAAAATGGAGGAGAAATTGGCAGCATTGCTAGAAAAGTTAAATGGCATGGAAACCAAGATGGAGGACGGCCAGAAGAATTTAACCAAGGAGCTAACTGCCAAATTAGAAGACGGCCAGAAGAAGCTAGAAGACGGCCAGAAGAAGATGGAGGACGGCCAGAAGAAGTTAGCCGAGGACCTAACTGCCAAACTAGAAGACGGCCAGAAGAAGTTAGCCGAGGACCTAACTGCCAAACTAGAAGACGGCCAGAAGAAGATGGAAGACGGTCAAAATAAGCTAGCGGAGGACCTGAAGAGGATAGAGGACGGCCAGAAGAAGATGGAAGACGGTCAGAATAAGTTGACACAGGACCTGAAGAAATTAGAACTGGGTCTGCGTGAGGAAGTCACGGCAGTGGAAAAGAAGTTCGACGCCTTACAAGTGTAAGTTGCCGAGCTGCGCCAACGCCCGCTGATGGGGGTGGAGGAGAAATTCAACGTCTTACAAAAGGAAGTTGCCGAGCTGCGCCAACGCCCACTGACGGGGGTGGAGGAGAAATTCAACGCCTTGCAAGTGGAAGTTGCCGAGCTGTGCCAACGACCGCTGATGGGGGTGGAGGAGAAATTCAACGCCTTACAAGTGGAAGTTGCCGAGCTGTGCCGGTGCCCGCTGATGGGGGTGGAGGAGAAATTCAACGCCTTAAAAAAAGAAGTTGCCGAGCTGCGCCAACGCCCACTGACGGGGGTGGAGGAGAAATTCAACGCTCTACGACAGGAAGTTGCCGAGCTGCGCCAACGCCCGCCCACCGTTACACCGGGAATATCAGGAACGGGACATAGCAGAGTGACGCCCCCAACCTTCGACGGAAAGGTCCCGTGGAGCACCTACTTACGTCAGTTCGAGGCGGCCTGTTCCATAAATAACTGGAACAACACAGAAAAGGCTACAGCTCTCATTGTAGCGCTGAGAGGTGACGCCCTTAACGTCCTTCAGGCCATCCCGACTGGATCCCAGGACTACGCTTCCCTGATCGCCCATATGGAGTCCCGATATGGAGATAGCCATCTTCAGCAGGCCTATCAGATGCAGCTCCGGACCCGGGTACAGAAGAACGCGGAAACCCTGCAGGAGTTCGAGATGGACATCGCACGCCTCGTAAGGCTCGCCTACCCAACAGCGCCGGCCGACTTTCTGGAGAAGATAGCGACGCAGACTTTCACCGACGGGCTTCGGGACTCGGACACTCAACAGGCGCTGCGTCTCGCGCGCAATAAGACCCTGGCAGATGCGCTGAGCCACGCACTTGAGTTCGAGACGGCAAAACAGGCATCCAGAATGCACGCGCGGGTGCGTCAAGTGGAAGTCGACGAACCAGTAAAAACCAACGAGACCATGCCCCTGGCCGACGAATTAATGGAGGCGCTAAGCCGTTTCTTCGATAGTCGCGGTACCACCAGCAACGACACAGCCGGAAGACAACCGGAGAGGCGGCCCGGAAGAGGACTACCGACTTGCTGGGCCTGCGGTAAGAAAGGCCACCTGAGCAACGACTGCGGTGATCGCCGCAGCCGAGGGTATCCGACGGGAAATCAGTCGTCTGAAAACCGCGCGACCCAGGGAAACGAGTATTAGCCAGCCTTGGGGGGCAAAGGTTGGCTTGTGACAGTCGTCAAGCCCCAGCAGTCCAAGTGCGTGTGACGAAGTTACGGAGGGACAATAGCAGCCTGATGGTCGACGGAGTCGTCAACGGAGTGAGCTGGCCCATGCTGATCGACACGGGAGCGTCGAGGACCATCGTCAGTCCCACCGTGATCCCGAAGTGGAGAGTTCAACCCACACAAAGGAACCTCCAGCTAATAACCGCGACCGGAGAGACCGCACCGGTACATGGCGAAGCATCACTGGAGTTCGTCATTGGTCGACGGGCGATAAAGCATCCAGTGCTTGTGGCTGACGTATCAAATGAAGTGATCATCGGACTGGACTTCCTGGACCAGAACAACATCATCTTGGATGTGAGTACCAACACTCTGCACTTCGGAGTTGAGGAACTTGCTTTGCAACCTGCGCACGAGTCCATCACCGCACGGCGAGTAAGGCTGAGAGAAGACGTCATCGTTCCCGCCAGGACGGAGGTCAGCGCTGCCGTAATTGTCGACGGAACTGCTGAGGGAGTGGCGGCTGTCATCGAGCCAAAATATGAGGACATCCAGACAAAAGGATTGCTAGTTGCCAAGACTCTCATCAACACGACGTCTCGGCCGTACGTCCGCCTGTCCAACCTGAACGACTACGACATTACGGTTCACCGGGACACCAACCTAGGAGTCTGCGAGCCCGTTACCTGGATTGCCCGCATCACAGATACGACAGACAGACACCTGCAGACGGACAACCGAAGAAGACGCACACTGCCAGAAGAACTACAGAAGCTGTACCAAGGATCCCAGGACCATTTAGACGAGGAACAATCACGCCAACTTCAGGACCTGCTACGCGAATTCCAGGATGTCTTCTCCGTGGGGAGCAAAGACTTCGGCATTACAAGCTTGTTCCAGCACAGAATCGACGTTGGGGACAGCGCACCGATTAGGGCCCCATTCCGACGTGTCCCGCTCGCCCAGCAAGCCGAAGTCGACCGGATGGTAGAAGAGATGAAGGAGCAAGGGGTGATCGAGCCATCACATAGTCCTTGGAGTTCTCCGGTCGTGCTAGTGAAGAAGAAGGACGGTTCCACCAGGTTCTGCGTGGACTACAGGCGGGTGAACGACGTCACGAAGAAGGACAGCTACCCTCTACCCCGGATCGACGACACGCTGGATACCATATCAGGGTCAAGGTGGTTCTCCACCTTGGATTTGAAGAGTGGCTACTGGCAGGTGGAGGTCCACCCTAAGGACCGCGAGAAAACGGCGTTCTCTGTGGGCAGCGGGCTCTGGCAGTTCACCGTCATGCCATTCGGTCTGTGCAACGCCCCTGCGACCTTCGAAAGGCTAATGGAGTCCATTCTGAGGGGACTACACTGGAAGACCTGCCTGGTCTACCTAGACGACGTCATCGTTCTGGGGAGAAGCTTCGAGGAGCACTACAGCAACCGGAAGGAGATCTTGTTGAAGCTACGGGCTGCCCAGCTGAAGTTGAGCCCCAAGAAGTGTCAGCTCTTCCAGAAGCGGGTCCAGTACCTTGGGCATATCGTCTCCGAGGAAGGGGTGCGCACCGACCCAGAGAAGACCGCAGCTGTGAGGGAGTGGCCAGTTCCGAAGGACAAGTCCCAACTACGAAGCTTCCTGGGACTCTGCACTTATTACCGTCGCTTCGTGAGGGGATTCGCCGACATCGCCAAACCTTTACATCGACTGACTGAGAAGGACCAACTCTTCACGTGGACAGCAGAATGCCACAGTGCCTTCGAACAACTCAAGCAGGCTCTGTGCACCGCGCCTATTCTGGCCTATCCCAGACCTGGAACAAGGTTCATCGTCGATACCGATGCCAGCGACTTTGGCATAGGGGGAATCCTGTCGCAGGTAGTGGACGGCGAGGAGAGAGTAGTGGCCTACTTCAGCAAGGCCTTGTCAATGCCAGAAATGAACTACTGCGTCACCAGGAAGGAGCTGCTCGCCATCGTGAAGACCATTGAACATTTCCACAAGTACCTGTACGGGCAAGAATTTCTCATCAGGACCGACCATGCATCCCTGCGGTGGCTCCTGAACTTCAAGCAGCCCGAGGGTCAACTCGCGCGGTGGTTAGAGAGGCTTCAACAGTACAACTTTGAGATTCAGCACAGGAAAGGCCAACTGCATTCTAACGCCGACGCCCTGTCACGAAGACCGTGCCCCGAAGACTGCACCTTCTGTGCCCGAAGGGAGGAGAACACCGGGATACTGTGCCGACGGACTACTGTGGAACTTCAAGGGAACTGGAGCCGCGAATCTTTCACGCGGGCACAAGCAGAAGATGATGACCTGGGACTGATAGCCGAATGGAGGAGGGCCTGTGTCCCCAGACCCGGATGGGACATTGTGAGTGACTGCAGCCCAAAGTTTAAGTCCTACTGGGCACAGTGGGACTCGCTGATTGTAAGGGATGGCCTCATCTGCCGCGCCTGGGAGAGCACCGACGGGAAGACATCTCGGGAACAAGTCGTCGTTCCAAAGGCTATGACGGAGGAAGTCCTGAAGGAAGTCCATGGAGGATCATCTGGTGGACACCTAGGGATAAAGAAGACCCTGGAGAAGCTGAGAGAGCGGTTCTACTGGATCGGATGCCGAACAGACGTGGAGAACTACTGCGCGAGGTGCCACGATTGCGCAGCCAGCAAGGGCCCAGGACGATGACGACGGGGTCCACTGAAGACCTACAACGTGGGCGGCCCCATGGAGAGAGTGGCCATCGATGTTGCTGGGCCATTCCCGTTAAGCGAGGCAGGGAACCGCTACATATTAGTCGTCAGCGACTACATTACCAAATGGCCGGAGGCGTATGCGCTCCCTAACCAAGAAGCTGCGAGGATTGCAGAGACCCTGGTGAAGGAATTCGTCAGCCGGTACGGAGTACCCCTGGAGCTGCACTCCGACCAAGGGAGGAACTTCGAGTCGCAGGTGTTCCAGAACCTATGCCAGCTGCTGGGAATCCGGAAGACAAGGACAACGCCGCTACACCCTCAGTCCGACGGGATGGTAGAGCGATTCAATCGCACCATCGAGAACCATCTCCGAATAGTCGTCAGCGAGCACCAGAGGGATTGGGACAAGCATCTTCCACTATTTCTCCTGGCCTACCGCGCCGCCGTGCATGAAGCCACCGGGTGCACACCAGCCCGGGCCATGTTTGGGAGGGAGCTCCGTCTACCTGTCGATCTTGCCTTCGGCCGACCTGGGAATGATCCGATCCAGGTAAGCCAGTATTGTAAAGAACTGGTCGACCAACTGGAGGACGTACACGCGTTCACGAGGAGGAAACTGCGGATCGAGACCGACCGAATGAAGACCCGATACGACCAGCAGACGGATGCCGGCGGATTCCACGAGGACGACCTGGTCTGGCTCTTCAACCCATTACGGAAGAAAGGCCTGTCACCCAAACTGCAGAAGTCCTGGGAGGGCCCGTACCGAGTCGTGAAACGGATCAACGATGTCGTCTACAGGATCCAGCGGAGCCCGAGGGCAAAGATGAAGATCGTGCACCGAGATCGCCTGGCAGCCTACGGAGGGACACAGACGGACCAATGATTGATCGGGACGATCAGCCTTTTTAGGAAGGGGGTGGTGTTACGGCTGTGAGTTTGTGTCATCGCTCGCCGCATGAGTCACAACTGCCCCAGGGCTGGGCTGTGGCCTGCCTCCTGTATTGCGTGCGCCTTATGCAACAGGGCTACTAGGACAAAGGGATAGTCCAGAATATTCGTGACTGGACCAGCAATGGAAACCTCGAGAAGCCGTGAACCCTGGATGGATCTAAAAGCATGTATTGAGTCACCGGCCTGCTATATAAGTGTGACCTATCAAGCAGTGGTTGTTGTTGTGTTTTACGAGCTAGTGCGAGTGATTATCTTGAGCGACAGAAGTGTGGTGACTTGCGAAATCCCTAGTGAAGCTGATTCTCTTGACACCGAGGAAGTGATTGTGGTGCTTGTGAAACAGTGTATAGTACAGTGACAGACCTAGTGCAGCTATTTCCAGCGAGCGTACGGGGCCGGGCTCATTAGCGAAGAGGATTAACTGTGGTCTGTTGACAAGTGAAAGGGAAAGTATTCTCGACGTGAGGAAACTGGAGTAAGGTAATGATTGCTGTTGAGTAGTGTATTTTTCTGGCTGCAATAAAATTAATTATTTCTTTAAAGAAACAATCTGTGTTGTGCTTCAACCCACCGTAATCCAGTTAACAAAAGTGCCACTAGGGGGTGGCACGTAACAGTACATTTGGACAGTAATGGAAACACTCTGGTGATATGGTTAAAATAGTGTGTATTGTTTTGCTTTAGAATGATGCAGAAAAAAAACAGTGAACCACCACATTGAGCTGCCATTCGCTACAAATGATTTACTAAATTATGGAACAGTTTACCAATCACGTATCCAATGTTATGAATGCAAACTATGTGTATTGACTATGCGTCATGTGGTGAGTATAATGCATGGTGTAAATATGGTAGGGGTTTTGTGATCTTATTGTTGTTATTGTTGCTTCTTGTATTATGAGCTTGAGATATCTTAGTTCTTCAGCCCCGTTCTGAGCTTATCACGCAAGAACAGAAAACTTACGAGACGTACTATTGCACCATATGCCGACATCACGCTGGGAAATAATGGTACACACTCACGGTCGATTTCTCTAAAGGAGAAAGGAGGAAAGTTATATCAAGCTGCGAACCCAAGGCTCAGCTGTCCGCCTCATTACGTAGTGGCTAGCATTCTTGGCTACCATCGCGAAGGCCCATGTTCGATTCCCAGCCAAGCCAAGAAATGTAATTCTGATCTGAGGTCTGGAACGTAATACACTCAGCCTCGTGAGGCAGAATTGAGAAGTAGCTGTTTCGATTCCAATCTCAGCCATCCTAGAAGTGGTTTTCCGTGGTTCCTCACCTCTACTTTAGGCAAATGCTGGGATGATACCTAACTTAAGACCACGGCCGCTTTTTGCCCAAATCCTATTTAGATTACAAATACACACACTAGTACAGAGAAAACACAGTTACACAGGTAATCAGACAGCTATTACACAAATTCTCTAAAGAATCAACACAACAACAGGGCTCTGAAGCTCCACTGCCTGCTGGCCAACTCGGAGCTGATCAGCCGAACGGGTGCCCAGTGCGGAAAAATACACACATCAAAAAAAGTTTTGCATCACCTCGGTTCCCAGATCTCCGGCATATAGACGTTGACTGTGTATATTGTATCAAAGATACAGTCCCTTTGACTGTTCATAGATGTCACTAAAACTGCTCAAAGATGTAAACAACCATGCATGAGCAGGGCCTATTAGACGGAGGGGGTACGACAGCCGATCAGTTCCAGTCATTCCACCAGGACGAAGGTACGCTGCTCATGTTGTCTGTAGTTCTACCATGCCTAGAAGGTCAATACCGCAGTTCGATCGCGTCCGCATTGTTACTTTGTGTCAAGAAGGGCTCTCAACAAGGGAAGTTTCCAGGCGTCTCAGAGTGAACCAAAGCGATGTTGTTCGGACATGGAGGAGGTACAGAGATACAGGAACTGTCGATGACAGGCCTCGCTCAGGCCGCCCAAGGGCTACTACTGTAGTGGATGACCGCTACTTACGGATTGCCGCTCGGAGGAACCCTGACAGCAATGCCACCATGTTGAATAATGCGTTTCGTTCAGCCACAGGACGTCGTGTTTCAACTCAAACTGTGCGCAATAGGCTGCATGATGCGCAACTTCACTCCCGACGTCCATGGCGAGGTCCAGCTTTGCAACCCCGACACCATGCAGCGCGGTACAGATGGGCCCAACAACATGCTGAATGGACCCCACAGAATTGGCATCACGTTCTCTTCACCGATGAGTGTCGCATATGCCTTCAACCAGACAATCGTCGGAGACGTGTTTGGAGGCACCCTGGTCAGGCTGAACGTCTTAGACACACTGTCCAGCGAGTGCAGCAAGGTGGTGGTTCCCTGATGTTTTGGGGTGGCATTATGTGGGGCCGACGTACGCCACTGGTGGTCATGGAAGGCTCCGAAACGGCTTTACGATACCTGAATGACATCCTCCGACCCATAGTGCACCCATATCGGCAGAATATTGGAGAGGCATTTGTCTTCATGGACGACAATTCTCGACCTCATCGTGCACATCTTGTGAATGCGTTCCTTCAAGATAACGACATCGCTCGACTACAGTGGCCAGCATGTTCGCCAGACATGAACCCTATCGAACATGCCTGGGATATGTTGAAAAGGGCTGTTTATGGACGTCTTGACCCACCAACCACTCTGAGAGATTTACGCCGAATTGTCGTTGAGGAGTGGGACAATTTGGACCAACAGTGTCTTGATGAACTTGTGGATAGTATGCCACGACGAATACAGGCATGCATCAATGCAAGAGGACGTGCTACTGGGTATTAGAGGTGGTGGTGTGTACTGCAATCTGGACCACAAATGCTGAAAGTCTAGCTGTATGATGGTACAACATGCAATGTGTGGGTCTCATGAGCAATAAAACGAGCTGAAATGTTGTTTGTGTTGATCTCTATTCCCTTTGTATTTAAAGGTTCCGGAACTCTTGGAACCGAGGTGATGCAAAACTTTTTTTGATGTGTGTAGATGACACGGACTAAAAGGCGGCCCTCACACCTACAGTTTATCGGAACGATTTTCACGTGCGACGTCATGTCTGAGCGTTAAACTGAGAAAACTGCGCAGTTTGTACATATAATAACACAGGTACTAGAACTGACCAAACGGGTCCTCTTTTCATCCGAGAACTGTGCAGTTTACACAGATAATCTAACGGATCTGTCAGTTATCGTCTAGTTTCCCATCATGGAAGGACCCCAGCTTACAAAGAAAGAGGCAACTTTAGCTACCAGTGCTTTTTTCCATTTTTTCTTCTCTTTGTCGGACAAAATTAAAGCCGAAGCAGCCAACATACAGCAACCTACCACCCTGCACTGGCTCATTTCTTGAATCACTGCAGACTACACAACACATATCAACCGCATTCACAACGAAATTCACCAGAACTGCCACAAAAACTGATACACTGATAAACTGATAAACACCCTCAGTTCAGTTTCTCGCTCAGTTATTCGGACAGTTTTTCGTTCCGGTAAGCTGAAGGTGTGTAGGCCGCTTTTCACCGAACACCCATCAGACGAAGCTTCGCTCGCCTAGTGAGGTGCAGTAAAAGATTCTGGGGACTGCCCCCGAGTTAACCATTGGGTTCATACATAACTATCTTACAGTAATAACTTCGAATCATGAACAAGAGCCAGAGGCGCATGGTAATAGAGATGTGGGCCGGGTAAATACCCAGTGGGAAGGTAAATATAAATTGGGTATTTACCCGGGTATATACCCGGTGGTCATTTTAATACCCACAATGAGGGTATTTTCAGTTTTTTGAGCTTTACACAAGACTTTTTGATGTGTTGATGAAGTGATGGACAAACAAGGACTGAAACACAGGTATTTGATGCCTTAAATTGAAATCAGAAACAATATTGAACCTTCAAAACTAAATTTAAAAAAAGCAAAATGAACGTCCGGGTATTTTTGGGTATTTATATGTTTTGGCACTGTAACCTTGTCTTTAAGTGTGTTATTTCCTTAAACTAAAGTACAATATTGGATAAAACCTTTTGGTTGTTTTGTGTTTTAAATTTTTAATAAATACCAAGTTATTGAGGAGGTCTAGTTTTATTACGGTGCTGGAAATGAGCAACAAAGTTGTGAGAGGGATGAGCTACTTTTGTAGTAATAAGAGAGGGCTATACGCATATTAATTGGAATATGTGTATGCCAAAACTCAAAAGTAATAAAATATATTCAATAGAAAGGACATTTGAAAAAAAAAAAAAAGTTAGTAAAAGTGCTTTAAGTTATTTCTCATTCAATTTTAAATATATAAAAAATTAATTTCTAAAAAGTTAATGTAGAATAGTTGGCATACCGGTACTCTTTTTTTTTAAGGTTCCACTTACCACGACACAGGATTTTTAATGAAACATCTAAAATACCTGGGTATTTACCCAGATTTATAAATACCTGGGTATTTTACATCACTACATGGTAAAAGTATATTTTCAGCACCAAACTTTAGATGTGCATCAGTACTTAAGACAATATCAAGCACACATATATTGTCAAAAAGTGGAGAACTGTTTCTAAAACATACGATTCAAACCATTTTTGAATGTCGTGTTGCGAAGTAGATAGGACAGTTCACTAGAGCCTGGTGCGGTGGTATATTATACAATATTTCAGGGAGCTGCTGATATCTTTAGATGATATCTGCTTTAATCTGGAGGCGAATTCCCGTCGCTCGTGCCTTGGTATGCACTAGCGTTCTCCATCTGGTGTCGACCCTGCAATGAAGCCCCGTTACCATGGCAACCGAGGCGTCTCAAGATTGTGCATGCGTGGAAGGAAAGAAGGTTTCATCGATCACGTGATGCTGGGCCACTTCTGTGGTTGCATCCCCCTTTCTTGGATCTTTGTCTTCTAGATATTTAATCATTTCTCACGACGACCGTACCATTCCTCAAACTTGAGAAGGAAGTATCTTCCTTTTCTTCCTCTGCTGCTGTTTCTCCACCATTTTCGTCTCCTTTACGAGGCGTTGTCTCTTATTGAGCGTCACTATCTTGGAATGTTAAACTCAGTATTTTTGACCTGGAAGATTACTGTTATTATTATTATCATTATTGCATTGGTGATGGAGATTGTGGCTTCGTTATGGAGTCATTTCTTCCTATACAGGAGCAACACAATACACACTTAGGGGCGTGGTGGCTCAGCGGTCTAGCTGTATGCCTCTCACCAAGGCGGTCCGGGTTCGATTCCCGGTCAATGCATGTGAGATTTTCGAAGTGAAATGCCATGTCCTGTGGTTCGGATTCCACGA
This sequence comes from Meconema thalassinum, assembly GCA_946902985.2. Classification (NCBI taxonomy): domain Eukaryota; kingdom Metazoa; phylum Arthropoda; class Insecta; order Orthoptera; family Tettigoniidae; genus Meconema; species Meconema thalassinum. The sequence continues at coordinate 167,228,479 of OX336396.1, forward strand.
AAAAAGGAGGTCCCGTGGCTCATAATCACAAGATTCACGGTCACGTAAAACTACAATCTTCCTTCTTCCTTTTACAATACACACTTAAGTAACTTGATAGGGTTGGCAGATATAAGCATTCCACGTGCTTACTAGGCGTAGTTCAATTGTTTTGCTAACAGCCATTGGCTGTCGATTTGTATCCAAACACATAATAACGACGCTACCAGAAAATATTGACCAATTGATCCGATATTGTGTATCTCAATAAACGGAACCAAAAGGCCTACTTGATAGACGTTGCTGTGCCACTTAGCCGAACTATGCTAAATACCTAGGCTCAAAAACCAAACAAGTACGCGAAATACGAAAACTATGGAGACTAAATGCGTGAGAATTTTACCACTGGTGATCTCTTCCACGGAAGTTTTTCCAAAGGTGTTGGTAACGGCTCCGGAGGAGGAACAGCAAATGAAACACCTGGTTGCACCCGAGTAGAGATTTGCCGGATGCTTGATATTGTTAGGCTAGTTTTATAACAGTAAGATCGACATGATACTTGACTGTGAAATCCGTAACTCATATACTGAGTTGTACCATATTTATGAGAGAATCAATATAATAATACTAATAATAATAATAAGAAGAATTATGAGCGCCACATTCTTGGGAAGGATACATCGGACAAATGCAGTCTGTGCAATAGATCTACTGAATCGATCCAGCACATCACGGGGGGATGACAAACGCTTGCTTCAAAAGAATACTTGGAGCGGCATAACAACGTAGCGAAAGTAGTCCATCAAGCTTTTGCGCGACGAGGTTTTGTTGAGAAGGAAATCCCATATTACAAATGCAGACCTGGTCAGGTTCGGAACAATGACAATGCGAAGATTGTATGGGATTCCACAATAATAACTGAACGTCCTGTAGAAGCCAACAGGCCACACCTTGTGATATTCGATAAGGAAGCACACAAGGCTACCATCGCCAGTGTTGCTGTTCGGCTCGATGGAAACGTACAGAATACGGTGGCTGGGAAAAGGCGCAAATACCAGCCATTTGTTGCAGAGCTCAGTCATATATATACACGGCTTAAAGGAAGTTTTCATCATCCCAGTTGCTGTCTCTGTGAATTGTTTAGTCACAAAGGACTGGGAAAATGCAAAGAAGAAGCTTGGCTTGCAGAGAAACCATATGCAGTTAATGCAAAAAAAAAAAAAATGCCCTCTTTGGTACTACAAGTATAGCGCGTAAGGTTTTATCTCTTCAGTGACTTGCTTCCGATTGCGCAAGAGTTTCCTTGCTAGGACTCTGCCGCTGGAGGGAACACCAGATACAACTCGTTTTAACAGATGGAGGAGCTCACTGGCCACAGACATGTCACCAAAGAAAGACATGGCTCCTGGCACCGACCTACCTTATCCTGTGTGGAGGTCCCTCAACCGTTTAAGAGTGGGTGTCCCTCGATGCAAGACAAACCTGCAAAAATGGGGGATCCTTCCAACAGAAGCAGACACCTCTTGTGAACGTGGAGCTGAACAAGACCCAAGCCAACTACTTATCTGCTACCTCCTGGACAACCCATGCACAATAGATGATGTTTTTAGAGGAAGCAACAAGGCCATCGCAGTTGCAGTTCTTTGGATATGCTGACCGGACACGGAAATGAATGCATGAATGAGTGACTTGCTCTGAACACCTAGAGATCCAGTGCTAACATCAGTGTCCTTGGCTCGCAAGGAGTCCGCCGATGATGGTTTTGAATTTTTATGTGAAATTCATATATCAAAAAATAATAATTATAATTATACCTATTCGTCTCCGTCTTATTTCCTTGGAGCAATTTGGACCTCCTCTGTTGTACAAATTGAGCAGGCCTAAATTAAACTGTTGAATGAGGGCACCTAGGGCTGACGCAACAAGGCAGAAGCCATTGAAATTGAATGCGTGAGTTTACAATGTATTGAACTGCTTCCTACCAGAGTTTATAAGCGAAATGAAGCTCAGCTCAGCACACCTGCAGTCAACAACCGCGCCACGTGCGGGTTAATCAACTCGGGATTGCTCTTCAATCAATAGTTAGTTAATTGTAGGGGCTTAAGTGTAATGGAGTAAAATTATCATAAAAATTGATTGTGCCAGGTGTAAAGAATATATTGCTAATTAGTGTGTGTGAAATATTAATTACTAGTCAGCAGGTGTGTAGTCATTGTGCCGGACCAATCAATACCACCCTGTCTGTTAGGTACAATGTATCGGTGCTGGCACACAATAGGCTCATCGCATCTCAGGTCTTCACATGGAAATTCATCATCATTGGGCTTAGAATTAGAGAGGCCAATTTGAATAGCTTTAGCACGCACTTTCTATGGGGAGATGAATTGGAATGTATAACTAGGTATAAATACAGCACCAGACATACTCTAGTTGGTTGATTCCTCAGTTTGGGGGCTAGGACAATGCGGTCATGTAACCCCGTGTACTTTGGGTGTGTGTAGAATCTGTCTAATAACCGGTGTTAATTGTGATGGCTGTATTAGTGTGTGTTACCTGTAATTAAGTTTTTTTTTGTCGTGTGGCCTCCGGAGAGGCCGAGTGCAAGTCTTTCTATTCGACGCCCGTGAGCGACCTGCGCGTCGGGATGAGAGATGGAGTGGATGAAGATGAATGAAACTGGGCAAGGATGTGGAAGGAATTGGCCGTGGCCTATCAGAAGGTACCGTCCCAGCATTTGCCTGGTGTTGAAAATGGGAAACCACGGCAAACCATTTCAAGGACGGCGGACGATGGGGCTCGAACCCACGCGTCTACCGAGTCAGCAGAGAGCTTGGTCCCGTGACCTAACGCTGCGCTTTAGCCAGCTGAGCCAATGCTGTGTAATTCAGGTAAGGACTGCAGACGATCAATTTCAAGTAGTTCCTACTTTTGATACCGTCAACGACACCTAGCTGCAATCTTGGCTACTAGATGCAACCAGCGCCTGGTAGCGAACGTTGGAAATTAATAGAGCGTTAATCAAATCTAACCAACAAATTTCGTTTCACACAATTGTAGTTAGTGGAACCTTCTTTTACATGTCACAAATCTATGACATGGGCCCGCCGGCTTTACTTCCCCTCCGAAGGAAGGCATACTGAGTGACTTTTGACACTCTTAAAAAATCCGACGACTTCAACCGGGTTTGATCCCGCGATCTTGGACATTGAAGCTCAGCATGCTACCAACTACTGCACTCCACCGAAGCTGCAGCACCAGACAACGACCTGGTCATGGTATCACAGAATATACAAAATCTACATCTCAGCTTTGATAGACTCATAGCAAGGGCAAACAAGAACAGACACTCGATAAATGAGAACAAAACTATCTATATGGTTTTCAGGAAAGTGGGAAATGGTTGGGGCCCATATCAATCCTGGAAGGAATCAGGACTATTAACTCCTTCAAATACCTAAGAGTATCATTCCAAACCTCGGGGAGATTTTTCACTCGTCATGTAAAAGACAATCATAGCGATTATTAGAGCCATTAATGGCATTAAACATCCACAAGCAATCTCCATTGAGACAGTATGAGGCTCTTCGACGCCAAAATACTGCCCATAAGGACCTACCAACTCCAGGAGATATGGGAAGACTTGAGGAAGAAAGATCTAACGGAGTGGGAGAAAGTTAAAGCCACGTATCTAAAAATGATATTAGGAATTGGGTGGACATTAACCATTATGAAGATGGTATTAAATATTATCCGTGTTGACTCATGTTAATCTCAAATTTTAAAAGCCACATTGTCAAACACTACAAAGTAGTTTAATAATTATAGTATACGTACATGTTTCATTATATTAATGATAACTTCATCAGCGTGAAAAGGTCTTAGAAATTATGTTCACAAAAAATAAAAAAATAAAAATGGATATCCTTACAAAATGTTCATTAATTTAAAAAGATGAGAGGTTACAAAAAAAAAGAAAAATACAGAGTAAAACCAATTAACTTAGACAAAGCCAAAGGATTCTTACAGAGCTCCCAACAAGTAAGAATCCTTTGGTTTAGTCGAAGTAAATTGATTCTATCAAGTTAGAAAGAAAATCCACAGCCTGCTTCCAGTCTCCGACCGGGTCAGGAATGGAATGAATGAAGCTCCTATCTGGCGGCGAGGATATGAACTGTGCCGGCTGCAGAGGCCTGACGCACTCCCCTGGGGCAATGATTAAATGAATGACAGATGAAATGACATGATAGTGGAGAGTGTTGCTGGAATGAAATGTTGACAGGAAAAACCGGACTACCCGGAGAAAAACCTGTCTGCCTCCGTTTTGTCCAGCACAGATCTCACATGGAGTGACCGGGATTTGAACCACGGACCCAGTGGTGAGAGGCCGGCGTGCTGCCGCCTAAGCCACAGAGGCTTTTTGATTCTATCAAGTAGTCTATGTATTTATTAATTATACTTTTGTGACCTTTTATTTATTTAAATTATTGACATTTTTTTAAGGATATCCTTTTTGTTTTTGTTAACATAGTTTACAAGATTTTTTTCACGCTGACGAAGTTATCATTGATATAAAGAAGCATCTACGTGTAATTTTCTTTCTAGTGTTCGATGAGGCAGCTTTTATAATTTGATATCAGGATAATAGGAGTCTCAAAGTAAACACTATCAAGTTTAGTCTATATTTTGGCAAAGGAGACGTTCCTGATTCAAGACTTGCGCTACCAGCTATCTACCACAGATGGGTATGAAAAGTTGCTGAATGTCCTGCTAGAAAAAAGGATGGATGTAGACGACGACATTTTCGCCACAAGAGCCAAGATCGACAGAAGCTGTACAGGGACCCGCCAACGAATGAGGAATGTCGTCAATAGACTGGTGGTGCACGGCTTCCATCACAAAATGTGCAGCACGAAAAGTTTCCACACAGTACTTGTACTTGCACGTTCTGCGGGATGAGCTAATGCACTCTGGTGCACGAACTCTGAGAAATCGGTGACTGAACTAAGTGCTGAAGACTGATTCTATTCTGTTCATCCAATACCGTAAATAGTTTCCAGCATGTAAATGAACATCCTTAATGAACCATACGAGATATTGAGATAAATGCCTGACCAAAATCGTCTCTTCCTCAGTCATAATATGCCATTTTATGTTCGACGATGTCGAAATGTAAATGTTATATGTTAGAAAACTGTATCATAATGAGGGTCATTATAACACTATTTTTCATTATGAAACAGTTTCTCCCACCAATCAGAGCTCAAGAAACAGTTGTGTGACCAATTAGGTAAAGATAGCATCGCATCTGCGCTGACTTTCAGGGCCTCCTATTTTAAATTTCAATGCGTGGCTAGTGTCATAGTGCGTTATTTCAGGAGGCCATGGTCAAATACAAGGTATTCTCTGCGTCCCATGCGCTCTGTTCAGTACATAATACTGGCGAAATCTCGACAGATATTTATGAATATTTATGTTCGAACATAACATAGTTATAATTATCGTCGAACATAAACAGTCGTATGCAACTCGCCTATAATGGTAATTAACACACTCGTACGGAAATTATAAAACTCGCGGAATACTCTTGTCTTAGTTATTGCCATTATAGGCTCGTTGCATAATGTGCTATTTATGAATAAACTGTCAAATATGGTTACTTAACCTGAAATATTTCACAGTAGGCCTCGTCATTCATGACGTCACAGCCTGTGAGTTTGAGGGGACATGGTCATGAAGCGCTGTATGACAAATGATCAATGTGGCTCATTTATCTGTCAGGGTATTGTTTATGGCATCAAATGCTCGCTCGTAATCAGCATTACTCACCGTTTCACGATTTACAGCCCGGTATTAATATTAAATTTCTATTTACGATCGTCTCTGAAGCACAAAATGGCTATCTTTGCAATTAACTACCGGAAGTTAAGTGAAACATGGCGGCGAAAATAAACAGATCATATGTCCAGTTATGGCACACACGATATTGTTCTCAAGTTGTGATGTTAAGACAGAGTGTAGGCTATCACATTCTTGTCTTCAGTCATACTTTCTCGAGGACTTCTGAATATATTATGTAGATTTCATTAGAAAAACTACCCATTGCAATGGGTACAGTACCCGAAAATAAGCCCGAGCAGGTTCAGGATTTGTCAATCCAAGGATGAAAAAGGATTGCAAAAGCACTGAGGTCCCCGGCTAAGCAAACCACAGTCTAGCGCTGACACGTTGCTCATTTGGGACATTTTCAAAGATGGAAATGATGTTGTACTATGGATTTTTCTGCAGGAATAAATATCCTAATTACTGATGGAAGTTGAGGTTCCTGATTCTCGGGTAACTATGGGTTAAAATGGTAAACAAGGGCACCTAATATCCATAGCACATCATCTTGATAACTACCACAAAAATATTCGAAAATTTCTATGAAACGGATTAATCAAAGCGTGCTGGCTAATTTATTCAAGAAAAGAAACAACTAGGCTACACTATAAAATTAAATAGCACCCCTAAATCTATCTAAATTCACTGAAATAAAATAAATTAGATGAATTGAACTAAAATCAGGTCAATGACCTTACTCTTCTCATATAACTATACAAAAAGGGACTACTTGATACTGCTAGGAGATTTTCAAAATAAAAGAAATAAAATAAAATATGGTTTATGAAGAAATAAAATAACGAATAATTACTTTACTATCATGAAAATAAAATACAAAAATAAGTATTAATTTTTATTTAGTTACTCCTAAGAGTCCTACTTCTATCGCATATAAATCGAAACATACTCTAAATGAAATACCCAACCTAAAATAGTTAAATAGTTGAATTCCGTGAAATTGTCAAGATCTCCCGCGCCCGAGGTATTCGCAGGGGGCAACCCAACTGGAGTGCAAGGCTTTTATCCTGGGTTAACCACATTTTTTTAAATCACAATATCCCCTACGCCAGGTTTGTATATAGGGTGTATCAGAGATAAGTACAAATATTCTTTTCTGCCAGTTGTTGGTATGGCCCTAAGTTTGCTATTTATGAGGGTCATAGTATGTGTCCTACCAAGCTATCTCTTCTCTTCATTAGCAGTAGCCAGGAAAATCTCTCCTGTCCCACTCGTCTTAATACGTCTTCATTTTTTACTCTATTTGCCTATTTGATCTTCATAATGCTCCTGTAACACCACATTTCAAACGCTTCTACTCCCCTATTCTCTGCTGTGCGAACAGTCCAAGTTTCACTTCCATATAGTGCCACGCTCCAGACAAAGGTTTTCATAAATGACTTTCTAATACCTAAATCTATATTCGATGTCAACAGATTCCTTTTCTGCCGAAATGCTTTCCTTTCCCGAACAAACCTACTTCTTATTTTCTCTGTAAAGGCTTATAAATAAAACATGACAACCTCAGAGCAACAACTATAAAAATATGTTTTTGGAATTCCGTTCTTGACGACATTTTTTTATTGCTGACTCTCTGCATTATTATAATTTTGCCATCACGTATGTCCAGCTCCATGGCTAAATGGTTAGCGCGCTAGGCTTTGGCCCAAAGTGCCCCAGGTTCGATTCCCGGCTGAGCCATCAGGGATTTTAAGCCCATGAGGTTAATTCCCATGGCTCGGGGACTGGGTGAATGTGACGGTTCAGTGCCATTTCGTCCATGTGCCATTTCGTCTAGCAACAAATTTCCTTGAAAATCGAGCCATTTCGTCCACCTCGGTTTTACAAATTATTACGCAATTTAATGAGTGCCATCTCGTCCAGACGAAATGTTGACAAGGGTTGAGGCAGTGCAGGTAGTCGGAGGTCAATGACCCCTGTGCTCACGTGCACAACCACAGGTTGTGAGATGTATTTTGAACCTGACGTACATTTTGTGCGTATTATTCAATGTACCAGTATTCCTTTTGTGAGTATTTTCGTTCTAAATTCCGTTTTGTAAGTATTACCGCTCTCCATTTTGTGAGTAGTTTTAATCTGAGTTCCTTGTTTTGTAAATATTTTCCTTCTCACTTAATTTTCGTTCTGGTTTACACTTCATTGTCATTTTCGCTATCACCCAGACCGTTAGGGGCTGATAACCTAGATGTTAGGCCCCTTAAAACAACAATTATCATCAATCATCATCATCATAATTATCACCTGATTTGTGAAAATATTTGTTTCTATTCTCACTATGTAGTTTACATTATGAGCATTTCATTGTAAAATATAGTTGACTGGTGGCAAACGAGCGGAGCGAGTGACGTCCATTATTACAAACATCATAAAATTACTTATTTCTAACAAGAAAAGCAATGAAATGAATCAGTTATTGTAGACCTGTCAAACTGTCAATCATAGGTGTTTGGACGAAATAGCACTAGTGGGACCGGGTGAGTTAGCCGTGATGGTTACGGCATGACTGATGGCAGTCGCTCACATCCGGGAGGCGAGGAGGTTCGAATCCCCCCGCCGGCAACCTTGAAGATGGTCTTCTGTGGTTTCCCATCTTCCTTCCAGGCAAATGCCGGGGTTGGTCCCTAACTATAGGCCACAGCCGCTACCTTCCAACTCCTCGTCCTTACAATCCAACTTCCCTCCTTCCCTCCCCAACGGTACTTGTAGCTCACCCATTGGGTGTCCGTCTCGAACCAGCTACAAAACTGGCGAGCTGAACATGTCCTCGGACACTCCCGGCACTAAAAGCCATACGCTAAAAAAAAAAAAAAAAAGCACTAGTGGGCCGGTAGAGAGTCAACCCACCTGCCTCTGTTCGTGGAATTTGGACGAAATGGCACGACACCCATTGTGACGTCTTCCTCATCACTTCATCCTCATTACAGCGCGCAGGTCGCCCACGGGCGTCAACAAGAAAGACCTGCTCTCTGCTTCTCCGGAGGCCACAGGATCAGTATTATTATTACCATCACATATTATTCTTAAACACTAATATCTTACCACTAAATGCGAATAATGGCCGTGGTTATTATCGGATCAAATTTTGTAGTATATTTTAATTAATTTTCCATTAAATTGCGAGTTGCGTTGTACGCTTGTAAGCCAGCAAAAAGGCACTGTACTGTAATGCAGTCATTACTGCATACGAGTTCAAGGCAAAGGGTGGGCGTAATCTCTCCGACTCGCTTCTATGAAATGTGAGCCGGCTGCATTGCGGAAAGATTTATGTTTCAGACAAAATTATCCTGCATGATACGAAACTTTCAGGTTTTTGCGACCTAAGTAGATAGGAATATAGATCAATGGAATTCTTCACTCTATTGCTTCCTCGACGGATAGGCGGTAGTGTATCCTGCTACTCATTTCAGGATAGCGGGTTTGATTCCTGGCCAAGGAAATATAATTTTCGAAAGGTGGCAAAAATACACAGTACCCTTTTCGGTATGACGTCGGCCCGTAAGATAGCCTATCTCTCGTATCACAAGACAATTCATTATTAAAACTCAGTCACAAGTTACCCAATAGAGTTCAGATTTTGCTGCTAGGTAACAGTACAAACGGAACGTCAAAATTGGTTTTAATTCAAAAATATACATTAGGTGGCTAAGGCTAAGCCCAAGGGTTGCTCAATCAATGAGCGCGTTGGAACTTGTCAATAGATTTAATGACTTGACTTCCACCTTCCCGTGCTTTAAAAAAATCATGTCAAAATGAAACGTCAAGGGTCAGTTAGTGTGGGAAGATTAAAAGTAGGCTAAACCATAATAGTACATTATGCAACGAGCCTATAATGGCTATAAATAAGACACGAGTATGTTTATAAAACGAGCGTATGCGAGTTTTATAATTTCCATACGAGTGTCTTAATTACCATTATAGGCGAGTTCGACGATAATTATTATAACAATTTTATGTTCGAACATAAATATTCATAAATATCTGTCGAGATTTCGCCAGTTTTATGTACTGAACAGAGCGCATGGGACGCACAGAATACCTTGAATTTGACAATTGCCCAACTATGACACTAGGCCAGGCAGTGAAATTTAAATTAGAACGCCTTGGAACTCAAAGCAGATGCGTTGCTATCCTCACCTGATTGGTCAAACATCTGTTTCTTGAGGTCTGATTGGTGGGAGAAACTGTTTCATAATGAAAAATAGTGTTATAATGACCATCATTATGATACAGTTTTCTGACATATAATAGTCAAGGCCGAACATAAACAAATATAAGTTTTACTCCAGCAATCCAGTTCCTTCCGTGTCTGCTGAGTGGTTTCACCTAGGTGCAATTGGCGGCCCCGGTCGTAGTGCAAGATGCGCTAACCCAGCGATGGTCCGGGCAGGGTCACCAAATGCCTTGGTCCACCTAGGTGAAACCCTGAACACACAGCAAAATCCTCAAAGGATTACTAGAGAATAATATTAATGCCCGTGAAAGCCAACATGTCAAATACATGTTTTATTAATTTTCTAGATCATTTATAAAATACATTTCCACTAGAACCTACACATAGGCTATCCATTATAATATTGGATGTGCTCACTCGTTTAATTTATAATTTATTACTGTTCTGTATCTATTGATTACATTATTAATATTCATCCCTGGCATGATTGAATGGCTATCCACTAGATTAGTGATACACACCACAATAAATACATACATAGGGTTTTAAAAATATATGCACTGCCATGAATTTCCAGTACAGCGTTCACTGCTTTGTGATCAAAGTCATGAATATTGAGTACAAATCTCTTAACTATGAAAGACGGCAGTAGAAAAAGTCTCGTCACCCAAAACATACAAATGAAAAGCACATTATAAAAAAATTCTAGAGGAACTTCGGAGACACATAATAACACGAGAATATTTTATAAATTACTTTCATAAATATTAAATCGGCATATGAGTATTAAAATGAAATTCATCAATTTTATGTACGGTATTTGTACGAATTGACGTATAAATTAAAGTTTATACCTATGAATAGGTGACCTTATAGTCAATAATGTATTGGAAACAGTTATATAACAATACCAGTCTCGGTTAACTCGTACCGTAACTTTCTTCTGTTTTGCTAAATATACCAAGAGCATCTAACTAACGTTAATATTCTATTAAACAAAATGAGAATTAGGAATAAAATTATCACTGTAAAAAATCTTCAGTAAAAACATAGATTGAACTTATAAAATGATGAAAAACAAGTAGTTCCGTGAAGAACTATACAGCCTATTTTCATATATCCTACTCGTGTTAACTGCCACTATCAACATACAACATTTCAGTTTGAATGCTGTAATAGATTCCTAGATATTGAGAACCGACTAAATATTTCAATGGTCACCATGTTGGATTTTATATATGTAGGTCCTAAAGCTATGTACTGTTACATGAAGATTATTGTGTACGTGTAGCATTCAAACTTCAATCACATGATTAGGACACAAGAAGTAACAAGGAGATTTTAAAATTCCGCTCAGCTGACATCTTGTGGTTATGGAAACAATTGAAATAAATTAGATGCCAGTGGATTAACTTTCGTATAAGGATTTACTGTACCAAGTTTCACTGCACTCGGATGGTTACATTTCGAGAAACGTCCATGTGAATATTTATATTTCGCGTCGCTGCATGTTGGATTTGTGATCACCAGGTTATTTAAAGTCCTATAGGTGAGCTTACGTTCATTGCCCCAATGAACATAAAAACATTCAGTTTGATCGCTATGATAGATTCGTAGATATTCAGAGCCGAATAAATATTTCAGATGGTCGCCATGTTGGATTGTTAAATGTATAGGCCATAGAGTCATGTACCATTAAAGGAAAAATATTGCGTAGGTTCATTAATCAAACTTTCACTTCGATCGCATGATTACGACACAAGAAATAAAAACTTAATTTTAAAATTCGCACAGCCGCCATCTTGAGGTTATGTAAACAATTGAACTAAATTAGATACCATTGCATTACAATGTGTATAAACATTTCCTGTACCAAGTTTCATTGCGTTTGGACCATTAAATCGCGAGAAAGTTCTATTTAAAATTTTCAAATTCGCTTGACCGCCATGTTCGTTTTGTAGTTAACCGGTTTTTGAAAGTCTCGTAGATGAACTTCCAGTAGTGCCCTTTATCTCTGTACAAAATTTCAGGGTGATACCGCTAATAGTTTCCGAGATATAGAATGCCAGTGAAATATTTCGCACATCCGCCATCTTGTGGTTATGTAAACAATTGAACGAATTTAGATGTCGGTGCATTACAATGTGTATAACCATAATACTGTACCAGGTTTCATTGCGTTTGGTTCGTTAAATCGCGAGAAACGTCTATTTAAAGGTCACAAATTCGCGTGGCCGCCATGTTGGTTTTGTAGTTACCAGTTTTTCAAAAGTCACATAGGTGAACTTCTAGTAGTTTCCTTTATGACCGTAAAAAATTCCAGGGTGATATCGGGAATAGTTTCGGAGATATTGAATGCTGGTGAAATATTTCGTACAGCCGCCATGTTGGATTGGTGAGACGTAACAAAATTTGAAGGGCACGGTCGGCGTCGTCCAGAATAGTGCTATGAACTTAGCGAGTTTCATTGAAATGGCTCCAGCCGTTTGATTAGGGGACACACACACACACCTCACACACACACACACACACACACACACGCACACACACACGGACAAAAGGTGATCTCATAGCCTTTTTTTTTTTTTTTTTTCAAAATTGAAAATAGGCTAAAAATCGTTTAAAATACTGTTAATTATAACAGAAATACTTATAACGTTTCATATGGGGGTGGTGAGGATATAGGGGCCGCTTGGTGTTAGGCACACAAGAAAAGTACTAACAGACAATCACTTCTTAGCAAAATATTCTGTCAATATTTTAATTTCTTCTATTATAAAACATCGTGCATTTCATAATCACCTTTCTATTCATGTTCTTTCTCTTCAAACCGTTCGTTTAAACTGTCCCCTACAGTTTACTTTCCTTTCAACATAAGATCCTACACAGTTTTCCGTCTCAGAAACATAACACAATCTTACAAAATACTTCATTAGCCAAAGCCCCCCTGTCACCTATTGTTGGTTCACCACAAAGAATCCAGTAGACTCAATGCACTAGACTCCACGTAGTACCCCAGAAATAGGCGGCCATGTCATACCCAAATGTACAGTCACATACTGTCTAATCAAATCGTTAAAAATATGGAAAATATAATCCAAAATTCCTTTAAAAATCAGTTCTGTTACAAATTCAGTATTAAGGATAATTTAAAATATGACAAAAATCATACTGCTCCTAAAAATGTTCGCGCTTATATTAAAATTCTTTTGAGGTTCCAAATATACGGAAATGCTCTTCATGGAGCAGGAAGAAGGTAGTGAAAAGATGTTCAAATTTTATATCATTAAATAAATCGATCATTATGACTCTAATGAGCCGCACTCCCTCCCCGAAAAATTAAAATTGATGTAATGTGGTTTGGTTAACAATTCCACTAGCATGTCAACCTCAACGAATTGTTCTCCCTACCAATGATGACTTGCACATTCCTGTATTGTCAAATATTTTCTTCTTGAATTATGCGTAATATTCATTTATATGTTCATGGAAAATCTCAATCCCAAACTTATGAGATCAACCGGTGGTCTGTGTGTATGTGTCAGTCAGTCAGTCAGTCAGTCAGTCAGTCATTCCGGTGTCTGTATACAACCCTCTACCATCAATTACCAAATATTAAATTAAATTATTATTATTATTTAAACCAAGTCTACTTGTTAATTGTCACTTTAACTCCGAGAGTCATATCGTGACATACAGACAATAAACACATAGATAACATAAATTTACAGTATGGCGTTAGATAATTAAACCCAATGTCCATTCGGCATTTCATAGCTTCCTTGTTATTTCAAAACTTAATAATGTTTTGCAGTAGTTATCTTCATTCACAATATCACTGGGCAACGTTTCTGATGGAAACTGCACAAAGATCTTTCTTAATCATAAATGTGGACACAGTGTTCTTCATTTTTTGACAGTTCTCCATGGGAGACACCTCACAGAAAGAATTACTTTTATTTCCCTATCGAGCCCTTACTGACTGTAAGAGTCGGATAAGTTTTGTGGTAAGGAAAGAAAACCATCAAACTCACAGGAAAAATCTACAGACAGCAATATGTGGCTGTACGGTAGTAATCGTATAGGCTACCTAGTTAATACAGATAGGCTCTCCTAGGCTTTAACAAGATTTATAGCTTAGGAAGCCATCTCCTGTACTTGAATGCTTAATTTACATGCATCTTTGTTCTGAATCTCATCCGACGCTTTCTTATTCCACATTGCCCTGATGGTATTAAAATATTTTGCTAATTGACCTGCTTTCCCCCATTCCCTTTTTAGTAATTTAATTAAAGTGTGACACTCATTTTCATTTTCTATTCTGTTTAGATCTGCTTTGTCTACAAACTTTGCTCTTATCATTTTAATTTCCTTGCATTCCCTGATTCAGGTGCGCCGCACCCATAACCTTCCCACAAAACAGGCAAATGTCCTCTTTTCCTACTTCTCTCAACGCTTTGTTCTTATACACCCCCATTAACCACCAAATTATCCATCTCATTTCTCTTTTCATTAGGCATTGAGGCTTTATGCTTATAAAGTTCCTTATTTCGCAGAACTCCGTTAAGGTTCTCCTACTGGTGCACTCTTCCCTTAGCACCTGCAACTCTACGTCATTAACCCTTTTGCACACTTTTTTACACACCCTACCTTCCTCTCTTTGTAAGTCCCTATCCCATAGATAACCCATTCCTAATCATTCCAGTACACTTCTTACCCCGTCCACCCAGTAGCCCTCTTGCTGATGCTTCATTTGGTGCAGGTAGGCTACCTTAAGCATTTCCCCCCCTCCACCTGCTTTTAAACGAATCCAAGACTTTATGACCCTTTTTAGCCTTCTTTCGATTTTTGCAAAAAAAGAAAGTAGACTTATGAGATCAACACAGGGCGAAAAAAAAAAGTGTGTCTGTCTGTGTGTGTGTATGTGTGTGTGTGAGTCTGTGTGTGTGTGTGTGTATGTGTGTGTGTGAGTCTGTGTGTGTGTGTGTGTGTGTGTGTGTGTGTGTCTGTGTGTGTGTGAGTGTGTGTACTCTGAATGTCTGTCCCCCCTATCAATTCGAACACGGTGAATGCAAATTGAACGAAATTTGGTACAAAGGTAGCACTAGCAAAGGACACCTCAGTGTCATGTTTTATATCGCCGCCATCTTTACTAAAACTGAATGGCGGCCACTCAAACGTTCAAAACGTAAAATCAAATAACGACTAACCAAATCATCCGATCTCTACCAAATTTGGTAACAACATACCTTCGTATAGGATGCGTCTTGTGACCAAATTACAAGGTCGTCGGCCATACCATTTCAGGATGGCGGCCGTGCGAATTATGCAAACTTTATAATCCATATCATGGGACCCACCAGTTCCGATTATCGAGCCGAGAATCGTTTTAACTGTTCTAAAGGAAGAGGCACGTTCGAAATTAAAAGTTTATTTTGTAATACTATAGTGCAGACGTGATTTTAAAAAGCTGAACTGATTCAGTAATAAGACAAGATGGCAGCGGATATCTTGTGCCGGACTTATATTTCACTAATTTGAGTATTGCATGCAATATAGCGTACTGATAAAAAATAAATAAACTTTGTATGAAATGCTTTATATATAAATAATATACTCCAGTGATGAAATCGTTTAGTATAAATTATTATTTGCTAACAAGTTCTATGTAAGTCATTTTAAATAGAACGATATTCGTTGACACAATTAGCTCAGTGGTAGAGTGTTAGCCTATCGCTCAAATGCCTATGGTTCAAACCCGATCAGAGCTAGGTGTTTTGCTTGAAATGTTATATGTTTATTGTTTTGTAATGACTCAGATGTTTTAAAATTAAGCGTTATATTGTGCACATTATGGTGTAAAATATATATTTAATTAAAACATAATTCGCCAGCAGATTTACTCGGGACATCTAGCTGCCAAAAAGGTAACTTCCAGATTTTATTGAAAAGTTTCTTCTTCTGGCCGCTAGAATGCACTCGCTCTGTTAGGATTATATTGTTCGATATTTCACCAATAGATGTCACGACTAGTCTACGTGGGGATCCATTGATTACTGTACCATTATCATTCTATGCGCATCGAATTTGAAGAATGACAAGATGATACTACGATACATTTTAACTTTTTATTTTAAAGGGTTTGTAACAGCCTATTTTGCGTTACTTGAAAATGTTATTAAGCGTTATATTGTGCACATTATGGTGTAAAATATATATTTAATTAAAACATAATTCGCCAGCAGATTTACTCGAGACATCTAGCTGCCAAAAAGGTAACTTCCAGATTTTATTGAAAAGTTTCTTCTTCTGGCCGCTAGAATGCACTCGCTCTGTTAGGATTATATTATCGAAAATATCCACATAGTTTGTATACACACGTCTCTGTAGGGTCATGGAAAGATTTGTTAATTCAATTAGGGTTGTGAAAGCCATGCACAACCAGACGTGTAAAGACATGCCTCAACTCAAAGTTGGATGTTGCCCACGGCAGGTCGTAATAATAATAATAATAATAATAATGTTATTGGTTTTACATCCCTTTTAACTACTGCTGATTTTAGAGACACCGGGGTGCCGGAATTTTGGCCCGAAGGGGATCTTTAACGTGCCAGTAAATGTACTGACACGGCTCCCTCGCATTTGTGCACCCTCAAATGCCAGCTGACTGCGCCAGGATACGAACCTGCAACCTAGGGCCCAGCAAGCGAGAACGTTACCGCTGAGCCACGCCGCCAGTCCGGTCGATTATGTCTCCAGATCCATAACATTCTTGATATACTTCTTATCTTTCTTTCTTCAATGATGGTAGCAGTTTTTATCTAGGTCGTGGCGTTTGGTAGAGGTAAATCGTTTCTAAGGTCTTCAACAAAGAATAGTTCTATTATACTCTTTGATAATAACAACGAGTTATAACTATACTCATACATTTAGGAGAAAGTAGGCTATATGTTCTTTACTGAACATCTTGTTATGATATGTTGTCTAATGCTTACATCCTCACACAACATTCTCGCTCCACAATTCGCCGTGCAACTAGGTAGCCCCAAAATTATCTTGGCAAACCTACTTACAATACTGTCCAGGGTTTTCGTTCCTTCCTCTAAACCCCATACTTCCACTCCATAGAGTGCTCTTGAAACGATGAGTGCGTTGAACACATTCTTATACACTTTGTAGTCAAGATTCGGTAACCTACGCTCTAACACTTTAACATTCGCCAATGCCGCTAGCCCTTTCGATTTTGCCCTTTTAATTTGTTCGGTCCATTTACCATTTCTCGCCATTATCGTCCCTAGATACTCAAGTTTTTTCACCGTCTCTAACTGAGACCCATTCATGACCCACATGGCTCACAGAATTCTGGCGACACAAAGAACCTGAAAGGGGAGAGGATATGGGTAAGGAGAGAAATGAGTAAAGAAGAGGCAAGCGAGCAACGGACCTTGCAGTTTCATTTAAGGAAGGCAAGGAGCTCTGGTCTCAAGGCTTATGTAAAAGGTAATAGACTGGCGGTTAGCGGCAACAACTGGGATCGGATTTGGACAGTGGCACAACTCCAGGATATGGAGAAGCAACAACAACAGGAGACAGTTAGACCTAGCAACCAGGCGGAAGCAGTTGTCGGTTCAGAGGAAAGTGCGGTGATGATTCAACAGAGAGCATCGACCTCCAATTACCAAATACCTGAACAAAATTGAACAATAATTCTAGAGTAGTAGCCACTCTTCCGTGCACTTGAGCAACACTTCAAATATTGGTGCTATCTTAACAAAACAAATGCCGGCCACTTGCATTTACTTTGTCTAGCACGTCTACCGGCTAAATGAAATATACTAAATTAAGAACTCCCTCACCATCCCATGAGAGGAGTTGACCAGCAATGTTAGTACCTTGTTGGCTAATTAATTCTATATATAGCGCCGTGCGCAATTTTTCGGTATTCTAACAATCGATTCGGTGTGTTTATGTCCCACAAAATTATTTTTTAAAGGCCAGAAGCAAGGTCAACAAAAATATCTGCCGAGGTAACCATCCATTCAATCATCTCAACTACACTTTTCATATTGCCATCATCGTAGTAAAATAATAAAATAACGGCCATCTCAATTGTAATTGCCTAAGTTGGCTACTAGCTGAACCAATCATCGCAGTCCTACTAAATTTGAGTGTCACGGACCGTCCTATTAAGGAGGTCGGACGCCAGAGCTACAAATTCCTCGGCTAATTGATTTCAACATGGTGGCCGTGCGTAGTTTTCAGGTATTATAGTAAATTCCTCGACCGGGTAAAAATGTACTTCTGTGTGCATCTTACACTCGAACACTTTTATTGTTCTCAGCTAAGCAATTAAACTCCGAGTTGAAAGTTTAAATTCAGCTGCTAGAAGTATGGGCAAGGATGAATATACTATACCCGGATCGTTCACACGTCCGTGACATTGTTGACATTTTTATTTTGGAAAGAAGAGTTATTAATTAAAGAGATTGAGGGAATGGATGGTTTGAATAGCGCGCGGAGGAGACTCAAGAGTGCTGAGGGAAGCATGCATCGCAGGAGCGAGTGACGTGAGTTTGTGACGTGGAGCCCGCATACGTCACGTTTTTTTTTCTGGAATTACCTTTAGGAGAAGAGATGGACGCTAGGAAATTAGCACACTTTACTGGCAATTACAAGAGAAGGAATTTGAGCTATCAAGCGTTAACATCGGTCCAGTAGAAGCCGAGATACGCGATGGAAGTTTCTGGAACAATTTCTCGCTGGACTATATAAAGGGCACGATTCTCAAGATAGTTATATCATTACAACGGAGCATTTGCTCATTTGCGGAAATACGTAACGTGGAGTGACAGTATACACGACGAGATTCTGACGGTCGAAGGACTTAGTCGCTGTACCAGTGGTCAGCAAGACTTAGTTTTTGTTCGAGTGAACAAACTTAACTTTTGGCAGCGAATGGACTTAGAATATCCACTGACTTTCAGGTCACATATTCTACAGTCAGGTGATGGTAGTGTCGAAACCATTCACAGAAGTTAACCGACAGAACGATGTATTTCTTGTGGTAACTATCCATCAGGCACTTCGAATTTCATCAGGAGAAGTTATTTATTTCATCAGTTCGTTTATGCAGCTAATAGGTGTTCCTATCTTAGCGTGCAAACGAAACCGCATTACTTGAATATGAGATTTATTCTCAAATCTACAAGAGTATTGTACCAGTCTATGACTGAGCAACTTTTCGTCATGTTACACGGTACTGGTGATAGTGGGAGTTATTTCGAACGAGTGACTGCGAATATCAACATGCGCCGTTAAACTACTCGTAGGATTGGTAGGACATGGAGACAAACGAGGTATACGGATACAGCAGATGGCCATGGGAAGACACTGTTGGAATAGTGTCCACCGCAGGACACGTTCTTCCTATACATCAAGAATGAAGTAAGACAACTATTCATGTACTATCCACTAACCTGTAGTATTAGAGAATTCCATATTTTTGAACAGTCACGATCAGAAATCAACACAGATTTTTCACTGTAGCTAGATTTTCGATTGTATTTGTCTGGATGACAAATGGAACTGCTGTCTGACAATTTCTTTTTCGATCTACGACTTGCCAGGACAGGCATTAGTTCATGTTCCGACATGAAATATTTCGAATATTTCAAGGGACAGGAGTATTTTTTCCTTAATTCTTATTATGAGAGCAGAAGTAATTGCGACTTGGATTATTTAAATAATTTGATTTATTTAATAATAATAATCTTTTGTGAAGTGAATAAGTTAATAATATTATAAATAATAACGATGCTAGTTAAAGTTATAAATAATTAGGGAGTGATAATACCGAACATTAGGAACTAAATTAAATTAATTGTTAATTGTTTATTGTGATTAAATAATTAGTGCATTAAATAAAAAATAATAGGGGATGGTAGTAATAATCATTTACAGATGAGATTTAAATATTTATTTATTAAAGAAATAGGGCGATAATAATAATTTATGACATTGATGATGCCTATTTGTTGTAATAATAATAATAATTTGTGGATGAATTTAATTAGATGGAAGGACTTAAATTAAATAGCTTTGTTTATTTTTGATTAAAAGTTTGGAAGTTTAAATAAATTTAAATGAGTTTATGGATGAAAAGAATGAAGTAGTAAGATTTTTGAGCTCAGAATTATTTTTTATCCAAAAGCACATAAAAACAAAAATATATATTCAGATGAATAGAAAGGAAACGGCAGGTATTTAATTTATCAAATCAGGGAGAATTTATGTAAATGGGAGGCAAGGAGAGATTGACCAGAATTTATTTTATTGGTAAAATAACACTGAAGAACACAGTCTAGAAATTGACAGTATATTACAAGAAAAAATATATATAAAAAAAAGAATAATATGATGTTGTGTGCAGAATATTTTGGTGATGATTTTAGTGTGCGTTTGGCGATACTTAAAGTTGTGGAGACCTTGGGGGTCATCCAAGAGGGCTTTTGTTCCCGTAGTTGTGGGCACACAAGGATGTGCGTATGTTTTTTTGAAAGAGCATGTAGGCCAAATTGTAAAAGAAGGGTTAGGCAATGTGGACCGCCCCATATTCTTGTCAGATTTCACTATTCTGTCAATCCAATTTTTTTTTCTGGATCAACTCGAAGTTCCGATGGTATGCCTAAATAAATGATTGAAGAACATGAATTTAGATTTGTTGAAACTGACCGAGAAAAAAAAAAGATGATAAGTGCAAATGAATTAAAATAAATAATTAATGAATTTTTATTTTTGGAGTAATAATAATAATAATAACAGTCGAAATGATCAAATAAAATATTCATCATGTGAGAGGTTGAGAAAACTTGTTATAAATAAAGTGAAGGGAAATTTTGAAATTTATTAATTAATAATAATAATAAATCTTTTTTTTGAGATTATATGAAAATTGTGGTGATAGAAAATTTTGATGATATAAAATTTTGGTGATGAGTTAATGATTTAATCCGCTGATGGTGGATAGCAACAATTTATATTGTTTACAACAATTTTTTGTAAGTTTAATAACCTATGAAAATGATTTAATATTTTTTGTGACGTGTAAACAAATGAAAGTGAGAAAAGAAAAAAGTTAAATTTTCAAAATATTATGAAAAGTTTTTTTGAACAAATTTTGGTTTTTGAAATTGAAAATCTTTATGAACAATTATTAACATTCGACTTTATGTCAGTCGAGTATTGATATAGTTATGAAACAACGAATCAGTGATATGATAATTTTTCCAAATAAGTCTAATTTTGGAATAACACCGAATGAATCAAGTGACTATTTTTTTTGGGAAATGTTTTGCTACGAATATTTGGACAATCAAATGCAATCTTTCGAAATGTGAACTACAAACATGTAAATATTAGGAATCACTCAGAACTCTTTATTGAACAGTGATTACCAGTGTAAATATATTTTTTTAAATACCAGAATGGACTAATTAATTTTCTGATTATCATATCTGCGACATTCTAGTAACAATCTTAGGGAATGTTGATTTCTCATGTGTGATTTGTTTTATCTTTGTTGAGGTTTTTGCCATTCAAATCATATTTTATCTATAAATAAATTGAGATTTTAAGGAATGTGCTAATTCAAAATAATTTCTCACCTTACCTTATTTGTGAATTACCGAGATCAGGGATGCCAGATTAGACCCAAGTATTCACCTAGATAGACCCTGAGATATATTTTCTCGTGCTAATCTGATGTCGGTATTTTACAAAATGTGGTCGTTGGATCTCGGTCCAAACGGGCACAATACAGGGTGTATCCATGATGATGTTACAAACTTTCAGGGATGATGGAAGAAGGCAAATGGATCAATGTGAGATACGGAACCATAGTACGGAGACGGTCCAGTCACAAGTTATGAGCAAAATGCTACTCGTTAAATGCCGTTTACCTGCACACGTTTCACAAGCTGCTACATTTACTACTCTTCAAAATGGCGTCCCCTTGCGTCAACGCAGGCATAGCATCGTCGCACAAAGTCTGTCGTACCCGCTCGAATATCCCCGGTGTCATTTGAAGAGCGTCGCAGGCAACGAGAATTCTTGCCAGGAGATCCTATTCCGTCTCGGCAGGTGTCTCACACACAAGACTTTTCATATGCCCCCACAAGAAGAAAGACAGTGGGGTGAGATCAGAAGAACAAGCTGGCCACGAAGTGGATATGTCGTTGGTCTACCAATCCCAAGTTAGCGGGGTCAAACCCGACTGCGGTTGGTGACGTTTACGGGTGTGTACACGTGTCAATCCCATGTCGTTGGTTTCCGGCACATTAAGGAACGCCTGCGAGATGAAATTCCGCAACCTGGGCATCTGTTAAGAAATAGAATTGAGGACGGTCAATAAACAACTCCGAATATTAATAACTGTTGACTCGATCGTTTCCGGGCGATGGGTCCTTATCTCAAATAGGTCCATTTGCCTTCCTCCATCATCCCTGAAAGTTTGTAATATCATCACTGATTTACCCTGAATACGCAACATATCATGGATACCTGTTCGCCCAGCGGGAAGTGACAGCGCCTGATAATGTTATGAATTGTTGACCCTTCAAGGCATTTTATAAGGGACCGAATGCGTTTATAATCGCAGGGGGAGAGATTTACATTATATGGCGAATACTCCAGTGTCTCCCAGTTGAGTTGGCGTACATTCTGCGTTATGAACTTTGCGGTATGGGGACGTGCGTTATCATGAAGCAGCTGCAGCCCTTGTCACAGTTTTCCCGGACATTTCGCCATAATTGCACGGCATATTTTCTCCAGCGTTGCGCAGTACCGTTCCTCAATGATGGAGACACCACGTTCCTTTAAACCACTGATTCATAACCGGTGGTCCGCGGACTACAGACGGTTCGCGAGTGCCTCAGGAGTGGTCCTCGGAAGAAAAGAGTCCACCAGCACAGTTAATACAAGAAGTTCCGTGACGAACCAAAGAGCCTACTTTTCTCAAAATTAAGATTCATGCCAGTGATTAATCTATACGGACCTATCTCGAATCATGACGAAATTAAGTTGGTTATATCGGCATTTCTAATTAGTTCGAAATATACCTCGTATAATGTAGCTTAATAGAGCACTTGGCATCCCTGGTGCCTGAATAGGCTACATTCTTAGTTCCATCTCTTAAGCTACAGAATACAAAATTTGGTTGAAGTCCAATGGATAGCATGGACGTTACATGCAGTTAGATATTGGATCTAACAGCGCGCGTAAAATCAGGTTGGCAACAATGCCATGCATGTGTTGGTCAGAAATAATCAGAAATAATATGATCTCTTGTTGTGCCAAATTTGGATGAAATCCATTCGTTAGTACAGAAGTTGCATGCATTTCAAAATTTGACCTATCAGCAGGCTTAGAATCATGTTGGCAGCACTGACGTATATTAGTTACTCAAAAATAATCTAGAATGTCAGGTACTATACGTGTGCAAAGTTTAGAGCTGTTGGCTTGCATACTTTGTGATATATTGATCTTAGGGTAAATAAATAGAAACAGGATTTATTAACAGTTGACAGCCCTGGTTGCTCTTAAGAATACGCTCATTCATATCTGTTTATGTACACATATTACACACAAAATTTGGTTGACATCCAATTGATAGTGTAGAAGTTATATGCATTTAAGAATTGGACCAATCAGCAGGCTTAGAATCATTTTGGCAACACTGCCATGTATGGCCGCCTGGAAATGAAACTGAAATATTATTGTCTATATGTGTGCCAATTCTGGATTAGCTCCCATTCATACCTTCCAAGATATCCAAAATGGAGCCCAAATTTCAAGTGCGGTTTTTCAGCAGTAGGTAGCACTGACATTATTTTCAAATATGGGCTTGAGATATTCAGATATAGATCTTGGCTCGTACTGAATTTGATTTCGATTGCTGCAGCTGTTGAGGAGTTGATAGGGGGGACACACACACAGCCAGACAGACGGATAGACAGACAGACAGACATTTGCCCAGATCGATCTCATAAGTCTATTTTTCCTTCATTTTTGCAAAATGTGAAAAGTAGGCTAAAAAGTGGCCAATAAATGGGGATTTCGAAAACTATGTGCGTTGAACGAAAATTGTCCCAATGTATTCACGGCGACGATTAACAGGTTTTGAATTGAAATATCTTTTAAAATAAGTGTTATTGACGAAGGGTTATAACTGATAAGGTGTATTGGGGGGAGGGGGGGGGGGGTAAGGGGGTCCGTACACGATTCAATTTCAGGCTGAGTGGTCCGCAGACTTCTACGGGTTCAGAATCACTGATTTATACCAATAAACAATGGGGCCCCGGTAATCAAAGAACAAGGTGAGCATCAACTTTCCAGTGGATGGTTGGCTCTTGGACTTCTTAGGACGAGGGGAGGATTAATGACAACACTGCATTGCCGACGCTTTCTATTCGGTTCCCAGTGTTGGAACTAGATCTCGTCGCCTGCAACAATGCGCTCCAGAAATGTGTTGCCTTCAACATTGAAACGCATCAGGTGCTCCATGATTTGTTGTTCTTGAGTGTCGCACAAGACCTTTCTTTCTATTTTTCATTTTACTCACTAAAGTCGTCACTGCAGTCCTTTTTTTCTTTCCCCACAACTGCAACGTGGAAGTAGAAAAGAGATAACAGTTGATTAATTATCAAAGGCAGAATATGATAGCATAACGAATACTCGAACAGAAAGCACATAACAAGACTGGTTTATTACATAGCGTCGCTCAAAGGAGTGAACTACAGAGAAAATTGAATTACTGCCTTCATTACTGATAACATAAAGTGAGGATGAAATAGAATGGAAAAACTCCAAGAATCATATTTGCTTCAGTGTAAAAGGCCACCTCGTAGTGTGTGGTGGCTGGCATTCTAGGCTGTGACCATTTCTCACTTTCTTTCTTTCTTTCTTTCTTTCTTTCTTCCTTTCGGCCTGCTGTGGACCACGTTACCTCAACTGTTTGCACCCTGGAGCTTTAACTCTTCCCCAATATTCTTGCATTCGCGTTCCGTGAGCCTCCTTTCTTTCATCAGTCCACTTCTCGCCGGTTTTAAATTTTGGCTTATCTTGGAAGCTCTTGGATGCTCGAAGTCTTCTCTGGAGAGGTGCACGTTCCTGGATGTCTTCAAGTGTGATTCCTACTTCTCGAAGATCTTTTTCAATTTCGATGAACCAGGATCCCTTGGTTTTCTTGTTAACAAAGTAGAAAAAGATCTTTTTGTTCTGTCTCTGCGAGCTCATGCGTGTTATGTGACCATAAAATTGAATCCTCCTTTTCTAAATGGTGTCTGTTATCCTCTCAATGTGCAAGTAGATTTCGTTGTTATGCCGTCTCCTATACACGTCATTTTCTCTGATTGGTCCAAGGATCTTCCTCATGGTTTTCCTTTCTTTGGCTGATCATTTTCCAATCAGAATTTTCTATTCATTTCCAGCCATTCTGCTACGCACAGGTAAAGGGCTTTTGGGCGAATGGCTGAACAATAATAATAATTATTCATTGTCTTTTGAGTGGCGAAGTTAAGGCTCTTAGCTCTATCTTACACTTAACCACATGTTGTGCTATTACTTGAACATCTAGGAACATTAAAACCGTATACATTAGAGTTTGCAGAAAAAAAAATACATTACTAATTATTTCAATGCCGGCCCCGTGGTGTTGGGGTAGCGTGCCTGCCTCTCACCCGGAGGCCCCGGGTTCGATCCCCGGCTCCGTCAGGGATTTTAAAACTGACGTGAGGTTTGGGACGGGGTGCACTCAGCCTCGTGAAGACAATTGAGTAGCTGTCTGACAGTGAGACAGCGCCCCGATCACGAAAACCAAGATTAACGGCCGAAGAGACCCGCTGATCACGCGTCACCCCAATATCTGCAGGCCGAATGGCTGGGCAGCGGTCGCTTGGTCGGCCTTAGCCCATCATGGGCTGTATAGTGCCAGGATTTTGTTGTTGTTGTTGTTGAATTATTTCAATTACAATTCCACAATCATTCACACAAGTCAGTCAGCAGTACTCATCAGGTGGTCGTGGCATACTGTTTTGAATTTCTTCAGCGAGATCACATTCCTGACATTGACTGATATTGGATTCCACATAATAATAATAATGTTATTGGTTTTACGTCCCTTTTAACTACACTGGCTTTTAGAGACGCCGGGGTGCCGGAATTTTGCCCCGAAGGGGATCTTTAACGTGCCAGTAAATCTACGGACACGGCTCCCTCGCTGGATTCTACAGTCTTGAACCCGTGGCAACGAACGATTTACTAAAATAAGGAAGTTTGGTGCAGAGCAATAGTAAGGGAGGGTCCTGAACGCGTATTGTTACTATGGAAAGATGAGAGCAGGTTAAATGTATGGGAGATTATACAGTGGTGATTTTTGGGTCAGTAACTTGTATATAAGAATTAGGATATGATAAATCCTACGTTTTCCGGGTTTTAACCCTTTGAGTGTCTGATAATAGGGAGTAATATGCTCAGCATACCTCAAGGTATAGAAGAATCATATGCAAGTGTTCAGACCATGAAGGTCTGGGTTCGATTCCTGTCTCTGTCCAGAAATGTAATTCTGGTCAAGAGTTGGAATGGGGTACACTCAGCCTAGACAGGTAAAACTGAGAAGAATTGGGTTCGGTTTCTATCTCGGTCATCCTAAAAATTGTTTACCCGCGATTACCCACTTGGTCAAATGCTGGGATGGTTCCTAATTTAAGGCCACTAACGTGTCCTTTCATATCCTAGCCTGGATTACAAAAACACGGATACTGCAGCCATCATAAGGACCCAGGATATCAGACAGATTCAACACACCCAAGTACACAGAGATATATGACTACGATGTCATAGTAAGTTGTTGTTGTTTTAAGGGGCCAAACAGTGAGATTATCTGGCCTTAAGTTGTCGTAAAGCTCCTAAATGAATTAACAAGAACAAAATTATTTACCATCGGCAATTTTCGATGAATTGAAACTTTTTCATTATCTTACTTCAAAGATACCAGAGGACCCATGAGAGAACTCTCGGAAGTGCATAAACCACCCGCCCGGCTTTACTGTTATGCGAGCTTGACGTGACACAGTTTTGGCAGGAGCTATCGTCTGGTTTATTTGTTTAAACGCACTTTTTAAACAAATTGTTGATATTTATGAAATCAGGGTGAAATTCATCGCTGCTGCGGGTGAATACCTTCCTTTCGATTGCTCATGTAAGCCTCCGTGGCTTAGGCGGCAGCACGCCGGCCTCTCACCGCTGGGTCCGTGGTTCAAATCCCGGTCACTCCATGTGAGATCTGTGCTGGACAAAACGGAGGCAGACAGGTTTTTCTCCGGGTACTCCGGTTTTCCCTGTCAAAATTTCATTCCAGCAACACTCTCCACTATCATTTCATTTCATCTGTTATTCATTTAATCATTGCCCCTGAGGAGTGCGTCAGGCCTCGGCAGCCGGCAGAGTCCATATCCTCGCCGCTAGATGGGGGATTCATTCATTCCATTACTGACCCGGTCGGAGACTGGAAGCAGGCTGTGGATTTTCATTCGATTGCTCATGTTTTACGATTGGTTACTTGAGGGTGACCCATTCTCCACTCGGCATTACTGTTACGCGAGCACCATGTGGCACAATTCTGGCAGGGGCTATCGCCTTTTCTATTTGTTTTAATGCACTTTATAAACAAATAAATATATTTCCGTTGACTTTTCAAGAAACGCGTCTGGCTGCGTGGCTCAGGGGTAACGTTCTCGCTTGCTGAGTCCAAGATTGCAGGTTCGAAACCTGGCGCAGTCAGCTGGCATTTGAGGGTGCGCAAATGCGAGGGAACCGTGTCAGTACATTTATTGGCACGTTAAAGATCCCCTTCGGGGCAAAATTCCGGCACCCCGGCGTCTCTAAAAGCCAGTGTAGTTAAAAGGGACGTAAAACCAATAACATTATTATTATTTATTATTTTCAAGAAACGCAAGATTGTTCCTGTACTGTTGAGACCATTTGGAAGCTTTTGGTACAAATTGTACCTTCTAACTCACTCTGGTTTAAGATGATGATGATAATTGTCATTTTGAGGAGCCTAACATCTAGGTTATCGGCCCCTAATGGTTTTGATGATAGTAAAATATGAAAGGCGAAACCTACAACTATAACTACTCACTTACAAACTAGAAGAGGAAGTGGAGTAAAAGTAAGGGAGTAAATAAAAGACAGGAGGAAATGATATGCCCTCAACCCTCTAAGAATGTGAACTGAAGGACTTGGAAAGAAGGAGAGCCAAGAAAGCCAGATAGCTAAGGTAAAGAGGAGAGGGACCGCCCCAAAGGCATTGGAAGAAGGAGAAAAACCGGACCCAGCTCAGGTAGCCCTGGGGGTCACCAACGCCCGAAATCACCAGACGTGAACCCTTGAGGGTAGCACAATCTAGGGTGCACCGTAAAAGGTGGGGCTACACACACCCTGCCTCATTGAGGGCCTTGTGCAGAAGGCAGGGGATAGAATGAAAAGAAAACAAGAGGTATGATCCCTAATACCGTCGGGGTCGTAAAATAAGAAGAGTTGGCCAAGGGAGGTCGAGAGGAAAGATAACAGAGAGGAGCCCAGCACAAGTAAGTGGAAGCAATGCCGGACTCAGCTGGGTTCCCGTGGTCGCCAAACCACGTCCCACAAGTTGTGAGCACCTGTGGGGGCCTCTGGTTTAAGAGCTTGAGATTTGTGAAACATACACCTTAATGTTTTATATACTGTTTATGATTGTATAGTCAAGATGAGCAGATGACCTCCCTGTTCCACCCGTTGAAACAAGAATCACTATAACCATTAGCTCTGGATGCAATGGTTCCCAGCCACATTCCATAAGTTGTGAGACCCGAGGGTTTTCAGCTGAAGTACTGTCCTCTAACAAGAAACAAGAAACTCCTAGTATATTTCTCCTCGTCTCTAATTTGTACACGGGTCGAGTTATCACGGGAGTGCCAAGGGGATTGTGTGAGAGAGAACGTGTGTAATCTCAAGTAAGAACAGAAGGCAACAGGAAGCCAAGTCGCAGAAACAAGGAACATGATTACTCTGAGTCACAAACAGAAGAATAAGGAAAATGATAATGGAACTTTCATGCAATGACATTGAATAATGTATACAGTAGGGATATTTTAGAAGCCAATATTCTGTGCTGCCATCGTAAGCTAGAAAAGAAGTAATCGCTTTTCAGTCGGTCAACACAGTAATGTGACCAATTGAGTCGTGAAATCGACAGGTGATTTTTTATCTTATTTAAGCGTTCGTCTCGATGTGTAAAAGTGAACATTGTTGTAAATTAATGCAGTTGAGTTCACCCTGATATACTTTGAAAAAATGGACAGAGACAAATTAGAGTTGTTTGGTTCGATCGATAGCTGCGTGGACCAGAAAAGCGAACTCGACAGAGACGATGCTATTATCCGGATAAGGTCATCCTAAAATCTGAAGACTTAAAACATATACGACCTCCGGGTAAGCTGAACGACATAAGAGATTTGCTACCTTACGTACCTATACCATGCAACAAATTTTCTCACCTAATACTCCAAAGTCAATCAAACTATTTAACCATGACTAATGACGTCGAATCTGATAAATGCGATAGTTCTATAGAGAATGACGAATGAGTTCGATTGTACGCATTCCTTTATAATAATAATAATAATTGTATTATTATTATTATTATTAAAGTTATTATTATTATTATTATTATTATTATTATTATTATTCCATTTATGTCAGGTGTTGAATGTAATAAATGAATAATATAAGTTTTGTTCTATAAATATCCATACTTTTGGATGGAATCACAAAGCAAGAATAATATGTAGAGTTCGCCCTTGGTAGAAAATGTTGAAGACAATTTCCTCGAAACTGCATTTGGTGAGTTCGCTCTTCTGGTCGGGATCGCCTCAATTGAATTGGGCAGGGAGTGAAACTTGTCTACTCACACCTGCTGACTGGCAAAGCATTATACACATTACCTGTGGGGAGGACCCTCTCCTCTTTCACTTTCCTATCTGCCTTTCATGGCTCTCCTTCCTTCCAGGTCCCTCAATCCGCATTCTTCGAGGGTTGAGGGCGTTTCTTTTCCTCGTGTCCTTTATTTGCCTTATTCTCCCAAACCATTAGGGGCCGATAACCTAGATGTTAGGCCCCTTAAAAATACAATTATGATCATCACCAATAATAATTTTAAAAAAGTCGGATATGACTGTTGGTCTCCAATTATTCCGACAGCAGTTGTAGGCTGCTACAAGGACAACTAGTACCATAGCATGCAATATTATTTTCTTACTGCGGGTATTAAACGTCAATCTAAATAAACATGTATTTTACTGTAAAATTCGCCTATTGGGCGATTTACCAACCATACGCATAGTTCCTATAGAAATAAATCGATCCCTTCAACCCGGCAATGCTAGCTGTTTGAAAGATGATTTTAGGAGGTCGAAGCTGTTCGTAGAAATCAGCAAACAAATTCGGGATGGACCCCGCTCGTTCCTATCATTAAATCAATTATTGTAATTGACTTCAGATGGTTCTTCTCTTTAAAATACTCTGAAGTCGGTTCGTAGATTTCTCTCTTCTCAATATCTACTTTCTCAGGATGGCTTTTGTTGGTCATAAATCTGATGGCAAGGTATCCTTCAGATGAGTTAGGCATGAACGGGATGATGTTTGTTTGTTGTTATTCATTCATTTTAGGGATCTGGGACACCTTGGCCATCAGCCACGTGTGTGTTGAACTTGTCTGATATCCTGTATTCATATGATGACTGTAGTAATGTGTGTAACTGTATTAGGGACAGGGATGAGGTAGCTGTCCCGGGGATTGAATTTAAGTGCTATTCCGGCATTTGCCTGGAAGGAGTGTGGAAAAGAACGGTGAAAAACCACACACAGGATAGTCACTGTCAGCGCCGGGATTCAAACCTGCAATATCTGGACTTTCTGCAGCTGTCCTCACGGCCGTGGTGCTACGCCGCAAGGATGATGATGATGATGATAATTGTTGTTTTAAGGGGCCTAACATCTAGGTTATCGGCCCCTAATTGTCTGGGTGATAGCGAAAATGTCAATGAAGTGGAAACCAGAACGAAAATTAAGTGAGAAGGAAAATACTTACAAAACGGAACTCAGGCGGCAACTACGCACAAAATGGAGAGCGATAATACTTACAAACGGGAAGTTGGAACGAAAAAACTCTCAAAAGGAATAGATTGAAAAATACGCACAAAATGTAGGTTAAGTTCAAAATACGTACAAAATGCAATGTACAGTCGAAATACTTACAAAATGCAAGTGAAATTCAAAATACCTACAAAATGCAAATGAGATTGAAAATACGTACAAATTGCAAGTGAGGTTCAAAATACTTACAAAATGCAATTGAAATTGAAAATACACAATGCAATTCAGATTGAAAAACTCGCATTTCAGATCCAAAATAATCACAAAGAGCAATTGATATTCAAAATACATACAAAATGCAATCGAAATTGAAAATGCTTACAAAATGTATGGTAGATTCAAATTACTATATTGGATGGACAATACATACAGAATGCAATTTAGATTGAAAATACTTACAAAATGTAATTTAGATTCAAAATACCCACAAAATGCAATTGAGAATCAAAATACTTGCAAAATGCTCACCCTACAAAATGCAATTCAGATTGAAAATACTTGCAAAAAGCGGTTTAGATTGACAATACAAAATGCAATTGAAATTCAGAATACTCACATAAAACCCAGCCACTATATTGAAAGACTTACTAAAAAACAATTTAGATTGTCAGTCCTTACAAAATGCAATTGAGGTCGAAAACACTCACAAAATGCAATTTAGATCGAAAAAACTTGCAAAATGCAACGGAGATTGAAAACACCTACAAAATGGAGGGAAAAAATGAATTTAGATACACGGGGAGCCAATTAACAAAAAAAACAGTGCGGGAATCTTAAAGAGAAAGGGAAATATAATGAAAAGAAAACAAGAGGTCTGACCCCTCGAAGAAGGAGGGATCAGGAAAGATGAGACAAGGGCCAATTAAGGCGGGAATGGAAAAGACTCCCTAGGCCTCGGATACCCTAATACCGTCGGGGTTACGCCGCAAGGTGCGATGATGTTAATCAGTCTAATTCGCGATGGCTGATCGGGTGGCGTGAAGACTAAGAGCAGCACACCATTTTAATTAGCTATCTATGCAATATGTAGATACCTATATAAACCTTATTTCTCTGATAATACACGTGAAGAGTAGGTAAATTCACTTACCTACTTATAGCAGAAAATTCTCAATTATCGAAAACACACTTTCCACTCATCCTCGTCTTTGCCACGCCTTCCATCGTAACCCCTGGCGGGTAACCTAGTTTATACTACCGAAATGAAAATCCACAGCCTGCTTCCAGTCTCCGACCGGGTCAGGAATGGAATGAATGAAGCCCCCATCTAGCGGCGAGGATATGAACTGTGCCGGCTGCCGAGGCCTGACGCACTCCTCTGGGGTAATGATTAAATGAATGACAGATGAAATGAAATGATAGTGGAGAGTGTTGCTGGAATGAAATTTTGACAGGGAAAACCGGAGTACCCGGAGAAAAACCTGTCTGCCTCCGTTTTGTCCAGCACAGATCTCACATGGAGTGGCCGGGATTTGAACCACGAACCCAGCGGTGAGAGGCCAGCGTGCTGCCACCTAAGCCACGGAGGCTTTCTAGCTTATACTACCAATTTACTATTTCCCAATATCCACATAGAAGGTAGGAAGGAAAATAACAGAAGCCATATAACGTAATGTAAGTTAGTTTTGAAACTCGGAACATGGCGAAATATAAACATCCTTTACACAATTCTCCAGACTATAACAACATTCGTTGTTGAAAGAAAGTTTTTCAATATCTTTTCTCGTTTGATGCTGCGAATAAGAAGCTGTAAAGGGCAGAGCAGGAGGGCAGATGTTACAAAGAAAACAAGAAAGACAAATTTTCTTGCGGCAAGAAAAGGCAATTCCTGGCAGAGGTCGACAATAAAACGTCACCCCCGCTTCTGATGGCAATGAATTTATCTTAAGTTATATAAATGAGAGATAAAGTGTCCGATTCAAGCGGAATGTGTGGGTTTTATGACAATAGAATTCGTCAAAGAACTAGCCGTTCGCTTATCCAGTTACAGATAGCAGTATAAATAATGTCGATCATAACTTTTTATACGCTGATTTCAGCGAAATGGTTTTGCAATTCAAATGCAAAATTCTAAAAATCTGTGTGACTTAGGCAATAATATAAGATACTTTGTGTCTGTATTTATAAGGTTAAAATCCATTTAGGGGCCTTACGACATTTACTAAGCGGCTTCGGCGGCGTATTTCGTAGCATGCTGAGCTTCTATGCCCAAGATCGCGTGTTCAAACCCAGCCAAGGTCGTCGGATTTTTAAGAGCGTTAAAAATCCCTCAGTATGCCTTCCTTCGAAGGGAAGTAAAGCCGGCGATTCCATGTCATAGATTTATGGCTTGAAAATGAACATTCTACTAGCTACACTTGTGGAAGCTAAAATTTGTAGGTTAGTTTGATAACGCTATATTAGTTCCAACGTTCGCCGCCAGATGCTGGCTGCGATGGCATTTAGTAGCCACATCCACAGCTAGGTGTCGTGGATGGTAGCATTTGGTAGCAAACGTAGGAACTGTTTGAAAAAATCAATCGTCTGCAGTCCTTTTGCCTGATAACACACACTAATACAGTCATCACAATTAACACCGGTAATCAGACAAATTCTACAAACACCAAAAGTACACGGGGCTACATGACCGCGTTGTCACAGCCCCTAAACCAAGGAACCAAGCAACAAACCAACCGACATTTACTCTTCGTCAACTGCAAATTGGGTTTGCGCGGATATTAAAAGTGAAGTCCAGTATTTGAAGTTTAAAGACACAATTAGATTATTGCTTATAATTCAGTCATTTTATATGAGTAATCTGTCAGTGTGGTGACGAAACTCTCCCTACATCGCTCAGTATTTAGAATGACCTTGCTGTATCGAAGTGAGAGCTGGGTAGATTCAGGATGCCTGATACATAGCTAGAGGTAACTGATATGGGGGTAGCACGAATGATTGCTGGGACAAATAGATGGGAGCAATGGTAGGAATGTACTCGTAATGAAGAGATAAGGGCTAGATGAAGCTGTTCGTATGAGCCGACTCAGATGGTGGGGTCATGTGAAGAGAATGGGTGGGAGATGAGTCCGGTTGTAGAGGGTAAGAGAAGTAGAGGTAGACCTTGGAGGCGATGGTTAGATTCATTGTTTAATGGTAAGCGTGCCTCGGTGGGTGAGTGGTTAACGTGTCGGTCTACTAACCCCCCAAGCTTGCAGGTTCGCTCCTGGCCGTGGTAAGTGATTTTTGAAAGGCGGCAAAGATTACGACACGCATGTCATACGATGTTGGCATGTCAAAGAACCCATTTGAATTCAGTAGGCCGTGTTCATAATGGCAAAATTAATCACGGGAGTTTCCGCCAACACAAAGTTCCTCATTTCTCTACTAGAAAGCGCTATAGTGTTCAAGGAGCTTAGATATCTAACTTCCTTGACTTTCATAGTGCTTCAAGGAACGATATTCGACATGCAAGCTACCCTCCGGGTGTCAAATAACAAAGCTTGCACCCGGCACCCGAGGCCATACGATATTATTATTGTTATCAGTGTTTGACGATTTCAAAGTGAGAGGTGTAGAAGCAGAGGAGGCTGCAGTGCTAACTGCTAATAGGGGATTATGGAGGCAACTTGTTCGCAATCAGAGGCTTATACACTAGACTGGACACTGAAATACAAAATAGTCTCAAATGAAACTGTATTACGCTGCCAGCTAATTGTTACCAGTGGTGGAAATTGAAACTAATGTGCTTCGCCCAGCCACATGTCATCGCTAGCGAAACCTCATCGCATGTCGTGTGTGTTCATGATTTCTGCTGGGTCGTGCGCTGTGTGGTGTGTTCTCACTGTATGACTGTACATGCGTTCCCTGTCTTGCCCCGCACCCAACCGCGTGCCGAGATCACGTAATGTATACACAACAGCCCCGCTCCACGTATAGCGGTAACAATTCCCTGGCAGGGTAGTATGTATGTGAGTAATTTCGATGTTTCCTGCTCGACTGACTTCTCAAGTTACGGCTTCTGTTTCAAGAACAACAAGAGAGATAAGAGAGAGAAAGAGGACACATGAACTCCGATGTTCCACTCCGCAAAACGACAATCACCACCACTTCTTCCAGAGAATAATTAATTTGTCATGTGAACATATCGAAATCAAGATTACTTAATTCGCTTCATCATCCCTCTAATTATATCTTTATATAATACTAGCAGTAGTACCCGGCTTCGCCCGGTGGATTTATTTGTTTTATGGATGATAATGAATACTACTACAGAACTGGCACATGATACTTAAACTAACAGAAAAAAATATTTTAAAAATATAACATTTTGTGGTGGTGGTGGTGGTGGTGGTGGTGGTAGTGGTGGTTATAGTGGGGGTGATAAGTAGTACAGTATAATGGACGTAACATTCAGGTCATTTTCCCGTAATGATAATAATGATAATAATGAATAGGGAAACGGCTATTTTCTAACTACAGCACTGACACATGTTATTTACAAACAAATTTTAAAAAAATGATTAGAAAGAGGAATAAGTGAAATAAAAGACACTGCCTAGGGCCTATATCTCATTGGCTGTTAGAAATGTAAAGACCAATAATGTCGTCTTTTGTCGCATAGCGCCGTAGGAAAATAATCTGAACACTTTGGAAAACTTCGGCTGTCCCGAGCTACTGAGGTAGCAATAGTATCATTTATCGCCACATAGCGCTCAACGATAAGGTTCGGAATAATTGAAGGTAAATTTGAAAGCACCAACACTTATTGCAGCTGCTAAGCTCAATGTACTGCACAATCACCTTTGCACTTATACCGAGGCATAATATTTTCATGATGATAACTGTTTTAAGGTGCCTAAGAGATCGTTTTGCACTAATCGCTCCCCGTGACTGCAATTTATAAACAGCGTAAGATGCAACTATTTTATCAATTCTGCACCAGAATGCTGGTAGGGGAGACGTGATGCAGCCCGAACTGGCCGTCAACAATATACGTATTAAAATACTCTTACAGTTACACTACTACGGACATGAATGGTTCTAGGGCCTTAATATGTGGTTTTCAAGTTTATTTGGTCTGTTATTCTGAATGTAGGGAATGGAGAGCGTTGTCCAAAATATCAAGTGGACAGTGTTACCAGCAGGGTTTCAAAGGGTAAGTATTCAAAATGTGGTTCAGATCGGTGAAATGGTGTATATTTGTGCCAAACGGTGTATATTTATGCCAAAGGGCCTAAATACAGGGAATGGAGTGGTCTGTCAAAAATTGCATGCAGACAGTGTTACTCGCAGTGTTCCAAAGGGTAAGTATACAAATTTTGGTTCAGATCGGTGAAATGGTGTAGATTTGTGCCAAAGGGCCTAAATGCAGGGAATGGAGTGGTCTGTCCAAAATTTCAATCAGACAGTGTTACTCTCAGGGTTCCAAAGGGTAAGTATGCAAATGTTGGTTCAGACTGATGAAAAGGTGTAGTTTTGTGACAAAGGGCCTAAATGCAGGGAATGGACTGGTCTGTCATAAATTTCATGTAGGCAGTGTTACTCGCAGGGTTCCAAAGGGCAAGTATACAAATTTTGGTTCAGATCGATGAAACGGTGTAGATTTGTGCCAAAGGGCCTAAATGCAGGGAATGGAGTGGTCTGTCCGAAATTTCATGCAGACTGTGTTACTCGCAGGGTTCCAAAGGGTATGTATACACATTTTGGTTCAGATCGGTGCAACGGTGTAGATTTGTGCCAAAGGGCCTAAATGCAGAGAATGGAGGGGTCTGTCCGAAATTTCATGTAAACAGTGTTACTCGCAGGGTTCCAAAGGGTAAGTATACAACATTTGGTTCAGATCGGTGAAACGGTGTACGTATCACTAACCATAACGCCAGCGCATGCGGATAGAGCAGTTCGGGAGCGCTTGTTCTGCCGACTTACTGAACAAAAATCAATCTCTTAGGTTATCTGAGAGGTTTAGCCTAATACTACATAGCCTAAACTATTCCTCTTGAATCTGGCTATCATAAAAAAAATATCGAATCGGACTAGTAGTTCCAGAGATTAGCGCGTTTAAACACATAAACACACAAACACACAAACTCTTCAGCTTTATTATATTATAGTATAGATAGAACTGTATCAACGACAGCAATCAAGGGACGAACAAAAATCAACGAATTAGAAAAACAAGAGGGAAACATTCTGAGAAAGATCTACGGGACAGTTCAGAAAGAGGGGAATAAAGAGACCGACAATAGAACTGTACAAACGGACAGAGGCGATTACAAACACCATAAGGAAAAGAAGGGCAAACTTTTATGGACATATACATAGACAGACTGACCAAGAACATTTTTAATAAAGTTACGAATAGTACACTAAAAACCAATAGGGTAAAGGAAACCGTGGAAGACCTCAAGAAATTAAAGATCTCTTCAGAAGACATGGCACACAGGAGCACATACAGAGAAAAACTTAGACAGCAGAAATTGAGCAAACTCCCAAGGAGAGACAACTAGGAAAGAAGTGGACGGAGGAGAGAAAGAGGAAGCATAGTGTGTGTATATGAGAGGTTTTTGGGAAAAAATAAGAAAGGGCCAGAATAAAACATGAAAATTGATTGTGTTGTAACGCTCTCCTTATGGGGAATTAACGAATACATAAATAATAGTAAATGTATCATTTGTGTATTTGATTTCAGGTTTTTAGTAGGTGTGTTAGTATGAACCCCTGAGTAAAGCAAACCCCCCCCCCCCCCCCACGGGCTCACGACTAGTGGGACGTGGGTTGGCGACCACGGGCCCTAGCTGAGTTCGGCATTACTTCCACTTACTTGTGCCTGGCTCCTTTCTGTCATCTTTCCTATCGACCTCCCTTGGTCAACTCTTGTTCTTTTCCGACCCCGACAGTACTAGGGTATCCGAGTCCTAGGGTGTCTTTCACTTTCCCGCCTTAATTGACCCTTGTCTCATCATTCCTGATACCCTCATTCTTCGAGGGGGCAGCCTTCTTTTTCTTTTCATGATATCTCCTGCCTTCTGCTCAAGGCCCTTAAGCAGGCAGAGTGTGTGTAGCCCCCCCACTTCTAGTGCACCCTCGATAGTGCTACACCCTCAAGGGCTCACGGCTGGTGAGTTCGGGAGTTGGCTATCCCGGGGGAATTCTGAGCTGGATCCGATTTACCCCCCTTTTTCCATTGCATCTGGGGCGGACCCTGTTTCACTTTTCTATCTGCCTTTCATGGCTCTCCTTCCTTCCAAGTCCTTCAATCCTCATTCTGCGAGGGTTGAGGGAATTTATTTTCCTCATGTCCTTTATTTGCCTTGTTCTCCTATTGTTTTCCATTTCTTCTTATAGTATATAAGTTAGCAGTTAGTTTTAGTTATAGTATACATTTCATTATCATCTTCACCTTCACGATCACCCAAACCATAAGGGGACGATAACCTAGATGTTAGGCCCCTTAAAACAACAATTATCATCATCATCATCATCATCAATAACACACTCCTCGTCGTGTTGATGTGCAACTGTAACTTATTAGAGTCTAGGATTAAGGCAGGTGTCCGGGAATGAAATAAGGTACCATTCCAGTTTTTTCCAAGATGGATTGCGCCAAATCTTCTATCTCTGAACTTGCTGCAGGTCTTCATGGCAATCATGCTGTGCGAACTAACGTGTACGGTCATACGGCTGGATAATAAATAACTTTGTATTTACTGTCGACCAAAGTATTATGTGCACTCGAGTTTGAAGGTCGTTTGTGAAGTAACCAATAGACCTACAAAAAATACAATAACATCATCATTTTCGTCGTTCTATTTTACGTTAGTTCATGTAGGTTTGGAATTTTTAATTTATATTTTAATATTTTTTATCGCAGTTGGAACACGAAATGTGCCCGTTTTTAAGCGTGTTTCAACCATGCGTCACATTTAAGAATTATTATCTCAAAACTCCGTCATCAGATCGAATGCAAGTTTTAACACAATATACATTGGAATATTGTATAACTGGTTTATTAATTTCAAAATTTTGTGTGTCCAAGAAACAAAGTTGTTATTATTTTTGTAAGGTAACTCTTTCTCGGCTCGGGGTGGTTGGAAAATATAGCTCTTGGTCGCGTTGTAATCCTTATATATCAAGAAGTTATGTTGTATGACTGTGAAATAAGGCATGATTCACCAGCCAGCCACTCCGGGGTAAGCTGTACAGCGTTGCTGAGATGGAGCCCATCACTGCCGAGCGAGGCAGAGCTATATTTTCCAACCACCCCGAGCCGAGAAAATGTTACCTTACAAAAATGATAACAACTTTGTTTCTTGGGCACACAAAATTTTGAAATTAATAAACCAGTTATACAACATTCCAATGTATATTATGTTAAAATTTGGATTCGATCTGATGACGGGTTTGTGAGATAATATTTCTTAAATGTGACGCATGGTTGAAACACGCTTTAAAACGGGCACTTTTTGTGTTCCAATTGCGATAAAAATATTAAAATATAAACTAAAAATTTCAAACCTACATTAACTCACGTAAAATAGAACGACGAAAATGATGATGTCATTGGATTTTATGTATGTCTTCTGGTTACGTCTCAAACAACGTTCAAACTCGAGTACACATAATACTTTGGTCAACAGTAGTCCCCAGAGATTTCCAACATGGGTGATAAATTTCTCGCTTATCAGCTTTTTGTAGTCGTTGTTCATTAGCCTCAACCCAGAGCGTGCGATCAATAATAAGAGAGGAGTAGCTCTACTGTTACGATCGATTATTCTACTCATACGTCACCCTTTCGCTTTGAACTAATAACGTGTAAGGATTGGATAATAATCAGCCAATTATAGTACTCGATTTCAATTATGAAGCACCTTGCCTTTCATTGCCTACTATATTACATAAGGTCATAGCATATATTACACCAAAATATCCACTTTACAATACAGGATATTTTGGTGTAATCAATACGGGAAAATTCTTGACTAATGACGAAAGTCATATATATTCATAAGGTCTTAGCAAGCTAGCTATTTTTTTTAGACTAAAAAGCGACTCAACTTGTTGCCGAATTGTGCTAGAAGAGAAACACCAATTTGCACGTCCATTACCTACTAGATTGCACAACTCAGCCGTTTACCCTAAATTTATCACTCCCTGCTAAATTTCATAAGGCATTGACAAATAGTAGAGAATAGATGAAAATCAGTGTATTTATTGTTTCTTTTAGTATTAGAAAAGAAACCTAACAACGAACTGTTCTTTATTTAGAATTGAAATGGCAAAACTACCACATTTATATCAGTCAGCTAAAATATTAGACGATCGTGTTTGCATTCTATGCACAGATCTATGCGAAATTTATCATCTGAATAACTGTCAAAAGAATTGTAATGGTTAATCGAACCTCTTTGATCCACCATGGCCGATTCTTACATTATCTTTATAATATTGATGTCATTAGGGATGTAAAGGCTACTATCGAGAGAAGTTGGAAAACAATCACTTCAGATCCGATTACCATGTTGGTTTCATTACATGGACGTCATATGGGAGTCTATGACATTCATGGTCTTTGGGCAATTTACTCTATAACGGCGGAGTTTAATTATGTACGCGATACTAGCGCCAAGAATACTATTTCAACCTCTTTGGATTTGTAATGGCAAATAGAATTTCTTTGTCCACCACGGCTGATTCTTATATAAGTTTACCTTATTATATTGTCTACCCTGCAGGTTATTTTGTTTATTTTGTTTCAAAAGATATAAAAAGTATGATAGTGTTGCGCTTATGAAACTAATGTAGGCTATGTTTCGAGCCAACCCCATGGTGTTGGGGTAGCGCGCCTTTCTCGCACCCGGAGATCCCAGGTTAGATTCCCAGCTCTGTCACTGACGTGAAGGCTTGAACGGGGTGCACTCAGCCTCGTGATGACAATTGAGTAGCTGTCTGACAGTGCGACAATGCCCCGGTCACGGAGACCAAGATTAACGGCCGAGGGGACCCAACGCGCTGACCACTTGTCACCCCCTATCTGCAAGCCAAATGGCTGGGCAGCGGTGGCTGTAGTGCCACGAGGTTTGATTCTGGTTTTTGAATGTATGTTTGTTTGTTCCTTATACAAATCCGTACCACTCCACCAATATGGGCCAATTTTTTTATAATTACCTTTCTGGGCTTTGCGGGTAACACTGTGTACTTGGAATCTGGACAACCCTATCTATCCCCTGGAATTAGGACAAATAGCATAAGCTATCATAGTCAAAATATCGAATTTGTCGTAGAAGGGCCAGATAATGTTGATTTTAAGCCTCACGACGCTAGAACCAAAACATGGGCAGTCCAAAGGGAACCTTGAAACCGTTTTATGGCATTAGCAGTAACTGTTTTCGAGATACTTTTTTTAAGAGCGTTAAAAATCCTTCAGTATGCCTTCCTTCGGAGGGGAAGTAAAGCCGGTGGCGGTCCCATGTCATAGATTTATGGCATGTGAAAGATCCTTCCACAGACTAAACTTGTGTGAAGCTAAATTTGTTAGGTTAGATTTCGTCAGAACGCTCTATCAAAGCTCCAACGTTCACCACTAGGTATCATTGATATCTGGAAGCGAAAGTTGGAACTACTTGAAATTGAACGGAACTTGTTGCTCACCCTAAGGGTGTCCGCTTGAAGCAGCTACAGACTCAGGCGAGCCGAACATGTCCTCGGACACTCCCGGCACTAAAGCCATACGCTAAATAAATAAATAAATAAATAAATAAATAAATAAATAAATAAATAAATAAATATATAAATAAATAAATAAATAACTTCCAGAATATCATTCCCACTCACGGAAATATTAAGAAACGACCAGCCATTACCATGGGAAAACGGGGGCTCATCCAAGCCCTAATTTCGTCACTCAAAATACAATAAATAGTAATAATAATAATACTAATAATAATAATAATAATAATAATATCCTTCCATCCGTGGGAATGAATTCCTATTCGTCTGCCGAATTCCCTAAGATATGAGAAAAGCCCACTTTAAAGCGGTGTACATTTTCAACCCCTATACAATAATTATTAGAATAAATCATATCCAGATTTTACCTGTATTTTCTTTATCAGTGTTCTACGCATAAGAAGCCTATTTCAAGGGCAAATAAAATTGCGAATACACTGTAATCTTTGAAACAGTGTCTCGATGAACTGTCTGTTCGGTAAACCATTCCATCTCTTGTTATTTAACTGTATTGTTCAACTAAGCATAGAAATAAAGTAACACTGCATGAGCCGCGAACCTACGATAAATTTACTCAACTACTGAAATTAGCCAATATACCTTCCGTGGTGATGCAAATTAAATCTGAAAGTGATGTAATAACGGATGTGTTCTCCTCCACTGTGGATAAACCACCTGTCATCCCCCTTTTAGATCACGACTTAGAAGTAAAGTTCCAGCAGTTTCTACCATTATACGCGTGAGTTATGGACACATACAGCATTGCCAACCCGTCAATAATTTTTATCCAGACAAATGGTTTTTGTCTAGACCAGGGGTCTCCAAACTTCCCAGCCTTAGGGCCATACTGATTACTTCAGTAAGTTCCGAGGGCCAAAACCATATTATCATTGTTGCCGGTGGTAAAAAGTGAAATAGTCCACTGATGAAAAAAAAAGTCCGAAAAAGTACGCAACGTTGAAAAAAGGCTGCAAATCGGACTAAAGTCCGCAAAACGGCAACACTGCATATTATTAATTTTCCTGTCATTATCTGTAATTTCTAGATTAGTCGTAGAGTACGAGCCATGAGGAGTAACGTGACACGACATCTGGTGGACACAAGCGGAAATAGGTAGTACCTTCTATCGCTAACAGATGGCGCTAATAGCACGTACAGAGTAATCTCGTTGGTTCGAGAGAGTTCTGGTGTCTTCCACTCACTTCTAGATGGCAGTAATTGGAATATATAAGAAGGCTAGTTGCGCAACCACAAGTCAGTTCCTATGACACTGTTGTGAAATAAAATAGTGCGTACCTCCTTAAAACGTGTTTGTGCGTGTTTAAGTTTAAGACATCTTTGTAACAGTATTTTGATTTGAATTGTTGCTTTTGTGTGTGATTTAGTAGTAGGGAAAAGAAGCGAAAAATTGATAGTGAATGCAGAAAATTCAAAGATGAGTGGAACATTCAGTATTTCGTAATTGAGTCCAGTAACAAGGCGCTATGTTTGATTTGCAATGAAAGCATAGCCGTTCTCAAGGAATATAACATTAAACGTCATTATGAAACAAAACATTTTCAAAATTACTCAAAATATACAGGAAGTTTGCGGACAGAAAAATTCGAAGCTATGAAGCGCGGATTGAAATCGCAGCAATCTTCATTTACAAAACTCAAAACAGAACAAGAGGCTGCAACTCGTGCCAGCTTTCGTGTGGCTCTTGAAATTGCAAAACTTGGAAAATCATTCACCGATGGAGAAATGATCAAAGAATGCATAATTGCAGCAGCCGAAGAAATGTGCCCTGAAAAGGTAAATTTATTAAAAACTGTCAGTATATCAGCAAACACTGTGGCTCGAAGGGTAGAAAACATCGCTGAAAATATATCCTCTCAACTGTTCGACAAAAATGGAGATGTTGAGTGGTTTTCTTTGGCCTTGGATGAGTCAACGGATGTGTCAGATACTGCTCAGGTGTTGATTTATATTCGAGGAGTAGATAAAAGCTAAGAAGTGCATGAAGAACTTCTTGATATGTATAGTATTCATGGCACAACTACTGGTACAGATATTTTTAAAGGAGTTGAAATGGCCATTAATCAAAAGAACCTTCGATGGAAAAACTTGAAATGTATTACAACTGATGGAGGCAAAAACATGAGTGGGAAAGATAAAGGAGTGGTCGCTCTTGTGTCAAAGGCAGTAGTAAATGACGGTGGTTCAAAACCATTAGTCTTACATTGTATCATTCATCAACAGTCTTTGTGCGGAAAATGTTTGGATATGTCTGAAGTTCTGAAACCAGTCATATCAACTGTTAATTTTATGAGATCTTTTGGGCTGAATCACCGACAATTCCGACAATTTATTGAAGAGATTGGAGAAAATGACTTACCTTATCATACTGCCGTACGTTGGCTTAGTTGTGAGAAAGTCCTTCAGTGCTTTTTTGAACTTCGAGCAGTGATCGAAATTTTTTTGAATGAAAAGCATCGCCCTCTTACTGAATTACAAAACAACGCATGGCTGTGGAAGTTAGCATTCTATGTTGATTTGACAAAACATGTGAACGAACTGAATTTGAGATTGCAAGGAGAAAACCAGCATCTTCCTGATTTATACACTAATATCAAATCATTCTGGAAGAAATTGATACTGTTTCAATCACAACTACGAAGTAAATGTTTTTCACATTTTAAAACATGTGAAATATTCAGCCACACCACTGAGACTGAGTTTCCTATCGATTTTGCAATCGAAACTTTGAGTGCTTTGAAAATACATTTTGATACTCGTTTCTCGGACTTCGATGCCTTTGCGAATCAAATTAAGATTTTTCAGGATCCTTTTGATACTGACATTGAAACCCTAGCCCCGGAACTTCAAATGGAAATGATTGAACTACAGTGCAGTGATATAATTAAGAACAAATATCAAAACTCATCTTTGTTGGAATTTTATAAGAGTCTTCCACTG
The DNA here is from genome assembly GCA_946902985.2 of Meconema thalassinum. Classification (NCBI taxonomy): domain Eukaryota; kingdom Metazoa; phylum Arthropoda; class Insecta; order Orthoptera; family Tettigoniidae; genus Meconema; species Meconema thalassinum. Next base: position 167,273,438 of record OX336396.1, read on the forward strand.
ACACAATTTGATAATTTGCATAAATTTGCTCGTGGGCTGTTTTCTGTTTTTGGTACTACTTATTTGTGTGAGAAGACCTTCTCCAAAATGAAGTACACAAAAAATGTTTACAGATCTAAATTAACTGATGAGCATCTTAAATCTCTTTTAATAATTGGTACAAGTAAAATTAGTCCACAACTTCAAACTATTGTCAGTGGAAAATCTCAATTACATAAATCTCATTAGTATTTCATATGTCTGCATGTTATACATGTCTTTACTCATTACAATTGTGTGTTTCTTTATCCAACTTATCACAAAAACAATAACAATAAGCCTACAACAATGTTATGAGTAGTTAGCCCATGACCATATCAATGTAGATGTCATATTAATAATTATTCAACATAAAATTAGAATACTTCAGTAAACTAAATTTAATTTGCTATAAAAAAAATATGTTCTGTAAAAGGAGTTTTCAAGTATGCTAGCTCTCCGCGGGCCGGACAAAATCTGTCCGCGGGCCGGATGTGGCCCCCGGGCCGTAGTTTGGAGACCCCTGGTCTAGACCAATATTTACTAAGTAGGCCGTGTTAGCTAATATGTACATGGCGAAGCACACCATTCAGGACTGTCCTCTAAGAGCCTATGGTGGTAACATATTGGATTTTCTGTCAGTGACTCCTGCATCAGTGGACTATATTTTGAATTTAGATGTTAAATTATGAGACTATCTGTTCTTTTTTTTTCTTTCTTCAACATTTCATTAAGATGTATTATGATGTAAGTGTGTTCCATGTCATACGATAAATTAATATATACTGTATATATACACTTCTGTGTTTTATCACGCACATTGGGAGTACTCACGCATCAACATTTTTTTTTTGGAGACCAATCGTTTTGTACACCACATGTTGGCAACAGTAAAATGACGTCAATGTGTGCGTCTGGTGACAGTTGAAGAAACCTGACAAACATGGCGACCTTCGTTAAATGAGCAAGACACAAAAATCACATATTTCCTACGTAATTTAGCACATATTTCTAGTGCACTAGTGTTAATGGATAGTTATCTCAATACGTAATGTCTCCCAGAATATGAATCAGGGTATGAAGATCATACGGTATTAACCAAGAGTGAATGTCAAAGGCACGTTCTCCTCTCATGCAGTTTTAATAGAAATAGTTACTCTTCCGCTTATTTGAGCAAATTCAGAAGTGAGCTGAGCTAATGTTTTAGGCCAATTAGTAGCGAAGTGTATTAAATACTAAATGATCAAGCTGAACCCGTGCATTATTCTCTTACATATTCAAATGCCACCCGGGTAAAACAGCTAGTCATTGAAATATAACCAACGAGAGTTTGAGGTATTGCGGTACCGTAACCATTCATTTTAGTTTATTTGTGAAACAGTCACGTTATAAAAATGTAACTCATAATTTTGAAATTCTCTACCAAAGTGGCCGAACACTCGTTACAATACCTACGTTAACAATGGTCAGCGTGCCTTATTGTGCCATTATGTGCTGAGAATAGGATACGCAACAGCGGTGTCAACCACGATAAATCACTTTACACGACCTTAGTGTGGACCTACAAAGTTCCAAGTGCAGCCGCTGACAATGGCTAGCATGAGCCTTGCTTGCCACTTGGGTTTTGCTCATTCCCTCAAGACAAATGCCAGGATGGTCCTGTGAATGGAAATGTACCAATGCAAACTACGGTAATTGGGATAAATTATAATTAGTCCAGAAACATTTTACTTAATTATAAATAAACATTACGTTTCAGTAAAATTACAATTAGGCTACTTCACAACGTGGCAGTACTTGCAAAAGGCTTTGGGGGGGGGGGGGGGGGGGTGAGGTAAGTCTTACGTCCTTTTTTTTACAATGTAGGATGTCTATATCTACTTAGTATAAAACGAAGTTCCCGATTCTTGGATGTCACGGGTAATCTCAAGAACCACTGCTTGAATTTTGATGCGGTTTTCACCATTCTGTAAAGGATATCTCGAGGGAGGTTTCTATATAAAATAATTTATTTATGCTCATAGGAAAAAGTAGCGATTTCAGTAACAACGTTGAAAAAAAAACTGGCGTCCGTGCGCTTTTTAAGCTTACGCTGGGCAAACCGTTGAAACTATCTATATACTATGAGTGCAAGAATTGTTCACCACGAGAGCATATCTCTATTTTCAATACATCGCCCACTATACGTAGTTTTACGTATTTATATCTTTCATTCCATTACTGAGGCGACAGTTTACGAGCTAGCTAGGAACGAGCCTATCACCCCAGTTACAGCCTAGCTAGCGGGAGAGCCTATTACCCCAGATACAGCCAGAATCAAACTGTCGAGTCGTGTTGAGTTAAGACTTCAGAGAAAAGTGGTTGTGTTTGAAGTTTCCCTGGAAGTGCAGCTCGATTTTTATTCATTTCGCCGTTGTACTTTTCGTTCCGCAAAATACACTCACAAGTTAAGATTGGACGGAAGGAGGATTTGTGTTTCATGCACCTCGCCACTTTTAAATTACGTCTGACAAGAATTTTTGCATATTCATCTCCATGATAACATAATTAATAGTCCAGTCAGTAATTTTAACTCATCATGCCGAGACGTAAAACGGATATAGGTCGTAGTTCATTGACATCGAAAAATAAAGCGATTTTCACGTAATGCATTCATAACTGTTGCCGTGCAAGGCCGGAGTGGGTTGCTAGTTAAAATTAAATCAGAAGAGAAATCAAAATGTTTAAAACGAGCAGAAATTAAATAATTAGTATTGGGTACTCTGAAATAATTTACTATTTACATTGTAAAATAAGTTCTGGTTGAAATTGTCATCGCTTAGCCTCAATCTCTTGGTTGAATGTACATGTTTGCACTTTCTAAAAAGACGCTCTACAGGAGTACGTTAAGATATTACTACAATGTAACGATTTGTTACACTGTTAGTGTAACATGAACCTTTTAGGGTTGTATCAAACAAACAAATAAATAAACACATAAATGTAAAGATTACAATTTTAGCTCCGGAAAAAAATTGCTAATAAATATCTCATTTTCAAACGGTAACGGTTGCAAGGTATTACGCCTAAATAAGTAATCGTTAACTTAGTCCGATTACTTTTACTCAATTCTTCCCATCAATGTTGCTGTTGTTTGAGTCCTCAGTTTTTTGACTGGTTTGATGCAGATCTCCATCCCTCCCTGTCCTGAGCTAATAGTTTCATCTCTACATTGCTACCACACCCTACATCCGAGGCAATCTGTTTAACATAATCTAACCTTGGTCTACCCCTACAGTTCTTGTCTTCGACCCTTCCTTCCATAATTAAGCTTGCTATTCCTGGGTGTCTTAGTATGTGTCCTACCAACCAATCTCTTCTCTTCATTAGCAGTCGCCAGAAACATCTCTCCTCTCCCACTCATCTTAATACCCTTTCGTTTGTAACCCTATCTACCCATCAATTTCATCAATTTCCTGTAACACCACATTTCAAAAGCTTCAATTGTCCTCTATTCTGGTCCAAGTTTCTCTTCCATAGAGTGCCACGCTCCAGTCAAAGGCTTTCAAAAATTACTTCCTAATACCTAACTCTATATTCGATGTCAACAGATTCCTTTTTTTTTTTTTTAGAAATGTTTTCCTTGCCCGAGCCAACCTGATGGTTCCTTAATTCAAGTCTGGGGACATGAATTAACTAGAACAACAACCACCTCTAGTGGAGAGGCAGCCAACTTCCTCGTAAACCTCAAACTCATCACGTACACCAAGGCTGTCTGTGATCATTGGGGGCATTTTATTGTCGCGATATATTCTCATCAACTCTCCCTTCGGCCAGCACCTTGGCACGTAGGTCTTTTCTGATTTACCATCGTGCCACCCTTACTGAAATACCGCACCTGCCAATGTTTATTATCATTTTCTGCTCTCATGGTTGTCTAGATGTTCTTTTCTGGAGAACAATGCTATCAACTAACATTTGCTGAAAATCACTAGATTGGTAATTATTTTAGGGTAGATGACTCGATGTTCCGCCACTTAACATAACAATAATAATCAGGATTGTAGAAGTCACTAGATTCTTATGTCGTTAAGGAAGAAAAAAAAATTCTGTCGATTATGTCGCTCGATGGACTTCAAAAATCACAAAATCTTCATCAAATCATACAAAATTCGCAATATTAGGTTACGTGTATACCGAGTATTCCCAAACACGTGAAACTTAGTACACTCCACAATGATATAAAAATCCCTATGAACATATGCTCTACGGTCGATCGTTTACGAGTTAGACATTTTCCAACTATGAAAGAGGAGTGTTGGTAATAGCCTTAACTATACTCCTTATTTCGGAAAGAAAGAAGAATCTGAAGCATTTGGCGGGAACTATATAAAATGGCAGCTGCGAACTGTTATTGGCTGGAGGTTGAAATCTAGCAAAACACGTTGTCAGCGCGCGTTTCCGTTCATTCAATTGCCTGTTAACCGTCTATGTCGGAGTTCCTTTCATTATCACTATTTCGCTTACTTTAAGCAGTCAGTTTTAATATTTTTGTTTCCATTTTTACTTCGTTATTTCTATTATTATTAATATTCTTCTTCTTTCTTCGATTCGACCAACCAGGGACCACATCAGTTCAACTGTCTCTTCTTCCGAGCTCTAATTACCGCCCAGTGTTCCCGCATTCGTATCCGGTGTTGTTCATTTCTCTCTTGGGACCAAGCCATCCCTGTCTTCAGCTTCGGCTTCGGCTTTTCCTTGGAACCTTTGTGCGTACGTAGTTTATCCTGAAGTGGAACACGCTCCTGGATATCTGTAGGGGAAATTTCCATTTCACATAGATCTTTCTCAACTTCCATAAACCATGCCCCTTTGTTTTTTTTTTTAATCTTGAAAGTACATCAGTATCTGTTTTGATATCCTGCCTGGGTTCATTCGTGTCACGTGGCTATAAAAGGCAATCCTTCTTTTTCGAATCGTGTCACTGATCTTGTCCACGTGCTTGCACAATTCGTGGTTGTGACGCCTTCTGTACTCGCTGTTTTCTTTGATGGGACCCAGGTTTTCCTCAAAATCTTCCTTTCTTGATTATTAATATTATTATTATTATTATTATTATTATTATTATTATTATTTTCGTACTGTTTCTATGGTTTCCCGTCATACTGTTCAAATATTACCCCCTGTCATCCAATAGCCTACAACTCAACAATGTAAAAACACGGTAACAATTTCGCCACGGAGTGACTTGTTTTAGCTTTAAATCGTATATCCTGTGACTTGTTGCAAATCTATACTAATATAATGAAGCTGGAGAGTTTGTTTGTGTGTGTGTTTAAACGCGCTAATCTCTGGAACTACCAGTCGGATTCGAAACAATCCTTTTGTATATGATAGCCTGATTCAAGAGGAATAGTTTAGGCTATGTAGCATTAAGCTACACCTCTCAGGTAACCTTAAAGGTTGATTTTGGTTCAGTAAGTCGGAAGAACAAGCGCTCCAGAACAGCTTCAATAATACTGAAGTCTATTGTTGCCAGGCAATGCGGGCTGCATCATGTCACCTCTACCAATGCAGTGTTCTGGTGCAGAATTGCGAGCTGCTTAATTGCAGTCACGGGGAGAAATTAGTGCAAAAAGATTTCTTAGGCCCCTTAAAACAGTTATCATCGTGACATTAGTATGCCTCTGTATAAGGGCAATGTGGTTGGTGCAGTATACTGAGGTTATCAGCTGCAATAAGCGTTGGTGCTTTCAAATTTACTTTCATTTATTCCGATCCTTAGCCTCGAGCGTTCCAGTTCTGTAGTAGTATTCATTATCACCCATAAAACAATTAAATCCACCGGGCGAAGCCGGGCACTACTGCTAGTTTATAATATTGGTTAGACCTTGAGATTAATTGGGTTTCACACCATTGACTGCAAGGAAGAAAAGAAAACTTGGTAATATAATAAGATTGGTCCCAAATATGATGATAATTGTGGTTTTAAGGGGCCTGACATCTAGGTTATCGGCCCCTGTGGTCCCAAATAAAAATGTTAAATAACAGTAAGAATAAGGCATCATATATTTAACATTAGGTACCAGAAACGGAAAGATGACCATTAATATTCATTGTTAGCTGTATAATATTAACCATCCTAATAAACGTAGCAATTTTCATATTTCTTTCTTTTGGTATTAGATGATATTGCCTATTGACAGCAGGTTTACAAGAAGAGAAGAGAAAAAACTTAAATATTTTCTGAAACTTTAAAGGATTTCGATTGCCTCTCCCTAATGTGTGGCGAGGTAGTTCAATATTCTAGTGAGTATTTCTATTAATCTCATTCCCATGAATATTTCGCTACAGAATACTTATCCCTATGTTAACGTCTGCATTGTCTAGAATATTCCTTAATTTTTGCTTTTTTCACTTTGCTTATTCGTGCCAACATAGAGCATACTAGGCCGCATGAACATGAAATTTTGTTGGAATTACAAACAGCCATCTAGTGCTCATTAATGATACTCGAACATTGGCATTAGCCTCATTAAACTTAACTGAACAAGACGGAGGAGAAACGATATTGAAAGCGTAATGTACATCCCTCTCTTAAGATGCTGTTGACTGAACACAGACGAACCTCTCTTGCTTCCAGTTTCATCTCACTTCATACTGTTAATCCTGCGTAAATACTCCACGTTGTCATTCAGGGAAACTGGAGAATTTCCTTACAAGAAACTAATTGGTCACTTCACCGCTTGTTTCTTCACGCTAATGAATTGCAAATTAGCACACTTGTAAATTGAATACTCAGCCAAGTCAGGAGTAAAGTGATATATAATGCTCAACTGAGTAAATGTCTCCTAGAGAATAATGAGAATTTTCGCTTGGCGGGGAGTAAGTTACTCTTTATTGTAACATATTTGTCAATAGTTTAGGCATAGGTACAACTTTAGAGAATGGAAACAAATACTGTGTGCACATTTTTAGAATCAAAGACTATTTTTCGAATTATCTAGTATTTTTTAAATGCACTTTTTTTAGAATCGAAGACTATTTTACAAAATATCTAGTATTTTTTAAAGGAATTGAAACTCATCGAAATGTTTCATCTAAAACCTGTGACTCTGTATCCTTAACGGGTCTTGTACAACTTACTATGGTAACATTTTAGCAACTTTTAACCTTTTTTTCCCTTTAAAACCACAATACTTACAATAATGAAATTTTGTGCATATGAACCACTGGCATTGTTTTACATGGAAACGGCATTATCATTGACTTAAAATATAATTAGCTTTGTTTTTCACAATTCAAATTGTTGGTTGTTTATAATGTGACATTTTTGTGATAACTCCACTAATTTTCACCTTCGTACGTTCTTTATGTCTTATTTTATTGGTAATGTTCCCTTCTAGTATTTGAATGGTCCATCCTGGTTCCGTATTGATGCAACATTTAGTATTAATATTTTGCAAAAGTTCCGCCTAATCAATACCTTTATTGTATTATATATAAACGATCACTTAGTGGTCATTGGTACATGTTTCGAGGCCTAATTGTTTTGGCCCCTTCATCAGACGACATACTGTAGATAAAATGTGGTTGGATAGCTTAACACTAATAAACATTCCCTTCAAAAACTCTATTATGATGCACCATAATGAAAGGTGAAAGATGTTTACCCCAAAGATACATAAGGAAATAAAATACATAAAGAAAGAAAGAAAGAAAGAAAGAAAGAAAGAAAGAAAGAAAGAAAGAAAGAAAGAAAGAAAGAAAGAAAGAATGAATGAAGGAAAGGAAGAAAGAAATAGTTAAGCTATCCAACCACATTTTATCTATATCGGCTGTTGAAGGGGCCAAAACAATTAGGCCTCGAAACATGTACCAATGACCACTAAGTGAGCATTTATATATAATACAATAAAGGTATTGATTGGGCGGAACTTTTGCAAGATATGAATACTAAATGTTCCCTTCTACAAATGTATGCACTTTCAGCAACTTATCTGAACAAATACTATACCGGTATTTAATTTTGTATTGAACAGAAAAAAAGTCTCAGTCCCTCCTGTTGTAATGCCTGTGTTATTTTATATATTAGTTTTTGTTTTATGATCTTATTGTCTGTCCTGGGTCTTAAAGGCCTGTTAATACAGTAATTGATGATGATGATGATGATTGACTAGAAAAACTAATTTCGTATAATATTTTTAACACTTTTTTTAAGAAGACACTATCCAAGTGAGAGACATTAATTTGCACAACGCTGTGGATATAATATGTAGAAACACACCCAAAACCTTTCAGCAGTGTATGTCAATTAGTATTTGAGTTATTACCAAAACAGATGTAAAAAAAACTTTCGGAAACAATAAAGAAGAGGAAAACAAAGTTCGTTGGACATGTATTAAGGCACGACTCTCTTTTCCAGACCATTATAGAGGGTAAAGTATTGGGAAATAAACCTAGGGGACGTCCCCGAATGTCTTACATCAAGAATTGCATTGGAGAACTGGCATGTGGTTCTTATGGTAGCATGAAGAGACTAGCAGCAAACCGTCAAATGTGGCTGCAGCGACAAGCCTTTGCCTTTATTAAATGATGATCATGATGATGATCTGTAATTTAAACTAATTTTTAAAGATATTAATTAAACAAATTTTGTGCAATACGGCTTAACCGTCCTGGGTGGGCGGGGCCCTTTTGGACCTTAATGACTCACCGCCTCTGTGATAGCCTATACTGGTATGAAAATGAATCTTCAGCACATTGCAACATAATTAATTTCTCTGTTTGGAAAACTATTATAGCACATAATTCCACGTCTGTATTATTACAGGATAATCGTACACGGAGCATTCGTGAAATTATATTCACGAATTATACGAAATATAGACAATCATTGAATAGCAGCATTGTCCGAGTTCTTTGATGAACTGATTCCCAATTATTATCCTGATAATAAACGATGAATTATGATATACGTATCATAATATTATGCGATTTAGCTATTTATAGTTCGTTTCCGGTGTCACTACTCTCTTTGCTGGTGTTAGTAATTGATTTGACCGCACGACCACATATGCCTAATGGCGAATGAAGGTCACAATGTGCTTTAATCACCACAACTTTACTCACACGTGGCCCAATGGAATTCAATGTTTCATGGATTATTCCAGTGCGCTAGTCGAATTCTACATTAAACCTCATTGCTTGACATTGTAACTCATTAATGAATGTACTTTTGCAGTATTTTTAATCGATGAAAAGTAATTACTCACGTTAAAACAGGCTTGCACAACATTACGCCCGTGGATCATATGCAGTATGCCCCTTTCGTAGTCTCTGTGTGGTGCGGGAAGTACGCTATACTTAGTAATACGCAATTACTTTAAATTACAGACCATTATCATTATCATCACCATCCTCATCATCATAGCGGCTTGGGTGGCGTAGTTGGTAGCATGCCGAAATGCTGTTCCCAAGATAGCGGATTTTTTAAGAAAGCTAAAATCCTTCAGTATGCCTTCCTTCGGAGGCGAAGTAAATCCGGCGGTCCCATGTCATGGATTTGTGGCATGTAAAAGATCCTTCCGGAGACTAAACTTGTTTGAAGCTAAATTTCTAGGTTAGATTTCGTTGGAACGCTCTATCAAAGTTCCAACGTTCACCGCTAGGTATCTTTGATATCTGGTGGCGAAAGTGAACGTTGGAACTACTTGAAATTGAACGGAGCTTGTAGCTCACCCTATGGGTGTCCGCTTGATGCAGCTACAGCCTCTGGCGAGCTGAAGATGTCTTCGAACACTTCCGGCACTAAAAGGCATACGATAAATAAATAAAATAAATAAATAAATAAATAAAATCATCATAATCAATTATCACTGCAGCCACATTTGACCGTTTTCGGCTTGTCTCTTCATGCTGCCATACGAACCACAGTGCAGTTCTCAGGAGCTGGAACGGGATCCACTCAGGGCCGGATTTAGATTTTATGTGCTCCTAGGCCCGTGGGTTTTTGGCGCCCCCACTTCATACCATCGAGAAGAAGGGAGAATTTAGACCTTAGGAAGGTCTTTGTGAAGGTAATTTTTGTTTTATTATAATGTATCGCAGATGGATTTTTCAAGAGTGTTAGGGGGATGATATGGAATAAAGATTTACCACAAAAATGTAAAGGAATCATCTACAAGACCTACTTTGTGCCAATTTTGACATATGGTTCAGAAACATGGGTGATGAAGGAAAGGGACAAGAATAAAATACGAGCAGTGGAGATGAAGTTCCAGAGGAGTAGGGTAGGAGTGACAAGAATGGACAGAGTAAGGAATGAGAGAGTCAGGGAGATGGTAAGAGAGGAACCATTGCAAAATAGAATAGAGCGATCTAGGCTACAATGGTATGGACATGTGAGGAGGATGCAAGAGGAGAGGATACCGAAGATGATGTTTGGAATGGAAATGACGGGAAGGAGGCCAAGGGGAAGACCAAGGGACAGATGGACAAAAGGAGTTAAGAAGAGTGTGGAGGAAAGAGGAGTGTGCTGGGACACAGTAAATGACGAGAGATGGTGGATGGACAGGAAACGATGGAGAGGCTTATGTTCCAAGCAGACCCGACCAGCGGTTGGAAAATGCTCAAGAAGATGAGAGAGATCGTGAAGTAAAATCAATAAAATAAATTAAAGTAATGAGAGAATCAATTGTTTCTAAATTTGTATATATAAACTATAAATAAATAAGCCAACGAGATATTAAAATAAGTTTAAACCCTTTAAGACTTATTATACACCTACCGATATTCAGATAAATCATACAACCTACAACTACGCATAATGAATTATTCAAAATAAACTGATATTAATATTCACGACTTAAAATTTCTCCTAATAAATCATAAAGCATTTCTGTTCTAATGCTGAAGTCGAAAAATCTGCTGTTGCAAAACATTTGTTGGAAAATGATGGCCACAATTTAAATTGGAAAAGTGTCAAAATTTTGGAAAGTTTAATTTTAATCATACAATCATACGAAATTGGTTTAAACAAGAAGTTCCGTGACGAACTAAACAGCCTACTTTTCATGACTATGATTAATCTACAGTATATGAACCTATCTAGAATAATGACGAAATTAAGTTGGTAATATCGAAATGCCAAATTAGTTCGAAATATTCCTGGTATAATGTAGCCTAATAGAGCACTACAGTTGGCAGCCCTGGTGACTGAATATATTCTTAGTTCCATCTCTTAAGGTACAGAATAAAAAAGTCCAATGGACGTTACATGCAGTTAGATATTGGATCTATCAGCACGCGTAAAAGCATGTTGACAACAATGTCATGCGTGTGCTTGTTAAAAATAATCTGAAATATTATGATATCTTGTTGTGACAATTTTGGATGAAATCCATTTGTTAGTATAGAAGTTACATGTATTTTAAAATTGGACTTATCAGCAAGCATAGAATCATGTTGGCAGCACTGACTTATATTAATTACTCCAAATTAATCTAGAATGTCAGGTGCTATACGTGTGCAAAGTATAGAGCTGTTGGCTTGCATACTTTCTGATATATTGCTATTAGGGTAAAAAATATAGACAGCATTTATTAACAGTTGGCAGCCCTGATTGCTCTTAAGAATACTGAGATTCATATCGATTATGTTACACATAGCACATAGGAAATTTGGTTGAAATCCAAATGATAGTATAGAAGTTACAAGTATTTAAAAATTGGTCCTATCAGCAGGCTTATAATCATGTTGGTAGAACTGAAGTATATAAGTTACTCCAAATTAATCTAAAATGTCAGGTACTATACGTGTGCATAGTTTAAAGCTGTCGGCTTGCATACTTTCAGATATATTGGAATTTGGATAAAGAAAATAGAGAGAGCAATTATTAACAGTTGGCAGCCCTGGTGGCTCTTAACAATACGCTCAGTCATATCTGTTTATGTACACATATTACATTAAAAATTTGGTTGAAATCCAATTGATAGTGTAGAAGTTATATGCATTTAAAAATTGGACCTATCAGAAGGCTTAAAATTATTTTGGCAACACAGTCATGTATGGCCTCCTGGAAATTAAACTAAAATAGTATTATCTACATGTGTGCCAATTTTGGAATAGCTCCGATGCATACCTTCCAAGATATCCAACATGGAGCTGAAATTTCTAGTGCGTTTTTTCAGCAGTTGGTAGCACTGACATCTTTTTCAAATATGGGCTTGAGATATTTTGGTATACATCTTTACTCATACTAAATTTGGTTTCAATTGCTGGAGCCGTTTAGGAGTTGATAGGGGGGGACACACAGCCAGACAGACAGACACACATTTTCCCGGATCGATCTCATAAGTCTACGTTTTCCTCATTTTTGCAAAATGTGAAAAGTAGGCTAAAAATCATAAGTAGTAAAACTCGGTTTAGTCTATTTTTGAACTGTAATAAGAACGTGCGCCCGTCTTATGGTGCGCCCCTAGGCCGGGGCCTATTGGTAATTCCAGCCCTGGATCCACTCAGTCTCGTGACGCAAAACTGAAAACAAAAGAGCGTTCCATTTCCTTATCAGTCATCCTGGACGGGGTTTTCTGTGGATTTCCAATTCCACGCCAGGCAAATGCCAGGATGGTTCCTAAAGTTAAAGCTACGGCCATCTCCGTCCCAATCTTCACCTGAATTACAAATACACACACTACCACACACATCCAAGTATACGGGCTCAGTGGCCACGATGCATAGGTCCCTCAAACGAAACAACAGGAGGTAACCCTTTAAAGGTTAGTGGTCAATTTATATTAACCACCTGCTATGTCAAAAGATGCTGATAGTTGAATCTTTCAGCCATAAGTCAACGAATTTTGTTTTGGAAGTGATAAAAAAATTCTGAAAACCATATTTTTCTATCTTCTTCACCTGAGATGCTTAATAATCTTTTAACGAAAACAATTAAAAAGTAAATAATAAAATATAAAATAAATTAAAATTGAAAATAAATAAATAAATAAATTGCAAAAAATTAATAAGCTTATAAAATAACAATTAAAATAAAATTATATCAAAATAAAAAATAAAATTAATACAAAAATAAAATTATAAAAATATTTAATATAAAAATTAAAAAGATTACACAATAGTACATTATGCAACGAGCCTATAATGGCTATAATTAAGACACGAGTATTTTTTATAAAACGAGCGTATGCGAGTTTTATAATTTCCATACGAGTGTCTTAATTACCATTATAGGCGAGTTGCATACGACTGTTTATGTTCGACGATAATTATAACTTTATTATATGTTTTAACATAAATATTCATAAATATCTGTTGAGAGTCAGCTACTGGAATTTTGTGATCGCAGAGCGAGCGTTGGGTGTTATATCTCTGCCTTTCAAGAGCTTTGAACGACCGACGCATGCGCTCTGTGTGTTTGCAATGCCATATGCAAGCCATATGTTTACATCTGCCGTCCCTCAGTAATATTGTCACCGGTGTCAGTTGAAGACAATGCGCTGTGTAGAAATTAGTGTTGGTGATTTTAAGGTGCAGTGCTATTTCTTGTCTCATATTCGCCAGTTTATTTACGCGAACATATGGACGGTGGGTATTCCATGTCGGTAATTTATTATAGTTCGATGTTGTGTTTATGTCCGACATGTTGGATTTTGAGCGCATGCGCGAAGTTATCGTTACCTAATTGGTCAATGAACGAGCTCTGATTGGCTGGAGAAACTGTATCATAATGGAAAACAGTGTTATAATGACCATCATTATGATACAGTTATCTGACACATAATAGTGAGGGTCGAACATAAAATAAAATTAATAAATTAAAATTTGGCTAAAATGAATCAAATTTAAAATTAAAATAAAATATTTTAATAATAATTCTGCCCTATAAAGGGTTAAGTTTCTAGTCAGAACAGGGAATAGAACCAAGAACAACTGATCCTGAGTCTCAATGCGCACCCCAAAATTACAGAAGTTGGCAGAACGTAGCTGCATATTTTTCCTGTAGAGTCCACCTCGTTACGTAGAGGCTAGAATGATTGGCTGTTACCGTGGAAGCCTGGTTTGGATTCCTCGCTCTGAAATAAATTTAATTCTGGTCTGAGGGCTGGAACGGGTTACACTTAACCTCGTGAGACAAAACTGAGGAGACGTGGATTCAATTCCTACCTCGACCATCCTGGAAGTGGATTTCCGTGGTTTCCCACTTCTACTCCGGGCAAATACCAGCCGCTTCCTACCCGTATCCCACCTCGATTACATAATAATAGTAATGTTATTGGTTTTACGTCCCTTTTAACTACCCTGGCTTTTAGAGACGCCGGGGTGCCAGAATTTTGCCCCGAAGGGGATCTTTTACGTGCCAGTAAATGTACTGACACTGCTCCCTCGCATTTGCGCACCCTCAAATGCCAGCTGACTGCGCCAGGTTTCGAACCTGCAACCTTGGACCCAGCAAGCACCTCGATTACAAGCACGCACACTAGAACAGACATCACCGTGTTTGTTTTAGTCGTCAGTCTTTTGACTGGTTTGATGCAGCGCTCCATGACTCCCTCTCCTGAACTAACCGTTTCATCTCTGCATACCTACCACACCTTACACCCGATACATTCTGTTTAGCATATTCTAAGTTTGGTGAAACAAAAATATTGGAATGCAGCCGAAATAAATCGGAAACCTCTATGGACATCAAATTGGCACGTGAAAAGCTCAAGGAAGTTGGAGACTTTTGTTACTTAGGAAGCAAAATAACCAGTGATGGTCGAAGCAAAGAGGATATAAAAATTAGGTGTGCTCAGGCAAAGAAAGCATTTCTACAAAAAAAAAAAAAGGAATCTGTTGACATCGAATATAGATGTAGGAATTAGGAAGTTATTTTTGGAAGCCTTTGTCTGGAGCGTGGCGCTCTATGGAAGTGAAACTTGGACTACTGGTACAGCAGAAAAGAGGAGAATTGAAGTGTTTGAAATGTGGTGTTACAGGAGAATGATGAAGATTAGATGGGTAGATATGGTTACAAACGAAGAGGTATTAAGACGAGTGGGAGAGGAGATAAGTTTCTGGCGACTGCTAATGAAGAGAAGAGATAGGTTGGTAGGACACATACTAAGAAACCCAGGAATAGCAACCTTAGTTATGGAAGTAAGGGTCAAGAACAAGAACTGTAGGGGTAGACCGAGGTTAGAATATGTTAAACAGATTGCCTCGGATGTAGCTCAGGACAGGAAGGTACGGGGAGCTGCATTAAACCAGTCAAAAGACTGAAGACTCAAACACAACCTTGGTCTTTTGTCCACGACATTTTCTTTCATAACTAATGCCCGTTGCTCACGGTAAAATGTTTCTTAAAATTTATTTTACAACTAATTTTATAAAAATTTGACGAAAGCAAGCTGTGTTGTTCACGGTAAAATTATTTTATAAAATCCGTGGGTGTATCAGGATCGCCATCTACCGATAAACTTCTGAACCAAGAATCAGTTGTTCAACACACATTGGTTTGAGAGTATGGCTCCAACAACAAAGCAAACATTGCAAAAATTGCTGCATTAGCTACAATTAAATGTCCTACAGTGGTAAAAAGGAAGAAAAGAAATGCTAGGAGGTCCTGGACACGGGAATGGATAAAAAAGAAGAAAAGAGTAGATGAATGCTGTCCTTGGTAGAAAATGAGTTGAGGTTAGAAGATCAGAATTCATATAGGAAATTTCTAAGAATGGAGGAAAGCAGTTTTAAAACACTCCTAGATCTCGTTGGTCCCAAAATTATGAGGAGAGCCATTTCTCCTGAAATGAGACTGCAAGTGAGTTCGAAGCCCGTTTATCTTCGCCTTCACATCAGCCTGGCTTGTGTTCGGTCGAATTTGTGAAACATATTCGGCGATTGAGATTTATGCCTCCTTTCTTGCATTCTTAATGTGGTATATGGGCGTTTTAACCTCATACAAACACTGTTATTTCTGGTACCTCTCCAGTAAAACACTAACAGCTTCCTTAGTCCAGTCGGAGCCTGCCATTTTCGAAGTGTTCGTTTACAAGCGAGTTTCACAATCTTCTCAGCACGTGGCACCAGCATCATCTTCATGTCAGCTTCCCTGATTGGTTCGTTTCGTAAAATTAATTTTACGGAATAGAACATGTCCTATTTTATGGAAAGTTTTATCAAAGGTTTTATAAAACTTGAATTTGACCGTGAGCAACAGAAATTTTATAAAATTAAATTATTGTACAATAAATTTGAAGGAAAATATTACCGTGAGCAACGGGCATAAGTTTGCTATTCCTGAGTGTCTTAGTAAGAGTCCCTACGACCTATCCCTTCTCATCAGAGTGACAGAGGTTATCAGTCTACTTCTACACACACCAAAGTACACGGGGCTACACGACCACCTGGTAACGATGGCCCTGGAAACAGCTACTGAACTTGATGACGGAACTGAAGTTTATTTCATTTCGCCCCCGCACTCACCACACTAGCTGTGAAAATATTGTATACCGCAGATGGTTTCTATGAGATATGCATATAATGTGTGTTGCCATGAAAGGAACAGGAAGGGAAAGAGGAGAAAACGTGCGAATGCTGGTGTAAAGAGGCGAGAGATTTGTATTCCATACGGCTTAAATTTGCTAATGCGATCAGCTCAGGTAGCTACACTTGAAACGCTGTGCGGCCTTCTCCACAAATCCTTTCAGAGAGCTTTTGAAATACGCAGGTATTACTACATCTGGATGGGATATTTATAGTTGACGCTTACAAAGCTAATTTACAGCCGCTCTTTTGAACTGGTAAGAGCTATTTATATGAATTGCAGCCAATGGCCATAGCTGGGTAATTTTGATTGAACGCCCGAGGGCTCCCAACAAGTTCAATTTCAGGTAGTTCCAACTCTGGCTACCAGATGCTACTGTCACTAATACCTAGCGGCGAACATTGGAACTTGATAACCAAATATGACCTACACATTTGGCGACACACTGCCAATTGCAGGCGGCTTCGGTGGCGTAGTTGGTAGCATGCTGAGCTTCTATGCCCAAGATCGCGGGTTCAAACACGACCGAAGTCGTCGGATTTTTTAAGAGCGTTAAAAATCCCTCAGTATGCCTTCCTTCGGATGGGAAGTAAAGCCGGCGGTCCCATGTCATGGATTTATGGCATGTTCAAGATCCTTCCACTAATTACACCTGTGTGAAGCTAAATTAATATAGGTTTAACATTTGACTAACGTTCTTAGGTTCCTACGTTCGTCGTCAAGAGCCGACTGCGGTGGCATCTGAAAACTAATTTATGAACTAGTAGTCGTTGACGGTGGCGTTTGGCGGCAAAAGTAGGTACTATTTGAAAAATTCAAAGTCTGCAGTCCTTACTTGAATTAAAAAAAACAGATAACACACACTAATAGAGTCAACACAGTTAACACCGGTTATCAGACAGATTCTACACACACCCAAAGTACACGGGGCTAGATGACCGCGTTGTCGCAGCCGCTAAACTGAGGAACCAACCAACCAACAATTTATTTATTTATTTATTTAGCGTATGATGAATACAATATTATATACAATATATACAGTACAACTACCATCTCAAGTTCATAACTAAAGTTCCATGTTTAAAGTTGAGAGCCAGAGAAGGGCTTCGCTTGAGACACAGTGTAAGTCTTCTATAGAGCGTCTGTATGCACGTAAAGGACACTCGAATGTAATGTGGTACACTGTCTGTTCCTCTTCTCCGCAGTCACATTGAGGTGATGCCTTCCATTCCCATTTGAAGAGCGTGGCTCCACATCTACCTTGGCCGGCCCTAATACGGTTTAGCGTCCTCCACTGTCGTCTGGGAAGGGAAAATCCATCAGGGCACTTGCAGGGGTTCTTAATGATGTGATGATTTGGTAACGAGGATTGCAGATGCCATTGTTCTTTCCAGGCGTCCGATATATCTAAGGAGGTGTCCTGTAAAATCATTGCAGTACGCCAAGAAGGGTGTCTGGATTTCAGTCGTTTGGTTGGAGAATCTGCTATATCAGAATGAATAGGGAGGTGAGGATTGTTTTCTATTTTCTTCCATAAGTTAAGCAGTGACTGTGATCTTCTTAGGGATGGAGGTGGTATGTGGCTTAGGGTGGGACGCCAGTGTGTGTTAGTAGGTCGGATGCACCCTGTAATGATACGCATTGCCAACCAACAATTAACACCGGTTATCAGACAGATTCTACACACACTCAAAGTACACGGGGCTACATGACCGTGTTGTCGCAGCCCCTAAACTAAGGAACCAACCACCAACCAATTGCAGTGGTAGGTTCTTTTAATTGCCATAAATCTATGTCATGGGCCCACCGGCTTTACTTCCCCTCCGAAGGATTTTAACGCTCTTAAATATCCAAGGACTTAGGCCAGGTTTGAACCTGCGATCTTGGGCATAGCAGTTCAGCATGCTACTGGCTATGCCACCGAAGCCGCTGGTAAGAGCTATGATATTATTTATGATTGCATTGCAAAATAACTCTTGATGGAAACGGGGCGTGATGGTGCAGTGATTAGGTTGCTTGCCTCTCACCCTGATGGACGGAGTTCGATACCCAGTCAATGCATGCGAGATCTTCGAAGTGAAATATCACGTCCTGTGGTTGGGATTCAACTTAAAATGGAGGTCCTGTGGTTCATGATTACGAGATTAACTGTCATGTAAAACTGAAACCTTCCTCCACCTCCTGGTCTAGCAACTGCTATGCCCAAGATCGCGGGTTCAAACCCAGCCGAAGTCGTCGGAATTTTTAAGAACGTTGAAATACATCAGCATGCGTTCCTTCGGAGGGGAAGTAAGGGCGGCGGGCGCTTGTCATACATTTATGGCATGAAATAGAACCTACCACTGCAATTGGCAGTGTGTTTCGTTAGAAACGCTCTACGAAGTTCCAACGTTTGTAGCTAGGTGTCAGTGGCATCTGGTATCCTAAGTTGGAACTACTTGAAATACAGTGGAACGTGGCTAATTCGAACTTGTATAATTAGAAATCTTCTTTAATTCGAATTTTTCTCTTGGTCCCTAGCATTTTATATACAATCAATGCTAAAAAAAAATCTTGGTTAATTCGAATTATAATTTGGGTAATTCGAAGTTTTTACGTGTAAAATGCCGATCAGACGAAAATGTCTCAGTTTGTGGTTAGCTGATCGACGCAGAAATCATCGCCGATGTACTGAACTCCGAAAAACAAGATGGTGACGACGCATCTGGCGATGAACTCGTGGAAGAACTCCCCCAAAAAACTGTTCCGAGTGCAGCCCAAGCAACAAACCACATTACAGAACTTAGTCGTTATTTTGAAAGTAGAAATATGACGTAAGTGGTTCTGTTTTCCGTTCCTAAATTTGTTAGATTTTCTTGTGACGGCCGAGAGACTTAATTGCACGAAACAGGTAAAAATTTCAAACTTTTTTTAAAAACAGTAGATTTCTCTAATACTTAACTAGATTGCTGGATTACTACTGTCGTTAAATAGGTGAATAGTACATTTTGGTTTTATTTTATCATTTGAAACTTTTGATGTTATTCACGATACAGTCATTATAAAGTACCGGTGTCTGTTAATCTGCTTTGTTGAACGTAAATC
Organism: Meconema thalassinum; assembly: GCA_946902985.2. Lineage (NCBI taxonomy): Eukaryota > Metazoa > Arthropoda > Insecta > Orthoptera > Tettigoniidae > Meconema > Meconema thalassinum. The sequence goes on from OX336396.1 coordinate 167,293,062, forward strand.
ATTATGTAAACGTAATACAATATATTTTCTCTACCCTTTTCAAAGAACTTTATTAATTCAAATTTTTGGATAATTCGAATATTTTTACTGGTCTCTTGAGGTTCGAATCATCCAAGTGTCACTGTATTGAACTTGCGCATTCTTCTTCATTCATTTCATCTTATCCACACGCGTCGGTACTTGTAGCTCTCCCCATGGGTGTCCACATAGAAACAACTACAAATTCTGGCGAGCCGAACATGTCCTCGGACACTTCCGGCACTAAAAGCCATACGGTAAATAAATAAATCAATAAATGCGATTCTTGTTCAGTCGATGGCAGCAAGAATCTAGTTCGTAGATCTTCCATGAGGAATGTTTCGCGAGCTAATTCATATGGAAATCTAGATGGGGTATATTTAGAAATGCCTAGTGAAGCTTTAAGGAACCTAGCTTTCTCCCTTTCCAAGGTTTGAAGTTCACTGCAGCCAAGCACTTTCCCTATTATTTGTATACCGTGTATGATGATAGAAAGTCTCCGTGGCTTAGGCGGTAGCACGCCAGCCTCTCACCGCTGGGTCCGTGGTTCAAATCCCGGTCACTCAATGTGAGATCTGTGCTGGACAAAACGGAGGCAGACAGGTTTTTCTCCGGGTACTCCGGTTTTCCCTGTCAACATTTCATTCCAGCAACACTCTCCACTATCATTTCATTTCATCTGTCATTCATTTAATCATTGCCCCAGAGGAGTGCGTCAGGCCTCGGCAGCCGGCACATTCCATATCCTCGCCGCTAGATGGGGGCTTCATTCATTCCATTCCTGACCCGGTCGGAGACTGGAAGCAGGCTGTGGATTTTCATTTCATATGAAGATAGACAGTATTTTGGCATCAAAAAGGTTCATGGAGCGACTTCGGTGGAGTAGTGGTAGCATGCTGAGCTTCTATGCCCAAGATCGCGGGTTCAAACCCGGCCGAAGTCGTCAGATTTTTTAAGAGCGTTAAAAATTGCTCGTATGCCTTCCTTCGCAGGGGAAGTAAAGCCGGCGGTCCCATGTCATAGATTTATGGCATGAAAAAGAACCTTCCACTAATTACTTGTGGAAGCTAAAATTTGTAGGTTAGTTTGATAACGCTCTATTAGTTCCAACGTTCACCACCAGGTGGTGACTGCGATGGCATTTAGTAGCCACGTCCGATGCTAGGTGACGTGGATAATAGCATTTGGTGGCAAAAGTAGGAACTACTTGAAAAATTAATCGTCTGCAGTCCTTCTACCTGAATTACAGATAACACACATTAATACAGTCATCACAATTAACACCGGTTATCAGGCAAAATCTACACACACCCAAAGTACACGGGGCTACATGATTGCGTTGTCACAGCCTCTAAACTAAGGAACCAACCAACCAACTAACCAACCGACCAGTGATGGACGAAGCAAAGAGGATATAAAAAGTAGGTTGGCTCAGGCAAGGGAAGTATTTCTACAGAAAAGGAATCTGTTGACATCGAATATAGAGTTAGGTATTAGGAAGTAATTTTTGAAAGCCTTTGACTGGAGCGTGGTGCTCTATGGAACTGAAACTTGGACTATTGTTGCAGCAGAAAAGAGGAGAATTGAAGCGTTTGAAATGTGGTGTTACAGGAGAATGATGAAGATCAGATGGGTAGATAGGGTTACATACGAAGAGGTATTAAGACGAGTGGGAGAGGAGAGATGATTCTGGTGACTACTAATGAAGAGAAGAGATAGGTTGGTAGGACACATACTAAGACACCCAGGAATAGCAAGCTTAGTTATGGAGGGAAGGGTCGAGGACAAGAACTGTAGGGGTAGACCAAGGTTAGAATTTGTTTAACAGATTGCCTTGGATGTAGGGTGTGGTAGCTATGTAGAGATGGAAGATTAGCTCAGGACAGGGAGGCATGGAGAGCTGCATCAAACCAGTCAAAAAACTGAAGACTCAAACAACAACAGGAACCTAGCTTTCACCCTTTCCAAAATTTGAAGGTCACTGTAGCCAAGGACATTCCATAATTATTTGTATCCCATATGCGAAGATAGGCGAAGCCTCCGTGGCTTAGGCGGCAGCACGCCGGCCTCTCACCGCTGGGTCCGTGGTTCAAACCCCGGTCACTCCATGTGAGATCTGTGCTGGACAAAGCGGAGGCAGACAGGTTTTTCTCCGGGTACTCCGGTTTTCCCTGTCAATATTTCATTCCAGCAACACTCTCCACTATCATTTCATTTTCATCTGTCATTCATTTAATCATTGCCCCAGAGGAGTGCGTCAGGCCTCGGCAGCCGGCACAGTTCATATCCTCGCCGATAGATAGGGGCTTCATTCATTCCATTCCTGACCCGGTCGGAGACTGGAAGCAGGCTGTGGATTTTCATTTTTCATGTGAAGATAGGCAGTATTTTGGCATCAAAAAGGTTCATGGCTGTTGCAAGTGATATTTGTGAGATATTTTGTATGTCAAGTACCGGTATTGCTATTGTAGCAGTTGCGGCTCTCTCTCTTTCACAAATGTTTTTAAGTGAAATAGGTAAAATAGTAAGACATATTTAAATACGTAGCACACGGGGCTATGGGACCATGTTGTCTAGGTCCCTCAAATGAAAACAACATCAACACCAACTAAATGATTCCTCAGAAGGAGCACAGGCTCTTTGACCGCAGACGCTGCGATTGCTGGTCTTGGATGTCCGACGACTTCGGCCGGGTTTGAAGCCGCGACCTTGGGCATAGAACTACGCCACCGAAGCCACTAAAATATCCGAGATATCCCAAGTCCTAACATGCAATAACAATACCAGTACCGTACCACAAGACCACGTACTGTATATCACCCTGAAGATACAAATCTGTTGACTACGGTGTGCGGTTATTGACCCCAGTCACCTCTGAGTGCTGTAATCCAGCCCACAGCAATGCAGTGATATATAATAAGAGTGAGATAGGGGGAGATGTGAGGGGTCGCTCGAGAACTTTCCCCTGCTTGTTGAAGGGGAAGTCGTGATGTCAAAGTGCGTCAAAAGAGAGGTATTCAGCCCTTCATACTGCGCCACAGAGAGCAGCATTCACAACAATGAACTCATAGTTCGCTCTGACAAAATACTTCTGTATGAAGATCACCGCCTTTCTCCCTTATCATAAAATCATTGTCGTTGTTTATGTTTCGTTACATTTCAGCCAAGGAAAGACCTTATTCTCAGGGTGCCCGTCCGCTTCGAACGTTGGCGATCTTTCTGGCTATGGTGTCTTTATTGGTCGCTATCCGGAACAATTGCGTGGATGTTTTTCCGAACCATACTCAGTTGTTGGCAAGCCAGGAAATTCCTTTTCGTCCTGGGGCTCGTTTTCCTTCTATTTTTTCGTTGCAAATTGCATTGCAGTAATCCGTATCTGCCTCTGTTCCTCATCACGTGACCCAGGTATTGACGCTTACGGCATTTAGCAATATTGACTATTCCTTGGGTTGTATTTATCCTTCGTAATACTTCCTGGTTGGTAATCTTATGAGTCCATGTTATCTTTAGAATCCTTCTGTATAACCACAGTTCAAACGCGTGGAGATTTGGAATAGTTTCTTCCTTCAAGGTCCATGTTTCTACGCCATACAGAAGCACTGGGTATATATAGCATTTGTGGTGAGGGTGAGGTTATGACTCTTGAAAATCGAGCCCATTGTTAGGGAAGGATTACGTCACTTCAACTGTTACATATTAGCTTCACAATTAGCCCAGTATTCCTTCTTTCGTAGACAGTGTTTTTCCTCTCTCGCTTTTGTCCAAGTGTTTCCAGTTTTCAGCGTTGGCTTAGGTTGGAAACTTCGAAGATTTTACTTTTAAGGTGGTCACGCTCCTGGATATCTTAACATGGGATCCCAATCTCCTGTAGATCTTGTTGTATCTCACTGAACCAGACTGCTTTAGTCTTTCTCTCTTGGAGAAAAGTGAAAATAAGATAGGGTAATCGTATTGACGTCATTCGTGCCACGTGCCAATAAAACGTAATCTGTCTTTTGACGTTTTCGTTTTTACATCGTTATGCCCTACTCTATTGAACCTGCTTAACTGATGTGTTGGCCTTCTTTTCCTCCCAAAATCCCTTCATCCTCTCGCTAAGCTTCTTCCTTCGTTCTTCTGTCCAAGTTATAGTGGCTCTGGTGTTGGGGTTGTCTCCAAATTGTCGATTGTCGATTTTGGTTCTGAATTGATATTTGTCCCGTACAATGTCTTCTGAGATGTTGATTTCCTGGAGATCTGTTACAATTTCACGGAGCCAGCTGTTCTTGGTTTTTAATGAAAGGGCCAGGTTGAGAATTGTTTTAGTTAGTCTTTTCCTTTGACGTTCTTCTTCTTCTTCTTCTTCTTCTTCTTCTTCTTCTTCCTCTTTCGATTCGGCCATCTAAGGACCACGTCATTTCAACTTTTTCTTGTTGCATCGAGCTTTAACATCCTCCCAGTACTTTCGCATTAGTTCTCGATGCTGTTGTTTCCTTTCTGCAGTCCACTTATTATTATTACTATTATTACTGGAGATTTAATGCTTTTCAGTCGGTCAGCACGATTGTATCCAATTGTAATGGGCGTTTCCCTAAACATGACAAAAATACACATGAGATTAATACATTCGCTTGGATAACCAGTTTCGATCGTCAAGCGATTATCAACAAATCTTTTATACTTAGGCCGTAAAATCTATGTCTACTTGGCCATCACAAAATATGTTACATTGCGAGACGAACATAGACATGTAGAAATGCGGGCTAATGCCAAAGAGGGTAAGTGAATGAGAGAGCAGCCGACACAAGGGAATCACTTCCAGTTCAGTCCACAGTAGACATAGTGGTGACAGCTGCACGAGAACGGATCCCACATCGCTCAAACAACCAGCTAAGCTCTTGATCTATTATAATACAAACACCAACCTGACCATTTGCTAACTATACAGGGTGGACCACGTAAGTTGAGACTGTACAATCTCTCAAAACTAAGCATTGTACCTAGGTATAATGAACTTTCTGGAATAAAAGTTGCATGACATTAATGGGGAAAGAACATGCTATATATCGTAGATAATTTTGAGAACGTTTCGATGGTAATTTGATAGTTAAGACACCTTTTCTAAATGGGAACAAGCAATTCCTGATACAATACTAAACAGCATTTTGGTACGCCAATTTTATAAGTGCATGGCGGTGTCCCTGGTGTAGACAATGCAATATTGATGACAGGTAGGTACACAGCTTAATACCAGTTATTGCACACGCATCGGACCTTAGTGTATTAAATGTTCACAATGATGGCGTTCCACCTCAATGCATTTTCCAACTCTGTGAATGAACGATTGAAGTGTCCGTAAAAACATGTTTCTGTCAATACTGGCACAAGCATTTCGTATCCGTGCCTTCATGTTGTACGGAGTCGTTAGTTTTTAACAATACACTCGATCATTCGGGTAATCTCACAAGAAAAAGTCCGGTGAAGAAGGGTCAATTAACGGGATCCATCCAACGATCATGGTAATTGTTATTTAAGACATCTCGAGCACGGCATTCATGTAATTCGTTCATACTTGACGCAATTATGTACGTTGGTGTACGAACAAATGCATAGTGCATTATACAAAAGTTCTTAAGGTTTGTGTGAGGAATAAGGAAACAAAATGTTGGTTCCCATTTAAAAACATGACGTGACCATTTCATCCAAACGTTCTCCAAATAAACCAGCATTTTCTTTCCCCCTTAATATAACACAACTTTTATTCCAAACAGTTCTTTATACAACGCTTAGTTTTTGAGTTATTGTACAGTCTCAACTTACGTGGTTCACCTTGTATATCACACTAACCAAGCAAACTTGGAAGGTCAATAACCACTAACGATACCTCAGCAATAAAATCACATATAACGAGCAAATCTTGACAAGTTTCCCAATTTTAGAACTTCAAGGGTTCATTCTGGTTCCGTATTGATAAACTAATTGCTATAGAGCATCCAGCGTTTAGAAAAGACTGTGGAGCCTTAGGCGACAGTGTTGCTAACTCTAGGCAGAGGTAGCACTGACGTCATACGTTATGTTCACCCGCTTCGAGTACTGTTCTTTCATAAGTAAGCGAGACAACACAACCCCAGCAGCTACCTGAAGTAGAACAGGCACAGGAAGGAGCAGTTTTGCAGGTGTTAACGGATTGGACCAGTATTATGGATACCGTACCTACGCGAAGAGAACCAATAACGACATTCATTTCGTTGTGATATGACGCATTATTGATTGACAGATGTCGAGAGCACAACCCTTCCTTCCTTCTCGGATGTATAGTACCGGTATGCTGACGATGTTAACAACTTTTACGTCAACAATACTGTTGATAATCACTTTTTTTTTTGGTTATTGATTAGGCTATAATTTAGTTTCTTTCAATTTTATCCTGGATGTTTTGTTTAGATTAATATTTGTAATATTGTAGTGAGTTAGCCATGCGGTTAGGGGCGCGCAGCAGTGAGCTTGCATTCGGGAGATAGTGGGTTCGAGCCCCACTGTCAGCAGCCCTGATTCGATCGAACAGAAAATAAAACAGGCACACAACAATAACACCAATGACGGATAGTGCTTCAGAACTTATGTTGCCGGCGGAACTGAGCACGTGCTCCAATCCGGGCGAGCTGGCAGCTCTGGACGAGGCTCTTCTTTCCGGCGTGCTAATCTAGAAAATGTTTAAATCACTAAGACGTAATATAAACGATACTTGTATACAATAACAAATGTAATCAATTGGAAGATTATTGTAGGAAGGCATTATGATGAAAAATATATGTGTTCAGAGTTCCTTCATGATAAAAGGTGAGGTAACAAAACCAGTGTAGGGGGGGGGGGGGGGTTCTTTAAAAGTAAAAGCCCATAAGACCCACAGTCTTTTCTAAACGCTGGATGCTCTATAGTATAAACAGGTTAAAAGTTCCGCCTGATCAATACTTTATTAAATACTGTATGATCACTGTGTGGTCATTAGTGGGACATGTTTCGAGGCCTAATTATTAGTTTTGGCCCCTTCACCAGCCGATGTGAATGAAAAAGATACAAGATAATTGTTTAGCGTAACACTAAAAAGTCTCTTAAAACTACATCTTACATGGTGCACCATAAAGATAGATTGAAAATGTTAACGCCTAAAGTAATACAAAATGTTGTAAAAAGTCTTTTGAACTAGGAACACTTTCAATAGGGTTAGTTTAAATCTTCAGAAGTGCTCATCGACGAGACAGTCTATGACAATGAATTCACGCCTCACTATGGTCTATAGATACAAATGTAACACCAACGTACCGGTTCAGTACGGCAGCAACAGTTGAGAACTCCATGAAACATGTTGGAATCCAGCAGTAACGTAATGATGGAAACACTTAATACTTTACCAGCAATGTAGAAATAAAACCAATGAAGTCACTGCGCTGAAATGATTTGCCAATATATTGCTTATGAAGTGCATAACTTCAACCCTTGCAATGTCAGATATAGGCCTCTAGTCCGTTTAAAAAAAAGAAACAAGGGGAAAATTTTGTAATTTGTTAAGGGAGAATTGAGTAGGTGAAGGCCACTGATAAACTTCATAACCAAACAATATATTTCCTGGTTTGAGCAACGTTTAATAAAAAATGCTCCAGAAATCCTAGTCACAGAAATTGGTAAAATTAATAGGGTAAAGAAATTCAAATATTTGGGAGAAATCATTCAGGAAAATGGTTTAGAAAAATCTGCTGTAGAAGAAAGAGTACACAAGATGGAAAGAGCATATGGTATAACTAGGAACACCTACAACACAAAATGTTTATCTAGAAACTTGAAAATACAGCACTACAGAACAGTAATCAAACCAGAATGCCTATACGCAAGCGAATGTCTAGCACTGAATTATAAGTTAGATAAATTGGAAGTATTAGAAAGACGAATTGTACGGAAAATATTTGGTCCATTAAGAATTACAGAATTCTGGAAATTAAGAAATAATGATGAAATATACCGCAACATTGAAAACATAACAGACACAATAAGAGGCGATTGCTATTTTTTTGACATTTATATAGAATGAATGACAACAGGTTAACCAAACAGATCTTCAACTATCTTTGGAACAAGAAATCAACAACAACTTGGATTCAAGAAGTTAAAAAGGATTTGGAAAGAAACAATATAAGAGAATAAGATGCAATAGAGAGAGAAATGTTAGGAAAAAAGTGTTGGGAATGGAAGGATTCCAAGGAAGGAAGGAGGGAAGGAAGGAAAAGAAAAGAGGCTCAAAATGGTCCGAAGAGAGAAAGAAGATGCATAGTGTGAAGATGAAGGAGTCCTGGAGGAAGAAGAAGGAGACCTGGAGGAAGAAGAAAGAACACCAAAGGACTAAACATTGAAATTGGCTCGTGGTCCTTAGAAGACCGTAACAGAGAAAGAAGAAGATAACTTATTAAAATGACAAATTACATGAGGTTAAATTGTTTATACTAACAAGTTTCCCAAGTTTATAATAACTGCTATAGTAAAGAAATGGATTGGCTGCGTGGCTCAGCGGTAACGTTCTCGCCTACTGTGCCAAAGTTTGCAGGATTGAATCCTGGCGCAGCCAGTGTTGGCATCTGAGGGTACACAAATACGATAGAGCCATGTCAGTAGATATACTGGCACGTTAAAGATCCACTTCGGGGCAAAATTCTGACACCCCGTCGTCTCTAAAACCTGCAGTTGTTACAAGGGACGTAAAACGAATAACAGTATTATTATTACTATTATTATAAGTGTATATATACCATCACCCATACTTGTAGACACAAATTGAACGGCCTATGTGTAAAGGATCTGATGATGATCACTTGACAATCGAAACTGGTTTTCCAAATGAATTTATCAATTTCAAATTAAGGATGTTTTCAGGTTTAAGGTAACACTCATTATAATTGGGTACAATCGTGTTGACCGACTGAAAAGCCTTAAATCTGGATGATTAAGACAACACTGAAGAATGGGTTCTAACATGATATTCTTATGATTATTATTGTAAGTATCATCATCATTGTTTGATTTATGTTTTTTTTTTCGTGTAGCCTCCTGAGAGGCCGAGTTCAGGTCTTTCTAGTCGACGCCCGTGGGCGACCTGCGCGTCGGGATTAGAGATGGAATGGATGAAGATGAATTAAACTGGGCAAGGATGTGGAAGGAAGCGGCCGCGGCCTATCAGAAGGTACTGTCCCAGCATTTGCCTGGTGTTGAAAATGGGAAACCACGGAAAACCATTTCAAGGACAGCCGACGGTGGGGCTCGAACCCACGCGTCTACCGAGTCAGCAGAGAGCTTGGCCCCTTGTCCTAACGCAGCGCTTTAGCCCACGTAGCCTCTACTGTCGGTGTTTTATGGTTGAAGCACTAAACGAATAGATATTCTAGCTATTGACAAACAAAGGGATCATGTATACTAGTTAGATCCAACAGTACGACTAGAGAAAAATGAACATCAGCCACAGATTAAGATCACTGAGAAGCAAACAATCTACTAACTTGTATCTATTTACATTAAGGATACATATCAAGTAAACCCCGAGTATGGTTTGCAAGTGTTCGAGAGAACTCGACACAAGTTGTAGGTAGATATATTATGGAAACAATCCAACTTACCAAGAGTTACCTACCTACAATAGCAGTAACTGCGGTCAGAGAGTCTGTTCTTCTGAGGACCTATTTACTTGCTGTTGTTTCATTTGAGGGGCTCGGGCATCGTAGTCCCATTAATAGCCCTGTGTACTTGGGAGTTTGTAGAATTAGTCTAATAACTAGGGACCGGAATTTTTGAAAATTCATATGCAAATGCATATTTTGAGGGTCTATAGGATTTTGTGCATATTCTGTACATAATAGCATATTTTAGCATATACAGTTGAAATTAAGTATACTTGAAAACATTTTCAACAAAATAGGTTTCGCCTGCGTGTTGGACATCCCTTGTAAACAACTTTCTGAGAAACAGATAAGGAGATGCCAGTACTCGTACTTCACGCAATGCTACCTGCTAAACATTGAAGCACGACCTGTCCCGACATCGAACAGAGGTATACCCATGATAGACCGCTAGGAGCGGGCTGACGGAAGGGATAAATCCCGACACGACAGCCTGGTTTGCTCCATTCGGCAAAGTCACAGGGCCTGTACGGCGCGCCCCACTCACGAGACGCGCCTAATAAAGTCACATTGTTTGGAGCCTTTCGACTCACGGGACTCCCGAGAGATATCGTTGCCAACATTGGCTAGAAGGGATTCGGCCTTAGAGGCGTTCAGGCTTAATCCCACGGATGGTAGCTTCGCACCACCGGCCGCTCGACCGAGTGCGTGAACCAAATGTCCGAACCTGCGGTTCCTCTCGTACTGAGCAGGATTACTATCGCAACGACCTGTCATCAGTAGGGTAAAACTAACCTGTCTCACGACGGAGTTTTTTGAGTTAATGTGCTACTTTTTTTCTTAGTTTGCATATTTTTATTGCATAATTGCATGCATATTTTAATAATTATTAGTACATGAATGTCCGGTCCCTACTAATAACCTGTGTTATTTTAGAGTCTGTAGTAATGTGTGTGTCAGGTGGGTATTGGGAAAGCGGCAGCCGTGGCCTTAAGCTAGGAACCATCCCGGCATTTGCCTGGCGTAGAAGTGGGAAGCCATGGAGAAGCACCTTCAGGATAGCTAAGGTGAGATTCAGACCCACCTCTTCTCAGGTTTACCTTATGGGGTTGAGTGTACCCCGCTCCATCCCTCAGACCAGAAGTAAATAAACTGACACGGTTCCCTCGCATTTGCGTACTCCCAAATACCAACTTCATTCCACAACCTGTTACTACCTACTCTTATTTACCCACGGTGGGTGTGTAGTTACCTTGTCGCTCCTGGCCATAGTAAGTGATTTTTGAAAGGCGACAAAAATCGCGACACGCCTGTCATTCTTTGTTGGCATGTTAAGGAACCCATTCGAATTCAGTAGGCCATGTTCATAATGGCAAAATTAATATCGGGATTTTCCGCCAACACAAAAAGTTCCTCTATTCTCTACTAGAAAGTGCTCTAGTGTCAAGGAGCTTAGATATCTTACCTCCTTGACTGTCATAGCGTTCCAAGGAACAACTAAATTTGACATGCAAGCTGCCCCTTGGGCGTCAAAATACGAAGCTTGCACCCGGAACCTGAGGCCATACGATATTATATATTTATTTATGAATCGCAGCCAAATGGCCATAGCAGGTTATTTTATTTGAACGCCTGTGGTCTCCCAAATAAGTTCAATTTCAAGTAGTTTGAACTTTCGCTACCAGATGATCATGTCACTAACACCTAGCGGCGAACGTTGGAACTTTATAGAGCGTTCTTAACCAGCCAAATATAACCTACAAATTTTGCTACACACTACCAATTATAGTGGTAGGTTCTTTTACATGCCGAAATTATATGACATATGCCCGCCGGCTTACTTCCTCTCCGAAGGAAGCCATACTGATGGATTTTAACGCTCTTAAAAATCCGACAATTTCGGCCAGGTTTGAACCCGCGATCTAGGGCATAGCAGTTCATCACGCTACCGACTACGCCACCGAAGCCACTTAAGTCATTTATTTAATCTCTCAAGGTGAACAACAGGAAGGACATCCAGACGTAAAAAGTTAACCCATCTCACATTTCACCCGATCCTGATGAAATCAGAATAATAGCCTAAGAGGTAAAAATTAAAACAATGAATGTAAGGTATGGTACTGTGTCTTTCCATGCCATAGGCTAGCAAGTAGATTTATCCACCACACAATCTGGAAGTGAAATAAAGCTGGACTTGGACGATGATTAAAAAAATATAATGGCACTGTCCTGCACTCTGCTGGTCGAGATATTATAAAAACAAGGCAAAAACAATAGAATTCCATCAAATTAATTAATGTTGGAGAGAGACGAAGAGTGGAGAGCAAAAGTCAATAGAAATATATTGGAAAGTGCAAAGGTAAGTAATGTTCTCACAACACAATGAAAACTAATGAACGAACTAGCGGAATGAAAACAGGACGGTCATGGCTTTTATTCCGTAGAACAAATGATCCTCGAGTTGAATGGGATTAGCGGTCGAGACCAAGAAAATAAGATTAGAGTTAACTACGCCACAACAACAACGCAGTGGTCAGCGCTAGACTGGTTTACAAGTGTCTGATTTGGACGCTTCTTTTTAACAACAGAGGCGATTATTCTAAGATAGCGACAGTAGCCTGATGCCAACGTAATTTCTTAACTAAATTCATACGTCTAAAAATGACCACGTTTAATCCTTAGCACTCGAATTTGTTCAGCTGATCACAAACTCGTACTTAATTTTCTAGAAATATATGACTATTACTATACCGTATGTCCTTAGTAATCTTTTGTGACCCATTGGATATCTCTTCCAAAGTTTTGTTCATAAAAAGTAGCGTGAAAATATATATCGATGTTGAGACTAACCAGGTGATGGTTGGAAAGCTGAAGTGAAAACATGCGGGAATTTCATAAAACCAGCATGAGATTAGGCGTGTAGATTACTCAGTCAAAGCTGTCATCGTCTGATGAACCAGCGTATTTTGCGACTTCAGATTCACTGAATATTTCTGAAGCACCTAATACTCACTTCCCGAAGCAAGTTCTAAACGACAATAATCTTCACTTGAATTCAAATTTTTCACAAACTTACTTCATTTGTGTTCGGCCATTTATGCGCCTTCCCACAGTAAACACGGTGCTCGATATTCTGTATACAGTAATTCGCAGATTGCCTGCCCAATGCACCCTAAGAACTATGTTCAGAAGGCAGTGGATTCTTTAAGGTTTATGTAGATATTGTCTGAGAATCGCTAGCTGCAGTTAAAACGCGTTGAACATGGAGTAACAATAATTTCCTTATGTCCGACATACGAGCACAAAAACAATGAGAAAGCTAAACGATCGGTTAGAAAGAATGTATACACAATTATTTTTATAGTAGCCGTGCTCGTTAAATAATGAACCGCGACCACGCGGGCAGCTGCAGTGAGTCCAAAGATCGCAGGTTCGAACCTAGGCACTGATAGTGGCAATCCTGAGTGGTTTTCCTCTGTTTTTCCACACTATCTCCGGGCAAATGCCGGGAGAGTACCGTACTTCAGTCTAGTTATTGTTGTTTTAAGGGGTATGACTACGAGGTCATCTGTCCCCTCCTTCAAGTCTACCACATCTCTAATCTTAACCTTTTATAGGACAAAACTCTTTCTTATTTATATGTGTTTTTACATTTTAATTTATTTTAATTATTATTATTATTATTATTATTATTATTATTATTATTATTATTATTATTATTATTATGTTAATGTTATTTTTTGTTTCTCTAATTTCAATGTTTATATAATTATTAGCCTACTTTCGATTTTTGCAAAAAATGAAAGTAGACTTATGAGATCACTACAGGGCCAAACATTGTGTGTCTGTCTGTGTGTGTGTGTGTGTGTGTGTGTGTGTGTGTGTGTGTGTGTGTGTGTGTGTGTGTGTGTGTGGGAGTGTGTGTACTCTGAATGTCTGTCCCCTCCTATCAATTCGAACACGGTGAAACCAAATTGAACGAAATTTGGTACAGAGGTAGCACTAGCTAAGGGCACCTCAGTGTCATGTTTTATATCACTGCCATCTTGACGGAAACGTAATGGCGGCCACCCAAATATTCAAAGCTTAAATCAAATTACGACCAACCTATTCATCTGATCTCTACCAATTTTTTTAACATCATATCTTTAAGTATGAAGAATCCTTTGACCAAACTACGAGGTCATCTGCCTAATAATTTGCGGATGGTGGCCATATTTGTGTGCAAATCGATTCCCCCTTTCTTTTCAAACACGGTGAAACCAAATTGAACGAAATTTGGTACAGAGGTAGCACTAGCAAAGGGCACCTCAGTGTCATGTTTTATATCACTGCCATCTTGACGGAAACGTAATGGCGGCCAACCAAATATTCAAAGCTTAAATCAAATTACGACCAACCTATTTATCTGATCTCTACCAAATTTTGTAACATTATACCTTTATGTATGAGTAATCTTTTGACCAAATTACGAGGTCATCTGCCCAATAATTTGCGGATGGCGCCATGTTTGTGTGCAAATTGATTCCCTCTATCTTTTCAAACACGGTGAATCCGAATTGAACGAAATATGGTACAGAGGTAACACTAGCAAAGGGCATCTCAGTGTCATGTTTTATATCGCCGCTATCTTGACGAAAACGTAATGGCGGTCACCCAAATGTTAAAAGCTTAAATAATATTACGACCAACCGAATCATCTGATCTCTACCAAATTTTGCAATGTTATACCTTTATGTATAAAGAAACATTTGACCAAACTACGAGGTCATCTGCCCAATAATTTGCGGATGGCGGCCATGTATGTGTGCCAATTGATTCCCCCTATCTATTCAAACATGGTGAAACCGAATTGAACGAAATTTGGTACAGAGGTAGCACAAGCAAAGAGCACCTCAGTGTCATGTTTTATATCGCGGCAATCTTGACGGAAACGTAATGGCGGCCACCCAAATGTTCAAAGCATAAATCAAATTACGACCAACCTTTTTATCTGATCCCTACCAATTTTTTTAACATAATACCTTTATGTATGAAGAATCTCTTGACCAAATTACTAGGTCATCTGTCCAATAATTTGCGGCTGGCGGCCATGTATGTGTGCCAATCGATTCCCCCTATCTATTCAAACACGGTGAAACCGAATTGAACGAAATTTGGTACAGAGGTAGCACTAGCAAAGGGCACCTCATATTCATATTAATATCCGTATGACACTTATTTCAACAAGCTACTACAACCTACATTAAATTATACTCCTTGGAAAGGACAAAGAGTTATAACAATACCCATGCATTTAGGAGAAAATAGGCTATATGTTCTTTACTGAACATCTTGTTTTTAATTTATGTTCTTATTGATTTAATTTTGATATTTTTTTATTTATTTAATTAATTAATTGATTTTTACAATTTTTCATGTTTCTTTATTGTTTTATTTTTTATGTCTTTTATTATTGTAATTTTATTTTGATGATTCTTTAGCCTATTCTTATTTCTATATTTTATTTTTACAATTTAATTGATTGTTAATGCTTTTAGTTTTAATTTTATTAAATTTTATCCAGTGCATTACGTCAAGTAGATTCGTATATATTATTTGATTTTTAGAAATACTAGCACTTCGGCATGAAAATTCTCCGAAATTTGGCTGAACTATTCAACTATCAGCATCTTTGAAAGCATAAACTGTCCTTATGACAGGTGGTTAATACAGAGACCAATATCCCATGAAGTGTTAATACAATTAAACACACTGTTTACATCGCTGGCTGGCTGCGTGGCTCAGCGGTTACGTCCCCGCCTGCTGTGCCCGAGATTGAAACATAATGTATTTTTTTACGTTTCATTTAACTACTGCGTCTTATAGAGACGGTGGGGTGCTGGAATTTTTCCCCAAAGGGGATCTTTAACGCGCCAGTAAATTTACTGATACGGCTTCCTTGCATTTGTTCACCCTCAAAATGCCAGCTGACTGTGACAGGATTTTATCCTGCCCCCTTGGAAACAGCAAGCAAGTACGTTACCGTTGAGCCACGCAGCCTCCCAAAGTTGCAGGATTGAATTCTGGCGCAACCAGTTGGCATTTGAGAGTGCACAAATGCGAGGGAGCCGTGTCAGTAGATTTACTGGCACGTTAAAGATCCTCTTCTGAGCAAAATTCTAGCATCCCATCGTCTCTAAACCTCAAATGTTAAAAGGAACGTAAAACCAATAACATTATATTAATTACACACTACTACAATCATCACAGGATTATAGGTTATCAGTCAAGTTCAATACACACCCAACTACAGGGGGATAATTTTGTCTGATAACCTGTTCAATTGTGGTGTCTGTAGTAGAGAGAGTATTGGAAAGGAAGCGGTCTTAACTTTATTAGGCCCGGTCTTAGAATCTCCAGTAAAGTGACAGTAAACTCTAACTGACAGTTGGCTTTACGGTCGGAGTAAAGTCTCTGTAAACATCCGATCTTTCTTACCATGTTCCGGTTAATGCTTACGGTAGGTTAGCAGATCTGCGCATAATTTTCAACAGTTGGTACATATTTCTGGTTCGATTTGCAGATTTCTTGATACCTCTCAATAGTTGGCATGAGTGGATCTGCGTCAGGGAGTAAATAATACATATATATTGTATATTCCTTGATATTGATCTGTGTTCTTGGCGCAATCTGCTTGTTACGTTACGATTATAAAGAAAAATATTAGATATGGAAGGACAATTATCTCCAAATGAGACAAATAAAGGCCTCAAGAAGAAAAGCTTCGTCAAACGGAATCGTCTAAATACGTCTTAATCGTCTAACTCCTCGTAATAATCACTTCGATTCTTATATACTTTTCGTCTCCTTCTTTGAGCAGCATCAGCATTTACGAAAACCATGAAATTACGGATAATTCTAGGCATATTGACGTTGTATGTAATCATCTGGCGTTGAGATTATAATAAAACAAGTAGTTCCGTGAAGAACTATACAGCCTATTTTCATATATCCTACTTATGTTAACTGCCACTATCAACATACAAAATTTCAGTTTGATTGCTGTAATAGATTCGTAGATATTGAAAACCGACTGAATATTTTGGATGGTCGCCATGTTGGATTTTATATATGTAGGTCCTAGAGTTATGTACTGTTACATGAAGATTATTGTGTACGTGTAGCATTCAAATTTCAATCGCATGATTAGGACAGAAGAAGTAACAAGGAGATTTTAAAATTTCGCACAGCTGCCATCTTGTGGTTATGGAAACAATTGAAATAAATTAGATGCCAGTGGATTAACTTTCGTATAAGGATATACTGTACCAAGTTTCACTGCACTAGGATGGTTAAATTGCGAGAAACGTCCATGTGAATATTTATACTTCGCGTCGCCGCCATGTTGGATTTGTGATCACCAGGTTATTTAAAGTCCTATAGGTGAACTTATGTTCATAGCCCCTATGAACATAAGGAAATTCAGTTTAATTGCTATAATAGATTCGTAGATATTCAGAGCCGTCTAAAAATTTCGGATGGTCGCCATGTAGGATTGTTAAATGTATTGGCCATAGAGGCATGTAACATTAAAGGAAACTTATTGCGTAGGTTCATTATTCAAACATTCACTTCGATCGCTTGATTACGACACAAGAAATAAAAACTTAATTTTAAAATTCGCACAGCCGCCATTTTGAGGTTATACAAACAATTGAACTAAATTGGATACCAGTGCATTACAATGTGTATAAACATTTCCTGTACCAGATTTCAGTGCGTTTGGAACATTAAATCGCGAGAAAGGTCTATTAATTTTTTTAAATTCGCTTGTCCGTCGTGTTCGTTTTGTAGTTAACAGGTTTCTGAAAGTCTTATAGATGAATTTCCAGTAGTGCCCTTTATCTCCGTACAAAATTTCAGGGTGATACCGCTAATAGTTTCCGAGATATAGAATGCCGGTGAAATATTTCGCACATCCGCCATCTTGTGGTTATGTAAACAATTGAACGAAGTTTGATGTCGGTGCATTACAATGTGTATAAACATATACTGTACCAAGTTTTATTGCGTTTGGTTGGTTAAATCGCGAGAAACGTCTATTTAAATGTCGCAAATTCGCGTGGCCGCCATTGTTGGTTTTTTAGTTACCAGTTTTTCAATAGTCACATAGGTGAAATGCTAGTAGTTCCCTTTATCACAGTAAAAAATTGCAGGGTGATATCGGGAATAGTTTCGGAGATATTGAATGCTGGTGGAATATTTCGCACAGCCGCCATGTTGAATTGGTGAGATGTAACAAAATTTGAAGGGCACAGTCGGGGTCGCCTGGAGTAGTGCTATGAACTTACCGAGTTTCATTGAAATCGCTCCAGCCGTATAGAAGTTATTAGGGGACACACACACCTCTCTCTCTCTCTCACACACACACACACACTGACAAAAGGTGATCTCATAAGCCTATTTTTGTTTTAAAAATTGAAAATAGGCTAAAAATCTGGCAGTAAAGCAGTTTACGGGAGGAGAAACTTCCGGTAAAGTTCACTGCCGGTTAAGGCTTATTTTACTGTCAGTTTGTCGCTAACCGGGTATTGTAAGAATCAAGTTCCAGTAAACTTGCCGTAAAAGTGCCAGTAAAGACTTAACCAGAGATCGTAAGAACGGGCCTTAGTGTGTGTATTTGTATTTCAGGCGCTGACTCTGGCCTTAAGTTAGGAACCATCTCGGCATTCGCCTGGAGCAGAAACGAGAAAATAACTGAAAATCACTTCCAGGATGGCTGAGGTGAGAATCGAACCCACCTCTCCTCAGTTCTGCTTCACGAGGGTGAATAAACCCCGTTCCAGCCCCCAGACCAGAATTAAATTACTTGGCAGAGCCTTGAATTGAACACAGACCTCCGTGGTGATAGCCAAGAATGTTGGTCAGTACACCACGAAGTGAACTTGCGTATAGGAGACTTGTCCCATGTGAGAATTATTGGAGATCCCCTGGAGGTTGCACAGCATGTTAATCAATACCCTGATTGAATCCCCGACTCAGCATTTACAACGCTGTGTATCTGATGACGATGATGGGCTGTTCATTGCTAATTACCTAACAGCGTAGCTGTGTGCATTATGTTACTCACCAACAATGCATCCCGTAAATCTGGTTTTCAAATCTCGGAGTTGACAGTTGACAAGCAAATATCTTATTTTACGTAGTTCTTCGTTTAGCCTTGCATTGCTATGAGGCTCATAACAAGCCATATTTCATACTTCTACGACCACCCAGGCCCGAGAAAAAGTTGGTTTAAAAAATTAACAACAACATTTTCAGAACCGTCATATCAGATTAAAACTCCGTATACGCGTTAACAATAAGTTCCTTCAAGACGTATTAAAGTTTCATTATTATCTGATTAATACTTTTATGTTCGACCCTGACTATTAGGCTATATGTCAGAAAACTGTACTATAATGAGGCTCATTATAACACTATTTTTCATTATGAAACAGTTTCTCCCACCAATCAGAGCTCAAGAAACAGTTGTTTGACCAATTAGATAAGCTGAGTTCCACGGCCTTCTAATTTAAATTTCACTGCCTGGCCTAGTGTCATAGTAGGATAATCGAGGAGGCCATGGTCAAATACAAGGCATTCTCTGCGTCTCATGCGCTCTGTTCAGTACATAAAACTGGCGAAATCTCGACAGATATATATGAATATTTATCTTCGAACATAAAATAGTTATAATAATTATCGTCTAACATAAACAGTCGTATGCAACTCGCCTATAATGGTAATTAAGACACTCGTATGGAAATTATAAAACTCGCATACGCTCGTTTTTTAAACATACTCGTGTCTTAATTATTGCCATTATAGGCTCGTTGCATAATGTACTATTAATGTAATGACATTTCTAAGTGAGCGCTCCGTTAGACTTGGTAAGAATACCGGCACTTCTTTTGTTCACTCAGCTATAAAATTGTAACGGATTACAATACAAGTGTTCACTCTAATGTAAATGCAGAATAAAATAAGGATACGTTTGGTGCAGCTTGTTTTTATGTAAGACTACGGGTAACGATTTTATTGGCGTCTAAACTCGAGTATCTTTGCTTTTTGTACTCGACAGTGATCCAAGCCCCCTGCAACACGATACTTTATACACTTTTAATTTAATTTCTCTTCGTTTATTTTCAGTGAACTAGCCTACTCCAAGCTCCCTGCCACATGATACTTTATTCATTTCTACTCTAATATTCCTTATGGCATCTCACCATGCAAACCTACACCAACCTCCCTCTCACATTATACTTTTATCCATTTCTACTTCAAATTCTCCTGGTTTCTTCTCGGAGTGCAGGCCTGGTTATTGACATGCTGCAAAAGCTCCGCAAATGGTTTTTCCAGTTTTGAAATAAAATGTTCGAAACAAAAAGGAAGCTTGTAGTTTAACGTGACCGTTAATCTAGAGATCATGAGCCACGGGACCTCCTTTTTACGTGGAATCCGAACCACAGGACATGGCATTTCACATCGAAAATCTCATATGCATTGACCGGGAATATGTTCGAAACATGTACGTTAACTAGTATCAAATAAAGTTTCCATATGAATTGACAAGGTAGGAAGATTCTAATAAAGAAGATGAATGTTACGCCCAGTCAATACATTTTATTAAAAGCAAACAATGTGCTTATATAAGGTACATGTTTCAATGCCTATGAACAAATGGCAAATAGAAATATTGGGCAGCTTTTATAAGGAAAAGAAACCTTGTCACTAAAATAACTAATGAAAAAGAAATGAAGTGAGGATGAATGAAAAATCCGAAGAAAAATTAGAGTAAAAATAGTAAAAACAGTAAAAACAGTAAAAACAGTAAAAACACGTTGTCAAATATTAAACACTAGCAACATTAAAACGACATAAAAAAACCAAAGTTCATAAAATCACTGCACATGGTATAGTCTGATTGTTTGTGTTCAAACCGTAGATGTAGTTACATAAACTTCTGAATTATAAAATTTTAACACTGTAGAATGTAGTGGAATCCTCCTTCAAAAATGGTCACAGGTTTCCGTAAAAAAAAAAAAATGTTGAAAAGACATGGGCGGAAATGCGTGCCATTTGATCTGCCAATGTAACTTGAACAGGATGAAAGTAAAAAGATACAGTCAGTCTGAGAGACTAGACTTTATATCATTTCAAATGACGCATGCTACAAATGCTACACATGTTAGAAAAGCTCAGGAGGGCTTCTCGCTTCGCTCGAAGCCCCAGGACTCTTTCAACAGACTCCATTACCCATTAACTCAGGCTTCCCGCGCGGGGAACGGAGAGCGGGAGGTGCACTCTGCTGCATGACGTCACGCACTCGCCGTCTCCGTATCGCATAACGCCAGACCCCAGGAGTAAACTCAGACTCAACAGAATCCATTACCCTTTAACTTAGGCTTCCCGCGAGGGGAACGGAGAGATGGGAGGTGCACCCTGCTGCTTGACGTCACGCATTCGCCGTCTCCGTTCGCATAACGCCAGTCCCCAGGAGTAAACTCAGACTCGGTGCATATGCACTGAACAACATGATGACGTCATACACGCCGTAGCCGTGACGCATAACGGTAGACCAAAGCATAACGATGAAGTCGACAAGACCATTTGAAAAGATAAAACTCCAAGGAGAAAACCCGGACGTCATATCAGAAAAATCCCGAACTTACTGCAATAGAAATTTAAAAAAAGAATGAAGAGAAAGCGTTAAGGGAGAAGGCGGCTTCGGTGGCGTAGTCGGTAGCATGCTGAGCTTCTATGCCCAAGATAGCGGGTTCAAGCCCGGCCGAAGCCGTCGGATTTTTTAAGAGCGTTAAAATCCCTCAGTATGCCTTCCTTCGGAGGGGAAGTAAAGCCGGCGGTCCCATGTCATAGATTTATAGCATGTTAAAGAACCTTCCACTAATTGCACCTGTGTGAAGCTAAATTGGATAGGTTAAGAACGTAAACAACGCTCTTAGGTTTCTATGTTCGTTGCCAAGAGCCGACTTCGGTGGTGTCTAGTAGCTAAGTTCTTAACTTGGCCTAATAGTCGTTGACGGTGGCGCTTGGCGGCAAAAGTAGGAACTATTTGAAAAATTCTAAGTTGCAGTACTTAAATTATAAAACAGATAACACACACTAATACAGTCATCACAATTAACACCGGTTAACAGGGGCTACATGACCGCGTTGTCGCAGCCCCTAAACTTAAGAACCAACGTTAAGGGAAATAAAATGACCCCATTAAAGGTTGGAAGAATCCGTATTTATATAAGTGAGTAAGTTAAATCTTATTAATACTTGTAAATCACTGGCAAAGAAAATAAATATTTAATATTACCTTGTAATTACATTATCCTCAGTGACTTCAATCAGTGTTGACTGTTAACCTAATATGATATCAAATACACTAGAGCAGGACTGACCAACCTACGGCCCGCGAGCCGGATACGGCCCGTGAGACTATTTTGTCCGGCACACCGCTCGGCGTCCGCGCCGTGTCGCCAAAGCTTTCAAACAACTAAAGCCACATGGACAAAGCAGTGCGCGTGCACCCTTACCTAAGGTCATTGACTCACTGATGAATACTTAAAATCCTTATTAATGATTGGTACAACTAAGTTCGATCCTAAGTGGAAAGACATTTTAATTACCGGTACAAAGCTTTTCCAGTTGTCGCACTAAACTTAATTATCATGAACTTTATTTCATAATTTGATTAATGAAAATGAAAATCCACAGCCTGCTTCCAGTCTCCGACCGAGTCAGGAATGGAATGAATGAAGCCCCCATCTAGCGGCGAGGATAGGAACTGTGCCGGCTGCCGAGGCCTGACGCACTCCTCTGGGGCAATGATTACATGAATGACAGATGAAATGAAATGATAGTGGAAAGTGTTGCTGGAATGAAATTTTGACAGGGAAAACCGGAGTACCCAGAGAAAAACCTGTCAGCCTCCGTTGTGTCCAGCTCAGATCTCACATGGAGTGACCGGGATTTGAACCACGGACCCAGCGGTGAGAGGCCGGCGTGCTGCCGCCTAAGACACGGAGGCTACAATTTGATTAATAATTGTGTCAAATGAACATACATACTCACTCTTTGTCATTCATGCTGTATGACTGTATAGATTATCTTAGTACTTCTATTTTAAAGGGATTTATTAAAATATTTAATTTTTTATTGTGTTCTTTTATCCACTATAAATAAATATAGAAAACGACAACAATACTGAAAACTAAGCTCGGACACCCACAAAAATCACCATATTACACCTATATTTTAAAAAAATCCAACCCCCCCCCCCCAAATCCTCGGAGTATAATAATAATATTGTATGGCCTAGGGTGCCGGGTGCAAGCGTTGTAATTTGACACCCGGAGGGTAGCTTGCATGTCGAATTTCGTTGTACCTTGAATCACTATGAAAGTCAAGGAGGTTAGATATCCAAGCTCCTTGAACACTATAGCGCTTTCTAGTAGAGAAAGGAGGAACTTTGTATTGGCGGAAACTCCCGAGATTAATTTTGGCACTATGAACACTGCCTACTGAATTCAAATAGGTTCTTTGATATGCCAACATCGTTTGACATGCGTGTCGTATTTTTGCCACCTTTCAAAAATCACTTACCCTCGGAGTGTTATTGGCCCGCAAGATCCCGCAACTATTTACAATGTGGCCCTTAGTTAAGAAAGTTTGGGCACCCCTGCACTAGAGTTTCTATTTCCCAAACCTCATTTTTCTCCGCTCTCCCAGTATCTCAAGAGACACAGGATTACTCCAGCTTCTAGAAAATTGGATGGCGTGAGGAGGAAGACAGTGGGTATAACTCTGATGGGAGTGATAAGAGATAGACCAGACACGTGACTTGTTTAACAAGTTTGGATTACTATAAACTAGTCTGGCCCACAAATGATCCTGTACTACAATCATCTTCAACGAACTCCAGTTAAGGAACACCGCAATATTCTATATTGCCCAGGCTAATTTTCAACTTTTATTTACCTTTATCTCAAAAACAATTAATAGGAACAAAACTTACATTTTCAGGCATATTCTTGAACTATCTCTCTCTACTTGGACACACGATTTTTGAAAATAAATGCATTATTGAATTTTCGTGAATCGTTTCAAAATTGTATAGCTATGACATCAATTTCATGAACATTTCTATCTGGCAAATTTAAACAAAAGTAAAATTTGAAAAATGGTCGTGTTGAGGAATTACAACTAAAAAGTTCTGCTTTTTATTTCGTAAATAAATTTTCGTAAAAAGGGATCTATTTATTTATTTATTTATTTATCATATGGCTTTTAGTGCTGGGAGTGTCCGAGGACATGCTCGGCTCGCCTGAGTCTGTAGCTGCTTCCTGCGGACACCCTTAGGTTGACCTACAAGTTCCGTTAAATTTCAAGTAGTTCCAACTTCCGCCACCAGAGATCAATGAAATCTTTTTCATAACATAAATCTATGACATGGGACCAATGGCTTTACTTCCCCTCCGAAGGGAGACATACTGAAAGAGTTTAAAGGTTCTTAAAAAATGCAACGACTTCGACTGGGTTTAACCCGCTATCTTTGGCACAACAGTTCAGCAAGCTAACAACTACACCACCGAAGCCGCTGATAACCTACATGTTAGGTGCCACAAATTAACAATTATCATCACCACATCTCTATTTAAAGCACTTGGTTCCATTCTGTTGTCTCTTTGCCCTTGATTCTAACGCAGTCTCTTTCTTAAAAGTATTTTAGCCTATTTTCAATTATGAACAAGATGTTCAATAAAGAACATATAGCCCACTTTCTGCTAAATGCATGGGTATTGTTATAACTTTTTGTCCTTTTCAAGGAGTATAATTTAATGTTGGTTGTAGTAGCTTGTTGAAATACAACGTGCTATAGGAATATTAAACATGAATATGAGGTGCCATTTGCTAGTGCTACCTCTGTAAAAAAATGCATTCAATTCGGTTTCACCGTGTTTGAATTGATATGGGGAATGTATTTGCACACATACATGGCCGCTATTTGCAAACTATTGGGCTGATGACCTTGTAGTCAGTCATAAGATGCTTTCCACAAAAAGGCATGTTGGTACAAAATCTGGTAGAGATCAAATTATTAGGATGGCCGTAATTTGATTTAAGCTTTTAACATATGGATGGCCGTCATTCCGTTTCCGTCAAGATGGCGGCGATATAAGACATGCCACTGATGTGCCCTTTGCTAGTGCTACCTCTGTACCAAATTTCGTTCCATTCGGTTTCACCGTGTTCGAATTGATAGGGGGAATCGATTTGCACACATACTTGGCCACCATCTGCAAACTATTGGGCTGATGTTCTTGCAGTTTGGTCAGAATATGCTTCCCACATAAAGATATGTTGTTGCAAAATTTAGTAGAGACTAGATTATTAGGTTCGTCGTAATTGTATTTTAGCTTTTAACATTTGGGTGGCCGCGATTACGTTTCCGTCAAGATGGAGGTGATATAAAACATGACACTGAGGTGCCCTTTGCTAGTGCTACCTCTGTACCAAATGTCGTTCCATTCGGTTTCACCGTGTTCGAATTGATAGGGGGAATCGATTTTCACACAAAGATGGCCGCCATCCGCAAACTATTAGGCTAATGACCTATTAATTTGATCAAAGGATGCTTCCTCCACAAAGGTATGTTGTTGCAAAATTTGGTAGACCGGATGATTGGGTTAGTCATAATTTGATTTAAGCTTTGAACATTTGTATGGCCGCCATTACGTTTCCGTCAAGATGGCGGCGATATAATACATGACACTGAGGTTCCCTTTGCTAGTACTACCTCTGTACCAAATTTCGTTCCATTCGGTTTCACCGTGTTCGAATTAAAAGGGAGAATCGATTTTCACACAAAGATGGCCGCCATCCGCAAACTATTAGGCTGATGACCTATTAGTTTGGTCAAAGGATGCTCCCCCCACAAAGGTATGTTGTTGCAAAATTTGGTAGAGATCGGATGATTAGGTTAGTCGTAATTTGATTAAGCTTTGAACATTTGTGTGGCCGTCATTAGGTTTCCGTCAAGATGGCGGTTATATAAAACATGACACTGAGGTGTCCTTTGCTAGTGCTACCTTTGTACCAAATTTCGTTCAATTCGCGTTCACCGTGTTCGAATTGATACGGGGGACAGACATTCAGTGTACACACACTCACACACACACACACACACACACACACACTTACACACACACAGACACACTTTTTTCGCCTTATGTTGATCTCATAAGTCTACTTTCATTTGTTGCAAAAATCGAAAGTAGGCTATAAATAGGCTTAAGAGATCACCGTTTGTCCGTGTGTCTGTCCCCCCCTAATAACTTCTAAACGGCTGGAGCGATTTCAATGAAACTCGGTTAAGTTCATAGCACTATTCCGGGCAACCCCGACCGTGCCCTTCAAATTTTGTTACTTACCACCAATCCAACATGGCGGCTGTGCGAAATATAATTCACCAGCATTCAATATCTCCGAAACTATTCCCGATATCACCCTGGATTTTTTACGGTAATAAAAGGAACTACTAGAAATTCACCTAAGTGACTTTTGAAAAACTGATAACTACAAAACCAACATGGCGGCCACGCGAATTTGCGACAGTTGAATAGACGTTTCTCGCTCATTTAGCCAACCAAACGCAATAAAACTTGGTACAGTATATGTTTATACACATTGTAATGCACCGACATGTTACTTCGTTGAATTGTTTACATAACCACAAGATGGCGGATGTGCGAAATATTTCACCGGTATTCTATATCTCGGAAACCATTAGCGGCATCTCCCTGAAATTTTGTACGGAAATATAGGGCACTACTAGAAGTTCATCAGTAAGACTTTCAAAAACCAGTTAACTACAAAAGGAACATGGCGGCCAAACGAATTTGAAAATTTTAAATAGACCTTTCTCGCGATTTATTGTTCCAAACCCAATGAAATCAGGTACAGGAAATGTTTATACAAATTGTAATGCACTGGTAACTAATTTAGTTCATTTGTTTACATAACCTCAAGATGGCGGCTTTGCGAATTTTAAAATTAAGTTTTCATTTCTTGTGCCGTAATCATGCGATCGAAGCGAAAGTTTGAATAATGAACCTACGCAATAATTTTCCTTTAATGGTACATGACTCTATGGCCTATACATTTAACAATCTAACATGGCGACCATCATACATATTTAGACGGCTCTAAATATCTACTAATCTATTATAGCAATCAAGCTGAATTTTTTAATGTTCATAGGGGCTATGAACTTAAGTTCACCTATAGGATTTTAAATAACCTGGTGAACACAAATCCAACATGGCGGCGACGCGAAAAATAAATATTCACATGGACGTTTCTCACAATTTAACCATCCGAGTGCAGTGAAACTTGAAACAGTAAATCGTTATACGAATTAAATCCACTGGCATCTAATTTATTTCAATTGTTTCCATAACCACAAGATGGCAGCTGTGCGAAATTTTAAAATCTCCTTTTTACTTCTTGTATCCTAATCATGCGATTGTAGTTTTAATGCTACACGTACACAATAATCTTCATGTAACAGTACATAACTCTAGGACCTACATATATAAAATCCAACATGGCTACCATCCGAAATGTTTAGTCGGTTCTCAATATCTACGAATGCATTACAGCAATCAAATTGATATTGTGTATGTTGATAATGTCAGTTAACATAAGTAGGATATATGAAAATAGGCTGTATAGTTCTTCACGGAACTACTTGTTTCAATATATGGTCTAATAGAAATAAAAAATAGAAATTTACCTGGGTGGGTTTACTAATAAGAAGCATCGTTATGGTAAAGTAGTCTCAGAATGAGATATGGTGATGATGATTAGTGTTGTTTCAAGTGGCCTAACATCTGGGTTATTGGCCCCCAATTATTTGGGTGAGAGCGAAAATATTAATGAAATTTAACCAAACCTAAAACTAACTACAAACTAGAAGAGAAAATGGAAAACAAAAACAAGAAGTTCCGTGACGAACTAAAGAGCCTACTTTTCTTAAAATTTAAGATTCATGCCAATGATTAATCTATATGGATCAATCTAGAATAATGACGAAATTAGGTTGGTAATATCGCCATTTCTAATTAGTTCGAAATACTGTATACCTGGCATAATGTAGCCACTTAGAGAACTACAGTTGGCAGATCTGGTGAATGAATATATTCTTAGTTCCATCTCTTAAGGTACAGAATACAAAATTTGGTTGAAGTCCAATGGATAGCATGGACGTTACATGCAGTTAAACATTGGATCTAACAGCGGGTGTAAAATCATGTTGGCAACAATGACATACGTGTATTTGTCAGAAATCATCTGAAATAAAATGATCTATTGTTGTCTCAATTTTGAATGAAATCCATTAGTTAGTATAGAAGTTACAATCATTTTAAAATTGGACCTATCAGCAGGCTTAGAATCATGTTGGCAGCACTGG
Source organism: Meconema thalassinum (assembly GCA_946902985.2). Classification (NCBI taxonomy): domain Eukaryota; kingdom Metazoa; phylum Arthropoda; class Insecta; order Orthoptera; family Tettigoniidae; genus Meconema; species Meconema thalassinum. The sequence goes on from OX336396.1 coordinate 167,321,226, forward strand.
CGTAGGCCTATATTAGTTACTCCAAATTTATCTAGAATGCCAGGTACTATACGTGTGCAAAGTTTAGAGCTATTGGCTTACATACTTTCTGATATATTGATATTAGGGTAACAAAAATAGAGACAGTATTTATTAACAGTTGGCAGCCCTGGTTACTCTTAAGAATCGGCATAGTCATATCTATTATAGTACGCATAGCACACACGAAATTTGGTTGAAATCCAAATGATAGTATAGAAGTTATATGTATTTAAATTTGGACTTCTCAGCTGGCCTAGAATCATGTTGGTAGCAGTGAGTTTAGACACACATTTGCCCGATCTCATAAGTCTACTTTTTCCTCATTTTTGCAAAATGTGTAAAATAGGCTAATAAGAACAAGGGAAACAAAAGTCGGATGGAAAGGGAAAGCCCTCAACCCTCGAAGAATAAGAATTATGGTACTTGGACGAAAGGAGAGCTAGGAAAGGTAAATAGGAGAGGGACCGCCCAAAAGGCACTGGAAGAAGGAGAAAAACCAGACCCAGCTCAGGAAACCCTCGGGGTAGCTAACTCCTGAACTCACCAGACGTGAGCTATTGAGGGTGTAGCACAATCCAGGGTGCACCATAAATTGTGAGGCTACACACACCTGCCTCCTTGAGGGCCTTGAGCAGGAGCCAGGAGATCTCATGGAAAGAAAAGAAGAGGTCTGACCCCACGAAGAGTGAGGGATCAGGAAATATGAGACAAAGGCCAATTAAGGCGGGAAAGTGAATGACTCCCTTGGGCCTCGGATACCCTAATACCGTCGGGGTCAGAAAAGAACAAGAGTTGACCAAGGGAGGTCGAGAGGAAAGAAGACGGAAAGGAGCCGGGCACAAGTAAGTGGAAGCAATGCCGGACTCAGCTGGGGTCCCGTGGTCGCCAACCCATGTCCCATAAGTTGTGAGCCCCTGGGGGATGAATGAGATATGAAAAAAAATATATGAACCGTTGGAAAGCTAAAATTCCGCAGTACCCTAGAAGTACCAAGGTGTGACACTAACAAAACAGATTTTTCACCTACAATATCTGTAAATGCGATGTGAAAAAATAATAATGTATTGTTCTTTAGAATTATACCTTCAACCTTTTTGTTATTTTTGCATATATTTCTCCCCAATTACCCCCCTTTAATTTGATTTCTGAGCTTTGGTCACAAAATGCCACACCTTGGTAAGTGAGGGTGCCACACATGAAAATTATTATTTATTTATTTATTTATTTATTTATTTATTTATCGTATGGCTTTTAGTGCCGGGAGTGTCCGAGGACATGTTCGGCTCGCCTGAGTCTGTAGCTGCTTCCAGCGGACACCCTAAATGGTGAGCTACAAGTTCCGTTCAATTTCAAGTAGTTCCAACTTTCGCCACCAGATATCAATGATACCTAGTGGCGAACGTTGGAACTTTGATAGAGCGTTCTGACGAAATCTAACCTAACAAATTTTGCTTTACACAAGTTTAGTCTGTGAAAGGATCTTTTACATGCCATAAATCTATGACATGGGACCGCCGGCTTTACTTCCCCTCCGAAGGAAGGCATATTGAAGGATTTTTAACGCTCTTAAAAAATCCGACGACTTCGGCCGGGTTTGAACCCGCTATCTTGGGCATAGCAGTTCAGCATGCTACCGACTACGCCACCGAAGCCGCATGAAAATTATTGAATTCTGTAGTAGGCCTATCCCTTTTTATTTATCTTCATTCTAACGAAAACAGTTATGTCGGGATTCACTACCCGAAACTCATTGGAACAATATCAAGGAAGAACCAGTTGCGGGGTGTTTTCAGCCGTATGTCATCTGGAAGGCAGTCAACAGACTGAGAACCGGAGTATCTCGATGCCGAGCTAGTCTCAAGACATGGGGCTACACTGAAGACGGACTTTGTGAATGTGGGGAATTGCAGGACCAACAACATCTTCTGGAATGCAGAAACCTACCTGAGACTTGCACCACCGACGATCCGTGGAGAGCAAATGACAGGGCCATTAAGACTGCCAAATTATGGCCTTTGCATTCCATTTGGTTTCATTTCATTTGTTATTATCGTCTGTAAGTTTGTTTGAATTGTTCCCCTTATTTTGTAATTTCTCCTGGACTCGTAAAATAAACAAATTCTTATGCTACGGTGTGGCTGCTGTTTCTTAATAACTTTTATGTTTGACCCTCACTATTATGTGTCAGAAAACTGTATCAAAATGATGGTCATTATAACACTGTTTTTCATTATGATACAGTTTCTCCAGCCAATCAGAGCTCGTTCATTGACCAATTAGGTAACGATACCTTCGCGCATGCGCTCAAAATCCAACATGTCGGACATAAATACAACATCGAACAAAAATAAATTACCGACATGGAATACGCGCCGTTCATATGTTCGCGTAAATAAACTGGCGAATATGAGACAAGAAATAGCACTGTACCCTAATATCACCAACCCTAATTTCTACACAGCGCATTGCCTTCAAACGACTCCGGTGACAATATTACTGAGGAACGGCAGACGTAAACATATGGCCTGCATTATATGGCATTGCAAGCACACAGAGCGCATGCGCCGGTCGTTCAGAGATCTTGAAAGACAGAGAACTTATACCCAGCGCTCGCTCTCCGATCACAAAATTCAAGTACCGTAGCTGACTCTCAACAGATATTTATGAATATTTATGTTAAAACATATAATAAAGTTATAATTATCGTCGAACATAAACAGTCGTATGCAACCCGCCTATAATGGTAATTAAGACACTCGTATGGAAATTATAAAACTCGCATACGCTCGTTTTAAAAACATATTTGTGTCTTAATTATTGCCATTATAGGCTCGTTGCATAGTGTACTATTAATTCACATGCTTCTATTGTTGTTAGAGTTCCGTTGTTGTTGTAAAAGCAGTTGATTGACAGTGGAATATTTAAATTGTCAAAAACAACCATGACATGTTCCAAGTGTCACAAGTGTGTATGTGGAAAACACAATAGAAGAACAAACCTATGTGGACGTTGTGAAAATGGCAGCGATAGTGAATAAACAGTGACAGAATAATTCAAATGACAGTATTTTCTTAATTTTTCATATTCTTGTTTTTTTTTTTTTTTTTTTTTTTTTTTAGCGTATGGCTTTTAGTGCCGGGAGTGTCCGAGGACATGTTCGGCTTGCCAGTTTTGTAGCTGCTTCGAGACGGACACCCAATGGGTGAGCTACAAGTACCGTTGGGGAGGGGAGTTGGAATGTAAGGGCTAGGAATTGGAAGGTAGCGGCTGTGGCCTATACTTAGGGACCAACCCCGGCATTTGCCTGGAAGGAAGATGGGAAACCACAGAAGACCATCTTCAAGGTTGCCGGCGGGGGGATTCGAACCTCCTCGCCTCCCGGATGTGAGCGACTGCCAGCAGTCATGCCGTAACGACCTCGGCTAACTCACCCGGTTAATTTTATTATGATTTCATTCCATGATTCTAATTTGGATTTGTAAAGTAATACTTGTAAATTAATTAAACATACTGTACATCCTCATTTTTTTTTGAAAATATAATGTGGTCATTTTTATATCACACCTTGGGTCTCAACGTAACAGACAAGGCCTTGGTACTTCTAGGGTTATGGTGCAAAAACAAAATGATGATTAATCTCAACATTTTGGTCATTCCAATAAGCATTTATTCCAGTTTCTTCACTACTAGCAGTAGTGCCCGGCTTCGTCCGGTGGATTTATTTGTTTTATGGATGATAATGAATACTACTACAGAACTGGAGCGCTCAAGGATAAGGATCGGAATAAAGGAAAGTAAATTTGAAAACACCAACGCTTATTGCAGCTGATAACCTCAGTATACTGCACCAACACCATCGCCCTTATACAGAGGAATACTATTGTCATGATGATAACTGGGCCTAAGAAATCTTTTTGCACTAATAACTCCCCGTGACTGCAATTATTTATAAGCAGCTCGCAATTCTGCACTGGAACACTGGTAGGGGCGACGTGATGCAGCCCGCATTGCGTGGCAACAATAGACTTAGGTATCATTGAAGCTGTTCTTGAGCGCTTGTTCTTCCGAATTACTGAACAAAAATCAATCTTTAATGTTTCCTGAGAGGTGTAGCCTAATGCTACATAGCCTGAACTATTCCTCTTGAATCAAGCTATCATATGAAAAATGAAAATCCACAGCCTGCTTCCAGTCTCCGACCGGGTCAGGAATGGAATGAATGAAGCCCCCATCTAGCGGCGAGGATATGAACTGTGCCGGCTGCCGAGGCCTGACGCACTCCTCTGGGGCAATGATTAAATGAATGACAGATGAAATGAAATGATAGTGGAGAGTGTTGCTGGAATGAAATTGTGACAGGGAAAACCGGAGTACCCGGAGAAAAACCTGTCTGCCTCCGTTTTGTCCAGCACAGATCTCACATGGAGTGACCGGGATTTGAACCACGTACCCAGCGGTGAGAGGCCAGCGTGCTGCCGCCTAAGCCACGGAGGCTTCAAGCTATCATATACAAAAATTATTTTTCGAATTCGACTGATCGTTCCAGAGATTAGCGCGTTTAAACTCACGAACAAACAAACTCTTCAGCTTTATTATATTAGTATAGAAGTATAGATAACTGCAGCTCGTACTTTTGAAACCTTGTACGTAAGTTCGAAAGTACTCGTTACTTTATGTATTATGATTGAGTAAGTAATAAAACAATATACAATTATAAGCTAACGCCCCGGAGGTCCGGGTCTGATTCCTGGCTCTGCCAAGTAATTTAATTCAGGTCTGAGGACTGGAACAGAGTGCACTTCGCCTCGAGAAGCAAAACTGAAAAGAGATGGGTTCGATTCCAGGCTCTGTCAAGAAATTCAAAACTGGTTTGAGGGCAGGAACGGGATACACTCGGCCTCATGAAGCAAACCTGAGAAGAGAAGGGTTCGATTCTTACCTCATCCATCCAGGAAATAATTTTCCGTGGTTTTCCCACTTCTACTCCAGGCGAATGCCGGGATGGTTCCTAACTTAAGGCCACGAGCACCTCTTTCATAATCCTCTCCTGAATTACAAATACACACACCAATACGGTCTTCACAAATTTAGATTTTCAGATGAAACTCCACACTCATCCAAGTACACGGGGCTAAATAACCACGATATTCAATCCCCTCAAACTAAACAATAACAAAAATATGTAATATCCTATTATAGCGCACTAAGAAATTGTTAACCATAGCAATACCAACGGGGGGAAGGTGGTATTTCGTGCCCACCAGTTCATTTTTTTTCGTATTATTCATGGTATTCTCTTTCTTCAGGCGGGGTCGGTGGCGTAGTTGGTAGCATGCTGAGCTTCTATGCCAAAGGTCGCGGGTTCAAACCCGGCCGAACTCGTCGGATTTTTAAGAGCGTTAAAAATCCCTCAGTATGCCTTCCTTCGGAGGGGAAGTAAAGCCGGCGGTCCCATGTCATAGATTTATGACATGATAAAGAACCTTCCACTAATTACACCTGTGTGAAGCCAAATTATAGGTTATATTTGACAAACGCTCTTAGGTTCCTACGTGCATCGCCAGGAGCCGACTGCGATGGCGTCTACTAACATAGTTCAGAACTAGTTGGTAACTGACGTTGGCGTTTGGTAGCAAAAGTCGGAACTATTTGAAAGTCGGCAGTCCTTAGTTGAATTAAAAACAGATAACACACACTAATACAGCCATCACAATTAACACCGGTTATCGGACCGATTCTACCCACACCCGAATTACACGGGGCTACATGACCGCGTTGTCGCAGCCCCTAAACTGAGGAACCAACCAACCAACCAACCAACCTTTTCTACGCTTACTGTACAGAAAGTTACTGTCTATTTTGAATCCGGTTACATAACCACACATTAACTGTTTTAAATGTTAATTCTTGTCTAAGATATTAACAACATTCTTTCGGTGGGCACGGAAACCCCCCGTTGGTAGTGTTCGTGCACCTCGTCATACTGCGCACTGTGGTCTTTCTTTTCTTTTTGTTTCGGTTTCCATCAAGTGAGTGACTTCTGTCTCGGGACAGTCGGATGAGGAGCCGCAAAGATGCGCGCGCACCCGGCAGCGAGGAGCATTTGAATAGCGCCGACTTGAAATACTCCTCGCTGTCTCATTGTGTGATTGTTACCTACAAGATTTATCCCACCTGTGTGCTTGTCTTTCATTCCTGTAAGATTCTGTTCATCCTCGTCGAACACCAGCTGAAGTGTATCACACGCTAGCATTTCGTGCGCCAAATTGTAAGAAATAAAACATGGAGGACAGTTGTCGTTTCGGGGTAACTTTTCCATTCGATTTGCATTATTAATGCAAAGCGGTCGTGAAACTTGCTCTAAGTACATTTCAAAATATGCAGAATGAATGCATTCCAATCAATATTTAAGATCTAACTGTAATAATTGGATATTTAACCATACGCACTCTTAAGAAGCGTAACAAAATGCCATAAAATGTGTTGGAAAAGTGTGCAAGAGGTATCGCGCTCGCTTGTTGTTTTGAAGATCCCGGGTTCAAGGCTATCCAAGGGCGAAAATTTTTACTTCTTTTTAATTATTTTATTATATCCTCCTCACGTCTTACAACAATATTGCAACTTAGTTTTGTCTACGTCGCCTCCGTAGCGTAGCGGTCAGCATGGTTAGCTGCCGCCCCGGAGGTCCTGGGTTCGATTCCCGGCTCTGCCACGAAATTTGAAAAGTGGTACGAGGACTGGAACGGGGTCTACTCAGCCTCGGGTGGCCCAAATGAGTAGAGGGGGTTCGATTCCCCCTCAGCCATCCTCGAAGTGGTTTTCCGTGGTTTCCCACTTCGTCTTCGGGCAAATGCCAGGATGGTCCCTACCGTAAGGCCACGGCCGCCTCCTTCCCTCTTCCTTGCCTATCCATCCCAATCTTCCCCTCCCTTCCCTCATGAGGCCCCTGTTCGCTTTGCAGGTGAGGCCGCCTGGGCGAGGTGCAAATCCCACCTCACCAGTTGTATCCCTTCCGATTAGATGTTCCCAGCTCTAGGACACTGCCTGGATAGGCGGTAGGGGTGAGTTCCCTCGCTGAGTCCCTGGGAGCCACCACCCTGGAGGGTAAACACGATAATTAAAATGTCTACATGATCTACGAGGACGATAGTAAACATGTTTTCTCTCATTTAAAATTCTATTTTCCCTAAATACTGTTTAAAACCATTTAACCATTTAAAACTATTTAAATAGTTCAAAATTTATCCCAGAATAATAATATTAGCCTATGACACGTTCTGTATTTGGTTGGTTGGTTCCTCAGTTTAGGGGCTGCGACAACGCGGTCATGTAGCCCCGTGTAAGTTACTTTGGGTGTGCGTAGAATCTGTCTGATAACCGGTGTTAATTGTGATGGCTGTATTAATGTGTGTATCTGTTTTTTAACTCAAGTAAGGACTGCAACTTTGAATTTTTCAAATAGTTCCTACTTTTGCCGCCAAACGCCACCGTCAACGACTACTAGGCCTAGTTCAGAACTTAGCTACTAGACGCCACCGCAACGAACGTAGAAACCTAAGAGCGTTGTTTACATTCCTAACCTATACAATTTAGCTTCACACAGGTGTAATTAGTGGAAGGTTCTTTAAGGGGACACTATAGGCTACTAAAAAAATTGTTTTGCTCCCAGTGATCCAAACTGCACCAAATTTTATTTCCATACAACCAACATCTTTCATAACGCAAAAAGTGCAAAATTATTCCTTTCAGTTGATCAGTATGGGCAGAAATTACTAAAAGATAGTCTTTTCCTGAAAAAATTGATACCAACTAAGTTATTTACCACTAAAAATTACTGAAACTTTACAATCTTTTTACACAATGTACTCATTGCACAGACTAATAATTCTGTGCATGGGTTTGGAGAAATATGAAATAGTTCCTGAAATAAAAAATTGTTTCACAAAATTAATTTTTATTTCCTAAAATTAAAGTAAAAAATTATTTAAAAATAAACGATAACTATTTTAACTAATATGGATGCACAGAATTATGGGAGATAGATATCTTCATATGCTACAAAAATATTATTGAGATTGGTTAATATTTGCTACTGAATAGTTGGTGTAAAGTAAAAAAAAATGAATTGTGCAGCAAAACAATTTTAAAACATTAGAATGTTTTTCTTCTTCACACACTGTCTAAAAGTCCCCAGAACCATATGTTTCCCTTTTCTCTTATGGCGTCTTCTTCACCCAATTTCATGCGGTGACTTGTGTGGGGGTTTGCCTAGGAACACCAAGCTGGCTCGTCCGTGCATGGACCCCGACCGAGTTATCTACTTCAATAAATGGTGTGGAAATGATAACGACGAATGTATCGATTTTTTATCGCTAAATAGTTTGTTGATTTTTTTTGTTCACTTTTTTCACTGTCGTTGATTTGTTGTTTTTGTTGTTGTAGGTAACAATCACACAATGAGGCAGCGAGGAGCATTTCAAGTCGGCGCTATTCAAATGCTCCTCGCTGCCGGGTGCGCGCGCATCTTTGCGGCTCCTCATCCGACTGTCCCGAGATAGAAGTAACAGAGTGCGCTACTCTATGTTGCATTCCAACTGTTTCGGCGCTCTTGCCCTGTTAACCGACTACACTGTTAGTGTATGAGCCAGGCGCGGGACACTGTTATGGGCGATTCGAATCAAAACAAAGACCGCCATGTGCGTTTTGTTTGCTGTTTGGGCCCGCATGCCGACAGCTGTTGCAGTATACTCCATGTTTAGTGACTTAATCTGTATTATGTTGGATCCAATACTAAATTGAATAACAAGTGACCAGCGGTGTTATTAGAAATGGCGACAGCTACGTTCGCTCTAAACGTGGGACAACATAATTGATATGTAGGGTAGGTTTTAATTGCTAAGATGTAAACCTTTGTCATAGTTTCTGTCGGTATAATTATACTGACTAATCAGAATTTATGGATTTACTTTTATTTTTTTGTTTTTCGCGTACCGTAAAAATCCGAATATAGGTACGATAGTCTTGTACATATTGGACAATATGTAATTTATTCCTGCCAAATGTACCAAACAATTGTTTTCATCTTGCTGAAGACTTCTGTCAAGTCTTTGTGCAGGATCAGCTTTAGTTTAGTTAACGGTAGGCTACTTAAGTAGTTTGATATGCGGTAGGGCCTATCCATGTCCATAATTTTCCTATCTATGCTAATACTTGCATGCATGCAGCTGTCTTAATCAAATACTACAAGTACAGTATTGAAGATACAAAGTGACTTGTGATGGAAGCACCCAGGTTTGGACCCTGGTCCTATTTTGACATACACTCTGCATGGCTGTGACTTCTGGTGTCCTATGCACCAGGGAATAAGGCAAGGATTGATACAATCCTAGGCATGGGCGATGAAGTCGACAAAGAATGTTTGTTGGCTCTAGAAATCTATATATTTAAAACACTAAGCTGTTTTTTGTACACACGAGATTGTGAAAACGACTTAACCGATTGGCTTCGTAAGACATTCTAACGAAAGCTCTTGGCATGCAGATTTGCAGAGTTTCTTTAATAGGAAAATATATGTTACGGTATATTTTTAAATGATTAAGGAAATATGTAATATTTGTCACTCCCGCGCATGCGCACAATGGCCTTTCTCAACAAGGAAAATGGCGATTCCGGTCGCGTCTAACTGAGATCTTTGTTCATGAGAATTAAAAAGGATCTCCAATAATGTTAGTTATGTTATTACAATGTGCATTGAAATAGAATTATATTAAATAAACCACGAATTGAAAGACATAAACTGCAGGTTGAGTGTGTATACTGGTTAGATAGCTTAATACTGGAGTGAAACATAGTTGTCTGGATGGCTAAGGGGATAAGGTTACTGGCCTGAAATTTATATTATGCATGATCGAGAGGGTTCGATTCCCACCTCGGATATGTTTTTTTATTTTCATTTTCTTCCTTCCTACGATTGGTATTGCATTGTAGAAAGCTCTTGGCATGCAGATTTGCAGAGTTTCTTTAAAAGGAAAATATTGACACTCTCGCGCATGCGCACAATGGCCTTTCTCAACAAGGAAAATGGCGATTCCGGTCGCGTCTAACTGAGATCTTTGTTTATGAGAATTAAAAAGGGTCTCCAATAATGTTAGTTATGTTTTTACAATATGCATTGAAATAGAATTATATTAAATAAACCACGAATTGAAGGACATAAAGTGCAGGTTGAGTGTGTATACTGGTTAGATAACTTAATACTGCAGTGTCACATAGTTGTCTGGTTGGCCAAGGGGATAAGGTTACTGGCCAGAAATTTGTATTATGCATGATCGAGAGGGTTCGATCCCACTTCGGATATGTTTTTTTATTTTCGTTTTCTTCCTTCCTACGATTGGTATTGCATTGTAGAAACATATTTCACTTTTATCATTCCCGTCAAGTAACGAATTCTCTGTTCCCATCGAGAGGGTTCGATTCCCACCTCGGTTATGTTTTTTTTATTTTCGTTTTCTTCCTTCCTACGATTGGTATTACATTGTAGAAACATATTTCACTTTTATCATTCCCGTAAAGTAACGAATTCTCTGTTGCCATCCTTTGCATGGTCGAGAGGGTTCGATTCCCACCTCGGATACGTTTATTTATTTTCATTTTCTTCCTTCCTACGATTGGTATTACATTGTAGAGATATATTTCACTTTTTCATTCCCGTAAAGTAACGAATTCTCTGTTGCCATCCTTTGCATGGTCGAGAGGGTTCGATTCCCACCTCGGATATGTTTTTTTTTGTTTTCTTCCTTCCTACGATTGGTATTAGAGTGTAGAAACATATTTCACTTTTATCATTCCTGTAAAGTAACGAATTCTCTGTTGCCATCTATATATTTAAAACAGTAAGGTGATTTTTGTTACCACGAGATTGAGAGAACGACAGAACCGATTTACTTCGTAGAGCACTCTAACGAAAGCTCTTGGCCTCTAGATTTGCAGAGTGTCTATAAAATAAACAAATATATTACGGTATATTTTTGAATTAATATAGAAAATAGCAGAATTCTCTCCCCTCACGCATGCGCACAATCCGCCTGGGGTCATGACAAAATGGCGGTGAGAAGTCCATTAAAATGTAAGTTATTTAATAAGCTTGCATGTAATTGAAAACATACATTAACCAAGTTCTGGCAATAAAATATAATAACAGTATGAACGTATACGAATGTGCAACATTGATTTATTTGGATAATGAAATGGATTATTTCCTTCAGACAGCGGCTTTTAATGATAAAGAACGGCTGCGTCTGCTGCTCTCCAAGAGTGCTCGAGTAGCTATGTGGTTAAGGCGACAGACTGTGGTTCCAAGCTTCACCGGTTCGATCCCATCCCTCGCCGATATATTTTATTTTTTTTACCACTGAAATATTGTTTAATCAAGGAGTATTAGTAAGGTTTTATGTCTGTTAAAGATACATATTTCTACATTCCCTCTCGGTATATTTTTGAATTAATATAGAAAATAGCAGAATTCTAGCACCTCACGCATGCGCACAATCCGCCTGAGGTCATGACAAAATGGCGGTGAGAATTCCACTAAAATGTAAGTTATTTAATAAGCTTCCATGTAATTGAAAACATACATTAACCAAGTTCTGGCAATAAAATATAATAACAGTATGAACGTATACGAATGTGCAACATTGATTTATTTGGATAATGAAATGGATTATTTCCTTCAGGCAGCAGCTTTTGAAGATAATAATTGGCTGCGTCTGCTACTGATTGTGATTGCGCGAGTAGCTATGTGGTTAAGGCGACAGACTGTGGTTCCTAGGTTCGCCGGTTCGATCCCAGCCCTCGCCGATATAAGTTGTTTTTTTTTACCATTGAAATATTGTTTAATCAAGGAGTATTAGTAAGGTTTTATGTCTGTAAAAGATACATATTTCTACATTCCCTCTCAATACGTTTTATTTCCGTTTTACCATTGCATTACAGGATGTGATCAAAAGAGCAAACTGTTGTCCTCAGTACGCCGTTTAAATATCTGCAATCAGTTCCTATAACTGACAACAGATGGCAGTACATCGCCCATATAGTTCCAGTAACTGATAGCAGATGGCAGAACCATTGCATCGATATATTTAAAACCCAAGACATGGCACGTTTTCACGTGATGGAGAATTATAAAGGAGGGGAATATTTAAGAAGTGAAATTTTGAGGAACATTAACCGACAGTTGAATGTGTAGGCTATGTTGTTTATGTACCTTAATATTGCAATTTCTTCCCAATGCTTCGGTGGTCAAGTTATTAGCGTCCTAGACTAAAAGTTATAATTATGCATCGTCGATATACTCTTAAATTATTAAAGAAAAAAGTAGTTTTCCAGGCACTCGCGCGTGTCCACAATTGCTTTCGCCATAAGAGACACTTGGCAAACATAATTCGTTTGAAGGGCTCCGACATCGTGGTCACTCAGCCCCGTGTACTTGGGTGTGTATGTGTGAAATTTTCTCTCATAACCTGTGTTATTGTGATGGCTGCATTACTGTGTGTATTTGTAATTAAGGTGGTAAATGGCAAGGAGACGGCCAAGGCCTTAAGTTAGGAACCACCCCGGTATTTGCCTTAAGTGGAAGTTGGAAACCACGGAAAACCACATCCAAGATTGTCGAGGTGGGAATTAAACCTTCCTCTTCTTAGTTATACCTCAAGAGACTGAATGTGCCCCGTTTTTGCCCTCAGACCAGAATTCAATTTCTTGGCAGAGCCGGAAATGTAACCCGGGTCTCCGGGGCGAGTGACAAGAATAGGTGGGCCTCCATGTGTTAATACGATTTTTGACATGCACGGGACATATAATTCAAAAACTGTCTCCATTAGGGTGACTGCCGAAGTGAGTATTGAGTATAGGCCTATGGTCGTTCCAGTAGTTGGCGAAGTGATTCTATGTTCCCCTGCAAAATGTACTGTCATAACCTATAACAGGTGATGGAAATTGCTTATTAAGAGCAGTTTCGTACTGTTTATAACAAAATGAAGAACGTCATTCTGAGCTGCGTTTTCAAGCTATCGCAAAAAATTTCGCTGGCAGGAACAATTATAAGGAATTTATTTTAAGCGATCAGTCTCATCGCATGGTCCTCACCAACCAACTTGAGTATGAAAGTCTCTGGACGGTCATGTTGAACTTCATTGTATAAGACAATTGTTTAATGATTATTTGTTTAGAGTACTGAGTCTAACTACGCAGTTGATTTCGGCAATGGAAGTATTATTTTCCATGTAATATTTAGCGGCTCCGTTATTGCAGGACACTATAGTGTTATCGAATAATACGAAGCCACATTTAAAATCCAATATAAATAGGCCATTTCAGAAACAATTCCAGATATTATGCAGTACAGTGTACTGTAAGGTCTTTGACGATCAAATGTAAACATTGTTCTACATTGTACTTCCCTTGCGTAAAATCTATGCGTGGTTACTTTGGTCTTTACTGTTGTGAGGGTAAAATTGATCTGCTGGAATATAAAATATTTGCCAAGCTGCAACAATGTAATGATATTAATTTAAAAGTCATTGAACTTATATCCAGTAGTTCAAACACATACATCAGCGTTAACAGATTGGATACTGAAGATGAAAGCCAGCTACTTCATTTCCCTTTTTTGAATTTTTCAATTCCTTGGAATTAAGTGATTCGCCTCCACATACTCCGAACGTTTGAGCCATAGTTATGCTCCTTAGAAATCTGAACGTTTCCCAAGGACTCATATATGGTAATATATTAATTGTAAGAAATATGTAAGAAATTGCTTGGATTCGGATATAATAGGTGCAGTAATATTAGGCAGAGAGATCAAATCCTACGACTTGATTCAACACCTTCCGATAAAACACTTGCAGGTACAGTACATTTTCTTTTAATAGGCAACAATGTCCTATTCGCTCGGCCTACTTTATCACAATCAATCAAGCTCAAGGAGAAACTCTTGAACGTATTGGGCTATTTACCTAATCACGTTTTAAGTCATGACCAGCAGGATAGTGAAGGTACAAACAAGGTCCTGTATGGGATGGTAAAGAATAAGAGGCGGAAGGATCCTACGGATTATGTCAGAATGGTGAACAAAAGGGGACAAGGGATACAAAATAGGGAATAACTGAAGAAAATGTGGAAAGAATATTTTGAAGAACTCCTGAACCCAAATGGAAACCACGGCGAGGAAGAAGAAATCGGGGAAGAGGTACAGTAGATGAACTGCAAACAGAAAAGGACTTAACATGGAAAGAAGTGGAAGATGCAGTGAGGAAGATGTAAGGAGGGAAGGCACCGGGTGTGGATGAGTTGAGTGTGGAGATGGTGAGAGCAGCAGGAGAGGTGGGGATACAATGGTTGTACCGAGTGATGAAGGCAGCATGGAAGGAAAGGAAGACCCCAGAGGACTGGAAAAAGGGAATAATTGTCCCGATCTTCAAGAAAGGTAGTAGAACAGAATGCAAAAACTATCGGGGAATAACACTGATGAGTCATTGTGCAAAGATGTTTGAGAAAGTTTTAGAAAGGAGAATTAGGACAAGGATAGAAGGAGGGATGAGGGAAGAACAACATGGCTTCAGAGCAGGAAGGTCCAAAGTGGATTTGATTTTTGCTGTAAGTCAGTTACAAGAACAGCACTATGAGTATGGAACAGATCTACTGATGGCCTTCCTGGACATTGAGAAAGCATATGACAGTGTATGCAGAAACAAAGTATGGAAGTCCCTGGAGGATAGAGGAGTAGAAAAATGGACTATAAGGAGGATAAAAGAGATGTACAAGGGAAGCGTGAGCTGTGTGAAAGTGGGAGGAGAGAGATCGGACTGGGTGGAACAGAGAAACGGCCTGAAACAAAGAAGTGCACTATCACCGTTACTCTTCATTGTGGTGATGGATGACATAATGACCCGAGCGGCACAAGTAATTGGGGAAGGAAAGATGAAAGCAATGGTGTTTGCGGATGATTTGATGATTGTGGAAACAAGGAGGAGGAGGTACAGGAACAGTTGGACGTGTGGGAAGGAATAATTCAAGGATATGGGATGAAATTTAGCATAAATAAGAGTGAGATGGTGATCACAACAAGGAAGAAGGAAAGGACCACAACGGGAATAATAATTGGTGGGGAACAGCTGAAGAAAGTGGAGAGTTTCAAGTATCTGGGAAGCCTGATACAAGAGAATGGAAGAAACGGTAGAGAAATAAATGAGCGGGGGAGACAGGCAGAAGCATTCCGGAGGAGTGTGAGAAGCATGTTATGGAGCAGGGATGTCCCTCAGAACAGCAAGTAGATCATATATCGTACTATGTCCCTATCCTGACGTATGCCTCGGAGACCTGGGTTATGAAAGGAAGGGAGAAGAGCAAAATACAGGCCAGTGAGATGAGGTTCTTGAGAAGCAGTATTGGAGCTACAAAGAGGGACAGAATAAGAAATGAGAGGACCAGAGAATTAATGAAGGAGGAACCATTACAGGATGGTATAGAGAAATCTAGACTTATATGGTATGGACATGTAAAACGAATGGAGGAGAAGAGGATACCCATGAGGATACACGAGACGAAGTGGGAAGGAAAGAGACCAAGAGGGAGACCGAGAGACAGGTGGCTGAAGGGGGTGGAAGAAAGCATGAAGAAGAGAGGAGAAGACTGGACAAGGGTGGAGGCTGAGAGATGGTGGGAAGACAGAAGACGTTGGAGGGGCTTGTGTTCCAAACAGACCCGGCCAGTGGCTGGAAACTGTGCAAGATGATGATGACCTCATCACGTTTTCAGTCATGACCAGCAATATGTTGCAATGCTGAGAGTGCTATCTTTTGACGCCCTTAAAGTTGCAATAGTGCTAAAAAGTAATCGTACAAAGAATGTAACTTATATAAGAAGCTTCTTCAGTAAATTTGTTTTCCATTGTCCGTCATGTTTTGACGGGTTTCATCTAGTATATATTTAAAACACTAATGTATTTTTTGTACACACGAGATTTTGAAAACGACTTAACCGATTGGCTTCGTATGGCATTCTAACGAAAGCTCTTGGCATGCAGATTTGCAGTGTGTCTTTAAAAGGAAAATATATGTTACGGTATATTTTTATATGTTTAAAGAAAAAGGTAATATATGTGGCAATTGCGCGTTGCCACAATTGCGTTTCTTCATGAGAGAAATGGCGGATAAAAGATCCACCGTATCGTAGTGTGATCTTTGTTTATGAGAATTGAAAAGGGAAATATCGCTTATGTTGTATCCCGATATATACTGGAATAGAATCATGAAATAAGGGAAATATTGATGAACTGTAACTGGCAGTTGAGTGCGTTTGTTGTTTACGTCACTTAATATTGCACTCTAATTTCGTTGTCTGGGTGGCTCAGCGGCTAACATTGTGGACAACGAAATTGATTATGCATCGTCGAAGGAGTTTGATTCCCACCTCAGACATGTAATTCTATTTCCCAATTATTCTATCTTGCAATTGGTATTACATTGTCTAAACATATGTTACGTTTATTATTCCCGTAAGGTAAGAAATTCTCCATGATTTACGTTGCCAGATACTTTTAAATTGAAAATGAAAATCGGCACAATCGCTTCGCCTTGAGAGAAAATTGTCGAACATAATTCATTTGATGGACTCAGACATCGTGGTAACTCAGCCCTGTCTACTTTGGTGTGTGAGTGTAAACCTTTCTCTGATAACCTGTGTTAATGTGATGGCTGTATTGATGTGTGCATTTGTAATTAGTATGGGGAATAGGGAGTTGAGAATCATGAAATAAGGGAAATATTGATGAACTGTAACTGGCAGTTAAGTGCGTTTGTTGTTTACGTCTCTTAATATTGCACTCTAATTTCGTTGTCTGGGTGGCTCAGCGGCTAACATTGTGGACAACGAAATTGATTATGCATCGTCGAAGGAGTTTGATTCCCACCTCAGACATGTAATTCTATTTCCCAATTATTCTATCTTGCAATTGGTATTACATTGTCTAAACATATGTTAGGCTACGTTTATTATTCCCGTAAGGTAAGGAATTCTCCATGATTTACGTTCCCAGATACTTTTAAATTATTAAATAAATATCGGCACAATCGCTTCGCCTTGAGAGAAAATTGTCGAACATAATTCATTTGATGGACTCAGACATCGTGGTCACTCAGCCCCGTCTACTTTGGTGTGTGAGTGTAAACCTTTCTCTGATAACCTGTGTTAATGTGATGGCTGTATTGATGTGTGCATTTGTAATTAGTATGGGGAATGGAGAGTTGACGACTGAGGCTTTAAGTTAGGAACTATCCCGGTATTTGCCTGGAGTGGAAGTGGGAAACCACGGAAAACCACATCCAAGGTTGTTGAGATGGGAATCAAATTTTGCTCTTCTTAGGTTTGCCTCAAGAGTGCGCCCCGTTCCAGCCCTCAGACCAGAATTAAATTTCTTGGCAGAGCAGGGATCGAACCTGGAATCTGGGGCGATAGCTCAGAATGTAGCCTTAAGACTGGGCTTCCCTGTGTTAATACGATCTTTGAAAAACACTGAACATATAATTCTAAAACTCCCTCCATTACGGTGGCTGGCGAAGTGAGTCCATGCTCATTCCAGTAGTGGCGAAGTGATTCTATGCTCCCTTGCATAATTTACTGTCATGGAAATGCAAAGTATTGTACCTTCAACAGGTGATGGAAATTGATTATTTAGAGCAGTTTCATTCTGTTTATTTCAAAATGAAGTTCGTCATCCTGAGTTGCGTTTGCAAGCAAATTGCAAAAATTGCAAGGATTTTATTATTGGCGATCAGTCTCATCGCATTCTCATCAGCAACCAACTTGAGAATGGAAGTCTCTGAACTTAGTTGTATAAGTGAATATTGTTGTTTATTGATTATTTTTTTAGAGTACATAACAATGAGTCTAACCACGCAGTTGATTTTGGCAATGGAAGTAAGTTATTATTTGCTATTTAATATTTGGCAGCTGCGTTGATGCAGGCCACTATAGTGTTATTTAATAAGCTATGACGTTAATTTGGGGAGAAATGCTGCTATAAATAAACCCATTTTACGAAATAGAACATTAGCCGCAAACAAGTGGGAAATCGGAGAAAAATACGAAGCCACTTTTAAACTCCAATATGAATACGGCATTTCAGATACAATTCCAGATACTATACCGTTACAGTGTAGGGTCCTTGACGAACAAATTTAAACATTGTTCTGCACTGTATTTCTCTTGAGAGAAATCTTCACTTGGTTACTTTGAGCTTTGCTGTTGTAATGTAAAATTAATCTGACTAAATATAAAACATTTGACATGCTGCAACAATTATTTTTCACTGGAGATGATATCTCAAGGAATTTCAGAGAGACTAATCGGCAGTACAATGCTATGTCCTTCGTTTCATTTGGTGCCAATGTTACTGTGCCACACCCATACGGTCCACATTGTTTTAAGATGTATGGAGGTGCACATCATCGCATTTCTTCGTTATATTCCAAAATTATATGTGACGGTTTGCGGCCAGTTTTATTAGACTCCTCAGAGTTCTTGAATTCCTTGGAACTAAATGACTTGCCTCCACATATTCCAAACGCTTGAACCGTTATGCTGCTTAGAAATCTGAACGTTTCCCAAGGGCTCTTAAATGCAACCATATTGCTTGGATTTGGAAATAATAAATGCAGTTAAAATTAGGCAGAGAGGTTGAATCCTTCTACTTGATTTAACAGCATCCGATAAAACACTATCATTTTGTTTTAAGAGGCAATATTTTCCAATTTATTTGGCATACTCTGTCACAATCAATGAAGCTCAAGGGAAAACTCTGGAACGTATAGGTCTCAATTTGCCTCATCAATTTTTCAGTCATGGCCAGCAGTATTTTGCAATGTTGAGAGTGCAATCTTTTGACGCCCTTATAGTTTCAATAGAGCCAAAAAATCATCGTACAAAGAATATACAGTAGGCCTACATAAGAAAATTCTTCAGTAAATATTTTTCTATTGACCGTCATTTTTGACGGGTTTCAACTAGTCTATATATTTAAAACAGTAAGGTGATTTTTGTTACCACGAGATTGAGAGAACGACAGAACCGATTTACTTCGTAGAGCACTCTAACGAAAGCTCTTGGCCTCTAGATTTGCAGAGTGTCTATAAAATAAACAAATATATTACGGTATATTTTTGAATTAATATAGAAAATAGCAGAATTCTCTCCCCTCACGCATGCGCACAATCCGCCTGGGGTCATGACAAAATGGCGGTGAGAAGTCCATTAAAATGTAAGTTATTTAATAAGCTTGCATGTAATTGAAAACATACATTAACCAAGTTCTGGCAATAAAATATAATAACAGTATGAACGTATACGAATGTGCAACATTGATTTATTTGGATAATGAAATGGATTATTTCCTTCAGACAGCGGCTTTTAATGATAAAGAACGGCTGCGTCTGCTGCTCTCCAAGAGTGCTCGAGTAGCTATGTGGTTAAGGCGACAGACTGTGGTTCCAAGCTTCACCGGTTCGATCCCATCCCTCGCCGATATATTTTATTTTTTTTACCACTGAAATATTGTTTAATCAAGGAGTATTAGTAAGGTTTTATGTCTGTTAAAGATACATATTTCTACATTCCCTCTCGGTATATTTTTGAATTAATATAGAAAATAGCAGAATTCTAGCACCTCACGCATGCGCACAATCCGCCTGAGGTCATGACAAAATGGCGGTGAGAATTCCACTAAAATGTAAGTTATTTAATAAGCTTCCATGTAATTGAAAACATACATTAACCAAGTTCTGGCAATAAAATATAATAACAGTATGAACGTATACGAATGTGCAACATTGATTTATTTGGATAATGAAATGGATTATTTCCTTCAGGCAGCAGCTTTTGAAGATAATAATTGGCTGCGTCTGCTACTGATTGTGATTGCGCGAGTAGCTATGTGGTTAAGGCGACAGACTGTGGTTCCTAGGTTCGCCGGTTCGATCCCAGCCCTCGCCGATATAAGTTGTTTTTTTTTACCATTGAAATATTGTTTAATCAAGGAGTATTAGTAAGGTTTTATGTCTGTAAAAGATACATATTTCTACATTCCCTCTCAATACGTTTTATTTCCGTTTTACCATTGCATTACAGGATGTGATCAAAAGAGCAAACTGTTGTCCTCAGTACGCCGTTTAAATATCTGCAATCAGTTCCTATAACTGACAACAGATGGCAGTACATCGCCCATATAGTTCCAGTAACTGATAGCAGATGGCAGAACCATTGCATCGATATATTTAAAACCCAAGACATGGCACGTTTTCACGTGATGGAGAATTATAAAGGAGGGGAATATTTAAGAAGTGAAATTTTGAGGAACATTAACCGACAGTTGAATGTGTAGGCTATGTTGTTTATGTACCTTAATATTGCAATTTCTTCCCAATGCTTCGGTGGTCAAGTTATTAGCGTCCTAGACTAAAAGTTATAATTATGCATCGTCGATATACTCTTAAATTATTAAAGAAAAAAGTAGTTTTCCAGGCACTCGCGCGTGTCCACAATTGCTTTCGCCATAAGAGACACTTGGCAAACATAATTCGTTTGAAGGGCTCCGACATCGTGGTCACTCAGCCCCGTGTACTTGGGTGTGTATGTGTGAAATTTTCTCTCATAACCTGTGTTATTGTGATGGCTGCATTACTGTGTGTATTTGTAATTAAGGTGGTAAATGGCAAGGAGACGGCCAAGGCCTTAAGTTAGGAACCACCCCGGTATTTGCCTTAAGTGGAAGTTGGAAACCACGGAAAACCACATCCAAGATTGTCGAGGTGGGAATTAAACCTTCCTCTTCTTAGTTATACCTCAAGAGACTGAATGTGCCCCGTTTTTGCCCTCAGACCAGAATTCAATTTCTTGGCAGAGCCGGAAATGTAACCCGGGTCTCCGGGGCGAGTGACAAGAATAGGTGGGCCTCCATGTGTTAATACGATTTTTGACATGCACGGGACATATAATTCAAAAACTGTCTCCATTAGGGTGACTGCCGAAGTGAGTATTGAGTATAGGCCTATGGTCGTTCCAGTAGTTGGCGAAGTGATTCTATGTTCCCCTGCAAAATGTACTGTCATAACCTATAACAGGTGATGGAAATTGCTTATTAAGAGCAGTTTCGTACTGTTTATAACAAAATGAAGAACGTCATTCTGAGCTGCGTTTTCAAGCTATCGCAAAAAATTTCGCTGGCAGGAACAATTATAAGGAATTTATTTTAAGCGATCAGTCTCATCGCATGGTCCTCACCAACCAACTTGAGTATGAAAGTCTCTGGACGGTCATGTTGAACTTCATTGTATAAGACAATTGTTTAATGATTATTTGTTTAGAGTACTGAGTCTAACTACGCAGTTGATTTCGGCAATGGAAGTATTATTTTCCATGTAATATTTAGCGGCTCCGTTATTGCAGGACACTATAGTGTTATCGAATAATACGAAGCCACATTTAAAATCCAATATAAATAGGCCATTTCAGAAACAATTCCAGATATTATGCAGTACAGTGTACTGTAAGGTCTTTGACGATCAAATGTAAACATTGTTCTACATTGTACTTCCCTTGCGTAAAATCTATGCGTGGTTACTTTGGTCTTTACTGTTGTGAGGGTAAAATTGATCTGCTGGAATATAAAATATTTGCCAAGCTGCAACAATGTAATGATATTAATTTAAAAGTCATTGAACTTATATCCAGTAGTTCAAACACATACATCAGCGTTAACAGATTGGATACTGAAGATGAAAGCCAGCTACTTCATTTCCCTTTTTTGAATTTTTCAATTCCTTGGAATTAAGTGATTCGCCTCCACCTACTCCGAACGTTTGAGCCATAGTTATGCTCCTTAGAAATCTGAACGTTTCCCAAGGACTCATATATGGTAATATATTAATTGTAAGAAATATGTAAGAAATTGCTTGGATTCGGATATAATAGGTGCAGTAATATTAGGCAGAGAGATCAAATCCTACGACTTGATTCAACACCTTCCGATAAAACACTTGCAGGTACAGTACATTTTCTTTTAATAGGCAACAATGTCCTATTCGCTCGGCCTACTTTATCACAATCAATCAAGCTCAAGGAGAAACTCTTGAACGTATTGGGCTATTTACCTAATCACGTTTTAAGTCATGACCAGCAGGATAGTGAAGGTACAAACAAGGTCCTGTATGGGATGGTAAAGAATAAGAGGCGGAAGGATCCTACGGATTATGTCAGAATGGTGAACAAAAGGGGACAAGGGATACAAAATAGGGAATAACTGAAGAAAATGTGGAAAGAATATTTTGAAGAACTCCTGAACCCAAATGGAAACCACGGCGAGGAAGAAGAAATCGGGGAAGAGGTACAGTAGATGAACTGCAAACAGAAAAGGACTTAACATGGAAAGAAGTGGAAGATGCAGTGAGGAAGATGTAAGGAGGGAAGGCACCGGGTGTGGATGAGTTGAGTGTGGAGATGGTGAGAGCAGCAGGAGAGGTGGGGATACAATGGTTGTACCGAGTGATGAAGGCAGCATGGAAGGAAAGGAAGACCCCAGAGGACTGGAAAAAGGGAATAATTGTCCCGATCTTCAAGAAAGGTAGTAGAACAGAATGCAAAAACTATCGGGGAATAACACTGATGAGTCATTGTGCAAAGATGTTTGAGAAAGTTTTAGAAAGGAGAATTAGGACAAGGATAGAAGGAGGGATGAGGGAAGAACAACATGGCTTCAGAGCAGGAAGGTCCAAAGTGGATTTGATTTTTGCTGTAAGTCAGTTACAAGAACAGCACTATGAGTATGGAACAGATCTACTGATGGCCTTCCTGGACATTGAGAAAGCATATGACAGTGTATGCAGAAACAAAGTATGGAAGTCCCTGGAGGATAGAGGAGTAGAAAAATGGACTATAAGGAGGATAAAAGAGATGTACAAGGGAAGCGTGAGCTGTGTGAAAGTGGGAGGAGAGAGATCGGACTGGGTGGAACAGAGAAACGGCCTGAAACAAAGAAGTGCACTATCACCGTTACTCTTCATTGTGGTGATGGATGACATAATGACCCGAGCGGCACAAGTAATTGGGGAAGGAAAGATGAAAGCAATGGTGTTTGCGGATGATTTGATGATTGTGGAAACAAGGAGGAGGAGGTACAGGAACAGTTGGACGTGTGGGAAGGAATAATTCAAGGATATGGGATGAAATTTAGCATAAATAAGAGTGAGATGGTGATCACAACAAGGAAGAAGGAAAGGACCACAACGGGAATAATAATTGGTGGGGAACAGCTGAAGAAAGTGGAGAGTTTCAAGTATCTGGGAAGCCTGATACAAGAGAATGGAAGAAACGGTAGAGAAATAAATGAGCGGGGGAGACAGGCAGAAGCATTCCGGAGGAGTGTGAGAAGCATGTTATGGAGCAGGGATGTCCCTCAGAACAGCAAGTAGATCATATATCGTACTATGTCCCTATCCTGACGTATGCCTCGGAGACCTGGGTTATGAAAGGAAGGGAGAAGAGCAAAATACAGGCCAGTGAGATGAGGTTCTTGAGAAGCAGTATTGGAGCTACAAAGAGGGACAGAATAAGAAATGAGAGGACCAGAGAATTAATGAAGGAGGAACCATTACAGGATGGTATAGAGAAATCTAGACTTATATGGTATGGACATGTAAAACGAATGGAGGAGAAGAGGATACCCATGAGGATACACGAGACGAAGTGGGAAGGAAAGAGACCAAGAGGGAGACCGAGAGACAGGTGGCTGAAGGGGGTGGAAGAAAGCATGAAGAAGAGAGGAGAAGACTGGACAAGGGTGGAGGCTGAGAGATGGTGGGAAGACAGAAGACGTTGGAGGGGCTTGTGTTCCAAACAGACCCGGCCAGTGGCTGGAAACTGTGCAAGATGATGATGACCTCATCACGTTTTCAGTCATGACCAGCAATATGTTGCAATGCTGAGAGTGCTATCTTTTGACGCCCTTAAAGTTGCAATAGTGCTAAAAAGTAATCGTACAAAGAATGTAACTTATATAAGAAGCTTCTTCAGTAAATTTGTTTTCCATTGTCCGTCATGTTTTGACGGGTTTCATCTAGTTCTATATTTAAAACACTAAGCTGTTTTTTGTACACACGAGATTGTGAAAACGACTTAACCGATTGGCTTCGTAAGACATTCTAACGAAAGCTCTTGGCATGCAGATTTGTAGAGTGTCTCTAAAATAAACAAATATATTACGGTATATTTTTAAATTAATATAGAAAATAGCAGAATTCTAGGCCCTCACGCATGCGCACAATCCGCCTGGGGGTCATGACAAAATGGCGGTGAGAAGTCCATTAAAATGTAAATGTAAGTTATTTAATAAGCTCCCATGTAATTGAAAACATACATTAACTAAGTTCTGACAATAAAATATAATAACAGTATGAACGTATACGATTGTGCAACATTGATTTATTTGGATAATGAAATTGATTATTTCCTTCAAACAGCGGCTTTTGAATATAATGAATGGCTGCGTCTGCTGCTAAAAATGAGTGTGAGAGTAGCCATGTGGTTAAGGCGACTGAATGTG
The DNA here is from genome assembly GCA_946902985.2 of Meconema thalassinum. NCBI lineage: Eukaryota > Metazoa > Arthropoda > Insecta > Orthoptera > Tettigoniidae > Meconema > Meconema thalassinum. The sequence goes on from OX336396.1 coordinate 167,345,893, forward strand.
GTTCCAAGAAGCGCCGGTTCGATCCTAGCCCTCGCCAGTATTTTTTTTTACCACTGAAATATTGTTTAATCAAGGAGTAATAGTAAGGTTTTATGTCTGTTAAAGATACTTATTTCTACATTCCCTCTAAATACGTTTTATTTTCGTTTTACCATTGCATTGCAGCATGTGATCAAAAGAGCAAACTGTTGTCCGCAGTACGCCGTTTAAATATCTGCAATCAGTTCCTATAACTGACAACAGATGGCAGTAATTCGCCCATATAGTTCCATTAACTGACAGCAGATGGCAACACCATTGCATCGATATATTTAAAACACAAGACATGGCATGTTTTCACGTGATGGAAAATTATAAAGGAGGGGAATATTTAAGAAGGGAAATGTTGAGGAACATTAACCGACAGTTGAATGTGTAGGCTAGGTTGTTTATGTACCTTAATATTGCAATTTCTTCCCAATGCTTCGGTGGTCAAGTTATTAGCGTCCTAGACTAAAAGTTATAATTATGCATCGTCGATATTAAAGAAAAAAGTAGTTTTCCAGGCACTCGCGCGTCTCCACAATTGCTTTCGCCATGAGAGACACTTGGCAAATATAATTCGTTTGAAGGACTCCGACATCTTGGTCACTCAGCCCCGTGTACTTGGGTGTGTATATGTGAAATTTTCTTCTGATAACCTGTGTTATTGTGATGGCTGCATTACTGTGTGTATTTGTAATTAAGGTGGTAAATGGCAAGGAGACGGCCAAGGCCTTAAGTTAGGAACCATCCCGGTATTTGCCTTAAGTGGAAGTGGGAAACCACGGAAAACCACATCCAAGATTGTCGAGGTGGGAATTAAACCTTCCTCTTCTTAGTTATACCTCAAGAGACTGAATGTACCCCGATTTTGCCCTGAGACCAGAATTAAATTTCTTGGCAGAGCAGGAAATGTAACCCGGGTCTCCGGGGCGATAGACAAGAATAGGTGGGCCTCCATGTGTTAATACGATTTTTGACATGCACGGGACATAGAATTCAAAAACTGCCTCCATTAGGGTGACTATCGAAGTGAGTATTGAGTATAGGCCTATGGTCATTCCAGTAGTTGGTGAAGTGATTCTATGTTCCCCTGCAAAATGTACTGCCATAACCTATAACAGGTGATGGAAATTGCTTATTTAGAGCAGTTTCGTACTGTTTATAACAAAATGAAGAACGTCATTCTGAGCTGCGTTTTCAAGCTATCGCAAAAAATGTCGCTGGCAGGAACAATTATAAGGAATTTATTTTAAGCGATCAGTCTCATCGCATTCTCCTCACCAACCAACTTGAGTATGAAAGTCTCTGGACGGTCATGTTGAACTTCATTGTATAAGACAATTGTTTAATGATTATTTGTTTAGAGTACTGAGTCTAACTACGTAGTTGATTTCGGCAATGGAAGTATTATTTGCCATTTAATATTTAGCGGCTCCGTTATTGCAGGACACTATAGTGTTATCGAATAATACGAAGCCACATTTAAAATCCAATATTAATAGGCCATTTCAGAAACAATTCCAGATATTATGCAATACAGTGTACTGTAAGGTCCTTGACGATCAAATGTAAACATTGTTCTACATTGTATTTCTCTTGCGTAAAATCTATGCGTGGTTACTTTGGTCTTTACTGTTGTGAGGGTAAAATTGATCTGCTGGAATATAAAATATTTGCCAAGCTGCAACAATGTAATGATATTAATTTAAAAGTCATTGAACTTATTTCCAGCAGTTCAAACACATACATCAGCGTTAACAGATTGGATACTGAAGATGAAAGCCAGCTACTTCATTTCCCTATTATTGAATTTTTCAATTCCTTGGAATTAAGAGATTCGCCTCCACATACTTCGAACGTTTAAGCCGTAGATATGCTTCTTAGAAATCTGAACGTTTCCCAAGGACTCATATATGGTAATATATTAATTGTAAGAAATCGCTTGGATTCAGATATAATAGGTGCAGTAATATTAGGCAGAGAGCTCAAATCCTACGACTTGATTTAACACCTTCCGATAAAACACTTACAGGTACAGTACATTTTCTTTTAATAGGCAACAATGTCCTATTCGCTCGGCCTACTTTATCAAAATCAATCAAGCTCAAGGAGAAACTCTTGAACGTATTGGGCTATTTACCTCATCACGTTTTCAGTCATGACCAGCAGGATAGTGAAGGTGCAAAAAAGGTCCTGTTTGGTTGGTTGGTTGGTTCTTAAGTTTAGGGGCTGCGACAACGCGGTCATGTAGCCCCGTGTACTTTGGGTGTGTGTAGAATCTGTCTGATAACCGGTGTTAATTGAGATGACTGTATTAGTGTGTGTTATCTGTTTGTTAATTTAAGTACTGCAACTAAGAATTTTTCAAATAGTTCCTACTTTTGCCGCCAAGCGCCACCGTCAACGACTACTAGGCCAATTTCAGAACTGAGCTACTAGACGCCGCCGCAGTCGGCTCTTGGCAACGAACATAGAAACCTAAGAGCGTTGTTTACGTTCTTAACCTATCCAATTTAGCTTCACACAGGTGCAATTAGTGGAAGGATCTTTAACATGCCATAAATCTATGACATGGGACCGCCGGCTTTACTTCCCCTCCGAAGGGTCCTGTTTGGGATGGTAAAGAATAAGAGGCGGAAGGATCCTACGGATTATGTTAGAATGGTGAACAAAAGGGGACAAGAGATAGAAAATAGGGAAGAACTGAAGAAAATGTGGAAATAATATTTTGAAGAACTCCTGAACCCAAATGGAAACCACGGCGAGGAGGAAGAACTCGGGGAAGAGGTACAGTAGATGAACTGCAAACAGAAAAGGACTTAACATGGAAAGAAGTGGAAGATGCAGTGAGGAAGATGAAAGGAGGGAAGGCACCGGGTGTGGATGAGTTGAGTGTGGAGATGGTGAGAGCAGCAGGAGAGGTGGGGATACAATGGTTGTACCGAGTGATGAAGACAGCATGGAAGGAAAGGAAGACCCCAGAGGGCTGGAAAAAGGGAATAATTGTCCCGATCTTCAAGAAAGGTAGTAGAACAGAATGCAGAAACTATCGGGGAATAACACTGATGAGTCATTGTGCAAAGTTGTTTGAGAAAGTTTTGGAAAGGAGAATTAGGACAAGGATAGAAGGAGGGATGAGGGAAGAACAACATGGTTTCAGATCAGGAAGGTCCACAGTGGATTTGATTTTTGCTGTAAGGCAGTTATAAGAACAGCACTATGAGTATGGAACAGATCTACTGATGGCCTTCCTGGACATTGAGAAAGCATATGACAGTGTATGCAGAAACAAAGTATGGAAGTCCCTGGAGGATAGAGGAATATAAAAATGGACTATAAGGAAGATAAAGGAGATGTACAAGGGAAGCGTGAGCTGTGTGAAAGTGGGAGGAGAGAGATCGGACTGGTTGGAACAGAGAAACGGCCTGAAACAAGGAAGTGCACTGTCACCGTTACTTTTCATTGTGGTGATGGATGACATAATGACCCGAGTGGCACAAGTAATTGGGGAAGGAAAGATGAAAGCAATGGTGCTTGCAGATTATTTGATGATTTGGGGAAACAAGGAGGAGAAGGTACAGGAACAGTTGGACGTGTGGGAAGGAATAATACAAGGTTATGGGATGAAATTTAGCATAAATAAGAGTGAGATGGTGATCACAACAAGGAAGAAGGAAAGAACCACAACGGGAATAACACTTGGTGGGGAACAGCCGAAGGAATTGGAGAGTTTCAAGTATCTGGGAAGCCTGATACAAGAGAATGGAAGAAACGATAGAGAAATAAATGAGCGGGGGAGACAGGCAGAAGCATTCCGGAGGAGTGTGAGAAGCATGTTATGGAGCAAGAATGTCCCTCAGAACAGCAAAAAGATCATATATCGGACGTACAATGTCCCTATCCTGACGTATGCCTCGGAGACCTGGGTTATGAAAGGAAGGGAGAAGAGCAAAATACAGGCCAGTGAGATGAGGTTCTTGAGAAGCAGTATTGGAGCTACAAAGATGGACAGAATAAGAAATGAAAGGACCGGAGAATTAATGAAGGATGAACCATTACAGACTGGTAGAGAGAAATCTAGACTTAGATGGTATGGACATGTAAAACGAATGGAGGAGAAGAGGATACCCAGCAGGATACACGAGACGAAGTGGGAAGGAAAGATACCAAGAGGGAGACCGAGAGACAGGTGGCTGAAGGGGGAGGAAGAAATCGTGAAGAAGAGAGGAGAAGACTGGACAAGGGTGGAGGCTGAGAGATGGTGGGAAGACAGAAGACGTTGGAGAGACTTGTGTTCCAAACAGACCCGGCCAGTGGCTGGAAACTGTGCAAGATGATGATGACCTAATCACGTTTTCAGTCATGACCAGCAATATATTGCAATGCTGAGAGTGCTATCTTTTGACGCCCTTAAAGTTGCAATAGTGCTAAAAAGTAATCGTACAAAGAATGTAACTTATATAAGAAGCTTCTTCAGTAATTTTGTTTTCCATTGTCCGTCATGTTTTGACGGGTTTCATCTAGTATATGTTAATATTGTTTGTTTGTGTACTTGCTAGAAGATATTAATACAGATACCCTCCAGCAAAATAGTAATAGTAGGCTTTATTGTTATCTTCCCTCTGGTCCTCTATTATGCTTAGCCTAGAGCCTGCAAGGTGTAGGCCTACTACATTGTTGGATGTAAAAGCCTAGGAGTACAGTAGGGCTTCATTCAGTAGTGTACGTTAGCCTGTAGCTCCTTTTGAGTGCTGCTTCATTGTAGGTTTCAGTCTTACTGTGTTAGTAATCATCATACCGGGTGAGTTAGCCGTGGTGGTTACGGCATGACTGATGGCAGTCGCTCACATCCGGGAGGCGAGGAGGTTCGAATCCCCCCGCCGGCAACCTTGAAGATGGTCTTCTGTGGTTTCCCATCTTCCTTCCAGGCAAATGCCGGGGTTGGTCCCTAACTATAGGCCACAGCCGCTACCTTCCAACTCCTCGTCCTTACATTCCAACTTCCCTCCTTCCCTCCCCAACGGTACATGTAGCTCACCCATTGGGTGTCCGTCTCGAAGCAGCTACAAAACTGGCGAGCCGAACATGTCCTCGGACACTCCCGGCACTAAAAAGCCATACGCTAAAAAAAAAAAAAAAAAAAAAAAAAGTAATCATCATTTTATGTATGCAGCATGTCAAATTGTACCTCCCTATTTGATGGTGGAGACTGCTCACATGCATTTTATAGCTGAGAGAACAAGGGTTGTTCTGGCATCGTAGGGACATTTTTCTTACACTGAGGGTTAAAGTTCTCTTAGCTTGATCACTCGAAATATGTAAGAAAGTTAGCATTGTATTCCTGTGCTTGACAATGGAGTTCAGTACCTAGTATTTGTTCTAGGTGCTGAATAGCACCCAAAATCTGTAATGGGTTCTTTACAGTCTAGCTGGAAACTGTTCTCAATGAGTGAATGACAGTTTGTAGTTCCAGGAAGAAAGGCTACCATGTTTTCAGCTCCCCTATACCTTGTAGACACACAACTCCCTAGTCTTACCCATTAGGCCTAGATACATGCCTGGACACAATTTTTGTTTGACCACCTCGTGTAGTGGCTAGCATTCTCGGTTCTTTCCCCAGAGGTCTGGGTTCGTTTCCTGGCCCTGCCCATAAAAGTAATTCTGATCTGAGGTCTGAAACGGGGTATGCTAAGCCTCATGTGGCAATCCTGAGGCGAGGTGGATTCGATTCCCAATTAGGCCATCTTGGAAGTGGTTTACCACGTCTACTGCAGGCAAATGCCAAGATGGTTCCTTATTTATGGCCACGGCTGCCTCCCTTCCAATCCTCACCTAAAGTACAAAGACACACTAATACAGTCACCATATCAAGAACTATTGCGAGAGCATCATCAGAAGAAAGCAGAGATTTGGAGCGATTTTTACTCTACTGACGCAATGATAAACGGGGAGTGGTCAGTTGCCAATTACGAATTGCGTCTTCTTGTTACCCGATATGCGGTACATGGTTTTCACCACAGAGTTTGCCGCACATTACAGTTTCACACACCTGATATAAACTGTGTTTGTTCTCTCTGCGAGAAAACATGTGAGCGTTATCACCTTGCTACTTGCATGAAGGGGAATAAGTCCTTGAAGGAAATTTGTTGTGACTAGTTATGTAGTTATATTTCTTATTTTGTTTGCTTTGGCCATTGGCTGTAATAAATATATTATTAATACAGTCACCATATTACAACATGTTATCGTAAAAAAATACACACACCTAAGAACATGGGTCTCAATGACCACCATGTCCAAGCCCCTCGAATGATAAAAGCAACAACAAAACAACTTGTGTTAAAAGTGGTCGTGCTACAGTGTTGAAAACTTCTGAACTATAAGAGACCCCTGGCCAAACTTTTCTTTTCACAAATCTGTTTCAGCTTTATCACATTCGTCATTTGAGACCTTCTCTAGCTTCATGAAGATAAGGGGTAATAAATGAAACAAGTATGAGGCGCCCAGCCTACACTAGGACTGGGCAGAAGAGCAACTCACGTGTGCTGCTCCTCTTCACAGTCCTACTGCAAACAAACATTCCCCCACTCTGCCTCTGCTATATTGAAAGGCGGATTATCGACCATTTGCATATATGTGGTGTTGATTTGCAATAATACTACTAGATGCATTGCATTTATATGTGTAGGCCTACATTGAAATTTAATTTTTGCTTCGATTTGTGCTTTGGATATTTGCAGTTTATCTTCCACCCGGGGCTGGTCCAGTTTTCCAAAGAGGGTTTCCGAGGCTGGAGTTGGCGGTCGGGTGGCTTAAAACAGTGTGCCATCAACCATCCAAGTAGCCTACTGACCACGTTCAAGATCTCGTGTGTTTCTGTGTTCTCAACGAGCTTAACCATCGGTATTCACATCTCTGAAGGTAGTTTTCAGCTGCACAATCAAATGTAAAAGACAAAATGTAAACATGCAGAAAGCGGTATTCAAATAAATGAAATCTGTCTTTCACAAAGTAATTATCATTCCTCGAAACCTACTCCTCATCCTGAATCCACATTACTGTATAGAATATTGAGGTTATATTGATCTCGTGCAGTAGAGGAGGGTGGGGGTAGAATTTATGGGAGAATGAATGAATGCATTTCATTGCAGCTACATTACTGGTGAATAAAGTGCAGCATGGTTGGGGGCGAGGAGGGGTTACAAATGTTTTGAGGTTATGACGGTATAATGAAGCAAACTCTAATTACTCTCGATTATATCGTTTTTAACAGCTTTTAGTCATTATTAAGAACATCTATATTTTATTAAAAGCACCGGTAGGCTTTCAAATAGGCAAATAAATGGAAAAAAAGTTCTCGTAGATCTGGAAATCATACCAACATGTCACACCAAAACTCATCATTGGTATTTCATTTTTGGAACGATATCGTCTCCTGAGGTGCAATAACGAATGATTTTGATTCAATGTCAGACACTAAAAATCGGTTCCGAACGTAGTAATGTGCGTTCGTAATGATCACAGTCAATCGTAGTTACTTTATATGCGAGATTGGTAGCCATTGTAGCCCAAACATTGCCACGTGGACCTGAAATTCTACGAAATTCTAGCCAATATAAGCGTCCAGAAAATTAGCATTGAGTGTCGTCTCTCTTATTATATGCTCCTTGGTATGAGCTGACAGCGGAATAGGACGTTGCCACTTATTCACCAAGGAATGTTCTTTTGAAAGGGCAAAAGTAAAGGAAGTTAACAAAACCACCATAATTTGTTCTGGTTGCAAGAGGTACACATGCGGAAAACATAGTAAATAAACAGTAGGTATGTTCCACGTGTGTTGAAGATGGTGAAGAGAGTGATCAGTGCGGCAGATGACCTCGTAGTTCCACCCCTTAAAACAACAATAACTAACTATTATATAATAGTGATCAAGGAATAATTTACTTTCTGAACTTCTCTTTCCAAGATTTTTTGAATTTGTTTGCAACTGCTGTTAATTATGTTCTATTTTTGCAATTTAAGGTTCATTTAGATGTTCAAAATACAAGATACAGTATGTTGATTAAAGGATAATGTAAATCACGCAAAAGGAATTTACCTGGTGGTCACAAAATATCCCGCCCCCCTCGCCGTTGATAGCCCGTGGTTTGAAAACTAGCATGGTAGGCCTATTGCTAGGGTTAAGTCTGGTTTTGCGGCAGCTATCAGCTAATCGTTCCTCTTCAAATGAAGGGAGCCAGCTGTGTTAGAAACGTTTTGATTAGAAGCGAGTGATGGTACGCGGTTACCGTGTTTGTGGACAGTGAGGCTTTGTGTGTACACAGGGATCGGTGTCATGTGGGAGGTTATGTACGACAGACAGAGAAATATTGCACACCGGGCCACTCCAGTAAAGGATGGTTGGAGTGGAGAATTGACCAGGATGGATATCAAATAGACTTTGGAATATGGCATTATTGTTTCAACAAATAAAATTCTCAGCCTCGTGACGTATCGGCTAGCATTCTTTGCTGTCTCCCCTGAGGGTGTTAGATACCTGACTCTGCCAAGAAATTTAACTCTTGTCTGAGGGCTGAAACGAGGTTCACCCAACCTCAGGAGGTATAACTGAGAAGAGATAGGTTAGACTCCCACCTCAATCATCGTAGAAGTGCCGTTTCCCACTTCTTCTCCGGGCTGGTACCTAAATGAAGGCCACGACCCCTAAGCTTGGCTTGACATTTTTAGCATGACTACTCATAATAGCTTGGCATTATAAATAGGGCTCGGATTTTCAGGTGCTAAAAATCGGGAATATATTTATTAGCCTATTTTCAATTTTGAAAAAATAGGCTTATGAGATCACCTTTTGTCCGTGTGTGTGTGCGTGTGTGTGTGTGTGTGTGAGGTGTGTGTGTGTCCCCCCCTAATAAAATCTAAACGGCTCGAGCGATTTCAGTGAAACTCGGTAAGTTCATAGCACTATTCCCGGCGACCTCGACCGTGCCTTTCAAATTTTGTTACGTCTCACCAATCCAACATGGTGGCTGTGCGAAATATTTCACTAGCATTCAATATCTCCGAAACTATTACCGATATCGCCCTGAAATTGTGTACGATGATAAAGGGTACTACTAGAAGTTCACCTATGAGACTTTCAAAAACCTGGTGACTACAAAACCAACATGGCGGCCAAGCGAAGTTGAGACTTTTAAATAGACTTTTCTCGCGATTTAACTATCCAAACGTAATGAAACTTGGTACTGAAAATGTTTATACACATTGCAATGCACTGGAGTCTAATTTAGTTCAATTGTTTACATAACCTCAAAATGGCGGCTGTGCGAAATATTTCACTGACATTATATATATATATATATCTCTCCGAAACTATTACAGATATCACCCTGCAATTTTGTAAAGGGTACTGATACAAGTTTACCTATGTATAATTCATAAACCTGTAAAGTACAAAACGAACATGGCGACCAAGCGAATTTGAAATATTTTAATAGACTTTTCTCGTGAGTTGACTCTCTGAGCGCAGTGAAATGTGGTACAGTAAATGATTTTGCAGATTGTAATGTACTGCCATCTAATTTAATTCAATTGTTTATATAACCTCAAGATGGTGGCTGTGCGAAATTTTAAAATTAAGTTTTTATTTCTTGTGTCGTAATCATGCGATCGAAGTGAAAGTTTGAATAATGAACCTAGGCAATAAGTGTCCTTGAATGGTACATAACTCTATGGCCTATACATATAACAATCCTAAATGGCGAGCTTCCGAAATATTTAGACGGTTCTCAATATCTATGAATCTTTTACAGCAACCAAACTGAAATGTTTATGTTCATAGAGACTATGAACATATGTTCACCTATAGGACTTTCAGTAACCTGGTGAGCACGAATCCAACATGGCTGCGACGCGAAGTATAAATATTTAAAAGGACGTTTCTCGCGAATTAACTATCCGAGTGCCGTGAAACGTTGCACGTTAAATGCTTATACAAATGTTGATCCACTGGCATCTAATTTATTTCAATTGTTTGCATAATCACAAGATGGCTGCTGTGCGTAATTTTAAAATCTCGTTTTTACTTCTTGTGTTCTAATCATGCGATTGAAGTTTGAATACCACACGGGCACAATAATCTTAATATAATAGTACAAAAATAAAAATCCAACCTGGCGACCATCTGAAATATTTAGACGGTTCTCAATATCTACGAATCTGTTACAGCAATTAAACTGAAATTTTGTATGTTGATAGAGAAAATTAACATGAGCAGGATATATGAAAATAGGCTGTATAGTTCTTCACGGAACTACTTGTTTTTTATGTATTCAAAATTCCTGAAATGTGACAAATAAGTAAAAATAGTTACGGTAATTATAATTTAGTTTATTAATATGCAGTACTCACGAATGCAATTTATTCTATGTCTCACTGACTGCCGAAGCATTACAATACACAACCAGGTACATCTTCAGGTTGTCCATCACAAATGACCGACGATCATCGCTAACACTTATTCTGAAGGTGCGAAACTGCGGCAATATGTTTCTTGCCCCTGATGTCTTGTGTAACTTGAGATCGCTGTTCGGCCTTGATTGCTTTCCCACATGGTTGGCAGAATAGAACGCCACCACCAGAAGTAAAATTATCTTTAAATTCTGCAACAGACGATAACTTGTAGTTGTTTTTATTACTTTAGGCATCGTAGAACTGCCTTACACATTACAGTGCCAGAAATGAACTGCATATGAGTGACACCGGATCCTGGTAGCTGGGGGAGGGGGAGGTCTAGCACGTAGTGCAATATGGCTATGGACAAGGAAATTCCCGGCATCCACAGTGAGTGGCACGGGGCGACAAGTTAAGAATAACACAGTTGCAAGCTGACATACGCTCTGCATGAAGATTAGATAGCTCACATTTGAAGTAACACAGAACAAAAATGCATTAAACTGAAAGATCTAGCATACTGATTTTAAAAGAATGTGCTAATAAGTGAATAGCAGGAATTTATGTATTTATAGAAAAATGCTTGTATTTACTTTAAAAAAAATATTTATTTACCTAAAAATCCGATCCCTACTAACAGCCATTTGCTCTGTAACAGCTTACTGTAGGTCTACGTGTTCGCTATCACTTCCACCAGGTTCGCTAACCACGCGTGATCCTGGCGTGTGACTATCTACCTCGAAATAATCAATTTTCTGGATGACTAACAGCTTGTCATCGTGATTTATTAAGTCTACCGTTTAGAAAGAGCGTCGTTACGCCACGCTGTGGTGGTGTGAAATGCTAAGGTGTGGCAATTTAAACTCCGTGACAGAGATTGACTCGTCTCAGTCCAAAGCATGGAGATACTTCCTCTCTTCCTCTTCTTGTGAAACAGGGAATTTGCAATGTTTGTAACTTTCTCGTGAAGTGAACTTCAAAGTTTGTACTTCTTGGCCTTACTCCAATCAATGGACCAATCAAGTCATAATTAAAATGGTAAAAAGTAATTTATTCCTAACTCAATTCTTATTACTTTGCCCTTGAGAAATACCTTGATTGAATCTCTCCAGTTCTTCAAACGTCAAACTTTCATACTCCACTCCTATGCACTTCATACTTGCAACCTGCCAAAGCTTCCTCAGTGCATCCGTGGCAAACATACAGTCTTTTTTTTTTGGTGTTATGTCGCCTTCTGTGGGTTTGGTGTACGTATTGTGACTCTAGATTCAGAGGACCTAGGTTCGATTCCTGGCTCTGCCAAGGAATTTCATTCTGGTCTGAGGGTTGGAACGGGGTACACTCAGGCTCGTGAGGAAAATTTATTTATTTATTTATTTATTTATTTATTTATCGTATGGATTTTAGTGCCGGGAGTGTCCGAGGACATGTTCGGCTCGCCAGAGACTGTAGCTGCTTCCAGCGGACACCCATAGGGTAAGCTACAAGTTCCATTCAATTTCAAGTAGTTCCAACTTTCGCTACCAGATGTCAATGATACCTAGTGGTGAACGTTGGAAATTTGATAGAGGATTCCAACGAAATCTAACCTAGAAATTTAGCTTCATAAGTTTAGTCTACGGAAGGGTCTTTTACATGCCATAAATCTATGACATGGGACCGCCGGCTCTACTTCCCTTCCGAAGGAAGGCAAATGAAGGATTTTAACGCTCTTAAAAAATCCGACGACTTCTGCCCAGGTTGAACCCGCTATCTTGGGCACAGCAATTTGGCATGATATGAACTACGGCACCGAAGCCGCTTCATGAGGAAAAACTGAGAAGAGACGAGTTAGATTACCACCTCAGCTGTCCTCCTAATCCAGACAAATACCAGGATGGTTCCTAATTTAAGGCCACAGCCACCTCTTTCTCAATCGTCACCTAAATTACAAATACACACTCTACTACGGCCATCACAATGATAAGGGTTAACGGACATATTCCATATCCACCCAAGTACATAGGGCTATATGGCAACAATGTCCCAAAGCGCCTAAATGAATCAAAAACATTGCATTTATGTGTATACTAGCAATCCCGGTAACTTTAACGGTTTACCTAGAGTAGACTTAAAATGTGCATGGACGGCAGATCTCAGACGCAATTCAGAAGAGCCGAGATGAACAGCGAAACTCCAAACACATATACTCATCTCTGAAGTCTTAACTCGATACTACTCGACAGTTTGATGCTGGCCGAAGCTGGGGTGAAAGGCACGTTCGCTAGCTCGTGAAGTCGCTCCGAAGCTAGCAATTAAAATTTCCACTGAATGGAGATTGGTTGGTCGGTTCTTCAGTTTAGGGGCTGCGACAACGCGGTCATGAAGCCCCGTGTACTTTGGGTGAGTGTAGAATCTGTCTGATAACCGGTGTTAATTGTGATGGCTGTATTAGTGTGTGTATCTGTTTTTTAGTTCAAGTATGGACTGCAACTTTGAATTTTTCAAATAGTTCAAATAGTTCCTGATTTTGCCGCCAAACGCCACCGTCAACGACTACAAGGCCTAGTTCAGAACTTAGCTACTAGACGCCACCGCAGTCGGCTCTTGGCAACGAACTTAGAAACCTAAGAGCGTTGTTTACATTCCTAACCTACACAATTTAGCTTCACACAGGTGTAATTAGTGAAAGGGTCTTTTACATGCCATAAATCTATGACATGGGACTGCCGGCTTTACTTCCCCTCCGAAGGAAGGCATACTGAGGGATTTCTAACGATCTTAAAAATCCGACGGCTTCAGCGGGGTTTGAACCCGCTATCTTGGGCATAGAAGCTCAGCATGCTTCCGACTACGCCACCGAAGCCACCTTGAATGGAGATTGTTGGAGGAAATGAAGACGTATATACACTCATAGTGGGCGATGTATTTAAGATAGAAATATGCTATCCCGGACTTTTTTTGTAGAACATTTGAAGGCTGGTGTATTTTCTTGTGTTCCCATGTAGAACACCAAACTCCGTGGCCCCACAGTCCATGAGCGCCCTGGCCTACCAAGCAACCGCAGCCTAGCCATTCGGCCTACAGATTGCGGGGTGGCGGATGGTCAGCGCGTTGGGTCCCGTCGGCCGTTAATCTTAGTCTCCATGCCGGTGCTGCCTCACTGTCAGACAGCTACTCAATTGTCATCAAAAGGTTGAGTTCACGACAGTTTCGAAAATCCCTGATGGAATCAGGAATCGAAACTGGGGCCACCGGGATTCGAACCAGTCTTTTCTCAATTTTAACTCACGAGGCTCAGAGAACCCATTCCAACCCCCAGACTATAATTAATTTAAAACTCAGCATTCTTTCTAGGTTTATGCCGTGTCTTGTGTGGGGTTTCGTATAGGAACACCAAGCTAGCTCATCAGCGGGCTCTTGGTGCTACCCGCCCGGACTCCCCCAGGAGTAGCGCGAACTCTGCACTACCTCCCTTCTTATGAAGCGCACGTGCACATTTCGCTACTTCTGTGGGGGTCCGGGCGGGGACACCAAGAGCCCGCTGATGATCTAGCTTGGTGTTGCTAGGCGAAACCCTACACAAGACACGGCATACACCTAGAAAAATTGCTGACTATTCATTCACGGGCCGTGAAAGCCAATATGAAATGAAAATCCACAGCCTGCTTCCAGTCTCCGACTGGGTCAGGGAATGGAATGAATGAAGCCCCCATCTAGCGGCGAGGATATGAACTGTGCCAGCTGCTGAAGCCTGTCGCACTCCTCTGGGGGAAAGATTAAATTAATGACAGATGAAATGAAATGATAGCGGAGAGTGTTGCTGGATTGAAATTGTGACAGGGAAAAATGGAGTACCCGGAGAAAAACCTGCCTGCCTCCGCTTTGTCCAGCACAAATTTCACATGGAGTGACCGGGATTTAAACCACGGACCCACGGTGAGAGGCTGGCGTGCTGCCGCCTAGGCCAAGGAGGCCCGTGAAAGCCAATATACCATCCATAATTAATTTTCTTGGATGAGCGTGCAATCGAAACGATGAATTTCAGGGGTGGCAATTGAGACTAAAGAATGCACGACGAAGCGATCAGTTGATAAGTTATCTAAGTGAATCAAATTTGGTGAATAACTCTGTATAATGCAAGTTTGTGGACCAGTGTATATTTTCCTAAACGTCCAGAATGTCGTGCAATTGTACAGAACACAGCACTGTGTTAAGCGATACAATATATTGTATGCCCCGGAGCCCATAGCAATCCGGGAGTGTAATAGTGTAATGTTAAAGGCCAGGACAAGCGAACCGCAACAGACCTCTGTGCCAGGACATTCCCTTTGGAATATAACAGCACAAAGGCTCTGCTATGTAAGGAGGCTTTTGTCAGAGTTCACAACGTTAATTAACAATAGTACACGCTGGTGGCTTTTCTTCCTCTTCTCCTCCAGACATTCGCAATTGTTTTCATTGTGAATTTATTATAAATGCTTTAATACTACCTTTATATTATTCTATTATACCCGTGGAATACTTTTCACGTGGTCAGCCCGATTGTGCCCAATCAGATTAGGCGGAGAGTACAACTATTTAAACACCCTAACCTGAAATAAGCATCTGTAAAGTCTTGGTTTAGATGGCTTTGGTGGCGTAGTTGGTAGTATGCTGAGCGTCTATGTCCAAGATCGCGGGTTAAAACCCGGCCGAAGTCGTCGGATTCTTTGAGAGCGTTAAAAAAACCTCAGTATGCCTTTCTTCGGAGGGGAAGTAAGGCCGGCGGTCCCATGTCATAAATAGGGCTCGGATTTTAGGTGCTAAAAATCGGGAAAATATTTATTTTTTATGTATTAAAAATACCTGAAATATGTGCCAAAAAGTGCAAATATTTAATGTTAATTTAATTTATTAATGACAATTTGCAGTACTAACGAATGAAATTTATGTTATGTCTCACTGACTGCTGACGCATTACAATACACAACGAGATACTTCTTCAGGTTGTCCATCCCAAATGACCGACAATTATCGCGAAACACTTCTTCTGAAGGCGCGAAACTGCGGCAATATGTGTCTTGCCTTCGAGGTGTGGTGTAACTAGAGATCGCTGTTCAGCTGTGGTTACTTTCCCACATGGTTGGCGAAACAGAACACCCCCATCAAAAGTAAAATTATCTTTAAATTCTGCCACAGACGATAACTTGTAGTTGTTTTACTTTAGGCATCGTAGAACTGCCTTAAACTTCACAGTGTCAGAAATGAACTGCATGTGAGTGACACTGGTTCAAGGTAGCTGGGGGGAGGTGGAGGTCTAACACGTGGTGCAATATCGCTATGGACAAGGAAATGCCCGGCTTCCACAGTGAGTGGCACGGGGCGACAAGTTAAGAATAACACAGTTAGAAGCTGACATACGCTCTGCATAAAAATTAGATAGCTCACAGGTACTTCTCCGTTGAATTAACACAGAACAAAAGTGCAATAAACTGATAGATCTAACATTCTGATTTAAAAAAATGTAAATATTATGTCTTTTTATATGCTAATAAGTGAAAAGCAGGAATTTATGTATTTATAGAAAAAATGTTTTAAATATGTATTTACATAAAAAATATTTATTTACCTAAAAATCCGAACCCTAGTCATAAATATATATGGCATGAAAAAGAACCTTCCAATAACTACACTTGTGGAAGCTAAAATTTGTAGGTTAGTTTGATAACGCTTTATTCGTTCCAACGTTCGCCGCCAGCTGCTGACTGCGATAGCATTTAGTAGCCACGTCCGCACCTAGGTGTCGTGGACGGTAACAAATGGTAACAAAAGTAGGAACTACTTGAAAAAAGTAATCGTCTGCAGTCCTTCTACCTGAATCACAGATAACACATACTAATACAGCCATCACAATTAATACCGGTTATTAAACACATTCTACTCACACCCAAAAGTACACGGGGCTACATGAGTGCGTTGTCGCCGCCCCTAAACTAAGGAACCAACCAACCAACCAACCAACCAACCAAAGTCTTGGTTTATGTGCCCAGCAGTACACTGAGATGCTGCTGCGAATTTTGAAGGATTCTATTCATATTTTGAATAACCACCTATATAACAACGTGTGAATTGTTTCTCATCTGTGTTGAATATCTATGATATGTGTCGCTAACATTTGTATTATTTTTGTATGATCCTAGACCTATATGGTCACCTTAGGTATAAGGCAGGTGCCTATTTCGTAAAATATAAATAAGAATACGTGAATTACTTATCAATAATTACCACACCAAGACAGATATAAACTGAGTTGAGTGAAGACCAATTTAGTTTCAGGAGAAACTTAGGAACAAGATAAGCTGCGGTAGAATAAGGAAATATAAGAACATATTCGTGGCATTTGTAGACTTAGAAAAGGCTTTGATAACGTTGACTGGAGCAAGTTGTTTAACATTTTGAAAATAATTAGAGTA
Source organism: Meconema thalassinum (assembly GCA_946902985.2). Lineage (NCBI taxonomy): Eukaryota > Metazoa > Arthropoda > Insecta > Orthoptera > Tettigoniidae > Meconema > Meconema thalassinum. The sequence goes on from OX336396.1 coordinate 167,362,800, forward strand.
AAATACTGGTATAGGAGAGTGATCTGCAATCTGACAGAAACCAGACGACAGTTACTTGAGCCGAAGGACATGAGAGGGAAGCTGATATTCAGAAAGGCGTAGGGCAAGGCTGCATCGTATCACCCATACTTTTCAATCAATATATTGAACAGGCATTGAAGGAAAATAGAGAGATATATTAAGTAGGAGTAATGATTCAAGGATAAATTATTTCTACTCTGACATTTTCTGATGACATCGTCATCTTAGCCGATTAACCAGAGGATTTGAATGAGTTCTTAAATTGTCCTGAGGAAAGAATTCATCATGAACATCAACTATTGTAAAACAAGAACAAGTAGTTCCATGACGAACTAAAGAGCCTACTTTTCTTAAAATTTAAGATTCATGCCTATGATTTCGTCTAGAATAATGACGAAATTAAGTTTGTAATACTAACATTTCTAAATTAGATCTAAGTATACCTGAAATAGTGTAGCCTAATAGAGCGCTACAGTTGGCAGCCCTTGTGACTGAATATATTCTTAGATCCATCTGTTAAGGTACAGAATACACGTACAAAATTTGGTTGAAGTTCAATCGATAATGTATGGACTTTATATGCTGTTAGACATTGGATCTATCAGGGCGCGTAAAATCATGTTGGCAACAATGTCATGTATGTTTTGCTTAGCATTAATCTGAAATATTATGATCTATTATTGTGCCAATTTTGGATAAAATCCATTTTTAGTATAGAAGTTACATGTATTTAAAAATTGGACCTATCAGCAGGCTTAAATCATGTTGGCAGCACTGAAGTATATTTAGTTACTCCAAAATTAATTTAGAATGTTAAGTACTATACGTCTGCAAAGTTAAGAGCTGTTGGCATGCATATTTTCTGATATATTGGCATTAGGACGAAATATAAAAAGAACATTTATCACCAGTTGGCAGCCCTGGTTGCTCTGAAGAATACGCATAGTCATATCCGTTATGATACACATACAACATACCAAATTTGGTTGAAAATGAATTGATAGTATGGAAGTTACATCCATATAAAGTTATAACCTATTAGCAACCATATAATCATGTTGGCAACACTGGAAATTAAACTGAATTATTAGTATCTAGCCTATATATGTGCCAATTTTGGAATAGCTCCCAGCATATCTTTCGAAATATTCAACATGGAGCTCAAATTTCAATTGCGATTTTTCAGCAGTTGGTAGCACTGACGTCATTTTCAAATATGGCCTTGATATATTCAGGTATAGATCATTAATCATACCAAATTTAGTTCCGATAGCTGCTGCCGTTTAGGAGTTGATAGGGGACACACACACAGACAGACGGAAGGACAGACAGAAGGACAAGACGACACACATTTGCCAGGATCGATCTCATAAGTCTACTTTTTCCTCATTTTTTAGCCTACTTTCGATTTTTGCAAAAAAAAATGAAAGTAGACTTATGAGATCAAAATTGTGTGTCTGTCTGTGTGTCTATGTGTGTGTGTGTGTGAGTCTGTGTGAGTGTGTGTACTCTGAATGTCTGTCCCCCCCCCCCCTACCAATTCGAACACGGTGAAGCTGAATTGAACGAAATTTGGTACAGAGGTAGCACTAGCAAAGGGCACCTCAGTGTCATGTTTTATATCGCCGCCATCTTGACGGAAACGCAATGGCGGCCACCCAAATGTTCAAGGCTTAAATCAAATTACGACTTACCTAATCCATTTATCTTTACCAAATTTTGCAGCAACATATCATTATGTAGGAAGCATCCTTTGACCAAATTACAAGGTCATCAGCCCAATACTTTGCGGATGGCGGCCAACTTTGTGTGCAAATTGATTCCCCCTATCAATTCAAACACGGTTAAACTGAGTTGAACGAAATTTGGTGCAGAGGTAGCACAATTAAAGGGCACCTCAGTGTCATGTTTTGTATCGCCGCCATCTTGACGAAAACGTAATGGCGTCCACCCAATTGTTAAAAGCTTAAATCAAATTACGACCAACCTAATCATCCGATCGCTACCAAATTTTGGAACATTATACCTTTATGTACGAAGAATATTTTGACCGAACTACAAGGTCATCAGCCCAATAATATGCGAATGGCGGCCATGTATGTGTGCAAATCGATTCCGCCCAACAATTCAAACACGGTGAAACCGAATTGAACGACATTTAGTACAGAGGTAGCACTTGCGAAAGGCAACTTAGTGTAATGCGTTATATAGTCGCCATATTGACGGAAACGTAATGGCGGCCACCCAAATGTTAAAAGCTTAAATAAAATTACGACCAACCTAATCAGCTGATCTCTACTAAATTTTGCAACAACATACCTTTATGTGGGGGGCATCTTTTGACCAAACGAGAAGGTCATCGGCCCAATTGTTTGCAGTTAGCGGCCAAGTATGTGTGCAAATCGATTCACCATATCAATTCAAACACGGTGAAACCGAATGGAATGACATTTTGTACAGAGGTAGCACTAGCATTATTCATTATTCATTTTTAATACCCGTATAACACGTTGTATTTCAACAAGCTACTACAACCAACATTCAATTATACTCCTTGAAAAGGACAAAGAGTTATAACAATACCCATGCATTTAGGAGAAAGTAGGCTATATGTTCTTTACTGAACATCTTGTTATAAAATGTGAAAAGTAGGTTAATAATGGAATGCAGCCGACAGAAATCAGGAATCCCTATTGACTTCAAATTTGCAGGTGAAAAGCTAAATGAATTAGAATACTTCTGCTACTTAGGATGCAAAATAACCAATGATGGAAGAAACAAAAAGGATATAGAAAGTAGGTTAGCACAGTGAAGTAAAGCATTTTTACAGAAAATAAATCGGCTGACTTCTAGTATAGATTTAGGTATTAGAAAGTCATTTTTGAAAGCCATTGTCTGGAGCATGGTACTCTATGGAGGTGAATCTCGGACTGGTGGGGCAGCAGGAAAGAGGAGAATAGAACCATTTGAAATGAGATTTTATTAGAGGAAGATTATGATCAGATGGGTAGATAGAGTAACAAAGGAAGAGGTATTAAGACGAGTGGGAGAGGAGAGATGTTTCTGGTGACTGCTAATGAAGAGAAGAGTTAGGTTGGTAGGGCATTTACTAAGGCACCCGGGAATAGCACACTTAGTTAAGGAAGGAAGTGTCAAGGACAAGTACTGTAGGGGTAGACCAAGGTTAAAATATGTTTAACAGATTACCTTGGATGTAAGGTGTGGTAGCTATGTAGAGATGAAACGATTAGCTCAGGACATGTAGGAATGGGTAGCTGCATCACACCAGTCAAAAATCTATAGACTCAAATCACAACAACAACAATAATTAATTGCCATAGCCGCGATGGGGTGTTGCAGGAAGTTTGAAATTCGGAGGTCCAAATTATGGCGCTGACAGCGGCATTCTTCTCTCTCTCTGTTTGGACTATATGAGGGGCGGAAGACCAAACTAACTAACTAACTATCTACTAGAGTCACCCACTAAAACACAACTGAGTACACGGGGCTAATGACCAAATATGTCCCAAGTCCCATTATTAAATATTGGGCAATTTATAATCCCTACTTAATATAAAACTAAGTCCCCGATTCTTGGATGTCATGAGTAATCTTGAGAAGCACCTGATGGATTTTGATGGGGTTTCCACCATTCTGCAAAGGATATCTCGAGAAAGGTTTCTATAGAAAATTATTTATTTATGATCAAAGGAAGCCAAGCAGTAACGATTTCAGTGAAAAGTCGAAAAAAACCTGGCGTCCGTGCGCTTTTCAAGCTTACGCTGGGAAAATCGTTAAAATATTATGAGTGTAAGAATTGTTCAGCATGAAAGGTTCTAGAAGAAATTCCGCGACAGCATATCTCTATCTTCAATACATCGCCCACTATAAGTGTTTTTAAGTTTTCATTTCTTCCAACAATCTCCATTCAATTACTGAGGCGACAGTTTGCGAGCTAGCTAGGGGCGAGCCTATCACCCCCCGAGACGTAAAACAGATATAGGTCGTAGTTCATTGACATCGAAAATGAAGCGCTTATCTTGTAATGCATTCATAACTGTTTCCGGGCGAAGCCGGGGCGGGGTGCTAGTCGATATATATATATTGTTGTTATAATCTCTAATCTTCCGTATGGACAATGACCGGCTCACAAAGAAAACCTGGAATTTTCTAAAATCCAAGACATCTAGAACAGTGTTTCCCAAACTTTTTTTTGTGTGTGTACCACTTTAAGGGATGAGAATCTCTAGCGTACCACCTAATGGTTGGGAGATACAGTAACTATAACCCCCACCACCACTACGTAGTAGACCAAAATACGGATTGTAAATTGTGTTTGTTAGAGTTAGACTGTTGGAGTTCAAGTTCAAATAATAAAAAATGTGTCCAGTTGTTTTATTATTTATTACAATAAGTATTCAATACAAACATTCAGAAATTACATTGTACAAATAATATTAATAAAAGAACTCGTATTAATTAAACATAAAAACCTAACTTCAACTAACAACTTCAATGTGAAGGGTGCGCTTGAAGATTAGAAGCCAACTTAGGAATGTCTGGTTTAAGATTGCTGAGTCTCAAATGAAGATTGTTTCCCACTGTAAGCAGCCTATTATTCTTGAGATAAACAAGTGAAGAAAATGCAGTCCCATACAAGTACGAAGAAGTGAAAGGCAGTAAAATTCTAACTGCTTTGTCAGCTATGTTTGCATAGTCTGCACGCCTCTCAACCCAAAAGTTCACAAGAGCCATTTTTTAAAACGTTTGCCTTAGTTCTGAATCATAATTCAATTCATAAAACTGCTCCTTATCTTTGGCTTTAAGTCCTACGGCAACATATCAATGTTATTCTATTTTTAAATTTTATATTTTTCGTAACGTATCTAATATTTTTTATATTTTTCTTAATATGGTTGGTTGGTTGGTTCTTTAGTTTAGGGGCTGCGACAACGCGGTCATGTAGCCCCGTGTTCTTTGGGTGTGTGTAGAATCTGTCTGATAACCGGTGTTAAATGTGATGGCTGTAATAGTGTGTGTATCTGTTTTTTAATTCAAGTAAGGACTGCAACTTTGAATTTTTCAAATAGTTCCTACTTTTGCCGCCAAACGCCACCGTCAATGGCTACTAGGCCTAGTTCAGAACTAGACTACTAGACGCCACCGCAGTTGGCTCTTGGCAACGAACGTAGAAACCTGAGAGCGTTGTTTACATTCCTAACCTATACAATTTTGCTTCACACAGGTGTAATTAGTGGAAGGTTTTTTAACATGCCATAAATCTATGACATGGGACCGACGGCTTTACTTCCCCTCCGAAGGAAGGCATACTGAGGGATTTTTAACGCTCTTAAAAAATCCGACGGCTTCGGCCGGGTTTGAACCCGCTATCTTGGGCACAGAAGCTCAGCATGCTACCGACTACGCCACCGAAGCCGCTTTTCTTAATATCACCGCGTACCACTGCAACAGTACGAGCGTACCACAGTTTGGGAAACGCTGATCTAGAATATAGTTGTTCCAAGAGTGTGAGAAACATCTGCGAAAGATGGGCATTGAAAATTATTAAAATAAATGGCAGGGACAGTTTCAGAAGGACTGCGAAGAACCATCAGGGTTTTATAGTGAATTCAGAACCCAGGAAACAGAGAGGACCTTTATCCGAACACAGTAAGAAAGCGCTGATTGACGGGCTCCAAAAACACTGGCAGGATGTGAAAGCTGGTAAGATCTACTCGTTACTGAAATGCGATTGGTTGTTATCACGTACTCTATAGACTCTATGGCATAGCGGCTCAATTCGGATGTAAAACAAAATCTAATATATAATGGGCAACTGAGTATCGATTATAACTAAAGACCAGAAATTTAGGTTTCAAATTTGTTATTTTAGGTTTTCAAAAACATTTTTTTTTTAGGTTTTTAGTAGATAGAACAGATTTTAAAAAAGGCTTTTATGTTTTAAGGTATAGCAAAAGTTTATATAAATTCCACAAAGCTTAAAATTAATTCCTAATTGTTAGTAGAAAATCTGATTGTAATGAGAGTGTAAATAATTTACATAATGATCCGTCTTTTATCAAATTATCACAGAGAATTTCACACTTTTAGGCAATATTTGCTCTCCTTAAATAAATTAATTATTCAAATTCAATAAAACTAAGGATGTCAGAAGTGATTTGCATACACTAGCCTGTTTAATTGTATAGGTTAGGAATGTAAACAACGCTCTTAGGTTTCTACGTTCGTTGCCAAGACCCGACTGCGGTGTCGTCTAGTAGTCTAGTTCTGAACTAGGCCTAGTAGTCGTTGACGGTGCCTTTTGGCGGCAAAAGTAGGAATTATTTGAAAAATTCAAAGTTGCAGTCGTTACTTGAATTAAAAAACAGATACACACACTAATATAGCCATCACATTTAACACCGGTTATCAGACAGATTCTACACACCCAAAGTACACGGGGCTACATGACCGCGTTGTCGCAGCCCCTACACTGAGGAACCAACCAACCAACCTGTTTAATTAATGTTGTTTATTTAGAATATAGGATTCTTGGAAATAATAAGAGATCTATTCCCATTTTCCTTACGATAAATAACCATACAATAAGGCATAAGGCAAAAAGTGCTCAAAATATCTCAATTTTCTGGCAGGTAGAATTTCTCTCAATCAACTAGAGCTAGGAATAAACACTTTCTAGTGGTTTACTTTTAAAAATTATGGACTAAATATTCAAATATGCTACAATAAATGGAAAAAAACTTCAATTAGGTATTCTTAGTTACTCGCATATCATTTAGTTTCTTTTTTTTTTCAGGTACTACAGAATTCATACCATTTTGAGTGTGAGTCGGAAAATTATTGAAGTATTTTTATATTTAGACCTAAGGAAGAGAATAGGTAAGAACCTAAGAATCCGGCCCCTATATTATAACTATCACATGTAATATTTTTCAAGTGTTTTTCTTTATTTCATACTAGCAGTAGTGCCCGGCTTTGCCCGGTGGATTTATTTGTTTTACGGATGATAATGAATACTACTACAGAACTGGAGCGCTCAAGGATAAGGATCGGAAAGCACCAACGCTTATTGCAGCTGATAACCTCAGTATACTGCACCAACACCATCGCCCTTATACAGAGGCATACTATTGTCATAATGATAACTGTTTTAAGGGGCCTAAGAAATCTTCTTGCACTAATTACTTCCCGTGACTGCAATTTATAAGCAACTCGCAATTCTGCACCAGAACACTGATAGGGGCGAGGTATTGCAGCCCGCATTGCCAGGCAACAATATACTTAGGTATTGATGATGATGATAATTGTTGTTTTAAGGGGCCTAACATCTAGGCTATCGGCCCCACTTAGGTATTATTGAAGCTGTTCTGGAGCGTTTGCTCTTCCGACTTACTGAACAAAAATCAAACTTTAGGGTTACCTGAGAGGTTTAGCCTAATGCTACTTATCCTAAACTATTCCTCTTGAATCGGGCTATCATATACAAAAAGAATTTTTCGAATCCGACTGGTAGTTTCAGAGATTAGCGCGTTTAAACACACAAACAAACAAATTCTTCAGCTTTATTATATTAGTATAGATACAGTATACAGTTTATTGTATTTATTAGGCAACATTGTGTTGACCGACTGAAGAGTTAAGACTCTCCAATTCTTCTTTTATTAGAACAAAACCCCGTTCCCTCGCTTTTTAACATTCGAGATGAAATGGCGCGCACGCGTAACCTCCAACCGCTCCCTCCACAATACACCTGGAACAATACTTAACCCTCCCTCCCCCGCCCGCCCGCCCACCCGCCCACCCTACTCACTGGTAAAGGGCTCCAACTCACGCGATGCGATGTTGGCGGCAGATCGTAAAAAGGCGTCGTACCTGATGGCTCCCAAGAGAACACGTCAGTCAGCAGGCCAGAACAAAAGTCTGACTAATAACCCTCGCTGGATTGACTCACAAATGACTGAGCGAATGTGTAATCTTTCCTTTTTGTTCAGAGAGAGAGAGTGTGAACCGACAAAAGAAACCTATCACTTGCAAAATTCACTTTTATTTAAATCATAAATATGAACGCTCTAAGCCTAGTAAGTTACATAAGTTACTAATGTGTATATTAAGGCTTTCACGGCCCGGATTATATAAATAATTCATGTATTTTGGGCTAATGCCGTGTGTATTTAGATTAGAACCATACGTTTCGGAGAAGCCTTGCCTCCTTTTTCAATGGAAATCAAACAATTTGGCCAAAGAAAGTTTATATATCAATGAGATTACAAAAATTACAAAAATTACAAAAAATATAGATACATACCTCTGTTCGTCACCAGAGAGCAGCTGCCAGAAATTACTGTATGGACCATGGTAGAACCGCGGACAGAGTAGTAAGTAAGGAGAAGGTAAAGGGGGCGGTATCGTCCAGATACACTTCCCTTTTGTTTATGTTACCTTATATCCATCTAACCCTCCCACCTCCCCCCGCATTTCTTTTGGACATCCTCATTCTTCGAAGAGTCTCTATATTTTCACCCCGCCCCCTTTACCTTCTCCTTACTTACTACTCTGTCCGCCGTTCTACCATGGTCCTTACAGTAATTTCTGGCCGCTGCTCTCTGGTGACGAACAGAGGAATTTATCTATATTTTTTTGTAATTTTTGTAATCTCATTGATATACTTTCTTTGGCCACATTGTTTGATTTCCATTGAAAAAGAAGGCAAGGTTTCTCCGAAACATATGTTTCTAATCTAAATACACACGGCATTAGCCCAAAAAACATGAATTATTTATACATAAGTTACTGTTTATAGCATAGAAGTAAGGTTAATTGTTTTCCTGGATGTATTATCAGTGTCATTGTTTCACTTAGCAATAGCGATTCTTTGACATGATGCTGTCTCCCGCGGAAAGATATGCGCGCCTCCATTTTCGATCAGAACCACTGCCCTGGCAACATCTTGAGGCCTCAAGCGCATATTCGTTTCTGAATGACACAAGAATAACTAAGGATATGGCTGTATTGATCTTTTCCTATACCAACAAATGGCAACAGAAAAAGAAAGAAAACATTGCATTGTTGTTGATAGCGATGGCGTGCACATCTTTCCGCGGGAAACAGCATCATGCCAAAGAATCGCCATTGTTAAGTGAATCAATGACACTGAGAATGGTAATGCATCCTGGAAAACCCTTTTAACCTTACTTCCATGCTATAACTACTGTACTAGGCCTATACCGATCATATTTATGATTTGAATGAAAGTAATGTTTTTTTTTTAAATGTGTAACATCTTTCCACTCGGTATCTGGATATTTTTGTGGCACTCGGTAGCTGTACATTTTTGTGGGAGTGATTTTGGAAAAGAGACGGAAATGGATGGGACGGAAGTGCATGGGACGGAAATAATGAGCGCGCCTGGTGGCGGAGATCGGTACAACGACGTACTGTAGGCCATGTGGTTATGGGGAATGTATATCGCATACAGTTTAGTTCAGTTTTGGAGACCCCATTTAAGATATTCCTACAATGAATCATCTTCAATTTGTCGTTCTTTGGTGTGAAAATATTCATTATATCTTATTTGCTGAAAACAATTACTATTTATTAAATATTCATACTTTAGGGAGCCTCCATGGCTTAGGCGGCAACACGCTGGCCTCTCACCGCTGGGCCCGTGGTTCAAATCCCGGTCACTCCATGTGAGATCTGTGCTGGACAAAACGGAGGCAGACAGGTTTTTCTCCGGGTACTCCGGTTTTCCCTGTCACAATTTCATTCCAGCAACACTCTCCACTCTCATTTCATTTCAATTCATCATTCATGCATTTAATCATTGCCCCAGAGGAGTGCGACAGGCTTCGGCAGCCGGCACACTTCATATCCTCGCCGCTAGATGGGGGCTTCATTCATTCCATTCCTGACCCGGTCGGAGACTGGAAGCAGGCTGTGGATTTTCATTCATTTCATTTCATACTTTAGCTGTATTCTTATTTAATGTAAGCACTCAGGGGCCGATAACCTAGATGTTAGGCCCCTTAATCAACAATTATCATCATCATCATCAATGTAAGCACTCGATGTACTGTCGCCCATGTGGCTGTGTGGAATCTATATCGCATCAACAAACACTCAAAATAACTTAGGCATTCAGTATATTAACACTGACTACTAACAATAATTGAAACTTCGTTGGTCTAAACATATCACTGGGAGAAACAAATTTAATATACCTTCTGCACACCTAATTTTTAATCGTGCCTATACTTGGCAGTGCGCTGATCGGCAAAACGAGGCCATTTTCAATAACATCGCTGCCATGGGTTCACTAACTGGCCGGTATAGAGCGCAGCTCGCATCAAGTAGGCAGTGGATTGCTTCCGCCACGGCCGACTGGATGGGAGCTGCGCTCAGTGAAATATAGTTCAGAACGAGAGATCAGCTGCCTTCTTGTCTGCAACCGATACGGCTCAGATTTTTAAAGCCAATTCTGCACTATAATATTACAATATACACTTTTAATTTTCCATTGCAAATTGCACAATATGTTTTCAATCGATTAACACACAACGTCTTAGCAAATAACAATCTTATGATTTATTACGGTCAGGATTTGGCACTGGAGATTTACAAGTAGTTATTTCAATGACCAACAGAGTTCACTGTTAACAAGGGATTTGCGCTCCCGGGACACACATAGTAGGATAACATGTCAGATGTTACACATCATATGCAACTACTGTAAGGCTCGTATCTTTTATTTTTTTGCCGGTCAGTGCAGTTCAGTGCAGTTCAGCTAAGAACTGAAGAGCCTGAATTTCTTTGAGTTTATTAACAGCTGAGCAGCTGATTGAATGGATGCAGCAAGAGTGAGCCGACAAATGGGGGCTTCACTTTGTCAGATATCGAGGTTGGAAGACTCAATAGAACCATCCACACCATGGCGAGCGGGGATGATAAGTAGCTATTGCTCCATCTACCATAATATGCGAACATCATCCCCATACTGCAGTAAACTAGCGAGCGAGGGGGCGACAGTCTATAGCTAAGTTAAATCACTAAATAATTACATCCCATAAGTCATATGCGAACTTTAAGTCAGATCCCCCATTGCTAAACCCCTCAACTAAGTCAAATATTTTTAGTAACAATTATTTATAATTCTTAATCACTTCAGAAAAAAATATTTTATTAATCCAAACATTTATTTAATCCAAATCAGATTCAAATCCAGGCAGAGGAACGCTTGACGCACCGGTACCTGGCGCATAACACAGCCGCTATGTCATTTCAGACTAGCCATTACGATTTATGTTTTTCACCACATTGTCCATTTGGAAGCGGCGTCTTGCTGTTGTCTGTCAAGATTATCCGAACAACTATTACGGTAATAAGCCAAATAAAAGGAGTGTGACTTTGCCAGTTTCGTAAGGTAGATATCTAAATTCCCAAGTATATCTTTGTTTTTACATTTCAACAGATATTCGCCACTCCATTTTTAGTAACAACCTTTCTTCTAAAAAAATGGTATATCGGCATTCACGGCCTAGGAATTAAAACTCAGCAGTTTCTCTAGGCTTATGCCGTGTCTTTTGTGGAGATTCGCTTAGGAACACCAAGATAGGCTCATAATCGAGCTCTAGGTGTCCGTGCCCGAACCCCAACAGACGGTAGTGCACAGTTCGCTACTCCTGGCATGGACATCAAGAGCCCACTGATGAGCCTATCTTGGTGTTCCTAGGTGAATCCCCGCATAAGACACGGCATAAACCTAGGAAAATTGCTGAGTTTTAACTTTTTATAGTGGTGCAAAATGTATTCTTTATGTGTACTTTTAATTTTATATCTAATTTTACAAAGATATCCATTTCACTTTATATTATTATGTTAAACTATTAACGCTGATGATATCATTGTCATATCGAAACATATACGTTTAAAATATACTATTATATTAAACATCATTTCATCGTATTATCAAGGCGGATTACACAATGCATATTATACTCGTATTTTACCATTAGTCAATACTGTTTACCAATTTAACATGATTAACGAGTACGTTTTTTATGTTTATCAATTTACCACAACATTTAGCCAATACTTTGTGTAGACAAACTTGATTTTCCATCCCACACAAGGGGAGTAACACGTAAGACAGGTCGAAACCTATCTTGAAACTTTATGGACGCAATCGTTGTACTATAAGAGGACAACGTGTGGAAAATCAGCTGCCAGATTGAACTGCAAGGCTCCGAAATCATGTGGCGAATCTCTCATATAAATCAATGGGAGGTAGCTAGTATCGTACATGTTGAAAGGGACAGCCCTGACGGCCCAGGCACTCAAGGTCTGTGGGAAGCAGCTGCACGCCTCAGTAAGCATATACGTACCGCCACGCGACAACGAGTGCCGCAGGGATGTCCAGGTACGTCAGCCGTCATTCCTGCGTACCAGGATGTCAGGTACGATTTCAGAGCCTTGCAGTTCAATCTGGCAGCTGATTTTCCGCACGTTGTCCTATTATACTACAACGATTACGTCCACAAAGTTTCAAGGTAGGTTTCGACCTGTCTTGACTGATACTTCCCTTGTTAGAATAAGGATCAGCACCATCATTTATATCGGTAATAGTTAACAATGGAGACCACTTCATGGCACAGGGACTAGCATTCTTGGCTGTCACCTCTGAGGTCCGGGACGATTCCCGGTTCTGCAAAGGAATGTAATTCTGATCTGAGGGCTGGAAAGGTGTACACTCAGCCCAGATTTTTTTTTCGTGGTTTCTTACTTCAACTCCACGCGATGGTAACGCGCAAGAGCTATTTGTTTCATCTCTACATAGCTACTGCATTCTATATCCGTGGCAATCTGTTACTCTTACCTTGGTCTACCACTGCAGTTCTTGTCCTCGACCCTCCCTTCTATAAGGTGCGTTCAAAAAGTACCGAGCCGGAGGCTGGAATGCGCAAACCGGTGACGACATCGGCTAATCGTGGCGTGTGTAACGCGGTGTGGTTCCGACCAGAGCGTGGAAGGTCACAGCCCGTCGCTAGAGGGCACGCGTGCACGTCACGTGACGATACAAAGCGAGCTGCAGCATGCATCAATCGTCCAACGCTGCCAGTCGCATTGCAAACAGTGGCATGGAGGCGAAACGAAGAGAAAAGAGGTGTTGTTTGGTTTCTGATAGCGGAAGGAGTAGGGAGAACGGACATTCATCGCCGAATGTTACAAGTGTACGGCGAACACTGCATGTTCCTTGCAAGGGTCAAGGCGTGGCACAAGCGCTTCAGAGAAGGACGGGTGTCGTTAGCCGATGACGCCCGGTCTGGGGCACCCCGCCTGTATTACCGATGACAACGTCCAGCTGGTTGATGCACTTATTACCCAGGACCGCCGAGTGACAGTGAACGCCATAGCCGCCATGGTCGGAATGAGCGTCGGAAGTGTGCACACCATCATGAAGGAACGACTGCTCTTGCGCAAAGTGTGTGCCCAATGGGTGCCCCACAGTCTTCAACCACACCGGGAAGCATGTCGAATGACCCACTGTCTTGGTCATCTGCAGCGCTATGCGAGGGAAAGGAATAGGTTCCTGGCACGTGTGGTGGCTGCAGATGAGTCATGGTGTCATCACTTCGAAAATGAATCCAAACAACAAAGCCTCCAGTGGAAGCATCCAGGGTCACCACCACCCAAGAAAGGCAAGGCCATCCACACGAGTGCAGGAAAGGTATCCTCCGGCTCGTTACTTTTTGAACGCAGCTTATATAACCAAGATTGCTATTCCTGGGTGTCTTAGTATGTGCCCTCCCAACCTATCTCTTCTCTTTATTAGCAGTCGCCGGAAACATCTTTCCTATATGATTAGTCTTAATACCCCTTATTGTATTACTCTATGTACCCATATAATCGTCACTCTCCCATAAACCTACATTCCATATGTGTCCATTCTTCTTCTTTCTGTTGCACCAACATTTCGAGTTGCACTTCCAGAGTGGGCAACGCTCCACGCTTTCAAAAATGACTGGTTGGTTCCTCCGTTTAGGGGCTGCGACAATGTGGTCATGTAGCCCGTGTACTTTGGGTGTGTGTAGAATCTGTCTTGATAACAGGCGTTAATTGTGATGGCTGTATTATCTGTTTTTAATTCAAGTAGGGACTGCAGACATTCGATTTTCAAGTAGTTCCAACTTTTGCTACCAAACGCCTCCGTCAAAGACCAACTAGTTCTGAACTTGGTTACTAGATGCTACCGCATTCTGCTCCTGGCGACGAACGTTGGATCCTAAGAGTGTCAGTCAAATCTAACTTATAATTTAGTTTAACAGAAGAGGAATTAGTAGAAGGTTCTTCATCATGCCATAAATCAATGACATGGGACCGTCGGCGTGCTTTACTTCCCCTATACGTGATTGTCGAGAAATGTAGCTTTTGTAGAAAAGCTTTCCTTGCCTGTACCCTCACCTTATACATTATATACGGTATCCTCTTTGGTTTCGTCCATCACTGCTTAATTTGCTTCCCAATTAGGAGAAGTCCCATATTTCCTTTAGACATTTACCTGACAATTCGATGTCAATAGGAGTTTCTGATTTCTTCACATAGAACCATTCAGCAATACGTCGCGTCGGTAAGGTGTCTCCCGACTCCTAAGCAAGTGAATTCTCATACGCATGCAGATGATGATGCACGTTATATGATACCAATAAACGTTGTTGTTGTTGTTGTTGTTGTTGTTTTACAGTGGTCAAAGTGGCTAACATGGATCTCAGGGTGTACTTTGATAACGTCCTTCTGCCACACAATCGGCATCCCAAGTATTTGGGTGTTACTTTAGACAGAACCTTATCCTTCAAACAACACCTTTTGAAGACTGCTGCTAAGCTGAGATCACGCAACAACATCATCCAGAAACTATGTGGAACAACATGGGGCTCTAATGCTTCAACTCTTCGATCTTCTGCAATTAGCCTCGTTCTATCTGTAGCTGAATATTGTGCCCCTGTGTGGTTAAACAGCCCTCACATAGGGAAGATCGAAGTTGAAATCAACAAGACCATGCGATTGATATCTGGTACAATTAAATGCACCCCCATTCAATGGCTTCCTGTTCTGAGCTACATTCCTCCACCCCATCTCCGCAGGTGTAATATCCTGGTCAAAACATACCAAAAGATACTTCAAAATCAGGATCTCCCTATTCATGTTGATATACCTGCAGCTTGTCTACCCAGACTTCGCTCAAGGCAGCCCCCTGTGAAGACAGCTACGAGACATATCAATGAGAACATTGACATAGTCCAGCAGTGGTCTCATGATTGGAAGATGTTTGCTCCACAGGAGTGCCGAGACATGCCATCTGTCACATCTAAAGTACCTGGCTTTGATCTTCCTCGTCGGATATGGTCGAAATTAAACCGTATCAGGACCAATTCTGGTGTTTGTGCGGACTCTTTGTTCAAGTGGAACAGGTTACCCTCTCCAAAGTGTGACAGTGGAGCCGATAGACAAACGGTGAAGCACATCATTCAGGACTGTCCTCTAAGATCCTACGGAGGCAACCTATTGGATTTTCTCTCAGCGACTCCTGCATCAGTGGACTACATTTTGAATTTAGATATAAAATTATGAGCCTATCTGTTCTCTTTATTTTTTTTTTCTTCAATATTTCATTAAGATGTATTATGATGTAAGTGTGTACCATACCATAGATAAATAAATACGGTAAATAAATGCCCTCATAAGCTCCTTCGATGTTCAATACAGTTCATACGCGCAGAATAGGCAGGCCACTCCATTCTCTATATGACATGCATCTGAAGGAACTGATTGACCACCCTAGCTCATGGTGGTCATGTTACCGTGGATAGGAATTAAAAGCGTACGTCGACCAAACATGATCCCACCCAAAAACATGATTGGACCTCCTTGCTGTTGGTGGCGTTCCTGGATGAAGGGCTCGTGAAATCTATCACCCACTCGGAGCAATCAAGTGTGGCGATTAGTGGGCGAGGGAAAAGTGGAAAACTACGGAAAACCAATTCCAGAATGACCAAGGGAGGAATCGAACCCTTCTCTTCTCAGTTTTGCCTCACGATGATCGTTCCAACCCTCAAACCAGAATTAATTTCGCGTCAGCCAAGAACGCTAGCCGCTACATGACGAAGTGTTCTACCAAAATACGATAGGTTGTATTCGGAGAGAGAGAGAGAGGAGAGAGGGAGAGAAAACACTGTGTTGAGATGTGATGATATTGATTTCTGATGGTCAATTCCATTAAAATAACGTTTCATTTTTCTTTTTCTTTCTTCCTCCATCCTCTCGCCTTGTTTTTCAGTGTGTGTCTTCCAATTTTCTCTAATGGTGCTTTGAAATATTAATAACTACCGTCCTTCGATCTTCGAGAGATCTCTGCTAACATACCTGCCGCAGGGTTTATCGTCGTCTCCTTCAGTACCACTACGAAATATGTGTATTCACCGCCGCTCAGAGGAGTAAAAACTACCATGGGTTTTCATTTAATTTGATATTCCAAACCATGTCAGTGTGTTGTGAATACAAAATATGTGTGCGTATCAAGATGTGAAGTTTAACAGAGAGTACGAGGGATGTTTCAACATTTCAACATATTTTGACTCTTAATTTCACTTTTTGTTGACTGAACATGTTTAATTTTCGGTTAAGAATTTTGTAGTTGTTGTTGTTGGTGTTGCATCAATTGAGAGGCTTGAACATCGTGGTCATTTAACTCCGCGTAGTTGGATAAATAAATAAATATGTAAATATATGGATAAATAAACAAATAAATAAACCTTATAACCTGTGTAATTATGGTGTCTGAAATAGCATGCACATTTGTAATTCAGAAGAGGATTGGGAATGAGGCAGCCGTGGCCTTAAGTTGGGAACCATCCCGTCATTTGCCTGGAGTAGAAGTAGGAAACCACGGAAAACAACTTCCAGGGTGGCT
Organism: Meconema thalassinum; assembly: GCA_946902985.2. NCBI lineage: Eukaryota > Metazoa > Arthropoda > Insecta > Orthoptera > Tettigoniidae > Meconema > Meconema thalassinum. The sequence goes on from OX336396.1 coordinate 167,379,805, forward strand.
GAGGTCCAACCTGCCTATTGTCAGTTTTGCCTCACGAGGCTGGGTGTACCCCGTTCCAGCCCTCAGAACAGAATTGCATTTATTGACATGGTCGGGAATTGAACCCGGATCTCAGGGCGTCAGTCAAGAATGCTAGCCACTACAACATGACGTGGATGGTAAAGATTTTGTATTCATCCCGGATGAGGTATTCTATTATAAAATACACTCTCGGTTTAATTTGAATCTGTTTGTTGTAGGTAGGGGAGAAAATTCCTCGAGCGAATGGCATTAAATTAGTTTTTTACCTTTAAATAGGCATGTAGGTAAAAGTTACGTAAGTGGGTTGGTGGAGGGTACTTACAACACAACGACAACAATTAGTTCCGTGAATCATCTATATATTTAAAACAGTAAGGTGATTTTTGTTACCACGAGATTGAGAGAACGACAGAACCGATTTACTTCGTAGAGCACTCTAACGAAAGCTCTTGGCCTCTAGATTTGCAGAGTGTCTATAAAATAAACAAATATATTACGGTATATTTTTGAATTAATATAGAAAATAGCAGAATTCTCTCCCCTCACGCATGCGCACAATCCGCCTGGGGTCATGACAAAATGGCGGTGAGAAGTCCATTAAAATGTAAGTTATTTAATAAGCTTGCATGTAATTGAAAACATACATTAACCAAGTTCTGGCAATAAAATATAATAAGAATATGAACGTATACGAATGTGCAACATTGATTTATTTGGATAATGAAATGGATTATTTCCTTCAGACAGCGGCTTTTACTGATAAAGAACGGCTGCGTCTGCTGTTCACCAAGAGTGCTCGAGTGGCTATGTGGTTAAGGCGACAGACTGTGGTTCCAAGGTTCACCGGTTCGATCCCAGCCCTCGCCGATATATTTTTTTTTTTTTTACCACTGAAATATTGTTTAATCAAGGAGTATTAGTAAGGTTTTATGTCTGTTAAAGATACATATTTCTACATTCCCTCTCGGTATATTTTTGAATTAATATAGAAAATAGCAGAATTCTAGGCCCTCACGCATGCGCACAATCCGCCTGAGGTCATGACAAAATGGCGGTGAGAATTCCACTAAAATGTAAGTTATTTAATAAGCTTCCATGTAATTGAAAACATACATTAACCAAGTTCTGGCAATAAAATATAATAACAGTATGAACGTATACGAATGTGCAACATTGATTTATTTGGATAATGAAAAGGATTATTTCCTTCAGGCAGCAGCTTTTGAAGATAATGAATGGCTGCGTCTGCTATTGAACACGATTGCGCGAGTAGCTATGTGGTTAAGGCGACAGACTGTGGTTCCTAGGTTCGCCGGTTCGAACCCAGCCCTCGCCGATATAAGTTTTTTTTTACCATTGAAATATTGTTTAATCAAGGAGTATTAGTAAGGTTTTATGTCTGTAAAAGATACATATTTCTACATTCCCTCTCAATACGTTTTATTTCCGTTTTACCATTGCATTACAGGATGTGATCAAAAGAGCAAACTGTTGTCCTCAGTACGCCGTTTAAATATCTGCAATCAGTTCCTATAACTGACAACAGATGGCAGTACATCGACCATATAGTTCCAGTAACTGATAGCAGATGGCAGAACCATTGCATCGATATATTTAAAACCCAAGACATGGCACGTTTTCACGTGATAGAGAATTATAAAGGAGGGGAATATTTAAGAAGTGAAATTTTGAGGAACATTAACCGACAGTTGAAAGTGTAGGCTATGTTGTTTATGTACCTTAATATTGCAATTTCTTCCCAATGCTTCGGTGGTCAAGTTATTAGCGTCCTAGACTAAAAGTTATAATTAAGCATCGTCGATATACTCTTAAATTATTAAAGAAAAAAGTAGTTTTCCAGGCACTCGCGCGTGTCCACAATTGCTTTCGCCATAAGAGACACTTGGCAAACATAATTCGTTTGAAGGGCTCCGACATCGTGGTCACTCAGCCCCGTGTACTTGGGTGTGTATGTGTGAAATTTTCTCTCATAACCTGTGTTATTGTGATGGCTGCATTACTGTGTGTATTTGTAATTAAGGTGGTAAATGGCAAGGAGACGGCCAAGGCCTTAAGTTAGGAACCATCCCGGTATTTGCCTTAAGTGGAAGTTGGAAACCACGGAAAACCACATCCAAGATTGTCGAGGTGGGAATTAAACCTTCCTCTTCTTAGTTATACCTCAAGAGACTGAATGTGCCCCGTTTTTGCCCTCAGACCAGAATTCAATTTCTTGGCAGAGCAGGAAATGTAACCCGGGTCTCCGGGGCGATAGACAAGAATAGGTGGGCCTCCATGTGTTAATACGATTTTTGACATGCACGGGACATATAATTCAAAAACTGCCTCCATTAGGGTGACTGCCGAAGTGAGTATTGAGTATAGGCCTATGGTCGTTCCAGTAGTTGGCGAAGTGATTCTATGTTCCCCTGCAAAATGTACTGTCATAACCTATAACAGGTGATGGAAATTGCTTATTAAGAGCAGTTTCGTACTGTTTATAAAAAAATGAAGAACGTCATTCTGAGCTGCGTTTTCAACCTATCGCAAAAAATTTCGCTGGCAGGAACAATTATAAGGAATTTATTTTAAGCGATCAGTGTCATCGCATGGTCCTCACCAACCAACTTGAGTATGAAAGTCTCTGGACGGTCATGTTGAACTTCATTGTATAAGACAATTGTTTAATGATTATTTGTTTAGAGTACTGAGTCTAACTACGCAGTTGATTTCGGCAATGGAAGTATTATTTGCCATGTAATATTTAGCGGCTCCGTTATTGCAGGACACTATAGTGTTATCGAATAATACGAAGCCACATTTAAAATCCAATATAAATAGGCCATTTCAGAAACAATTCCAGATATTATGCAGTACAGTGTACTGTAAGGTCTTTGACGATCAAATGTAAACATTGTTCTACATTGTACTTCCCTTGCGTAAAATCTATGCGTGGTTACTTTGGTCTTTACTGTTGTGAGGGTAAAATTGATCTGCTGGAATATAAAATATTTGCCAAGCTGCAACAATGTAATGATATTAATTTAAAAGTCATTGAACTTATATCCAGTAGTTCAAACACATACATCAGCGTTAACAGATTGGATACTGAAGATGAAAGCCAGCTACTTCATTTCCCTATTATTGAATTTTTCAATTCCTTGGAATTAAGTGATTCGCCTCCACATACTCCGAACGTTTGAGCCATAGTTATGCTCCTTAGAAATCTGAACGTTTCCCAAGGACTCATATATGGTAATATATTAATTGTAAGAAATATGTAAGAAATTGCTTGGATTCGGATATAATAGGTGCAGTAATATTAGGCAGAGAGATCAAATCCTACGACTTGATTTAACACCTTCCGATAAAACACTTGCAGGTACAGTACATTTTCTTTTAATAGGCAACAATGTCCTATTCGCTCGGCCTACTTTATCACAATCAATCAAGCTCAAGGAGAAACTCTTGAACGTATTGGGCTATTTACCTAATCACGTTTTAAGTCATGACCAGCAGGATAGTGAAGGTACAAACAAGGTCCTGTATGGGATGGTAAAGAATAAGAGGCGGAAGGATCCTACGGATTATGTCAGAATGGTGAACAAAAGGGGACAAGGGATACAAAATAGGGAAGAACTGAAGAAAATGTGGAAAGAATATTTTGAAGAACTCCTGAACCCAAATGGAAACCACGGCGAGGAAGAAGAAATCGGGGAAGAGGTACAGTAGATGAACTGCAAACAGAAAAGGACTTAACATGGAAAGAAGTGGAAGATGCAGTGAGGAAGATGTAAGGAGGGAAGGCACCGGGTGTGGATGAGTTGAGTGTGGAGATGGTGAGAGCAGCAGGAGAGGTGGGGATACAATGGTTGTACCGAGTGATGAAGGCAGCATGGAAGGAAAGGAAGACCCTAGAGGACTGGAAAAAGGGAATAATTGTCCCGATCTTCAAGAAAGGTAGTAGAACAGAATGCAAAAACTATCGGGGAATAACACTGATGAGTCATTGTGCAAAGATGTTTGAGAAAGTTTTAGAAAGGAGAATTAGGACAAGGATAGAAGGAGGGATGAGGGAAGAACAACATGGCTTCAGAGCAGGAAGGTCCAAAGTGGATTTGATTTTTGCTGTAAGTCAGTTACAAGAACAGCACTATGAGTATGGAACAGATCTATTGATGGCCTTCCTGGACATTGAGAAAGCATATGACAGTGTATGCAGAAACAAAGTATGGAAGTCCCTGGAGGATAGAGGAGTAGAAAAATGGACTATAAGGAGGATAAAATAGATGTACAAGGGAAGCGTGAGCTGTGTGAAAGTGGGAGGAGAGAGATCGGACTGGGTGGAACAGAGAACCGGCCTGAAACAAAGAAGTGCACTATCACCGTTACTTTTCATTGTGGTGATGGATGACATAATGACCCGAGCGGCACAAGTAATTGGGGAAGGAAAGATGAAAGCAATGGTGTTTGCGGATGATTTGATGATTGTGGAAACAAGGAGGAGGAGACACAGGAACAGTTGGACGTGTGGGAAGGAATAATTCAAGGATATGGGATGAAATTTAGCATAAATAAGAGTGAGATGGTGATCACAACAAGGAAGAAGGAAAGGACCACAACGGGAATAACAATTGGTGGGGAACAGCTGAAGAAAGTGGAGAGTTTCAAGTATCTGGGAAGCCTGATACAAGAGAATGGAAGAAACGGTAGAGAAATAAATGAGCGGGGGAGACAGGCAGAAGCATTCCGGAGGAGTGTGAGAAGCATGTTATGGAGCAGGGATGTCCCTCAGAACAGCAAGTAGATCATATATCGTACTATGTCCCTATCCTGACGTATGCCTCGGAGACCTGGGTTATGAAAGGAAGGGAGAAGAGCAAAATACAGGCCAGTGAGATGAGGTTCTTGAGAAGCAGTATTGGAGCTACAAAGAGGGACAGAATAAGAAATGAGAGGACCAGAGAATTAATGAAGGAGGAACCATTACAGGATGGTATAGAGAAATCTAGACTTATATGGTATGGACATGTAAAACGAATGGAGGAGAAGAGGATACCCATGAGGATACACGAGACGAAGTGGAAAGGAAAGAGACCAAGAGGGAGACCGAGAGACAGGTGGCTGAAGGGGGTTGAAGAAAGCGTGAAGAAGAGAGGAGAAGACTGGACAAGGGTGGAGGCTGAGAGATGGTGGGAAGACAGAAGACGTTGGAGAGGCTTGTGTTTCAAACAGACCCGGCCAGTGGCTGGAAACTGTGCAAGATGATGATGACCTCATCACGTTTTCAGTCATGACCAGCAATATGTTGCAATGCTGAGAGTGCTACCTTTTGACGCTCTTAAAGTTGCAATAGTGCTAAAAAGTAATCGTACAAAGAATGTAACTTATATAAGAAGCTTCTTCAGTAAATTTGTTTTCCATTGTCCGTCATGTTTTGACGGGTTTCATCTAGTATTATATTATTTCAGTAGTATAGATACCTCATGCGGCACTCACAAGCGACCGATCGTGACAAATGAGCATTAAAATGAAAGGGAATAGACATTAGCAGAGACGATTTGCACTCTAATTTTATAAATATATATAACTTCTTTAAAAAAATAGTTTAAAAAAAAATGTACGAAGTGTGCGATTTGCAGATACTGTTGCTGTAGGAAAATATGCCCCATAATTGCTGTCCACTTAACATTTTGGCCGCTGTGATGCCTGTTTCATATCATTTTAACATTCTGAGGTATTTTCTTTATCATTTTGCATGGATTTCAGAAACAGTAAATCAAAGGAATGAGCACTCAAATCGTATAATTTCATAAATATTGTTTTAGATCCCTTATTTGGGGGTGGTTGGATCTAAAACGGAAGAGTTATTGTATTAATTTATAAGGAAGTGCCTAAAAGGGGGTAGCTTCCCGTAGTCGGGCAAGCTGACCAGTGTAGAGTGTTGTTTAGTGTTAGGGTGCTCCTATAAAAGATGTAGGTGTATTTTAGGGGATGGAACTTGGCGTACAGGTCAACGCGCTGGTCTTCCAGCTGGCTGGCTGGCTGGTTATATAACCGGTGTGCACGCGTCAGCGTTATGGCACGCGCTGCTCTTAGCAGTCGGGCCTATGCGGGAATACAATGATACTTGCGCTAGCAAGTATCTGGCTACTGTAAGTCACGTCTAATCGTGACGGAGGATTCAGGATGGACTTTAGGTCGTGAAGAGGCGTGTAAAATAGTAATACAGGTGTAGCGTACTGACCAAGTGTTTATTGGTCAGTAATATGGAATTGTGAGTCCCTTCTAGGGGATGTAGTAAATGTTACAATGTGTACAAACTTGTGTATACAATTTGTGGGTAAAGGTTACAAAGTTACAGGATTCTGAACACTTGCTGACTCACCTGATGATACCAGCGATAGCCTCCGGCCGCCGCACTGTAAGACTGGTAATTGAGAGAGCTTGACCTCCTTAAGACTCCCTCTTATATTCTTCGGCGTTGCTTCGTCGACATTCTGATGGCATAGATGCCCCAGTTAATTGTGTGTCGCTGTTTGTGGTAGTGATGCAAGGATTGGGCCAGCTTTCCAGAATGGTTAGCTGTCCTTGCGGTGTTAATAGATGTTGGTCTGGACTTACAAGGGTTGCCAGTTAGGGGTGATTTAGATAGATGATGGGGGGATGGCCTCCAGGGGGTGCATACCCCTGGGGGGCTGTACAATATCCAATAACCGGTGAGTGTTATGATGATCCAATTTTCAGTGATTGCCTTCTTAAGTTAGGGAACGAAGAGCTTGGAATTCTAACTGAAATGTAAATAGTGTTCTATAATCATTTGGTTGAAATAATAGTACATTATGCAACGAGCCTATAATGGCTATAATTAAGACACGAGTATGTTTATAAAACGAGCGTATGCGAGTTTTATAATTTTCATACGAGTGTCTTAATTACCATTATAGGGGAGTTGCATACGACTGTTTATGTTCGACGATAATTATAACTTTATTATATGTTTTAACATAAATATTCATAAATACATGTACCTGTTCCATCACTAGAATGTTGTGATCGGGTGCTGCGCTGGGTAGTATATCTCTGTTTTCCAAGCTCTCTGGCCGACCGACGCATGCGCTCTGTGTGCTTCAATGCCATATGTTCAGATTGTGTACCAGTATTCAGTAAAACTGTCACCGAAGTCGTTTGAATACAACGCGCTGTGTAGAAATTGGTTTTGGGGATATTAAGGTACAGTGCTATTTCTTATCTAATATTCACCAGTTTATTTACGCGAACATATGGACGGTGCTCTTTCGGTAATTTATATAGACATGTTGGATTTTGAGCGCATGCGCGAAGGTATCCTTATTAAATTGGTCACACAACTGTTTCTTGAGCTCTGAGTGGTGGGAGAAACTGTTTCATAATGAAAAATAGTGTTGTAATGAGCCTCATTATGATACAGTTTTCTGACACATAATAGTCAGGGTCGAACATAGAAACATAACAACATTTCTCCTCCATTATAAACCTATTGGGGAAAGTATGGCTCTCGCATGGGTCCGCTAGTATAACTTATTTTCATTTATCCTATTGGCTATGGAATGAGGCAAGTCTCCACCCTTCAGTCTTAATGCAGCTACCGCACCAGCCAAAGTGATTTACTCAAGCGGAACTGCAGTAAAGCGAAATTAATGTAATGCAGCACACGTTCGGTTTGCCTTGTCTATATATTTAAAACAGTAAGGTGATTTTTGTTACCACGAGATTGAGAGAACGACAGAACCGATTTACTTCGTAGAGCACTCTAACGAAAGCTCTTGGCCTCTAGATTTGCAGAGTGTCTATAAAATAAACAAATATATTACGGTATATTTTTGAATTAATATAGAAAATAGCAGAATTCTCTCCCCTCACGCATGCGCACAATCCGCCTGGGGTCATGACAAAATGGCGGTGAGAAGTCCATTAAAATGTAAGTTATTTAATAAGCTTGCATGTAATTGAAAACATACATTAACCAAGTTCTGGCAATAAAATATAATAAGAATATGAACGTATACGAATGTGCAACATTGATTTATTTGGATAATGAAATGGATTATTTCCTTCAGACAGCGGCTTTTACTGATAAAGAACGGCTGCGTCTGCTGTTCACCAAGAGTGCTCGAGTGGCTATGTGGTTAAGGCGACAGACTGTGGTTCCAAGGTTCACCGGTTCGATCCCAGCCCTCGCCGATATATTTTTTTTTTTTTTACCACTGAAATATTGTTTAATCAAGGAGTATTAGTAAGGTTTTATGTCTGTTAAAGATACATATTTCTACATTCCCTCTCGGTATATTTTTGAATTAATATAGAAAATAGCAGAATTCTAGGCCCTCACGCATGCGCACAATCCGCCTGAGGTCATGACAAAATGGCGGTGAGAATTCCACTAAAATGTAAGTTATTTAATAAGCTTCCATGTAATTGAAAACATACATTAACCAAGTTCTGGCAATAAAATATAATAACAGTATGAACGTATACGAATGTGCAACATTGATTTATTTGGATAATGAAAAGGATTATTTCCTTCAGGCAGCAGCTTTTGAAGATAATGAATGGCTGCGTCTGCTATTGAACACGATTGCGCGAGTAGCTATGTGGTTAAGGCGACAGACTGTGGTTCCTAGGTTCGCCGGTTCGAACCCAGCCCTCGCCGATATAAGTTTTTTTTTACCATTGAAATATTGTTTAATCAAGGAGTATTAGTAAGGTTTTATGTCTGTAAAAGATACATATTTCTACATTCCCTCTCAATACGTTTTATTTCCGTTTTACCATTGCATTACAGGATGTGATCAAAAGAGCAAACTGTTGTCCTCAGTACGCCGTTTAAATATCTGCAATCAGTTCCTATAACTGACAACAGATGGCAGTACATCGACCATATAGTTCCAGTAACTGATAGCAGATGGCAGAACCATTGCATCGATATATTTAAAACCCAAGACATGGCACGTTTTCACGTGATAGAGAATTATAAAGGAGGGGAATATTTAAGAAGTGAAATTTTGAGGAACATTAACCGACAGTTGAAAGTGTAGGCTATGTTGTTTATGTACCTTAATATTGCAATTTCTTCCCAATGCTTCGGTGGTCAAGTTATTAGCGTCCTAGACTAAAAGTTATAATTAAGCATCGTCGATATACTCTTAAATTATTAAAGAAAAAAGTAGTTTTCCAGGCACTCGCGCGTGTCCACAATTGCTTTCGCCATAAGAGACACTTGGCAAACATAATTCGTTTGAAGGGCTCCGACATCGTGGTCACTCAGCCCCGTGTACTTGGGTGTGTATGTGTGAAATTTTCTCTCATAACCTGTGTTATTGTGATGGCTGCATTACTGTGTGTATTTGTAATTAAGGTGGTAAATGGCAAGGAGACGGCCAAGGCCTTAAGTTAGGAACCATCCCGGTATTTGCCTTAAGTGGAAGTTGGAAACCACGGAAAACCACATCCAAGATTGTCGAGGTGGGAATTAAACCTTCCTCTTCTTAGTTATACCTCAAGAGACTGAATGTGCCCCGTTTTTGCCCTCAGACCAGAATTCAATTTCTTGGCAGAGCAGGAAATGTAACCCGGGTCTCCGGGGCGATAGACAAGAATAGGTGGGCCTCCATGTGTTAATACGATTTTTGACATGCACGGGACATATAATTCAAAAACTGCCTCCATTAGGGTGACTGCCGAAGTGAGTATTGAGTATAGGCCTATGGTCGTTCCAGTAGTTGGCGAAGTGATTCTATGTTCCCCTGCAAAATGTACTGTCATAACCTATAACAGGTGATGGAAATTGCTTATTAAGAGCAGTTTCGTACTGTTTATAAAAAAATGAAGAACGTCATTCTGAGCTGCGTTTTCAACCTATCGCAAAAAATTTCGCTGGCAGGAACAATTATAAGGAATTTATTTTAAGCGATCAGTGTCATCGCATGGTCCTCACCAACCAACTTGAGTATGAAAGTCTCTGGACGGTCATGTTGAACTTCATTGTATAAGACAATTGTTTAATGATTATTTGTTTAGAGTACTGAGTCTAACTACGCAGTTGATTTCGGCAATGGAAGTATTATTTGCCATGTAATATTTAGCGGCTCCGTTATTGCAGGACACTATAGTGTTATCGAATAATACGAAGCCACATTTAAAATCCAATATAAATAGGCCATTTCAGAAACAATTCCAGATATTATGCAGTACAGTGTACTGTAAGGTCTTTGACGATCAAATGTAAACATTGTTCTACATTGTACTTCCCTTGCGTAAAATCTATGCGTGGTTACTTTGGTCTTTACTGTTGTGAGGGTAAAATTGATCTGCTGGAATATAAAATATTTGCCAAGCTGCAACAATGTAATGATATTAATTTAAAAGTCATTGAACTTATATCCAGTAGTTCAAACACATACATCAGCGTTAACAGATTGGATACTGAAGATGAAAGCCAGCTACTTCATTTCCCTATTATTGAATTTTTCAATTCCTTGGAATTAAGTGATTCGCCTCCACATACTCCGAACGTTTGAGCCATAGTTATGCTCCTTAGAAATCTGAACGTTTCCCAAGGACTCATATATGGTAATATATTAATTGTAAGAAATATGTAAGAAATTGCTTGGATTCGGATATAATAGGTGCAGTAATATTAGGCAGAGAGATCAAATCCTACGACTTGATTTAACACCTTCCGATAAAACACTTGCAGGTACAGTACATTTTCTTTTAATAGGCAACAATGTCCTATTCGCTCGGCCTACTTTATCACAATCAATCAAGCTCAAGGAGAAACTCTTGAACGTATTGGGCTATTTACCTAATCACGTTTTAAGTCATGACCAGCAGGATAGTGAAGGTACAAACAAGGTCCTGTATGGGATGGTAAAGAATAAGAGGCGGAAGGATCCTACGGATTATGTCAGAATGGTGAACAAAAGGGGACAAGGGATACAAAATAGGGAAGAACTGAAGAAAATGTGGAAAGAATATTTTGAAGAACTCCTGAACCCAAATGGAAACCACGGCGAGGAAGAAGAAATCGGGGAAGAGGTACAGTAGATGAACTGCAAACAGAAAAGGACTTAACATGGAAAGAAGTGGAAGATGCAGTGAGGAAGATGTAAGGAGGGAAGGCACCGGGTGTGGATGAGTTGAGTGTGGAGATGGTGAGAGCAGCAGGAGAGGTGGGGATACAATGGTTGTACCGAGTGATGAAGGCAGCATGGAAGGAAAGGAAGACCCTAGAGGACTGGAAAAAGGGAATAATTGTCCCGATCTTCAAGAAAGGTAGTAGAACAGAATGCAAAAACTATCGGGGAATAACACTGATGAGTCATTGTGCAAAGATGTTTGAGAAAGTTTTAGAAAGGAGAATTAGGACAAGGATAGAAGGAGGGATGAGGGAAGAACAACATGGCTTCAGAGCAGGAAGGTCCAAAGTGGATTTGATTTTTGCTGTAAGTCAGTTACAAGAACAGCACTATGAGTATGGAACAGATCTATTGATGGCCTTCCTGGACATTGAGAAAGCATATGACAGTGTATGCAGAAACAAAGTATGGAAGTCCCTGGAGGATAGAGGAGTAGAAAAATGGACTATAAGGAGGATAAAATAGATGTACAAGGGAAGCGTGAGCTGTGTGAAAGTGGGAGGAGAGAGATCGGACTGGGTGGAACAGAGAACCGGCCTGAAACAAAGAAGTGCACTATCACCGTTACTTTTCATTGTGGTGATGGATGACATAATGACCCGAGCGGCACAAGTAATTGGGGAAGGAAAGATGAAAGCAATGGTGTTTGCGGATGATTTGATGATTGTGGAAACAAGGAGGAGGAGACACAGGAACAGTTGGACGTGTGGGAAGGAATAATTCAAGGATATGGGATGAAATTTAGCATAAATAAGAGTGAGATGGTGATCACAACAAGGAAGAAGGAAAGGACCACAACGGGAATAACAATTGGTGGGGAACAGCTGAAGAAAGTGGAGAGTTTCAAGTATCTGGGAAGCCTGATACAAGAGAATGGAAGAAACGGTAGAGAAATAAATGAGCGGGGGAGACAGGCAGAAGCATTCCGGAGGAGTGTGAGAAGCATGTTATGGAGCAGGGATGTCCCTCAGAACAGCAAGTAGATCATATATCGTACTATGTCCCTATCCTGACGTATGCCTCGGAGACCTGGGTTATGAAAGGAAGGGAGAAGAGCAAAATACAGGCCAGTGAGATGAGGTTCTTGAGAAGCAGTATTGGAGCTACAAAGAGGGACAGAATAAGAAATGAGAGGACCAGAGAATTAATGAAGGAGGAACCATTACAGGATGGTATAGAGAAATCTAGACTTATATGGTATGGACATGTAAAACGAATGGAGGAGAAGAGGATACCCATGAGGATACACGAGACGAAGTGGAAAGGAAAGAGACCAAGAGGGAGACCGAGAGACAGGTGGCTGAAGGGGGTTGAAGAAAGCGTGAAGAAGAGAGGAGAAGACTGGACAAGGGTGGAGGCTGAGAGATGGTGGGAAGACAGAAGACGTTGGAGAGGCTTGTGTTTCAAACAGACCCGGCCAGTGGCTGGAAACTGTGCAAGATGATGATGACCTCATCACGTTTTCAGTCATGACCAGCAATATGTTGCAATGCTGAGAGTGCTACCTTTTGACGCTCTTAAAGTTGCAATAGTGCTAAAAAGTAATCGTACAAAGAATGTAACTTATATAAGAAGCTTCTTCAGTAAATTTGTTTTCCATTGTCCGTCATGTTTTGACGGGTTTCATCTAGTATTATATTATTTCAGTAGTATAGATACCTCATGCGGCACTCACAAGCGACCGATCGTGACAAATGAGCATTAAAATGAAAGGGAATAGACATTAGCAGAGACGATTTGCACTCTAATTTTATAAATATATATAACTTCTTTAAAAAAATAGTTTAAAAAAAAATGTACGAAGTGTGCGATTTGCAGATACTGTTGCTGTAGGAAAATATGCCCCATAATTGCTGTCCACTTAACATTTTGGCCGCTGTGATGCCTGTTTCATATCATTTTAACATTCTGAGGTATTTTCTTTATCATTTTGCATGGATTTCAGAAACAGTAAATCAAAGGAATGAGCACTCAAATCGTATAATTTCATAAATATTGTTTTAGATCCCTTATTTGGGGGTGGTTGGATCTAAAACGGAAGAGTTATTGTATTAATTTATAAGGAAGTGCCTAAAAGGGGGTAGCTTCCCGTAGTCGGGCAAGCTGACCAGTGTAGAGTGTTGTTTAGTGTTAGGGTGCTCCTATAAAAGATGTAGGTGTATTTTAGGGGATGGAACTTGGCGTACAGGTCAACGCGCTGGTCTTCCAGCTGGCTGGCTGGCTGGTTATATAACCGGTGTGCACGCGTCAGCGTTATGGCACGCGCTGCTCTTAGCAGTCGGGCCTATGCGGGAATACAATGATACTTGCGCTAGCAAGTATCTGGCTACTGTAAGTCACGTCTAATCGTGACGGAGGATTCAGGATGGACTTTAGGTCGTGAAGAGGCGTGTAAAATAGTAATACAGGTGTAGCGTACTGACCAAGTGTTTATTGGTCAGTAATATGGAATTGTGAGTCCCTTCTAGGGGATGTAGTAAATGTTACAATGTGTACAAACTTGTGTATACAATTTGTGGGTAAAGGTTACAAAGTTACAGGATTCTGAACACTTGCTGACTCACCTGATGATACCAGCGATAGCCTCCGGCCGCCGCACTGTAAGACTGGTAATTGAGAGAGCTTGACCTCCTTAAGACTCCCTCTTATATTCTTCGGCGTTGCTTCGTCGACATTCTGATGGCATAGATGCCCCAGTTAATTGTGTGTCGCTGTTTGTGGTAGTGATGCAAGGATTGGGCCAGCTTTCCAGAATGGTTAGCTGTCCTTGCGGTGTTAATAGATGTTGGTCTGGACTTACAAGGGTTGCCAGTTAGGGGTGATTTAGATAGATGATGGGGGGATGGCCTCCAGGGGGTGCATACCCCTGGGGGGCTGTACAATATCCAATAACCGGTGAGTGTTATGATGATCCAATTTTCAGTGATTGCCTTCTTAAGTTAGGGAACGAAGAGCTTGGAATTCTAACTGAAATGTAAATAGTGTTCTATAATCATTTGGTTGAAATAATAGTACATTATGCAACGAGCCTATAATGGCTATAATTAAGACACGAGTATGTTTATAAAACGAGCGTATGCGAGTTTTATAATTTTCATACGAGTGTCTTAATTACCATTATAGGGGAGTTGCATACGACTGTTTATGTTCGACGATAATTATAACTTTATTATATGTTTTAACATAAATATTCATAAATACATGTACCTGTTCCATCACTAGAATGTTGTGATCGGGTGCTGCGCTGGGTAGTATATCTCTGTTTTCCAAGCTCTCTGGCCGACCGACGCATGCGCTCTGTGTGCTTCAATGCCATATGTTCAGATTGTGTACCAGTATTCAGTAAAACTGTCACCGAAGTCGTTTGAATACAACGCGCTGTGTAGAAATTGGTTTTGGGGATATTAAGGTACAGTGCTATTTCTTATCTAATATTCACCAGTTTATTTACGCGAACATATGGACGGTGCTCTTTCGGTAATTTATATAGACATGTTGGATTTTGAGCGCATGCGCGAAGGTATCCTTATTAAATTGGTCACACAACTGTTTCTTGAGCTCTGAGTGGTGGGAGAAACTGTTTCATAATGAAAAATAGTGTTGTAATGAGCCTCATTATGATACAGTTTTCTGACACATAATAGTCAGGGTCGAACATAGAAACATAACAACATTTCTCCTCCATTATAAACCTATTGGGGAAAGTATGGCTCTCGCATGGGTCCGCTAGTATAACTTATTTTCATTTATCCTATTGGCTATGGAATGAGGCAAGTCTCCACCCTTCAGTCTTAATGCAGCTACCGCACCAGCCAAAGTGATTTACTCAAGCGGAACTGCAGTAAAGCGAAATTAATGTAATGCAGCACACGTTCGGTTTGCCTTGTTTATTTTGTTAAGGAATACAATGAGCCACAAAATAGATTAAAAGGCAGGAAGAGGTGCTGACATTGAGATAGGCAGTGGCGTACCGATATAGGGGTAGGGGAAGGGGGTAGGGTAGTCATTTTACGTAACCGTTAATCATGCGATCATGAGCCACGTGGAATCCGTACCACAGGACATGGCATTTCATTTCGAAACTCTAACATGCATTGACCGGGAATCGAACCCGGTTCACCTTGGTGAGAGGTCAACAGCTTGACCACTGCGCTGCCACGCCCCCAAAAGTCATTTGTTAACCTGAATCCTTATATTGTTCCTGACCAGCCGCGGTGGCCCAGAGCTCTAACGCGCTACCTCGTGTCTCACTGGCATCGGGAGAGCGTGGGTTCGAATCCCACCTCGGCCGTCCTGAAAATGATTTTCGTGGTTTCCCACATTCACCACCAGGCAAATGGTGGGACGGATCCTTTCAATAAGTCAACGGTCGATTTCCTTTCATTATCCCTTCCCTGAAAAGAAAAATACATGGCCATTGGCTGCATTAATAAAATTATTATATTGTCCCTGAGGCTATTCGGTGGCTTAAGTCGGTAGCATGCTGAACTGCTATGTCCAAAATCGAGTGTTCAAACCCAGCCGAAGTCGTCAGATTTTATGAACGTTAAAATCCTTCAGTATGCCTTCTTTCGGAGAGGAAGTACAGTAAAGCTGGCGGGCCCATGGCATAGATTTATGGCATGTAAAAGATCCTTCCACTAACTAAACTTGAGTGAAGCTAAATTGTTAGGTCAGATTTCGTTGGAACGCTCTATCAAAGTTGCAACGTTCACCACTAGGTATCAGTGACATCTGGTAGCGAAAGTTGGAACTATTCGAAATTGAACGGAACTTGTAGCTCACCCTATGGGTGTCCGCTGGAAGCAGCTACAGACTCAGGCGAGCCGAACACTCCCGGCACTAAAAACCAAATGATAAATAAATAAATTTAATTTATTGTAAGGATTGTATTCAGATAAAGCCATCAAGATAGGAAGAATTTGATGATAACAATAATAATCATAATAATAATACTTTTCTCACAGATAATATCAATAATATAAGCAGTCGCGTATGGTCTTGTTGATACTACAGGATATTTTCAGTATATTTAGTTTCTGTTTTCCATATTAAAAAAGAAAAAAAAATCCATATTTTCAATAGTACTCGCAATCAATTGGCATTTGAGTGCGCGAAAATGTGAGGGAGCCGTGTCAGTAGATTTACTGGTACGTTAAAGATCCCTTCGGTGCAAAATTCCGACACCCTGGCGTCTCTATAAGCCACAGTAGTTAAAAGAGTCAAAACCAACAACATTATTATAGTATTTGGAATATTGTTTATTATGCTAGAGAATATAATTATAATAGTTTTCATGCAAAGAGAATGTTTTTAATTATTGCATTTTATGAATGTTTGTATTGTACCCGTTCGTCCTGGGGATGCGATGACCCATCTGCTATAACATCGCATTCCTGGAGTTCCAGGACAGAGCGGAGTTAAATGAACCTCTAGTCAAATAAGGAATGTGTCGGAAATTCAGCTGAGTTATCGAAAAAGCAGTGGGTATCACGAGACAAAGTATCTCTAGGGTCGTTACGGGCTTAAGTTTAATAGAAATAATGCAAATATAAATGGGCGCCATCAACTGAATTCCTAGCAAACCACTTCCTTTCCGGATAAGCCTTACTCAATACAAGGAAAGAAAAAGGAACATCACACCATCATCAGATCACAACGAAGATAAAAACAAATTTATTTTACTTTGATAGTCAGACAGACATTTTAAATATAACTCCTACCTAAGAGTATGGTCGAATGCCAAAGTTAAATTGTCATTGTCCAAAAATCGAACCATCTCTTTTCTATTCCAAAATTATTTTTATCCACATAACAAGAAAAATTTATAAAGTTCTCTTGGGTTCTCAGGATCACTGTAGCACTATGTCTTTCGTCACTGACATTTGTGAAACCTGAGACCTAATTTCTCTTTAATTTAACATCAATGTGGATTTAAATAAGTTATTAATCTGTCTAAACATACACATATAATAATTACACATATTAAATATCACGTAAATTTATGGTTTGCATGGCATAATTTGAATGTAGAACATGTTAATCAAATGCTCCTAAACATCGAATAATTAATTTACACTATTTGCATCGTCATTAATAATCACTTATCTGTGAATTACAGAAAATTCAAATTCTCATTGGTCATCATTATCGTCATCATCAAAATTAAATATTTCTCACATTAATTCTCACTTCAAAATCCTACATCTTCCTGTCAGAATCGTTAATTCATCACCATTACATCATTGAAATTCTCAACTCAAGTTGCAATTCCTTCAAATTATATCTCAATTAAATTTATTTAATTCCATATAAATTCATTAATCATCAGCTTCTTTAGTTAATTATCACCTTCTAATTCAGTTATTCATCATCATTACAATCGTCTATTAATTTATTTCAATCAGTTTATTTATCCAATCTTTAATTCATCCATCTATTTAATTCATCGATTTATTCCAAAATTTAATTTATCAAATTATTTAAATTTCAATCATCTGGTTATTTAGTTTTCATTATTTCATCTAGTCATTCTGATTTTTATTTCATTAGGTCAGATCGTTAATATGCTTAAATCTCAGATTATTATTTCGTTAATTATTATTTTCAGAAAATCTTGTATTATCAACTTCATTTATTTGTTTAATTTCCTAACAAATTGTTTAATATGGTTTATAGAACGTTGTCTTACAGTTTTATTACTTCCAAGTTATATCTCGTATTTAATTTATCATGCCAAAAAATATTATTGCCTCCACGACATCACGTTGGATCAAACTATCCACAACGACATTACATTTCTTCAATACTTCAAATATCACATTTGAATACAATAATTATTCCACAAAACTCCATAAATATTCAGCACATACAGCATGAATCTCAACAATTACGCTAGACTGGGTACGACGACCTCATGTCTGCTTCAAAATACATTATCAACGTTGCAACTATCACATGGCAACTTCCACAAAATGCCTATCACAAACTTCACTTAACCATGTTGCATGATCTACAAAAAATATATAACTGGCTTCAAATTATCAACGCACACAATCTCCAATAACTGTAATTAATCTGATCACATCTAGACAACTTCTTAAACAATTGGAAAAATATTACTTCAGTAATTTAAGATCTGCTTTCAAATAGCATAAATTCTCTTACAATTTTTCATAACTCACATCGCAGAAAAACACCAATGTGCTATAATCTCTCATATCAAAATCTGCAATACAGATCTGCCTTGAAGTAAATCTGACCATTAATGATTAATCTTACAAGATTCAATTACTTTAAATCCCTCTCAAAGGTATCAAACACAATTATAAAAGTCATCAAAAGCATCAGCTGTAACAGCTGTTAAACTGAAATTACTCTCAAAAGAGTATAGCAACAAAATATTGGATTGGCAAACAAGAATTACTAAATGCAATCCTGTTGACATTTATCGTTACTTTATTTAACAAAATTTCGACTGATATGTGACTAGTAGTTCCTTGTTTAATTCACTTACATCTCGTGTACATTCGGATGATAAAAATGAGTCCCTCAATGGCGAGTAAGATGTATAACCACCGTACAGTCGTATAAATACGAAAGACCTCGCCCCGTCGACTTGGATGATAGTTCCCTGAACGATGGGTAAGATGAGTAGCCACCATACAATCGTATAAATACGAAGGACCCCATCTCGTAGTCTATATGAGTGAATGTACCAGATAGGAATCAACAAGTTTCTAGTTGTCATATAAAAGCGATGTTCATTCACTAAAGTGAATAACTTCTTAATATCTCCAAACAATCCAATGAAAAAAAATCACTACTGATGAATAATACACACTCGCTAGTATGCAATGAACTGACGAAGTAATTTTTGATAATCAATTGCAGATCACGAGTTCGAAATACTCGTTACACAAAAAGAAACTATTCATGAAAAATATCCTAGCTGGAAAAATGTCTAAAAGACCAAACATCTGCTTAATAAAGCCAACCAATGGTGAGAATTTCGTATAATGATGCCTGCCATATCATATGGTCACTCCATATTCTAGCAAATTCGAAGTATATAAATTCAAACCATGTCTTAATAATCGTATCACTCCTATTAGAAAAATATACATGTGCGCCCAGTATTCATGAAAATAATCGTATCAGGTAGTTATGACTCTTACAGTACCTTTCATAATCAGCTGTAATTAAATTTCCAAGATCGTCGATTTTCCCTACATAAAGAATTTCTCGAAAGATCGGCGTGAATATCATTCCATCCATGAAATGACGATTGCCTTCGAAATCCCAAGTGAATCAGCTGGTGGACTCCTCTCGTCAGGAATCGAATCCATCGCTCTGCGGTGCCATCTTGTCTCTAATTGCGTCTACTCGGACATGTTGAACTTCGGATTACCCATAGCGGATATTGTCCAACTCCTTCTCGAAAACGTTCATGGAAACAGCGGACCCCCTACTCCTCTTCTAAGTTACGCCACTGTTCCGTTAAATGTTCAGTTTGAGTATTGCAAGTTCAATCTCAAATGACTGCTAAGTCCCACTTTCGTAAAACGAAATTTTACTTGAGAGTGTTCAAGATTACGAAACACCCTGTAGTAGTCTGTATTTGGTAACTCATGAAAATGCATAAGAAATAAATCTTATTAATGCACGATCTAATGTTCATCAGTGCCTATGCTAACAACATTCCGTTTACTTGAAATAGTTAAAGTAGCTTCGAATGCGTTATAGAACAGCATAGTCATGAAGTTATTCAATAAAAGCTGTGTTCAAACTGCGTCGAAATGTAGCTTGAAATAAAGCCTTCAACTACTTGCAGTGCGGTGCTGACATATCCCGGCCGTCTGTAATCGCTTCCTCGGCCAGCCCGCCTGGATCAATGACCCGCCTGGCCTTCGCTGCTCGGCGATGCAGGAACTGTCGCCTACACTTTTGCCGTGACAGTTTCTGTATGTTACGTGACCTTCACGGTGCGTCTCGCTTGCGCTATAGAGCTGCTCCTACCTGCTCGTCTAACTGAGCTCAACTGAACGTGCTGACACTGTCTTCTTGCTTATGTGCTTGGCGCAGGCACGTGGTGTAGTCCCCCACCACTGTGCTCTCGCGTCACGATCATAGTCTCGAACCCATATCATCTCGGCTATTCCGTTATAAAATAACTTAAGGGTTATCTGACTTCCATAAAATTATTTCCACATATAATGCATGTTATATATCCTCTTCTAAGATGTTTAATTGCTATAATTCCATAAATATCTCAATAAAGCTTCACATCTCTATTCATAATTCCATCTCCTTACAGACGTCAGTGCCTCCTTGATTCTAGACCTCCTACGTCATCTTGACATTCTTCTTGACGCGATCGGTGCGCTATCTTTTCCTAATTCTTTTCAAAACCTCAACTACAGCTTAATGTCTGCTGGCGTAGCCGATAGCCTAAACTAGGTATCGGGTACAGTATGTATACCCCATATTATTCATGTTTTCAACGTGATCGTGGATGAGATGTGACGAAAGTTTTCGAAGGGCAGATGGTTTTTACGGCCGGACGCCCTTCCTGATGCCAACCTCATGAGAGTAGGTAATGAGAAATGAAATGAATGATGATGGATGAAACTGGGCAAGGATGTTGAAGGAAGCAGCCGTGGCCTGTCAGAAGGTACCGTCCCAGCATTTGCCTGGTGTTGAAAATGGGAAAATCACGGAAAACCTTTTCAAGGACGGCCGTGCGGCTGAGTGTACCCCATTCAAGCTCTCACATCAGAACTAAAATTTCTTGGCAAAGCGAGTGGGAACGTTCTTGCCTGCTGTGCCTAAGGTTGCATGATCGAACTCTGGTGCAGTCAGTTGTCATTTAAGGGTGCGCAAATGTTAGGAAGCCATGTCAGTAGATTTACTGGCACGTAAAATATCCCCTTTTGGGCAAAATTCCGGCACACCGGAGGTCTCCAAAAGCCTCAATAGTTAATGATGATGATGATGATAATATTGTTGTTTTAAGGTGCCTAATATCTAGGTTATCGGTCCCTAATGGTTTGGGTGATAGTGAAGTTGATAATGTAATGTAAACTATAAGTAAAATTTACTACACACTGACTCACTAGAAGAAGAAATGGAATACAAAAGAACAATAAGGTAAATAAACGATAGGAGAAAAAGAAATGCTCTCAACCCTTGATGATTGAGGGACTTGGAAGGGAGGAGAGCCATGAAAGAGAGATAGGAAAGGGAAAAAGTAGAGGGCTCGCCCCAAAGTCAATGGAAAAAGGGGAGAAAAACCGAACCCAGCTCAGGAAACCCTCGGGTTTTCCAACTCCCAAACCCGCCAGCCGTGAGCCCTTGAGGGTGTAGCATTATCCAGGGTGCACCAGCAGTGGTGGTGAAACACACACCCTGTCTCCTTGAGGGCCTTGTGCAGAAGGCTGGAGATAACATGAAAAGAAGAATGAGGGTATCAGGAAAGGATGAGACAAGGGCCAATTAAGGCGGGAAAGTGAAAGACTCCCTAGTCCTCGGATACCCTAATACCGTGGGGGTCGGAAGAGAACAAGTGTTGACCAAGAGAGGTCGACAGGAAAGAAGATGGAGAGGAGCCCGGCACAAGTAAGTGGAAGCAATGCCGGACTCAGCTGGGGTCCCATGGTTGCTAACCCACGTCCCACTAGATGTGAGTCCCTGGTGGGGGGGGCTTAATAGTTAAATCGGACGTAAAACCAATAGCATTATCATATCTTGGTAGAGCCGGTAAACGAACCCGGACCTCCGGAGCGACAGACAATAACGCTAGCCGCTACACTTCGTGTGGTCTCTGTTAAGTATTCAGTACAGCTGTATCAAGTCTAGTTATCGTTCCAGACAGTGAGTTCAGTATAATCCCCCACTCCTGTGCTGTATATTCCAGAGGCGACTCACCGTCACTGCTTGTTAGGGTCCGGTGCTAAGAGCACCTCTGACAGCTGTAGACACTGATCAGCTCCGCTCTCGTAGAGCATTGCCACAAACAATTGATTCAAGACATCGTATCCCTTCAGCTTTCTCTCCTCCTTGCAGAAATACAGTGTGTCCGCAAATTCTCTCCGCAGAGGCGAGCTACGTGGGTCTCGCCTTATGGGACGTGATAAGTTGGCAGTACTTTCATGTTATGTTGTTAGAAGGAAAACAATTACATTAAATTAAGTAATGCAATCCAGAAAAAGGTTCCAGATAAATGGAGAAGAGATTGAGACGGTGGCAGAGTTCCAATACCTAGGTAGTATATAAACAGAAGATGGTGGTGCCGGCGCCGATGTCAAAAGCTGCATCCAGAAGGTGAACTACGCATTTGTCCAACTATATTCAATAGGGAAAGCACGTGATATTTCAACTAAGACGAAACTACGAATTTTCCGCACAAATGTAAAAGCAGTCCTCCTGTATGGATGCAAGTCATGAAAAGCAACCACACAGATCAACAGGAGTTTGCAGGTTTTAATCAACCGTTGCTTCAGAAGATTCCTGCGGATACGTTGGCCAGAGACCATTACCAACGAGGAACTCTTGAAGAGGACAGGAGAGACCCACATAAAACATCAGATTAAAAGGAGAAAATGGTGATGGACAGGTCACTGTCTGAGAAAAGAGGATGCCATAGAGAAAGAAGCACTAAGATGGATCCCGCAAAGAACAAGGAAAAGGGGAAGACGTAAGGTGACCTGGAAAAGAAGCGTGGAGGTAGAGATGAGGGAAGAAGGCAAATCCTGGGCAGATCTATAACAGATTTCCGGGAGATGAGACCAATGGAGGACCTTTGTTGCAGCCCTTTGCTCCGAAAGGTGACACAGGACATAAGTCAAGTAAGTCAAGTAATGCAATTATATCGTATATACGATACTCATCACAATCACAGTAGGTGTTGGAAGTGCTTTCCTCTTTCTTGAAGGCCTAGTTCAACAGGTTTACATTTATTTGCCAACACCTTTACCCAAGGCATGTTTTTTTTTTTCAGGGGTAACGCGGGGGTACGCGTACCCCTTAACATTTGAAAACTGTTTAAGAAAACATATTGGTACATTTATATCTAGTCCGGCAAATATACTGTAACTTCCGTCATGAAAGTTCATCGATCAGCTGGCATCAACGCGCTGTTTACAACAGCTGGAGGAGATTTCGAGTAACCCTCGATCTAAATCGATCTATCGAATCAGTTTCTTTTGGTCGGCAATTCGGCACCCAGTAGCATAATCGAAACAATAGGCCATATTATTTTTTCTCGACAAAAAATTTGTGTAATTACTGCCTTACTCGAAGAAATTTACTTGTTTAGGCAAAAATAAGTAACATACTCTAACAATCGTGAAAAGGAAGTTCTGTTCTTATAAGCACGCAGGCCAGTGTTTGGAGGTGGGGCAGGTTGGTATTTAGTGCAAGTGGTTAGTTTTGAAGGATGAAGAAAATTGCGAACTATTTTACATCCACCCAGGCATCGAAAAACGCTGAAAGCTAATGCATTAATGAGTTAATAAAGTAACCCAAAGCAACCATTCATTTAACATGTCAGCCCATAAAGTATTAACCGGACTCTGCAAAGTGACGAAAATTGCAAGATCATGATATTTTGTCGACTACAACTGAGTGGACACCTTAAATTTTGTTTAGAAATAAAGCACTGCCCCTGCCAATGTTTCACGTAAAATCGAATGCATATGCAATTCCTAATTAAATCGCGTACTGTGTCACGATGTGTAGGATAGGAAACGGTTTTGATTCCCACATCAGCCATCCTAGGATGTGGTTTCCCAATCTGCTCCAGGCGATTGCCGGGATGGTACCTAACTTAAGGCCACGGCCGTTTCCTACCCACATCCTACCTCGATTACAAGTACACACACTAGTACACACATGAAAGTGACACAAACAACTTCTACACACACCCATGTACACGGAGCTGCATGACCACGATGTCGCAAAGTCCCTCAAGAATCAACAGTAATCCACAGATCAGGCAAGCAGCTCAATGTTGAAAACATCCTTAAATGCCATAGACTAATCGACCGGATATGGTTGAGTTTCATTGACTCACACTACCGCTCGTAGTGGTAGAAAATGCAATCTGTTAATCTAATTGACCGGATATGGTTGAGTTTCATTGACTCTCACTACCGCTCGCAGCGGTAGAAAATGCAAACTGTTAATCTAATTGGCCGGATGTGGTTGAGTTTCATTGCCTCACACTAACGCTCGCAGTGGTAGAAAATGCAAACGGTTAATCTAATTGACCGGATGTGGTTGAGTTTCATTGACTCACACCAGCGCTCGCAGTGGTAGAAAATGCAAACTGTTAATCTAATTGACCGGATGTGGTTGAGTTTCATTGACTCACACCAGCGCTCGCAGTGGTAGAAAATGCAAACTGTTAATCTAATCGACCGGATACGGTTGGGTTTCATTGACTCACACTAGCGCTCGCACTGGTAGAAAATACAAACTGTTAATCTAATTGACCAGATAGGTTGAGTTTCATTGACTCACACTAGCGCTCGCAGTGGTAGAAAATGCAAACTCTTAATGTAATCGACCGGATATGGTTGAGTTTCATTGACTCACACTAGCACTCGCAGTGGTAGAAAATGCAAACTCTTAATCTAATCGACCGGATATGGTTGAGTTTCATTGACTCACACTAGTGCTCGCAGTGGTAGAAAATGCAAACTCTTAATGTAATCGACTGGATGTGGTTGAGGTTCATTGACTCACACTAGCGCTCGCAGTGGTAGAAAATGCAAACTCTTAATGTAATCGACCGGATGTGGTTGAGTTTCATTGACTCACACTAGCGCTCGCAGTGGTAGAAAATGCAAACTCTTAATCTAATCGACCAGATATGGTTGAGTTTCATTGGGTCACACTAGCGCTCGCAGTGGTAGAAAATGCAAACTGTTAATTTAATCGACCGGATATGGTTGAGTATCATTGACTCACACTAGCGCTCGCAGTGGTAGAAAATGCAAACTCTTAATGTAATCGACCGGATATGGTTGAGTATCATTGACTCACACAAGCGCTCGCAGTGGTAGAAAATGCAAACTGTTATTCTAATCGACCGGATGTGGTTGAGTTTCATTGACTCACACCAGCGCTCCCAGTGGTAGAAAATGCAAACTGTTAATCTAATTGACCGGATACTGTTGTGTTTCACTCACACTAGTGCTCACCGTGGTGGAAAATGCAAACTGTTAATCTAATTGACCCGATATGGTTGAGTTTCGTTGACTCACACCAGCGCTTGCAGTGGTAGAAAATGCAAACTGTTATTCTAATTGACCGGATATGGTTGAGTTTCATTGACTCACACTAGCGCTCGCAGTGGTAGAAAATGTAAACTGTTAATATAATTGACCGGATAAGGTTGAGTTTCATTGACTCACACTAGCGCTCACAGTGGTAGAAAAGGCAAACTGTTAATCTAATTGACCGGATATGGTTGAGTATCCAGTGAACAATTATCAGTCTACCGCGTGTTATCATGCCGAGGCACCTCGTAAGAAACTTTTAGTATGCTTTTACGTTTTGAAAAGTGGAGAAAACAAGGAAAATTAATTACAACTGTACCAAAAAAGGAAGAGTGTTCATGGAAGGTCTAGACCAGTGGCGATCGCCCCCAAGTGGGCGATTTGGGTTATCAGGGGGCAATAAATAAGTTGGGGGTGATTTTGGAGCGATGAGTGTTCATAGGAGAGGGGGGGGGGTACAATAAGTAGTACTGTACAGTAGTAGTTGGCGGGTAGTGCACGGAAAAAATGTGACAGGAGCGCATCCCGTTCGCTCGTTCATCATTCATCGCCAAGTTTGACATTCACAACGCAAAAATATTGACCGTAAAGCGCTGCTTCAGTTTCCGGCCCTTAAAATGTGTTCAGTGTTAGATAACAAAACTCCAGAACTCCCAGAAGAAAAAATCCTGATTTTCACTGATCACCTTGACCAGTTGAAAACTGACATGGAATCAAGAGTTGAAGATTTGACCAAGTTACAAATTCCGGATTGGATTCTAGATCCATTCTTGTTTGAAGCTGTGGATAAGCTTGATAACTCTTTGTAGACTGAGTTTCTAGAACCGAAGTATGAATGTGAGCCGAAAATCATTTTCAAGCAGAGCGGTTACGAGTTAGCCTGGGTGAAGGTTATGTACACTTATCCACAACTGTGGGGAAAACAACTACTTCTCATATCGTTCCCGTGAATATATTTAGTTGAAAAAGCATTTAGTTCTGTAGTCCAGCTCCTCAAAAAACAAAGAAATGAGTTGGAAATTTGCCTCAAAGGAGATTCGCACCTGAGCTTAACGACCATAAAGCCGGATATTCACGCTTTAACTGAAATCCACCAAGCACAAGGCAGCCATTAAAAATGTACGTCAATGATCTTAGTTAATTATTTCACGTCATTGTTCTTAATTTTGTTAAATGTATATTTCATTTTTTTTCTATTTTATTTAAGAGAGACCGGACAAGACTGCTTCGGTTGTTTTTGTATACGGTCATAAAATTGTTAAAATTAATAAAACTCTTTTATTATTTACACTTTACTTCAAATTAAAGTTAGGCATTCAATGAAAATGAAAAGGGGGCGATAGGTGTTAGTCAACCTCCAGAAAGGGGAGATGGGCCACAAAAGGTTGGGAACCACTGGTCTAGACGGTGCTTAACCTTCCATTTTACTCCATTTCATTCCACAGTGATGGCAACCATTATCTTAAACTCAACATTTGTGATGTTCCTGCCTCTGCCATACCGTGTGAGTCAGCCACTCGGGAGGAATTTCGCATACTCATTATTTCTGCTTGTTATACTTGCTTCAAGACATGTGCCTGCCGAGTTCCTCCCCCTCCCGTCTGCCATTGAACACAAAGCGCCTCTACTCTTAGCATTGTCTTCAATTCCCCCCTCAACTCACGCCCCCTAGCAACTTCAAAACTCGCCCTTTATCGCTCTACATATCATATTCAATACAGAGATGTTATTCTTGTCATCTTTAAACAGCAGCGAGGGAATTCTAATGATTGATTGAAGAGGGCAGACGAAAATTATATAAAAACTGCTAAAATGTGAATGTCATTCGAATCCATACAGGGCGAAAAAGGATAGCATGCAATAAAACATTCGGAGCAAAGAATGATATTTGTAAAGTCAAGATTTATAGGCACTAAAACTTCGAGAGGCGTACTATACACTTTATTTTTTCTACCCAAATGAAGTACATTACACATCAGTCGTTACGTCCACCTTCTCAACATAATGTCCTTGTAACTTTATGCACTTTTGCCACCGATGTGTCAGTCTCATCAGACCTTCCTGAAACCATTCTTTCGGAGTGCTGCGTACCCATGCCTTGACAGCTGTATCAAGAGGTTTTTCCATGCTCCCGAACAGGTGATGATCACTTGGAGCCAAGTCGGGAGAGTATGGTGGGTATGGCAGCACCGTGAATCCCATTTAATCAATGGCAGTGGTGGTCTCTCGGCTAGTGTGGGGGCGGGCATTGTCATGTTGCAGAAGCACACCTTTAGCCCAATTTCCTGGCCGCTTAGTTTGAATGGCACAACGTAAGCGCTGTAGGGTTGCCACATATGCTGAACTGTTAATCGTGGCCCCCAATTCCAGCCAGACAATGATGATGATGCCCATTGTGTCCCAGAACACTGTCGCCATTCGCTTGCCAACTAATGGCGCTGTTCGACATTTCTTTGGCCCCTATGCTTCCATTTCATGGTCGCTATTTTGCGGATTTTGCAGAACTGGACACAGCTGTCAAGGCATGGGTACTCAGCACTCCGAAAGAATGGTTTCGGGAAGGTCTGGAGAGACTAACACATCGATGGCAAAAGCACATAAAACTACAAGGACATTTTGTTGAGAAGGTGGACGTCACAACTGATGTGTAATGTGCTTCATTTGGGTGGAAAGAAATAAAGTGTAAAACAATATACTGTAGTACGCCCTTCGTAGAAAAGGCTTTTGATATCGTTTAAGTTGTTTGACATTTTGAAAAGGATTGGAATCTAGTTCTGGGATAGTAGGGTGATTTTCAATCTATAGAGAAACCGGACGGCACTTATTTGAACCAAAGGACATGAGAAAGAAACTGGTATTCAGAAAAGAGTAAGGCAAGGCTGCAACTTATCCCCCATACTTTTCAATATATAGACAATTGGATATCCACCAACTGTTAAGCGATGGTCATTCTTTGAAGAATACCCTCTACACTGAACTGTTTAGAGCATAGATAGCCATCGCGTGCAAAATTCAAGTGGTCGTAGTACGAAGGTGCAGCCGATATGCCGGGTGTTGCCTGATTTTGCTGAGCACCGTTGATCGCATGGTATTGGCCAAGCTGCTTATTCATGGCTGGCTAATTCCCCTCCACTGAGATTGAGGGTAGACACCTTTACTACGGAAGTCGAGAAAGAAGCGTGCAAGGTCTCTTCGCGCGAATCAAATTTTCTGGCCATCCCTGGTTTAGTGTGTTTGACAACCACCAGAAGAGACATTCTCGTTACCTAACAGTGCATCATTTCCAGGAACACTTCCAATTGCAGCGCGGTAGTAATCCATGTTCATTTCCCGGAGCGATCATTGGAAATGGCGGGAATAAAACATTACGTAACACGGTGACAGTCATTTGTTCTCGCGTGCACAGCTGAAATAGCTTACACATTCAGATCCTGCAAACACCGATATGGAAATATTCTGTTTGTTAGCTCAAATAAAAGACACTTGCATTACTCACTACAAATATACTTCGGTAATGCAGACACTACCGAGCCTCATCAATATTACATGAGATAATAACCAGGGACCTAGTCCTTATCAGTGGTCATTTCAACACCCCCTACAGTATTCTCACAAAATACAAAGAGCGGTTGGAAACATTTTATAAATTAACTTTCATGTTTCAACAAACAAACAAACAAATAAATAACATAATGAAATAGAAGACGACTTAAAGCAATTAGGGATCAACAAGCAAATGATAGAAGATAGAGAAAAATTCAGAAACAAAATTAAAAACGGCAAATTTTTAGTAAGTGAAAGGAAAAAGATAGGAACATTGTGGACGGAACAAAGGAAACAGGAGCACAGTCAAAGGATGAAGAGATTTTGGGAAGAGAAGAAGAAGAAGGGAAGGAATTGAAAATTGTGACATCATGAGATATTTAAGTACAAACACTGTCCATAAGGGCAAAATTGATGTAATAATAATAATAAATAAATAAATGAAAGTGAAAATCATGGGCGAAATATAAGAGTCCGACAGGGGGATGCATTATCCCCTATCCTCTTCAATATTGTTCTGGAAAGGATAATTAGGGAATGGGAACCTCTTGTAAGGGCAATTCAAATTGGTATAAAAAAGAGAACCGAACTAAAGTCAAATGTCTCGCTCTCGCGGACGATATTGCAATTAATTGTCGCAGACAACAGATCGGAAGCGACTTAGGCCTACGCAGTGGAAAAGCTCCATGAGATTGCACAAAACACCGGATTACATAATCTCTTACGACAAGACCAAATATATGGAGAGAAGGCCAGAAAATGAATCCCCTTTAAACACCAAATACGGTAAAATCGCCCAAGTCTGCACTTTTAAATACCCCCAGGACTTAATCGAATCGCCAATGACGACAGAATCGCTAAGCTCCAGAAGGCATACAGGCTAACGTGGGCCCATTACAACAAGAACTACATTTTGACGAACGCCAAATTACGACATTATAAAACAGTTATTCTTCCAGAAGCAACATATGCCGCTGAAACAATAGTAATCGATGGCCATTCCGAGATTAGGGAACTGGAAAAGCAGGAGCGAAAAATTCTCCGTAAGATCTACGGAGCAATCAACAGAAACGGCATTTGGATGAAGAGTCCTAGTACCGAACTCTATCAAAATACCAATACGATAACAGACGAAATTAGAAAACGCAGAGCCAAATTTTACACTCACATCCACAGGATGGCCACCTCCAGATTGCCAAAGAAACTACTTGGTATCATAACATAGAGCAAATGCGGCACAGAATGGCTTAAAGAGGTACAGAGAGACTTACAAGTAACCAGTATAGAAAATTTCGAAGACCGAACTGAGTGCCAGATGAAAATCACGAATGTTATGTTTGAACCACGACAACCTGGGAAAAATTGGACGGATGAGAGGAAGAGGGAGCATTGCGAGAGAATGAAGAGATTTTGGGAGAAGCGGAGGAGACACACCTCCAATCGCTCTCCTGTAGGGGAATTTTTGCTTAAATAATAAATAAATAAATGAAAATCCACAGCCTGCTTCCAGTCTCCGACCGGGTCAGGAATGGAATGAATGAAGCCCCCATCTAGCGGCGAGGATATGGACTGTGCCGGCTGCCGAGGCCTGACGCACTCCTCTGGGGCAATGATTACATGAATGACAGACGAAATGAAATGATAGTGGAGAGTGTTGCTGGAATGAAATTTTGACAGGGAAAACTGGAGTACCCGGAGAAAAACCTGTCTGCCTCCGTTTTGTCCAGCACAGATCTCACATGGAGTGACCGGGATTTGAACCACGGACCCAGCGGTGAGAGGCCGGCGTGCTGCCGCCTAAACCACGGAGGCTCAATAAATAAATAAATAAATAAATAAATAAACAAATAAATAAATTCCTTCATTTCATAGGTCGTCCATGGGCGTGCAATTGAAATAACTACATTACGGCTCTCCGGAGATGACACGTCATTCATTCATTTTTATACATGCCTGCATAAAAATGATCTAACATTCGCTGAAGAGCGTCACATTTGTACGATATTTGTTGTAGCATAATACATTTTATCGCATATCAATTAAGTACATTGTAACAGTTTTGTGTATATTTCTTGATTCGTATATAGAAAAGATAAGTAAATTTAACGCTAGTTATGAAACATGTAGAGTAGTGGCTGTTAGTTGCAGCTGAAGGGATATTTTGTCCAACATGTAGTCAACTTAATTAAATTTTAATTTTAATGTCAAAATAGGTAAAATGCAGTATTTATAAAAATACTCTCTACACTGAACTGTTTAGAGCATAGATAGCCATCGGGTGCAAAATGCAAGTGGACGTAGTACGAAGGTGCAGGCGATATGCCGGGTGTTGCCTGATTCTGCTGAGCAATTATATCACTAATATCATAAAAACTGATCCCTAACCACAGGTCGTCTCGCCTTTGATAACCTACTATAAGGTTGGCTCTAGTAGACAATTAGGATTGGTCAGAAGGGATAAGAGAACTCCTTCATGAATCACCACAAGTCTCGCTTCTATACTCACACGCGAAAGAATTTTGCTCTCTCTAGAGGTGGCAGGACTAAATTTGCGGATAAAACACCGTTTAACTTTGATCTGGCAAACATGTCTTAAAGTTGCATCAAGATAAGGATACTCGCGTTAACGATGTTCCGTTTTTAAACCATTCGGCTATGCTTAAAGATCACTTTACGCATGAATTCATGGTGAAGCTTTTTCTCAGTTTCGGTATCTACTGTACTTGTTGTCTTTAAACTCGAACACTCATTTATGAATTGGTCCATAATAATCCCTGTGTTTCTGAAAGAGTGCCATTGAAATTGGAAGCAAAAATATTGAGGAATATTTTGTGCAGTATAAAAGTGAGGTAGCCGTTGTATCGAGTTTGCAATCACAACACTGCGTAATTCAATTTGCCGCTCACTCTTACAATTAACGAAGTTCCGCATTTTCTGTGGCTTAATTTCGCATAATGATGATGGATTTACAGAGATGCATGACAAAACATAAATGGAGGTTGCTGTGGAAAGGAATGGAACGTATAAAGGGGAAGAACTTAAGAACAACCAAGAAAGCTTATAGCTTTATATGGCGTTTAACCATAAGGCGTGGTGTCTCTATTTTATGTGGAATCCGAACCACTCACTGCATGCATGCAATTTTTAAAGAAAGACAGAAAGAAAGAAAGACTGGAAGAAGGAAGGAATGAAGGCAGGAAAGAAAGAAAAAAGGAAAGAAAAAAGAAAGAAAGAAAGAAAGAAAGAAAGAAAGAAAGAAACATACAAATAAATATGGAATATATAAATGTCAGAAAAATGTATAAAAGTAATTAAGCGGCTTCGGTGGCGTAGCTGGTAGCATGGTAAGATTCTATGTCCAAGATCGCGGCTTCAAACCCGGCTAAAGTCGTCGGATTTTTAAGAGCGTTAAAAAAACCTTCAGTATGACTTCCTTCGGAGGAGAAGTAAAGCCGGCGGGCCCATGTCATAGATTTATGGCATGTAAAAAGAACCATTCACTAACTGTGTGAAGCCTAATTTTTAGGTTAGATTCGATTAACGCTCTATTAAGTTCAAACGTTCACCACCAGGTGCCAGTTGCGGTGGCATCTAGTAGCCAAGTTCGCAGCTAGATGTCGTTGACGGTAGCATTTGGTAGCAAAAGTAGGAAGTACTTGAAATTGATCGTCTGTAGTCCTTACCTGAATCACAGATAACACACATTAAAACGGCCATCACAATTAACACCGGTTATCAGACAGATTCTTCACACACCCAAAGAGCACGGGCCTACATGACCGCGTTGTCGCAGCCCCTAAACTGAGGAACCAACCAACCAAAAGTAATAAAATAATTATAAAAAATGTAATATAAATAATTAAAATATAAATTAATACAAACTAGAAGACCCGTGCTGCTCCGCAGCATTCACTTCAACAATCCTACAGCACTTCTGTCCATATGACATTTGCATGTCTTCATGCTAGTGACCTGAACAGACATTTACGGTACCGTCGCTTTTAAGTAAATGATGAAGTAGACTTATGAAATCAAATGTGTGGGTGTCTGCCTGTCCTCTGTGTGTGTGTGTCCCACTATTTACCCTGCGTAAGCTTAAAAGGCGCACGGACGTCAGGTTCCAGACGCAATTCTGAAAAGCCGAGGTGAACAGCTAACTCCAAACACATAAGCTATACTCTTCTCTGAAGAATTAACTCGACACGACTCGGCAGTTTGATGCTGGCTGAAGCTAGGGTGATAGGTCGCTCGCAAGCTCGTAAACTCACTCTGAAGCTAGTAATTTAAATTTCCACTTAATGGACATTGCTGGAAGAAATGAAAACGTAAAAACAATTACAGTGGTCGATGTGGGAGCTGTCGCGGTCTTTCTTGCAGAACTTTTCATGCTGAACAATTCTCAGAGAATATCGATATTTTTAAAAGACACAAAGACGTTAGGTTTTTCTTCAAATCAATTCACTTAAATCGTAAATGCTCGGCTTCTTTTGGTCTTAAATAAATGTTTTTCTACCTAATCCTTCATCGAGAAATCCTTTACAGAATGGTGAAAACCGCATCAAAATCCATCAAGTTGCTCTCGAGATTACCCGTTACATCCAAGAATTGGGAACGTTGTTTTATAAGTAGATAGAGATATCCACACAATTTAAGGCTACAGCGGTACAATTTGGTGTTTTGTCTACTTATGAACAATGGTATAAATTTAAAATAAAAGATGGGTCTCTTATATTTGAATTTAGAGATGTAACTCTTGGTTAACATATAGACGTGTGCAAATTAATAGAATTAAATAAATAATTTTAATTAGTCATAATTACTTTTATTCAAAATCATTTTATCGACCAACTTCTTTTGTTGTCCTACTTAGTAGTGTTTTCTCTCCCGTGGAATTACACCTTTTCCCATAAGGAATTGCGTCTGGAAACTTTCCGATTATTGGATTCCGAGAGATATCTGAGCAGGGTCGATTTTCAATTTTTCATTGACTTTAGAATTCAAGTCAGGTGATTTCAATGCATAGTTCATGAATCTTTGAATAGTTCAATAGCGTTCATAAGTTAAAAGACCCCAAATCCCTCCGCTCTAAATTCACACGTTAAGTAGAGTGAAGTAATAAAAACGAAACGTGTGGCATTTTGCATTTGCAAGGATCTCTGTTAGTGGAAATTCTAAAAAATCATTTTAATTTAATTTTCTTAAATGAAAATATAATTAGGAGTCTTGGTTAAACAATTGAAGTAATTTCATCGTCTTGTAAACATACTTAGTGCATTAAACCGTGAAAAGTAAAAATGCAATTTTGGAAAACTGACATCGAATCTAATAATTTGCACATCTCTGTAAAGACAGCTATCTCCTCCACCCCTACAGATAGAATAGTAAGTAAAGGCGATTGATGAGAAATGAAAAGATAATTCACACAGAAGGAATTCATATTTATTAAGCTGTAAATTTGATTGAGTATATCTTTGCTATAGAACTGAGGGAATGAAATAACAGGATGTAGGATAGTAATCACCGATGTAGGACAATAGTAATTTTTTTAACCATTACCACAGGACAGTTATCGTATTAGGGATGCGGACGTCCTTGTATAATTGTTATTTAATCTGTGCCCCGTTTGATGAGGTCTGTGCTCCTCCGCAACATTCGTTTCAAAATTCTAATAGTACTTCCTTCCATTCGACATTTGCTGTTCGCTTGCCTTTTGGTTCTATTTGAACGTTGACGTCTGAAAGGATTTTGCTCGCGATAGTGCGGCATACAGTAAAGTTGTCCGTGGTTAAACATCGGTTGAAGTAAATAAATGCCTACTTGATCTAGTGTTTGACCTTGAGCTTCATTGATAGTTATACAAACAGCGAAAAAACTGGAAACTGCCTCCTTTTGAAGGAAAATGGATTAGAAATATCTGATGGCGTAAGGTCAAGGCAAGGGAGTAGGACATTGTTTCCAACATTTACGCCAGCAATAATTTCCAGGTGTAAGCAATTGTCATGCATCTTCCAAACCAACAGTCTAGTACCGTTCAACAGACCTTGGGTAACATTAATATTTCTCAACAAAATCACAATTGAGCCTTCTTTTAGTCGAAGGATATGAGGTGGCAATCCACTTATGCCTATGCTGTCTAAAATTATATTGGGAATTGTAGAAGTTCACTCTCATCTTCAGTAATCAATTCACACTGATGTAAGTACTCGATGATCCTGGGATTAGGTCTAAAACTTTGTCATTGATTTCTTTACAATGTTCATTTTTAGGAGCTAAAATCGATATTTTTGAAAAGCGTGAAATATAGTTCAGCGTGGGACTAATTCTGAATTTTCTCCATCGACGTGAGGGTAATCGCCGTTACCAATTTGTATCAAGAAGTTTGCAAAGTCACGTTGATCTGTATCCGCTCGCATATTTTTGTTGAGTTTAAAAATTTTGAATAATGGCCACAAAGGAGAGAACCTTACTGACATTTTGACTGATGCTGCTTTAGACGCGTGAGGCACAACAGGCAATACCTGCCTAAAATCCCCACATAAGATGATAATTTTCCTCCGAAAGGTACGTCGTTATTCATGATGTCATTGAGCAACCGATTTACACACATCAACGCGTGCTTATTAGCCATAGGGACTTCATCCCAGATGATAAATTTTGCTGAACGAATATAAAAAGCTTCCTTGCTGTTAACTTTTATTCCTGATACAGAACTTACATGTAAATGTTGAGGTAACTTGAACTGGCTGTGTACAGTGCGCCCCTGAGGTAGTAACATTGCTGCAATGCCAGTCCATGCAACATAAACTACATTTAACCCCAAATTTGTGCAACTGTGAATCAAGCATTGGTAAAGAAATGTTTTCTCGGTGCCCCCTGGACCGTCAGTGAAATATACATTACTCATCCTTTCATTGCTGTTTTGTACTAACCCCAAAATTTCTGTAATTATAGCCATTTGGTGTCCATTTGCTTGGTTTATCATCCGACTTAATTGATCCTCATTAAGTTTTGGATAATTCATTGGTAAATTTGTCTGAGGGAAATTATCAATAATAGCTGGCAATTCGAGAGAAGTAATGGACGAGAGAAGTAATGGGAAGACCATGGAGCTTTGATGTATTAGAAATATGTATAAGAGTGAACTGATATGCAATGTTAGGTTCGTGAAACTGCAGATAATCTTCTGATAATGAATTCTTGAAAATGTCCCATAACTATATTACATTTGAAGGGGTCTGAAGGATACATATGTAAGAAAACAGTTGTCGTAACTGAGAAGGCACGTGAAATTGTGACGCTTCTGCCAAACAACGCTGCCATTCAGAATCGTCAATCAGCAAACCTCGCTCCTTAGCTGTTTCTTTAAAAGTAGAATAGACAACTGCTTTGTATGTTCGTAGATCCTGGAAGCTGGTAGCATCTATGACGTGAAGCAATAACAGGCGTAAATAATACCTTTCTGTTTCTGTAGGCTAAACATTATACATAATGCCTATAGTTTTTGAAACATTTTTTCTTTTTTGCCATTGGCAGTTGCTCTTATTCCAGACGTAAATGTACTGTACTGGCGTTTCAGGATATATATACGGACTTCTGGCTTGCGAATCTTGATTTAACTTGAACCACGCTTGTAATTCCGTGTTGCGCAACTGTGCTTGAAGTAACATATCAGGAGCGTTATCATTTTTAAAATATATATTTTGCAAGTTTGGCAAGTGAACTGGTAATCGCACGATGGAATGTGACTGTTCATGCATGTGAAATGAAAGTACCCTGTATGCGGCTTCTGTTGGACCAACATATCTAGCATTTAGGAAAGAAGTAATTTCATCGTAGTTCACCGTTTCGCCTTCAGGACATATTTTAACAATGCAGCAGTCATGACCTTTATACGCATACTTGTGGATTTTAATATATAGGCCTAAGATATTTGTGGATGTATTTAACACTCCGAACACTTGAGCATATTTCAACATTAATATGAGCTTGCCAATAAAGTAAAAGAAATGGATTGTAGGGAACAATGAATCGACTATCGATTTCAATGTCAATGCCTCGAATTGTTTTTACAATAATCCGTCCATTATTTCTTCTCCTATACGAAGGATAACCATTGGCGTTATCTTTGGTTTCTTCCTGAAACTGTTTAGGGACATCTTTCTTACATACGCCATTTTCATACAGACTTAAGAGGGATTCAAAGATCCGCAAGGACAATGTACCATATGACGCCTTACCAACTCGTATAGCGCTTCATCCTTGAGATCTGGTATTTCGGCTGACACCACACTGTCAATGTCAGAAATTTCTCGAAACTTATAATCTTCCGTTAATGTTAATAATAAATGGATGTGCGGAGACCTCGGTATATACAGTAGATATGCTTTAACTTTACCGAAAATTTCCTTAGCATTAATCAATCGTAGCAATTCCTTTACTTTGCAATGGAAAACTCTCACTTCAATATCAGGCCTATTATTAGCCGTTTCCCAGAGATGAATGCTGTTAAGTATTTCTGGCCATCCCGCATTATAGGTGAACGTAATGAATAAATCTGGCTTTCCAAACTTCCTCACTATCGCCATCGCATCCTGATAATTTTGCAATATTTTCCTTGGGCTACCTGTAAAAGAAGATGGCAAAACTACAATACGACCGACTCTGAGATTTTAATTTTCTGCTCGTACATGCAAGGTGTCTGGTAAACCGGCATATGTATCAACTCGTAACTTCGTTTGTTGATGACGTAAATATTTTAACCGGTCACCTTCCATACGACAGTAGTAATCCACGAATAAATATCCATTTTGCAAACTTGAGCAGCGACAACTAACTCAACATGACCTCCATGAACACCAGTCATAGACATATACATTTTGTAATCATCGCTCGTATTGATAGCAGTTTCGTACATATCGCTGTTGCCAACAATAAAGGAAGAATAATTATTCCACTTGTCTGTAACATGTTATACAATTCGCTTTCTAAACCGTGTAAATAAATTCTGATTGTTGTACTCACAATATGCCTATGACCTGAACAGACAATTACCGTCACCTTTAATCTTTATAACATTTGTAATTGAGTGTCGCCTCTCATTCATCATAATATGTTTCATTGTATTGATTGAGCACACGACCTATAAGGACGAATGATGAAACGAAAAGAAGACAGTTTGTAGCTGGTGAGATCAAAGACTATATAACAGAAAGAACGGATACACAATACAAAATGGTGGTTCCAACTTTCGACTGTAGCGGCATCTTCGTGAAAATAGAGATGTCGACATGACAGTGTCATTAGCAAAATGACCGCTGAATGTGCATGAGCATTTCAGTCTCAAAGTAATCCATTCTTTGAGAAGTTTTAATTAAAGCATGTGCACAGAATCCCCTTCTACTTATTGTATGGATACATGCGACATTAGCGCCCGAGTGGAACAGGTAGAAGTTACCGATATCATGTATGGATACATGCGACATTAGCGCCCGAGTGGAGCAGGTAGAAGTTAACGATATCATGACGTAATTATGGAACTCTCTGTTAATATCAAGTTAGATTTATTATTGCGGTGGCGTTGAATATCATGATACAGTTTTAGTCGTTGTCGCCTAGCGACAATATGTCCGTAAAATCATTCGATTCTATTTTCGTGAGACCTTGAAGGAAGTAATATTCGCAATTATTTTATTACTCGAATAATATAATAAAGTAAGGTTGGTATCAATCGACGGTGCTTGACGGGCATTACATTTTAAGACAACAAACGTCGTCGTAGCGCAAATACTTCCCGAGATATTTCAGTTTTAGTAAAGGGTGAAATTTTTTGAAAACTATTTTAATATATAAGATTAGTAAATGTAAATAAATATAAATAATACAATTAAACATAAATAAGTAAATACAATAAATAAAAATAAATATAAATATATACAATAAATACATATAAGTCAATACAATTAAATATAAATCAATACAAAACAAAAAACAACATTCCTTGACATGCTACAGAAAGAAGGATACAACCTGATCAACAATCCAAATGATAGCAAAGAATAGATTTAAATGTATCATACACTGTACATATGATATAAATCTGTATGTATGCACATTTGTGCGCATTTGATTCAATAATAAATGAAAGTCACTAAAGAAAGCAGTTGCCATGAAAGCTACTGTAGTAGGTTAGTTAAAATTTATGAATAAATGAATACATGTGTTTAAAATGTGAACTATGATTTGATCCTCTGTAGTCTGTGTAAATGATCTGTATGGCGCCAAATTCTGCACTGGTAATAATTTAATTTATTTATTAAATACTATTTATGTTACATTATTGTGATATGTCTCACGAATCTGTTGACAGTACAGATTATCTGTGAGACATATTAATTATTATTTACAACATATATACAGATTATATTTCAATACAAGTGTGCTTGCTTTTTTTGTAATGATAATGATAATGGTGATAATGATAAAAATATTAATGTAAATAATTCAAGACACAAAAAGTTACACTATGGTAGTTATATTAATAAATTTATGTTATGAGTTAATGTTTAGTTAAGTAATATTTTTTTAATGCGACTTATAGCTAGTTGTTTGCTGTTAATGAACGTCAATCCAGGTGGTAGTTCATTAAGTAGTGATGGCATAATATAATTTAATCTCTTGAAACCGAGCTATTTATACATAGAGGTTTTACATATTTAGTACTTGTTATGGCTCTTGTTTGTATGTTGTGAGAGACCTTATGCCTGAATCTTGGATCATGGTAGTAGAGATTCAGTACAGTAATTTGAAATAACTCTTTAATATTAAAATAAGGGATATCAGTGAAATATTTAAAGAACGTGTTTTGGCTATCTTGAAGATTATTAATTAAAGTTGTGTTTTGATTTCCCCAAGCTGCTATAGCATACCTTAATTTGCTTTCAATCAGAAATGGTTTTGTAAGTTTTCTTATCTACATACAATCGGAGATTGTAGAAGGTGTAGAGGTTTGCTCTTAGGCTTTTTATTGTGTTTACTGTGTGTGTGTTCATTTTAAAGTGTTCATAAAGGGTAATTCCTAGGTATTTTTGTGTCGAAGTACTATTTATGAAGGTGTTACATTTGCAACCTGCCAGGATGTTTTGGTGTATGCATGATATGCTGTGGTGCGTTAGTTTGTATTTTTCTTGTGTGAAGTGATCAACTCTGAAGCCTCCGTGGCTTAGGTGGCAGCACGCCTGCCTCTCACCGCTGGGTCCGTGGTTCAAATCCCGGTCACTCCATGTGAGATCTGTGCTGGACAGAACGGAGGCGGACAGGTTTTTCTCCGGGTACTCCGGTTTTCCCTGTCAAAATTTCATTCCAGCAACACTCTCCACTATCATTTCATTACATCTGTCATTCATTTAATCATTGCCCCAGAGGAGTGCGTCAGGCCTCGGCAGCCGGCACAGTTCATATCCTCGCCACTAGATGGGGGCTTCATTCATTCCATTCCTGACCCGGTCGGAGACTGGAAGCAGGCTGTGGATTTTCATTTTTTCAAGTGATCAACTCTGATGCGCATTATTTTAGATTCGGTTGTATTTATATACAAATTATTGTCATGACACCATCTTGTGATGTTATTGAAGTCTTCTTGAAGTCTATCAAAAGCTGTTTTAGAGTCATTATGTATGGTATATTGTGCCCTTTTAGCAAGAAATATGCCAATCACAGTATACCAGCGTAGCTCAATTCGTAATTTTCGGGGCAGCGGTAAGTTCCCCCACTCTGTGACTCACATATTTTGGATTAATTAGAGGATACACTTACAAAAATAACAACAAAATCAACTCCTATTTTTAACACATTTAATTAATAAAATTAATGGCGCTACAAACACTTTAACAATTAAATTACTAACCCATAATCATCTACTTGTTCCAAATGAACAAGGTATCACAATATAATAAAACAAATATTGTATTAAAACATATGGTTTCCACATAAACCAACAATTCCTACTTAGTCTTACTTCCATAAAGCATCAACTGTAAGTTTTATATAACTCCGAGCTCTTTGGCTCCATGCTTTATATAATAATGGTGTCATTCTTTGTACACCTCAAATACTATCTTTTATATTTTCTTAATCCTCAAAACAAATGTATAATTACATTTAAAATTCTATGTTAATTATCTAACTCAATATTTTGGGCATGTTCACACATTCAGCTGTTATCATCTCTCTTTATTTCACAAATATATTAAGGTAATCAGGAAACCACTTGTGTACTCCAGAGTATGAAGATACTTGACACAGTCAAAAAAACTATAGTTACTCCCGAAACCTAGTTGCCTTCAATTAACTCGTGGAATCCTACTTCCATCCAACATTACAATAGGGATTGTTATTTATCTCTTACGTCTTATAAGACCATTATCACAGAAGAAACTACGATCTGAACAGGCAAGAGGAAATATCAATCTACAAGGACCTCGGTTCAACGCCCGGGTCGTTAACAACTTTAAACACTCACGGTGTCTTTACTACATCTTACGAGACGGTTTCTGCCCACCCTCGCTCTAAGAGAGCCAGGCCATTAACTCGGGCGCGATTTATGACAAGGAGGGTGACTGGGCGACTCTCTGTCTAACCCATGTTAGCAGCTCCTTTTCAAGGCTTTCAAAACAAACCTTCACATTATACTCAGTCCTGGGGAGAGACCGGGCTTTTACTGTACCGTATTCATTCAAACAAATATTCTTTGGTTCATAGACCACTTTCGTAACCTTGGCATTTATTAATTATGAGAGGGTCCTCATTGATTGGGAAGATTAATACACATACGACGAC
Organism: Meconema thalassinum; assembly: GCA_946902985.2. Classification (NCBI taxonomy): domain Eukaryota; kingdom Metazoa; phylum Arthropoda; class Insecta; order Orthoptera; family Tettigoniidae; genus Meconema; species Meconema thalassinum. Next base: position 167,421,665 of record OX336396.1, read on the forward strand.
GAAGAATTAAGGGGCTTTTACCATAAGAGGATTCTGAGTTCGAATCTCTTCACATGCCTCGGGAACCTTTCCCTTATAGAGGACTTATACAAGACGCGATTTAAAGTCGGCCGTGGCCTACATGACATACGCTCAATAATACCATACATTAGCTCCCTTTTAAATAATACACACATGGCCTCGTGACCCTTGTCACAAATAGAGGACTTATACAATTATCAATTCACTACAATCAACTACCCTCCATAAGTAATTTACCAAGTATTTTAACCTCTACGCGTTCCTAGCGTGACATTTTAATATTATTTGCGCTCCTTTGCGCTATACATTATTTTAAGCCGAAATGTCTTCCCAAGAACTGATAAATCTCATTAGTAACAACTCACATTATTTTATTTCTTATATTAATCTTTTTCGTTGCCGATAAATCGCTCCCTTTTAAAATATTCCCTTGAACATCATGTCTTACACATATGTTAAGGCTTTAACGCTCTTATGTTCACATCAATTTATTTGATCTTTATATAATATTTCCATACTTAGTTATTATTATTATCTTTATTCTTTACACAAGCTCAAAAGCTATTTCTTTCATATCTCAACTTTACTTTATTTAAATATCTTTCATGATAATTACTGATATTTCGCTTGCTCTTATGACATTCGTTAAATACATTAACATTTTATTCACATATTTCCTCTACGGGATTTATTCTTTACATAATTATTTATAATTTCTCAAATTTCTATTTTTGTTCAGACCGCGTTCTTGTTTATTCAGTATTTATTTATTAAAACACATCCCTTTTACTCAAAAACTCCGGTGGATTTGTACACAGCCATTCCCTGACACCAAAATAGAATGAAATTCATTACTCACATGTGTTTTAAGGTCGTCCCATGACCTTTATTCTTGTGCGGTGTTTCATTCTGGCCCACTTTCAAATTTTACTCCATATTATGGAAATTCATCTTATGTACAAACACTTCTTGACTCATATTTAAGACACTTAACATTGACGACATTTTTATACACTGGTGTGTCCCTTTAGAACACACAATAAACACTAAAAAATATTAATTTAACACACAATCTTGATAAATTTACACTTCACACTTCTTGATCACTAGGCCGTATTTCTTAGCCTATCACACGTGACCTCTTAATTTCCCGTTTCCAAGGGTGAAATTTATTCAATGTCGGCTTCCTATCCTGCAGAATACGAAAGTCTCGAAACATCTACTGTTCCCTGGAATCCTAATTCTTCTACTTCTATTCTGGATGACCAGCTATTTATCTAGCTTGAACGGCTTCTTTGTAGATCTGGTTTATCGATCCTAGCGAAAGTCTATTCGGATCGAGGTCTCCTCAATAACCTATCGACGATCTATGGATTTAGTTTATAGCAGCTAGTACTTCTCGAGTCTAGTGCTTTTAGAATAGTTCGCCTGCTTTCTGGAGATAATGTTTATAGTCTCCGTTCTTCTTTTTTTTTGGTTTCTTTAATTTAGATAACTGTTTATCTTTCTGGTACGGTACTTCCGTACGTTATGATATATTCGTTCGTCTATTTAACGACCTATTGCCTTAAGTCCGACGTTCGCAGCCTGCTCTGACTATATCTTACGAACTTTTCACTATAACTTGTATACTGTCGGGCCTAAATCCTGTAACTAGGATTTTCCTAATCTTTCAACACGGCGATACTTTAAATTTCTTCTTTACCACTCCTTATGGAGGCAAGCAAGTTGTTAATACTGCGACGCCTATGGCTATCGGATATTACTTCTGCGGTGTAACACAGCGTTTCTCCCTTCAAGGAGTACTGGTAACTGTCTTCGATGTGACGCAGAGTTACGCCCCACACGGCTGTCTGAATACTGATGCGTAGCAACGCCCCCCTGGGCTATTTGGACCTGCTTGTACTGATGCGTAGTAACACCCCCTCGGGCTGTTCGGAACTGCATGTGCTGTGATGTAGCCTTACGCCCTCACGGACTGTCGGAATGACTGCATATACTGTTGATGCTCCAGCGTCACGTCCGCCTAGACGGACTTGTACTGCGTGATGCGTAGCAACGCCCCCTCGGGCTGTTCGAGACTGCGTGATTGGCTTGGTGAAGCCCGAAGCTTTATACTATTTCACTACAAAAAAATAAGACTCTAGCCCTTTCTGTGGCCAACTTCTAAAATAATGGTTGCACAATTATACAAATTATACCTTCCGAAAGCTCGTCTTCTCAATGTCAAACAATCTCATTGCACCCAAGAATCGATCGTGCAATTCGGAGATATTAATTAATTTCTCGTCCTCAATTGTGTGGGTGTTGCATTTCTTTTGTACTCTCCCCTCTACACCAGCCTTGGTACTTCCCCGATGACGTACACTTGCGTTTGCAGTTTTCTCCTGTGCAATTATTAAAGGGTTCTTCTTTACTAAAAAATCTCTCATTCAAAATGATTCACCGTACTGTACTTGTTTACACATTATTATACTCGTAAACGGGTTAAATTTAATTATTCCTCTTCTGGCACATAAGCGGTGTTGTCATTTTCCAGCAACGTAAGGTCGATTTCCGAGTCAGGCTTCCTTGTTTAATAGTGGGAATTTTCCACTCAGTTATTAATACTCATGACTCGCTCCCTTCTGAATGTCAAGAGGGGTGATCTCATCCTCTCGAACACCTGGTCCTCGTTGGTTGCACAACCTTAGGCTAGCATCCTAGCTGGATCTTTCTTTAAGTTACATTAGAAACTGTACGTTTCTTTCATTTCTTCCCCAAATGCATGGATTCGCCCTCATTGGACCCTATGGCACATGGGTTCAATATATATAGTGGTGTCATCAGCATAAATATTTTACTGTGTTTAATGGATTCATTCATGTCGTTTACGAACAGGTTATATAGTGTAGGTGAAATAATACTGCTTGAGGAATACCCTGTGTTCCATCTGCTGCGTCACTGATAGTGTTATTGATCATAACTGCCATTTCCCTGTTTTTCAGATTGCTTTCAAATAGTTTGTAAGTCGTGCCTCTTATTCCAATATCGTGTAATTTAGCAAGTAGTTTATTGTGATTTATTGTGTCAAATGCCATTATGTGATTGTTCTTATTTAAGACATTATTTATTACATTGGCAAATTCAGCCAGGAATAGTTCAGTACTTTTTCCCTTCCTAAAACCGTATAGGTGTCCCTTTAAAATATCATATTTATTTAGGAAATTCTTCAATCTCCTATCCAAGAATTTTTCCATTATTTTGTGTAGGATTGATAAAATGCATATTGGTCTGTAGTAGCCAAAGTCTAAGTGATCGCCATTCTTATATATAGGGTTAATAATTGTGTATTTCAGATATTTTGGTATTATGCCTGATTCGAATATCTTGTTTATGAGATGTATTATGATTGGTATAGTTTTTTTGGATGTTGCCTTTATGACTTTCAAGCGTATATTGTCTGCACCAGGCGATTTGTCTGGTTTTTAATTCCTTAATTATATTTTCAATTTCATATTCATCAGTTTCAAGTAATGTAAAGGAATTCATTAATGTGTTTCTATTTGATTGCCATATGTTGATATTACAGTTATGAGCGAGGCTGTTTATTTTTTCACTAAAGGTACTGTTAAATTTATTGACTATCACTTCGTTAGTATAATGTATTCTTAAATGTTTGTTTATGACTTCATTGACAGTTTGTGTTTTCCGACCTGTTATATCATTAATGACTTTCCACATTCCTTTATTATCGTTTCTGGAATTATTTATCTTATTTTTATAATATTGATGTATTGTTTTGTTTATTAGCTTGTTTAATTTGTTTCTGAAAGCTTTGTATTCATTTTATTGTAATATTATCCTTGTTTCTGATCATTGTTTTGTAAAGTCTGTCTCTTTCTTTACATTGTATTTATAGGTCATAAGTGAACCATTGTTTGCTTTTTCTGTGTTAACGTGTGGTTATGTAAGATGCTTTTTGTTAGATTTCCTTAAATTTGGTTGCTATATTGTCATTAGGATTTTTTAATTCAAGGCAATCTGTCCATTCTGTGTTGTTAAGTCTTGTGTGTATTAAATTGTCGTTCATTAGCGTAATGTACGATTCATTATCTTGTAATTGTGTATTATCATTTTTTGGCCAAATACCTGTATATGTTATGTAATGGTCAGAGATGTCTGATTGTATGACTGCAGAAGTATATTGATCTAGACTGCTGCGATAGTATTTGTGATCAATACATGTTTTCGAGTCTAAATTTGGATCATAACGAGTACATTGAGTGATAAGTGGTAGGAAACCATGAGTTGCCATAATATTTGTATATTTGATAGCTAATAGACTGATGTCATTAGATAAAGTATCAATGTTGATATCTCCTAAAATGGCATATTCGCTGTACTTACTGGTGTGTTGTGTTATTTGTGTCTCCAGTTCATCGATAAAGTCATTTATGTTAGTGCTAGGTGGTCTGTAAAAGCATGTTAATCCAATCTTTTTGTTCATGTGAAGTACTTCTATTACCATTGATTCATGAGTATTGGAAATGTATGAATTGTGTGTTCTAATAGCCATGTTGTTCTTTACATATATGGCTATGCCTCCTCCTTTACGAGTTGTTCTATTACAAAATATTAACATTAAAATTATCCAAAGTAAATAGGTAATTATTAGATTCAAGTATGTTAATTTCTGTTAAGCAAATAATATCCAGATCATTAATTTTCTTGCCTAAGGTTATGGTTAAATAATCCCAGTTTTTTATATAGATTGAATATTTAGAGAAAGGATATTGATTTCAGCATTATTTCTAGTCTTATTACCATTTTCGATGAAATCGGGTAGGCTATATTGAGAAATGTGAGTTCATTTTGTATTCCAGAAACATTTATATTGCCATCCCAACTGTTATTATTATTATTATTAATAATAATAATAATAATAATAATAATAATGATGATAATAACATTGTCTCTCAGTTTCCTGGTGGACCAATTGACGTGCAGCCATTTTAATGGTCTATTCGTACTGTCTAATTTGACACTTTGTTTGTGGTATTTTACGAGGTGACATCCTTCGGTTTGTAGATGTTTCCGCTGATGAAAAAGGAAATCTACTTCTTTGGTTGGGAATTGAACTGTTGGGGTGGTCTTGGAATCAGGAGTCTGACTAACTCACAAAGGAATGCCATGAAGAAGTTTCACATTGAAACTTTGACAGTTCGTATAAGATGAGAAGAGATGAACCTCGCGACAAGTCGCAAGTTTCGTATCATTAAAAGGAGGATACAAACTGTAGCCTATGAGCTTCGAGGAAATTGTATTCCTTTGTAAGACGAAATCCTATATCAGAACTATCCACACATTTATTCTATTCACACACTCTCTTGGGTGAACTTCCTGTATTATTTGTTGTTTTTACTATTGAATTTTAGGGGCTCTGCGACATCGTGTTCATGTAGCCCCGTGTACTTGGGTGTGTGTATAAATGAATTAGTTCCTCTCACTATAAGATTCTTAACCCGGGAAGTTACGAGCTGAAATGTTAGTCCAGAATTTATTTTTCAGATCGACTGATAATATATTAGCAAATCAATTCCTCTTAAACTTTGTTTTGAAATAATATTGAACCATATTGACTTGCAAATTCGTATACGATAATAATGTCCACCTGTCAATATTAATAATATTACAAAACGTCCTAACGTTGCGTGTATATCTTTCTGGCTACCATGAGCCCATCTTCAGTACATACAGATCTGAATCATAAACTAAAAGTAATCTTACGAAAAAAGATTACTGTAATTATCTCTTATGTATGAAAATCATACATTTATAAGAAATGTTGGTAATTATACTGTAATACACAAGCAAAATGAAGTTCCTTGAAATGAGATAAAAGGAGGGTAACATCTAGACGAAAGAATAAGTAAGTACTGTAATTATAGGCTAGACTAGTAAGTATGAAATTATATAAAGATTATAAAAAAATATGCTAGACTTATGAATAAGTATGAATTTATATAAAGCATGCTATAAAGCAAACTTGGACTGTTGGTGCAGCAGAAAAGAGGTGAATAGAAGCATTTCAAATGTGGTTTTACAGGAGGATGATGAAGATCAGATCGGTAGATAGATTAACAAATGAAGAGGTATTAAGATGAGTGGGAGAGGAGAGATGTCTCAAATGACTGCTAATGGAGAGAAGAGATACGTTGGTAGGGCACATACTAGAACACCCAGGAAAGCAAACTTAGGTAAGGAAGGAAGAGTCCAGGACAAGAACTGTAGGGGTAGACCAAGGTTAGAATATGTTATATAGCTTGTCTTGGATGTATGGTGTGGTAGCTATGTACTGTAGATATGAAGCGATTGGCTCAGGACAGGGAGGCGTGGAGATCTGCATAAAATCTGTCAAAATACTGAAGACTCAAACACAACATGCTATGCATGAAATTATATTAAGAATGCTAGATGAATGATCTAAATCATAAACTTAAAGAAATCATAGAAACAAAGAATAATTATTTCAAATTTATGAAAAACCATGCAATTGTAAGAAATTTTGGTAATTACACAATAATCTATATATATAAAAATGAATGTAACGTGATAGTTTGTCTGTGGGTATGTCTGTGGGTATGTCTCCTATGCGTTCATATACCATTCGTCCGATTGCGATGAAACTTGGGTGAGATGTTGAGTACACTCCATGGAAGGTTTCTGACTTAGTAAATCCATTTTACAATAGGTAGCGCACGCGTAGATTCAACAAATGAGCGAAGATGCGCGAAGCATTTCAACAAAGTCCCGTATAAAGTCATATACCAGTCGCCTGATAGTGATAAATGTTTGGTGAATTGTTGTGTACACTCCAGGAAAGGTTTCTGGCTAAGTAAATCCATTTTACAATACGAAGCGCACGTTTATATTCAACAAATGAGTGAATACGCGCGAAGCGTTTCGACAACGTCCCGTATACGTTCACATACCATTCATCCGATTGCGATGAAACTTGGGTGAGATGTTGTGTACACTTACGTGAAGGTTTCAAAATTAGTGAATACATTTCACAGTAGATAGCGCACAAGTAGATTTAACAAATGAGCGACGACACGCAATGCGTTTCAACAAAGTCCCGTATGCATTCATATACCATTCGTCCGATAGCTATGAAACTTGCGTAAAATGTTGTGTACACTGCAGGTAAATTTTCTGGCTTAGTACATCCACTTTACAATAGGCAGCGCACGAGTAGATTCAACAAATGAGCTACGACGCGCGAAGCATTTCAACAAAGTCACGTTTGCGTTCATATACCATTCGTCCGATAGCGATGAAACTAGGCTGAGATTTTGTGTGCACTCCAGGGAAGGTTTCTAGCTTAGTAAATCCCTTTTAAAAAAGGTAGAGCACGAGTAGAATCAACAAATGAGCAACGGCGCGCGAAGCGTTTCAACAAAGTCCCATATAATTTCATATACCATTCATCCGATAGCGATGAAACTTAGGTGAGATGTTGTGTACACTCCAGGGAAGGTTTCTGGCTTAGTACATACATTTTACAATAGGTATCGCACCAGTAGATTCAACAAATGAGCGATGACACGCGAAGCGTTTCAACAAAGTCCCGTATAAAGTCATATACCAGTCGCCTGATAGTGATAAATGTTTGGTGAATTGTTGTGTACACTCCAGGAAAGGTTTCTGGCTAAGTAAATCCATTTTACAATACGAAGCGCACGTTTATATTCAACAAATGAGTGAATACGCGCGAAGCGTTTCGACAACGTCCCGTATACGTTCACATACCATTCATCCGATTGCGATGAAACTTGGGTGAGATGTTGTGTACACTCCAGGGAAGGTTTCTGGCTGAGTACATCCATATTACAATATGTAGCGCAAGAGTAGAATCAACAAATGAGCGACGACACGCGAAGCGTTTCAACCATGTCCCGTATGCATTCATGTACCATTCGTCCGTAGCTATGAAACTTGGGTGAGATGTTGTGTACACGTCATGGAAATTTTCTGGCTTAGTAAATCCACTATACAATATGCAGCGCACAAGTTGATTCAACAAATGAGGGACGACGCGCGAAGCGTTTCAACAAAGTCCCGTATAAGGTCATATACCATTCTGCCGTTAGCGGTGAAACGTGGGTGAAATATGGTGGACACTCCAAGGAAGGTTTCTGGCTTAGTAAATACATTTCACAGTAGGTAGCACACGAGTAGATTCGACAAATGAACGACGACATGCAGAGCGTTTCAATACAGTCCCCTATGTCTTCATATCCCATTAGTCCGATAGCGATGAAACTTGGGTGAGATGTTGTGGACACTTACGTGACGGTTTCTAACTTAGTAAATACATTTTACAGTAGGTAGCGCACGAGTAGATTCAACAAATGAGTGACGGAGCGCGAATCGTTTAAACAAAATCAGGTATGCGTTCATATACTATTCATCCGATTGCGATGAAACATTGATCAGTTATTGTGTACCCGCCAAGGAAGGGGACTTAGTAAATCCATTCCACAATAAGTAGCGCAAGAGTAGAGGCAACAAATGGGTGACGAAGCGCGAAGCGTTTCAACAAAATCCCCTATTGCGTTCATATAACATTCTTCGATGCGATGAAACCTTGATGAGTTATTGTGTACCCGCCAGGGAAGGGCTTCGACTTAGTAATACATTTCTCAATAGGTAGCGCACGAGTAGATTCAACAAATGAGTGACAGCGCACGAATCGTTTAAACAAAACCCCGTATACGTGCATATACAATTCATCCGATTGCGATGAATCATTGATGAGATATTGTGTACACGCCAGGGAAGGGTTTCGACTTGGTAAATCCATTTCACATGAGGTAGCGTACGAGTAGATTCAACAAATGAGTGACAGCGATGAAACTTTTGAAAGTTGTTGTGCACGCTTCCACGAATGGTTCTAAATTAGAAAATCCATTTTACGATAGCTTAGAGGCAGTTAACATGTTGTGTATCCAAAAGCACTTCAAGAAACAGAATTTCAACGCCAACACTTTCTTTGATTGGCATTGCAACGCATGCCGGGAACAGCTTGTACACAAATAAAATTAAATACCTCGGAAAAAGATTAAATAAATGGTGAAATTCAGGCGAAGGAGTAACGTAAAATTATATAAAGAATAATAGACGAAGGAATAAGTACGAAAACCATACAAGTACGAAATAGGTTGGTTGGTTCATAAGTTTAGGGGCTGCGACAACGCGGTCATGTAGCCCCGTGTACTTTGGGTGTGTGTAGAATCTGTCTGATGTATGTCTCCCCTTATTATTCCCGTTTTCCAACGGGGTAGGGGATGAGATGCGATGGAAGTATTTGTGGCGACGGTTTTTACGGCCGGATGCCCTTCCTGACGCCAACCTCATGAGAGGAGTTAAAGAGATGAAATGAATGATGGTGAATGAAACTGGGCAAGGATGGGGAAGGAAGCGGCCGTGGCCTGTTAGAAGGTACCGTCCCAGCATTTACCTGGTATTGAAAATGGGAAACCACGGAAAACCAATTCAAGGATGGCCGACGGTGGGGCTCGAACCCACGCGTTTACCGAGTAAGCAGAGAGCTTGGCCCCATGACCTAATGCTGCGCTTTAGCCAGCATAGCCACTACTGTCCGTGTGTAGATTCTGTCTGATAACCAGTGTTAATTGTGATGACTGTATTAGTGTGTGTATCTGCTTTTTAATTCAAGTAAGGACTGCAACTTTGAATTTTTCAAATAGTTCCTACTTTTGCCGCCATGCGCCACCGTCAACGACTACTAGGCCAAGTTCAGAACTTAGCTACTAGACGCCACCTCAGTCGGCTCTTGGCAACGAACGTAGAAACCTATGAGCGTTGTTTACATTCTTAACCTATCCAATTTAGCTTCACACAGGTGCAATTAGTGAAAGGTTCTTTAACATGCCATAAATCTATGACATAAGTATGAAATAAATACCTAATTATGAGAAGCCTTATATTTCTTCAGAACTATGAAAATGAAACAATAAGTATACATGTGTTCTCTTCTAGAAAAATAAATCAGAAACTTAAAAATATCTTTATTAACAGAGAAAAGTAGAAAAAAGTTGTATTTTCTAATGATAATAAATAATTATAGGAGAATCCTCTCATCTATTCGAAAAAATGTTTTCTCAGGTGAATACGGTATTGAGTTAATACATATAAACAAAACTTAATGCATTTTGTAAAATAAATATTGACACGCAGACACTATCATCTTTTAAGAATGTATTTTGAAATTCAGATACTGATGTAGCTTGTGAGGTTGAGACGAACGTATCATGATGATGATGATGATAATTGTTGTTTTAAGGGGCCTAACATCGAGGTTATCGGCCCCTAATGATCTGGGTGATAGCGAAAATGATAATGAAATGGAAACCAGAACGAAAATTATGTGAGACGGAAAATACGTACAAAAAGGAACTCAGATGGAAACAACTCACAATATGGTCTTACAAAAGGGAATTTAGAACGAAAAGATTCACAAAAAGAATAGATTGAAAAAGAACCACAAAATGTAGGCTAGGGTCAAAATACGTACAAAATGCAATGTAGCGTCGAAATACTTACAAAATGCAACTGAAATTCAAAATACTTACAAAATGCAAATGAGATCGTAAATACGTACAAAATGCAATCGAGGTTCAAAATACTTACAAAATGCAATTGAAATTGAAAATACACAATGCAATTCAGATTGAAATAGGCCCTATCCCAGTTCCAATCCAAATTATTCACAAAGTGCAATTGAAATTCAAAATACTTACAAAATGCAATTGAAATTGAAAATGCTTACAAAATGTACGGTAGATTCAAACGACTCATGTGGATTGACAATACTTACAAAATGCAATTTAGATTGAAAATACTTGACAAAATGTAATTTCGATTCAAAATACCCACACAATGCAATTGAGAATCAAACTATGTGCAAAATGCCCGCCAAACAAAATGCAATTTAGATTGAAAATTCGTGCGAAATGCGGTTTTGGTTGAAAATACTTACAAAATGCAATTGAAATTCAAAATACTCACAAAGGTCCCTCCGCCATATTGAAAGACTTACTAAAAAGCAATTTAGATTGTCAATTTTTACAAAATGCTATTGAGGTTGAAAACAATCGCGAGATGTAATTTAGATCGAAAAAACATACAAAAAGCAACGTAGATTAAAAATGCCTTAAAAAACGCTAGAAGGGAATTTAGATACACGGTCAACCAAGTAACAAAAACAGTGCGGGAATCTTAAAGAGAAAAGTAAATATAATGAAAAGAGGAGAGGAGAGGGGATAGAGGAGAAGGTCCGCCCCAGAGGTAAGGGACAAAAGGGGAAAAAGGGCCCAGCTCAGGAATCCCTCGGGGTCGCCAACTCCCGAACTCACCAGCCGTGAGCCCCTGAGGGTGTAGCATTATCTACGGTGCACCAGAAGTGGTGGGGCTACATATACCTTACCTCCTTAAGGGCCTTGAGCACAAGGCAGGAGGTAAAAGGAGAAGAAAAGGAAAGCTGACCCCTCACAGAAGGAGGGTATCAGGAAAGATGAGACAAGGGCCAATTAAGGCGGGAAAGTGAAAGACTCCCTAGGCCTCGGATAACCTAATACCGGAACGTATCAGCCAAAGTCTGTATCTGTATCTAAATCAGACATTGCCTATTTAGCAATAACATGCTCGTATGACATCTACTTTGTGTGCAGAACTAACTCATTTACCCAAATACAGGCTTTAGAAGATAATTGTAATTATTTCTGTTATCTCACAAAGGAATTCAATTTCCCGAATTCAAGTTGAATTAACAAGCACAGAGCATATATCATCTTGAAAGTAAATTATGTCAAGGAGTTTGAGAATAATGTTCTAAATAATTTATAATTCTTTTCTTGGAATGTAAAAAAATATCCTTTGAAAAATAATGTAGTATTTTACTGTGACAGGATATGTCTCTTTCTGTAGCAAACTGTCAAGTGTACAAAGTGGTTCTATCGCTCTTTGTCGTAGGCAGTCATTTGCCAGTGTCACGGTAATGTCACCGAGTCACTTAGCAAAACGCACGGTGAATTTAATATGGAACTGTCAGTAACTCCCGGCATGGCGCGTTCACAGAATTATACAGTAGTCTATTATCTGGCCACAATAAATCACTTGTGTACAAGGTGAGATGGTTGGTTGGTTCTTAAGTTTAGGGGCTGCGACAACGCGGTCATGTAGCCCCGTGTACTTTGGGTGTGTGTAGAATCTGTCTGATAACCGGTGTTAATTGTGATGACTGTATTAGTGTGTGTTATCTGTTTTTTAATTCAAGTAAGGACTGCAGACATATGAATTTTTCAAATAGTTCCTACTTTTGCCGCCAAACGCCACCGTCGACGACTACTAGTTCAGAACTTAGCTACCAGACGCCACCGCAGTCGGCTCTTGGCAACGAACGTAGGAACCTAAGAGCGTTGTTTACATTCTTAACCTATACAATTTAGCTTCACACAGGTGTAATTAGTGGAAGGTTCTTTAACATGCCATACATCAATGACATGGGACCGCCGGCTTTACTTCCCCTCCGAAGGAAGGCATACTGAGGGATTTTTAACGCTCTTAAGAAATCCGACGTCTTCGGCCAGATTTGAACCCGCGATCTTGGGCATAGAAGCTCAGCATGCTACCGACTATGCCACCGAAGCCGCCAAAACAAGGTGAGATCTGTTTAATAAGATTATTGTCAGTATAATAATAAAAATAATAATAATAAATGGGGTAGGCAGCCCTGAGCCGTAGTGAAGGCAACCTGTCTAGGAGATGGAAAACTCCAAAATTAAACCTACAATGGTAGCGTCTGACCCGGAACGGGCGGCTGCCAACAGCGTCTGTATTCCATGTTAGGGACGGCTGATAACAAAACCTGGCTGTAGGTATAAAAGGCAAATCCATCTAATGCATGATGGAGAAATTAACGAGTAATGCCTCGGATGAAATGCCGCTGCCTGGGGAGCGCCAGGGCACGTTTGGAGCCGGTGCTGGACGTGACAGTATGCGAGCCGCCGGTGGTAGAGGGCTGAACAGGCGGGCCCCTACCGGGCAAGATCCCGAAATCATTACAGCCGACAAGCGTTTGCAAGATGAGCCTGAGCAGCGAAGTGAATCATTATCTAGTACTTCACCTGCTGAAGGTGCTGCACAGGTAACTCAACCTGTGCTCACCCAGGCAGGACTGCCACGACAGCGTATTAAATGGACAAATGTCATGTATGAAACCATAATACGCACTTATTTTAGAGTTACTGACTTCGGGCAGAATTCAGTTGGTTATAGGCAACGCTTACATTCTGAATTTCTGTTGCATTACCCTGAACTAACTGTGACCGAACAGAGAGTATCTGATCAATACAGGGCTATTCTCCGGAATAATCTTATCCCTGAAGCCAGAATGAACACCATTAAAGAAGAGGTAGCGGGTTCAAACCCGGCCGAAGCCGTCGGATTTTTTAAGAGCGTTAAAAAATCCCTCAGTATGCCTTCCTTCGGAGGGGAAGTAAAGCCGGCGGTCCCATGTCATAGATTTATGGCATGTTAAAGATCTTTCCACTAATTACACCTGTGTGAAACTAAATTGGATAGGTTAAGAATATAAACAACGCTCTTAGGTTGCTACGTTCGTTGCCAAGAGCCGACTGCGGTGGCGTCTAGTAGCTAGTTCTGAACTAGGCCTAGTAGTCGTTGACGGTGGTGTTTGGCGGCAAAAGTAGGAACTATTTGAAAATTCAAAGTTGCAGTCCCTACTTGAATAAAAAAAAACAGATACACACACTAATACAGTCATCACAATTAACACCGGTTATCAGACATATTCTACACACACCCAAAGTACACGGGGCTACATGACCGCGTTGTCGCAGCCCCTAAACTAAGGAACCAACCAACCAACCAAAGAAGAGGTACGGCGTGAGAAGGAAGGTGTGAATGGAGACATTCAGAACAGTGTTCCTGAAGAACTGGAGTCGGCACAAGCTGATAGCCAGAACCTTCAAGAAGTAGATCCAGTTTCCATGCAAATTATCGATCAATACCAAATTGGAAAGTTGAAGAATGAAATGATGACTACAGTCATAGAGTTTTATGGAACTGATACAAATTGCAGGCCGAAAATACCGAAAGTCAATGGTTCAAGAAAGCTGACAAAGATACTGAGTATCATGAATCGGGATGTTTTGCCGGAACATGTTGAAGCATCTGCCAATCTGGAATCCCTTCACACTATTATTTACTGTGGTGCAGTAACTTTTGTGTGAGCTATGGGTATTGGACAACGTGAACGGAAAAAGCAAATGCCATCGATGCCAAACTGGGAAAGAAGACTTGTTGGAAGGATTGAACAGCTCAGGGCAGATATTGCTAGAATGACAATATGTTCGTGGTATAAGAACAAGAAAATTACTGAGGAAAGCTGAGCATATAATGAGACAAAACACAGACCACACACAGCGAGATGTACCAAATTCAACACCTGAAGAGTGCTTAGATACCTTGAAACAAAGGCTGTCTGTTTTATCCGCCAGACTTGCAAAGTATAGGGTCATTATGAAGAGGAAGAAAGATAACTTCCTTTTCGCCAACTCAGAGAGAAGATTCTATCAGACTCTGGGTAAGATAAAGGTTTCTGCGGACAAAAACTATCCGACTAAAGAAGAAGTTCAAGAATTTTGGGGCAAACAACTGTCTACACCATCTCATCATGACACTCAATCAAGTTGGGTAAGAGAAGAACAGCAAGCTTCCCAAAGATTTGAGCAAATGCAGCACGAGAAATTCACCACAAATGATATTAAGGAAGTTATCAACAACTTAGCGAATTGGAAAGCCCCCGGCCCTGACCAGATTCAGAATTTTTGGTATAAGAAGTTCTGGAGCATCCACAATCGACCAGGTGAGTTCATTAATGATGCCATCCTTCATACTGATAGCTTGCCCGAATTCATCACACGTGGCATCACATATTTGCTTCCAAAAGATCTTCAGAATACATGGGATCCTACAAAATATCGTCCCATCACATGTCTGCCCACGTTGTATAAGATCAATACATAATGCTTGGCTAACAGGATATATGCACACTGTGAAAGAAACAATATAATTGCCGTGCAACAGAAAGGTTGTAAAAAGGGTTCAAAAGGGTGCAAAGAACAACTGATAATTGACTCAGTTGTGTGTGGCCAGGCACACTTAAATCACCGAAACCTTCACATGGCGTGCATCGATTATAAGAAGGCCTTTGATTCTGTGCCCCATGACTGGCTAGTAGCAGTGCTGCGATTGTATAGGATCGATGAGGTATTTGTCAGTTTCTTGGAAAGAGTTATGTCAGCATGGCAAACTAGACTGTGTCTCAGTACGCCACGCGGAGATATACGAACAGATGAGATATCGATTCGGAGAGGCATCTTTCAAGGAGACTCCCTTTGCCCCTTATGGTTTGTCCTGGCAAAGAATCCTTTAACTACCCAGCTTAACTCTACTCACTACGGCTTTTCTATCAAGATTGGAAAGAGAGTTGGTACTCGGATAAATCATCTGCTATACATGGACGACCTTAAACTCTATGCCGAAACAGAGTCGCATCTGGAAAACTTGTTGAGAATAGTTGAAGCATTCTCACGAGACATACAAATGGGATTTGGTTTGGACAAATGTCGGACACTAAAGGTGGTGAGAGTAAAAGTACAGAAGTCCGGGTATGAGCTGGAAGATGGACAGCATATTAGGGCTATGTTGGCAGAAGACACCTACAAATACTTAGGAGTAAAGCAAGCTAAGCATATTGACCATGTGTCAATAAAGAAAGATCTGTCCTGTAAATTTGTCAAAAGATTAATACAAAACATAAAAACGCACTTGAACAGCAAAATCCTAGTAAAAGCTGTTAACACGAATGCTGTACCTGTGCTGAGCTACTCCTTTGGCATAATCAAATGTTGTAAAACGGACATCGAAGGACTTGAGCGAAAAATGAGAACGATGCTCACAAAAGGAAGGAAACACCACCCACGATCTTCAATAGAGCGATTGACTCTACCCAGAGGCCTAGGTGGACGTGGGTTCGTTGACATTGATAATCAGATTTATTTATTTAATCGTATGGTGAATTATATACAAAATTTACATTATACAACATTATCCGCATTCTGCAACCAAGTTATGACATTCGGAGTGACATGAAAGAGTTCAGCAGGGTTCCCAGGGAACGAGAACAGAGGGCAGCGTCGGAGCAGATGATCCATTGTCTGCTCCTCTTGATCACAGTCGCACATTGCTGAATTGATCCAGCCCCATCTGTGTTGAAAGAATTTACAGCAGCCATGGCCGGTTCTGAATCTGTTAAGACGGCACCACAGTTTCCTTGGAAGGTCAGAACCTTTCAGTTCCTTTGTAGGATCAAGAGAATGGGCACTTGTCCCCGCTGTTTTTGTTGACCACTCGTTTTTCCAACTTTGGTTTAAATTAAACCCATCCACATACAGTATTTATGCAGTAACATATGTTGGCCTCCTAGACCGTAGTCGCTGTTGTGAGGGATGGCAAAATTCATGGTGTAGTGGTAAAGTAGGCGAAGCCCTGATCTTCTTAGCCTCTCTCAACAATGCTTGTTTCCTTCTTAGATGTGGTGGAGGAATGTGGCTCAGCACAGGCAGCCAATGGAAAGGCGTTGACTTAATAGTACCAGTGATGCATCGCATTGTGTCATTTAATCTTGAGTCTACTTTATGCACATGTGCACTTTCCAACCACACGGGTGCACAGTATTCTGCTGTGGAATAGACAAGGCTAATGCCAGTTAGGCGTAAGCAGTCGGCAGAGGCTCCCCAGGAAGTACCACTAAGTTTATGTAGGATTGATAATCAGATGAAACGACAGATAGTCAGCCTTAGGGAGTACTTCTACGCAGAAGCGAGGTCATCTGTACTTCACAGAGCCATCAGTGAGGCGGACAGATCAACGCCACTGGTCTTGTGTCAGCAAGAGATTCAACACCTCCTACATACTGACCTTCAGAAAATGGAAGCATGGAAAGGAAAACCTTTGCACGGAAGACATCCAAATGAGGTAAGTCAAGCAAATGTTGATATAACTGCGTCAAACTACTGGCTCACTTCAGGACAGATATTTCCAGAAACTGAAGGTTTTATGCTAGCAATTCAAGACCAGGTCATCCCTACAAGGAACTACCTCAAGTTCATTGTAAAAGATCCCGCTGTACCAGATGATAAGTGCCGCTACGGATGTCAACAGTCAGAAACAATACAGCATATTACATCTGCATGTAGATATTTCCTGGCAACAGAGCACAAACAAAGGCATGATGCAGTTGCTAAAATCTTGCATCAGGAGTTGGCTGATAAGTTTCAGCTTTTGAAAGGAAAGAAAGTTCCGTACCACCAATATCAGCCAGAGTGTGTTCTTGAAATCATTGAATACAAGCTGTATTGGGACCGAACTATTTTGACTGATCAATCGGTATCACACAACAGGCTGGATCTGGTGATTGTAAACAAGAAAACCAAGCAAACTACATTGATTGATGTTGCGATTCCTAACAACAAGAATCTACAGTCAAAACACATTGAAAAGATCAGCAAATACAGCGAGTTGGTCGACCCTATCAAAAGACAATGGCATGTAGAGCGAGTGAAGACCATACCTATCATTGTCTCGAGTACGGGCGTGATCCCAAGTACCTTGCTCCAAGGCCTGAAAGAACTGGATCTGGATACTCGGTTGTACAAACTAATGCAGAAGGCAGTAGTTCTATCAACAACCAGAATCGTTCGGAAGTTCATGGGTAGCGAAATTCTAGCTTAGAAGTTGCTGTTTCCGTAGCTATACTTTGGTTCACTGAAGCCCGTATAGTTACGTTGTAGTATACCAGAAATGTGTTATATGTACTGTATAAACCAATAATAAAAATAATAATAATAATAATAATAATAATAATAATAATAATAATTTAATTTAATTTAATTTATTTATTAAATACTATTTATGTTACATTATTGTGACATGTCTCACGAATCTGATGACAGTACAGATTATCTGTGAGACATATTAATTATTATTTACAACATATATACAGATTATATTTCAGTACAAGAGTGCATGCATTTTTTTGTAATGTTAATGATAAAATATTAATGTAAATAATTAAAGATACAAAAAATTACACTATGGTAGTTATATTAATAAATTTATGTTATGAGTTAATGTTTGGTTAAGTAATATTTTTTAATGCGACTTATAGCTAGTTGTTTGCTGTTAATGTTTGTCAGTCCAGGTGGTAGTTCATTAAGTAGTGATGGCATAATATAATTTAGTCTCTTGAAACCATAGCTATTTATACATAAAGGTTTAACATGTTTAGTACTTGTTATGGCTCTTGTTTGTATGTTGTGAGAGACCTTATGCCTGAATCTTGGATCATGGTAGTAGAGATTCAGTACAGTAATTTGAAACAACTCTTTAATATTAAAATAAGGGATATCAGTGAAATATTTAAAGAACCTGTTTTGGCTATCTTGAAGATTATTAATTAAAGTTGTGTTTTGATTTCCCCAAGCTGCTATTGCATATCTTAATTTGCTGTCAATCAGAGCACTGTAAATTGTTTTGTAAGTTTTCCTATCTACATAAAATCGGAGATTGTAGAAGATGTAGAGGTTTGCTCTTAGGTTTTTTATTATATTTACTGTGTGTGTGTTCATTTTAAAGTGTTCATCAAGGGTAATTCCTAGGTATTTTTGTGTCGAAGTACTATTTATGAAGGTGTTACATTTGCAACCTGCCAGGATGTTTTGGTGTATAATAATAATAATAATAATAATAATAATAATAATAATAATAATAATAATAATAATATCGTATGGCCTCGGGTGCCAGGTGCAAGCTTTGTAATTTGACACCCAGAGGGTAGCTTGCATGCCGAATTTCGTTGTTCCTTGAAGCACTATGAAAGTCAGGGAGGTTAGATATCTAAGCTCCTTGAACACTATAGCGCTTTCTAGCAGAGAAATAAGGAACTTTGTGCTGGTGGAAAATCCCGAGATTAATTTTGCCATTATGAACACGGCCTACTGAATTCAAATGGGTTCTTTGACATGGCAACATCGTATGATATGCGTGCCGTAAATTTTTGCCGCCTTTCAAAAAATTACCTACCGCGGCCAGGAGCTAACCTGCAAGCATGGGGTTTGTAATCCGACGCGATAACCACTCATCCACCGAGGCAAACTATTGTCAGTATTAAATGATTGTTAAAGAAAGCTTTTCAGTCGGTCAACACAAATTGTGCCCAATTATATGATTTAGTTAAACAAGTATTGACATGCCCTAACCTGAAAGAAATATGATATTATCACAAAATAGCACCATTTCATATACAAAAATGGGGGTATTTCATTGGATAACATGTTTCAATCGACAAGTGACCATCATCAGATTCTGTTCACTTAGGCTTAGTTAATGTACAATTTCTATGAATGACACTTATGCACAAATATACCCCAAGAACCACCTCCAGCACTGTGAGACTTCCCAAGGCAATTGCTTTAAAGGGGAAAGTGTTGACTTGTAATGGCATTGGAATGAAACCAGATAAACAATCAGTCTCATTACTTAATTTGCAGAACTTGTAGAAGTGGGAAACCACGGATAACCATGGTGAAAGTGGAAATAGAATCCACCTCTTCTGAATTTTACTTCATGAGGCTGAGTATATCATGTTCCAGTCCATAGACCAGATTTATATTATTTAGAAAGGCCGGGAATCGAACCCAGGCCTCTGCGGTGACAGCCAACAACGCTAGCCACTATGCAACTAAGCGGACGTATGGATCAATAGTGGATCTCAACGAGGCGGACGTCAGGATCGATACTGGATCTCAAAGGTGACGACCAAGAATGTTAGTCCCTACGCAACGAGGCCGACGTCAGGATCGATACTGGATCTCAAAGGGTGACAACCAGCAAAGTTAGTCCCTACGCAACGAGGCGGACGTCAGGATCGATACTCGATCTCAAAGGGTGACAACCAGCAAAGTTAGTCCCTAAGCAACGAGGTGGACGTCAGGATCGATACTGGATCTCAAAGGGTGACAACCATAACATGTTAGTCACTACGCAACGAGGTGGACGTCAGGATCGATACTGGATCACAAAGGGTGGCAACCAAGTATGTTAGTCACTACGCAACGAGGTGGACGTCAGGATCGATACTGGATCTCGAAGGGTGACAACCAAGTATGTTAGTCACTACGCAATGAGGTGGACGTCAGGATCGATACTGGATCTCAAAGGGTGACAACCAAGTATGTTAGTCCAAGACCAACTACAATACTCAGACCTTAATGCAGGTATCGAAAGTGTGAAAATGGCGTACGCGGAAGCCCGAGATATTGTTTGTTTACATTCGTTGCTGGGATACAATATTAGCTTTGATTAGCTTCGTTTGATGAAAGTTGGGATAAACTATTGCTCATCTGTAATGTTTAGTGTCTTCAGTATGTCTGTTAAGTCCAGTTCACGTTAATGTACTGCAATCGTGTGTAAATAATGTGATAATACTCTTATTATGGACTGGTTCGATTGTGTGATGATTGTTCAGTCAACCGATGGCATTGTGTCATTTACTGCAGATGTTGAATTACCTAAGACTAAAGCATTAATAGAAGTGTCTCAAGAATATACACCGCTAGTTAGTGACAATATAATAATAGCTTAGTACACTTCAGTACCGGTAGTGTCGAACTTAAGTACGTAAAGGGAAAACGCAATGAGCATCTACGGCAAGACCAACCCGTTTACGTTATCTTGAACGCTCAGCTTCATGTGCCTCCGTAAATCCTTACCAGTCTGGTAGATGTTCTACACTGCCTTGTATACACGCCAAATACTACAGTGAACTTCTGTTTTATTGGTTAAGGAAGATGTTTCCCCTGTGCCAAACAGTGAACTTATTGTGTTCCGTCATTATTCATACTTTTGTGATTCTTACAGCTTGCAAGTTATTTTTTATTATGATGTGTGTAATAAAGTGTGGTGAGTAACTTGCCAATTATGTACTTATATTGCGAGATGGTGTGCCGCGATAATTCCGTAAGAGGGAGATGGTACTTTCCTACCTACATTATTTTACTAAATCTACTATTTCCAGCGTACAACTATTCCAAACGGTAACAGCGAATGTTTAATAGGTTAGATGGTAACATATTATCGTGTCCTTTGTGTGTGGTAATCTCAATAATTATGTTCAGATATCCACACGACGACTTCTTTGCATATTTCAATCAACTAATTCGGTGTGATGTTCTAGCCGAGATTTTAGACAATTCCTCGAGAGGTCTTAATTGAATTGTATCTCTATAGCGTTGGTTCGATTATTTCAGGCAACTATTCTCATTCCGATTGTGTATACAAATACTCTGCATGTGCTAGGACAGCACTTCAGTAACCGGGTACTTTCTTCTCTCCTACTTCAGAATCTGTTTGGTTTTATGCTAATAATATTAATCTATAATTACTGAACTTAAATACAAATCGTGATAACTCGCCAAAAAGCTTCTTATTCAACCACAGAAACAGTGAGACTATTGTAGCTGCCCCTTGGGCGAAGACGAAGAAACCTATAATTCGAGGCCAGCATTATATAGATAAATTAATTCAGGTAAGTCTAAATTGTTGATGCATATTTCTTCGGAACCTAGTCTTGTCTTGTGATATCTTTTATGCTCTTGGGTGAGTAAAGATAATAATTTACTCGAACTGTCAATACCCCGATGACATGATCTTAGCTATTGGTAGGGCAACCATCGCCGCCATGTTTTTTCTACATTATGGTCTGAGGATTGTAGTTGGTCTTGGTTAGTCACTACGCAACGAGGCGGACGTCAGGATCGATACTGGATCTCAAAGGGTGGCAACCAAGTATGTTAGTCACTACGCAACGAGGCGGACGTCAGGATCGATACTGGATCTCGAAGGGTGACAACCAAGTATGTTAGTCACTACGCAACGAGGTGGACGTCAGGATCGATACTGGATCTCAAAAAGTGGCAACCAAGTATGTTAGTCACTACGCAACGAGGTGGACGTCAGGATCGATACTGGATCTCAAAGGGTGACAACCAAGAATGTTAGTCACTACGCAACGAGACGGACGTCAGGATCGATACTGGATCTCAAAGGTTGACAACCAAGTATGTTAGTCACTACGCAATGAGGCGGACGTCAGGATCAGTACTGGATCTCAAAGGGTGACAACCAATTATGTTAGTCACTACGCAACGAGGTTGACGTCAGGATCCATACTGGATCTCAAAGGGTGGCAACCAAGTATGTTAGTCACTACGCAACGAGGTGGACGTCAGGATCGATACTGGATCTCAAAGGGTGACAACCAAGAATGTTAAGTCAGTGCGTAAGGAGGTCGACGTCAGGATCGATACTGGATCTCAAAACGTGACAACCAAGAATGTTAGTAACTACGCAACGAGGTGGACGTCAGGATCGATACTGGATCTCAAAGGGTGACAACCAAGACTGTTAGTCAGTGCGCAAGGTCAACGTCAGGATCGATACTGGATATCGAAGGGTGACAACCAAGTATGTTAGTCACTACGCAACGAGGCCGACGTCAGGATCGATACTGGATCTCAAAGGGTAACAACCAGCAAAGTTAGTCCCTACGCAACGAGGCGGACGTCAGGATCGATACTGGATCTCAAAGGGTGACAATCAAGAATGTTAGTCCCTACGCAACGAGGTGGACGTCGGGATCGATACTGGATCTTAAAGGGTGACAACCATAACATGTTAGTCACTACGCAACGAGGCGGACGTCAGGTTCGATACTGGATCTCAAAGGGTGACAACCAAGAATGTTAGTCACTACGCAACGAGGTGGACGTGAGGATCGATACTGGATCTCAAAGGGTGACAACCAAGTATGTTAGTCACTACGCAACGAGGTGGACGTGAGGATCGATACTGGTTCTCAAAGGGTGACAACCAAGAATGTTAAGTCAGTGCGTAAGGAGGTCGACGTCATGATCGATACTGGATCTCAAAGGGTGACAAACAAGAATGTTAGTCACTACGTAACGAAGCTGACGTCAGGATCGATACTGGATCTCAAAGGGTGACAACCAAGAATGTTAGTCACTACGCAACGAGGCTGACGTCAGGATCGATACTGGATCTCAAAGGGTGACAACCAAGTATGTTAGTCATTACGCAATGAGGCGGACGTCAGGATCGACACTGGATCTCAAAGTGTGACAACCAAAAATGTTAGTCCCTACGCCTCGAGGTGGACGTGAGGATCGATACTGAATCTCTAAGGGTGACAACCAAGATTGTTAGTCCCTACGCAACGAGGTGGACATCATGATCGATACTGGATCACAAAGGGTGACAACCAAGAATGTTATGTCAGTGCGTAAGGAGGTCGACGTCAGGATCGATACTGGATCTCAAAGGGTGACAACCAAGTCTGTTAGTCACTACGCAACGAGGTGGACGTCAGGATCGATACTGGATCTCAAAGGGTGATAACCAAGAATGTTAGTCACTACGCAACGAGGCGGACGTCAGGATCGATACTGGATCTCAAAGGGTGACAACCAAGTATGTTAGTCACTACGCAACGAGGCGGACGTCGGGATCGATACTAGATCTCAAAGGGTGACAACCAAGAATGTTAGTCACTAAGCAACGAGGCGGACGTCGGGATCGATACTGGATCTCAAAGGGTGACAACTAAGTATGTTAGTCACTACGCAACGAGGCGGACGTCGGGATCGATACTGGATCTCAAAGGGTGGCAACCAAGTATGTTAGTCACTACGCAACGAGGCGGATGTCAGGATCGATACTGGATCTCAAAGTGTGACAAACAAAGGTGGTCTGTTAATAATTCAAACAGGTGAATTGATACTCAGCAATTTTTCTAGGTTTATGCTGTGTCTTATGTGGGGTTTCGCCTAGGAACACCACGCTGGCTCATCAGCGGGCTCTTGGTGTCCACGCTGATGAACCAGCTTGGTGTTCCTAGGCGAAACCTCACACAAGACACGACATAAACCTAAAATAATTGCTGAGTTTTAATTAACGGGCCGTGAAAGCCAATACACCATCTTTTTGGGTGAAATGATATTCCTGTAGTATGATGCACAATGTTTGTATAATTTCAGACATCAGTTGTCGGAGCAGATCACAAAACCCAAATCATTTGACTGTGTGAACAAAAAAACTATATGACTGAATGCACTGGCTGCTGGGGTAAATCATTGCACTCTCCGAGGACAATATGTACTTCGCCCTGTCTCTGTCGAGTTCTTATTTTATCTCCCAGTTTCGCGTACTGAGAGATCCTCTCTGTGCACGTAGTAATTCATTTGTGAATTTTCACTACAATAGATCTATGAGAAAGGTCAAGTGGTTTTCTTTCAGATGAAGGCTCATAGAACTATAAATAGAAATAATAATCTTCTTCTTTATTAGGAGTACCTTATTCTACAATGCAGTAGTTTTCCTTAAACCCAAGAATATTCTACTCCTCCACAAATTTCGGTCTTCAGCATCTTCCTTGGTTAAGCCTCTGGTAGCTATGCTTCTCTTTATACCATCCATCCATTGTTCTCTTGGTTTAACCCGTGTCCGTTTGCATTCAGCTTGCCAATAAAACATTAAATTTGGAATTCTACCTTTCTGCATCCTTTTCACAAGTCCAAACCATTGTAATCTGCTTTCCTCAACCACTTCCAATACATTTACTGCATAATTTCTCTGATTCTCGTATTTCAAATTTTATCCAATCTTTATTTTCTTGCCACCCTCCTCCAATAATCCATCTCTGTTATTAATATTTTGTTTGCTAGCTGTCTGTTTAATGTCCAAGATTCTGCTCCATATAACAAAATACTTTGTAGCAATGAATTGTAAATAAGTTTCTAAGTTTTGTTTAAAATATTTCTGCTCCATGAAACGGAAAATAATGCTCCAATTGTTCTCATAATCTCATTTACTCTTTTGTCAATTTCAGATGAATAATAATAATAATAATAATAATAATAATAATAATAATAATAATAATAATAATAATAATAATAATAATAATAATAATAATAATAATAATTCAGATGAAACGGAGGTGTCAGGAGCTTTATCAGCATTCTCGGAAGATCACTGACACCTCCAGGAAAAGACGATTAAAGTTCTACGGCAATATTCTCAGAATGAACAATGACAGGCTCAGCAAAAGTATTCTCAACCTTGGTCTCTCGATGAAACTCAAGAATAACTGGCTTAGTGAAATAAGAAATTGGCATCACAGAGGAAATTACACAAAATTGACTCCAGTTCAAAATAGTAATCAACAACCATCATTTTGCTGAGAAAATGAATACTAGGACCAAGAAATCATAGACTGAAGAACGGAGGAAGAATTCCAGTGCCTAGGTGAAGAGATTTGGGTAGAATAAAAAAACAAATCATCAGCTAAATACGTTCCATCGCACTCCACAGATGTTAAATAATAATTATAAAAATATCAAATATTGTATATTAACAATGAATTTTATATATAACGCACAATAAAAATAAAAATCCAATTTCCCCCACACAACGCACCTGTTTACGGCGTCTATACAGCATCGTAAAAAAATTAGTGTTTTAGAAAAGCAATTCTCGCTATTAAGTAGCGAAATTCAAACATTATTGAGTTTCAATAAGTGCGTGCAACTTGAGTATGACAAAGGCACAAACTTGAACAATGAGGTAAGCATAAAGGAAAATATTTTCGGTGCGTCGAGTGGTTACAGTCGTGGAGACGACAACGCTCTCGTTGAGACAATACCGTGCCGGCACGCACTACTTATCAAGTCTTTGTTAAACTGACAAAGAGCGACTTCTGGAGGAATTGCCGCACAGTCTCACTCTTTGTCCAGAGATGCTCAGTCTTATTGGGTGTGCAGAATTACTGCCCACGGCTATTATTATTCCTTTATTACTGCTGAGAAAAATAAATTAACTGTTTTCACCCACCCTTCTTTCTTTCTTTCTTCTGTCGCTTCTCTTCCGTAACTTTTTACATTTCCTTACTTAATTTCTATATTTTTCTTCCTCGTTCATTCTATTTTATTTTACTCCAATCGTTATTTTTTCTACGTCTTCCACTATCGTTATCATCATATTTTTTTAATAATAATTGTATGTTTCTTTATCATCATCATTATTATTATTTTTTTCCTTACTTCTAACTCCTGTTTTCAATTTGTCTTTCTTTCTTTCTTTCTTTCTTTCTTTCTATTAGCAGGCTCAGAATATGTTGGCAACACTATCATAATTATATGGGCTCCAGAAAATTAATCTGATATGTCATTATCTCTGCGTGCGCCAATTTTGGAACAGCTCTCATGCATAACTTCTGAGATATCCAACATAGAGCTCAATTATCAATTGTGATTTTTCTAGCAGCTGGTAGCACTGATGTCATTCTCAGATATGGCCGTGAGATATTCAGGTATAGATCTTTATTCATACCTAATTTGTTTTTGGTAGCTGCAGGAGTTTAGGAGTTTATAGGGAGGGACACAGACAGACAGACAGACAGACACACACACATTTGCCCGGATCGATCTCATAAGTCTACTTTTTCCTCATTTCTATAATGTGAAAAGTAGGCTAAAAATGTTCTTTTTTTTTTCAATCTGCTAAACAATAACTCGACCATGAGTCCGTATTTCTAAAACATAATAATAAAAGAAGTTCCTCCTTTCTGTAAAGGTCCATAAGAAACACGTCGTTGCCACAATAAAAAAAATTTAGTTGTTAAAATTTATTTTTGATTATCAGCCCCGTGTAGTTGGGTGTGTGCTGAATTTGCCTGATAATTTGTATTTCATGTGAGAACTACGGTATATAAGTGTGTGTAACTGAATTTGGGACAGGGATGAGGTAAGTGTGCCGGCCTCGTGGTGTTGGGGTAAGCGCACCTGCCTCTCACCCGGAGGCCCCGGGTTCGATCCCCGGCTCCGTCAAGGATTTTAGAAACTGACGTGAGGGCTGGAACGGGGTGCACTCAGCCTCGTGAGGACAATTGAGAAGCTGTCTGACAGTGAGGCAGCACCCCGGTCACGAAAATCAAGATTAACGGCCGAGGGGCCCGACGCGCTGACCACGCGTTACCCCAATATCTGCAGGCCAATTGGCTGGGCAGCGGTTGCTTGGTAGACCCAGGCCCTTCACGCGCTGTAGTGCCAGGGGGTTAGTTGGTAAGTGTCTCGGGACGTCAAGTAAGGTACTATCCCCGCATTTGCCTGGAGTAAATGTGGAATAACTCTGGAATGAACCACATTCAGAATAGCCGCTGTCAGCGCCGGGATTCAAATCTGCGATTCCCGGACTTGCTGTAGCTGCCTTCGCGGCCGTGGCGCTTGATTTAACGAGCACGGCTACGCTTTGGGGCCACAACGAAAGGGAGGGAAGGTTATTTAGCAAATTGAAAATTGTTGGTTGGTTCTTCAGTTTAGGGGCTGCAACAACGCGGTCATGAAGCCCCGTGTACTTTGGGTGCTTGTAGAATCTGTCTGATAACCGGTGTTAATTGTGATGACTGTATTAGTGTGTGTTATCTGTTTTTTTTATTAAAGTAAGGACTGCAGACTTTTGAATTTTTCAAATAGTTCCTATTTTTGCCGCCAAACGCCACCGTCAACGACTACTAGTTCAGAACTTAGCTACCAGGTGCCACCGAAGTCGGCTCTTGGCAACGAACGTAGGAACCTAAGAGCGTTGTTTACATTCTTAACCAATACAATTTAGCTTCACACAGGTGTAATTAGTGGAAGGTTCTTTAACATGCCATAAATCTATGACATGGGACTGCCGGCTTTACTTCCCCTCCGAAGGAAGGCATACTGAGGGATTTTAACGCTCTTAAAAAATCCGACGACTTCGGCCGGATTTGAACCCGCGATCTTGGGCATAGAAGCTCAGCATGCTGCCGACTACGCCACCGAAGCCGCCTTAATTGAAAATTGTGATTAGAATATGAAAAAAGAACGATTGAAAATTTGAAGCTGGTTTCTATAAGGAAAAATAGTTGAAACTACGAATCGTTAACGTTGTTGTTGTTGTTTTTGTTGTTGTAGTTGTTGCTGTTGTTTTATTTAAGACCTTGCGATATTGTAGTAATTTATTTCTGTGTACTTGGGTAAGCGTGTAGAATCTTTCTGATAACTCGTGTTATTGCAATGGCTGTAGTAGTGTGTGTACTTGTAATTCAGGTGAGGATGGGGAAGGAGGCATGCGTGGCCTTATAAAACTTATGTTCGCAATTGATATTGCAACTCTTCAGTCGGTCAACACAATATAATCCCAATTACTGGGACATGTGAAAAAATAACCTGAAAGAATTTACTTCTGATTATAGTACATTATGCAACGAGCCTATAACGGCAATAATTAAGACACGAGTGTCTTAATTACCATTATAGGCGAGTTGCATACGACTGTTTATGTTCGACGATAATTAGGCCTACTATAACTATTTTATGTTCGAACATAAATATTCATAAATATCTGTCGAGATTTCGCCAGTTTTATGTACTAAACAGAGCGCATGTGACGCAGAGAATGCCTTGTATTTGACCATGGCCTCCTCGATTACTCTACTATGACACTAGGCCAGGCAGTGAAATTTAAATTAGAAGGCCGTGGAACTCAGCGCATCTAATTATCTAATTGGTCAAACAACTGTTTCTTGAGCTCTGATTGGTGGGAGAAACTGTTTCATAATGAAAAAAAAGTCCTCTCGGCACGCCGGAAGGCGGAGGTAGATTTCACCGGACAAACTTGGAGATAGGCGAAAATAGGCAGAATATGCAGGTTTTCGTAGAAGGATCAGACCTCATTTATCGCATGAAAGTATTTTATAATTGGAGATTAATTAACTTTGTTTTTCTTCATTTTAAACTTATTTTAAACATTTTATTGTCTTACGGAGACGGTAATCTTCTTGTCATTTGGAGTCCATTTTTAGCCTATTTTCAATTTTGAAAAAATAGGCTTATGAGATCACCTTTTGTCCGTGTGTGCGTGTGTGTGTGTGTCCCCTCCTAATAAAATCTAAACGGCTGGAGCGATTTCAGTGAAACTCGGTAAGTTCATAGCACTATTCCGGGCGACGTCGACCGTGCCCATCGAATTTTGTTACGTCTCACCAATCCAACATGGCGGCTGTGCGAAATATTTCACTAGCATTCAGTATCTCCGAAACTATAACGGATATCGCCCTGAAATTGTGTACGGTGATAAAG
The DNA here is from genome assembly GCA_946902985.2 of Meconema thalassinum. Lineage (NCBI taxonomy): Eukaryota > Metazoa > Arthropoda > Insecta > Orthoptera > Tettigoniidae > Meconema > Meconema thalassinum. Next base: position 167,451,079 of record OX336396.1, read on the forward strand.
GGTACTACTAGAAGTTCACCTTTGAAACTTTCAAAAGCCTGGTTACTACATAACCAACATGGCGGCCAAGCGAAGTGGAGACTTTTAAATAGACTTTTCTCGCGATTTAACTATCCAAACGTAATGAAACTTGGTACAGCAAATATTTATACACATTGCAATGCACTGGAGTCTAATTTAGTTCAATTGTTTACATAACCTCAAAATGGCGGCTGTGCGAAATATTTCACTGACATTCTATATCCCCGAAACTATTACAGATACCACCCTGCAATTTTATACGGTGATAAAGGGTACTGATACAAGTTTACCTATGTATAATTCATAACCCTGTAAAGTACAAAACGAACATGGCGACCAAGCGAATTTGAAATATTTTAATAGACTTTTCTCGTGAGTTAACTCTCTGAGCGCAGTGAAATGTGGTACAGTAAATGATTTTGCAGATTGTAATGTACTGCCATCTAATTTAATTCAATTGTTTACATAACCTCAAAATGGCGGCTGTGCGAAATTTTAAAATTAAGTTTTTATTTCTTGTGTCGTAATCATGCGATCGAAGTGAAAGTTTGAATAATGAACCTAGGCAATAAGTGACCTTGAATGGTACATAACTCTATGGCCTATACATATAACAATCCTAAATGGCAAGCTTCCGCAATATTTAGACGGTTCTCAATATATATGAATCTTTTACAGCAACCAAACTGAAATTTTTATGTTCATAGAGACTATGAACATATGTTCACCTATAGGACTTTCAGTAACCTGGTGAGCACGAATCCAACATGGCGGCGACGCGAAGTATAAATATTTAAATGGACGTTTCTCGCGAATTATCTATCCGAGTGCCGTGAAACGTTGCACGTTTTAAATGCTTACACAAATGTTGATCCACTGGCATCTAATTTATTTCAATTGTTTGCATAATCACAAGATGGCTGCTGTGCGTAATTTTAAAATCTCGTTTTTACTTCTTGTGTTCTAATCATGCGATTGAAGTTTGAATACCACACTTACACAATAATTTTAATATAATAGTACAAAAATAAAAATCCAACCTGGCGACCATCTGAAATATTTAGACGGTTCTCAATATCTACGAATCTGATACAGCAATTAAACTGAAATTTTGTATGTTGATAGAGGCAATTAACATGAGCAGGATATATGAAAATAGGCTGTAAGGTTCTTCACGGAACTACTTGTTATACTTGTGGTCACACTGTCCTTATGCAAGGTTTCGACACTGATGTGTAACTATGTAACGGTCTGTTACTTCTTCACGCAAAATTATATCTCCCGCAGAGATGTTGGTTGGTTCCTCAGTTTAGGGGCTGCGACAACGCGGTCATATAACCCCGTGTACTTTGGGTGAGTGTAGAATCTGTCTGATAAACGGTGTGAATTGTGATGGCGGTATTAGTCTGTAATTCAGGTAAGGAATGCAGACGCTAAATTTCAAGCAGTAGTTCCTAATGTTGCTACCAGATACTAACGTCAACGCCACCCAGCTGTGAACTTGGCTACTAGATGCCACCTCAATCAGCAACTCGCAACAAACGTTGGAACTTCCCCTCCAAAGGAAAGCTTACTGAGGGATTTTTAGCGCTCTTAGAAAATCCGACGACTTTGGCCGGCTTTGAACCCGCGACCTTGGGCATAGAAGTTCAGCATGCTACCAGTTACGTCACCGAAGTCGCTTCACACTTAGTCAGATGGAAATCTGAATCTGATCTCGCGCAAGTGCGTTGTCATGGCAACGTCTGATGGCTCATCCCTCATCAATTTAGTAGTGTTGCCATGTCAACCACTGATAGCTCTTGGCATTTTCTAATAATTCCGAAATCATTTTTCTCATCCCTTGGCGCAATGGTGGCTCATATCAAAAATTCTTTCAGACAAACGTTTTAGGTAATTATTAGGGGAATATTGTCCATTTTGTACGGTTTTGATATTGTGCCTATTAACAGAGGTATGATTAATGTTTCCCGAAAAAACAACTTTTTCCCACCCCTTTGGTCAATGGTTGGTGCTATCAAAAAACGTTTCAAACATAAATTTCTGATCTTTATCCGACACATAGTATGAACTTTGAACGGATTCGATATTTCACATATTAAGAGAGTTATAGCAATATTTCATTTTTTCGAAAAAAAAAAGTCCCCCATTTTCATCCCCTTCGACCGATTTAGCCCAGTAACGAACTCGTCCGAGATTTTAAGGAAGGAAGGAAGCTTGTAGTTTAACGTGACCGTTAATCTAGAGATCATGAGCCACGGGACCTCCTTTTTACGTGGAATCCGAACCACAGGACGTGGCATTTCACTTCGAAAATCTCACATGCATTGACCGGGAATCGAACCCGGACCGCCTTGGTATGGGTATACATATTCGGTAAAAAATTCAAAGTGATTGGTGCAAAATTACGGCAGTTATCGTGTCCACAAGAAACTGATATACATATATATACATATATTACATAAATTATATATAAACTTTTGAACTGACGGTGGTTTTGGGGTCTGGGGGATGTGAAACGCGAAGATATGTCGAAATTTTCCGGAAATCGAAACATGGTACCCATTGCAATAGTTAGCTTTCTAATGAAATCTACCTAAAATACTGCCATCAACGACACCTAGCTGTGAACTTGGCTACTAGATGCCACCTCAATCAGCAACTCGCAACGAACGTTGGAACTTCCCCTCCGAAGGAAAGCAAACTCAGGTTTTTTAGCGCTCTTAGTAAATCCGACGACTTCAGCCGGGTTTGAACCCGCGACCTTGGGCATAGAAGTTCAGCATGCTACCAGTTCCGATACCGAAGTCGCTTCCCACTGACATATGAAAACTGAATGTGATCTCGTGCAGTGGCGTTGTCATAGCAACTGCTGATGGTCATCCCTTATCAATTAAAAGTAAAGTTGTCATGGCAACCTCTCTTGGCACTTGGCATTTTCTTATAATTTAATTCATTTTGTTCATCCCGTGGCGTAATGGTGGGTCATATCAAAAATTCTTTCAGACAAAAGTTTTAGGTAATTATTGGAGGAATATTGTCCATTTTGTGCGGTTTTGATATTGTGCCTATTAACAGAGATATGATTAATGTTTCCCGAAAAACCCACTTTTTCCCACCCCTTTGGTCAATGGTTGGTGCTATCAAAAAACTTATTTGACATAAATGTTTGGCACTTATCCGACACATATTATGAACTTTGAAGGGATTCGATATTTCATGTATTAAGAGAGTTATAGCGATATTTCACGTTTTCGAAAAAAGCCCCCCATATTTACCCCCTTTGACCGATTTTGCCCATTAACGAACTCGACCGAGATTTTATAGGGATACATATTATGTAAAAAATTCAAAGTGATTGGTGCAAAATTACGGCAGTTATCGTGTCCACAAAAAACTGATATATATATATATATATATATATATATATATATATATATATATATATATAGATAGATACATATATACATAAATTATATATAAACTTTTGAACTGACGGTGGTTTTGGGGTCTGGGGGATGTGAAACGCGAAGATATGTCGAAATTTTCCGGAAGTCGAAACATGGGACCCATTGCAATAGTTAGCTTTCTAAAGAAATCTACCTAAAATAGTGTTATAAAGAGCCTCATTATAGTACAGTTTTCTGACATATAATAGTCAGGGTCGAACATAAAAATATTTATATATTTGTTATGGACTACAGAAGATGGAGATGTATATATATACATATTAATAGAGATTTTTAAGGTTTATTTTTCCACATGTACCAGTAATTAGAATTACACTGTATTGACTCGTCATGGAGAGTAATAAGTCCATTATTGATATTATTTATTTCTTCACTAAAATTTAATAAATTTCATAAAGTTGAATCTCTAAATAAATGAAAGAAAAATACGAAATAAGATATTAATAATATAATTATCAAGGTTATAGTTGGAATTGCGAAAAGTTCATTAGATGGCAAAGTGGAAAGTATCAATATCAATATTGTCAATCAGGCAACACCGAAAAATTGCTCCAAAGCTTATGATTCGCGTTTCCAAAGGGGTCGGTGATGAAATGTGATGCAATTTTAATGTGAAGGGTGTTTTTACGTCCGCATGCCCTTCCTGACGCCAACCTCATGAGAGGAGTTAATGAGAGATGAAATGAATGAAGATAAATGAAACTGGGCAAGGATGCGGAAAGAAGCGGCCGTGGCCCGTCAGAAGGTACCGTCCTAGCGTTTGCCAGGAGTTGAAGTTGGAGAAACCATGGAAAATCATTTCAAGGATGGCCGACGGTGGGGCTCGGAACCACGTCTACTGAGTCCACAGAGAGCTTGGCCCCATGGCCTAGCGCTGCGCTTTAGCGAGTGTAGCTACCACTGTCCGTTATCTATATAGCCTATACACACACCCAAGTAAACGGAGCTGAAGAACAAGATGTCACAAGCTCTTGGAATGAACTAATTGCAATAAAAAACGAAACCTTGATACACACGGAGATGAAAGGGCTATTAAGCGTACAATACTGTCTGTTAGGTAGTCAGCCCGAAGGCTGGTTGGATCCTCAAAAAGAACCACCGTTAGGTTATGTGGGTGGATACCCACAAAAACCCAATGCAGCGCTATATTGAGGCGTACTAGGCAAGAAGAGGAGTGACGTAGTTTGTCATTGCTTTCCTCACTGAGTCAGTACAGTAGTCCTAACCCTATGAGTAGAACCTTTCACAGCATCCACAGGCACTGACTGTGCCCTGAATGTCATTACTAAGCACCACCCATACCTCAGTAGCTTCCATATAATCACAGCCATGAGTGAGACTAACATACGTAAAATTTACCTGTATGAATAATGTAACTGCTTAGAATATCCTCTATATCTGTCCCCACCCTACCATCTTCCAGCGGTGCTTCTACTGGTCTATGGTGGTGATGTTAATACAGCCAATCAGTTCTAGAGACATAATCATGAGTCCAAGGATTGCCTGGAAACTATCCTTGAATTTAACAACGTATTGGTTTCTCCATGAGCCTCCGTGGCTTAGGCGGCAGCACGCCGGCCTCTCACCGCTGGGTCCGTGGTTCAAATCCCGGTCACTCCATGTGAGATCTGTGCTGGACAAAACGGAGGCAGACAGGTTTTTCTCCGGGTACTCCGGTTTTCCCTGTCAAAATTTCATTCCAGCAACACTCTCCACTATCATTTCATTTCATCTGTCATTCATTTCATCATTGTCCCAGAGGAGTGCGTCAGGCCTCGGCAGCCGACACAGCTCATATCCTCGTCGCTAGATGGGGGCTTCATTCATTCCATTCCTGACCCGGTCGGAGACTGGAAGCAGGCTGTGGATTTTCATTCATTTCATTGGTTTCTCCATGGCAATAACAAAGAGGAGGGGAATTTGATGTAGATAGTTGGTTGGTTCTTAAGTTTAGGGGCTGCGACAATGCGGTCATGTAGCCCCGTGTACTTTGGGTGTATGTAGAATCTGTCTAATAACCGGTATTAATTGTGATGACTGTATTAGTGTGTGTTATCTGTTTTTTAATTTAAGTACTGCAACTTAGAAGTTTTCAAATAGTTCCAACTTTTGCCGCCAAGCGCCACCGTCAACGACTACTAGGCCATGTTCAGAACTTAGCTACTAGACGCCACTGCAGTCGGCTCTTGGCAACGAATGTAGAAACCTAAGAGCGATGTTTACATTCTTAACCTATCCAATTTAGCTTCACACAGATGCAATTAGAGGAAGGGTCTTTAACATGCCATAAATCTATGACATGGGACCGCCGGCTTTACTTCCCCTCCGAAGGAAGGCATGCAGAGGGATTTTTAACGCTCTTAAAAAATCCGTCGGCTTCGACCGGGTTTGAACCCACTATCCTGGGCATAGAAGCTCGGCATTTGATGTAGATATGTCACATCACTTGAGAGGGATTATAAAAACAATCTCATAAAACCAGAGACAGTATAAGGGACTGGAGAGATTACGTAGGCTACTGCTATTTACGTCAAAGTAAACGACTTCTGTATTTGTTGTATCTAAGATGGAACTTATTAAACTTCAAAGACCACAAAGGATTCAGTGTATATAAATAGTGTTACATACAAAATATATATTAATTTCAACCATTTAACTAATTGGTGCCTTGGCACAAATTCGTAATGTACGTAAATTTAACGTATTATTAGTATTAAGCATCAATTGAATAATATTAGTTATAATACAGGAGAGTTACTGGAGTCCTTTTTGACCGGAATGTGCCACTATATCTGAAGTCGAAAATTTACAGAATCATCGTTCGACCAGTAGCACTGTACGGTACTGAATGCTGGCCAGTAACGAAGAGACATGAACAACAACTACATGGAGATGAAGATGATTCGCTGGACACAGTGACTTACTAGACTGGACCGCATCAGGAATGACAATGTTCGAGCTACATTTGGTGTGGCTCCAATCCATGAAAAAATGCGGGAGAGCCATCTGCGTTGGTATGGCCATGTACTGCGTAGCAATCACTCTTCAGTCGCGAGAACTGCACTTGACATCAGTCCAGAAGGCCGACGACCACGAGGGCGACCGAGAAAGCGCTGGCTGGATACTATGCGGGAGGACATGCAACTAGTGAATGCCACAACTAGAGACGCTCAAGATCGAGCAGTATGGAAGAAAAAGTGCAGAAAAGCAGACCCTGCAATAAAGCGGGATTAATGCTAGGAAGATGATAATATACGAGAGATATCTACCTGCGTTCCACCAGCACTGCCGCCGCCACCGCCGCCTCCTCCCCCTTCCGGCACCCCTCCACCTTTAGGCTGCTGAAACTGTTGCTGTTTGTTGCCATCCTTGCTGCTCTGTTGTTGAGGTTGTTGCGGCTGGTGATGTCTTCCAGACAGTATCTTCCTACACGCACCACCTCCACAACTCTCTGCCTCAACATTGGCCCCCCTAGCACTTGCCCCGGCACCGCCACTGGCTCCCATGGTGCGCTCACCACAGCAAACTTGATGCCTCTCCAAATATTCCTCCTCGGTACCAATAACCAAGTTCTTCCCCGACTTTAAGATGGTTGTAGGAATCTTCACGATCGTATCCACTCCCTTACGTCCTGATGCACACGCCGCGGAAGGAGCGGCACACACGAAATTAACACTTGTTGGTTGGTCGTCTTCGTCCAGAGCGAACGCTACGCTCTTTGGTCTGCTAGGAGTTACCGGAGTCGATGCCCTACTAGGCTCCTTAATCGGAGGAACTACCGAAGACGCGCACTTACAACAAACTTGGTCCTTAATAACACTTACAATGGTAACTACGGGCTCTTTAGTAACAGTCACATAAATATCCTTATTAATATTATTAGTTTCTTTTAGAAATGGCTCTAAAATTTCTCGATTACTCACTGCAATATCTTTAATTATAGAATCTTCAAGTATATCCTTACTTAATTGATCATCGATTACACTTGTTATCTGCGAAGTATTCCTCTGTGGTGAAAGTTTTGTTAGCGATACCTTTTTATTGGGGGAAACTGACTTATTTTCCTGACGATTAGGTGATAGTTTTGAATTTTCTAACACAGTACAACTGTCTGAAGTTTGTTTCAAAACTGTATTTCGTGAACTAACATTTTCAGGTAAATTTATTACTGGTGCGTTATCAATAACGTCCTTTCCTTCACATAAATTCAAGGGTTCTGAAGAATTAGTTGATGCTGATTCACTCAAATTTAAGTCGGCTTCCTTTATAATATTCCCTTCACATGGATTTAAGTCTAGTGTATTTTCTATAATATCTTTCTTAGTTTCTGGAATAGTTTCTTCACTAACTTGTTCAGGGGATGGAAGAACAGGAAATTGGAGAATATCTTCGGGCAAATTCTTCTTTTGTATTACCACTGGTTTTGCTATACAATTAGCTTCAATAGCAAAGGGGATAGCAGCACCATTAAGTTTAATGTCTACAAAAGAATTCAACTGATTTATTTTATCTTCTTCTTCGTCTTCAGGAGGAAATTTGGTTATTTCTTTTGGTGGAGGGCCTAGTAGCATTGCGTTGGAAGCCTGTTCTGCTAGACGTGCTAGCTGTGTTTCAGATGGGGGGCGGTGCCCACCGGACTTTGTGGCTTTTCGGCCGTCCGGCGTAAGGGGCAAAGCGCCCACTCCGTGGAACCACACGTTGAGACAGGTAACAAAACGATCAACTCCACTGAAACCTAGTTTCCTAAAAAAAATCCACACTTTTCACAATACCAACTGTCAAGTATTAATTTTTCTTTTTTTTCTTTTCACTCACATATTTTAACATTTTTTAAGATACCCAAAATATTTAAAATCAGGTCATACCCTAATATATTTTATCCACTAAAACCCGTGAAAAAAAATCCACGTTTTTGTATAATATTAGCCGTGTAGACACACGTAAACAAACACCCAAAATCACATGGGCAAAAATAACTTTTTAAAATTTCACGGCACTTTATAAACAATAAAAGATAAACACGTTTGACTAACACCGTATTTAAATAGTAAACACAGTTTCTAAGTAGCGTTAATAAAAGAGATTCCTTTGAATTTAGAGTCACGGCGTGATGCAAAGAGCGTGAATGCGCAGACACAACAACGTGAAAACCCAGTCGCAGGGGTTCGTACGACTACACTGTGGCTCTCTGCCCCTTCAATCCATTCCTCCCTCCCAACTCACTCACTCACACATGTATAATATTGTTTTTCCCTCTCGACGCTAGTTGGCGGCACGAGCGTCGATCGAAGATTCAAACTGGGGGGGGGGGGGGGGCTTGCAGCGCTCGGAGCGAACTCGGTCGTTTCATTTCGGCCCTTCCCACTTTACGTACGCGCTGTGTTGTTGTTTTCAGAGTCATTACTGATGAGTTCACCTACTGGCCAATAGAGCGCTCTTTTGATGTTTTCATTTCAATGCATTCGTGAAACGAACACACACACACCCAGCGGGACAGGTGATTAATGTCTACGTGTATTTTCATCGAACTGTACCGAGCCCTCCGCCCAGTACCACCATGCTACCGAGTGGCGCTATGGTTCAACAAAGCACGCTACCCTACTGCCATCTATGAGCAGATTCATGAACTTTGCACTGAACGGACTCAGTGGCTCGATCAGAACTCGAACTCTGCCGTAGGTCACCTGCTGCTAAACACGCACTTCAAAGTTACGAAACTTAATTAACTTAAAGTTCAATAATATTCATAAAATACAATACAATAAGGCCATTGAACTATCGAAAGTTAATAACTTCCATGTTACATAAGCTACAGTACTGACTACAGTAAGTAGGGCAGAGTTACAGAAAAGTAATATTATTCTGCGGCATGCCTCTTCATTTCTCGCTCACATAAAAGTTTCTGGGATGTCCAAAGCAAGATAAGGAGCTACAATTGAACTCAGTACTTCTTACTGTTGTTTAAGTAACAGATATGGGTTCATAAGACCATCAACTGGGAAAGACAGGGAGGCACCTCAAAGCATAAGTAAGTACTTAAGTAGGTCAGTCAGTGACTGAGTATGTAAGAAAGTGAGTCATTTAGTCAGTCAGTCAGCAAGAGAGTGGCTGAGTAAGTAAGTAAGTAAGTAAGTAAGTAAGTAAGTAAGTAAGTAAGAAAGTCAGTCAGTCAGTCAGTCAGTGACTGAGTAAGTTAGTTGGTGAATAAGTAAGTACGTAAGGAAGTAAGGAAGTCAGTGAGTGACTGAATAAGTAAGTAAGTAAGTGAGTGACTGTGTAAATAATTCAGTGAGTGAGTGACTGAGTAAGTAAGTCATAGAGTGACTGAGTAAATAAGTGAGTAAGTCAGTCAGTGAGTGACTGAGTAAATAAGTTAGTGAGTGACTGAGTAAGTTAGTTGGTGAGTAAGTAAGGAAGTAAGGAAGTAAGTAAGTCGGTGAGTGACTGAGTAAGTAAGTTAGTGAGTGACTGAGTAAGTAGGTTAGTGAGTAAGTACGTAAAGAAGTAAGTAGTCAGTTAGTAAATGAGTGAATAAGTAAGTTAGTTGGTGACTGAATAAGTACGTAAGTTAGTAAGTGGTAAGTGACTAAGTAAGTAAGTTACCAAGTAAGAAAGTCAGTGAGTCGGTCAGTAAGTGAGTGACTAAGTAAGTTGGTGAGTAATGTAAGTAAGTACGTAAGTAAGTGACTGATTAAGTAAGTGAGTAATGTAAGTAAGTACGTAAATAAGTAAGTGACTGATTAAGTAAGTGAGTAATGTAAGTAAGTATGAAAGTAAGTGACTGATTAAGTAAGTGAGTAAGTTACTAAGTAAGAAAGTCAGTGAGTCGGTCAGTAAGTGAGTGACTAAGTAAGTTAGTGAGTAATGTAAGTAAGTACGTAAGTAAGTTGTTGTTGTTGTTGTTGTTGTTGTTGTTGTTGTTGTTGTTGTTTTAAGGGGCCTAACATCTAGGTTATCGGCCACGTAAGTAAGTAAGTAAGTGACTGATTAAGTAAGTGAGTAATGTAAGTAAGTACGTAAGTAAGTGACTGATTAAGTGAGTAAGTAAATAAGCGAGTGAGTAAATAAATAATTAAAAATTACAAAGGAAATAAAAGTTACAAATTTATAAAATTAATTCAGAACATCCATTGGAGTAGAAATGTAATTAAATTAACTGCAATTGACTATTTAACCAATAGCGTTCTCTACTACAGCCTCTTTATGATTCACAATTACCGCTATGGGAAACAAAATACACAATTTTTACATATCTGCAGCTTTGCAAATAACACTTGAAATTTCTGGATACATGAGTTGTGCACAAGTAATCAAGGCAGCAACTAATTGCATGAGGCCATACGCACCGGGCATTCATTCGCAGTGAGGTTTACAACACCGTGAGATAGGCAGCCCACGATACATATACGTGAAGCGTGTTGCGCTCGATTGATCCTCAATCTCTCCCAGCTGCTGAAGTTAGTTCCACTTAATTACCATTATTACTCAATACGTTTGATTACCAGACTACTGACTGACTGGAATGGACGATGTACGTACTAACTACCCCATGTACGTTACTTCACGATGCGTTTACCACAGGTCACATTTCCATGCACTAAGCATTTTCCCTTCAGACTTGAGCAAGTTGCCATTTCTTCATTTATACTAGGTGGCTACTTTTAGGTGTCCCTCACACACTACTGCTGCAAGAGATGGACATCAAATTGGCAGGTGAAAAGCTGAAGGAAGTAGGAGACTTCCGTTACTTAGGAAGCAAAATAACCAGTGATGGACGAAGCAAAGAGGATATAAAAAGTAGGTTGGATCAGGCAAGGAAAGCATTATTACAAAAATGGAATCTGTTGAGTAAAAATGTAGACTTTCACGACCGGCGTTGAAATAGGAATCTCTGTTTCGCGGGCTTATAGGTCGTGTTCCAAGGACATTTTGTCGTCCTGACGTTTCGCTGAATACTGCGTTCAGCATGTTCACAGGTTACATAAAGCGAGGTAAAACAAGTAAACAGAAGATATATTAATAGTCAACAACCCACACATAGAGGCTACCATAGCAACGGCGTACCACATAAAAGTAATGCATCATGGACAGGGCTGCTCGTCTGTTGCATCTTCTCGTCTACGCGTTCTGCTTCCTCCTTAAGATTGAAGCTGTTAGTATGCTTCAGGATTTCAATGGCCTCCCTTTGTAGCCTGGCATGATAAGACACCGTGGTGGACAGAACTTCGGTGTCTCCATATCTTATATCGTGACCTGCAAGTAGCGAGTGTGCTGCTACAGTGGATTTATCTGTTTGTCCCAGCCGGCTGTGTCGTTCGTGCTCCTTGAGGCGAGTGGCAATACTTCTTTTCGTTGTTCCAATATATACTTGGCCACAATCACACGGGATTTTATAAACCCCTGCCGCGGTATGAGGATGTCGCTTATCTTTAGCGGACCTAAACATGTCCTTAATTTTTCGTGTAGGCCTGTATATGGTCTTTATATCATGGGACTCGAGTAGCCTCCCTATTCTGTCCGTGACCTTTTTATATATGGAAGAAAAGCTCTAGCCAGGGGCTGCTTGTCTCCAATTACCCTTGTAGTTGGACGTCTCGGATGGAGTGCTCGCTGGATATCTTTCTGGCTGTACCCATTCGCGCGTAAGGCCTCGTTGAGGTGTTCAATTTCTTGTTTTAGGCACTGCTTTTCACAAATTCTTTTAGCGCGGTCAGCCAGTGTTTTTATAACTCCGTATTTCTGTCGTGGGTGGTGGTTGGACGTCTTATGTAGATATCGGTCAGTATGGGTCGGCTTACGGTAAACTGTATGTCCCAAAGTTAGATCAGCGGTCTTCGTTACCATAACGTCGAGAAACGCGATTTTCAGTTCATTTTCTAACTCCATGGTAAACTGAATGTTCGAGTTCTGGCTGTTAAGATGTTGTAAAAACAGATTTAATTGATCTTTACCATGGCCCCATATTACAAAGGTATCGTCCACGTATCGTAGCCACACTTTAGGTTTCAAAGGTGCGGTCTCTAGTGCTATTTGTTCAAATTGTTCCATGAAGAAATTCGCGATCACCGGACTAAGGGGACTGCCCATGGCGACGCCATCAATTTGTTCATAGAAATCACCCTTCCACAGGAAATAGCTAGCGGTGAGGCAGTGGCGGAATAAGGCGGTGATATCATCAGGAAAAATCCGTGCGATGTATTCCAGGGCTACCTTTATAGGTACTTTCGTGAAAAGAGAGACCACGTCAAAACTTACTAGTAAGTCACCAGCTTCTAGTTGAATAGTTTTCAATTGTTCAATGAAATGGCCGGAATCTTTGACGAACGACTGTGTACCGCCGATATGTGGTTGAAGTAAGGTAGCTAAATGTTTGGCAATGCTATAAGTTGGTGATCCAATAGCACTCACGATAGGACGAAGAGGAACATTATCTTTGTGTATTTTAGGTAAACCATAAAGTCTTGGTGGTAAAGCTTCACTTCTGGTGGTTCCCTTCTTTACGTTTTCAGGTAGCGAAGATACCTTGATCAGGCCGTTTGTTTCACGAAGAATCCGGTTGGTAGGATCTCTCAGAAGTTTGCGGTAGGTACCCGGGTCTAAAAGTTCCAAAACCTTGGCAGTGTAGTCGTCCATGTCCAAGATAACCGTTGCGTTCCCTTTGTCTGCAGGAAGAATGATTATGTTCTCGTCCATGTTGAGAGTCTTTATAGCCTTTCTCTCCTGAGGTGTGAGGTTACTCTGCGGTGCCGGTGCCTTCTTGATTATACGTGAGGCTTCATGACGGATTTCATCTGCTTGTTCAGATGGTAGCTCACGGATTGCCGCTTCAATATTGGCGACAATGTCTTCCACGGGAATCGAAGGAGGGGTCACTGCGTAATTTCCTCCTTTCGCTAGTATGGAGATTTCCCACTCTGACAGGTGGCGATTGGTCAGGTTAACAATTGTCCGTGAGATGTCCAGCGTAGGCGCAGGTACCGGCGCGGGTTGGTCTCTCTGTAACCGCTCAAACTTTTTCTTCTGCCGGATGCTAGACTGTTCAAATGTTGAATGCATAGAGTAGAAGGTGATACGATCTACATTTTCCCAGTCCTGATATGAGAGTGTGCTGCTGATGCGGTAGTGCAGCTGTAAGAGTGCCTGATCTGTAGTAGCGAGCCCCTTACGTGCAAAGATTATGCGTTCACGTAATAGCGAACGTTCAGTTCGATCATATATTCTATGGGCTCTAGCTGAGGTTAGTGGTCTCTTCATTTTAATAAACTTGGGAATCATACCTGTGTCTCGGCATCGAAGAAGAAACGCGAGTGATGACAGAAGTTGCGACTTTTTCTTCCTTAACCTCTCAAAGCGACGAACTAAGTGTGATATTTCCTCCCCGTAGAGGCGAATTAAGTAAAAATGTAGACTTTCACGACCGGCGTTGAAATAGGAATCTCTGTTTCGCGGGCTTATAGGTCGTGTTCCAAGGACATTTTGTCGTCCTGACGTTTCGCTGAATACTGCGTTCAGCATGTTCACAGGTTACATAAAGCGAGGTAAAAAAAGTCCTCTCGGCACGCCGGAAGGCGGAGGTAGATTTCACCGGACAAACTTGGGGATAGGCGAAAATAGGCAGAATATGCAGATTTTCGTAGAAGGATCAGACCTCATTTAATGCGAGAAGGTATTTTATAATTGGAGCTTAATTAACTTTGTTTTTCGTCATTTTATGCTTATTTTAAACATTTTATTGTCTTATGGGAACGGTAACCTTCTTGTCATTTGGGGTCCATTTTTATACTTGTGGTCACACTGTCCTTATGCTAGGTTTCGACACTGATGTGCAACTATGTAACGGTCTGTTACTTCTTCACGCAAAATTATATCTACCGCAGAGATTTTGGTTGGTTCCTCAGTTTAGGGGCTGCGACAACGCGGTCATGTAACCCCGTGTACTTTGGGATGGCTGTATTAGTCTGTAATTCAGGTAAGGACTGCAGACGGTCAATTTCAAGCAGTAGTTACTAATGTTGCTACCAGGTACTACCGTCAACGACACCTAGCTGTGAACTTGGCTACTAGATGCCACCGCAACCAGCAACTCGCAACGAACGTTGGAACTTCCCCTCCAAAGGAAAGCATACTGAGGGATTTTTGGCGCTCTTAGAAAATCCGACGACTTCGGCCGGCTTTGAACTCGCGACCTTGGGCATAAACATTCAGCATGCTACCAGTTACGTCACCGAAGCCGCTTCACACTTAGATGGAAATCTGAATCTGATCTCGTGCAAGTGCGTTATCTTGGCAACGTCTGATGGCTCATCCCTCATCAATTTAGTAGTGTTGCCATGGCAACCACTGATAGGTCTTGGCATTTTCTTATAATTCCGAAATTATTTTTCTCATCCCTTGGCATAATGGTGGGTTATATCAAAAATTCTTTCAGACAAAAGTTTTAGGTAATTATTATGGGAATATTGTCCATTTTGTACGGTTTTGATATTGTGCCTATTAAGAGAGATATGATTAATGTTTCCCGAAAAACCCACTTTTTCCCACCCCTTTGGTCAATGGTTGGTGCTATAAAAAAAACTCTTCAAACATACATTTTTGGGCTTTATCCGACACATAGTATGAATGTTGAACGGATTCGATATTTCACATATTAAGAGAGTTATAGCAATATTTCACTTTTTCGAAAAAAAAAGCCCCCCATTTTCACCCCCCAACGACCGATTTAGCCCAGTAACGAACTCGACCGAGATTTTATAGGTATACGTATTCGGTAAAAAATTCAAAGTGATTGGTACAAAATTACGGCAGTTATCGTGTCCACAATAAACTGATATACATATACATACATAAATTATATATAACTTTTGAACTGACGGTGGTTTTGGGGCCTGGGGATGTGAAACGCGAAGATACGTCGAAATTTTCCGGAAGTCGAAACATGGTACCCATTGCAATAGTTAGCTTTCTAACGAAATCTACCTCTGGTTGGTTCCTCAGTTTAGGGGCTGCGACAACGCGGTCATCTAACCCCGTGTACTTTGGGTGAGTGTAGAATCTGTCTGATACACGGTGTGAATTGTAATGGCTGTATTAGTCTTAATTCATGTAAGTACTGCAGACGGTCAATTTCAAGCAGTAGTTCCTAATGTTGCTACCAGGTACAACCGTCAACGACACCTAGCTGTGAACTTGGCTACTAGATGCCACCCCCAACCATCAACTCGCAACGAACGTTGGAACTTCCCCTCCAAAGGAAAGCATACTGAGGGATTCTAGTGCTCTTAGAAAATCCGACGACTTCGGCCGGCTTTGAAACCGCGACATTGGGCATAGACATTCAGCATGCTACCAGTTACGTCACCGAAGCCGCTTCCCACTTTATCAGGCGGCTTTGGTGGCGTAGTCGGTAACATGCTGAGCTTCTATGCCCAAGATACCGGGTTCAAACCCGGCCGAAGCCGTCGGATTATTTAAGAGCGTTAAATATCCCTCAGTATGCCTTCCTTCGGAGGGGAAGTAAAGCCGGCGGTCCCATGTCATAGATTTATGGCATGTTAAAGATCCTTCCACTAATTGCACCTGTGTGAAGCTAAATTGGATAGGTTAAGAATGTATACAACGCTCTTAGGTTTCTATGTTCGTTGCCAAGAGCCGACTGCGGCGGCGTCTAGTAGCTCAGTTCTGAACTTGGCCTCGTAGTCGTTGACAGTGGCGCTTGGCGGCAAAAGTAGGAACTATCTGAAAAATTGTTAGTTGCAGTACTTAAATAAATTAACAAACAGATAACACACACTAATACAGTCATCACAATTAACACCGGTTATCAGACAGATTCTACACACACCCAAAGTACACGGGGCTACATGACCGCGTTGTCGCAGCCCCTAAACTTAAGAACCAACCAACCAACCACTTAATCAGATGGAAATACTGAATCTGATCTCGTGCAAGTGCGTTGTCATGGCAACGTCTGATGGTCCATGCCTCATCAATTTAGTAGTGTTGCCATGGCAACCACTGATAGCTCTTGGCATTTTCTTATAATTCCGAAATCATTTTTCTCGTCCCTTGGCGTAATAATGGGTCATATCAAAAATTCTTTCAGACAAAAGTTTTAGGTAATTATTAGGGGAATATTGTCCATTTTGTACGGTTTTGATATTGTGCCTATTAAGAGAGATATGATTAATGTTTCCCGAAAAACCCACTTTTTTCCACCCCTTTGGTCAATGGTTGGTGCTATCAAAAATCTTATTTGACATAAATTTTTGGCACTTATCCGACACATATTATGAACTTTGAATGGATTCGATATTGCACGTATTAAGAGAGTTATAGCGAAATTTCACTTTTTCGAGAAAAGCCCCCCCATTTTCACCCCCTTCGACCGATTTAGCCCAGTAACGAACTCGACCGAGATTTTATAGGTATACATCTTCGGTAAAAAATTCGAAGTAATTGGTGCAAAATTACGGCAGTTATCGTGTCCACAAGAAACTGATATACATATATATATATATACATATATATATATATACATAAATTATATATAAACTTTTGAACTGACGGTGGTTTTGGGGTCTGGGGGATGTGAAACGCGAAGATATGTCGAAATTTTCCGGAAGTCGAAACATGGGACCCATTGCAATAGTTAGCTTTCTAATGAAATCTACCTAACAAGTAAACAGAAGATATATAAATAGTCAACAACCCACACATAGAGGCTACCATAGCAACGGCGTACCACATAAAAGTAATGCATCATGGACAGGGCTGCTCGTCTGTTGCATCTTCTCGTCTACGACGGTCAATAAGGGCAGGCTTGAGGGGATTAAGGACTGGAAGCCAAGCTCTGTTCACACGTTCTGCTTCCTCCTTAAGATTGAAGCTGTTAGTATGCTTCAGGATTTCAATGGCCTCCCTTTGTAGCCTGGCATGATAAGACACCGTGGTGGACAGAACTTCGGTGTCTCCATATCTTATATCGTGACCTGCAAGTAGCGAGTGTGCTGCTACAGTGGATTTATCTGTTTGTCCCAGCCGGCTGTGTCGTTCGTGCTCCTTGAGGCGAGTGGCAATACTTCTTTTCGTTGTTCCAATATATACTTGGCCACAATCACACGGGATTTTATAAACCCCTGCCGCGGTATGAGGATGTCGCTTATCTTTAGCGGACCTAAACATGTCCTTAATTTTTCGTGTAGGCCTGTATATGGTCTTTATATTATGGGACTCGAGTAGCCTCCCTATTCTGTCCGTGACCTTTTTATATATGGAAGAAAAGCTCTAGCCAGGGGCTGCTTGTCTCCAATTACCCTTGTAGTTGGACGTCTCGGATGGAGTGCTCGCTGGATATCTTTCTGGCTGTACCCATTCGCGCGTAAGGCCTCGTTGAGGTGTTCAATTTCTTGTTTTAGGCACTGCTTTTCACAAATTCTTTTAGCGCGGTCAGCCAGTGTTTTTATAACTCCGTATTTCTGTCGTGGGTGGTGGTTGGACGTCTTATGTAGATATCGGTCAGTATGGGTCGGCTTACGGTAAACTGTATGTCCCAAAGTTAGATCAGCGGTCTTCGTTACCATAACGTCGAGAAACGCGATTTTCAGTTCATTTTCTAACTCCATGGTAAACTGAATGTTCGAGTTCTGGCTGTTAAGATGTTGTAAAAACAGATTTAATTGATCTTTACCATGGCCCCATATTACAAAGGTATCGTCCACGTATCGTAGCCACACTTTAGGTTTCAAAGGTGCGGTCTCTAGTGCTATTTGTTCAAATTGTTCCATGAAGAAATTCGCGATCACCGGACTAAGGGGACTGCCCATGGCGACGCCATCAATTTGTTCATAGAAATCACCCTTCCACAGGAAATAGCTAGCGGTGAGGCAGTGGCGGAATAAGGCGGTGATATCATCAGGAAAAATCCGTGCGATGTATTCCAGGGCTACCTTTATAGGTACTTTCGTGAAAAGAGAGACCACGTCAAAACTTACTAGTAAGTCACCAGCTTCTAGTTGAATAGTTTTCAATTGTTCAATGAAATGGCCGGAATCTTTGACGAACGACTGTGTACCGCCGATATGTGGTTGAAGTAAGGTAGCTAAATGTTTGGCAATGCTATAAGTTGGTAATCCAATAGCACTCACGATAGGACGAAGAGGAACATTATCTTTGTGTATTTTAGGTAAACCATAAAGTCTTGGTGGTAAAGCTTCACTTCTGGTGGTTCCCTTCTTTACGTTTTCAGGTAGCGAAGATACCTTGATCAGGCCGTTTGTTTCACGAAGAATCCGGTTGGTAGGATCTCTCAGAAGTTTGCGGTAGGTACCCGGGTCTAAAAGTTCCAAAACCTTGGCAGTGTAGTCGTCCATGTCCAAGATAACCGTTGCGTTCCCTTTGTCTGCAGGAAGAATGATTATGTTCTCGTCCATGTTGAGAGTCTTTATAGCCTTTCTCTCCTGAGGTGTGAGGTTACTCTGCGGTGCCGGTGCCTTCTTGATTATACGTGAGGCTTCATGACGGATTTCATCTGCTTGTTCAGATGGTAGCTCACGGATTGCCGCTTCAATATTGGCGACAATGTCTTCCACGGGAATCGAAGGAGGGGTCACTGCGTAATTTCCTCCTTTCGCTAGTATGGAGATTTCCCACTCTGACAGGTGGCGATTGGTCAGGTTAACAATTGTCCGTGAGATGTCCAGCGTAGGCGCAGGTACCGGCGCGGGTTGGTCTCTCTGTAACCGCTCAAACTTTTTCTTCTGCCGGATGCTAGACTGTTCAAATGTTGAATGCATAGAGTAGAAGGTGATACGATCTACATTTTCCCAGTCCTGATATGAGAGTGTGCTGCTGATGCGGTAGTGCAGCTGTAAGAGTGCCTGATCTGTAGTAGCGAGCCCCTTACGTGCAAAGATTATGCGTTCACGTAATAGCGAACGTTCAGTTCGATCATATATTCTATGGGCTCTAGCTGAGGTTAGTGGTCTCTTCATTTTAATAAACTTGGGAATCATACCTGTGTCTCGGCATCGAAGAAGAAACGCGAGTGATGACAGAAGTTGCGACTTTTTCTTCCTTAACCTCTCAAAGCGACGAACTAAGTGTGATATTTCCTCCCCGTAGAGGCGAATTAAGTAAAAATGTAGACTTTCACGACCGGCGTTGAAATAGGAATCTCTGTTTCGCGGGCTTATAGGTCGTGTTCCAAGGACATTTTGTCGTCCTGACGTTTCGCTGAATACTGCGTTCAGCATGTTCACAGGTTACATAAAGCGAGGTAAAAAAAGTCCTCTCGGCACGCCGGAAGGCGGAGGTAGATTTCACCGGACAAACTTGGGGATAGGCGAAAATAGGCAGAATATGCAGATTTTCGTAGAAGGATCAGACCTCATTTAATGCGAGAAGGTATTTTATAATTGGAGCTTAATTAACTTTGTTTTTCGTCATTTTATGCTTATTTTAAACATTTTATTGTCTTATGGGAACGGTAACCTTCTTGTCATTTGGGGTCCATTTTTATACTTGTGGTCACACTGTCCTTATGCTAGGTTTCGACACTGATGTGCAACTATGTAACGGTCTGTTACTTCTTCACGCAAAATTATATCTACCGCAGAGATTTTGGTTGGTTCCTCAGTTTAGGGGCTGCGACAACGCGGTCATGTAACCCCGTGTACTTTGGGATGGCTGTATTAGTCTGTAATTCAGGTAAGGACTGCAGACGGTCAATTTCAAGCAGTAGTTACTAATGTTGCTACCAGGTACTACCGTCAACGACACCTAGCTGTGAACTTGGCTACTAGATGCCACCGCAACCAGCAACTCGCAACGAACGTTGGAACTTCCCCTCCAAAGGAAAGCATACTGAGGGATTTTTGGCGCTCTTAGAAAATCCGACGACTTCGGCCGGCTTTGAACTCGCGACCTTGGGCATAAACATTCAGCATGCTACCAGTTACGTCACCGAAGCCGCTTCACACTTAGATGGAAATCTGAATCTGATCTCGTGCAAGTGCGTTATCTTGGCAACGTCTGATGGCTCATCCCTCATCAATTTAGTAGTGTTGCCATGGCAACCACTGATAGGTCTTGGCATTTTCTTATAATTCCGAAATTATTTTTCTCATCCGTTGGCATAATGGTGGGTTATATCAAAAATTCTTTCAGACAAAAGTTTTAGGTAATTATTATGGGAATATTGTCCATTTTGTACGGTTTTGATATTGTGCCTATTAAGAGAGATATGATTAATGTTTCCCGAAAAACCCACTTTTTCCCACCCCTTTGGTCAATGGTTGGTGCTATAAAAAAAACTCTTCAAACATACATTTTTGGGCTTTATCCGACACATAGTATGAATGTTGAACGGATTCGATATTTCACATATTAAGAGAGTTATAGCAATATTTCACTTTTTCGAAAAAAAAAGCCCCCCATTTTCACCCCCCAACGACCGATTTAGCCCAGTAACGAACTCGACCGAGATTTTATAGGTATACGTATTCGGTAAAAAATTCAAAGTGATTGGTACAAAATTACGGCAGTTATCGTGTCCACAATAAACTGATATACATATACATACATAAATTATATATAACTTTTGAACTGACGGTGGTTTTGGGGCCTGGGGATGTGAAACGCGAAGATATGTCGAAATTTTCCGGAAGTCGAAACATGGTACCCATTGCAATAGTTAGCTTTCTAACGAAATCTACCTCTGGTTGGTTCCTCAGTTTAGGGGCTGCGACAACGCGGTCATCTAACCCCGTGTACTTTGGGTGAGTGTAGAATCTGTCTGATACACGGTGTGAATTGTAATGGCTGTATTAGTCTTAATTCATGTAAGTACTGCAGACGGTCAATTTCAAGCAGTAGTTCCTAATGTTGCTACCAGGTACAACCGTCAACGACACCTAGCTGTGAACTTGGCTACTAGATGCCACCCCAACCATCAACTCGCAACGAACGTTGGAACTTCCCCTCCAAAGGAAAGCATACTGAGGGATTCTAGTGCTCTTAGAAAATCCGACGACTTCGGCCGGCTTTGAAACCGCGACATTGGGCATAGACATTCAGCATGCTACCAGTTACGTCACCGAAGCCGCTTCCCACTTTATCAGGCGGCTTTGGTGGCGTAGTCGGTAACATGCTGAGCTTCTATGCCCAAGATACCGGGTTCAAACCCGGCCGAAGCCGTCGGATTTTTTAAGAGCGTTAAATATCCCTCAGTATGCCTTCCTTCGGAGGGGAAGTAAAGCCGGCGGTCCCATGTCATAGATTTATGGCATGTTAAAGATCCTTCCACTAATTGCACCTGTGTGAAGCTAAATTGGATAGGTTAAGAATGTATACAACGCTCTTAGGTTTCTATGTTCGTTGCCAAGAGCCGACTGCGGCGGCGTCTAGTAGCTCAGTTCTGAACTTGGCCTCGTAGTCGTTGACAGTGGCGCTTGGCGGCAAAAGTAGGAACTATCTGAAAAATTGTTAGTTGCAGTACTTAAATAAATTAACAAACAGATAACACACACTAATACAGTCATCACAATTAACACCGGTTATCAGACAGATTCTACACACACCCAAAGTACCGCGTTGTCGCAGCCCCTAAACTTAAGAACCAACCAACCAACCAACCACTTAATCAGATGGAAATACTGAATCTGATCTCGTGCAAGTGCGTTGTCATGGCAACGTCTGATGGTCCATGCCTCATCAATTTAGTAGTGTTGCCATGGCAACCACTGATAGCTCTTGGCATTTTCTTATAATTCCGAAATCATTTTTCTCGTCCCTTGGCGTAATGGTGGGTCATATCAAAAATTCTTTCAGACAAAAGTTTTAGGTAATTATTAGGGGAATATTGTCCATTTTGTACGGTTTTGATATTGTGCCTATTAAGAGAGATATGATTAATGTTTCCCGAAAAACCCACTTTTTTCCACCCCTTTGGTCAATGGTTGGTGCTATCAAAAATCTTATTTGACATAAATTTTTGGCACTTATCCGACACATATTATGAACTTTGAATGGATTCGATATTGCACGTATTAAGAGAGTTATAGCGAAATTTCACTTTTTCGAAAAAAGCCCCCCCATTTTCACCCCCTTCGACCGATTTAGCCCAGTAACGAACTCGACCGAGATTTTATAGGTATACATCTTCGGTAAAAAATTCGAAGTAATTGGTGCAAAATTACGGCAGTTATCGTGTCCACAAGAAACTGATATACATATATATATATATATACATATATATATATATACATAAATTATATATAAACTTTTGAACTGACGGTGGTTTTGGGGTCTGGGGGATGTGAAACGCGAAGATATGTCGAAATTTTCCGGAAGTCGAAACATGGGACCCATTGCAATAGTTAGCTTTCTAATGAAATCTACCTAACAAGTAAACAGAAGATATATAAATAGTCAACAACCCACACATAGAGGCTACCATAGCAACGGCGTACCACATAAAAGTAATGCATCATGGACAGGGCTGCTCGTCTGTTGCATCTTCTCGTCTACGACGGTCAATAAGGGCAGGCTTGAGGGGATTAAGGACTGGAAGCCAAGCTCTGTTCACACGTTCTGCTTCCTCCTTAAGATTGAAGCTGTTAGTATGCTTCAGGATTTCAATGGCCTCCCTTTGTAGCCTGGCATGATAAGACACCGTGGTGGACAGAACTTCGGTGTCTCCATATCTTATATCGTGACCTGCAAGTAGCGAGTGTGCTGCTACAGTGGATTTATCTGTTTGTCCCAGCCGGCTGTGTCGTTCGTGCTCCTTGAGGCGAGTGGCAATACTTCTTTTCGTTGTTCCAATATATACTTGGCCACAATCACACGGGATTTTATAAACCCCTGCCGCGGTATGAGGATGTCGCTTATCTTTAGCGGACCTAAACATGTCCTTAATTTTTCGTGTAGGCCTGTATATGGTCTTTATATCATGGGACTCGAGTAGCCTCCCTATTCTGTCCGTGACCTTTTTATATATGGAAGAAAAGCTCTAGCCAGGGGCTGCTTGTCTCCAATTACCCTTGTAGTTGGACGTCTCGGATGGAGTGCTCGCTGGATATCTTTCTGGCTGTACCCATTCGCGCGTAAGGCCTCGTTGAGGTGTTCAATTTCTTGTTTTAGGCACTGCTTTTCACAAATTCTTTTAGCGCGGTCAGCCAGTGTTTTTATAACTCCGTATTTCTGTCGTGGGTGGTGGTTGGACGTCTTATGTAGATATCGGTCAGTATGGGTCGGCTTACGGTAAACTGTATGTCCCAAAGTTAGATCAGCGGTCTTCGTTACCATAACGTCGAGAAACGCGATTTTCAGTTCATTTTCTAACTCCATGGTAAACTGAATGTTCGAGTTCTGGCTGTTAAGATGTTGTAAAAACAGATTTAATTGATCTTTACCATGGCCCCATATTACAAAGGTATCGTCCACGTATCGTAGCCACACTTTAGGTTTCAAAGGTGCGGTCTCTAGTGCTATTTGTTCAAATTGTTCCATGAAGAAATTCGCGATCACCGGACTAAGGGGACTGCCCATGGCGACGCCATCAATTTGTTCATAGAAATCACCCTTCCACAGGAAATAGCTAGCGGTGAGGCAGTGGCGGAATAAGGCGGTGATATCATCAGGAAAAATCCGTGCGATGTATTCCAGGGCTACCTTTATAGGTACTTTCGTGAAAAGAGAGACCACGTCAAAACTTACTAGTAAGTCACCAGCTTCTAGTTGAATAGTTTTCAATTGTTCAATGAAATGGCCGGAATCTTTGACGAACGACTGTGTACCGCCGATATGTGGTTGAAGTAAGGTAGCTAAATGTTTGGCAATGCTATAAGTTGGTG
Organism: Meconema thalassinum; assembly: GCA_946902985.2. NCBI lineage: Eukaryota > Metazoa > Arthropoda > Insecta > Orthoptera > Tettigoniidae > Meconema > Meconema thalassinum. The sequence goes on from OX336396.1 coordinate 167,475,422, forward strand.
ATCCAATAGCACTCACGATAGGACGAAGAGGAACATTATCTTTGTGTATTTTAGGTAAACCATAAAGTCTTGGTGGTAAAGCTTCACTTCTGGTGGTTCCCTTCTTTACGTTTTCAGGTAGCGAAGATACCTTGATCAGGCCGTTTGTTTCACGAAGAATCCGGTTGGTAGGATCTCTCAGAAGTTTGCGGTAGGTACCCGGGTCTAAAAGTTCCAAAACCTTGGCAGTGTAGTCGTCCATGTCCAAGATAACCGTTGCGTTCCCTTTGTCTGCAGGAAGAATGATTATGTTCTCGTCCATGTTGAGAGTCTTTATAGCCTTTCTCTCCTGAGGTGTGAGGTTACTCTGCGGTGCCGGTGCCTTCTTGATTATACGTGAGGCTTCATGACGGATTTCATCTGCTTGTTCAGATGGTAGCTCACGGATTGCCGCTTCAATATTGGCGACAATGTCTTCCACGGGAATCGAAGGAGGGGTCACTGCGTAATTTCCTCCTTTCGCTAGTATAGAGATTTCCCACTCTGACAGGTGGCGATTGGTCTGGTTAACAATTGTCCGTGAGATGTCCAGCGTAGGCGCAGGTACCGGCGCGGGTTGGTCTCTCTGTAACCGCTCAAACTTTTTCTTCTGCCGGATGCTAGACTGTTCAAATGTTGAACGCATAGAGTAGAAGGTGATACGATCTACATTTTCCCAGTCCTGATATGAGAGTGTGCTGCTGATGCGGTACTGCAGCTGTAAGAGTGCCTGATCTGTAGTAGCGAGCCCCTTACGTGCAAAGCTTATGCGTTCACGTAATAGCGAACGTTCAGTTCGATCATATATTCTATGGGCTCTAGCTGAGGTTAGTGGTCTCTTCATTTTAATAAACTTGGGAATCATACCTGTGTCTCGGCATCGAAGAAGAAACGCGAGTGATGACAGAAGTTGCGACTTTTTCTTCCTTAACCTCTCAAAGCGACGAACTAAGTGTGATATTTCCTCCCCGTAGAGGCGAATTAAGTAAAAATGTAGACTTTCACGACCGGCGTTGAAATAGGAATCTCTGTTTCGCGGGCTTATAGGTCGTGTTCCAAGGACATTTTGTCGTCCTGACGTTTCGCTGAATACTGCGTTCAGCATGTTCACAGGTTACATAAAGCGAGGTAAAACAAGTAAACAGAAGATATATAAATAGTCAACAACCCACACATAGAGGCTACCATAGCAACGGCGTACCACATAAAAGTAATGCATCATGGACAGGGCTGCTCGTCTGTTGCATCTTCTCGTCTACGACGGTCAATAAGGGCAGGCTTGAGGGGATTAAGGACTGGAAGCCAAGCTCTGTTCACACGTTCTGCTTCCTCCTTAAGATTGAAGCTGTTAGTATGCTTCAGGATTTCAATGGCCTCCCTTTGTAGCCTGGCATGATAAGACTCCGTGGTGGACAGAACTTCGGTGTCTCCATATCTTATATCGTGACCTGCAAGTAGCGAGTGTGCTGCTACAGTGGATTTATCTGTTTGTCCCAGCCGGCTGTGTCGTTCGTGCTCCTTGAGGCGAGTGGCAATACTTCTTTTCGTTGTTCCAATATATACTTGGCCACAATCACACGGGATTTTATAAACCCCTGCCGCGGTATGAGGATGTCGCTTATCTTTAGCGGACCTAAACATGTCCTTAATTTTTCGTGTAGGCCTGTATATGATCTTTATATCATGGGACTCGAGTAGCCTCCCTATTCTGTCCGTGACCTTTTTTATATATGGAAGAAAAGCTCTAGCCAGGGGCTGCTTGTCTCCAATTACCCTTGTAGTTGGACGTCTCGGATGGAGTGCTCGCTGGATATCTTTCTGGCTGTACCCATTCGCGCGTAAGGCCTCGTTGAGGTGTTCAATTTCTTGTTTTAGGCACTGCTTTTCACAAATTCTTTTAGCGCGGTATTAGCAAGTCATTTTTGAAAGCCTTTGTCTGGAGAGTGGCGCTCTATGGAAGTGAATCTTGGACTATTGGTGCAGCAGAAAGGAGGAGAATTGAAGCGTTTCAAATGTGGTGTTACAGGAGAATGATGAAGATCAGATGGGTAGATAGGGTTAGAAACGAAGCGGGAGTGGGAGAGGAGAGATGTTTCTGGCGACTGCTAATTAAGAGAAGAGATAGGTTGATAGGACACATACTAGGACACCCAGGAATAGCAAGCTTAGTTATGAAAGGAAGGGTCGACGACAAGAACTGTAGGGGTAGACCAAGGTTAGAATATGTTAGATTGCCTCGGATGTAGGTTGTGGTAGCAATGTAGAGATGAAACGATTAGCTCCGGACAGGGAGGCATGTAAACTGCATCAAACCAGTCAAAAGACTGAAGACTCAAACAACAACTCAGGGGTGCATGCTGGCAGATTACGTCAGAATACGAAGGGATAACAACTACAGTAGACGGCCACTCGCTACATGTTCCTCAGCACTACCAATCTAATGCACCCCAATGCGTTATGAGTAGAGTACCGGATTTCTGATTTTAACGATATCCGCAATTCTTTTCAGCAAGCATATACATAGGTTGGTTTTTTAGTTTTGGCACCTTAGTTATAACTGGATTATTAACTCACTTAGATGGTTCCAAGTTTCACAGGCCCTCGATGTAGTCCCCACCGTTACGTACGACGTGTTCCCAGCGATGCGGAAGTCGTTGGATCCCGTTGGCACTGCCCAATCTATTGAAGGTACGAAGAGAGCGCTCGGCAGCCTGATTAACGTCTTCAATGGTACGGAAGCGCTGCCATACTGTTCCCCGAGGGCAAACCGTTAATGCGGCGTACTATTGTTCGTTTCTGCAAGACCATCTCCGAGAAGCTCTGAGAAGGAAACGGCGCCACCACATGGTTACACCGCCCATCGTTCTGCATGACAATGCTAGGGCACACACAGCAGGCGTTGTGTCGGCATTGTTGGATCGCTGGGGCTGGGAGGTCCTCTATCATCCCCCATATTCTCCAGACATCAGTCCCTGCGACTATGATCTCATCCCGAAGATGAGGATGACAATGACATTAGTGTCTTAGATTTACCAACAATTTTTAATTGGCGCTAAAACCTTAACAATCGTATTGTGCCCAACTCTAGGAATGGGTATTCCAAGATTCAGACACCTAGATATCAAGGGAAAGGCTGTAGCCGCTTTTGAAAGTTGAGATATTTGAATATCGCGCTACATTGCTTCTCGAAGCATTTGGAAGGAATTTACCGATAGTTGGATGTCAAGTGACGTAGCGAGTAATAGCAGAGGTCGAGGCTATTTATTGATTAAATAGTTAATTATGGAGTAGAGACTTGAGACTGGGATCAGATTACTGGCACGGCCAAATGAAAGAGAATGCAATTAGTATCAAGTAAATCGGACCAGGGATTCAAGAGATATGAGGATTTCTATATATCAGGTGATGACGCGTGACCCTGACAGTTTTGAATAAAAGCCAGCTGGCCGAAGCAACTTCAACTCATTCTAACACAAGCACTTGGCAAGCAAGTTGCATCTACGCTGAGCCAAGGCACATGGTTGCCGGATCTACGCAGAAGTTCTTTTCAAAGTCGTGATAGTCACGAAAGTGCTGCGCTACGAGGTGGAACTTAGTAAGTTTACGGCGAGGAGAATCACTGAGGTGATTGATTTTCTACAGACATTGGTGTAAATATTTATATTTCTACAAGGACATATGCTAGACTTTGTCTAGAAAATAGTATTTTCTCACAGTCCAGTAATAACTTAATACTTGGATGTTTAAATCCATTTCAAGTCAGTTTTTCATATTTGTAACTAGTTAACCACTTCGATCTGTCAGTACACTGAAGACTAGTCTATAACGGTGGCGTTCATTAGTCTACGCAAGGGAAACTACAAGTTGCCTAGCGCATGGTAGATGGTGATATAACAAACCATGCCCAGGGAACGATCTTCAGAACAGCCGTTAATTGCTTAGACTGTCAGTGTTTTTCTTGTACTGATAAGATTACAGTGAGTTATGTTACAACTGACATATCTAAGAAGAGATCACTTAGATCTGACCCTATTTAAACAAACTGTTATGGCTTTGATAGAAGCCCATATTAAAATGGAACCACAGTTTATTCAAACGTCAAGAGATACTACCACTATGTCTGACTAGACGAATTGTGGGTATATGATGGCGGCGGATACAAGGATTATACGTGCTTGTCCGACAGGGCATGTCTATGGATAAATCTGGTACAGACCAGGTTTACTACGCTTCAAGACCATCAAGAAATGTAAGCCACATTTGAATTATACTATGCCTAGCTAATTGGAACAAACTATTTTTCTGCAGATGACCAACACATTTTTTTCGTCGTATTTAAAGCTTGCAATGATTTACGCAAGACTTGTTAGTTATTCTGAGCATTTTCAGCACTCAGAACAGTTTAGGATCAATGACCGAGCATTTCGAGCATTTATTTGAATATTTCATATTTTTGGGAAATCACGGTAATCAGCCGATGTATCTGTAAAAGTTAAATTTATTTTTGTTGAGGAATGGATATTTTTTCCATATTCGAAGGTTCGAACATGTGGATTCTCCCATAATGAGATGATAATTAAACATATTTAAAATGATATAATTAATAATAATTATAAAAATCCACTAATAATAATAATTATAATTTTTATAATTTTTCTAAATAATTCTTGGATATTATATTTTCTAATAATCATATGTATTGAGAAAGAGCCTATGAAGTAGTTTAATCATTTCTAGTCTGGAACAGGAGATTTTCCGAAGGATAGTGGTTAGCGCAAGCCCGCATTCAACCAACATTTCAGTTCTGGTTGAACAGTTGATATTTGCAATGAGTAAAGTATATGTTTCAGATAACACGGAGAGGCATGAAACGGGAAGCAATTGATATTTGTATCAAATAGGATATTTTTGTATTTATATAAAATCATGACGTAAATACACTCGAAAGTGAAAAAAAGATTTTCATAAGTATGGTAAATTCACGGGTTGAACTGAATGGTAAAATAAAATAAACTTGTAAGTTTATTAATCTTCCAGTGTTGATAACAAGCAGAGGCTTGATTTATTGTATAAATTTTGGGAAGAAAATTTATATGTGTGGAGTAGTTGAAATGCCATTCCCAGGTGCGCATGTTAAGTCGCAGGAATGAGGAGGTTTTTTCGAGCATCAATCAAATAGCAGGTTCGATGGCTCAGGTTTATAGTAGGAGTATTGGAACTACACATTTCGTCGGATGAATAACCCGAAGGTTATTTCTTGAAACCATCAGTTCTTATTTCAACCTTGTTTACGAATTCCATTTAGACTTTGATTTTGCTAGAACCCGGATTTGTCATGATAGTAGTTTATTCTTCTTCAGAGGAAGACCTTTGCCGTTGTTGTTGTAATATTGTGTTCTTACACAAATAATAGAATGAGCCAGTGCCAATTAAAAATAATTCTTTAACCACGAATAATTTGAAGGATGTTTTCAATCCTAGTGCCATGAACTAAATGAATTCATTATGAAACTACAATTCTAATTTCCGCATTCTGTCGAAGAATTGCAAGTTGTAAAAGTTACTAGAAATGGCCATGAATATAAATATTTTTATAACAATGATTCCAAGTGGAAAATTGAATAGTTGAATGGTTCAACCATTTATTGATCAAGTTGATGATTCAGAAATCATATATTTTGTTAGGAACTTGAAGTTCATAATCGAGTCACTTCTCGAAATGTTTAGTGTCAGAAGAACAATTAATTGTTGTTGTGCTTCGCACAGTTCTTCGATGCTATGCTCAAGGTCAAATGCTTTTCAGATGTTATTAATATGTGTAAATAATTTGTGTTGCTTCTATGATGATAATATTTTTCGACAATGTAAATTTGAAACTGGAAAAATAAGTGAAAGTTAAAAATTCTATGAACATTTTTTCTACGAGTGTTAATATCATGTAAATATTCAAACAGTGATCTACGATATTTCCAGTATAGACAATTAACTTTGAACTGGAATTAAGTATTAATAATTTTGGAACACAGTCTACAGGACTATTAATCGGACTTGTGTTTCCAAAAAGATTGTCAAATGTGTTTGGAAAATTTCTGTATATTGTGTGTAAATAAGAGTGTGGATCGCCACACGTGGATGATGCTGCTTTGAGCATCTTTGCAGTCAGATTTTAACTTCAAAATAAACTGAGATAATTTTACAGGATGTGTTACTCCCAATTAAATCTCCTTCTATCCTTATTGTTGCATTGAGCCAAAAATCAGTAAAGCATTTTTTTAATTTGATGTCGTTTTTGCGATTTGCTTTAACCCATCTGGCGCTCCGGGATATTTTGACTCTCGTGCTGACTGATTATTGGTAAAATGCATATGTGGTCGTGCGGACTCCGGTCTAAACGGGCACAGTATGTGATGTGGAATGCCATAATGGAATATATATAAGATCGTTTGCGATTCCTACGCTAAGCTTTTAACTCTCGAAGACCGAACATTACTGCCTACTGGCCATGGGTACGTAATTGCAATGCGCAAGTATACTTGCACGACCGTAGGTCGGTAATGTGTTTGAGGTTGAGCCAAAGGTACTCCAGAAGCCTGTGGTAACTGGATGGGGAGAGCCCACTGAAAATAAACGGTGGTTGGTACGCGTGGGTGTTGACGGGGTGGAGGGAGTACCTTTGGTTGTCGGGCTGTTTTGTCGTATGTTATGTAAACGAAACGAGGCATCACTGACTGGTATGTGTGTTTGAATGAGTGCATGAAGTAAAGGGTAGGGAGAGCCAAGATAATTTTAAATCGAGGGGTAAGGGTTAAAGAAAGAATTGTGTAAATAAGTTAATTTGGCTTGGATGTGAATAAAAAAATGAGTCAAGAAACAAGTGATTTTAGGCTGTCTTGCTAGAACTGCATTTAGGTCGGAATTGATTTTCGAAATTTGGTTATCTTAGTTTGATAGAACTCTTCCAGACTCACAATTTGAAACTTTTCCAGCCCTTTAGCCCTTCATCGTTTGGCACAATTGAGGAAATTGCTTAATTTTTGCTAAGATGGCAACCCTTACTTTGTCTGCTAGGAAATGTTTTCAACATTCCAAACTAGGACTTACGAAATTACACTTTTCTCAGCACTTTTCGCCATGCGGATATACTGTAGTTTACATGGTTGTGCGGATAGCGGATAAGCTGCGGGTAATGTTTGGAGAAAATTTGCGGATAGTTTTTAGAATACAATCCGATCTTGTTTATTATCATTATTAGGAACCGGATGTTAATTTTTCAGTTCTTTTTTCATGACAAATATAAGATGACTAGCGGACCCGTGCGAGAAATCTCGCATGTTCATAAACCACACTTTCCCCAATAGGTTTATAATGAGACACTTAAGGAGAAAGGTTGTTATGTTTTTATTTCAACCAAATGATTATAGAACACTATTTACATTTCAGGATAAAGGAAAGACCTCAGAATGTTGATATGCCATGAAACAGGCGTCACAGCGGCCCGTGGACAGCAATTATGGAGCGTATTTTCCTACGTCAACGGTGTTTGCAAATCGCACACTTCGTACAATTTTTTTAAAGTCATTTTTTAAAGAAATTATAGATATTTATGACATTATAGTGCAATAAGTCACTAATAATGTCTATTCTCTTTCATTTGAACGCTCATTTGTCACGATCGGTCGCTTGTGAGCGCCGCAGGAGGGATCTATACTACTGAAATAATATATATGATGATTTAAGCTAATCTCATTCAAATTATGTCTTAAAGCATAATTAACACTCCGAACAGGAAAGGGTTGCAATTCTGGCTGTATAACATTCATTTTAAACAGCATATTCCATACAAAACCTAGGAGAATGACTTTTTCCTCAAACGTCTAAATTATGTTGCTTTAAGTAATTTGTGCTTTATCTACTGTAATTAGAAATATTATTGTAATGCCAGTAGATTCGGATAACAAACATGTGGATGCGGTAAAAAGTCCTGCTGATGTGGGGCGGAGGGCTCTACGTCATAGTGAATCAAATTAAAACCACCACGGGCATCGACAGTATGGTTCAGGACCGGACTGCTTTATTTTTATAACTTGGTGGCGATATATATATATCTGTGAGTTTTCTCACTTTTGAAACCTTGCTAGGTGGCCATGATCACCTTAACTAAAGTTTAAGACCATTATTTTATTTCATACAAGCTGTACCCGGCATGCGTTGCAATGCCAATCAAAGAAAGTGTTGGCGTTGAAATTCTGTTACTTGAAGTGCTTTTGGATACACAACATGTTAACTGCCTCTAAGCTATCGTAAAATGGATTTTCTAATTTAGAACCATTCGTGGGAGCGTGCACAACAACTTTCAAAACTTTCATCGCTGTCACTCATTTGTTGAATCTACTCGTACGCTACCTATTGTGAAATGGATTTAATAAGTCGAAACCCTTCCCTGGCGTGTACACAATAACTCATCAATGATTCATCGCAATCGGATGAATGGTATATGCACGTATAGGGTTTTTTGTTTAAACGATTCGTGCGCTGTCACTCATTTGTTGAATCTACTCGTGCGCTACCAATTGAGAAATGTATTACTAAGTCGAAGCCCTTCCCTGGCGTGTACACAATAACTCATCAAGATTTCATCGCAATCGAAGAATGTTATATGAACGCAATAGGGGATTTTGTTGAAACGCTTCGCGCGTCGTCACCCATTTGTTGCATCTACTCTTGCGCTACTTATTGTGAAATGGATTTACTAAGTCCCCTTCCCTGGCGGGTACACAATAACTGGAAAGGAAAGGAAGCTTGTAGTTTAACGTGACCGTTAATCTTGAGATCATGAGCCACGGGACCTCCTTTTTACGTGGAATCCGAACCGCAGGACATGGCATTTCACTTCTAGCACACACAATAACTGATCATTGTTTCATCGCAATCGGATGAATAGTATATGAACGCATACCTGATTTTGTTTAAACGATTCGCGCTCCGTCACTCATTTGTTGAATCTACTCGTGCGCTACCTACTGTAAAATGTATTTACTAAGTTAGAAACCGTCACGTAAGTGTCCACAACATCTCACCCAAGTTTCATCGCTATCGGACTAATGGGATTTGAAGACATAGGGGACTGTATTGAAACGCTCCGCGTGTCGTCGTTCATTTGTCGAATCTACTCGTGTGCTACCTACTGTGAAATGTATTTACTAAGCCAGAAACCTTCCTAGGAGTGTCCACCATATTTCACCCAAGTTTCACCGCTAACAGCAGAATGGTATATGACCTTATACGGGACTTTGTTGAAATGCTTCGCGCGTCGTCCCTCATTTGTTGAATCAACTTGTGCGCTGCATATTGTATAGGGGATTTACTAAGCCAGAAATTTTCCATGACTTGTACACAACATCTCACCCAAGTTTCATAGCTACGGACGAATGGTACATGTATGCATACGGGACTTGGTTGAAACGCTTCGCGTGTCGTCGCTCATTTGTTGATTCTACTCTTGCGCTACATATTGTAATATGGATGTACTCAGCCAGAAACCTTCCCTGGAGTGTACACAACATCTCACCCAAGTTTCATCGCAATCGGATGAATGGTATGTGAACGTATACGGGACGTTGTCGAAACGCTTCGCGCGTAGTCACTCATTTGCTGAACATAAACGTGCGCTTCGTATTGTAAAATGGATTTACTTAGCCAGAAACCTTTCCTGGAGTGTACACAACAATTCACCAAACATTTATCACTATCAGACGACTGGTATATGACTTTATACGGGACTTTGCAGAAACGCTTCGCGTGTCATCGCTCATTTGTTGAATCTACTGGTGCGCTACCTATTGTAAAATGTATGTACTAAGCCAGAAACCTTCCCTGGAGTGTACACAACATCTCACCCAAGTTTCATCGCTATCGGATGAATGGTATAAGAAATTATATGGGACTTTGTTGAAACGCTTCGTGCGTCGTCGCTCATTTGTTGATTCTACTCGTGCTCTACCTATTTTTAAAGGGATTTACTAAGCTAGAAACCTTCCCTGGAGTGCGTACAAAATCTCAGCCTAGTTTCATCGCTATCGGACGAATGGTATATCAATGCATACGGGACTTTGTTGAAATGCTTCGCGCATCGTCGCTCATTTGTTGAATCTACGCGTGCGCTACCTATTGTAAAATGGATTTTCTAAGTCAGAAACCTTCCTTGGAGTGTACTCAACATCTCACCCAAGTTTCATCGCAATCGGACGAATGGTATATGAACGCATAGGAGACATACATAACCACAGACAAACTATCAAGTTACATTGATTTTTAGCCTACTTTCGATTTTTGCAAAAAATGAAAGTAGACTTATGAGATCACTACAGGGCGAAAAAAAGTGTGTCTGTCTGTGTGTGTGTATGTGTGTGAGTCTGTGTGTGTGTGTGTGTGTGTGTGAGGACTCTGAATGTCTGTCTGTCCCCCCCCCCTATCAATTCGAACACGGTGAGCGCAAATTGAACGAAATTTGGTACAAAGGTAGCACTAGCAAAGGACACCTCAGTGTCATGTTTTATATCACCGCCATCTTGACGGAAACGTAATGGCGGCCACACAAATGTTCAAAGCTTAAATCAAATTACGACTAACCTAATCATCCGATCTCTACCAAATTTTGCAACAACATACCCTTATGGGGGGAGCATCCTTTGACCAAACTAATAGGTCATCAGCCTAATAGTTTGCGGATGGCGGCCATCTTTGTGTGAAAATCGATTGCCCCTATTAATTCGAACACGGTGAAACCGAATGGAACGAAACTTGGTACAGAGGTAGTACTAGCAAAGGGCACCCCAGTGTCATGTTTTATATAGCCGCCATCTTGACGGAAACGTAATGGCGGCCACACAAATGTTCAAAGCTTAAATCAAATTACGACTAACCTAATCATCCGATCTCTACCAAATTTTGCAACAACATACCTTTATGGAGGGAGCATCATTTGACAAATCTAATAGGTCAATAGCCTAATAGTTTGCGGATGGCGGCCATCTTTGTGTCAAAATCGATTACCCCTATTAATTCGAACACGGTGAAACCGAATGGAATGAAATTTGGTGCAGAGGTAGCACTAGCAAAGGGCACCCCAGTGTCATGTTTTATATCGCCGCCATCTTGACGGAAACGTAATGGCGGCCACACAAATGTTCAAAGCTTAAATCAAATTACGACTAACCTAATCATCCGATCTCTACCAAATTTTGCAACAACATACCTTTATGGAGGGAGCATCCTTTGACAAATCTAATAGGTCATTAACCTAATAGTTTGCGGATGGTGGCCATCTTTGTGTCAAAATCGATTACCCCTATTAATTCGAACACGGTGAAACCGAAAGGAATGAAGTTTGGTACAGAGGTAGCACTAGCAAAGGGCACCTCAGTGTCATGTTTTATATCACCGCCATCTTGACGGAAACGTAATGGCGGCCACACAAATGTTCAAAGCTTAAATCAAATTACGACTAACCTAATCATCCGATCTCTACCAAATTTTGCAACAACATACCTTTATGGAGGAAGCATCCTTTGACAAATCCAATAGGTCATTAGCCTAATAGTTTGCGGATGGCGGCCATCTTTGTGTCAAAATCGATTCGCCCTATTAATTCGAACACGGTGAAACCGAATGGAATGAAATTTGGTACAGAGGTAGCACTAGCAAAGGGCACCTCAGTTTCATGTTTTATATCGCCGCCATCTTGACGGAAACGTAATGGCGGCCACACAAATATTCAAAGCTTAAATCAAATTACGATTAACCTAATCATCCGATCTCTACCAAATTTTGCATCAACATACCATTATGGAGGGAGCATCCTTTGACCAAACTAATAGGTCATTAGCCTAATATTTTGCGGATGGCGGCCATCTTTGTGAAAAATTCGATTCCCCCTATTAATTCGAACACGGTGAAACCGAATGGAACGAAATTTGGTACAGAGGTAGCACTAGAAAAGGCCACCTCAGTGTCATGTTTTATATCACCGCCATCTTGACGGAAACGTAATCGCGACCACCCAAATGTTAAAGGCTAAAATGTAATTACGACCAACCTAATAATCTAATCTCTACCAAATTTTGCAACAACAAATCTTTATGTGGGAAGCATATTCTGACCAAACTGCTAGATCATCAGCCCAATAATTTGCAGATGGTGGCCAAGTATGTGTGCAAATCGATTCCCCCTATCAATTCAAACACGGTGAAACCGAATTGAACGAAATTTGGTACAGAGGTAGCACTAACAAAAGGCACCTCAGTGTCATGTTTTATATCGCCGCCATCTTGACGGAAACGGAATGACGGCCACCCAAATGTTAAAAGCTTAAATCAAATTTCGACCATCCTAATAATTTGATCTCTACCGGATTTTGCAACAACATACCTTTTTGTGGAAAGCATCTTATGACTGACTACAAGGTCATCAGCCCAATAGTTTGCAAATAGCGGCCATGTATGTGTGCAAATCCATTCCCCAGATCAATTCAAACACGGTGAAACCGAATTGAATGTTTTTTTTTACAGAGGTAGCACTAGCAAAGGGCACCTCATATTCATGTTTAATATCCCTATAGCACGTTGTATTTCAACAAGCTACTACAACCAACATTCAATTATACTCCTTGAAAAGGACAAAGAGTTATACAATACCCATGCATTTAGGAGAAAGTAGGCTATATGTTCTTTACTGAACATCTTGTTATATATATAGATTAAAGAATCCTGGTCATACGCTTTTGACACAAATGTTCCCGTGATTATTTTCAAAATAACTTGGCCTTTTTAGTATCTGTTTATGTAAAAACCATTGTGCTCAGACATGTAATTTTTAAATTAGGAATTGGTTATTGAAAGGAAAGTTCCTTGTTTATCTTTTTTAACTCTTCTGAAAGTACGAAATAAATTGTTAAAGGATGAGGACATTTTTGGGAATGTAATTTTCTTTGCCAAACCATTCATCCACATCAGATAGTTCTGAAAGAAAATGAACAGTAAGATAACCATGTTGGTTTATTTAAATAACACATTTTCAACAAAAAATTCGTAATTCAAAATATAAATGTCTGAGCACAATGGTTTCAACATAAACAGATGCTTATGAAGCCAAGTTATTTTGAGAATAATCACGGACAATTTTGTGAAAAAGGTGTGTGAGCAGGATTCTTTTATGTGTAATAAGTAGGGCTCGGATTTTTAGGTGCTGAAAATTGGGAAAATACATATTTTTTATGTATTAAAAATACCTGAAATGTGTGACATAAAAGCAAAAATATTTAATTATGATTTAGTTTATTAATGTGAATATAAACAATATACAGTACTCACGAATGCAATTTATTCTGTCTCACTGACTGCTGAAGCATTACAATACACAACGAGATACATCTTCTGGTTGTCCATCACAAATGACCAACGATTATCGCGAAACACTTAGTCTAAAGGCGCGAAACGGAGGCAATATGTTTCTTGCCCTTGAGGTGTTGTGTAACTTGAGATCACTGTTTAGCCTTGATTGCTTTCCCACATGGTTGGCTGAACAGAACGCCCCCACCGGAAGTAAAGTTATCTTTAAATTCTGCAACAGACGATAACTTGTAGTTGTTTTTACTTTAGGTATCGTAGAACTGCCTTACACTTCACAGTGCCAGAAATGAACTGCATGAGTGTGACACTGGTTCTAGGTAGTTAGGGGAGGGAGGGAGAGGGGGGAAGTCAAGCACGTGGTGCAATATGGGCAAGGAAATCCCCGGCTTTCACAGTGAGTGGCACGGGGCGACAAGTTAAGAATAACACAGTTGCAAGCTGACATACGCTCTGTATGAAGATTAGATACCTCACAGGTTCTTCCCAGTTGAAGTAACACAGAACAAAAATGCTAATATGTGAAAATCAGGAATTTATGTATTTATAGAAAGAAGGCTTAAGATATGTATTTACATTAAAAATATTTATTTACCTAAAAATCCGAGCCCTAGTAATAAGATAATGGTTTTAAACATTTGTTAGGGACTGTAGATGTCTGTGTAGAGCTGGGACTTTCCCACCTGGAGGCAAGGCGTTTTCAACTCTCCACGGTAGCCACTGATAACATTGTTAATGATGATGATGATGATGATTAAAAAATAATATCGTATGGCCTCGGGTGCCGGGTGCATGCTTTGTTAATTGACACCCAGAGGGCAGCTTGCATGTCGAATTTCGTCGTTCCTTTGAATGCTATGAAAGTCAAGGAGGTTAGATATCTAAAAAGCTCCTTGACACTACAGCGTTTTCTAGTAGAGAATGGAGGAACTTTGTGTTTGGCGGAAAATCCTGAGATTAATTTTGCCATTGAACAGGGCTTACTGAATTCAAATAGGTTCTTTAACATGCCAACAACGTATGACATCCATGTCGTGATTTTTGTCGCCTTTCCAAAATCACTTACCACGGCCAGGGGCGAACTTGCAAGCTTGGGGTTGGTAGTCCCACACGTTAACCACTCACCCACCGTGGCAAGCATGATGATGATGATGATGATGATATATTACAAGATTATAGGTCAGTAATTTTGAAAAGATTGACTGATTAGTATGAACTTTTAGTTTCGGGCACTAAACGAGGAAAAACGTGTATCATATTCTATATTAACCGGAAAACGTGTTCAGTTTTCTCGTTCTACAAACTGAGTTCCATCTCATGTTAACCTGATCCAAGCGTAGCAATGGCTCTCAAACTCCATGCAATATGAGGAGTCTAACCAATGAGAAGAATATGGGCAGAGAACTTGCACAGAATACGAGATCGCGTACGTGCGTAAAATGCTGCACGTGGCATATAGCTCAGTATGTCGCTGTGAGACATCTTACAAAATTGAGGTTATGAAAAAGATGTTTCTATACACAGTAATACTGCAGGCTACATGCGGGGTTTATAATGAAAACAATAATAATAATAATTATTATTATTGATTTAAGCCCACCACGGAGCACTTATGACTAGTTCTTCTTCCATGCTCTTTTCCGTTCACAATATCTCTTGAGCCCTGCTGATAATTCCTCCTTTCTGTCCGGCGAAAGGGGCTTCCGACATTTAGAGACTCTAAGTGGTGGGGTCCAAGACTCTACCATAGCACAAAATTTAGAACGATCTTCTACATCAAGGTCAGCAATTCCAGCCGAATCCAAGTCCTTTAGTACTTCATTAAGCCACAGGCTTCCAGTCTTGTAGCTTTTAACCAAGGAGAAGATCTTCTTGGGAAGCCTGTGGCTGTTCATTCGTTGTAGGTGCCCATAGAACTTTAGCCTCCTACGTCGCATACTGGTATTGGCTGATTCTAACTGTCGATGCAGGTCAGAATTAGATTTCAAACGGTAGGTTCCATCTGGGAGCAATCTCGGGCCATGGATTTTCCTGAGGATACGTCTTTCGGCTTGGTGCCTTTTCTGTTCATCAAGAGGGTCTCTGCGGCGTACAGAAACTGTGGTCTGACACAAGTTCTGTAGTGACAGATATTAGCATTCCTCGAAATGCATTTCTTGTTGTACAAATAATAATACTAATAATAATAACAATAATAAAGTATGTGAGCTATCCGAGATAACATGTGATACGACAAAATAATCAGAACTTATACGAGGGAATTTTGAAAATCTCTCTTTTGTTGTGACCCAGCGTGGGAGCCTCAGCAATAGGTGCCACCAGGTGTCTTCCATTCTTAACATAATCTCCCTAGATTCCCGTAAGCTTCTTGAGGATTGCTTGTACATCGCGTTCACTGTCGTTTGCAATGCTAATTTTGTTCCGGACGAGACTCCATAATCCCACACTACTTAACGTTCAGAGATGGGCAGATTTTATAAAGTAGGGGATGCTTGATTCGGAAGTCACGGTGGTCTTAAAGAGAGTATTGAAGACTTCAACTTTATTCAACAGGCGATTAATAGGCCTCTAAAGGAAGCGAATATTCTAGAACCCACAATTCAATATTCAAAAAGCTCCAGCTCACTATAAAAGTCGAAGACGAGAGGGGTGCCATGTATCTCCAAAGTATTACTCACTTAAGAAGGGGGATATCGTTTGCTTAGTTCTTCCCATGATGGATGATTAGTGTAAGTGATAAATGAAGTTGGATTTCGCCCTTATATTTTCCAGAGATTCCTATCCTAGTTTTTGTAATATCATTCGAGTAACCCTACACCTAGAATTAAAATCGCTGAGCACAAACCTAGCAACTTTCTTTTGTACCATCTCCAGCTCATTGGTGAGCCCTATTTGATATGGGTCCCCAACCGGTGAGCCGTATTCCATGATTGGCCTTACAAGGGTCAAACATCCTAATTCAATTGGTCGGAGCTGAAAAAAATGACATTTTTTTTAACAATGAGTATACTGAAGTATTGACCCAAAGGCCTTGGAACGGCACAGGAAAGAATTAAGTCAGCCTTCTGTTTAAGCCAGAAACGACTGCTATATGCAGTACGATCAGAGCAGAAAAGCGTTGTCAATGATTTGCTGCCTTTCAGCGCCGTATTTTGTACTTAATGTTGGCCGCACTGCAAGATTCCCGTTTGTTACAGTGCTATTGAAAATTACATTTGTACAGGGGTGGTTTTTAGGTTACAAGTACATTTAAAAATAAAATATCATGTGATATATTCTTCTGGCCGCACTAAACTGACCACGGAGGAGAAAGGCATTAAGTCCAAAATTTATTTGAAAAACAAGATGTTCAGTAAAGAACATATAGCCTACTTTCTCCTAAATGCATGGGTATTGTTATAACTCTTTGTCCTTTTCAAGGAGTATAATTGAATGTTGGTTGTAGTAGCTTGTTGAAATACAACGTGCTATAGGGATATTAAACATGAATATGAGGTGCCCTTTGCTAGTGCTACCTCTGTAAAAAAATTCATTCAATTTGGTTTCACCGTGTTTGAATTGATAGGGGGAATCGATTTGCACACATACTTAGCCACCATCTGCAAACTATTGGGCTGATGATCTAGCAGTTTGGTCAGAATATGCTTCCCACATAAAGATTTGTTGTTGCAAAATTTGGTAGAGACTAGATTATTAGGTTGGTCGTAAATACATTTTAGCCTTTAACATTTGGGTGGCCGCGATTACGTTTCCGTCATGATGGCGGTGATATAAAACATGACACTGAGGTGGCTTTTTCTAGTGCTACTTCTGTACCAAATTTCGTTCCATTCGGTTTCACCGTGTTCGAATTAATAAGGGGAATCGATTTTCACACAAAGATGGCCGCCGTCCGCAAAATATTAGGCTAATGACCTATTAGTTTGGTCAAAGGATGCTCCCTCCATAATGGTATGTTGATGCAAAATTTGGTGGAGATCGGATGATTAGGTTAAACGTAATTTGATTTAAGCTTTGAATATTTGTGTGGCCGCCATTACGTTTACGTCAAGATGGCGGAGATATAAAACATGACACTGAGGTGCCCTTTGCTAGTGCTACCTCTGTACCAAATTTCATTCCATTCGGTTTCACCGTGTTCGAATTAATAGGGGTAATCGATGTTGACACAAAGATGGCCACCATCCGCAACCTATTATGCTAATGACCTATTAGATTTGTCAAAGGATGCTCCCTCCATAAAGGTATGTTGTTGCAAAATTTGGTAGAGATCGGATGATTAGGTTAGTCGTAATTTGATTTAAGCTTTGAACATTTGTGTGGCCGCCATTACGTTTCCGTCAAGATGGCGGTGATATAAAACATGACACTGGGGTGCCCTTTGCTAGTACTACCTCTGTACCAAATTTCATTCCATTCGGTTTCACCGTGTTCGAATTAATAGGGGCAATCGATTTTCACACAAAGATGGCCGCCATCCGCAAACTATTAGGCTGATGACCTATTAGTTTGGTCAAAGGATGCTTCCCCCATAAAGGTATGTTGTTGCAAAATTTGGTAGAGATCGGATGATTAGGTTAGTCGTAATTTGATTTAAGCTTTGAACATTTGTGTGGCCGCCATTACGTTTCCGTCAAGATGGCGGCGATATAAAACATGACACTGAGGTGTCCTTTGCTAGTGCTACCTTTGTACCAAATTTCGTTCAATTTGCGCTCACCGTGTTCGAATTGATAGGGGGGGGACAGACATTCAGAGTACACACACTCACACACACACACACACACACACACACACACACACACACACAGACTCACACACATACACACACACAGACAGACACACTTTTTTTCGCCCTGTAGTGATCTCATAAGTCTACTTTCATTTTTTGCAAAAATCGAAAGTAGGCTAATATGTTTATTAAATTAAAATTGATATTTCGCTATTACAAATATAACCTGAACAGTTGCTTAACAATAGTCTATACATGACTAATATAGTGTGTTTGTTAAGATCTATTCTGTCAAAGACGTTTTATCTGTCTCCTGAAAAGTAATAATAATAATAATATCGTATGGCCTCGGGTGCCTGGTGCAAGCTTTGTTAATTGACACCCAGAGGGTAGCTTGCATGTCGAATTTCGTCGTTCCTTTGAACTCTATGAAAGTCAAGGGGGTTAGATATCTAAACTCCTTGACACTACAGCGCTTTCAAGTAGAGAATGGAGGAACTCTGTGATGGCGGAAAATCCCGAGATTAATTTTGCCATTGATCACGGCCTACTGAATTCAAATGGGTTCTTTAACATGCCAACAACGTATGACATGAGTGTCGTGACTTTTGTCGCCTTTCAAAAATCACTGACCATGGCCAGGGGCGAACCTGCAATCTTGGGGTTGGTATTCTGACACCATAACCACTTACCCACCGTGGCAAGCTTCCTGAAAAGTAATGAAATCCGACTTAAGGGGATACGGAACTGTTAAAATTGTCAAAATCAACATTTTTTATATTTGTATATTTTACGACTCTCAGAAGTCTGCCCTTTTAAATGATGTGTAATACATTATAGTTTAACCATTAGCAATTGCCATAATTTTCACTTACACTTGCGCTAACAATGAGATAATCATCATGGCTGTGTGGAAAGTTTTAACTGCACTATTCTCAGTTCCATATTTTAACAAGAAGTTCCGTGACGAACTAAAGAGTCTACTTTTCTTAAAATTTAAGATTCATGCCAATCTATACAGACCTATCAAGAATAATGACGAAATTAAGTTGCTAATATCGAAATTTCTAATTAGTTCGAAATATACCTGGTAAAATGTAGCCTAATAGAACACTACAGTTGGCAGCCCTGGAGACTGAATATATTCTTAGTTCCATCTCTTAAGGTACAGAATACAAAATTTGGTTGAAGCCCAATGGACGTCACATGCAGTCAGACATTGGGTCAATCAGCACGCGTAAATGCATGTTGGCAACAATGTCAAGCGTTCATGGTCAGAAATAATCTGAAATAATATGATCTATTGTTGTGCCAATTTTGAATAAAAACCATTACTTAGTATAAAAGTTACATGCATTTTAAAATTGGGCCTATCAGCAGGCTTAGAATCATGTTGGCAGCACCGAGGTATATTAGTTACACCAAATTAATCTAGAATGCCAGGTACTATACGTGTGCCAAGTTTAGAGCTATTGGCTTGCATACTTTCTGAGATATTGATATTAGTGTAACAAAAATAGAGACAGCATTTATTAACAATTGGCAGCCCTAGTTGCTCTTAAGAATACGCATAGTCATATAGGTTATGGTACACATAGCACATACGAAATTTGGTTGAAATCCAAATGATAGTATAGAAGTTACATGTATTTAAAGTTGGACCTCTCAGCAGGCTTACAATCATGTTGGTAACATTGACGTATATAAGTTACTCCAATCTAATATAGAATGTCAGGTACTATAGGTGTGCATAGTTTAACGCTGTCGGCTTGCATACTTTCTGATATATTGGTATTTGGATAAAGGAAATTCGCAGCATTTATTAACAGTTGGCAGCCCTGGTGGCTCTTAAGAATACGCTCAGTCATATCTGTTTATGTACACATACTACATACAAAATTTGGTTCAAATCCAATTAATAGTGTAGAAGTTATATGCATTTAAAAATCGGACATATCAGAAGGCTTAAAATTATTTTGGCAACACTGTCATGTATGGCTTCCTGGACATTAAACTGAAATAGTATTATCTACAAGTGTGCCAATTTTGGAATAGCTCCCATGCATACCTTCCATGATATCCAACATGGAGCTCAAATTTCTATTGCGTTTTTTCAGCAGTTGGTAGCACTGACATCATTTTCAAATATGGGCTTGACATATTCCGGTATACATCTTTACTCATACTAAATTTGGTTTCGATTGCTGCTGCCGTTTAGGAGTTGATAGGGGGGGACACACACACACAGCCAACCAGCCAGACAGACAGAAGGACAGACAGACACACATTTTCCAGGATCGATCTCATCAATCTACTTTTCCTCATTTTTGCAAAATGTGAAAAGTACGCTAAAAATGTATGTTCCATCTTCTATTTATCACAGAGCTGTGAAATTATCACCATAAATTTGTCTCATAGTGGTTAATATTTTAATGGAGAAGTTTTTATCATTTTAAATAATCTTGTCGACTTCGTCGTTACGCTGGGGTCTGGCGTTACGTTACGGTGACGGGACGAAATGTACCCAGATGCACTGAGTTGTGTGACGTCAGTACCGCTTGGTGCACGTGTTCCCCGACAATCTCTACTTCGTTAGTATAAGACAAAAATCCCCGATTGTTGGATGTCACGGGTAATCTTGAGAACCACTGGATGGATTTTGATGTGGTTTTCACCATTCTATAAAGGATATCTCGGGGAAAGATTCTGTAGAAAATAATTTATGTATGATCAAAGGAAGCCAAGCAGTAACGATTTCAGTGAAAAAGTCAAAAACAAACTTGGCGTCCGTGCGCTTCTTAAGCTTACGCTGGGCAAACCGTTAAAAATACCAATATACTATTGAGCGTAAGAATTGGTCAGCATGAAAAGTTCTACAAAAAAGTCCGCGAGAGCATATCTCTATATTCAATATATCGCCCACTATAAGTGTTTTTAGACTGGATGGAAGGGGCACGTCATGCAGCCATCTCCCTCCACGCGCTTGACCTTGCTTTGCCCTTGGTTTGCACTCGCCGTTCGCGAGTAATTTGAAACAAGGTAAAGTATTATAAAGCAAGATAAGTATTATGCAGATAATTTTCTAACATGTCAAGAGTCTTTGGCTTCGAGCGAAGCATTTTTCAGCATTTGTAGCATTTAAAATGATACAAAGTCTAATCTTTCAGACTGACTGTCACTCTTTTGTTTAAAGTAAAACTGTTAAGGGTTTGGATGCTTTTTTTACGAAAAAGTAATTATATTTTTGACAGTTTATAAGATAATAATTTCTGACTCCCCTGAAATCCAAAATGAAAAAAACACTCCATTAGTATGTCAAGTAAGGTTTGATTGAAATGTAACATATATTTCATTATCATAGCTTTATTAGATTGTGAGGAAAATGAACATGAATTAAACAAATTTAACATTGGTATGATGAGCGATTCCGTATCCCCTTAACACTTTTCAGCTCCGGCCGATTCAATTCTTTTGCGGCGGAACTGCCTTTTAATACCCTCATTACTAGGGCTCGGATTTTTATGTAAGTAAATATTTTTATGTAAATACATATTTTAAGCAAAGGACATAATATTTACATTCTTTAAAATCAGTATTTCAGTTTATTGCATTTTTGTTCTGTGTTACTTCAACGGGGAAGAACCTATGAGGTATCTAATCTTCCTGCAGAGAGTATGTCAGCTTGCAGCTGTGTTATTCTTAACTTGACGCTCCGTGCCACTCACTGTGTAAGCCGGGGATTTCCTTGTCCATAACTATATTGCACCACGTGCTAGATCTCCCCCTACCTCAGCTCCCTGGAACTAGTGTCACTCACATGCAGTTCATTTCTGGCACTGTCAAGAGTAAGGCAGTTCTACGATGCCCAAAGTAGAAACAACTACAAGTTATCGTCTGTTGCAGAATTTAAAGATAACTTTAATTCTGATGGGGGCGTTCTGTTCTGCCAACCATGTGGGAAAGCAATCAATGCTGAACAGTGATCTCAAGTTACACAACACCTCAAGGGCAGGAAACATATTACCGCAGTTTCGTGCCTTCAGAATAAGTGTTTCGTGATAATCGTCGGTCATTTGTGATGGACAACCGGAAGATGTATATCGTTGTGTATTGTAATGCTTCAGCAGTCAGTGAGACATTATAAATTGCATTCGTGAGTACTGCAAATTGTTTATATTCACATTAATAGACTAAATTATATTTTAAATATTTTTGCTTGACACATATTTCAGGTATTTTTAATACATAACAAATAAATATTTCCCCGATTTTTACCACCTAAAAATCCGAGCCCTACTCATTACAAAACGAAGTGATTTATACCCGTTGGAGACTTTCTTGCTTCTTGCCTGTTGCGGTGTTTTGCCTGGGTACACCAAGTCAGTCAGGATCATCAGTGAGCTCTACCCCCTGCCCGGACCACCAGTAGGGTAGTGGATCACGCACTGCTTCCCATATATGAGACGCATCGCACTTGCATGCTGGGGGAAATTAGAGCTCCTTCAACATTATTATCTCCGACCATCTCGTGGTGTAGTGTCTGAGGGCTGGATCGGAGTTCACACAGCCCCGTGAGGCAAAGCTGAGAAGAGATCGGTTCGATTCCCACCTTAGCCATCCTAGAAGTGGCTTTCCGAGGGTTTCCACTTCTATTCCAGGCAAATTCGGGAATAATTCCTAAGTTAAGGCCACGGTCACCTCATTTCCAATCCGCACCTCAATTACGAATACACACGCTACAACAATAGCACAGGTTATAAGACAAAATAAAACAAGTAGTTCCGTGAAGAACTATACAGGCCATTTTCATACATCCTACTTATGTTAATTGCCACTATCAACATACAACATTTCAGTTTGATTGCTGTAATAGATTCGTAGATATTGAGAACCGACTAAATATTTCGGATGGTCGCCATTTTGGATTTTATATATGTAGGTCCTAGAGTTATGTACTGTTACATGAAGATTATTGTGTACGTGTAGCATTCAAACTTCAATCGCATGATTAGGACACAAGAATTAACAATGGGATTTTAAAATTTCGCACAGCTGCCATCTTGTGGATATGGAAACAATTGAAATAAATTAGATGCCAGTGGATTAACATTCGTATCAGGATTTACTGTGCCAAGTTTCACTGCACTCGGATGGTTAAATTGCGAGAAACGTCCATGTGAATATTTATAATTCGCGTCGCCGACATGTTGGATTTGTGATCACCAGGTTATTTAAAGTCCTATAGGTGAACTTAAGTTCATAGCCCCTACGAACATTAAAAAAAATCAGTTTGATTGCCATAATAGATTCGTAGATATTCAGAGCCGTCAAAATATTTCGGATGGTCGCCATGTTGGATTGTTATATGTATAGGCCATAGAGTCATGCACCATTAAAGGAAAATTATTGCGTAGGTTCATCATTCAAACTTTCACTTCGATCGCATGATTACGACACAAGAAATAAAAACTTAATTTTATAATTCGCACAGCCGCCATCTAGAGTTTATGTAAACAATTTAACTAAATTAGATACCAGTGCATTACAATTTGTATAAACATTTCCTGTACCAGATTTCATTGCGTTTGGAACATTAAATCGCGAGAAAGGTCTATTTAAACTTTTTAAATTCGCTTGGCCGCCATGTTCGCTTTGTAGTTAACCGGTTCTTGAAAATCTTACAGATGAACTTCCAGTAGTGCCCTTTATCTCCGTACAAAATTTCAGGGTGATACCGCAAATAGTTTCAGAGATATAGAATGCCTGTGAAATATTTCGCACATCCGCCATGTTTTGGTTATGTGAACAATTGAAGATAGATGTCAGAGCTTTGCAATGTGTTTAAACATATACTGTACCACGTTTTATTGCGTTTGGTTGGTTACATCGCGAGAAACGTCTATTTAAAAGTTGCAAAATTGCGTTTCCGCCATGTTGGTTTTGTAGTTACCAGTTTTTCAAAAGTCACATAAGTGAACTTCTAGTAGTTCCCTTTATCACCGTAGAAAATTCCAGGGTGATATCGGTAATAATTTCGGAGATATTAAATGCTGGAGAAATATTTCGCACAGCTGCCATGTTGGATTGGTGAGACGTAACACAATTTGAAGGGCACGGTCGGGGTCGTCCGGAATAGTGCTAAGAACTTCCCGAGTTTCATTGAAATCGCTCCAGCCGTTTAGAAGTTATTAGGGACACACACACACACACACACACACATACATACGCGCGCACACACACACACGGACAAAAGGTGATCTCATAAGCCTTTTTTTTTTTTCAAAATTGAAAATAGGCTAAAGATACATAAATAAATCAATTAATTTTAATTAATTAATTAATTAATAAAGAAGAGATGGAGGAAAATTGATAAATAATTACGCTGACTCTATTGAAGGTTTACAAAGTGACGCGTTCATTTGAAAATTGAAGCTTCGACCTGCTGTATTCAGTCACTCCACTTAATTGGGCACATCTTTCCCAAACAACGCACACATTTGTTACCGTAGTGCTAATTAACTGAACTGATATTTGCTGCTAAGTACAGACTTATTGGATACGGATAACATAGCTGTAACGAATTCCTCGATATGGATTTACTGGATTTCCAATTAATGGTCTCAAATCATGGAAATGGTAAATTGCATAATTTCAGTGTACTTAGTCTATCCACAAGTTCTTCATAAAGTTAAAACGGAATATTATGAGGAATTTATTAATATAATAAATAGCTTATTAAATTTAGCTTACATGCATTCACAACATATAAAAGTATTGAAGTTCATGTTCGTCATCCTTTGACCACGGAAGTTTTTTATTTATTGACTGGTCTTGTTGATTGATCTATTAATTTGATTTTATTGATATTTGTATTGATTTATCTATACTAATATAATAAAGCTGAAGAGTTAGTTTGTTTGTTTGTTTAAACGCGCTCATCTCTGGAACTACCAGTCGGATTCGTAAAATTCTTTTTGTATATGATAGCCAGATTCAGGAGGAATAGTTTAGGCTATGTAGCATTAGGCTACACCTCTCAAGTAACCTTAAAAATTGATTTTTGTTCAGTAAGTCGGAAGAACAAGCGCTCCCGAACAGCTTCAAATTGTTGCTTGGCAATGCGGGCTGCATCACGTCGCTCCTACCAGTGTTCTGGTGCATAATTGCGAGCTGCTTATAAATTGCAATCACGGGGAGTAATTAGTGAAAAAGGATTTCTTTTGCCCCTTAAAACAGTTATCATCATGCCAATAGTATGTCTCTGTATAAGGGCGATGGTTATGGTGCAGTATACTGAGGTTATCAGCTGCAATAAACGTTGGTGCTTTCCGATCCTTCCTAGAGCGCTTCAGTTCTGTAAGAGTATTCATTATCATCAATAAAACAAATAAATCCACCGGGCGAAGCCGGGAACTACTGCTAGTAATAAATAAATACATATATAAATAAATAAATGTTTCTAATTGTTTCACAACAGCACAGCTAAGTGTAGGCCAAATACATGCCACTGCTTCTGACTCTGGGATCACATGTTAACGGCAGGTCCTACCATTAATTAAGGTGAGTATGGGACCTCAATCTGAGCCCCACACACACAACCTAGGGCGTTCAAATTTCAATTTGATTGGAACACATTCTCTGTAATGAGATATTGATCTGCAGATCTAGATTAACCTTCACCCATTAGAGACCACAGTAATATGGACAGGGTAAATGCCTGACATTCTGATGAGGTAGAAATTAATACTTCAGTGAAATACGATCATCTCCCACACACTACGTTCGATATGGAAATTCAGGAATACCTGTTTAGTTCTTTAGCTGGCCATGTGTTGTAGGATTAGCATGCCTTTCACTTAAGAGGCCCAGGATTTGATTCCTGTCTCCATCAGAGAATTTAGAACGTTTGTTTTGTTATTTCATTTTAAGAGCTTGAACATCGTGTGTATTTATGCCCAAGTTCGAAAACGAACCCCAAGATCATAGGAGAACAAAGCAGGAGAATGACCATCGACATCCACTATATGGTCACCAGGCAGCAAGGTCTCGCATCAGAACCCGCAAGAGTTTCCTTGCAAGGACTCTACCGATGGAGAGAACACCAGAGACGACTCGTCTTAACAGATGGAGAAGCACACTGCCCACAGATATGTCACCAAAGGGAGAACTGGCTCCTGGCGCCGACCTACTTTATCCTGTGTGGAGGTCCCTCAACCGCTTAAGAGTAAGCGTCCCTCGATGCAAGACCAACCTGCAAAAATGGGGGATCCTTCCAGCAGACGCAGACACCCCTTGTGAATGTGGAGCTGAGCTAGACCCAAACCACCTACTTACCTGCCCCCTCCTGGACAACCCATGCACAATAGAAGATGTTTTAGAGGAAGCAACAAGGCCATCGCAGCTGTAGTTTTTGATGTGTAACATCTTTCCTCTCGGTTGCTGGATATTTTTGTGGGAGTGATTTTGAAAAATGGGACGGAAGTGGATCGGAACGATCGAGGTCGCACCAGCTGGCACACTTCCGTTCGATTGAACGGAAGTGTGCTAGCTGGCAGTGGTGGATCGAACGGAAATGTAAGACGCACTGTCAGCTCAATCGATCGATCCAGCTGGCAGTGCTAAGATCCAGCTGGCAGTGGTAAGATTCAGCTGGCAGTGGTAAGAGAAACAATGAGCGCGCGGTGTCGGAAATTGATACCATGACGTACTCTTGGACATGTGGAATGTATATGACATACCGAACGGTAAACGCTCATGCGAACTCTGGTGTCAAGTGATTGAAACAAAGCACATTGTACATGTTCGAAGTCTTCGTATCAGTATTTAAATGGTAACATGTTTTAATATCAAACATTGTAAGTAGTCGGCATGGCCGGTATTATGTTTCTGCACAATGGCTATTCAAATATTAACTCACATAATGGTAATGCAGTCGTCAATATAATATAATCGTTGTGGTTATACGAAAATTGAGCAAGCCTTCATGAACTATTGCTGAATACATTCTCTTTACTCACAAGAGGGCTGGAAATGCTGACTGGACACGAAATGAATGAATGATAGGAGGTGGCTTGATTTGGAGCGGCTATAATGGTTAGTACACTTTAAGCCACGGTTTTTGGCCGGTCGGCCCCAGTTGCGCAGTCGTACAGAGGACAGTCGACGAGCCTCAGGCATGTGCAATTGATACGTGAGTATTTAGTCACGCTGAAAGCTAGGTTGTCATCGTGCTATGTGTGCTCCGTCGGTGACGAATAAATGAAATAGTAGACTTTTATCACATTTACATGTAGGTCCTTGTGTGCGTGCAGTGCAGAGTGGGCTGAGCGAAATGCCAACTATTCAATCAAATCTTCATGGCCAAACTATTCGCAGCCAATCTCCTGAGATTTTAATAGGAAGGATAGCGGAAACTAGCGCGTTTCATATTTATGTGCAATAGATAAATACAGAGAGGAGGGCACGCCTAGAATTTTTGAAGCTGCCTACAGTATGTCTCTCATCACTTGGTTAGTTGGTTCCGTTCCTTAGTTTAGGGGCTGCGGCAACGCGGGCATGTAGCCCCGTTTACTTTGGGCATGTGCAGAATCTGTCTGATAACCGGTGTTAATTGTAATGACGTTTTAGTATGCAGGCCTATTCTCTGTTTTAATTCAAGGAAGGACTGGAGACGATAATTTCGAGTATTTCCTACTTTCACTACCAAATGCTTCCGTTCACCTAGCAGTGAAATTGGCTACTGCTAGATGCCATCGCAACCAGCGCCCGGTGACGAAAGTTAGAACTTAAGAGCATTAATCAAACTTAAAATACAAATTTTGGCTTCACAAAAGTGTAGTTAGTGGAAGGTTCTTTTTCATGCCATAATTCTATGACATGACACCGCCGGCTTTACTTCCCCTCCGAAGGAAGGCACACTGAAGGATATTTAACGCTCTTAAAAATCCGACGAATTCGGTCGGGATTGAACCCGTGACTTTGGCCATAGAAGTTCAGCATGCTAGCAACTACGCCACCGAAGCTGCCTCGCATCACTTGCAATATCATTATTCCGTGACGAAGCACTTGGTGGAGCATTGAGCTCCATGTGATGCATGATACTTCAGCTGTTCGCTTATCTCAGTGGCTGATTGCTCCGCCTGTTAAGAGGTCCATTTTGAGAGCTTTATTACGCAGGTCAATTGAATTACCGTACACTCGTATCGTTTGCAGAATATGGTGAGTATTTCATTAATAGTAGGCCTAGAGTTTTGTTTTTTTAAGCGTATGGCTTTCAGTGCCGGGAGTGTCCGAGGACAGTTTTTTTGTAGCTGCTTCGAGACGGACACCCAATGGGTGAGCAACAAGTACCGTTGGGGAGGAAAGTTGGAATGGAAGGTCGAGAAGTTGGAAGGTAGCGGCTGTGGCCTATAGTTAGGGACCAACCCCGGCATTTGC
Organism: Meconema thalassinum; assembly: GCA_946902985.2. NCBI lineage: Eukaryota > Metazoa > Arthropoda > Insecta > Orthoptera > Tettigoniidae > Meconema > Meconema thalassinum. The sequence goes on from OX336396.1 coordinate 167,504,012, forward strand.
CTGGAAGGAAGATGGGAAACCACAGAAGACCATCTTCAAGGTTTCCGGCTGGGGTATTCGAAACTCCTCGCCTCCCGGATGTGAGCGACTGCCAGCAGTCATGCCGTAACGACCATGGCTAACTCACCCGGTATTAGTAGTGGTTAAAACCATGGACTGAAAAACATTCCAACCAGCCGGCGCGGTGGGACTCCAGACTACCATAAGAGCATGTGCTCTCAGCATGGTTCACGCTGATGGTAACATTTATCTCTGTGGTAATGAAGATCCACCCTCGACACTGTTGACCTCGGAAACCCGAATTCGCGTGTAATCTCCGAAATGCTATGACCCATGCGCCGTGCGCCAATGATCATCCCATGTTCAAAGTCTGTTAACTCGTGACGTGTTGCCATTTCACTGCACTGGTGTCTGTCACAGACTGCTCTACTCCACCGCAGCTAGCCACAACGCTCAGGAGTGATACACTGCATATTTTCTCATGGGACTGAAAGTAAGTTCTATAAAAACTGCTGCAATGTCTGTTAACAGACAGAGAAGTAAAGATAATATAATGCTGGAGGGTGTACAATTGGAAACAGTAAACCAGTATCAGTACCTTGGATGCTTAATATCAAGTGTCAACAGAATACAGCTTGAATTAAATAACCGTATTCAGAAATCAAGTCAATTCTATCAGCAAGTTCGATATCTACTCTGGAATAAGCAAGTGCCACTAAGATCAAAACAAACTCTGTTTCGAACATATTTTGTCCCTATATTGACTTATGGGTTGGAAACATGCACAACTACCAAAAAAGATGACAGCAGACTTCAGGCTTCAGAAATGCAGTTTCTAAGAAGCATGCTTCAAAAAACTAGGAAAGACAAAGTAAGAAATGAGAAGATAAGAGAACAAGCTGGAATAAATCAGTCCCTGAAGGAGACCATAACTAGGGCACGTTTGCGATGGTTTGGTCACGTCAAACGTATGACAGAAGGAAGAATTGCAAAACAATGGTTACATACTGAGATTACTGGAAAGAGACCTGTTGGAAGACCTAGGAGGAGATGGCTGGACCAAGTGAAGGAAGATATCACATCCAAGGGAATCAACAGGGATGAAGTGTTGAAGGAGCAGTGGTACATGAATCGACCAAAATGGAGAGCGCTCGTAAACCACACCCGGGAAACTGGAGTGGAAACTTGATGATGATAATGATGACTATCCTTCCCGTAACGTTTGGCCACTCAGTGTAAAGTAAGTTATATGAACATGAGTGGTTCTCCCACGTCCACATGACCTTTACTGTGGAGTTGTAGCTGACAACAAACGGTATTTGGAGAAAATATATAGTGACACTGACATTTAAATTTATGATTCGAATGGTCTAGTGTATAGACGCCTGGGGGGCATACGCGCTTTAACAGCAAATGGCAGGTGATACTGATTCCTGATTAGGTTTCAAGGCCTGCACCTGATCTGTGAAGGAAGTGAATGTCGAACAATCCACCTTTCTCTCCATTGCGTCATTATTATACTATTACTATCATCCAATTCTAAATTACAGCTGGTCTTATGGGCGTTTCACTTTCCACTGCAAAACAAATGTCGGCATGACGGCTGGTATTCTATTTAGCTCCAAGTCATTTCCACGATTCTATAGTCGTTAAGTCAGGTTCCGACTATGGCAGCAAGGTAGCTTAACCTGCGAGGACTGGCTTAAATAATGCTGTATATTTTTGTTTTGGTCAGCCCTTATTTCTTGTCGCTTACAGTGCCTTCCTTCCTAGCCTTGACCTTCACCCTGCAAAAGAAGCATGTCCATAGGTTTTTAAACACTAAAATTATTTCTTTATTATTTACAGACGGGTCAGATTTACCCATGGCGCCAGTTCTCGCGTGACAATTTTTGGCTTACGTTAGTCGGGACTATCTGTAAACAAATGAGGGGGAAAATCCAAATATTTCTGTGCAGCACAATCATATAGCTCACGTGCTTGTTAATCCATGTTTAGGGTCTATGGACACCTTGGTCATCAGCTCCTTTGTTCAAGAAAATCGAGATGACTGCTTTACCGCCACTGTCAAGTCCAATTATACTGTTACGAACATTGTTGCCATTTCTCTGCATGTTAATTTTGAAAAATATAAATAAACCTCATTTTATCTTGGGAATACAGTAGTTCATAGGAAGACACCTGGTGTGAAATTACTTCGTTAAAATGCGTACGACTACGACAAAAAGGGAGTGACACACTATGGGCCAAAATAACCCGGTGCCCGTCTTCGTGTTATATTTTTTCACGCCAGTTCTCAAGGGTTAAGTGACGCCTTCTGAGATCACGGTAATCTTAATGATACCCACGAAGTCTCTCTCAATATCCTCTTCAGTTAGGACTTTTAAATGAGTGCCAGTAATGGTGAGATATTGGTGGTGTAAGGGGCTAAATGCGCCTGCCCAGAATTCAGACAGTGGTCTCATTTCCAACTCTTAAGCAACAAAATTATAGGATATAGCATGGATGATAAGCCTGTTTTATTTCCTATTAATGTTTCTACTTTGGAATAACATTGTAACGATTGCTGGTATTTTATTTGTTTATGCCTAATTTATGTCTAACCCCATCCATTCCCGTTTTCAACGTTGTCGAAGATGAGATAGGGATGAAAGTTTTTCGTGTCAGGTGGTTTCTACAGTTGGATGCCCTTCCTGACGCCAACCTTATGAGAGGAGTTAATGAGAGATGAAATGAATGAAGATGAATGAAATTGGGCAAGGAGAAGGAAGTGGCCGTGGCTTATTAGAAGGTACTGTCCAAGCACTTGCCTGGAGTTGAAAATGTGTGATAAATTCACTACATTTCTGTTTGTTTTCCTATATAACCCCGTCAATGATCCGAATCATAGCTAGTAAGGGAAAATTGGACGGTAACGAACACTTAAACTTGACGATTGTATAACATTAACTTGCTAGACTCAAATTAAAATCATCACTTATATTTACTTACCTGGAGTTAAACTTTTACAAACAAGAAAGTATTACTAATACGTAAGTAATAAGTAAATTTACAAAAGTCTTGATTTTTGAAGTTTGAAAGTTAGAGGGTGATATCGGACAAGCTTGTAATTGGTTCAACTAAGGAACACAGTATCAATTTTTATAGCAACCATGACATTTCTAACAAAGAAAGTATTCCCTTTAGAACTTATACATCTCTCTGTGGCTCTACACCAGTAGAAAAAGAACCAAATCCGGTTATGACTGAGGCTCTCAACACAAATGAAGCTGCCAGTTACTTAATCCTCACTTTTAAACAAAATGCTTCTCATCCTCTTCTTTGATCACTGACTCTGAAAGCCATTCCTGCGATTCTCATACAATAATACAGTACCATTTAATTGGAAATTATTCCAGCAATTAGATAAAACTCTGCTAAAAATCAGGTACTGTCCGATAATTCCCGACCTTTCCCTAATAACATAAAATTGATGAAAAGTCATCTCGCGAATCAATATAGTAAGATTCTAAACTGAAAAGCCAGCCTGCCGAAGAAAACTTCTAGAGCATGAGTTAATAGTTTTCCTTTTATATCGCACATGAATCCAACACTGGAATGTTATGATATGATAACATACCTTGTTGCACTTGCATAGAGCCTTTTTTGCGAGATGAAGACATAATTGAATGGATGTGGAATGAATTATTACCTTCAGGCACACAGCATCATGTGATTGACAGCGACATTCTCTAATTGGTGGAGGCAGTGATGTATGACGTGTGTAGTATGTGTCGCGGGGGAATCAATGCGAACAAACCCAACTGAATTACTCCAGAAAATATACCTTCCAATGTGTTAACTCTACTTACGTCATGGTAATCCCTAGAACACGGTAGAATGTAATAGATTTATTTTGTCTGGCAAGATTAGGGCCATTGGGCCCTCTCTTCCATCTAACCAGATTATACAATTAATCCACAATGAACAATGCAAATGTGAACTAGTCTATACTACTTAAATCTAACAGTTTTTTTTTTCATGTAGCCTCCTGAGAGGCCGAGTGCAGGTCTTTCTAGTCAACGCCCGTGGGCGACCTGCGCGTCGGGATGAGAGATGGAATGGATGAAGATGAATGAAACTGGGCAAGGATGTGGAAGGAAGCGGCCGTGGCCTGTCAGAAGGTACTGCCCCAGCAGTTGCCTGGTGTTGAAAATGGGAAACCACGGAAAAGCATTTCAAGGACAGCCGACGGTGGGGCTCGAACCCACAATCTAACAGTAATACAATGTTGATACAGTATAAATACATATAAAACAGATTATCTTGGTGTAGACAGTGAATTGTTGTGTGGCAGATATTAGCGCCACCTATAGAGCATCCAGCGTTGAGAGAAGACCGTGGAGCCTAAAATTATGGCGGCAGTGTTGCTAACTCTAGGCAGAGGTAGCGCTGACGTCACCCGCTTCTTGTTCTGCCCTTTCATAAGTTAGCGACACAACACAACCCTAGCAGCTACCTGAAATAGAACACGCCCAGGAAGGAGCAGTTTTGCAGGTGTTAACGGATTGAACCAGTATAAGGGATACCCGAAGAGAACCAATAACCACATTCATTTCGTTGTGATATGACGCATTACTGATTGACAGATGTCGAGAGCACAACCCTTTCTTCTTTCTCGGATGTATGCTGACTATTTTAACGATTGTTACGTCAACAATACTGTTGATCGACACCTTTTTAGCCTACTTTCGATTTTTGCAAAAAATGAAAGTAGACTTATGAGATCAACACAGGGCGAAAAAAAGTGTGTCTGTCTGTGTGTGTGTATATGTGTGTGTGAGTCTGTGTGTGTGTGTATGTGTGTGTGTGAGTCTCTGTGTGTGTGTGTGTGTGTGTCTGTGTGTGTGTGTGAGTGTGTGTACTGTGAATGTCTGTCCCCCCCTATCAATTCGAACACGGTGAATGCAAATTGAACGAAATTTGGTACAAAGGTAGCACTAGCAAAGGACACCTCAGTGTCATGTTTTATATCGCCGCCATCTTTACTAAAACTGAATGGCGGCCACTCAAACGTTCAAAACGTAAAATCAAATAACGACTAACCAAATCATCCGATCTCTACCAAATTTGGTAACAACATACCTTCGTATAGGATGCGTCTTGTGACCAAATTACAAGGTCGTCCGCCATACCATTTCAGGATGGCGGCCGTGCGAATTATGCAAACTTTATAATCCATATCATGGGACCCACCAGTTCCGATTATCGAGCCGAGAATCGTTTTAACTGTTCTAAAGGAAGAGGCACGTTCGAAATTAAAAGTTTATTTTGTAATACTATAGTGCAGACGTGATTTTAAAAAGCTGAACTGATTCAGTAATAAGACAAGATGGCAGCGGATATCTTGTGCCGGACTTATATTTCACTAATTTGAGTATTGCATGCAATATAGCGTACTGATAATAAAAAATAAATAAACTTTGTATGAAATGCTTTATATATAAATAATATACTCCAGTGATGAAATCGTTTAGTATGAATCATTATTTGCTAACATGTTCTATGTAAGTCATTTTAAATAGAACGATATTCGTTGACACAATTAGCTCAGTGGTAGAGCGTTAGACTATCGCTCAAATGCCGATGGTTCAAACCCGATCAGAGCTAGGTTTTTTGCTTGAAATGTTATATGTTTATTGTTTTGTAATGACTCAGATGTTTTAAAATTAAGCGTTATATTGTGCACATTATGGTGTAAAATATATATTTAATTAAAACATAATTCGCCAGCAGATTAACTCGGGACATCTAGCTGCCAAAAAGGTAACTTCCAGATTTTATTGAAAAGTTTCTTCTTCTGGCCGCTAGAATGCACTCGCTCTGTTAGGATTATATTGTTCGATATTTCACCAATAGATGTCACGACTAGTCTACGTGGGGATCCATTGATTACTATACCATTATCATTCTATGCGCATCGAATTTGAAGAATGACAAGATGATACTAAGATACATTTTAACTTTTTATTTTAAAGGGTTTGTAACAGCCTATTTTGCGTTACTTGAAAATGTTATTAAGCGTTATATTGTGCACATTATGGTGTAAAATATATATTTAATTAAAACATAATTCGCCAGCAGATTTACTCGAGACATCTAGCTGCCAAAAAGGTAACTTCCAGATTTTATTGAAAAGTTTCTTCTTCTGGCCGCTAGAATGCACTCCCTCTGTTAGGATTATATTATCGAAAATATCCACATAGTTTGTATACACACGTCTCTGTAGGGTCATGGAAAGATTTGTTAATTCAATTAGGGTTGTGAAAGCCATGCACAACCAGACGTGTAAAGACATGCCTCAACTCAAAGTTGGATGTTGCCCACGGCAGGTCGTAATAATAATAATAATGTTATTGGTTTTACATCCCTTTGAACTACTGCTGATTTTAGAGACACCGGGGTGCCGGAATTTTGGCCCGAAGGGGATCTTTAACGTGCCAGTAAATGTACTGACACGGCTCCCTCGCATTTGTGCACCCTCAAATGCCAGCTGACTGCGCCAGGATACGAACCTGCAACCTAGGGCCCAGCAAGCGAGAACGTTACCGCCGAGCCACGCAGCCAGTCCGGTCGATTATGTCTCCAGATCCATAACATTCTTGAGATACTTCTTATCTTTCTTTCTTCAATGATGGTAGCAGTTTTTATCTAGATTGTGGCGTTTGGTAGAGGAAAATCGTTTCTATGGCCTTCAACAAAGAATAGTTCTATTATACTCTTTGATAATAACAACGAGTTATAACTATACTCATACATTTAGGAGAAAGTAGGCTATATGTTCTTTACTGAACATCTTGTTTGGTATTAGTTAGGCTATAATTTAGTTTCTTTCAATTTTATTCTTGTTGTTTTGTTTAGATAACTATTTGAAAAATTGTAGTGAGTTAGCCGTGTGGTTAGGGGCGCGCAGCTGTGAGCTTGCATTCGGGAGATGGTGGGTTCAAATCCCACTGTCTGCAGCCCTGATTCGATCCAACTGAAAATAAAAAAGACACACAACAATAACACCAATGACGGATAGTGCTTTAGAACGTATGTTGCCGGCGGACCTGAGCACGTGCTCCACTCCGGGCGAGCATGCAACGCAGGAAGAGAATCTTATTTCCAGCGTGCTAAACTCGAAAATTTTTTAATTACTAAGACGTAACATAAATGATACTTGTATGCAATAACAAAAATAATCAATTAGCAGATAATTGTAGGAAGCTATTATGACGAAAAATATTTATGTTCAAAGTTCCTTCATGATAAAAGGTGAGGCAACAAAACCAGTGTAGGGGGGTTTCCGTTAAAAGTAAAAGCCCATAAGTCCCAAGACGTCAGAAAAGTTGGATGGCGCAGCCACGTGGTAGAATGTTGAAGCTGTAACATAGTGACTGGTGAGCATGGTGAAGCATTGCCGTCGTAATAATAATAATATCGTATGGCCTCGGGTGCCTGGTGCAAGCTTTGTTAATTGACACCCAGAGGGTAGCTTGCATGTCGAATTTCGTCGCTCCTTTGAACGCTATGAAAGTCAAGGAGGTTAGATATCTAAACCCCTTAACACTACAGCGCTTTCAAGTAGAGAATGGAGGAACTTTGTGTTGGCGGAAAATCCCGAGATTAATTTTGCCATTGAACACGGCCTACTGAATTCAAATGGGTTCTTTAACATGCCAACAACGTATGACATGAGTGTCGTGATTTTTGTCGCCTTCAAAAATCACTTACCACGACCAGGGGCGAACCTGCAATCTTGGGGTTGGTAGTCCGACACTATAACCACTCACCCACCGTGGCAAGCTATTGCCGTCGTGATGGAAACAGAAAGGAATTTGTCAAATTCGAGGAGGTACTGCTCTCTGTATACGGTTGCAAATCGTATAAAGCGGGTACTAAATCTCTTCACTACTTTCCTGTACAAAACGTTCAGAGAGAAAGATGGGCTTCGGCGCTGTCAATTGGAAAACGTGTTACACGTTACATGACAGTGTGCAGTCTGCATTTTTGTGAAGACGACTTCTTTCCACAGCATAAGTACCGGCACTGTTGATTATTGATAGTTATTGTCTCTAATTTGTATTCACAAGGATTTAGCTACATCAAAAATACTGATAAACCTGTAGCCTAATACTTCTGTGCCGTAGGCCTACATAGAATGTAATCCGCTCTTCGTAAACTTATTTTAGGGGTTCTTCCGATTGACAATAGTCGAATGGTTAGAAAACTTAAGAAAAATGCTGCTCCTAGCCTTAATTTGCCAGAGAATTTATATTCTTGCCCTTGAACAGCAAGTATGTAGGTCAATATTTGCAATACTGAAGTATGATTTGGCTTAAATTGTTTTTTTTTTGCCATGATATCCTTACTGTTGAATTTAGTTGATTAATGTGTAAAATCTTAGTTTTAAGTACCGGTTTGGTGACCCATCATCCCAGGCAGGCCGGTAACACCTATACTACTCAGACAGATAGGTCACTTAGCCGTAATTTGGAAGTTATAGTGATATTAAGTATACATATGCGGTAATGTAGTAAGAGACCTGATCGGCCTAGGCTATTCTAACTTTAATTAGTTCCCATTTCAGGGTTTTTCAGTTTTGAGTGCGAATAGTTGGTTTGAAAGTTGTACAACAGTAAGGAGAGTATGTTTTCTATAGGTTTTATTTGGTACTATGGTTTATGCCGAGCTGAGGAGTGAATTTGATTTGGCTTAAAGTGTAGTTTTTGATCTGTTCCGTTTGCTTATGAAAAGTTCAAATGGGGACTCCAGCTTTGTTAAATATCTGTATTTTAAATATTTAATTAAATATGTTGATAAATAGGATGCCTCCATTTTAACTTGCCTGTGGCAAGAGATTAATAAATTAATATTCTTTCCATTGAACAGCAAGTATGTAGGTCAATATTAGCAATATTGAAATATGATTTGAGCATCCCAAGTAACGCTTCTTTGAACCCAAAACATTCATGCAAATTCAGGGTTGCTGAATTCAATTTATTATCAGGGAGTCGTCCTCTGTGTTATGTGAGATATATACAGTATATATATTGTGAAATTAATAAAAACATCGATACCGCTAGGCTCCCAAGTACAGGCTTCATATATGTAACAGCAGACAGTAAATTAATTATCTACATGTGGGTAATATTTTTAACTGGTAGTAATTAAGCACTGCATCGAAATTGATTATAAAAATATTTCTATCAATGAAAGAAAATATGTAGTATTTTGCCATCATAAATTAGAAGCCATAACAAACGCACACACAATCACTGTCTTGCTTACTTCTCGTCACTATGTCGCCGCCACATTGAAATCAGCTGACCGTAAGCTCCTCCCCCGTTTCGGACGTCATATAGGTATGTGGTGGATACTAGTGCCACGGACACTAGCGCCACCTAGGTAGTGAACCCGAGGGGGTCATGCTGACTGGTATCGAACGTGGATCTCGGAGATAAGTTGAGCTCTGAATGAAAGTTCCACCAGGGAACGAACCCGAGGTCTGTTGAGGGTGTTTCGTTGTAAGAACCCCTAGAGGAAATTATATATTTAATCACTGGTGTGATAGCAGTTGATACTGACATTATTTAGTGAAATAATGCGGGGAAATGAGTGGAAGATAGCATTATTTGGACTACATGAAGTAGGCTATGCTGGACTTGAAACACAGAAGTTCCAGAGTTTGACATTTTACTAATAGCCCCAGAATTGTGGGAGGAGACCCTTGGAGCCACGTCAATCTTGCTGACCTAGTTAAGTCGTCTGCAAGGGGTCGGCGGGTTGAATAATGACCAGGTTCTTCCCCGTTTGAGAATGGAAATGAGAGTGGGATGGGAAGATCCCAAGGAAAATCATTCATTACTCGTGATTGGAGTAACGCAATGACATGAGAGTTGCACACAGGAGAATCTTTAGCCAGGAGGCTAATTTTAGAGCCTTTAATCTGCGAAATTGAGGCATATTTAATGGAGTGCGGAAGGACATAGGACTATGGATGTTCGCGGCTGGGTTTGACGATGTCGCCAGGGATTCCCACAGAAACAGCGTCCCCACGCCATGGATCAGGCAATTAATATTAATTAATTGGCCGATCGATCCTCGAGCACACATGCATTTTTGTGACCAGCGAAGAAAAAGGAACAATATGGATATTATTCCAAGACCAGAATCATCCTGGAAGAGGAGCTGGTATAGCGCGGGAATTCTTGCCCTACTTTTTTGTGTGAAACAGATATAAGAGGGTGGACCCAGTCAGAGAGACAGTCGGAACTTACAGTCGTTGGCAGACAGTTGGAACTTGCAGTTGGTGGGAATTGTTGTGTTTGAAAGTTACGGAGCGCCCAGGTGCGCACACAAAGACTTAAACATTTTACTGGTAATCAGCATGTTAGCTGTGCAGTGTAACGCACCAGTGAGAATATATTCATGCATGGTCATGAAATAAGAATGAAGTCGGTAATCAACAAACTTGATTATGCGAAAAGCATATTACCGAAGTTAAGAGAGGAGGCTCGGACTTCAATTTGGGAAGCCGTGCAGTAAGACTGTTATATATTGTTTATTAAGTGCCGTGTGATATACTAGGCAGAACTGTTGAAAGTAATGATTTATGTAAATACAATGTACAATGTTGAGCGCGGTAAAAATAGTGATTGGTTATACATATCTGGAGTGTACCAATAAGTAGCGTTCATGACGATATGTAAGCATATCACTGCAATATCAGGAAGGTTATCAAGGGATGATCGAGAGACTGTTGGTGAATCCGTGAGCAGATGATCGAGATGTTCAATCAGGAGGGGGTAGGACCGAAGAAAGGGCCGTCCGCACCTGCACTTCTGATATATGCCAGGGAATTTCAACCAATCAGGAATATAAAGTGTAACGTGTGTTTGTGCAGTGATTTTATATAAAATATCTCTTAAATTAATAATATAACCAGTGTTATAAAGTGTCATGTGTTTTGGAAGCATTAGCTTTATTATAAAAATGGAAAAGTGTCGTGTGTTGATGAATCAGATGTCATATAAGATGTGTATTAGCAGTATGGCAATGTGTCACTAAGTAGGCCAATGGCAGGTGACACTGGAATATGGTGGTTGGAGCCACCTGGATAAGCCGACGTAAGTACCCCACAAATCATGTTATTACAGAAGTATAGCCATTGCATGTAATTTTTTTTACCGTATGGCTTTTAGTGCCGGGAGTGTCCGAGGACATGTTCGGCTCGCCAGTTTTGTAGCTGCTTCGAGACGGACACCCAATGGGTGAGCTACAAGTACCGTTGGGGAGGGAAGGAGGGATGTAAGGACGAGGAGTTGGAAGGTAGCGGCTGTGGCCTATAGTTAGGGACCAACCCCGGCATTTGCCTGGAAGGAAGATGGGAAACCACAGAAGACCATCTTCAAGGTTGCCGGCGGGGGGATTCGAACCTCCTCGCCTCCCGGATGTGAGCGACTGCCATCAGTCATGCCGTAACCACCACGGCTAACTCACCACTGCATGTAATGTGATTTCGGAAGTATAAAATATGCCAGTAAGAATCAATTTTAGGAGGTATACCCTCATGTGTTTATGGTTTGATTTCAGTAAAGTTAAGATGTTGAATACATCAGAGAGTGGATTAATCGTTACCACTATTAATCTTATCAATAAAATGGCAATTCAGTTATGTGAAACTTAACGTGACGAACACGAATGTTCGATTATTGAAATGGTTACGTTGTGTCGGAAAAATAATTTATGTCAGTAATAATAATAATAATTATTATAATAATGATAAACGGTAATTGAATGCATCAGATAAAAGGTTATAAGCAAGAAATATTTACGCTAATTGGATTATTTATCTAGCCAAGCAGTAGATTACATTAAGGGAAGAGAAAAGAGTTGATATTAAATATATTGGATTAATGGGAATATAATTATGCAAGGAAATGAAGGAGCTTGACAGTGAATTGAATTTGTGGCTTGTGTGTAAGCTTGTAGAGTAACAGATAGAGTTCTCTTTATAATCGGACGAGATCATAGACAGGTAGAAGCCAGGTGATCTAATCGACGTGTGAAATCTCGTACCGCATGGGCGTACAGAGATATTAATTTATGCCGGAGCGTATTTAGTGTGTACCCTATCTCCGATGATGGATATGAAATGTTCCGGGTTCGAACCCTGTGGTAGGTGAGGGGAGAACATTGGAAACCTCTACACTATACCTGGTTGCCCGCGAACTTGTTATTGAATGATTCGGCTCTTGTGAAGCGAATCTATTGGCGGCAGCTGTTGACTGACCGTATCATTTATTAAGATACCGGCTAACCACTAGACCTGTGTTTTATGAATCTCGTGCCTTCATAGTATGATACGGACCTGTTGAGGCCGTTATTAATGTCCTAAGGCTAGGATTAAATATTCAAGCTCACCCAGAACCACTGCATAATATTCCGTTTAGATCATTTGGGATCACGTGGATCATTGTGACCACAATATTGTATTCAAAGTCGTAATACTGCTTGGGGAGATGAAGTCCAGGAATCAGGGAGACAAGGGACGATTTACAGCTGTGAACACCCCTACTCTGTTCCATTGATTACGGGCAGCTCCAAGGGGCTGGGTTGCTAAACAAACCTTGAAGGCTCGCGTTTTGAGCGGACAGATTTAAGACCTTGCTTGTATTGAAAGGAAGAAATGTTATAGTGTGTAATGAATGTGTGTGGTTTAAAAACACATTGCTAATCATAGATTACCCTGATGATATAAAATTTTAGCAATCTTACGAATGGTCGGAAGTTGCATTTGATACTGACGGTGACACCTAGTTAATGAAGTTGGGCACTTGACGCCACAGGATACGCTCGCAAGGGTAGCGTAATCATACTATCTGACACAACGATAACAGAAGTTATTTATTGAAATCACAATGGCATGCAGTGGAACTATAAAAAGAGGGGAGTGGAGGGGTAGATTTACGTAATTGTGGTGTTGCAAGTAGATTGTAGTGCAAACCATGAGTTGGCTAATGCATGAAAGCATTCGGTGGGAGAGAGAGATATAACACCGACAGTACACATGATGTAAATTAAGATGTATTGTAAGAAACAAGTAACTTTGTGAATTTAAAGAAGTCACATTAGGTGACATGAGTGTAATAGTTCAGTTTTTGTGAAACGTTACATGTGCATCAGCGCACTTGAGTGGAGTTTAAAGTCCACATAATTGGTAAAGGATTGAATAATGATATGGATTTAATTTGTTCAACTATGTGAATAATTAGTGGATTGTGGGAGTAACTTTGTTTGTTTGTTTGTGTATTGTATTGGGATTGTGTTCTTATTAGTTTGTTTGAAGCCATGAGTTTTACTGAATTAAAGTCTTTAGAGTAGAGTTGTGCCTTATCATTGTAGAGTTGATAACTTTTAGCCTCAGATCCGAAAATATGCAACTGCTCAATGGGGGAACGGTACACGCCTGAGACCTGACGCTAGCTGGAGGCAGAAGCATATTTTCCATCGAGATTACTCACATGGGTACAGTAGATGGCAGATAATAGTGCCACCTTGGTCAAAGTGTGTATCATATTATATTGTTTGCGTTTTCTCATTGTCTTCATTGTTGTTAAATAAACAAGAATCAAGCACATTAACCGTTGGTCTATCGTATCATTTATATTGTATACTGAAACCCTGAATATATTATATCTTGAAACCTCTACAGTTGTATTTATTGTTAGGGTGAATAAGTAAGATACTTAGATGTAAATTGAAAATTAGATTAAGAAAGGGAAATACCGATGAAATATTGACTAATGATGATGATGATGATTAGTCATTACTGGTTCATAAGCAAAATTAAATATTCAGTGCAGTGTAGGCGGTAAACCAAAATCTTTGAAATGTAGTCCACTTAAGAGACATCCAGGATGCACCCTAATGAGGTGGACTATAGTCGCCCTTATTTTTAATATTCTCTCGTAACACACAGGGAATTCTAACCCCGAAGCTCAAGGGGAAGATTTAATTGTAAGGCGTGATCAAAAAGTTTCCGTATGAGGGCGTTGCTGCAGCGATAATGCGTCGTAGTGCGACTCCGATTCGGGCGGGTATATAAGCACGGACACGTAGGGAAGGGATTAGTGTGGCAGTCGCGTCTTGCTGAGGTGCGTGCGTTAAATGCGGCAACGGGAACTATGGCGATGTTATTACCAAAAGCGTCCAAACAGGACCAACGTGCTGTTATTCTTTTCTTGGCTGCTGAAGGACAAACACCGGTGGACATCCATCGTAGAATGGCGAATGTGTCTGTCGAAAACCACCGTTCTGGAATGGTGCGCCAGGTTCCTTGCTGGTCGCGTTTCGACACAAGACGCTGGTCGATCTGTGAGGCAACACTGGAGAAATTACGGCGTGCATTTATGGCAAAACGCCCAGGAAAATTGGGGCAAACGGTGCTGCTGCTTCATGATAACGCACGTCCCCATACTTCAATGGTCGTAAAGCAGGAGGTACGCCAACTCAAGTTGGAGACACTTGAGGACCCGCCTTATAGTCCTGATCTCTCCCTATGCGATTATCACGCCTTAGGTCCCTTAAGAAAGGCATTGAAGGGTCGACGATTACTGATGGACGAGGATGTGCTGCAGGTGGTTACGGACTACTTCCTCGGTAGGATGAGTATCTCAATGCTCACGGGGATTTTGCCTGATTCGCATACCGATTCTGAACTGTACGGTCGTCAAAAGGAGACTTTTCGATCATGCCTTATATACACTGGTCAAAAAATGGGTTTGCATATTGCAAGCTTACAGTATGTATTTGTGGACCAAATGCATGGGTTGGTTTTTTAGTTTTGGCACCTTAGTTATAACTGGATTAATAACTCACTTAGATGGTTCCAAGTTTCACAGGCCCTCGATGTATTCCCCACCGTTGCGTTCAACGTGTTCCCAGCCATGCGGAAGTCGTTGGATCCCGTTGGCACTGCCCAATCTATTGATGGTACGAAGAGAGCGCTCGGCAGCCTGCTTAACGTCTTCAATGGTAAGGAAGCGCTGCCATACTGTTCCCCGAGGGCAAACCATTAATGCGGCGTACTATTGTTCGTTTCTGCAAGACCATCTCCGAGGAGCTCTGAGAAGGAAACGGCGCCACCGCATGGTTACAGCGCCCATCGTTCTGCATGACAATGCTAGGGCACACGCAGCAGGCGTTGTGTCGGCATTGTTGGATCGCAGGGGCTGGGAGGTCCTCTATCACCCCCCATATTCTCCCGACATCAGTCCCTGCGACTATGATCTCATCCCGAATATGAAGATGACAATGCGCGGGGAGCAGGCTGCCGAGCGCTCTCTTCGTACCATCAATAGATTGGGCAGTGCCAACGGGATCCAACGACTTCCGCATCGCTCGGAACACGTTGTACACAACGGTCGGGACTACATCGAGGGCCTGTGAAACTTGGAACCATCTAAGTGAGTTATAACTAAGGTGCCAAAACTAAAAAAACAACATATGTATAATACACGTTCTATATCCGATAACTGTTTTATCATTTTAAACGATCTTGTCGACTTTGTCGTTACGCTGAGGCCTGGCGTTACGTTACTGCGACGGGACGAAATGTACAGAGAATTCACCGAGGTGTGTAACGTCATAGTACCGCTTGAGCTGCCTCCTTTCCCCGCGCGTTCCGGTGAGCGTTATGTCATCCAGCCAGCTACCTCATTTGACCTTGGTATGCACTTGCTAATGGAGTTTGAGGTCACGCAGTTCGCTGCATGATCATGGAGGCTTTCATCCAGCATTTTTCAGCATTTGTAGCATTTAAAATGATATAAAGTCTAGTCCTTCAGACTGACTATCACTCTTTTTTTAATTTATGTAGCGTATGGCATTACACATGAAACATAATAATAATAATAATAATAATAATAATAATAATAATAATAATAATAATAATAACAGTGTTTAGATACACTCAAACAGAAACTTACGTTGGTAGCGAACAGACTTTCCAGATACAGAGCCAGTAGGAAACGGAGACAGGACAACAACGTACTTGTCAAAGGCGAGAAGATATTCTACAGAGCACTGAGCGAAAACCATGTATCCTAAAATGCTCCTTATCCAACAAGAGAAGAAGTTGAAGAGTTTTGGAGCAATCAACTATCCAAAGCCACCAATTTTAACCCAGACTCCCATTGGGTTCAGGAAAAAACAGACATCTCTAAAGAATATAATTCGATGCAATATGATGCAATATGATCCAATAACATCAACTGAAATTTCTTCTATCATTAATGGTCTTCCTAACTGGAAAGCACCCGGTTTAGATCAGATACAGAATTACTGGTATAAGAAATTCTGGTGCGTTTACGATCTTCTGTCTACTCTGGTGAATGAAGTTGTTGCTCATCCACAGAATATGCCAAATTTCCTTACACAAGGTGTAACACATCTACTTCCGAAAGACCCACAAAATATGCAAAATCCTGGAAAATATCGTCCAATTACATAACTTCCCACGATGTATAAGATCATCACGTCCTGTCTTAGTAGGAGGATATATGCCCACTGTGAATAAAATAACATCCTAGCAACACAACAAAAAGGATGTACGAAAGGGTCCAAAGGGTGTAAAGAAATACTTATCATTGACTCAGTGGTTTCTAACCAGGCCTTTGCCAATAACAGAAATTTATTCACGGCATATATTGACTACAAGAAGGCCTATGATTCCGAACCCAGGATTGGTTGATCCATATTTTGTCAGTGTATAAAATTGATCCTCAGATTATATATTTCTTGGATAACGCCATGGCAACGTGGCGCACAGTTATGTGCCTTAGTACTACAAATGGCAGTACTGCAACCAGTATGATCCCAATCCACAAGGGAATATTCCAAGGAGACTCCTTGAGCCCATTATGGTTCTGTCTTGCGATGAATCCACTATCAAACCAACTTAATTCAACAAAATATGGCTTCAGTATCAAGAAGAACTCCAGGGAGCTTTCAAAGCTCAACCATCTCTTGTATATGGATGACCTAAAGCTATATGCTGCCACCAGAGCACAGCTAGAGTTTCTGTAGATGATAGTGGAAACCTTCTCACAGGATGTGAAAATGGAATTCGGGCTGGAGAAATGTAAAACGCTGAACGTTGTGAAAGGCAAGCTGCAGGAAGGAATATATGAAACAGCTCAGGGCCAGCAGATTACAACAATGCTCACTAACGAGACCTACAAGTATCTGGGAATGAAGCAAGCCCGACACATAGAACACTCAGTAGTGAAACAAGATCTGACGAAGGAATTTGTCAGAAGAATTAAGCTTGTTTGTATCACCAGCCTCAACAGTAAAAACTTGGTTAAGGCGATCAACGCTTATGCTGTCCCTATCCTTAGTTACTCGTTTGGGGTCATCAAGTGGAGTAAAACTGACATTGCAAGTCTAGAACAGAAAATTAGAACATCACTGACCAAATCACGAAAACACCATCCCAGGACGTCTGTGGAACGAGTGATGTTACCAAGACATATGGGTGGGAGAGGAATTGTTGATATAAACAACTAAGTAGCTCGACAGATCTATGAGCTAAGAAAATACTTCTGTTCTGTATCGAACCATTCGATGCTGCACAAGGCTGTCACAGAAACAGATGATTCAACGCCACTACTCTTAAGTCAGGAAGAGACCCAAAATCAGGTGCGCAGTGATTTGGATAGATTCAATGCCTGGTTGTCCAAGCCACTGCACGGAAGACACCCCAATGAAGTCATCCAAACTCACGTCTACTAGCTCGCGTCGAACTTTTGATTGATTTCTGGACAGATGTTTCCTGAAACAGAAGGCTTTATGATGGCTATTCAGGACCAGGTTGTCCCCACGAGGAACTACCTAAAGTACATTATCAAGGATGCATCTGTACAAGATGACCATTGCAGATACGGTTGCCCAACATCGGAGACTGTTCAGCATATTATATCAGGTTGTCGCCATTTTGCAGGGACAGAATATAGGAAGAGACATGATTTTGTTGCCAAGATAGTTCATCAAGAACTGGTTATACACCTTCAACTGCTGAGCCAGGAGAAAGTGCCGTACTATAAATATACTCCTGAAAGTGTACTGGAAAATGACAGCTTTACGTTGTACTGGGATCGTACTGTGTTGAAAGACCAGTCAGCTGTGCACAACAGACCTGATTTGGTTCTTGTTGACAAATGTATGAAGCACACTACCTTCATAGATGTGGCAATCCCAAACAGTGGCAACATGCTAACAAAGCATGTTGGAAAGCTGTCAAAATACACAGAGCTTTCAGAACTGATAAGGAAGCAATGGCACATGGCACAAGTCAGGACAGTTCCTATTATCATCTCCAGCACTGGCGTGATTCCCAACAACTTAAAGGAATCGCTCACTGAGTTGACATTAGACCCTGGCCTTTTCAAACTGATGCAGAAAACTGTCATACTTTCTACGTGTCGCGTAGTAAGGCTGTTCTTGAGCAATCAGGCCTGAAGGAGTGGGGGAAAAGCGCAAAGCAACTAGCTTAATGAATGCAATCACCAAGAATTTGCTCCTTATGATATATACGGTATCTGGGATTGTAAAAGTTTTCTTTCCAGCAAACATGCTGAGAATGTGTAAGCGCATGCGCAAAATAAATAATAATAATAACAAGTACATACAAGCACAGATGTCAACCTTATTAGGGGCTTGGAGGCGGAACGGATAAGCTGTATGCCTCTCACCAAGGTGGACCGGGTTCGATTCCCGGTCAATGCATGTGAGCTTTTCGAAGTGAACTGCCGTGCCCTGTGGTTCGGATTCTACGTAAAAAGGAGGTCCCGTGGCTCATGATCTCGCGATTAACGGTGACGTTAAACTACAAGCTTGCTTGCTTTGCTTTCATTCATACTACGATGTTATGTCCAGTCAATTTCTCCAGTCCAGCCTCTGTGGTGTAGCACTGAAAAAGTGTCAGGGTTACCGAAGGACGCTCTTAGTTTGCATTCTTCGACAATGTGCTTCAGGGTCTGGTTCGATGTATCGCAATCACAGCAGGTGTTTGGCCATTTCCCCCATTTGTGCAGGTTGTATGCACAAACTCCTTGTCCAATAACAGTGCACGGTACAGACAAACCATCGTGTATCTTAGAGGTAACACATGAGACACACACAGCAATGACAATACGACATCATGCAATATTTCCTGTTTCTAGACAATCTTCCCCTGGCCAGTTATTTTAAAACAGACCGGTCTAGAATATGACGTGTAATTGAGACTTTCATCTTACCTTGCCTGATCCTCGGGTGTTGGAACAGCGCAGAACACCTATGGCATGTTGACGATACTCCTTCTCCAGATGGTCATATTGGGCCTGAATACGACTGAAACAAAACACACATTGTGTTAGTTATAATATACAGCAAATAGTCACGTCGAATGTGCAAATAATATATTCTCTATGGTAGACCTTTCAAATTCGTTGTCAATGAAGACGACAGAAGGTTACTACACTGAGTTTTAATTGATTGTTACAGCGATATGTACACTAAGTGACCAAAGGATAATCTCATGAGAAAATGTCGGTTAGTGAAGGCTACGAGGTGCAGGTGCCTTCTTACAGTCCTGGTAGAAATGGATTCCTGACCCCCAACATTCAACTGCGCAGTGATCTGACTCACAGTAGCCCTTCGATCGCCTCGTATGGTTCTGCAAAGGCGACGTGATGTCCGTTCGTTTAACACTTATTGTCGTCCCGTGTGGCGGTTTACGTGGATGGTAGCATTTTATCTGCGATATTGAAGATCCTCCCTCGATACTGTTGATCTCAGAAACTCGAATTCACGGGTAATATCCGAAATACTATGACCCATGCCCCGTGCGGCGATGATCATCCCACGTTCAAAGTCAGTTATCTCGTGACGTGTTGCCAACTTCACTACACTCGTGTCTGTGACAGACTGCAGCTAGCCGCAACGCTCAGGAGTCATAGACGGCACATTTCCTCATGGGACTATTCTTCCCGTGATTTTTGGCCTTTAAGTTTATTAAAGGTGAGACTTTGTTAACTCCGCAGTACGGCTAATTCTACAGTACTTGAAATGCACGTTTTCCGCAGAGATACACCCAATGAAAGAGAAGAGCTCATCTGATCAGTTGTGTTGAGCTAACTATTTCATTTACCTTAGCTATGAATTTTCAAACGACAAATGATGGTGGTAAAATCGTGAAAACCTGTGTTGAATTTTGTTAGTGAACTATTTATAAAATCTCATGTATTTGAGTGATGCACTTGTGTGGTAGTAATGAATCATATTATTAGAGTATTATCATATTGCGGATTTAGACAATGTAATGCGGATTTAGCATTAGTACCACTAGTATCGAACAAGCCTCCGTGGCTTAGGCGGCAGCACGCCGGTCTCTCACCACTGGGTCCGTGCTTCAAATCCCGGTCACTCCATGTGAGATTTGTGCTGCGCAAAGTGGAGGCAGACAGGTTTTTCTCCGGATACTCCGGTTTTCCCTGTCACAATTTCATTCCAGCAACACCCTCCAGTATCATTTCATTTCATCTGTCGTTCACTTAATCATTGCCTCAGGAGAGTGAGACAGGCTTCAGCAGCCGGCACAGTTCATATCCTCGCCGCTAGATGGGGGCTTCATTCATTCATTCCATTCCCTGACCCAGTCGGTCGACTGGAAGCAGGCTGTGGATTTTCATTTTTTCTCTTCACCACTAGTATCAACGAAAATTCTCTAAAAAGTTACTGAATTGAAATGTCTTCAAAAGTGTTATTTTAAGTATTAAGTTAATTGATTTAGACAACCCATAACATGACATTTTAAGAACTAAAGTTGTGTGTTTTATTCTCTATATTAATTCTTCGAAACCCTTTACCTTAATTTATAATGTTTACCACCGATCCCTTAATATTGAGGATTTGGTTGAGTCTCACCTACATCCACTAACTTCCGTAACTGTCATTGATGGGTTCATAGAGTAAATGGAGATGTACAACATCTAGGCCCAAAATTATATCACAGAAAAATGGAAGACTAACTTCCTCTCTAAATTGGTACTTGAATAATTATGTGCTTACGAACTTTAGAATCAATAGCAAGAAATCAATGTTTGCACATCTTTTGTCGAGTAAAATCGAGTGAAGTCAGAGAATAGTTGTGGTGAGATCCCTGTTCCTGGCAGATGGCAGAGAACATATCCGGCAGCTAGCTCTGCACTTGCTCAACCCCCACCTCCTGCATACTACTGCAGCGTTAAACATTTGCCACGCTAAGCGGCATGGCTTAGAGTGGTAACGTCTGAGGGAATATGCTATTGTCGCGAGTCGATGTTCTCAGCCAGGCATATATTCAGGCTGTGTCCCAATACTCAAGTTGTCTGCTATTGACTAGCTGCTAGCTACTATGTGCTATGTGCTATGCACTACGGAGATTTGGGACATGTCTGCTTGATCACAGCCTTCTTCATAGACTTGTGTTCTGAAACGCACTGGACTTACATGCTGGTACCAAACTAACACTCAAGATGGCGGTGATCTGTTACTCCTTGTAAGCTCTTTGCACTTTCATCAGCTGTTTTAAATAAGCAATACCTGAACGATTCGATCATGGATGCGCCAAGAAGATCATTTTTTAGCCGAGCCCTAATTATGGTTTGTGTTTGGCTTAACTCAAAGACAACCTACAATTTACTTAACCTACAATTCCGTTAAGCTACAATTTCTATAACATCCTTGACGTAGTCGACAATCTAGCATGCACTTTCGATTGCTAGCAACTAGAGACATGATTGCTATGTGCTAAGCAGTATTGGATCACGACTTCTGACGTCACATCCGGTAAAGTAGTCGACAGGCGCGGATTCAAGGGGGGGGTCACAGGGGTCATGACCCCCCCAAACGGAGACCAAATTTTTTTGCAAACTCAAAAAACGAAAACACAATTACCAGACAAATAAAACTTAACGAATTTTAACTGAAAAACAGTTTTTTTTTTCATTTTATTCAATACTGAATTATCTCTATTGGAATTATTATGTTCTGTTACAACTGTACATATTTACAACTTCTAACCTCTTGTATAAAAACTATTAGTTATACAACAAAATCAACTCGTCTATTTTGTTTAGCAAACCTTGTGATAACCGAATCGATGTTTATAGTGATGTCACGATGAATGTGCAGTAATGCACGGATAGGAAACTGGGGCTTTTTTTCGCACCAAAAATTTTTGCCGACGTCCAAATTGCAAGCTTGGTTGGCAATTTAAGCTGTGACTTTCTCCCTTTGTCGGTACCAACTCGACTTGCCGAAACTGTTACGTACCTTGATCCTTTTCTCGAAGCTCGATGTAAAAGTCGCAAAACACGCCGTTGCAATTTGTACGAATATTTTTGATTTCTATTCATGAAGCTTGCAAAAAAATTGGTCTGGTTTTGTACGTTTGGTTATTTTGTGATTGCGTTTTTAGTGATACCATTTTCTTAACAATTTCGATTCTCTGACCTCCCCCCCCCCCCCAGCCAAACCCTAGATCGATTCTCTGACCCCCACCCCCCAAAACCAAACTCTAGATCCGCGCCTGGTAGTCGACTATCTAGTTCACTACGGCTGAAATTGTACTATTGGGACACAGCCTCAGCACGATCCCCGCACCGTTCTACGCCCCTCTAGTACCGCTGAGCTCTCAAGGTCGCGTGCAGAGGTGATCACCGGGATATGTACATTGTCTGCGCGCCAGGAGAAGTTAGCAGGGTTTGAACTGTAGATGCCTTCCTGCATATTACATACCACGCATTCAAAAAAAAAACCATCAAGTAGGTCATTGCTAGCTAAACTCATTCATGCCTTCTCTTATTCCTTATTTGCACCCTGCAAGTTGGAAACGTGGAAAGTGGCCTTCGGTGACAGACTACATACTTACAGCTGGATGAACAACTGGCACAATGAGTGAGGTATCAGTAACTCATATTATTTAGGTTAGGAATAGATAGACCACGCATGCGTGCGGCCAAACCCTCACCCCCCACTACAGCGTGTCGAACTGACATCTCGTGGTGCGCCGACAATAGGTAGAGTGTGTGTGGACATATTCCTGATTGGGACATAAGCACGTCAGAAAGATGTCCTTCTAGTCTTATCGCTGGAGTTTTGAGTGATATCCAGCCACCTCCGCGAATTCATTTGTGAGCCACCGGGTGAGTTAGCCGTGGTCATTACGGTGTGGCAGCAGGCAGTATCTCACATTCGGGAGGTGAGGAGGTTCGAATCCCCCCGCCGGCATCCTTGAAGATGGTATTCTGTGGTTTCCCATCTTCCTTCCAGGCAAATGCCGGGGTTGGTCACTAACTATAGGCCACAGCCACTACCTTCCATTCCTCGTCCTTACATTCACACTTTCCTCCCAAGACAACACTCCACACGTGACGGTACTTGTAGTTCATCCCATGGGTGTCCGCATAGAAGCAGCTAAAAAATTCTAGCGAGTCAAACATGTCCTTGGACACTCCCGGCACTAAACGCTATACGCTAAAAAAAAAGTAATTAAACAAATTGTGATCCCGCGGCTTCGTGCCAAGTGATGGATATGAATGGCGCAATTTCCTTACTGGGAGGATTTGAGGCTTTCGCTTAACCTTGTCAACCCTTAATATGAGGGTCATTTACAAAGTCATGGCGACTATTTTTTCCCGCGGAATCCCGGACCGCAATGCACATGCTTTGATATGTAACATTTACAGTAGGATATATAGTATTTATAGATACCACTAGGTGGTGTAGCAATGCAAGACAGAAGAGGAAGAGGGATGCACGCCAAGTCAGTCAGTGAATTGTTGATGTTTGTAGTTTAAGAAATATTCTGTAGTTGTGAGTCGACTAGAAGAATGTGCATACGTAAAATAGCACAACAATGCAACTGCCCGTACGGCAAACATTATTTAAACCCATTTACGGCGCTGGAGATGGGACGTACCAGAGCATCCTCCCTACCTTCCAGATCTATCGCCACGCGATGTCAATTTGATACCGAAATCGTAAACTCCATTGCGTGGGAGACGCTTACATACACGAGAAGACATAGCCAATGCAGTGCGACGCGAGATTGCCAGATTGGACAATGGAGCAGCAGATGTAGCCTAATCGGTAGTCTTCCTCATCGTTGGCAGTGAACAATTAGTTGCCTTGGAGATTACTATATGTTCATGATTGTGTTAATGTGCATGCAAATCAGTATTCTCTACGTTATCACTTACGATAACATTTTCTTAATTTCACTCCTCTTCCTTGCCTGCAATACTTTCTGAGAAACTAACCTAACGGACTTGGTTGGTAAAGTACATTATGCATTCATATGTTTATGATGGAATGTTTATATAACAACGCATTTGTGTAAAAAGAATAGTTACCATGACTTAGTTAAGTGACCCTCGTATAACATTTAAATAATTTGTAGCCTAGTTTTATTTTCATGTCTTTCGCTCCAGTAGTTTTGACGCCTACCCATAACAAACAAACTCATCATCATCTTGTACAATTTCCAGCCCCTGCTTGGAACAGAAGCCTCTCCATAGTTTTCTATCCTCCCACCACCTATCACTCCTCACTCTGTCCCACTCCTCACCCCTTTTCTGCACTCCTTCCTTCACACCCACAATCCACCTATCCCTTGGCCTTCCTCTTGGTCTCTCACCCTCCATTTCCATCTCAAGCATCCTCCTTGGCATCCAGCCCTCCTACATTCTCCTGTCATGTCCGTACCAACTCATTCTTGACTTCTTTATTCCTAATCTGCTTCTCATTGTCACCATCGTCCATAACAAACAAACTAACAGACAAAACATAAATTGAAGGTCAATATGGTCATTAATCACCTCATCTGTAATAAATACTAAGTTCATTGTTCATACAAAATGCTTACTTTGCTTATTGAGATTACTCCTATCATGAGGTTATGTCAGGAAGGACATGCAGCATCCACCACATAGAAATACATTGAATCTCATCCTCGATCCTGTATAAATAGCCATAGGCGTAAATTCAGCATTTTATTGCCGTGCCACCCCCGATGTTCGCCTATGGAAATAACGGACGCCAGTTTGCTACCGCCGATGAGATAAAGTGCGCCAGTGTATGTGACTGTTACCAGTAAGTACGCCACTTGTAGCACGTTACTTCACAGCCCTGTCGAATGTTATGCAATTTACTTAGCAAGCTTATTCCAGTTATGGAAATATTTTGCACGTCCCAGTATTATGTCATGCACACTCCAAACCATACCTGCGATATTGTGACATCAAACATCATGTGGAGGCAGGTATTAAAAAATGAGAATCCCTCCTGACAGATAAACACAGAAATCAAGTATCAAAAGCCATTCTATCAGTTGTGACAAGCGTTATTTTGAAATTCATGAATGTATTTTATGCGTTGTGACAGATTTCATGCAATATTCATAAGAGATAGCAGTGAGATATAAAGCTTGAAATACAGCGTAAGGCAATTAATGTGAAGGCTAGGTGTAACGACTTATGGAGAGTACTGTTAGTTAGAACTCTCTAGTCAGTCGACACTAATTTGCCCAAGAACTGGGCCGGGGTACAATGTAGATAACCTCTTCAGACCTGGTGTACCGGGGTACCGTACACATATGTGCACCTTTGGTTTTTAATTTCGGACAGTGTAGGGATTTGACTTCTCTGCAATTGAAACTCACATACACGTTCTTGAAATCTAAGCTAGATTGCAGCAGCGGGCAGATCAAGCTTCTGTTGCAGACAATAAAAGTTGCATTATCAACATGATGGCGGCAAGATTGACCTCTCATACTGTTAAGTCCATATTTAATTAAAGAAAAACAAAAACAAAAATATCCCAAATTCCTTGATCTCGCGTCTCAAGACGATAAGATAACTTAATACGTAAGTGAACACTCCTCTACGAAATCACATGCATTATTTATGAAATTATGATTATTAATTCTTAATTACCTCATTATTAACCTTTATAGTGCCAGGGGGCGATATATCGGCCAAGGAAACTTCTGCTCACAATGCGACAGGCTGATTTTTTTTTCATATTTCCTTTTTTTGTTGGTTGGTTCCTCAGTTTGGGGGCTGTGACTACGCGGTCATGTAGCTCCGTGTACTTTGGGTGTGTGTAGAATCTGTCTGATAATAACCGGTGTTAATTGTGATGTGATGACTGTATTAGTGTGTGTCATCTGTTTTAATTCAAGTAAGGACTGCAGACAATAATTTCAAGTAGTTCCTACTTTTGCTATCAAATGCTACTGTCCACGACACCTAGCTTACGGACTTGGCTACTAGATGGCATCGCAGCCAGCACTTGGCGGCGAACGTTGGAACTAATAGAGCATTATCAATTCTAACCTACACATTTTGGCTTCACACAAGTGTAGTTAGTGGAAGGTTCTTTTTGATGCCATGAATCTATGACATGGGGCCGACAGCTTTACTTCCCCTCCGAAGGAAGGCATACTGAGGTTTTTAACGCTCTTAAAAATCCGACGACTTTGTACGGGTTTGAACCCACGACCTTGGGCATAGAAGCTCAGCATGCTACCAACGAAGCACCTTTATTTAGGATAATTCAAATCGTGCGGAGATGAGGAGGGGTGAAACCGAAGATAATTGGAATCGAATATTGTGGTCTCGAAAGCTTGAACTGACTTTCCACAACGTAACTTACTAAATTATTAACGTGCCTCTGAAGGCAAACCCAATCAATGATTGCTTTACGTAAGCTGTCGACTGTGTTGCTAGCTGGTCTCAGACAGATGTTATCTAACTCCACAGGTAAATGTCAAACAGCATGTGGGTGATCCGCCCTCGACGACAGGTTAACGCAGTGGTCGCTTTTGTAGTGTGTCTCACATGGGACAATTAGAAGGCGTGATTGTGATACCGAGGGCGTTATGCATTTTCTATAGCTCTTCAATCTAAAGCAGACGTTTTCAATCTTGTTATAATAATAATAATAATAATAATAATAATAATAATAATAATAATATCTCAAGTAATTCGGAAGAGAAGAATATCTTTCTATGGCCACTTAACCCGTATGAAACCCGAGAGAATCACCAATCGGATATTTACCTATTTTCTTAACAACAACAAAAACCAAAGGCCCCTGGTTTTGTGAGGTAGACAAGGATTTACACGAAGTAGGGATCACCCACAGACATTATGGAACGTGAACTTTTGAAGGAAAAGTTTGGAGCACACCACCAATTCCAAGAAAAAGCGAAATAAAAAACCGGCAAGAAGTGGTCTGATGAAAGAAAGGAGTCTCACAGGCAGCGAATGCGTGAACACTGGACTAGCAACAAGGCCCAAAGACGTAAGCAGTTGAAATCACGTGGTCCATAGCTGGCCTAAAACGAAGAAAGAATAATAATAATAATATATGAAAGGGTGGAAGACCAGGAAACAACAATTAGGAAAAGACGTTTACGTTTCTATGGACATATGATTAGAATGGATTCAACAAGAATAAATAAACAAATTTTTGATAAAATATATAATCTGAAGTGCCAAGGGGGTTACACCAAGCAGATGAAGGAAGAACTCCGGAGGCTAGAAATTACAGATGACGACTATCGAGACAGAACACAATTCAGGGAAATTCTTTCCAACATAAAGGTTCTTGTGGGAGAAAAGAAGGAACGCAGGGGAGGAAGTTGGACAGCAGAGAGAAAGGCGCCACACTCTGAAAGAACGAAGGAAGTGTGGAGGAAGAGAAAAGAAGAAAGATCTATGAGAAGGAAATGTAATTATATTTGCGTGGTCTTTAGTTTTGGCCAGTTCGCATAATGTAATGTAATATCGTATGGCCTCGGGTGCCAGGTGCAAGCTATGTTATTTGACGACCAGAGGGTAGCTTGCATGTCGATTTTTGATGTACCTTGGAGCCCTATGAAAGTCAAGAAGGTTAGATATCTAAGCTTCTTGACACTATAGCGCTTTCTAGTAGATAAAGGGGAAACTTTTTGTTTGTGGAAAATCCCGAGATTAATTTTGCCATTATGAACACGGCCTTCTGAATTAAAATGGGTTCTTTAACATGCCAACAACGTATGACATGCGTGCCGCGATTTTTGTCGCCTTTCAAAAATCACTCACCATAGCCAGGAGCGAACCTGCAAGCTTGGGATTGGTAGTCCGACATGATAACCACTCACCCACCGTGGTGGTCGCGAACATCACGGTGCTTTCTAAATTAAATTTGGAGCTTCCGTGGAGTCAAAAAGTGCTTCGCGATCACCATCTCCCCTGAGATCCTCTCTTCAGTTCAAATACTGTTTCACGAACCAGAATAATAATGTTTTCATAACAAGTTTTGACAGTCAAACATTTTATCAGTTTGTGAAGTACCGGTACAGTAGTATTCTTAATCTACAGTAAAATTAGTTGAATATCCCTATTTTATGAGTAATACGAATGATGCTGAATCGATTTGACTGTCGATACGTAAATGTAATGTATCTTACTGTATGAGTCATGCAAGCAGTTTAAGCCTGCCTGGTGAGCGGTATTATTATTATTATTATTATTATTATTATTGTTTCGTATAGGCCATCTAAGGACCACGACATTCAACTATCACATTTGGAGTGGGCTTTTATGTTTACCCAGTACTGTTGTTACGCATCCTCTGGCTGTGTTGTTCCCTCCTCTCCTGTGTCCAGAGGGCATCCGTCTTCTTTCTTGGCGGTTTGTCCTGGAACCTCATTTGCTGAAGCATCTTCCTGAGGGATGTCCGGTCTTTTAAGTCTATTTCCGTCCCTCCAAAGTTCTTGCAGATCTTTGCTCACTTCCCACAACCATGGTGACTTGGTCTTCATCTTTTTCCAGTAACCGAGGAGCTGATTGGTCAACCTGGTAGGATGCATCCTGTAGACGTGTTCATAAAATGTTAGGCGTCGTTTCCTAGCAACATCCATGATTCGTTCAAAGCACGTGTAGAGCTCTTGATTAGGTCGCCTTCTGTATTCATTCCCTTCCTTAACAGGCCCCAAAATCTTCCTCATTATCTTTCCCTCCTGTACTTCGAGTTTGTCCGTGAGTCCCTTCCGGTTGAATACTAGACATTCTGAAGCATATAAGGCTTCAGGACGTAGTTGCTAAGCCATTTCTAACTTATTAACTCGAGTTGATAAAGCACTTATTATTATTATTATTATTATTATTATTATTATTATTATTATTGTTATTTTTGATGTGTAACATCTTTCCACTCGGTATCTGGATATTTTTGTGGCACTCGGTAGCTGGACATGTATGTGGGAGTGATTTTGGAAAAGGAACGGAAATGGATGGGACGGAAGTGCATGGGACGGAAACAATAAGCGCGCGTGGTGGCGGAGATCGGTACAACGACGTACTGTAGGTCGTGTGGCTATGTGGAATGCATATCGCACACAGTTTAGTTCAAGGTTTGGAGACCCCATTTAAAATATTCCCACAGTAAATCATCTTCAAGTTGTCGTTCTTTGGTGTGAAAATATTCATTATATTATATTTGCTGAAAACAATTACGATTTATTAAATCTTCATACTTTTGCTGTATTCTAATTTAATGTAAGCACTCGACGTACTGTCGGCCATGTGGCTATGTGGAATCTATATCGCATCAACAAACACTCCAAACAACGTAGGCATTTAGTATATTAATACCGACTACTAACAATAATTGAAACTTCGTTGGTTTAACATATCACTGGGAGAAACACATTATTTTAATATACTTTCCGCACACCTAATTTTTTATCGCGCCTATACTTGGCAGTGCGCTGATCGGCAAAACGAGGCCATTTTCAATAACATCGTTGGCTAACTGGCCGGTATAGAGCGCAGCTCGCATCAAGTAGGCAGTGGATTGCTTCCGCCACGGCAAATAACAATTATGATTCATTACGGTCAGGATTTGGCACTGGAGTTATACAAGTAGTTATTTCAATGACCAACAGAGTTTACTGTCAACAAGGGATTTGCGCTCCCGGGACACACATAGTAGGATAACATGTCACATGTTGCACATCATAAGTTATGCGACTACTGTAAGGCTCGTATATTTATTATTATTATTATTATTCATATGTTCAGCATGTCATTGGGTACAATTCACCTTTTCATCGGTATTTGTTACAAGATGGAGTGAAGTTTTCTATAGTGGTAGGTTGAGGAACGAGCGAACTATGGAGCAGGCCTCTAAAATAACTACTTTCTGAATACTGGTATGCAAATTATGGTGGAGCTCTAGTTCATTGAGGTTGGCCTTCAGCGAATTTCGTATGATCCCTGTGGAAGAGAATATGATTGGCAATACAGTGACAAATTTCTGTCGCCACATCTGTCGGCATTTCCTTCCTTCCTTCCTGTCCTTTATTTGCCTTATTCTATATTTGTTTACCATTTATTCTTCCAGTATGTGAGTTTGTAGTTAGTATTAGTTATAATCTACATTCTCATCTCATCTTTCAATATCACCCAAATCACTAGGGGCCGATAACCGAGATGTTAGGCCCCTTAAAACAACAATTATCATTATCCTCACATTCATTCTGAATCATTCTATATATTCTCCAAATCAATTTCTGGGGCTCGACCTGGTACTTGCTTCTTAGGAGACTTGACACACATATTGGTTTACTGACGATAGTTTGTTTGGTGGCTGGGCACTCCCCCTGATGAGATGTGTATCTCGTGTTCGGCAGGATCCGCCCTCCATTAGAAACACATCGACCGCACAGCGCTCGTGATTCAGTGCCCACTGGTAGGTATCCCCAGGCCAAATGAAACTGCAATCCAATATTCTGACCAATCAACGACTACTCGCTCCGTGAGATGAGAAATTTACGTGCACAACGCAGTGTATCTGATCCTTTTAACCCTTTATAGGGAAAAACAATTTTTTTACTTATATGTGTTTCTACATTTTTAATTTTAATTATTAGCTTGCCACGGTGGGTGAGTGGTTAACGTGTCGGTCTACTAACCCCAAGCTTGCAGGTTCGCTCCTGGCCGTGGTAAGTGTTTTTTTAAGGCGGCAAAATTTACGACACGCATGTCACACGATGTTGGCATGTCAAAGAACCCATTTGAATTCAGTAGGCCGTGTTCATAATGGCAAAATTAATCTCGGGAGTTTCCGCCAACACAAAGTTCTTCATTTCTCTACTAGAAAGCTCTTATAGTGTTCAAGGAGCTTAGATATCCAACTTCCTTGACTTTCATAGTGCTTCAAGGAAAACGAAATTCGATATGCAAGCTACCCTCTGGGTGTCAAATAACAAAGCTTCCACCCGGCACCCGAGGCCATACGATATTATTATTATTATATTATTAGCCTACTTTCAATTTTTGCAAAAAATGAAAGTAGACTTATGAGATCTACACAGGGCCAAAAATTGTGTGTTGTCTGTCTGTCTGTGTGTGTGTGTGTGTGTAAGTGAGTGTGTGAGTGTGTGTACTCTGAATGCCTGTCTGTATCCCCCCCCTCTATCAATTCGAACACGGTGGAACCGAATTGAACGAAATTTGGTACAGAGGTACAACTAGCAAAGGGCACCTCAGTGTCATGTTTTATATCGCCGCCATCTTGACGGATACGTAATGGCGGCCACCCAAATGTTCAAAGCTTAATTCAAATTACGACTAACCTAATTATCCGATCTCTACCAAATTTTGCAACAACATACCTTCAGGTGGGAAGCATATTTTGACCAAACTACAAGATTATCAACCCAATATTTTGCGGCTGGTGGCCATGTATGTGTGCAAATCGATTTCCCCTATAAATTCAAACACGGTGAAACCGAATTAAACGAAATTTGGTACAGAGGTAGCACTATCAAGGAGCACCTCTGTGTCATGTTTCATATTGCCGCCATCTTGACGGAAACGTAATGGCGGCCAACCAAATGTTCAAAGCTTAAATAAAAATAACGATCAACCTATTCATCTGATCTCTACCAAATTTTGTAATATACCTTTATGTATGAAAAATATTTTGACTAAATTACAAGGCCATCAGCCCAATAATTTGCGGATGGCAGCCATTTATGTGTGCAAATCGATTCCCCCTAACTATTCAAACACGGTGAAACCGAATTGAATGAAATTTTGTACAGAGGTAGCAC
Organism: Meconema thalassinum; assembly: GCA_946902985.2. Classification (NCBI taxonomy): domain Eukaryota; kingdom Metazoa; phylum Arthropoda; class Insecta; order Orthoptera; family Tettigoniidae; genus Meconema; species Meconema thalassinum. The sequence goes on from OX336396.1 coordinate 167,536,230, forward strand.
TATCAAAGGGCACGTCATATTCATGTTTAATATCCGTATAGCACGTTGCATTTCAACAAGCTATTACAACCAAAATTCAAATTATACTCCTTGAAAAAGACAAAGAGTAATAACAATACCCATGCATATAGGAGAAACTAGGCTATATGTTCTTTACTGAACATCTTGATTTTATTATTATAATTATAAATAATGTTATATTTTGTTTCTCTAAATTTATGTTAGTATTCATATATTTATTTTTAATTTTCAATATATGTTCTTATAGATTTAATTTTGATATTTTATTGAATTAATTAATTAACTAATTTCGAATTGATTTTTACAATTATTTTCATATTTTTTATAGTTATGTTTATTATTTTAATTTTTATATTTCTTTTATTATTGTAATTTTATTATTATGATTTTTATTTCAATATTTATAATTTATTTTACACTAATGATTTTAGTCGTTTTTAAAAATTGTATTTGATGTTTAGAAATACCAGCACTTTGGCATGAAAATTCTCCGAAATTTGGCTGAAATATTCAACTTTCAGCATCTTTGAAAGCATAAGCTGTCCTTATGACAGGTGGTTAATATAGAGACCACTATCCCATAAAGGGATAGCCTCGTGGCACCGTGGCTAGCATTCTTGAGGTCCGTGTTCAATTCCCGGTTCTGGAAAATATAGCTTCGATTCCCACCTCGACCAACCAGGAAGTTGTTTTCTATGGTTTCTCCATTTCTCTTCCAGGCAAATCCAATGATAGTACAGAAATTAAAGCCACGGACGCTTCCAACCTAATCCCAGTTCAAATTAAAAATACAGTCCACCTCGTTGCGTAGGATCTATCAATCCCGGCTCTGTCAAGAAATTTAATTTTGGTCTGAGGGCTGGAACGGGGTCCACTGAGCCACGTGAGCCAAAACTGAGAAGAGGCAGGTTCAATTCCTACTTCAGCCATCCTGGAAGTGGATTTCCATGGTTTTCCACTTCTACTCCAGGCAAATGCCCAGACGGTACCTAACTTAAGACCACGGCCGCTACCCACGCAAGTCCTAAAAAAAACAACACACAAACACACAAACACACACACACACACACACAAACACAAACACACACACGCAGGTACTGTGCAGTACAGATATCATAGTGACACAGGTTTACAGACAAATACTGCACACACCTAAGTACACGGCATACATGACCGCGATTTCGCAAAGCCCCTAAAAGAATCAACATCAATCACAAATGCATATACTAGTACATCAGAGAATAGTTAGTTAGTTATTGAGGTTTTAAGGGGCGGAACTACGAGGTCATCTGCCCCATCATCAGAGAATGATTTTCAGTTGGTCAATAAGATTGTGCTGAATTATATTAGGTGGAAGTACAATTATGTAAGAACTCTATTCTGGAAGAAATATTACATGAAAAATAAATAACTTATTATCACACTTTTTGAACAAAAAAATAATTAATCACACACACCACCTATTCGTGTACAAGAAGTGTATTACAAAAATTTAACTAGCCGTAGCTCCTGGGGTATATGTGTGTGTGTGTCTAGAATTTGCTTCTTAACCAGTGTTATTGTGGTGTCTGCAGTAGTGTGTGTATTTGTAATTCAGGTGAAGCTTGGAAAGGAGGCGGTTGTAGCCTGAAGTTAGGAATCGTCCCGGAATGTTCCTGGAGTAGAAATGGGAAGGCACGGAAAGACCACTTCCAGAATAGCTGAGATGGAAGTATTCAGAAGGCTGAATGTACCCTTTTCTACACCTTACACTGCTTGCCACGGTGGGTGAGTGGTTGTAGTGTCGGACTACCAACCCCAAGATTGCAGGTTCGCCCCTGGCCATGGTAAGTGATTTTTGAAGGCGACAAAAATCACGATACTCATGTCATACGTTATGGCATGTTAAAGAACCCATTTGAATTCAGTAGGCCGTGTTCAATGGCAAAATTAATCTCGGGATTTTCCGCCAACACAAAGTTCCTCCATTCTCTACTTGAAAGCGCTGTAGTGACAAGGAGTTTAGATATCTAACCTCCTTGACTTTCATAGCGTTCAAAGGAACGACGAAATTCGACATGCAAGCTACCCGCTGGGTGTCAATTAACAAAGCTTGCACCAGGCACCCGAGGCCATACGATATTATTATTATTATTATTATTATTATTATTATTATTACACCTTACACTAGAATTAGATTTCCTTCTAGAGCCAGGAGTCAAATCTGTACCTCAGGGGTGACAGCCAAGTATGGCAGCTACTGCACCACGCTTTGGTCACAAATACAGTTGCGATTTGATTTATGTATCACGACTTCGAGAGTGAGTCGTATGTTCAGAGTCAATGGTTTGAATTCCAGAGCCGACTGCGACCATTCTGAGTTTGGCTCTTTCTCGGTGTTATTCCACACTCCCTCCAGAAACATGCAGATATAGTACCTTATGTTTTATTCCCGAGACACCTACCCCATCCTACCATTTTAGTAGCAAAACAAAAGTTGTTTGAGCTTTTCTCCCAACTTTTCTCAAGTACAGATGACCTTAATGGCACGGCATCTACAGTAGTTACCGCTGGAAAGCAGCCGAGGGAACACTGGATATTTAATCTGCAAATTAGATTATATTTTCATCACCCAAGAAGCGTGAGGCTGTTCCCTCCACTCTTACTTGCTAATGAATATAACATATTTCTGCGAGCGGCACTGTGTAAGGAACAAGGTAAACCGGTACTTAAAATAGTAACATCCGTCCGCACCGTTGTTATCAAAACCATTCATTTATAGCATCACGCCTACCAGAAACCACTCAGCACTCAACGACAAGGAACACCTAATCATTAATTTAGATTTATAAGTATTGACGTCATCAGCAACATGTAATGATATCAATTGTAGATTTAAGCCCATTAGGGGAAGAAAGAGGATTCCATCAAAATAAAGAAGAGGTGTTAATTCATTCTACAGGCTTGGGACATCTTTGTCGTCAGCCCCATGTAGTTGGATGTGTGTTGAATTAGGCACGGAGATGGGGTAGGCACTTCGGGACTTGGAATAAAGTACTCTGCCGTCATTTGCCTGAAGGTAGTGGGGAAGAACCACCCTCAGGATAGCAGCTATCAGTGCCGGGAATCGAAAGTCCGATCTCCGGACTTGCTGCAGTTCCCCCAATCGCGGTCGTGGTAAGTGCTTTAACGCGCACAGCTACGCAGTGGGGTTTCTTTTTATATGGCCTCAGGTGATGGGTGCAAGCTTTGTTATTTGTCGCCCAGAGGGCAGCCTGCATATCAATTTTTGTCGTTCCTTGGAGCGCTATGAAAGTCAAGGGATTTAGGACACAATAGCGCTTTCTAGTAGAGAAAGGAGGAACTCTTGTGTTGGCGGAAAATCCGGAGATTAATTTTGCCATCATGAGCACGGCCTGCTGAATTCAAATGGGTTCTTTTACATGCCATCAACGCGTATGACATGCGTGTCGTGTTTTTGTCGCCTTTCAAAAATCAATTACCACGGCCAGGAGCGAACCTGCAAGCTTGGGGTTGGTTGTCCGACACGATAACCACTCACCCACCGTGGCAGGATGTATTCGTGATGATGTTATGACATTTCAGAGATGGTGAAGTTAGGCAAATGGATCATTGTGAGATAAGGGTTCACAGTACTGTACCCGTTCGTCCTGCGGATGCGATGACCCATCTGCTATTACATCGCATTCCTGGAGTTCCAGGACAGAGCGGAGTTAAATGAACCTCTAGTCAAATCAGGAATGTGTCGGAAATACAGCTGAGTTATCGAAAAAGCAGTGGGTAACACGAGACAAAGTATCTCTAGGGTCGTTACGGGCTTAAGTTTAATTAAAAAAATGCAAATATAAATGGGCGCCATCAACTGAATTCCTAGCAAACGACATCCTTTCCGGTTAAGCCTTAATCAAGACAAGGAAAGAAAAAGGGAAATCACACCATCTCAGATCACAACTAAGATAAAAACAAATTTATTTCACTTTGATAGTCAGACAGACATTTTAAATATTCATCCTACCTGAGAGCATGGTCGAATGCCAACGTTAAATTGTCATTGTCCAAAAATCGAACCATCTCTTTTCTAATCAAAAGTATTTCATCCACATAAAACGTGAAAAATCTCTAAAGTTCTCTTGGGTTCTCAGGATCACTGTAGCACTATGTCTTTCGTCACTGACATTTGTGATACCTGAGACCTAATTTCTCTTTAAATTAACATCATGAATGTGGATTTGAAAAAAATATTAATCTGTCTAAACATACACATATTATAATCACATATTTTAAATATCACGTAATTTATGGCTTGCATGGCATAATTTAAACGTTGAATACGTTAGTAAAATGCTCCTAAACATCGAATAATTAATTTACACTATTTACATTGTCATTAATAATTGCTTGTTTGTGAATTACAGAAAATCCACTGCTCATTGGTCATGATCATCATCATCATCAAAGTTAAATATTTCTCACATTAATTCTCACCTCAAAATTCAACATATTCCTGTCAGAATCATTAACTCATCACCATTAAATCATTCAAACGAAAATTATTATCATCACTCCATTATACTTTCTAATTATTCACACACTCTTATTTTATCATCTACTTCAGATTAAATCATCTTAAATCACCAATACAAATTGTTTAATTCCTCAACTCAAGTTGCAATTTCTTCAAATTATATCTCAATTAAATTTATTTAATTCCATATAAATTCGTTAATCATCAGCTTCTTTAATTAATTATCACCTTCTAATTCAGTTATTCATCATCTATCCAATCGTCTATTAATTTATTTAAATCAGTTTATTTATCCAATCTCTAATTCATCCATTTATTTAATTCGTTGATTTATTCCAAAATTTAATTTATCAAATTATTTAAATTTCATTCTTCTGGTTATTTAGATTTTTATTATTTCATCTAGTCATTCTGATTTTTATTTCATTAGGTCAGATCATTAATATGCTTAAATTTCAGATTATTATTTCATTAATTATTATTATCAGAAAATCTTGTATTATCAACTTTATTTATTTGTTTAATTTCCTAACAAATTGTTTAATATGGGTTATAGAACGTTGTCTTACAGTTTTATCACTTCCAAGTTATATCTCGTATTCAATTATCATGCCAAAAAATATTATTGCCTTCACGACATCACGTTGGATCTGACTATCCACAACTACATTATATCTCCTCACTTCTTCAAATATCACATTTGAATACCACAATTATTCCACAAAACTTCATAAATATTCAGCATACAGCCTGAATCTCAACAATTACGCTAGACTGGGTTCGACAACCTCATGTCTGCCTCAAAATACATTAGCAATATTGCAACTAGCACATGGCAACTTCCACAAAATGCCTATCACAAACTTCACTTAACCATGTTGCATGATCTACAAAAAAATATATAACTGGCTTCAAATTATCAACGCACACAATCTACAATAACTGTAATTAATCTGATCACATCTAGACAACTTCTTAAACAATTAGGGGCGTGGTGGCTCAGCGGTCTAGCTGTGTGCCTCTCACCAAGGCGGTCCGGGTTCGATTCCCGGTCAATGCATGTGAGATTTTCGAAGTGAAATGCCATGTCCTGTGGTTCGGATTCCACGTAAAAAGGAGGTCCCGTGGCTCATAATCACAAGATTCACGGTCACGTAAAACTACAATCTTCCTTCCTTTCCTTCTTAAACAATTGGAAAAAATATTACCTTAGTAATTCAAGATCTGCTTTCAAATAGCATAAATTCTCTTACAATTCTGATAATTTACATCACAGAAAAACACCAATGTGCTATAATCTCTCATATCAAAATCTGCAATACTGATCTGCCTTGAAATAAATCTGACCATTAATGATTCATCTTACAAGATTCAATTACTTTAAATCCTTCTCAAAGGTATCAAACACACTTATAAAAATCATCAAAAGCATCAGCTGTACTAGCTGTTAAACTGAATGTACTCTCAAAAGAGTATAGCAACAAAATATTGGATTGGCAAACAAGAATTACCAATGTAAACCTGCTGACATTTATCCTTACTTTATTTAACAAAAGTTCGACTGATATGTGACTAGTAGTTCCTTGTTTGATCCTCTTACAATCTCAAGTACACTCGGATGATAAAAATGAGTCCCTCAATGGCAAGTAAGATGAGTAACCACCATACAATCGTATAAATACGAAAGACCTCGCCCCGTCGACTAACATGATAGTGCCCTGAACGGTGGGTAAGATGAGTAACCACCATACAATCGTATAAATACGAAAGACCCCATCTCGAAGACTAAATGAGTGAATGTACCAGATCGGAATCAACAAGTCTCTAGTTGTCATATAAAAGCGATATTCATTCACTAAAGTGAATAACATCTTAATATCTCCAAACAATCCAATGAAAAAATCCCTACTGATGAATAATACACACTCGCTAGTATGCAATGAACTGACGAAGTTATTTAGATAATCAATTGCAGATCACGAGTTCGAAATACTCGTCACACAAAAAAAAACTATCTAGGAAAACTATCCTTGCTGGAAAAATGTCTAAAAGACCAAACATCTGCTTAATAAAGCCAACCAATGGTGAGAATATCGTATAATGATGCCTGCCATATCATATGGTCACGCCATATTCTAGCAAAATTTGAAGCATATAAAGTCAAAGCCATGTCTAAATAATCGTATCACTCCTATTAGAAAAATATACATGTGTGCCCAGTATTCATGAAAATAATCGTATCAGGTAGTTATAACTCTTACAGTACCTTCTCATAATCAGCTGTTATTAAATTTCAAAGATCGTCGATTTTCCTTATGTAATGAATTTCTCGAAAGATCGGCGTGAATATCATTCCACCCACGCAATGACGATTGCCTTCAAAATCCCAAGTGAATCAGCTGGTGGACCTCCTCCTCGTCAGGAATCGAATCCATCGCTCTGTGGTGCCATCGCGTCTCTGTCTGCGTTTACTCCGACATGATAAACTTCTGGTTATCCATAGCGGATACTGTCCAAATCCTCACGAAAAAGTTCATAAAAACAGCGGACCCCCTATTCCTCTTCTACGTTACGCCACTGTTCCATACAATGTTCAGTTTGAGTGTTGAAAGTTCAATTTCCACAGCGGTTTAGTCTCACTTGTAGAAAATAAAATTGTTTTATGAGAGTGTCTAAGTTTATGAAACACCCTGTATCTGTGTTCATACTCGGTAATTTATAACACTTTATAAGAAAGAGTTGCATTAATGCACGTGCTAAAGTTTATAAGTGCATATGCTTATAACATTCCGTTTGCCTAAAATTGTTAATGTTACTTGGAATGCTTTATGAAATGCATAGTCGTAATGTCATTGAAAAACTATGTTCAGTTGAAGTTCACAGTTGCCGTATCTCGTAACTATCTGCCTTTATAATTCGATTAAAGAATATGCGTTCCAATTCAATGTTATAATCTCTGCCTAAATCTGGCCTCGCCATGTCGCTCCGCTATGCTGTTATGCGTTCCCAAATGCAGCTTGTAATAAAGTTCTCCAACTACTCGTTTTACTGTGCTGTTCTAAACCCCGGCCTTCTATGCTTGCTCGGCCGTACAGCTGGTTCTGTAACCGGTCTTCACGCTGCCTACTGCGGGTGTCTGCCTGGCTCACTGACCTACTTTTCGTTCGCTGCTTGGTGAAGTTAAAACTGTCGCTTTCACTTTCCGTGACAAATGCTGCTCACCGCGCGACCTTTACCATATGCTCGGCGCATGTCCTACTCATCTCGCTGTCTGAATTCGACTGCCTTGCTCGCTGTACTGGACTCCTCTGCCTACAGAGCTCGACTGCGTGGCTCACTGAGCTCAACTGACTGTCTCTCGACTGCATTGACCTGAGCCTCCCTGGCGCAGTCACGTGACGTTCTCCCCACCTCTGTGGTCTTGCGTCACAAATATAATCTCGAACCCCGATCAACTCAGCTATTAAGTTATAAAATAACTTAAGGGTTATCTGACTTCCTTCAAATTATTACCACATATAATGCATGTTATATCTTCTCTTCTGAGATGTTTAAATAGCATGTTCCATATAGATCTTAATAAAGCTTCATAATTCCATCCATAATTCCATCTGTTTGACTGCCGTCAGTGCCTTCTTAATCCTAGACCTTCTACGTCATCTTGACATTCCTCTTGACTCGATCTGAGCGCTATCCTTTCATAACTCTTCCCATAATCTCAACTACGGCTTAATGTCTGCTGGCGTAGCCGATAGCCTCAACTAGGTATCGGGTACAGTACGGAAACGATCGAGTCACAAGTTATAACAAAATGCTACTCATTAAATACCGTTTACCTGCACACGTTTCACAAACTGGTACATTTACAACAACTGTTCAAAATTGCGTCACCTTGCGTCAATGCAGGCTGAGCATCGTCGCACAAAGTCCGAAAATCCCCGTCCGAAAATCCCCGGTGTCGTTTGAACAGCGTTGCAGGCAACGAGAATTCCGTCTCGACAGTTCTCTCACACACAAGACTTTTCATATCGCCCCAGAGGAAGAAATCCAGTGGGGTGAGATCAGGTGAACGAGCTGGCCACAAAGTGGTTGCGGCTTTGGTCTATTAATCCCAAGTTCAGCTTCGGTGGCGTAGTTGGTAGCATGCTGAACTGCTGTGCCCAAGATCGCGGGTTCAAACCCGGCCGAAGTCGTCGGATTTTTAAGAGCGTTAAAATCCTTCAGTATGCCTTCCTTCGGCGGGGAAGTAAAGCCGGCGGCCCCATGTCATAGATTTATAGCATGTAAAAGATCCTTCCACAGACTAAACTTGTGTGAAGCTAAATTGTTAGGTTAGATTTCGTCGGAACGCTCTATCAAAGTTCCAACGTTCACCACTAAGTATCATTGATATCTGGTGGCAAAAGTTGGAGCTATTTGAAATTCAACGGGACTTGTAGCTCACCCTAAGGGTGTCCGATGGAAGCAGCTACATACTCTGGTGAGCCGAACATGTCCTCGGACAGTCCCGGCACTAAAAGTCATACGATAAATAAATAAATAAAGCGGGGTCGAACCCGGCTGCGGTCGGTGGCATTCAGGGGTATTTAAACGTGCCAACCCCATGTCGTTGGCTTCCGGGACGTTAAAGAATGCCTGCGAGACGAAATCCTGCCACCCCGGCGTCTGTTAGGAACTAGAATTGCGGACGGACGTTAAACAACTGCAATTATTAATAACTGTTGACTCGATGGGTCCATTTGCCTTCCTCCACCATCATTGAAAGTTTGTAACATAATCATGGATACACCCTGTATATTCGATTATATTGTAATCACCCAACTGTCCCCAAATTAAATTGCCATTATTTCTGGTTATTGTATTCACACAGTACTCCCGTCTTTTAGGCTATTTACTGCAATGCGGATTATCTCTGGCACTCTACATTGCACTCCCTCACTGTGGCTACCTGTACTGTGTAATATTGTTCCTCCTCACATCAGGAGACAGCAAGCTCTTTCCCGACTGTGACGCAGAATTATGGATAGTGAAGTTCCCCCAATCCACCAAGACGTCAATTATCAACCTTCTACATCTAGGTTGAAATCACGGAAACCAGCCTACAAGACGGCTATGGAACTTACTTCAGCTCAGTTCGACTCCCGAAATTCATGGAAAGTTGAATGGTCTACCTCTCCACCTCGTGGCCTAATTGAAGTACTTGATCCTACCATCAGACTACCTGAATTCCATCTCCCTCGAGCTGTCTGGTCCCGTCTGAACAGAATTCGATGTGGCACTGCTCGAACTAGAGCAGCCTTACATCTGTGGGGTAGGATAGACTCGCCTCTTTGTGATTGTGGATATGAAGTGCAAACCATCAAGCTTGTCGTGCAGGAATGCCCTCTATATATGTACGCTGGGACCTTAGAAGACTCCATGCAGCCACTCCACAAGCACTTGCATGGATTAAAGACCTGGCTACCCATATATGACGCGTCTTAATGCTGAAAATTCTCTATTTTATAAATGTATTTACTGCCTTTTATTCTAATTTATGTTCGACCCTCACTATTATGTGTCAGGAAACTGTATCATAATGATGGTCATTAGAACACTGTTTTTCATTATGATACAGTTTCTCCAGCCAATCAGAGCTCGTTCATTGATCAATTAGGTAACGATACCTTCACGCATGCGCTCAAAATCCAACATGTCGGACATATACTCAACATCGAACTATAATAAATTACCGACATGGAATACGCACCGTCCATATGTTCACGTAAATTAACTGGCGAATATGAGACAAGAAATAGCACTGTACCTTAATATCACCAACCCTAATTTCTACACAGCCCATTGCCTTCAAACGAATCCGGTAACAATATTACTGAGGGACGGCAGATGTAAACATATGGCCTGCATATGGCATTGCAAGCACACAGAGCGCATGCGTCGGTCGTTCAGAGATCTTTAAAGACAGAGATATACCCAGCGCTCGCTCTTCGATCACAAAATTCAAGTGGTTGACTCTCAACAGATATTTATGAATAAAGTTATAATTATCGTCGAACATAAACAGTCGTATGCAACTCGCCTATAATGGTAATTAAGACACTCGTATGGAAATTATAAAACTCGCATACGCTCGTTTTATAAACATACTCGTGTCTTAATTATAGCCATTATAGGCTCGTTGCATAATGTACTATTATGTTCGACCATGGCGAAATGTAAATATTATATGTCAGAAAACTGTACTATAATGAGGCTCATTAATAGTACAAGTTGTCATTATGATACAGTTTCTCCCACCAATCAGAGCTCAAGAAATAGCTGTGTGACCAATTAGGTAAGCATAGGTAAAGCCCTGCGCGTATGCGGATATCCGCGGATAAACCCGCGGATATCCGCAACATTTTTCGCCATGCGGATATACTTTGCATGTCTTTGCGGATAGCGGATAAGCTGCGGATAATGTTTGGAGTAAATTTGCGGATAGTTTTTAGAATACAATCCGAACTTGTTGAATATCATGGGGAAAGTTGGGTAATTGTGCGCAGCGGGTAATCGTGCGCACCTATGTTTTTCGAGTTGGTAGTACAACTAGCAACTCAGTTCACTGCTACCCTAAAGCTGTCATCGTACCTATCAGATAGGGACAGTCAGCATGATGCCAGTTGCTATGTGATAACCGGAGGCTTGAAATGAAGAAACTTAACACGTTGCATGTTAGTTTCTGTAGCCAGCAAATATACTCTGTGAGCAGCCTGAATAGGATTGACATTTCGCCAGAAATGCCACGTCAGTCATCACCCCTCAGCGTCTTGACCAATCCATGTTCGCATAGTTGATGTCATAATACTCTGCGTTGCAATATTACAGCCCACGTGCTTCAGTGACTGGTCAGCTGTATCTCTGGCTTGTACAGTTTGGCAATCTCGTTCTCAGACCACATGGCGAGACAAGAACTGTCAATCCTATTCTGGCAGCTCACAGAGTATAAGAAGGTAAGCCTGCAGTTGTCATTCAATTATTTAAAATTAAATGTAGTTTTAAATGCCAGTGTGTACAGTGGTTTTGCATGTATTTTTCAATATAATACAGGGTCTTTTTTTAGGTTGCTCCACAGCACCACGAGCACGGCAATGACACTCCGTCCCTAGCCGTGTAATGTACGCTTGCTTATCGCTACCGCACTGCTTTAGGTCATCTTAGCCGTCATGACGGGATACAGTATGTCTCTCAGCAAATGAGTCACCCGGCCGGGCTATCGCCTTCCGTGCATGTTCCCCTGATGCTCGGAGCGACCTAAAAAAAAAAAGACCCTGTAGATTAGTTCACCGGGATTCAGTGAGTTACGTTTTAAAAGCAGAGTGGGGTATGGTGCGCAGCTCATATAAGTACTACAAATACAAATATAACGCGACATTAATGGCAAAATATTTCGTGTTTGTACTCCAGATGCCAAGAAATTATACGCGGAAAACGGAGAAAAACTCCTACCCAGCACAAAATGTGCAGAAATCTCGACGTTCAATTAGGGATGATGGGAGGAAAACAAGGGAAGTGGGGAGAAGTTTCAACATTTCCCAGTGAATCCTACCAAGGTAGTTGCTGCTAAATTGTCTTGCTCCACCTCGTCTAGTCCGTCAAGCTGATTTACCAACGAAATGGAGTCATTATTATCCGAATACCTTTTGACATTGGCAAAATTATTTTATGGCTTAACGCCCACAAAGCTTGTCAGACGGTTCGAGTTCAAGTTTGCAGAGGAGAATAAGATTCCCCATCATTTCCATAAAGTTAAAAGTCTAGCAGGTAAATATTGGTTGTATGAGATATCCTGCATTAACGTTGAGACAACCTGAAAGAACAAGCCCAAATTGGATTGCCTCCTTTAATGCTGACGAAACGAAGATATTTTATTCTAATATCCTAAACTGCAGAATTTTAATATCATTGCATTGTTATGCTTTTCTAAAAAGCATTGGAATATTCTAATGTTAATGCACAGTGCAAGTTTCTGCCAATTCACATTGTATTAGTATGGCTTTCCAACACTCATCCTATGCGCATAATTACCCTGCTGGGTGGGTAATCGTGTGCAAATGTATATTTGCGAAATTTCGAATTATAGTCCACCAAATTTATTTTTGAATTAAATTTGTTTCTGCACATCGAATATAGAGTTACTACGGCTCCCTTAATCATAACTGAAGTTGTGTTATCTATTATGAGACCATCACAAGACCGATTCTTGCTTACGTGCGCACAATTCCCCCACTATCACTTACTAGGGCCTGGATGTTTATGACATAATTATCATATGTTTCCGTTATGGTTTTTCATGACAAATGTAAGATGATGATTTACGCTAATCCCATTCAAATTATGTCATTAAGCGTAATCAACACTCCGAACTGAAAAGGATTGCAATTCTGGCTGTGTAATATTCATTTTAGACATAGCACATGACATACTGTACAGTACATAGCCTAAGGGTTCGATTTGCTGCTCAAATGTCTAAAAGATATCTCTGTATATAAAAATGAAAGTTTGTCTGTTCTTTCTGAATTTCCACAGAAATGTGCGTTATTTGAGCGTTTCAGACTATTTTATGACGGATGCGCGCAAAAATAAAATGTTTGTCTGTCTGTCTGTTTGTTTGTTTGTCTGTCTGTCTGTGGACAACTATGTGTCCTTATAACTTGAGAACGGCTAGGTGGATCAACGTAAAATTTGATACAGATATCCATCAGAGGCACAACACTAATCATTCATGTAACTCTTATCCGTACCTCTCATAAAAGGGGCCCAACCTCCTTAAAATACATGCTGAAATAGGCGTAGAAGGGTGAGACAACGCTCATTTTCAACCCCGCAATGTGAAAAACGAAACTCGGGGGCCCAGAAGGGACCCCGGAAACCAAATTTTAAGGCCCTAAAACCAACAGTTTTTGAGATATTCCTAGAAAACTAATTCCACTTAATAAATTAATGAAGGAATGCGTGCCGGTAACCATGGCAACTGAATCTCAGAGGTCCATCTATTTCTGTAAGACGCAAGGCAATTCCATTTATTACATTGAAGGTTTGCAAACGGCTATCAGGTTATAACGGATCCAAATTAAGCTGAAATATTCATCAATACATACAATGCGCTTAAGGGGTCAAGGTGTACTCTAGAATTTTTTACGCAATTTACACGTGCAGGTATGGTGCGGAAGGTCTATTATATTCCTATCCCTATATTGTTATATTATTCTTCTTCTTTTTGCGTTTTGCCCATTATAGAGCGCGCTTGAACTTGTTTTTCGGCTTGATGATATTCGCCTTCCTATCTTCCCAAAATCTCTTCATGAAGTCACTGTGCTGCTTCTTCCGTTCTTCTGTCCACTTGGTTCCAGTCCTGCCACTAGTTTTCACCCTAAACTTGTGCTTTGTTACTGCGGTCCTGAAGACTTTGCGGTTTCTCAGAATATTTTCTCCGATGTTCAACTCTTGCAGGTCCTCTCTTGATTCATCCAGCCAGGCTATCCTTGATTTCTGAGAATTTATTACATTGAATAACCTTTTTGTAAGTCTATAATCGTCCATCCTGAAGAGGTGTCCATAAAATGTTAAACGTCTTTTTCGTACCGTGTTGCTGAAACTATCTGTGTGACGGTATAGGTCTGAATTTCGTCTTTTAATCCAAATTCCGTTTTCTTGTGTGGGGCCGAATATTTTTCTAAGAATTTTACGTTCTTGCTTTTCTATATTTGCAATTTTAGAATGACCTCCTAAAGCTATGGTTTCTGAAGCATATAGAGCTTCCGGTAGTACAACTGTTTTGTAGTGTTTCAGTTTTGCATTATGTGACATTACTCTTTTATTATAGTGATCCCATGTTAGTCTGAATGCTCTATGAAGTTTTGAGGCTCTTTCTGTGTTAGCCAAACTGTCCAATCCTGAAGGAAGAATTATTTCTCCAAGGTATTTAAAAAATTCTACTTGTGAAATTGCTCCATACGCTGTTTCTATTTTTTCTTTCTTCTTCTTTTGCTGAAAATTCTTCATGTACTTGGTTTTTTCAAATGATATTTGAAGGCCTGCTTGTGATGCTATTCTGTATAATGTCTCAATAGCATGCTTAGTTTCTTCTTTGTTCCTAGTGATAATCGCTAGGTCATCTGCGAAAGCCAAGCATTTCACATTGATTTTGTTTCCAGCAGTTCCTATGCTAACGCCTTTGATGTTCTTTTCCCACTCTCTGATGACTTTATCTAGAACCAGGTTAAATAGAAGGGGTGAAAGTCCGTCTCCTTGGCGAACACCTGTTCGTACTTCAAAAGAGTCAGAAATTTCCCCAAGAAACTTCACCTTCGATGTTGTATTGGTGAGAGTCTGACAAATCAGTTCTCTGGTCTTCCTGTCCACTTGAAGTTCTTCTAGCGTCTCAAACAGGGTCTGCCTGTCCACAGAATCATATGCTTTCTTTAGGTCCACAAAGGTGACAATTGTGGGGTTGGATCTGCGGATCTTCAAAATCATCTTCAGATTCCATATCTGTTCAGCACATGAACGCCCTTTTCTAAAACCCGCTTGATATTCACCAATCAAATGGTCTGTTTGTTTCTCTAGTCTGTTCAGAAGAGCTTTAGATAGGATTTTATAGGCCACAGATAATAGGGATAGACCTCTATAGTTGTTTGGATCAGTTTTGTTACCTCTCTTGTGCAATGGATGTATTAACGCGCACTTCCAGTCCTGTGGGATCACTTCTGTTTCCCAAATTGCTTTTAAAATTGCGTGGATTCTTCTGGTGACCTCTTCCCCACCGAGTTTCAACATTTCAGCGGTAATACCGTCTTCTCCCGGTGCTTTGTTGTTTTTAAGAGATTGAATGATTTCAGCTGTTTCTTCCATTGTCGGTGGATGTGAATCTGGATTCGGTGTAGGCTTTTCAAAGTGCATTTTTTCTTTCGGTGGGTCACAGTTGAGTAGGTCCTGGAAGTAATCTGCTAAGATCTTGCAGTTTTCCTTGGTGTTTGTTTCTAGTGAGCCATCTGGTCTACTGAAACATATGCTAGGTGGTTGATAACTAGACAGACTCTCACGGAAGGTCTTATAGAAACTTCTGGTGTTGTTTTTTAGGAAATCCTGTTCTATCTCTATGAGTTTATTCCTGTCATATGTCCGCTTCTCCCTGCGGATGATCTTAGCTGTTGATTTCTGGATCTTAAGGAATAATTCCCATCGTTCAGTTGTCTGATGTCCGTTCCATTTATTCCAGGCTTTAATTCTGTCTTCAATTGCTTTATCACAGGTTGTGTTCCACCATCTGTGTTTCCTTTTCCTTGGGGGCTGCCCTAACTTCTGTGCTGATGTCAGAATTGAGTTTCCTAAGTCCCTCCAGTCTTTGGGATTTTGCTCTTTTATGGCCTGAAGAAATTCTTTGGCGTTCTGCTTGAGGTGCTCCGGATCCACTCTTAGTAATCTCTTAGTTTTTGGTTTGGATCTATTAGGCTGGAATTTCACTTTGATTTGGCTTAAGTAGTGATCAGAGTCAATCACTCCCCTGCGCACTCTAACATTTAGGATTTCACATATGTTCTGTTTGGACACTGCTACATGATCAATTTGGAATTCTCCTAGTGCTGGATTTGGTGATTTCCATGTTTTCTTCTTGTGTGGAGACCTGGTGAAATATGTAGACATGAGCCTCAAATTAAAGGATTTACAGCAATTTATCAGATGCTCACCATTCTGATTTGTTCTCCAATGTGCTGGATGATGACCAACTATGGACCTATACTTCTTTCCTCTACCAACCTGTGCGTTAAAGTCACCGAGTAAAATTTTCACATGATGTTTAGGAATTTTGCTGATGGTTTCCTCAAGGAGTTCCCAAAAGTCTTCTACTTTCTGAGGGTTTTTCTTATTGTCATTGTTTATGGGAGCGTGGGCATTAATCAATGTGTATGCCTTGTTGCTTGATTTTATTGAGAGAACGGAGATCCTTTCGGAGGGAGAAGTAAAGTTGAGTACTGAACTGGCTATTGTTTTTCTTACAAAAAACGCTGTTCCAAATTGTGATAAATTATCTCCAATTTTTATGGCTGGTTTCCCCTTATATATCCTAAAGTTTTCTGAATCAAAATGATTTTCGTCTTGGAAACGTGTTTCCTGAATGGCTGCAATTTGAATATCAAATTTATTCAAGGTGTCAATTAAATGTTTAAGTTTCCCAGTTTTGAGCAAAGTGTTCACATTGACTGTTCCGATGAAGTTCTTTTTCTTCGGGCGAAGAGATTTTGAGAAGCTCCGACTCTTCTCAGCATGATGCTCCCGATCCCCCAGAATCCGATGATCGGGAGAACCCGAACTGTATAAGTCCGGGGCCTGGGGTAGTTGCTGTGATCCAATACGATCCATCATGCCAGGTTCACAAGTTGAAAGTGAAAGGTTGGGGTGATCACATGAAATGATCACATGGTTGCAACTCGATTGTTGAGATCGAGAGGTGCCACTCGATGTTCTGCAGCTGTTTACAGAGTGTTTGGTCCGCGAGAGGTATTTTATTTCCCTCAAGTCCGCTGGCAAGCCAGTGAGGACCCCCCTATCCGCCACCTGGGACGCGCCACGTGGGAGTATCACCTCTCCCCCTGCTACGACAACGTAGTAGGTTCGTGGATTGTTATATTATTATTATTCCTTTAATTATTATCATTATTATGGCGTACAACGAGGAGACGAAGCTCAATTTCAACCCCTTGGTGTCAGAAACAAAACTCGGGGCCCCTAAAGAGCCGTAAAGGGTCCCCGAAATATATATTTTAAGGCTCTAAAACCAACCGTATCTTGGATATTCCCAGAAAACTAATTTCATTTATAAAACTAATGAAGGAATGTAAGCCAGTAACCATGACAACAGTATCTCAAGAGGTGACATCCAACTTTCCATCTATTTCTGGAAGAAGTAATGCCACTCCATTTATTACATTTCTGTGTAAGTTTGCAAATGGCTAGAAGGTTATCACGGAACCAACTAAAACTGTAAAATTCATCAATGCGCTTAAGGGGTTCAAGGAGTACCCTAGATTTTTTTCACACGACTTACACGTGTGATATGTCGTACAGAAGGTCTATTATATCTCCAAACAGCAACATTATTTTCAAAAATTCCTGATTTGAAATAGTAGACTATTTTTTTTGCTGATTTTAGGAATTTGGGCCATTGGAGGCTAGAAAACCTAAATTGTCATGCACCACAAGCCTTTATAATTTATAAAAGGGGTCTTCCTGTGGTTGGGCACTTGACACAACGTTTAGGTTCAGTTTGTATGTGACGTGTATTGCAATTCGTCTACGAGGTTTTCAATTTTAATTTCACGTCAGGAAGAACATGTAAGGTAAATTTAGTTTGAGAGCACATTTTAACTAATCATTTTTCTTTGTCAACAAACAGGTTCCAAGCCCCTCACCATTCCAACAGTAGCTCAATTGATAACGTCTGGTTATTAATACCGAAGACCGTTCGAAGAATGGGTACTTCTGCTAGTAAACTGTAAAGCAACACATTGAAATTATATAGTAATGCCAGTAGATTCGGATAACAAGCGTGTGGGTAAAAGTCGCATGGATGCGGGGCGGATGCGGACAAAAGTCGTGCGGATGCGGATAACAGTCGTGCGGATGCGGGGCGGATAACAGCCGTGCGGATGCGGGGCGGATGCGGATAACGTTTTGTCTATCCGCGCAGGGCTCTAAGCATAGGATCGCACCTGCGCTCACTTCCACGGCCTCCTGTGGCTCGTGTCATAGTGGGGTATTCGAGGAGGCCATGGTATTCTCTGCGTCCCATGCGCTCTGTTCAGTACATAAAACTGGCGAAATCTCGACAGATATTTATGAATATTTATTTTCCAACATAAAATAGTTATAATTATCGTCGAACATAAACAATCGTATGCAACTCGCCTATAATGGTAATTAAGACACTCGTATGGAAATTATAAAACTCGCTACGCTCGTTTTGTGAACATACTCGTGTCTTAATTATTGCCATTATAGGCTTGTTGCATTATGTACTATTATATGTGTGTCATACATTTCATAGTTTATTAGTCGTATTTTGTTAACCTTCTAATCTTCCTTCTTTCACCTCATTATGATTATTAAACTTTGTATATTAGCAGCCTTGTAGGTCGAAGAAGCATAAGAAATAGAATAAAATATTAATTATTGTCTTGTATGCATCATACGCTAAATAAATAATAATAACTGCAATATATCTACTTTAATCTTCTAGTTTCACAGCGGAGGCAGATATCCCTCCACGACACCGAATGTCACTTTTCCCTCGGGCTATTTTACTTCCACTGTCTAGCTAACTCCCCTTATCACTGTCACAGCCGAAACAGCCTACGGCGGCTTCAGGGAGGAGTTTCTAACGTGCGGTAAAGAGGCGTGACAATGACATCGCAACTCTCTGCTGGAAAATCTCAGTGTCCCACACACGTTAGAATTCAAGCATACCATTCAGCAAGAGCGTCAGGCAATAGTTATTATCCAGGCTCTACTGTTCGTTGTGAACCTAGACTTCTTCAACAATTTTCTGTCAGTTATCTCGGCCCACCGCTACAACATTTAAATTTCTAAAGTCCATTTCCCAAAGGTCTTCAATGACTCCCTCCATCTATCTAGTTCACGGTCGACAACGTCCTCTCTGTCCCCCAGGATTTCTATGTAAAATCTTAAGTATTCATTAAGTCAATAACCAGTTGTACTTTAATCACAGTACCGGTTTCGGCCAGATGGTGACCTTCTTTAGCGGTAAATTATAAAATATGAAAAGAAGCAAGACTTACATACAAAAATTACCCAATCAAAAGTTGTTATCAAAATAATTACTTAAAATACTAATCTGGAACGGCTGAAAGACCCTTAAAAATTTAAAAATCAGATCTGTTACAATGTGTAAATAAAATGAAAGATATTAATCTTGATTTAAAAAAAGAAGAAGCGGCTTGACGTTGTTATATGTGCATGGAAAATTTGTAGGTTAAACGACTGACGAGAAGATGAATGTGAGCGAATATATATGCAGTAAATATAGTGAGACTGTGAAATTATTAAGAAGAAATTGATATTTCCAATGTATATTTACGGCAAGGAATAGTCGTATAACCTACAGTTTCAATTCGCTGAACATTTAAACTTTGTCAATAAGGACAATGATTGCCATGGTTATATTCTTGGCTTTCCATGTAAAACCTTCTTAGGTACTTCCATATCACTCATCCGTGGTACGTAACCGGCCCAACTCAATCTGACAAATTTCACTATTCTTCTAATATGCGGATCTTCCTAAATGATGCAGAACTCAATATTGTACCTTCTCCTCCATATTACTCTTTCATAAATTGGTCCGATGATTCTTTGAAGTATCTTTCTTTGGAATTCATCTAGCATTCCGGTATCTTTTGCTGTTAATTGTCAGGTTTCCGAGGCAAATGTAAGCACTGGTCTTATAAGCGTTTTGTAAATGGTTAATTTGGTGGTACGAGTCAATAGCGTTGAGGAGAGACGTCTCCTTAGACCAACATAGGCCCTGTTGGCAAATTTACTTGAATTTATTAGAGAATACCGTAATGATAGGAAATAAATAAATATTAATAAGACCAAGTTTTTGTGGCTTCGAAACAAATCGAGCACTGTATCTCTATCGTATTTCACAAATTCATTAGTAGTGTGGTTGCTAAGATTGCATATTGGCACAGGCTACATCGTTTCGTTCATACACAACCCTTTTCTCAATCTATGGTACGTTCCCAATATTCTTGGTTATCACCGTGGTGGTTTAGGTTCAATTCCAGTCACTGATAAAATTAATTTAATTTCGGTCTTAGGATTGGAACGGGGGTATACTCAGCCTCGAGAAGCAGAACTGACAATAGGTGGGTTCGATTCCATCCTCAATCATCCTGGAACTGGTTTCCGTGGTTTCCCCGCTTCTGCTCCTGTCGGATGCTGGGATAGTAACTAAATTAAAGTTGCAGCCACCGCGTACCCAATCTGAGCACCAATTAAAAATATACACACACTAATGCAGTGAATTAATCATTTCAACTCTTGAGATTTGCTGATGACATCATCATCATCTTAGTTGACACACCAGAGGATTTGAATGAATTTCTAAATGGTATGGATTCTGTCTTGAGGACAGAATTCATGATGAAAATTAATATATGTAAAACAAAAATATTGGAATGCAGCCGAAAGAAATCAGAAACCCCTACGGACGTCAAATTGGCTGATGAAAAGCTAAAGGAAGTAGTAGACGTCTGTTACTAAGGAAGAAAAATAACCAGTGATGGACGATGCAAAGAGGATTTAAAAAGTAGGTTAGCACAGGCCAGGAAAGCATTTCTACAGGGAAGGAATCTGTTGACATCGAATATAGATTTAGGTATTAGGAAGTAATTTTTGAAAGCCTTTGTCAGGAGCGTGGCACTCTATGGAAGTGAAACTTGGACTGTCGGAGCAGCAGAACTGAGGACGATTGAAGCGTTTTAAATGTGGTGTTACAGGAGAATGATGAAGATCAAATAGGGTTACAAATGAAGAGGTATTAAAAAGATTGGGATAGGAGATATGTTTCTTGCGACTGTTACTGAAGAGAAGATATAGGTTGGTAGGACACATACTAGGACACCCCAGAATAGCAAAGTTAGTTATGGAAGGAAGGCTCGAGGACAAGAACTGTAGGAGTAGACCAAGTTTAGAATATGTTAAACAGATTGCCTCAGATGTAGGGTGTGGTAGCTATGTAGAGATGAAACGATTAGCTCAGAACAGGGAAGCATGGAGGACTGCATCAAACCAGTCAAAAGACTAAAGACTCAAACAACAAAAACAATAACAATAGTCATCATAATGACACAAGTCATCAGAAAAATTCCACAGAAACCTAATTGCACGGGACTTTAGGAACACAATGTTTCATAGCCCCTAATATATCAACAACAACAACAACAACAACAACATGATTTTAAGGAAAGATAGCTTTGAAGCCATTTTTCAGCGTTGCCTTATTAATAATTAATATTGTAGCGTTTAGTTTGTCAACGCAAGTTAAGAAGGAGAAGAAATCAAAGGGATGTCATTTTACGCTCGTCAAGCGAGCATCATCAGATCCAAATATACAAGACAAATAGCTCTACACAACACTACCAAATCTTCGGTGACACCTACAGACAGGCTCTGACCTCCAAAACAAAATAAAATTAAACGCGTCAGGAAACGTAGTAAGTGGGGTATTTCTTACTGATAAATATTAAAGCAGTAAGCACCCGAAAAAAGAACTACCGTATTTATTTTAATGTTGCAAAACTTAAAAAAGAAAAAAAAAAGACCGTCTTCCTCCCCTAAACTAATCTACACTACTGTTTGTAGAAAGTGAAACACCAAGAATCAAGAGATGTGACCAAATTGCACTTTATACCACAGATTAGGGACATGACAATACATTACTGATTAGAAGGACAGTCCGGTACATGCACGTTGACGGTCGATCTTCAGTACAGCGTCGCGCCTCCACGTGCTGCACTCATACCCGCTAGACGTCGTGGCATGGAATCATACAACGCTTGAATACGCTGCTGGGGAATACCGTCCCACGCGGTTTGTAGGCACGTCCACAAAGCATCAACAGTGGCGGCAGATGGACCTGAACGAACAAGTTGCCATCCGACCATATCTCAGACATGTTCGATGAGCGACATGTCAGACGAACGGGCAGGCCTGGGAAGCAGAGGTATCCGTCATTCTGCGAAGAAGGCTTGCACATTCCTCGCCACATGCGGGCGGGCATTTTCCTGCTGAAATATGGCCTGTGGAACGGCCTGCAAGAGGGTCAGTGCCGCGGGCTGTAAAACTTCCCTGATGTAGCTGTCACTGTTCAGATTGCCCGCAAGACGTACGAGGCGCGATCTCCTGTTATAGGCAATTGCGCCCCAAACCATTACACCCGGCGTTGGTCGGCTATGCCGCTCAACAATACAGTCTGCCTGATTTGATTCGTTTTTCTGTCTGTTCCTCACATCCACCAATTTTTATCGCCATCGGACAATTCCTTCCAGGTGCGTGTTTTTTTTAGTTGCTGTTGTTGTTATACAGTGTAGGCTATTTAACTTTCTTGCTCAGTATAGCAATACATGTACTTTTTTGCACAAAAACCGAACGTCTTGTTGATTTCTCCTGTTTTTAAGAAAAAAGGAAAAAAGTAAATACGTGATATTTATTTTGAATTCTGTCCGGAATATGCGGATTTTCGGAATAACGGGGTTCGCAATAGCAGGACTCTACTGTAAATGTAACGCCTGTGTCTGGTGCAGCCTCTCTTATGATTTCCTAATTACCCCCCGCCCCCCCCCCCCCTTTCTCCCACCCTTTTGCGTGGAGAGTGTGAACTGTCCGCACAGCAAGGCACGGCGGGCGCGGTGAGGTGAGGTGGCGAGAATCTCCCGACATGACTTCATTTCGCTGCCAAGCGCTCGTGTAATGACTCAAGATGTAATTAATTATAATACGGTGCCCGTATAGCTTTAAGCAACCTTAATATTGCATTAGAAATACATTAGCGACAGTATCAGAACATTGGCTGCGGGCCAATTCAATTAACCTCGAACAGCGTCTGGAGGAACATATTAGCACAGCTCATTTATTTACACAGAGTAAATGGTTTTTGGCACAGCTATATTTGGCACCCGACTGAAATACTAAACGGCTACAATTTGTTGAACTCTATGTAATTGATCCAAGCAATAATTATTATAGAATGTAAATTAATTTGCCATCATAGCAAAGTATTGATTAGAGATCCGTATTGTTAGATAAATAGATAAATCTCAGACACTAAGTCTGAAAACACAACTTCTAGAGAAATGTATAATCGCAGTAATGCTGTATGGATGCCAAACATGTTCACTAACTTCGCAGCAAAGAAAAACGCTTTAGATAGTCCAACGCGGGATGGAACGAAAAATCCTCAATATCACGCTGAAAGACCAGAATAAGGAACGAGGAGATACGTAGAAGAACCAGTATTAAAGACGTTATCAACAGAGTGGACAGACTAAAATGGAAATGGGTAGGCCACGTAGCGAGGATGGAGCATAGGAGGTGGACGCACAGACTAACGATGTGGGACCCCAGGACCAGTAGGATAAACGTAGGAAGACAGAAGACACGCTGGGCTGACACATTCAAGAAATTTGCCGGACCACAAAGGACAAGAAGAGCAAGAGACAGTCAAAAGTGGAAGACCCTAAAAAAGCTCCTTTTCAAAACATAGTATATGAGAGGAAAGGAAAGGAGCAACTCAGTGCAACACAGTGAACCTTTCAACACAATAGCGATAATGTATTAAAGACAGTTAAAACTGTACTAAAAATAAAGTGAACGTGCTAGAAACATTAACAATTTTGCAAATATTACGTATAAGAACAAGAATACACAACAGAGAAGGAAAGGAAGGAAGCTTGTAGTTTAACGTGACCGTTAATCTTGAGATCATGAGCCACGGGACCTCCTTTTTACGTGGAATCCGAACCACAGGACATGGCATTTCACTTCGAAAATCTCACATGCATTGACCGGGAATCGAACCCGGACCGCCTTGGTGAGAGGCATACAGCTAGACCGCTGCGCCACCACGCCCCCGCACACACACAACAGAGAGAACTGTAACTAGGTTAGGAATAGATATATCAATAGCTATAAGAACAATTCAAGAACAGAGGCTAACATGGCAGAAAAGTGCACCACTAGGTGCCTCACTACTCTTTATGACTGCTCACCTAATGAGTGTAATGGAGCAAAATCCCTGCCTAGGAAGGAGGTCATTGCCCTTCGGGGTTTAAAGGGCTGTATTAGCTTGCCACGGTGGGTAGGTGGATAGCGTGTCGGTCTACTAACCCCAAGATTGCAGGTTCGCTCCTAGCCGTGGTAAGTGATTTTTGAAAGGCGGCAAAAATACGACAAGCATGTCATACGATGTTGGCATGTCTAAGAACTCATTTGGAATCTGTAGGCCGTGTTTATAATGGCAAAATTAATCTCGGGAGTTTCCGCCAACACAAAGTTCCTAATTTCTCTACTAGAAAGCGCTATAGTGTTCAAGGAGCTTAGATATCTAACATCTAACCTCCTTGACTTTCATAGTGATTCAAGGAACAACGAAATTTGACATGCAAGCTACCCTCTGGGTGTCAAATTACAAAGCTTGCACCCGGCACCCGAAGCTATACGATATTATTATTATTATTATTATTATTATTATTATTATAAGGGCTGTAATTATTATTATTATTATTATTACTATTATTATTATTATTATTATTATTATTATTGATAGAAGAATTACAAGATGTTAAAGAATACGCCATTCAATTCTTATTAAAACATATGTATTTTAAGTATTAATGCTGATAGATGTTACGACCTACTGTACGTTGCGGTCTTCTTCAGCCAGTAATAAAAATACATGATTGTTGAAAAACGCTGGCCTCCACGGTGACAGTGCGACGAGGCGGACATTTGTAAATCAAGTGAGGATTGGGGAGGAAGCATCCGTGGCCTGAAGTTAGGAAACATATCGGGAGTAGAAGTGGGAATCCGCAGAATACCACTTCCAAGAATGCTGAGGTGGAAATTAAATCCACCTTTTCTCAATTTTGCCTCACGAGGCTGAGTGTACCCCGTTTCAGCCCTCAGACCAGAATTAAATTTCTTCGCAGAGTCGGGAAACGAACCTGGACCTCAGCAATGGCAGCCGAAAATGCTAGTCACTATGCCACGATGTTAATCTCAGTATTCGATGGTCATAAACATTTCGCAGTTTCTCACTACAGTAAATAGGACATGGGCAGAGTGATCTACCCCTGTGCCCTTAGGCCACACTTCAGCCATTTACGACGATAAAGCCTTCGCCCACTGCATCATGCTCTAACATGAATGCGAATAAGGTTAAAGATTAAAATCAAGGATGAAATAATAAAGATCAAATATTCATGAATAAGGAATAAGAATAATAATCATTTCAGAATCTTGCAGCTTATAACTAAACTTCTTTCATATTTAATACACTCGCAACGGTAGCCATTATTGTCGGAAGTGAAACGCGAATCGTTCGAACACACCTCGAATAGATTTATTCATCTGAGACATCCCCAATTCCCAATTTTTGTTTAATGCGCTGATAGACGAAGAAACTTCGGTGGCGTAGTTGGTAGCATGCTGAACTGCTGAGACCAAGACAGCGGGTTCAAACCTGGCCGAAGTCGTCGGATTTTTTAAGAGCGTTAAAAATCCTTCAGTATGCCTTCCTTCGGAGGGGGAGCAAAGCCGGCGGTCCCATGTCATAGATTTATGGCATGTAAAAGATTCTTCCACAGAATAAACTTGTAGGAAGCTAAATTGTTAGGTTAGATTTCGTCGGAACGCTCTATCAAAGTTCCAACGTTCACCACTAGGTATCATTGATATCTGGTAGCGAAAGTTGGAACTACTTAAAATTGAACGGAACTTGTAGCTCACCCTAAGGGTGTCCGCTGGAAGCAGCTGCAGACCCAGGCGAGCCGAACATGTCCTCTGTCACTCCCGGCACTAAAAGCCATACGATAAATAAACAAGTAGTTCCGTGAAGAACTATACAGCCTATTTTCATATATCCTGCTCATGTTAATTGCCTCTATCAACATACAAAATTTCAGTTTAATTGCTGTAACAGATTCGTAGATATTGAGAACCGTCTAAATATTTCAGATGGTCGCCAGGTTGGACTTTTATTTTTGTACTATTACATTAAGATTATTGTGTACGTGTGGTATTCAAACTTCAATCGCATGATTAGACAACAAGAAGTAAAAACGAGATTTTAAAATTACGCACAGCAGCCATCTTGTGATAATGCAAACCATTGAAATAAATTAGATGCCAGTGGATCAACATTTGTATAAGCATTTAACGTGCAACGTTTCACGGCACTCGGATAGTTAATTCGCGAGAAACGTCCATTTAAATATTTATACTTCGCGTCGCCGCCATGTTGGATTTGTGCTCACCAGGTTCCTGAAAGTCCTATAGGTGAACATATGTTCATAGTCTCTATGAACATTAAAAAATTCAGTTTGGTTGCTGTAAAAGATTCATAGATATTGAGAACCGTCTAAATATTTCGGGAGCTCACCATTTAGGAGTATTATGTGTATAGGCCATAGAGTTATGT
The DNA here is from genome assembly GCA_946902985.2 of Meconema thalassinum. Classification (NCBI taxonomy): domain Eukaryota; kingdom Metazoa; phylum Arthropoda; class Insecta; order Orthoptera; family Tettigoniidae; genus Meconema; species Meconema thalassinum. The sequence continues at coordinate 167,563,034 of OX336396.1, forward strand.
ACCATTCAAAGACAATTATTGCCTAGGATCATTATTGAAACTTTCACTTCGATCGCATGATTACGACACAAGAAATTAAAACTTAATTTTAAAATTTCGCACAGCCGCCATCTTGAGGTTATGTAAGCAATTGAATTAAATTAGATGGCAGTGCATTACAATCTGCAAAATCAATTACTGTACCACATTTCACTGCGCTCAGAGAGTTAAATCACGAGAAAAGTCTATTAAAATATTTTAAATTCGCTTGGTCGCCATGTTCGTTTCGTACTTTACAGGTTTATGAAATACACATAGGTATACCTGTATCAGTACCCTTTATCACCGTACAAAATTGCAGGGTGATATCTGTAATAGTTTCGGAGATATAGAATGTCAGTGAAATATTTCGCACAGCCGCCATTTTGAGGTTATGCAAACAATTGAACTAAATTAGACTCCAGTGCATTACAATGTGTATAAACATTTGTTGTACTAAGTTTCATTACATTTAGATAGTTAAATCGCGAGAAAAGTCTATTTAAATATCTCAACTTCGCTTGGCCGCCATGTTGGTTTTGTAGTCACCAGGTTTTTGAAAGTCTCATAGGTGAACTTCTAGTAGTGCCCTTTATCACCGTACACAATTTCAGGGCGATATCGGTAATAGTTTCGGAGATATTGAAAGCTAGTGAAATATTTCGCACAGCCGCCATGTTGGATTGGAGAGACGTAACAAAATTTGAAGGGCACGGTCGAGGTCGCCGGGAATAGTGCTATGAACTTCCCGAGTTTCATTGAAATCGCTCCAGCCGTTTCGATTTTATTAGGGGGGGGACACACACACGAATCACACACACACGCACACACACACACACACACACGCACACACACACGGACAAAAGGTGATCTCATAAGCCTATTTTTTCAAAATTGAAAATAGGCTAATAAATAAATAAATAAGTCGAAGAAAATAGTGTATTACATAAACATAACTTGAGTATTCAGTTTACCTACTGTTCTTTCAATAACGGTTCTCTCTTTAGCATGGTACCGACAGCGGTAGCTACGCTAGCTAACGCCCAGCGTTAGGCCATGGGGCCAAGCTCTCTGAGGACTCTTTAGACATGGGTTCGATCCACACCGTCAGCCATCCTTGAAATGGGTTTCCATGGTTTCCCATTTTCAACTCCAGACAAATGCTGGGACGGTAACTTGTGGCAGGCCACGGCCGCTTCCTTCCACTTCCTTGCCCAGTTCTCTTTCATTCATTTCATCTCACATTAACTCCTCTCATGAGGTTGGCGTCAGGAAGGGCACCCGGCCGTAAAAATCAACCGCCACATGGACTTTCATCCTATCTCATCGCTGCCCCGTTGAATACTGATGTAACAGGGGGAGGGATAGACATACATATTAATACACACTCCTTTTAGCATGGTCAAGGTACTTGTCTCTCACCAAGGTAGACCGGGTTCGATTCCCAGTCAATACATATGAGATTTTTGAAGTGGAATACCATGTCCTTTGGTTCGGATTCTATATAAAAATGAAGACTTTGTTGTTCTTGAACGCGAGATTAACAGTCACGTAATACTAGAAGCTTCCATATTTTAAATCCTCTCCATGTAATGAAGGAAAGAAGGGAAGGTAACTGCACTCCAGAGACTCCCGAAAGACAAGGTCCTACGGCCATGACTGCCCGCCTGGGAATGCTGCACACGTTTCGGTGTCAACCGAGGAGTGAGAGAACGACCACCACGTGTTCGATATTTTGCCAGCGAAGTGCGCAGGTGCCAGCCAAAAGGATGCGCTCTAGCAACTCACTCAGCAGCTAGTAGTGCAAACAATACTCACGAGATGGCGACAATGAGCTCCTGCTTCTGATGTTCCTTGACCTTGATAGAGCCGCCCTCTGCCAAAGCCACCTGAAGCTCCCGCTGTAGCACGCTCAGCTTCCGCCGCTCCGCCTCTAACAGCAAGCTTGTCACCTGAAACAACAGAACAGCGGTATTTTTAAAACAGCCAGAACATATTTCAGACAGTACTGGGCTTGTTCCACGAATGAACTTAGCAACTTTTCACTTTGCACTTTTCAATTCTTACAAAGTGCAAAGTCTTTCTGTTCCACCAAGATCTATGTATTACTTTTCAATTTCTTTGCCAAGTGAAAAGTATTTGCGTAGGAATGATCCAATCATGTTTATTCCATGAACAAACTGTATAATACTCCATGATTTAATGCTTTACTTTTCGTGGTGAGGACTTTAGTAACAGTTCTGCAAATAGTTGATTTTTATGTCCCATGCATTGCTGCTCCTACCCTACTGGGCACCATTTCCTAACCAATGTAAAAATATAAGAATTTGTTCTTTTTCGGAAAGAGATCGACTTCTTTTTGTTGCAGGTTTCAATAAATGGCCAATTATTTCAAGAATATCATCAGCTAGTATTGGAGTAATACGAAAACACTCATGAAATTCCGTCGAAGTGAGGTTATAAAAATTAATCCTGCTATTGTACGTCCTCTTGTTGGATTCTTCATCACTATCCTCACTTGATGATAACAAAAGCTCTCGTCGTAACACATTTATAACACTAAACCAAATTCTTCGCCGAAAAACTAGTGTAGAGACTTGTTCATTAACAGCCGAAAAGAGAATCATCTCTTTGCAAAGATTTCCGAAAACTTTTCACTTCATTCCTTTGCACTTTGCATTTCTGCACCAATGGAGGAACATAACAGGCTTCAAAAGCGAAACGATTCCTAACTTTTCACTTTTCACTTTGCGAGACAAAACTGAAAAGTGATGGTGGAACAAAATCTGAACTGAAAAGTGCAAAGTGCAAGGTGAAAAATTGCGAAGTTCATTCGTGGAACAGGGCCCACCACCTTAGTGCTGCATAAAGAATATCTACGATCTCTCTCAGACAAATGTCCAAATACGGAACTGCTGAGGGGTGGAAATAATAAAATCATATATACAAAGCACTATGGTGTATGTCTCACAGAACTCAAGCTCTTACACCAGAGGGAGTTAGAAGGTGCATTTTGTCCCAAAATCTTCCAAATAGCCTCAATAGTGCAGGAAAAATCTTACATTTCTTGAAAAGTCAACGGTAATTTATTTCTAAATTCGGAAATAAACAAGACGATAGCCCCTGCGAGAACTCAGTCACGTCAAACCCGCTTAACAGTAAAGCCGGACGGTTGGCATAAGCAAAATGTATTCAACATTCAAAAGAAGGGTGGCGTAGTCAGTAACATGCTGAACTGCTATGTCCAAGATCGCGGGTTCAAACCTGGTCGAAGTCGTCGGATTCCAAAGAGCGTTAAAATCCTTTAGTAAGCCTTCCTTCGGAGCTGGTGTCATAGATTTATGGCATGTAAAAGAACCTACCACTACAATTGGTTATGTGTAACCAAAATTTGTAGGTTATTTCGTTAGAAACGCTGCATCAAGTTACAACGTTTGCCGCAGGGTATCAGCGACAGTGGAGTCTGGTAGCCACAGTTGGAACTACTTGAAAATTAATTTTTTGGGAGTCTTCGGGCGTTCAATTGAAATGCCCTTCTTTGGGAGAAGGAAGGAAGGAAGCTTGTAGTTTAACGTGACCGTTAATCTCGCGATCATAAGTCACGGGACCTCCGTTTTACTTTGAATCCGAACCACAGAACATGGCATTTCACTTCGAAAATCTCACATGCATTGACCGGGAATCGAACCCGGTCCACCTTGGTGAGAGGCATACAGCTTGACCGCTGCGCCACCATGCCCTGTCCCTCCCACCCTTCTATGGCCAATGGCTGCAATCTCTACTTAGTATAAAACAAAGTCCCCGATTCTTGGATGTCACGGGTAATCTCGAGAACCACTGGATGGATTTTGATGCGGTTTTCACCATTCTGTAAAGGATATCCCGAGGAAGGATTCTGTAGAAAATAATTAATTTACATTCAAAGGAAGCTCAAGCAGTAACGATTTCAGTGAAAAAGTCGAAAAAAACCTGGCGTTCGTGCGCTTTATTTTAGCTTACGCTGGGCAAACCGTTAAAAATATCAATATACTATGAGTGTAAGAATTGTTTAACATGGAAAGTTCTACAAAAACTTCCGCGAGAGCATATCTCTATCTTCAATACATCGCCCACTATAAGTGATTTTACGTTTTCATTTCTTCCAACAATTTCCATTCAATTAGAGAGGCGACAGTTAACGAGCTAGCACGTAATCCATTCATAACTGTTCCCTGGTGAAGCCGGGGCGGGTTGCTAGTTGAAATATAATAAAAAGAAATAGAATTATCTGCAGCAGTGACGAATTCCAATTTGATTTCATAAATATCGACTATTTGTTTAAAAAGTTCGATTAAACAATCGCGACGATACCACTTGCCAATAAAGCCAGGTGGGTGGTGTAGACTCCGGGGGGGGCTCACAGGTACTCAATCATAACAAATAATGGGTATTCAAAAGAAAGCGAATTATCCACAGCAGTGACGAATTCCAATCACTGATTTCATCAATATCGACCAATTCATAAAAAAAAAGACGTTTAAACAAGATGATAGCCGCTGCCAGAACTGTGTCACGTCGAGCCGGCATATCCAATAAGCTGGGCGGGTGGTTTATACACATGCGAAAGTCCTCGCGTTGGTCCGCTAATATTAATTGTTTGACAAATGGTCACTTTTAGAGGATAATCCATGAATTTCCTACTTTTTAAGTATCTTTATGTTCGACCCCCGCTATTATGTGTTAGAAAACTGTATCATAATGATGGTCATCATAACACTGTTTTTCATTATGATACAGTTTCTCCAGCCAATCAGAGCTCGTTCATTGACCAATTAGGTAACGATACCTTCGTGCATGCGCTCAAAATCCAACATGTCTATATAAATTACCGAAAGTGCACCGTCCATATGTTCGCGTAAATAAACTGGTGAATATGAGACAAGAAATAGCACTGTACCTTAATATACCTAAATCCAATTTCTACACAGCGCGTTGATTTCAAACGGCTACGGTGACAGTTTTACTGAATACCGGTTCACGATCTGCACATATGGCATTGAAGCACACAGAGCGCATGCGTCGGTCGGCCAGAGAGCTTGGAACACGGAGATATACTACCTAGTTCACCACCCGATCACAATATTCTAGTTACTGAACAGATATTTATGAATATTTATGTTAAAACATATAATAAAGTTATAATTATCGTCGAACATAAACAGTTGCATAATGTTCGACGATATCGATTTGTAAATATTATATGTCAGAAAACTGTTTCATAATGGGGGTCATTAAAGTACCACGGTACTTTTCATCATAACACAGTTTTTCCAGCCATTCAGAGCTCAATATTTTCATTCATTGACCAATTAGGTAAGGATAGATGCTGATATGCACACAAAATCCAACATGTCGGACAAGAATTACATGATTTGAAAGTTGACAATGTTGGATCAACCATTGTAGTTACAATGCATAAACAAACGGGGCAATTTTGCAAATGAAATAGCACTGTACCTTAATATCTGCAACTGCTATTTCTACATATTCGTAAGATTTCGTTGACAGTTTTAGTGAATGCTCTGGTTGACATAAACACACCAGGACGTCATGGAGGAAGCAGGCATATGACATTAGTTCCACGGAAATTATAATCCAGCTCCCGGTTTAGTAAATGGATTTCTTATGCGAAACGTTTCCGCCAGATGTCATAATTGTTCTATTTGAGACTCATTAATGATTTGCCTTCCGTTGACATTCTAAACGCTTCAAATTTGAAGATTAACTAGTTCAAAATACGATACATTTTAATTTTAAAGCGTTTGTGACAACCTATTTTGTGTTATTTGACCGAAATAACAACATGATCCAACATAGTACCTGTGCGCTATCTGTTGGAGCTCCTTCAGGATAAACAATGTGTCAAAGCTTAGGGGATCGTTACTGGGTAGAGATCAAATGCTGAGCCCACACAATTCCCACGAAGAAGAATTCAACCGACAGAATATCGACAGATATTTATGAATATTTATGTTGGAACATATAATAAAGTTATAATTATCGTCAAACAAACAGTCGTATGCAACTCGCCTGTAATGGTAATTAAGACACTCATTGTAAAGTAACACGTTTATTGTATCGCAAATACTTGTAACATTTAATTTTACTGTATTTAAATTAAATGTAACTGTTAGGGCCAGTGGTGGATTTAAACCACGATTATGGGTGGTGGGGGGGTGGGGGGGGTGGGGGGGTTGGACATATCGGCTTTCTGCCTCTCACCAGTTGGACTGGGTTCGATTCCCTGTCAATGCATGTGAGATTTTCTAAGTGGAATACCCCGTCTTGTGGTTCCGATTCCACGTAAAATGGAGGTCCCGTGGCTCATGATTGCGAGATTAACGGTCATGTAAAAAATATGCGCTTCCTTCCTTCTTCTTTGATTCATAAACTTAGCCTTCTAAAGCATAGATTTCTAATCCTTTTTTTCCCCTCCAGTACCCCTTTAAACATGTTTATCAAAAATAGTACTCCCTAATGAGTAAACTTTTAAAATGTTTAATATTTTACGGGCAATATGAATATAACTTAATAAAAACATCTACTATATATATAACAAGAAGTTCCGCGACAAACTAAAGAGCCTACTTTTCTTAAAATTAGGATTCATGCCAATGAGTAATCTATATGGATCCATCTAGAATAATGACGAAATTAAGTTGGTAATATCGACATTTCTAATTAGTTCGAATTACTGTATACCTGGCATAATGTAGCCTAATAGAGCACTGCAGTTGGCAGCCCTGGTGACTGAATATGTTCTTAGTTCCATCTCTTAAGGTACAGAATACAAAATTTCGTTCAAGTCCAATGGATAGCATGGACGTTACATGCAGTTAAACATTGGATCTAACAGCGCGCGTAAAATCATGCTGGCAACAATGTCATGCAGGTATTGGTCAGAAATAATCTGAAATAATATGATCTATTGTTGTGCCAATTTTGAATGAAATCCATTTGTTAGTATAGAAGTTACATGCATTTGAAAATTGGGCCTATCAGCAGGCTTGGAATCATGTTGGCAGCACTGACGTATATTCGTTACTCCAAATTAATCTAGAATGCCAGGTACTATACGTGTGCGTAGTTTAAATCTGTCGGCTTGCATACTTTCTGATATATTGGTATTTGGATAAAAACAATCGAGTGTGCATTTATTAACAGTTGGCAGCCCTGGTGGCTCTTAAGATTACGCTCAGTCATATCTGTCTATCTACATATAGTACATACGAAATTTGGTTGAAATCCAATTGATAGTGTAGAAGTTATATGCATTTAAACATTGTACATATCAGCAGGCTTAGAATCATATTGGCAACACTGTCATGTATGGCCTCCTGGAAATTAAAGTGATATATTATTATCTATACGTGTGCCAATTTTGAAATAGCTCCCATTCATAGTCTACCTTCCAAGATATCCAACATGGAGCTCAAATTTCAATCGCGATTTTGCAGTGGTTGGAAGCACTGACATCATTTTCAAATACGGCATTGAGATATTCAGGTATAGATCTTTACCCCTACCAGATTTTGTTTTGATTGCTGCTGCCGTTTAGAAGTTGATAGGGTGGGGGGCACACACACAGCCAGCCAGCCAGCCAGCCAGACAGACAGACAGACAGACAGGACACACATTTGCCCGGATCGATCTCATAAGTCTACTTTTTTCTCATTTTTGCAAAATGTTAAAAGTAGGCTAAAAATGAATCTTTGTTTGTTCGTCCCTTATGCGTTCATATACCATTCATCCGATTGCGATCTAATGTTGGTTAGTTGTTGTGCACACTCCCGGGATGGTTATATGTATAATAAATCCGTTTTACAATAGATAACGCATGAGTAGTTTCAACAAATGAGGGTTGGCGATACATTCATATACCATTCATCCGATAGCGATCAATTTTTGGTGAGTTGCTGTGCACACTCCCGGGATGGTTATAGACATAATAAATCCAATTTACAATAAGCGCGTGAGTAGCTTCAATAAAATGGCACGCGTTTCAACAAAGTCCCACATGTGTTCATATGCCATACATACGATTGCGATGAGATTTTGGTGAGTTGTTGTTTACACTCCTGCAAAGGTTTCTGAATAAGTAAATCCATTTTACAATAGGTAGCGGACGAGTTGATTCAATAAATGACTGACAGCGCGCGAATCGTTTCAAACAAATCCCATATGCGTTCATAAACCATTCATACGATTGCGATGAAACTTTGGTGAGTTTTTGTGTACACTCCCTTTAAGGTTTATGACTTAGTAAATCCATTTCACTGTTGGTAGCACACGAGTAGATTCAACAAATGAGTGACAGCTTGCGAATAGTTTCAAAAGACTCCCGTATGCGTTCATATATCATTCATCCGATTGCAATATAACTTCGGTGAGTTGTTGTGTACACTCCTGCGAAGGTTTCGAACTTATTAAATCCATATTTCAATAGGTAGCACACGAGTAGATTCAACAAATGAGTGACAGCGCGCGATTTGTTTCAACAAAGTCCCGTTGCACCGACATAGGTAGTTTTGGTACACTCGCTGTATATTTCATCCTGACTGATATTTCATGTCAGTACAGTTATTTTGTTCTCGAGAGCCTCCAGAGTACGCGGATAGTTTCTGTATACATTTTGTTTGAGGTTTCCCCACAAGTAAAAACCGTACGGCGCTGAAACTTACGAAGAAATTTACAGCCCACTTCTTGTTGAGAAGATAAGTTTCCACTAGGAAAATTTTACGATTTGTTCTATACCTAACCATGTTCACGTGATACGAGGTAGGCTACAGTGCTTCACAGCAAGTCTTAATTATCACAACTGAGCTGCGTATGTAATAAATGATATGACAGCATCCAAGGCTTCCACGGTCTGCTGTTGTAATTGGCACATGGTATCAATGTGACGGTGAGTCGTGGCGGCCAGTACGGTGCACGGCCTTTGGAAAGTTCTGTTCTATAGGGAGGCCCTCACTGGAGTGCTTGATTCGTTGTTTATTTAGTGATCTAGCATCACGGTTGTCTACCCATTCTAATTTCTTTTCGTGTAGTTAGAGAACAGCCATTAACTCTTTAGATGCCAAGCTATTATGGATGGTTATGCTAATAATGCTAATCCCAAGCCACGCTTAATAAAATTAGAAGTCTTTTGTACAAATTATCTCCTAGAATGTTGATACTTTCCCGCAGCAGATAAATATACTTTAAACGAATTAGATTTTAAATAATTAATCTTATAATCCATTTTGTGTCATAAAAGAAACCTTAAATTTTATAAAATTTTAATTGGAAATTTTCACATAGCCTAAATAGTAACAGTTTTCAAAATCTTAGATATTTTCTCTTCGTGCAAAGAGGACCTATCATAATTAGCTCGGTGGCGTAGTTGGTAGCATTCTGAGCTTCTCTGCCCAAGGTCCCAGGTTCAAACCAGGCCGAAGTCGTCGGAATTTTTAAGAGCGTTAAAGATCCCGCATTATGCCTTCCTACGGATGGGAAGTAAAGCCGTCGGGCCCATGTCATAGATTTATGGCATGTGAAAGGACCATCCACTAACTAAACTTGTGTGAAGCAAAATTTTTAGGTTTGATTAATGCTTCTAAGTTCCAACGTTCGTCACCTGGCGCTGGTTGCGACGGCATCTAGTAGTAGCCAAGTTCACAGCTAGGTGTCGTGGACGGTAGCATTTGGTAGCGAAAATAGGAACTACTTGAAATTCTCGTCTGCAGTCCTTACTTAAATTAAAAACAGATACCACACATTAATACAGTCATCACAATTAACACCGGTAATCAGACAGATTCTACTCACACCCAAAGTACACGGGGCTACATGATTGCGCTATCGCAGCCCCTAAACTAAGGAACCAACCAACCATAATTAGCTCAAAGCAATAACGTACAGTAAATGGACACGACTTTGAAAGATAGCACCTGCGGGATGTCAGCTGATTGAAGAATAATGAATCCAATTATTCACAGGAGATCGATATTTCCAGAGAGCGAGCGAGAGAGAGAGAGAGAGAGAGAGATTCCCGCCTTGTCTTGGTTACAACACAGATAGCACTACACGACTGGGAATAATAACAAAGCAAGATGTTCAGGAAATAACACATAGCCTACTTTTTCCTAAATGTATGAGTATAGGTATAACTCTTTGTCCTTGTCACCTCTTATTTTCTTCTTCTTCGAAGCGCAAAATGGCACACAACAGCATGACATACTGGATTCGAGCAGCGGCGTTCAAACCATAGTCAATAATTTACCCCAGCATTGTACAATTTCATCAGCAAACACTCCAAACAACGTAGTAATTCAGTATATTAACACCGACTACTTACATACTTACAGTACAATAATTGAACTGAAAAAGAAACTTCATGGGTCTAAGCGTATCACTGGGAGAAACACAATTAATAAACCTACTGCACAGCTAATTTTTAATCGTGCCTATCCTTGGGGATGAGTGTACACTATCGGAATCAAGAGGAAATTTTCTAATTAGACCGTATGCATGGGTTAACTAACTGGGAATGTCAAGGCCGGTATAGAGCGTAGCTCACATCTAGTAGGCCGAGGTTAGCACACGCGTAGTTCACCTGCTTTCTAGTAGATGTCACTCATGCAGATCTGGTGGTCAACTTTGTTGTAATTATTATATATATTTTCCATTGCAAGATGCACAACATAACGCTCAATTTCATAACGTCTCAGAACTTAATAAACAATAAATACAAGCAAAAAATAATACAACTCTGGTAGGTTTTGAAGCCCGCCCTACAGGGAGAAAGACCAAAACTTTACCACAAAGTCAAAGTGTCCACCGAAGTTAAACGTTATCAATCGATTTACATACAACGTCTTAGCAATTAATGACTTGGACTAAACGATTTATTCATTACCCAAGTATAATCCATTTCATACAAAGTTTATATCATTTCTATCAGTAGGCTGTATTACATGCAACAAACTCAAATTAGTGAAATATAGGTCAGAACGAGAGATCAGCTGCCATCTTGTCTTGTAACTGAGGCGGTTCAGCTTTTTAAAATCACTTCTGCAGTAAAATATTATAATATAAACTTTTAATTTCGGACGGGCCACGCCCTTTAGAACAGTTTTATACAATCTCGGTTCGTTGATCAGAACTGGTGGGTCCTACGTTATACATTATAACGCTTGAATAATTCACACGGCCACCATCCTACGGTCAAAGCTGATGACCTTGTAGTTTGGGCGCAAGACGCGCCCCGTATGAAGATATGTTTTTATCAAATTTGATCCAGGATTGGTTGGTTCTTAAGTTTAGGGGCTGCGACAACGCGGTCATGTAGCCCCGTGTACTTTGGATGTGTGTAGAATTGTCTGATAACCGGTGTTAATTGTGATGATTGTATTAGTGTGTGATATGTTTTTTTAAATTGAATTTTTCAAATAGTTCCTACTTAAGCTGCCAAACGCCACCGTCAACGAGTACTAGTTCAGAACTGACCTATCATACGCCACCGCAGTCGGCTCTTGGCAACGAACGTAGGAACCTAAGAGCGTTGTTTTCATTCATAACCTATACAATTTACCTTCACACAGGTGTAATTAGTGGAAGGTTCTTTAACATGCCATAAATCTATGACATGGGACCACCGGCTTTACTTCCCCGCCGAAGGAAGGCATACTGAGGGATTTTTAACGCTCTTAAAAAAAGACTTCGGCCGGATTTGAACCTGCGAACTTGGGCATGGAAAAATCCAGGATTAGTTTGGTCGTAATTTAATTTTAAGCTTTGACCATTTGGCTGGCCGCCATTACGTTTTGGTAATGATGGCAGCAATATAAAACATGACACTGGGGTGCTCTTTGCTAGTGCTACCTCTGTACCAAAGTTCGAACAATTCAGTTTCGTTGAATTGATAGGGGCGGGGGCGACAGATATACACACTCACACACAGACAGACTGACATCTTTTAGCCCGCGTAGATCTCGTAAGTCTAGTTTCACTTTTTGAAGAAATATAAAGTAGGATAAAAATGTATAAATAACGTGGCCGATATATCGGTCCCTGGCACAATAACGGTTTATATGTCGCTGTTAAAACGTACGTCACAAAGTGCACGTGCATAAATCCTCTATGAGTTGTGTTCGTGTTCCCAGTACGAACAGTAGCCATGGTTTGTTGAATGCCAGCGCAGTCTATGCAGCGTAACGTGTTACGACAGCTGGACATAATTCCCATTCACTGCGAGATGAAATGTTGAGTTAAGAGCAGCAACATGTACACAGACCTGTAACTGTTCATTGAATCGCCAGTGTCCTTTCTTGGGAGGTGATATTTAAAAGCTTAACTTTGTTGAAAGTGTCGCCTCCGTAGCGTAGCGGTCAGCATGATTAGCTGCCGCCCCGGAGGTCCTGGGTGCGATTCCCAGCTCTGCCACGAAATTTGAAAAGTGGTGCGAGGACTGGAACGGGGTCTACTTAGTCTCGGGTGGCCCAAATGAGTAGAGGGGGTACGATTCCCACCTCAGCCATCCTCGAAGTGGTTTTCCATGGATTCCCACTTAATCTTTCCCCACCTACCGTAAGGCCACGGCCACCTCCTTCCCACTTCCTTGCTAAACCCTCCCACTCTTCCTATCCCTTCATCCCTAACCCATAGTCTCAAGCTCCAGGACACTGCCCTCAGTGGCGGTAGAGGTGGGATCCCTCGCTTAGTCCGTGGGAGGGTAAAATGATAGCAAGCGAAACTTAAAAAAAAAAAAAAAAAGAAAAAAAAAAAACAACCACAGAGGCAGGTTCATATTGTGAACACGAATAAAATTCACACTTTACGACATCGTGGGTACCTTTGTCTGCTTGGTTATCAGCGGATTAATTTTTTCTGATAACCTCTGAGATTTGCTGATGATATTGTCATCTTAGCAGATTCACGAGAGGATTTGAATTAAGTTTTTAAATGGTATGGACTCCGTCTTGAGGAAAGAATTCAATATGAAAATTAATAAATGTAAAACAAAAATAACGGAATGCAGCCGAAAGAAATCAGATACCCCTAGTGACGTCAAATTGGCAGGTGAAAAGCTTAACGAAGTAGGAGACTTCTGTTACGGAGGAAACAAAATAACCGGTGATGGACGAAACAAAGAGGATATAAAAAGTAGGTTGGATCATGTAAGGAAAGCAGTTCTACAGAAAACAAATCTGTTGACATCAAATATAGATTTGTCTCCGGAATCTGACAGCTATGGCTTTCAATAATACGTGAATTAGAAGTGAATCGAAGTGAAACTGTTGGCGCAGTAGGAAAGAGGAAATTAGATGCGTTCTGAATGTGGTGTTACAGGAGAATGATGAAGTTCAGATGAGTAGATAGTCACAAATGAAGCCGGCGGTCCCATATCATAGATTTATGGCATATCAAAGAACCTTTCACTAATTATTCTGTGTGAAGCTAAATTAATTATAGGTTAAACATTTGACAAACGCTCTTAGGTTCCGACGTTCGACACCAGGAGCCGACTTCGGTGGCATCTGATAACCAAGTTCTGAACTAGTAGCCGTTGACGGTGGCGTTTGGCGGCAAAAGTAGGAACTACTTGAAAACATTCAATGCCTGCAGTCCTTACTTGAATTGAAAACAGATAACACACGCTAATACAGTCATCACAATTAACACCGGTTATCAGACAGATTTCACACACACTCAAAGTATACGGGGCTACATGACTGCGTTGTCGCAGCCCCTAAACTGAGGAACCAACCAACCAGAGTCACAAATGAAGAGGTGGGAGAGGAGAGATGTTTTTGGTGACTGCTAATGACCAAGGTTAGAATATGTTACACAGATTGCTTCGAATGTAAGGTGTGGTAGCAATGTAAAGATGAAACGATTAGCTCAGAACGAAGAGGCATGGAGTGCTGCATCGAATCAGTCAAAAGATTGAAGACTCAAACAACAACAACAACAACAACAACAACAACAACAACAACAACAACAACAACAACAACAACAACAACAACCTGTGTTATTGTGATGGCTGTGGTAGTATGTGTATTTCTAATTGAAGCTAGTATTTGGAAAGAGGAGGCCATAGGCTTAAGTTATGAACCATCGTGGCATTTGCAAGGAATAGTAGTAGTAGTAGTAGTAGTAGTAGTAGTGGTAGTAGTAGTAGTAGTAGTAATATACCAAGGAAAACCAATTCTAGGTCCGCTGCGGTGGAAACCGGACCCATATGTTTTCAGTTTTGCCTAACGATGTTGAGTGTATTCCTTTTAACCCACAGATAAGAATTAAATTTCTTGGCAGAGACGGGAATAGTCAACCATGCTAGTCACTACGCCTAGAGGTGGACGGGTGATGATTGATGTTGGTGATTCTTGTTTTCAGGGGCGTAACGTCCAGGTCATTTACCACTTATTTATTTACGTTGCTTGTTTGATCAGGATGTTCGAAATGTAGTCATGAATTCATAGCCTGCGTAGTCGAGGGGGATGATGATGATAATATTGTTGTTTTATGGGGTCTAACATCTAGGTTATCGGCCCCTAATGGTCTGGGTGATAGCGAAAATGACAATAAAATGCAAACTAAAACGAAAACCGATGTAGTTTGAAAATACTTACAAAAGGTAATTTAGATGGAAAATACTCAGAAAAGCAAGTTAGATTCAAAAATGTAGTTGCGGTTCAAAATACTTACAAAATGCAATGCAGATTCTAAATACTCACAAAATGCAGTTGAAATCCCAAATATTTACAAAATGCAATTGAATTTAAAAATACTAACAAAATGCAATCTAGATTGAAAATACTAACAAAATGCAATTGAGATTCAAAATACCCCCTTACAAAATGCAATTGAAATTGAAAATACTTACAAAATGCAAATGAAATTGAAAATACTTACAAAATGTAATTCAGATTAAAAATACTCAAAATAGCTCCAAAATACTTACAAAATGCAATTTTGATTGAAAATACTTACGAAATGGAGTTTAGATCGAAAATACTTATGAAATGCCATGTATATTGAAAATACTCACAAAAGGTAATTGAGATAGGCTGCACGGGGAGCCTATTCACAAAACAGTGCGGGAATCTTAAAGAGAAAACAAAATGTAATGAAAATTGAAAGAAGGCCGACCCCTCGTTGAATGAGGGATCAGGAAAGATGTGACAAGAGCTAATTAAGGCGGGAAAGGAAGAGACTTCCTAGGCCTCGGATACCCTAATACCGTCGGGGTCGGATGAGAACAAGAGTTGACCACGAGAGGTCGACAGGAAAGAAGACGGAGAGGAGCCTGGCACAAGTAAGTGGAAGCAATACCGGACTCAACTGGGGTCCCGTGGTCCCCAACCCACGTCCCACAAGCAGTGAGGCCCTGGGATAGTCGAGGAGGAAGAACAGGGAAGTAAGATCGAAGATGTGAGGACAATGTTTTCAAGACAACATTTCCCGTAAAGACTGGACTTCATTACAGCTCTAATTCCGTCGCAAAGTAAAAGCAATAACGGAACTGAATGGCGGTAAGTTACGGACACCTAGGAACGTGTTTCATTTATTTGACGGAGAATAATGCCGATAAAAGAAGATACGAGGGTCATTCCACAAGTCATGGTAACTATATTATACCTTTCTATAATGCTACAGCATGGAAAATCCACGATGTGCATTGAACCGTTAAGGCCGTGTGATATCTTAATGCCAACAGAAAATACGGTTCGAGTACAGGAGTTACCGGCAAATATACAAATAATAATAATAAGAAGAAGAAGCCTCCGTGGCTTAGGCGGCAGCACGCCGGCCTCTCACCGCTGAGTCCGTGGTTCAAATCCCGGTAACTCCATGTGAGATCTGTGCTGGACAAAACGGAGGCAGACAGGTTTTTCTCCGGGTACTCCGGTTTTCCCTGTCAAAATTTCATTCCAGCAACACTCTCCACTACCATTTCATCTGCCATTCATTTAATCATTGCCCCCAGAGGAGTGCGTCAGGCCTCGGCAGCCGGCACAGTCCATATCCTCACCGCTAGATGGGGACTTCATTCATTCCATTCCTGACCCGGTCGGAGACTGGAAGCAGGCGGTGGATTTTCATTTTTCAATAATAATAATAATAATAATAATAATAATAATAATAATAATATATCGTATGGCCTCGAGTGCCGGGTGCAAGCTTTGTTATTTGTCACCCAGAGGGTAGCTTGCATGTCGAATTTCGTTGTTCCTTGACTATGAAAGTCAAGGAGGTTAGATGTTAGATATCTAAGCTCCTTGAACACTATAGCGCTTTCTAGTAGAGAAATGAGGAACTTTGTGTTGGCGAAAACTCCCGAGATTAATTTTGCCATTATGAACTCGGCCTACTGAATTCAAATGGGTTCTTTGACATGCCAACATCGTATGACATGCGTATCGTATCTTTGCCACCTTTCAAAAAAATCACTTACCACGGCCAGGAGCGAACCTGCAATCTTGGGGTTAGTAGACCGACACGATATCCACTCACCCACCGTGGCAAGATACAAATAAAAACCACACAAAGGAAAAAAATCAATCAATTAACATCCAGGGCACCGTTTCCAAGCATTGAAACTCTGCTCAATAACAGACACGGACATGTCAGTTCGGGCAGACAAGGGGCGCCCCCTTCGCGATTAGTCTGCAGATGCTGCACGTCCATGTGGGGAAGCCTCCAGCGAACGTGCAATTGTTCGGCAATTACCAACAACTCAACATAGTGCTGGATGACACTGCGTAGAATTTCTGCCACCGAGAAAAGCAATTTTCACGAATGATCGCTGTTCCAATCTGCTTACATCCATGTTGTAGCATGGTCAAGCTCAGAATGAACGTGTGTGGCGCTGGTACCTAGCCACTTGCACTTGCGGTCGCTTTCTGTCGGGTGAATTCTGTGCTGTTGGCTGCGGGGTTTCGAATGTGTACACTGGAATTACCGTGCTGTCATATGTTCGAACATAGCACAGCTAATATGAGCCCCAGTGTTTATAACCTATGTCAGTATGGAGAAAATCCTGTAATTTCGTTCAAGATAATTATAAAGGAATCTATGCGTCAAATGTCCGAAAAATGCATTTATTTTCCAACTGATGGTTGATTAAAGAAAGGGATACTTATAGCGTAAATTATACGAAGCTGGTAACGCAGTGTGGAAGACGCTGATGAAGAGGTGAAATGTCCGAAAAATGCATTTATTTTCCAACTGATGGTTGATTAAAGAAAGGGATACTTATAGCGTAAATTATACGAAGCTGGTAACGCAGTGTGGAAGACGCTGATGAAGAGGTGAGAATGAGAACGAAGCAATAAGCGTTATACGTACAGATACTATGGAAATCTGACAGCTATGGCTTTCAATGGTAAGTGAATTAGAAGTTCAATGACATCAGGATTTTAATATACTATTTATTTAGCACCGTGACCTAAAATCTAATGCTTTGCACGAGCGTTGCCAACAACACGATAATTTATCGTTATCTACTACAATTATAACGGGAATGAGATATGCGATAATACGTGTTTAATAAACGATCATTCAAATTCAAATGTTTCGAAATATAAATTCAAATATTGAAGTTGGGCCAATGTTAATGCATTTAACCATGTCTAAAAGTGATTTCAATCCCCTCTGAAGACGTGTTGCCAACCCAAACGTTTTCCCTCTACAGAACACTAGCAATGGCCCTCGTAATAAACATGTAGCTCGTATTAACCCTTTATAGGACAGAAAAATATTATTATGTTCTATTTGAAATTATTTAAATTTAATGATAATTAAATTAGTCTAATTTCAATTATTAGTAGTAGTTTCAATTTTTGTTTTCTTTACAATTCTAATGTTCATCTTTATTTTTATAATTTTTAGTTTTTATATTAGCAGAAGTGCCATTAATGGTCAAGCGTAATAAACTGAGGTACTGTTGCCATGGTTACGAGCTTGCTATTCCTTCATCAGTTTATTAGAGCAAGTTAGTTTTCTGGGAATATCTGAAAAATTGTTGGTTATAGGGCCTTAGCATGTGGCTTACGGGGTCCCCGAATTTAGTTTCTCGCTTCGAGGGGCTCAAAATGAGCTTTGTCTGGTCCTTCTACGCCTATTTTTGCACGTATTTTGAGGGGTTTCCCCTAAAGCCCACCTCGCTGTTCGGCTCCTTAAAGAAACAATAACTAAATAACTAACGAAAAGACATGAAAGAGACCATTACTGCCCAAAATTCGTATTGACAAAGTTAAATGAAATAGGAAAATAATTCCTTAGGCATAAGTCAATAAATTGTAATTCTTGAGTACAGTGTAGCCTACCGGTTTCGATCACATTATAACCTTCTTCAGCAAACAGTAGGTAAAGCAAATGAAGTTGCAAGATTGACACAACCTTTTATAAAAAACGTTGATTTCAAAATAATTTCCAAAATACTGTTTAGAATTATTGAAAATACTCTCAAAGACTAAAATCAGATCTTTTATCATTAATACAAAAATTTTAACATATCTGATTTTTAAGTCCTTTATAGTATTTTGGAAATTATTTTGAAATCAGCCTCTTTTTAAAAAAAATTTATGACAATCTTGCAACTTTATTATTTTGTATCAACTACTGTTTGCTCAAGAAGGTTTTAATGTAACCGAAACGTGTACACTGTACTCAAGAATTACAATTATAGTTACTTTCCTATTTTACTAAATAGCTAACACGCGGTCATCTTCAGATCCTGATCACTAGCGTTGGAGTTTATTGATCAAGATCTGAAGATGACAGCGTGACGGTCGAAACACGTAGCTTAACACTAAACTTCCCTTTCTCTTCTTTCAATAGATCTGTTCGCAGACAGGTTTCAACGTCCACCATTTCTCTCTGTTCTGATCATCTTCTTTCATTTGCTTGTAACTTCCTCCCCTCTTCATATCTGTTAACATTCCAAAACTTCTTCTTCCTCTCCCTCTTTTTGCTTCAACTTTTCCTTCCATGATTCTTTATAGTAGACAATTGCTACCTAGTATGTGACCAATCCAAGATTATTTCCCCTTCTGTATCTGCCTCATGAAACTCCTCTCCCCTCTTGCCCTTCTTAGCACCTCCTCATTTTTCATTCTAAAGGTCCATTCCACTTTCTCCATTCTTCTCCAAAACCACATTTCAAAACTTTCTAAATATGTTTGTTCTTTCTGTCTGACTATCCATGTTTCCGAACCATAAGACACCACACTCCACACAAAACATTTTGCAAAACTCTTCCTAAGTTCGATAGGTATGCTTCTGGCTGTTAATAAACCTTACACTCTCCCGAAAGCTCTCTTTCCCATGGAGATTCTGTGGCTCACTTTTTCCGTACAACTTCCGCTGGAGGTTAGCAAGCTTCCTAAATACTGGAATGATTGTACCTGTTCTAATACCATTCCATCTATTGTAATATTACATGTGTCTTCTTCTTTTCCTATTCCCATTTCTTTGGTCTTGGTAATGTTTATTTTAATTCCAAACTCTTTACCCACACTGAAAATATTCTCATCATTACCTGAAGCTGTTCCTCCGTTTCTGCTAGAACATCCATGTCGCTTTATCTGGAAATAATATTAATACACAGTGTGTTATATATATGAGGGAAGATCCAAAAATAAGTTTCGTATTTTTTCCCACGGACTCTTTATTGCCAAACTGACATACACCATGGTATCATGGACTAAAAACCTTGCACTATTTTTCGACATAGTCACCATAAACATTGAGACTCTTGTCGTAGCGTGCAACCAGTTTGGAGAAACCTCTCTGGTAAAACTCGGCGCCCTGCGATGCAAGGAATTGTAGCACAGCCTACTCCGAGGTCAGGTTTCTCGTTACCCATCTTGCGGACACTTTTCGCTAACCGAAAACATCATGGAGCATGTGATGGACCCGGGCACGACCAATACACAGTGAGGACGCCAAGTCTGTCACCGTTATGCGCCTGTCCCCTAACACCATGTCATGTACACGAGCAATGTTGTTTTAATTCGGGGATGTGGAGGGACGCCCACTTCGATCTTCATACTCCACACTCTGCCATCTTTCCTTGCAGTCTAATATAACTACATGATTTTTCTTTTTAAGCGTATGGCTTTGAGTGCCGGGAGTGTCCGAGCACATGTTGGCTAACCAGAGTTCGTAGCTGCCTCTATACGGACACCCATGGAGTGAGCTACAAGTACCGTCGCGTGTGGAGTGTTGTCTGGGGAGGAAAGTGTGAATGTAAGGACGAGGAATTGGAAGGTAGCGGCTGTGGCCTATAGTTAGGGACCAACCCCGGCATTTGTCTGGAAGGAAGATGGGAAACCACAGAAGACCATCTTCAAGGTTGTCGGCGGGGGGATTCGAACCTCCTCGCCTCCCAGATGTGAGCAACTGCCTGCAGTCACGCCTTAACGACCACGGCTAACTCATCCGGTATTACATGATTATAAAGTTTTGATAAAATAGATAAATCTCCGAAAAAAAAAATTACAATTTATCGCTGAGAATCCAACACCAATGCAGCGTCCGACCGAATGATATCGGGCACGCCGGTCTGTTGCTCCTCTAATTCGCCGACGCTCTGCACATGCGTCATTCCCCGTCCACTGATGCTCCTTAACCCGTTGAACCAGCCACGGGTGTGGATTCTTATGGCGACAGTTTGTGTCACCTGGTGTACAATCTGTTCGTGCAATAAAATCCCAAAACTTACTTTCGGAACTTCCCTCGTGTATATATACAGGGTCTTTCATATAAAATAAGAGCGCCAAGTGGCGGCTTTGTTAACCGCTGGTGCGGTCACCTTGGCCGAGCTTTTGACGCGCCAAGGCCCCCTGCTTTAAGCGTGTGTACAATCGTATATGATGCAGCGGCCTCGCTAGCGTGTGTACAATGCTGAAATCTTACTTTAGTTAGTTAGTTAGTTAGTTAGTTAGTTAGTTATTGTTGATGATACCGAAACCTCTGTAGTATTGAAAGCGCGCGCATAGTACACACGATGGCTGTTTTTTTTTCAAGTTCCGAAGGACTGTATAAAAATAACAGATTGACATTATCAAACTTGACCTTGCAATAAGCGTGCAGTTGCTCAGTTGCCAGTCTAAACCTCAAGTGCTAACATGGTGAGACAGTTATCATTGCAACATCGTATTTCTTTTTATGTAAAACTTATTTTAAGTACGAGTCGGCTCGGTGGGTACGTGATGCATTTGTTCAGCAATTTCCTGATGAAGTGCCACCTTCACTAGCACAGATTCACGTAATTGCAAATAAGTTTGACACTACTGGCTCGGTGCTCAATAAAAAGCATGCCCGCACACGAACAGTTTTAACAGAGGATGAGCTAGATGACATTGGCGACAATCTTCAACGGTCTCCGAATAAATCACTCACAAAATTAGCACAAGTAGGGTTTCGGTGTCATCAACAATAACTAACTAACTAACTAAAGTAAGATTTCAGCATTGTACACACGCTAGCAAGGCCGCTGCATCATATAGGATTGTACACACGCTTAAAGAAGGGGGCCTTAGCGCGCCACAAGCTCGGCCAAGGTGACCGCACCAGCGGTTAACAAAGCCGCCGCTTGGCGCTCTTATTTTATATGAAAGACCCTGTAGTTACCCTACTTAATCTAGTTGGAAAATAAACGTGTTGACCGACTGAAAATAGTATGAATTAATTCCTTGGATAATGCAGATTGTTTGAGGGTTTAGTCTTACAACACCTACTACGAGTGCAAACTAAAATTCATTCAAATCAGTAAAGCTTTATTTAATTTTTCTATCATTATTTATTTATTTATTTATTTATTTATTTATTTATTTATTTATTTATTTATTTATTTATTTATTTAGCGTATGGCTTTTAGTGCCGGGAGTGTCCGAGTACATGTTCGACTCGGCAGAGGCTGTAGCTGCTTCAATGCGGACACTCAAGGGGTGAGCTACAAGATCCGTTCAACTTCATGTACCAACTTTCACTACCACATGCCACTGACACCAAGCGGTGAACGTTGGAACTTTCATACAGCGTTTCAACGAAATCTAACCTGCAAATTTAGCTTCACACAAGAATAATTAGTGGAAGGTTCTTTTACATGTCATAAATCTAAGACATGAGACCGCCGGTTTTACGTCCCCTCCAAAGAAAGGCATACTGAAGGATTTTAACGCTCTTAAAAAATCCGACGACTTCGGCCGGGTTGGAACCCTCGATCTTGGGCATAGAAGCTCAGCATGCTACCGACTACGCCACCGAAGCCAATTTTTCTATAAAATGTTCTTATAAAAGAGATATCATCGATTGATCTCGTCAATGTATGAGTAATACTTACCTCCCACGATGTTGCGAAGTAAAAGTCTTATTAGCAAAAAGGCCAAGGGCAGATTGTTACCTAGTGTACTTCCGTTTGATTTTAATTATGGGTAATTATTTCTGTTTTGCCAAGGATTTGTTTACTGCCAGCAAACAAGCACAATGGATATTGGTTAACTCGTAGCAGTTGAAAGTTAGCCTTATGAATTCTGCAATACAGTTGTGTGTGTTTTAACCGAGATTATGATGTACCTATCGCAACATGACACGAGATTGTAATTATCGTTATTAGGCCTATCTCTTTTAGGAGGCAGATGACCTCACTGTTCCACCCCTTAAAGCAATAATAACTATATAAATATAACAGAAACAGATCACTGCTTTACTCCAAAATATCTAAGAGTAACTCTTGATTGTGCTCTCACCTGCATGAACAGCAAACGAAAGGTATCAGCAAGGAAAAATACCCTACGTAAACTGTGCGGTACAACTTGAGGAACGCAGCCTCTCGCCACAAGAACTTCAGCCTTAGCCCTATGCTATTCAGCTGCAGAATACGTATTTCCTGTATGGTACAGATTTAGCCATGCTACGCAGGTAGACATTGCATTAAACGAAACCTACAGACTCATTACAGGTTGTCTCAGATCTACATCGCTTGACAAAATCGACTATCTGGCAGGTATCCTACCTCCAGATAATCGGCTTGATTCAGCAGCTAGATTAGAGAAATATAATTCTCTGAACCAGCAGACCCACACTTAGTATGGTTATCTGCAGTTCAAAGACTCAAATCAAGAAGAAGTTTTCTTCACGCCACCGGAAGCCTGACAGTCTCTCCTCCAACATTTAGACTACTTTCCTGGCGTTCCAGACCTAATGACCCTGCAGGATGGATACTACCGTCTTAACACCAGCCCGCTGGACACGAATAAACTTGGTCAACTTGTAAGACCCTCAACAGGCTACGCACTAGAGTAGGGAGGTCTAAAACCAACTTGGAAAAATGGGTATTTTCTGTGACTTGATTTTGTGTAAATGCGGTGAGGAACAAACTATGAACAACCACCTCGTTTGCAAGTTGTGTCAAATTACATGTTCTCCATAGAACCTGATGGACGGAACACCTGAAGCTCGCAAATAAGCAAACTAATGGTCTCACTGCATTTAAATTGAGTATACGTGTGCGTGTGTGAGTAGTATTCAAATAACTATGCAATGTGTATAGAAATATACTGTAGTACCATGTAATTCCTTTGATTGTTCACCGATTATGTTCTCTCACACGATTAAATAAATTAAAATATTTTTTGTTGTTTCAAGGGGCGGAACAGTGAGGTCATCTGCTCCTGAAAGAGATAGTTATTGTTTTAAGTGGTGGAACAATGGGGTCATCTTCCCCCTAAAAGAGATAGGCTTAGTTGTAGATATTTTTTATTTTTCTAAAGGGCGGAACAGCGAGTTAATCAACCCCTAAAAGCAGGGGCGTATATAAGGGGGGAGCTGTGGGGCTCCAGCGCCCCCCCCCCCCATGAATGAAACAATAATAATTAAGAAAGTGTTGTTTTGATAAAAGCATAAAATAATTGTAAATTTAGTTGTGCCCTAATCTGAACTTATTGGCTAAGTTATAAACAACCCCGCGGTATAGTGGCTAGCATTCTTGGCTGCCGGCCCGGAGGTCCGAATTTGATTACCGGTTCTGCCAAACAATTTTAATTCCGGTCTGAGGACTGGAACGGGGTACACTCAGCCTTGTGAGGCAAAACTGAGAATTCCACAGTACGGTACTTTTGAGAAATAAATTATCAATTTGTAAAAATATATAGAGAACGACTGCTCTAGATAGACACCAGGAGCGGGAATAAAGGGTAGGCATACACATTGCAACGGCTGTTTGTAAACGCAAGGAGTGTAGGCTACTGTATGACAAAACTCTCTAAAAAGAACCTCTTTCTTAAAGAGTCCCTTGAAGAGATATATTAACTAGTAGACTTCCTGTCTTGGGAGTATCTCATAAAAACTGCCCTTGCTGTCAGAGCTTCCGCTCAGTAAATCATTCTGGTGATCTAATTTCGGGAAATTTGATATGAAGGGGCCAGATCCATAACATGTATATTTGTCAATCCAAAGCTGAATGAAGCTTTAACACTAAACAGAGACTCCTTTGTCCTATTAATTCAGGCAAAATAAAAATACGGAGATCACATGGCTTGAGTCCGATTCTACATCATACTCACTAGATGCAGCTGTCCTAAATTCGTTGTTGTTAATTCATTTTTGGTGCTTTGGACATCTTGGTCATTAGCCTCGAGTAGTTGGGTGTGTGTTGAATATGTCTGTTAATCTCTAATAAATTATGTGATGACTTTGGTAGTGTGTGTCGTAAAATCAAACGTAGACAAGCACGGATTTCTTGTAATTTAATTACTGAATTTCCACACCCGTATTAAAAAGATTACAGTTACTAGGTCATGTATCGTTCTATAAGTACAAACTATTTCGATAGAAGGCAGAGAATTAGTGAATATGATTTTTGGCTGTCACTCCAGCAGTCAGAGCTCGATTTCTAGCTCTGCAAATAAATTCAATTCTGGTCTGAAGGTTCAGCCTCGAGAGGTGAATTCTATTTCCAGCTCAGCTATTTTGGAAGCGATTCTCCGTGGTTTCCCACTTCCCCTCAAGGCAAATGCCGGGACGGTCCTAACGTAAGGCAACGGCCGCCCCTTTCCAATCCTCACCTGAATTACAAATACACACACTAATACAGCTCCCAAATAACACAGGTTATCAGACAAATTCTACCCACACCCAAATGTACAAGGGGCTATATGACCACAATAACGCAAGGCCCCTAAATTAATCAACAGCAACAACAACAACAACAACATTATATGCATCATACAATATAAGACACTAGCGGACCTGTGCGAGAAATCTCGCATGTTCATAATCCACACATTCCCCGGCATCCCTACGGCCAAAATGCGAACTGAACAGCAATTATGTCATGTATTTTCCTACAGCAACAGTATTTGCAAATCACACACTTCTTTCAAAAATTGATATTTATGAAATTAGAATGCAATTCGTCACTGCTAATGTCATTTGTGTGCTGGGTCCATTGATTAACAGCATAGTTGTAACACTCACCGGTTATTCGATATTTATGAAATTATACGATTTGAGTACTCATTCCTTTGATTTACTGTTTCTGAAATCCATGCAAAATGATAAAGGAAAGACCTAAGAATGTTAAAATGACATGAAACAGATGTCACAGCGGCCAAAATGTGAAGTGGACAGCAATTATGGAGCATATTTTCTTACAGCAACAGTATCTGCAAATCGCACACTTCGTGCATTTATTAAAAAGTCATTTTTTAAAGAAATTATATTTATGAAATTCGAGAGCAATGCGTCACTGGTAATGTCTATTCTCTTTCATTTGAATGCTCATTTGTCACGAGGGGTCACTTGTGAGCGCCGCAGGAGGGATCTATACTACTGAAATAATATAAATGATGATATTGTATAGCTCAAGTTGGACGTATTCAGTAAGCATAAATCGGCTAGAAGAGAATTTGATAGTAAATAACTGAATATTTTGTTCATGTGTGGATTCATGATATACAAATTTATACCCAAGGTTCAGGAAATGACCAAAAGTATTTATTATTATTATTATTATTATGGGGAGAAGAAGTACCTGTTAATGAGTTTGGTTGTAGAAGGTATGGGATGCAGAGGTAGACTTAATAATTTCAATGAGAGGCGGCTTGTTCGCAAACAGAGGCTTGCAGACTTGACTGGATGCTGAAAGGCAAAGCAGTCTCAAATGAAAATGAATAAATAAATGAATGATTATTATTATTATTATTATTATTATTATTATTCTTTGTTTGATTTTGGCCTACTTTGGACCACGGGAAACAATTGACTTTCTGATTAATCCGTTTTTTCTGCTGCCAGAAATTCTTCATCCTTTCACTGTTGATTCTCCTCCTTTCTTCCGACCAGATGTTCTTGGCTCTTCTCCTTTGCTTTTCCTGGAACCCCTTGACTGCATCAATCGTAACTGGAAACACCTCTCTATTCCAGTTCTGATTTAGACTGACCCCAACTTCCTCCATATCCTTTCTTATTTCATCTACCCATTTTGTAGTCGCTTTTATCTTGGTGATGTAATTAAAGATTTTCCTCGTTAGTCGACTATCACTCATTCTCGTAAGGTATCCATAGAACTTCAATCTTCTCTTTCGTATGGTATCTGTGATTTTTCGGCTTGTCCGTAAAGTTCTTTCTTTCGCCTCTTCCGCCATGTACCAACATTTCTATTTTCGGGTCCTAAGATCTGCCTCAAGATTTTTCTTTCTTTCTTCTCCAGTTCCTCTAATTCCCCTTTCTTGTTCAATATCAAACATTCTGAACTATACAATTCCTCAGACTTGGCAACCGTGGTATAATGTCTTCTATTGGCTCTGTAAGTTATTGCTCTTTTGTTGTACCTATTCTGTAGTAATTTATATGCTAATTCCAGCTTTCTGATCCTCCCTTTGTTTGCTGCATTATCAGTCCATTAGGCTGGATCCATTCACCAATATATTTAAACACTTCTTATTCTTCTTCTTCTTCTTCTTCTTCTTCTTCTTCTTCTTCTTCTTCTTCTTCTTTCGATTCGGCCATCTAAGGACCACGTCATTTCAACTGTTTCTTGTTGCATCGAGCTTTAACATCCTCCCAGAACTTTCGCATTAGTTCTCGATGCTGTTGTTTCCTTTCTGCAGTCCACTTCTAGCCAGTTGGAAGCTTTGGCTTTTCTTGAAAACATCGGTGTGCTGTTATTAGGTAGATTTCATTAGAAAGCTAACTATTGCAATGGGTCCCATGTTTCGACTTCCGGAAAATTTCGACATATCTTCGCGTTTCACATCCCCCAGACCCCAAAACCACCGTCAGTTCAAAAGTTTATATATAATTTATGTATATATATATGTATATATATATGTATATCAGTTTCTTGTGGACACGATAACTGCCGTAATTTTGCACCAATTACTTCGAATTTTTTACCGAAGATGTATACCTATAAAATCTCGGTCGAGTTCGTTACTGGGCTAAATCGGTCGAAGGGGGTGAAAATGGGGGGCTTTTTTCGAAAAAGTGAAATTACGCTATAACGCTCTTAATACGTGCAATATCGAATCCATTCAAAGTTCATAATATGTGTCGGATAAGTGCCAAAAATTTATGTCAAATAAGATTTTTGATAGCACCAACCATTGACCAAAGGGGTGGAAAAAAGTGGGTTTTTCGGGAAACATTAATCATATCTCTCTTAATAGGCACAATATCAAAACCGTACAAAATGGACAATATTCCCCTAATAATTACCTAAAACTTTTGTCTGAAAGAATTTTTGATATGACCCACCATTACGCCAAGGGACGAGAAAAATGATTTCGGAATTATAAGAAAATGCCAAGAGCTATCAGTGGTTGCCATGGCAACACTACTAAATTGATGAGGCATGGACCATCAGACGTTGCCATGACAACGCACTTGCACGAGATCAGATTCAGTATTTCCATCTAATTAAGTGGTTGGTTGGTTGGTTCTTAAGTTTAGGGGCTGCGACAACGCGGTCATGTAGCCCCGTGTACTTTGGGTGTGTGTAGAATCTGTCTGATAACCGGTGTTAATTGTGATGACTGTATTAGTGTGTGTTATCTGTTTGTTAATTTAAGTACTGCAACTAACAATTTTTCAGATAGTTCCTACTTTTGCCGCCAAGCGCCACTGTCAACGACTACGAGGCCAAGTTCAGAACTGAGCTACTAGACGCCGCCGCAGTCGGCTCTTGGCAACGAACATAGAAACCTAAGAGCGTTGTATACATTCTTAACCTATCCAATTTAGCTTCACACAGGTGCAATTAGTGGAAGGATCTTTAACATGCCATAAATCTATGACATGGGACCGCCGGCTTTACTTCCCCTCCGAAGGAAGGCATACTGAGGGATATTTAACGCTCTTAAAAAATCCGACGGCTTCGGCCGGGTTTGAACCCGGTATCTTGGGCATAGAAGCTCAGCATGTTACCGACTACGCCACCAAAGCCGCCTGATAAAGTGGGAAGCGGCTTCGGTGACGTAACTGGTAGCATGCTGAATGTCTATGCCCAATGTCGCGGTTTCAAAGCCGGCCGAAGTCGTCGGATTTTCTAAGAGCACTAGAATCCCTCAGTATGCTTTCCTTTGGAGGGGAAGTTCCAACGTTCGTTGCGAGTTGATGGTTGGGGTGGCATCTAGTAGCCAAGTTCACAGCTAGGTGTCGTTGACGGTTGTACCTGGTAGCAACATTAGGAACTACTGCTTGAAATTGACCGTCTGCAGTACTTACATGAATTAAGACTAATACAGCCATTACAATTCACACCGTGTATCAGACAGATTCTACACTCACCCAAAGTACACGGGGTTAGATGACCGCGTTGTCGCAGCCCCTAAACTGAGGAACCAACCAGAGGTAGTTTTCGTTAGAAAGCTAACTATTGCAATGGGTACCATGTTTCGACTTCCGGAAAATTTCGACATATCTTCGCGTTTCACATCCCCAGGCCCCAAAACCACCGTCAGTTCAAAAGTTATATATAATTTATGAATGTATATGTATATCAGTTTCTTGTGGACACGATAACTGCCGTAATTTTGTACCAATCACTTTGAATTTTTTACCGAATACGTATACCTATAAAATCTCGGTCGAGTTCGTTACTGGGCTAAATCGGTCGTTGGGGGGTGAAAATGGGGGGCTTTTTTTTTTCGAAAAAGTGAAATATTGCTATAACTCTCTTAATATGTGAAATATCGAATCCGTTCAACATTCATACTATGTGTTGGATAAAGCCCAAAAATGTATGTTTGAAGAGTTTTTTTTATAGGACCAACCATTGACCAAAGGGGTGGGAAAAAGTGGGTTTTTCGGGAAACATTAATCATATCTCTCTTAATAGGCACAATATCAAAACCGTACAAAATGGACAATATTCCCATAATAATTACCTAAAACTTTTGTCTGAAAGAATTTTTGATATAACCCACCATTATGCCAAGGGATGAGAAAAATAATTTCGGAATTATAAGAAAATGCCAAGACCTATCAGTGGTTGCCATGGCAACACTACTAAATTGATGAGGGATGAGCCATCAGACGTTGCCAAGATAACGCACTTGCACGAGATCAGATTCAGATTTCCATCTAAGTGTGAAGCGGCTTCGGTGACGTAACTGGTAGCATGCTGAATGTTTATGCCCAAGGTCGCGAGTTCAAAGCCGGCCGAAGTCGTCGGATTTTCTAAGAGCGCCAAAAATCCCTCAGTATGCTTTCCTTTGGAGGGGAAGTTCCAACGTTCGTTGCGAGTTGCTGGTTGCGGTGGCATCTAGTAGCCAAGTTCACAGCTAGGTGTCGTTGACGGTAGTACCTGGTAGCAACATTAGTAACTACTGCTTGAAATTGACCGTCTGCAGTCCTTACCTGAATTACAGACTAATACAGCCATCCCAAAGTACACGGGGTTACATGACCGCGTTGTCGCAGCCCCTAAACTGAGGAACCAACCAAAATCTCTGCGGTAGATATAATTTTGCGTGAAGAAGTAACAGACCGTTACATAGTTGCACATCAGTGTCGAAACCTAGCATAAGGACAGTGTGACCACAAGTATAAAAATGGACCCCAAATGACAAGAAGGTTACCGTTCCCATAAGACAATAAAATGTTTAAAATAAGCATAAAATGACGAAAAACAAAGTTAATTAAGCTCCAATTATAAAATACCTTCTCGCATTAAATGAGGTCTGATCCTTCTACGAAAATCTGCATATTCTGCCTATTTTCGCCTATCCCCAAGTTTGTCCGGTGAAATCTACCTCCGCCTTCCGGCGTGCCGAGAGGACTTTTTTTTGTTTAAGTGTGGCACGTTCCCAAATATCGTTGCCTGTTATTCCCACTTCTTGTAAATCTTTGTCCACCTCAATGAACCAAGCTCCCTTGGTTTTCTTTTTGAGGAAGTAGGTGAAAATTCTATTTGTCAATCGTGCTGGGTTCATTCTTGTTAAATGACAGTAAAAGGTAATTCTCCGTTTCCTCATGGCATCAGTTATTTTTTCCACGTGGGTGTAAAGTTCGTGGTTGTGCCTTCTCCTATATTCCCCATTTTCTTTTACCGGACCCAAGATTTTTCTTAGAATTTTTCTTTCTTTCACTTCCAGCTTCTCTGTTAGTCCCTTGCGATGCATTGAAAGGCACTCTGCAGCATACAAAGCCTCTGGACGGATGACTGTTTGGTAGTGTCTTAACTTGGCATTTGTTGATATGGATTTCTTGTTGTAAATGGCCTTTGTTAGATTGTATGCCATTTCCATTTTCCTGATTCGTGACTCGAAAGCTGCCTTCTCGGAGAGATTGGGGTCTATCCACTCACCCAAATATTTGAACGCTTTCGTTTGCTTGATTTTCCCCTGTCCTACATCCAGCTCTTTTGGCGCTAGCTTGATATTAGTGATGAATTCTGTTTTTTCAAAGGAGATCTTAAGGCCCGCTTTTGCTGCTTGAATCTGGAGTTCATTAATTTGCGCTGCGGCTGCATCGAGGGAATCTGAAAAAAAATGCGAGGTCATCTGCGAATGCTAGGCAGTCAACTATCAGGTTCTGTTTTTTGTAGCCCAATCTGACTCCATTTTCAGACTTGTTAATGTTCATTACTTTTCGCCACTGCCGGATGACTTTTTCGAGCACACAGTTGAAGAGCAAAGGAGATAGTCCATCTCCTTGTCTTACACCAGTCTTGATTTCGAAGGGCTCTGAAATTTCTCCCCAGAATTTCACTTTGGACGCAGTGTTGGTTAAGGTTTTCTGAATGATTGCTCTTGTTTTGTTGTCCAGTCCCAGTTCTTTCAGTATTTCAAATAGGGTGGGTCGATCGATAGAGTCATAAGCCTTTTTGAAGTCAATGAAGGTCACTACAAACTGTTTGTTTCTAAGCTTCAGATATGAAAGGATAGATTTAAGGTTCAAAATCTGTTCGGCACACAATCGTCCCTTCCAAAATCCCCCTTGATATTTCCCTAATTGTGGATCCAACTGTTCCTCTGCTCTAGTTTGAAGGGCTTTTGAAAGGATTTTGTATGTTATTGCAAGGAGGGAGATGCCACGGTAATTGTTCACATTCGTTCTATCACCTTTTTTGTGTAGAGGGTGAAGCAGAGCTGATGTCCAATCAATAGGGAGTTCCTCCTTTTCCCATATCTCACTAATTATTTCTGTTAGTTTATCGATAGCTACGTCGCCAGCATGCTTCCATAATTCGGCGATTATTGAATCCTCGCCTGGTGCCTTATTGTTTTTAAGTGACTGAATGATCTGCATAATTTCTTCTTTGGTTGGTGGTGTAGAGTCCGGGTTTGTATTTGGATTGTCTTCAAATGAGAATGAGGATCCTGGGCTTTCATAGTTAAGGAGAGACTCAAAATAATTTGCCAGGATAGTGCAGTTGTCCATGTCATTATAGGCAGTTTTTCCCTCGGGATCTTTGAAATGTAGGCTAGGCGGAGTGTATTTAGTGAGATTCTGTCAGAAGGTTCTGCAGAAATCTCGAGTGTTGTTTTTCTTGAAGTCTTGTTGAATCTTTTCCAATTGACTTTTGTCGTATGCACGTTTTACCCCACGTATTTTTTTTGCAGCATGTTTCCTCACTAACAGAAAACTCTCCCAGTTATCTGAATTCTTCTTAGAGTTCCATCTCTGCCATGCTAGTTGTCTCTGCCTTATTGCTGCTTCACATTCACTGGTCCACCAGAGATGTTTCCTTCTTTTTGTTAGCGGGACTATCTCTTTAGCTGTTCTCACCGTGCCATCTCGTAGTTGTTCCCAATTCTGTGGATCCAAAGTTTCAAGCTTCTCAGTAAACTCGTTATTCAGGTGTAGCTTCTCTGTGTCAAACCTGTTGATCTCTCTTCGGCAGATCCTCCTGGTATTTCTTGGAAGAAGTTTAACCTTGATTTTGGAAAGGTAGTGATCAGAATCAAGATTTACACTTCTCAGGACTTTTACATTCTGGATCTCTCGGTGTGCCTTGCGTGAAATAGCGACATGATCGATTTGGAATTCACCAAGTTTTGGATTTGGAGAAGTCCACGTTTTCTGCTTTCTTGGCAGGTGTTTGAAAGCAGTAGATTTCATAACAAGGTTGAACGCCTTACAGAGCTCCAGAAGTCTCTCTCCATTGCGGTTGGTTCTGTAATGAGCTGGGTAACTTCCTACAATGTTTCGGAATTTTCTTTCACGTCCAAGTTGAGCATTGAAATCACCAAGCAAGATAATCATATGTTTGTCCGGAATTTTAGCCATTATATCCTCCAGTTCTTCCCAAAATTCATCTGTTCCTTCTCTGTCTTTTTTGTTTGCCTCATTAATTGGCGCATGCACATTAACCATAGTATACATTTTGTTCGTGCATCGGAAAGTGAGGATTGCTACTCGGCTGTTAGGAGAACTGAAATCTACGACCGAGTCCAAAATTCTTCTATTTACAATGAATCCCGTGCCAGGGTGAGGGATGTTCTTTGCAACCCGTTTACCAACTTTGCCTTTAAATATTCTGCACCCCTGAGACTCAAAAGGATGTTCATCTGTAAATCTTGTTTCTTGTACTGCCGTAATAAGAATTTGATGTTGGGAGAGAGTATCAGTGAGATGCTTAAGTTTACCAGTTTTCAAAAGGGAGTTCATATTAACGGTAGCAAAGAAGTTCCGATGTTTGTGTTTGATCTTTAGTGGAGTCTCCGACACCTCCAAGCATTTTGGTGCTGGCTCCCCAGAATCCGGGTAGTAGCTTTTGCTGAATTTTCCTCCATGCTTTCTTGAGACAGTTGAAAAACTGTAATTGGGGTCGGTGATATTTCACACCGGCCAAAGTACTACCAAGGTTGTGAGCCTTGGAGCCACCAGCACTGATCGGCTCGCCGACCCAGCTTCCCGCTGGGAGTGGTTACCCAACCTTCCACTGGGTTGCTCGGCTTAACAGGGGACACCTCGGATAGGTTACGTGCTGGAGTTGGAGTGAAAGAGGCTAAGTTGGATTCTCTTGCTGAATCCAATATGTTTGAGTTGCAGGTGACATGCAACGACGCATTTCACTCCCATTTGCCCAGAGCCACAAGGACTCCTCCCAGGTTGATTATTATTATTATTAGTATTATTAGTATTATTATTAGAGGCTTGAGATGTATAGGTAGAGGATAACCTCTGTTCACAATTGAGCTGCCCTCAGAATAACTTATGCCTATCGTACAGTGTCTGGACCGGCAGTACTAGTAATAATTGGGGTGATACCCATTTACATCCTGGCAAGGGAAAGGCGCCGTATATACATGCGCAAAGAAGAGCATTCTAAGATACTCGTGAAGAGGGAAGAAATAGATAAACCTCTTCTGGAATGGCAGGAAGAATGGGAACGTGAACGTCGTGGCAGGTGGACCGCAAGGCTCATCAAGCAGCCAAAGCCATGGTTGTCGAGGGAACATGGTGAGGTCAATTATTACATTACCATGTTTCTCTCTGGTCATGGTTATTATGAAGCATACATCCATCGAAAGGGAATATCACCGATTTCACGGTGCCGCTATTGTGATAATCAATGGGATGACGTTCAGCACACGTTCTTTGCATGCTTGAGGTGGAGAAATCTTCGAAGGCTTCTGGAGACAAAAGTTGGAGTCATTACACCAAACAATGTGGTGGATATAATGCTCAGCAGCAGAGAGAGTTGGGCACAGATTGCTGTCTACATCTCTGAGCTGCTAAGAGAGAAAAAAAAAGAAGAGGAACCTAGAAGATTGTTTGCTGAAGACAGTGAGGATGGTGATGAATAATTTAATTATCATCAAGTAAAATTAAATTGACTGAGACCTCTGGTCGTAACAGTGGCTCCACCCTGAAGTAAGGCTGACCAGGCAGTTCCGGGGTGGCCTTAAGCCAAGTATAGGGTTTGTGGGGTTTTAGTAGGTAAGAATCCTGCACAGTTGTAAGCCCGGAAGCTTGCAATCTGTCTTTTGAAGATTTCCCCACAGTTTCCCTCGAAAAATATATAAATAATTAGAAGCTTGAGACATCGTGGTCATCAGTTTAATGTACCTGAGTACAGTATGCATTAAATCTTAGGAAGTTTCCGCTGGTCTATCATAAAAAGATTTTATGTACTGAATAGCAGTGGAGCGTACGAATAGTGAATGGCACATCTACGAATTGCGCTTTTAGGAAGGTATGCATAGATTGTAACTGTGGCACTTTACAGGTGTACTTCTACGAAAAATTAATAATAGACTCAAAAGGATATAATATACATACAGTATTTTTCATTGGAGTTTATTTTTGGGTATTCTTGCCGAATGCACTTAATTTGATTGACTGACGTTCACCTTCAACTCTTTGTGATCAACTTGTGTATTATACCGTGAAAGTGTCCTTTTTAGTTGAGGACGAAACTTCGGTCAACCAATTAACTCTTTACTTTTTTTTACATCGATATGCTCATCTGTGGAGTGTGAGATTTTTTTAAATGATTTTTCTTCTCCCAATATCTCTTCATCTTCCTTAGATCTTCTGTCCATGATTTCTTGGTCCTGGTAGTAATTTTCTCAGATAAATTATGGTTATTGATTAATATCCTTAACTGGAGTCGAGCTTGTGTAATTTCCTCTGTAATGCCAATGTCTTTAAGGTCTTTTTCTATTTCACTAAGCCAGTTGTTCTTGACTATTATTGAGAGAGAAAGGTTGAGAATCCTTTTTGTGAGCCCGTCATTGTTCATTCTGAGAATGTGGCCGTAGAACTTCAATCGCCAATTCCGGAAGTTGTCAGTGATCATTTCAGCTTGCTTATAAAATTCCTGAGACTTCCGTTTCATCCAGATTTCTTCTGAGCAGACTGGACCAAGGATTTTCCTCAATATTTTCTTTTCTTGTTTCTCAACGTTCTTAAGAGATCTGCCTCCAAAGATCAGGGTTTCTGAGGCAAATAGTGTTCCCTGTTTGATTACTGTGGTGTAATGTATTCTTTGCGTTCTTAGATATTCATTTGTTGTTGTATCTGTTCGAGGTGATTCTATAGGCCTTCTGTAATTTTGAAATAATTTTCCTTTTATTATTAGCTCTATTATTATTTTTAATATTATTATTTACTTAATTTTTTTATTTTCATTAATATACTCTCTGCGTGCACCACTATAGTCATAGTTAGGGCTCGGATTTTTAGGTGCTAAAAATCGGGAAAATATTTATTATTTTTGCATTAAAAATACAGTACCTGAAATATGTGACAAAAAAGTGAAAATATTTAAGTATAATTTAGTTTATTAATGTGAATATAAACAATATGCAGTACTCACGAATGCTATGCCCCAATGATTACTGAAGAATTACAATACACAACGAGATACATCTTCAGGTTATCCATCACAAATGACCGACGATTATCGCGAAACACTTCTTTTGAAGTCGCGAAACTGCGGCCATATGTTTCTTGCCCTTGAGGTGTTGTGTAACTTGAGATCGCTGTTCACCCTTGATTGCTTTCCCACATGGTTGGCAGAACAGAACGCCCCCATCAGAAGTAAAATTATCTGGAAATCCCCGGCTTCCACGGGGCGACAAGTTAAGAATAACACAGTTGCAAGCTGACATAAGTTCTTCATGAAGATTAGATAGCTCACAGGTTCTTCCCCGTTGAAGTAAAACAGAACAAAATATGCAATAAACTGAAAAAAATGTATTTTTTATGTGCTAATAAGTGAAAAGCTGGAATTTATGTATTTATAGAAAAATTGCTTAAAATATGTATTTATATTTTAAAAAATATTTACCTAAAAATCCGAGCCCTAGTCATAGTACTACATGCTCTTAACTAATTTCGTACAATTGTGTAATTATAATATACAATCTTTCCTATATATTATTTGCTGATGGGTGATGATCTTGATTTTCTTTCATTGCTGTTAAGACTAAAGAGTTCACGAATTTTGAAAATGGTTTAACACATTTTCTGATTAGAACAGACATGGATCGGCCAGTATCCTTCTATGGAAACACTGTTTATTGAAATTTTTTCTCTCGCTATTCACTGCACTACACTCAAATAATATTATGGTCCACTCTTTGGGGTCCTTCGTTACAGGAACACTCGGGGCTGCGTACAATATTAAGTCTGTGTAGTTACGAGTTGATATTTTCATGTCCTGATATTAATGTTGTCAAATTTGGCGTGAGGTTAATTTTGCTTGTTAATCTGCTTTCTACTGTTGGGAAGAATACCTTTGTGATAGTTCCTTATGAAGATTCTTCCCATTTCTGCAGCCATTCATCGGTAGATTCTCTCGTGAGGTCAGTTTCTACTGTTGAGAGAGGTAATCTGTCGTAACAGATTTCATTTAATTGTGTTGCTTCCTTTGCTAGTTTATCAGCCAACTCGTTGCCTTGTAAACCTATATGTGTTTTAATCCACTTAGGCTAAACTGTATGCTCCAATTGTGTGTGAATAGCGTTGCCGTATTTTCATTATTATTTATAATAATAATAATAATAATAATAATAATAATAATATGCCTCCGTGGCTAAGGTGGCAGCACGCCGGCCTCTCACCGCTGGGTCCGTGGTTCAAATCCCGGTCACTCCATTTGAGATCTGTGCTGGACAAAACGGAGGCAGACAGGTTTTTCTCCGGGTACTCCGGTTTTCCCTGTCAAAATTTAATCCCAGCAACACTCTCCACTATCATTTCATTTCATCTGTCATTCATCTAATCATTGCCCCAGAGGAGTGCGTCAGGCCTCGGCAGCCGGCACAGTTCATATCCTCGCCGCTAGATGGGGGCTTCATTCATTCCATTCCTGACCCGGTCGAGACTGGAAGCAGGCTGTGGATTTTCATTTTCATTCAATAATAATAATAATAATAATAATAATAATAATAATAATAATAATGGCCTTGTAAGACACAAAACTATCATATTTATTGCGTACACACTTCCCTCCAATAGGAATGTCACTGAATCATGCTTACACAGATATCAGGAATTAAAAGTGAAGCCATTTGGTTATCAAATCCGCGGTGAACTTTCCATCTTAAAAAGGTAAGTCCGGGAAATGTACGCTAATCATTAATGGCAAACTTTCACTCCCGTTATGTGCCGAGTGGCCTTGCACGGCAAACCTGATCACCTGCCTTGATCTCTCGTGGACTAGCTGGCCGTCTTATTAAATACCAAGAGCATTGCCCTCACTATGTGGCAAGTTTCATGGCTGCCACACACATAATATTCCAACCATACCCTGTCAAACTAACTCAATACCCTGACAAATAAGGGGAAAAAATACGAGCCTTTCAGTAGGCACATATGATGGTTAACATCTGACATGTTATCCTACTATGAAATTGAGTTGAAATATATGGGAAGTCAATTTTTTTCGGATGTACTCCTCCAGTTTTTAATTTTTTCCCAAGTTTTTTTGTCGATAATTTCGTATATATTCTGCACTGGATTTACCCATCTCTGCAAATCACAAAATCATGAAAAAAAAAAAGGCGTCATCACGAGTCCTACAACACCTCATACAGCATTATTGGTTCGCGGAATATGAAAAAGGCTGATGACCCTTTTAGTTTTGGGTCCTTTGGTTAAATTAAGAGGGGATAGAAAAACGGGGGGCGCCACTCCGACTCCTAGTACACCTCATACAAGTCTCTAACATTATTGGTTCGCGAGATGTTAAAAGGCCGATGACATATTAGTTTTGGGTCCTTTGGTTAAATTATGGGGGTTATAGAAAAAAGGGGGCGTCACCCCGAGTCCTAGGACACGTCATACAAGTCCCTAGCTTTATTGGTTCGCGAGATATTAAACATTTCCTTGTATACATTTCTTCACATATACACACATCAAAAAAAGTTTTGCATCACCTCGGTTCCCAGATCTCCGGCATATAGACGTTGACTGTGTATATTGTATCCAAGATACAGTCCCTTTGACTGTTCATAGATGTCACTAAAACTGCTCAAAGATGTAAACAACCATGCATGAGCAGGGCCTATTAGACGGAGGGGGTACGACAGCCGATCAGTTCCAGTCATTCCACCAGGACGAAGGTACGCTGCTCATGTTGTCTGTAGTTCTACCATGCCTAGAAGGTCAATACCGCAGTTCGATCGCGTCCGCATTGTTACTTTGTGTCAAGAAGGGCTCTCAACAAGGGAAGTTTCCAGGCGTCTCAGAGTGAACCAAAGCGATGTTGTTCGGACATGGAGGAGGTACAGAGATACAGGAACTGTCGATGACAGGCCTCGCTCAGGCCGCCCAAGGGCTACTACTGTAGTGGATGACCGCTACTTACGGATTG
Source organism: Meconema thalassinum (assembly GCA_946902985.2). Taxonomy (NCBI): domain Eukaryota; kingdom Metazoa; phylum Arthropoda; class Insecta; order Orthoptera; family Tettigoniidae; genus Meconema; species Meconema thalassinum. Next base: position 167,601,855 of record OX336396.1, read on the forward strand.
CCGCTCGGAGGAACCCTGACAGCAATGCCACCATGTTGAATAATGCGTTTCGTTCAGCCACAGGACGTCGTGTTTCAACTCAAACTGTGCGCAATAGGCTGCATGATGCGCAACTTCACTCCCGACGTCCATGGCGAGGTCCAGCTTTGCAACCCCGACACCATGCAGCGCGGTACAGATGGGCCCAACAACATGCTGAATGGACCCCACGGAATTGGCATCACGTTCTCTTCACCGATGAGTGTCGCATATGCCTTCAACCAGACAATCGTCGGAGACGTGTTTGGAGGCACCCTGGTCAGGCTGAACGTCTTAGACACACTGTCCAGCGAGTGCAGCAAGGTGGTGGTTCCCTGATGTTTTGGGGTGGCATTATGTGGGGCCGACGTACGCCACTGGTGGTCATGGAAGGCTCCGAAACGGCTTTACGATACCTGAATGACATCCTCCGACCCATAGTGCAACCATATCGGCAGAATATTGGAGAGGCATTTGTCTTCATGGACGACAATTCTCGACCTCATCGTGCACATCTTGTGAATGCGTTCCTTCAAGATAACGACATCGCTCGACTACAGTGGCCAGCATGTTCGCCAGACATGAACCCTATCGAACATGCCTGGGATATGTTGAAAAGGGCTGTTTATGGACGTCTTGACCCACCAACCACTCTGAGAGATTTACGCCGAATTGTCGTTGAGGAGTGGGACAATTTGGACCAACAGTGTCTTGATGAACTTGTGGATAGTATGCCACGGCGAATACAGGCATGCATCAATGCAAGAGGACGTGCTACTGGGTATTAGAGGTAGTGGTGTGTACTGCAATCTGGACCACAAATGCTGAAAGTCTAGCTGTGTGATGGTACAACATGCAATGTGTGGGTCTCATGAGCAATAAAACGAGCTGAAATGTTGTTTGTGTTGATCTCTATTCCCTTTGTATTTAACGGTTCCGGAACTCTTGGAACCGAGGTGATGCAAAACTTTTTTTGATGTGTGTATCTCAAACAATTTTTAATAGCACATTTCCTAACCTTCATCTATTCCTTTAAAAAGCCTTCCCCCCATTGTCTCTCACACCTCTGGAATCCACAAAGCAGACACTCCCGCTTGACAAGCTCCAGCAACCCTCACTCAAGCGCCCCAACGTGCTAGCCATCTTGCATGTCCTCCTAACATAACAACTCTAGTTCAATCTCACGCCACCTCCTAAGAACACTAAACATACACTAGACAGACGTAACACAGCCTACAGGTTTTCAGGAAACGGGCCTCTAAACCTTGAAGTAGACCGTATGCGATATACATTCCACAGCAAAAGTATGAAGATTTCATTAATAAATCATAATTGTTTTCAGCAAATATGATATAATGAATATTTTCACACCAAAGAACGACAACTTGATTTATTGTAGGAATATTTTTAATGGGGCCTCCAAACCTTGAAATAAACCGTATGCGATGTTTCCTCTTACAAATTTCCGTCCCATTTCCCTCCCATTAGCGTCCCTTTTCCAAAATTACTCCCACAAAAAATATCCAGCAACCGAGTGGAAAGATGTTACAGAATTATAAAAAAAAGCAGAAAATACAGGACAGAGGTGGGCAAATTACTACCAATTGCAGTGGTACGTTCTTTTACGTGCCATAAATCTATGACATGGGCCCGCCGGCTATACTTCCCCTCTGATGGAAGGCATACTGAAGGATTTTAACGCTCTTAAAATTCCGACGACTTCAGCCGGGTTTGAACCCACTATCTTGGGCAAAGCAGTTCAGCTTGCTACCGACTACGCCACCGATGAATGATTTATTGTAAACCAATAAGCATCCGATGATAAGGCTAGCCTGCAACTGATCACCCATACATTTAAATCTATACACTGAACATGATGATGATGATGATGATATTGTTTTAAGGGGCCTAACATCTAGGTTATCGGCCCCTAATGGTTTGGGTGATCGTGAAGATGAAAATGAAATGCAAACTAGAACTAAAAACTAACTACTAACTTATATAATAGAAGAAGAAATGGAAAACAAAAGGAGAATAATGCAAATAAAGGACAGGAGGAAAAGAAATGCCCTCAACCCTTGAAGAATGCGGATTGAGAGACTGGGAAGGAAGGAGAGCCATGAAAGGCAGATAGGAAAGTGAAAGAGGAGGGGGTCCACCCCACAGGTAAGGGACAAAAGGGGGAAACCGGACCCAGCTCAGGAATCCCTCGGGGTCGCCAACTCCCGAACTCACCAGCCGTGAGCCCCTGAGGGTGTAGCAATATCCAGGGTGCACCAGAAATGGTGAAGCTACATACACCCTGCCTCCTTGAGGGCCTTGAGCAGAAGGCAGGAGAGAACATGAAAAGAAAAAGAAGGCTGACCCCTCGCAGAAGGAGGGTATCAGAAGAGATGAGACAAGGGCCAATTAAGGCGGGAAAGGAAGAGACTCCCTAGGCCTCGGATACCCTAATACCGTCGGGGTAGGAAGAGAACAAGAGGTGACCAAGTGAGGTCGACAGGAAAGAAGACAGAGAGGAGCCCGACACAAGTAAGTGGAAGCAATGCCGGACTCAGCTGGGGCCCCGTGACTGCCAACCCACGTCCCACTAGACGTGAGCCCCTGGGGGGTATACGCTGAACAGGCAAAGAAGGAAATTAGAGAAACACTTAAAGTAGGAGTATAGATTGAAAGAGAAATAATCTCAACTCAGAGATTTGCTGATAACATTGTCATTTTAGACGATACACCAAAGATTTTGAATGAATTTTTAAATAGTATGGACTCCGTCTTCAGGAAGGAATTCGTGATGAAAAAACAAAAATAATGGAATGTAGCCTAAAGAAATTAGAAACCCATATTGAAGTCAAATTGGCATGTGAAAAGCAAAGGGAAGTAGGAGACATCTGCTTCATAGGAAGCATGGAGGAAGTAAGGAGGATATAAAAAGTAGTCAGGCTCAGGTAAGGAAAGCTTTTCTACAGAAAAGGAATCTGTTGACATCGAATATAGATTTAGGTATTAGAAAGTCATTTTTGAAAGCCTCTTGTTTGGAGCGTGGCACTCTATGGAAGTGAAACTTGGACTGTTGGCGCAGCAGTAAAGAGGAGATTAGAAGCATTTGAAATGTGGTGTTACAGGAGAATGATGAAGATCAGATGTGTAGGTAGAGTAGCAATTGCAGAGATTTTAAGACGAGTGGGCGAGGGGAGATGTTTCTGGCAATTACTAATGAAGAGTAAAGGTAGGTTGGTAGGACACATACTAAGACAGCCAGGAATAAATAACTTAGTTATGGAAGGAAGGGTAGAGGATAAGAAGAGTGGGGGTAGACCAACGTTAGAAATGTTAAACAGATTGCCTCGGATGTAGGGTGTGCTAGGTATGTAAAGTTGAAACGATTAGCTCACGGCAGGGAGGCATGTAGATCGGCATCAAGCCAGTCAAAAGATTGACGACGCAAACAACAACAACCAAGGTCCATTCTATAACTATGTATACAATAAAATTAATCGGCGTAAGCTCTTCGTTGAATAAGCCACTGTGACCGGATGACAGTAGAAATGCAATCTCAAAACTTAATTTGTTTTTTGAGCCCAGGATAGTATCGCTCTGTTTGCAGCTGATCATAACAACATCTGCGGTTATCGTGTTGTTTCTTCTGCGAGGTTATTGCACGACAGATTTCAATTTCTTGTCTTACTTCACTCACTTCCCTGATTATAGGGTACCTCCTTGCTAACGGCAAGCAATCAAAGAAATATTGTTTCACTCGAGGTGAAAATGATAGATTTAATAAGCCTTCCCGTTAAGGGAGGAGTAATTGTCCTTCAAATTCCACAAGTTCATTTTAATTCAGCTGATTGCGATATTATCAAAGAGAAACTAGCCATTTTTATCAGATTTATACCTAACATTAATAGTGATATACTCATAGTAGAGCCCCTTAGCGAAGCCGTGCTCGTTAACCTTTTCCTTATTGGTGTATACAATTGTACACATTATATTAAACTTCTTGAATCTATTGCATTTTTATATGTTAATAATTTTTATGAGTGGAATATCTTTCTGAACACCTTAAATAAAGTGATAGCTAATGGGCTGCTCTCTAGTTTCAATATTTAGGAACACAGGATAAACAATCTAGTCATGGCAGCCACCAGGCGAAGAGAGAAGTAGTAGTATTGTGCCCGTTTAGACCGGAGTCCGCACGACCACATATGCATTTTACCAATAATCAGTCAGCACGAGAATCAAAATATCCCGGAGCGCCAGATGGGTTAAAGCAAATCGCAAAAACGACATCAAATTTATAAAAATGCTTTGCTGATTTTTGGCTCAATGCAACAATAAGGATAGAAGGAGATTTAATTGGGTGAAACACATCTGGTAAAATTATCTCAGTTTATTTAAAGTTAAAATCTGACTGCAAGAATAATGTTCAAAGCAGCATCATCCACGTGTGGCGATCCACACTCTTATTTACACACAATATACAGAAATCTTCCAAACACATTTGACAATCTTTTTGAAAACACAAGCCCGATTGTTAGTCCTGTGGACTGTGTTCCAAAATTATTAACATTTTATTCCAGTGCAAAATGAATTGTCCATACTGGAAATAACGTAGATCACTGTTTGACTATTTACATGGTATTAACACTCGTAGAATAAATGTTTATAGAATTTCTTAGACTTTCATTTGTTTTCCAGTTTTCCAAAATATATCGTTGAAACTATTATTATCATCGTAGCAACACAAATTATTAACACATATTAACAACATCTGAAAAGTATTTGACCATTGAGCATAGCATCGAAGAACTGTGCGAAGCACAACAACAATTAATTGTTCTTCTGACATTAAATATTCGAGAAGTGACTCGATTATGAACTTCAAGTTCCAAACAAAATATATGATTTCTGAATCATCAACTTGATCAATAAATGGTTGAACCATTCAACTATTAGATTTTCCACTTGGAATTATTATGAAAAAAATATTTATATTTATGGCCATTTCTAGCAACTTTCACAACTTGCAATTCTTCGACAGAATGCGGAAATAAGAATTGTAGTCTTATAATGAATTCATTTAGTTCATGGCACTAGGATTGAAAATATCCTTCAAATTATTCGTGGTTAAAGAATTATTTTAAATTGGCAGTGGCCCATTCTACTATTTGTGTAAGAACACAATATTATAACAACAACAACAACGGCAAAGGTCTTCCTCTGAAGAAGAATAAACTACTATCATGACAAATCCGGGTTCTAGCAAAATCAAATTCTAAATGGAATTCGTAAACAAGGTTGAAATAAGAACTGATGGTTTCAAAGAAATAACCTTCGGGTTATTCATACGACGAAATGTGTGGCTCCAATACTCCAACTATAAACCTGAGCCATCGAACCTGCTATTTGATTGATGCTCGAAAAAACCTTCATTCCTGCGACTTAACATGCGCACCTGGGAATGGCATTACAACTATTCCACACACATAAATTATCTTCCCAAAATTTATACAATAAATCAAGCCTCTGCTTGTTATCAACACTGGAAGATTAATAAACTTACGAGCCTATTCTATTCTACCATTCAGTTCAACCCGTGAATTTACCATACTTATGAAAAGCTTCATTTCACTTTCGAAGTGTATTTACGTCATGATTTTATATAAATACAAAAATCCTATTTGATACAAATATCAATTGCTTCCCGTTTCATGCCTCTCCGTGTTATATGAAACATATACTTTGCTCATTGCAAATATTAACTGTTCAACCAGAACTGAAATGTAGGTTGAATGCGGGCTTGCGCTAACCACTCTCCTTCGTAAAATCTCCTGTTCCATACTAGAAATGTTTCAACTACTTCATAGGCTCTTTCTCAATACATATGATTATTATAAAATATAATATCCAAGAATTATTTAGAAAAATTATGAAAATTATTATTATTATTATTAGTGGATTATTATTATTATTATTATTTCAAATATGTTTAATTATCATCTCATTATGTGAGAATCCACATGTTCGAACCTTCGAATAGGGAAAAAATATCCATTCCTCACCAAAAATAAATTTAACTTTTACAGTTACATCGGCTGATTACCGTGATTTCCCAAAAATATAAAAAATTCAAATAAATGCTCAAAATGCTCGGTCATCGATCCTAAACTGTTCTGAGTGCTGAAAATGCTCAGAATAAATCTAACTAGTCTTGCGTAAATCATTACAAGCTTTAAATATGACGGAAAAAATGTGTTGGTCATCTGCAGAAAAATAGTTTGTTCCAATTAGCTAAGCATAAAATAATTCAAATGTGGCTTACATTTCTTGATGTTCTTGAAGTGTAGTAAACCTGGTCTGTACCAGATTTATCCGTAGACATGCCCTAGCGGACAAGCACGTATAATCCTTGTATCGGCCGCCATTGTAGACCCACAAATCGTCTAGTCAGACATAGTGGTAGTATCTTTCGACGTTTTAAATGACTGTGGTTCCATTTTAATATGGGCTTCTAACAAAGCCATAACAGTTTGTTGAAAAGGGTCAGATCTAAGCGATCTCTTCTTAAATGTGTCAGTTGTAACTTAACTCACTGTAATCTCATCAGTACAAGAAAAACGTTGACAGTAGGGATGGGCGCGACTGAAGCCTGGAATCGAGAGTGTCGACTCGATAGACTCCGAACACCGGTCTCGGTTCGCATGAAGCCTCGCGACTCCACGTTAATCTGATGCGTATTGCGGGGCCGCTTCGCATGAAGCCTCGCGACTCCAAGCTCACGTGATGGGTATTGCGGGGCCACACGATCCCTTCGCATAAAGCCTCGCGATTCCAAGCTAACCTGATGAGTAAGGCCCGGATAGTTATGTGTTTATATGTATTTAATTTTAATAAATATTTTCTATTTATTTACATATATTTGCCGTTTTTATAAATAAATACATATTATGGCGAATTTATTTGTAAGTAGGCTACATATTTCCTGTATTTGGTGGTATGTCGCACTCCTTATATAAATGCTGCCGACATTTTCGACCCTTGGCAATTCCTTTAATTTGCCTCTCTATTTCGTGAATGTACCCCTGTCTCTGTATAGTAGTAGTATTTCAAGACAGGAATTCCCTGGCCATTAATTAGACTATAGCAGGGGGGCTTGTAGAAGACTCGCGACTCCAAGCTCACCTGATGAGTATTGCGGGGCCGCTTCGCATGAAGACTCGCGACTCCAAGCTCATATGATGAGTATTGCGGGGTGGCTTCGCATGAACACTCGCGACTCCAAGCTCACCTGATGAGTATTGCGGGGCGCTTCGCATGAAGACTCGCGACTCCAAGCTCTCCTGAAGAGTATTTCGGGGCCGCTTCGCATGAAGACTCGCGACTCCAAGCTCACCTGTTGAGTATTGCGGGGCCGCTTCGCATGAACACTCGTGACTCTGAGCTCACCTGATGAGTATTGCGGGGCCGCTTCGCATGAAGACTCGCGACTCCAACTCACCTGAAGAATATTGCAGGGCCGCTTCGCATGAACACTCGCGACTCCAAGGTCACCTGATGAGTATTGCGGGGCCGCTTCGCATGAACACTCGCGACTCCAAGCTCATCTGATGAGTATTGCGGGGTCGCTTCGCATGAACACTCGTGACTCTGAGCTCATCTGATGAGTATTGCAGGGCCGCTTCGCATGAAGACTCGCGACTCCAACTCACCTGATGAGTATTGCAGGGCCGCTTCGCATGAACACTCGCGACTCCAAGCTCACCTGTTGAGTATTGCGGGGCCGCTTCGCATGAACACTCGCGACTCCAAGCTCACCTGATGAGTATTGCGGGGCCGCTTCGCATGAAGACTCGCGACTCCAAGCTCTCCTGAAGAGTATTTCGGGGCCGCTTCGCATGAACACTCGCGACTCCAAGCTCACCTGATGAGTATTGCGGGGCCGCTTCGCATGAAGACTCGCGACTCCGAGCTCACCTGATGAGTATTGCGGGGTCGCTTCGCATGAACACTCGCGACTCCAAGCTCATATGATGAGTATTGCGGGGTCGCTTCGCATGAACACTCGCGACTCCAAGCTCATATGATGAGTATTGGGGGGTCGCTTCGCATGAACACTCGCGACTCCAAGCTCATCTGATGAGTATTGCGGGGTCGCTTCGCATGAACACTCGTGACTCTGAGCTCATCTGATGAGTATTGCAGGGCCGCTTCGCATGAACACTCGCGACTACAAGCTCACCTGATGAGTATTGCGGGGTCGCTTCGCATGAACACTCGCGACTCCAAGCTCATCTGATGAGTATTGCAGGGCCGCTTCGCATGAACACTCACGACTACAAGCTCATCTGATGAGTATTGCGGGGTCGCTTCGCATGAACACTCGCGACTCCAAGCTCATCTGATGAGTATTGCGGGGCCGCTTCGCACGAAGACTCGCGACTCCAAGCTCACCAGATGAGTATTACGGGGCCGCTTCGCATGAAGACTCGCGACTCCAACTCACCTGATGAGTATTGCGGGGCCGCTTCGCATGAAGACTCGCGACTCCAACTCACCTGATGGGTATTGCGGGGACGCTTCGCATGAAGACTCGCGACTCCAACTCACCTGATGAGTATTGCGGGGTCGCTTCGCATGAACACTCGCGACTCCAACTCACCTGATGAGTATTGCGGGGTCGCTTCGCATTAAGCCTCGCGACTCCAAGCACACCTGATGAGTATTGCGGGGGGCACACGGTCGCTTTTTTTCCGAATCTCTCATTATTATTATTATTATTATTATTATTATTATTATTATTTACAATCATTGTACCAAATTGTTGTAATATTGCACATTAGGCAGGTTGTATTACTATTATTGTTATAAATAATAATCATCATAATAAACACAATAACAATTACACCTACAACATTACCGATGATAACCCGAAACAATCTTCCATGTTTGCTGGCTAATAATCCTACTGTATTCATCGTAACACAAGGTATCAAGGGACGAACGTGGGTGGATAACAAGACCGTCACAATATGAGAGGCCTGTGCACACATCTTAAACAAAGCAATTAACAAACCATAACATAGGCCAAATCTTACATTAATTCAACACCCAACATTTGTTATTTGAGACACGTAAATGAAACACCCTATAATGAAAGTAAAAATACACACACAGTGCCAAGAACTTCGTAATTGGTATTCGACATTCCATATAACGATCCTGCCGGCAAAATAAATATCCCATAACTATGCAGCATATTCTCATACTGTAGAATCCTACAGTAGATCATAACAAAGAACGACTATGCATATAATCATTATATTGAATCGTTTTGCAGGTTATAATAGCTTGCCATGCATTTCAATACCAAAAAAGTATAACTGGCAAGCTAGCAGCAAGATTTTGTCAGCTGTATTGTAAACATGCCGCAGCGATGGCGAACAACGTTGCTGCTGGCGCTGTGTGGCATACATGTTCAAGCAGTTCCAAAAACAGATGTTAGATGGCGTTAGTGCATCAGTGGAGTCGAGACTGGAGTCGAGAGTATCGGTTCCAGCGGCAGCAGTCTCGACTCTTCGCGACTCCGTTCGCAACCCATCCCTAGTTGACAGTCTAAGCAGTTAACGGCTGTTCTGAAGATCGTTCCCTGGGCATGGTTTGTATATCACCATCTGCCATGCGCTAGACAACTTGCAGTTTCCCTTGCGTAGACTAATGAACGCCACCGTTATAGACTATTCTTCAATGTACTGGCGGATTGAAGTGGTTAAATAGTTACAAAATATGAAAACTGACTTTAAATGGATTTAAACATCCAAGTATTAATTTACTATTGGACTGTGACAAATACTGTTTTCTAGACAGAGTCTAGCATATGTCCTTTTTGGAAATATAAATATTTCCACCAATGTCTGTAGAAATACAATCACCTCAGTGATTCTCCTCACCAGAAACTTACTAAGTTCCAACTCGTTTGCGCAGCACTTCTCGTGACTATCACGATTTGAAAAGTACTTCTTCGTAGACGTGGCAACCATGTGCCTTGGCTCAGCGTAGACGCAACTTGTTCGCCAAGTGCTTGTGATGAATTGAGCTAACTATTGCTGCTCCAGCTTGCTTTTATACAAAAACGGTCAGGGTCACGCGTCATCGCCTGATATCTAGAAATCCTCATATCTCTTGAATCCCTGGTCCGATTTACTTGATATTAATTGCATTCTCTTTTATTTGGCCGTGCCAGTAATCTGATCCCAGTCTCAAGTCTCTGCTCCATAGTTAACTATTTAATCAATAAATAGTCTCCACCTCTGCTGTTCCTCGCTACGTCATTTACCATCCAACTATCGGTAATTTCCTTCGAAAGGCTTCGAGAAGCAATGTAGCGCGATATTCAAATATCCGAACTTTCAAACGCTGCTACAGCCTTTCCCTTGATATCTAGGTGTCTGAAACTTGGAATACCCATTCCTAGAGTTGGGCACAGTATCATGTTATATTTTCCATTGTTAAATCACGAAAAGCATAAATACCTAATGAAACATACTTCACATCGTAAAGTCTTTGTATTTGCTTAAGTTCGGTATCTAACATGGAAATGAAATGCATTTATGCGGCTTCGGTGGCGTAGTTGGTAGCATGCTGAGCTTCTATGCCCAAGATAGCGGGTTCAAACCCGGACGAAGCCGTCGGATTTTTTAAGAGCGTTAAAATCCCTCAGTAAGTTATGCCTTCCTTCGGAGGGGAAGTAAAGCCGGCGGTCCCATGTCATAGATTTATGGCATGCTAAAGAACCTTCCTCTAATTACACCTGTTTGAAGCTAAATTGTGTAGGTTAAGAATGTAAACAACGCTCTTAGGTTCCTACGTTCGTTGCAAAGAGCCGACTGCGGTGGCGTCTAGTTGCTAAGTTCTGAACTAGGCCTAGTAGTCGTTGACGGTGGCGTTTGGCGGCAAAAGTAGGAACTATTTGAAAAATTCAAAGTTTCAGTCCTTACTTGAATTAAAAAACAGATACACACACTAATGCAGCCATTACAATTAACACCGGTTATCAGACACATTCTACACACACCCAAAGTACACGGGGCTACATGACCGCGTTGTCGCAGCCCCTAAACTGAGGAACCAACCAACCAACCGGAATGCATTTCCTTGTGTTTGAAATATCACGTGTCCTATTGTTGACATAGTTTTTTGATTATTTTAACCTAGTCAAAATATCCGAGTTCCCTGATCTGAATTAAATTGTGAACGAGAGGATTAAAACAAGCACCATGACCATGAGGGCAGCTGCAGCAGGTCCGGCGATCGAATGTTCGAATCCCGGCGCTGACAGCGGCTATCCTGAGTGTGGTTTACCCCCGGGGTGTTCCACATTTCATCCAGGCAAATACCGGGATAGTACCTTACTTCAAGTCTCGGGGCACCTACCTCATCCTTGCCTCTAATACAGATACACATATTACTACTGTCAGAACATAAATACAGGTTATCAGACAAGTTCAACACACACCCATCTTAAAAAGGGCTGATGATCAAGATGGCCCAAGCCCCTAAATGAATTAACAGCAGCAAAAATAACAACAACAACAACAACAACAACGATCTAAGTAGGCAGTACAACAGATTTGGTTGGTTGGTTCTTAAGCTTAGGGGCTGCGACAACGTGGTCATGTAGCCCCGTGTACTTTGGGTGAGTGTAGAATCTGTCTGATAACCGGTGTTAATTGTGATGACTGTATTAGTGTGTGTTATCTGTTTTTTTTCTAAGTACAGACTGCAACTTAGAATTTTTCAAATAGTTCCTACTTTTGCCGCCAAGCGCCACCGTCAACGACTACTAGGCCAAGTTCATAACTTAGCTACTAGACGCCACCGCAGTCGGCTCTTGGCAACGAACGTAGAAACCTAAGAGCGTACAACAGATTTAACTCCTGTAGTTTTAATTGCTTCGATGTTATAGGTTAATTGATGTCTTCATTTGCTACCTCGATACAAAAAACCTTGCGTTGCAAATGTAATGTGTTTGTTCTCATACTTCGTCAGCATGTTCTTCATGTAGTAAACAATTTCTGAGATTGCCCTGGGTTTTAATGTGGCCATACTACTTAAATCTCCGTTAACCTTGCAACATTTTATGACGTCACTAGCGGACTCATCTTCTGAGAATTTTCCTCTTTTGTTTCTCGATGCTTTTAATTTTTGTGACCTGCCGCCAATTATCATATTATTTATATTATTATTGTTATTATTACCGTATTATTACTATTATTATATGCAACATTGTCTACATCTCTGAGCTGCTAAAAGCAAAAAACGAGGAGGAACCAAGAAGATTGGTTGCTGAAGACAGTGTGGATAATGGGGCCGGTATTGGGACGATCGGTACCGCGATATTCAGTCAGGTACCTTGCCCGTCTTGGAGTGAAATCTGAATATTATTCTAAAATACCGGCGGTGGTTGTTTTTATTGTTTTATTTCGGGACTTGGACATCGTGGTCATAAGCCCCTCGTACTTCGTTGTGTTTAGATTTTGTCTAATTTTACCTGTCTTCTCGTGGTATGTTTAACGGCGGCTGGGATTGGGATGGAGATGACTGTGTAGTGACAGAGCACGTTTAGATATGCTGAAATCGCTCATTTGATACAGAAAAATCATTTGGCCAAGCATGAAAAGGATTGCAAAACTTGGGCTGAAGCTTGTTTGGAATTCCAGAAGAGTAAGGTTCACAGGCACACAAAAAAAGTTCTAGCAGAATTTTCTGTATCAAATGAGTGATTTCAGCATTTCTAATCGTTTTAGATTAATTTCAAATCAATCGATTAACCGAGCATCGCATTCCTACCAGCTCCAGATGTTGATGTGTAACATCTTTCCACTCGGTTGCTGGATATTTTTTTGTGGGAGTGATTTTGTAAAAGGGACGGAAATGGGACGGAAATGTGTAAGAGGAAACAATGAGTGCGTGAGGTGACGGAGATTGGTACCATGACGTACTGTCGGCCATGTGGCTATGTGGAATATATATCACATACGGTTTACTTCAAGGTTTGGAGGCCCCATTATAGATATTCCTACAATAATTCATTGATACCACGACGTACCTCGCGCATGCGCACCGGTCAGCATTTGGCACTGGAGATTTACAAGTAGTTATTTCAATGACCAACAGAGTTCCCGGCAGACACATAGTAGGATAACATGTCAGATGTTACACATGATATACGACTACTGTAAGGTTCGTAAATTTTTTATTAATCACTATTATCCAACACCATTGTTGAAGGCTCATTGTTCCGTTGTATGCCCGATGAATGAAGTAGCTACATAATGCTACGTTGAAGAGACCTTTTACTGCTAATCCCACAGATGTACAGCAAGTGTCAAGTTACGTTGAGTGGTTAGCACTTTAAAATAGCTATATACTGTGTGGTTGTACTAAAAGTTGACGATGATGAGTAATTTAATTATTATCAAGCAAAATGAAATTGACTGATACTTCTGGTAGTAACAGTGGCTTCACCCTGAAGTAAGGCTGAACAGGCAATTCCGGGGTGGCCTTAAGTCAAGTATAGGGTTTGTAGGGTTTTAGTAGGTAAGAATCCTGCACAGTTATAAGTCCGGAAGCTTGCAATCTATCTTTTGAAGATTTTCCCACAGTTTCCCTCGGAATAATAATAATAATAATAATAATAATAATAATAATAATAATAATAATAACGGTACATAGGCTCTATATATATAGGCTATATATATACAGATTTGCAACATCATATAATATTTCTCGTATTTTATTTATAAATTAAATAAGAATATACACATCAACAATGCAAATAATTATAATTTGAATTAAAAGTAATTTTATGTTCGACCCTGACTATTATATGTCTGAAAACGGTATCATAATGATGGTCATTATAACACTATTTTTTCATTATGAAACAGTTTCTCCCACCAATCACAGCTCAAGAAACAGTTGTTTGACCAATTAGATAAGGATACCTTCGCGCATGCGCTCAAAATCCAACATGTTTATATAAATTACCGAAAGTGCACTGTTCATATGTTCGCGTAAATAAACTGGTGAATATGAGACAAGAAATAGCACTGTACTTCCCCAAATCCAATTTCTACACAGCGCGTTGGTTCCAAACGACTTCGGTGACATTTTTACTGAATAATGGTGTTCAATCTGAATATATGGCATTGAAGCGCACAGAGCGCATGCGTCGGTCTGTCAAAGAGCTTGGAAATCAGAGATATATTACCCAGCGCAGCACCCGATCACAAAATTCTAGTGACAATCTCAACAGATATTTATGAATATTTATGTTAAAACATATAATAAAGTTATAATCGTTGGACATAAACAGTCGTATGCAACTCACCTATAATGGTAATTAAGACACTCTTATGGAAATTATAAAACTCGCATACGCTCGTTTTATAAACATAATCGTGTCTTAATTATAGCCATTATAGGCTCGTTGCATAAAGTACTATAGTCTTTAATTAAAAAAAGATAGTTTCCTTCAAATACATAGCACCTCCAAACAAATAAATTAAAATTAAAATTAACCAACTCAATATATATTTTGCCTAAATTTGTTTTGAGTTAGCTATAATTTTAACAGTTCAAAATCATTACTAATGGAAATGTAATACATTCATTTAGTTAACCTCCATGTTCTTTACATTATAGAAGAAAATGGAGGATTCTTGGTCTGAAATGTGCAAGAAAAGTGTAGAGGAAAGTCGCCAAATATGGGGAGTTTTCTTTATAGTGCTCACATTAGCCATAAGAATGCACGGATTTGCATTTATCACGAATTAACATCATGGAATATACTATGTTCATTAAAAATATGGGTACTTAATGTTGTAATACTCTCTGATATTATTGTTAACTTTAAAAGTGCACTTTCCCCTATTAGGCAACCTGGGTTCGTAAAATGGGGAGGTAACAAATCTCACAGTTTTTATTTATAAAAGATACACTGAATAACATAATTATATTTCTAATTAAAACATTTATTCTGACAATGTGATAAAATCATGAATATAAATAGTACAAAATACAAAAATGAACATTGTAAGTTAATAACAGTTCTAGTTTCCTGTTGCCGAACTTCCAAACAAAATTTCACACACAATGCGTAAGCCCAGCACTCTGTTTTGAATTAACGTGAGTGCACTGCCAACTTTTACATCTGTCTATCGGCTCTTCAGGGCGAGTGTGGGGCACGAGGGAAGGCATGAACAGTCAGGGAGAACTATTTATTTATTTATTTACTCTGCTGCTCCACCACGCAATCCATTTCCCCTGTTAGTCATCTTTGGGATTGGAACAGCTCGAACCCCCACCCAGTAGATGTTGAGACCTCTGGTAAAATGCCACCACTTTTGTGTAGAGTATAAGATGATGGAATACCCCAATCTAGATTTCCATGTTGTACCTCTGCTGAGAGATTCGGAAAATCATGGTCCCGGAAGATGCTGCCTTCATGTACGCACGACCAAACAGCTCACCAACCCATTTCTTCCTTCCCGGCCTCTAAAGGAACGGTATGCCACTTAATAAAAGCTGAACTATCCCATTACACTCAATAGAACGTAATATGGGGTTCCCATATTAGGAGACAATGAACTCCCCATATTAGGCTATTTCAGTGTCCATGCTTTAACATTTTACTTCCAAGAAATTTATAGGTTAAGACAAAATACTAAAATAGTACTTAGAACCCAAACCCCTGACTGTATATACAAACACATTTAGAAAATTAATTCACTTACCTTTTCTTATCAATTCGTACTGTACCCAAAAATACCTACCCTCAGCTTGTTGGAATCCCTCGATGGTAACTGGATCGTAGAACCTGAAAACTCCGGCTAGAAAACCCCCATATTCTACCAACAAGTGACGAGGATAATGGGATACAGGAATTCCTAACTGAGACTACGTTAAGAAATGCCGTGGTAAACGACCAAAGAGCAGCTCAAAAGCACGAGAATTCCGAAAAGACGTAACCTCTGGTGTGGAAAACACCGAAATACCTACCACTAGCCTTCTTAACGTGTTCTCTAATCTTTCTATCAAACATCACACTGCGAAATTGTATATCCTTAAAGGAAAAAAATATTATAATACACATTTACATTTATGGTGTGACACTTTTCTGAGTGTTACTGGCAAGTTTCAGAACTGACACTTTCCATTAGTGTCCTATTCGATTTGTGGTTTCTTATAATATTGTATTTTATCAATTTAATCTGACCAAGCAATTAAGCTAAGTTGATTTTCTATTAACAGACACCTATAATAAACTATCATCACCAAATCAAAATAGGTATGATTATAAAACCTGATAGGTGATGATGATGATAATTGTGTTTTAAGGGGCCTAACATCTAGGTTATCGGCCCCTAAACCTGATAGGCATCGCAATGATTCCAGGATGTGAAATCCTACAAAGTAGATTTAATTATCCATGCATGAAAAGCATGATTCTTCGCAACAAAATATTCAGAATATTCTGAAATTTCAATGCCCTAGGCAATAATTACACTTGGTTTCAAAAATCCATCTGAATGGATTGTAATTCATTTCACAACACGGAATATTTCTCTGAATATCGTTTCGACAATAGCCTCTATATGGCCTCATTATCACATATTATGCTGCACTAAGCATTCATATAACCATTAAACATTGCATTACTTTAAATCAATGCCTTAAATAATCACCTTCCTTGGTGAACGATGAATTCTAATACTAGGCTTAATTAACAGCTCAAATTCACATTAAGAATAGTATTGCTAGAATTATACAGATTTCGCTACATTTTAATTATCAATATTAATCTTTGTTTCATTTAATCTTACATTATTCATAGTGATCACAATGCGTTGCTTTTAATAGGTTTAATTATAATCACAAATCTGGCGATAGATCTGCCTCCACATAAATCTAATCTGGGATTCAAGTTAATAAACAGGATGAATGTTTATCAATGTCTACATTAATCAAATCTGTGTAAATATAACGTGTATATTATCCATCTACTATGGATCTCAATAATATCTAACGAAGCGTAGCTATCGTGTTTCAAAATCTCAAAATGTCACTGAAGGAATAAATTGGATCAAGCCAAATGTCGGAATAAATCTACTCAAAAGGATTCGAGAACGACGAATATTGTCCTACAACACCGGTCTGGGTAATCATGACAATTAGCACTCCAATTGATCGGTTAGAAACACTATAGGCATCTATCTGCCAAAAGAACAGAATAAAATTTCCTAACAAAAGCAAAAGAATCCACCTTCTCCACTCACAATAGCTTTAACAACCTTTCAACAAAATTTTAATAATCAATCTGAATTTTGAAATCCAACTTTCGAGTGTATAACAGTTCTTGGAGTTGAACCATAATTGTAGCTCAAATTTGAGTCTACCAAAATTGAACAATGTCTTAAATAGACATATTACGAGTGTTCATTCACTATCAAAAACACGTGGAATGAAGAATCTTGACCTACTGGTTCCTCTTCTCTACATTAAATAAATTCCCAAGTAAATAACTTGAATTTACAATTACTATAATTTCAAACAACAATTAATTTAATAAAAAGTAGGTGCATCCTTTACTAGGATCAAAACCCTGTCTAGAATAGAATCAGTCTTGACAAGATTGTCAAGCCTAAACTCTACTCTTAGACATGCTACTAATAATCCTTAAGAAATGTGACAACATGACAACTTTAGAATGCTAATACTTTACTACGATTAACGGGACTTTTCCTGTACCTTTGTTGATTCTTGGAGCTCACAGAAGAACAATGACATGCCCTTCATAACGATTCCTTCCTTACATATGGCAATGGTATAGATCCTCCAGGGCAATGAGAACCGAATCCTGGAACACCAGACATCTCTCCCCTGGCTCCAGCTGGTCCTCAGGATATCTCCCATACTGGTTGAACTGTCAGCTACCACTCCACAGAAAGTTCCTTTCATCACAGGCGATCACATTCTAATCATTCCTCCCGACATCCGGTTAATAAACGTGGTCGAAATGACACAAGAGCAGATTTCAATATTTGTAAATATTAATACAGTTACAATGTCCATGCAATTGTATGAAAAGTCACTTCACGAATGTTAGCATTCACTGTCTCAACTGGCCACAAAATATGTGCTTACAGTTTCAAGTTCCGACACGGCGAACTGTGCTTGCATTTGGAATTAGTCTTCAAGCTTGTAATAGCCAAGTATTGTGTTCATGAGAACGGCACATTACTTGCTTATAAAGAACAATCATCAGTTCTGACATACTGTACTGCTCATTCGTCCGCAATAGTTCATGCGTAAAATAACTGAAGTCCCGTTCGTCATTGGAATCTTCAAAACATACAGGGATTGTACATATTATATGAAACGGACTTTACACTCACGACTCGCGTGATATAAGTGTTATCACCGGTCCAAATCTGGATGTGGCTCTTAGAGCGACAAACTGCGTTCTGCTTTCACTCCCCAGCAGACTCTTAAGAGCCACAGCTGCCTCGATCGCTGCGTTACCTGGACTTACAATTTACAATCTTGATGTACAGTTATCATATTTTCCATGTTCCTGTGGTTTCCATTACATGAGAGTACTTCATAATCCGTTACCTGCTATTATGACGGACATGTCATAAAGCTTCAAAACATATATAAAGCTTTTATTCCTGTTTTATAGGCATAATTAATCTCTTGGCGGCGGTCGACATAATCAATGCTATTGACCATCCAGCCGTGACGTCAGCTCTGCCAACGCATGCCCTCGGGCTTGCTCGGCGTAACCACTGCCATCGTAATGTACTGGCCATTATGCAGCGACTCTTAACGATTGATCAGCTGATCGGTAGGGGGTAGAGATGGCGAACATTTTGCTTTGTGCTGTGTTGTTTATATCTTTTATGAATCCGCGTGAAAAGTGATACTTGAGAACGCTTCTACTTACGTCATCTAGAATGAGGATTATTTACACACATCAAAAAAAGTTTTGCATCACCTCGGTTCCAAGAGTTCCGGAACCTTTAAATACAAAGGGAATAGAGATCAACACAAACAACATTTCAGCTCGTTTTATTGCTCATGAGACCCACACATTGCATGTTGTACCATCATACAGCTAGACTTTCAGCATTTGTGGTCCAGATTGCAGTACACACCACTACCTCTAATACCCAGTAGCACGTCCTCTTGCATTGATGCATGCCTGTATTCGTCGTGGCATACTATCCACAAGTTCATCAAGACACTGT
Source organism: Meconema thalassinum (assembly GCA_946902985.2). Taxonomy (NCBI): domain Eukaryota; kingdom Metazoa; phylum Arthropoda; class Insecta; order Orthoptera; family Tettigoniidae; genus Meconema; species Meconema thalassinum. Next base: position 167,621,180 of record OX336396.1, read on the forward strand.
TGGTCCAAATTGTCCCACTCCTCAACGACAATTCGGCGTAAATCTCTCAGAGTGGTTGGTGGGTCAAGACGTCCATAAACAGCCCTTTTCAACATATCCCAGGCATGTTCGATAGGGTTCATGTCTGGCGAACATGCTGGCCACTGTAGTCGAGCGATGTCGTTATCTTGAAGGAACGCATTCACAAGATGTGCACGATGAGGTCGAGAATTGTCGTCCATGCATGAAGACAAATGCCTCTCCAATATTCTGCCGATATGGTTGCACTATGGGTCGGAGGATGTCATTCAGGTATCGTAAAGCCGTTTCGGAGCCTTCCATGACCACCAGTGGCGTACGTCGGCCCCACATAATGCCACCCCAAAACATCAGGGAACCACCACCTTGCTGCACTCGCTGGACAGTGTGTCTAAGACGTTCAGCCTGACCAGGGTGCCTCCAAACACGTCTCCGACGATTGTCTGGTTGAAGGCATATGCGACACTCATCGGTGAAGAGAACGTGATGCCAATTCCGTGGGGTCCATTCAGCATGTTGTTGGGCCCATCTGTACCGCGCTGCATGGTGTCGGGGTTGCAAAGCTGGACCTCGCCATGGACGTCGGGAGTGAAGTTGCGCATCATGCAGCCTATTGCGCACAGTTTGAGTTGAAACACGACGTCCTGTGGCTGAACGAAACGCATTATTCAACATGGTGGCATTGCTGTCAGGGTTCCTCCGAGCGGCAATCCGTAAGTAGCGGTCATCCACTACAGTAGTAGCCCTTGGGCGGCCTGAGCGAGGCCTGTCATCGACAGTTCCTGTATCTCTGTACCTCCTCCATGTCCGAACAACATCGCTTTGGTTCACTCTGAGACGCCTGGAAACTTCCCTTGTTGAGAGCCCTTCTTGACACAAAGTAACAATGCGGACGCGATCGAACTGCGGTATTGACCTTCTAGGCATGGTAGAACTACAGACAACATGAGCAGCGTACCTTCGTCCTGGTGGAATGACTGGAACTGATCGGCTGTCGTACCCCCTCCGTCTAATAGGCCCTGCTCATGCATGGTTGTTTACATCTTTGAGCAGTTTTAGTGACATCTATGAACAGTCAAAGGGACTGTATCTTGGATACAATATACACAGTCAACGTCTATATGCCGGAGATCTGGGAACCGAGGTGATGCAAAACTTTTTTTGATGTGTGTATTTTCTGAAACAAATGTTCATTATGTAGGTAGGTTACTGTATCTACGCAAATTTTGCGTTGCATGTTTGTCATCACACAGAAGGTTATGTTTTAGTTAGGACCTCTATATCACTTATTATTTCGACTCATACAAGGTTTCTTGGATGGTAATAAAATGTTGTTAGTTCAGAAACCTCCTTCCCAGGTCGCAGGTATGTCAAAAGTGTGATTATAGCAACTACCGGTATTATGAAAGAAATGATAATGTGGCTTGCTTCTCCTTCCCCATCACTACAATTTAAGAAAGCAATGCATACACAAAATTCGTATAAATTATTTATTCATTACGAGAAATACAAGAGTGTGTGTTAACATTTCCCTGAAAGTAAGATACCATTCTTCGGGGGAGAAGAGATAATCGCCTTGATGGTAGGTTGTTAGTTAATATGGTTTCAATTATTGTAAGAAGTTCCCAAACTTTAGCCTATGCTAGGACTGGAAACATTTCTAATATGATAATGCTGAGGTTAAGTTACTTACCGTATGTAAATCAGAGAAGCGATATCCAATATTCAGTATCTACTGAAGTCAGTCCAAGTTACATTATTTGTGAGAATGGTCTCTCGATCAAGCTCAAGTGAATATGATAATGTTTTCGTGGCAGCATTTGTATAGGCTACTATATTTACATTAATTGAATTGTTAGCACCTGGTGTATGTACTGTAGGTTCATGATACCTGATTTCAAGATTACAACTCATTGTAAATTCCTGATGCAAGAAACAAGTTAGATTGAGTCATAGAAAATAAGTGCTGTTAGGATAGGCCCTGTGTAAGTCACCTTGAGGGTGGCCTGAGCATTGATTACAGTTAGAGATAGGTTACATTGTGCTTTGTCATCCACGAGCAGTTTAGGACGTGATCTGTTGAATAGCCAAGAGTGATGTGGGGTTTTCTCAGGCATCTACCATACACCTTTTCAAAGAGGTGAACAACGAGAAAATGGCCAGGAATAGATCTTATTCTCGACGTCAAAATACTACAATTTAGCCCTGTTTGTGTGTTTCAAGGTCCTAGTAAATGTACCGGCAATGTACCACTTTGTTCACTCGCAAAATAGGCCATAGGCCGGATTCGAACAAGCGGAGCGATAATTAGGCGTATGTAGTGGTAACGGATGGAAGTGCCAATCAGCCCTAAATAGCATTGCTATTTTCTACGTCTTGAAGCGGGAGCGTAATTTATATTAGGTTTGAAGAGACTGCGTGTGAAGGGAGCTATCTGACTTGCTGCTGCGACTATTACGACCCTAGGCGTGACGTCACAGTAGAGCCTTACGGCCTGTACATTATGATGGCAGTGGCGTAACCAACCTCAAGTATCCCTGGGCCGAGAAACATCTGTTTATGAATCGCCCTCTGGGTTTCCAACTAAGATACATGTTGCGCTAGAATAAAAGGTATTCTGCTCATGAGGATGAGGGTAGAGTACCAATTCAGAAAACTGAGAAATATTTCACAGCGATGTAGAACAACAAACTTCAATAACAAAATGGCTATGATGCGCAGCTAACGGCAACTTCGCGCTTTACACACACAGCACATGGGCAACAAGTTAACATATTCACCGCTAGGTAACAGCATCTACTAAATGATAAAATACTACTTCCCCATATTTGGAAACCTCCCTATATGTATGGCGACTTTCTTCTATCTAATTTAAGGAATGTAAATAGAATATTTTTTCATTGACTTTGTTTTTCTTGACCATCCTGTACTAATTCAGATAATGATACTTTATATTTATTATTATCAGCTGTCCCAGAAAGACTAGATCTTTACCTGGATACAGCGTCTCAGGTAAGAGATTTAGGTATTATTCATGATGATAAACTGACATTCTCTCCCCACATTGACCATATCAAATCTCGCGCAATGCGTAGTCTCGGCATTCTATACAGATTCACAGAAATTAAAGACCTCACTGCACTTACATTATACTTCACCACATTTGTTCTCCCTATCCTAGATTTCTTTTCTCCAATTTGGTCTACTTCGGCTATAACCAATATTTCTAAATTGAACAGTGTCTTTAATTTCTTCATATCAATAGTCAATGCTCGCAATCCTTCACTTAAGGCACTTTGCCAAATCAGACATTTTAAATCAGCTCAATGTACTCGACCTGAGAAGCCATCTACACTTTACTGCCCTGTGTTTCCTACATAAAAATATGAATGGTTACACAAAATGTAACATGCTCTTAAGCTACTTCCCACTTCATGTTCCCTCCCGTTCAACACGTCAGAACCATTTACACCACATACCTCGCCCACGTCTTGAAGTACAGAAGCGCTCTATTTTCCACCGTCTACCTACCCTTAGCAACTCCCTTCCAAATATTGACATATTCGCTCCCTATAGAACATTCAAACATAACATTAGAAGATCCCTTTCACCCTCAATTCCTACCCCCTCACCCTCCTCATCGCCCACTACCCCAATCATTCCCTGCGTCTTTCCCGAGATTTATCCCTTGCTGCCATCACTGCCAATTGTTACCTGTTATTGTTGTTGTTGTTGTTTTTGTTAATATTATTTAAAATTGTTAAAATATTAGTGTAAAATGACTTTTCATGGTTGTATCTAATAATTATTAAATAAATAAATAATGTTAAATTCATAACCATCTGCCTAATAGAAATACAAGAAATTCAATTTGAAATGTGTGTATTAAATGGTATAAATTTAGCCATTGACACAACCTAGTATCCTTAAAGCAACAACATCTAAGTAACTAACTATCCTGGGATAGACATATAATGCAATCTATTTTCCATATTTTCTGAACAACTATGTGTCAAACATGAGGGCTATCCTGAAATCTGCAATTGGGCAAAGATGTCCCATGATGATCATATAGGTGAGAGATTTGATCTCCTCTGAGCAGTATACTAAGTTAAAGAATGCGGTACGTACTCAAGTTCCTCCAGTTCCCAGATGTTTCTTTAGTTAAATGCACAGTGAATTCGCACGGAACTGTCTGTACACAAGAGTTACGTCCACACCACACTACCGGACGTTCCACTACCGTATGAACACACGTTCCAGGAGTGGAAGTACATTATTATTCAGAGAAACCTAGATTTAGGATCTTCCCAAGAGACTAGTACTCTCATCTGCGTGTACTAATCCTCGGAGCTAAGTGCACTTTCCTCCAGAGGCTCACAACTAGCGGAACGTGTATTGGCGACCACGGGACCCCAGCTGAGTTCGGCATTGCTTCCACTTGCTTCGGGGTCCCCTCTGCCCTTTTTCCTGTTGGCTTCCTTTAGTCAGCTCTTGTTCTCTTCAGACTCCGACAGTAATAGGGTATCCAAAGCCAAGCGTGACTTACACTTTCCCGCCTTAATTGGCCCTTGTCTCATCTTTCTTGATACACTCGTTCATCGAGGGGTCAGCTTGCCACGGTGGGTGAGTGGTTAACGTGTCGGTCTACTAATACCAAGCTTGCAGGTTCGCTCCAGGCCGTGGTAAGTGATTTTTGAAAGGCGGCAAAAATTACGACTTGTCATACGATGTTGGCATGTCAAAAAAAACATTTGAATTCAGTAGGCCGTGTTTATAATGGCAAAATTAATCTCAGGAGTTTCCGCCAACACATAGCTCCTCATTTCTCTACTAGAAAGCGCTATAGTGTTCAAGGAGCTTACATATCTATGCATCGAGCAGATAATGGCAATAATTAAGAGACGAGTTTTATAATTTCCATACCAGTGTCTTAATTACCATTATAGGCGAGTTGCATACGACTGTTTATGTTCGACGATAATTATAACTATATTATGTTCGAACAAAAATATTCATAAATATCTGTTGAGACTTCGCCAGTTTTATGTACTGAACAGAGCGCTTGGACGCAGAGAATACCTTGTATTTGACCATGGCCTCCTCAAATACCCCACAATGACACTAGCCACGCAGTGAAATTTATAATAGGAGGCCGTGGAAGTCAGCGCAGATGCGATGCTATCCTTAAATAATTGGTCTCACAACTGTTTCTTGAGCTCTGATTGGTGGGAGAAACTGTTTCATAATGAATAATAGTGTTATAATGAGTTTCATTATGATACAGTTTTCTGAAATCATCGTCGAACATAAATGTATTTATGTTCGACGATGTCGAAATGTAAACATTATGTATCAGAAAACTGTATCATAATGAAACTCATTATAACACTATTATTCATTATGAAACAGTTTCTCCCACCAATCAGAGCTCAAGAAACAGTTCTGTGACCAATTAGGTAAGGATATCTTCGCGCATGCGCTCAAAATCCGACATATTTCTGTATTGGCAAGCAAAGTGAATGGTTTCTGCTTTTGGAGTGCCTTGACCCACGCATGCGCTCCGTTCAGTCAGCAAAGCCAGCGCGCCCTGTTCACTAACTGAATCCCACATATATTTATGAATATTTATGTTAAAACATATAATAAAGTTATAATTATCGTCGAACATAAACAGTCGTATGCAACTCGCCGATAATGGTAATTAAGACACTCGTATGGAAATTATAAAACTCGCTTACGCTCGTTTTATAAACATACTCGTGTCTTAATTATTGCCATTATAGGCTCGTTGCATAATATACTATTATGTGTGTTTCTATTACACTCCGCAAACTTTTATTGTTCTATCAGGAGTTAAAAAAAGTCCTCTCGGCACGCCGGAAGGCGGAGGTAGATTTCATCGGGCAAACTTGGGGATAGGCGAAAATAGGCAGAATATGCACGTTTTCGTAGAAGGAGCAGACCTCATTTATTGCGAGAAAGTATTTTATAATTGGAGCTTAATTAACTTTGTTTTTCGTTATTTTATGCATATTTTAAACATTGCATTGTCTAGTGGGGACGGTAACCTTTCTGTCATTTGGGGTACATTTTTATACTTGTGGTCACACTGTCCTTATGCAATGTTTCGACACTGATGTGTAACTATGTAACGGTCTGTTACTTCTTCACGCAAAATTATATCTCCCGCAGAGATTTTGGTTGGTTCCTCAGTTTAGGGACTGCGACAACGCCGTCATGTAACCCCGTGTACTTTGGGTGAGTGTAGAATCTGTCTGATAAACAGTGTGAATTGTGATGGCTGTATTAGTCTGTAATTCAGGTAAGGACTACAGACGGTCAATTTCAAGCTGTAGTTCCTAATGTTGCTACCAGATACTACCGTCAACGACACCTAGCTCTGAACTTGGCTACGAGATGCCACCGCAACCAGCAACTCGCAACGAACACTGGATCTTCCCCTCCAAAGGCAAGCATACTGAGGGATTTTTAGCGCTCTTAGAAGATCCGACGACTTCGGCCGGCTTTGAACCCGCGAACTTGGGCATAGAAGTTCAGCATACTACCAGTTACGTCACCGAGGCCGCTTCTCACTTAGTCAGATGGAAAGCTGAGTGTGATCGCGTGCAAGTGCGTTGTCATGGCAACGTCTGATGACTCATCCCTCATCAATTTAGTAGTGTTGTCATGGCAACCTCTGATAGCTCTTGACATTTTCTTATAATTCCGAAATCATTTTTCTCATCCCTTGGCGTAATGGTGGGTCATATCAAAAATTCTTTCAGACAAAAGTTTTAGGTAATTATTAGGGGAATATTTTCCATTTTGTACGGTTTTGAAATTGTGCCTATTAAGAGAGATATGATTAATGTTTCCCGAAAAACCCCCTTTTCCCCACCCCTTTGGTCAATGGTTGGTGCTATCAAAAAACTCTTCAAACATTAATGTTTGGGCCTTATTCAACACATAGTATGAACTTTGAATGAATTCGATATTTCAAATATTAAGAGAGTTATAGCGATATTTCACTTTTTTGAAAAAAAAAAAAGACCCCCATTTTCACCCCCGTCGACCGATTGTGCCCATTAACGAACTCGACCGAGATTTGATAGGTATACATATTCGGTAAAAAATTCGAAGTGATTGGTGCAAAATTGCGGTAGTTATCGTGTCCACAAGAAAGTGATATATGTATATATACAGTATATATATATATATATATATATATAACTTTTTAACTGACGGTGTTTTTGGGGTCTAGGGGATGTGAAACGTGAAGATATGTCGAAATTTTCCGGAAGTTGAAACATGGTACCCATTGCAATAGTTAGCTTTCTAATGAGATCTACCTAAAAAACTCTGAATCCAAAGCAAAAATTTAGCAGCAAGAAGTATGGCCACGGGTGAATATATGCAACCTGCCATGGATTCTTGTTTGCCAGTCGGGAACTGGCAGCTCCTGCTACTGAAATGAAACTTAAACTTTTGCCAACATATCCAATCTGTGAAACATTCTGAAACGACGACAGTCATTTGTTTTTCCCTGGCATATAAACTATGTCGAAACAAAATTTCAGCTAAATCTGCTCAGTAGTTTTTGCGTGAATGAGTAACAAACAGACACCACAAGACATTTATATATTAGTCTTCTTCTTCTTGTTAGCGTGCCTGTCCGTTTCGGACGCTGGCAATCAGCATGGCTATTCTGGCTCTATCTCTGGAAATTCGGAATAATTCTTCCGAGCTTTTGTTGAACCAGGTTCTAAGGTTGTCGAGCCAGGAAATTCTCTTTCTGCCGGGCGATCTCTTTCCTTCTATTAGGTAGATTTCATTAGAAAGCTAACTATTGCAATGGGTACCATGTTTCGACCACCGTCAGTTCAAAAGTTTATACATAATTTATGTATGTATATGTATATCAGTTTCTTGTGGACACGATAACTGCCGTAATTGTGCACCAATCACTTTTAATTTTTTACCGAATATGTATACCTATAAAATCTCGGTCGAGTTCGTTACTGGGCTAAATCGGTCGAAGGGGGTGAAAATGGGGGGCTTTTTTTTCGAAAAAGTGAAATATTGCTATAACTTTCTTAATATGTGAAATATCGAATCCGTTCAAAATTCATACTATGTGTCGGATAAAGCCCTAAAATTTATGTTTGAAGAGTTTTTTTATAGCACCAACCATTGACCAAAGGGGTGGGAAAAAGTGGGTTTTTCGGGAAACATTAATCATATCTCTCTTAATAGGCACAATATCAAAACCGTACAAAATTGACAATATTCCCCTAATAATTACCTAAAACTTTTGTCTGAAAGAATTTTTGATATGACCCACCATTATGCCAAGGGATGAGAAAAATGATTTCGGAATTATAAGAAAATGCCAAGAGCTATCAGTGGTTGCCATGGCAACACTACTAAATTGATGAGGGATGAGCCATCAGTCGTTGCCATGACAACGCACTTGCACGAGATCAGATTCAGATTTCCATCTGATTAAGACAGTGTGAAGCGGCTTCGGTGACGTAACTGGTAGCATGCCGAACTTCTATGCCCAAGGTCGCGGTTTCAAAGCCGGCCGAAGTCGTCGGATTTCCTAAGAGCGCTAAAAATCCCTCAGTATGCTTTCCTTTGGAGGGGAAGTTCCAAGGTTCGTTGCGAGTTGTTGGTTGCGGTGGCATCTAGTAGCCAAGTGCACAGCTAGGTGTCGTTGACGGTAGTATCTGGTAGCAACATTAGGAACTACTGCTTGAAATTGACCGTCTGCAATCCTTACCTGAATTACAGACTAATACAGCCATCACAATTCACACTGTTTATCAGATAGATTCTACACTCACCCAAAGTACACGGGGTTACATGACCACGTTGTCGCAGCCCCTAAACTGGGGAGCCAACCAAAATCTCTGCGGGAGATATAATTTTGCGTGAAGAAGTAACAGACCGTTACATAGTTACACATCAGTGTCGAAATCTTGCATAAGGACAGTGTGACCACAAGTATAAACATGGACCCCAAATGACAAGAAGGTTACTGTCCCCATAAAACAATAAAATGTTTAAAATATGCATAAAATGACGAAAAACAAAGTTAATTAAGCTCCAATTATAAAATACTTTCTCGCAATAAATGAGGTCTGCTCCTTTTACGAAAACCTGCATATTCTGCCTATTTTCGCCTATCCCCAAGTTTGTCCGGTGAAATCTACCTCCGCCTTCCGGCGTGCCGAGAGGACTTTTTTTTTCCTGCAGTATAAGTTGAAATAGCTCATACCTTTTTAGCCTACTTTTCACCTTTTGCAAAAATGAGGAAAAAGTAGACTTATGAGATCGATCCGGGAAAATGTGTGTGTGTGTGTCTGTCTGTCTGTCTGTCTGTCTCTTTGTCCTTCTGTCTTTCTGTCTGAGTGTGTGTCCCCCCCTATCAAATCCTAAACGGCTGCAGAAATCGAAACCAAATTTAGTATGAGTAAATATATATACCGGAATATCTCACGTCCATATTTGAAAACGATGTAAGTGCTACCAACTGCTGAAAAAACGCACTAGAAATTTGAGCTCCATGTTGGATATCTTGGAAGGTATGCATGGGAGCTATTCCAAAATTGGCACACATGTAGATAATACTATTTCAGTTTAATTTCCAGGAGGCCATACATGACAGTGTTGCCAAAATAATTTTAAGCCTTCTGATAAGTCCAATTTTTAAATGCCTATAACTTCTACACTATAAATTGGATTTCAACCAAATTTTGTACGTAATATGTATACGTAAACAGATATGACTGAGCGTATCCTTAGGAGCCACCAGGGCTGCCAACTGTTAATAATCTCTATCTCTATTATTTTATCCATATACCAATATATCAGAAAGTATGCAAGCTGACAGCTTTAAACTATGCACACGTATAGTACCTGGCATTTCATTTCAGATTAGGCTATTTCCGACCAGCACACGAATGTCATTGTTGCCAACATGCTTTTACGCGTGTTGATAGATCCAATGTCCAACTGCATGTAACGTCCATAGGACTTCCAACATTTTTTTTTAAATTCTGTACATTAAGAGATGGAACTAAGAATATATTCAGTCACCAGGGCTGCCAACTGTAATGCTCTATTAGGCTACATTATATCAGGCATATTTCGAACTAATTCGACATTTTTATTATTATATTACCAACTTAATTTCGTCATTATTCTAGATAGGTTCATATACTGTAGAGTAATCATTGGCATGAAACTTAATTTTAAGAAAGGTAGCCTCTTTAGTTCGTCACGGAACTTCTTTTTTGATTCCTCATAATGTGACCAAGGTACGGCAGTTTACGACACTTAATGATGTTGATCAGTTCTGGTCTTTTTTCAACTCTGCGTTGAACTTCCTGATTTGAAACTTTATGAATCCATGATATTCTCAGTATTCTTCTGTAAAGCCGTAGTTCAAAGGCTTCTAGTCTAACAGTGGTAGCCTTCGTAAGGATCCATGTTTCTACACCATACAAGAGCACTGGGAACACATAGCACCTGAGGAGCCGTAGTTTGGTGTTCATGGTAAGATCGTGGCTTTTGAAAATTGAGCTCATCGAGTTGAAAACTCTCCTCGCCTTTCCAATGCGATATTTTATCTCCTGAGAACAGCCCCATGATTTGGTAATGTTGGTACCCAGATATGGATGTTGGGAAACTCGCACTATGGTACAGGGCACCCGAGAATGTTCTCCGCAGTGGGTACGTGCAGCTGTGAGTGGTTGAGTCATGAGTTTAGTTGGCTGCACTGCACTGAGTCCTTCAAAGCGGGACTTCCCAGTGTGAGCTGTCGATGTGCATCGCGATAAGCGCGCGATCCTGCAGGTCTTCAGCGTGTATTACAGTCAGCGAGCGTTCGGATAGGTTATTATTGGAAGAGTGCAACAGTATACAGGTGGTAATGTTTACTACTGAAGAGAGAGATTTTTTTTTTTTTTTTGGTGGAATACGTTTTTCGCGAAGGCGATCGGTTTACAGAAATTGTAAAATTAATATTTCAGGCGAGGTTTCCTAATTCAAAGTGTCCAAACCGTGATACCATTCGGGATTTGGTAAGTGAATTTCGTGTGACTGGCTCAGTTCACGATGTACCGGGAACAGGCAGGCCTACGCTTTTAACAGACGAAAAACTTGATGAAATCTCCGATATAATGCTGCGAAGCCCAAGTAAATCAACACGAAAATTAGCTCAACAAACAGGAATCTCCAAGTCGACAGCACATAAAGCTGTAAGAGACAAGCTTCAGTTGTTCCCTTATAGTGGGCGATGTATGGAAGATAGACATATGCTCTCGTGGACTTTTTTGTAGAACTTTTCATGCTGAACAATTCTTACACTCATAGTATTTAGATATTTTTAACGGTTTGCCCAGCGTAAGCTTACAAAACGCTCGGACGCAAGGTTTTTTTTATCGACTATTCCACTAAAATCGTTACTGCTCTGCTTCCTTTGATCATAAATAAATTATTTTCTACAGAAATCATACTCGATATATCCTTTACAGAATGGTGAAAAACGCATCAAAATCTGTCCAATGGTTCTTGAGTTTACCAGTAACATCTAAGAAACAGGGACTTTGTTTTATACTAAGTAGAGATGATGCAAGCGGCAGCCGTGCTACCAACGTAACTGCTGTAGCTAGCTCTCGCAGACGCATGTAGGCGCTGCGGAGAATATTCCCGGACTCACTGTTTTACCATTAATTAATTAACGTACAAACTCACACCTCTTATGTACGTCTTGCTAATTATCATACATTTTTTAGCCTACTTTCGATTTTTGCAAAAAATGAAAGTAGACTTATGAGATCAACACAGGGCGAAAAAAGTGTGTCTGTCTGTGTGTGTGTATGTGTGTGTGTGAGTCTGTGTGTGTGTGTGTGTGTATGTGTGTGTGTGTGTGTGTGTGTCTGTGTGTGTGTGAGTGTGTGTACTCTGAATGTCTGTCCCCCACTATCAATTCGAACACGGTGAATGCAAATTGAACGAAATTTGGTACAAAGGTAGCACTAGCAAAGGACACCTCAGTGTCATGTTTTATATCGCCGCCATCTTTACTAAAACTGAATGGCGGCCACTCAAACGTTCAAAACGTAAAATCAAATAACTACTAACCAAATCATCCGATCTCTACCAAATTTGGTAACAACATACTTTCGTATAGGATGCGTCTTGTGACCAAATTACAAGGTCGTCCGCCATACCATTTCAGGATGGCGGCCGTGCGAATTATGCAAACTTTATAATCCATATCATGGGACCCACCAGTTCCGATTATCGAGCCGAGAATCGTTTTAACTGTTCTAAAGGAAGAGGCACTTTCGAAATTAAAAGTTTATTTTGTAATACTATAGTGCAGACGTGATTTTAAAAAGCTGAACTGATTCAGTAATAAGACAAGATGGCAGCGGATATCTTGTGCCGGACTTATATTTCACTAATTTGAGTATTGCATGCAATATAGCGTACTGATAAAAAATAAATAAACTTTGTATTAAATGCTTTATATATAAATAATATACTCCAGTGATGAAATCGTTTAGTATAAATCATTATTTGCTAACAAGTTCTATGTAAGTCATTTTAAATAGAACGATATTCGTTGACACAATTAGCTCAGTGGTAGAGCGTTAGCCTATCGCTCAAATGCCTATGGTTCAAACCCGATCAGAGCTAGGTTTTTTGCTTGAAATGTTATATGTTTATTGTTTTGTAATGACTCAGATGTTTTAAAATTAAGCGTTATATTGTGCACATTATGGTGTAAAATATATATTTAATTAAAACATAATTCGCCAGCAGATTTACTCGCGACATCTAGCTGTCAAAAAGGTAACTTCCAGATTTTATTGAAAAGTTTCTTCTTCTGGCCGCTAGAATGCACTCGCTCTGTTAGGATTATATTGTTCGATATTTCACCAATAGATGTCACGACTAGTCTACGTGGGGCTCCATTGATTACTACACCATTGGCATTCTATGCGCATCGAATTTGAAGAATGACAAGATGATACTACGATACATTTTTACTTTTTATTTTAAAGGGTTTGTAACAGCCTATTTTGCGTTACTTGAAAATGTTATTAAGCGTTATATTGTGCACATTATGGTGTAAAATATATATTTAATTAAAACATAATTCGCCAGCAGATTTACTCGAGACATCTAGCTGCCAAAAAGGTAACTTCCAGATTTTATTGAAAAGTTTCTTCTTCTGGCCGCTAGAATGCACTCGCTCTGTTAGGATTATATTATCGAAAATATCCACATAGTTTGTATACACACGTCTCTGTAGGGTCATGGAAAGATTTGTTAATTCAATTAGGGTTGTGAAAGCCATGCACAACCAGACGTGTAAAGACATGCCTCAACTCAAAGTTGGATGTTGCCCACGGCAGGTCGTAATAATAATCATAATAATAATGTTATTGGTTTTACATCCCTTTTAACTACTGCTGATTTTAGAGACACCGGGGTGCCGGAATTTTGGCCCGAAGGGGATCTTTAACGTGCCAGTAAATGTACTGACACGGCTCCCTCGCATTTGTGCACCCTCAAATGCCAGCTGACTGCGCCAGGATACGAACCTGCAACCTAGGGCCCAGCAAGCGAGAACGTTACCGCTGAGCCACGCCGCCAGTCCGGTCGATTATGTCTCCAGATCCATAACATTCTTGATATACTTCTTATCTTTCTTTCTTCAATGATGGTAGCAGTTTTTATCTAGGTTGTGGCGTTTGGTAGAGGTAAATCGTTTCTAAGGTCTTCAACAAAGAATAGTTCTATTATACTCTTTGATAATAACAACGAGTTATAACTATACTCATACATTTAGGAGAAAGTAGGCTATATGTTCTTTACTGAACATCTTGTTTAATGTTGATATCCAGGCCTATAAATCATATGTTTAGGAACAATTATATTTTTTCTCTTTCCCTCTATTTTTATGCCCGATTAGTTTCAGATACAAATCAATTGATTATCGTCAAAATATAGTGGCATTTATTTGTCCAATAAATGCATATTTCGGACATATTTTACCACTAGCCTTAGTGCCCGGCTTCGCCCAGTGGATTTATTTGTTTTATGGATGATAATGAATACTACTACAGAAGTGGAGCGCTCAAGGATAAGGATCGGAATAAATGAAAGTAAATTTGAAGGCACCAACGCCAATTACAGCTGATAATATCAGTATACTGCACCAACACCATCGCCCTTATACAGAGGCATACTATTGTCATGATGATAACTGTTCTATGGAGTCTGGTTGGTTGGTTCTTAAATTTAGGGGCTGCGACAACGCGGTCATGTAGCCCCGTGTACTTTGGGTGTGTGTAGAATCTGTCTCATAACCGGTGTTAATTGTGATGGCTGTATTAGTGTGTGTTATCTGTTTTTTTTTAATTTAAGTACTACAACTTAGAATTTTTCAAATAGTTCCTACTTTTGCCGCCAAGCGCCACCGTCAATGACTATTAGGCCAAGTTCAGTACTTAGCTACTAGACGCCACCGCGGTATGCTCTTGGCAACGAACGCAGAAACCTAAGAGCGTTGTTTACATTCTTAACCTAACCAATTTAGCTTCACACAGGTGCGATTAGTGGAAGGTTCTTTAACATGCCATAATTCTATGACATGGGACCGCAGGCTTTACTTCCCCTCCGAAGGAAGGCATACTGAGGGCTTTTTAACGCTCTTAAAAAACGACGACTTCGGCCGGGTTTGAACCCACGATCTTGGGCATAGAAGCTCAGCATGCTACCAACTACGCCACCGAAGCCGCCGCACAGAGCATACCACGACAATGACTGATAAGCCTTTAAGCAAATCTTGACTAACAAGTAGTTCCGTGGGGAACTAAATAGCCGATTTTCATGTACCCAACTTGTGTTAATTGCCTCTATCAAGATAAAAAAGCGGCTTCGGTGGCGTAGTTGTTAGCATGCTGAGCTTCTATGCCCAAGATCGTGGGTTCAAACCCGGCCGAAGTCGTCGTTTTTTAAGAGCGTTAAATTTCCCTCAGTATGCCTGCCTTCGGAGGGGAAGTAAAGCCGGCGGTCCATGTCATAAATGTATGGCATGTTAAAGAACCTTCCACTAATTACACCTGTGTGAAGTTAAATTACGTTAAAAATGTAAACAACGCTCAGGTACCTTTGTTCGTCGTCAGGAGCCAACTGAGGTGGCGTCTAGTAGCCAAGTTCTGAACTAGTAGTTGTTCTCGGTGGCGTTTGGCGGCAAAAGTAGGAACTACATGAAAAATTCAAAGTCTGCAGTCCTTACTTGAATTAAGAAACAGAAACACACACTTATACAGTCATCACAATTACA
Source organism: Meconema thalassinum (assembly GCA_946902985.2). Taxonomy (NCBI): domain Eukaryota; kingdom Metazoa; phylum Arthropoda; class Insecta; order Orthoptera; family Tettigoniidae; genus Meconema; species Meconema thalassinum. The sequence continues at coordinate 167,636,571 of OX336396.1, forward strand.
CCGGTTATCATACAGATTCTACACACACCCAAAGTACACTGGGCTACATGACCGCGTTGCCGCAGTCCCTAAACTGAAGAACCAACCATCAAGATACAAAATTTCTGTCTGATCGCCGTAATAGATTCGTACATATTGAGAACCATCTAAATATTTCAGATGGTCACCATGTTGGATTTTTATATAGGTAGGCCATAGAGTTATGTACTATTAGATGACGATTACTCTGCACGTTCATTATTCAAACATTGACTTCGATCGCATTATTAGGACACAAGAAAAAGAAAACTTAAAATTTGAATTTCGCACAGGCGCCATCTTGCGATTATGTAAACATTTGGACTATATTAGATGTCAGTGCATTACAATGTGTATAAACATTTTCTGTACCATGTTTCTCTGCGCTTGAATGGTTAAATCGCAAGAAAAGACTATTTAAGTTAAATGTTTCAATTCGCTTGGCCACCATGATCGTTTTGTACCTAACATGATTCTGAAAGTTACATAGGTGAACTTCTAGTATTGCCCTTTCTCACCGTACAAAATTTCAGGATGATATCAGATATAGTTTCGGAGATAGGGAATGGCGGTGAAATATTTCGCACAGCCGCCATGTTGGATTGGTGAGACGTAATAACATTTGAAGAGCACGGTCGGAGTCGGACGAAATAGTACTACGTCTTTAGCGAGCTTTATTGAAATCGCTCCAGCTGTTTAGATTTTATTAGCGGGACACGCACACATACGCACACACACACGGACAAATGGTGATGCTATAAGCCTATTTTATCATAAATAACAAGTAGTTCCGTTAAGAACTATGTAGCCTATTTTCATATATTCCACTTATGCTCATTTCCTCTATCAACATACAAAATTTCAGTTTGATTGCTGTAATAGATTCGTAGATATTGAGAACTGTCTAAATATTTCGGATGGTCGCCATGTTCGACTTTCATATGTGTAGGTCTTATGGAGTTATGTATTTATTACATGATGATTATTGTATTGGTGTATAATTCAAACTTCAATCGCATGATTAGGACAAGAAATAAAAAAGAGATTTTAAAATTTCACACAGCCGCCATCTTGTAGTTATGAAAACAATTGAAATGCATTAGATGAAGTTGATTAACATTTGTATGAGCATTTACCGTACCATGTTCCACTGCACTCACTTGGATAAATCGCTGGAAACGTCTATTTAAATATTTACATTTCGCGTCACCGCCATGTTGGATTTGTGCTTACCAGGTTATTGAATGTCCCATAGGGGAATTTATGTTCATAGTCTCTATCAATATACAACATTTCAGTTTGATTGCTGTCATAGATTCGTTGATATTGAGAACAGTCTAAATATTTTGGATGGTCGCCATGTTGGATTTTTATATATGTAAGCCATAGAGTTATGTACTATTCGATGAGGATTATTGCGTAGGTTCATTATGTAAACGTTGACTTCGATCGCATGATTAGAACACAAGAAATAAACACCTAATTTTAATTTTTCGCACAGCCGCCATATTGAGGTCATGTAAACAATCGAACTAAATTAAATGTCAGTTCATTGCAATGAGTATAATCATTTCCTGCACCAAGTCTTACTGCGATTGGATGGTTAAATCGGGAGAAAAGTTTATTTAAATATTTCAACTTTCCTTGGCCACCATGTTCGCAAGTCACACAGCTAAGCTTCTTGTAGTGCCCGTTACCACCGTACAAATTGTTAGGGTGATATCAGTAATAGTTTCGGAGAAATAGAATGCTTGTGAAGTATTTCGCACAACTTCTATGTTGGATTGGTGAGAGGTAATAAAATTGGAAGGGCTCGGTGGGGGTCGGAGAAAATAGTACTATGTCCGTATCGAGTTTCATTGAATGTGCTCCAGCCATTTAAATTTAATTAGGGGACACATACATACACACACACACGAACAAAATGTGATCTATAAGCCTATTTTTTTATAAATGAAAATAGGCTAAAATCAATCAGAAAGCAACCGAATCATATTCAAATGCAGTGGTATACAAGGAGATATCGTTGGACGACGTGAAACCTAACATATATCACTCACATCGTTGAAATAAACTCTACCGCATTGAAAAATATTACAAAACATGGATAAATCCATGGAGATTGCAAAGAATTATTCATATAATGAAAAATACTTTTCAAAACGTATATGTAATCATCATGATCAAGCTCAGGAAGAAATTAGTGGCTGACACGATGTAATCTATATACGAGTATTAACATAACCTTACTGCTCTTACTGCAAGAGGAATAAATAAAACCGAGTACAACATTCGTGATTAATCGGGAAACTACAAAATAATTTTCCCAAAGATATCGTTTCACGGCCATAATTGTGGATGCAAGAACAACATATAGCCATTTTCGAAATAGAACACACTTAATCGAAAGTTCCTTGGACAACACAATCGTTCAAGAGCTGTGCATTTGAGGACATGCATCTCATAAAGCGAACTTTGTAAGAAGAATCGCGTTTTTTTTGTAATACTGTATATTGAATTGAAAGTTCTAATTTCTGAATTCACGATTTAACGGACTTTCGATTTAATGGACGAACCTCCGCCCCAATTAGTCCGCTATATCGAGAATTTACTGTTAAATCATTTAGGGGCTTTGCGACATCATGACTATTTAACCCCGTGTACTGGTGTGTGTATGAGAGAGATATATCTATACTAATATAATAAAGCTGAAGAGTTTGTTTGTTAGTTTGTTTGTTTGTTTAAACGCGCTAATCTCTGGAACTACCAGTCGGATTCAAAAAATGCTTTTTGTATATTATAGTCAGATTCAGAGGAATAGTTTAGGCTATGTAGCATTAGGCTACACCTCTCAGGTAACCTTAAAGATTGATTTTTGTTCAGCAAGTCGGACGAACAAGCGCTCCTGAACAGCTTCAATAATACCTAAGTCTAAAATATGTCTTAGGCCCCTTAAAATAGTTATCATCATGACAATAGTATGCCTCTGTATAAGGGCGATGGTGTTGGTGCAGTATACTGAGGTTATCAGCTGCAATAAGCGTTGGTGCTTTCCGATCCTTATCCAGTTCTGTAGTAGTATTCATTGTCATACATAAAACAAATAAATCCACCGGGCGAAGCCAGGCACTACTGCTAGTATATATATGATAACCAATGTTATTGTAGTGTCTGTAGTAGTGTGTATTTGTAATGCAGGTGAGGATTGGGAAGGAGGTTGTCGTGACCTTACGTTAGGAACCATCCCGGCATTTGCCATTTGCCTGGAGTAGAAGTGGAAAACCATGGAATACCACTTCCAGGATGGCTGAGATGGGAATCGAACCCGGGCTTCCGCGGTGACAGCCAAGAATGCTAGCCACTACGCAACGAGGCGGATGCGAGAATTTACTCTAGTGTGTGGTAGCTATGTAGAAATGAAACGATGAGCTCATGGTAGGAAGCCATGGAGAGCTGCATGAAACCAGGCTAAAGACTGAACACTCAAACACACACACATCACTGAGAGAAGCAAGCCATTGTCATGTTGCATCTATTGTGTTGGGAGGTCTCTGTTCATGTCACTTTTTTTTACAATAGCCTTTTAAGGCAACCATTGAATTGCTTTTCCTCTTATTTTGGAACGAACAGGAAATAATTTTTTCTTCATTTTGTCCTCTTAATCCTTACATCCTGTCCTATTGACTGCTCCGTTATGCCTATTCAAGACACGTTTCCTGGATTCATGGCAGAAATATGCTGTAGAACATGAGCTCCGTTACTTAACGTGCACTGCAAGGAATGGGTTAGCATTACACTCACATGTCCTGTGAAATAAATAGTGATAGAGTCTCGTTTCATTTAGCGGCATGGCTATCGTGGTCATCTCAGCCCCGTGTATAGAATAGTGATAGAGTCGTCGTTTCATTTAGCGGCATGGCTATCGTGGTCATCTCAGCCCCGTGTATAGAATTTGTCTGATAACTTGTCTTATTCTCGAGACAGTGGTAGTGAATGTGTTTGTAATTGAAGCTAGAATTGGGAAGGATGTATCCATGGCCTTAATGGGAGTTCCAATGGATAAAATATGAAAAAAATGTCAATTTTCAGATTTGTATACGATGTAAAAGATGGCACTTTGACGTTTAAAATGATGTATATCACTTGATATTTGTTATTTGCAAAACATGTCTAATATTTATTTAAATAATGCAGTGCGCGTTAGAAACCATTGATAATTAGAACATACAAAGGCATTTTCTCAGAACTTACTTTTTGCACATAAATGTACCATATTTTTCAGTTGTTACTTATCACAGAAGTCTCAAATTTATAACACCTGTAGCTTGGTTTGTAAATGAAATTTTAACACGGGGATTTTGTTCTAGTTCAAATACATTATGAAAAAAAAATTATATATCAGGATTTTTTTAACGAAAAATTTGAGAATAAAGAAAAAAATTATTATGGTCACAATAGTAGAAACACCAAACGCCCGTGTTTAAGTACTAAGAATTGATCACTAATTATGGTAATAAAATTTAATCTAAACCTATCCAGTAGTTTCTACGAAATAGGAACATGAATTTATTAAATATTAACATTAAGAAGATAGGCCAGTGGAACTCCCCTTAAGTTAGGAAAGATCCCTGCATTTTCCTGGAGTATAAGTGGCATATCACGGAAAGCCACTTTCAGGATAGCGGAGGTGGGAACCAAACCCACCTCTTCTCCGATTTTCTTCATGAGACTGCGTGTAGCACGTTCCAGAGTTACATTTCCCGGCTAAGTATCTTGCTCTGTACATAATAATAATAATAATAATAATAATAATAATAATAATGGCGTGTGGCCTGTGGAGAGGCCTAGTGCATGTACTGTATTACAATGTGATACCAATGGCGACCTGCATTTTGTGATGAGTAACTTATGAAATGAATGTACTCATCACAAAAGAAAAAGAAACCTTTCCCGTACCAGAGGAATTTACTATACGAAATTAGATTCACACGACGTGGTCCATATTTGAACCCTAGGCCACTCGGTCCAAAATCTAGCACACTATCCACTGAACCATGGATCTGGTCTCTGTTTTCAGTATATATATATATAAACAAGACTTGTACATTTTCTCCGCTTATGGAAAACCTTAGATTTATGGATGTGTTACGACTTTCTGACCTCTCAACTTGCTTGCCACGGTGGGTGAGTGGTTATCGTGTCGGATTACTAACCTCAAACTAGCAGGTTCGCTCCTGGCTGCGGTAAGTGATTCTTGAAAGGCGGAAAAATCACGTCACGCATGTGATACGATGTTGGCATGTTAAAAAACCCGTTTGAATTCAGTAGGCCGTGTTCATAATGGCAAAATTAATCTCGGGATGTTCCGCCAACACAACGTTCCTCATTTCTCTACTAGAAAGTGCTATAGTGTCAAGGAGCTTAGAGGAACAACAAAATTCGACATGCAAGCTGCCCTCTGGGTGTCAAATAACAAAGCTTGCACCCGGCATCCGAGGCCATACGATATTATTATTATTATTATTATTATTATTATTATTATTATTATTATTATTATTATTATTATTATACCTCTCAACTTCTTTGTATCATTGTAACGCTTTGTATTTTTCTGCATCGGTAGAATGGCGTGTCGAGGATTTTTGAAACTCACTCTCTTACTCTTCCTTAGTTTCAGCTAAGACACGTAACTAAGAGCCTGTGTTCTTATAGCAACGTATAGGCCTAATGGCGCTCCTGAGATAATGATCAAACACCAGACCCCGTGCCACCACAGCCCATGAAGGGCCTTGGCCTACTATGTAATCGCTGCCCAACCATTCGGCCTACAGGTTGTCTGAAGCTAATGCGTTAAATACCTCATTTCATACCTGAATCATTACGACATTCTAAGTTACCACAAAACATTGGCAACGTGTTTGAGTTTTTCTGATGACTGCAACAATAAGTGTTTACGTTTTAGAATTTCATATTAATGAGCTTCTAATAATTATACAAATAAATATTGTCATATATATATATATATATCTTTTCATTAATCCTTTGTTAGGATATTCATTTCTTTTAATAATTAGTTGTAAGGTTTAGTCATAGGAAATTATTTTGCTTTGTAATCAGTAATTCATAGATTTGACACAACTATATCTTAATTAATACAAGAACTGTAGGGGTAGACCAAGGTTAGAATATGTTAAACAGATTGCTTCGGATGTAGGGAGTGGTAACTATGTAGAGATGAAACGATTAGCTCAAGACAGGGAGGCATGGATAGCTGCAGCAAACCAGTCAAAAGACTGAAGACTCAAACAACAACAACAATTGAGTGTCACCTCTTCATTCATCATAATATGATTCATTGTATTGATTGAGCACACAACCTATAAGGACGAATGATGACACGAAAATAAGACAGTTTGTAGCTGGTGAGATTATAAAACAGAAAGATCGGATACACAATACAAAATGGCGGTTCCAACATTCGACTGTAGCGGCATCTTCGTGAAATTAGTTGTCTTTCGTATACAGTATTTGTTGTCATTCAAACAGATGTTGACATGACAGTGTCATTAGCAAAATGACTGCTGATTGTGCATGAGCATTTCAATCTCAATATAATCCAAATTTTTGAGAAGTTTTAATAAAATTATGTGCACAGAATTCCCTTCTACTTATTGTATGGATACATGCGACATTAGCGCCCGAGTGGAACAGGAAGAAGTTAACGATATCATGTACGGACACGTGCGACATTAGCGCCCGAGTGGAGCAGGTAGAAGTTAACGATACCATGACGTAATTTGGAAACTCTCAGTTAATATCAAGTTAGATTTATTATTGGGGCGGCGTTGAATATCATGATACAGTGTTAGTCGTTGTCGCCTAGCGACATTATGTCCGTCAAGTCATTCGATATTCTATTTTCGTGAGACCTTGAAGGAAGTAATATTCGCAATTATTTTAATACTCGAATGATATAATCAAGTAAGTGGGGGGGGGGGGGGGGGGATATCAATCGACGGTGCTTGACGGGCATTACATTTTAAGACAACAAACGTCGTCGTAGCGCAAATACTTCCCGAGATATTTCAGTTTTAGTAAAGGGTGACATTTTTTTGAAAACTATTTTAATATATAAGATTACCGACAGTAGTGGCTACGCTGGCTAAAGCGCAGCATTAGGTCATGGGGCCAAGCTCTCTGCTGACTCGGTAGACGCGTGGGTTCGAGCCCCACCGTCGGCCGTCCTTGAAATGGTTTTCCGTGGTTTCCCATTTACAACACCAGGCAAATGCTGGGACGGTACCTTCTGACAGGCCACGGCCGCTTCCTTCCACATCCTTGCCCAGTTTCATTCACCATCATTCATTTCATCCCTACCGGGTGAGTTAGCCGAGGTCGTTGCGGCATGACTGTTGGTAGTCGCTCACATCCGGGAGGCGAGGAGGTTCGAATCCCCCCGCCGGCAACCTTGAAGATGGTCTTCTGTGGTTTCCCATCTTCCTTCCAGGCAAATGCCGGGGTTGGTCCCTAACTATAGGCCACAGCCGCTACCTTCCACCTCCTCGACCCTCCCTTCCAACTTTCCTCCCCAACGGTACTTGTAGCTCACCCATTGGGTGTCCGTCTCGAAGCAGCTACAAAACTGGCGAGCCGAACATGTCCTCGGACACTCCCGGCACTAAAAGCCATACGCTAAAAAAAAAAAAAAAAAAAAAAAATTTCATCTCTCATTAACTCCTCTCCTGAGGTTGGCGTCAGGAAGGGCATCCGGCCGTAAAAACCATCGCCACAAATACTTCCATCGCATCTCATCCCCGACCCCGTTGGAAAAACGGGAATAATAAGGGGTAGTCATACATTTTAATATATAAGATTAATAATTGAACTTATAGCTAAAGAAGGCTTTATTGTCAAGCCGAAACATGTGTAACAATTGAACAATTGAATAGTTAAAACTCAGCAATTTTTCTAGGTTTATGCCGTGTTTTGTGTGAGGTTTCGCCTAAGAACACTAAGCTGGCTCATCAGCGGGATCTTAATTAGTACTGATTGGCGTAGTATTTTCAGGAATTATATTCTGGTGTTGTTTGAGTCTGCAGTCTTTTGACTATCTTGAAGTAGCTTCCATGCCTCCCTGTCCTGAGCTAATCGTTTCATAGCTACTACAACCTATATCCGAGGCAATCTGTTTTAACATATTCTTACCTTGGTCTACCCCTACAGTTCTTTTCCTCAACCCTCCATCTGTAACTAAGTTTGATATTCCTGGGTTTCTTGGTATGTGTCCTACCAACCTGTCTCTTCTCTTCATTAGCAGTCGCCAGAAACGTCTCTCCACTCCCACTTGTGTTATTAGGCCTACCTCTCCGTTTGTAACCCTATCTACCAATCTGATCATTATTCTTCTGTAACACCACATTTCAAACGCTTCAATTCTCCTCTTTTCTGCTGCACCAACAGTCCAAGACTCACTTCCATACAGCGCCACGCTCAAGACAAAGGCTTTCAAAAATGACTTCCTAATACCTAAATCTATATTCGATGTCAACAGATTCCTTTTGTGTAGGAATGCTTTCCTTGCCTGTGCTAACCTACTTTTTATATCCTCTTTGCTTCGTCCATCACTGGTTATTTTGCTTCCTAAGTAGCATAAGTCTCCTTTTTCCTTTAGCTTTGCACCTGCCAATTTGACGTCCATAGGGGTTTCTGATTTATTTTGGCTGCATTATAGTATTTATTAATTTTCATCATGAATTCTTTCCTCAAGACAGAGTCTATATGTTCTGGTAATAATGATCGCGTGGCCTCCGGAGAGGCCAAGTGCAGGTCTTTCTAGTTGATGCCCGTGGGCGACCTGCGCGTCGTAATGAGGATTAAGTGATGATGAAGACGGCACATACACCCAGTCGCCGAGCCATGGGAATCAACCCCAGGATATTAAAATCCCCGATGGCTTGACCGGGAATCGGAACCGGAGCACTTCAGGCCAAAGACTAGCACTCGAACCATTTAGCCACGGAGCTGGACATGTATTCTGGTAAGGAAACAAAAGTGCAGTAATGTTTGACACAGGCATGCTGTATGCACAGCACGTTGGAAACGAAACCTAGCTTTGGCCTACATGTGTGTTTGCTGACTGAAGCATAGCTTCATTATGACACTGTGGTGTGTTATTTGAACACAGCACGTGACTACGTTCTTAACAGGGCACGAGAAACTTGGAGCATGGAGCACTTCTCTTTGTCATGAACCATTCGTACCGTAATTATTGGGGGGATTACATTGAGGGGCCATTAAATGGAAAGTAAGAAGAAGGTATAACAAAGAACAATACCATCCTCTTCAATGAATGAGGGGAAACTATTTACCGAGCGTATCACCAAAGAGTTGTTGTTGATTCATTTAGGCGGCTGCAACATCATGATCATGTATACCCGTGTAATTGGGTGTCTGTGTGTGTAACATCTGTCCGATAATTGATATTGCAATTCTTCAATCGGTCAACACAATTTAATACCAATTACTGGGTCAGGCAAAAAAATAACTTGAAAAAAATCACAGAAGAGGGAGAAAGTTTTCGACTTGTTTCGCTCGTCTGGCAAGCATCATCAGGTCCAAATATTCAAAACAAAATAGCGCTACAGAACACTACCAAACCCACATTGATACCCACAAACGGTCTCTGCCCTCAAGAAACGAAAAACATGGCAAAAACCTATAAAATGTGTCAATATTAATTTGCCCCCCCCCCCCCCCCCCAAAGAAAAGAAAATAGAACTATTTCTTTTAAAACTCAGCAATTCTTCTATGTTGTGCCGTGTCTTTTGTGGGGTTTCGCCAAGGACACCAAGCTGGCTCATCGGCGGGCTCTTGGTGTTCCCGCCCGGACCCCCACAGGAGTAACGAGCTGTGCGCTACCTCCCTTTATATACAGAGTGTCTCAAAAGATGTACTAACACTTTGAATGACTATAAAAAGATTATTTATGAACATAGAGACAAGTTTAAGGGATTCAAGTAGAAAAGAGACATGTAAATAAAGACTCATGTTCGCTAATGTTCAAATTGATCACGGTCAGTGTCCAGGAGTTCGATAAACCGTCACAAACGCACCGGACCATTGCTCGCATCAAATATAAATTTGAAGCAGATGGAACCGTTCACAACGTCAACAAGAAACGTTCTGGACGACCACGAATATCCATCAGTCCTACAAAAGAAGAACAGGTGCAGGAAGCCCTCACTCGATCCCCACCGAAATCACTACGACTAACAGCTCGAGGGACACACATCTCAAAAGATAGCGTCCATCAAATCATGAAGTGTCTGCGCTGGAAATCCTACATTCCAACACGAAATTGGAAATTGACAGACAATGTCACGAAATTCCAACTGAACTTTGTCGTAACGTTTGCGAATCCATTGCTTCGCGTTATCAGCTTTGTCTGGACACTGACGGTCATCAATTTGAACATTTGCGAACATGAGTCTTTAATTACATGTCTCCTCTATAACTGAAGCCCTTAAACTTGTCTCTATGTTCATAAATAATCCTTTTTTAGTCATTCAAAGTATTAGTACATTTTTTGAGACAGTCTGTAGAGTGCAACTGCACTACTTGACTGCCAGAACTAAAAGCTTGGTGTCCTAGGCGAAACCCCACACATGACACGGCACAAACCAGAAGAATTGCTGATTTTTAATTCACTGGCCTTGAAAGCCAATATACCATATTTCTTTTAATATCTACAATGATGATAAACTGATAAATGACGATCCTATTAAAAAACATTCTCCCTTCATCAAATAATAATTTTTCCTTGAAGGTGTAGCTTAGTTACCATTGCTGTGATACACTTAACCAATAAGCCCTAAACTACTGTAGAATAGTAAACTATTATGGAGATCACCCATTAAAGATATTTAAATAAATAGTTCTCTTTTTGGGTGGGGGGGGGGGGGGGTGCGCTTAATGCTGTAGTATAAGGTGCGTTCAAAAAGTAACGAGCCGGAGGCTGGAATGCGCAAACCGGTGACGGCATCGGCTAATCGTGGCGTGTGTAACGAGGTGTGGTTCCAACCAGAGCGTGGAAGGTCACAGTCCGTCAAAAAAGGGCACGCGTGCACGTCTCGTGACGATACAAAGCGAGCAGCAGCATGCATTAATCGTCCAACGCTGCCAGTCGCATTGCAAACAGAGACATGGAGGAGTCAAATGAAGAGCAAAGAGGTGTTGTTCGGTTTCTGACAGCGAAAGGAGTAGGGGGAACGGACATTCATCGCCGAATGTCACAAGTGTACGGCGAACACTGCATGTCCCTTGCAAGGGTCAAGGCGTGGCACAAGCGCTTCGTTAGCCGATGATGCCCGGTCTGGGGCACCCCCCTGCATTACCGATGACAACGTACAGCTGGTTAATGCACTCATTACCCAGGACCGCCGAGTGACAGTGAACGCCTTAGCCGCCGTGGTCGGATTGAGCGTCGGAAGTGTGCACACCATCATAAAGGAACGACTGCACTTGCGCAAAGTGTGTGCCCAATGGGTGCCCCACAGTCTTCAACCACACCAGAAAGCATGTCGAATGGCCTACTGTCTTGGTCTTGGTTGGACGATTGATGCATGCTGTTGCTCGCTTTGTATCGTCACGTGACGTGCACGCGTGCCCTCTAGCAATGGGCTGTGACCATCCTCGCTCTTGACGGAACCACACCTCGTTACACACGCCACGATTAGCTGATGTCGTCACCGGTTTGCGCATTACAGCCTCCGGCTCGTTACTTTTTGAACGCAGCTTATATTTTAACAGTAAGCATTGCCACACATTTTTAGCCTACTTTTCACATTTTGCAAAAATGAGGAAAAAGTAGACTTATGAGATCGGGCAAATGTGTGTGTGTCTGTCTGTCTGTCCTTCTGTCTGTCTGTCTGTCTGTCTGTCTGTCCTTCTGTCTGTCTGTCTGTCTGGCTGGCTGTGTGTGTGTCCCCCCTATCAACTCCTAAACGGCTGCAGCAATCGAAACAAAATTTGGTAGGAGTAAAGATCTATACCTGAATATCTCACGGCCGTATTTGAAAATGATGTCAGTGCTACCAACTGCTGAAAAATCCCAATTGAAATTTGAGCTCCATGTTGGATATCTTGGAAGGTATGAATGGGAGCTATTTCAAAATTGGCACACGTATAGATAATAATATTGCAGTTTAATTTCCTGGAGGCCATACATGGCAGTGTTGCCAACATTATTAAAAGCCTGCTGATAGATCCAAATTTTAAATTCATATAACTTCTACACTATCAATTGGAATTCAATCAAATTTCGTATGTGCTATGTGTACATAAACATATATGACTGAGCGTATTCTTAAGAGCCACCAGGGCTGCCAACTGTTAATAAATGCTCTCATTTTTTAAAATCCAAATACCCATACATCAGGAAGTATGCAAGCCTACAGCTTTAAACTATGCACACGTATAGTACCTGACATTCTATATTAATTTGGAGTAACTTATATACGTCAGTGCTACCAACATGATTCTAAGCCTGCTGAGAAGTCCAACTTTAAATACATGTAATTTCTATACTATCATTTGGATTTCAACCAAATTTCGTGTGGGCTATGTGTACCATAACAGATATGAATATGCCGATTCTTAAGAGTAACCAGGGCTGCCAACTGTTAATAAATACTGTCTCTATTTTTGTTACCCTAATATCAATATATCAGAAAGTATGCAAGCCAATAGCTCTAAATTTTGCACACGTATAGTACCTGGCATTCTAGATTAATTTGGAGTAACTAATATACGTCAGTGTTGCCAAATTGATTCTAAGCCAGCTGATAGGTACAATTTTAAAATGCATGTAACTTCTATACTAACTAATGGATTTTATTCAAAATTGGCACAACAATAGATCATAATATTTCAGATTATTTCTGACCAATACATGCATGACATTGTTGCCAACATGATTTTACGCGCGCTGTTAGATCCAATGTTTAATTGCATGTAACGTCCATGCTATTCATTGGACTTCAACCAAATGTTGTATTCTGTACCCTAAGAGATGGAACTAAGAATATATTCAGTCACCAGGGCTGCCAACTTTAGTGCTCTATTAAGCTACATTATGCCAAGTATACAGTATTTCGAACTAATTAGAAATTTCGATATTACCAACTTAATTTCGTCATTATTCTAGATAGATCCATATACAGTAGATTAATCATTGATATGAATTTTAAATTTTAAGAAAAGTAGGCTCTTTAGTTCGTAACGGAATTTATTGTTAAGTTTTGCCGCGCTTTTTCTTATGGAGGGTGGAGATCGTTTGTGGGTGTCATCCAGTGTTTGGTAGTGTATTTAGAGGTATTTTGACTCGTATATTTTGAACTGATGATGCTCGCTTGACGAGCGAAACATGTCATCCCAAAGTTTTCTCCCTATTCTGCAGTCCATAACAAATATATTTATTTTAATCAAATGTAAATATAATCAGGTTATTTTCTCGTATGTCCCAGTAAATGGAATTATATTGTGTTGACCGATTGAAAAGATACAATATCAATTGTCAATAAGGTAACACTGAAAAATAGCCTCAAAGCTATCTTTATTTGTCCAATAACCTGTGTAATTGTGCTGGCTGTTTTGGCATATGTATTCGTAATTGAGGCAGGGATTTTGAAGGAGGTGTTCGTGGCTATTATTTAGGAACCATCACATCATTTGCCTGGAGTAATAGTGAGAAACCACAGAAACCACCTCTAGGAACAGCTGAGGAGGGAATCGAACCCATTTCTCATCCGTTTTGCCCCACAAGGCTGAACGTAACCCTTTTGAACTGTAACACAAGAATTACATTTCATGATAGAGCCGGAAATCAAACCTGAACCTCCGGGATGGTAAACAACCATGCTAACCAACACATAACCAAGTCCTTCAGACAGACTTGGAAAGGATTGATAACCATGAAGTCCCTAAATGATACAACAAAAACAAAAGCTTTATTTTCTTGATCGAGTTGACAGCACATGCAATGCCAATGTGGAGGTCGAAACGCAACTTGCATGACTGTCATGTTCTACGGTCAGACGCGAGGCGTTGACCGGTGTGACAGCTCTACTGAACTCCGGAAGCCGTTCATTCCCCGCCCAGGAGCGGAGAGGAACACGAGCTAGACGGGAATGGTAGCAAGCAGAGGGTCCCACACTGCAATAGTAGCTAGCAGATCACTCAGCACCCAGGGTCCCGCAAGGCAATAATGTGTAGTTAACTCAAGCAATTCATCTAGATTTGGATGTTACGGAGTTGGCCTAGGTGTACCATGGTGCAGCGTTAACGTTCCCGCCTGCTGATCCCAAGGTTGCAGGAACGAATCCTGACATTTTACGGTGCGCAAATGCGAGGGAGCAGTGTCAGTAGATTTATTGGCACATTAAAGATCCCCTTCGGGGCAAAATTACGGCACCCCGGCGTCTGTAAAAGTCGCAGTAGTTAAAAGGGACGTAAAACCAATAACATTATTGTTATGTCCGACCCAATGGCGAATTGGTCAGCGTGCTAGGGTTTGCCCCGAAGTATCCCGGGTTCCATTCTCGGTCGAGCCATCAGGGATTTTAATCTCCTGGGGTTAATTCCCGTGACTCGCGGACTGGGTGTATGAGACATCTTCATTATCACATCATCCTCATCACGGCGCGCAGGGCACCCACTGGCGTCAACTAGAAAGATGTGCACTCGGCCTCTCAGGAGCCCATACGATCATGATTTTATTAGTATCATTATTATTCAGCTTGCCACGGTGGGTGAGTGGATATCACGTCGGTCTACTAACCCCAAGATTGCAGGTTCGCTCCTGGCCGTGATTTTTGAAAGGCGGCAAAAATACGATACGCATGTCATACGATGTTGGCATGTCAAAGAACATATTTGAATTCAGTAGGCCGAGTTCATAATGGCAAAATTAATCTCGGGAGTTTCCGCCAACACAAAGTTCCTCATTTCTCTACTAGAAAGCGCTATAGTGTTCAAGGAGCTTAGATATCTAAGATCTAACCTCCTTGACTTTCATAGTCAAGGAACAACGAAATTCGACATTCAAGCTACCCTCTGGGTGTCAAATAACAAAGATTGCACCCAGCATCCGAGGCCATACGATATTATTATTATTATTATTATTATTATTGGCCGGTTTTTGATACGTCTTGGGGTAAAGAACTGAGAAAGAAGCACTCTAAAACCTGGAAGAATTTCTGGAATTTGATGCCTTTGCCGTGAAAGCTGATATGTCATTCTTTGGTACCTCTAGAGATGACATGCCAGTTAATCTACAAACAAGAGGTATTCGTCTCTAAAAACATCTAAATGCCATCAGAATGAGACAGGATCAAATCCGCAACCTTGGGTTTTGAAGGCCAATAATAATACAACTACACAAAACTCGGGCCGACCCAATTCAGTCATTCAAAGCAAATGCCGGAAAGTGTTCAGTTAGGGAAACGCTAAAAATTTAACACGAGTGAAAAGAAATGCTTTCTAACACAATCCAATTATTTGTCATTAATCCGAAGAGTGGTTATATTCAAAATTAAAAACTTCATCATACTTCATATACTATATTCATTATTTGTCTCTGGGGAGAGGTTGATCTGCCTGATCACCCGACGTAGTTACGCCTCTGCCAGCTGTATCTACTAACAAAGTGTATCCAGCTCCAAGACACCTGTCCTTGTGGAGGTAGAGGAATGATTTGTCCCAGAGTCCGAGGGTGAAGCCGAGCTGTACGTTTCCTCTTACATGCATAGGAATTCATAGTTTTGTTCTTCAATGAAAATGAAAATCCACAGCCTGCTTCCAGTCGACCGACCATCTAGCGGCGAGGATATGAACTGTGCCGGCTGGAGAAGCCTGTCGCACTCCCCTGGTAAATGAGTCAATGAATGCCAGGTGGAATTAAATGATAGTTGAGAGTGTTGCTGGAACGAAATTGTGACAGGGAAAACCGGAGTACCTGGAGAAAAACCCGTCTGCCTCCGCTTTGTCCAGCACAAATCTCACATGGAGTGACCGGGATTTGAACCACGGACCCAGCGGTGAGAGGCCGGCGTGCTGCCGCCTATGCCACGGAGGCTCTAAGTTTTGTTCTTCAATATTTCATGAAATGTTGTAACATTCGGCCTATGAACTTCATTGAAATAATGAAGAGTGCCCTCAAACCAGATTAAAATGTCTTGACAGAGCCGGGAATCGAACCCAAACCTCAAGGGTGACAGCCAAGAATACTAGTCACTACACCTTGAGGTGGTCTGTAGTTCTTTACTAGATACTTATCCCTTTTAATGTCAGCGTGTTATGACTCGACTCTATCTTACTTCCTTCCATGTCCCCCACTAGTCATTCTTCAAGGGTTGAGGTCTTCTCTTTTACCCTCGTTCTTTTATTTGCACTTGGAGGACAAAATAAATAAATAATAGGGTTCACAAAGTCATGAACTCTATAGGAAAATACCCGGAAAAGGACAGAACTCACCTCAAGCTGCACACCGAACAGATCCCTGGAGCGGTCTGGACCCCGAGGTTTCTGTTCCTGGCTGTGGCTACAGGGCACTTCCTCCGACACCGCCATCTCCTCATCGGGCTTATCCGGCCCCTTGGATTCCAGCCATCTGCAACAAAATAAATAGATAAATATTAATAATAAAAATAAATGACAGGTTAACAAAACAAATTTTGAATAAAATGTTAAAACTTAAAGTTCAACCAGCGTGGTTTACACAGACATTAAAGGATCTTAAGAAAGCCGACATTGACATTACAGATACATATAATAGGAATTTGTTTCGGGACAAAAATTCAAAAAGTGATCTTCAGGGAGGAACAAGAAAAAAGACAACGAAAGCTGCCGCGTAACATTGAACAGCTCCGAAAACAGAGATCAGAGAGGATGAAGCGAACGTGGGCAGAGAGAAACAAGATGTTCAGTAAAGAACATATAGCCTACTTTCTCCTAAATGCATGGGTATTATTATAACTCTTTGTCCTTTTCAAGGAGTATAATTGAATGTTGGTTGTAGTAGCTTGTTGAAATGCAACGTGCTATAGGGATATTAAACATGAATATGAGGAGCCCTTTGCTAGTGCTACCTCTGTAAAAAAAATTCATTCAATTCGGTTTCACCGTGTTTGAATTGATATGGGGAATGGATTTACACATACTTGGCCACCATCTGCAAACTATTGGGCAGATGATCTTGCAGTTTGGTCAGGATATGCTTTCCACATAAAGATATGTTGTTGCAAAATTTCGTAGAGACTAGATTATTAGGTTGGTCGTATTTACATTTTAGCTTTTAACATTTGGGTGGCCGCGATTACGTTTCCGTCAAGATGGCGGTGATATAAAACATGACACTGAGGTGCCCTTTGCTAGTGCTACCTCTGTACCAAATTTCGTTCCATTCGGTTTCACCATGTTCGAATTGATAAGGGGAATCGATTTTCAAACAAAGATGGCCGCGATCCGCAAAATATTAGGCTAATGACCTATTATTTTAGTCAAAGGATGCTCCCTCCATAAAGGTATGTTGTTGCAAAATTTGGTAGAGATCGGATGATTAGGTTAGTCGTAATTTGATTTAAGCTTTGAACATTTGTGTGGCCGCCATTACGTTTCCATCAAGATGGCGGCGATATAAAACATGACACTGAGGTGCCCTTTGCTACTGCTACCTCTGTACCAAATTTCGTTCCATTCGGTTTCACCGTGTTCGAATTAATAGGGGGAATCGATTTTGACACAAAGATGGCCGCCATCCGCAAACTATTAGTCTAATGACCTATTAGATTGGTCAAATGATGCTCCCTCCATAAAGGTATATTGTTGCAAAATTTGGTGGAGATCGGATGATTAGGTTAGTCGTAATTTGAATTAAGCTTTGAACATTTGTGTGGCCGCCATTACGTTTCTGTCAATATGGCGGCAATATAAAAAATGACACTGAGGTGCCCTTTGCTTGAGCTACCTCGGTACCAAATTTCGTTCTATTCGGTTTCACCGTGTTTGAATTAATAGGGGGAATCGATTTTGACACAAAGATGGCCGCCATCCGCAAACTATTACTCTAATAACCTATTAATATGGTCAAAGGATGCTTCCTCCATAAAGGTATGTTGTTGCAAAATTTGGAAGAGATCGGATGATTAGGTTAGTCGTAATTTGATTCAAGCTTTGAACATTTGTGTGGCCGCCATTACGTTTCCGTCAAGATGGCGGCGATATAAAATATGACACTGGGGAGCCCTCTGCTAGTACTACCTCTGTACCAAATTTCGTTCCATTCGGTTTCACCGTGTTCGAATTATTAGGGGGAATCGATTTTCACACAAAGATGGCCGCCATCCGCAATCTATTAGGCTAATGACCTATTAATTTGGTCAAAGAATGCTTCCTCCATGAAGGTATGTTGTTGCAAAATTTGGTAGAGATCGGATGATTAGGTTAGTCGTAATTTGATTTAAGCTTTGAACATTTGTGTGGCCGCCATTACGTTTCCGTCAAGATGGCGGCGATATAAAATATGACACTGAGGAGACCTCTGCTATTACTACCTCTGTACCAAATTTCGTTCCATTCGGTTTCACCATGTTCAAATTAATAGGGGGAATCGTTTTTCACACAAAGATGGCCGCCATCCGCGAACTATTAGGCTGATGACCTATTAGTATAGTCAAAGGATGCTCCCCCCATAAAGGTATGTTGTTGCAAAATTTGGTAGAGATCGGATGATTAGGTTAGTCGTAATTTGATTTAAGCTTTGAACATTTGTGCGGCCGCCATTACGTTTCAGTCAAGATGGCGGCGATATAAAACATGACACTGAGGTGTCCTTTGCTAGTGCTACCTTTGTACCAAATTTCGTTCAATTCGCGTTTACCGTGTTCGAATTGATAGGGGGGGGACAGACATTCAGAGTCCACACACTCACACACACACACACACACACAGAGACTCACACACATACACACACACAGACAGACACACTTTTTTTTCGCCCTGTGTTGATCTCATAAGTCTACTTTCATTTTTTGCAAAAATCGAATGTAGGCTAAAAAAGATATGTGGCGATATTTGAAATATTGATTTTACATGCTCTGTAATAGTGATATTCGATTAAATAAATAATTATAAAAATGAATAAAAAGTACAAAATAAACCAACAAAAATATACGTACATAAGCAAATAATCCAAGAAAGTGCAACAAACCACTTGTTCTTGCACGAAGGAATGAGTATTTAGCCAAGGGCAAAGCATCGAACGACTTTCCGATGGCAACACTAATACTGTACACTATGTGGAATGTATATCGCATACGGTTTATTTCAAGGTTCGGAGGCCCCATCAAAGATATTCCTAAAATAAATCATCTTCAAGTAGTCTTTCTTTAGTGTGGACATATTCATTATATCATATCTGCCGAAAGGATTTGACACTGGAGTTTTACAAGTAGTTAATTCAATGACCAACAGAGTTCACTGTTAACAAGGGGTTTGCGCTCCCGACAGACACATAGTAGGATAACATATCACATGTTACACATCATATGCGACTACTGTAAGGCTCGTAATGTTTTTAAAATTTAACTGAGGCTAGGATTTACAGGAAATGGCCGTGACCTTAAAGTTAGGTGATTAGGTACCATTCCAGCATTTGCCTAGAGTAGTAGTAGGACACCACGAAAATCCACTTCAAGGTCAACAAAAAAATGCTAAACGCTTGGTCATCTGCAGCTTCCACTTCCGTCACTTTCATTTCTGGCCAAGCCCCAAGCCCTGTACATACAGTAAAACCTGCCTAAAGCGGAACGCAATAGTTCCGGCATTATTTTTCCGTTTTCACAGGTTTCCATTTCACACAGGGTTAAATTTTAATAAGACAAAATACACTACAAAGATATACTGTATAGTCGGAAAGGATTACTATGAAATAATTTGAGTTCTTCCCACTTTAAACAACACAGTTAATTGTTTTGGCCGGACGTTTGCTTTTCTCTTGTTCTTCAATAACTCTCCTCCATTGTAAGTGTCTTATATTTAGAAGTCATTGTCACTGAATTACAGTACGAAAATACAGTAAAAGTACACAGTAAAAGTACACCTTTAAAGATCACTCAAGTTCACTGATTTCTTCTACTCGTACTTCTACTCACATTTGTCAGAAGAGGGTTGGAAGAAGTAACGGTACATACCATTCACTTACAGAGATGTTGTTAAATGTAACTAACCTGCTGCATCCTTGAGGAAAAGTTAGAGCTTATGTTTCCTAGAACTTGGTGCAAGTACAGGCACACTGAAAATTTAGTAAGAAGCTTTGTATTATGGATAAGATAATCCGTCTTAGTCAGGTTATTTATGACTACAGTTCCAGAATTTCTCTCAGTTTCCGCGTTAGGCAGTTTTCCTGTTTACAGTGTCATTTTACATAGGAAATATCTCCGTTCCGAATTTTGTTTTCCGTTTGTCCAGGTTTCCGGTAGGTTTTACTGTGCCATAAATTAGGACGAAATCGGTAATGACCAGTACACGCAGTCCCCTTGTAAGAAGCTTCATGGAATAATACATATTTTTTAAATGCAGCCAATGGCCATGTATTTTTCTTTTCAGGACGGGTCAGGGAAGGGATTATGAAAGGAAATCGGCCGTGGACCTATTGAAAGGAACCGTCCCGGCAATCGCCTGGTATAGAAAATGGGAAACCACGAAAACCATTTTCAGGACGACCGAGGTGGGATTCGAACCCACGCTCTCCCTATGCCAGCGAGATACGAGGTAGCACGTTAGCGCTCTCGGCCACCGCGGAATAATGTGATCCTGTTATAGTCCCCTCACTTTCCTGGTTAACAAGCGGCGACTCAAACGTAAGGCAGTAGCACGCACAGACAATAACCATTGTTCGCTACTGACCAACAGTTGACGGTTGTTGACCAATAGAATGCTTCCTCTATCACTCCACGTGGACTCATAAGTCCCGCCCTGGTAGCTGGCTTGTGTCTCCGAAAGGTATCAGTGTCCAATGTTGCACATCTGCACATAGTTCTGTCCAGTCTAGCTGCTTGCCCTCAGTGGCTACTTTTGAAATTTGACAACCCTGTGCCTCACTCTGGGACAGCCTTGGCCCCAGGTGCCATGGAATGTAAACATATCCGCCCAGCTAGATTCCAAAGGCGAGCAGCACGTTAACCAAGAAAGTGAGGCGACTATACCAGTATTGACGTCAGAAAAGTTGGATGGCGCAGCCACGCGGCGGAATGTTGAAGCTGTAACATTGTGACGGGTGAGATTTATTTAGATGGTGAAGCATTGCCGTCGTGATGGAAACAGAAAGAAATTTGTCAAATTCGAGGAGGTACTGCTCTGTATACGGTTGCAAATCGTATAAAACGGCTGCGAAATATCTTCACTACTTTCCTGTACAAAAATTTCGGAGAGAAAGATGGGCATCGGCGCTGTCAATTGGAAAACGTGTTACATGTTACATGACAGTGTGCAGCCTGCATTTTTGTGAAGACGACTTCTTTCCACCGGTACTGTTGATTATTGATAGTTATTGTCTCTAATTTGTATTCACATGGATTTAGCTACATCAAAAATACTGATAAACTTGTAGCCTATTACTTCTGTGCCGTACATAGAATGTAATCCGCTCTTCGTAAACTTATTTTAGGGGTTCTTCCGATTGTCAATAGCCGAATGGTTAGAAAACTTAAGAAAAATGCTGTTCCTTGCCTTAATTTGCTAGAGAATTTATATTCTTGCCTTTGAACAGCAAGTATGTAGGTCATTGAAGTATGATTTGGCTTAAATTGTGTTTTTCGCTATGATCTCCCTACTGTTGAATTTAGTTAATTAAAATGTAAAATCTTAGTTTTAAGTACCGATTTGGTGACCCATCATCCCAGGCAAGCCGGCAACACCTATACTACTCAGGCAGATAGGTCACTTAGCAGTAATTTTGAAGTTATAGTGATGTTAAGTATACATATGCGGTAATGTAGCAGGAGACCGGATCGGCCTAGGCTATTCTAACTTTAATTAGTTCTCATTTCAGGGTTATACAGTTTTGAGTGCGAATAGTTGGTTTGAAAGTTGTACAACAGTAAGGAGAGTATGTTTTGTATAGGTTTTAATTGGTATAATGGTTTATGTCGAGCTGAGGAGTGAATTTGGTTTGGCTTTTAGTGTAGTTTTTGATCTGTTCCGTTTGCTTATGACAAGTTCAAATGGAGACTCCAGCTTTGTTAAATATCTGTATTTTAAATATTTAATTAAATATATTGATAAAGAGGATGTCTCCATTTTAACTTGCCTGTGGCAAGAGATTAATAAATTAACAATCTTGCCTTTGAACAGCAAGTATGTAGGTCAATATTTGCAATATTGAAGTATGATTTGAGCATCCCAAGTAACGCTTCTTTGAACCCAAAACATTCATGCAAATTCAGGGTTGCTTGATTCAATTTATTATCAGGGAGTCATCCTTTGTGTTATGTGAGATATATATATATATATATATATATATATATATATATATATATATATATATATTGTGAAATTAATAAAAACATCGATACCGCTAGGCTCCCAAGTACAGGCTTCATATATGTAACAGCAGACAGTAAATTAACTATCTACATGTGGGTAATATTTTTAACCGGTAGTAATTAGGCACTGCATTTAAATTGATTATAAAAATATTTCTATCAATGAAAGGAAATATGTAGTATTTTGCCATCATAAATTAGAAGCCATAACAAACGCACACCCAATTACTTCACGTCACTATATCGCCGCCATATTGCAAACAGCTGACCGTAAGCTCCTCCCCCGTTTCGGACGTCAATTGTCCGCATTGTCCTGGTAACTTTCTGCAAGGAAGTGTTGGCTCAGGAAGTCTGACAGTAACAATACGTCATCACAACATGACCAGCTCATACTGCGGAACGTATTAGTGACATTGCGGGATCAAGGCTGTTAAGTACCACTCATCGACCTTGCAGTATCGGAACTATAATTTCAAGTACAGTAAAGGACGGCGGCTTTTTACTAATCATGCGCAAGACCTGTTGCTGCTATTAGATTACCAAATAATTGTGTGTAAAATTTTCGTGTTCGAAGCCACTTTTCAATGATGCCTTGTCCGGCTCCATGGCTAATCGGTTAGCGTGCTAGGCTTTGGCCCGAAGAGTCCCGGGGTCGATTCCCGGCTGGGCCATTAGGGATTTCAATCTCCTGGGACCGACACCAGTGGCTACGCTGGCTAAAGCGCAGCGTTAGGTCATGTGGCCAAGTTCTCTGCTGACTCGGTAGACGCGTGGGCTCGAGCCCCACCGTCGGCCGTCCTTGAAATGGGTTTCCGGGGTTTCCCCATTTTCAACACCAGGCAAATGCTGGGACGGTACCTTCTGACAGTCCATGGCCGCTTCCTTCCACATCCTTGCCCAGTTTTATTCATCTTCACACATTCCATCTCTCTGATTACTGCATTATGTTAAAATACTTTTGTTTTTGATTTTTTTTAGTTCAATTATAACATGAGGACAATAGCTGACAACCTGCCTACTTTAATAGTTTTTATTGTATATGGTATTTTTTTTTCGGGCTGATAGTCTGTATGCACTCTTTTGTGTATAATTTTTCCATTATCATTATTATTATTATTGTATTATTACTGTCGTTTTGTTACTATAATTGTTAGACTATTATTATTTATATTGTGAATGTAAGTGAAATGTTTTATTTTTGGAAGCCCTAATCGTATTTTATGTAAGCCGTTACTGTAAATGAGCTCTTAAGCTCTAAGTGTAGCCGTGAAAATGAAATCAATCAATCAATCCCAACGCGCAAGAAAGACCAGCACTCGCCTCTCAGGAGGCCACACGACAAAAAAAAATCGGGGTTAATTCCCGAGGCCCGGGAACTGGGTGTATGTGAGGTCGTCATCATCACTTTATCCTCATAACGACGCGCAGGTCGCCCAAGGGCGTCAACTGGAAAGACCTGCACTCGGCCTCACAGGAAGCCACACGAAAAAGAAAATGATGCCTTAGTAATCGAAATTAATGCTTTTCAGTCGGTCAACATGGTTGTAAGTAACTCAAATGTTTAGAGGGTATTTTCCTAATCCAGAAAGGTTCTTCAATTTTTAGCCTACTTTCGATTTTTGCAAAAAATGAAAGTAGACATGAGATCAACACAGGACGAAAAAAGGTGTCTGTCTGTGTGTGTCTGTGTGTGTGTGTGTGAGTGTGTGTACTCTGAATGTCTGTCCCCCCCCCTATCAATTCGAACACGGTGAACGCGAATTGAACGGAAAAAAATTGGTACAAAGGTAGCACTAGCAAAGGACACCTCAGTGTCATGTTTTATATCGCCACCATCTTGACGGAAACGTGTAATGGCGGCCACACAAATGTTCAAAGCTTAAATCAAATTACGACTAATCTAATCATCCGATCTCTTCAAAATTTTGCAACAACATACCTTTATGGAGGGAGCATCCTTTGACCAAACTAATAGGTCATCGGCTTAAGAGTTTGCGGATGGTGGCCATCTTTGTGTGATAATCGATTCCCCCTATTAATTCGAACACGGTGAAACCGAATGGAACGATATTTGGTACAGAGGTAGTACTAGCAAAGGGCACCTAAGTGTCATGTATTATATCGCCGCCATCTTAACGGAAACGTAATGGCGACCACACAAATGTTCAAAGCTTAAATCAAATTACGACTAACATAATCATCCGATCTCTACCAAATTTTGCAACGCCATACCTTTATGGAGGAAGCATCCTTTGACCAAATTAATAGGTCATTACCCTCATAGTTTGCGGATAGCGGCCATCTTTGTGTCAAAATCGATTCCCCTATTAATTCAAACACGATGAAACCGAATGGAACGAAATTTGGTACAGAGGTAGCACTAGCATAGGGCACCTCAGTGTCATGTTTTATATCGCCGCCATCTTGACAGAAACGTAATGGCGGCCACACAAATGTTCGAAGCTTAAATCAAATTACCACTAACATAATCATCCGATCTCTACCAAATTTTGCAACAACATACCTTTATGGAGGGAGCATCCTTTGACCAATCTAATAGGTCATTAGCCTAATAGTTTGCGGATGGCGGCCATCTTTGTGTGAAAATCGATTTTCCCTATCAATTCGAACATGGTGAAACCGAATTGAACGAAATTTGGTATAGAGGTAGCACTAGCAAAGGGCACCTCAGAGTCATGTTTTATATCACCGCCATCTTGACGGAAACGTAATCGCGGCCACCCAAATGTGAAAAGCTAAAATGTAATTACGACCAACCTAATAATCTAGTCTCTACCAAATTTTGCAACAACATATCTTTATGTGGGAAGCATATTCTGACCAAACTGCAAGATCATCAGCCCAATAGTTTGCAGATGGTGGCCAAGTATGTGTGCAAATCGATTCCCCCTATCAATTCAAACACGGTGAAACCGAATTGAACGAAATTTGGTATAGAGGTAGCACTAGCAAAGGGCACCTCAGTGTCATGTTTTATATCGCCGCCATCTTGACGGAAACGGAATGACGGCCACCCAAATGATAAAAGCTTAAATAAAATTACGATCATCCTAATAATTTGATCTCTACCAGATTTTGCAACAACATGCCTTTTTGTGGAACGCATCTTATGACTGACTACAAGGTCATCAGCCTAATAGTTTGCAAATAGCGGCCATGTATGTGTGCAAATCCATTCCCCCTATCAATTCAAACACGGTGAAACCGAATTGAACGAAATTTGGTACAGAGGTAGCACTAGCAAAGGGCACCTCAGTGTCATGTTTTATATCGCCGCCATCTTGACGGAAACGGAATGACGGCCACCCAAATGTTAAAAGCTTAAATCAAATTACGACCATCCTAATAATTTGATCTCTACCAGATTTCGCAACAACATGCCTTTTTGTGGAACGCATCTTATGACTGACTACAAGGTCATCAGCCTAATAGTTTGCAAATAGCGGCCATGTATGTGTGCAAATCCATTCCCCATATCAATTCAAACACGGTGAAACCGAATTGAATGAAATTTTTTACAGAGGTAGCACTAGCAAAGGGCACCTCATATTCATGTTTAATATCCCTATAGCACGTTGTATTTCAACAAGCCACTACAACCAACATTCAATTATACTCCTTGAAAGGGACAAAGAGTTTTAACAACACCCATGCATTTAGGAGAAAGTAGGCTATATGTTCTTTACTGAACATCTTGTTTAAAAATATATTTTAATTTCCAGGTTTAGAGAAACACCGATTACAATTGAGTACAATCATGTTGACCGACTAAAAAGCATTAATTTCGAATTCCGTCTAATGCATATTGCTACCGATTATCACCAACCTGAACTAGACAATTCCGATCCACAGTAAGAATATATCGCTCATTTGCTGCGCTGTCCGCCTCGTTGGGTAATGGTTGGCATTCTTGGCTGTCATCGCGAAGGTCTAGGATCCATTCCCGGCGCTGCCAAGAAATTTAATTCTGGTCTGAGTGCTGGAACGTGGTCCACTTAGCCTCTTGTGGCAAAACTGAAAAGAGGTGGGTTCGATTCCTACCCCAGTCATCCTGGGAGTGGTTTTACGTGATTTCTCACTTTTACTTCAAATAAATAGCTGGCCCCGTAGTGTTGGGGTAGCGCGCCTGCCTCTCACTCAGAGGCCCTGGGTTCGATTCCCGGCTCCGTCAGGGAATTTAGAAGCTGACGTGAGCGCTGGAACGGGGTGCACTCTGCCTCGTGAGGACAATTGAGTAGTTGTCTGATAGTGAGGCAGCGCCCCGATCACGAAAACCAAGATTAACGGCCGAAGGGACCCGATGCGCTGATCACGCGTCACCCCAATATCTCCAGGCCAAATGGCTGGACAGCGGTTGCTTGGTAGGCCTAGGCCCTTAATGGGCTGTAGTGCCGGGGGTTATTATTATTATTATTATTATTATTATTATTATTATATTATTACTTCAAGTAAATACTTGGATTGTACCTAATGTAGGCCACGGTAGCTTCCTACCTTGATTATAAATACACATACTAGTACAGATATCACATTGACACAAGTTATCAGACAACTTCTACACACCCCCAAGTACACGACCACGATGTCGCAGAGCCCCTGAAAGAATCAACAAATTATTTGCTGCAACAGTGACATAACTCACAATATTCTTTTTGAAGGGAAACTACATTTTAAGATTTATTGGCAGCTGCTAAACTATAGATTATTTAATAATGCCAAGATTTTGACGCCATATTGAATTGGGGACTTATTACTCAGCTTCAGATATGTGTAACAGACATTGGTTGGTTCTTAAGTTTAGGGGCTCCGACAACGCGGTCATGTAGCCCCGTGTACTTTGGGTGTGTTTAGAATCTGTCTGATAACCGGTGTTACTTGTGATGACTGTATTAGTGTGTTTTTTAATTCAAGTAAGGACTGCAGACTTTTGAATGTTTCAAATAGTTCCTACTTTTGCCGCCAAACGCCACCGTCAACAACTACTAGTTCAGAACTTGGCTACCAGACGCCACCGCTCTTGGCAACGAACGTAGGAACCTAAGAGCGTTGTTTACATTCTTAACCTATACAATTTAGCTTCACACAGGTGTAATTAGTGGAAGATTCTTTAACATGCCATAAATCTATGACATGGGACCGCCGGCTTTACTTCCCCTCCGAACGAAGGCATACTGAGGGATTTTTAACGCTCTTAAAAATCCGACGACTTCGGCTGGATTTGAACCCGCGATCTTGGGCATAGAAGCTCAGCATGCTACCGACTACGCCACCAAAGCCGCCTATCAGACATTAACGCAATTGGTTATTGATGTAATTGGAATATTTCCGGAAGCCAGCAGAACTAATTATGCAGTCTCACGTTGCCAAGAAAAACGATCGAGTATTGTTGAGCTAATCAATAGATAAAGCATGTTTTCCACCACTACACTGAGATAATAATACCGTATGGCCTCGGGTGCCGTGTGCAAGCTTTGTTATTTGACGCCCAGAGGGCAGCTTGCATGTCGAAA
The DNA here is from genome assembly GCA_946902985.2 of Meconema thalassinum. Taxonomy (NCBI): domain Eukaryota; kingdom Metazoa; phylum Arthropoda; class Insecta; order Orthoptera; family Tettigoniidae; genus Meconema; species Meconema thalassinum. The sequence continues at coordinate 167,664,718 of OX336396.1, forward strand.
TTTGTTGTTCGTTGGAGGTTAGCTATCTAAGCTCATTGACACTATAGCGCTTTCATGTAGAGAAAGAGGAACTTTTTGTGTTGGCGGAAAATACCGAGATTAATTTTGCCATTATGAACACGGCCTACTGAATTCAACTGGGTTCTTATAATGCCAACAATGAATGACATGCGTGTCCTGATTTTTTTTTGTCGCCGATCAAAAATCACTTACCATGTCCAGGAGCGAACCTGCAAGCTTGTGGTCGGTAGACCGACACGATAACCACTCACCCACCGTGGTAAAATGTAAGGAAGTACAGTCTTCTAACTAAGCCACTGTTGCAGCTGATGATGATGATGATGATGATGATGATGATATAGTAATATAATTGATTTTACGTCCCTTGTAACTACTACGACTTTTAGAGAAGACAGGACGCTGTTGTTGCTTCATTTGAGGGGCTTGGGCAACGTGATGAATTACCACCTGGTACTTGGGCGTGTAGAGAATTTGTCTGATAACCTGTTTAATAGTAGTAATCCAGGGGGAGAAGTGGGAAGGAGGTGGCCATGGCCTTGAACGTTTGACTGGAAGTGGAAGTGGAAAACCACGGAAAGTCACTTCCAGGATGACAGAGTGGGAATCGAACGTACATTTTCTCAGATTTACCACACGAGGCTCAGTGTGCCCCGTTCAAGCCCTTAAACCAGAATTACATTTCTTGGCAGAGCCGGGATTCAAACCCGGACCACCGGGTTGACAGCCAAAAACGCTAACCGCTTCACCACGAGATGGACAATTGCTAACGAAGAAACTTCTCTAAACCAGCTTGTGACGTCGTAGTTATCACCACGTGTATTGTAATCCATGTTATTATGTTGCCTGTGTTAGTGTGCTTGTACTGTAATTCAGTTTAGGATTGGAAAATAGGTGACTGTACCCTTCAGATAGGTACCATCCAGGCATTTTCCCCGGAAAATACAGAAATCCACTTTAAGAGTGTCTGAGCTGGAAATTGAATTCATCTCATCTTAGTTATCCTCACAGAGTTGAGTGTACCACGATCCAGCCCTCAGGCCATAAGTTTTTGGTAGTGACGGAAATGAACCCGGGACCCCAGGGATTACATTTCTTAACTGGCAGCATGGCGCAGCGGTAACTTTCTCCCCTGCTGTTCCCAAGGTTGCAAGATCGTATCTTGGCGTAGTCAGTTGACATTTGAGGGTGCGCAAATTCGAGGGAGCCGTGACAATAGTCTTACTGGCACGTTAAAGATCCCTTTCGGGACAATATTTCGCCACCCCAGCGTGGTGTCTCTAAAAGCTTCAATAGTAAAAAGAGATGTAAAAAAATAATATTAAACTACTAACGGTAACCTCCACAACACGAAAACATCTCGAAGAGCTTGCGTGGGAGGGCAACGTTCATGCTTCCGACTTCCTCCACATTGATAGTAATTTCAATAAACATGCATGCAGGAGTGCCATATAGCCAGTCTAAATACAGGAAGAAGATCATTTTCCCAACTGAAGCACAGTTAATTTTTATTGTTGCTAGTTTTCCCACGTGCTGTTCGATTCTAGACGCGCATTATGCAATGCATCAGTAACCATCAGACCAGAACATGATGAGAACAGCTGACCTACCTGACGCAGACATTTCTGAGCCCACAGAACTCACCTGCTCAGCGGCAGATGGCATTAGGCTACACAACTTTGCTGACTCACGGCAATTTCGACATCTAGAGCAATGTGTCAGGTATATTTCCATTTACAAAACAAGACGTAGATACACTTATTACGCATTAATCCACCCATCACAGGCACAGCGCAAGCAGGAAGACGCAGATTTCTACGCAGACCTCTTCTCATGCTCAGTTATGTCGTATGTACGTCGCTTGCAGTGGGTTGTAGATCTAATGCTTATCTTCGGATATGCAGTTATGTTGCTGCGCAATCAGTGAGATGTTAGATCTGACGGTTTCTACACAGACGTCTTCTGATGCGCAGTTACGTTACAGAGAAAGTCGTGGTATGCAGATCTAATGCTTTCTACACGGACGTCTTCTGATATGCAGTTACGTTGCAGAGAAAGTCGTGGTATGCAGATCTAATGCTTTCTACACGGACGTCTTCTGATGCGCAGTTACGTTGCAGAGAAAGTCGTGGTATGCAGATCTAATGCTTTCTACACAGACGTCTTCTGATATGCAGTTACGTTGCAGAGAAAGTCGTGGTATGCAGATCTAATGCTTTCTACACGGACGTCTTCTGATGCGCAGTTACGTTGCAGAGAAAGTCGTGGTATGCAGATCTAATGCTTTCTACACAGACGTCTTCTGATATGCAGTTACGTTGCAGCGAACGTAGTGGGATCTAAAGTCTGTTCCCCGAGTCCAGATAGTGGAAGTAAACACAGTCACGGCCGACTGAATACGAGCGCATTCAGTCGGCCGTGACACAGTACACGTGATTGCAGGGCTGCCCGCAAGGGGTACATAGAGCTGTGCCTATTGAACGTAAGGCAATTTCAGTGTTGTCTATAGCCTACATGTGAAGCGGGCTGACTTATCGGTTACATGCTAAAGCGCGGTTTATTTGTTATTCGTTTATGTATTTAATTAATTAATTCATTAATTAATAAGTTCCTACCTGCTTATGACAGGCAACAGTATACAGTGCAGCACAGCACTAAGTGCAGCAAGTCGTGTCTTCTACGGCATGACTAATGATCTCGGAGCTTCTTGGCTACCCCTGTCCGGCAGAACGTGAACTGGGAATGTTTCCCTGTCCGGGTAGTCAGGGCCACTGTCTTGACTCGGCGAATAGACTTTACATCTAATGCTTTCTACGCAGACCTCTTTAGATGCGCAGTTACAGGACGTCGTATGTACGTCACAACTAGTGAAGTATAGATTTAACTTAATGTTTTTTCTTTCAGATGCTCAATTACGTTGCATGTACGACGAAGTGCAAATAGGAAGATAGACAGCAAAGTTAATGGCTCCTAGATAGACCTTCCTTCCTTTGAATACGTAATCTGATTATTAGAGAATGATTGTGGAGAAGTGTCTGGCAATTATTAAAGAGCTTAGCGAATGAACCAGGCAAATTCATTCTTTGACTTGGTTGAGGTTTTCGCTTAGAGACTTGCGATATCGTGTCCATGAGCCCCATGTACTTGGGTGTATGTAGAATTATTCCGATAACATGCGTTACTGTAAATAGCTGTAGTAGTGTGTATGTTTGTAATTGAGGCTAGGATTGTGAAGGAGGTGACCGTGGCCTTGATTTAGAAACCATCCTGGCATTGGCTGATGTAGAGGTGGGAAAACACGGAAAACCGTTTCCAGGATGACTGAGGTGTTAAAAGAAATCCAACTCTTCCCTTATTTACTCTCGAGGCTGAGTGAACCCTGTTCTAACTCTCAAACCAGCATTAAATTATTGACAGCTGGTAATCGATCCCTGGACTTTTGAGGCACAAGTCTGAATATGCACCCATAGATCACAGATGGTGGGTTTAATTTTCTGAATAACCTGTTTATTATTGCTTTCCTTCGTTAAGGGCTTACATCTTGTTCATCGAGTATCTGCAATACACCTGGTGATTTGTGCAATTGGTGATCCCGAGGGATTTTTCAGCTGGGTGCATTTGCACTTCTCTTGTTGTTGTTGTTGTTGTTGTTGTTAAATATTTGAGGGGACATCTTGGCAATCATCCCCGTGTAGTTGGGTGTGTGTTGATCTCGTCTGATAACCTGTGATGAATGTAGTAATGTGTGTAACTGTATTAGGAACAAGGATGAGGTAGGTGCCCCGGGACTTGAAGTAAGGTACTATCTCGGCTTTTGCCTGGAAGGAGTGTGGAAAACCTGGGAAAAACCACCCTCCGGATAGCCGCTGTCAGGGATTCAATCCTTCCATCACCGGACTTGCTGCAACTGCCCCAGTGGTTGTGATGCACGCTTGAACGAGCACGGCTACACCACTAAACGCACATTTTTCGGTGAATGTCAGATACACAACATACCAAATGACGATCCCTGTAAACCTGTGATGGTGTAGTTACTATTGTCCTAAACTACTACAAGTACTCAATAATAATAATAATAATAATAATAATAATAATAATAATAATAATAATAATAATAATAATAATAATAATAATAATAATAATAATAATAATGTTATTTGTTTAAGTCTCTTTTAACTACTGCGGCTTTTAGACTCACCGGGATGTCGGAATTTGCCCCGAAGAGGATCTTGAACGTGCCAGTAAATCTACTGACACGGCTCTCTCGCTTTTGCGCTTCCTCAAATGCCTGCTGACTGCGCCAGGATTTGATCCTGCAGCCTTGGAAACAGCAGGCGAGAACGTAACCGCTGAGCCACGCAGCCAGTCGTTTAGAAACTCAACTGATTCTACATATACGAACGTATATAAGAAGTATAGGTAAATTCGGCGGTTTCGGTGGCGTAGTTGGTAGCATGATGAGCATCTATGCCCAAGGTCACGGGTTCAAACCCGGCCAAAGTCGTGGGATTTTTTAAGAGCGTTAAAATCCCTTAGTATGCCTTCCTTCGGAGGGGAAGTAAAGCCGGCGGTCCCATGTCATAGATTTATGGCATGAAAACGAACCTTCCAATAACTACACTTGTGTGAAACTAAAATGTGTAGGTTAGAATTGATAACGCTATATTAGTTCCAACGTTCGCCACCAGGTGCTGACTGCGATGCCATCTAGTAGACAAGTTCGCAAGCTACGTGTCGTGGATGGAAGCATTTGGTAGTAAAAGTAGGAACTACTTGAAATTATAGTCTGCAGTCCTTACTTGAATTAAAAAAGATAACACACAATAATACAGTCATCTCAATTAACACCGGTTATCAGACAGATTCTATACACGCCCAAAGTACACGGAGCTACATGACCGCATTGTCGCAATCTCTGTACTAAGGAACCAACCAACCATACGTAAATTCATATGTACTGTATAACACACGAATTAATTTTATAACATTACAAACAGAAGTAGGCGTACACGGGATTGATTACCATCATGTCCCAATGCTTAAAATTATTTACAACAGTGACAGCCCATAATGAACGGGACGACCCTGAATTCATCAACACCTTATTGAGAACGTCCAGAATGAATGAAGGAACAATTAAACCCTATTTCCCAAGCTATGCGATGCAATTGCTACTGTGTACGTATGTTTCACACTACCTGTAGTATTTCCTAACACGCTGTATTGTTACACGAACAATGGCCGATAGAAAGGATCGCTAACTGATGAGAAATCTAGACCGAGGGTAGATTGAATGGAGACAACAGGCTGTGCATATGGGTCATTCAACTCACCTCTTCCCCAAATATTGATTATGATTAGGGCTCAGATGTTAAGGAAAAATCATATATTTCTCTTTGCCTCTATTTTCATGACCAATTGGGTTCTGATGCAAATCAACTGATTATCGTCACAATACAGTGGTTTCTATTTTTCATATAATGCATATTTTGAACATTTTTTAACCATTAGGTCATATTTTGAGTTTTTTTGTAAGAACGTCATATATCGGTAGTTTGACGGCAGCTGTAGGTGTGCAATCATCCTCAACTTATCGAACGGGAACTAGCGTTTACAGAAATAAACTGTAAATAACCACTTAAACATGTATATTCAGAAAATTAATATGATAATAGGAATCAAGAATTTAGTTTACAATTTAATCTCGAAGGGATTGTCGGTTGGATTTATAATTAAAAAGAACGGCCATATTTAAATCAGCCATTTTCAGGACATACCTTGTCTTTTTCGAGTCATATTTCGTCATTTTAGAAGCCTCCGTGGCTTAGGCGGCAGTACGCTGGCCTCTCAGCACTGGGTCCGTGGTTCAAATCCCGGTCACTCCATGTGAGATTTGTGCTGGACTAAGCGGAGGCAGACAGGGTTTTCTCCGGGTACTCCGGTTTTCCATGTCACAATTTAATTCCAGCAACACTCTCCACTTTCATTTCATCTGTCATTCATTTAATCATTGCCCAGGGGAGTGCGACAGGCTTCGGCAGCCGGCACAGTTCATATCCTCGCCACTAGATGGGGGCTTCTTTTATTCCATTCCCTGACCCGGTCGGTCGAGTGGGGGCAGTCTGTCGATTTTAATTTTCATTGGATTTACGTCCCTTTTAACTAAAGTGGCTTTTAGAGTCACTGGGAGCCGGAATTTTGCCCCAAAGGGGATCTTTAACGTGCCAGTAAATTTACTGACACGGCTTCCTCGCATTTGCGCACCCTCAAATGCTAACTGACTGCCCCAGAATACGATTCTGAAACCTTGGATACAGCAGTCGAGAAGGTTATTACTGAGCCATACAGCCATTCGGGGGAAGGAATAAGGGAAATAAAAGACAGGGAAAGGAAATGCCCTCAAACCTCGAAGAATGAGGGACTTAGAAAGAAGTAGAGCCATGAAAGGCAGATTGGAAACGATGGATAGGGCAGGGCTCAGAAAAAGCGAACCCAGGTCAAATTCGCTCGGGGTCGTCAACTCCTAAGCTCACTAGCCTTGAGGGTGTAGACCGCTTAAGGTTACAAAGGGTGCACCTCGAGTGGTGGACTGGACACATCATTTTTGTACTGTTATTAGAATCCTGGCGCAGTCAGTTGGCATTTGAGCGAGCGCAAATGTGAGGGAGCCTTGCCAGTATATTTACTGGCACGTTAATGATCCCCTTCGGGGCAAAGTTCTGGCACCCCGACGTCTCTAAAAGCCACAGTTGTTAAAGGGACGTACAGCCAATAACATTAATTATTATTATTATCTTATTATATAATACGCTAAGGTGTATGTATCACTAAACTCAAGCTCCTAAACCAGCGGGAGTTAGAAGGTGTGGTTTGTATCAAAATCTTCCAAATCGTCTCAATAGTAAAGAAAAAAATCTTGCATTTCTTGAAAAGTCAACGGAAATATATTTATTTGTTTATAAAGTGTTTATAAACAAATAAACAAGACGATAGATCCTGGCAGAACTGTGTCGCGTACAGCCCACATAGCACTAGGGCCGGGCGGGTAGTCTGTACACATGGGGCGCACACAACCCATTATGCGAGAGTTCTCGCACGGGTCCACTAGTTAGTGCTAGTGCTAGTGCTAGTGCTAGTGCTAGTGTTAGTGTTAGTGTTATTAGTAGTAGTAGTAGTAGTGATAGTCGTAGTAATTAGAGGATACCATGGAGAAGAAAAATTACAAGACCCTTCTAAAGCTGAGGATATTAGGAATGAATAGACAAATGGTCAATTAGGCCGAGACTTCGGGTACTCAAACACCATCAGGGTCAGAAGAAATCAAGAGTTAACCAACAAAGGTTGACATAGAAAATACCCAAGTAAGCGGATAAAATGCGGGGGCCAGTTGGGATACCGTGGTCGCCAACCCACGTCTCACTAGTTGTAAGCCCCTGGGGGATATTTATTGGTATTTTAATCTACAAAGTGAGAGAAAGAAACGCTGGGGGAAGCCACGAGTGTGGGAATTATTGCAGACAACAGATTAGTCTGTGAGTGAGGAATGATGATGTATGCTAGCTACAAATGAAGCCAAATGTAAAGAGATGAATAAAAGATGAGGCATTTCGAATTAAGCAAACAGGTTGGATCGTAACTTCACCTACACACACCAAATTATGGCGAACACTCGTCCGCAGATCATGAGATAAGATATTGGAATTTGTATCTTGAAGCGTTATCCCATTCATTATCTCACCGCGTGAGTGCATTCAAGATAAGGCTACAAAATGATTTGTATTGTTGGACTGCGCCAGGACCTCGGATACTCAAACTAAGTTTGTGTTAACACTATTATTCATAATGCAGTATTAGCTTTGTTAATAATTGTTAAATAATTTCAGGAGCTTCGACATCCTGGTCATCAGCGTCATGTACTAGGGTAGGTATATTTATTTAATTTATTTTATGTCTTTATTAGTGGCAAATTTAGCGCTTTCCTACAATTAACAACGAAATATGGTACCTGTAGGCTACATATGAAACAATTTTTGAAAAACCATAAATAATTATGATGAGAAATAAGGAATAAATGAATTATGTTGATACTAATATTAATGAAAAATGCATATGAATAATAATATTAATAATAATATTAATCACAATGTCACAGACCTTTCTATAATATCCTAAATATAATCCTGGCTCAGTCATGCGTCGTAGCATCCATCACCGTTCACACCGGTCAATCAGCAGTATTCAACAGGTAATATGGGCATGCGGCCTTAAATTGTTTTATTGTTTTAGAATTTCTGATTTCGGCAAGAGTTGAATTCCATAGTCAGGACCCAGCTACAGCAAAAGAGCCGTTGAATACAGATGAGTGTTTAAAGGATATGGCGAGGAAAGAGCCAGATCAAGTGTTTGGGTTATGATATGAGGACAAGTAACTAAATTTTGATGACATGTACGTGGGGGTGTTTTTATGCGGAAATCGATGGATGGGTGACAATAAGTGAAATTTTCGGCGTAGTTTGTCTCAGAACCTGAGTTATTGTGGTGCCTATAGCAGTGAAAGTAGAATCATTAAAGTAAAGCTTTAAAGTGAAACATTTCATTCACATTGAGGAGAATATCGTAATTTTGTAGTTGAGGCTGGGATAGGGAAGGAAGGGGCCTTGTCCTGTGTTATATCCAGACATTTGCCTGCAATAGACGTGGAAACTCCGAAAAATCACTTCTAATATGGTTGAATCGGGAATCGAATTCGTCTCTACTTAGTTTTGCCCCATGGGACTAAGTGTGCCCAGAATAGAATTTATGACAGAACCGGTAATCAAACCCAAACTAAAGGGGGGGAGGGGGGGGGCATGTTATTGTTGATTCATTTAGTGCTTTGCGACATCGTGGTTATTTAGTCCCGTGCACTTGAGTGTGTGATAGGTTGATAAACCAGTACACAATCCCCTAGCACTGTATTTGTGTATTGCACATAAGCCTCTTGTAACATACACACATCAAAAAAAGTTTTGCATCACCTCGGTTCCAAGAGTTCCGGAACCTTTAAATACAAAGGGAATAGAGATCAACACAAACAACATTTCAGCTCGTTTTATTGCTCATGAGACCCACACATTGCATGTTGTACCATCCTACAGCTAGACTTTCAGCATTTGTGGTCCAGATTGCAGTACACACCACTACCTCTAATACCCAGTAGCACGTCCTCTTGCATTGATGCATGCCTGTATTCGTCGTGGCATACTATCCACAAGTTCATCAAGACACTGTTGGTCCAAATTGTCCCACTCCTCAACGACAATTCGGCGTAAATCTCTCAGAGTGGTTGGTGGGTCAAGACGTCCATAAACAGCCCTTTTCAACATATCCCAGGCATGTTCGATAGGGTTCATGTCTGGCGAACATGCTGGCCACTGTAGTCGAGCGATGTCGTTATCTTGAAGGAACGCATTCACAAGATGTGCACGATGAGGTCGAGAATTGTCGTCCATGAAGACAAATGCCTCTCCAATATTCTGCCGATATGGTTGCACTATGGGTCGGAGGATGTCATTCAGGTATCGTAAAGCCGTTTCGGAGCCTTCCATGACCACCAGTGGCGTACGTTGGCCCCACATAATGCCACCCCAAAACATCAGGGAACCACCACCTTGCTGCACTCGCTGGACAGTGTGTCTAAGACGTTCAGCCTGACCAGGGTGCCTCCAAACACGTCTCCGACGATTGTCTGGTTGAAGGCATATGCGACACTCATCGGTGAAGAGAACGTGATGTCAATTCCGTGGGGTCCATTCAGCATGTTGTTGGGCCCATCTGTACCGCGCTGCATGGTGTCGGGGTTGCAAAGCTGGACCTCGCCATGGACGTCGGGAGTGAAGCTGCGCATCATGCAGCCTATTGCGCACAGTTTGAGTTGAAACACGACGTCCTGTGGCTGAACGAAACGCATTATTCAACATGGTGGCATTGCTGTCAGGGTTCCTCCGAGCGGCAATCCGTAAGTAGCGGTCATCCACTACAGTAGTAGCACTTGGGCGGCCTGAGCGAGGCCTGTCATCGACAGTTCCTGTATCTCTGTACCTCCTCCATGTCCGAACAACATCGCTTTGGTTCACTCTGAGACGCCTGGAAACTTCCCTTGTTGAGAGCCCTTCTTGACACAAAGTAACAATGCGGACGCGATCGAACTGCGGTATTGACCTTCTAGGCATGGTAGAACTACAGACAACATGAGCAGCGTACCTTCGTCCTGGTGGAATGACTGGAACTGATCGGCTGTCGTACCCCCTCCGTCTAATAGGCCCTGCTCATGCATGGTTGTTTACATCTTTGAGCAGTTTTAGTGACATCTATGAACAGTCAAAGGGACTGTATCTTGGATACAATATACACAGTCAACGTCTATATGCCGGAGATCTGGGAACCGAGGTGATGCAAAACTTTTTTTGATGTGTGTAGTTTCCAGTGCTGGAGGTGTGTTGACGTGATTTATCTCGAGAAAGGATGAAAGGCTTGATTTAAGACATGAGCATAGTAAGACCATTTTTCTTTCTTATATTATTTTTATGTTTCTGGTCTAAAATGGCTACGAATTATGGATAGGGGGCGTGGTGGCGCAGCGGTCAAGCTGTTTGCCTCTCACCAAGGCGGACCGGGTTCGATTCCCAGTCAATGCATGTGGGATTTTCGAAGTGAAATGCCATATCCTGTGGTTGGGATTCCACGTAAAAAGGAGGTTCCGTGGCTCATGATCGCTAGATTAACGGTCACGTTAAACTACTAACTACTACTACTACTAAGAATTATGGATATAGAGTATGTAGTTTGAAAATGCTGTTCTATACTTTATCACAACATAGGTCGTGTACCAAAAGCTATGTATTTAGTACACTGAGTCGCCATTAAGTCACGGGAAGAGTAGTCCCATGAGAAAATGTGCCGTGTATGACTCCTGAGCGTTGCGATTAGCCGCGGCGGAGCAGAGCAGTCTGTCACAGAGACGAGTGTAGTGAAGATGGCAACACGTCACGAGTTAACAGACTTCGAACGTGGGATGGTCAATCAGCGCACGGCGCATGGGTCATAGCATTTCGGAGATTACACGCGAATTCGGGTTTCCCAGGTCAACTTTGTCAAGGGTGGGTCTTCAATATCACAGAGATAATGTTCCCAACCCCGTAAATCACCGCACGTGACGCCCACAGGTGTTTAACGAACGGACATCTCGTCACCTCAGGAGAACCATACGGGGCAACCGAAGGGCTACTGAGAGTCAGATCACCGCCCAGTTGAATGATGGGAGTCAGTCACCCATTTCTTGTCGAGTCGATGCCTCGCCGTATTGAAGCCATTTTGAGGGCTCGCGGAGGAGCAACTCGTTATTAACATCATATTCCGTGCCTTCCCATGACTTTTGACCACTGAGTGTACATCACATGGAAAATACTTATAACAGGCGGGGTAATTCTTAGTGGAAAATACCAGTTGGATAAATGAGAATAGGCTACTTAGTTCTTCATGGAACTACTTGTTATTCTTGCTCAACAAAACTCCCAAAAATATGAAGATCCCTCAAATATTTGCAGAAATTTGAATGTTTTCTTAACCCTTGTTAACTGGCGTGAACTAATATAACACGATGACTGGCGCCGGGTCATTTTGACTCATAGTGTGTCTCACTCCCTTTTTTGTCATAGTCGTACGTATTTTAATGAAGTAATTTTACTCCTGGTGTCTTCCTATGAACTATTCCTAACATAAAATGAGGTTTATTTACGGTATATTTTTCAAATTTAACATGCAGAAAACTTACAATTTTCTTAACAGTATAATTGGCCTTGATAATGTCGGTAAAGCAGTCATATCATTTTTTTGAACAAAGGAGCTGATGACCAAGGTTTTCCTAGACCCTCAACATGAATCAACAAGAACGTGAGCTTTGTGATTGTGCTGCACCAAATTAGGTGGATTTCCCCCCTTGATTTTTACACATTGGTCCGACTAACGTATGAGCCTCCGTGGCTTAGGCGGCAGCACGCCGGCCTCTAACCGCTAGGCCCGTGGTTCAAATCCCAGTCACTCCATGTCAGATTTGTGCTGGACAAAGCGGAGGCAGACGGGTTTTTCTCCGGGTACTCCGGTTTTCCCTGTCACAATTTCATTCCAACAACACTCTCCACTATCATTTCATTTCATCTGTCATTCATTTAATCATTGCCCCAGGAGAGTGCGACAGGCTTCGACAGCCGGCACAGCTCATATCCTCGCCGCTAGATGGGGGCTTCATTCATTCCATTTCCCTACCCGGTCGGTCGACTGGAAGCAGGTTGTGGATTTTCACTTTTCCGACTAACGTAAGACGAAAACTGTCACGTGAGAACTCGCGCCATGGGTAAATATGACCCGACCGTAAATAATATAAAAATAACTTGAGTGTTCAAAAAGCTATGGAAATCTTTCTTTTGCAGGGTTAAGTACAAGGCTAGGAAGGAAGGTACAGTAAGCGACAGGAAATCAGGGCTGAACAAAATTAAAACATAGAGCATTATTTAAGCGTTGGGTCATAAATAGCCAAGCGGCAGTCCTCGGGGGTAAATGTGTGCTCACCAGTGTATGGAATTCCTCAGGTAATATTTAGTATAGAAAGACTTGGCCTACTCATTATATTAGCTGCAAGGGATAATTACACATTCCCAGCTTGACGTCTTCACGCTTGGTGAAAGCTGATGTTTTATTTTTCTGCTGTGCTCGAGTACTCTAGAAGATAAAACCATTTATCTTATCTCGTGTTATTCGGTTCACCGTCACCTTCCGTATTAGACACGCGCTACTGGGTTCCTTTTGCATCACAAGACGTTTTGTATTATTCTGGCTTCATCTGGATGAGTATTCTGTGGTATTGAGACTGCTATCACGAGATTTCCCGGGGTTTTCCCCCAAAAAATTCTCATTATAGTCCGCGTCATCTTAAATAAGTTATTAACAATGAAACCTTATCATTTGTCCCCCTTTACTACGAACATAGTGATTTACTGATCAATTTCGTAGCATTCATTGTTGCAACCATGTTTCAAGATCGCCATGTTTGTAGATACCGGAACTGGTATTTAAAATGTAACATGAAAGTTAGCAGCCATGTGCAAATCGTCATCTGTCATTGTGACGTAGCGGCTTCGGTGGCGTAGTCGGTAGCCCAAGATAGCGCGTTCAAACCCGGCCGAAGTCGTCGGATTTTTTAAGAGCGTTAAAATCCTCCAGTATGCCTTCCTTCGGAGGGGAAGTAAAGCCGGCATTCCCATGTCATAGATTTATGGCATGTAAAAGATCCTTTCACAGACTAAACTTGTGTAAAGCAAAATTTGTTAGGTTAGATTTCGTCAGAACGCTCTATCAAAGTTCCAACGTTCACCACTAGGTATCATTGATATCTGGTGGCAAAAGTTGAAACTACTTAAAATTGAACGGAACTTGTAGCTCACCCTTTAGGGTGTCCGCTGGAAGCAGCTACAGACTCAGGCGAGTCGAACATGTACTCGGACACTCCCGGCACTACGAGCCATACGATAAATAAAATTAAAAAATTGTGACGTCATTCCATGTTCGCCAATCTTCACAGCCTTAGCAACACATAACATAACATATAAAGCAACGTCTATTCATGAATTTTAATACAATCTCAATTGACTGCATATTCTATATTTTATACGCTTACTTCCTTGTCGAAGCGACCAGGCAACCGGCGGCAATCCATTTCCACGCGCTGACTCCCTGATCCGCGTCTTATCAATCACTTTAAATAGAGGGCTAATTCTAAGGTTTTAAGTACACGCCAATCAATACTTGAATTAAAACATATCTCTTATACAGTATATATTATAATTCAAAAATATCACCAAACACTCACTACAAACAACCATTACCCTATTTTATTCCAAAATATATCCAGTTATAACATACGGCATTGAACTAATATGTGAAAGACTAAAGCTAACAGACCTTACCAGCCTTGTGAAAATCAAATCGAGGTATTTGAAGAGAGCTCTTGGAGTAGTAAGAACGACCCAGTCCAGTCTGGTATATGAACTGGCAAGGAAACCGTTCTACATCGAGGACCTGAAACTCAAGCTGCTCCTGCCACTCACCAAGCAGGCATCTCAATTAATAGAGCTAAGGAAACAAAAGAAATACTCGAAGACTTATACACTACAGACTCCATGATCGACAGGAGATGGGCAAAAGCGAACCAAGAACTGCGATCGGTGCTAACCAGACTTTCAGTGCACGGCTATCACCACAATATATTTGGAAATGACAAATTTCACGAACCAACAATGCATGTGTATGCGTACTATGCAACGAACATTGTGAAAAATACCACCTAACTAAATGTCATCAGAAGATTAAGTCAATCATCGACTATAGCAAAGACTAGATCTAAAAGTATCATACACTGTACATAGGATACAAATCTATATTTGCACATTTGTGCGCATTTTATGTAATAATATACTGTATATTAAGATAGGTATATGTTTTAATCTGAAATTAGGGTATTCCCCAGCCCTATTAAAAATTAAAATACTAATGTTATACTTAAGTCAAATGACGAATGTTTGAAATGAAGAAAACCATATGATAAATATATAATTAAAATAAATAAATAAATAAAATAATGAAATGGGCATGTTTACAATGTAATTAAACCTTAGAATTCATCTAACAATACGGATATCAACAAACATTTTTGCTATCATGGCAAATTTATTTGTATTCTATAGAGGCCTAATGTTAATTTTAGCCAATTTTTCTACCACCATTGTAGTGAATGACCTTCTAAGAATACCGTTTCCTCTGTCAACATTACAACCAGAGTTCCCTTGTAAGCTAAAATCTGGTACTTCATTGTCACCAGAAATCAATGTTTCTTTTTTATAAGCTACTTAAATTTAATCATAAAATAAACAAATCACCTATTAAAATTAAAATATTCAATGGTAACCAATGCAACATTAAGAACAAAATACTCTCGTAAATAACCTATCGAACGTGCAGTGACTGTGCGGATTAGCCTGTAGATTGGACTAGTCAGTATACGATCGGCACAATGTCTCTGGACCCCTCCGAAGACAGCAATTTCCCAGCGTATGAAGCACAATTAAGTGTTTCCTCGTATACGAAGCTCCCAGCTCAATTAGCCCTGTTTTGTTGCTTACAAAATCTAAAAACAAAAGATACAGTCAGTCTGAGAGACTAGACTTTATATAATTTCAAATGACGCATGCTACAAATGTTCCACATGTTAGAAAGGCTCCCACTGCCCATTAACGTAAGATTCCCGCGCGGGGAACGGAGAGCGGGAGATGCACTCTGCTGCATGACGTCACTCACTCGCCGTCTCCGTATCGCATAACGCCAGACCCCAGGAATAAACTCAGACTCGGTGCATATGCACTGAACAACATGATGACGTCATACACGCCGTAACCGTAACGCATAACGGTAGATCAAAGCATAACGATGAAGTCGACAAGATAATTTGAAATGATAAAATCCCTTCTTTTTCGGAAAAATACAGTGCTGAAAAAAGTATTGCATATTGCGATTTAGTGACTTATTTTTCTACGTGCATGTAATCACATTATACACAATGTAGGGTACATAAAAAAAACTCACAATCTGCTCTGCAAAAGAGACACAACACACAACGAACAACAAAAGTGATAATGTGGGACTGAGCACAAAAACGTCCTTTTCATATTGGGGCATATCAATACCGTGTATGGCCACCACGAGCCCTAAAGCATGCTTGCAGATGACGAGGTATTCTGAGAACCAACGGATCCAACCTGGTTTGGGCAGATTATTCCTCTCTTTGATGACAGGTTAGATCAGTTGCTGAATGTTTGTTGGGAGACTGTGACGGTGCGAAATTGCCCTCTTGAGCTCTTTCCATACCTGTTCAATGCAATTCATGTCCGCAGGATACGCAGGCCACTCCATTCTCTATACGACATGCATCTGAAGGAAGTGATTGACCATCCTAGCTTGATGGGGCGAGAATTATCCTACACTAGTGTAAAGCCCTCACCCATAGTGGCAGCTAATACTGTGACAACAGGTTTGAGGATATTGTATCTGTACACCAGACCAGTCATGTTACCGTTGATAGGAATTAGATATAATAATGTTATTGGTTTTACGTCCCTTTTAACTACCCTGGCTTTTAGAGACGCCGGGGTGCCGGAATTTTGCCCCGAAGGGGATCTTTAACGTGCCAGTAAATCTACTGACACGGCTCCCTCGCATTTGCGCACCCTCAAATGCCAGCTGACTGCGCCAGGTTTCGAACTTGCAACCTTGGGCTCAGCAAGCGGATAGGAATTAGAGGTGTACGTCGACCAAACATGATCCCACCCTGAAACATGACCAACGATGATTATGATAATTGTTGTTTTATGGGGACTAACATCCAGGTTATCGTCCCCTAATGGTCTGGATAATAGCGAAAATGGCAATGAAATGGAAACCATAACGGAAACCAAGGTAGATTTAAAAACTTACAAAAATGGAACTTAGATTGAAAAGACGCACAAAATGTACAGTGGGAATAATTACAAAAGGTAATTTAGATGGAAAATACTCACGAAAGCAATTTAGATTGAAAAATACGCACAAAATGTACAGTGGGAATAATTACAAAAGGTAATTTAGATGGAAAATACTCACGAAAGCAATTTAGATTGAAAAATACGCACAAAATGTACAGTGGGAATAATTACAAAAGGTAATTTAGATGGAAAATACTCACGAAAGCAATTTAGATTGAAAAATACGCACAAAATATAGTTTAGGTTCAAAATACTTAAAAAATGCAATGTAGATTCGAAATACTAACAAAATGCAATTGAAGTTCGAAAAACTTCCAAATGCAATTGAAATTGAAAATACTTACAAATTGCAGAGATTCGAAATACTTACAAAATGTAATTGAAATTGAAAATTCTTACATAATGCAATTTAGATTGAAAATGTCCACCCATCAGATTCAAAATACTCACCAAATGCAATTTAAATTCAAAATACTTACAAAATGCAAAGGAAATTGAAAATACTTACAAAATGTAATTTAGATTCAATATATTCACAATATGTCGGCACGCAATTCAAAATACTGTAGGCCCTACTTACAAAATGCAATTTAGATCGGAAATTCTTACAAAATGCAATGTAGATTGAATATACTCACAAAATGGAATTTGGATGAAAAAAGACTTATAAAATGTAATTCAAATACACGGAGGCCCAATTCACAAAACAGTGCGGTAACCTTAAAGAAAAATAACATTATGAAAACACGAGAGAAGGGCCAATTAAGGCGGGAAAGAAAGAGACTCCCTATGTCTCAGATACCCTAATACCGTCGAGGTCGGAAGAGAACAAGAGTTGACCAAGGGAGGTCGACATGAAAGAAGACGGTGAGGAGTCCGGCACAAGTAAGTAGAGGCAATGTCGGACTCAGTTGGGGTTCTGTGGTCGCCAACCCACGTCCCACAAGTTGTGAGCCCCTAGGGACGGGGGGGGGGGGGGTAGAGGGGGGGGGGTAGAGTGTGTGTGTGTGGGGGGGGGGGGGGATGAAACATGACAACCTCCTTGCTGTTGGTGGCGTTCCTGGATGAGGTCTCCATTGGTTTGCACCCATACAATAGGAGCATTCGAGTGCAGCGACGAGTGAGAGAGATTTCACGAGCGCTTCATTCAGAAACGCCACCAACAGCAAGGAGTGTGTTTTATATCTCGTACAATTACAGGTATTTACGAAAGGGCACTAACATCTTTACTACTAGAAACGAAGTTATTAAAGAAAGCTTTCCAGTCGGTGAACATACATTTTGCCCAATAGGATACTTGTTTTCTCGCGTAATGTTATTGGGCACAATTTATGTTGACCGACTGGACAGATGTAGGCAATACAGAAAAATGGCTTCTATCACTTCAAGAAATAAAGTTCTCAATTTTCAGAATTTTCCCGTGCTATGAGATGTCCTTGACCATTTATCTCATATCTACAATTTTTAGAAGAATTGTTTAACGTTCATTCTTTTAATGTGTGTGTTAAACCTCCAACTACAAATTAACCTTTATTACGCATGTGTTAAATTAAGGAAAATTATTTAATGTTCATTCTAGAGAAATTAAAATAGTAGTTTTTAAAATTTTATATAAAAACAACAATCCTGACTGGTGGGAGTGGGATTCCAGTTGTAGTTTGAGGTTTAACACGCAATTTAAGAAAATTCAGAAAATTCCTGTAAACGCAGTCTATTCCCCCTTCATGAAGCATATTGTTTATCCATGAAATTAAAATCTGTGTAAAACACTGGCGTCATTGCACGTTTCATTTTAATTATAATAATAGGAAACATTGAATGTTACCCGTGACGGAATATTTGAGTAATAATATGAAACATATCATCTGTGACATATTGGCAAATATTTATGTTATATAATCTGCCTTGTCAACACTAAAATATGTAGTTTATTATTATTATTATTATTATTATTATTATTATTATTATTATTATTATTATTATTATTAGACGAACATGTTTCGATATTCAATGGTATCTTCTTCAGCATTCAGCATAAATAGCGTTTAACATTAAAAAATAAAAATGGATATCCTTACAAATAATTTGATTAAAATTAAAGTTCCAAAAGTTGCTTTGAAAATGGAATTGCGATGGATTATGGTGAACATGCTAACATCGATACAGGGAATTGAGTCGTATACCCTTGACATCCCCCAAAATCACCATCTCACTTGCTGGCCCACTCTCGCTGCATATGTTCGAATAGCTTCAAAAAACGTTCATATACTCCACAAGGACCCAACCATTCCGCGCTGATATATGAATGATTCACTGTATTAAAAGTTTCACTATACGCATTTTATTTCACGGTTGAGTAAATAAATACACGTGAACGGCGAAGGACAGCTCAAAGCAGAGGAAACTTTTGAGATTTGGATAAGAGATACTTTTGATAAAAATATCGAAATTTTAGAATCATTTAATGGTAGCCAGATGTCAGTATAAATGTGTATGATTGTTGTACAAGAATTATGACAGGAACCATTAATATGATTACTATTTTGGTACTTTAAATATTCCTCCTTAAGAGGACGTACAGCGATGTGATACTGGACAGTATAGGTATATTGTATAATAAACTCTGTTTCTAAAGCTTTCTCGCGAGCAATGAGCTCCGACTCCACTGTTCCGTACGTGCTTGTTGGCGGGCAAGGCAGCTTGTCCGAGTTCCTAATATAGTCTCTCTACCCACGCAGACAACACAGACTCACTGTGCAGTCCAAGCTCTCATCCGAGAAATGAATGCAATAGGACAGATCTACGTAGGACAATCTGGTATTAAATCAGCGAGTTAACAATATGCCTACACTTGATCCGGGTTTCAATGCATGTTCTGTGCATGCAGGTGGGATAGATGACAAGTAGCTTAAAGGTTCAAAAACCTCAACCCATTGTTGCTGAATCTTTCTCCTCCCACAAACTACGAGGGATTTTCCGAATATAAGTTGTCATTTGATTTCACCAGTAAGCTGTATTTCGACGAGAGTAAAGGCATTGTGAAAACAAAAGACAAAACGTTGCTTATTTCTCCACGCCAGGAAAAGTCATTTATTTATTAGACACTGAAAACATTTGACAGAAATACAGTCATGTTTATTAAAATCATTTCTATCTTGTGGAAAACGCTTGAGTTGAAAAAGGAAGAAACTCCAGAGATTCTTCCTTTTCCCACTCAACTAGAACTTTATAAGCGTCCTGCAACGTAAATATGGCTCGGCTTATTTTCCCTTTTCCACCATATTATGCGTGTATAAAAATCAACAGTTTGTATATCTCACCTCATATTGACAAAAAAAAAATAGAGTTTCTTCCTTTTTCAAATCAGTGATTCAATTGATATTGTAAATTTCAGGAACTGCACTATAATATCCTAATTTAATTGAATAATTTATATCTAGAAATAACATAGTTTTATTTCATTTACTTATTATGCCTTATTCTTAATTATTTTGATGTACATTGTACGGATATCCTTTATTGGTTTCCTTCCTATTCCTCTCTCTTATTGGATATTTTCAAAAGACTTTTCAATGACACATAAATACTACCACCACATCTTACTTTTTTTTAGTAAAACTGTTTATTTATATAATAGATAAATTACAAAGGTGAACAATTCATACAAAGATTCAAATATTTTTGGACTTCTGATTTTGTTCAGCATTTCAACCCAAAACAAAATCCCAATCCCAAGTCAATGTGCAAAGAAGCACTCGAAATAAAATAAATTTGTCTCTACCAACATCCATGGACATTCTTTAAGTTTAAAGAATGTCTGTGGCCCTGGTATTCATCTATGATATAGAACAGATTTTTTTAATATTACTGGCTAACAACAATTACATACTTACATTGTATGATCTTGTATTAGGCAGTTTAATGTCGCTGATGGAATCATCATTGTTCTTTGTCAAAAAAATGTACATTTAGCCATTTATCTCTAATATGTTTTAATTAAAAACATGTTCTAAATTGATATTGACTAAGTGCTGTTTTTACTAATTTTTTACTTAGCCTACTATTAGTTAGTTTATTTAACTTAAATACAAGATTTAATGCATGGTTATCGTCGATATATTTCACGAGACCATTCGGGTTCATAATTACTTAAATGCGCTTTACAGTTCTCGCTCATGCGTAAACTAGGTTTCACCCTTGAGCAGTATGGTGGATAGAACTAGGACGTTGATCGTCGTTAGCGATGCCTCCTTAAGAATTTCTGGAACATAATTATAAAGGAAGGGAAATACGGAAGACTTTATTCATGGTAAAAGCTTAAAATGTAACGAACAATTAGGAGATCAGGCAGTTGTATGTATTCACTGTTTACTTAGCTTAATAGGACACAAATTGTTGTCGTTTTTCGTAGCGTAAGTGGTTGCGTTTCAGACTCGGAGTTCATTACGCAGAGCTTGAAAGAGTTCAAATCCCACTACGGATATGTTTTTCCGCTTTAATTTCCGTAATCTTCTTTCTTGGTATTAGTAACATGCATGATCTTTGTAATGTCATTGTCACAAACATATTTTATATTCATATGCATGAACGTTCGTGTGAAACTCGGAAACAAACCACTTATGCAAGATACACGAGGTAGAGTTCAGTTGTTTCCCTCCACTTTAACGATGCTTTAGAGCAGACCTGTCCAGGGAACATGCCACGGTGGCAGTAGACTGCCATGCTAGTGCCACGGCTTTTCCTTAGTGAATCGGGGGTTGTGTGGGGAAGGTCAGGGTCGAGGCATGGATTTATTGTTACGGCGGCGCAGTTAGTTCATCACCTCGCTGCGTGATTCACAGGCCGCCTCGGGCTACCCCCTGCCTCTGTATTAACCAGCGATTTGCGCAACAAGAAGACAGGCAGTAACAAAGAGACCGTCTCGAATGTTCGTGACCCAACCAGTGTTGGAATTCTCGAGAAGGTGTGAACCCTGGTCTACTCTAGAAACATCTGTGAGTCATCAGCCCCGCTATATAAGCGACCTGGCCAGCGAGGGATGGGCGGAGTTTTTGAGGAGTGTGTGTTTATACCAGTGCGACAAAGGTAATGCGGTGATGTGTGAATTGCGAAACAGTGTGTAGTAGGGTATTCAAGAACAGTGAGTGACTGACTGTGGCTGGACACGGATCTACCTAATTAGTGAAGGATTAACTGAATGAGGAAGTGAAAGGGTGAGTGTCCTCCATAAGGGAACAAACACGAAGAAAGACAGCTAATTGTTTCCATTTGCTTATTGTGTGGTGTAACTTTCTGACCTGCAATAAAGCTAACATTTCTTTAAAGGGCCCTTTGTGTTGTGCTTTTAGCCACTCTAATCCAATTAACGAACTTGCTACAAGGGGTAGCGCGTATCATTATGTTGCGGTAGCGGAGGTTGTGAGCTGGCGGAAGGACGGTCAACGTTGTGCGTGGCGTTGAATGGGATATTAGTAACCAATAATACAGTAAGTGGCTATGACAAATCCTTTTAATCATACTGCCTGCTTTATTACTTTATAAAAGTATTTAGAACCAACAGGACACATCTTTACGTAGAGGGGGCGTGGTGGCTCAGCGGTATAGCTGTATGCCTCTCACCAAGACGGTCCGGGTTCGATTCCCGGTCAATGCATGTGAGATTTTCGAAGTGAAATGCCATGTCATGTGGTTCGGATTCCACGTAAAAAGGAGGTCCCGTGGCTCATAATCACAAGATTCACGGTCACGTAAAACTACAATCTTCCTTTTTTTCTTTACGTAGATCATGTTTTCGATTTCAATGCAACTAGATTTGCAATATTCGGTTGCATTGCGTTTGCCGAGTGAATTATGAGAATAGCTTCAAGTGACGCTTCTGTTAAAGTTAACCTCAACGTGCATTTGTTCAAATTCATAAATGGGGGCAAGTCCGTCTTCTCCTGTCGAGCAAGATAAGGTAGTGAGAGGAGAAGCTGGCGGGTGTGGCGGTGGAGTGGGGAAGAGTAGGGCTTAGTTTGCCACGGAGAGAGTCCTGTGGCAAGCCGTGGCGCCACAGCCAGCAGTGCCATGGCTGGACAGGCCTGCTTTAGAGAGTTCAGTGGTCAGATTTGGCCATTTAACATGATGATGATTTTGATAATTGTTGTTTTAAGGGGCCTAACATCCAGGTTATCGGCCCTTAATGGTCTGTGTGATAGCGAAAATGCCAGTGAAGTGGAAACCAGAACGAAAAGTAAGTGAGCAGGAAAATACTTAGAAAAAGGAACTCAGATTGAAACTACTCACAAAGTGGAGAGCGGTAATACGTACATAAGGGAATTTCGAAAGAAAATACTCATAAAAGGAATAGATCGAAAAATACGCACAAAATGTAGGTGAAGTACAAAATACGCACAATATGCAACGTACGGTTGAAAATACAACATGCAAGTGAAATCAAAATACTTACATAATGCAAATGAGATTGAAAATACACACAAAATGTAATTTAGATTCA
Organism: Meconema thalassinum; assembly: GCA_946902985.2. NCBI lineage: Eukaryota > Metazoa > Arthropoda > Insecta > Orthoptera > Tettigoniidae > Meconema > Meconema thalassinum. The sequence continues at coordinate 167,687,839 of OX336396.1, forward strand.
AAATACCCACAAAAATGCAATTGAGACTTAACTACTTGCAAAAAACCGGTGTAGGTTGAAAATACAAAATGCAATTGAAATTCAAAATACTCACAAAATGACCCATCCGATATTGAAAGACTTACTAAAAAGCAATGTAGATTGTCAATCCTTACAAAATCCAATCGAGGTTGAAAAATACTAACAAAATGCAACGTAGAACGAAAAGACTTTAAAAAAATCCTCTCGGCACGCCGAAAGACGGAGGTAGATTTTACCGGGCAGACTAGAGGATAGGCTAAAATAGGCGAAATATGCAGGTTTTCGTAGGTGGATCAGACCTCATTTATTGCGAGAATGTATTTTACAATTGGAGGTTAATTAACCTTTTTTTCGTCTTTCTATGCATATTTTTTACATTTTATTGTCTTATGGGGATGGTAACTTTCTTGTCATATTTGGGGTTCATTTTTATACTTTTGATCACAATGTCCTTATGCAAGGTTTGGAACTGATGTGTAACTATCTAACAGTCTGTTACTTCTTCACGCAAAATTTTATCTCCCGCAGAGATGTTGGTTGGTTCCTCAGTTTAGGGGCTGCGACAACGTGGTCATGTAACCCCGTGTACATTGGTTGTGTTTAGAATCTGTCCGATAAATGGTGTTAATTGTGATGACTGTATTAGTCTCTAATTCAGGTAAGGTCTGCAGAAGGTCAATTTTAAGAAGTAGTACCTAATTTTGTACCAAATACTACCGTCAACGACACCTACTGTGAAATTGGCTGCTAGATTCCACCGCTACCAGCAACTTGCAATGAACGTTGGAACTTCCCCTCCGAAGGAAAGCATGCTGAGGGATTTTTAGCGCTCTTAGGAAATCCGACGACTTTGGCCGGTTTTGAACCAGCGACCTTGGGCATAGAAGTTCAGCATGCTACCAGTTAGCCGCTTCCCACATAGTCAGATGGAACAAGAAGTTCCGTGCCGAACTAAATAGCCTACTTATCTTATAATTAATATTCATGCCAATGATTAACCTACAGTATATGAACCTATCTAGAATAATGACGAAATTAAGTTGGTAATATCGGAATGTCTTAATTAGTTCGAAATACTGTATACTAGGCATAATGTAGCCTAATACAGCAATACAGTTGGCAGCCCTGGTGACTGAATATATTCTTAATTCCATCTCTTAACGTACAGAATACGAAATGTGGTTGAAGTCCAAAGGACTGGTCAGAAATAATCGGAAATATTATGATATCTTTTTGTGCCAATTTTGGATGAAATCCTTTTTTTAGTATGGAAGTTATATGTATTTTAAAATTGGAGCTATCATCAGGCATAGAATCATGTTGGCATCACTGACTTATATTAATTACTCCAAATTAATCTAGAATGTCAGGTGCTATACGTATGCAAAGTATAGACCTGTTGGCTTGCATACTTTCTGATATATTGATATTAGGGTAAAAAATATAGACACCATTTTTAACAGTTGGCAGCCCTAATTGCTCATAAGAATACTTATAGTCATATCTGTTATATTACACATAGCACATACGAAATTTGGTTGAAATCCAACTGACAGTATAGAAGTTACATGTATTTAAAAATTGGTCCTATCAGCAGGCTTAGAATCATGTTGGTAGAACTGACGTATATAAGATACTCCAAATTAATGATAAATGTCAGGTACTATACGCGTGCATAGTTTAAAGCTGTCGGCTTGCATACTTTCTGATATATTGGTATTTGGATAAAAAGTAGGGAGAGCAATTATTAACAGTTGGCAGCCCTCGTGGCTCTTAAGAACACGCTCAGTCATACCTGCTGATGTGCATATATTACATACATAATTTGGTTGAAATCCAATTGATAGTGTAGAAGTTATGTGCATTTAAATATTGGACCTATCAGAAGGCTTAAAATTATTTTGGCAACACTGTCATGTATGGCCTCCAGGAAATTAAACTAAAATAGTATTATCTACATGTGTGCCAATTTTGGAATTGCTCCCATGTATGCCTTCCAGATATCCAACATGGAACTCAAATTTCTAATGCGTTTTTTTTTAGACGTTGGTAGCACTGACATCTTTTTCAAATATGGGCTTGAGATATTTCCGGTATACATCTTTACTCATACTAAATTTGGTTTCGATTGCTGCAGACGTTTAGGAGTTGATAGGGGGGGGGGGGGGACACACACACACACACACAGTCAGCCAGCCAGAAGGACAGACAGACAGACAGACTGACACATTTTCCCGGATCGATCTCATAAGTCTACTTTTTCCTCATTTTTAGCCTACTTTCGATTTTTGCAAAAAAAGAAAGTAGACTTATGAGATCACTACAGGGCGAAAAAAAGTGTGTCTGTCTGTGTGTGTGTATGTGTGTGTGTGTGTGTGTGTGAGTGTGTGTACTCTGAATGTCTGTCCCCCCCTATCAATTCGAACACGGTGAGCGCAAATTGAACGAAATTTGGTACAAAGGTAGCACTAGCAAAGGACACCTCAGTGTCATGTTTTATATCGCCGCCATCCTGACGGAAACGTAATGGTGGCCACACAAATGTTCAAAGCTTAAATCAAATTACGACTAACCTAATCATCCGATCTCTACCAAATTTTGCAACAACATACCTTTATGGGGGCAGCATCCTTGGACCAAACTAATAGGTCATCAGCTTAACAGTTTGCGGATGGCGGCCATCTTTGTGTGATAATCGATTGCCCCTATTAATTCGAACACGGTGAAACCGAATGGAACGAAATTTGGTACAGAGGTAGTACTAGCAAAGAGCACCCCAGTGTCATGTTTTATATCGCCGCCATCTTGACGGAAACGTAATGGCGGCCACACAAATGTTCAAAGCTTAAATCAAATTACGACTAACCTAATCATTCGATCTCTACCAAATTTTGCAACAACATACCTTTATGAAGGGTGCATCCTTTGACAAATCTAATAGGTCATTAGCCTAATAATTTGCGGATGGCGGCCATCTTTGTGTCAAAATCGATTCCCCCTATTAATTCGAACACGGTCAAACCGAATGGAATGAAATTTGGTACAGAGGTAGCACTAGCAAAGGGCACCTTAGTGTCATGTTTTATATCACCGCCATCTTGACGGAAACGTAATGGCGGCCACACAAATGTTCAAACCTTAAATCAAATTACGACTAACCTAATCATCCGATCTCTACCAAATTTTGCAACAACATACCTTTATGGAGGAAGCATCCTTTGACAAATCTAATAGGTCATTAGCCTAATAGTTCGCGGATGGCGGCCATCTTTGTGTCAAAATCGATTACCCCTATTAATTTGAACACGGTGAAACCGAATGGAATGAAATTTGGTACAGAGGTAGCACTAGCAAAGGGCACCTCAGTGTCATGTTTTATATCGCCGCCATCTTGACGGAAACGTAATGGCGGCCACGGAAATATTCAAAGCTTAAATCAAATTACAATTAACCTAATCATCCGATCTCTACCAAATTTTGCATCAACATACCATTATGGAGGGAGCATCCTTTGACCAAACTAATGGGTCATTAGCCTAATATTTTGCGGATGGCGGCCATCTTTGTGTGAAAATCGATTCCCCCTATCAATTCGAACACGGTGAAACCGAATGGAACGAAATTTGGTACAGAAGTGGCACTAGAAAAGGCCACCTCATTGTCATGTTTTATATCACCGCCATCTTGACGGAAACGTAATCGCGGCCACCCAAATGTTAAAGGCTAAAATGTAATTACGACCAACCTAATAATCTAGTCTCTACCAAATTTTGCAACAACAAATCTTTATGTGGGAAGCATATTCTGACCAAACTGCTAGATCATCAGCCAAATAGTTTGCAGATGGTGGCCAAGTATGTGTGCAAATCGATTCCCCCTATCAATTCAAACACGGTGAAACCGAATTGAACGAAATTTGGCACAGAGGTAGCACTAGCAAAAGGCAACTCAGTGTCATGTTTTATATCGCCGCCATCTTGACGGAAACGGAATGACGGCCACCCAAATGTTAAAAGCTTAAATCAAATTTGGACCATCCTAATAATTTGATCTCTACCGGATTTTGCAACAACATGCCTTTTTGTGGAAAGCATCTTATGACAGACTACAAGGTCATCAGCCCAATAGTTTGCAAATAGCGGCCATGTATGTGTGCAAATCCATTCCCCAGATCAATTCAAACACGGTGAAACCGAATTGAATGAATTTTTTTTACAGAGGTAGCACTAGCAAAGGGCACCTCATATGCATGTTTAATATCCCTATAGCATGTTGTATTTCAACAAGCTACTACAACCAACATTCAATTATACTCCTTGAAAAGGACAAAGAATTATAACAATACCCATGCATTTAGGAGAAAGCAAGCTATATGTTCTTTACTGAACATCTTGTTGCAAAGTGTGAAAAGTAGGCTAAAAATGAATGTGATCTCGTCAATGGCGTTGTCTTGGCAACCTCTGATAGCTCATCCCTCAACAATTTAGAAGCGTTGTCATGGTAACCTCTGATGGCACTTGGCATTTTCTTTAATTCCGAAATCGTTTTTTTCATCCCTTGGCGTAATGGTGGGTCATATCAAAATTTCTTTCAGACAAAAGTTTTAGGTAATTATTAGGGGAATATTTTCCATTTTGTACGGTTTTGATATTGTGCCTATTAAGAGAGATATGATTAATGTTTCACGAAAAAAACACTTTTTTCCACCCCTTTGGTCAATGGTTGGTACTATCAAAATACTTATTTGACATAAATGTTTGGCACTTATCCGACACATATTATGAACTTTAAATGGATTCGATATTTCATGTATTAAGAGAGTTATAGCGATATTTCACTTTTTCGAAAAAAGCCCCCCATTTTCACCCCGTTTGACCGATTTTGCCCATTAATGAACTCGACCAAGAATTTAATGGGATACTTATTATGTAAAAAATTCAAAGTGATTGGGGCAAAATTACGGCAGTTATCGTGTCCACAAGAAACTGATATACATATATACATATATATATACATATATACATACATAAATTATATATAAACTTTTGAACTGAAGGTGGTTTTGGGGTCTGGGGGATGTGAAACGCGAAGATATGTCGAAATTTTCCGGAAGTCGAAACATGGGACCCATTGCAATAGTTAGCTTTCTAATGAAATCTACCTAAAATGCAACTGAGATTGAAAACACCCACAAAATGGAGTGGAGATGCAAAAATAACAGTGCGGAAATCTTAAAGTGAAAAGGAAATATAATGAAAAGAAACAAGTAGTTCCGTGTGAAGAACTATAGGCCTACAGCCTATTTTCATATATCCTACTTATGTTAACTGCCACTATCAACATACATAATTTCAGTTTGATTGCTGTAATAGATTCGTAGATATTGAGAACCGACTAAATATTTCGGATGGTCACCATGTTGGATTTTATATATGTAGGTCCTAGAGTTATGTACTGTTACATAGAGATTATTGTGTACGTGTAGCATTCAAACTTCAATCGCATGATTAGGACACAAGAAGTAGAAAACGAGATTTTAAAATTTCGCACAGCCGCCATCTTGTGGTTATGGAAACAATTGAAATAAATTAGATACCAGTGCATTACAATGTTTATAAACATTTCCTGTGCCAGATTTCATAGCGTTTGGAACATTAAATCGCGAGAAAGGTCTATTTAAAATTTTCGAATTCGCTTGGCCGCCATGTTCGTTTTGTAGTTAACCGGTTTTTGAAAACCTTATAGATGAAATTTCAGTAGTACCCTTTATCTCTGTACAAAATTTCAGGGTGATATAGCTAATAGTTTCAGAGATATAGAATGCCGGTGAAATATTTCGCACAACCGCCATCTTCTGGTTATGTAAACAATTGAACGAAGTTAGATGTCGGTGCATTACAATGTGTATAAACATATACTGTACCAAGTTTTATTGCGTTTGGTTCGTTAAATCGCGAGAAATGTCTATTTAAAAGTCGCAAATTCGCGTGGCCGCCATGTTGGTTTTGTAGTTACCAGTTTTTCAAAAGTCGCATAGGTGAACTTCTAGTAGTTCCCTTTATCACCGTAAATATTTTCAGGGTGATATCGGGAATAGTTTCGGAGATATTGAATGCTGGTGAAATATTTCGCACATCCGCCATGTTGGATTGGTAAGAAGTAACAAAATTTGAAGGGCACGGTCGGGGTCGGCCGGAATAGTGCTATGAACTTACCAAGTTTCATTGAAATCGCTCCAGCCGTATAGATATTATTAGGGACACACACACACACACACCTCACACACACACACACACACACACACAGACACACGGACAAAAGGTGATCTCATAAGCCTTTTTTTCAAAATTGAAAATAGGCTAAAAACAACAGGAAAGTGAAAGAGGAGAGGGTCTGTCCCACAGGTAATGGACAAAAGGGGGAAACCGGACCCAGCTCAGGAATCCCTCGGGGTCGCCAACTCCCGAACTCACCAGCCGTGAGCCCTTGAGGGTGTAGCACTTTCTAGGGTGCACCAGAAGTGGTGGGTCTACATACACCCTACCTCCTTGAGGGCCTTGAGCAGAAGGCAGGAGATAAAAGGAAAAGAAAAAGAAGGCCGACCCCTCGCAGAAGGAAGGGATCAGGAAAGATGAGACAAGGACCAATTGAGGCGGGAAAGGAGGAGACTCCCTAGGCCTCAGATACCCTAATAGGTCGGGGTCGGATAAGAACAAGAGTTGACCAAGGGAGGTCGACAGGAAAGATGACAGAGAGGAGCCCGGCACAAGTAAGTGGAAGCAATGCTGGACTCAGCTGGGGTCCCGTGGTCGCCAACCCACGTCCCACTAGATGTGAGCCCCTGGGGGAGGCCACTTAACGTAAACGCCTGTTAGTGGTAAGTTAACGTGCGTTTCTGTTTGATGAAATGCTCGTACAAAGTTAAATAACCTTTAATAATGAGTTGAGTTGTGTTAGTTAGTTAGTGTTGTTTTAAGGGGCGGAACTACGTAGTCGAATAATTGACTTTGTTGAAAACGCCCGTAAGCGTTTGCATCTGCAAATATTTAACAGTCGTCAATACGGTCTTTTATCTAAAATTTTCGACATCATGTGAATGTTTTTGCTTACTTTACGGGGCTACATGACCAAGATGACACAAAGCTCCTAATAGAATCAACAACAACTATCATGGTAGCTCCGGATAGAAACTACCCACTGTACATGAAGTAACGAGGTGTCGGCAAATTAACATCTAGGCCTACTTTCCTTCTGTACCTGCGCAGTGAACAGAGACACGTCCTAGTGGGAGGATTTAATATCCTGGGCCACTTTGTAAACAAGGTTATGAACCAGACTGGTAATTTTTATTGCAGGAGAAGAAATGAGCTACGTTGTTCATACGCTTGTGTGACAGCCTTTCTTTGTGTGGGGAACCGGCTTGGGACTCAAACCAATATGCTCCGGCTTTGGATGTGGGCCAATTGTCGTGCGTGGGAGCACTGGTTGAATTTCACGTGCAGGAGGACCATTGGGTGATTAGCATGGACAGCTCACACGTAAGGTGTGTAGTTGAGGCGGTGCAAGGTGAGAACTGAGTGTGTATAGCCTATATCACAATTAGTTGCTGAAGGTGATGTTGGGACATCGTGGTCAACAGATCCTTATACTTAGGTGTGTTTGTGATATCGTTGTTGTTGATTCTATAGATGCTTTGGAACATTGTGGTCATCATATCCATTTACTTAGGTGTGTGTATGTTAGTGATATAGTTGTTGTGGGATTTGAAGCCATTTTTTCAATGTTGCCTTAGTAAACAAGAGTTTAGTGCTTTTCAGTCGGTCAACACGAATGTACCTAAAAGAGCTGGGTTATGCCCTAATTCTGGAATAAATAACATGAGATTAATAAATACACTAGGATGACCAATTTCGATCGTCAAGCGATCATCATCAGGTCCATTACACTTAGGCTATAAAATCTATGTTCGAAAATACGCGCGTAGCTCCAGCGCAGGAAGACAACCAGATAAGTAGTAGCCTGTAATATTACAGTTTAACTATAGTTGATTTTTTACAACCATATAATCACTCCAAATATACTAACTCCGGATGTCTATCACCATTTAGCATTTCACCTAACATCATATGTACTGCATTTAGCATACACCGACAATTGCAGTACCAATACTGCAACTAAATAATTGTACATATTGTAAATATTTTCACCTGTATTTTCAAACATAGATTTTTCAACCTAAGTGTAATGGATCTGATGATGATCGCTTGACGATCGAAACTGATCATCCTAGTGTATGTATTAATCGCATGCAATTTATTTCAGGATTAGGGCATTACCCAGCTCTTTTGTGTACATTCGTGTTGACCGACTGAAAAGCACTAAACTCTTGATATAGTTGTTATTGTTGTTGTTGTTGATTATTTAAGGGCTCTGCGACATCATGGTCAACAGATCCATTTACTTAGGTGTGTGTGATGTCGTTGTGTTGTTGTTGATTCGTGATGGGCTATGCAACATCGTGGTCAGGTAGCCCCGTGTACTTGGGTATGCGTAGCATATTTGTCTGATAACCTGTGTTTCGTTTAAATAAGGCTCAGAGACTGAGCTATTAGCAACTTTGATGACATACTCGTACATTATCCTAATATTTATATATGAATTGCAGCCGAATGGCCATAGTAGGTTATTTGAATTGAACGCCCGCGGACTCCGAACAAGTTCATTTTCAAGTAGTTCCAACTTTGGCTACCAGATGCTACTGTCACTTACTGTCACTAACACCTAGCGGCACACTTTGGCACTTGATAGAGCGTTTCTAACCAGCCAAATATAACCTACAATTTTTGCTACACTCCACCAATTGTAGTGGTAGGTTCTTTTACATGCCATGGGCCCGCTGGCTTTTACTGAAGGATTTTCACGCTCTTAAAAATCCGACGACTTCGGCCAGTTTTGAACCCGCCATAGTAGTTCAGCATGCTACTGACTGCGCCACAGAAGCCTAATGATAACAACTATCCTATTAAGGATTAAACGAAACAAGGCTTTTTTCAAACTGAAATTCATCTACGTAACAGTTTCAAGATATTTTAAGTTTGGTTAAAGACACAGAATAAAGCACAATAATTAGCCTACTTTCACATTTTGCAAAAATGAGGAAAAAGTAGACTTATGAGATCGATCCGGGAAAATGTGTGTCTGTCTGTCTGTCTGTCTGGGTGTCCCCCCCTATCAACTCCTAAACGGCTGCAGCAATCAAAACCAAATTTAGTATGAGTAAAGATGTGCACCGGAATATCTCACGTCCATATTTGGAAATGATGTCAGTGCTACCAACTGCTGAAAAAACGCACTAGAAATTTGAGCTCCATGTTGGATATCTTGCAAGGTATGCATGGGAGCTATTCCAAAATTGGCACACATGTAGATAAGACTATTTCAGTTTAATTTCCAGGAGTCCAACCATGACAGTGTTGCCAAAATAATTTTAAGCCTTCCGATAGGTCCAATGTTTAAATGCATATAACTTCTACACAATCAATTGGATTTCAACCAAATTTTGTATGTACTATCTGTACATAAACAGATATGACTGCGCGTATTCAAAAGAGCCACCAGGGCTGCCAACTGTTAATAATTGCTCTCTCTATTTATTTATTTTATCCAAATACCAATATATCAGAAAGTATGCAAGCCAACAGCTTTAAACTATGCACACGTATATTCTGACATTTTAGATTAATTTGGAGTAACTTATATACGTCAGCTCTACCTACATGATTATAAGCCTGCAGATAGTACCAATTTTTAAATACATGTAACTTCTATACTATCAGTTGGATTTCAACCAAATTTCGTATGTGCTATGTGTACCATAACAGATATGACTATAAGTATTGTTAAGAGCAATCAGGGCTGCCAACTGTTAATAAATGCTGTCTATATTTTTTTACCCTAATATCAATATATCAGAAAGTATGCAAGCCAACAGCTCTATACTTTGCAAACGTATAGCACCTGACATTCTAGATTAATTTGGAGTAATTAATACAAGGCAGTGCTTCCAACATGATTCTATGCCTGCTGATATGTCCAATTTTAAAATACATGTAACTTATATACTAACAAATGGATTTCATCCAAAATTGGCACAACAAGACATAATATTTCAGATTATTTCTGACCAGCACTCGCATGACATTGTTGGCAACATGCTTTTACGCGTGCTGATAGATCCAGTGTCTAACTGCATGGAACGTCCATTGGACTTCAACCAAATTTTGTATTCTGTACCTTAAGAAATGGAACTAAGAATATATTCAGTCACCAGAGCTGCCAACTGTAGTGCTCTATTAGGCTACATTATACCAGGTATATTTTGAACTAATTAGATATTTCGATATTACCAACTTAATTTCGTCATTATTCTATATAGGTTCATATTCTGTAGAATAATCATTGGCATGAAAAGTAGGCAGTATAGTTCTTCACGGAACTTCTTGTTTTTAAGGTATATTTACAATTATTTCTTTAAAGCAATTGTACGGGAAATATGTTATGTTTCTTCCAGTTCTTGGACCTCATCATGGACGAGGTGAAACAGCAGAGAAAGAGTTCCCGGAAGGAGAAAGTATGGATGAGCACTGTGAGAGACTGGACAATAATGTGTCGAAGCAAGTCACCGGAACAGCCACTGACGAGGGCGACGTGGTTGGCTGACAGAGGAGATGGGAGATACTACGTAAGACTGACGATCCTCTAAATGTAGGGCACTATGAAAGAGAGAGTGGTTGAATGTATTTAAAATAATAATAATAATAATAATAATAATAATAATAACAATAATAATGGACAACAGACGGGTTGATGGCCAGGTACGATTGAGATCCAATGAAGAACTATACTCTAAGATACAACGAATTATGTCGTCCATCAGAAAGAAAAGATTGCTTTTCTACGGGAACATCTTCCATATGACTTGATTGGTTCCACAGTTTAGTGGCTGCGACAACGAGACCATGTAGCCCCGTATACTTTGGGTGTGTGTAGAGTCTGTCTGATAACCGATGTTTATTGTGATGGCTGTATTAGTGTGTGTTACAGGGTGAGTTAGCCGTGGTCGTTACGGCGTGGCTGCAGGAAATGGCTCACATCCGGGAGGCGAGGAGGTTCGAATCCCCCCGCCAGCAACCTTGAAGATGTTTTTTTGTGGTTTCCCATCTTCCTTCCAGACAAATGCCGGGGTTGGTCCCTAACTATAGGCCACAGCCGCTATCTTCCAATTCCTCGCCCTAACATTCACACTTTCCTCCCCAGACAACACTCCACACGCGATGGTACTTGTAGCTCACCCGATGGGTGTCCGCATTGAAGGAGCTACTAACTCTAGCGATACGAACATGTCCTCGGACACTGCCGGCAATTAAAGCTATACGCAAAAAAAGTGTGTGTTATTTGTAATTCTAGTAAGAACTGCAGAGATCAATTTCAAGTGGTTCCTACTTATGCTACCGTCAACGACACCTATCTATGAACTTGGCTACTAGTTGCCACCAAAACCGGCATCTGGTGCGAACGTTGGAACTTAATAGAGCGTTAATCAAATCTAACCTACAAATTTAGCTTCACACAATTTCAGTAACGAAAACCCATGACAGATTTGAATTTCGACAAATGGTTAAAAACGATCAAACTTTTGAAGTGGAATCTGAACCCAGGAGACAACGAGGGCCTCTCTGATCAATGAACTCAAGAAATACTGGCAGGAAGTCAAGGCTGGTAGATGGACAAGATCTAGACACAAATGAAATTGATTGTGCAGTCTAAAGATTCTCAATTCAAATGTGATAAATAAGAAATAATAATATTAATAATAAACTCATTTGCCATTTATGTTCTAGCATGTTCCTTTGGAGTGATTTAATGGACCAAAACAGATCTTGAAAATATCGTAAGACGTATTCGAATACAAATGGCAATCCAAAATGTGTCACATCTATTCGGCCAGCGCAGCGGTTAGCATTCATGAATGTCGACCCAGAGGTCCGGGATTGAATCTCGAATCAGCCAAGAAATTTAATTCTTGTCTGAGGGATGGAACGGGGTGCACTCACCCTCGTGAGGCAACACTGAGAAGACGTGGGTTCAATTCCCATCTTAGCCATCCTGGAACTGGCCTTCTATGGTTTCTCACTTCTACTCCTACTTAAGCCCACGGCTACTTCCTTCCCAATCCACGCCTGAATTAAAAATACATAAATACAACATACACCAAAATAACACAGGTTATCAGACAAATTCTACATACATGTAAGTGCATAGGATTACACGACCACGATGTCGAAAACTTCGTAATGAATCAATAACAACAACAACAACAACAACAACAGCAGATCTAGATAATAGAACATGTCCACCTCACTGTAGCCTGCGGCGTAGCACGTGCGTTGAATCGCTCACAGTTACTGTAAGAAGGAACTGCAATAAGACCGAATATTGGAGTTTCAAAACCTACCGACAGCGGTAGCTACGCTCGCTAACGCGCATTGGGCTATCTGCGGACTCAGTAGACGTGGGTTCGAGCCCAACCATCGGCCTTCCTTGAAATAGTTTTCCGTGGTTTCTTATTTTCAACTCCAGGAAAATGCAGGGACAGTACTTTCTGACAGGCCACGGCCACTTCCTTCCACATCCTTGCCCACTTTCATTCATCTTCATTCATTTCATCTCTCATTAACTCCTCTCATGAGGTTGACGTTAGGAAGAGCATCCGGCCGTAAAAAACATGAAACACATAGACTTTCATCGCATCTCATCCCCGACTCCGTTGAAAACGCGAGTAAATTGGGGTAGACATTCATACATACAGTGTCATTATCAATGTGTGCCCCGATAAACACGGCAAGCTAAGCCGGCTGTGATTGGCGCAGATTAAGAGCGCGCGTACCCGGTTCAGCCGGTGGTGGCGCGCACTTTCACACTCTTACCAAACATGTTCAATAATGTATACTTACAGTGCCCATAGGCAATGCTGAAAATGTCCTCCCTCTCTTGTAACACACACCTGACATCTTCTGATGAAAGAATGTGTCAACTCCTTTCTTATTTACGGAGTCTGTTTCCTTGAATCGTTTAGCGAGCCTCCTAATTGTACTGGCATTAGGCACAGGACTTTCTGGAAACTTGATTCGAAATTTTCATCTCGTTTCAGAACAAGATTTTCTGATTTTCAAATACGAATTATGGATATACACACGTTCGCGCAATGTGAATTGGTGTCTAGGAATGACCAACAATCACAATACTCACATAACGTGCAACACTAACGTCTAAGCTTTGCAGATACACATCCATATGAATGACAAAACACGTGTGAACAAACGATATGAGTCAGCGTAGCGCGCCAACACCGGCTGAACCGCGTAGACGCGCCCGCGATCTGCGCAGGTCACAGCTGGTTTAGCTTGCCGTGTTTATCGGGGCGCACATAGATAGTAACTCTGTACATTGGAGGTTCGAATCCTGACGCTGAGAGTGTATATACTTTTTCTCCAGAAACATTCCTGGTTAGTAACTCATTTCAAGTTCCTGGGCCCCTTTCCCATTTCTGTCCCTAATAATTACAATTCCACACACACGCAAGTACACGAGCCTGATGACCAAGATGTTCCAAGCTGCTAAAACGAATTAACCTTTTTCTCACTGTTCACTAATTATAACAAAAGCAATTCACATCAATAAGAGCGACGAACGAGTAGAACTCGCTTCATCAGATAACATTGAGAGCACTTATGGTCCATTTAATGAGCCGATAAAACCAGTATATCGTGCTTAATATTGTGCATTAGAGCTCGCTAATTCACAGCGCTAGCGGAAGGAAAGTGAATTAGTGCTGGTAATTGTTGGCCGCACCTCGCCTTCAGAAATACTGTGCATTCCCTAACGCACGATTCGTGTCGTGACTCTCGTACATATCAATTAATGTACCGAAACTCTCAAGACATTTACTGGCCCTAATACTGGAGTTCAGGAAATAAGTAGATTTAGGCAGTCACGAAATAATAATAATATAGAGGGCTTCAGGTGGAATGCAAGAAATGAATGAGCGCAGTATTCTAGTCATTGGGAAAGAAATTGGTCAATAAACAAGAAGTTTTTGATGTGTAACATCTTTCCGCTCGGTTGCTGGTTAGTTTTGTGGGAGTGATTTTGAAAATTGGGGACGGAAGCGGATCGGAACGATCGAGCTGGCAGTGGTGGATCAAACGGAAGTATGCACTGCTCGCTCGATCGATCAAACGGAAGTGTACTAGCTGGCAGTGGTGGACAACGGAAGTATGCACTGTCCGCTCGATCGATCAAACGGAAGTGTACTAGCAAGCAGTGGTGGACAACGGAAGTATGCACTGCCCGCTCGATCGATCGAATGGAAGTGTGCCCTAGCTGGCAGTGGTGGATCGAACGGGAGTATAAGACGCACTGCCAACTCGATCGATCGATCCAGCTGGCACTGGTAAGAGAAACAATCAGCGCGCGGTGTCGAAAATTGATACCATGACGCACTCTCGGTCATGTGGAATGTATATGACATACTGAACGGAAAACGCTCATGCGAACTCTGGTGTCAAGTGATTTAAACAAATGACATGGTACATGTTCGAAGTCTTCGTATCAGTATTTAAATGGTAAAATGCCTTAATATCAAACATTGTCAGTAGTCGGCATTGCATTGGCATAAGGTATTTTAAACTCAATGTCACTAAGGAACATAATCGAGACAAGCAAAATACAAATGAAACTTAATTCCGTAATGCAGTATTATTGGAACGTGGAAATAAGTCACCATCATGTGCACAATATTTGCGTAGTCGAAATAGCCGTGGGGTTATTGCGTATGACAATGAATATATAGATCTTGGGTTCGAATCCTGGGCGGGGTAGATATTTTTGCTACCAGATTATCATTTTAAACGATATTTATCATATCAATATGACTCATTTTAACAGAATCCATATGAAATTACGTGTTGGTCTGTGAATCAAGAGGACCTGTTTATAAGGAATTTAAGGTTATGAGGGGTGTCGCGTCTATTAATCTAGTTGATCCATATCGTATTCTTTATTTAGGCTAGTGCTGGTGGAAGCTACAAATCATCTAATAAAATGAGTTCCGTATTATAAACTACAATATCTGTAAAACACTCCCTTTTACAATAGATTAATATTTGTGCCAATAATACTATAAAATACCGGTGTATCAACAATTTCACGTGAGGTTTCTTCTAAGTCAGATGTTACACATCATATGCGACTACTGTAAGGCTCGTATTTTTTTTTTTAATAAGCAGGGAACTAATGAGGTCTGTCCTATACTGCCAAAGATAGCTTTGAAGCCTTATTCGAGCCTTATTATTATTATTATAGCTTGCCACGGTGGGTGAGTGGTTATCGTGTCGGACTACCAACTCCAAGCTTGCAGGTTCACTCCTGGCCATGGTAAGTGATTTTTGAAAGGCGACAAAAATCACGACACGCATAGCATACGTTGTTGGCATGTTAAAGTACCCATTTGAATTCAGTAGGCCGTGTTCATAATGGCAAAATTAATCTTGGGATTTTCCACCAACACAAAAGTTCCTCCTTTCTTTACTAGAAAGCGCTATAGTGTCACGGAGCTTAGATATCTAATCTCCTTAACTTTAATAGCGCTCCAATGAACAACAAAATTCGACATGCAAGCTGACCCCTGGGTGTCAAATAACAAAGCTTGCACCCGGCAACCGAGGTCATAAGATATATTTTTTTAAAATTATATATTAGAATTGCAGCCAATGGCCATAGCTGGTATTTGAATTGAACGCCCGTAGGCTCCCCATCAAGTTCAATTTCAAGTAGTTCCAACTGTGGCTACCAGAGATGCCACTGCCACTGACATCTAGCGGCGAACGTTGGAACTTGATAGAGCGTTTCTAACCAAATAATCTACAAATTTGGCTACACGATACCAATTGTAGGGGCATGTTCTTTTACATGTCATAAATCTATGACATGGGCTCGCCGTCTTTACTTCCCCTCCAATGAAGGCTTCGTGAACGATTTTAACGCTCTTAAATATCCGACGACTTGGGCTGGGTTTGAACCCGCGATCTTGGGCGTAGTAGTTCGTCATGCTGCCGACTACGCCACCGAAGCCATACTTTTTCAGCCTTATTAACAATTGATATTGTCACTATCCACCTCGTTGCGTAGTGGCTAGCATTCTTGATTGTCACCGCGGAGGCCTGGGTTCGATTCCCAGCTCTGCCAATAAATTTAATTCTTGTCTGAGGGCTGGAACGGGGCACGCTCAGCCTCGTGAAGCAGATCTGAGAAGAGGCGGGTTTGATCCCTACCTCAGCCTTCCTGGAAGGGGTTTTCTGTGGTATCCCAGGCAGATGCCGGAATGGTAGCTAACTTAAGGTCCCGGCCGTTTCCTACCCAGGCATTTGCCTGGAGCACAAGTGGGAAACAACGGAAAACGGGAATTGAAACTACCTCTTCCCAGTTCTACGCCTCACTACGCGGAGTGCATCCCATTCTAGCCTTCGGACCACAATTAATTTCTTGTTAGAGCTGGAAATCATACGCAGATCTCGGGGGTGACAGTCACAGCCTGACATTTTGACTCTTGATGACTTGTATTTCATGTACACAACCTAGCCTAGTAGTTAAAAAGGCGTATTTTATAATCAAGGACTCCGGAAAAATACAAATTATGTGAACAGACAGATTGTCAACCACACCTTTGATTAAATTTACATTAAATGTAAATTAAATTAAATATAATTAAATTAAATGGATTAATAAGCTTTTGGGACATTGTCAGCCATAACTTTGATTACATTTACATTAAATGTAAGTTAAATTAAATTAAATGTAATTAAATTAAATGGACCAAAACGCTGTTGGTACATTGTGAATAAGCACAGAGCAACAATTTCAAACTCAAATTCAGAAAAAATTACGTAAAATACAAGCAGGAAAATCTTTGAAAACACAGAAGACGTTTCAAAAAGATTTATACATCCATAGCCACTTCATTTTGATTCTCAAATCATCATTATCAAAACAACCATTTTATTGAAGGGGAAATTTCAATAAGATTCTTCATCCACATCAATTTGATCTTTTCCAAAGAAGGTACAAATCATCAAAATCATAACGACCAATTTTTGTGACGATAATGACATTTTGAAAACATAGGAACATCTTTTCAATACTGTTCTCTACTCAATAGAAGCAGCATTCTCAATATAGTAACCTCAAAAAATGGTTTTACTGTATCTTCTTCTTCGGATGCCTATCCATTAATGGATGTTAGCGACCACATGATGCATCTTTCGCTTATGAGCTGCAATGTGGAATAATTTATCGATGCTGGGTAATCCTGTCCACAGTTTTATGTTATCCACCCAGGAAATCCTTCTTCGGCCCCTTCCTCTTTGACCGATCTTTCCTTCCAGTATCAACTTGAGAAGTCGATATTTCGTGTTCCGCAAGATATGTCCCAGGTATACAGTATTTCGTCTTTTAAAGGTGCATTTTACTGTATAAGCAATATGGTATGTGGTATGTTTTTAAGAATGTCAATAATAACAATTCATTTGTAACAGATATGATGTTTAAAGAAAATTTACACTGTATTTTTCCATATTTTAACGATTTATTCTAATTAGTATTTTCGATTATAATTAACAATATTTTTAACAGAGTTTTTAATAGTTGAAAATTAGTTAACGATTACTGAGAATTTTTAGCCTACTTTCGATTTTTGCAAAAAATGAAAGTAGACTTATGAGATTACTACAGGGCGAAAAAAAAGTGTGTCTGTCTGTGTGTGTGTATGTGTGTGTGTATGTGTGTGTGTGTGAGTGTGTGTGTGTGTGAGTGTGTGTGCGTGAGTGTGTGTACTCTGAATGTCTGTCCCTCCCCCCCTATCAATTCGAACACGGTGAGCGCAAATTGAACGAAATTTGGTACAAAGGTAGCACTAGCAAAGGACACCTCAGTGTCATGTTTTATATCGCCGCCATCTTGACGGAAACGTAATGGCGGCCACACAAATGTTCAAAGCTTAAATAAAATTACGACTAACCTAATCATCCGATCTCTACCAAATGTTGCAACAACATACCTTTATGGAGGAAGCATCCTTTGACAAATCTAATAGGTCATTAGCCTAATAGTTTGCGGATAGCGGCCATCTTTGTGTCAAAATAGATTACCCCTATTAATTCGAACACGGTGAAACCGAATGGAATGAAATTTGGAACAGAGGTAGCACTAGCAAAGGGCACCTCAGTGTCATGTTTTATATCGCCGCCATCTTGACGGAAACGTAATGGCGGCCACACAAATATTCAAAGCTTAAATCAAATTACGATTAACCTAATCATCCGATCTCTACCAAATTTTGCATCAACATACCATTATGGAGGGAGCATCCTTTGACCAACTTGATAGGTCATTAGCCTAATATTTTGCGGATGGCGGCCATCTTTGTGTGAAAATCAATTCCCCCTATTAATTCGAACACGGTGAAACCAAATGGAACGAAATTTGGTACAGAGGTAGCACTAGCAAAAGGCACCTCAGTGTCATGTTTTATATCGCCGCCATCTTGACGGAAACGGAATGACGGCCACCCAAATGTTAAAAGCTTAAATCAAATTTCGACCATCCTAATAATTTGATCTCTACCGGATTTTACAACAACATGCCTTTTTGTGGAAAGCATCTAATGACTGACTACAAGGTCATCAGTCCAATAGTTTGCAAATAGCGGCCATGTATGTGTGCAAATCCATTCCCCAGATCAATTCAAACACGGTGAAACCGAATTGAATGAATTTGTTTACAGAGGTAGCACTAGCAAAGGAAACCTCATATTCATGTTTAATATCCCTATAGCACGTTGTATTTCAACAAGCTACTACAACCAACATTCAATTATACTCCTTGAAAAGGACAAAGAGTTATAACAATACCCATGCATTTAGGAGAAAGTAGGCTATATGTTCTTTACTGAACATCTTGTTATGGTGATTATTTTATTTCTAGTCTTCATCTATTTTTTCATAGAATGTTAATGTTAGATTGATGCTCTTAGTTTAATATTCTTATTTTTATTATAACTGAAGAAGGTTACAAGTTAACCGAAACTGGTATTATATTATAATTAGTTTTTAATACATTATTGACTTTAAGGGGGCCTCCGTGACTTAGGCGGCAGCACGCCGGCCTCTCACCACTGGGTCCGTGGTTCAAATCCCGGTCACTCCATGTGAGATCTGTGCTGGACAAAACGGAGGCAGACAGGTTTTTCTCCGGGTACTCTGGTTTTCCCTGTCAACATTTCATTCCAGCTACACTCTCCACTATCATTTCATTTCATCTGTCATTCATTTAATCATTGCCCCGGAGGAGTGCGTCAGGCCTCGGCAGCCGGCACAGTTCATATCCTCGCCGCTAGATGGGGGCTTCATCCATTCCATTCCTGTCCCGGTCGGAGACTGGAAGCAGGCTGTGGATTTTCATTTCATTGACTTTAAGGTCGATTATCATTTATTTACCTATTCGCTATCGTTTCGTTTTACCCTCCAGGGATGACATTCCCCACGGACTAAGCGAGGGAATCGAACCCCCTCTACTCATTTGGACCACCCAGGCTGAGTAAACCCCATACCGGTCCACAGACCACTTTTCAAATTTCATGGCAGACCTGGGAATCGAACCGCAGACCTCCGGGGTGGCAGCTAATCATGCTGACCACTATGCAACGGAGGCGACATTTACCTATCCGTTAGGTAAAATTATAATTAAATGTTTGAATTATCAAAACTATAACCTTGGTCACCTGGTTGAGAGGTCAAAACCTCGATGGAATATACCGTGTACTTTATAAAGATCTACAAAGTAATTAACATTCTCTGTGTTCACAGAGTTGATAACACGCGAGGACAAGTCTTACTAATTAACACTGCTGTGATGATTACATAACTACATGAGATTCCCAGGCTTAACTTGGGCTAACCAACTTATTCCCAGAATAAGGTGCACCAAAACATACATTTCTTGTAGCTGCTAGCCAAATGAAAACCTTCAAAACAAAACCGAAGACAGCAGGATAACCAGATATTGATGATGATGATGATAATGATGATGATCTGGGGCCATCAAGTCGGTGACGACTCCTAGCGACTGCATGGATGGACTGTCTCCATATGATCCGGTCTTCAGCCATATACTTCAGATCCTTCACTGACATCATATACACACATCAAAAAAAGTTTTGCATCACCTCGGTTCCCAGATCTCCGGCATATAGACGTTGACTGTGTATATTGTATCCAAGATACAGTCCCTTTGACTGTTCATAGATGTCACTAAAACTGCTCAAAGATGTAAACAACCATGCATGAGCAGGGCCTATTAGACGGAGGGGGTACGACAGCCGATCAGTTCCAGTCATTCCACCAGGACGAAGGTACGCTGCTCATGTTGTCTGTAGTTCTACCATGCCTAGAAGGTCAATACCGCAGTTCGATCGCGTCCGCATTGTTACTTTGTGTCAAGAAGGGCTCTCAACAAGGGAAGTTTCCAGGCGTCTCAGAGTGAACCAAAGCGATGTTGTTCGGACATGGAGGAGGTACAGAGATACAGGAACTGTCGATGACAGGCCTCGCTCAGGCCGCCCAAGGGCTACTACTGTAGTGGATGACCGCTACTTACGGATTGCCGCTCGGAGGAACCCTGACAGCAATGCCACCATGTTGAATAATGCGTTTCGTTCAGCCACAGGACGTCGTGTTTCAACTCAAACTGTGCGCAATAGGCTGCATGATGCGCAACTTCACTCCCGACGTCCATGGCGAGGTCCAGCTTTGCAACCCCGACACCATGCAGCGCGGTACAGATGGGCCCAACAACATGCTGAATGGACCCCACGGAATTGGCATCACGTTCTCTTCACCGATGAGTGTCGCATATGCCTTCAACCAGACAATCGTCGGAGACGTGTTTGGAGGCACCCTGGTCAGGCTGAACGTCTTAGACACACTGTCCAGCGAGTGCAGCAAGGTGGTGGTTCCCTGATGTTTTGGGGTGGCATTATGTGGGGCCGACGTACGCCACTGGTGGTCATGGAAGGCTCCGAAACGGCTTTACGATACCTGAATGACATCCTCCGACCCATAGTGCAACCATATCGGCAGAATATTGGAGAGGCATTTGTCTTCATGGACGACAATTCTCGACCTCATCGTGCACATCTTGTGAATGCGTTCCTTCAAGATAACGACATCGCTCGACTACAGTGGCCAGCATGTTCGCCAGACATGAACCCTATCGAACATGCCTGGGATATGTTGAAAAGGGCTGTTTATGGACGTCTTGACCCACCAACCACTCTGAGAGATTTACGCCGAATTGTCGTTGAGGAGTGGGACAATTTGGACCAACAGTGTCTTGATGAACTTGTGGATAGTATGCCACGGCGAATACAGGCATGCATCAATGCAAGAGGACGTGCTACTGGGTATTAGAGGTAGTGGTGTGTACTGCAATCTGGACCACAAATGCTGAAAGTCTAGCTGTATGATGGTACAACATGCAATGTGTGGGTCTCATGAGCAATAAAACGAGCTGAAATGTTGTTTGTGTTGATCTCTATTCCCTTTGTATTTAACGGTTCCGGAACTCTTGGAACCGAGGTGATGCAAAACTTTTTTTGATGTGTGTATTATTCATGTTTGATTTGATGGAGTCGATTCATCTCAATGCTGGCCGCCCTCGTCTCCGAGACCCTTCCACCTTTTCAAGCATAATTGTCGTTTTCAACGAATAAGAACGTCTCATAATGTGTCGAAAATATGACACCTATAATCTTGTTATCAATGCTTGAAGAGACAGA
Organism: Meconema thalassinum; assembly: GCA_946902985.2. Lineage (NCBI taxonomy): Eukaryota > Metazoa > Arthropoda > Insecta > Orthoptera > Tettigoniidae > Meconema > Meconema thalassinum. The sequence continues at coordinate 167,709,809 of OX336396.1, forward strand.
TATTAGACTGCATTAAAGATATTTATCTGGGGAGATCCAACTCAAGGAGCCAAACCAAATAACGCTATGAATGTGTGGCTGACGATAATAATGCACAACAATAACTATACAAATATCCAAGGAACAGACATGTTTTCTGCTAGAAACATACTTATAATTTATAACTAGTATTTCCGTGAAGAACTCAACAGCTTGTTTTCATGTATTACATCGGTCTTTTCCATTTAAAAACTCTTCCAGTCTCCCACCTATTAAAAGGATTTTCCATATGATGGACTAAGAAGCTTTTGGTACATGATCTACATTGTGATATTGTCTGGCTGCGTGGCTCAGGGGTAACGTTCTCGCTTGCTGAGCCCAAGGTTGCAGGTTCGAAACCTGGCGCAGTCAGCTGGCATTTGAGGGTGTGCAAATGCGAGGGAGCCGTGTCAGTACATTTACTGGCACGTTAAAGATCCCCTTCGGGGCAAAATTCCGGCACCCCGGCGTCTCTAAAAGCCAGTGTAGTTAAAAGGGACGTAAAACCAATAACATTATTATTATTACATTGTGATAAAGTACAGAGCAACGACTTCACACTCAAAACTCAAGGTCTAAACATTGTAGTCATTCCAAGCAAGAATCATCATAAATATAATAATAATGCTATTTGCTTTACTACTGCGGCTTTTAGAGACGCCGGGGTGCCGGAATTTTCCCCGAAGAGGATCTCTAACGTGCCAGTAAATCTACTGACATGGCTTCCTCGCATTTTCGCACCTTCAAATGCCAACTGACTGAGCCATGATTCAATCCTGCAACCTTGAGCACAGCATGTGAGAACGTTACCGCTGAGGCACGCAGCCAACCAACATAAAAGTAACATTATAAAATAGCAAAATGGTCTTTCTACGGTACTAGTGCTTGCCCTGTCTTACATTGTAGGTACTAATGTCATTGAATTATGTAGCTTGTCCGTTCAATATTATAGCACTATATTATATGACCAGAATTAAAAGTCTTGGCGGGGCCGGGAATGGGGTGACAGCCAAGAATGCTAGCCGCTACACCATGAGGCTAAATGAATTAATAATTCTTAATTAGTAGAGGTGTAATAAGCAGCAGTAGCTAACTAACTCACTTCTCACCTTGACTAGCACGCCTCATTATACAGGGTGTCATTTATGTAATTGAGTACCCTCAAGGGGCGTGTAAGGGATGGGTATAGGATCAATTTGAGATAGGGAACCTGGGGTCGGAACGGCCTCCTAACCACAGAAAACAGGTTTGTTTCACGCCCTCCGTCCCTCTAAAGTAGGCAAATGCGCCATGTGTTACCCTGAGGTCAGGCACGACCACCGCTCAACGCTGCGTTAGCCGAGAGGATAGCGGCGAGGCGCGGTGCCCCTGTGGTCCCGGGTTCGTTTCTCCTGGGGTGCCATGCTTTCATTTATTACTTTTTCTTTATTTTTAGAGGGGTAGTAGGGGGCGTAGTCACTGTGCGTGTTTATTCTGGGTTGATTTTTAGCCTATTTTCAATTTTGAAAAAATAGGCTTATGAGATCACCTTTTGTCCGTGTGTGTGTGCGCGTGTGTGTGCCCCCCCCCCCCCCCTAATAAAATCTAAACGGCAGGAGCGATTTCAATGAAACTCGGAAAGTTCATAGCACTATTCCCGGTGACCTCGACCGTGCCCTTCAAATTTTGTTACGACTCACCAATCCAACATGGCGGCTGTGCGAAATATTTCACCAGCATTCAATATCTCCGAAACTATTACCAATATTACCCTGACATTTTCTATGGTGATAGAGGGAACTGCTATAAGTTCACTTATGTGACTTTTGAAAACCTGGTAACTACAAAACCAACATGGAGGCCAAGCGAATTTGCGACTTTTAAATATACGTTTCTCGTGATTTGACCAACCAAACGCAATGAAACTTGGTACAGTACATGTTTATATACATTGTAATGCACCGACATCTAACTTCGTTCAATTGTTTACATAATCACAAGATGGCGGATGTGCGAAATATTTCACCGGCATTCTATATCTCTGAAACTATTAGCGGTATCTCCCTAAAATTTTGTACGGAGATAAAGGGCACTACTGGAAGTCCATCTATAAGACTTTCAGAAACCGGTTAACTACAAAACGAACATGGCGGCCAAGCGAATTTGAAAATTTTAAATAGACCTTTCTCGCGATTTAATGTTCCAAGCGCAATGAAACCTGGTACAGGAAATATTTATACACATTGTAATCCACTGGTATCTAATTTAGTTCAATTGTTTACATAACCTCAAGATGGCGGCAGTGCGAATTTTTAAAATTAAGTTTTTATTTCTTGTGATGTAGTCATGCGATCGAAGTGAAAGTTTGAATAATGAACCTACGCAATAATTTTCCTTTAATGGTACATGCCTCTATGGCCTATACATTTAACAATCCAACATGGCGACCATCCGAAATATTTAGTCAGTTCTTAATATCTACGAATCTATTACAGCAATTAAAGAGAAATTGTGTATGTTGATAATGGCAATTAACATAAGTAGGATATATGAAAATAGGCTGTATAGTTCTTCACGGAACTACTTGTTTTAACTCTCGTTGATTTTGTAAATTTATTGCCTTTTGATTATTATTATCAATAAGTTACGTGTGTGTCTGTAGTAGTTACGGACAACGGAACTATCGATTGGCAAGAGGAATGCAGCTTTATTTAGTACATACTTCGTAAGCTTACCTAAAACTCTTGAAACCAATGTAATTCAGTCAAGAAATTTTCTTCACTTGTCATCAAAATGTAACGACAAACAAATTAAAGCTCAACAACCAAACGCACTCCGTCCAAAAATGTCTTTCAGCAAAATTGAAAACAGGAAATTAAAGCTTAACAACCAACATGATTAGTCAAAAATAAAAATGTCTTTATTGGACATCAAAAACGAAAACATGACTAAAAGTCAAACCTGTTTTCTGGGGTTAGAAGGCCGTTCCGACCCCAGGTTCCATATCTCAAATTGATTATATACCCATCCCCTACACGCTCCTTATGGGTACTCAAGTACATAAATGACACCCTGTATTTTGGACTACAGTGCCATATCTCCCCCAGGGACGTAGGGGCAGGCATACCGAGCCGGAGAATGCGTGTGGTAGGGTGGCCAGTTCCTTTCCACTCCTCCTCCTGCCATAGCATCACGAGGCTGGGAGACCCGGTAGTAGATCATACCAAGACTTTTAAATTATTGGCAGAGCCGGGGATCGAACCAGGTACCTCGTGGGTGACAGCCAACCATGCTAACCACTGCGTCACGAGGTGGTCACGCCTCATTATGGCAGAGGTATAAATGGGCCGTTCCTTCTTGACCGGTACCAACTACGTGCGCAGTGGTGTCTCCACGCACAATGAGCCTTCATAGCTTTGTGATCAATGCAAATAAAGTGCGTAATGTGTCCTCGGCAGCACATTTGCATATTCAGTGGTCTCAGTGTTCTACTTGGGCTTTAAGAAGAATTCTCACACACTTACGACGGGCCTCGGTTTTTTCTGTTTTATTTCAGTGAGTTTCTATCCAAATAACCTACAGCGGTGCCTTTTTTTGAATCCAACCAGTCCCTTTGGCATGACTACCTAACAAGCAGATACGAAACAACCAAAAAATACAGTATATACATTTGGACTAAATTTGGCCAAATTTGAAGAAAATCCTTCCAATAGTTATAGAGATACTGCATAACTTGTGAATGCATTCTCGTGAATGTAAGAGACCCTTAAATAAAGTACGACTGGATTCCTTTAGATAAATGACCCACTCGTCGTGGTTTATTTCTTCTTCTTCTTCTTCTTCTTCTTCTTCTTCTTGCGATCACTGTAGTCTCGAGATCTTTATTTCCGTAGCAGACATCTCTCTTGTTGAGAAAAAGCGCACAGTAAATTCAGTCTACTTGCATACACAAACCTGAACACAAATATCTGGTAAAATAAAATAAAAAACAATCAACGTGCTTCAACTGATTCTAAATTTAGATGTATCTTTTGTTCTAGAAAGTGGAAGGAATCTCGTAACATATGTTGGTTATACAATGCAAAAGCGCCTGCATAAAGAGGCCGTTCTGTCACTTGTTTATTTACAAGAGCAAGACAGAAAAACGAATACCATGCGTTATTTCAGCATTTCAAACTTCTAGCAGTAGATGAATTCGTCACACCAAAACCTTAAAATCATTCATTCATATTCCAAAGGCCTTGTCGATGCAACCACACTCTTCTGCCGTTGGCGGTTCGTTTCAGTTCCATGTAATTGTCACTTCCCATTCTATTCTTCATCTCATCCAAATACTTTGTCCTAAGCCGTTCTCTTCCTTTCTTTCCCAGCAATTTCCCTTCAAGAATGTTAACGATGAAATTGTTGTGTCTGATGACATATCTAATACATTTTACTTTGCTCTTTCCCATTTCCTTCATTAATCTTCTGTCTTCTTTGACTTCCCTTAAGACTTCCAGGTTGGTTTCTCTTTTCATCCAGCTCGTTCTTGTCATTTTCCGCCAAAGATGTTACTCACCATATGCAACTACTGTAAGGCTCTGAATACGTTCACACCAAAGAACGACAACTTGAAGATGATTTATTGTAGGAATATCTTTAATGGGACATCCAAAGCTTGAAGTAAACCGTATGCGATATACATTCCACATACGGCTGTGTGTTGGCCGACAGTACCTCGAATGCTTACATTAAATAAGAATACAGCAAAAGTATGAATATTTAATAAATCATAATTGTTTTCAGCAAATATGATATAATGAATATTTTCACATCAAAGAACGACAACTCAAAGATGATGTATTGTAGGAATACCTTTAATTGGGCCTCCAAACTTTGAAGAAAACCGTATGCGATATACATTCCACATAACCACATGGCCGTCAGTACGTCGTGGTACCAATCTCCGCCACCGCGCGCGCTCATTTCTTCTGTCCCATTTCCGTCCCTTTTCCAAAATCACTCCCACAGAAAATATCCAGCTACCGAGTGGAAAGATGTTACACAGCAATACATTTGGTTTATAGGTTGACCAAATTTGTGCCATCTCTCTAGTTCCAGTTTTAGCTTTTAGTCCTAATCTCCAGTTATTAGGTGGCCAATCACGCACTGTGGCTCGAGTTATCACATATCCCCAGTTCGTGCATATTTGCCATCACTTGCCAGCCCGAGAGCTGCAGTGTATGTTAAGCGGTAACCTGGATTCCCACCGCCGAGGGCACTCGGTCATTGCAACCAACTCAAACACCGGGCTGGGTTAGGCAGTCTCCTCTCTGCTATCCGGCCCGCACGAGTGCGCGAGTCATTGACTGCACGTTGTCTCAATACACCGGGTGTTTCAAAAATACCTCATCTCTGCACAAGAAATTGACACCGTATCTTGTTTAAAAATAAAATATTCAGAAAACATCATGTAGTGATGCCAACTCAATCATATGAATTATCTTTCCTTATAGACAATTTAATATACATGATTACCAATCGGTATTTATAGCCTCCGTGGCATAGGCGGCAGCGCGCCGGCCCCTCACCGCTGGGTCCGTGGTTCAAATCCCGGTCACTCCATGTGAGATTTGTGCTGGACAAAGCGGATGCAGAGGTTTTTCTCCGGGTACTCCGGTTTTCCCTGCCACAAATGTCATTCCAGCAACACTCTCCACTATCATTTCATCTGTCGTTCATTTTATCATTGCCCCAGGGGAGTGCAATAGGCTTCGGCAGCCGGCACAGTTCATATCCTCGCCGCTAGATGGGAGCTTCATTCATTCCATTCCCTGACCCGGTCAGTCGACTGGAAGCAGGCTGTGGATTTACATTTTCACCAATTTGTATTTAACCCTTAGAGTTAAAGCCCCGCGCGGATGCGGATATCCGTGGATAAACCCGCGGATATCCGCAAATATTTTCGCCATGCGGATATAGTTTGCATGGCTGTGCGGATAGAGGATACGCTGCGGATAATGTTTGGAACAAATTTGCGGGAAGTTTTTAGAATACAATCCGATCTTGTTGAATATCATTACTAGGATCCAGATGTTTATGATATAACTTAGGCCTATCATATTTTTTCGTTGTGTTTCTTTTTCATGACAAATGTAAGATGAAGATTTACGCTAATCTCATTCAAACTATGTCATTAAGCATAATTAACACTCCGAACTGAAAAGAATTGCAATACTGGCTGTATTAAACATTGCACATGGCATAGCCTAAGGGACGACTTTCCTCCTAAATGTCCAAATGTGTTGTTTAATACGGTACTTTATCTAATTAAAATATTATTGTAAAGCCAGTAGATTCAGAAAAGAAACGTTCGAATGCGGATAACAATAGTGCGGATGGCGGCGGATGCGGATAAACGTCGTGCGGATGCGGATAACCTTTTGTTTATCCGCACAGGGCACTAGGCCTACTTATAGCGCCAGGGGGTATACGCTTATATCGACTTAAAAAGCTTCTGCTAAAAACGCAACTGGCCGATATATCGGCCCCGTTTGTACAAAGGTTTTTATCATTTCAAATGATCTTGTCGACTTCATCGTTATGCTTAGGTCTACCGTTATGCGTCACGGTTACGGCGTGTATGACGTCATCATGTTGTTCAGTGCATATGCACCGAGTCTGAATTTACTCCTGGGGTCTGGCGTTATGCGAACGGAGACGGCGAATGCGTGACGACATGCAGCCCCTGTACGGGAAGCCTAAGTTAAAGGGTAATGGAGTCTGAGTTTATTCCTGGGGTCTGGAGTTATGCGATACGGAGACTGCGATTGCGTGACGTCATGCAGCAGAGTGCAAAGAGTCCTGGGGCTTCGACTGCAGCGAGAAGCCCTCCTGAGCCTTTCTAACATGTGTAGCATTTGTAGCATGCGTCATTTGAAATGATATAAAGTCTAGTCTCTCAGACTGACTGTATCTTTTTCTAATACATTATTTCCAGCCAAACAGTGATATCACTGTTGTAGCCAAGACAACTCAGGAATCATTCCCTCTCTGGATATATCGATGTGTTTTAGTTCCGTGAATAACTGTATTAATAATACGTATTCTTTGAACATGCTGCGGTCAGCTGACTTTCCACGCGTGCGATCTTTTGAAGTTGTGTTCCTTCTTTCCATACTTATTTACTCCTTGGTGCTACAGCCCTTGTATGGCTGGCCTTGGCTTTCCAGACAATCTCCACCCATTCTTCCCTATTGACTGCTTTGGTTCTCCATCTTCTGAGTCCCATCCTCCTCTACGTTATCCAGCCATCTTTTCCTAGGTCTTCCCCTCACACGACGTCCTCCTGGCTTCCCATCGAAGATCTTCCTTACCACCCTGTTCTCTGTCATTCGTTTCACATGTCCCAACCAACACAGTCTACTACTCATTATTTCCACTACTACTAACGTTGGAACTTAAGTAGTGGCAACTATTTATTATCAAGAGGTACAAAAGTAGTACATGTCAGCAACCTTTACAGTCTTTCCACGTAGTTACCAGTGTGGTGTAGAATCCTTTACCAGTGATGTGGAAGTCGTAGTTTACTTTTCGCCGAGCCCGTTCTGTCGATGGTTTGCATGGAGCGGTCTACAGCCTGTCAAATCTCTGCAACAGTCCGGAATCGAGTGCCACGAAGTGGTTCCTTCATTTCGTACACGAGGATCACCATCACCTTCACCGCACTGGGGGTCAGACGGACTTTCGACTTTCGGGGTGACCCATAATGTCGCCATTCGTGATGGCGTGATCCTAACGCATTACGTTCCTCCACGGCAGACCGTCAATGCACAGTATTACTGTTCGTTTCTGGAGCACCACCTGCGCCCAGCATTGCGAAAGAAGCGGCCACACTTTCTGCGGAAACCACCCATCAGGTTGCACGACAATGCTCAGACGCATACAGCGCGAGCTGTGGCAGATTTGTTCGATCGATGGGGCTGGGAAGTACTGTACCATCCACCATACTCCCCTGACTTAAGTCCTTGTGACTCTGATTTAATCCCTAAGATGAAGGAACCACTTCGTGGCACTCGCTTCCGGACTGTTGCAGAGATTCGACAGGCTGTAGACCGCTCCATGCAAACCATCGACAGAATGGGCTCGGCGAAAGGTATACTACGACTTCCACATCGCTGGCAACGGGTTCTACACCACGCTGGTGACTACTTTGAAGAACTGTAAAGGTTGCTAACATGTACCACTTTTGTACCTCTTGATAATAAATAGTTGCCACCACTTAAGTTCCAACCCTTGTATATCTGGCTTACCATACAACTGAATTATTAATTAATGCTATTTGTTTTCCGTCCCTTTTAACCACTGTGGATTTTGGAGACGCCGCGCCAGGGTGCCGATATTTTTCCCCAAAGGGGATCTTTAACGTGCCAGTAAATCTACTAGCACGGCTCCCTCACATTTGCGCATCCTCTAATGCCAGCTGGCTGCGCCAGGATACTATCCTGCAACCTTAGCCACAGCACAGCAATCGAGTACGTTACCGCTGAGTCACGCAGCCAGCTACCAAAAAACATTGGTATCTCCATATTATTTATGATTCGCCAGAATTCACCTTCCTTTTTACTGGTCTGAGTATCTTCCTTTCCCATCTCCTTAACAATTCCTCATCACCTTGTGTCATGGGCCAAGTCTCCGAGCCATACATCACCACTGGTCTCACTACCGTACGACATACAGTCAACTTCAGATCTCTACTAAGCCTTCTTGCTTTAAAAACTCTGCTTAAAGCAAAGTAACTCCTATTACCAGCTGCTATCCGGGAATGTATTTCTTCTCTCATATCATTGTTCTCAGCTATCATTGACCCAAAATATTTAACATTTTTACAGCGTTCATATTCTTCCTCATTCAGCTTCACATTTTTAGCCTACTTTTCACATTTTGCAAAAATGAGGAAAAAGTCGACTTATGAGATCGATCCGGGAAAATGTGTATGTCTCTCTCTGTCTGTCTGTCTGTCGGTCTGTCTGTCCTTCTGTCTGTCTGTCTGTCTGTCCGTCTGTGTGTGTCCCCACCCCCCTATCCACTCCTAAACGGCTACAGCAATGGAACCAAATTTAGTATAAGTAAAGATGTATACTGGAATATCTCAAGCCCATATTTGAAAATGATGTCAGTGCTACCAACTGATGAAAAAACGCACTAGAAATTTGAGCACCATGTTGGATATCATGGAAGGTATGCATGGGAGCTATTCCAAAATTGGCACACATATAGATAATACTATTTCAGTTTAATTTCCAGGAGGCCATACATGACAGTGTTGCCAAAATAATTTTAAGCCTTCTGATAGGTCCAATTTTTAAATGCGTATAACTTCTACACTATTAATTGAATTTCAACCAAATGTAATATGTGTACATAAACAGATATGACTGAGTGTATTCTTAAGAGCCACCAGGGCTGCCAACTGTTAATAATTGCTCTCTCTATTTTCTTCATCCAAATACAAATATATCTGAAAGTATGCAAGCCGACAGCTTTAAACTATGCACACGTATAGTACCTGACATTTTAGATTAATTTGGAGTAACTTATATACTTCAGTTCTACCAACATGATTCTAAGCCTGCTGATAGGACCAATATTTAAATACATGTAACTTCTATACTATCAATTGGATTTCAACCAAATTTCGTATGTGCTATGTGTAACATAACAGATATGACTATAAGTATTCTTAAGAGCAATCAGGGCTGCCAACTGTTAATAAATGCTGTCTATATTTTTTTACCCTAATATACTTTGCACACGTATAGCACCTGACACTCTAGATTAATTTGGAGTAATTAATATAAGTCGGTGCGGCCAACATGCGTCTATGCTTGCTGATATGTCCAATTTTAAAATACATGTAACTTCTATACTAACAAATGGATTTCATCCAAAATTGGCAAAACAAGATATCATAATATTTCCGATTATTTCTAACCAGCACACGCATGACATTGTTGCCAACATGCTTTTACGCGTGCTGATAGATCCTATGTCTAACTGCATGTAACGTTCATTGGACTTCAACCAAATTTTGTATTCTGTACCTTAAGAGATGGAACTAAGAATATATTCAGTCACCAGGGCTGCCAACTGTAGTGCTCTATTAGGCTACATTATACCAGGAATATTTCAAACTAATTAAGATCTGCGCACACCGGCGCGGGATGCGGGAACGGGAGCGGGAGTGGGAATTTGCGTACTTGGCGGGATATGCATCCACTCAGACAGCTGCGTCACAATCCCGCACAGATGGCGGGATTGCAGCGTTACTGCAAGAGTAAGCAGCTTGCTGCATTTTCCCGCGTCCCGCATCCATTTAGCAATGGCGACGGAACTGTTAATAGAGTGTGTCAGGAAATATCCTGCCTTATATCAATAACATGAGTAATGAAGATTAAGAAATATAAGGAATAAAGATAAGCTCAGGGACGAAATAGGAAAGGAACTGCAAGTACCTGGTTAGCATCAATTTAAATATCACCCTTTGTTTCTGTGTTCATTTGTCACGTGGTGATTAAGCTAAAGAAAACCGAACTGAACTACCCTAAAACTAAATATAAACTGCACTATCGCATCGTATCGCAGATAGCTTGGCAAACCGCTCTCACGTTAGCTCCAACAGTTGTGAATCCAACACGAAAACTGTGGCCAATTGTCGAGAAAGAATCCCCAGTAGCCAAAAATCTAATAGCAATAGCAAGGCGAGATAGCTTCCCGATAATTGGTATATATTTTCCTTATGTTGCACTTCATCAGACGAATTCATTTCGGAACTGTTTCCCGCGCTGGTCAGAATACAAAGACGATTTCGCAGCGACTGCGGGTATCGTGTCAATCCCGCTCCCGTTCCCGTTCCCGCATCCCACGCCGGTGTGCGTAAACCTTAGACATTTCGATATTACCAACTTAATTGCGTCATTATTCAAGATAGGTTTATATACTGTAGAATAATCATTGGCATGAAAAGTAGGCTCTTTAGTTCGTCACGGAATTTCTTGTTCTCTAATACATTCTCTATTTCATACTCGGTGCTAATTTATAGTCTATACTTGGCAATAAAGTATCTACACTCTTTGAATTAATATGATATAAATAAGGTTTTAAAGCTGAGTGAAGTCTATGAGATTAAAGTTTTGACTGTTGACAACGACTTTGAAAAAATTTCCAATAAAAAAATATTGTTTTTTATGAAACTAAAGTTCAATTATTTTGCGTCTAATACGTATCAAGTAGATTTACCTGCTACAGAAAACTGTCAAAATTCTAAACCAATTAGTTCCGTGAAGAAATAAATAGCCTATTTTCATATAAGTTAAATCCTACCTCTATCAACATACACAATTTTAGTTTGATTGCTGTAATAGATTCGTAGATCTTGAAAACCGTCTAAATATATCGGATGGTCACCATGTTGCGATTTGTATATATGTAGGCCATAGAATTATGTACTATTACATGAAAGTTATTGCGTAGAGCAGTCTTTCAATTTTGCTACTGAAAATTGAGTATTCCTCAAGTAGTATACCTACAATGTTTTTGGCTATCCTTGGTATTATTATAGTTCCTTTATAACGCGCAAGTGCAACAACCATATATGCTTCCATCAGATTTCATCCACATCATCCATTTTTCATTAATTATACTGTCAATGACTGGCCATTAATTGTACTAATTGATGAAGGGGCAGATTTTCATTAATACTACGCCTCGAAACATGTACTAGTGGTTAAATAAACACAATGCGTATTGATTAGAATGAACATAGTATATTTCAATATTTTTAAGCTATCATTCGTCAACGATCATGAAGAACGTTAACAAAATATTACCCGTGTTTTCCGATTATCCATGCCATTCACCCCGGTCTTAAGCCGGGATAATCGAGAGTACACTGTATTATAATGCAGCCAATAGCCATTTATTTAATTTTAAGGACGGGTCAGGGAAGGAATTTTGGAAGGAAATTGGCTGTGGACCAGGTGAAAATGACCGTCCCGCTATTTCCATGGTGGTAAAAATGGGAAACCATGAATGATGATGATGATTATGATAATTGTTGTTTTAAGGGGCCTAACATCTAGGTTATCGGCCCCTAATAATATGGGTGATAGCGAAAATGACAATGAAATGGAAACCAGAACGAAAATTAAGAGAGGCGGAAAAAACTTACAAAAAGGAACTAAGATTGAAACAACTCACAAAAATGTTCTTACCAAAGGGAATTTAGAACGAAAAGATTCACGAAAGGAATAGATTGGAAAAAAAGACGCACAAAATGCAGGCTAGGTTCAAAATACTTACAAAATGCAATGTATACCGGCAGTCGAAATACTTTCAAAATGAAACTGAAATTGAAAATGCTTACAAAATGCAATTTAGATTGAAAATACTCGACAAAATGTAATTTAGATTCAAAATATCCACAAAATGCAATTTAGATTTTAAAATCTTAGGAAATGCTGTTTTGGTTGAAAATACTTACAAAATGCAATTGAAATTCAAAAAACTCACTAAAATGCCCTGCAACTACATTGAAAGACTTACTAAAAAGCAATTTAGATTGTAAATCTTTACAAAATGTAATTGAGGTTGAAAACAATCGGGAAATGCAATTTAGATCGAAAAAAACTTTCAAAATGCAACGTAGATTAAAAATACCTACAAAAATGTAGTGTAGATGCAAAAAAAACCGCTAAAGGGAATTTAGATAAACGGGGAGCCAATTAACAAAAACAATGCATGAATCTTAAAGAGAAAAAGAAATATAATGAAAAGAAAACAGGAGGTCTGACCCCTCGAAGAAGGAGGGATCAGGAAAGATGAGACAAGGGCCAATTAAGGCGGGAAAGTGAAAGACTCCCTAGGCCTCGGATACCCTAATACCGTTGGGGTCGGAAAAGAACAAGAGTTTACCAAGGGAGGTCGACAGGAAAGAAGACGGAGAGGAGCCCGGCTCAAGTAAGTGGAAGCAATGCCGGACTCAGCTGGGATCCCGTGGTCGCCAACCCACGTCCCACAAGATGTGAGCCCCTGGGGGAGGAAACCATGAATACCACTTTCAGGACGGCTAAGCTGGGATTCGAACTCACGCTCTCCCAAGCGAGACACGAGCTAGCTCTTGGCCACTGTAGCCGGTGTGTCAGTAGACTTACTGGCACTTTCAAGATCCCCTTTGGTGCAAAATTCTGGCACCCCAGCGTCTCTGAATACCTCAGTACTCAAAAGGGACGTAAAACCATTATTTTTAGGGAGGTGAAAGGCTGCTTGAGCTTTAAGCTCTTGCAGTTAAGAGGCGATGTGCGCTTCATAAGAAGGGAGGTAGTGCACAGTTCGCTACTCCTAATCCGGGTGCGGACATCAAGAGCCCGCTGATGAGCCAACTTGGTGTTTCTTGGCGAAACCCCACACAAGACACGGCATAAATCTAGAAAAATTGCTTAGTTTTAATTGTTATAATTGGTTACGATGAACTGAGCGGAGTTACCTTGGCTTTGCCTTGCTTTTATCACAAGTTGAATGAAAGTACTGCAGGATCACCCTGTAGATCTACTACTGTCAATGCACTCCAAACTTCATTCTCCAGCAGTCTCAAACTCGAAGCCTAGTCATAACAAATGATATTACCCGGATCAAGTTTTTCGTCTGGTTTCAAACTCATTTCAGTGTAGACCTAAATTTTACGATCACTACGGCTTTTCTTTCTATGTCTCTCCTTTCATGTTCTATGACGAGATGTCGCTGGGTATCAATAGGAAAGGTCAATGACCCTCATGTTGCCGTTAACTTGAGGTTGAGATCATTATCCCAGCCATGGGTCATTAATATTGCTGATACAGAATACTTTTATCAAAGCAAAGGAGCCCATCGACTGGAACGTACGGACGTGAATGAAACAACACTTTTAGACCGATACGGTTCTCTAGCTTCAGAAGGCACCGGATAATTTTTATTACGAATTTAATGATCCTGATCAGTTCCCAGGGTGAACAATATACAGACCTGGTCATACTGTTATAGAGTAATGTGTTGTATTAGTTTTCAAGATAGGCAAATTAATACTGAAGCAATCTGATTCTCTTTCATTCCATTATATCTTAAAATAACCAGCGGCTTCGGAGGCGTAGTCGGTAGCATGCCGAACTGCTATGCCCAAGATCGTGGGTTCAAACCCGGCCGAAATTGTCGGATTTTTTAAGAGCGTTACAATCCTTCAGTATGCCTTCCTTCAGAGGGGAAGTAAAGCCGGCAGTCCCTTGTGATAGATTTATGGCATGAAAAAGAACCTACCTCTACAATTGGTAGTGTGTAGCTGAATTTGTAGGTTATTTGGTTTAGAAACGGACACTCCCGGCACTATTAAGCCATATGATAGGTAAATAATTAAATATCAAGTTCCAACGTTCGCCACTAGGTGTCAGTGGCAGTGGCGTCTGGTAGCCAAAGTTGGAACTATTTAAAATTGAACCTTCATTCATCTTTATTCATTTCATCTCTCATTAACTTTTCTCGTGAGGTTGGCGTCAGGAAGGACATCCGGCCGTAGAAACCATCAGTCACGTGGAATTTCATCGCATCTCATTTCCGACCCCGTTGGAAACGGGATTAATAAGATATCTTAATAGAACCATTCCAAGCAAAAATGTGAAATATATGACATTTTCTGAAGTGCAAATTATTCTTATTCTTATTATTACTTCACTCTCTCTTGGCTGACTCCGCGGAAGCCCGGGTTCGATTTCCAACTCTGCCAAGAAATTCAATTCTGAACTGAGGGCTGGAACGGATTATACTCCTCAGCCTTGTGAGGCAAAACTGAGAAGAAGAGCCATCCTCGAAGAGGCTTTCCGTGGTTTCTCACTTCTACTTCAGGCAAATGCCAGGATGGTACCTAACGTAAGGCCACAGTCGCTTCTTATCCAAATCCTACCTAAATTACAAATGCACACACTAGTACAGATATCACAATGACACAGGTTATTAGATCAATCCTACGCACACCCAAGTACACAGGGCTACATGACCTAACTAATCAACAACAACTACATCTAAAATAATGTCTGTCCCCTTAAGTGTCGCGCTACTAATCTCATACCTAATCTCATAGATTTTTCTCTGTCGTATGTTTTCATTGCTGGAGTGTGGTCAGTGCTACAGGGAGGTCCATGTCTCAGTGAGTTGCAGAAAGTTAAGTGCACCTGTTATGTAAGAGCAAGTGCATGACTAGTGTGTCCTACAGAGAAGACATTCATTTCACTGTATCTAGCGGGAAATAACATTATTTACTTCATAGTATGGGCGTAGTTTTCAGTACGGGGCTTAGGTAATTTTCCCCTATTCGAATCAAAACGATCCCCCGTACAATTATTATCCTACTTTTCACATTTTCAAAAAATATGAGAAAGTAGTTTCATGAGATCACCCGGGTAGATGTGTGTGTGTCTGTGTATGTATGTGTGAGTTCCCCCTTATCAACTCCTAACTGGCTGCAGCTATCGAAACCAAAAGGATATTTCACGACCATATTAATTTGAAAATGACGTCACTGCTATCAACTGCTGAAAATACACAATTGAAATTTGGGCTCTATGTTGGATATCTCTGGAAGTATACATGGTAACTGTTACAAAATTGCCACATATATAGGCCTAGATAATAATACTTTAGATTAAATTTTAGGAGCCCATACATGATTGTACGCCTGCTGATAGGTTCAAATTTTTAATGCATGCAACTTCCATACAATTCATAGGATTTCAACCAAATTTCGAGTATTTTTTGTACCGTAACAGATATGTCTATACGTATTCTGTAGAGTCATCAGTCAAATATGATCTCTGTAATTTTTATCCTCAACTCAACATATTATAAAGTATGCAGGCCAAACTTTTAAACTTTGCAAACGTAGCCTACAGTACATAAAAATTATACATTAGTTTTGAGTAACCAAAATATGACAGTGCTACCAACATGATTCTATGCGTGCTGAGAGGTTGAATGTTTAACTGTACTAGCAAATTAATTTCTTTCAAAATTGGCACATACATAAATCATGATATTTTTTGTTAATTTTGAGTAAAACAGACATGGCAGTGATGCCGAAATGATTTTAAGCGTGCTGATAGATTTTATATTTAACAGAATGTGACGTACATACTATTTATTGGACTTCAACCAAATTTTGTACTGTGTACCATAATTTGCCTGGATAAGAAGTGCGAGCAACCACGGAAAACCACTTCCAGGATCGAACCCTCCTCTTCAGAGTTTTACCTCACGAGGTTAAGTGTACTCCGTTCCAGCCCTCACACCAGAATTAATATTTCTTGACAGATCTAGGAATCAAACCCAGACATCCAAGGCGACAGCCAAGCAGCCAAGAACACCAGCCGCAACACCAAGAGGTGTTCAATGCATGAGTCAGCCACTGTGTACCCTTCATCAGCTGAACAGAAAATATAAACAAGTAGTTCCGCGAAGAACTAAATAGCCTATTTTCATACTTCCTACTAATATTAATTGCCTCTATCAACATAGAAATTGTCAGATTGATTGTTGTAATAGATTCGTAGATATTGAGAACCGTCTAAATATTTTGGATGGTGTCCATGTTGGATTTTTATATTATAGGCTTTAGATTTATGTACTATTACATGAAGATTATTGTCTAGGTGTTTCATTCAAACTTCAATCGCATGATTAGGACACAAGAAATAAAAGCGGGATTTTAAGATTTCGCTCAGCCGCCATCTTGTGGGTATGAAAATAATTTAAATGAATTAGATGCCAGTCAATTAAAATTTGTATAAGCATATACCGTATCATGTTTCACTGCGCTCGGATGGTTAAAACGCAAGAAACGTCCATTTGAATATTTAAATTTTGCGTCGCCGCCATGTTGGATTTGTGCTCGTCAGGTTATTGTAAGTCCCATAGGTGAACTTATGCTTATAGCCTCTATACACTAACAAAATTTCAGTTTGATTGCTGTAGTAGATTAATAGATATTGAGAACCGTCTAAATATTTCAGATGGTCGCCATGTTGGATCTTAATATACTGTATGTAGGCCATAGAGTTATGTACTATTAGATGATGATTATTGAGTACGTTCATTATGCAAATGTTGATTTCGATCGCATGATTAGAACACAAGAAATAAAAACTTAATTTTCGAAATTCGCACAGCCGCCATCTTGAGGTTACGTAAACAATTGAACTACATTAGATACCAGTGCATTACAATGTGTATAAACATTTGCTGTACGAAGTTTCATTGCGTTTGGATCATTAAATCGCGAGAAAAGTCTATTTAAAACTTTCAACTTAGCTTGGCCGACATGTTCATTTTGTAGCTAACCGGTATTTGTAAGTTGCAAGAATGAACTTCCAGTAGTGCCCTTTATCTCCGTAAAAAATTTCAAGGTGATACCGGTAATAGTTTCAGAGATTTAGAATTCCGGTGAAATATTTCGCACAGCCGCCATCTTCAGGTTATGTAAACAATTGAACGAAGGTTGATGTCGATGCATTACAATGTGTATAAACATATACTGCACCAAGTTTCATTGCATATGGTTGGTTAAATCGCGAGAAACGTCTATTTAAAAGTCGCAAATTTGCTTGGCCGCCATGTTGGTTTTGTAGTTACCAGTTTTTCAAAAGTCACATAGGTGAACATCTAGTAGTTACCTTTATCACCGCACAAAATTCCAGGGTGATATCGGTAATAGTTTCGGAGATATTGAATACTGGTGAAATATTTCGCACAGCCGCCATGTTGGATTGGTGAGACGTAACAAAATTTGAAGGGCACGGTCGGGGTCGCCCGGAGTAGTGCTATGAACTTACCGAGTTTCATTGAAATCGCTCCAGCCGTTTAGATGTTATTAGGGGGGACACACAAAAATCCTCTCTCTCTCTCTCACACACACACACACACACACACAGAGACAGACACACGAACAAAAGGTGGTCTCATAAGCCTATATTTTTTCATAAATAAAAATAGGCTAATGAAGTCTATAGTCTTGAAAATACAGACAGTGGTGGCTACGCTCGCTAAAGCGCAGCGTTAGGTAATGGGGCCAACTTCTCTGCTGACTCGGTAAACGCGTGAGTTGGAGCCCCACCGTCGCCCGTCCTTGAAATGGTTTTCCGTGGTTACCCACTTTCAACTCCAGGGAAATATGCTGGGACGGTACCTTCTTACAAGCCACGGCAGCTTCCTTCCAGATCCTTGCCCTGTTTCATTCACCAACATTAAATTAATCTCTCTTTAACCCTATCATGAGATTGGCATCCAACCGTATCTCATCCCCGGCCCCGTTGGAAAACGGGAATAATAATGGGTAGACATACATACAAGTCTTGAAAATATGGAACATTTGCCTGCACACTGAAAATAAACAAGTAGAAATTGAAGTAGGATTGGAATGAATGTATCACGTAGCAGGAGGCTTGAGTCTTTGAGTTTCTTAACCACATACTGTAACTTACGGGGTGCATTTTGAAGATCTGAGCAAATTGTTTAGGCAGAACGTTTACCTTATTTATAGAGAAGATAGCAGTAATTCTGAGTAGCGGATAAATATTTCTTGAACGATAGCAACTGACCTCATACTTTACACTTATCAAGATCGTGCATCCAGGCTAACGTACTCGCGTTGCTAATAGCTAAAGCTCAAGTCAGCCCGGAAGGCGGTGCGCAGAACACAACGCTACCATTACGTCATGCCTCACTTCCATCTCAACAGTCACAGTCAGTCTGCCTTGAGAATCTGAGCTAGTGTGTTGTCAGGAAAGCTAAGTGTCAAGTAGCGTGAAAGAGACAGGCTCGATGAGCTAAGCCACGGTGTTGCCATACCGCAGGAACTCATGGCAGCAGCCTGCGGTGTGGGGCTCGGACATGGTGGACCTGTTGCAACAGTGGACATGTATCTCTTTCTCTCTCTGCGCAAATCCCAGAGAGCCGGCCGCCTTCCGAGCTGACGCGAGCTCTAGCGAGCAGGGAACTGTACGTTCTCTGTTTGGCTCACCGTGAGAAGTAATATGAGATACCTAAATACTCTAGTAGTGCACTTATAGTATAAGTGGGCCGTTACTTTTTGACCGGTACATATTACGTGTGCAGTGGTGTCTCCACGCACAATGAGCCTTCATAGCTTTCTGATCAATGCAAATAAAGTGCGCAATGTGTCCTCGGCAGTGCATTTGCATATTCAGTGGTCTCAGTGTTCTACACGCAGCGTTTCCCAAACTGTGGTATGCTCGTACTGCTGCAGTGGTACGCGGTGATATTAAGAAAAATATAAAAAATATTAGATACGTTACGAAAAATATAAAAATATAAAATTACAAAATATAATAACATTGCTATGTTGCCGGAGGACTTAAACCCAAAGATAAGGAGCAGTTTTATGAATTGAATTGTGATTCAGAACTAAGGCAAACTTTAAACAAGATGTTCAGTAAAGAACATATAGCCTACTTTCTCCTAAATGCATTGGTATTGTTGTAACTCTTTGTCCTTTTCAAGGAGTATAATTGAAAGTTGGTTGTAGTAGCTTGTTGAAATACAACGTGCTATAGGGATATTAAACATGAATATGAGGTGCCCTTTGCTAGTGCTACCTCTGTAAAAAAACAACAACATTCAATTCGGTTCCACCGTGTTTGAATTGATCTGGGGAATGGATTTGCACACATACATGGCCGCTATTTGCAAACTATTGGGCTGATGACCCTGTAGTCAGTCATAAGATGCTTTCCACAAAAAGGCATGTTGTTGCAAAACCGGTAGAGATCAAATTATTAGGATGGTCGAAATTTGATTTCAGCTTTTAATATTTGGGTGGCCGTCATTCCATTTCCGTCAAGATGGCGGCGATATAAAACATGACACTGAGGTGCCTTTTGCTAGTGCTACCTCTGTACCAAATTTCGTTCAATTCGGTTTCACCGTGTTTGAATTGATAGGGGGAATCGATTTGCACACATACTTGGCCACCATCTGCAAACTATTGGACTGATGATCTAGCAGTTTGGTCAGAATATGCTTCCCACATAAAGATTTGTTGTTGCAAAATTTGGTAGAGACTAGATTATTAGGTTGGTCGTAATTACATTTTAGCCTTTAACATTTGGGTGGCCGCCATTACGTTTCCGTCAAGATGGCGGTGATATAAAACATGACACTGAGGTGGCCTTTTCTAGTGCTACCTCTGTACCAAATTTCGTTCCATTCGGTTTCACCGTGTTCGAATTAATAGGGGTAATCGATTCTGACACAAAGATGGCCGCCATCCGCAAACTATTAGGCTAATGACCTATTAGATTTGTCAAAGGATGCTCCCTCCATAAAGGTATGTTGTTGCAAAATGTGGTAGAGATCGGATGATTAGGTTAGTCGTAATTTGATTTAAGCTTTGAACATTTGGGTGGCCGCCATTACGTTTCCGTCAAGATGGCGGCGATATAAAACATGACACTGGGGTGCCCGTTGCTAGTACTACCTCTGTACCAAATTTCGTTCCATTCGGTTTGACCGTGTTCGAATTAATAGGGGCAATCGGTTTTCACACAAAGATGGCCGCCATCCGCAAACTATTAGGCTGATGACCTATTAGTTTGGTCAAAGGATGCTGCCCCCATAAAGGTATGTTGTTGCAAAATTTGGTAGAGATCGGATGATTAGGTTAGTCGTAATTTGATTTAAGCTTTGAACATTTGTGTGGTCGCCATTACGTTTCCGTCAAGATGGCGGCGATATAAAACATGACACTGAGGTGTCCTTTGCTAGTGCTACCTTTGTACCAAATTTCGTTCAATTTGCGCTCACCGTGTTCGAATTGATAGGGGGGGACAGACATTCATAGTACACCCACCCACCCACCCACACATACACACACACACAGACAGACACACTTTTTTCGCCCTGTAGTGATCTCATAAGTCTACTTTCATTTTTTGCAAAAATCGAAAGTAGGCTAAAAAATGGCTCTTGTGAACTTTTGGGTTGAGAGGCGTGCAGACTATGCAAACATAGCTGACAAAACAGTTAAGATTTTTACTGCCTTTCACTACTTCGTACTTGTGTGAGACTGCATTTTCTTTACTTTTCTATCTCAAGAATAAATAAATACGGGAATAGACTCGCTATAGTGGAGAATGATCTTCGTTTGAGACATTCCTAAGTTGGCTTCTAATCTTCAAGCTCACACTGAAGTTGTTAGTTGAACTTTGGTTTTATGTTTAACTATTAAGCGTTGTTTTATTAATATTATTTGTACAGTGTCATTTCTGAATGTTTGAATTGAATACTTAGGCTATTGTAGTAAATAATAAAACAACTGGACATATTTTTTTATTATTTGAACTTGAACTCCAACAGTCTAACTCTAACAAACACAATTTACAATCCATCCTTTGGTCTGTCACGTAGTGGCGGTGGGGGTTATAGTTAATATATCTCCCAACTATTAGGTGGTACGTGAGAGATTCTTATCTCTTAAAGTGGTACACACACAAAAAAGTTTGGGAAACACTGTCCCACAGTACTCGAGCTTTAAGAAGAATTCTCACACGCTTACTATCGCCCTCGAATGACCGGCCCATCTATATCAGAGAACGGCATTTCACTCAAAATATATAAGAATTCCGATGTGGACCCATAATCCGAAGATCGGCTGGTTGGTTGGTTGGTTCCTCAGTTTAGGGGCAGCGACAACGCAGTCATGTAGCCCCGTGTACTTTGGTGTGTGTAGAATCTGTCTGTTAACCGGTGTTAATTGTGATAGCTGTATTAGTGTGTGTTATTTCAAGTAGTTACAACTTTTGCTACCAAGCGCCACCGTCAACGACCAACTAGTTCTGCACTTTGTTACTAGATGCCACCACAGTCGGCTCCTGGCGATGAACGTTGGAACCTAAGAGCGTTACTCAAAGGTAACCTATAATTTAGCTTCACACAGGTGTAATTAGTGGAAGGTTCTATGACATGGGACCGCCGGCTTTACTTCCTCTCCGAAGGAAGGCATACTGAGTAATGTTTAAAGCTCTTAAGAAATCCGTTGACTTCGGCCGGATTTGAACCCGTGACCTTGTGCATAGAAGCTCAGCATGCTACCAACTACACCACCGAAGCCGCCAATCCGAAGATCAATTTTAGTAATTAAGACGGGAAAGTTCTGATAGATGCCAGGGAAGCAGAAAGATCCTCGCAACATTTTTGGTTCAATCAAATAATGTTATTGTCGAATAAGAATCTACAAAAAAATATAATGAAAAAATATCAGAACGTGTACTCACACACATCAAAACAAGTTTTGCATATTGCTGGCCAAGAATCGCAGTTGTCACAAACCCAATAGTTGTTCTTGCGTGTGTGTATATCTGCTGTGTACACTCACCTGTGTCAATGAGGATAGATCTGTGCGAGTGTGGAGACGACCCGGTGAACATATGCACGACCAATACATCCGAGACCGATACTAACAGGAATGAGGTGTGCAATGTTTTGGGGTGGCATCATGTATGGTCACCGAACCCCTCGTGTACATCCCAGGGCGTATGACAGGGATACTATCCTGGTACCTGTAGTGAAAGGCAATGCTGACAATTTCAGCCCAAATTTCACTTTCATGGACGATAACGCTCGCCCGCACAGAGCTGGCATGGTCAATGCCTTTCTTCAGGAGAATGGCATTCACAGAATGGAATGGCCTGCCTATGCTCCCGATCACAATTGTGTAGAGCAGGCGTGGACACTGCTTAATAAATAAGTCAGTCCTCTCTTTCATCCCCTCTGTTCACCACTGTCATATCATCATCATCATCATCATCAAGTTTCCACTCCAGTTTCCCGGGTGTGGTTTACGAGCGCTCTCCATTTTAGTCGATTCATGTACCACTGCTCCTTCAAGACTTCATCCCAGTTGATTCCCTTGGATTTGATATCTTCCTTCACTTGGTCCAGCCATCTCCTCCTAGGTCTTCCAACAGGTCTCTTTCCAGTAATCTCAGTATGTAACCATTGTTTTGCAATTCTACCTTCTGTCATACGTTTGACCATCGCAAACGTGCCCTAGTTTTGGTCTCCTTCAGGGACTGATTTATTCCAGCTTGTTCTCTTATCTTCTCATTTCTTACTTTGTATTTCCTAGTTTTTAGAAGCATGATTCTTAGAAACTTCATTTCTGAAGCCTGAAGTTTTCTGTCGTCTTTTTTGGTAGTAATATGCGAAACTTATTTTTATGTGTGTATTTCACCTAGCAGATGTGTGTAATTCACCTAGCAGATGTGTGTAATTCACCTAGCAGATGTGTGTATTTCACCTAGCAGATGTGTGTATTTCACCTAGCAGATATGTGTAATTCACCTAGCAGATGTTTGAATTTCACCTAGCAGATGTGTGTAATTCACCTAGCAGCTGTGTGTATTTCACCTAGCAGATGTGTGTATTTCACCTAGCAGATGTGTGTATTTCACCTAGCAGATGTGTGTATTTCACCTAGCAGATGTGTGTATTTCACCTAGCAGATGTGTGTAATTCACCTAGCAGATGTGTGTAATTCACCTAGCAGCTGTGTGTAATTCACCTAGCAGATGTGTGTATTTCACCTAGCAGATATGTGTAATTCACCTAGCAGATGTTTGAATTTCACCTAGCAGATGTTTGAATTTCACCTAGCAGATGTGTGTATTTCACCTAGCAGATGTGTGTATTTCACCTAGCAGATGTGTGTAATTCACCTAGCAGATGTGTGTATTTCACCTAGCAGATATGTGTAATTCGCCTAGCAGATGTGTGTATTTCACCTAGCAGATGTGTGTAATTCACCTAGCAGAAGTGTGTATTTCACCTAGCAGATGTGTGTGATTCACCTAGCAGATATGTGTAATTCACCTAGCAGATGTGTGTATTTCACCTAGCAGATGTGTGTAATTCACCTAGCAGATGTGTGTAATTCACCTAGCAGCTGTGTGTAATTCACCTAGCAGATGTGTGTAATTCACCTAGCAGATGTGTGTAATTCACCTAGCAGATGTGTGTAATTCACCTAGCAGCTGTGTGTAATTCACCTAGCAGATGTGTGTAATTCACCTAGCAGATGTGTGTAATTCACCTAGCAGTTGTGTGTAATTCACCTAGCAGATGTGTGTATTTCACCTAGCAGATGTGTGTAATTCACCTAGCAGATGTGTGTAATTCATCTAGCGGATGTGTGTAATTCACCTAGCAGATGTGTGTATTTCACCTAGCAGCTGTGTGTAATTCACCTAGCAGATGTGTGTATTTCACCTAGCAGATGTGTGTATTTCACCTAGCAGATGTGTGTAATTCACCTAGCAGATGTGTGTAATTCACCTAGCAGATGTGTGTATTTCACCTAGCAGAAGTACCCGTTACTTCCAACGGCTTTCTGTACTTGTAAAAAGAAACCTCTCACATAATCACGTATTCTTCATGTAATTATATTATAACCTGTTTAGCAATTACTACAGAGTCAACCTTTTCACGTTCTGCTTCCCATAGCTAGGGGGTGGGGGTGCTATGATAGAAATATATCATAAATGGTGGACTCTAGGGCCTTACAATATCACTTTCAGGTTCCTTTTAGGACCGTCCAAGTTGTGTGGCTCACAACGAAAGGCTCAAAATGAGCTTTGTCTCGTCATTCTGTGATAACTTTAATTGATATTTCTCCTATTTTATCATGCATTTGAGGGGGACTTCCCCGCATAGACCCCCTTTGTTTATAAATTATTTAAATGCAAATGATCAATGCATGGAGTGGGGTACACTCAGCCTGAGAAGAGGTCGGTTTGATTCCCACCTCAGCAATTCTGTAAATGTTCTTCCGTGGTATCCCACTTCTAATCCAGGCAAATGCCGGGATGATTCCCAACTTAAGGCCACGGCCGCCTCCATACCAATCCTCACCTGAATTACAAATACACTATTACAGGTACCATAGTTAACAGGTTACCAGGAAAATTCTACTCGCAAACAGGTAGACGGGACTAAATGACCACGATGTCTGAGCCCCTCACAAGAAACAACAATGACCAAACCAGTTAGGGTTCGATTCCCGGTTAATGCATGTGGGAGGTCCCGTGGCTTATGATCGCGAGCTTACCGGTCATGTAACGCTAAACGATTTCTTCCACCTTTCACTTTTCCTTAAAATTACAGTCACCACTGAAACATAGATTCTTATACGATCAAATACACTGGACTAAAGAAATCCCAAACTCCAAAATGACAATAATAATAATGTTATTGGTTTTACGTTCCTTTTAAGTAGTGCGGCTTTAAGAGGCGCCAAGGTGCCACTATTTTGCCCCGAAGGGGATCTTTAACGTACCAGTGAATAGTAAATCTATTGACATGGCTCCCTCACATTTTCGCAGTATTTGATCCTACAACCTTGGGACAAGCAGGCGAGAACGTTACCGCTGGGCCACGCATGACCTATTATTATTATTATTATTATTATGATTATTATTATTTATTTATTTATTTATTTATTTATTTATTTATTTATTTAATCGATTGTTCCCCTTTAGGAGAGCGATTGAACTTGAATACATCTTCTGGCGTTTTTCCGCTTCTCTTCCCAAAATCTCTTCATCCTCTCAGAATGCTCGTTCTTCCGCTCAGCTGTCCATTTTCTTCCAGGCTGTCGTGATGGTCTATCCCCAAACTTAACATTTTTGATTTTATTCTGTCACTCGGTGTGGTCCTCGAGATTTTTTATGTTGACTTATTGTAAGTCCCTCTGAACCTCTGTCAGCCACTCCGTGCCACGAGTATTATTATTATTATTATCATTATCATTATCATTATCATTATTATTATTATTATTATTATTATTAAGAACAACACAGTGAGCACATAATACAGAAGCGACTGTGGAAGCGATCAAGCGCTGATAAAGCAATCCAGCAAGTGCTAGAAACTGTGTACAAGTGAAAGTGTGAAATGAATTGTCTGCGAATTGTACAGTGTTATGAAACTTTAACTCCATGCTCCCTTTCCTTTATCTGTCAAGTGGCTGCTCTGATTTCTGACACGTGAAGGGACAATATGTCAGAAAAAATAAGTTCAAGTTATGTTCTTGCAAATCCAAAACCTAGTACAATCATGGAACTGTTTCTATTGGTCTATTCGTATTATGAAGTTCAGCGAATGCTTCAAGGAGGGTGAACTAATTGTTGTTTTACTTGTTGCCATGGTAACTAGATGTCGCAAATTGACTACGTCTCAGAACTCACGAGCTAAAAATAGTATCAAAAACGACTGCAAATTAGTACCTGAATTAACATTCTAATTAATTTTAGAACTCAAAAGGTTGATTCTGGATCCGTATTGATAGAATGCTTGAGTAATAAACAGGTTAAAAGTTCCGACTGATCAATACTTTTTATTAATTATGATCACTATGTGCTCAATGGTCGGACATGTTTCGAGGCCTAATTATTAGTATTGGCCCCTTCATCAGCCGATATGAATGAATACCACACAAGATAATTGTTCAGCGTTACACTAACAAGTCCAAACCTTACATGGTGCAC
The DNA here is from genome assembly GCA_946902985.2 of Meconema thalassinum. Lineage (NCBI taxonomy): Eukaryota > Metazoa > Arthropoda > Insecta > Orthoptera > Tettigoniidae > Meconema > Meconema thalassinum. Next base: position 167,736,418 of record OX336396.1, read on the forward strand.
CATAAAGATTGATTGAAAAATAAGACTTTTTACATCATTTTGTGTTGCTATAGGCGTTCAAATTTTTCTATCTATTTTTATGGTGCATCATATAAGGTTTAGTGACAAGGGTATTTTTAGTGTTATGCTATACAATTTTCTTGTGTCTTATTCATTCATATCGGCTGATGAAGGGGCCAAAACTAGTATTTATGCCTCGAAACATGTCCCACCAATGACCACATAGTGATCATATTTAATAAAATGTATTGATCAGGAGGAACTTTTAATCTATTTATTACTCAATTCTAATTACTCTCAAACTCACGACTCCGGAGAGCACGCACCTGCGATGACCGTAGGAAGTACGAGTATGAGCTGTACGGTGACACGCACTGCCCTTCAGCCCATGTTTGTCCACCCAGTTTCAGAATGGGATTTCGTTTGTATTGTTTTATCAGGAATTATCAACCTACCACAGACCAAATATTTTCGTATAACTCAACATTCTTCTTGGTGTAATCATTGGAATCATGGAGGTCGTTATTTTGTGTTTGAATACAAAGCGACAGCCAATGCTCATTAGTTATTTATTATTTGTCGTATCAGGAGCACTTATCTAAAAAAAATACAATTTTACAACTAAATTATACATATTGACCAAAAAAAAAAACAATGGGAAGTTTACATAAAATTAAAGAGGAAGTCCCAAGGTGGTGAAAATGGTCCATGAGTGACTTCCTGTCAAGCACGGTTCTTGGAGAAGATGCTGCGTTGGTATGCTAGCTCTTTAATATGAAGTCTGCCTTCAGAGATGACACACCACGATGTAAAGAGTCCAACACGAGCGACAACTATGGTAGAGGAATAAACTTATACGGTTGCTGACCAAAAGTTAGCCACTTTCAGAGACTTAGGTGTTGCTTGCATGAGGTCTTCCATAGTGCATGTAGTTGGGCACAGTCTGCATTGAAGAAGATGAGGCATTGTCTGTGGCAACCCACATTCACATAACGTCGAGTCTACGAGAAAACCCTACTTCAACATATTAGATTTGCATCTTGTGACATCTGAGCGCAGTCTGTTGAGTGATTTCCACGTCTGCCATCCTTCTGTATGACCAGGAGGAAGTTCCTCAATTGGTGTCAAAAATTCTTCAGAATGTTTGAACCTTCCTCGCCATTTACAAATTCGGGCTTGGTCTGCTCATTAGTATAACAATCGAAAGGCGCCTAGTAAGCACGTGGAATGCTCATATCTGCCAACCATATCAACTGACTTGTCTATTGTGTTGGTCCTGAACAGAAACAAATTAATAACTAGTGGTTTATTTCGACAATAATTATTAGAATAATAATAATGTTATGTGTTTTACGTCCCTCTTAACTACTGCGGCTTTTAGGGCCGCCGGGCTGCCGGAATTTTGTCACAGTTCCCATTCAAAGAAGAACTAGTTTGGCTCGTGAGTTTTGAGACTGGCCCAGGTACAGAAACCGGTTAGAACCTACTTTTACTACCCCTCATCTTGAAATTCAAGAATTTTGAGACTCGTGAGACGGTTGGTTGGTTCCTCAGTTTAGGGGCTGCGACAACGCGGTCATGTAGCCCCGTATACTTTGGGTGTGTGTAGAAATGAAATGAAAATCCACAGCCTGCTTCCAGTCTCCGACCGGGTCAGGAATGGAATGAATGAAGCCCCCATCTAGCGGCGAGAATGTGAAGTGTGCCGGCTGCCGAAGCCTGTCGCACTCCTCTGGGACAATGATTAAATGAATGACAGATGAAATGATAGTGGAGAGTGTTGCTGGAATGAAATGTTGACAGGGAAAACCGGAGTACCCGGAGAAAAACCTGTCTGCCTCCGTTTTGTCCAGCACAGATCTCACATGGAGTGCCCGGGATTTGAACCACGGACCCAGTGGTGAGAGGCCGGCGTGCTGCCGCCTAAGCCACGGAGGCTCGGTGTGTATAGAATCTGTCTGAATTGTGATGGCTGTATTCGTGTGTGTTATCTGTTTTCAATTCAAGTGAGGACTGCCGACATTGAATTATTTTTTCAAATAGTTCCTACTTTTGCCGCCAAACGCCACCGTCAACGACTACTAGTTCAGAACATGGTTACCAGACGCCACCGCAGTCGGCTCCTGACGACGAACGTTGGAACCTAAGGGTTATTCAAAATTTTAACCTATAATTTAGCTTCACATAGGTGTAATTAGAGGAAGGTTCTTTAACATGCCATAAATCTATGACATGGGACCGCCGGCTTTATTCCCCTCCGAAGGAAGGCATACTGATGGATATTTAATGCTCTTAAAAAATCCGACACCTTCGGCTGGGTTTGAACCCGCGATCTTAGGCATAGAAGCTCAGCATGCTACCAACTACAGTTTTGAGACGACACGTGGAAATTTGTCACCGCAACACTCTTCTACGAGTTGGATAAGTACACTAGCACTTGTTGGCATGGTTACTAGATATCGCAAATTTGTCTACCCCAAACAGTCCACATTGTAGAGACCCCCCATCTAAAAACATATCCATATTAAGATATCCACCATCCTGTAGTTGATCTAATGGAGGTGATTGTCAATTTGAGGGGTGAATCGTCTAGGTCAACTACTCATATAAATTTGCATAAAACCACATTCTCTCAAATACCGGACTATAATGAACTGCTGATATCTGTTCCCGTAGGCAAGCGGTTTCGTTACGTTATATTGCATTGCACGTTTGCACTTTCAGCAACCAGGAACTCTGCAACTGCCTTAAAATGCAGACAGTCAAGGCCACTAATATCTATGATATTATCAATTTCGTATTTGTCATTTGTCTTTGTTAGTGTGGGGCCGTGGTAGTTCAGTGGTTAAACTGCTCGTCTCTCACCTAGGTGGATCGGGTTCGATTCCCGGCCAAAGCGTGTGAAATGTTCGAAGTGAAATATCACGTCCTGTAGTTCGGATTCCACGCAAACCTGGTGGTCCCGTGGCTCATTATCCTGAGATTAACGGTTTCGTAAAACTTCAAGCTTTCTTCCTCTGTTGGTGAATGCTCTCCGCTTTTTTGAAACTGATGTTGTTTTTGCTTAATTTGGGGAGCTTGGAGATTGTGATCAATCATCCCCGTGTTGTTGGCTGTGTGTATGTGTAGAATTTGTATGTTAACCTGTTACATTGTCGTGTGTGCAGTTGAGTGTATTTTTATTCACGTGAGGATTGGTAAGGAGGTGACCGCGGACTTAACTTACGAACCATCCCAACATTTGCCTGAAGTAGAAGTGGTAAACCAATGAAAAACACTTTCATGATGGCTGAGAAGAGAATCGAAACCGCCTCTTCTCTAATTTGCTTCAAGGGGCTAAGTGTACCCCGTTTCAGCCCTCAGACCAGAATTAGATCTCTTGCCCGAGCCAGGCGTCAAACCCGGGCTTCCGGGACAAAAGCCAAGAATGCTAGCCACTACACCACAAGATGAACTAAAAAAACTGAGCGCCAATCCATTACTCGAGAGGGTGTTTTTTTTTACTTTCTATTGTTACTTTTCTTGAATTTGGTGCATTGCAACAAATTTACGTCCCTTTTGAAATCATTGAGGAGGAAAGCGTATTTGGTTCAGTTCCCTTTTCCTGTTCCCAGACTGCACTGCATTTACAGTCCCTAACAAAAGATTAAGACCATTAGTTTATTTCACATAAAAGATTCCTGGCCATGATACATTTTTGTCACAAATGTTTCCGTGATAATTTATAATACAACTTGGCCTCTTACGCATCTATTTATGTAGAAACCATAGTTCTTAGACATTTCATTTTTGAATTGCGACTCTGTTATACAAGACATACTTCCTTGGTTATTTTTTTTTACTTTTCTGGAAGTACGGAATAAATTTTAAAATGATGAGGACATTTTTGGGAATAATATTCCTTATGCCAGAACGTTCATCAACATCGTATAGTTCTGAAAAGAAATTAACACTAAGATAAGCATATTGCTTTAATGTCTATAAATTCATCCGTCGGAAGAAAAGCCCGACTTTTTGAAATAAACATGTTCAATAAAAGTTCGTGATACAAATTGTAAATGACTGAGAACAATGGTTTCTACAAAAACAGACGTATACGAGGCCAAGTTATATTTTAAATAATCACGGAAACATTTGTGACAAAAATATATGTCCACGAATGTTTATGTGAAATCAGCTAATGGTCTTACAGGCCTACTTTTCTTAGGAACTGTACATATGCTGATTTAATTAAAATTTGTTAATGTCGGCAGTTTGTTAAAGAATACATGTTAATTCTGTGCATTTAAACTCTTCCACTTTTATTACTACAGTGCCATGAATGTCTCATACGCTTTCATTGGTCTAGTTCCACTCCACAGTGTAGTCGAAGGCGTTAAGCCGCGCATAGTGACCGCTAGGGGTAGCTGGATGTCCGGCAATTCGCAATTTGAATCTGTCTTGGAAAGCAACCAACTGGGTGTAAATGAAGCGTTCCCGACCAGAAGGGTGAACTCAACAAAGGCAAGTCTCGAGAAAAATGCCATAACAAATTTCTACCAAGGGTGAAATCGACATATTCTTCTTTGTGATTTCATCCAAAAATATAACTTAGAGGGTAATGAAACAAAACTTTTATCAATTTATTATAATCGACTCGTGACATGAATAGAATAATAATAATACAAAGGAATGTGAACAATCGATTATCGAGATAACCTCACGACTAAACTGGTCAAAAAACGTTTTGCATATTGCAAGATTATGTATTTGTGAACCAAATATAATACACGTGCCTTATCCGATAACTGTTTTATTTATTTATATAACGTGTGGATTACACATGAAACACAATAATAATAATAATAATAATAATAATAATAATAATAACAAGTTCATACAAGCACAGATATCAATATTGTTGTTGTTGTTGTTGTTGCTTTAAGGGGCCTAACATCTAGGCTATCGGCCAGTATATCAATATTATTACGACCTTATGTCTAGTCTATTTCTCCAGTCCTGGCTTGATGATGTAGCAATGAAAAAGTCTTTAGAGTCGCCTAGGTACGCACTTAATTTGCAATCTTCGACAATGTGTCTGATGGTCTGGTGTGATGTACCGCAACCACAGCAGGGGTTTGGCCACTTCCCCCAATTGTGCAGGTTGCACGCACAAACTCCATGTCCGCTAACAGTGTACGAAACAAACATGTTATCTTATATGTATATTAAGGCTTTTACGGCCCGGATTATACAGTATAAATAATTCATGTTTTTTGGGCTAATGCCGTGTGTAGTTAGATTAGAACCATACGTTTCGGAGAAACTCCATTGGAAAAGGAGGCAAGGTTTCTCCGAAACGTATGGTTCTAATCTAAATACACACGGCATTAGCCAAAAAAACACGAATTATTTATAAATGTTATAGTTAACATATGAGTCAATGTGCAAAAAATGAAATGTCGTCATACACCATGCAATATGCAAAACTTTTTTGAGCAGTGTATTTCACGATAAAACGCGAAATTCAATATTCTTATCGCGATTTTCCTCAATGCGAATTTCTATGGTCTGTAACAACCATGCAAGAAGCAGTCTAGAGATGAGATAGGAGGCAAATGAATAAGGTCAACACATCGCTGGGAACGTCCTGCCCATCATGCTAACATCTCGTCGAGCGGAGTATAATGGTGGGAATATCCAGTGTGTGATAAGGAATGGAAAGAAAAAGAAATTTATATAATAATTAAATATGTAACGTTTATTTATGAGGATGGCTATGTAACAACACTAGATAATATAATCAAAAACAAGCTTATCCAAAAGTGAAAGCCTGAATCAAAATTCGCATTATAAAGTTAGGAATATAGAGCATGAGTTGCTTAATTCCTTCAACTCCTGTTGAGGAGCTTAGGGCCGAAACAAGGGGTCGCCATCTGGTTCTGTTGCGTGCTGTGGATTTTATCTTTCCCCACGAGTATCCAAGCTGCTCGCTCTCTTCCTCCACTGATTTTCTCCATGTCATTCTAGGTCTTCCTCTTCTCCTTTGGCCCTGATGATTCCACTCCATGGCTTGTTTAGCAATGCTGTCATCAGATCTGCGCAGTGTATGGCCAATCCATTTCCACTTTCTTCTTTTGATCTGCTGTTCGAACGGCAGTTAATCTGTCCTCATCCACAATTCCTCATTTGACACCACACCTGGCCAGTGTATTCCTAAGATGGAACTAAGACATTTATTTACAAATGTCTGGATCTTTTTTTGTCAAGGTTTTGGTATTCTATGCCCAAGATAGCGGGTTCAAACCCGGCCGAAGCCGTCGGATTTTTTAAGAGCGTTAAAAATCTCTCAGTATGCCATCCTTCGGAGGGGAAGTAAAGCCGGCGGTCCCATGTCATAGATTGATGGCATGTTAAAGAACCTTCCACTAATTACACCTGTGTGAAGCTAAATTGTATAGGTTAAGAATGTAAATAACGCTCTTAGGTTCCTACTTTGGTTGCCACGAGCCGACTGCGTTGGCGTCTAGTAGCTAAGTTCTGAACTAGGCTTAGTAGTCGTTGACGGTGGCGTTTGGCGGCAAAAGTAGGAACTATTTTAAAAGTTCAAAGTTGCAGTCCTTACTTGAATTAAAAAGAACAGATACACACACTAATACAGCAATTAACACCGGTTATCAGACAGATCCTACACACACCCAAAGTACACGGGGCTATATGATCGCGTTGTCGCAGAGGAACCAACCAACCAAGGATTTGGTCACTTTCCAAGTTTCACATGCATATAGCAGCACCGACCTTACATTGCTATTGAAAATCCGTAATTTTGTTCTTTTACTGAGTTCTTTGGACCTCCATATGGTACGAAGTGTTGCAAAACTAAAATTCAAATAGGTTTCATGCAAAGATTTATTGATTGTTTTTCATGAATAATAATTGAAATGTCATTTTTAATAATATACACAACTATGAATTACACCCTCCCTGACTCCCACCCCCACCCCCTCCCTCCAAAAATAAAAAAATAAAATTTTGCGTACGCCACTGGTTAGATGGTGAAAATGCAGCGTTCAACCCAAATAATAACTGTTGATAATTGGGACATCGTCAAAAGTGGAAGTGCACAATATGATCAGGTATTTGTGTCTGAATAGCTCCTCGGCAGCGGCAATCCATTGATAATAATAATAATTTTGTTGAGGTGTACGGTGTGAATGTCCATGTCACGGCATCAGTTTTAGCATTGTTATGCCGTGTTTGATAACGGCAGGACGGAGGTACAAGTTGACGAACGGTCTGGCCCGGCGAGAATCCCATCACAGATGACATCTCTTCAGGATCACTGAAGAAGAACCTGGGTAGTAAGTGATTCTTGGACGCTACAGCTGTTCATAATGCCGCCATAACGTTACTTATTCCCTTGTAGAAAAATACCGTTGGATTGTGTAGGCCTATCCGTGTTCACTTCTGGATATTAACCTAGTTCGTGTTCGAACCTATAATTAAGCTTTGCTAGATCGTATAGGCAATAAAGTATATCCACCCTCGAACGTTCTTCAGCAATGAAGAATCTGATTTTATGGTGATAGTAGTTCCTCAGTGAGCCTCCATGGCTTAGGCGGCAGCACGCCAGCCTCTCACCACTGGGTCCGTGGTTCAAATCCCGGTCGCTCGATGTGAGTTTTGTGCTGGACAAAGTGGAGGCAGACAGGTTTTTCTCCAGGTACTCCGGTTTTTCCCTTTCACAATTTCATTCCAGAAACTCTCTCCAGTATCATTTCATTTTTTCTGTCATTAATTTAATCATTGCCTCCGGGGAGTGCGACAGGGTTCGGCAGCCGGCACAGTTCATATCCTACCCGCTAGATGGGGGCTTCATTTATTCCATTCCCTGACCCGGTCGGTCGACCGGAAGTAGGCTGTGGATTTTCATTTTCAGTAGTTCCTCAGTACAATACCACCGGGTGAGTTAGCCGAGGTCATTGTGGCATGACTGTTGGCAGGCGCTCACATCCGGGAGGCGAGGAGGTTCGAATCCCCCCGCCGGCAACCTTGAAGATGGTCTTCTGTGGTTTCCCATCTTCCTTCCAGGCAAATGCCGGGGTTGGTCCCTAACTATAGGCCACAGCCGCTACCTTCCATCTCCTCGACCCTCCCATCCAATATTCCTCCCCAACGGTACTTGTAGCTCACCCATTGGGTGTCCGTCTCGAAGCAGCTACAAAACTGGCGAGCCGAACATGTCCTCGGACACTCCCGGCATAAAAGCCATACGCTAAAAAAAAAAAAAAAAAAAGTACAATACCGAATGGACATGATCCAAGGACGTGACTCAGCGTTTCTCTCTCTCTCAGGAGCATCACCGGCAGAGATTACCGTCCGAAGATCAGCCCGGAAAAGATCAGAATGCCGTTAAGTTGGTTGTCATTTTACTAGCTTCGCGCCACTGACTGAAGGAAAGGCCTTCGATATGTATATGGTGCGTTCAAAACGTAACGAGCCGGGGGCTGGAATGCGCAAACCGGTGACAACATCGGCTAATCGTGGCGTGTGTAACGAGGTGCGGTTCCGATCAGAGCGTGGAAGGTCACAGACCGTCGCTAGAGGGCACGCGTGCACGTCACGTGACGATACAAAGTGAGCAGCAGCATGCATCAATCGTCCAACGCTGCCAGTCGCATTGCAAACAGTGACATGGAGGCGTCAAACGAAGAGCAAAGAGGTGTTTTTTGGTTTCTGACAGCAAAAGGAGTAGGGGGGAACGGACATTCATCGCCGAATGTCACAAGTGTACGGCGAACATTGCATGTCCCTTGCATGGGTCAAGGCATGGCACAAGCGCTTCAGGGAAGGACGGGTGTCGTTAGCCGATGATGCCCGGTCTGGGGCACCCCCCTGAATTACCGATGACAACGACCAGCTGGTTGATGCACTCATTACCCAGGACCGCCGAGTGACAGTGAACGCCATAGCCGCCGTGGTCGGATTGAGCGTCGGAAGTGTGCACACCATCATAAAGGAACGACTGCACTTGCGCAAAGTGTGTGCCCAATGGGTGCCCCACAGTCTTCAACCACACCAGGAAGCTTGTCGAATGGCCCACTCTCTTGGTCATCTGCCGCGTTATGCGAGGGAAGGGAATGGGTTCCTGGCACGAGTGGTGGCTGGAGATGAGTCATGGTGTCATCACTTCGAACCAGAATCCAAACGACAAAGCCTCCAGTGGAAGCATCCAGGGTCACCACCCCCCCCCCCCCCCAAAAAAAAAGGCAAAGCCATCCACACGAGTGCAGGAAAGGTAATGCTGACTTTCTTCTTTAATCAAGATGGCCCCCTTCTGATACACTTCATGCCGCACGGGACAACAGTGAATGCCCAGCGTTACTCGCAAACCTTGACCACCCTTCGACAAGCGATCAAAACAAAACGACCAGGCAATCTCACCCGTGGGATCATTCTGCTCCACGACAATGCACGACCTTAAACGGCCAACACAGTCGCGGCACTCCTGCAGAACTTCAAACGGGAGGTTCTCGGCCACCCTCCATACAGTTCAGACCTCTCTCCCTGTGATTAAGCCATGTTTGGTCCCCTGAAAAGGGCTCTGCGGGGCCAACGATTCACCTCGGATGTCGAGTCTAGCTGTACGTGCGGAAGTGGTTCACATCGCAGTCCAGGGAATTTTATGAGACAGCCATTCACTGCCTCGTGTCACAGTGGGACAAGTGCCTCAACAGCCAGGGCCAATACTTCTAACATACAGGTAATGAATGGTTTCTGTAATTATGCCTCTGGCTCGTTACTTTTTGAACGCACCTTATATTACCTAGATGTTGGCAGTTAAGTTCACTGCGATGCCTCTACGCAGTAATGCAAACCAGGGGCGTATATAGAGTTTTTTTTTTGGGGGGGGGGAGGGCATCCGGGATTTTGTAGGCATGGAATAGCCATAGCTCCCAAAGAAAAGGGGGTCCGGTGTTCCTCCCCGGGAAACTGTTGTATAACTTGGTGCAAAATGATGAGTTTTAAGGCTATCTGGCATCACTTTTTCAACCAATTTATTGTGATGTTTTTTGTCAAACACAACTTTTTACTTTTTAATAATACAGTCATCTCGCACACTGTATACTATTTAGATAGAAAGAATGCACATTACTGTTTTGATTTGGGGCACATGACCTCGCTGTTCTGCCCCTTAAAACCTCAATAACTTACGGTTTTCATTTACAACCTACACTATAATACGAAGACAAGGTTTCTTGAAGCATTACCAAATTGGTTTATAACTTCGTCAGTCTCTGAATAGATAACAAAGCTGGAACGTTGAGTCTGTTTTCAGAAGTAAAATTTCTTAAGTATGTTTTCAACCTACTCAAACTCAGAAAACTTTGTTCGGTGGAAGCGACAGAGACAGGCAAAGCAGCCAAAAGTTTGATAAGGGAATAAAAGTTAGGGAGAAAATCTTAAGTCACATTCTTCAAGGGCACTTGTTGCTGTCTATATCGCGATACCGTCACCTCGCTTTGCAACGTTGCGTTATGTTGCTTAGTAACAATAGTACATGATAAGTATATTGGTCTTTAATGTTTCAATTCATAAACAAATATTGAAGAAATTTCGTCCCCCGCCCGTTTTTATATACATGATGATGATAATTGTTGTTTTAAGGGGCCTAACATCTGGGTTATTGGCCCCTAATGGACTGGGGGATAGCGAAAAAGACAGCGAGACGGAACCATAATGAACACTCAAGGAGGTTGAAAATACTGGCAAAAGATTGAAAAGACACAAAATGTAATTTAGTGCGGAAAACACTGACAAAATGGAATTTAGATGGAAAGCACTCACAAAAGTAATTGATATTGAAATACGCAAAAAATGCAGGTTAGAGCAAAAAAAATTGACAAAGTGCAATTTAGATTCAAAATACTCACAAATTACAATTTAGATTGAAAATCCTTACAAAATACAATTTACATTCAAAATACTCACAAAATGCAATTGAGATTCAAAATACTTACAAAATGCTCAACCTACAAAATGCAATTTAGATTGAAAATACTTGCAAAATGAGATTTAGGTTGAAAATACTTACAAAATATAATTGAAATTCAAAATACTCTCAAAAAATGCCACTCCCGCATTCATAGACTTACTAAAAAGCAATTTAGATTGGCAATCCTTACAAAATGAAATTGAGGATGAAATTACTTGCAAAATACCATTTAAATTGAATATACTTACAACATGTAGTGTAGATTCAAAAAATTCACAAAATGTAACTTAGATACACGGGGAGCCAATTCACAAAAAACAGTGCGGGAATTTTAAAGGTAAAAGGAAATATAATGAAAAGAAAGAGAAAGCTGATCTCTAGGAGAATGAGGTGTCCGGAAAGATGAGAAAAGGGCCAATTAAGGCGGGAAAGGAAGGGACTCCCTAAACCTCGGATACCCTAATACCGTCGGGTCGGATGATAACAAGAGTTGACTAAGAGATGTCGACAGGAAAGAAGACGGAGAGCAGCCCGGCACAAGTAAGTGGAAGCAATGCCGGACTCAGCTGGGGTCCCGTGGTCGGCAATCCACGTCCCACTACATGTGAGCCCCTGGGGGGTCCTTATATACGCCCCTGATGCAAACCAAGCTACCATTTCTTGCTCCGAATGTGGTACGGGTGTGTTTTATTTCAGTGTCATCCAACCGTGGAACGATTTTCCTTGGTTCCTCTTTTCAATTCCAAGAACATTCTTGAGAAATACCATTCTCTGGTTCACGCCCGCTGATTTCTCACAATTCACCTTCCTATATAGACACCACAAAAAAGAAGGTTAGCTGTAAAAATTCACATCTACATTGTGTCTCAAGTTGGTTAGCAAAAGAATTTCACACCTACCACGTAACTCAAGTTCTTAAATGAATGAAAGAACGAAAACGCATTTACACATGTCAAAGACCTCTGAAGGTGTGAAATTAGCTCAAGCCAGACCGGTTTATAATTATAATTCGTAGTTTGTTCTTTATACAGCACGAAATATTCTCATTTTCAATGTCACAGTGACTATATGAGGTTAATATCTTTGATTATCTTTAAGGACCTCAAGAAATTCGATATTTTTTATGTACCGTAAAATTTAGCAATCTTCAAAGAGTGAAGTTCTTTGCACACATCGCCAGAATGAACGACACCAGACTGACAAAAAAATATTAAACATAATTTCTACATCGAAATTGGATACTTCTTGGTACAAACAAACTATGGAAGAGTTACAACAATTCCATATCACCATAAAAGACCGCAGCATTTGTAGACAAAAAAATCAAAAACCAGAAATTTGAATTTAGATCGCAATCCAAAAGAAATTTTCGTAAATGGACAGATGAAGAGAAGAAGGCACACAGTGAACGATGATGCTTATTATGATAATTGTTGTTTTGAGGGGCCTAACATCTAGGTTATCGGCCCCTAATGGTTTGGGTTATAGTGAAAGATGAGATGAGAATGAACCTATAGCCTAACTAATACTAACTACAAACTTACATACTAGAAGAATAAATGGCAAACAAATAAAGGATAAAGCAAATAAAGGAAGAAAAGAAATGCACTCAACCCTCGAAGAATGAGGATTGAGGGACTTGGAAGATAGGAGAGCCATGAAAGGCAGATAGGAAAGGGAAAAAAGAAAGGGCCCAACCCCAAAGTCAGTGGAGAAAGGGGAAAAATCAGACCCAGCTCAGGAGACCCTCGGGGTTGCCAACTCCCGAACTCACCAGCCGTGAGCCCTTGAGGGTGTAGCATTATCCAGGGTGCACCTTCCTTGAAGGGCCTTGTGCAGAAGGCAGGAGAGAACATGAAAAGAAAAAAAAAAAAGGCTGACCCCTCGCAGTTGGAGGGTATCAGGAAAGATGGGACAAGGGCGGCGGGAAAGGAAGAGACTCCGTAGGCCTCGGATACCTTAGTACCGTCGGGGTCTGAAGAGAACAAGAGTTGACCAAGAGAGGTCTACAGGAAATAAGACGGAGAGGAGCCCGGCGCAAGTGGAAGCAATGGCGGACTCAGCTGGGGTCCCGTGGTAGTCAACCCACGTCCCACTAGATGTGAGCCCCTGGGGGACACAGTGAATGGATAAAAGGTTTTTGGAAAGATAACAAGAGGAAAGGATTTTTGTGTTTTTGACGCTCTCCTTAAAGGGGAATGTACGCAAATAATAATAATAATAATAGTAATAATAATAATCAATTAAATTTACTCTGCTATTACATACATGCCGATCCCGTGGTTTTGAGGATAGTGGGCCTGCGTCTCACCCGGAGGTCCCTGGTTCGAATCCCGGCTCAGTCAGGGATTTTATGAAGTAACGTGAGAACTGGAAAGGGCGGGGGGGGGGCACTGTGAACAAAATGAGTAAGCTGTCTGACAGTGAGGCAGCGCCCTGGTCAAGAAAATCAAGATTAACGGCTGAGGGGATCCAACGCGCTGATAACACGTCACCCCACAATCTGTAGGCCAAATGTCTGGGTAGCGGTCGCTTGGTAGGCCTAGGCCCTTAGTGGACTGTTGTGCCACGGGGTTTGGGTTTGTCTTATCTGCATACTGTAACTTACTCTTCATATCTACAAATAATATATTTTAAGGTGCGTTCAAAAAGTAACGAGCCGGAGGCTGTAATGTGCAAACCGGTGACGACATGGGCTAATCGTGGCGTGTGTAACGAGGTGTGGTTCAGACCAGAGCGGTGAAGGTCACAGCCCGTCGCTAGAGGGCACGCGTCACGTCACGTGACGATACAAAGCCAGCAGCAGCATGCATCAATCGTCCAACCAAGACCAAGACAGTAGGCCATTCGACATGCTTCCTGGTGTGGTTGAAGACTGTGGGGCACCCATTGGGCACACACTTTCCGCAAGTGCAGTCGTTCCTTCAAGATGCTGTGCACACTTCCGACGCTCAATCCGACCACGGCGGCTATGGCGTTCACTGTCACTCGGCGGTCCTGGGTAATGAGTGCATCAACCAGCTGGACGTTGTCTTCGGTAATGCAGGGGGTGTCCCAGACCGGGCATCATCGGCTAACGACACCCGTCCTTCCCTGAACCGCTTGTGCCACGCCTTGACCCTTGCAAGGGACATGCAGTGTTCGCCGTACACTTGTGACATTCGGCGATGAATGTCCGTTCCCCCTACTCCTTCCGCTGTCAGAAACTGAACAACGCCTCTTTGCTCTTCGTTTGACGCCTCCATGTCACTGTTTGCAATGCGACTGGCAACTTTGAACGATTGATGCATGCTGCTGCTTGCTTGCTTGCTTGCTTGCTTGCTTGCTTTGTATCGTCACGTGACGTGCACGCGTGCCCTCTAGCGACGGGTTGTGACCTTCCAAGCTCTGGTCGGAACCACACCTCATTACACACGCCACGATTAGCCCATGTCGTCACCGGTTTGCGCATTACAGCCTCCGGCTCGTTACTTTTTGAACGCACCTTATAGTACTAGTGTGTTCGCAGGTTCGGCGAAGTCAAATTTTTGGATAGCTAGAAAAATCTACGGCAAACCAGGACCAACGATGTCGGCTTGTAAAAGGTCTCTCGTATCACATATGGTGACTGTTGTTGTTGTTGTTGTTGTTGTTTGAGTCTTCAGTCCATTGACTGGTTTGATGTAGCATTCCATGCTTCCCTGTCCTGAGCTAATCGTTTCATCTCTACATAGCTACTACACCATGCATCCGAGGCAATCTGTTTTAACATTTTCTAACCTTGGTCTACCCCTACAGTTCTTATCCTCGACCCTTACTTCCATAACTACATTTGCTATTCCTGGGTGTCTTAGTACATGTCCTACCAAACTATCGCTTCTCTTCATTAGCAGTCGCCACCAACATCTCTCCTCTCCCAATCGTCAAAATACCTCTTCATTTGTAACCCTATCTACCCATCTCATCTCCTGTAACACCACATTTCTCCTCTTTTCTGCTGCTCCAACAGTTCAATTTCCACTTCCATAGAGTACCACGCTCCAAAGATTCATTTTCCATAGAAATGCTTTCCTTGGCTGTGAGGAGCTACTTTCTATATCCTTTCTATATTAGCTTCGTCCATCACTGGTTATTTCGCTACCAAATTAATAGAAGTTTCTTACTTCTTTTAGCTTTTCATTAGCCAATTTGACGTCCGTAGGGGTTTCTGATTTCTTTCGGCTGCATTCCAATATTTTTGTCTTACATTTATTAATTTTCATCATGAATTCTTTCCTCAACACAGAATCCGTACCATTTAAAGACTCATTCAAATCCTCTGGTGTGTCGACTAAGCTGATGATGTTGAAATTATTTCTACTTGAATCTTTACTCCTACTTTGATTTTTTTTCCAATTTCCTTCATTGCTGGTTCAATGGTGATTGCAAGATAAATTTAATATTTATTTTATGTTCGACCATAGCGAAATGTAAATATTATATGCCAAAAAACTATACTATAATGAGGCTCATTATAGTTCTATAGTTTTCATTATGATACAGTTTCTTCCACCAATCAGAGCTCAAGAAACAGTTGTGTGACCAATTAGGTAAGGATAGCATCGCAGCTGCACTGAGTTCCACAGTCTCCTATTTTAAAGTTCACTGCGTGGCTTACAGTGTCAAGGTGGGGTATTCGAGGAGGCCATGGTATTCTCTGCGTCCCATGCACTCTGTTAAGTTCATAAAACTGGCGAAATCTCGACAGATATTTATGAATATTTATGTTCGAACATAAAATAGTTATAATTATCGTCGAACATAAACAGTCGTATGCAACTCACCTATAATGGTAATTAAGACACTCGTATGGAAATTATAAACATACTCGTGTCTTAATTAATGCCATTATAGGCTCGTTGCATGATGTACTATTATTTCATGTACTAGGATATTAATTGTAACTCAATCTAATTGGGGCTGGCTGGGTGGCTCAGCGGTAACGTTCTCGCTTGCTGGGCCCAAGGTTGCAGGTTCGTATCCTGGCGCAGTCAGCTGGCATTTGAGGGTGCGCAAATGCGAGGGAGCCGTGTCAGTAGATTTACTGGCACGTTAAAGATCCCCTTCGGGGCAAAATTCCGGCACCCCGGCGTCTCTAAAAGCCAGAGTAGTTAAAAGAGACGTAAAACCAATAACATTATTATTATTATTATTATTATTATTATTATCAATCTAATTGGGCACATACGTATTGACCGATTTTAAAGCTTCTATTGAGAGATATGTACAACGATGTAGACTCAAAAACGAGAAGTTCCGTAACGAACTAAAGAGCCCACTTTTCTTAAAATTTAAGATTCATGCCAATTTATATAGACCTATCTATAATAATGACGAAATTAAGTTGGTAATATCGACTTTTCTAATTAGTTCGAAATATACCTGGTATATTGTAGCATAATAGAGCGCTACAGTTGGCAGCCCTGCTGACTGAATATATTCTTAGAATACAAAATTTGGTTGAAGTCCAATGGATAACATGGACGTTACATGCAGTTAAACATTGGATCTAACAGCGAGCGTAAAATCATGTTGGCAACTATGTCATGCATGTATTGGTCAGAAATAATCTGAAATAATATGATCTATTGTTGTGCCAATTTAGAATGAAATCTATTAGTTAGTATAGAAGTTACATGCATTTTAAAATTGGACCTATCAGCAGGCTTAGAATCATGTTGGCAGCACTGGCGTAAGCCTATATTAGTTACTCCAAATTAATCTAGAATGCCAGGTACTAAACGTGTGCAAATTTTAAAGCTGTTGGCTTACATACTTTCTGATATATTAATATTACGGTAAAAAAGAGAGACAGCATTTATTAACAGTTGGCAGTCCTGGTTGCTCTTAAGAATAAGCATAGCCATATCTGTTATGGTACACATAGCACATACGAAATTTGGTTGAAATCCAATTGATAGTATAGAAGTTACATGTATTTAAATGTTGGTCCTATCAGCAGGTTGAGAATCATGTTGGTAGCACAGACGTGCATAAGTTACTCCAAATTAATCTAGAATATCAGGTACTATACGTGTGCATAGTTTAAAGCTGTCGGCTTGCATACTTTCTGATATATTGGTATTTTCATAAGAACATCGAGAGAGAGCATTTATTAGACTAATAGTTGGCAGCCCTGGTGGCTTTTAAGAATACGCTCAGTCATATCTGTTTATGTAAACATAGTACATACGAAATTTGGTTGAAATCGAATTGATAGTGTAGAAGTTATATGCATTTAAAAATTGAACCTATCAGTAGGCTTTTGGCAACACTGCCATGCATGAACTCCTGGAAATTAAACTAACATATTATTGTCTACACGTGTGCCAATTTTGGAATAGCTCCCATGAATACCTTCCACGATATCCAACATGGAGCTCAAGTTTCAATTGTGATTTTTCAGCAGTTGGTAGCACTGACATCATTTTCAGATAAGGGCTTGAGATATTCAGGTATAGATCTTTACTCATACCAAATTTGGATTCGATTGCTGCAGCTGTTTAGGAGTTGATTGTGGGGGGACATACACACAGCCAGACAGACTGACTAAGGGACAGACAGACAGACAGACAGACTGACTGAGGGACAGACAGACAGACAGACAGACATTTGCCCGGATCGATCTCATTAGTCTACTTTTTTTCTCATTTTTGCAAAATGTGAAAAGTAGGCTAAAAAATAGTTACTTACAAGTAAGCAGCCACTCCGAGCTGATTAATTGTGTTTTGCCATGAGGTTTCTGAGAACAGCATATGGTTTATATACACATATATCAGTATACCATATTTTGGACGCTGAGGTGTCAAAAATTATTTTTTATTCGATGATGTCGAAATGTAGGTATTATATGTCAGAAAACTGTATCATAATGAGGGCCATTAAAGTACAACTGTTCATTATGATACAGTTTCTCCAACCAATCAGAGCTCATTCATTGACCAATTAGATAACAATAGCTTCCCACGTGCGCTCAAAATCCAACCTATTGGACATGAATTACATGATTTGAAAGTTCACAATGTATATTGGATCAACCATTGTAGTTACAATCCCAAACACAAAGACAAAATCAGCACGAATCTTTATGGTAACAAGAAAATACTATGACATATGCAAGAAATTTATGAATCTACGTCCAGAAGATTGCAACACTCCATCCTTCTATATAAATTAAAGACATGGAAAGTGCACCTTCCCATATGTTCGCGTAAATAAACAGTGGATTTGGGAAAAGAAATAGCACAGCTCCTTAATATCCCCAACTCCAATTTCTCCACAGGGCATTGCTTTTGAAGGAGTGCAGCGACAATTTTAGTGAATGCTGGTGCACTAGAACATCTGAAGGCTGTAAACATTTAAGATATTGCAAAGCAGACAGAGCGCATGCGTGGGTCAGAGAACTTTTAAAACACAGTTAGCAAACTCAGTGCTTGCACTCCGTTCACTAAATTCAAGTGACTGAATCTCGACAGATATTTATGAATATTTATGTTAGATCATATAATAATGTTATAATTTTCGTCGAACATTAACAGTCGTATGCAACTCGCCTACTGTATAATGGTAATTAACACACTCGTATAGAAATTAAAAAACGCTCTTCGCACGTTTTATAAACATACTCGTGTCTTAATTATTGCCATTATAGGCTCGTTGCACAATGCGCGAGTGTTTCTGATTTCCATTTACTTAAATCTCTGTCTCTTCCATGAAAATAATGCAATATAAGTGTATTGCATTCATGTTTAGCATATCATAGTGGTAATGTAATTTATGCGTTCTGCAGAGTTTCGATTTAACGCACGTTGCTTTCCCTTCTGTTAATCATATATCTAAATATACAAAAACAGACATTGCTCTACAGGATTGGTTGATGTTGTTGGTCTGTGTTAATGCTATCATAACTGCTCCCTAAGGATATATACAGTATATGCCTGGCACACTCGAACTATCGAAGAACATTTTCTTGTCTCGATCGGTGCAATTAAGCAGTATATTCAAATTACTGGCGCAGATGCATAATGTATCATCAGTAGGTGGTAGTGGTTGACCTTGATGGGTGTATCCTGTTATTTATGCATCTCGATCCTTATTCGTACAATACTTATGCATATTATGGAGCTATATACCAGTGGCGGTGATTTCCTTAATTACTTCCAACTATCACCTCATTGGGGGACGCTGTTAGCAACCATAATGTAAGATTATAGAATTAAATGGATTTTTTTGTAGCCCATGCTTGGTATTCTAAAAAGCTAATGTTCTATTTTCGACAAGATTTGTCCCCAGGATATAATGAACATTAGGAGCCCGGCACAAGTTAGTGGAAGCAATGCCCGACTTAGCTGGGGCCCCGTGGTCGCCAACCCACGTCCCACTAGATGTGAGCCCCAGGGGGAGTGGTGGTTGGAGAAGGGGTGCTAGTCTGACTGCCCAGTGCTCCCAGAGCGCAATGACTGGATGGCCCTCAAAGTCTGTAATGGGAATTTAGAAATACCCTGTATATATTTTGATCACATGTAATTTTTCAGGTTATTATTTTTCTCGCATGTCCCAGTAATTGGGATTAGGCCTACATTGTGTTGACTGACTGAAAAATGTAATATCAATTAAATGGAGAAAGTCAGCATTGATCGACATACCAGTGAAACAATGAAAGTTAAAGAAATATTAATGCAGGGGTTAGTGACTCATTATCTCAAGTTGAAATGGATCTTGACGCAAGAGATAACGAGTGCATTAAATACATAATCCCGTGTTATTTATGAGAAGCATTAAGGACGTGTTTCACCTAGATTACTCATTCCACAAAGGAAAATGCTATTAACTTGGAATTGCATCTTGAAAGCATGGAGGTTCATTAAGTTGTAGGGCGGAAGTAATTTACGGGACAAATAACTCTAGACAGAACTCCTTATTATACTGAATAGTTAAAACGTTAAGTGCTTGGTTATTATTCTCGAGTAAGAAGCATTCAAGTATATACAAGTTTTATGTGAATTATTAAATTGCTCACTAGACGACGTTTTAATGTATGTTTTGAAGTAGTTGGTAGCATGCTGAGATTCTATGCCCAAGATCGCGGGGTCAAACCTGGCCAAAGTTGTCGGATTTTTTAAGAACGTTACAAATCCCTCAGTAAGCCTTCCTTCGGAGGGAAAGTAAATACGACGGGCCAATGTCATAGATTTATGGCATGTAAAAGAACCTTCCACTAACTACACTTGTGTGAAGCTAAACTTTGTAGGTTAGATTTGATTAACGCCATATTAGTTCCAACGTTCGTCGCCAGGTGCTGGTTGCGATGGCATCTAGTAGCCAAGTCCACAGCTAGGTGTCATGGACGGTAACATTTGGTTGCAAAAGTAGAAACTACTTGAAAATTAATCGCCTGCAGTTCTTACCTGAATCACAGATAACACACACTAATACAGCCATCACAAGTAACTCCGAGTTTCAGACAAATTCTACACACACCCAAAATACACGGGGCTACCTATATGACCGCGTTGTCGCAACCCCTAAACTAAGGAACCAACCAACCAATGTATGACTACCCCTTATTATTCCCGTTTTCCAACGGGGTCGGGAACGATATGCGATGAAAATATTTGTGGCGGATGGATTTTACGGTCGCATGCCCTTCCTGACGCCAACCTCATAAGAGGAGTTATGAGAGAAGAAGAGAATGATGGTGAATGATACTGAGCAAGGTTGTGGAAGGAAGTGGCCGTGGCCTGTCAGGAGGTACCGTCACAGCATTTGCCTGGAGTTGAAATTTTGAAACCAGGTTAACCATTTCAATGATGACCGACGGTGTAGCTCGAACCCACGCCTACCGAGTCCGAAGAGAGCTAGGCTCCATGGCCTAGCGCTACCGCTGACGGTATTATTTATTTAGCGTATGGCTTTTAATGCCGGGAGTGTCCGAGGACATGTTCGGCTCGCCATTTACGTCCGAAACGGGGGAGGAGCTTACGGTCAGCTGTTTGCAATATGGCGGCGAGATAGTGACGAGAAGTAAGCAAGACAGTGATAGGGTGTGCGTTTGTTATGGCTTCTAATTTATGATGGCAAAATACTACATATCTTCTTTCATTGATAGAAATATTTTTATAATCAATTTAAATGCAGTGCTTAATTACTACTAGTTAAAAATATTACCCACCTTTAGATAGTTAATTTACTGTCTGCTGTTACATATATGAAGCCTGTACTTGGGAGCCTAGCGGTATCGATGTTTTTATTAATTTCACAATATATATATCTCACATAACACAAAGGACGATTCCCTGATAATAAATTGAATCCAGTAACCCTGAATTTGCATGAATGTTTTGGGTTCAAAGAAGCGTTATTGGGATGCTCAAATCATACTTCAATATTGCTAATATTGACCTACATACTTGATGTTCAAAGGCAAGATTATACATTTATTAATCTCTTGCCACAGGCAAGTTAAAATGGAGACATCCTCTTTATCAATATATTTAATTAAATATTTAAAATACAGATATTTAACAAAGCTGGAGTCCCCATTTGAACTTGTCATAAGCAAACGGAACAGATCAAAAACTACACTTTAAGCCAAATCAAAATCACTCCTCAGCTCGACATAAACCATAATACCAATTAAAACCTATACAAAACATACTCTCCTTACTGTTGTACAACTTTCAAACCAACTATTCGCACTCAAAACTGAAAAACCCTGAAATGGGAACTAATTAAAGTTAGAATAGCCTAGGCCGATCAGGTCTCCTGCTACATTACCGCATATGTATACTTAACGTCACTATAACTCTAAATTACGGCTAAGTGACCTATCTGCCTGAGTAGTATAGGTGTTACCGGCCTGCCTGGGATGATGGGTCACCAAACCGGTACTTAAAACTAAGATTTTACACATTAATTAACTAAATTCAACAGTAAGGAGATCATAGACAAAAACACAATTTAAGCCAAATCATACTTCAACATTGCAAATATTGAGCCACATACTTGCTGTTCAAAGGCAAGAATATAAATTCTCTGGCAAATTAAGGCTAGGAACTGCATTTTTCTTAAGTTTTCTAACCATTCGACTATTGTCAATCGGAAGAACCCCTAAAATAAGTTTACGAAGAGCGGATTACATTCGGTTCTATGTACGGCACAGAAGTATTAGGCTACAAGTTTATCAGTATTTTTGATGTTGCTAAATCCTTGTGAATACAAATTAGAGACAATAACTATCAATAATCAACAGTACCGGTGCTTACACTGTGGAAAGAAGTCGTCTTCACAAAAATGCAGACTGCACACTGTCATGTAACGTGTAACACGTTTTCCAATTGACAGCGCCGTAGCCCATCTTTCTCTCTGAACTTTTCGTACAGGAAAGTAGTGAAGAGATTTTGTACCCATTTTATACGATTTGCAACCGTATACAGAACAGTACATCCTCGAATTTGACAAATTCCTTTCTGTTTCCATCACGACATCAATGCTTCACCATGAAAATAAACTTCACCAGTCACAATGTTACAGCTTCAACATTCTACCGCGTGGCTGCGCCATCCAACTTTTCTGACGTCAATAGGCTGTAGCAGCTTCAAGCGGACAGCCATGTGGTGAGCTACAAGTTCCATCAAATTTCAAGTAGTTCCAACTTTCGCTACCAGAACCTATTGACACCTAGTGGTGAATGTTGGAACTTTGATAGAGCGTTTCGACGAAATCTAACCAAGAAATTTAGCTTCACACAAGTTTAGTTAGTGGAAGGATCTTTTACATGTCATAAATCTATGACATGGGACCCCCGGCTTTATTTCCCCTTCAAAGGAAGACATACTGAAGGATTTTAACGCTCTTCAAAAATCCGACGATTTCGGCCGGGTTTGAACCCGCGTTCTTGGGAACAGCAGTTCAGCATGCTATCAACTACGCTGTCGGTTACACGACGTTTTAATAAAAAAATAGTAATTCTAAGAGCTGCAAGGATATAAGGGGTGGTGGTTGATTCTTCTTAAGGGGCTATAGCAGTGACGTAGCCAGGATTTCATTTCGGGGAGGGTCTTAAAAAGGCGTTCTCAATCTGGTGCTCTTTAAATGAGATTTGGTTCTCCTGTCATGCGAGCAAAAAAGTGCTACCCTAACATTATATAAGGTGCGTTCAAAAAGTAACGAGCCGGAGGCATAATTACAGAAACCAGTACCTGTATGTTAGAAGTATTGGCCCTGGCTGTTGAGGCACTTGCCCCACTGTGACACAAGGCGGTGAATGGCTGTCTCATAAAAATCCCTGGGCTGCGATGTGAGCCAGTTCCGCACGTACAGCTGGACATCGGCGTCCAAGGTGAATCGTTCGCCCCGCAGTGCCCTTTTCAGGGGAGCAAACATGACGTAATCACGGGGAGGGAGGTCTGGACTGTATGGAGGGTGGCCGAGAACCTCTCATTTGAATTTCTGCAGGAGTTCCGCGACTGTGTTGGCCGTATGAGGTCGTGCATTTTCGTGGAGCGACCACGGCGGCTATGGCGTCCACTGTCACTCGGCGGTCCTGGGTAATGAGTGCATCAACCAGCTGGACGTTGTCATCGGTAATGCAGGGGGGTGCCCCAGACCAGGCATCATCTGCTAACGACACCCGTCCTTCCCTGAAGCGCTTGTGCCACGCCTTGACCCTTGCAAGGGACATGCAGTGTTCGCCGTACACTTGTGACATTTGGCAATGAATGTCCGTTCCCCCTACTCCTTCCGCTGTCAGAAACCGAACAACACCTCTTTGCTCTTCGGTTGACGCCTCCATGTCACTGCAATACGACTGGCAGCGATGGACGATTGATGCATGCTGCTGCTCGCTTTGTATCGTCATGTGACGTGCACTCGGGCCCTCTAGCGACTGGCTGTGACCTTCCACGCTCTGGTCGGAACCACACCTCATTACACACGCCACGATTAGCCGATGTAGTCACCGGTTTGCGCATTCCAGCCTCCGGCTCGTTACCTTTTGTACGCACCTTAAAACATATCCATGATTCGATATTTATTAGGGACCGCCTCGTTGCGTAGTGACTAACATTCTTGGCAGTCACCACGGAGAACCGGCTCTACAAAGAAATTTAATACTGGCCTCAGGGCTGGAACGGGGTAGACTCAGCCTCTTGTTAAAACTGAGAAGAGGCGGGTTCGATTCCTATCTCAGCCATCCTGGAAGTGGTATTCCGTGGTTTCCCACTTCCGCTCCAGGCAAATGTCGGGATGTTTCCAAACGTAAGGCCACAGCAGCCTCCTTTTACAGTGAACGCCATAGCCGCCGTGGTCTAAATTACAAATACACATAGTAATACAGGCAACACAATAAAATACAGACAGATTTCACACACATCCAAATACACGGGGCTACATGACCACGAAAAAAAAAGGAACTTGTTGACATCGAATATAGATTTAGGTATTAGGAAGTCATTTTGAAAGCCTTTGTCTGGAGAGTGGCGCTCTATGAGTGTGAAACTTTTTGTTGGTGCAGCAGAAAAGAGGAGAATTGATGCGTTTGAAATGTGGTGTTACAGGCGAATGATGAAGATCAGATGTGTAGATAGGGTTACGAATGAAGAGGTATTAAGACGAGTTGGAGAGGAGAGATGTTTCTGGCGACTGCTAATGAAGATAAGAGATAGGTTGGTAGGTTACATACTAAGACACCCAGGAATAGCAAACTTAGTTTTAGAAGGAAGGATCGAGGATAAGAACAGTAGGGGTAGATTGCGGTAGGGGTATATTACCTCGGATGTAGGGTGTGGTAGCTATGTAGAGATGAAACGATTGGCTCAGGATAGGCAAGCATGGAGAGCTGCATCAAACCAGTCGAAAGACTGAAGACTCAGAGAACAACAACATGACCACGATGTCGATAAGCCCCTAGAGAATCAACAAAAATAACACCATTTTCGAAATAATAATATTAATATCATATGGCCTCGGTGCCGGGTGAAAGCTTTGTGCAAGGAACTTGAATTCTTGGCTCCTTGAACTGAATCTCCCCTCTTAAGATATGTGGTACTGCAGCTACCCCAAGTGAACCTCGTTACGTCTGTGGATTGGTTTTCCGAATGTGTTAACATAGGCTATACCGTTTGTCTCGTATCCTCACCTTGCATGCCGAATTTTGTTATTCCTTGAAGCACTATGAAAGTCCAGGAGCCTAGATATCAAAGCTTCTTGACACTATAGCGCTTTCTAGTCGAGAAATGAGGAACTTTGTGTTGGCGGAAAATCCCGAGATTATTTTTTCCATTATGAACACGGCCTACTGAATTCAAATGGGGTCTTAAACATGCCAACATCGTATGACAAGCGTATCGTGATTTTTGCCGCCTTTCAAAAATCACTTACCACGGCCAGGAGCGAACCTGCAAGTAATCCGACACGATAACCACTTACCCATTTCTAAATGTATCGGAGGAACTTGAATTCCTGGCTCCTTGAACTGAATCTCCCCTCTTAAGATATGTGGTACTGCAGCTACCCCAAGTGAACCTCGTTACGTTTGTGGACTGGTTTTCCGAATGTGTTAACATAGGCTATACCGTTTGTCTCGTATCCTCAGACATGAATGACTTAAGAACAAAGGGATAGTTAGGTAAGCGTCTGGCACTATGTCTTCAGCTGTCGCGCCAGACATGCAGCGACAATAATAATTACTCTATGTAACATGTCACGTGCTGCCAGCGACGAGCGGTGTTACACACAAGTTGTTTTTCATGTGCATAGAAGGGCCTTAGTCGGTAACGGACAACGCCCAATTTGCAAGTTTTGAACGACCTAGCGGCCGGATTCAAATTAAATAAATAAAAGAACCGAAGAAACTTAAAAATCAATGTTCTCACTTAAAAATACACTGCCCTCCAAATAAAATGCGTAACATTTGATATTTAAAAGATAGTTTTGAAGCCATTTTTCAGTGTTGCCTAATTAACAATTACACAGTTCAAAAAAATTAGGGGAACATGCTTTTGAACGGATGCCGTGCTCCACATCACAATACCTCTCACACAGTACCAACTGAGCTTTTACTCTTTACAGTTGACGTATTCAAATGGATATTGATTGATTCTCGTTCATTTTCAGAACCCAAACGGAAATGTCCAAATAGTGGCGAAAACAAAGTGAAAACAGTACTCCAGGGTGGATTTTATCACAGTTGGAGAGCTTCAGTATGGTGAATGTCGTCCACGAACATTTATCACAGCTTAGCATCTACGTGGCATGCTCCGTATAAGTCGACGGAGGTCACGTTGCGGTATTAGGCCCCATTCTTCAATGAGAGCCTGTTCGAGGTCTTGGAGCGTCTGTGGTGGACCAGGACGCCCACAAACACTTCTGTCAAGCCTATCCCACACATATTCGATGGGATTAAGGTCAGGACTCACTGCTGGCCATTCCATCTCTTGAATGTCCAGTTCTCGCAAGACAGCTCTGGTGATACGCGCTACATGAACCCTGGCATTGTCGTGCATGAGTAGGAATTCAGAGCCAACACCGTATGCAGCAGCCAACACATGCTGTAGCAGTATCTACTCTTTGTACCCCGCAGCAGCAAGATTACCATGGACGACGATAAGATCTGTACGGCCATCAATACTGATGCCACCCCGCACCAGCTCAGAACCTTGTCCGAATCGGTCGACTTCCTGGACTACATTTGGCATGCACTGCTCACCACGACGTCTCCATACACGTTGACGTCCATCACGCTGTGTCAGGGGATATCGGGACTCGTCTGTGAACAACGCAGGTCTCCATTGGCGAAATTGCCAGTTGACGTGGGTACGGGCAAACAGTAGGCGAGCTGCGTGATGTTGCTGCGTTAAACGGGGCACTCGAACAGGACGTCTGGGGCGTAAGGACACTACTCTTAACCTGTTCCTTACTGTCTGGTCGGACACTGTGACTCCAGTGACCCTCCTGAGGTGTTGTTGCAGTTCTCTGGCAGTTGCTGAACGACGCCGCAACGCACAGATGGTCAGATATCGGTCATCTTCTGGGATTGCCATACGTCCACGACCTTATCCAACCCTCCTTGTGAACTGGCCTGTCTCTTTGTAGCGATTCCACAAGCATTGAATAACTGACGGAGGAACATTGCGATCCATAGCAACACGACAAATAGTTCATCCTTCCGGGATCAAAGTGACAGCCCTTGCGATTTGAACCTCGTTAAGATGTCTCATGCAATGTGCAGGTTTATGTACAACGTGCTCAAATGACCGCAGTAGTCTGTGTACCTCACAACAACACACGGACGCACCGCTATTCACTTTGTTTTGAGGGGTCACCGGACAGTTTCATGCATGGCTATGCCTACTAATGGAGTATAACTTCGATTTGATATACACTGAGTAGCTAAGGTCTCAAGGCATGCTGTACGACCTTTGGAACCCCATCTACAAAATCAAAGTTCACATGCCAGACGTTACAAAACATGTTCCACAATTCTTTTTAAACTGTGTAATATTGTCGTTTTCAGTCGGTCAACACAAAGTTAAATTCCAATTACTGGAATATGTGAAAAATATACTAAAATAAATTACACGTGAGTAATATTTATATAAGACCCCAGGTTCGATTCCCGGCTTCGTCAGGGATTTTAGAAGACAATTGAGTAGCTGTCTGACAGTGAAGCAGCGGGCTGTCACGAAAACCAAGATTAACTGTCCGGGGGACCCGACGCGCTGATCAGGCGTCACCCCAATATCTGCAGGCCAAATGGCTGGGCAGCGGTTGCTTGGTAGGCCTAGGCACTTCATGGGCTGTTGTGCCAGGGGTTATTATTATTATATTTATATACCAAGATATATTGTTACTGACTATTGCAGAAGAAGAAGAAAACTAAGGGATGAAATGTTTCGCTCGTAAAGCGAGCATCATCAGTTCATAATATGGAAGACAAATAGCTCTACAAGACACTATTAATGTCTTGCTCCATTGAGGTCAAGATTCACTTCCATCTATATAGTGTTTTTTTTCGGGTACTCCGGTTTTCCCTGTCTCCATTTCGTTCCAGCAACACTCTCCACTATCATTTCATTTCATCCGTTATTCATTTAATCATTGCGCCAGGGGAGTGCGACAGGCTTCGGCAGCCGGCACAGTTCATATCCTCACCACTAGATAGGGGCTTCATTCATTCCATTCCCTGACCCGGTTGGTCGACTGGAAGCAGGCTGTGGATTTTCATAAGAGGGCAAGTCACTTGCTTCGTAACACGGAAGGGGTTTTCACTCTACTTTATTTGAAACTCGTTCCCAAGACAGTGCTTCGTTGTAAATTAAATTCCCAAGTTATTGATCTCAGTTCTCACCTGAGGGAAGCAGGACATTCCTCTGCGAAGGTAAACATGGCCAGAAGCGTATTGGGCCAGCTCCAAGTCTGGGGATAAAGACTAACGGCCAGAGTCCATTAATACGTCACCATAACTCGGCGGTGACCTCGCAGGTTCTTATCGTCTGCCTCCAGGTATTATTTGAGCTAACCACTACGAGAGCAAAAGATTCTTTAAGAATTCGCAGAACTGATTGGAAAGAAAATTATTGAATCTATCATTGATGTGATCATTTGCGGTCATGTAGTATCATTAATACTATACTAATTTTATTTATTAATTAATTTAGTATTTATATACTAGCGGACCCGTGCGAGAAATCTCCCTTGTTCACCAGACTTCCCCCAATAGGTTTATAATAAGAGACTTAAATGATTATAGAACACTATTTACATTTCAGTTAGAATTCCAAGTTCTACGTTCCCTAACTTAAGAAGGCAATCACTGAAAACTGGATCATCATAACACTCACCGGTTATTCGATATTTATGAAATTATACTCATTTCTTTGATTTACTGTTTCTGAAATCCATGCAAAATGATAAAAGAAAGACCTCAGTATGTTAAAATGACATAACACAGGCGGCCAAAATGTGAAGAGGACAGCAATTATAGAGCGTATTTTCCTACAGCAACAGTATCTGGAAATCGCACACTTCGTACATTTTTTAAAAGTCATTTTTTTTTAAAGAAATTATAGATATTTATGAAATTAGAGTGAAATTCGTCACTGCTAATGTCTATTCTCTTTCATTTGAATGCTCATTTGTCACGATAGGTCGCTTGTGAGTGCCGAAGGAGGGATCTATAGTACTGAAATAATATATATGATGATGATGATTTATTCATTTATGTATTTATTTATTTATTTATATGCTAGTGCGTACAATTTTGGCCCTACCATGCTTACTCTTGTCGTCAGAAGCCAATGAAAAATTAAAATTCACAAGGTAAAAATGAATCGATTAGCTACTGTGCCCGACGTTGCAGGGGTGCCTCTTCATATCGTATAGAAATCTACATGCCAATAGTTATTACTTCGCCACTAACCGAGTTTAGATCTGAATTCTCCTTACCACTGATGCTATAAAAAAAAAGTCCTCTCGGCACGCCGGAAGGCGGAGGTAGATTTCACCGGACAAACTTGGGGATAGGCGAAAATAGGCAGAATATGCAGATTTTCGTAGAAGGATCAGACCTCATTTAATGCGAGAAGGTATTTTATAATTGGAGCTTAATTAACTTTGTTTTTCGTCATTTTATGCTTATTTTAAACATTTTATTGTCTTATGGGAACGGTAACCTTCTTGTCATTTGGGGTCCATTTTTATACTTGTGGTCACACTGTCCTTATGCTAGGTTTCGACACTGATGTGCAACTATGTAACGGTCTGTTACTTCTTCACGCAAAATTATATCTACCGCAGAGATTTTGGTTGGTTCCTCAGTTTAGGGGCTGCGACAACGCGGTCATGTAACCCCGTGTACTTTGGGATGGCTGTATTAGTCTGTAATTCAGGTAAGGACTGCAGACGGTCAATTTCAAGCAGTAGTTACTAATGTTGCTACCAGGTACTACCGTCAACGACACCTAGCTGTGAACTTGGCTACTAGATGCCACCGCAACCAGCAACTCGCAACGAACGTTGGAACTTCCCCTCCAAAGGAAAGCATACTGAGGGATTTTTGGCGCTCTTAGAAAATCCGACGACTTCGGCCGGCTTTGAACTCGCGACCTTGGGCATAAACATTCAGCATGCTACCAGTTACGTCACCGAAGCCGCTTCACACTTAGATGGAAATCTGAATCTGATCCTGTTTGTCAACATATAAGCAGGTTTCCACTACCTGCATCTCACACAGTATGCACAACTATCTTCATAGTCTACCCCTCACACAATTCTTAGTATTCTTCTGCTTCATTTCTTTTCTTCTTGCGTTTTATTAAACTTCTACTATAATAATTCTTCTCCAAAAATGTAAGCCAAATAATGGCTACACTGCGTCCTGCTGCACGGCTGAAAGCAACGGGAAACTACAGCCGTTTGCTATTCCCGAGGATATGCACCTCTCTATGCATAAATACATGTGATGATGGCCTCCTCCCTTGTAAAATTTCAATCCGGAGGTAAACTAGTCCCCCGTTCGGATCTCCGGGTGGGGACTACTCGAGAGGGGGTTAACATCACAGAAGTGACAAAGAGGAAATCTGACATTCTACGGATCGGAGCGTGGAATGTTAGAAGTCTGCTAGGAAATGGAAGGTTAGAAAACTTAGAAAGGGAAATGGATAGGTTGAGGTTGGATTTGGTTGGGATTAGTGAAATGCGCTGGCAGGAAGAACAGGACTTTTGGTCAGGAGACTATAGGGTCATTAGCACTAAATCAAACAATGGCCAAGCAGGGGTTGGCCTCATATTGAGTAGGAAACTTGGACAGCGGGTGGAATATTATGAGCAATATAGTGAACGGATTATTGTAGCAAAAATAAATACTAAACCTACCTGCACCACAGTGGTACAAGTCTATATGCCTACCAGTCAAGCTGATGATGAGGATGTTGAAAAGGTCTACGAAGAAATAGACGAAATTCTGAGGTATATCAAGGGTGATGAAAATGTTATAGTAATTGGAGATTGGAATGCTGTGGTAGGAAAAGGGAGAGAAGGGAAGATAGTAGGAGATTTCGGATTAGGTGAAAGGAATGATCGAGGAAGCAGGCTGGTAGAATTCTGCACTGAGCATGAGTTGGTCATAGCTAACACCTTATTCAATAACCACAATAGAAGAATATACACATGGATGAGACCTGGAGATACAGGGCGTTACCAAATCGACTTCATTATGGTCAAGCAGAGGTTTCGAAACCAGATTTTGGATTGTAAAACATATCCTGGTGCTGACATAAACTCTGACCACAATCTGGTTGTAATGAAATGCAGATTAAAGTTGAAGAAATTGAAGAAAAGTCAAAAGACAAAAAGGTGGGCAATAGACAGACTGAAAGCGAAGGATGTAAACGAAAGATTCAAGAAGAGTATAAAGGAAGGACTAATGAAAAACCCTAAACAAACTTCAATTGCAGACGAATGGGCACTTTTGAGGAATGAAATAACAAAATCTGCAGAAGAAAACATTGGTAGGAAAGAGAGAATAGGTAGAAAACCGTGGATCACTCAGGATATACTCGAATTGATGGATGAAAGGCGGAAGCACAAGAATGTAAGAGATGAAAAAGGGAAAGCAGAATACAGACGTCTGAGAAATGAGGTTAACAAGAAGTGCAAGGAAGCGAAAGAAGAATGGTTGAAAGAGAAATGTGCTGGTATAGAAAATTGTCTGAAATTAGGAAAAGTAGACACAGCTTATCGAAGGATTAAGAATACTTTTGGGGAAAAGAAGACTAAGTGCTGTAATATTAAGGACACAAATGGAAAGCCTCTAACAGATAGGGAAGAAAAGGTTGAGAGATGGAAAGCTTACATAGAGAGTTTGTATAAGGGAAAGGAGATTGAGAATCATGTAATGGAAAGAGAGGACGAAATTGATGAGGATGCGAAAGGAGATTTAATATTGAGATCAGAATTTGATAGAGCTTTGGAAGACTTAAGCAGGAACAAAGCACCAGGTATAGATGATATACCGATCGAGTTGCTACGCTGCATAGGAGAGGAAGGTCAGATCAGGTTATTTCACTTGGTGTGTAGGATTTATGAGACAGGTGAGGTACCCCCTGATTTCAAGAAGAATGTAATCATCCCTATACCAAAGAAAGTGGGAGCTGACAGATGTGAAGATTACCGTACAATTAGCTTGATTACTCATGCTTCAAAGATCCTGTCTAGAATAATTTACAAGAGGATTGAGAGCCAGATAGAAACGGAGTTGGGTGAAGACCAGTTTGGTTTCAGGAGAAATGTAGGAACAAGGGAAGCTGTACTAAGTCTTAGGCTGATTTTGGAAGGTAGAATAAGGAAAGATAAGAGAACGTTCATGGCTTTTGTAGACTTAGAAAAGGCTTTTGATAACGTTGATTGGACTAAATTGTTTGACATTTTGAAATCGATTGGAATAAAGTACAGGGATAGGAAGGTGATATACAATCTATACAGAAACCAGACAGCAGTCATTCGAGTTGAAGGACATGAGAGAGAAGCTGGTATTCAGAAAGGTGTAAGGCAAGGCTGCAACTTATCACCCATACTTTTCAATCTTTACATTGAACAAGCAATGAAGGAAATTAGAGAAAAATTTAAAGTGGGAGTGAAGATTCAAGGAGAAATAATTACAACTCTGAGATTTGCTGATGACATCGTCATCTTGGCCAACAAGCCTGAGGATTTGAATGAGTTTTTGAATGGTATGGACTCCGTCTTACGGAAAGAATTCATGATGAAAATTAATAAATGTAAAACAAAAATACTGGAATGCAGCCGAAATAAATCAGAAACCTCTATGGAGATCAAATTGGCAGGTGAAAAGCTGAAGGAAGTAGGAGACTTCTGTTACTTAGGAAGCAGAATAACCAATGATGGACGAAGCAAAGAGGATATAAAAAGTAGGTTGGCTCAGGCAAGGAAAGCCTTTCTACAAAAAAGGAATCTGTTGACATCGAATATAGATTTAGGTATTAGGAAGTCATTTTTGAAAGCCTTTGTCTGGAGCGTGGCGCTCTATGGAAGTGAAACTTGGACTATTGGTGCAGCAGAAAAGAGGAAAATTGAAGCATTTGAAATGTGGTGTTACAGGAGAATGATGAAGATCAGATGGGTAGATAGGGTTACAAACAAAGAGGTATTAAGGCGAGTGGGAGAGGAGAGATGTTTCTGGCGACTGTTAATGAAGAGAAGAGATAGGTTGGTAGGACACATACTAAGACACCCAGGAATAGCAAGCTTAGTTATGGAAGGAAGGGTCGAGGACAAGAATAGGTTAGAATATGTTAAACAGATTGCCTCGGATGTAGGGTGTGGTAGCTATGTAGAGATGAAACGATTAGCTCAGGACAGGGAGGCATGGAAAGCTGCATCAAACCAGTCAAAAGACTGAAGACTCAAACAACAACATCTCGTGCAAGTGCGTTATCTTGGCAACGTCTGATGGCTCGACCCTCATCAATTTAGTAGTGTTGCCATGGCAACCACTGATAGGTCTTGGCATTTTCTTATAATTCCGAAATTATTTTTCTCATCCCTTGGCATAATGGTGGGTTATATCAAAAATTCTTTCAGACAAAAGTTTTAGGTAATTATTATGGGAATATTGTCCATTTTGTACGGTTTTGATATTGTGCCTATTAAGAGAGATATGATTAATGTTTCCCGAAAAACCCACTTTTCCCACCCCTTTGGTCAATGGTTGGTGCTATAAAAAAAACTCTTCAAACATACATTTTTGGGCTTTATCCGACACATAGTATGAATGTTGAACGGATTCGATATTTCACATATTAAGAGAGTTATAGCAATATTTCACTTTTTCGAAAAAAAAAGCCCCCCCATTTTCACCCCCCAACGACCGATTTAGCCCAGTAACGAACTCGACCGAGATTTTATAGGTATACGTATTCGGTAAAAAATTCAAAGTGATTGGTACAAAATTACGGCAGTTATCGTGTCCACAATAAACTGATATACATATACATACATAAATTATATATAACTTTTGAACTGACGGTGGTTTTGGGGCCTGGGGATGTGAAACGCGAAGATATGTCGAAATTTTCCGGAAGTCGAAACATGGTACCCATTGCAATAGTTAGCTTTCTAACGAAATCTACCTCTGGTTGGTTCCTCAGTTTAGGGGCTGCGACAACGCGGTCATCTAACCCCGTGTACTTTGGGTGAGTGTAGAATCTGTCTGATACACGGTGTGAATTGTAATGGCTGTATTAGTCTTAATTCATGTAAGTACTGCAGACGGTCAATTTCAAGCAGTAGTTCCTAATGTTGCTACCAGGTACAACCGTCAACGACACCTAGCTGTGAACTTGGCTACTAGATGCCACCCCAACCATCAACTCGCAACGAACGTTGGAACTTCCCCTCCAAAGGAAAGCATACTGAGGGATTCTAGTGCTCTTAGAAAATCCGACGACTTCGGCCGGCTTTGAAACCGCGACATTGGGCATAGACATTCAGCATGCTACCAGTTACGTCACCGAAGCCGCTTCCCACTTTATCAGGCGGCTTTGGTGGCGTAGTCGGTAACATGCTGAGCTTCTATGCCCAAGATACCGGGTTCAAACCCGGCCGAAGCCGTCGGATTTTTTAAGAGCGTTAAATATCCCTCAGTATGCCTTCCTTCGGAGGGGAAGTAAAGCCGGCGGTCCCATGTCATAGATTTATGGCATGTTAAAGATCCTTCCACTAATTGCACCTGTGTGAAGCTAAATTGGATAGGTTAAGAATGTATACAACGCTCTTAGGTTTCTATGTTCGTTGCCAAGAGCCGACTGCGGCGGCGTCTAGTAGCTCAGTTCTGAACTTGGCCTCGTAGTCGTTGACAGTGGCGCTTGGCGGCAAAAGTAGGAACTATCTGAAAAATTGTTAGTTGCAGTACTTAAATTAACAAACAGATAACACACACTAATACAGTCATCACAATTAACACCGGTTATCAGACAGATTCTACACACACCCAAAGTACACGGGGCTACATGACCGCGTTGTCGCAGCCCCTAAACTTAAGAACCAACCAACCAACCACTTAATCAGATGGAAATACTGAATCTGATCTCGTGCAAGTGCGTTGTCATGGCAACGTCTGATGGTCCATGCCTCATCAATTTAGTAGTGTTGCCTCGGCAACCACTGATAGCTCTTGGCATTTTCTTATAATTCCGAAATCATTTTTCTCGTCCCTTGGCGTAATGGTGGGTCATATCAAAAATTCTTTCAGACAAAAGTTTTAGGTAATTATTAGAGGAATATTGTCCATTTTGTACGGTTTTGATATTGTGCCTATTAAGAGAGATATGATTAATGTTTCCCGAAAAACCCACTTTTTTCCACCCCTTTGGTCAATGGTTGGTGCTATCAAAAATCTTATTTGACATAAATTGTTGGCACTTATCCGACACATATTATGAACTTTGAATGGATACGATATTGCACGTATTAAGAGAGTTATAGCGAAATTTCACTTTTTCGAAAAAAGCCCCCCATTTTCACCCCCTTCGACCGATTTAGCCCAGTAACGAACTCGACCGAGATTTTATAGGTATACATCTTCGGTAAAAAATTCGAAGTAATTGGTGCAAAATTACGGCAGTTATCGTGTCCACAAGAAACTGATATACATATATATATACATATATATATATATACATAAATTATATATAAACTTTTGAACTGACGGTGGTTTTGGGGTCTGGGGGATGTGAAACGCGAAGATATGTCGAAATTTTCCGGAAGTCGAAACATGGGACCCATTGCAATAGTTAGCTTTCTAATGAAATCTACCTAATATTGTATTGTAAATATTGTTGTACATAAGTGTAAATACATCCGCCAAACCTAATTTAGCCCTAAGTGAACTGAATCTGATGATGATCGTTTGACGATCGAAACATGTCATCCAATTAGGCCTAATTACCACCACATCCCTTTTTTTTTAGCCTATTTTCATTTATGAACAAAATATTGGCTTATGAGATCACTTTTGTCCGTGTGTGTGTATGTGTGTGTCCTCCTAATAAAATGTAAACGACTGGAGTAATTTCAATGAAACTCGATGACGTCATAGTACCATTATTTCCACACCGACGGTACTCTTCAAATTTTATTACGTTCCATCAATCCATCATGGCGGTTGTGCGAAATATTTCACTGGCATTCTATATCTCCGAAACTATTACTGATATCACCCTGAAATATTGAACGCTGCAGCCGTACTAGAAGTTCACCTATGTAACAGTCCAAAACCTCCTCAGTAAAAAACGAACATGGCGGACAAGCAAATTTAAAACATCCAAATCAACTTTTCTCGCCATTTGACTACCCGAGCGCAGTGAAATTGGTTCAGCAAAGGTTTATACACATTGTAATGCACGGTCATCTAATTTAGTTCAATATTTTACATAACTTCAAGATGGTGGCTGTGCGAAATTGTATTTCTTGTGTCCTAATCATGCGATTGAAGTCAACGTTTCAATAATAAACCTGCGCAATAATCGTCATCTACTAGTACATAACTCTATGGGTCACGTATATAAAAATCCAACATGGTGACCATCCGAAATATTTAGACGAATCTCAACATCTACTAATCTATGACAGCAATTAATCTAAAATTTTGTATCTTGATAAAGGCTATGAACATAAGTTCACCTATGGAACTTTCAATATCCTGGCGAGAACAAATCGAACATGGCGGCGACGCAAAAATTGAATATTGAAATGGATGTTTCTCACGATTTAACCATCCGAGCGCAGTGAAACTTGGTACGGTATATGCTTATACAATTTTTAATGCACTGGCATCTAATTTATTTCAATTGTTTTCATAACCACTAGATGGCAACTGTGCGAAATTTTAAAATCTCGTTTCTACTTCTTGTGTCCTAATCACGCGATTGAAGTTTGAATACTACACGTACACAATAATCTTCATGTAATAGTACATAACTCTAAGTCCTACAGAGATAAAAAACCAACATGGCGACCAACCGAAATATTTGACAGTCTCAATATCTACAAAGCTATTGCAGCAATCGAACTGAAATTTTGTATGTTGATAGAGGCAATTAACAAAAGTAGAGTAGCCTATTTCAAAAAGGGTATTTAGTTCTTCACGGAACTACTTGTTTTTGTACAAAATGTGTGTCCATTAGGTGACGAATAATTCATGTAATCTACATCTACTTTGACATATTCTTCTTCTTCTTCTTCCTCCTTCTTCTTGTAGAGTCCGTAACAATATATAAATTTGAACCAAGTGTAATTTATTATGGTGTTTGAAACTATTTTCAGTGTTGTCTTAGTAAACAAAAGTTTCATGTTTTCCAATCGGTCAACACGATTGTACCCAATTGAGATGACGGAATTTCCTTTCAGTCGAGTGCAGACAGTGACAAAGTTAACTGCTCTCCTCAGGACCGCGCAAGACTAACTAGAAGGAAGATTGTAGTTGCCGTGACCTTTAATCTTGAGATCATAAGCCACGGGACCTCCTTTTTTACGTGGAATCCGAACCATAGGACATGGCATTTCACTTTCAAAATCTCACATGCATTGACCGGGAATCGATCCGCCGTGGTGAGAGGCCAACAGCTTGACCGCTGCGCCAGGACGCCCCCAGACTAACCAGATAAGCAGCCTGTACAATACACTCTGAATTGACCATTTAACAACAATCACATATTCACTCCAAACAAGCAAATTCCGGAGGTCAATCACCACTTCCAGTATCTTAACAAAACATCACATAGACCACAACTAACAAATATTGACGAGTTGTATTATTTTAACAAATGAAAATCCACAGCCTGCTTCCAGTCTCCGACCGGGTCAGGAATGGAATGAATGAAGCCCCCATCTAGCGGCGAGGATATGAACTGTGCCGGCTGCCGAGGCCTGACGCACTCCTCTGGGGCAATGATTAAATGAATGACAGATGGAATGAAATGATAGTGGAGAGTGTAGCTGGAATGGAATTTTGACAGGGAAAACCGGAGTACCCGGAGAAAAACCTGTCTGCCTCCGTTTTGTCCAGCACAGATCTCACATGGAGTGACCGGGATTTGAACCACGGACCCAGCGGTGAGAGGCCGGCGTGCTGCCGCCTAAGCCACGGAGGCTTATCTCAACTAAATAAGTGTACATATTGTAAATAATTTCACCCATACTTTCAGACATAGATTTTATAGCCTAAGTGTAATGGATCCGATGATGAACGCTTGACGATCGAAACTGATCATCCAAGTGTATTTATCAACCAAATGTTAGGTAGATTTCATTAGAAAGCTAACTATTGCAATGGGTCCCATGTTTCGACTTCCGGAAAATTTCGACATATCTTCGCGTTTCACATCCCCTACACCCCAAAACCACCGTCAGTTCAAAAGTTTATATATAATTTATGTATATATATATATGTATATATATATATATATATATGTATATCAGTTTCTTGTGGACACGATAACTGCCGTAATTTTGCACCAATCACTTTGATTTTTTTACATAATATGTATCCCTATAAAATCTCGGTCGAGTTCGTTAATGGGCAAAATCAGTCGAAGGGGGTGAAATTGGGGGGCTTTTTTCGAAAAATTGAAATTTCGCTATAACTCTCTTAATACGTGAAATATCAAATCCATTCAAAGTTCATAATATGTGTCGGATAAGTGCCAAAAATTTATGTCAAATAAGATTTTTGATAGCACCAACCATTGACCAAAGGGGTGGAAAAAAGTGGGTTTTTCGGGAAACATTAATCATATCTCTCTTAATAGGCACAATATCAAAACCGTACAAAATGGACAATATTCCCCTAATAATTACCTAAAACGTTTGTCTGAAAGAATTTTTGATATGACCCACCATTACGCCAAGGGATGCGAAAAATGATTTCGGAATTATAAGAAAATGCCAAGAGCTATCAGAGGTTGCCATGGCAACACTACTAAATTGATGAGGGATGAGCCGTTGCCATGACAACGCACTTGCACGAGATCAGATTCAGTATTTCCATCTGACTAAGCCGGCCCCGTGGTGTTGGGGTAGCGCGCCTGCCTCTCACCCGGAGGCCCCGGGTTCGATCCCCGGCTCCGTCAGGGATTTTAAAACTGACGTGAGGGTTGGAACGGGGTGCACTCAGCCTCGTGAGGACAATTTAGTAGCTGTCTGACAGTGAGACAGCACCCCGATCACGAATACCAATATTAACGGCCGAGGGGACCCGACGCGCTGATCACGCGTCACCCCAATATCTGCAGGCCAAATGGCTGGGCAGCGGTCGTTTGGTCGGCCTTAGCCCGTCATGGGCTGGATGGTGCCAGGGGTTGACTTTGACATCTGACTAAGTGGGAAGCGGCTTCGGTGACGTAACTGGTAACATGCAGAATGTCTATGCCCAAGGTCGCGGTTTCAAAGCCGGCCGAAGTCGTCGGATTTTCTAAGAGAGCTAAAATCCCTCAGTATGCTTTTCTTTGGAGGGGAAGTTCCAACGTTCGTTGCGAGTTGCTGGTTGGGGTGGCATCTAGTAGCCAAGTTCACAGCTAGGTGTCGTTGACGGTAGTACCTGGTAGCAACATTAGGAACTACTGCTTGAAATTGACCGTCTGCAGTCCTTACCTGAATAAAGACTACTACAGCCATTACAATTCACACCGTTTATCAGACAGATTCTACAATCACCCAAAGTACACGGGGTTAGATGACCGCGTTGTCGCAGCCCCTAAACTGAGGAACCAACCAGAGGTAGATTTCATTAGAAAGCTAACTATTGCAATGGGTACCATGTTTCGACTTCCGGAAAATTTCGACATATCTTCGCGTTTCACATCCCCCAGACCCCAAAACCACCGTCAGTTCAAAAGTTTATATATAATTTATGTATGTATATGTGTATATATATATGCATATCAGTTTCTTGTGGACACGATAACTGCCGTAATTTTGCACCAATCACTTTGAATATTTTACCGAATATGTATACCTATAAAATCTCGGTCGAGTTCGTTACTGGGCTAAATCGGTCGAAGGGGGAGAAAATGGGGGGCATTTTTTCGACAAAGTGAAATATTGCTATAACTCTCTTAATATGTGAAATATCGAATCCGTTCAACGTTCATACTATGTGTCGGATAAAGCCCAAACATTTATGTTAGAAGAGTTCTTTTTATAGCACCAACCATTGACCAAAGAGGCGGGAAAAAAATTGGTTTTTCGGGAAACATTAATCATATCTCTCTTAATAGGCACTATATCAAAACCGTACAAAATGGATAATATTCCCCTAATAATTACCTAAAATTTTGTCTGAAAGAATTTTTGATATGACCCACCATTATGCCAAGGGATGAGAAAAATGATTTCGGAATTATAAGAAAATGCCAAGAGCTATCAGTGGTTGCCATGGCAATACTACTAAATTGATGAGGGATGAGCCATCAGACGTTGCCAAGATAACGCGCTTGCACGAGATCATATTCAGAATTCCATCTGACTAAGTGTGAAGCGGCTTCGGTGACGTAACTGGTAGCAAGCATGCTGAATGTCTATGCCCAAGGTCGCGAGTTCAAAGCCGGCCGAAGTCGTCGGATTTTCTAAGAGCGCTAAAAATCCCTCAGTATGCTTTCCTTTGGAGGGGAAGTACCAACGTTCGTTGCGAGTTGCTGGCTGCGGTGGCATCTAGTAGCCAAGTTCACAGGTAGGTGTCGTTGACGGTAGTACCTGGTAGCAACATTAGGAACTACTGCTTGAAATTGACCGTCTGCAGTCCTTACCTGAATTACAGACTAATACAGCCATCCCTAAGTACACGGGGTTACATGACCACGTTGTCGCAGCCCCTAAACTGAGGAACCAACCAAAATCTCTGCGGGAGATATAATTTTTCGTGAAGAAGTAACAGACCGTTACATAGTTACACATCAGTGTCGAAACCTTGCATAAGGACAGTGTGACCACAAGTATGAAAATGGACCACAAATGACAAGAAGGTTACCGTTCCCATAAGACAATAAAATGTTTAAAATAAGCATAAAATGACGAAAAACAAAGTTAATTAAGCTCCAATTATAAAATACCTTCTCGCAATAAATGAGGTCTGATCCTTCTACGAAAACCTGCATATTCTGCCTATTTTCGCCTATCCCCAAGTTTGTCCGGTGAAATCTACCTCCGCCTTCCGGCGTGCCGAGAGGACTTTTTTTTTTCAGGATTAGGGAATAACCCATCTCATTTGGGTTCAATCGTGTTGATCGATTGGAAAACATGAAACTTTTGTTTACATATAATTTATTTCAGGTTATTTTTCACAAATTCCAGTAATTGCGTTGACCGACTGAAAGCTATGATATTGATTGTTAATATGGCAACACTGAAAAATGGCTTCTAATATCTCAACACAAAACAAGAAGTTCCGTGAAGAACTATACAGCCTACTTTTCATGCCAATGATTATTCTACAGTATATGAACCTATCTAGAATAATGACGAAATTAAGTTGGTAATATCGAAATATCTAATTAGTTCAAAATATACCTGGTATAATGTAGCCTAATAGAGCACTACAGTTGGCAGCCCTGGTGACTGAATATATTCTTAGTTCCACCTCTTAAGGTACAGAATACAAAATTTGGTTGAAGTCCAATGGACGTTACATGCAGTTAGACACTGGATCTATCAGCACGCGTAAAAGCATGTTGCCAACAATACCATGCGTGTGCTGGTCAGAAATAATCTGAATTATTATGATATCTTGTTGTGCCAATTTTGGATGAAATCCATTTGTTAGTATAGAAGTTACATGAATTTAAAAAGTGGACATATCAGCAGGAATAGAATCATGTTGGCAGCACTGCCTTGTATTAATTACTCCAAATTAATCTAGAATGTCAGGTGCTATACGTGTGCAAAGTATAGAGCTGTTGGCTTGCATACTTTCTGATATATTGATATTAGGGTAAAAAGAATATAGACAGCATTTATTAACAGTTGGCAGCCCTGATTGCTCTTAACAATACTTATAGTCATATCTGTTATGGTACACATAGCACATATGAAATTTGGTTGAAATCCAACTGATAGTATAGAAGTTACATGTATTTAAAAATTGGTACTATCAGCAGGCTTATAATCATGTTGGTAGAACTAACGTATATAAATTACTCCAAATTAATCTAAAATGTCAGAATATACGTGTGCATAGTTTAAAGCTGTTGGCTTGCATACTTTCTGATATATTGGTATTTGTATAAAAAAAATAGAGAGAGCAATTATTAACAGTTGGCAGCCCTGGTGGCTCATTACAATACGCTCAGTCATATATGTTTACGTGCAGATATTACATACAAAATTTGGTTGAAATCCAATTGATAGTGTAGAAGTTACATGCATTTAAACATTGGACCTATCAGAAGGCTTAAAATTATTTTGGCAACACTGTCATGGTAGGCCTCCTGGAAATTAAACTGAAATAGTCTTATCTACATGTGTGTCAATTTTGGAATAGCTCCCATGCATACCTTGCAAGATATCCAACATGGAGCTCAAATTTCTAGTGCGTTTTTTCAGCAGTTGGTAGCACTGACATTTTCAAATATGGACGTGAGATATTCCGGTGCACATCTTTACTCATACTAAATTTGGTTTTGATTGCTGCAGCCGTTTAGGAGTTGATAGGGCGACACACACACACAGCCAGACAGACAGACAGACAGAAGGACAGACAGACAGACAGACAGACAGACAGACAGACACATTTTCCCGGATCGATCTCATAAGTCTTCTTTTTCCTCATTTTTGCAAAATGTGAAAAGTAGGCTAAAAATAACTAATGCACGCACAGACACTACATCCCTGATTTGTTGGTAAGACGTGACTAAAGCTTCATCTCTCAATCGTACTTTCAATTGATAAAACCAGGTTGGAAAAGAAATGTTAGACCACAAGTAACACGTTTTCACACACCATGAGATTGCTGCGTGTCATCTAACCAAGAATAACACTATAAGAATATGTCTTCGATCACGAACTGATACGCTAATTGATAGTTACATGTACATTGAACCTCGATAACGGTTCTTCGTGAGAAAAGTTTCGCTATTTTTGCTTGGCGTGCAAAAGTCTCCCTACCATTGACACACACAAATTAACGTTGATGTAAATAATCCAGTCAATATTTATATAACTTAACATTATCGTGTTGGTAGCCATTTATCAGTATGCCGTAGCAATCGAAATTAATAATTTTCAGTCGGTCCCAGGATTTCTTTCTGGGGAGTTTTTTAAATGAATAATTGTGTACATTACGAGTATTAAAATGATATTTCTATTATAATAATCTTATTATATAATACGCTAAGGTGTATGTTTCACAAAACTCCAGCGCGTAAACCAGAGGGAGTTAGGAGGTGTGGTTTGTACCAAAATCTTCCAAATCGTCTCAATAGTACAGGAAATATCTTGCATTTCATGAAAAGTCAACGGAAATATATTTATTTCTTAAAACAAACAAGTAGTTCCGTGAAGACCTATACAGCCTATATATCCTAATTATGATATTTTCCTCTATCAACCTACAATATTTCAGTTTGATTGCTGTAATAGATTCGTAGATATTGAGAACCGTTTAATATTGCGGATGGTCGCAATGTTGGATTTTTAGCCTATTTTCAATTTTGAAAAAATAGGCTTATGAGATCACCTTTTGTCCGTGTGTGTGTGTGATTCGTGTGTGAGTGTCCCCCTAATAAAATCTAAACGGCTGGAGAGATTTCAATGAAACTCGGTATGTTCATAGCACTATTCCAGGCGACCTCGACCGTGCCCTTCAAATTTTGTTACGTCTCACCAATGCAAAATGGCGGCTGTGCGAAATATTTCACTAGCATTCAATATCTCCGAAACTATTACCGATATCGCCCTGAAATTGTGTACGGTGATAAAGGGTACTACTAGAAGTTCACCTATGAAATTTTCAAAAACCTGGTGACTACAAAACCAACATGGCGGTCAAGCGAAGTTGAGACTTTTAAATAGACTTTTCTCGCGATTTAACTATCCACACGTAATGAAACTTGGTACAGCAAATGTTTATACACATTGTAATGCACTGGAGTCTAATTTAGTTCAATTGTTTACATAACTTCAAAATGGCGGCTGTGCGAAATAT
Organism: Meconema thalassinum; assembly: GCA_946902985.2. Classification (NCBI taxonomy): domain Eukaryota; kingdom Metazoa; phylum Arthropoda; class Insecta; order Orthoptera; family Tettigoniidae; genus Meconema; species Meconema thalassinum. The sequence goes on from OX336396.1 coordinate 167,780,622, forward strand.
TTCACTGACATTCTATATCTCCGAAACTATTACAGATATCACCCTGCAATTTAGTACGGTGATAAAGGGTACTGATACAAGTTTACCTATGTATATTTCATAAACTTGTAAAGTAGAAAACGAACATGGCGACCAAGCGAAGTTGATACTTTTAAATAGACTTGTCTCACGATTTAACCATCCAAACGTAATGAAACTTGGTACAGCAAGTGTTTATACACATAGTAATGAACTGGAGTCTAATTTAGTTCAATTGTTTACATAACCTCAAAATGGCGGATGTGCGAAATATTTCACTGACATTCTATATCTCCGAAACTATTACAGATATCATCATGCAATTTTGCACGGTGATAAAGGGTACGGGTACAAGTTTATCTATGTATATTTCATAAACTTGTAAAGTAAAAAACGAACATGGCGACCAAGCGAATTTGAAATATTTTAATAGACTTTTCTCGTGATTCAACTCTCTGAGCACAGTGAAATGTGGTACAGTAAATGATTTTGCAGATTGTAATGCACTGCCATCTAATTTAAATCAATTGTTTACATAACCTCAATATGGCGGCTGTGCGAAATTTTAAAATTAAGTTTTTATTTCTTGTGTCGTAATCATGCGATCGAAGTGAAAGTTTGAATAATGAACCTAGGCAATAATTGTCCTTGAATGGTACATAATTCTATGGCCTATACATATAACAATCCTAAATGGCGAGCTTCCGAAATATTTAGACGGTTCTCAATATCTATGAATCTTTTACAGCAACCAAACTGAATTTTTTTATGTTCATAGAGACTATGAACATATGTACACCTATAGGACTTTCATTAACCTGGTGAGCACAAATCCAACATGGCGGCGACGCGAAGTATAAATATTTAAATGGACGTTTCTCGCGAATTAACTATCCGAGTGCTGTGAAACGTTGCACGTTAAATGCTTATACAAATGTTGATCCACTGGCATCTAATTTATTTCAATTGTTTGCATAATCACAAGATGGCTGCTGTGCGTAATTTTAAAATCTCGTTTTTACTTCTTGTGTTCTAATCATGCGATTGAAGTTTGAATACCACACGTACACAATAATCTTAATGTAATAGTACAAAAATAAAAATCCAACCTGGCGACAATCTGAAATATTTAGACGGTTCTCAATATCTACGAATCTGTTACAGCAATTAAACTGAAATTTTGTATGTTGTTAGAAGAAATTAACATGAGCAGGATATATGAAAATAGGCTGTATAGTTCTTTACGGAACTACTTGTTATATTTGTAGGTCTTAGAGTTGTGTACTGTTACATGAAGAGTATTGTGTACGTGTAGTATTCAAACTTCAGTCGCATGATTAAGACACGAGAAGTAAAAACGAGATTTTAAAATTTTGCACAGCTGCCATTTTGTGGTTATGGAAACAATTGAAAAAATTAGATGCCAATGGATTAATATTTGTATAAGGATTTATTGTACCAAGTGTCACTGCAATCAGATGGTTAAATTGCGAGAAACGACCATGCGAATATTTATATTTCGCGTCGCCACCATGTTGGATTTGTGATCACCAGGTTATTGAAAGTCAAATAGGTGAACTTATGTTCATAGTCCCTATGAAAATTAAAAATTCAGTTTGATTGCTTTAATAGATTCGTAGATACTGAGATCCATCTAAATATTTCGGATGGTCGCCATGCTGGATTGTTTTATGTATAGGCCATAGAGTCATGTACCATTAAAGGAAGATTATTGCGTAGGTTCATTATTCAAACATTCACTTCGATCGCATGATTACGACGAAATAAAAACTTAATTTTAAAATTCGCGCAGCCGCCATCTTGAGGTTATGTAAACAATTGAACTAAATTAGATACCAGTGCATTACAATGTGTATAAACATTTCCTGTACCAAGTTTCATTGCGTTTGGATCATTAAATCGCGAGAAAGGTCTATTTAAAATGTTCAACTTCGCTTGACCGCCATATTCGTTTTGTAGTTAACAGGTTTCTGAATGTCTTATAAATGAACTTTCAGTCGTGCCCTTTATCTCCGTACAAAATTTCAGGGTGATACCGATATTAGTTTCAGAGATATAGAATGCCGTTGAAATATTTCGCACGTCCGCCATCTTGAGGTTAGGCTATGTAAACAATTGAACGAAATTATATGTCGGTGTATTACACTGTGTATAAACATATACTGTACCAAGTTTTATTGCGTTTGGTTGGTTAAATCGCAAGAAATGTCTATTTAAAAGTCGCAAATTCGCTTGACCGCCATGTTGGTTTTGTAGTTACCAGTTTTTCAAAAGTCACATAGGTGAACTTCTAGTAGTTTCCTTTATCACCGTAAAAAAATCCAGTGTGATATCGGTAATAGTTTCGGAGATATTGAATGCTGGTGAAATATTTCGCACATCCGCCATGTTGGATTGTTGAGAAGCAACAACATTTGAAGGGCACGGTCGGGGTCGCCCGGAATAGTGCTATGAAGTTACTGAGTTGCATTGAAATCGCTCCAGCCGTTTATAGGTTATTATAGGGACACACACCATCACACACATACACACGCACACACAGACAGACACACGGACAAAAGGTGATCTCATTCGCCTAATTTTTCATAAATGAAAATAGGCTAATAACAAGATGATAGCCCCTGGCATCGCGTACAGCCCGCATAGCAATAGTGGCAGTCGGGTAGTCCGTAATGATGGGGCGCACACAACCCATTAATAATATGCGAAGGTTCTCGCACGGGTCGGCTAGTAATAATAATAACATCGTATGGCCTCGGTGCCGGTTGCAAGCTTTGTTATTTGACGCTCAGAGGGCAGCTTGCATGTCGAATTTTGTTGTTCCTTGGAACGCTAAGGAAGTCAAGGAGCTTAGATATCGAAGCTCCTTGACACTATAGCGCATTTTAGTTGAGAAATGAGGAACTTTGTTTTGGCGGATAATGCCGAGATTAATTTTGCCATTATGAACACGGCCTACTGAAATCAAATGGGTTCTTTAACATGCCACCAACGTATGACAAGCGTGGCGTGATTTTTGTCGCTTTCAAAATTGGGTGAACCTGCAAGCATAGGTTTGGTAGTCCGACACGATAACCACTCACCCACCGTGACAAGCTGATATTTCGATTATTATTCATAAAAAGATATTATTAAATAAACATTCTCTTTCCATGGAAATTACTTTGATTATATTTTCCAGCTGCCGCTCTGTGGTTGAACGAAGAATCGCTGTGATGTCCTGGCTCTTGTCCCAACAGCACAACGGAAAAAGTTAGGCACGCATGCGCAATAGGCAGAGTTCATGTTTGCTGGCAATAAACGTAGAAATTCTCGCTGAGCTTCGATTTACACAGCCAGTGCCGGACGCGGAGGGGTGCGCCTGACTAGACACCTCCTTGTGAGGGGAGTCGAAATACTTCCTATGGCTAGAGCCCTGCGCGGATAAACAAAACGTTATCCGCATCAGCACGACTGTTATCCGCATCCGCCCCACATTCGCACGATTGCTATCCAAATTTACTGGCATTAAAATGATATCTTTAATTAGATAAAGCATAAATTACTAAAGCGACATAAGTTACCGTTAAAACTCAGCAATTCTTCTAGGATTGTGCCGTGTCTTGTGTGGGGTTTCGCCTACGACACCAAGCTAGCTCATCGCCGGGCTCTTGGTGTCCCCGCCCGAACCCCCACACGAGTGACGAACTGCGCGCTACCTCCCTTTATATTAAGTGCAAATGCACCACTTGACTGCGAGAACTAAAAGCTCAAGCAGTCTTAACCTCCCTATGAAGGCTTCCAAAACGATTGTATATTGGCTTTCACGGCCGGTGAATTAAAACTCAGCAAATCTTCTTGGTTTGTGCCGTGTCTTGTGTGGGGTTCCGCCTAGGACACCAAGCTGGCTCATCGGCGGGCTCTTGGTGTCCCCGCCCGGACCCCCACAGGAGTGACGAACTGCGTGCCACCTCCCTTTATATTAGGTGCAACTGCACCACTTGACTGCGAGAAATAAAAGCTCAAGCAGTCTTAACCTCCCTATGAAGGCTTCCAAAAAGATGGTATATTGGCTTTCACGGCCAGTGAATTAAAACTCAGCAAATCTTCTAGGTTTGTGCCGTGTCTTGTGTGGGGTTTCGCCTAGGACACCAAGCTGGCTCATCGGCGGGCTCTTGGTGTCCCCGCCCGGACCCCCACAGGAGTGACGAACTGCGCGTCACCTTCTTTTATATTAGGTGCAACTGCACCACTTGACTGCGAAAACTAAAAGCTCAAGCAGTCTTAACCTCCCTATGAAGCCTTCCAAAAAGATGGTATATTGGCTTTCACGGCCGGTGAATTAAAACTCAGCAATTCTTCTAGGTCTGTGCCGTGTCTTGTGTCTTGTCTTGTGAGGTGGCGCGCAGTTCGTCACTCCTGTGGGGGTCCGGGCGGGGACACCAAGAGCCCGCCGATGAGCCAGCTTGGTGTCCTAGGCGAAACCCCACACAAGACACGGCACAAACCTAGAAGAATTGCTGAGTTTTAAATCACCGGCCGTGAAAGCCAATATACCATAAGTTACCGTATTTACACACTTGACGAAAATGTCGTTCACCTAGGATTTGTATGTCATGTGCTAAGTTTAAAATGAATGTTATACAGCCAGAATTTCCTATTAGGAGTGTTAATTATGCTTAATGACATAATTTGAATGATATTAGCTTAAATCATCATCTTACATGATTTTGTCATGAAAGAAAAATTACGGAGAAATATATTTCAGAAACATCCGGGTTCTAATAATGATATTAAACAAGTTTGGATTGTATTCTAAAAACCATTCGCAAATTTTCTCCAAACATTATCCGCAGCTTATCCGCTATCCGCACAGTCACCCAAACTATATCCGCATGGTGAAACTTTTTTCGGATATCCGCATCCGCGCAGGGCTTTACCTATGGCTTGGCTGACCTCTTCTTTAATGTGCTGTATTTGATTGTAGACAATAATATTAAAGTAATCAATTTTCAAATAAAACAATGTGCTGCAGCACTTCAGCACATAAGGTTGGTTGGTTCCCCAGTTTAGGGGCTGCGACAACGCGGTCTAGTAGTCCTGTGTACTTTGGGTGTGTGTAGAATCTGTCTGATAACCGGTGTTAATTGTGATGGCTGTATTAGTGTGTGTTATCTGTTTTAATTCAAGTAATGACAGCGGACAGTGGATTTTCAAGTAGTTCCACTTTTGCTACCGTCAATGACCAACTAGTTCTGAACTTGGTTACTAGGTGCCATCGCAGTCGGCTCCTGGCGACGAACGTTGGAACCTAAGAGCATCAGTCAAATCTAAGCTATAATTTAGCTTCACACAAGTGTAATTAGTGGAAGGTTCTTTATCATGCCATAAATCTATGACATGGGACCGCCACACCAGCTTTACTTCCCCTCCGAAGGAAGGCAAACAGGGATTTTTAACGCTGTTAAAAATCCGATGACTTCGGCCGGGTTTGAACCCGTGACCTTGGGCATAGAAGCTTAGCATGCTACCAACTACGGCACCGAAGCCGCCCAGCGCATAAGGTGCAGTCGCCCCTGACCACGACGAGGTCTCTTAAGAAGCAATGAATGAATGAAAGAACGAATGAATGAATGAATGAATGAATGAATGAATGAATGAATGAAACAGGTACGCAAGTTGAATCAGTAACTCTAAACCTATGGATAAATCATTTTCTTCATAATGTAACCGAGGTGGATACAATCAATCATTTGATCGATGATCGATCGATGATCTGTCAGGTCATGCACGGTGGGTACATTGCCACTTGGCTGCTGAGAGTGAACTTGGAAAGAATTCTCCCTGCAGCTTCGCTAACTCGTCTTATTCTTCTTGTTTGAGGCCAAGGAAGCAAGAGATGACCGGCTTGTTACACTGGAGGAGTGTGCGCATGTTAACCTGCGGCTGTTGGCAGCCACTTACAGACTTTTAAATCTTCCAGCTACCATTGCTCCAGTGCATAACAAATACGAAACTTGGTTAGGTAATGGTGGTGTTACTTAAAGGGGTAAAACGTCAAGGCCATCTGCATCCAAAAGCTGATCCGATGGCATCTCTTCTTTATAAAAAAAAACTATACTTTATCCTCTACATGAAAAAGCATAGAATGATGTGCATGCTTATGGCTTTCTGACTTTTGAGTTTTCTTAATTTCTTGAAACGCTTTGAAGTTTTCTACATCTGTAATTTTATAGGGGAATGACGTGATTTTTGGTAACTTTTTCTCTTCCCTCTCTGCACGTTTCCACTCGCAACAATTTTTACACTTTTCAGTGTTCAACATCATACGAATCAAGCTCATAACGAAATGTACGTAACTAAGAGCTTTTGTTCATATAGCAATGTATGGGTGCAGCTACGAACCTACTGTCGACCAAAGTATTATGTGCACTCGAGTTTGAAGGTTGTTTGTGAAGTAGCCAATAGACCTACATAAAAACCAATACCATCAACATTTTCGTCGTTCTATTTTACGTTAGTTCATGTAAGTTAGGATTTTTAATTTATATTTTAATATTTTTTATCGCAGTTGGAACACAAAAAGTGCACGTTTTTAAGCGTGTTTCAACCATGCGTCAAATTTAAGAATTATTATCTCAAAAGCCCGTCATCAGATCGAATCCAAATTTTAACACAATATACATTGGATTGATGTATTACTGGTTTATTAATTTCTCAATTTTGTGTGTCCAGGAAACAAAGTTGTTATCATTGTTGTAAGGTAACTTTTTCTTGGCTCGGGGTGGATGGAAAATGTAGTTCTTGGTTGCGTCGTAATCGTTATACATCAAAAAGTAATGCTGTATGACTGTGAAATACGTAAATTAATTCACTTATTTTATATCGGTTTGTATTTTACAAGGAAATAACACATGGTTCTCCTGCTAGCCGCTCCGGGAAATCCTGTACAGGTTTGCTGAGATGGAGCCCATCACTTCCGAGTGAGACGCGCCATGATGCATGTGGGCACCATTTCGGCAACGCTGTACAGCTTTCCGGAGCGGCTAGCGGGTGAAACATGTGTTATTTCCCCGTAGAAATACAAACCGATATAAAATAAGTGAATTAATTTACGTATTTCATAGTCATACAGCATAACTTTTCGATGCATAAGGATTACAATGCAACCAAGAACTACATTTTCCAACCACCCCGAGCCGAGAAAAAGTTACCCTACAACAATGATAACAACTTTGTTTCTTGGACACACAAAATTGTGAAATTAATAAACCATTTATACAACATTCCAATGTATATTGTGTTAAAATTTGGATTCGATCTGATGAAGGGTTTTTGAGATAATAATTCTTAAATGTGACGCATGGTTGAAACACGCTTAAAAACGTGCACTTTTTGTGTTCCAACTGCGATACAAAATATTAAAATATAAATTAAAAATTCGAAACCTACATGACCTAACGTAAAATAGAACGACAAAAATGGTGATGTTATTGGATTTTAAGTAGGTCTATTGGTTACTTCACAACAACCTTCAAACTCGAGTGCACATAATACTTTGGTCGACAGTAGTATGCATAGATGACAAACAACACGTAACCACTAGTAAGAGCGTACGTTCTTATAACGTACATGTAAAGCTACTGGCCTAGTATGCATAGATGAACAAACAACACGTAGACTAACTATAATAGCTTATAGGAACGCATAGATGACGCTACTTACCAAGTACAGTATACACGGATGGCACGCGCTGGTTGCCATGGTTACCAAGTTATCGAAAAAATATTGATGATGATAATTCCAGATAGCCCCTAAGCCCATAAACCTATCGGTTGTGTCCTGATTGCGGTCATTCCAGGTTGCGTTCACCTCATTAGCAGTCCAGATTGCGATCACTTTTCTTGGGAGACCGGTCCTTGGTTCTTGGTTCTTCCCGACTGACTCATACCTTCCGAAGTTTTATGGATAACGAGGGGAAACTGATATTTCACTACCTAACGAAAGAATACAGTTCAGTGTTCAGCTGAGCACACCCCATAAAACTTCGTTTAAAAAAATCAAGTCCCCTCCCAATCTGACGGCACCTCGAAAAGCAATGATTATAACATTCTTAAGAATAGAAACGTTTCGGGATCGGAATCAACGACCTTCACTTTCAACAAAATTGTTGTAACGGGAAATTTTATACTTACAGGATAACATTTTTAATTTCTTCCCACCTCGACATTGGCAAGAGGGGTGGAAGTGAAAGGTGAGTAAATCCGCAGGGAAGTTACAACCGGACTGGTCTCCCAAGAAAAGTGATCGCAATCTGGAAGCTGGAACGCTTATAGCTCTTCCCTAAAATGAAAGTGACCGCAATCTGGACTACTAATGAGGTGAACGCAATCTGGAATGACCGCAATCAGGAAGACACCAACCTATCCATGTTAAAACTATTCACATAAATAGCCTATGCGCATCACTATGCTACGAAACTTCCAGTTCAATTACAAAGAACCGCGAGTCCTCCAGGGGCTTACAATTTGAAGGACATGTATAGGCAACCATGGGGGTCCTCAGTAAATCTGACATTGCTTTCACTTACTTGTATCAGGCCCCTTTTAGTCTTTCCTGACGACCTCCCTTGGTAAACTTTTGTCTTCTTCGGGACCAGTGCACAGTGGGTCAAAATCGAAATCTAGGAGGACAAAATTATTTATTTTCATAATTAAAACAAGTAGTTCCGTGAAGAACTATACAGCCTATTTTCATATATCCTGCTCATGTTAATTGTCTCTATCAACATACAAAATTTCAGTTTAATTGCTGTAACAGATTCGTAGATATTGAGAACCGTCTAAATATTTCGTATGGTCGCCAGGATGGATTTTTATTTTTGTACTATTACATTAAGATTATTGTGTACGTGTGGTATTCAAACTTCAATCGCATGATTAGAACACAAGAAGTAAAAACGAGATTTTAAAAGTACGCACAGCAGCCATCTTGTGATTATGCAAACAATTGAAATAAAATACATGCCAGTGGATCAACATTTGTATAAGCATTTAACGTGCAACGTTTCACGGCACTCGGATAGTTAATTCGCGAGATACGTCCATTTAATATGTATACTTCGCGTCGCCGCCATGTTGGATTTGTGCTCACCAGGTTACTGAAAGTTTTTGAAAGCCTCTCTATGAACTTGAAAAACACAGTTTGATTTCTGTAAAAGATTCGCAGATATGGAGAACCGTCAAAATATTTCGGATGCTCGCCACTTTGGATTGTTATATGTATAGGCCATAGAATTATGTAATATTAAAGGAAAATTATTGCGTTGCTTCAATATTCAGACTTTCACTTCAATCGCATGATTACGGCACAAGAAATAAAAACTTAATTTTTAAATTTCGCACAGCCGCCATCTTGAGGTTATGTAAACAATTTAACTAAATTAGATGCCAGTGCAGTACAATACGTATAATCATTTACTGTACCACATTGTATTGCGCCCAGATGGTTAAATCACGAGAAAAGTGAATTAAAATATTTCAAATTCGCTTGGCAGCCATGTTCGTTTTGTACTTTACAGGTTTTTGAAAGTTACATATATAAACTAATACTAGTGTCCTTTATCACCGTACAAAATCTTAGGGTGATATATGTAATAGTTTCGGAGATATTGAATGCCAGTGAAATATTTCGCACAGCCGCCATTTTGAGGTTATGTAAACAATTGAATTAAATTAGATGCCAGTGCATTACAAAGTGTATACACATTTGCTGTACCAAGTTTCATTACGTTTGGATAGTTAAATCGCGAGAAAAGTCTATTTAAATGTCTCAACTTCGCTTGGTCGCCATGTTGGTTTTGTTGTTACCAGGTTTTTTAAAGTCTCATAGGTGAACTTCCAGTACTTCCCTTTATCACCGTACAAACTTTCAGGGTGATATCGGTAATAGTTTCGGAGATACTGAAAGTTGGTGAAATATTTCGCACAGCCACCATGTTGGATTGGTGAGACACAACAAAATTTGAAGGGCACGGTCGGGGTTGGCCGGAGTAGTGCTATGATCATATCGAGTTTCATTGAAATCGCTCTAGCCGTTTAGAATTTATTAGGGACACACACACACCTCACACACACACACACACACACACACACATACACGGACAAAAGGTGATCTCATAAGCCTATTTTTCAAAATTGAAAATAGGCTAAAAATCAAAATTTATCACTTCTACAGCATTCTCATATAAATTCCCGCTCACTATTCTGGCATATTACTGCATCTTAGTGTAAATCTGTCACCACTGTTCGAGAAGTGTGAATTGGAGGGTGAATGTAAGTGGCTGTGGTTTGGTTGTCTTTGTGGTTAGTGTGATGCTTTAAGATGGAACATGCAGCTGAAGGTATGATCTTTGTTAAGTGTTTCAGTTATTAATGGGCGTAATTGGTACGTAATTTTAGCTATATTTGCATTATATAATATTTAACTATTATTTAAAAAATTAAATTTTCACTTAGATTTTTAGTATGTCGCGTCACTCTGCGTCACTTTCTACTTAATGTTAAAATGTACATAAAATCTCGTAGTTTACGCCTGCTATAAGATTGTTTGCATCTTTTTGCAACGTACTTAGTTATTTTACGTTTTAGAAGATGCCGCGCAACCAGTTCTCACACGTTTAGAAGTGTTTGAAGCAATGGGTTCGACGATTATGTCAAAAGTGGAACTTTGTGACTTTGTTAAAAGTAAATTAGGGGTAGAAAATTGTTCTGAAGAGATAACTGAATGCTCTATCTAACTCCTAGTCATAGACAATTTCTTGCATGTGTAGACGTAGATTAAAAAGGTCTTAACTGATGTTTATTATGAAGTAAACAAATTATATACGATGCTTTCACTCTAAATTCATGATTAAAGCGTAAAAATAATTTAATCCCCCTAGATTTCGATATTGAACCACTGTGCAGTGGTATTAGGATATCCGACGTCTAGGATGTCTTGCATGGCCCCTCTTCTATTTTGTTTCCAATACTGTCACTTTTGAGGGATTAATATTCTCATAACTATATTTGAATTGCTGCCAATGGTCATAGCGGGGTATTTTAATTGAACGTCTGTAGGCTCCCCATCAAGATCGATTTCAAGTAGTTCCAACTTTGGCTACCAGAGATGCCACTGTCACTGACACCTAGCGGTGAACTTTGGTACTTGATAGAGCGATTCTAACCAAATATTCTACAAATTTAGCTACACACTACCAATTGTGGTAGGTTTTTGATGTGCAACATCTTTCCACTCGGTATCTGGATATTTTTGTGGCGTTCGGTAGCTGGACATGTTTGTGGGAGTGATTTTGGAAAAGGGACGGAAATGGATGGGACGGAAGTGCATGGGACGGAATCAATAAGCGCCCGTGGTGGCGGAGATCGGTACAACGACGTACTGTAGGTAGTGTGGCTATGGGGAATGTATATCGCATACAGTTTAGTTCAAGGTTTGGAGACCCCAGTTAAGATATTCCCACAATTAATCATCTTCAAGTTGTCGTTCTTTGGTGTGAAAATATTCATTTCTTCATATTTGCTGAAAACAATTACGATTTATTAAATCTTCATACTTTTGCTGTATTCTTATATAATGTAAGCACTCGATGTACTGTCGGCCATGTGGCTATGTGGAATCTATATCGCATCAACAAACACTCCAAACAACGTAGGAATTCAGTATATTAACGCCGACTACTAACAGTAACTGAAACTTCGTTGGTCTAAACATATCACTGGGAGAAACACATTTAATATACTTTCCGCACACCTAATTTTTAATCGCGCCTATACTTGGCAGTGCGCTCAATCGGCTAAACGAGGCCATTTTCAATAACATCGCTGGCATGGGTTCACTAACTGGCCGGTATAGAGCGCAGCTCGCATCAAGTAGGCAGTAGATTGCTTCCGCCACGGCAAATAACAATAATTATGATTCATTACGGGCTGGATTAGGCACTGGAGTTATACAAGTAGTTATTTCAATGACCAACAGAGTTCACTGTCAACAAGGGATTTGCGCTCCCGGAACACACTTAGTAGGATAATATGTCACATGTTACACATCATATGCGACTACTGTAAGGCGCGTTTTTTTTTACAAGCCATAACGCTATGACATGGGCCTGCCGGCTTTACTTCCCCTCCGAAGGAAGGCGTAGCCTACTGAAGGATTTTAACGGTCTTTAAAATCCGACGAATTCAGCCGGGTTTGAACCCGCAATCATGGGTATAGCAGTTGAGCATGCTACTGACTACGCCACTAATAATAAGATCTAATAAGCCGTGATTTACATCAGCTCTTATGCTGATTGCACAGAATGATCTACCTCCACCACTATGCCTCTTTGCCAATATGGCGCCTATCCAAACAGAGAAATACAATTTAAGATATTTCACTACATGTATGTTTTCGAAGATTCCTTGGTATTATCTTTATTTGCTCTGGTATTATTTTGTTTCTCGTGTATTCTCAGGTAAATATAATTCAGATTGTCCACTCATAACATATTGATTTACCCTTGTGAATTAACCCACAGTCAATCATAGTTTAAAATACCGGTCAGCTTATTAATATTTTACTATAGTTTAAACAAACCGAGCCGTCTCTGTTTAAACTTTCATTTCAGTGTGAAAGAGATCCCTTACTGAGGCATCTTTTTTTTATTTTTATTTTATTTTCGCCCAGGCGGCCTCACCTGCACAGCGAACAGGGGCCTCGTGAGGGAGGGGAAGGGATGGAAGATAGGGATGGATAGGCTAGGAAGAGGGAAGGAGGCGGCCGTGGCCTTACAGTAGGTACCATCCCGGCATTTGCCCGAAGACGAAGTGGGAAACCACTTCGAGGATAGCTGAGGTGGGAATCGAACCCCCTCTACTCATTTGGACCACCCGAGGCTGAGTAGACCCCGTTCCAGTCCTCATACCACTTTTCAAATTTCGTGGCAGAGCCGGGAATTGAACCCAGGACCTCCGGGGCGGCAGCTAACCATGCTACGCTACGGAGGCATCAAACTCTAAAACTGGCTGTATTGGCCTATATGCCACTTCTTTTGCACGTCTGTTACTACTTGGCTGACTGCGTGACGCAGCGGTAACATTCTCGCCTGCTGTTCTCAAAGTTGCTGGGTCAAATCCTAGAGCAGTCAGTTGCATTTGAGGGTGCCGTGTCAGTATATTTGATGTTGATGATGATGATAATTGCTGTTTTAAGGGGCTTAACATCTAGGTTATCGGCCCCTAATGGTCTGGGTGATAGCAAAAATGACAATGAAGTGAAAACCAGAACGAAAATTATGTGAGACGAAAAATACTTACAAAAAGGAACTCAGATTGAAACTACTCACAAAATGGAGAGTGGTAATACTTACAAAAGGGAATTTAGAACGAAAAGTCTTACAAAAGGAATAGATTGAAAAATACGCACAACATCTAGGCTAGTTTCAAAATACGTACAAAATGCAATGTAGAGTCGAAATACTTATAAAATGCAATTGAAATTCAAAATACTTACAAAACGCAAATGTGATCAAAAATACGTACAAAATGCAATTGAGGTTCAAAATACTTACAAAATGCAAATAAAATTGAAAATACACAATGGAATTTAGATTGAAAAAGGCCAGTTCACATTCAAAATACTCACAAAGTGCAATTGAAATTCATAATACTTACAAAATGCAATTGAAATTGAAAATGCTTACAAAATGTACGGTAGATTCAAACTACTCATTTGGATTGACAACGTTGAAAAAATGCAATTTAGATTGAAAATACTTACAAAACGTAATTTAGATTCAAAATACCCACAAAATGCAATTGTGAATCAAAATACTTGCAAAATTCCCACCATACAAAATGCAATTGATTTAAAATTCTTGCGAAATGCGGTTTAGGTTGAAAATACTTACAAAATGCAATTGAAATTCAAAATACTCACTAAAATGCCCTGCTCCTACATTGAAAGACTTATTAAAAAGCAATTTAGATTGTCAATCTTTACAAAATGCAATTGATGTTGAAAACACTCGCAAAATGCAATTTAGATCGAAAAAAATTACAAAAAGCAACGTAGATTAAAAATACCCACAAAATGTAGTGTAGATGCAAAAACCGCTAAAGGGAATTTAGATACACGGGGAGCCAATTAACAAAATAACAGTGCGGGAATTTTAAAGAGAAAAGGAAATATAATGAAAAAAAATCAAGAGGTCTGACCCCTCGAAGAAGGAGGGATCAGGAAAGATGAGACAAGGGCCAATTAAGGCGGGAAAGTGAAAGATTTCCTAGGACTCGGATACCCTAATACCGTCGGGGTCGGAAAAGAACAAGAGTTGACCAAGGGAGGTCGACAGGAAAGAAGACGGAGAGGAACCCGGCACAAGTAAGTGGAAGCAATGCAGGACTCAGCTGGGGTCCCATGGTCGCCAACCCACGTTTCACAAGATGTGAGCCCCTGGGGGAGTCAGTAGATTTCTTGACACGTTATAGATCCCCTTTGGGGCTAAATTCTGTCATCCCGGCGTCTCTAAAAGCCATAGCAGTTAAAAGAGACTTAAAACGAATAACATTATTATAACGTCCCTTCGTACCCCTGAGAGCCCTCATCATCACAAAGTAATGTATTGGGTTATGTTTAAAATTACCCCGTTTACCACTATTTTATCTCTACGCGTTGCACCTGCATCACCCAGCATACGAAAGGAAGCAAGCAACATAAATGAAATTAGGATTTGATTACCAGGTGTGTCCATACGCAATGAGTCGCCATTGATAAACTCCACGCCCATACTCCATTCTCTCGCTGTTGCGTCATGGGAGAAAGAAGGCAATTGAAGATTATTAGATATACCATAGTTGATTTTGAAAGTAAGTTATCTCCGGTAATTATCTCTAGCAGGCATGAGAAACTTTTACTATCTTGCGTTTTAAGGCCAGATGGTGAATGGTCCATCAGCATCAGAATCATCATTAGTCAGATGGTAGGAAGACATGTGCCTAGTGATTCTAATTCAACTGTTTAAGGCGTACACAGACTGCAACGATAAAGGATCGGTTCCCGGCTCTGTCAAGAAATTTACTTCTGGCTTCATAAAGATAATAATAGTCAACCCCTGGCACTATACAGCCCATGAAGGGCCTAGGCCGACCAAGCGAACTCTGCCCAGCCATTTGGCCTGCAGATATTGGGGTGACGCGTGATGAGCGCATCGGGTCCCCTTGGCCATTAATCTTGGTTTTCGTGATCGGGGCGCTGCCTCACTGTCAGACAGCTACTCAATTGTTCTCACGAGGCTGAGTGCACCCCGTTCCAACCCTCACGTCAGTTTTAAAATCCCTGACGGTGCCGGGAATCGAGCCCGGGGCCTCCGGGTGAGAGGCAGGCGCAATAACCCAACACCACGGGGCTGGCTAAAGATAATAATAATAATAATAATAATAATAATAATAATAATAATAATGTATGTCTACCCCTTATTATTCCCGTTTTCCAACAGGGTCGGGGATGAGATGCGATGGAAGTCTTTGTGGCGATGGTTTTTACGGCCGGATGCCCTTCCTGACGCCAACCTCATGAGACTAGTTAATGAGAGATGAAATGAATGATGGGGAATGAAACTGGGCAAGGACGTTGAAGGAAGGAAGCGGCCGTGGCCTGTCAGAAGGTACCGTCCCAGTATTTGCCTGGTGTTTAATATGGGAAACCACGGAAAACCATTTCAAGGACGGCTGACGGTGAGGCTCGAACCCACGCGTCTACCGAGTCAGCAGAGAGCTTGGCCCCACGGCCTAATGCTGCGCTTTAGCCAGCGTAGCTACTACTGTCGGTTTAATAATAATAATAATAATAATAATAATAGGTGAAAAACCAGTCGACAAGCTAACGGATATCATCCGGGAGGTTTGGGAAACAGAGAAACTGCCCAGTGATTGGACATCGGCCCTGATTCACCCCCTGCACAAGAAAGGTGATAAAGCGGACGTAAACAACTATCGTGGCATATCACTCCTCTCGGTAACATACAAGATTCTCGCGAAAGCGCTTCAAACGAGAGCGGAAGCACAGCTCGATCAACACCTGGGCGAATACCAAGGTGGATTTCGAAAGGGGCGCTCTTGTGTTGAGCAAATCATGAATCTAAAATCAATTCTATCGTACATGAATCTGAGAAGTAAGAAATTTGTTGTGACTTTTGTTGATTTCAAGAAGGCTTGCGACTCGCTGGATCGAAGTACCCTGATCCAGGTTTTAAGAGAATTTGGTTTAGATAATAAGACAAGAGCAATCATTCACCAATCCCTATTGGATACGGCTTCCAAAGTGAAATTCAGGGGAGAGATTTCTGAATCCTTCGCAATACGGACAGGGATGAGACAGGG
Source organism: Meconema thalassinum (assembly GCA_946902985.2). NCBI lineage: Eukaryota > Metazoa > Arthropoda > Insecta > Orthoptera > Tettigoniidae > Meconema > Meconema thalassinum. The sequence goes on from OX336396.1 coordinate 167,797,064, forward strand.
AGATGGGCTCTCGCCTCTTTTATTCAACTGTGTTCTTGAGAAAGTTATTCGAGAATGGCGTAAAGAATTGTGTAACGATGGTATAGAGAATGGGGTCAGACTAGGTTGTAAGAACAAAAACCTGACAATCGACTGTTTAGCTTTCGCAGATGATGTTGCAATTTTCTCTAATTCTCTTGACACAGCCACACAACAAATCAATCAATTACAGGTGCAAGCAGCAAAGGCAGGTCTTCAGATTTCGTTTGAGAAAACTCAGTTTATAACGAACATCAAGTCGGAACCCAGAGAACTTACGGTGAATGGAGGACAAATAACACAGGTAGAGAAATTCAAATACCTGGGTGAATGGATTGAGCCCAACATTCGTGAAAAGGAAGCCTTCGTTGCACGGATTAACAAAATGGAAATGGCTTACCATTTAACCAAAGACATTTACAAATCACGATCAATGTCCTTCAAGGCCAAACTGAGGCACTTCGTTACCGTTATTCGCCCGGAGGCGTTATATGCATCAGAATGCCTGTCGATGAATAAGAAAGGCCTGGCAGAACAACTCGAAGCCAAAGAGAGGAAGATTCTGAGAAAGATCTTGGGCCCGGTCAAGGAACGAGGAGAGTATAGAAGACGACACAACGATGAACTCTATCTACATGTGGAGAAAATAACGGACACCATTCGCAAAAGAAGACTCTCCTTTTATGGCCATTTAACACGAATGAACTCCGGAAGATTGTCCAATCGAATCTGTGCCTACTTTGTGGGAAAGAAGCCAAGAAGGCATGTCAAAAGATTGTACAAGAAGAAAAAAGGAAAAGCTGGGAAAGTTTCACTGAAACTCTAGAGGAGGATATCAAAGGAAGTAAAAAGGTTCTTTATGGGCTAGTAAAAAACAGTGTGAAAGGTAGGGAAAACACAAAATTTGTAAAAACTGAAGCGGGGCAGATATTGTATGAAAGAGATGGTATATTGAAAAGATGGGAAGAATACTTTTCAAAGCTACTGAATGTTAAACACATTGAACTGGATGAAGAAAGGGAACAAGAAGGAACAATGGAGGAAGAAGAAGAACAAGAAAAGGAGATATCTATGCTAGAAATAGAGGAAGCCATAAAGAAGATGAAGAGTGGCAAAGCACCTGGAGTGGATGAGGTGACCACAGAAATGATAAAAGCAGCAGGACCAGTAGGGTTGCAGTGGCTGTATAGATTATTTAGAATAATTTGGAAGAAGAAAGAGATCCCAGAAGAATGGGGAAAGGGTTTAATTATCCCACTTTTTAAGAAAGGTGACAAAAAGGAATGTAACAATTACAGAGGGATCACCCTTATTGCCCATGTAGCCAAGATCTTTGAGAGAGTATTGGAAGGTAGACTGAGGAGGCAGACAGATGGAGAGATGGAAGAAGAACAGTATGGTTTTAGGAGAGACAGATCAACTTTTGATATAATCTTTACACTAAGGCATATGATGGAGAAAAGATGGGAGTTTGGAAAAGACATGGTGATGACTTTTATTGATATTGAGAAAGCTTATGACAGTGTGCCTAGACAGGTGGTGTGGGATGTATTAAGAAAAAGGCAAGTTAACAGTGCAGAAGTGCAAATGGTGAAAGCTATGTACAAATATTGTGTCAGTAGCGTAAAGACCACTATAGGAGAAACAGAATGGTTCAAGGTGGAAACGGGTCTCCGTCAAGGAAGTGTATTGTCCCCCTAACTATTCATCATAGTTATGGATGAAATCCACAAGAATGTTAAACAGAGATTGGGACAAGAGGCAATAAAGGCCATGCTGTTTGCAGATGATATAGTGATATGGGGTGAGGATGAAAAGGAAGTACAAAAACAAGTAGATGTATGGAACCAAGAGATTGAGAAGTTTGGGATGAAAGTTAGCACAGAGAAGAGCAAGACAATGGTAATGTCAAGGGGAAGTAAGGAGGGAAGAGGAAAGATAGAAGTGAACGGAAAAATTCTAGAAGTGGTGAAAAGTTTCAAGTACTTGGGAAGTGTGATCACAGAAGATGGAAAGATTACTGAGGAAATTGGAAAGAGAATACAACAAGCGAACAGCTTCTACCAGAGTGTTAGGGGTATTCTGTGGAACCAAGATGTCCCAAAGAAATGTAAACAGGTATTATATTCAACCTATTATGGACCCGTACTAACATATGCAGCTGGAGCATGGACCACTACAAAAAGAGAGGAGAGTAGAATACAAGCAGCGGAGATGAAATTCCTAAGAGGTATAGAAGGGAAGACCAGAAGACATAAAATCAGAAACGAGGAGATAAGAAGGAGGACAGGAATCTTGAAGCTGCAGGACAGGATAGAAACAACCAAGTTAAAGTGGTATGGACATATGATGAGAATGGGAGAGGAGAGAGTGCCAAAGAAAGCTTTTCTGGAAAAGGTTTCGGGGAAGAGACCGCGCGGAAGGCCCCGAAAGAGATGGGCAGATACAGTGTGGGAGTGCGTGGAGAAGAAGGGAGGAAAACCTGAAGATGTACTTAAAGGGGGAGAGGAGTGGTGGAGAGACAGGCAACGTTGGAGGTCCTTGATTCACAACCCGACCCAGGAAGCTGGAAACGAGAAATGAAGAAGAAGAAGAAGAAAACCAAAGGGATCTGGTTTACAGAGGTGGAAAAAGACCTACAAGAACTGGGGATATCACATGAGGACATCTTGGAACGTGACTCTTTGAAGAAGAAACTTGGGGAGATACAGAGTTTTCAGCCAAAACCTATATTGAAAACCGGCAAGAAGTGGACCGAAGAACGAAGGGAAGCGCACCGAAGAAGAATGCGCGAATACTGGGCCAATGTGAAAGAACGAGGGAAAAGGCAGTTGAAATAACGTGGTCCATAGACGACCGAAACGATAAAAAAAAAATAGTATCGTATGGTCTCAGGTGGTGAGTGCAAGCTTTGTTATTTGACGCCCAGAGGACAGCTTGCACGTCGAATTTTGTTGTTCCTTGGAACGCTGTGAAAGTCAAGGAGGTTAGATATCTAAGCTCCTTGACACTATAGCGCTTTCTAGTAGAGAAAGGTGGAACGTTTTTTGTGTTGGCGGAAAATCCCGAGATTAATATTGCCATTATGAACACGACCGACGGAGTTCAAATGGGTTATTTAACACGCCAACAACTTATGATGTTAATGCCGTGATTGTTGTCGCCTTTCAAAATTCACTCACCACGGCCAGGAGCGAACCTGCAAGCTGGGGGGGGGGGGGGGGTGGCATTCCGAAACGATAACCACTCACCCACCGTGGCAAGCTTCATAAATATGATGATGGTGATGATGATAATTGGTGTTTTTACCCTTTATATGTTAGTGGACTATACAGGGTCTTTCATATAAATTAAGAACGACAAGCGGCAGTTTTGTTATTCACTACTGCGGTGGCCTTGGCCGAGTTTGTAGCGCGCCACAGCCCCCAGCTGTACTATTGAAAGTGCGCGCATAATACATAAGAGGGCTTTTATTTTTCAAGTTGCTATGGACTGTATAAAAATAACAGATTGACATACTAAACTGATTTTACTACTAAATGTTTGCTCGTTTTTTTTTTTCGCGATTTGAAGGTATGGTTGGGCGGCAACGCCTAGCCGAAAAGGAAACACTTACGGAGACATACCCACCTCAGTGGTGGCAGAATATTTTGCCGAGGGCATTCTAAAGCTGGTTTAACGATACGACAAATGTTTCAATAGTTTTGGTGATTATGTAGAGACATAAGAATAACAAGCAAACAGTAGTAAAACCAGTTTGGTATGTCAATCTGTTATTTTTATACATTCCTCGGAACTTGCAAAACAGAAAACAGCCCTCGTATGTACTATGCCCGCGCTTTCAATGGTTCAGCAGGGGGCCATGGAGCGCCAAAAGCTCGGCCAAGGCCACCGCAGCAGCGAATCACAAAACTGCCACTTGCCGTTCATACTTTATATGAAAGACCCTGTATATTAATCACCTACTATAAGAACAATTTATATTATCAATGAAGCTCATAGTTGAATCCTTCAGCCAAATACAACAAATTTTATTTTGGAAGTATTAATATTACTGAAAGCGTAATATTATCTCTTCATCTCCTCGACCTAAAGTACATGAAACATTGTTTTAATAAAAACAAATAAAATTAAAATGTTTTAAAAATGGTAGGCCTAAAAAATTATAATAAAAATAAATAACGTGAAGAGGGATGCAGCGGAAGTTGGAATTACTCCACCGATGGCCCACGATAGAAGAGAGTTCCGCAGTCGAGTTGACGGAGTAAAATCATTTCAGGAGAAACCACCAAGCAGGCGGCCCAAACGGATCATTTCCGAGGAGGAGAGAAAACAAGGAAGTGACAGGATGAAGAAGTTCTGGCAAGAGAAGGGAAAGAAAGTCAATAAGTCTTGAGTTCCTTGCGGTACATAGTTTGCCAAATTCGATGATAATTTTAAAAAAAAAAGCTCATAGAAATTAAAATTATAATACCTTTATGTTCGACCCTGACTATTATGTGTCAGTAAACTGTATCATAATGATGGTCATTATAACACTATTTTTCATTATGAAACAGTTTCTCCCACCAATCACAGCTCAAGAAACAGTTGTTTGACCAATTAGATAAGGTTAGCATCGCACCTGCGTGGAGTTCCAAGGCCTTCTAAACTGCGTTGCCTAGTGTCATAGTGGGGGTATTCGAGAAGGCCATGGTCAAATACAAGGCATTCTCTGCGTCTCATGCGCTCTTTTCAGTACATAAAACTGGTGAAATCTCGACAGATATTTATGAATAATTATGTTCGATCATAAAATAGTTATAATAATTATAGTCGAACATAAACAGTCGTATGCAACTCGCCTATAATGGTAATTGTTTAGGAACAAGTGTTAAACGGTTCGTCAGGCCTCACTTGCTTTGTGGCGAATCCCGTTATTTCCACTGGTCGGGAGGGGTGGGCTTGCTACCTGCCTCACCCGCTCCCAAAGTACCGTACATTCTTTCGCCAGTGCCACTATTGTGCTCAAACCAGTCACCACGGGGTGAAAGGTGCTGCAGACCTGCTGCTATGCAAACTCGGAAGACTATATCGAACGAGTGACAGTGTATTAATGTATCAACATGTATTGTATATAACGTTGTAATATAATATAATTAGTATAAATGTTCCACAGAAGTCCAGTGATTTGAAATCCCAGCACTATAAATTACAGTCCACCAGAGTATATTCTTCACAAATTATTATCAAACTTCCTTCATGGTCCTACCGGCCGGATTTCTGTGGAACAACGGACGTGTGTTATGAGCTCGTGCATCATTTCATGTTGACGCCTCGCATTGTGCATTGTAACGGTAGCCTCAACGCGAAGTATGAGCGGTAATCGTGTGTTTCTTCGATGATTCGTATTAACTACAGCGCGCAGTGGTGCATATTGAACCTCGAGACATTACACATGGAGGGAATTCAACTTTAAGCAGCTTCGGTAAGTACATACTCATTTCTGGTTACCTGCATTCCTGTATGCTATTCCCATTATGGATCCTAAATTGAAAGCACTTCTCGTAAAGACTAGGGGCCTCGCAAAGGCAAATATTACTCGTTTGCATAACTTCGTCAAGAGCTTCCAACCAGGGTCAAGTATTAACGCAATAAGGGCAAGGTTAGACGATCTACCAAAATTAAGGCAGAAGTATGAAGACGCGCAGGAGAGATTAGAATTAGAAGACGAATCCGAGGACCACAGTGAAGATAGGAATACTTTTGAGACTATGTATTATGATCTCGTTGATAAAATGACCACGTTGATTGAAGATAGCGTAGAGTTACGTTCAAAACAGAACAATCCTTCGAGTACTAAAAGTGATGGTCAGTCTAGTTCCGGGAAGAGAGAGCTGACACTTCCTACAATTAAATTACCTTCCTTCGGGGGACAGGTCACTGAATTCCGTCATTTTTGTGACACATTTACTAGCCTGGTAATAAACAATCAAGCAATTGACGATATACAACGATACCACTATTTGTTATCTTCATTAACGGGCGAAGCACATGGCCAGATTAAGAACCTTCCCATAACAGGTCCTAATTTTAAAATTGCTTGGCAAACTGTCTGTCAGAGATACAATAATCCTAGATTAATTGCCACAGCACACATCAACAACTTGCTGAACCTTCCACGTGTACACAATGAATCACCCACAGAGTTACGAGCACTTCTAAATCAGGTATCAAGTAACTTAAATGCACTTGAAGCACTTGAACTTGAAATCCCTCTTCACGAAATCCTTCTAGCGCAATTAATTCTTGAAAAGACTGATGACGTCAGCAGAAAACAGTGGGAGCTGACGTCATCAAATTCACAATTCCCAAGACTGGAAGTGCTAAGTAAATTTTTAGAGGACAGATGTCAAGCCCTAGAATTAATCAATGGTAACCGAATTCCTACCCCAGTTGTCAATTCTACTACTCAAAACATCACTAGAAAGAAGCTCACGGACCAAGTCAGACAAGTGTATGTTTCAAGTAACAATAATTGTTTATTTTGTACTGGCGTGCACCCTCTTTATAAATGTCAAGACTTTTCCAGTGTTAGTGTTGCACAACGAACAGAATTTGCCAAACAGCATAAATTGTGTACAAATTGTTTGAGACATGGTCACATTGTTGGTGATTGTTCTTCAGGTTCTTGCTATTCTTGTGGTTTGAAGCATCACACACTACTTCACCGCAACCGAGGAACTGGTCGTTCTCCTACCCCACGGCCGCCTGATAACACGCATGATAGGCAACAGGCAAGACCCAACAACTCTATTGTTACGCAACAACGTGCCGACACAGCGTCCTATTGCTCACTGAAAATTAAACCGCATACTCATATATTGCTCTCGACTGCATTAGTGAAAGTGCGTGATGGGGAGGGCCAACTTCAGACTTGCCGAGTCCTACTAGACTCGGGCAGTCAAGCACACTTCATCACGACTGCCTGCACACAACGACTGAACTTAAAGAAGGTACGGAATAGAATTCCAATCCAGGGTATAAGTAGTATCGACGCAGAGTCGCATCATAGTGCAAACATAGAGGTGCATTCCATTACTAGCAACTATCAAGTAGTTATTAATTGTGCTGTATTGTCACGAATTTCAGCTGAATTGCCAGGATCATACATTAACTATCAAGACTGGCAAATTCCCGAAGAACTGACCTTAGCTGACCCCAGCTTCAACCAACCAGGTCAGATTGATATGTTAATCGGGGCAGAGATATTTTTTGATCTTCTTAGGCCTGAAAGACGCACGAGCAGCGGACCCTATCCAGTCCTTCAAAACACGGAATTCGGTTGGATTGTAGCGGGACAGTTTCAAATGGATAAGGCGAGCGGTCCGGGTTCACCACCTGTACAGTCATTCTTCACTATGAATGACCATTCACTCGACCAGCAACTTCAACGATTCTGGGAATTAGAAGAGATCACGCAACCAATCAGATCGAATGATGAAATCGAGTGTGAAAGGCATTTTGTTGACACAGTCAGACGGGATGCAGAAGGTAGATTCACGGTACGACTCCCACTCTGTGGAAAACCAACAGAACTTGGAAACTCACTAACAATGGCTACGTCACGGTTTCACAATCTCGAAAGACGCCTTGAAAGAAACCCTCAGTTGAAGGGGGATTACGTCAGCTTTTTAGAAGAGTACGAGACTCTAGGGCATATGGAGCCTATAACCACGGCGTCTGATAAGGAGGAACAGAGCTACTTCATGCCCCATCATCCAGTGTTCAAGGAGTCAAGTTCAACTACAAAAACCAGGGTTGTATTCGATGTCTCTGCCAGTACTACCACCGGACGGTCACTCAATGATATCCTCAGGGTTGGTCCGACAATCCAGCAAGATATCTGGTCCATTATCACCAGATTTCGCACTCACCAAATATGCTTTACGGCAGACATTCGATAGATGTACCGGCAGATAAGGATTGATAGTCATGACCGCAGACTTCAGAGAATCGTGTGGCGATCATCCCCAGAAGATCCTGTAAAACATTACCAGCTCAACACCGTCACCTACGGCACAGCGTCAGCACCCTTCCTCGCCACTAGATGCCTCCAACAGCTCGCTATGGAAGAATCAGACAGCTTTCCTGAAGCAGCGAAGATTTTACAGAGAGACTTCTACATTGATGACTGTATGTCTGGAAGTGCGACCGTCGAGGACGCGTTAGACACTCAAAATCAACTCATCAACCTTCTACAAACTGGAGGGTTCCAGCTACGAAAATGGTGTTCGAATCATCCCCGACTACTTGAAGCAGTTCCTTCGGAGTGGCGAGAAACCCAGCTCCCACTTCAACTAGATAATGGGGAAAACATTAAGACTTTAGGCTTGCTTTGGCATCCTGCTAGTGACCAACTGCAAATCGTAAACGGCAACTTACAACTACGCAACCCAGTAACAAAACGGAAGGTACTATCAACCATAGCTTCAATCTACGACCCACTTGGGCTAGTGAGTCCAATCATCATCTCCTGCAAGTTCTTCTTACAGCAACTGTGGCAGCTACGTCTAGGGTGGGATGAAATTTTACCACCAGAGCTACTTCATCGTTGGCAGAAGTTGTGCGGCGAACTTCCACTTCTCAACCAAATTCGGATCGACAGACTTGTATTGGCAAGGGGAACTCCGTTGAACATACAACTGCATGGCTTTTCGGATGCATCTGAGAAGGGATATGGTTGCTGCATTTATCTTAGATCTGAAACTCAAGATGGAGACTGCGTTACGAAACTGTTGAGTGCTAAATCCAGAGTTGCACCATTGAAGCGCGTTTCTCTACCCCGCCTAGAGTTGTGTGGAGCCCTACTTTTATCTCGGCTGATTAAGAAGGTCAACTCAATCCTAAACCTGAATGTCACTAGCGTTCATCTCTGGACAGATTCCACAATAGTTCTTGCCTGGATTGCAGCGTCTCCCAACCGCTGGAAGACGTTCATTGCCAATCGAGTTGCGGAAATTCAGCAAACCACATCGATTAGGGACTGGAAACACGTTGCCTCAACTGATAACCCTGCTGACATGATTTCTCGGGGGGTGACTCCAGAAACTCTCATTTCCAACACCATGTGGTGGAACGGACCGTCGTGGCTTATGAAGCATTCGGCATCCTGGCCTACATCAGCCCCTTTATTAATATCTCAGGACGTCCCAGAACAGAAAAAACCTGTTGTTAGTCTGATAGCAGCTCAACCTCAAGATGATTTCATGAAGCGATTCTCCAAGGTAACGCGTCTCACGAGAGTAACGGCATATTGTATCAGATTTGCCGCAAATGCCAGACATCCTCGCATTCAAAGAAAAACGGGTGAGTTGGAGTTCGAAGAACTGCGTGTTGCATTACATGCATGCATCAAAATAGCCCAAGCTTCAGAATATGGTCCAGAAATTAACGATCTTCGGATGACAAGGGCCATTAGTAAAGGAAGCAAGTTACTACCTCTGAATCCTTTCCTCTGTGACCAAAAACGCCTTCGAGTAGGTGGTCGACTACAACAATCTGATCTTCCGTTTAACCAGAAACATCAGATAATTTTACCGCCAAGGCATCACCTAACTAAACTGATCATTGAAAATGAACATCTACGCCTGCTTCATGCTGGATGTCAACTACTACTGTCGTCGCTACGTGAGCAGTACTGGATACCTAATGGCAAGAGTACGATTCGTCACATCATTCATTTTTGTATTATCTGCCACAAACTTAAGGCAAAAAACGCTGAACAACTAATGGGTCAACTGCCAAATTACAGAGCAACTCCAGTCAATCCATTTATACACTGCGGAATCGACTACGCGGGACCATTCTACATAAAGGCAGGCTCTCGCAAAACCAGATCCAAAATCAAGTGTTATGTAGCCCTCTTCGTATGCCTTTCTACTAGGGCAGTGCATCTAGAAATTGTAAGCAGTATGACTACCCAGGCCTTCATTGCTTCTCTAAGGCGTTTCATATCCCGTAGAGGCAGGCCAGCCCATGTGTTTTCTGATAACGGCAGAAATTTCGTTGGAGCCAATAGGGAGCTGGAGGAGATAAGAAGATTGTTCAACGAGGGACAGCATAAACGTGATCTATCAACCTTTGCAAGCAGTGAAGGAATTCAGTGGCATTTTATTCCTCCTCAAGCTCCGCACTTTGGAGGAATATGGGAGGCAGGTGTCAAATCTTTTAAACACCATCTTCGGCGAGTGATGGGCACCGCATACCTTACCTTCGAGGAATTGTCCACACTCACAACCCAGATCGAAGGATGTCTCAATTCGAGGCCTCTAGTCCCGGCATCCGATGATCCCGACGACCTAGTTGTCCTTACCCCTAGTCACTTTCTCATTGGCCGACCAATCACAGCACTACCCCAACCAGATCTGAGTAATGTGCGTGTAAGCTTGCTTTCCAGATGGCAGCAAATCCAAAGACAGTTCCAAGGATTCTGGAAGGCGTGGTCAACCGACTACTTGTCCCATCTACAACAGAGAGGAAAATGGAAGAAGGAAGGGCGCAACGTCCAGGCAGGCACGCTGGTGATCGTGAAAGAAGACAAACTTCCCCCACTGTGCTGGAAGCTTGCAGTGGTTGATCAGGTCCACCCTGGAGCTGATGGGCTCGTACGTGTTGCCACTATACGTACCTCTTCCGGTACATTCAAGAGACCCATTACAAAACTTTGCCCACTTCCCATGCCAGACAACGGCATTTGTGAAGGTGGTGTTTTGACTAACTAACTATGTTCATTGCTTTGTGTTCGTTTGTTTGTTGGTGTTATATTTCAGGTGACTGTTTCTGGAAAAAAGTGTTAAACTCTTTTTTGGCGGGCGGCATGTTTAGGAACAAGTGTTAAACGGTTCGTCAGGCCTCACTTGCTTTGTGGCGAATCCCGTTATTTCCACTGGTCGGGAGGGGTGGGCTTGCTACCTGCCTCACCCGCTCCCAAAGTACCGTACATTCTTTCGCCAGTGCCACTATTGTGCTCAAACCAGTCACCACGGGGTGAAAGGTGCTGCAGACCTGCTGCTATGCAAACTCGGAAGACTATATCGAACGAGTGACAGTGTATTAATGTATCAACATGTATTGTATATAACGTTGTAATATAATATAATTAGTATAAATGTTCCACAGAAGTCCAGTGATTTGAAATCCCAGCACTATAAATTACAGTCCACCAGAGTATATTCTTCACAAATTATTATCAAACTTCCTTCAGTAATTAAGACACTCGTATGGAAATTATAAAACTCGCATACGCTCGTTTTATAAATATACTCGTGTCTTAATTATAGCCATTATAGGCTCGTTGCGTAATGTACTATTATGTTCGACCCTCACTATTATGTGTCTGAAAACTGTATCATAATGATGGTCATTATAACACTCTTTTTCATCATGTTACAGTTTCTCCAGCCAATCAGAGCTCGTTCATTGACCAATTAGGTCAATACCTTCACGCGTGCGCTCAAAATCCAACATGTCGGACATAAACACAACATCGAACTATAATAAATTACCGACATGGAATACGCACCGTCCATATGTTCGCGTAAATAAACTGGCGAATATGAGACAACAAATAGCACTGTACCTTAATATAATTTCTACACAGCGCATTCATTGTCTTCAAACAACTCCAGTGACAATATTACTGAGGGGCGGTAGATGTAAACACATGGCCTGCGTATGGCATTGCAAGCACACAGAGCGCATGCGTCGGTCGTCCAGAGATCTTGAAAGGCAGAGATATAACACCCAACGCTCGCTCTGCGATCACGAAATTCAAGTAGCTGACTCTCAACAGTTATTTATGAATATTTATGTTAAAACATATAACAAAGTTATAGTTATCGTCGAACATAAACAGTCGTATGCAACTCACCTATAATGGTAATTAAGACACTCGTATGGAAATTATAAAACTCGTGTCTTAATTGTAGCCATTATAGGCTCGTTGCATAATGTACTATTATATCCTTAATTTTTAGGATATTAAAATGTTTAAGAAAACAAAAGTTAAAATTAATGAATAACCTTACAAAACATTTATGTAAAAAATGAATTAAAACATGGTAATTTATGAATTATGTAAAAGATGTCAAAAAATAACGAATATTTTCCAGGACTACATGCGGTCAGATATCAAAAAGGAAAATTTCATGATTTATTTTCAAAATAAAGTGCATCCAGTTATCAATATGGAAAACATCTTGAATGTTTAAAACCGAAATTTAAAATTTAAATTTGAAGATGTCTTCCGTATTGATAACTGGATGCACTTTATTTTGAAAATAAAACAAGAAATTTTCTTTTTTGATATCTGAATGCACGTAGTTTTTGAGAATTCAGAATTATAAGGTTACAATTAATATTTTTATTTTGATGTTTTGTAAGGGTATACATTTATTTAATTACAACTAGCAACCCGACCCGGCTTCGCCCGGGAGAATGTACTACGTGATAAGAGCTTTTTTTTTTCTCCAGTGTCAATGAACAACGACCAATATCCGTTTTACGTCTCGGCATGATGGGTTAAAATCACTGACTGGACTATTAGTTATATTATCATGCAGGTGCATGTGCAACAAATTCTTGTCAGACGTAATTTAAGAATGGCGATGTGTATGAAACACAAATCCCCCTTCCGTCCAATCTTAACTTGACTGTGAATTTTGCGGAATGAAAAGTTCACGGGTGAAATGAAGAAAACCCGAGTTGCACTTCCAGGGAAACTCCAAACACAACCACCCTTCTCAGAAGTCAACTCAACACGACTCAACGGTTTGCTGCTGGCTGTATCTGGGGCAATAGCCTGTAACAGGGATGACAGATTCGCCCTTAGATAGCTCGTAAACTGTTGCCTCAGTATTTGAATGGACATGGTTGGAAGAAATTAAAACGTAAAAACACTTATAGTGGGCGATGTATTGCAGATAGACATATGCTCTCGCGGACTTTTTTGTAGAACTTTTCATACTGAACAATTCTTAGACTCATAGTATTGAGATATTTTTAACAGTTTGCCCAGCGTAAGCTTACAAAGCGCTCGGACGCCAGTTTTATTTTCGACATTTTCACTGAAATCGTTACTGCTCGGCTTCCTTTGATCATAAATAAATAGTTTTCTACAGAAATAATCCTAGAGATATCCTTTACAGAATGCTGGAAACCGCATCAAAATCCAGCCAGTGGTTCTTGAGTTTACCCGTAACAAACAAATCGGAGACTTTGTTTTATGCCAAGTAGAGATTAAGATATTTTTACTGTATGTTTTAGAATAGATTTTGCCTTAGCTAAAGCTGAAGTAGAGTCCATCGAAGGGTCGAAATATGTATTTAAATGTAATAGCACAGCACAAGCCTCTGACGTTCAACTAGGATTTACGAGGCCCCGCTTCCAAGGTGACTTCTGCAAACCACACACCCATCGTAAAGTCTTGACGGCTAGCGTGATGGACTAGTAGCACCGTAACCATGGAGGATTCAAATACTGGTATGGAGGTTGCAATGAGCCTGGATGACTGATAAAATGGGTAGGTTCCCGTGCATGTTAGAAAGTGCTTCCCCGAAATAGGCAACTTCAACTCGAGGTCAATAACGGTGTGGTACGTTGGTTGGTTCCTTAGTTTAGGGGCTGCGACAACGTGGTCATGTAGCCCCGTGTACTTTGGGTGTGTGCAGAATCTGTCTGACATCCGGTGTTAATTGTAATGGCTGTATTAGTGTGTGTTATCTGTGATACAAGTAGGACTGCAGACGATCAATTCCAAGTTTTTAGTTTCTACTTTTGCTACCAAATGCTACCGTCCACGACATCTACCTGCTGACGTGGCTACTAAATGTCATCGCAATCAGCACCTGTCGGCGAACGTTGGAACTAATATACCGTTAATCAAATACAACCTACAAATTTTAGCTTCACACAAGTGCAGTGAGTGGAAGGTTCTTTTACATGCCATAATCTATGACATGGGCCCGCTGGCTTTACTTCCCCTCCAAAGGAAGGCATACTGAGGGATTTTAACGCTCTTAAAAATCCGACGACTTTGCCTGGAATTGATCCCGCGATCTTGGGCATAGAAGCTCAGCATGCTACCAACTACGCCACCGAAGCCACCAGGTGTAGTACGTAACTAACATTTTTAAAATATCGTATGGCCTCGGGTGCCGGGTGCAAGCTTTGTAATTTGACACCCAGAGGGCAGCTTGCATGTCGAATTTTGTTGTTCCTTGAAGCACTATGAAAGTCAAGGAGGTTAGATATCGGAGCTCCTTGACACTATACCGCTTTCTAGCAGAGAAATGAGGAACTTTGTATTGGCGGAAACACCCGAGATTAATTTTGCCATTATGAACATGCGTGACGTAATTTTTACCGCCTTTCAAAAATCACTCACCACTGCCAGGAGGGAACCTGCAATCTTGGGGTTAATAGACCGACACGTTAACCACTCACGCACCGTGGCAACAGAACTTGTAATCAGGTATTATTCTGTAATTTTTTGGGGCGTGGTGACGTAGCGGTCAAGCTGCTGGCCTCTCACCAAGGTGGACTGGGTTCGATTCCCGGTCAATGCATGTGAGATTTTCTAAGTGAAATGTCATGTCCTGTGGTTCGGAATCCACGTAAAAAGGAGGTCCCGTGGCTCATAATCACAGGATTCACGGTCACGTAAAACTACAATCTTCCTTTTTTTTCTGTAATTTGCCAGGAAAATATCGGGATAGAATCACCCTCAGTATGGGCGCTGTCAACGCCAGCAAATTAACCATTTATCTCTAGACTTTCGACTTACTCTTACAGTCGTGGTGTGCAACTTAACGCGCATGGCTACGCTGTGGGCGGGTCAATATTTACAGTGCTCTACTCGTCTCTGAACCGCGGTGTCCCCATCGGCACAACCAGCTGAGAACTTCCACCACCCAGCTGTCATATCAGTGTGAATTTAGTGCTTTATGTTGGCATGCCTCCAAGCATCGGCAGTCATCTTAAATTCTAAGTTTACATATTCAATTAAACAGTTGTAATGTAGGCACTTGGTTAAATCCAACTCATACACCGCTAGATGAGATCTGTGTCGGCGAATTAAATGTATAATAATACCTGTTTCAGCACGTGAAAGAAAGAAATAAACATTCAAATACATAAATAAATACATACACGAATAAATACATACATTAATAAATGCATAAATAAATAAAAACAAACATGCATAAATACATACATTAATAAATGCATAAATAATTAAATGCATACATGCATAAATACATACATTATTAAATGCATAAATAAATACATACATGCATACATACATTAATAAATAAATACATACATGCATAAATACATACATAAATAAATGCATAAATAAATAAATAAATTAGGGGCCGATAACCTCGATGTTTGGCCCCTTAAAACAACAATTATCATCATCATCATAAATAAATAAATACATGCATAAATACATTATTAAATGCATAAAAATAAATACATACATACATACATTAATAAATAAATACATACATGCATACATACATACATACATTAATAAATAAATAAATAAATAAATGCATACATGCATAAATGCATACATTAATAAATACATACAAACATGCATAAATACATACATTAATAAATGCATAAATACACACATACATTATTAAATGCATAAATGAATAAATACATGCATACATAAATAAATAAATAAATAAATAAATACATGCATAAATACATACATAAATAAATGTATAAATAAATAAATACATACATGCATAAATGCATACATTAATAAATGCAAACATGCATAAATACATACATACATTAATAAATGCATACATAAATAAATACATACATGCACAAATACATATATTAATAAATGCATAAATAAATAAATAAATTCATACATGCATAAAATATGCATTAATAAATGCAAAAATAAATAAATACATACATTAATAAATGCATAAATAAATACATACATGCATAAATACATACATTAATAAATAAATAAATACATACATGCATAAATACATACATTAATAAATGCATAAATAAATAAATACATGCATAAAACATGCATTAATAAATGCAAAAATGAATAAATACGTGCAAAAATACATACATTAATAAATGCATACATAAATAAATACATACATGCAGAAATACATACATTAATAAATAAATACATACATGCATAAATACATTCATAAATACATGCATAAATAAATACATACATGAATAAATAAGTACACAAATATATAAATAAATACATACGTGATTATAATAATACATAAATAAATGAAAAATCCACAGCCAGCTTCCAGTCGACCAACGGGTCAAAGAATGGAATGGAATGAATGAAGCCCTCATCTAGCGGCGTGGAAATGAACTGTGCCGGCTGCCGAAGCCTGTCGCTCTCCCCAGGGGCAATGATTAAATGAATGCCAGAAGAAATGAAATGAAATGACAATGGAGAGTGTTGCTGGAATGAAATTTGTGACAGGGGAAACCGGAGTACCCGGAGAAAAACCTGTCTGCCTCCGTTTTGCCCAGCACAAATCTCACATGGAGTGACCGGGATTTGAAGCACGGACCCAGCGGTGAGAGGCCGGCGTGCTGCCGCCTAAGCCACAGAGGCTCACATAAATAAATACATACATGAATATATAATACATACTGTGAATAAATAAGTAAATAAAATAATACATTTAAAAAAATATAAATCAATAAATATAAATTACAAATAATAAACAAATACATAAATCTGTGTGCCATTTCTTTGTTGTTGCTCAATAGTTTAAGACGATTGGGACATCTAGGCCATCAGCCTCATGTAGTTTGATGTGTGTTCAAGTTGTCCATGTTGGCCATGTGGTTAACACATTTTAACTCATAGTAATGTAGGCCAGTTGGGATATACTTCCCATATATAGACCCTATTATTTAATTTAATTTTCTTGTATTTTATTCTTTGGTCCTTTGGGCCACCGATGGACCGCGGTGCTTGTGTTTTAGCTGTTGTCTACTATTTCTGGTCTTCTTCATGGATTTTTTGGCGGCTGCTTTTGTGCTGAAATTTTGAGCCTTTGGACCAGTATTCGTTCATTTTCTGGTTGAACTCTATCTTACGTTCCTTGGATCATTTCTTGGACGCGTTCTTGCGAACGTCTGCAATGCATGTGAGGAAACGTCTGGTTTCAACTGTCAGACGGTAGCGACTCCTGTCTTTTATTGTGTCTTGCTGAATATTAATTATTTCAGCAAGCTCCTTTTCAGTTTGTTTGATCCACCCTTCTTGGCTACCTTGAAGATCTTATATGACAGCCTGTGGTGGTCCGTTCTGTACAGGTGTCCGTAGAAAACCAGGCGTCTCCTTATGATGGCATATGTGAGTTTACCCTGGTTTTGTCGAGTTCACAATTAGGTTAGTACCATCGCCTTCCATCTGGTAAGCTCCTTGGTCCCAATATTTTTTCGCAAGAATTTACTTTCCTGTACTTCATGGGCCCTTTTTTTTTATTGATGTGTAACATCTTTCCACTCGGTAGCTGGACATTTTTGTGGGAGTGATTTTGGAAATGAGACGGAAGTGGATGGGACGGAAGTGCATGGGACGGAAACAATGAGCGTGCGCAGTGGCGGAGTTCGGTACAAGGACGTACTGTAAGCCATGTGACTATGTGGAATGTAAATCGTACACGGTTTACCTCAAGGTTTGGAGGCCCCATTAAAGACATTGCTTCAATAAATAATCTTTAAATTGCCGTTCTTTGGAGTGAAAACATTCATTATATCATATTTGCTGCAAACAATTACGATTTATTAAATCTTCATACTTTTGCTGTATTCTTATTTAATGTAAGCACTCGATACCACGAGTGCTATATCGCATCAACAAACACTCCAAACAACGTAGGAATTCAGTATATTAACACCGACTACTAACAATAATTGAAACTTCGTTGGTCCAAATAGCTTAATCACTTAATCACTTTGTATTTTGTAATGAAAACACCCATATATAGCCCAAAAGTTACACTTCTAACATGTGCAGATAAACTTGCCAGCTGATTGAAATCGAGTTCGTAGTTGTCTGCGCGAACCACTAGATGGCTCGCATAATCGGTGTCGCCAGTTTCTCGTGGGAGTTTCCGGCAGTGGTTTGCTCCCGCTAACAGTTGCAGGTATATGTTACTACTGCAGATGCATTGGAGAATCCCTTCATGTTTGCTGGCACAAGGTAGCACTATGAGTTCATTCTTTAAAAAAAATGCGAGTAAGTAATATGGAATTATTCGAATAACATGTCAGATGTTACACATCATATGCGACTACTGAAAGGCTCGTATTTTTTTTTATTTTGTTTAAATTTATTCCTCAAGGCCCCAAGTTCGATTTCCATTCGGGCACTAAGACCTGTTACTGGCTTCTGTACAAATCATAGGGCATTAATTTAAAAGTAGAATCGGCACCAAATTCAAGGCTTTTCCTGACATTTTTGGCATCAGGAAGATGGGCTTGCACACCTCTGTCAGCAGCTGACATCTCACCGCGATCTCTGCAGCGCTCGTGGCACGATGGGCGGCCCAGCCCGGGCCGAGAAGACAAGTCACCGTTAGGTAAATCTCGCGCTTCTCAGTACACAAGTTTCGTGCGCTGCGTCGGCAATTTTTAAATTCATTTTCTAGAACACCGAGCCGTGAACATTCTGCCCTACATATGAAGACAATTTTTGGCGACCAATTCTCTACACAATTTCATTTCATGCATTGCGAGAGAGATTGCAATAATCGAGTAACGGTTCGTGTGTTTCGTCATGACTGTCATTACTCTCTCCTCTCTTTCACAAGATTGCTACCTGTTGTTCTAAAACCCAGACATTAGATATAAAGAAGAAGAGGAAGAAAGGAATTTAGGAAGGAAAAAGAAAAGGAAGAAATGAATGAATGAATGAATGTAGGGAGGGAGGGTGGAATTGAATGAAGAAAGTAGAATGGGTGGGGAGAAGAACGAAGCAAGGATGGAGGGAAAGAATGAAAGAAGGATGGAAGGAAAGGATGAAGGAGGGAAGGAATAGAGGAAGGAAGAAGGGAAGGAAGGAGGAAAGAGGAAAGAGTGAAGGAAGGAAGGAAAGGAGGAAGGGAAGGTAGAATAATTGATTGAAGGAAATAAAGAGGGAGGGAAATAAGGAAGGAGGTAGGGAGGATGGAAGGACTGTAGGGAGGAAGAAAGGAATGTAGGGAGGGAGGGTGGAATTGAATGAAGGAAGGAAAGAGGGAGGGAAGGATGGAAGCTTGTAGTTTCAATTGATCATTAATCTCGTAGTCTTAAGTCAGAGGAGCTCCGAATCCACAGGACGAGACCTCAAAAATCTCACGAATATTAAACGGGAATGGAACTCGACCGGTGGAAGGTAAGCAGCATCGTACTCTGTATATGTTATAGTCGCTGTTTCATTTAAGCATTTATGTATTGTTTTCATCAGTCCCGTGTACTTGGGTGTGAGATCTGTTAGACAATGTGTGCCATTATGGTCTCAGCACTACTGTGTGTACAGTTCACGCCACGGTTTTGGGCCGGTCAGTCCCGGTTTCACGCAGGCCCAACGAGAGGGAGGGGCAAACGGGGCTGTAGCCCTGGGGCCCGTTCTTGCTGAGGGGCCCGTTCTTGCTGTGGGGCACGCGAAAGTAGAAAAACTCAGAGTATACAAATTAACCCAATTTTACGTATTTGCCAACAAATTTGATATTATATGACATTCAATGTAGATTATCTGACTCTAGTGGACATGCTACAAAATACTATAAAGAGAACATGTAAACAACTGTTATCTTCGTATCTTCCAGGGGCACATGGCCTCGTAGTTTCTCCCCTTAAAACCTCAATAACTAACTTCATATCTTCGCGGCCAGAGAAATAATAGTTTCCACTGTTTATGGGGAGGAAAGTTTCTAAATAACCTTTCAACTCGACCTACTGTAATAGCCGTTAAGCTACTGTACATAAGATTGTGAAACGTGTTGAACTATTTCTGTGATGAGAGAGAGTAAAATTTTCGGTCAGATACAACAAAAACGACATTGCAAATTTACAATGAACAACATTAGTGCGTTCCAAAAAAAAATTAATTGGAGAAATGCACAAAGTTTTTAGGGGGCTTTAAGAAAAAGCAAATTTGATATTTCCACGATGTCACGGAACGAACAAATATGCTCGCTCTCCACGGCCCTGGTTTCATGCCGTACAGAGGACAGTCTGCGAGCCTCACGCATGTGCAATTGAACCTCTGATTGGAAAAGGGAATAACTGGTGATAGCCATAGTTTTCAGGAATCAGAAAAAAATGTATAAAAATGTTTCTGTTATACTTACCAAAAAACATTTCACATAAGAAATGTTCTTTTATACATAAGGAACCATTATATGTAAGAAAACATTAATTTTATCTTACCGTAACGCCACTGGAATGGTTTAACTTTTGAAAAGTTATTCCCTTTTCCCAATCACTGGGAACAAAAATAGTTATAAATATAAATTTGCATCCTTAAAACCTTTATTTCTCCCGTATTGAATGGAATCTTGGCGTTGTGAAATAATTAAAAAAACTACTCACAAATTAGTTATTACATAAATTACAAGCTTCATGGAATGTACACCTAGCTAAAACATCAGTCTTTATTGTTCATCTTAATCATCTGTGGTCATTTTTAGTTTTCTATGATACAATGTTGTTGTAAAATTCCCTGTGCTGCTCAGGAATGTATTTTATTATTTTCTTGACATCATTAATCTTTTTTACTACTTATTGAGTTATTCCCTTACTCCACTCACCGCCTAACAAACATGTGATTTTAACCGGTATGTAAGTACAGAGATGTTTCCTTCCTCCGCTCAGTAGATGCACCTACATTTAAGAAAAAAAAAAATGGCTATTTCAGTTTATTTTACCGAAAAAGTCAAGTTATTCCCTTTTTCCAATCAGTGGTTCAATTGATGCGTGAGTTTTCGGAAAGCAACTCATGTATCAATTGCACATGTCTGAGATTCGCCACCTCTACTCAGTACGACTGTGAAACAGGGACTGGCCGGCTAAAAACCGTGGCGTGAACTGAAATGTTAATTGCGGGCTACTATTCAGAAGGATCCAGCCGTGGCCTAAGTTTGGTGCCAAATTTTCAATATTTTCCTGTAGTGTAATTAAAAAAGGAGATTCTGCCACTTGTAATAGGCACAGAGGAATAAAACTTATGCGCCACACAATGAAATTCTGGAAAAGGGTGTTTGAAACCACAATTTATTAGGAAAAGACAGTTTCGATTTGTTCCGGGACGCACAACGATGGTTGTAATACTTGTATTGCGTCAGTTGATGGAACGCTACCACGAGATATGGCAAGAAGAAACCTTTGTTTGTGAACAGTGATGAGATCTGGAACTGCATAGGAGAAAAGGTAGTTCCCGAGAAGCACGTAGACTACTGGTAATCCAAGAAATGTAAAATTCATTCATTTGTGTCAGAAATTCACAAAATAATGAAATAAAATAAAATTGAATTTAAGTACATGCAAAACGTAAAGTTATATTTCCCAGTGTTGCCTATGTAACTATTAAGTTTATTGACTGACTGAAGAGTTACAACCAACATATATATAATTGAATTCAATGAAATGGATATAAATGAATATTAATTTAAAGCAAATTGAATTGAAAAGAGCAAATGTACTATTAGATTGTATTTGTTTAACGTATGCCACTTCTAGGATCTGCGACTTCGGTGGCGTAGTTGGTAGCATGCTGAGCTTCTATGTCCAAGGTCGCGGGTTCAAACCCGGCCGAAGTCTTCGGATTTTTTAAGAGCGTTATAAATCCCTCAGTATGCCTTCCTTGGAGGGGAAGAAAAGCCGGCGGTCCCATGTCATAAATTAATGGAATGTAAAACAACCATCCACTAATTACACTTGTGTGAAGCTAAATTATAGGTTAGATTTGACTAACGCTCTTAGGTTCCAAAGTTCACCGCCAGGAGTCGACTGCGGTGGCATCTAGTAACTAAGTTCAGAACTAGTTGTCGTTGACAGTGGCGTTTGGTAGCAAAAGTAGGAACTACTTGAAAATTGAATGTCCGCAGTCTTTACTTGAATAAAAAATTGATAACACACACTAATACAGTCATCACAATTAACACCGGTTATCAGACAGATTCTACACATACCCAAAGTACACGGGGCTACATGGCCGCGTTGTCACAGCCCCTAAACTGAGGAACCAACCAACCATCAAGGGTCGTCACACTGACTAAAACCTAATCCTATTCTGAACATGATAATTGACACAGAGGACACTGATACACAGTGTGTTCTTCCACACTGTCGCACTTGTTGTTGCCTAAAGTAAAACCCGATCGTTTGAGGATGACCTTGGACTTGACAACATCTACACTTCATTGGATCAGTGATCTCCAAACACACCAATTATTCTCGTCGTGGCCAGCCACAAGATGTTATCATGGCTCCATCCAAACTGTGTACTGATTCCTTGATTTCCACAGTGGGACTCGCGACTCAACTGGTGATTTATCCAAGGCCTAGAACGTACGGAGAAAACTTTTCGTCGGTTGAACATGTTCAATAATACTGTAGTAGTGCTGAGGTAAGCAGTGCAATGTTGTAACAGACTACTGTACCATGTTTGTTGTAGTTGTTTTTGTATTATCATTTAGAAACTTGCAACATCGTGGACATTTCAGTATGTATGGAATTTGTCTGATGTTATTGTTGTTGTTGTTTGAGTCTTCAGTCTTTTGACTGGTTTGATGCAGCTCTCCACGCCTCACTGCCCTGAGCTAATCGTTTCATCTCTACATAGCTACCACACCCTACATCCGAGGCAATCTGTTTAACATATTCCAACCTTGGTCTACCCCTACAGTTCTTGTCCTCGACCCTACCTTCCATAACTGAGCATGCTATTCCTGGGTGTCTTAATAAGTGTCCTACTAACCTATCTCTTCTCTTCATTAGCAGTCGCCAGAAACATCTCTCCTCTCCCACTCGTCTCAATACCTCTTCGTTTGTAACCCTATCTACCCATCTGATCATCATTCTCCTGTAACACCACATTTCAAATGCTTCAATTCTCCTCTTTTCTGCTGCACCAACAGTCCAAGTTTCACTTCCATAGAGCGCCACTCTCCAGACAAGGCTTTCAAAAATGACTTCCTAATACCTAAATCTATTACCGATGTCCACAGATACCTTTTTTTTTTTTTTGTAGAAATGCTTTCCTTGCCTGAGCCAACCTAATTTTTATATCCTCTTTGCTTCGTCCATCACTGGTTATTTTGTTTCCTAAGTAACAGAAGTCTCCTACTTCCTTCTTGTTGTTAATTTGTTTACGGGCTTAGTGACATCGTGGACAATTATCCCTGTGTACTTGGGTGAGTAAAATTTGTCTGATAACCTGTTTTATTGTGATGAGTGTAATAGTGTAATTCAGATGAGGATTGCGGAGAAGGTGGCTGTGGCCTTTAATTATGAACCATCCCGGCACTAGAGTAGACGAGGGGAACCACAGAAAACCACTTCCAATATGGATAAGATGGGAATCGAACCCACGTCTTCTCAGTTTTGCCTTACGAGCCTGAGGTGGGCCCCGTTCCAGCCCTCAGACCAGAATTACATTTCTTAGCAGTGCCGGGAACTTGTAATTGGTGCTAGTATTGGGAGAAATGCACAGTGGCCGTGCCATCCTGGCATTTCCTTGGAACAAAAGGATACAGTCAGTCTGAGAGACTAGACTTTATATCATTTCAAATGACGCATGCTACAATTGCTACACATGTTAGAAAGGCTCAGGAGGGCTTCTCGCTTCGCTCAAAGTCCCAGGAATCTTTGCACTCTGCTGCATGACGTCACGCACTCGCCGTCTCCGTATCACATAACGCCAGATCCCAGGAGTAAACTCAAGACTCAACAGACTCCATTACCTCGGGGCTACATGACCACGTTGTCACAGCCCCTAAACTTAAGAACCAACAGACTCCATTACCCTTTAACTTAGGCTTCCCGCGCGGGGACTGTATGACGTCACGCACTCGCCGTCTCCGTTCGCATAACGCCAGACCCCAGGAGTAAACTCAGACTCGGTGCATACGCACTGAACAACATGGTGACGTCATACACGCCGTAACCGTGACGCATAACGGTAAAACTGAGCATAACGATGAAGTCGACAAGATCATTTGAAATGATAAAAGCGGGGGGGGGGGGGGACAGAAAACCACTTCTAGGATGACTGAGGCAGTGATCGAACTTCCAGATTTCCCGCACGAGACTGAGTATACCCCCACAACCCTTGGTAGAACTGGGATTCGATTCGGGATCTTCAAGAACCAGAAGGTTAGACCACAGAAGGTCAAGACTCTAATAGTATGAAAATATTACTCATCCTATGGTAACCGCCATGACAAACAACTATACTTCTTCGTTCCTTCCTTTAATTCTTTCTTTCTTTCTTTCTTTCTTTGTTCATAAATCGTGACGTTATTGAAGCTCCATCTTGCCGTAGAAAATTGGAAAACACTGATCACTTCACAACCACTACTTCGTAGTACCTATTTGTTGTTGTTGTTTGAGTCTTCAGTCTTTCGACTGGTTTGATGCAGCACTCCATGCTTCCCTGTCCTGAGCTAATCGTTTCATCTCTACATAGCTACCACACCCTACATCTGAAGCAATCTGTTTAACATATTCTAACCTTGGTCTACCCCTACAGTTCTTGTCCTCGACCCTTCCTTCCATAACTAAGCTTGCTATTCCTGGGTGTCTTAGTATGTGTCCTACCAACCTATGTCTTCTCTTCATTAGCAGTCGCCACAAACATCTCTCCTCTCCCACTCGTCTTAATACCTCTTCGTTTGTAACCCTATCTACCCATCTGATCTTCATCATTCTCCTGTAACACCGCATTTCAAACGCTTCAATTCTCCTCTTTTCTGCTGCACCAATAGTCCAAGTTTCACTTCCATAGAGTGCGACAGTCCAGACAAAGGTTTTCCAAAATGTCATTCTAATACCCAAATCTATATTCGATGTCAACAGATTCCTTTTCTGTAGAAATGCTTTCCTTGCCTGAGCCAACCTACTTTCTTATATCCTCTTTGCTTCGTCCATCACTGGTTATTTTGCTTCCTAAGTAACAGAAGTCTCCTACTTCCTTTAGTTTTTCCCCTGCCAATTTGATGCCCATAGAGGTTTCTGATTTATTGCGGCTGCATTAAAATATTTCTGTTTTACAGTTATTAATTTTTATCATGAATTCTTTCCTCAAGACGGAGTCCATACCATTCAAAAACTCATCACCCTGAAAAATGGAATAGAAGGACGCGAGATTATTGAACTACAGTACCTTATTATTGGTGAGAGAATTCCAATATGGTCGGAATTAAATACTGACCCTGCCTTTCCTTCGCGATAAGAACGGCTATAAATCTAGTGCTCTTTATTCTAACAACAATATTACGGGCGGCTACGGTGGCGTAGTCGGTAGCATGCTGAGCTGCTATGCCCAAGTTAGCGGGTTCAAACCCAGCAGAAGCCGTCGGATTTTTTAAGAGGGTTAAATATCCCTCAGTATGCCTTCCTTCGGAGGGGAAGTAAAGCCGGCGGTCACATGTCATAGATTTATGGCATGTTAAAGAACCTTCCACTAATTACACCTGTGTGAAGCTAAATTGTATAGGTTAAGAAAGTAAACAACGCTCTTAGATCCCTACGTTCGTTGCCAAGAGCCGACTGCGATGGCGTCTAGTAGCTAAGTTCTGAACTAGGCCTAGTAGTCGTTGACGGTGGCTTTTGGCGGCAAAATTAGGAACTATTTGATAAATTCAAAGTTGCAGTCCTTCCTTGAATTAAAAAACAGATACACACACTAATACAGCCATCACAATTAACACCGGCTATCAGACAGATTCTACACACACCAAAAGTACACGGGACTACATGACCACGTTGTCGCAGCCCCTAAACTAAGGAATCAACCAACCAACAATATTACGAATCAAATGACATAACGATTTTGGCCTATTTTCATTTATGAGATCACCTTTTGTCCGTAAAAGTGTGTGTCTGTGTGCGCGCGTATATGTGTGCCCCCTCCGCCCTAATAATATCGAGAGGGCTGGAGCGATTTCAATGAAACTTGGTAAGGACTTGCTATTACCTCGCCCAATCTCAACCGTGCCCTTCATATAAGTATCACCATTGCAACATAGCGGCTGCGCGAAATATTTCACTGGCATTCATTACCACCAAAACACCGGGTGAGTGGCTGCTGGCAGTCGCTCACATACGGGAGGCGGGGAGGTTCGAATCCCCCGCAGGCAAACTTGAAGATGGTCTTCTGTGGTTTCCCATCTTCCTTCCAGGCAAATGCCGGGGTTGGTACCTAACTATAGACCTTCCAACTCCTCGTCCTTACATTCAAACTTTCCTCCCCAGACAACACTCCACACGTGACGGTACTTGTAGCTCATCCTATGGGTGTCCGCCTAGAAGCAGCTACACACTGGTGGGCCGAACATGTCCTCGGACACTCCTGGCACTAAAAGCCATAGGCTGAAAAAAAAAACACCAAAACTATTACCACTATCGACCTCAAATGTTGTATGGTAATCGCGGATTCTATCATAAGAAGAGCCTGACACACCAGTCTCTGCCGCAACACAGTAACGCATTTATGTTTCTTCATGCCTCCTCTGAACTCTATGACACGCCCTACCTCCTCAAGTGCCAATGTAGCAACATCGACCATTCTCTGCCTGGACTTGAACGTGGGAACATAATACTAACGCAATGGAGGGAGAAGGAAGCAGCAAAGTTAGCGTCGCTCTCAAGAATTGTACAACCAACAACACGAATAATAGGCTATCGATACAGAAATGGCTTCAGGACTTAAGACCTCCTGGACAGTCATGAGCCGCTGGGTGCACAGAAGAAAGAACAATTATTTTCCGAACGCACCCAGTAGGCTTGTTATTGCCAGTCCCGGTGCTCGAATGAGTTCCTCTCCTGATCATTTAGAAAAAAAAACTTATTTGGGATAAAAAAAAGTGACAGTCAGTCTGAAAGACTAGACTTTGTATCATTTTAAATGCTACAAATGCTTAAAAATGCCAGAAAGGCTGGAGGCTTCTCGCTTCGCTCGAAGCCAAAGACTCTTGACATGTTAGAAAATTATCTGCATAATACTTATCTTGCTTATCTTGTTTCAAATTACTCGCGAACGACAAGTGCAAACCAAGGGCAAAGCAAGGTCTGGCGCGCGGGGACGTGCCCCTTCCATCCTGTCTAAAGACACTTATAGTGGGCGATGTATTGAAGATAGAGATATGCTCTCGCGGACTTTTTTGTAGAACTTTTCATGCTGACCAATTCTTACGCTCATAGTATATTGATATTTTTAATGGTTTGCCCAGCGTAAGCTTAAGAAGCGCACGGACGCCAAGTTTGCTTTCGACTTTTTCACTGAAATCGTTAATGCTTGGCTTCCTTTGATCATACATAAATTATTTTCTACGGAATCTTTCCTCGAGATATCCTTTACAGAATGGTGAAAACCGCATAAAAATCCATCCAGTGGTTCTCGAGATTACCCGTTACATCCAAGTATCGGGGATTTTTAGCCTACTTTCGATTTTTGCAAAAAATGAAAGTAGACTTATGAGATCAAACCAGGGCGAAAAAAGTGTGTCTGTCTGTGTGTGTGTATGTGTGTGTGTGAGTCTCTCTGTGTGTGTGTATGTGTGTGTGTGAGTCTGTGTGTGTGTGTGTGTGTGTGTGTGTCTGTGTGTGTGTGAGTGTGTGTACTCTGAATGTCTGTCCCCCCCCTATCAATTCGAACACGGTGAATGCAAATTGAACGAAATTTGGTACAAAGGTAGCACTAGCAAAGGACACCTCATTGTCATGTTTTATATCGCCGCCATCTTTACTAAAACTGAATGGCGGCCACTCAAACGTTCAAAACGTAAAATCAAATAACGACTAACCAAATCATCCGATCTCTACCAAATTTGGTAACAACATACCTTCGTATAGGATGCGTCTTGTGACCAAATTACAAGGTCGTCCGCCATACTGAAATGGTATGGCGGCTCGCGAATTATGCAAACTTTATAATCCATATCATGGGACCCACCAGTTCCGATTATCGAGCCGAGAATCGTTTTAACTGTTCTAAAGGAAGAGGCACGTTCGAAATTAAAAGTTTATTTTGTAATACTATAGTGCAGACGTGATTTTAAAAAGCTGAACTGATTCAGTAATAAGACAAGATGGCAGCGGATATCTTGTGCCGGACTTATATTTCACTAATTTGAGTATTGCATGCAATATAGCGTACTGATAAAAAATAAATAAACTTTGTATGATATGCTTTATATATAAATAATATACTCCAGTGATGAAATCGTTTAGTATAAATCATTATTTGCTAACAAGTTCTATGTAAGTCATTTTAAATAGAACGATATTCGTTGACACAATTAGCTCAGTGGTAGAGCGTTAGCCTATCGCTCAAATGCCTATGGTTCAAACCCGATCAAAGCTAGGTTTTTTGCTTGAAATGTTATATGTTTATTGTTTTGTAATGACTCAGATGTTTTAAAATTAAGCGTTATATTGTGCACATTATGGTGTAAAATATATATTTAATTAAAACATAATTCGCCAGCAGATTTACTCGGGACATCTAGCTGCCAAAAAGGTAACTTCCAGATTTTATTGAAAAGTTTCTTCTTCTGGCCGCTAGAATGCACTCGCTCTGTTAGGATTATATTATCGAAAATATCCACATAGTTTGTATACACACGTCTCTGTAGGGTCATGGAAAGATTTGTTAATTCAATTAGGGTTGTGAAAGCCATGCACAACCAGACGTGTAAAGACATGCCTCAACTCAAAGTTGGATGTTGCCCACGGCAGGTCGTAATAATAATAATAATGTTATTGGTTTTACATCCCTTTTAACTACTGCTGATTTTAGAGACACCGGGGTGCCGGAATTTTGGCCCGAAGGGGATCTTTAACGTGCCAGTAAATGTACTGACACGGCTCCCTCGCATTTGTGCACCCTCAAATGCCAGCTGACTGCGCCAGGATACGAACCTGCAACCTAGGGCCCAGCAAGCGAGAACGTTACCGCTGAGCCACGCCGCCAGTCCGGTCGATTATGTCTCCAGATCCATAACATTCTTGATATACTTCTTATCTTTCTTTCTTCAATGATGGTAGCAGTTTTTATCTAGGTTGTGGCGTTTGGTAGAGGTAAATCGTTTCTAAGGTCTTCAACAAAGAATAGTTCTATTATACTCTTTGATAATAACAACGAGTTATAACTATACTCATACATTTAGGAGAAAGTAGGCTATATGTTCTTTACTGAACATCTTGTTGTCTTATACTAACGAAGTAGAGATTGTTGGGGAGCACATGCACCAAGCGGTACTATGACGTCACACACCTCAGTGCATCTGAGTACATTTCGTCCCGTCACCGTAACGTAACGCCAGACCCCAGCGTAACGACGAAGTCGACAATATCATTTAAAATGATAATATAACCATCTGCCACTAGTTTTGAGGCGAGTAGTGGCGGAAACTGTTGTTGGCATACACACTATTACTTAATTGCGTTGATCATTATCATATACATAAATGCTTGCCACGGTGGGTGAGTGGTTATCGTATCGGGCAACCAACACCAAGCTTGCAGGTTCGCTCCTGGCCATGGTAAGTGATTTTTGAAAGGCGAGAAAAATCACGACATGAATGTCATACGTTGTTGGCATGTTAAAGAACCCATTTGAATTCAGTAGGCCGTGTTCATAATGGCAAAATTAATCTCGAGATTTTCCGCCAATCATAAAAGTTGCTCCTTTCTCTACTAGAAAGCGGTATAGTGTCAAGGAGCTTATATATCTAACATCCTTATCTTTATAAATAATTCATGTTTTTGGGCTAATGCCGTGTGTATTTAAATTAGAACCATACGTTTCGGAGAAACCTTGCCTCCTTTTTCAATGGAATCAAACAATGTGGCCAAAGAAAGTATATCAATGAGATTACAAAAAATTACAAAAAATATAGATAAATTCCTCTGCGCTACTCTGTCCGCCGTTCTACCATGGTCCATACAGTAATTTCTGGCAGCTGCTCTCTGGTGACGAACAGAGGAATTTATCTATATTTTTTGTAATTTTTTGTAATCTCATTGATATACTTTCTTTGGCCACATTGTTTGATTACATTGAAAAAGGAGGCAAGGTTTCTCCGAAACGTATGGTTCTAATTTAAATACACTCGGCATTAGCCCAAAAACATGAATTATTTATATAGTAATCAGTGCCGTGAAAGCCTTAATATACATCCTTATCTTTCATAGCGCTCCAACGAGCGATAAAATTCCACATGCAAGCTGCCCTCTGGCCGTCAATTAACAAAGCTTGCACCCGGCACCCGAGGCCATACGATAAAATATATAAAATTATATACATAAATATCGACAATTTGTTTAAAAAGTCCACTTCTAGCTCTATCTTTATTGAGAAATAAAGAAGCAAGAAATAAACCACTTGTAATGAAAGTAATTGTGTAATTTTTCATAGCATAGGATGAATGACGAAACGAAGTGGGTTAAGGAGAAGTATTTAGACACGAAAAATAAATTGTACGAGTATCCCATTGTAAGTAAGAAAGCTTGTTACCTCACGTTGTTCCAAATAAAGGCCATGACTTCAGAACCAGAAAACTGAAAGTCAAGCATAATTATAGTAATGGAACGTGTCCACTCCCACACGTCCTCTCGAACTCGTTTGGTCTTATGACCGAGGTTCAGCACGAACCAGCACACAGCGTGATGCAGCCACTGGTCAAGGGAACGTGACGCCAAATTGTGCTAACTAACCGTGGAGGATGTGTAACTGAGCAGAATAAATGACATTCTTCGCAGTATGATTACGGTGCTGGGAAATATGTTGCCTAAAGGCGTAATTCATTCAATGCCAATACCGGGTGAATTAGCCGTGGTCGTTACGGCATGACTGTTGGCTGTCGCTCACATCCGGGAGGCGAGGAGGTTCGAATCCCTCCGCCAGCAACCTTGAAGATGGTCTTCTGTGGTTTCCCATCTTCCTTCCAGGCAAATGCCGGGGCTGGTCCCTAACTATAGGCCACAGCCGCTACCTTCCAACTCCTCGTCCTTCCATTCCAACGTTCCTCCCCAACGGTACTTGTAGCTCACCCATTGGGTGTCCGTCTCGAAGCAGCTACAAAATTGGCGAGCCGAACATGTCTTCGGACACTCCCGGCCTAAAAGCCATACGCTATTAAAAAAAATGAGTCGGATGAAATGTATGAGATGACTTGAGATAATGTCTTCACATTGGTATCGACTGAATTACGCCTTTAGGCAACACATTTATGTGCAATTCACAGAACTTGTCTGATAACCTGTGTTATTGTGGTTGATTAATAATTAATATAGTATGGCCTCGGGTGCCGGATGCAAGCTTTGTTATTTGACATCCAAAGGGTAGTTTGCATGTCAAATTTCGTTGTTCCTTGAAGCACTATGAAAGTCAAGGAGGTTAGATATCTAAGCTCCTTGAACACTATAGCGCTTTCTAGTAGAGCAGGGGTTCCCAACCTGTGGTACGCGTACCCCTTAGGGGTACACGAAACATTTCAGGGGGTACGCGGCAGGCCATCCTTCTACTCGATCCACATGCGCAGTGAGCTTCGTGACTACTGTGTGAGTTATTTACGGCGCGTGTATTTGAACTCCACAAAGAATTGCATCTTTTCTTTACCGAGCACAATTCTAATTTATCATCAGTACTCAATGACTTTGGTTGGCTTTTAAAATTGGCCTATTTAAATGATATTTTTGAAAAACTGAACATTGGAATAAGTGTATGCAAGGTAGTGTTTCTGATATGTTCTACGTTGAAATGAAAACTAACGCAATGACTGCATAAATCACCCTTTGGGAAAAGGAACTGCAAAACAACAACTATATTTAAAAACAAGTAGTTCCGTGAAGAACTATACAGCCTATTTTCATATATCCTACTTATATTAATTTCCACTATCAACATACACAATTTCAGTTTGATTGCTGTAATAGATTCGTAGATATTGAGAACCGACTAAATATTTCGGATGGTCGCCATGTTGGATTTTATATATGTAGGTCCTAGAGTTATGTACTGTTACATGCAGATTATTGTGAACGTGTAGTATTCAAACTTCAATCGCATAATTAGGACACAAGAAAAAACAAGGAGATTTAAAAAGTTTTCACAGCTGCCATCTTGATGTTATGGAAACAATTGAAATAAATTAGATGCCAGTGGATTAACATTCGGATAAAGATTTACTGTACCATGTTTCACTGCACGCGGATGGTTAAATTGCGAGAAACGTCCATGTGAATATTTATAATTCGCGTCACCGCCATGTTGGATTTGTGATCACCAGGTTATTTAAAGTCCTATAGGTGAACTTAAGTTCATAGCCCCTATGAACATTAAAAAAAAGGAGTTTGATTGCTAAAATAGATTCGTAGATATTCATTATCGTCTAAATATTTCGGATGGTCGCCATGTAGGATTGTTAAATGTATAGGCCATAGAGTCATGTACCATTAAAGGAAAATTATTGCGTAGGTTCATTATTCAAACTTTCACTTCGATCGCATGACTACATGACAAGAAATAAAAACTTAATTTTAAAATTCGCACTGCCGCCATCTTGAGGTTATGTAAACAATTGAACTAAATTAGATACCAGTGGATTACAATGTGTATAAATATTTCCTGTACCAGGTTTCAGTGCGCTTGGAACATTAAATCGCGAGAAAGGTCTATTTAAAATGTTCAAATTCGCTTGGCCGCCATGTTCGTTTTGTAGTTAACCGGTTTTTGAAAATCTTATAGGTGGACTTCCAGTAGTGCCCTTTATCTCCGTACAAAATTTTAGGGAGATACCGCTAATAGTTTCAGAGATATAGAATGCCGGTGAAATATTTCGCACATCCGCCATCTTGTGATTATGTAAACAATAGAACGAAGTTAGATGTCGGTGCATTACAATGTATATAAACATGTACTGTACCAAGTTTCATTGCGTTTGGTTGGTCAAATCACGAGAAACGTATATTTAAAAGTCGCAAATTCGCTTGGCCTCCATGTTGGTTTTGTAGTTACCAGGTTTTCAAAAGTCACATAAGTGAACTTATAGCAGTTCCCTCTATCACCATAGAAAATGTCAGGGTAATATTGGTAATAGTTTCGGAGATATTGAATGCTGGTGAAATATTTCGCACAGCCGCCATGTTGGATTGGTGAGTATTAACAAAATTTGAA
This sequence comes from Meconema thalassinum, assembly GCA_946902985.2. Classification (NCBI taxonomy): domain Eukaryota; kingdom Metazoa; phylum Arthropoda; class Insecta; order Orthoptera; family Tettigoniidae; genus Meconema; species Meconema thalassinum. Next base: position 167,830,527 of record OX336396.1, read on the forward strand.
GGGCACGGTCGAGGTCGCCGGGAATAGTGCTATGAACTTTCCGAGTTTCATTGAAATCGCTCCTGCCGTTTAGATTTTATTAGGGGGGGACACACACACGAATCACACACACACACACACGCACACACACACGGACAAAAGGTGATCTCATAAGCCTATTTTTTCAAAATTGAAAATAGGCTAAAAAAGTCAATCCCTGGCACTACAGTCTACGGCCCATGACTGGCTAAGGCCGACCAAGCGACCACTGCCCGGCCATTTGGCCTGCAGATATTGGGGTGAGGCGTGATCAGCGCGTCGGGTCCCCTCGGCCGTTAATCTTGGTATTCGTGATCGGGGCGCTGTCTCACTGTCAGACAGCTACTCAATTGTCCTCACGAGGCTGAGTGAGCCCCATTCCAACACTCACGTCAGTTTTAAAATCCCTGACGGAGCCGGGGATCGAACCCGGGGCCTCCGGGTGAGAGGCAGGCGCGCTACCCCAACACCACGGGGCCGGCCCAACTATATTTTGTTTTATTAAAATATCTTTCCTTATAAAATTACAAAGGTTAAACCATACTAACTAAATACAGTACCTTTTGCATTTTTAATAACCATTATTGCCGGCCCCGTGGTGTTGGGGTAGAGCGCCTGCCTCTCATCCGGAGGCCCCGGGTTCGATCCCCGGCTCAATCAGGGATTTTAAAACTAACGTGAGGGTTGGAACGGGGTGCACTCAGCCTCGTGAGGACAATTGAGTAGTTGTCTGACAGTGAGACAGCGCCCCGATCACGAAAACCAAGATTAACGGCCGAGGGGACCAGACGCGCTGATCACGCGTCACCCCAATATCTGCAGGCCGAATGGCTGGGCAGCGATCGCTTGGTCGGCCTTAGCCCGTCATGGGCTGGATGGTGCCGGGGGGGTAAAAATAACCATTATTACTACCTAAGAAAGGTTAGTAGGGGGTACGCAGGATGTTTAATTTGTTAAAGGGGTACGATGGTTGAAAAAGGTTGAGAACCCCTGTAGTAGAGAAATGAGGAACTTTGTGTTGGCGGAAACTCCCGAGACTAATTTTGCCATTATGAACACAGACTACTGAATTCAAATGGTTTCATTGACATGCCAACATCGTACGACATAGTGTCGTAATTTTTGCAGCCCTTCAAAAAAAAAAAAAAAAAAAAAAAAAAAAAAAAGATCACTTACCACGGCCAGGAGCGAACCTGCAAGCTTGGGGTTAGTAGACCGACACGTTGACCTCTCACCCACCGTAGCAAACGTTATTGTGGTGTATTTGCAGTTCAGGTGAGGATTCGAAAGCAGGCAGCCGTGGTCTTAAGTTAAGAACCATCCTGGTATTTGCCTGAGGTAGAAATGGGAATCGTGCCGGCTTTTGTGAGGAGGAGCAGGTCCAGAGGTTGCCAGCCGATGGGAACAGAAGGAGCTATTTCGAGATATTTGCTGCGGAGGTAAGACTCTAAGATTACTGCAGGTTAATTGTCAGAGTTTAGGAAATAAATTAATTGAATTTTGGAATCTTGTAGAGACGTATTCTCCGGACATTGTCATTGCAACTGAATCTTGGTTATATGAGGGCATAAATAGTAGCGAAATAATTCAAGGGACCTACGAGATGTACAGAAGGGATCGGGGGAAGCGAGGTGGTGGGCTATTTATTTGTGTGCGCAAAAATATAGCTAGTTTCTTAAAGTGGGCTGATATGGATCATGAAATGTTATGTGTACAAATTTCGGATAAAGGAAATAAATTCCCTCTTCAGGTGATAGGGGCGTATAGAGCACCGAAAGATAACCTTTCTCTCCTCGAAACACTGTATGATAAAACTTGTACGGGTAATGCTATGAAAAAGAGCATAATAATTGCTGGAGATTTAAACCTCCCCAAAGTAGACTGGTCTGGTGAGTCAACTAGCTGTGGTCAGGCTCAGAGCGCTGCAAATAAATTCTTAAGGGAGGGGGGATTTTCCCAAGTAGTTGACTTCCCAACTAGAGACAATAATACCTTAGATGTTTATCTCGTAAGGCCTGTAGAGCTGTATATTAACTGTCTGAAAGTACCAGGAATTAGTGACCATTCTGGGGTTGAATTAAATATTAGATACGGTGACATTACAAAATTAGACTCTGATGTAGCAAATAAGATCATATTCCAGTATCGCAGGGCGGATCAGGGCAAGTTTCAGGGGTATTTGAGTGAGCTATTTGTAGGATGGGCATCGGACGGAAATCACATTAATATCCTGTGGACTAACTTTTTGAAAATTTTAAATAGCGCTGTTGATAAATTTGTCCCATTTAAATTGCTGAAACAAAACCCAGATCCTGAGTATTACACACGAGAAATTAGGAGTCTAAAACGGAAAATTAGGAAATTATACAATAAAAGACATGATAGTGACAAGTATATGTCCTTATCAAGAGAGCTCGTCTTAAAAAAGAGGGCTGCTCATGACAGTTATATGCAAGGTTTACTTGGTTCGGGAGGTGATGGGTGGAATTTTTTTTATAGTTATGTTAGGAGAAGAAAGGGAAATTCAAATAATTTGTCGATGATAATGTCTGGTGACGGTAAATTAATTACTGAGAAACAGGCCATTGCTAATGAATTAAATGTCTTTTACGGTAGCTGTGTGTTGGACCTTAACGACAAATCAGGGGCTCCCCTGTTCCAAATAAACCAGTCAGCAATTGTAAAGCTAATACAAAAACTACGTTTCAATGTATCAAAGGGTCCTGATAATATTGTTAGTGAAGTACTTAAACTAGGAGGTAGGGCCGTGGCACGATACTTGGAGCTGATGTTTAATGTGTCCATAAACAATGCGCAAATCCCAGATGACTGGAAAAGAGCTACGATAGTCCCAATATTTAAGGGAGGGAGCAGACTTGAATTGGGCAACTACAGGCCGGTTAGCCTTACGTCCATCGTTTGTAAACAGATGGGGCATCTCATTTGCGACTACTTGAGGGAACAGTGGGAAACATTATCATGGTTTAATGATAGGCAACATGGATTTCGGAAAGGTTACTCATGCGAGAGTCAGATGCTATCACTTTTTCAAGACATTAGCGAATCGTTAGACCACGGAGTTTCAGTCGACGCCGTGGTTATAGATTTTGCGAAGGCATTTGATGTCGTTCCGCATGACATGCTACTCCATAAATTAGCTTCGACGAAGATTGATAGAAGAGTAATTTTATGTATCCAAGAATTTTTGACGGGTCGTTCCCAGAAAGTGAAAGTCGAAGGCATATTCTCGGATGAAATTACCCTAACGTCGGGTATCCCTCAGGGCAGCGTAATCGGAACTTTGTTATTCTTGGCGTTTATAAATGACTTACCAAATGGGATTCGCAGTGACTGTCGATTGTTTGCGGATGATTGTGTAATATATCGAAAGATACATGACTCACAAGACAATGCAGTCCTTCAAGAGGACCTGAACCTGGTCTATAAGTGGGCGATTGTAAATAAAATGAAAATAAACACAAGAAAATGTAGTCTCTTAAAAATAGGGAAAGTGCGAAGGCAGGATTTTCAATATAACATTGGCTCGGAAATACTTGTAGAAGAAGATTCTTGCAAATATTTGGGCGTTCACGTAAGGAATGATATGAAATGGAGTAGTCATGTAGGATGTGTAGTTTCAAAAGCTTACAAATCCCTGCACTTTGTAATGAGGGTATTAAAAGGGAGTAGTACCTCTGCTAAAGAATTAGGCTATTTGTCACTTGTAAGACCTATTATGGAATATGCCTCGGCGGTTTGGGATCCCTATCAAGTAGGGCTCATCAATGAGTTAGAAATGGTACAAAGAAAGGCCGCTAGATTTGTGTTCAGTGACTTTAATCCCAGGAGCAGTGTGAGCCGTATGTTAAAGAAACTTGGGTGGGAATCACTGGAGGCTAGGAGGATGAAATCTAGACTCTGCGCTATGTACAACACGTATACAAATCAACCAGCATGGGGTGAGCTTAGCAAACGATTGGGAAAGCCCACTTACATGGGTAGGAGCGATCATCCTTTCAAAGTTAAGGGCCGACCACAGCGAACAAATTATGGTAAATATTCTTTTGTAAACCGTGCCATTGATAACTGGAACTCTCTACCTGCCGCAGTCTTAGAGCCTTTTCCCAAACATATAGGTGTGTTTAAGAAAAGACTGACTATTTGTGTAAATACTCCAGTTTAATTGTTGTATAATTGTTATTGAATTGTTATGTATAATTATTTATTTGTTATGTATATACAATTTGCCACCGGGGGACACACCCCCCATTGCAAATAAATGAATGAATATGAATATGAACCAGTTTTTTTTCTCAGAATTGTTAGTTACAGTCATTATTGTTTTAAGGGGCGGAACTACAAGGTCATCTGCCCCTCCTAACACAGATTAACTTAAATTATACAAATTTGGAATATACTAGCGGACCCATGCGAGAAATTTCGCATTTTCATAAACCACACTTTCCCCAATAGGTTTATTATTCTGAAATAAATTATAAACATCATTTCGTGAATAATTTTAAGGAAAACTTCAGCTTAATAAAATAAAGGAAAATATTAAGTTGAAATTAAATTCATTCAAATAATAATATAATAATATCGTATGGCCTCAGGTGCTGGGTGCAAGCTTTGCTATTTGACACCCAGAGAGCAGCTTGCATGTCCAAATTTTCTTGTTCTTTGGAGCGCTATGAAAGTCAAGGAGGTTAGATATCTAGCACTTTCTATTAGAGAAAGGAGGGATTTTGTATTGGCGGAAAATACCGACATTAATTTTGCCATTATGAACATGGCCTACTGAATTCAAATGGGTTCTTTAACATGCCAAAAATGTATAAGGTGCGTTCAAAATGTAACGAGCCGGAGGCTGTAATGCGCAAACCGGTGACGACATCGGCTAATCGTGGCGTGTGTAACGAGGTGTGGTTCCGACCAGAGCGTGGAAGGTCACAGCCCGTCGCTAGAGGGCACGCGTGCACGTCACATGACGATACAGAGCGAGCAGCAGTATGCTTCAATCGTCCAACGCTGCCAGTCGCATTGCAAACAGTGACATGGAGGCGTCAAACGAAGAGCAAAGAGGTGTTGTTCGGTTTCTGACAGCGAAAGGAGTAAGGGGAACGGACATTCATCGCCGAATGTCACAAGTGTACGGCAAAAACTGCATGTCCCTTGCAAGGGTTAAGGCGTGGCACAAGCGCTTCAGGGAAGGACGGGTGTCGTTAACCGATGATGCCCGGTCTGGGACACCCCCCTGCATTACCGATGACAACGTCTAGCTGGTTGATGCACTCATTACCCAGGACCGCCGAGTGACAGTGAACGCCATAGCCGCAGTGGTCGGATTGAGCGTCGGAAGTGTGCACACCATCATGAAGGAACGACTGCACTTGCGGAAAGTGTGTGCCCAATGGGTGCCCCACAGTCTTCAACCACACCAGGAAGCATGTCGAATGGCCTACTGTCTTGGTCTTGGATGGACGATTGATGAATGCTGCTGATCGCTTTGTATCGTCACGTGACGTGCACGCGTGCCCTCTAGCGACGAGCTGTGACCTTACACGCTTTGGTCGGAACCACACCTCGTTACACACGCCACGATTAGCAGATGTCACCGGTTTGCGCATTACAGCCTCCGACTCGTTACTTTTTGAACGCACCTTATATAACATGCGTGCCAAGATTTTTATCGCGTTTCAAAAATCACTTACCACGGCCAGGTGCGAACCTGCAAGCTTGGTAGTCCGACACGATAATCACTCACCCACCGTGGCAAGCTAAATATTAATTACAAACACAAGCACCGTTCTAGCCAGTGTCATTTCCAGGCTCATATTGTAAACAGATTACAGTTTTCTTGCTATGTTTGCCACAAACATGTTCCATACATTTTACACAAACAACCTTTTAGCGACTTCGGTGGCGTAGTTGGTAGCATGCTGAGTTTCTATGCCCAAGATCGCGGGTTCAAACACGGCCGAAGTCGTCGGATTTTTTAAGAGCGTTAAAAATCCCTCAGTATGCCTTCCTTCGGAAGGGAAGTAAAGCCGGCGGACTAACGTCATAGATTTATGGCATGTTAAAGAACCTTCCACTAATTACACCTATGTGAAGCTAAATTATAGGATAAACGCTCTTTAGTTCCGACGTTCGTCGCCAGGAGCCGACTGCGGTGGCATCTGGTAACCACATTCTGAACTAGTAGTCGTTGACGGTGGGTTTGGCGGCAAACGTAGTAACTATTTGAAAAAAAGACAATTTCTGCAGTCCTTACATGAATTATTATTTATATTTAACGTATGGCTTTTAGTACCGGGAGTGTCCGAGGACATGTTCGGCTCACCTGAGTCTGTAGCTGCTTCTAGCGGAAACACTTAGGGTGAGCTACAATTTCCGTTCAATTTCAAGTAGTTCCAACCTTCGATACCAGATATCAATGGTGAACATTAGAACTTTGATAGAGCGTTCCGACGAAATCTAACCTAACAATTTAGCTTCACACAAGTTTATTCTGTGGAAGGATCCTTTGCATGCCATAAATCTATGACATGGGACCGCCGTCTTTACTTCCCCTCTGAAGGAAGGCATACTGAAGGATTTTTACGCTCTTAAAAATCCGAAGACTTCGGCCGGGTTTGAACCCGCTATCTTGGGCACAGCAGTTCAGCATGCTACCAACTACGCCACCGAAGCCACTTGAATTGAAATCACATAACACACACTAATACAGTCATCAAAATTAACACCGGTTATCAGACAGATTCTACACACATCCTAAGTACACGGGGCTACATGACCGCGTTGTCGCAGCCCCTAAACTGAGGAACCAACCACAAACAACCTTGGCTTCCCAATTTATCACCTGAAGTGAACATCCGAGTCGTCTAGTATCAAAACCGGCCAAGTCACAAAATTTACGAAAATGAGTTATGGTTATCAATTTGAAGTAGAAGTATAGCACTATCAGGTGAAACAAGAATATGCTTCAAAATCGTCCATGTCTTCATATTACAGAGCACTGAATTCTTGGTCGTGCAACAAAATGGGCCAAGTCATGCAGGCAGTGCTTTCATAACCGGCCATGTCAAAGAACGAATAGCAATCTTCATGTCGCAGCATTATTGTTTGGAATCTTGCGTTGCTAGATTATGCAAGAATGTGATAATATCAGTAGGCAACATTGTGCCTTATATTGTATACTCTTCGAAGTCATAATAATTTGTATTTTGTTCGTTTGCAACACTGACTTCCGTATTCGCGGGCTTCTTACCGCATTGGCGCGAAAACAATCGTATATCCTGTGTGCTCGTATTTTGTCATTATTGTGTAGTGTAACGTGTATATTGTTCCTATTTTAATAAGTGACTCATTTTCTTTTACTGTGTTCAAGATCTAAGTGAACTACTAACTTTTAATGATATAATACCTATTTTGTATTCTCCTCAGCTTTCTGATGTTCATCTTCATATATTACTATCCATTTTAAGCAGAATGCTTTCGTTTTTATTGCAATAAAGACAGGTAATTACAATGTCAATTTATTTTAATTTAATTGCCTTTTTTCACGGGAATTTGAAATTTAAAAAGAAAAGTTTTACAAAAAAAGACTAAAATTATACCAAATTGCAACAAAAACGGCCAAGTCAAAATTAATATTAGGAAAAAAGATGGGTTCATTTTGAATCATATTTCTCAAAATAGCAGAACTTAAATATTAAACCATTACGGATACAACTATGCAATAAAATCTTTTGTGACCACCATTGCTTTGTCTCTAGAGGTTTTTCATCCATACTGAAAAATATGCCTTCAGTGACTTGGCCGGTTTTGTTCAGTATTTATGAGTGTACAAATTGGTTCTCACATACACCAAGAGAGGGCATAATAAGCCCATAGCGCTTTTGATTACCTTTCTAAGGTATGAAAAATGCTTTAAAATAATTAAGTTTATTATGATGGTCAACTTAGGACTCAAATAAAAACATCATTTATTCTCAACAAATTGAAACAATATATCCAATTACAAAGAGCAATTTATTCAGACTGTGGGCCTCCGAGAGGCACATTTACATTTGTGCACGGATGGATATTTAAATAGCCCAATATTTCCATTCGCTACAGATCAGACATTCGCTACAGATATCAAACCATTTAGAGATGCCCGAACGTTCGTCGTAGAACCTCGAGAAGCTAGTACGGTGCTTAGCTATTTATACTTGGTCATTCTAAGTACCTTGATACTTGGTTATTGTGTGGGTTTTATATATTTGCGTGGTTAGATAATTATGTTGATTAAGGCTTTCACGGCCCCGATTACTAGTAAGCTTATTCATGTCGTTTGGACTATTGCCTGTGAAAATAAAATTTAACTAGTGGGCCCGTGCGAACTTTCGCAACGTGAATGTAGGTCTATGGGGGTAGTAGGGAAGAATGAGGGAGAACGAAGTTTTAAATATCGAAGAAATGTATTTATTGTTGTTAAACGGCATACGTAGGCTACATGAGAAAAACACAAAGAATTAAGTAGAACAGTGTTTTGTACTTGTCACAGCACCTCTTTGTAGACAATATTCGATATTACAACGAATTCATCGGTTATTGTTTGTTCGGGAGTTTTTTCCACAGCAATTTTGACATATGTAAAGGATTGAGCCCTAGAGAAAGTCTTGGCGAGATCACACCGGAGCCGTCTGCTGAGAGACTCCTGAGCTAGCAGTACGCCGCGCTCCCGCCAGATGGCTGCCGCCGCCGCGCTGCCCTGCACTATAGCGGCGGGCTCGCCTGGATACGGTGCTCCCATTGTAAATGTACATTTTTTAAGGTATTTATTTAATTGTTGAGGCATTTAAAGAGGAAGTGAGTGCGTTTCGGGCCCACAAGGGGTTATGCGGAACCTGTAGGTACCCCATGTGTGTAGGTTGGTGTTAACAGGACCGTATATTCGGTACAAAACTGGATTGGAACCTTAGCAGAATAATATAGGGAGGATACCAGACGTTTCGAAGGAACCTTGCCTCCTTTTTCAATGGAATTAAAACAATGTGGCCAAAGACAGTGTATCAATGAGATTACAAGAAATTAGAGAATTTCCTCTGTTATTCACCAGAGAGCAACCGCCAGAAAGTAATGTATGGACCATGGTAGAGAAAAAGATAAGAGCCTTACAGTAGTCGCATATGATTTGTAACATCTGACATGTTATTCTACTATGAAATTGAGATGAAATGTATGTGAAGTCATCTAACATGTTATCCTACACGTATACTACACAGCTTGGACATTCTTAAAATGTTAATTTACGCTCCGTTTTCATACTGGTACAATGATAAATGTATAGATTGAATTGCAGATATGCTACTGTCACACTTGTTTGAACAAACATCACATATTACGGTATATTGTAAATTAAGAGGAGGAATGAAACCATAGTCTCTAGCCTATCTATAGGCAACTAGAAATAATGTTCAATACAATCAAATTTCCCAACTCCTGCTTGGTGCAAACTATTGTAATTAAAATTAGATAAATCGCAATTTTGTGTAGATTCCGTTAAAATAACGCAGTATATTATGATAGATATCGTTTAAATCGACAATCCAATGGCAAAAATAATTGCCGGGACTGGAGTTCGAACCTGAGACCTTGTGATTCGCAAGCCATGATGCTATCCACGCAGCCATTACAACCACCGAAATTTAGAGTAAGAGACAATATTATTCATTTTCACGTGCCGGTAATAATATGGAAGCATTTTTTAATGCTTCATTAATATTTTGCTTTTTTTCGATTATGTTCCTGCGTGGAATTGAGTTTTAAATTAGTAATCAACTATTCAAGTAATACGCCAAATCAATACTCAATTTATATATAATTCTATATAAATAGGACATGTTTCGGCCTTCAATGAGGCCATCTTCAGCTAAACAAGAAATTAATTAAGAATTAAGTTAAACTATTAAAAAATTACTTAAATCTAATAACAAAAGAAATATTAATTTTAAAATTGAATAAAATAAATCACTATTAAAATGGATATCCTTACAAATCAAAATTTAGAAATGAAAATAAAATACTTGGCATTTTTCTTCAAAATGTAGTTAAAATCGAGAAAATATTATTGGTGAATGTAAACAAATATTCGACGATATAATAATTCTTATCCAAATGAAAAATGAAAATTCACAGCCTGCTTCCAGTCTCCGACCGGGTCAGGAATGGAATGAATGAAGCCCCCATCTAGCGGCGAGGATATGAACTGTGCCGGCTGCCGAGGCCTGACGCACTCCTCTGGGGCAATGATTACATGAATGACAGATGGAATGAAATTGTGACAGGGAAAACCGGAGTACCCGGAGAAAAACCTGTCTGCTTCCGTTTTGTCCAGCACAGATCTCACATGGAGTGACCGGGATTTGAACCACGGACCCAGCGGTGAGAGGCCGGCGTGCTGCCGCCTAAGCCACGGAGGCTTCAATTCTTATCCAAATAATACACTTAAAATAATTTAAAAATAAAGTTCTGTAACCAATAATTAATATAGATCAGTGAAATTGAATAAGCACATAGTTAAATGCTTAAATGAATAAGTACTCTTCTATCTTCAACATGAAGTTAAAATTCTGAATAGGTGCCAAATACTAAGTGTGCCGACATGAACGTAGTTTAGAGCTTGAAATATTAAGTAAATGGATCAGTGCTTGAGACGAATAAGGAGATCTTCACTAATGATGGACTTAAAATTTTGAATATGTGCCCAACAAGTAATTGCGTTGACATAAAGTGCTCTGCTAAGAAAATAAATATGTCATAGAAAAATTGTATGTAATTAAAATAATAAAATTGATAGATATATGAATGTGGATATATGAATGTGGTAAATTAGTTATGAATACGCCTACTTGACAGTAAAGGGAATTCCTATAGTGGTCCGTGAAAGGCTAGCCCAGTTCCCGTATAAAACATCGATATATAAGGTGCGTTCAAAAAGTAACGAGCCCGAGGCTGGAATGCGCAAACCGGTGAAGACATCGGCTAATCGTCGCGTGTGTAACGAGGTGTGGTTCCGACCAGAGCGTGGATGGTCACAGCCCGTCGCTAGAGGGCACGCGTGCTCGTCACGTGACGATACAAAGCGAGGAGCAGCAGCATGCATCAATCGTCCAACGCTGCCAGTCGCATTGCAAACAGTGACATGGAGGCGTCAAACGAAGATCAAAGAGGTGTTGTTCGGTGTCTGACAGCGGAAGAAGTAGGGGGAACGGATATTCATCACCGAATGTCACAAGTGTACGGCGAACACTGCATGTCCCTTGCAAGGGTCAAGGCGTGGCACAAGCGCTTCAGGGAAGGAGGGGTGTCGTTAGCCGCTGATGCCTGGTCTGGGGCACCCCCCTGCATTACCGATGACAACGTCCAGCTTGTTGATGCACTCATTACCCAGGACCACCGAGTGACAGTGAACGCCATAGCCGCCGTGGTCGCTCCACGACAATGCACGACTTCATACGGCCAACACAGTCGCGGCATTTCTGCAGAAATTCAAACGGGAGGTTCTCGGCCACCCTCCATACAGTCCAGACCTCTCTCCCTGTGATTACGCCATATTTGGTCCCCCGAAAAGGGCTCTGCGGGGCCAACGATTCACCTCGGACGTCGACGTCCAGCTGTATGTGAGGAACTGGCTCACATCGCACCCAGGAAGTTTTATGAGACAGCCATTCACCGCCTTGTGTCACAGTGGGACAAGTGCCTCAACAGCCAGGGCCAATACTTCTAACATACAGGTACTGGTTTCTGTAATTATGCCTCCGGCTCGTTACTTTTTGAACGCACCTTATATAATGGCAATAATTAAGATTCGAGTATGATTAAAAAACGAGCGTATGCGAGTTTTGTAATTCCCATATGAGTGTCTTAATTACCATTATAGGCGAGTTGCACACGACTGTTTATGTTCGACGATAATTATTATAACTATCGTATGTTCGAACATAAGTATTCAGAAATATCTGTCGAGATTTCGCCAGTTTTATGTACTGAACAGAGCGCATGGGACGCAGAGAATACCTTGTGTTTGACCATGACCTCCTCTATTACCCCACTATGACACTAGGCCACGCAGTGCAATTTAAATTAGAAGACCTTGGAACTCAGCGCAGGTGCGATGCTATCCTTATCTAATTGGTCAAACAACTGTTTCTTGAACTCTGATTGGTGGGAGAAACTGTTTCATAATGAAAAATAGTGTTATAATGAGCCTCATTATAGTACAGTTTTCTGACATATAATAGTCAGGGTCGAACATAAACAATGTTTTCAACATGTAGATAGTACTACTGTCCTATTTCGCTTGATAAGAGCACCGACAGTTTACGACCTGATGTGTAGCGTACCTCTTAATTCAGCAAACACTTAAGAGGGTCGTTGAGAACGATTCTACTTAGTGGTGTACAGAACAAACACGCAATTTCCATACACAAGAGTAGATATTCACGTTAATGGATCTCAGTTGTTGATTCATTTAGGGCAGTGGTTCCTAACCAACAGCAGTCTGCGGACCACTCAACCTGAAACTGAATCATGTACGAAAACCCCTAACCTTCGCCCTGTCGGTTGTAAATCCTTCCTCAGCGCTTTTACCATAACAAAATTCCCATAGTTTTTCGAACACATTATTATTACTATTATTTCGTGTGCCTATATGAGTCGTCCAATTGTAAAACCCGTTTAATCCACTTGTGAATAAGAATCATTTTTCATGAGAAATGTTTCTCTGGATTTTGCCTCACGTATCTTTTGTGTTTGTTGTTCTCTACTTTTTATTTTTGCTTTGTGTTTTTGGTTTTTAGTTTTGTGTTTGCTTTGTGCTTTTGCTTTTGAATTTTACGTTTTGCTTTTCTTTCTTAGTTTTGGTTTTGTGTTTGTTTTCTCCTTTTGCTTTTTTGAATTTTGCTTTTGGCTTTGTGTTTCTTTTTTTGTTTTCTGCTTTTGCTTTTGCATTTGAATTTTGCTTTTTTGCTTCGTGTCTTTTGTTTTTGGTTTGTTTTCTGGAAAATCAAAATAAAACAAAATAAATTAAAGCAAAATAAACAAAACAAAATAAAACAAAACAAAAATAAAACAAAAAATTAAACAAAACAATTTAAAACAAAATCAAACGAAATAAAATAAAACAAAATAAACAAAACAATTTAAAATTAATTTAAACAAAATAAATAAATAAATAAAATAAAGTAAAATAAAATAAAATAATTGAATAATTAATTTTACGGCATGATCCATATTCACAAGTTGATTAAACGAGTTTTTCAACTGGAGGACACACATAGTAAGTTACTACTCAATAACAAATTATTTAATAAGTCAAAAAACAGAAATTCTACAAAAAAAAGTCCTGAACAGCATATCTTTAATACATCGCCCACTATAAGTGTTCTTACATTTTCATTTAATCCAACAATCTCCATTCAGTAGTTTCCTGTTCATTTAGGCTTTTCTGAATTGCGTCTGAGACCGTCCGTGCGCCTTTTATGCTTGCGGTGGGTGAACCGTTAAAGATACCAGGCGAAGGGCAAGCTCCACAAACACAGCCGTGTCTCCATCTCCGTTCATTCAAAACATTGTTTAAACATAAAATATGAAAATTATTTTATATCATATTCTGACAATAATTAGTTTAAAGATACTTTATTTCAAGTCGGCTTCGGTGGCGTAGTTGGTAGCATGCTGAGCTTCTATGCCCAAGGTCACGGGTTCAAATCCGGCCTAAATCGTTGGAATTTTTAGAGCGTAAAAAATCCCTCAGTAGGTCTATGCCTTCTTCGGATGGGAAGTAAAGCCAACGGGCCTATGTCATAGATTTATGGCATGTAAAATAACTTTTCACTAACTACAGGGTCATCAATTTAAGTCTCGCATCCGATACCGATCACGGCGCGGCAAGCTCTCGCGCTGACACCCGCTCGCTGGCCGGTAAAAAGTGCGCGACTTCTCCCCACTACTTCGCGTCAACATACAATCATTTAATAGCAATTTCTAGTGAAAATAATTATATACAGACTTACCTGCTTTTACAAGAAATGTTCAAAGTGTTGTCCGTCAGCTCGCAAGCATGCCTGGCACCTCGTAAACAAGTTTCTAGACACACGGCGAATTTCTTCCTGGGTGACGTTCGTTATAACTTGGCGAATATTTTCTTTTAACTCCTCACTTGTGAGGATTGTTTGCATATGAATCGAAAACGGCACTCTCTAACAGAAGAATACTTAGCATAAGATAGCACAATGAATACACGTTGTTGTATAGAAACATCACTTTAAGGCAACACATAAACTGTAAAATTGCCCCCGAGACTGCACTGTATGTTAGGTCAAATCAACTAGCACTTCACAAGCTTGAATACGCCGGAGATACTGACAGCTTATTGTAACATTGCCGATCGCAGCGCACGTGTTCATTGCGGGGAGAACGCCAAGGTCACCTTGACCGGCCTAGCGGCCGCATCTGCCATGGCCACCTTCACCGGCCTAGCGGCGCGTACATGCGGGAAATAAAATGATGACCCGGTACAATAAAATGTGTGAAGCTAAATTTGCAGGTTAGATTTGATTAATACTCTATTACGTTCCTACGTTCGCCGCCAGTTGTCGGATTCGGTGGTTTCTAGTAGCCAAGTTCACAGCTAGGTGTCGTTGATGGTAGCATTTGGTAGCAAATGTAGTAACTACTTGAAATTTATCTTCTGCAGTTCTTACCTGAATTACAGATAACACACACTAATACAGCCATCACAATTAACACCGGTTATCCGACTAATTCTACACACACCCAAAGTACACGGGACTACATGACCGCGTTGTCGCAGCCCCTAAACTGAGGAACCAAACATACCTCAATTTAACAGGTCATGGGCATGGATAAATTCGGACCATTCTCGTTCCAACGCATACAGTTTTCAGAATCCCCATTGATAAGCAACATCTTATATGTGCTGCCGGACCTTCTTGTCCCATGGACCAATCCCGAAGCTCTCGAGGGGATTTAGGGGCTTAGCGACATTACAGCCATGTTGCCCCGTAGAGGCTACTTGGGTGTGTTGATTCTGTTTGGTAATCTGTGTCATTTTAATGGGTGCACAAGACAGTATGTATATTTGTATTTTGACCTAGGGTTTGGGTAGGACGCAGCCGTGGCTTTAAATTAGGAACCATCCCAGTATTTGCCTGGAGTAAGAGAGGAGAAATCATGTAATACCACTTCTAATATGGTTAAGGTAGGGATTGAATCCACCTTTTCTCGGTATTGCGCACGAGGCAGAGTGTACAACGTTCCAACCCACAGACAATAATTCAAATTCTAGACAGAGTCTCAAAATCAAACCCTGACCTCACAGGTGACAGCAAAGAATGCTATCAGCTACAGCACGAGGTGGTCACTTGGGGGTAACTAGATCAGCGATTGTTAATTATTTTGGTCACGCAGCACGAAGGGATCATATGATTTGTAGGCCAATGACATTGTTGCTCATTTTGCATATTCTATTCCTAAACTCGACAGAAATACAACTTATTAAAATGTAAATGTGCGTGAAAGCTTCTTAGTTGTGAAAGCTGTTAGCGTGTTTTTCTTAATCTCAATAATTATAAATGATGTCTGGTTTGTAAATTATTTGTGGTAATTAACAAATAAATATACACGATCGTAATATAACCATTCCAAGTATTTAGCCTACTTGAACAGTTACCTGGGGACTGGGTAGCGCAGTCTGTAGAGGCACTGAGCTTCTAACTGAAAGAGAATGGGTTCGATCCCCATCCAAGTAGTGGGTTTTAGTAACAAAACTACCACTTTAGGAAACGCAAATAGCCCTGGGGTTCACTGAGCCTATCACACCCGGTCAAAGTCGTCGGATGTTTTATGAGCGTTAAAAATTCCTCAGTATGCCTTTCTTCGGAGGGGAAGTAAAGCCGGCGGTCTCATGTCATAGATTTAAGGCATGAAGAAGAACCTTCCACTAACTACAATTGTGGAAGGTAGGTTAGTTTGATAAAGCTATATTAGTTCCACGGTTGGTGAGTGGTTATCATGTCGGACGACCAACCCCAAGCTTGCAGGTCCGCTCCTAGCTGTGGTAAGTTATTTTTGAAATCCGACAAAAATCACGGCATGCATGTCATACGTTGTTGGCATGTTAAAGAACCCATTTGAATTCAGAAGGCCGTGTTCATAATGGCAAAATTAATCTCGGGATTTTCCACCAACACAAGAAAGTTCCTCCTTTCTCTACTAGAAAGCGCTATAGTGTCAAGGAGTTTAAGATATCTAACCTAGTTGACTTTCATAGCGTTACAAGGAGCAAGAAAATTTAACATGCAAGCTGCCCTTTGGGCGCAAATAACAAAGCTTGCACCCGATACCCGAGGCCATACAATATTATTATTAATAGTTCCAACGTTCGCCACCAGGTGCTGACTGCGATGGCATTTAGTAGCCATGACTGCAGCTAGGAGTCGTGGATGGTAGCATTTGGTAGCAAAAGTAGGAACTACTTGAAAAAAAATAATCGTCTGCAGTCCTTCTTCCTGAATCACAGATAACACACACTAATACAGCTATCACAATTAACACCGGTTATCAGACAAATTCTACACACATCCAAAGTACACGGGGCTACATTACCGCCTTGTCGCAGCCCCTAAACTGAGGAACCAACCAACCAACCATCACTGAGCCTACACGAGAAACGGCCGGGCGTGGAGTTGACAACTACATCCCATCTAGCGCTGTTTCCACAAAGAGTGGAAGCCTCTACCCTCCACCACTTCCAGGGCCTCCATGGCCTGTATGGAGTTGGTTTAGCTTTTTGTACATTTTCAACTCCACCCAGTAGCCGGGTATCAAAGCTCCCCTATGAGCTTACAACTAGTGGGACGTGAGTTGGCGACCAAGAGACTCCAGCTGAATCTGGCATTGCATCCACTACTTGTGCTGGGCTCCTATCTGGCATTTATCCAGTCGATCTCTCTTAGTCAACTCTTGTTTTCTCCCGACCCCGATGGTATTAGAGAATCCAAGGCCTAGGAATTCTTTCATGTTCCCGCCTTGTCTCATCTTCCCTGCTAACCTCTTGCTTCTTTTCTTTTCATGGTATATCCTGCCTTCTGCTCTAAAGGAGGAAAGGGGGGGGGGGTATATAGCCCACTTATGATGCATCCTGGACAGTGCCACGACCTCAAGGGCTCACGGATGGTTAGATCGAGAGTTGGCAACCCCGAAGGATTCCTGAGCTAGTTGTATCCCTTGCCTTTGGGGTGGACCCATTCCTCTTTCCCTTTCCCATCTGCCTATCATGGCTCTATTTCCTTCCAACTTCCTTGGCTAAAGCAATTTTAAATATAATAGGCCTATACTTAAACACAAGTCCCCACCATATCTTTATAGTAATTTTTCCCGCGGAGGCCGGGTTCGATTCCCGGCTATACCAAGAAATGTAATCCTGGTCTGAGAACTCAAATAGGGTACACTCAGCCTCGTGAGGCAAAATTGAGAAGAACTGGATTACTTTCTTACCTCAGCCATCCTGGAAGTGGTTTTACGTCGTTTCCCAGTTCTACTCCAGGATAGTATCTAACTGAAGGCCACTGCCGTTTTCTAATCGAATCCTACCTCAATTACAAATACACACACTCTAGTACAGACACCACAGTGACACAGGTTATCAGACAAATTTCTTACACACCCAAGTGCTCGGGCTTACATGACCATGACGTCGCTGCCCCTAAAACTCTCCACATTAGAGAAATTTAACGGAATGCATTCAGCCTCGTGAGGACAATTGCGTAGCTGGAAGAGCTGCAGTAAGTTCGAGGATCAGAGGTTCGGATCCCGGCGTTGACAGTGGCTATCCTGGGTGTCGTATTCCTCCTACTTTTTCCCCCACACTTCCTACAGGCAAATACTGGGATATTACTTTATTTCAAATCGTTGGGCACCTACTCCAATCCTGTCCTTAACATACTTTTCCACACTACTACATTCATTACATAAACAAAGATTATCCGACAATTTCAACTCACTTGCAAGTACACAGGGATGATCAAGATGCCCTAGTCCCTAAAATGAATTATTAACAACAACAAAGTTATTTTGCTGGCTAACGCAATAAATAAATAAATGAATGAATGTTTGATGCTTTTCAGTTTGTCAAATGAGATAGGTTATTCCCTAATCCTGAAAAATATTTATATGAGATTAATAAATTTGACCGATTGAACAACATTAAACTTTCGTTTACTAAGGTAACACTCAAAATGGCTTGAAACACCATAATGAAAATGAAAATCCACTGGTTGCCCGGGATGGAATGAATGAAGCTCCCATCTAGCGGCGAGGATATGAACTGTGTCGGCTGCCGAAGCCTGTCGCACTCCTCTGAGGCAATGATTAAATGAATGACAGATGAAATGGAATGATAGTGGAGTGTTGCTGGAATGAAATGTTGACAGGGAAAACCGGAGTACCCGGAGAAAAACCTGTCTGCCTCCGTTTTGTCCAGCACAGATCTCACATGGAGTGACCAGAATTTGAACCACAGACCCAGAGGCCGGCGTGCTGCCGCTTAAGCCACGGAATAAAAATAAATTTAAGAAAAATTGAATCCGTAAAGCTAGTTACCTTCTTCTCCAACCCCCAAAACTCCACAAAAATAAAAATTAGAAAAATCTGGTGAAATCAGCACACAGTTGTTTGATAACTCAGTCCTGTAGGCAAACATTTACTATAGGTACAGTTGCATGAATTGGTTAGGCAATCTATTTGAAACATATTGCGATAACGATAAGATTGAGTCGTGACGTCACGAGTTATGATCCGCATGACTCAGCCGGATCAAGCAATCAAGGTGAATTCATTTCTAAGTCCAACCGTCTGTCAGTTTAATACCTGACTTATTTAGATATTGGAAACTGTTATAGGCTTTATTTTGTTGTGGATTCGTTCGGAGATTTGGGACATCGTTGTCATGTAGCCCCGTTTATTTGAGTGTGTGGAATTTGCCTAATAACCCGTGTTATTATGGTGGCTGAATTAGTGTGTGCATTTGTAATTCAGATGAGGATTGGGAAGGAGGCAGCCATGACCTTAAGTTATGAACCAGCCCTGCATTTGCCTGGAGTAGAAGTGAGAAACTACGGAAAACCACTTCCTGGAGGACTGAGGTGGGAATCGAACCCAGGCTACCGCGGCAACAGCCATGCTTAAAAACTGGAGTCAGTTTCTACACACTGACAACAAGGCTACATATAGTGCCTACTGTACTTATGTATAGAGCGTCTCAACCTTAAAAGACAGCATGGAATTAAATGTAGTAGTTGCCTCTCACTCGCACTCCTATGTCCTGCAATTAGCTACGTCCTCTTCCACCCCGGCGATGTTGCCATTTCCCAATAATTGAAAGTGACAAATCTAAGAAACTGTTTGCGTGGTCTTATAGAGAATTTTCCGCTCTTTATGATGATGTAAAAATAAAAGCCATAAATAATTAACACATGGCCCAATTTTCACAATTACTATATTTTAGCGCGAATCTATATTTTTGCAGATATAAAACTTATCACGCCATAGATAATGAACTAATGATCGCAACAGATCAAGAATTTATTTTTAGATTGCCTGATGTTGGTAGAAGATACTCTATTTCTCAGGGCAGTAATTATTTTCATAGTAAGAAAGTTATGAATTTTTTTCTTAAATGTTACTTGAAAAATCTGAGATGGTATCACAGGAGAGTCACGTAGCGACAAACTTTTTTGCTATTGACTACGTTGGTGACTAAGCGAGAAGAAATGTTCATTAATATGTGAAAAAGTTTTTAAAACAAACCCGAGCTCGATATCAGATAGCATTCATAAGTTATCGCACTTATTCCTCCCGCCCTCCGCTGACGCTGCGTAAGTTTGTGTACTCAGGCGCCAGTATCTCCCCGACTGATGGTGTGAAGTTAAACTGTGAAATGAAGTGGTCCTTGAGTTCCTTATAAATTGTCCGCCTCGTTGCGTACCGTAGTGGCTAGCATTCTTGGCTGTCACCGTGCTGTCACCGTGGAGGCCCAGGTTTGAATCCCTGCTCCGCAAAGAAATTTAATTCTGGTCTGAGGGCTGGAACGGGTGTACTCAACTTCATGAGACAAAACTGAGAAGAGGCAGGTTCGATTCCTATCTCAGCCATCCTCTAAGTGGTTTCCGTGGTTTGCCTTTGTTCATCCCAGGAATAACATAGTATCATATTCATGAATAAATGAATAATATAAATTGTTATAATGTGTGCAATAAACTCGCACTCTGAGGTTCGGCGTATCATATCTAAATATCGTAGCGTTGTTCGCTGCAAGGTATGAGTTACAGTTATATAAAACAAACAAATATTTTGGAAATTTCCCGAGTTTTCCGTAAAAGCACGCCTGTATACGAGTTATATTACATAATGTGCCCGCCCTTGCAGAACTTTGTATATGCAATAGATCTGGCATCAGCGCGCCCCATTTAATGCGTACTGTCTTTTAAGGTAGAGACGCACTATACACCCCTGCACGGATAAACCAAACGATATCCACATCCACCGCGCATCCGCACCACTGTTACCCGCATCCGCTCGACTTTTAACCGCATCTGCCCCGCATCCGCAGGACTTTTATCAGCATCCGCACGTTTGTTACCCGAATCCACCGACATTACAATAACATTTTTAGCCTACTTTTCACATTTTGCAAAAATGAGGAAAAAGTAGACTATGAGATCGATCCGGGAAAACGTGTGTCTGTCTGTCTGTCCTTCTGTCTGTCTGGCTGTGTGTGTGTCCCTCCCCTATCAACTCCTAAACGGCTGCAGCAATCGAAACCAAATTTAGAATGAGTAAAGATGTATACCGGAATATCTCAAGCCCATATTTGAAAATGATGTCAGTGCTACCAACTGCTGAAAAAACGCAATAGAAATTTGAGCTCCATGTTGGATATCATGGAAGGTATGCATGGAAGCTATTCCAAAATTGGCACACATGTAGATAATATTATTTCAGTTTAATTTCCAGGAGGCCATACATGACAGTGTTGCCAAAATAATTTTATGCCTTCTGATAGGTTCGATTTTAAATGCATATTACTTCTACACTATTAATTGGATCTCAACCAAATTTTGTATGTAATGTGTGTACATAAGCAGATATGACTGAGTGTATTATTAAGAGCCACCAGGGCTGACAACTTAATAATTGCTCTCTGTATTTTCTTCATCCAAATAACAATATATTTGAAAGCATGCTAGCCGACAGCTTTGAACTATGCACACGTATAGTACCTGTCATTTTAGATTAATTTGGAGTAAATTATATCCTTCAGTTCTACCAACATGATTCTAAGCCTGCTGATAGGACCAATTTTTAAATACATGTAACTCCTATATTATCAGTTGGATTTCAACCAAATTTCGTACGTGCTATGTGTAACATAACAGATATGACTATAAGTATTCTTAAGAGCAATCAGGGCTGCCAACTGTTAATAAATGCTGTCTATATTTTTACCCTAATATCAATATATCAGAAAGTATGCAAGCCAACAGCTCTATACTTTGCACACGTATAGCACCTGGCACTCTAGATTAATTTGGAGTAATTAATATGTCAGTGCTGCCAACATGATTCTATGCTTGCTGATAGGTCCAATTTTAAAATACATGTAACTTCTACACTAACAAATGGATTTCATCCAAATTTGGCACAACAAGATATCATAATATTTCAGATTATTTCTAACCAGCACACGCATGACATTGTTGCCAACATGCTTTTACGCGTGCTGATAGATCCAATGTCTAACTGCATGTAACGTCCATTGGACTTCCAACCAAATTTTGTATTCTGTACCTTAAGAGATGGAACTAAGAATATATTCAGTCACCAGGGCTGCCAACTGTAGTGCTCTATCAGGCTACATTATACCAGGAATATTTCAAACTATTTGGACATTTCGATATTACCAACTTAATTTCGTCATTATTCTAGATAGGTTCAAATACTGTAGAATAATCATTGGCATGAAAAGTAGGCTCTTTAGCTCGTCACGGAACTTCTTGTTAATTTATTAGATAAAGCATAAAGAATTAAAGCAACACATTTAGATATTTGAGAATAAAGTCGTTCCCTTAGGGCCATGCGCTATGTTTAAAATGAATGTTATACAGCCAGAATTGCAACTATTTTCAGTTCGGAGGGTTAATTATGCTTAATGACATAATTTGAGATTAGCTTAAATCATCTTACAATTGTCTTGGAAAAAACATAACGGAAAATACGTGGTAATGTCATAAACATCCGGGTGCTAGTAATGTTATACAACAAGTTGGAATTGTATTCTAAAAACTATCCGCAAATTTACTCCAAACATTATCCGCAGCGTATCCGCTATCCGCACAGCCATGCAAATTATATCCGCATCCCAAAAAAATTTGCGGATATCCGCGGATATTCGCGTCCGTGCTGGGCTTTACTTATATGCAACAGACGTTTGGCTTTCATTGATGCACGAATGACCACAAATACGTGGGGTTATCGAAGAAACTGGCTGAATTACATTATTGAAAAACATAGACTACTTCGCAAGTACATGTTTATAAAGTTAGCTTTCTTCTCTTTCAACTCAACGTTCTGTCTAGTTACTATTTTACGCGGAAACCATTCGCTAGTTTTTGTTGCCAGAACTAACTGGTAAGCGTGCTCGCGACCTTCTATGAAATTGCTGACATTCTATTTGTTATGACTTCTTTGGAACGTGCCAAATCTGTTTAAACGCTTCAGGTTTTTGCACACGTCGCGATAAAAGCTGCCCGCAGTAATCATTCAGAACCGAACACGTGCTTAGAAATGCGTATCATATAACAAACTATAGAAGAATCTGTTGTCCTTACGACAGCTTGTTTCAGCTATAACCCGGAAGTTATGCGTGTTCCGAACAAGATTATGAAACCTAACGCCATTTCGTAAATAGGAAGGTTGTATTTATCATTACAACTGCATTCGTGAAGGGTCTTCATGGAAGATGTGACGGTTGTTAGAAATATTTTGGTGGCCCCCTAAATACAAAAAAAAAACGTACTTAGCAGATTATTATTCATAATGTAATAAAAAACTAGAGTTGCTTGGTTTCTCCCAATATGTCTTAAGAAAACTAACAAAACTTAACAACAAACAAGAAAAAAAAACCGAAATAAATAAATAAATAAATAAATAAATAAATAAATAAATAAATATAACATAGTGTTTCACTTATCAATATTCACCCATTATCAAACGATACGGACTGCATATAGACAGAAAATAAACTAATATGACTTTCCACTCAGGTCTTTAGATTGTCAATCCTTAAATGCAATTGAGGTTGAAAAACACTAACAAAATGCAATTTGGATCGAAAAGACTTACAAAATGCAACGGAGATTGAAAACCCCCACAAAATGCAGTGAAAAAAAAACCAGTGCGGGAATCATAAAGGGAAAAGGAAATAAAATGAAAAGAAAACAAGAGGTCTGACTCTCGAAGAAGAAGGGATCAGGAAAGATGAGACAAGGGCCAATTAAGGCGGGAAAGTGAAAGACTCCCTAGGCCTCGGATACCCTAATATCGTCGGGGTCGGAAAAGAACAAGAGTTGACCAAGGGAGGTCGACAGGAAGTAAGACGGAGAGGAGCCCGGCACAAGTAAGTGGAAGCAATGCTGGACTCAGCTGGGGTCCCGTGGTCTCCAACCCACGTCCCACTAGATGTGAGCCCCTGGGAGGGGGGGGAATACTGTGAAGACATGCGTGTGGAGTGTGGCTTTGTATGGTAGTGAGACCTGGGCTATAGGGAAGTCAGAAGAGAGGAAGTTGATGGATTTTGAGGCTTGGTGCTGGAGAAGAATGCTTAAGATCAGTTGGGTACAACATATGACAAAAGAAGAGGTATTCAGAAGAGCAGGAGGGAGCAGAAGCTTTATGAAGAGTTTGAAAACAAGAAGAGCAAATATGTTGGGACATATTCTCAGACATAACAGCCTGCTAGCAAGAGTCATCGAAGGGATGTTAGAAGGGAAAAACACAAGAGGAAGACCACCACTTGCATACATCACACAGATAATGCCAGACACGAACACAAAATCATATCGCGAATTGAAGTGGATGGCGGAGAATAGAGAAGATTGGCGAGCTGCTGCAAACCAGCCTCAGGGCTCTTAACTTAAGAGATAGAGATCATATTCAAACCTTTGATCTCCAGACGTAACTGTGGCTCCCCATCGCAGCTATGGCTACGTCAACGAGTTTCGTTTTGTAATCCATGTGAGTAGCCTCGCGACTGGTATAGCGTACAGTATTTGAATGCCATAGCAGGTCACCAAGCCGGGCGGTTTCTCTCTGCTAGCATAATATCCGTGCCGGCACATTGTCATGTAATCCTGCACTGCACTGCTCTGAAGCCACATACTGTATAAACCAGTTCCACCGCCCACTCACACCGCACATCGCGGTGGAGGACGTGATGAATGACTGCAGATACGTTACCAGAAGCCAATCACATTTACATCTATTACATTCCGCTGACCTCCATTTTAAAAAGAGGTTCAGAAGAGTCTGGTCTGGATAATCGTGATACTTCGAGATGAAAATCAGTAATGAATTTTAGCCTATTTTCAATTTTGAAAAAATAGGCTTATGAGATCACCTTTTGTCCGTGTGTGTGCGTGTGTGTGTGTGTGAGGTGTGTGTGTGTCCCTAATAAAATCTAAACGGCTGGATCGATTTCAATGAAACTCGGTAAGTTCACAGCACTATTCCAGGCGACCTCGACCGTGCCCTTCAAATTTTGTTACGTATCACCAATCCAACATGGCGGCTGTGCGAAATATTTCACCAGCATTCAATATCTCCGAAACTATTTCCGATATCACCCTGGAATTTATTACGGTGATAAAGGGAACTACTATAAGTTCATCCATGTGACCTTTGAAAACCTGGTAACAACAGAACCAACATGGCGGCCACGCGAATTTGCGACTTTTAAATAGACGTTTCTCGCGATTTAACCAACCAAACGCAATAAAACTTGGTACAGTATATATTTATACACATTGTAATGCACCGACATCTAGCTGGGTGCAATTGTTTACATGACCACAAGATGGCGGATGTGCGAAATATTTCACTGGCATTCTATATCTCTGAAACTATTAGCGGTATCACCCTGAAATTTTGTACAAAGATAAAGGGCACTACTGGAAGTTCATCTATAAGACTTTCAAAAACCGGTTAACTACAAAACGAACATGGCGACCAAGCGAATTTGAAAATTGTAAATAGACCTTTCTCGCGATTTAATGTTCCAAACGCAATGAAATCTGGTACAGGATTTGGTTATACACATTGTAATGCACTGGTATCTAATTTAGTTCAATTGTTTACATAACCTCAAGATGGCGGCTGTGCGAATTTTAAAATTAAGTTTTTATTCCTAGTGTCGTAATCATGCGATCGAAGTGAAAGTTTGAATAATGAACCTACGCAATAATTCTTCTCTAATGGTACATAACTCTATGGCCTATACATTTAACAATCCAACATGGCGACCATCCGAAATATTTAGACGGCTCTGAATATCTACGAATCTATTATAGTAATCAAACTGAATTTTTTAATATTCATAGGTGCTATGAACTTATGTTCACCTATAGTACTTTAAATAACCTGGTGATCACAAATCCAACATGGCGGCGACGCGAAGTATAAATATTCACATGGACGTTTCTCCCAATTTAACCATCCAAGTGCAGTGAAACATGGTACAGTAAATCGGTATACAAATGTTTATCCATGGCATCGTAATTTATTTCAATTGTTTCCATAACCACAAGATGGCAGCTGTGCGAAATTTTAAAATCTCCTTGTTACTTCTTGTCTCCTAATCATGCGATTGAAGTTTGAATGCTACACGTACACATTAATCTTCATGTAACAGTACATAACTCTAGGACCTACATATATAAAATCCAACAAGGCGACCATCCGAAATATTTAGTCGGTTCTCAATATCTACGAATCTATTACAGCAATCAAACTGAAATTTTGTATGTTGATAGTGGCAATTAACATAAATAGGATATATGAAAATAGGCTGTATAGTTCTTCACGGAACTACTTGTTCTCCATGCGGATATAGTTTGCATGGCTGTGCGGACAGCGGATAAGCTGCGGATAATGTCTGGAGAAAATTTGCGGATAGTTTTTACAATACCGTTAAGGCTTAGTATCATTATTAGGACCCAGATGTTTACTATGACATGTCATATGTTTTCATTATGTCTTTTTTCATGACAAATGTAAGATGATGATTTAAGCTAATCCCATTCAAATTATGTCATTAAGCATAATTAACACTCCGAACAGGAAAGGGTTGCAATTCTGGCTGTACAACATTCATTTTAACAGCTTAGGCTTTCACAGCCAGCGTTCATAATAAGTACAAGTTTTTCGGGCTTGTAGACCAAGGAAAGGAGCGGAACCCTTGATAATGCCGGACGCAGTTTCCGGTGAAACGTCGGGAGATATCCTGTCTGGACCACGGCCTACAAGCCAGAAAAAATTGTACTTAATTATTCATTTTAAACATAGCACATGACATACAAAGCTTAAAGGAACGACTTTTTCCTCAAATGTCTAAATATGTTGCTTTAGTAACTTATGCTGGATCTAATTAAACATATTATTTTAATGCCAGTAGATTCGGATAACAAACGTGGGAATACAGAAAAAGGTGAGGCGGATGCGGAAAACAGTTGTGCGGATGCGGATAACAATCGTGCGGATGCGGGACGGATGCGGATAACGTAATGATCCGGCTTTTTATTCACGACCTCTTTTGTTGTTTCTGTTTTTTTCACTGTGCTTCAGCTGGTGGACTTATCTAAGAAACTTTTGTTTTCGTGTATTCCTTTTGTTGTTGTAGTAGTAGTTGTTAATTCGTCTTAGAGGTCAGGGACAGTATGCCCATCATCCCCGTGTACTTGGGTGTGTGTTGAATTTGCCTGATAATTAGTGTTTCTATGGTAGCTGTAGTGGTGTGTATAGCTGTAATGATTAGGAACAAGGATGGGGTAGGTGCCCTGAGACTTGAAATAAGGTACTATCCTGATATTTGCTTGGAGGGAGCGTGGAAAAATCGGGGAAAGAACACAATCAGGAGACCGTTGACAGAGCCGGGATTGGACCTCTGAATGGACTTGCTGCAGCTTCTCTTCGCAGTCATGTTGAGCTATTTAATGCTCACAGCTAGATTGCGGGGTGTGTTGCACATTATAATTGAGAGTCTTGAGATATCGAGGTCATCAGCCCTGTGTGCTTTGTTATGTGTGGAATCTGGTAGTGCTGCAATTAACTTACATAATGTAGTAAGAAAAAAGAAGAAGAAGAAATTAACAAAGGAATCCAATAGTGGGGGGGGAATGGAAGGAAGTTCAATCACCATGAAAGGCAGGTAGGAAATGGAAAGAGTAGAGAGTACACCCCAAAGTCGACAGAAGAAAGTGGAAATCTGGACCCAGCTCAGAAATCCCGAGGGGGCATTAACCCCCAGTTTACACACACCCCACCTCCTTTAAGATCTTTCGCAAAGGGAGAAGATGAAATGAAAAGAAAAGTAAGAGGTCTAAACTTTCAATTAATGATGGTGTCAGGAAAGACAGGCCAAGGGCCAATTAAGCCTAAATCTAATTTTGATGTCAACAGATTCCCTTTCTCTAGAAATGAATTCCTTGCTTCATCAAACGTGTTCATTTCTAACTTAGTTGTTATATGTTTATTATTAACATCTCCATCTTTTGTTCCCATCTATTTGTCACAGCAACATACTATAAATAAATAAAAAATAGTCTAAAATGTGATGATAATAATAATAATAATAATAATAATAATAATAATAATGATGTATGTCTACTCCTTATTAATCACGTTTCTAACAGGGTCGGGGATGAGATGCTATGAAATTCTATGTGGCGGATAGTTTTTACGGCCGGATGCCCTTCCTGACGCCAACTTTTTGAGAGGAATTAATGAGAGAAGAAATGAATGAAGATGAATGAAACTGGCCAAGGATGTGGAAGGAAGCGGGCGTGGCCTATCAGAAGGTACCGTCCCAGCATTTGCCTGGTGTTGAAAATAGGAAACCATGGAAAACCATGTCAAGGACGGCCGACGGAAAGGCTCGAACCCACGCGTCTACCGAGTCAGCAGAGAGCTTGACCCCATGGCATAACGCTGCGCTTTAGCAAGCGTAACTACCACTGTCGGCAATAATAATAATAATAATAATAATAATAATAATAATAATAATAATAATAATAATAATACAGTAGAATCTGAGACCAGAAGATGGAGAGGGTTTCTATCAGAAGTACAAAAGAAATACTGGGAGGATGTCAAGGCCTGTAAAAGAACAAGATCTAGACACAAATGAAATTGATTGTTAACATGCAGACCATAGAGGTTCAATTCAAATTTAAAATAGGTCTAATACTAATAATTACTAACAAATAAGGACGGAAATAACATAAGTTATCAGATACATTCTACACGCACCTAAATACACGGGGCTGATGGCCGCTATGTCTAGCCTCCAAATGAAACAGCAACACAGAATTGCTACTTCTTGTAACGATATTCAATTCTTGGAAAGAGTATGAAGTAAATAGCATAAGAAGGAACTAATTTGCTGGTGGGATATCATGGTAAAATGCTTCGCGAAGTCACAACAGCAGTGAAGCGTGCAGAGGAATGTTTCATGCATTGAACTCTCTTCCGAGTAGCTGTCACGTCTACAGATGGTGCATTGAGATCTCTTACGAGTCGCTCATCAACTGCTGTGGGGTCATGAAAGATGAGGGGGGGGGGGGGGGGGGGGGGAGGGGTTTTTCTACAAGAATGTAAGAATGTATGATAAACATATACGTTGGTCAGTTTTTTCGTTATTACCAGTTTTGCAAATACCAATGGAACTTACTTTCCGATACTTTCCATAATACGCTTCATTTGCGGGTTGACTTGTGGAAGGAAAAATTCTCCCTATTACAGAAATATATTTCGTGCTGTAGTGCGGGCCTGTAAAGATTCTTTTATTTTGGACGTTCACCAGAGGGAGGGACACCAAGAATTGTTACAATGAGGGAAGAATGGTTAAATTTTATAGCATTTTTGCGAACGTATATTATGGAGCATCTCTGTCTGTTCCGTCCAGCATTGAAAGGAATATATTCAATTACCATGAGAGAGACTACGGATATAATATATTAATAACTAGCAATCCACCACGGCTTCGCCCGGGAACAGTTATGAATGCATTACATCATAAGCACTTCATTTTCGATGTCAGTGAACTACGACCTATATCCGTTTTACGTCTCGGCATGATGGGTTAAAATCGTTAACTGGACTATTAATTATATTATTATGGAGATGCATTTGCAACGAATACTTGTCAGACGTGGCTAATTTAAGAATGGCGAGGTGCTTGAAACACAAAAGCCCCTTCCGTCCAATCTTAACTTGACTGTGTATTTTGGGGAACGAAAAGTTGTTGTTGTTGTTGTTGTTTGAGTCTTCAGTCTTTTGACTGGTTTGATGCAGCGCTCCATGCCTCCCTGTCCTGAGCTAATCGTTTCATCTCTACATAGCTACCACACCCTACATCCGAGGCAATCTGTTTAACATATTCTAACCTTGGTCTACCCCTACAGTTCTTGTCCTCGACCCTTCCTTCTATAATTAAGCTTCCTATACCTGGGTGTCTTAGTATGTGACCTACTAACCTAACTCTTCTCTTCATTAGCAGTCGCCAAAATCATCTCTCCTCTCCCACTCGTCTTAATATCTCTTCGTTTGTAACCCTATCTAGCCATCTGATCTTCATCATTCTCCTGTAACACCACATTTCAAATGCGTCAATTCTCCTCTTTTCTGCTGCACCGATAGTCCAAGTTTCACTTTCGTAGAGCGTCACGCTCCAGATAAAGGCTTTCAAACATGACTTCCTAATACCTAAATCTATATTCGATGTCAACAGATTCCTTTTTTGTAGAAATGCTTTCCTTGCCTGAGCCAACCTACTTTTTATATCCTCTTTGCTTCGTCCATCTCTGGTTATTTTGTTTCCTAAGTAACAGAAGTCTCCTACTTCGTTCAGCTTTTCACCTACCAATTTGATGTCCATAGAGGTTTCTGATTTATTTCGGCTGCATTCCAGTATTTTTGTTTTACATTTATTAATTTACATCATGTATTCTTTCCGTAAGACGGAGTCCATACCATTCAAAAACTCATTCAAATCCTCAGCCGTGTCGGCCAACATGACGATGTCATCAGCAAATCTCAGAGTTGAAATTATTTCTCCTTGAATCTTCACTCCCACTTTATTTTTATTAGGCTATTTTTCAATTTCCTTCATTGCTTGTTCAATGTAAAGATGGAAAAGTATGGGTGATAAGTTGCAGCCTTGCTTTACGCCTTTCTGAAAACCAGCTTCTCTCTCATGTCCTTCAGCTCGAATGACTGCTGTCTGGTTTCTGTATAGATTGTATATCACCCTCCTATCCCTGTACCTTATTCCAATAGATTTCAAAATGTCAAACAATTTAGCCCAATCAACGTTATCAAAGGCCTTTTCTAAGTCTACAAATGCCATGAACGTTCTCTTATCTTTCCTTATTCTACCTTCCAAAATCAGTTCACAGGCGAAATGAAGAATAGACGAGTTGCACTTCCAGGGAAACTCCAAACACAACCACTCTTCTCTGAAGTCTTAAGTCAACACGACTCGACAGTTTTCTGCTGGCTGTATCTGGGGGTAATAGGCTCATCAGCTACCTAGGCTGTAACTGGGGTGATAGGCTCGCCCTTATCTGGCTCATAAACTGTCGCCTCAGAAATTGAATGGAGATTGTTGGAAGAAATGAAAACGTAAAAACACTTATAGTGGACGATGTATTGAAGATAGAAATATGCTCTCCCGGAATTATTTGTAGAACTATTCAAGCTGAACAATTCTTACACTCATAGTATATTGGTATTTTAAACGGTTTGCCCAGCGTAAGCTTAAAAAGCGCACGGACGACACTTTTTTTTCGACTTTTTTAATGAAATCGTTATTGCTTGGCCTCCTTGGATCACAAATACATTATTTTCTACAAAAACCGTCCTCGAGATATCCATCACAGAATGGTGAAATCCGCATCAAAATCCATCCAGTGGTTCTCGAGATTACCCGTGGCATCCAAGAATCGAGGTCTTAGTTTTATACTAAGTAGAGATAAATGAACAAAAAAGAAATGAAAATCCACAGCCTGCTTCCAGTCTCCGACCGGGTCAGGAATGGAATGAATGAAGCCCTCATCTAGCGGCGAGGATATGAACTGTGCCGGCTGCCGAGGCCTGACGCACTCCTCTGGGGCAATGATTAAATGAATGACAGATGAAATGAAATGATAGTGGAGAGTGTTGCTGGAATGAAATTTTGACAGGGAAAAACGGAGTACCCGGAGAAAAACCTGTCTGCCTCAGGTTTGTCCAGCACAGATCTCACATGGAGTGACCGGGATCTGAATCACGGACCCAGCGGTGAGAGGCCGGCGTGCTGCCGCCTAAGCCACGGAGGTTAAGTAGAGATAAATACACTCCTGAATTAGTTCATTATCACTATTAAATGGGGCATTACTGATAATCGACTAATATATGTATTTATTTCCAGCAGTGTATTTACATATTTATACTTTGTACCCCGCCCAATCATTGGGCAAATTCGTGTTGACCGACTGAAAAGCTACAAATGACATTTTGTATAGGCCACTACTAATCTTCCTCTTTCCCACTGTACGTCTTCTCAAATTCCGGATTATTTCCTTGTTATTCCCCACTTCTCCTTTATTCTTCCTATTTATCGACTTTCATTTCCAACACTCCTCTTCTAACTTCCCTTGGTCTCTTCCTTTACTTCTACAAGAAAGCAAGGTGGCCCATGCTGCACTAGAATGTGATATTATCCAGGTCAATACAGTGAGTGCAGTGCTTAAGACGTGAAAGGCAAATAGAATGATAATAAATAATCCTAGTCTATAACAAGACAATCCCCTCCTTTCTCTCTTTGTGGGGTCAAGGTTGTCAGTCAGCTGACTTCCTTCCTGGAGCACACCACACAGCTGCTTGTCTGTTCTCCTAGACTTAAGTAGTGATAATTCATATTAATGATGCTGTTCCCTATAACGCCATAATCTCTCTTTACAGTATATAGGCCACTACCACCTCTGTCAGAAAAGTTCATTGAATGGGTCTATATTACGAACGGATTGTTGGTTTACCTGAAACAGCAGTTACTGTCCTTCGAAGTAATCCCCGTGGATAGTTATGCACTTCTTAGAACGGCTGTACAAGTCTTTGAAACTTCTGGCATATTCTTCTTTAGGGATAGCCTTCAGTTGGATCGTCACATTACGCTGGATGACCAAAATGTCCAAAAACCTCTGGCCCTTCAGGGCTTTTCGGTGACCCTGTACCCCGCCACTCCATACTTTGACGCTTGCCTTCGA
Organism: Meconema thalassinum; assembly: GCA_946902985.2. Lineage (NCBI taxonomy): Eukaryota > Metazoa > Arthropoda > Insecta > Orthoptera > Tettigoniidae > Meconema > Meconema thalassinum. The sequence continues at coordinate 167,863,190 of OX336396.1, forward strand.
GGTCGTACTTCAGGCAGCAGGTTTTGTCACCCGTGACGATGGTTTTCAGGACCATTTTATTCCAGGGAACATTCACCCTTCTCATTGCCACCCGTCGAACAGGTGTGCTTGATGAGTTGCATAAATTCACCCTTCTCACTGCCTCCCGTCTATCAGGTGTGCAAGGCAAGTTGCATAACTCCATGCTTCTCTTTCGCTTTCAATTTAGAGTTTTGACGACCCAAACTGAATAGCCTTCCCTAAAGAAGCCTATGCCAGGAGTTTCCAAGACTTGTTCAGTCGTTCTCAGTAGTGTATACCCATCCAAGGGGATTACTTCGAAGGATAGTAATGGCTGTTTCTGGTAAGCCAACAATCCGTTGGTAATATAGCCCATTCGCCGAACTTTTCAGACAGAGGGTGTATATACAATTGTATGAGCCGTTCAAAGTTAGACAGCCAAGTGGGATTGGAAGGTTCAACAGAATGTACCTCCATCTGTAGTCCTTGAAAATATGTGGATCTCTATGCTTTCCCTTTCCTATTTAATACATAACTTTTAGTCGGCCAACACATATTTATATCCAATCATCATTAGTCCACATCCAGGTGTAGTGGCTAGCATTCTTAGCTGTCACCCTGAAAGTACAGATTCGAATCCCGGCTCTGCCAAGAAATTCAATTGTGGACCGAGAGCTGGAATGGGGCACAGTTAAACTCGTGAGGCAAAACTAACAAGAGAGGTTTTCGATTCCCTCCTCAGTTAATGTCTAAGTTAGAAGTGAACAGGCTAGATGGAGCCGTTCGTATGAACCGACTCAGATGGTGGGTTCATGTGAATAGGATGGGGGAGCAAAGATTAGCCTAGTAAAGAGGTTAGTGAGCTCGTCTGTAGAGGTTGAGAGAAGCAGAGGTGGCACAAGGAGAAAATGATTAGATTCAGTGTTCGACGATTTCAAAGTGATCGACATAGATCAGAGGAGACCACAGTGCTTATTTCTAATAGGGGATCATGGAGGCAATTTGTTCGCAAACAGATGCTTGCAGACTAGACGCTGAAAGACAAAATAGTCTCAAATTAAGATGTGTGTATGAATGAATCATTTAATTTTAGAATTGATTAAAATTGTATCATATTGTGTTATAATTATTAATTTATTGATGACTAGCTGAAGTACCTGTGCTTCGCTACGGGTCTTAGAAAAATCAGTTAAAACAGGGGATAGGCGTGCTGCTGCGTGTAGAGAGAGTAAGGATGGAACATTTTGTCCAACTACACCGCTCGGCGTTGACCGTGTTTTATAGCACAAATTTAGGTTTTAGTCGCTAACCGTTGGGAATGCACGAAAAGTGATACGGACCTTTCGGATAGAAAAAGAAATGTTAAACCCCGTATATGCCATCAAAAGTTTGCTATTTCTTAGCGTTCTCTTTTTATTTGAAATAGAAATATGAAAGTTTGAAACCAAAGGGTGTAGTGACGTCACTAAAATGGTCGCCATCTTTAAATAGTGCAAATTATCGAAATCAAAAGTAGAATACGCGTAGTCATATCTGTTATGGTGCACATACCACATATGAAATGTGGTGGAAATCCAATTGATAGTGTAGAAGTTAAGTTATATGCATTTAAAAATCAGGTAAATCATCTACTTCTATGTAAAATTCCATGGAAATCGGACCAGTGGTTCTTGCGTGATTGAGTAATACACAGACACACACCATCTCATTGTTATATATTAATATGGATCATAATGTTATTGGTTTTACGTCCCTGTTAACTACTGCGGCTTTTAGAGACGCCGAGGTGCCAAAATTTTGTCTCGAAGGGGATCTTTAATGTGCCAGTAAATGTACTGACACGGCTCCCTTGCATTTGCGCACCCTCATATGCCAACTGGCTGCACCAAGATCCGATCTTGCAACCTTGAGCACAGCAAGTGAGAACGCATGTATTGATGATTTAAGAGTCATTCGCTAAATATATAATTCCTATTTTAAAAGAGCAAAATCGCCTACTGACTTTAAGGAAGATGTAGAAAGTATTCGCGAAGAAGTCTTGAGACGTGCCGGTACATTAGTTGTGGTTTTCGACGTACAACACGTAGATCTGTGTGGAACTGCTGAACGGTAATGCACCGGTAGCTAGAAAGCTCTGTTAATAACCATGACAGAAGCAGGTTACTTAACCAGACAATCCAACCATCATTCACCTTGTTCAAAAAAGGAGCTGACACCTTCACGCCAGTTAGCAAGAAACAACAGTCAGGAGAAACAAAAGCAACAGCGTACAAACACTAAACCTACTATCACAATTGGGTAAATGGATTCATTCACTTGTCAACAGTGTTCTGGTATAGACTGGCCCCATGGTCTGAGTCGTTAACACACCGAGCTAAACAGGCCATGATTCCAAATTTATTTATTTATTTATTTATTTATTTTTAAAAATCTTTGGACAAAATGGCGGCATCCATGACGTCATGGAAGACACTCAAGGTTCAACCGATGCATACATGTTGAAGTCTATGAGTTATTTAGGCTTTACATACAAACCTAACATTGGGTGTACGTCCCAGACCCCCTTGCTTGTAGGACAAGAAGTAATTTTCGCCTAATCTACGTAGTGACGGGCAATGGTTTCGTCCAGATAGTCGTCTAACCCAGTAGTGGCCAATGGCTTCGACCCGACAGTCGTCTCACCTTTTAGCGATCAATGGCTTTGACCCGACAGTCGTCTCACCTTTTAGCGGCCAATGGTTTCGTCCAGTCATTCACATAACCTAGTAGCGGCCAAAGGTTTCGTCCAGATATTCGTCTAACCCAGTAGCGCCCAATGGCTTCGTCCAAACAGTCGTCTAACCTAGTAACGATCAATGGTTTCGTACAGACAGTCGCCTAATCTAATAGTGGCCAATGGTTTCGCACAGACCGTCGTCTAAACAAATAAGGGCCAATGGCTTTGCCTAAACTTGGCTTTACAAGAGTACTGTGCAATTTTTCAAATACATTGGACAACCAAAAGTAATTGATGAACTCACCACCATAGACTACCTCGCACTTGAACACATGTCACTACATCGCCATGTAAGGATGCACTGTTTGAAACCTCACACTGCTGACAAAATAGCAGCAATTCCAAGGCATCAAACAAACGAAAATCATCCAAGACGTCTTCGACTACACTAAAAATTTCCCCTGGACACATACGTATCGCAGTATTTACTTGAATCACTTTCGGTATCAAACAATTAAAACCAATATTTCCTTATTAAACAACACCCTCTGTCTGAAATGTTCGGTGAATGGGCTATATTACGAACGGATTGTTGGCTTACCTGAAACTGCCGTTACTGTCCTTCGAAGTAATCCCCGTGGATGGTTATGCACTTCTGAGAACGACTGAACAAGTCCAGGAAACTCCTGGCATAGTCTTCTTTAGGAATTGCCTTCAGTTTGGGTCGTCAAAACTCTAAATTGAAAGCAAGAGAGAAGCGTGAATTTATGCAACCTGCCTTGCACACTTGATAAACGGGCGGCAGTGAGAAGCGTGAATGTATGCAACCTGCCTTGCACACCTGATAGACGGGCGGCAGTGAGAAGAGTGAATTTATACAACCTAACGTGCACACCTGTTTGACGGGTGGAAGTGAGAAGGGTGAATGTTCCGTGGAATGAAATGGTCCTGAAATCCCTCTTCATGGGTGACGAGACCTGGTGCCTGAGGTACGACCTCGAAAGCAAGCGTCAAAGTATGGAGTATCGGGGTTCAGGATCGCCAAAGAGCCCCGAAGGGCCAGTGGTTTTCGGACATTCAACGTAATGTGACGACCCAACTGAAGGCTATCCCTCAGGAAGACTATGCCAGGACTTGTATAGCGTTCTAAGAAGCGCATAACCATCCACGGGGATTACTTCGAAGGATAGTAACGGCTGTTTCAGGTAAGCCAACAATCCGTTCGTAATATAGACACATTCACTGAACTTTTCAGACATAGGGTGTATATTTGGTGCTGAGCTGAAAACTACTAAAGAAATGTTTAACAGTCCGGACAGGGTTAATGCCATATGGTTCTCTGTGTGCAATGTAAAGGCAACCCCCCAGGGGCTCACATCTAGTGGTAGGTGGGTTGGCGACCACGGGGCCCCAGCTGAGTTCGGTATTGCTTCCACTTACTTGTGCCGGGCTACTCTCCGTCTTCTTTCCTTTCGACCTCACTTGGTCAACTCTTGTTCTATTCCGACCCCGAAGGTATTAGGGTATCCGAGGCCACGGAGTCTCTTCCTTTCTCGCCTTAATTGGCCCTTGTCTCATTTTTTCTGATACCCTCCTTCTGCTAGGTGTCAGCCTTCTTTTTCTTTTCCTGTTATCTTCTGCCTATTGCTCAAGGCCCTCAAGGAGGCAGGGTGTATGTAGCCCCAACACTTCTGGTGCATGCTAGATATTGCTACACCCTCAGGGGCTCACGGCTGGTGATTTCGGGAGATGGCGACCCCGAGAGATTCCCGAGCTGGGTCCGATTCTCCCCCTTTTATCCATTACCTTTGGGGCGGACCCTCTCCTATTTCACTTTCCTATCTGCCTTTTATGGCCCTCCTTCCTTCCAAGTCCCTCAATCCACATTCTTTGAGGGTTGAGGGCATTTCTTTTCCTCCTGTCCTATATTTGCCTTATTCTCCTTTTGTTTTCCATTTCTTTTTCTTGTATATAAGTTAGTAGTTAGTTTTAGTTATAGTTTACATTTCACTATCATCTTCACGATCACCCAAACCATTAAGGGCCGATAACCTAGATGTTAGGCCCCTTAAAACAACAATTATCATCATCATATTAATGCCGTATAGTTCTCTGTGTGCAATGTAAAGGCAATTCAGATTCCGAGTGCGTGCTTAACACAATACGCAGCGGTAACCACGTAACGTGGGTATCCCGGACCTAGAAGTCCTCTATCCCTTCACCTTGACATAAAAAGTAGCTTCTCAGTTTATAAAGACTGTAAATTACTTGCAAGTCACGGCAAAACAAATCCCACTACAGGTTATCTTATGTTGTCACGATCTCAACACTCGACACTACAACACGTTTAATTCTATGACAACTACTCACTTTGAAATAATAAAGAAGATCTGTTATTTATCTGACATCTTCAACTATAGCCACCTGTCTGGCACAATAAGTATGGTGTGTCGGTGGCGTTAGTAGGGTATGCTTCTGGAAGGGGATGAGCCGAGTGAACATTATTTCGTGGGAGAGTGGGAGGAAGCAAAATAACCAGTGATGGATGAGGATATAAAAAGTAGGTTGGCTCAGGCAAGGAAACCATTTCTACAGTAATGAACCTGTAGACATCGAATATAGATTTAGGTATTAGGAAGTCATTTTTGAAATCCTTTGTCTGGAATGTGGCACTATAAGGAAGTGAACTTGAACTATTGGTGCTGCAGAGAAGAGGAGAATTGAAGCGTTTGAAATGTGGTGTTGCAGGGCAATGATGAAGATCATATGGGAAGATAGGGTAACAAATGAAGAGGTATTAAGACGAGTGGGAGAGGAGAGAGGTTTCTGTCGACTGCTAATGAAGAGAAGGGATAGGTTGGTAGGACACATACTAGCACACCTAGGAATAGCAAGCTTAGTTTTGGAGGGAAGGGTCGAGGACAAGAACTGTGGGGGTTGAGCAAGGTTAGAATATGTTAAACAGATTGCGTCGGATGTAGGGTGTGGTAGCTATGTAAAGCTGAAATGATTAGCTTAGGACAGGGCGACATGGATAGCTGCATCAAACCAGTCTAAAGACTGAAGACTCAAACAACAACAGAGTGGGAGGGAGGTTTTGGACAAAATGAAACATAATCAATCAATGAAAGCAAATATACGAAGGTTCAAAACGTCCTACCTTATCTATATTTATATCGAGTTTGATTTCATTAGCGTTTTAAATGTTGTATTTGAACTTATCAATGTGCAAATGCTGGAAAATTGACAATGTTGTTGATATTCTGAAGTCCTGATTTATTTGGGTAATATCTGAATCATTGTGTTCCCCGTCATTGTATATGCCGTAAATTGATAAAGTTCCCAAATTAAACTTAAAACAGCAATACAGCTTAATCTTATTATCTTTCCAAAATGCCACTCACACTCGGATAATAACAGAATGGTGACTGACAAGTGGCGTACTTTTTGGAAAGGGATGAGGAGATATAATGCCACACCCATCTCACTATCATTCCTCTGGTTAACTGAACAGCTGATTACTTTGCTCATTCAGTAAGTGCTAAATTAGGCTAACGCTAAACATTGTATACGAGTTTAAAAAATGATTTTATATTGTTTAAGAAAGTTATAAACATTCATAATTCAATCGTTTATTATCAATCATACGATTGGTTTTATTAATTTATAACTAGCATTACCCGTCGCGGCTTCGCCCACGAATATTCTAGTTGTAAGGAGTACACTTAGAAAAATCTCAATCATGAATGCTATGACTGATTTATTCTTGGTATGAATAATCAAACTTTATCAATTCAGTTACTGGTGCAGTGGTTAGGTAGGGGTTTGTCATTCCTCCATAGGTATATCAGAGCGAAGTTAGTTTTCTTGGAATATCACAGACACTGTTAATTTAAGGGCCTTTAAATGTGGTTTTCGGAGACCCTTTATAGTCGGGTGAAAAGACCTTTCGTACCACACTCACACGTGAAAATTGCGTGAAAAAAATCTAGAGTGCCCCTTGACCCCCTTAAGCGCATTATACTGTATGTATTGATGAATTTTACAGCTCAATTTGATTCAGTGATAACCTTATAACCGTCTGGAAGCTTTCACAGTAATGTAATAATTGGAATTGCATTGCGTCTTACAGAAATAGATGGACCAGTGAGATTCTGTTACCATGGTTACCGTGTTGCCTTCTTTCATTATTGCATTGTTAATATACATGTTTTAAGGTATTTATTTAATTGTGAGGCATTTAAAGAGTAAATGAGTGCGTTTCGCTTACGCATTGGGTTATGCTGAACCTGTAGGTAGCCTACCCCATATGTGTAGATTGGTGTTAATGGGACCTTATTTTCGGTACAAAACTGGAATGGGATCTTAGCAGAATAATATAGGGAGGGATAAGGACCTTCTTCTTGGGTTTCCTCCTCCAGAATATAATTTTATTGGTTGCTGTCATGTGTAGCACTTCAGTCGGTCAACATGAATTTGCCCAATGAATGGGCGGTGTACTAAGTATAACTATATAAATGCACTCCTGAATTAGTGCATTATCACTATTAAATGGGGCAATAGTGATAATCAACAAATACATGTATTTCTTCCAGTAGTGTATTTGCACCTTTATACTTTGTACCCCGCCCATTCATTGGACAAAGAAGAGCTACAATTGACAGTTTGTATAGGCAACACTGAAAGAATGGCTTCAAATGTTTTCATTTCTATTGGTTAATCACGCTACTTAGTGTGCTACTTTGTCGGTTTTACATAATCAGAATCCTGTCCAAAAATTGCACAACTCTGTTGTTATAAGCGGCAGAACATTGAGGATATCAGCCCCTGTTACACGGTTCACCAACAGTTCACACCTGAGAGGACCGCTACAGCGGATGTGAATACGATCCGGGGAGAAGGGAGACGAAATAGCGTGACGTGCCTCCGGGTTCCCAACTAACGGAGTGAGATTTTAACGGGGCCATTGCCATGCAAACAACCACACTCATGGAATGTATCTAAAGACGTGCTGAACCGCGCTTGTGGTCCGGTCGCTAATGAGCAGGCATCAAACAACTCGGTGATTTTTTTGAAGGACGATCCTCATAAAACATGGTGAGTGATGAGTAGGGCTGGGAATTTTAGGTGCTAAAATCGGGAAAATATTTATTTTTTATGTATTAAATATTTCTGAAATATGTGACAAAAAAGTAAAAATATTCCATTATAATTTAGTTTATTAATGACAATATAAACAATATGCATTATTCACGAATGCAATTTAGCCTCACTGACTGCTGAAGAATTACAATACACAACGAGATACATCTTCAGGTTGTCCATCACAAATGACAGACGATTATTCTGAAACACTTCTTCTGAAGGCGCGAAACTGCGGCAATATGTTTCTTGCCCTTGAGGTGTTGTGTAACTTGAGATCGCTGTTCAGCTTTGATTGCTTTCCCACATGGTCGGCAGAACAGAACGCCCCCATCAAAAGTAAAATTATCCTTAAATTCTGCAACATACTGCTGCAGACGATAAATTGCAGTTGCTTTTACTTTAGGCATCCTCGGCTTCCACAGTGAGTGGGACGGGGCGACAAGATAAGAAAAACACAGCTGTAAGCTGACATACGCTCTGCATGAAGATTAGATAGCTCACTGGTTTTTCTCCGTTGAAGTAACACAGAACAAAAATGCAATAAACTGAAAGATCTAGCATACTGATTTTAAAAATGTAAATAAGTTATTAAGTTAACTTATGTCTTTTTATATGTTAATAAGTGAAAAGCAGGAATTTATGTATTTATAGGCAAAATGTTTAAAATATGTATTTACATAAACAAATATTTATTTACCAAAAAATCTGAGCCCTATTAATGAGTGGGGACCAGAGGTGGCATGTTGTCAGGGAGGTGTTAAATGTAAGGGGTGTGGTAGCTAACAGCCCCAACTCACCATACGTTCGGCCAAGGATATATTCTGCTATGTAGCTACTAAAATTAGAGTCCACCGCGTTGCGTAGTGGCTAGTATTTTTGGCTCACACCGCGGAGACCCGAATTTGATTCCCGGTTCAGACATGAAATGACATTCTGGTCTGAGGGATGGAACGGGGTACACTCAACCTTGTGAGGCAAAAGAGAAATGAGGCAGGTTCGATTCCTACCTCAACCATCCTGGAAGTGGTTTTCCTTGGTTTCCCACTTCTACTCCAGGTAAATGCCGGGTTGATAACTAGCGTTAAGGCCACGGCTGCTTCCTACGCAAATCCTACCCACACTACAGTGCCTACCAAAAGTTTAAGACCACTAGCTTATTTTCAACAAAAGCTTCCTGGTCTTATATTTTTGATTCAAATTTTGCCAAATATTTTATGAAATTACTTTGATCTAATAGGCATCCACCTGTACCAAGAACATTGTAATATTGGTTTCATTTTTTGAGTTTCAATTTTTTAATACAAGAGGAGTATCGAAGAAAAACCCAATTTTCAACCACAAAATAATTTGTAGACACTAAACCAATGGTGTTACCTTATTCATTATTTTTTTAAAGTATTGTAGAATGTATACAAACGTTTTGGTAAATGTAAAAAAAATCCCAAAAATTTTCTTGCCATTTGGTAGGGTGGTTTGTACTTTTTGTGAAAGGTAACGAATTGAAGCTAAGACTGATGAGCGTTAACTGGTTAATAGCTTCTGTGAGGGTTGACTTTAGCGGGCCCAAACTTTCACCAGGCACAGCACAGCATGCTGTCAACAGATAAAGGGACAGATCCAAGGTCAAAACTCCGAGTACCTGGAATTAGTTTCCCTCGTCTATTCTGAGAAGCCAGGTTTACAAACCACCCTACCAAATGGCAACAAAATTTTTGGGATTTTATTTTAATTCACCAAAACGTTTGTATACATTCTACAATACTTTAAAAAGAATAATGAATAAGGTAACACCATTGGTTTAGTGTCTACAAATTATTTTGTGGTTGAAAATTGCGTTTTTCTTCAATACTCCTCCTGTATTAAAAAATGAAACTCAAAAACTGAAAGCCATATTACAATGTTCTTGGTACCGGTGGATGCCTGTTAGATCCAAGTAATTTCATAAAATATTTGGTAAAATTTGAATAAAAAATATAAGCCCAGGAAGCTTTAGTTGAAAATAAGCTAGTGGTCTTAAACTTTTGGTAGGCACTGTACAGTAGTACAGACATCACAGTACTTGTTTATTCAGCGTATGGCTTTAAGTGCCGGGAGTGTCCAAGGACATGTTCGGCTCGCCAGAGGCTGTAGCTGCTTCAAGCGGATACCCATGGGGCGAGCTACAGGTTCCGTTCAATTTCAAGTAGTTCCAACTTTCGTTACCAGATGTCACTGACACCTAGTGGTGAACGTTGGAACTTTGATAGAGCGTTTCAACTAAATCTAACCGAGAAGTTTAGTTTCACAGAAGTTTAGTTATTGGAAGGAACTTTTTCATGTCATAAATCTATGACATGGGACCGCCAGCTTTACTTCCTCTCTGAAGGAAGGCATACTGAAGGATTTTAACGCTCTTAAAAAATCCGACGACTTCAACCGGGTATGAACCCGCGATCTTGGGCACAGCAGTTCAGCATTCTACCAAGTACACCATTGAAGCCGCTAGACATCACAGTGGCACAGGTTATCAGACAAATTCTAAACATTCTAAGTACACGGGGCTACTTGACCAGGCTGTTTCAAAGCCAGTGGTGTTACTAGGAAAATCATAATGAGACATAATAAATGGTAGGTAACATACGATACCGAAGTTTCGAAACCTCCTGTCTGTATTTTTAGCCTATTTTCAATTTTGAAAAAATAGGCTTATGAGATCACCTTTTGTCCGTGTGTGTGTGAGTGTGTGTGTGAGGTGTGTGTGTGTCCCTAATAACTTCTAAACGGCTGGAGCGATTTCAATGAAACTCCGTAAGTTCATAGCACTATTCCGGACGACCTCGACCGTGCCCTTCAAATTTTGTTACGTCTCACCAATCCAACATGGCGACTGTGCGAAATATTTCACCAGCATTCAATATCTCCGAAATCACCCTGGAATTTTTTACGGTGATAAAGGGAACTAATAGAGGTACACCTATGTGACGTTTGAAAAACTGGTAACTACAAAACCAACATGGCGGCCATGCGAAAATGCGACTTTTAAATAGACGTTTCTCGCGATTTAACCAACCAAACGCAATAAAACTTGGTGCAGTATATGTTTATACACATTGTAATGCACCGACATCTAACTTCATTCAATTGTTTACATAACCACAAAATGGCGGATGTGCGAATTATTTCACCGTCATTCTATATCTCTGAAACTATTAGCAGTATCACCCTGAAATTTTGTACGGAGATAAAGGGCACTACTGGAAGTTCATCTACAAGACTTTGAAAAACCAGTTAACTACAAAACGAACATGGCGGCCAAGTGAATTGAAAATTGTAAATAGACCTTTCTCGCGATTTAATGTTCCAAACGCAATGAAATCTGGTACAGGAAATGCTTATACACATTGTAATTTACTGGTATCTAATTTAGTTCAATTTTTTACATAACCTCAAGATGGCGTTTGTGCGAATTTTAAAATTAAGTTTTCATTTCTTGTGTCGTAATCATGCGATCGAAGTGATAGTTTGAATAATGAACCTACGCAATAAAGATCATTTAATGGTACATGACTCTATGGCCTATACATTTAACAATCGAACATGGCGACCATCCGAAATATGTAGACGGCTCTGAATATCTACGAATCTATTATAGCAAACTGATTTTTTTTATATTCATAGGGGCTATGAACTTAAGTTGACCTATAGGACTTTAAATAACCTGGTGATCACAAGTCCAACATGGCAGCGACGCGAAATATACATGTTCACATGGACTTTTCTCGCAATTTAACCATCCGAGTGCAGTGAAACTTGGTACAGTAAATCCTTATAGGAATGTTAATCCACTGGCATCTAATTTATTTCAATTGTTTCCATAGTCACAAGATGGCAGCTGTGCGAAATTTTAAAATCTCGTTTTTACTTCGTGTGTCCTAATCATGCGATTGGAGTTTGAATGCTACACATACACAATAATCTTCATGTAACAGTGCATAACTCTAGGACCTACATACATAAAATCCAACATGGCGACCATCCGAAATATTTAGTAAGTTCTCAATATCTACGAATCTATTACAGCAATCAAACTGAAATTTTGTATGTTGATAGTGGCAATTAACATACAGTAAGTAGGATATATGAAAATAGGCTGTATAGTTCTTCACGGAACTACTTGTTTTATGTTTGATTTTATTAGCATCTAGTACGTCTTATTTGCACTTATCACTGTTCAAATGCTAGAAAATTAACAATTTTGTTGATATTATAAAGTCTAGTTTTCTTTGTAAAATCGTCTAGCATTTTCTGTTCTGCGGCATTGTATGAATATTAATAAACTAGTTTCCAGACAAAGTTTACTTAAAACAGTAATGCTACTAAACACAATGACATTCACTTGACAAAATAGCACTTACACTTGGATACTAACAGAATGGCAAGTAACAAATGGTGTATTTTTGGAAAGGGATGAGGAAAGATAGGGCTACTACCACCCCTCGGACTAACTGAACAGCTGACCATTTTGCTCATGCATTAAGTTTTAAGTTAAGATAACACCGAAAATTTACAAGAGAGAAATAAAAGGCTTTCAAACACATCCAATCACTTGTCACCAATCCGTTAATGGGATTTATTCAAAATTAAAAACGTTATCAAATTTCATATTTTCATTATTTGTCTTTTGAGGGGGTTGATCCCCGTAGTTACCCCACTGCGCAAAGACCCTAAAATAAATCAACAACAACTACATTATTTCGTATCTGCCTTGGAGTTCTTCCATTTTTAACACTTTCTTTCTGAAAATCTCTATATTGCTTTTTCCTATTTTTGGACTTCTTGAATCGAAGTTGTTGTTTACCTCTTGTTTCAAAGGTAGGCTATTTGAAGATCTGCTTGTGTTACCTGTTGTCATGTAAAGTGTTTTTTCCTTGTCTTTTTCATTTCATTCATTTATTTGCAATTGGGGGTGTGTCCCCAGGTGACAAATTAGATATACATAAGAAATAAATATTTATACATAACAATTCAGTAACAATCAAACTTGAGTATTTACACAAATAGTCAGTCTTTTCTTAAACACACCTATATGTTTGGGAAATGGCTCTAAGACTGCGGCAGGTAGAGAGTTCCAGTTATCAATGGCACGGTTTACAAAATAATATTTAACATAATTTGTTCGCTGTGGTCGGCCCTAAACTTTGTAAGGATGATCACTCCTACTCATGTAAGTGGGCTTTCCCATACGTTTGCTAAGCTCACCCCATGCTGGTTGATTTGTCCAATGACTGGCTCCATCACGCGTCATGGCGCGCCTCGCTCGGAAGTGATGGGCTCCTTATCAGCAACGCTGTACAGCATTTCCCGGAGCGGCTAGCTGGTGAACCATGTCTTAATTCCCCGTACAAATACAAACCGATATAAAATAAGTGAATTAATTTACGTATTTCACAATCATACAGCATACCTTTTTGATGTATAAGGATTACAACGCAACCAAGAACTACATTTTCCAACCACCCCGAGCCGAGAAAAAGTTACCTTACACAAATGATAACAACATTGTTTGTTGGACACACAAAATGTTGAAATTAATAAACCAATTATACAACATTCCAATGTATATTGTGTAAAAATTTGGATTCGATCTGATGACGGGTTTGTGAGGTAATAATTCTTAAATGTGACGCATGGTTGAAACACGCTTAAAAACGGGCACTTTGTGTGTTCCAACTGGGATAAAAATATTAAAATATAAATTAAAAATTCCAAACTTACATGAACTAACGTAAAATAAAACTACGAAAATGATGATGGTATTGGATTTTATGTAGATCTATTGGTTACTTCACAAACAACCTTCAAACTCGAGTACACATAATATTTTGGTCGACAGTAAATTAACAAGATTTGGTGATTTGGACAAATTAGAGAAGACTGAAAGACGAATTCTGAGAAAAATACTGGGAGCTAAACGAAACAATAACGTCGAATATAGGTTACGACCAAATAGAGAGTTATATTTGAAATGTGAAAAATTAACTGATTCAATGAAAATGAGAAGATTACAGTTTTTCGGGCACGTTTATAGAATGAAAATAGCAGGCCAACTAAACAGATCTTCAACTTACTGAATAGTTACAAATCCAAACCCACAAGGTCCATTGAAATTGACAACGATTTGGCAAATGCCTAATTCAGACAGACAAAATAGCAAACAGATCACTCTCCAGAGAAGCTATTCAAAAGGCAGAATTTCAGGAAAGAAAGAAACAAACAACTGGCAGAAAGTGGACTCAAGAGGAGAAAGATCGACACTCTAGAAGGAAGAAGGAAATTTGTATACAATGGACAATAGCCAAAGGTGATTCATCGTACCCTCCAAATGGGTTATTCGAAAGAATAAGAAATAAATACAATTAACAAAAAACAGCATGCATTAGAATTCTATTTGTATATGTTCACTTATCTCAGTAGATCTATCGCTGCACAGACTAAGTTTAATGTTTAATGACTCAGAAATATTCCCGACTGACATTTCCACACACATCTCCCCTCTCCCCCAAGGCTACTATGGAAAAGATCAAGTTGACTACTTCGTTGACAACTGGCTAGATAACCAAGACATTCCAATCGAGATGTGGAACTGCCACCAAGCACGACACAGGACAACGAATGCTGTTGAGGGCTGGAACAACCGACTCAACAATCTTGTCTGGAGACCTCACCCCAAATTAAAAGAGGTTGTCAAAGTGTTCAAGACGGAAGCTGAGAAGACAAACTGCGCATTTTTAAAGGCCGAGCTCAACATGGAAGGAAAAAAATGAAGACAAAAATATGTCAAACTGGACGGTCGGATTGAGAACATTCAGAAAAAGTTCGAAAATGACAAAAATATGAAAAGTTTTCTGAAGGCAGTTGCCTATTCACAGAAAATGGAGTAGGTTAATATTATTGTTGAACAAATATGACAAAAACAAAATAAATAAATAAATAAATAAATAAGTAAACATACAAAACAACTGACGAAGCCTAGAAGCTGATTTTAAACACGCCAAAATGATAACAACACCAAACTGATCGGTTTTGTTATTATTTTGCCAGTCCACAGCCTGGATAAAGTGTGATGGAAATCAGACTCTGCATTTATTTTATTTTGATGGAAATTAGACTACATCACAATGATATTTTCGAGACCGTGGTATGTAATGAAGTACATAGACCGAGCGCTTTTCTTCATTCCAAATGAGTATTATATTAAAGTGCATTGTCACAGGTGCGGCTGTAACGATGATCACTGAAGCCTATAGCCTTAGGGGGGGGGGGGGGGACGGAACTGTCAGTCGGCAATATTTCTGAGTCATTAAACAGGTAGCCGCGTCCAAGGGCTGTAGGGAAGTGTCAGTATTTTGGGCAGTGTGTGGAAGTGTCAGTGTGGGGAACTGTCCGAACACCGTCCTGTCAACCGACTCGTCCCTATTCCATCATGGGGCAATTCATGTTGACAGACTGAAGAACAACAAAATATAGTAACCTGCTGTCATCCATTCTGTAGAAGTGGTCAAAATATTGATATTATTTTTAACTGATGGAGAAATGAGAATTGTCATGATAGTACTGGAATTTCACTTGGTAAGTGTGACGTATCCAGTGGGTCACCTCGCCTCGCCTCGGTTTGATAATACGTGACACGCGCTCTGCCTGCCAAGTATACCACCTGTAGCGCAAGCTATGTAACAAGACTGATAGTCACACAATTTAAACACTGTTGTTGACGGAACTTACTCTCAATATCACGCCCAGAATGATTCTCTACTTAGATCTCATAAGCTGTACCATAACTTTCACTGAGTTAGCAGTGCGCTTTCATTGCCGGGAGTCCTTGGACATGACAGGTAGCTGGATGTAGGTCTGCTTACAGGCACCTCATAGCAGGAGGCGAGCAGGGCAGTGGGTGTTCCAAAATATAGGGTGAAACCCCACACAAGACACGGCACAAACCTAGAAAAAATCCTGAAATTTAATTCACTGGCCGTGAAAGCCAATATACCATCTTATTGGAAGCCATCATAGGGAGGTTATGGCTGCTTGAGCTTCTAGTTCTCGCAGAAAAGAGGCACAGGTGCGCTTCATAAAAAAGGAGGTAGCGCGCAGTTCGCTACTCTTGTGGTGGTCCGTGCGGGATACCAAGAGCCAGCTGATGAGTCAGCTTGGTGTCCTGGGCGAAAGCCCACACAAGACATGGCACAAACCTGGAAAAATTGCTGAGTTTTAATTCACTGGCCGTGAAAGCCAATAATCCATCTTTTTGGAAGCCTTCATAGGGAGGTTAAGGCTGCCTTCCATCGTTAATAACGTATATGCCCTAGCAACCTATCTCTTCTCTTCATTTGCAGTTACCAAAAACATCTCTCTTCTCCAACTTGTCTTAATACCTCTTCATTTCTTACTATATCTGCCATCCTGATCTTCATTATTCTCCTGTAACACCACATTTCAAATGCTTATTTATTGCCAGCATTCCAAGTTTCACTTCCATAGAGTGGCACGATCCAGACAAAGGCATTCGAAAATGACTTTCTAATACCTATGTCATATTTGATGTCAACAGATTTCTTTTCTGTAGAAATGCTTTCCTTGCCTGAGCCAACTTACTTTTTATATCCTCTTTTCTTCGTCCATCACTGCTTATTGCATCCTAAGTAGCAGAAGTCTCCTACTTACTTTAACTTTCACTCCTGACAATTTGACATCGTTAGGGGTTTATGATTTATTTCAGCTAGGCCTATATTGAATTATTTTTGTTTTACATTTATTAATTTTCTTCATGAATTCTTTCCTCAAGACGAAGTGCATACTCATTCAAATCTTCTGGTGAATCGGCTAAGATAACCATGTCATCAGCAAATCTCAGAGCTAATTGAAATGAGCAAGAAAGGCTCCATCCCTAATGTGTTATCTTGTAATCCACTGATTTGCAACAGCTATAAAATATCTGTAGAGTGAGACTTGAAAATTTGATTTGAACCAGCATCTCCTGCTCTTCGGGCAGGTGCGTTTAGCGAAGTTCTGACCGCAGCAAATTTTCTGTGTTAGATGAAGAGGCGTCGGATTTTTTAAGAGTGTTAAAATCTTTCGGAGGGGAAGTAAAGCTGACGGGACCATGTCATAGATTTATGTAAACAACATACCACTGCTCTAGCAAAATTTTTCTGGTTAGGAAACGCTCTATCAAGTTCCAACGTCAAAGTTGCAACTAATTGAACTTGTTGGGAGCCCTCGGGCGTTCAATAAAAAATGCCCAGCCTATGGCCATTGGCTACGATTCATGTATCAATATAGATAAAATTCCAGCTGAGTCCACCATTATACGCGTGATTTATGGCCAAATAGAGCATTTCCAACCCCATGCAGACGGTGCTGCTGTATAGCCGTTATCATAAAAGTTTCATTCAGAGCACCTCTTCGAAACATATCACCCGAGTGCACCAGTTTATTTTAAATTTAATATCTGATCTATATCCTGAAATTACCCCAAAACGCATCAATAATTTTCATCCGGACCAATGGCTTTTGCCTAGACC
The DNA here is from genome assembly GCA_946902985.2 of Meconema thalassinum. Lineage (NCBI taxonomy): Eukaryota > Metazoa > Arthropoda > Insecta > Orthoptera > Tettigoniidae > Meconema > Meconema thalassinum. Next base: position 167,880,611 of record OX336396.1, read on the forward strand.
AATAATTGCTACGTAGCGCGTTAACTCATATAATACACACCTGGTTTTTGTCACGCACAGTGGGGAAGTTACGCATCAATAATCTTTATCTAGGCCAATGGTATGGCTAATTGATGCTTTTTCACTTAATTGCAATATTACGTGTGTCGTTTGGTCATTTGGTGTATCCCACATGTTGAAGTGACGTAATTATGTGCGCCCGTGTAACAGTTGAAAAGACCTCATGCGCTTCGGAAACATGGTAATCGTCATTGAATGACGTAATATAACAAATGTATCCAGTGTAGAAGTGATAATTGAATGTAATTTCAATTCATAATGACTCTCAGAAAGGTATGAAAGTCATATATTTTCAATAATAAGCCAGGTGGAAGTGTAAAGGCTTCCTCCAGAATTAACAAAATTTTAACATATTATCATGTTCATTCTAATGTCTCTGACCACTTCCTCATGTAGCGTCGAGCGTTCTTAGCTGTCGCCAACGGAGGTCCGGGTTCGATTCCCAGAAATTTAATTCTGGTCTGAGGGCTGCAATGGGGTACACTCAGCCTCTTGAGGCAATACTGAGAAGAGATGGGTTTGACACCCACCTCAGTCATCCTGGAAGTGTTTTTCCGTGATTTCCCACTTCTACTCCAGGCAAATGCCGGGACGGCCCTTAACTTATGCCCCTGGCCGCCTCCTTCCCAATCCTCACCTGACTAACCAAAACACACTACAACTACTACAGGCCCCACAATAACACAGGTTATCAGACAAATTCAATATTCACACACGCAAGTACACGGGACTAAATAACCACATACAAATACAGACAGTGTTTCTGAGAATATATTTTAAAATTGTGAATGCACTTATATTAATTCACTTCATATTTGGAGATTATGATTGGGAAACTCTTCATATGATGGGAAAGATTTATCTGATTAACAATGAGTACGACACTGCGTTTGGGCAAGAGCCAGCAGCGGCTTGTCCAAATGGGGTATGGTTCAGCGAGCCACTTGTTTATAGTACTACAAGCAAGATAGAGTAAGTACCATTGCAATACCAGGAAAACTAGGTCAGTAATTTTAGCATCAGCGTAACTCATTGTGTCATACAGACGGTGAACCCTCAGTTGCAAATGGATGGGCCGCGGCTAAACCACGTGGTGATAAAAATGAGATGAACACATTCAAAACAGATACTTACTTGAAGCTTTGAGGAGAGGATGGAGAAATCAAATCCGAGTACACCGACATGGTGGGCTATCCCATAACCTGGTCAGCACATTTAATTTCTCGATCTTCCGGTGTGGAGATGACTTTTTCACTATTTCACTATGTTGTTGTTTTGAAGGACACTGTTTCACTCAACACTGAACACTTAATTTTACGACAGATTACTTCTAAATTACTCAGAAGTAAACACTACGATCACTATACACCAATAATACCAAACTTTTGGTCACCAATTCCAATTCTTAACGTTAAACTGACTATGATGGGAATTTCAAACTTATTGACTAAAAGCCAACAAAGATGTGGGTGATAATATTATATATAGCCTCAAATAATTCTCTAGATGTTGCTGATAACTCGCGTAATTCTGATTATCTTGAACACTTTCTTTATATTCTTATTCCACGATAAATTGATTTTCTTTCTTTTTTTACACACCAAGAACTGAATTACGAATTCAAGCTTGGTAACCACAACACTGCTGAAGAGATGTGAGGTGAGATGAATTTAAATTGTATTCCACAGCCCAATATCCGGCTGAAGAATTTAACACACTGTTGACACTCGCAATTTTATTTTATTTTCACACTTTGATGGCAATTATTTTATTTAATAACACAACACATCCTCTGGTAATTATAAAGTAGATCACTTCACGTAAGAGATTGGATAATCCTCAGGTGGGAGATGTTACGATCGCGGCGCGGCGCGCGGAGAGTACGGTCGCACGACAAAGCACGAGTCTCGTAGGAGAGACGTACCACGCAGGCCAGTCAGCCAACGAATGAGATCTCCGCCCGCTGTTTCTTTAGTGCATCAGTTCGCCGACAGGGGGCATGCCTCTCGCCCTGTTTGACACACCGCGACCTGCCAGCCGGTTAGAACAGAACATAGCAAGCTTACAACTTAAATACGTTCATTTATGGACAGTTGACTCTAATACAAAAAATACAAAAAAACTCAACCAGAACAGACAAGTGTACGCATTTAAACCTGACTTCCGCAAATATTTATTTCTGACTGTAAATAACTTACTTATATTCTCCATTTAACGCAGATAAATTACAAAATACATCAAAATTCAGCAATTTTTCTAGGGTTATGAAGTGTCTTGTGTGGGGTTTCACCCATCAGCGGGCTCTTCGTGCTCCCCGCCCGGACCCCCAAAGGAGTAGCGAACTGTGCGCATTCTAATCCTCTGACATCTAATTTATTTCAATTGTTTTCATAACCTCGAGATGACGGCTGTGCACAATCTTTAAATCTTAACGGCTGGAGCGATTTCAATGAAACTCGGTAAGTTTATAGCACTATTCCGGACGACCCCGACCGTGCTCTTCAAATTTTGTTACGTCTCACCAATCCAACATGGCGGCTGTGTGAAATATTTCACCAGCATTCAATATCTACGAAACTTTTATGCATATCACCCAGGAATTTTGTACGGTGATAAAGAGAACTACTAGAATTTCACCTATGTGACTTTGGAAAACCTGGTTACTACAAAACCAACATGGCGGCCAAGCAAAGTTGCGACTTTTAAATAGACGTTTCTCACGATTTAACCAACCAAACGCAATGAAACTCGGTGCAATATATGGTTAAACACATTGTAATGCACCGACATCTAACTTCGTTCAATTGTTTACATAACCACAAGATGGTGGCTGAGCGAAATTTTAAAATCTCACTTTTATGTTTGTGTCCTAATCATGCGATTGAAGTTTCAATAAAACACCTACACAATGATATTCATGTAATAGTACATCAATCTAAGGCCTATAATATAAAAATCCAACATGGTGACCTTCCAAAATATTTAGACGGTTCTCAATATCTACGAATCTATTACAGCAATCAAACTGACAATTTGTATGTTGATAGAGGCAATGATTATTAGTAGGGTATATGAAAATAGGCTATTTAGTTCTTCACGGAACTACTTGTTATTTCTTGTGTCCTAATCAGGCGATTGAAGTTTGAATAATAAACCTATGCAAAAATCTTCATGTCATAATAGTTCATAACTCTATGGCCTACATGTATAAAAATCCAACATGGTGACAATCCGAAATATTTAGACGGTTCTCAATATCTACGAATCTATTACAGCAATCAAACTGAAATTCTGTATGTTAATAGAGGCAATTAAGTAGGATATATGAAAATAGGCTGTTTAGTTTTTCACGGAACTACTTGTTAGCCTACTTTCGATTTTTGCAAAAAATGAGAGTAGACTTATGAGATCAACACAGGGTGAAAAAAGTGTGTCTGTCTGTGTGTGTGTATGTGTGTGTGTGAGTGTGTGTACTCTGAATGTCTGCCCCCCCCCCCCTATCAATTCGAACACGGTGAATGCGAATTGAACGAAATTTGGTACAAAGGTAGCACTAGCAAAGGACACCTCAGTGTCATGTTTTATATCGCCGCCATCTTGACGGAAACGTAATGGCGGCCACACAAATGTTCAAAGCTTAAATCAAATTACGACTAACCTAATCATCCGATCTCTACCAAATTTTGCAACATCATACCTTTATGGAGGGAGCATCCTTTAACCAAACTAATAGGTCATCAGCGTAATAGTTTGCGGATGGCGGCCATCTTTGTGTGAAAATCGATTCCCCCTATTAATTCGAACACGGTGCAACCGAATGGAACGAAATTTGGTAGAGGGGTAGCACTAGCAAAGGGCACCTCAGTGTCATGTTTTACATCGCCGCCATATTGACAGAAACGTAATGGCGGCCACACAAATGTTCAAAGCTTAAGTTAAATTACGACTAACATAACCATCCGATCTCTACCAAATTTTGCAACAACATACCTTTATGGAGGGAGCATCCTTTGACCAATCTAATAGGTTATTAGCCTAATAGTTTGCGGATGGCGGCCATCTTTATGTCAAAATTGATTCCCCCTATTAATTCGAACACGGTGGAACCGAATGGAACGAAATTTGGTACAGAGGTAGCACTAGCAAAGGGCACCTCGGTGTCATGTTTTATATCGCCGCCATCTTGACCAGAACGTAATGGCGGCCACACGAATGTTCAAAGCTTAAATCATATTACGATTAACCTAATCATCCGATCTCTACCAAATTTTGCAACTACATACCTTTATGGAGGGAGCATCTTTTAGCCAATCTAATAGGTCATTCGCCTAATAGTTTGCGGATGGCGGCCATCTTTGTGTCAAAATCGATTCCCCCTATTAATTCAAACACGGTGAAACCGAATGGAACGAAATTTGGTACAGAGATAGCACTAGCAAAGGGCATCTCAGTGTCATGATTTATATCGCCGCCATATTGACAGAAACGTAATGGCGGCAACACAAATGTTTAAAGCTTAAATCAAATTACGACTAACATAACCATCCGATCTCTACCAAACTTTGCAGCAACATACCTTTATGGAGGGAGCATCCTTTGACCAATCTAATAGGTCATTAGCCTAATAGTTTGCGGATGGCGGCCATCTTTGTGTGAAAATCGATTCCCCCTATTAATTCGAACACGGTGCAACCGAATGGAACGAAATTTGGAACAGAGGTAGCACTAGCAAAGGGCACCTCAGTGTCATGTTTTATATCGCCGCCATCTTGACGGAAACGTAATGGCGGCCACACAAATGTTCAAAGCTTAAATCAAATTACGATTAGCCTAATCATCCGATTTCTAGCAAATTTAGCAACAACATACCTTTATGGAGGGAGCATCCTTTGACCAAACTAATAGGTCATTAGCCTAATATTTTGTGGATGGCGGCCATCTTTGTGTGAAAATCGATTCCCCTTATCAATTCGAACACGGTGAAACCGAATGGTACGAAATTTGGTACAGAGGTAGCACTAGCAAAGGGCACCTCAGTGTCATGTTTTATATCACCGCTATCTTGACGGAAACGTAATCGCGGCCACCCAAATGTTAAAAGCTAAAATGTAATTACGACCAACCTAATAATCTAGTCTCTACCAAATTTTGCAACACCATATCTTTATGTGGGAAACATATTCTGACCAAACTGCAAGAACATCAGCCCAATAGTTTGCAGATGGTGGCCAACTATGTGTGCAAATCGATTCCCCCTATCAATTCAAACACGGTGAAACCGAATTGAACAAAATTTGGTACAGAGGTAACACTAGCAAAGGGCACCTCATATTCATGTTTAATATCCCTATAGCACGTTGTATTTCAACAAGCTACTACAACCAACATTCAATCATACTCCTTGAAAAGGACAAAGAGTTATAACAATACCCATGCATTTAGGAGAAAGTAGGCTATATGTTCTTTCCTGAACATCTTGTTTTTTACAAAGTATCCTTTTCTTTTTCACTCAAGTGCTGGGATGTTGCCATTGTCAGACCCCCCCCCCCCCAACCATATACACAGTTCCTTCTTTAACGTGCCGAAAGGTAATCTCAATTCTAGTTAGTTAGTTATTTAGTTATTGTTGTTTTAGGGGACGGAACTACGAGGTCATCTGCCCCTAATTTCAATTCTAACGTGACGCTGATCAAGAATAATTAAACGCCCAGCTAGATGCTGTTGGTATTGCTTCATTAGGGACTTTCAGGTAATCAGTAATTTAATCATGATAATAATAACGGAAAATTCTCCAGAAAATGTATGGTCCTGTGAGAGAAAATGAAATGTGGATCAAGAGAATAGTGGACCTCTACTCAATAACCGACAGGTTTACTGATGCCGTACGCAAGAGACGTCTGAAATTCTATGGACATATCTATAGACTGGACAGCGAGAGACTAAGCAAAAGATTATTTAGTTATCAACTCAAAGAAGGTCAAAATAAAATGAAGAAATTAAAGGCAGACCTCCAAGAAATAAATATCACAGACGACATGATAGAAAAGAGTGGAGCCTTTAGGAGAACAATAGGCAAGCACAATTCGTGGAGAAACCTTAAAAAAAAAAAAAAAAAAAAAAAAAACAAGATGTTCAGTAAAGAACATATAGCCTACTTTCTCCTAAATGCATTGGTATTGTTATAATTCTTTGTCCTTTTCAAGGAGTATAATTGAATGTTGTTTGTAGTAGCTTGTTGAAATACAACGTGCTATACGGACATTAAACATGAATATGAGGTGCCCTTTACTAGTGCTACCTCAGTAAAAAAATCATTCAATTCGATTTCACCCTGTTTGATATGGGGAATCGATTTGCACACATACATGGCTGCTATCTGCAAACTATTGGGCGGATTACCTTGTAGTTCAGTCAAAAGATGCTTCCCACAAAAAGGTATGTTGTTGCAAAATTTGGTAGAGATCAAATGATTAGGTTGGTCGTAATTTGATTTAAGCTTTTAATATTTGTGTGGCCGCCATTCCTTTTCCGTCAAGATGGCGGCAATATAATATATGCCACTGAGGTGCCCTTTGCCAGTGCTACCTTTGTACATAATTTCGTTGAATTCGGTTTTACCGTATTTGAATTGATAAGGAGAATCGATTTGCATACATACATGGCCGCCATATGCAAACTATTGGGCTGATGACCTTGTAGTTTAGTCAAAAGACGCTCGCCGTATAAATGTATGTTGTTGAAAAATTTGGTAGAGATCAGATGATTAGGTTATTCGTAATTTGAATTAAGCTTTAAACATTTGGGTTGCGGCCATTACGTTTCCGTCAAGATGGCAGCGATATAAAACATGACACTGAGGTGCCCTATGCTAGTTTTACCTCTGTACCAAATTTCGTTCAATTCGGTTTCACCGTGTTCGAATTGACAGGGGGGAGGGCAGACATTCAGAGTACACACACTCACACACAAACACACACACACACAGAGACAGACACACAATTTTTGGCCTGTGTAGATCTCATAAGTCTACTTTCATTTTTTGCAAAAATCGAAAGTAGGCTAAAAACTGGCAGGGAGAGGTCCACAGAACACAAGATACAACACAGTACATTTTTGAAGAGATTTCGGGAGGATAAAACGATCAGGTCAACTAACAAGTTCAAACGCGCTCCTTAAATAGTCATAACAAATAATAATAATAATAATGTTATGGGTCTTACGTCCCATTAACCTACTGCGGCTTTCAGAGACGCCAGGGTACCTGAATTTTGCCTCGAAACGGGTTATAAACGTGCCAGTAAATTCAAAATGGCTGCGCCGTGACTTCGGACATAGCAGGCGAGAACGTTACCTCTCAGCCAATATATTTCTTGGCAGAGCCGAGAATCGAACTTGGACCTCCGGTGCGATAGCCAGAAATGTAAGCCACTATATTACGAGGCGAACGGACACTCAACATTCAAGTTCATCGCGGATGCAAAAGAAACCATTCTCAGAGCAAAGTAGTTATTCACTGTTCTGAATAATGGAGAGAAGGATCAAGTGGTGAGATCTTTAATTAATGTCGTTAGTAATTTTCCACAACCTATCTGGTGGGACCACAGGAATGCAGTATAACACGAGTAACGTGTAGTCAATCCATGTGCATATCAGAACTGTGTTAGATGAGAACTCCTTCTTGTGACGGGGAAATATGAAATGAAGGCGTGTCATTCAGACAGAGCCGTTCCCACCAACTTCTCGTTAACGTGTAATTAGTACAGTAAATCCGTATCAAATTTAACTGATCTGCTAAACGTTTTTAACATTACTTAAATACGAGAATTTGAATAGTAACGGTTACTAACAAAAAATAGTTTCAAACGTAATCATTTCAAAATCTAGCTACGGGAAAAGTTAAAGATTCAAAGGGTTTTCATACTAAAACACATACAAAGTATTAATAACGAAATCGCAACTCTTACAAAAGTGCAATAGACTAACAGAATAAAAATTAAATGAAAATGAAAATCCACAGTCGACCGACCTGGTCAGGGAATGGAATGAATGAAGACCCCATCTAGCGGGGAGAATATTAACTGTGCCGGCTGGCGAAGCCTGTTGCACTCCCCTGGGGCAATGATTAAATGAATGACAGATGAAATTAAATGATAGTGGAGAGTGTTGCTGGAATGAAATTTGTGACAAGGAAATCCGGAGTACCCGGAGAAGAACCTGTCTGCCTCCGCTTTGTCCAGCACAAATCCACATCCGTCCCGTATCCGCACAACTGTTATCTGCATCCGCCCCGCATCCGCACAACTTTTTTTCCGCATTTGCACTTTTGTTATCTGATTCTATTGGCATTACAATAATATTTCATACCTGTAAATTACTAAAGCGACATATGTAGACACTTGAGGAAAAATTCGTTCCCCTAAGCTATGTATGTCATGTGCTTGTTTAAAATGAATGTTACACAGCCAGAATTGCAATCCTTTCCTGTTCGGAGTGTTAATTATGCTTAATGACATAATTTGAATGAGATCTGCTTAAATCATCAGCTTACATTATTTTGTAACGAAAAAAAAAGCATTACGGAAAAATATGATATGTCATAAACATCCGTGTTCTAATAGAGTAGGCGTCTCTAAAAGCCAGTGTAGTTAAAAGGGACGTAAAACCAATAACATTATTATTATCTAATATAGTATATTATGCAACGAGCCTATAATGGCAATAATTAAGACACGAGTATGTTCATAAAACGAGCGTAAGCGAGTTTTATAATTTGCATACGAGTGTCTTAATTGCCATTATAGGCGAGTTGCATACGACTGTTTATGTTCGACGATAATTATAACTTTATTATATGTTTTAACATAAATATTCATAAATATCTGTTGAGAGTCAGCCACTTGAATTTTTTGATCGGATTGCGAGCGCTGGGTATGTTATCCCGGTCTTTCAAGCTCTCTGACCGACCGACGCATGCGCTCTGTGTGCTTGCAATGCCATACTATGCAGGCCATATGTTTATATCTGCCGTCCCTCACTAATATTGTCACCGGAGTCGTTTGGAGGCAATGCGCTGTGTAGAAATTAGGGTTGGTGATATTAAGGTACAGTGCTATTTCTTGTCTCATATTCATCAGTTTATTTACGCGAACATATGGACGGTGCCAATTCCATGTCGGTAATTTACCGGTGTATAGAAAGATGTTGTGTTTATGTCCGACATGTTGGATTTTGAGCGCATGCGCGAAGGTATCCTTACCTAATTGGTCAATGAATGAGCTCCCCCCCCCAATTTGTGTGAGAAGTGTTTTATTAAGTGTATAAATAATGCATTGACTTATTTTAAGCACTAGGGGATTAAATTAAATGTCAATCCCCACCCAATCTAATTGGGTACCCTCCCCCCCCCCCCCAGGGGCTCACATCAAGTGGGACGTGGGTTGGCGACCACGGGACCCCAGCTGAGTCCGGCATTGCTTCCATTTAGCCTACTTGTGCCGGGCTCCTCTACGTCTTCTTTCTTGTCGACCTCTCTCGGTCAACTCTTGTTCTCTGCCAACCCCGACGGTATTAGAGTATCCGAAGCCTAGCGAGGCCTTTTCCTTTCCCGCCTTAATTGGCCCTTGTCTCTTCTTTCCTGATACCCTCATTCTTCGAGGGGACAGCCTTCTTTTTCTTTTCATGTTATCTCCTGCCTTCTGCTCAAGGCCCTCAAGGAGGCAGGGTGTATGCAGCCCCACCACTTCTGGTGCACCCTGCATAGTGCTACACCCTCAAGGGCTCAAGGCTGGTGAGTTTGGGAGTTGGCGACCCCGAGGGATTCCTGAGCCGGGTCTGTTTTCTCCCATGTTTCCTCTGACCTAGGGGTGGGCCCTCTCCTCATTTCACTTCCTATCTGCCTTTCAAGGCTCGCCTTCCTTCAAAGTCCCTCAATCCTCATTCTTCGATGGGTTGAGGGCATTTCTTTTCTTCATGTCCTTTATTTGCATTATCCTTTGTTTACCATTTCTTCTTCTAGTATCAGGGGCGTATAAAAAGGGGGGGGGGGTGCTGAGGGGGCTCCATTCCCCCCCCCCTGAAAAAGCCAATAACAATTAAGAAAGTGCTGCTTAGGTAAGAGCATACAATACAGGAATTGTAAATTTGGTTGTACCCTAATTTTAACTTACCGGTATTGTACCCTTCTGCGTTCTTCTAGGATGCCGACTCTTACTCGGGTAGGGCTCTGTTCGGGGTGGCTCTAACTTATTATAAACATCCTAGGAATATAGTCACAGGATCACAGGAGGCTTATCTAAAAATCAGTAGGTCAGAGAACTCCTAATATAAAATAATTTATTTCACAAAAACATCATCTCCCTTTTCTCCCAACCATAGACAAATAAAAACAAAATCAACTCCCTTAAATTACTGAAATCAACAACATCAAAAAAATGCAGAAATAATGTTTCACACTGGCTGAAACCAGGAATAGAAAATAGTCTATTTTACTGCAGTCCACTGCTTCAAGTCCAAGAGTTATTGTCAACAGACTTAATTCAAATAACTATGGCTTAAATAAACCAGCCATTCTATCACAATAAATATTGCGCACTCATTTTTATAACTTGCAAAACTTGTTCTTTGGAAAATCGGACATGTCTACTCGTACAATCATCATCTTTCCTCACAAGAGTCAGATAATGAAGGCAATAGATTTATTCTAGGTTACGGGCATGTGTGTTTTTATAACTTTAAGACAATTACTTCACTCAGAGCTATAACTCCGTTAATTATAGTAAAATAAACAAGTCAACATACATGAAGCATCAATAAATACTTCGGCGGCAGGTGCGCCGTGATTATTAATAAACAACAACATAATGAATGCACTCCAAAAATAATGACAAATAGAATACATCGCTTCCTGAAGCGGTACACAAAAAGAAACCCCGGGGAGTTGGACTACCTCCCTTCATGGAATACAATGACAGACTCGACCTTGTGACAGACACACTTTCACCGTAATAACCAGCAGGCCGGCACAACCTTCCTGGCCGCTTTAGAATTCAGACGGCTAACCATATTTCTACCTGTTTCTTAAGGACTCCCTTTTTCCTGCCTTGGGTTCGAGCAATGCAATACCTTTCCGACGGAGCTAAAGTGGACTCTCATCAGATAATGAATTCAATCATTTTACTTACCATTTATATATCGTCGAAGAATGCGGGAATATCACCTCCGCTATTATTTTCACTCACCATTATATCATCGAAGAACGCGGGAATATCACCTCCGCTTTAATTCTGCTCGACCCAGGATCGACTCTTAGCCTTACCTGAATATATCTCACAATACCCTCTAGCTATTCTTACCGTCGCGTGATAATCACTTACCATACTTATTACTCTCATAGTTTCAGTGTCACTTACTGGTCTCGTCACAATATCGAGCGGTCTTCCCCATTTAGCTTTTACAATCACATTGTGCATAAGCACTATCAAACAAATATTCCCTTGACTGTGCATTCAACAAGATTAATGACATCCCAAACAAAACCATATTTAAAATAACACTTTGATGCTCATGTACTTATTACGTTATAAAACACACAAAAATACTCATTACTGATAAACACACAAATCTACACAAACATGCCCGGTACGCCTAAAATATCTATTTTTATCATAACTGCTTATGATCGAGATAAACTTATCCGACCCCAATAATGGGAAACATTATGGCCCACATGCCCCATACAATATTTACTTATCTCTCATATTTCCTGATGCGGTTCTGGTCCTTGATATCAGTCTTCTTCATTAGTTGGTTCATCTTGATAGGAGGATAATTTACACACGGTTTTTCTCAAAATTTCACCAAAACAAAGGTCCACTGTGAATTATTACCATTAACACAATGCACGGTTCTCGCACATGAAGCTCCTATCTCATATAGCTATCATCAACTTATTTAGTTCGGCCGACAGTTCATAGCTTCCTAGAATACTGGTCTAGCTGTTAATAGCTCGGGCGGCTATACCTATCATTACAACTGCGTCATACTGTTATGATATGCACTGTTCTACTTCGCACTCGCTAATACTTAGCGATGTTCAAATTTCGGAGGTATACTTGCTCCTACTTATAAACTTGTAATAATGTTAATTATTCTTATGCCTCAAGCACGGGCTCTCGCCTCTACAGCGCGTATTAAGAACTTATAGAACTTGTAAAAATCACGTTGATTTCTGAGGGCTCGAGGCACGGGCTTCCGCCTACCGTGATGCCCCAAAGTAGACTTATAGAACTTGTAAAAATCACGTTGATTTCTGAGGGCTCGAGGCACGGGCTTCCACCTACCGTGATGCCCCAAAGTAGACTGACTTCGCTGTGTTTCAATCCATTATTTATACGATTTCTCTTAAAGGGACGTGGAGTAGGGGAGTTTCAGAATTTATTTCCAAAATAACACTCACATCAATATGCGAACTAGCTCCTTAGAACGTCCTCATTTCCAATGTCTCAATGACTCCTTTTTATTCAAAATCCGATCGTTGGATCCTTATATAATGAGCTCCGTAATTTGCTTCATTGTCCCTTAATTTCGGCGGGATCTGATCGCGTCTAGCGTCTCTCACTGCCATTGGTCATTTCAAATCCACCCCCTGATTTCATTTTAATTCTGGCAAAAATCACAGAATAATCCAATTTAAATTTTGACGATATTTCTGAGAGGCTGGGATAATCCCCTATACGATGGTATAATTCCTGTTTCTGTATTCTAATTACTGCTCTAATTCCTTTCAAATGGGCGGGGTTTATTTGGTAGGTGATCGTTGAGGTTTCTGCATTTACCCGCGTAGTGTAACGACCTCCGCGCGTTGTCTGGCGCATTTGGTGTCCAGATGTGGATTTTCTCTTTCCTGCTACCTTTGTCCGCTCTGGGAGAAAGCTTCTTCAAGTCACGTACGATCCATCCTTTTGTCATTCTAGTTTCACAAGCAACTTCTATTCTCACATCGACTTTGAGACATGAATTAAATTTTGTTGGAATAATATGTAGACTTTATGCTATCAGAGATACATAAAGGTCACATTACCCTTCTGCAAAGGAAAAAAATCGATATGGAACGTATGATTTTTTTCTCGATCTCGATCCGGCTCACGGATGCTGCAAGGTTCCGTCGTCACTCCTTAAATTGTTTATTTGGTTCGCCACTGCTGTCGCGCGCAGGGATTCCCTTGGTAGGATTCTTGTCTCCCTCTCCACATTCTTGCTCAGATTAGTGCCTCGTCTGTCTGGTGCAGGTAGCTAGCTATTGTCCGCCTGTCTCGCCCAGTCCTCTTACTTCACGGTCTTCCACTGTAAACACCAGGTCTGTTTATGACTGGCTACTTCCTCGTTCCACGTGCATTTGGCTCATCTTTATTCGATTTCCATAATGTTTACACCCGCGATATTCCGTGGTTGATCAAACGGTTCCCTTTTGTAATATAATTTGAGGTTTGAGCAATTTACAACTGATGTGCTTCCGTCGTTTACGTCCTGTATCTTATATGCATTATTCCCCAAATTTCTTATGATCCGATAAGGTCCTATGTATGGGAAACACCATTTATGAAATACTTTGTTTGCTGGATCAGAGATAGGTGGCCTCTTCAATAAAACTAGTTCATTGACGTTCAATTCCCTGTGAAAGCGTTTTCCTTTTAGTCTTCTCAGCCTCCTGTCAGCTTGTTCTCTCATGTTTTCTTAATTTCCTGCTGATGAATGCTAGGTATGAGCGGTTTGCTGTTCTCTCTGCGTCTTCTCGGAAAAGCATTGCTCCGATGCCCACTAAAGATGCATCTGCTTGAATTATAAACCCCTTCGAAAAATCCGGGTAACCCAGTTTGATGTTATTTGACAATAATTCCTTCGTGGCTGTGAATGACCTCTCACACTCTTCGTTCCAAAACCAACGGTTGTTCTTTTTTAGCATCTCTTGTAATGGTGCTACTACTTCGGTGTATCCTGGACAGTTTTCACGAAAGAAGTTGGTGGGTCCCAAGAACATCCTTATGTGCTTGACTCTGGTTGGTCGAGGAAAATTTTTAATGGCTTCGATTTTCACTGGATTGGGCCTGATCCCTTCTCCATCAACAATATGTCCTAAATATAAAATTCGTGCTGAAAAAAGTGTGGATTTTTTAGATTGATCTTGAAATTTGCCCTTTCTAGGTTCTCTAACAACTTGCTTAAATTTTGCATGTGTTCCTCATTGCTCTCTGATGCTAGTAAGATATCGTCGACATATCTGACAGTCATGTCTTTCACTTATTCTGTTAAATTTCGATCCAATGCTCGGATTAGTGCAGATCCGGCTGTCTTAACTCCAAATGGTAAACGACACCAGGTGAAACTCTGATTGTCGAATAGAAATCCAGTTAACAGCTGTAATTTCTCTTCTAATTCGATGTGCCAATAGCTATTCGCAAGGTCGACAGACGAATATATTTTCTTCTTATGGAACTTCTTGAGTACATCCTTAATTAGTGGTGCACGGTCGGTTTCATCTATTAATCTGGAATTGAGGGTGCGAGCATCGAGACACAACCTCACTGAACCATTTGGCTTCGCCACCGCTAATATGGCGTTCAAATATGGGGTTGGAGCTTTCTTAATTATGCCCCCTCTAAGCATCTCACCTATAATTTTCCTAACTGCTGCACGCTGCTTTTCTGGAATTGGGTAGAGTCGGCTCTTAAATGGTGTCCAGTCATCTATCTGCATAGCGTACTTGAAATTTAATATTTTTCCCGGTAGTGTATTAAATGCTGCTGAGTGTTTACATAGCGTTTGTGCCAAGCAATTTCTTTCATCATCATTTAGCTTTGCCTCTCTTAATTTTTCTTTCAAAAGTGCCTCAAAACTGTCTTTGTTGCCATCTTCTTCTACTGCCATGGACCACATTTCATCTTCCAATTCTTGCTTTCCCTCCAGGAGTCCTGTGTTCGAGTCCTCTTCATCTGCTTGACTTTCTTCTTCTTCTTCCTCAGGAATGGTCTCCAGCGTCCAAATGTCAGCGTCTCTATCTAAGCCGTGGTTATTCATGTTCAGTCCCACTGCTGATAATCCTTCCATATTTCTAAATTTAATTACATTGTTGCGCAGGTCAATTACTGCTTGGTGCTCATATAGGAAATCCGCCCCCAGAATCAAATTTACATTCATCTTGTTCATCACCATGAATACGTGTGAGAAAGTGTGTCCTAATATTTCTAGATCCAGTTGTACCTGAAATTTGCATACGGCTGATTTTTCGGGAATTACTCCTCTAATTTTGACCTGTGGTACTGGAATCGTAGGTATTCTCCGTTTCTCGCTTAGAGCTTTAATTAATGCCTCTGATACTAGACATAGCTGTGCCCCTGTATCCACTAATCCTTTTACTCTTAGTCCCTCTATCCTCGTAATGATGACTGGTAATTTCCTCAAACAATGATGTTCCGGTTGAATAATTTCACGTGTAAAATCCTCAGGAATTGCGACCCATTCCTCGAAGTTCGCTATCAACCACTGTGTCTTATCTGGCGTGAAATTTAGCCTATCTCTTTCACCCTCTAATACATTTTTTTTATAGCCCCCGTGTTCCTCTTCTCATTCTGGCTTTCGCGATGCTGTTGCACTAATTCACTCTCTGCTCCAGTGATTTCCATATCTGGGTTCTCGCGATTCTCCATCGTCCTTCGCCAGCGGTCCTTTTCCGTCTCTTGGTTGCGATGCAACTCATCTAGGTATCGTTGTGATGCCTCATGCCTGCTTTGCAATTCCCGTCGACTGTCTTCCGTATATCCTCGGTTCTCATCTCGTCCTCGTTTCCACGTTCTATTATCTCTTCTATCATATCTGCGATGATGATATGGACCTTCGCGACCACGCCCTCTCCATTCATCTCTCCTGTACTGTTGTGGCTGCCAGTTCCTCTCGTTCCTTGGTTCATATTGTTACATGCCACCCCCTAGTGGCACCTTTGTTAACTGGATTACGGTGGGTAGGAAGCACAACACCAATTACTGCTTAAAGAAATAATTAACTTTATTGTGGCCAGAAAATTACACTAATCAGCAAATACAAGCAATTAGGAGCCTTAGTCCAGTTTCCTCAAGTCTCTTCCTTGAGCGCTCTTGGCCCTTCCACTTGTCAACAGATCACAGAAGTTAATCCGTCCTAATGAGTAGGGTGGCCTTGACAGAAACTACCTGCTCCTCTCCTATATGTTCACCGACCACAATTACTTACGATCACTTGCAGCAGGCTATCTCGTTGTCCACAAGCTGGAGAAACAATGTCACTGGATTTCGTAACTCGCACAGCACTTCGTCACCACACTTCTGTCGCACTGGCTCGAAAACACACACCCACAGAAAACTCGGTCCCCTCACTGTTGAAGCCGCTTATATAGCAGGCCGGTGACTCAATGAATTCTTCTAGATCCATCCAGGGTCCACGGCTTCTCGAGGTTTCCATCGCTGGTCCAGTCACGAATGTTCTGGACTATCCCTTTTGTCCTAGTAGCCTGTTGCATAAGGCGCGCGCAAACAGGAGGCAGGGCACAGCCCAGCCCTGGGGCAGTTGTGACTCATGCGGCGAGCGACGACACAAACTCACAGCCGTAACACCACCCCCTTCCTAAAAAGGCTGATCGTCCCGATCAATCATTGGTCCGTCTGTGTCCCTCCGTAGGCTGCCAGGCGATCTCGATGCACGATCTTCATCTTCGCCCTCGGGCTCCGCTGGATCCTGTAGACGACATCGTTGATCCGTTTCACGACTCGGTACGGGCCCTCCCAGGACTTCTGCAGTTTGGGTGACAGGCCTTTCTTCCGTAATGGGTTGAAGAGCCAGACCAGGTCGCCCTCGTGGAATCCGCCGGCATCCGTCTGCTGGTCGTATCGGGTCTTCATTCGGTCGGTCTCGATCCGTAGTTTCCTCCTCGTGAACGCGTGTACGTCCTCCAGTTGGTCGACCAGTTCTTGACAATACTGGCTTACCGGGATCGGATCATTCCCAGGTCGGCCGAAGGCAAGATCGACAGGTAGACGGAGCTCCCTCCCAAACATGGCCCGGGCTGGTGTGCAACCGGTGGCTTCATGCACGGCGGCGCGGTAGGCCAGGAGAAATAGTGGAAGATGTTTGTCCCAATCCCTCTGGTGCTCGCTGACGACTATTCGGAGATGGTTCTCGATGGTGCGATTGAATCGCTCTACCATCCCGTCGGACTGAGGGTGTAGCGGCGTTGTCCTTGTCTTCCGGATTCCCAGCAGCTGGCATAGGTTCTGGAACACCTGCGACTCGAAGTTCCTCCCTTGGTCGGAGTGCAGCTCCAGGGGTACTCCGTACCGGCTGATGAATTCCTTCACCAGGGTCTCTGCAATCGTCGCGGCTTCTTGGTTAGGGAGCGCATACGCCTCCGGCCATTTGGTAAAGTAGTCGCTGACGACTAATATGTAGCGGTTCCCTGCCTCGCTTAACGGGAATGGCCCAGCAACATCGATGGCCACTCTCTCCATGGGGCCGCGCACGTTGTAGGTCTTCAGTGGACCCCGTCGTCTTCGTCCTGGGCCCTTGCTGGCTGCACAATCGTGGCACCTCGCGCAGTAGTTCTCCACGTCTGTTCGGCATCCGATCCAGTAGAACCGCTCTCTCAGCTTCTCCAGGGTCTTCTTTATCCCTAGGTGTCCACCAGATGATCCTCCATGAACTTCCTTCAGGACTTCCTCCGTCATAGCCTTTGGAACGACGACTTGTTCCCGAGATGTCTTCCCGTCGGTGCTCTCCCAGGCGCGGCAGATGAGGCCATCCCTTACAATCAGCGAGTCCCACTGTGCCCAGTAGGACTTAAACTTTGGGCTGCAGTCACTCACAATGTTCCACCCGGGTCTGGGGACACAGGCCCTCTTCCATTCGGCTATCAGTCCCAGGTCATCATCTTCTGCTTGTGCCCGCGTGAAAGATTCGCGGCTCCAGTTCCCCTGAAGTTCCACAGTAGTCCGTCGGCACTGTATCCCGGTGTTCTCCTCCCTTCGGGCACAGAAGGTGCAGTCTTCTGGGCACGGTCTTCGTGACAGGGCGTCGGCGTTAGAATGCAGTTGGCCTTTCCTGTGCTGAATCTCAAAGTTGTACTGTTGAAGCCTCTCTAACCACCGCGCGAGTTGACCCTCGGGCTGCTTGAAGTTCAGGAGCCACCGCAGGGATGCATGGTCGGTCCTGATGAGAAATTCTTGCCCGTACAGGTACTTGTGGAAGTGTTCAATGGTCTTCACGATGGCGAGCAGCTCCTTCCTGGTGACGCAGTAGTTCCTTTCTGGTTTTGACAGGGCCTTGCTGAAGTAGGCCACTACTCTCTCCTCGCCGTCCACTACTTGCGACAGGATTCCCCCTATGCCAAAGTCGCTGGCATCGGTATCGACGATGAACCTTGTTCCAGGTCTGGGGTAGGCCAGAATAGGTGCGGTGCACAGAGCCTGCTTGAGTTGTTCGAAGGCACTGTGGCATTCTGCTGTCCACGTGAAGAGTTGTTCCTTCTCAGTCAGTCGATGTAAAGGTTTGGCGATGTCGGCGAATCCTCTCACGAAGCGACGATAATAAGTGCAGAGTCCCAGGAAGCTTCGTAGTTGGGACTTGTCCTTCGGAACTGGCCACTCCCTCACAGCTGCGGTCTTCTCTGGGTCGGTGCGCACCCCTTCCTCGGAGACGATATGCCCAAGGTACTGGACCCGCTTCTGGAAGAGCTGACACTTCTTGGGGCTCAACTTCAGCTGGGCAGCCCGAAGCTTCAACAAGATCTCCTTCAGGTTGCTGTAGTGCTCCTCGAAGCTCCTCCCCAGAACGATGACGACGTCTAGGTATACCAGGCAGGTCTTCCAGTGTAGTCCCCTCAGAATGGACTCCATTAGCCTTTCGAAGGTTGCAGGGGCGTTGCACAGACCGAATGGCATGACGGTGAACTGCCAGAGCCCGCTGCCCACAGAGAACGCCGTTTTCTCGCGGTCCTTAGGGTGGACCTCCACCTGCCAGTAGCCACTCTTCAAATCCAATGTGGAGAACCATCTTGATCCTGATATGGTGTCCAGCGTGTCGTCGATCCGGGGTAGAGGGTAGCTGTCCTTCTTCGTGACGTCGTTCACCCGCCTGTAGTCCACGCAGAACCTGGTGGAACCGTCCTTCTTCTTCACTAGCACGACCGGAGAACTCCAAGGACTATGTGATGGTTCGATCACCCCTTGCTCCTTCATCTCTTCTACCATCCGGTCGACTTCGGCTTGCTTGGCGAGCGGGACACGTCGGAATGGGGCCCTAATCGGTGCGCTGTCCCCAACGTCGATTCTGTGCTGGACCAAGCTTGTCCTGCCGAAGTCTTTGCTCCCCACGGAGAAGACATCCTGGAATTCGCGTAGCAGGTCCTGAAGTTGGCGTGATTGCTCTTCGTCTAAATGGTCCTGGGATCCTTGGTACAGCTTCTGTAGTTCTTCTGGCAGGGCGCGTCTTCTTCGGTTGTCCGTCTGCAAGTGTCCGTCCGTCGTATCTGTGATGCGGGCAATCCAGGTAACGGGCTCGCAGACTCCTAGGTTGGTGTCCCGGTGAACCGTAATGTCGTAGTCGTTCAGGTTGGACAGGCGGACGTACGGCCGAGACGTCGTGTTGATGAGAGTCTTGGCAACTAGCAATCCTTTTGTCTGGATGTCCTCATATTTTGGCTCGATGACAGCCGCCACTCCCTCAGCAGTTCCGTCGAAAATTACGGCAGCGCTGACCTCCGTCCTGGCGGGAACGATGACGTCTTCTCTCAGCCTTACTCGTCGTGCGGTGATGGACTCGTGCGCAGGTTGCAAAGCAAGTTCCTCACCTCCGAAGTGCAGAGTGTTGGTACTCAGATCCAAGATGATGTTGTTCTGGTCCAGGAAGTCCAGTCCGATGATCACTTCATTTGATACGTCAGCCACAAGCACTGGATGCTTTATCGCCCGTCGACCAATGACGAACTCCAGTGATGCTTCGGCATGTACCGGTGCGGTCTCTCCGGTCGCGGTTATTAGCTGGAGGTTCCTTTGTGTGGGTTGCACTCTCCACTTTGGGATCATGGTGGGACTGACGATGGTCCTCGATGCTCCCGTGTCGATTAGCATGGGCCAGCTCTCTCCGTTGACGACTCCGTCGACCATCAGGCTGCTATTGTCCCTCCGTAACTTCGTCACACGAACCTGGACTGCCGGGGCTTGACGACTGTCACAAGCCAACCTTTGCCCCCCAAGGCTGGCTAATACTCGTTTCCCTGGGTCGCGCGGTTTTCAGACGACTGATTTCCCGTCGGATACCCTCGGCGGCGGCGATCACCGCAGTCCTTGCTCAGGTGGCCTTTCTTACCGCAGGTCCAGCAGGTCGGTAGTCCTCTTCCGGGCCGCCTCTCCGGTTGCCTTCCGGCTGAGTCGTTGCTGGTGGTGCCGCGACTATCGAAGAAACGGCTTAGCGCCTCCATTAATTCGTCGGCCAGGGTCTTGGTCTCGTTGGTTTTTACTGGTTCGTCGACGTCCACTTGACGCACCCGCGCGTGCATTCTGGATGCCTGTTTTGCCGTCTCGAACTCAAGTGCGTGGCTCAGCGCATCTGCCAGGGTCTTATTGCGCGCGAGTCGCAGCGCCTGTTGAGTGTCCGAGTCCCGTAGTCCGTCGGTGAAGGTCTGCGTCGCAATCTGTTCCAGAAAGTCGGCCGGCGCTGTTGGGTAGGCTTGCCTTACGAGACGTGCGATGTCCATCTCGAACTCCTGCAGGGTTTCCGCGTTCTTTTGTACCCTGGTCCGGAGCTGCATCTGGTAGGCCTGCTGAAGATGGCTATCCCCATAGCGGGACTCCATATGGACGATCAGTGAAGCGTAGTCCTGAGATCCAGTCGGGATGGCCTGAAGGACGTTAAGGGCGTCCCCTCTCAGCGCTACAATGAGAGCTGTAGCCTTTTCCGTGCTGTTCCAGTTGTTTATGGAACAGGCTGCCTCGAACTGACGTAAATAGGTGCTCCACGGGACCTTTCCGTCGAAGGTTGGGGGTGTCACTCTGCTCTGTCCCGTTCCTGATGTCCCCGGTGTACCTGTGGGCGGGCGTCGGCTCAGCTCGGCAACTTCCTCTTGAAGAGAGCTGAATTACTCTTCCACCCCCGTGAGTGGGCGTTGGCGCAGTTCGGCAACTTCCTCTTGTAGGGCTTTGACTCTCTCATCCACCCCGGTCGGTGGGCGTCGGCGCAGCTCGGCGACTTCCTCTTGTAGGGCTTTGAATCTATCTTCCATCCCTGTCGGCGGGTGTCGGCGCAGCTCAGCAAATTCCTTTTGTAGGACGTTGAATCTCTCTTACACCCCCGTCAGCGGGCGTCGGTGTAGCTCGGCAACTTCTTCTTTTAAGGCGTCGAACTTCTTTTCCACTGCCGTGACTTCCTCACGCAGACCCAGTTCTAATTTCTTCAAGTCCTGTGCTAACTTATTCTGCCCGTCTTCCATCTTCTTCTGGCCGTCCTCTATCTTCTTGGTTAAATTCTTCTGGCCATCTTCTAATTTAGCAGTTAGGTCCTCGGCTAACTTCTTCTGGCCGTCTTCCATCTTGGTTTCCATGCCACTTAACTTTTCTAGCAATGCTGCGAATTGCTCTTCCATTTTAGATGTTTGTCTTGTCACGGGCATGCGCTCACAGGAAAATAAAAAAATGACCTGCTCGGGTTTTGAAACCAGGACCGTCAGGTGTTGTGCTTATGCTTGAGTTCGTAATCCCACTTCTGACACCAGTTGTTACATGCCACCCCCTAGTGGCACCTTTGTTAACTGGATTACGGTGGGTAGGAAGCACAACACCAATTACTGC
This sequence comes from Meconema thalassinum, assembly GCA_946902985.2. Classification (NCBI taxonomy): domain Eukaryota; kingdom Metazoa; phylum Arthropoda; class Insecta; order Orthoptera; family Tettigoniidae; genus Meconema; species Meconema thalassinum. Next base: position 167,902,534 of record OX336396.1, read on the forward strand.
TTAAAGAAATAATTAACTTTATTGTGGCCAGAAAATTACACTAATCATCAAATACAAGCAATTAGGAGCCTTAGTCCAGTTTCCTCAAGTCTCTTCCTTGAGCGCTCTTGGCCCTTCCACTTGTCAACAGATCACAGAAGTTAATCCGTCCTAATGAGTAGGGTGGCCTTGACTGAAACTACCTGCTCCTCTCCTATATGTTCACCGACCACAATTACTTACGACCACTTGCAGCAGGCTATCTCGCTGTCCACAAGCTGGAGAAACAATGTCACTGGATTTCGTAACTCGCACAGCACTTCGTCACCACACTTCTGTCGCACTGGCTCGAAAACACACACCCACAGAAAACTCGGTCCCCTCACTGTTGAAGCCGCTTATATAGCAGGCCGGTGACTCAATGAATTCTTCTAGATCCATCCAGGGTCCACGGCTTCTCGAGGTTTCCATCGCTGGTCCAGTCACGAATGTTCTGGACTATCCCTTTTGTCCTAGTAGCCTGTTGCATAAGGCGCGCGCAAACAGGAGGCAGGGCACAGCCCAGCCCTGGGGCAGTTTTGACTCATGCGGCGAGCGACGACACAAACTCACAGCCGTAACAATATCTCCTTTGCTCCTCTTTCGGCGAGTCTGACCTTCCGTTATTATTCCTGCTCCTATGGCTAACATTCGTGTTGGTGCTCTGCTCTCTAGTTTTGACTAGCTCGGTTTGGTGTACCAGCGCTGCGCTGTCACTCGCTCTGACGTGTCTATTTTGATTATTTAATGACGTCTCATCCAACTGACGTAACACCTCCTCTGCTTGCAGTGCGTTCGAGACGTTTGCCGCAATTAAAAACTGTTGTACTGACAACGGAAGCTGCTTTCCAATTGTCATCACCAGTTCTGACTCCGGTGGTAAAATATCCATATCCTTCAGTCTGAGTAGCTGAGCCGAAAAATATTCTGAATAACGTGTTGGTTGTGACGCATGATACTTCCTACTATATAATTCCATCCTTAAATTATGTTGTATAGACACGCTCCAGTAACGACGTAAAAATGCATGCTTGAAGGTGTCCATATCTTCAAAGGTGTAGCGAAAACTTCTGAACCACGTCAGAACGCTATCCGCAAGTAATTTCTCGGTTATTCTGAGTTTCTTATTCTCAGGAATGCTATTGTCTGTAAGGTAGTGTTCCAAGTCTTTTAGAAAAGCTTTCGGCGTTTGTGAACCATCATAGTTAAATTTTCGTGGGCGATCCTCCTGCATTCTAATTTTTTGGACATACTGTGTAGTTGGGTTATTGTTATTATTATTGCCAGTCGGCTGTTGAGGTGTTGAAGCAAGTCCTCTAAATGTTTGAAACCCTTCATTATTCTCGCTACCTGTGATCCCACGGCCCGGACTAAGTTCATTCATTCCTTCTACCTGAGTCTGGCTTGTGTTGAAATGATTAACCACACTGCTTGTCCCTTTGCTGCTATTGTGGGCTTTTAGTTCCAGAAGCATTTCCTGCTGTTGCAAAGACTGTATTTCTGTCTTAATAATCTTTCGTTCTTGTACCTCCATTTTCCCAAGTAACTGCTGTTCGACCTCCTTTATCCTCTTCTGGTTTTCTTCCATTTGTTCTAAGAGTTTCTTTCTATCCTCTTTCCCGTCAATTCCAATTTGTTGGCATGTCTTGTTTATTTCCACTCTTATTGCCTCATATCTATTTTCCTCTTTTCTCTTTCCCTCTTTCTTCTCGCTTTCCAGCTGATCGAGCCTGCCTCCTATCATCTCATTGCTTTCACGGATACTCTCTTTAAGTGCATCATTCTCGATCTCCTGAATGCTCCATCGTTCTGCTGAAGTCAAAGCTGCCTTGTCTATTTCCGTTCTAATCTCCATCAGCTCTCCTTCTAAGCTGTGCAATTGTTTTGCGGCAGACTTAACCTCGTTGTCTACTCCTTTTATGGTAGCTTGGATTGCTAATTGTTCTATCTTTATCCCTTCTGTATTAGCGTTACATATTTCTTCTAGCTGTATGAGTTTCGCTGCCGTCTTTTCTTCACTGAACGCTATTGATTGCCTTAAGTTCGTCTCCATCTGACCTAACTGTGTGGTAGTCTCAAGCGTGATTTTAGCTATTTGCTCTGCTAATTTATCTGTTAATTCCTCTTTTAATACTTCATTATTCCGCCTACCCTGTTCTGCAATTTGTTCCATTAACTGTGTGTTAGTAACTGTATTTTGTTCCGCGAGTAGTGCATTATTTGTCTTACTGTGTTCCGTTATCTGCTCCGCTATACGTGCATTGTTTAATTCACTCTGTTCCCTACATTCCCTCTTAAAGTGTTCGAACTGTTCCATTGTTCTAGCTACTGAACTCTCAATAATAAGTCGAATTTCCTCCACTGACGCCATATCACACAATATAATACTTATTTGAGAAGACTGGGGCATGGAGCCTCACGTTCCCACCTTCTGCAATCATAAAATGAGTCGCTTAATCCCAATTTACGTTAATCCCATTAATGACTTTAATATGCTTGAGGAGCTGCCTATTCGATGTTTGCTTTTGTGAATAAACTTTCAGTTTACCCTTCTACGTTAATTTTAACTTCCCAGTTCTGTCAATAAAGTACTGACATCACTCTTACGGTTCATGCCGTCCTACAACATACATTTGGAGTTTGCTACTAATTATTCAAATATAAGGGCGCCACGAAAACGCTGCTTCTACCTAACTATGCAAAATAAACTCAGCATTTTCGATTATTTACTTTAAACAAACTTCTGGCTTTACTTTCCCCTGAATTACTTGTTAATTTGGCCACACCGTTCGGCGCCATGATGCTACCCAGCTCATCAAGCCCCACTACAGGGCGATATGTCAGGGGATGCTCTACATCTGTTTACATGACCTCAAGGCGGCATATAGACTTCAGTAGGCTCCGGCTAGCTACTCTCTGACACTCTCCATCACTGTGATCCACTAATTAATAAAAGAAAAACTAATATGGGCATGAATAACTACTTCATTATCACCAATCCATATGTACCCTTCTGCGTTCTTCTAGGATGCCGACTCTTACTCGGGTAGTGCTCTGTTCGGGGTGGCTCTAACTTATTCTAAACATCCTAGGAATATAGTCACAGGATCACAGGAGGCTTATCTAAAAATCAGTAGGTCAGAGAACTCCTAATATAAAATAATTTATTTCACAAAAACATCATCTCCCTCTTCTCCCAACCATAGACAAATAAAAACAAAATCAACTTCCTTAAATTACTGAAATCAACAACATCAAAAAAATGCAGAAATAATGTTTCACACCGGCTGAAACCAGGAATAGAAAATAGTCTATTTTACTGCAGTCCACTGCTTCAAGTCCAAGAGTTATTGTCAACAGACTTAATTCAAATAACTATGGCTTAAATAAACCAGCCATTCTATCACAATAATTATTGCGCACTCATTTTTATAACTTGCAAAACTTGTTCTTTGGAAAATCGGACATGTCTACTCGTACAATCATCATCTTTCCTCACAAGAGTCAGATAATGAAGGCAATAGATTTATTCTAGGTTACGGGCATGTGTGTTTTTATAACTTTAAGACAATTACTTCACTCAGAGCTATAACTCCGTTAATTATAGTAAAATAAACAAGTCAACATACATGAAGCATCAATAAATACTTCGGCGGCCGGTGCGCCGTGATTATTAATAAACAACAACATAATGAATGCACTCCAAAAATAATGACAAATAGAATACATCGCTTCCTGAAGCGGTACACAAAAAGAAACCCCGGGGAGTTGGACTACCTCCCTTCATGGAATACAATGACAGACTCGACCTTGTGACAGACACACTTTCACCGTAATAACCAGCAGGCCGGCACAACCTTCCTGGCTGCTTTAGAATTCAGACGGCTAACCATATTTCTACCTGTTTCTTAAGGACTCCCTTTTACCTGCCTTGGGTTCGAGCAATGCAATACCTTTCCGACGGAGCTAAAGTGGACTCTCATCAGATAATGAATTCAATCATTTTACTTACCATTTATATATCGTCGAAGAATGCGGGAATATCACCTCCGCTATTATTTTCACTCACCATTATATCATCGAAGAACGCGGGAATATCACCTCCGCTTTAATTCTGCTCGACCCAGGATCGACTCTTAGCCTTACCTGAATATATCTCACAATACCCTCTAGCTATTCTTACCGTCGCGTGATAATCACTTACCATACTTATTACTCTCATAGTTTCAGTGTCACTTACTGGTCTCGTCACAATATCGAGCGGTCTTCCCCATTTAGCTTTTACAATCACATTGTGCATAAGCACTATCAAACAAATATTCCCTTGACTGTGCATTCAACAAGATTAATGCCATCCCAAACAAAACCATATTTAAAATAACACTTTGATGCTCATGTACTTATTATGTTATAAAACACACAAAAATACTCATTACTGATAAACACACAAATCTACACAAACATGCCCGGTACGCCTAAAATATCTATTTTTATCATAACTGCTTATGATCGAGATAAACTTATCCGACCCCAATAATGGGAAACATTATGGCCCACATGCCCCATACAATATTTACTTATCTCTCATATTTCCTGATGCGGTTCTGGTCCTTGATATCAGTCTTCTTCATTAGTTGGTTCATCTTGATAGGAGGATAATTTACACACGGTTTTTCTCAAAATTTCACCAAAACAAAGGTCCACTGTGAATTATTACCATTAACACAATGCACGGTTCTCGCACATGAAGCTCCTATCTCATATAGCTATCATCAACTTATTTAGTTCGGCCGACAGTTCATAGCTTCCTAGAATACTGGTCTAGCTGTTAATAGCTCGGGCGGCTATACCTATCATTACAACTGCGTCATACTGTTATGATATGCACTGTTCTACTTCGCACTCGCTAATACTTAGCGATGTTCAAATTTCGGAGGTATACTTGCTCCTACTTATAAACTTGTAATAATGTTAATTATTCTTATGCCTCAAGCACGGGCTCTCGCCTCTACAGCGCGTATTAAGAACTTATAGAACTTGTAAAAATCACGTTGATTTCTGAGGGCTCGAGGCACGGGCTTCCGCCTACCGTGATGCCCCAAAGTAGACTTATAGAACTTGTAAAAATCACGTTGATTTCTGAGGGCTCGAGGCACGGGCTTCCACCTACCGTGATGCCCCAAAGTAGACTGACTTCGCTGTGTTTCAATCCATTATTTATACGATTTCTCTTAAAGGGACGTGGAGTAGGGGAGTTTCAGAATTTATTTCCAAAATAACACTCACATCAATATGCGAACTAGCTCCTTAGAACGTCCTCATTTCCAATGTCTCAATGACTCCTTTTTATTCAAAATCCGATCGTTGGATCCTTATATAATGAGCTCCGTAATTTGCTTCATTGTCCCTTAATTTCGGCGGGATCTGATCGCGTCTAGCGTCTCTCACTGCCATTGGTCGTTTCAAATCCACCCCCTGATTTCATTTTAATTCTGGCAAAAATCACAGAATAATCCAATTTAAATTTTGACGATATTTCTGAGAGGCTGGGATAATCCCCTATACGATGGTATAATTCCTGTTTCTGTATTCTAATTACTGCTCTAATTCCTTTCAAATGGGCGGGGTTTATTTGGTAGGTGATCGTTGAGGTTTCTGCATTTACCCGCGTAGTGTAACGACCTCCGCGCGTTGTCTGGCGCATTTGGTGTCCAGATGTGGATTTTCTCTTTCCTGCTACCTTTGTCCGCTCTGGGAGAAAGCTTCTTCAAGTCACGTACGAACCATCCTTTTGTCATTCTAGTTTCACAAGCAACTTCTATTCTCACATCGACTTTGAGACATGAATTAAATTTTGTTGGAATAATATGTAGACTTTATGCTATCAGAGATGCATAAAGGTCACAGTATTGGCTAAGTTAAAAACAATAATAAGATTGAAATTATACTAACTCGTGGTGTAGTGGCTAGCATTCTTGGCTGCCGCCCCGGAGGCACGAATTCGATTACCGGGTCTGCCAAGAAATTGTTGTTCTAGTCTAAGGGCTGGAACGGGGTACACTCTGCCTTGTGAGGCAAAACTGTGAATTCCACAGTAACTTACGGTGCTTTTGAGAAATAAATTATCAACTTGTGAAAAAAAACTGTTTACCTTTCTGCATAGTAAATTGAGAAATATTTCGATATTTTGCCATCCATACTCCATAGATCATAATAGAAAAGTCATTAAGTATACAATTTTATTTGTGTGTTGTGTTGTATTTTACAACTTTTTTGTATTGCCAGTGATAATTGTAGGCTATATAATCTTTGAATCTTATCTAAAATATTTACACAAAGTTAAATGCTCTAAGATATTGGTTGATATTCCAGGGTATTTTGCGGTGACAATCCCCAGAGAATACTCACAATTTCCCAGGATAGTCAGCCCCCCACCCCGAAAAAAATTGTATATTCGCCCCTGTCTAGTATGAAAGTTTGTAGTTAGTATTAGGTATAGTTTTCATTCTCATCTCATCTTTCACTATCACCCAAACTATTAGGGGCCGATAACCTAGATGTTAGGCCCCTAAAACAACAATTATCATCATCATCATCTAATTGGGTACAATCGTCTTGACTGACTGAAGAGCTTCTATCAATAAATTACTTTAACACTTCAATTACCATTGAGAGCCACAACAGCATCGATTTTAGTAGTATCTTGTGTGATCGCTCTTACCCGTAAACAAATTCCATTGGGCGCCACTCATTTCCACAATGAGAAAGAAATACAGAACACATAAGACTCCTCCCGGGCAGAAGGACAATAAGCTTGCTTATGGCAAAACACTGTTCCCCCCTCTCGTAGAAATAATATATGTAAAGAGTAAATATGGAAATGACCAAATAACCACTAGTGAGTATAATGATAGGAAGGAAAGTATAATCTTTAATGAATCACTCTATATCTTACTAACCGGAAAGTGCAGTGCATTACATATCCATTTAGCTACCTAGGCTTACTTGTGATTTGGGGTATAACGTGTATACAGGTGTTCTTTATTTTCCGCAAACTTGCAATATATCTGGTTCATGTTATAAAGGATCATTTCACGGATACTTCTCCGTTATTTAAAGATATGAATCTTCTCTATTAAACAATTACATTCACTAGGACATGTAGAATCTCGTCGTATTTTATGACAGCCGCATCCATTCGATACCAAACAAAAATATCATAAAATAATTTTTTACCAAAGCGTGTATATATCCAGTCTCCGCCACCTAGATCCTTGTCAGTTTCTAAACAATGCGTTAGTTCGACGTTATACCGTGTCGCTCCTAAGTAGGTTACGCTTCATATAGAACACAAAGTCATCAGGCAACAGCCTAGTTACTAACTTCCACTCTACAAATGGGCACTTTCCGATTAAATTTACATAAGATACAACTATACATGGCAATAAACATTGATGAGGAGTGTCTGTGCGGATCCAAGATCTGGCACACTTGGAAGAGAAACAGCCAATGCTGGAACCACACCATTTTAGGTGCTGAATACACGTTCCGTGTGGAAGGCAGTTAGTTAGATATTGTTGTTTTAAGGGGCGTAACTACGAGGTCATCTGCCCCTCATAACACAGATTAAAGTATACAAATTTGGAATTGAAGATAAAATTTAGAGGTGGATACATAAATTGAAAAGACCGAAAATTAATAAAACAAAAATGAAATAAAACTAATAATTATAAAAATAAACAAAAATTACGGAAAAACAAAAAATCATCATTCAAAAACGAACAAGTTGTTGAGACAAAGTACACTGGAAAATTTAGATTGCTGGCCCTAACCCACTTTCACTTATAAAGTGGATAACGCGATCAGCAGCTACCGCGTCTGTCTGTCTGTTAGGTAGTCAGCCCGAGAGATGGTTGGATCCTCAACAAGTACCGCCGTTAGGTTATGTGGGTAGATACCCACAAAAACCCAAGGCAGCGCTATATTGAGGCGTACTAGGCAAGAAGAGGAGTGCGGTAGTTTGCCAATGCTTTCCTCACTGAGTCAGAACAGCAGTACTAACCCTATTAGTAGAACCTTTCACAGCATCCACAGGCACTGACTGTGCCCTGAATGTCATTACTCAGCACCACCCATACCTCAGTAGCTTCCATATAATCACAGCCATGAGTGAGACTGAGACATCGGTGAAAAGCCGCATTTTACTCTAGCCTGTGCCAACAGACAAATGCAAATGTATTGCATTCATCAAGAGATGGCAAACAGGCCATCGCGTCATCGGCTAATATAAGTTTGAGTGTCGATGTGTGGAAGGCAATGACTGTTTTGTTCTAATGTGGTTGCCTCTTGGTAAACGCTTCAATCCAGCCTTTGCGGTAAGCGTCAACAATTTGGTACAAGCAAGACCGTAATTGGTCTGCTCTGTGCTCACTGAAGCACGCAGATACACTCGAGAAGTTGCAATAAATACGTCCGAAGCAAACGATAACACTTATCCCAGAGATGTACTGGCAATAATTGAACAAAAGTCTTGTTGTTGTTGTTTGAGTCTTCAGGTTTTGACAGGTTTATACAGCTCTCCATGTTTCCCCGTCCTGAGCTAATCGTTTCATCTCTACACAGCTACCACACCCTACATCCGAGGCAATCTGTTTAACATATTCTAATCTTGGTCTACCCCTACAGTTCTTGTCCTCGACCTTCCTTCCATAACTATGCTTGCTATTCCTGGGTGTCTTAGTATGTGTCCTACCAACCTATCTCTTCTCTTCATTAACAGTCACCAGAAACATCTCTCGTCTCCCACTCGTCTTAATACCTCTTCGTCCGTAACCCTATCTACCCATCTGATCTTCATCATTCTCCTGTAACACCACATTTCAAAAGCTTCAATTCTCCGCTTTTCTGCTGCACCAATGGGTTGTATGGAACTGCGCCCAAGCTTCACTAATGACCCTGGTCATTAGCATCAGCCTTCGAAAAGTGGCAGTGGAACTGCGCCCATTGAGAGCGGTCAGGTAGGTTCCCTCCCTCCACCCCTCTACCGAATTATGTTGTGTCGAGTGGTGTGAATTTGAACTGTCTCATTTCAAATCAGTTGTGTCTTGATTGCGATCAAGTCAAAAAACGTCCAGATGCGAACAACTCAATATACCCTGTCCACGTTGCGGACAAGAGATTAGTGTTGGCCTGGGATACATAAAACAGGTACAGTTTTCAAAACAAACTAATATTTAATTTTTGTTCTAGCAATATTAGCATTAACTGGTACATTGGGATGTTTACGACAACCTAACCATATTTTAAAAATATTTTTGAAATTGCAAATGTTAAGTAATCTAGTTTGAGGGAAGTTTCGGAAGCCGGCACAATGCCTATCCTCGCCGCTAGATGGGGGCTTCATTCATTCCAACCCTGACCCGGTCCAATGACTGGAAAATGGCTGTGGATATTCATTATTATTTTTATTATTATTAATAATTTTATTATCATTATTATTATTATTCGCCTCTGCGGTGTAGTGGTTAGTGTGATTTGCTGCCACCCCCGCAGGCCCGTAGTACAGCTGCTTATCGGGACGGGGGACTACCTCTTATTCTCAGTAGTGCAGAGGCTAGTGGTGGGAGACAGTCCGTCACTTCCCCTTAAACCGACCTTGGGCAAACAGCCGACTTGACTATGGGCGCAGTTCAATCGGCCTAATTAAAAGGATCTGGAAATACCACTGATTATGGGCGCAGTTCCATATCTCCCGCACCAATAGTCCAAGTTTCACTTCCATAAGGTGCCACGCTCCAGACAAAGGCTTTCAAAAATGACTTCCCAATACCTAAATCTATATTTGATGTCAACAGATTCCTTTTCTATACAAATGCTGTCCTTGCCTGAGCCAACCGACTTTTTATATCCTCTTTGCTTCGTCCATCACTGGTTATTTTGCTTCCTAAGTAACAAAAGGCTCATAGCTTTTCACCTGCCAATTTGAAGTCCACAGAGGTTTCTGACTTACTTCGGCTGCATTCCAATATTTTTAGCCCACTTTTCACATTTTGCAAAAATGAAGAAAAAGTAGACTTATGAGATCGGCCAAATGTGTGTCTGTCTGTCCTTCTGTCTGTCTGGCTGTGTGTGTGTGTGTGTCCCTATCAACTACTAAACGGCTGCAGCAATCGACACAAAATTTGGTAGGAGTAAATATCTATACAAGAATATCTCACGGCCATATTTGAAAATGAAGTCAGTGCTACCAACTGGTGAAAAATCGCAGTTGAAATTTGAGCTCCATGTTGGATATATTGGAAGGTATGAATAGGAGCTATTTCAAAATTGGCACACGCATAGATAATAATATTGCAGTTTAATTTCCAGGAGGCCATGGATGGCAGTGTTGCCAAAATGATTATAAGCCTGCTGATAGTTCCAGATTTTAAATGCATATAACTTCTACAATATCAATTGGACTTCAACCAAATTTCGTATGTGCTATGTGCACATAAATAGATATGACTGAGCATATTCTTAAGAGCCACCAGGGTTGCCAACTGTCAATAAATGCTCTCATTTTTTAAAATCCAAATACCCATATATCAGAAAGTATGCAAGGCGACAGCTCGAAACTATGCACACGTATAGTACTTGACAATCTATATTAATTTCGAGTAACTTATATACGTCAGTGCTACCAACATGATTCTAAGCCTGCCGAGAGGTCCAACTTTAAATACATGTAACATCTATTCTATCATTTGGATTTCAACCAAATTTCGTTTGTGCTATGTGTACCATAACAGATATGACTATGCCGATTCTTAAGAGTAACCAGCGTTGCCAACTGTTAATAAATACTGTTTCTATTTTTGTTACTCTAATATCAATATATCAGAAAGTATGCAAGCCAATAGCTCTAAACTTTGCACACGTATAGTACCTGGCATTCTAGATTAATTTGGAGTAACTAATATAGGCCTACGCCAGTGCTGCCACCATGATTCTAAGCCTGCTGATAGGTCAAATTTTAAAATGCACGTAACTTCTATACTAACAAGTGGATTTCATTCAAAATTGACACAACAATAGATCATAATATATTACATTATTTCTGACCAATAAATGTATGTTATTGTTGCCAACATGATTTTACGCGCGCTGTTAGATCCAATGTTTAACTGCATGTAACGTCTATGCTATCCATTGGACTTCAACCAAATTTTGTATTCTGTACCTTAAGAGATGGAACTAAGAATATATTCAGTCACCAGGGCTGTCAACTGTAGTTCTCTATTAGGCTACATTATGCCAGGTATACAGTATTTCGAACTAATTAGAAATTTCGATATTACCAACTTAAATTCGTCATTATTCTAGATAGATCCATATAGATTAATCATTGGCATGAATCTTAAATTTAAAGAAAAGTAGGCTATTTAGTTCGTCACGGAACTTCTTGTTGTTTTACAAAAGTCTTACACACATAAAGTCTGTCAGAGGAAATAGAGCTGCGTACTGAGTCTCACCTCAACAACATCGCCGTTCTTAACAACAAAATTAGTTCTGGTTTGCAGTCTGTATCGGGAAACCTCTTGAGAACAATTGAAAAGAGGTGGATTCGATTCCCTCCTCAACTATCCTACAAGTACTTGATTGTGTTTCTTCACTTCAAGTAAATATTAATTTAGGGATGGTAGCCGCCTTCCCAATGAAATTATGAAAATCCACAGCCTGCTTCAAGTCGACCGACCGGGTCAGGGAATGGAATGAATGAAGCCCCCATCTAGCGGCAAGGATATGGACTGTGCCGGCTGCCGAAGCCTGTCGTACTTCCCTGGGGCAATGATTAAATGAATGACAGATGAAAAGATAGTAGAGAGTGTTGCTGGAATGAAGTTGTGACAGGGAAAACCGGAGTACCAGGAGAAAAACCTGTCTGCCTCCGCTTTGTCCAGCACAAATCTCACATGGAGTGACCGGGATTTGAACCACGGACCCAGCGGTGAGAGGCCGGCGTGCTGCCGCCTAAGCCCTGAGAGGCTGCCTTCCCAATCCTAGCACCAATTAAAAAAAACAGTGGTACAAACCACCACAAAAACCAATATTGTTAGACATATTCCATAAAAACTTTGAAATCTAGGATGCATCCCTTGTACCAATTTGAAGATATATGATCGTCACTAATGCATTCTTCGCTCGGAATCTCTCTCTATATATAAACTAGCAGATGTACCCATTCTTCGAACGGTCTTCGGTATTAATAACCAGATGTTATCAATTGAGCTACTGTTGCAATGTTTAGGGGCTTGGAACCTGTTAGTTGGCAAAGAAAAATTCTTAGTTAAAATGTGCTCTCAAACTAAATTTACCTAACGTGTTCTTCCTGGCGTGAAAATAAAATTAAAAACTTCGTAGAAGAATCGCAATACACGTCACATACGAACTGACCCTAACCGTTGTGTCAAGTGCCCAACTACAGGAAGACCCCTTTTATAAATTATAAAGGCTTGTGGTGCATGAAAATTCAATGTTTTTAGCCTCCAATGGCCGAAATTCCTAAAATCAACAAAAAACAGTCTACTATTTCTATTCAGGAATTTTTGAAAATAATGTTGATGTTTGGAGATATAATAGACCTTCCGTGCGACATATCTTACGTGTATGTCGTGTGAAAAAAAAAATTGCAACCTTTCACAGAAATGTAATAAATGGAGTGGCATTACTTATTCCAGAAATAGATGGAAAGTTGGATGCCACCTCTTGAGATACTGTTGTCATGGTTAGTGGCTTGCATTCCTTCTTTAGTTTATTAAATGAAATTAGTTTTCTGGGAATATCTAAGAAACTGTTGGGTTTAGAGCCTTAAAATATAGTTTTCGGGGACCCTTTACGGCTCTTGAGGGGCCCCGAGTTTTGTTTCTGACCCCAAGGGTTTGAAAATGAGCTTTGTCTCTTCGTTGTACGCCATAATAATGATAATAATTAAAAGAATAATACTAATAATAATAATAATAATAATATAACAAAATAGGGATAGGGATATAATAGACCTTCCGGACCATACCCGCACGTGTAAATCGCGTTAAAAAATTCTAGATTACCCCTTGACCCCTTAAGCGCATTATATATATTGATGAATATTTCAGCTTAATTTGGATCCGTTATAACCTTATTGCCGTTTGCAAACCTTCACAGTAATGTAATAAATGGAATTGTATTGCGTCTTACAGAAATAGATGGACCTCTGAGATTCTGTTGCCATTGTTACCGGCATGCATTCCTTCATTAATTTATTAAGTGAAATTCGTTTTTTGGGAATATCTCAAACACTGTTGGTTTTAGGGCCTTAAAATGTGGTTTTCGGGGTCCTTTTAGGGCCCCCGAGTTTCTTTTCTCACATTGAGGGGCTGAAAATGAGCTTTGTCTCACGCTTATTTCAGCATGTATTTTAAGGGGGTAGACCCCCTGTTATGAGAGGTACGGAGAAGAGTTACATCATTGATTAGTGTCGTGCCTCTGATGGATATCTGTATCAAATTTTACGTTAATCCACCCAGCCGTACTCGAGTTATAAGGACACAAAACATTGTCCACAGACAGACAGACAGACAAAAATATATTTTTGCGTGCATCCGTCACAAAACAGTCTGAAACGAGCAAATATGTCAAATTTTCGTAGAAAAGCCGAAAAATCAGACAAACATTCATTTTTATATAATAGAGAAGGGATATAATAGACCTTCCGTACTACACCCGCACGTGTAAATCGCGTGAAAAAATTCTAGAGTACCCCTTGACCCCTTAAGCGCATTGTATGTATTAATGAATATTTCAGCTTAATTTGGATCCATTATAACCTTATAGCCGTTTGCAAACCTTCACAGCAATGTAATAAATGGAATTGCATTGCGTCTTACAGAAATAGATGGACCTCTGAGATTCAGTTGCCATGGTTACCACCATGCATTATTTCGTTAATTTATTAAGTGAAATTAGTTTTCTGGGAATATCTCAAAAACTGTTGGTTTTAGGGCCTTAAAATGTGGTTTTCGGGGTCCCTTTTGGGCCCCCGAGTTTCGTTTCTCACATTGAGGGGCTGAAAATGAGTTTTGTTTCACCCTTCTACGCCCATTTCAGTATGTATTTTAAGGGGGTAGGGCCCCTTTTATGAGAGGTACGGAGAAGAGTTACATCAATGATTAGTGTGGTGCCTCTGATGGATATCTGTATCAAATTTTACGTTGATCCACCCAGCCGTTCTCAAGTTATAAGGACTCGTAGAAGTTGTCCACAGACACACAGACAGACAGACAAAAATTTTATTTTTGCGCGCATCCGTCATAAAACAGCCTGAAACGCGCAAATATCGCAAATTTCCGTGAAAATTCAGAAAAAACAGACAAACTTTCATTTTGAGGCTACTTTCGATTTTTGCTAAAATGAAAGTAGACTTATGAGATCAACACAGGGCGAAAAAAGTGTGTCTGTCTGTCTGTGTGTGTGTATGTGTGTGTGTGAGTCTGTGTGTGTGTATGTGTGTGAGTCTGTGTGTGTGTGTCTGTGTGTGTGTGAGTGTGTGTACTCTGAATGTCTGTCCCCCGCTATCAATTCGAACACGGTGAATGCGAATTGAACGAAATTTGGTACAAAGGTAGCACTAGCAAAGGACACCTCAGTGTCATGTTTTATATCGCCGCCATCTTTACTAAAACGGAATGGCGGCCACTCAAACGTTCAAAACGTAAAATCAAATAACGACTAACCAAATCATCCGATCTCTACCAAATTTGGTAACAACATACCTTCGTATAGGATGCGTCTTGTGACCAAACTACATGGTCGTCCGCCATACCATTTCAGGATGGCGGCCGTGCGAATTATGCAAACTTTATAATCCATATCATGGGACCCACCAGTTCCGATTATCGAGCCGAGAATCGTTTTAACTGTTCTAAAGGAAGAGGTACGTTCGAAATTAAAAGTTTATTTTGTAATACTATAGTGCAGACGTGATTTTAAAAAGCTGAGCCGATTCAGTAATAAGACAAGATGGCAGCGGATATCTTGTGCCTGACTTATATTTCACTAATTTGAGTATTGCATGCAATATAGCGTACTGATACAAAAAAAAACTTTGTATGAAATGCGATATATATATATGTAAATAATATACTCCAGTGATGAAATCGTTTAGTATAAATCATTATTTGCTAACAAGTTCTATGTAAGTCATTTTATATAGAGCGATATTCGTTGACACAATTAGCTCAGTGGTAGAGCGTTAGCCTATCGCTCAAATGCCTATGGTTCAAACCCGATCAGAGTTAGGTTTTTTGCTTGAAATGTTATATGTTTATTGTTTTGTAATGACTCAGATGTTTTAAAATTAAGCGTTATATTGTGCATATTATGGTGTAAAATATATATTTAATTAAAACATAATTCGCCAGAAGATTTACTCGAGACATCTACCTGCCAAAAAGGTAACTGCACGCCGACCTACTTATTAACTTCCAGATTTTATTGAAAAGTTTCTTCTTCTGGCCGCTAGAATGCACTCGCTCTGTTAGGATTATATTGTTCGATATTTCACCACTAGATGTCACGACTAGTCTACGTGGGGCTCCATTGATTACTATACCATTGGCATTCTATGCGCATCGAATTTGAAGAATGACAAGATGATACTACGATACATTTTTACTTATTATTTTAAAGGGTTTGTAACAGCCTATTTTGCGTTACTTGAAAATGTTATTTGAAGTAAAGAACAAAACGATTTCACATAGTAACTGAATTCAAGCCGTTGGTGTTAGTTCAGGTTATTAATTACTACTTTTATTTCAGGCAAATAGCAATCGAAAATATCCACATAGTTTGTATACACATGTATCTGTAGGGTCATGGAAAGATTTGTTAATTCAATTAGGGTTGTGAAAGCCATGCACAACCAGACGTGTAAAGACATGCCTCAACTCAAAGTTGGATATTGCCCACGGCAGGTCATATATGTAATAATAATAATAATAATAATAATAATAATAATAATAATAATAATAATAATAATAATAATGTTATTGGTTTTACATCCCTTTTAACAACTGCTGCTTTTAGAGACACCGGGGTGCCGGAATTTTGGCCCGAAGGGGATCTTTAACGTGCCAGTAAATGTACTGACACGGCTCCCTCGCATTTGTGCACCCTCAAATGCCAGCTGACTGCGCCAGGATACGAACCTGCAACCTAGGGCCCAGCAAGCGAGAACGTTACCGCTGAGCCACGCAGCCAGTCCGGTCGATTATGTCTCCAGATCCAAAACATTCTTGATATACTTCTTATCTTTCTTTCTTCAATGATGGTAGCAGTTTTTATCTAGGTTGTGGCGTTTGGTAGAGGTAAATCGTTTCTAAGGTCTTCAACAAAGAATAGTTCTATTATACTCTTTGATAATAACAACGAGTTATAACTATACTCATACATTTAGGAGAAAGTAGGCTATATGTTCTTTACTGAACATCTTGTTATATATATCTCTATTTATCGCAAAATTTCCGTGAAAATTCAGAAAAAACAGACAAACTTTCATTTTTATATATATATAGAGATGAAAGTTTGTCTGTTTTTTCTGAATTTCTCTCTCTATATATAAAAATGAAAGTTTGCCTGTTTTTTTCAGAATTTCCACGGAAATTTGCGATATTTGCGCTTTTCAGACTGTTTTATCACCGATGCGCGCAAAAATATATTTTTGTCTGTCTGTCTGTCTGTATGTCTGTTTGTTTGTCTGTGGACAACTTCGTGTTCTTATAACTCGAGAACCGCTGGGTGGATCGACGTAAAATTTGATACAGATATCCATCAGAGGCACGACACTAATCATTGATGTAACTCTTCTCCAAACCTCTCATAAAAGTGGGCCTACCCCCTTAAAATACATGCTGTTATAGGCGTTGAAGGGTGAGACAAAGCTCATTTTCAGCCACTCAATGTGAGAAACGGAACTCGGAGGGCCCCGAAAACCACTTTTTAAGGCCCCAAAACCAACAGTTTTTGAGATAATCCCAGAAAACTAATTTCATGTATTAAGCTACTGAAAGAATGCAAGCCGGTAACCATGGCAACTGACTCTCAGAGGTCCATCTATTTCTGTAAGACGCAATGCAATTCCATTTATTATATTACAGTGAAGGTTAACAAACGACTATAAGGTTATAGCGGATCCAAATTCAGCTGTAAAATTCATCAATACATAATTATAATGAATGCGCTTGAGGGGGTCTAAGGGTACTCTAGATTTTTTTCCCGCGATTTACACGTGCGGGTATGGTACAGAAGGTCTATTATATCCCTATCCCTATATTGTTAGATTATTAACTTATAATAATAATAATTATTATTATTATTATATTATGGCGTACAACGACGAGACAAAGTTCATTTTCAACCCCTTTGTGTCAGAAACAAAGCTCGGGGCCCCTAAAGAGCCGTAAAGGGTCCCCGAAAACTACAATTTAAGGCTCTAAAACCAACAGTTTCTTAGATATTCCCAGAAAACTAATTTCATTTAATAAACTAATGAAGGAATGCAAGCCAGTAACCATGACAACAGTATCTCAAGAGGTGACATCCAACTTTCCATCTATTTCTGCAAGAAGTAATGCCACTCCAATTATTACATTTCTGTGAAAGTTTGCAAATGGCTAGAAGATTATCACGGAACCAACTAAAACTGTAAAATTCATCAATGCGCTTAAGGGGTTCAAGGAGTACCCGAGATTTATTTTCACACTACTTACACGTTTGATATGTCGTACAGAAGGTCTATTATATCCCCAAACAGCAACATTATTTTCAAAAACTCCTAATTTGAAATAGTATTTGTTGCTGGTTTTAGGAATTTGTGTCATTGGAGGCTAAAGAACTTAAATTTTCATGCACCACAAGCCTTTATAATTTTAAAAGGGGTCTTCCTGTGGTTGGGGACTTGACACAACGGTGAGGGTCAGTTTGTATGTGACGTGTATTGCGATTCGTCTACGAGGTTCTCAATTTATTTTCAGGTCAGGTAGAACACTTTAGGTAAATTTAGTTTGAGAGAACATTTTAACTAACCATTTTTCTTTGTCTACAAACAGGTTCCAATCCCCTAACCATTGCAACAGTAGCTCAATTGATAACGTCTGGTTATTAATACCGAAGACCGTTCGAAGAATGGGTACTTCTGCTAGTTGTCTTATATACGGAACGAAAGTAAGTTGTTGTTGATTAATTTAGGGGCTTTGAGATATCGTGGTTATATAGCCTCGTGTGCTTGGGTGCGAGTAGGATTTGTTTGATAACCTGTGTTACTGCAATGTCTGTATTAGTGCGTGTATTTGCAATTCAGGTAAGAATTGGGAAGGAGGCGGCCGTGGCCATAAGTTAGGAACCACTCCCACATTTGCCTGGAGAAGAAGTGGTAACCCACACAAAACTAATTCGCATATACTACTTCGCAAATTACTGAGCATATATGAACGTTTATTTTTTCTAAGCTGTGGAGGGTGAGTTATATGGCCTACAGTATGAATGAGAAGGTTCCAGAATCGATTACATACACCACTCTGCAAAGTGATTCCAGGTGGCTTCGGTGGCGTAGTTGGTAGCATGCTGAGCTTCTATGGCCAAGGTCACGGGTTCGAACCCGGCCGATGTCGACGGAATATTAAAGAGCGTTAAAAATCCCTCAGTATGCGGTCCATCGGAGGGGAAGTAAAGCCTTCGATCCCATGACATAGATTTATGGCATGAGAAAGAACCTTCCATTGTGTGAAGCCAAAATGTGTAAGGTAGATTATTTGATAACACTATATTAGTTCCAACGTTCGCCGCCAGGTGTTCGCTGCGATGGCATCTAGTAGCCAAGTCCGCAGCTGGGTGTCGTGGATGGTAGCTTTTGGTAGCAAAAGTAGGAACTACTTGAAAAATTGATCGTCTGGCGTCTTTACCTGAATTACAGATAACACACACTAATACAGCCATCACAATTAACACCGATCATGAGAAAAATTCTTCACACGCCCAAAGTACACGAGGCTACACGACCGCATTGTCGCAGCCCCTAAACTAAGGAACCAACCAACCAAAAGTAATTCCAGCCTCGGATTTTTACATTTTCTCAAAATAACTTAGGAGTATTCGAAAATTATGTCAACAGATACCAATTCCGCGCTCAGGGCAGGTTGGCTGACGCACTCATAGCGAATCAGTTGGTTGAAAACTAGCTACACCTGTACAACAACAGTGCTGTGAACAAGACTATTCAAACGTATCATGATCTAATTTTTAACCTATTTTCATTTTATATAAAACAAGAAGTTCCGTGAAGAACTATACAGCCTACTTTTCATGCCAATGATTATTCTACAGAATATGAACCTATCTAGAATAATGACGAAATTAAGTTGCTAATAACGAAATTTCCAATTAGTTCGAAATACTGTATACCTGGCATAATGTATCCTAATAGAGCACTACAGTTGGCAGCCCTGATGACTGAATATATTCTTAGTTCCGTCTCTCAAGGTACAAAATACAAAATTTGGTTGAAGTCCAATGAATAGCATGGACGTTACATGCAGTTAAACAATGGATCTAACAGCGCGTAAAATCATGTTGGCAACAATGTCATGCATGTATTGGTCAGAAATAATCTGAAATAATATGATCTATTGTTGTGGCAATTTTGAATGAAATCCATTAGTTAGTATAGAAGTTACATGCATTTTAAAATTGAACCTATAAGCAGGCTTAGAATCATGTTGGCAGCACTGACGTATATTAGTTACTCCAAATTCGTCTAGAATGCCAGGTACTATACGTGTGCAAAGTTTAGAGCTATTGGCTTGCATACTTTCTGATATATTGATATTAGGGTAACAAAAATAGGGACAGCACATATTAACAGTTGGCAGCACTGGTTGCTCCTTAGAATACGCATAGTCATATCTGTTATGGTACACATAGCACATACGAAATTTGGTTTAAATCCAAATGATAGTATGGAAGTTACATGTATTTAAATTTGGACCTGTCAGCAGGCTTAGAATCATGTTGGTAGCACTGACGTATATAAGTTACTCCAAATTAATATAGAATGTCAGGGACTATACGTGTGCATAGTTTAAAGCTGTCGGCTTGCATACTTTCTGATATATTGGTATTTGGATAAAATAAATTAGGAGCATTTATTAACAGTTGGCAGCCCTGGTAGGTCTGAAGAATACGCTCAGTCATATCTGGTTATGTACACATACAACATACGAAATTTGGTTGAATTCCAATTGATAGTATAGAAGTTATATGCATTTAAAAATTGGACCTATCAGGAGGTTTATAATCATTTTGGCAACACTGCCATGTTTAGCCTCCTGGAAATTAAACTGAAATATTATGATCTGTACGTGTGCCAATTTTGAAATAGCTCCCATTCATACTTTCCAAGATATCCAACATGGAGCTCAAATTTCAATTGCGATTTTTTAGCAGTTGGTAGCACTGACATCATTTTCAAATATGGCCGTGAGATATTCAGGTATAGATCTTTACTCCTACCAAATTTTGTTTCGATTGCTGCAGCCGTTTAGGAGTTGATAGGGGGGGGGGACACACACACAGCCAGACAGACAGACAGACAGACACACATTTGCCAGATCTCATAAGTCTACTTTTTCCTCATTTTTGAAAATGTGAAAAGTAGGCTAAAAATAGACTTATGAGATCACCTTTTGTCCGTGTGTCTGTGTGTGTGTGTGACTCGTGTGTATCCCCCCCCCCTAATAACGTCTGAACGGCCGGAGCGATTTCAATGAAACTCGTTAAGATCATAGCACCATTCTGGGCGACCCTGACCGTGCCCTTCACATTTTATTGTGTCTCACCAATCCAACATGGCGGCTGCGCGAAATATTTCACCAGCATTCAGTATCTCCGAAACTATAACAGATATCACCCTGAAATTGTGTACGGTAATAAAGGGCACTACTAGAAGTTCGCCTATGAGACTCTCAAAAGCCTGGTAACTACAAAACCAACACGGCCAAGCAAAGTTGAGACATTTAAATATACTTTTTTCGCGATTTAATCATCCAAACGTAATGAAACTAGGTAGAGAAAATGTATATACACATTGTAATACACTGGCGTCTAATTTAGTTCAATTGTTTACATAACCTCAAAATGGCGGCTGTGCGAAATATTTCACTGGCATTCTATATCTCCGAAACTATTACAGATATCACCGTGAAATTTTGTACGGTGATAAAAGGCGCTGCAAAAAGTTTATCTATGTAACTTTCAAACAGCTGTAAAGTACAAAATGAACATGGCGGCCAAGCGAATTTGAAACATTTTAATAGACTTTTCTCGTGTTTTATCCATCTAAGCGCAGTGAAATGTGGTACAGTAAATGATTATACATATTGTAATGCACTGGCATCTAATTTAGTTCAATTGTTTACATGACCTCAAGATGGAGGCTGTGCGAAAATTTAAAATTAAGTTGTTATTTCTTGTGTCGTAATCATGCGATCGAAGTGAAAGTTTGAATAATGAAGCTACGCAATAATATTCCTTTAATGGTACATAACTCTATGGCCTATACATATAACAATCCAAAATGGCGAGCATCCAAAATATTTTGACGGTTCTCAATATCTACGAATCATTTACAGCAATCAAACTGATATTTTTTTATGTTCATAGAGGCTATGAACATAGGTTCACCTATAGGACTTACAGTAACCTGGTGAGCACTAATCCAACATGGCGGCGACGTGAGGTACAGGGTCTTTCATATAAAGTAAGAACGGCAAGCGGCAGTTTTGTTATTCGGTGCTGCGGTGGCCTTGGCCGTGCTTGTGGCGCGCCATGGCCCCCTGCTACACTATTGAAAGCGTGTGCATAGTACATACGAGGGCTGTTTTTTTCTCAAGTTCCGATGGACTGTGTAAAAATAACAGATTGACATACGAAACAGATTTTACTACTAAATGTTGGCTTGTTTTATTCTTATGTCTCAAAATAATTGCCAAAACGATTGAAACATTTGTCGTATCGTTACACCAGCTTTCCAATGCCCTCGGCAAAATATTCAATCACGACCAACGTTACTATAGACTTTTACAAAGAATTCAAGTGTGGGGTTTTGAACCATCTGCCATTTAGTCCAAACCAGCACTGAATGATTTTCACCTTTTTCGAGAATTGAAGATATGGTTGGGCGGCAACGCCTCGTCAGAAAGGAAAAACATCGGATGACCGTCCAGACGTACCCACCTCAGTAGCGGAAGAATATTTTACTGAGGGCATTGGAAAGCTGGTGTAACGATACGACAAATGTTTCAATCTTTTTGGCAATTATGTTGAGACATACGAATAAAACAAGCAAACATTTAGTAGTAAATTCAGTTTCGTATGTCAATCTGTTATTTTTATACAATCCATCGGAACTTGAGAAAAAAACAGCCCTCGTATGTACTATGCCCACGCTTTCAATAGTACAGCAGGGAGCCATGGCGCGCCACAAGCTCGGCCAAGGCCACCGCAGTAGCGAATAACAAAACTGCCGCTTGCCGTTCTTACTTCATATGAAAGACCCTGTATAAATATTTAAATGGACGTTTCTCATGATTTAACCATCCGAGTGCAGTGAAATTTTGCACGTTGAATGCTTATACAAATGTTAATCCACTGGAATCTAATTTATTTCAATTGTTTTCATAACCACAAGATGGCAGCTATGCGAATTTTTAAAATCTCGTTTTTTCTTCTTGTGCCCTAATCATGCGATTGAAGTTTGAATACCACACGTACACAATAATGTTCATGTAATTGTACATAAATAAAAATCCAACCTGGCGACCATCTGAAATATTTAGACGGGTTTCAATATCTACGAATCTATCCCAACAATCAAACACGCTTAGCTGTGCTGTTGCGAAACAATTAGCAACGCTCCATTCTTAAATTGCCATTATTAATAATGTGGAGACTGCACTCCGTCACCGCTGTGTCCCTTTCGTCGTCCTGAAAGCCTCCAGGTGTTATTATTACATGTATGACAACTCCTTGTTGGTGGTAGATGTAAGAACTACAGTACAAATAGGCAGGAGTATGACGCAATGTGTTTCCCCTGAGATATTGGTACAGTCGGCACTGTATGTTGACATATCATTTTGACAGGAGCTTTACGTTTGGCCAGCTGGGTATTTCAAATTTGCGCTATGGTCATAGTTTAAGGGCATTCATACGCTTAACGGAAGAGTAGTGTATGATTACAGTAGAATTATAGTGAGATTCCTTTCTATAGAACGGAACCTCGCCGGGGCCGTGTGACGGGTTGAGCGCGATGAGAAAGGGCCAGTTGAATAGCATCTACACAATAGCGGGTTGGGAAGCACAGGATGCTCTCATAGCACTGATTACATTCGCAGCTGGCAAGATATCTCAGTTGATATAATTAAAACTTGTGGTGAAGTTCTGTAGCCTATCTCGTATCCCGTGAATATGGTTAGGTATCGAAGAAAACACTGAATTTTCCTAGTGGAACTTATTTTCTCAAGAAGAAGCCTTACAGTAAATATGTTCGTAAGTTTCAACGGCGTGTGAGTTTTACTTGTGGGGAACTCAAAGTAAACGTATACAGAGACAATCCTCGTACTATGGAGAATCTCGAGAACGAAATAATTGCACCGATACGAAATATCAGTGAGGATGAATTACAGCAAGTGTACCAAAACTTCGTACGTTGCAAAGTGTGTCTGGAATATAACGGACAGCATTTCCAGCAACTACTCGGAAATTGATGTAAGTACTGTGCCCAACTGGAGTTTGGCCCAAGGATCGAAGGCTGGTTATGTAAGATGAAAGGATGGCCCAAGCCCCACCAAGGAAGGAATATTTTAAAAGGTTATGCAAGCCTTACGTGAGTCACGTCACCCAACTGCGAGATTAGGAGTAATTAAGGAAGCAATAAACATTATTATCAGTAATAAGTGTCAAGACAGTATGAACAGATAAGCGAGGTTCTGCAAACTCATGAGCTGTTAGTACATCAACCAGGATTCATTTAAAACCTTCAAGGCAAGCACTGTTTATCAAATTTACGATGGTATAACTGCCAGAGTTAATGGGATTGAACCTAGTGATTAACGATTATTGCAATGATTCAGGCTGGTCCCAAATAGAGATGAGGCCGCGATAAATTATGATACAGAAGTTAAAGAAGTCCCAGACAGCAGCGAATCAGTTTTAGGGGGCAACATGACCAAGATAAAGTACCACACATTGATATCATGCGTTAAAACTCTCACAGGGACCAGGTCTGTTTAGAGGTTGGTAATCATAGATGCTGACACGGGTTTAAGTTGCAACGTCAGCAGTGGCGTCATTGTCAATTAAAACGCATGGATACGGAGGTTAGATTACCATTCCGCTGGCCACGGAGGAGGGATAGTAACCTTTTTAATTAATTAAAAACAAGATGTTCAGTAAAGAACATATAGCCTACTTTCTCCTAAATGCATAGGTATTGTTATAACTCTTTGTCCTTTTCAAGGAGTATAATTGAATGTTGGTTGTAGTAGCTTGTTGAAATACAACGTGCTATAGGGATATTAAACATGAATATGAGGTGCCCTTTGCTAGTGCTACCTCTGTAAAAAATTTCATTCAATTCGGTTTCACTGTGTTTGAATTGATATGGAGAATTGATTTGCACACATACATGGCCGCTATTTGCAAACTATTGGGCTGATGACCTTGTAGTCAGTCATAAGATGCTTTCCACAAAAAAGGCATATTGTTGCAAAATCAGGTAGAGATCAAATTATTAGGATGGTCATAATTTGATTTAAGCTTTTAACATTTGGGTGGCCGTCATTCCGTTTCCGTCAAGATGGCGGCGATATAAAACATGACACTGAGGTGCCCTTTGCTAGTGCTACATCTGTACCAAATTTCGTTCAATTCGGTTTCACCGTGTTTGAATTGATAGGGGGAATCGATTTGCACATATACTTGGCCACCATCTGCAAACTATTGGGCTGATGATCTTGCAGTTTGGTCAGAATATGCTTCCCACATAAAGATATGTTGTTGCAAAATTTGGTAGAGACTAGATTATTAGGTTGGTCGTAATTACATTTTAGCTTTTAACATTTGGGTGGCCGCGATTACTTTTCCGTCAAGATGGCGGTGATATAAAACATGACACTGAGGTGCCCTTTGCTAGTGCTACCTCTGTATCAAAAAGGAAGCTTGTAGTTAAACGTGACCGTTAATCTCGCGATCATAAGCCACGGGACCTCCGTTTTACGTGGAATCCGAACCACAGGACATGGCATTTCACATCGAAAATCTCACATGCAGTGACCGGGAATCGAACCCGGTCCGCCTTGGTGAGAGGCATACAGCTTGACCGCTGCGCCACCACGCCCCTCCTCTGTATCAACTTTCGTTCTATTCGGTTTCACCGTGTTTGAATTAATAGGGGAATCGATTTTCACACAAAGATGGCCGCCATCCGCAAACTATTATGCCGATGACCTATTAGTTTGATCAAAGAATGCTCCCTCCATAAAGGTATGTTGTTGCAAAATTTGGTAGAGATCGGATGATTAGGTTAGTCGTAATTTGATTTAAGCTTTGAACATTTGTGTGGCCACCATTACTTTTCCGTCAAGATGGCGGCGATATAAACATGTCACTGAGGTGCCCTTTGCTAGTACTACCTCTGTACCAAATTTCGTTCCATTCGGTTTCACCGTGTTCGAATTATTAGGGGAATCGATTTTCACACAAAGATGGCCGCCATCCGCAAACTATTATGCTGATGACCTATTAGTTTGGTCAAAGAATGCTCCCTCCATAAAGGTATGTTGTTGCAAAATTTGGTAGAGATCGGATGATTAGGTTAGTCGTAATTTGATTTAAGCTATGAACATTTGTGTGGCCGCCATTACGTTTCCGTCAAGATGGCGGCGATATAAAACATGACACTGAGGTGTCCTTTGCTAGTGCTACCTTTGTACCAAATTTAGTTCAATTCGCGTTCACCGTGTTCGAATTGATACGGGGGGGACAGACATTCAGAGTACACACACTCTCTCTCACACACACACACACAGAGACTCACACACACATACACACACACACACACACACACACACACAGACACACTTTTTTCGCCCTGTGTTGATCTCATAAGTCTACTTTAATTTTTTGCAAAAATCGAAAGTAGGCTAATAAGTAAACGATTAAATTGGATTCCGTACAAAACGAACTTCAAACTAAACATATTTTACATCCGCAAGTAAAGTTTCAAGCAAATAGGGGCTCAGACGTGAAGAATAGACTCCGCACTTGCGTGAGGGAACTACGTTTTGATAAATCAGTATAAATAAGTGGGCGAACGAAACTCAGTCACTCAGTTCTACAACGGACCTTTGAGAGGTCGGGTGTTGGTTGTCATACTCCAGCTCGCGTTAGAGGCAACATGTTGGATTGCAGCATGAAATTAGTAAGTACATCACGTTTGCAGTAACGGAATATACGAGTCATTATACCGTCATTCAAAGAGAAATATTTAGGAACGCAAGCATATTTCACGGTGAAGTTCAACAAGAAGTTCAAGTGTGCATGGCACTGTTGTCCGGTAAATCGCGAAAAATCGTTTCAAAGTGATCACTATAGCGCTTGACGCTGGATCAAGTAAAAATCGCGACAAGAATAAGTTACGCCGCGTTGAGTAAAGGAACATTAGTACAGTCTAAAAAAGTGCGGGCTAGTATAAATAAATTACGCGAAGTTGAAAGTCAACAGTTCGAGAACATGGACAGTTCTTTATGAACAATAAAGCGAAGTCAAGGGACAATATTTATCAGAGATTCAAATGACATCTAGGACTCCGAGTCAAGGAAACACGAGTGCGAGTACCGGTAGCATAGTTAACAAACTTTTGTAAGGCTACGGTACATGTAACAAAGACACAGTAAAAGACATTCCCATAGGAGAAACGTAAAACCCGTCATGTGGTCAAAAAAATATTATCGACAAATAATTACGAGGATCGTAGGTTCGAAATCCGATCAAATCAGTATAGCTACGAACAATCCAGATAAATAGAACACGGTGTAGGAAAACCATCAAATAAGCGAGAAACAATAGTGAAAGACACTTAAACGCTTATAGACAAGTAAAACGGGAAGCCAAAATAGAAACCTACAGGAATAGAGAAAGGACTAACGTTCAGCGTAGGAGCTCCGTGAGGATCGAGTTATTACACGTCCAAATCAGAGGTGAGGTGGCGTCGAAGTATGGATCATCGACAGACACGTAGGAGATCACTGAGATATGTTGCGGAAATTTAAGTGCAGTGTAAATAAATATAGGGAAGTAAGTGCAGTGTAAACAAATATAGGAAAATAAGTGCTGTGTAGATAAATATAGGGAAATAAGTGCAGTGTAAACAAATATAGGGAAGTAAGTGCAGTGTAATTTAATGTGGAGAAATACATTTGTGTTATGTTAGATATAGTGATTTTACAAGGGTAAATAATGTGTTTAAATATGTGTAAAAGTGAAGTATATCAGAGTGATGTGCAATGCACGAAAAGTAGTGCCATGGAAAATAATTAGATGTAATTGGATGGGTGAGCCTTTCTAAGAATGGAGTTATCACACGGGTGAGTAATGAAATTTCATTAATATTTGCTGTTGTACTGTGTACTGATATCAATAGAATCGTTCGTCAACTGGGGAGTTTAACGATTGATTCATTGATGAAATGAATGTGCAAATAACTGAAATGTTGGAAAGAATGATAATTGTTAGTCACGAGGACCTCCTCGGTGAAAATAAAGCATTGTTGGGATCAGTAAAGATAATGAAATGGAAGCCCGATAATGAAATATATGATCAATAAACGAATTTGAAAGAAGGAATTAACATAATAACTCAAATGGCTTAAATTGTTGCCTAGTTACGAAATAAATATGCTCCATAATAAAATTATAAAAAATTGAAGGGATAAGTAAATAATAATGGTTAAAATTTATACCAGATAACAAATAATGAAAGAATGAAGCGTTATAAAGGAATGATTAAAAATATGAAATAATAATAACGCGAATAATGAGGATCAAGCTGAAATAAAGTTATATTTAAAGACCCGTGTCTAGGAACTCAAAATAAAAATGAAGCGAGAAATAATATGTTAATAAATTAATAAAGTTATAAATATCCAAATAACTGGTGGAACGAAACACCCAAGTATGAATATGTTACCTTGTAGGCTATTAGGCCAAGGTTGTGAAATAAATAATAGGAAGGCCGAAGTCGTGCCAATATCGTAAAGTTATCCAAGCAAGTTGTATTAAAGGGCTAATAAGAATAATAAAAGTATAGTTTCAAGCTAAATATAATATGCGTTAAACCAGGATATATTTATTCGCGAGATGGAAAATGTAGTGAAAGTATCGTCGAAAATTCGAGGAGGTAAATTTCCCACCGAATGTGTTGTTGTAATGAAGTACTGTAGCCTCGTATTGTATGTCGTGGATGAGTAAATTACCACCGAGTTATTGCCTAATGAAGCGTTGTATGTGATAGTGTTATATAAGTCCCGCTGTAGGATAGAGATCCCAGCCCGGCATTATTGTTGTGTATTGTGGATGTGCAAATTCCCACCGAAAATGTAGTTGAATGAAACGTCGTATGTGGTAGTGTTATATAAGTCCCGCTGTAGGATAGATATCCCAGCCTGGCATTGTTGTTGTAAGGTATTGTTGTGAAGAGGCATTATACAGTTGTGTTATAAGGATCGTAAGAAGTTGTAATAAGGAACTACCGTACAGCCTATCCGAATTAAATTCTAATATCCTGGGAACGAATGATAAATAATAATAATAATAAATAAATAAAAGACGGAACAATTATCCGTGGTGAAAATAATTTTAAGTCTTGGAAATCATGTGGTTGAATAGTAACACTAGCGTAAAAGCAAGAAGGGCAGGTGAGCCATCATAAATCTCGTTTTAAAGTACTAAAGGAAGAGGGGGGGGGGGCAGCCTTCTGAGCGTAACCTTACCTCTTGTGAGGGAGGAGGAGAGACATCTTAATGAGTTCGGTAGTCTAGTGAGTTTTAGCTGAGACTGGTTTAAAGGAAACTGCTATATGAAAATGATAAAGTTCTAATAAAAGGTTCAAGCTTAAACTGGTTATAGAATTGTTAGGTGGGAATCAATGAAATCGTCCCGAGCCTATTTCTGAAATGTTATGTAAAATTTGACGGACTTTGTCAAATGGTAAATTGTTAGTAAAAGAAATTCCTTCTTTCATAAATAATGATATAACGAGTTAAGGAATAATAAAGTTTTGTTATAAATAAAGATCCCATTTTAATAAACAACATGGTGCACAGTACAGCACAGAGCAAATCGCCTAGATGCATGGATGGTAACTGGATGATTAAGGGTTCGATCGATAGACATGGCACATTTTTGTAAAGTATTGTATTGTATTTTAAAAACCTAAGGCTTTGTGAAGAGTTGTTATTACGATCAAAAGAATTTAATAAAATAAGGATCATATAGATATACCGAATAAAGGAAGCCCTGAAGGGTAAATAAAGAAAATGTGAATATCCAAAGCCTTGGACGAATAATATGACTAAAATGATAAGTGCGCTCGACGCCTGAGTAGAATAAAACTAAAATAGTGATATAATTTGTGAAAGTGGTAAATTAAGCAAGACAGAGTATTCAAAACTTCACGGAACAATGAAAAGACATTATATTGAATTTTGATGATTTTTGAATAGAGATTTTTATGATTGATATTTGAAGTGACAATACCAAATAATCTTGATTTTTGATATGTTTTTGAGTTGATTATTTCCTTTTATTGAATAAATAATATATAACCGTAATGTTGAGTTTTTCCTAAATCCCGTTAACCTGATTGTGTTTACATATTGGATGTGAGGTCAGTGGTGGAGGGAACGTAACATGCCCCGATACCGAAGTAGCTAAGCCGAGTACTGACTAAACATCCTCCGCTAAGCGGGTACAGTACCGGTAATGATGATTATTAAATATGATAAAAAGTGTAAATGTGTTAAACTAATTGGGCACTAATTGGGCACTACGCTGGTGATAGCGCCATTGTCTCGCTCGATATGCTACAATACACAGTGCCCCGGCCACCACGCGGCCCCTGTGAGGTTCCGTTCTATAGAGAAGGACCTCACTATCATAACCCCTTGCACTACAGCCCATGAAGGGCCTAGGCCTACTAAGCGACCGCTGCCCAGCCATTTGGCCTGCAGATATTGTGGTGACACGTGGTCGGCGAGTCGGGTTCTCTCGGCCGTTATTCTTGGTTTTCGTGACCGGGCCACTGCCTCACTGTCGGACAGCTACTCAATTGACCTCACGAAGCTGAGTGCACCCGTTCC
Organism: Meconema thalassinum; assembly: GCA_946902985.2. NCBI lineage: Eukaryota > Metazoa > Arthropoda > Insecta > Orthoptera > Tettigoniidae > Meconema > Meconema thalassinum. The sequence continues at coordinate 167,933,033 of OX336396.1, forward strand.
AGCCCTCACGTCAGTTTTTAAAATCCCTGACGGAGCCGGGAATCGAACCCGGGACCTCCGGGTGAGAGGCAGGCGCGCTACCCCAACACCACCGTGCCGGCCAAGGACCTCATTATAGTATTAATAATAGTACCAGAAACAGAACAGCATGCAATCTCCAAGTGTCAATAGCGCTTGATGCGGACCATACATGCCTTCCCTCTTGCGCTACACTAGCCCTGATGCTCCGATAGACAATAATGTAAACAGTTAACAGCGCACTCACTTCATAACGCCAAAGACTCGTCAAGCGTGTATTATCGACAAACACTGACGCAACCCAGTTCAGCGGCACTCGTATCTTGGCAGGCTAATACAGTGAGTCCGGGAATGTTCTCCGCAGCACCTACATGCGTCTGCGAGAGCTAGCTACAGCAGTTACGTTATTAGCACGGCTGCCGCTTGCATCATAACAAATAAACAGTAAACTTTGTACTCACCACAGCCATTCATAACAGATGCTGGAACCATTCACAATACATCACTCTTTTTCCGTAATCAGTTTGTTTTAATTCATGAACCACGGTAACTTTATAAGGGAACAACTGAAGCTTGTCTCTTACAGCTTTATGTGCTGTCGATTTAGAGATTCCTGTTTGATGAGCTAATTTTCGTGTTGATTTACTTGGACTACACAGCATTATATCGGAGATTTCATCAAGTTTTTCGTCTGTTAAAAGCGTAGCCTGCCTGTTCCCGGTACATCGTGAACTGAGCCAGTCACACGAAATGTACTTACCAAATCCCGAACGGTATCACGGTTTGGACACTTTGAATTAGGAAACCGCACCTGACATTTTAATATTACATTTTCTGTAAACCGATCGCCTTCACGAGAAACGTATTCCACAAAAAAAAAACTCTCTCTTCAGTAGTAAACATTACCGCCTGTATACTGTTACACTCTTCCAATAATCTATCTGAACGCCCGCTGACTGTAATACACACTGAAGACATGCAGGCTCGCTCGCTTAACGCAATACACACTGACAGCCCACACGGGGGAGTCCCGCTTTCAAGGACACAGTGCAGCCAACTAAACTCATGACTAAACCACTCACAGCTGCACGTACCCACTGCGGAGAACATTCTCGGGCGCCCTGTACCATTCTTGAAACGTACAAAGCACAGAGGAGAGAGCATATTTGATGAGGAAATCTGTCAGCAGGTCAGTGATCTATATCACATTAGTGTGGCGCTAAGTGGTGTAAGGTGGCTGAGTAAAGACGATAAACACAACACGTCACTTGTTGACTTGACGTTCAGGTGATAACAGATAATCTGCTGCCAGACGAGCTCAAGGCCATACACACAGCTAACGCCGATAATAAAAGTGTTATGTTAGTAAGTTGCCAGTAATTGAGGCCTTCTGTACAGTAGCGCCACCAGAATGTTTCCACTAGGATGGCACGTGTTCTTGTTGTTGCTGCTGTTGTTGTTGTTTGTGTCTTCACACTAACTTAGAACTGGTTTGGTTCAGTTATTCATGTCTCCCTGTCCTGAGCTAATCGTTTCATATACATAGCCAAGAAACTTAATTCTGGTTTGAGGGCTGGAACGGGGTACACTCAGCCTCGTAATGCAAAACTGCGAAGAGGCGGGTTCGATTCCTACCTCAACCATCCTGGGAGGGGTTTTCCGTGGTTTCTCACTTCCACTCCAGGAAAATGCCGCTTCCTACACAAATCTTACCTCAACTACAAATACGCACATCCGGGAGGTGATTTTCTGTGGTTTCTCACTTCCAAATTTGAAATGTACAGTATGATTTGTGGTACGAGCATCATATTACTTGTTGTAGTGCTCTGCGATATCATGGTCATGTAGCCCCGGTAACTTGGGCGTGTGTCTGTGCGGAATCTGTCTGATAACCTGTATCATTATGATGGCTGTAGTGATGTGTGTATTCTTTACCGACGCTAGAATTTCGCAAGAGGTGGCCGTGGTATTTGCCTGGAGTAGAGAAGTATTTTGTTGTTGTTGATTCATTAAGGTTGTAATTGCTTCTTTAGGGGTTTTGAGATATCGTGATCATGTAGCCACGTGTACTTCGTTGTATGTAGAAATTGGCAAATGTCTCGACGGTACCTCAATTAAGGCCACGGCCACTTCCTACAAATACAAATTCACACATTAGTACATACATCAAAGTGTCACAGGTTATCACACAATTTCTACACAAACCCAAATACACATGGCTACATGATCACGATGTCGCAAAGCCCCTAAAGAAGCAACTAAAATCTAAATGAATCAACAAAGAAATACTACTCTACTCCAAGCAAATACCACGGACGCCTCTTGCCGAATTCTAGCGTCAGTAACAAACACACACATCACTACTGCTCAGGTCCAAGCTCTATGAACTTGCGGGGTGAGGAGAAGGGGCAGGGAAGGGGCAGGCGAGAAGAGAAGGATCTGTCAACAAACCGCTGTGTCATCTGGTATTCTTTTCTATTCCAATACTGCTAACACAGGGCCGTTGCTCAAACCACTGTGGTGTTTCGAATGAGTGAGTGAATCACGGACCAACGTATTTGGTTCTGTTACTATGCACGGACCGGGAAACCTCATCACTCGTCACCATCACTCCTCATAGTTCGCGATCCACATTCCTCTCAGGTTCACGCAGCTTGGACCCGAGCAGTACAGCCATCATAATGATAGAGGTTATCAGACAGATTCCACACGGACACACACCCATGGTACTGGGGCTACATGACCATGATGTCACAGAACCCCTAAACGAATCAACAACTACAACAAATAGTATGTTGCTCGTGCACAAAATATACTGTACATTATTGAAATGTTTGCTCTTATTTTCCTTCCTGTGCACTTCTAACGGCAACCTCAAACAAGAACATTATATTTGAAATTAATGGCCTGTGTCTCATGACCCGCAAATACCATTCTTACCTCATATTTTCATGCAAGGTTACATCAACACTGCAATGACAAATAGACGTGATATTCAAATTCTTTTTGTCTCAACGCGTTTGTTTGCAAATAACCCAGCGGGGTGTTCTTACCAGGCACTAATACTGAGATCGTCCTTGAGCCCAATACTCAGCCCTCATAATGGATATGTAGACAATATACTGTACTCTATGTATATAAATATGCTTCACAATTGTAATTTATGTCTCCCATACATTATAACTCTCTCAAAGCTGACACGTATAATTTCTGGACCTTTATAGCTCTACTGGCATTTTTTTTAAATCTCTTCTTACAACATTAATGTGTAGCCTGTCACAAGGACAATGACATCAGAAACAATGCATACAGAATATGGTTAGCGTTTTTTGTTGTCGCCCCGGAGGTCAGGGTTTGATTCCTGGCTCTGAGAGCTGGAACGGCGTTCACTCAGCATCGTGTGGTAAAACCTCAGTCATCCTGTAAGTGGTTTTGCGTGTGGATTCCCCACTTCTACTCCAGGCAAATGCTGGGATTATTCCTAACTTATGACCAAGACAGGGTTCACCACAAACACTGCTGATTTATACAGAAATCCTGATCATAGTTCCCACATCGTAGAAATGCTAAGTTATTACGTTTATTTTTTGTGACCTTTTTTATTTTTAGGCAATTTTCTAAAAGTGTACCGGTACATTATTATTTGGTCATTCTATGGAATTTGTTACACTATTTTATTCATTGTGAGTAATTTTTTTTCATATTTTCAAGGGTCTTGTGCATTTTTGCGTGCGGTATTGGATGTTATCGGAACTTAACCCTTTATAGGGCAAAACTATTTTTTACTTTTATGTGTATCTACATTTTAATTTATTTTAATTACGGTATTATAATTCTTCTTCTTCTTCTTTCCGATGAGGCCTGCTAGGGACCACGTGCCAATTCCAATTCTTCACACTTTGTTGTTTTCTCTTCCGTTCCCTCCACTACTCCTTCATCCGTTTACTATGCTGCTTCTTTCTGTCCTCGGACCACTTCGCACCAGGTTTCTTTGGCAATCTTCCTTGGAATCCTTTCATACTTAATACCCTTTTTCTAAAGATCTCTCTGTTCACCGTTTCTTCTTCACTTATATTATTTCTTTCTAAATCTTTCTTTACTTCTTGAATCCAGCTAGTTGTTGCCTTTTTCTCCCAAAGGTACTTGAATATCTTTTTTGTTAATCTGGAATCATCCATTCTGTAAATATGTCCAAAAAATTGCAATCTCCTTTTTCTTATCGTTTCTGTTATATTTTCTATGTTCCTGTATATTTCATCATTATATCTTAATTTCCATACTTCTGCTGTTTTCACTGGGCCTAAAATTTTCCTCATGATTCTCCTTTCTAGTACTTCAAGTTTATCTAATCTATAGTTTAGTACCAGACATTCACTTGCGTATAGGCATTCCGGTTTCACCACTGTAGTGTAGTGCCTTATTTTAAGACTTTTAGACAAGCACTTTTTGTTATAAAAATTCTTAGTGATACCATATGCTCTTTCCATCTTGTGTACCCTTTCTTCTACCGAAGATTTTTCTAAACCATTTTCCTGAATTATTTCTCCCAGATATTTGAATTTCTTTACTTTTTCCACTGGGCCAAGATCTGTTGCCAAATATTTTGAAGCGTTCTTGATGTTTGTAATAAATTTAGTTTTTTCTACGGAGATTCTCAAACCTGTTTTGTTGGCTATTTCTTCCAAGAGATTGATTTGTGTTGTTGCACTTGTTAGGTTTTCTGACAATATAGCAAAATCGTCTGAAAATGCTAGGCAACTTATTTCAATGCCTTTGTTTCTTCTCCCCAAAGTTACTGGCGAAATGTTATGTTCTTTTAGCTTTAAATTCCAAATTCTTACAATTTTCTCTAAAACACAGTTGAACAGAAGGGGTGATAAACCATCACCTTGCCGTACTCCTGTATTTATCTTAATAGATTTTGATATCTCACCCATAAATTTTACTTTTGAAATCGTGTCAGTATGGGTTTCACGTATTAGGTTTGCCAATTTAGTTTTCACTCCAAATTCACGAATTGTTTTATGTATGGTTTTTCTATCAATCGAGTCAAAGGCCTTTTTAAAATCTACAAAAGTCACAACTATGTCCTTTGAATTCAGTATCCTATGGCGAATTATGGATTTTAAGTTAAGTATTTGTTCTGAACCAGATCTACCTTTTCGAAATCCAGCTTGATACTCGCCCAGTTGCTTGTCAAGTGATGTTTCTACTCTATTCAGCAATATTTTTGAAAATACCTTATATGCAATTTGAAGAAGAGAGATGCCTCTATAGTTATCAACGTTTTGTTTGCCCCTTTTTATGCAATGGGTGTATTAGAGCCACTTTCCATTCCTCTGGAAGCCTCTCTGTTCTCCAAATATCTTCAAAGATTAACTGCAGCTCTTCAATGATTTTTGATTGAGACCATTTCAGAAGTTCAGCTGTTATAGGGTCTTCTCCGCTAGCTTTATTATTTTTTAGATTGTTAATTGCTTCTTTAATTTCTTCAGCATTGGATGGTATATCTTCTTCCAGATTTTCTGTTGCTTGTGAAAATTCCAACTTATGATCTGGTTCAGGGCAGTTTAAAAGTTGATCAAAGTGCTTCGCAAGTATTTCACAGTTCTCAACATTGCTTAGGCCAAGTCTACCATTTTCATCTTTAAAGCATATGCTAGGCGCTTGATACCCCTTTAATTGACTCTTATAAGTTTCGAGAGTTATTTTTAACAAAACTGTCTTGCAGGTCAGTAAGTTGAGAGTTTTCGAATGATCTTTTAACTCCCCTTATTATCCTAGCAGTGTCTTTCCTTTGCTGTTTGAATTGGTCATAATGTTCCGTCTTTCCAGAGCATTTCCACTTTATCCATTGTTTTGTTCTCTGTTGTAACGATCTTCACATATTTGATTCCACCAAGGTTTCTTCTTAGGTTTGGCTAGTCCAAACGTCTTCTGGGCTGCGTTGGTTATTTCTTTAGATAAATCTTGCCGATTCCCATGATGAGTTACTTTTATTTCTTCCTGAAATGTTTCCAATGTTTCTTGTGTAATTTGAAGTCTATTTGTGTTATATTTATTTACTCTTTCCCCTCTTCTGTGGTTTCTGTTGGGTAAGAATTTGAGTTTAATTTTAGACAAATAGTGATCAGAGTCAAATTCTCTGCTTCTTATAACCTAGACATTCATAATTTATTTCATGTTTCTTTTGGATATAGCTACATGATCCAGTTGAAATTCACCTAGTATTGGATTTATAGAAATCCATGTTTTAGCTTTTCTTGGCAATTTCTTGAAGGAAGTTGACATTAACTTAAGTTGAAAGTTTTTACAAATAGTAATTAATCTCATCCCATTTCTGTTTGTTCTTTGGTGTGCAGCATATTCTCCCACTATTGGTCTATTAATCCTCTCTCTTCCTATTTGGGCATTGCAATCTCCAAGTAATATCACCACATTTGATTTTGGAATTTTAGATATTTCATCATCCAGGAGGTCCCAGAATTCCTCTACTTTATTTGGGTTCTTCTTGTTGTCTTCGTTTATTGGCGCATGACAATTAACAAAAGTATATATTTTATTTTTGCATTTCATTGTCAAAAGAGAGATCCTTTCTGAGCGTGATTTGAATTCAGTTACATTGGCTAATAGACTTTTATGGACATAAAAGGCTGTTCCCAAGAGTGGCATTCCTTTCATAATTTTAATCGCAGGTTTACCTTTTAAGATTCTATAATCTTTCGTTTCTGTCACATTCTCATCCAAATATCTTGTCTCTTGTACTGCTAAAATTTGAATTTCGTTTCTATCTAAAAAGTAGTTCTAATTCCTTTTGTTTACATTATAAATAATGTTATTTTTTGTTTTTCTAAATGTAATGTTTAGACCTATATATTTATTTTTAATTTCCAATTCATGTTCTTATAAATTTAATTTTGATATTTTTATTGAATTACGAATTTCAAATTGATTTTTACAATTATTTTCATATTTCTTTTATACACAGTTCAAAAAAATTAGGGGAACATGTTTTTTAATGTCTGGTATGTGAACGTTGATTTTGTAGATGGGGTTCCAAAGGTCGTACAGCATGCCTTGAGGCCTTAGCTACTCAGGGTATGTCAAATCGAAGTTATACTCCATCTGTAGGCGTAGCCATGCATTAATCTGCCAGGTGACCCCTCAAAACAAAGTGAATAGCGGCGCGTCCGTGTGTTGTTGTGAGTTACACAGACTACTGCGGTCATTTGAGCACATTGTACGTAAACCAGCACATGGCATGAGACATCTTAACGAGGTTCAAGTCACAAGGGCTGTCACTTTTATCCAGGAAGGATGGACTATTCGTCGTGTTGCTGTGGATCTCAATGTCTCTCCGTCAGTAATTCAACGCATGTGGAATCGCTATATTGAGACAGGCCAGTTCACAAGGAGGGTTGGACATGGTCGTGGAAGCATGACAACCCCAGAAGATGACCTATATATGATCATCTGTGCGTTGCGGCGTCGTCCAGCAACTGCCAGAGACTGCAACAAGACCTGAGGAGGGTCACTGGAGTCACATTGTCTGACCAGACAGTAATGAACAGGTTAAGAGAAGTGTCCTTACGCCCCAGACGTCCTGTTCTATTGCCCCGTTTAACGCAGCAACATCACGCTGCTCGCCTTCTGTTTTCCCGTACCCACGTCAACTGGCAGCTTGGCCAATGGAGACTTGTGTTGTTCACAGACGAGTCCAGATTTCCCCTGACACAGCGTGATGGACGTCAACGTGTATGGAGACGCCGTGGTGAGCAGTACATGCCAAATGTAGTCCAGGAAGTCGACCGATTTGGATAAGGTTCTGTGGAGGAGTTGGGTGGCCATGGTAATCTTGCTGCTGCGGGGTAGGCCTACATAGAGCAGATACTGCTACAGCATGTGTTGACTGCTGAATACGGTGTTGGCCCTCAATTCGTACTCATGCACGACAATGCCAGGGTTCATGTAGCGCGCATCACCAGAGCCATCTTGCGAGAACTGGACATTCAAGAGATGGAATGGCCAACAGTGAGTCCTGACCTTAATCCCATCCAGCATGTGTGGGATAGGCTTGACAGAAGTGTTCGTGGGCGTCCTGTTCCACCACAGACGCTCCAAGTCTTCGAATAGGCTCTCATTGAAGAATGGGACCTGATACCGTAACGTGACCTCCGTCGACTTATACGGAGCATGCCACGTAGGTGCCAAGCTGTGATAAATGCTCGTGGAGGACATTCACCGTATTGAAGCCCTCGAACTCTGATAAAATCCACCCTGGAGTAGTGTTTTCACTTTGTTTTCTCCACTATTTGGACATTTCCGTTTGGGTTCTGAAAATGAACGAGAATCCATCGATATTATTTTGTATGCGTCAACTGAAAAGAATAAAGGCTTAGTTGGTAATATACCTGTGTGTGAGGTATTGTTATGTAGAGCAAGGCATCCGTTCAAAAACATGTTCCCCTAATTTTTTTGAACTGTGTACTGTAGTTATGTTTATTATTTTAATTTTTATATTTATTTTATTATTGTAATTTTATTTTTTTATTTTTATTTCTATATTGATATTTTATTTTTACACTTTAAATGTTAATGTATTTAGTTTTAAATTCTTTTAAATATTATCCAACACATTACGTCAAGTAGATACGTATAGGCTATTTGATTCTTGGAAATACTAGCACTTCGTTCACTCTTCAATGAATAGTACAAAGTCAAAATTCATTTGGTTGTATAACATAACCTCTTACCTTTGTGATATGTCACTCCCTTTGTCGGCTGCACTCGTATCCAAGTGCTTCTGATACTGACATATTTTTCCGGAAGTAATGTTTGGTCACGAGTTTCGTTTCAGTTTGTTCTTTGCTTTTGATTGGCCACTCCTACTTCCGTCGAGAATGTTCTGCGCTCTTCGATTGGCTACCGTCACCTGCCTTCATTACGTAGCCTGCCGTGATCGCCGGTATAAATACCTGTGCGTTGCCTACATCATTCTTCATTAATCTTGAGCAGTCTCGAGCCGTCTTCACTCTCTCTATGTAAACTGTGAGCAGCTCTTGACCATGCTAGTCAAAGGTCAATTCAGCATTATACACGGACTTTAACATGTCTAAACTTCGCCAAAAACGTCTACAAAAAAAACCAACAACATGAATTCTGTTTTTGCACAACTCTACGAAAGTGTCTCAATGCAATGTGCTGATGCATAACATCGATACTTGGCCTACTGCAATTTGTAATTAGTAAAGTGATATACAATTTTATTCAGTGCTGGACACCAATTCTTCAACATTTCTAAAGAAGAAATACGAACAAATGTGATCAACACATTTCTATTATGTGGAAATTCCTCGAAACCAAAACAAGGAAGATAAGTGCCAAATATAACCTAAAATGATGGTATATTACCTAGAAGAATTGCTGAGTTTTAATAACCTAAAATATTTATAAACTTTAAAGTGTATCTTCCTTTTCTCATTTGTGGTTATGTTACATAATTTGTTAAACTGTGCTCAACGCAACCTGTTTCCTTCTATTGATTAATTGGTTTAAGCATGTATTTTGCCTTCTAACTGTAGGCTATGCTAAAACAAATGTTAATTAATTGGTTTAAGCAAGTATTATGCATTCTAACTGTAGTCTATGCTAAAACAAATGTTAATTAATTGGTTTAAGCAAGTATTATGCATTCTAACTGTAGTCTATGCTAAAACAAATGTTAATTAATTGGTTTAAGCAAGTATTATGCATTCTAACTGTGGGCTATGCTAAAACAAATGTTAATTAATTGGTTTAAGCAAGTAAAATGCATTCTAACTGTAGTCTATGCTAAAACAAATGTTAATTAATTGGTTTAAGCAAGTATTATGCATTCTAACTGTAGTCTATGCTAAAACAAATGTTAATTAATTGGTTTAAGCAAGTATTATGCATTCGAACTTTAGTCTATGCTAAAACAAATGTTAATTAATTGGTTTAAGCAAGTATTATGCATTCTAACTGTGGGCTATGCTAAAACAAATGTTAATTAATTGGTTTAAGCAAGTATTATGCATTCTAACTGTAGTCTATGCTAAAACAAATGTTAATTAATTGGTTTAAGCAAGTATTATGCATTCTAACTGTGGGCTATGCTAAAACAAATGTTAATTAATTGGTTTAAGCAAGTATTATGCATTCGAACTTTAGTCTATGCTAAAACAAATGTTAATTAATTGGTTTAAGCAAGTATTATGCATTCGAACTTTAGTCTATGCTAAAACAAATGTTAATTAATTGGTTTAAGCAAGTATTATGCATTCTAACTGTGGGCTATGCTAAAACAAATGTTAATTAATTGGTTTAAGCAAGTATTATGCATTCGAACTTTAGTCTATGCTAAAACAAATGTTAATTAATTGGTTTAAGCAAGTATTATGCATTCTAACTGTAGTCTATGCTAAAACAAATGTTAATTAATTGGTTTAAGCAAGTATTATGCATTCTAACTGTAGTCTATGCTAAAACAAATGTTAATTAATTGGTTTAAGCAAGTATTATGCATTCTAACTGTGGGCTATGCTAAAACAAATGTTAATTAATTGGTTTAAGCAAGTATTATGCATTCGAACTTTAGTCTATGCTAAAACAAATGTTAATTAATTGGTTTAAGCAAGTATTATGCATTCTAACTGTGGGCTATGCTAAAACAAATGTTAATTAATTGGTTTAAGCAAGTATTATGCATTCGAACTTTAGTCTATGCTAAAACAAATGTTAATTAATTGGTTTAAGCAAGTATTATGCATTCTAACTGTGGGCTATGCTAAAACAAATGTTAATTAATTGGTTTAAGCAAGTATTATGCATTCTAACTGTGGGCTATGCTAAAACAAATGTTAATTAATTGGCTTAAGCAAGTATTATGCATTCGAACTTTAGTCTATGCTAAAACAAATGTTAATTAATTGGTTTAAGCAAGTATTATGCATTCGAACTTTAGTCTATGCTAAAACAAATGTTAATTAATTGGTTTAAGCAAGTATTATGCATTCGAACTTTAGTCTATGCTAAAACAAATGTTAATTAATTGGTTTAAGCAAGTATTATGCATTCTAACTGTGGGCTATGCTAAAACAAATGTTAATTAATTGGTTTAAGCAAGTATTATGCATTCTAACTGTAGTATATGATAAAACAAATGTTAATTAATTGGTTTAAGCAAGTATTATGCATTCTAACTGTGGGCTATGCTAAAACAAATGTTAATTAATTGGTTTAAGCAAGTATTATGCATTCGAACTTTAGTCTATGCTAAAACAAATGTTAATTAATTGGTTTAAGCAAGTATTATGCATTCTAACTGTGGGCTATGCTAAAACAAATGTTAATTAATTGGTTTAAGCAAGTATTATGCATTCTAACTGTAGGCTATGCTAAAACAAATGTTAATTAATTGGTTTAAGCAAGTATTATGCATTCTAACTGTAGTATATGATAAAACAAATGTTAATTAATTGGTTTAAGCAAGTATTATGCATTCTAACTGTGGGCTATGCTAAAACAAATGTTAATTAATTGGTTTAAGCAAGTATTATGCATTCTAACTGTAGTATATGATAAAACAAATGTTAATTAATTGGTTTAAGCAAGTATTATGCATTCTAACTGTGGGCTATGCTAAAACAAATGTTAATTAATTGGTTTAAGCAAGTATTATGCATTCTAACTGTGGGCTATGCTAAAACAAATGTTAATTAATTGGTTTAAGCAAGTATTATGCATTCTAACTGTGGGCTATGCTAAAACAAATGTTAATTAATTGGTTTAAGCAAGTATTATGCATTCTAACTGTAGGCTATGCTAAAACAAATGTTAATTAATTGGTTTAAGCAAGTATTATGCATTCTAACTGTAGTATATGATAAAACAAATGTTAATTAATTGGTTTAAGCAAGTATTATGCATTCTAACTGTGGGCTATGCTAAAACAAATGTTAATTAATTGGTTTAAGCAAGTATTATGCATTCTAACTGTGGGCTATGCTAAAACAAATGTTAATTAATTGGTTTAAGCAAGTATTATGCATTCTAACTGTGGGCTATGCTAAAACAAATGTTAATTAATTGGTTTAAGCAAGTATTATGCATTCTAACTGTGGGCTATGCTAAAACAAATGTTAATTAATTGGTTTAAGCAAGTATTATGCATTCTAACTGTAGTATATGATAAAACAAATGTTAATTAATTGGTTTAAGCAAGTATTATGCATTCTAACTGTGGGCTATGCTAAAACAAATGTTAATTAATTGGTTTAAGCAAGTATTATGCATTCTAACTGTGGGCTATGCTAAAACAAATGTTAATTAATTGGTTTAAGCAAGTATTATGCATTCTAACTGTGGGCTATGCTAAAACAAATGTTAATTAATTGGTTTAAGCAAGTATTATGCATTCTAACTGTGGGCTATGCTAAAACAAATGTTAATTAATTGGTTTAAGCAAGTATTATGCATTCAACTATGGGCTATGCTAAAACAAATGTTAATTAATTGGTTTAAGCAAGTATTATGCATTCTAACTGTGGGCTATGCTAAAACAAATGTTAATTAATTGGTTTAAGCAAGTATTATGCATTCTAACTGTGGGCTATGCTAAAACAAATGTTAATTAATTGGTTTAAGCAAGTATTATGCATTCAACTATGGGCTATGCTAAAACAAATGTTAATTAATTGGTTTAAGCAAGTATTATGCATTCTAACTGTGGGCTATGCTAAAACAAATGTTAATTAATTGGTTTAAGCAAGTATTATGCATTCTAACTGTGGGCTATGCTAAAACAAATGTTAATTAATTGGTTTAAGCAAGTATTATGCATTCAACTATGGGCTATGCTAAAACAAATGTTAATTAATTGGTTTAAGCAAGTATTATGCATTCTAACTGTGGGCTATGCTAAAACAAATGTTAATTAATTGGTTTAAGCAAGTATTATGCATTCTAACTGTAGGCTATGCTAAAACAAATGTTAATTAATTGGTTTAAGCAAGTATTATGCATTCTAACTGTAGTATATGATAAAACAAATGTTAATTAATTGGTTTAAGCAAGTATTATGCATTCTAACTGTGGGCTATGCTAAAACAAATGTTAATTAATTGGTTTAAGCAAGTATTATGCATTCTAACTGTGGGCTATGCTAAAACAAATGTTAATTAATTGGTTTAAGCAAGTATTATGCATTCTAACTGTGGGCTATGCTAAAACAAATGTTAATTAATTGGTTTAAGCAAGTATTATGCATTCTAACTGTGGGCTATGCTAAAACAAATGTTAATTAATTGGTTTAAGCAAGTATTATGCATTCTAACTGTAGTATATGATAAAACAAATGTTAATTAATTGGTTTAAGCAAGTATTATGCATTCTAACTGTGGGCTATGCTAAAACAAATGTTAATTAATTGGTTTAAGCAAGTATTATGCATTCTAACTGTGGGCTATGCTAAAACAAATGTTAATTAATTGGTTTAAGCAAGTATTATGCATTCTAACTGTGGGCTATGCTAAAACAAATGTTAATTAATTGGTTTAAGCAAGTATTATGCATTCTAACTGTGGGCTATGCTAAAACAAATGTTAATTAATTGGTTTAAGCAAGTATTATGCATTCAACTATGGGCTATGCTAAAACAAATGTTAATTAATTGGTTTAAGCAAGTATTATGCATTCTAACTGTGGGCTATGCTAAAACAAATGTTAATTAATTGGTTTAAGCAAGTATTATGCATTCTAACTGTGGGCTATGCTAAAACAAATGTTAATTAATTGGTTTAAGCAAGTATTATGCATTCAACTATGGGCTATGCTAAAACAAATGTTAATTAATTGGTTTAAGCAAGTATTATGCATTCTAACTGTGGGCTATGCTAAAACAAATGTTAATTAATTGGTTTAAGCAAGTATTATGCATTCTAACTGTGGGCTATGCTAAAACAAATGTTAATTAATTGGTTTAAGCAAGTATTATGCATTCAACTATGGGCTATGCTAAAACAAATGTTAATTAATTGGTTTAAGCAAGTATTATGCATTCTAACTGTGGGCTATGCTAAAACAAATGTTAATTAATTGGTTTAAGCAAGTATTATGCATTCTAACTGTGGGCTATGCTAAAACAAATGTTAATTAATTGGTTTAAGCAAGTATTATGCATTCGAACTGTAGTATATGATAAAACAAATGCTCTCTCTCTTTCGCATGTTTGTTATATTGGAAAAGAAATCATCTCTTTCTCTATTCTTGTTTAAGTCATTGGAGTTAGCACCAGTTCACATATTTGACAAGGTGAACGGTGATTTCTTTAATCTTTCAATGTTTTTTTGGGAATACTCCCATTTCAATTACAAACAACCTTGCTTTGTAGTTATAAGGGGACTAGCGGGATGTTCTCCGTACCCGGCTTGTCGATGTTCATTTCCTTCTTCCCTCTTACAATACTTCTGCAAGTAAACTAAGCATATCACCAGAGTGCAGTTCTAGTCAAGTTTTTAAGTCATTAGTGAGCAATACAGTTACTCAGGCTGTGTCCCAATAGTACAATTTCAACCGTAGTGAACTAGATAGTCGACTACTTTACCGGATGTGACGTCAGAAGTCGTGATCCAATACTGCTTAGCACATAGCAATCGAGTCTGTAGTTGCTAGTGAACGAAAGTGCATGCTAGATTGTCGACTACTTCAAGGAAGTTGTAGAAATTGTAGCTTTTAGGGCTCGGCTAAAAAGTGATCATCTTGGCGCATCCATGATCGTATCGTTCAGGTATTGTTTATTTAAAACAGATGATGAAAGCGCAAAGAGCTTACAAGGAGCAGCTGCTGATCACCGCCATTTGGCCTGCAGATATTGTGGTGACACGTGGTAGGCGCGTTGGTTTCTCTCGACCGTTATTCTTGGTTTTCGTGACCGGGCCACTTGCTCTCTCTCGGACAACTACTCAATTGACCTCACGAAGCTGAGTGCACCCATTCCAGCCCTCACGTCAGTTTTTAAAATCCCTGACGGGGCCGGGAATCGAACCCAGGACCTCCGGGTGAGAGGCAAGCGCGCTACCCCAACACCACAGTGCCGGCCAAGGGCCTCACTATAGTATTAATAATAGTACCAGAAACAGAACAGCATGCAATCTCCAAGTGTCAATAGTGCTTGATGCGGACCATACATGCCTTCCCTCTTGCGCCACACTAGCCCTGATGCTCCAATAGACAATAATGTAAACAGTTAACAGCGCACTCACTTCATAACGCCAAAGACTCGTCAAGCATGTATTATCGACAAACACTGACGCAATCTAGTTCAGCGGCACTCGTATCTTGGCAGGCTAATACAGTGAGTCCGGGAATGATCTCCGCAGCGCCTACATGCGTCTGCGAGAGCTAGCTACAGCAGTTACGTTGGTAGCACGGCTGCCGCTTGCATCATAACAAATAAACAGTAAACTTTGTACTCACCACAGCCATTCATAACAGATGCTGGAACCATTCACAATACATCACTCTTTTTCCGTAATCAGTTTGTTTTAATTCATGAACCACGGTAACTTTATAAAGGAACAACTGAAGCTTGTCTCTTAAGCTTTATGTGCTGTCTACTTAGAGATTCCTGCTTGTTGAGCTAATTTTCGTGTTGATTTACTTGGACTACGCAGCATTGTATCGGAGATTTCATCAAGTTTTTCGTCTGTTAAAAGCGTAGCCTGCCTGTTCCCGGTACATCGTGAACTGAGCCAGTCACAAGGAATGTACTTACCAAATCCCGAACGGTATCACGGTTTGGACAATTTGAATTAGGAAACCGCGCCTGAAATCTTAATATTACATTTTCTGTAAACCGATCGCCTTCACGATAAACGTATTCCACCAAAAAAAAACTCTCTCTTCAGTAGTAAACATTACCGCCTGTATACTGTTGCACTCTTCCAATAATCTATCTGAACGCCCGCTGACTGTAATACACACTGAAGATATGCAGGCTCGCTCGCTAATCGCAATACACACTGACAGCCCACACGGGGGAGTCCCGCTTTCAAGGACACAGTGCAGCCAACTAAACGCATGACTAAACCACTCACAGCTGCACGTACCCACTGCGGAGAACATTCTCGGGCGCCCTGTACCAGTCTTGAAACGTACAAAGCACAGAGGAGAGAGCATATTTGATGAGGAAATCTGTCAGCAGGTCAGTGATCTATATCACATTAGCGTGGCGTTAAGTGGTGTAAGGTGGCTGAGTAAAGACGATAAACACATCACGTCACTTGTTGACTTGACGTTCAGGTGATAACAGATAATCTGCTGCCAGACGAGCTCAAGGCCATAGACACACAGCTAACGCCGATAATAAAAGTGTTATGTTAGTTAGTTGTCAGTAATTGAAGCCTTCTGTACAGTAGCGCCACCAGAATGTTTCCACTAGGATGGCACGTGTTCTTGTTGTTGCTGCTGTTGTTGTTTGTGTCTTCACACTAACTTAGAACTGGTTTGGTTCAGTTATTCATGTCTCCCTGTCCTGAGCTAATCGTTTCATATACATAGCCAAGAAACTTAATTCTGGTTTGAGGTATGGAACGGGGTACACTCAGCCTCGTAATGCAAAACTGCGAAGAGGCGGGTTCGATTCCTACCTCAACCATCCTGGGAGGGGGTTTCCGTGGTTTCTCACTTCCACTCCAGGAAAATGCCGCTTCCTACACAAATCTTACCTCAACTACAAATACGCACATCCGGGAGGTGATTTTCTGTGGTTTCTCACTTCCAAATTTGAAATGTACAGTATATTTTGTGGTACGAGCTTGATATTACTTGTTGTAGTGCTCTGCGATATCATGGTCATGTAGCCCCGGTAACTTGGGCGTGTGTCTGTGTGGAATCTGTCTGATAACCTGCATCATTATGATGGCTGTAGTGATGTGTGTATTCGTTACTGACGCTAGAATTTGGCAAGAGGTGGCCGTGGTATTTGCCTGGAGTAGAGAAGTATTTTGTTGTTGTTGATTCATTAAGGTTGTAATTGCTTCTTTAGGGGTTTTGAGATATCGTGATCATGTAGCCACGTGTACTTGGTTGTATGTAGAAATTGGCAAATGTCTGGACGGTACCTCAATTAAGGCCACGGCCACTTCCTACAAATACAAATTCACACATTAGTACATACATCAAAGTGTCACAGGTTATCGCACAATTTCTACACACACCCAAATACACATGGCTACATGATCACGATGTCGCAAAGCCCCTAAAGAAGCAACTAAAATCTAAATGAATCAACAAAGAAATACTACTCTACTCCAAGCAAATACCACGGACGCCTCTTGCCGAATTCTAGCGTCAGTAACAAACACACACATCACTACTGCTCAGGTCCAAGCTCTATGAACTTGCGGGGTGAGGAGAAGGGGCAGGGAAGGGGCAGGCGAGAAGAGAAGGATCTGTCAACAACCCGCTGTGTCATCTGGTATTCCTTTCTATTCCAATACTGCTAACACAGGGCCGTTGCTCAAACCACTGTGGTGTTTCGAATGAGTGAGTGAATCACCGACCAACGTATTTGGTTCTGTTACTATGCACGGACCGGGAAACCTCATCACTCGTCACCATCACTCCTCATAGTCCGCGATCCACATTCCTCTCAGGTTCACGCAGCTTGGACCCGAGCAGTACAGCCATCATAATGATAGAGGTTATCAGACAGATTCCACACGGACACACACCCATGGTGCTGGGGCTACATGACCATGATGTCACAGAACCCCTAAACGAATCAACAACTACAACAAATAGTATGTTGCTCGTGCACAAAATATACTGTACATTATTGAAATGTTTGCTCTTATTTTCCTTCCTGTGCACTTCTAACGACAACCTGGAACAAGAACATTATATTTGAAATTAATGGCCTGTGTCTCATGACTCGCAAATACCATTCTTACCTCATATTTTCATGCAAGGTTACATCAACACTGCAATGATAAATAGACGTGATATTCAAATTCTTTTTGTTTCAACGCGTTTATTTGCAAATAACCCAGCGGGGTGTTCTTACCAGGCACTAATGCTGAGATCGTCCTTGAGCCCAATACTCAGCCCTCATAATGGATATGTAGACAATATACTGTACTCTATGTGTGTATATAAATATGCTTCACAATTGTAATTTATGTCTCCCATACATTATAACTCTCTCAAAGCTGCCACGTATAATTTCTGGACCTTTATAGCTCTACTGGCATTTTTTTAAAATCTCTTCTTACAACATTAATGTGTAGCCTGTCACAAGGACAATGACACCAGAAACAATGCATACAGAATATGGTTAGCGTTTTTTGTTGTCGCCCCGGAGGTCAGGGTTTGATTTCCGGCTCTGAGAGCTGGAACGGCGTTCACTCAGCATCGTGTGGTAAAACCTCAGTCTTCCTGTAAGTGGTTTTGCGTGTGGATTCCCCACTTCTACTCCAGGCAAATGCTGGGATGATTCCTAACTTATGACCAAGACAGGGTTCACCACAAACACTGCTGATTTATACAGAAATCCTGATCATAGTTCCCACATCGTAGAAATGCTAAGTTATTACGTTTATTTTTTGTGACCTTTTTTATTTTTAGGCAATTTTCTAAAAGTGTACCGGTACATTATTATTTGGTCATTCTATGGAATTTGTTACACTATTTTATTCATTGTGAGTAATTTTTTTTCATATTTTCAAGGGTCTTGTGCATTTTTGCGTGCGGTATTGGATGTTATCGGAACTTAACCCTTTATAGGGCAAAACTATTTTTTACTTTTATGTGTATCTACATTTTAATTTATTTTAATTACGGTATTATAATTCTTCTTCTTCTTCTTTCCGATGAGGCCTGCTAGGGACCACGTGCCAATTCCAATTCTTCACACTTTGTTGTTTTCTCTTCCGTTCCCTCCACTACTCCTTCATCCGTTTACTATGCTGCTTCTTTCTGTCCTCGGACCACTTCGCACCAGGTTTCTTTGGCAATCTTCCTTGGAATCCTTTCATACTTAATACCCTTTTTCTAAAGATCTCTCTGTTCACCGTTTCTTCTTCACTTATATTATTTCTTTCTAAATCTTTCTTTACTTCTTGAATCCAGCTAGTTGTTGCCTTTTTCTCCCAAAGGTACTTGAATATCTTTTTTGTTAATCTGGAATCATCCATTCTGTAAATATGTCCAAAAAATTGCAATCTCCTTTTTCTTATCGTTTCTGTTATATTTTCTATGTTCCTGTATATTTCATCATTATATCTTAATTTCCATACTTCTGCTGTTTTCACTGGGCCTAAAATTTTCCTCATGATTCTCCTTTCTAGTACTTCAAGTTTATCTAATCTATAGTTTAGTACCAGACATTCACTTGCGTATAGGCATTCCGGTTTCACCACTGTAGTGTAGTGCCTTATTTTAAGACTTTTAGACAAGCACTTTTTGTTATAAAAATTCTTAGTGATACCATATGCTCTTTCCATCTTGTGTACCCTTTCTTCTACCGAAGATTTTTCTAAACCATTTTCCTGAATTATTTCTCCCAGATATTTGAATTTCTTTACTTTTTCCACTGGGCCAAGATCTGTTGCCAAATATTTTGAAGCGTTCTTGATGTTTGTAATAAATTTAGTTTTTTCTACGGAGATTCTCAAACCTGTTTTGTTGGCTATTTCTTCCAAGAGATTGATTTGTGTTGTTGCACTTGTTAGGTTTTCTGACAATATAGCAAAATCGTCTGAAAATGCTAGGCAACTTATTTCAATGCCTTTGTTTCTTCTCCCCAAAGTTACTGGCGAAATGTTATGTTCTTTTAGCTTTAAATTCCAAATTCTTACAATTTTCTCTAAAACACAGTTGAACAGAAGGGGTGATAAACCATCACCTTGCCGTACTCCTGTATTTATCTTAATAGATTTTGATATCTCACCCATAAATTTTACTTTTGAAATCGTGTCAGTATGGGTTTCACGTATTAGGTTTGCCAATTTAGTTTTCACTCCAAATTCACGAATTGTTTTATGTATGGTTTCTCTATCAATCGAGTCAAAGGCCTTTTTAAAATCTACAAAAGTCACAACTATGTCCTTTGAATTCAGTATCCTATGGCGAATTATGGATTTTAAGTTAAGTATTTGTTCTGAACCAGATCTACCTTTTCGAAATCCAGCTTGATACTCGCCCAGTTGCTTGTCAAGTGATGTTTCTACTCTATTCAGCAATATTTTTGAAAATACCTTATATGCAATTTGAAGAAGAGAGATGCCTCTATAGTTATCAACGTTTTGTTTGCCCCTTTTTATGCAATGGGTGTATTAGAGCCACTTTCCATTCCTCTGGAAGCCTCTCTGTTCTCCAAATATCTTCAAAGATTAACTGCAGCTCTTCAATGATTTTTGATTGAGACCATTTCAGAAGTTCAGCTGTTATAGGGTCTTCTCCGCTAGCTTTATTATTTTTTAGATTGTTAATTGCTTCTTTAATTTCTTCAGCATTGGATGGTATATCTTCTTCCAGATTTTCTGTTGCTTGTGAAAATTCCAACTTATGATCTGGTTCAGGGCAGTTTAAAAGTTGATCAAAGTGCTTCGCAAGTATTTCACAGTTCTCAACATTGCTTAGGCCAAGTCTACCATTTTCATCTTTAAAGCATATGCTAGGCGCTTGATACCCCTTTAATTGACTCTTATAAGTTTCGAGAGTTATTTTTAACAAAACTGTCTTGCAGGTCAGTAAGTTGAGAGTTTTCGAATGATCTTTTAACTCCCCTTATTATCCTAGCAGTGTCTTTCCTTTGCTGTTTGAATTGGTCATAATGTTCCGTCTTTCCAGAGCATTTCCACTTTATCCATTGTTTTGTTCTCTGTTGTAACGATCTTCACATATTTGATTCCACCAAGGTTTCTTCTTAGGTTTGGCTAGTCCAAACGTCTTCTGGGCTGCGTTGGTTATTTCTTTAGATAAATCTTGCCGATTCCCATGATGAGTTACTTTTATTTCTTCCTGAAATGTTTCCAATGTTTCTTGTGTAATTTGAAGTCTATTTGTGTTATATTTATTTACTCTTTCCCCTCTTCTGTGGTTTCTGTTGGGTAAGAATTTGAGTTTAATTTTAGACAAATAGTGATCAGAGTCAAATTCTCTGCTTCTTATAACCTAGACATTCATAATTTATTTCATGTTTCTTTTGGATATAGCTACATGATCCAGTTGAAATTCACCTAGTATTGGATTTATAGAAATCCATGTTTTAGCTTTTCTTGGCAATTTCTTGAAGGAAGTTGACATTAACTTAAGTTGAAAGTTTTTACAAATAGTAATTAATCTCATCCCATTTCTGTTTGTTCTTTGGTGTGCAGCATATTCTCCCACTATTGGTCTATTAATCCTCTCTCTTCCTATTTGGGCATTGCAATCTCCAAGTAATATCACCACATTTGATTTTGGAATTTTAGATATTTCATCATCCAGGAGGTCCCAGAATTCCTCTACTTTATTTGGGTTCTTCTTGTTGTCTTCGTTTATTGGCGCATGACAATTAACAAAAGTATATATTTTATTTTTGCATTTCATTGTCAAAAGAGAGATCCTTTCTGAGCGTGATTTGAATTCAGTTACATTGGCTAATAGACTTTTATGGACATAAAAGGCTGTTCCCAAGAGTGGCATTCCTTTCATAATTTTAATCGCAGGTTTACCTTTTAAGATTCTATAATCTTTCGTTTCTGTCACATTCTCATCCAAATATCTTGTCTCTTGTACTGCTAAAATTTGAATTTCGTTTCTATCTAAAAAGTAGTTCTAATTCCTTTTGTTTACATTATAAATAATGTTATTTTTTGTTTTTCTAAATGTAATGTTTAGACCTATATATTTATTTTTAATTTCCAATTCATGTTCTTATAAATTTAATTTTGATATTTTTATTGAATTACGAATTTCAAATTGATTTTTACAATTATTTTCATATTTCTTTTATACACAGTTCAAAAAAATTAGGGGAACACGTTTTTTAATGTCTGGTATGTGAACGTTGATTTTGTAGATGGGGTTCCAAAGGTCGTACAGCATGCCTTGAGGCCTTAGCTACTCAGGGTATGTCAAATCGAAGTTATACTCCATCTGTAGGCGTAGCCATGCATTAATCTGCCAGGTGACCCCTCAAAACAAAGTGAATAGCGGCGCGTCCGTGTGTTGTTGTGAGTTACACAGACTACTGCGGTCATTTGAGCACATTGTACG
The DNA here is from genome assembly GCA_946902985.2 of Meconema thalassinum. Lineage (NCBI taxonomy): Eukaryota > Metazoa > Arthropoda > Insecta > Orthoptera > Tettigoniidae > Meconema > Meconema thalassinum. The sequence continues at coordinate 167,955,332 of OX336396.1, forward strand.
TAAACCAGCACATGGCATGAGACATCTTAACGAGGTTCAAGTCACAAGGGCTGTCACTTTTATCCAGGAAGGATGGACTATTCGTCGTGTTGCTGTGGATCTCAATGTCTCTCCGTCAGTAATTCAACGCATGTGGAATCGCTATATTGAGACAGGCCAGTTCACAAGGAGGGTTGGACATGGTCGTGGAAGCATGACAACCCCAGAAGATGACCTATATATGATCATCTGTGCGTTGCGGCGTCGTCCAGCAACTGCCAGAGACTGCAACAAGACCTGAGGAGGGTCACTGGAGTCACATTGTCTGACCAGACAGTAATGAACAGGTTAAGAGAAGTGTCCTTACGCCCCAGACGTCCTGTTCTATTGCCCCGTTTAACGCAGCAACATCACGCTGCTCGCCTTCTGTTTTCCCGTACCCACGTCAACTGGCAGCTTGGCCAATGGAGACTTGTGTTGTTCACAGACGAGTCCAGATTTCCCCTGACACAGCGTGATGGACGTCAACGTGTATGGAGACGCCGTGGTGAGCAGTACATGCCAAATGTAGTCCAGGAAGTCGACCGATTTGGATAAGGTTCTGTGGAGGAGTTGGGTGGCCATGGTAATCTTGCTGCTGCGGGGTAGGCCTACATAGAGCAGATACTGCTACAGCATGTGTTGACTGCTGAATACGGTGTTGGCCCTCAATTCGTACTCATGCACGACAATGCCAGGGTTCATGTAGCGCGCATCACCAGAGCCATCTTGCGAGAACTGGACATTCAAGAGATGGAATGGCCAACAGTGAGTCCTGACCTTAATCCCATCCAGCATGTGTGGGATAGGCTTGACAGAAGTGTTCGTGGGCGTCCTGTTCCACCACAGACGCTCCAAGTCTTCGAATAGGCTCTCATTGAAGAATGGGACCTGATACCGTAACGTGACCTCCGTCGACTTATACGGAGCATGCCACGTAGGTGCCAAGCTGTGATAAATGCTCGTGGAGGACATTCACCGTATTGAAGCCCTCGAACTCTGATAAAATCCACCCTGGAGTAGTGTTTTCACTTTGTTTTCTCCACTATTTGGACATTTCCGTTTGGGTTCTGAAAATGAACGAGAATCCATCGATATTATTTTGTATGCGTCAACTGAAAAGAATAAAGGCTTAGTTGGTAATATACCTGTGTGTGAGGTATTGTTATGTAGAGCAAGGCATCCGTTCAAAAACATGTTCCCCTAATTTTTTTGAACTGTGTACTGTAGTTATGTTTATTATTTTAATTTTTATATTTATTTTATTATTGTAATTTTATTTTTTTATTTTTATTTCTATATTGATATTTTATTTTTACACTTTAAATGTTAATGTATTTAGTTTTAAATTCTTTTAAATATTATCCAACACATTACGTCAAGTAGATACGTATAGGCTATTTGATTCTTGGAAATACTAGCACTTCGTTCACTCTTCAATGAATAGTACAAAGTCAAAATTCATTTGGTTGTATAACATAACCTCTTACCTTTGTGATATGTCACTCCCTTTGTCGGCTGCACTCGTATCCAAGTGCTTCTGATACTGACATATTTTTCCGGAAGTAATGTTTGGTCACGAGTTTCGTTTCAGTTTGTTCTTTGCTTTTGATTGGCCACTCCTACTTCCGTCGAGAATGTTCTGCGCTCTTCGATTGGCTACCGTCACCTGCCTTCATTACGTAGCCTGCCGTGATCGCCGGCATAAATACCTGTGCGTTGCCTACATCATTCTTCATTAATCTTGAGCAGTCTCGAGCCGTCTTCACTCTCTCTATGTAAACTGTGAGCAGCTCTTGACCATGCTAGTCAAAGGTCAATTCAGCATTATACACGGATTTTAACATGTCTAAACTTCGCCAAAAACGTCTACAAAAAAAACCAACAACATGAATTCTGTTTTTGCACAACTCTACGAAAGTGTCTCAATGCAATGTGCTGATGCATAACATCGATACTTGGCCTACTGCAATTTGTAATTAGTAAAGTGATATACAATTTTATTCAGTGCTGGACACCAATTCTTCAACATTTCTAAAGAAGAAATACGAACAAATGTGATCAACACATTTCTATTATGTGGAAATTCCTCGAAACCAAAACAAGGAAGATAAGTGCCAAATATAACCTAAAATGATGGTATATTACCTAGAAGAATTGCTGAGTTTTAATAACCTAAAATATTTATAAACTTCAAAGTGTATCTTCCTTTTCTCATTTGTGGTTATGTTACATAATTTGTTAAACTGTGCTCAACGCAACCTGTTTCCTTCTATTGATTAATTGGTTTAAGCATGTATTTTGCCTTCTAACTGTAGGCTATGCTAAAACAAATGTTAATTAATTGGTTTAAGCAAGTATTATGCATTCTAACTGTAGTCTATGCTAAAACAAATGTTAATTAATTGGTTTAAGCAAGTATTATGCATTCTAACTGTAGTCTATGCTAAAACAAATGTTAATTAATTGGTTTAAGCAAGTATTATGCATTCTAACTGTGGGCTATGCTAAAACAAATGTTAATTAATTGGTTTAAGCAAGTATTATGCATTCTAACTGTAGTCTATGCTAAAACAAATGTTAATTAATTGGTTTAAGCAAGTATTATGCATTCTAACTGTAGTCTATGCTAAAACAAATGTTAATTAATTGGTTTAAGCAAGTATTATGCATTCGAACTTTAGTCTATGCTAAAACAAATGTTAATTAATTGGTTTAAGCAAGTATTATGCATTCTAACTGTGGGCTATGCTAAAACAAATGTTAATTAATTGGTTTAAGCAAGTATTATGCATTCTAACTGTAGTCTATGCTAAAACAAATGTTAATTAATTGGTTTAAGCAAGTATTATGCATTCCAACTGTGGGCTATGCTAAAACAAATGTTAATTAATTGGTTTAAGCAAGTATTATGCATTCGAACTTTAGTCTATGCTAAAACAAATGTTAATTAATTGGTTTAAGCAAGTATTATGCATTCGAACTTTAGTCTATGCTAAAACAAATGTTAATTAATTGGTTTAAGCAAGTATTATGCATTCTAACTGTGGGCTATGCTAAAACAAATGTTAATTAATTGGTTTAAGCAAGTATTATGCATTCGAACTTTACTCTATGCTAAAACAAATGTTAATTAATTGGTTTAAGCAAGTATTATGCATTCTAACTGTAGTCTATGCTAAAACAAATGTTAATTAATTGGTTTAAGCAAGTATTATGCATTCTAACTGTAGTCTATGCTAAAACAAATGTTAATTAATTGGTTTAAGCAAGTATTATGCATTCTAACTGTGGGCTATGCTAAAACAAATGTTAATTAATTGGTTTAAGCAAGTATTATGCATTCGAACTTTAGTCTATGCTAAAACAAATGTTAATTAATTGGTTTAAGCAAGTATTATGCATTCTAACTGTGGGCTATGCTAAAACAAATGTTAATTAATTGGTTTAAGCAAGTATTATGCATTCGAACTTTAGTCTATGCTAAAACAAATGTTAATTAATTGGTTTAAGCAAGTATTATGCATTCTAACTGTGGGCTATGCTAAAACAAATGTTAATTAATTGGTTTAAGCAAGTATTATGCATTCGAACTTTAGTCTATGCTAAAACAAATGTTAATTAATTGGTTTAAGCAAGTATTATGCATTCGAACTTTAGTCTATGCTAAAACAAATGTTAATTAATTGGTTTAAGCAAGTATTATGCATTCGAACTTTAGTCTATGCTAAAACAAATGTTAATTAATTGGTTTAAGCAAGTATTATGCATTCTAACTGTGGGCTATGCTAAAACAAATGTTAATTAATTGGTTTAAGCAAGTATTATGCATTCGAACTTTAGTCTATGCTAAAACAAATGTTAATTAATTGGTTTAAGCAAGTATTATGCATTCTAACTGTGGGCTATGCTAAAACAAATGTTAATTAATTGGTTTAAGCAAGTATTATGCATTCGAACTTTAGTCTATGCTAAAACAAATGTTAATTAATTGGTTTAAGCAAGTATTATGCATTCTAACTGTGGGCTATGCTAAAACAAATGTTAATTAATTGGTTTAAGCAAGTATTATGCATTCGAACTTTAGTCTATGCTAAAACAAATGTTAATTAATTGGTTTAAGCAAGTATTATGCATTCTAACTGTGGGCTATGCTAAAACAAATGTTAATTAATTGGTTTAAGCAAGTATTATGCATTCGAACTTTAGTCTATGCTAAAACAAATGTTAATTAATTGGTTTAAGCAAGTATTATGCATTCTAACTGTGGGCTATGCTAAAAGAAATGTTAATTAATTGGTTTAAGCAAGTATTATGCATTCTAACTGTGGGCTATGCTAAAACAAATGTTAATTAATTGGTTTAAGCAAGTATTATGCATTCTAACTGTGGGCTATGCTAAAACAAATGTTAATTAATTGGTTTAAGCAAGTATTATGCATTCTAACTGTGGGCTATGCTAAAACAAATGTTAATTAATTGGTTTAAGCAAGTATTATGCATTCTAACTGTGGGCTATGCTAAAACAAATGTTAATTAATTGGTTTAAGCAAGTATTATGCATTCTAACTGTGGGCTATGCTAAAACAAATGTTAATTAATTGGTTTAAGCAAGTATTATGCATTCTAACTGTGGGCTATGCTAAAACAAATGTTAATTAATTGGTTTAAGCAAGTATTATGCATTCTAACTGTGGGCTATGCTAAAACAAATGTTAATTAATTGGTTTAAGCAAGTATTATGCATTCTAACTGTGGGCTATGCTAAAACAAATGTTAATTAATTGGTTTAAGCAAGTATTATGCATTCTAACTGTGGGCTATGCTAAAACAAATGATAATTAATTGGTTTAAGCAAGTATTATGCATTCTAACTGTGGGCTATGCTAAAACAAATGTTAATTAATTGGTTTAAGCAAGTATTATGCATTCTAACTGTGGGCTATGCTAAAACAAATGTTAATTAATTGGTTTAAGCAAGTATTATGCATTCTAACTGTGGGCTATGCTAAAACAAATGTTAATTAATTGGTTTAAGCAAGTATTATGCATTCTAACTGTGGGCTATGCTAAAACAAATGTTAATTAATTGGTTTAAGCAAGTATTATGCATTCTAACTGTGGGCTATGCTAAAACAAATGTTAATTAATTGGTTTAAGCAAGTATTATGCATTCTAACTGTGGGCTATGCTAAAACAAATGTTAATTAATTGGTTTAAGCAAGTATTATGCATTCTAACTGTGGGCTATGCTAAAACAAATGTTAATTAATTGGTTTAAGCAAGTATTATGCATTCGAACTTTAGTCTATGCTAAAACAAATGTTAATTAATTGGTTTAAGCAAGTATTATGCATTCTAACTGTGGGCTATGCTAAAACAAATGTTAATTAATTGGTTTAAGCAAGTATTATGCATTCGAACTTTAGTCTATGCTAAAACAAATGTTAATTAATTGGTTTAAGCAAGTATTATGCATTCTAACTGTGGGCTATGCTAAAACAAATGTTAATTAATTGGTTTAAGCAAGTATTATGCATTCTAACTGTGGGCTATGCTAAAACAAATGTTAATTAATTGGTTTAAGCAAGTATTATGCATTCTAACTGTGGGCTATGCTAAAACAAATGTTAATTAATTGGTTTAAGCAAGTATTATGCATTCTAACTGTGGGCTATGCTAAAACAAATGTTAATTAATTGGTTTAAGCAAGTATTATGCATTCTAACTGTGGGCTATGCTAAAACAAATGTTAATTAATTGGTTTAAGCAAGTATTATGCATTCTAACTGTGGGCTATGCTAAAACAAATGTTAATTAATTGGTTTAAGCAAGTATTATGCATTCTAACTGTGGGCTATGCTAAAACAAATGTTAATTAATTGGTTTAAGCAAGTATTATGCATTCTAACTGTGGGCTATGCTAAAACAAATGTTAATTAATTGGTTTAAGCAAGTATTATGCATTCGAACTGTGGGCTATGCTAAAACAAATGTTAATTAATTGGTTTAAGCAAGTATTATGCATTCTAACTGTGGGCTATGCTAAAACAAATGTTAATTAATTGGTTTAAGCAAGTATTATGCATTCTAACTGTGGGCTATGCTAAAACAAATGTTAATTAATTGGTTTAAGCAAGTATTATGCATTCTAACTGTGGGCTATGCTAAAACAAATGTTAATTAATTGGTTTAAGCAAGTATTATGCATTCTAACTGTAGTCTAAGCTAAAACAAATGTTAATTAATTGGTTTAAGCAAGTATTATGCATTCTAACTGTGGGCTATGCTAAAACAAATGTTAATTAATTGGTTTAAGCAAGTATTATGCATTCTAACTGTGGGCTATGCTAAAACAAATGTTAATTAATTGGTTTAAGCAAGTATTATGCATTCGAACTTTAGTCTATGCTAAAACAAATGTTAATTAATTGGTTTAAGCAAGTATTATGCATTCTAACTGTGGGCTATGCTAAAACAAATGTTAATTAATTGGTTTAAGCAAGTATTATGCATTCTAACTGTGGGCTATGCTAAAACAAATGTTAATTAATTGGTTTAAGCAAGTATTATGCATTCTAACTGTGGGCTATGCTAAAACAAATGTTAATTAATTGGTTTAAGCAAGTATTATGCATTCTAACTGTGGGCTATGCTAAAACAAATGTTAATTAATTGGTTTAAGCAAGTATTATGCATTCTAACTGTAGTCTATGCTAAAACAAATGTTAATTAATTGGTTTAAGCAAGTATTATGCATTCTAACTGTAGTATATGATAAAACAAATGTTAATTAATTGGTTTAAGCAAGTATTATGCATTCTAACTGTGGGTTATGCTAAAACAAATGTTAATTAATTGGTTTAAGCAAGTATTATGCATTCTAACTGTGGGCTATGCTAAAACAAATGTTAATTAATTGGTTTAAGCAAGTATTATGCATTCTAACTGTGGGCTATGCTAAAACAAATGTTAATTAATTGGTTTAAGCAAGTATTATGCATTCTAACTGTGGGCTATGCTAAAACAAATGTTAATTAATTGGTTTAAGCAAGTATTATGCATTCTAACTGTGGGCTATGCTAAAACAAATGTTAATTAATTGGTTTAAGCAAGTATTATGCATTCTAACTGTGGGCTATGCTAAAACAAATGTTAATTAATTGGTTTAAGCAAGTATTATGCATTCTAACTGTGGGCTATGCTAAAACAAATGTTAATTAATTGGTTTAAGCAAGTATTATGCATTCTAACTGTGGGCTATGCTAAAACAAATGTTAATTAATTGGTTTAAGCAAGTATTATGCATTCTAACTGTGGGCTATGCTAAAACAAATGTTAATTAATTGGTTTAAGCAAGTATTATGCATTCTAACTGTGGGCTATGCTAAAACAAATGTTAATTAATTGGTTTAAGCAAGTATTATGCATTCTAACTGTGGGCTATGCTAAAACAAATGTTAATTAATTGGTTTAAGCAAGTATTATGCATTCTAACTGTGGGCTATGCTAAAACAAATGTTAATTAATTGGTTTAAGCAAGTATTATGCATTCTAACTGTGGGCTATGCTAAAACAAATGTTAATTAATTGGTTTAAGCAAGTATTATGCATTCTAACTGTGGGCTATGCTAAAACAAATGTTAATTAATTGGTTTAAGCAAGTATTATGCATTCTAACTGTGGGCTATGCTAAAACAAATGTTAATTAATTGGTTTAAGCAAGTATTATGCATTCTAACTGTGGGCTATGCTAAAACAAATGTTAATTAATTGGTTTAAGCAAGTATTATGCATTCTAACTGTGGGCTATGCTAAAACAAATGTTAATTAATTGGTTTAAGCAAGTATTATGCATTCTAACTGTGGGCTATGCTAAAACAAATGTTAATTAATTGGTTTAAGCAAGTATTATGCATTCTAACTGTAGTCTATGCTAAAACAAATGTTAATTAATTGGTTTAAGCAAGTATTATGCATTCGAACTGTGGGCTATGCTAAAACAAATGTTAATTAATTGGTTTAAGCAAGTATTATGCATTCTAACTGTGGGCTCTGCTAAAACAAATGTTAATTAATTGGTTTAAGCAAGTATTATGCATTCTAACTGTGGGCTATGCTAAAACAAATGTTAATTAATTGGTTTAAGCAAGTATTATGCATTCTAACTGTGGGCTATGCTAAAACAAATGTTAATTAATTGGTTTAAGCAAGTATTATGCATTCTAACTGTGGGCTATGCTAAAACAAATGTTAATTAATTGGTTTAAGCAAGTATTATGCATTCTAACTGTGGGCTATGCTAAAACAAATGTTAATTAATTGGTTTAAGCAAGTATTATGCATTCTAACTGTGGGCTATGCTAAAACAAATGTTAATTAATTGGTTTAAGCAAGTATTATGCATTCTAACTGTAGTCTATGCTAAAACAAATGTTAATTAATTGGTTTAAGCAAGTATTATGCATTCTAACTGTGGGCTATGCTAAAACAAATGTTAATTAATTGGTTTAAGCAAGTATTATGCATTCTAACTGTGGGCTATGCTAAAACAAATGTTAATTAATTGGTTTAAGCAAGTATTATGCATTCTAACTGTGGGCTATGCTAAAACAAATGTTAATTAATTGGTTTAAGCAAGTATTATGCATTCTAACTGTGGGCTATGCTAAAACAAATGTTAATTAATTGGTTTAAGCAAGTATTATGCATTCTAACTGTGGGCTATGCTAAAACAAATGTTAATTAATTGGTTTAAGCAAGTATTATGCATTCTAACTGTGGGCTATGCTAAAACAAATGTTAATTAATTGGTTTAAGCAAGTATTATGCATTCTAACTGTGGGCTATGCTAAAACAAATGTTAATTAATTGGTTTAAGCAAGTATTATGCATTCTAACTGTGGGCTATGCTAAAACAAATGTTAATTAATTGGATTAAGCAAGTATTATGCATTCTAACTGTGGGCTATGCTAAAACAAATGTTAATTAATTGGTTTAAGCAAGTATTATGCATTCTAACTGTGGGCTATGCTAAAACAAATGTTAATTAATTGGTTTAAGCAAGTATTATGCATTCTAACTGTGGGCTATGCTAAAACAAATGTTAATTAATTGGTTTAAGCAAGTATTATGCATTCTAACTGTAGTCTATGCTAAAACAAATGTTAATTAATTGGTTTAAGCAAGTATTATGCATTCTAACTGTGGGCTATGCTAAAACAAATGTTAATTAATTGGTTTAAGCAAGTATTATGCATTCTAACTGTGGGCTATGCTAAAACAAATGTTAATTAATTGGTTTAAGCAAGTATTATGCATTCGAACTTTAGTCTATGCTAAAACAAATGTTAATTAATTGGTTTAAGCAAGTATTATGCATTCTAACTGTAGTCTATGCTAAAACAAATGTTAATTAATTGGTTTAAGCAAGTATTATGCATTCTAACTGTGGGCTATGCTAAAACAAATGTTAATTAATTGGTTTAAGCAAGTATTATGCATTCTAACTGTGGGCTATGCTAAAACAAATGTTAATTAATTGGTTTAAGCAAGTATTATGCATTCTAACTGTAGTCTATGCTAAAACAAATGTTAATTAATTGGTTTAAGCAAGTATTATGCATTCTAACTGTGGGCTATGCTAAAACAAATGTTAATTAATTGGTTTAAGCAAGTATTATGCATTCTAACTGTAGTCTATGCTAAAACAAATGTTAATTAATTGGTTTAAGCAAGTATTATGCATTCTAACTGTGGGCTATGCTAAAACAAATGTTAATTAATTGGTTTAAGCAAGTATTATGCATTCTAACTGTAGTCTATGCTAAAACAAATGTTAATTAATTGGTTTAAGCAAGTATTATGCATTCTAACTGTGGGCTATGCTAAAACAAATGTTAATTAATTGGTTTAAGCAAGTATTATGCATTCTAACTGTGGGCTATGCTAAAACAAATGTTAATTAATTGCTTTAAGCAAGTATTATGCATTCTAACTGTGGGCTATGCTAAAACAAATGTTAATTAATTGGTTTAAGCAAGTATTATGCATTCTAACTGTAGTCTATGCTAAAACAAATGTTAATTAATTGGTTTAAGCAAGTATTATGCATTCTAACTGTGGGCTATGCTAATACAAATGTTAATTAATTGGTTTAAGCAAGTATTATGCATTCTAACTGTAGTCTATGCTAAAACAAATGTTAATTAATTGGTTTAAGCAAGTATTATGCATTCTAACTGTGGGCTATGCTAAAACAAATGTTAATTAATTGGTTTAAGCAAGTATTATGCATTCTAACTGTAGTCTATGCTAAAACAAATGTTAATTAATTGGTTTAAGCAAGTATTATGCATTCTAACTGTGGGCTATGCTAAAACAAATGTTAATTAATTGGTTTAAGCAAGTATTATGCATTCTAACTGTAGTCTATGCTAAAACAAATGTTAATTAATTGGTTTAAGCAAGTATTATGCATTCTAACTGTGGGCTATGCTAAAACAAATGTTAATTAATTGGTTTAAGCAAGTATTATGCATTCTAACTGTGGGCTATGCTAAAACAAATGTTAATTAATTGGTTTAAGCAAGTATTATGCATTCTAACTGTGGGCTATGCTAAAACAAATGTTAATTAATTGGTTTAAGCAAGTATTCTGCATTCGAACTTTAGTCTATGCTAAAACAAATGTTAATTAATTGGTTTAAGCAAGTATTATGCATTCTAACTGTGGGCTATGCTAAAACAAATGTTAATTAATTGGTTTAAGCAAGTATTGTGCATTCTAACTGTGGGCTATGCTAAAACAAATGTTAATTAATTGGTTTAAGCAAGTATTATGCATTCTAACTGTGGGCTATGCTAAAACAAATGTTAATTAATTGGTTTAAGCAAGTATTATGCATTCTAACTGTAGTCTATGCTAAAACAAATGTTAATTAATTGGTTTAAGCAAGTATTATGCATTCTAACTGTGGGCTATGCTAAAACAAATGTTAATTAATTGGTTTAAGCAAGTATTATGCATTCTAACTGTAGTCTATGCTAAAACAAATGTTAATTAATTGGTTTAAGCAAGTATTATGCATTCTAACTGTGGGCTATGCTAAAACAAATGTTAATTAATTGGTTTAAGCAAGTATTATGCATTCTAACTGTAGTCTATGCTAAAACAAATGTTAATTAATTGGTTTAAGCAAGTATTATGCATTCTAACTGTGGGCTATGCTAAAACAAATGTTAATTAATTGGTTTAAGCAAGTATTATGCATTCTAACTGTAGTCTATGCTAAAACAAATGTTAATTAATTGGTTTAAGCAAGTATTATGCATTCTAACTGTGGGCTATGCTAAAACAAATGTTAATTAATTGGTTTAAGCAAGTATTATGCATTCTAACTGTGGGCTATGCTAAAACAAATGTTAATTAATTGGTTTAAGCAAGTATTATGCATTCTAACTGTGGGCTATGCTAATACAAATGTTAATTAATTGGTTTAAGCAAGTATTATGCATTCTAACTGTGGGCTATGCTAAAACAAATGTTAATTAATTGGTTTAAGCAAGTATTATGCATTCTAACTGTGGGCTATGCTAAAACAAATGTTAATTAATTGGTTTAAGCAAGTATTATGCATTCTAACTGTAGTCTATGCTAAAACAAATGTTAATTAATTGGTTTAAGCAAGTATTATGCATTCTAACTGTGGGCTATGCTAAAACAAATGTTAATTAATTGGTTTAAACAAGTATTATGCATTCTAACTGTGGGCTATGCTAAAACAAATGTTAATTAATTGGTTTAAGCATGTATTATGCATTCTAACTGTGGGCTATGCTAAAACAAATGTTAATTAATTGGTTTAAGCAAGTATTATGCATTCTAACTGTGGGCTATGCTAAAACAAATGTTAATTAATTGGTTTAAGCAAGTATTATGCATTCTAACTGTGGGCTATGCTAAAACAAATGTTAATTAATTGGTTTAAGCAAGTATTATGCATTCTAACTGTGGGCTATGCTAAAACAAATGTTAATTAATTGGTTTAAGCAAGTATTATGCATTCTAACTGTGGGCTATGCTAAAACAAATGTTAATTAATTGGTTTAAGCAAGTATTATGCATTCTAACTGTGGGCTATGCTAAAACAAATGTTAATTAATTGGATTAAGCAAGTATTATGCATTCTAACTGTGGGCTATGCTAAAACAAATGTTAATTAATTGGTTTAAGCAAGTATTATGCATTCTAACTGTGGGCTATGCTAAAACAAATGTTAATTAATTGGTTTAAGCAAGTATTATGCATTCTAACTGTAGTCTATGCTAAAACAAATGTTAATTAATTGGTTTAAGCAAGTATTATGCATTCTAACTGTGGGCTATGCTAAAACAAATGTTAATTAATTGGTTTAAGCAAGTATTATGCATTCTAACTGTAGTCTATGCTAAAACAAATGTTAATTAATTGGTTTAAGCAAGTATTATGCATTCTAACTGTGGGCTATGCTAAAACAAATGTTAATTAATTGGTTTAAGCAAGTATTATGCATTCTAACTGTGGGCTATGCTAAAACAAATGTTAATTAATTGGTTTAAGCAAGTATTATGCATTCTAACTGTGGGCTATGCTAAAACAAATGTTAATTAATTGGTTTAAGCAAGTATTATGCATTCTAACTGTAGTCTATGCTAAAACAAATGTTAATTAATTGGTTTAAGCAAGTATTATGCATTCTAACTGTGGGCTATGCTAATACAAATGTTAATTAATTGGTTTAAGCAAGTATTATGCATTCTAACTGTAGTCTATGCTAAAACAAATGTTAATTAATTGGTTTAAGCAAGTATTATGCATTCTAACTGTGGGCTATGCTAAAACAAATGTTAATTAATTGGTTTAAGCAAGTATTATGCATTCTAACTGTAGTCTATGCTAAAACAAATGTTAATTAATTGGTTTAAGCAAGTATTATGCATTCTAACTGTGGGCTATGCTAAAACAAATGTTAATTAATTGGTTTAAGCAAGTATTATGCATTCTAACTGTAGTCTATGCTAAAACAAATGTTAATTAATTGGTTTAAGCAAGTATTATGCATTCTAACTGTGGGCTATGCTAAAACAAATGTTAATTAATTGGTTTAAGCAAGTATTATGCATTCTAACTGTGGGCTATGCTAAAACAAATGTTAATTAATTGGTTTAAGCAAGTATTATGCATTCTAACTGTGGGCTATGCTAAAACAAATGTTAATTAATTGGTTTAAGCAAGTATTATGCATTCTAACTGTGGGCTATGCTAAAACAAATGTTAATTAATTGGTTTAAGCAAGTATTATGCATTCTAACTGTGGGCTATGCTAAAACAAATGTTAATTAATTGGTTTAAGCAAGTATTATGCATTCTAACTGTGGGCTATGCTAAAACAAATGTTAATTAATTGGTTTAAGCAAGTATTATGCATTCTAACTGTGGGCTATGCTAAAACAAATGTTAATTAATTGGTTTAAGCAAGTATTATGCATTCGAACTTTAGTCTATGCTAAAACAAATGTTAATTAATTGGTTTAAGCAAGTATTATGCATTCGAACTTTAGTCTATGCTAAAACAAATGTTAATTAATTGGTTTAAGCAAGTATTATGCATTCTAACTGTGGGCTATGCTAAAACAAATGTTAATTAATTGGTTTAAGCAAGTATTATGCATTCGAACTTTAGTCTATGCTAAAACAAATGTTAATTAATTGGTTTAAGCAAGTATTATGCATTCTAACTGTAGTCTATGCTAAAACAAATGTTAATTAATTGGTTTAAGCAAGTATTATGCATTCTAACTGTGGGCTATGCTAAAACAAATGTTAATTAATTGGTTTAAGCAAGTATTATGCATTCTAACTGTGGGCTATGCTAAAACAAATGTTAATTAATTGGTTTAAGCAAGTATTATGCATTCTAACTGTGGGCTATGCTAAAACAAATGTTAATTAATTGGTTTAAGCAAGTATTATGCATTCTAACTGTAGTCTATGCTAAAACAAATGTTAATTAATTGGTTTAAGCAAGTATTATGCATTCTAACTGTGGGCTATGCTAAAACAAATGTTAATTAATTGGTTTAAGCAAGTATTATGCATTCTAACTGTGGGCTATGCTAAAACAAATGTTAATTAATTGGTTTAAGCAAGTATTATGCATTCGAACTTTAGTCTATGCTAAAACAAATGTTAATTAATTGGTTTAAGCAAGTATTATGCATTCTAACTGTAGTCTATGCTAAAACAAATGTTAATTAATTGGTTTAAGCAAGTATTATGCATTCTAACTGTGGGCTATGCTAAAACAAATGTTAATTAATTGGTTTAAGCAAGTATTATGCATTCTAACTGTGGGCTATGCTAAAACAAATGTTAATTAATTGGTTTAAGCAAGTATTATGCATTCTAACTGTGGGCTATGCTAAAACAAATGTTAATTAATTGGTTTAAGCAAGTATTATGCATTCTAACTGTGGGCTATGCTAAAACAAATGTTAATTAATTGGTTTAAGCAAGTATTATGCATTCTAACTGTAGTCTATGCTAAAACAAATGTTAATTAATTGGTTTAAGCAAGTATTATGCATTCTAACTGTGGGCTATGCTAAAACAAATGTTAATTAATTGGTTTAAGCAAGTATTATGCATTCTAACTGTAGTCTATGCTAAAACAAATGTTAATTAATTGGTTTAAGCAAGTATTATGCATTCTAACTGTGGGCTATGCTAAAACAAATGTTAATTAATTGGTTTAAGCAAGTATTATGCATTCTAACTGTGGGCTATGCTAAAACAAATGTTAATTAATTGGTTTAAGCAAGTATTATGCATTCTAACTGTGGGCTATGCTAAAACAAATGTTAATTAATTGGTTTAAGCAAGTATTATGCATTCTAACTGTAGTCTATGCTAAAACAAATGTTAATTAATTGGTTTAAGCAAGTATTATGCATTCTAACTGTGGGCTATGCTAATACAAATGTTAATTAATTGGTTTAAGCAAGTATTATGCATTCTAACTGTAGTCTATGCTAAAACAAATGTTAATTAATTGGTTTAAGCAAGTATTATGCATTCTAACTGTGGGCTATGCTAAAACAAATGTTAATTAATTGGTTTAAGCAAGTATTATGCATTCTAACTGTAGTCTATGCTAAAACAAATGTTAATTAATTGGTTTAAGCAAGTATTATGCATTCTAACTGTGGGCTATGCTAAAACAAATGTTAATTAATTGGTTTAAGCAAGTATTATGCATTCTAACTGTAGTCTATGCTAAAACAAATGTTAATTAATTGGTTTAAGCAAGTATTATGCATTCTAACTGTGGGCTATGCTAAAACAAATGTTAATTAATTGGTTTAAGCAAGTATTATGCATTCTAACTGTGGGCTATGCTAAAACAAATGTTAATTAATTGGTTTAAGCAAGTATTATGCATTCTAACTGTGGGCTATGCTAAAACAAATGTTAATTAATTGGTTTAAGCAAGTATTATGCATTCTAACTGTGGGCTATGCTAAAACAAATGTTAATTAATTGGTTTAAGCAAGTATTATGCATTCTAACTGTGGGCTATGCTAAAACAAATGTTAATTAATTGGTTTAAGCAAGTATTATGCATTCTAACTGTGGGCTATGCTAAAACAAATGTTAATTAATTGGTTTAAGCAAGTATTATGCATTCTAACTGTGGGCTATGCTAAAACAAATGTTAATTAATTGGTTTAAGCAAGTATTATGCATTCGAACTTTAGTCTATGCTAAAACAAATGTTAATTAATTGGTTTAAGCAAGTATTATGCATTCGAACTTTAGTCTATGCTAAAACAAATGTTAATTAATTGGTTTAAGCAAGTATTATGCATTCTAACTGTGGGCTATGCTAAAACAAATGTTAATTAATTGGTTTAAGCAAGTATTATGCATTCGAACTTTAGTCTATGCTAAAACAAATGTTAATTAATTGGTTTAAGCAAGTATTATGCATTCTAACTGTAGTCTATGCTAAAACAAATGTTAATTAATTGGTTTAAGCAAGTATTATGCATTCTAACTGTGGGCTATGCTAAAACAAATGTTAATTAATTGGTTTAAGCAAGTATTATGCATTCTAACTGTAGTCTATGCTAAAACAAATGTTAATTAATTGGTTTAAGCAAGTATTATGCATTCTAACTGTGGGCTATGCTAAAACAAATGTTAATTAATTGGTTTAAGCAAGTATTATGCATTCTAACTGTAGTCTATGCTAAAACAAATGTTAATTAATTGGTTTAAGCAAGTATTATGCATTCTAACTGTGGGCTATGCTAAAACAAATGTTAATTAATTGGTTTAAGCAAGTATTATGCATTCTAACTGTAGTCTATGCTAAAACAAATGTTAATTAATTGGTTTAAGCAAGTATTATGCATTCTAACTGTGGGCTATGCTAAAACAAATGTTAATTAATTGGTTTAAGCAAGTATTATGCATTCTAACTGTGGGCTATGCTAAAACAAATGTTAATTAATTGGTTTAAGCAAGTATTATGCATTCTAACTGTGGGCTATGCTAAAACAAATGTTAATTAATTGGTTTAAGCAAGTATTATGCATTCTAACTGTGGGCTATGCTAAAACAAATGTTAATTAATTGGTTTAAGCAAGTATTATGCATTCTAACTGTGGGCTATGCTAAAACAAATGTTAATTAATTGGTTTAAGCAAGTATTATGCATTCTAACTGTAGTCTATGCTAAAACAAATGTTAATTAATTGGTTTAAGCAAGTATTATGCATTCTAACTGTAGTATATGATAAAACAAATGTTAATTAATTGGTTTAAGCAAGTATTATGCATTCTAACTGTGGGTTATGCTAAAACAAATGTTAATTAATTGGTTTAAGCAAGTATTATGCATTCTAACTGTGGGCTATGCTAAAACAAATGTTAATTAATTGGTTTAAGCAAGTATTATGCATTCTAACTGTGGGCTATGCTAAAACAAATGTTAATTAATTGGTTTAAGCAAGTATTATGCATTCTAACTGTGGGCTATGCTAAAACAAATGTTAATTAATTGGTTTAAGCAAGTATTATGCATTCTAACTGTAGTATATGATAAAACAAATGTTAATTAATTGGTTTAAGCAAGTATTATGCATTCTAACTGTGGGCTATGCTAAAACAAATGTTAATTAATTGGTTTAAGCAAGTATTATGCATTCTAACTGTGGGCTATGCTAAAACAAATGTTAATTAATTGGTTTAAGCAAGTATTATGCATTCTAACTGTGGGCTATGCTAAAACAAATGTTAATTAATTGGTTTAAGCAAGTATTATGCATTCTAACTGTGGGCTATGCTAAAACAAATGTTAATTAATTGGTTTAAGCAAGTATTATGCATTCTAACTGTGGGCTATGCTAAAACAAATGTTAATTAATTGGTTTAAGCAAGTATTATGCATTCTAACTGTGGGCTATGCTAAAACAAATGTTAATTAATTGGTTTAAGCAAGTATTATGCATTCTAACTGTGGGCTATGCTAAAACAAATGTTAATTAATTGGTTTAAGCAAGTATTATGCATTCTAACTGTGGGCTATGCTAAAACAAATGTTAATTAATTGGTTTAAGCAAGTATTATGCATTCTAACTGTGGGCTATGCTAAAACAAATGTTAATTAATTGGTTTAAGCAAGTATTATGCATTCTAACTGTAGTATATGATAAAACAAATGTTAATTAATTGGTTTAAGCAAGTATTATGCATTCTAACTGTAGTATATGCTAAAACAAATGTTAATTAATTGGTTTAAGCAAGTATTATGCATTCTAACTGTAGTATATGATAAAACAAATGTTAATTAATTGGTTTAAGCAAGTATTATGCATTCTAACTGTAGTATATGATAAAACAAATGTTAATTAATTGGTTTAAGCAAGTATTATGCATTCTAACTGTGGGCTATGCTAAAACAAATGTTAATTAATTGGATTAAGCAAGTATTATGCATTCTAACTGTGGGCTATGCTAAAACAAATGTTAATTAATTGGTTTAAGCAAGTATTATGCATTCTAACTGTGGGCTATGCTAAAACAAATGTTAATTAATTGGTTTAAGCAAGTATTATGCATTCTAACTGTGGGCTATGCTAAAACAAATGTTAATTAATTGGTTTAAGCAAGTATTATGCATTCTAACTGTAGTATATGATAAAACAAATGTTAATTAATTGGTTTAAGCAAGTATTATGCATTCGAACTTTAGTCTATGCTAAAACAAATGTTAATTAATTGGTTTAAGCAAGTATTATGCATTCTAACTGTGGGCTATGCTAAAACAAATGTTAATTAATTGGTTTAAGCAAGTATTATGCATTCTAACTGTGGGCTATGCTAAAACAAATGTTAATTAATTGGTTTAAGCAAGTATTATGCATTCTAACTGTAGTATATGATAAAACAAATGTTAATTAATTGGTTTAAGCAAGTATTATGCATTCTAACTGTAGTATATGATAAAACAAATGTTAATTAATTGGTTTAAGCAAGTATTATGCATTCTAACTGTGGGCTATGCTAAAACAAATGTTAATTAATTGGATTAAGCAAGTATTATGCATTCTAACTGTGGGCTATGCTAAAACAAATGTTAATTAATTGGTTTAAGCAAGTATTATGCATTCTAACTGTGGGCTATGCTAAAACAAATGTTAATTAATTGGTTTAAGCAAGTATTATGCATTCTAACTGTGGGCTATGCTAAAACAAATGCTCTCTCTCTTTCGCATGTTTGTTATATTGGAAAAGAAATCATCTCTTTCTCTATTCTTGTTTAAGTCATTGGAGTTAGCACCAGTTCACATATTTGACAAGGTGAACGGTGATTTCTTTAATCTTTCAATGTTTTTTTGGGAATACTCCCATTTCAATTACAAACAACCTTGCTTTGTAGTTATAAGGGGACTAGCGGGATGTTCTCCGTACCCGGCTTGTCGATGTTCATTTCCTTCTTCCCTCTCACAATACTTCTGCAAGTAAACTAAGCATATCACCAGAGTGCAGTTCTAGTCAAGTTTTTAAGTCATTAGTGAGCAATACAGTTACTCAGGCTGTGTCCCAATAGTACAATTTCAACCGTAGTGAACTAGATAGTCGACTACTTTACCGGATGTGACGTCAGAAGTCGTGATCCAATACTGCTTAGCACATAGCAATCGAGTCTGTAGTTGCTAGTGAACGAAAGTGCATGCTAGATTGTCGACTACTTCAAGGAAGTTGTAGAAATTGTAGCTTTTAGGGCTCGGCTAAAAAGTGATCATCTTGGCGCATCCATGATCGTATCGTTCAGGTATTGTTTATTTAAAACAGATGATGAAAGCGCAAAGAGCTTACAAGGAGCAGCTGCTGATCACCGCCATCTTGAGTGTTGGTTTGGTTGGTACCAGCATGTAAGTCCAGTGCGTTTCAGAACACAAGTCTATGAAGGAGGCTGTGATCAAGCAGACATATCCCAAATCTCAGTAGAGCATAGCACATAGTAGCTAGCAGCTAGTCAATAGCAGACAACTTGAGTATTGGGACACAGCCTCACTGTTAAATTTAGTCCTGCTTAGTCAACCTTTCTGAATGTAGGCTACCTGGCCACCTTCAGTCATAAAGTTGTTACTTTATTCTCATTCTATTGGCATTTAAAGTTTGTACAATCTTGTTCACTTGTTGTTGGCCTGTCACAGGTCGCATTTCTATCGCATGTTTATACATTTGTTATTTATTGTTAATCTTTAGAGAATTTTTGAATAAATATCACAGTTATTGGAAAATTGTTTCCTTTAATAGCTATTTATCAATGACAATTTTTTTCCTACCTAGTAAAGTTCATTTGTTTATTAGACTAGAAGTTTCACTTCTAGTCCTTCCTGAAAGAGGAGGTCTCACATTGACAGATCCTAACCATACTTCGGCATGAATATTCTCCAAAATTTGGCACAAAGATTCAACTATCAGCATCTTAGAAAGCATAAACTGTCCTTATGACCACCATCACAACTCATCAGAAGACAAAAAAGATACAGTCAGTGTGAGAGACTAGACTTTATATCATTTCTAATGACGCATGCTACAAATGCTACACATGTTAGAAAGGCTCAGGAGGGCTTCTTGTTCGTTCGAAGCCCCATGACTCTTTCAACAGACTCCATTACCCATTAACTTAGGCTTCCCGAGCGGCGAACGGAGAGCGGGAGGTGCACTCTGGTGCATGACGTCACGCACTCGCCGTCTCCGTATCGCATAACGCCAGATCCCAGGAATAAACTCAGTCTCAACAGACTCCATTACCCTTTAACTTAGGCTTCCCGCGCGAGAAACCGAGAGCGGGAGGTGCTCTCTGCTGAATGACGTCAAGCACTCGCCGTCTCCGTATCGCATAACGTCAGACCCCAGGAGTAAACTCAGACTCGGTGCATATGCACTGAACAACATGATGACGTCATACACGCCGTAACCGTAACGCATAACGGTAGACCAAAGCATAACGATGAAGTCGACAAGAGCATTTGAAATGATAAAATAACTTTGTTCAGTCCTTACTTTTTTTTGAAATATCCACATTCGAAGCGACACACCTAAATAATACGGGAGCGACGGTAGCAGGGCAGAATACAGTTGGCCCAGTAATGCCAGTACCTCAGTGCAACCATACGTGTGTTTATGTTCGACCCTGTCAGAAAACTGTACTATAATGAGGCTCATTATAACACTATTTTTCATTATGAAACAGTTTCTCCCACCAATCAGAGCTAAAGAAACACTTGTTTGAACAATTAGATAATTAGATGCGCTGAGTTCCACGGCTTTCTAATTTAAATTTCACTGCCTGACCTTGTGTCATAGTAGGGTAATCGAGGAGGCCATGGTCAAATACAAGGCATTCTCTGCGTCTCATGCGCTCTGTTCAGTACATAAAACTGGCGAAATCTCGACAGATATTTCTGAATATTTATGTTCGAACATAGAATAGTTATAATACTGTAATTACCGTCGAACATAAACAGTCGTATGCAACTCGCCTATAATGGCAAGAAACTGCTGAGTCCCTAGACTTCACTCACTCCAGCAGGGAAGCTTGGGGCCTGATCAGGAAATTGGACACATCAAATAGCAAAATTAGACCAAAAACAAGCATCAGTCTAAATGACATGGCCAAGCATATGATCTCTACCTCAAAGGTTTCAGTTGAAAAGCATCATAGAAGACACGTAAAGCAACTCTTCAAGGAAAAGAAACGTTTGGCTCTGCGATCCTCTGAATTCTCTGTCCCATTTCAACCACAAGAAACTAAGCAGGCCATAGAAAGTTTAAAACCTGGGAAAGCGACAGGTGCTGATGGTATATATCCAGAATTCAATCTACATCTTGGACCAACTGCTGTCAAATGGCTTACTAACTTCTTCACGAACATTCTAGAGACAGGTTACCTACCTTCACTCTTCAAGAAGACAAAAATAGTAGCTGTATAAAAAACATCTAAGGATCCAACAAAAGTTGAGAGTTACCGGCCAATAGCACTCCTCAGTGTCACAATAAAGCTTCTGGAAAGGCTGATACATAACAGGATCTCTGCGACAATCAATCAGCATATTCCAGTCGAGCAAGCTGGATTCAGACCTGGACGTGGATGTGATGAACAGGTTTTAGCACTAGTTACCCATATTGAAAATGGCTTTGAGAACAAAATGGTAAGCACGGGTGTTTTCTTAGATCTGACAGCTGCATATGACACCGTGAGGAAACATAAGCTCCTTCTTAAATTTATCAGTATCATCTCTTGCCTGAAACTCACCACATTACTCAGTAACATGCTCAGTAATAGGTACTTTCTGATATTTTCAGAATACTCCAGGAGTAAAGTACATAGGATAAACGGTGGACTCCCTCAGGGCTCTGTATTGGCCCCTCTACTATTCAACCTCTACTCATATGATCTCCCAGCAACGAAATAAAGAAAATCATCTATGCAGATGACATCGCATTGGTCGCCCAACACCAACGCTTCGATGAGCCTGAGTCGATGCTTACAACAGACTTAAAGATCTCAGACAGCTACTTTCGTCAGAACAACCTTAGACCAAACCCTCAGAAAACGGTTGTGTCTACCTTCCACTTGCGGAATAGAAGTTCTGGGTACAAACCAACAATACCATTCAGAGGAGAGAATCTACAATACTGTAGTAACCCAAAATACCTGGGAGTCACCCTGGACAGGTCGTTGACTTACAAGAATCACCTCTGCAATGTGTCAGCCAAGATCAAGACCAGGAATAATATCCTTCAAAAGCTGGCGGGTACATCCTGGGGTGCTAATGCTCAAGTCCTGAGATCCACTGCTTATGCAATTTCTTATTCCGTCGCTGAATATTGTTGCTCAACTTGGCTTAACAGTGCTCACATTGGACTAGTAGACACCCAGCTGAACCAGGCGATGCGAATCATTACAGGGTGCATCCGACCTACTAACACACACTGGCTTCCCACCCTAAGTCACATACCACCTCCATCCCTAAGAATATCACAGTCACTGCTTAACTTATGGAAGAAAATAGAAAACAATCCTCACCTCCCTATTCATTCTGATATAGCAGCTTCTCCAACCAAACGACTGAAATCCAGACACCCTTCTTGGCGTACTGCAATGATTCTACAGGACACCTCCTTTAATGTATCGAACGCCTGGAAAGAACAATGGCATCTGCAATCCTCGTTACCAAATCATCACATCATTAAGAACCCCTGCAAGTGCCCTGATGGATTTTCCCTTCCCAAACGACAGTGGAGGACGCTAAACCGTATTAGGACCGGCCAAGTTAGATGTGGAGCCACTCTCTTCAAATGGGGATGGAAGGCATCACTTCAATGTGACTGCGGAGAAGAGGAACAGACAGTGGACCACATTACATTCGAGTGTCCTTTACGAGCATACAGAGGCTCTATAGAAGACTTACACTGTGTCTCAAGCGAAGCCCTTCTCTGGCTCTCAACTTTAAACATGGAACTGTAGTTATGAACTTGAGATGGTAGTTGTACTGTATATATTGTATATTATATTGTATTCATACGCTAAATAAAATAATGGTAATTAAGACACTCGAATGGAAATTATAAAACTCGCATACGCTCGTTTTATAAAAAACATACTCGTGTCTTAATTATTGCCAGTATAGGCTCGTTGCATAATGTACTATTACTGAATTTGTGTTATCGGCTGTGATTGTTATTTCGAGTGTATTTTCAAATGCCGATGTTAAAGCCATTTAGGGTTGCTCATTTCAAACAAATAAGTCTGGAATTTGGGGAGGATATTTCTTCTACCAATGATGAAATTCTTTTTTGCAAAATTTGTAAAGTGAACGTTTGCATTTCTTTGTAAGCTGAAATTAAACCACAACATAAATATGGCATACTATCAGTTCGATGAGTAGCCTAATCGATTGAAAAATTTCATTCAAATTTACAGATCATTTTTTAAAATTCATGGGTCACATTTTTGGTTGGTTGGTTCGTTGGTTTACGGGCTGCGACATTTGGGAGTGTGGAGAATTTGTCTCATAACCAGTGTTAATTGTGATGGCTGTATTAGTGTGTGTTATCTGTGATTCAGGTAGAAGGACTGCAGACAATTATTTTTTCTAGTTGTTCCTACTTTTGCTACGAAATGATATCGTCCACGACACCTAGCTTCGGATGTGGCTACTAAATGTCATCGCAATCAGCTCCTGGCGGCTAACGTTGGAACTATTATAGCGTTATCAAACTAACCTACAAATTTTAGCTTCCAAAAGTGTAGTTAGTTGAAGGTTCTTTTTCATGCCATAAATCTATGACATGGAGCTGCCGGCTTTACTCCCCCTCCGAATGAAGGCTTACTGAGGGATTTTAACGCTCTTAAAAAATCCGACGACTTCGGCCGGGTTTGAACCCGCGATCTTGGGCATAGAAGCTCAGCATACTACCAACTACGCCACCGAAGCCGCCCATGGGTCACATTATCGGATTTTTGCAGTTTTTTTAAGATCAATTTTTGAAATATTTTCAGGTCATCTAAACCCGGGTCCTGGCTATAAATCACCATTTGTGTAGTTATGTAGACACAAATGCCACGATTACACCATTAATGACTTTTGAAAGGTGATTTGAACTTCATGACTCTCTCCGTCCGACAGACAGCACTGTGTATTCTCTCTCCTACTGAACACTTGACAGAAGAACGTGCAGCAGTTAATCACGGTCACGCATGATGGAGGAAAATAGATCATTCGAAGCACTCGGTTAGATGATTCAAGTTACAAAACACTTCAGAATGTCAGTACAATGTGACTTCTTTCCAGTGACCACAGCAAGGTAAAGCACATCCAAGTGGAACACTTCTTCCTGCTCTGGTACAAGGCTGTGAGTCTCGAACTGTGGCAGATAGTTATCTAAATTGATTATACTAGTGAACCCGTGCGAGAACTCTCGTATGTGTATAAACCACCCGCCTGGCTTTACTGTTATGCGGGCTTCTATAACTAAGTTTATTTGTTTACGCACTATTTAAACAAGTAGTTCCGTGAAAAACTATACAGCCTATTTTCATATATCCTACTTACGTTAATTGCCTCTATCAACATACAAAAATTTCAGTTTGATTGCTGTAATATATTCGTAGATATTGAGAACCGATTAAATACTGCGGATGGTCGCCATGTTGGATTTGTATATATCTAGGTCTTAGAGTTATGTACTGTTACATGAAGATTATTGTGTACGTGTAGTATTCTAACTTCAATCGCATGATTAGGACACAAGAAGTAAAAACGAGATTTTAAAATTTCGCACAGCTGCCATCTTGTGGTTATAGAAACAATTGAAAAAAATTAGATGCGAGTGGATTAACATTTGTGTAAGGATTTACTGTGCCAAGTGTCACTGCACTCGGATGGTTAAATTGCGAGAAACGACCATGCGAATATTTATATTTCGCGTCGCCACCATGTTGGATTTGTGATCACCAGGTTATTGATAGTCCTATAGGTACACTTATGTTCATAGCCCCTATGAACATTAAATATTCAGTTTGATTGCTGTAATAGATTCGTAGATATTGAGATCCATCTAAATATTTCGGATGGTCGCCATGTTGGATTGTTATATGTATAGGCCATAGAGTCATGTACCATTAAAGGAAAATTATTGCGAAGGTTCATTACTCAAACTTTCATTTCGATCGCATGATTACGACACAAGAAACAATAACTTAATTTAAAAATTCGCGCAGCCGCCATCTTGAGGTTATGTAAACAATTAGATACCAGTGCTTTACAATGTGTATAAACATTTCCTGCACCAAATTTCATTGCTTTTGGATCATTAAATCGCGAGAAAGAACTATTTAAAAATTTCAAATTCGCTTGGCCGCCATGTTCGTTTTGTATTTTAAAGGTTTATAAAAGTTACATAGATAAACCTGTATCAGTACCCTTTATTAACACACAAAATTTCAGGGTGATATCTGTAATAGTTTCGGAGATATAGAATGTCGGTGAAATATTTCGCACAGCCGCCATTTTGAGGTTGTGTAAACAATTGAACTAAATTAGGCTCCGGTG
Organism: Meconema thalassinum; assembly: GCA_946902985.2. NCBI lineage: Eukaryota > Metazoa > Arthropoda > Insecta > Orthoptera > Tettigoniidae > Meconema > Meconema thalassinum. The sequence goes on from OX336396.1 coordinate 167,981,028, forward strand.
CATTACAACGTGTATAAACATTTGCTGTACCAAGTTTCATTACGTTTGGATAGTTAAATCGCGAGAAAAGTCTATTTAAAAGTTTCAACTTCACTTGGCCGCCATGTTGGTTTTGTAGTCACCAGGTTTTATAATAATCTCATAGGTGAACTTTTAGTAGTGCCCTTTATCACCATACACAATTTCAGGGCGATATCGGTAACAGTTTCGGAGATACTTGATGCTGGTGAAATATTTCACACAGCCGCCATGTTGGATTGGTGAGACGTAACAAAATTTGAAGGGCACGGTCGGGGTCGTCCGGAATAGTGCTATGAACTTCCCGAGTTTCATTGAAATCGCTCCAGCCGTTTAGAAGTTATTAGGGGAGGGGGACACACACAATCACACACACACGCACACACAGACAGACTCACGGACAAAAGGTGATCTCATAAGCCTATTTTTTTTATGAAAATAGGCTAAAAATTGTGGGTTGTATGCGCCCCATGTGTACAGACTACCCGTTACGCCCTAGTGCTATGGGGGCTAGCCGCGACACACCTCAGCAGGGGCTACCATCTTGTTTATTTGTTTAATAGCACTTTATAAGCAAATAAAACCGACAGTAGTGGCTACGCTGCCTAAAGCGCAGTGTTAGGTCATGGGGCCAAACTCTCTGCTGACTCGGTAGACGCGTGGGTTCGAGCCCCACTGTCGGCCGTCCTTGAAATGGTTTTCCGTGGTTTCCCATTTTCAACACCAGGCAAATGCTGGGACGGTACCTTCTGACAGGCCACGGCGGCTTCCTTCCACATCCTTCTCCAATTTCATTCACCTTAATCAATTCCATCTCTCGTCCCGACGCGCAGTTCGCCCACGGGCGTCGAATAGAAAGACCTGCACTAGGTCTCTGAGGAGAGCACACGAAAAAAAAAGCAAATAAATGTATTTCCGTTGACTCTTAAAGAAATGCATGATTTTTGTTGTACTATTCAGACGGTTTGGAAGAATTTGGTACAAACCACACCTTCTAACTCCCTCTGGATAAGGAGCTTGAGTTTTGTGAAACATACATCTTAGCGTATTATATAAGGTGCGTTCAAAAAGTAACGAGCCAGAGGCATAATTACAGAAATCAGTACCTCTATGTTAGAAGTGTTGGCCCTGGCTGTTGAGGCACTTGTCCCACTGTGACACGAGGCGGTGAATGGATGTCTCATAAAATTCCCTGGGCTGCGATGTGAACCAGTTCCGCACGTACAGCTGGACGTCGGCGTCAGAGGTGAATCCTTGGCCCCGCAAAGCCCTTTTCAGGGGACCAAACATGGCGTAATCACAGGGAGAGAGGTCTGGACTGTATGGTGGCCGAGAACCTCCCATTTGAATTTCTGCAGGAGTGCCGCGACTGTGTTGACCGTATGAGGTCGTGCATTGTCGTGGAGCGACCACGGCGGCTATGGCGTTCACTGTCACTCGGCGGTCCTGGGTAATGAGTGCATCAACCAGCTGGACGTTGTCATCGGTAATGCAGGGGGGTGCCCCAGACCGGGCATCATCGGCTAATGACACCCATCCTTCCCTGAAGCGCTTGTGCCACGCTTTGACCCTTGCAAGGGACATGCAGTGTTCGCCGTACACTTGTGACAGTCGGCGATGAATGTCCGTTCCCCTTAATCCTTCCGCTGTCAGAAACCGAACAACACCTCTTTGCTCTTCGGTTGACGCCTCCATTTCACTGTTTGCAATGCGACTGGCAGCGTTGGACGATTGATGCAAGCTGCTGCTTGCTTTGTAACGTCACGTGACGTGCACGCGTGCCCTGTAGCGACGGGCTGAGACCTTCCACGCTCTGGTCGGAACCACACCTCGTTACACACGCCATGATTAGCCGATGTAGTCACCGGTTTGCGCATTCCAGCCTCCGGCTCGTTACGTTTTGAACGCACCTTATATATTAAAAGACACGGAGAGTCAGTCTGAAAGACTGGACTTAATATCATTTTAAATGCTAGCAACCGAGTACCAAGAAGGCAGTGCGAGAACAGAGTTTCATGATTCAACTGTATTTTGTCTCTTCACAGCCTACTTGATTGTTCTCGCACTGCCTTCTTGAAACTCTGTTCTTGCACGGCCTTCTCAGTACTCGGCTGCTACATAGTACTATGACGTCACATACCTCAATGCATTCTCGGTACATTTCGTCCCGTCACCGTAACGTAACGCCAGGCCTCAGAGTAACGACGAAGTCGACAAGATCATTTAAAATGATAAAATATATTTAGATAGATTGCCCACAGAGAGCCCAAGTAGCTCAATTGACAATTTTGGTGACAGTTCATAATAATACAACCATATAAGGAGCCATTTAAACGCGCAGGTTCATCACTAATGTATCGGATGCGATTGACGGCTCTGTCAAGAAATGTAATTCTAGTCCGGGGGCTGGAAGGGGATAAATTCAATCTCATGAGAATAACTGAGAAGAGGTGGTTTTAATTCCTACCTCAGTCATCCTAGAAATGTGTTTGTCCGTAGTTTTCTTATTTCTACACCAGGCAAATGCTGGGGTGGTTCCTAAATTAAGGCCACAGTCGCCTATTTCAAAATCGTGGACTCAATTACAAATACAAACACGACTGCAGCCAACGTAATGTCACAGTTATCAGACATATCTCACACACATCCAAGTACACGGAACTACATGACCACATGTAGTAAGGTTCCAAAATGAATCAACAAAAATAACAAATATAATCTGTCCTGGCTTGTGATCGCGAGATTAAGAACCACGTAAATCTGCAGACTTTTGAACCTCTTTTCACTACATCCGTAATGAATCTGGCGAGTCAAGAACTGTTCCTACCTTCAGAGCAGAATTAAATTTCTTGGCAGAACCAGGAATCGAACTCAGGGTTTTTGGATCTTGGTTTCCCATACGTATTCGAGGACCACAAAAGACGACACCACTTTTCCATGGCTTCTCCCCGTGGCGTAGCCGTGCGCTTTAAATCCCTCACCACGATCGTGCCAGCTGCTGCAGCATGTCCGGAGATCGGAGGTTCGAATCTGGACGCTAACAGTGGCTATCATGAGTATGTTTTTCCCCGGGATTATCCATACTCCCTCCCGGCAAGTACCTTATTTCAAGTCTCGGGGCGCCTATCCTATTCCCAAACCTAATACTGTAATTACAGTAACACACACTACAAAAATACAGGTTATGAGACAAGATTAACACCCACCCAAGTTTACTAATTTATTTATTTATTTATTTATTTATTTATTTATTTATTTATTTATTTATTTAGCGTATGGCTTTTAGTGCCGGGAGTGTCGGAGGACATGTTCTGCTCGCCAGAGACTGTAGCTGCTTCAAGCGGACACCCATGGGGTGAGCTACAAGTTCCGTTCAATTTCAAGTAGTTCCAACTTTCGTTACCAGATATCACTAACACCTAGTGGTGAACGTTGGAACTTTGATAGAGCGTTTCAACGAAATGCAACCTAGAAATTTAGCTTCACACAAGTTTAGTTTGTGCAAGGATCTTTTACATGCCACAAATATGTGACATGGGATCACTGGCTTTACTACCCCTGCAAAGGAAGGCATACTGAAGGATTTTAACGCTCTTAAAAAATCCGATGACTTCGGCCAGGTTTGAACCAGTGATCTTGGACACAGTAGTTCAGCATGCTATCAATTACGCCACCGAAGCCGCTACACACCCAAGTAAACGGGGCTGATGACCCATAATGTCCCATGTCCCTGATATGAATTTACAACTTTTTCACGTGAAATCCGAATACTGTGTATGACTGTTCACTTTGAATAGTAGCGGAAAAGTTTGTTGTTGTTGATTTATTTAGGGGCTTTACGATGTTGCCATCATGTAGCCCCGAGTACTTGTGTGGTGAATTTGTCTGATAACCTGTGCTATTGTGATGGTTGTACGGACAGTGGGAGCTATGCTCGCTAACGTGCAGTGCTATGCCATGGGTCCAATCTCACTGCGGACTCGCTAGACATGGGTTCGAGCTCCAACATCTTTAAAATGGTTTTCCGTGGTTTCTCCATTTTCAACTCCAGGCAAATGTGGGGACGGCACCTTATGACAGGCCACGGCCACTTCCTTCCACATCCTTGCCCAGTTTCATTCAATTTCATTCATTTCATCTCTCATTAACTCCTCTCGTGAGGTTGGCGTCAGGAAGGGTATCTGACCGTATAAACCATCCACCACATTTCATCGCATCTCATCCCCAACCTCGTTGAAAACGGGAATAATAAGGGGTAGACATACATACATACATACATACATACCTTATGATGGCTATATTATTGTGTGTAGTTGTCATTCAAATGAGAATTGGGAAGGAGGCGGCCGTGGCCTTAATTTAGGAATCATCCAGGCGTTTGTCTGGTGTAGACGTGGGAAACCACGGAAAGCCGCTCACAGGATGACTGAGGTGGGAATTGAACCCAACTCTTCTCAGTGTTTCCTCACGAGGTTGAGTTTTTCCCTCTCCAGCCCTCAGACCAGAATTGCGGAAAAATAACACGGATATTAAAACGTGGTCGTGAGATCCTTCGCCTCGCGCAAGATTAGGAAACATCGCCAGTTACTTCCTCGTATGCTTCTGATCACAGGTATTGAGGTGAAGTTGGTAACAGCCAGCGTTTGCAACACGCACGTAAGGTACTTAGCACGCAAGACATACTCCACTACGCTGTCAGTCAATACGTCCATATACTGGAGTAACGGTACGGAAAATAGGAAGTGACAGGAACTGATGCTAAGCATGTCAAGAAGAAGAAACGCGCTGAACTTTAGTCAGGAATTGTATCTAACTCATTCCTACTTTTTATTTAGCAACGAGCCGGTTAGTCTCGTCCTGTCGAGATATCCTGATTTCCACAAGTTTTAAAGCAGGGATCATAAACATGTGGTTCGCAAGCAGCATGTGAACCTCCGGCCTTGCTTTAATCCTCACGATTTACTGTAGACATATTTACATAGTCTTGTATCTCTAACCCTTATAATTCACGTTTACATCCATGAACCAAGGAGTGCAATAGAGCTCTGGTCTCTCCCCTCTCCTTTATCTGCATCGCATCGCAGGTGTCCAGACAGAACATCGGGCACGCTATTACGCCGGTTGCACGTCGGCATGCCTCTGGCACGGACGGCCTTGCAGGGATGGTAGGGCAAGACTGTCTCTCTCTCTCTCGCAGCCATTCCCATCTCACTCCCTCTCTTACTGCCCTCGCTGTGTTGTGGTTGATCGATCGAACGTCAAACGGTATTTATTATATTGTAAATATGAAAACAAATTGAAACAGAACGAAAACAAGGGTGTGGGGAGCCAATATAATAATAATAATAATAATAATAATAATAATAATAATAATAATAATAATAATAATAACAATATCCCATGGCCTCTAGTGCCGGGTGCAAGCTTTTATTGACGCCCAGAAGGCAGCTTGCATGTCGAATTTTATCGCTCCTTGGAGCGCTATGGAAGTCAAGGAGGTTAGATATCTAAGCTCCTTGACATTAAAGCGCTTTCTAGTAGTCTATAGAAAGGAGGAACTTTTTGTGTTGGTGGAAAATACCGAGATATATTTTGCCATTATGAACACGGCGTACTGAATTAAAATGGGTTCTTTAACATGCCAACAACGTATGACATGCGTACCGTGATTTTTGTCACCTTTCAAAAATCACTTATCACGGCTAGGAGCAATACTCCAAGCTTGGGGTTGGTAGTCCGACACGATAACCCTTTACCCATCGTGGCAAGCGGAGCCAATAATATAGCCGAAATTTCAATGCCTTAAATGAGATCCATGATCCCTTATCAGTATTACTGACTGTTTCTTTATTATTATTATTATTATTATTATTATTATTATTATATTCGTTCATCCCCCTAAGGAGCACAAGGAACCATTAAAAAGCACTGGAATTCTTCTTTTTGAACTTCTTATTCGCCCAAAATTTCTTCATTCTTTCACTCTGGGCCTGGCATCTTTCTTGTGTCCAGGAGTTTTGGAGTTGCAAGCTTTTCTCGGATGGATTCTTGGGTGCAAATTTGTGGGTGTTGATCTTTTGTCTGTACGTAGTCCTGGTTGTAGTCATTGGAACAATGTCGACTTCAATAAGGTCCATTTGTGTATCTATTAGCCAGCGAATTTTGATTTGTTGATTCCCATTGATAATAAGAAATATAACCGACAGTAGTGGCTACGCGGGCTAAAGCGCAGCGTTAGGTCAAGGGGCCAAGCTCTCTGCTGACTCGGTAGACGCGTGGGTTCGAGCCCCACCGTCGGCTGTCCTTGAAATGGTTTTCCGTGGTTTCCCATTTTCAACACCAGGCAAATGCTGGGACAGTACCTTCTGACAGGCCACGGCCGCTTCCTTCCACATCCTTGCCCAGTTTCATTCATCATCATCCATTCCATCTCTCATCCCGACGCGCAGGTCGCCCACGGGCGTCGACTAGAAAGACCTGCACTCGGCCACTCAGGAGGCTACACGACAAAAAATTTTTTTTTTGTGAGACGTGAATCATCGATTCGTGTTAAATGTCCATAAAATTTCATACGCCGTTTGCGTGCGACTGAAGAGAATCGTTCAGTTAATCCATATAGTTCTTCCGAGCTTTTTCGCATCCATATATCCTTTTGAAACTTGGACCCGAATATCTTCCTTACTATCTGTCGTTCAATTTTTTCGATGTCCTTGATGTGAACTGCGTGGAGTGCCTCTGGTAGGACAACTGTGTGGTAGTGTCGGAGTTTGGCTTTTGTGGATAGGGAGTTCTTATTGTAGAAATTCCAAGTGGTTGCGTATGCTCTGCGTAATTTTTTGCGCGCATTTTGTTTGCTGCTTTTTCAGTGCCTGAATGACCAATAATTTCACCCAAGTACTGGAACGTTTGACCTGATAGATGTTGCCATAGTTGGTCGCAAGTGATGCTTGGTGCGGATACTTGGAGTCCATATATTGCGTTATGTCGTAGGAGATGTGGAGACCAGTTTTGATGGCAATCTCGTGAAGTTTCTCAATGGCGTGCCTGGCTTCCTGGGCAGTTTGGGTAATTACTGCTAGATCGTCAAAGGCAAGGCTTTAATAATAACACGTAATCAGCAAGTACCGGTACGCGCAGGAACGTGCGAAACACAATGTAGAGGTGTCGGACAACCATTGCATTTGACAAACATGTTGTTTGTTTATATTTACGTGCGGCGCGTTAGCGATCCCAACTTGACTCGGTCAGACGCGGAGAAGAACTGTCCCAGTGCCGTCAGTCAGCCCAGCCATGAGAGGCAGAAGCCAGCCTACCGGTGTGCGGTGCAGCTAAGCTAGCACACCGGGCTTACAGAGGCTGAACGCCAAATATCTACATGAATAACATTATAAAACTGTGGAGACAAAGCTATCATGCTGGAGTTGCCATAAATCAGAATTTTCTTCTTGATACACTACTCTTTGCAGATGACCAAGTCTTTATTGCTAAAACTGGGAATGATCTCCAACGAGCATTATATAATCTACAAAATGTTTTTGTTCTTGTTTGAGTCTTCAGTCTTTTGACTGGTTTGATGCAGCTCTCCATGCTTCCGTGACCTGAGCTAATCGTTTCATCTCCACATAGCTACCACACCCTACATCCGAGAAAATCTGTTTAACATATTATAACCTTGGTCTACCCCTACAGTTCTTGTCCTCGACCCTTCCTTCCATAACTAAGTTTGCTATTCCTGGGTGTCTTAGTAAATGTCCTACCAACCTATCTCTCTTCTCCCAATGGTCTAAATACCTCTTCATTTGTAACCCTATACCATCTCATCTCCGGTCACACCACTTTTCAGATGCTAGAATTCTCCTCTTTTCTGCTGCTCCAACAGTCCAAGTTCCACTTCCATAGAGTGCCACGCTCCAGACAAAGGCTTTAAAAAAATACCTCCCAATACCTAAATCTATATTCGATGTCAACAGATTCCTTTTCTGTAGAAATGCTTTCCTTGCCTGAGCCAACCTACAGTTTATATCCTCTTTGCTTCGTCCATGACTGGTTATTTTGCTACTTCCTTTAGCTTTTCACCTGCCAATTTGATGTCCATAGAGGTTTCTGATTTATTTCGGCTGCATTCCAATATCTTTGTTTTACATTTATTGATTTTTATCATGAATTCTTTCCTCAAGACGGAGTCCATACCATTCAAAAACTCATTCAAATCCTCGGCCGTGTCGGCCAAGATGACGATGTCATCGGCAAATCTCAGAGTTGAAATTATTTCTCCTTGAATCTTCACTCCCACTTTATTCTTTTCTCCTAATTCCTTCATTGCTTGTTCAATGTAAGTTATAGAATGAAAATTATGGGTAATAAGTTGCAGCCGTGTCTTACACCTTTCTGAAAACCAGCTTCTCCCTCATGTCCAACAGCTCGAATGACTGCTGTCTGGTTTCTAGATTGTAGATCACCCTCCTATTCCTGTTCTGCAAAATGTTGTTTCAAAATTTGGAATGCAAATCTCAACGCATTAAACCAAAGTAAAGGGATTCTTGGGCAATGAACCAATTCAGAGCAAAATCTGCGTTGAATGGGTCAACTCTTTGAACTATCTTGATTACAACTTATCATTCCTGGATGAAGAAGGTAGGAGAGTCAAAATTTCAGAATGTATTATATGTACAGGAGGGATCAACCAAGTGTGTCAAGTCATCTCAGGAACAACGACACACTAGACTGAAGGTATATCAAACTCTGGCTAGACCATTTCTTGCATATGGAGGCGCGGCTTGGACCATCAGTAAGGCAGATGAAAAAGACTAACAACAACTGAAATGAGATTCATAAGACGACCTTATGGTTACTCCTTACTCGGCGGCTTCGGTGACGTAGTTTAGTAGCATGCTGAGCTTCTATGCCCAAGATCGCGGGTTCAAACCCGGCCGAAGTCGCCGGATTTTTTAATAGCGTTAAAAATCGCTCACTATGCCTTCCTTCGGAGGGGAAGTAAAGCCGGCAGTCCCATGTCATAGATTTATGGCATGTTAAAGACCCTCTCACTAATTACACCTGTGTGAAGCTAAATTATAGCTTAAAAATTTGAATAACGCTTTTAAGTTCCAACGTTCGTCGCCAGGAGTCGACTGCGGTGGCATCTGGTAACCTTCTTCTGAACTAGTAGTCGTTGACGGTGGCATTTGGCGGCAAGAGTTGGAAAAACTTGAAAAAATACAATGTCTGCAGTCCTTACATGAATGAAAACAGATAACACACACTAATACAGCCATCACAATTAACATCGGTTATCAGACAGATTCTACACACACCCAAAGTACACGGGGCTACATGACCGCGTTGTCACAGACCCTAAACTAAGGAACCAACCAACGCCTTACTCGATCATTGGAGTAATGAAGGTATCCTAAAAGAACTAAAAAATCCCAGTTGTACAGCAAATAGGCCTACAACAGCATAGGGAAAATGGAAGATCATGTGGACAGGATGAGTTCTAGCCGAGTCCCCTTAAACAGATTCTTTCGCATGCTCCATAAGGTTTATGAAACCTTGGGAAGTCCGAAGAAACGCTAGCTAGAGACCGAAACATGCCACATGTGATAGTTAATGATGATGATGATTATTCTCGGTTATTCGGAGACATAATAAGGTTAGTCGATATGGAGAATGAATATTTAATGCTTGTGAAATGTAATACGTGCCTTGTTCGATTGATAATAATTGTGAAAATCTGAAAGACACAGTTGAAATGTCTTGAGATGTAATTTACATGCTACCAAATTTCATTAACATCGGTCCAGTCAATCAAAAGTTATTTATGTGGGATGGGCATACACACACACGGACAAAAGTCGATCTCACAAGGCTATATTTTATATGATTAAAATGGCCAAACCTCCATGGGGAGTGTAAAGTACATGCCGATAAGCAACAGAGCAGTTGACATGAGATTTTAACACTTCGAGAGGCCATCCAGCTCATCCCATCATCAACTCTCACTGCAGCCTGTTTATAATTATCGACATAAATACTTTTGATTACCCGTAGCAGCCTTTGGGTAGATTATTGGCTGAGGAATAACCTAACCACCAAGGGAAGATGATTAAGAAAAGGAGATAGGTTTCGGACTGGAGAAAAAGGATAGAAAAATAGGATGAGAGTCCCACAAAAGTTATAAATTTAACCTTAAATGCACTTAGAGGCGGTTGCCACTGAAAATCCGTTCTCTGATGCCTAAAATGGGTAAGGGCTTGGTCTAAGCTGACGGGAAACACAGCTAGGACTTGGGCGGTTTGCCAGAGAAAGGCTTTAGTGTATTTCCTCCCAAGCATGCATAAGACTACTATGGGGAAGGGTGATAGTCTGGCAAGACAAATAGTAAAAGATTTGTTCTGTATTAACGATGGCATGAACTTGGGAAGAGTCAGGAAGGCCAGGATCTTGCCTAACCGTTGTATTTGCGAAATGATAAATCCAAAACCAAATATTTGATTTATTTAACAATTCAAAGAAGTTTAATGAATTTAACAAGTATGTAATATCTTTTTGACAAATATAGATCATTTAAACTTTTTAACAAATGGGGTCGCAGACCTCCTAACATTTAGAGATTGCTCCAGGCAAATAACAATCCTTTAGGTTTCAAACCTTTATATATGTTCTAAAATCTTTATAAGATTTAAAGAAGACAAATGAAATAATTAAAGTTTAAACATTAAATTGAGTACAAGGAGTGTACTTTAAGAAATTTCTGAGAGAATATTCTAGAGAGAGTGACAACTTCGAAAATAACAAAAAGAAAAACATGAAGAATAGGATGGAAGTTCCTATAACTTCTTATATTTGTGCAGAATTACTTTATAACAATTATACAAAAGAGAGCAGGTCACTTACGGTGAAACCTGAAGAGAAAGTCAAAAGGAAAGTTCTAGACTTCCTATGTTTAAGTAGGAATCGCGAGCCAAATGGGGCAGTTTCCATTTCGTAAGACCTAGAAATAACTCACTCAAGAGTTGAAAGAATTGTTTTCCCTGATTATAGGGAAGAAACAATGTAAGTTTGAACCGTGTATAAAACACGTAGTTATACAGTAATTAATTAATGATTAACAAGCAAAATGGAAGGGCACTTCGTAGAGTGACACCTTATAGAAAAGTTACAATTTTATTAATATGGTTTGTTAGTAGAAGGTTTAGGGGAGATCAATTGGGATTTAGGATCAATGTTCATGGCCTTATTTAAAGTAAACGGACGATCGCGACGCGGTAGAAAATTGGGACAAGCACTAGTTATCACTATAGTCTTTTAAATAGATGAAAAGTTCACTGTAGAGACACGAAAGTTTATGGAAAAGAAAGTTATTGCAAGGATGAAAATAACTGGTTGCACTAGGTAGGCGAGAGTCTATTTCTTGAGAAAGCTGTGAATTACAATTAAATGCGCCATAGAACATTCCAACGGTGGAAGAAAGTTCGCTATTGCAGTAATTTATAAGGAAGATTCCTCATTTTAAATAGTATTCTCACAAGTGAGGGAGAAATACCTGACGGCAAGACTCGCAGATAGAGTACAGGATCTGGAAGGTTCCAGAACGATCTTAATAGAAGAATGGGGCCAAAGATAATCCAGCGGAGGAACTAGCTTGGTGATTTATAGACAGCGGGTATTAGATAATATCCCACGTGGTGAGAAGATTTCTCATTTAACAAGCATAAGAAATGCTGCTTTTCACCAAGATCGGCTTAATTAGACAAAAGCCCAACATGGAAAATCCCGCGAAGGATGATTATTTCAACAAATCAGTAATTTCACACTGCCTATAAAAGATCGTTAAATGCATGAAGAAGTTAAAACCATGAAGATGAGGTTAAAACTTGATGTTTGTACTTAACTTTGCTGCATGGCGAAAGTGAGGTTCTCCTTGATGGTTAAAGCTACCACATGGCGTGGAATCTAAAAAATGCCTCGTTAGGTCAGGAGGCTAGCTCTAGTTGAGCCTTAACTGAGTCGACGGCCGGCGCACAAGTGAGACCCACTCAGCGGAGCACAGAGAGTCCAAGAAAGGGAAAGGAGTGGGGGTAGGAGACAAAAGGAATAATATAAGCATGACCAACATTGTAAACTGAAATTCTCTTGAGGAAATGGTCTTCAAAGAGTTGATAGCAAGCGATTCTAGCACAGCATGGTGAGTGAAAAAGTAGACGAAGTTCTCTTGCTCATGGAGATAATAGCTGACGATGGCAGCAAAATCTGGTGGCCAGATTGAGAAGGAAGTCCTCTTGCACCAGGAAGAGTTGAAGAGCTTCAGAGATTCGCTGCTAGATGACGCTAGGTGGGTCTTGGAAGATATATATCTAGAACAGACTCATAAAAGATATAAGCGACATGATAACCAAAGAAAAAATAGAAGATCACTGTTGGTGTTTGACAAAGAGGAAGGAATGAACATGCAAAAGCATTAAACTTTATATTCTCTCGTACCGTGTATTCCAAGAATACACCAGCCTTCCCTCAATTCCATAATACCTTAGGATGGTAAATATTGTGGGCTAAATTAAAACAAAATCAGTTAATAATTAGAAATACTAATTTAGAAAGAGCTACCAAAGTCCAGAAATCATACCGAATAACATGGAATCAATATAATAAAAGAGCGATGTCACGAAATGCATAACTACGGCACTACCAGACAGTTGTTCTTCCGGAAGCATTGTACGCCTCCGAAACTATATCTCTAGGAGGCCACTCTCAAATTGGTGAAATCAAAATTCAGGAACGTAAAATTCTCAGGAACATATATGGCCCCTTTTATGTTAATGGTATATTGATTAAAAGGAAAACCACGGACTTGTACACAATAATCAATAAGTTCACTGATACCGTGCGTAAGAGACGATTGAAATTTTATGTTCACATCTGCAGAATGGACAATACCAGATATGCAAAAAAGAAAAGAAAAAAAAACTTCTTGATATAATGAATTCCAAGAATGTCAAAATCAGTAGGTTAGAAGAAATCAAACAGGACTTAAAATAAATAAACATTACAGAAGATATCATCATGAATCGCAAGACTTTTGGAACTCTAGTTACAAATCACTCTTTAGACGAAAAAGCTAACAAGACCACTGAAAAAAAATGGACGGAGGAACGTAAGAAGGGGCATAGCGAGTGCATGAGGAGATTTTGGGAGGAGAAGAAGAGGAAAACACCATCAACCCGAGTCAACAAGTTCAAACGCGCTCCATAAGTGGGCAAAACGAAGAAAGAAAGAAAGAAAGAAAGAAAGAAAGAAAGAAAGAAAGAATTAAAAATATTTTATACTAAGCCGATTCACCAAAGGGTTTGAATGAGTTTTCAAATGGTATGGACTTCGTCCTGAGGAAATAATTCATGATAAAAATCAATAAATGTAAAACAAAAATAATGGAATGCAGCCAAAAGAAAACAGAAACCTTATTGACGTCAAATTGGCAGGTGTTAAAGTAAAAGGAAGTAGGAGACTTCTGTTACTTAGGAAGCAAAATAACCAGTGATGATGGACGGAGAGGATAAAAACTGTAGGTTGGCTGGGACAAGGACAACATTTCTAAAGAAAATAAATGAAGAGGTATTAAGACGAGTGGGGGAGGCGAGATGTCTCTGGTGACTGCTAATGAGGAAACGAGATAGGTTGGTAGGACACATACTAATTCACCCAGGAATAGCAAACTTAGTTATGGAAGGAAGGGTCGAAGACAATCTATATTTTTGTTTTAAGGGGCAGAACTACGAGGTCATCTGCCCCTTTCAACACAAATTAAAGTAGTCGAAGACAAGAACTATAGGGCTATACCAAGTATAGAACATGTTAAAGAGATTGCCTCGCATGTTAGGTGTTGTAGTTATGTAGAGATGAAAAGATTAGCTCAGGGCAGGGGGCACGGAGAGCGGTATTAAGTCAGTCAAAAGACTGAAGTCTCAAACAACAACAACAACAACAGTCCGAGTGCTCCATAAGTCTCACGGGTGCCAGCCGAAAGGAAATCAATTTCGAACCCCTAGGCGCGGTTCACATCTTCCTGGTAGTAGGCATTATGAAGCCGTCGATGACGGATACCCACAACTAAATATCAAAACCTGAGAGGGGATTCAAGGATGGTTGGTTTCTCAGTTTAGGGGCTGCGGCAACGCGGTCATATAGCCCCGTGTACTTTGGATGTGTGTAGAATCTATCTGATAACCGGTGTTAATTGTGATGGCTGTATTAGTGTGTGTTATCTGTTTTTAATTCAAGTAAGGGCTGCAGACATTCGATTTTCTAGTAGTTCCAAATTTGCTACCAAACGCCACCATCAACGACCAACTAGTTCTGAACTTGGTTACTAGATACAACCGCAGTCGGCTCCTGGCGACGAACGTTGAAACCTAAGAGCTTCAGTCAAATCTAACCTATAATTGAGCTTCACACAAGTGTAATTAGTGGAAGTATCTTTATCATGCCATAAATCTATGAAATGGGACCGCCGGCTTTACTTCCCCTCCAAAGGAAGGCGACCATGAACCTCCCAGTGCAGTAATCTTCTTCAGAAGAGCTCTTAAGATATGTGTTGTAGCATTTGGCCTCTTCCGCCCACCATCCACTCTCTTGAGTGTACACACACGTATTACTTAAGGACATACACGCCAAGTCCATTTGCTTATGTTTTCTATTATCTCACAGATTATACGTCTCACGACTCCCAACACAGCCTCTGTTCTTGGATAATATATTACAATTCACTGCATTACATTGTTGTAAAAATAACGGGAGCGCCAGACCGGAAGTGAGAGTTGAAAGGAGGAAAACAGGGATACATTTATCCCACCTTAGACAAAGATTGGTAGCATCTCTAGCAGCTCCACCTCAAACATATTTCCAATTTGTTGCCCACTGTTTTATGAGTGTTGGTTGTTTTATTCTCCAAGTGTCCATACATTATATTTTGGCTTGGCAATATCCAAATTGTTTCATACGACTTACACATGTAAAATTCAAGGTAAGTTTGGATTAGGGTTATATACTGCATTACCAAATTGGACAGCTAATTTTAACAGCACGATCCAACTAGTACGAATCTTTTGGTTTATTTCAAGGTTAGAAATTTTATACCATCAAAATTTTTCATATTTCACCAATCTATTAACAACATCATAACTGACAAGTATGTTTCATCTGAAAATGTTAAAGTTAGACTACATCAATGTGATACAGACTGCCGTATCCATTAAGGTTGATTTGTAGTCATATTACGTCCGATAATATTAAACCACACCGAAGGATCGTGATATAACTGGAAGATACATCATGTAGCAGCGACGTCCGATTCTCTATAACCAACCCATATTTATTAACAAGCAGTCTTTTAAGGCAGCGTTTCCCAATCTGTGGTACGCGTACTGCTGCAGTGGTACGCGGTGATGTTAAGAAAACTAAATAAAAAAAATAGACACGTTACGAAAAATATAACAAGAAGTTCCGTGACAAACTAAAGAGCCTACTTAAAAAAAAAAATTAAGATTCATGCCAATGATTAATCTATATGGATCTATCTAGAATAATGACGAAATTAAGTTGTTAATATAGACATTTCTAATTAGTTCGAAATACTGTATACCTGGCATAATGTAGCCTGTTGGCAGCCCTGGTGACTGAATATATTCTTAGTACCATTTCTTAAGGTACTGAATACAAAATTTGGTTGAAGTCCAATGGATATCATGGACGTTACAAGCAGTTAAACATTGGATCTAACAGCGCGTAAAATCATGTTGGCAACAATGACATACATGTATTGGTCAGAAATAATCTGAGATAATATGATCTATTGTTGTGTCAATTTTGAATGAAATCCATTAGTTAGTATAGAAGTTATATGCATTTAAAAATTGGACCTGTCAGCAGGCTTAGAATCATGTTGGCAGCACTGGCGTAGGCCTATACTAGTTACTCCAAATTAACCTAGAATGCCAGGTACTATACGTGTGCAAAGTTTAGAGCTATTGGCTAACATATTTTCTGATACATTGGTATTAGGGTAACAAAAATAGAGACAGTATTTATTAACAGTTGGCAGCCATGGTTACTCTTAAGAATCGGCATAGTCATAACTGTTTGGTACATATAGCACACACGAAATTTGGTTGAAATCCAAATGATAGTATAGAAGTTACATGTATTTAAAGTTAGACCTCTCAGCAGGCTTAGAATCATGTTGGTAGCACTGACGTATATAAGTTACTCCAAATTAATATAGAATGTGTGCATAGTGTGCATTGTTTAAAGCTGTCGGCTTGCATACTTTCTGATATATGGGTATTTGGATTTTAAAAATGAGAGCATTTATTAACAGTTGGCAGCCCTGGTGGCTCTTAAGAATGTGCTCAGTCATCTCTGTTTACGTACACATAGCACATACGAATTTTAGCTGAAATCCAATTTCTAGTGTAGACTTTATATGCATTTAAAATTTGGACCTATCAGCAGGCTTATAATCATTTTGGCAACACTGCCATATATGGCCTCCTGGAAATTAAACTGCAGTTTTATTATATATACGTGTGCCAATTTTGAAATAGCTCCCGTTCCTACCTTCCAAGATATCCAACATGGAGCTCAAATTTCAATTGTGATTTTTCAGCAGTTGGTAGCACTGAGATCATTTTCAAATATGGCCGTGAGATATTCATGTATTGGTCTTTACTCCTACCAAATTTTGTTTCGATTGCTGCAGCCGTTTAGGAGTTGATAGGGGACACACACACACAGCCAGACAGACAGACAGACAGAAGGACAGACATACAGAAGGATAGACAGACAGACAGACAGGCATACACACATTTGCCCGATCTCATAAGTCTACTTTTTCCTCATTTTTGCAAAATGTGAAAAGTAGGCTAAAAATATAAAAACATTGATATGTTGCCGGAGGACTTGAAGGCCAAAGTTAAGGAACAGTTTTATGAATTAAATTGTGATTCAGAACTAAGGCAAACTTCAAAAATGGCTCTTGTGAACTTTTGGGTTGAGGGGCATGCAGACATAACTGACAAAGCAGTTAGATTTTTACTACCTTTCACTACTTCGTACTTGTGTGAGACTGTATTTTCTTCACTTATTTATCTCAAGAATAAATACCGGAAAAGGCTCCTTACAGTGAAAAATGAGTTTCGTTTGAGACTCAGCAATCTTAAACCAGACATTCCTAAGTTGGCTTCTAATCTTCAAGCTCACCCTTCACATTGAAGTTGATAGTTGAACTTTGAATTTTATGTTTAATTATTAAGAGTTTTTAACTTAATATTATTTTTACAGTGTCATTTCTGAATGTTTGAATTGAATACTTATTGAAATACATAAAATAACAACTGGACACACTTTTTATTATTTGAACTTTACCGACAGTAGTGGCTACGCTGGCTAAAGCGCAGTGTTAGGTCATGGGGCCAAGCTCCCTGCTGACTCGGTAGACGAGTGGGTTCGAGCCCCACCGTCGGCCGTCCTTGAAATGGTTTTCCGTGGTTTCCCCATTTTCAACACCAGGCAAATGCTGGGACGGTACCTTCTGACAGGCCACGGCCGCTTCCTTCCACATCCTTCTCCAATTTCATTCACCTTAATCAATTCCATCTCTCATCCCGACGCGCAGGTCGCCCACGGGCGGCGAATAGAAAGACCTGCACTAGTTCTCTGAGAAGACCACACGGGGGAAAAAAAAAGAAAATGAACTTTAACTCCCACAGTGTAACTCTAACAAACACAATTTACAATCCAACTTTTGGCCTACTACGTAGTGGTGGTGTGGTTATAGTTACTGTATCTCCCAACCATTAGGTGGTACTCACACAAAAAAGTTTGGGAAACACTGCTTTAAGGTACATTTATACTAATTCTATTCCTATTTATTCATGAAAATGAAAATCCACAGCCTGCTTCCAGTCTCCGACCGGGTCAGGAATGGAATGAATGAAGCCCCCATCTAGCGACGAGGATATGAACTGTGCCGGCTGCCGAAGCCTGACGCACTCCTCTGGGGCAATGTTTAAAAGAATGACAGATGAAATGAAATGATAGTGGAGAGTGTTGCTGGAATGAAATTTTGACAGGGACAACCGGAGTACCCGGGGAAAAACCTGTCTGCCTCCGTTTTGTCCAGCACAGATCTCACATGGAGTGACCGGGATTTGAACCACGGACCCAGCGGTGAGAGGCCGGCGTGCTGCCGCCTAAGCCACGGAGGCTCTCCTATTTATTCATATGTTTTCTGATTATTTTTGTGAGGTTTCTTTTTATTTATATTTCTAATAGTGTTTTGTAATATATAAATAGCTCCTGGCACTACAGCCCATGAAAGGCCTAGGCCTATCAAGTGACCGCTGCCCAGCCAATTGGCCTGCAGATATTGGGGTGACACGTGATCAGCGCATCGGGTTCCCTCGGCCGTTAATCTTGGTTTTCGTGATCGGGGCGCTGTCTCACTGTCAGAGAGCTACTCAATTGTGTGTACCCCGTTCCAGCCCTCACATCAGTTTCTAAAATCCCTGACGGAGCCGGAAATAGAACCCGGGGCCTCCGGGTGAGAGGCAGATGCGCTACCCCAACACCACGGGGCCGGCAATAGTGTTTTGTAAGGATATCCATTTTCTCTTTTATCTTTGTAAACTTAGTTTTAAGATTGTTTTAATTCAATCTAGGCTGACGAGGGTGTCATTGAACAGTGAAACATGCACGTATAAGTAATAATTAAACTACATTCTTTAGTGTTCGACAAGGCGGTTTCGAATCACATCTTGGGAGACCACAAATTCAGATATTACTACTGTAATTATTTGTTTTAGTTATTAATGGTGTCCACCTCCTGGTGTAGTGGCTAGCATACTTGGCTGTCGCCCTACAGGCTAGAGTTCGATTGCTGGGTCAGCCAAGAAATTCAATTCGGGTCTGAGGGCTGCCTTGAACGGGGTACACTCAGCCTCGTGTGGCAAAACGGAGAAGAGGTGGGTTCGATTCCTACCTCAGCCATTCTGGAAGTAGTTTCTCATGCTTCCCCACTTCTACTCCAAAGCAAATGCCGCGATTGTATCTAACTTTGGGCCACGGCCATTTCCTACCCAAATCCTACCTTGTTTACAAGTACACACACTAGTACAGACACCACAGTGACAAAGGTTATCAGACAACTTCTAAACACACCCAAGTACACGAGTTTGCACCACTACGATGTCACAAACCTCCTAAAAGAATCAAAAACAACAACTGAAGAAGAAAAAGACAAAAAGAAAAAGAACGAAGAGAAATAAAATAAAATAAATGTCCTCATCCCTCGAAGATTGAGGATCGTGGGTCTGTTAAAGAAATAGAGCCATGAAAGGCATATAGGATACAGGGGAAATAAAAGAGGGCTCACCCCAAAATAAATGAAAAAAGGGAAAAAGTGTACTCAACTCAGGAATGCTAGCCATTTCACCACGAGGTGGTCTTATAGAGTTTATCTGATAATCTGTATTATTGTGGTGACTGTTGTAGTGTTGCAGTGAGGAGCGTGGACAAGGATGAATATACGCAACCAGCCATTGTTATCTGTTCACCGGGTGGGACGCGGTAGCGCCTTTTACTGAAATGAAACGTGACTCTTTCCAACATATTGAAACGACAAAAAACATTTCGAAATTGCAGTAGTCCTGTGTTTTTCGTGGTTTATATACTGTGTTCGTCAAAATATCTGTTAATGTGTTGAGTAGTTTTGCTTCAGAGAGTAACAGTCAGACGTCACTAGAGTTTTATATATTAGTATAGAACTATAGATAATATTAGGACCTGTAAATAAATAAATAAATAAATAAATAAATAAATAAATAAATAAATAAAGTAGGTAAATGAAAATATTAATACACAAATAAATACAAAACACATAAATAAATATGTAAATAAGTGATTAGAAAATAAGTGAACGAATGAATAAAGGAATGAATGAATTAATGATTTAATTAATGAATGATTGTATGAATAAATATATGAATTTTTCAATGAACAAAAAATAAAAATTCAGAATTCAAAATAACAAATCACAAATTAAAAATTACGAATTACAAATTAAAAACTAAAAATTAAAAATTAAAAATTAAAAAAATAATCAAATAAATAAACAAACTAACTAACTAAATAATATAATAAATAAATTACCAAATAAATAACTATTCAAACAAATGATTAATAAATAAGTGAACAAATGAGTGAATAAATACGTAAATAAGAGAATATAACATTCCAAAAATACTATAAATTAATGAGTAAATAAATAATTGTACAAATAAGTGTACTAATAATAGAATGAATGAATTAATAAATTAATTCATTAATGCATGATAAAGTAAATGAAATCTTAAAGAAATGAATGAATGAATGAATGAATGAAAGAATAAATACAAAAATAAATAAATACATAAATAAATAACAGCGGCAAGTTGATAAATGTATCTTCCCTCCCATAATATGTCAGTTCCTGTGCCTTGTGATCCAGTACAGCCTAACCCCTAATTATGTTCACGCAAGGAACGCGGGAGTGTGGGAGTAGCTCGTAGGTGCTTGTCAGACCGCTCCCTGTCCGCTGGCTACTCCACTCTGGGTCACCAGGTCGGGTCGGGTCGGACTGGGCCATTGACGGCCAACAAGATAATGGCTGCGTGCCGTCTGTTTGGAGTAAAGCGAGCGATTCTGGTCAAACATATGAGAACTATATTGGGCCAGAATCACAGATATGAACACATACGCCCGAGAATTGCCATGAGCGTTAAATTATGCACTATAACCACAAGGGGGAGTTAGAAGTCCATAAGCCAAGGGTGAGAATCCCGGGGCTGACAGTGGTCATCCCAAGTGTAGATTTTGATCGACACTTTTATTAATTTACAAAATGTCCCCTTGCTTTCAGCTTTTCTTTCCTATTCCCATCATATCTACATGTTTGTAGGATTTCTTTTACTTTCTTTACATTGGGTGCTAAAACTACACATGTCTTGATTAGGTATTATTATGCCATTTTCATTGTGAGTATTCTTTAAAAGAAAAGTTTCATAGAGAGGCAAATTAAATCCCTACTTCACTGAGTGAGGTTCAATTTTTAGCTGGGGAACTAAACAAGAGTAAAACATTATTAATTTTTTATAAACATGCCTCCGGACATAGTCTACAGTCACAATTCAGTCAGCCATCCTCGAAGTGGTTTTCCGTGGTTTCCCACTTCGTCTTCGGGAAAATGCCGGGATGGTTCCTACTGTAAGGCCACGGCCGCCTCCTTCCCCCTTCCTTGCCTATCCATCCTAATCTTCCCCTCCTCCCTTCCCTCATGAGGCCCCTGTTCGCTTTGCAGGTGAGGCCGCCTGGGCGAGGTGCTGATCACACCTCACCAGTTGTATCCCCTCCGACCAGATGTTCCCAGCTCTAGGACACTGCCTGGAAAGGCGGTAGAGGTGAGTTCCCTCGCTGAGTCCGTGGGAGCCACCAACCTGGAGGGTAAAATTGACTAAATAAAAAAATATTTTATTTTTATTACCCTGGTTAGTAATGTTTTATCCCCTGTGGACTTAAAACTTTTCCCATAAGGAATTGAACCTACAATTTTTCGAAATTGGAGATCCTGGGGGACACTGGAGCTCGGTTCATTCTTCCTTTTTTTATTGACTTTGGAGTGCATCCTCTAAATTAAGTGATTTCAATCCATTGTTCACAAATCTTTAAATAGTTTAAGAGTGGACAATCGGTAATAAAAGAATTCCAAACTTTCTAGTCTAAATTTGCACGAAAACTAGAATAAAGTGATCGAAACAAAACGTGTGGCATTAACAAAGCTCCCCTTTTAGTGGAAAATGTAAAAAAATTATGAGCCTTACAGTAGTCGCATATGACATGTAACATCTGGCATGTTATTCGAATAATTCCATATTACTTACTCGCATGTCTTTAAGAATGAACTCATAGTGCTATCTTGGGCCAGAGAACATGAAGGATTCCTTCGTGTTATTACCATCGGTAAGTTCTCATTACTATTATTTCTGCAATAACTACAGTACGTGTAAAACTCCACTGACAAATCCTTTCTGCATTTATGATAATTATAATAGTGCTGTATTTTGGCCGACAGTACCTCGAGTGCTTACATTAAATAAGAATACAGCAAAATTTAACAAATCATAATTTTTTCAGCAAATATGATATAATTAATATTTTCACACCAAAGAACGACAGTTTGAAGATGATTTATTGTAAGAATATCTGTAATGGGGCCTCTAAACCTTGAGGTAAACCGTATGCGATTTATATTCCACATAGCCACATGGCTGACAGTTCGTCATTGTACCAATCTCCGCCACCGCGCGCGCTCATTTTTTCCGTTGCATATCCGTCCCACTTCCGTCCCTTTTTACAAAATCACCCCCACAAAAAATATACAGCAACCGAGTGGAATGATGTTACATATTAACAAGTAGTTCCGTGAATAACTATACAGCCTATTTTCATATATTCTACTTATGTTATTTGCCACTATCAACATACAATATTTCAGTTTGATTGCTGTAATAGATTCGTAGATATTGAGAACCGACTAAATATTTCGGATGGTCGCCATGTTGGATTTTATATATGTAGGTCCTAGAGATGTGAACTGCTACATGAAGATTATTGTGCACGTGTACCATTCAAACTTCAATCGCATGATTCGGACACAAGAAGTAACAAGGAGATTTTAAAATTTCGCACAGCTGCCATCTTGTGGTTATGGAAACAATTGAAATAAATTAGATGCCAGTGGATTAACATTCGTATAAGGATTTACTGTACCAAGTTCCACTGCACTCGGATGGTTAAATTGCGAGAAACGTCCATTTGAATATTTATACTTCGCGTCGCCGCCATGTTGGATTTGTGATCACCGAGTTATTTAAAGTCCTATAGGTGAATTTAATTTCAAAGCCCCTATGAACATAAAAAAATCAGTGTGATTGCTATAATAGATTCGTAGATATTCAGAGCCATCTAAATATTTCGGATGGTCGCCATGTTGGATTGTTAAATGTATAGGCCATAGAGTCATGTACCATTAAAGGAAAATTATTGCGTAGGTTCTTTGTTCAAACTTTCACTTCGATCGCATGATTATGACACCAGAATAAAAACTTAATTTAAAATTCGCACAGCCGCCATCTTGAGGTTATGTAAACATTTGAACTAAATGAGATACCAGTTCATTACAATGTGTATAAACATTTCCTGTACCAGATTTCATTGCGTTTGGAACATTAAATCGCGAGAAAGGTCTATTTAAAATTTTCAAATTCGCTTGGCCGCCATGTTCGTTTTGTAGTTGACCGGGTTTTGAATGTCTGATAGATGAACTTCCAGTAGTGCCCTTTATCTCCGTACGAAATTTCAGGGTGATACCGCTAATAGTTTCAGAGATATAGAATGCCGGTGAAATATTTCGCACATCCACCATCTTGTGGTTATGTAAACAATTGAACGAAGTTAGATGTCGGTGCATTACAATGTGTATAAATATATACTGTACCAAGTTTTATTGCGTTTGGTTGGTTAAATCGCGAGAAACATCTATTTAAATGTCGCAAATTCGCGTGGCCGCCATGTTGGTTTTGTAGTTACCAGTTTTTCAAAATGTACATAGATGAACTTCTAGTAGTTCCCTTTATCACAGTAAAAAATTTCAGGGTGATATCGGGAATAGTTTCGGAGATGTTGAATGCTGGTGAAATATTTATCACAGACGCCATGTTGGATTGGTGAGACCTAACAAAATTGGGAGGGCACGGTCAGGGTCGTCGGGAATAGTGCTATGAACTTACCGAGTTTCGTTGAAATCGCTCCAACCGTTTAGATTTTATTAGGGAGGGACACACACATGCCTCACACACACACGGACAAAAGGTGATTTCATAAGCCTATTTTTTCAAAATTGAAAATAGGCTAAAAATATCCAGCAACCGAGCGGAAAGATGTTATACATTAAAAAAATAGGTTAGTGTCAGATTCTTTATTTTTTTATTAAAACTATTGATTAGTCATTTGAAATAATTTCAGCGCCTTGCAAAACTTTTCTACTGTATTAAGTCACAAAACATGCAAAGTAAATGTTGGAAAATTACCATAGAGTCTAATAATTTGCACCCCTCTGATGTAGAATCATAAACGACAGCAAACTGAGAGTACCGTAATAATAACGTTTCTTTAAAGTTGTCATTCAAGACCATCTTACAATATTCTCCCACTTTGATCATGAAATTCAAGGCTCACTGTAGGTCCTTTCTAATGACATAATCCATTCTCAGTTTGCGGTAATCTCAAACTCCATGACGCAATGAGAACAACAAGGCTGTGAAATCATGGCCCTATGTGCCTTGGAGACGTTCGTTAGTACACATGATTTGCATGTATTTGTTCTCTCTAGAAAGCCTTGCATATAACTTCTCTCAATATTTAGAAACCGTGCCGGCGCGTCGAAGGCTAGTGGCTTCAAGGCTAAACATTCAACTTTGTAAACCACCTCCAGTGGCGCAGTCAGTTGGCACCTGAGAGTGGGCAAATTCGTGGGAGCTGTGTTTTTTTTTGCATGTTAAAGATCCCCTTCGGAGCAAAATTGTGGCACCCCCGCGTCTCTGAAAATCTCAGTAGTTAAACGGGACGTAGAAACAATAACATTAATTATTACCTTTTATATTCGACGATGTCGAAATGTAAATATTATGCGTCAGGCTCATTATAACACAATTTTTCATTATGAAACAGTTTCTCCCACCAATCAGGGCTCAAGAAACAGTTGTGTGATCAATTAGGCAAGGGTAGCATCGCATCTGCGCTGACTTCCACGGCCTTCTATTTTAAATTCCACTGCGTGGCTCCTAGTGCCATAGTGGGGTATTTCAGGAGGCCATGGTATTCTCTGCGTCCCATGCGCTCTGTTCAGTAGCCTACATAAAACTGGCGAAATTTCGACATATATTTATGAATATTTATGTTCGAACATAAAATAGTTATAATTATCGTCGAACATAAACAGTCGTATGCAACTCGCTAAAATGGTGATTAAGACACTCGTATGGAAATTATAAAACCCGCTTCGCTCATTTTATAAACATACTCGTGTCTTAATTATTGGCATTACAAGCTCGTTAAATAATGTACCATTTATTGTCGAAATTATTATGATGATGATGATGATATTGTTGTTTTGAGGGGACTAACATCTAGGTTATCGGCCCCTAATGGGTTGGGTGATTGTGAAACGTGAGATGAGAATGAAAACTATAACTAATACTAACTACAAACTTACATACTAGAAGAAGAAAAGGTAAACAAAGAAAGGATACGGCAAATAAAGGACAGGAAGAAAAGAAATACCCTCAACCCTCGAAGAATAAGGATTTAGGGACTTGGAAGGAAGAAAAGCCATGAAAGACAGATAGGAAAGCGAAAGAAGAGAGGGCCCACCCTAAGGTCAGAGGAAAAACGGGACAAAGCGGACACAGCTCAGGAATCCCCCGGGGTCGCCAACTCACCAGCCGTGAGCCCTTGAGGGTGCAGCACTAACCAGGGTGCACCAGAAGTGGTGGGGCTACACACACACCCTGCCTCCTTGAGGGCCTTGTGCAGCAGAAGGCAGGGGATAACATGAAAAGAAAAAGTAGGCTGATCACTCGAAGAATGAGGTACCGTATCAGGAAAGATGAGACAAGGGCCAATTAAGGCGGGAAAGTGAAAGACTCCCTAGGCCTCGGATACCCTAATACCGTCGGGGTCGGAAGAGAACAAGGGTTGACCAAGAAAGAAGACGGAGAGGATTCCGGCACAAGTATGTGGAAGCAATGCCGGACTCGGCTGGGGTCCCGTGGTCGCTAACCCACGTCCCACTCGATGTAAGCCCCTGGAGGCTCTCGTCGAAATAGTCTTGTGTCTACGGTATTTCGTGGAAAACTAAACCTATTATATATTCAGAAACGTACATTGTATTCCTGCTATAAGACCTTCTCCTGGCGCAGTGGCTGGCATTCTTGATTGATACCCCTGAGGTCCTGGTTCGATTCCCGGCTCTGCCAAGAAATTGAAATCTAGTTTTCATAACTAGGCAGTTATAAGCAACACTGACTACACATAAATAAAATGAAGAATGATATTAAGTATTATACGTGTTGACTGATATCAATCTCAAATTATAGTAGCCGCCTTGTCATGCACTTAGAAAGACGTTTAATATGTAAATAGCTTGCCTCGGTGGGTGAGTGGATAGCGTGTCGGTCTACTAACCCCAAGATTGCAGGTTCGCTCCTGGCCGTGGTAAGTGATTTTCGAAAGGTGGCAAAAATACGACACGAATGTCATACGATGTTGGCATGTCAAAGAACCCATTTGAATTCAGTAGGCCGTGTTCAAAATGAAAAAATTAATCTCGGGAGTTTCCGCCAACACAAAGTTCCTAATTTCTCTACTAGAAAGCGCTATAGTGTTCAAGGAGCTTAGATATCTAACCTCCTTGACTTTAATAGTGATTCAAGGAACAACGAAATTCGACATGCAAGCTAACCTCTGGGTATCAAATTACAAAGCTTGCACCCGGCACCTGAGGCCATATGATATTATTATTATTATTTATTCAATTCACCATTACAAACATGGGTTAGTCTAAAGCACGGGTTAAACCAAGTGCTTTACAACAATACATAAAAACTATAGTACAAACTATAATACATATCATGTATATACAAAATATAAGAGTTCATAATCACTCATTCATTAGCAAGGAAGGATCGCACAATATTGCATGTGGACAATAGGACCGAATGCTGCATACTCTTGTAGATGGTCGGCGGAAGATCCAATTCTTTCAGACTCTTGTGGAGTGTGTGAGGTATGAGGCCGTTGACTGACAAGATTACAGGCACTATCCGGACGCAGTTCATCTTCCATATCCTCTTGATTTCCTCTGCGAGCTGTCTATACTTGGAGATTTTTTCATTGTGTTTACGTTCGATGTTGGTGTCGTTGGGGACTGCTATGTCTATTATAAATGTAGTGCCATCAGCCTTATTTACTACTATGATGTCTGGTCGATTGTGATCTATTGTTTTATCTGTCACAATACCAGTGTCCCAGTATATTTTACACAGTTCACTTTCAAGGAGGGATGGTGGATGATACTTGTAGTAAGGGATATACTCCTCAGTTAATTAATATTTCTGTGCGAGTGCTTGATGAATGATGCCTGCAACCTGATTGTGCCGCTTTGTATATTCAACTGATGCTAGTATTGGGCAACCTGCAGTGACATGGTCAATGGTCTCGAGATGAATGGCGCATCGCCTGCATTTGTCTGAAATTATACTGGTATCTTTGATGATGTATTTCTTGTAATTTTTTGTAGCAATGACTTGATCTTGGATGGCAATTGTAAATCCCTCTGTTTCTCCAAACGTCGACCACTTTGTAACCACATACACGATGCGCTTTTATCAATACTCTGTTGGGATAGGTTGCTGTAGTATTTTCCATGGAGGGTCTTTTCTCCCCATGCCTTTTCTTTTTCATGTAAGTGTAGTGGCTGGCTGATATGATCATCAGAGGATGTACGAAGGTTCAATACTGTGTGTTTATCAGCAAGTACAATGGCTTTATGGAGAATGCTGTTTTCCTTTCTTTGATAGAAATATCTTCTAAGGGTTTTAATTTGGTTCTGGAGCAAAATTTGTAAATCCAGTACTCCTCGACCTCCCATCTTTCGTGGAAGAGTGACCCTTTCTTTACAGGCGTTTGGATGGTGTAAACGGTAAGTAGTGAGAAGGGTCCTTGTTTTTCTCTGCAGGCTTTCCATTTCTGTTGCTGACCATTTCAGAATACCAAATGAATATACTAGGGTTGGTATAGCGTATGTGTTGATAGCTTTAATTTTGTTCTTTGCACATAGACTGGTTCGCAGCACTTGATGTAGTCTTGTGGTATATTTTCCAATGAGTTCATCTTTGATACTTTTATGATCCAAAGTTGTATTTTGAGCAAATCCCAGATATTTGTAGGTTTCTATTTCAGTCATTCCTTCAATTAGAGATCCTTTGCGTAGCTCATGTGGTTCAGAAGTTGCATATTTACCTCTTTCAATTGTCAGACGCTTGCATTTCTTCACTCCCAGCGTCATTCGGACATCGGATGAATATGAATCTATTATATTTAGCATGGCATTCATTTGAGTCTCACTGTGTGCATATACTTTGAGGTCATCCATATAAAGGAGATGGGATATTCTGTATTTCCTATTGTAGTATTTGATGTCAAATCCGAAACCGGTGGATTTTAGAATTTTAGAGAGAGGATTGATGGCTAAGCAAAACCATAATGGGCTTAGCGAGTCTCCTTGATAGATACCACGCTCAATTTTTATTGTGTCAGATGTGACACATTCATTGTCTGTCTTAGTATACAGTACTGTTTTCCAATTATCCATCGTGACCTCCAGGAAGTGAATTACAGCAGGGTTAATCTTATACGTATGGAGGATTTCTTTCAGCCATGAATGCGGGACTGAATCAAATGCTTTCTGGTAATCTATGTATGCCGTATATAGATTCCTTTGATTATGTATCGCCTGTTGTGTTATCACAGAATCAATAACTATCTGTTCTTTGCATCCTTGCGACAGCTTCTTGCATCCTTTCTGTTCCTCAGCCAAAATGTTATGTTTGTCGAGAAACTTGTATATTTCGTCCGCAATTATGGACGTAAATAGTTTGTAAAGTGTTTGGAGACAGGTGATAGGTCTGTAGTTTATTATTATTATTATTATTATTAATATTATTAATATTATTATTAATATTATTATTATTATTATATTTAAATTAATACGTACATGTTTCGGTACACAATGATACCCTCGTCAGCGTAGATTGAAATTATATAATAATCTTAAAAACTATGTTAATAAATATCAAAGTGAAAATGGATATCCTTACAAAGAACACATTAAAATTTAAATGAAATGAAAGGTCACAGAAAAAAGTTACAGTCTGTCTGAAAGACTAGAATTTATATCATTTCAAATGACGCATGCTACAACTGCCTTCTCGCTTCGCTCCAAGCCCCAGGTCGCTCGACGCCCCAGGACTCTTTCCACAGACTCCATTACCTATTAACTTAGGCTTCCCGCGTGGCTGAATGACGTCACGCACTCGCCGGCCATTACGCATTAACTTAGGCTTCCCACGCGGCTGCATGACGTCACACGGTCACCGTCTACGTAACGCATAACGTTAGACTCAAGCATAACGATGATTTCGACAAGATCATTTGTAATGATAAAACAAGAAAAATACATAAAAGAAACAAGACTAAAGTTAATATAAATAGACTTTTAAGGTAGATTTATATTAACTGTAGTCTTGTTTCTTTTATGTATTTTTCTTGTTTTATTTGTGATCTTTCATTTTACAGTATTTCAATTTTAATGTGTTCTTTGTTAGGATATTCATTTTCACTTTGGTTTTTGTTAACATAGTTTTTAAGATTCTTTTATTATTTCAATCTATGGTGACGAGGGTATCAATGTATACCAAAACATGTACGTATTAATTTAAATATTAAACGTGTTTTAAGTGTTTGACAAGGTGGCTATTATAATTTGA
The DNA here is from genome assembly GCA_946902985.2 of Meconema thalassinum. Classification (NCBI taxonomy): domain Eukaryota; kingdom Metazoa; phylum Arthropoda; class Insecta; order Orthoptera; family Tettigoniidae; genus Meconema; species Meconema thalassinum. The sequence goes on from OX336396.1 coordinate 168,010,739, forward strand.
GATACACATAAATATTTATAATTCAATAACATTAACAATTGTAAGCAATATTGTGGCAGGACAGCCTAACTTCCTAATTTATTTGTTTTGATTAATTATCTCCAACATTTCTGGATCAAATGCATCCGAAATATACAAGAAAATTGAAAGAATACATTTACTTAAAAATAACTGGTATGAATATGAATAGTTGTCAGACTGCGTCAGAATTAATTTCTCTATCTGGGAAACTAATATAGAACGTTATTCTCATAATGACCATGTCTGTTCAATATTTCAGTTACCGTACATACGTTTGAGGTAAACTAGCCTAACTTGTCAGGTTTGTTCAATTGGACAGTTAAGAGTGGGCGGGGTCGGAGGCGTAGTTGGTAGCATGCTGAACTTCTATGCCCAAGGTCGCGGGTTCAAACCCGGCTGTAGTCGTCGGATCTTTTAAGAGCGTTAAAAATCCCTCAGTATGCCTTCCTTCGGAGGGAAAGTAAAGCCGGCGGTCCCATGTCATAGATTTATGGCATGAAAAACAACCTTCCACTAACTTCACTTGTGTGAAGCCAAAATTTGTAGGTTAGAATTGATGACGCTCTGTTAGTTCCGCGAGGTGCTGACTGCGATGCCATTTAGTAGCCAAGTCCGCAAACCAGCTGTCGTGGAAGGTAGCATTTGGTAACAAAAGTAGGGACTCTATTATTTAAACTAGTTTCCATGATGGTTCCGTATTGACGTACTAAATAGTTTTAACAACAAATTGTATATCCGCTTTAGTCAATACATAAACGAAAATAAATTATAATTACACTTGCTCCTGGTACATGTTTCGGGGATTAATTGCTTTTATCCCCTTCATCAGCCAAGACAAATATCCGAAGAAAGATATAAGATAGCGTAGCACTCAAAAAATAAATAGCTATTTAACTTAATATGGTGCACCATATAAGTAGGTCACAGGAAATTGTTGAGCAAAACTAAAAAAAAGTCCTCTCGGCACGCCGGAAGGCGGAGGTAGATTTCACCGGACAAACTTGCGGATAGGCGAAAATAGGCAGAATATGCAGGTTTTCGTAGAAGGATCAGACCTCATTTATTGCGTGAAAGTATTTTATAATTGGAGATTAATTAACTTTGTTTTTCGTCATTTTATGCATATTTTAAACATTTTATTGTCTTATGATGACGGTAACCTTCTTGTCATTTGGAGTCCATTTTTAGCCTATTTTCAATTTTGAAAAATAGGCTTATGAGATCACCTTTTGACCGTGTGTGTGCGTGTGCGTGTGTGTGTGAGAGAGGTGTGTGTCCCCCCCTAATAAAATCTAAACGGCTGGAGCGATTTCAATGAAACTCGGTAAGTTCATAGCACTATTCCCGGCGACCTCGACCGTGCCCTTCAAATTTTGTTACGTCTCACCAATCCAACATAGCGGCTGTGCGAAATATTTCACTAGTATTCAATATCTCCGAAACTATTACCGATATCGCCCTGAAATTGTGTACGGTGATAAAGGGCACTACTAGAAGTTCACCTATGAGACTTTCAAAAACCTGGTGACTACAAAACCAACATGGCGGCCAAGCGATTTTGAGACATTTAAATAGACTTTTCTCGCGATTTAACAATCCGAACGTAATGAAACTTGGTACAGCAAATGTTTATACACATTGTAATGCACTGGAGTCTAATTTAGTTCAATTGTTTACATAACCTCAAATTGGCGGCTGTGCGAAATATTTGACTGGCATTCTATATCTCCGAAACTATTACAGATATCACCGTGCAATTTTGTACGGTGATAAAGGGCGCTGCAATAAGTTTATGGCAACCACTGATAGCTCTTGGCATTTTCTTATAATTCCGAAATCATTTTTCTCATCCCTTGGCGTAATGGTGGGTGATATCAAAAATTCTTTCAGACAAAAGTTTTAGGTAATTATTAGGGGAATATTGTCCATTTTGTACGGTTTTGATATTGTGCCTATTAAGAGAGATATGATTAATGTTTCCCGAAAAACCCACTTTTTCCCACCCCTTTGGTCAATGGTTGGTGCTATAAAAAAACTCGTCTAATTCGTATGCAGGCATTTGATTTTGGACCTGTTGAGCATAAGGCATCTTCATTGGTTGTGTCCATATGGTGAAGTATTGTGAATTTTGTCAATTCAATCTTCGACCACTGTTTTGGAGCGGATTTACGAGTTAACTGTCCACTGATTCTCTGTGTTTTGATGGCTGAATATCATCACTGTTACATATATGTTTTTAGTTTTGCTCAACAATTTCCTGTGACCTACTTATATGGTGCACCATATTAAGTTAAATAGCTATTTATTTTTTGAGTGCTACGCTATCTTATATCTTTCTTCGGATATTTGTCTTGGCTGATGAAGGGGATAAAAGCAATTAATCCCCGAAACATGTACCAGGAGCAAGTGTAATTATAATTTATTTTCGTTTATGTATTGACTAAGGCGGATATACAATTTGTTGTTAAAAAGTAGGGACTACTTGACATTATTGTCTGCAGTCCTTACTTGAATTAAAACGTATAACACACACTAATACAGACATCACAATTAACACCGGTTATCAGACAGATACTACACACACCCAAAGTACACGGGGCTACATGACCGCGTTGTCGCAGCCCCTAAACTAAGGAACCTACCAACCAACAGTTAAGTGTGACAGAAGCTGGATGAGAAAGAAATCAACATCGTCTGAATAATTAGCTATGTACTTAAAATTCACATCTAAGTCATAAGACCAACCTGGCCATTTACAAGCCATTACAGTTCATCCAAACCTGAAGGTCAATAGCCACTGACATATCACAACAATAAATCCCATACTAACAAATCTGGCCACTCCGTGCTGTAGCCGCTAACATTCTTGACTGTCGGCCCGGAGATCCTGGTTGATTCCTGGTTCTGCCAAGAAATTCAATTCTGGTCTGAGGGCTGGAACGGGGCAAATTCAGCCTCGTGAGGCAAAACTGCAAAGAGGAGGGTTTCCATTACTACCTCAGCCATCCCGGAAGTGGTTTCCCACTTCTACGCCAGGCAAATGCCAGGATGGTACCTAAACTAAGGACACGGCCGCTACCTACCCAAATTCTACCTCAATTAAAAATACACACACTAATACTGACACCACAGTGCCACAGGTTATAAAAAAAATGTTACACACACACCCAAGTACATGGGGTTACATGAACAAAATGTTGCAAAGCCCCTATGAACAAACAACAACAACAAAAACCGATTTGCTTGAGTGTAAAGGTTCTGATGATGATCACTTGACGATCGAAACTGGTCATCCAAGGGTAATAATTAATCTTATGTAATTTTTTTCTTGATTTTGCTGATGACATCTGTATGCTAGCACAGCGCTTTAGAGACATAGAGGGAAAACTGGCAAACTTAGAACTTGAAGCTGCTAAGGTTGGACTTAAGATAAACCCAAAGAAGGCAAAGGAGCTGAGAGTGAACTCCACAGTACAGGCTGGTCTCACTCTGGGAGGTGTAGATGTAGAACAGGTGGATACATTTCTTTACTTGGGAAGCGTGGTAACGAGAAGTGGAGGGGCTGAGGAGGATGTCAAGAGCAGAATAAGAAAGGCAAATGGGGCGTTTGTGCAGCTCTATCCAGTATGGAGAAACCGTAACATATCCAGGAAGACGAAAATCAGACTTTTTAATACCAATGTGAAAGCTGTACTATTGTATGCATGTGAAACATGGAAAGTTACCAATCCTATCAGCCACCAACTTCAAGTATTCATCAATCGTTGTCTGCGTCGAATTCTGGGTATACGATGGCCAGATATAATCCCAAACGAAGAGCTGTGGCAAAGGGCTAACCAACAACCTATAGAAGTCCAAATTAAACGGAGGAAATGGGGCTGGATTGGGCATACTCTGCGGAAACAGAATGATGCAGTAGAAAGGAGAGCTCTGGACTGGAATCCTCAAGGAGCTCGGAGACGGGGAAGACCAAGGAACACCTGGAAACGCACCATTGAAGAGGAGGCCAGAAAAGCGGGAAAGACTTCGATGGAAGTGAAGAACTTGGCAACACACAGAGCCCGATGGAAATCATTCTTGGATGCCCTATGCAGGCTCCGCACGGAGCGAAAGGAAATAAGTAAGTAAGTAATTTTTTTCAGATTTACGGAACAACACCTATTACAATTTGCGTACAATCGCGTTGACCCACTGAAAAGCAATTAAAGTTCATTTACTAAGGTAACGCTTGCCACGGTGAGTGAGTGGTTATCGTGTCGGACTGCCAACCCCAAGCTTGCAGGTTCGCTCCTGGCTGTGGTAAGTGATTTTTGAAAGGCGAAAAAAATCCCGGCACGCATGTCATACGTTGTTGGCATGTTAAAGAACCCATTTGAATTCAGTAGGCCGTGTTCATAATGGCAAAATTAATCTCGGGATTTTCCACCAACACAAAAAGTTTCTTTTTTCTCTACTAGAAAGCGCTATAGTGTCAAGGAGCTTAGATATCTAACCTCCTTGACTTACATAGCGCTCCAAGGAGCCATCAAATTCGACATGCAAGCTGCCTTCTGAGCGTCAATTAACAAAGCTGGAACCCGGCACCGAGGCAATACGATATTATTATTATTATTATTATTATTATTATTATTATTATTATTTTTATTTGCGAACTGACCACTTCGGATCACGCTACAATTTCATTTTTTCTTTGCCTGAAGTTTCCTCTTCCTCCAGTACTCCTTCATATGGGTGCTGTGCTGTTTCTTCTGCTCATCCGTCCAGGCTCTTCCCTTCTTTGTGGTTCTTGTGACGTGAAACCCTTCCAAATTTTGAATTATGTACCGAATTATTATTATTATTATTATTATTATTATTATTATTATTATTATTCTAAGGAAACACTGAATAAGGGTTTCCAACACAATAAAGTATCAATATTTTGTTATTGCAGCATGAATTTATGCCAGAGGGGAAAAAAATCTGCATTGGCAGCATAACCATATGCCTGCTGATGAGTCCAATTTGGTACACTCGGGCGAAACTTTGCAACAAACACGGCAAATACTTATAAGAATTTCAGGAGCTTAATAAGTAACTTGCTGTTTACTGTTAAATAATAAATGGCTCAGAATACAATTTTGTTGCAAGAACAGAAAGTGACTGGACGGTGGGTGCTCCTATGAACTACCTACTTTCTAAGCCAGCCTGATATCGAGCCATAAGGTAGAAATTAATTATTGCAGTGCCCATATAATAGGAGGGATATAATAACCATGCACAGTCACGACAGGGTTACTTTGATGAAATTGCATTGTTCGCGTGCTCGCCAAATTTCAAAGGAAATCAAGGAAGATTGTAGTTTAACGTGACCGTTAATCTCGCGATCATAAGCCACGGGACCTCATTTTTTTTTACGTGGAATCCGAACCACAGGACATGGCTAATTTCAAAGAGCGTCTAAGAACGTAATATTTGTAATTTTCAATTAAAACGTTCCGAGAACAGTGTTCACCCTCTAGATAGCTTAGGCCCTACTTACAAAAAATATTGTAGTATGATATAGCCTATGTGTAGGGCTACACTTAACAATTTTGAATGCCATAAGAAGAGACATGTTATTTAAAACGCCTGAATAAACAGTTGAAATGTAAAAATATATGAATATGTTGGTCTCTTCAAATAAAAGAAAGAAATGAGGAGTGTTTTTAAAATATTCGATAATTATATACCGTGCCTTCAAATTTTGGGGGAGGGTCAAATTCGTTCAGCCCCCATCTCTAGACCTGTCACGCCCATGGGACTGAGCCGGACTTCAAATTGCTATCTAGCTGTTCCACAACCATCATTTTACCAACCGAACCAGAATCACTTGGCCCGTTATTCACCGGACAAAGTCGGCCCATCATTCATAATTATTCAATCAAACGTTACGCTGCCATGCTCAGCAAATGGCACTGAAGGAAATGAACTGGTTTAGTTGTAAGAAGGATTCAGCACGAGTGGAACAGGGAAGGAGGCACGTGGCTTTAAGGATGCGTTTATTGCTCCGCTAAGTGGAGCAGAACGTCCGCCGAGCGGCTCACCTCATCAGCTGAACTGTCGTGAACGTCCTCGACCGTAAAATACCAACTCGCTCATTAGTAGTTACGGTAACAGTCCACGGCGAGCGATCAGCTGTCCTGCAGTCAGTACCGGGTATTTCAGGAGGAATAGTAAATATTTTAGGAGGTGATAGTATAGATGAATTGCAATAAAAACAAGAAGTTCCGTGACGAACTAAAGAGCCTACTTTTCTTGAAATTTAAGATTCTTGCCAATCTATATAGACCTATCTAGAATAATAACGAAATTAAGTTGGTAATATCGAAATTCCTAATTAGTTCGAAATATACCTTATATAATGTAGCCTAATAGGGCAGTACAGTTGGCAGCCCTGGTGACTGAATATAGGCTATTGTTAGTTGCATCTCTTAAGGTACAGAATACAAAATTTGGTTGAAGTCCAATGGATAGCATGCACGTTACATGCAGTTATACCTTGGATTTATCAGCGCGCGTAAAATTATGTTGGCAACAATGTCATCCATGTGTTGGTCAGAAATAATCTGAAATATTTATGATCTCGTGTAGTACCAATTTTGGATCAAATCCATTTGTTAGTATAGAAGTAACATGTATTTTAAAATTGGACCTATTAGCAGGCTTAGAATCATGTTGGCAGCACTGGCGTAGGCCTATATTAGTTACTCCAAATTAATCTAGAATGCCAGGTACTATACGTGAGCAAAGTTTAGAGCTATTGGCTTGCATACTTTCTGATATAGGGTAACACAAATAGAGACAGTATTTATTAACAGTTGGCAGCCCTGGTTACTCTTAAGAATCGGCATAGTCATATCTGTTATGGTACACATATCACACACGAAATTTGGTTGAAATCCAAATGATAGTATAGAAGTTACATGTATTTAAAGTTGGACCTCTCAAAAGGCTTAGAATCATGTTGGTAGCACTGACGTATATAAGACACTCCAAATTAATCTAGAATGCCAGGTACTATACGTGTGCATAGTTTAAATCTGTCGGCTTGCATACTTTCTGATATAATTGTATTTGGATAAAATAAATTGAGAGCATTTATTAACAGTTGGCAGCCCTGGTGGATCTTAAGAATACGCTCAGTCATATCTGTTTATATAAAAATACCACATACGAAATTTGGTTGAAATCCAATTGATAGTGTAGAAGTTATATGCATTTAAAATTTGGACCTATCAGCAGGCTAATAATCATTTTGGCAACACTGCCATGTATGGCCTCCTGAAAATTAAACTGCAATAATATTATCTATACGTGTGCCAATTTTGAAATAGCTCCCATGTATACCTTCCATGATATCCAACATGGAGCCCAAATTTCAATTGCGATTTTTCAGCAGTTGGTAGCACTGACATAATTTTCAAATATGGCCGTGAGATATTCAGGTATAGATCTTTTCTCCCACCAAATTTTGTTTTGATTGCTGCAGCCGTTTAGGAGTTGATAGGGGGGGGGGGACACAGACAGACACACATTTGCCCGATCTCATAAGTCTACTTTTTCCTCATTTTTGCAAAATGTGAAAAGTAGGCTAAAAATCCTTGTAACATGTGTCCCATTTGTATTGCGTATAGAGATACAGCTGGTAGTGTTTAACCCAAACAAATGTAAAGCCAAGGAAAATGAGGACGGTCAAAGTTGATTTTCAAAGAATCCACCACCAACTTCAATGCAAGGACTACGTTCTACCGATTTCATAATGTCTCCTGCTTCCTCCACAGCCTGTTCATTTGCACGTTCAGATGAAATACGACGGAGTCACGCAGTGTATTGTAAACCTGAGTAAACACTCTTGAATCTGGTCTTCTGCGGTTAGGAAATCGTATGCCGTATTCTCTACAAGCAGCAGCGTTTCTATTACAACACCCATACACAAATACCATATCGGCATACTCAAGATGTGTAAAAACGTGCGGCATGTCAAACGATACAGTACAGCCAACTTTGCCAACAAAGCACAGGTTGGTTGGTTGGTTTCTCAGTTTAGGGGCTGCGACAACGCGGTCATGTAGCCCCGTGTACTTTGGGTGTGTGTAGAATCTATCTGATAACCGGTGTTAATTGTGATGGCTGTATTAGTGTGTGTATCTATTTTTAGCCTACTTTTCACATTTTGCAAAAATGAGGAAAAAGTAGACTTATGAGATCGGGCAAATGTGTGTCTGTCTGTCTGTCCTTCTGTCTGTCTGGCTGTGTGTGTGACACCCCCCCCTCTATCAACTCCTAAACGGCTGCAGCAATCGAAACAAAATTTGGCAGGAGTAAAGATCTATACGTGAATATCTCACGGTCATATTTGAAAATGATGTCAGTGGTACCAACTGCTGAAAAATCGCAATTGAAATTTGAGCTCCATGTTGGATATCTTGGAAGGTATGAATGGGAGCTATTTCAAAATTGGCACACGTACAGATAATAATAATATTGCAGTTTAATTTTCAGGAGACCATACATGGCAGTGTTGCCAAAATGATTATAAGCCTGCTGATAGGTCCAAATTTTAAATGCATATAACTTCTACAATATCAATTGGATTTCAACCAAATTTTTATGTGCTATGTGTACATAAACTGATATGACTGAGCGTATTCTTAAGAGCCACCAGGGCAGCTAACTGTTTAATGCTCTCAATTGTTTTGATCTAAATACCCATATATCAGAAAGTATGCAAGCCGACAGCTTTAAACTATGCACACGTATAGTACCTGGCATTCTAGATTAATTTGGAGTAACTAATATAGGCCTACACCAGTGCTGCCAACATGATTCTAAGCCTGCTGATAGGTCCAATTTTAAAATGCATGTAACTTCTCTACTAACTAATGGATTTTATTGAAAATTGACACAACAATAGATCATATTATTTCAGATTTCTTCTGACCAATACATGTATGTCATTGTTGCCAACATGATTTTACGCACGCTGATAGATCCAATGTTTAACTGCATGTAACGTCCATGCTATTCATTGGACTTCAAACAAATTTTGCATTCTGTACCGTAAGAAATGGAACTAAGAATATATTCAGTCCTCAGGGCAGCCAACTGTAGTTCTCTATTAGGCTACACTCTGCCAGGTATACAGTATTTCGAACTAATTAGAAATTTCGATATTACCAACTTAATTTCGTCATTATTCTAGATAGATCCATGTAGATTAATCATTGGCATGAATCTTAAATTTTAAGAAAAGTAGGCTCTTACTTCGTCACGGAACTTGTTGTTAAATTCAAGTAAGGACTGCAACTTTGAATTTTTCAAATAGTTCCTACTTTTGCCTCCAAACGCCACCGTCAACGACTACTAGGCCTAGTTCAGAACTTAGCTACTAGACCGCAGTCGGCTCTTGGCAACGAACGGAGAAACCTAAGAGCGTTGTTTACATTCCTAACCTATACAATTTAGCTTCACACAGGTGTAATTAGTGGAAGGTTCTTTAACATGCCATAGATCTATGACATGGGACCGCCGGCTTTACTTCCCCTCCGAAGGAAGGCATACTGGGGGATTTTTAAAGCTCCTAAAAGATCCGACGGCTTCAGCCGGGTTTGAACCCGCTATCTTGGGCATAGAAGTTCAGCATGCCACCAACTACGCCACCGAAGCCGCCTCAACAAAGCACACTGACAGGGGAACACATTCAATGGAAACGAAAGCACAACTTCACAACGTTATCATCAACAAACGACTGTTGACAATCGTTAAATACGCCCATAGCAACCGGTTCACCAACACATGAAACGAAAACAGCCCTGGTTACATACCAACATCCGTATCTCGGTACGCAATAAAATTGGGACACATGTTATATGGATTTTTAGCCTACTTTTCACATTTTGCAAAAATGAGGAAAAAGTAGACTTATGAGATCGGGCAAATATGTGTCTGTCTGTCCTTCTGTCTGTCTGGCAGTGTGTCCCCCCTCCCCCCCCCCTATCAACTCCTAAACAGCTGCAGCAATCGAAACAAAATTTGGTAGGAGTAAAGATCTATACCTGAATATCTCACGGCCATATTTGAAAATGATGTCAGTGCTAGCAACTGCTGAAAAATCGCAATTGAAATTTGAGCTCCATGTTGAATATCTTGGAAGGTATAAATGGGAGCTATTTCAAAATTGGCACACGTATAGATAATAATAATATAGTTTAATTTCCAGGAGGCCATACATGGCAGTGTTGCCAAAATGATTATAAGCCTGCTGATAGGTCCAAATTTTAAATGCATATAAATTCTACACTATCAATTGGATTTCAACCAAATTTCGTATGTGCTATGTGTACGTAAACAGATATGGCTGAGCGTATTCTTAAGAGCCTCCAGGGATGCCAACTGTTAATAATTGCTCTCAATTTTTTTAATCCAAATACCCATATATCAGAAAGTATACAAGCCGACAGCTTTAAACTATGCACCCGTATAGTACCTGACATTCTATATTAATTTGGAGTAACTTTCATACGTCAGTGCTACCAACATGATTCTAAGCCTGCTGAGAGGTCCAACTTTAAATACATGTAACTTCTATACTATCATTTGGATTTCAAGCAAATTCCGTGTGTGCTATGTGTACCATAACAGATATGGCTATGCCGATTCTTAATAGTAACCAGGGCTGCCAACTGTTAATAAATACTGTCTCTATTTTTGTTACCCTCATATAAATATATCAGAAAGTATGCAAACCAATAGCTCTAAACTTTGCACACGTATAGTACCTGGCATTCTAGATTAATTTGGAGTAACTAATATAGACCTACGCCAGTGCTGTCAACATGATTCTAAGCCTGCTGATAGGTCCAATTTTAAAATGCATATAACTTCTATACTATCTAATGGATTTCATTCAAAATTGACACAACAATAGATCATTTTATTTCAGATGATTTCTGACCAATACATGTATGTCATTGTTGCCAATATGATTCTACGCGCGCTGTTAAATCCAATGTTTAACTGCATGTAACGTCCATGCTATCCATTGGACATCAACCAAATTTTGTATTCTATACCTTAATAGATGGAACAAAGAATATATTCAGTCACCAGGGCTGCCAACTGTAGTTCTCCATTAGGTTACATTATGCCAGGTATACAGTATTTCGAATTAATTAGAAATTTCGATATTAGCAACTTAATTTAGTCATTAATCTAGATAGATCCATATAGATTAATTATTGGCATGAATCTTAATTTTTAAGAAAAGTAGGCTCTTTAGTTCGTCACGGAACTTCTTGTTTTAATTGCAATTCATCTATACTACCTCCTCCTAAAATATTTACTATTCCTCCTGAATCACCCTGTATTTAAGTATGACAAAATCTACAGGGTGTTTCTAAATTCCCGTTACAAACTTTGAGGGCTTGTAGTGGGGACCAAGGTGGTTACGTTTAACATTGTGTCCGAAAACGTACCGTCTTCCCGCTACCCGAAAAAGAACACTGCAGCACACGTTCAAATCTCCCGCATTATAAGTGCTCTGTCCGACTCCTGCTCCGTGTCGTCTGGTTCCAATTATAGGTGGGGCTCGATGTGACGAACACGGACGTCAACACAGACTCGGTACCTTCGTAGCATGTTCTGGTACACACGATCACCAATCCCCAGTCCTCCAACATCCACCGCAGCCATAACTCGCGCCAGTAGCTCTTCCTCGGATTCCACAGGGATCTCGTAAATCAAGGTTTTCATGTGACCCCACAGGTAACAGTCTAGCGATGTCAAGTCGGGTAAACGTCTAGGCCAAGCAATCGGGCCACCACGACCTATCCACTGTTGCCCAAATCTGTGGTGCAGATGATCTCGGACCGCAAGTGTAAAATGAGGTGGTGCCCATCGTGCTGAATCCACATGTTTTGACGCACATCCAGTTGCACATTGTCTAAGAACTCACGACGTTCGTCTTCAAAGAATACCAAGTACCTACGCGGCCGGCACCCCTGAGATTTCGTGGAAGAAGGTATGGAATGTCAACAAACCTATAGGGGATATGGCACATCAGGTAGTCGTTCAATGACGTAAGTACTCTAGTCAGTGGTGGATTCTGTATTTAGCCTTTATGATAAAGAATGTTCCTTAATAGTACATTATGCAACGAGCCTATAATGGCTATAATTAAGACACGAGTACGGTATGTTTATAAAACGAGCTTTAGCGAGTTTTATAATTTCCATACGAGTGTCTTAATTACCATTATAGGCGAGTTGCATACGACTGTTTATGTTCGACGATAATTATAACATTATTACATGTTTTAACATAAATATTCATAAATAATTTATCTGTTCAGTAACTAGAATTTTGTGATCGGGTGGTGCGCTAGGTAGCACATCTCCGTGTTCCAAGCTCTTTGGCCGACCGACGCATGCGCTCTGTGTCCTTCAATGCCAGATGTGCAGATCGTGAACCAGTATTCAGCAAAACTGTCACCGTATTCGTTTGTAATCAACGCCCCGAGTACAAATTGGATTTAGGTATATTAAGGTACAGTGCTATTTCTTGTCTCATATTCACCAGTTTATTTATGCGAACATATGGACAGTGCACTTTCGGTAATTTATGTAGACATGTTGGATTTTGAGATCATGCGCGAAGGTATCCTTATCTAATTGGTCAAACAAATGTTTCTTGAGCTGTGATTGGTGGGAGAAACTGTTTCATAATGAATAATAGTGTTATAATGACCATCATTATGATACAGTTTTCAGACACATAATAGTGAGGGTCGAACATAAATTTTATTTTCACTTGTGTTGACGGAGATTGTTATATCATTTAGAGTCAGATTTTATACAGGCAATGTGACATCGTATAGCCTACAGCCTAAATCTTCTGTTATTTCATGCTCATTTTTCATTAGGTTTTTAATCTTCATCAATATAACTGTTATCTATGTGAGTATTGACATGAATTTTAATTGTATTGCTTTTCGTAGGATATAATATTCGAGTGAAGAAGCAGTGCATGTCACCGGGCTGATGGTAATGTAATTCACTACAATTACCTACACAAGACTTAACAGTCCGTTCCCTGTATAGCGTTCATTTCAAAATTCAAGTTTTAGTAGTGATCAGTTGTATATTTTGAAGACAGTATGATTGACAAAATATTACCACTGTATTTTCTTATTTATAGTGACGTGTTCTTCACGGGGAACGTCTTTTGGAGTTTTCTTTCTCTATTAGCCACTAAGTTTGTGGCTTTTAGACATTTCTTATTTGTGATTTACGTATTAGCCCAGTCGACAGGTAGTTTCAGATAGAAAAAGGTCGGAATTTAATGCAACTTTGGGATGTTGTTGAGGGATGGTTAATTAACATTCTTTTTTCAAGTTTTGGACCTCGAGGACCCTGTGCGAAAAGAGGAGGGGGGAGGAAACTGTAAAAGTTTCGACCTTCCTCAGGTTTTTCCTCAATAACTTTTTTCCCTTACGTCCTACGGCAAAAGCATATGGTTGGCTTTCATCAGAGAAGAAAATTAGCTTTTGTGAATTTGGATTGAGTGGGGGGAAGGGGGGGGGGGGAGCGGGGGGGGGGGGGGGGAGGGGGTTTCCAAAGTTGGTGATTGTAACCAGGAACCATAATTACAACAACATTTCATCATAATGTGGGTATAACCGAAGAAATAAGGTGGAATTCAACATTTTTGGGCATTTTTTTAGCGAATTTTGAAAAATGACATTTTGTTCGAAGCGCCATACCTCGGTAATGAATTGACATACAAACAAATTTGATTAGTCAGAATTGTACTGTAGGAAATTTAACGCTCTAAAAGAATACGAATGCGTTAGCCGTAGGACGTAAGGGAAAAACGTTATGGAGGAAAAACCGGAGGATGGTCGAAACTTTTGCAGTTTCCTCCCCCTCCTCTTTTCGCACAGGGTCCTCGAGGTCTAAAACTTGAGATAATATTAATTAACCATCCCTGAACAACATCCCAAAGTTTCATTAAATTCCGACCTTTTTCCACCTAACCCCACTTCTTCCAACCTGTCGACTGGACTATAGTTAATGTGAAAGCAGGAGCAAGAGCTACACAGTGGTAGTGGTAATATGCTATAGCTAATCTTTGATGTAGGCCTATGGTAATAATAATAATAATAATAATAATAATAATAATAATAAAGCACATTAAAGCAACAACTTGAGGCAAAGACACAGAGATTACGTCGATATAAAGAATCGAACGAACGAAAGCAACAGAACAAGCTATTTGTTACCAATGAGAAACGGTTTTATAGGAATCTTGACGATCCTGGAACACAAATGGGCAGTTCACCGCAAAAAGAAGAGGTAGAGAATTTCTGGTCTTCCCTATGGTCGAATGCTGGAGATTATAACAGCAACGCTAAATGGATTACGGAAGAGGAGGAAAGAATGTCAGAAATTGGCACGATGAATGACTCTTCTGTATCAACTGAAGAAGTGACCCGTGTGGTTAAGGAGACCCAAAATTGGAAAGCGGTTGGTCCAGACAACATCCACAACTTTTGGATCAAACGTTTTACTTGCACTCATGAGAATCTTGCCCACTGCTACACAGATTTCATCCAAAATCCACAACTTATCCCCTCTTACTTGATGCGAGGTAAAACATACCTTCTGCCAAAAGGTGATAGAACCAATGACCCTTCCAAATATCGACCTATCACCTGTCTATGCACCCTGTATAAGATATTTACATCTTGCATTGCACGTAAGATTTATCAACACACAAATCTTCATAACATCATGGCTGAGGAGCAGAAGGGGTGCATGAAGAAGTCTCAAGGTTGCAAACAGCAACTTGTAATCGATGCAGTTACTATGGAACAAGCAGGAAAGATGATGCGTAACCTCTACATGACCTTTATTGATTACAAGAAAGCTTTTGATTCAGTGCCACATTCCTGGTTAATCCAAACCCTGAAGATATATAAAGTTGATCCTGCCATCATTATAAGTCTGCAACATATGATGTCTCATTGGGGGACCAACTTATTAATGTCAAATGGGGACACATGTATGGAATCGGGATTTATTCAAATCAAAAAGGGTATATTTCAGGGAGACAGCTTGAGCCCTCTATGGTTCTGTTTGGCGCTCAATCCGTTATCATCATTGCTGAACAATGCAAAGTGTGGTTTTCCAATTAAGCACCATGGTATAGTGAAATACAACATTTCTCATTTGATGTACATGGATGACATTAAACTGTTTGCATCCTCTGAGAAACACATCGACAATCTAATTGCAATAACTGCTTCATTTTCTTCTGATATTGGAATGTCCTTCGGATTAGATAAGTGTCGCACCCTCACCATTGGGCGTGGAAAATTAGAGGCCCGAGCATTTCAACTTGATGACGGTTGTTTCATAAAGGCTATGGAAGGTAATGAGACCTACAAATATCTTGGTCTCCTGCAATCTAATCGAATTGATCATAAAGGTATTAAAGATAGAACCGTAGCTATCTACAATCAACGCCTTAACAAGATTTTAAAATCAAAGTTGAATGGAAAGAACACCTTTAAGGCTATTGATACCTATGCTATTCCTGCTCTGACATACACTTTCGGTATTATCAAATGGACGCAGACTGACTTGGAGAACATCCTAATTACGACACGTACGATCTTAACAAAACACAGATGTCTCCACCCTAAGTCAGCTGTTGAGCGATTGACAATCCCGCGCCAAAGAGGTGGACGAGGGCTTACGGACATTATCCAATTGCATGCAAGGCATGTGAGGAACCTTCAGAGATATTTTCTGGACAGACATGACTCTCCCATACATCAAGCCGTTGTGAAGGCAGATGACAAGTGCACACCGCTGGATCTTCTTCACGTAAGGGATATACAGTTAGCCACTGATGAGGAATGCTCAGCCATCAAGCTTCAGCAGTGGACGCAGAAAGCTCTGCACGGTCGTCATCCGTATGATCTCAACCAGAAACATGTCGACATTGATGCGTCAAACAGCTGGTTGACTCATGCGGACCTATTCACTGAGACTGAAGGATTCATGGTTGCAATCCAGGATCAAGTTGTGGCTACCAAAAATTATCTTAAATATATAGTTAAGGCAAATATTCAGGTTGATAAATGCCGAAGATGCCAACTAGAACCGGAAACAATTCAGCATATCACAGGAGGCTGCCAAGCAATCTCCTGTACTGATTACTTGAAAAGGCACAACCAAGTGGCCAAAATAATGCACCTACACCTTGCACAAAAGCACTTATTATCTGAAAATACTTTGCCTTACTATCAGTATGTTCCGGACGCCGTTTTGGAAAATAGTAGTCACAAGTTGTTATGGGACCGATCAGTTATTACTGATAAAAGCATACCAGCAAACCGGCCAGATATCGTTCTTGTGGACAAGGTGCAGAAGAGAACCTTCCTCATTGATATTGCAGTGCCCAATTCCCATAATCTGCAACAAACCTGCTGTGATAAGATCACCAAATATCTGCCCTTGGCTGAGGAAATACGGCAAATGTGGAGACAGGAAAGTGTAGTGGTTCTGCCCATAGTCATTTCTTCTACCGGTATCATCCCTAAATCGTTGGCTCGCAATCTGGAAATATTGGGAATACATCCTGGTCTACATATCACCATGCGGAAGGCCGTCATCTTGGAGACCTGTTCCATTGTTCGATCGTTTCTCAACGTGCCACCTTAAGAGAATTAGCCATACCGTCTTGCAAACAAGCCGACGATATGTTGATATGTCCCACTTATGTGGTGAAATGAATGTGATAATAATAATAATAATAATAATAATAATAATAATAATAATAATAATAATAATATCGTATGGCCGCGGGTGCCAGGTGCAAGCTTTGTTATTTGACACCCAGAGGGTAGCTTGCATGTCGAATTTCGTTGTTCTTGAAGCACTATGAAAGTCAAGGAGGTTAGATATCTAAGCTCCTTGAACACTATAGCGCTTTCTAGTAGAGAAATGAGGAACTTAGTGTTGGCGGAAACTCCCGGGATTAATTTTGCCATTATGAACACGGCCTACTGAATTCAAATGGGTTATTTGACATGCCAACATCGTATGACGTGTGTGTCGTGATTTTTGTCGCCTTTCTACAAGCACTTACCACGGCCAGGAGATAAGTAGGTACCTGATTGTTAGGTTTTACCTATTTTTTCCATTCTTCTAAATACAAAAACACTAATACTTTTCCTAATCACACTTAAAAGAGCCATAAGAAACTAAATGATAAGCGAGTACCCCTAAAAATACCTATTTGCAGTTTTTTGCATTTATTGTAGTAAATCTGAATATTTAGTCCATAATTTTTTAAGTAAACCTGAAGATAGTGTTTATTCTTAGCATTAGTTGATTGAAAAAAAAAAAATACCTGCCAAAAAATTCAAATATTTTCAGCGCTTTTCAGGTTATATCTTATTGTTTGGATACTTACTGCCAGGAAACTAGGATTAAATCTCTTATTATCTCCAAGAATCCTATATACCTGTACAGTATATATAAATGAAAGTTCGTCTGTTTTTTCTGAATTTCCCTATGGAAATTTGCGTTATTAACGCATTTCAGACTGTTTTATGAAGGATGCGCGTGAATCTTTTTTGTCTGTCTGTCTATCTGTTTGTCTGTCTGTCTGTCTGTGGACAATTTTGTTCCCTTATAACTCGAAAACGGCTGGGTGGATCAACGTATTATTTGGCACAGATATTTATCAGAGGCACGACACCAATCATTGATGTAATCTTCTCCGTACCTCTCATAAAAGGGGCCTACCCCCTTAAAACATATGCTGAAATAAGCGTAGAAGGGTGAGACAAAGCTCATTCTCAGACATTCAATGTGTGAATTAATGCCCTAAAACCAACAGTTTTTGAGATATTCCCATAAAACTAATTTCATTTAATAAACTAGGGTAGCTAGTGGAGACTCCTAATGGATAGCTCCACTCAGGGAGTGGCACCCCTGCCCAAGCAGCCCCAGGTCCCTCTGGCCCGGAGGGTAGTCCCTGGCAAGGGTGGGGTAGACAGGGCTCCTTAGCCACAGTGAAGGCAACCTGTCTAGGGGTGACAACCCCGAATAATAAGCCTCTCAAGCTAACAACTTGAGCAGTACCTTGGACAGTGACTCGTCGCTGCCCCATGAAGAAAGATCTTCAACTGAGCATGGAGGAAAATTTCGCTAAATGCACTACCCCAGGTGGTAACCAATCCACCGTTGCCCATGGCAACGTTAGCGGACCTTCGGATTCTGGGGAGTCCGCACTAACATGCTTTAAGGATGAGTCGGAGCATCCTGAAATTCCTGGACGTAAACTCAGATCAAGACGGCAAAGTTTCTTCGCAACATTTAACGCCAATTCACTGCTCAAAGTGGGTAAACTGAAACATCTGACAGACTCACTAACACGACATAACATAGTACTGACAGCAGTACAGGAAACCAGATTCACTGATGACCATGCCCTTGAATCCCAAGGGTACAGAATCCTCAAAGGAAAAGTCGGTCAGCGAGTAATGAAGAACGTACCCCACTTAGGTACAGGATTTATAATCAGCCATAAGATACTGGATTCAGTCATCGACTTTAGTTCTCCAAGCAGTCGTGTATCTATCCTCTCTCTCAAATGTGCTAACAAGGGCTACACTTTAGTCAATGTACACGCCCCAACCAACCAGGACAACAAGCGCAACCCAGACAGAACTGACAAATTCTGGGAAGACCTAGAAGATATTCTCTCTAAAATCCCAGACCGACATACCACCATACTGCTTGGTGACTTCAATGCCCAGTTAGGAAGGGAGAAAAAATACAGAAACATAGTGGGCAACTATCCAGCGCATAAACGAACTAATCGCAATGGAGAACGATTGGTGGAACTGTGCAGGGCTTTCGACTTGGTTATGAAGTCTACAGCATTTAAACATCTGCCAAGAAAGCAAAAGACTTGGATCTCTCCTAACATCAACCTGGGTGAATTCCAGATAGATCATGTGGCCATCTCAAGAAAATCCCAAAAGGAAATACAAAACGTGAAGGTATTAAGAAGCGCCAATCTGGACTCAGACCACTACCTCTCAAAGATCAAACTGCGACTCCAACCTAGAAACAATAGATTACACAGAACCTCCAAGATGGTCAGATTTGATATAGAGCGACTTAAGAACAATCAAGAAGTCAGTCGAAGACTGAACAGTGCAGATCTTAACAACTGGGACCAACTGAAAGAAGCTCTTGTCAAGACGGCTAGTGAACTTGCTCCCCTCACTAGAAGAAAGAAACATCCGTGGTGGACTGAAGACTGTGACAACACAATAGCTCAAAGACAGACAGCCTGGATGAAATGGAACTCTAAAAAGACTAAGGAAAATTGGGAGAACTACTTGGAACAAAGGAAGCTTACAACCAAGATAATCCGAGGAACCAAACGGGCCTTCACACGCAACCAACTAACCCAAATCGAAGAGAACTTCGCTAAAAATAACACCAGAGACTTTTACAAAACATTCAAGCAGTCACTCGGAAAATACACTCCACCAAGTCTCCACTTCAAAGACTCACAGGGCAAACTGACTTTTAACGACAAGGACAACTGTCGCCTCTTAGCTCAGTACTTTAAGAACTTGCTCAACTGTGATCCACCCAGCGAAGACTTTGACTACATACAAACAACACCAAACCCGGACTCGCTGCCTCCTTCACTGGAAGAAGTTCGTGAAATCATTCAACTTCTTAAGAACAACAAGGCAGCTGGAGAGGACTCCATTGTTGGTGAACTCTGGAAATGTGCTGGAAGCAATGCTGTGTGCAAACTCACCGAGATCATACAGAACATCTGGGAAACAGAGAAATTACCACCTGACTGGACCTCAGCTCTGATCCATCCCCTCCACAAGAAAGGAGATTTTACTGACCTAAACAACTACCGTGGGATTTCTCTCGTCCCGGTAACATACAAGATTTTCTCCAAGGCATTACTAACACGGGCAGAAAGTCAACTGGACAGTCAACTCGGAGAATATCAGGGAGGCTTCAGGAAGGGCCGATCCTGTGCTGAACAGATCCTCAACCTGAAAACTGTACTTGCATACTCCAAATTGAGAAACCGCAAGGTGGTTGTCACCTTTGTTGATTTTAGGAAGGCCTACGACTCTGTTGATAGGGAAACACTTAATAGAATTCTCCAAGAACTAGGGTTAGACAACAAAACCCGCAAACTCATTCTAGAAACCTTGACCAATACCCATTCCAAGGTTAAATTTAGAGGCGAGGTCTCAGCAAGCTTCGAGATAAAAACAGGGGTGAGACAAGGGGATGGACTTTCTCCACTTCTTTTCAACTGTGTCCTTGAAAAGGTTGTGAGAGAATGGCGCAAGGAACTGACCAATATGGGTGTCCAGAGTGGGATATACCTGGGGCGTAGGAAGGAAGGACTGGTTGTAGATTGCCTGGCCTTTGCTGACGACATGGCACTTATTGCCGATTCTCTGGATACAGCAACAATGCAGGTCAATTGCCTCAGAAGACAGGCAGCCAAAGTGGGTCTTCAAGTGTCGCTGGAAAAAACAGAATTCTTCACCAACATCAAAGAAGCTAACAGAGAGATGCTACTAGAACAGGGAAAAATCAAGAGGATTGAGAAATTTAAGTATCTCGGCGAATGGATTGAACCCAACTTATCAGAAAGAGCATCATTATCCATGAGAGTCAACAAGCTGGAACTGGCTTATCGACTGACAAAGAACATCTACAACAAGAAATGCCTGTCACGCAACCTGAAACTGAAGCACTACACCTCAGTCATACGACCAGAAGCCCTGTATGCCATGGAGTGTCTCTCATTGAACCGAAGTGGTCTGATGGAGAAAATGGAAGTCAGAGGGAGGAGAATTCTCAGGAAGATCCTAGGTCCGGTAAAGGAAGATGAGGAATACCGTAGGCGGCACAATTCCGAGCTCTACGAACATATAGAAAGGCTCTCTGACTGTGCTAGGAAAAGGAGAGTAGCATTCTATGGTCATGTGGCAAGATTGCCTCCCAAAAGACTGACCAATAGGCTGTTCACTTTCTGGCAGAACAAGAAGGTTCGTACCACTTGGCTGACAGAAACTGAGAAAGACATTAATGAACTGGGAATATCAGATCTTCAAGACAGGCAATCTGTGAGACATGCCCTGAAGGAAGTCCATGGATTTCAGGAAAAACCCCGGAAGAAAGGTACCCCTTGGACAGATGAAAGGAAGGAGTTACACCGGCAGAAAATGCGACAACACTGGGCAAAGATCAAAGCTCAACAGTTGAACAAGCGTGGTCCAAAGTAGGCCCTTTCGAAACAAGAAGAAGAAACTAATGAAAGAATGCAAGCCGGTAACCATGGCAACAGAATCTCAGAGGTCCATCTATTTATGTAAGATGCAATGCAATTCCATTACTGTGAAAGTTAGCAAACTGCTATAAAGTTATCGCGGAACCAAATAAAACTGTGAAATTCATCAATGCGCTTAAAGGGGTCAAGGGGTACCGTAGATTTTAGCCTACATTCGATTTTTGCAAAAAATGAAAGTAGACTTATGATATCTACACAGGGCGAAAAATTGTGTGTCTGTCTGTGTGTGTGTGTGTGTGTGTGTATGTATGTGTGTGTGTGAGTCTGTGTTTGTGTGTGAGTGTGTGTACTCTGAATGTCTGTCCCCCCCTATCAATTCAAACACGGTGAAACCGAATTGAACGAAATTTGGTACATAAGTAGAACTAGCAAAGGGCACCTCAGTGTCATGTTTTATATCGCCGCCATCTTTACCAAAACTGAATGGCGGCCACTCAAACGTTCAAAACGTAAAATCAAATAACGACTAACCAAATCATCTGATCTCTACCAAATTTGGTAACAACATACCTTCGTATAGGACGCGTCTTGTGACCAAACTACAAGGTCATCCGACGTACCATTTCAGGATGGTGGCCGTGCGAATTATGCAAACATTATAATCCATATCATGGGACCCACCAGTTCCGATTATCGAGCCAAGAATCGTTTTAACTGTTCTAAAGGAAGAGGCACGTTCGAAATTAAAAGTTTATTTTGTAATACTATAGTGCAGAAGTGATTTTAAAAAACTGAGCTGTCTCAGTACAAGGCAAGATGGCAGCGAATATATTGTGCCTGTCTTATATTTCACTAATTTGATTATTGCATGCAATATAGCGTACTGATACAAAATAAATAAACTTTGTATGAAATGCTTCATATATAAATAATATACTCCACTGATGAAATCGTTTAGTGTAAATCATTAATTATTGCTACCACGTTCTATGTAACTCATTGATATCAGTTAATGTCCGTTCGCACGTTTGGCTCCGTGGTAAAGCGTTAGCCTATCAATCTTATGGCTATGGTTCAAACCCTATCAGAGTTAGGTTTTTTTGCTTGAATTTCTTTATATTTATTGTTTTGTAATGACTCAGACGTTTTAAAATTAATCGTTATATTGTGCATAGTACGATGGAAAATGTATAATTAAAACAAAATTCGCCAGCAGATTTGCACGACACATCTAAGAACAAAAAAGTGAATTATCATGGCGAACTGCATGCCGGCCAACAGATTAACTTATAGATTTTATTGAAAAGTTTATGTTTATGGCCGCTAGAATGCACTCCCCCTGTCAGGATTATCTTGTTCGATACTTCTCCATTAGATGTCACGACTGGTCTACATGGGACTCCATTTATTAATATACCATCGGCATTCTATGCGCATCGAATTTGAAGAATGACAAGATGATACTACGATACATTTTTACTTTTTATTTTAAAGGGTTTGTAACAGCCTATTGCGGGTTATTTGAAAATGTTAATTGAAGTAAACAACAAAACGATTTCACATAGTATCTGAACTCGAGCCGTTGGTGCTAGTTCAGGATATTAATTAATACTTTTATTGCAGCCAAATAGCAATCGAAAATATCCACATAGTTGGTATACACACGCCTCTGTAGGCTCATGGAAAGATTTGTTAATTCAATTAGGGTTGTGAAAGCCATGCACAGCCAGACGTGTAAAGACATGCGTCAACTTAAAGTTGGATGTTGCCCGCCTCAGGCCGATTATGTAATAATAATAATAATGTTATTGGTTTTACGTCCCTTTTAACTACTGTTGCATTTAGAGGCGCTGGGGTGCCGGAATTTTGCCCCGAAGGGGATCTTTAACGTGCCAGTAAATGTACTGACACGGCTCCCTCGCATTTGTGCACCCTCAAATGCCAGCTGACTGCACCAGGATACGAACCTGCAACATAGGGCCCAGCAAACGAGAACATTACCGCTGAGCCACGCAGCCAGTCCGGTCGATAATGTCTCCAGATCCATAACATTCTTTAGATACTTCTTTAGATACTTATCTTTCTTTCTTCAATGATGGTAGCAGTTGTTTTCGAGGTTGTGATGTTTGGTAGAGGTAAATAGTTTTTAAGGTCTTCATCCAAGAAATGATTCTATTATACTCTTTGATAAAAACAACGAATTATAACTATACTCATACATTTAGGAGAAAGTAGGCTATATGTTCTTTACTGAACATCTTGTTTTCACACAACTTACACGTGCGATACGTCGTACAGTAGGTCTATTATATCGCCAAAAATCAACATTATTTTCATAAATTCTAAAATTGAAGTAGTGTTGTTTGCGGCTTTTATGAATTTTGGCCATTGACGGCTAAAAAGCCTGAATTTTCATGCACCACAAGCCTTTATAATCTACTAGCAGGTACCCGCGGCTTCGCTCGCGTCATAGTTGTGTCATATTTTTATTCAATGAAATGCAGGTTTAACCCCGTTAACACCCTTTTAGAACCTGAATATCCAAAAATCCCTCCTTAGTAGACGTTTTCGGCACACAACAAACATATCCCCAAAATATCATTCTTCTAACTTTAATAGTTTTGGTTGGTCGATGAGAGTGAATATCCAAAAATCCCTCCTTAGTGGACTTTTTCTTCCAGAATTTCAGCCCTCCCCATGGGCCCCTTAAATTGGATTCATGCAAAAAACGATCGACCACCTTTTTACTTATTTTTCAAGCTGATTCTTCCCCCGGAGTTTCATACTTTATGCCTCTGCTCCGTTAGGAATCCTTCAACCCCCACTTTTCACACATGCACCTCATAATATACAGTTCATCGAAAAACCCTCAGACATGTGTCTTCTTATTCTTAATGATGAGTTTATATGCCGAGTATCGCATCCCCCAAGGAAACCAATCGGGAGATATTGCTATTCAATTAAATGCAGATCTACCCCCTTAACACCCCTTTAGAACCTGAATATCCAAAAATCCTCCCTTGGTGGACGTTTTCGACATACAACGAACACAACCCCAAAATTTCATGTTTCTAACTTCAATAATTTTGGCTGGGCGATGATGAGTGAGTGAGTAAGTCAGGACATTTTCTTTCATTTATTTTTCAGAATTTCACCCCTCTCATGAATCCCTTATATTGGATTTATGATTTAAAAAACGGTCGAAGACCTATTTACTTCTTTTTAAGCTGTTCTTCCCCCCTGAATTTGATGAGTGAGTGAGTTAATCAGTTAGAACACTATCTTTCCTGTGTTTTCCCCCCAGAATTTCACCCCTCTCCAAGGGCCCCTTAAATTGGATTTATGAAAAAACGGTCGAACACCTATTTACTTATATTTTAAGCTGTTTTTTCCCGCTGAATGTCCAACTTCTCGCCTATGTCGTTTAAGAGATACACGCTCCGTTAAAAATCCTTCAACCCCCAATTTTCACCCCTTTCACTTCATAATATACACCACATCGATAAACCCTTAGACATATGTCTGCTTAATTTTAATGATTAGTTTATATGCCGAATATCACATCCCCAAAGAAACAACTCGTGAGATATCGTTAATCAATGAAATACACGTTTACCCCCTTAACACCTCTTAAGAACCCGAATAAACAAAAATCCTTCATTAGTTGACGTTTGCGACATAGAGCGAAAATATTCCCAAAATTTAATTTTTCCTACTTCAATAGTTTTCGCTGGGCGATGATGAGTAGGATATAAAGGGCGGTTCTGGCGCAGGGGCTAATGGGCAAGATGGCCGCCGCGCGCAACCAGCCTTATGTTATTCTTATGGAGGGGTCATTCAGAGCTGGCGCAGTGGCTAATGGGCAATATGGCCACTACGCCCCGAGACCGTGAATGACTTCACAGGGAGAGGTTGGCCGTGTATTTGCTAAATGGAATATTTATTATTATTATTATTATTATTATTAGGTAATTATTAATTGATCATGTGCAATCCAGACCAGCTTTATATTGTCAGCCACTTAGTGTAGTGGCTAGCATTCTTGGCTGTTACTGCTAAGGCCCCGGGTTCGATTCTTGGCTCTGACAAGAAATTTAATTTCTGGTCTCACGGGTGGAACGGAGTACACTCAGTCTTGTGAGGCAAAAGTGAGAAAAGGCGGGTTTTAATTCATACCTCTGCCATTCAGCCTAACCCAACTTCATTTAACCTCACCTAACCTAACCTAGCCTAACCTAACCTAACCTAACTTCAAAGTAATAGCAAATATGAGAGCAAATGTGAGAGCACACATAATAAACTAAGTTATAACCTAACCTAACCTAACCTAACCTTACCTAACCTAACCTAACCTAACTTCAAAGTCAGAGCAAATATGAGAGCAAATGTAAGAGCACACATAATAAACTAAGTTATAACCTAACCTAACCTAACTTAACCTAACCTAACCTAAAAGTGCGAGAAAAAAATGTGAGCAAAAAGTGTGAGCAAAAAAGAAAGAGCAAATGTGAGAGCAAAAATAATAAACTTAGTTATAACCTAACCTAACCTAACCTAACCTAACCCACAGAAACCTCATTTAAAGATTTTAGATTTTGCATTTTAACATTTAAGATTTTAGATTTTTTCATTTTATATTTTTTAGGTTTTACATTTTACATTTTTGATTTTTTTGTATTTTAGTTTTTAGTTTTTTTAGATTTTACATTTTAAATTTAAGAGTTTTTGATTTTAGATTTTACATTTTACATTTTCCGAAAAGAGTAAACTACAAGGTCACATACCTAACCTCACTAAACCTAACTATACCAAACCTAACTTAAGCTAATCCAAAGGCTAATGCACATACACAAAGTATATAAGTGCTCATGCAACTATCCTTATGCTAGTTTATAGGCTACTGTACAACAAGATCACTACCCCAACCGAGTATTTTTTTCTTTCATTTTGTTGTTTACGCATTTGTCAATTTTCTAATTTCCCATTTTCAGTTTTTTTAATGTTAATTTTAAGTTTTACAATTTCATAATATGGAAACATGGAATTTGTATGTTGTTGTTTACATATTAGTCAATTTTCCAATTTTCCATTTTCAGTTTTTTATGACAGTTTTAGGTTTTTCAATTTCATAATATGGAAACATGGATTTTGCATTTTGTTGTTTACACATTTATTAATTTCACAATTTCCCATTTACAGTTTTTAAAATGTCAGTTTAAAGTTTTTCAATATCATGATATAGAAACATGGATTTTCCAATTTGTTGTTGTACATTTGTCAATTTACGAAATTCCCATTTACAGTTTTTAAAATTTCAGTTTAATGCTTTTTCTATTTTGTCAATATGGAAACATGGATTTTCCAATTTGTGTTTTACATGTTCATTTTGCATTAGGAGTGGAGAGAGGTGGGTAGTAATTAAAATGTACAAGCAGTGTCCATACAATATTTTTTATTTTAAATACATGTACACTATTTACACATAATACATTTTTATATGTATATATTCTTTTTTTGTTATAAATTGTACAGTTGTTTTTATTTTGTTTTCTATTTATATTTATTTTTTGATTATGATTACTATTTTATTTTATTTTTGTAGTGTTATTGTTTTATTTCCTAAATTGTTTTTAGTATTTGCTAGTTGCAGGCAGAAGATTTTGATATTCATAACTTAACTCTTTAAGCATGGTCAATGATTGAGTAATGACCATAGGCATGTGTACCTATACCATCAGCATCAATCACTCTTTTATCATCACTAGGACACAAAGCAATTTTGTTTAGTCTTATAGATGATATGTCATGTTGTTTAGAAGTAATAATGTTCATTGGTATTCTTTTTACATTGTTTTTCATGACACAATCCTTATAATCTTGAAAGCTTATACAATTTTTGACAACACCTTTGCTAATACCTTTAATCTTTTTGATTTCTTTACCATTTATGTCTAAAGCGTACATTTTAGCTCTAAGTCCAACAAATGCTTTTATAATTTGTCCACAAGCCTCGTCTTTAAATTTCCCCAACGTTTTCTTGTTTGATGTAGAGTAACATATGTGATTAGTAGGATAATCTGATGTGTCCAGGTGTTCTAGGAAATCCAATTTGTCTTGATATACATCTGGGGTGTTAACCAAATAAATGAACGAGTCGGTATCCATATACATGAGTTTAAGATTGTTCATTCCATAATAGGGTAGCAGGACATCATAGTGGTGGGAATACATTAGAGTTTTTGAAATATCCAGTATACACATTCCAATATATATAGGCTTATTGAATACAATGTTACGTTTAGCCATGTGGAAAGCAGCTAGGTTGGGACCATAAATTGTTCTGTCAATAAATGTCGGCTTTGCTATTAGCTTTTCTGCCTTTTTGCTGTCAGTCACAAGACGTATGTCTATTCTTTTACGGATATTTTCCATTGTTTTCCCAAAAATGGCATTGTTGAATAATTTGTACAGATATTTCTCAAAATCATTTTTGGCTTGTTTTCGAAGGTTGTTATTAAAATCAACGTATGCCTTTAACCAAGGTCTTTGTTTAAACTTTAACACACGATGAATTTTTATCAATTTTATTCCATGATCTAAAGCCTGTTTTAATGCCATGTAGTGAACAACATATCGCCTTCGATTTCCAAGATGAGGAATTAGTTTTTTCAGAGACGAATCCTTGGGTTGTGTACACTCTGGTAGGAAAGGTAAATCGTTGTGTAGATCATGAAGGTCAGATGGGTAATCAACATCAACGTCTAGAATGTATCCCACATGATCGTCTTTCTTTAGTTTTTCTAGATCAACAGTATCTGGAGAAACCCACTGAAATCCACCATAAGGAAGGGAGTGGCATATAGCCCACCCGTATTGGTTGTTGGCATCATCATAGGTAATAAACTGCGATGGTTTCTCAGAATCATAGGTTTCCATGTATTTATTGTTAGCTTCAGCATACCGATGAGACACTTGGCATATGCCTCCACGTATTCCAGACTCGATTAGAAGAATCTGATCGTAATCCTGTAGCAATTCCAGTTCAATTCCTGTGTAAAGGAGCATTGCCTCAAAACTTAAACCAGGCGAAGTAAAAAAGTGTGCAGCATCCACTCGGTGTGTTTCTAGTGTTTTGTTTCTAAACGTTTCAAAGCTGTCTGCTAGAAGGAGTACATCTGAAGTTAGGTAGAGGTCACAATATTCCCCTAGAGTTTTAATGTTGAACTGATTCCACACATTTTTGGCATGTTCATAGTCTTCTTGACTAACATCTTCTTGACTTAATTTGTTAAAGAATGCCTCTTTTGGAGGTAAACACGTTTCACTTAACTTTTCCCAAGAGTCAATGTAGTCATAACAAAATACCCCTTTACGAGTCATGAGCATTGCATTTTCTTTTCCAAAGTACTTGTCTGTTTCAGGGTATGATGTTAAGTTGGAAACTAAGTTTTCCAAACTACTCGGCATTAACCGAAACGTGTCCACAAATCTAAGCTTAACATTTCCTACATATTTGGTAAAGGAAATGTACTTTTCTTTGGAGTTAGCGATAACATCCACTCTCTCAGTAGTACATCCCAATTGCTTTACAATGAAATTTGCGTCGTAGCCACTCATATTATGTAGAAACACAGGAACGGGGTTACGTGTTTTACACCTCAAATTACAGTTATTGTGAGCACTTCCACGGTATTCCCCTGTAATATGGCAGTGGTCTCGAACTTTCCAGTCCTGTTGGGTAAATGGTTTTTGACACAAATAACAGGTTTCAGAACATTGGAACTCTACTTCTTGATCCTCAGTTAAAGCCTTCGGAACATTTAAGCTGTAAAGGCGATCGATTTCATTAGCTATTGAAATCAAACAGTCCATAAACTTTTCTGCAGCGTCAGGTCCACGATAAATAAGAGGTCGGCTTGGAAGGTTTGTCTTTATGTGTTCCACAGCAGGTGAGAGTTTAACGTATATACCAAAGCTCATAGGAACATGACTCTGGTATGGCACTGTATAACTTGCTTCAGGATTGGGTAGACATGTTTGATAGGGTAACAGTATACTTTCAAAATCAGCATAGATAACGTAAGGTATTCTCAGCATTTTTTCCACGTTTAAAAATTTAACAATGGAGTTTTTAATAGGCATTTCAACCCTAGCAATGTCATGCTGGACACACAAAGCTCTATGTTCTTTCAATTTTTCCATTCCTTGTTGTCCATATCGATTATCAAAGTGTGTAAAACACCGTTTACACGTATATATCTTATGTTCATAGCGGGTAATCTGATGTCTTACTAGTTTATCAAAATCTTTGATAAAGACGGTGGTTCTGAGCGGATGATGAACTTAACAGGAGGAGGTCGCGATGGTCTTGCAGCTCTTGAACCGCAATCTTTAGAGGAAACACTTTGTTGTCTTTTTCCAGTCCAAATACATTAATGGATATATCGTTGGCTTTTTCAAATTTGGGAATGTCAGCTAGTAATGTAGGAAATGATATTACAGAAAAATCATACTTGTTGTCCAGGTCCTTGTATTTACTAACGCGTTCAGCTTTCGTTTTAACCAGTTTTGCTGAAATGGCATACATAAAACACTTTTGATCCTTTAAGTTTTGAGGATTAATGCAGGCTTTTCTTGCTTGTATAGCTGCTGGTAATGGAATATATGTGCTGCCACGCAAGGCATTATACTTATTTATTTTCAATCGTACTCCTTTCACTGTTAACAAAGCCCAATTACTACCTTTTAGCTCAGATTCCTCCATTTCCGTAGTTAACTTTGTAAATTGTGTTACCAAGAAACTACTTAAGTCCGTTTCCAAAAATAGGGCCTGATTTCGTGTTTTAAAAGCACGATCTGTAATTTCATTGGTAGATGTATGAATGAATCTACATTCAGCCACAAGATTAACTTTGATCGACTTGTGCATTGCTAGTTCTTTCTCCATAGCTTGTATTATTTGCTGTTTGGACTCTTTAAGGTATGAATTTAAATCCCTACACGTATCACAGCGTATGAAATAGGATTTAAGTCGACCTTCAAAAGATGTCTCATATTCAATAAGTCCATTTTTGTCAGGGACCAGTGACAGTAGGTAATGTTTTGTAGGCTCCGCTTTTTGTCTTTTAGCTGCCGACACAACATTACAACATTCTTCATGCCGACGTCCGTTGTACACATTATTGAATGTACTACCACACGTTTTGCACTCATGAAATTCACCACACGATACTTCATGTCACTTCCTATGATAGTCTCGAAGAAAAGCTTTTCCACACTCTTTACACATATAGCTAGGAATAGCTTCTTCCATCACGAATGTTGATTTCTGCAAACAGCTGCTTACTGCGTATCACAAGGCTATAGGTTGGTCGGTGAGACGGTGTTTCACGATGTGAACACCGTGAGAGGTAGTAGTCAACTGGTGATATTCTTGTGAAGGGTCCTCTAATATACCACTAGTCTAGACCAACAGCTCTTTACAGCGTATGACAAGGCTGTAGACTGGACAGTGACGGTCTTTCACGATGTGAACACTGTAACAAGTAGTAGTCAACTGATGATATACTTGCTAAGGGTTCTCTAATATACAATAGTCAAGACCAACAGCTACTTACTGAGTAGTACAAGGCTGTACAATAGTTGTTTTGACAGTCTTTCACGATGTGGTCACTGTGAGTGGCGGTAGTCAACTGATGATATTCTTGATAAGGGTCCTCTGATATACCCCTGGTTAAGGGTAACAGCTGCTCGCTGCATATGACAAGACTAAAGACTGGTTGTTTCAACGGTCTTTCACAATGTAAACACTGTGACAGGTAGTAGTCAAGTGAAAATATTCTTATAGCCTACTCAAGGTTATCAGGTACTTACTGCATATCAAAAGGCTGTACACTCATGTGTTAGACAGTCTTTTTTTTTGGCCAAAGACCCTCTATATTCCCTACACAAGGCTATACATGTTAGTTCTAAACACTTAGTGGTTAATTTTATAATAAATTTAAATACACAACATATACGAGCACGTTTTCACTCGGTAAAACTTTACCAAACAGTAAAATGCGACACGCAAAGTATGTTTCCGCTATCTAGCGGTGACTATGAGAACTACTTGAACGACCAGCATGCTACCTAGCGCTCCATTTCAACACTCGCTCACTGAACGACCACCATGCTATCTAGCGGTCGATATCAATACTCACTCAACTACATGCCTGCTACCTATCGGTTAATATAACAACTCACTCAACTACCAGCATGCTACATGGCTTTTTTTTTGTAAGATTTTTGTTGGCTTTTTTGTTGGCTATTGTTGGCTTTTGTTGGCTTTTGTTGGCTTTTGTTGGTTTTTGTTGGCTTTTGTATTAGCTCTCTCATATTTGCTCTTGCTTGTTGGGGCTTATTTGGTCTTGGAAAGTATGTCTGTCCTTTTTATGACTGCAAAATGCTTACAGCCATGTTTGTAAGCAGCAAAAACAACAACACACAAAATTCAAAAAAAAAATATCCAAAGTACTCTAAGGTTTATCAATGACTCTCAACTCTTACACTTACCTCTATCCCATGCCTAGTCAAAAATAGTGTATTTTTCAAATTTTTCAAAAAATATTTGGAAAGTAAGCTATATTATTAAACTAAAAATCCTAAAAAGACATATGTTAACTCCAACACCTAGCTCTATACCACTCTCAGTCCAAAAATAGTGTATTTTCAAATTTTCCCAAAACATATTTCCAAAATGGGTTATATTTCCAAAATTGAAAAGTTTACAAAAATGTTTGTTTGACATAAATGAATGGCCTATACCCCCTCTACCGCCGTACCAAGTCCCAGGTCTCTAGGACAACAAAAATAAAATTTGGAAAAAATGGTCACTATTTTGGAAACTAGGAATTCTACAAAAAAGTTTGTTTAACATAAATGAAAGGTCTATCCCTTCTACCTGTAAACCAAGTTCCAGGTCTGTATGAATAAAATGAAAAAGTTCAACTGGGAAAGTAGGTGATTTTTCATATAACCAAACATTCTAAAAAGTGTTCTATGGGCTTAAAAGAATGGCCTCTATGTCCTTTATTTTTCATAATAAAACTTTTTCATTTTTTACACTTTTTTGAAAAAAGTTCAATTTTGAAATTTTTATATTTTGGAAACTAGAAAGTCTACAAAAAAAATTTGTTTGACATAAATGAATGGCCCTGACCCCATCTACCACCAAAATAAATTTCAAGTCTCTAGTATGAAAAATAACAGTAGGGGGGTAGTGGCGCTTCTAACGAGTGTCATGGCCGCCGCGTGAGTTAGAAGCGCCACTACCCCCCTACTGTTATTTTTCATGGAGGAATCTGAGCTAAAAGGTAGTAATTGGGCTTTGTTAACAGTGAAAGGAGTACGATTGAAAATAAATAAGTATAATCCCTTGCGTGGCAGCACATATATTCCATTACCAGCAGCTATACAAGCAAGAAAAACCTGCATTAATCCTCAAAACTTAAAGGATGAAAAGTGTTTTATGTATGCCATTTTAGCAAAACTGGTTAAAACGAAAGCTGAACGCGTTAGTAAATACAAGGACCTGGACAACAAGTATGATTTTTCTGTAATATCATTTCCTACATTACTAGCTGACATTCCCAAATTTGAAAAAGCCAACGATATATCCATTAATGTATTTGGACTGGAAAAAGACAACAAAGTGTTGCCTCTAAAGATTGTGGATCAAGAGCTGCAAGACCATCGCGACCTCCTCCTGTTAAGTTCATCATCCGCTCAGAACCACTACGTCTTTATCAAAGATTTTGATAAACTAGTAAGACATCAGATTACCCGCTATGAACATAAGATATATACGTGTAAACGGTGTTTTACACACTTTGATAATCGATATGGACAACAAGGAATGGAAAAATTGAAAGAACATAGAGCTTTGTGTGTCCAGCATGACATTGCTAGGGTTGAAATGCCTATTAAAAACTCCATTGTTAAATTTTTAAACGTGGAAAAAATGCTGAGAATACCTTACGTTATCTATGCTGATTTTAAAAGTATACTGTTACCCTATCAAACATGTCTACCCAATCCTGAAGCAAGTTATACAGTGCCATACCAGAGTCATGTTCCTATGAGCTTTGGTATATACGTTAAACTCTCACCTGCTGTGGAACACATAAAGACAAACCTTCCAAGCCGACCTCTTATTTATCGTGGACCTGACGCTGCAGAAAAGTTTATGGACTGTTTGATTTCAATAGCTAATGAAATCGATCGCCTTTACAGCTTAAATGTTCCGAAGGCTTTAACTGAGGATCAAGAAGTAGAGTTCCAATGTTCTGAAACCTGTTATTTGTGTCAAAAACCATTTACCCAACAGGACTGGAAAGTTCGAGACCACTGCCATATTACAGGGGAATACCGTGGAAGTGCTCACAATAACTGTAATTTGAGGTGTAAAACACGTAACCCCGTTCCTGTGTTTCTACATAATATGAGTGGCTACGACGCAAATTTCATTGTAAAGCAATTGGGATGTACTACTGAGAGAGTGGATGTTATCGCTAACTCCAAAGAAAAGTACATTTCCTTTACCAAATATGTAGGAAATGTTAAGCTTAGATTTGTGGACACGTTTCGGTTAATGCCGAGTAGTTTGGAAAACTTAGTTTCCAACTTAACATCATACCCTGAAACAGACAAGTACTTTGGAAAAGAAAATGCAATGCTCATGACTCGTAAAGGGGTATTTTGTTATGACTACATTGACTCTTGGGAAAAGTTAAGTGAAACGTGTTTACCTCCAAAAGAGGCATTCTTTAACAAATTAAGTCAAGAAGATGTTAGTCAAGAAGACTATGAACATGCCAAAAATGTGTGGAATCAGTTCAACATTAAAACTCTAGGGGAATATTGTGACCTCTACCTAACTTCAGATGTACTCCTTCTAGCAGACAGCTTTGAAACGTTTAGAAACAAAACACTAGAAACACACCGAGTGGATGCTGCACACTTTTTTACTTCGCCTGGTTTAAGTTTTGAGGCAATGCTCCTTTACACAGGAATTGAACTGGAATTGCTACAGGATTACGATCAGATTCTTCTAATCGACTCTGGAATACGTGGAGGCATATGCCAAGTGTCTCATCGGTATGCTGAAGCTAACAATAAATACATGGAAACCTATGATTCTGAGAAACCATCGCAGTTTATTACCTATGATGATGCCAACAACCAATACGGGTGGGCTATATGCCACTCCCTTCCTTATGGTGGATTTCAGTGGGTTTCTCCAGATACTGTTGATCTAGAAAAACTAAAGAAAGACGATAATGTGGGATACATTCTAGACGTTGATGTTGATTACCCATCTGACCTTCATGATCTACACAACGATTTACCTTTCCTACCAGAGTGTACACAACCCAAGGATTCGTCTCTGAAAAAACTAATTCCTCATCTTGGAAATCGAAGGCGATATGTTGTTCACTACATGGCATTAAAACAAGCTTTAGATCGTGGAATAAAATTGATAAAAATTCATCGTGTGTTAAAGTTTAAACAAAGACCTTGGTTAAAGGCATACGTTGATTTTAATAACAACCTTCGAAAACAAGCCAAAAATGATTTTGAGAAAAATCTGTACAAATTATTCAACAATGCCATTTTTGGGAAAACAATGGAAAATATCCGTAAAAGAATAGACATACGTCTTGTGACTGACAGCAAAAAGGCAGAAAAGCTAATAGCAAAGCCGACATTTATTGACAGAACAATTTATGGTCCCAACCTAGCTGCTTTCCACATGGCTAAACATAACATTGTATTCAATAAGCCTACATATATTGGAATGTGTATACTGGATATTTCAAAAACTCTAATGTATTCCCACCACTATGATGTCCTGCTACCCTATTATGGAATGAACAATCTTAAACTCATGTATATGGATACCGACTCGTTCATTTATTTGGTTAACACCCCAGATGTATATCAAGACAAATTGGATTTCCTAGAACACCTGGACACATCAGATTATCCTACTAATCACATATGTTACTCTACATCAAACAAGAAAACGTTGGGGAAATTTAAAGACGAGGCTTGTGGACAAATTATAAAAGCATTTGTTGGACTTAGAGCTAAAATGTACGCTTTAGACATAAATGGTAAAGAAATCAAAAAGATTAAAGGTATTAGCAAAGGTGTTGTCAAAAATTGTATAAGCTTTCAAGATTATAAGGATTGTGTCATGAAAAACAATGTAAAAAGAATACCAATGAACATTATCACTTCTAAACAACATGACATATCATCTATAAGACTAAACAAAATTGCTTTGTGTCCTAGTGATGATAAAAGAGTGATTGATGCTGATGGTATAGGTACACATGCCTATGGTCATTACTCAATCATTGACCATGCTTAAAGAGTTAAGTTATGAATATCAAAATCTTCTGCCTGCAACTAGCAAATACATAAAACAATTTAGGAAATAAAACAATAACACTACAAAAATAAAATAAAATAGTAATCATAATCAAAAAATAAATATAAATAGAAAACAAAATAAAAACAACTGTACAATTTATAACAAAAATAGAATATATACATATAAAAATGTATTATGTGTAAATAGTGTACATGTATTTAAAATAAAAAATATTGTATGGACACTGCTTGTACATTTTAATTACTACCCACCTCTCTCCACTCCTAATGCAAAATGAACATGTAAAACACAAATTGGAAAATCCATGTTTCCATATTGACAAAATAGAAAAAGCATTAAACTGAAATTTTAAAAACTGTAAATGGGAATTTCGTAAATTGACAAATGTACAACAACAAATTGGAAAATCCATGTTTCTATATCATGATATTGAAAAACTTTAAACTGACATTTTAAAAACTGTAAATGGGAAATTGTGAAATTAATAAATGTGTAAACAACAAAATGCAAAATCCATGTTTCCATATTATGAAATTGAAAAACCTAAAACTGTCATAAATAAACTGAAAATGGAAAATTGGAAAATTGACTAATATGTAAACAACAACATGCAAATTCCATGTTTCCATATTATGAAATTGTAAAACTTAAAATTAACATTAAAAAAACTGAAAATGGGAAATTAGAAAATTGACAAATGCGTAAACAACAAAATGAAAGAAAAAAATACTCGGTTGGGGTAGTGATCTTGTTGTACAGTAGCCTATAAACTAGCATAAGGATAGTTGCATGAGCACTTATATACTTTGTGTATGTGCATTAGCCTTTGGATTAGCTTAAGTTAGGTTTGGTATAGTTAGGTTTAGTGAGGTTAGGTATGTGACCTTGTAGTTTACTCTTTTCGGAAAATGTAAAATGTAAAATCTAAAATCAAAAACTCTTAAATTTAAAATGTAAAATCTAAAAAAACTAAAAACTAAAATACAAAAAAATCAAAAATGTAAAATGTAAAACCTAAAAAATATAAAATGAAAAAATCTAAAATCTTAAATGTTAAAATGCAAAATCTAAAATCTTTAAATGAGGTTTCTGTGGGTTAGGTTAGGTTATAACTAAGTTTATTATTTTTGCTCTCACATTTGCTCTTTCTTTTTTGCTCACACTTTTTGCTCACATTTTTTTTCTCGCACTTTTAGGTTAGGTTAGGTTAAGTTAGGTTAAGTTAGGTTAGGTTAGGTTATAACTTAGTTTATTATGTGTGCTCTTACATTTGCTCTCATATTTGCTCTGACTTTGAAGTTAGGTTAGGTTAGGTTAGGTAAGGTTAGGTTAGGTTAGGTTATAACTTAGTTTATTATGTGTGCTCTCACATTTGCTCTCATATTTGCTATTACTTTGAAGTTAGGTTAGGTTAGGTTAGGCTAGGTTAGGTTAGGTGAGGTTAAATGAAGTTGGGTTAGGCTGAATGGCAGAGGTATGAATTAAAACCCGCCTTTTCTCACTTTTGCCTCACAAGACTGAGTGTACTCCGTTCCACTCGTGAGACCAGAAATTAAATTTCTTGTCAGAGCCAAGAATCGAACCCGGGCCTTAGCAGTAACAGCCAAGAATGCTAGCCACTACACTAAGTGGCTGACAATATAAAGCTGGTCTGGATTGCACATGATCAATTAATAATTACCTAATAATAATAATAATAATAATAATAATAAATATTCCATTTAGCAACTACACGGCCAACCTCTCCCTGTGAAGTCATTCACGGTCTCGGGGCGTAGTGGCCATATTGCCCATTAGCCACTGCGCCAGCTCTGAATGACCCCTCCATAAGAATAACATAAGGCTGGTTGCGCGCGGCGGCCATCTTGCCCATTAGCCCCTGCGCCAGAACCGCCCTTTATATCCTACTATGATGAGTGAGTGAGTCAGTCATGTCATTTTCTTTCAATTATTTTACCTGAATTTTACGCCCTCCCCATGCGCCCCTTAAATTGGATTTATGAAGAAACGCTCGAACACCTATTAACTTATATTTGAAGCTGTCTTTTTCCCCTGAGTTTGATGAGTGAGTGAGTTAGTCAGTCAGTCAGGACACTTTCTCTCCTTTTTTTTCTAGAATTTCACCCCACCCCATTGGCCCCTTAAATTGAATTTATGAAAAACCGTCGAACACCGATGTACTTATTTTTAAGCTGGTTTTTTTCGCTGAGTTTCAAACTTCTCGCGTATGTCGTTGAAGAGATACACGCTCCGTTAGGAATCCTTCTACCCTCACTTTTCACCCCTTTCACCTTATAATATACACCACATCGAAAAACCCTTAGACACATGTCTGCTTATTTTTAATGATTAGTTTATATGCCGAGTATCACATCCACAAATGCAACCACTCACGAGATATTGTTATTCAATAAAATGCAGGTTTAACCCCATTAAGACACCTTTAGAACCTGAATATCCGAAAATCCTCCCTTAGTGTACGGTTTTGACATACAACGAACATATCCCAAAAATGTCATGTTTCTAACTTCAATAATTTTGGCTGGACGATGATGAGTGAGTGAGTGAGTCAGGACATTTTCATTTTTTTTTTCAGAATTTGTCCCCTCACAATGAACCCCTTAAATTTGATTTATGAAAAATAAACTGTCAAACACGTATTTACTTATATTTAAGCAGTTTTCTCTCCCTGAGTTTGAAGAGTGAGTGAGAGAGTCAATCAGTTAGGACACTTTCTTTCCGGTCCCCCCCCCCCCAGAATTTCACCCGTCCCATGAGCCCCGTAAATTGAATTTAGAAAAAAAAAACGATCGAACATCTATTTACTTATCTTTTAAGCTGATTTTTTCCGCTGAGTTTCAAACTCCTCGCCTATGTCGTTTAAGAGATACACGCTCCGTTAGGAATCCTTCAACCCCCACTTTTCACCCCTTTCACCCCCCCCCCCCCCCCAGAATTTCACCCCTCCCATGAGCCCCGTAAATTGAATTTAGGAAAAAAAAACGATCGAACATCTATTTACTTATCTTTTAAGCTGATTTTTTCCGCTGTGTTTCAAACTCCTCGCCTATGTCGTTTAAGAGATACACGCTCCGTTAGGAATCCTTCAACCCCCACTTTTCACCCCTTTCACCTCATAATATACACCACATCGAAAAACCCTCAGACACATGTCTTCTTATTTTTTATGTGTCCATATGCCGAGTAACACATCCCCCAATGAAACCAATCGGGAGTTATTGTTATTCAATGAAATGCAGGTTTAACCCCCTTAAGACCCCCTGAATGTCCGAAAATCCTCCCTTAGTGGACGGTTCCGACATACAATGATCATATTCCCCGAAATGTCATGTGTCTAACTTCAATAATTTTGGTTGGGCGATGGTGAGTGAGTCAGGACTTTTTCTCTCAATTTCCTTTTTTCAGAATTTCACCCCTCCCCAAGGACCCCTTAAATTGGGTTTATGAAAAAGATTGTCGAACACCTATTTACTTATTTTTAAGCAGTTTTTTTTCCTGAGTTTGATGAGTGAGTCTGTCAGTCAATCAGTTAGGACACTTTCTTTCCTGTTCCCCCCCCCCCCCAGAATTTCACCCCTCCCTATTGGCCCCTTAAATTGGATTTATGAAAAAACGGTCAAACACCTATTTACTTATTTTTTAAGCTGATTTTTTTCCACTGAGTTTCAAACTCCTTGCCTATGTCGTTTAAGAGATACACGCTCCGTTAGGAATCCTTCAACTCCCACTTTTCACCCCTTTCACCTCATAATATACTTCTCATCGAAAAACCCTCAGACACGTGTCTTCTTATTTTTAATGATGAGTGTATATGCCGAGTATCACATCTCCCAATGAAACCAATCGGGAGATATTGTTATTCAATGAAATGCAGGTCTATCCCCTTAACACCCCTTTAGAACCTGAATATCCTAAAATCCATCCTTAGTGCGCGGTTTCGGCTTACCACGAACATATCTCCGAAATTTCATGATTCTAACTTGAATAGTTTTGGCTGGGCGATGATGAGTCAGTCAGTCAGTCAGTCAGTCAGTCAGGACACTTGTTTTTATATAAGAGATTATAGGGATCTTCATGTGGATGGGGACTTGACACAACGGTGAGGGTCAGTTTTTACGTGACGTGTATTGCGTTTCGTCTACGAGGTTTTCAATTTTATTTTCACGTCAGGAAGTACACGTTTGGTAAATTTAGTTTGAGAGCACATTTTCACTAATCATTTTTCTTTGTCGACAAACAGGTATCCCCTAACCACTGCCAGAGTAGCTCAATAGATAACGTCTGATTATTAATACCGAAGACCGTTCGAAGAATGGGTACTTCTGATAGTATATACAGGGTGTATCAGAAATACTTTTACAAACTTTTGGGATTGGTTCCTTACACCAAAACAACAAAAAGATGCATATACACATATGTCCCAAAATCATTTGTTTTCGCTTTATTAATGAAAGAACATTGTACAGTGACACATTAATTGACAGCCTGTTTGGAAGTGTTTAACACATGAACTCATATCAAACAAGTAGTTCCGTGAAGAGCTATACAGCCTATTTTCATATATCCTACTTATATAAATTGCCTCGATCAACATACAAAAGTTCAGTTTGATTGCTGTAACAGATTCGCAGATATTGAGAACCGACTAAATATTGCGGTTGGTCGCCATGTTGGATTTTTATATCTGTAGTTCTTAGAGTTATGTACTGTTACATGAAGAGTATTGTGTACGTGTAGTATTCAAACTTCAATCGCATGATTAGTACACAAGAAGTAAAAACGAGATTTTAAAATTTCGCACAGATGCCATCTTGTGGTTATGGAAACAAATGAAAAAAATTAGATGCCAGTGGATTAACATTTGTAGAAGGATTTACTGTACCAAGTGTCACTGCACTCAGTTGGCTAAATTTTATTTATACTTCGCGTCGCCGCCATGTTGGATTTGTAATCACCAGGATATTGAAAGTCATATAGGTGAATTTATGTGCATAGCCCCTAAGAACATTAAAAAATTCAGTTTGATTGCAGTAATAGATTCGTAGATATTGAGATCCATCTAAATATTTCGGATGGTCGCCATGTTGGATTGTTATATGTATAGGCCATAGAGTCATGTACCATTAAAAGAAAATTATTGCAAGGGTTCATTATTCAAACTTTCACTTCAATCGCATGATTACGACACAAGAAATAAAAACTTAATTTTCGAAATTCGCACAGCCGCCATCTTGAGGTTTTGTAAAGAATTGAACTAAATTAGATACCCGTGCATTACAATGTGCATAAATATTTGATGTAGCAAGTTTCATTGCGTTTCGATCATTAAATCGCGAGAAAGGTCAATTTAAAATTTTCAAATTCGCTTGGCTGCCATATTCTTTTTGTTGTTAACTGGTTTTTGAAAGTCTTATAGATGAACTTCCAGTAGTACCCTTTATCTCCGCACAAAATTTCAAGGTGATACCGCTAATAGTTTCAGAGATATAGAATGCCGGTGAAATATTTCGCACAGCCGCCATCTTGAGGTTATGCAAACAATTGAGTGAAGTTAGATTCGGTGCATTACAATGTGTATAAACATATACTGTACCAAGTTTTATTGCGTTTGGTTGGTTAAATCGCGAGAAACGTCTATTTAAAAGTCGCAAATTCGCGTGGCCGCCATGTTGGTTTTGTAGTTACCAGTTTTTCAATAGTCACATAAGTGAACTTCTAGTATTTCCCTTTATCACCGTAAAACAGTCCAGGGTGATATCGGGAATAGTTTCGGAGATATTGAATGCTGGTGAAATATTTCGCACAGCCGCCATGTTGGATTGGTGAGCCGTAACAAAATTTAAGGGCATGGTCGGGTGGTCCGGAATAGTGCTATGAACTTACCGAGTTTCATTGGAATCACTCCAGCCATTTACATGTTATAAGGGGGGCACACACCATCTCACACACACACGCACACACAGACAGACACACGGACAAAAGGTGATCTCATAAGCCTATTTTTTCATAAATGAAAATAGGCTAAAAAGGTTCCTGACACCACAGATAAAGTCGAACGGACCGTGCAAGCCATGGAACACGTCCTCCTCTGCCCAACCATCTGTCCTGGAAGTTCTCCCTTAGTGCAATGTGAACAAGGTGACTAAAGTATGCAGGAGCCCCATCATGCATCCACCACATACGCTGTCGTATTTGAAGGGGCACATTGTCATGCAGTAAGCCTGAAAGGGTGTTCTGGATAAAGTCTCTGGAGACAGCACCTGTAAGACGAGCTGGTAGAACGTATGGACCTACAATGCCAGCCCACACATTAATCCTAACCTGGTGATGATGGCGAGTCTGTCTGGAACACCTGTGCATTTGACAGTTTTTCCATCTGTCGGTGTCAGGAACCTTTCTTGATATGAGTTCATGTGTTAAACACTTCCAAACAGGCTGACAATAAATGTGTCACTGTACAATGTTATTTCATTAATAAATCTAAAACGAAGGATTTTTGGACGTATATGAACTTTTTTTCTTGTTTTGGTGTAAGGAACCAATCCCCAAAGTTTGTAAAAGTATTTCTGAAACACCCTGTATATATATACAGGGTGTATCTTAATTATACCGACAAACAAGAAGTTCCGTTAAGAACTATACAGCCTACTTTTCATGCCAATGATTATTCTACAGAATATGAACCTATCTAGAATAATGACGAAATTAAGTTGGTAATATCGAAATATCTAATTAGTTCAAAATATACCTGGTATAATGTAGCCTAATAGAGCACTACAGTTGGCAGCCCTGGTGACTGAATATATTCTTAGTTCCATCTCTTAAGGTACAGAATACAAAATTTGGTTGAAGTCCAATGGACGTTACTTGCAGTTAGACACTGGATCTATCAGCACGCGTAAAAGCATGTTTCCAACAATACCATGCGTGTGCTGGTCAGAAATAATCTGAAATATTATGATATCTTGTTGTGCCAATTTTGGATGAAATCCATTTGTTAGTATAGAAGTTACATGTATTTTAAAATTGGACATATCAGCAGGCATAGAATCATGTTGTCAGCACTGCCTTGTATTAATTACTCCAAATTAATCTAGAATGTCAGGTGCTATACGTGTGCAAAGTATAGAGCTGTTGGCTTGCATACTTTCTGATATATTGATATTAGGGTAAAAAATATAGACAGCATTTATTAACAGTTGGCAGCCCTGATTGCACTGAAGAATACTTATAGTCATATCTGATATGTTACACATAGCACATGCGAAATTTGGATGAAATCCTACTGATAGTATAGAAGTTACATGTATTTAAAAATTGGCCCTATCAGCAGGCTTAGAATCATGTTGGTAGAACTGACGTATATAAGTTACTCCAAAATTAATCAAACATGTCAGGTACTATACGTGTGCATAGTTTAAAGCTGTCGGCTTGCACACATTCTGATATATTGGTATTTGGATAAAAAAAATAGAGAGAGCAATTATTAACAGTTGGCAGCCATGGTGGCTCTTAAGAATACGCTCAGTCATATCTGTTTATGTACAGATATTACATACAAA
This sequence comes from Meconema thalassinum, assembly GCA_946902985.2. NCBI lineage: Eukaryota > Metazoa > Arthropoda > Insecta > Orthoptera > Tettigoniidae > Meconema > Meconema thalassinum. The sequence goes on from OX336396.1 coordinate 168,054,170, forward strand.
ATTTGGTTGAAATCCAGTCGATAGTGTAGAAGTTATATGCATTTAAACATTGGACTTATCAGAAGGCTTAAAATTATTTTGGCAACACTGTCATGGTTGGCCTCCTGGAAATTAAACTGAAAAAGTATTATCTACATGTGTGCCAATTTTGGAATAGCTCCTATGCATACCTTGTAGGATATCCAACATGGAGCTCAAATTTCTAGTGCGTTTTTTCAGCAGTTGGTAGCACTGACATTATTTTCAAATATGGACGTGAGCTATTCCGGTGGACATCTTTACTCATACTAAATTTGGTTTTGATTGCTGCAGCCGTTTAGGAGTTGATAGGGGGGACACACACACAGCCAGACAGACAGAAGGACAGACAGACAGACAGACAGACAGACAGACAGACAGACACACATTTGCCCGATCTCATAAGACTACTTTTTCCTCATTTTTGCAAAATGTGAAAAGTAGGCTAAAAAATCAGGGACGCTCTGCGTGTTATGTAAAAGACGATGCAGCAATCGGATTGGCGGATAAAATTTTTCCCTCCGAGAAAATGAGGTTACTTTGTTACTTCCGGGCGCGCGATTCAAATCTACGAACTCGCCGTATTTGCTGAGCTAGAGAGCAAGTCGCTGGCCACCGCTGTGCTTCAAGCAAGGGAAGGGAGTGTGATAGAAGGTGACAGATATATACTGGCGGGCATGCGCAAGTTTCCTCGATCGCCTCGGCTTGCCGCATGCCCGCCAGCATATCTCTGTCTCCTTCTATCACACTCCCTTCCCTTGCCTGAAACACAGCAGTGGCCAGCGGCTTGCTGCCTGGCTCAGTAAATACGGCGAGTTCGTAGATTTGAATCGCGCGCCCGGAAGTAACAAAGTAACCTCATTTTCTCGGAGGGAAAAATTTTCTCCGACAATCCGATTGCAGCATCGTCTTTTACATAACACGCAGAGCGTCCCTGATTTTTTTGTCGGTATAATTAAGATACACCCTGTATATATATATATTTATATTGCACTACAATAGTGAATTTACATTATTGAAAATTTAAAATTTGAACATAGTGATCAGGATCTGATGATGGCCATTTGAGGGTCGAATCGCGTAATCCTAAATTGCCCTATTTAATTGTGAACATTAACTAATACATGTAATTTTTCCAGCAGTGTATTTACTCGTATATATTTGTATATTCTACCCCGCCCATTCATTGGGCACAATTGTGTTGACCGACTGAAAAGCTACAAAAAGTCAATTTGTATAGGAAACACATAAAAATGAATGGCTTCAAATCTCTACATTAGTAAGTCATGTTAGAGATGTGCTAATTTGGTTTGGAGACCATTTACATTCTGATAATAAAGAGTAACTTGTGGTTGATCGCTAGAATGTATTCGTTTTTAGCCCTAATAAAATCTAAACGGCTGCAGCGATTTCAATGAAACTCGGTAAGTTCATAGCACTATTTCGGACGACCCCGACCGTGCCCTTCAAATTTTGTTACGTCTTACCAATCCAACATGGTGGCAGTGCGAAATATTTCACCGGCATTTAATATCTCTGAAACTATTACCAGTATCACCCTCAAAATTTTGTACGGAGATAAAGGGCACTACTGAAAGTTCATCTATGAGACTTTCAGAAACTGGTTAACTACAATACTAACATGGCGGCCATGCGAAGTTGAAAGTTTTAAATAGACTTTTCTCGCGATTTATTGAGCCAAACGCAATGAAACTTGGTACAGCAAATGTTTATACACATTGTAATGCACTGGTATCTAATTTAGTTCAATTATTTACATAACCTCAAGATGGCGGCTGTGCGAATTTTAAAATTAAGTTTTTATTTCTTGTGTCGTAATCATGCGATCGAAGTGAAAGTTAGAATAATGAACCTACGCAATAATTTTCTTTTAATGGTACATGACTCTATGGCCTATACATATAAAAATCCAATATGGCGACCATCCGAAATATTTAGACGGTTCTCAATATCTACGAATCTATTACAGCCATCAAACTGAATTTTTGTATGTTCATACGGGCTATTAACATAAGTTCACCTATAGGACTTTCAATAACCTGGTGATCACAAAACCAACATGGCGGCAACGCGAAGTATATTTATTCGCATGGAAGTTTCTCGCAATTTAACTATCCGAGTGCAGTGAAACTTGGTACAGTAGATCTTTATACAAACGTTAATCCACTTGCATCTATTTTTTCAATTGTTTCCATAACCACAAGATGGCAGCTGTGCGAAATTTTGAATTCTCGTTTTACTTCTTGTGTCCTAATCATGCGATTGAAGTTTGAATAATACACGTACAAAATAATCTTCATATAGCAATAGTCTACATGACTCTAAGACCTACAAATATGAAAATCCAACATGGCGACCATCTGCAATATTTAGTCGGTTCTCAATATCTACGAATCTATTACAGCAATCAAACTGAAATTTCGTATGTTGATAGTGGCAATTAACATAATTAGGATCTATGAATATAGGCTTTAGTTCTTCATGGAACTACTTGTGTTTTGTGTGACTATTTTGCACTATCTGCGTGGAGTGCAACACTTTTAGAAATTCGCAAGCACCCAAAGGTGTTTATTGCATTTTCCATCGGTGCCGGTGACAGCTTACGTATGTTAGTGGTGAAGTAATGGATGTAAACGACAGGATAACAAAATCAACTTTTATCGACTGACAATTAATTATTCTTTATCTTACTTTTAATCAAATTAATTGCTCTTCTTTGTGATTCCAAAATAAGTAGTTTTTAATTTATCTACCTGAGAGGCAGATTAATGAAGAACATTAGCATATTAAACAGGTGGGACACTTCAATTTCTTGGATTGCACTCTACGGTATGTTATGCTGTTAGATTATTGTGGAAACGCCGTGCGGTTGTATGTGTAGCATCATCTTGAAGAATTAGCCATGGCAAATCGAATTTGTCAAACAGAAATCGTTCTCAATATTTACAAATCAGTAATACCTCTCCATTACGTGTTTAAGGTTCTTGGGTACTCCAGTCTCAGGATAGATGGTGCAGGAATATTACAACGCTCCCGTCTTGGCACAGTGTATAGTGTTTTAGTATTTTCCGCCAAGGCTTGCAGAAGCATAATGTTGTTCATCAATGACATTGACTCACACCCTCCATTGCATCAATTCTATATAATCTCAGGATTGTTGTCATCAGTTTGCATCTACACCCTGTTGTTGTACACTCTAGCAGTTAGTGCAAGCAAGGGCATTGAAATATGCAGAAATATTCTCGAGAAGTTTGCTACGATTGTTACCATACTTGATCTTTCAACAACTAGGATGGCTTGCAAAATAAGACTATTGCTGATTATACAAATTGCATTTCTAGCATTTATTTTAATAATGAAAACTGGCTATGGGATGTGGCGAGATTTTAACGGAACCAGCAAGTCATTGTCCGTAATAAACTGCCTTAACTCAATGACATTCTTATTAATATCACTAACCTACATGGACTTGGTTCTTCTTATAAGATATTTTGCAACTGATATAAACACTAAATTAATAAACATAGTGGTACATACCGTGACAAGTAATGGGAACACATTTTCTCTTATTTCAAATTCCTTTATGGAAGATATTGTATCCATACATTCATCTCTGGAGCATGGAAATATGCTGTCGGACCAGACAGTCTGGACTACCAGACTGGGCAGAGCCTCACCAAATCCACTGGTTGCAGCGGTGGTTGAAAGACTGAGAATTTCCCATATTGTGTTGCAATCTGTAGTTAACAATACGAATGATTTGTTTGGATTTACTCTTATGCTAATATTCCTGCACACATTTGTGAAATTAAGTAGTTCACTGAATATATACTACAACAAGGGTGAAAGAATTGACAATGCATTTGTTGTTACGGATGTTATATATGTACTGCTCGTTCTGCTGTTGTACATTTTAATCGTGGTTATGATCTGCCTTGCTTGTCACAGTGCTTGCAGTGCCGCCAACCGACCAGTGACAATTATCAATGCCCTAATCTTCACACCCTCCGTTATGAGTGATGTGGTAACTCAACTGAGACTCTTCTCACAACAAGTGGAGAGCTCCCATTTACATTTCACTTTGGCTGGATTTTGTTCCATAAACCGACCTTTGCTGCTATCATTTATGGCTGCCTCTGCCACATATGTATTGATATCTGGTTTAACTTAATTATTTATTGTGGTGTTTGAAGCCATATTTTCAGTGTTGCCTTAATAAACAAGAGTTTAGTGCTTTTCAGTAGGTCAACACGAATGTACCCAAAAGAGATGGGTTATGCCCTAACCCTGAAATTAATTAATTAATGGTTTGTATTTATTAATCTCATGTAATTTATTGCAGGATTAGGGCATAACCCACTTCTTTTGGGTACATTCGTGTTGACCGACTGAAAAGCACTAAACTCTTGTTATTAACTATTTATTTCTGATAATAAATGGAGTAGATTTCTATCAATCATTTCCAATCAAGGTTTATTTCTTAGTGTGTTTAAATACTGTGTAAGTTACGTAGATATCGCTTTGGAGCACCAAATCTATGAACCGCACTAGCAAGGTGTTGGTCTAAGAACAGCAAAAGCACTTCAGCAATATCTAGACTCCAATTGTGGACAGCTAAAGCCCCCCTTCCCCCTGGATGGAAAAGAGAATTTGAATCTTTACCACCTGAAATTTGCAAGAGATGGCTAACATGGAAGTCTTAATATAGTTTGTGATTAGGAGTAGGCAGATCCAGAGTTAATCTCATCATCAGCTTCTTAAGGCTAAAAGCCTTGTCGTTGCAGCCATTTCTTACGGTCTTCAGCAGTTCTCTTCATATTGGCATACGAGTCATATTCCATCTCCTTTACAATGTTCTGGAGATACGATTGTCTTGGTCGTCCCTTTGGATTTTCCCCCAAAATTTTTCCTTCAAGAATTACCTGGAGGAGAGTGTCATGTCTGAGTATGTGTCCATGAATTTTGCTTTTCTCTTCTTGATGGTGTTCAACAAGCATCGTTTCTCTGGTGTTCAACAAGCATCGTTTATCCTGAATTTGGTTCAGAACAAGCTCATTTGTCTTTCTTTCCATCCAGCTTGTTCGGGTCATTCGTCTCCAAAACTACATTTCAGCTGCCTCAAGTTTCGTTTCTTCTCTTTTCCTAAGTGTCCATGTTTCACAACCATAGGTCAACACACTCCAAACAAATGTCTTGAGAAAAGACTTCATATCTTCAAGTTGAGGAGCTCATTATGATCAGCAAATTCTTCTTAATTTGAAAGGCAAGATTTAAAGTAGGAGTAAACATTCAAGGAGAAATAATTTGAACTCTGAGATTTGCTGATGACATTGTTTTCTTAGCCAATTCACCAGAGGATTTGAATGAGTTCTTAAATGGCATGGACTTCGTCTTGAGGAAAGAATTCATGATGAAAACCAACACATGTAAAACGAAAAGAATGGAATGCAGTCCAAATCAATCAGAAATATTTTGGACGTAAAATTGGCAGGTTTAAAGCTAATGGAAGTAGGAGACTTCTGCTAACCTACTTAGGAAGCAAAATAACCAGAGATAGACGAAACAAATAGGATATAAACTGTAGGTTGGCTCAGGCAAGGAAATCATTTCTACACAAAAGGTATAGTAACGGTGCAGGAGACATGAACCCAGGGGGGAAAAATGACTTGTGAAATTTGCAAGAAATACCTTTTCTAATGATTTAAAATTGATCTGGGAATGATGTAGTTCACTCCTCGGCTGTCTATAACCCACCATCCCACCCAAATTATAAACACGACTTATATAGCAAAAATTCCAGCACTAGCACCCATTTTCGGCGTTGGAACAGTAGTGCCAACCCCACGCATACGGTATTAATTTAGGCAGTTTTCTAAAACAAAAGAATGCCAAACTCAATTCATATCGTGCCAAGTTCATTATTTTTCGGAGTGAATATATTTATTTTCTGTTATTTTTTCGGTGAAGATTACCCACTGTTAGTGAATTTATTTTTTCTTTTTGTGCAAAGATTACTCACTTTTCCGGAGTGATTATATTTATTTTTTGTGTGAAGATTACGCACTGTTAGTGATTTGTGTGTGTGTGTGTGTGTGTGTGTGTGTGTGTGTGTGTGTGTGTGAAGATTACGCACTTTTTCGGAGTGAATATTTTTATTCTTTGTTCTATATTGTTTTTTTCTGCATTATAAAATTTGTTTTAGTAAAAGTTACATTTGCCTACACCAATAACTAACACGTCCAATCAAATGGTTTTTCGTCAACCGTGCCCCGCTAGCTTCCCGCGGCCAAAGGCCGCACCTACACCCGACCATTCTAAACTTGGTTTTGTCCAATCCAATGGTTTTTGACAATGGTTACAGCCTAACGCGTCCAGATCAATGGTTTTGACAATGGTTACAGCCTAACGCGTCCAGATCAATGGTTATGAAAATGGTTACAGCCTAACGCGTCCAAATCAATGGTTTTGACAATGGTTACAGCCTAACCCGTCCAGATCAATGGTTTTTTGTCAACCGTTCCCTGCTAGCTTCCCGCGGCCAAAGGCCGCACCTACACCCGACCATTCTAACCTTCGTTTTGTCCAATCCAATGGTTTTTGACAATGATTACAGCCTAACCTGCCCAGATCAATGGTTTTATGTCAACCGTGCCCCGTTAGCTTCCCGCCATTCTAACCTTCGTTTTGTCAAATCCAATTGTTACAGTCTAACGCGTCCAGATCAATGGTTTTGACAATGGTTACAACTTAACGCGTCCAGATGAATGGTTTTGACAATGGTTACAGCCTAACGCGTCCAGATGAATGGTTTTGACAATGGTTACAGCCTAACGCGTCCAGATCAAAGGTTTTGACAATGGTTACAACCTAACGGGTCCAGATCAATGGTTTTGAAAATGGTTACAGCCTAACGGGTCCGGATGAATGGTTTTGACAATGGTTACAGCCTGGAAATTAAGGAAAATTCATATAGGCTATTTTTAGTGAGTTTATTTTGTTCGAAATTTGAAACATAAGTGTAAATAATGGGTCACTGAGCTTGTTCTAAACAATCCAAGTTAATTAAACGGGCTAGAGTGTGATAATCAAATCTGACATCCTTGGTTTTATTGAATTTGAATAATTAACATATTTGAGGAGAGGAAATATTGCCTAAAAGTGTGTGAAGTTCTCGGTGATAATTTGATAACGTAACATTATGTCAAATATTTACACTCTCGTTGCAATCAGATTTTCTACTAACAATATTAGGCATTAACTTTAAGCTTTGCGCAGTTTACGTCAACTTTTGCTACAGTTTAAACATAAAAACCTATTTAAAATCCTACCTATTAAAAACTTAATTTTTTCAAATGTTTTTGAAAACCTAAAATGACAATGACAACTGTCTGAATTTTATGGAGCAAACGTAGATTTATTTTAAAATGTGTGCGTAATCAGGCTAAACAGTGAACAAATTCACAGGTTTGTACCCTCTAGGCTACAAGGTTCCCTAATCTCTAACATCTGATGTTGGCAACATGGAGTGCAGTAATAATCTACTCAAAGAATAACCATCACCTCCATTAAAGTTCTCGGGGTGTTTATCTATTTCCATTGCCTCTTGAAATGATGCTATTTGAATAATGATACGATACGATCCTTATCTTGTGCAATACGATATTTTTTAAATGAACCTCCTGAAAGTTTAAAGCTGTTAAACCAGTTGAACGAGATAATATAATTGTCTACATCCCACGTAACATCTTGTTACATCTGCTCCTCACTGCAGCAAGACTTTGGTGGGTAATAATTATAAAGTATTCCTTCAAACCTCTGGAGAAATGCTTTACATATTAATAGAGCCGTGTCCTCGATAGGTTAGTCTACTTCGAGAGAAAATCGCGTCTATTATAATTGTATTAGTGTAGATCCTGAGTAATTTGCATTTTAATATCAAATCAAGTCTCTAGCGTACAATTTCCATCATACAAGGTGGCACAACGTATACTATGTAGCCTGGGTCATAACTAATAGACCGCGGTCCACATTCGAACACTGGACTCATTTTACGGACATATTAATAGATATTGTGACCCTATGTTCATACCTATGTGTTGGGGATGAGATAAGACGATGATTATGATTATTATTATGATGATGATGTTGGTAATTGTTAATTGAATGAACTTCAGAAATGCAAATACTTACAAGCAATTTGAAAACCAATATCTATAAAGATTACCCCATGGCTCAAGGAAACGGTGGCCTTTTACAATGTGTAGCTAGAAACTTTCTAAGTACTTCCATTAATTTCTTATAATTCGTTATAAATATTTTATGACAGCACTATAAATAATGTACCTTTTCAAGATAACCAACATAATTAGAAAACTTCTTTGGTTAGAATCTTACACATGTTAAAAACAATGTGAATCAATTACTTATTGGTTTTTATTAATGTGTGATTTTTAATAATTATCTAAATTCCATTTTTTTGTGAATGTTAATAATATAAAAAATTAAGCTCATTATAGAAATTCTTGATTATTCAAATTCTTAGCAAGTACAAGAACCATATCAAGAAGAAATCTCAAGCTGTTCGATCGATTGGTTGCTGAGAAAAAGTACATTATATCTCAGAAAAACAGATTTGCAGAAAAATGCAATAAACAAACAATGTGCACTGTCATAATGATCTCTGTTTCTGAATCTTACCATTTGTGTTCAAAGATCTCCTGCGTCATAATCACCACCTTTTACTTTCTCTCAATCTCCTCTGTGCTTATGAAGTTGTATTGTATTCATTCTATCGTTTAATTGCGTAATATTTACAAAATATGACATGAAACGACTCCTATATGTGCCGAGATGGTTAAAATAACACGAAAATACTGAGATATCAGTTCGAAATTACGTACACTGGTTAATTAGATAGACCCTGCTACGAAAAGTTAGCATCAAAACAAAAAAGTATGTTTTTGAGGTTTTCCCTTAGCGATGTAGAAAGGGAGCTTCATCTCAAGAAAAGCAATGAATAAGATAACTTGTAATGAAATGTTTTCAGTAGTGTCGATGAGTGAACGTTCACCACTAAGTGTCAGTGACATCTGGTAGCGAAATTTGCTATATCTTCATTTCTCAACAGTTTTATTAAATTAGTTTCTTAAGATTTAATTGTAATTTGCTGAAGAAGCCCCCGTTGTTGGACCGAAACATGTACTAATTAGCATGTCACGGTGGGTGAGTGGTTATCGTGTCGGACTACCAACCTCAAGCTTGCAGGTTCGCTCCTGGCCGTGGTAAGTGATTTTTTTAAGGCGAAAAAAATCACGATACGCATGTCATGCGTTGTTGGCATGTTAAAGAACCAGCTTGCCACGGTGGGTGAGTGGATAGCGTGTCGGTCTACTAACCCCAAGATTGCAGATTCGCTCCTGGCCGTGGTAAGTGATTTTTGAATGGCGGCAAAAATACGATACGCATGTCATACGATGTTGGCATGTCAAAGAACCCATTTGAATTCAGTAGGCCGAGTTCATAATGGCAAAAGTAATCTCGGGAGTTTCCGCCAACACAAAGTTCCTCATTTCTCCACTAGAAAGCACTATTGTGTTCAAGAAGATTAGATATCTAACATCTAACCTCCTCGGCTTTCATAGTCAAGGAACTACGAAATTCGACATGCAAGCTACCCTCTGGGTGTCAAATACCAAAGCTTGCACCAGGCACCCGAGGCCATACGAAAAATAAAATAAATAAATAAATGTTAAAGAACCCATTTGAATTCAGTAGACCGTGTTCATAATGGCAAAATTATTCTCGGGATTGGTGGCTTCGGTGGCATAGTTGATAGCATGCTGAGCTTCTATGCCCCCAAGATAGCGGGTTCAAACCCGGCCGAAGCCGTCGGATTTTTTAAGAGCGTTAAAATCCCTCGGTATGTCTTCCTTCGGAGGAGAAGTAAAGCCGGCGGTTCCATGCGATATATTTATGGCACGTTAAAGAACCTTCCACCAATTACACCTGTGTGAAGCTAAATTGTATAGGTTAGGAATGTAAACAACGCTCTTAGGTTTCTACGTTCGTTGCCAAGAGCCGACTGTGGTGGCGTCTAGTAGCTAAGTTCTGAACTGGGCCTAGTAGTCGCTGACGGTGGCGTTTGGCGGCAAAAGTAGGAACTATTTGAAAAATTCAAAGTTGCAGTCCTTACTTGAATCAAAAAACAGATGGTAATACAGCCATCACAATTAACACCGGTTATCAGACAGATTCTACACACACCCAAAGTACACGGGGCTACATGACCGCGTTGTCGCAGCCCCTAAACTGAGCAACCAACCATCCAACCAACCAACCAACCAACCAACCAATCTCGGGATTTTCCGCCAACACAAAAGTTCCTCTTTCTCTACGAGAAAGCGCTATAGTGTCAAGGAGTTTAGATATCTAACCTCCTTGATTTCATAGCGCTCCAAGGAACAAAGAAATTGACATACAAGCTGCCCTCTGTGTGTCAATTAACAAAGCTTGCACCCGGCACCCAAGGCCATACGATATTATATTATATTATTATTATTATTATTAATATTATTATTATTATTAGGGCTCGGATTTTTAGGTAAATAAATATTTTTAATGTTAATACATATTTTAAGCATTTTTCAATAAATACATAAATTCTTGCTTTTCACGTATTAGCACATAAAAAGACATAATATTTACATTTTTAGCCTACTTTTCACATTTTGCAAAAATGAGGAAAAAGTAGTCTTATGAGATCGGGCAAATGTGTGTCTGTCTGTCTGTCTGTCTGTCTGTCCTTCTGTCTGTCTGGCTGGCTGGTTGTGTCCCCCCCCCCCCTATCAACTCCTAAACGGCTGCAGGAATTCAAACGAAATTTGGTAGGAGTAAAGATCTATACCTGAATATCTCACGGCCATATTTGAAAATGATGTCAGTGCTACCAACTGCTGAAAAATCGCAATTGAAATTTGAGCTCCATGTTGGATATCATGGAAGGTATGAATGGGAGCTATTTCAAAATTGGCATACGTATAGATAATAATATTTCAGTTAAATTTCCAGGAGGCCATGCATGGCTGTGTTGCCAAAATGATTCTAAGCCTGCTGATAGGTCTAATTTTAAATGCATATAACTTCTATACTATCGATTGGATTTCAACCACATTTTGTATGTAATATGTGTACATAAACAGATATGACTGGGCGTATTCGTACGAGCCACCAGGGCTGCTAACTGTCAATAAATGTTATCTCTATTATTTTATCTAGATACCAATATATCAGAAAGTATGCAAGCCGACAGCTTTAAACTATGCACACGTATAGTACCAAACATTCTAAATTAATTTGGAGTAACTTATGTACATCAGTGCTACCAACATGATTCTAAGACTGCTGATAAGACCAATTTTTAAATACATGTAACTTCTATAATATCAATTGGATTTCAACCAAATTTCCTATGTGCTATGTGTACCATAACAGATATGACTATGCTTATTCTTAAGAGCAACCAGGGCTGCCAACTGTTAATAAATGCTGTCTCTATTTTTTACCCAAATATTAATATATCAGAAAGTATGTAAGCCAACAGCTTCAAACTTTGCACAAGTATAGTACCTAACATTCTAGATTAATTATGAGAAACTAATATACGTCAGTGCTGCCAACATGACTCTAAGCCTGTTGATAAGTCCAATTTTCAAATACATGTAACTTCTATACTAACAAATGGATTTTATCCAAAATTGGCACAGCAAGATATCATAATATTTCAGATTATTTCTGACCAACGCATGCGTGACATTGTTGCCAACATGATTTTACGCGCGCTGATAGATCCAATGTCTAACTGCATGTAACGTCCATGCTACCCATTGGACTTCAACCAAATATTGTATTCTGTATCTTAAGAGATGGAACTAAGAATATATTCAGTCACCAGGGCTGCCAACAGTAGTGTTCTATTAGGCTACAGGTATATTTCGAACTAATTAGAAATTTCGATATTACCAACTTAATTTCGCTATTTTTCTAGATAGGTCTATATAGATTGGCATGAATCTTAAATTTTAAGAAAAGTAGGCTCTTTAGTTCGTCACGGAACTTCTTGTTTAAAAATCAGAATGCTAATCTTTCAGTTTATTAACATACATTTTTGTTCTGTGTTACTTCAACGGGGAAGAACCTGTGTGCTATCTAATCTTCATGCAGAGCATATGTCAACTTGCAACTGCGTTATTCTTAACTTGTCGCCCCGTGCCACTCACTGTGGAAGCGGGGGATTTCCTTGTCCATAGCCATATTGCACCACGTGCTAGACCTCCCCCTCCCCCAGCTACCTGGAACCAGTGTCACTCACATGCAGTTCATTTCTGACACTGTGCAGTGTAAGGCAGTTCTACGATGCCTAAAGTAATGTATGCATCAGTATGTTGCAGAATTTAATGATAATTTTCCTTCTGTTCTGCCAGCCATGTGGGAAAGCAATCAAGGCTGAACACCGATATCAACTTACACGACACCTCAAGGGCATGAAACATATTGACACAGTTTCGCGCCTTCAGAATAAGTGTTTCACGATAATCGTCGGTCATTTGTGATGGACAACCTGAAGATGTATCTCGTTGTGTATTGTAATGCTTCAGCTGTCAATGAGACAGAACATATTGCATTCGTGAGTACTGCATATTGTTTATATTCATATTAATAAACAAATTTATAATTAAATATTTTAACTTTTTTGTCACATATTTCAGGTATTTTTAATACATAAGAAATAAATATTTTCCAGATTTTTAGCACCTAAAAATCGGAGCCCTAATTATTATGTACTAATTTGAATATAGTTTGTATTGATTGGTGGAGCACTTGAATTAATTATCCATCAGCGGCCTTGGTGGCGTAGTCGGAAGCATGATGAGCTTCTATGCCCAAGATCGCAGGTTCAAACCCGACCGAAGTCGTCGGATTATATAAGAGCGTTAAAATCCTTCAGCATGCCTTCCTTCGGAGGGGAAGTAAAGCCGGCGGTCCCATGTCATAGATTTATGGCATGTAAAAGAGCCTTACACTAATTAAACTTGAGTGAAGCTAAATTTGCAGGTTAGATTTCGTTGAAACGCTCTATCAGAGTTCCAACGTTCACCACTGTCAGTGACATCTGGTAGCGAAAGTTGGAGCTACTTGAAATAGAATGGAACTTCTAGCTCACCCCATGGGGTCCGTAGTGGAGCAGCTACAGCCTCTGGCGAGCCGAACATGTCCACGGACACTCCCAGCACTAAAAGCCATACGCTAAATAATACATAATAATAATTATCCATTAATCAAAACGGCAATTTTCTCACATTTTTAGCCTACTTTTCACATTTTGCAAAAATGAGGAAAAAGTAGACTAATGAGATCGGGCAAATGTGTGTCTGTCTGTCTGTCTGCCTGTCCTTCTGTCTGTCTGTCTGGCTGGCTGGCTGGCTGGCTGTGTGTGTGTCCCCCCCCCCTATCAACTCCTAAACGGCTGCAGCAATCGAAACAAAATTTGGTAGGAGTGAAGATCTATACCTGAATATCTCACGGCCATATTTGAAAATTATGTCAGTGCTACCAACTGCTGAAAAATCGCAATTGAAATTTGAGCTCCATGTTGGATATCTTGGAAGGTATGAACGGGAGCAATTTCAAAGTTGGCACACGTATAGATAATAATATTGCAGTTTATTTTCCAGGAGGCCATACATGGCAGTGTTGCCAAAATGATTATAAGCCTGCTGATAGGTCCAAATTTTAAATGCATATAACTTCTACACTATCAATTGGATTTCAACCAAATTTCGTATGTGGTATTTTTATATAAACAGATATGACTGAGCGTATTCTTAAGATCCACCAGGGCTGCCAACTGTTAATAAATGCTCTCAATTTTAAAAAATCCAAATACCCATATATCAGAAAGTGTGCAGGCCGTCAGCTTTAAACTATGCACACGTATAGTACCTGACATTCTATATTAATTTGGAGTAACTAATATACGTCAGTGCTACCAACATGATTCTAAGCCTGTTGAGAGGTCCAATTTAAAAATGCATGTAACTTCTATACTAACTAATGGATTTCATTCAAAATTGACACAACAATAGATCATATTATTTCAGATTATTTCTGACCAATACATGCATGACATTGTTGCCAAAACGATTTTACGCGCGCTGTTAGATCCAATGTTTAACTGCATGTAACGTCCATGCTATCCATTGGACTTGAACGAAATTTTGTATTCTGTACCTTAAGAGATGGAACTAAGAACATATTCAGTCAGCAGGGCTGCCAAATGTAGTGCTCTATTAGGCTACATTATGCCAGGTATACAGTATTTCAAACTAATTAGAAATTTCGATATTACGAACTTAATTTCGTCATTATTCTAGATAGATCCATATAGATTACTCATTGGCATGAATCTTAAATTTTAAGAAAAGTAGGCTCTTTAGTTCGTCACGGAACTTCTTTTTGTATAATGGTATATGTTTTTATTTCTCAATAATTTGATGTTATAAACCTGCGTACCCTATTATTGCACATGGGTGCTCAATTATACTTACACCACACTATTTCAGTCATCACAGTAACACAAGTTATCAGATAAAACACATAACCAAGTACACAAAGCTAATAACCAAGGAGATTCAAGCCCTTAAAATAGACAGACTAGTAATGTAATGTCATGTTTTCAGGCATACAAGTTTACGATGGACATCCTTGCTACGTGATCTCTGCCATTCTGCACTCTTGCACGCTATACTCGTACCTGTGGTTTATAACCACATTGGAAACGCACTCTAACAGCGAATCCATTGCAGCAATACGAGCCAGACCACTTCAAAATAGTAATAAACAAACCTACTCCAATTATATGTTCAAAGGTATTACATGCTATTGAAGTTGATGACCTATGGACCTTGAAGTGTCTAATATTTCATTGTGCAAGCAAATAAATAACTTTTTTCAAGAATGGAAACACAACAAGGGAGCTTTAACGAACCATATTTTCATCGTCTTCTTGTTGTTTCGAATAACCATTTGGGCGGGCACTTTAGCTACTTTTCTTTGTTTCCAATTTTTTCTTCTTGAATCCATTTACTTCCAGTAGTTAGTTTCTTTCTCTTCTTGACTGGCGGCGTGGCTCAGCGGTAACGTTCTCACCTGCTGTTCCCAAGTTGCAGGATTGAATCCTGGATGAACTTAAGAAACTGGAAAAAACAACGAATACTGCATGTCTCGAAACAATTGTACACTGTTAAAAAAGTATTATAATTATGTATTGACTACACAGAGACATGAAGAGACTGACTAGCTACAGAGAAGAATGGAAGAGGAGGAATGCTGCCGACCAATCTACAGATTGAGAACATGAATGAGGTGGAATTTTATCTACTGTACTAATTTTAAACTAATTGTAAGTCAATACGGAACAATAACATAAAAAACAATTATTGTCTTACTTAAAGCTCTTATAAATCAATAAATTGTCTAACCTATAACGTCATTTCACACAACTAAATTTTGAACATTTAGTTGTGTCTTTTGCCATGTGGTCTCCAGTCACTCTCCACGGTCGATACCCCCATACACCTTGTATACGTACACTACATTATGGCTCTATGACCTCGCTGTTCTGCCCCCTTAAAACATCAATAACTAAGTAACTAAGTTATGGCTATGAACCGCTACGGATGAAAGACGGGCATGCCTTGTGAAATTCATTAACTCCGTTGCTTGCTGGCAAGCCTTGAATAGCGAAACACAGAATACTGAGGCATGACCTAATGCATTCATGCTCCAGCCACTTCATGATCTAGTGCAAATTTTGTAATTATACATACTTAGATTTCGCACACCTGTGGTAACACCGCACCGCAAATAAGAAGCATACAGTGGACTCTTATGAATATTAGTCACGTTTTCGTTTAAGAACAGGGCTTTGGTGAGAATTACCCAGTGGCCTATTACAGAGGATTCGATTACTTGGCTAGTGCCGAGCCCACTGCGCGGGTTGGAAATTAATTTTGGTGATAATCATAGCTTACCTTTGAGATCGAATGAGATAAACAGTTGGATTCAATGAACCTCACGTATTTGTATAGTAATTACAGAGTAAAGAAGTTGAGTTGAATTGTTTGCAATTTCCATGACTCCTCCCAAATACTCACACTTTTGGAGTAACAAGGTCAGTAAGTTCAACCCACTGTTCGAGACTGGGGTCTCGAAGACTCCGACAAGGGAGTAGTAAAGAAACGTGTTACCAGAAGACAAGAGTCGGTAGATCATCAATTTCCAGACTGCGGTTACTCGGGATCAGGGATAAGATCAGATTGCAAGAGTATCACTTTAAATATAGAAGTATTCCCGTGAAGAACTAAATAGCATATTTTCATATATCCTACTTGAGTTAATTGCCCCTATAAATATACAACATTTCAGTTTGATTGCTGTATTAGATTTATAGATATTGAGAACCATCTAAATATTTTGGATGGACGCCATGTTGGATTTTCATGCACTGTATATAGGCCATAGAGTTTTGTAATATTAGATGAAGATCATTGCGTAGGTTTATTATCCAAACTTCAATCGCATGATTAGGACAAAAGAGATAAAAACGAGATTTTAAAATTTCGTACAGCCGCCATCTTGAGGTTATGTAAACATTTGAACTAAATTAGATGTCAGTGCATTACAATATGTATGAAGATTTTCTGTACCATGTTTCAGTACGCTCGGATGGTTAAATCGCGAGAAAAGTCTATTTAAATGCTTCAACTTCGCCTGGACGCCATGTTCTTTTTGTATTTAACAGATTTTTGAAAGTCACATAGAAGAACTTCTATTAGTGCCTTTTATCACCGTACAACATTTCAGGATTATATCAGTAATAGTTTCCGAGATATAGAATGCCGGTGAAATATTTCACACAGCCACCATATTGGATTGGTGGGAAGTAATATGATTTGAAGGGCACAGTTGGGGTCAGACAAAATAGTACTATGCATTTACCGAGTTTCATTGAAATCGCTCCAGCCGTTCAGATTGTGTTAGACACACACACACACACACACACACACGCGCGCGCGCGCGCGGACAAAAAGTAATCTCATAAGCCTGTTTTTACTTAAATGAAAATAGGCTAAAAATGGCATATAATGATTTAAATTACTTGCAAATACTTAGCCAATTGCATGCGTCACGGAGAAAAATTATCTTAGTTCACACCACATGTTACATTTTATGCAGCGTGTCCAGCTTGGAAGTACAAGAAAAGTAGAACAAGTAATTGAGATAATTGAGTAGGTTAGAAGAATAACTCACATGCTGCAAAATAAACTTGGGATGACTACAAATTCTTCAATTGCTTCATACGTAGAACATATTGCATGGAACAGTTATTCACGTTTGTACATGATCCTTGAGAAAACAGGTGTTTAACTTCATGGTTAATTTCAAAAGTCTCATGATCCGCGGGATCTTGTGAGTTTTGTTCCGTGCCTCATCTTGACCAATCAGCGATTAGCACACCCGTCGCCATAGTAGTAACATTGATGCCAGTGTAGTCTGATCTCTGTTTTGTTCAGTTATTGTTAGGAATATCATTCAATTTAGTGGTTCGAATAAAACTAATTTGAGACACAAGTCATGGAAGAAAACGTTTCACCCGTTGGAGAAAGAGGAAGGCCAAGGAAACGTGGAAAAGGCAGGAAGCCTAACGAATGAGGTTAGAATATTCGATTCGAGAAGTTGCACATCATAGCGCGCAGTTCGCTACTCCTGCGGGTTCTGGCCACGGACACCAAGAGCCTGCTGATGAGTCAGCTTGGTGTTCCTAGGCGAAACCCCACACAAGACACGGCATATACCTAGAAAAATTGCTGAGCTTTAATTCACTGGCCGTGAGAGCCAATGTACCATAATTTTATAAATGTGTAAACGTTATTCCATATTATCGAGTCGCAACACTATTTAAATATTTCCCGCAAAACCAACATCATCCAAACAGCTCAGTATCTAAAATCATATGATCCAAAATGGTAATTGTCAAAACTTACATGTTCCGTAGGTCATTAATAAAACTCACATGATCCATAAGATAACTGTAAATAATTGTAATTTTTCCATAAACAAACATAATCTGAAATATAAATAATGATTTCTAGCCATTGATCTTAAACATACTGATGTCCACTTATGGGACATGTACATTTCGCATGTAAAACATGTTTTTCGTTGTTTGTGAAAATTTATTATTTAGGAGCATGTGATTTATGCTTCTAACCTACCTTGTTTTAAATTTGAGTTATTGTAAAATGGGCTTGGGTCGATATTGTCGGAATAAGCGAGGAACAGCCACACTTGGTCAACGCTGAATTCGAACGTCGCACTTCCGAACGGTACTTTGTCTGTGGTCTACAGCAATCGGATGGATGACTAATGCCCTTATCCTTTTTTAAGAGCGAGTATAATAACACAGATTGTGGACCGCTCAGCCCAGCGGAAGAAAGTCATCAGCATGGCCTGCTTTTACATTGTATTGAGACTGTAATGAGGCACATGCCACATTAATCGGATGGTCGATCAGTATAATAGCGTCTTCTTTCGCCCATAGAGCTGTTCTTGTTTCGTTTGAGAGGCTTGGACATCTTGGTCATTCAGCCCCGTGTACTTGAATGCGTGTGTGAAATTTTGTCTGGCAATCTGCTTTTTGTTTTTTGTTTTGCTTTTTCTTTCGAATTTGGCCAACTATAGACCGCAGAGAACTTAAGACTTTTTGGCTTTTCTTCTTTTCTCCTCCCAGAATCTCTTCATGCGTTCGCTTCTTTTCTTTCTCTCTCATCGGAAATTATCCATTTGGGCCTCCTCATTGTTGGTTTATACTGTCTACTCTCCTTCTAAACTCCCTTCTGTTGTGGACCATCTGTAGTGTGATTCCAAATTCTGCCGCATCCCTTTTCACCTCATCTACCCATTTAGATGTGGCCGTTAACCCCAGGATGTAGTTGAAGATCCTTTTGGTCAGTCTGCATTCATCCATTCTTAGTAGGTGTCCGTAGAACTTCAACCTCCGCTTCCTCATTGTGTCCGTGATCTTCTCAATGTATTTGTAGAGTTCTTCGTTTTTCCTCATCCTCCAAGTGCCATCAGCAGTTTTCTGTGGTCCGAGTATTATCCGCAGAATCCGACTTTCTTTCTTTCTTTCTTTCTTTCTTTCTTTCTTTCTTTCTTTCTTTCTTTCTTCACCTCTCTATGCATAATTACATGTGATGATGGCCTCCTCCCTTGTAAAATTTCAATCCGGAGGTAAACTAGTCCCCCGTTCGGATCTCCGGGTGGGGACTACTCGAGAGGGGGTTAACATCACAGAAGTGACAAAGAGGAAATCTGACATTCTACGGATCGGAGCGTGGAATGTTAGAAGTCTGCTAGGAAGTGGAAGGTTAGAAAACTTAGAAAGGAAAATGGATAGGTTGATGTTGGATTTGGTTGGGATTAGTGAAATGCGCTGGCAGGAAGAACAGGACTTTTGGTCAGGAGACTATAGGGTCATTAGCACTACATCAAACAATGGCCAAGCAGGGGTTGGCCTCATATTGAGTAGGAAACTTGGACAGCGGGTGGGGTATTATGAACAATATAGTGAACGGATTATTGTAGCAAAAATCAATACTAAGCCTACCTGCACCACAGTGGTACAAGTCTATATGCCTACCAGTCAAGCTGATGCTGAGGATGTTGAAAAGGTCTACGAAGAAATAGACGAAATTCTGAGGTATATCAAAGGTGATGAAAATGTTATAGTAATCGGAGATTGGAATGCTGTGATAGGAAAAGGGAGAGAAGGGAAGATAGTAGGAGATTTCGGATTAGGTGAAAGGAATGATCGAGGAAGCAGGCTGGTAGAATTCTGCACCGAGCATGAGTTGGTCATAGCTAACACCTTATTCAATAACCACAATAGAAGAATATACACATGGATGAGACCAGGAGATACAGGGCGTTACCAAATCGACTTCATTATGGTCAAGCAGAGGTTTCGAAACCAGGTTTTGGATTGTAAAACATATCCTGGTGCTGACATAAACTCTGACCACAATCTGGTTGTAATGAACTGCAGAATAAAGTTGAAGAAACTGAAGAAAAGTCAAAAGCCAAAAAGGTGGGCAATAGACAGACTGAAAGAGAAGGATGTAAACGAAAGATTCAAGAAGAGTATAAAGGAAGGACTAATGAAAAACCCTAAACAAACTTCAATTGCAGACGAATGGGCACTTTTGAAGAATGAAATAACAAAATCCGCAGAAGAAAACATTGATAGGAAAGAAAGAATAGGTAGAAAACCGTGGATCACTCAGGATATACTAGAATTGATGGATGAAAGGCGGAAACACAAGAATGTATGAGATGAAAAGGGGAAAGCAGAATACAGACGTCTGAGAAATGAGGTTAACAAGAAGTGCAAGGAAGCGAAAGAAGAATGGTTGAAAGAGAAATGTGCAGGTATAGAAAATTGTCTGAAATTAGGAAAAGTAGACACAGCTTATCGAAGGATTAAGAATACTTTTGTGGAAAAGAAGACTAAGTGCTGTAATATTGAGGACACAAATGGAAAGCCTCTAACAGATAGGGAAGAAAAGGTTGAGAGATGGAAAGCTTACATAGAGAGTTTGAATAAGGGAAAGGAGATTGAGAATCATGTAATGGAAAGGGAGGAGGAAATTGATGAGGATGCGAAAGGAGATGTAATATTGAGATTGGAATTTGACAGAGGATTGAAAGACTTAAGCAGGAACAAAGCACCAGGCATAGATGACATACGGATTGGGTTGCTACGCTGCATAGGAGATGAAGGGCTGATCAGGTTATTTCACTTGGTGTGTAGGATTTATGAGACAGGTGAAGTACCCCCTGATTTCAAGAAGAATGGAATCATCCCTATTCCAAAGAAAGTGGGAGCTGACAGATGTGAAGATTACCGTACAATCAGGTTGATTACTCATGCTTCAAAGATCCTGTCTAGAATAATTTACAAGAGGATTGATAGCCAGATAGAAACGGAGTTGGGTGAAGACCAGTTTGGTTTCAAGAGAAATGTAGGAACAAGGGAAACTGTGCTAAGTCTTAGGCTGATTTTGGAAGGTAGAATAAGGAAAGATAAGAGAACGTTCATGGCTTTTGTAGACTTAGAAAAGGCTTTTGATAACGTTGATTGGACTAAATTGTTTGACATTTTGAAATCGATTGGAATAAAGTACAGGGATAGGAGGGTGATATACAATCTATACAGAAACCAGACAGCAGCCATTCGAGTTGAAGGACATGAGAGAGAAGCAGGTATTCAGAAAGGTGTAAGGCAAGGCTGCAACTTATCACCCATACTTTTCAATATTTACATTGAACAAGCAATGAAGGAAATTAGAGAAAAATTTAACGTGGGAGTGAAGATTCAAGGAGAAATAATTTCAACTCTGAGATTTGCTGATGACATCGTCATCTTGGCCGACAAGCCTGAGGATTTGAATGAGTTTTTGAATGGTATGGACTCCGTCTTATGGAAAGAATTCATGATGAAAATTAATAAATGTAAAACAAAAATACTGGAATGCATCCGAAATAAATCAGAAACCTCTATGGAGATCCAATTGACAGGTGAAAAGCTGAAGGAAGTAGGAGACTTCTGTTACTTAGGAAGCAGAATAACCAGTGATGGACGAAGCAAAGAGGATATAAAATGTAGGTTGGCTCAGGCAAAGAAAGCATTTCTACAAAAAAGAAATCTGCTGATATCGAATATAGATTTAGGTATTAGGAAGTCATTTTTGAAAGCCTTTGTCTGGAGCGTGGTGCTCTATGGAAGTGAAACTTGGACTATTGGTGCAGCAGAAAAGAGGAGAATTGAAGCATTTGAAATGTGGTGTTACAGGAGAATGATGAAGATCAGATGGGTAGATAGGGTTACAAACAAAGAGGTATTAAGACGAGTGGGAGAGGAGAGATGTTTCTGGCGACTGCTAATGAAGAGAAGAGATAGGTTGGTAGGACACATACTAAGACACCCAGGAATAGCAAGCTTAGTTATGGAGGGAAGGGTCGAGGACAAGAACTGTAGGGGTAGACCAAGGTTAGAATATGTTAAACAGATTGCCTCGGATGTAGGGTGTGGTAGCTATGTAGAGATGAAACGATTAGCACAGGACAGGGAGGCATGGAGAGCTGCATCTAACCAGTCAAAAGACTGAAGACTCAAACAACAAGACACTCTGAAGCGTACAATCCTGATTTTGGCCTTGTAGGATAATGCCCGTTTGTTGTACTTGTTCTGCGTTAGCTTGTAGGCCAGGTCTAGTTTCCTGGCTCTTCCTTTATTTGCCTCCTTTTCTAGTCCGTTGGGTAGGATCCATTCCCCCAGGTATTTAAACTTCCCTGACCTCTTAATCTTCCCATGATTAACCTCCATGTACCTCTCACATTGATGCTTGCAATACATATATTCTGTCTTTTCATAGGAGATTTGAGGACCCGTATTTACTGCGCGTAATCTGTATTATTGTGATGCATTTGTATTGAGGTGAGAACTGTGAAGGAGGCAGCCGTAATCTTAACCCTCACTCTGCACACCAGGGTCAGGGTGACCCTTACTTTGATTACTCTAATTACCATGTATGGGTTGCACTTATTTCCTTTAGCACTCATTTTGACATACTCTGGGATCATTGTTATATGATCTGCTACAACAAAATATACATTTTTTAAATTACAAATGTGTTTTAATCACTGTTTTTATTGCACAAAACATTCCTCGAAGTAATTTTTGGACAACTCACACCATAAAGTTAAAATATACTTGTTGAAACCCATCAAAATATGACGGACAATGAACAAAATATTTACTGAAGAAGTTTCCTATATAAGTTACATTCTTTGTACGATTACTTTTTGGCACTATTGCAACTTTAAGGGCGTCAAAAGATTGCACTCTCGACATTGCAACATACTGCTGGCACAAATCTCACATGGAGTGGCCGGGATTTCAACCACGGACTCAGCGGTGAGAGAGCGGCGTGCTTCCACCTAAGCCACGGAGGCTTCCCCAAGAGATAAAATGATATATTGTCGTAATAAAAGAAATATTTCCGGTGCAGCAGTGACAATTCAAATTGAAATCAACTTCTAATGACTACCAGAAAGGTATGCGAATCATAAATAATATATTTTCAATAATCTGCCTTGTGAAAGTAATGAAAACAATTAATTAATCTTCCCCTCCTTTATTCTTTATATATATAATTCTTCGACACGTGTCTATGTGACTGAACTTCTCCTAAACGACTGAACCGATTTTGATGGAATTTGGTATGTATATTAGGGTGGGTCCATGTATGGTTTAGATTCACATACTGACCCCGTAGGTGGAATGAACACAGTTTTAGAACCACAATTTACACACAATTTTAGAACCACAATACACAGTCAAAAACAGTCGTCATGGAAACCACTAGCCTTGACATTGGTGAAAGCTGGTGTCTTTGGACGGTTTGTCTCTGCACGTTAGAGCCACCTGGTCGCCGCCTGTACAACTACCGCCATAACTTACACTCCACCCGGGGCGGAAAGTTATGTTTTGTACCATAGGTGGAGGTGATTTCGAATTCTTCTCATTGTCTGTGCACGTTAGAGCGTTTCAAAAAAGTCCCGTATGCGTTCATATACCTTTGATCCGATTGCGATGAAATTTGGATGAGATGTTGAGTGCACTCCAGGGAAGGTTTCTGGCTTAGTAAATCCATTTTACAACAGATAGCGCACGAGTAGATTCAATAAATGAGCGACGACGCTCGAAGCGTTTCAACAAAAACCCGTATACGTTTATATACCATTCATCGATTGCGATGAAACTTTGATGAGTTGTGTACACTTACGTGAAGGATTCTAACTTAGTAAATCCATATCACAAAAGGTTGCGCACGAGTAGATTTAACAAATGAGCGACGACGCGCGAAGCGTTTCAACAAGGTCCCGTATGCGTTCAAATACCATTCGTCCGATAGCATTGAAACTTGGGTGAGATGGCGTGTACACTCCAGGGAAGACTTCTGGCTTAGTGAACCCATGTACCATTGGCTCAAAAGGGGTCGAATCCATGTATTTGGGGAAGGAATGAAAGAAACATACAGTTTCTAATGTAACATAGAGAAATTTCAAGCCAGGATTCTAGCCTAACGTTGTGCAAGCGGCGAGGACCAGGTGTTCAGGAGATGAGATCATGCCTCTTGACATTCAGAAGGAGCCAGTCATGGATATTAATAGAACGAGTGGAAAATTTTTACTGTGAGACAGAGAAGCGTGACTCGGAAATCCCGCTTAGCTTGCAGGAAAACGGCAACACCGCCGATGTGCCAGAAGAGGAATAATTAAATTTAACCCATTTGCGAGAATGAAAATAAGTAAATAATCACTGGACTGTGAATCATTTCGGATTAGAGATTTTTGTGTAAAGAAAAGCCTTGTAATAATTGCACAGAAAAAAACTGCAAACGCAGTATACGTCATCGGGGATTCACTGATGCCAGAGGAGTGGGGAATTATAAAAATGAACAGCAACACCCACGCAGCTGAAGACTACAAATTAATTAATATCTCAGAATTGCACGATCGATTCTGATGCGCAATGAGATTATTTGACGTTTGGAAGACGAGCTTTCTGGAGATATAATTTTTATAATTGTACGACAATTAGTTCAAAAGTTGGTCACGAAAAGGACTAGGATTTTATCTTTTTGTGATTAAAGAGTATAAAACTCCTGGCCTCACCAAGCCAAACATGCAGTTTCCGATAGCCCAGGGGGGCGTCACGCTGAAACACACCGAAGACAGTATACCAGCTTTCCTTGAGGGGAAAAAACGCTGTATCACACCGAATAGAAAATATCCGACAGCCACGGGCGTCGCGATATCAATAATTTACGTGCCTCCGTAAGGAGTTGTAAAGAAGTAAAATTACAGTATCGCCGTGTTGAAAAAGTAGGAAAATCCTAGTTACAGGATATAGGTCCGACAGTATAAAAATTTACAGTGAAAAGTTCATAAAATACAGTCAGAGTAGGCTGCGAACGTAGGACTCAGGGCGATCGGTCTTTAAGTAAACGACCAAAAATATCATAACGTACGGAAGTACTGGAACAGCGAGATAAACAGTTATCGAATTTAAAGAACCTGAGTAGGGACAGAGAAAATAAGGTTCGTTAGTATTCTAGATGATTAGAAGTGCGAGAACTGAATAAACAAAGAAGAAGACAGGAAACTATAGACATCGTTTCAAGAAAGCAGACGAACTATTCAAAAGCACTAAGACGCAAGAAGTATTAGTAGCTAAAAAATCCGTAGGTCACCGATAAATTATCGAGGGGACCGTGAACAGAACAGACTTTCACTAAGATCAATAAATAGGATCTAAAAGGGGAGCCGTTCGTGTCAGAGAAATAGCAGATCGTCAAGAACGGGATTCGAAGGAGTGCTATTGCAGGGAAGGAAGTAGATGATTCGAGACTTTCAAATTCAGAGAGGATAGGAAGCCGACATTACTAAATTTCACCCTTGGAGACGGGAGATCAAGAGGTCCCGTGTGATAGGCTTGATAGCGGTCTAGTGATCAAAAATTGTGAAGTGTAAATATATCAAGATTTTGTGTTAAAAATAATATATTTTCAGTGTTTTTATTGTGTGTTCTAAACGGATACACCAGTGTGTTTCAAATGTTATCAGTGTTAAGTGCATACGTGTTAAATATGTGTCAAGATATGTCTGTACATGCAATGAATTTGTACACGATGGAGTAAGTTAAAAAGTGGGCCAAAAATGACACATCGCACGAGGAGAAGGGTCAAGAAAAGACCTTAAACATGTGAGTAAAGATTTTCATTATGTTTTGGTGTCGGGGAAATGATTGTGCACAAATCCACCGGAGTTTTTGAGCAAAAGGGATGTTTCTAAATAACTAAATACAGAATAAGAACGCGGTCTGAAAAAAAAAATAGAATTTTGAAAAAAATATAAATAATTATGTGAAAGAATAAATCCTGTAGAGGAAATGTATGAATAAAATGTCATTGTATTTGACGAATGTTATAAAAGCAAGCGTATTCATAATAATAATAATAATATAAAGGAAATATAAATAAAGATTAAACTGAATAATATGAAAGTAAGAGCATTGGAGCCTTAGTAAAAGTATAAGACATGATATTAACGCATGTTATTAAAATAGAGCAATTATTGTCAAAGGAAAAGATTAATATAAAAATTGAAATATGTATCAATTGTTAATATGGAATTTATCAGTTCTTTGGAAGACGTTAGGCTTAAAATAAAGCATAGTGCAATGGAGCGCAATTAAAATAAAATGTCACGCTAGGAATGCGTAAAAGTTAAAAGAACTTGGTAAATTACTTATGAAGGGTAGTTGATTGCAGTGAATTGAGATATGTTGTAAGTCCTCAAATAGTGACATAGATCACGAGGCCATGTGTGTGTTATTTATATTGAAAAGGGAGCAAATGTATGGTATTATTGAGCGTAGGTCATGTAGGCTACGGCTGACCCTAAATCGCATTTTGTATAAGTCCTCCAATGTGGAAATGGTTCCCGAGGCATGTTAAGAGATTCGAACCTAGAATCCTCTTGTTGTTGAAGCCCCTAATTATTCGTCGTAAAATGTGTATTACTCTTCCCAATCAATGAGGACCCTTTATAATTAATAAATGCCAAGGTTACGAAAGAGGTTTATGAACCTAAAATATTGTTGAAAGGAAATAAATGAAGTTAAATGCCAGGTCTCTCCATAGAACTGAAGAAGAAAGGAAGGTTTGTTTTAAAAGCATTAAAGAGAGCTCCAACCGTAGACTAGACAGGGAGTCGCCCTACTAGTCATAAATCTCGCTCGAGTATAACGGTCTGACCCTCAGAGCATGAGGGTTGGCGAAGGCCGTCTGTAAGAAGGAATGAATACACCGTGAGTGTTTAAAGTTGTTAATGACCCGGGCTTTGAACCGAGGTCCTTGTAGATGAAATTGTCGCTTGCCAGTTCAGATCGTAGTTTTCTTATGTGATAATGGTCCTATAAGACAAATAAAATAAATAACAATCCCTATTGTAATGTTGTATGGAAGTAGGATTCCACGAGTTAAATGAAGATAACTAGGTTCCGGGAGTAATCATAGTTTTTGACTTTGTCAAGTAATCTTTATAACTCTGGAGTAAACAAGTATTTTCCCGATAACTATGGTGAATTTGTAAAACTTGAGAGGGATGGTAAATGCTGAATACATGTGAAGTGCCCAAATAATTAAGTAAAGAATTAACATGTACTTTAAATGTAATTATATATTTGTTTTGATGATAAGAAAATATAAAAGTAGTGTTTGAGGGGTACAAGAAGAATGACACCATTATTATTGGAAAATATCGAGCCAAAGGAGCTCATAGTTATTTGGAACTTTAAGATAGATGCTTTATGGAAGTAAAAATAATTATGAATTGTTGGTTTTAAAGGAAACCATGTGTTTTAATACAATATTTGTTTTATTCTTATATTATTCCTTGTTCATTTGGAACAAGTAGAAGATTATTGGTCAGTAGTTTATTTGTTTTATTGTTTGTAACGCCATAATTTTGGTTAATTAAATGTTTTGAAATAGGAGTTGATTTTGTTGTTATTTTTGCAAGTGTATCCTCTATTTAATCCAAAATGTGTAAGTCACAGAGTGGGAGAACATACTACAACCCCGAAATCCCGAATTGAGCAATGCTGGCATACTGTGATTTGCATATTTCTTGCTAAAAGGGCACATTAGAAAATCCATTTTACAATAGGTAGCGCACGAGTAGATTCAACAAATGAGTGACGACGATCTAAGCGTTTCAACAAAATCCCGTATAAGTTTATATACCATTCATCAATTGCGATGAAACTTTGATGAATTATAGTGTACACTTACGTGAAGGTTTCTAGCTTAGTAAATCCATTTCACAGGAGGTTGCGCACGAGAAGATTCAACAAATGAGCGACGACACGCGAAGCGTTTCAACAAGGTCCCATATGCGTTCAAATACCATTCGTCCGATTACGATGAAACTTGGGTGAGATCTTGCGTACACCCTAAGGAAGGTTTCTGGCTTAATAAATCAATTTTACAATACGTAGCGCACGAGTAGATTCAACAAATGAGTGACGTCACGTGAATCGTTTCAACAAAGTACAGTATGCGTCCATATACCATTCATCCGATTGCGATGAAACTTTGGTGAATTGTTGTGTACACTCCAGGAAAGGTTCCTGGCTTAGTAAATTCATTTTACAATAGGTAGCACATGAGTAGATTCAACAAATGAGTGACGGCACGCGAATCGTTTAAACAAAGTTCCGTATGCGTTCATATGCCATTCATCCGATTCCGATGTAACTTTGTTGAGTTGTTGTGTACACGCCGGGGAAGGTCTTCAACTTGGAAAATCCATTTTACAATATTGATAGCGCACAGTAGATGTAACAAATGAGTGACGACGCGCGAAGCTCTTCAACAAAATCCCGTATGCGTTGATATAGCCTACTATTCATCAATTGCGTTGAAACTTTCATTAGCCGTTGTGTATACTTACGTGAAGCTTTCTAACTTAGTAAATCCATCCCACAGTTGGTAGAGCACGAGTAGATTGAACAAATGAGAAACGACGCGCGAAGCGTTTCAACAAGGTCCCGTATGCGTTCAAATACCATTCGTCCGATAGCGATGAAACTTGGGTGAGATATTGTGTACACTCCAGGGAAGGCTTCTGGCTTAGTAGATCCAATTTACAATAGGTAACGCACGAGTACATTCAAGAAATGAGCGGCCATGCGCGAAGTGTTCAATCAAAGTCCCGTATGCGTTCGCATACCATTTGTCCAATAGCGATCAAACTTCGGTGAGATGTTGTGTACAGTCCAGGAAAGGTTTCAGACTTAGTAAATCCATTTTACAATAGGTAGCGCACGAGATGATTCAGCAAATGAGCGACGACGCGTGGAGCGTTTCAACAAAGTCCCGTATGCGTTCATATACCATTCGTCCGATAGCGATGAAACTAGGATGAAATGTTGTGTACACTCGAGGGAAGGTTTATGGCTTAGTACATGCATTTTAAAATAGGTAGCGCGCGAGTATATTCAACAAATGAACGACGGCACGCGAATTGTTTCAAAAAGTCCCGTAGGCGTTCATATACCATTCACCCGAATGTGATGCAACTTTGCGAATTGTTGTGTACACTCCAGGAAAGATTTCTGGCTTAGTAAATCAATTTTACAATCGGTAGCGCACGAGTAAATTCAACAAATGAGTGATGGCACGTGAATCGTTTCAACAAATTCCCGTATGCGTTCATATACCATTCATTTGATTGCGATACAACGTTGGTGAATTATTGTGTACACTCCAGGAAAGGTTTATGACTTCGTACATGCATTTTACAATAGGTAGCGCACCAGTAGATTCAACAAATGAGCGACGGCACGCGAATCGTTTCAAGAAAGCCCGTATGCGTTGCTATACCATTCATCCGATTGCGATGAAACTTCGGTGAATCGTTGAGTACACTCCAGGGAAGGTTTCGGGCTTAGTAAATCCATTTTATAATAGGTAGCGTACGAGTAGATTCAACAAATGAGTGACGGCTCGCGAATCGTTTAAACAAAGTTCCGTATGCGTTCATATGCCTTTCATCCCATTGCGAAGAATCGTTGATGAGTTGTTGTGTACACGCCAGGGAAGGTTTTCGACTTAGTAAATCCATTTTACAATAGGTAACGCACGAGTAGATGCAACAGATGAGTGATGAAGCGTGAAGCGTTTCAACAAAATCCCGTATGCGTTCATATACCATTCATCCATTGCGATGAAACTTTGATGAGTTGTTGTGTACACTTTCGTGAAGGTTTCTAACTTAGTTATTCCATTTCTCAGTAGGTAACGCACGAGTAGATTCAACAAGTGAATGACAGCACACGAAATGTTTCAACAAACTTCCGTATGCGTTCATATGCCATTCATTTGATTGCGATGAAACTTTGGTGAGTTATTGTGCACGCTCCCACAAATGTTTCTAAATTAGTTAATCCATTTTACGATAGTTTAGAGGCAGTTAACAGAAATTGAAATAAATATTGTGTAGCCTACCCGAAAGCACTTCAAGAAACAAAGTTATAACACTTTGTTTGATTGGCAGGACGTCTGCCGTGTCAGCTTGTAATTCTTATAAATAGCCTGGCGGTGGACATGCGCCATGTCTGACATTAACCCAGCTGATTCTGCGCATGCGCTTGGACCAATAATTTTGCATTTTTGTACATAAATTTAACAAGTAGTTCCGTGAAGAACTATACAGCCTATTTTCATATATCCTGCTCATGTTAATTGCCTCTATCAACATACAAAATTTCAGTTAAATTGCTGTAACAGATTCTTAGATATTGAGAACCGTCTAAATATTTCAGATGGTCGCCAGGTTGGAATTTTATTTTTGTACTATTACATTAAGATTATTGTGTACGTGTGGTATTCAAACTTCAATCGCATGATTAGAACACAAGATGTAAAAACGAGATTTTAAAATTACGCACAAGAGCCATCTTGTGATTATGCAAACAATTGAAATAAATTAGATGCCAGTGGATCAATATTTGTATAAGCATTTAACATGCAACGTTTCACGACACTCGGATAGTTAATTCGCGAGAAAGGTCCATTTAAATATTTATACTTCGCGTCGCCGCCATGTTGGATTTGTGCTCACCAGGTTACTGAAAGTCCTATAGGTGAACATATGTTCATAGTCTCTATGAACATAAAGAATTTCAGTTTGGTTGCTGTAAAAGATTCATAGATATTGAGAACCATCTAAATATTTCGGAAGCTCGCCATTTAGGATTGTTATATGTATAGGCCATAGAGTTATGTACCATTCAAGGCCAATTGTTGCCTAGGTTCATTATTCAAACTTTCACTTCGATCGCATGATTACGACACACGAAATACAAACTTAATTTTAAAATCTCGCACAGCCGCCATCTCGAGGTTATGTAAACAATTGAATTAAATTAGATGGCAGTGCATTACAATCTGCAAAATCATTTACTGTACCACATTTCACTGCGCTCAGAGAGTTAAATCACGAGAAAAGTCTATTAAAATATTTCAAATTCGCTTGGTCGCCATGTTCGTTTTGTACTTTACAGGTTTATGAAATATACATAGGTAAACTTTTATCAGTACCCTTTATCATCGTACAAAATTGCAGGGTGATATCTGTAATAGTTTCGGAGATATAGAATGTCAGTGAAATATTTCGCACAGCCGCCATTTTGAGGTTATGTAAACAATTGAACTAAATTAGACTCCAGTGCATTAGAATGTGTATAAACAATTGCTGTACCAAATTTCATTACGTTTGGATAGTTAAATCGTGAGAAAAGTATATTTAAAAGTCTCAACTTCGCTTGGCCGCTATGTTGGTTTTTTAGTCACCAGGTTTTCGAAAGTCTCGTAGGTGAACTTCTAGTAGTGCCCTTTCTCACCGTGCACAATTTCAGGACGATATCGGAAATAGTTTCGGAGATATTGAATGCTAGTGAAATATTTCGCACAGCCGCCATGTTGGATTGGTGAGACGTAACAAAATTTGAAGGGCACGGTCGAGGTTGCCGGAAATAGCGCTATGAACTCACTGAGTTTCATTGAAATCGCTCCAGCCGTTTAGATTTTATTAGTGGGGACACACACACACCTCACACACACACACGCACACACACACGGACAAAAGGTGATCTCATAAGCCTATTTTTTCAAAATTGAAAATAGGCTAAAAATATATGGTAACATACTTGTTTATTTTAAAGACTTTCTGCAAATATACAGGCCAAAGGCTTTCGTCAGAGTGCATTACGAAGTCAATCGGCTCAGCCGTTCAGTCAATCTCGCGGTAACAAAATATCAGCTTGCTGTTTTAAATATATAGATTCTACAACACTAATAACAGCCAACATGCAATACCAAAACATAAATTGAAGTATCTTGAATCCATCAACCCATGTTATCATCAACACTGAACACAACAACACAGTAAGAAAAATATACTTACTTTGCACTCCAGGGTCAGTGTGACCCTTCCGTGAAATTAAATACTGTTCTATAGAGTTGTTAAGCACTGTACGTCACTGTAAGTGTGTCTGAAATCTCTTGCGACTCAATGCTCAAATATCTCTCTGTTCCACTGTGCGTGCACGGTAACTTAAGGAACCTTGCAGAGGCACCCTGACCATGGTGTTCAGAGCAAGGGTTTGCTAGGAACCATTCCGACATTTGTCTGCATTAGAAATGTGAAACCACATGAAACCGCTTCTAGGATGGCTGAGGTAGTACTCGAACCCACCTCGTCTCAGTTTTACCTCACGAGGCTGAGTGTAGCCCGTTCTAACGCTAAGACCAGAATCAAATGGCTCAAATAATGTATGTCTACCCCTTATTATTCCCATTTCCAACGGGGTCGGGGATGAGATGTGAATGAAGACTTTGTGGCGATGGTTTTTACGGCCGGATGCCCTTCCTGATGCCAACCTCATAAGAGGGGTTAATGAGAGATGATTTCTTTTTAGCGTATGGCTTTTAGTGCCGGGAGTGTCCGAGGACATGTTCGGCTCGCCAGTTTTGTAGCTGCTTCGAGGCGGACACCCGATGTGTGAGCAACACGTACCGTCGCGTGTGGAGTGTTGAATGGGGAGGAAAGTGTGAATGTAAGGACGAGGAGTTGGAAGGTAGCGGCTGTCGCCTATAGTTAGGGACCAACCCCGGCATTTGCTTGGAAGGAAGATGGGAAACCACAGAAGACCATCTTCAAGGTTGCCGGCGGGGGGGATTCGAACCTCCTCGCCTCCCGGATGTGAGTGACTACCAGCAGTCATGCCCTAACGACCACGGCTAACTCACCCGGTAGGGATGAAATGAATGATGGTGAATGAAACTGGGCAAGGATGTGGAAGGAAGCGGCCGTGGCCTGTCAGAAGGTACCGTCCCAGCATTTGCTGGAGTTGAAAATGGGGGGGGGGGGGAAATGGTTCGAATATAATAATAATAATAATGATATTGGTTTAACGTCCCTTTTAAATACTGCGGCTTTTAGAGACGTCGGGGTGCCGAAATTTTACCCCGAAGGGAATCTTTAACGCGCCAGTAAATCTACTGACATGGCTCCCTCGCATTTTCGCCCCCTCAAATGACAGATCCGGGATTCGATTCTCCAACTTTGGGATTAGCCTGTGAGAGCGTTACCGCTGAGCCACGCAGCCACGATATACCGCGATACCTACGTGTATAGGGTAACTTTTAGTGTAACCGATGACGTCACGGATGACGAGTGGATATTGATGTTCGTTTGCTAGATGTTGTACCTTGAATTTCCGCCATGTTACTCAGCTGTATGAGGTTTCAAACAATGCGTCGTTACATGCGGATGTAGTCACATGTGTTCAAGTGCGAGGTTTGATCGTGAGTTGCGAATGTTCAAAAATTACTTTTAGTTGTTCAATTTTATCGAAAAGTTTCGTTACACTCATCTAAAGCTATGGTGAGACAAAGCCATTGGCCGCTACTAGATTAGACAACTGCCTGGAAGAACATAACTCCCAGTATTACAAGCAAGGGGGTTCTGGGGCGTAAGCCTCATGTTAGCTTTGTGTTTGTATGTAAAGTCTTATTAACACTTTATAGGGCAAAACTATTTATTTTTTGCCTGTATTAACATTTCAATTTTGATTTTACTTAATATAATTAATTTTATTTTTTTGATTTTCCGTAATTTTTTTTATATTTATATTTATTTTTAATTGTATGATTTATGTTTTTATAGATTAAACTTTTATATCTATATTTATATATTAATTTATAATTTGATTTTTACAATTTATTTTCATAATTATTATTTTTATTTTATCATATACAGGGTGTAATTGATATAATGGAAGTCCTTTACACTGGTGATAGAAGAGACAATTTTAAGCTTCCTGGGTAAAAAATTTGTCACCTATCTTTAAATTGAAAATTTATCATTAAAAAGTCAATGTTTTTAGGCTTTTCCGAAATTCTTCAAACAGGAGGTGAGGCAGCAGGCTGGGGTAAACGGGGCGGGGCGAGGTGGAGCGATGCACGGAGGAGAAGTTGTTACGTAATCGGAGCGTTGACCTTACTAGTTGAGGGGAGGTATCAGCTGTTACGAGGAAAGCGAGCGATACCCATCTTGTAAGAACATTTGTATTGTTGTTGTTGCTGTTGTTGTTGTTGTTGTTGAAATTGCACGCAATATCTCGGGACGTTATGACCGGTAGTATTGTGTAGCCTACTTTGTAAGTGTCATTGCCGTCCGGCACTTTAATGAAATACAGGGTGACAAAATTCCGACATCCCGCATTCTGTTCAGAACTAGCATTTAAGACGAAAGGAATACACTTGATGTTTTGTTTGAGAGGCTTGGCGATTTTGGTCATTTAGCCCCATGTGGTTGGGTGTGGGAAGAATTTGTCTGATAACCTGTGTTTTTGTGGTTTCTTTAGTTATGTGGGTGTTTGTAATTCAGGTGAGGATTGGGAAGGAGGCGGCCGTGGACTTTGTCTGGGGTAGAAGTGGGAAACCATGGAAAACTACTTTCAAGATTTAATACTAGTATGGTACCACATGTACATAGTAATAATAATAATAATAGCCAGCCTTGTGGTGTTGGGGTAGCGCGCCTGCCTCTCACCCGGAGGCCCCGGGTTTGATTCCCGGCTCCGTCAGGGATTTTAGAAACTGACGTGAGGGCTGGAACGGGGTGCACTCAGCCTAGTGAGGACAATTGAGTAGCTGTCTGACAGTGAGGCAGTGCCCCGATCACGAAAACCAAGATTAACGGCCGAAGGGACCCGATGCGCTGATCACGCGTTACCCCAATATCTGCAGGCCAAATGGCTGGGTAGCGGTCACTTGGTAGGACTTGGCCCTTCACGGGCTGTAGTGCCAGGGGTTATTTATTATTTTAATAATAATAATAATAACATTAAAGCAAATATAGCGAGTTGGTTGGCCCTATCAAAAGGCAATAGCATTTAGAACGGGTATAGACCATACCTATCATTGTCTCAAATACGGGCGTGATCCTAAATTCCTTGCTCCAAGACCTTAAAGAACTGGTTCTGGATACTCAAATTGACAAACTAATGCAGAAGGCAGTAGTTCTCTCAACAACCCGAATCGTCTGGAAATTAATGGGTAGCGATGTCGACTTTCCAGCTTAGAAGTGGCTGTTTCAGTAGCAATAGTTTGGTTCCCTGAAGCCCGTATAGTTATGTTGTGATGTACCAGCAATGTGTTATATGTACTGTATAAAACAATAATAATAATTAAATGATAGTGAGGCTTTGAGCTCAGGTATTAGAGTGCTATCCTTCTCGAGGGTTCGATCTAGTCTGAGTCATGTAATACATGAAGGTGAGGAAATACGACAGAATTATGCCGATGGATGTAATGGCACGTACATGAAATTCTGTGAGCACAACATTCCGGAATCTCGACATACCCGCCAAAAATAAAAGTAGTGTGTCCAACAACATATTCTTATTATTATTATTACACACATTATAAGAGACTATATCTTTACTGAATGTTATTTATTTTTAAGTAGGGTTCCAATTGTTTAGGACGTTCAGTAAATAAATATGTTTGGTAACAATGATGATGGAAGAGACTTGAAAGCTTGTTGTGATGGTTGTTGTTAATTCATTTTAGGGGCTTGGGACATTTTTTATCAGCCCCGTGCAGTTGGGTGAGTGTTGGATTTGTCTGATAAACTGAGTTTCTGTGGTGACTGTAGTAGTATGTGTAGCTGTAGTTATTAGGGTCGTGAATGAGGTTGGTGCTCCGGGACTCCAAGTACCATACTATCCCGGCATGTGCTTGGAAAGCGCGTGGAAGAATCCAGGGAAATCCAAACTCAGGATAGCCACTGTCGGTGCTGAGTATGGACCTTCAATTACCGGACTTGCTGCGATCGTGGTGTACGATTAAATGCGCATGCCTACACCGCGGCGGTAGGCATTCCAACTTTGGGCTCGTGGGATGTCACGGGAAATCATCATGTGGCTGCAGATGGTGGGAAGTAAGGAAGCTTGTGTTTTTACATGACCGTAAATTTCGTGATCGTGAGCTACTGGACTGGTGAGACGCCAACAGCTGGACCGCTGCGCCATCACGCCCCGATTTGCATATCGGCCGTTGATGGTAAGCTGCCTCAATACTAGCACCCCATGAACATGATGATGATGATAATAATAATAGTCTAATAATAATAATAATAAGAAAAGTCAGCATGTGTAGCTCTGGTGTTAGATTGCTAAAAATAAAAGTCTGGCAAATCGACATACCAAATAAAAAACATAAAGGAACTTAGGTTGGTTCCATAGTTTAAGGGCTGCGACAACGTGGTCAGGTAGCCCCGTAGAAGTTAGTGTGTCTAAAATTCTATTATTACTATTATTAGTACAGCAGTAGTAGCCTGGTATAATAATAATAGTATTATTAATATTTTTATTACAGTTGTTGCACTATCTTCACACAAAGATAGACCAAATCTTTAAGATTTCTATTTTCTATGCATAGTCCATGAGGCTGGCAAAATCCTAGACAGATCCACCATCACTAGTCATGTAGCCACTCCCCATGAAGGTGTGAAACAGCTGTTCATAGGCTCGGTTTGTGTATTTCAATGCCATTGGCAGACAAGACGAGGAGGTCACTCAACTCCAGACTCTTGTCAACATTCCTTAGCGATGGAGGGGAGGGCGATGGGGAGAAGTCAGCTGTACTGCTGAGGGGAACGAAGTGTAAGCCCGTTTCCAAGACATTGACCGACGATTTTTGTGATTTAATTCCACCTACACTAATTAAAATCCGACTGAATTTCATGAAGATATTTGCTTAGAATACCATCTTCTATCACCAGTGTAAAGGACTTCCATCATATCAAATACACCCTGTATTTATTATTATAATTTTAAATTAATTTTTATAATTTTTATTTGTATATTTAAACAGTATTTTATTTCACTTTTACATTTTTCTTTTTTTTCTTTTTTGTAATTGTATCCAGCACATTACGTCACGTAGTTACGAATATAATAATTTATTTTTAGAAATTCTAGCAGTTCCACAAAACTGTGATAGGTAGTTAATATACAGACCACTAACCTGTAAAAGGTTAACACACAGAATTTACATAATAATATCGTATGGCCTCGGATGCCGGGTGCAAGCTTTTTAATTTGCACCCAGAGGGCAGCTTGCATGTCGAATTTCGTTGTTCTATGAATCACTATGGAAGTCAAGGAGGTTAGATATCTAAGCTCCTTGAACACTATAGCGCTTTCTAGTAGAGAAATAAGGAACTTTGTGCTGGCGGAACTCCAAAGATTAATTTTGCCTTTTTTTTTAGTGTATGGCTTTTAGTGCCGGGAGTGTCCGAGGACATGTTCGGCTCGCCAGTTTTGTAGCTGCTTCGAGACGGACACCGAATGGATGAGCTACAAGTACCGTTGGGGAGGGAAGTTGGAATGAAAGGTCGAGGAGTTGGAAGGTAGCGGCTGTGGCCTATAGTTAGGGACCACCCCGGCATTTGCCTGGAAGGAAGATGGGAAACCACAGAAGACCATCTTCAAGGTTGCCGGCGGGGGGATTCGAACATACTCAACTCCCGGATGTGAGCGACTGCCAGCAGTCATGCCGTAACGACCACGGCTAACTCACCCGGTTTTGCCATTATGAACACGGTCTACTGAATTCAAATGGGTTCTTTAACATGCCAACATCGTATGACATGCGTGTCGTATTTTTGCCGCCTTTCAAAAAAAAATCACTTACCACGGCCAGGAGCGAACCCGCAATCTTGGGGTTAGTAGACCGACACGCTAACCACTCACCCACCGTGGCAAGCTAGAATTTAACAAGTACTGTATGTATCGGTTAAACCTTTAGTGTCGTCCATGACGTCATGGATGCCACCTTTCTGTGTCTACAGGAATTTAGTTGGTTTAGGATTGCCATCTATACTACTCCCAATTAAATTTCTTGGCAGAGCCGGGAATCGAATTCGGTCCTCCGCGGTGACAGCCAATAAGAAATAACAACAACAACAGTTTCTCTAGAAAAGTATGTAATTGTACGTCTTTATTTATTTATTTATTTATTTATTTATTTATTTATTTATCGTATGGCTTTTAGTGCCGGGAGTGCCCGAGGACATGTTCGGCTCGCTAGAGCCTGTAGCTGCTTCAAGAGGACACCCATAGGGTGAGCTACAAGTTAGTTCAATTTCAAGTAGTTCCAACTTTCGCTACCAGATGTCACTGATACCTAGTGGTGGAGCTTGGAACTTTGATAGAGCGTTCCATCGAAATCTATCCTAGAAATTTAGCTTCACACATGTTTAGTCTGTGGAAGGATCTTATACATGATATGGGACCACCGGCTTTACTTCCCCTCCGAAGGAAGGCATACTGAAGGCTTTTAACGCTCTTATAAAATCCAATGATTTCAGCCGGATTTGAACCCGCGATCTTGGACACAGCAGTTCAGCATGCTACCAATTACGCCACCGAATGCGTTCAGTATTAATGGGAGATGCTTGTCCACTGCAAATAGCACTTATCCACTGTCTCGTCTCTCCCCCCGCCCTCGCCGCAGTCAAGGCCCACGCCCGTCTACAGTACGCGAGCCACACCCTCCCTCAACGCTTCTTGGGGGGGAGCTGACATCACATGATGAATGTGCTTTGCAGTCTCTCATTACAAACAATTAACTTCTATTGTACCTGGTGGTAACATCGACAAAATGAACTGTAACACGAAGATAAACCATTACTACCTTGAAAACTCCTCCATGCCATGTCATACAGACATTATGTTGTTGTTGATTCATTTTAGGAGCCTTGTGACATCGTTGTTATGTAGCCTCGTGTACTTGCGTGCGTGTGTGGGATACTCTTACTGTCACAAACCTCTTAACACTAGCAAAATCAAGGCCCGCTACATGAAAAGAGTGCTGGGAATAGGAATAACAGCACCATCAAGCCAGACTTATATTATGCTTAGTGAGAACTTCTTCATGGAAGATACGAGGTTGCAGTTGCATCTTCCAAACACAAAGGCATATGAGAAAACCTTTCAAATATTACTTGGAAAAGAGAACAATATTTGGACAGAGTTTTATACAACAGACGTCATACTGACACAAAACTGGAGACAAGCCAACTATAAACTGAGACACGCCATCACACGATTTGCAGTACATGGGTTTCACCACAAGC
This sequence comes from Meconema thalassinum, assembly GCA_946902985.2. Taxonomy (NCBI): domain Eukaryota; kingdom Metazoa; phylum Arthropoda; class Insecta; order Orthoptera; family Tettigoniidae; genus Meconema; species Meconema thalassinum. The sequence goes on from OX336396.1 coordinate 168,093,671, forward strand.
TATGCATCAACAAAAGATTGCATTACCCAAATGTGAACTGTGTGAGTGAATTAATTCATAATCAATGTTCCCGATATCATGCGAATATGTGCAAAAAGGACATATATTACTAACTAAACTGTGCAGATATTGGCAAATAATATTATTTTCAGATGTATTATGTGTTTTCTCTGGCTATTTTGCTGCAATAAACATTTAATTCATTCATTCATTCATTCATTGCCGGAAGAGATATTGCTGAAATTGTAATTTGTTGATGATAGTTGATGTCAAAGTGCCTAACATGGAGGTTATAGGCCTCTAATTCTTTGGGGTAAAATTGAAAAATGATGATAAAAAGAACACTAGAACTAACAAGTAGTTCCGTGAAGAACTATACAGCCTATTTTCATGTATCCTTCTTATGTTAATTGCCTCTATCAACATACAAAATTTCAGTTTGATTGCTGTAATAGATTCGTAGTTATTGAGAACCGACTAAATATTTCGGATGGTCGCCATGTTGGATTTTATATATGTAGGTCCTAGAGTTATGTACTGTTACATGAAGATTATTGTGTACGTGTAGCATTCAAACTTCAGTCGCATGATTAGGACACAAGAAGTAACAAGGAGATTTTAAAATTTCGCACAGCTGCCATCTTGTGGTTATGGAAACAATTGAAATAAATTAGATGCCAGTGGATTAACATTCGTATAAGGATTTACTGTACCAAGTTTCACTGCACTCGGATGGTTAAATTGCGAGAAACGTCCATGTGAATATTTATACTTCGCATCGCCGCCATGTTGGATTTGTGATCACCAGGTTATTTAAAGTTCTATAGGTGAACTTAAATTCATAGCCCCTATGAACATAAAAAAAATCAGTTTGATTGCTATAATAGATTCGTAGATATTCAGAGCCATCTAAATATTTCGGACGGTCGCCATGTTGGATTGTTAAATGTATAGGCCTTAGATTCATGTACCATTAAAGGCAAATTATTGCGTAGGTTCATTATTCAGTCCTTCACTTTGATCGCATGACTACGACACAAGAAATAAAAACTTAATTTTAAAATTCACACAGCCGCCATCTTGAGGTTATGTAAACAATTGAACTTAATTAGATACCAGTGCATTACAATGTGTATAAACATATCCTGTACCAGATTTCATTGCTGTTGGAACATTAAATCGCGAGAAAGGTCTATTTAAAATTTTCAAATTCGTTTGGCCACCATGTTAGTTTTGTAATTAACCGGTTTTTGAAAGTCTTATAGATGAACTTCCAATAGTGCCCTTTATCTCCGTACAAAATATCAGGGTGATACCGCTAATAGTTTCAGAGATATAGAATGCCGGTGAAATATTTCGCAAATCCGCCATCTTGTGGTTATGTAAACAATTGAACCAAGTTAGATGTCGGTGCATTACAATGTGTATAAACATATACGGTACCAAGCTTTATTGCGTTTGGTTGATTAAATGGCGAGAAACGTCTATTTAAAAGTCGTAAATTCGCGTGGCCGCCATGTTGGTTTTGTAGTTACCAGTTTTTCAAAAGTCACACAGGTGAACTTCTAGTAGTTTCCTCTATCACCGTAAAAATTCCAGGGTGATATCGGGAATAGTTTCGGAGATATTGAATGCTGGTGAAATATTTCGCACAGCCGCCATGTTGGATTGGTGAGACGTAACAAAATTTGAAGGGCACGGTCGGGGTCGCCCGGATTAGTGCTATGAACTTACCGAGTTTCATTGAAATCGCTCCAGCCGTCTAGAAATTATTAGGGACACCTCACACACACACACACACGGACAAAAGGTGATCTAATAAGCCTATTTTTTCAAAATGGAAAATAGGCTAAAAATAACTACAACTTACAACCAAATTATGGATTAGGAGAACAAAAGGACAAAAAGGAAGGAATAAGGGAAATGCAGGTAAAAGAAATGCTCTCAACCCTCCAAAAATGAGAATTGACGGAATTGGAAAGGTGTGCCATGAAAGGCAGTTAAGAAGAGAAATAGGAGAGAGTCTGCCCCAGAATCACTGGAAAAGGAAAAAAAAACAGATCCAGCCCAGGCATCATCCCAAACTCAACAGCCGTGAGACCTTGAGGGTGTAGCACCTCCAGTGGTGGGGCTTCACATACCCTGACTCCTTTATGACCTCGTACAGAAGGCAAGAGATATGATGAAAAAAAAGGAGATCTGACCCTTTGAAGAATGAGTGTATAATGAAAGGTGTAACAAGGTCCAATTAAGGCGGGAATTTGAAAGAGTGCTTAGACCTCGGATTTTTAATACCGTCAGGGTCGGAAGAGAACCAGAGTTGATCAAGGGAGACCGACAGTAAATATGCCACAGACGACCCCGGCACAATTTAGTGGAAGCAATCGCGATGTCAGCTGGGGCCCCCTGATCGATAACCAGCGTCCCACAAGTTGTAAGCCCCTGAAGGAGGGGGAGTGTCGTAATGTCGTAAGTGACGAGAGGTGACCAAGGGTGGTCGACAGGAAAGATGACAGAAGTGGTGATGACGATGATGATGATAATTGTTGTCTTATGGGGCCTAACATCGAGGTTATCGGCCCCTAATGAACTGGGTGATAGCGAAAATGATAATGAAATGGAAACCAGAACAAAATTATCTGAGACGGAAAAAACGTACAAAAAGGAACTCAGATGAAAACAACTTACAATATGGTCTTACAAAAGGGAATTTAGAACGAAAAGTTGCACAAAAAGAAGAGATTGAAAAAGACCCACAGAACGTAGGCTAGATTCAAAATACGTAAAAAAATGCAATGTAGCGTCGAAATACTTACAAAATGCAAATGAAATTAAAATACAAAATGCAAATGAGATCGAAAATACGTACAAAATGCAATTGAGGTTCAAAATACATACAAAATGCAATTGAAATTGAAAATACACAATGCAATTCAGATTGAAATAGACCCTATCCCAGTTCCAATCCAAATTATTCACAAAGTGCAATTGAAATTCAAAATACTTACAAAATGCAATTGAAATTGAAAATGGTTACAAAATGTACGGTAGATTCAAAGGACTCATGTGGATTGACAATACTTACAAAAAGCAATTTAGATTGAAAATACTTGACAAAATGTAATTTAGATTCAAAATACCCACAAAATGCAATTGAGAATCAAAATATGTGCAAAATGCCCGCCAAACAAAATGCAATTTAGATTCAAAATTCGTGCGAAATGCGGTTTTGGTTGAAAATACTTACAAAATGCAATTGAAATTCAAAATACTCACAAAGGTCCCTCCTCCATATTGAAAGACTTACTAAAAAGCAGTTTAGATTGTCAATCTTTACAAAATGCAGTTTGGGTTGAAAACAATCGCGAGATGTAATTTAGATCGAAAAAACATACAAAAAGCAATGTAGATTAAAAATGCCTTTAAAAATCGCTAGAAGGGAATTTAGATACACGGTGAACCAAGTAACAACAAGTAGTTCCGTGAAGAACTATACAGCCTATTTTCATATATCCTGCTCATGTTAATTGTCTCTATCAACATACAAAATTTCAGTTTAATTGCTGTAACAGATTCGTAGATATTGAGAACCGTCTACATATTTCATATGGTCGCCAGGATGGATTTTTATTTTTGGGCCATTACATTACGTGTGGTATTCAAACTTCAATCGCATGATTAGTACACAAGAAATAAAAACGAGATTATAAAAGTACGCACACCAGCCATCTTGTGATTATGCAAACAATTGAAATAAATTAGATGCCAGTGGATCAACATTTGTATAAGCATTTAACGTGCAACGTTTCACGGCACTCGGATAGTTAATTCGCGAGAAACGTCCATTTAAATATTTATACTTCGCGTCGCCGCCATGTTGGATTTGTGCTCACCAGGTTACTGAAAGTCCTATAGGTGAACATATGTTCATAGTCTCTATGAACATTAAAAAAATCAGTTTGGTTGCTGTAAAAGATTCATAGATATTGAGAACCGTCAAAATATTTCGGAAGCTCGCCATTTAGGATTGTTATATGTATAGAACATAGAGTTATGTACCATTCAAGGACAATTATTGCCTAGCTTCATTTTTCAAACTTTCACTTCGATCGCATGATTACGACACAAGAATAAAAACTTAATTTTAAAATTTCGCACAGCCGCCATCTTGAGGTTATGTAAACAATTGAATTAAATTAGATGGCAGTGCGATACAATCTGCAAAATAATTTACTGTACCACATTTCACTGCGCTCAGAACGTTAAATCACGAGAAAAGTCTATTAAAATATTTCAAATTCGCTTGGTCGCCATGTTCGTTTTGTACTTTACAGGTTTATGAAATATACATAGGTAAACTTGTATCAGTACCCTTTATCACCGTACAAAATTGCATGATGATATCTGCAATAGTTTCGGAGATATAGAATGTCAGTGAAATATTTCGCACAGCCACCATTTTGAGGTTATGTAAACAATTGAACTAAATTAGACTCCAGTGCATTACAATGCGTATAAACATTTGCTATACCAAGTTTCATTACGTTTGGATAGTTAAATCGCGAGACATTTCTATTTAAAAGTCTCAATTTCGCTTGACCGCCATGTTGGTTTTGTAGTTACCAGGTTTTTGAAAGTCTCATAGGTGAACTTATAGTAGTGCCCTTTATCACCGTACACAATTTCAGGCCGATATCGGTAATAGTTTCGGAGATATTGAAAGCTAGTGAAATATTTCGCACAGCCGCCATGTTGGATTGGTGAGACGTAAAAAAATTGAAGGGCACGGTCGAGGTTGCCGGGAATAGTGCTATGAACTTACCGAGTTTCATTGAAATCGCTCCAGCCGTTTAGATTTTATTAGGGACACACACACACCTCACACACACGCACACACGCACACACACACGGACAAAAGGTGATCTCATAAGCCTATTTTTTCAAAATTATAAATAGGCTAAAAACAGTGCGGGAATCTTAAAGAGAAAAGTAAATATAATGAAAAGAGGAGAGGAGAGGGGAGAGAGGAGAAGGTCCGCCCCAAAGGAAGGGACAAAAGGGGAAAACGGACCCAGCTCAGGAATCCCTCGGGGTCGCCAACTCCCGAACTCATCAGCCGTGAGCCCCTGAGGATGTAGCATTATCTAGGGTGCACCAGAAGTGGTGGGGCTACATACACCCTGCCTCCTTAAAGTCCTTGAGCACAAGGCAGGAGGTAAAAGGAAAAGAAACAGAAGGCTGACCCCTTACAGAAGGAGGGTATCAGGAAATATGAGACAAGGGCCAATTAAGGCGGGAAAGTGAAAGACTCCCTAGGCCTCGGATAACCTAATACCGTCGGGGTCGGAAGAGAACAAGAGTTGACCAAGGGAGGTCGACAGGAAAGAAGACGGAGAGGAGCCCGGCACAAGTAAGTGGAAGCAATGCCGGACTCAGCTGGGGTCCCGTGGTCGCCAACCCACGCCCCACTAGATGTGAGCCCCTGGGGGGATGACAGAAGGGAGCCCGGCACAAGTAACCAGAATTAAAATTTCTTGACAGATCCGCGATTCAAAATCCGACTTCCAAGGCGAAAGCCGAAAATGTTAGCCGCTAGTATACGTGGTGGTCTAAATGATTTTTGCATTTTATGTATAATTCAGTCGTTAGATCACAGAAACCTATGTGACATTTTGGGTCTAATCTTATACTCCAATGCCGCTGCTTTTACGGAAGATTTTGAATCTTTACCTTAAGACGAAAGGTGTAATGCGTAATTGTGTGTAATATCTACTAGAATCGAAGCTTTTTACTCTCCGTTAAGGTGTGTTTTACTACTGATATGTTGACGTTTATGTCTTATTAATCGTAATGTCCTTATACTGCATTCTTTTCTTGTTGACAGTGTCTACACCAACTGTATTTTGTATTACAAATCAGAAATACAGCAACTTTTGCGTGATAATGCAGATTGTTCTATGAGCAATATTTCCTTCTGTTATTCGGGTTATATTGTAATTGGTAATTATCCTGCTCTATGACTATGCTAATTTGTAATGGAACCGGATGTTAAATTATGAATTTTGTTGATAACATGTCAATAACTTACGGTAATTAAACTACGAATATATATTATTATGCGATAATTTTCGACAAGAACCAAACAGTACGTAATGATACACTGCCATAAGAATAGCGGACCCCATTAAATAAAAAATAAACACTATCAGGAAAGTAATTGTGAGACTGAGTTCTCGAGGAATCGTGTGTATACATCCCTTTTTACTATTGTTGCATTCTCCGCTACGTTATTGTACTCCACCGTATTGTAGGCTACCTTTCGACTATTTACAGTGAGTTAATATTGAATTTGAGTAACATCAGAATCGAGGAGAACCATGTTCTAAACTCACTTAAAGGCAAAATGAATACACACTGCGAAATATATTGGCATGTATCTTTCTATAACTTATAAAGGCACCTCCGGGCAACGCCGGGTACAATAGCTAGTGTCTGATAAATATCAACTTGATTAATTCAACACATCTTAAGCAACTTAGCTTTCAATAACAAGGGATAAAGCCGTATGATAAATACGGCTTCGGTGGCATAGTCGGTAGCATGCTGAACTGCTATGCCCAAGATCGTGGGGTCAAACCCGTCCGAAATCGTCGCATTTTTAAGAGCGTTAAAATCTCTCAGTATGCATTCCTTCAGAGGGGAAGTAAAGCCGGCGGTCTCATGTCATAGATTTTGGCATGTAGGCTAAAAGATCCTTCTACAGACTAAACATGTGTGAAGCTAAATTTCTGGGTTAGATTTCGTCGGAACGCTCTATCAAAGTTCAAACTTTAACCACTAGGTATCAGTAACATCTGGTAGCAAAAGTTGGAACTACTTGAAATTGAACGGAACTTCTAGCTCACCCTATGGGTGTCCACTTGAAGCAGCTACAGCCTCTGGCGAACCAAACATGTCCTCGGACACTCCCGGCACTAAAAGCTCCATGATAAATAAATAAATAATAATATTTATTATTATTACAGGGTGCCTCCGTGGCTTAGGCGGCAGCGCGCCAGCCTCTCACCGCTGGGTCCGTGGTTCAAATCCCGGTCACTCCATGTGAGATCTGTGCTGGACAAAACGGAGGCAGACAGGTTTTTCTCCGGGTACTCCGGTTTTCCCTGACAAAATTTCATTCCAGCAACACTCTCCACTATCATTTCATTTCATCTGTCATTCATTTAATCATTGCCCCAGAGGAGTGCGTCAGGCCTCGGCAGCCGGCACAGTCCATATCCTCGCCGCTAGATGGGGGCTTCATTCATTCCATTCCTGACCCTGTCGGAGACTGGAAGCAGGCTGTGGATTTTCATTTCATTACAGGGTCTTTCATATAAAGTAAGAACGGCAAGCGGCAGTATTGTTATTCGCTGCTGCGGTGGCCTTGACCGAGCTTGTGGCGCGCCATGGCTCCCTGCTGTACTATTGAAAGCGCGCGCATAGTACATACGAGGGCTGGTTTTTTTTTCAAGTTCCGATGGACTGTGTAAAAATAATAGATTGACATACCAAACTGATTTTACTAAGTTACTAAATGTTTGCTTGTTTTATTCTTATGTCTCAACATAATCGCCAAAACGATTGAAACATTTGTCGTATCGTTACACCAGCTTTCCAATGCCCTCGGCAAAATATTCTGCCGCAATTGAGGTGGGTATGGACAGTCTCCTGAATGTTTTCCTATTTGACGAGGCGTTGCCGCCCAACCTTACCTTCAATTATCGAAAAAGGTGAAAACCATTCACGACCACACTGTACCAAAGTTACAATAGATATTTCAAAGAATTCAAGTGCGAAGGTTTGGACCATCTGCCGTTTAGTCCAAACCAGCACTGAATGATTTTCACCTTTTTCGAGAATTGAAGATATGGTTGGGCGGGGGCATCGCCTCCTCAAAAAGGAAAAACTTCAGGAGACTGTCCAGACGTGCCCACCTCAGTGGCGGCAGAATATTTTGCCGAGGGAATTGGAAAGCTGGTGTAACGATACGACAAATGTTTCAATCGTTTTGGCGATTATGTTGAGACACACGAATATAATAAGCAAACATTAAGTAGTAAAATCAGTTTGGTATGTCAATCTGTTGTTTTTATCAGTCCCTCGTATGTACTACGCGTGCGCTTTCAATAGTACAGCAGGGGGCCATGGCGCGCCACAAGCTCGGCCAAGGCCACCGCAGTATCGAATAACCAAACTGCCGCTTGCCGTTCTTACTTTATGTGAAAGACCCTGTATTGTATTTTTATATAATACGCTAAGGTGTATGTTTCACAAAACTCAAGCGCCTAAACCAGAGGGAGTTAGAAGGTGAGGTTTGTACCAAAATCATCCAAATCGTCCCAATAGTACTGGAAAAATCTTGCATTTCTTGATAAGTCAACGGAAGTATATTTATTTGTTTATAAAGTGCTTTTAAACAAATAAACAAGACGATAGCCCCTGCCAGAACTGTGTCGCGTAAAGCCCGCATAGCACTAGGTCCGGGCGGGTAGTCCACATGAGGCGAGAGTTCTCGCACGGGTCCGCTAATTATTATTATTATCATCATTTAATCATAATGTCATTCTCATCATCAATGCATCATTCAAAACATCTGATTTCCATGAATTAGCATGCTTACATCTTCCTCCACAGCATTATCATCCTTGTGGAGGTGTCAGACACAAAGCTACTGTACTGTGAGGTTGAAGACCTCCCCCACTCAGCTCGCTCGGCCAGAAAACATTGGAATAATCCCGCGTCCACTTCACGCACGAGTTGCTTTGCCCTCGCTTGCGCTTCGCTTCTCCGGTAAACGTTTGCTTTATTTAGCTCCAGTGGGGGTGGAGCACATATTCTTCCACGTCTCTTTCTATGTCCACCACATTAACCTGAACCAGGGCGATCTAATTGAGTGGAAGTTCACTGGTTCAATACTCGGCAGTGCAGGATTTTAACTTTAATCACTAGCGAAGCTGTTGTAGCTGTTGTAATTCGTTTTAGAGACTAGGGACATCCTGATCATCATCCCCGTATGAATACCCTCTATTCTGAATCTCGGATTGCCATAAATTGGGGCAAGAGTATTGCTTTTGCAACCATCACTTGATACACTCGACTAATTACAGAAATTCCCTAATAGCCTAGTACAAAAACATGCAGAGGAAGTTTATCGAAACGTAAAATAATAACTATTATTATTATTATTTATTTTGTGCATGCTCTTGCACATTTTCAGCATATTTTCTGGAAAGGAAACATTTACAATCCCAGATATACATCATAAGAAGAGAATTCTCGGTGACTGCATTCAGTAGTAACTTTACACATTTCCCTCACTCCTTGAGGCCTGGTTGCCCAAGAACAGCCTTACTATGCAACACGTAGAAAGTATGACTGTTTTCTGCATCAGTTTAAAAAGGCCTGGGTCTAATTTCAACTCAGTGAGAGATTCCTTTAAGTTGTTGGGAATCACGCCAGTGCTGGAGATGGTAATAGGAACTGTCCTGACTTGTGCCATGTGCCATTGCTTCCTTGTCAGTTCTGAAGGCTCCGTGTATTTTGACGGCTTTTCAACAAGTTTTGTTAGCATATTGCCACTGTTTGGGATTGCCACATCTAAGAAGGTGGTGTGCCTCATGCATTTGTCAACAAGAACCACATATGATCTGTTGTGCATGGCTGACTGGTCTGTCAATACAGTACCATCCCAGTACAAGGTAAAGTTGTCATTTTCCAGTACACTTCCAGGGGAATTATTATTATTATTATTATTAATAAGAAAGAAATAATATAAAAGAAGATGACACTGTGGACAGAGGAAATGTGTTAAGTATGGAAGAATTCCGGGGAAAAGTGGAAAAGAAACCTGGAGCGAAGTGATCTGAGGACAGAAAGAAGCAGTATAGTCTAAGAATGAAGAAATATTGGGAAGAACGGAAGAGAAAACAATAATGAATGAAGAATTGAATTTGGCGCATCGTCCATAGCAGGCCTTATCGGAAAGAAAAGACACGGATAGTCAGTCTGAAAGACTGGACTTTATATCATTGTTAATGCTAGCAGCCGAGTACCAAGAAGGCAGTGCGAGAACAGAGTTTCAAGATTCTATTTTGTTTCTTCACTGCCTACTTGATTGCTCTCGCACAGCCTTCTTGAAACTGTGTTCTCGCACTGCCTTCCTTGTACTCGGCTGCTACATCGTACTATGACATGACACATTTCAGTTCATTCTCGGTACATTTCGTTCCGTCACCGTAACGTAACGCCAGACCTCAGCGTAACGACGAAGTCGACAAGATAATTTAAAATGATACAAATAGTAATAAGCACAACATACATTTAAAATTAAGTCTAAGAAATTCACAAATCATTTAACTGCTCAAACAATTAGGAGCTAACATTACAAACGATCCAAATCCAAAAATCAATCAACTGGGCACCTGATAAATTTAAACTTTTAAGTCTAAATTGTCCAGCCACCCTATAGCCTTTGTAGAGGCTTGCACGAAGTCTTCCAGCGATCCCAACTACACCCTGTTACAACACTTTTCATTCATACATTCATTCATTCATTTATTTGCAGTTGGTGGACACATAACAATTCAATAACAATTACACTGGAAAATTTACACAAATTGTCAGTCTATTCTTAAACACACCAATATGATTAGGAAAATGCTCTAAGACTGTAACAGGTAGCAATATGACAGATAGTCTGTCTCAGCGCACCATAGTCAAAGCTGGGTGACGTTTTCATGTCCTACTTATACAGCAACGCGCCACACCGCCCAAGGTTGGTTCGTACCCTGTTAAGGGCAACCCACGTTTTACGTAGCAAATCCAAACCTGCTGGTGGATGTTGCATACAAAGCAGTTACTGCCATTCCTTCTGAGAAGCGTTGTTCCACTCCTGTCGTCAATCTTCTGCAACGTTAAACCCTCTCCTAACCAACTCTAGGTCGTTTATCACAGATGGAGAACTTGATTTCTAACAACGAAATTTATGAAGTACGTCTTGATGAATAAATTGGGAGAGCTACGTTCACTGATATTTTTGTGAACTCCTGGATCAGATGGTTACAGTAGAAACCCTCTTGTCCGCCCTCAGTTGGTCCGCCGCTCCGGTTAATCCGGCCGTGCTCGTAGCGGTGACTCACTACCCGTCGCGCCATTGTTGTTTACAAGTACTTGTTATCGCTAGAGCCCTGCGCGGATAAACCAAACGTTATCCGCATCCGCCCCGCATCCACACGACTTTTATCCGCATCCGCCTCGCATCCACACGACTTTTATCCGCATCCGCCCGCATCCGCCCGCATCCGCCCCACATCCACACGACTTTTATCCGCATCCGGCCCGCATCCACACGACTTTTATCCACATCAGCCCGCATCCACCCCGCATCCACACGACTTTTATCCGCATCCGGCCCGCATCCGCTCTGCATCCACACGACTTTTATCCGCATCCGCCCCGCATCCACACGACTTTTATCCGCATCCGCCCCGCATCCATACGACTTTTATCCGCATCCGGCCGCATCCGCCCCACATTCACACGACTTTTATCCGCATCCGCCCCGCATCCACACGACTTTTATCCGCATCAGCCCGCATCCACCCCACATCCACACGACTTTTATCCGCATCCGGCCCGCATCCACACGACTTTTATCCGCATCCGTCCCGCATCCGCCCTGCATCCGGCCCGCATCCGCCCTGCATCCGCACTACTGTTAACCGCATCCGGCCCGCATCCGCACGACTTTTATCCGCATCCACACGTTTGTTATCCGAATCTACTGGCATTACAACAATATTTTCAATTAGATAAAGCATAAAGCAACACACTTATACATTAGAGGAGAAAGTTGTTCCCTTAGGTTATGAATGTAAAGTTCTATGTTTAAAATGAATGTTATTACAGCCAGAAATGCAACCCTTTAGAGTTAGGAGTATTAAATATATGGTTAAATGCATAATTTGAATGATATAAGCTTAAATCATCATCTTACATTTGTCATGAAAAAATAATAAATTACGAACTTTACAGTAGTCGCATATTATGTGTAACATCTGACATGTTATTCGAATAATTCCATATTAGTTACTTGCATCTTTTAAAGAATGAACTCATAGTGCTGCCTTGTGCCAGCAAACATGAAAGGATTCTCCAATGCATCTGCAGTAGTGACATATACCTGCAACTGTATGCGGGAGCAATCCACTGCCTACTTGATACGAGCTACACTTTATACCGGCCAGTTAGTGAACCCATGCCAGCGGTGTTATTGAAAATGGCCTCTTATTGCCGATATAGCGCACTGCCAAGTATAGGCGCGATTAAAAATTAGGTGTGCAGTGGGTATATTAAAAGCGTTTCTCCCAGTGATACGTTTAGACCAACGAAGTTTCAATTATTGTTAGTAGTCGGTGTTAATATACTGAATTCCTACGTTGTTTGGAGTGTTGGTTGATGCGATATAGCACTCGTGGTATCGAGTGCTTACATTAAATAAGAATACAGCAAAAGTATGAAGATTTAATAAATCGTAATTGTTTTCAGCAAATATATTATATAATGAATAGTTTCTCACCAAAGAACGACAACTTGAAGATGATTTATTGCAAGAATTTCTTTAATGGGACCTCCAAACCTTGAGGTAAACCGTATGCGATTTACATTCCACATAGTCACATGGCTTACAGTACGTCGTTGTACCGATCTCCGCCACCACGCGCGCTCTTTGTTTCCGTCCCATGCACTTCCGTCCCATCCACTTCCGTCTCTCTTCCAAAATCACTCCCACAAAAATGTCCAGCTACCGAGTGCCACAAAAATATCCAGATACCGAGTGGAAAGATGTTACACATCAAAAACATAACAGAAAAATATGTGTCATAATATCCGGGTCCTAGTAATGATATTCAACAAGTTCGATTTGTAATTCAAAAACTATCCGAAAATGTATTCCAAACGTTACCCTCAGTTTATCGGCTATCCGTACAGCCATGCAAAGTATACCCGAATGCCGAAAAGAATGTCGGATATCCGCGGGTTTATCCACGGATATCCGCATCCGCGCAGGGCTTTAGTTATCGCTTGTCCGTTTTAGTGCTCCGTCATCTCTCGTATCGTTTCTGCCATCCGTGTTTTGTACAGTGCGTACTGCACTGTGAAGTTTGTAGTGCTTACTCTTGCTTCGTTTTACGACATTGTTCTTCTGGGTTCGTTACAGTACTGTACAGTAATTTGTTTACTGTGCATTGTGTTTACTGTACAGTCGTGTGTGTTTTTGGTCGGTTGGTTCTTAAGTTTAGGGGCTGCGACAACAAGTTAGGAGTGAAACGTAAACACGTTACTCTTTCATTAAATGAAACATTAGCAGTGCTACGAAGACCTGACAAAGGAGAATCACTCCAAAAAATTGCCAAGGAACTCAATGCAGGCGCTACGACAATAAAAGATTGGAGAAGAAATTGGAAAGACATTGAATCATGTACAGTCACGATAGGTGGTGAAAACTCTCTTAAGAATCGCAAAACATTGAAAAAGCCTAAACTTGAACTGCTTGACAACGCATTGTAGATGTGGTTCTACCAAGAAAGAAGGAATGGAACTCCGATATCAGGAGTTCAGAGATTGTTTACTTTAATGTAAATCCGTAGTTTCTGTACTTTCTCATAATCAGACATTTATGTTCGACCCTGACTATGTTATGTCAGAAAACTGTACTATAATGAGGCTCATTATACCACTATTTTTCATTATGAAACAGTTTCTCCCACCAAGCAGAGCTCAAGAAACAGTTGTGTTGTTTGACCAATTAGATAATTAGATGCGCTGAGTTCCACGGCCTTCTAATGTAAATTTCACTGCCTTGCCTAGTGTCATAGTAGAGTTATCGAGGTGGCCATGGTCAAATACAAGGCATTCCCTACGTCTCATGCGTTCTGTTCAGTACATAAAACTGGCGAAATCTCAACAGATATTTATGAATATTTATGTTCGAACACAAATAGTTATAATAATTATCGTCGAACATAAACAGTCGTATGCAACTCGCCTATAATGGTAATTAAGACACTCGTATGGAAATTATAAAACTCGCATACGCTCCTTTTATAAACATACTCGTGTCTTAATTATTGCCATTATAGGCTTGTTGCATAATGTACTATTTTTGCGTTCCGACCATACCCTCGGTCCCAAAGGTGACGGATTACATGGTTGTACAGTATCACCTTAGTCTTGGTGGATCGATTTGGCTCAACACAGGCAACCAGAAAAGAGGAGTAGATTTTACTGTACCATTGATGATACACATTGTCTGATTCAGGACGGTGTCGTTCCTCATAACATGTGAACTGTTCTACCTCACTGAAGAACAGTACTCTGCTGTTCAATATACCAGTCCCATCGCAGATGATCGAAGAACGGACGCAGAAGCTCCTCAGGTAGAGCCAGCGAGTTTCAAGTTACAATGTAATATCGTTATAGAAAAGGTAACGTTATTGAACAGCCCCATGTACTTGGGTATGTGTTCAGTTTCCTTGATAACCTGTATTTCTGTGGTGAATTTGTTTTTGTTGTCGTTAATTTATTTAGGGGGTTGCGACATCGTGGTCAATTAGTCCCATGTACGTGCGTGTGGGTGTGTGTGTATTTGTCTGATAACCTGCGTTTGTGTGATATTTACAGTAATAATAGTAGTAGTAGTAGTAGTGTGTGTATCTTTAATTGAGACTAGAATTGAGAAGGAGGCTGCCCAGGTCTTAGGTTTGGAACCATCCCAGCTATTTCCCGGAGTAGAAGTGGGGAGACCACGGAAAACTACTTCTAGGATGACTGAGGAGGGATTGTTGTTGTTGCTTATTTTAGGGGCTGTGACATCGTGGTGATATAGGCCCGCGTATTTGGCTGTGCGTGGAAATTTTGTGATAACCTGTGTTATTGTGATGACTGTATTTGAGTGTGTATTTGAAAATTGGGGATAGGATTGGTAAGGAAGCGGCCATAGCCTGAAGTTAGGAACCACCCCAGCATTTGCCTGGAGTAGAAGTAGATGTGGGAAACCACGGAAAAACCACTTCTAGGATAGCTGAGGTAGGAATCGAGCCCTCCTCTTCTCAGTTTTGCCTCACGAGGCTGAGTGTACCTCGTTGCAGCCTTTATGCCAGATTTAAAATGTCTTGCCATAGCCGGGAATCGAACCTGGCCCACCAGAGCGACAGCCAGGAACGCTATCCGCTACACCACGAAGTCGTCAGCAGAGGAGAGAATTGACCCCACCTCCTCTTAGTTCTCCCTCTCGAAACTAAGTGCACCCAATTTCAGCCTCAAGAATCGAATTGGATCTCAGGGGTGATAGCCAAGAATATTGTTACATTTGAGGAGCTTGGACATCATGGTCATTTCACCCCCATATACTAGGTTGTGTGTAGAATTTATCTGATAACCAGTGTTATTATGGTGTCTGTATTTGTAATTGAGGACCCACCCAACATCCGGAGGGCCACTGATGCGGACACCGAGAGAACAAAACAGGAGAATGACCATCGACATCCACTATATGGTCACCAGGCAGCAAGGTCTCGCCTCAGATCCCGCAAGAGTTTCCTTTCTAGGACTCGGCCGCTAGAGGGAACACCAGAAACAACTCGTCTCAGATGGAGGAGCTCACTGTCCACAGACATGTCACCACAGGAAGAACTGGCCCCTGTCGCCGACCTACCTTATCCTGTGTGGAGGTCCCTCAACCGCTTAAGAGTGGATGTCCCTCGATGCAGGACCAAGCTGCAAAAATGGGGGATCGTTCCAGCAGACGCAGACACCTCTTGTGAATGTGGAGCTGAACAAGACTCAAGCCACCTACTTATCTGCCACCTCCTGGACAACCCATGCACAATAGAAGATGTTTTTAGAGGGAGCAACAAGGCCATCGCAGCTGTAGTTTTTTTGGAAATGCTCACCGGACACGAAAATGAATGATTGAGGCGAGGACTAGGAAGGAGGCAGCCATGGCTTTAAGTTAAGAACCATCCCGGCATTTTTTTTTTTTTTTTTTTTTTTTTTTTTCGTATGGTCTCCTGAGAGGCCGAGTGCAGGTCTTTCTATTCGACGCCCGTGGGCGACCTGCGCGTCGGGATGAGAGATGGAATGGATGAGGATGAATGAAACAGGGCAAGGATGTGGAAGGAATCGGCCGTGGCCTATCAGAAGGTACCGTCCCAGCATTTGCCTGGTGTTGAAAATGGGAAACCACGGAAAACCATTTCAAGGACGGCCGACGGTGGGGCTCGAACCCACGCGTCTACCGAGTCAGCAGAGAGCGTGGCCCCATGACCTAATGCTGCGCTTTAGCCAGCTGATCCCGGCAATTGCCTGGAGTAAAATTAGAAAACCACTTCTAGAATGGCTGAGGTGGGAATAGAACCCTCTTCTTCACAATATTGGTTCCCGAAACTGAGTTTACCGCGTTTCAGTCCTCAGGCTTGAATTAAATGTCATTGCGGAGCCGGGAATCGCACCCGGACCTCAGGGGTGACAGCCAAGCCGAGTGGAGGAGAGCTAGTGTCCACCCAGTGCCATCCAGCGGTGACGCCCCGGTACCCGGGCAGAATGAAGTGTGAAGTGAGAAGATGAAAGGTGCTTAGAAACACTATGAGATTGTCGAGACTTTTTCTGAAGACAGGTTGCGTGTTGTGTTACGAAACCCATTAACACTGGTGAAGCTGAGGAGTAAAAACTGCCATCATTAGTCGTGTTACAGCGGTAATAACTCACAGACAGACAGGAAGGGACTGTTTCTTCTACATATAATTCAATTAGTCGCAGTAATATTGTTAAAGCAAAGACCCCACGTAGTTGAGCCAAATTGTTAGCATGGAATATGCAGTAGCTTCCATAACATGATTAACTAACAAAATGTTATATCAATGGCTTTAGTCATATTTAATTGTGCTTCCCGTATTGGGCGGCTTCGGTGGTCAAGTTGGTAGCATTCTGAGCTTCTATGCCCAAGGTCGCGGGTTCGAACCCGGCCTAAGTCGTCAGAATTATTAAGAGCGTTCAAAATTCCTCATTATGCCTTCGTTCGGAGGGGAAGTAAAACCGGCGGTCTCATGTCATAGATTTATGGCATGAAAAAGAACCTTCCACTAACTACACTTGTGTGAAGCCAAAATTTGTAGGTTAGAATTGATAACGCTCTAATAGTTCCAACGTTCGCTGCCAGGTGCTGACTGCGATGCCATCTAGTAGTCAAGTCCGCAAGCTGGATATCGTGGATGGTAGCATTTGGTAGCGAAAGTAGGAACTACATGAAAATATTCAATGTCTGCAGTCCTTACCTGAATTGAAAACAGATAACACACACTAATACAGCCATCACAATTAATACCGGTTATCAGAGAGATTCTACACACATCCAAAGTACACGGGGCTACATGACCGCGTTGTCGCAGCCCCTAAACTAAGGAACCAACCAACCAACCTTCCCGAATTGAGTTGTTAACACTTGAATATAGGAATGATCCACTTTTCAATACAACACCTCAAATATATTATCTACACTAATGGTACATGTTTCGCCATGTTATGCCTTCCTCAGCCTGTGATATTTACACGTAAATTTAACATTTTATTAAACATAATTTGTGACCAAAACTTAATATATATTAAATTTAACGAAATGTTTATAAAACATTTTTTATGTTCGACGATTTCGAAATGTAAATATTATATGTCAGAAAACAGTATCACTATGGGAGTCATTAAAGTACTACCTTTCATTATGATACAGTTTGTCCAACGAATCAGAGCTCAGTTTTTTCATTCATTGACCAATTAGGTAAGGATAGCTTCGCCCTTGCACTCAAAATCCAACATGTCGGACATGAATTACGAGGCACGTCCAGAAAGTAAGCTCCGTTTGGTAATAAAATTAAATTGTGTACAGATACAGAAAAAATATTTATTGCACAACATTCTACACCTCTTAAACTACTTTTCCACATAACTGCCGAACTTTTGCAGGCATTTCTCATAGCGTGGCACGAGTTTTGGATACCTTCTTCATAGAAGTTTGCCGCCGACCCGTAAACGAGAGTGAAGACTCCCCTGTAAGATATCCTACTGTTTGGCCACCACTGTTAGGCAAATTGCGTATGTGGTCAGGAGAACTCCTAAACATACGCAGTTCTCCTGGAAAGCACGCAATTTGCCTAACAGTGGTTGCCAAACAGTAGGATATCTTACAGGGGAGTCTTCACTCTCGTTTACGGGTCGGCGGCAAATTTCTATGAAGAAGGTATCCAAAACTCGTGCCACGCTATGAGAAATGCCTGCAAAAGTTCGGCAGTTATGTGGAAAAGTAGTTTAAGAGGTGTAGAATGTTGTGCAATAAATATTTTTTCTGTATCTGTACACAATTTAATTTTATTACCAAACGGAGCTTACTTTCTGGACGTGCCTCGTACATGATTTGAAAGTTGACGATGTAAAGGGTATCCAATCAACCTTTGTAGTTACAATGTCAACCACAAAGACAAAAGCAGCACGAACCTTTACGGTAACAGGAAAATACTATGAAATATGCAAGAAATTTAGGAATCTACGTCCACAAGTTTGTAACACCATCCTTCTAGCCATTACCGACATGGAAAGTGTGCACCGTCCCTAATGTTTGCATAAACAAACTGGGCAATATTGCAAATGAAATAGCACTGTATCTTAACATCCGCAACTCCAATTTCTACACATTCGTAAGATTTCGCCGCCAATTATAGTGAATGCTGTTGTTGACTTTAACACACTAGACCGTCGTGGAGGAAGCAAGCGTATGAAATTAATTCCACGGAAATTATAATCCAGTTCTCTGTTCAGTAAATGGATTTCTTATGCGAAACTCTTCCGCCAGATATCATAACTGTTCTATTTGGGACTCAATTGATTTGCCTTCCCTTGACATTCTATACGCATCGAATTTGAAGAATAACAAGTAGTTCCGTGAAGAACTATACAGCCTATTTTCATATATCCTGCTCATGTTAATTGCCTCTATCAACATACAAAATTTCAGTTTAATTGCTGTAACAGATTCGTAGATATTGAGAACCGTCTAAATATTTCAGATGGTCGCCAGGTTGGATTTTTATTTGTGTACTATTACATTAAGATTATTGTGTACGTGTGGTATTCAAACTTCAATCGCATGATTAGAACACAAGAAGTAAAAACGAGATTTTAAAATTACGCACAGCAGCCATCTTGTGATTATGCAAACAATTGAAATAAATTAGATGCCAGTGGATCAACATTTGTATAAGTATTTAATGTGCAACGTTTCACGGCACTCGGATAGTTAATTCGCGAGAAACGTCCATTTAAATATTTATATTTCGCGTCTCCGCCATGTTGGATTTGTGCTCACCAGGTTACTGAAAGTCCTATAGGCGAACATATGTTCATAGTCTCTATGATAATAAAAAAAATCAGTATGGTTGCTGTAAAAGATTCATAGATATTGAGAACCGTCTAAATATTTCGGAAGCTCGCCATTTAGGAATATTATATGTATAGGCCATAGAGTTATGTACCATTCAAGGACAATTATTGCCTGGGTTCATTATTCAAACTTTCACTTCGATCGCATGATTACGACACAAGAAATAAAAACTTAATTTTAAAATTTCGCACAGCCGTCATAATGAGGTTATAAAAACAATTGAATTAAATTAGATGGCAGTGCATTACAATCAGCAAAATCCTTTACTGCACCACATTTCACTGAGCTCAGAGAGTTAAATCACGAGAAAAGTCTATTAAAATATTTCAAATTCGCTTGGTCGCCATGTTCGTTTTCTACTTTGCAGGTTTATGAAATATACATAGGTAAACTTGTATCAGTACCCTTTATCACCGTACGAAATTGCAGGGTGGTATCTGTAATAGTTTCGGAGATATAGAATGTCAGTGAAATATTTCGCACAGACGCCATTTTGAGGTTATGTAAACAATTGAACTAAATTAGACTCCAGTGCATTACAATGTGTATAAACATTTGCTGTACCAAGTTTTATTACGTTTGGATAGTTAAATCGCGAGAAAAGTCTATTTAAAAGTCTCAAATTCGCTTGACCGCCATGTTGGTTTTGTAGTCACCAGGTTTTTGAAATTCTCATAGGTGAACTTCTAGTAGTGCCCTTTATCACCGTACACAATTTCAAGGCGATATCGGTAATAGTTTCGGAGATATTGCATGCTAGTGAAATATTTCGCACAGCCGCCATGTTGGATTGGTGAGACGTAACAAAATTTGAAGGGCACGGTCGAGGTCGCCGGGAATAGTGCTATGAACTTACCGAGTTTCATTGAAATCGCTCCAGCCGTTTAGATTTTATTAGGGGGGGGGACACCCACACACCTCACACACACACACACACACACGCCCACACACACGGACAAAAGGTGATCTCATAAGCCTATTTTTTCAAAATTGAAAATAGGCTAACTAGTTGATAATACGATACATTTTTATATAAAAGCTCTTGTAACAGCCTATTTTGTGTTATTTGACCAAAAATAACTAAATGATCCAACATAGTGCCTGTGCGCTATCTGTTGGTTCTAGTTCGGGATAAGCAATGTTTCAAAGCTTTGGAATTTGAGATTGGGTAGAAATCAAATGCTGAGCCCACACAATTCCCAAGAAGAAGAAGTCAACCCGACAGAATTTTTACAGATATTGATGAATATTTATGTTAGAACATAATAAAGTTATATTATCGTCGGACAGCCGAATGCAACTCGCCTATAATGGTAATTAAGACACTCGTATGGAAATTATAAAACGAGCGAAGCGATCAATTTTATGATAAAAAACTTGAGAAATAAATTCTTAAAGTAGTCGGTAAAACGTATTAAAATCTGGAAATTCCAACCATCGTCCAAAATTCTACTGGTTAAATATGTATTATTCAATAGTCTATCTTGACAAACAAATGTTAGTAAGTATACATATGAACCTCTATTATCAATATCAAGTTGCTTCATATTACTATGTCGTGCAATTCCCAGAATTACGGATATCCCCCAGTTACTATAACCCCTCACATTGGTTGATCTTGGCAACACTACTGGGCGTTAACATTTGAATTTGGGGATTATCGTGAATGCATAAAGCGGGCAGAGGAAGAAACTCTTCAGCAAATCCAAAATTGCAACGAGTAAGCAGTATTAACACGTTTGTTCTACATGTGAAATTTGTTTAACATTGATTTTATATACATCGTGTATTTATTACCACGATTGGGCAGGCAGAACAAGACCGGGCGTATCCGATCAGTTATAATCTGCGAATTATGGTAGATGCATCGCCAGCGCGTTACATATTTACAATTTATTTATATTTCTACGTTACTAGAATCACCTATTCCGATATTAATAAAATTATTATTATATTCGAATTGCAGCCAATGGCCATAGCTGGGGATTTGAATTGAACGCCCGTATGCTCCCCAACAAGTTCAATTTCAAGTAGTTCCAATATGGCTACCAGAGATGCCACTGTTACTGACACCTAGCGGTGAACGTTGGAATTTGCTTGAGCGTTTCTAACCAAATAACCTACACATTTAGCTACGCACTACCAATTGTAGTGGTAGGTTCTTTTACATGCCATAAATCTTTGACATGGGCATGCCGGCTTTACATCCCCTCCGAAGGAAGACATACTGAAAGATTTTGACGGTCTTTAAAATCTGAAGACCTCGGCCGGGTTTGAACCCGCGTTCAGCATTCAACCGACTACGCTAACGCGGGAATGTAGGTTGAGTGTACTGCGTTTCAGCCATCACACCAGAGTTAAAATTTCTCGGCAGAGAAGGGAATCGAACCCGGACATTCTGAGCGACAGCCTAGAAAGCTAGCCGCTGCACTCTTCCAATCACCCAGTGAGGACGCCAGAATTTGAAGTGCTGTGATATCATGAAATGGAGGAAAAGACAGGTATTTGTTACTTATTTAAGGGGCTGCTACATCGAAGTCATATACTGTAAGTATTGTTGGGTTTGTCTGGAATTTGTGTGATAACCTGTGTTACTGTGGTGGCTATACTAATGTGTGTATGTGTAAATTGGGCACAGTATGGTAAGGAGGCACCCGTGGCCTTAAGTTAATAACAATCCCTGGAAGATGGTATATTGGCTTTTACGGCCGGTGAATTAAAACTCAGCAATTCTTCTAGGTTTGTGCCGTGTCTTGTGTAGGGTTTCGCTTAGGACACCAAGCTGACTCATCGGCGGGCTCTTGGTGTCCCCGCCCGGACCCCCACAGGAGTAACGAACTGCGCGCTACCTCCCTTGTATAGAGTGCAATCGCACTGCTTGACTGCGAGAACTCAAAGCTCATGCAACCTCAACCTCCCTATGAAGGCTTCTAAAAAGATGGTATATTGTCTTTCATGGCTGGTGAATACCGACAGTAGTGGCTACGCTAGCTAAAGCGCGGCGTTAGGTCATGGGGCCAAGCTCTCTGCTGACTCGGTAGACGCGTGGGTTCGAGCCCCACCGTCGGCTGTCCTTGATATGGTTTTCCGTGGTTTCCCATTTTCAACACCAGGCAAATGCTGGGACAGTACCTTCTGACAGGCCACGGCCGCTTCCTCCCACATCCTTGCCCACTTTCATCCATTCATCTCATCTCTCATCCCGACGCGCAGGTCGCCCACGGGCGTCGACTAGAAAGACCTGCACTCGGCCTCTCAGGAGGCTACACGAAAAAAACAAGATGTTCAGTAAAGAACATATAGCCTACTTTCTCCTAAATGTATGAGTATAGTTGTAACTCGTTATTATCAAAGAGTATAATAGAACTATTCTTTGTTGAAGACCTTAGAAACGATTTACCTCTACCAAACGCCACAACCTAGATAAAAACTGCTACCATCATTGAAGAAAGAAAGATAAGAAGTATATCAAGAATGTTATGGATCTGGAGACATAATCGACCGGACTGGCAGCGTGGCTCAGCGGTAACGTTCTCGCTTGCTGGGCCCTACGTTGCAGGTTCGTATCCTGGCGCAGTCAGCTGGCATTTGAGGGTGCACAAATGCGAGGGAGCCGTGTCAGTACATTTACTGGCACGTTAAAGATCCCCTTCGGGCCAAAATTCCGGCACCCCGGTGTCTCTAAAAGCAGCAGTAGTTAAAAGGGATGTAAAACCAATAACATTATTATTATTATTACGACCTGCCGTGGGCAACATCCAACTTTGAGTTGAGGCATGTCTTTACACGTCTGGTTGTGCATGGCTTTCACAACCCTAATTGAATTAACAAATCTTTCCATGACCCTACAGAGACGTGTGTATACAAACTATGTGGATATTTTCGATAATATAATCCTAACAGAGCGAGTGCATTCTAGCGGCCTGAAGAAGAAACTTTTCAATAAAATCTGGAAGTTACCTTTTTGGCAGCTAGATGTCTCGAGTAAATCTGCTGGCGAATTATGTTTTAATTAATTATATATTTTACACCATAATGTGCACAATATAACGCTTAATAACATTTTCAAGTAACGCAAAATAGGCTGTTACAAACCCTTTAAAATAAAAAGTTAAAATGTATCGTAGTATCATCTTGTCATTCTTCAAATTCGATGCGCATAGAATGATAATGGTATAGTAATCAATGGATCCCCACGTAGACTAGTTGTGGCATCTAGTGGTGAAATATCGAACAATATAATCCTAACAGAGCGAGTGCATTCTATCGGCCAGAAGAAGAACCTTTTCAATAAAATCTGGAAGTTACCTTTTTGGCAGCTAGATGTCTCGAGTAAATCTGCTGACGAATTATGTTTTAATTAAATATATATTTTACACCATAATGTGCACAATATAACGCTTAATTTTAAAACATCTGAGTCATTACAAAACAATAAACATATAACATTTCAAGCAAAAAACCTAGCTCTGATCGGGTTTAAACCATAGGCATTTGAGCGATAGGCTAACGCTCTACCACTGAGCTAATTGTGTCAACGGATATCGTTCTATTTAAAATGCCTTACATAGAACTTGTTAGCAAATAATGATTTATACTAAACGATTTCATCACTGGAGTATATTATTTATATATAAAGCATTTCATACAAAGTTTATTTATTTTTTATCAGTACGCTATATTGCATGCAATACTCAAATTAGTGAAATATAAGTCAGGCACAAGATATCCGCTGCCATCTTGTCTTATTACTGAATCAGTTCAGCTTTTTAAAATCACGTCTGCACTATAGTATTACAAAATAAACTTTTAATTTCGAACGTGCCTCTTCCTTTAGAACAGTTAAAACGATTCTCGGCTCGATAATCGGAACTGGTGGGTCCCATGATATGGATTATAAAGTTTGCATAATTCGCACGGCCGCCATCCTGAAATGGTATGGCGGACGACCTTGTAGTTTGGTCACAAGACGCATCCTATACGAAGGTATGTTGTTACCAAATTTGGTAGAGATCGGATGATTTGGTTAGTCGTTATTTGATTTTACGTTTTGAACGTTTGAGTGGCCGCCATTCAGTTTTAGTAAAGATGGCGGTGATATAAAACATGACACTGAGGTGTCCTTTGCTAGTGCTACCTTTGTACCAAATTTCGTTCAATTCGCATTCACCGTGTTCGAATTGATAGGGGGGGACAGACATTCAGAGTACACACACTCACACACACACAGACACACACACACACACAGACTCACACACACACATACACACACACACACACACACAGACTCACACACACACATACACACACACAGACAGACACACTTTTTTCGCCCTGTGTTGATCTCATAAGTCTACTTTCATTTTTTGCAAAAATCGAAAGTAGGCTAAAAATGACCGGTGAATTAAAACTCAGCAATTCTTCTAGGTTTGTGACGTGTCTTGTGTGGGGTTTTGCCTAGGACACCAATCTGGCTCATCGGGGGGCTCTTGGTGTCCCTGCTCGGACCACCACAGGAGTAACGAACTGCGCGCTACCTCCCTTTATATACTGTGCAACTGCACTACTTAACTGCGAGAACTCGAAGCTCAAGCAGCCTCAACCTCCCTATGAAGGCTTCCAAATGATGGTATATTGGCTTTCACGGCCAATGAATTAAAACTCAGCAATTCTTCTAAGTTTGTGTCGTGTCTTGTGTGGGGTTTCGCCTAGGACACCAAGCTGGCTCATCGGCGGGCTCTTGGTGTCCCCGTCCGGACCCCCACAGGAGTAAAGAACTGCGCGCTACCTCCCTTTATATACGGTGCAACTGCACTACTTGACTGCGAGAACTCAAAGCCCAAGCAGCCTCAACCTCCCCATGAAGGCTTCCAAAAAGGTGCCTGGAGTAGAAGTGGGGCGAGGCGGATCATGGAAAGCCATTTCCTTGACGGCTGAGGTGGGAATCGAACCCTTTTCTTCTCAGTTTTGCCACACGAGGCTGAGTGTACCCCATTCCAGCCTTTACACCTGAAATAAAATTTCTTGACAGTGCCGAGATTCGAACCGCACTTCCGGGGGGGACAGCCACTACGCTCTTCCAATGAACCAGGGAGGACGCTAGGAAGGAAGTGCATGTGATATGAAACGGAGGAAAATGCTGCTCTTAGAAGAAGATAAATAGTAACACTGATAGATATTGTAATTGCTGTAGACTGTAGTTTAATCAGCGAAATGGAACTGTGATCGTTTCCTCGACCCCTCCCTTAAGCCTGGGAAGAGTCTATCTCACCATTAAAGTTATTGCATGGGGCAGGAAATGTAAGTGGAATGATTGACGGGGAATTAGTAGACCTAAAACTTGGTCACGTGATATGAGGAAACAAAGCACTCTGCACGAACTGCCAGGTCAAATATCACAGTGAATTCGTTTGCTCGTACTGGTCACTATTGGAGGATAGGGGTGTAACGTGTCATTTTCAATGCCATTTCTAGAAACCGTTATTTAACAGTAACGAGTGGGTAACGACGTTGCTATTAACTGTTACTTTTTACAGTAACGAGTGGTTAAAGACGTTACTAATCAATTTAAACTGTAATGCCGTTACTTTTCCAACATGGAGCGATCATTGTCACAGGTGTTTCTCAAATTATTTTGATTCTTATTCACATTTATCTTGAAATAAAATGTTATTTTTGTTGAAATGTTAGTAGCATTCTTTCCGAAGGAAACATTAACAAGTAGCCTACTTCTTACAATTTACATTTTTTCCAAGTCTAGTTCTTATCTCGGACTACAGAAAGATTAATTCATCGTACTCCTTTAACTGTGAGGTCGAGGGGACTTGGGGGAAATTTCCGGGTATTGTGGGGGGAATTTGGGGAAATGTACGAAAAATCTGGGTGAATTGGAGTTAATCTGGGTACATTTGGGGTATTTTAGGGAATTCTAGGAGAATTTGGGAACATCTGGGGAATTTGGGGGAATTTCGGAAAAATTCTGGGGGAATATGGGAGAAATCTGGGGGAATTTTACACTACTCGGTTGGAACCCCCGACGGGACATCCATGAATTACGTTCCCATGACCGTTGAGAAGCTCCCGCCGCCATCTTGACGGCACCACTGGTCCCACAGCCATTTTGCAGCGCCCTCATGATTCAATGACCTTGAGGCGTCCTCTCATTAAGACACGTGGCCTTGGAGTAACCCCCTCGTGACGTCACGTCACCCTTCACTTCAATCTGGAGATTTTTTGGGGGAATGAGTGGGTAGGGGTTTAGGGGAGGGGAGGGGAGTGGACATCACACACCACTTCCCATGCAAGACCTTTGACCTTTGAGATTCCCCACCACCATCTTGATGACGTCATCACGGTCCCTCAGAACCCTATTTTCTCCCGTGGTAGGGGTGGGTTTGGTTTTAAGGTTGAAATAACACTTCCTTTGGAAAGGGGGTGTGGCCCCCTTCTCATTTGAGCCATGGTCATCCTTCTGCGATTTCTCGTTCAGGAGATATCGGTTATTTTCGGCCATTTCGGATAAATGACTTAGCAGATTGACCCATATCCTTACTACCTC
Source organism: Meconema thalassinum (assembly GCA_946902985.2). Classification (NCBI taxonomy): domain Eukaryota; kingdom Metazoa; phylum Arthropoda; class Insecta; order Orthoptera; family Tettigoniidae; genus Meconema; species Meconema thalassinum. Next base: position 168,120,760 of record OX336396.1, read on the forward strand.
ACTATTATTATGAGCCTGGACACAAGGAATGGTAGCCAACAATGCTGATCATTCCACCACCAGGCGGTCGATTCAACACGTATGCAAGTCCAAAGGGCTCATGAACAAGATGCTCAGTCCCTAATATGAGTTGCATATCAGATTATTTATTTAGCGTATGGCATTTAGTGCCGGGAGTGTCTGAGGACATATTCGGCTTGCCAGAGGCTGTAGCTGCTTTCAAGCGGACACCCATAGGGTGAGGGACTAAAGGCTGTCGAAACCGCCCTTCAGTATTTTTAACAACAAGGTGCGTTGGTAAAGGACGTACTGTTCCTTCGTAGTCATCGTGATGAAACAGCAAAACGCAGAGTGCAATGCGGAAGACAACAGGACATTACGCATTTCTTTAAAAAGTAGCCAGTTTTTGCAGTCGGCTAGTTAATTATCATTATAGACAGCTTTACGCCTTCATAAAGTATTTTTCTGAGATCTGATGATGATGATGATAATTGTTGTTTTAAGGGGCCTAACATCTAGGTTATCGGCCCCCTAATGGTTTGGGTGATCGTTAAGTTGATAATGAAATGTAACTATAACTAAAACTAACTACTAACTTATATACTAGAAGAAGAAATGGAAAACAAAAGGAGAATAAGGCAAATAAAGGACAGGAGAAAAAGAAATGCCCTCAACCCTCGAAGAATTCGGATTGAGGTACTTGGGAGGATGGAGAGCCATGAAAGACAGATAGGAAAGTGAAAGAGGAGATGGTCTGGCCCAGAGGTAATGGATAAAAGGGGGAAAACCGGAACCAGCTCAGGAATCCCACGGGGTTGCCAACTCCCGAACTCACCAGCCGTGAGCCTCTGAGGGTGTAGCAATATCCAGGGTGCACTAGAAGTGGTGGGGCTACATACACCCTGTCTCCTTGAGGGCCTTGAGCAGAAGGCAGAGATAACATGAAAAGAAAAAGAATGCTGACCCCTCGCAGAAGGAGGGTATCAGAAAGGATGGACAAGGGCCCTTTAAGGCAGGAAAGGAAGAGACTCCCTAGGCCTAGGATACCCTAACACCGTCGGGGTCGGAAGAGAACAAGAGTTGACCAAGTGAGGACGACATGAAAGAAGACGGAGAGGAGCCCGGCACAAGTAAGTGGAAGAAATACCGGACTCAGCTGGAGCCCCGTGGTCGCCAACCCACGTCCCACTAGATGTGAGCCCCTGGGGGGTTTCTGAGATCTGTCTTATCAGGTAAATTACTTTACACTGTGTATTCATTAATATTCATTTCATGTTTTCATGTTGCCTTCATAAAGAACGTACTTTTCCTTTGTTGAAGGTAGTTGAGCAGTTCATTTTCTGTTGTATTCTCAAGCAAACAATACATACAAGTACAGTACTGTATTTTTTTAGAAAACTCAGAAACTCTGCAACGCACGGTATCGCACATTTAGCAGTCGGGTCTGCTCGGTGGAATTCATCCCCTAGCTCAAATTATATCCGGATTTTGCTCCGTGCATTTCATTTGCTGCGTACTCCACGGCTTAGCCTTGAAATCCAATTTCCTCTTCATTTCCAACTACATTCACGTTTAGCATTCATCCCACTCGGTAAGCTTTATAATGGTAAATGGCTTTTCCCTTGAAACGAGGGAATTCCGTTAAAAAGTGTAAAGTTATTCCTGCATACCATCCACTCGCCTTAATGTCCATCCATCCCTGGAGATGCTAGTTTAGCAATGCACGGAGCAATACTCGGGAGGTTTCACCAACAGTATCAGAAAGTCATTGTGAGACTAAATTCTCGAGGATTTGTCTCATAACCCATGTTATTGTTATGCCTGTGAAAATGTTTGTAGGATATGTATAATATCCCATGTTATTGTTATGCCTGTGCAAGTGTTTGTAGGATTTGTAACTGGGGGTTGGGATTTGGGTAGGAGGTTACTGTGGCCATATTTTAGGTACCATAGTGTTTGTAGGATTTGTAACTAGGGGTTGGGATTTGGGTAGGAGGTTACTGTGGCCATATTTTAGGTACCATAGTGTTTGTAGGATTCGTAACTTGAGGTTGGGATTTGGGTAGGAGGTGACTGTGGCCATATTTTAGGCACCATACTGTCATTTTTACCTGAAGTAGAAGTAGGAAACCATGGAGTAAGGAATCGAAACCGGGCCTCCACGGTGATGCCAAAAATTCTAGCCATTACCCCCCGGAGATGGGCAGTTCAGAATGTAAAAAAAGTACTACAATAAATAAATAAATGTGATCAAACAATTGTTGAATATCAAGGAGGATTTCGGCGTGGGAGGTCCTATACCGAGCAGATCTTCAATCTGAAAACCACTGTCCAACTAAAACAAGTTGGTTTTCGTAGACTTCGGAAAAGCTTATGATTCCATCGACCGCCAGACACTCTTCTCAATACTCCAAGAACGAGGTGTGGATTATAACACACGCACCCTCATCAAACAGACTCTCACGGATACAACCTCTAAGGTGAAGTTCAGAGGAGAACTATCTCGGAGTTTCAAGATCAAAACCGGAGTACGACAGGGTGATGGCCTCTCGCCCATTTTGTTTAATCTGGAGCTTGATAAAGTCATCAAGACCTGGGAATACACATTGAGGAATCTAGGAATCAAGCCAGTTGCCATTGGGGCTGGAACCCGAAGAATCGAGGTCAGGTGCCTTGCCTTCGCAGATGACATTGCAATCTTAGCCAATAACTCTAAGGATGCTGGCATAGCTGTCCAAGCCCTGCACGATATAGCGGTGAAGTCTGGATTACAGATATATTACGATAAGACCACGTACTTTGACAATCGGCACTCCGGAAATACCCCTTTGACGACCATACATGGAACGATTGGAAGACTCAATCGCTTTCGTTATCTTGGTGAATGGGTCCACCCCAATGATAGAGATGGCACCTCCATCTTAACGAGGCGTACCAAACTCAACGCAGCATATCAACTATCTCACAATTTGTACAACAAGAAATGCATTTCGAGGAATGCTAAGATCTGTCACTACAGAACTGCTGTCAGACCACAGTTTCTGTATGCCGCAGAGACCCTCTTGTTGAACAGAAAAGGCACCATGGATGACCGGGAGAAAGCCGAAAGACGTATCCTCGGGAAAATCCATGGCCTGAGAGTGCTCCCAGATGAAACCTACCGTTTGAAATCTAATTCTGACCTGTATCGACCGTTAGAATCAGCCAATACCAATATGCGACGTCGGGGGCTAGAGTTCTACGGGCACCTACAACGATTGAACACCAACAGGCTTACCAAGAAGATCTTCTCCTTGGTTAAAAGCTACAAGACTGGAAGCCTGTGGCTTAATGAAGTACTAAAGGACTTGGATTCGGCTGGAATTGCTGACCTTGATGTAGAAGATCGTTCTAAATTTTGTGCTATGGTAGAATCTTGGACCCCACCACCTAGAGTCTCTAAATGTCGGAAGCCCCTTTCGCCGGAGAGAAAGGAGAAATTATCAGCAGGGCTTAAGAGATATTGGGAACGGAAAAGAGCATCGAATAACTAGTCATAAGCGCTCCGCAGTGGGCTTAAATCAATAATAATAATAATAAATATAATAAGTTCTGAAGATTAAAAACCTTCAGTCAATATTAATTTGTACTTTTTATTGTACTGGTTTTGGTTGTGACTGAAACCGGTACAATAATAAATACAAATTAATATTGAATTAAGGTGTTTAATCTTCCGAACCTATTATACTTCGTCAATAAGGAACAGGGCTAACTTGATTATTTTCTTGTCAAAATAAATATTAATTAATCAAACGCAATTTATAATTACACAGTACCCAACAGAATTGGCATTATAATGGAAGAACCACCCTCCCACTAAGTGCAGGTGAATGTGCAAATTTTGAAGGGTAGCCTTCATATTCAAGGATTTTTATGGAATTCTCTATGAACATAAAAATAACAAGTAGATCCAGCGTCTTGTGAGTGCGAGGTTAAGATTCACGTAAAACTACAACAAACTTACTTACATTACAATAACACAGGTTACCAGACAGACTCCTTCATTGGCGTAACTAGAGTTTGATTTTTTTCAGGGGGAAGAGCTGAGTCAAAAATACATTGAAAGGAGGGGGGAGGGGGGAAGGGGGAGGGGGAAGGGGGGGGGGGGGAGGGCGGGGTGGAGGGCTCCGACATAATGAAACCTAATATACGGTTCCGAAGTTTCAAAGTCTCCTCTGTATATATTTTTAGCCTACTTTTCACATTTTGCAAAAATTGAGGAAAAAGTAGACTTATGAGATCGGGCAAATGTGTGTGTGTCTGTCTGTCTGTCTGTGTGTCCTCCCCCCCCCCATCCCCTATCAACTCCTAAACGGCTGCAGCAATCGAAACAAAATTTGGTAGGAGTAAAGACCTATACCTGAATATCTTACGGCCATATTTGAAAATGATGTCAGTGCTACCAACTAATGAAAAATCGCAATTGAAATTTGAGCTCCATGTTGGATATCTTGGAAGGTATGAATGGGAGCTATTTCAAAATTGGCACAAGTATAGACAATAAAATTGCAGTTTAATTTCCAGGACGCCATACACGGCAGTGTTGCCAAAATGATTATAAGCCTGCTGATAGGTAAAAATTTAAATGGATTTAACTTCAACACTATTAATTGGATTTCAACCAAATTTCGTATGTGTTATGTGTACATAAACAGATATGACTGAGCGTATTCTTAAGAGCCACCAGGGCTGCCAACTGTTAATAAATGCTCTCAATTTTTTAAATCCAAATACCCATTTATCAGAAAGTATGCAAGCCGACAGCTTTAAATTATGCACACGCATAACACCTGACATTCTACATTAATTTGGAGTAACTTATATACGTCGTGCTACCAACATGATTCTAAGCCTGCTGAGAGGTCCAACTTTGAATACATGTAACTTCTAAACTATCATTTGGATTTCAAACAAATTTCGTGTGTGCTATTTGTACCATAACAGATATGACTATGCCGATTCTTAAGAGTAACCAGGGCTGCCAACTGTTAATAAATACCGTCTCTATTATTGTTACCCTAATATCAATATATCAGAAAGTGCAAGCCAATAGCTCTAAATTTTGCACACGTATAGTACCTGACATCCGATATTAATTTGGAGTAATTTATATACGTGAGTGCTACCAACATGATTCTAAGCCTGCTGGTAGGTCCAATTTTAAAATGCATGTAACTTCTATAATAACTAATGGATTTCATTTAAAATTGGCACAACACTAGATCATATTATTTCAGATTATTTCTGACCAATACAAGTATGTCATTGTTGCCAACATGATTTTACGCGCGCTGTTAGATCCAATGATTAACTGAATGTAACGTCCATGCTATCCATTGGACTTCAACCAAATTTTGTATTCTGTACCTTAAGAGATGGAAATATGAATATATTCAGTCACCAGGGCTGCCAACTGTAGTGCTTTATTAGGCTACATTATGCCAGGTATACAGTATTTCGAACTAATTAGAAATTTCGATATTACCAACTTAATTTCGTCATTATACTAATTAGATCCGTATAGATTAATCATTGGCATGAATCTTGAATTTTAAGAAAAGTAGGCTCTTTAGTTCGTAACGGAACTTCTTGTTTAGAGTTTGATTTCATTAGACTTAAATACAGCACGTTGTATTTGCACTTTGAAAATTAACTATGTTTTTGATATTTAATTATAAAGTCCAGTTTTCTTCGCGAAATCATCTGGCCCTTTCTGTTCGCCGACTTTGTATAAATATTAATAAACTACAGTTTCCAACAAAAGTTTAAATAAAATAGCTAAACAACTAAACACAATATTATTCACTTTTCAAAATGGAACTCACACTCATATAGGCTAGTAACAGAATGGAGACTGACAAGTGGAGTATTTTTTGGAAAAGGATGAGGGAAGATAAGGAATGCCACACCCATCTCACTGCCACCCCTCTGGCTAAAGCTGCGGTTTACTCCAGTGGCGGTACCGCTTTCCAGCGGCCGTAATGTGACGGCGAATGACGTCACAAAACGTTCCGCATTGAAACAAAGGCGTGTGGTTTTCTAGAAAGCGTTGACTATCACCGTCACATAAGGTTGCGGTGGCGTCATTCATATGACGATGGTGACTGCGGTAGCAAGCAGTTTGTCACCGTTTTTGTTCGGTGTAAGGTATGTGCTGAAAGTAGTGAATTATATACAACTGGCATTAGCCGTCGCGGCTTCGCCCGCGAATATTCTAGTTGTAAAGAGTACACTTAGCAAAATCTCAATCATGAATGCTATGACTGATTTATCCCTATAGGTTATGAATAATCAGACTTTATCAATTCAGCTACTGCTGCAGTGGTTCGGGGTTTGTCATTCCTTCAGAGGTATATCAGAGCAAAATTAGTTTTCTGGGAATATCACAGACACTGTTAATTTAAGGGCCTTTTAATGTGGTTTTCGGAGATTCTTTATAGTCAGGTGAAAAAGACCTTTCGTACCACACTCACACGTGAAAATTGCGTGAAAAAATCTAGAGTGCCCCTTGACCCCCTTAAGCGCATTATAGCCTACTGTGTGTATTGATGAATTGTACAGTTTAATTTGGTTCAGTGATAACCTTATAACCGTCTGGAAACTTTCACAGTAATGTAATAATTGGAATAGCATTGCGTCTTACAGAAATAGATGGACCTGTGAGATTCTGTTACCATGGTTACCGTGTTGCATTCTTTCATTATTTCATTGTAAATATACATGTTTTAAGGTATTTATTTAATTGTGAGACATTTAAAGAGTAAGTGAGTGCGTTTCGCTTACGCATTGGGTTATGCTGAACCTGTAGGTACCCCATATGTGTAGGTTGGTGTTAATGGGGCCTTATTTTCGGTACAAAACTAAAATGGGACCTTAGCAGAATAATATTATGGGGGGGGGGGGATGACTGATAAGATGATATATTGGAGTATGGAAGAAAAGGAAACATTAATAGATTTCGTAAAGAATGGAGAGGCATTGTAAAATGTGAAGAGTAGCCTTAAAAATACACCGAGTTGCTGTTCAGGAGATATTGGTATTTTGTTTCTGGTGTACGGCACTGAAGTTATGTCATCCTTTATGTAATTCAGAACATAATCAAATAACACTGGTGTCAACCAAAAATATTCTTTGAATTTGTCTTCATTGCAATGCAGATGACGCACTAAATTCCATTTGCACCTTCTGTAGGACGCCTTTTTAGAATACCACTTTTCTCCGAACGTTCGCTATCGTCTTCGGAAGCCTTCCTTCGGAGGGGAAGTAACGCCCGCGGTCCCATGTCATAGATTTATGGCATATTAAAGAACCGTCCACTAATGACACCTGTGTGAAGCTAAATTATATATAGATTAAACATTCGACAAATGCTCTTTGGTTCCGACGTTCGTCGCCAAGAGCCGACTGAGGTGGCATCTGTTAATCAGGTTTTGACCTACAGTAGTAGTCGTTGAAGGTGGCGTTTGGCGGCAAAAATTAGGAACTACTTGAAACAATTCAATGTCTGCAGTCCTCACTTGAAAACAGATAACACACACTAATACAGTCATCACAATTAACACCGGTTATCAGACAGATTCTACACACACCCAAAGTACACGGGGCTACATGACCGTGTCGTCGCAGCCGCTAAGCTGAGGAACCAACCAACCGTCTTCGAATGACTCTTCTTTTTCCAAAAATATTACGAGTGCCATGTTAAGGTCATCCATTTCTTATTTAACTTTATGACAACATGCCGTCACGACACACACAGATAATTAGCTCTAACTTTACACCATTGTTCACCGTCAAGACGGTTCCCAGTTTCTATACGTCATTCGCCGTCAGATTTCGGCCACTAGAAAGCGGTACCTCTACTGGAGGAAACGGTAGCTAAGTTTTAAATTAGGCTAACGCTAAAAATTTTACGTGAGTGAAAAGAGATACTGTCAAACACAATCCAGTCATCAATTCGAAGAGTTGATTTATTCAGAATTAAAAACTTCATTACATTTCATAATTCAATTATTCGGCTCTGGTGTGGGGGCTTGATCCCCCTGGTCTCCCCACGTAGTTACGCCATGAACTCCACACTAATAGCCCTTCACTATGCCACAAACTCCTAAAAGAAACAAGAATCTTTAAGGAATGGCAACGAAAGTGTTTTTCAACCAAGGAGAAAGGAAAGAGACTGTATTATAACCCACTTCAATTAAAGAGCGCTTTTCAGTCACTGTTACTCAGCTGTTTTGTGTGGACGGAATGTCCGCTCTCCTTCATTCCTCCAGGAGTGAGTTGGCACTAGAGGGCAATCAGCTGGAACCGAACCATTCAAAGTGACGGCAAGAAGAGGGAAAGAATTTGAACTAAACTCTTCAATCTGGTACATCCTTCTTGCCCACCTCCTGTCCAGCTCCTGGAGTAGCGGCTAGCATTCTTTGGTGTCCGATAATATTCATTACCATACGCAATATATATATATATATATACACATCGAAACCCTTTAAAATATAAGAACATTCCTCAAAATTTTAAAATAGTCTAATCATACTAATATATAAAAATGAGATGGTGTGTGTCTGTCTGTCTGTTACTCAATAACGCAAGAACCACTGGTCCGATTAAAATGAAATGTTGCATGGATGTAGCTGATTTACCATGTTTACATATAGGATACTTTTAATTTCGATATTTTGCACTATTAAAAAATGGCGAGCATTTTAGTGACGTCACTACACCATATGGTTTCAAAATTTCATATTTCCATATCAAATAAAAAGAGAACGCTGAGAAATAGCAAACTTTTGATGGTACATACGAGCTTCAAAATGTAATTTCCTATCCGAAAGGTCCTTATCACTTTTCGTGTATCTCCAACGGTTAGCGAGTAAAACCCACATATGTGACGTCACTACACCCTTAGGGTTCAAAATTTCATATTTCCATTTCAAATAAAAGGAGAACGCTAAAAAATAGCAAACGTTTGATGCATACACAAGATTTAACTTTTAATTTTCTATCCAAAAGGTCATTATCACGTTTCGTGTATCTCCAACGGTTAGCGAGTAAAACCTCAATTTGTGCAATAAAACACGGTCAACACCGAGCGGTGCAGTATATCTCTACGTATATAAAAATTAAAGTTTGTATGTTTTTTTCGCAATTTCTACGGAAATTTGAGTTATCTACACGTTTCAGACTGTTTTATTATGGATGCGCGCAAAAATAATTTTTTGGTCTGTCTGTCTGTTTGTTTGTTTGTCTGTGGACAACTTTGTTCCCTTATAACTCGAGAACGGCTGGGTGTATCAACGTAAAATTTGGTACAGATATCCATCAGAGGCACGACACTAATCATTGATGTAACCCTTCTCCGTACCTCTCATAAAAGAGGGCCCACCCCCTTAAAATACATGCTAAAATAGGAGTAGAAGGACGAGACAAAGATCATTTTCAGCCCCTCAATGTGAGAGACAAAACTCGGGGGCCCTAAAGGGTCCCCAAAATCCACATTTTAAGGCCCTAAAACCAACCATTTTTGAGATATTCCCAGAAAACTAATTTCATTTAATAAACTAATGAACGAATACAAGCCGGTAACCATGGCAACAGATTCTCAGAGGTCCATCTATTGCTGTAAGACGCAATGCAATTCCATTAATTACATTGGTGTGAAAGTTTGCAAACGGCTAGAAGTTTATAACGGAACCAAATTAAGCTGTAAAATTCATCAATACGTATAATGCGCTTAAGGGGGGTCAAGGGGTACACTAGCATTTTTTCAGGCGATTTACACCTGCGGGTGTGGTACGGAAGGTCTATTATATTCCTATCCCTATATTATATTATTATTATTAGTATTATATTATGGCGTACAACGAGGAGACAAAGCCCCTCGGTGCCAGAAACAAAACTTGGGGGCCTCGAAAACTACATTATAAGGCTCTAAAACCAACAGTATCTGAAATATTCCCAGAAAACTAATTTAATTTAATTTAACAAACTAATGAAGGAACGGAAATCGGTAACCATGACAACATTATCTCAAGGGGTGGCACCAACTATCCATCTATTTCTGTAAGAAGCAATATCACTCCATTTATACCTTGCCACGGTGGGTGAGTGGATAGCGTGTCGGTCTACTAACCCCAAGATTGCAGGTTCACTCCTGTCCGTGGTACAGGCCGGGCGTTTGATTTAGACGAGTGAAAAATCTTAATGGAAGCCTGGAGGTGAGTTACTACAGTACCTGTGTTGTTATCAGCTGCCCCAAGCGCTCCGACGATTGATAAAGCTGTTTCACACTATTGCTGAAGTATAGTCACTGGCAAATATAATGACGTTCTGTTCGTAACTACGTAACGTGTACTTCCATGTCACACAATACTTCGACGTGGACTGTACTGTCTGGTCAAGTCTGGAATTCCATTACATCAGATCGGTGGTGAAAAAAATGAAGTGATAGGGTGAGAGAGTGACTGTGTACAGGCTCACCAGCAGGCTTGAAGGTCAAGGGCAATCGTCTAAAACACACGTCCGGCCTGTACGTGATTTTTGAAAGGCGGAAAAAATACGACTCGCATGTCATACGATGGTGGCATGTCAAAGAACCCATTTGAATTCAGTAGGCCGTGTTCATAATGGCAAAAGTAACCTCAGGAGTTTCCGCCAACACAAAGTTCCTCATTTCTGTACTAGAAAGCGCTATAGTGTTCAAGGAGCTTAGATATCTACCCTCCTTGACTTTCATAGTGATTCAAGGAACAACGAAATTTCGACATGCAAGCTACCCTCTGGGTGTCAAATTTCGAAGCTTGCACCCGGCACCCGAGGCCATACGATATTATTATTAGGCTACTCCATTTATTACATTTCTGTGAATGTTTGCAAATGGCTATAAGGTTATCAAGGAACCAACGCAGACTGTATAATTCGTCAATGCAATTAAGGGGCTCAAGGGGTAACCTATAATTCTTTCATGCAATTTCACGTGCGACATATAGTACAGAAAGTCTATTATATCTCCAAACAGCAACATTATTTTCAAAAATTCCTGAATTGAATCAGCATTTTTTGCGGCTTTTAGGAATTTGGGCCATTTGAGGCTAAAGAACCTAAATTTTCATGCACCACAAGCCTTTATAATTTATGAAAGAGGTCTTCCTGTGTATGGGGACCTATCACAACGTAGAGGGTCATTTTTTATGTGAGGTGTATTGCGTTTCGTCTACAAGGCTTTCAATTCTATTTCACGTCAGGAAGTACACATTAGGTGAATTTAGTTTGAGAGCACATTTTAACTAATCTTTTTTTTTTTTTTTTGTCGACATACGGGTTCATCGTAAGGATGATTTTGTTTGATACTGTATGGTAGATATATCCATATTTGGTTATCTGGGTGATATGTTGTAGACAATAGAATTGTATGTCTGTCTTTCTGTGTATCTTTATGTACGCCTATAAATCGTCTTCGGATGCTTGGTGCATCGTAAAATTAGGTATGGTGAACATGAGTCAATACACCAATCATTTATAAAACTCCTCACCGTACTTTTCATACAGTAGAAGGGTGGATATAAGGAAAAACTTCTCAAAATACATGCTAAAATAGGCGAAATATAAAAATTATCCTAGAAGGACGATCAAAGCATATGTTGCGCTTCTCATTGTGAGACACAAAATTCGCGAGTCTATAAGGGGTCTCCAAAAAACACATTTTAAGGCCCTTAAATTAACAGTGTGTGTGATATTCCCAGAAAACTAACTTCGTTCTGATAAACTTATGAAGGAATGACAAGCCGCTAACCATTGCAACAGTAGCTCAATTGATAATGTCTGGTGTTTATATATAACACCGTTCGAAGAACGGGTACTTCTGCTAGTATATAATAAAATGAGATGGTGTGTGTCTGTCTTTCTGTCTCTCTGTCTGTCTGTCTGTCTATGTGTTACTCAATAACGCAAGAACCACTGGTCCGATTTAAATGAAATTTTGCATGGATGTAGCTGATTTACCAGGTTTACATATAGGGTACTTTTGATTTCGAAATTTTGTACTGTTAAAAAATGGCGACCATTTTAGTGACGTCACTACACCCTTTGGTTTCAAAATTTCATATTTCCATATTGAACCCGCTGAGCTATGGTTCATGTGATATTTTTTATGACAGAACATTTATGATGGGTTGTTGTACCTTTGAACACACCCAGGAAGCCACGTGGAGCTGAGAGCTCACGCGATACTCTTTGAAGTAGCGTTGAATCGCACTTTTGACTTTGGTGAGAACTGCTAATTATTTATCTGAGATCTTATTAATTAATTTGATTCTTTCACAAGACTCAGAATATTCCATTTCGTCAAGCTGCATTATTAAAACATTTTTGAGAATGTTATTTTAGCTTATTTTGCTGATACGCAAATAGGAACGTAAGTAGTCGCTCAACGACTTCGGTTTGACGACCTACTTCCTTGAGACACCCAGTGCCTTGCACTACGTCTGGAGAATCCGCCCAGTACAGGCGTGTAATTGTTTTTGTCCTGTAAGACATAGAAGAATATCCGCTTGTTAGCGTTGAATTGGTTATCAGGTGCCATCGTGCACTGGCATATTATAAAATACTGGTATTTATGCACAGTGAGCCACAGAAACATATTGAAGATAATTATTGGCAAGTATTAGTGAATTATATAATTTTTACGGAACACCACATTTTAGTACCCACGTGTTTGTGGAGGGCCAAATGCCTTGTGGAAAATATACAGGTAAATGTGTTGTAACTACTTCAAATAAGTGTGATTATAATTGTGTAACATATTTGGATTGCCAGAGTGAAGTTTTTAATTCCAAAACGACGTACATTTTACCGATGCTGCATGATAGAAAAGTAGGGTCATTAGCACGTGCAGAATCATAGAGCAGTGCTATCTCACGTATCTATTCACATCCACGAAATTAAGGCTGTGTTATCAATTACTATCAAAGCCTACAACATTTACGACGGACATTATATTTTAGGAAAGTGAAAGAATGAATTTCATAATTTATTTCACCGTCAACGTGACCAGACTATTCCACACCATGCTTGAATCAGTCATCATGGGCTAATACCATCCTGGTATGAGGGTGATGTTTCTACGAGAACTAGCATGATGGTGGAGCTTGCAGAACCGAGGACGAGAAGGAAGGAATCCAAGATGCCATTTCCAGGCATATCCAGCATATTCACGGAGTTGTCGACAGGGACGAATCGAACCCTGGTCTTTGGAGGAGTCCAGATGGGAATCCTGATGAGGATAATACCGTTCCAGAGATCCAGAGAGGAATTTGTACAACCCTGGTTATTGAATAGAGGGCTGAGTGATAGCTTCTCCATGTCGTGAGTTTTTGGACATCCCTTCTCTTGTTCTAGTTCTGGTGGTATATTAGATTTAATGTAGTTTGTGAATCAACCACACTCTGTGTCAGCCATTTTTCTAGGTAGGGATTGTATCTAGTTTAATTTAATGTCATTTATTTCAGTATAGTGAGACACCCTTGGGTCTGACATTTTGGTTAACCCTGGTGCAGCTTGATGAACGTCGTAGAACGTCAAAGCCTATCTTTTGCTAGATGTGACGGTAGTCATTCGAGGCTATTTTGTCCAACCCTATTTGGGGTGATTTTTCAAGTCTTTGCTGACTTTAGTTATGACAATCAGATGTCATGGTTATTTCTTTAACTGCATTCTTTGCAGCCAGTTTTGATACACCCCTGACTTTCGTTAGAACAGTCGTATCAGTTAGGCAATCGACTGTAATTGCCAGTTTTGTAAATGCATTATATTTTCATTTTTGAATAAGCTCAGAAGCTATTCTTGGTCAAGTTTGAACCTAACAATTAGAAGGAATGTTTCGTTGCCTAGCATCGAACTCAGTTCCCAACGTATCATTAAGCAGATCCTTGTATGGAATCTGCGCTACAATTATCATTTTGCTTGTGTCATGTAAGACACGTTTTTATTTGATGTTGTACTAGCAACTACTGAATTGTATTTTGAGAGCAAAGAGCTCCAGTAATTGTAAGATTACTATCATTTAGACGTCTTTGGTAGAAAGACGGATTTATATTATTCTATTCAGATTTATTGCGTGTTTTTATACACGGATTCTTTAGAGGTTCATAACCCATGGTAAAGTTTTTTTATGAACAGGCCAGATGTATAGTTTTATTTTGATTAAACCGCCGGCCTTGAATAATGTGTGTTTTGTGTCGACCAAACGCAGGAATGTGGTAGCCTGCTGGTGACATAAACTGGTTTTGTAATCCAGTGCCCTTGAGAGCACGCTTCATTTGTTCGTGAGACAGGACTACTTTGGCAAGAGACAGAATGCAATTGTATTCGCTCTTTCTTTCATTGCAACTTAGCTTATGTAACCCAGTTTTCAACCCTGTCTCAGATCACATGTTTTATAGATTGCTTTTTGTTAGTTGAGCGCACTTCTTGCGTGTACCGTTTTGACGTGTACAATTAGGTCAGGTTTTCTATAGTGAGTTGCAGGCGACCCTGTTAAATGCAGGAATTTATTGTATGTAGGTACTTGTGATTACCTTGTCCGGGAGGGTTCCCGTTGACTAGATGTTATTGGAAGGTAACTGTTGTGGACAGGCCTATCCCAGAGTTATTGAATGCGAGCTTTGCGCCGCCGGTAACCCGTGTTATTGTGTGTCCGAGTTGTTATTGCTCGTTGATCTTATTCCGACTGTTGAGTCGAGGCTTTTTGGTGGAGAATGATCTCAGTGTAGACACTCCGTGCCCGAGCTATTGTCAGTATTATTCGCCATAAACCAACGATAAACCTAAACCGACAACTTAATAATAAAACGCATAACTATGGTAAAACAAAAGCTAACTAATGAATTCTTTCTATCTAACTTTGTTCTGTTGCATTTTGGAACTGTTGACACAGCCGTGCAGTTGAAGGTAATTTCCTTGTGTGGAAATGACTAGGACAGTTGACACTTTTGTAGCGACCTGAAGCATGCGCGAACCTAGAGTTCGTAGCTTGTGGAGCTCAGGCCATGCGATGTCTGACGTGGTCTCAACTACGCATTCATCACCGTAATTACACACATTAGATGACTATGGCTTACAAAGAGTAAACCAAGGTGTAGGCAGGAATGTAATAAAAATTTGTGTCTATTTCATTACTTATTTATGATGCACAAGCGTGTAAATCCTACATGTTACCTTATTGTGTGCTGATAGCACGTAGTTATTAAGAATAATTAAATGTTTTTCATGGCTGTACACTTAGATTTGTTGTAATTGTTTTCTATTACGGACGTCATCGCCGTAAATTTTGTTATTAACTGTTAGGACTTAGCTAGATGATTAACGTTAAATGTAAATGTGGAAATGGTATCATCCCAACTTAGATTTGTTTTGCTACCCTGTTAAATGTAAATTCTGATATTAGCTTAATCTTGTAACTTGAACTAGGGACTTGCGTCGTACCATTTTCCTAGTGTTGCTGTTGTTGCTTTATTATTGTGAGATAGATCTTTCGCGAGGGTTTTCCGTAACTTCTCAGGTAGGGACCTGCTCTTTATTTTTGTTTGTTTATTATCTTGCGGACTAGCCGATTGTAACCCTCCGAACTAGGCTAGGGGCTTGTGAATTTTAATAAATTTTCACGGTGTGCCCAACTCTAGGAATGGGTATTCCAAGATTCAGACACCTAGATATCAAGGGAAAGGCTACAGCCGCTTTTGAAAGTTGAGATATTTGAATATCGCGCTCCATTCCTTCCAGAAGGAAATGGAAACTTTATGCAGCCAAGAACATGTCAAGTGACGTAGCGAGTAATAGCAGAGGTCGAGACTATTTGTTGATTAAATAGTTAGCCATGGAGTAGAGACTTGAGACTTGGATCAGATTACTGGCACGGCCAAATGAAAGAGAATGCACTTAGTATCAAGTAAATCGGACCAGGGATACCAGAGATATGAGGATTTCTAGATTTCAGCGTGATGCAGCGTGACCCTGACCGTTTTGAATAAAAGCCGGCCGGACCAAGCAACATCAGCTCACTTCGAACCAAGCTCTTGCATAGCAAGGTGCTGCTACGCTGAGCCAAGGCACATGGTTGCCGGATCTACGCAGAAGTTATCTTCAAATTGTGATAGTCACAAAAGTGCTGCGATACAAGTGGAACTTAGTAAGTTTTCGACAAAGAGAATCACTAAGGTGATTGTTATTTTTCTACGGACACTGGTGAAATATTTTATTTCTACATGGACATATGCTAGACTTTGTCTAGAAAGTACTTTGTCACAGTCCAGTAATAATCAGTCAATACTTGGATATTTTAGTCCAATGTAGTCAGTTTCATAATTGTAACTTGATAACCACTCCGATCTTTCAGTATATTGAAGGCCAGTCTATCACGGTGTTGTTCATTAGCCGACAAAGGGAAACTATATGTTGCTTCGCGCATGATAGATGGTGATAAGCCATGCCCAGGGAACGATCTTCAGAACAGCCGTTGATTGGTTTAGACTGTCAGTGTTTTCTTGTATTGAAAAGATTACCGTGAGTTATGTTACAACTGACATATTTGAGAATAGATCACTTAGATCTGACCCCATTTAAGCGAAATGCTATGGCTTTAACAGAAGTCAACATTAAAATGAATCAGCAGTTACTTCAAACTTCAAGAAATATCTCCACTATGTCGTGTTAGACAGATTGTGGGTATATAATGGCGGCCGATACAAGGATTAGACGTGCGTGTCCGATAGGGCATGTATCTGGATAAATCTGGTACAGACCCGGTTCACTACGCTTCAAGACCAACGAGAAATGTAAGCCACTTTTGACTTTATATTATGCCTAGCTAATTGGAACAAACTATTTTTCTGCAGATGACCAACACATTTATTTTTTTCTTCGTATTTAAATCTTGCAATGATTTACGCAAGACATATTAGAGTTATTCTGAGTATTTTCAAAACTCAGAACAGTTTAGGATCGATGACCGAGCAGAACGAGCATTTATTTGAATGTTTCATATTTTTCGAAAATCACGGTAATCAGCCGATGTAACTGTAAAAGTTAATAATTATTTTTGTTGAGAGATGGATATTTTATCCATATTCGAAGAATCGAACATGTGGATTCTCACATAATGAAATAATAATTAAACACATTTAAAATAATATAACTAATAATAACAATAATAATCCACTAATAATAATAATAATAATGATTTTCATAACTTTTCTAAATAATTCTTGGATCTTATATTTTCTAATAATCACATTTATTGAGAGAGAGCCTATGAAGTAGTTTAATCATTTCTAGTTTGGAACAGGTGATTTTCCGAAGGAGAGTGGTTAGCGCAAGCCCGCATTCAACCAATATTACAGTTCTGGTTGAACAGTTAATATTTGCAATGAGCAAAGTATATTTTTCAGATAACACGGAGAGGCATGAAACGGGAAGCAAATGATATTTGTATCAATTAGGATATTTTTGTATTTATATAAAATCATGACGTAAATACACATTCGAAAGTGAAATAAAGATTATCATAAGTATGGTAAATTCACGGGTTGAACTGAATGGTAAAATAAATTAAACTTGTAAGTTTATTAATCTTCCAGTGTTGATAACAAGCAGAGGCTTGATTTATTGTATAAATTTTGGGAAGAAAATTTATGTGTGTGGAGTAGTTGAAATGCCATTCCCAGGTGCGCAGGTTTAAGTCGCAGGAATGAGGAGGTTTTTATTTGAGCATCAATCAAATAGCAGGATCGATGACTCAGTGTTAAAGAAGGAGTATTGGAACTACACATTGCGTCGTATGAATGACCCGAAGGTTATTTCTTAAAAACCATCAGTTCTTATTTCAACCTTGTTTACGGATTCCATTTAAACTTTGATTTTGCTAGAACCCGGATTTGTCATGATAGTATTTTATTCTTCTTCAGAGGAAGACCTTTGCCGTTGTTGTTGGAATATTGTGTTCTTACACAAATAATAGAATGGGCCACTGCCAATTAAAAATAATTCTATAACCACGAATAATTTGAAGGATGTTTTCAATCCTAGTGCCATGAACTAAATGAATTTATTATGAAGCTACAATTCTTATTTCCGCATTCTGTCGAAGAATTGCAAGTTGTGAAAGTTACTAAAATGGCCACAAATATAAATATTTTCCTTAATGATGATTCCAAGTGGAGAATCAAATAGTTGAATGGTCCAACAATTTATTGATCAAGTTGATGATTCAGAAATCATATATTTTGTTAGGAACTTGAAGTTCATAATCGAGTCACTTCTTGAAACGTTTAATTTTGTTGTGCTTCGCACAAGTTCTTCGATGCTATGCTCAAGGTCAAATACTTTTCAGATGTTGTTATTAATATGTGTACATAATTTGTGTTGATTCAGAAATAATAATATTTTTTGGCAATATATTTTTGAAACTGGAAAAATAAGTGAAAGTTAAAAATTCTATGAACAATTATTCTACGAGTGTTAATATTATGTAAAAATTCAACCAGTGAACTACAGTATTTCCAGTAAAGACAATTAAATTTGAACTGGATTTAATCATAAATAATCGATATAGTTTTGGAACACAGTCTACAGGACTAATAATCAGACTTGTGTCTCCAAAGATAATTGTCCAATGTGTTGGAAAATTTCTGTACATTGTGTAAATAGTAATGTGGGTCGCCACACGTGAATGATGCCGCTTTGAGTATTTTATTTTGCAGTCAATTTAAAATTCAGAATAAAATGAGATAATTTTACATGATGTGTTATGCCCAGTTGAATCTCCTTCTATCCTTATTGTTGCATTGAGCCAAAAATCAGTAAAGCATTTTTTTCATTTGATGTCGTTTTTGCGATTAGCTTTAAGCCATCTGGCGCCCCCGGGATATTTTGACTCTTGTGCTGACTGATTCTTGGTAAAATGCATATGTGGTCGTGCGGACTCCGGTCTAAACGGGCACATAAAATAAGATAGAGAGAGAAATGGCTTCGAACGTGGGTCTCGAGTTAGACACGGTTAATCGCATGCCGATTTAAATTGTGATAATTTATATAAATATTTTGGGAGTTGAGAGATGTCTGGTTTGGATGAATAAATTAGTAGGAAACCCAATTAGTGGGGAAAATTAAAAATTTAATTGGATTAATAATTAGAAAGGGTTTGATTATTTTTGATAATGGCTTAACCATTAGGGCGTCAAGTAAATTCAGTAGTAAACGTTCGATGACTGGACATACGCATTATTAGAATCCAGGTGGAGGATATTTGAGAACTTGCATATGTTTCTTGTGATATTGTGGTAATTGTAATTCGTAAAAGTAGAGAATTTTGTTTTTCCATCACGTCGACATTAGGACAAATCTCATTTTATTAGAGTGTTCCAATTAGCTATTCATATTTCTTGTTCTAATTATAAGCTTGTGTCTGCCGACATGTATACCCCTAAGTTTTGAATAATAATTGAAAATTATGGAAAAGATGATGAGGATGATGAGGAGTTTGGAAGAGAGTTCCAAAGAAGCTGGACTGCGTGTAGCAGCCATTATGAAAGAAAATACAGAGGCTTTGGAAAAGAAACTTAAAGAAAATTCTGATAAACTTAAAGAAAGTTTAAATGATAAACTTAAAGAAAATTCTGATTCTTTAGAAAATAAACTTAAAAAAATTTAAATGATAAACTTAAAGAAAATTCCGATTCTTTAGAAAATAAACTTAAAGAAAGTTTAAATGATAAACTTAAAGAAAGTTCTGATTCTTTAAAAGATAACTTGAAAGAAAATTTAAATAGTAAATTTAATTCTATGGAAAATAAATTTAAAGAGAATTCCGAAATTTTGAAAATGTCACTTGAGAGTAAAATGACTAAATTATGCGAAAAAACACATGAGCTCGAAACTTCATTAGCCACTAACGCAAGTTTAATGGACGATAAATTTCGCGATGCCGATCTAAGATCCCAAAGCTTAGCTGATAGGATAGAACATGGTCTTAGGAAAGTTGGTGAAGACATGATCAACCTAGAAGTCAGAGTGAAGAAAGAGAGCAATGAGATGGCAATTCTAGTTGTTCAACGTTTGACGGAACAATTCAAAGAACTCGTAATGGGAGAAATAAGAGAAGGTGTGATTAATGAATTACAAACTGAAATTAAAACCACAGTTATCAATGAAATTAAAGACACACTCAAGCTGGAGAACCAAGAGGGAGTCAAGGAAATTAGGGAATCTTTGTCATCCCATATTCAAGTAATTTCCAAAGATATCCAAGCAACTCAGAAGGACATATCAGATGTGACAGGGTCGTTGAAAAGTCACGAGGCTGTTATGAACCAGATATCCACTAATGTCAAGGAGAACTGTAAGGAAACCGAAGCAATTAAAAAAATGGCAGAAGAAAACCATAAGGAAATTGAGGCTATGAAAACCCAAATCAAGGACGAGAAACAGTCTGACCATCTGTTGAAAATGCCAAGTAGAAGGGGAGAAGAACAGATACAGATAAACCTAGGCGCAGCTAGAGAAACTAATAGTCTAAGACAGGATGAGGTCAGGACAGTATTTCAATCCAACCCCATAACTGTATTCAAGAATGTAGAGGATAAGCCTTCTAAATTTTCAGGGCGAGATTCTGTGACACCCGTAGAATTTTTGAGAGAAGCAGGTGATTACCTGAAAGATTCCAAAATCCCTAAGGAAAGACAGATCCGAGTGATAGGGAAATTTTTGGAAGGTCCTGCACTTCTTTGGTTTAGAGCTTTTAGGTCCACTCTCACCAATTTTGAGGAGTTTTCCCGTGGGTTATTAAAAAATTTTGGTCCCCGGAAACCCAACATAAGTCAGAGCAGAATTATATTCAAAGAGATTCTCGACGTCACAGCCTACTCGATACTCTACGTACTTTTCTGGACAGCTTTCTAAACTACAACATTTAGATCCGCCGATGCCAGACAATGAATTAATTACAGCATTAATACGTCAGTTTCCAGCAGACGTCCAAAGAACTTTGATCGCTGCTGACATTTATAATATGGAGCAATTTGACGAGGTATTGCAGAAACTTGATCATACGAACGCTCAATTCTTCCATCAGAAGGGAGGAAAGAATAACAACACTGTGTACGCTGTTATGGCCGACAGTTATTCTCAAACACCTCGAGAGATTCGAGAGGGGCGAGAAGAGAAAACGCCGAGGGAAGAGCCCGATAAAAGAGGATGGAATCAGTACAATAACCGATACAGTTACAAACCTTACGCAAGACCGGATGGTGGATATCGATATAATACTCGATGGAGAAGGCCAAGGGATAATCAAGGAAGGTACCAGGAAAGAAGGTACTATGGTAGAAACAACAACAACTACAATAATAGAGGGAATGTGAATACTCGTCAGTCCAATGAAGAGTTCAATAAGGAGACGAGGAAGAACTTGGAAGAAAGACACCAAGAAAACTTGCAGTTCTTGGAACAGAAGCCCAATGAACCAGGTCCATCGGGAACACAACAATCCCGGGGGAATGGAAACAAAAACAAAAACTTCGAATTCACAGTAGAAGATAGAATTTTAAACACTTTCACTTCCAGAATTATTAAATGGCAAGCAGAGGATGATGACTTAATTCAACATAATGACGAACGAAAAGAAATGGGTACAAGAATTAGAATGCCAATCATATCATGCGAAGTATTCGGTATGCCTGTCGATACTTTAATTGATACTGGGGCTATGCTTTGTCTTGTGAGCGAGAAGGTTTATATTCTGTGGAAGCTCAAAGAGAATTTAGAGGAGATTCCAGTATCAGGAATTAAAATCCAAGGAATAATACCCAACAAAATATCTCTGTGTAAAACACAATTATACTTATGTGTTACTATTGGAGGACATGATTTCCGACATGTGTTTGTAGTAATGAAGGACATGGCTTTTGACATGTTATTGGGAGCGTATTTCATTCAGAAATATCAAGCAGTGATAGACATGAAGACGGAGACGTTCAGATTCAAGAATACCGAAGAGATTAACTTCGAGGGAAAAGAAGAGGAAGACATCGAGGGAGATGCTCAATGGTCTCTGATTTTTCATGAACCTGAAGGAAGAGAAGTCTACACTGAGAAGGAATCCCCAGAGCTAGGAAAAAATTTGGAAGAGTATCACGATATTTTTGATATTAAACCTGGTGAAATTAAAGATTTTGAATATCGTATTCGTGTAAATGATGATGCACCTTTCCATGCTAAATTGTATCCGGTAGCGGAAAAGCATCGAGAAAGGGTAAAAGTGCTTATCAAAGAGATGGAAAGCAACAGTGTGATTGAAAAGTACACTACATCTTATGTCAATCCATTAGCAGTAGTGTCTAAGCAAGATGGAAGTCTGAGACTATGTTTAGACGCGCGAAATTTGAATTCAAGATTGCTGCCAGAGTATGACAGACCACCAATCATTAGGGAACTGTTAAGGAAATTCCATGGCAAGGTCTGGTTCTCTAACATTGATCTCACTTCGTCCTACCATCACATTAGGCTTAGTGAAGATTCCAAAAAGTTTACAGGATTTATGTTTGACCAGCAGACATATGTATTCCGCCGTCTACCATTTGGAGTCAAAACATCTGGATCTGTTTTGATCAGAGCACTGGAACAAAACTTGAGTCCTGAAGTAAAAGAGATAGCAATTCGTTACATAGATGATATCCTAATTGCATCTGAGACTATGGAGGAACTTTTATTACATCTTTAGATGTTATTCGCAGATTTGAGAAAAGCGAACTTTAAGGTAAACCTTCGAAAATGTCAGTTCTTTCGGAAGGAGATAAAATTTTTGGGCCACATTTTGGATGGTGAAGGATACCGTCCCAATGAGACGAAGATACAGGTGATTGCAAATTTCCCTAGACCTACTAGAGTGAAGAATGTCCGCAGTTTTCTCGGAACATGCCAATTCTTTGCAGGGCATTGTCCAAGCTTCACCAAGACGGTTGCTCCATTGCAGGAATTATTAAAGAAAGGAAACAAATGGAAATGGAATGACGATTGTGAACAATCATTTCAAGATGCCAAGAGGTTATTGGTAAACAGCGTGAAATTAGAGTATCCTGACTTTACCAAGAATTTCATCATAGAATCCGATGCATCCACCGTAGGGATTGGAGCTATTCTTCTTCAAGAAGATGAAGATCACAAGAGACGTTACCTGGCGTTCATAAGCAGAAAACTTCGTCCATCAGAAAGGAATTATTACACCACAGAGTTAGAAGCACTTGCTGTAATCTTCGCGTTGGAGGCGTGGAAGAAAATGTTAATTGGACATTCAGTAATTGTGAGGACTGATCACCACGCATTGGAGTTTATCTTGAGAACAAACTTTGCCAGTGATAGGATAACTAGATGGTCACTTTTTATTCAACAATTCAACCTAGTTATTGAACACACTCCTGGAAAATTGAACGTTGGAGCTGATTTATTGAGTAGAGCAGTGGAGTCTACATCTAAGGTTTTTCAAGTTAACCTGACGCAGGAGGATGAGGATACCTTGAGAAGGTTAAGATTGTTGCATTTATCCCAGAGGAGAGACCGACGTTTTAGAAACATTTTTCGTTTTCTACAGGGAGACATGGATCCAAATGATGATGATAATGTGGAAGTAAACAACAATGGAAGCTATGAGATCGCCAATACACGAACTGGTAACATCGTGGGAACTTATAATGCATCGAATTTGAAGATTTACTATTCAAGAACCAGATGATTTAATGTGTAGATAGGAAAAATAAAAATTTTTCAATTTTTATTTTTTGCTAGGTGTGGGGTGGATGTGCCCAACTCTAGGAATGGGTATTCCAAGATTCAGACACCTAGATATCAAGGGAAAGGCTACAGCCGCTTTTGAAAGTTGAGATATTTGAATATCGCGCTCCATTCCTTCCAGAAGGAAATGGAAACTTTATGCAGCCAAGAATATGTCAAGTGACGTAGCAGGTAATAGCAGAGGTCAAGACTATTTGTTGATTAAATAGTTAGCCATGGAGTAGAGACTTGAGACTTGGATCAGATTACTGGCACGGCCAAATGAAAGAGAATGCACTTAGTATCAAGTAAATCGGACCAGGGATACCAGAGATATGAGGATTTCTAGATTTCAGCGTGATGCAGCGTGACCCTGACCGTTTTGAATAAAAGCCGGCCGGCCCAAGCAACATCAGCTCACTTCGAACCAAGCTCTTGCATAGCAAGGTGCTGCTACGCTGAGCCAAGGCACATGGTTGCCGGATCTACGCAGAAGTTATCTTCAAATTGTGATAGACACAAAAGTGCTGCGATACAAGTGGAACTTAGTAAGTTTTCGACAGAGAGAATCACTAAGGTGATTGTTATTTTTCTACGGACACTGGTGAAATATTTTATTTCTACATGGACATATGCTAGACTTTGTCTAGAAAGTACTTTGTCACAGTCCAGTAATAATCAGTCAATACTTGGATATTTTAGTCCAATGTAGTCAGTTTCATAATTGTAACTTGATAACCACTCCGATCTTTCAGTATATTGAAGGCCAGTCTATCACGGTGTTGTTCATTAGCCGACAAAGGGAAACTATATGTTGCTTCGTGCATGATAGATGGTGATAAGCCATGCCCAGGGAACGATCTTCAGAACAGCCGTTGATTGGTTCAGACTGTCAGTGTTTTCTTGTATTGAAAAGATTACCGTGAGTTATGTTACAACTGACATATTTGAGAATAGATCACTTAGATCTGACCCCATTTAAGCGAAATGCTATGGCTTTAACAGAAGTCAACATTAAAATGAATCAGCAGTTACTTCAAACTTCAAGAAATATCTCCACTATGTCGTGTTAGACAGATTGTGGGTATATAATGGCGGCCGATACAAGGATTAGACGTGCGTGTCCGATAGGGCATGTATCTGGATAAATCTGGTACAGACCATGTTCACTACGCTTCAAGACCAACGAGAAATGTAAGCCACTTTTGACTTTATATTATGCCTAGCTAATTGGAACAAACTATTTTTCTGCAGATGACCAACACATTTATTTTTTTCTTCGTATTTAAATCTTGCAATGATTTACGCAAGACATATTAGAGTTATTCTGAGTATTTTCAGCACTCAGAACAGTTTAGGATCGATGACCGAGCAGAACGAGCATTTATTTGAATGTTTCATATTTTTCGAAAATCACGGTAATCAGCCGATGTAACTGTAAAAGTTAATAATTATTTTTGTTGAGAGATGGATGTTTTATCCATATTCGAAGAATCGAACATGTGGATTCTCACATAATGAAATAATAATTAAACACATTTAAAATAATACAACTAATAATAATAATAATAATCCACTAATAATAATAATAATGATTTTCATAACTTTTCTAAATAATTCTTGGATCTTATATTTTCTAATAATCACATTTATTGAGAGAGAGCCTATGAAGTAGTTTAATCATTTCTAGTTTGGAACAGGTGATTTTCCGAAGGAGAGTGGTTAGCGCAAGCCCGCATTCAACCAATATTACAGTTCTGGTTGAACAGTTAATATTTGCAATGAGCAAAGTATATTTTTCAGATAACACGGAGAGGCATGAAACGGGAAGCAAATGATATTTGTATCAATTAGGATATTTTTGTATTTATATAAAATCATGACGTAAATACACATTCGAAAGTGAAATAAAGATTATCATAAGTATGGTAAATTCACGGGTTGAACTGAATGGTAAAATAAAATAAACTTGTAAGTTTATTAATCTTCCAGTGTTGATAACAAGCAGAGGCTTGATTTATTGTATAAATTTTGGGAAGAAAATTTATGTGTGTGGAGTAGTTGAAATGCCATTACAGGTGCGCATGTTTAAGTCGCAGGAATGAGGAGGTTTTTATTTGAGCATCAATCAAATAGCAGGTTCGATGACTCAGTGTTAAAGAAGGAGTATTGGAACTACACATAGCGTCGTATGAATGACCCGAAGGTTATTTCTTAAAAACCATCAGTTCTTATTTCAACCTTGTTTACGGATTCCATTTAAACTTTGATTTTGCTAGAACCCGGATTTGTCATGATAGTATTTTATTCTTCTTCAGAGGAAGACCTTTGCCGTTGTTGTTGGAATATTGTGTTCTTACACAAATAATAGAATGGGCCACTGCCAATTAAAAATAATTCTATAACCACGAATAATTTGAAGGATGTTTTCAATCCTAGTGCCATGAACTAAATGAATTTATTATGAAGCTACAATTCTTATTTCCGCATTCTGTCGAAGAATTGCAAGTTGTGAAAGTTACTAAAATGGCCACAAATATAAATATTTTCCTTAATGATGATTCCAAGTGGAGAATCGAATAGTTGAATGGTCCAACAATTTATTGATCAAGTTGTTGATTCAGAAATCATATATTTTGTTAGGAACTTGAAGTTCATAATCGAGTCACTTCTCGAAACGTTTAATTTTGTTGTGCTTCGCACAAGTTCTTCGATGCTATGCACAAGGTCAAATACTTTTCAGATGTTGTTATTAATATGTGTACATAATTTGTGTTGATTCAGAAATAATAATATTTTTTGACAATATATTTTTGAAACTGGAAAAATAAGTGAAAGTTAAAAATTCTATGAACAATTATTCTACGAGTGTTAATATTATGTAAAAATTCAACCAGTGAACTACAGTACTTCCAGTAAAGACAATTAAATTTGAACTGGATTTAATCATAAATAATCGATATAGTTTTGGAACACAGTCTACAGGACTAATAATCAGACTTGTGTCTCCAAAGATAATTGTCCAATGTGTTGGAAAATTTCTGTACATTGTGTAAATAGTAATGTGGGTCGCCACACGTGAATGATGCCGCTTTGAGTATTTTATTTTGCAATCAATTTAAAATTCAGAATAAAATGAGATAATTTTACATGATGTGTTATGCCCAGTTGAATCTCCTTCTATCCTTATTGTTGCATTGAGCCAAAAATCAGTAAAGCATTTTTTTCATTTGATGTCGTTTTTGCGATTAGCTTTAAGCCATCTGGCGCCCCCGGGATATTTTGACTCTTGTGCTGACTGATTCTTGGTAAAATGAATATGTGGTCGTGCGGACTCCGGTCTAAACGGGCTGGATGTTTAATTTCTCAGTCTAGTTTTTAAGGAGAACCTTTCCTTAGGCAGTCTATGACCATCGTCACCATGTACCACGATCTCCGTGGACTACAGTGTCTCGTGCCGCTCAGCCTATTAGGAAGTTCACCTGATCCTCACGGTAATTTTATTCGACTTATGGGATGTTAGGAAAGTCATCGTGGTTGTTGACTGGACTAACGGTCTCAATATCAAATAAAAAGAGAACGGTAGGAAATAGCAAACTTTTGATGGTACATGCGAGCTTTGAAATTTAATTTCCTATCCGAAAGGTCCTTATCACTTTTCGTGTATCTCCAACGGTTAGCGAGTAAAACCGACATTTGTGACGTCACTACACCCTTCGGTTTCAAAATTTCATATTTCTTTTTCAAATAAAAGGAGAACGCTAAGAAATAGCAGATGTTTGATGGCAAACACGAGCTTTATCATTTAATTTTCTATCCGAAAGGTCCTTATCACGTTTCGTATATCTCCAACGGTTAGCGAGTAGAACCTAAATTCGTGCAATAAAACACGGTCAACACCGAGCGGTGCAGTATATCTCTCTCTTATAAATGAATGTTTGTCAGTTTTTCTCTGAATTTCTACCGAAATTTGAGTTGTTTACGCGTTTCAGACTGTTTTATGATGGATGCGCGCGAATTTTTTTTTTGTCTGTTTGATTGTTTGTTTGTTCTTCTGTGGACAACTTTGTTCCCTTTTAACTCGAGAACGGCTCGGTGTACCAACGTATCATTTGGTACAGATATACATCAGAGGCACGACACTTATCATTGATGTAACTCTTCTCCGTACCTCTCATAAAAGGGGGCCTACCCCCTTAAAATACATGCTGAAATAGGCGTAGAAGGACGAGAAAAGCTCATTTTCATCCCCTCAATGTGAGAGACAAAACTCGGGTCCCCGAAAGCCACATTCTAAGGCCCAAGGCCATCCGTTTTTGAGATATTCCCAGAAAACTAATTTCATTTAATAAACTAATGAACGAATACAAGCCAGTAACCATGGCAACAGATTCTCAGAGGTCCATCTATTGCTGTAAGACGCAATGTTATTCCATTAATTACATTAGTGTGAAAGTTTGCAAACGGCTAGAAGGTTATCACGGAACCAAATTAAGCCGTAAAATTCATCAATACGTATAATGCGCTTAAGGGAATCAAGGGGTTCTCTAGAATTTTTTCACGCGATTTACCCCTGCTGGTGTGGTACGGTAGGTCTATTATATTCCTATCCCCATATTATTCATTCATTCATTTCGTATAGGCCATCTATGGATCGCGTCATTCCAACTGTCTCCTACTGGCTTTGATGTTTGTCCGGTTCGTCCGCATTCGTTCTTGGTGGACTTCCTCCCGTTCCTGGGTCCAAATCTTTCCCCTTTTCAGCTTCGGTTTTTCTTGGAAACCTTTGCAAGCTTGAAGTTTCCTTTTGAGTGGGGCGCGCTCCTGAATGTCTGTTGGTGTAATCCCCACTTCTTTCAGATCTTTATCCAGTTCTATGAACCAGGCCCATTTTGTTTTCCTCTCCTGAAAGCAAGTTATGTTGCGGTTGGTCAGTCTCGCTGGGCTCATTCGTTTCACATGCCCAAAAAATGGTATCCTTCTCTTCCGGATGACGTTACTTATCTTCCCCACATGAGTATATAGTTCATGGTTATGCCGTCTTCTGTATTCCCCATTGTCATTGATGGAACCCAATATCTTTCTCAAAATTTTCCTTTCGTTGGCCTCCAGTTTCTCGACCAAGCCTTTTTTGTTCATCGTGAGGCATTCAGAAGCATGCAAGACCTCCGGACGGATGACACTGCAGTAATGTTTTAGTTTTGCGTTGAAGGATATTGACCTTTTCTTATGGATGTCCTTAGTTAATGGTAGGCCATTTCCATTTTGTTCATGCGTGATGTGAATGCTTCTTTCTCGGATAATATCCCTTCCCTGACCCGTCCTGAAAAGAAAAGTACATGGCCATTGGCTGCATTAATAATTTTAAAAAATAGGTGTTATAATTTCTCCCCATATTATATTATTATTAGTATTATATTATGGCGTACAACGACGAGACAAATCCCCTCGGTGCCAGAAACAAAACTCGGGGGCCCTAAAGGGTCCTCGAAAACTACATTATAATGCTCTAAATCCAACAGTTCCTGATATATTCCCAGAAAACTAATTTAATTTAATTTAACAAACTAATGAATGAATGCAAATCGGTAACCATGAGAACATTATCTCAAGGGGTGGCATACAACTTTCCTTCTATTTCTGTAAGAAGCAATGTCACTCCATTTATTACATTTCTGTGAAAGTTTGCAAATGGCTATAAGGTTATCACGGAACTAACGTAGACTGTATAATTCATCAATGCAATTAAGGGGGTCAAGGGGTAACCTAGAACTTTTTCATGCAATTTTCACGTTCGACATATAGTACAGAAGGTCTATTATATCTCCAAACAGCAACATTATTTCCAAAAATTCCTGAATTGAACCAGCATTTTTTGCGGCTTTTAGGAATTTGTGCAATTTGAGGCTAAAGAACCAGAATATTCATGCTCCACAAGCCTTTATAATTTATGAAAGGGGTCTTCCTGTGTATGGGCACCTAGCACAACGTAGAGGGTCAGTTTTTATGTCACGTGTATTGCGTTTCGTCTACAAGGCTTTCAATTCTATTTCACGTCAGGAAGTACACTTTAGGTGAATTTAGTCTGAGAGTACATTTCAACATTCTTTTTTTTTTGTCGACATACGGGATCATCGTAAGGATGATTTCGTTTGATACTGTGAGGTAGATATACCCATATTTAGATATCTGGGTAATATGTTGTAGACAATAGAATTGTCTGTCTTTCTGTGTATCTTTATGTACGCCTATACCTCGTGTTCGGATGCTTGGTGCATCGTAAAATTAGGTATGGTAACCATGAGAGTCAATACACCAATCATTTATAAAACTCTTCACTGTACTTTTCATACAGTAGAAGGGTGGATATAGAGAAACAAGATGTTCAGGAAAGAACATATAGCCTACTTTCTCCTAAATGCATGGGTATTGTTATAACTCTTTATCCTTTTCAAGGAGTATGATTGAATGTTGGTTGTAGTAGCCTGTTGAAATACAACGTGCTATAGGGATATTAAACATGAATATGAGGTGCCCTTTGCTAGTGCTACCTCTGTACCAAATTTCGTTCAATTCGGTTTCACCGTGTTTGAATTGATAGGGGGAATCGATTTGCACACATACTCGGCCACCATCTGCAAACTATTGGGCTGATGTTCTTGCAGTTTGGTCAGAATATGTTTCCCACATAAAGATATGGTGTTGGAAAATTTGGTAGAGACTGGATTATTAGGTTGGTCGTAATTACATTTTAGCTTTTAACATTTGGGTGGCCGCGATTACGTTTCCGTCAAGATAGCGGTGATATAAAACATGACACTGAGGTGCCCTTTGCTAGTGCTACCTCTGTACCAAATTTCGTACCATTCGGTTTCACCGTGTTCGAATTGATAAGGTGAATCAATTTTCACACAAGGATGGCCGCCATCCGCAAAATATTAGGCTAATGACCTATTAGCTTGGTCAAAGGAGGCTCCCTCCATAAAGGTATGTTGTTGCTAAATTTGCTAGAGATCGGATGATTAGGCTAATCGTAATTTGATTTAAGCTTTGAACATTTGTGTGGCCGCCATTACGTTTCCGTCAAGATGGCGGCGATATAAAACATGACACTGAGGTGCCCTTTGCTAGTGCTACCTCTGTACCAAATTTCGTTCATTCGGTTCCACCGTGTTCGAATTAATAGGGGGAATCAATTTTGACATAAAAATGGCCGCCATCCGCAAACTATTAGGCTAATGACCTATTAGATTGGTCAAAGGATGCTCCCTCCATAAAGGTATGTTGTTGCAAAGTTTGGTAGAGATCGGATGGTTATGTTAGTCGTAATTTGATTTAAGCTTTAAACATTTGTGTGGCCGCCATTACGTTTCTGTCAATATGGCGGCGATATAAATCATGACACTGAGATGCACTTTGCTAGTGCTATCTCTGTACCAAATTTCGTTCCATTCGGTTTCACCGTGTTTGAATTAATAGGGGGAATCGATTTTGACACAAAGTTGGCCGCCATCCGCAAACTATTAGGCGAATGACCTATTAGATTGGTCAAAGGATGCTCCCTCCATAAAGGTATGTAGTTGCAAAGTTTGGTAGAGATCGGATGATTAGGTTAATCGTAATTTGGTTTAAGCTTTGAACATTCGTGTGGCCGCCATTACGTTTCAGTCAAGATGGCGGCGATATAAAACATGACACTGAGATGCCCTTTGCTAGTGCTACCTCTGTACCAAATTTCGTTCCATTCGGTTTCACCGTGTTTGAATTAATAGGGGGAATTGATTTTCACACAAAGATGGCCGCCATCCGCAAACTATTAGGCTAATGACCTATTCATTTTGTCCATAGATGCTTCCTCTATAAAGGTATGTTGTTGCAAAATTTGCTAGAGATCGGATGATTAGGTTAATCGTAATTTGATTTAAGCTTTGAACATTTGTGTGGCCGCCATGACGTTTCCGTCAAGATGGCGGTGATATAAAACATGACACTGGGGTGCCTTTTGTTAGTACTACCTCTGTACCAAATTTCGTTCCATTCGGTTGCACCGTGTTCGAATTAATGGGGGGAATCGATTTTCACACAAAGATGGCCGCCATCCGCAAACTATTACGTTGATGACCTATTAGTTTGGTCAAAGGATGCTCCCCCCATAAAGGTATGTTGTTGCAAAATTTGGTAGAGATCGGATGATTAGGTTAGTCGTAATTTGATTTAAGCTTTGAACATTTGTGTGGCCGCCATTACGTTTCCGTCAAGATGGCGGCGATATAAAACATGACACTGAGGTGTCCTTTGCTAGTGCTACCTTTGTACCAAATTTCGTTCAATTCGCATTCATCGTGTTCGAATTGATAGGGGGGGACAGACATTCAGAGTACACACACTCACACACACACACACACACACACACACAGACTCACACACACACATACACACAGACAGACACACTTTTTTCGCCCTGTGTTGATCTCATAAGTCTACTTTCATTTTTTGCAAAAATCGAAAGTAGGCTAAAAACATCTCAATACATGCTAAAATAGGCGAAATATAAAAATTATCCTAGAAGGACGACCAAAGCATATGTTGCGCTTCTCAATGTGAGACACAAAATTCGGGAATCTATAAAGGGTCTCCGAAAACTGCATTTTAAGGGCCTTAAATTAACAGTGTGTGTGATATTCCCAGAAAAGTAACTTCGTTCTGATAAACTTGAAGGAATGACAAACCGCTAACCATTGCAACAGTAGCTCAATTGATAATGTCTGGTGTTAACAACGAACACCGTTCGAAGAACGGGTACTTCTGCTAGTAAATTCCATAAAATAACTAAATAATAATATCTACTTTAAGAAAATTACCTAAAACAATTTAGAATGACGTAATAGAATAACGTTTCTACAATGTGGGAATTATGATCAGGATTTATGTATAAGTTAGCAATGTCTGGCGAGATCCATTTAAAGGACTCCAGAATGTTCTATATTCCCCAATTCCTAACGCATCATTTACTTTTTTCTCAGAAACTTTGAACAGGAACTGGTTGGTTGGTTCCTTAGTTTAGGGGCAGCGACAACGCGGTCATGTAGTGATCAAGGGAACTACTCGCGTGTGGCGGAGCTCTTTCCGGTCACGGAGAGAGTCCGTCATTTTGTGTAGGCTAAGGATAGGTCATACAAGAACCACCCACTCGTACCTGATAAGAAGGGAAGACCCCCACTTTGTACCTGTGGAGCCGTTTTCACCGTGGCCCACATTTTACCCGAGTGTATGGATCTTGCTGACTTACGAAGAAACCTTGGTTTGCAGATGACACTCAAAATGATATTATCCGATAACGCGGTGGCTGCTGATCGCGTTATCCGCTTTATAAGTGAGAGTGGGTTAGGGCCAGCAATCTAAATTTTCCAGTGAATATTGACTAAACGACTTGTTGGTTTCTGAATGATAATTTTTGTTTTTCCGTAATTTTTTTTATAATTATTATTTTTATTTAATTTTTTGATTTATTAATTTTAGATCTTTTCAAATTTAGGTGTCCACCTATAAATTTAAATTTCAATTCCAAATTTGGGTTCTTTAATCTGTGTTAAGAGGGGCAGATGACCTCGTAGTTCCGCCCCTTAAAACAACAATAACTAACTAACTAACTAACTAACCATCATGCAACTAACAAATTGTGATATTTTATTTACGGCACTTAGCCATCAAATGGGCGTATACAGTATGAAAGTTCTGTGAGATGGGTCAAGAAAATACAGTAATAGGAAATGGGAAATATTTAGGGTAGAGAAATGCAACACACATAGGAATACATCACCATAAACGTGTAGGTGATCATAATAATCTGAACAGGTATTCGATCCGATATTAAAGGAAAGGATGTTCTCGATATAACATAGAGATGTATCTCCGAACAAAGTTATGAGCGAAAAAGGAAAGAAATTGAGCAGGAGCTAGGGGATTGTTTCTTTTATCCTCGTCAGAATTGGTAGTGTAGTTACTGAGCATGGACGCAATTCACTGTCTTCCTTTGTGAATATTGTCAACAGCTGACATCCTACTCTTTATGCATGCATCGTGACTAAATGGACGAGTGGCATTCCAAATGAACCAAATGACTTCTAAGAACATTTCAATTTAAAGGACTTCAAGTGTACTGGCAAAGAGGACAAGAAAGACAGACCCCTTAACGAATGTGTTTTCAAAGCAGAGCAAGTAACAGATCATGAAAGTATTGCTGTTCTTCTGTTCTGATACAGAACAAGCAGCCACTCAGGTTGAGTATTAGCGGTCTCATTTCTTTCATTAGTATTATTTTAACCCAAACAATAACGTACTCAACCAATCAATCATAT
This sequence comes from Meconema thalassinum, assembly GCA_946902985.2. Lineage (NCBI taxonomy): Eukaryota > Metazoa > Arthropoda > Insecta > Orthoptera > Tettigoniidae > Meconema > Meconema thalassinum. The sequence continues at coordinate 168,154,968 of OX336396.1, forward strand.
TCTTTACTTACTTACTTCGTTGGCCACACGAACCGAAGTCGGTTCATTGCCTCACTCTTTAGCCACTTCCATTGGTCTCGGTTGCTAGCCATGTTCTCGTAAATGTTTGTATCGTAGTCCTTGTCCTTTGCCATGTCCGTCAACATATGAATCCATCTCCGAGGCTTGTTTTGAGTGTTTCGTAACAGTCGTTTTTTAACAGGGTGGGTTGTCGGCCCGACGCCAAACCCCCAACCTGGAGGGCCAGGATTTGTGTAGGGTTTACTCCCATAGAGAGACTGGCTTCACTTCGCTTTACAGAGCTCCCTCTACACATGGTTTTCTGTTAGGGTTTGCCTTCCCTTAACCTTTGGGGTGCGACCCTACCTGCAAGGCAGCAGGGCCAGCACTTATTTACTGGCGGTGCTTACTCGCCATATCACAGGATCAGCATTGAGCTCGTATGGTATTTATTGAGTGTATTCCCTTATCCTGCCGCCTCGGTCCGGGACTGCTTATTAGGATTTATCCGTATTCGCAGCTAACCCCTATGTCTGAGGGCCGTTCACTATCTGCCACCTGTGACCCGCCTGGTAGCTGAGGCTCGCCCCAGGAATCATATTCTTTTGCCTCTTAAAATCTAACGGTGCTGTTATATTAGTGGCTAGCATTGTGGCTGTCACCGTGGAGCTCCGGGTTTGATTCCCTGCTCTGCCAAGAAATTTAATCGTGGTCTGAGGGCTGGAACGGGGTACACTCAGCCTCGCGAAACAATACTGAGAAGAGGCGGTCTCGATCCCTATCTCAGCTATTCTGGAAGTGGTTGTCCGTGATTTCCCATATCTATTCCAGGCAATTGCCGGGATGCTTGCTTGTCTGTGAGATGGGTAAAGAAAATACAGTAATATGAAATGGGGAAGATTATAGGGTACAGAAATGTGGCACACATAGGAATACATCACCCTAAACGCGTAGGTGATCATAATAATCTAACCAGGTACTCGATCCTATGTTAAAAGAAAAGGATGTTCGCGATATAACATAGAGATATACATTGCTTCCTGCCCAAATTCTACCTCAATTACAAATACAATAGTACAGACATTACAGTGAAACAGGTTATCAGACAAATTCTACACACACCCAAGTACATGGGCCTACCGACCACGATGTTACAAAGCCCCTAAAGAATCAGCAAAAACATATTTTAGTGCACTCTATGGCGCATTAAATCGCTCACATTCCAATTTCATTTTTTTATTTTTTATTTTTACTTTTTTATTTTTTTATTTTTTTTAGTTTTTTTATTCGGGGCTACATGACCGCGTTGTCGCAGCCCCTAAACTTAAGAACCAACCAACCAATTTCAAAATATCCGCATTAGTGAAATAACCCAAGTATTCAGTCAAATGCTCGAATAATTATAATAAACATAGAAACAGATGGAAAAGAAAGCATGAAGGGGAAGAAAGAAAGAAAGAAAGAAAGAAAGAAAGATGATGATGATGATGATGATGATGATGATGATGATGACGATAATAATTGTTGTTTTAAGGGGCCTATCATCTGGGTTATCGGCCCCTAATGATTTGGGTTATAGTGACAATGTTAATGAAATGGAACTAAACCTAAAACTAACGACACACTTACAAACTAGAAGAGGAATTGGAAAACAAAAATAAGAATAAGGGAAACAAAAGACAGAAGGAAAGAAAATTCCCTCAACCCTCGAAGAATGAGAATTCAGGGACTGGGAAGAAAGGAGACCAAGGAAAGACAGTGGGAAAGGTAAAGAGGAGAGGGACCGCCCAAAAAACAATGGAAAAGCAGAAATACCAGACCCAGCTCAGGAAGCCCTCGGGGTCGCCAACTCTCGAATTCACCAGACGTGAGCCCTTGAGAGTGTAGCACAATCCAGGGTGCACCAGAAGTGGTGGGGCTAAACACACCCTGCCTCCTTGAGGGCCTTGAGCAGAAGGCAGCAGATACAATGAAAATAAAACAAGAGGTCTGACCCCTCGAAGAATGAGGGACAAGGAAAGAGGAGACAAGGGCCAATTACCACGGGAAAGTGATTGACTCCCTAGGCCTCGGATGCCCTAATACCGTCGACGTAGTGAAATAACAAGACTTGACCAAGGGAGGTCGAAAGGAAAGGTAGCAGAGAGGAGCCTGGCACAAGTGGAAGCAATGCCGGACTCTGCTGGGTTCCCGTGGTCGCCAACCCACGTCCCACAAGTTGTGAGCCCCTTTAGGGGGGGGGGGGAGATAACACGTGATGCTTGTTTTAAATGATAGGCTATTTACGAATATTTATACAGTTTCCTATTTCTGTGATTGTGCCTTTCAGGTCCTAATTGTATTTGAGGTCTGGGCCGCTGGCCTTGTTGTTCTTAGTCACCTTTATGGCTGATGTCACCTCTTCCTCTGTGAATTGTGAATAGGAAATATATGTTGGCCGTTCCTTCTTGACCGGTACATATTACATGCGCAGTGGTGTCTCCACGCACAGTGAGCCTTCATATCTTTGTGGTCAATGCAAATAAAGTGCGCAATGTGTCCTTGGCAGCGCATGTGTATATTTAGTGGTCTCAGTGTTCTACTTGGGCTTTAAGAAGAGTTCTCACATGCTTACGACCGGCCACGAATGACCGGCCCATCTATACCACCAACTGGCCTTTGAATGCATGTGCTCGTGGTGCGCACGGAAAGAAGTATGACATATATTACCCTTTGACGAATTGATTGCCGACGGTCGAGATGGGAACTATTCTTAGTTTACTTGTGTCACACGTCAGCCTGCTTCGTTGGCAGGTACAGTTGCACGAGTAGGATATGACTCAACTCCAGTAACTTCAGTCATCATTTAACTGTCCGTAGTAACATGAGCTCCTGTGACGTTTATATGACGCAATCCTGCTTGACTTATGTACGGACTGCACTCTGTCATCGCTGTGTCCTCCGCTTCGCCCCGTGGGGCTCATGCTACAATAAACAACAAAGGCTGGTGCAGCCACGCTCAGCGGCAGTCAAAAAAAATGTTGAATGGATAATAATACCACGCAATGAGGTGTTAGCAGAGACAGTTAGTTATCACTTACACAGATGAGTGTCTGTGACATGTTAAAGTCATTGGGTTGGGAAACCTTACACAGCAGAAGACATAAAAGAAGACTCCAGGAGATGTAAAAAGCATACACATGGGAGCCGGCTTGGAATGAGTTGCGAAACAGAATGCCTGAGCCAGATTATATGGGTAGGAGAGATCACGAATACAAAATTAGGCCCAAAATTCAAAAAACAAACTTCGCTAAGTATTATTTTTATAAACAGGGGTATTCAATCATGGAATGAGTAACCTGAAGAGGTCTTAGAACCTTTTCCTAACAGTTTAAAGGTTTTCAAGAAGAAAATAAATGTTGCATTCAGGGAACAGAGAGACATTATGGAGGGAAATTGAGATATACAGCATGTAAATATCTTGTTACCGCCAGGTTTTGCCTAACTGTAACGGTACCTATTAATAAATAAATAAATAAATAAGCACTTACAGTTTAGCTATGTAGATATGAAACGATTAGCTCAGGACAGGGAACCATGGAGTTCTGCATCAAACCAGTCAAAAGACCGAAGACTCAAACAACAACAACAGTTTACGCAACAGTTTTTGGCCGGTGGCCGTGAGAGATCACGCATTGAAGCGGGTTTAGTAGTCTAGCAGTTGACGGGCGGCTGACAGGCCGTTCTGACAGCTTGTGCTCCTCGGATAGTGTGGAGTCCCGCCGGCTGGTTGGAATTTTTATCTTCAGTCTATCATTTCGACTTCGTCCCCTACTAAGGGCCATTCTACACGAGCGGGTGAAACGCCTTGTTTAGCTCGCCTCCTACCGCGCCAAAATGTTTCAATCTACACGTGAGCGTCAAAACGCGGCTTGAGACCCGCCCGCGCCAAAATTATGCAATCTACACATGCGGTCAAAACGTGGCGTGTGAACAGAAGCGCCTACTATTCTATTCTATTCTTTCTACTGAGACAAGTAGTCTACCCGCATCTATTGAGTAAATAATATCGTATGGCCTTGGTGCCGGGTGCAAGCTTTGTAATTTGACACCCAGAGGGTAGCTTGCATGTCGAATTTCGTTGTTCCTTGAATCACTATGAAAGTCAAGGAGGTTAGATATCCAAGCTCCTTGAACACTATAGCGCTTTCTAGTAGATAAATTAGGAACTTTGTGTTGGCGGAAAATCCCGAGATTAATTTTGCCATTATGAACACGGCCTACTGAATTCAAATGGGTTCTTTGACATGCCAACATCGTATGACATGCGTATCGTATTTTTGCCGCCTTTCAAAAAAATCACTTACCACGGCCAGGAGCGAACCTGCAATCTTGAGGTTAGTAGACCGACACGCTATCCACGCATCTACCGTGCTGCGATGGACATGAATACAGTTGAAGTCGGTTGCGTTGTAGGAATTTTATTGTTAAATGATATGTTTAATAATGAACATAATGGGAAAAAGAGGCGCTGGTGGATTCATCCCACAATAGCGAATCGTCTGTGACGGTCGATTCTCGACCTTAATAATTAACTTCTCCGTATCAGACAAAGTGCAGCGCAACAGACGTGAATTCACAGTATTGACGTCCGAAACGGGGGAGGAGCTTACGGTCAGCTGTTTGCAATATGGCGGCGATATAGTGACGTGAAGTAATTGTGTGTGCGTTTGCTATGGCTTCAAATTTATGATGGCAAAATACTACATATTTCCTTTCATTGATAGAAATATTTTTATAATCAATTTAAATGCAGTGCCTAATTACTACCAGTTAAAAATATTACCCACATGTACATAGTTAATTTACTGTCTGCTGTTACATATATGAAGTCTGTACTTGGGAGCCTAGCGGTATCGATGCTTTTATTAATTTCACAATATATATATCTCACATATCACAAAGGACGACTCCCTGATAATAAATTGAATTAAGCAACCCTGAATTTGCATGAATGTTTTGAGTTCAAAGAAGCGTTACTTGGGATGCTCAAATCATACTTCAATATTGCAAATATTGACCTACATACTGAACCCTTTACCATATGTTGGTTAAATGATTCTACTTTTTATTTCTTCAATTAATAAATATTTCAACCAGCATCATGAAAGTAGCCAGACAGTGATGAGGAAATCTCAAGAATCTGTTGGAGACAGTAGGGACATACCTGCATCAGTTTAACAAAAGGCTAAGTACTTGAGTTATGAAAAGAAATAGCTTAGCGATGTATCATAAGGACAGGTGTGGCTACCTCAATTTTAGAAGCGACGCGCGGTGAGACATGGTTCTGGTATGTTCATTGTGTTATTCGCGCCTAGAAGAAATATGATGCAGTAACGTGAATGGCTGATGAAGAAAAATAGACACTCCCAAGACGCCAAGATCTACTAGAAACCGCCAAATTACAGAAAATGGAGAACCAATGAGAAGAGAATGCCTACTTGCGCGCCAACTCCGGCTGGGGTACGCGGCGGCTAGCATTCACGCGGGAAATCGCCTAGACAAAATCTCTACGATCGATTCTAGGATTAATGGGCATATTCTTGACCTGTGCAATATTACGAGTTCTGTGATATGTATTTCATTCCTGTACCACAAGTATTTCGAGAAATTTTTACATAAAATCCCCCTCCATCTAGACCCAAGGGCCAGTTCATTTATAAGTGTGTCGAAGAGCCAAGACATTGACTTTATTTCCGAGTGTCGAGGACACGAGACTATTATTTTGGTGCGTCTTCGGACGTAGATTATTATTCTGTTCGTCTGAAGAGATAGACTTGTATTTTGTGTGTCGAAGACACAAGATATTCATTGTAAAGTGTTAAATTCAGAGATAGATAGTCTTAGTACTATAATTATAGGGAAAGTATCGTCGATAATTCGCCAACGAACAGTGACAGGGAATTTAGTACCTGAACAAGCGAATTTAGCAGTCAGACATAAAGTGTATAATAACCTAATTTTTGTATCAGCGCAAGGATGACATCGATGAATGCAGAGGAAGTTTGGAATTCTCAACAGTCCGTCCAGATGGCTGCTATGAGATAAAGAACCATCCAGTTGGGGAATGGCGTCTGATGTTCTTTGACGGGTGACTACAAACAGAGATGAGTACGAAATAATATTTTATTATTTATTAAATTAACTTATGGTTTATGGGACATATTTTTTGTAAATACTTTGCTTGTGTGATTAATGTAATATATTTAGTTTTGATCTGACACATTTTTGTTTGGAAGCAGCTCGCACAATTGTAGTTAATGGAAAGTTCTTTTCTTTGTGTTGTGTTAACTAACGTATCTATGCGAACGGCCGTGTTCGCCTAGGTTACGTAGTGCGGTTAAAAGCGTGTCTCGGAGATATGTCGTGTTTCAGAAGTAGGACTGAATTAATATAATTATATAGTAGATTGGAGGGTAATTAAATTTTGTTGAGATTTATTATTGATCAGATTCAGTGTGATTATTGCCTTTTGGAGCAATGTAATTTGTGACGAAGAGTAGTCTGCTCTATCGTAAGTTTTGATATTGTGTTAAATGTTTGCGAGCTCTAATTCAGCAGACCCATGTGAAAGGCGTTATGTCAGTCCCAGATGTGTGTATTGTGAGTATATATTTTATGGTATTACAAGCGGGAACTTCAGCAGAGACTGATTTCTGTCAGCTTGGTATCAGATTCATATTGTATCCTTGCGAGGACAATTATGGATATGTGATTATTGTCTGACCATATGTTGAGTTGTAGGTGATGTTAGCTGCTGTTGATTCCTTGAGATAACAGTTCAGCTGGTCGGCTATTTATACACTGGAAAGGGGGACATGACTGGTATTTGTGGAAAGGGTGAGTTGTGGTCACTAGGGCTGGCTGAGTTTCGCAAGCAACCTCATTAGTGGAGTGTACGTCTGGCTCCCAATTTACTTGAAAATAAATATAAATGTGAGAAACTGATCAATGGTAAAATTGTTTAAATAAATGGGAGTTGCCTACGAAACACGATAACCTTCGAAGCGTTTCATTAACATGCAAATTTTGTTAATATAAAGTAATCTTAACCACTCAGGTTGTTTGTTGTTGTTGGTTTATTCTTTGTTTATTTTCCATGTCAGTGACCGTGAGTCACGTGCGGCGCTGTGTTTTCCTTGTTATTGAGCATCTGGCCATTGTGGCAGCTCATTTGGTTAAGTGTGTCACCACACTAATAAGGGTCTCAGTGAGATGCCTGTAAATAGTAGAGCTGTAATATGTGTGTCAGAGTTAGATTTAAGGATTTGTATTAATGTTATGCCCATAGCCATAAAAGTTGATTTACGAGATGATTGTTCGTAAGCACCGTGGCTGTTAACCCGTTGTGAACGAATGATCATCCAAGTACTCATTTCTTGTAGATAGTCATCACGCGAACACAAATTCACATGCAAGGTAGTGGAACTTGGATCCACATTTTATTAGAAAAGGGGAGATCCATCTGACTCCTCAAAGTGATAAATATTCATGTCAGGGGAAAAATTCAGGGAGGATTTTGTTTATTTTGTTTGTTTTATTCTTTTATGCACAAATTAGTTATTAAATCTTGTTATTATCCTACGTTTTGTCTCCTTTCTTTCTTAGTTATAGTTTTCATCCTATAACCCTTGCCTCAGAAAAGCACGTTGTTTGGCGGACGTAAACACCACACTATGAACTGAACGCGACCCCTTGATCTAAGATTCTTGCATAAAACACTGCTATTCTGAAGGGTTCATAGGTGAAAACTAGCGGCCAACGGTGGGGCTATTCACTGTGGTGTAACGGGGAGATTACACATGTCAATAGTGGCGCATTTGAGTAAAACTGGCATGCCGCAAGTGCAGGCAGATATGACAGTATTTAATCACCGGGAAGTGATATTTTATTAAAAGTAGTTGAGGCGAAGTGGATACCGCCAAATGTGTGAAAAATAAATTAAAATCAGGAGTTTGCAAAGTAAAATACGGTTCACGTTGTTGTCTTTTAAATTAAAGTAAAATTAAGATGTGATACCGGGCGCCCAATGATAAAGTTAAAACTAGATTTGTGTAGAAAGTCAAACTCATGGAAATATTAGGAGGCTGTAGCCTAAAATGACAATTAATACTTTGTTAATTAGTCAGTGTTAATATCAGATCAGGATAACTGTTTAATGACTAAATATGTGCTTGGGTTTAAAATTAAATTGAGTAAAATTAGAACTACTCAGAGATGCAATCAACTAATGGGATTTAAGGTAGAAATAAATGAACTGAGTAGGATAAAGAAATTAAATGTGCATTGGATTTATGTGCGTGTCAAAGGGCATTGGTGTAGGCCATTTCCCATATGTCTCAAATATATTGTAAAACATGGCAACGGTGGCGCAGATCCAGGAGATCATTGAGAGTGCAGCGAGGAGAACGCAGGAATTGTTGGATACTAAATTAGCGGAACAAAGTGAATCGTTGAACACGAAGTTATCTGAACAAATAAATACTAAACTATCAGAACAGAGTCAATCTATAAACACTAATATGTTAGAGCAAAGTGAAGCGTTGAATACTAAACTATCAGAACAGAGTCAATCTATAAACACTAGTATTTCAGAACAAAGTGAGTCCATAAAGAAATTGTCAGAGCAAAGTGAATCGCTAAAAATAAAACTGTCAGAGCAAAGTGAATCGCTAAATACGAAAATGTCAGAACAAAGTAAATCGCTAAATACTAAATTGTCAGAACAAAGTGAATCGCTAAATACGAAACTGTTAGAACAAAGTGAATCATTGCGGACACAGTTAAATAACAGTAGAATTGAGCAAAATGAATATCAGGCGGAACAAGCTAGGTTATTAAAGAGTGAAATTAATGACACGATAAATTCACAGTTAGAGGCGCAAAATAATAAAAACACGAACCAATTAGCTTCGTTAACCGCAGAGATGAAAGAGCACACAAACCAACAGATGGTATTACTGGCCCTTGATGTAAGCAAAAATAATGAGAAACAATTAGAGCAGATTGCAAAAATGGAGAGTATTTTTGATAAAAAACTAAGCATTCTCGATGAAACGGTGTTAGCTAAATTAGAGCAGATTGAAATAGCATGCACAATGAATACAAGCGAGGTCAAAATAGCTCAAGATAGGTTGGAAGGACGATTCAAGGAGATGGAAAAAAGTGGCAGGGTCATTCAACAACAAATATCAGCAGTAGATGAGAACATATCAGGCATAATTAAAGATATGGACCGGCTCGAGATAAAATCAGCGGAACAGTGGAAAAGCCTAGAAACGGAACAAGAACAATTTAAGAGTACATTAGACGAAAGGCTAAACCAGATAGAAAATAATCAGGATGAAAATAAGAGCCAGATTGAAGAAAAAATAAGCACGATTAAAGAACAGATCAGGAAAGATTGGAAGAAAATGAATATTGATTCTAGAGAGGAAAGATCCACCATTCTTAAAACAGTAGGCGAAAACCACACGCGTATTCAAGCTTTGGAGCAGGAAGTAAAAATAGACTTAAAGAGCAGACAGACAGGATCATAAAAGCCGAACTTCGCTCATTAGAACAATCGTCTATATTTAAAACGGGAGCATTGAAAGACAAGCAGGATGACTCACATAGTCCCCAACCCAGCGTAGCAGGAAGTCAGACTCAAGCAGGGAGCCCATTAACAACAAATACGGAAGGATTTCGTAAGAACGTAGATAGGAGCTCGACACCACAGGACGGTCATCAGCCCACTCAACTTATTCAAGTAATTCGCTCAAATGACTACAAGCCGCAGAAATAAACCGAAAATTCAGGGGTAACGCCTAAGGCCTTTATCAAAGAGATTGAAGACCACTTTAATGACACTGGGGTACCTGAAGCACGTAGATTGAGAATGATGGAGAGATTTTTATCAGGGAATGTTCTCACCTGGTTTTTAAGTTTCAAATACACATTTGGAACCATGTCAGACTTTAATTTAGCGTTTCTGCGCAAATACTGGTCTCCCGCCATACAACAGAGTTTAAGAATGGAGCTTTACTCGAGAAAATACCAAACTACCCAGCAGACAAAATACTCAGATTTCTTTAACATGCAAATGCTAAAATTTCGCGACCTAGATTACCCGTTAAACGAAGCAGATCTGGTGATGACAATAGCAAGGCAAATGCCAGTTAATGTACAGCAAGTACTAGTCGCAGCAAACGTTAGTACGGCCCTACATGCAGAGCAGATATTACGGCAAATAGATGAGACCATATCTCATAGTCATTTTTGAGGAGGAAGACAGCTGGAATTAGTCAACACTACAGAGGTCGTAAAAACAAAACAGGGAAATACTAAAACGCAGGGTACTAACACAAGCACCTCCACACCTAGGCGAAACCAGGATGAAGGGGAAAACAGACCATATCAGCGTAACGAAAATCACTACAACAATAGATACCAGGGCAACAATAGATACCAACAAAGAGGATATCAACAATGGCGTGATAATCGAAGGAATGACAGGCCTTATGGAAGATACGGTGATTACAATGCCAATCAAAGATGGAAAGGAAGGAGAGAGCAAAATCAAGGAGATCAACGTAACTATCGAGATGACTGGGATGATAGGCACGCTCAATCACAGAATTACTTAGAGGAGTTACACGCTAATCAAGGTGGAGAACTAGGAAGATGGGAAAAGGCCATTGGGAACAGAAATAACCCAGATACACATACTGAGGAAGCTGGAAGTCTACTGAGACAAGAGGAATATCGAGGACATGAGCGACAGAAGGATGATGGGAGTCGAAATGGAGCTAAAAAAATGTTAATTTTGGATCAAGGAGACAGCCTCAAAACACAACAGTCGGAAGTTGAAGATGGATGGATAGTAGCGAATATACAAGAATGGATTGCTTTACCAGAAGACTGCCTGGAGGAGACGGTGAAACCACGGAACGATGAAATTAGGCAATTACCCATTATTTACGCAAGGATTGGTGGAATTAATATAAGATGTTTATTGGATACAGGGTCACAGATCAGTCTAGTATCGGAGGCCTTGGTTCGAGAGTTGGGACGGACTCAGAATATTCCTGTAATTCCGGTACCACAGCTCAAAGTGAGAGGTGTTATTCCTGAACGCACCGTCACTTGTAAACGTCAGGCATACTTAGAGCTGAACATATTGGAACATACTTTTGGGCAAACATTCATTATCATGGCAAAGATGAATTTCAATATAATTCTTGGTGCAAATTTCATTTGTGACTATCAAGCAGTGATAGATTTGCACAAGAATACAGTCAGTTTTAGAGAATATGACCAGCTGAAAACGTGGGATTGCATATGGATGAAATCACTACCGGAAGAAATATAAATTCTTGGGCATTGGAAGCAATATCAGAAGAGACGGAAGAGGAGGTACGAAAGGCGGAAGATAACATCATAGAAGGGGCTGTTGTGGAACTAGATGAGGAGATAGAATCCCAGGAGATATGGTCTTTATTAACAGAAGGAGATGACAGCGATGCACAATTTGAAGAGTTACTACAGGAGCGGCTCAATGACATTCAACTTGGGGGTGAACACAGTAAACAGTTGGAAGAGATTTTAAGGAAGCACAAAACAGTATTTGATACAGTACCTGGGAAAATTTTAAATTTCAAGTACTCTATGCAAGTCGAGGACTGGTCTCCTTTCAAAAGCAGATTGTACCCAATTCCTGAAAAATATCGTGGTCAAGTTAAAATCATTATAGATGAGATGTTAGAAGCTGGAGTGATAAGGAAGACACCTACACCTTATCTAAATGCAATTTTGGCAGTCACAAAACCAAATGGATCTATTAGACTTTGTTTAGATGCCAGAAATCTCAACATGAGACTCATTTTTCCTGAGTATGACAGAGCGCCAATTATCAGAGACGTATTAAAAGGCTTTAAAAACAAGAGCATTTATTCATCAGTCGACCTGACGAGCTCGTTCCACCATCTTGAATTGGATGAGAAGTCACAGCTTCTAACTGGCTTCTTATTCGATAACCAGACATATTGTTTCGTCAGAATGCCTTTTGGTGTCAAAACAGCGGGCTGTGCTTTAATCCGAGCACTGGACCGGAACCTAACCGAGGAAGTAAAGGAGATGACGGTGCGATACATTGACGACATTCTGTTGGCATCTGACAACATTGAAACTCACATGGAAAATTTAGATAAAGTATTGGGCAACTTGAACGCATCGAATTTTAAAGTAAACCTGAAGAAATCGCATTTCTTCAAGAGCGAGATCTTATATTTGGGTCACGTCATTGACAAGGAGGGAGTGAAACCAAACCCAGCTAAGATTGAAGCGATAAAGAATTTCCCTACACCAACGAGAGTCAAGCACATTCGGGCTTTCTTAGGCGTAACGGGATTCTTTAAAGAAAACTGTCCAGGTTATACGGAGACTGTAGCTCCAATGCAAGAAATGTTAAAGAAAAATAACAAATGGTCATGGAACGCGGAATGTGAGAAGGCATTCCAAGCAACAAAACAGCTATTGGAAAACTGCATTAAATTAGGCTATCCAGATTTCAAGCTCAAATTTATAATCCAAGCGGATGCTTCACTAATTGGGATAGGTGCTATGCTCTACCAAGAGGATCCAGCTAACCTGCAGCACAAAACATATTTGGCATTTGTCAGCCGAAAATTGCGTAAGCACGAGCGAAATTATACTGTAACCGAGCTAGAATTGTTGGCCATCCTTCATGCGCTCCAACAATGGAAACGAATAATCTATGGTTACCCTATTGTTGTCAGGACTGACCACAAGGCACTAACATTCTTGTTTAAGACGTCAATGGCAAGCGAACGTGTGACACGTTGGTCTATATACATTCAGCAGTTCAGCATTGAAATTGAACATTGTCCAGGGAAGATGAACGTGATACCGGATGCACTCAGCAGGAACCCAGAGCCTGATAATGAAGAAGCAGCGATGGTACAACACTTGGAGTTAACACCGAAGGACCGGGAATTCTTGGAGGAGTTACGTGAGATACAGCGAGAACAGGAAGCGGAACCATGGATGATGCTATTAATTAAATACTTCAAAAAGCAACTACCTACAGGAACACCTGCATTTCGAGAAGCGAAAGCCAAAGAAGGAAGATATGTTTATGTCAACAATTTGCTGCACAAATGGGTAGATAATGACCACACCAAGTTACGCATATTAGTACCTGCATCGTTACAACGAGGATTGACATGGCATACGCACGAAAGTTACGGTCACGTGGGCTTAGACAAGTGCGAAGCAACAATAGGAGAGACATTTACATGGCCACGTATCAGAACAACTATATGTGACGTCATTACAACTTGTGACCCGTGTCAGAGGACAAAGCCAAATAATTATTTACTGAGGCAATATCCTAGACCATTGCTACCTCAGAAACCATGTGAGCTACTGGCGATCGACTGTCTTGGTCCAATTCCGAAGGGAAGGAGAGGTTGCCGTCATTTGCTTGTGTGCATTGATGTATTTTCTAAGTTCGTAGTACTATGCCCTATTCAGAAAACAACATCGAAGCAGGTACTCAGTCGCATTCGTAATAGAGTTATTCCAACCCTTGGAAAACCAGAGTTTATATTATCAGATCACGGCAGTTATTTCACAAGCGCCGAATTCAAGAAAGGAATGGAAGACATGGGTATAAAACATGTGTTAAGCAGTATCCGACATGCCCAAGCTAATCCAAGCGAGAGAGTAATTAAATGTGTAACTGCTTATTTGAGGATCTTTATTCCGAACGAACACCACAAATGGGTCGATAAAATTAAGGATGTAGAGACATGCATGAATTCTACCAGGCACGAGTCAACAGGACAAATCCCTATGGTCCTACACAAGAACGAGTATCCAGTAAGAACGTGGAAAAGCATCATTAACTGTCCACAAGATCCCATGATAGCACCAGACCTACGAATTGAAAGAACGAGAGAATACATGAGGAAACAAGCAGACCGCAGATTACGGCGAGTAAGAAATAAGAGGTTCCACGGTGATCTTGAAGTCAACCAGCTCGTTTTGGTAAAACGACCTGCTATATCGGACCCAGAAAAGAAAATCTTTAGTAAGTTCTGCGAAAAATTCATAGGACCCTATTCTATCGTAAGAAACCTTGGAAATAATGCTTACCGAGTGAAAGAATTGAGCACAGGAACAATGTCAGTTTACAACGCTGCCAACCTAAAGAAATATCGTCGAAGTGAACCATGGTAGCGCAGAAATAATGACGCTGTTTGAATATACGGACGTCCTAATATCAACAAAGTCAACGGGGAGCAGTTGAGTACGGCACGTGGTGAAGGAGGAAGTAGACTTGTTGTTGATAAGCATTAACGAGGCGAGTAAGGTATTGCCGCAGGCATCAGAGCGTCACGCAAGATTGGAAGGGGGAGAGACAAGCAGGAAATGAAAACGAGTAAATGCCATTGAAGACAGGAGCGCCTAGACCAAGTAAGAAAAAGGGGTGATTCTGGAATTAAAACAAATTGGCCTACGGAAGTATTGTAAAATTGTCGACTTTATTCCTAAGTTCGAAATTTTGTGAGTGGGAGAGTTGTGAACCCTTTACCATATGTTGGTTAAATGATTCTACTTTTTATTTCTTCAATTAAGAAATATTTCAACCAGCATCATGAAAGTAGCCAGACAGTGATGAGGAAATCTCAAGAATCTGTTGGAGACAGTAGGGACATACCTGCATCAGTTTAACAAAAGGCTAAGTACTTGAGTTATGAAAAGAAATAGCTTAGCGATGTATCATAAGGACAGGTGTGGCTACCTCAATTTTAGAAGCGACGCGCGGTGAGACATGGTTCTGGTATGTTCATTGTGTTATTCGCGCCTAGAAGAAATATGATGCAGTAACGTGAATGGCTGATGAAGAAAAATAGACACTCCCAAGACGCCAAGATCTACTAGAAACCGCCAAATTACAGAAAATGGAGAACCAATGAGAAGAGAATGCCTACTTGCGCGCCAACTCCGGCTGGGGTACGCGGCGGCTAGCATTCACGCGGGAAATCGCCTAGACAAAATCTCTACGATCGATTCTAGGATTAATGGGCATATTCTTGACCTGTGCAATATTACGAGTTCTGTGATATGTATTTCATTCCTGTACCACAAGTATTTCGAGAAATTTTTACATAAAATCCCCCTCCATCTAGACCCAAGGGCCAGTTCATTTATAAGTGTGTCGAAGAGCCAAGACATTGACTTTATTTCCGAGTGTCGAGGACACGAGACTATTATTTTGGTGCGTCTTCGGACGTAGATTATTATTCTGTTCGTCTGAAGAGATAGACTTGTATTTTGTGTGTCGAAGACACAAGATATTCATTGTAAAGTGTTAAATTCAGTGATAGATAGTCTTAGTACTATAATTATAGGGAAAGTATCGTCGATAATTCGCCAACGAACAGTGACAGGGAATTTAGTACCTGAACAAGCGAATTTAGCAGTCAGACATAAAGTGTATAATAACCTAATTTTTGTATCAGCGCAAGGATGACATCGATGAATGCAGAGGAAGTTTGGAATTCTCAACAGTCCGTCCAGATGGCTGCTATGAGATAAAGAACCATCCAGTTGGGGAATGGCGTCTGATGTTCTTTGACGGGTGACTACAAACAGAGATGAGTACGAAATAATATTTTATTATTTATTAAATTAACTTATGGTTTATGGGACATATTTTTTGTAAATACTTTGCTTGTGTGATTAATGTAATATATTTAGTTTTGATCTGACACATTTTTGTTTGGAAGCAGCTCGCACAATTGTAGTTAATGGAAAGTTCTTTTCTTTGTGTTGTGTTAACTAACGTATCTATGTGAACGGCCGTGTTCGCCTAGGTTACGAAGTGCGGTTAAAAGCGTGTCTCGGAGATATGTCGTGTTTCAGAAGTAGGACTGAATTAATATAATTATATAGTAGATTGGAGGGTAATTAAATTTTGTTGAGATTTATTATTGATCAGATTCAGTGTGATTATTGCCTTTTGGAGCAATGTAATTTGTGACGAAGAGTAGTCTGCTCTATGGTAAGTTTTGATATTGTGTTAAATGTTTGCGAGCTCTAATTCAGCAGACCCATGTGAAAGGCGTTATGTCAGTCCCAGATGTGTGTATTGTGAGTATATATTTTATGGTATTACAAGCGGGAACTTCAGCAGAGACTGATTTCTGTCAGCTTGGTATCAGATTCATATTGTATCCTTGCGAGGACAATTATGGATATGTGATTATTGTCTGACCATATGTTGAGTTGTAGGTGATGTTAGCTGCTGTTGATTCCTTGAGATAACAGTTCAGCTGGTCGGCTATTTATACACTGGAAAGGGGGACATGACTGGTATTTGTGGAAAGGGTGAGTTGTGGTCACTAGGGCTGGCTGAGTTTCGCAAGCAACCTCATTAGTGGAGTGTACGTCTGGCTCCCAATTTACTTGAAAATAAATATAAATGTGAGAAACTGATCAATGGTAAAATTGTTTAAATAAATGGGAGTTGCCTACGAAACACGATAACCTTCGAAGCGTTTCATTAACATGCAAATTTTGTTAATATAAAGTAATCTTAACCACTCAGGTTGTTTGTTGTTGTTGGTTTATTCTTTGTTTATTTTCCATGTCAGTGACCGTGAGTCACGTGCGGCGCTGTGTTTTCCTTGTTATTGAGCATCTAGCCATTGTGGCAGCTCATTTGGTTAAGTGTGTCACCACACTAATAAGGGTCTCAGTGAGATGCCTGTAAATAGTAGAGTTGTAATATGTGTGTCAGAGTTAGATTTAAGGATTTGTATTAATGTTATGCCCATAGCCATAAAAGTTGATTTACGAGATGATTGTTCGTAAGCACCGTGGCTGTTAACCCGTTGTGAACGAATGATCATCCAAGTACTCATTTCTTGTAGATAGTCATCACGCGAACACAAATTCACATGCAAGGTAGTGGAACTTGGATCCACATTTTATTAGAAAAGGGGAGATCCATCTGACTCCTCAAAGTGATAAATATTCATGTCAGGGGAAAAATTCAGGGAGGATTTTGTTTATTTTGTTTGTTTTATTCTTTTATGCACAAATTAGTTATTAAATCTTGTTATTATCCTACGTTTTGTCTCCTTTCTTTCTTAGTTATAGTTTTCATCCTATAACCCTTGCCTCAGAAAAGCACGTTGTTTGGCGGACGTAAACACCACACTATGAACTGAACGCGACCCCTTGATCTAAGATTCTTGCATAAAACACTGCTATTCTGAAGGGTTCAATACTTGCTGTTCAAAGGCAAGAATGTTAATTTATTAATCTCTTGCCACAGGCAAGTTGAAATGGAGACATCCTCTTTACCAATATATTTAATTAAATATTTAAAATACAGATATTTAACATAGCTGGAGTCTCCATTTGAACTTGTCATAAGCAAACGGAACAGATCAAAAACTACACTTTAAGCCAAACCAAATTCACTCCTCAGCTCGACATAAACCATAATACCAATTAAAACCTATACAAAACATACTCTCCTTGCTCTTGTACAACTTTCAAACCAACTATTCGCACTCAAAACTGTAAAACCCTGAAATGGGAACTAATTTAAGTTAGAATAGCCTAGGCCGATCCGGTCTCCTGCTACATTACCGCATATCTATACTTAACATCACTATAACTTCAAAAATACGGCTGTGACCTATCTGCCTGAGTAGTATAGGTGTTGCCGGCCTGCCTGGGATGATGGGTCACCAAACAGGTACTTAAAACTAAGATTTTACATTTTAATTAACAAAATTCAACAGTAGGGAGATCATAGCCAAAAACACAATTTAAGCCAAATCATACTTCAATGACCTACATACTTGCTGTTCAAAGGCAAGAATATAAATTCTCTGGCAAATTAAGGCTAGGAACAGCATTTTTCTTAAGTTTTCTAACCATTCGGCTATTGTCAATCGGAAGAACCCCTAAAATAAGTTTACGAAGAGCGGATTACATTCTTTGTACGGCACAGAAGTAATAGGCTATAAGTTTATCAGTATTTTTGATGTAGCTAAATCCATGTGATTACACATTAGAGACAATAACTATCAATAATCAACAGTACCGGTGGAAAGAAGTCGTCTTCACAAAAATGCAGACTGCACACTGTCATGTAACATGTAACACGTTTTCCAATTGACAGCGCCGAAGCCCATCTTTCTCTCTGAACTTTTTGTACAGGAAAGTAGTGAAGATATTTCTTAGCCGTTTTATACGATTTGCAACCGTATACAGAGCAGTCCTCCTCGAATTTGACAAATTTCTTTCTGTTTCCATCACGACGTCAATGCTTTACCATCTAAATAAATCTCACCAGTCACAATGTTACAGCTTCAACATTCTGCCGCGTGGCTGCGCCATCCAACTTTTCTGACGTCAATACAACAGGAGGTTACTGACGCGTGTAAACAGCTTGCAGAATGCCGGGTGTACTTTAGGTCGCGGGTCTCCCGCTAGCGTGCAGGGCGCCTCCAGAGGCATGCTTCCCGCCGACGCGTCTCGAACGCCTCCTCCCGCGACCCGCAAAACGCTCGTGAAGACAGACAGACCAATTCATTACTGTAGGTTCTGTCCGATGGCGCGGTAGGAGGCAGGCGTTTTACCCGCTCGTGTTGAATGGCCCTAAATATGAAATAGTCATCATACCCAGCCAACGGTACGAGTGTGCGGTAATTCCGTTGACCTGCGTAATTAACTCTCAAAATGAACCTCTTATTTCACAAGTTTGGCAGGTGGAACAGCTGACGTGTCATACATCTCGTGTATTGTAGCTCAATGCATCGCCATTTGTTTCGTCAAAGAATATGAGTATTGACAAAACATCAATCGAAAGATGGAGATACTCTATAAATGAGATTTGGAAATCAGCGGTCAGCCAGTTCCTGGAACTTGTCCTACGTCACGCTTCACTTCCCTCACATCCAAACACGTGGGCGGAGTATCCAACAATAGCCAACCAATCACGGAATAGTAGTGTAGCTGTTAGGGTTCTAACCAACATCTTATTGAGCCACCCTCGTACCTTGTGTTATGTAGACCCACTGCTACACTACTATTTATTTTTTGTCCCAGGGATATATGACTTGATCTGGGGGATAAAGGGTATACAACCGGGTGAGTTAGCCGTGGTTGTTACGGCGTGGCTGCAGGCAGTCGCTCATATCCGGGAGGCGAGGAGGTTCGAATCACCCCGCCGCACAGTGGGTCAAAATCGAAATCTAGGAGGACAAAATTATTTACTTTCATAATTAAAAAATCAAAATTTATTACTTCTACAGTATTCTCATACAATTACCGCTCACTATTCTGCGATATAAACGCATCTTAGTGTAAATCTGTCACCACTGTTCGAGCAGTCTGAATTGGAGGGTGAATGTAAGTGGCAGTGGTTTGGTTGTCTTAGTGGTTAGTGTGATGTTTTAAGATTGAACATGCAGCTGAAGGTATGATCTTTGTAACGTGTTTCAGTTATTAATGGGCGTAATTGTAACAAAAGTTTAGCTATATTTTCATAATATAATACTTAATTATTATTTTTAAAATTATATTTTCACTTATTAGCCTATTTTCAATTTTGAAAAAAAAAATAGGCTTATGAGATCACCTTTTGTCCGTGTGTCTGTGTGTGCGTGTGTGTGAGATGTGAGTGTCCCCCCCTAATAATTTCTATACAGCTGGAGCGATTTCAATGAAACTCGGTAAGTTTATAGCACTACTCCGGGCAACCCCGACCGTGCCCTTCAAATTTTATTACGTCTCAACAATCCAACATGGCGGCTGTGCGAAATATTTCACCAGCATTCAATATCTCCGAAACTATTCCCGATATCACGCTGGAATTTTACTGTGATAAAGGGAACTACTAAAAGTTTACCTATGTGACTATTGAAGAACTGGTAACTACAAAACCAACATGGCGGCCATGCGAATTTGCGACATTTAAATAGACGTTTCTCGCGATTTAACCAACCAAACGCAATAAAACTTGGTACAGTATATGTTTACACACATTATAATGCTCCGACATCAAACTTCGTTCAATTGTTTACATAACCACAAGATGGCGGATGTGCGATATATTTCTCCGGCATTCTATATCTCTGAAACTATTAGCGGTATCACCCTGAAATTTTGTACGGAGATAAACGGCACTACTGGAAGTTCATCTATAAGACTTTCAAAAACCGGTTAACTACAAAACGAACATGGCGGCCAAGCGAATTTGAAAATTATAATATGCCTTTCTCGCGATTTAATGTTCCAAACGCAATCAAATCTAGTACAGGAAATAATTATACACATTGTAATTCACTGGTATCCAATTTAGTTCAATTGTTTACATAACCTCAAAATGGCGGCAGTGCAAATTTTAAAATTAAGTTTTTATTTCTTGTGTCGTAATCATGCGATCGCAGTGAAAGTTTGAATAATGAACCTACGCAATAATTTTCCTTTAATGGTACATGACTCGATGGCCTACACATTTAACAATCCTACATGGCGACCATCCGAAATATTTAGACGGCTCTGAATATCTACGAATCTATTATAGCAATCAAACTGAATTTATTTATGTTCATAGGGGCTATGAACATAAGTTCATCTATGGGACTTTAAATAACCTGGTGATCAGAAATCCAACATGGCGGCGACGCGAATTATAAATATTCACATGGACGTTTCTCGCAATTTAACCATCCTAGTGCAGTGAAACTTGGTACAGTTAATTCTTATACGAATGTTAATCCACTGGCATCTAATTTATTTCAATTGTTTCCATAACCACAAGATGACAGCTGTGCGAAATTTTAAAATCTCCTTGTTACTTCCTGTGTCCTAATCATGCGATTGAAATTTGAATGCTACACGTACACAATAATCTTCATGTAACAGAACATAACTCTAGGACCTACATATATAAAATCCAACATGGCGACCATCCGAAATATTTAGTCGGTTCTCAATATCTACGAATCTATTACAGCAATCAAACTGAAATTTTGTATGTCCGTAGTGGCAATTAACATGTAAGTAGGATATATGAAGATAGGCTGTATAGTTCTTCACGGAACTACTTGTATTTTTAGTATGTCGCATCACTCTGCGTCACTTTCTACTTAATGTTAAAATGTAGATAAAGTCTTGTAGTTTACGCCTGTTTGAAGATTTTTTGCATCTTTTTGTAACTTACTTAGTTATTTTAAATTTTAGAAGATGCCGCGCAACCAGTTTTCACACGTTTACAACTGTTTGAAGCACTGGGTTCGACGATTATGTCAAAAGTGGAACTTAGTGACTTTGTTAAAAGTACATTAGGGGTAGAAAATTGTTCTGAAGAGATAATTGAATGCTCTATCCAACTCCTAGCCATAGACAATTTCTTGCATATGTAGACGTTGCTTAAAAATGGCTTAACTGATATGTATTATGAAATAAACAAATTATATAGAGTACGTTGCTTTCACTCCAAATTCATGATTAAAACGCAAAAATATTTTTGTCCCCCTAGATTTCGATTATGACCCACTGAGCACCGGCAACCTTGAAGATGTTTTTCTGTGGTTTCCCATCTTCCTTCCAGGCAAATGCCAGGGTTGGTCCCTAACTATAGGACACAATCGCTACCTTCCAATTCCTAGTCCTTACATTCACACTTTCCTCCCCAGACAACATTCCACACGAGATGGTACTTGTAGCTCACCCCATGGGTGTCCGCATAGAAGCAGCTACTAACTCTGGCGAGCCGAACATGTCCTCGGACACTCCCGGCACTAAAAGCCATACGCTAAAAAAAAGGGTATACAGACCTTTCGTTTGAGCGAACATACATACAACTTTCTGTAATTAATAGTTTTGAAAATATAACCTACTTTCCAAATTAAACTCTTTTGCATCATTCTAAAAAATAAATGGTCCATGGGAATGCGGGCTTCATCCCTAGTAATTTGACACCACACACAATTCTCTTTCATTATATGTTCGCGAGATATTGGGTTAGGGGACTGGTAAAGGCTGGCTCAATAAAATGTTGGTTATAACCCTTACTGCTACACTACTCGTAATGTATATCAACCACCTCGTTGCCTCACGAGGCTGAGTGTACCCCGTTCCACCCTCCGATCAGAATTGAATTCCTTACCAGAACCGGGAATAGAACCCCAGCCTACTCGGCGAAAGGCAAGAATGCTATCCAGTACGCAACGTGGCGGACCTAAAGATTAGAGAAGTGAACGTTCCTCCACTCTCACACACGCTACAGCACTGCGCGGGTGAAGTTTCGTGCCATTAGAAAGTAATCGTGTTCTACCAGAACTTAATTTGGTTAAAATGTTGCCTGGACTGTTGTAGTCGATGAGTCAACAGGAAGCAGGCTCGGTACACGCACAGGACCTCACACACATTGCCTATTGTATTTCCCATCTCTTGTCAATTATTGAATATTTAACACATGAATATATTTAGGTCCGAGAGAATCGGTTTGGATTTGTCATAACAGCCTAGATCAGACGTTTTCAACCTGGTATTCGCGAGCATCACGGTGCTCTTTAAATGAAATTTGGTGCTCTCGTCATACTCGCCAAAACGTGCTCACGAGCACAACCTACCCTGAGATCCATTGTTAAGTTCAAATTTTAATGCATGAACCGGAGTAATAGTGTTTATGTTCGACCCTGGTGAAATGTAAATATTATATGTCAGAAAACTGTACTATAATGAGGCTCATTATAGTACAAGTATTCATTTTGATACAGTTTTGTGACCAATTAGGTGAGGATAGCATCGCACCTGCGCTCACGTCCATGGCCTATTTTAAATTTCACTGCGTTGCAAGTATCATAGTGAGGTATTCCAGGAGGCCATGGTCAAATACAAGGTATTCTCTGCGTCCCAAGCGCTCTGGTCAGTACATAAAACTGGTGAAATCTCGACAGATATTTATGAATATTTATGTTCGAACTTAAAATAGTTATAATTATCGTCGAACATAAACAGTCGTATTCATCTCACCTCTAATGGTAATTAAGACACTCGTATGGAATCTATAAAACTCGCTACGTTCGTTTCATAAACATAATCGTGTCTTAATTATTGCCATTATAGGCTCGTTGCATAATGTACTATTTTCTTACAAGTTTCGAGAGTGAAATAGTTTTTCTTTTTAACTACGGAAAAATAAATTGGGAATCTCTGTTTTAAGAGTAACTGCTGATTCGACTCGGCTGAATCTAATCTACATAAGTCATACAAGCAATTTCAGCATGCCTGGTGAGCGGTGAATCCCTAGCTTTTTCAGAACGTCTGAGGGAGAGATAGGAAAAGGATAGATGCTTGTTGCATTATTATACTATTCTAATTACTATTATTATTATTTGGTTTTCCGTGGTTTCCCCATTTTCAACTCCAGGCAAATGCTAGGTGATACCTTCTGACAGGCCACGGCCGCTTCCTTCCATACCCTTGCCCAGTTTCATTCATCTTCAATCATTTCATCCCTCATTAACTCCTCTCATGAGGTTAGCGTTACGAAGGGCATCCGGCCGTAAAAGTCATCCGCCACATAGCCTCCCATTGCATCTCATCCCCGACCCTGTTGAAAACGGAAATAATAAAGGGTAGACAAAAACAATACATTCTTCTTTCTTCGTTTAGGCCAGCTATGGACCACGTCATTTTAACTGCTTCCGTCTTTGGGCCTTGATCTTAGCCCAGTGTTCACGCATTCGCTACCTGTGAGACTCCTTTCTTAAATCAGACCACTTCTTGCCGGTTTTTAATTTCTCTTTTCCTTGGAATTGGTGGTGTGTTCCAAGCTTTTCCTTCAAAAGATCACGTTCCATAATGGCTGCGTGGGTGATCCCTTCTTCTTGCAAATCCATGTCTACCTCACAAAACCAGGGGCCCTTGGTTTTCTTGTTAAGAAAATATGTAAATATCCGATTGGCGATTCTCTCGGGTTTCATACGAGTTAAGTGACCATAGAAAGATATTCTTCTCTTCCTAATTACTTGAGATATCCTTTCTACATGATGGTACAGCTCATTGTTATGCCGTCTCCTGTGTTCACCATCGTCTCTCAACGGCCCTAAGATCTTCCTCAGGATCTTCCTTTCCTTGGCTGCCAATTTCTCAACCAGACCCTTCCTATTCATTGCCAGGCATTCTGCTGCGTATAGTGCCTCTGGCCAGATAACTACGATAGTGTCTTAGTTAGGCATTGCGGGACACTGTTCGCTTGTTATACCATTATTATTATTGTTATTATTATTATTAGCGGCTTAGGTGGCATAGTCGGTACGGACACGGGCCCTAGGCAAGTTCTCCTTGGTCCCCTCAATTTCAATCAACCTGCGACATAATTTTTGAATTACGGTATTAAGGTTGCATATTTTAACTCCCCCGCAAAGAAAGTTTCGTGGAATTTAGTTTGCCCAATTTACTTTATTAGCCTATTTTCAATTTTGTCCGTGTGTGTGTGCGTGTGTGTGTGTGTGTGATTTGTGTGTGTGTGTCCCCCTAATAAAATCTAAACGGTAGGAGCGATTTCAATGAAACTCGGAAATTTCATAGCACTATTCTCGGCGACCTCGACCGTGCCCTTCAAATTTTGTTACGACTCACCAATCCAACATGGCGGCTGTGCGAAATATTTCACCAGCATTCAATATCTCCGAAACTATTACCGATATTACCCTGACATTTTCTATGGTGATAGAGGGAACTACTATAAGTTCACTTAGGTGACTTTTGAAAACCTGGTAACTACAAAACCAACATAGCGGCCAAGCGAATTTGCGACTTTTAAATAGACGTTTCTCGCGATTTGACCAACCAAACGCAATGAAACTTGGTACAGTATATATTTATATACATTGTAATGCACCGACATCTAACTTCGTTCAATTGTTCACATAATCACAAGATTGCAGATGTGCGAAATATTTCACCGGCATTCTATATCTCTGAAACTATTAGCGGTATCTCCCTAAAATTTTGTACGGAGATAAAGGGCACTACTGGAAGTCCACCTATAAGACTTTCAAAAACCGGTTAACTACAAAACGAACATGGCGGCCAAGCGAATTTGAAAATTTTAAACAGACCTTTCTCGCGATTTAATGTTCCAAGCGCACTGAAACCTGGTACAGGAAATATTTATACGCATTGTAATCCACTGGTATCTAATTTAGTTCAATTGTTTACATAACCTCAAGATGGCGGCAGTGCGAATTTTAAAATTAAGTTTTTATTTCTTGTGATGTAGTCATGCGATCGAAGTGAAAGTTTGAATAATGAACCTACGCAATAATTTTCCTTTAATGGTACATGACTCTATGGCCTTTACATTTAACAATCCAACATGGCGACCATCCGAAATATTTAGACGATACTGAATATCTACGAATCTATTTTAGCAATCAAACTGCATTTTTTAATGTTCATAGGGGCTATGAACTTATGTTCACCTACAGGACATTAAATAACCTGGTGATCACAAATCCAACATGGCGGTGACGCGAATTATAAATATTCACATGGACGTTTCTCGCAATTTAACCATCCGCGTGCAGTGAAACTTGGTACAGTAAATCCTTATACGAATGTTAATCCACTGGCATCTAATTTACTTCAATTGTTTCCATAACCTCAAGATGGCAGCTGTGAAAAATTTTAAAATCTCCTTGTTTTTTCTTGTGTCCTAATTATGCGATTGAAGTTTGAATACTACACGTTCTCCAATAATCTGCATGTAACAGTACATAACTCTAGGACCTACATATATAAAATCCAACATGGCGACCATCCGAAATATTTAGTCGGTTCTTAATATCTACGAATCTTACAGCAATCAAACAGAAATTGTGTATGTTGATAGTGTCACTTAACATAAGAAGGATATATGAAAATAGGCTGTATAGTTCTCACGGAACTACTTGTTTTTAGTTTATTAAGCCACTCTCCTTTTATTTTAAAATTATTTTGTCTCTCATTGATTGATCATTAACTTCAAGATTTTAGAAGTCTCCAAAAGCCAGAGTTGTTAAAAGGGACGTAAAACCAGTAACATAATTGTTGAAGGTTTTGATCATTGTGCATTAAAATTCAATTTTCCTTGTATCTGAATAGATTGAGGCATCACAAGAATAAACCGTGTTCCTTTCAGAAATGTAAGAAGTTGATTTGTTTATTTAGCGTATGGCTTTTAGACAAGATAGTTTCAGAGGACATGTTCGGATCGCCGTAGTTTTTAGTTGTTTCTATGCAGACACCCATGGGGTGAGCTAGATGCACCGTCGCATGTGGATTAGATGAAATTAATAAAGATGAATGAGCAAGTTCAGTTTTAAGTAGTTCCAACTTTGATTGCCAGAAGTCACTGACACCCAGCGGCGAACGTTAGAACTTGATAGAGCGTTTCTAGCCAAATAACCTGCAAAATTAGCTACACACTACCAATTGTAGGTTCCTCTTCATGCAATAGAGCTATGACATGGGTCCACCAGCTTTACTTCCCCTCCGAAGGAAGGCATACTGAAGGATTTTAACGCTCTTAAAAATCCAACGACTTCAGCCAGGTTTGATCCCACGATCTCTGCCATAGCAGTTCAGCATGCTACCGACTATGCCACCAAAGCCGCTAATGTAAGAAGTGAAAATCCATTTTTTTGAGATTGAACTAGAAACTTGAAGCTCCAGAAAGGGCTCTTGAGCTTTAGCACATCACAAGTTAAATGAACAACTCGGGCAATTTTGCCATTTTCCCGGGAGAAAAAAAAACAACATGTTGTTGTTGTTTGAGTCTTCAGTCTTTTGACTGGTTTGATGTAGCTCTCCATGCCTTCCTGTCCTGAGCTAATCGTTTCATCTCTACATAGCTACCACACCCTACGTCCGAAGCAATCTGTTTAACATATTCTAACTTTGGTCTACCCCTACAGTTCTTGTCCTCGACCCTTCCTTCCTTAACTAAGCTTGCTATTCCTGGGTGTCTTAGTTTCTGTTCTACCAACCTATCCCTTCTCTTCATTAGCAGTCGCCAGGAACATCTCTCCTCTCGTACTCGCCTCAATACCTCTTCATTAGTTACCCTTTCTACCCATCTGATCTTCATCATTCTCCTGTAACACCACATTTCAAACGCTTCAATTCTCCTCTTCTCTGCTGCACCAATAGCCCAAATTTCACTTCCATATAGTGAAACGCTCCAGACAAAGGCTTTCAAAAATGACTTCTTAATACCTAAATCTATATTCGATGTCAGCAGATTCCTTTTCTCTAGAAATGCTTTCCTTGCCTGAGCCAACCTACTTTTTATATACAACTAGCAGGCACCCGCGGCGTCGCTCGCGCCATAGCCGTGTCATATTCTTATTCAATGAAATGCAGGTTTAACCCCGTTAACACCCCTTTAGAACCTGAATATTCAAAAATCCCTCCTTAGTAGACGTTTTCGACACACAACAAACATATCCCCAAAATATCATACTTGTAACATTAATAGCTTTGGTTGGTCGATTAGAGTGAATATCCAAAAATCCTTCCTTAGTGGACGTTTTTCTTCCAGAATTTCACCCCTCCCGATGGGCCCCTTAAATTGGATTTATGAAAAAACGGTCGAACACCTATTTATTTAATTATTTTTTTATATTTTTAGCCTATTTTCAATTTTGAAAAAATAGGCTTATGAGATCACCTTTTGTCCGTGTGTGTGTGCGTGTGTGTGTGTGTGTGTGTGTGTGTGATTCGTGTGTGTGTCCCCCCCTAATAAAATCTAAACGGCTGGAGCGATTTCAATGAAACTCGGTATGTTCATAGCACTATTCCCAGCGACCTCGACCGTGCCCTTCAAATTTTGTTACGTCTCACCAATGCAAAATGGCGGCTGTGCGAAATATTTCACTAGCATTCAATATCTCCGAAACTGTTACCGATATCGCCCTGAAATTGGGTACGGTGATAAAGGGTACTACTAGAAGTTCACATATGAGACTTTCAAAAACCTGGTGACTACAAAACCAACATGGCGGTCAAGCGAAGTTGAGACATTTAAATAGACTTTTCTCGCGATTTAACTATCCACAAGTAATGAAACTTGGTACAGCAAATGTTTCTACACATGGTAATGCACTGGAGTCTAATTTAGTTCAATTGTTTACATAACTTCAAAATGGCGGCTGTGCGAAATATTTCACTGACATTCTGTATCTCCGAAACTATTACAGATATCACCCTGCAATTTAATACGGTGATAAAGGGTACTGATACAAGTTTACCTATGTATATTTCATAAACTTGTAAAGTAGAAAACGAACATGGCGACCAAGCGAAGTTGAGACATTTAAATAGACTTTTCTCACGATTTAACCATCCAAACGTAATGAAACTAGGTACAGCAAGTGTTTATACACATAGTAATGCACTGGAGTCTAATTTAGTTCAATTGTTTACATAACCTCAAAATGGCGGCTGTGCGAAATATTTCACTGACATTCTATATCTCCGAAACTATTACAGATATTACCCTGCAATTTTGTACGGTGATAAAGGGTACTGGTACAAGTTTATGTATGTATATTTCATAAACTTGTAAAGTAAGAAACGAACATGGCGACCAAGCGAATTTGAAATATTTTAATAGACTTTTCTCGTGATTTAACTCTCTGAGCGCAGTGAAATGTGGTACAGTAAATGATTTTGCAGATTTTAATGCACTGCCATCTAATTTAAATCAATTGTTTACATAACCTCAATATGGCGGCTGTGCGAAATTTTAAAATTAAGTTTTTATTTCTTGTGTCGTAATCATGCGATCGAAGTGAAAGTTTGAATAATGAACCTAGGCAATAATTGTCCATGAATGGTACATAATTCTATGGCCTATACATATAACAATCCTAAATGGCGAGCTTCCGAAATATTTAGACGGTTCTCAATATCTATGAATCTTTTACAGCAACCAAACTGAATTTTTTTATGTTCATAGAGACTATGAACATATGTTCACCTATAGGACTTTCATTAACCTGGTGAGCACAAATCCAACATGGCGGCGACGCGAAGTATAAATATTTAAATGGACGATTCTCGCGAATTAACTATCCGAGTGCTGTGAAACGTTGCACGTTAAATGCTTATACAAATGTTGATCCACTGGCATCTAATTTATTTCAATTGTTTGCATAATCACAAGATGGCTGCTGTGCGAAATTTTAAAATCCCGTTTTTACTTCTTGTGTTCTAATCATGCGATTGAAGTTTGAATACCACACGTACACAATAATCTTAATGTAATAGTACAAAAATAAAAATCCAACCTGGCGACAATCTGAAATATTTAGACGGTTCTCAATATCTACGAATCTGTTACAGCAATTAAACTGAAATTTTGTATGTTGATAGTGGCAATTAACATGAGCAGGATATATGAAAATAGGCTGTATAGTTCTTTACGGAACTACTTGTTATTAAACTGATTGTTTTCCTCTGAGTTTCAAACTCCTCGCCTATGTCGTTTAAGAGATGCACACTCCGTTAGGAATCCTTCAACCCCCACTTTTCACCCCTTTCACTCATAATATACACCACATTGAAAAACCATTAGACATGTGTCAGCTTATTTTAATGATTAGTTTATATGCATTGAAGCATTTGAAATGTGGTGTTACAGGAGAATGATGAAGATCAGATGGGTAGATAGGGTTACAAACGAAGAGGTATTAAGACGAGTGGGAGAGGAGAGATGTTTCTGGCGACTGCTAATGAAGAGAAGAGATAGGTTGGTAGGACACATACTAAGACACCCAGGAATAGCAAGCTTAGTTATGGAAGGAAGGGTCGAGGACAAGAACTGTAGGGGTAGACCAAGGTTAGAATATGTTAAACAGATTGCCTCGGATGTAGGGTGTGGTAGCTATGTAGAGATGAAACGTTTAGCTCAGGACAGGGAGGCATGGAGAGCTGCATCAAACCAGTCAAAAGACTGAAGACTCAAACAACAAACATCACATCCCCAAATGAAACCACTCGTGAGATATTGTTATTCAATAAAATGCACGTTTATCCCCTTAACACCCCTTTAGAACATGAATATCCAAAAATCTTTCCTTAGTGGACGTTTTCGACATACAACAAACATTTCCCCAAAATTTCATGTTTGTAACTTCAATGATTTTGGCTGGGCGATGGTGAGTGAGTGAGTCAGTCAGGACATTTTCTTTCATTTATTTTTGAGAATTTCACCCCTCCCCATGAACCCGTTAAATGCGATTTATGAAAATAAAACGGTGCAACACCTATTTACTTATATTTAAGCGGATTTTATCCGTTAAATTTCAAACTTCTCGCTTATGTCGTTTATGAGACACACGCTCCGTTCAGAATTTTTCATCCCCCAATTTTCACCCCTTTCACCTCATAATAAACATCATATCGATAAACCCTTAGACATATGTCTGCTTATATTTACTGATTAATTTATATGCCGAATATTACATCCCCAAATCAAACAACTCGTGAGATATTGTTAATCAATGAAATGCAATTTTAACCCCCTTTACACCCCTTCAGAACATGAATATCCAAAAATCCATCCTTTGTGGACGTTTTCGACATACAACGAACATATCCCCAAAATTTCAAGTTTCTAACTGCAATATGTTTGCCTGGGGGATTATGAGCGAATATCCAAAACTCCTTCCTTAGTGGACGTTTTCGACATACAACGAGCATAACCCCTAAATGTCACGTTTCTAACTTCAATAATTTCGGCTGGGCGATGATGAGTGGGTGAGTAGGTCAGGACATTTTCTTTCATTTATTTTTCAGAATTTCACCCCTCTCATGAACCCCTTAAATTGGATTTATGAAAAAAAAAACGGCCGAACACCTATTTACTTATTTTTAATTGGATTTATGAAAAAAAAAACAGTCGAACACCTATTTACATATATTTTAAGCTGGTTTTTTTTCCGCTGAATTTCAAACTTCTCGCCTATGTCGTTTAAGAGATACATGCTCCGTTTAGAATCCTTCAACCCCCAATTTTCACCCCTTTCACCTCATAATATATACCACACCGATAAACCATTAGACATAATTATGTCTGCATATTTTTAATATTTAGTTTATATGCCGAATATCACATACTCAAAGAAACAACTCATGAGATATTGTTAATCAATGAAATGCACGTTTACCCCCTTAACACCTCTTAAGAACCCGAATAAACACGGTGGGTGAGTGGATAGCGTGTCGGTCTACTAACCCCAAGATTGCAGGTTCGCCCCTGACGGTGGTAAGTGATTTTTGAAAGGTGGCAAAAATACGATACGCATGTCATACGATGTTGGCATGTCAAAGAACCCATTTGAATTCAGTAGGCCGAGTTCATAATGGCAAAATTAATCTCGGGAGTTTCCGCCAGCACCAAGTTCCTCATTTCTCTACTAGAAAGCGCTATTGTGTTCAAGGAGATTAGATATCTAACATCTAACCTCCTTGACTTTCATAGTCAAGGAACTACGAAATTCGACATGCAAGCTACCCTCTGGGTGTCAAATAGCAAAGCTTGCACCAGGCACCCGAGGCCATACGATATTATTATTAACAAAATTACTTCATTAGTTGACGTTTGCGACATAGAACGAAAATATTCCCAAAATTTAATGTTTCCTACTTCAATAGTTTTCGCTGGGCGATGATGAGTGAGTGAGTAGGTCAGGTCATTTTCTTTCAATTATTTTTACCAGAATTTTACGCCCTCCCCATGCGCCCCTTAAATTGGATTTATGAAGAAACGCTCCAACACCTATTAATTTACATTTTAAGGTGTCTTTTCCCCCCGAGTTTGATGAGTGAGTGAGTTAGTCAGTCAGTCAGGACACTTTCTCTCCTTTTTTTTTTCTAGAATTTCACCCCACCCTATTGGCCCCTAAAATTGAATTTATGAATAAACGGTCGAACACCGATTGACTTATTTTTAAGCTGGTTTTTTTTTCGCTGAGTTTCAAACTTCTCGCGTATGTCGTTTAAGAGATACACGCTCCGTTAGGAATCCTTCAACCCCCACTTTTCACCCCTTTCACCTTATAATATACACCACATCGAAAAAACCTTAGACACAGGTCTGCTTATTTTTAATGATTAGTTTATATGCCGAGTATCACATTCACAAATGAAACCACTCGTGTGATATTGTTATTCAATAACATGCAGGTTTAACCCCCTTAAGACACCTTTAGAACCTGAATATCCGAAAATCCTCCCTTAGTGTACGGTTTTGACATACAACGAACATATCCCAAAAATGGCATGTTTCTAACTTCAATAATTTTGGCTGGACGATGATGAGTGAGTGAGTCAGGACATTTTCTTTCATTTTTTTTTCTTTTCGGAATTTGACCCCTCACCATGAACCCCTTAAATTTGATTTATGAAAAATAAATTGTCGAACACTTATTTACTTATTTTTAAGCAGTTTTCTCTCCCTGAGTTTGAAGAGTGAGTCAGTCAATCAGTTAGGACGCTTTCTTTCCGGTCCCCCCCCCCCACCCCCCAGAATTTCACTCCTCCCCATGGGCCTTTTAAATTGAATTTATGGGGGAAAAACGATCGAACATCTATTTACTTATCTTTTAATCTGATTTTTTTCTGCTGAGTTTCAAACTCCTCGCCCATGTCGTTTAAGAGATACACGCTCCGTTAGGAATCCTTTTCACCCCTTTCACCTCATAATATACACCATATCGAAA
Organism: Meconema thalassinum; assembly: GCA_946902985.2. NCBI lineage: Eukaryota > Metazoa > Arthropoda > Insecta > Orthoptera > Tettigoniidae > Meconema > Meconema thalassinum. The sequence continues at coordinate 168,187,820 of OX336396.1, forward strand.
AACCCTCAGACACATATCTTCTTATTTTTAATGATGTGTTTATATGCCGAGTATCACATCCCCTAATGAAACCAATCGGGAGTTATTGTTATTCAATGAAATGCAGGTTTAACCCCCTTAAGACCCCCTGAATATCCGAAAATCCTCCCTTAGTGGACGGTTTGGACATACAATTATCATATTCCCCAAAATGTCATGTGTATAACTTCAATAATTTTGGCTGGGCCATGGTGAGTGAGTCAGGACTTTTTCTCTCAATTTCCTTTTTTGAGAATTTCACCCCTCCCCATGAACCCCTTAAATTGGGTTTATGAAAAAAAAAACTGTCGAACACCATTTTACTTATTTTTAAGCAGATTTTTTCCCCCTGAGTTTGATGAGTGAGTCTGTCAATCAATCAGTTAGGACACTTTCTTTCCTGTTTTTTTCCCCCAGAATTTCACCCCTCCCTATGGGCCCCTTAAATTGGATTTATGAAAAAACGGTCAAACACCTATTTACTTATTTTTTAAGCTGATATTTTCCCGCTGAGTTTCAAACTCCTCGCCTATGACGTTAAAGAGATACACGCTCCGTTAGGAATCCTTCAACCCCCACTTTTCACCCGTTTCACCTCATAATATACACCACATCGAAAAACCCTCAGACTTGTGTCTTCTTATTTTTAAGGATGAGTGTATATGCCGAGTATCACATCTCCCAATGAAACCAATCGGGAGATATTGTTATTCAATGCAATGCAGGTCTACCCCCTTAACACCCCTTTAGAACCTGAATATCCAAAAATCCTTCCTTAGTGCGCGTTTTCGACTTACCACGAACATATCCACAAAATTTCATGTTTCTAACTTTAATAGTTTTGGCTGGGCGATGATGAGTCAGTGAGTCATTGAATCAGCCAGTCAGTCAGGACACTTGTTTTTATATAAGAGATACAATATACAGCCAAACGAGGTCGGGCCGCAGGGTTGTGCAAGGCGGAGGCGAGCTAGCCAGGGTCATTAAAGTCATTAAGTCACTATACTTTCCTCAACGAGGGTGTGGAGTGTGAGCGCTCAGATAATAAGGTAACATAAACAACAGCTGCAAGATTTAATTAAAGAAGCACGTAATTATGTTTTTTTTTTAAATTTCTTGGGAGTTCGGATGACCTCACGTCACCAGCTAAAGGTTAGAACTTATCATTTCACAGAAGATACTAAAAATATTCTCCTTCAGGTGACAGACAGTAACTTTGGAAGTTACATAGTTATGTAGCTACTCCTGCACCCCCTGCGTGTTTACTGTAATTAATCGAAGTACGGACCTAAGCCCATTTGATGTTCAATTGTGGGTTAATTTAAAATACAAAGTGTACAGATCAATTACCCGTACTCTAGTGGAGCTAGAGAACATTATACGGCAGCAGATCACAACGTATAGACGCTAATTTTATTTATTTACATGGTACAACGCCTGTCTGTCAGCTGAAGGTGAACACTTTCAGCATCTCCTGTGGATAGGTAAGTTCTTTAATCATGATTTGCTGGTGAATTTACCATTAATGTACTTTGTTGCGGTTTTCACCTGCACACAATCCGCGGTACGAGCTCGGTTGGCGGGCGGAAGGCGCGCGCGCCCGGCAGCCGGTCGCTGGCCCCCCTCCAGCAAAAGAATTACCCTGTACTTTAGACATTAAATTAAATAAAGTTGTCCACTCTAAGTTGTCCTCAGTAAATCCGGGCCCCGAGTCTACAGCTCCGATTGCCCTTCTCTCTCCTCGGGCCTGTGTGTTACATAAGATGACGTGGACTACACAAGTATAAGCTAGTCTAGGTTCAGTGTGCGGATCATTAACCAAGTCAGTAACAAAGCCTGACTGCTCATTGATATTTCCCTGCAACTGCGTTGGTCAATCGCAATGCACGATCATGTAGAAGGGAGTCAGGTGTACAATAACTAGCCTATGTCATTGGTATGCACCAATAGCTTTCACATGAATGAGTTTGTTGACTTTAACTATCCTTTCACGGCACGTTGATTGATTCAATACTCAGTGTTCCGTCAAGTCAGTACATTCCTCAAATGTTAGGAAACCGTGAATGGATTAAGAATGTGAAGGATAATTACTGTAGTTGACTTCAATTCATTTGCTGGGAATTGTTCTTCTCTTTAGAGCACTGAGCGGATACATGAAATTTACATGAAAAATAGAAAACAGTTACAGGTTTTAATTTTTCAAAATGAAATAGAAGACCCGTGCTGCTCCGCAGCATTCACTTCAACAATCCTACAGCACTTCTGTCCATATGACATTTGCATGTATTCATGCTAGTGACCTGAACAGACATTTACGGTATCGTCGCTTTTGGGTAAATGATGAAGTAGACTTATGAGATCAAATGTGTGGGTGTCTGCCTGTCCTCTGTGCGTGTGTCCCACTATTTACCGTGCGTAAGCTTAAAAGGCGCACGGACGTCAGGCCGAGGTGAACAGCTAACTCCAAACACATAAGCTATACTCTTCTCTGAAGAATTAACTCGACACGACTCGGCAGTTTGTTGCTGGCTGAAGCTAGGTGATAGGTCGCTCGCAAGCTCGTAACTCACTCTGAAGCTAGTAATTTAAATTTCCACTGAATGGAGATTGCTGAATGAAATGAAAACGTAAAAACACTTACAGTGGTCGATGAGGGAGCTGTCGCGGACTTTCTTGCAGAACTTTTCATGCTGAACGATTCTCAGAGAATATCGATTTTTTTAAAGACACATGGACGTTAGGTTTTCCTTTAACTCAATTCACTGAAATAGTAAATGCTCGGCTTCTTTTAGTCATAAATAAATGTTTTTCTACCTAAGCCTTCATCGAGAAATTCTTTACAGAATGGTGAAAACCGCATCAAAATCCATCAAGTTGCTCTCGAGATTACCCGTTACATCCAAGAATTGGGAACTTTGTTTTACACTAAGTAGATAGAGATATCCACACAATTTAAGGCTACAGCGGTACAATTTGGTGTTTTGTCTACTTATGAACAATGGTATAAATTTAAAATAAAAGATGGGTCTCTTATATTTGATTTTAGAAATGTAACTCTTGGATAACATATAGAGGTGAGCAAATTAATAGAATTAAATAAATAATTTTAATTAGTCGTAATGACTTTTATTCAAAATCATTTTATTGACCAACTTCCTTTGTTGTCCTACTTAGTAGTATTTCCTCTCCCGTGGAATTACACCTTTTCCCATAAAGAATTGCGTCTGGAAACTTTCAGATTATTGGATTCCGAGGGATATCTGAGCTGGGTCCATTTTCAATTTTTCATTGACTTTAGAATTCAAGTCAGGTGATTTCAATGCATAGTTCATGAATCTTTGAAAAGTACAATAGCGTTCATCAGTTAAAAGACCCCAAATCCCTCCGCTCTAAATTCACACGTAAAGTAGAGTGAAGTAATAAAAACGAAACGTGTGGCATTTTGCATTTGCAAGGCTCCTCTGTTAGTGGAAATTCTAAAAAAATCATTTTAATTTGAGTTTCTTAAATGAAAATATAATTAGGAGTCTTGGTCAAACATTTGAAGTAATTTTATCGTCTTGTAAACATACTTAGTACATTAAACCGTGAAAAGTAAAAGTGCAATTTTGGAAAATTGACATCGAATCTAATAATTTGCACATCTCTGTAAAGACAGCTATCTCCTCCACCCCTACAGATAGAATAGTAAGTAAAGGAATTAATATTTATTAAGTTGTAAATTTGATTGAGTATAGCTTTGTTATAGAACTGAGGGAATGAAATAACTGAATGTAGGATAGTAATCACCGATGTAGGACAATAGTATTTTTTACCATTACCACAGGACAGTTATCGTATTAGGGATGCGGACGTCCTTGTATAATTGTTATTTAATCTGTGCCCAGTTTTCTGAGGTCTGTGCTCCTCCGCAACATTCCTTTCAAAATTCTAATAGTACTTCCTTCCATTCGACATTTGCTGTTCGCTTGCCTTTTGGTTCTATTTGAACTTGGACGTCATGAAAGGATTTTGCTCGCGATAGTGCGGCATACAGTAAAGTTGTCCGTGGCTAAACACCGGTTGAGGTAAATAAATGCCTACTTGATCTAGTGTTTGACCTTGAGCTTTATTGATAGTTATACAAAAAGCCAAACGTACTGGAAACTGCCTCCTTTTGAAGGAAAATTGCATAGAAGTATCTGATGACGTAAGGTCAAGGCGAGGGAGTAGGACGTTGTTTCCAACATTTACGCCAGTAATAATTTCCAGGTGTAAACAATTGTCATGCATCTTCCAAACCAACAGTCTAGTACCGTTTAACAGACCTTGGGTAACATTAATATTTCTCAACAAAATCACAATTGAGCCTTCTTTTAGTCGAAGGATATGAGGTGGCAATCCACTTATGCCTATGCTGTCTAAAAATTCTATTGGGAGTTGTAGAAGTTCACTCTCATCTTCAGTTATCAATTTATTCACACTGATGTAAGTTCTCGATGATCCTGGGATTAGGTCTAATACTTTGTCATTGATTTCTTTACAATGTTCATTTTTAGGTGCTAAAATCGCTATTTTTGAAAAGCGTGAAATATTTTTCAGCGTGGGACTAATTTTGAATTTTCTCCATCGACGTGAAGGTATTCACCGTTACCAATTTGTATGAAGAAGTTTGCAAAGTCAGGTTGATCTGTATCCACTCGCATATTTTTGTTGAGTTTAAAAATTTTGAATAATGGCCGCAAAGGAGAGAACCTTACTGACATTTGGACTGATGCTGCTTTAGATACGTGAGGCACAACAGGCAATACCTGCCTAAAATCTCCACCTAATATGATAATTTTTTCTCCGAAAGGCACGTCGTTATGCATGATGTCCTTGAGCAACCGATTTACACACATCAACGCGTGCTTATTAGCCATAGAGGCTTCATCCCAGATGATAAGTTTTGCTGAACAAATATAAAAAGCTTCCTTCCTGTTAACTTTTATTCCTGATACAGAACTGTCATGTAAATGTAGAGGTAACTTGAACTGGCTGTGTACAGTAGTAACATTGCTGCAATACCAGTCCATGCAACAGAAACTACATTTAACTCAAAATTTGTGCAACTGTGAATCAAGCATTGGTAAAGAAATATATTCCTGGTGCCCCCTGGACCGTCAATGAAATATGCATTACTCATCCTTTCATTTCTGTTTTGTACTAACCCCAAAATTTCTGTAATTATAGCCGTTTGGTTTCCATTTGCTTGGTTTATCATCCGACTTAATTGATCCTCAATAAGTTTTGGATAATTCATTGGTAAATTTGTCTGAGGAAAATTGTCAATAATAGCTGGCAATTCGAGAGAAGTAATGGGAAGACCATGGAGCTTTAATGTATTAGAAATATGTATAAGAGTGAACTGATATGCAATGTTAGGTTCGTGAAACTGTAGATAATCTTCTGATAATGAATTCTTGAAAATGTCCCATAACTATTATACATTTGAAGGGGTCTGAAAGATACATATGTAAGAAAACAGTTGTCGTAACTGAGAAGGCATCTGAAATTGTAACGTTTCTGCCAAACAACGCTGCCATTCAGAATCGTCAATCAGCAAACCTCGCTCCTTAGCTGTTTCTTTAAAAGTAGAATAGACAACTGCTTTGTATGCTCGTAGATCCTGGAAGCTGGTAGCACCTATGACGTGAAGCAATAACAGGCGTAAATAACACCTTTCTGTTTCTGTAGGCGAAACATTATACATTCTGCCTATAGTTTTTGAAACATTTTTTCTTTTTTGCCACTGGCAGTTGCTCTTATTCCAGACGTAATGTACTGGTGTTTCAGGATATATATATACTAGGGCTACCGATGAGACACGGATTGACGTGTACCCGTGTAACCCGTGACACGTGTACACGGGTAGGTACGCTCTAAGAATCCGTGTAGCAGTAAGTACACGTGTACACAGGTACACGAGTAGTACCACCCGTGTACCCGTGTATGTAGGTCCGCGTACACGGGTTTCACGGGTATATATGTCTTATCGTGTGCCCATGTGGTTTTCTCGATTTTGGAAGAATGTTTTTGACATTTTGTTACACTAATGGCCCATTTAATTGAAAACAAATGTAGAATCGGGAAGACGAACACAGCAAACATAAAAATATAAAGTTTTTGCTATTACGAAGAATAAGTGAAACGACAACACTGCGTATTTTGTGAAAGGATGTTTTCGAAATACTATGAACACGGCACCGAATGATTCAAATTTTCGGGCACCGCGCATCCCTTATTCGTTAGGGCGCCCCTGGTGGGCAGAATTCTAACCTGATCGAAGAACACGCGTTCATTTCAGTACGATCATAGTAGTCAAACCACAGCTAGCACGCGCTGCGTGGTAGAGGAAAAATGGGGAAAACAAGCAGTTGGGTATGGAAGTACGCGGAACTGAAATGAGATAAGGCCTATTGCTCTCTATGTTCTCCTACCGAAAACAATGAGTATTCCTGTGCTGGTGGGTCTACGGGAGCCATCGAACGCCACTTGAAAACGATACACCGGAAGATGGAAAATCAACAAACGTCGCCAAGCAGACGTGGGTAAGTATTATGTATACAAATTGTGTAACGCCATACGTATGCGTAAGCGTACCTTGGTTACCACGACCTCCTACAGAAATGTCTTTCTGATTTGACAATAAATAGTCTAGTACTGTTTACGTTGGTTTTGTTTACATATGACCAACTTCTGTGAACAACACACTTTCACGGCTAGACGCAAGCGCTTCCGCGACACTCCCACCGCTTTCGGTCAGTAGGCCATGTCATCAGCGCCGAAGGCGAAGTGGTGTCGCGCCGGCGCCGCTGCGCTGCCTTCCCCAAATGGAACTGGACATATGTTGAAATTTACCGCTTTCCCAGACATTTCAGTCTAATGCAGACTACTTGACTGATTCGCTACGATCTGTATTATGTTCGGTTCATGCCACCGTCACACTCGCTTATCCACTTACCGCGCGCCACCACGGCAGCACGCCGCCGCTCACTTCGTCGCGCACCGATATTTAGCGCACACGTTAAAAAGGAATATACGAGCCTTACAGTAGTCGCATATGATGTGTAACATGTGACATGTTATCCTACTATGTGTGTCCCGGGAGCGCAAATCCCTTGTTAACAGTGATCTCTGTTGGTCATTGAAATAACTACTTGTATAATCCAGTGCAAATTCCTGACCTTAATAGATCATAATTGTTATTTGCTAAGACGTTGTATCTTAATCGATTGATAACATTCATTTTGGGAGGACATATTTAGGTCTGTGGTTGGTCTCCCAACCTGCTGGCTGGGGTTCTAATCCTAACAGAGTTGTATTTTTTTGCTTGATTTTTTATATTTATTGTTATTTGAGTACTGAGGCGTTATACAATTGAGCGTTATATTGTGAAGTTTACAATGGAAAACATATATTAAATTAAAACAAAGTTCTCCAATGGATCTGCAGTAGTGACATCTACCTTCAACTAGTTGAATTATGGTATGCGGGAGCACGGCCGACTGGATGCGCTCGCATCCAGTTGGCCGTGGCGGATGCAATCCACTGCCTACTTGATGCGAGTTGCGCTCTATACCGGCCAGTTAGTAAACCAATGCCAGCGATGTTATTGAAAATGGCCTATTTTTGCTGATAGAGTGCACTGCTAAGTAACGGCGTCATTAAAAATTAGGTGTGCAGAAGGTATATTAAATGTGTTTCTCCCAGTGATACGTTTAGACCAACGATGTTTCAATTATTGTTAGTGGTCTGTGTTAATATACTGAATTCCTATGTTGTTTGGAGTGTTTGTTGATGCGATATACATTCTCCATAGCCACATGGCCTACAGTACGCCGTTGTACCGATCTCCGCCACCACGCACGCTCATTGTTTCAGTCCCATGCACTTCCGTCCCAACCACTTCCGTCCCTTTTCCAAAATCACTTCCACAAAAATGTCCAGCTACCGAGTGCCACAAAAATATCGAGATACCGAGTGGAAAGATGTGCATAAGTCATACAACTCTACGATGACGTATACTATTTAGATGGTGGATTGTTAAAATGAGGGAAATTGCATACTGTAAATTATAAAAGGTCACAACAATTAGACAGATGGGCTTATCGGGAACGCAACGGTGGCGACCTACGGGAGCTTCAGGACGAGCGTGCGGTGGCGCCACGGCGCGGCGTGGGGTTGTGCCTGGAGGCGTGTGCTGTGTACATAGACAATTTCACAGATATTAGCGAATCAGTCGAGTCATCCTGCTCTCCGAACAGAAATGGCCGGACAAGCGTGCATTTCAATCGTTGTCAAGTGCAATATTCACGGTGGTGGCGCGTACCGGCGAAATGGAAAGATGGTGATCTTGTTTATCTCCAATGCAACTTTCCACGATTTGCGCTTATAATGCACAGGACCTTCCTCGTTGTGAAGGCTTTCATTTCGCACCGACATTAAAAATGATATGGTATTATTACAGGCATGAAGCGGAGGCAACAAAGGAAGACACTGAAGATGGTGACCATGTTGATGATGAGGAGCAGGAACAGGTACGGTCATTCCGAGCCAAGAGACGACGCGTGGAAGGTAACGCACATCGTCCGTGCGATACCATACGCTCAGAGGAAATACATCAGGCTCTTGCAAGAATGGTTGCTGTGAACCAACTACCTTTGTCATTTTGTGCCAGTGATGGGTTTAGGCAGTTCATGGCAGTTGTAGAGCCCAATTACTTGTGTATTTCAGAGGATGCCCTTAGGCGGGGACTGGCTCTACTAGCCGATGGTGTCAGAGAGAATGTGTGGTGTGAACTATCAGCGGCATCAAGCGTTGCCCTTACATCTGACTGTTGGACATCTCGCTCACTAACGTCTTTCCTGACGGTAACGGCTCACACCATCTACTCCCAGTGGGTTCTAAAGGCGATGACGCTTACCACGCATGAAATGGAAGACCGCCACACCTCAGAAAATCTGGCATCGGAATTGCAATTGGTTGCAGAAGAATGGAATGTGCAGGACAAGATCACCGCCATCGTCACTGACAACGCGTACAACGTCGTCAACGTTGTGCGCGCTCTTGATGTGCTGGAGAGGGATCAAGTGACTTGTGCTGCACATTCTGTACAGCTTGCTGCAAACAAGGCTCTTGCTCATGGAAAGGCTGCTAATGTGTGTCTGAAAGCAAGAAAGATAGTTGGCCATTTTCGGCACTCTAACGTTGCCTCTAGTGCGCTGACAAAAATACAAGCACAACTTTCAATGCCCGAACAACCCCTGATTCAGAGCTGCAACACCCGCTGGAATTCAACTTTTGCCATGATCGAGCGCCTTTTGAAAAACAGGAACCCCGTCAGCAACGTCCTAGGTGACCGGACATGCACGCCAATGGCCACAGCACAGAAGCTCCAAGTAACTGAACAAGAGTGCCATCACATGGAGGTTTTAAACAAGCTCCTTAAACCTGTGGAAGTGGTAACCACTCTCTTTTGCGGTGACAATTCTCCCATATCGATGATCCGGCCACTAATACAGACGCTAATTAAAAATCACCTCAGCACCCAGGAGTTGTCGGACGAAAGCTTTCTAGAGGACGTGCAGTCTACCTTGGTCTGTGAATTTAACGATCGGTTCGGCCTCCTATGGATAAATGATAGTACTGTCACAGCCAGACAGATTGCATCTTTCCTCGACCCGAGGTATAAGGATTTGGTAGATGAGACAGCAGAGGCTCGATGATGTATTCGCGACAGAGTGCTTCATAAGCTTCAGAGCGATGCACCAGCTGAAGTCTTGGTTAATCCCGATCAACCCTCCACCAGTAGTGCCCTGGAGTTCTTGTATCAAATGCCATGTAGGAGAAAGAACAGCCCTGAATCTCAATTTGAAGATTTTCTTTCGGAGGCACAGATTCGTTTTGACATGAACCCGTTCGAGTGGTGGAAAGCAAGGGAACACAAATATCCTGCGGTTGCTGCTCTAGCGAAAAAATACTTGTGTATTCCAGCAACATCCACAAGCTCCGAAAGGTGCATTTCCTCTGCTGGAAACATTGTCACAGCCAAACGGAATTGTCTTCTGCCAGAAAATGTAAACCTCTTAGTATTCTTGTACCAAAGCAAAGCTTTCTTAAAGTAAATTGGTCAATGAGTCATAATTCTAGAAATTGTTGATCTTATTATACTGTTATATTTTGTATTCGTTTCCTACGCCTGATATTTTAATTTTGTTGTTTCGTTACATTCTGGTCAAATGACAGTGCAATTAATACATTATATTCCGTTACAGATAGTTTTGTGTCTACTCATCTCTCATCCTCGGAACTAACCTTTATAATCAATCAAATAATTAATTAATTTAACACTGCTTCGATTCGAATAAACGCGCGCGGACACTTTGCACACGCAAACACGATTTCTAAATGAATGTATAAATGGCACGATATTGCCGTGAACAGTTGTTCGAGCAAGGTTACCAGACACGGCGCTCTTTAACAATATTCGGTGTGACCCGTGTACCCGGTCGTAATTACACGAATACACGGGTACACGGGTAAATAGTAGAACCCGGATTCTTAGCACACGGATCTTAAAAACACGGTTGTGCGGGTACACGGGTACACGGGTAATACGGAGCACTAATATATACGGACTTCTGGCTTGCGAATCTTGATTTAACTTGAACCACGCTTGTAATTCCGTGTTGCGCAACTGTGCTTGAAGTAAAATATCAGGAGCGTTATCATTTTTATCCTACTTTTCACATTTTGCTAAAATGAGGAAAAAGTAGACTTATGAGATCGATCCGGGAACATGTGTGTCTGTCTGTCTGTCCTTCTGTCTCGCTGTGTGTGCCCCCCCCCCCCCCCTATCAACTCCTAAGCGGCTGCAGCAATCGGAACCAAATTTAATATGAGTAAAGATGTATGCCGGAATATCTCAAGCCCATTTTTGAAAATGATGTCAGTGCTACCAACTGCAGAAAAAACGCACTGGAAATTTGAGCTCCATGTTGGATGTCTTGGAAGGTATGCATGGGAGCTATTTCAAAATTGGCACACATATAGATAATACTATTTCAGTTTAATTTCCAGGAGGCCATACATGACAGTGTTGTCAAAATAATTTTAAGTCTTCTGATAGGTCCAATTTTTAAATGCGTATAAATTATGAACTATCAATTGGATTTCAACCAAATTTTGTATATAATATGTGTACATTAACACATATGACTAAGCGTATTCTTAAGAGCCACCAGGGCTGCCAACTGTTGATAATTGCTCTCTCTCTATTTTTATCCAAATACCAATATATCTGAAAGTATGCAAGCCGACAGCTATAAAATATGCACACGTATAGTACCTGACATTTTAGATTAATTTGGAGTAATTCATATATGTCAGTGCTGCCAACATGATTCTATGCCTGCTGATATGTTCAATTTTCAAATGCATGTAACTTCTATACTAACAAATGGATTTCATCCAAAATTGGCACGACAAGATATAATATTTCAGATTATTTCTGACCAGCACACGCATGACATTGTTGCCAACATGCATTTACGCGTGCTGATAGATCCAATGTCTAACTGCATGTAACGTCCATTGGACTTCAACCAAATTCTGTATTCTGTACCTTAAGAGATGGAACTAAGAATATATTCAGTCACCAGGGCTGCCAACTGTAGTGGTCTATTAGGCTACATTACACCAGGTATATTTCTAACTAATTAAACATTTTGATATTACCAATAGGTCTCGATAGGTTCATATAATGTAGATTAATCATTGGCATGAATCTTAATTTTAAGAAAAGTATGCTCTAGTTCGTTACGGAACTTCTTGTTAAAATAGATATTTTGCAAGTTTGGCAAGTGAACTGGTAATCGCTCGATAGAATGTGACTGTTCATGCATGTGAAATGAAAATATCCTGAATGCGGCTTCTGGTGGACCAACATATCTAGCATTTAGGAAAGAAGTAATTTCATCGTAGTTCACCGTTTCGCCTTCAGAACATAGTTTAACAATGCAGCAGTCATGACCTTTATACACATACTTGTGGATTTTAATATATAAGATATTTGTGGATGTATTTAACACTCCGAACACTTGAGCATATTTCAATATTAATATGAGATTGCACGTAAAGTAAAAGAAATGGATTGTAGGGAACAATGAATCGACTATCGACTTCGATGTCAATGCCTCGAATTGTTTTTATAATAATCCGTCCATTATTTCTTCTCCTATACGAAGGATAACCATTGGCATTATCTTTGGTCTCTTCCTGAAACTGTTTAGGGAAATCTTTCTTACATACGCCATCTTTCATACAGACTGAAGCAGGATTCAACGATCCGCGAGAACCATGTACCATACCATATGACGCCTTAGCAACTCGTATAGCGCTTCATCCTTGAGATCTGGTATTTCGGCTGACACCACACTGTCAATGTCAGAAATTTCTCGAAACTTACAATCTTCCGTTAATGTTAAGAGTAGGCTAAGTGGATGTGCGGGAGACCTCGTTTTTGAAATTCCACTGTATATAGATATGCTTTTACCGAAAATTTCCTTAACATTAATCAATCGTAGCAATTCCTTTACTTTGCAATGAAGAACTCTCACTTCAATATCAGGCCTATTATTAGCCGTTTCCCAGAGATGAATGCTGTTAAATATTTCTGGCCAGCCCGCATTATAGGTGAACGTAATGAATAAATCTGGCTTTCCAAACTTCCTCACTATCACCATCGTATCCTGATAATTTTGCAATATTTTCCTTGGGCTACCTGTAAACGAAGATGGCAAAACTACAATACGACCGACTCTGAGATTTTCATTTACTGCTCGTACATGCAAGGCGTCTGCTAAACCGGCATTTGTATCAACTCGTAACATCGTTTGTCGATGACGTACATATTTTAACCGGTCACCTTCCATACGACAGTAGTAATCCACGAATAAATATCCATTTTGCAAACTTGAGCAGCGACAACTAACTCAACATGACCTCCATGAACACCATTCATAGACATATATATTTCTTAATCATCGCTCGTATTGATAGCAGTTTCGTACATATCGCTGTTGCCAACAATAAAGGAAGAATAATGATTCCGCTTGTCTGTAACATGTTTTACACTTCGCTTTCTAACCTGTGTAAATAAACTCTGATTGTTGTACTCACAATATGCCAATTACCTGAACAGACAATTACCGTCACCTTTAATCTTTATAACATGATATAATATGATTCATTGTATTGATTGAGCACACAACCTATAAGGGCGAATGATGGAACGAAAAGAACACAGTTTGTAGCTGGTGAGACCAAAGACTATATAACAGAAAGATCGGATGCACAATACAAAATGGCGGTTCCAACATTCGACTGAAGCGGCTTCTTCGTGAAATTAGTTGTCTTTCGTATACAGTATTTGTTGTCATTCAAACAGATGTTGACATGACAGTGTCATTAGAAAAATGACTGCTAATTGTGCATGAGCATTTCAGTCTCAAAGTAATCCATTCTTTGAGAAGTTTTAATAAAATTATGTGCACAGAACCTTCTTCTACTTATTGTATGGATGCATGCGGTTTAGCGCCCGAGTGGAACAGGTAGAAGTTAACGATATCATGTTTAGATACATGCGACATTAGTGCCGAGTGGAGCAGGTAGAAGTTAGCGATATCATGACGTAATTAAGGAACTCTCTGATAATATCAAGTTAGTTTTATTCTTGTCGCGGCGTTGAATATCATGATACAGTGTTAGTCGTTGTCGCCTAGCGACAATATGTCCGTCAAATCATTCGATATTCTATTTTTGTGAGACCTTGAAGGAAGTAATATTCGCAATTATTTTAATACTCGAATGATATAATCAAGTAAGGTGGGTATCAATCGACGGTGCTTGACAGGCATTACATTTTAAGACAACAAACGTCGTCGTGGCGCAAATACTTCCCGAGATATTTAAGTTTTAGTAAAAGGTGAAATTTTTTGAAAACTATTTTAATATATAAGACTAGCAGGTACCCGCGGCTTCGCTCGCGTCATAGTCGTGTCATATTGTTATTCAATGAATTGTAGGTTTAACCCCGTTAACACACCTTTAGAACCTGAATATCCAAAAATCCCTCCTTAGTAGACGTTTTCGTCACACAACAAACATATCCCCAAAATATCATTCTTCTAAGTTCAATAGTTTTGGTTGGTCGATGAGAGTGAATATCCAAAAATCCTTCCTTATTGGACGTTTTTCTTCCAGATTTTCACCCCTCCCCATGGGCCCCTTAAATTGGATTTATGATAAAACAGTCGAACACCTATTTACTTAACGGGGCTACATGACCGCGTTGTCGCAGCCCCTAAACTTAAAAACCAACCAACCTATTTACTTACCGTATTTTTAAGCTGATTTCTTTCCCGCTGAGTTTCAAACTTCTGGCCTATGTCGTTTAAGAGATACACGCTCCGTTAGGAATCCTTCAACCCCCATTATTCACCCCTTTTACTCATAATATACACCACATCGAAAAACCATTAGACATGTGTCAGCTTATTTTTAATGATTAGTTTATATGCCAAGTATCACATCCCCAAATGAAACCACTCGTGAGATATTGTTATTCAATGAAATGCAAGTTTACCCCCCTTAACACCCCTTTAAAACTTGAATATCCAACAATCTTTCCTTAGTGGACGTTTTCGACATACAACGAACATATCCCCAAAATTTCATGTTTCTATCTTCAATAATTTTGGCTGGGCGAATATGAGTGAGTCAGGACATTTTCTTTCATTTATTTTTGAGAATTTCACCCCTCCCCATGAACCCCTTAAATGGGATTTATGAAATAAACGGTCGAACGCCTATTTACTTATTTTTTAAACTGATTTTTCCCGCTGAATTTCAAACATCTCGCTAATGTCGTTTAAGAGATACACGCTCCGATAAGAATTCTTCAACCCCCAATTTTCACCCCTTTCACCTCATAATATACACCATATAGATATACCCTTAGACATATGTCTGCTTATTTTTATTGATTAATTTACATGCCGAATATCACACCCCCAAATGGAACAACTCGTAAGAAATTGTTAATCAATGAACATGATTATCCAAAAATCCATCCCTGGTGGATGTTTTCGACATACAACGAACATATCCCCAAAATTTCATGTTTCTAACTGCAATAGGTTTGGCTGGAGGATGATGAGTGTATATCCAAAAATCCTTCCTTAGTGGACTTCTTTCCCCAGAATTCCACCCCTCCCCATGGGCCCCTAAAATTGGATTTATGAATTATGGTCGACCACCTACTGTATTTGCTTATTTATCAAGTTTATTTTCCCCCTAAGTTTTATACTTTATGCCTCTGTCTTTTAAGAGATACTTGATCCGTTAGGAATCCTTCAACCCCCCACTTTTCACACATTACACCTCATAATATACATTACATCAAAAATTCCTCAGACATGGTGTCATCTTATTCTTAATGATGAGAGTATATGACGATTATCGCATCCCCCAAGGAAACCAATCGGGGGATATTATTATTCAATTAAATGCAGGTCTACCCCCTTAACACCCCTTTAGAACCGGAATATCCAAAAATCCTTCCTTAGTGGACGTTTTCGACATACAACGAACATAACCCCAAAATTGTATGTTTCTAACTTCAATAATTTTATATAATAGATACAAGCTGTACCCGGCATGCGTTGCAATGCCAATCAAAGAAAGTGTAGGCGTTGAAATTCTGTTTCTTGAAGTGCTTTTGGATACAAAACATGTTTTTCAATTTCCGTTAACTGCCTCTAAGCTATGGTAAAATGGATTTTCTAATTTAGAACTATTCGTGGGAGCGTGCACAACAATTTTCAAAAGTTTCATCGCAATCGGATTAATGGCATATGAACGTATACGGGATTTTGTTTGAACGATTCGTGCGCTATCACTCATTTGTTGAATCTACTCGTACGCTACCTATTGAGAAATGGATTTACTAAGTCGAAACCCTACCCTGGCATGTACACAATAACTCATCAAGGTTTCATCACAATCGAAGAATGTTATTTGAACGCATAGGGGATTTTGTTAAAACGCTTCGCGCGTCGTCACCCATTTGTTGCATATACTCGTGCGCTACCTATTGTGAAATGTATTTACTAAGTTAGAAACCGTCACGTAAGTGTCCACAACATCTCACCCAAGTTTCATCGCTATCGGACTAATGGGATATGAAGACATAGGGGACTGTATTGAAACGCTCCGCGTGTCGTCGTTCATTTGTCGAATCTACTCGTGTGCTACCTACTGTGAAATGTATTTACTAAGCCAGAAACCTTCCTTGGGGTGTCCACCATATTTCACCCAAGTTTCACCGCTAACGGGAGAATGGTATATGACCTTATACGGGACTTTGTTGAAACGCTTCGCGCGTCGTCCCTCATTTGTTGAATCAACTTGTGCGCTGCATATTGTATAGTGGATTTACTAAGCCAGAAATTTTCCATGACGTGTACACACAACATCTCACCCAAGTTTCATAGCTATGGGCGAATGGTACATGAATGCATACGGGACTTGGTTGAAACGCTTCGCGTGTCGTCGCTCATTTGTTGATTCTACTCTTGCGCTACATATTGTAATATGGTTGTACTCAGCCAGAAACCTTCCCTGGAGTGTACACAACATCTCACCCAAGTTTCATCGCAATCGGATGAATGGTATATGAACACATACGGGACTTTGTTGAAATGCTTCGCGCATCGTCGCTCATTTGTTGAATCTACGCGTGCGCTACCAATTGTAAAATGGATTTACTAAGTCAGAAACCTTCCTTGGAGTGTACTCAACATCTCACCCAAGTTTCATCGCAATCGGACGAATGGTATATGGACGCATAGGAGACATACATACCCACAAACTATCACGTTACATTGATTTTTATATATATAGATCAGTTGGTCAACATGAGATAATAAAATCATAATGATATAATAATAATTAGAAGAAGAAGGGCGCCTGCAGTTTAATGTGACCATTAATCTCGCGATCAAGAGCCACAGGGCCTCCTTTTTTACGTGGAATCTGAACCACAGGAAATGGAATTTCACTCCAAAATTCTCAAATGCATTGACCGGGAATGAAACACGGGCCGCCTTGGTGAAAGGCAAAGAGCTTGACTGCTGTGACACCACACCACGCCACGTATAGAAGAAGAAGAAGAAGAAGAATGATATTAATAACTAGCTGAAATACCCGTGCTTCGCTACGGGTCATGAATAAATTAAAATGTGAAGGTGACAGTTAAAATTGGTGCTGCGCGGAGGGAGAGTAAGGATGGAATATTTTGTCCAACTACACCGCTCGGCGTTGACCTTGTTTTATAGCACAAATTTAGGTTTTACTCGCTAACCGTTGGAGATACACGAAAAGTGTTAAGGACCATTCGGATAAAAAAAAAAAAACCTCGTATATGCCATCAAAAGTTTGATATATCTCAGCGTTCTCTTTTAATTCGAAATGGAAATATGAAAGTTTGAAACCAAAGGGGGTAGTGACGTGACTAAAATGGTCTCCATCTTTAAATAGTGCAGAGTATAGAAATCAAAAGTAGCCTGTATTTTAACCAGGTAAATCCACTACATCCATGCAAAATGTAATGCAAATCGGACCAGTAGTTCTTGCGTGATTTAGTAAAACACAGACACACTGACACGCTCACACACCATCTCATACTTATATATTAGTGTAGCTAATGATAATGATGATGAGGGAAATGCAAACTGGAAAGAAGGAAGGTTGGAAGGAAGGAAGGTAGGAAGGAAGGAAGGTAGGAAGGCAGAAAGGAAGGAAGGTAGAAAGGATGAAAGGAAGGAAGGTAGGAAGGAAGGTAGAAAGGATGAAAGGAAGGAAGGTAGGAAGGAAGGAAGGTAGGAAGGAAGGAAGGTAGGAAGGTAGGAAGGAATGAAGGTAGGAAGGAAGGTAGGAAGGTAGAAAGGAAGGAAGGTAGGAAGGAAGGTAGAAAGGATGAAAGGAAGGAAGGTAGGAAGGAAGGTAGAAAGGATGAAAGGTAGGAAGGTAGGAAGGAAGGAAGGTAGGAAGGTAGGAAGGTAGGAAGGTAGAAAGGAAGGAAGGTAGGAAGGTAGACAGGATGAAAGGAAGGAAGGTAGGAAGGTAGGAAGGAAGGTAGAAAGGAAGGAAGGTAGGAAGGAAGGAAGGTAGGAAGGAAGGAAGGTAGGAAGGAAGGAAGGTAGGAAGGTAGAAAGGTAGGAAGGTAGGAAGGAAGGAAGGTAGGAAGGAAGGAAGGTAGGAAGGAAGGTAGGAAGGAAGGTAGAAAGGAAGGAAGGTAGGAAGGAAGGTAGGAAGGAAGGTAGGAAGGAAGGAAGGTAGGAAGGTAGGAAGGAAGGAAGGTAGGAAGGAAGGAAGGTAGGAAGGAAGGAAGGTAGGAAGGTAGGAAGGAAGGAAGGTAGGAAGGTAGGAAGGAAGGAAGGTTGGAAGGAAGGTAGGAAAGTAGAAAGGAAGGAAGGTAGGAAGGAAGGTAGAAAGGATGAAAGGAAGGAAGGTAGAAAGGATGAAAGGAAGGTAGGAAGGAAGGTAGGAAGGTAGGAAGGAAGGTAGGTAGGAAGGAAGGTAGAAAGGTAGGCAGGTAGGAAGGCAGGAAGGTAGGAAGGCAGGTAGGAAGGAAGGTAGGAAGGAAGGTAGAAAGGAAGGAAGGTAGGAAGGAAGGTAGAAAGGAAGGTAGGAAGGAAGGTAGAAAGGAAGGAAGGTAGGAAGGAAGGTAGAAAGGAAGGAAGGTAGGAAGGAAGGAAGGAATGTAGGAAGGTAGGAAGGTAGGAAGGCAGGAAGTTAGGAAGGTAGGAAGGTAGGAAGGAAGGTAGGAAGGGAGGAAGGTAGGAAGGTAGGAAGGAAGGTAGGAAGGAAGGTAGGTAGGAAGGAAGGTAGGAAGGAAGGAATGTAGAAAGGTAGGAAGGTAGGAAGGCAGGAAGGTAGGAAGGCAGGTAGGAAGGAAGGTAGGAAGGAAGGAAGGTAGGAAGGAAGGTAGGAAGGTAGAAAGGTAGGAAGGTAGAAAGGAAGGAAGGTAGGAAGGAAGGAAGGTAGGAAGGTAGGAAGGAAGGAAGGTAGGAAGGAAGGTAGAAAGGAAGGAAGGTAGGAAGGAAGGTAGGAAGGAAGGAAGGTAGGAAGGTAGGAAGGAAGGAAGGTAGGAAGGAACGTAGGAAGGTAGAAAGGAAGGAAGGTAGGAAGGAAGGAAGGAAGGTAGGAAGGAAGGTTGGAAGGAAGGTAGGAAGGTAGAAAGGAAGGAAGGTAGGAAGGAAGGTAGAAAGGATGAAAGGAAGGAAGGTAGAAAGGATGAAAGGAAGGAAGGTAGGAAGGTAGGAAGGAAGGTAGGAAGGTAGGAAGGAAGGTAGGTAGGAAGGAAGGTAGAAAGGTAGGCAGGTAGGAAGGCAGGAAGGTAGGAAGGCAGGTAGGAAGGAAGGTAGGAAGGAAGGTAGAAAGGAAGGAAGGTAGGAAGGAAGGTAGAAAGGAAGGTAGGTAGGAAGGTAGAAAGGAAGGTAGAAAGGAAGGAAGGTAGGAAGGAAGGAAGGAATGTAGGAAGGAAGGAAGGAATGTAGGAAGGTAGGAAGGTAGGAAGGCAGGAAGTTAGGAAGGTAGGAAGGTAGGAAGGAAGGTAGGAAGGGAGGAAGGTAGGAAGGTAGGAAGGAAGGTAGGTAGGAAGGAAGGTAGGAAGGAAGGAATGTAGAAAGGTAGGAAGGTAGGAAGGCAGGAAGGTAGGAAGGCAGGTAGGAAGGAAGGTAGGAAGGAAGGAAGGAAGGAAGGAAGGAATGTAGGAAGGTAGGAAGGTAGGAAGGCAGGAAGTTAGGAAGGTAGGAAGGTAGGAAGGAAGGTAGGAAGGTAGGAAGGAAGGTAGGAAGGAAGGTAGGTAGGAAGGAAGGTAGGAAGGAAGGAATGTAGAAAGGTTGGAAGGTAGGAAGGCAGGAAGGTAGGAAGGCAGGTAGGAAGGAAGGTAGGAAGGAAGGAAGGTAGGAAGGAAGGTAGAAAGGAAGGTAGGAAGGAAGGAAGGAAGGTAGGAAAGAAGGTAGAAAGGAAGGAAGGTAGGAAGGAAGGTAGAAAGGAAGGTAGGAAGGAAGGAATTTAGCAAGGTAGGAAGGTAGGAAGGCAGGAAGGTAGGAAGGAAGGAAGGTAGGAAGGAAGGTAGGAAGATAGGAAATCATGAAGGTAGGAAGGAAGGAAGGAAGGTAGGAAGGAAGGTAGGAAGGTAAGAAGGAAGGTAGGAAGGAAGGATGGTAGGAAGGAAGGTAGGAAGGTAGGAAGGAAGGAAGGAAGGAAGGAAGGGAGGAAGGTAGGAAGTAAGGAAGGTAGGAAGGAAGGCAGGAAGGTAGGAAGGAAGGAAGGAAGTTAGGAAAGAAGGAAGTTAGGAAGGTAGGAAGGTAGGAAGTAAGGTAGGAAGGGAGGAAGGTAGGAAGCTTACAGTTTCACTTACCTCTAAATATAGCAATCATAACCCATGGAACCTTATCGTTTTGTTCTTAATGGAAATCGAACGACCTGACATGGCGTTTCAGCTCTAAAATATCACATGTATTATTCGGAGTTGGGATAGAGCGTCTGCCTCGCACCCGGGTTTGATTCCCGGCTCCATTAGGGATTTTGAAACGACGTGAGGGCTGGATTGGGATGCACTCAGCCTCGTGAGGACCAATGAGGGGGCAATATGAGAGTGAGGCAGCGCCCCGGTCACGGTGACCAAGATTAACGGCCGAGCGTACGCGACGCGCTGACCACGGCTCTCCTCATAATCTGCTGGGCAGCGGTCGCTTGGCAAGCCTATGCCCTTCATGGGCTGTAGTGCCACGGGGTTTGGTTTTGGTTTCTATTATTCGGAAATCGAACCCAGTCCATCTTGGTGTGACGCAAGCAACCTGATCACTGCGATCAATCCTTCTTTCCTTCCTTTTCCTACTGCATTCAATTAAAAATACAAATACTAATGTAATCACCTCCTGTCGGCTCCAATGGCGTATTTAGTAGCATGCTGAGCTTCTGTTCCCAAGGTCGCGGGTTCAAACCCATCCGAAGTCATTGGACTTTTTAAGAGCGTTAAAAATCCCTCAGTGTGCCTTCCATCGGAGGGGAGGTAAAGCCGGCGGTCCCACGGCATAGATTTATGGCATGTTCAAGTACCTTCCACTAACTAAACTTGTGTGAAAATAAATTAGTAGGTTAGGTTTGATTAATGCTCTTAAGTTCTAACGTTCGTCACCAGGCGTTGGTTGCGATGGCATCTAGTAGTAGCCAGGTTCACAGCTAGGTGTCGTGGTCGGTAGCATTTGGTAGCGAAACTAGGAACTACTTGAAATTATCGACTGCAGTCCTTACCTGAATTAAAAACAGATAACACACTCCACTACAGCCATCACAATTAACACCGGTTATTAGACAGATTCTACACACATCCAAAGTACACGGGGCTACATGACCGCGTTTTCGCAGCCCCTGAACTAAGAAACCTACGAACCAACCTGTAATCACCTGTTGACATAATGTAGGTTACAGGCACATTACACACGCACACACAGAACTGATGACCAAGATGTCTCAACCCTCTTAATTAAACAACAAATGCAATGGTCTTGGCATTGTCTTCCTATATTCCTTTTCGAATATATGCTGACATGTTGAGCCATGAAACAAGGAGTTGGTAAGGAAATTATCGTAATTACTGTATTTTCTGTGAAACGATCCCGCATCTGTCTCCAGGAGACAGGTGCGAAGTACCCGCGCGCGCCTTTTCGGAAGTCGAGGGTCCGGCAGGACCGGAAATCTTCTAGCACACCTGTCTGGAGAAGAGACAGCAGGTTGTAAGAAATACTCAGTGACTGCTTGAAAACTCAACAAGAAGTCACATTAGAATTTACGTTTGTTAGTACCTTAAGGATCACAGTATAGACAACGTGGTTGACGAAGTTTCATCATAATTCCTACCCGCTTCCAAGTTCTTCAGCGGAACCTCGCGTCTGATCCTTAGGCTGTAAGGTTCTTTGTTCCCTTGTATTTGTTAATTCCATTTAGGGTTTGGGACATACTGGTCATCAACCCCGTGCACGTAAGGTTCGTTGAAGTTTTCTGACAGCCTGTGTTGCAGTCGTAACTACTGTATAGGCTTATTATAGAGCATGACGGCCCAGTGGTCGACTTGCTTGCTCCAACCAAGGCCGACCGGGCCGATTTCCGGTAAAGGGATGTGGAATTTACGAGTTGAAATGCCATGCCTGATGGTAAGTTTTCCACATGATAAAACGAGATGTAAGTTAGTAATGTTGTTTCAAGGGGTGGAAGAGCGAGGTCATCTGCCCTTAAAGAAGAGATTCAGTGGATTTAGCTTCCTTCCTTTCTTCATTCCTCCATTTCTTTCTTCCTTCCTCCATTTCTTCCTTCCTCCATTTCTTTCTTCCTTCCTTCCTTCCTCCATTCCTTTCTTCCTTCCTGCCGTCCTTCCTTCCTCCCTCCTTTCCGTCTTTCTTTCTTTCTTTCTTTCTTTCTTTCTTTCTTCCTTCCTTCATTCCTTCCTCCATTCCTCTCTTTCTTCCTCCATGCCTTTCTTCCTTCCTTCCTGCCTTCCTTCCTCCCTCCTTTCCGTTCTTCCTTCTACTTTCTTTCTTTCTTTCTTTCTTTCTTTCTTTCTTTCTTTCTTTCTTTCTTCCTATCCTTTCTTCCTTCCTTCATTCCTTTCTTCCTTCCTGACTTCCTTCCTTCCTCCCTCCTTTCCATCCTTCCTTCTTCTTTCTTTCTTTCTTTCTTTCTTTCTTTCTTTCTTCCTTTCTTCCTTCCATCCTCCATTTCATTCTTCCTTCCTCCATTCCTTTCTTCCTTCCTGCCTTCCTTCCTTCCCTCCCTCCTTTCCGTAATTCTTTCTTTCCTTTCTTTCTTCCTTTCTTTCTTCCTTCCTCCAATCCTTCATTCTTCCTTCCTTCCTTCTTCCCTTACTTTGTCCTTTCTTTTTTCTTCTTCCCTTCCTTCTTCTTTCCTTCCTTTTTCCATTATTCATTCTCCCCTTCCTCCTTAACTTCATTCCTTCTTTCCTATATTTCTTCTTCCTCCAATCCTTCATTCATTTCATTCATTATTCTTTCCTTCTTATCTTTCTTCCCTTCCTCCATTCCCTCCTTCTTTCCTTCTTACTTCTTCCCTTCCTTCCTTCCTCCAATCTTTCCTTCATTCCATTCTTTATTCTTCCCTTCCTTCCTATCTTTCTTCTTCCCTTCCTCCATTCCTTCCTTCTTTCCTTCTTACTTCTTCTCTTCCTTCCTTCCTCCAATCTTCCCTTCCTTCCTAACTTTCTTCCCTTCCTTCCTAACTTTCTTCCCTTCCTCCATTCCTTCCTTCTTACTTCTTCTCTTCCTTCCTTCCTTCCTCCAATCTTTCCTTCATTCCATTCATTATTCTTCCCTTCCATCCTAACTTTCTTCTTTCCTTCCTCCATCCCTTCCTTCCTCGCTTTCTTCTTTCCTTCCTTCCTCCCTTCCTTCTTTGGTGACTGTAGTACTACATTACTGGGGCCAGGTATTGGGATATTTGCTTTGGGACTTGAATTAAGGTATTTTCCCCTCATTTACCACGAAGTACTGTGCAGATTCCAAGTGTGAAAACTACATTTAGCTTCCTATTGCAGTCGTGTTTCGCAACTTAACGCGATCTGTTACATTGCTCAATTGTTCTTTATTGTAGGATGAATCAGTTTTTCTTTCTTTTCTCCATTTTCTCTTACCTTAGTGACTCTTGTGGTTTACTGCTGAGTATGAGGTCAGAATGGGTTAGGTGCCCCAGAACTTAAAATAAGGTACCGTTGTTGTTGTTGTTGATTCTTTAGGGTCTTTGCGACATCTTGATTATGTAACCCCGTGTGCTTAGGTGCATGTAGAATTTGTCCGATAACCTGTGTCACTGTGATGTCTGAACTAGTGTGTGTATTGTAATTGAGGTGGGATTTTGGGTAGGAAGTTGCCGTGGTCTTTCATTGGGTATCAACGCAGCATTTTTCTGGAGTAGAAGTGGGGAAACTACGGAAAACCACTTCCAGGATTGCTGAGATAAGAATCGAACCCGCCTCTTCTCAGTTTGGCAGAGCCGAGAATCAAACACGAATCTCCAGGGAGACTACCAAGATTGCTAGCGACCACACCACTAGGTGGTCCAGTACATGAGAAGAAGCAATGTTGTGTGGTCGCCAATCCATGTCCCACGTGTTGGAGACCCTTAGGGAGAGTAACGATGTCTAGATGTAAGTAACTTATTTATGCAGCTTGCACATCGTGATAAGCCAGCAGTAGCCAATTAGTAGGAGGATCGTCCTGATGACGTCAACAGAGCTTGGCGCCTATAATCACTGGCATTGTACTGATCGTGCACCTCTAGATTACTGCCATCACGAGTCTAACAATAACAGTGGGATACTATCTCACAATCCATTACCTTGTTCTGATTACACACTCGCGCATCTAGAGAGAATTCTTGCCAGGGCCATTGAGAGTCGAGAGGGGCCCTTTTCCAGTCTTTTATTCAGAAGCAGAGCATCGGGATTCATATAAAATCCGTGACGTAGTGCGCCTTTCACAGACACCCCTTCAATTTTTTCTAAGCTTTAGATAAATAACTAAATAGCATATATAATCATTTTTGAAGGACTCTATATCAGTTTTTGGATTATTCATTCACTGAATTACCCATAAATGATCCATGCAGGTGCATTGAAACTGTGTAGAAGCCATTTACTGATTTTTTATTTGTTTTATTTATTTTATTTATTTATTTATTTTATTTGATATTATGTATGTGAAGGTTGGTTCGTTTGTTGATTCATTTATTCATTTATTTATTTACTCATTTCTTTCTTTCTTTCTTTCTTTCTTTCTTTCTTCCTTAAAAGTGCCTCAGTATGCCTTCCTTCGGAGGGGAAGTAAAGCCGGCAGTCCCATGTCATAGATTTATGGCATGAAAAAGAGTCTTCCACTAACTACACCTGTGTGAAGCCAAAATGTGTAGGTTAGAATTGATGACGCTCTATTAGTTCCAGGAGGTGCTAACTGCGATGCCATCTAGTAGCCAAGTCCGCAAGCTAGGTGTCGTGGACGATAGCATTTGGTATCAAAAGTAGGAAATACTTGAAATTAATGTCTGCAGCCCTTACTTGAATTTTAAAAAAAGATAACACACACTAATACAGCCATCACAATTAACGCCGGTTATCAGACAGATTTTACACACACCCAAAGTACACGGGGCTACAAGACCGCTTTAAGGAACCAACCTCTGTCGGTCGGTCAGTCGGTGGGTTTGCTTGTTTGTAAAGTTAGGGTTCCTGGCGCTCTCTTACACACTTAACTACGTGATACACAACGCAAAATATTAAAACAAGTTATGGTCCAACGAGAGAAATTGGAATGTAGATTGAGGGGAGAATAGCGAACCTCAATTCCTTAACTGACAGGTTTACTGATGCCGTACACAAGAGATGCCAGGAATTCTATGACCATATCTATTGAATCGACAGCGACAGACCAATCAAAAGAGTATTTAAAGTAATCAGTTCAAAGAAGGTCAAAATAAGCTGGCTAGAAGAAATTAAAGCGAACCTCCAAGAAATAAATATCACAGACTACATCATGGAAAATCGTGGATCTTTTAGTACAACAGTAGGCAAGCACAAATTCGTGGAGAAACTTAATTTAAAAAAAAGAAAACGGGTAGGAAATGGTCCACAGAACGCAAGATGCAACACAGTGCATTCATGAAGGGATTTTGGGAGTATAAGAAGGCAAAAACCATGAAATCAACTAACAAGTTCAAACGCGCTTTCTGAATGGGTATAACAAATATTATTGTTATTAATGTTATTATTATTATTATTAATATTCATCATCATCATCTTCCTAGCGTTTGTCACGCTTTGGAGCAGGGTCCGCTACATTACATCCCAATCTCCATTTTTAGCCTATTTTCAATTTTGAAAAAATAGGCTTATGAGATCACCTATCGTCCGTGTGTGTGTGTGTGTGTGGAGTGCATGTGTGTGCCCCCCCCCCTAATAAATTCTAAACGGCTGGAGCGATTTAAATAAAACTCGGTAAGTTCATAGCACTATTCTGGGCGACCCCGACCGTGCCCTTGAAATGTTGTTATGTCACACCAATCCATCATAGCGGCTGTGAGAAATATTTCACCAGCATTCAATATCTCCGAAACTATTCCCGATATCACCCTGGAATTTATTATGGTGATGAAGGGAACTACTAGAAGTTCACCTATGTGACTTATGAAAAACTGGTAACTACAAAACCAGCATGGCGGCCACGCGAATTTGCGACATTTATATAGACGTTTCTCGCGACTTAACCAACCAAACGCAATAAAACTTGGTACAGTATATGTTTATACACATTGTAAGGCAGCGACATCTAACTTCGTTCAATTGTTTACATAACCACAAGATGGCGGATGTGCGAAATATTTCACCGGCATTCTATATCTCTGAAACTATTAGCGGTATCATGCTGATTTTTGCACGGAGATACAAGGCACTACTGGAAGCTCATCTATAAGACTTTCAAAAACCGGTTAACTACAAAACGAACATGGCGGCCAAGCGAATTTGAAAATTTTAAATAGACCTTTCTCGCGATTTAATGTTCCAAACGCAATGGAAATGTTTATACACATTGTAATGCACTGGTATCTAATTTAGTTCAATTGTTTTCATAACCTTAAGATGGCGGCTGTGCGAATTTTAAAATTAAGTTTTTATTTCTTGTGTCGTAATCATGCGATCGAAGTGAAAGTTTGAATAATGAACCTACGCAATAATTTTCCTTTAATGGTACAAGACTCTATGGTCTATATGTTTAACAATCCAACATGGCGACCATCCGAAATATTTAGACGACTTTGAATATCTACGAACCTATTATAGCAATCAAACTGAATTTTTATGTTCATAGGGACTATGAACTTAAGTTCACCGATAGGGCCTTAAATAACCTGGTGATCACTAATCCAACATGGCGGCGATGCGAAGTATAAATATTCACATGGACGTTTCTCGCAATTAACCATCAGAGTGCAGTGAAATTTGGTACAGTAAATCCTTATACGAATGTTAATCCACTGGCATCTGATTGATTTCAATTGTTTCCATAACCACAAGATGGCAGCTGTGCGAAATTTTCAAATCTCCTTGTTACTTCATGTGTCCTAATCATGTGATTGAAGTTTGAATGCTACACGTACACAATAATCTTCATGTAACAGTACATAACTCTAGGACCTACATATTTTATCCAACTGTCATCATGTGGACCATGTGTTCGTATCCCAGCTTACTCACGGTCTTTCGAGGTATGGGACGTTCCTGCCCACCATACGACCACATGCTCAGGATTTGAGTCTACCAGGTAACTACTCTACAGGAAATACACAACATTTTCCTAAAAATAACACATTTACTGGTCTAAAATCATGGCTATACAACAAATACAAATAAAGGACAA
Source organism: Meconema thalassinum (assembly GCA_946902985.2). Classification (NCBI taxonomy): domain Eukaryota; kingdom Metazoa; phylum Arthropoda; class Insecta; order Orthoptera; family Tettigoniidae; genus Meconema; species Meconema thalassinum. The sequence continues at coordinate 168,215,407 of OX336396.1, forward strand.
ATTATATTTAATTCCCACAAAAAAATAGGGTTATTCTGCGAGCTTTCTTCTTAAAATAGTGCTACACTGCACTCAAATCTAATTCTAGCATCCTGTCAATGATATTTTCAGACTTCCATGGGTTTCCATAGTGTTCATCATGTGACACAATCTTAGTTAATTGGAGTATCATAACACAAAAATCACATATCACATCAAATGACATTAATAAAACATTACTCCGTTTCTTATGGCATTTACCTTGATTAGCATGAATTCATTATTTTTTTGCATTCATTAACAAATATTTGTTGTGTCGTGCGAATCATTTCCTTTCTTTCCATCAATATGAACGCTTTAAGAAAAGTGGTACTTATCCCTTCCAAAATAAACATGGATAGAATATTTTATAGTTTCACCATATAACGATTTTCTGGGTCTTGTCGGGCTTATCATCATTACAAATGTGTCATGTTCTGGGAAATCATTTACCCGTCTGCATAACTTAGCGTGAACTGGCAAAATGCATTCTAAAAGAAGATGCCTACATTATTTTGGTTCAATTTTCCTCCTCAGAGAATAACTGAGCCAGATATTATCTGATTTCTATGATCCAACAACGTATGTGAGTTGCAACACACCGTTCAATTCAATTGGCATCATCATAATACTCATATCTTAATTGCATATTGAAATATCGAGATTCTTCAGTGTCCTATTGTGACTCTAATTTACAAGGGACCGGTCGACCGACCTTCCTCCCCCTCAGCAGGCAATAAAATTCGTTCCAGCTGGCTAGTCAAGATGGCTGCCGCAGAAGTGGTCTACAACCCCACCTCTCTCTGCTGTCAAGGTCAAGTTTGTTTACAAATGCAGTACTGGAGTTACGCTAAGTGTGGCTCCTAAGTAATTGAGTCATTTAATTATTTAACACCTATCCTTAGTGTATTGGGCTCAACTGGCTCCTTAATTAACATTCATGGCTGGGGTGGAATTCTAGTGATAGCCTTGCCGTTCTATGGTGACTACTAGTGGCTTTAGACGCGCATCATAGTGAAAATCCACGATTTTCACCAGCAGCTGTCAATAAAATATAAGGAAATCTGCGTTTCCTAACGACGAATATGATCCTTACCTCTCAGGGTAGGTCATTGATACACATGCTCACTGCGTCTCGACGGACGTCATTCGTGGCCATAATTCGTGCAAGCGTTGGATACAGACAGGCTCTGTCTAATTCGCTGCGAATAATACAGTATGCTCAAGGGCGATACTACTCGTAGATTCAGCCAACTTCTCACCTAACGCGCAAGCTATACTAGTTTGGTCCCCGCAATATTTTATTTACGTAAATCACTGGATTCTACGTTAATTCTGCACGCTATATGCAGCTTCAAACAATACTTCACATAGATGACTCCATTATTAAGGCACCCGCGTTCTCTCTGTCATACCACTTAAGCCAAAGCTTTACATAGCTCCTAACTCAAATGTAATAAATTTTACTTTGTTGTTTGAGTCTTCAGTCTTTTGACTGGTTTGATGCAGCTCTCCATGCGTCCCTGTCCTGAGCTAATCGTTTCATCTCTACATAGCTACCACACCCTACATCCGAGGCAATCTGTTTAACATATTCTAACCTTGGTCTACCCCTACAGTTCTTGTCCTCGACCCTTCCTTCCATAACTAAGCTTGCTATTCCTGGGTGTCTTAGTATGTGTCCTACAAACCTATCTCTTCTCTTCATTAGCAGTCGCCAGAAACATCTCTCCTCTCCCACTCGCCTTAATACCTCTTCGATTGTAACCCTATCTACCCATCTGATCTTCATCATTCTCCTGTAACACCACATTTCAAATGCCTCAATTCTCCTCTTTTCTGCTGCACCAATAGTCCAAGTTTCACTTCCATAGAGCGCCACGCTCCAGACAAAGGCTTTCAAAAATGACTTCCTAATACCTAAATCTATATTCGATGTTAACAGATTCCTTTTTTGTAGAAAGGCTTTCCTTGCCTGAGCCAACCTACTTTTTATATCCTCTTTGCTTCGCCCATCATTGGTTATTCTGCTTCCTAAGTAACAGAAGTCTCCTACTTCCTTCAGCTTTTCACCTGCCAATTTGATCTCCATAGAGGTTTCTGATTTATTTCGGCTGCATTCCAGTATTTTTGTTTTACATTTATTAATTTTCATCATGAAGTCCTTCCGTAAGACGGAATCCATACCATTCAAAAACTCATTCAAATCCTCAGGCTTGTCGGCCAAGATGACGATGTCATCAGCAAATCTCAGAGTTGAAATTATTTCTCCTTGAATCTTCACTCCCACTTTAAATTTTTCTCCTATTTCCTTCATTGCTTGTTCAATGTAAAGATTGAAAAGTATGGGTGATAAGTTGCAGCCTTGCCTTACACCTTTCTGAATACCAGCTTCTTTCTCATATCCTTCAGCTCGAATGACTGCTGTCTGGTTTCTGTATAGATTGTATATCACCCTCCTATCCCTGTACTTTATTCCAATAGATTTCAAAATGTCAAACAATTTAGTCCAATCAACGTTATCAAAAGCCTTTTCTAAGTCTACAAATGCCATGAACGTTCTCTTATCTTTCCTTATTCTACCTTCCAAAATCAGCCTAAGACTTAGTACAGCTTCCCTTGTTCCTACATTTCTCCTGAAACCAAACTGGTCTTCACCCAACTCCGTTTCGATCTGGCTTTCAATCCTCTTGTAAATTATTCTAGACAGGATCTTTGAAGCATGAGTAACCAAGCTGATTGTACGGTAATCTTCACATCTGTCAGCTCCCACTTTCTTTGGTATAGGGATGATAACATTCTTCTTGAAATCAGGGGGTACCTCACCTGTCTCATAAATCCTACACACCAAGTGAAATAACCTGATCAGACCTTCATCTCCTACGCAGCGTAGCAACTCAATCGGTATATCATCTATGCCTGGTGCTTTGTTCCTGCCTAAGTCCTCTAATGCTCTGTCAAATTCTGATCTCAATATTAAATCTCCTTTAGCATCCTCATCAATTTCCTCCTCCCTTTCCATTACATGATTCTCAATCTCCTTTCCCTTATACAAGCACTCTATGTAAGCTTTCCATCTCTCAAGCTTTTCTTCCCTATCTGTTAGAGGCTTTCCATTTGTGTCCCTAATATTACAGCACTTAGTCTTCTTTTCCCCGAAAGTATTCTTAATCCTTCGATAAGCTGTGTCTACTTTTCCTAATTTCAGACACTTTTCTATACCTGCACATTTCTCTTTCAACCATTCTTCTTTCGCTTCCTTGCACTTCTTGTTAACCTCATTTCTCAGACGTCTGTATTCTGCTTTCCCCTCTTCATCTCTTAGATTCTTGTGTTTCCGCCTTTCATCCATCAATTCTAGTATATCCTGAGTGATCCACGGTTTTCTATCTATTCTTTCTTTCCTACCAATGTTTTCTTCTGCGGATTTTGTTATTTCATTCTTCAAAAGTGCCCATTCGTCTGCAATTGAAGTTTGTTTAGGGGTTTTGATTAGTCCTTCCTTTATACTCTTCTTGAATCTTTCGTTTACATCCTTTACTTTCGGTCTGTCTATTGCCCACCTTTTTGGCTTTTGACTTTTCTTCAGTTTCTTCAACTTTAATCTGCATTTCATTACAACCAGATTGTGGTCAGAGTTTATGTCAGCACCAGGATATGTTTTACAATCCAAAATCTGGTTTCGAAACCTCTGCTTGACCATAATGAAGTCGATTTGGTAACGCCCTGTATCTCCTGGTCTCATCCATGTGTATATTCTTCTATTGTGGCTATTGAATAAGGTGTTAGCTATGACCAACTCATGTTCGGTGCAGAATTCCATCAGCCTGCTTCCTCGATCATTCCTTTCACCTAATCCGAAATCTCCTACTATCTTCCCTTCTCTCCCTTTTCCTACCACAGCATTCCAATCTCCCATTACTATAACATTTTCATCACCTTTGATATACCTCAGAATGTCATCTATTTCTTCGTAGACCTTTTCAACATCCTCATCATCAGCTTGACTGGTAGGCATATAGACTTGTATTACTGTGGTGCACGTAGGTTTAGTATTGATTTTTGCTACAATAATCCGTTCACTGTATTGCTCATAATCTTCTACCCGCTGTCCAAGTTTCCTACTCAATATGAGACCAACTCCTGCTTGGCCATTGTTTGATTTAGTGCTAATGACCCCATAGTCTCCTGACCAAAAGTCCTGTTCTTCCTGCCAGCGCATTTCACTAATCCCAACCAAATCCAACCTCAACCTATCCATTTCCCTTTCTAAGTTTTCTAACTTTCCACTTCCTAGCAGACTTCTAACATTCCACGCTCCGATCCGTAGAATGTCAGATTTCCTCTTTGTCACTTCTGTGATGTTAACCCCCTCTCGAGTAGTCCCCACCCGGAGATCCGAACGGGGGACTAGTTTACCTCCGGATTGAAATTTTACAAGGGAGGAGGCCATCATCACATGTATTTATGCATAGAGAGGTGCATATCCTCGGGAATAGCATTACGGCTGTAGTTTCCCGTTGCTTTCAGCCGTGCAGCAGAACGCAGTGTAGCCATTAGTTGGCTTATATTATCAATATCTTAACCGTCTATTAGACTAGTAAGGAATTGATTTATTCTGAAAGGCTGCTACTCCCTTTCAGAATAAGTAGAGAGCAATTCTACTACAAAATACTAACCTTCTACTAACAATTAAATACCAAAATGCTACTAACGAAAAAAAATACAACAAATACTACTACTAAAACAGTCTGTCACCAGGCCCACTCACATGCACCCTCACCAGACACACTCACACACCACAGTCTAATAGAACAATGACATATATCTAATAAACAAATTAACTTCATACTTACAACTGAATTATAATTCTGTGCTAGGGTGTCGTTTACACGGGGCTGATGATACAATGATATTTTGTACTGCCCAGCAAGCCTTGCTCTTCAGCGAAGTCCTCTGGATCTTCCTCTCCCGCAGGTTGATCAGGCTGGTCTTGAACGAGAGGACTCACCATGGTCAGAATGGCATCAACCTGTTCTTGCGTAGGTACGAGAATTTCATTATCCAGGGCATTGGTTATGAGATATGCTGCCAGACTCTTACGGCCATGGTAGTCAAAGTCAAAGGCTAGATTCAGAAATAGAAAATATTGTGAATATATGTATATAAATATTTAGTACTTTAAAAAAATCAGATGTATGTCTACAGTTAAATACGATAGTGAAATCGTATCCGACAATTTCTGCTGACAGATATTTTTGCTAATGTCGCAATGTGGATATCAGCTTCGTCATTTGGAAGACGATCTGAATTTTTGTTTTTGATATTGTTTGACTATGGTCACACAATTCTATATCGTCTTCAGATAATAAATTTATTATTCCATTTTAAACAATATGCTGATCTAGTGATTTATATTAATAACAGGATGTGTTGGGAGGACCAGTGGGCAATTCTCCCAACGTCAGCCATAAGCACGAGATTTATTTTGAGATTCTAGAGTTCTTTTCTGTTCTTTTTCACTGGGGCTTTCTTAACACATTCTTTTTTCTTTATGTATCCTTATTCCTGGTTGATCCACGTTGGTAGAATTTTGGGGGTTTATTTCAGCCGGGTGCTTCCATATTCTACGATCCAGCAGTTTCTTCTTGGGGTTAGGATTGAAGAATAAGGCTTTACATACAAACCCGAATCTAACCTGGGGCATATGCCCCAGACCTTCCTGCTTGTAGTGCAAGCAGTACTTCTCGTCGAGAGTCTTCTAACCTAGTACTGGCCAATGGTTTCGTCCAGACCAATGACTTTGTCTTACCCAACTTTAGTACATCAGTAATTTTCATCCAGTCGGTCAGTGGTAGAGTCTGTCGAGACCTATGGCATGTTGGTATTCTTATACGTGTTTTGTGTGGTGTATTTTGTATCGGACATGTTGGCAACTAGTGACGTCAATGTGAACGCTTTGGCAGTAAGTTGAACATGATAAATACACTGTCGAACATGGCTGCAGTTGTTAAATGCACAATAAATAAAATATAAATAAATAATATTTACATGATTTAGCAGACATATCCTGTGCAGTCGATGCAGAAGTGATCAAGGTTCGTAGTTACAATTGATATTATTCCCCCAAAAGATGAAATAAGGTATGAAAATTATATGTTGTCACGGAAAAGAGTGATACGTCGGTCAGAATGAATAAATTGGCATGTTATAAGGAAAAAAACAGTCGATTGATATTTTACCTGAATTTCAGAAGTAGAGTCCACATCGTGAGGTGGAGTTCCTGCAGACTCATCCTCTGTTAGAATAACCTGCAATATGAAAATGTGTTTAAATTTGCATACCCCGAGATGATGATGATGATAATTGTTGTTTTAAGGGGCCTAACATCTAGGTTATCGGCCCCTGATGGTTTGGGTGATCGTGAAGATGAAAATGAAAAGCGAACTTAAAACTAACACTAACTACTAACCTATATACTAGAAGAAGAAATGGAAAACTAAAGGAGAATAAGGCAAATAAAAGGACGGAGAAGAAATGCCCTCAACCCTCGGAGAAGGCGGATTGAGGGACTTGGAAGGAACGAGAGCCATGAAAGGCATATAGGAAAGTGAAAGAGGAGAGGGTCCGCCCCAAAGGTAAGGGACAAAAGGGGAAAACGGACCCAGCTCAGGAATCCCTCGGGGTCGCCAACTCCCACAAGATGTGAGCCCCTGGGGGACATACCCTGAGGTATCGAATGTATTGTGAAGTTGATTGTATTTTTGATCTTGGTAAGTTTACCAAAGTTTACCTCAAAATTCCAAGTTGGCAATCAAAGTGAAAGGTGGTGTTTTTCCCGAGCTCTCAGGTGTGCTGAAATGGGTTGTTCTCTGGAGTGTTAACGCGCGAGGATCGGACTGTGGTATGCGAAGGGTAGTCGGGATTTCCGGTGTTTGTGTGTGCGTACGGGGCCTAGTAACTTGCGGTTTATAGCCCTAGTGATAGCTGCGTTGTTAGTTATTGGTGGAGTGGAAGTGAATCCAAGCCCTGTTACTCCAAATGTGAATCAGGCAAATGATACAGTGGCAGTATTAAAGTGTTCGACGTGCAGTAAAACACTCAAGAACGGTGTTCAGTGTGGACTATGTGAGAAATTGTTTCACTTCGGCTGTATTCAGGTCAAGAAGGAGGACTGTGATGTCGGGAATTGGTTTTGTAAAGTATGTGATACGCCGGACTGTTTGAGGGTGCAAATCAAAGCAAGGGATCAAATAATACAAGAACTTAGAACAAAGCTTCGTGAATCAGAGGAAACGGTGAAGGATGTTGATGATGATAATTGTTGTTTTAAGGGGCCTAACATCTAGGCTATCGGCCCCTGATGGTTTGGGTGATCGTGAAGATGAAGATGAAAATCAAACTAAAAACTAAAACTAACTACCAACCTACATACTAGAAAAAGAAATGGAAAACTGAAGGAGAATAAGGCAAATAAAGGACAGGAGGAAAAGAAATGCCCTCAACCCTCGAAGAATGCGGATTGAGGGACTTGGAAGGAAGGAGAGCCATGAAAGGCAGATAGGAAAGTGAAAGAGGAGATGATGATGATGATAATTGTTGTTTTAAGGGGCCTAACATCTAGGTTATCGGCCCCTGATGGTTTGGGTGATCGTGAAGATGAAAATGAAAAGCGAACTTAAAAAATAAAACTAACTACTAACCTACAACTAGAAGAAGAAATGGAAAACTAAAGGAGAATAAGGCAAATAAAGGACAGGAGGAAAAGAAATGCCCTCAACCCTCGAAGAAGGCGGATTGAGGGACTTGGAAGGAAGGAAAGCCATGAAAGGCAGATAGGAAAGTGAAAGAGGAGAGGGTCCGCCCCAAAGGTAAGGGACAAAAGGGGAAAACGGACCCAGCTCAGGAATCCCTCGGGGTCGCCAACTCCCGAACTCACCAGCCGTGAGCCCCTGAGGGTGTAGCATTATCTAGGGTGAACCAGAAGTGGTGGGGCTACATACACCCTGCCTCCTTAAGGGCCTAGAGCGCAAGGCAGGAGGTAAAAGGAAGAGAAAAAGAAGGCTGACCCCTCGCAGAAGGAGGGTATCAAAAAAGATGAGACAAGGGCCAATTAAGGCGGGAAAGGAAGAGACTCCCTAGGCCTCGGATACCCTAATACCGTCGGGGTCGGAAGAGAACAAGAGTTGACCAAGTGAGGTCGACAGGAAAGAAGACAGAGAGGAGCCCGGCACAAGTGAGTGGAAGCAATGCCGGACTCAGCTGAGGCCCCGTGGTCGCCAACCCACTTCTCACTAGATGTGAGCCCCTGGGGGAGGTGAAGGATGTGGTGACTGAACGGCTTTCTACTGGGATCAGTGTGGAAGAGGGCGTGCAGGAGCAAACTGAGGATGACGTTATCATAATGGGTGATTCTATGATACGATGGAGTGTGAATATCTCGAGGAAATCAGGTGCGAAAGTGCGGTGTTATCCGGGGATTAAAATTGACCAGCTTGCCCAACAAGTGGAAGAAGCAAATGTAGAGGACTGTGACAAAGTTAAAGTGTTGTTGCTCCATGTTGGGACGAACGATTTGAAGAAGAGGGCTACAGCTGATTACATCAAGGGGGAGCTCTACGAACTAGGCAGAAAGGCTAAAAGCAAGTTTAGAAATGCAAAAATTATAATGAGTGGCATTGTTCGGCGGGGAGATGTCCCGTTAAGGCGAGTTAAGACTGTAAATGACCGCATGGACTGGGTTTGTGCACAACTGGGATTAGTGTACGTAGATGCTGACTGCTGGATTGGTGGCCGTGACTTCGCCCGAGACGGGCTGCATTTAAATCGACGGGGCGATTTCAACTTAGGGAGCCTACATGACAGGGTCATCGGTTCGTGCCAGCCATTGTGAGGAGGAGCAGGTCCAGAGGTTGCCAGCCGACGGGAACAGAAGGAGCTACTTCGGGATATTTGCTGCGGAGGTAAGACTCTAAGATTACTGCAGGTTAATTGTCCGAGTTTAGGAAATAAATTAATTGAATTTTGGAATCTTGTAGAGACGTATTCTCCGGACATTGTCATTGCTACTGAATCTTGGTTATATGAGGATATAAATAGTAATGAAATAATTCAAGGGACCTACGAAATGTACAGAAGGGATCGGGGGAAGCGAGGTGGTGGGCTATTTATTTGTGTGCGCAAAAATATAGCTAGTTTCTTAAAGTGGGCTGATACGGATCATGTTATGTGTACAAATTTCGGATAAAGGGAATAAATTCCCTCTTCAGGTGAGAGGGGCGTATAGAGCACCGAAAGATAACTTTTCGCTTCTCGACACACTGTATGATAAAACTTGTACGGGTAATGCTATGAAAAAGAGCATAATAATTGCCGGAGATTTAAACCTCCGCAAAGTAGACTGGTCTGGTGAGTCAACTAGCTATGGTCAAGCTCAGAGCGCTGCAAACAAATTCCAAGGGAGGGGGGATTTTCCCAAGTAGTTGACTTCCCAACTAAAGGCCATAATACCTTAGATGTTTATCTCGTAAGGCATGTAGAGCTGTATATTAACTGTCGGAAAGTACCAGGAATTAGTGACCATTCTGGGGTTGAATTAAATATTAGATACGGTGACATAACAAAATTAGACTCTGATGTAGCAAATAAGATCATATTCCAGTATCGCAGGGCGGATCAGGGCAAATTTCAGGGGTATATGAATGAGCTATTTGTAGGATGGGCATCGGAAGGAAATCAAATTAATATCCTGTGGACTAACTTTTTGAAAATTTTTGTATAGCGCTATTGATAAATTCGTTCCACTTAAATTGCTGAAACGAAACCCAGGGAAATCAGGAGTCTTAAACGGAAAATTAGGAAATTATACAATAAAAGACATGATAGTGACAAGTATATGTTGACATTTAAGTCCTTATCAAGAGCGCTCGTCTTAAAAAAGAGGGCTGCTCATGACAATTATATGCAAGGTTTACTTGGTTCCGGAGGCGATGGGTGGAAAAAAATTACAGTTACGTTAGGAGAAGAAAGGGAAATTCAAATAATTTGTCGATGATAATGTACGGTGACGGTAAATTAATTACTGAGAAGCAGGCCATTGCTAATGAATTAAATGTCTTTTATGGTAGTGTGTTCAATAAATCCAATAGCTGTGTGTTGGACCTTAACGGTGAATCAGGGGCTCCACTTCTCCAATTAAACCAGTCAGAAAATTGTAAAGCTAATACAAAATTACGTTACAATATATCGCAGGGTCCTGATAATATTGTTAGTGAAGTACTTAAACTAGGAGGTAGGGCCGTGGCACGATACTTAGAGGTGATGTTTAATGAGTCCATAAACAATGCACAAATCCCGGATGACTGGAAAAGAGCTACGGTAGTCCCAATATTTAAGGGAGGGAGCAGACTTGAATTGGACAACTACAGGCCGGTTAGTCTTAAGTCCATCGTTTGTAAACAGATGGGGCATCTCATTTGCGACTACTTGAGGGAACAGTGGGAAACATTATCATGGTTTAATGATAGGCAACATGGATTTCGGAAAGGTTACTCATGCGAGAGTCAGATGCTATCACTTTTTCAAGATATTAGCGAATGGTCCTCAAACATAATCTTAAGGATTGACCATATCAAATATTCATTCACATTTCACTGACACTGAAAAAGCTCTCGTATTTCGCTATATTCCACGTTACTTTCTTACTGTTTACCACAATACAATATCTTTATATTAGACATGACACTCTTTGAACGTTATTTAGGCCAAAAATGCCTATTACTTTACTGTTGCCGACCCCAGATTATTATTATTATTATTACTCATTTAACGTTACCGTTACATCCATCACTATTTTCGACCTGAATGGCCCTAAACAAATCACCTTCCAAGCCATATTTTATTCAAGACGAGTGGTGAAAACTCGTTCAGTAAGTGACTATTACATCTTATTCTCAAAGTGATAAATCGTTACATGGTGAACTATTTAGTTATAATAACATTATAAAATGGGTACTCACTTTTTCTTTTTCGCTGGATGGTGCCAGCGCTTCAGCTTTGGCGCTACCATGACGCTTGATTTAAGCCATCATGTTATCCTTTACACAACACTTAGATTCACACATTTTCCACCTGATAAACATACTTTTATCAGTGGCCTCTTTCACTTCTACACACTGCATATTAATCACTATACACATGAACACTTTAAATCACTATTACATAATTTATGTACACTTATTCACTACTTCACAGGTTGATCCTTAAATCGGACTTCTCCTACGCCTGATCTCAGAGATGCGATGCAATTATGACAACCGCTGGTCTACGTGAAAATCTAACAGCGTTTTACGGACGTTCGATCCTCGTTCCCTGCAATCTTGTTCAGCTCACTATCCAGATTAGGTGGCAATGATTCCCAAGCTCCCATCATTGTAGTGATCCTGATGATAATGTCATATACACTTCTGACAATACCTCCCGGTATTTGAACTGTTCAAAAACATTATAAGTTCCCTTTTCGCTGTGGTGAATTTATATTTGCGTCAGATAATAGATAAATATCTGTATTAAATTACTTTCGACGCACTTCATGATTACTTATGAAGCTTTATGACTTGCTTCTATTGTTCTTCAACGGCGGAGCGTCGATACTTTAACATTTGGTGTGCTTCCTGGCAGCGTCTTAGTTACGTGTATACTGTAGAATAACTCTAGGCGAACTGGCTTGGTGTGAGCTGCTCTCCCTTATAAAGGTTTCTCGTACAAAATAGTCCACTGGACACATGAGAGCGACTCCTTTCTTGAAATAATACCTCTTCAGCCGAAATGACATCTACATCTTGTTTATTTAGGTGCGGAGGTTTCAAAAACATTCGCGTGCCGGCGATCGCTTCGGCCAATTAATTACAATTAATTGCCTTAGTTCAGCGCGTCAGGACGCTACTGTGGTGGTTCCCCGTTGACTGGTCACAAAATTACTGCTCTCGAGCGTAAGCTAGGTTGTAATTCGTTCATTTGGAGATATAGGCATTAATTTAGGTGAAAAACCGCTCCTAAATTACCTCTCCGTGAATATATTCACCTGGGTGTATATTTCAATGAATTTCAATACTCCACTTGGCTGTAATTAATTAATTTCCGTGGGCCATCATCCCTACTCTAGGTTCAATCGTTGTCAAGCGGTGGATACCCGGGTTATTAATTTTGAGCTGTCTCCCCGCTCCAGACGTAAATAGGTCGCTCGGCGCCTAAGTTCTCCGCCACTTGCTAAGTGTAATTTGTAAAACTTCAAACTGGCCTCCTCTCATTCTCGTATGCTCTGAAAATGTATATTTCCTTGCATTTGGCTACAATTCTTCACCTTAAATTGCTATGATATTCACATATAGATCGTGAAATCACGCTACCTTATTATATGTCAGTATACCTCTCATTGCTCTTTGGGTTCCCTGTAATTGCTCCCCCTCAGAGATCAATGGTTCGACTCTAGGCATAACCATGTGCCTGGTCTTCTCTGATAAGACCCGAGTTTGATGCCAGACTGCCGTGACGGATTGGGCACATCTTTCCCCTGCTGAGCTCGGAAAATTCATTTCATAAGTGAATTTTTCGGGCCTTTCAGATGGCATCGACTCCATGCAGTATTTACTTTAAGCGGTCAGTGCTCTCGGCAATGGGATCTCTAGTTCCCCATTCAACTCTGTCTGCTGTCTCGTAGACTCTCGTTCTGCCTTCTCAATTGTTCATTCATTTCCTCTAGCTCCGTAGCGGCCTCCCTCAACTGGTCATAAACTTCCTTCAGTTGACAGCTGCATTCTCCCTTCGGATCCCTTGGGTCTGAGAGCTGGTCGCTTCGCTCCGTTCCTTCCTGGGACTGCAAGCTTTTCTCAAGATTCTTTCCGTGCATACGTAATGACTCCTCGTCCATTTGGGTGTGCATTGCTTGCTCCTCTCTCGTATCATAATCCTCTGGTGGACTATATAGCTTCAAATTAGCTGCATTTACAACGACTTCTCTACCTGTTGCTTCGTCTTTGATCCGATATGCATTATTTTGCAGATCCCTTATAATCAGGTAGGGTCCGTGATAGGCATGCTGAAATTTTTTATATTTCCTGCTCTCTGGATCTGAACTAGCAGGTTTCTTTGGTGGTACGACTATCCTGGGTTTGGTGTGGTCTGAGTCGCTCCATTTATGTAGCATCTGGTTAAACCATAGATATTCCGTTGATAGTGCTTCAGCTTCCACATACATCGGGGTTCCTCTGATCAGCTTTCCCTCGAAGTAATTAATCATCAACCGTATCCAGGGATCTTCACGTTGAAAAACGGTGATGTTCCTCAGATCATCTAAGGTCTTCTGATCTCTATCTTCTATCTCGATAGCTAGAGCTTCTTCTTCATCAGCTGTAGGGTATCTGCTTAGCAAGTCAGGTATGATATTGTCCTTCCCCGGGCAATACTCTATTTCCACTTGAAATTGCTGTATGTACAGGGACCATCTTGTCAGTCTTTGACTCGACAAGTCAGTTTTCAGCAGGAACGTTAGGGCTTTATGGTCTGTTCTCAATATAATTCTAAAACCATAAATCAGCTTTCGCCAATACTGTAGGGCATACAGTATCGCGAGTAATTCGATCTCCGTGACCGTATAATTCTTTTCATTAGGTTTCAACCTTCTACTGATAAATGCAATATAAGTTTTCTCCTCTGGCCTGTCCACATTTTCCTGATATAACATTGCTCCAATACCTATGAATGATGCGTCAGTCTGGATAATAAATTTCTGAGTGTAGTCAGGATATCCCAATTTTACATACTCTAACAGCATCTGTTTAGACTTCACGAAGGCTTCCTCGCATTGTTCCGTCCAGCGCCATCTTCCTCCCTTCTTAAGTAAGTCTTGGAGTGGTGCTACGGTCTCGGTATACTTCGGACAATGGTTTGAAAAGAATCCAATAACGCCTAGATATTGCCTGACGTTCTTTACCTTCGTTGGTCTCGGGAAATGTTTAATGACTTCCAATTTTCCCGGATTAGGCCTGACTCCTTGTGCATCTATCACGTGGCCTAGAAATTTAACTTCTCTCTTAGCAAAGTTAGACTTCTTTATATTGACCTTAAAGTTAGCCAGACTTAGGTCATATAACAACTTGCGTAGATCTCTGACGTGTTCTTCGACAGTTTCAGATGTCAGTAGTATATCATCTACGTAACATATGGTTGTAGCTTTTACTTCTTCAGACAGGTTCCGATCTAGCGCTCGTATCAACGCTGAACCTGCTGTTTTTAATCCAAATGGAAGACGTACGTATGAATACGTGTGTTGGTCAAATAAAAATCCAGTTAACAAATTTGTTTTCTCTTCCAGAGCAAGATGGTGAAAACTTGCCGTCAGGTCAAGATTTGAGAACACAGTCTTTCCTTTGAACCTTCTGAGTACCTCCTTAATGGGCGGCACTTTATCAAATTCCGGTATGACCTTGGAATTCAAATTTCGTAGGTCCAGGCATATCCTCACACTTCCGTCCTGTTTAGGTACAACTACCAGTGGGCTGACATAGGGTGTGGCTGTCTTTACAATGACGCCTGCTTCTAGCATTTCCTGTATTGCTTCTTTGACCTTTAAATAATGTTTCTCGGCTACAGGATACGGCTTCTGTTTGAATGGTGTTCAATCGCTGACTTGGAATGCATACTGGAAATTCTTGATCCGGCCAGGTCTCGAATCGAAGACTCCTTTATACTCAAATAGCAGTTCCCTTAGCATTTGCTTATGTTCTGGACCAAATTTAGCTTCCTCAATTTTCTCTTCCAGGCATTCTTCAAATTTTGGTTCGAGGTCCTTTTCAATGTCTGCGGCCAGTGTTGCCAACTCTTCCTCAATGTCTTCTGTTGTCGACACTGCATCCCCAGTCATATCTCCGTATGTATGCCATACGTATTCTTCTGGTCTCGTTTCATTATGCTTTAATGAGAGTTCTAACTCTTCCTTTCCCTCACTTGCGCGAAACATCACAATGTCTTGCGAGAGATCTATAATAACTTTATACTCTCTTATGAAATCCATCCCAATAATGAGGTTATACGGCAGCTTATTCACAAGTAGGAAGCTCTGTGAGAATGTAGAGTTCCCTATCTGCAAATCTAAAAATACTTGGTATTTGCATATCATAACCTTATCTGGTATCACACCTTTTATTTTCACGCTTGAAATAGGTATTTTCAATACGTGAATTTTACTTTGGATTTCATTGTATAATGCCTGGGTTATCAAACACACTGTTGACCCTGTATCAATGAGACTTCTTATCTTCATGCCCGCAATGTTTACAATAATAATGGGTAGTTCCCTTCTTACATTGACCGTCCCTTCATCTAGGTCTTCGATAAGCTCCTCAGGTTTGGCAATCCAGTTAATAACATTCACTGTATTCCATCCTGAACTTATCTCTCTTTGGTCATTTAAATTTGGTGTTTTTTTTTCAATTGCTCCATTCTTTGTGGAGTTCTTCTGCCTTTCTTCATGCTGTTGAAGTTCCAGACTCTTGGCACCGTGATCATTTTTATATATGTCGGGTGACCTTCTATTCCTAATCGCTTCATCCCAATGAACTCGCGATTGTCTCGGATCATCTCCGCGCTCTTCCATGTATCTTAAAGATGCGTGATAACGTTCTTCTGCCTCTTCATCGAACCCACGACTCTGCTCTTGGGATCTCCATCCTTGGTTGTTCCCATTTCGGCCGTAATTCCTTCTGTTATCAAGCTGCTGGTCTCTGGTACCACGCTGATTCCAGTTCTTCCTTCCTCGGTTTCCACGGTTCGATCCTCCTCGATATGCTGGCCTCCAATTTTGGTTTTCGCGTCCTTCGCGTTGCCAGTCGGATTTTTCTGTTTCGGTGCTTGTAGACTTGCTTTTTGTCTGCACCTTAGTCGGCTCAATCGGTGTAGTCGTCATGTTAACTTGTTCCACATTTCGACTTTGCCTTGTGTGCTGCACTGTGGTTAGATCGAGTTGTCTCAGCACTTCCTCCATATCGATTGCAGTTTTGGCGTTTGCTGAGATTAGCAGACGTTGTACTTCATACGGTAGCTGCTTGGCTATCGCTATGCACAAATCTGACTCTCTAAGTCCTTCATCAAGCTCGCGAAAACGGCACAATTGATTCACAAAGAATTCTCCGTACTTAGTCGGATTACTAGTACTGTAACGCCTGGAATACAAGTCCAATCTGAGGTTCTGTTGTATGCTCGCGTTCCAGTATCTGCTTAAAAATGCTTGGCGAAATTCGTCAACGGTGTCGAACGTGTACCGAAAACTCCTAAACCATAGGACACACTCCCCTTCGGTTAGTTTTTCAATCGCTCTCAACCTGCGCTCTGGCGGTACTTTCGCGTCATTCAAGTACTCGGAAACTTCTTTAAGCCAGTACTTGGGTGTCATGTTAGAATTACTCCCAGAGTATTTCTTTGGTTTCTCATCACTAGCCCTTATAACTGTGACTATTTGATTTTGAACAGCATTTTCATGCGGTGTTGACATGGCAATTGGCATACCAGGTGTGGTATACGGGCTGTCACTTGGCATAGCTGCATTCTTTGGAGTAGGCTGTATTTCTATCTCTGCCCATTTGTTTCTCCTATTCTCGTCTATACTTCCTTCGCTAGACCTAGGATTCCGCAACATGGATTCCTCCTGCGCGATCATTCTAGTCTCGATTTGGCTGTGTCTATTTTCTTCCCTTTCCAAACGAGCTAATACCTCTCGTTCTATTTTCTCTAGGCGATCTCGGTTTCTTTCTGCCATAGAAAATATCTTTTCCTTATCATCCTTAAGGTTTCCTTCAGTTGGAGAATTTCCCCCGCTAGACTTTCTCTTACTTCGGCAAGAGTCTTATCGCTGGCTTCAGTCTTTAAGCCTTCTCGAAGTTCTAATTCTTCTCGTAAGCCTGTAACTTCCTTTTGAATGTGACCCTGCATATGAGAGATTTCAGTCCTTATTTTCGTGATTTCTCCCTGGTCCTCATCCTGTCTTTTATGGATAACTGCTAAGTCGCTCTGAGTTTGTTCCAACTCTTTCTGCACTTTCCCGACTTGTCTCTTCATATTTGACATTATCTCCTTATTCTCTTGATCAGAAGTTTTTATTTCCTGGATTTCCTTGCATTGGTCAAGGATATTCTGATCCTGTTTTCTTAAGGCTTCGTCTACCGCCTTGGCGTAACCTGCCATTCGCGTATTCCATTTTACGTCACTATCCTCGAGCCTTTGATCCACGGTCTGAGTGAACGTATTAAATTGCTCTAGTTGACGTTTAGTATTAGCTTCATTCTGACTCTGAATGTCTTTAAGCTCCATGGACATACTGCTTAAACTATCGTTAATTTCACGCTGTGACTCTCTGCACGCTTGCAGATTGCTCTCTAGTTTTAATTCTATAGACTCAAAGCGTTTATCGTTATCATCTTGCATTTCTGAGACCACGCTAACAATATTCTTAGTTACCTCACGCTGGACAGCCTCTTTAACGTCATCCATTTTCTTATTAACCTCTATTAGGTTTGATTCTAACTGCGTGTTTACATTAGCTTGACTAGCCTCTAGTCTAGTGTTTATTTCGGCTTGATTAGCCTCTGGTCTAGTGTTTACTTCGGCTTGATTAGCCTCTAGTCTAGTGTTTACTTCGGCTTGATTAGCCTCCAATTGTACATTTATTGTAGCCAATCTATCTGCTATTTCATCTTTAAATGCTTTAGATTCTTCCTTATTCTTAGCATTAGAATTATCAAAATGTTCCTTTAACTCAGCAATACACCTGAGTACGTCTTCAGTTCCAGCCATCCTGTACTTCTTAATTTGAGATTCAGGTAGGCCGCAGCTGAATATGCTGGCGCGTTCTATTAGAAAGAAAAGGATTCCGATCCCGCGACAACAACACAACATATTACAAAATGTCAAAACCAACTATGGAATGGGTATAGACCCTCGTACCCGTCTGACAACAGTGTCTGACGTCCGAATATCATTTAGAAAGACTCACAATCGCTCAAACAAAGTTTGAGGAAAATATACTATTTTTATGGTTTTCCCCATGAAAACCATGCTATTATTATGGGGTTTTCTGAATCCCATAAGCCATCCACGTACTGGGCGCCATGATAAAGAGAAGGGTATCCATGCTTTGCCACACACAACTGGGCGACATGATAATTTTAAGATCATTTATGCTTTGTTATGTTTTCCCTGGCCAGTTTGCGCAATGCCAAGATCGCTCATATTGCACAGACGCAGGCGGTTCCATAATGAATTAATACCGTCCCACATTGCTTGGGCCATGATAATTAAAGGGGTTTGTGTGTAAGTTACATTTACATTTAAGCATGTTTTATGGAGGATTATCAACATTTATTTTACGTGTTGGCTTATTAACAAATGGGACGCGGCCTTTCCTATTCTATCCTAATTTCTATGCTGTATTTGCTTCTACCATTAATATCTTGGCCGACTATTAGCAGTACCTGTGACTCAATCCTAGTACAGAGACATATCCTCCATGTACCCAACTGTCATCATGTGGACCATGTGTTCGTATCCCAGCTTACTCACTGTCTTTCGAGGTATGGGACGTTCCTGCCCACCATACGACCACATGCTCAGGATTTGAGTCTACCAGGTAACTACTCTACAGGAAATACACAACATTTTCCTAAAAATAACACATTTACTAGTCTAAAATCATGGCTATACAACAAATACAAATAAAGGACAAATTATATTTAATTCCCACAAATAAAAATAGGGTTATTCTGTGAACTTTCTTCTTAAAATAGTGCTACACTGCACTCAAATTTAATTCTAGCATCCTGTCAATGATATTTTCAGACTTCCATGGGTTTCCATAGTGTTCATCATGTGACACAATCTTAGTTAATTGGAGTATCATAACACAAAAATCACATATCACATCAAATGACATTAATAAAACATTACTCCGTTTCTTATGGCATTTACCTTGATTAGCATGAATTCATTATTTTTTTGCATTCATTAACAAATATTTGTTGTGTCGTGCGAATCATCTTCCTTCTTTCCATCAATATGAACGCTTTAAGAAAAGTGGTACTTATCCCTTCCAAAATAAACATGGATAGAATATTTTATAGTTTCACCATATAACGATTTTCTGGGTCTTGTCGGGCTTATCATCGTTACAAATGTGTCATGTTCTGGGAAATCACATACCCGTCTGCATAACTTAGCGTGAACTGGCAAAATGCATTCTAAAAGAAGATGCCTACATTATTTTGGTTCAATTTTCCTCCTCAGAGAATAACTGAGCCAGATATTATCTGATTTCTATGATCCAACAACGTATGTGAGTTGCAACACACCATTCAATTCAATTGGCATCATCATAATACTCATATCTTAATTGCATATTGAAATATCGAGATTCTTCAGTGTCCTATTGTGACTCTAATTTACAAGGGACCGGTCGACCGACCTTCCTCCCCCTCAGCAGGCAATAAAATTCGTTCCAGCTGGCTAGTCAAGATGGCTGCCGCAGAAGTGGTCTACAACCCCACCTCTCTCTGCTGTCAAGGTCAAGTTTGTTTACAAATGCAGTACTGGAGTTACGCTAAGTGTGGCTCCTAAGTAATTGAGTCATTTAATTATTTAACACCTATCCTTAGTGTATTGGGCTCAACTGGCTCCTTAATTAACATTCATGGCTGGGGTGGAATTCTAGTGATAGCCTTGCCGTTCTATGGTGACTACTAGTGGCTTTAGACGCGCATCATAGTGAAAATCCACGATTTTCACCAGCAGCTGTCAATAAAATATAAGGAAATCTGCGTTTCCTAACGACGAATATGATCCTTACCTCTCAG
Source organism: Meconema thalassinum (assembly GCA_946902985.2). Taxonomy (NCBI): domain Eukaryota; kingdom Metazoa; phylum Arthropoda; class Insecta; order Orthoptera; family Tettigoniidae; genus Meconema; species Meconema thalassinum. The sequence continues at coordinate 168,235,320 of OX336396.1, forward strand.
GGTAGGTCATTGATACACATGCTCACTGCGTCTCGACGGACGTCATTCGTGGCCATAATTCGTGCAAGCGTTGGATACAGACAGGCTCTGTCCAATTCGCTGCGAATAATACAGTATGCTCAAGGGCGATACTACTCGTAGATTCAGCCAACTTCTCACCTAACGCGCAAGCTATACTAGTTTGGTCCCCGCAATATTTTATTTACGTAAATCACTGGATTCTACGTTAATTCTGCACGCTATATGCGGCTTCAAACAATACTTCACATAGATGACTCCATTATTAAGGCACCCGCGTTCTCTCTGTCATACCACTTAAGCCAAAGCTTTACATAGCTCCTAACACAAATGTAATAAATTTACTGGCTTACTTTACTTTAATGGTCCTCAAACATAATCCTAAGGATTGACCATATCAAATATTCATTCACATTTCACTGACACTGAAAAAGCTCTCGTATTTCGCTATATTCCACGTTACTTTCTTACTGTTTACCACAATACAATATCTTTATATTAGACATGACACTCTTTGAACGTTATTTAGGCCAAAAATGCCTATTACTTTACTGTTGCCGACCCCAGATTATTATTATTATTACTCATTTAACGTTACCGTTACATCCATCATTATTTTCGACCTGAATGGCCCTAAACAAATCACCTTCCAAGCCATATTTTATTCAAGACGAGTGGTGAAAACTCGTTCAGTAAGTGACTATTACATCTTATTCTCAAAGTGATAAATCGTTACATGGTGAACTATTTAGTTATAATAACATTATAAAATGGGTACTCACTTTTTCTTTTTCGCTGGATGGTGCCAGCGCTTCAGCTTTGGCGCTACCATGACGCTTGATTTAAGCCATCATGTTATCCTTTACACAACACTTAGATTCACACATTTTCCACCTGATAAACATACTTTTATCAGTGGCCTCTTTCACTTCTACACACTGCATATTAATCACTATACACATGAACACTTTAAATCACTATTACATAATTTATGTACACTTATTCACTACTTCACAGGTTGATCCTTAAATCGGACTTCTCCTACGCCTGATCTCAGAGATGCGATGCAATTATGACAACCGCTGGTCTACGTGAAAATCTAACAGCGTTTTACGGACGTTCGATCCTCGTTCCCTGCAATCTTGTTCAGCTCACTATCCAGATTAGGTGGCAATGATTCCCAAGCTCCCATCATTGTAGTGATCCTGATGATAATGTCATATACACTTCTGACAATACCTCCCGGTATTTGAACTGTTCAAAAACATTAAAAGTTCCCTTTTCGCTGTGGCGAATTTATATTTGCGTCAGATAATAGATAAATATCTGTATTAAATTACTTTCGACGCACTTCATGATTACTTATGAAGATTTATGACTTGCTTCTATTGTTCTTCAACGGCGGAGCGTCGATACTTTAACATTTGGTGTGCTTACTGGCAGCGTCTTAGTTACGTGTATACTGTAGAATAACTCTAGGCGAACTGGCTTGGTGTGAGCTGCTCTCCCTTATAAAGGTTTCTCGTACAAAATAGTCCACTGGACACATGAGAGCGACTCCTTTCTTGAAATAATACCTCTTCAGCCGAAATGACATCTACATCTTGTTTATTTAGGTGTGGAGGTTTAAAAAACATTCGCGTGCCGGCGATCGCTTCGGCCAATTAATTACAATTAATTGCCTTAGTTCAGCGCGTCAGGACGCTACTGTGGTGGTTCCCCGTTGACTGGTCACAAAATTACTGCTCTCGAGCGTAAGCTAGGTTGTAATTCGTTCATTTGGAGATATAGGCATTAATTTAGGTGAAAAACCACTCCTAAATTACCTCTCCGTGAATATATTCACCTGGGTGTATATTTCAATGCATTTCAATACTCCTCTTGGCTGTAATTAATTAATTTCCGTGGGCCATCATCCCTACTCTAGGTTCAATCGTTGTCAAGCGGTGGATACCCGGGTCATTAATTTTGAGCTGTCTCCCCGCTCCAGACGTAAATAGTGCGCTTGGCGCCTAAGTTCTCCGCCCACTTGCTAAGTGTAATTTGTAAAACTTCAAACTGGCCTCCTCTCATTCTCGTATGCTCTGAAAATGTATATTTCCTTGCATTTGGCTACAATTCTTCACCTTAAATTGCTATGATATTCACATATAGATCGTGTAGTCACGCTACCTTATTATATGTCAGTATACCTCTCATTGCTCTTTCGGTTCCCTGTAATTGCTCCCCTCAGAGATCAATGGTTCGACTCTAGGCATAACCATGTGCCTGGTCTTCTCTGATAAGACCCGAGTTCGATGCCAGACTGCCGTGACTGATTGGGCACAATATATAAAATCCAACATGGCGACCATCCGAAATATTTAATCGGTTCTCAATATCTACGAATCTATTGCAGCAATCAAACAGAAATTTTGTATGTTGATAGTGGTAATTAACATGAGTAGGATATATGAAAATAGGCTGTATAGTTCTTCACGGAACTACTTGCTGTCGGTCAAGGGCATCATGCGGACACAGATTAACTTGCCGCATGTCTTCTCTAAGGCGATCAAGCCACCTCTTCTTAGGTCGCCCACGAGGTCGTTTACCATCCGGGTTGAGGCACATGGCAGTTTTAGCCACTGATTGTTCGTGACTACGTATGACGTGGCCGTACCAGAGTAGACGAGCCACCCGCATTTATCCTGTATGGGCGCAACTCCCATCCTCCCTCGGACATCGCAATTCTGGATAAGGTCAAGTCGCGTCAGACCAAACACCGAACGAAGCATGCGCATCTCCATAACATACAAGGCTTGCTCGTGCTTAACAGAGGCCGGCCAGCATTCAGAACCGTAGAGGGCGACTGGGCGCACGACGGTCTTGTAAATCTTGGCCTTAAGATAGGTGGGTATCCTGCGGTCAAAGAGGAATCCAGTTACCTCCCTCCATTTGAACCAACTGGCACTCACACGAGCTCGGGCATCAGGGAGGGTGTCACCATCTGAACGAGTCAAGGAGCCATGATACCTGAATTGGTCGACTCTTTGAAGATCTTGACTACCTACAAGGATGGTGTCAAGTGTCGGTGACCCACACTCCATATACACGGTTTTCTGGACATTCAGCTTCAGTCCATTCTCAGCCAGCCTCGTATTCCACTCCTGCAGTTTTTCTTCAAGAACGTTGCGTTCTTCTGCAGCCAATAAGACATCATCAGCATACAGAAGCGTCCATGGATGATGCGACTGGATATCTGATGTTATTGTATCCATGCATAAAATAAACAGAAGTGGTGACAGGGCTGATCCTTGATGGACACCGACTTGAATGGGGAAAGGAGATGTGATTCCCACGGGACATCGCACTACACTACTGCACTTACGATACAGAAGTTGTGTCCAGCGGACGTATTCTTCAGAAACACAATGTGAACGGAGTGCATACCAAATCAGTTCATGTGGAACCCGATCAAATGCCTTCTCGAGATCTAAAAAGGCGATATGAATAGATCTGTTCTTCTCACGGTAAATAATAATGATGATGATTGAGTCTTCAGTCTTTTGACTGGTTTGATGCAGCTCTCCATGCCTCCCTGTCCTGAGCTAATCGTTTCATCTCTACATAGCTACCACACCCTACATCCGAGGCAATCGGTTTAACATATTCTAACCTTGGTCTACCCCTACAGTTCTTGCCCTCGACCCTTCCTTCCATAACTAAGCTTGCTATTCCTGGGTGTCTTAGTATGTGTCCTACTAACCTATCTCTTCTCTTCATTAGCAGTCGCCAGAAACATCTCTCCTCTCCCACTCGTCTTAATACCTCTTTGTTTGTAACCCTATCTACCCATCTGGTCTTCATAATTCTCCTGTAACACCACATTTCAAATGCATCAATTCTCCTCTTTTCTGCTGCACCAATAGTCCAAGTTTCACTTCCATAGAGCGCCACGCTCCAGACAAAGGCTTTCAAAAATGACTTCCTAATACCTAAATCTATATTCGATGTCAACAGATTCCTTTTTTGTAGAAATGCTTTCCTTGCCTGAGCCAACCTACTTTTGATATCCTCTTTGCTTCGTCCATCACTGGTTATTCTGCTTCCTAAGTAACAGAAGTCTCCTACTTCCTTCAGCTTTTCACCTGCCTATTTGATCTCCATAGAGGTTTCTGATTTATTTCGGCTGCATTCCAGTATTTTTGTTTTACATTTATTAATTTTCATCATGAATTCTTTCCGTAAGACGGAGTCCATACCAGTCAAAAACTCATTTAAATCCTCAGGCTTGTCGGCCAAGATGACGATGTCATCAGCAAATCTCAGAGTTGAAATTATTTCTCCTTGAATCTTCACTCCCACACTAAATTTTTCTCCAATTTCCTTCATTGCTTGTTCAATGTAAAGATTGAAAAGTATGGGTGATAAGTTGCAGCCTTGCCTTACACCTTTCTGAATACCAGCTTCTCTCTCATGTCCTTCAGTTCGAATGACTGCTGTCTGGTTTCTGTATAGATTGTATATCACCCTCCTATCCCTGTACTTTATTCCAATAGATTTCAAAATGTCAAACAATTTAGTCCAATCAACGTTATCAAAAGCCTTTTCTAAGTCTACAAATGCCATGAACGTTCCCTTATCTTTCCTTATTCTACCTTCCAAAATCAGCCTGAGACTTAGTACAGCTTCCCTTGTTCCAACATTTCTCCTGAAACCAAACTGGTCTTCACCCAACTCTGTTTCTATCTGGCTTTCAATCCTCTTGTAAATTATTCTAGACAGGATCTTTGAAGCATGAGTAACCAAGCTGATTGTACGGTAATCTTCACATCTGTCAGCTCCCACTTTCTTTGGTATAGGGATGATAACAGTCTTCTTGAAATCAGGGGGTACCTCACCTGTCTCATAAATCCTACACACCAAGTGAAATAACCTGATCAGACCTTCATCTCCTATGCAGCGTAGCAACTCAATCGGTATATCATCTATGCCTGGTGCTTTGTTCCTGCTTAAGTCCTCCAATGCTCTGTCAAATTCTGATCTCAATATTAAATCTCCTTTTGCATCCTCATCAATTTCCTCCTCCCTTTCCATTACACGATTCGCAATCTCCTTTCCCTTAAACAAACACTCTATGTAAGATTTCCATCTCTCAACCTTTTCTTCCCTACCTGTTACAGGCTTTCCATTTGTGTCCTTAATATTACAGCACTTAGTCTTCTTTTCCCCAAAAGTATTCTTAATCCTTCGATAAGCTGTGTCTACTTTTCCTAATTTCAGACAATTTTCTATACCTGCATATTTCTCTTTCAACCATTCTTCTTTCGCTTCCTTGCACTTCTTGTTGACCTCATTTCTCAGACGTCTGTATTCTGCTTTCCCCTTTTCATCTCTTACATTCTTGTATTTCCGCCTTTCATCCATCAATTCTAGTATATCCTGAGTGATCCACGGTTTTCTACCTATTCTTTCTTTCCTACCAATGATTTCTTCTGCGTATTTTGTTATTTCATTCTTCAAAAGTTCCCATTCGTCTGCAATTGAAGTTTGTTTAGGGTTTTTCATTAGTCCTTCCTTTATACTCTTCTTGAATCTTTCATTTACATCCTTTACTTTCAGTCTGTCTATTGCCCACCTTTTTGGCTTTTGACTTTTCTTCAGTTTCTTCAACTTTAATCTGCATTTCATTACAACAAGATTGTGGTCAGAGTTTATGTCAGCACCCGGATATGTTTTACAATCCAAAATCTGGTTTCGAAACCTCTGCTTGACCATAATGAAGTCGATTTGGTAACGCCCTGTATCTCCTGGTCTCATCCATGTGTATATTCTTCTATTGTGGTTATTGAATAAGGTGTTAGCTATGACCAACTCATGCTCGGTGCAGAATTCCATCAGCCTGCTTCCTCTATCATTCCTTTCACCTAATCCGAAATCTCCTACTATCTTCCCTTCTCTCCCTTTTCCTACCACAGCGTTCCAATCTCCCATTACTATATCATTTTCATCACCCTTGATATACGTCAGAATTTCATCTATTTCTTCGTAGACCTTTTCAACATCCTCATCCTCATAATAATAATAATAATAATAATAATAATAATAATAATAATAATAATAATAATAATAACAATAATAATTTGTTGAGTTCCAAGTCTTATTCAGCCGTCCTGAAAAGGGTTTCCGTGGTTTCCCAATTTCACCACCAGACAAATGTCGGGACGGTTCCTTTCAACAGGTCCACGACCAACTTCCTTTCAAAATTCCTTCCCTTAATTAGATACAAGTAAGTGGCCACCAGGGAGATCGGCCTGTCACCATCCCCAGTTGTATCTGCTGACAAATTGCTTTCAGCTCCCAGACACCGTCCTTGCGACTATCCACCTTCTGTGGTAGAGTTCGGTGATTGGTTGGTTGGTTGGTTCCTCAGTTTAGGGGCTGCGACAACGCGGTCATATAGCCCCGTGTACTTTGGGTGTGGGTAGAATCTGTCTGATAACCGGTATTAATTGTGATGGCTGTATAAGTGGGTGTTATCTGTTTTAATTCAAGTAAGGACTGCAGGCATTGATTTTTTTTAAAGTAGTTCCTACTTTTGCCGCCAAACACCACCGTCAATGACCAACTAGTTCAGAAATTAGTTACTACATGCCTTCGCAGTCGGCTCTTGACGACGAACGTAGGAACCTAAGAACGTTAGTCTAATGTTCAACCCATATTAATTTAGCTTCACACAGGTGTAATTAGTGGAAGGTTCTTTAACATGCCATAAATCTATGACTTGGGACCGCCGGCTTTACTTCCTCTCCTAAGGAAGGCATGCTGTGGAAGAGTTCACATGTATTCTTCCCTTACTCTGCTGAATTTGATATTCATCACACAGATTTAAGAATGTACATTTTTAGACTAATACGTTTACTTATATAGCCTAATAATGAGAAGTAGTCTTAAGTTACTATATGATAGGGAATGTACATGTTTAATATAACAGGAATTCAGTGAACAAGAAAACAAGTAAAAATTATAGTGTTGTAGTGACAACAACAATATCTATAAATCATACGCTATGTGCTTGAACAATGTACGGGTACCGGTATGTCCTAATACAGTGAGAATCCTTCCTATAGAACCGAGACTCGATTATGCCACCTGGAGTCTGGGGCACTGTGCACAGTGGGTCAAAATCGAAATCTAGGAGGACAAAATTATTTATTTTCATAATTAAAAAAATCAAAATTTATTACTTCTACAGCATTCTCATACAATTGCCGCTCACTATTCTGTGATATAAACGCATCTTTGTGTAAATCTGTCACCACTGTTCGAGCAGTCTGAATTGGAGGGTGAATGTAAGTGGCTGTGGTTTGGTTGTCTTTGTGTTTAGTGTGATGCTTTAAGATGGAAGATGCAGCTGAAGGTATGATCTTTGTAACGTGCTTCAGTTATTAATGGGCGTAATTGTTACGTAATTTTAGTTATATTAGCATTATATAATATTTAACTATTATTTTTAAAATTATATTTTCAATTAGATTTTTAGTATGTCGCGTCACTCTGCGTCACTTTCTACTTAATGTTAAAATGTAGATCAAGTCTTGTAGTTTACGCCTGTTATAAGATTGTTTGTATCTTTTTGCAACCTACCTAGTTATTTTACGTTTTAGAAGGTGCCGCGCTACCAGTTCTCACACGATCACAACTGTTTGAAGCACTGGGTTCGACGATTATGTCAAAAGTGGAACTTTGTGAAGTTGTTAAAAGTAAATTACGGGTAGAAAATTGTTCTGAAGAGATAACTGAATGCTCTATCCAACTCCTAGTCATAGACAATTTCTAGCACGTTTAGCTTAAAAAAGGTCTTAACTGATGTTTATTATGAAGTAAACAAATTATATAGCCTACGTTACTTTCACTCTAAATTCATGATTAAAACGTAAAAATAATTTTGTCCCCCTAGATTTCGATTTTGACCCACTGTGCCGTGGCTAGCCGCGTGTTGAGCCAGGCGCTAGCAGCAGCGTAGCGCCCAACTAGTTTGACACATTTAAACTTCGTAACATATTTAATCATCATTACTTATATGAATTTCAGAGTACTTGATGGAAATGCTGTCCTTCAATTTCTAAACGCACATTGTACCAACGTAAGAAGTTTTTGATGTGTAACATCTTTCCACTCGGTTGGTGGATATTTTTGTGGGAGTGATTTTGAAAAATGAGACGGAAGTGGATCGGAAAGTTCCAGCTGGCAGTGGTGGATGGAACGGAAGTGTTACACGCACTGCCAGCTGGAGAATGTAAATCACATATGGATTACTTCAAGGTTTTGAAGCGCAATTACAAATATGTCTACAAAAAATCATCTTCAAGTTGTCGTTCTTTGGTGTGAAAATATTCATTATATCATATTTGCTGAAAACACTTATGATTTATTAAGAGACTGTTTTTTCAATCTCTGGATAAAAGTGATGGGCACTCACTCGCCGACTAACTTTCCTCAACCCTTTCGTACTGAACGGTAAACGCTCATGCGAAATCTAGTGTCAACTCATTGAAACACAAACCACATGTTTTCGTATCAGTATTTAAATGTTGAAATGCTTTTATATGAATCATTGTAACTGGTCGGCAAAGCCGGTAATATCTATCTGCACAGTGGATATTGAGATACTAACCCACATTGCTGTAATGCAGTGGTCAATGTAATACTGTATATATCGATGATTTAATACGGGAACTGCGCTAGCCCCTCAAAGACCACTAGAGGAATTCTCTTTACTGTCAAGTAGACGTATTCATAACTAATTTAAAACTCAATTCCACGCAGGAACATTATCGAAAAAAAGCAAAATATAAATGGAGCATAAAAAATACTTCCATATCATTACCGGCACTTGAAAATGAGTACCTGTCCTGTACTCCGAATGTCTGTGGTTGTAATGGCTGCGCGGATAAGATCTTGGACTGCGAATCATGAGGTCTTAGGTTCGTTTCCCAGTCCCGGCAAATATTCTTGCTACCGGTTATCGATTTAAACGATATATATCATAACATAATGCGTCGTTTTAACAAAATCTACATGAAATTACGATTTATCTAATTTTTATTACTAAACTTTGAACCAAACAGGAGTTGGGAAATTTGATTGTATTGAACATTATTTAGATAGACTAGAGACTATGGTTTCTTTCCTCCTCTTAATTTACAATATAATATGTGATGCTTGTTCAAACAAGTGTGTCAGTAGTATATCTCCAATTCAATCTATACAACTCCAGTATGAAAACGGAGCGTAAATTAACATTTTAAGAATGTCCAAGCTGTGTAGTATACGAGTAGGATAACATGTCAGATGATACACATCATATGCGACTACTGTAAGGCTCGTATCTTTTTGTACACTCTCCTGACTGATATTTGGTATCAGCGCAGATATTTCGTTCTCGAGTGCCTCCAGAGTACGGGGATTTTATCTGTATACCTTTTGTCTGTGGTTACCGCACAAATAACAATTGCACGGCAGTAGGATAGAAAGGCCGAAGCTGGCACAGGGGCTAATGGGTAAGATGGCCGCCGCGCGCAACCAGCCCTATGTTATTCTTATGGAGGGGACAGTCAGAGCTGGCACAGGGGCTATTGGGCAAGATGACCGCCACCCCCTGAGACCGTCAATGACGTCACAGGGAGAGGTCGGCCGTGTAGTTGCCAAATGGAATATTTATTATTATTATTATTATTATTAGGTAATTATTAATTGATCATGTATAATCCAGACCAGCCTTATATTGTCCGCCTCTTGGTGTAGTGGCTAGCATTCTTGGCGGTCATTCCTGAGGTTCGAATCCCGGCTCTGCCAAGAAATTTAATTTCTGGTCTCAGGAGTGGCACGGGGTACACTCAGCCTTGTGAGGCAAAACTGACAGGAGCTGGCTTTTGATTCATACCTCAACCATTCTGCCTAACCCAACTTCACCTAACCTAACCTAACCTAACTTCAAAGTCAGAGCAAATATGAGAGCAAATGTGAGAGCACACATAATAAACTAAGTTTTAACCTAACCTAACCTAACCTAACCTAACTTTACCTAACCTAACCTAACTTAAAAGTACGAGCAAAAAAAAAAAGAAGAGCAAAAGTGTGAGAAAAAAAGTGAGAGCAAATGTGAGAGCACGAATAATAAACTTAGTTATAACCTAACCACACCTAACCTAACCTAACCTAACATAACCCACAGAAACCTCATTTAAAGATTTTAGATTTTACATTTTAACATTTTACATTTTAACATTTTAGATTATTGATTTTTTCATTTTACATTTTTTAGATTTTACATTTGATTTTTTGTATTTTAGATTTTAGTTTTTTTTTTTAGATTTTACATTTTAAATTTAAGATTTTTAGATTTTAGATTTTACTTTTTACATTTTCCAAAAAGAGTAAACTACAAGGCCACATACCTAACCTCACCAAACCTAACTTTACCAAACCTAACTTAAGCTAATCCAAAGGCTAATGCACATACACAAAGTATATAAGGGTACAAGCAACTATCCCTATGCTAGTCTTATAGGTTACTGTACAACATGATAACTACCCCAACCGTTTTTTTTTCATTTTGTTGTTTACACATATGTCAATTTTCCAATTTCCCATTTTCAGTTTTTTTAATGTCAGTTTTAAGTTTTTCAATTTCATAACATGGAAACATGGATTTTGCATTATGTTGTTTACACATTTATCAATTTCACAATTTCCCATTTACAGTTCATAAAATGTCAGTTTAAAGTTTTTCAATTTCATGATATAGAAACATGTATTTTCCAATTTGTTGTTTACACATTTGTCAATTTACCAAATTCCCATTTATAGTTTCTAAAATTTCAGTTTAATGTTTTTTTTCTATTTTGTCAATATGGAAACATGGATTTTCCAATTTGTGTTTTACATGTTCATTTTGCATTAGGAGTGGAGAGAGGTGGGTAGTAATTAAAAATGTACAAGCAGTGTCCATACAATACTTTTTTATTTTAAATACATGTACACTATTTACACATAATACATTTTTATATATATTCCTTTTTGTTATAAATTGTACAGTTGTTTTTATTTTGTTTTCTATTTTATTTATTTTTGAGTATGAATGCCATTTTTTATTTTTGTTTTTTATTTTTGTAGTGCTATTGTTTTATTTCCTAAATTTTTTTGTTTTATGTATTTGCTAGTTGCAGGCAGAAGATTTTGATATTCATAACTTAACTCTTTAAGCATGGTTAATGATTGAGTAATGACCATAGGCATGTGTACCTATACCATCAGCATCAATCATTCTTTTATCATCACCAGGACACAAAGCAATTTTGTTTAGTCTTATAGATGATATGTCATGTTGTTTAGAAGCGATAATGTTCATTGGTATTCTTTTTACATTGTTTTTCATGACACAATCCTTATAATCTTGAAAGCTTATAAAATTTTTGACAACACCTCTGTTAATACCTTTAATCTTTTTGATTTCTTTACCATTTATGTCTAAAGCGTACATTTTAGCTCTAAGTCCAACAAATGCTTTTATAATTTGTCCACAAGCCTCGTCTTTAAATTTCCCCAACGTTTTCTTGTTTGATGCAGAGTAACATATGTGATTAGCAGGATAATCTGATGTGTCCAGGTGTTCTAGGAAATCCAACTTGTCTTGATATACATCTGGGGTGTTAACCAAATAAATGAACGAGTCGGTATCCATATACATGAGTTTAAGGTTGTTCATTCCATAATAGGGTAGCAGGACATCATAGTGGTGGGAATACATTAGAGTTTTTGAAATATCCAGTATACACATTCCAATATATATATATAGGCTTATTGAATACAATGTTACCTTTAGCCATGTGGAAAGCAGCTAGGTTAGGACCATAAATTGTTCTGTCAATAAATGTCGGCTTTGCTATTAGCTTTTCTGCCTTTCTGCTGTCAGTCACAAGACGTATGTCTATTCTTTTACGGATATTTTCCATTGTTTTTCCAAAAACGGCATTGTTGAATAATTTGTACAGATTTTTCTCAAAATCCTTTTTGGCTTGTTTTCGAAGGTTGTTATTAAAATCAACGTAGGCCTTTAACCAAGGTCTTTGCTTAAACTTTAACACACGATGAATTTTTATTAATTTTATTCCATGCTCTAAAGCCTGTTTTAATGCCATGTAGTGAACAACATATCGCCTTAGATTTCCAAAATGAGGAATTAGTTTTTTCAGAGACGAATCCTTAGGTTGTGTACACTCTGGTAGGAAAGGTAAATCGTTGTGTAGATCATGAAGGTCATATGGGTAATCAACATCAACGTCTAGAATGTATCCCACAGGATCGTCTTTCTTTAGTTTTTCTAGATCAACACTATCTGGAGAAACCCACTGAAATCCACCATAAGGAAGGGAGTGGCATATAGCTCACCCGTATTGGTTGTTGGCATCATCATAGGTAATAAACTGCGATGGTTTCTCAGAATCATAGGTTTCCATGTATTTATTGTTAGCTTCAGCATACCGATGAGACACTTGGCATATGCCTCCACGTATTCCAGACTCGATTAGAAGAATCTGATCGTAATCCTGTAGCAATTCCAGTTCAATTCCTGTGTAAAGGAGCATTGCCTCGAAACTTAAACCAGGCGAAGTAAAAAAAAAGTGTGCAGCATCTACTTGGTGTGTTTCTAGTGTTTTGTTTCTAAACGTTCCAAAGCTGTCTGCAAGAAGGAGTACATCTGAAGTTAGGTAGAGGTCACTATATTCCCCTAGAGTTTTAATGTTGAACTGTTTCCAGACATATTTGGCATGTTCATAGTCTCCTTGACTAACATTTTCTTGACTTAATTTGTTAAAGAATGCCTCTTTTGGAGGTAAACACGTTTCACTTTACTTTTCCCATGAGTCAATGTAATCATAACAAAATACCCCTTTGCGAGTCATGAGCATTGCATTTTCTTTTCCAAAGTACTTGTCTGTTTCAGGGTATGATGTTAAGTTGGAAACTAAGTTTTCCAAACTACTCGGCATTAACAGAAACGTGTCCACAAATCTAAGCTTAACATTTCCTACATATTTGGTAAAGGAAATGTACTTTTCTTTGGAGTTAGCGATAACATCCACTCTCTCAGTAGTACATCCCAATTGCTTTACAGTGAAATTTGCGTCGTAGCCACTCATATTATGTAGAAACACAGGAACGGGGTTACGTTTTTTACACCTCAAATTACAGTTATTGTGAGCACTTCCTCGGTATTCCCCTGTAATATGGCAGTGGTCTCGTACTTTCCAGTCCTGTTGGGTAAATGGTTTTTGACACAAATAACAGGTTTCAGAACATTGGAACTCTGCTTCTTGATCCTCAGTTAAAGCCTTTGGAACATTTAAGCTGTAAAGGCGATCAATTTCATTAGCTATTGAGATCAAACAGTCCATAAACTTTTCTGCAGCGTCAGGCCCACGATAAATAACAGGTTGGCTTGGAAGATTTGTCTTTATGTGTTCCACAGCAGGTGAGGGTTTAACGTATATACCAAAGCTCATAGGAACATGACTCTGGTATGGCACTGTATAACTTGCCTCAGGATTAGGTAGACATGTTTGATAGGGTAACAGTATACTTTCAAAATCTACATAGATAACGTAAGGTATTCTCAGCATTTTTTCAACATTTAAGAATTTGACAATGGAATTTTTAATAGGCATTTCAACCCTAGCAATGTCATGCTGGACACACAAAGCTCTATGCTCTTTCAATTTTTCCATTCCTTGTTGACCATATCGATTATCGAAGTGAGTAAAACACCGTTTACACGTATATATCTTATGTCCGCGGTGAGTAATCTGATGTCCTACTAGTTTATCAAAGTCTTTGATAAAGACGTAGTGGTTCTGGCTGGATGATGAACTTAGCAGAAGGAGGTGACGATGGTCTTGCAGCTCTTGATCCACAACCTATAGAGGGAACAGTTTATTGTTTTGTTCCAATCCAAATACATTAATGGATATATCGTTGGCTTTTTCAAATTTGGGAATGTCAGCTAGCGATGTAGGAAACGATATTACAGAAAAATCATACTTGTTGTCCAGGTCCTTTTATTTACTAATGCGATGAGCATTCTTTTTAACCAGTTTTGCTAAAATGGCATACATAAAACACTTTTCATCTTTCAAGTTTTCAGGGTTAATGCAGGCTTTTCTTGCATATATAGCTGCTGGTAATGGAATATATGTGCTTCCACGCAAGGGATTGTACTTATTTATTTTCAATCGTATTCCTTCCACTGCTAACAAAGCCCAATTACTGCCCTTTAGCTCAGATTCCTCCATTTCCGTAGTTAACTTTGTAAATTGTGTTTACAAGAAACTACTTAAGTCCGTTTCCAAAAATAGGGCCTGATTTCGTGTTTTAAAAGCACGATCTGTAATTTCATTGGTAGATGTATGAATTAATCTACATTCATCCACAAGATTAACTTTGATCGACTTGTGCATTGCTAGTTCTTTCTCCATAGCTTGTATTATTTGCTATTTAGACTCTTTAAGGTATGAATTTAAATCCCTACACGTATCACAACGTATGAAATAGGATTTAAGTCGACCTTCAAAAGATGTCTCATATTCAATAAGTCCATTTTTGTCAGGGACCAGTGACAGTAGGTAATGTTTTGTAGGCTCCGCTTTTTGTCTTTTAGCTGCCGACACAACATTACAACATTCTTCATGCCGACGTCCGTTGTACACATTGTTGAATGTACTACCACACGTTTTGCATTCATGAAATTCACCACACGATACTTCATGTCGCTTCCTATGACAGTCTCGAAGAAAAGCTTTTCCACACTCTTTACACATATAGCTAGGAATGGCTTCTTCCATCACGAATGTTGATTTCTGCAAACAGCTGCTTACTGCGTATCACAAGGCTAGAGGTTGGTCGGTGAGACGGTCTTTCACGATGTGAACACCGTGAGAGGTAGTAGTCAACTGGTGATATTCTTGTGAAGGGTCCTCTAATATACCCCTAGTCTAGACCAACAGCTCTTTACAGCGTATGACAAGGCTGTAGACTGCACAGTGAGACGATCTTTCACGATGTGAACACTGTAACAAGTAGTAGTCAACTAATGATATACTTGCTAAGGGTTCTCTAATATACAATAGTCAAGACCAACAGCTACTTACTGAGTAGTACAAGGCTGTACAATAGTTGTTTTGACAGTCTTTCACGATGTGGTCACTGTGAGTGGTGGTAGTCAACTTCGGCCTTTCTATCCTACTCACGGCGCTGAAACTAGCGAACAAATTAACTGCAAACTTCTTCTTGAGAAGATAAGTTTCCACTAGGAAAATTCCATGTTTTGTTCTATACCTAACACTGTTCCCGTGATACGAGGTAGGCTACAGTATTTCACAGCAAGTCTTAATTATCACATCATAAGTATCTTGTCATCTGCGTATACAGGGTGTAACAAAAATGTACGGCACTAAAAACTGGACACATCCCTCACACTTAGACGAAGAAATTATGTTATATTAACATGGGTCCTGAAACGCTTTGTTTCCCTCTTACACCTCATTGTCGCCTACTCATTAAGCATGGGAATCACACAAGAACAGAACGTTAGAATCGAGGAGAACATGCACTCTTGGTTACGTCTGGTTACGTTGTCATTATCGTTGGTGCACCGCCAGTGGTTTGTTTTACATGGCCCAATTGCCGTGCGATGTGCCTTTAGCTGTGCGACAAGACATGTACTTCTTTCACGATGGAGAACCTCCTTATTTTAGTGTTGATGTTTGTCGGCTTCTAAATATCAGATTTGGTGACAAATGGATAGGTAGAGGTGGACCAATTGCCTGGCCTCCACGCTCTCCGGACCTACAATTACTGAACTTTATTTGTGAGGGCATTTGAAAGCTCTTGTGTATCGAACCCCAATACAAGATGTTCGATGGCTCCATGCCCGTATTATGGAAGGCTACGAAACCATACGCAGTACTCCAGAGATACATCAGCGAATCCGAGATTCACTGCGACGAGACGGTGGGTTGATGCATATATCAATGTGCACGTAGGGCATATTGAACATCTCCCGTGAGAAATAGTTGCATGTTGTATGCTGGTACGTTCTGTTCTTGTGTGTTTCCCATGATAAATGAGTTGGAAACAATGAGGTATATCATGGAAACAAAGTGTTTCCGGACCCATGTTCATATAACATAATTTCTTCGTTTACGTGTGAGGAATGTGTCCTGGATTCTGTGCCGTACATTTTGTTACACCCTGTATAATAAATGCTATGACAGCATTCAATGCTTCACGGTGTGCTGCTGTAATCGGCAGATATTATTTCCTCTTCTGTATCATCCTCATGAAACTCCTCTCCTTCTTAGCACCTCCTCATTCTCATTCTATCGGTCCATTTCACTTTCTCCATTCTTCTCCATAACCACATTTCAATACTTCCTAAATATGTTTGTTGTTTCTGTCCATGGTTCCGAACCATAAGACACCACACTCCACACAAAACATTTTGCAAACCTCTTCCTAAGTTTGATCGCTTCTTCACTGCTCTCTTCCGCATGGAGATTCTGCGTCTCACTTCTTCCGTACAACTTCCACTGGAGGTTATCAAGCTTCCTAAATACTGGAATGATTCTTGTATTGCTGGATATAATATCGCTTATTCTCATCATCATCATCATCTTGAACCGGCTCCAGTTTCCCGGGTGCGGTGAATGAGCGCTCTCCATTTAGTTCTCTCCAAGAATGTCTCCCCTTCCACGACCAGCTGCAAATCCAGACCTCTCCCTGCAAGATCATTTCTTTCCTGGTCGATCCATCTCTTCCTTGGTCGACCTCTTGGTCTCTTGCCTTTCAGTTCTTTCTCAAACCACACTCTAGCTGTTCTAATAATACAGTAATAAAATAAAAAAAATAGAGGAATGATCCCCCGCAGAGTCCATGGCTGAAGTCGAGCTGGGAGGATAAACGATTAAAAATATTATATTACTTGTTTTGTTATTAATTTTGAAGTATCAAACACCTCATGAGACGTTACTCACGGATTAGTGGGAAGCAAACTTCCCCAGTAAACGTTTTCCCACGTTGTTATGAGACCGGTAGAAAAACGGTGCTATTTCACTACGTACGTTGTTGACATTCGAGATGACCGACAAGGCTGTCTTCACACGGCGTGAAGTGGCTAGTACTTGTATGTGCGCTCACTGCCCGTGTCGAACATGACACGCGCTGGTGAAGACATAAGCAAGCGTGGCTGACGTGTACTGCCCAATTCTTGTAAGATCTGCTGTCACTTACTGTAGGCTATATCCACTTGATTATCTCTCACTGTCACTCATGATCACTTTAGAATGAGAACAAGCTGAGTATGCACCAGTGAAGTATCCAAGAGTGTGTTTCACACCCCATTCGGTCGCCACCGCATCCCTCGGAACGAATTCTGGAGAGCTTTAGACACGATCAGGGCGGATTTAACTTTTTGGCACCCCTAGGCAAAATAAAAATGCCCCCCCCCCCAATTTTTAGTTTTGTGTGAAAATTGAGTGGTAGTTAGTAAGGCAACCCATTAAAAATTCGAGTTTTTTTACACGTATAATAAAATTGTAGGTGTGCTAACAAAAATCTTCCTCCGTGCTTTTTTTCAGCAAAAGTTTTGATAATATCGTCAAATTCCATATCTGATATTAATTTCGCTTCAATTCAGCTTCATTTGACAAACTAAACGGTCCTGGCTGGTGGTTGAGCTCAAATAGTCTTTTATGCGCTTTAAACATGAAAAGGAGCGTTCGGCACTGCAGTTGGTAACTGCTGTGCAGTTCAACAAGCGGTAGGCTATTTCAACATTTGGAAACACTCATAGTAGATCATTCTGTCGAATAAATTTTAATATTTCTAAAGGCTGGTTATTTTCAATTTTTTTTTTACTTGGCAATATTTTTGAAAGTGGCACAACTCGTTTATAAATATTTGTTCTATATCATTTGGAAAATATTGTTGTAATGTTGCCGCATATTTCCTTAATTCAGGTTCATTCAACGTACCAAATTCGATAAGTGCGATAAATTTTGAAAAAATCTTTCATAATCGGCGCAATTGTCTTTCAAATCTGTATAGAGTCTATCCAAAATTATATTGAAAGTATTTACTCTGAAATTCTCTCTTCCACCTATCTCAACATCATCTTCATACAATTCATCAGACATTAATTTTCTTCGTTTCTTCCTACGAACGTCTTTTTCAAACTCCTGGGTGGTAGAAATTTTCCGTGCTGTTTCTTCATAAAGTTCAACATTTTTCCGAGTATCTTCTACAAAACCAACCAACGATTTGTACAAAACCAAAATATCTGAAATGCTGGTATCCATGGCTTGCTATTTCTGACTTGTAGCATCAAATCGTTCCAGTAAAACAGACCAAATACTTAGCATAAATACACTTTCTAGTCGTTCCATATTATTCCGAAGACTTGTAGCGTTATTTCGAACTATTGCGTTTTCGTTGGGATTTTCCTCAAAAGGTGATAAAACATTTATTATTTCCTTCCAAAATTCAACCAGGACAGAAACCACATCAGCACGTGCAGACCAACGAGTTGTAGACAATGAGTTTAGTTTCGCAAATTTTGAATCAGCAAAATTCTGCAAAGCAGACCATCTTTCTGTCGAATCTAAGAAAAACTATACAACTCCTGGACCAATTCAAAAAACTTACTTTCTTCTGTACAGCTTTCTGCAGCGTGTGTACCAACCAAATTCAACGAATGTGCATCGCGAGAGGATTGTCGTTTTTTTATTCTAGCTTGAAGTCCCGAATATATGCTCTTCATGTTAGCAACGTTATATGAAGATTGCCCTCTCATATCAAGATTTTCTATGTCATGAGATTTCAAAGTAGATGTGACTGCATCATATAAGTCTTCACCTTTGTGACCTGGATTGTCTAGTAAGTTAAAAAACGTTCAGTAATAGTGCCATCCGGTTTTACATATCGTAAAATGAATGAAAGTTGGTCAATACGAGATGTGTCTGGGGTCGAATCCACAATGATAGAATAGTACTTTGCAGTTTTGATTTCTTCAACTATTTTAGACGTCACTTTTTTAGCCATAATTCCGATGACCTCTGCATAAATAGTTTCGGATAGGTAGCTTGTACTACCACTGCCTTTATCTCCATAATTACTAATATGCTCATCAATAAATGGACCGAATTGTGTTAAATATTCTATTAACATCAGAAAATGTCCATCGTTAGGAACGCCGAAATGCTTATTGCTGCATGTGCCCCTAAATGAGAGTCCACGACTTGCCAAGGTTTTGACAGTAGCAACAACTCTTTTAAGAACTTCTTTCCGGTACGAAATGTTTTCTTGAAATCGTTGTACTAAAACATGATCTACTCTTCCATGTATATTAGCTCTTTCAAAAATTTTAGAAACGATTGTTTATGATGATCTGAATTTTCGTGGGCAGAAGCCAAGTCATGGATGTTTTTCCAATTATTGAATCCGTGTCTGAACGCAAATTCGTCAGTTGTGTCTCCAAAGAGCCAATACGGTGCACAAAAAACAGAACCTTTACTCTTGGAATAAACAAGCCACTTACGATCCCCATTTCCCCGTTCTGAAGGTTTCTTACACTGAGTGGTTCAAATACCTATTATATTCAGGCTACACTCGCTTGTATTCTTTAAAATCACAATCTTTATTCTGATTGTAACCATTCAATGCAACGTGCTCTTGTTAAAATTCATTCGCAATCCAAGTAGCCGGATCACTGTTGAATACAAACCCATTTTCTCAATTTCACTCACTTCTGCTTTCTCATCAGAAAATGTAGGTAAATCTGAATGAGCTGTAGCTGGTACATTTTCTTCAACATCAATATTTTCAGGTGCAGAGTGAGTAGCATTCAGGATGGCAGAAGTAGAGGAAGGGCTAGAAGGAGGAGCATCTGAAGATGGTTGTTGACCTATACATTTACACAAAAAAACGTAAGTTCATTGCTTTTGAAAAACTGATTTCTTACATTATTCAATTAATATTTTGAGCAACTTACTTGTCGAAGGTTAAAAAAAATTCAATTTTTGGCGTTTTAGCCAAATTTTTTCTTGTTTTTGCGCCTTTTTAGATGCTTGCTTTCTACATTAAGCACCACTTAATATTTTAGGTCCATCCATTTTCAATTTTTAAACGAAAAATGAATATGTTGTGACGCGCCAAATTTTAGCTCTGAGATAATTCGAATTATCGACTGTTAACTGTAGTTCAATGATGTGAAATCTATTAGATAAATTGACAAAAGAGATCAACATCAAAAAGACGTCAGATGAATAATAGTTTATAAGCAGGAAACAAAGACCAGTCTTCACAAAGAATTTGGTGAGGTTAGATAGACCAAACTCCAGCAATTAACAACTCGAACACTCGGAGAATAATTTATGTGAATGCCCTCGCACATATAGCAGTCCAGCTTCGTATGAAACATAACCCTACCGCACTGAACCCAGTCTTCTGTTCAGGGGCGGTTCTTGGCGTAGTGCCACCGTGCCATGGCACTGCCCTCTAAGAGAAAATAAATTATTCATAGTCCTGAAAGAATAATTTCGAACGCCTACGTTTAATACCGGTATCTAATTAGTTTCAAATTACTTTGTAGTTAAAATATTCCGTCCGTAAAGAATGATCATTGAGTCCGTATTTGCCCCAGTGATATCTTGAGCCGCGGTCTATACGGCCCGGTTGACGCATGCGCAGTCCAATTTACGATCTTTTCCGTAACCTCTCTCGTCACTCGTTATGAGGAAATATGCTGGTCTCCGTGCCGAATAGAGTATGGCTCAAAGCGGTTCTGAAAGTGAAGTGCAATGCTACCTATCGGCCATTACGAGGTACTGGGCCAGCGACATGCCTATCACAAGCTGTCACAAAGGGAAGAGGGTGTGAGCCATTGGCCTGATTGGCTGGAAGTAATTTGACTCATTGGTTATTGGTGGGGTGGGGCGTTGGTTGACACAAACTGACAACCAATCGCTCTCACACAAAGAGCATTAATTCTCGATTTCTCTAAAAGGGGGCTCTGGGTCCAACAGTGAAATTTAAACTTGCCGTAATAATTAGTAAAAATAATATGTAGGCTATGTATTTATTAATTCCTTATTTGGCAAAGTGAATAACTAAGAGAATGAATAAAAGAGAAAAAAAGTAAGATCATGACTACCGTAGGCCTACATGTTAAGACTTCACGGATTACTCTCGGTAGCTAAATATTTATGGTTGATAAACCATCTGCAACTGTCAGGCTGGGATGAAATCGCGCCAATTCCTATTTGTAGTCTAGTCTATCTTCAGTTCTTGTTAACGGTTCGTGGTTATTTTTAGTGAGTCAAGGTGTTAAAGAGTCAAACATTGAGTTTGTGTTGTAGGCTATTAGTGAGTGAATGGTTGAGTGCTAAAAAAGTTTCTTTTATAGCCTATATTTTCTTATCGTATATATTATATTCGGTAAGTCCCGATGTGAAATGTTGACTAACAAGATTGGTGTAGGTCCTATATATACACCGCAAATCGAACCCTGCTCTGATATACTGTTATGAAAATACCAATATTTTCATATTTTTTTTTTACTTGGCACTACCCCTTGCGTGGGACTGGAGCCGCCTCTGCTTCTGTTACAAACGTAACAAGGCTTTTACAAGCCTCACACGAAGTAAATCCACACTGGACCGAGACCAATCACCTGTTTCATCAAAGTCTGCCCCTCCTCTGTCACCGAGAATGCAGGAAAAGGACCCTACAGAGCTCTGCAGAAAATGCAAATGCAACACAGAAGAAGACGGGGAATCAGCTACATGCGAGGCATGCGAAAGAAGGGAACATAAGAAATGTGCGGGTCTGACGCAAGGCGATCTAGACACGCTTACGAGGGCTAATTGCAGACTCACATGGATATGCAAAGAATGCAAAACAATGCTGCGGAAAGCAGGGAAACAAGATGACCTCATACAAAGCCTATTAAGCTCTATAGAATCCATGCAAGCATCCATAGAGCAAATGAAACAGAACATGGAAACCACACTCATAGAAAGACTACAAGAAGCGGTAGCCAGGGATATGGGAAAAAACCTCTCTGCCCCCGGCAAGAACCAAAAACAGCAGCCACAATAAGCCGGACGAAAATAGAAACAGGAGCCCTCCATGCAGACGTAAAAAAAAGAAATTAACAAAGCTACCACGATAAGTCACCAGCCACACAAAACATGGTAAATGTACCGGCCACGCAAAACAACCAGAGCGCGCCCCAAGATAATCACACCAGTCTCCATCCAAACGAGGCTTCGACCACCAACGCGCAGCAAACAGAGGCGGAAACAGAAGACCCACTTTTTCTCAATCTTATTATATATCACATGGGTGGTATTGGATCGTCTTTAAGGGGTGCTCATTACTGTTGTAGATGCATGAACATATTCAGATTTCAATTTTATGTTTTTTAATAAAAAGAATTGTTGTCAAAATTTGCCGCCCCCTGAAATCTGCCACCCTAGGCTGCCACCTATACAGCCTATACGTAAATCCGTCCCTGGAAACGATTTTTTACGAACGTAAGTTATTTCCAGATATTTGAAAACACTAGATATTTCGCTGCCTTAGAAAGGGGGTAAACAAATCCAAAAGTATTTCTATACTGGAGGTTTACTGACACTACCCTCTCTGCAGGGATTGATAGAATTTACGAGCTGATAGAGTTAAGGCTTTCAGGGCTTGCATTCATAACTATGTATTGCTCGGGTCTAAGCTGGGTGGACCTGAGAGGAATGTGAATCGCAGGCTATGAGTAGTGGTGGTTACGAGTGAGGAGGTTTCTCGGTCCTTGCGTAGTAACAGAAGCAAATACATTCATCAGTGATTCACACTCATTCCCAACGCCACACTGGTTTCAGAAAATACCCTATGTTAGCAGTATTGGAATAGACGAGAATGTCAGGTAACACGGCGGGCTGTCCACAGGCTTGTCAATTCTCGCCTGCTCCTACCCTGGCTCTGCTTCATCCCGCAAGTTCACAGAGCTTAGACGCGAGCAGTACAGGGTCATCATCTATGTCCGCCAGCTTTGACTGGCGCAGATCGTGGGCGTGCGTACCCGGTTCAGCCAGTGGTAGCGCGCACTTTCACAATTTTTACCAAACATGTTCAATAATGTGTACTCTCTTGTAACACACACCTGACTTCTTCTGATGAAAGAATGTGTGTCAACTCTTTTATTATTTATGGAGCCTGTTTCCTTGAATCGTTTAGCGAGCCTCCTAATTGTACTGGCATTAGGCACAGGTCTTCCTGGAATTATGGATATACAAACGTTCGCGCAATGTGAATTGGTGTCTTGGCATAACCAACAATCACAGTAATCACAATACTCACTAAACGTGCAACACTAACGTCTAATATTTGCAGATACACGTCAATATGAATGACAAAACACGTGTGAACCAACGATATGAGTCCGCGGAGCGCGTAAACCACCGGCTGAACCACGTACGCTCACCCGCGACCTGCGCCGGTCACAGCCGGCTTAGCTTGCCGTATTTATCACGGCGCACATAGATAATGACCCTGTACAAATTGTCCGGGCTTTAAGGCCGTGGCCCAGGCAGGATGTTATCTCCCGACGTTTCACCGAAAGCTGCGTCCGGCGCAAGGGTCTGCTCCTGACTGCTAACTAACGAAAGGAGCGGACGCTTGATAATGCCGGACGCAGTTTTCGGTGAAACGTCGGGAGATAACTTCATACCTGGACCACGGCCAACAAGCCCGGATAACTTGTATATCTGATAGAGTGTTTGACGAAAGAGACAGAAATCACAAACAGCATGTGCTTGAAGCTTGGGGACAATCTCAAAGGGAAGAAGTCAAGCTATCAAGCTCGAGAGCAGGATTGAGCAGACGATCCTAAAGTATGAAGAGACTGGCAACATCAGGTCCTGTTTGGAAGCCATTGCACACATCCAAAAGTTGCACTAAATGCTGGCATCAGAAAAATCTGCGAAGCTGACCTCGTAATGACAATGGTTATGAACATCTGATTTTAACGTGTAAAAAAAAATCTTAACAAGAAGTTCCATGACGAACTAAAGAGCCTACTTTTCATGCCAATTATCATTTTACAGTATATGAACCTATCTAGAATAATGACGAAATTAAGTTGGTAATATCGAAATGTCTAATTAGTTCGAAATATACCTGGTATAATGTAGCCTAATAGAGCACTACAGTTGGCAGCCCTGGTGACTGAATATATTCTTAGTTCCATCTCTTAAGGTACAGAATACAAAATTAGGTTCAAGTCCAATGGACGTTACATGCAGTTAGACATTGGATCTATCAGCACGCGTAAAAGCATGTTGGCAACAATGACATGCGTGTGCTGGTTAGATATAATCGGAAATATTATGATATTTTGTTGTGCCAATTCTGGATGAAATCCATTTGTTAGTATAGAAGTTACATGTATTTTAAAATTGGACCTATCAGCTAGCATAGAATCATGTTGGCAGCACTGACTTATATTAATTACTCCAAATTAATCTAGAGTGCCAGGTGCTATACGTGTGCAATGTATAGAGCTGTTGGCTTGCATACTTTCTGATATATTAATATTAGGGAGAATTGAAGCATTTGAAATGTGGTGTTACAGGAGAATGATGAAGATCAGATGGGTAGATAGGGTTACAAACAAAGAGGTATTAAGACGAGTGGGAGAGGAGAGATGTTTCTGGTGACTGCTAATGAAGAGAAGAGATAGGTTGGTAGGACACATACTAAGACACCCAGGAATAGCAAGCTTAGTCATGGAAGGAAGGGTCGAGGACAAAAACTGTAGGGGTAGACCAAGGTTAGAATATGTTAAACAGATTGCCTCGGATGTAGGGTGTCGGAGCTATGTAGAGATGAAACGATTAGCTCAGGGCAGAGAGGCATGGAGAGCTGCATCAAACCAGTCAAAAGACTGAAGACTCAAACAAAATTTGGTTGAAATCCAATTAATAGTGTAGAAGTTATATGCATTTAAAAATTGGACCTATCAGAAGGCTTAAATTCATTTTGGCAACACTGTCATGTATGGCCTCCTGGAAATTAAACTGAAATAGTATTATCTACATGTGTGCCAATTTTGGAATAGCTCCCACGCATACCTTCCATGATATCCAACATGGAGCTTGAATTTCGAGTGCGTTTTTTCAGCAGTTGGTAGCACTCACATCATTTTCAAATATGGGCTTGAGATATTCCGGTATACATCCTTACTCATACTAAATTTGGTTTCGATTGCTGCAGCCGTTTAGGAGTTGGACAGTCCAAAGTATGATCGGAATCAGTCGTCTTATTGAACGTTTTATTGCGAAGATGTCCGCAAACCCCCAGTATAGAAATATTTTTGGAATGATGTCATCCTTTACTCAGGTAGCAAAAGGCCTAGAGTCTGTGAATCTCTGGAGATAGCTTATGTTTCCAAATCTTCGTGTCTGCATCTCTCTGGACACTGTCAGAACACCCCGAAGAGAAAAGTGAAAAACCATTCGAAGAATAGATTCCAAGAATTGGATTTTACTTAGTTATTGAGGTGTTAAGGGGCGGAACTACAGATCATCTGCTCCAAATTGGATTTTAGCGAGCGTAATGATGAGAAATGAGGACTTTAAGCTATTAGGTCCAAGGCATGGAATATATAGATAGCCTATAGTGGGTAACAATCACAGTATGATGGCTGGGGCAGATGTATCATTACGAGTGAGATTTAAAGCAGGCCTATTTCCTAGTACCTCAGTCGTCAAAGCCCTGGCGTAAAAATCTGGTGGTCACGGGTTCGAGTTCCGCTTGGGTCGGTTATTTTCATTCTCTAACCCCGATCAAGATGGCTGGCAGCATTTGCGCATTATACAACCAAATAGCTTCAAAGTCTTCAAATTAAAATATGCGTAAATGTATGCGAATGCCACTCCCTGGAACCAAAAGTTTCTACGAAGTGAGGATTTTCTTAATTAAGCAATTTCGTACATGTTGACCACCGATCATCGTACAAATTTCAAATTTCTTGTGGAACTAGAATTATCACTAACCTAGTAATTACAGAGAATTGAAAAGACAATTGAACGCTAGTTGGGTAATGTTGTGGTTTACAAAATAAATCACCGGCAATATCTAATAGATCTAAATTTTTAAAAGAAATACCAGAAATCGGCAATTAAATGACAAAATATAGGTTATGAAAAAGGTTATTTCCCCTTAATTGCGATTAAAAGGAGATATTTTCGAGGTTATGGATTCCTTTCGTCAATATTACTTCATTAACAATTATCGTCCCATATGTGTACTAGAAGTACCAATAAATGATTACATTTCAGTATAATATTTTTATAATGCGGCCGTTACATAGATTTATTCATGTCAAACAGCCATTTTATGAGAAAAAGCGAAACAGAATGAATGAATGAATGGAAATAAACGGATGAGAATGAATAAACGAATTACAGATTGATTGATTGAATGAATGCATGAATGGGCGAATAGAATGAACGAGCAAAAAAGTGAATAATCGAAAGAGTAGAATGAATGAACAGAATTAATGAATTAACGAACTAACAGAATGAATAAATGAACGAAAGAGAATGAATGAAAGAATGAGAATGAGTGAATAAACGAATGAATCAACGAAATAGAATAACGAAAGGGAATGACTGAACAAACGTAACAGAATGAACGGACGAAAAATAATGAATGAATGAAAGAGAATGAATAAACGAACGAAAGCGAATCAATGAACGAACGATCGAAAGTGAATGAACGAATGAAAATGAATGGATGGATGAATGATGAACAAAGGAGAAAGAGTGAACGAAGAGAACATTTGGTATGATGTTGGTAGAAGGCATTTTTACCAGATGAAATACATTTTACTGTTAAATATCTGTTTTCTAGGAGAACCTCGAGACTTTTGGTGTATTATAAGATGGCTCTTGGAGATGAAGTTCTTCAAATATCAACTTCTTACCGCAAACAGCCATATGTTGGCCAAGAATGGTCACTTTCCTCTATATATTTGAATCTTTATGCATGGGATTCGAAGATATGTAAATATGAAATAGGTTACACTAGAAATGAGAATCGATTATTATTTGCACATTTCATGTCTACTCAATCCTACTTTTCTATCAGAGGTACTTGAGACAAGTCTAATTCTCTTCCTCCACTTGTAACCTCAATCTAGAATGAGAAGTGAACTCAAAGACATTGCCAGTTCGGGCAGTTAAGAACATTTCCCCTCACAGAGACAGAGGGTGCAGCCGAACTTGGAAGATATACAGTTACGATGAACGAGAATAGAGTCTGACATTTTTGCTCTAGTTGGCTTGAGGTGAGATCTTAAAATAGCTGTCTATATCCGCCAAAACCGGAAGAAGGGATGTTTAGTAGCTTCTTGGTCAACAGCGTGGAAACAGTCCAGACATTGCCCGTCATGAGAGAATGCAATATAACAGTTACTCTGCTTGTAGATTCACAGCAATGTAAAGCTCCGTGACCGAAAGTGCATACACTTAGGCTTATAGTATACCAATGTATTAAAATAAGAACGTTAAGAAATACAACAGCTTAAAGGCTATTATTATTATTATTATTATTATCGTTTCGGTCATCTAGGGACCACGAGCCAATTCCAATGCTTTGTCCTTTGCTGTTCCCTCTTCTTCCTCAGTATTCCTTCATCAACTCACTATGCTTCCTCTTCCTTTCCTCGGACCATTTTAAGCCGGTTTTCTTTCCCTCCCTCCCTCGGAATCCTTCCATTTTTAGCACTTTTTGCCTAAAAATATCTCTCTGTGGTGTATCTTCTTCTCTGATATTGTTTCTTTCCAAATCCTTTTTTGACTTCATGTACCCAGGTTGTTGTCGACTTCTTGTTCCACAGGAATGTGAAGATCTGCTTGGTAAACCTACTGTCATCCATCCTGTACAAATGTCCATTAAATGGCTATTATTATTATTTAAAGAAATACGCGTAAACTATGGAAAATTAATATACATTTACATATTGGACGCACCTGCGCCACTTTACTGCGAAAACTAAACATAACCTCCCTACGAAGGCTTCCAAAAGGATGGTATATTGGCTTTCACGGCCAGCACTTCATAAAATTAAGGCGCAGTTCGCTACTCCTGTGGAGGTCGAGAACCACTGGATGGAATTTGATGCGATTTTCAGCATTCTGTAAAGGATTTCTCGAAGAAGGTTTCTGCAGAAAAGCATTCATTTATAACGAAATGAAGTCGAACAGTAATGATTTCAGTGAATCAAGTAAAAGAATAACCTACCATCCACGCACCTTTTAAGCGTACGCTTGGTAAACCGTTAAAAATGTCTATATACTATGAGTGTAAGAATTGATCAGAATAAAAAGTTCTACAAAAAAAGTCCGTGGCAGCATATCTCCATCTTTAATACGTCGCCCACTATACGTGTTTTTGCGTTTTCATTTCTTCCAATAATCACCATTCAGTGCAAATTTAAATTACTAGCTTCGGAGGGGAAGATGACCTCGTAGTTCTGTCCCTTAAAACCTCAATAACTAACTAACCAACTTCGGAGCGAATTTGCGATCTAGTGAGCGAGCCTATCACCGCAGTTTCGGCCAGCATCGAACTGTCGAGTCGTGTCGAGTTGAGACTCAAGAGAAGAGTATATGTGTTTGGAGTTTCGCTGTTCACATCGGCTTTTCTGAATTGCATCTGGGACCTGCCGTCTGTGCGCCTTATAAGCTTACGCAAGGTAAACCATACCGAGGGAATGGTTTTAAATAATTGCATTGTAATTAATAATGGACTATATCCCTATCCGGAAATAAATAAATACATAAAGAAAGAAAGAAAGAAAGAAAGAAAGAAAGAAAGGAAGAAAGAAAGAAATGAATAAATAATTAAATAAGTAGACCTACTTTTTCAGTGCTACACCATCGAGCCTGGAATGGATTAACAGACTAGACATGAGGTTATAGGTCGCTATCTGTGCTTGTATGCACATTTTTTTTTTTTTTTTTTTGCGAATTGACCACTTCGGATCACGCTACAATTTCATTTTTTCTTTGCCTGAAGTTTCCTCTTCCTCCAGTACTCCTTCATATGGGCGCTGTGCTGTTTCTTCTGCTCATCCGTCCAGGCTCTTCCCTTCTTTGTGGTTCTTGTGACGTGAAACCCTTCCAAATTTTGAATTATGTACCGAAATGTTTCCCTGTTTGACATCTGAACTTCCTGGATGTTGGAATTTTCGAGATCTTTTCGAACTTCCTTAATCCATGTCGTTGTTGTCTTCTTGTTCCACAGGTAGTCGAATAATTGCACTTTTTATTATTATAATTTTTATTATTATTGTGTTTTTTGTGTTTCATGTGTAATGTCATACGCTAAATAAATATTAAGTAAGTTAATTAATTAATTAAAGAAAGGATAGGCTTATGATAATAAATAATTACGTAAATAAATAAACAAGTTAATTATTTAATTGAAGAAAGATCGAAAGAAAGAACGAAAGAAAGAAAAAAGAAATAAGTAATTAATTAATGAGTAAATAAATAATTAAATAAGCAAGTAAATATGTGAATATATAAATGAAATTTACAAACATTCCTTTTCATTTGGGACTGTTTTCACCTTAAAGCTGAATAAACAAAAAATAAATAAGAATTAAAATAAATAATAAGTGACACAACTGCGTGAGAAAGAACAAGAAATATCGCAATTTATTTACTGTACATCGCACGGCAATAGAGGATCGGTAGTCTCGGGGAAGCTGGAATATTCTCTCTCAGCGCGCCTCGAACCTTGGTGTATCCGTCATGCAACGACCAGTTGTGTTCCCTGCTGGGATCGGAGTTTGTCTGCCATTTATGTGCTATACTAGCCACTGTAGAAATCTGGACGGTGCTCGGTCCGTGCAACGACCACCTGGTGAGCTTCGCTTTTCCAGTTCAGTAGACTATATAACTGGATTGCTTGAACTTGTAAAGAGCAAAACTCTCAATTGTTTTGCACATAATACACCACAGATAAACTCAGCAGCACTCTTGAACGTTAATTCATTTCTTATCGCTCGACACACTGTCGTCGCTAAGGAAAAGTCTGGTCAATGTGCAACCTTATCATCGGCTGTAAATGTTAACGACCTATTTAAGCTAACCCGTGGAATGATACTGAATGACGTCACTAAATACAACAACACTTAAGGGACATAGCTACTGAGTTCTCCAAATTCCATATTTCTGAACAGAACTATCTGAAATTTTACAGCTAAACTCTAAGTTTAGAAATTAGCATATAAGTTTACACCAAATTCCAACGCTGCTGCTGTTTCAGTCTTCAGTCTCTTGACTGGTTTGATGCAGCCCTCCAAGTCTTCCTGTCCTGAGCTAATCGTTTCATCTCTACATAGCTACCACATTCTACATCCGAGACGATCTGTCATATTCTAAGCTTGGTCTACCCCTACTGATCTTATCCTCGACCGTTCCTTCCATAATTAAGTTTGCTATTCTTGGTCATGTCCTACCAACCTATCTCTTCTCTTCATTAGCAGTCACCAGAAGCATCTCTCCTCGCCCACTCGTCTTAATATCTCTTCATTTGTAACCATATCTACCCATCTGATCTTCATCATTCTCCTGTAACACCACATTTCAAACGCCTCAATTCTCCTCTTTTCTGCTGCACCAATAGTCCAAGTTTCACTTCCATAGAGCGCCACGCTCCAGACAAAGGCTTTCAAAAATGACTTCCTAATACCTAAATCTATATTCGATGTCAACAGATTTATTTTCTGTATAAATGCTTTCCTTGCCTGAGCCAACCTACTTTCTATAACCTCTTGGCTTCGTCCATTACTGGATACAGTATTTTGTTTCCTAAGTAATTATTTTTCAGGATACGGATATTAAAATCTTCCACACGCATTAACATTGTAACTAAAAATTCTGTATTTTGATATTACATACCCTCAAACATTTTAACGACCTTACTGAAAGCTATCTCAGTTTCAGAGGTTTAGGTGTAATAATGTTTAATAACGTACAGAAGTGTGCATATTTATATTAACTTTGTAGCTTCCTTTTCTGAAAATATTTTTTTCTTGCCTCAGAAGAATGAAATCTGAACTTTTACTCTGCAATTATTTCAGGGTATAGTTTTGGACCAAGAAAAAAAAAGGAAAATTTCAATTAATTCAGACAAAATCTAATTCATGTAGAAAAAGTCAAAAATATATTATGTTAAAATATTTGTTACATAGCATCATTTTCATGTACTGTACTGTATATTGACATGGTGCAATAAACTTCTTTGTACTACCTTCTATTTTATGTGGCTGTCCAGACTATTGGAAATGGGGGAGGGGAGGGGGGGAGGGGTTCGGTAAAATTGATCTGGTATAACCTCTCACTTTCGTCCTTAACAAGCGGCGACTCAAACGTTAGGCAGTAACACACGCCGTCAATAAGCATTGTTTTCTGCAGACCAATACCTGACGGTTCTTGACCAATAGCATACTTCCTCTATCTCTCCACGTGTAGTCCATAGTCGGTCCTGGTTGCTGGCTCGCGTGTCAAGTATCCAATGTTGCACACTTACAAGCAGTTCTGTCCAGTCTCACTGCTTGCTCTCAGTGGCTATGGAGTAGAGTTAACAACGCTATGCCTCGAGCTGGAAAAGCCCTGGCTCCAGGTAGACATGGAATGTAAACATATCCACCCAGCTATGTTTCAAAGGCGAGCCGGTCGTTAATATGGAAAAAAAGAGAGAATTAAACCTCCTTCCTAATTTTGCAAATAATATTTTTCCGCCGCGTTCAATACAGAGTCAGAAGTGCGACAGCGATGTTTGCTGTCACCGCTGTTGTTTCTATTGACGTTGGACCGAGTCATGAGGAAATGACTGGACGGAAGAGGAGGGGTATACAATGGACTCTGACCGACCGACTGGAAGATCTGGATTTTATTATTTTAGTTATGTTATGATATGTAACATCTTTCCTCTCGGTCGCTGGATAGTTTTGTGGGAGTGATTTTGAAAATTGGGGACGGAAGTGGATCGGAACGATCGAGCTGGCAGTGGTGGGTCGAACGGAAGTATGCACTGCCCGCTCGATCGATCGAACGGAAGTGTACTAGCTGGCAGTGGTGGAAAACGGAAGTATGCACTGCCCGCTCGATCGATCGAATGGAAGTGTACTAGCTGGCAGTGGTGGAAAACGGAAGTATGCACTGCCCGCTCGATCAATTGATCCAGCGGGGAGTGGTAAGACCCAGCTGGCAGTGGTACGAGAAACAACGAGCGCGCGATGTCGGAAATTGATACCACGACGTACTCTCGGCCATGTGGAATGTATATGACATACTGAACGGAAAACGCTCATGCGAACTCTGGTGTCAAGTGATTGAAACAAATGTCATGGTACATGTTCGAAGTCTTCGTATCAGTATTTAAATTATAAAATGCCTTAATATCAAACATTGCAAGTAGTCGGCATTGCCGGTATTATGTTTCTGCACAATGCCAATTTAAATGTACGTATGTATGTATGTATGTATTCTTTATTGTCAGACAGATAGAATCCACTAGTGACAATATAATAATTAACAATAAAATGTACAAGTATAAACAAAACAATAACAGCAAACAAGAACAAAAAATAGAAATACACTAGTCTATTATAAATCAACAACCACAACCATACAGACACGCACTCAAACATCCGATCTCAAGCATTCATTCATACAATCCCTATGTACAAGAAACATTGAAATAATTACAGAAAAAACAAAACTATCTACAGTAAACGGAAAAAGGCAAAAACATAAAATGAAAGATAGAAGAAAAAATCGAAAACTGGGAAAAAAGTAATATAAGAGTGACATTCGAGGATCTAAAAAAAAAAAAAGTCGCTCGTACATTCAATCAACCATTCATTCAACCACATGTTCAATCAATCAATCAATCAATAAACGCAAATAGAAAAAACACAAAATGCACACACTATTTTACAGCCCACTCGAGATGTTTCTCATAACAGTTGATAGAGAATCGAAGTGAATATCAGTAGCACTTTTACTCTCCATCAAGCTGTATGTTGACTGCAACCGGATCAGACATGAATTTTTATGTACATTAATTCTCGATCTGCCCCCATCGAACGTGTGCTTCCGTCTGGTGGTTCTCTGAGGGACGTGAAAACCCAAGTCAGCTAGCAACTGATTCGAGTCAATTCCACCATTTACCAGTTTCCACAGAAATCTCACGTCTCCCACTGTGCGCCGACTGCTCAGTGGAGGAAGACCGTACACGTTGCAATAACTCTCATACTCAGCTCTATGGTACGATCGTCCACCCCTGGAACAGAGCCATTTGACAAATCTCTTTTGCACACGTTCGATGGCGTCAATTTTATTACTGTGAAAAGGATTCCAGATCACACTACAGTACTCCAATTTAGGCCGAATGAGTGACTTAAATAATTTGGATAGAGTTATGTCCGAAAAATAATTTAAACAATTTCTTTTTAAAAATCCCAGGATCCGGAAACTTTCACGACATATTTTTGAAATATGTTCATCGAACGAGAAATTATTTGTGATTGTCACCCCTAAATCCTTAATGGTTGACACTCTACCTAGCATTTCATTATTAATACAATAATTAAACCTGGGTAGGAGGTTACGTTTCAATGAAACTGACAAAACTTTACACTTTTCAGTATTCAGTTTCAGTTTCCATGTTTCACACCATTCACTGAGTTGGTGTAGGTCTTCTTGCAACAACTCACAGTCATTTATAGTACTGATGGGCATATACAGTTTAAGGTCGTCAGCGTACATCAGGCACCTAGAATTATGTATTATACGAGGGATATCATTCACAAAAAGTATAAAGAGCAGAGGGCCCAATACAGAACCCTGAGGGACACCGGAAGTAACGTTTACAGATTTAGACTTATTATTATTAATTATAACAGATTGGGTTCTATTTGAGAGGTAACTTTTGAAGAAACGTAAAAGATTACCAGTTATACCAAAATTTGAAATTTTATGAAGCAGTAGGTTGTGATGTACGCTGTCGAAAGCCCTAGAGAAATCAGTATAGACAACATCAGCACTACCACGGTTATTCATAAAGGTGGATACATCATGAGTGAAGACTGCTAGGTTGGTAACAGTGGATCGCCTAGGAAGGAAGCCGTGCTGAAATTCAGTGATGAATGGTGACACGTGGGCGTACACTTCGTCCCGAACAATTGATTCAAAGACTCGTGCGAAAATAGACATTAGTGATACTGGTCTGTAATTAACTACTTTCTGCCTGGAGCCTTTCTTTAACACTGGGGTGATATGGACTGATTTCCAGTAATCCGGAAACACTCCTTCACTGATGGCTTGGTTGAAAAGAATATAAAGTGGACGAGATAGCTGGTGGCATAAAGATTTAATTATTTCTATAGGAATGGCATCAGGACCGGGAGACTTGCCAGAGGTTAGATTATGTAATTTATTCTTGATGCAGTCTTCGGAAATATGGAAGTAAGAAATGCTGTCGTTACTGGAGGGTGGCAGATCAGGTAGAGGTGGCGGTATAGAATTTACAGGAAGGAATAAGGTTTCGAAATATTCAGAAAACAGCTCACAGGCAGAGTTTGCATCAGTACTGGTACGTCCGTCGTACTCGAGCGAGACCGGTAATCTGGTGTTCCTAGATCTCTGCTTAATGAAGGACCAAAGTCTGTTCGGATTAGATTTCACACTGGAGTCTATGTCTTCCAGGTAGGCGTCATACTTTCGGTGCTGAATTTCTTTGAATTCGGTCCTCCTGACCACAAATTCAATTCTATGGCATTCCAAAGAAGAGCGTTTCCATTGACGATGAGCCCTATTTTTCGAGTGTAGTGCGCTGATTATATCTGCATCAAACCAAGGTGGATAACGGTAGGGATTAACCTTCACACGAGGAACTGCTTCTCGAACTGCCGACATCAAGAGATCATAAAATATCTCACAATTCTCATTAATGTCGTTCCTGATATCAAGGAGGGACCAGGGGCAATAATCCAGCAAAAATTTCAGGTGGTTCATGTCTGCCTTCTTCCAGTTAAAAATTTCCCTGCGAGGTGGTTTATGAAATTAACTAGTGTCATGAAAATCTATGTTCCATATTAGAGCACTATGGTCGGATGGAATCCACCCCGGTTTTTCTAACTCTACAGACTGAGAGATTTTAGGACCCACATAGCCTAACGGTAATGCAGTCATCAATATAACGTAATCGTTGTAGTTATACGAGAATTGAGCAAGTCTTCATGAACTATTACTGAATTCATTCTCTTTACTCACAAGAGGGCCTATTCATAAGGCATTTTAAACTCAATTTCACGCAGGAACAT
Source organism: Meconema thalassinum (assembly GCA_946902985.2). NCBI lineage: Eukaryota > Metazoa > Arthropoda > Insecta > Orthoptera > Tettigoniidae > Meconema > Meconema thalassinum. Next base: position 168,270,832 of record OX336396.1, read on the forward strand.
TATCGAAACAAGCAAAATATAAATGAAACTTAATTCCGTAATGCAGTATTATTGGAACGTGGAAATAAGTCACCATCTTGTGCACAAAATTTGCGTAGTCGAAATAGCCGTAGCGTTAGTGCTTATGAATGTGAATCTAGAGATCTTGGGTTCGAATCCCGGACGGGATAGATGTTTTTGCTACCAGATTATTATTTTAAACGATATGTATCATATCAATATGACTCATTATAACAGAATCCATATGAAATTACGTGTTGGTCTGTGAATGAAGAGGACCTGTTTATAAGGAATTTGAGGTTATGAGCGGTGTCGCGTCTATTAATCTAGTTGATCCATATCGTATTCTTTATTTAGGCTAGTGCTGGTGGAAGCTACAAATCATCTAATAATATGAGTTCCGTATTATAAACTACAATATCTGTAAAACACTCCCTTTAACAATAGATTAATATTTGTGCCAATAATACTATAAAATACCGGTGTATCAACAATTTCACGAGAGGTTTCTTCTATGTCAGATGTTACACATCATATGCGACTACCGTAAGGCTCGTAATTTTTTATTTATTTTAAGGGGTGGAACTACGAGGTCATCTGCCGTTCTTAACACAGATTTAAGTATAAAAATTTGGAATGGAATTTAAAATTTAGAGGTTGACACCTAGCCTACATTTGAAAAGACCCAAAATTAATCAAACAAAAAATTAAATAAAACTAATAAATATAATATAAACAAAAATTACGGAAAAACAAAAATTCATCATTCAAAAATGAACAAGTCGTTGAGTCAATGTACACTGGAAAATTTAGATCTCTGGCCCTAACCCACTCTCACTTATAAAGCGGATGACGGGATCAGCAGCAGACGACATTTGCCTACTAACTCACACTCTCAAGGATATGAGCGAGAAGCTCGAGGACCTGAAAATAAAGGCTCAGAGAGTTGGCCTTAATATCAATGTTGCTAAGATGAAAGAACTCCAGGCGAATACCACAAACAGGACACCTTGGAGGGAGAAATAGATCAGGTGGAAAGATTTTGCTACCTAGGTAGCATTGTGACCAGTAATGGAGGACCAGGAGAGGATGTCGAAAACCGGATCAGAAAGGCAAAAGGGGCCTTCGCTCAGCTACGATCAGTGTGGAAGTCCCGCGAAGTGTTGCCGAGGACGAAGCTAAAGATCTTTGACTCGAACGTGGTCTGTCCTCTTCTACAGGTGTGAGACGTGGAAGGTGACAAAATAGATTACACGTAAGGTCCAGACTTTCATCAATAAATGTTTACGAAGTCTGGTGGCCAAACGTTATTTCCAATGAAGAACACCGGCAGAAAACCCAACAACGGAACGCTGAGGTGGTTATAAAGGAGAGGAAATGGAGATGGATTGGTCATACGCTCAGAAGTGGTCCACAGCACATCCCAAATCAAGCACTGGACTGGAACCCACAAGGAAAAGTGCGAAGGGGTGGACCGAGAACAGCCTGGAGAAGAACCATTGAATCTAAGGTGGCAGCCGTGGGGAGGTCCTGGACAAACATCAAAGGAAAAGCAGCGAACAGGGTCAGATTGAGAGCTCTAGTGTGTGCCCTAAGCTCCACATCGGAGTAACAGGAATTAAGTCAAGTAAGCCATCTTTCCGCCAAAACCTTATCTAGGATTATCGACATATGCTTGACAAAATCTCACTACTAATGTCCCTAAAACTGTGTTATAGTTATTGGCGTACCTGGGACGAAACAGTCCGCAAGGTATCAATAACATTCAATGTATCAATGCAGTGATTCAAAGAGATCGACAGGTGGCATCGGCGATGTAGTTGGTAGCTTCTATACCCAAGATCACAGGTTCAAACCCGGCCGAAGACGTCGGATTTTTAAGAGCGTTAAAACCCCTCAGTATGCCTTCCTTCGAAAGGGAAGTAAAGCCGGTGGGCCCATTTCATAGATTTATAGCATGGAAAAGAACCTTCCACTAACTACATCTGTGTGAAGCTAAAATGTGTAGGCTAGATTTCATACGCTCTAAGTTCCAACGTTCTTTGCATGGTGATGGTTCCGATGGCATCAGTAGCCAAGTTCACAGCTAGGTGTCGTGGATGGTAGCATTCGGTAGCAAAAGTAGGAACTACTTGAAAATTGATCATCTGCAGTCCTTACCTGAATTACAATAACACACACTAATAGATCCATCACAATTAACACCGGTTATCAGACAGATTCTACACACACCCAAAGTACGCGGGGCTACATGACCGCGTTGTCGCAGCCCCTACACTAAGGAACCAACCAACCAAAGTGCTTGACATCACCGGCATGACTGCGTATTATTTATTAGCAAATGCTAATCAGATCTGTCTCCTAATTAGCAGCACATTGTAACGCAAGCATTTGTCATTTCATCGCTGCCTACATCTTCATAACCTTGTCCTTGAGAACACGCAACACTGCCTGAGAAAACAACACTAACACAAAATTATGGGACATAATTAATACATAAATTATGTATAATGGATACTATTAGGAATAATCAAATAGGCAACTTGCGAATCAATGATTTCTACAACTCGTTTACTCAGCTCTATAAATATTACCGTCGTGATTCGATCCGACGGTGCCGATTAATTCGTTACTATTGCCTCGCATTTCACTCCACAGTAGAACCCTGTTTGGATAAACAAAACGTTATCCACACCCGCACCGCATCCGCACGACTGTTAACCGCATTTACTGACATTAAAATAATATATTTAATTAGATAAAGCATAAATTATTAGCAACACATTAAGCCATTTTAGGAGAAAGTATTTCCCTTAGGCTTTATATGTCATGTGCTATGTTTAGAATGAATGTTATACAGCCAGAATTGTAAACCTTTTCAGTTCGGATTGTTATTCACGCTTAAGGACATAATTTGAATGAGATAAGCTTAAATCATCATTTTACATTTGTCATGAAAAAAACAAGATGTTCAGTAAAGAACATATAACCTACTTTCTCCTAAATGCATGGGTATTGTTATAACTTTTCGTCCTTTTCAAGGAGTATAATTGAATGTTGGTTGTAGTAGCTTGTTGAAATACATCGTGTTATACGGATATTAAACATGAATATGAGGTGCTCTTTGCTAGTACTACCTCTGTACCAAATTTCGTTCAATTCGGTTTCACCGTGTTTGAATAGATAGGGGAAATCAATCTGCACACATACATGCCCGCCATCCGCAAATTATTATGCTGATGACCTTGTAGTTTGGTCAAACGATTCTTCGTACATAAAGGTATAATGTTGCAAAATTTTGTAGAGATCAAATGATTAGGTTGGTCGTAATTTGATTTAAGCTTTTAACATTTGGGTGGCCGCCATTACGTTTTCATCAAGATGGCGCCAATATAAAACATGACACTGAGGTTCCCTTTGCTAGTGCTACTTCTGTACCAAATTTCGTTCAATTCGGTTTCACCGTGTCTGAATAGATTGGGGGAATCGATTTGCACACATACATGGCCGCCATCCGCAAATTATTCGGCTGATGATCTTATAGTTTAGTCAAAAGATTCTTCATACATAAAGATATAATGTTACAAAAATTGGTAGAGATCAGATGATTAGGTTGGTCGTAATTTGATTTTGGCGTTTAACATTTGGGTGGCCTCCATCACGATTCCGTCAAGATGGCGGCGATACGAAACATGATACTGAGGTGCCCTTTGCTGGTGCTACTTCTGTACCAAATTTCAATCAATTCGGTTTCACCGTGTTTGAATTGATAGGGGGAATCAATTTGAACACATACATGGGTGCCATCTGCAAACTATTGGGCTAATGACCTTATAGTTTAGTCAAAAGACGCTCGCCATATAAATATATATTGTTACGTGCCACCCCCCTAGTGGCACTTTTGTTAACTGGATTACGGTGGGTAGGAAGCACAATACCAATTACTGCTTAAAGAAGTAATTAACTTTATTGCGGCCAGTTAATTACACTACTCATCAGCAATTACAGACAATAGGAACCTTACTCCAGTTTCCTCAAGTCTCTTGCTTGTGGAGAGCTCTTGCCCTTTCACTTGTCAACAAACCACAGAAGTTAATCCTGCCGCTAATGAGCCTAGTGGCCTTGACAGAACTACATGCAACTTCTTCCTAAAGTGCGCCTACTACAGTACTTACGAGCACTTGCTGCGAGCTGTTCACAAGCTGGGAGAAACAATGTCACTGGATTTCGACACCACAATATCTCAGACACTCAGAGAAAGCACACTCACTCAGAACACGGCAGTCCTCTGTATGTTCCTCACTTCGCCGCTACACTAGGGGTTTCGCAAGTCACCACACTTCTGTTGCTCAGAATAAACGCTCACACTAGCTCGTAAAACACAACAACAACCCCTGCTTGACAGGTCGTACTTATATAGCAGGCCGGTGACTCAATACATGCTTCCAGATCCATCCAGGGTTCACGGCTTCTCGAGGTTTCCATCGCTGGTCCAGTCACGAATATTCTGGACTATCCCTTTGTCTTAGTAGCCCTGTTGCATGAGGCACACGCAATACAGGAGGCAGGCCACAGCCCAGCCCCTGGGGCAGTTGTGACTCAAGTGGCGAGCGATGACACAAACTCACAGCCGTAACACCATCCCCTTCCTAAAAAGGCTGATCGTCCCGATCAATCATTGGTCCGTCTGTGTCCCTCCGTAGGCTGCCAGGCGATCTCTATGCACGATCTTCATCTTCGCCCTCGGGTTCCGCTGGATCCTGTAGACGACATCGTTGATCCGTTTCACGACTCGGTACTGGCCCTCCCAGGACTTCTGAAGTTTGGGTGACAGGCCTTTCTTCCGTAATGGGTTGAAGAGCCAGACCAGGTCGTCCTCGTGGAATCCGCCGGCATCCGTCTGCTGGTCGTATCGGGTCTTCATTCGGTCGGTCTCGATCCGCAGTTTCCTCCTCGCGAACGCGTGCACGTCCTCCAGTTGGTCGGCCAGTTCTTGACAATACTGGCTTACCGGGATCGGATCATTCCCAGGTCGGCCGAAGGCAAGATCGACAGGTAGACGGAGCTCCCTCCCAAACATGGCCCGGGCTGGTGTGCACCCGGTGGCTTCATGCACGGCGGCGCGGTAGGCCAGGAGAAATAGTGGAAGATGTTTGTCCCAATCCCTCTGGTGCTCGCTGACGACTATTCGGAGATGGTTCTCGATGGTGCGATTGAATCGCTCTACCATCCCGTCGGACTGAGGGTGTAGCGGCGTCGTCCTTGTCTTCCGGATTCCCAGCAGCTGGCATAGGTTCTGGAACACCTGCGACTCGAAGTTCCTCCCTTGATCGGAGTGCAGCTCCAGGGGTACTCCGTACCGGCTGACGAATTCTTTCACCAGGGTCTCTGCAATCGTCGCGGCTTCTTGGTTAGGGAGCGGATACGCCTCCGGCCATTTGGTAAAGTAGTCGCTGACGACCAATATGTAGCGGTTCCCTGCCTCGCTTAACGGGAATGGCCCAGCAATATCGATGGCCACTCTCTCCATGGGGCCGCCCACGTTGTAGGTCTTCAGTGGACCCCGTCGTCTTCGTCCTGGGCCCTTGTTGGCTGCGCAATCGTGGCACCTCGCGCAGTGGTTCTCCACGTCTGTTCGGCATCCGATTCAGTAGAACCGCTCTCTCAGCTTCTCCAGGGTCTTCTTTATCCCTAGGTGTCCACCAGATGATCCTCCATGAACTTCCTTCAGGACTTCCTCCGTCATAGCCTTTGGAACGACGACTTGCTCCCGAGATGTCTTCCCGTCGGTGCTCTCCCAGGTACGGCAGATGAGGCCATCCCTTACAATCAGCGAGTCCCACTGTGCCCAGTAGGACTTAAACTTTGGGCTGCAGTCACTCACAATGTTCCACCCGGATCTGGGGACACAGGCCTTCTTCCATTTGGCTATCAGTCCCAGGTCATCATCTTCTGCTTGTGCCCGCGTGAAAGATTCGCGGCTCCAGTTCCCTTGAAGTTCCACAGTAGTCCATCGGCACAGTATCCCGGTGTTCTCCTCCCTTCGGGCACAGAAGGTGCAGTCTTCGGGGCACGGTCTTCGTGACAGGGCGTCGGCGTTAGAATGCAGTTGGCCTTTCCTGTGCTGAATCTCAAAGTTGTACTGTTGAAGCCTCTCTAACCACCGCGCGAGTTGACCCTCGGGCTGCTTGAAGTTCAGGAGCCACCGCAGGGATGCATGGTCGGTCCTGATGAGAAATTCTTGCCCGTACAGGTACTTGTGGAAGTGTTCAATGGTCTTCACGATGGCGAGCAGCTCCTTCCTGGTGACGCAGTAGTTCCTTTCTGGCTTTGACAAGGCCTTGCTGAAGTAGGCCACTACTCTCTCCTCGCCGTCCACTACCTGCGACAGGATTCCCCCTAGGCCAAAGTCGCTGGCATCGGTATCGACGATGAACCTTGTTCCAGGTCTGGGGTAGGCGCGGTGCACAGAGCCTGTTGAGTTGTTCGAAGGCACTGTGGCATTCTGCTGTCCACGTGAAGAGATGGTCCTTCTCAGTCAGTCGATGTAAAGGTTTGGCGATGTCGGCGAATCCCCTCACGAAGCGACGGTAATAAGAGCAGAGTCCCAGGAAGCTTCGTAGTTGGGACTTGTCCTTCGGGACTGGCCACTCCCTCACAGCTGCGGTCTTCTCTGGGTCGGTGCGCACCCCTTCCTCGGAGACTATATGCCCAAGGTACTGGACCCGCTTCTGGAAGAGCTGACACTTCTTGGGGCTCAACTTCAGCTGGGCAGCCCGTAGCTTCAACAAGATCTCCTTCAGGTTGCTGTAGTGCTCCTCGAAGCTCCTCCCCAGAACGATGACGTCGTCTAGGTAGACCAGGCAGGTCTTCCAGTGTAGTCCCCTCAGAATGGACTCCATTAGCCTTTCGAAGGTCGCAGGGGCGTTGCACAGACCAAATGGCATGACGGTGAACTGCCAGAGCCCGCTGCCCACAGAGAACGCCGTTTTATCGCGGTCCTTAGGGTGGACCTCCACCTGCCAGTAGCCACTCTTCAAATCCAAGGTGGAGAACCATCTTGATCCTGATATGGTGTCCAGCGTGTCGTCGATCCGGGGTAGGGGGTAGCTGTCCTTCTTCGTGACGTCGTTCACCCGCCTGTAGTCCAAGCAGAACCTGGTGGAACCGTCCTTCTTCTTCACAAGCACGACCGGAGAACTCCAAGGACTGTGTGATGGCTCGATCACCCCTTGCTCCTTCATCTCTTCTACCATCCGGTCGACTTCGGCTTGCTTGGCGAGCGGGACACGTCGGAATGGGGCCCTAATCGGTGCGCTGTCCCCAACGTCGATTCTGTGCTGGACCAAGCTTGTCCTGCCGAAGTCTTTGCTCCCCATGGAGAAGACATCCTGGAATTCGCGTAGCAGGTCCTGAAGTTGGCGTGATTGCTCTTCGTCTAAATGGTCCTGGGATCCTTGGTACAGCTTCTGTGGTTCTTCTGGCAGGGCGCGTCTTCTTCGGTTGTCCGTCTCCAGGTGTCCGTCCGTCGTTTCTGGGATGCGGGCAATCCAGGTAACGGGCTCGCAGACTCCTAGGTTGGTGTCCCGGTGAACCGTAATATCGTAGTCGTTCAGGTTGGACAGGCGGACGTACGGCAGAGGCGTCGTGTTGATGAGGGTCTTGGGAACTAGCAATCCATTTGCCTGGATGTCCTCATATTTTGGCTCGATGACAGCCGCCACTCCGTCAGCAGTTCCGTCGACAATTACGGCGGCGCTGACCTCCGTCCTGGCAGGAACAATGACGTCCTCTCTCAGCCTTACTCGTCGTGCGGTGACGGCCTCGTGTGCTGGTTGCAAAGCAAGTTCCTCACCTCCGAAGTGCCGAGTGTTGGTACTCAAGTCCAAGATGATGTTGTTCTGGTCCAGGAAGTCCAGTCCGATGATCACTTCGTTTGATACGTCAGCCACAAGCACTGGATGCTTCACCACCCGTCGACCAATGACGATCTCCAGTGATGCTTCGCCATGTACCGGTGCGGTCTCTCCGGTCGCGGTTATTAGCTGGAGGTTCCTTCGTGTGGGTTGCACTCTCCACTTCGGGATCACGGTGGGATTGACGATGGTCCTCGACGCTCCCGTGTCGATCAGCATGGGCCAGCTCACTCCGTTGACGACTCCGTCGACCGTCAGGCTGCTATTGTCCCTCCGTAACTTCGTCACACGCACTTGGACTGCTGGGGCTTGACGACTGTCACAAGCCAACCTTTGCCCCTCAAGGCTGGCTAATACTCGTTTCCCTGGGCCGCGCGGTTTTCAGACGACTGATTTCCCGTCGGATACCCTCGGCGGCGGCGATCACCGCAGTCCTTGCTCAGGTGGCCTTTCTTACCGCAGGCCCAGCAAGTCGGTAGTCCTCTTCCGGGCCGCCTCTCCGGTTGTCTTCCGGCTGTGTCGTTGCTGGTGGTGCCGCGACTATCGAAGAAACGGCTTAGCGCCTCTATTAATTCGTCGGCCAGGGGCTTGGTCTCGTTGGATTTTACTGGTTCGTCGACGTCCACTTGACGCACCCGCGCGTGCATTCTGGATGCCTGTTTTGCCGTCTCGAACTCAAGTGCGTGGCTCAGCGCATCTGCCAGGGTCTTATTGCGCGCGAGACGCAGCGCCTGTTGAGTGTCCGAGTCCCGTAGTCCGTCGGTGAAAGTCTGCGTCGCTATCTGCTCCAGAAAGTCGGCCGGCGCTGTTGGTTAGGCGAGCCTTACGAGGCGTGCGATGTCCATCTCGAACTCCTGCAGGGTTTCCGCGTTCTTCTGTACCCGGGTCCGGAGCTGCATCTGATAGGCCTGCTGAAGATGGCTATCTCCATATCGGGACTCCATATGGGCGATCAGGGAAGTGTAGTCCTGGGATCCAGTCGGGATGGCCTGAAGGACGTTAAGGGCGTCACCTCTCAGCGCTACAATGAGAGCTGTAGCCTTTTCTGTGTTGTTCCAGTTATTTATGGAACAGGCCGCCTCGAACTGACGTAAGTAGGTGCTCCACGGGACCTTTCCGTCGAAGGTTGGGGGCGTCACTCTGCTATGTCCCGTTCCTGATATTCCTGGTGTAACGGTGGGCGGGCGTTGGCGCAGCTCGGCAACTTCCTCTCGTAGAGCGTTGAATTTCTCCTCCACCCCCGTCAGTGGGCGTTGGCGCAGCTCGGCAACTTCCTTTTGTAAGGCGTTGAATTTCTCCTCCACCCCCATCAGCGGGCGTTGGCACAGCTCGGCAACTTCCACTTGTAAGGCATCGAACTTCTTTTCCACTGCCGTGACTTCCTCACGCAGACCCAGTTCTAATTTCTTCAGGTCCTGTGTCAACTTATTCTGACCGTCTTCCATCTTCTTCTGGCCGTCCCCCATCTTGGTTTCCATGCCATTTAACTTTTCAAGCAATGCTGCCAATTTCTCCTCCATTTTAGTTGTTTGTCTTGTAAAGGGCATGCACTCACAGGAAAATTAGAGAAAATGGCCTGCTCGGGTTTTGAAACCAGGACCGTCAGGTGTTGTGCTTGAGTTCGTAATCCGGCTTCTGACACCAGTTGTTACGTGCCACCCCCCTAGTGGCACTTTTGTTAACTGGATTACGGTGGGTAGGAAGCACAAAACCAATTACTGCTTAAAGAAGTAATTAACTTTATTGCGGCCAGAAAATTACACTACTCATCAGCAATTACAGACAATAGGTACCTTACTCCAGTTTCCTCAAGTCTCTTGCTTGTGGAGAGCTCTTGCCCTTTCACTTGTCAACAAACCACAGAAGTTAATCCTGCCGCTAATGAGCCTAGTGGCCTTGACAGAACTACATGCAACTTCTTCCTAAAGTGCGCCTACTACAGTACTTACGAGCACTTGCTGCGAGCTGTTCACAAGCTGGGAGAAACAATGTCACTAGATTTCGACACCACAATATCTCAGACACTCAGAGAAAGCACACTCACTCAGAACACGGCAGTCCTCTGTATGTTCCTCACTTCGCCGCTACACTAGGGGTTTCGCAAGTCACCACACTTCTGTCGCTCAGAATAAACCCTCACACTAGCTCGTAAAACACAACAACAACCCCTGCTTGACAGGTCGTACTTATATAGCAGGCCGGTGACTCAATACATGCTTCCAGATCCATCCAGGGTTCACGGCTTCTCGAGGTTTCCATCGCTGGTCCAGTCACGAATATTCTGGACTATCCCTTTGTCTTAGTAGCCCTGTTGCATAAGGCACACGCAATACAGGAGGCAGGCCACAGCCCAGCCCCTGGGGCAGTTGTGACTCAAGCGGCGAGCGATGACACAAACTCACAGCCGTAACAATATGTTGTTGCAACATTTGGTCGAGATCGGATGATTAGGTTAGTCGTAATTTTATTTAAGCCTTGAACATTTGGGTGGCCACTATTGCGTTACCGTCAAGGTGGCGGTGATATAAAACATGACACTGAGGTGCCCTTTGCTAGTGCTACCTCTGTACCAAATTTCGTTCAATTCGGTTTCACCGTGTTCGAATTGATAGGGGGACAGACATTCAGAGTACACTCACTCACACACAGACACATAGACTCCCACACACACACACACAGACAGACACACAATTTTTCGCCCTGTGTTGATCTCATATGTCTACTTTCATTTTTTTTTCAAAAATAGAAAGTAGGCTAAAAGTATGTCATAATCATCTGGATCCTAATAATGATATTCAACAAGCAGGGATTGCATTGTAAAAACTATCCGCAAATTTACTCCAAACATTATCCGTAACTTATCCGCTATCCGCACAGACATGCAAACTATATCCGAATCCTCGCAGGGCTTTATCCATAGTCACGATAACTCAGTCTCGTATGTTTCAGTACTGGTAGGAAGACTGTCGATGTCAAAGAGCTATTGACTTTCACGGTCATTTATTACACTCCGGCAATCCTCTTACGTTTCTGCCTTTATAGGAAGGAGAAAATCTGTGGGAGCTCTTGGGCCGGTGATTCGTGGCCGGTCGTAAGAGCGTGAGAATTCTTCTTAAGCCCGAGTAGAACACTGAGTCACATGTGCTGCCGAGGACACATTACGCCCTTTATTTGCATTGATCACAAAGGTATGAAGGCCCAATGTGCGTGGTGACTCCACTGGGCACGTAATATGTACCGGTCAAGAACGGCTCACTCATAGCACAGTGGTCAGTCCATCTGCCCACTAAATTGCTATAAGTACGCAGGCTCTTAGTTACGTGCTGTTTGCTTATCTATGCGTCGAAATTTAATATGTTTCAGTTGCTCAACACTATAGTACACAATTGTAAAGGGTGGTTCCATAATCCTGGAAAAAAAAACACACAAAAAAACATGAGATTAATAAATACACTTGGATGACCAGTTTCGATCGTCAAGCAATCATCATCAGATCCCTTACACTTAGGCTATGTAAAGCTGGCTGCGTGGCTCAGAGGTAACGTTGTTCCCAAGGTTGCTGGATCTAACCCTGGCGCAGTCACCTGGCATTTGAGGGTGCGCAAATGGGAGGGAGCCGTGTCAGTAGATTTACTAGCACGTTAAATATCCCCTTCGGGGCAAAGTTCTGGCACCCCGGCGCCTCATAAAGCCATAGTAGTTCAAACGGACGCAAAAAGAATAAAGTAATTATTAAATCTATGCATATTTAATTTTCTTTTTCAGGGTAAGGAAACCACCCATTACAATTGGGTAAAATCGTGTTGACGGATTGTAAAATATTAAATTTCGATTACTAAGGCAACACTGAAAAATGGCTTCCAACACAATAATTATCTATGCGTACTAGGTCAGTGGCGTCAACTAGAAGGTCGTAGTTACTTGACTGGCTATGTGGCGCAGCGGTAACGTTCTCGCCTGCTGTTCCCAAGGTAGCAGGATTGAATCCTGGTGCAGTCAGATGGCATTTGAGGGTGCGGAAATGCGAAGGAGCAGTGACAGTAGATTTACTGGCACGTTAGAGATCCCCTTCGGGGCAACATTCCGGCACCCCGGCGTCTGTAAAAGCCGCTAAAAAGTAGTTAAAAGGGGCGCAAAACCAATATCATTATTATCGTAGTTACTTGACTTACTAGATACATGTTGTTTGTTTCGTAAAACGTTGAAAAGTGTGAAAATTATCGCGAACAGAAACGTGTTGAGAATGAAAAGAATTATTTTCAAAACTGTATCCTCGACAGACCATTTTCCACTGCACTTGCCGATGCATTAAAGTACAACGTGTTTTTAAGAATTCAATGATGTCAGAAGTTAGAAAGTCGTAAGCATATGCATGATTCTATGCTACTCCATGTAGTGGAGAAAATGTACATCGTTTTTATTCTTTCATGTGTTCCAACTTTCAGGAATTAATACCTATTATTTGCGAAGACTTGGGTACATGGGAACGCAAAGTGCTGTGGAAGATACATAGTGCAATATGTGAAAAGGGCATGTGGGGAATCCGGACAGATGCAGAACTGTATGAACTCTACAAGAACCCATCAATCAGTACGGACAGGTTGCAGAAGTTGGGACATGTGCAAAGAATGGATGACCAGAGAAGGTGCTCGAGTCGGTCCGAGGGACGACCTAGATTAACCCTCGAAGTGCTATCGTCTCACTACGATACGATTCGGACCCCCGGTGAAATGCTATCGTCTCGCAGTGAGACTATTCGTAAAATCGATATAACAAATCCTAAAATCTATATAACAATCGATTTTACGAACAGTCTCGCTGTGAATTGAAATTCTAGGCAATGCAAGTTGGTTTTTGATCTTCTGAAAAACAAGTAGTACCGTGAAGAACTATAAAGCCTATTTTCATATATCCTACTCATGTTAATTGCCTCTATCAACATACAAAATTTCAGTTTGATTGTTGTGATAGATTCGTAGATATTGAGAACCGTCTAAATATTTCAAATGGTCGCCAGTTTGGAATTTTATTTATGTACTATTACATGAAGATTATTGTGTACGTGTGGTATTCAAACTTCAATCGCATGATTAGGAAACAAGAAGTAAAAACGAGATTTTAAAATTTCGCACAGCTGCCATCATGTGGTTATGAAAAGAATTGAAATAAATTAGATGCCAGTGGATTAACATTTGTATAAGCATTTATCATGCAAACTTTCACTGCACTCGGATGGTAAAATCGCGAGAAACGTCCATTTAAATATTTATACTTCGCGTCGCCGCCATGTTGGATTTGTGCCCACCAGGTTACTGAAAGTCCTATAGGTGAACTTATGTTCATAGCCTCTATGAACATAAAAAATGAGTTTGATTGCTGTAAAAGATTCGTAGATATTGAGATCCGTCAAAATATTTCGTTTTTTAAGAGCGTTAAAAATCCCTCAGTATGCCTTCCTTCGGAGGGGAAGTAAAGCCGGAGGTCCCATGTCATAGATTTATGGCATGTTAAAGAACCTTCCATTAATTGCACCTGTGTGAAGCTAAATTGGATAGGTTAAGAATGTAAACAAAACTCTTAGGTTTCTACGTTCGTTGCCAAGAGCCGACTGCGGTGGTGTCTAGTAGCTAACTTCTGAACTTGGCCTAGTAGTTGTTGACGGTGGCGCTTGGCGGCAAAAGTAGGAACTATTTGACAAATTCTAAGTTGCAGTACATGAATTAAAAAACAGATAACACACACTATTACAGTCATCACAATTAACACCGGTTATCAGACAGATTCTACACACACCCAAAGTACACGGGGCTACATGACCGCGTTGTCGCAGCCCCTAAACTTAAGAACCAACCAACCAAAATATTTCGGATGCTCGCCATTTTGGATTATTAAATGTATAGGCCATTGAGTTATGTACCGGTACCATTAAAGGAAAATTATTGCGTAGCTTCATTATTCAAGCTTTCACTTCGATCTCATGATTACGACACAAGAAATAAAAACTTAATTTGAAAATTTCGCACAGCCGCCATATTGAGGTTATGTAAAAAATTGAACTAAATTTGATGCAACTGCATTACAATATGTATAATCATTTACTGTACCACATTTCATTGCGCTCAGATGGTTAAATAATGATAAAAGTCTATTAAAACGTTTCAACTTCGCGGGGCCGCCATGTTCGCCTTGTACTGTACAGGTTTTTGAAAGTTGCATAGATTAACTTGTACCAGTACCCTTTATTACCGTAAAAAATTTCAGGGTGATATCGGTAATAGTTTCGTAGATATAGAATGCCCGAGAAATATTTCGCACAGCCGCCATTTTGAGGTTATGTAAACAATTGAACTATATAAGACTCCAGTGCATTACAATGTGTATATACATTTGCTGTACCAAGTTTCATTACGTTTGGATAGTTAAATCGCGAGAAAAGTCTATTTAAAAGTCTCAAATTCGCTTGGCCGCCATGTTGGTTTTGTAGTTATCAGGTTTTTGAAAGTATCATAGGTGAACTTCTAGTAGTGCCCTTTATCACCGTACAAAATTTCAGGGTGATATCGGAAATAGTTTCGGAGATACTGAATGCTGGTGAAATATTTCGCACAGCCGCCATGCTGGATTGGTGAGACACAATAAAATTTGACCTATTTTTTCATGAAATGAAAATAGGCTAAAAATGACGACTTTCTACTTGTGTATATGTGATTGAAATTCTGTGAAAAGTGATATGGTTTGACTTTTTTCTGGTGACTTTTTTTTATTCTTTATTCATAAGTTTCTATTATTATATATCATTGCGTTTGTAACGAAATTTGGCACATTTTGTACACCTTCGAATTTTATTTCAAATAAAGTAATGCTTGTGACCAACTTCTAAAATTGGAATTTCTATAGTTTTTTTTTTAATCTGACTTATTATCCATTATACTTCTACTGGATACTTGTAAGTAAAAGAACGTATTATTATCTTATTATGTAATTTCTCCTGAATATATTGATACATAATATGCCATATATATAGTAGTTACAAATTTGTATTTATTCTAATTCAAAAAATATATATCTACAGGCTGCCTTAAAAATGCTTAGCACTTAAGAGTGAGACGTTCAGCACTTGGAGGGTTAAGGTGGCAGGATGACGTAGAGGTGGACTTGGGAAGATTAGGATGCAGAATTGGAGAAGACTGGCGAAATCGAGAGACGGCTGGAGACAGATGGCCCACAAGGCTCAGGCCGTGGGCCGTAGCACCGGATAAGTTAGTAAAAAGTATTTGCGAAGACTAATATTTCTCCTGTGGTTTTCGAAGTAACAGTGAATTGTAGATTATGTATTGTAGTCACAGCTTCAAGCATGAAGTTAATATCTATGTTAATCCGCAGTCTCTTCCTGTTCTTCAAGGTTTTTCGTAATGGAATTCATTAACTTTTATCCAGGATCCAACGCTCTGTATAATAATGTGACAGGCAAAACGCAACTTGTGTGGTAGACTTAATTGCAATATATATCAATTACGTTTGAGTTCAAAAACTTTTTGTAAGTGTCTTGTTGTCAATCCAAATCCCTAGTGGTTAAAAGGGACGGTACACCCATAACATTATTATTATTATTATTATTATTGATATTATTGTTGTTATTTAACAACGTTATTCACAGCTATGAGGCGCGATTGAAAGTATCTAACAAATGATAGTAAATTTGCTTTCTTCTCTAGTATCTTCATTCAATCACTGTGATTTTTCTGCTTTTCTTCTGTCCATGAAGTAATTATTATTACTATTTAATATCAATAGTAATTAATAAATAAATTCAAATAAAATAAAATAATTATTATTATTACTATTATTATTATTATTATTATTATTATTATTATTATTATATTGGGAGCGTGATGGCGCAGTGGCTTAGCTGCTCTTCTTTCACCCGGACGGCCAGGGTTTGAATCCCGGTAACAGAGGGGTGGAATTTCCAATTGAAAAATCACGTGGCGTCAGGAAGGGCATCTGACCTTAAATCCCCGGCCAAAGCCAAATGAGCCTAGTTGGCTCCGGCGACCCCAATTAATTGGGAAAAGTCGAAGAAAGAAATTATTATTATTATTATTATTATTATTATGACCTTGAGTGAACGCCGTCAACTTATTCAGCACTCTATAACTTGTCTACGGTGTAACCTTCGAGCTGCCCCCAACTACCTGTTGTTGTTTCATTTGATGAGCTGATACATGGTGGTCATACCGTATAGCCCCGTGTACTTGGATATGTGTGAAATTTTGTCTGATAACACGTATTATTGTGATGACTGTATTAGTGAGTGTGTATTTGTGATTCAAGTGAGAGTTGCGAAGGAGGTGGCCGTTGGCCTTAATTTAGGAACCCTCCCTGCATTTGCGTGGAGTAGAAGTGAGAAACCACGGATAACCACTTCCAAGATGGTTGAGGTGGAAATCTAATCCACCTCATCTCAGGTTTGCCTCACCAAGCTCAGTGTGCCCCGTTCCAGCCTTCAGACCAGAAGGCTGAGCCGGGAATGGAACCCAGATCTCCGGGGTGACAGCCAAGAATGCTAGCCACTACACCAGGAGGTGGTCCCCAACTACCTGGCCGGATATTTCTGTCTGTTGTTGTCGTTAATTCTTATTGGGGACTTGGGAGATATATTGTCATTGTTTGATAACCTGCGTTACTGTGGTGACGGTAGCAAAGTGAGTATTTGTAGGCTACAATAATTCTTAGGGACAGGGATGATGTAGATACCCCGGAACTAGAAATAAGGTACTATTCCGGCATTTTCTTTGAAAGAAGCAAGGAAGGAAGCTTTTAGTTTTACGTGGCCGTTAATCATGCGATCATGAGCCACGGGACCTCCTTTTTACGTGGAATCCGAACCACAGGACATGGCATTTCACTTCGAAAATCTCACATGCATTGACCGGGAATCAAAACCGGTCCACCTTGGTGAGATGCCAACAGCTTGACCGCTGCGCCATCACGCCCCCTACATTTACTTGGAGGGAGTGTGGAAAAATACGGTAAAAGAAACACTCCCAGATAGCCGCTGTCAGCGCTGGGATTCAAACCTACTATCTCCGGACTTGATGCAGTTTCCCCTCGCGACCGTGGTGAGCGATTTAACGCGCATGACTATACCGTGGTTGTTTTCTGTATACCTCGTTCGGTAATTTCCGTTTCCACGATTTCGGGGATAAGGTGAGAAGGGTTTCTATGTGGATATGGTTTCTACAGTCGAATGTCCTACCTGACACCAACCTCATGAATGGAGTTAATGATGAAGAGAGGAAGCTTGTAACGTTCTATGGCCATTGATCTCGCGATCATAAGCCACCGGACATACTATTACGAGCCTCGCGTGCAAAGGAAGCTGCATCAAGTCCAGAGATCGTAGGTTCGAATCCCGGCGCTGACAGAGGCTGAGTGTGATTTTTCCCCGTTTTCTTTTCCACACTCCCTCCATGCAAATGCCGGGATAATGCCTTACTTCAAGTACCGGGACACCTACCTCTTCCCTGTCCCTAATGTAGCTACACACACACTACACCACATAATTACAGGTTATCAAACAAGTTCAACCCACACCCAACTATACGGGGCTGATGACCAAGATGCCCCAAGCCCCTAAAATGAATTAGCAACAAAATAATATTACGAAAAATGCGAACCACTGAACATGACAATTATTATTCACCTCGATTATTCTGCATGCTTTAACGGCGAATATAACCCAGTTCGCCTTGATGGGAGGCAAGGAGCTTGACCGCCACGCCATCACGCCCCAGTAAATGATGAATGTAACCTGTTTACATCACTTGATGGATGCAGTATTTTTGCATTTGTCCCTTGGTAAAGGCTAGAGTAAAATGTGTATTTTCGCCGATGTCTCAGTCTCACTCCTGGCTGAGATTATATGGAAGCTACTGAGATGTAGATGGTGCTTAGTAATGACATTCAGGGCACAACTAGTGCCTGTGGATACTGAAAAAGGTTCTACGCACAGGGTTAGTACTAAAGTTCAGATTCAGTGAGGAAACCAAATGCAGACTACCTCACTCCCAACCGTGTCTAGTTCGCCTCATTATACTGCTTCCTTTGGTTTTCGTTGATTTCCACACATACTGTAGCCTGCGGTGGTACATGGTAATTATCTATGTGCGCCCCGATAAATACGGCAAGCTAATCCGGCTGTGACTGGCGGAGATCGCGGGCGCGCATACCCGATTCAGCAGGTGGTAGGTGCGCACTTTAACACTCTTACCAAACATGTTCAATAATGTGTACTTACAGTGCTCATAGGCGATGTTGAAAATGTCCTCCCTCTCTTGTAACACACTCTTGAGATCATCTGATAATAGAATGTCTGTCAAGTCTTTTATAATTTATGGAGCCTGTTTCTTTCAATCGATTAGCGAGCCTCCCAATTGTACTGGCATTAGGCACAGGTCTTCCTGGAAACTTGATTCGAAATTTTCGTCTCGTTTCAGAACAAGATTTTCTGCTTTTCATGTACGAATTATGGATATACACACGTTCGCGCAATATGAATTGGTGTCTAGGCATGACCAACGAACACAGTAATCACAATACTCACTAAACGTGCAACACTTACGTCTATGCTTTGCAGATACACGTTCATATGAATGACAAAACACGTGTGAACTAACGATATGAATCAGCGGAGCGTGCCCGCGATCTGTGCCAGTCACAGCCGGCTTAGCTTTCCGTGTTTAACGGGGCGCACATAGATAATGACCCTGTACATTCTGAGGACTACAATATAATGCTTTTCAGTCGTTCTACAGTGTGGCGCCCAATGTTATTAGGCGGGGAGGAAAAATATTTAAACACCCTAACCTGAAAGAAATATTACATGAATTCTTAATCACTTAATTAACACACAAACAAGGAGAGGATGATTAATTGGATTACATGTTTTAATCGTCATGTGGTCATCATCAGATCATGTTCACTTAGGCTTAGATAAGGTACAAAGGGGTACGCTTACACTTATGTACAAATATATTATTAAATTACAAAAGTGTATTATATCCTGTGTAAGGTGTCGTTCTTATCTCTGCATCAGACACGGGCAAACCTTTTTGGGGCTGGGCCAGATGCAATACAAAATAATCTAGGCGTGCCGAAAAAAAGAACAACACATGTTTATAGATAGATTATAAACTTTCATTTCTGAATTTTAAATCAAACAAAACTTATAGGCTACAAATGGTAGGTACCTTAGGAAAACATCTTCATTATTTGTTAGAAGAGGAAGAGGTATGTGACAAGTGAAACTGTGATTCTTAAGGTTGAAACTGGGATGAGCTGATTCTTAGCAGCGTGGTCCGTCAATCTATTTCTGACGATATTATTGCGAAGCTTCATTATAGAAAACACCTGTTTACAGATATAGTAAAATGGGAACATGCTAGTTATCTTTTGTGCACGAGATTTCAAGTGTGGGAAGCTTGATTTTGGTAGGGCCTTGTAAAACTCAATTTTCGAAACGTTGAGGAATAGTTCCTTAATTCGTTGTTACATTGTAACTCAATCAGTTCTAGCTGCAACTCTGATTTTACGGTTTCACAGTCAACATTAAATGGCGTGCTGAACACGTCCAAGTTCTGTTCTATAACTTTGAAGTATTGAAATCTTCATTCAAATTCGTCGTGCAGATTTTTCGCACAAAAAGATATTACACAAAACGCATAAACACAATGAGATTGAAATAGCTTATCACTTCCAGGTACACAAAACAGGGAATAAGACCTACAGTAGGATGTCTAATTGTAGGCAGTACAATTCGAAACCATGTCGCGCGCAGGATCAGACTAGCTCAAGGGCCGCCCTTGGCCCGCGGGCCGTACTTTGACCATGACTGCTCTACATAGTATAAAAGGAAGTCCCCTATTCTTGGATGTAACGGGTAATCTCGAGACCGCTAGATGGATTTTGATGTTTCTGTACAAAAACATTCATTTGTGACCAAAAGAAGCCGAGCAGTACCGATTTCAGTGAATAGAGTCGAAGAAAAACCTGCCGTCCGTGATGGCCGGCATTGACGCTAGCAGGAGCGTAGCGCCCAACTAGTTTACCACAATTACACTTTATAGCGTATTTAATAATTAAAATCGCCTACATGAATTTGAGTGTAGTTCCTGGAAATGCTGTCCTTCATTTTCTAAATACACCTTGCACCAACGTATTAAGTTTTGGTACACTCACTGTAATTCATCCTCACTGATATTTCGTATCAGCGTTGTTATTTCGTTCTTGCGAGCCTCTAGAGTACGCGGATTGTATCAGTATACCTTTTGTTTGGGGTTCCCCAACAAGTAAAAATCGCACGGCGCTGAAACTTACAAACGCATTTACTGCAAACTTCTTCTTTAGAAGATAAGTTTCCACTTGGAATATTCGATGTTTTGTTCTGTACCTAACCATGTTCACGTGATACGAGGTAGGCCACAGTACTTCACAGCAAGTCACAATTATCACAACTAAGGTATCTTGCCATCTGCGTATGTAATAAATGCTATGATAACATCCAAGGCTTCACGGCGCGTTGCTGTAATCGGCACATCCTATAAATGTGACGGTGAGTCATTGCGACGGGACCACGGCACGGCTATTGGAAAGCTCCGCTCTAAATGGATGGTCCTTACTTTATAAATGTTGTGTTATTGTTATATTGCCTAAGTAGCCTATGTCAACACTGTGATTTAGCGACTTATTATTGTAACGAACTTCAGATAAAATAATAAGTACCGCTATGTCAACATTCTGATCTATTGTCTTATAAAGTAGAATTGTATCTGAAGTTGCTACGTAATTCCAATATTATTATTTATAAGAAACTATTCATTACCATAAGTCAATATTACGTTGTACATTAAAACCGTACCGGGTTCAGTCACATTGAGACCATCCTCAGCGTAATATAGGATATGTAAATGTGCACTAACATACACTTAATATAATTTAACCATAACAGAGGATTCTAAAATAGTACAGTATGCAACGAGCCTATAATGGCAATAATTAAGACACAAGTATGTTTATAAAACGAGCGTATGCGAGTTTTATAATTTCCATACGAGTGTCTTAATTACCATTATAGGCGAGTTGCATACAACAGTTTATGTTCGACGATAATTATTATAACTATTGTATTTTCGAACATAAATATTCATAAATATCTGTCGAGATTTCGCCAGTTTTATGTACTGAACAGAGCGCACGGGACGCAGGGAATGCCTTGTATTCTACCATGGCCTCCTCGATTACCCCACTATAACACTTGGCAACGCAGTGAAATTAAAATTAGAAGGCGCAGGAGTGATGCTATCCTTATCTAATTGGTCAAACAACTGTTTCTTGAGCTGTGATTGGTGGGAGAAACTGTTTCATAATGAAAAATAGTGTTTTAATGACCATCATTATGATACAGTTTTCCGACATATAATAGTCAGGGTCGAACATAATAGTACATTATGCAACGAGCCTATAATGGCAATAATTAAGACACGAGTATGTTTATAAAACGAGCGTATGCGAGTATTATAATTTCCATACGAGTTACCATTATTACCATTACCAATATAAGCGAGTTGCATACGACTGTTTATTTTCGACGATAATTATTATAACTATTGTATGTTCGAACATAAATATTCATAAATATCTGTCGAGATTTCGCCAGTTTTATGTACTGAACAGAGCGCATGCGACGCAGAGAATGCCTTGTATTTGACCATGGCCTCCTCGATTACCCTTCTATGACACTAGGCCAGGCAGTGAAATTTAAATTAGAAGGCCGTGGAACTCAGCACATCTAATTATCTAATTGGTCAAACAACTGTTTCTTGAGCTCTGATTGGTGGGCGAAACTTTTTCATAATGAAACATAGTGTTATAATGAGCCTCATTATAATACAGTTTTCTGACATATAATAGTCAGGGTCGAACATAAATATTCTTGTTCCAAAAGCTCACAAAGAAAAATTTGAAAAACCAGGTCTGTTACAAAATGTGTTAACAAAAACGTGAAAAAGTCTTGATAAAACAGCGTTGAATTGAAGAGATGTGGATATGAAAATAGATTTGCTGAAAAAGTTAGGTTATTGCTGACGGTTGATTTATTTGCCAGGTAGAGAAATATTGGAGAAGGAACGTTGGAAATAGGTGATACAAAGTTGTTATGAATGGGTAAGAAATGTATTGGTTATATTGTGAGCTTATGGACCAAGAATATTTTTAGAATCCTCTGTTATGACAAAATTTAAAAGTGTATGTTATTGCACATTTACATATCCTAAATTACGCTGAGGGAGGACACAATATGACTGAAGCCGGTACTGTTTTAATGTACAACATATTATATTGACTTATGGTAATAAATAATTTATTAAAATTAATACGTCAATAAGGAATCGGGCTGTCATGGTCATTTTTATGTCATTTTATATTATTATTATTATTATTATTATTATTATTATTATTATTATTATTATTATTATTATTATTATAACTGTTTAATATAACGTCGTTACGATTACTAAATTTTATTAATAACATCGTTACCCTCTCGCTACCGTAAAGGAACGGTTACTAGTAACGTATTTACTCCCTTGTCACCGTAAAGGAACGGTTACTAGTAACGTTATTACTTTTCTTACCGTAAAGTAATGGTTATTATTAACGTCGTTACTCAAGCAACGGTTACTAGTAACATTCTTACTCCCTTGTTACCGTAAAGTAACGGCTACTAGTAACTTCGTTAGCCCCTTGTTACCGTTAAGTAACTTCTATTATTAACGTCGTTACTGTAAAGTAAGGTTACTAGTAATGTATTAACATCCTTGTTACCGTAAAGTAATGGTTATACCACTAGTAACGTCCTTACACCCTTGTTACCGTAAAGTAATGGTTATTATTAACGTCGTTACCCATGTAACGGTTACTAGTAACATTCTTTCTCCCTTGTTACCGTAAAGTAATGGTTATACCACTAGTAACGTCCTTACACCCTTGTTACCGTAAAGTAATGGTTATTATTAACGTCGTTACCCAAGCAACGGTTACTAGTAACATGAAGTATAACATAAATTTCTCGCCAAATCAATACTTTTTACTTACTTAAAAATTCTATAGGTACATGTTTCGAAAACACACAATGTTTTCTTCCTCAGCCCACTTATTGGTGTTAAACATCATAAAACATCGATAACCTCACTAAATAACAAAAAACACAGTTCACATTTCTTCTCTTGTTCTTCCTTTGTTAGGCCTGTGTCATTCGACACATTAATGTCACTCACGGAATAAACACTTTTAGTTGAAGTAATGAATATTGACACATTGACACATTTACTCATTGCTAGTTTCAACGTGGGTTGCTGAAATGCACACAAGTGTCGTATAACCTTGCCAAAATCGGAGAAAAAACAACTAACCAGCACCCACGAAGGTAATTGGGTATGGCGTCATGAAAATAAATCGAGTCAGGAATGTATGTTGGAATTAAACTATTGCGGTGGGGTTTGAGGAGGTGGTTTGCGTTTTTTATTATTATTTAAATAATCTGCTAATAAATCTAACAATTCATTCGTTTCAAAATTAACCTCGTTTAGATTATTGCATTCCTTTGACCTCTGATAAGTAATGATATGAATATTTTCCAAAATATTCATATAGCTGCCCTTCGATGCGTAATGCAAAATTGTGACGTCATTATTTATGTCCGTGAACTTATGTCCTGTTTCTTCCATGTGTACCGCCATGGCTGAAAACTGCCTGTGTTTTGTGGCCGAAATATGCTCAGCATAACGAGTACGTATGTTCCTACCCGTCTGTCCCGCGTAATTTGAATTGCAAAAATTACATCTGAGCTCATAAACTCCCGATTTTAAATGTTTATCACTACTGTTGACTTTATTGGAGTTGAAAAATTTGTTGAAATTAGAATTATTGGTTTTAAAGGCGACGTTCATATTGTGTTTCTTTAGGATGTTGGTTACTGTGTAAATGCTTCGATTTACGTAGGTGAAGGTGGCAAGTGCTTTCTTTGTTGTGTCCTCTCTAACTAATTTTGTTACGGGTCTGTTTTTCAACTTGTAAATTAATCTGCTGACATAATTGTGGTTGTAACCATTGAGTTTAGCTATTTGATATATAATGTCAATTTCTTGCTTCCGGTCATGATTAGAGGAAGGGATTCTTAACGCTCTATTAATGAGGTTTATGAACGTTGCATTCTTGTGTCCGCCCGGATGGTTAGAATCCTGCCGTATAACTGTACTCGTTTGCGATGGTTTTCTGTAAACTTTATAATGCAGACGATTGTCTTTTTTAATCACAGTTATATCCAGATAATTGATTTTATTATCGACTTCTGAATCTAAAGTAAATTTAATATTGCTGTCAATTATGTTCAAATCATCCAATATTTGCTCTATCGCTTGAACTTGGTTATTGATAATGATGAAGATATCGTCTACATATCTTCCCCAGAAAACGATGCCACTAATTTGGTTAATAATTTTCTCATGTTCAATGTGGTCAAGGTAAACAAAATTAGTTAGAGAGGACACAACAAAGAAAGCACTTGCCACCTTCACCTACGTAAATCGAAGCATTTACACAGTAACCAACATCCTAAAGAAACACAATATGAACGTCGCCTTTAAAACCAATAATTCTAATTTCAACAAATTTTTCAACTCCAATAAAGTCAACAGTAGTGATAAACATTTAAAATCGGGAGTTTATGAGCTCAGATGTAATTTTTGCAATTCAAATTACGCGGGACAGACGGGTAGGAGCATACGTACTCGTTATGCTGAGCATGTTTCGGCCACAAAACACAGGCAGTTTTCAGCCATGGCGGTACACATGGAAGAAACAGGACATAAGTTCACGGACATAAATAATGACGTCAAAATTTTGCATTACGCATCGAAGGGCAGCTATATGAATATTTTGGAAAATATTCATATCATTACTTATCAGAGGTCAAAGGAATGCAATAATCTAAACGAGGTTAATTTTGAAACGAATGAATTGTTAGATTTATTAGCAGATTATTTAAATAATAATAAAAAACGCAAACCACCTCCTCAAACCCCACCGCAATAGTTTAATTCCAACATACATTCCTGACTCGATTTATTTTCATGACGCCATACCCAATTACCTTCCTGGGTGCTGGTTAGTTGTTTTTTCTCCGATTTTGGCAAGGTTATACGACACTTGTGTGCATTTCAGCAACCCACGTTGAAACTAGCAATGAGTAAATGTGTCAATGTGTCAATATTCATTACTTCAACTAAAAGTGTTTATTCCGTGAGTGACATTAATGTGTCGAATGACACAGGCCTAACAAAGGAAGAACAAGAGAAGAAATGTGAACTGTGTTTTTTGTTATTTAGTGAGGTTATCGATGTTTTATGATGTTTAACACCAATAAGTGGGCTGAGGAAGAAAACATTGTGTGTTTTCGAAACATGTACCTATAGAATTTTTAAGTAAGTAAAAAGTATTGATTTGGCAAGAAATTTATGTTATACTTCATGTTAACATGGTCAATACGGAACCTGGAATGAGTGCAATTGGTTACTAGTAACATTCTTACTCCCTTGTTACCGTAAAGTAACGGCTACTAGTAACTTCGTTAGCCCCTTGTTACCGTTAAGTAACTTCTATTATTAACGTCGTTACTGTGAAGTAAGGTTACTAGTAATGTCTTTACATCCTTGTTACCGTAAAGTAATGGTTATACCACTAGTAACGTCCTTACACCCTTGTTACCGTAAAGTAATGGTTATTATTAACGTCGTTACCCATGTAACGGTTACTAGTAACATTCTTACTCCCTTGTTACCGTAAAGTAATGGTTATACCCCTAGTATCGTCCTTACACCCTTGTTACCGTAAAGTAATGGTTATTATTAACGTCGTTACCCAAGCAACGGTTACTAGTAACATTCTTACTCCCTTGTTACCGTAAAGTAACGGCTACTAGTAACTTCGTTAGCCCCTTGTTACCGTAAAGTTACGGCTATTATTAACGTCGTTACCCAAGCAACGGTTACTAGTAACATTTTTTCTCCCGTGTTACCGTTAAGTGACTTCTATTATTAACGTCGTTACTGTAAAGTAAGGTTACTAGTAATGTCTTTACATCCTTGTTACCGTAAAGTAATGGTTATACCACTAGTAACGTCCTTACACCCTTGTTACCGTAAAGTAATGGTTATTATTAACGTCGTTACCCATGTAACGGTTACTAGTAACGTCGTTACACCCCCATTACTGTAAAGGAACGGTTTCAAATAACACGATACTCCCCAAGCCTGATTGCCACAGGTCTCGTAGCGAGACATGAAACATTTCTGTTCGCCAGCTTGCCGCTAGCTCTACTCTAGCCTTGTCAACGTCAAATGGATCCATTACCATCAGACCAGACCCCTGCACTGCTCTAACGACCGTGTGTCACTCAGACGACACCTGAGGCATTACGCAGATCATGACAAGTGACACTCGTTAAAAAAATCTTGAGGAAATGAATTGTGACTGCCAGGATGAAGGGCTGATAGCTGAGACACCTGGCAAAAGACAGATGCGATGTGACACAAGAGAGGGTTGTTTCATTCCCTTTCTGTAGCTAATACAAGCTGTGTCGAGTGACTGCTGCTATTATTTTTTATTTTACATTAAGCCCCTATAATAATGTTGCTGTTGCTTATTTTAAAACCCTGCTGAGTCCAAAGTTGCAGGATCGAATCCTAGCGCAGTCAACTGGCATTTCAGGGTGCAAAAATGTGAGGGAGCCGTGTCAGTAGATTTACTTGCACGTTAAAGATCCCCTTCGGGGCAAAATGCCGGCACCCCGGCGCGGCGTCTCTAAAAGCCTCTGTAGTTAAGAAGGACGTAAAACCAATAACATTATTATTATTTTATTATTATTATTATTATTATTATTATTATTGTTGTGTTTTTGAAATGGGGTCCCTCAGCCTCGTGAGACGAAACTGAGAAGAGTAGGGTTCGATTCCCACCTCAGCCATCCAGGAAGTGTTTTTCCGTAGTTTCCCCACTTCTACACCACGCAAATTGTGGAATGGTTCCTAACGTATGGCCACGCTGTACCACGTGGTTGTCTCATTAGATTTGAGTGTTGGTGGCAATGCATTACGTGGGAACTACCGATTTCTTCTTGTTTTACTTCTTCTTCTCCTTCTTCTTCTCCTTCTTCTTCTTCGTGCTCTGCTTTTGTTTTCTCCACCTTCCTCTTATTCTGTTGTTTTGTTTTCTTCTTCAGCAGTAAAATGATTTTATATAGAATGCAAGTTTTTCCAAGCCATGAAATAGTATTGCATAGGGAGATGCTGAAACCTAAATATCTTTCTGCTCTAAGGTCGTGGGACGAAGTGTTCGCTGCGGTTCATAGACTACACAAAAGGAAAGTTACTTGACTAACATATGAATACATTTAATTTACTGATAACTTACACGCGTGGTGCTAGTGGGATTTGTAATTAAAGGAGATGATTGTGGCTCTGACGTGAATATGAAATCATTCTCAATAAAGCAGCATATAACCACTCCATGGGACAATTGCTCTGGTCTGGATACACTCCATAGATGTATCTTCAAAAGCTTCTTTTATATTTTCTTGCAACTAATTTGCTATCTCTTCATATCAGTATTTTTAGCCTACTTTTCACATTTTGCAAAAATGAGGAAAAAGTTGTCCTATGAGATCGATCCGGGAAAATGTCTGTCTGTCTGTGTGTGTGTCCCCCCTAACAACTCCTAAACGCCTGCAGCAATCGAAACCAAATTTGGTATGAGTAAAGACCTATACTGGGACATCTCAATGTCACACTTGAAAATGATGTCAGTGCTACCAACTGCTGAAAAATCATAATTGAAATTTCAGCTCCATGTTGAAAATCTTGGAATATATACATGGGAACTATTCCAAAATTGGCACATATATAGATAATAATACTTCAGTTTAATTTTCAGGAGGCCATACATGACAGTGTTGCCAAAATGATTCTAAGCCTACTCATAAGTCCAATGTTTAAATTCATATAACTCCTACACTACCAATTGGATTTTAACCAAATTTCGTACTTGCTATGTGTACATAAACTGATATCACTGAGCGTATTCTTAAGAGCCACCAGGACTGCCAACTGTCAATAAATGCTCTCTCTATTTTTTATCCAAATACCAATATATCAGAAAATATGCGAGCCAACAGCCTTAACCTTCGCACACGTATAGTGCCTGACTTTCTAGATTAATTTGGAGCAACTAATGTATGTCAATGCTACCAACATGATTCTAAGCCTGCTGATAGGACCATTTTTGTAATACATGTAACTTCTATACTATCAATTGGATTTACACCAAATTTCGTATGTGCTATGTGTACCATAACATATATGACTATGCGTATTGTTAAGAGCAATCAGGGCTGCCAACTGTTAATAAATGCTGTTTATATTTTTACCCTAATATCAATATAGGCTATCAGAAAGTATGCAAGCCAACAGCTCGAAACTTTGCGCACGTATAGTACCTGCCATTCTACATTAATTTGGAGCAACTAATGTACGTCAGTGCTACCAACATCATTCTAAGCCTGCTGATAGGTCCAATTTTAAAATACCAGTAACTACTATACTAACAAATGGATTTCATCCAAAATTGGCACAACAATAGATGAAAATATTTCAAATTATTTCTGACCAACACATGCATGACATTGTTGCCAACATCATTTTACGCACGCCGTATTAAGTCCAATGATTAACTGCATGTAAAGTCCATGCTATCCATTGGACTTCGACCAAATTTTGTATTCTGTACCTTGAGAGATGGAACTAAGAATATATTCAGACACCAGGTCTGCCAACTGTAGTGCTCTATCAGGCTACATAAAGCCAGGTATATTTCGAAGTAATTAGAAATGTCTATATCACCAACTTTATTTCGTCATTATTCTAGATAGCTTAGGTCCATATAGATTAATCATTGGCATGAATTTTAAATTTTAAGAAAAGTAGGCTCTTTAGTTCGTCACGGAACTTCTTGTTCTTTAACAACTTCATATTCTCCCAACTCTAATATCCATCACGACGATATATATCATTTTCATCTTACTTATCTCATTGTCATCTCTATCTTCACCCCGAGTAAACAGTGTAGAGTAGTTCTCCTTGCTTTTTATGACGATCTAGTTCAATAGTTCATAATATCACCACTACAAAGTTCCAAGGCCGTATCAGCCGTCACCAATAGTTCTGAGTTTCACCACTACCAAAGAACATAGTGCATACAGTAGACTGTCGTTGCATAACATTCAATCACGTTTGACTTTTATCGTGAAGAAATATAACACAAGAATACAAAACCAATGCGACGTAGTAAATAGGGCAGAATCTCAAAATCTCCAACCTCCCCACGGACACTCCTCTTCCATATTCACATCTGGACTGTGTGAAAAGCAAGTCAAACCAGGCCACAATATAAAATGTTTTGTCTCCGGCAACGAGGCCGCCACTCTGTGACCTCACGCTCCCACTTTACTCACCACGATGCTAACATGCTCATTTAAATAAAATGAAGAAGTAAAAGAAAAGTTTTAGTAAAATAACAATAATACGTAGTACAGTGGAGCCTCCGTGGCTCAGGCGGCAGCACGCCAGCCTCTCACCGCTGAGTCCGTGGTTCAAATCCCGGTCACTCCATGTGAGATCTGTGCTGGACAGAACGGAGGCAGACAGGTTTTTCTCCGGGTACTCCGGTTTTCCCTGTCAAAATTTCATTCCAGCAACACTCTCCACTATCATTTCATTTCATCTGTCATTCATTTAATCATTGCCCCAGAGGTGTGCGTCAGGCCTCGGCAGCCGGCACAGTTCATATCCTCGCCGCTAGATAGGGGCTTCATTCATTCCATTCCTGACCCGGTCGGAGACTGGAAGCAGGCTGTGGATTTTCATTTTCACGTAGTACAGTCATTAAGTTCTGAGACTTGACGCCTGGAGGATAGGCCACCACACGACCCTGTATGTTGCACACACTGCCGCATTACCCGGCGTGCACCTACACAGAACCACATCCAAACTCAAAATAGTCGCCGTTGGCCGTTATGCACTTTTGCCAACGTTGGTATTGCTGCTGGAAGCACCACTGAAAGCAGTTGGCAGGAAGGTCCCGTATGGCTTATCTTGTGGCCGTCATGACCTCTTCGGACGACCGAAATCTGCGCCCACGTAAGAGTGCTTCTAGGCGAGGAAAAAGAAAAAATCGCATGGTGCGAAATCAGGTGAGTACTGAGGAACAAACCTGTCACCTGTTGCCTTGCAAGTTCCTCCTGGACAAGGACAGAGCGATGTGCAGGGCCGTTGTCGTGTAGCAACAGCCAATTCTTTATACGACAACGCCCAGGTCGCTTACGGCGAATTGCAACGCGTTAACGGCCAAGGATCTCCTTGTAGTGAGTTCAGTTTACCGATGCACCGTCTGGTAGGAATTCCATGTAAACGATGCCGTTTGAATCAAAAAACAGTTCCAGCATCACCTTGCCTTTTGACCTGTCTTGTCGTGTTCTTTTTTCTGCCGTGATGATGATGACGTTTTCCGAGTGACTGATTGTCGTTTCGGGAAACACCATGTTTCGTCTTCTGTTATTATCCGGTTGAGAAACGTCGGATCATCATCAAGTCCGACTGGCGCATTCAAATCACCGTCACAACAACAACCGTACGTCTGCTGCCAGTGCATGCACTCAACTGTCTCTTGCAGGGACGATAGTCTAACTGACATGATACCATACCACGGCGCCACCTATGCGCTATAGTGCTCCACAACGCCGTCATGCGGTCAGTCTCAGAACGTAATGACTGTACCACGTATAGTGACACTGCGTCTACTGCAGATGGACCAAAGTAATTGGTTACGTTGCCAACATGATAACGTATAGAAATGAAATATATTTGAATGAAAATAAATACCTAAACTGAACTGTCATGGGGGGGGGGGCTCCAAATTTAGGTTACAATGCAAGATGTAAGATGTCTTTAAGCACTCCGTACAGACTTTAAAAGAAGCAGATGGCCTCGCTGTTCCGCCCATTAAATCAACAATAACACACAGTGACTTAAAAAAATAGCACCAGGGAGCAGATGATGGACTTTTTAATACAGATAAGTGTGGATTATTTTACACCCTAACCAACAATGAGTTTTTTCACGTAACCATCATCAAGACATCCAAGTCGCCCTAGGGTGCCAACACGAATATACCTGCACCAGGCCTCTCCATAGGCTACGCATCTTTATATTTACATTATTATTATTATTATCATTATCATCTAGTCGTGGATAACCTCAAACAAGCAATATGCACAGTGCATTAGCACAAAAAAAATAGTAATAACCTTATATCAGCAGGTCCTGTGGTGGAGGGGTAGCAAGATTGCCTCTTACTGTACCTCTCTTAGATTCCCGGTTTCTAACAGTCGTGACTGCTAGAACAAAGTGTACTCAGTATTGTGAGGGCAATTGAGTAGCTGCTTGATAGGGGATGCAGCACCCCTTCGCCTTAAACCAAGGTAATGTGGACGAGGGTGTCGTTGCGCTGGGCATGCGTTTCTCATAATTATCAGGTTCTGAGCTGGGTGGCAGTCGTCTCATCGGACAAAAAGTTAGGACGTCCTAGAAGGAGTACCCTAGTCACTTTGGGACACGGTAACACCCTCAAAAACCTCTTGGACAAGCACAGAGCAATGTGTCAGGGCGTTGTCATGTATCAACAACCAGTTCTTCCTACCCCAAAGCTCAGGATGCTTACGACGAATTAATTCGCGTGGATGGCGATTGATCCCCTTGTAGTGTGTCTTGCCTTCCTTGATTTTATTTAGTTGGCTGTGAAGGCCAGTATGTTTTCTTTTGGAACCTTTGTAGGGAGTGGGGGCCTGTTTGCCATCTCTTGATGAATGCAGTACATTTGCGTTTGTCTGTTAGCACAGGCTTAGAGTAAAATGTGGCTTTTCACCGATGTCTCAGTCTCACTCCTGGCTGTGATTACACATGGAAGCTACTGAGGTATGGGTGATGCTTAACAATGAAATTCAGGGCACAGTCAGTGCCTGAGGATGTTGTGAAAGGTTCTACTCATAGGGTTAGTACTGCTGTACTAACTCAGTGAGGAAAGCAATGGCAAACTACCTCTTGCCTAGTACGCCTCAATATAGCCCTGCCTTGGGTTTTTGTGGGTATCTACCCACATAACTTAACGGCAGTGCCTTTTGAGGATCCAACCAGCCTTTGGGCTGACTACCTAACAGACAGTAGGGAGTAGATAAGCTGAAGGAGCTCTTGGTTACCGCAGTGAAGTAGCACAGCACAATCAAGTCCTGTAAGAACAGGACGTAGTGCAAGATGCAAAGTTCTTGTAACCTTCTTGACAACCGCTGTCTCAGAAACAAGACAGTCATTAGGGTGGCAGCCCATGCTAATAGACGTATCTCGTACGTCAGGCTTGACATTAACAAGTGCCAGCATTGTGCTTAGGGTTGACAAGAAGTGCAGCAAAAGCAACAAGAAAGAAACAACTATAGTGGTATATATTTACTATAGAAGCTGGTTTCTCTTCTTCTGTTGTAGTACGTGAACAAAACAAGGTTACAATTACCACCTACGGTGTTGGTCTGCTCGTTATTTGTTTTACTGCACCATCAGTGATCGTTGATGAAGTTGACGAAACTTGAAAAACAATCATGTAGTTTTAATGTCGGGATCATACTGCATCTCCGCTTTACGTGAACCAGTGGACGTGGCATTTCACATCGAAAATTTTACATGCATTGACCAGGAATCGAAGTCGATCCGCGTTTGTGGTAGGCAAGCAGCTGGACAGCTGCGCCTTCACCACAATTGATGACGACGATGATGATGAAGATGATGATGATGATGATAATATAAATATAACGATGTGTAGGGTTGGTTGGTTCCTTAGTTTAGGGGCTGCGACAACGCGGTCATTTAGCCCCGTGTACTTTGGGTCTGTGTAGAATCTGTCTGATAACCGGTGATAATTTTGATGGCTGTATTAGCGTGTGTATATGTTTTTTAATTCAAGGAAGGACTGCTACTTTGAATTTATCAAATCGTCCTACTTTTGCCGCCAAACGCCTCCGTCAACGACTACTAGGCCTAGTTCAGAACTCAGCTACCAGACGCAGTCGGCTCTTGGCAACGAACGTAGGGACCTAAGAGCGCTGTTTACATTCTTAACCTATACAATTTAGCTTCACACAGGTGTAATTAGTGGAAGGTTCTTTAACATGCCATAAATCTATGACATGGGACCGCCGGATTTACTTCCCCTCCGAAGGAAGGCATACTGAGGGATTTTTAACTCTCTTAAAAAATCCGACGGCTTCGGCCAGGTTTGAACCCGCTATCTTGGGCATAGAAGCTTGGCATGCTACCAACTACGCCACCGAAGCCGTAGACGTGTAGGGTACAGATATTTTCGAGTTGACGCTCGTAGACTACCTGAATGTAGTGAGGGGTGATTTAATGAATTATTAAGACGTCACATGCACTCAGTCCTCGGCGTATAATAATAATAATAATAATAATAATAATAATAATAATAATAATAATAATAATAATAATAATAATAATAATAATAATAATAATAATTGAGATTCCTAACAACAAGAATCTCCAGTCAAAACACAGAAAAGATCAGCAAATACTGTATACGGAGTTGGTCGGCCCTATCAAAAGGCAATGGCATGTAGAACGGGTAAAGACCATACCTATCATTGTCTCACGTACGGGCGTGATCCCAAGTACCTTGCCGCAAGGCCTTAAAGAACTGGATCTGTATACTCAACTGTACAAACTAATGCACACGGCAGTAGTTCTCTCAACAGCCCGAATCGTCCGGAAGTTCATGGGCAGCGAATTTCCAGCTTAGAAGTGGTTGTTTCAGTAACTATACTTTGGTTCCCTGAAGCCTGTATAGTTATTTTGTGATGTGCTAGCAATGAGTTATAATGTACTGAACAATAATAAGAATACTATTAAAAATAATGTGAGGATAGACGCACTACTTGTGTTATGGGTGTTATGTACCCAAACTCTCGTAGTGTACAATTAGAATGCTGTGATAAGTAAATAAATGAATGAATGAATAAATAAATAAATGTATAACTCAGCAATTCTTCTACCATCTTTTTGGAGGCCTTCATAGGGAGGTTATGGCTGCATGAGCTTTTAGCTCTCGTAGTAAAGAGGCACAGGTGCGCTTCATAAAAAGGGAGCTAGCGCGCAGTTCGCTACTGCTGTGGGGGTCCAGGCGGAGACACCAGGAGCTCGCTGATGAGCCAGCTTGGTGTCCTAGGCGAAACCCCACACAAGACACGGCATAAACCTAGAAGAATTGCTG
This sequence comes from Meconema thalassinum, assembly GCA_946902985.2. Taxonomy (NCBI): domain Eukaryota; kingdom Metazoa; phylum Arthropoda; class Insecta; order Orthoptera; family Tettigoniidae; genus Meconema; species Meconema thalassinum. Next base: position 168,305,244 of record OX336396.1, read on the forward strand.
AGTTTTATTCATTGGCCGTGAAAGCCAATATACCAAATAAATGTATGACCGGATTACGAGACATATTGAAGTCTTTTGGGTTTATGCTATGTCTACGTCCTTTATAACTACTGTAGCTTGAGAGGTGCTGGGGTGCCGGAATTTTGCCCTGGGTTCTTTAACTTACCAGTAAATCTACCGGCAAAGGGATGTCGCACAACCTTTAAATGCCATCAGATTGAGGGGGGATAAAACTCGAACAATGTGAGAATTAACATATTTATGTAAAAAACGGCCCTGCACGTTAAGGCACTTAGTGAAAGTAGTCAGTATTTTACATATTATGTTTTAATGCATATCATAAAATATATCCCGGATTTACCTAGCTATTGAAATAAATCAATTATAGTTACCTTATTCAAATTAATAACATAGTTATTTTTAGAAAAATACCTTACTTGTAAGAAGTTACTCCAACCAAATGTTTAGACATTCGTCCTGGGTTATAAAAATTCCTCTCGGCACGCCGGAAGGCGGAGGTAGATTTCACCGGACAGACTAGAGGATAGGCTAAAATAGGCGAAATATGCAGGTTTTCGTAGGTGGATCAGACCTCATTTATTGCGAGAATGTATTTTACAATTGGAGGTTAATTAACCTTTTTTCGTCTTTCTATGCATATTTTTAACATTTTATTGTCTTATGGGGATGGTAACTTTCTTGTCATATTTGGGGTTCATTTTAATACTTTTGATCACAATGTCCTTATGCAAGGTTTGGAACTGATGTGTAACTATCTAACAGTCTGTTACTTCTTCGCGCAAAATTTTATATCCCGCAGAGATGTTGGTTGGTTCCTCAGTTTAGGGGCTGCGACAACGTGGTCATGTAACCCCGTGTACATTGGGTGTGTGTAGAGTGTCTGATAAACGGTGTTAATTGTGATGACTGTATTAGTCTCTAATTCAGTTAAGGTCTGCAGAAGGTCAATTTTAAGTAGTAGTACCTAATTTTGTACCAAATACTAACGTCAACGACACCTACTGTGAACTTGGCTGCTAGATTCCACCGCAACCAGCAACTTGCAATGAACGTTGGAACTTCCCCTCCGAAGGAAAGCATGCTGAGGGATTTTTAGCGCTCTTAGAAAATCCGACGACTTTGGCCGGTTTTGAACCAGCGACCTTGGGCATAGACGTTCAGCATGCTACCAGTTAGCCGCTTCCCACATAGTCAGATGGAACAAGAAGTTCCGTGCGGAACTAAAGAGCCTACTTTTCTTAAAGTTAAGATTCATGCCAATGATTAATCTACAGTATATGAACCTATCTAGAATAATGACGAAATTAAGTTGGTAATATCGGAATGTCTTAATTAGTTCGAAATACTGTATACTAGGCATAATGTAGCCTAATACAGCAATACAGTTGGCAGCCCTGGTGACTGAATATATTCTTAATTCCATCTCTTAAGGTACAGAATACAAAATGTGGTTGAAGTCCAAAGGATGTTATATGGAGTTATACATTGGATCTATCAGCACACGTAAAAGCACGTTGGCAACAATGTCATGCGTATGCTGGTCAGAAATAATCGGAAATATTATGATATCTTTTTGTGCCAATTTTGGATGAAATCCATTTTTTAGTATAGAAGTTATATGTATTTTAAAATTGGAGCTATCATCAGACATATAATCATGTTGGCATCACTGACTTATATTAATTACTCCAAATTAATCTAGAATGTCAGGTGCTATACGTATGCAAAGTATAGACCTGTTGGCTTGCATACTTTCTGATATATTGATATTAGGGTAAAAAATATAGACACCATATATTAACAGTTGGCAGCCCTAATTGCTCATAAGAATACTTATAGTCATATCTGTTATATTACACATAGCACATACGAAATTTGGTTGAAATCCAACTGACAGTATAAAAGTTTCATGTATTTAAAAATTGGTCCTATCAGCAGGCTTAGAATCATGTCGGTAGAACTGACGTATATAAGATACTCCAAATTAATGTAAAATGTCAGGTACTATACGCGTGCATAGTTTAAAGCTGTCGGCTTGCATACTTTCTGATATATTGGTATTTGGATAAAAAGTAGAGAGAGCATTTATTAACAGTTGGCAGCCCTCGTGGCTCTTAAGAATACGCTCAGTCATACCTGCTTATGTGCTTATATTACATACATAATTTGGTTGAAATCCAATTGATAGTGTAGAAGTTATGTGCATTTAAAAATTGGACCTATCAGAAGGCTTAAAATTATTTTGGCAACACTGTCATGTATGGCCTCCTGGAAATTAAACTGAAATAGTATTATCTACATGTGTGCCAATGATATCCAACATGGAGCTCAAATTTCTAATGCGTTTTTTTAGCAGTTGGTAAAACTGACATCTTTTTCAAATATGGGCTTGAGATATTCCGGTATTCATATTTACTCATACTAAATTTGGTTTCGATTGCTGCAGCCGTTTAGGAGTTGATAAGTGGGGGTACACACACACACACAGCCAGCCAGACAGAAGGACAGACAGACAGACAGACACATTTTTCCGGATCGATCTCATAAGTCTACTTTTTCCTCATTTTTGCAAAGTGTGAAAAGTAGGCTAACAAGTAGTTCCGTGAAGAACTATACAGCCTATTTTCATATATCCTACTTATGTTAATTGCCACTATCAACATACACAATTTCTGTTTGATTGCTGTAATAGATTCGTAGATATTAAGAACCGACTAAATATTTCGGATGGTAGCCATGTTGGATTTTATATATGTAGGTCCTAGAGTTATGTACTGTTACATGCAGATTATTGTGAACGTGTAGTATTCAAACTTCAATCGCATAATTAGGACACAAGAAAAATTTTGCACAGCTGCCATTTTGAGGTTATGGAAACAATTGAAATAAATTAGATGCCAGTGGATTAACATTCGTATAAGGATTTACTGTACCAAGTTCCACTGAACGCGGATAGTTAAATTGCGAGAAACGTCCATGTGAATATTTATAATTCGCGTCACCGCCATGTTGGATTTGTGATCACCAGGTTATTTAAAGTCCTATAGGTGAACTTAAGTTCATAGCCCCTATGAACATTAAAAAATGCAGTTTGATTGCTAAAATAGATTCGTAGATATTGTGTATCGTCTAAATAATTAGGATGGTCGCCATGTTGGATTGTTAAATGTATAGGCCATAGAGTCATTTACCATTAAAGGAAAATTATTGCCTAGGTCATTATTCAAACTTTCACTTCGATCGCATGACTACATCACAAGAAATAAAAACTTAATTTTAATATTCGCACTGCCGCCATCTTGAGGTTATGTAAACAATTGAACTAAATTAGATACCAGTGGATTACAATGTGTATAAATATTTCCTGTACCAGGTTTCAGTGCGCTTGTAACATTAAATCGCGAGAAAGGTCTATTTAAAATGTTCAAATTCGCTTGGCCGCCATGTTCGTTTTGTAGTTAACCGGTTTTTGAAAGTCTTGTAGATGGACTTCCAGTAGTGCCCTTTATCTCCGTACAAAATTTTAGGGAGATACCGCTAATAGTTTCAGAGATATAGAATGCCGGTGAAATATTTCGCACATCCGCCATCTTGTGATTATGTAAACAATTGAACGAAGTTAGATGTCGGTGCATTACAATGTACATAAACATATACTGTACCAAGTTTCATTGCGTTTGATTGGTCAAATCACGAGAAACGTCTATTTAAAAGTCGCAAATTCGCTTGGCCTCCATGTTGGTATTGTAGTTACCAGGTTTTCAAAAGTCACATAAGTGAACTTATAGCAGTTCCCTCTATCACCATAGAAAATGTCAGGGTAATATCGGTAATAGTTTCGGAGATATTGAATGCTGGTGAAATATTTCGCACAGCCGCCATGTTGGATTGGTGAGTCGTAACAAAATTTGAAGGGCACGGTCGAGGTCGCCGGGAATAGTGCTATGAACTTTCCGAGTTTCATTGAAATCGCTCCTGCCGTTTAGATTTTATTAGGGGGACACACACACACACGAATCACACACACACACACACACGGACAAAAGGTGATCTCATAAGCCTATTTTTTTCAAAATTGAAAATAGGCTAAAATGAATGTGATCTCGTCAATGGCGTTGTCTTGGCAACCTCTGATAGCTCATCCCTGATCAATTTAGAAGCGTTGTCATGGTAACCTCTGATGCCACTTAGCATTTTCTTTAATTCCGAAATCGTTTTTCTCATCCCTTGGCGTAATGGTGGGTCATATCAAAATTTCTTTCAGACAAAAGTTTTAGGTAATTATTAGGGGAATATTTTCCATTTTGTACGGTTTTGATATTGTGCCTATTAAGAGAGATATGATGAATGTTTCCCGAAAAACCCACTTTTTTCCACCCCTTTGGTCAATGGTTGGTGCTATCAAAAAACTTATTTGATATAAAATTTTGGCACTTATCCGACACATATTATGAACTTTGAATGAATTCGATATTTCATGTATTAAGAGAGTTATAGTGATATTTCACTTTTTTTAAGAAAAAAAAAGCCCCCCATTTTCACCCCCTTTGACCGATTTTTCCCATTAACGACCTCGACCGAGAATTTAATGGGACACTTATTATGTAAAAAATTCAAAGTGATTGGGGCAAAATTACGGCAGTTATCGTGTCCACAAGAAACTGATATATATACATATATACATACATAAATTATATATAAACTTTTGAACTGACGGTGGTTTTGGGGTCTGGGGGATGTGAAACGCGAAGATATGTCGAAATATTCCGGAAGTCGAAACATGGTACCCATTGCAATAGTTAGCTTTCTAATGAAATCTACCTAAAATGTTAGCCTGATTGAGTCCTTGGAGAGAAAGAAAGCGTCCAATTTCTAAGAGGACTGTCTTTTGAAGCATAAACGCCGTTAAAGCTGTAATTTGCATGTGATGCGAAGTGTGAAATATGACCATTTTTCTGCTTCGTGAGCCATGATGTTGCTACCTATAATATGGCACGAGAGCTTCCTTTGTTTATAATAGACGAGAATATTAGAACAATACCAGGGAATGCTTCAAATGGGTATGAAGATTAGCGTCCCCTTAAGTTAATGTTTCGGCAAAGAAAGGAACTGAAAACAATGGCCATCCTCTCGGCTTGAACTCAAACACTAGTGCCTTTACGACGAGAGTGCGAGGCCTTTTGCCAGGACACACAACACTCTATAAGAGTGCTTCATTTTTGACCGAATGCATGTTACGGTATGTTTTTTTCTGATAACCGGTGTTTATGTGGTGACTGTAGTATTATGTCTAACTGTAATTAATAGGCTTAAGAATTGGAGTAAATGCCCTGTGGTCTTGAAATAAAACACGATCCCGTCATTTTCCTGGAGGGAGCGTGGAATAACCATTAGGAAAATACATTCAGGATGGTGGTTGTCGGTGTAAATGCCAGAGAGATGCGGACACGGAGATTTGCTAAAGCAAAATATTTTTGCTACCTGAGAAAGGGATGAACTAACTAAATTCCAAAAGTATGAGATATTTCTATATCGGAGGATTCCGGACACACCCTTTCGGTTGGTAGAGAACGATAGATAGAATTAACTATCTGATAGAGTGCCATCCACTCTTCAAACATACTCGTCACATCCCACGAGCAGCATGTTTGCTTGTAATATTATTTATCCACACAACATTTCACGTTAACCAATTGCCCTTCCGAGAACAGCGCAGGCTCGTCAGACTTGCATTTGAAATTGTGACTATGCAAAATGTGTCAGAAGTATTTTTTACTGAAATCAGGATGAACATAGCTGAAGGAATAGAACACAGACTGTGCAAGAGACATATCTGGGAAATACAGCGTTTGGAAAAAATACGTGGTTGTAAGAATGTCAAGAAACTTCTGAAACCGTGAGTAAGTTATGACTCTGTGTTGCCCATCGTTGTCACTCGTGACCGGTAGTGGGAGGTGATGCAAACACTGACTGAGACAAAACAGGCGTATGCGGTAGATCCTGGTTGCAACCAGAACATACACCGTTTGCTTCACAAGCAGAACAACTCAATCCAAAAAGGAATACATATGCCTAACGTGGTCCACGGTTACACTGGCTTAGCGTGTAATGATGAAACTTGGCAATAAGGAACGTCCTCTGTTCAAAGTAAAAGTGTATCGTCTTTATAAATTCAGGACGATTGGTACGTGAACTATTTTAACGTCAAGATTGATGACTCATATCCCAACTGAGTGATTACTACAAAATTTGGTAAATGATGAATCTCATATAAGAGACAACTAGTGTCTAAATGGCAAGGTTAATCTATTAGGTAGAACATTATGGTACCCACTAACTTGAACATATAAACTGCCGATAATTCGCGATGCAGATGAGCGACGATTGCAAAACATGACTAAAAGGTACGTTAGTATTAACTTTTGTAGTTCATGATCGCAGTCATATGTTGTTGTTGTTGTTGTTGGAGTCTTCAGTCTTTTGACTGGTTTGATGCAGCTCTCCATGCCTCCCTGTCCTGAGCTAATCATTTCATCTCTACATAGCTACCACACCCTACATCTGAGGCAATCTGTTTAACATATTCTAACCTTGGTCCAAACCCTACAGTTCTTGTCCTCAACCCTTCCTTCCATAACTAAGCTTGCTATTCCTGGGTGTCTTAGTATGTGTCCTACTAACCTATCTCTTCTCTTCATTAGCAGTCGCCAGAAACATCTCTCCTCTCCCACTCGTCTTAATACCTCTTCGTTTGTAACCCTATCCACCCGTCTGATCTTCATCATTCTCCTGTAACACCACATTTCAAATGCTTCAATTCTCCTCTTTTCTGCTGCACCAATAGTCCAAGTTTCACTTCCATAGAGCGCCACGCTCCAGGCAAAGGCTTTCAAAAATGACTTCCTAATACCTAAATCTATATTCGATGTCAACAAATTCCTTTTTTGTAGAAATGCTTTCCTTGCCTGAGCCAACCTATGTTTTATATCCTCTTTGCTTCGTCCATCACTGGTTATTTTGCTTCCTAAGTAACAGAAGTCTCCTACTTCCTTCAGCTTTCCCCTGTCAATTTGATGTCCATTGAGGTTTCTGATTTATTTCGGCTGCATTCCAGTCCTATATAATATTCAAATGTTAAAATAATTTCTAACCCCGGAACGGAACATTTGTAGAGAACCATCCACGATGTGGTGCTACGTCTGCTAGCCTACGTTGTAGAACATAATTGGTGACCCGAGGCTTTGCTAAGTGGAGCAGAATGCATATTATTCCAGATGGAGGAGTTTGTAAAGTTCAGAGGGATGAAGGCATTTCTCCCTTCCCTTTCAGCTTCCAGCCCTCTGTAGACGTTCGCTTTCCGTCAGCACATTCCTCCACTTCACTTATCAAATTGATGGTAGGCCTGAGTAGTTAACTATTATTATTATTATTAAGTCTATTATCGTGTATTTGTGTATTACATCCAGGTTTTCCCTGGCAATCTGTCAAAGACCGGCTAGAAATAGGCACAGCCATTAATTTCAACGGCCTGTTTGTTTAGGTTCTTCTTATATGAGCTATAGTCTATTCACTACACCCGTTCATTCACGGCAAACACTTTCCAAATTGTACAACACGTTGCCAAAATCGTCACCTTCTGTAGTTGTAGGTACAGCCTCTTCGACAACCCGAGCTTAGTGAGAGAGTTGTGGATAATCTGCGGAATCTCTCCTTGAGCTCCAATCATTATCACCGGGACTATAACAATCTTTTCCCATTTCCATAGTCTTTTAAGCTCCTCGGTTAGTGGTGAATATTTTTCAATCTTCTCTCTTCCTTTTTTTCAGTTTACGGGTCATAGGTAAAGCCTTATGCAGATGCGGATATCCGCAGATAAACACGTGGATATAGTTTGCATGGCTGTGCGGATAGCGGATACGCTGTAGATAATGTTTGGAGTAAATTTGCGGATAGTTTTTAGAATACAAACCGAACTTGTTGAATATCATTCCTAGGACCCGGTTGTTTATGACATTGCATATGTTTTTCGTTATGTTTATTTCCATCACAAATGTAAGATGCTGATTTAAGCTAATCTCATACAAATTATGTCATTAAGCGGTTTTTTAGCGTATGGCGTTTAGTGCCGGGAGTGTCCGAGGGCATGTTCGGCTCGCCAGTTTTTTGTAGCTGCTTCGAGACGGACACCCAATGGGTCAGCTACAAATACCGTCGCGTGTGGAGTGTTGTCTGGGGAGGAAAGTTTTGAATGTAAGGACGAGGAGTTGGAAGGTAGCGGCTGTGGCCTATAGTTAGGGAACAACCCCGGCATTTGCCTGGAAGGAAGATGGGAAACCACAGATCATCTTCAAGGATGCTGGCGGGGGTTTATGAACCTCCTCGCTTCCCGGATGTGAGCGATTGCCAGCAGTTATGCCGTAACGACCACGGCTAACTCACCCGGTATTAAGCGTAATTAACACCCCGAACTGGAAAGAGTCTCAATTCTGGCTTTATAACATTCATTTTAAACTTAGAACATGACATACAAAGCCTAGAGAACGACTTTCTCCTCAAATGTCTAAATGTGTTTCTTTAATACTTTATGCTTTTTTTTAAATTTGCGAATTGACCACTTCGGATCACGCTACAATTTCATTTTTTCTTTGCCTGAAGTTTCCTCTTCCTCCAGTACTCCTTCATATGGGCGCTATGCTGTTTCTTCTGCTCATCCGTCCAGGCTCTTCCCTTCTTTGTGGTTCTTGTGACGTGAAACCCTTCCAAATTTTGAATTATGTACCGAAATGTTTCCCTGTTTGACATCTGAACTTCCTGGATGTTGGAATTTTCGAGATCTTTTCGAACTTCCTTAATCCATGTCGTTGTTGTCTTCTTGTTCCACAGGTAGTCGAATAACTGTTTGGTTAGTCTAGTTTTGTCCATTCTGTACAAGTGTCCGAGAAACGATAACCTCTCTTCTTCATGGTATCTGAGATTCTCTCCACATTTTTATAGACTTCATTGTTGCTCCGAAGTTTCCAGCCGGTTTCAGTCTGGACTGGGCCCATGATTTTCCGTAGTATTCTTCTTTCTAGGATCTCTAGCTTCTCCAACTTGTAATTCATCGAGAGGCATTCGCTGGCATACAGGCATTCTGTTTTTACTACCGTGTTGTAATGTTTTAGTTTGGCATTCCATGAGATGCATTTCTTGTTGTAGATGATTTTAGTTAGTCCATAAGCTCTCTCCATTTTTGAGATACGATCTTCTACAGCAGCTTTCTCTAGGCCGTTCTCTTGTATGGTTTCACCGAGGTATTTGAACTTTTTCACCCTCTGAATCCGTCCAATCTCTGTTTCAAGGAATTGTGGTCCATGTTTGTCATTCATCATGAACTTGGTCTTCTCTTTCGAGATCCTAAGTCCTGTCTGGCTAGCGATCTTTTCTAAGAGGTTGATCTGTATGGCCGCGTCTTCTAGGTTCTCTGAAAGTATCGCAAAATCATCAGCGAAAGCCAAGCAATTGACTTTGATTCCTCCCGTTTTTCGTCCTAGGCAGATCGGGGCTATCTCTTGATTTTCAAGTTCGGAATTCCAAATTCTCACAATCCTCTCGAGGACACAGTTGAATAGCAATGGTGATAATCCATCATCCTGTCGCACACCTGTCTTGATTTCAAATGACTGAGACTTTATGCTTTATCTAATAAATAAAAAATATTATTATAATATCAGCGGATTTAGATAACAAACGTGCGGATGCGGATAATGTTTTGTTTATCCGCGCAGGGCTCTAGAGCAACATCCGAGAGAAAAGTTGTGTCTGTTACTTGCTACAGTATGGCCAGTGGCTACTCTCATGTTCCAGTAGAGCTTTACAGTATTGCTTTCATGTATTGTCTGAGTGTAATGAAAAATCCACAGCCTGCTTCCAGTCTCCGACCGGGTCAGGAATGGAATGAATTAAGCCCCCATCTAGCGGCGAGGATATGAACTGTGCCGGCTCCCGAGGCCTGACGCACTCTTCTGGGGCAATGATTAAATGAATGACAGATGAAATGAAATTATAGTGGAGAGTGTTGCTGGAATGAAATTGTGACAGGGAAAACCGGAGTACCCGGAGAAAAACCTGTCTGCCTCCGTTTTGTCCAGCACAGATCTCATTTATGGAGTGACCGGGATTTGAACCATGGACCCAGCGGTGAGAGGCCGGCGTGCTGCCACCTAAGCCACGGAGGCTTGGTCTGAGTGTAATACTGTCTTGTAATATGGCATTTTCTCACCAGCAAACACAAACCGTAGAGTACTTGATGGATGATTTTGGCGACGTTGTCATAAATAATAATAATAATACTGTATTTTGAGGGATGTACAGTGTATTCTCTTATTTTCCATATTCATGTCGATTATTAATACATGATATTTCACAGGCAGATTTTCACATAGGCTAGTACCGGCTCATCTTACGTTTCAGGGCCTTTCATAAATACATACATACCTTCCTTTCGCATTTATATTGTTTATTATCTCGTTTCGTTTTCATCCTCATCATCCCGCATAACAGGAAAGCCAGGCAGGTGGTCTATAAATATGGGGCACTTACTATAGTAACCAATCGTGCATTCAAAATAAACAAGAAGCGCGCATAACAGTAAGCAAACAAACCCGGCCGAAGCAAGAAAGGAAGATTGTAGTTTTACGTGACCGTTAATCTCGAGATCATGAGCCACGGGGCCTCCTTTTTACGTGGAATCCGAACCACAGGGCATGGCATTTCACTTTGAAAATCTTACATGCATTGACCGGGAATCGAACCCGGTCCACCGTGGTGAGAGGCCAAGAGCTAGACCGCTACGCCACCACGCCCCCCCCCCCTCCCCCCCCCCCCGCCGAAGCCGTCGGATTTTTTAAGAGCGTTTAAAATCCCTCAGTATGCCTTCCTTCGGAGGGGAAGTAAAGCCGGCGGTCCCACGTCATAGATTTATGGCATGTTAAAGAACCTTCCACTAATTACACCTGTGTGAAGCTAAATTTTAGAGGTTAAGAATGTAAACAACGCTCTTATGTTCCTACGTTCGTTGCCAAGAGCCGACTGCGGTGGCGTCTAGTAGCTAAGTTCTGAACTAGGCCTAGTAATCGTTGACGGTGGCGTTTGGCGGCAAAAGTAGGTACTATTTGAAAAATTCAAAGTTGCAGTCCTTAGTTGAATTAAAAAAACAGACACACACACTAATAGAGTCATCACAATTAACACCGGTTATCAGACAGATTCTACACACAACCAAAGTACACGGGGCTACATGACTGCGTTGTCGCAGCCCCTAAACTAAGGAACCAATCAACCATCTGGGAAATCCCACCTACCTGAGCAGAGCAGATCATCCACATACAGTTTAGGGCCGCCCGCAGCGTATAAATTATGGGAGAAATTATTTCACTAATCCTGATATTGATAATTTGAATTCATTACCTGCCACCGCCTTAGAGCCTTTCCCCAATCATATTGATGTGTTTAAGAGAAGACTGAAATATTGTGTAAATATAACGATGTAATTACAGAGATGGCAGTTCTCCAACGTTTCCTTGTGACTTAATAGAGTAGAAATGTTTTGCAAGGCGCTGAAATTATTTCAAATGTTTAATCAATAGTCATTGTTTTAAAGAAACTGAGAGTAAACTAATATTTTACAGTTTCCAGTAACAGAGGAGCCTTGTAAAGGCAGAAAGCCACACGTTTTGTTTTGATTACTTTATTGTAGATTTCGTGTGGATTTAGACCAGAGAGATTGGAAGTCTTTTATTACTGACTAGAGGACCTGTGCGAGAGTCTCGCATCTTCGCCACTGTTGCGTTGGAATATTCTTTTCAATGCACAATGGGTTGTGTGCGCTCCATGTGAACAGACTACCCACCCGGCCCTAGTGTTATGCGGGTTGGACGCAACACAGTTCTGCCAGGGGCTATCAACTTGTTTATTTGTTTAAAAACTCTTTTAGAATATATGTATATTTCCATCGACTTTTCAAGAAATGCAATATCTTTCCTGTACTATTGAGATGATTTGGAAGATTTTGGCACAAAACGCTCCTTCTGGCTCAGGAGCTTGAGTTTTTGTCGGATGAACTTAGCGTATTATATAATAGATTTTCCACTCTTGAACTATTCAATGATTCATGGACAATGGATCGAAATCATCTGATTTGAAGGATACATTCCAAAGTCAATGAAAAGGAGAAAGAGCGAACCCAGCTCAGGTGTCCCCCAGAATATCCAATTTAGAAAATTTCCAGATGCAATTCCTTATGGGAATAGTTGTAAGACCACATGGGAGAAAACACTACTAAGTAGGGAAATAAATAAAACGTACGGTAATAAAATGATTTTGAATGAAAAAGTATGACTGATTTAAATTCTTTATTTGAGTCTAATAATTTGCACACCTCTGTGCTATTGTTAAAGCCCTGCGCGGATGCGGATATACATGGCGCCAGGAAATGTTCTCCGCAGTGCCTACATGAGTCTGCAAGAGATAACATCAGTAGTTACGTTGGCAGCACTGCTGTCGCTTGTATCAAAACAAACAGTAAACTTTGTACTCACCACAGCCATTCATAACTGATGCTCAAAATGCTGATGACACATACGCTCGCTTATTGAAATACACACTGACGATTTCGACTGCTTGCAGCCTACAGCCCACACGTGTGGGATTCACCTTGTCAAGGACACCGTGCTGCCAACTAAACTGCTGATCCTAGCTCTGGCAGAAGCCGGCAGTCACTGCAGAGTACATTTCCCGGCGCCCTGTAGGTTGCATGGCTGTGCGGATAGCGGTAAGCTGCGGGTAATGTTTGGAGTAAATTTCTGGATAGTTTTTAGAATACAATCCGAACTTGTTGAATATCATTACTAGGACCCGGAGATGTTTATGACACATCATAGTTTTCCGTTATGTTGTTTTTTAATTTTTATGACAAATGTAAGACGATGATTTATGCTAATCTCATTCATATTATGTCATTAAGCATAATTAACACTCCGAAACCGGGTGAGTTAGCCGTGGTCGTTACGGCATGACTGCTGGCAGTCGCTCACATCCGGGAGGCGAGGAGGTTCGATTCCCCCCGCCGGCAACCTTGAAGATGGTCTTCTGTGGTTTCCCATCTTCCTTCCAGGCAAATGCCGGGGTTGGTCCCTAACTATAGGCCACAGCCGCTACCTTCCAACTCCTCGACCTTCCATTCCTACTTTCCTTCCCAACGGTACTTGTAGCTCATCCATTGGGTGTCCGTCTCGAAGCAGCTACAAAGCGAGCCGAACATGTCCTCGGACACTCCCGGCACTAAAAGCCATACGCTCAAAAAAAAAAAAAAAAACACCACTCCAAACTGAAAAGGGTTGTAATTCTGGCTGTATAACATTAATTTTAAACCTAGCACATGGCATACATAGCCTAAGGTAACGACTTTCTCCCCAAATGAAGACTCCATGGGCAAAACGCGGTAAGTCACATTTTGTAAATTTTTCAGGAGAGCGAATTTAAACTTTCAACACTAATAAGAAATACTTAAAAAAACAATTGAGGGTAAGCATTCTTTTCTTTTTTGCCAAATGTAAAACAAATAAGAACTAAAGTTGAATTATGAAAAACTGAGAGAATATGGGACGTTCTTTCCGTTTCAACTAAAAATTAAAACCGCTTTATTTAAAATTATTTTCAACTAATCTGTAGTGACGAAGGCTGGACACTAAAATGCGCCAAAAACTCATTTCCGAAAAGAATGGACCTACCCCATTCTTTTCGTGGGTCTTCAAATGTCTGAATGCGTTGCATTATTATTTTATCTAATTGAAAATATTATTGTAATGTCGGTAGATTTGGATAACAAACGTGCGGATACGGGGAGGATGCGGATAACAGTCGTGAGGATGCGGATAACGTTTTATTTATCCGCCCAGAGCTCAATATAAAGTTCCCAACTCAGGACTTGTGTACATTTAGTATGTTTGATATTATCGTCGGTAATTTTTTGTAATTGTACAATTTGCCACCGGAGAATTACCACCATTTTCAAATATATTGAATGAATGAATAAATGAGTAAAACCAGGTGGTTTATCCACAAGCGAGATTTTTCGCATAGGCCCCTAGCATACAGTAATATAATTGGCACAAGATTATGTCATCTATAATAACTGTTATCTTATTGGAGACTATTTTACGACGCTTAGGAAAGTAAATATCATTGTTGGCGGATTTGTATCGGCCAATAAATGTTCTTCAAAGAATAAATAAGTTGATTTTTATTGCTAAAAGTAGGAAGACTCCGATTATAGCTTTTAAAGGTCGTGGATGTTATGCATGACCTTACGCGGTAAATATCAACTGGTTCTGGCTAACTTACTCCCAACTACACTGCTGATAAATTATACTAGTATTCGGTGCTCATTTAGAAGAGAGAACGTACTAGGCCTATACGTCAAACAGGTATTGTGGTCTATAGCAGCCATTTTAGAACAACTCATTGCGTAAGATAAGTGGTTACAATCTTTCCGTACTTCCAATATGTGATTCACCACAAAAAAACAACATTAGTTACAGCGGTGCAAACAAATATTACACACATTTATTACAGAAGCGAAACTTGCACAATCCATGGTAAAAAATAAATGCATCTGGGGCACTATTTATTGATCTTAGTGCTACTTTGTTTCACAATACCGTCTATAGAGTAGTACCGTTTGCGTGGGGTTGGCAATACTATATTTGACGATAATTCACGCGTATAATGGCGGAAACAGCTGGAATTTTACCATATAAGGGATGGCGGGTGGATTATAGACAACGGAGCAGTGAACAACTATTAGCCTACTACATCATTTCCAGATTTATTTGTCATCGTTAGAAAAGGTATTTTGGCTTTTTCGGTTGGTTCCTTAGTTTAGGGGCTGCAGCTATGTGGTCATGTAGCCCAGAGTACTTTGGGTGTGTGTAGAATCTGTCTTATAACCGGTGTTAATTGTGATGGCTGTATTAGTGTGCGTGGGGGTTTGCCTGTTCCTCTATCGGGCGCGTCCCAGGTGGCGGATAGGGGGGCTCGCCGGACTTGTCCGGAGGGTTTGAGGGAAATAAAATACCTCTCGCGGACCAAAAACAGGCCCCTTGCCAGGGTTATGGTGAAGCTACGTTAGGCCTAGCAAGCCAGTAGTGGATATGAAACTGCTTTTAAAACGGGAACGGGCCTCGGAAAGGACAGATCTAAAGGAAGCAGACCTGGCTATGGAAATGGACTACGAATCGGAACTTTGAATATAACTACATTGACGGGAAGAGTGGAGGAGGTTGTGGATATGATGGAGAGGAGAAAACTGGATGTACTCGGGCTGGCAGAGACCAGATGGAGAGGGGAAGGAAGAAAAGAACTGAGAAATGGCTTGCAGCTATACTGGATAGGAAATGAGGAGGGGAAGAGAAATGGAGTGGGAATGGTGGTGAGAGAAGGGCTGAGGGAGGAAGTAAAGAGGGTAAGTGATAGAATAATTAGAGCCAGAATCACTGTGAAAGGTAGAAACCTGGACATTCTGCAAGTCTATGCACCACAGGTGGGATGCACAGAAGGCGAGAAGGACGAGTTTGAAGAGGAGTTGCAGAAGCAGTTAGTGGGGAGAGACCTGATAGTCATGGGAGACCGAAATGCCCATGTCGGAACTGATAGAAGAGGTTTTGAGGAAGTGATTGGTGGTGAAGGATGGGGAAACAGGAATAAGGAAGGAGAGAGATTGTTGGAACTGTGCAAGATAAATGGGCTAATGGTTGGAAACACATGGTACAAGAAGAGAGAGAGCCATAAAATTACTTGGTACAGCAGGGATTTGACTAGGAAATCAGTGGTGGACTATATTCTATGCGGGAAGGAGACAAAGAAGAGTATCACGGATATAAGGGTAATACCTTCAGAAGCCCTGGACAGTGACCACCGTCTGCTGGTCGCCAAGGTGAGAGGACTGAAGGAAAAGAGGAGAACTGAGAACCAAGAAAGAAGAATAAGGACATGGAAGCTGAAGGAGGATGGAAATAAGGAGAAGTTCCAGATATTAGTGAGGAACAAATTACCGAAGGATGATCCGAAAACAGGTGAAGAAGAATGGAATAGGTTCAAGGACGTGTTGGTAGAAGCAGCGGAAGTCGTGTGTGGCAGAACTAGCGGAAAGAAAAGGTGGAAGGAAACACCATGGTGGAACCCCAGAACTAAGGAAGCAGTGAAAAAGAAAAATGAAGCATTCAGGAAATGGTTCCAACAGAGGACAGACAGAACAAGAGAAGAATACCAAGAGCGGAAGAAAGAAGCAGGAGAAGTAGTGAAGGAAGAGAAAAAGAAATGGCTGGAGAAATGGACAGAAATGATGGAGGAGGACTGTGATGGCAGTAAGAAAGTGTTGTATGGAACGATAAAGGCAAAGAGAAGAGATACAGGGGAAAATGTCAGAATGGTGGACAGGAATGGAAAGGAGGTCGAAAATATGGAAGAAATAAAGGTTATCTGGAGAGAATACTTCAAGGAACTCCTAAATCCAACTAAAACCAGCGTAGTGGACATTGTGGAGGAAGAAACAGACAGTGACCAAGACATTTCAGAGAAGGAATTGACATGGAAAGAAGTGGAGGAAGCATTAAAGAAGATGAAAGGGGGAAAGGCACCGGGAATAGACGAAGTGAGTTTGGAGATGGTGAGAGCAGCAGGGGTGATAGGAACACAGTGGCTCTTTCGAGTAATGAAAGTGATATGGAGGGAGAAGAAAATACCAGAGGACTGGAAAAGAGGGATAATAATACCCATATTTAAAAAGGGAAGTAGGAAGGAATGCAAGAACTACAGGGGAATTACACTCATGTGCCACTGCGCCAAAATATTTGAGAAAGTACTGGAGAGAAGAATTCGGACAGAAGTTGAAGATGGGCTGAGGGAAGAACAGTATGGATTCAGGCCAGGAAGGTCAACTGTTGACCTCATCTTTGCAGTAAGACAGCTACAAGAACACCATTATGAATATGGGAAAGATCTGGTGATGACCTTCTTGGATATTGAGAAAGCATATGATACTATTAATAGAAACAAGGTATGGGAAGCAATGAGAGCAAAAGCAGTGAACAAGGAGACAGTGGCAAGAGTGAAAGCAATGTACGAGGGAAGCAAAAGCTGTGTAAAGGTGGGAAGAGAGAGAACGGAATGGTTTCAACTGGAGAGTGGTTTGAAACAGGGAAGTGCCCTCTCACCCCTGTTATTTATAGTGGTGATGGATGAAATCATACGAAAAGTGGTAAATAGCATTGGGGAAAGGAAAATGAAGGCAATGTTGTTTGCTGATGACGTTCTGGTATGGGGAGAGGATGAGGAAGAAGTACAAGAGCAATTAGATGAGTGGGAGAAGGTAGTGTTATCATATGGGATGAAGTTCTCAGCACAAAAGAGTGAAGTGGTCATCACAACGAGGAAGAAGAACAGACTGGATATGGGCATAACACTTGGAGGACAGCAGTTGCAGAAAGTAGAATGCTTCAAGTACTTGGGAAGCATAATTGAAGAAAAGGGAGGCAATAGGATGGAAATAAATGAGAGGGGAAGGTGCGCAGATGGATTTTTCAAGAGTGTTAGGGGGATGATATGGAATAAAGATGTACCACAAAAATGTAAAGGAATCATCTACAAGACCTACTTTGTGCCAATTTTGACATATGGTTCAGAAACATGGGTGATGAAGGAAAGGGACAAGAATAAAATACAAGCAGTGGAGATGAAGTTCCAGAGGAGTAGGGTAGGAGTGACAAGAATGGACAGAGTAAGGAATGAGAGAGTCAGGGAGATGGTAAGAGAGGAACCATTGCAAAATAGAATAGAGCGATCTAGGCTACAATGGTATGGACATGTGAGGAGGATGCAAGAGGAGAGGATACCGAAGAAGATGTTTGGAATGGAAATGACGGGAAGGAGGCCAAGGGGAAGACCAAGGGACAGATGGACAAAAGGAGTTAAGAAGAGTGTGGAGGAAAGAGGAGTGTGCTGGGACACAGTAAATGACGAGAGATGGTGGATGGACAGGAAACGATGGAGAGGCTTATGTTCCAAGCAGACCCGACCAGCGGTTGGAAACTGCTCAAGATGATGATGATGATCTGTAATTCAGGTAAGGACTGTAGACGATCAATTTTCAAGTAGTTCCTACTTTTGCTACCAAATGCTACCGTCCACGACACCTAGCTGTGGACTTGGCTACTAGATGCCATCGAAGCCAGCACCTCACGGCGAACGTTGGAACTAATATAACGTTATCAAACTAACCAACAAATTTTAGCTGCCACAAGTGTAGTTAGTGGAAGGTTCTTTTTCATGCCATAAATCTATGACATGGGACCACTGGCTATACTTCCCCTCCGAAGGAAGGCATACTGGGGGATTTTTGATGCTCTTAAAAAATCCGACGACTCCAGCCGAATTTGAACTTCCGACTTTGGGCATTGATGCTCAGCATGCTACCACCTACTCCACCGAAGCCGTCAAAGGTATTTTGGCTAATTTCAGTACGTTCGAAAATGTTATCGTACGTTCGGTACTCATTCAGCGCCACTGTTTCTGCTGACAAAGAGTGTCCACCTCCCTGACACCGTCCTTCCGACGGTAGAGGAATGATTCCTCGCAGAGTCCGTGGGTGAAGCCGATCTGGGTTGGGAGAATAAGCGATAAAAAAATAAACAATAATATAAAAAGTCCTCTCGGCACGCCGGAAGGCGGAGGTAGATTTCACCGGGAAAAAAAACTTGGGGATAGGCGAAAATAGGCAGAATATGCAGGTTTTCGTTGAAGGATCAGACCTCATTTTTTGCGAGAAGGTATTTTATAATTGGAGCTTAATTAACTTTGTTTTTCGTCATTTTATGCTTATTTTAAACATTTTATTGTCTTATGGGAACGGTAACCTTCTTGTCATTTGGGATCCATTTTTATACTTGTGGTCACACTGTCCTTACGCAAGGTTTCGACACTGATGTGTAACTATGTAACGGTCTGTTACTTCTTCACGCAAAATTATATCTCCCGCAGAGATTTTGGTTGGTTCCTCAGTTTAGGGGCTGCGACAACGCGGTCATGTAACCCCGTGTACTTAGGGATGGCTGTATTAGTCTGTAATTCAGGCAAGGACTGCAGACGGTCAATTTCAAGCAGTAGTTCCTAATGTTGCTACCAGGTACTACCGTCAACGACACCTAGCTGTGAACTTGGCTACTAGATGCCACCGCAACCAGCAACTCGCAACGAACGTTGGAACTTCCCCTCCAAAGGAAAGCTTACTGAGGGATTTTTAGCGCTCTTAGAAAATCCGACGACTTCGGCCGGCTTTGAACTCGCGACCTTGAGCATAGACATTCAGCATGCTACCAATTACGTCACCGAAGCCGCTTCACACTTAGTCAGATGGAAATCTGAATCTGATCTCGTGCAAGTGCGTTATCTTGGCAACGTCTGATGGATCATCCCTCATCAATTTAATAGTGTTGCCATGGCAACCACTGATAGCTCTTGGCATTTTCTTATAATTCCCAAATCATTTTTCTCATCCCTTGGCATAATGGTGGCTCATATCAAAAATTCTTTCAGACAAAAGTTTTAGGTAATTATTAGGGGAATATTGTCCATTTTGTACGGTTTTGATATTTTGCTTATTAAGAGAGATATGATTAATGTTTCCCGAAAAACCCACTTTTTCCCACCCCTTTGGTCAATGGTTGGTGCTATAAAAAACTCTTCAAACATAAAGTTTTGGGCTTTATCCGACACACAGTATGAACGTTGAACGGATTCGATATTTCACATATTAAGAGAGTTATAGCAATATTTCACTTTTTCGAGAAAAAAAAGCCCCCCATTTTCACCCTCTTCGACCAATTTAGCCCAGTAACGAACTCGGCCGAGATTTTGTAGGTATACATATTCGGTAAAAAATTCAAAGTGATTGGTGCAAAATTACGGCAGTTATCGTGTCCACAAGAAACTGATACATATATACACATATACATACATAAATTATATATAAACTTTTGAACTGACGGTGGTTTTGGGGTCTGGGGGATGTGAAACGCGAAGATATGCCGACATTATCCGGAAGTCGAAACATGGTACCCATTGCAATAGTTAGCTTTCTAATGAAATCTACCTCTGGTTGGTTCCTCAGTTTAGGGGCTGCGACAACGCGGTCACCTAACCCCGTGTACTTTGGGTGAGTGTAGAATCTGTCTGATAAACGGTGTGAATTGTAATGGCTGTATTAGTCTTAATTCAGGTAAGGACTGCAGACGGTCAATTTCAAGCAGTACTTCTTAATGTTGCTACCAGGTACTACCGTCAACGACACCTAGCTGTGAACTTGGCTACTAGATGCCACCCCAACCAGCAACTCGCGACGAACGTTGGAACTTCCCCTCCAAAGGAAAGCATACTGAGGGATTTTAGCGCTCTTAGAAAATCCGACGACTTCGGCCGGCTTTGAAACCGCGACCTTTTCAGCATGCTACCAGTTACGTCACCGAAGCCGCTTCCCACTTAGTCAGATGGAAGTACTGAATCTGATCTCGTGCAAGTGCGTTGTCATGGCACGTCTGATTGCTCATCCCTCATCAATTTAGTTGTGTTGCCATGGCAACCTCTGATATCTCTTGGCATTTTCTTATAATTCCGAATTCATTTTTCTCATCCCTTGGCGTAATGGTGGGTCATATCAAAAATTCTTTCAGACAAAAGTTTTAGGTAATTATTAGGGAAATATTGTCCATTTTGTACGGTTTTGATATTGTGCCTATTAAGAGAGATATGATTAATGTTTCCCGAAAAAAACACTTTTTCCCACCCCTTTGGTCAATGGTTGGTGCTATAAAAAAAACTCTTCAAACATAAATTTTTGGGCTTTATCCGACACATAATATGAACGTTGAACGGATTCGATATTTCACATATTAAGCGAGTTATAGCAATATTTCACTTTTTCGAAAAAAGCCCCCCCCCCCATTTTCAACCCCTTCGACCGATTTAGCCCAGTAACGAACTCGACCGAGATTTTATAGGTATACATATTCGGTAAAAAATTCAAAGTGATTGGTGAAAAATTACGGCAGTTATCGTGTCCACAAGAAACTGATATACATATATATATATATATATATACATACATAAATTATATGTAAACTTTTGAACTGACGGTGGTTTTGGGGTCTGGGGGATGTGAAACGCGAATATATGTCAAAATTTTCCGGAAGTCTAAACATGGAACCCATTGCAATAGTTAGCTTTCTAATGAAATCTACCTAAAATGTCACAAGTTCTAATCAATGGCATGCTAGTCACAACGGCCATTTACTGTCAGAAAGCACTGAAATATACTCACTCACAGTGTCTAGCACTTAAATCCTTCTTTCAAATAGCAAAAATCTGGATTACTTACTGTGTTTATTGTATCCCTCGGTGCCTGGTATCTTCTGGTCCCACTTAACAGTAGGACGGTCACGATACGTGTTCTGTGATTCAATAGCAAGACGACACACTACTGGTTTTCACGAACACCAGCTCTTGTAGTTTAGCAATACAAACAAACCTCGGCAATATTTGAAGTGAAGAAGATTGTTGTAATTGCATGAAATTAAATACAAGACACTCCCTGGCACGTTCACGTATCCACGTCACTCGCGCGAGAGGTTAAATGCGAACGCCCGACCGGACTCCGTTGAAATGACCGATTGCAGAGTTACATTTAGACTGGTAGAGTCATCTACACACATTAAAAAAGTGTTGCATATTGTGATTTAGGGACTTGTTTATGTTGCTATGAAATCACATTATACAAATTATACGGTACATACGAAGTAAAACAAAACACAATCTGCTCTGCAAAAGAGACAGAAACACACAACGAATAACAAAAGTGTTAACTTGGAACTGAGCACACAAACGTCCTTTTCATGTCGGGGCATATCAATACCGTGTATGGACACCACGAGTTCTAAGGCAGGCTTGCAGACGACGAGGCATACTGAGCACCAACGAATCTAACGTGGTTTGGGGCAGATTATCCCATCTTGACAGCAGCTTCAATCAGTTGCTGTTTGTTTGTTGGAGGATTGGGATGGTGCGAAATTGCCCTCTTGAGCTCTTCCCATACATGTCCAATACAGTTCATGTCCGCAGAATAGGCAGACCACTCCATTCTCCGTATGACATGCATCTGAAGGAACTGATTGACCACCCTAGCTTGATGGGCACGAGTGTAAAGCCCTCACCCATTGTGGCAGCGAATCCTGTAACGACAGGTTCTAGGATGTTGTCTCTGTACACCAGACCAGTCATGTTACCATGGATAGGAATTAGAGGTCTACTTCGACCAAACATGATCCCTCCCCAAAACATGACTGAACCTCCTTGCTATTGGCGTTCCTGGATGAAGGGCTCGTGAAACTATCACCCACTCGTCGCCAGACTCAAATGCTCCTATTGTATGGGTGGAAACTAATGGAGACCTCAGTCTTTCTATCGCATCGGGGCCCGGGACTACAGCCCGACTTGCCCCTCCCTCTCGTCGGGTCTGCTGTCACATCCGGGCTCGGTCACCAAGAGCCCACTGATGAGCCTGACTTGGTGCACCTAGGTGAAACCCCGCAACAGACTAGACAAAACCATAGAAGATTTGCTAAGTTTTAATAATTAGTTTGTTCACTTGAATTTCGTAATTAGTTCAATTACAAAAGTTAAAAAGTGCTTGAAGATTTGTGGGTCTCTTTTCCCCTCAGTGTAGGTTGGTTGGTTGGTTCCTCAGTTTAGGGGCTGCGACAACGCGGTCATGTAGCCCCGTGTACTTTGGGTGTGTGTAGAATCTGTCTGATAACCGGTGTTAATTGTGATGACTGTATTAGTGTGTGTTATCTGGTTTTTAATTCAAGTAAGGACTGCAGACTTTGAATTTTTCAAATAGTTCCTTCTTTTGCCGCCAAACGCCACCGTCAACGAATACTAGTTCAGAACTCAGCTAATAAACGCCACCGCCACCGAGACAATTTATGTCGATGAACACTTCTGAAGATTTAAACTAGCCCTATTGAAAGTGTTCCTAGTTTATAAGACTTTTTTCAACGTTTTGTGTTACTTTAGGCGTTCAATTTTTCAATCTATCTTTATGGTGCACCATATAAGATTTAGTGGTAGGGACTTTTTAGTGTTACGCTAAACAATTATCTTGTGTCGTATTCATTCACATCGGCTGACGCAGGGGCCAAAACTAAAAATTAGGCCTCGAAACATGTCCCATCAATGACCACATAGTGATCATATTTAATGAAAAGTATTGATCAGGCGGAACTTTTAACCTGTTTATCACTCTACTACTAATGTGTTGACAGATCTGATATTGATACTTATCTGAAATTGTGAAATGTCTACAGCCTGCTCACATAGCCACTCTTTGTGTAGGCTTTAGTAAAATCTGCATGTACTCCATCTACAGGGTCATTATAACTGTGCGCCCCGATGAACACGGCAAGCTACGCCGGCATTGACTGGCGCAGATCGCGGGCGCGCGTACGCGGTTCAGCCGGTGGTGGCACGCACTTTTACACTTTTACCAAACAAGTCAATAATGTGTACTTACAGTGCTCATCGCCGATGCTGAAAATGTCCTCCCTCTCTTGTAACACACACCTGGCATATTCTGATGAAAGAATGGACAACAATCTCATCTAATTTTTGTACTGTAAGACCACAACATTGTCTGTTAACTTTTTTTAAATTATTTACGGAACCTGTTTCCTTGAATCGTTTAGCGAGCCTCCTAATTGTACTGGCATTAGGCACAGGTCACCCTGGAAACTTGATTCGAAATGTTCGCCTGGTTTCAGAAGACTTTCTGCTTTTCATATACGAGTTATGGATATACACGTTCGCACAATGTGAGTTGGTGTCTAGGCATGACCAACATTGACAGTAATCACAATACTCACTAAACGTGCAACACTAACGTCTATGATTTGCAGATACATGTCCATACGAATGACAAAACACGTGTGAACTAACGATATGAGTCAGCGGATCGCGCCCACCGCCGGCTGAACCGTGTACGCGCGCCCACGATCTGCGCTAGTCACAGCCGGCTTAGCTTGCCCTGTTTATCGGGCGCACATGAATAATGACCCTGTATAATAATCTGAGTCCTTTGAGTTTGAGTAGCTTTTACAAAAGCATGTATCTCTTAGTTTTCAGATTATGTATGGTACGGAGTTGGCAGTTATTCCTCGTCATCAGTATGTTGGAATAGAAGGAAGGGTGTTTTATGACAGAATATTTTATGTACGTAAGTTATACACATATATCACGTGACACGTTCCATTCATCATTCCCCACGTATAGTACATTAAAAAGTCATTATGAGCATGACACCCGATAAGATAAGATAGTCATATCACTTTGGAAATTTAATGACCAGTACCATAACGTTATTTGAAATCAAGAGAATGTTCGATTTCATGGTTAAGTGGACAGATCGCTAGATTGTACTCCGAAAGGCTCCTATAGTTTGATTCCAGACTGGATCGTAGAATTTTAACATCGTACAAATTAATAATTCCCGTCGTCATCATTCATATTGGAAATGTCTGTTCCCAAAGGAAACAGGATTTTAAATGTCCGATTGAGCTATGTATATTCACAAATTCACAAAGAAAATTTGAAAATGGTCTGGCTATCTCAAAAACAGTTGTTAGCAAGGTAAGCTAACACCATTTTGATTCAGAAGTTTTGACTTCCGCAGTAGATTGGCGCTGCTCGTGGCGACATTTTCACCTTGCAGCGGCCTTCTCAGTATGTACTAGCCACGCGTCTTGGTGAGGTGTACCATATCCAACTGAAGATCCCATTAGTACACTGGGGCGAAACGCTGGCAACTGTTTTTGAGCTAGCCGGACCATTTTAAAAATTTCTTTGTGAATTTGTGAATATTCATCATTCATTTCGTCATTATTGGTTTAGACAGGGAAATTTGGTTCAACAAAAACTGCATTGATTTGAACTAACTCTAAAATGTGTGCCCAATAAGAATAACCTGAATACACCTGCTTTTCTTTTCACCTTAAATTTATTGAACACAATAATTTGTTACATTTACATTGCTTCTCCTGCCTTTCAAGTTTAAATTTTTGTTAATGTAGGGGCGTGGTGGCACAGCGGTCAAACTATTGGCCTCTCACCAAGGTGGACTGGGTTTGATTCCCGGTCAGTGCATGTGAGATTTTCGAAGTGAAATGCCATATCCTGTGGTTCGAATGCCACGTAAAAACGTGGCTCATAATCACAAGATCCACGGTCACGTGTAAGTACAAGCTTCCTTCCTTCCTTCTTGTTAATATACTAATTCAATGATATTACTTAATAACTATCACATTAAATATCTAATTCTTACTAAGATATAAGCAATTTTGGAAGAGTGGAATGACAGAGAGTAAAACAAAATTTGTCCCCTCGTGTCATACAGCTGATGGAGAAGAATCTTGCCCAAGACACTGCTGACGATAACCTTGCAGAGTTTATTTCATACAGGCCTAGCCTACAGTAGCGATATGTCGATTATAACTGAGCTCAATCCTCTCAGTAATTACTGTTAAACATAGATCTTCAATTTGATTAATATACCTTCCAATATACGTCTTCTTGGGAGAAGTTTATTTTATTTATTTATCGTATGGCTTTTAATGCCGGGAGTGTCCGAGGACATGTTTGGCTCGCCAGAGTATGTAGCTGCTTCCAGCTACAAGTTCTGTTCAATTTCAAGTAGTTATAACTTTCGCTACCAGATATCAATGATACCTAGTGGTGAACGTTGGAACTTTGATAGAGCGTTCCAACGAAATCTAACCTAGAAATTTAGCTTAACACAAGTTTAGTCTGTGGAAGGATCTTTTACATGCCAAAAATCTATGACATGGGACCGCCGGCTTTAATTCCCTTCCGAAGGAGGGCATACTGAAGGATTTTTAACGCTCGTAAACAATCCGACGACTTCGGCCGGGTTTGAACCCGCTATCCTGGGAACAGCATTTCAGCAAACTACGCCACCGAAGCGGCCTTGGGATAAGTGAGGGCTTTCCATACACTGATACTGATATCTGAAATTATGTCTTGTGTAGTAAAAGGTATTTTGGCTTGGAACGCACAATGCACATAGCATCCTAAAAGGAAAACGAGTGTTATTTAACGAAGATGGTCTCAAACTAAATGTAGGCCGGATAATCCATTCGGGTTCAAAATAGATCTGGGATTGATTTATAACACGCTGCAATTTCCCTTGAAGTTCTCTCCACACTTGTTGTGTAACATCACACTGTGCCAATCTATGCTGGATTGAATCCCTTGACACGGGGCGGATCTAGGGGAGGGCAAGGAGGACGACCGCCCAGGGCTCGCGCCATGGATTGTTTTAAATTTAATTGATTAATTAATTATACTTCTCAAACTTTTCAAACTAATTTATTATTCATATTCTTTTTTCAGTGCAGCTATGACCTTCCGTGACCGTTTAGCAAGTTTAGATTTCAGTGAAATGATAGAAGATTTAAGCCGGGAAAAAGTCGCAAAGTAATATTTTACTATTTCATAGTTTACATAATCTTCTCAGGAGGCCTTAAAGGTTTCTTTCATACTATTTAAAAAAATGTACTGTAGTGTATTCAAAATATTGTAACTATTCTTTATTTTATTATTATTAAAAAAAACTATTTTCCATTTGTTTTGATTTTGTTATCCTATTTTTGTGGGCTCCACCATATCATATCGCGCAGGGCCCCGCGAGGCCTGGATCCGCCACTGTGGCTTGACACCCTACATTAAGTACACATGTCACTATGCTGCATGCGAATGTGATGGAGTTTGATGTTTTGATGGTCATCTCATCTAAGGAAGCGAACTCCGTATGGCTATCAAGGTGTTCGTATCTCATAATAGAATATATATATATATATAGCAGTCGTTTCATTCCGCCGCATGGCTATTGCCCCTGCGGCGGCGGGCCCCCTTAGACGGTTTCGCCGTCTCTTCGGGCCAGGGGGTTAAGGTGTTTGGGAGAGGTGAGAATTTTGGTGGTGGGGGTTTTTTGGTTTTTGGGTTTGGAAGAAAGTGTATGGGGAGCGTTTGTGGAGGCATTGTGGGGATATTTGGAGAAGGGTGCGGGGGAGAAGTATTGTTTTGAGCAGGAAAAGTTAGGAACAGGAATGGGGAAGTTGGAGAGAAGGGTGACTGCTTTATGTTTGTAGGGAGAATTTTGAAATGTCGGAAATTTTCCAGACAAAGAAAACACGGAAACAACATGCTGCAAGTGCCAAAGCAGACTAAGGAACTTCTATTGCTCTGAGATTTTGTTAATTTGTAGCGAAGTGAGTTTGGGGGAGAAGAAGAAAAGGGGGGCTGTAATTTACGTCCAGATCATAAGTAAGTTTTTTTTTTTTTTTTTTTTTTTTTTTTTGAATGGTGGCTGTGAGAAGAGAGAAATGCAAGATGTTTGCTGGGACGAGAAGGAAAGTGGTATGGCAGGAAGGAGACGGGGAGAAAGAATTATAAAACTGGTGATTGGAGGACAGTGGCGAATGGATAAGTGGAGCTGAGGGGAGTAGTGAAAGGAAGAAGGCAACGAGTAAAGGAGGGGATGGGGACGAAGTTGTTCGATTTGCTGGTAGATGGGTGAGAAGATGTACATGTTAATAGAATATCTAGTACTGACGGACCTATGCGAGAACTGTCGCTTGTGTATAAACCACCCATCTGGCTTTGTTAGTATGTGGGCTTGGCACGAGACAGTTCTGGTAGGGGCTATTGTCTTGTTTATTTGTTTAAGTGCACTTGATAAACAAATAAATATATTTCCGTTGACTTGTCAAGAAATGCGAGATTTTTCCTGCACTATTGAGACGATTTTGAAGATTTTGGTACAAACCACACCTTCTAACTCCCTCTGGTTTAAGAGCTTGAGTTTAGTGTAATATACACCTTAGCGTTTTGTATATATTATTAACGAAACACAAATATTATTTTGTCAGATTATACATAGGTTTTACAACTAAATACTTTATTAGTATGTAAGTTGTGCTTACGTGTTATATTCCCACCATGGTGGCCGAGAGGCTAACGTGCTGGCTCGTGTCTCGCTGGCATCAGGAGATTTGTTGTTTGTTGTTTCATTGGGCATTGGAAGTTGGTTCGTCTCTTGGCTCAGCCATCCTAGGAGTGGCGTTTGTTATTTCACACTTCTACTCCAGGAAAATGCCTGGATGGTTCCTAAATTTAAGCCACGGCCTCCTCCTTTTCCTCCCCAATTCTAGCCTCAATTACCAAAAAATACACTCATTGGTATATAATAATAATATCGTGTGGCCTCGAGTGCCGGGTGCAAGCTTTCTTATTTGACGCCCAGAGGGCAACTTGCATGTCGAATTGCGTCGTTCCATGGAACGCTATGAAAGTCAAGGAGGTTGTTACCCTTTCACGAATTGATTGCCGGTGGTCGAGATGGGAACTATTCTCTGTTTACTTGTGTCGCACGTCACTCTGCTTCGTTGACAGGTACAGTTGCACGAGTAGGATATGAGTCAGCTTCAGTCATCGCTTCTTTAACACTTTAACTGTCAGTGGTGACATGAGCCCCTGTGATACTTATCTGCGCTTCAGAGACAGTTGTCACGCGCAATGCTGCTTGACTTATGTGCGGACAGCTACAATAATCAACCATCGCTGGCGCAGCCATGCTCACTTGCTCAGCGGCAATCAAATCGTGAATGGGTAATAGATATCTAACCTCCTTGACAGTATAGCGCTTTCTAGTAGAGAATGGAGGAACTTTGTGTTGGCGTAAAATTCCGAGATTAATTTTGCCATTATGAACACGGCCTACTGATTTCAAATTGATTTTTTTTTAACATGCCAACAACGTATGATATGCATGTCGTGATTTTTGTCGCCTTTCTAAAAACACTTACCACGGCCATGAGTGAACCTGCAAGCTTGGGGTTGGTAGTCCGACACGATAACCACTCACTCACTGTGGCAAGCACACTCATTGGTACAACCATCATAATGACAATTTATCAAACAGATTCCCCACACCCACAACCAAATATATGGGGCTATATGGCTGCAATGTAGTGGCGTACACAAGATTTCTTTCTGGGTGGGGGTCATTCATGCAGTATGGTAGTTGTGTATATTATTAAAATGATGTTTCGATTTTTATTCATAAAAATCAATAATTAAATTGACATTCTCTTTGCTTGAAAAGTGATTTAGTGTTATTTTCCAGCACAAAAAAGATTTGTTTTTAAATATGAAAACTGTAGCTGAATATTAAAACTGAAATGATGCAGTGGTACCAACATGTCCATACGCGACTGCTTATAAAATTGATATTATATGATATAAAGAAACGGCTTTCAACAGGACCGCGCAAGACTCAACCAGATAAGTAGCCTGTACAATACAATCTGATTTGACCATTTACAACAATCACAAATTCACTCCAAACAAGCAAATTCCGGAGGTCAATCACCACTTCCAGTACCTCATAGACTTATTTATTTATCGTATGATGTTAACACAACACAATCACCTACATAAATACAGATTCATATAACACAGCAATAATACTAACAAATTATATAAATTATAAAGCAGATAAAAAAAAAATATATAAATCAACGTCCAACTCGTTGATCCATTTGACAGCCTCAGTTGTAGCAGAATGCAGGTCCTCCAGACTTCCTGGAAAAACTCGGAGAGGACATTCCAGTACTAAGTGCTCCATTGTCTGTGGAATGTCAGCGCAATCGCAATTCGGTGAGTCTTTCCAACCCCATTTGTGGAGAACAGAAGCACATCTTCCCAAGCCACATCTAATACGATTGAGTCTAGTCCAGGTATGTCTGGGCATATTGAAGCCAGCAAGTTTTATGTGAGGATCCTCAACGTTCACGATGCCTGGTGGTGTAGATGTTGTCCACTCAACCCGCCAATTTTCATTAGGTTTAAAATTTCTGCTTGTTAAATCCAAGGCAGTTTTCCATGCAGGTTTACGGGATTTCAATCTAGATGGGCCAAGATGTTTCATGTCTTCATGTATTGGGAGGGCCTTGTTATTTTGCACTCTCGACCAAAGATGAACCAGATTTTTCTGCCTTCTGATATGAGGAGGTGCGATATTACTCAGCACTGGTAACCACTGGACTGGAGTAGGAAGTAGTGTTCCAGATACAATACGTATGCTCTGTCGGAGCTGAACATCCACCCGTTGAGTGTGGCAGCTATTAAGCCATACCCCAGAGCAAAACTCGGCTGAAGAATAGATTAGCGCAAGAGACTACAACTAACAAATACTGACGAGTTGCATTATCTCAACTAATACTGCAATTAAATAAGTGTATATATTGAAAATATGTTTACCCATACTTTCGTAGATAAATTTCATAGCCTAATGGATCTGATGATGATCGCTTGACAATCGAATCTGGTCACCCAAATGTATTTATTAATCTCATTTAATTGTTTTCAGGATTAGGGAGTAACCCATCTCATTTGGGTACAATCGTGTTGACCGACTGAAAAGCATCAAACTTTTGTTAACTAAGGCTACACTGAAAAATGGCTTCAAATACCACAATGATAGAAAAAATATGTTTTGCTCTCTTTGTTCTTTATGCCATCAGGCTACTATTGACTCCCAAAATCTGCCTGTCTTGATGGCTTTATGTGCATTATTGATAGGAAAATTAATTAAAATGCTTCGCCAATCAACACAAATTCTATTCAAATTAGTACATGTTTCGGTCCAACTATGGGGCCTTCTTCAGCAAATTAGAATTAAACCTTAAGAAACTAATTTAATAGAACTGATGAGAAATTAAATTAAATCTCATCAATTTTTCTAGGTTTGTGCCGTGTCTTGTGTGGGGTTTCATCTAGGATACCAAGCTGGTTCATCAGCGGGCTCTTTGTCCTAGGCGAAACCCCACACAAGACATGGTAAAAACCTAGAAAAATTGATGAGTTTTAATTCACTGGCCGTGAAAGCCAATATACCAAAATTAAATTAAGTAAAATATATACAGGATGAAATGAAGAAACTGGAAAAACAATGAATAAGAACGATGAAAATATAAAATCTAATTGGTAAGTATTCTTGTAAAATTTAAAATAATAGAATCAATTTGAAATAAAATAAAATGGATATCCTTACAAATGATTTGGGACAATATAAGGATTCAAGTAAACAAATCTCTTTGGGGGGAGGGGTTTAACCCTAAACCCCCACCCCCGTCGGTACGCCACTGCTGCGATGTC
This sequence comes from Meconema thalassinum, assembly GCA_946902985.2. Taxonomy (NCBI): domain Eukaryota; kingdom Metazoa; phylum Arthropoda; class Insecta; order Orthoptera; family Tettigoniidae; genus Meconema; species Meconema thalassinum. Next base: position 168,336,642 of record OX336396.1, read on the forward strand.
GCAAAGCCCCTTGTCAATCAACAACAATAACCCACCCAGTAAAAATGGGAATAACGAGGGATAGAAATACAAACACACTACTACAGTCATCATAATAATACATTTTGACCCCCCCCCCCCCCAGGGGATCACAACTTGTGGGACGTGGGTTGGCGACCACGGGACCACAGCTGAGTCCAGCATTGCTTCCACTTACTTGTGCCGGGTTCCTCTCTGTTATCTTTCCTCTCGAACTCCCTTGGTCAACTCTTGTTCTTTTCCGACTCCGACGGTATTAGGGTAACTGAGGCATGGGGAGTCTTTCACTATCCCGCCTTAATTGGACCTTGTCTGATCTTTCCAGATCCCTCATTCTTTCAGGGGTCAGCCCTCTTGTTTTCTTTTCATTATATCTCCTGTCTTCTGTTCAAGGCTCTAATGGAGGCAGGGTGTGTGTAGCCCCATCACTTCTGGTGCACTCTGGATTGTGCTACACCCTCAAGGGCTCACGGCTGGTGAGTTCGGTATTTGGTGACCCTGAGGGTTTCCTGAGCTGGGTCTGGTTTTTCTCCTTCTTCCATTGCCTTTGGGGCGGTTCCTCTCCTCTTTACCTTTCCTATCTGCCTTTCTTGGTTCTCATTTCTTCCAAGTACTCAATCCTCATTTTTCGAGTGTTGAGGGCATTTCTTTATCTCCTGTCCTTTATTTGCCTTATTCTTGATTTACCATTTCTTCTTCTAGTATGTAAGTCTGTCGTTAGTTTTAGTTTTCAATACATTCTCATCTTCGATTATCACCCAAAGCATTAGGGGTCGATAACCTAAATGTTAGGCCCCTTAAAACAACGATTATCATCATCAACATCATCATCATCATCATCAATACATTTTGATGCTAATGGGTTGCTTTTGCACGGACATAGTGGGTTGGAAAGTAGGTCCAGACCTTCTATTACATCACGGGCATTGTAAAATACGGAGCTAGTTTTCTATACAAACTGCCATATCATGTGATGTACTGATAGATGTATTACAATAAGCCGCGAAAGAGAAACATCCGGTGAATTTAACACCGGAACTCTATCATTTGTATATTATATATCTGCTTAATGATACATAAAATACGTGTATATAAAATGGAGTCTCCAGTTCGCTAGAGGTTCTACGATCTACAGCATGACTGTCACAGTATGGGTATCAGCAATGCTGCTACTGGTGGTGCTGTTGCAGAATCTTCAGCTGCTGCCCAGTGCCCAAGCGGTAAGGTACTAATAATAACTTATGTCTAAATTTACTGTTATCTAAATAATAATAATAACATAGTTATGCCTTACTCAGGAGCACCCTTGAACCTGCTTAACTGATGTGTTGGCCTTCTTTTCCTCCCAAAATCTCTTCATCCTCTCGTTAAGCTTCTTCCTTCGTTCTTCTGTCCAAGTTACAGCGGCTCTGATGTTGGGTTTGTCTCCAAATTGGTGATTGTCGATTTTGGTTCTGATTTTACATCTGTCCTGTACAATGTCTTCCGCAGCTGTTCTTGTTTTTTAATGAAAGGGGTAGGTTGAGAATTATTTTAATTAGTCTGTTATTGTCAATTCTAATAATGTGTCCGTTAAATTTCTATCGTCTTTTCCGAAAAGTGTGAGAGATTTTTTCAGATTGACTATATAGTTCCTAGGATTAATATTATTACTGCTTAAGTAATAATGTTCTGCCTTACTATCAATATATTCCTGATGCTGTTCTGCAGAACAATACTCTGGGACAGGTCAGTGATCACTAGGGCCCAGGTGGCTTAAACCTTCATTTTAGGTTTATTGTATTCTAAAAATAGGTTATTTTAGGTTTTTCTTCCTGGATCAATACAGGCAGCAATATTTTTCTGTTATTATTTCTGTGAAATTTATTTATGAACTTATTTCACAAAAGTTTACATTGTCACTTACTTGTGCCGGGCTTCTCTCTGTCTTCTTTCCTGTCGGCCTCTCTTGGTCAACTTTTGTTCTCTTCCGACCCCGATGGTATTAGGGTATCCAAGGCCTAGGGAGTCTCTTCCTTTCCCGCCTTAATTGGCCATTGCCTCATCTTTCCTGATGCCCTCCTTCTGAGAGGGGTCAGCCTTCTGTTTCTTTTCATGTTATATCCTGCCTTCTGCTCAAGGCCATCAAGGAGGCAGGGTGTATGTAGCCCCACCACTTATGGTGAACTCTGGATATTGCTACAGTACACCCTCAAGGGCTCACGGCTGGTGAGTTCAGGAGTTGGCGATCTCGGGGGATTCCAGAACGGGGTCCGTTCTTCCCCCCCCCCTTTTTCCTCTGACTTTGGGGCGGGCCCTCTCTTCTTTCCCTTTCCCATCTGCTTTTCATGGCTCTCCTTCCTTCTACGTCCCTCAATCCTCATTCTTGGAGGGTTCAGGGCATTGCATTTCTTCCTGTCCTTTATTTGCCTTATCCTTTATTTGTTTACCATTTCATCTTCTAATATGTAAGTCTGTAGTTAGTGTTAGTTGTAGTTTTCATTCTCATATCATCTTTCACTATCATCCAAACCATAACGTAGATGTTAGGTCCCTTAAAACAACAATATTATCATCATCATCATCGTACTGCATTTCGGTAGTAACCTGAACTATCTCCGTCCTACTGCTTGTAATAGCGGTGGAAATAATTTTACGATGCATTTCAATGGGGAAATAACATTCTTTATTTGAAAAAGGCAAAACGGCTATTTAGGTTATTTTAGGTCTCAACCCCTCATTTAGTTTTTAGTCTACTTTTCACATTTTGCAAAAATGAGGAAAAAGTAGACTTATGAGATCGATCCGGGCAAATGTGTGTCTGTCTGTCAGTCCTTCTGTCTGTTTGGGCAAATGTGTTTCTGTATGTCTGTCTGGCTGTCCTTCTGTCTGTTTGACTGTCTGGCTGGCTGTGTACGTGTCCCCCAACTATGAACTCCTAAACGGCAGCAGCAATCGAAACAAAATTTGGTAGGAGTAAACATATATACCTGAATATCTCAATGCCGTATTTGAAAATGATGTCAGTGTTACCAAATGCTGAAAAATCGCAATTTAAATTTGAGCTCCATGTTGGATATATTGGAAGGTATGAATAGGAGCTATTTCAAAATTGACACACCTATAGGTAATCAGTTTAATTTCCAGGAGGCCATACATGGCAGTGTTGCCAAAATGATATTAAGCCTGCTGATAGGTCCAATTTAGAATGCATAGAACTTCTACACTATCAATTGGAAATCAACCAAATTTCGTATGTGATATGTGTACAAAAACTGATTTGACTGAGCGTATTCTTAAGATCCACCAGGGATGCCAACTGTTAATAAATGCACTCAATTTATTTTGTCCAAATACCAATATATCAGAAAGTATGCAAGCCGACAGTTTTAAACTATGCACACGTATAGTACCTGACATCCTATATTAATTTGGAGTAACTTATATACGTCAGTGCTACCAACATGATTCAGAGCCTGCTGAGAGGTCCAACTTTAAATACATGTAACTTCTATACTACCATTTGGATTTCAACCAAATTTCGTATGTGCTATGTGTACCATAACAGATATGATAACTATGTGTATTCTTAAGAGCAACCAGGGCTGTCAACTGTTAATAAATGCTGTCTCTATTTTTGTTACCCTAATATCAATATATCAAAAAGTATGAAAGCCAATAGCTTCTAAACTTTGCACACGAACAGTACCTGGCACTCTAGATTAATTTGGTGTAACTAATATACGTCAGTGCTGCCAACATGATTCTAAGTCTGCTGATAGGTCCAATTCTAAATTGCATGTAACTTCTATACTAACTAATGGATTTAATTCAAAATTGGCACAACTATAGATCATATTATTTCAGATTATTTCTGACCAATACATGCATGACGTTGTTGCCAACATGATTTTACGCGCGCTGTTAGATCCAATGTTTAACTGCATGTAAAGTCCATGATATTCATTGGACTCCAACCAAATCTTCTATTCTGTACCTTAAGAGATGGAACTAAGAATATATTCAGTCACCAGGGCTGCCAACTGTAGTGTTCTATTAGGCTAAATTATGCCAGGTATACAGTATTTCGAACTAATTAGATATTTCGATATTACCAACTTAATTTCGTCATTACTCTAGATAGATCCTTATAGATTAATCATTGGCATGAATCTTAAATTTTAAGAAAAGTAGGCTCTTTAGTTCGTCACTGAATTTCTTGTTTCTAGGTGAAAGGAAATTCACATATTCTGCTCCAGGAAGTGTGAAACGAACATATATGTTGAAATTTGTGCATTACATAGCCAGGAAAAAAATAGGTAAAAGACTAAGAATCCGGGCCCTAGTGATCACAGGTAGACCTATATCAGCAAACAGGCCAGATATAATTCGTATTGATAAAGTGAAGAAGAGAACAAATAGACATCGCAATCCCTAACTCGCATAATATCCAAAAAAGTGACCAAATACATGCCCCTGGCTGAAGAGATCCGACAGATGTGGCGACAGGAATTTGTTACTGTATTCTATCATAATCTCTTCCAATGGAATCATACCGAAGTCACTGAGGGCCAACCTGGATAAACTGGGGCTCCACCATTACCTGCACAGCAGTTTGTAGAAAGCAGTCATTTTAGAGACTTGCTCCATAGTTCGTTCTTCGGACCAACATAGAGAACTACGCTTTATCTTGCAACAATTACCAATGAAATGGCGAATTGTACCCAATGGTACGGTGAACATAATTATGCATAATAATAATAATAATAGTTTATTTATTTATCGTATGGCTTTTAGTGCCGGGAGTGTCCGAGGACATGTTCGGCTCGCCTGAGTCTGTAGCTGCTTCCAACGGACACCCTTAGGGTAAGCTACAAGATCCGTTCAATTTCAAGTAGTTCCAACTTTCCAATGATACCTAGTGGTGAACGTTGGAACCTTGATAGCGTATTCCGACGAAATCTATCCTAACAATTTAGCTTCACACAAGTTTAGTCTGCGGAAGGATCTTTTACATGCCATAAATCTATGACATGGGACCACCGGCTTTTCTTCCTCTCCGAAGGAAGGCATACTGATGGATTTTTAACGCTCTTAAAAAATCCGACGGCTTCGGCCGGGTTTGAACCCGCTATCTTGGGCACAGCAGTTCAGCATGCTACCGACTACGCCACCGGAGCCACTGCAGTACATGGTGATCTGTTAATATTGTACCCATATCACATGGATAATGCTTGATCATGACCTGGATTGCTGCTGCGGCTTCGAGGTATGTTACTTTCAGCCCACAACATGATCTCACATTCAGATATGAAAGTACTTTAGGATCTACAAGACTACATTGAAAACTAAACATGTTACAATCAATATGAGTTTATTTACTAAAACTCCCAGGAACAAATACAAATTACATAAACATCAATATTTTTGGGAAAATCCAAAAATCATCAAAAATCAAAAATCCATAAATTCAAAGAAAAATCATGTAACTCTATATCATAGCTTTATCTAGCGCCTATTGTATTCGTTCACCCCTCGCGGTCTAAGAAGGTCTGCACGGTAGCGAGACTCTCCCCTCACTTTTACTTAGCTGTGATGTATGACTCTGTCTCCGCTTCATTCATTCTCCTCGCGACTTTTCAAATGTTTACTTCCTTTCTTAAAGGGCGTATGATCATCCAAGTTAACACATTATTTCAACTTTTTATTCCCTGCCTTACTTACCATTCATTTCATTTCCTTATAACCAATGCCATAATTAGAGATCACGACGCATTACATATTTATTAGGCAGACAACAAGAGATCTCGATCATACCTTGTTTCCGTCCTTTTTATAGGTAGAAAACGAGGCATCCCTATCACTCCTCGCTTCTTCCCTATCATTCCATTCATTTCACATACCGTACTTTTATTTGGTCGGATACAACAATGATGCTGGCAAAATGATGGGTTATATGACACTAGGCTCGGAAACTCTCTGCGCTTCCCCAGTTGTATCATATCTCGTAGAAACCTCTTATACCTTCCACATTCATACTCACACATTTAGCAAAGCCTCAACAGGTCTTACACTGCAATATACTGCCTTGGGCAGAATCTACTGTCCCCCAAGCGGGTCAAACCCTCGTAAAACAACAATAATACCGACGATTTCCGACAATTAATACCTTTTTTTGATCTCTCAAATTATGCATGTTATAGGATATATACATTTGCTAGCTTGATACTACTTTTTATTCATTAATTATAGGCCCATTTTTGGCAACACAACTTTTAAATAACTTGCACTTTCATCGCATACTACAAAATATCTTCGACATCTCAACTTTACTCGTATCGCGGCATTAACTTTTACTGGTCTTTACTTCGACATTATACTTTCAACATAGCCTATGGCTCATAACTTCACAATACATTTCCAAGGTGTTCGATTATCACAAATTACTTTAATTCATTACGTTTATTAGCTAAATAGCGTTATTACTTTATTATTTCTAAGGTATCCCAAAGATCCTTCAATTATACAATTACTTCAATTACTTCAATTATTTCAATTGTTTTAATTATTTCAACTCGAGTTTATTATTATCATTCTCATTAATACGTATCGTTTCATTATTTACTTACGGAATGAAATTATTCAATTCAATACTTATTTTTCGGAGTATAAAAACTCAAAACTTATTATTTTCGGAGTATAAAAACTCAACATCTATTATTATTATTATTATTATTATGGTGCTTGTTTCCTCTTACTTTATTTTCACTTATCTGGCGTAATTTACTTGCCAGTAACATTATTATATTCTATTCCTCCTCTCAAATTTGACTTTTCATTGTTAATTATTCATTTTACGGGTTTCCATTATTATTATTATTATTATTATTATCATTTTTGCACTTCAATGACAATCCTTTACATTTTTGCAAACAATATTTGCGTTTTTTCCTTTACATTTTAACGTTACTTGTTCTTTCACTAGTGCATACATTTTATACATTTTTAAATTCACTGATTAGCACATGACACAATCATTAATTTAGTATAATAAACATTTTTCACTCCCCATCTCTGCTGTTCGGCTTATGACCTCCGTCTTGGATGCCTTCACCCATTTTCATTTCTTCAGCAACACATTTCTACACTGAAATAGACATTTTCCATTTTGTGGTCTTCAAATTTACACACGTACATATCTTGACACATTATTACTATGCTTTTTCTTAACACTTATTACAATACAAAAATTCATTTAACTATTATTTACACTTGCACACGAACCCAAATCTCAGCGTTCTGTGGTGAAAAACATCACGGCGCTGGTGATCCTGAGATAATCTCCTATTCTGCATTGGACGTGTGTTTGCCCCTACTCCTATTTCTGGTAAGTCTTTCCTCGGAGTTTGTCTATAGTGGGTGGCTTCCTCAATTAATTTGCCTATTTGATTAAGGTGCAATGTTTATGATGCTTGCTGCCGCTTCGTTCCCTCGCTCTACTTATCGCAACTTTTCGCACTCTATTTTGGCTTCCAGTTCGAAGACCATATACTTTTTACCTTTCTATTCTAACTGCTTTTTCGCTTCTTTACACTCGTATTTTTATAGTGTTCTTTATACTGTGCGATCTTACTTTTACAAAGTTCTTTGACGTCCCTCTAGGCGTTTAATTGTTTGAACTGTCCTTCATTTGGCGTGACGTTGCCTGTTTCCGCTCGATAAATTTACTATTTCTCTTCGATTCCTATTTACTTTGCAGTCCTCTGTTATCAATGTTTATAGTCTTTTCTGCTTTCACTCAGAGTCCCTAACTCTGTCTAACTTCTTTGAGCTTTACTGAATATCGAGACCAACACTTTGGTCTGGAATCGAACTATTTCTGCAATGTATTGGCGTAACATCTCACCGAGATATTTGATCAACTGAATCCCATTACTTGTGTCGAACAGCGCGACCTGCTTATAGCGTGGTGTACTGTTGCAAATTGCCAACTATGATCTGACTGATCTACTTGATAACTTGCGTATACCGTGCCTTCCGCCGAGGCTTCTCGCAGACTGATATACTTGGTGAACTCTTCGTATGTAGCACCTCCACCGAGGTGTCTCGCTCAACTGATGAACTTGATGCTTTGGCTTGAGCTTAAAGCCTTATTTATTCGTTTTGGGGAAAAAAATAGTTCCTGACAACTTCGGGAGTTCAACTTCTGACTCCTGGCTCTAATCTAGTCTATATTTAATTTTCAAGTATAATTTGTAATAACTTTACAATTGCCTACTGGCGGAACGGAAATTGTTCACAGGTTAATTTTTAATTAATTAAAATAGTTCTTATTCATTCTGCGGGGCCGGCCTGATTGATTCTGCCTCCGCTTGTATTATTCCGCTCTACATTCCAATGACGTATTTCTTAGCTTGCACTTTCTGAAGTACCTTATTTCAGGTTTACCAACCCTCCGATTTATGCTGTCCCTAATTCTGTTTCGACTTCAGTTTTAATTAACGTGAGGAGTTCATCTTGTTAAGTTTAATGGTGGGGAGTTCCTTCTTTGTATACTTGAATTCTCGCTGGTTCATCGTTTTCCGAGGCCTCGTTTCTAGTATGCTCTTGAGAAAATAGTTTTCTCATAAATGTCACACTCGAAAAGTAATAATTTCTCGCTGGATCGCTTACTCGTTGGAATGTCGAGTTAGTTATTGCCCTTCAACTCTGCATTTCCTAGCTCCTTTAATGGCTTCTTTAACGACCCTTTTCACTTAAACTGTCAGGCCTAATATCACTTTATGTGTTTAATAAGCCACCTACGTATCCTGCAGTGTTTCTGTAGCTTATTTCCCAACGAAATCTCCCTGATGACTTCTTGCAGTCTTTATAAAACTCCATCATATTTTCCTATAAATGGTCCAGGGTTCGTTTTTGCCAATACCCAAATGGGCACAATACCGTGGAGTCCCTAAAATAATCTTCGCTTTATCATTGCTCAGCACGTGTTCTGGTTTACAAGGTGTTACTATCTCTTCACACCACATTTTTGGCAAATGCTTGATGGACGAAGTTTGCAATTCTTTGTGGCGTTTACTTTAGCAGCGAGCGTTTGGCAACCACCCGCGATGTGCTGGATGGACTGAAGGTTCTCCCACAGAAGCGGCAGTTATCACCGACATCCAATCAAAGAGTATGCCACTCATAGTTCCTTGTATGGATTACTTGATCTTCAATGGCAAAAATAAATCCTTATGTTTGACTAGACAAGCTGGTCGTGCGAAACTATTCTGGACCATGAGCAGTGTCTATAGTTTCAGAATGTAGTTGAGCAGCATATCTGCCATGAAGCGCTTTATGTTTCCACAGTCATCTATCATATTGTTAAATGGAAGCTAGTAGTTTTTCGTGATCATGAACCACTGGGCCTCTTTTTACGAGGAATCCAAACCAACAGACGTGTCATTTTAACCCGAAAGTCTCATTTGCATTATCCAGGAATCATGTAAGCAGCATGGCCACTATTCCATCATCACCATCATCATCATTTTTCATCTCCAGTTTCCCGGGTGTGGCAAACAAGCGCTCTCCATCTTGCCCGATCTTGGTACACCATTTGTTCTTGGACATCGTCCCAGTTAAAACCATTCCTCTCCACCTCTGATCGAACTGTCTCTATCCATCGTCTCCTTGGTCTTCCTCTTGGTCTCTTCCCTCTGACATTCAGGTTGAAGTACTTCTTAGCTGTTCTAGTGCTATCCTTCCTCATTACATGGCCATTCCACTGAAGTCTGCGTTTCCCCAGAAAGTTGGTAATAGGGACCGTGATGCCAGCTGTTGCTCTGTGTACCTCATTTCTGATCTTGTCTCTCCTGGTACTTTGGTTCATAGTCCTAATAAATCTCATTTCTGTGGCTTGAATTCTACTGTAATCCTTACTTAGCAATGTACATGTTTCCATACGATAAGTAAGGATTGGAACAAAGTAGGTGTGATACAACGTTGCCATCTATTCCATCACGCCTCTATTTTAGTATTAAAAAAAGTGTCACTTAGCCCCTAAAGGGCCTTGGCCTACCAAGCGATCGCTGCCCAGCCCTGTTGGCCTACAGATTGTGGGGTGACGAGTGGTAGTTTTCTTTACCGGGGCACTGCCTCTCTGATGATAATGCTACTCAGTTGTCCTCGCGCACCCCATTCCAGACCTCACGTCAGTTTCTAAACTCCCTGACGGAGCCGGGAATCAAACTCGGGGACTTCGGGTGAGTGGCAGGTGTGCTACCTCAACACCACGGGGCTACCATCCCATGTTATTATTATTATTATTATTATTATTATTATTATTATTATTATTATCAATTTTAACGTTATTCTCAGATCATTGTCTGGTAAAGTACTAAGCAATTATGCAGATTAGCCTACATCGAATGAAAGCATAACCACTGCCAATGAATTTACGAACTATCCTAGTTGTAGCCAATACCACAGCCTTCTATAATGATTTATACAAGTGTTCAGATCAAGCTCTTTTATCCCTTGCAGAAGATTATTATTTTATCATCATCATCATCATCAATATTTATTTCTCTTCCAAAGACCAGCTACAAAGAGCAAGGTGCACATATTTGATTTTCAGCTGTACGTTTTGCATTATTTTGTTGGGTGTGTGTACTCTGGTCCATTCACTACACCCGTTCATTCACGGCTAACACTTTCCGCACTGAACGGCACATTCTAACAAGTAGTTCCGTGAAGAAATATACAGCCTATTTTCATATATCCTACTCATGTTAATTGTCTCTATCAACATACAAAATTTCAGTTTGAAGGCTTCGATAGATTCGTAGATATTGAGAACGGTCTAAATATTTCATATGGTCGCCAGGTTGGATTTTTATTTTTGTACTATTACATTAAGATTATTGTGTACGTGTGGTATTCAAGCTTCAATCGCATGATTAGAACAAAAGAAGAAAAACCAGATTTTAAAAGTTTGCACAGCTGCCATCTTGTGATTATGCAAACAATTGAAATAAATTAGATGCCAGTGAATTAAAATTTGTATAAGAATTTACCGTGTACGTTTCACTATACTCGGATAGTTATTTCACGAGAAACGTCCATTTAAATATTTATACATTGCGTCGCCGCCAATTTGGATTTGTGCTCACCAGGTTATTGAAAGTCCTATAGGTGAACATGTGTTCATAGCCTCTATGAACACAAAAAAAATTCAGTTTGATAGCTGTAAATGATTCGTAGATATTGAAAACCGTCTAAATATTTAGGATGCTCGCCATTTTAGATTGTTATATGTATAGGCCCATAGAGTTACGTACCATTCAAGGACAATTATTGCCTAGGTTCATTATTCAAACTTTCACTTCGATCGCATGATTACGGCACAAGAAATAAAAACTAAATTTTAAAATTTCGCAACCGCCATATTGAGGTTATGTAAACAATTGAACTAAATTAGATGCCAGTGCATTACAATATGTAAAATCATGTACAGTACCACATTTCACTGCGCTCAGAGAGTTAAATCACGAGAAAAGTCTATTAAAATGTTTCAAATTCGCTTGGCCGCCATGTTCTCTTTGTACTTTACAGGTTTATGAAAGTTACATAGATAAATTTGTATCAGTACCCTTTATCACTGTACAAAATTTCAGGGTGATATCTGTAATAGTTTCGGAGATATAGAATGTCAGTGAAATATTTCGCACAGCCGCCATTTTGAGGTTATGTGAACAATTGAACTAAATTAGACTCCAGTGCATTACAATATGTATGAACATTTGCTGTACCAAGTTTCATTACGTTTGGATAGTTACATCGCGAGAAAAGTCTATTTAAAAGTCTCAAATTCGCTTGGCCGCCATGTTGGTTTTGTAGTCACCAGGTTTTTGAAAGTCTCATAGGTGAACTTCTATTAGTGCCCTTTATCACCGTACATAATTTCAGGGCGATATCGGTAACAGTTTCGGAGATACTGAATGCTGGTAAAATAATTCGCACAGCTGCCATGTTGGATTGGTGAGAGACAATAAAATTTGAAGGGCACGGTCGGGGTCGGCCAAAATAGTGCTATGATCTTACCGAGTCTCATTGTAATCGCTGCTGCCGTTTAGAAGTTATTAGGGGGACACACACACCTCTCTCTCTCACACACACACACACGCACACACACGGACAAAAGGTGATCTCATAAGCCATTTTTTTTCATAAAACGAAAATAGGCTAAAAATCGTCGGCATCTATAGTTGCAGGTACAACCTCGTCGGCTCACCGAGCTTAGCGAGAGAGTTGTGGATTTTCCTTGGAATCTCCCTGGTTCGGCCACTGTCTTGGCAAACCAGTTTTGTGTTTCCCTATTTGTTTCCACTCTGTGTGGTTGTATATATCTTTATTATTTGTCTTCATTGTATTTATTCATTGTCAAGTTTGTTTTGTTTATGTTGGTTAGTTGTCATGATTCATTTGTTTTGATTACATGTCGTATTCCCACTGCCGGTGTTTCCAGTGGGATATTTTTGCTTAGAAAATATTTTGGTATTCTAAGTTGGCCACTTTGATTCTTCTTCTTTCTCTTTGTATTCTCTTTGACTTGTCTTTGAACTTTCTGCTGTGATTGGCTGCTTTCAGCCTATCAGAGGCCTCCTTGCTGTTTGTAGCGACCAATCACGTGTTTCTTCTTCGCCTTTAAGCTTGTAGCCATGACAGAATGTTGTGCTTTGATACTGGTTGTGATCTATCGACGAATATCCAGTTAATCACTTCTGTAATTGGTGCTATCTTCATAGTAACCGTGCTTAGTGATCATATCCTGCACATGATTCATATTTTTGTTAGGGCAGTGACATTTTGGTGATTTTCGGTCTCATCAGACCATGCTTGTTGTTATCGCTACGCGCCATGTTGACGAATCCTTCAATCCGCGGCGTCGGATAGTTTGTTGTAACATGTTTAATTCTGATCTTCACCTATTGCCTAACAATTTGTCATCACGCGTATGAATATGATTTTGTTTCGTGTGATAAGTAATTCATCGTTTGTCTTGAGGCTTGTGCTACAAGGCCATGCACTATCTTCCTGCACCATCACTGAAATGGAGGTTGGCACTGGGCTCAACTACTTTACTATTGTGACAATACCGTGCGATTGGCATATCCCGGTATTTGTATGACAGCAACTACTTTGACTTCCTGCGTGTCACACATAATTTGTTTTATTAACAATTCATTTTTGGGCTTACGGTATCGGCGCATCACTGTAAGTCAGTCCTGGTTCGACGACACATTCTCGTTCCATGCGACCTGTTTTCATTATTTGTTGCAACTCCACTTGCGTTGCATGTTTAAACTATACGATTCTTTGGAACCACCTTGTATAGCATGCCGTTCCTTGATGTATTGATCTGCAGCTACGTTCAAGACAATTTATGTGTTTTAGGCTCAAGCCTTACGTGTGTTAATTCCATGCGAGTGTTTCTTCAATTGTGTAAATTTGTGCCAGTGTTTCTCATATATTTGTGTGCCACCTTTGAATATTTATTTTATGTGCCACCTATTTGATAATATATCTTATTATTAGTAATTGTTTGTGTTGTGTCCTTTATGCCTTCCTGGACCTCCTTACTTGGTGACAATGATATTGTCTGGTCCTCCACATGTTTGCTAAATTGTTATGCGACCTTTTATAAAGTCAACCCCTTTTATCATTACATCTTTATCTAATGCTTTGGCCAACAAACCCTTATACATGTCCGCTATTACCAGGATACTCTTGGTGGGTTGTTGACTTCCCGCGTTGGCCAATACATTATTTGGTCCTCTCCGGGACGGATATTGAGCTGTTTACTACTTTGAATTATTAAGCATTGTTTTGGCCATGTTGGGCCCTTGTTTCTTGCTATTTCACCAGGAAGGCCATAAATTTAACATTGTATACGTTCCCATTAACTTCCCAAGGACACAATACAGTATTCTATGTTCAGATGTTTGTTTACAACTTAATCGAGACCATTGTCTCAGTGTTTATTTTTTGTGTTAGTTAGTTGGTTGTGTTAGTTAGGTGTGCAACTCTGGTAATTACATCTAGGCGGGCAATCCTAAAGTTATTATGAAGGATGCCCAAAAGCGAGCTTTAGTTAGGAAGCGTGCCGTCGCTAAGGGCATGCTTACCTCACAAGAAAAAGTAATTAGCAACTTTCAGGACATTACAGAAGAGCAATATCAAATGTTAGTGTTACGCAAACACAAATGCGAGGAAATTTATAAACAATATAACGAAGCGCAAGTCGCTTTAGAGGATATTACAGACAATATCGACGAAGAAACAGCCGAACGTTGTGACTTCGAAGATAAGTATTTTGAGTTGATGGTTAAAATTAAACTACATTGTGACAATTTCAAAAAATCCAACACTACAGACAGTGATAACCCTTTGAATAATTTGCAGAGTGCACAATTTCCTAATGCTAACGTAGCTGCAGCGCATATAAAGTTGCCTGAAATTCAAATTCCGCAGTTCAGTGGTGACTTCACAGACTGGCTGAATTTCAGAGATAGCTTCAAGGCCATAGTAATTGATAACCATGCTCTTTCTGATGTTGTTAAGTTCTACTACCTTAATTCTAGTCTTAGTGGCGAGGCTAAGCTCCTCCTAAAGAACATTACTGTGTCAGATGATAACTTTATGGTCGCATGGAACTTGCTGACAACTCGATACAATAACATTAGGCTCATAGCGCACAACCATGTCACCAAGCTTTTCAAGCCCCCCGCATACGGTAATGATTCAGTGTCCTTGCGTGCCATCATCGACCACTTTGTTTCTCATGTCAATGCGTTAGAAGCTTTGGACTTTAACGGGGTCCTCCTTCAAGACCTGTTATTGTCACATTTTATATTGGAGCTACTAGATAATTATAGCATCCGTGAATGGGAGAATCATGTTGATTCTGGGAGAATTCCCACTCTCCAGGACTTGGTTAGCTTCTTAGAGAAAAAAATGCAAGGTACTGGAAATAACTGAAAGGAATGGGTCCAGGCCTGCATTACATACTGCTGTAACCAAACTTAAAGCTGAAGGTCATTCGCCTCAGAAACCCATGTTAACTACTACCAAATTTCGTTGTACATATTGTAGGAGCATTGATCACCAATTGTCGAAATGTGGTACCTTTATTAAACTTTCGTCCACAGCCATATGGCATTTTGTCAGGTCTCGAAAATTGTGTTACAATTGTTTGCGTAATTTCGAGCCTAATCATCAATGTTCGAAGTACTCTTGTAACACTTGTTCCCGAAAACACCACACTCTTCTTCACTATGAACCCTCCAGTGGCACTGGTAATGATGCTTCTCAAGCTCATGCTAACGTGGTAAAGACGAGTTGCAGTAGCGTCGCTCGTGACAATCACTCTTCAAGGACGCTATTACCCACTGCCAAGGTGAATATATTAGCTGGCAATGGCTTACGTGTACCTGTCACTGCACTACTTGACTCTGCATCAGATTGTAACTTAATTTCGTTACACTTAATTAAGAAATTAAGACTCCACACCAAACCTATGAAGGTACACATTCGCGGTGTTGGTCAAAATCAAAGCACTGCTACTGTTGTTGCTGATGTGAACGTTTTTGCCTGTGCTACTAATTGGTCTGCTAAGCTTGAATGTCTCGTGGTTCCCGATATTGCACTTGAGCTACCCGCTGCTGGTTTCGACACCTCTGAATGGAACATTCCATCACATATTGATTTAGCTGATCCTGATTTCAATTGCACTAAATCTATTGACCTTGTTCTTGGTGCAGAATATTTCTTTGACCTGTTATGTCCTGGTAAAATCATACCAGTTGGTGATTAGCCCATCATTCAAAATACCTCTGTGGGTTGGGTGTTTTCTGGGAGGCTGCCCAGTGCAAGCACCTCGCAACCATCGCACGTGGTATCAGCACTTACACTCTCACGCCCTCATGTAGAACAACAGCTGGAAGCGTTTTGGAACGTTGAAGAAGTTGAAACCCCAGTGTTGTCTGTTTACGAATCCATATGTGAAGAACACTTTGTTGCTTCTACCACTCGCCAAGACGATGGTAGATTTGTGGTTAGACTCCCTCGCAAGGTAGACTCGGAGCCTCTAGGTGCCTCTCGCTACGCTACACTAAATCGTTTTCACTCTCTCGAAAGACGTTTGGCTCGTAACCCTTAGTTAAGGTTAGAATACACTGAATTCATGCATGAATATCTAACCTTAAGCCATATGCAAGTCGCTTCCCACCCGATTGATGGTGAAGTTTACTACATTCCCCATCATCCTGTTTTCAAGCCGCACAGTACTTCTACAAAGCTCAGAGTGGTATTTGATGCTTCGATGGTTACTACGTCTTGGTGCTCCCTTAATGATACCTTGTTGGTGGGCCCTGTAATTCAGCAAGATTTGTTCTCTATTTTGCTTCGGTTCCGTACTCACTTGATAGCGTTTGCAGCTGATCTGAGTAAAATGTACAGACAGATTCTTGTAGATCACAAAGATCGTGACTTACAGATAATATTTTGGAGAGACTCTCCTTCAGACCCAACAGTAGAATATCAATTAAACACCGTTACATATGGTACTGCCCCAGCTTCCTTCTTAGCCACTCGTGTGCTAAAGGAGCTCGCCCTCACTGATGGCACAGCTTTTCCAGCTGCCACTCAGATTGTTTTAAACGACTTCTATGTTGATGATTGTATCTCGGGATGTGATTCCGAGCATGACGCACTCATTCTGTATGATGAATTGACCCTTCTTTTGAGGTTAGGTGGTTTCGAACTGTGTAAGTGGAGTTCAAACTCCATGACTCTATTAGATAACATTCCTCTTGATCATCAAGAGAAACAACAACTCCGTAGTTTCGGCGATGGTGAAGAAACAGTCGCCAGAACGCTAGGACTTTATTGGCAACCTATCGATGACTTATTGCGGATTCAGTCACCTATCGTGAACTGTGACACTTCAATTACCTTTACTAAGCGTTCATTTTTGTCCATTGTTGCCTCTATCTTTGACCCCTTGGGTTTAGTGTCACCTATTGTGGTTGCTTGTAAGATTCTCTTCCAAGATTTGTGGATTCACAAACTCGGTTGGGATGACCCCCTTCCAATGGAAATCGCGCAAGCTTGGCTGAATGTTTATAACAATTTACCTGCGATTTCTGAGATTTCTACTCCACGTTTGATTAAGCCTGCTTCAGAAATCAAATCTATGCAACTTCATGGCTTCTGCGACAGCAGTCGGCAGGCATATGGAGCTTGTCTCTATTTATTGTCAGTTGATACCAACGGCATCGTCACTGTTGCACTTGTGTGCGCTAAGTCGAAGGTTGCTCCTCTTAAACAGTTGTCTTTGCCCAGACTTGAGTTATGTGGTGCACTTTTGCTTTCCAAATTGCTTGCAAAGGTGCAACCCGCTTTGAACTTGCCTATTGAATCCGTCTATTGTTGGACAGATTCCACTATTGTTTTGTCTTGGTTGGCTTCGCCCCGCTCAAAATGGAAAACCTTTGTAGCCAATAGAGTTGCTGAAATACAAAGGCTTACTGTCCACTGCGCCTGGAAACATGTCTCTTCCCGTGACAATCCAGCCGACATAATTTCCCGAGGCTGTATGCCCTCGGAATTGAAAAATAATCAGCTATGGTGGTATGGTCCAGCATGGTTGAAGGCCTTTACAGGCTCCAGTACTTTAGATATCTTTGACACTCCTGTGTCCGAATTGCCTGAATGTAGAATTTCGTGTGCAAATGTATCTAAACCTGTTGACATTGATTTTTTAAACAATTTCTTCCTACACGAGATTGTTGAGGGTCATAGCCTACTGTATTAGGTTTGTCTCTAATTGTAGAAATACCACTAGGATCAGTGGTCCACTCACTGCCATTGAAATTGATGTTGCACTACTTACATGTGTGAAAATGATTCAAGCTCAGTGCTACTCTACTGAACTTGCTGCTCTAATGAAGAATGAGCAAGTGCCATCCACTTCCACCATCAGCAATGTGCACCCTTTGCTTCACTCTGATGGCACTATTCGTGTGGGAGGCCGTTTGGAATTGGCCGACCTTCCATTTGATACAAAACACCAGATACTTTTGCCCAATGACCATCATTTCACTAAAGTCCTGGTCAGACACACCCATTTAAAGTTGCTTCATGGCGGGGTCCAGGTTGTGATTGCGACTATCCGACAACGCTTCTGGATACCTTCACTACGAAAACTTGTTCGTAGCTTATCTCGCTCTTGTGTTACTTGCGTGCGCTACGCTGCACGTCCTTCTGAACAGTTAATGGGTCAACTCCCAGCTGTTCGCCTCCATCAAACCTTTCCCTTTAATCACGTTGGTGTTGATTACTGTGGTCCATTTACTATCAGATACGGTGGCCCCAGGTCAAAGGTCTCTACTAAGGCCTACATCGCAATGTTCGTTTGTATGGTTACGAAGGCTGTGCACACTGAAGTCGTCACTTCCCTCTCCAGTCATGCTTTCGTTGTAGCTTTTACTCGCTTCTGCAGTAGAAAGGGTGTTCCCGCTCAAGTGTATTCCGACAATGGTACCAACTTTCAAGGCGCACAGTCTGACCTTGCTGATCTTGGTTCGTTGCTCTCCTCTGCAGATTTTCAATCTGTTGTTCAAGATTCTACCTCATCGCTACTAATTCAGTGGCACTTCGTTCCTCCTAGTTCTCCGCATTTCGGTGGAATTTGGGAGGCAAACATCAAATCTTTGAAATCTCATTTAATAAAAATCATGAAGGCTCAAGTAATTACGTATGAAGAATTGACCACTCTCGTGGTGCAAATTGAAGCTATTCTAAATTCTAGACCCATTTAGCCTATGACTGAGGATCCTACTGACTTGTGCTATCTCTCGCCAGGTCACTTTCTGGTTGGACGACCTTTGAATGCCTTGCCCATTCCTGACGTTTCTGAAGTGCCCATCAATAGGTTGTCCAGATGGCAATTACTTCAACAGATTATGACTTCATTGTGGCGTAAATGGTCCACAGATCATTTACTCTCCCTTCAACAACGTCACACGTGGAACCGTGTGTCTCCTAACCTCAAGGTTGGCACGCTTGTGCTTATTATGGATGACAATGTTTCTCCTACTTACTGGCGACATGGACGCATTCTTGAGGTTCACTGTGGTAAGGACGGCCTAGCTCGTGTGGTCTCTCTACATACCGCCTCTGGACTCTTGAAACGTCCCATCGTCAATGTGTCTCCCTTGTTGCCGCAGAACTAAACCCACTTGTATTTCATAAACAACCTGCCTGTTGTTTCTGTGCGGGCAATATGGTTCGGCCACTGTCTTGGCAAACCAGTTTTGTGTTTCCCTATTTGTTTCCACTCTGTGTGGTTGTACATATCTTTATTATTTGTCTTCATTGTATTTATTCATTGTCAAGTTTGTTTTGTTTATGTTGGTTAGTTGTCATGATTCATTTGTTTTGATTACATGTCGTATTCCCACTGCCGGTGTTTCCAGTGGGATATTTTTGCTTAGAAGATATTTTGGTATTCTAAGTTGGTCACTTTGATTCTTCTTCTTTCTCTTTGTATTCTCTTTGACTTGTCTTTGACTTTCTGCTTTGATTGGCTGCTTTCAGCCTATCAGAGGCCTCCTTGCTGTTTGTAGCGACAAATCACGTGTTTCTTCTTCGCCTTTAAGCTTGTAGCCATGACAGAATGTTGTGCTTTGATACTGGTTGTGATCTATCGACGAATATCCAGTTAATCACTTCTGTAATTGGTGCTATCTTCATAGTAACCGTGCTTAGTGATCATATCCTGCACATGATTCATATTTTTGTTAGGGCAGTGACATTTTGGTGATTTTCGGTCTCATCAGACCATGCTTGTTGTTATCGCTACGCGCCATGTTGACGAATCCTTCAATCCGTGGCGTCGGATAGTTTGTTGTAACATGTTTAATTCTGATCTTCACCTATTGCCTAACAATTTGTCATCACGCGTATGAATATGATTTTGTTTCGTGTGATAAGTAATTCATCGTTTGTCTTGAGGCATGTGCTACAAGGCCATGCACTATCTTCCTGCACCATCACTGAAATGGAGGTTGACACTGGGCTCAACTACTTTACTATTGTGACAATACCGTGCGATTGGCATATCCCGGTATTTGTATGACAGCAACTACTTTGACTTCCTGCGTGTCACACATAATTTGTTTTATTAACAATTCATTTTTGGGCTTACGGTATCGGCGCATCACTGTAAGTCAGTCCTGGTTCGACGACACATTCTCGTTCCATGCGACCTGTTTTCATTATTTGTTGCAACTCCACTTGCGTTGCATGTTTAAACTATACGATTCTTTGGAACCGCCTTGTATAGCATGCCGTTCCTTGATGTATTGATCTGCAGCTACGTTCAAGACAATTTATGTGTTTTAGGCTCAAGCCTTACGTGTGTTAATTCCATGCGAGTGTTTCTTCAATTGTGTAAATTTGTGCCAGTGTTTCTCATATATTTGTGTGCCACCTTTGAATATTTATTTTATGTGCCACCTATTTGATAATATATCTTATTATTAGTAATTGTTTGTGTTGTGTCCTTTATGCCTTCCTGGACCTCCTTACTTGGTGACAATGATATTGTCTGGTCCTCCACATGTTTGCTAAATTGTTATGCGACCTTTTATAAAGTCAACCCCTTTTATCATTACATCTTTATCTAATGCTTTGGCCAACAAACCCTTATACATGTCCGCTATCACCAGGATACTCTTGGTGGGTTGTTGACTTCCCGCGTTGGCCAATACACTCCCCTTGTGCTCCAATTATCACCGGGACTACAACGACCATTTCCTGCTTCCATAAAAATTTAAGCTTCTCAGACCGGCCGCGGTGGTTGAGAGCGCTAATGAACTACCTCGTGCCTCTCTAGCATTGGGAGAGCGTGGGTTTGAATCCCACCTCAGTCGTCCTGAAATGGTTTTCGTGGTTTCCCATTTTCACCACCAGGCAAATGCCGGGACGGTTTCTTTCGATAGGTCCACGGCTGATATCCTTCAAATGTCTGTTACTTCCAATATCCCTTTCCTGACCCGTCCTTAAAAGAAAAGTGCATGGCCATTGGCTGCAATAGTAAAATTATATAAGCTCCTCAGCTAGCTAGCTGAATCTTTCTCTCTTTTCCAGATTACGGAGTATAGCAACTTCAATAAGGAAAGTTATTTTCTCTGCTATGATAAGGCCAACATGATTGTCTGGTCTGTAACTTCCTGAGGATGGCCAGTTACTACTGTCCTACTCCAGTAGAACTTTGCATTGTTGTTCTCATGTATTATTTGAGGGTCATACGTCTTGTAGTACCGGTATGGCATTTTTTCACCAGTAAACTACAAACTGTACAGATCTTAATGGATGATTTTGGCGACGTTATCATGACGTTATCGTCTTTTTTGAAAAGTGTGGGAGGGTTCTTTCAGATTGACAATATTTCCTGGGATGATTTTTTCCTCTATATTCCCTCTATACAAACTGGGACAAAAATTATTATTGTTATTATTATAATTTTTAGCCTACTTTTCACATTTTGCAAAA
Organism: Meconema thalassinum; assembly: GCA_946902985.2. NCBI lineage: Eukaryota > Metazoa > Arthropoda > Insecta > Orthoptera > Tettigoniidae > Meconema > Meconema thalassinum. The sequence continues at coordinate 168,358,239 of OX336396.1, forward strand.
ATGAGGAAAAAGTAGACTTATGAAATCGATCCGGGAAAATGTGTGTCTGTCTGTCTGGCTGTGTGTGTGTGTGTGATCGCCCCCCCCCCCTATCAACTCCTAAACGGCTGCAGCTATCGAAACCCAATTGGTAAGAATAAAGATCTATATCTGAATATCTCACGGCCATTTTTGAAATTGACGTCAGTGCTACCAACTGCTGAAAAATCACAATTGAAATTTGAGCCCTATTTTGGATATCTCAGAAATTATACATGCGAACTATTCCAAAATTGGCACACATATTAGATAATAGCATTCCAGATTAATTTTCTGAGGTCCATACCAGCCAGTGTTGCCAACATGATTCTAAGCATGCCGTTATGTCCAATTTCTAAATGCATGTAACGTCTATATTATCAATTGGATTTCAACCAAATTTCGTATGTACTATGTGTACTACAACACTTATGAATGTGCGTATTCTTAAGAGCCACCAGGGTTGCCAACTCACTATGTTTTGACCCTAATGCCAATATATCAGAAAGTATGCAAGCCAACAGCTGTAAACTTTGCACATGTATAGTACCTGACATTCTACCTCAGTTCGGTGTAACTCATATACATCAGTGCTGCCAACACGATTCTAAGCCTGCTGATAGGTCAAGTTTTAATGCATATAACTCCTATACTAACAAATGGATCTCAACCAAATTTCGTATGTGCGTTGTGTACCATAACAGTTAGGACTATGCGTATTCGCAATAACCAGCAGGGCTACCAACTGTTAATAAATGTTCTCTCTATTTGTTTAATCCTAATATCAATATATCAGAAATGTATGCAAGCCATCATCTCTAAACTTTGCACACGTATAGTACCTGACTTTCTAGATTAATTTGGAGTATCTAATATACATCAGTGCTGCCAACATGATTCAAAGCTTTCGGATAGTTTCAATATTTAATTACATGTAACGTCTATACTAACAATTATTACCAATTGGTACTATAATAGATCGTATTCAGATTAATTCTGAGCATCACATACATGCCATTGTTCCCAACATGATTTTACGCGCACCTATAAATCCAATATCAAACAGCATGTAACGTCCATACAATCCATTAGACTTCAATCAAATTTTGTATGTGCATTTCATACCGTACGAGATGGAACTAAGAATAAATTCAGAGTCACCAGGTCTGCCAACTGTAGTAAGTTACTGTATTAGGCTACACTATTTCAGGTGTATTTCAAACTGCAGTATTTAGAAATGTTGGTATTACCAACTTGATATCGTCATTATTGTAGATAGGTATATATAGAGCCGGCCCCGTGGTGTTGGGGTAGCGCGCCTGCCTCTCACTCGGAGGCCCCGGGTTCGATCCCCGGCTCCGTCAGGGATTTTAAAACTGACGTGAGGGTTGGAACGGGGTGCACTCAGCCTCATGAGGACAATTGAGTAGCTGTCTGACAGTGAGACAGCGCCCCGATCACGAATACCAAGATTAACTGCCGAGGAGACCCGACGCGCTGATCACGCGGCACCCCAATATCTGTAGGCCAAATGGCTGGGCAGCGGTCGCTTGGTCGGCCTTAGCCCGTCATGGGCTGTATAGTGCCAGGGGTTGACTTTTGTTTGTTGACTTTGGTATATATAGAATTGCATGAATCTAAAATTTTAAGAAAAGTAGGCTCTTTAGTTCGTCACTGAACTACTTGTTTATTATTACGGTATATTTACTGCCGAATTGAGCCCCTATGGACTACGAGCTAACAATCAATATCATTTTCTGTATGTTGCTCTTGTTCGTCGGCCAGCTTTGATGTCCTGCCAGTATCTCTTGAGCATTCTCAGTGCCTTCTTCCAATTTTCTGTAAGAGGTCTGTGGGGTTTGTGGGTTCTGTCCCTGCCTTCAAGCCCCGTTTTTTTTGTTGTTTTTTTATTATAATTTGTCTAAATTCATCCCTGTTCAGAATTTTGTCCTCCAGAATACCGATTTCTGTAAGTCCTTTATTGCATTCTTGAAACCATCCCAATTTATTATTACTAGCGGACCCATGCGAGAAATCTCGCATGTTCATAAACCACACTTTCCCCAATAGGTTTATAATGAGACACTTAAGGAGAAAGGTTGTTATGTTTTTATTTCAACCAAATGATTATAGAACACTATTTACATTTCAGTTAGAATTCCAAGTTCTACGTTCCCTAACTTAAGAAGGCAATCACTGAAAATTGGATCATCATAACACTCACCGGTTATTCGATATTTATGAAATTATACGATTTGAGTACTCATTCCTTTGATTTACTGTTTCTGAAATCCATGCAAAATGATAAAGGAAAGACCTCAGAAAGTTAAATTGACTTGAAACATGGCGTCACAGTGGCCAAAATGTGAAGTGGACAGCAATTATGGAGCGTATTTTCCTACAGCATCAGTATCTGCAAATCGCACACTTCGTACATTTTTTTCAAAGTCATTTTTTTAAGAAATTATAGATATTTATGAAATTAGAGTGCATTTTGTCATTGCTAATCTCTGTTCTCTTTCCTTTGAATGCTCATTTGTCACGATCGGTCGCTTGTGAGCGCCGCAGGAGGGATCTATACTACTGAAATAATATATATGATGATTATTCTTATTATTATTATTTTAGGAGCCGTATAATGCCAAAATAGCGCAGTTTGAATATTGCGACGACAAGGGCACTGATGAACTGAAATACAGTACAAGATTCTACAAGACAAGCAAAGGAGAGACAGTGTACCGATCAAACTGGACCTGGCCATATGATCTGGACGATCACATCTCGGTACGTATTAAGAGCAAGGCTCAGCTGTTAAGGTACAGTCGCGCAATCATAAAACGTCACATATCATGAGACGTGAGATATCAGAAAGTTACATTTGGGGTACTATTTTACTACAAAATAAGATAATTAACTATACCTAATAAGTTAACATTTAATAGCTGTGGGATTTGAACTCAATCAAAAGAATATGGATAGAAAACAGATAGATTCCACACATAAACACCCAAGTGTACAGGGTCATATGACCACGATGAATATAATATGATAAGATAATTAACTACCGGTAATAATTGGCATTTAACAAGGTTGTGGGATTTGAACAAAAGAATAGGCTATGGATAGAAACCTTATGAATTAATACATATTTTTGGTAAACACGCTTTGGCAAGTCATTTAACCAAAATAGTTTTTAATTCTTCAGGCAGAACCTAGAGATGGCATTTTTTAAATGGAACATCTATCGAAGCGTACATCTTCTTATCCATGTGGCCAGCTTATGGCGTAGTGACTAGCATTCTTGGCTGTCACCACGGAGGTTACCTTTTCATGGTTCTGACGATGCTCGCTTTACGAGCGAAACAAGTCACATTTTTTAATCGTTGGGTTCGATTGCCGGCGCTACCAAGAAATATAATTCTGGTCTGTGGGTTGAAACGGGGTACACTCAGCCTCGTGAGGCAGAACTCACAAGAGATGGGTTCGATTCCTACTTCAGCCATCTTAAAATAAATGTTTCGTGGTTTCGCCTCCTCCTCCTCCTCCTCCCCACCCCCATTCTTACTCTCCAGGTGAATGACAGGATGGTACCTGAATTAGGACCACGGCTGCCTCCTATCCAAACCCTATCCCCAATTATTATTTATTTATTTATTTATTTATTTATTTATTTATTTATTTATCGTATGGCTTTTAGTGCCGGGAGTGGCCGCGGACATGTTCGGCTCGCCAGAGGCTGTAGCTGCTTCAATGCGGACACTCATAGGGTGAGCTACAAGTTCCGTTCATTTTCAAGTAGTTCCAACTTTCGCTACCAGATGTCACTGACACCTAGTGGTGAGCGTTGGAACTTTGATAGAGCGTTTTAACGAAATCTAACGTAGAAATTTAGCTCCACACAAGTTTAGTTAGTGGAAGGTTCTTTTACATGCCATAAATCTATGACATGAGACCGCCGGCTTTACATCCCCTCCGAAGGAAGGCATACTGAAGGATTTTAACGCTCTTAAAAATTCCGACGACTTCGGCCGGGTTTGAACCCACGATCTTGGGCACAGCAGTTCAGCAAGCTACCGACTACGCCACCGAAGCCGCTAGCCCCAATTAAAAATACACACACAAATACAGCTAGCTCAATGACACAGGTTATCACACAAACGCCCAAGTACACAGGGCTATATGACCCTAAATTAATAACAACAACACATCGTATCAATGTCTGGAAGACCTTGAGGATAAAGGCCACATCGTCAGCTGGAGACAGCTTGGTCATCATCTCCGTGTTCTTGGGTGTTGTTATTGTTGTAGTTGTTTCATTTGAGGACCTTGGATATCGTGGTCATTCAGCGCCGTGTACTTGGATGTGTGTTGAACATTTTCTTATATCCTGTGTAATTGTGATGGCTGTATTAGTGTGTGTATTTGTAATTCATATGAAGATTGGGAAGGAAGCGGCCGTGGCTTAAGTTAGGAACCATCCTGGCAGTAGAAGTAGGGAAACCACAGAAAACTACTTCCAGAATGGCTGAGGGAGAGTTGAACCTATCACTTCTCATTTTTACCTCACGAGGCTGAGTGTACTCCGATCCAGTCCTCAGACCAGAGTTAAGTTTCTTAGCAGAGCCAGCAACCGAACCCGGACCTCCGGGACGGCATGCAAGATTGTACTTGGGTGTGTGTTAGATTGTTTTGGTAACCTGTGTTTCTGAGGTGACTGAAGTAGTGTGTTCGATCGTATTTAGGCTTTGTGCCCCGAGACTTGACAAGAAGTAGCACCCCGCCATTTTCCTGGAGGGAGTGTGAAAACATCCGGGAAAAAAACACACTCAGGATGGCCTCTGTCGACGTCGCGATTCGAATGTACGATCTCCGAATATTCTGCAGCTCTCCATCGAAGTCGTGATGCGTGGGTTTTCAAAGCGGATTGAACTAATTTGGATAAACTATCAAGGACTTTATTTTAATGCTATGACTCTTAGGTTTAACGTCTGGCTGCGTGGCTCAGTGGCAACGTTTTCACCTGCCGATCCCAAGATAGCGGGATTGAATCCCAGTGCAGTCAGTTGGCATTTGAGGGTGCTTAAATGTGAGGGAGCCGTGTCAGTAGATTTACTGGCACGTTAAAGATTATTGAATGAATATTAAAATATTCGCCTTTTCAATACAATTTTTTAAATAGTACTCACAGGTACATGTTTTGGAGGCTTTTACACTCCCCTTTCATCAGCCTGCTTGACAAACCTTTTAAGAACTTTCCCTGTTCCCAAGCACATATAAATCACAAGAAGATAAAAAATTGATAATAAAAACACACATACTACACTGCTTATTGTTGAGGAGACCAAGCTATCTTGGCTACTATTCACATGTTGACGTAAGATTGGATGAAAATTAAAGTGCATAATTCATTTAAGAATTCTTAAATGAATTATGCCCGGCACTAGTGCTATGCGGCTGTACGCGACACAGTTCTGTCAGGGGCCATCGTCATGTTTATTTGTTTAAAAGCACTTTATAAACAAATACATGTATTTCCGTTGACTTTTCAAGAAATGCAAGATTTTTCCTGTACTATTGAGACGATTTGTAAGATTTTGGTACAAACCACACCTTCTAACTCCCTCTGGTTTAGGAGCTTGAGTTTTGTGAAACATACACCTTAGCATATTGTGTATAAATAGATATTGTTACTGGCTGCGTCGTGCAGCGGTAACGTTCTCGCCTACTGTGCCCGAAGTTGCAGGATCAAATCCTGGCTCAGTCTGCTGACATTTGATGGTGCGCAAATGTGAGGGAGCCGTGTCGGTTGATTTACTGCCACGTTAAAGATCACCTTGGGGGTGAAATTCCGGCACCCCGGAGTCTCTAAAAGCCACGGTAGTTAAAAGGGACGTAACACTAATAACATTATTATTATTATTATTATTATTATTATTATACATCGTTATGCCCATCTATGAAGCGCGATAGAACTCGTTTAGCCATGATGTTTTCTTTCTTCTACTAAAATCTTTCATCTTCAACTGAGCACTGAAAATTTTCCTCCGTTCTTCAGTCCATGATTTCTTGGTCCTGGTAGTCATTATTATTATTATTATTATTATTATTATTATTATTATTATTATTATTATTATTATTATTATTATGTCTCATATGTTCATCATATCGTTGGGTACAATTCACCATTTCATCGGCATTTGTTGCAAGATGGAGTGGAGTTCTCTATAATGGTATATTGAGGAACGAACAAACTATGGAGCAGGTCTCTAAAATATCTACTTTCTGCATACTGGTATGCAGATTATGGTGGAGCCCCAATTTATCAAGGTTGGCCTTCAGCGACTTCGGTATGAACCCTGTGGAAGAGATTAGTATAGGCAATACAGTGACAAATTCCTGTCGCCACATCTGTCGGATCTCTTCAGCCAGAGGCATGCATCTGGTCACTTTATCTGCATAACTGTGCTGGATATTATGCGACTTACGGACCGCGATATCTATTAGAAGAGTTTTCTTCTGCACTTTATCAATAAAAATAATGTCTGGCCTGTTTGCTGATACAGGTCACTGACCTGTCCCAGAGTAGCTTGTGTGCATCGTTCTCCAGAACAGCATCAGGAATATATTGATAGTAAGGCAGAACATTATCACTTAAGGAGTGCTTCTTTGCCACGTTCAGGTGGATTATCTTGGCTACTTGGCCATGCCTCTTCAAGTAGTCTATACGTAGATGAAATTGTTGTACAGCCCCCTGCGATATGCTGGATGGTTTCCGATTCGCGATGGCATCTCCTACATTTGTCATCTGGCATGTCTGCCTTAATGATGTATTTTAGGTTATTATTATTATCATTATTATTATACAGAAAATTGATACTGAGCTGAATGATACTATGAGTACTATATCAGGAACCATCCGATCTACACCTCTGGGTTGGTTACCAGTCCTCTCAATCATTCCTCCTCCTCACCTCCGTAGATACCGACAGTAGTGGCTACGCGGGCTAAAGCGCTGCGTTAGGTCAAGGGGCCAAGCTCTCTGCTGACTCGGTAGACGCGTGGGTTTGAGCCCCACCGTCAGCTGTCCTTGAAATGGTTTTCCGTGGTTTCCCATTTTCAACACCAGGCAAATGCTGGGACAGTACCTTCCGACAGGCCACGGCCGCTTCCTTCCACATCCTTGCCCAGTTTCATTCATCTTCATCCATTGCATCTCTCATCCCGACGCGCAGGTCGCCCACGGGCGTCGACTATAAAGACCTGCACTCGGCCTCTCAGGAGGCTACACGACAAAAAAAACCTCCGTAGATAAATGGTATTGACGAAAGAATGGGAAAAATACTGTAAAGATCCTTCATTACGAATTATTCAGGACATTTTTCAACCACATCTCAGATTAACATCTAGGAAACCTCTCTGGTTACTAGGTGAGGAATTAGTTGAATAGCAATTTAATGTCTATCAAGCATGGCGCAACAATTGGGCTTTCTCGAATCCAGACAAATATCTTCTAATTCTGGATCCAACTCAACGCCCCCCTGGTTTCAACTTATCCCGGAAAACTTGGACGTCACTAAATCGACTAAGAACCCGATATGGTAGATGCCAGTATTGGAGGCATAATTGGAAGATGATCGACAGTCCAGCCTGCGACTGCAGTGAAGTGTCTCAGACGGTTTATCACATTGCCAAGGAATGCCTAATAAGGAGGTTCATTGGGACGCTCCAAGAAATACATGAGGCTACAGATGAAGCAGTGAATTGGTTAAACTCGTTGGACATCCATTTGTAATGCTTGTATATTTTTCCCTGTCAGAACTTATGTACATTTTGTATACTAGCTTTTAAGTTTTTCACCTTATTCGTAACTTATATGCATCATTCATGCCATACGAAATACTGTATATATACCGACAGCAGTGGCTATGCTGGCTAAAGCGCAGCATTAGGTCATGGGGCCAAGCTCTCTGCTGACTCGGTAGACGCGTGGGTTCGAGCCCCACCGTTGGCCGTCCATGAAATGGTTTTCCGTGGTTTCCCATTTTCAACACCAGGCAAATGCTGGGACGGGACCTTCTGATAGGCCACGGCCGCTTCCATCCAAATCCTTGCCCAATTTAATTCATCTTCATCCATTCCATCTCTCATCCCGACGCGCAGGTCGCCCACGGGCGTCGACTAGAAAGACCTGCACTCGGCCTCTCAGGAGACCACACGAAAAAAATCTGTATATATATATATATATATTATTGTTATTATGTTATGATCCTTTGTGATCTCGTCAATTGAACTACAGCCTATGTGAAAATGAAACTGGAAGTGAACAAAGTCGTTGGATAATTTAAGATCATACTTTATATTTTGGTATGTGTGTTCCATAATAAAATAATGAACAAATGTTAGAATATATTTCTTAATATTCATGCTGTTATATTTCAGGGAATGTTGGAGGTGTCCAAGTGGGGAACAGGTGGATGGGGAAAGAACTTCTATAATTTTGAAACAAAGAACTATTGTACAGGATTTAAAAAGGAACTTCCCAAGTTCTTTGACTCCTTCTTCAGAGCAATGGATGCACCTTTGGAATGTCCAATACCTGCGGTAAGTAGTAACTCAAAGTATTTGCATTATTATTTTTGGTGAGTAGACTTCTTACCGAACGCCCGGAGGACTGAGTACGATTCCCGGCTCTGCCAAGAAATTTTAATCCTTGTGTGAGAGCTGGAACGGGGTACACTCAGCCTCGAGAGGCCGAACTGAGAAGAAGAGGGTTTGATTCCCATCTCAGCCATCCTGGGAGTGGTTTTCCGCGGTTTCCCCCCACTTCTACTCCAGAAAAATGCTGGGATGGTTCCTAACTTAAGACCACGACCACCTCATTTCCAATCCTATCCCCAATTTACAAATACACACACGAGTACAGCCATCAAAATGACACAGGTTACCATACAAATTACACACACACCTAAATATACGATGTTATGACCACGATGTCACAGCCCCTAAAATAAGCAACAGCAACAGCTGGGTAAGGTTCTACTCTGCTGCCCAAACTACCTTAGTTCATCTCATTGTAGCACTGTCTTTGTTTTTGTTACATTTGACCATCCTACCAGCTTCCGGACTGGCTTAGTGACAAGCCATTTCCTGAAATACTTGCCAAGAATGCCAAGCCATTTTCCATGGTCATGCAGACTATTCGAAAAAAATCATAAATACCACATTTCCAACGATAGAATCATTATGTTTGCTTTGCATTCATTCTTTCATACATTATGTTCATAAAAGTGAAATCGGCATCTAAACCTTTTTAATTGAGGTTATTCTGATAATTGTTCAATTTTTCAATATTATTTTTTAAATCAGTTTTGTGCCTAAATTAAGGACACCTAGGAGTCGTATTCGAAGAAACACTATGTTTCCAGCTGTAGAAAGTTCTCAGATACATCTGTAGGCAGAAAACTTCAACTGGAAGAAAACAACTGCACCGCAATTTTTGCGGGAACGCGTGTGATTGGGGGAGCACAAAGGGAGGGCGTGATTACAAATTCAAACCTATCGCGTAACGGACTTCGAAGGAAAAAAGTAAACACTGCACAAGCAAGCTTGAAACCTCACCTTTCCAACAGTATGGAATAATCACGGACATATGCCCACAGAAATCTACAAAATATATAAGATTGAATCGACTTTGGCACTTTTGGCGCGAGCAGCGAGAGCCGATCTGGGGCCTGTTCCACGAATGAACTTTGCAACTTTTCACTTTGCACTTTGCACTTTTCAGTTCAGATTTTGTTCCAACATCACTTTTCAGATTTGTCTTGCAAAGTGAAAAGTTAGGAATCTTTTCACTTTAGAAGACTGTTATGTTTCTCCATTGGTGCAGAAATGCAACGTGCAAAGGAATGATTGAAAAGTTTTCAGAAATCTTTGCAAAGAGACGATTCCCATTTCAGCTGTTAATGAACACGTCTCTACACTAATTTCTCGGCGCAGAATTTGGTTTAGTGATATAAATATGTTACGCAGGAGCTTTTGCTATCATCAAGTGAACAATCCAACAAGAAGACGTACAAAGACAGGATGAATTTTCATAACCTCACTTTAGTATTAACAGGTTAAAAGTTCCGCCTGATCAATACTTTTATTAATTAAGATCACTGTGTGGTCATTAGTGGGACATGTTTCACCATGAAAAATAAAGCATTAAATCATGGAATAAATATACAGTTTGTTCATAGAATATACATGATCGGATCATTCCTATGCAAAGACTTTTCACTTTGCAAAGAAATTGAAAAGTAATACATAGATCATGGTGGAACAGAAAGAATTTGCACTTTGCAAGAATTGAAAAGTGCAAAGTGAAAAGTTGCAAAGTTTATTCGTGGAACAGGCCCCTGATCGGCACGTGGCACTGAGAGGGTTAACACAAGGTTTCTTAACCTACCTATGGGTCACGGTTTTCAGAATAGGACACCGTAATTATCTTCTCAAGCTGATTGTCGTCCCAAGTGACGAAGCTTTATGTCACAGTTTCCAAAAAGCAAAGAGAGTCACTATGTTCGTTTTAGATAAACTTTCTTATGTACACTTTCCATCATGAAAGCTAAGATTAGTAGAAACTGTCAGCAACATGAGTGGCCTTTTAGAGGCTCTCTTCAAAGACGCTAGAGTAAGGTGAAGGATCACACTCGTTTTAAATGTTTTCTTAATGCTATAGATACATAATGATTGCTTATTAGAAAATATCATATCTAAATATTAATTATAATACTAATACAGTTGAACTGGTTAACTCGAAGTTGAAGGTGCCAACAAAAAATGAATTATCTTTAGAATCAACCAAGTTTGATTTTCATGAAAGGAATGTTAAGAAACCACAGGCAAAGTTCGAATTATTGACGATTTTGAAATAAAAACGATGGGAATAATCAAGTTTGTCACTAATAATATTATTATTAATAATAATAATAAAGGAAGTAAACTTGCAGTTTTAAGTGACCGTAAATCTAGCGATCATGAGCCATGGGACCACCAAACCACAGGACGTGATATTTTACTTCGAAAATCTCACATATATCGACTGGGAATCGAACTCGTTCCGCCTTGGTGAGAGGCAAGCAGCATGAATAATATGCTTTTTTTATTTCTGTATTTTTTTTACGGAGGATGAGAAATGCATTTACGCACATAGTATTGGACTCCGCCGTCCCCGTGGTGTTGGGGTAGCGCGCCTGCCTCTCACCCGGAGGCCCCGGGTTCGATCCCCGGCTCCGTCAGGGATTTTAAAACTGACGTGAGGGTTGGAACGGGGTGCACTCAGCCTCGTGAGGACAATTGAGTATCTGTCTGACAGTGAGACAGCGCCCCGATCACGAAAACCAAGATTAACGGCCGAGGGGACCCGACGCACTGATCACGCGTCACCCCAATATCTGCAGACTGAATGGCTGGGCAGCGGTCGCTTGGTCGGCCTTAGCCCGTTATGGGCTGTATAGTCCCAGGGGTTGACTTTTGTTATTGTTTTTGAGTATTGGACACCTGAGTGGCAGACTACCTACTAACCCCCCCGTGACTTCTGGAACCATTTAACACATTACTTCAGGCTAGGACCATATACTAGGACACCTGTCCTCAACTATCTTTATACTGTTCACTGATTAACAAGAGATCATTTTGCATCTCTGTAACTAGCTGATACAGCAGATCATTGGCTGTTTTACTCTATGTAGATTGGCTTGAAGTACACGAATCATTTGTAGCTCAGAGCCTTTTCTTTGTCTAAACAGCAAAGTCATCCAGTCATTGCGCTCGGGGAGCACTGAGCAGTCAGACTAGCGCTCCTACCCCTACCACCACTACACTGTGGCAGCGAGGAGACCTGAGACTGACGGACGATGTTAGGACCAAGGAGTAATAAGGAGAGGCCCTAACGGCAAGGAAGTGAAGCCAGAAGTTACTCCTTCGCATATGCTCAAAACATTGCGGTAGTCCCATAAGAAAAGCATGTAATGGTGTGACGTACGTACTTAAAAGTGGTGATATTTCGCGTGTGGGTCGAAATGTCGACATGTGGGGCATATGTTTGCACAAACAGAACTCCCACCTGCCAAAGTAATGTCATTTCACAAGTAAATCCACTTTATTTGGCATTTATTGTGTTAAGTTTTCATCCTTAGAGTAGCCACCTCACGGTACTGTTCTAGTATCATTCGATAGATGTTCAAATAGTGGCATACGTGTCCACCAATATAATTATTTCGATTGCTAGGAATTAATTACGGATATTTTCCTCCGTTTCTTACTGTAAATAGTTTCTGCTTGTCAATTAATGAACGGTATTACTGTAATCTAATTACCCCAATCTATTTTCAACGTGGCTTGAGTTCTAGATTTATTGCTCGTGGGTGTTAGAAGATTGATATAACATTATTTGAATATTTTAGGGTGTTAATCTCAAACCTCAGCCTAGACCTTGTTTAGTTTGTTACCGGAAATGAACTGGCCTATTTTTTTTTTTTAATCATCGTGCAATAAAAGCAATAACGCCACCACCCAATTAGTTCGCATGCCTTAATATTTTAAATGTATTTAATTTAAATAATACACATTCGTGAATGTAATGGCAGGCCTACTGGTATCTCGGTAATTATTTGCCTATTATTTGGTATAAGTTAAGAATAGTGATGGGTGTCTGGTTGCCTGAAACCCCACAATAATTACAGGTCATAAAAACTGCATACCGGTATAATACATAAATTTCCCATGCGCTATACTGTATTTCAGATCGGTGTATTGCTCAAGTTTGTATTGTAAAATTAAACGTTTTATGGCAGTGTACATGATTTTCGATTGCGACGAAAAGTGTTGTGACAGGCGTACACTTCACGCTAGCCAGCAAAGATCAACAAATATTCATTGATTTCCATCGTCATATAGGCCTACCTTACAATTTCGTAGTATAGGCCTACCTGCACACGAATCTTTTTTTTTCGTAGTTCCGCCCCTTAAAGCAACAATAACTAACACGAATCTTTTACTGGTAATCATACTTAAATCCCACTAATAAATAAGTCTACGGTACCGTAGACTCAATTTACCGCTCGACCCGGGCATGTATGGGGGCGTGGTCAGTGCTTCAACTCTCCGCATGCTATAGCGCTGACAGGGCGCCTCCTTATTACTCCTTGGTTAGGACCACGTTAACTAGATACGTAGGCCTACGTACAGTCGTGCGGCCGACGGCTCTTGTGGGATTGTTAACATCATATTGATAGGGCTGTTTTGCCATAATAAATAGGATACCGCATACACTCCGATGTATGGAATGTGCAGGAAAAGAACGCAATTGTTAAGTAAGGAATATTGTGATTTATTCCAAACTAAAATGTGAACATATTTGAGAGGAAAATTCAACAATAAATTGTGTTTCTTTTAACACATTAAATCTCTGTGGCACACTAAACATTTGTCATGCCCTTTATAAGCTGTACAGAAAAATGAAATTTTCCTTTCTGCTTTAAAGGCTGCTGCTTCACCACTCCTCCTTTTCTTAGTATGATGTTCAGTTATGACCACTGCGAAACTGATTTACTTACACGCTGTCAACAAAACGCATTGTACTGGACTAGCGACTGATGGATCAGCTGCTTACTTCGGCGCGGCGGGCAGGCCGAGCTCTTACCCAGCAAAGCTCCTCCCACCACTACCGAAACTACCTTCCACCAAAGCGCTCGAAGCACTGGCTTAGAGCGCGGCCACAGCGCTGTGTGGATGGCCCTGGTCTAAAGCTTCTCTGAAGACCTTACACTGGCCAGATCCCACAGCGTGTGCTAAATAATCGTTGTCAAAACCTCCTTCTTCACAAAGAACACATTTCTTTGAGGCCGTACATCCTCTAGCTTTGTGATCAGTCCCTCCACAATTGTAGTAAAGTTTACTCATATCATCCCCTTGGGGCTCCCAACTTGTGGGACGTGGGTTGACGACCACGGGACCCCTGCTGAGTCCGACATTGCTTCCACTTACTTGTCCCGGGCTCCTTTCAGTTATCTTCCCTGTCGGCATCCCTTGGTCAACACTTGTTCTCTCCGAGCCCTACGGTATTAGGGTATCCGAAGCCTAGGGACTCTTTCACTTTCCCGCCTTAATTGGTCCTTGTCTCCTCTTTCCTGATAACCTCATTCTTCGAGGTGTCAGCCTCTTTTTCGTTTCATGATATCTCCTGCCTTCTGCACAAGGCCCTCAAGGAGGCAGGGTGTTTGTAGCCCCACCACTTCTGGTGCACCCTCGATAGTGCTACGCCCTCAAGGGCTCACGGCTGGTGAGTTCGGAAGTTGGGGACCCTGAGGGATTCCTGAGCTGGGTCCGGGTTTCCCCCTTTTTCTGTTGCCTTTGGGGCGGACCCCTCCTCTATCCCTTTCCTAGCTGCCTTTCATTGCTCTCCTTCCATCCAAGTCCCTCGAGGGTTGAGGGCATTTCTTTTTCTCCTATCATTTATTTGCCTTATTCTTATTTTGTTTTTGTTTTCTATTTTCTATTCTGTTTTCTATTTCTTCTTAGTGTGAAATTAGTTTTTGTTTTAGTTTACATTTCAATGTCATTTTTGCTATCACCCAAACCATTAGGGGCCGATAACCTAGATGTTAGGCCCCTTAAAACAACAATTATCATCATCATTATCATCAAGCCGTTGCACTTGCTAGAGACATGTCCATACTCCAGCCGTAACAACGAGATAACATGATCCTCCGTCCAATCCTGCAATTGACCCATCCTATGGTGATTATGATCTTGCTTCAAGAGTAACTTACATCTGCATCACTAGTTGTTAATGTGATAACAGCCATTTTCACTTCCCTCGTATTCGTCCTCGTCACCAGCACCTTAGTATCTGGAGAAAGCTCTGGAATAGTTCTCTGGAAAGCTTCTATGAGCTCTTCGGAAATAGTTAGAGCATCAAGGTCTCTGATTTCAACAGTTGCCTTCGCTTCAAGCCTACGGACTGTAGCAATAGACCCCAGAACAGTTTGTAGAGAATTACTAAAACCTGCTTTGTCCCTGGAATTTGTTCCCATCTCGACAAGGACGTATCCCGCTTTATTTTGTCGAATGGACCGGACTTCGGTTCCTGTATCATTAGGGTTTGCTTTTTGGTGGATCTCCTTCAGAATATCGGTATGTGATATACCTGCTGCTGGTCTGGTCAGTAAGGCTGCTCGTCGTGGCCTACTAGTTCTCTTCTATCTGTTTGGGGATGCCTGATGGGGAGATATGCCAACTTTATCAGCGAAATCCTCCTAAATCTTCACAGCCTTCTGCTGAAACTCTGCCACTCTTCTGTCTCTCCTTGATGTAACAGGAATCCATATTTCTGTCCCACTCTTCTTGTCCGCCTCTTGAGTAAGGGCAGCGCCTGAATTTGCTTCTTTCTGGCTGTTAGGAATAGGGGGCATGTCCTTCGATACAACCTTGTGAGCTTCGTCTTGTGCTGCATATGAAGTACGTGCCCAATAGGCTGTAGTAAGCTTGAATAATAATAATACTTGATTGTGAAATCCGTATCTTGTAGACTGAGTTGTACCATGTTTATGAGGGAATTAAAGATAATATTAATTATTTATTTATCGTATGGTTTTTAGTGCCGGGAGTGTCCGAGGACATGTTCGGCTCGCCAGAGGCTGTAGCTACTTCTAGCGAACACCCAGAGGGTGTTCTACAAGTTCCGTCAATTTCAAGTAGTTCCAACTTTCGCTACCAGATGTCAATGATACCTAGTGATGAACGTTGGAACTTTGATAGAGCGTTCCAACGAAATCTAACCTAGAAATTTAGCTTCACACAAGTTTAGTCTGTGGAAGGATCTTTTACATACCATAAATCTATGACATGGGACCGCCGGCTTTACTTCCCCTCCGAAGGAAGGCATACTGAAGGATTTTAACGCCCTTAAAAATCCGATGACTTCGGCCGGGTTTGAACCCGCTAACTTGGGTACAGCAGTTCATCATGCTACCAACTACGCCACCGAAGCCGCTACAATATATATAATAACTTAATTATTATTAATAATAGCCTTATAATAATAATAATAATAATAATAATAATTATAATAATAATAATAATAATAATAATAATAAATATCTACACTTACATGTAGGTAAGCAATAGCAACTACCTCACTTCTCACCTTTCCTAATACGCCTCAATATGCACTGCCTTGAGTTTATATTATTTATTGCCTAGCGTTTGGCTTCTTTAACCCTTGACATAGCACTAAAGGCCCCTAGATGGGCTGAGAGGCTAAAATCAGCACGCAACGAAGTCGGCAAGCCGGCAACGCCGGCTTCGTTTGCTTGGGTCCTGAAGGTTTGGCTTGCCATCTCAGTGTAGCAGGGCGATGTACTCGCTAAATGAATCACGTAAAAGTAAAGTAACTTGACTAAAATATAGTTCATTTATTAATAACTTACAACCGTGTTGATATTGCGATCTGTACGGAAAGATCTAACTGTAGTTCTGACATGTATGAGATACTGGTAATACATTCAATTTATAGCAGCTAACAATCAATCAATCCCTAGGAAAATGGCTCTTGTTTGGGAAACTCCGTTCTTCATCAGTGTGCAATGATCTACTCACATCAGGCCAAACAACCTTTAATACTTGATGATCCATCCAGGTCTTCCAAAATCATGATCAATATTTTATTTTCATCTGCCACTTCATTCCAAAGCAAGCGTTCCTAAACATTACAATGCCTTCCACCAGCTGTATTGTTGGCTAGTTGTCCAAGCGGTCCAAGGAAGGTTTCCAACTTAGGGCACTATATAAAATGTTTAGCCCAGGCAATAAGGCTGCCATTTGTAACCTCATTTCCTCACATCACACACTGTAACGTGTTTTTCGAGGGTTTTTTATGCAACTGGCATAAGTCAGTAGGAAGCCATTCTATATTTATTTACGCGGCAAATTGTTCAGCCAAGAGAATTTTTCATGTTAATTTATTATTATTATTAATTTATTATAATTATTATTAAGATATTTTCGGAGCATTTTATAAAAATTATAAGCATACAGATAGGTTTTCTATGTCTTAGAAAACGCTATCAAGCAAATTATTACGAACGACAATATCATAGAAAATTATGTGATTGCGGAATTTTACGGAGTTTTCGTCAGTTAGGATATATTGAGAGACATGACTCACTGGGAATTCAAATACAAGCTGATTCCTGTCGAGAAGTATTACGCAAGCGGAGTTGCAGCGTCAAGAAAAGGCGAATGGTTCGAACGGAAAACGACTTCTCCCTCCCGCGGAGTGTAATGAGCCAGAGTGGGGATGTAGCACATGGGGTGCAGCCAATCAGTGGAGACCACGTAAGCTGGAAGACGGTACCGTGGTGGGGGAGCCAGCGTGTGCATATATCGTTCGGCGCGGCGTGGAACGAGGACTATCTGTGTAGAACTTGCGGAGTATGGTTATACGCGGGAGTCGCTCCGATGTTCCGTGGAACGAGGACATTCTGTGAAAGACTTGACTAGTTCGGTTGCACGCGGGAGTCGCTCCGATGTTCCGTGGATTGGAGGACTAACTTTTGTAAAACTTAACCAGTGCGGTTGTACGAGTGTTTGGGTCCGATGTACGGACCATAGAATTATCTAATCTACCAGAATATCATCAAATAACGAAGAAGATGGCGACGTCCAGGAGACTGTGGGAAGCACACAGCATCATCCAGTACGAGGGAAATGCTTTAGCAATTTCCAGTGGTAAGCGCAAATGACGCAGAAATACGCAATCTCTCATTTTTCTTTGTTTTATATTTCATATTTCAGTAACTTCATAGCTTGGAAATAAGAGTAAAATCAATTTATCAGACTCCGTTTTCACGTAATTTTCTATCGGTAATATTAAAATCGCAACGCTCCAATTTAAATTTTATACTTATTATTATTATTAATTTTGCTATACTTGTTTTATATAATAAATTCATTTCTTTTACAATGCAATCTTTGCTTTCAGTAGGTAGCATTAGATATAGACCAATTCCTTCTCCTGATACAATTGTTTGTTGGGTTAATGATCAAATCATACCACGATCTGAGTGAATAGTTTCTTGAAGGTGTTCTACCAGAGCTAGACGTTGTTAAATACAAATTTAGATTTCAGCATTGCATTGAGGTCTTGGCGCCCATTAAAACAACATAGCTTAGGCAAAGATAAACAGTTACATTTGTCACTCAACGTGAGGGTCAAAACATTACACTTGTCGCTACCAACATGGGGCACTAATTAACCATTACAGTTGTCGCCGACAACTTGGGGCTGAAAACCTAATAACATTTGTGGAAGGAGAAGGGTATATATTTCTGTGCCTGTATTTTGGGGGTTATTTGTCTGTATCAGTGTATATCATTATGGGGGATGAGATAGAAAGACAGATGAGGTTACGTAGTGGTCATCAACGGGAGAGTGATGATACGAGCAGTATGTCGAGTGATGGTAGTACCGGGGTAGCGGAGGTAAATCCCGATACTGAAACAGGGAGTGTAGGCGGCCAACCAGAATTAAAAACTTTACTTCTCGAGTTTATGTATCAGAACAAAGTTAGTAGTGATGCCTTAAATGCAAAGTTAGAACAGAATAATGCAAGATTAGAACAAAACAGTAGGGAAAATAAAGAAAGTACAGATGCCTTAAATGCTAAATTAGAACAAAACAGTAGGGAAAATAAAGAAAGTACAAATGCCTTAAATGCTAAATTAGAACAAAACAGTAGGGAAAATAGAGAGAGTAATGAAACTTTAAACGCCAGATTAGAACAAAACAGTAAGGAAAATAGAGAGAGTACTGAAACTTTAAATGCTAAATTAGAACAAAACAGTAGGGAAATGAGTGACAAATTCGAACTGATTAGAGGTGAGATCAGGGGGGTGATGGAAGAAAAGGCTAAAGAGATTATTGCAGATGTAGACAGAAAATTAGGAAAAGTACAGGAGGAGTTGGAAATTAGAATCAGTACACAGGCTGAAAATTTAAAAGAACTAGTGCAACTGGAAACACAGCAGGTCAAAAAGCAATTGGGGGGAGAAATTGACAAAATTCAGGTAGCTACTAAAGAGGTTAAGGAACAGCTGGGGGTAGAATTGAGAAAGTCCACTCGCAAATAGTTGCAGAAGTAAATGATTTAAGAGAGAGTAATAGAGAGAGCATTAGCAAGATTGAGGAGAAACAAGCAAAGCTATATGATAAAGTAGAAGAATCAGAAGGAAACATTAAATTAACAGTAAACAGTATTGAGAGGAAGGCTGAGGAGAAAATCGCAGAATTAGAGTTAAAATTAAAAGCTAGGATCAGGCAAGAAAATAGTCAGAATAGGCCAGTTTTTGTGAATAGCACACACAGGGAGGTAGAACTGGGTAAGTTCAGCAATCGACAGGGGTGCCCAATGGAGTTCATGAACACTATAGAAAATAAATTCGGGGAGAGGTTGGAAAATGGTAGTATTGAGTGGTGCCAGGTAGTTGAAATTTTAGAACAAGTGTTTGTGGGGGAAACGAGGAATTGGTTTGCTGTCTACAGAGACAAGTTTACTGATATCAATGATTTTAAAATGAAATTCTGTGAAAAGTTCTGGAATGAGGTTATTCAGTCGCAGCATCGTGAGGGAGTAGTGTGTGGTAAATATAACCCTAAAGGAAGCTCCACCATGACCGAATACTTTTTAGGGCAGGTATTAGTGTGTAAATATCTGGATGGCTTGAAGGAGGAAAGTGATGTGGTGAGGTTGCTACTTAGGCACTTTCCCTATAGGATCAAGGAGGCTGCTTGTATCCAGAATGTAAAGACTATATCACAAGTAGAAAATTTGTTAAGCACATTTGATGCACTAGGGAGAGGGGGTTATGAGGACAATTTCAATCGGAACCAGGGTAATAATAATAATAGACCTAACGAGGCCAGGCATCAAGAAGTTCAAGGGAACGGTGGCGAAGGGGCCAACGCTCAAAATAGAAATAACAATAATCAGCTAAATCAGAACAGAGGAAATGGCTATGGTAATCAGTATCAAGGGAGGAACAATGATTTCAGGGGAAATCAAGGGAGAAATTATAATGACAATAATTACAACCAGAATAGGGGTCAAGGAAGAGGACAGCCTAGTGGTAGTAATATACAGCCAAACAATGACAACACAGCCCAGAACAACCAGACCAGTTTAGTAGTTAGTAGTACTACGGCCAGCTGTAGCGGTTCTTTAAACGCGAACCAGGCTGCGAAGTAAGGTCAGAATCTCAGTCTGTAGCATGCCCTGTCCATACAATTATACAGGAACCCTATGACCTAAATGTAAGAAATGAATTATTACATGAACTAAATGATGAAGGTATTATTCAGGAAGTGGTTAGTAAGAGCCCCATAGTTAAATTTAACGTGTCCGAGGCGTACACAGATGTTTTAATTGATAGTGGTTGTATGAAGAGTTGCATAAGTAGTGCATTTTATGATAAAATGAAAGGAACTGGAGTAAATTTTGAGGAGATGCCAATTAAAAGCACTTTTGTTATCACAGCTGTTGGGAAGAGGTCTAAAGTAATTTCTAAGCAAGTTTTAGTAGACATTAAAATTAATAATCGTGTAGAGAAGCAGATTTGCCTTGTAATTCCAAATTTAGTATTCAGTGTTATCTAGGGTTCAGAGTGGCTAAGTATAGTGTCTGGTAACTTATGTTATGATGTAGGGAGTTTGAAATTTAAATGGGGAGATTCTGAAGTAGAAGTAGCGTTCAATGACCATATTCAGAGGAGTAGTATTGTAGGTGTGATTTGTACTTTAAATGAGATATCGCCAGCCGTAGAGCGGGGTTCTCCATGTTTTGTGGGCAGTGTGATTACGAACGGTAGTCTAAAGGACTCGTTACGTGATGCTGCATTTCAGAGAAATATAGAGGATGAACAGTGTGTTCGGCTCTATGATGTGTTATTGTGTAATAGGAGAGTTTTTGAGGATCGCATTGGTATGGCCAATTGCTATACACATTCATTGAACGTTATTGATAGGTCAGTATTCACAGGACATAGATATCCTGTACCTTTCGCTTATCAGAGTGCAGTTGAGGCACAAATTAATCAGATGCTTGAAGATGGGATTATTGAGCACTCTAACAGTCCATATGTTAATTCTTTGATCACGGTACCCAAGACCGACGGCACGGTTCGTATTTGTTTAGACGCTCGTTTGGTTAACAGTAGAATTAGTTCAGATCAGCTGAAATCTATGTCAATAGAGGAATTAATGCAAACATTTGAGGGGAAGAAGTATTTCACTTGTGTAGATTTGAGTTCCAGTTTTTGGCAAGTGCCACTTATGTACGAAGATAGACCATTTACAGCTTTTAGTCATAAATATAACCTTTATCAATTTTGTAGAACACCTTATGGGTTAAAGAGTAGTTCAGCAGCTTTAATTAGGGCTTTAAACATCGCATTAGGGGATGACACAGGAGAGTTTGTAACCATTTACATAGATGATATGGTAATTATTTCACGCAGTTTTGAGGAGCATCTACGTCATTTAGATATAGTTTTTCAGAAGTTAGATCAGGCAGGGTTCACTTTGAAGCTGTCTAAGTCGTCATTCTGTCAGTCAGAAGTGACATTTTTAGGTCATAGAGTGTCGAGTAGAGGTGTAACACCAGAGGAAAGTAGGGTTAGCATGTGTGGACAGTAGCAACAGGGCATCGTTACAGATACTGAGAAATAGGTAGGTCGAGCAACGTGAGGACGTTCATTTAAGGGAGCCACTTGCAAGGTTGGAAGCAGGTGACGCAGAAACATTTATGGTTTCCAAACGTATTGGGAAAACAGCATATGTGCTGGAGAATAATGAGGGAAACAGATTATACGGGACGTATAATATACATAGTCTACGAAAATATGTGTCATAAAGCGAGTGTGTTTAGCTGGCGAGCCAGCCTATCAAATGAGTAAGTGTGGTATTTGGTGCGTGGGAGGAGATGGTCTTCCAGGCAGGCGTATCAGAAGTCACACAGGGGGGTAGTATGTAAGTAAATGAGAGTTTTTAAGGTACAGGGAAATATGACGGGATTGTCGGATGCTCTTGAGCACTAAAATGTCTCGATACACCAAGGCCAGAATTTGGTAGCGCTGGTGAATTCCCATTTGCCTCCAAGAGATGGGTGAGCGCTTGGACAGGGTATTTTTGCTTAAGGCGTCCACGAGGCAAAAGATGGGCCATCAGAATGCGAGACAGTCCTTCATGAAACTCATACATATCAGCACACGTGATTTCTGTTTACGGCCTCGCCATGTAAGATTTGTAAGTGTGTAATTTAGGTAATTTGTACAAAGGTTTCATTTGTGTGAGGAGAAATGGTCTGTGTTGAGAACTAGTATTAAGTAGAATATGGTCTACGGGAACTTAACAAGACAGGGCGATTACGGCACAGAAATATTTGGTGTTATATGTAATGCGCAATTACTGTTTTTTTTTCAGAAGTCAATATTAATTTCATCTACTTTAAAGAGAGATTAAGTATTATGGTCACGAGGCGCTGCCACAATAGTGTGATCGTGTGCTCAGTGATAAGTGGGATTAATTTCACAATAAGGAAGGAACCTCCAGTGAAATTAGAAAGTTCTAGGGAGATATAAATATATCAGAACACCTTCAATGCGTGTGATATGACATCGTAAATACATAGTGCTCACACAGTAATTATGTCTATTTCTCTAACATAGAGAAATTTGAGAGGCGGAAATATCCGTGGAACACTATTCTATATGTAAAACATTGGACTGGTTGCAAAGTGCAATCCATAGTGACAACAAACTTTGACGCAAAGTGCGTGAAGAAAAATTATGAGTGTATATATCTGTAATTTAGGGTGATTTCATTTATGTGATATGTATTTTGGATGGGGTTTATTAACGTGTCTGGGATAATCGGATAATGGACCGTCGTCACGGTAAATCATCCGATGATCCGAGGCGAATATGTAACGTGTTTTTCGAGGTTTTTTTATGCAACTGGCATAAGTCAGTAGGAAGCCATTCTATATTTATTTACGCGGCAAATTGTTCAGCCAAGAGAATTTTTCATGTTAATTTATTATTATTATTAATTTATTATAATTATTATTAAGATATTTTCGGAGCATTTTATAAAAATTATAAGCATACAGATAGGTTTTCTATGTCTTAGAAAACGCTATCAAGCAAATTATTACGAACGACAATATCATAGAAAATTATGTGATTGCGGAATTTTACGGAGTTTTCGTCAGTTAGGATATATTGAGAGACATGACTCACAGGGAATTCAAATACAAGCTGATTCCTGTCGAGAAGTATTACGCAAGCGGAGTTGCAGCGTCAAGAAAAGGCGAATGGTTGGAACGGAAAACGACTTCTCCCTCCCGCGGAGTGTAATGAGCCAGAGTGGGGATGTAGCACATGGGGTGCAGCCAATCAGTGGAGACCACGTAAGCTGGAAGACGGTACCGTGGTGGGGGAGCCAGCGTGTGCATATATCGTTCGGCGCGGCGTGGAACGAGGACTATCTGTGTAGAACTTGCGGAGTATGGTTATACGCGGGAGTCGCTCCGATGTTCCGTGGAACGAGGACATTCTGTGAAAGACTTGACTAGTTCGGTTGCACGCGGGAGTCACTCCGATGTTCCGTGGATTGGAGGACTAACTTTTGTAAAACTTAACCAGTGCGGTTGTACGAGTGTTTGGGTCCGATGTACGGACCATAGAATTATCTAATCTACCAGAATATCATCAAATAACGAAGAAGATGGCGACGTCCAGGAGACTGTGGGAAGCACACAGCATCATCCAGTACGAGGGAAATGCTTTAGCAATTTCCAGTGGTAAGCGCAAATGACGCAGAAATACGCAATCTCTCATTTTTCTTTGTTTTATATTTCATATTTCAGTAACTTCATAGCTTGGAAATAAGAGTAAAATCAATTTATCAGACTCCGTTTTCACGTAATTTTCTATCGGTAATATTAAAATCGCAACGCTCCAATTTAAATTTTATACTTATTATTATTATTAATTTTGCTATACTTGTTTTATATAATAAATTCATTTCTTTTACAATGCAATCTTTGCTTTCAGTAGGTAGCATTAGATATAGACCAATTCCTTCTCCTGATACAATTGTTTGTTGGGTTAATGATCAAATCATACCACGATCTGAGTGAATAGTTTCTTGAAGGTGTTCTACCAGAGCTAGACGTTGTTAAATACAAATTTAGATTTCAGCATTGCATTGAGGTCTTGGCGCCCATTAAAACAACATAGCTTAGGCAAAGGTAAACAGTTACATTTGTCACTCAACGTGAGGGTCAAAACATTACACTTGTCGCTACCAACAAGGGGCATTAAAAGCTGCTACAACACCACGGTGCTAACAAATACTTACAGAATTACTAAATAAATAGGAAGGAAGGAAGGAAGCTCGTAGTTTAACGTGACCGTTAATCTGTAGATCATAAGCCACGGGACCTCCTTTTTACGTGGAATCCGAACCACAGGTCATGGCATTTCACTTCGAAAATCTCACATGCATTGACCGGGAATCGAACCCGGACCGCCTTGGTGAGAGGCATACAGCTAGACCGCTGAACCACCACGCCCACTAAATAAATAAAGTTGATACCCGTATCCAAAATAAAACAAAATTATACAATAATTATTCCTGTCCTCAATATAATAATAATAATAATAATAATATAATAATATCCCAGTTAACTGTAATGTCAAATATCCAAAACCGATAATTAATAATGACATTGCATCTACTGTGCGAATCATTCAAAATGTGATCGCACCACAATATTGATAATAATCACACAAAACAAACACACGGATTTTACCCCAATATAATAAAATATGAATAAATACCCCCAATTAACCGCACAAGGCGAAAACAGTTACAAGTTTTTGTGGGTTTCTACCCACATAACCTATGAAGCTGATTTAAATGATCCAACCTACCTCCAGGCTGACTACATAACAGACAGACTTACAGTACATAATATTATCTTATAAAGGCATTCTTAAGGAACGAAGAGTTTTATATATGCAGATGATCGCGCCATTACTGTCCAGAGTGATTGCTTTGAAAACGTGGAACAAAAGCTGTCCGCCGCCTTACAAGGCCTAAGCAAATATTACAAGGAAAACCAGCTAAAACCGAACCCTACGAAAACGCAAACTTGCGCATTTCATCTCAGGAATAAACAGGCAACTAGACAACTAAATGTGTTGTGGGAAGGAATTCAACTTGAGCACTCCCCCACCCAAATATCTAGGGGTCATTCTAGATCGAACTCTTACCTATTGAACCCACTGCCTGAAAACGAAACAGAAAGTATCGGCAAGAAACAATATCCTACGTAAACTCTCTGGTACCGGATGGGGGACACAACCTAGCACGCTTAGAACAACTGCTTTGGCTCTATGCTCTTCACTACAGAATATGCATGCCCTGTATGGTATACATCTAGTCACTCGAAGCAAGTAGACATCGCTCTGAACGACACCTGCCGACTTATCAGCGGTTGCCTAAGACCCACGCCAACAGAAAAAGTTTACTGCTTAGCCGGAATCTCCCCACCAGATATCAGACGTGAAGTGGCAGCCAGAGTTGAAAGAGCAAAGGCAGACAACTCAGAAAACCATCCTCTATATGGGTACACACCATCAAATCAAAGACTCAAGTCAAGGAAAAGCTTCCTCCATTCACCAAAAAGCCTCACGCAACCGACCGGAAAAATTAGATTAACATCATGAAAAAGGAGAGTTAAAGACCTTGAAGACTGGATTATCCCTCATGAAAGTTTACCTCCGGGACATGACAATGGATGGGTTTCGTGGAGAACACTGAACAGGTTGCGAAGTGGGGTAGGTAGGTCCAAGGTGAATTTCAAGAAATGGGGATACACTTCCGACACCACCATGTGCGAGTGCGGGGAAGAACAAACCATGGATCACCTTCTTGTATGCAGATTATCTCCTGCTAAGTGCACGATGAAGGACTTGATGGAGGCAACACCTGAAGCACGTGGCGTGGCAAAATACTGGTCGCATAGTAACATACAGTAGTATATAGTTTCACTGATTATTTTGATGAGATTGTATATAGTACCAGCTAAATACCATGTATGATGTACTTTTTCTTGAGACTGGTGTTGCTTCTGACACGATTAAATAAAATTCTTAAATTAGCACTGTTTAACTTTAAAATAAGCACACGGGTCATGCACGTTGATTGAGTCCAAGAAATGAAAGGTTAAGAATCCCTGACCTAGGAGACAGATATACAAAAGTATTGTTCCAATATAGCTGAATGGAAAGTAACTTTAACTCAAATTCAATATATCTTTTTTTCTCATTTACAGGGTACTTACTATGTCAATGACTGGAATCCAGATCTAACCGGCCAACTTCCGTTTGCCTATCTACCAATTGGAAAATACCGTGTGGACTCTGTGTACTCTAAAGATGGGCAACGCATTGGTTGTTGGCGCTATGTCATTGATATCACACCAAAGATTGGCTGACAATTTACAAGAAAATGTTATAAAATAACCACACCATATATTATTTTGACTATGTAGGATTCTGTTCAATAAATAGAGATAACTGTTTGCAGTTTGTATAATAAATAAATACTAGAAAAGTAAGCGGTTATCGTTTGTGTTTTACACGATTCTCTTCTGATTCATTATACAGATAGTGAAATTATGTTAATATTAATTCTCTTCAAACATACAACCTATCTTCGTTTAAATTTCATATTCTGGCATTTTGTCTAATCTCGTATTTATGTACTAGTATCCATCGTTGACAGGTTTGCGTTCTAAGGGTAACAAAACATAACGTTCAGAATGTGGTGACAGTGGTTAGCTTAGTTATGGCTAGCAGAGGTGTCCATACAGCACGCAGACGGCGCAGCGATGGTGTGGGGGAAGACTATCTGTCTGTTTCTATTGCTCGCTTTTCCGTCTCACTCCCTCCCGTACTGCCTTAGCTCTATTGCGGTTGATCGGTCGAACGTCAAACGGTATTCAGTATATTGTAAATATGAAAACAAATGGAAACAAAACGAAAACAAAGGGGGAATAATAATGTTGCCGAGATTGCAATGTCTTAAATGAGTTCCATGATATCTTATCAGTATTTCCGACTGTTTTAATGCTCACTAGGGGAGGATACGATGCATGGGTCGCCGATTCGAACCATCTTTAGTACACGTGCAGGGCATGACCAGGCATATACCAGGTGCAAGTAGTAAGGTGCGCTTCTCAGCCGTTTCCAAGAAATTAACTATTCACAATTGCAGTGCGGCGTCAAAGTGCGTTGTACGCTAGCAAGAATCCAACGAGCGCGTAGTGCAGTGGTAAGAGCCCTGCTTCGTAAGCGTGGGATGGCTGGATCGAGTCCCAACGGTGAGCCGTTGCAGTGTGTTGTGTTTTTTTAACCATTGGCAATTTCCAACCAATACGCATAGCATGAGTCATTGCTTGCGGGGTACGGGATGATCTGATGGTTCACAGATGTGCAATGAACGGAACAGACTAGGCCTTCAATGTATACATGTATACCAGTACTTGTAATAGAATACACCTGTCCGTGTATAATACCAATGTATTAGCAATGCCGATACGGTACTTTACATTATGTAATGTCACAAACGTTGACCCCCATACGATGATTTCAGAATCCCTTTTCCCGCTCACATAACACGTTATTACAATTGACTGCAAGATAAACATTGTTCACGACACCTACATTGTTACGAATTGCCAATGTTTACAACAACAACAAAAACACAACATACTGCAAAAGCTCAGCGGTGGGATTCGATCCATAGATCCCACGCTTTCTAAGCAGGCCTCTTACCAATGCACCACGCCCTCGTTGGCTTTTTGCTAGCGAACAACGCACATGGACGCCGCACTGCAAATACAATTTATTAATTTCTCGGAAACGGCTGAGAAGCGCACCTTACTACTTGCACCTAGTATATAGCTTGCCACCGTGGGTAAGTGGATAGCGTGTCGGTCTACTAACCCCAAGATTGCAGGTTCGCTCCTGGCCGTGGTAAGTGATTTTTTGAAAGGCAACAAAAATACGACACGCATGTCATACGATGTTGGCATGTCAAAGAACCCATTTGAATTCAGTAGGCCGTGTTCATAATGGCAAAATTAATCTTGGGAGTTTCCGCCAACACAAAGTTCCTCATTTCTCTACTAGAAAGCTCTATTGTGTTCAAGGAGCCTAGATATCTAACCTCCTTGACTTCCATAGTGATTCAAGGAACAACGAAATTCGACATTCAAGCTACCCTCTGGGTGTCAAATTACAAAGGTTGCACCCGGCATCCGAGGCCATACGATATTATTATTACCTGGTATATGCCTGGTCATGTCCTACACGTGTACTAAATATGGTTCGAATCGGTGACCCATGCATCGTATCCTCCCCTTGTGAGCACGTAATCTTCAAGTACCAGTACGCAGAGTAACGTGCTAAACACAATGTAGATGTGTCGGACAACCAACACATTGGACGAACTGTTTGTTTGTTTGTTTGTTTATAATACATCCGGTGCGCTAGCGATCCCAATTGGCTCGGTAAGACGCGGCGAAGAGCTGTCGCCGGCAGTCAGGGTAGGCAACCCGGCCAAGAGAAGCAGGAGCCAGCCTGCAGGCGTGCGGCGCAGCATAGCTAGCCACTGGGCTGGACTGTAGACTAGCGCTTAGAGATAGCCCAGCGGGGCTAACGAAGTGACCCGAATGCTCTCGAATATAACCGATCAGCCAACCCCTTCCACGTACTATATAAGACAGACCAAGCGGGGCATGATCCTTGAGCAGCCATTTTTCTTTCGTTTATCGACGGGCTATTTGTTCTGTGAATAATCGCTTGATTTGTTGTTCTGTGCGTTAATTCTTAGAGTCTCAGGCACTCACTGGACAACTGAAATAAACTTAAGTCCAGCCGCTGGGTCTCCGGCAGGGTGTCCATCCCCCTATCTCCACTAATATCTTTCCTGGCCCTTTCTCAACAGCTTATGCATTGCTTGGAAAATCCGTTTCATGTATCTGAGTTTCTAGTGAACAAATATATTTCACTTGCGAAAAAATAGTTTTCTTTTACAGTACGGGAAGAGACAGAATATGTTATTTTAAATAAATCAAGTGAAGTTATGTTAAAAAATGACATTTTGATCAAATATGTAAGTAGTGGTTTTTGAGGGGTTCTAAATCCTCCTCCTCCTCCTCACCCTCCTTACAAGATGGCGGCAGCCCGATATCTCTCGAACGCATGGTTGGATTTTGACAAATGAGGTGTCATTGAACTCGGGCTGATACCCCCTTTCCAATGGACAACATATTTCAACCCCAAAAGTAATACCTACCCCTACTAGGGGGTGAAATTGTAATTTTTTAGAGAATCTCTCTTTCCAATTGCAATATGTGAGCGTTTGAATGCCGATATGGATTTAAACGTTGTTCCACATAAAGTGAATGTGTACGGTGGATAGTCACTATGAATTAACATGCTTGTTTTTTGTTTTTTACGCATGCCCAGTCATGGCTTTTATAAGAGGGTGGGGGAGTGGTTCCCTGTGGAGGGGTTATTGTTGACAGGTCCTTGTTGACAAGTCATTGTTGACGGGTCCCTGTGGACTGGTCATTGTGGTCGAGTCCTTGTGGACGAGTCCTTGGCCCTTTGGACTGATCCCTTTGGACGGGTCCCTTTGGACTGGTCCCTATGGACTGACCCATGGTCTCTAATGCTATGATGAAATTAAACGTTGTTCCACATGAAACGCATGTGAAGAGCCGATTGCTACTATGAATTAACATGTTTGTTTTCTGTTTTTACGCATGCGCACTTGGGGTTTTCGTAAGAGGGCGGACTTTTTAAATAATGATTTATAGATACGTTTTGTTTTACAAATTAACCAAAGATCCAAAAAACTAATAGATCATCGGCTTTTTAATATTTTATGAACTAAGAAAGCTAGGGACTTGTATGAGGGGTCGTTGGACTTGGTATGACGCCCCGTATTTCAATGTATTTTTGATTTTTGTCAAAAGGGCCTAAGTACACTTTTGTTAATATCTCGTGAACCAATAAGGCTAGGGACTTGTATGAGGGGTCGTAGCACATGGGATGACATTCCCTTTTTAAATGTATTTGTTGAAATTTTGACAAGGGGCCTAACTACACTTTTGTTGATATTTCCTGAACCCATGATGGGATTTTGACCTGTGAGGTGTCGTTGGACTTGAGCAGACACTCTCTTTTTGAATGTATTTTTGACATTTTAACAAAGGGCCTAACTACACTTTTGTTAATATTTCGCGAACCAATAAGGCTAGGGACTTGTATGTGGGGTCCTAGCACTCGGGGTGACGCTCTGTTTCTAAATATATATTTAATGTTTGTCAAAAGGGCCTAATTGCACTGTTGTTAATATCTCGATAACTAATAATGGGAGAGAGTCAAGTGAGGTGTTATAATACTAAGGATGGCCAACCCTTTCCCATGACCAACGAATTTACCCCAAATATTCAAAACAACAAGGACATTGAGCTGAGATTATATAAACTAATACTCGGATATCGACATATGAGGTGTCATAGGACTTAGAATGGTCAACTCTTTCCCATGACCAATGAATTTACCTAAAATATCCAAAATATTAAGGTCATTGACCTGAGATTTTATAAATTAATAATTGGATACGGACATGTGAGTTGTTTACCGTGAGTGATGAAACATAGCTAGGCAGAGAAAGAACTAGTGTAGGCAACATGTATGGTGACTGACAAGTCTTTCACTATTGGAACTTGTTTTCAGATCAGACTGTAGTACAGAGAGAGTATAGGTTGCAGGCATGGGTTAATAAATGACAAACGGTGTATACAAAATCGGATTTATTGATTCAAGAATTAAGAGTAGACTATCTTTAATTGATTGGTTAAAGAGGATAGCTAATGAAACAAAATGGTGACTACATTGAACTAAACTGAACCAAGCTGAATCAAACCCAACCAAACCGAACCAAACCTAATCGAAAACGAGCCAAGGGTTTAAGTGTAAAACTTGTGGGTGGATGTGGTCATTGGTAATGTCAAAAAGGAAAGGGATAACGCTCTACCTATAGAGGGTAAGGTAAAGCTAGTGCATGGTGCTAATGCACACACCCAAGTACATGAACCTCACCCATCTATCCTATGCAGTTTTTATGGGTTGACTGTTAAAACTTGCTCAGTGGTTACTAGGACAAGATGGTCACTACACACAACAAGCTTTAAATACCTGAGGCTAATAATCTATACACAAACAATTGTTCTAAACTAAGCTGTCTTGCTGACAGTGCTCACGCTGTAGGCAGATGACAGAAATGCTTGGCTAACAGAAATACAATCATTTCCGGTTGTCTAATGTTACCAGCTAACCATTTTTTGCTGCAGTGGCGCGCACATGTGCCACTTACACTAGAGAGTTTAACTCGATTTCAAGCTCTAAGTCCTAGAACGAATCAAACTAAGAAAAAGGGGCATAGTGGCGTAGTGGTTAAGCTGTTAGCCTTTCACTAAAGTGGACTAGGGTTTGATTTCAGGTTAATACGCATGTCATAAACATATATAAAAGGCAGAGCTAATGTTTTAAACCGATTACACTCGTCTCTTTTCAAATTATTACTTGGATTACAAATACAAAAGTGGACTGGGTGTGATATACAGTTAATGCTGTCTATCGCACACTAGCTGTAAGGAAGCCATATGTAGAGCTATATGTAGAGAACTACCTAGCGATTTCATGAACCGGTATAGCTATGTCGCATAAACGGTGCAGGATACAATCCAGCAACTATAATTCGTATCTTGTGGAACAGAGAAAATGCACTTTTGCCTTGATGGATAACAAATGTGTGCAGATGAATGACCTACGCATTAGCCTAGCAAGGGGTTATAACTTATAACCACGTGGAGGAGGTGTGATTTCTATATTTTATTGTTTAGAGACATGGCTTTTGTAACCAGTAGATTTAATTGATTTAGTATTTTGTAAATATTTATTTTTGTAATTGTAAATAGTTAATTTTTTGTAAATAGTGGAAACCATTTATTTTTGTAATGGTTAATGTTAAATGTATAATTAAAGTTCTTTGGGATGAGTGTGCATGTCAATGATGTTTTTAGGGATAAATAGAGTGGTTGTGTGTTTGTTCTCAAAGACAGGCAAGGTTGTGTGGATGTATGACTACACAGAAAGAGAGAGAGAGAGAGAGAGAGTGTAGAAACAGCCTTACCTTCAGTAGTAATAGTAGACCTCTATGTTTTGCATACACATAGACAGACTGTAAGATCGCAATGGCCGAGCACTCACTTTAACACCATTTACAAAATCTTGAAATGAAAAAAATATGTTTCACAAATATGAACTTTTGACATAAACAAAATAAAAATAAAATGTGTAAACTACAAATTGGAAAATCCATGTTTCCATATCATGAAATTCAAAAACTTTAAACTGACATTTAAAAGAAATGCAAATGGAAAATTGACAAATTGTAATGTGTGAAATGTGAAAATGAACAAATGGCTACCATTATTTAAAAAAAAATAAAAAAAATGGTGCTGTATGGTTGAGGTGTGAATCAAACCCTACTTATTTTGGACCACTCGAGACTGAGTATACTTGTTTTAGTCCTCATACCACTTTTAAAATTTTGTGTTAAAGCTAGGAATTGAACCCAAGAGCTTGTAGGGGGAGACAAAGGTTAGAATATGTTAAACAGATAGCCTTGAATGTAGGATGTGGTAGCTATATAGAGATGAAACGATTAGCTCGGGACAGATAGACACTGAGATCTGCATCAAACCAGTCAAAGGACTAAAGACTCAAACAACAACATATACGTTCACCAAAATAATGTTGTGTAACGGTAAATGTTAGTCAACGAACAGTAATGCATTACTAAAACCCATGACACGATACCTAAGAGCTTTTCTAAAATGATTTTAAAATGCCTTTAACCCTATATTGAACACCCAGTTCACAAGACTCATAACTGCAATATTATGGTAAAACAAAACAAAATCTATATTTCAAAACAAGCAAGTGGTTTAGGCAATGTATACTGGGAAAAAAAGTTTTGTAAACACTCAAGTCCTCAAGACCAATTAAATTAGTAACTGTCAGGTTGGCCGAGTGGTTAAGGTGTTTGACTTAAGATCAAATTTCTGTATAAGGAAGCAAGGGTTCGAATCCCTTACCTGACATAACTATTGCCTTAACATGGCTTGGCCACACTGTATTATTATGATACTCGGTACACAAACCATAGATATAGTGTATTGTTTAAGGCCACTCCCTTTCTGAACATAGTCAGAGACTGTTGATGGTTAACAATTGTATTAATAGTGGGACATGGGGACAGCAATTAAGAAAAAACAGCCAATACCCATACAATATTTTTATTCATTTAGTTTTTTTTACAATAGTTACACACTGAATACAACATTTTATCTCTTTACCATTGTTTGATATAGATTTTAAACATAACGCTTGTTGTAGATCCTTTTACAACTTTCTCCAGGTACTCTTGTTCTTAAAAACTGGGGAAGCCGCAATGGTTTTATAGACATTAAACCCTCATTCTCTTCTTTTTCATTATCATCATCATCATCATCATCATTATAAATATTATCTTTATAATTATTATAGTCATTGTCACCATCATTATCATCATCATTATCATCCTCAACATCACTAGAACTATCCAATTCCTTTTTTTCCTTTTCAAAAGGGGCCTCTTGAAGAGTCTGTGTTGCTTTTGATAGTGTTACGTTTTTATTGAACGTTGTCAACTGTCCTAACATGACTTTTTGAGGAGATAAATGTTTTTTCACAAGGAAGTCACTATGTAGAGTAACACTATGTTTTTGTTGGACTTGCTTTTTCTTGTTCTTTTGATCATGTTTTGTTAACACTAACGGTGTTTCATTTGGTATACCACATTGATGAGTACCCACACTTAAGACCTCACTATGTTTACTTTTTAGATGACCTAGACATTTTGTTGTTCTTTGTTTTGAGCACTGCCAAAATATGATGCCATTCGCATTTTCTCGCTTATAGTTATAAGAGTACCCATGATACAGAGCACGTGGTTTACCTTTATTGGTTATAGTATATTCCATAGTAGCCACTGACTTGTATAGTCGATCCGCCTACTACAAAGGTCTGAACACTTGTGGTGAAAGAATGATGTTGTGTTGACGTTTTATGCAGGATAATGTTGGTGGCATATGCGGGTGGCTTATGTGGGTGGCTTATGTTGATGACATGTATTGTTGACTGATTTTGGTGGCTTATGTTGATGGCTTATGGTGGTGGCTTATGTTGGTGGCTTATGTTGGTGGCTTATGTTGGTGGCTTATGTTAGTGGCTTATGTTGATGACATATGTTGGTGACTTATGTTGATAGCTTATGTTGGTGGCTAATGTTGATGACATATGTTGTTGGCTTATGGTGGTGGCTTATGTTGATGGTTTATGTCGCTGGTCTATGTTGATGGTTTATGTTAATGGCTTAGGTTAATGTCTTAGGTTGATGGCATAAGTTGATGGCTTATGTTGGTGGCTTATGGGGGTGGCTTATGCTGGTGGCTTATGCTGGTGGTTTATGGTGGTGGCTTATGTTGATGACATATGTTGGTGACTTATGTTGGTGGCTTATGTTAGTGGCTTATGGTGGTGGCTTATGATGGTGGCTTATGGTGGTGGCTTATGATGGTGGGTTATGGTGGTGGTTTATGGTGGCTTATGGTGGTGGCTTGTGGTGGTTTATGATGGTGGCTTGTGGTGATGGCTTATGGTGGCTTATGGTGGTGACTTATAGTGGTGGCCTATGTTGGTGGCTTATTTTTGGTGGTTTACGTTAATACCTTATTTGTAATGGCTTATTTGACAAGTTATTGTTGTCAATGTATTTAGAGGATTTTTCTCTTGGTCTTGGCAAGTATCTCAACCCTTTTTTTTATGGTAGCATAATGCTTACCGCCATGTTTGTAAGCAACAACAACACACTAAAATTCCAAGAATCCAAAGTACTCTAAGGTTAATGATTGTCTCTCAACTCCATTCAACGTCTAGTCAAAAACATTATATATTTTTCACATTTTTTCAAAAAAAAAAAAGGTAAATTGGGAAAGTAGGCTATATGTTTAAACTAAAAATCATATCAAATCATATGCTAACTCCAACACCTACGTCTATCCCACTCTCAGTCAAAAAATATAATGTTCTTCAAATTTTTCCAACACAGTATTTGGAAAGTAGGCCATATTTTGAAAACTAATCATCCTATAAAGTCATATATATAGACTCAAACCAATGGCTTTTATATCCTTAATCGTAAGAACAAAATATGGAATTTTTGTCATTTCTTCCAAAAATGTTCATTTTAAAACAGGGCTATATTTTGGAAACTAGGAATTTTACAAGAAAGTTTGTTTAACGTAAATGACAGGTATTTACCCCCACTACCCACAAACCAAGTCCCAGGTCACAAGATGGCGGCCGTAGCTTAACTTAACCTAGCCTAACCTAACAAGATGGCGGCCGTAGCTTAACTTAACCTAGCCTAACCTAACCTAACCTACGAGGTGTGATCAAAAAGTTCCAAAAATTTTGCTGCAACTTAACCAAACCTAGCCTAGCCTAACCTACGAGGTGTGATCGAAAAGTTCCAAATATGGCTGCCTATGGACTGGCCCTTGCATTTTATCCAAATTATGTCAAAGCGGACCCGCCACAGGGACCCGTCAACAAGGACCCGTCCCCCGGGACCCGTAAAAAAATGACTCAAAGGTTAAGTTAAGCTACGGCAGCCATTTTTGGAACTTTTCGATCACACCTCGTAGGGTTAGGTTAGGTTGAGTTAAGTTATGACCTCCATCTTGGAACTTTATGACCACACTTCGTAGGTTTAGGTTAGGTTAGGTTAGGCAAGGTTCAGTTAAGCTATGACCACTATTTGGAAAAAATTTTGATCACACCTCGTAGGTTTAGGTTAAGTTAGGTTAGGTTAAGTGAAGCTACGGCCGCCATTTTGGAACTTTTTGATCACACCTTGTAGGTTAGGTTAGGTTAGGCTAGGCTAGGTTTGGTTAAGTTGCAGCCAAATTTTTGGAACTTTTTGATCACACCTCGTAGGTTAGGTTAGGTTAGGTTAGGCTAGGTTAAGTTAAGCTACGGCCGCCATCTTGTTAGGTTAGGCTAGGTTAAGTTAAGCTACGGCCGCCATCTTGTGACCTGGGACTTGGTTTGTGGGTAGTGGGGGTAAATACCTGTCATTTACGTTAAACAAACTTTCTTGTAAAATTCCTAGTTTCCAAAATATAGCCCCGTTTTAAAATGAACATTTTTGGAAGAAATGACAAAAATTCCATATTTTGTTCTTACGATTAAGGATATAAAAGCCATTGGTTTGAGTCTATATATATGACTTTATAGGATGATTAGTTTTCAAAATATGGCCTACTTTCCAAATACTGTGTTGGAAAAATTTGAAGAACATTATATTTTTTTGACTGAGAGTGGGATAGACGTAGGTGTTGGAGTTAGCATATGATTAGATATGATTTTTAGTTTAAACATATAGCCTACTTTCCCAATTAACCTTTTTTTTTGAAAAATGTGAAAAATATATAATGTTTTTGACTAGACGTTGAATGGAGTTGAGAGACAATCATTAACCTTAGAGTACTTTGGATTCTTGGAATTTTAGTGTGTTGTTGTTGCTTACAAACATGGTGGTAAGCATTATGCTACCATAAAAAAAAGGGTTGAGATACTTGCCAAGACCAAGAGAAAAATCCTCTAAATACATTGACAACAATAACTTGTTAAATAAGCCATTACAAATAAGGTATTAACGTAAACCACCAAAAATAAGCCACCAACATAGGCCACCACTATAAGTCACAACCATAAGCCACCATAAGCCATCACCACAAGCCACCATCATAAGCCACCACAAGCCACCACCATAAGCCACCATAAACCACCACCATAACCCACCATCATAAGCCACCACCATAAGCCACCATCATAAGCCGCCACCACCATAAGCCACCAACATAAGCCACCAACATAAGTCACCAACATATGTCATCAACATAAGCCACCACCATAATCCACCAGCATAAGCCACCCCCATAAGCCACCAACATAAGCCATCAACTTATGCCATCAACCTAAGACATTAACCTAAGCCATTAACATAAACCATCAACATAGACCAGCGACATAAACCATCAACATAAGCCACCACCATAAGCCAACAACATATGTCATCAACATTAGCCACCAACATAAGCTATCAACATAAGTCACCAACATATGTCATCAACATAAGCCACTAACATAAGCCACCAACATAAGCCACCAACATAAGCCACCAACATAAGCCACCACCATAAGCCATCAACATAAGCCACCAAAATCAGTCAACAATACATGTCATCAACATAAGCCACCCACATAAGCCACCCGCATATGCCACCAACATTATCCTGCATAAAACGTCAACACAACATCATTCTTTCACCACAAGTGTTCAGACCTTTGTAGTAGGCGGATCGACTATACAAGTCAGTGGCTACTATGGAATATACTATAACCAATAAAGGTAAACCACGTGCTCTGTATCATGGGTACTCTTATAACTATAAGCGAGAAAATGCGAATGGCATCATATTTTGGCAGTGCTCAAAACAAAGAACAACAAAATGTCTAGGTCATCTAAAAAGTAAACATAGTGAGGTCTTAAGTGTGGGTACTCATCAATGTGGTATACCAAATGAAACACCGTTAGTGTTAACAAAACATGATCAAAAGAACAAGAAAAAGCAAGTCCAACAAAAACATAGTGTTACTCTACATAGTGACTTCCTTGTGAAAAAACATTTATCTCCTCAAAAAGTCATGTTAGGACAGTTGTCAACGTTCAATAAAAACGTAACACTATCAAAAGCAACACAGACTCTTCAAGAGGCCCCTTTTGAAAAGGAAAAAAAGGAATTGGATAGTTCTAGTGATGTTGAGGATGATAATGATGATGATAATGATGGTGACAATGACTATAATAATTATAAAGATAATATTTATAATGATGATGATGATGATGATGATGATGATAATGAAAAAGAAGAGAATGAGGGTTTAATGTCTATAAAACCATTGCGGCTTCCCCAGTTTTTAAGAACAAGAGTACCTGGAGAAAGTTGTAAAAGGATCTACAACAAGCGTTATGTTTAAAATCTATATCAAACAATGGTAAAGAGATAAAATGTTGTATTCAGTGTGTAACTATTGTAAAAAAAACTAAATGAATAAAAATATTGTATGGGTATTGGCTGTTTTTTCTTAATTGCTATCCCCATGTCCCACTATTAATACAATTGTTAACCATCAACAGTCTCTGACTATGTTCAGAAAGGGAGTGGCCTTAAACAATACACTATATCTATGGTTTGTGTACCGAGTATCATAATAATACAGTGTGGCCAAGCCATGTTAAGGCAATAGTTATGTCAGGTAAGGGATTCGAACCCTTGCTTCCTTATACAGAAATTTGATCTTAAGTCAAACACCTTAACCACTCGGCCAACCTGACAGTTACTAATTTAATTGGTCTTGAGGACTTGAGTGTTTACAAAACTTTTTTTTCCCAGTATACATTGCCTAAACCACTTGCTTGTTTTGAAATATAGATTTTGTTTTGTTTTACCATAATATTGCAGTTATGAGTCTTGTGAACTGGGTGTTCAATATAGGGTTAAAGGCATTTTAAAATCATTTTAGAAAAGCTCTTAGGTATCGTGTCATGGGTTTTAGTAATGCATTACTGTTCGTTGACTAACATTTACCGTTACACAACATTATTTTGGTGAACGTATATGTTGTTGTTTGAGTCTTTAGTCCTTTGACTGGTTTGATGCAGATCTCAGTGTCTATCTGTCCCGAGCTAATCGTTTCATCTCTATATAGCTACCACATCCTACATTCAAGGCTATCTGTTTAACTTATTCTAACCTTTATCTCCCCCTACAAGCTCTTGGGTTCAATTCCTAGCTTTAACACAAAATTTTAAAAGTGGTATGAGGACTAAAACAAGTATACTCAGTCTCGAGTGGTCCAAAATAAGTAAGGTTTGATTCACACCTCAACCATACAGCACCATTTTTTTTTTTTTTTTTTAAATAATGATAGCCATTTGTTCATTTTCACATTTCACACATTACAATTTGTCAATTTTCCATTTGCATTTCTTTTAAATGTCAGTTTAAAGTTTTTGAATTTCATGATATGGAAACATGGATTTTCCAATTTGTAGTTTACACATTTTATTTTTATTTTGTTTATGTCAAAAGTTCATATTTGCGAAACATGATTTTTTCATTTCAAGATTTTGTAAATGGTGTTAAAGTGAGTGCTCGGCCATTGCGATCTTACAGTCTGTCTATGTGTATGCAAAACATAGAGGTCTACTATTACTACTGAAGGTAAGGCTGTTTCTACACTCTCTCTCTCTCTCTCTCTTTTTCTGTGTAGTCATACATCCACACAACCTTGCCTGTCTTTGAGAACAAACACACAACCACTCTATTTGTCCCTAAAAACATCATTGACATGCACACTCATCCCAAAGAACTTTAATTATACATTTAACATTAACCATTACAAAAATAAATGGTTTCCACTATTTACAAAAAATTAACTATTTACAATTACAAAAATAAATATTTACAAAATACTAAATCAATTAAATCTACTGGTTACAAAAGCCATGTCTCTAAACAATAAAATATAGAAATCACACCTCCTCCACGTGGTTATAACCCCTTGGTAGGCTAATGCGTAGGTCATTCATCTGCACACATTTGTTATCCATCAAGGCAAAAGTGCATTTTCTCTGTTCCACAAGATACGAATTATAGTTGCTGGTTTGTATCCTGCACCATTTATGCGACATAGCTATACCGGTTCATGAAATCGCTAGGTAGTTCTCTACATATAGCTCTACATATGGCTTCCTTACAGCTAGTGTGCGATAGACAGCATTAACTGTATATCACACCCAGTCCACTTTTGTATTTGTAATCCAAGTAATAATTTGAAAAGAGACGAGTGTAATCGGTTTAAAACATTATCTCTGCTTTTTTATATGTTTATGACATGCGTATTAACCTGAAATCAAACCCTAGTCCACTTTAGTGAAAGGCTAACAGCTTAACCACTACGCCACTATGCCCCTTTTTCTTAGTTTGATTCGTTCTAGGACTTAGAGCTTGAAATCGAGATAAACTCTCTAGTGTAAGTGGCACATGTGCGCGCCACTGCAGCAAAAAAAGGTTAGCTGGTAACATTAGACAACCGGAAATGATTGTATTTCTGTTAGCCAAGCATTTCTGTCATCTGTCTACAGCGTGAGCACTGTCAGCAAGACAGCTTAGTTTAGAACAAGTGTGTGTGTATAGATTATTAGCCTCAGGTATTTAAAGCTTGTTGTGTGTAGTGACCATCTTGTCCTAGTAACCACTGAGCAAGTTTTAACAGTCAACCCATAAAAACTGCATAGGATAGATGGGTGAGGTTCATGTACTTGGGTGTGTGCATTAGCACCATGCACTAGCTTTACCTTACCCTCTATAGGTAGAGCGTTATCCCTTTCCTTTTTGACATTACCAATGACCACATCCACCCACAAGTTTTACACTTAAACCCTTGGCTCGTTTTCGATTAGGTTTGGTTCGGTTTGGTTGGGTTTGATTCAGCTTGGTTCAGTTTAGTTCAATGTAGTCACCATTTTGTTTCATTAGCTATCCTCTTTAACCAATCAATTAAAGATAGTCTACTCTTAATTCTTGAATCAATAAATCCGATTTTGTATACACCGTTTGTCATTTATTAACCCATGCCTGCAACCTATACTCTCTCTGTACTACAGTCTGATCTGAAAACAAGTTCCAATAGTGAAAGACTTGTCAGTCACCATACATGTTGCCTACACTAGTTCTTTCTCTGCCTAGCTATGTTTCATCACTCACGGTAAACAACTCACATGTCCGTATCCAATTATTAATTTATAAAATCTCAGGTCAATGACCTTAATATTTTGGATATTTTAGGTAAATTCATTGGTCATGGGAAAGAGTTGACCATTCTAAGTCCTATGACACCTCATATGTCGATATCCGAGTATTAGTTTATATAATCTCAGCTCAATGTCCTTGTTGTTTTGAATATTTGGGGTAAATTCGTTGGTCATGGGAAAGGGTTGGCCATCCTTAGTATTATAACACCTCACTTGACTCTCTCCCATTATTAGTTATCGAGATATTAACAACAGTGCAATTAGGCCCTTTTGACAAACATTAAATATATATTTAGAAACAGAGCGTCACCCCGAGTGCTAGGACCCCACATACAAGTCCCTAGCCTTATTGGTTCGCGAAATATTAACAAAAGTGTAGTTAGGCCCTTTGTTAAAATGTCAAAAATACATTCAAAAAGAGAATGTCTGCTCAAGTCCAACGACACCTCACAGGTCAAAATCCCATCATGGGTTCAGGAAATATCAACAAAAGTGTAGTTAGGCCCCTTGTCAAAATTTCAACAAATACATTTAAAAAGGGAATGTCATCCCATGTGCTACGACCCCTCATACAAGTCCCTAGCCTTATTGGTTCACGAGATATTAACAAAAGTGTACTTAGGCCCTTTTGACAAAAATCAAAAATATATTGAAATACGGGGCGTCATACCAAGTCCAACGACCCCTCATACAAGTCCCTTTCTTAGTTCATAAAATATTAAAAAGCCGATGACCTATTAGTTTTTTGGATCTTTGGTTAATTTGTAAAACAAAACGTATCTATAAATCATTATTTAAAAAGTCCGCCCTCTTACGAAAACCCCAAGTGCGCATGCGTAAAAACAGAAAACAAACATGTTAATTCATAGTAGCAATCGGCTCTTCACATGCGTTTCATGTGGAACAACGTTTAATTTCATCATAGCATTAGAGACCATGGGTCAGTCCATAGGGACCAGTCCAAAGGGACCCGTCCAAAGGGATCAGTCCAAAGGACCAAGGACTCGTCCACAAGGACTCGACCACAATGACCAGTCCACAGGGACCCGTCAACAATGACTTGTCAACAAGGACCTGTCAACAATAACCCGTCCACAGGGAACCACTCCCCCACCCTCTTATAAAAGCCATGACTGGGCATGCGTAAAAAACAAAAAACAAGCATGTTAATTCATAGTGACTATCCACCGTACACATGCACTTTATGTGGAACAACGTTTAAATCCATATCGGCATTCAAACGCTCACATATTGCAATTGGAAAGAGAGATTCTCTAAAAAATTACAATTTCACTCCCTAGTAGGGGTAGGTATTACTTTTGGGGTTGAAATATGTTGTTCATTGGAAAGGGGGTATCAGCCCGAGTTCAATGACACCTCATTTGTCAAAATCCAACCATGCGTTCGAGAGATATCGGGCTGCCGCCATCTTGTGAGGAGGGTGAGGAGGAGGAGGATTTAGAACCCCTCAAAAACCACTACTTATGTAAAATAAAAACACAGAATATAAATTTTAAAGTAAAAATATCTAAAACAAATGTCATTATGATGTAAAATATGTAACAATAAAATGTAATTAGATGATAGCTAAGGTTCTAATGCATGGCCATTTATCATTTTTAGTTATGTATAAAACAAGATGTTCAGTAAAGAACATATAGCCTACTTTCTTCTAAATGCATGGGTATTGTTATAACTCTTTGTCCTTTTCAAGGCGTATAATTGAATGTTAGTTGTAGTAGCTTGTTGAAATACAACGTGCTATAGGGATATTAAACATGAATATTAGGTGCCCTTTGCCAGTGCTACCTCTGTAAAAAAAATCATTCAATTCGGTTTCACCGTGTTTGAATTGATATGGGGAATGGATTTGCACACATACATGGCCGCTATTTGCAAATTATTTGGCTGATGATCTTGCCGTTTGGTCAGAATATGCTTCCCACATAAAGATATGTTGTTGCAAAATTTGGTAGAGACTAGATTATTAGGTTGGTCGTAATTACATTTTAGCTTTTAACATTTGGGTGGCCGCGATTACGTTTCCGTCAAGATGGCGGTGATATGAAACATGACACTGAGGTGCCCTTTGCTAGTGCTACCTCTGTACCAAATTTCGTTCCATTCGGGTTCACCGTGTTCGAATTGATAGGGGGAATCAATTTTCACACAAAGATGGCCGCTATCCGCAAAATATTAGGCTAATGACCTATTAGTTTTGTCAAAGGATGCTCCCTCCATAAAGGTATGTTGTTGCAAAATTTGGTAGAGATCGGATGATTAGGTTAATCGTAATTTGATTTAAGCTTTGAACATTTGTGTGGCCGCCATTACGTTTCCGTCAAGATGGCGGCGATATAAAACATGACACTGAGGTGCCCTTTGCTAGTGCTACCTCTGTACCAAATT
This sequence comes from Meconema thalassinum, assembly GCA_946902985.2. NCBI lineage: Eukaryota > Metazoa > Arthropoda > Insecta > Orthoptera > Tettigoniidae > Meconema > Meconema thalassinum. The sequence continues at coordinate 168,401,905 of OX336396.1, forward strand.
TCGTTCCATTCGGGTTCACCGTGTTCGAATTAATAGGGGGAATCGATTTTGACACAAAGATGGCCGCCATCCGCAAACTATTAGGCTAATGACCTATTACATTGGTCAAAGGATGCTCGCTCCATAAAAGTATGTTGTTGCAAAATTTGGTAGAGATCGGATAATTATGTTAGTCGTAATTTGTTTTAAGCTTTGAAAATTTGTGTGGCCGCCATTACGTTTCTGTCAAGATGGCGGCGATATAAAACATGACACTGAGGTGCCCTTTGCTATTGCTACCTCTGTACCAAATTTCGTTCCATTCGGTTTCACCGTGTTTGAATTAATAGGGGGAATCGATTTTGACACAAAGATGGCCGCCATCCGCAAACTATTAGGCTAATGACCTATTAATTTGGTCAAAGGATGCTTCCTCCATAAAGGTATGTTGTTGCAAAATTTGGTAGAGATCGGATGATTAGGTTAGTCGTAATTTGATTTAATCTTTGAACATTTGTGTGGCCGCCATTACGTTTCCGTCCAGATGGCGGCGATATAAAACATGACACTGAGGTGCCCGATGCTAGTAGTACCTCTGTACCAAATTTCGTTCCATTCGGTTTCACCGTGTTCGAATTAATAAATAAAATAAAAAAACAAATAGCCTTACAAATCCCATAAGGGCTATGGCCTCCTGCTTTGCAGGGAATTGCTCAGTTTTAACTCATCAGGTGAGCAAGTCCTGAGGAGCATTCGGGTTTATTCTTTCTGATTGGGCCTTCTATATAGATGTGCAGCTGATTAAAGATTAAGTAAATTATATTACGATGGCATAACATTCGCTACAACAATCTTCATTTCTGAGTCTGGCGATATCAAGGCCTCAAATATCCATTAGTAATACGGAAATCATAATAGCCATCAACCAATATCTGGGAGCTTCCCATTGCCACTAAGCACAAAGCTTACCCTGTCTAAGCACTTGAACAATGACAGAATTAATTTCGAATTAATAGGGGGAATCAATTTTGCCACAAAGATGGCCGCCATCCGCAAACTATTATGCTAATGACCTATTACATTGGTCAAAGGATGCTCCCTCCATAAAGGTATGTTGTTGCGAAATTTGGTAGAGATCGGATGATTATGTTAGTCGTAATTTGTTTTAAGCTTTGAACATTTGTGTGGCCGCCATAACGTTTCCGTTAAGATGGCGGCGATATAAAACATGACACTGAGGTGTCCTTTGCTAGTGCTACCTTTGTACCAAATTTCGTTCAATTCGCGTTCACCGTTTTCGAATTGATAGGGGGGACAGACATTCTGAGTACACACACACACACACACACACACAGACTCACACACACACATACACACACACACAGACAGACACACTTTTTTTCGCCCTGTGTTGATCTCATAAGTCTACTTTCATTTTTTACAGAAATCGAAAGTAGGCTGAAAAGGGAAGGAATATGTATTTATATAACAAGAAGTTCCGTGACGAACTAAAGAGCCTACTTTTCTTAAAATTTAAGATCCATGCCAATGATTAATCGATATGGATCTATCTAGAATAATGACGAAATTAAGTTGCTAATATCGAAATTTCTAATTAAACTAATTCAAAATACTGTATACCTGGCATAATGTAGCCTAATAGAGCACTACAGTTGGCAGCCCTGGTGACTGAATATATTCTTAGTTCCATCTCCTAAGGTACAGAATACAAAATTTGGTTGGAGTCCAATGAATAGCATGGACGTTACATGCAGTTAAACATTGGATCTAACAGCGCGCGTAAAATCATGTTGGCAACAGTGTCATGCGTGTATTGGTCAGAAATAATCTGAAATAATCTGATCTATTGTTGTGCCAATTTTGAATGAAATCCATTAGTTAGTATAGAAGTTACATGCATTTTAAAATTGGACCTATCAGCAGGCTTAGAATCATGTTGGCAGCACTGACGTACATTAGTTACTCCAAAGTAATCTAGAATGCCAGGTACTATACGTGTGCAAAGTTTAGAGCTATTGGCTCGCATTCTTTCTGATATATTGATATTAGGGTAACAAAAATAGAGACAGCATTTATTAACAGTTGGCAGCCCTGGTTGCTCTTAAGAATACGCATAGTCATAGCTGTTAGGGTACACATAGCACATACGAAATTTGGTTGAAATCCAAATGATAGTATGGAAGTTACATGTATTTAAAGTTGGACCTCTCAGCAGGCTTAGAATCATGTTGGTAGCACTGACGTATATACTTTACTCCAAATTAATATAGAATGTCATGTACTATACGTGTGCATAGTTTAAAGCTGTCGGCTTGCATACTTTCTCATATATATTGGTATTTGGATAAAAGAAATTAAGAGCATTTTTTAACAGTTGGCAGCACTGGTGGTTCATAAGAATACCTTCAGTCATATCTGGTTATGTACACATACAACATACGAAATTTGGTTGAATTCCAATTGATAGTGTAGATGTTATATGGATTTAAATATTGGACCTATCAGTAGGCTTATAATCATTTTGGCAACACTGCCATGTATGGCCTTCTGGAAATTAAACTGCAATATTATTATCTATATGTGTGCCGATTTTGAAATAGCTCCCATTCATACCTTCCAAGATATCCAACATGGAGCTCAAATTTCAATTGCGATTTTTCTGCAGTTGGTAGCACTGACATCATTTTCAAATATGGCCGTGAGATATTCAGGTATAGATCATTACTCCTACCAAATTTTATTTCGATTGCTCCAGCCGTTTAGGAGTTGATAGAGGGGGGGACACACACACACAGCCAGATAGACAGACAGAAGGACAGACAGACAGACAGACAGACAGACACACATTTTCCCGGATCGATCTCATAAGACTACTTTTTCCTCATTTTTGTAAAATGTGAAAAGTAGGCTAAAAATCCTAGCCCTAATGATCGGTCTAGGTTGTGAAGTTTCGGGTACGTTCGGTTTGCCCCGCTGCGCTGGTCTGTCTCGGTGCGTGTCAAAATATCGTGAAGGTGGATGGATGATCCGTTGCGGTCGTGAGTATTCGGGTCGCTTCGTTAGCCCCGCTGGGCTGTATCTAAGCGCTAGTGACTGTAGGTCCTTGTATGGCCAACACTCATGCAATTTACAACCAGTACATTGTTCTGCCTAGAATTAGATATTGAAAGGAAGACCACTTGAGGAGACAACAAGTAGTTCCGTGAAGAACTATACAGCCTATTTTCATATATCCTACTTATGTTAACTGCCACAATCAACATACAAAATTTCAGTTTAATTGCTGTAACAGATTCGTAGATATTGAGAACCGTCTAAATATTTCAGATGGTCGCCAGGTTGGATTTTTATTTTTGTACTATTTCATTAAGATTATTGTGTACGTGTGGTATTCAAACTTCAATCGCATGATTAGACAACAAGAAGTAAAAACGAGATTTTAAAATTACGCACAGCAGCCATCTTGTGATAATGCAAACCATTGAAATAAATTAGATGCCAGTGGATCAACATTTGTATAAGCATTTAACGTGCAATGTTTCACGGCACTCGGATAGTTAATTCGCGAGAAACGTCCATTTAAATATTTATACTTCGCGTCGCCGCCATGTTGGATTTGTGCTCACCAGGTTCCTGAAAGTCCTATAGGTGAACATATGTTCATAGTCTCTATGAACATTAAAAAATTCAGTTTGGTTGCTGTAAAAGATTCATAGATATTGAGAACCGTCTAAATATTTCGGGAGCTCACCATTTAGGAGTGTTATGTGTATAGGCCATAGAGTTATGTACCATTCAAGGACAATTATTGCCTAGGTTCATTATTCAAACTTTCACTTCGATCGCATGATTACGACACAAGAAATTAAAACTTAATTTTAAAATTTCGCACAGCCGCCATCTTGAGGTTATGTAAGCAATTGAATTAAATTAGATGGCAATGCATTACAATCTGCAAAATCAATTACTGTACCACATTTCACTGCGCTCAGAGAGTTAAATCACGAGAAAAGTCTATTAAAATATTTTAAATTCGCTTGGTCGCCATGTTCGTTTCGTACTTTACAGGTTTATGAAATATACATAGGTATACCTGTATCAGTACCCTTTATCACCGTACAAAATTGCAGGGTGATATCTGTAATAGTTTCGGAGATATAGAATGTCAGTGAAATATTTCGCACAGCCACCATTTTGAGGTTATGTAAACAATTGAACTAAATTAGACTCCAGTGCATTACAATGTGTATAGACATTTGCCGTACCAAGTTTCATTATATTTAGATAGTTAAATCGCGAGAAAAGTCTATTTAAATATCTCAACTTCGCTTGGCCGCCATGTTGGTTTTGTAGTCACCAGGTTTTTGAAAGTCTCATAGGTGAACTTCTAGTAGTGCCCTTTATCACCGTACACAATTTCAGGGCGATATCGGTAATAGTTTCGGAGATATTGAATGCTAGTGAAATATTTCGCACAGCCCCCATGTTGGATTGGAGAGACATAACGAAATTTGAAGGGCACGGTCGAGGTCGCCGGGAATAGTGCTATGAACTTCCCGAGTTTCATTGAAATCGCTCCAGCCGTTTCGATTTTATTAGGGGGGGACACACACACGAATCACACACACACGCACACACACACACACACACACACACACGCACACACACACGGACAAAAGGTGATCTCATAAGCCTATTTTTTCAAAATTGAAAATAGGCTAAAAATAAACATTAAACAGCTGAAAAGAGAAATAAACTATCAGCCAGAAAGCACTGGCTCCCGTATTTAAAATACTAGCGGAACGTGTGAGTAATCTCGCATGTTCATAAACCACACTTTCCTCAACAGGTTTATAATGAGAGACTAAAAGAGACAGGTTGTTATGTTTTTATTTCAACCAAATGATTATAGAACACTATTTACAGCATGTTGCAGCATCTGTATTTGCAAAACACACACCTTACAAAAATCGATATTTATGAAATTAGAATGCAGAAGAAACCCCTGTAAAAGAATTAACTTTTAATAGTTTTAAGATTTTAGACGACAACTCATAATTGCAGCATGTTAGAGCATCAGTATTTGCAAATCCCGCTTAGCCGTATCACTCACCGGTTATTCGATATTTATGAAATTTTACGACTTGAGTACTCATTCCTTTTATTTACTGTTTCTGAATCCATGCAAAATGATAAAGGAAATAACTCAGAATCTTAAAATGACATAAAACAGGCATCACAGCGGCCAAAATTTGAATTGGACAGCAATTATGGAGAGTATTTTCCTACAGCAACAGTATCTGCAAATCGCACATTTCGTACATTTTTTTAGTAATTTTTTAAGGAAATTATAGATATTTATGAAATTAGAGTGCAATTCGTAACTGCTAATGTCTATTCTCTTTCATTTGAATGCTCATTTGTCTCGAACGGTCACTTGTGAGTGCCGGCAGGAGGGATTCATACTACTGAAATAATATTTGATGATTTGTTCGGTGTTGGCCTTTCTAGCCATGCAGCTAGCTCTAATTTCTTTATTTTTACTTGTAATATGTGTTTTGTTATGACGAGGAAAGATTATTGTAATGTATACAGTATATATCATAGAAATTGAATGGGCTTACAACTAAAGACAACACATAGCCTATGCACATCCTTACCCCTGACCGAATTCAAACCAGCAGCCGAACTCGAGTTAAATTTCAAGACCTACACTTTACCGCTGGCCCACGCCATCTTACGTCAGATTGATGACTGGATTATGTAAGTTTATACTTACTAATTTGAAAGCATAATAATCACTTGTGTAAAATTTTTAGCGTCACCCTAACTTCATACTAAGACACCCAGGAATAGCAGACTTAGTTACAGAAGAAAGGGTCAAGGATAAGAACTGTAGGGGTAGGCCAAGGATGTAGGGTGTGGTAGCTACAGTGTCATTATCTATGTGCGCCCCGATAAACACGGCAAGCTAAACCGGCTTTGACTGGCGCAGATCGCGGGCGTGCGTACACGGTTCAGCCGGTGATGGCGTGTACTTTTACACTTTTACCAAACATGTTCAATAATGTGTTCTTACAGTGCTCATAGCCGATACTGAAAATGTCCTCCCTCTCTTGTAACACACACCTGACACTTCTGATGAAAGAATGGACAACAATCTCGTCTAATTTTTGTTCTCTAAGAACACAACGGCGTCTGATAACTTTTTACTTTATTTACGGAGCCTGTTTTCTTAAATCATTTAGTAAGCCTTCTAATTGTACTGGCATTTGGCACAGATCTTCCTGGAAACTTGATTTGAAATTTTCGTCTTGTTTCAGAACAAGATTTTCTGCTTTTCATATAGGAGTTATGGATGAATATACACACGTTCGCGCAATTTTAATTTGTGTCTAGGCATGACCAACAATCACAGTAATCACAATACTCACTAAACGTGCAACACTCAAGTCTAAGCTTTGCAGATACACGTCCATATGAATAACAAAACACGTGTGAACTAACGATATGAGTCAGCGGAACGCGCCTACCACCGACTGAACCGTGTACGCACGCCTGCGATCTGCGCCAGTCACAACTGGCTTAGCTTGCCGTGCTTATCGGGGCACACATAGATAATGACCCTGTATTGTGACCGTTTGACCGAAGTCCCTCGTGCACACGAGTATGAATTTCAACATCCGCCGAGCCTAAGACTCGAAAAACAATCTCGGGGTCAAACTGAGTATAGCAAAACAAAATTTTTAATCAAAAATCAGCCGGACGGATATCGAAATTCACACTCCATAAAGGATGGAAGGCAGTGCAAATAATTTGTGAATAACACCAATTTCTTAAAATACCTCAGTTTAATTTAACTGTCTGCTGGTCATATTTGAATACAAAGATCCCCCAGGGAGAAATCTAGAATTCCAGTCCTGAAAAATAAAGACATCCTACGCTCCCCCTGGGTCCCTTATCTACATACAAATTTTAGAACGCATAAAATAAAGTATTTCCAGCCTCTAACCAAAAGTAAATTCACTATTTTCAAAATATTAACTTGATGTCTGAGAAAATCATTTGTCCATCTCAGCATCGGCTTCAATTAATTATTTAAACTGTACAATTATCACTGATGTGCAGGAAAATATCAGTCCATCCTGACACCATGATTTTAATATTTACAAAAGTATCACTTGAATCAAATTTTCCAGAATTGTTTCAACCTCTGCGGGGAAATCCACACGTCTTAAACTTATTTCAGGGAAGTCACATACCCAAAACGGTGTGAAATCAAAATCATAAACCCCATGACGGCATTTATCAAATTTAAACATTGACTGAACTTCCGACATTTTTCCACGATGTCACCAAAAATAAATTTTATTCACCAATTCACACATAATTTAAATCCTCTGATTTAATCGCTTCGATTTAACTTCTTTGATAATATGCATGTAATTCAATTTATTTATGTTAATCATTTCAATTTAATTCATTGTAAAAAAATATTTAGAATAATCCACACTGGTATTTTATGAAGATTAATGGATCCACAAATTCAACCAGCTATCAGCTTAAAATTTTTATTACATCAACCAATCTCTAGACAAAATGCCTCTCATGCTGTCAATACGTTAAATAGGACACGGTAAGGCCTTCAGCAAAAACTAGGACGATACATCAACTTATTCATATATAAACGACTACACCATGTGGGCGACTATACAACAGTCTAGGAATGTAGAATTTCACAAACGATCGGCCACTAGTTTCCCATATGAGCGACTACATTGTCCTCATTTTTAATCATATTTGAGCATGGAGCAATTATTTGACCCTCAAAACTCAAATTTATAAACATCCTTTACTAATTCATATTTTATTTTCACTTAACATTTGACCATTATAATCTTATTTTTATAATGACCCCTCAGCTACGCAGGCTGGGTTCAATGGCTTCTAAGCAACCAACACATGGGATCATGCTCTCCCTCACAAAATTTAAATATCTCGGCCTTTCGCATAGGTGTAATAAACTTTTAATATCTGCCCCAACACACTTCGGTTAAACTGTCGCATAATTCCAATACATAGTTCCTCATTTTATACAAAATTCGTATATGAATGACCTTCCGCTCCCAATATCAAAGATCACGCTTTCGGCATGTCCCTCCATTCAAAATCAACTCCCATATTATCATCTACGATCCATTATTCCTCCAATTATTAACCGCTATTTTTACCAGGAATTATTATTATTATTGGAAAATGTTCCAAACAATATAATCATTTACATATTATTATTATAATTATGGCTTGACTATGTCATACAGCCTTCCGATATCATATCTCAACTTCATTTACAACGAGAAAATATTTTACATTTATTTTAAATTCAAATATAAAAATTTATAAATTCACAGAAAATTTCGAACTATTATTCCCAAGGAATAATATTTAAACGTAATGTGGCTATCCACATTCCTCATCTAGCCACATATTCAAAAGAGAAACTACTAACAAAGTCGAGAAAATGTTATAAACAAAATAATTTAAATATTAACCATTTAATTTTGAACAAATCCAAATATTATTTCAAAGTTCCCTAACATAAGGTTTAGGCGTGGAATGGTGTAAAATATCTTCCACACAATAGTCTACTGCTATATCGAAGCTTATCAGGTTGACATCCCAAACGCACTAGATTTCTATCAAAGAGATCCATTCGAAATAAATTGGCTGATAAATCTTCAAATGCACTATAACGTCTTGAAATAAAAATCCAGAAGCAGAAATCTACTTAGCAGACAGTATAGTCGAAATTGAGAATGCAATACACTAGCTACTTAATAATAAAGTTGGCTTACATCGTGAAGATCTTGTATGAAGAGTCCTTCTGACGTAGATTCCATGTAGGCCGGCTGGCACACGTTCTTTCCAGTGAACAGATGTTCCGAGTCCCTACTCGCCTATACTCCATTATTCCGGAAGATGTTCCCAAAAATCCCATGACATCTCACCTCCAGCTCTTTTAATACTTCATGGTAACGGTCCGATCTACAATTTTCAAACCACTATGATGCATGTCTGGCAACATAATGTTATAAATATTCGAGTCCCAAACTAACACTTGCAGCTTTGTGCCACAGAAAACTTCCTAACTCGACTGGTTCACTTCCCGTTCTATAATATCAACACCGGGTCCGAAATCATGTTTCAACCAATGCTGTTTTTTATCGATTCTCGCGTACTGTATTTGCTTATGGCCTTGATGTTTGAATCCATACACTGATAATCTTAAGAGTGGTTTACGTAGCATGCTAGTACCATTTCTAGTTTCTAGGCTAGATTCCCTAGATTAGTAAGGAATTCCCCAAAACTTTGCACACACCAAAGCAATGGCTTGCCCATCTAGCCTATTTATGATATATGGATTTTAAGGCCCACAGCATATTGTTTTAGATCCCTTAGTGGGGGGTAGTTGGATCTAAAACGGAAGTGTTATTGTGTTAATTTATAAGGGAGTGCGCTGGATACTGGTGACTCTTGTCTGTGTTCACTGGCCTGGGATCGTGTAAAATGTATAACTTGTGCTGCGCGGATTTGTGATGTATTGAATTCGAGGTCCCTAAGAAGTTGTACTGCGGTCTGGTCAGTTATTAAGTCACTGTTCTTAATTTTTAGCTTCGGCAGGAGTGGAGTCGTACTAGCCGACAAATGGTGCGCAAAGTCTCTTAGTGTAGTTCTAAATGTGGACATTTAATTTCCACCGACTTTGCACTATGGGGCGGATGGGGGTTGGTGTAATAATACAAACTCCTAGAGAGAAAAAAAAATGTGTGACGTAATATGAGGTCAAAATTTTTTTTTTCAGTCTCGCTTGGCTATATGCGGTACGGGCCGTTTTGACCACGAGAACTAGTTGTATGAGCCCTATTTTACTGTGCGTGGTACCCGGCCTCCACCATCTGTTTTAGATCCCTTAGTGGGGGGTAGTTGGATCTTAAACGGAAGTGTTATTGTGTTAATTTATAAGGGGGTGCCTAAAAGGGGGAAGCTTCCCGTAGTCGGGTAAGCTGACCAGTGTAGGGTGTTGTTCAGTGTTAGGATGCTAGGGGGTGCTCCTATAAAAGACGTAGGTGTATTTCAGGGGATGGAACTTAGGGTACAGGTCAACGTGCTAGTCGTCCAGCTGGCTGGATGGTTATATAACCGACGTGCACGCGTCAGCTATATGGCGGCACGCTGCTGCTGGCAGTCGGGCCTCTACGGGAAATACGATGATACCTGCGCTAGCAACTGTTTGGCCACTGTATGTCACGTCTAATCGTGACGGGAGTCAGGAAAGGAGTTAGGGCGTAAAGAAGCGTGTAGACAGTAAGACAAGTGTAGTGCACTGATCAAGTATTTATTGGTCAGTAATATGAAATTATGAGTCCCTTTTAGGGGATGTAATAAATGTCACAATTTAAGTGTACAAGTTTGTGTGTACAATTTGTGGGTAAAGGTTACAAAGTATAGGAACTCTGAACACTGCTGACTCACCTGATGATAACGGACCGGGCCTTCGGCGGAGCACTGTATAACTGGTAATTGAGAGAGGGCTTGTCCTCCTTAAAGCCTACCTCTTATAGGCTTTGGTGCTGCTTCGTCGGCATTCCGATGGCATAGATGCCCCAGTTAATTATGTGTAGCTGTTTGTGGTGTGATGCAAGTATTTGGCAAGATTTCCAGGCTGGCTAGCTTGCCCTTGCGGTGTTAAAGATGTTGTTCTGGACTTACGAGATCTGCCAGTTAGGGGTGATTTAAATAGATGACGGGGGGATGGCCTCCAGGGGGTGCAGACCCCTGGGGGACTGTACAATATACGGTGATTGCCTTCCAACTCTTTTTAGACTGGTATCTTCAAACGCAAATATCTGCCAAGCACGTAGACCTTGAGCGCGCGGTGTTAGTAGACATACAGTACAGCCTCACCGCCTCACCTGTTGCGTGCAGCCTACTTCCGTCAGCCACTCCGATGCGAAACATAAACCTTGCGCCTTGGCTTCTTCAACTCCAATATCTTCTGATCCAAACGACGGATTCTCTTGATCTCTTCGGTATTTTCCCCAGTAATGTGTACTGCATGTTCCCCCGATGTTTTGGTGGTTCAACCTCTTCACATAGAAACTCGTTATACCATACGAGATCTCTCATATCGAAGCTCTCTCCATCTAGTGTAAACTTGATGAAACGAAATACCTCAGCTCCGCGCGTTCTTCAAACAGGTGGTTCCTCTAAGAAAAACAATCAGTGGCCCTCATCTAAATGGTCACAGTATGTAGAGATGAAACTATTAGCTGAGGACAGGGAGGTACGGAGGGCTGCATCAAACCAATCAAAAGACTGAAGGCTCAAACACAAACTTCACACTTACTGAATGAGCCAAATGGTCAGCTGTTCAGTTAGCCAAAGGGGTGGCAGTGAGATGGATGTGACACATTCTTCCCTTATCTTCTTCTTCTTCAAGTGCCTCGTCCTCCAAGAACATTGGCGATCAGTAGCAGGATCACCTGTTTGTCCATAGCTGTTCTAAACAGTGACACTGTATTAAATCCAAACCACTGGCTTAAGTTCTTTAGCCAGGATATTCGTCTGCGTCCTGGACCCCTAATGCCATCAATATTCCCTTGGATAATTAATTGCTTGAGGTGGTATTTTTTGTTGCGCATGAAATGACCGAAGTATTCTAGTTTTCTCCTTTTGATGAGAATTTTGAGAAATTCCAAGTCTTTGTTCATACGTCGCAGTACTTCCACATTTGTGACTTTAGCTGTCCTCTAAATCCGGCGATACGTCCACATTTCAAATGCTATCAGTTTCTTACTTAAAACCTCGGTAAGTGTCCATGATTCAACTCCGTAGAGCAGGACACTAAAAACGTAGCATCGAAGCAGTCAGGTGCGTAATGACAGACTTAAATCATGGCTGGTCAATACTTTTCTCATTTTCATGAAAGAACTTCTGGCCTACTCAATTCTACAGCGAATTTGTTGACGTAAGTCCCAGTTATCATTGATTTGACATCCTAAATATTTATATGATGAAACCCTTTCAATTCTTTCATTACCATTCATTCTTTCCAAAAATACACCTCTTGTCAGTTGCCATTCTGTTAGTATCCCAGTGTGAGTGTCATTTTAGAAAGTGAATAATATTGTGTTAAGTTGTACTAGCGGACCCGTGCAAGAACTCGCGCATAATGGGTTGTGTGCGCCCCATGAGTACAGACTACCCACCCAGCTCTAATGCTATGCGGGCTGTATGCGACACAGTTCTGCGGGGGCTATCATCTTGTTTATTTGTTTAAAAGCACTTTACAAACAAATAATTGTATTTCCGTTGACTTTTTAAGAAATGGAAGATCTTTCCTGTACTATTGAGAGGATTTTGAAGATTTTGGTACAAACCACACCTTCTAACTCCCTGTGGTTTAGGAGCTTGAGTTTTGTGAAACATACACCTTAGGGTATTTGGTCATTCATATGGACGTGTATATGCAAAGCTTAGACGTTAGTGTTGCACGTTTAGTGAGTATTGTGATTACTGTGATTGTTAGTCATGCCTAGACACCAATTCACTTTGCGCGAACGTGTGTATACCCATAATTCGTATATGAATAGCCAGGGCCGTGGAGAGCGAATACGGAGGGGCAGGTGACCTCGTAGTTCCGCCCCTTAAAACAACAATAACTAACTAAACTAAGAGCGAATACGGGCCCTAGGGCTAGGACTTACGGGCCCCCTCCTCATTGTTTCGTCCTCGTGACAACATGTAAATATCATATTTGCTTTTTTATTTTTAAGGCCCACTAAAAAAGCTTTCCATTTTTTAATTTACCTTTTTAAATATTGTTCATTGTAAATTTTCAATGCCGTTTTCTTTTATCTAACCGAACATTTTACTCCCTCTCATTACAAGAAAAAGTTCAACCCCTTTCATAATTTGATGTACTAAAATTCGATTTTTCTAAGATTCATAAACGTAGCTTAGATTGAGTTCAAATGTTAAGAAACTATCCTCCCCATAAACAATGAAAACTTAACTATTTCTCTGGCCGCGAAGATATGAAGATAATGGTTATTTGCATGTTCTTTTTGTAGTGTTTTGTAGCATACCGGTATTCAATTTATTCAGATACATTGAATATAATAAAATGTCAGATTTGTTGACAAATACGTAAAATTGGGTAAATTTGTTTACTCAGGGGTTTTCCACTTTCGCGGGCCCCTCAGCAAGACCGGGCCCCAGGGCTACAGCCCCGTTTGCCCCTCCCTCTCATCGGGCCTGTGAATAGCAGAAAGTCTTGTTCTGAAACAAGACGAAAGTTTCGAATCAAGTTTCCAGGAAGACCTGTGCCTAATGCCAGTACAATTAGGAGGCTCGCTCAACGATTCAAGAAAACAGGCTCCATAAATAATTTAAAAAAAGGTTGACAGACATTATTTCATCAGAAGAGGTCAGGTGTGTGTTACAAGAGAGGGAGGACATTTTCAGCATCGGCTATGAGCACTGTAAGTATACACATTATTGAACATGTTTGGTGAAAGTGTAAAAGTGCGTGCCAACCAACGGCTGAACCGGGTACGCGCGCCCGCGTTCTGGCCAGTCAAAGCCGGCTTAGCTTGCCGTGTTTATCGGGGCACACATAGATAATGACCCTGTATAATACGATTCTTATCATATCCGGGAGTAGAAATGGTTAATGATTTCACGAGCATTTTCACATTGATAAGAGCAAATACAACGTATCAATTGTTATTGAAATAAAACACGAAAAAAATATTGATTGGAGGTTACGAAACTTTGATTATGTCCCATTATTTTCGAGCTCTCAGCCCCCAGTGTAATTTTGACTCAGCTCATCCTCCTCAAGAAGCAAACCCTAGTCACGGCATTGCATGGTCATCATTAAGGTTCGGATGTTAAGGAAAAGTCATATTTTTTACCGAGCTCATTTGACCCGAAATCTGAAAAATAAGTTTGAATGACGGGTCTCTGACCACGTTTAAAGCAATTTGATGTTGCCTATAAATGCATATTTCGGCCATTTTTAAAGTTTTGGTCATATTTGGTCATATTTCAGTGATATAAGGTCATATTTGGTTATAATTTTAGCATTGTTGTTTAAATTGAGGCGTCATTAACAAGGTAGGCCTATGTGTTATCTGCGTCGAGTTTCAAACACAGGATTTCCGAATAGTGTAGTGGATATATTTTTCTTTCTTTTCCCGGAACAGGCAGATAGCAGGTTTAGAAGACCTGATTCCAAGAAGGCACTCCTATACGGACGTCATTTAGCATTTACTGTATGTTAGTGATAGACTACTCTACCTATCCCAAAAATTCATGTCATATTTCATAGTTTTTTGGTAATATTTTATAGTTTTTAGGTCATATTTAGCTAGTTTTTAGGGCATATTTTCTTGCATATTTTGTACTTCTTTAGGTCTTAAACTTCCGAACCCTACTCATCATTCTTGTTCAATCGCTTGTTTCAATGGTACTTTGAGACATTGATGGTGGCATTGAATAAATCTGCATCCAGTCCCAGAAGCCACGTCGAAGAACACCTAGGTGGTCAGTCGCCGAGATTGTGTTTTGAACAGGGCTGAATCCATGAATATTTTAAATTAACAAAATTATGAATCAAGATGAATTTTGGAATCTTAATCAGTAGGCCATACCCAGAAAATAGTTTTGGGACAGATAATGGATGTACATTTAGACTGCCTTATATAGTGACTGCCTCCAGAATCACCCCTAGAGGGTTAAAAACCAGACTATTCAGGGGGTGATACGTACCCAACATATGCCCCTGAGTATGCATCTACACAGGTGCCTGAAGATTCTGGACATGAGGCATCATTCTTCTTTGTGCTCCTATGATGTTTCTATATATGGTAGTTACTGTACCATATTTGCTGCCTTCCACCTGTCATTTCTGAGGTTTGTGTCAGGCGCGGATTCAAGGGGGGGTCACGGGGGTCATGACCCCCCCCCCCCAAACGGAGACCATTTTTTTTTGCAAACTCAAAAAACGAAAACACAATAACCAGACAAATAAAACTTAACGAATTTTAACTGAAAATATCTTTATTGCAATTATTTTGTTCTGCTACAACTGTACATATTTACAACTTCATACCTGTTATATAAAAACGATTATTTATATAACAAAATCAACTCGTCTATTTTGTTTAGCAAACCTTGTGATTACCGAATCGATGTCTATAGTGATGTCACGATGAATGTGCAGCAATGCACGGATAGGAATTTGGGGCTTTTTTTTTCGCACCAAAAAATTTTGCCGACGTTCAAACTGCAAGCTTGGTTGGCAATTTAAGCTGTGACTTTCTCCCTTTGTCGGTACCAACTCGACTTGCCGAAACTGTAACGTACCTTGATACTTTTCTCGAAGCTCGATGTAAAAGTCGCAAAACACGCCGTTGCAATTAGCACGAATATATTTGGTGCGCTAAACGCATCAAATTTCTATCCATGTAGCTTGCGAAAAAATTGGTCTGGTTTTGTACGTTTGGTTATTCTGTGATTGCCTTGTTAGTGATACCATTTTTCTTAACAATTTCGATTATGTGACCCCCACCCCAAAGCCAAACTCTAGATCCACGTCTGGTTTGTGTTGTAACAAATAAACTGATGAAAAGTTCTCTGTAGGGGCAGACGACCTCGTAGTTCCACCCCTTAAAACAACAATAACTAACTATTCTAAAAAGAAAAAATGGATAGTAAAATTTGAGAGGGTTAAGGCACATACAGGTGTTGTAGGCAATGAACTGGCTGATGAAATTGCAAAGGAGGCTGCAAAATTAAGTGAGGTTTGTTTCGATAGAATACCCATCTCAACATTTTAAAAAAATCTCAAAGAAGAATAAATTCATGAATGGCAGCAAATAGGGTAGTTAGTTAGTTAGTTAGTTAGTTATTGTTGTTTTAAGGGGCGGAACTACGAGGTGATCTTCCCCTATGCAAAAATGGGAACAAACTTCAAAAGGCACACTTACAAAGGAATTCCTTCCAACAGTTGCAGGTAGATTAAAATCCAAAATCACCTTAACACCAAATATGACTACAATGATGACTGGACATGGAAATATTGCTTTGTACTTACACAGACTTAAAATTATACGAAATCCCGAGTGTTCCAGTACAAGCAGCCCTCAGACTATGGATCATATAATTTTCGAGTGCAGTGAAGTGAAAAATACTAGGCAATTCTGGATTAATTGTGTTAATAAAGACGACCTGGCCAATGCAGATATCTGTGCTATTAAAAAGTATTTAAAGGAATTTTTTAAATTTGTTAATGCTCTGTTTTTTCAAGCTCTTAGGAAAAACGAAGACTAATAGTGTTTGATATTGTTAAGATTAAGAGTGATCTAGAAATTCAATTATTTAAATGTAATGTCATTTGTTCATTTGTAAAAATGTATTGTAAGTGCATGTAGTACTACTTATGCAGTGGAGCATGCAGAGAGTATGAACAATAAATTTAAAAAATAACTACCTAAAGTTCTCTGCCAAGGGGAGGAAGGAAGATTATCCTTTATGCCTCCCCTTCCCAACACCCATGAATCCATAGGAAATCCAAGGAATTCTGCAAAACTTTTGTTACTGCCATTCCTAATAAGCCTCACTTTAATAAAAACTTTTTGAAAAATATTTGGCCTGATAATGAAATACTCACACTATTAAGGCACCCTTAAAACAAATTATAGAACATTTGAAAATATGTAGACTATTGTTTATTTACTTACAAGTTATCTTTACAAAATTGGTCCCAAGCCAGCACATCAGTAAAAGGTACAGTTAGCCTGTACACTTTATTACTTCATCACACAATCGGTGCACAATGTATTTTATCAACCAGTGGCATAGCAGACTTACCTTACCCTCGTAGTGCTAAGCCATTTCCTGAAATACTTGCCAAGAATGCCAAGCCATTTTCAATGGTCATGCAGACTATTCGAAAAAAATCATAAATACTGTACCACATTACCAACGATAGAATCATTATTTTTGCTTTACTTTATAACCAATACCTCATTCTTTCATACATTATGCACATAAAAGTAAATAAGGCATCTAAAATAGGATTGTCTGTTTGCGGGCTTATAGGCCGTGTTCTAAGGACATTTTGTCGTCCTGACGTTTCGCTGAAAACTGCGCTCAGCATGTTCACAGGTTACGTTAAGCAAGGTAAAACAAGTAAACAGAAGTTATATAAATAGTCAACAACCCACACATAGAGGCAACCATAGCAACGGCGTACCGCATAAAAGTAATGCATCAAGGACAGGGCTGCTCTTCTGTTGCATCTTCTCGTCTACGACGGTCAATGAGGGCAGGCTTGAGGGGATTAAGGACTGGAAGCCAAGCTCTGTTCACACGTTCTGCTTCCTCCTTAAGAATGAAGCTGTTAGTATGCTTAATCCCCTCAAGCCTGCCCTCATTGACCGTCGTAGATGAGAAGATGCAACAGAAGAGCAGCCCTGTCCTTGATGCATTACTTTTATGTCGTACGCCGTTGCTATGGTAGCCTCTATGTGTGGGTTGTTGACTGTTTATATAACTTCTGTTTACTTGTTTTACCTTGCTTAATGTAACCTGTGAACATGCTGAACGCAGTCTTCAGCGAAACGTCAGGACGACAAAATGTCCTTAGAACACGACCTATAAGCCCGCGAAACAGAGATTCCTATTTCAACGCCGGTCGTGAAAGTCTGAACTTTTACTTAAGGCATCTAAACCTTTTTAATTGAGGTTATTCTCATAATTGTTCAATTTTTCATGTTTTTTTCTTTGTGTAAAAAAATCAGTTTTGAGTCTAAATTAAGGACACCTAAGAGTCATATTCGAAGAAAAACTAAGTTTCCAGCTGTAGAAAGTTCTTAGATACATCTGTAGGCAGAAAACTTCAACAGGAAGAAAACAATTGCACCGCAATTTCGGCGGGAACGCGTGTGATTGGGGGAGCGCAAAGGGAGGGCGTGAATACAAACTCAAACCTATCACATAACGGACTTCGAAGGAAAAAAGTAAACACCGCACAGGCAAGCTTGAAAACTCACTTTCAACCGTATGGAATAATCACGGACATAAGCCTAGAGAAATCTACAAATATAAGATAAACAGCACGAGGATTCAATCGGCTTTGGCACTTTTGGCGCGAGCATCGAGAGCCGATCTGATCGGCGCGGGGCACTGTGAGGGTTAATCTCCCATGCAGAAAAATTGTAAGGCAATATTATGGCCAAAATCCCTCCCAAAATGTCAAATGGTTCTCCACTGTAAGTTATTTGTACTGCTAGTCATTTAAGGATTCCTTTCCTTCTGTTTGAGACCAGTAGTTTGTAGTGGCGAGGCTGGAGGGGAATCTTTGAACCTTAGAATACCCATTTCATTCTCAAGGTATATGCATATTTAAACTTTCCTATGCAGATGACCTCGCAGTTCCGCACTTTAACCCTCGGACACTCGCGCTAGTAATAGACACAGCGTCACTCGCGAGGGCTAAATATGTAGCCCAAACAGTTATTCGATCTGATGGACTTTCACGCGTTACTTTCGGTATTCAGTTTCAATAATATGATAAATACAGGGTGTCAGGGAATGTTCTCCTTAGTGCCTAGGCACTGCTACGTTAGGTGAGAGCCGGGGTTAAGTTGGCAGCATGGTTGCTGCTGACAGCGCGGCTGCCGCCGCTTGTATCAAAACAAACCAAACAACAAACAGTCCACTTAGAGATTTCTGTTTCTAGAGCTAATTTGCGTATTGGTTTACTTGGATTTCGCAGCATTATATCGGAAATTTCATCAAGTTTTTCATCTGTTAACAGCGCAGGCCTGCTTGTTCCTGGTACATCGTGAACTGAGCCAGTCACACGAAATTTACTTATCAAATCCCGAACGATATCCCGGTTTGGACACGTTGAATTAGGAAACCGCGCCTGAAATTTTAGTTTTACATTTTCTGTAAACCGACGTAAAACGTATTCCACCAAAAACGCTCTCTCTTCAGTAGTAAACATTACCGACTGTATCCTGTTGCACTATTCTAATAATCTAAACGCTCCCTTACTGCATTCACACTGACGCTCTCCACAGCACAGCACAGCACAGCTCACACGTGTGTTCTGATATCCTGTCGACCTTGGAGAAGACAAGCTAGTACCTGGCTGTCGGCGAGTGAGAGAAAGGCCTGACACCGCGTTGCCAACTTAACTCCGGCTCCCACCTAACGAAGCAGTGCCTAGGCACTGCGGAGAACATTCTCTGACGCACTGTAGTAGTATATATAAGTATTCTACGCTAAATCGGAAGATTTCATGTAGGTATTTATCTTCATATGGAGAGACAATACAATGTTAAGAAGAAATTTCAATTTTATCGTGCATCTTTGGTAAAACTGCAACAAAAATAAAACTAATGGAACTAGAACTGTTTAATTATTATTTGTAAATCTAAATACAGTATAACCCCTCAAATCCGAACTAATTGGGGCTGTAGCCTGTTCGGATTTCAATTTGTTCGGATTAGCCGAAATATATCCATAACATGATGACCAGCCCTCGTTACGGTATAGGACTGTAGCCTACATTGAGCGAGACAGGCTGGTTTGGCGCAAACAGCGACCGTGAAATAGTGAGTCTGGTCCAAAGTCAACATGACGGCAATGTAGCTAATGCCAGTGAGGAAGAAGAAACTTCGGCAGACAATGTGACTTATACTGAAGCTGCATCATCTGTTGACATCGCATTGCGCTTCGTAGAACAACACGCAGCAGCCACGCCAAACGATGTCATCTTAGTGCGACGCTGGCGCGCAATTGCCTCAGCCGGATGGTTTTCGTCACTTCTACAATATTGAAGATAACTGATTTCAAGTGAAAGATTAAGTGATATTGTGTGTGTTTCTATTGCTATTTCATTGTTTTAGCAAAGTGATTACCTACGGAATAATAATAACCAACGTTTCCGTTTCTCAATCCTGGATGATATAAGTAGTCTATGTAGGCACTTTTACACTATGCTAACTGTACTTCTTGTTCATTTTTCAACTAATTATGTAAAATGCGATCATAATACATAGTATATGATTGTTTTATGACTAAATAATAAGTTTCTCTTTTTTGCGGGTATTTTTTCAAACTTCAAATTGTCGAAAGATCCTCGTTCGGATTACCCGGGATTTCGGATTTCCGGGGTTCCGATATGAGGGGTTTCACTGTACTTACATTAGTGAATATTTGGATTAGAATTAAACAAAATAAAACTAGGTTAGATAATTTCCTTAGAAAATCAGCTCTTATTATGAACAATTTCAGTATTTTCATTTATTTTTTCTCGAAGTTTTGAAGTTTATTTTTGCCCTTTTGGCTACAATCAATAGCCTAGGAAATCCATAAGCATGCTCAAACAAATTTGTCGCTCAAGCATTCTGTGCAAATGGACACAATGATCCGAGAAGATCTTCATTGCACTTTGCGCATCTGTTCCTTGTCGATTTATATCCCTTCCTCGTCCGCACAAGAAGCAACAGCCTACTTTATTTCCACTACACTTGACCTATCATTACTTTCATCTAAACACTGATTGATTTGAAAGTCATCTACATGACGCCTCCTGTGAGGCAACGTTTCCTTTGCACGTTCAATTCTGAAACAGCGATGCTCGCGCGGGCTACTGTTGTAGCCCAGACGTCTTCCAATGCATCTGGTGTCAGTTTGGTTCAGTTGGAATCACACCCGTCTGTTAAATACAGCATCAACAGGCAGCTACAGAGATTCTCAATATTCTTCGCAAAAAATATACTCGGCGCTACAACAAAATAAATCACTGGGCTACATGTGTAGCCCGCGCGAGTATCCGAGGGTTAAGGATTCCTTTCCTTCTCTTTGAGACCAGTAGTTTGCAGTGGCGAAGCTGGAGGGGAATCTTTGAGCCTTATAATACCCATTTCATTCTCAAGAAATATGCACATTTAAATTTTACTATTTTTCATTGGCATAGGCAAATTAAATCTCTAGTTTCCGGTATTATTCTCTGTAGGCACGGCAGGATTGACGCCAGCTTCTCAGTGCGGGACTGAGCAGTCAGTGAGTCCCCTTTGAAACAGGCTCAAGCCTCTGTGGGTAGAGAAGGCAATTGCGCATACGTCAAGTGGAAGGTCGATATCTGAATTCGCCAGCAGAGAGCCTAGGCTCCAAGCAGAGCATTCGTGAGGCGGGCGGTATCTCAGCACGTGCACGTTCGTTTGTGAATTTTAAAACATGGATCAGTATAGTGAAGACCATTTTCTTCGCTGTCCTATGAAGAGAATATATTTTGAACACTGGTCTAGATAAAATATATCAATAAACACTGTGCCTCATAAGACTGATTCTTACCTTTCCTGTAACCACTGCTTCGAGTGAACGAAGTATGAATGCATTGAAGAGAGTTAAGACATTTTTAAGGAACTCCATGCCAGATTCTAGACTGGGCAATTTGAGTACTCTGGCTATTAAGAAGAGTTTGGTGAACTATCTTTCCAGGGATGAAATCTTCAAAGAACGCATCATTGATATCTTTGCTGAGTGAAAAACATGACGACTGGAGTTTATCAACAAAAAACTATAAGGTATGAACTTTAAAATACCTAGTTGCATGAATGTAGCTTCACTGCTGGTAGTTTGTTATTCCTGGTTTCCTTGTTCCAAACATAACAGTACAAGTGCAAGCTTGCATCCAGATCAGATAGGATTCAACGGAATATAACTGATAGGGTCACGAAAGGAACAAACAGTAAATGTCTGATTAGAGCTTGATATAAAATAATTCTTCTTCCTCGCCTTTACCCGTTACGCGGGGTCGGCTTTTTAAATCCAGAGGCACCAATCATTTCGATGTAAAGCATCATCAGCAGATAGTCCCAATACTCTCATGTTCCTTTGGACATTCGTCATCCATGTTGTTTGAGGTCTGCCGCTCCCTCTCTTTTGTGTAGCCATGGAAAGGCACTTCTTCACTACATGATTTTCCTGTCTTCGCATAACATGTCCATACCACCTTAGCCTGGTTTCTAAAAGTTTCTCAGTTATAGGCGCTACTTTGAAACCACCCCGCACATGTTCATTACGGATTTTATCTTTGAGAGTAACTCCACCTGCCCAACGTAACATACGCAACTTAGTGGTACCGGTATGTAACTTTTGCTCATGTGCCTTTGTAGTAGCCCATGAGTAGTGGAGTACTAGGAGTTCTGCCCCACTTCAGAACCCCCCTTGCTCTACTACTAAGCCTCAGCCATGTTAAATATCTCTTGAACGCATGGTCCGATTTTGACAAATGAGGTATTGTTGGACTCGGGCTGACGTCCTCTTTGCTATGGACCACTCGTTATATTTTTCAAAATTTTTTTGAAAATTTTTGTTTTCGAAACTATGTGATAGTTTGAAAACCAAACAGGATAGAACGTTGTGCCATGGCTCAAACGAACAGTCTTTATGACCTTTATTTTTTGTAATAAAACTTTTTTATTTTTTATATTTTTTGAAAACACTCGAATTTTGAAAATCCTATATTTTGGAAACTAGGAACTCTACAAAAAAAATTGTTTAACGTAAATCAATGGTCCCTACCCCCTCTACCCCCAAAATAAATTTCAAGTCTCTAGAATGAAAACCTGCAGTAGTGTGGTAGTGGGAAAGCTGCTCCACTTAGGAAGTTGTGAGCCCCTGCGACCTTGGAATGGAAGGAGCCATGCTAGGAGGGCGTGCTTGGATTCGTTTTTTTTCGTCTCGTCGTGCTCTTTACGGGAATGTCGGTGTCGAAAATGTGAAAATCTGGAAACACAGTCTTTTTGGGGTAAAAACGTGATTTTAGACTTTTTGCTATATCTCACGAACCAATAACGCTAGAGGCGTGTTCGACAGGTCCAAGGACTCGGGGTAACGTTCTCTCTCCTATGGACCACTCGTTATAATTTTTAATAAAATTGGAAACTCGATTTTGGGGTAAACACATGTTTTTTGTGATTTTGCCGATATCTCACGAAGCAATAACGCTAGAGGCATGTACGATGGGTCCAAGGATTCGGGAAGACGTCCTCTTTGCTATGGACCACTCGTTGTAATTTTAAAAAAATTGGGAAACGCGATTTTGGGGTAAACACGTGTTTTTTATAATTTTTGCCGATATGTCACGAACCAATAACGCTAGAGACGTGTACGAGGTGTCCTAGCACTCGGGCTAACGCCCCCTTTCAAATGTGGTAGATATTTTTTTCGAAAAAATAATTCACAAAGGGCCTAACGCCATACATGTTGAAAAAAAAATCATTACCGTTACCTGTTTATAATGTTTATAAAGCGTGGTGGTTGAGAGAGACGATACGGCTGGGTGTGTGTGTGTGTGTGTGTGTCGCTGACCACGGTGGCTGTGTTCAATAGATCAATCGCTATTTCGACGGGTCGGTGTATGACAGAGCGAGGGTGCGTTTTCTGATATTTTACCTTTAACGTGTAAACGGTGATGAGAACTAGGTTCTATGTTGGTCGAAGCGAGTATAGAAAACAAACTTACAGGAGGTGAAGGTCATTTGAGATTATTGGAAGGCGTTGATCTGACTTGACAACAGGTGACGCTTGAAGGTGAAATAATCTGACCATCGTGGTGGCAGGGGAGTGTGAAAGGCATGCACACACACATTTGTGAAACCACATGTAGGCTAAACCAGTGACATCCTGTTTTGCTTCGTACGTGACAAAATGCAAGTTGACGTGAAATTTGATCTACCGCAGGTGTTCGCTTGGGACGTTATCTATCTACATGCGCGATAACTGTTAACAAGTTACATCCTGTCTTGCTTCGTACGTGACAAAATGCAAGTTGACGTGAAATTTGATCCGGCACAGGTGTTCGCTTGGGTGTTATCTGTCCACGTGCGCGATAACTGTTAACAAGTTACATCCTGTCTTGCTTCGTACGTGACAAAATGCAAGTTCAGGTGAAATTTGATCCGGCACAGGTGTTCGCTTGGGTGTTATCTGTCCACGTGCACGATAAGAGAATGTTCAAAGCGTGGGAATCGCTGAATCAGTAAAAAGTATAATGCAACTTGTGGGAATGATGTCACAACCAATAGATAGGCAAGAGCTGCAAACAGCAGTGGTGGGAGGTGAAGGGAGGGAGAGGGGAGGGGGTGATGTATGAGAGAACACAGGAGGAAAGGGAAAGACAAACATGTATGAACATGCATGAAGCGCGGAGCGCTGTATACATAGAGCTATAGGTGGTGTACAACATGTGTGAATAAATAAAAAGTACACAGGTTCACACAACATGTAGTTTATTGATCCAAGAATTAAACGTAGAGTTAAACCCTAACCATTTGACGTAGAGTTTATTTCCTTTTTGTTTCAACACTTTTTCCACAAGATAATGCTGAGGAAATGCTGTTTTCTGAAGTTCATGGAGATAAAATCTACCTTTTATGGGTTGATGATTGAGGTCCTCGAGTAAATAGGTGACTGGAGTGTCCAAGTTGACTCGACGAATTCGAAATAGTTCAGTCCCCCACTGAGGCGTGTAACCCTTATTGAAGGCAGACTTAAATTTGCTCACACGAACAAAATCCCCAATGTTCAGTCGGTGACGTTTAGGATCGGCTGTTTTTATGGGGTTAAACAGTTTATCCAATCGCTGAATATTTTTAGTCACGAGCCGTGGCTTGGTCCCAATCGTTCTATGTTTGGTGTCATTGTAACGTGACACTAGCTCAGGTAACATGTCCAACCAGCGATAACTGCCCTGAGCGGTAAACGCTTTCCACATATGGGTTTTCAATGTTCGGTTGAACCGCTCGACCACACTGGCTTTCAGATTGCTGTACGTGGTGTAATGGTGAATATCCTTAGATTTGAGAAAACGGGAGAAGTCCTTGTTGAAAAATTCTTTCCCCTGGTCGGTTTGTAGCAACTGAGGTTGACGTTTGGAGTGTTGAATAATATGTTGAAAGGCCTTGGTAACTAGTGGGCCAGACTTGCGACGCACAGGTTCAACAAAGGCCATTTTGGAATAGACATCAATGACGGTCAACATATAGCGTACACCGTCGTTAACGCCAGCATAGGGTATCATTTCAACCAAGTCAGCCTGCCAAAGTTCATCCACACCTCGTGAAATCACCTTGAGTCGCGGATAGTGACGCCTAGCTGGGCGATGCAACTCGTGAGCAATACCCATTTTAATGGGTGAGGGCTTAAACAATAATTTTGGCATTTCGAAGTTCTTGTTCAATTTCTTGAATTTCCCAATCGTGACCGGTGTGGCCAGCTTGACGTGAGGCATGCAACAACTGTAGCCGCTGGACGAGCTTATTGGGATTGTGCCAGTAGGTAACATCCACAAGGGGTTTTAATGGTTTAAATGTCACTCCCGAAGCGGATGCTTTACGACGAGTACTTTGACTGGTGGGAAACATTTTTGCAATGATGGTTTTATATTTTTGAGATATATTGGCATTCACTTGTTGCGTGGGATCATACTGTCTTTTGTGAGCATGGGTATCCAATAAAATGGATTTATATTTGTCAAGATCCTCTGACGTATAATCATGGGAAGAGGGGGTCCGAGAAAAGAGCAGCTTTAACAGTCCTGGCGTTAATTTATAGTTGATGTTTTTAATGACAGCTTTAGTACGAGCAAATTTAATGGATGAATCGCCAATTTTAAAACTATCATTCTCATAGCGAACACCATACGTGGTATCTGTGTTTCCAATAAATAGATCGGTGAAATAGGGTTCCAATGTTGATCCATAATATTTTATTAAAATGGTTTTCAGTTGAGCTTTATGTTGAGGGGTGGCCAAGAGTTGTGAAAACGGAGACGCTCTGGAAGGGCAAGGTGTTTCGACCATGGCCAAGGATTTCTTTTTTCTCAAAAACTCTGCAAGGGGTGCGGCCTTTTTTTGAGGCGTAAACACTTGTTCCTCCTCATCCTCAACTTCACTAACACTAGTCAAATCTTCCTGTTCCTCTTCCTCTTCCTCAGGGTCCTCGTGCAGCGTCTGCGTGGCTTGTGAAACGGTGGGTAGCGTTTCAGATGGCTTGAAAGAGGGTTTCAACATGGCTTTTAGCGGAGGTGCTAAATGTTGTTGAATAAACAAAGCATGATTGGCACGTGATTGTTTCAATTGACGAAACTTTTGGCGAATAGTATGTTTTGCTCTAATAATATGCTTTTTTAATTGACTCTCTGCTAACGCCATGGTGTCTTGACAAATGACTTGATGGGGAATGAGACAGGGCCTTAAATAGCAATAAAATGATCAAACCCTAAGCGATACCGTCCTTGGTTGAGTTCACTTTGTTTGTCAATCACTAAACAGGCATGACGTTGAGTGTTCCAGCACTTGGCACACAATTCTGTAAACATTTGAAAGGTCATATCCGGATTCACATGTTCATTATAAATGTGACGACTGTTCCTCTCGTCCTGACGAAATAAAACAATGACATTGGCATTGTCACGAATCAACTGTTTGGACATTTTTGAATACGTTTGTCCAAGATA
Source organism: Meconema thalassinum (assembly GCA_946902985.2). NCBI lineage: Eukaryota > Metazoa > Arthropoda > Insecta > Orthoptera > Tettigoniidae > Meconema > Meconema thalassinum. Next base: position 168,428,513 of record OX336396.1, read on the forward strand.
GAAGCAATCGATATGTTTGTGGCGACCCATGCTGAAATAGCTTTGAATGATGCCTTGACGTTCAGTGGATACATCATCGAAAATCATGAGTGAATCAGGCTTTACCTCATCCGGTGAAATCACATTTTCTTGCATGGAAAATGTAAAATAACCCATATTCTCTTTTTGTAATCCAGACATGACTTGATCCAGAAACACGTAGAGGGGTTGGTAGAGAGATTTTGCAAAAATATAAATATTTTGAAAACGCAGACCATTGGGCGCTGTGATGAGCGTTAGCAAAAGATTAGTCTTTCCACAGCCGGAAGGCCCCACAATGATGCAGCGAATGGAAAATGGAAACAGTGAACCATGGCGTTGTTCACGTGATGTAGGACAGAGATGGGAAACCATGTCCCCCACGGGGAATGACTCTTGCTGCTTAATAATCTTCATTTCAACTAAGGCTTAGACAGGCTAGCCGGCTGTCTATATACAGGACACCGAACCTTGTCATAGAAACAGTAGACTGGTACTACAGGTTGACGATGGATGTCTTTGGACGTGCGTTGATGGCCAAAGCTAGGCCTGTCCTCATACATGATCCTAAACAGGAAACAGATCCTGCTAATAAACACTATGTGGATAGGTCAGTAGTGCCACGCACAAAACAGGGAGATTATGACTTTAAGGGAAAGCGGTTAACCCATGTAAAACATCCTCAAGTGTCTACAGACGTTACTACGAAAAAGTATGTGGATAACAAAGTGTATGAGTTTTATGACAAAGTGCCCCAGCTTATGGTGAATGGCTATAGCGCTAATCACCATCGGATTATTCACGTGGAAGACCCACAAGACGAAGACGATGTTTGTACCAAGCGTTACGTGACCCATGAAATGAAAAGGCTTTATAAATTTATCCCATCTGTGTTTTTAGTGTATCTGACAAATGAAAAACCTGTGAATGACAGAAACCATTTACCGCTAGTCCATGATCAGCACTCGACCTATGTGCTTGCTTCGGGTTTAAGCCACTATCGATTACACTATGATGGAACCATTCACATCAAATATGCCATACCTGATGAGAACCATTTACAAATAAAGATAAATGGTCATAGGATGTTGGTCCATGACCATGAAATGGTCAATGCAGGGGACGAATTATCCTTTTATCTCATGTTGACATGGGATGAAAAGCAAGCGGGAAAAACCATAAACGACTTCCCACTTTATGTGGAATTGGAATATACAGCCATGAAATAACCATCTGACGTTAGTTGTGATTTAAACTTTCTTGTGAAAGGTTGTGGGTCATTATCATCATGGTGAAACAAAGGTATGCAGTGAGAAAGACTAAAAAAAGGACATTGTCCTTGGCAAAGCCTGGGTTTTCAACATTCGAGGACAAGCCCTTGCGAAAGAAAAAAAGAAAAAATAATGTATTGACCATAAGGAAAGCCCTTCGAGCAGCACAGAGACAGGTTATTCCAAAACGTCGGCGACAGGTTTCAAACCAAGGGCGAGTGATTCCAGTCCCCAAACGAGCGGGATTTTTACCTGCATTATTTGCTGGTTTGGCTGCTCTGGGCTCACTTTTGGGCGGTGCCAGTGCAGTGGCGAAAACCATTAAAGCCGCGCAGCAGGGCAAGCAACAACTCAAAGAAAGTCAGCGACACAATGAAACGATGGAAGCGATTGCCATGGGGGCTAGAAATGCCAATTTAAAGCCAGCCTTTTATCAACAAGGATTTGGGATTTCACCATTTCGAAATATTAAAAAAAAAAAAATTAACCTCTGCCATAGCGAGACATGCCCTGACGCATCAACAAGTGGAAAGCTATGCTAAACAACTAAAGCTTTCTCATTTTCGAGGTGTGTTTATGCGAAACCAATTACCCCCACGACCTTGGAAACAGGAATGTGCTGTTGTCAATTTGGATGATCACCGAGGACCAGGAACGCATTATGTAGCTTATGTCAAAGAGGGATCCACGGTATGGTACTTTGACAGTTTTGGGAATTTGCCCCCGCCCATGGAACTAGTGACCTATTTTGGAAACAGGATCAAGATATATTATAATGTGAAACGAGAGCAAACGTTTAACAGCCAACAGTGTGGACGTTTGTGTTTAATTTTTTTATATAAGACGCAGCATAAGCTAAAACGCCACCAGTATGTCGGCAGAAAGTAAAACGTTTACAGTGCATGGACGTGGACCTGAAGTCAGCCTAGACTTTTACCCGCCTATCGAATTGAGTGAAAAACCCTATGGTTTAGGACTTGTTTCTCTTGAAACGTACAATCGAATATACAACATACGTGAAAATGTGAACAACAAGTTTTACTATGATGATTCTGTGCTCACCTTGAACTCTGGTGGATACACGATCGATGACATTTATGAACACATTTATGTGGTGTTGATCAATCAATATGGTTTAAAGTCATTTCTCGACGGAACGCACAAGTTTGAACTTGTAGGAAATACCAACACTCATCGCTGCAGTATTTTCTCCTCATTCAACGTTGACTTTAAAACACACCCCGATTCCATTGGCCCATTACTAGGATTTAAACCACGTGTGTTGGAGCCCAACAAAAAACATGAATCAGACCATGAAGTGAAATTCATTGAGGACCATCATGTGTCGGTGACGTGTAATATTATTAGCCAAGTGTACACCAATCAAGAACCATCGCATTCACTTTATGACTTTATTGTGACATCGCCCAATGGCTATATTATTCGTGAAAACCCTCCAGTGGTGCTTTTTCATGTTGTGGCTGTTGATAGTATTAGTAATATAACATTAAGACTGATCAATAGAGATCAACAACTCATTGATCTAGATTCTACCACACCAGTGACTTACAAGTTGGTGCTAAAGCCACTATGAAGTTTGTGTATAAAACAACAACACCGTCTAGGAATGGTGTTAGTTGTTTGCCACGTGAATACACGTTAACATCTCAGAACAAGCAGATTTTACAGCATTTGGGTTACCACGTCAACCCTCATGATGAATTCTATCCTAGAGATAGCGAACCACATCGAAGAGCAACCAGGAGTGGTAAGAATTGATCTCCATTCCTATCAAGCTCAAACACCTGGACTCAATAACAATGATGAAATTCAATTTGTTATCAACAACCAAGATATTTACACCCTACCGCATGAAAGTGTCATTCAAATTGAAGGTCGGCTCACCAAAGCCGATGGCTCTACACCTACCACATCCAAGTTGGCCAACCATGGTTTAGCCTTTCTGTTTTCTGAAGTGCGGTATGTCATTAACGATATCGTGGTGGATAGCACTCGAAATGTGGGCATTTCCAGTGTCATGAAACTATACCCCTCTTATAGTGAGGAAGAAGGTAAAACACTTTGCATGGCAGGTTGGTGTCCTGACTCGACCAATGACTGGATGGTACACACCGATGGAACCTTTACTGGATATTTACCTCTTAAACTGATTTTAGGCTTTGCCGAAGATCACCAACGCATTGTGGTCAACGCAAGGCAAGTGCTTTATCTGGTGAGAGACAGGAGTGATAATAATGCACTCAAGGGAGCTGACAATGCCCCCATCGATTCAAAAGTTCAACTACAACGCTTGCTATGGAAAGTGCCTCATGTGACCCTTAACGATAGCAAAAAACTGGACATACTCAAGATGGTAAAGAGAGATATGCCTCTACCCATGGAATTTAGAAGCTGGGCACTCCATGAGTATCCGCTATTGCCCACCACCAACACACACAGTTGGTCTGTAAAAACAGCTCGCTATACAGAGAGACCTCTCTACCTGATCGTGGGTTTTCAAACGAATCGCAAGTATCAACAAACCAAAGATGCCACGCAATTTGATCACCTGCAATTGAGAAATGCACGTCTTTTCCTCAACGGAGCTGTGTTTCCCTATGAAGGACTGGATTTGGATTTTTCAAAAAATAAGTTTGGCCCCCTGTACGACTTGTTTTCTAAATTTCGATGGTCGTATTATCAAAAAGAGAACGGCCCCATGCTACTACCCCAAGCGTTTAAGGCAAGAGCACCACTGATTGTTTTTGACTGTTCTTACCTGGAAGAGTCTGTCAAGCCATCCAATATCGACATTCGACTAGATTTTGAAACGCATGACAATGTACCAGCCAATACGACGGCCTACTGTCTGATTATTCATCACAAACAAGTCAACTATTATCCACTGTCCAACCAAGTGACGAGTGTATAAATAACAGCTCAACCCACGTTAAGTCGCTCAGTCATGTCTTGCTTTAAAGCCTCAAGAGACGTTACATCCATGAATTTAAACTCTGAGGAACAACGTTTCAAGACTTTTGCCACGTGGCCAGTGCCTTTCATAAACCCTCAAGCCTTGGCGGCTGCTGGATTCTACTATTTAAAAACAAGAGATGAAGTGAAATGTGCCTTTTGTCCCATCATCATAGACCAATGGCAGGAGGGCGATGAACCCATGCAGGAACATCAGCGCTGGTCACCCACCTGCCCCTACCTGTGCAGAATGAAAGTGGGAAATATACCCTGTCATTCAAGCTATCCCTCACTTGTGTCTCTGGGTGATGAAAAAAATACAAGTTACGATACATGTGGGCCGTATGGTATCCATGGTGCTTCGGTGAGCAGCTCACCATCAAAAACGCCTAGTTTAGAGACATTGGGACATCATCGGTGTTATGGACGTTACAAACACAAGAGACTATATTGCTGTATCAGTTGCTATCGTCCTTATCCTAAAATGAGAAAAGCCTGTAAGACGTGTTATGATAATAAAATGATGTAATTCTTAAATTCTAATTTTTGCATGTCCCCCCTGTCCTACCCTAACCTTAATTTGAAACTAGCATGGCAGGTAAGTCCATGTCATGATCACACCTGATCGTCAGTCAGTCGTCAGTTGAACTCGGTCCAGGCAAGCGTCAACATGTTGCGCACACTCATTGTGGATTGCCAAGGGTTTAAAATTGGTGACAACAAATTTATATTTAAACAAGTGGCCATGATCGATTGTACCACGTTTTGGATATCGCAAGCTACGCATTTGCTATTTAAACCACCCCATGCTTTTGATTTATTGTGTGAAAAAGACCGTAAACAAACCCAGTGGATTGAAAATCATAGACAACTAGACTGGAATCAGGGAACCATTTCCTATAAATATTTGGACGTGGTCATGAAAGCACACTTGTCCTCGGCCAATGTGGTATTTGTGAAAGGTAATGAAAAACGTCAATGGTTGCAACCATTTTTGGCGTCTTACTGTCAATGTATCGACCTCATGGAGTTGGGCTGCCCCTCCCTGCAAACGCTCATGGATACTTGTTCCTGTGGCAACATTACCCATACAGCCCTATCGCATGCGTGGCATCTCTTTCATTGGTTAACCACTCATGCCTGCTGGGAGTTGTTGAACAAAATTATAACTCAAGATTTACCTGTGAATGACGTCAGTGAGATTTCTACAAGCGACGTGTAAACATCTACAGCACGTGATACCATGGAGAAAGGCAATGCTACGGACAAAGCCATCGGCAAGTTCTTTGTGTGCAAAAAGAAACTAGACAGTTTTACCAAAGAGGAACTCTTGGCGCTGCCCAAGTCGTTCATTTATTATGTGGCTGCCAACGCGGTCAAAGAAATCTGGCAACATGTACCAAAATCATGGACTCAAGACCCTGTGTTGAGTGAATTGCAACCCTGTACGGATTACGATCACCATAAGCAAGTGGCCATGGCAAAAATACCGTCTATGCGTCAGTGTGCGACTTGCCAGCTAGTGAAACTGTATCACGGTCATAAAAGTCCGTGTAAAGACTTTGTTGAATCATTCCACGAGTGTCATGGCGAGAAAAAGCAACAACAACAACAAACACAAACATCGTCCACAGAGGAGGAGGAAGACCAAACCTTTCTACCATCAATGGAAAAGGATATGCCAGACCTGTACTGGCAATGGCGTCATTGACAAAGTGATTCAATACCTACCTTTCGAAATCCATCTTCCAGGTTATCGTTTTTGCGGCCCTGGAACTCGTCTCGAAAAACGTTTACAACGTGGTGATGTACCCATTAATCTTTTGGATCAAGCATGCAAGGAACATGACCTTTCTTATCGCCATAGTCATTCTGGTTTAAGACATGTGGCAGATAAATTGTTATTAAAGAAAGCTAAACAACGTTTCACATCCAGTGATGCCTCAGTAGGTGAAAGGATGGCAGCCCTAATTGTCATGAGTGCTATGAAAGGAAAGTTGATGATGCATGGACATAAACATTGAGGAGTGAGGAATTGGGATGTGTTTGTATTCTATTTTTCTTTTGTCAATTCACTATGACTATGAAATAAAAACAAAGGTTTGACAGAGCACGATGTTTTGTTATTTTTAATTTTAAGAAATCGTGATGTTGATGGCTGATTTTTTCATTTTACACATTTCACACATGATGAATTCCACTCACTGTCATTTATCATTTTGCAATTTACAGTTTTTGAAAACGTTCGTTTCAAGTTTAACGTTTTTGATGATATGGATTTTTCCATTTTGCTGATGACACATTTTAAACAATGTCCGTTTGAAGTTTTTGAATTTTCAAATTTCACACATGGCCATTTCCAGTTTTTAAAAATGTCCGTTTTAAGTTTTGCTGTTTTGGTGATATGGAAACATGGAATTTCCATTTTGCTGTTTCATATTTTTTCCATTTGATGTATGTCGAAAGTTGAGATTTGACAATGATGTTGATGCGAGTGCTTGACCTTGATAATACTGCAATGTGTTGATGTGTGTTTGGAGAAACGTCGAGGTCTACGACTACTGCAGGTAAGACTGTTTTTACAAAAATAATGTCTATTGACTGCCACATTTCAATGAAAAAACGAAACTATTTAAAACAAAATGAGTATATAAGTGACCATTTACCCCCTCCCCACCCACCCACCCACCCTACCTCACCGTGTTTGCTCTGGTCAATCATACACACCAGTTTTCTCTCTCCAGTCATACATTCACACCTGTCTTTGGGAACAAACACAACCACTTTATTTATTCCCAAAAGCACATTCTTGACATGTACACTCATCCCAAAAGAACTTTTTTTAGTTTACCATTTTACTATTTCAAAAAATAATTAAATACTAGTTATTAAAGTTACTAAAAATCTTACTTATTTCATATTTACAAAAAAAATCAATTTTGTACAGCGTTAAAAGAATCACACTATTTACCAATCAAAAAATTTTTAAAAAATAAGGTTGCACACAACTTTTTTAAAGAGCAAAAGGTCCAAGTGAATTGTCACTATTTACAAAATCTACTATTTACAATGACAGAAACCAATATTTACAAAATTCTAAATCTACAAGTTACAAAAAGCCATGTCCCATAAACGATTAAACAGTGAAATCACACCTCCTCCTCGTTGCGATCATAACCCCAGGGCAGGCTAGTGAGCAGGTCATCAGCCCACACACGCTTGTTATCCATGGAGGCGAGGGTGCGTTTTCTCTGTTCCACAAGATACAAATGATGGTTGCTGGATTGTATCCTGCACTGTGTATGAGACATAGCTTTGCCAGTGCGTAAAACCGCTAAATAATCGTCTACACGTAGCGATTTTACCACTGCCCTACCTACACCTTTTGCTCTCTTGGCTTCCTTACAGTCGAGTGTGCGGTAAGCATACATTTTTGAAGCCAAACCTACGAATTCCGTCATAATGGAATCACCGCATTCATCTTTTAAAACGCCCATTTCCTTCTTGTTCTTTATGGGCAGCTGAAACACGTTGTCAGCACTATAGCAAGAGGTGTCGAACCAGTCACTATGTTGCCTCATGACGTCATAGGGGTTGCAGTGGCGAATGTGGTAAATGAATGAGTCCGTGTCCATATACAAAAGAGAGACGTCCTCAAAATGGCGTTTCGCAAACTCATAGTGGAATCGATACATGACCGATTTAGAAAAGTCTAAAATGACTTGACCCAAGTAAATGGGCTTATCCATGGTCACGCTGGTCTTACTCATTTCAATAGTAGCCAAATCCTCATCGATAATTTTGATCGATTTGAAATTTGGCTTGGCAATGTACCGCCGGGCACCCCACCGCCCCTCCCAGACATTCACCAATTTAATGTCACGGTATTTGCGGACATTCTCCATAGACTTGCCATAGATGCAGTTGTTCATTAATTTAAAAAAATTAATTTCAAACTGCTGTGTTGCCATTTGTCGGTGCTCTGTGTTGAGTCGCATGTATGGCTCAAGCCATGCTTTTTGAGCAAAAGAAATACCCCTGTGGACTTTCTTCAACACCAAGCCTTGGGCGAGGCATTGCACCAATATTTGGATATGTAGCACATACCGATTTTTGTTGTAAAGTGTGCCCATGAGTTTTTCAGTTTTCACTTTACTGTCAGGGGGAACCATTTGCTCAAGACAGAATGGGAAATCGGCATGTTCATCATACAAGGATGAGGGATATTCAATATCCACTTCTAGCACATATCCACGGCCTGTTTCTTGGCTAGCCATGTTCACATGAAATTCTGACACTTGTTTCTCTGTCAGCCAAGCAAACTTCCCATAGGGCAAAGGCTGACTCATGGCGTAACCGTACAAATTATTCACGTCATAGTACATTAAGTACGATTCTGGTTTGTCTGGTGAATAATCAGGCATGTAGACATTGTTCGCTTCAGCATGGCGTTGGTTAAGCGACACAAAGCCGCCACGAATGCCCTTTTCAAAAAATAGAACCATGTCTACATCAGTGAGTAAATCCAATTCCACTTGAGTGTATTTCAAAGCGGCATCGAACGAGAGTCCAGGACTCGTGTAATAGTGAGCCGGGTCAAGACCGTAAATGTGTTGACACAACTCACGGAATTTTTCAAACACATCAGTGAGCAGCAATACATCCAGTTTTAGGTAATGCAAAGCATATTCACTTAGCGTCTTCATGCCAAACACTCGCCAAACTTGACATGCATGTGAATAGTCTTCATCGGAAACGGTACTGCGTGTTAGTTTCGAGTAAAATTTCTCTTGTGGAGGGAGTTTTCTTTGCTTTAACACGTCCCAGCTGTTGCAGAAATCATACGGGAATATACCTTTCCGAATGCACAACTGAAATTGCTCAGGATCATTAAAATGCATTCTAGTATTTTTTAATTCCTCCTCATTCAAGCCATTCACAAGGCTGTCTAGCGAGGATGCCATAAACTTAAAGGAATCCAAAAATCGAATGCTAAAGTCGCCCAACCACCATGTCAGGGCTGTAAAACGCTCATGGTTTTGGGGAATAATGGTAAACGAGCCCTTGTTAACATGGCCCAATTCACGAATCAAAAACTGAATGTCATAATTTGCCAGATTGTGGAAAAAGACACTGATGAAGCGAGGAGCTGGAAAGTTCAAGTTGCATTTACTATGCGCAGCTCCACGAAACTCCCCCGTAAAGTGCGAGTGATCACGAACGGTGTCTTCAGCACTGATCAGTGGCTTTTCGCAAATATGGCATGTCATGGCATGCTCATACTGCTGCTGCTGTTCTGGAGATAGACTCATGGGTACTGGGTGGTTTAGTAATTCCTGTACATCATGAGTCAACTTGACAAGTTCATCCAAGAACCATTTGGCACAATCTGGCCCCTCACGGTATTTGTAAACGGATTGTGTGGGGTCATGGGCACACACCACATTAAATCCTATGGCAAAGGGTTCATGTTTTTGAATGGGTGTGGTTGAGCTCATGGAGGGATCTGGTTCACATCCCGCCATGGGTGTGGTGAGAGCTTCGAAATCTGCATATACCACATAGGGAACAGTGTCACGCTTATGAATGTCCTTAAACTTTAACACAGCCTTGTCCCCTTGTGGCAATATCAGTCTCACCGCTTCCTGAGTAACACAATCTACCCTATGACGTTCCAAAGAAGTAGGCGTCCAAAAGTATTGGAGACAACGGTCACAAATATGCTTTATACCATGTGCTTTGGACATTTGACTGCTTAGCAATCTACTCAGGCTTTTAATGAGGCAATAGTGATTCACTTCTCCTACAGATAAATATAAAAGATGAATGTGATGTCGTTTCGGTTCTTTTGTGGCATAAAGAGGACCCACAATCTCATCACCGTCAAGGCCATACACCATGAACGAAAAGTCCTGGTTGTCTTGTTCAAACCTATGGATCTCGGTTAAGTCCATAGGGAACGATACTCGAGTTAAATTTAACGTTTGTTTTAATTCATCAAACTTGGCCTTGTACTTTGCTGGTCTGTTAACATGACGATCTTGAGCTGGCTGCAAGTACGCAGCCACAGCCCACAGAAAGCAATCATTGTCACGATTCTTTATATTGACCACAGCCTTTTTCGAAGCTATGGCTGGTGGTGTTTTAATATAGCTAGACCCAGCGTTCAACGGGTTGAATTGACAAATGTTGATTTGCAAATAATGAATTTTGTCTAAGGCAAGGCCACTCGGTCCTTGTTGCAGTTTATCAAATTTTGACAGCAAGGCATTCACCACGTGGGTTTCATACCACTGTTCCAAATTATGGGCTATGAATAGCTCTTGCATTTTACTGCAAATATAAAATGTCTCTTTATGCTCTACGTTCTTCTTTTTATATATGAAATCGCACACCAGTTCTGTATTCACCTTTAAAGCCGTATGCAACCTTTGCGCTGTACAAATTTCAATTTTAAAAATTTCAAAACAAGATTGTAAAAATTCTTTGGGAATCAAACTTTTTCTAACATTGACCACACGACCAGAGCACACACGTGATTTGAAACAAGACTCAAGGGGCTCCCAAGTTAACGTATCCGCAGCAGTAAAAGACATTATTTTGAAAGAACACTCTCACCTGAGTTTTCAGCTGTAGACTGCTTGACAAGGGTTCCACTCTAAAGCCACTTGGTTTTCAACTGTATTTGCTATAGCAGTGAACCCTTCTTTTCTCTCCAAATATCTAAAAAGAAATAAAATAAACCACCATAAGTATATCCATTCCATATAGTTTATGCATTTCATAAACAAAAACAAAATCAAACAGGTTATATTATATAATAAAACAAATCTCACTTTTACGTGTAATGCTTTGCTATATTCCCGTCTCGTGGGCTAGTGTGGAAATGGTTTCCTCTTCTATCGGTCTGTCTTTCTCTTTCTTTAATATCGTTCACACACACACACACACGACAAGTAGGCTATACCGGTTATCTGCAAACAAATAAATAAATAAAATCATTAATTACCTAATCAATAAATAATTGCATGTATTTATATATAAATCAATAAATGTATAAATGAATAAATATATACCTACCTCACAACAAGAATAAGTATTTTCCACCAACACCAAAACTGTTAAACAAGGCCAAGTGTTTCACACAACGCTGTAGCGTGTTCAAAGGTAGTCACATAAGTGCGAGTGGAAATGTCAGCGACGTGTCTTTATATATCACATTGCATGTATAATCTTTTTTTTTCACGCTTTGAACATTCTCTTATCGTGCACGTGGACAGATAACACCCAAGCGAACACCTGTGCCGGATCAAATTTCACGTCAACTTGCATTTTGTCACGTACGAAGCAAGACAGGATGTAACTTGTTAACAGTTATCGCGCATGTAGATAGATAACGTCCCAAGCGAACACCTGCGGTAGATCAAATTTCACGTCAACTTGCATTTTGTCACGTACGAAGCAAAACAGGATGTCACTGGTTTAGCCTACATGTGGTTTCACAAATGTGTGTGTGCATGCCTTTCACACTCCCCTGCCACCACGATGGTCAGATTATTTCACCTTCAAGCGTCACCTGTTGTCAAGTCAGATCAACGCCTTCCAATAATCTCAAATGACCTTCACCTCCTGTAAGTTTGTTTTCTGTACTCGCTTCGACCAACATAGAACCTAGTTCTCATCACCGTTTACACGTTAAAGGTAAAATATCAGAAAACGCACCCTCGCTCTGTCATACACCGACCCGTCGAAATAGCGATTGATCTATTGAACACAGCCACCGTGGTCAGCGACACACACACACACACACACACACACCCAGCCGTATCGTCTCTCTCAACCACCACGCTTTATAAACATTATAAACAGGTAACGGTAATGATTTTTTTTTCAACATGTATGGCGTTAGGCCCTTTGTGAATTATTTTTTCGAAAAAAATATCTACCACATTTGAAAGGGGGCGTTAGCCCGAGTGCTAGGACACCTCGTACACGTCTCTAGCGTTATTGGTTCGTGACATATCGGCAAAAATTATAAAAAAAACACGTGTTTACCCCAAAATCGCGTTTCCCAATTTTTTTAAAATTACAACGAGTGGTCCATAGCAAAGAGGACGTCTTCCCGAATCCTTGGACCCATCGTACATGCCTCTAGCGTTATTGCTTCGTGAGATATCGGCAAAATCACAAAAAACATGTGTTTACCCCAAAATCGAGTTTCCAATTTTATTAAAAATTATAACGAGTGGTCCATAGGAGAGAGAACGTTACCCCGAGTCCTTGGACCTGTCGAACACGCCTCTAGCGTTATTGGTTCGTGAGATATAGCAAAAAGTCTAAAATCACGTTTTTACCCCAAAAAGACTGTTTCCAGATTTTCACATTTTCGACACCGACATTCCCGTAAAGAGCACGACGAGACGAAAAAAACGAATCCAAGCACGCCCTCCTAGCATGGCTCCTTCCATTCCAAGGTCGCAGGGGCTCACAACTTCCTAAGTGGAGCAGCTTTCCCACTACCACACTACTGCAGGTTTTCATTCTAGAGACTTGAAATTTATTTTGGGGGTAGAGGGGGTAGGGACCATTGATTTACGTTAAACAATTTTTTTTGTAGAGTTCCTAGTTTCCAAAATATAGGATTTTCAAAATTCGAGTGTTTTCAAAAAAATATAAAAAATAAAAAAGTTTTATTACAAAAAATAAAGGTCATAAAGACTGTTCGTTTGAGCCATGGCACAACGTTCTATCCTGTTTGGTTTTCAAACTATCACATAGTTTCGAAAACAAAAATTTTCAAAAAAATTTTGAAAAATATAACGAGTGGTCCATAGCAAAGAGGACGTCAGCCCGAGTCCAACAATACCTCATTTGTCAAAATCGGACCATGCGTTCAAGAGATATTTAACATGGCTGAGGCTTAGTAGTAGAGCAAGGGGGGTTCTGAAGTGGGGCAGAACTCCTAGTACTCCACTACTCCCATGTTTCTCTACCATAGAGTAGGATTGGCCTTACGGCAGTTTTATCGTTCTTACGGGTATTTTTGGATCACATAAAACTCCTGTTAGTTTGCGCCATTTGCTCCACCCAGACGTGGACCTATGGATGATATCGGCGGTTATCGTGCCATCTTCAGCAATGACAGAACCTAGATATTTAAATTCTGTTACTCTTGGTAAGGTTTCAACTATCTAGTGTAAGTTCCATATTTGCCATACTGGGTTTATTGCGGTGATATAAAAGAATTATTGGAGGATATAAGAAGATCATCAAATCTCAAATGGTTTGTACTTACAAAACTTAGAGTTATTTGGGAAGCAGTATGAAAACCTGACAGAGGCAGTGGAGAGCTGGTCAATAAACTGGGAATCCATCCTAGTTAGCAAAACTTTCCTGCACCAACAATGCTGGAGAGAGCTCATTTGTAACCACCGTACCCCTACAAGCTGAAAGGGTTAAATGATGAAGATGATGATGACTAACTTATTTACTTAATATCCTAACCAGGTTGTGTAAAATTAATTGCAATAGCTGATGATGTGGTTTAAGGGTTTAAGAGGGCGTGGTGGCGCAGCGGTCAAGCTGTTGGCCTCTCACCAAGGTGGACCGGGTTCAATTCCCGGTCAATGCATGTGAGTTCTTCGAAGTGAAATGCCATGTCCTGTGGTTCGGATTCCACGTAAAAAGGAGGTCCCGTGGCTCATGATCGCATGATTAGTGGTCACGTAAAACTAAAAGCTTCCTAGCTTTTTGGTTTAAGGGCTTAAAAAAAAGGCGCTGCTCCTATTAATAAAGAAGCAAAGAAGCTTGGCAGCTCCGTAAAACAAGAATATCCTGTTTGAGGAGTAGGACCATAACAAATGAAATATTAGACATCCTAATGACCACAGATCAAGTGACATCAGGGTCAGAACCAGTGCTTTTTATCAGGGGGAACGCGGGGGGTAAGCGTACCCCTTAAACATTTGAAAACTGCTTAAGAACACATATTAGTACATTTGTATATAGTCTGGCAAATATAACTTCCGACCTGAAAGTTCATCGATCAGGTGGCGTCAACGCGCTGTTCATAACAACTGGAGGAGATATGGAGCAATCCCCGATTTAAATCGATCTATCGAATCAGTTAACTTTGGTCGGCAACTCGGCACTCCGTTCTTATAAGCACGCAGGCAAGTGTTTGGGGACGTGGTAGGTTGTTATTTTGGACGTGTGGTTAGTTTTGAAGGATGAAGAACTTAGTTATTGTTGTTTTAAGGGGCAGAACTACGAGGTAAAGGATGGAGAAAATAATGAACTATTTAACATCCACCCAGGCATCGAAAAAGCTGAAAGTTAATGATTCGAACACAAACAATGACCGGACTTTGCAAGTTACCGAAAATTGTAAGATCGTGATGTTTTGTCGACTACAACTGAGAGCACCCCTTAATTATTTTGTTAAGAAGAAAAGCACTGGTCGGAAGAGTACAAAAATTAACCTATGGGGAATTTGAAATTATTGTCCCATTTACAGTAGGAATATAGGAATGACCTAAAGGAATAGTACCCATCGTATCTCTTGAGTAAGACTTGAAATGAGACCACAGTCTGGATTCGAACCCAAATTTCCTGCTGTCTGTTACAGACTCGGCAAACCACTTACACCACCACAGCTCTTGATGTGACCAGGGCTTTTGTAATGTCTTTGATGGAGAGAGCACCCAGCGAAGAGTTCCTACATGTCGTAGAGAAGATAGTGTCCTCGCAAACAACTTTGGAACCACCTGTACACCAAAGTTGTAATCTGGGATCATGCATGGAGATTCTGGTGGCCGGACGGACATGAGTAGTTATGTGCACTAAGGCGCAACACCAAGAGACAGGCTATATCTAAAAAGACAAGATGAAATGACAAGTGGATCTGGACCCCACTGCTGGTCGTCATTGAAATGGTCTATCATTTTCATCTCCAGGCAAATGCCATGTTGGCAAGCCGACCTACTAATAGACCAAGGCTGCTTCCTTCCAATTGTTTGCCCTCTATCTTTTCTTGTTAACTCCTCTCATGAGGTTGGTGTCAAGGAGGACATTCAGCTGTAAAAGCCACTGTTGCATGAAAGTCACCTCACCTCATCCCCAATTCTTCAAAAAAGGGGAGCCAATAACAGCTGCTATGCCACTGCTTTCTATTACTGCTTCATTGTAAAAGAAATATAGTGTATATACAGTATACAGTATATATTTAAAAAAACATTATATTATAGTACAGTTACCTAACCTGTAAACACAAAGGCCCATCAACATGTTCTAACAATATAAACTTAACACAGCCATACTTGATGTCATACTACAGCTAGTTTCAGAAACACTGACATACCATAGTGCAATCAACAGTGACAGTAGAGTCTCAGTTACTAAATCTGATATGTCAGATTAGTGGGAAAGCCAACTGATAGGCAAAGAGGAAAAAACAATATTGATAATACTGTATTCATATTATCATTTTGGGATATGTGAAAATAGATGAATATGGCAACATGGTATTGTTTTCTATTCAAAATGGAGGCAAGGTCCCTCACGAAACGTATAGGGTATTTCAATGCATTGCTTATTTTCACATGGTATATCCCAAAGACGATAATATGAACAGTATTCCAGGCCATGAAAGCCTTTATCTAAACACGGTACTGTTAATCATTGAAATGAGTTAAGGAAATTGTTCCCCTTGGAGTGGTTGTGACTGTTGAGTAAGATTTGAAAACTTGGCCACAGTCAGGATTGGAAACAGAATTTCCTGCTGATTGGGCAGGTGTGATAACAATGTGGCCATGCCTCGACCTGGACACAGTTCCAAGTGCTGAGGAGCAGCATCCTGGATATTTTGGATAAAATACGAGTCCCATCTAACTTAGCCAGTCGAAGCTGATAATGAGAAAAGGGATGATATAACTTACCGTATTTGTCTACAGTCATTCAGAAAAGTATGAGCTGTAGGATGTTCAGGTGAAGGGTATTTCCAATGGTAACCGGTGGACAATCCCAGAAATGGAAGTGGAAACATTAGAGTCTTTGGGGTCATCACTGACGAGCTTATAGACTGCCGGTTCTGTCCTAATTTTAAGGCAACATGAATATATATTGCTAACCTCGCATTCTTTTTTATTTTGTCCATTTGAGTTCTTATTTTGTTTAAGAATCGTACTTAACTTATAATTTTTGTTGGTACTTTCTTAGAACATTTTAAATTCTGTAGACAATTCTTATAATTTTTTTTTTAATATTTCTGGAAAATATTTCAACAAAAAACAAAAACATTTACCATTTTAGGAATATGTAAGAAAACTGCTGTATTGATTAATAACTAATATTAATTAAAATGCTTCACCAATCAATACAGATTCTATTCAAATGTACGGTACATGTTTCGATGTACAATGATATCTTCTTCAGCGTTTGTACAATATTAAAATAAAATAAAATGGATACCGGTATCCTTACAATTGATTTGATCAAATGAAAATGAAAATCCACAGCCTGCTTCCAGTCTCCAACCGGGTCAGGAATGGAATGAATGAAGCCCCCATCTAGCGGCGAGGATATGGACTGTGCCGGCTGCCGAGGCCTGACGCACTCCTCTGGGGCAATGTTTAAATGAATGACAGATGAAATGAAATGATAGTGGAGAGTGTTGCTGGAATTAAATTTTTGACAGGGAAAACCGGAGTACCCGGAGAAAAACCTGTCTACCTCCGTTTTGTCCAGCACAGATCTCACATGGAGTGACCGGGATTTGAACCACGGACCCAGCGGTGAGAGGCCAGCGTGCTGCCGCCTAAGCCACGGAGGCTATTTGATCAAATAAACGTTCTAATATTTATCAGTATTAATTTTAAAGCTATGCATTGTTTCATGCAAGTTTTGGGTTATATTCTGATATATTTGCAATGTGTGTGTGCTCTTTGTATTCAGACTACCTGTAAGTGGAGGAAGATATTAAACTGAAAAATTCCCAGCTGACACCAGTGTCATCTATACAATATGCAGGAACTCCCTTCCTTAGTGCTCACTTCAACAGAGACTTGGAAATGTGTTATAGTTGAGGCATAGCCACAGCGGTGAAGGTGACTAAAATTCCTCTGCCCAAACAGCAGGAGATTGGGATTTGAACTCTGACTGTAGTCACTTTTTCATGTCTTACTTTACAAAATCATTAATGATTATCATTATTATTATTATTATTATTATTATTATCATTATCATTGACACAGTTGATATTAACATTCACTGTACATGGTGTAACACACACATGAAGCTCAGTAAGACTGGGTTGGTTATCTACAGTAATAGGAGCTCTGAAAATGCAGATCTACAGTGTAAACTTAGAATATGTTGATAATTCTCTGCTTTAGATGCATAGCAAGATGATATACAGGGTCATCAATTTAAGTCTCGCATCCGATACCGATCACGGCGCGGCAAGCTCTCGCGCTGACACCCGCTCGCTGGCCGGTAAAAAGTGCGCGACTTCTCCCCACTACTTCGCGTCAACCTACAGTCATTTAATAGCAATTTCTAGTGAAAATAATTATCTACAAACTTACCTGGTTTTACAAGAAATGTTCTCTAACGGAAGAAGAATACTTCGCATAAGAAAGCACAATGAATACACGTTGTTCTATAGAAAACATCACTTCGCATAACAAAGCACAATGAATACACGTTGTTGTACAGAGAACATCACTTTAAGGCAACACATAAACTGTAAAATTGCCCCGAGACTGCACTGTATGTTAGGTCAAATCAATTACGTAGCACTTCACAAGCTTGAATACGCCGGAGATACTTACAGCTTATTGCAACATTGCCGATCGCAGCGCACGTGTTCATTGCGGGGAGAACGCCAAGGCCACCTTGACCGGCATAGCGGCGCGTACATGCGGGAAATAAAATGATGACCCGGTACCATACTCCACAGATGATGATGATGATGATCGTGTGGCCTCCGGAGAGGCCGAGTGCAGGTGTTTCTAGTTGACGCCCGTGGGCGACCTGCGCGCCGTAATGAGGATGAAGTGATGATGAAAACGTCACATACACCCAGTCCCCGAGCCATGGGAATTAATCCCAGGAGATTATAATCCCTGTTGGCTCGGCCGGGAATCAAACCTGGGGAACTTCGGGCCAAAGCCTAGCGCGCTAACCGTTTAGCCACGGAGCCGGACATTCCACAGATTAAAGCTGCAGATTAATTCCCTTGAAA
Organism: Meconema thalassinum; assembly: GCA_946902985.2. Taxonomy (NCBI): domain Eukaryota; kingdom Metazoa; phylum Arthropoda; class Insecta; order Orthoptera; family Tettigoniidae; genus Meconema; species Meconema thalassinum. Next base: position 168,447,017 of record OX336396.1, read on the forward strand.
CTTTTGCCTTTAGACTTAATCATCCCATTGTAGATCTAAAGCTGAGTCCGCCTTGTTGCGTAGTGGCTAGCATTCTTGGCTGTCATTGAGAAGGCCCGGGTTCAATTTCCAGGTCTGCCAAGAAATATAATTCTGGTCTGAGGGCTGGAATGGAGTACACTCAGCCTCGTGAGGTAAAACTGAGAAGAGGCGGGATTGATTTCAACCACAATCATCCTGGAATTGGTTTTCCTCGGTTTCCCCACTTCCACTCCAGCAAAATGCTGGGATGGTACCTAACTAAAGGCCACAGCCACTTCCTACACAAATCCTATCTGAATTACACATACTGTACACACACTAGTCAGTGGCGGCTCAGGAGTGAGTCGGAAGGTGACGCGACGCAAAAAAAATAATTAAAGCAACTTGCAGTTATACTGACAGGGACGGCCCCTTTGTGTTGAGTTTTCTTGCAGAGCATCCGCAATGTTGTTCATGTTTTTCCAACTCTTTAATGCCGATTGAATTCCTTAAATGTTAGATTGAAGACTCATGTTTCTGAAATGCACGAATGACATTATTTCAGGCTCCAACCCCATTGTTGTTCCACACTCCTGCTTTCAATCTAATCAATAAACATGGCCAACAATATAATTTTTGTGTGTAACTACTACCAAACGACCACTTATGTTCATCATTCCATCGAGATTTGAATTTTCTAACGAAAACTTTTGAATTGACGTTGTTTTTATCACCACATGATTTTTCCAAAGACCAACCTTCGTTAAGTATCGGTAAATCCCTAATCTTCATCTTTTCGCCGTGAAAATGGAGTTTCCAATAAACTGCACACAAAGTCTTGTAGGTTTCATTATTGCTAATTGTCATTACACTAACAAACAAATGTAAAACATATTACACACGCTGGGGCGTGGTGGCTCAGCGGTCTAGCTGTATGCCTCTCACCAAGACGGTCCGGGTTCGATTCCCGGTCTATGCATGTGAGATTTTCGAAGTGAAATGCCATGTCCTGTGGTTCGGATTCCACGTAAAAAGGAGGTCCCGTGGCTCATAATCACAAGATTCACGGTCACGTAAAACTACAATCTTCCTTTTTATTACACACGCAACATGTCGCTATCTAATATACGAACTGTACGTGCAGCGTGGACAGCAACTGTCATAGTACAGGATAGCTTGAAATGAGATCAATGTGGATGAGCAATCACTGGTGAAAGACGACTCACTTGCTGGCTGAATTCGCATCACAGAACTCCTGTTGCCATGGTTACCGCTGACTTCCGTTCCACCTCCGGCTTTACTCTATCACCAAGGCAGGGACGTTCTTGTCAGCAAATTCCTGTCGCATCAGGCTATTTGAGCAACGCAGCAGTATTCGCCACCGTTCCGTTTGAAGGTTGATGTTCATGCCTTAATTGGTAACACCTAATGCAGTAAAAATCATGTTTAAAAACCCTAATGAATGTCAAAATATTAAATCATTACTTATTTTGTAAAAAACCAGGTGACGCGCCAATGGAAAACCACCAGTGACACTAGTACAGACATCACAGTGACACAGGTCATCAGACAAATTCTACACACACACAAGTACATGGGGCTACATGACCACAATGTTGCAAAGCCCCTAGAGCATCAACAACAACAACATCTAAAGCTGACAAGTTTCTGTCACATCAAGGGTATTGACTGTAGATATGCGTTACAGAAGCTCCTATTACTGTGGACGGCTCAACTCACTGAGCATTAGGTATATGTACAATACAATCTTTGAGTATAAAAAGAAGTTAATCCAGATTCAAATCTGTTTCAAAATGTTTGTAATAGACTTGTGCTTGCCTGCCAACTGTCTATTTCTCATCTTGGATACTGTTTGGTTCAGAATTTGTTTTCCAAAATTGATCTGTAACCGCTTGTATCCTGAGAATGTTGATGATGATGATAATTGTTGTTTTAAGGGGCCTAACATCTAGGTTATCGGCCCAGCTCCTGAGAATGAGGCACTTTGTCATTTAAGTCTCCACTTCAACAAGTCACTAATGTACTTTCAAGATAGAAACATATGTACAGAAAGAATGCAGTAACTAAAGAGTGGTGCATATGTGTACACTTGTGAGGAAAAAACCTATTCAATAGGAATTTTGCATCATTCCCCACTGAACATTATGATCCTGTGACAGCAAGAGTATGGTATGATGTACCTAGTCATACCTAGAATATTACTAAAGTCACCATTGAGTGAGTCTTTCACCAATTCCAACTTTAAGCAGTCGAAATCTTCCAGGGTAAAAACCAAACTACCTTAAATTTTCTTTCAAGGAGGTCCCTTGGCTCATGTTTGCGAGATTTATGATCATGCTTCCTTTCTTTTCCTTCACTCTAAAATAGTTTCCAAGTAACAATGTTGACATTATTGTCACTGTCAAATATTTTATGATACAAAACTCCTTTTGAGCAGTTCATATAGTGATCATTTTGTTATTGCACAAAACTCAACTTATGACTCCCTTGCAGTTTTCCACTAATTGGTGGACTTAATCACAGTACATTTCATGAGTCATTTGAATCCTTATATACAAAACTAATGAAAATATAACCTTACACGGTTACCAGGCACCAACAGTAGGCTATCACTCCCTTACTTTCTAACTCAACAAATGCTTTAACAGTTATGGTGTGTGTGTGTACCTGAATTAAGATTGCTCCTGTCACTTTCAACAGTCTGATTAGCATTATTTTTGCCTCACTCTTCTTAATAGAGTTGATTCCGAGGAAACACGGAGATGTAGGAAACCCTCGGCATGGCCTTGTCCATAGCTGGTCTAAACTCCTTACCGATAGTGATCTGCTTTTTGTTATCCATACCAGGATCTGGTGCATGAACCATGTTGAGACGCTTTCGTTTGTAGTAGAAGATCTCTCCAGCTAAAGTCACCATGGCAAGTGCCAGACCAAATATTGTTGCAATGAACACTCCACCTAGCAAAGGAAATTGTATTAGAATATTTGCAGAAAAATAATTATCGTTATCCTAAGCTTATGTGGTCTAGATACTACTGATGAAAATTTTGTCTGGTGCAGCTAGGACTAGGAGGTTAATGAATAAGAGAATCAGAGCATGATCTAGGAGGCTATGGTTAGACTTGATGCTTAATCATTTTAAGGTCAGTGGTGTAGAAGCACAGGCAATGGGTAATAGAAGATCATGGAGGCATCTAATTTGCTCAGATAGGCATAGCGGTCTACCATGAAAATAAATGAATGAATCATCTTGGTGTACTGAATAAAAATATGAGCATTTCAGCAGTAATTTATTGTAATTTCAAATTCAACTGCTGGATTAAATTACTTGTTACTGAGGCATGAAAGTAATTATTTTACTGTAAGATGGAATATTGGCTTTTACTGCCAAGTAAATAATCTCCATCAAATCTTGTCAGTTATTGCCATGTCAGTTGTAGGCTTTCGCCTGGGTGCACTAAGTCAGGATTATAATGTGCGCTCTTGGCACACACTGCCCAGACCACCACTGGGGTAAGTGAAGTGTGGCAAAACCCGGCAAAAAACCTTGAAGATTTCTTTTTTAATCACCTATCCTCCCAGTTCGGCTTCACCCGCAAACCCTGCGAGGGATCATTCCTGCAAGGACAGTATCTGGGAGCTGAGCACACTTTGTCAGCAGATACAACTGGGGATGGTGACAGGCCGATCACTCAAGTGACTGCTAACTTGAGTCTAATTAAAAGAGGGTCAGGGGAGGAATTTTGGAAGGAAGTTGGCCATGTACCTGTTGAAAGGAACCGTCCCGGCATTTGCCTGGTGGTCAAAATGGGAAACCACAAAAACCATTTTCAGGATGGCCGAGGTAGGATTTGAACCCACACCCTCCTGATGCCAGCGCATTAGCACTCTTGGCCACCACAAGATTTGCTGGAGTTCGACTATTACTATTCATGAAACAACATACTGTACATCATTTCAAGAATTGGATTTTAATGATTATACTAATGACCAAAGAAGCATTAAGCTATTAGGTTGCCTTAAATCACTAAAGTTCATTTCATGATATAGTGACTAGGATTCTCAACTCTGCCAAGAATTAAAATGTCTCGACATGATCCAGTATGTGATCTCCTAGCCTTGTGATACTAAATGAGAACCAGCCAGATGTTGTGGTAGAAAGAGGAGAAATGAAATGTCCAGTGAGTGTTTATTTACCAGAGGTATTTTTCTTTATAGGATTATTTTGAGAAAAATAATACTGTTTACTAGTAAATTGAAAATACGGTATACAAAGAAATATACTTGATAAATCAGTTCGAAGGGGGTGTAAAGGAAGGTTGCTAGGTATGTATTGGAGGACGACAGGTGGACAAGTAGTGTGTTTGAAATGATTCAGAATTTGGGTTAAACATTTCACTGATTAACATACAAGGGAGAGAAAGCATGGGAAGATATTCGTGAAAGTATAAAGGGTCCGATTTGATGATTCTTGTAAAATTAATCTAAAGAATAATAATAGAGGGATGTAATCTACTGTATTGTGGGGAGAGGGGAAATAAAATGCAACCATTTGCCAGAGGACATGTTCAGCCTTATGCCTCCAAATGTTCCAAAGCTAATCAAGCAGTGTCTACTAAACAAGAATGCGAATAAATTAGTGAGTATTAGTGAGCTTATGTGTGCTGGAGGGAAAGGGTGGGATTAGTATTTCATCATTTGAACATTTTTGTTCTTATTTATTCTTTCTGCAGAAAATTATCTATTTCTCATTATCTTTGTGCATATGGTACAGTATTTAAAATTGTAATTTATTGTAAGTTTTGCACCAAGGGACTATCTCGCTATCTAAATACATAAAACAATTCAATTTAAAAAGAAGTGTAGACACAAAATTAATTATAAAATACTAATTCTTACTGTTGTTTTAGTAAGATCACTTAAAAGAACTTTTAATAATGTGGCATGTATTCATTTATTAACTCAAAGTCTTATGGTCATCATGAGCCTTTGATGAAGTAAATCTATACTTACCTAAACTTTCCAGAGTAATGCCCTCACTGTCATCAGAGTTAGGACAGATTCCTTTGGCAGATGAGTTCCAGAACTTTGCAGTCAATGACTCAAAGTACCGATCCTTCTGCAAGTCTAGAATTCTAGAGTTGAAAAGAAAGATATGTTATGGTCGCAAGACTCCCTCAAATATAAAGCTATCCTGATGGACAGAGAATAACACACAATCCTAGGTACATGGAAAGAAACTTAAGTTGAATTAAAGTATTCCAAATAATACAGACAACACAATTTGAAGATAACTGTGTCATAAGCCATAAGCCACACAAATGGTTTCTCATCTTAATTCTTGCCATAAGCCACACAAATGGTTTCTCAGAATAATAACTGCACCATAGAAATGGCTTTAGGACATAGAACAATCATATCTGTTGAGTAATGGCTTTATTACACAAGACATCCAGGTCGTGCGACCGGTGTCGTGCCGAGCAGCCGGTGCGGCATCCAGGCAGTCACCACCATGTAACTCAGTGTCTGTTCGACCAGTGAGGAAGAGATAAGTTGTACATGAGAGGAGTTACTGTTAAGCTAAGTTAATTAGTTAAGATGAATGATGAGTACATGCTTCTCCTTATGCTACTGTTGAAAAGGAGGAGGCGAAGGAAAAGAATGATGCAAGTACATCCTATTCTATATTTAAGACAATCTAAAGGGTTGTGCTATACTCTTTTTGATGAGCTTTGTGCAGACGACTGTAAGACTTCCAATTGCTTGCGAATATCAAAATCCACTTTTTATGCGTTTTCCATTGCCGATTCACTTGCCATCAAGACCACAGTATGCAGTAGAACGCAAGTTAGTTAGTTATTGTTGTTTTAAGGAGCAGAACTAAAAGGTCATCTGCCCCTCGTAACACAGATTAAAATATACAATATTTGGAATAGAATTTAAAATTTAGAGGTGGATACCTAAATTTGAAAAGACTGAAAATTAATAAAACAAAAAATTAAATAAAACTAATAATTATAAAAAATGAACAAAAATTACGGAAAAATAAACCTCATCATTCAAAAACGAACAAGTGGTTGAGTCAATGTTCACTGGAAAATTTAGATTCCAGGCCCTAACCCACTCTCACTTATAAAGCAGATGACAAGATCAGCAGCCACCGCGTCATCGGCTAATATAAGTGCGAGTGTCATCTGCAAACCAAGGTTTCTTCGTAAGTCAGCAAGATCCACGCACTCGGTTAAAATGTGGGCCACGGTGAAAACGGCTCCACAGGCACAAAGTGGTCTTCCCTTCTCAGCAGTAGAACGTACAAATGGGCACTAATCTAGTAGTGGTGGCAGCTCACTGGCTGCCTACTGTCGACCAAAGTATTATGTGCACTCGAGTTTGAAGGTTGTTTGTGAAGTAACCAATAGACCTACATAAAATCCAATAAGATCATCATTTTCGTCGTTCTATTGCACGTTGGCTCATGTAGGTTTGGAATTTTTAATTTATATTTTAATATTTTTTGTCGCAGTTGGAGCACAAAAAGTGCACGTTTTTAAGCGTGTTTCAACCATGCGTCACATTTAAGAATTATTATCTCAAAAACCCGTCATCAGATCGAATCCAAATTTTAACACAATATACATTGGAATGTTGTATAACTGGTTTATTAATTTCAAAATATTACGTGTCCAAGAAAAAAAGTTGTTATCATTTTTGTAAGGTAACTTTTTCTCGGCTCGGGGTGGTTGGAAAATGTAGTTCTTAGTTGCGATGTAATCCTTATACATCAAAAAGTTATGCTGTATGACTGTGAAATACGAAAATTAACTCACTTATTTTATATCGGTTTGTATTTGTAGGCGGAAATAACACATCGTTCACCACCTACCCGCTCCCGGAAAAGCTGCACAGCGTTGCCGAAATAGAGCTCATCACGCATCATGGCGTGCCTCGCTCGGAAGTGATGGGCTCCATCACAGCAACGCTGTACAGCTTTCCCGGAGCGGGTAGGTGGTGATCGATGTGTTATTTCCGCCTACAAATACAAACCGATATAAAATAAGCGAGTTAATTTACGTATTTCACAGTCATACAGCATAACTTTTTGATGTATAAGGATTACATCGCAACTAAGAACTACATTTTCCAACCACCCCGTGCCGAGAAAAAGTTACCTTACAAAAATGATAACTTTTTTTCTTGGACACGCAACATTTTGAAATTAATAATCCAGTTATACAACATTCCAATGTACATTGTGTTAAAATTTGGATTCGATCTGATGACGGGTTTTTGAGATAATAATTCTTAAATGTGACGCATGGTCGAAACACGCTTAAAAACGTGCACTTTTTGTGTTCCAACTGCGACAAAAAATATTAAAATATAAATTAAAAATTCCAAACCTACATGAGCTAACGTAAAATAGAACGACGAAAATGATGATGTTATTGGATTTTATGTAGGTCTATTGGTTACTTCACAAACAACCTTCAAACTCGAGTACACATAATACTTTGGTTGACAGTAGTGTAATAAGCTCCATATGCTACAACGCCCGGCAACCAGTCTGAGTAGCCAGTGGTCGCTGGAGTGGTTGTGGGGCACGGCAGCCAGCTGGCCAACCATCTTTGGTCGCGCGATTGGCTGTCCTAGTGTGATAACATCCATAAGAAGCAATGCCCTATGACGAGATGCTCTACCAATCGTGCCGCCGGTTGCGCGACATGCCTGCCTAGTGTAATAAGGCCCTAAGAGTTGAAATTATGACCACAGTCATTTCAAGGTATCGGTACTACAAAATGTCTCAAGGAAGGCTCAGCGAAGCATGCACTCTCAATGTAGATCCACCACTGTCAATGAATGCTGCTGTATGCTCTGGATTCTCATTGTCCTGAAATTCTCAGATGTCCTTTGTTAAATTCTTGGTTATTTGGCAAATTTGCAGGTCTTTCGTGATTAAAAGTCCCAGGAAATATTTATGGAATGTGCAAAATATTATTCAATCGTATATTAACTTATTTGCAAATTAGCAGGTTGTGAATTTGGATTGTCTGCAGTGACGGGCTACCTGATTACTGCATCTACATTTGACTTGGTGCTTCGTGTTGACCGACTGAAGAGCTACAATTGACAATGGTGCAACACTCCACAGCAAATCCTGGATTGGAGCGTTCACCACAGGTCCATCACATTCAAACGTGATCATGGCCAGCTCCTGCACAGATCCTAGACGATATGATACTGTAGCATCCCATGCTTCTCGTTTACATCATCATCATCATCGTCAATTTCCATTTTCCAGCCTAAGCCGGGTCGGAGCAATTATGACACCCCTCCAATTTACTCTGTCTGTCCACCATCCTTCCTCAGACACTGAACTCCACTCCAGATTCCGTTCTCTCACAATGTCTTTCACCAAATACATCCACCGTACTCTAGGTTTTCCTCGTCATCTCTTTCCAGTCATCCGTCTCTCCACCATTTGTTTCGGCATTCTTTCATCATTCATCCTTTTCACATGTCCATACCATCTCAATCTGTTCTGCCCCAGCTTATCATTCAGCTTCTGTACATTCACTTCCTTTCGAATGTCTTCATTTCTCACTCCATCTCTCTTAGACTTCTGTACCATACTCCTCAGGAATTTCATTTCGGCTGCCTGTATTCTACTTTCATCTCCTCGTAATTGGCCAAGTTTCTGCTCCATACATCATTATTGGTAAGTAATAGGTCTTGTACATCACTTCCTAAGCCTTCAGTGTAATCCCAAATTAAACTCTGAACCTGATGATAGAAAACACTCCCACATTGTATTATCTTGTTGATCTCCATATCCAATCTTAAGACTTTCCATCAATTCACTTCCTAAATACTTCAAGTGCTCTACTATTCCCAGATCAACATCTTCAATTTTACAACACCACTGCAAAAATAGCAATGATGGCTGGCTGCCAATGGCTGGACACAGAATGTGCATCATGTCACCAAATTTCCTTCTGTTCATCACAAGTAATTCTACTCATTGCTGAGCATCGTGACCCCATGAACTAAGCAGTGCCATCCCAGCCAGTTACTAGCTTGTATTAAAGCATACTGAAGAGGTAAACCAGTGATCTTCGTAACTTGGTCAATCCATCTGCTCCCTGCTCTCCCCCTTAGTCTTATGTCCTCAATCTTCCCTTCCATGGATAATTTTTTTAAGTTATCTTCATATCTTCCCACAATATGTCTGAAGAACTAAAGTATTCTTTGGTTGACAATAGAAGAAAGATGCCAAGTTGTTTAATAATTGATTTATTAGCTTTCCTCTTCTTCCAGAAATGTTTCTGCTTAAGCAGGTCCCACAGAGCCTCTTCCAATCTTTTCTTACACATTCTGTCATTCAGCACTTCCTGCCATTGTTGTCCTCTCTGGTTCAAGTCATCTTTCACTTGATCTGTCCATCTTGTCCATGGTCTTCCTGATGGTCTTCATTCAGACTCTGACCATTCCAAAGCTCTTTTTGGTAATCTCTCTTTACCCATTCGATTTACATGTCTGAACCATTTCAACCTATTTTTCTCCATTGTTTCTTTTAGGGGGTTGATCTAAAGTGTGTTCTGTATTGTTCCATTTCTTAACCTGTCCCTTCTTGTCTTTCCCAGGATCCCTCTTAGAAAACGCATCTCTGTCGCTTACAGTCTACTCAGGTCTTTCTTGTCCAGGTCCAACATTCTGATCCATAGGTTCAAAATTGGGAGATAATGTGATTTGTATATTTTGGTAGGTGTGTTCCAATTCATAATTATGTCTGACATGCTATAATATAATTTTGAGCAGTTTTGCATCCTCTTCGAAATTTCTTCTTTGAAGTTACCTTTCCTTGGTATTTGTAAGCTTCTGTTTCTTTGAGAATTTTTCCATTGAAACTAACATCTTTTCATTTTCTTTGCTGAGTTTTATTACTTCAGTTTTTGTGAAGCTAATTTCCATGCCTCTTTCAGTCTATTTTATGCACAGCATTCATCGCCAGCACCAAAGCTCAAATGCATCAATAAGCTGCTTGTCTGGCCTTGAGAGTCCGTGATTCGCAACTAAATGAGAAGACATAAACACAAGTGTCTCAGCCAGGTGGATTTTAGAACTGTTTGTTATTGCTCTGTTTTGCCAGATCTTGGTTAACTTCTAGCTACTCGTCCTAATGTGATCCGTCTTCTTATCTCATCTTCACAACTTCTCGTATTGCAAATGGTTGACCCAAGATAGACGAAGGATTACACAACCTCCAATTCCCTTATTAAACCTGTAAGTAGTTTATAAATTTCAAGAAAATAACGTGTGGGGTAGAAAACGCCCCATGAGCATGCCTGTATCCTAAATTTTGGTGCGTGTGCTCGAGGGTTAACTATTTCTAAAAGAAGTATGAATTTACTATATCCATCTTGTCATACACAATGTTTTGCCTAGGAGAAATATGTCCTTAGGAATACACACTGGCATGATATGAACCGGATTTATCAAGAAATCATTTGGTATGTTCAAGGTGGTGGCAAATGGATGTATTGGAGTTTGTATGAAGATTGATCATTAATGAACTCTATAAATTTGTTAAATAAAATGTCTGCATGGTTAAGTTATTAAGATGAAATATAGGAAATGTTGTGAATTTTGACTATTAGGTTCATGAATATGTTAACATTTTTTTCAGTCTAGCTGGCTCCTAGAAAGAAAAAAAAGATAAGAGCCTTACAGTAGTCGCATATGATGTGTAACATCTGACATGTTATCCTACTCGTATACTACACAGCCTGGACATTCTTAAAATGTTAATTTATGCTCCGTTTTCATACTGGTACTATGATGAATGTATAGATTGAATTGGAGATATGCTACCGTCACACTTGTTTGAACAAACATCACTTATTATATTGTAAATTAAGAGGAGGAATGAAACCATAGTCTCTAGCCTATCTATAGACTACTAGAATTAATATTCAATACAATCAAATTTCCCAACTCCTACTTGGTGCAAACTATTGTAATTAAAATTAGATAAATTGTAATTTCATGTAGATTCTGTTAAAATGACGCATAATGTTATGATAGATATCGTTTAAATCGATAATCCGGTAGCAAAAGTTATTGCCGGGACTGGGGTTCGAACCTGAGACCTCATGATTCGCAGACCGAGATGCTATATACGCAGCCATTACAACCACAGAAATGTAGGGTACAAGACAGATACTCATTGTCACGTGCCGGTAATAATATGGAAGTATTTTTTTATGTTCCATTAATATTTTGCTTTTTTTTCGATAATGTTCCTGCATGGAATTGAGTTTTAAATTAGTTATGAATATGCCTACTTGACAGTAAAGGGAATTCCTATAGTGGTCTATTTTCTTTTTCGTGTGGCCTCCTTAGAGGCCGAGTGCAGGTCTTTCTATTCGACGCCTGTGGGCGACCTGCGCGTCGGGATGAGAGATGGAATGGATGAAGACGAATGAAACTGGGCAAGGATGTGGAAGGTATCGGCCGTGGCCTATCAGAAGGTACCGTCCCAGCATTTGCCTGGTGTTGAAAATGGGAAACCATGGAAAACCATTTCAAGGACGGCCGACGGTGGGGCTCGAACCCACGCGTCTACCGAGTCAGCAGAGAGCTTGGTCCCATGACCTAACGCTGCGCTTTAGCCAGCTGAGCCACTGCTGTCGGTATAGTGGTCTATGAAAGGCCCGTATAAAAATGTCGATCACTGCATTACAGCAATGTGGGTGAATATCTGAATAGCCATTGTGCAGAAACATAATACCGGCTTTGCCGATTAGTTACAATGTTTCATATTAAAGCATATAATCATTTAAATACTCATACGAAGACTTTTAACATGTGGTTTGTGTTTTAATCAGTTGACACCAGAGTTCGCATGAGCATTTACCGTTCAGTATGAAAGTGTTGAGCAAAGTTACTCGGGGCATGGATGCCCACCAATTTTATCCAGAGATTGAAAAGCAGACTCTTAATAAATCATAATTGTTTTCAGCATATATGATATAATGAATATTTTTACACCAAAGGACGACAACTTGAAGATAATTTATTGTAGAAATATCTGTAATGGCGCCTCCAAACCTTGAAGTAATCCGTATGTTATATACATTCCACATGGTATCACTGCCAGCTAAAGCAGCTAGGAGGGATGCGATCCAGCTGCCAGTGCATCTTACACAATTCCGTCCGATCCACTTCTGTCCCATTTTTCAAAATCACTCCCACAAAAATATCCAGTAACCGAGTGGAAAGATGTTACACATCAAAAATTGGAAGGTTTTGGATACTTATTTTAATTTTCAAAATGGTTATTTGTTGATACAGTCTATTATTCTTCAGTTGGTTGCAAACCCCAACAGAACTTTAAGTTTTCCTAATGTTGGAAAACCATCAGTGTTATTGCATATTCTTCTCTCGAATTGGCCTACTTATAGTAAAGCCATCGTAACTTCCGACTTGATGTTTCAGTGGTACGCTAGAGCTATCTAGTGGTCAGATGTGAAATCACAGGCAGTCATTCAAATCGATACATCACAACAAATTGAGCTACTTTCACTAAATCGCGACATTGCAAACGAAACTCGATTTGTCGTGATATATCGATGTGAATGACTGCCTGTGATAGGCTAGTTAAAAGTGATTTGACATTTGACTGCTAGTAAGCTCTAATGTAGCACTGAAACGTCAAGTTGGAAGTAATGATGGCTTTACTATAGGACTACGTTTATTCAACTGGAGGGTCTTGATCTTCGCCCAGTATTGACGCAGCTATTGCATATTATTGATGAATTTCAAATTTAGTTATGTCCAGTTGTATCCCCATTTCCCATTACAATTTGCTAATAATTGTAATTTTTTAAATATTTGGATCTCTATTAAAGTGTATTGAGGAGGTTTGGGAGAAGTGACTGCTATTATCGCCTCCCTGTGCATGAGACTTACTTTCGACTTATTTCCTCCTGAAGGTGACTTCCTTGTTGGACTGCAATAGCATAGGGCTGCTCAGCAAACATCTCTCCTACTTCAGTCAAGTTACAGTTGCGTGATACCTCATAGCGAATCTGAGCTGCATCATGGATAAATGCAAACTTGCCTTCCTCTTGCTCAATTACCTGCAGGAGAAAAATAATGTATTACTGGTAGTGTTAAATTATGTTTTCAGAAATATATGCTAAATGTATGCTTAAAATTATGACTGGGTACCACTACAATAAAAGAATTAAAAAGCAGTGCTCAATGGGCAATTGGTACTTAGTATAAATTCTTGATGAAGGCATATTTAAATTAGAGATAGGAGGGTTTTCAAGTGTAAACAGGTTCTCTTTAACCATGTCCCTTCACCATCCGCCAACCAATACGTGGCATAGTTGCCAGCATTCTTGACTGTCGCCCTTGGGGTCTGGGTTCTATTACTGGCTCTGCCAAGACATTTTATTCTCTTCCGATGGCCGGAACTGGATACACTCTCAAGGAGAGGTCGCCATGTGGTTTGCTTGAAAAGCGCTCAAATTTGGAGGGTTTTTCTCTTCATAAAATTTATTTTGCCCCTGTTCGAGCGTTTTTGCCAATGAGGCTTATCGTGTTCAAAATTGAACGTTTAAAATCAATTCTCAAACCTCAGGGGCCACTAGTTGGCTATTGCTCTGCTAGACTAATCTGAAATGGAATTGCAGAAATATGAATGCCACTGGGAATCTAAGTCACACTGTGCCGTAGTCATCATGCATGTTAACACAACACTGTAAGCATTTGTCTAGGTAGCTTTTATTGATCATAGAGGAGAACTCTCTAGGAATTTCAAGATCAAAACCGGGTTATGGTAGGGGGATGGATGGCCTTTCCCCTATTTTATTTAATCTTGTGCTTGATAAAGTCATCAATACATGGGAATATGCATTGAGGAATCTGGAAATCAAACCGGTGACCATTGGAGCTGGAACTCGTAAAATCGGGATCAGATGCTTGGCTTTTGCAGATGACATAGCAATTCTAACCAACAACTCTAAAGATGCTGTTATTTCTGTCCAAGCACTACACGAGATAGCGATAAAGGCAGGTTTACGAATATCGTATAACAGAACCAAGTATTTTGAGAGTCATCATTACGGAAAAGCCCCTTTAGCAACTGCATATGGAACAATTGGGAAAGTTGATCACTTCTGTTATTTCGGCGAATGGGTCCACCCGAATGGCAGAGATGGCAATTCAATCTCGGAGAGGTGCACTAAACTCAATGCAGCCTACTGTATATCACGTAACCGCTACAACAAAAGGTGTATTTAAAGAAATGCAAAGATCTGTCATTATATAACCGTTATTAGACCACAGTTTTTATATGCAGCAGAGACCCTCTTGAAAAACAAGAAATGCAACATAGATAATTTGGAGAAAGTCGTAAGATGTATCCTTCGAAAAAATCATGAACCAAAATTGCTCCTAGATGACTCTTAACGACTTACAGCAAACACCGCACTATACCGTCAGTTAGAACCAGCCACCACTAACATGCGACGGAGACGACTGAAATTCTACGGGCATCTCTTCCGGATGGGAAACGATAGAATCACCATGAAGATCTTCAACTTGATTAATGGCTACAAGACTGGCAGCTTGTGGCTTAATGAAGTGAAATGACTTGAATAATGCTGGGATTTTAGACTGTGATATTCTTGACCTCTCCAATTTTTTTTTTATTTAGTCAATTTACCCTCTAGGTTGAAGCCTCCGTGGCTTAGGCGGCAGCACGCCGGCCTCTCACCGCTGGGTCAGTGGTTCAAATCCCGGTCACTCCATGTGAGATCTGTGCTGGACAAAACGGAGGCAAGACAGGTTTTTCTCCGGGTACTCCGGTTTTCCCTGTCAAAATTTCATTCCAGCAACACTCTCCACTATCATTTCATTTCATCAGTCATTCATTTAATCATTGCCCCAGAGGAGTGCGTCAGGCCTCGGCAGCCGGCACAGTTCATATCCTCGCCGCTAGATAGGGGCTTCATTCATTCCATTCCTGACCCGGTCGGAGACTGGAAGCAGGCTGTGGATTTTCACCCTCTAGGTTGGTGGTTCCCACGGATTCAGCGAGGGAACTCAACACTACCGCCTCTATGGGCAGTGTCCTGGAGCTTGGAACATCTGGTCGGGATGGATACAACTGTGGAGGTGTGATCAGCACTTCGCCCAGGCGGCCTCACCTGCAAAGCGAACAGGGGCCTCAAGAGGTATGGGAAGGGATGGAAGATTGGGATGGATAGGCTAGGAAGAGGGAAGGAGGCGGCCGTGGCCTTACAGTAGGTACTGCCCCCGTAAATTGAATTATATTGAGACCACGATGGCTGTATTGGCAAATATGAGTAAAGTTACGGATGTCATAGTTGTGACGTGTATATTCATGACGTAGGCACGGATGACGTAGAATTCATGCAAGTAGGCTGGTGGAGCTGAGATTCTTGGTGACGTCATGATTTTGTTCGAGAAAGATCGGAGATTTACGACGCAGTCGCAGGAAACAAGGTATTGTGCTAAGGAAGAAGTTACGCTATTGGAGGAGAGACTCGAACCAATGAACGATAGTTTGGAAGGAAGACGGAGATTGCTGAAACTACGATATTTTATTACTTTTGGCATGCAGAATTGTGGAAATCTATTTTCAGTTATGGCATTGATTTGGAATTTTGAAGAAATTAATTTTGAGTTTTTGAAATTTGAAAATCCGTCAAGTATAGCCAAAGTTAAAACTTCTAGCAATGACGGAGCAACAGGCTATGGAAGGGATGGATACGCCCCTTAAGAAGTTGATAAAAGGTCGTGCACAGAAGAGAGGAGCTCTCATATCTCATATATCTCATATCTGATATTCTGATACCGCATATATATTTCAGATGTCATAATGTCATTTTCGAGTCAATAAGTGAAGCAAGTCGTCTTTAGCGTGTGGTTAAAGCCCGGCGCATCGAACGAACACGGAGCAGTTCCATTTTACGGTGTTTGAAACTAGGCGAAGTTGAAACGCGCACATTAACGTTTCCACCAGATAAGATATCAAGAGTTAACTTCAGCCTTTATTATAATTCAATTGGGCGGTACAACATTGAGGTGTGTAGAAGATTTGAACAATTTCACAGTTATACTTCGAAAGATATTGGCACTTTAAGGCTGCCAACAAAAGTGATTTTCTCGCCACATGAGAAACACTTTTAAAATTCCACATTATACACTACGGCTGACACGTGGAGTGCAACAGTGATATTGGAGAATACGTTTGGTAATACAACGATACAGTCTACTATGGAACATTATAATCTTGCAGTGCTTTCAATGATTATAACGGAAGTTGAAATGGAAGGCTAAGGCTTTAATGCAATTGGGACATATATCGATTGAGTGAAATAACAGCATGGAACTTCGTTAATCGTCATTCTACAAAAGCGAGCATGTAGTGAACATCCAACTACACTCATGCATCGTGAATCCATCGCTGAATTATACCAAATGACAGTGGAAATATTTTCATACTCCACGATTATGAATATTTCTGTGGAAATAACTACAATAAACTTCATGAAGAATTACGACCGGAACTTCAGGGAACTTTCAAGAGAGGCCAGGGTGGACCCGGCTCACAAAGAAGATTTTTGCCAGAAGGATATTTTTCGTATCCATGGAGCAGTGCAATTTCCGGAGAAGGAAGCAGTTCGATTCTCCGAGGGCGCTGATTCCAGGTTCGAGGTCGGAGCACATCTTTACGCTGGTGAAATGGAACCAACAGCAGTTTTCTTTGAAAACTTTCCTCTAGAACTTCAATCAACAGATAAGGTAGTCGTGAACGTTTCTTGTATTATTTGAGTCTTGTAGCGATATCTGAGCAACCATTCTTCCCATATTTTCTGTCCCATATTTTTTTTGTGCCCCATTTTCTTGATTAACATTTCTGTACTCAGTACACTTCGATGATTTATGCCTTTTTCTTCGATTTGTTGAGACATTGTTATGTCATTGGCATAGTTAAATTAATTTTGGATCAGTTGAGACTGATAATTTAGATTCTTTCAGTAATTTGCATATTTTTGTAGTCACGATTTGACTGTAAAGTTAACGATTTTCTATGGCAGATTTGAATTCAGACAGCGTGTCATTTTATTAAAGTAATTCTATTCAGTAAATTACTTTGACCAATTTTCTGTCATCCTCAAGAAAGAAGAATGATTAAATGATTTTAGAGCGTTAAAATCTATTACGATATCGACGATCTTTGAAATACTAGTCGTCTTATGAACATGATTGCAACATAGACATTTATCATTGCATTATAGACAATTTTATGAAATATGAACTTTGATTACGATTTATTGAATACACTATAGTAATGAACATTTGATAGGAGTTTTTCTCAATTATAGATTGGAACAATAATGTTTGCATTCCACAGTCTAATTGTATTCTATTCGACTATTTATACAGTTTAGATGAACTTTGATTGAAGATAGTATTTTTATACTGCGTTACTTTGAAGATATTAATCTCAATTTTGATAGACCAGGGAGGAGTGTCTAATCGTATTTGCTATTAAATTTATTTGTGATTGGCAAATTTTTACTTCATATCGATTCATGAATGAAACCCACGAAGGTTAAATAATAACAGTCATTAATACAATTGATGAATATAAGAATTTTTAAAGAGGAACAATGGATGTATAATCGTTAGTTCAGTGGACATGTAAAAGTCGCTGATGAATAATGCCCTTGAATAATGAAGGAGGTTCCCACAGTAATTAATGAAGTTGATGAATTTATAAGTGGAGGATTTTTGTATGTAGTTTGGAAGATTTTTATGCCATATATATGAAGATATATGATGAATTTTGGGCCAATTTTTGTGCAATTTTGTGCGTCTTGAGCGAAGTATTTTCCCGCTGAATGTATTGTTCTGGTTCTTTGAAAGTTATTCATATGAAGATACTGTTAAAATTAACAAGAGTGTTAAATAATTTGAGATAAAGATTTTGAATGGAGGTTACCGTCACAAATATTAATGATTATTATTAAACCTTATTAAACCTGAATTTGACAGTTAAATATAACTAACCTTCATTGGTCGATTATATCACCACGATTTGAGTAATTATCAACCGGATAAACGTGTGGTTTAATGTATTTCTTGTATAAATAATATAAACAATATTAATATTGTAAATAATTTTGTAAATATCTTTGATAATAATTTGAAATGATAGTGATTAATAGAGGCGTGTATAAAATTTTCAATTGTCGTTTGACATTGTTATAAACAAATTTATTATTGTTATAAATAATTAATGAACTTTTGTTATTAACATTAAGAGTTTTGTTTTTATACTCTAAACAACGCTAATTAAACAAGTGGTTTGAACAAATAAATCATGATGTGGGATTATTGGAGTATTCCACTGGTGTTTGAGTGGAGCATTTAAAACATTTGCGTGATAATATTTCAGTTGAGATGTGAACATTTACGTGTTTTGAAAGAGAGCCAAGATTTGATGTAACTCGCTTATGCTAGGGTTGAACGAACGGGGTGAGTCCACTTTGACGATGCAGGTGCATTGCAGCTGGCCCGGACAACTGTATGACAGAGGCCAAGGACGTTTCCATAACAGCCTAGTGGCTATAAATAAAATGTGAAGTATATAAACACGCAAAACAATTGATATGTGTCTCGTCCCAAATCCCGTTTCCATTCCAACTGCATTATTATTTTTACGTTGCTATGAGCTTGAGAAAGCTGAAACATGGTATGTAGAGTATACAAGTCCTACAGGAGGACATGATTATATGGACGATGGCTTCTGATTGCCACGTGGATTTTGTTGTTTATTTTTGTTAAAATCATTCTTTTTGTGAAATAAATTATTGTGCAGTTTAAAGTTTCTCGTCTTCGTTCTGGTTCATTTTAAATATCATGGTGGAGGTTATTGTGAGGGCATACTTTAAGTGATCCAGTTGACAACCCAGTCCCCGAGATAAATTTAAGAGGTAAGTAAAGGTAAGTATGAATTCCCGTATATTTTGGTGTGTTCCACAATAATTTCTTGTTAACTATTGTGCTCTAATCTCGATAGTATCTGTCAGTGCCATTTTCATTGATGTAGCTGTGCCGGTGCGATTGATTATTGGCAATCCGATTGAGGGGGCGGATATCTGACAGCCTACTATCCGGATATCGGGTACAGTAGGATTGGCGCCGCAATTCGGTGGGGCTCGATTGACAACACTGGATTACCAGGTTGAACACCAGTAGGATTGGCGCCGCAATTCGGTGGGGCTCGATTGACAACACTGGATTACCAGGTTGAACGCCAGTAGAATTGGCACAATCGAAGTTCGGAGTGCTTGAATAACATTGGATTACCAAGTTATTGCAGTAGAATTGACACCGCAATTTTTGTGGAGTGTTCGAATAACATTGGATTACCAAGTTATCGATGTCAAAGGGATTGTGAAGACTCAAATAAAGAGATTGATTCTTTGTTAGATGTCTTGGCCAATTGTAGAATTTGAGAGTGTGATTATATAGGAATAAAATGTTGTATTGTATTAGGAAAATTACACTCAGAAAAGATCAGATCTTATACAACTTGAGAGAGGTTAAATAGGCTGGAAACTTAGAAAAATCGCCTATGATCTGGAATCTTATTTTATTTGACCGGCTTATGACATGTTTAGTCATATTAAAGATAAAATTAAACTATTTGGATTGTAAATGTAAATTATTTGTGTTAGGATATTTTAAAATGAACCAAAGAAACTTGAACATGTGCTTGAGTTTATTTCAACATGAAGTGTCTACGAAAGTTAATTATAAGGTAATTATAAGTTAGATTTAAGACAGAAAATTGCTCAAATTTATATATGGTGAAGAATGTTGCTCAGATGTTGTTATTTTGCTCTGTTTGATGTATGTCCCTAAAGCAGTTTATTATTGAAATATTATTGAAATGGCAGATGAGAGTATGAGGATGATGTTAGAAGAGTTGAAAGCTAGCATGAATGAAAGTGCGAGGGAGATGGAAGCTAGGAATGCTAGCCGAATGAAGCAGATGATGGAGGAGAATGCTAGTAATATGTCTGCTAATTTGTCTATTAGAATGGAGGAGATGGAAGCTAGGAATGCTAGTAATTTGTCTATTAGGCTGGATGAAAATCTGAAAGTTCTTCAGACCAGTTCTGCAAACCTAGAAAATAATGTGTCGCGTTTACAGATCAGTACCCAAGGAATCGAGAATGCCGTGAGTGACATTCACAAAGATGTTTCTGATGTTAAAATTGATGTTTCTAAGGTACAGAAAGATCTTACCATGTTGAACCTTGATGTTGCTAATGTCCGAGGTGATATTTCATGTGCTAGAGCTGAAGTAATTGTTGTAAGGAATGATGTTGCTACTGTACAAGACAAAGTAGAAGAAGTTCAAAAAGAGGTTAGAAATGCTCGAACTGATGTGTCAAATGTTCAAGTAGACATCAATAATATTCATTCAGATGTTAACGATATGCAAAGCGATATCAATAAAATACAAGTAGAAGTCAATACTGTTTTTGTAGACATTGCTAAAGTTCAGACTGATGTTAACAAAGTTAGGGAAGAAATTGAAACTTCAAAAACACTTTGTACTCGTAACATTTGTGCATTAACAACTAGGTTAGTTGACGAGTCTGTTAGGACAACAGCTTCTTTAGCTGGTTTAAAATACGATGTAGAGGTCATGAGAACCCAAGTATTAGATCACAATCGTTTACTTACGGAGGACATCGAAGTAGATATCGCGGTAATGTTAACTGCAAATGTAACGGTGTGGAAAGATGAATGGAACAGGTCAAGTGGGGAACATGTAGATCAGATTCAGGAACGAATTGAAAGAAAACTTGCCAGTACACAAGTAGACATTAATAATGAAGTAGTTCAGATTAGCAAAGACTTGAATGTAAGGATGGATTCGCTATCCGAAAAGCAGGTAGAGGATAGAACTCAAATAGGTCAGGACGTGCAAGCATTAAAAACTGCGTTAGAGGAACAAATTCATAAGGTTGTCTCTGATGTTAATGAAACTACGAGCAAACATGCAGAAAGTAGATGCGATCACTAGATTCCCAAAGCCAACTAAGGTGAAACAAGTCAGAGAATTTGTAGGCGCATGCCAATTCATTAGCAGCCACTGTCCGAGATACTCTGAAATTATGGCTCCTCTGTATGATTTACTCAAGAAAAATAATAGATGGAAATGGAGTACCGCAGCAGACGAGGCTTTTGAGAAAGCAAAGGAGATGCTCAGAAACAACGTCAAACTGGAGTACCCAGACTTTGAGAAGGTATTCTATATAGAGTCTGATGCATCAAGAATAGGCATTAGTGCAGTCTTATACCAAAAAGACGAGACAGGCAACAAGCACTACATTGTGTTCACTAGTCGAAAGTTAAAGAAACACGAGGAAAACTACTTTACGGCAGAACTAGAAGCGTTAGCTTTTGTAACAGCTTTGCAAGCTTGGAAAAAAATGTTGCTGGGACATAAGGTTATCATTATTACAGATCACAAAGCACTTCAGTTTATGCTGCAAACTGACATGTCTAGTGATAGATTGACACGTTGGGCTTTGTTCACCCAACAGTTTAACGCCACTATCGTCCATCAGCCTGGGAAAGATAACTTACTGGCTGATGCTTTATCACGTAACCCTATCAAAAATGTGCAGATACACCATGTACAATTGGAGCAGCAAGATCAAGAGACCGTTAGGAGGTTAGCCCGAATCGGTGTGTCACAGAAGAGACACGCTCCAATCAGGAAAATGTACAGGTTCCTTAAGGGTTACATGGACAATACTGATGTTGACTATGCAGCTACACAGAGAGATTCACGACACTTTGTCTTGAGTGGAGACATCGTATGTAAGTATGCTGACTCTGCGCATACAAAGCTTCGAATAGTCGTGCCACCTAAACTTGTTGTCAATTTAGTGTGGGTAGCTCATCACGCAACTGGACATGCGGGTTTAGATAAAACTCTTGATACTCTTAAAGAGAGGTTTATTTGGACTAACATGCGTTCCAGCGTTGCTAATGTCATTCGTTCATGTGATAAATGTCAAAAAGCAAAGTATGCTTCTGCTCTATTAAAAGGAAAACCTAAGGCGATGATTCCCTCTAAACCAAATGAACTCATGGCGACAGACATATTTGGTCCTTGTCCGAAAGGATATCAGGGTAATCAGTATCTGTTGGTTACCGTGGATGTCTTCTCAAAATTTGTAACAATGAGTCCCATGCAAAAAGCTAACACGAGGAACGTTGTAAGCAGACTGGAACATGCTGTATTTCCAAAAGCTGGTAAACCAGAATATCTACTTTCGGATCATGGAGCTCAGTTTACATCCTTAGAATTTGCTGCAGATATGGAAAGGCTTGGTATTAAGCACATATTTTCAAGCGTGCGATATCCGGAATCGAATTCTTCAGAAAGATATATGGCTGAATTTTCGAAATTCTGTCGAATTTTCTGTCCGAATGATCATTCTGGTTGGGTGAGATTTGTACCCCTTATTGAGGAATGTTTAAATTCTACAGTGCAGGAGAGCACAGGAGAGGTGCCAATGAGACTTCATCTAGGAAGAAACCCAGAAAGGCCGTGGGACAATCTTTTTAACCACGTTCCTAGAGATCCCGACTTAGGAAGGCAGCAGAGAATAGACAGAGCGAAGGAACAACTCCAGAAAGCAGCACAAAAACGACTGAAAAGAGTAGCTGGAAAACGTTTTGGTGCTCCCTTAGAAATTGGAAATCTGGTATCATTACGCAGACCTGTCAAGGCTGACGTGGGTAAGAAAATCTATCCCAAGTTTGGAATAGTATTCATGGGTCCGTTCAGAATTACGAATGCCTATGGAAACAACTGTTATGAACTCTACGATGATGAGAACAATGTCGTTTATGGCAAGTTCAATGCTGGGAACTTGAAGAAATATTATCCAAGAGTAAGCCAATAATAATTCAATTTCGTGTTCAAGTGAATTCTGAGATATTTATAACACAAGAGTTTAAAAACAATTTGCAACTGTTTTTAAAACGTGGTGAAGGGAGAATTCCCCCGTATATTTTGGTGTGTTCCACAATAATTTCTTGTTAACTATTGTGCTCTAATCTCGATAGTATCTGTCAGTGCCATTTTCATTGATGTAGCTGTGCCGGTGCGATTGATTATTGGCAATCCGATTGAGGGGGCGGATATCTGACAGCCTACTATCCGGATATCGGGTACAGTACCATCCCGGCATTTGCCCGAAGACGAAGTGAGAAAACACGGAAAACCACTTCGAGGATGGCTGAGGTGGGGATCGAACCCCCTATACTCATTTGGACCACCCGAGGCTGAGTAGACCCCGTTCCAGTCCTCATACCACTTTTCAAATTTCGTGGCAGAGCCGGAAATCGAACCCAGGACCTCAGGGGCGGCAGCTAACCATGCTGACCGCTACGCTACGGAGGCGACTCCAAATTTTGTGATAGTGAAAACTCTTGGTCCCCAGCCAGTGCTGGATTACCCATTAGGCCCGACTAGGCCCAGGCCTAGGGCCCCAATTATCTGGGGCCCCTCCAAAAAAAACTGAAGAAGTAATAAGAAAAAAACTCCTCGCTCCGGGGCTCGGGGCTTACCTCCACTCCTCTCCCCACGACATTGACTGCTGACGGGTTTCTTCCAGTTAGTGAGACGCTCAGAAGCGAAATTAACAAACGAGGCAAAGTTTATTTGGAGATTTCGGAGAAATTTTCTTTTTTAGCTGATATGGAACTATCGGAAAATGAATGTCAAAAAGCAATTTCTAATTTAGTTCAATTTTATTCCGAAGATTTAGAAAAAATGTATCCAGAACTGAGACAGTTTCAGCATTATATTAAACTAGCAGGTACCCGCGGCTTCGCTCGCGTCATAGTCTTGTCATATTGTTATACAATGATATTCACGTTTAACCCCATTCACACCCCTTTAGAACCAGAATATCCAAAATTCCCTTAGTAGACGTTTTCGTCACACAAAAAACTCATCTTCCCCAAAATATCATTCTTCTAACTTTAATAGTTTTTGTTGGTCGATGAGAGTGAATATCCAAAAATCCTTCCTTAGTGGACGTTTTTCTTCCACAATTTCACCCCTCCCCATGGGCCCCTTAAATTGGATCTAAGAAAAAACCGTCGAACACCTATTTATTTATTTATTTATTTATTTATTTATTTATTTATTATTAAGCTGATTGTTTTCCTCGAGTTTCAAACTCCTCGCCTATGTCGATTAAGAGATGCACGCTCCGTTAGGAATCCTTCAACCCCCACTTTTCACCCCTTTCACTCAAAATATACACCACATCGAAAAACCATTAGACGTGTGTCAGCTTATTTTTAATGATTAGTTTATATGCCAAGTATCACATCCCCAAATTAAACCACTCGTGAGATATTGTTATTCATTGAAATGCACCTTTACCCCCTTAACACCGCTTTAGAACCTGAATATCCAAAAATATTTCCCTAGTGGACGTTTTCGACATACAACGAACATATCCAAAAATTCATGTTTCTAACTGGGCGATGATGAGTGAGTGAGTCAGTCAGGACATTTTCTTTCATTTATTTTTGAGAATTTCACCCCTCCCCATGAGCCCTTTGAATGGGATTTATGAAAAAAAAACGGTTAAACACCTATCTCCTTATTTATTAAACTGATTTTATTTTCGCTGAATTTCAAACTTCTCGCTAATGTCGTTTAAATATACACCCTCCGTTAGGAATCCTTCAACCCCCAATTTTCACCCCCTTCACCTCATAATATACACCATATCGATAAACCCTTAGACATATGTTTGCTTATTTGTATTAATTAATTTATATGCCGAATATCACATCCCCAAATGAAACAATTCGTGAAATATTGTTAATCAATGAAATGCAAGTTTTACCCCTTAACACCCCTTCAGAACATGAATATCCAAAAATCCATCCTTGGTGGACGTTTTCGACATACAACGAACATATCCCCCAAATTTTTTAAGTTTCTAACTGCAATAGGTTTGGCTGGGGGATGATGAGTGAATATCCAAAAATTCTTCCTTAGTGGACTTCCTTCCCCAGAATTTCACCCTTCCCCATGGACCCCTTAAATTGGATTTATGAAACAATGGTCGACCACCTATTTACTTATTTTTCAAGCTGATTTTCCCCCCTGAGTTTCGTACTTTATGCCTCTGTCTTTTAGAAGATACTTGCTCCGTTAGGATTCCCTCAAGCCCCACATTTCACACATACACCTCATAATATACATTATATCGAAAAACCCTCAGACATGTGTCTTCTTATTCTTAATGATGATTTTTTATGCCGAGTATCACATCCCTTAAGGAAACCAATCGGAAGATATTGTTATTCAATTAAATGCATGTCTACCCCCCTTAACACCCCTTTAGAACCTGAATATCCAAAAATCCTTCCTTGGTGAACGTTTTCGACATACAGCGAACATAACCCCAAAAATTCATGTTTCTAACTTCAATAATTTTGGCTGGGCGATTATGAGTGAGTGAGTAAGTCAGGATATTTTCTTTCATTTATTTTTCAGAATTTCACCCCTCTCTTGAACCCCTTAAATTGGATTTATGAAAAAACGGTCGAAAACCTATTTACTTATATTTTAAGATGGTTCTTTTTCCGCTGAGTATCAAACTTCTCGCCTATGTCGTTTAAGAGATACACGCTCCGTTAAGAATCCTTCAACACCCAATTTTCACCCCTTTCACCTCATAATATACACCACATCGATAAACCCTTAGACATATGGCTGCTTATTTTTAATGATTAGTTTATATGCCGAATATCACATCCCCAAAGAAACAACTCATGAGATATCGTTATTCAATGAAATGCACGTTTACCCCCTTAACACCTCTTCAGAACCCGAATAAACAAAAATCCTTCCTTAGTTTACGTTTTCGACATACAACGAACATATTCCCAAAATTTAATGTTTCCAACTTCAATAGTTTTTGCTGGGCGATGATGAGTGAGTGAGTCAGTCAGGTTATTTTCTTTCAATTATTTTTACCAGAAATTTACCCCTCCCCATGGGCCCCTTAAATTGGATTTATGAAAAAAAAAACGCTCGAAAACCTATTAACTTATTTTTAAGCTGTCTTTTTCCCCTGAGTTTGATGAGGAAGTGAGTTAGTCAATAGTTTAGGACAATTTCTCTCCTTTTTCCCCCCGAATTTCATCCCACCCCATTGGCCCCTTCAATTGAATTTATGAAAAAACGGTCGAACTCCGATTTACTTATTTTTAAGCTGATTTTTTCCCGCTGAGTTTCAAACTTCTCGCCTATGTCGTTTAAGAGATACACGCTCCGATAGGAAACCTTCAACTCCCAATTTTCACCCCCTTTCACTTTATAATATACACCACATCGAAAAACCCTTACACACATGTCTGCTTATTTTTAATGATTAGTTTATATGCCGAGTAACACATCCACAAATGAATCCACTCGTGAGATATTGTTATTCAATAAAATGCAGGTTTAACCCCTTAAGACCCCTTTAGAACCTGAATATCCGAAAATCCCCCCTTAGTGTACGGTTTTGACATACAACGAACATATCCCCAAAAACTCATGTTTCTAACTTCAATAATTTTGGCTGGGCGATGATGAGTGAGTGAGTGAGTGAGTGAGTGAGTGAGTCAGGACATTTTCTTCCAGAATTTCACCCCTCCCCAAGAACCCCTTAAATTTGTTTTATGAAAAAAAAAATTGTCGAACACTTATTTACTTATTTTTAAGTTGTTTTCTGTCCCTGAGTTTGAGGAGTGAGTGAGTCAGTCAATCAGTTAGGACAATTTCATTCCTGAGACCCCCCCCCCCCCCCCAGAATTTCACCCCTCCCCATGGGCCCCTTAAATTGGATTAATGAAAAAAAAGAACGGTCGAACTCCTATTTACATATCTTTTAAGCTGATTTTTTCCGCTGAGTTTCAAACTCCTCGCCTATGTCGTTTAAGAGATACACGCTCCGTTAGGAATCCTTCAACCCCCACTTTTCACCCCTTTCACCTCATAATATACACCACATCGAAAAACCCTCAGATACGTGTCTTCCTATTCTTAATGAAGTTTTTATATGCCGAGTATCACATCCCCCAATGAAACCAATCGTGAGTAATTGTTATTCATGAAATGCAGGTTTAAACCCCTTAAGACCCCTTTAGAACCTGAATATCAGAAAATCCTC
The DNA here is from genome assembly GCA_946902985.2 of Meconema thalassinum. Classification (NCBI taxonomy): domain Eukaryota; kingdom Metazoa; phylum Arthropoda; class Insecta; order Orthoptera; family Tettigoniidae; genus Meconema; species Meconema thalassinum. The sequence goes on from OX336396.1 coordinate 168,474,364, forward strand.
CCTCAGTGGACGGTTTTGACATACAATGATCATTTCCCCAAAATGTCATGTTGCTAACTTCAATAATTTTTGTTGGGCGATGGTGAGTGAGTCAGGACTTTTTCTTTCAATTTTCTATTTTCAGAATTTCACCCCTCCCCATGAACCCCATAAATTGGGCTTATGAAAAAAAAACTGTCAAACACCTATTTACTTATCTTGAAGCAGTTTTCCCCCCTGAGTTTAATGAGTGAGTCTGTCAGTCAATCAGTAAGGACGCTTTCTTTCCTGTTTTTTTTTCCCAGAAATTCACCCCTCCCCATGGGCCCCTTAAATTGGATTTATGAAAAAACGGTCAAACATCTATTTACTTATTTTTAAGCTGATTTTTTTCCGCTGAGTTTCAAACTCCTCGCTTATGTCGTTTAAGAGATACACGCTCCGTTAGGAATCCTTCAACACCCACTTTTCACCCCTTTCACCTCATAATATACACCACATCGAAAAACCCTCAGACACGTGTCTTCTTATTTTTATTGGTGAGTTTATATGCCGAGTATCACATCCCTCAATGAAACCAAGCCGGAGATATTGTTATTCAATGAAATGCATGTGTACCCCCTTAATACCCCTTTAGAACCTGAATATCTAAAAATCCTTCCTTAGTGGGCGTTTTTGACTTACAACGAACATATCCCCAAAATTTCATGTTTCTAACTTTAATAGTTTTGGCTGGGCGATGATGAGTCAGTCAGTCAGTCAGTCAGTCAGGACACTTGTTTTTATATAAGAGATTACAATGTCCTTTAAAAACTGAGTTCACTCATTCTGAACTTTACGAAGCCTGCCTCTCACCAGGAGGCCCCGGGTTCGATCCCCGGCTCCGTCAGGGATTTTAAAACTGACATGAGGGTTGGAACGGGGTGCACTCAGCCTCGTGAGGACAATTGAGTAGCTGTCTGACAGTGAGACAGCGCCCCGATCACGAATACCAAGATTAACGGCCGAGGGGACCCGACGCGCTGATCACGCGTCACCCCAATATCTGCAGGCCAAATGGCTGGGCAGCGGTCGCTTGGTCAGCCATAGCCCGTCATGGGCTGGATAGTGCCAGGGGTTGTTTGTTGTTTGAACTTTACGAAATTCTTATTTGAGACAAGATTGAGTCTGTTTTTCCGAACGTTGAAATTGCTTTTTGCATTTTCCTGACCCTTATGGTAACGAATTGTTCTGCGGAGCGCTCGTTTTCAAAATTGAAACGGATCAAAAGTGCGCAAAGAAGTATCATGTCACAAGAACGATTAGAAATGCTTAGTTTAATGTATATCGAGTCAGATGTTCTGCGGGAAATTGATTTTGATGACATTGTAGAAGATTTCATTGACCAAAAAAACAGAAAAAAAATTGACTACATTTTACAGAAGTAAAAAATAGTATGATTTGTTAAATTGTTCATCAAATCATCTGAAATGTTTTCAAATAACGATGATCGTTTTAATTGAAATGTATGTATATATGTATATATGATTTAATAAAATGTGTATTATTCATCTTAAATTCTGGACGAAATGTCTTGTGGATTAAGAGACCAAGCCCCCTGGTGCATGATGTTTGCGGACGACATTGTGTTGAGTAGTACCACCAAAGATGTCATAGAGGAAAAACTGGAACAGTGGAGGGCAGCCTTGGAAGACAGAGGACTCAGGATTAGCAGGAAGAAGACAGAGTATATGAGGTTCAATACCAAGACTGTGAGATCAGAATGCAAGGGGAAACGTTAGAGTGGATGAGTTCAAATACCTGGGTTCGGTGGTGACTGGAGATGGAAATCTGGATGTGGAAGTGTCACACAGGATTCATGTAGGATGGATGAACTGGAGGAAAATGTCAGGAGTGCTCTGTGACCGCAGGATCAAGCCTAAGGTTAAGGGGAAAATATATAAAACTGTCGTAAGACCTGCATTGCTGTATGGCCTGCACGCAAAACGCACACAAACAGGCTTAACGTCGCGGAAATGAAAATGCTCAGGTGGATGAGTGGAGTGACTAAGCGTGATAGAGTGGAAAATGTCAAAATAAGAGGAACATTGAAGGTTGTGGAAATATCTAAGAAGATACAAGAAAAGCGACTTCAATGGTACGGGCATATGAGAAGAAGGGAGGAATCCTACGTTGGGAGGAAGATGCTAGACATGCAAATACAGGGAGTGAGAATGCGAGGCAGACCAAAACGAAGGTGGATGGATTGTGTACGGGAGGACCTCAGAGAAAAACAGTTGTCAGAAGAGGATGTCCATGAGCGGGTTAAATGGGGGAGAGCTGTCAGAAACATCGACCCCACATAGGAGTGGGAATGATGTAAAGAGAAAGAAGAATTATTCATCTTGAGAAAAAACTCTTGAATATACTTTATTAAATGTACAGGTGCTAAAAATAAAAAAATATTTGAAAAAAATAAAGGGGCCCCAAAAATCTGAGGGACTTGGGCCTCATTTTACCTTAATCCGGCACTGTCCCCAGCACCCAAAGTGATTAAGACCGACTACCCCTCACAGAGGAGAGGAGGGACAAGTTATTGGCTGGACTGAGGAGGTATTGGAGAACAAAGAAAGCATCGCAGAAGCACTACTGTCGACCAAAGTATTATGTGTACTCGAGTTTGAAGGTCGTTTGTTAAGTAACCAATAGACCTACATAAAATCCAATACCATCAACATTTTCGTCGTTCTATTCTACGTTAGTACATGTAGGTTTGGATTTTTTAATTTGTATTTTAATATTTTTTATCGCAGTTGGAACACAAAAAGTGCACGTTTTTAAGCGTGTTTCAACCATGCGTCACATTTAAGAATTATTATCTCAAGAGCCCATCATCAGATCGAATCCAAATTTTAACACAATATACACTGGAATGTTGTATAACTGGTTTATTAATATCACAATTTTGTGTGTCCAAGAAACAAAGTTGTTATCATTGTTGTAAGGTAACTTTTTCTCGGCTCGGGATGGTTGGAAAATGTAGTTCTTGGTTGCGTTGTAATCGTTATACATCAAAAAGTTATGCTGTATGGCTGTGAAATACGTAAATTAATTCACTTATTTTATATCGGTTTGTATTTGTACGAGGAAATAACACATGGTTCTCCCGCTAGACGCTCCGGCTAAAGCTGTACAGCGTTGCTGAGATGGAGCCCATCACTTCCATGGAGGTCCTTTCTTTCCTCCATGATCACTTCCGAGCGAGACGCGCCATGATGCGTGTGGGCACCATTTCGGCAACGCTGCATAGCCTTTGCCGGAGCGGCTAGCAAGTGAAACATGTGTTATTTCCCCGTAGAAATACAAACCGATATAAAATAAGTGAATTAATTTACGTATTTCACAGTCATACAGCGTAACTTTTCGACGTATAAGGATTACAATGCAACCAAGAACTACGTTTTCCAACCACCCCGAGTCGAGAAAAAGTTACCTAACAAAAATGATAACAACGTTGTTTCTTGGACACACACAACTTTGAAATTAATAAACCAGTTATACAACATTCCAATGTATATTGTGTTAAAATTTGGATTCGATCTGATGACGGGTTTTTGAGATAATAATTCGTAAATGTGACGCATGGTTGAAACACGCTTAAAAACGTGCACTTTTTGTGTTCCAACTGCGATAAAAAAAATATTAAAATATAAATTAAAAATTCCAAACCTACATGACCTAGCGTAAAATAGAACGACGAAAATGATGCTGTTATTGGATTTTATGTAGGTCTATTGGTTACTTCACAAACAATCTTCAAACTCGAGTGCACATAATACTTTGGTCGACAAGTAGTCATAAGCGCTCCTTAGTGGGCTTAAATCACTAAGGACTAATGAAACCGTGAGTTACCCATGAATTCCTCAAGTAAGCCTGAGATCTTTCTTAATGTACAGTTCCACATGCCAGTGCCATCACAGTTTTGATAATGATTTAAGACTGTGTAGAGAAAAGATAATTGCTAACCTTTTGGAAGCCAACTGTAGCATTAATCACTGGTCCAGCATGTTCAATAGCTTGTAGAATGTGTCCATACTGCTCTTTGATGGGGTAGTCCCAGACACGATACTTGGACTGATCACTCGAACTGTTGAGTGTGATATCTTTCCAGACTCTGAAACAAAATATATTACAGTTAATTTAGTGAGCTGGTCTACAGGTCTACAGTCGCAATTTTAAAAGTTGGACTCAGAGGCCGGTACTTCTTTGTTAAGAAACAGTTGAATAACATGAAACGTTGAGAAGCTAAGTGATTTTATGAGCAATGGTTTAAAAAAATGTCATGAGTTTGCTTGGAGAGTATGTGGCAATTACTATGTTATAAGAAACCATTTTGAAATGATGACTATAATATACTTTGGCTCAATCAGGCAGCTGGTCCATTTATGTGAAATGAGCTAAAATGTAACAAACCTATACCGGTACTTCTTCTTCTTCCCTTGTTACGGCCAACTAAGGACCACGACATGTCAACTGTTTCTTCTGCATTTTAATGTTGGCCCAGTACTCTTTCATTCACAATCGATGTTGCACCTTTCTCTCTGTCGTCCACGCCTTCCCGATTTTTAGTTTTGTCTTAAGTTGAAAACTCCGATGTTTTTGAAGTTTTTCCCTAAGTGGGCCAAGCTCCTGGGTATCTTCACATGTTATCCCAATCTCCAACAGATCTTTCTCTACTTCACTGAACCAGGTCCCCTTTGTCTTTTTCTCATGGAGAAAAGCAAAAATTCGGTTGCATAGCCGTGTTGATTTCATTCGTGTTATATGTCCATAAAAGAAAATCCTCGGTTTCCTCATCACGTCAGTTATTTTCTCTACATGTGTGTACTATTTATAATCAATACAAACATAGGAGAAGACAGATGGAAAGCAGTGTTTTACCATGTGAAAACATCATAGAAGAACAAGGAAAGCTCTTTTACTCCTCTAACAAAGGATCATTCAAAAATTCTGGTTAACATATGGTGTCATAGATGTGTTTCCATAGTGTTATTATCTGATAAGTCAATGGCGGCTTCGGTGGTATTAATGGTAGCATGCTGAGCTTCTATGCCCAAGATCGTAGGTTCAAACCCGGCCGAAGCATTCGGATTTTTAAGAGCGTTAAAAATCCCTCAGTATGCCTTCCTTCGGAGGGGAAGTAAAGCCGGCAGGCCCATGTCATACATTTATGGCATGAAAAAGAACCTTCCACTAACTACAATTGTGTGAAGCTAAATTTGTAGGTTATATTTGTTTAACGCTCTATTAAGTTCCTACATTCATCGCCAGGTGCCGGTTTCGGTGGCATCTAGTAGACAACTTCACAGCTAGGTGTCGTTGACGGTAGCTAAAGTAGGAGCTACTTGAAATTGATCATCTGCAGTCCTTACCTGAATTACAGATAACACACACTAATACAGCCATCACAATTAACACTAGTTATTAGACAGATTCTATACACACTCAAAGTACACTGGGCTACATGACCAAATTGTTGCAGCCCCTAAACTGAGGAACCGACCGACTGACATGATAAGTCACTGCTTTCCATCTGTTTAATCATAATATTTGTATGATGCTGCTGCTCCCTGTTAACTTTCCTACATCAGTATTTGGTAAGAGTGTGCATGGCTGGCAATGTCGGTCACACTCCACCAGGGTGATGAGAAATGAATGATGATGGAGTATTACTGGAATGAAATTGACATGGGAAACAGCCTCTGCTTATCCTATACAAACTTCAAATGTGGCCACCGAAATTTGAACCTGGGATGAGATGATGGAAAGCAGATATCTATCACCTTTGGATGATATAACTGCTATTTGGAGAAATGAATTGGTCGCAGCTGGAAAGCATTAAGTCAAAAATGGTCATTTTTTAAGAATTCCTATTTAGAAGTATTGATCCAAGAGCCTTGGAACGGCATAGGAAAGAATTAAGTCAGCCTTCTGTTTAAGCTATACACAAAACATTTTCTTCAGGAGAATAAGCACGGAAGCTCACTGGCAAGGCAAAATCCATCACAAAGCAATTTGTTTAGTGGGTTTAAGCCAGAAACCACTGCTACATGTAGTGCGATAAGAGGAGAAAAGCATTAAGTCAACGACTTGCTGCCTTTCAGTGCTGTATTCCATACTTTATGTTGGCTGCACTGCAAGATTCCCGCATGTTACTGTGTTATTGTAAATTACACCTGCATAGGGTTCAGGTGGCTTTTATGTTACAAATCCGTGTTAAAATAGAATAGCATGTGAAATATTCATTCTGGATGGCTTTATGCCGCACTAAACTGACCATGGAGCTGAAAGTCATTAAGTCACGTTTGCAAAATTGATTAGAAAAATCATCATCATCATCATCATCATCATCTTCGTTTCCCCTTTTCCAGTTGACACTGGGTGGGGGCAAATATGGTACCTCTTCACTTTGTTCTGTCGTTCCACCATTCCTCTTCCGACACTGTGTTCTACTATACTCCACCGAGTCCATCCAACGCATTCTTGGTCTTCCTCGTCCTCTCTTCCCTGTCATCCTTCGTTCCTGTGCTCGTCCTGGTAGCCTTACTTCATTCATCCGTTTGACATGTCCAATCCATCTCAATCTGTTTTGCACCAGTTTGTCATTTAGTTTCTGTACTCCCAGTTCTTTCCGCTAACACAAATATAACCTGAATAGTTGCTTCACAACATAGATGACTAATATAGTGCGTTTGCTAAGTTCTGTTCTATCAATGACGTTTTATTTTTCTCCTGAAAATTAGTGAAAACTGACTTGATGCTTTTCATCTCCGACCGATTCAAATGTACTGAGTATGCTCTCAACTATTCCTTTAATAAATTACGATTGGAAAAAAAAATCATCACCAAATAATAGAATTGACTTCTTTAACCCTCTACTTGTGAGGTGCGGCCAAGGTGACCGCAAGAATATTTTAAAGTATTTTTAACCATTCTATTGTTACTTCGCACCTTTTCTTTTGTATACCTTCCGAGCACATGGACTTGAGTCACTACATAGCTCAGTGCTGCTCTAGCTACTGTCACGTGGAGCCGATTGCATTGTAAAAATTTTCGAACTGTATCAGTGACCTCACCTCACAGTGAACGTTCCACGCTGACCATGCAGGCGGGAGATACACTTTCAGCTGAAGAAGAATGTTTTGCTGTTTCATTGTGTCAACCATGTATATTTGTGGGAATCGGAATATGTTGAACCGTTTTTGGGTTTCCCGCCAGTCTTGGCACCGCCCGGTGGCGCCGCGTAGAGGAGTCGAGGGGAAGTCGCGAGAAAGAAAGACGAACAGTGTGACGAGGGGGGTGTAACTTGTATGGATCCGTCGCTTCCGAGAGCGGGCTTGGAATGACGAGCTTCCTGACGAGGCGCTATTAGCCATGGTTCGCCCACGTAAAGTCAGGCCTGGCTTGCTATTGGCTATCAGTCCGTATTCTCTGCTATTGGTTAGATACTCCAACATGGCATTACTCTGTTTGATTTGAACTCAGTTCTGTGCGTATGTGTATATTTTGACATCAGCTGTTTAATGGTTTAATGGTAAACCCCACAAACCTGGACCCATTATTTTGGGCAGCCAGGCTCTGTCTGTCACAAGTCAGGACAAAGGGGGAGCGATAGAGGAGTAACACCTCTTAGAAAAATCCTTGGCCAGCTGACCCGGCTGGTAGTACCATGTAAGGGTCCCTTGCCAGGGTTACGGTGAAGACCTCAACGGCAGCTACAGTGGAGGGGATATTCTCTGGAACAGTGTAGATGGCGGAAGGGGCAGCCCAGTGCTCGGGATTAATTGAGTACAAGGTATCGTCCTCACTTGAGGGCAGATATCAGCTGTAGCGTCTGATCCGGAGCGGGCGGCTACAAACGGCGTCTGTACCCCATGTTAGGGGCGGCCGAATTATATGCTGGCAGTAGCGTTAAAATGCCCGATGACAGGCCCGGGCGATAGGCCGGTCGGTTTATCACCGTCGCAACTCACGGATCAATGGCACAAGTTGAATTATCGGAAAATGCTAGGGCATCCCCCGCAAGCGACGCGCGATGGTCTCGCGTTGCCCGGCCAACGTGAGAAGGGAGCAAGGGCTACCAATTCAAGGACGAAATTGGTTAAAGAAGCGAGTCCAAAATAAACCATTGCGTATTGCTTCCTGGAACATTGGGACATTGACAGGTCGCAATCGCGAATTGGCAGCAATCCTAAAATCTCGTTGCGTAGATTTGGCTTGTCTACAAGAGACACGGTGGAAAGGGCAGAAATCTAGAGATATTGGAGAAGGGTATATATAAGTTGATCTATCATGGTACGACTAATAGCCAGGGAGTCGCTATTGTAGTGAATGAAAAACTTCGCAACCAAGTATCAGCTGTACATTGCTACTCCGATCGTCTCATGTCAGCAGTTATCGACACCCCAACTCGCCGTATACATATATTTTCAGAGTATGCCCCACAGATAGAGCCCTGCGCGGATAAACAAAACCTTATCCGCATCCGCCCCGCATCCACACGACTGTTATCCGCATCCGCCCCGCATCCGCACGACTGTTATCCGCATCCGCCTCGCATCCGCATAACTGTTATCCGCATCCGCCCCGCATCCGCAAGACTTGTATAAAAATCCGCTGATATTTCAATTCTGTTTTCCTGACCTCCGCTTTAGACAAAAAACTGGCTATAGGCCCTACTTCTTTGGCTACTTTCGCACTTGTGCCGCAGTAGGTTTGATGTGCCTGATTTGTGTATGAATACACTTATTTACAGGTAAAACATCCTACTATATCGTTCATCTCTTTGGTTCCATTGAAAACGTAACCAAATATCTGCCTTATCCTTGACTTGAGATTTGTTTCACGCACTATTGAATATTCACCTTGTTTTGTTTTAATAGATATTTTATCAATGTTGGTTAAATGATGTCCATACTCCCGGTCGCGGTAACATTTACTAAGTGAACTTCTCTTTAAGCTTGGAGAAAGGGATTGACATTTGGCCGGAACTTCCAAGTCAGTCATCATACTTCTGCCTCTTGACCCATCAATGTTAGCATAGTTGATGTCATAACTGTCTCCGTTGCAATATCACAGCCCACGCGTTTCAGTGCCAAGATGGAAATAAATCTACAGATAAACCTGAAACCAGATCTTTCAGGATAGCTTAGATAGCGAATTAGCTGACTTGAGAAATGTCAATGATGTCACCACGATGAACTAACAAACTTATTCACAGCATTATATCTCGTGAGAAATTGATGATGATGATGAGATGTCAAGACCTTCTACTACAAACCTACGGTACGGTACTTAATAAAATGTAGTTGAAACCATATGAGTAAAATAATCTTCTCGTGTACAACTGCAAAACGTACCCGAATATTTCGTGCGCAATAGGCTATAGGAGTATTCCTCTTTTAAGTATTAAGCTGTAGATTGGCATATCAAATATGTAATATTATCGAAAGTTCCACATCGTATTCTAAAAACTATCCGCAAATTTACTCCAAACATTATCCGCAGCGTATCCGCTATCCGCACACCCATGCAAACTATATCCGCGTGGCGAAAAATGCTGCGGATATCCGCGGGTTTATCCGCGGATATCCGCATCCGCGCAGGGCTTTACCCACAGACAGGCTGTGATGAGACAGCTAAAGACACATTCTGGAACGAACTTCAAGATACCGTTACAACGTGCAATGAAGAAGACCTATTTCTACTTTGTGGAGATCTTATCCTTGAATTTTGCTGAAGCAAATGATCTAATTATCACTAACACCTTCTTTAAGAAACGCAAATCACACTCGATCACCTACACTAGCGGAGGGCACAATACTCAGATTGACTATGTACTACTTCGTAGGAGAGATTTCCCAATTGTCATAGACACTAAGGTCATACCATCTGAATATGGGGGCGTGGTGGCTCAGCGGTCTAGCTGTATGCCTCTCACCAAGGCGGTCCGGGTTCGATTCCCGGTCAATGCATGTGAGATTTTCGAAGTGAAATGCCATGTCCTGTGGTTCGGATTCCTTGTACAAAGGAGGTCCCGTGGCTCATAATCACAAGATTCACGGTCACGTTAAACTACAGTCTTCCTTCCTTCCTTTATACCATCTGAATGTTTAGCCCCTCAACATAAACTGCTAGTTACCGATCTTAGAATGAAAGGTTACATAAGAAAACCCTATGTGAAAGGTCATGCCAAAATCAAATGGTGGAAGCTACAAGACCATAAAGTGGCATTCAGTGAGAAGATTGTGTTCCCTCCAGTTGATTCTGTAAATACGGATTATACTTGGGCATCATTCAACAACTGCGTAACTAGTATAGCTCAATCTGAGCTTGGTGTAACACAGCCCGGCACACGTAGAATTGATAAACAGACGTGGTTGTGGACAGACAAGGTACAGGAAATGGTGCATGAAAAAAAAAAGCAGCTTTTAAACAGTTGCGAACATCACCGACTGAGGAGAATCTTCTGAAATACAAAGCCACCAATCATCATCATCTTCATTTCCCGTTTCCAGCTTCCTGGGTCGGGTTGTGAATTAAGGACCTCCAACGTTTCCTGTCTCTCCACCACTCCTCTCCTGTTTTTAGTACTTCTTAAGGTTTTCCTCCTCTCTTCTCTACACACTCCCACACTGTATCTGCCCATCTATTTCGGGGCCTTCCTCGTGATCTCTTCCCTGTCATCTTTTCACAGAAAGTTTTCTTTGGTACTCTCTCCTCTCCCATTCTCATCATATGTCCATACCACTTTAACTTTGTTGTTTCTATCCTGTCCTGCAGCTTCAAGATTCCTGTCCTTTTTCTAATCTCTTCATTTCTAACTCTATCTCTTCTGGTCTTGCCCTCTATACCTCTTAGGAATTTCATCTCCGCGGCTTGTATTCTACTCTCCTCTCTTTTTGTAGTAGTCCACGCTCCAGCTGCATATGTTAGTATGGGTCTGTAGTAGGTTGAATATAATACATTTTTACATTTCTTTGGGACATCTCGGTTCCACAGAATACCCCTTATGCTCTGGTAAAAACTGTTCGCTTGTTGTATTCTCTTTCCAATTTCCTCAGTTATCCTTCCATCTTCTGTGATCACACTTCCCAAGTACTTGAAACTTTTAACCACTTCTAGAATTTTCCCATTCAATTCTATCTTTCCTCTTCCTTCCTTCCTTCCTCTTGACAATACCATTGTCTTGCTCTTCTCTGTGCTTACTTTCATCCCATATTTCTCTATTTCTTGATTCCATACATCTAGTTGTTTTTGTACTTCCTTTTCATCCTCGCCCCATATCACTATATCATCTGCAAACAGCATGGCCTTTGTTGCCTCTTGTCCCAATCTCTGTTTAACATTCTTGTGAATTTCATCCATGACTATGATGAATAGTAAGGGGGACAATACACTTTCCTGTCGGAGACCTGTTTCCACTTTAAACCATTCTGTTTCTCCTATACTGGTCTTCACGCTACTCACACAATATTTGTACATAGCTTTTAACATTTGGACATCAGCTCCGTTAACTCTCCTTTTCCTTAATACATTCCAAACCATCTGCCGAGGCACACTGTCGTACGCTTTCTCAATATCAATAAATGTCATCACCATGTCTTTTCCAAATTCCCATCTTTTCTCCATCATTTGCCTTAATGCAAAGATTAGGTCAAATGTTGATCTGTCTTTCCTAAAACCATACTGTTCTTCTTCCATCTCTCTTTCTATCTTCCTCCTCAGTCTGCCTTCCAGAACTCTCTCAAAGATCTTAGCTACATGAGCGATAAGAGTGATCCCTCTGTAGTTGTTGCATTCCTTTTTGTCACCTTTCTTAAAAATCGGGATAATTAATCCCTTTCCCCATTCTTCTGGAATCTCTTTCTTCTTCCAAATTATTCTAAATAATCTATACAACCACTGTACACCTATTGGTCCCGCTGCTTTTATTATTTCCGCGGACACCTATTCCTCTCTTGCTGCTTTACCGCTTTTCATCTTCTGTATGGCTTCCTCTATTTCTAGCATAGTGATCTCCTTTTCTTGTTCTTCTTCTTCTTCCATTGTTTCTTCTTGTTCTTTTTCATCTTCCAGTTCGATGTATTTAACATTTAGTAGCTTTGAAAAGTATTCTTCCCATCTTTTTAATATATCATCTCTTTGATACAATATCTGTCCAGCTTCAGTTTTTACAAATTTTGTGTTTTCCCTACCTTTTACACTGTTTTTCACCAATCCATATAGAACCTTTTTACTTCCTTGGATATCCTCCTTCAAAGTTTCCGTGAAACCTTCCCAACTTTTCCTTTTTTCTTCTTGTACAATTTTTTGGCATGCCTTCTTTGCTTCTCTATATTTTTGCCATTTCTCTGCATTTTTACTGCCTATCCACTTCCTCCATGCCATTTGTTTTTCTTTAACAGCTTCCTTTACCCTGTTGTTCCACCAAGGAGTCTCCCTTTCCTTTTTCTTCCCTGATAGTCTTCCACAAGTGTTTACTGCACACTTCGCAAAACAATTTCTAAAACATGCCCATTCCTGTTCGACACTTTTTGCTTCGTCTTTGGGAATTTCCTTTTTCAAGTCTTCTTGGAACTTTTCCATTGCCTCTCTCTCTTTTAGCTTCCACACCTTTATTTTTCTTTCCCTTTTCTCCGCAAGCTTTGTGATTTTCCCAAGCCTTAATTTGGCTATCACCACTTTATGGTCTCCTTCAAAATCTCCTCTTGGCATAGCTGTCACATCTACCAGTTGTCTACGTTTATCCTTTTCCACTAGGATAAGATCGATCATTGTTTTTGTCTTTCTGTCTCCCCATCCATACCTAGTTAAACCATGTATTTCCAACAATTAATCCATTCCTTCTACAGAAATCTATTAACATTTCTCCTTCTTCATCCTGATTTCCATAGATAAATGGGCCAATTATCTCTTCTTTTCCCTGCCTATCTGTTCCCACATGTGCATTCATATCCCCCATTATTATAACCTCTTTGTCTTCTATACACTTTTCCAGTTCTTCTAAGAAATCCTCTAAACATTCATCTACCTTCCCTGTCTGGGGTGCGTAAATCTGTATGAAATCCTTTGTTCCACTCTCAAGTCCAAGTCTAATTTTCATCATTCTGTCATTAATTTGGTCTACTTTCTCAACATACTGCACTAAGTCTTCTCTCAATATTATTGCAACACCATTCATTGCCTTCTTTCCTCCACTCCAATATATTCTATATCCCTTCCCTTTCTTGACTTCTTTCTCACCTTTTCCCTTCCATTTCGCTTCACTGACTCCCATCATTGCTATTTCCTTCTTTTCCATGTAGTCCACCAATTCTTCTATCTTGCCATTTAGGCTCATCACGTTTATGAAGGCGATGTTTGTGGTGTCTGGTAGCCTACTTCTCACAGTTCCCCCAGACCCCTGGGAACTGCGCGTCGCCTGCAGGGGACGCCAGGGCTTCCATCCACTCACTCGTCCAAAAATAGTAAAATAGTGAGTGGTTTTTCTTCAAAAAAGTGAAAAAGGGTGAGTTTTTGGTATGAAAAAGTGAGTAAATAGTGAGTAAATCCATAGCATTATTCGCATTTATGGCCGAGTATCTAGTTCATAATTTTAAAGTTTGTTGATATCTGTAGATGCAATTAGGGGGGGGGGGTTGGGTGGCTAAGCTCCCCAAAACCAACCATAGCCCCCCAAAAATGTGACAAAACTGTATTGAAATAGACCAAATTTTTAAGAATGTGTATCTGAAAAACAAATTAGCCCCCCAAAAATGTCAACGAAATTCCGCCTATGTTAATACGGTATCTCTGAGTACTGTTTGTGATTTTTCATGTAGTTAGAGGACACTTGGAAATAATGGATAGGAAAATCAATGCAACACTCAAGAAATTTAAATCGTAAAACAAAAATATAAATGTGAACTTTTGTTAAAAAATGCTTTGTTAAAATTTTCGGCGATCGCTGCACGGCTCCAGCTGTGGTGTTGCACTATGGAAGTTTTTGATGCTTTCTGGCCGCCAGGCTCGCTGCCGGCAGCGCACTCAAGCACCGGTAGCAGAAAAACAAACTACCCATTGATGGGTATATTTTGGGTCGTTTTTAGCAATCTGGTTGTGCACGAGACGATTTTTAACGCAGAATGTGGCCAGTTTTGTAAAAAAAAAAGTGAGAATAGTGAGCAATTTTATCAAATAGTGAGAAAAATGAGGCTGCTTTGAAAATAGTGAATAATAGTGAGAAAAGTGAGTCGCTGGAAACCCTGGGGGACGCCCTAGCACTTTCCGAGGCCTCAATTCACACTCACTCATTTTATAGGCTATTAGTACGATGAGTTCGCCACACTCAAAGGCATTTTATGACCTACTGCCAGGTATTGTTCTAGGCCGATCCACTGGATAACAGACGCCTTTTGTAGCCGCTCCTCTGGAGTACAGACGCTACAGAATTCCCTCTTCCGCCATCGACGCCGTACCGAAGTCCATCCTCTCCGCCGCCGATACCGTTGGGGCTTCGCCCATAACCCTGGGCTTGGGCCCTCCATATTTATGACCCCTGGAGAGAGGGTGTCCCAGCATTTTAAAGCCCCCAGGAACTGGGCTGCCTGTTGGTCCGCGGTTTCATTTTCCGAGGTATTTGAACCAGCCCACATTTCTGTGAGCCCCCTATCCGCCACCTGGGGACGCGCCCTCTAGGGGTTAACAGGCTCCCCCGAGGAGCCACCAAGAAGGAGGCAAAAAGAGCAGTTGCTGAGGCTAAAGTAGATCACTACAAACATTTATATGATCAACTGACAACTAAAGACGGAGACAAAATTATCTACCGACTAGCCCGAGCACGGTGTAGGGCAGGTCAGGATATAGAACACTATATGAGTGTGAAGGATAAGAATGGTCGACGACTTCACGATAGCAAGATGATTCTGCACTGTTGGCGAGAGTATTTTAGTGAAGTATTCAACACTGAATTCCCTCACCCACAAATACCAGACAACAATGTTACAGCTGGACCAGTACCTTGTATCACTGAAGATGAAGTCAAAGTTGCCATTCGTAGCATGAAAAATGGAAAGGCCCCAGGACTAGATGACCTTCCTGCAGACATCTGGAAATTTGAGGAACTTACTGACAACGCGACCACCTGGCTGACAGAGTTCTTCAATTCAATTATTCTCTGTGGTCAAATACCTACAGATTGGTCAACTAGTAACACAGTACATATCTTTAAGGGTATGGGTGACCCAGCTGAATGTACCAATTACCGTCCAATTAGACTTCTCTCCCACACTATGAAAATATTCGAACGTATCCTAGACAATAGGCTGAGGAACATCGTACAGCTCTCAGCAAATCAATGTGGGTTTGTCAAGGGATGTGGCACGATAGACGCAATCTTTGCTGTGCGCCAGCTGATGGAGAAATTCCGAGAGAAGAGGAGGCCACTACATCTTGCTTTCCTTGACCTCGAGAAGGCATTCGATCGTTTACCACACCAGATGATTTGATACGCTCTCCGAGATCATCAAGTACCAGAAATGTATATAAACTGGATAAAAATGCTGTACAACAACACCAAAAGCCACGTGCGATGCCCTGCAGGACTGACTGACAGCTTCCCTGTGACAGTTGGGGTTCATCAAGGCTCAGCTCTGTCTCCCCTGCTCTTTGTTATCGTCATGAATTCCATAACGTGAGACCTGCAGAAGTGTGTCCCATGGACATTGCTATACGCTGATGATGTGATGCTTGCGGCAGACTCCAGGAAGGATCTTGAAACCCAAGTGCAGACATGGCATGATCGTCTGCAAGGATTTGGTCTTCGTTTGAACATCCACAAGACTGAATACCTCGAAACGATTCCATCCCCTGGAACTATAGGTATTAATGGAGCTCCTCTTACCAAGGTAAATACATTCCGGTACCTAGGCTCACGATTGAATGGCGACAGCTCTGTGAATGAAGATGTGCGAGCACGAATCAATGCGACTTCGATGCGATTCAGAGATGTCACCGGTGTTCTTTGTGATAAGAAGATGCCTATCCGCTTAAAATCAAAGATATACCGCACAATGGTGAGACCAGTTGCAGTATATGGTACCGAGTGTTGGCCAGCACCAAGAAGTGCTGAGCACTCACTTCATGTCATGGAAATGCGGATGCTGCGAAGATCATTAGACATTTCTCTGCTCGACCATATCCCCAACACA
Organism: Meconema thalassinum; assembly: GCA_946902985.2. Classification (NCBI taxonomy): domain Eukaryota; kingdom Metazoa; phylum Arthropoda; class Insecta; order Orthoptera; family Tettigoniidae; genus Meconema; species Meconema thalassinum. The sequence goes on from OX336396.1 coordinate 168,490,572, forward strand.
ATGATTCGACATACAGCTGGCGTGGCTCCAATCAATGAGAAAATGCAGGAATGGAGACTCCGTTGGTATGGGCACGTTGCCCGTGCACCACAAAGTTCAGTCATCGGCTCGGCCTACCATCTAACGGTCGACGGCCAGAGACAGCGTGGGAGACCAAAATTGCGGTGGCTCGACACCATTAACGCCGATTTACGATCAAGAAACTTGAAATCACGCGAAGCATTAGATCGCAAGAAATGGCGTTCATTGATCCAAAAAGCGGACCCCGTTCCTACGGGATGACGCTAAGAAGAAGAAGAAGAAGAAGAGAGCTGTTTAGTGGTACAAAGGCGATATTTCGTAGGAATGTTCTCTACTATGGTAAGAATTCCTTCAAATATATAGAATTTGAGTAGTAAAACCTACCTGTACCTCAATGTGATTTAAATATGCAAGTAATATGGCTGCATTTATTCACCAGGGTTCTGTCCTGACATAGTGTAGTTTTACCAGCATATTATGAGGGTAGGAAAACACAATAGATAACAGTGGCCTGTTTATTTTTGTTTCACAGGTAATGAGGAACATAAACAATGCTCAACTGCAGCACATCGAACCCACTCTGATTGAAGGTAAGTTATGTTACATAATTTTTTTAAGCAATGTAAGAGCCCTTGGGGCTTATAGCATGCAAGGCGTTAGATTCACAAATGGAAAATGGATGTATTAGTGTGTGTAGGCTATTTGTAATTCAGGTGAGGATTGGGAAGGAGGCTGACATGGTCTTTAGTTCCCAGCATTCACCTGGAGTAGAAGTGGGAAACCACGGAAAACCACTTCCAGGATGGCAGAGCTGGGGGTCAAACCCACCTCTTCTCAGTTTTGCAACACGAAGCTGAGTTGACCCCGTTCCAGCTTCCTTGGCTGAGCCGGGAATCTGGGGCGACAGCCAAAAATGTTAGCTTCTAGACAATGAGGTGTAATACCTGGTCAACTTGGCCGACTGTAAAATATTAGTACCTAAAGGATTTCCTCTGGGAGCAATGGCTGGTTGAGGTCCCGTGCTCACACAGAGTTTTGTTTAGCTCCCTAGTTACTTATTTTTTAAGGGGTGGAACAGTGAGGTCATCTGTCCTTAGGGTTGTGTTTATTCATATTCATACCACAGGTCAAAGAAAAGTGAGAAGCAGTACCTTTCTCTTTGTTTGTAGACTGTTATGCCTTTTAGTACCGGTATCCAGTTTAGTATGCAAGACTTTGTAAATTGACATAGGCCTACTAATAAATAACTTTTGCAAGCCAAAAGGTGTGGGGTGGCCATGGCCATAAAGCCGAAAGAGGGGGAGTTGTTTTAAGTGGCAGAGAATTTCTGTCATCTGGCCCTAGCAGTAGGAGGAGAACATAAATCTTGTCTGTAACTTAAATGTCAACTACCATTTTCTAGTGCAACTAAATTGGGGAGAGAAGGACTACCCCGGAGCCACATGGGTGAATACCCAAATGTCATTTAATCACATGGAAGTTTATTTGTGTGTTTATTTATAAAGTCTTGCTTACTAAACTGGATACTAAGGTATACTAGTCCACAAGCAATGAATATCTTTTATTTACTTCAATGTAGAATGCCTGCATGATAATTACAGATAACTGCACAATTTGTCAGGCTACTTGAATCATTTAATTATAATGTTCTAATCAACATTCCCCTGGTGTCTTAACTATTGTAAATACTGGGAACTATGTGAAAATTGTGTTTTGTCTTGAGTGCATGAATTACATTTAGGCTGGATTGACTAATATCAGAGCGAAAAGGGGGATTCAATACTGCCTATGGCTGTCACTGTAAATCCTGTGTTAGATGCATGGGTGAGGTGACCTATTGGAATGTAATGGCCAAAGACCAAATAGAATTCAGTTTGAGGTACAAAATAGATGCTCTGAATACGAGTGAACAATATTCATGTTACTGCAATAATTGTGTCTCATTTATTTTTCCTTTAGGAATGCTGTACTTTGTTGTTGAGACTGACATGTTTGGTTATACTACCCTTTTTTACTTGCAGGTTTGTAATTTACGGAGGCAGTGCGTTGAAATGACAAATGAAGTTGAAGCAATAATTTGATGAAATTACATACAGTATTCTGGAATGTAGGCTATATTTGTAAAAATGAGAAATTAAGTATAATATATACTTCTGTAAATGGACTTATTTTTGTACTTATTTTATTACTTCTAAGTTCCTTATTTGCATCCTGATTTCCTTTGAGTATTTCATTTAGCAGGCTAAGGGCAAAATTTGGGTGTATTTTAAATTGGTGATGGTTTATTTCATATTCATTTATTTGCTGTGATTTTTCTCAATCTGTTTATAACAGTGCATATTAACTTGTATTCTTCAGAAGCAAGGGCCAAGTTTACTCTATGAAGCCAAAAGCAATAAATGAGAATAATGTAAACCAACGTAAAAACAAAACATATTCCGGGAAGTGGGAAGGGGAGGGAGTGGTTGGGGGGGGGGGGGTGAAGGGGGCCTACATCTGGCCACAGGTTACGGTTCAAATTACCCGCGCGTAAATTTTAGGTAGATTTCATTAGAAAGCTAACTATTGCAATGGGTCCCATGTTTCGACTTCCGGAAAATTTCGACATATCTTCGCGTTTCACATCCCCCAGACCCAAAAACCACCGTCAGTTCAAAAGTTTATATATAATTTATGTATGTATATATACACACATCAAAAAAAGTTTTGCATCACCTCGGTTCCAAGAGTTCCGGAACCTTTAAATACAAAGGGAATAGAGATCAACACAAACAACATTTCAGCTCGTTTTATTGCTCATGAGACCCACACATTGCATGTTGTACCATCATACAGCTAGACTTTCAGCATTTGTGGTCCAGATTGCAGTACACACCACTACCTCTAATACCCAGTAGCACGTCCTCTTGCATTGATGCATGCCTGTATTCGTCGTGGCATACTATCCACAAGTTCATCAAGACACTGTTGGTCCAAATTGTCCCACTCCTCAACGACAATTCGGCGTAAATCTCTCAGAGTGGTTGGTGGGTCAAGACGTCCATAAACAGCCCTTTTCAACATATCCCAGGCATGTTCGATAGGGTTCATGTCTGGCGAACATGCTGGCCACTGTAGTCGAGCGATGTCGTTATCTTGAAGGAACGCATTCACAAGATGTGCACGATGAGGTCGAGAATTGTCGTCCATGAAGACAAATGCCTCTCCAATATTCTGCCGATATGGTTGCACTATGGGTCGGAGGATGTCATTCAGGTATCGTAAAGCCGTTTCGGAGCCTTCCATGACCACCAGTGGCGTACGTCGGCCCCACATAATGCCACCCCAAAACATCAGGGAACCACCACCTTGCTGCACTCGCTGGACAGTGTGTCGAAGACGTTCAGCCTGACCAGGGTGCCTCCAAACACGTCTCCGACGATTGTCTGGTTGAAGGCATATGCGACACTCATCGGTGAAGAGAACGTGATGCCAATTCCGTGGGGTCCATTCAGCATGTTGTTGGGCCCATCTGTACCGCGCTGCATGGTGTCGGGGTTGCAAAGCTGGACCTCGCCATGGACGTCGGGAGTGAAGTTGCGCATCATGCAGCCTATTGCGCACAGTTTGAGTTGAAACACGACGTCCTGTGGCTGAACGAAACGCATTATTCAACATAGTGGCATTGCTGTCAGGGTTCCTCCGAGCGGCAATCCGTAAGTAGCGGTCATCCACTACAGTAGTAGCCCTTGGGCGGCCTGAGCGAGGCCCGTCATCGACAGTTCCTGTATCTCTGTACCTCCTCCATGTCCGAACAACATCGCTTTGGTTCACTCTGAGACGCCTGGAAACTTCCCTTGTTGAGAGCCCTTCTTGACACAAAGTAACAATGCGGACGCGATCGAACTGCGGTATTGACCTTCTAGGCATGGTAGAACTACAGACAACATGAGCAGCGTACCTTCGTCCTGGTGGAATGACTGGAACTGATCGGCTGTCGTACCCCCACCGTCTAATAGGCCCTGCTCATGCATGGTTGTTTACATCTTTGAGCAGTTTTAGTGACATCTATGAACAGTCAAAGGGACTGTATCTTGGATACAATATACACAGTCAACGTCTATATGCCGGAGATCTGGGAACCGAGGTGATGCAAAACTTTTTTTGATGTGTGTATATATATATGTATATCAGTTTCTTGTGGACACGATAACTGCCGTAATTTTGCACCAATCACTTTGAATTTTTTACATAATATGTATCCCTATAAAATCTCGGTCGAGTTCGTTAATGGGCAAAATCGGTCGAGGGGGTGAAAATGGGGGGCTTTTTTCGAAAAATTGAAATTTCGCTATAACTCTCTTAATACGTGAAATATCGAATCCATTCAAAGTTCATAATATGTGTCGGATAAGTGCCAACAATTTATGTCAAATAAGTTTTTTGATAGCACCAACCATTGACCAAAGGGGTGGAAAAAAGTGGGTATTTCGGGAAACATTAATCATATCTCTCTTAATAGGCACAATATCAAAACCGTACAAAATGGACAATATTCCCCTAATAATTACCTAAAACTTTTGTCTGAAAGAATTTTTGATATGACCCACCATTACGCCAAGGGATGAGAAAAATGATTTCGGAATTATAAGAAAATGCCAAGAGCTATCAGAGGTTGCCATGGAAACACTACTAAATTGATGAGGGATGAGCCGTTGCCATGACAACGCACTTGTACGAGATCAGATTCAGTATTTCCATCTGACTAAGCCGGCCCCGTGGTGTTAGGGTAGCGCGCCTGCCTCCCACCCGGAGGCCCCGGGTTCGATCCCCGGCTCCGTCAGGGATTTTAAAACTGACGTGAGGGTTGGAACGGGGTGCACTCAGCCTCGTGAGGACAATTGAGTAGCTGTCTGACAGTGAGACAGCACCCCAATCACGAATACCAATATTAACGGCCGAGGGGACCCGACGCGCTGATCACGCGTCACCCCAATATCTGCAGGCCAAATGGCTGGGCAGCGGTCGCTTGGTCGGCCTTAGCCCGTCATGGGCTGGATGGTGCCAGGGGTTGACTTTGACATCTGACTAAGTGGGAAGCGGCTTCGGTGACGTAACTGGTAGCATGCAGAATGTCTATGCCCAAGGTCGCGGTTTCAAAGCCGGCCGAAGTCGTCGGATTTTCTAAGAGCGCTAAAATCCCTTAGTATGCTTTCCTTCGGAGGGGAAGTTCCAACGTTCGTTACGAGTTGCTGGTTGGGGTGGCATCTAGTAGCCAAGTTCACAGCTAGGTGTCATTGACGGTAGTACCTGATAGCAACATTAGGAACTACTGCTTGAAATTGACCGTCTGCAGTCCTTACCTGAATTACAGACTAATACATCCATTACAATTCACACCGTTTATCAGACAGATTCTACACTCACCCAAAGTACACGGGGTTAGATGACCGCGTTGTCGCAGCCCCTAAACTGAGGAACCAACCAGAGGTAGATTTCATTAGAAATCTAACTATTGCAATGGGTAGGCTACCATGTTTCGACTTCCGGAAAATTTCGACATATCTTCGCGTTTCACATCCCCCAGACACCAAAACCACCGTCAGTTCAAAAGTATATATATATATATATCAGTTTCTTGTGGACACGATAACTGCCGTAATTTTTCACCAATCACTTTTTACCGAATATGTATACCTATAAAATCTCGGTCGAGTTCGTTACTGGGCTAAATCGGTAGAAGGGGGTGAAAATGGGGGGCTTTTTTCGAAAAAGTGAAATATTGCTATAACTCTCTAAATATGTGAAATATCGAATCCGTTCAACGTTCATACTATGTGTCGGATAAAGCCCAAAAATTTATGTTTGAAGAGTTTTTTTATATCACCAACCATTGACCAAAGGGGTGGGAAAAAAGTTTTTTTTTTTTCGGGAAACATTAATCATATCTCTCTTAATAGGCACAATATCAAAACCGTACGAAATGGACAATATTCCCCTAATAATTACCTAAAACTTTTGTCTGAAAGAATTTTTGATATGACCCACCATTATGCCAAGGGATGAGAAAAATGATTTCGGAATTATAAGAAAATGCCAAGAGCTATCAGAGGTTGCCATGGAAACACTACTAAATTGATGAGGGATGAGCCATCAGACGTTGCCATGACAACGCACTTGCACGAGATCAGATTCAGTATTTTCATCTAAGTGGGAAGCGGCTTCGGTGACGTAACTGGTAGCATGCGGAATGTCTATGCCCAAGGTCGCGGTTTCAAAGCTGGCCAAAGTCGTCGGATTTTCTAAGAGAGCTAAAATCCCTCAGTATGCTTTCCTTTGGAGGGGAAGTTCCAACGTTCGTTGCGAGTTGCTGGTTGGGGGTGGCATCTAGTAGCCAAGTTCACAGCTAAGTGTCGTTGACGGTAGTACCTGGTAGCAACATTAGGAACTACTGCTTGAAATTGACCGTCTGCAGTCCTTACCTGAATTAAGACTACTACAGCCATTACAATTCACACCGTTTATCAGACAGATTCTACACTCACCCAAAGTACACGGGGTTAGATGACCGCGTTGTCGCAGCCCCTAAACTGAGGAACCAACCAGAGGTAGATTTCATTAGAAAGCTAACTATTGCAATGGGTACCATGTTTCGACTTTCGGAAAATTTCGACATATCTTCGCGTTTCACATCCCCCAGACCCCAAAACCACCGTCAGTTCAAAAGTTTATGTATAATTTATGTATGTATATGTGTATATATATATATATATATATGCATATCAGTTTCTTGTGGACACGATAACTGCCGTAATTTTGCACCAATCACTTTGAATATTTTACCGAATATGTATACCTATAAAATCACGGTCGAGTTCGTTACTGGGCTAAATCGGTCGAAGGGGGTGAAAATGGGGGGCTTTTTTCGAAAAAGTGAAATATTGCTATAACTCTCTTAATATGTGAAATATTGAATCCGTTCGACGTTCATACTATGTGTCGGATAAAGCCCAAAAATTTATGTTTGAAGAGTTTTTTTATAGCACCAACCATTGACCAAAGGGGTGGGAAAAAGTGGGTTGCCTCTTAATAGACACAATATCAAAACCGTACAAAATGGACAATATTCCCCTAATAATTACCTAAAATTTTGTCTGAAAGAATTTTTGATATGACCCACCATTATGCCAAGGGATGAGAAAAATGATTTCGGAATTATAAGAAAATGCCAAGAGCTATCAGTGGTTGCCATGGCAACACTACTAAATTGATGAGGGATGAGCCATCAGACGTTGCCAAGATAACGCATTTGCACGAGATCATATTCAGAATTCCATCTGACTAAGTGTGAAGCGGCTTCGGCGACGTAACTGGTAGCAAGCATGCTGAATGTCTATGCCCAAGGTCGCGAGTTCAAAGCCGGCCGAAGTCGTCGGATTTTCTAAGAGCGCTAAAAATCCCTCAGTATGCTTTCCTTTGGAGGGGAAGTTCCAACGTTCGTTGCGAGTTGCTGGCTGCGGTGGCATCTAGTAGCCAAGTTCACAGGTAGATGTCGTTGACGGTAGTACCTGGTAGCAACATTAGGAACTACTGCTTGAAATTGACCGTCTGCAGTCCTTACCTGAATTACAGACTAATACAGCCATCCCTAAGTACACGGGGTTACATGACCGCGTTGTCGCAGCCCCTAAACTGAGGAACCAACCAAAATCTCTGCGGGAGATATAATTTTGCGTGAAGAAGTAACAGACCGTTACATAGTTACACATCAGTGTCGAAACCTTGCATAAGGACAGTGTGACCACAAGTATAACAAGTAGTTCCGTGAAGAACTATACAGCCTATTTTCATATATCCTACTTATGTTAACTGCCACAATCAACATACAAAATTTCAGTTTAATTGCTGTAACAGATTCGTAGATATTGAGAACCGTCTAAATATTTCAGATGGTCGCCAGGTTGGATTTTTATTTTTGTACTATTACATTAAGATTATTGTGTACGTGTGGTATTCAAACTTCAATCGCATGATTAGACAACAAGAAGTAAAAACGAGATTTTAAAATTACGCACAGCAGCCATCTTGTGATAATGCAAACCATTGAAATAAATTAGATGCCAGTGGATCGACATTTGTATAAGCATTTAACGTGCAACGTTTCACGGCACTCGGATAGTTAATTCGCGAGAAACGTCCATTTAAATATGTATACTTCGCGTCGCCGCCATGTTGGATTTGTGCTCACCAGGTTCCTGAAAGTCCTATAGGTGAACATATGTTCATAGCCTCTATGAACATAAAAAAAATCAGTTTGGTTGCTGTAAAAGATTCATAGATATTGAGAACCGTCTAAATATTTCGGGAGCTCACCATTTAGGAGTGTTATGTGTATAGGCCATAGAGTTATGTACCATTCAAGGACAATTATTGCCTAGGTTCATTATTCAAACTTTCACTTCGATCGCATGATTACGACACAAGAAATTAAAACTTAATTTTAAAATTTCGCACAGCCGCCATCTTGAGGTTATGTAAGCAATTGAATTAAATTAGATGGCAGTGCATTACAATCTGCAAAATCAATTACTGTACCACATTTCACTGCGCTCAGAGAGTTAAATCACGAGAAAAGTCTATTAAAATATTTTAAATTCGCTTGGTCGCCATGTTCGTTTCGTACTTTACAGGTTTATGAAATATACATAGGTATACCTGTATCAGTACCCTTTATCACCGTACAAAATTGCAGGGTGATATCTGTAATAGTTTCGGAGATATAGAATGTCAGTGAAATATTTCGCACAGCCGCCATTTTGAGGTTATGTAAAAAATTGAACTAAATTAGACTCCAGTGCATTACAATGTGTATAAACATTTGCTGTACCGAGTTTCATTACATTTAGATAGTTAAATCGCGAGAAAAGTCTATTTAAATGTCTCAACTTCGCTTGGCCGCCATGTTGGTTTTGTAGTCACCAGGTTTTTGAAAGTCTCATAGGTGAACTTCTAGTAGTGCCCTTTATCACCGTACACAATTTCAGGGCGATATCGGTAATAGTTTCGGAGATATTGAATGCTAGTGAAATATTTCGCACAGCCGCCATGTTGGATTGGAGAGACGTAACAAAATTTGAAGGGCACGGTCGAGGTCGCCGGGAATAGTGCTATGAACTTCCCGAGTTTCATTGAAATCGCTCCAGCCGTTTCGATTTTATTAGGGGGGGACACACACACGAATCACACACACACGCACACACACACACACACACACGCACACACACACGGACAAAAGGTGATCTCATAAGCCTATTTTTTCAAAATTGAAAATAGGCTAAAAATGGACCCCAAATGACAAGAAGGTTACCGTTCCCATAAGACAATAAAATGTTCAAAATAAGCATAAAATGACGAAAAACAAAGTTCATTAAGCTCCAATTACAAAATACCTTCTCGCAATACATGAGGTCTGATCCTTCTACGAAAACCTGCATATTCTGCCTATTTTCGCCTATCCCCAAGTTTGTCCGGTGAAATCTACCTCCGCCTTCCGGCGTGCCGAGAGGACTTTTTTAGTTCCTGTCATGGCCTTAAGTAGCGCTGCTGTGCAGCATGCGCCGCAGCGTGTGGGCGGTGGGCGTAATCGGAATTGAATTCAAACCCGGAGTAACCGTTCTTACCCATATTCTTTGTGTGACAGTTTTGTGTCGAGTGGAGTCACGCTAAGTTTAGTGCAATCTCATCTGTTGTGATCTTATGTGTAAATACACTTTTTATACTTATAATCAGGCGCGGATCTAGAGTTTGGCTGGGGGGGGGGGGGGGGTCACAGAATCGAAATTGTTAAGAACAATTGTATCACTAACAACACAATCACAAAATAACCAAACGTACAAAACCAGACCTTTTTTTTTTGCAAGCTACATGGATAGAAATTTGATGCGTTTAGCGCACCAAAAATATTCGTACAAATTGCAACGGCGTGTTTTGCGACTTTTACATTGAGCTTCGAGAAAAGTATCAAGGTACGTTACAGTTTCGACAAGTCAAGTTGGTACCGACAAAGGGAGAAAGTCACCAAGCTTGCAGTTTGGACTTCGGCAAAATATTTGGTGGAAAAAAAAAAGCCCCAAATTCCTATCCGTGCATTGCTGCACATTCAACGTGACATCACTATATACGTCGATTCGGTAATCACAAGGTTTGCTAAACAAATCGTTTTTAAATAACAGGTATGAAGTTGTAAATATGTACAGTTGTAACAGAACATAATAATTGCAATAAAGTTATTTTCAGTATTGAATTAAATGAAAAAAAAACTGTTTTTCAGTTAAAATTCGTTAAGTTTTATTTGTCTGGTTATTGTGTTTTCGTTTTTTGAGTTTGCAAAAAAAATTGTCTCCGTTTGGGGGGGGGGGGGGTCATGACCCTCGTAACCCCCCCTTGAATCCGCGCCTGCTTGAAATTACTACAATACGTGTTCGGTTTATTTTCTTGTCAAAATCCCTTCCCACATTTTGGGGGCTCGTCCGAGATACGAAGAATTTTGAGTTCAGAACGGCAATTTTGGCTACAACGATAAAACCAAGGCGTGAATTGACGACATTTTTCTGGCAAGATTTACCACGACGACGTGGGTCCGTGGAATATAGAAGACGAGCAGCTATTCAACTCCCAAAGACGTGGTTCGAGCAGCCTACAAAAGACGAGTTCCAGGATCCTGAACCCTAAGACGACGACGAAAAGAAAAGTGATTAGTGCAAGTGCCGAAAGACAAAGAAAAATGGCGGACAAAGTGGCGTGTTTACAAGACATTGAAAAAGTGAATAATAACATTAAGACGGCGCTACGGCCGTGATTAAGACGTTACATAACCTCATTTTCGAAAAACTGCCACGTGATCGAAAGAACAGGCAGCGCTTAAGAGAATTCCCAGAATTCGAATTTGAACGTGACTCACCAGAACACCTGGTAAAATTGAAATTCATTGAGACCGAATTCACCGAGGCTGACCTGCTTGTCATTTGCACAGTGTTAAAAATTGAATATACTGGAGAGAAACTCATGATCTGGATATTAAGTTCTCGAAGTGCCAGTTCCTGAAAAATAAAATTGAGTTCCTTGTGCTGCGCGTCTGTGACAATTTATTGAACCTTTCGAGGCTGGGGATGCCTAAAGACAAAGAAGATGATGAAGAAGAAGAAGAGACTGGTAAAACGAAAGATGAGATGATCAAGATGAAAGAAGCAAACGAAGCACTGGCGGAAGAATTACGCGAGTTAAAGGAGAAAATGGCTGGGATATTTTTTTTTTTGGTCGTGTAGCCTCCTGAGAGGCCGAGTGCAGGTCTTTCTAGTCGACGCCCGTGGGCGACCTGCGCGTCGGGATGAGAGATGGAATGGATGAAGATGAATGAAACTGGGCAAGGATGTGGAAGGAAGCGGCCGTGGCCTGTCAGAAGGTACTGTCCCAGCATTTGCCTGGTGATGAAAATGGGAAACCACGGAAAACCATTTCAAGGACAGCCGACGGTGGGGCTCGAACCCACGCGTCTACCGAGTCAGCAGAGAGCTTGGCCCCTTGACCTAACGCAGCGCTTTAGCCCGCGCAGCCACTACTGTCGGTATGGCTGGGATGAAATCCATGAAACATTCAACCTCTAGCACATCAGGATCATCATCGGATTCATCTAGCTCGTCCGAAGACCAGAAAGTCTCCAAAGCAATACGAGGTAGGCCTAACCATAAAAACATAACAAAGACCAAACACAAATCGAAGACTGGAGAAGAAAGCTCAAGTGAAGGGGAAGTCAACCAGGTCGTGGTGGACTCGTGGCACACTGCAAACCAGGGAGTCCCACACAAGTTTGCGTTAACTTTCCGCGATGTAGAGGGCTCTGTCAGAACCTATGACGGCAGCGAGAACTATCCGGTGCGACGTTGGATTGAGGATTTTGCGGAAACAGCAACGTTGATGGGCTGGGACGAGATGCAAAAATATGTTTTTGCAAAATCGCTGACAGGCCTGGCTAAGTTGTTCGTGCAGAGTGACCGTGGCATCACATCCTGGGACAAGTTGAAGAAAGCCCTGAAGAAAGAATTCTGAGATGATACCAGTGCAGCAGAGATTTATCGACTGCTAACCAATCGACGAAAAACAAATGTTGAAACTCTTCAGGAATATTTCCTGGTGATGCGAGAAATAGCCAGCAGGTCGGCAGTCGATGATAAATCGTTGATGCAATATGTCATCGATGGCATCGAGGACGACACTGGATCCAAGATGATTCTGTATGGAGCAAGGGACATCAAGGAATTCAAGGGCAAGTTGAAGATCTATGAGAGAGCTTACGCACAAAACTCCCAGAAGTTGACAAAAAATGAGAAGACGACAAACAAACATACACCAAGAGAAGATAACAGGCAGAAGCAGATCTCGTCTGTAAAGAGATGCTACAATTGCGGTCAGAAGAACAGTCATGAGTCCAGAGAATGTCCACACAAGAGTCAGGGTCCAAAGTGCTTCAATTGCAGCAGCTTCGGACATATAGCTTCCAAGTGCCCAAACCTTGAGCAGAATGCAGAGAAGAAGACAGTGAACATCGCTTTGGGAACCAAGTCGAATATGAAGATGAAGGAATTGTTGCTCCAGGACCAGAGGATCGACGCATTGGTGGACACGGGCTGCCCAATCAATCTGATCCGTGAAGACATTTATGCAGCGATGGGCGATCCCGAGCTGAAGACGACCGCCATAGTACTTAAGGGTTTCGGTGTTCGTGAGGTGCCACCCCTAGGATATTTTACAACTGACGTCCAGGTTGACGACGACACTTACTTGACTGATTTCTATGTGGTGTCTGGAGATGTACTCAAGTTGCCAGCTATCATCGGTAACGACTTGCTGGACCAAGCCATAACTACCATCAGCAAAACAGGTGTCAAGATGTCCAAGGAGATATCAGAAGTGTACTTGTACTGAATCGACGTGATAGCAGTTGAGGAGTTGGAGATAGGAGAGGCATCGGAAGAGGCTGTTTTGAGAATCAGAAAGATGGTCAATGAACACTCGCCGCGCAAGGAGAAGTGTACCAGTGTTGAGATGAGCATCACGATGAAACAAGAAGAACCGATTTACAGTCACCCAAGACGCCTATCACCAGCTGAGAAAGAGATTGTAGAGAAGCAAGTGCAGCAGTGGCTCCAAGATGGCATCATCCGACCCGGTATGTCTGAGTACGCTAGTTCAGTGGTAGTAGTGTGGAAGAAAGATGGGTCTCCGAGGGTGTGCGTCGAGTACCATCCAGTAAATCGAAAAGCTGTCCAAGATCGATACCCACTACCACTCATTGATGACCTCCTGGACAAGCTGAGTGATGCCATACGAAATTGATTTTTTCACGTTGCAGTCAAGGAAGAGAGCAGAAGGTATTTGGCCTTTGTGACACATTCAGACCAATAAGAGTTCCTGAAAGTTCCATTTGGTTTCTGCAACTCGTCTCCTGTGTTCCAACGCTTTATCAACTGCGTATTCAGAGAACAGATTCAAGCCGGCACAGTCCTGGTGTACATGAACGACGTAGTAATCCCAGCAAAAGCTGAAAATGATGCCATAGAGAAGCTTGGGCAAGTGATAGAGGTAGCTGAAACTCATGATCTGGATATTAAGTTCTCGAAGTGCCAGTTCCTGAAAAAGAAAATTGAGTTCCTAGAACACGTAGAAGATGGAACTGTCTCACCATCTCCTAGGAAAGCAGCCGCAGTTCAACATTATCCAGAACCCAAGTGGCTAGCCGAAGTCCACAGTTTTTTGGGCCTTTCCGGATATTTCTGGAAGTACATCCCAAACTACGCCAAGATTGCAAAGCCGCTCAGTGATCTGTTGAAGACAACCGGTGGATTCAACTTTGAGCAAGAACAGAGGATTGCATTCACAAGTCTGAAAAAAGCCTTATCCGAAGATCCAGTCCTCATCATACATAACCCGGCTTACAAGACGGAAGTCCATACTGATGCAAGCAAGTATGGTTATGGAGCAGTGCTACTGCAACGTTTCCCAGACGATGGTCAACTGCATCCTGTTCAATATCTCAGCAAGAAGACTACGCCACAGGAGGAAAGGTACAGCAGCTACGAGCTCGAGGTATTAGCTGTGGTGACGACCTTGAAAAAGCTCCGAGTGTACCTGCTTGGAATCAAGTTCAAGATCATGACCGACTGCTCTGCCTTCCAGAAGATGATGGGCAAGAAGGACCTCACTCCAAGAGTTGCAAGGTGGGCCATGATGTTAGAGGAGTTTGATTACTCGATCGAGCATAGACCAGGTGCGAGAATCCGTCACGCCGATGCCTTGAGTCTCCATCCCATGGTCCTCTACGGTCTCGTCGATGGACTCATTGCCAGGCTGAAACGAGCTCAGCAAGCTGATGAAGGTCTGTGTGCGATCGTGGAGCACCTGAAGACGAAGCCATACTAGGATTACACCCTGCAGGATGGTATCCTCTTCAAGTTCTGTGATGGACAAAATCTACTTGGGCTGGAGACGACTCATCATCCGAGGCGGATGATCTGCAGGATGGCCGATTGTGGGAATCGGAATATGTTGAACCGTTTTTGGGTTTCCCGCCAGTCTTGGCACCGCCCGGTGGCGCCGCGTAGAGGAGTCGAGGGGAAATCGCGAGAAAGAAAGACGAACAGTGTGACAGTTTTGTGTCGAGTGGAGTCACACTAAGTTTTGTGCAATCTCATCTGTTGTGATCTTATGTGTAAATACAGTTTTTATACTTAAAATTACTACAATACGTGTTCGGTTTATTCGCTTGTCAAAATCCCTTCCCACATATTTGTTTCTAAATAATAATTGTATTATGATTATTTGTTAAGTTTTCATTTTTTAAATTAATTAAATCTTTTTCGCATTACAAACATAATATGAGTACGAAAGACCTATACATGTACTTTGATTTTAAGAAATGTTTTTATTTGTGTCGTGTGTTAGAGTAGTTGAAGTACCAACACGACAAATTTCAAGTAAATAGTTTTTTTGTGTGTGTCTATGAACAAGCAAGATAAAATGCCGGTCACTCAGACCTGACCTCACAATTAGAGGGTTAATTCCTTCCTGCATGAAGATAAGAACTTGATCATCATAGTGTCCTTATTGATATGAAATTTAAGTACAGTAAATACCAATGGTATTAAATATATGTAATCCACCTTAATCAATTATTACATTACATTACATTAGGCGAACCAGCCAAAACTAAGGACCACGCAAATATAATTTCATTTCCTTCTCATAGTTCTTTCTTCCTTTCTCTTCCTCCACACTTCCTTTATTCTTTCAGAGTGCTGCGCCTTTCTCTCTGCTGTCCATCTTCCTCCCCTGCGTTCTCTCTTTTGTCCCACAAGAACCTTTATGTTCGAAAGTATTTCCCTGAATTGTGTTCTGTCTCGTCAGTCGTTATCTGTAATTCCTAGCCTCCGGATTGCTTCCTTCATCTGCTAGGTGTAACCTCTTTGGCTCTTCAGATTGTATATTTTATCAAAAATGTGTTTATTTATTCATGTTAGATCCATTCTAACCATATGTCCATAGAAACATAAACGTCTTTTCCTAATTGTTGTTTCCAGGTCTTCCATCCTTTCATATATCTCCTTGTTTGATCTTAGTCTGTAGGTTCCCTGTACCACTTTTGGGCCATAAATATACAGTAAATAATATGATGATGATGATGATCAGGTGCCATCAAGTCGGCGTCGACTCCTAGCGACTGCATGGATGGACTGTCTCCATATGATTCGGTCTTCAGCCATATACTTCAGATCCTTCAGTGACATATTCATGTTGGATTTGATGGAGTCGATCCATCTCAATGCTGGCCACCCTCGTCTCCGAGACCCTTCCACCTTTCCAAGCATAATTGTCTTTTCCAATGATTATGAACGCTTCATAATGTGTCTAAAATATGACAGCTGTAATCGTAATTCATTAGTACCAGTTTTGGCCACATTGTGACCTTTTTCAGCTGTGTGTAGATCTTAAGACATTAAATTAAATGCGAGCAATGTAATAAAACTTGATCGTCATTTATTAGAACAAATTGGAAACTAATAATCTATGAAAAATATCTTAACAATAAAATCAGATCTATTACAATAATTAATGAAGTTAATTTTAGCTTTGTATTGGAAATTATGGAAAAGTAATGGTTCAAATGACTCTGAGTAAATTTCAAAAATGTTAAAAGTAATGTAAAAAACATACCGTATATAAAAATGTCTCGAATGCGTGGAGATTTCTAGATGAATGAAAGTATGTCTAAATGCACAATCTGGCTGTAGATTGAAATAATTTACACTTTATAAAGGCATAGGTGCCTTGGAGGCTGGATTTAGACAGCTCCTTAACCCGGTCACGAGTCAATCAAAATTGGCTACATGGATAATTCTTCCCAGGCACGTTCACGTCGTGGGGGTGGGCAACGGTACTGTAATATACCATGGAACTACAATACCGGCTAAGTTCTGGTGAGGACCCAGTCTTATGGGGTATAATATAGGCCCCGTGCACAGGGTTACGTGCGAAGACCTCAACGGAATCTGCAGGGGAGAGGATGGACTTCGGAATGGTGGAGATTGTGGAAGGGGCAGCCCAGTACTCAGGGAATAGTATGAGTACAGCATCAATCAGCAGCGTCTATTTCCCATGTTAGGGGCGACTGCAAGGGCGTCTGTTCTCCATGTTAGGGGTGGCCTGAATAATAGCTGGTTCTGGCGGCGGAGAAGATGGGCTTTGGTACGGCGTCGATGGCGGAAGAGGCAAACCCGTAGCGTCTGTACTCCAGAGGAGCGGCTACAAAAGGTGTCTAACTCCATGTTAGGGGCGGCCTATTTTAAACCTGGCAGTAGGTATAAAATGCCTTTGGGAGTGGCGAGCCCATCGTACTAATAGCCTATAAAATGAGTGAAAGTGAATCGAGGCCTCGGAAACAGTTAGGGCGTCCCCCACAAGCGACGCGCAGCTCTTGGATTTCTGGTCCTGGGGGAGCTGTGAAAAGTGGGCAACCAGTGACGAAGGTTGCAACCATCAATGTCTTGACCCTCAAGGGAAAGATAGAGGAACTTATAGAATATATGGAGAGAAAAGACATTGCAATTTTGGGAATGAGTGAAACCAAGTGGAAAGGAAAGGGACAGAAGAATTTGAGCAAAGGGTTTCAGTTGTTTTGGAGTGGAGGGGTGCACTGCAAAAATGGAGTAGGGTTCATTGTGAGGGAGGACCTGGTAGAATATATAGAAGAGGTGTACCAGGTAAATGATAGAATAATTAAAATTAGAATTGGCTTAGAGAGTGGACAGAAAGATTTTATTCAGGTCTATGCCCCCAGACGGGTAATCTCGAAGAGAGCCTTGAGGAATTTCTGGAAGGACTGGAAAAGTGCATTGAAGATAAAGAAGTGATTGTAATGGGAGACATGAATGCACACATAGGAACAGAAAGGCAAGGTAAAGGAGAGATAATTGGTCCTTTCAGTTATGGCAATAAAAATACTGAAGGAGAGTTACTACTAGATTTTTGTGAGAGGAATGGACTAATTGTAGGCAATACATGGTTCTGAAAGAAGAACATAAAATAACAAGATATGGAAGGGGGCAAAAGAAAACAAAATCAATGATTGATTTGATTTTAGTTGAGAGAGAGAAACGCAGACAGTTGGAGGATGTCACGGTTATGCCAAGAGCAGATTTTGAAGGAGACCATAAAATTGTAGTGGCTAAATTAAGACTTGGTTTCAAAGAGACAAGAGAAAGAAAAATAAAGGCATGGAAATTAAAGGAAAAGGAGGTGCAGGAAAAGTTCCAAGATGAGGTGAAAAAACGATTTCCCAAAGGAGAGGTTGGCAGTGTAGAAGAAAAATGGACTAAGTTCAAACAAGGAATGGTAAAATGTGCAGAGGATGCATGTGGTAGAGTTTCAGGGAAAAAGAAGGAAAAGGAAACACCCTGGTGGAATGACACAGTAAAGGATGCAGTGAAAGAAAAACAAAAGGCTTGGAGGAGCTGGATCAGAGGCAAAAACTCACAGAGTAAGGAAAAGTATCACGAAGCAAAGAAAACATGCTAGAAAACCATACAGGTAGAAAAACGGAAGTGCTGGGAAAGCTTCACAGAAACCCTACAGGAGGATGTTAAAGGAAGTAAGAAACTTCTGTATGGATTGGTTAGAAACAAAGTGAGAAATAGAGAAGAAACAAAATTTGTGAAGACGGACAGTGGACACATTTAGACACAAAGAGAGGATATACTTCAGCGATGGGAAAAGTATTTCGCTAAATACTTAACGTCAAATTCATGGAACTGGCTAAAGAGGAAGAACATGAAGAAGAAGAGGTGGAAGAAAACCGAAATGAAGACATAGCAATGTTGGAAATAAAAGAAGCTCTAAGGAAGATGAAGAATGGGAAAGCACCAGGAGTGGATGAAGTGACTACGGAGATGATAAAGGCAGCTGGACCAGTAGGGTTACGTTGGATGTATAGACTATTTTGTGTGATATTGAAGGAGAAACAAGTACCAGAAGATTGGAGGAAGGGTATGATAATTCCAGTATTCAAGAAGGGTGATAAGAAAGAATGTAACAATTATTGGGGAATCACACTTATTTCACATGTTGCAAAGATCTTTGAGAAGATATTAGAGAAAAGAGTGAGAATGAAAGTTGAGGCAGAAATGGAGGAAGAACAACATGGATTCCGAAGAGATAGATCAACCTTCGATCCAATATTTGCTCTAAGAAACATGATGGAGAAAAGATGGGAGTTCAAAAAGGATATGTTGATGACATTTCTAGATATTGAGAAGGCATACGACAGTGTCCCACGAAGATCGGTCTGGGACACATTGATAAAAACCAGGGTAGGCAGAGCAGAAATACAAATGATCAAAGCCATGTATGAAAAATGTGTAAGTAGTGTGAAGATCAAGCTAGGACAAACAAACTGGTTCAGTGTTGAAACAGGACTTCGACAAGAAAGTGTGTTATCCCCTATACTGTTTATAACAGTCATGGATGAAATCCACAAGGGTGTGAAATGAAGAATTGGAAGAAAGGAGACTATGGCCTTACTCTTTGCAGACGACATAGTAATGAAATGAAAATCCACAGCCTGATTCCAGTCGACCAACCGGGTCAGGAATGGAATGAATGAAGCCCCCATCTAGCGGCGAGGAAACGAACTGTGCCGGCTGCCGAAGCCTGTCGTACTCCCCTGGGGCAATGATTAAATGAATGACCGATGAAATGAGATGATAGTGGAGAGTGTTGCTGGAATGAAATTGTGACAGGGAAAACCGGAGTACCCGGAGAAAAACCTGTCTTCCTCCGCTTTGTCCAGCACAAATCTCACATGGAGTGACCGGGATTTGAACCACGGACCCAGCGGTGAGAGACCGGCGTGCTGCCGCCTAAGCCACGGAGGCTTTATGGGAAGAAAATGAAATAGAAGTGCAAGAACAAGTCACTATATGGAATCAAGAGATAGAGAAATATGGAATGAAAATAAGTGTGGAGAAGAGTAAGACTGTAGTGATGACAAGAAACAAGAGAGAAGGAAGACAGAATGTTGAAGTCATTGGAAATCCATTGGAAATGCTAAAAAGCTTTAAGTATTTGGGGAGCATACTCACAGAAGATGGTACAATAAATGAAGAAATTGGAAAGAGAATCCAACGAGCTAATGGGTTTTACCAGTGCGTGAGAGGTTTAGTATGGAACCAGGAAGTCCCAGAGAAATGCAAGAAAGTTCTATTCTCAATGTATTACACACCAATTTTGACATATGCAGCAGGTCCACAACAAAACGCGATGAAAGCCGAATCCAAGCAGCCGATATGAAGTTCCTTAGAGGAATAATTGGGAAGACAAGGAGGGATAAAGTCAGAAATGTGGACATTAGGGAGAGAACTGGGTTCCCAAAACTGCAAGACAAGATAGAGACCAGTAAGCTGAAGTTGTACGGACATATGATGAGAATGAAAGAATATAGAGTACCAGAAAGAATATTTATGGAGACAATACCAGGAAGAAGACCACGAGGAAGGCCCAGAAAGAGGTGGATAGATATGGTGAAGGAAAGCTTAGAGAAAAGAGGAGTAAAAGAAAAAGAAGTATTGAAAGAAGGAAATGAATGGTGGAGGGATAGACAACTGTGGAGTCCTTGATTCGCAACCCGACCCAGGGAACTGGAAATGGGAAATGACGAAGAAGAAGAAAGGCATGAGGTAAAAAGCTTGTTCTCCTATGTAATGCAACCTTCTGTTAAATTATTATCTTGAATTAAACAGGTTCTTGCTCTTGTCGAATAAAACAAGATTTGTTATGAGACGATTATAGTGTAACAAATCTAAAACAGCTATCTCTGGCCACAGCTATCATCCCGTTTCGTCTTAGAATTACCCCAATCATAACTTATGGACTAGAGACAATTTGGCAACAACTGACGAAGAGAAATTTGGAAGAAATAGAAAGAGTCAAAGCCACTTTCCTCAAAAGAATAATGTGCCTGTCAAAATTCACACGGTCTCGCTTCACCTACGTGCTAGCAAGAGAGCAATTTTTCATCGAAGATCTTCGCCTTAACCAATTGTACAAGAACTCAATGCAAAAAAGCAAGACTTATGGTCAACGTTCTTTATACAGATGCCATGATTTACAGGGAATGGACGCTAATGGGATATAAACTACGGCATGTATTGACGCGATACACCGTGCATGGTCTCCACCACCGGATATGCCAGACTGAGAAATTCCACGACCCGGACGATAACTGCAAGTGTAAACTGTGTGGGACATCATCTGACCGTTATCACCTGCTTTTGTGCTCCAAAAGGAAAGTCTCGTTGACAGATTTCTGCAATGACTGAATGCACTGTGTGTAATGGTCTTTTATTTATTTATTTATTTATTTATTTACATAGGTCCCAATGAGCCTGAGCTCGTGTTAGGGACAATCAAGTAACATAGTTACAGCATGGCATATATATAATTTTCGTAACATTATTGTTTAGTTTAGTAGTAGCCTAACTTATATTAGATTGCTAGTGACTAACTTTACAGAGATAATTCGGTATGATACATTGCATTGCTTAAGGCTATTGTACATGGGCTATTCATTCCTTAATAGGAAGTCTTTTGTTTTCCTCTTAAATGTTTTTATAGAGAAACTTTCCCTTATGCCTAATGGTAGCGAGTTGTATTCTTTTATTATAGAGGACATAATTCCTTTAGTTCCAAATTTAATGGATTGGGAATGGCTAGTGAATATTCGATTTACTCCTCTTGTTGCATAATGATGAATGTCATTTGCATGGGTAAAATGGATGTGTGTGTGTATCAATTTGTTTTCTAATTTGTATAAAAATACTGTTGCTGACATAGCTATTTGTTTTTGCAGTGGCATAATTTTAGTTCTTGAGTATAATTCATTTAAGGGTGTGAGCCAAGGAAATCCAAAGATAGATTTTATAGCACGTTTCTGGAGTATCTCAAGTTCTTTTATCAGCTCCTTCTTACAATATCCCCATATGAAATTCATGTACATTAGATGTGAATGTATCAGAGCAAAGTATATATTTTTCAATTGTTGGCTAGTAAGACAGCTATATCTTAATCTGAAAATAATACCAATTAAAGGGCTGATTTTATGTTTTACATTTTCTACATGATTTTCCCAGGTTAGTGTACTATCTAGTGTGATACCTAAGTATGTTGCCGATTTAACCCTTTCTATTTCTTTGTTGGCTATGTTGACTATGTTTGTGGTCTCAATCTTGTATGATGGTTTATGGAAGAATAAATATTTTGTTTTAGTGATATTGATAACCATTTTGTGTGCTCTCAACCAATCCACCAGCTTATTGAGATCATAATTAAAGGATTACGAGGCACACAGGCAATTGAAATGTAACACACATTTAATGTACTTGACATTTACTACAACAGAACTGAAGGCACAAGGTGATACAACATTCTTTTTATACACACCATTACCATAAAACAAAAGAGAAACATATCTCTATGGACCAGGTTTATAATTAACAGTGTGACCAACACAAACCATGGTCACATATTTCAACACACCTCCTTAAACCTGTGGGAGTAGAGGACATGATTAAAGACCCAAGTCTTTACAAAAATAAATATGCTTAGGCTTAGGAAGAGGCTTTGTTAGGATGTCTGCACACATTTTTGAAGTCTCCTCATATTTGATGCATATGGCTTTAGAATCCAAAGCATCTCTAACATAGTGATATTTAGTGTCAATATGTTTGGTCCTATTATGGTGGACTGGATTTTTTGCCAGTTTTTGAGCTGATTGACTATCACTCAATAATATGATGGGTGACTTGAGATCTATAAAGTTAGACAAAACACGTTTCAACCAAACAGCTTCTCTTACACCTTCACTCAGTGCAACATATTCTGCTTCAGTAGATGATAAGGAAATGCATTTTTGCTTTTGAGCCCCCCATGATACAGCACCACCTGCCATTTTGAACACAAAACCACTGTATGATTTTCGGTCATTGCTATCATTAGCCCAGTCAGCATCAACAAATCCCATGAATTGACCTCCATTCCTGACATACTTAAGTGACAAGTCTTTTGTGCAATTTAAATAACGCAGCACTCGCTTTGCAGCAGACCAGTGAGATTCATTGTAACAATGATTAAATTGACTGAGATATGATATCGCATAGCTTATATCTGGACGCGTGCAAACACTTAAATACATGAGCGAACCTATGAGTTCTCTATAAGGAAGATCACTAGTTTCTGTATCAGAAACACCAAGATTTGGTTTGGTTTCCAAGGGAGTACCAATGGGACGTGCATCATGCATACCATATTTCTTTGCAATCTCACTGATGTACTGCTCTTGGCTAAGATACATTGTACCATTCTTCTTATCTTGCCTTACTTTAATACCTAAAATATAAGAAATTGGCCCAAGATCTCGTACCTTAAATTCTTTATCAATACAGGTCTTCAATGACTTGATCTCAGACTCATCATTATAAGCCACAATGAAATCATCCACATATAATGCAATAATTACCATACCTTGGGCTTGTTTCTTAAAGTACACACAGGGTTCATCAGCACAATTTTTGTAACCCAATTTGACAAAAACAGAGTGAGCTCGCTCATTCCACAAGCGAGAAGATTGTTTTAAGCCATAAATAGATTTTTTTAACTTGCAAACTTTATGCTCTGAACCTATCTTGACAAAACTTTCTGGCTGATACATGTAGATCTCTTCATCTAACTTTCCATTGAGAAAAGCAGATTCAGCATCCCAATGTACCACCTTCAGATCTGTTTGGACAGCCAAGGCAAGCAGCATCCTTAACGTGCTGTGTCGAACAACAGGAGAGAAAGTTTCTGTAAAATCTACTCCGTACCTTTGGGTGAAGCCCCTGGCCACAAGTCTGGCTTTATACCTTTGAATGTTACCATTAGAGTCTCTTTTTACTTTGAAAACCCACTTACTACTGACAACATTCTTGCCCTGGGGTTTATCAACTAGATCCCATGTGTCATTTAACTGAAGTATCTCCATTTCTCTTTTCATAGCCTGCTCCCACTTAACCCTATCAGGCATGGACAGTGCCTCCTTAACTGTACTAGGTTCAGAGTCATCAGTGAGAGTCAAGTATGTCACATAGTCTGACATGTTTATAGGCTTTTGTTGGCGCCTAGGATACCTTTGATTACCTTCGGCATCCCCCTCCATTGGCTCATTGACGATGGTGGCAGAGCCCACAGAATCACTGCAGTCTGAATCTGTTCCACTAGGGACATAGCTTAAATCAGCTGAGTCAACAGTCTCAGCCACACCAGCACTGCTAATGGGCGATACGCTTTCAAGTTCCGAAATGCACTCTGCCCCATCCCCTGAGTTATCGGGTTCTGGCTCACTGTCAGTGGGAACTGAGATCTGCAACATTGCAGGTTCATTAATCTGCAAGGATGGACCAACATTACCTGGAGACACATCAGACACCTCCTGGAACACATCTTCAAAGAACTGTGCATCCCTGGACTTAACAAGTTGATGAGTAACAGGATGCATGAATCTATAGGCTTTACTGTCCTCACAATAACCACAGAAAATGTGTTTTTCACTTTTAGGATCCAACTTGTTTCTCCTTTGATCAGGGACATGAACTTGTGCTACACAACCAAAAATTCTTAGATGCTCCATATTGACCTTGTTACCAGTCCATATCTCCTCTGGAACTTTACCTGGAATTTTTCTGGTTGGGGACCTGTTTACAAGATAGGCTGCTGTATTTATTGCTTCAGCCCACATGCGTTTATCTACTTTAGACTCGCTCATCATGGCTCTACATTTATCAAGCAATGTTCTATTCATGCGTTCAGCTACACCATTCTGCTGTGGAGAATAGCTAGTTGTAGTTTGATGCTGAATACCTTCTGATTTAAGTAGCCTCTCAAAAGCTTTGCTACAAAATTCACCACCATTATCAGTGCGTAGGACCTTAATAGATCTTTCACACTGATTCTCGACCTGTGCCTTGAAATCAATAAAGCAATCCAAAACATCACTTTTCTTAGCAAGGAAATACACAAAAACCTTTCTAGAATGATCATCAATGAAGGTCAAGAAATAGCGAGCATTGCTCCAAGATGGAACTGGCATAGGCCCACATAAGTCTGAATGAATAAGATCTAGCTTATTTTTACATACAGTTTTACTCTTACTTGACTTAAATGGTTGTCTAGCTTGTTTACCTTCAGCACATGAAAAACAGTTTTTAAAACCATTATCTGAGAAATTAATTCCATGAGTGAGACTATCTCTTAACAACTTCATACTGTGGTTGTTAAGATGGCCTAGTCGTTTATGCCATAAATATTCTGAGTCCTCAGAACAAATATTAGCTTGACCACTGAGAGCATTGACTTGGTAAACACCCCCCACATTACTCGCAGTCAGTGCTACATTACCTGTAGCAACAAAGTTTTCACTATCATAAACTTCACAAGTATTGTCGGTGAATACCACAGCATAACCCTTTTGAGTAGCAGCAGACACAGATAAAAGATTAGCAGTGAGACCAGGAACATATTCTACATTGGACAAGGTTTGTGAAATACCATTTTCTAATTGAACAGTTACATTACCAGATCCTTGGCCATACAATTTTTGATTGTTTGCTGTACTGATCTCCAGATTAGGACCAGCAGTGAAGTTCACCATCGCAGTCTTGCTTGAACTCATATGCTTAGTAGCACCAGAGTCAACGAACCAGGCCCCTGTAGAGGCCCTTGCACTTAATGCCTGTCCATCGGTCGCCAGCATCATCTTGTCTTTCTTCGACTTCTGTTGAGTTGAGCTCTGCATCTCCTCTTTCCTGCAATCCCGCTTCCAGTGTCCTGGCTTCTTGCATTTCCAGCAGAAGGGCTTCTTCTTCGTCTTGTCTTCTCGTGAAAACAGAACAGAATCCTTGGATGGCTTGGAAGTACTTTTACCACTCCAAGTAGTATCTTGTAGCAACTTGGTTCGGACTGTGTCTGCAGTAAGGTCTGTTCCGGAACTTTCCAGAGCCATAATCATAGGCTGAAACTCATCTGGTAGACCTTTCAGCATAAGAGCTGCAACAAACTCGTCGTCCAGTGCCTTATACATAGACGCAAGTTGCTGAGCAAGTCCCATAACCTCACTAACATACTCTTCCATCGTCTTGTAGTGCTTTAATTTAACTTTGCACAATTTCTTCAAGATGACGATCCGCCGATTCACTCCTTTATCTGAGTAGGCCTTTTCAAGAGCTTCCCAGACTTCCTTCGCGGTCTTACAAGGCATGACGATTGGGAAAATTGATTTATCCACCATGAGGTTAAGTCTGGCCCTAGCCTGACTTTCGTCTTTTGCTTTCTTCGCAGATGTTGTAGTATCTCCATCCGGGTAGCCAACTATACAGCTCCACAGATCTTCGAGTCTTAGGACGTTTTCCATCTCGAATCGCCAATCCACGTAATTTAGACTACCTCGCAGCTTATCTATAGCCGGCAACGAGGTGCTGGTTGCAGACATGTTGAATTTCACTACGTAGCCGAATTCACAGTTCATATAACAATCAGTCTATCATACGCACTTTATATTCGCACGGTGGATTCGTGGCTGGGCCCATAACCTAAAGGATTACGAGGCATAAAGGATTACGAGGCACACAGGCAATTGAAATGTAACACACGTTTAATGTACTTGACATTTACTACAACAGAACTGAAGGCACAAGGTGATACAACATTCTTTTTATACACACCATTACCATAAAACAAAAGAGAAACATATCTCTATGGACCAGGTTTATAATTAACAGTGTGACCAACACAAACCATGGTCACATATTTCAACACACCTCCTTAAACCTGTGGGAGTAGAGGACATGACTCAAGACCCAAGTCTTTACAAAAATAAATATGCTTAGGCTTAGGAAGAGGCTTTGTTAGGATGTCTGCACACATTTTTAAAGTCTCCTCATATTTGATGCATATGGCTTTAGAATCCAAAGCATCTCTAACATAGTGATATTTAGTGTCAATATGTTTGGTCCTATTATGGTGGACTGGATTTTTTGCCAGTTTTTGAGCCGATTGACTATCACTCAATAATATGATGGGTGACTTGAGATCTATAAAGTTAGACAAAACACGTTTCAACCAAACAGCTTCTCTTACACCTTCACTCAGTGCAACATATTCTGCTTCAGTAGATGATAAGGAAATGCATTTTTGCTTTTGAGCCCCCCATGATACAGCACCACCTGCCATTTTGAACACAAAACCACTGTATGATTTTCGGTCATTGCTATCATTAGCCCAGTCAGCATCAACAAATCCCATGAATTGACCTCCATTCCTGACATACTTAAGTGACAAGTCTTTTGTGCAATTTAAATAACGCAGCACTCGCTTTGCAGCAGACCAGTGAGATTCATTGTAACAATGATTAAATTGACTGAGATATGATATCGCATAGCTTATATCTGGACGCGTGCAAACACTTAAATACATGAGCGAACCTATGAGTTCTCTATAAGGAAGATCACTAGTTTCTGTATCAGAAACACCAAGATTTGGTTTGGTTTCCAAGGGAGTACCAATGGGACGTGCATCGTGCATACCATATTTCTTTGCAATCTCACTGATGTACTGCTCTTGGCTAAGATACATTGTACCATTCTTCTTATCTTGCCTTACTTTAATACCTAAAATATAAGAAATTGGCCCAAGATCTCGTACCTTAAATTCTTTATCAATACAGGTCTTCAATGACTTGATCTCAGACTCATCATTATAAGCCACAATGAAATCATCCACATATAATGCAATAATTACCATACCTTGGGCTTGTTTCTTAAAGTACACACAGGGTTCATCAGCACAATTTTTGTAACCCAATTTGACAAGAACAGAGTGAGCTCGCTCATTCCACAAACGAGAAGATTGTTTTAAGCCATAAATAGATTTTTTTAAACTTGCAAACTTTATGCTCTGAACCTTTCTTGACAAAACTTTCTGGCTGATACATGTAGATCTCTTCATCTAACTTTCCATTGAGAAAAGCAGATTCAGCATCCCAATGTACCACCTTCAGATCTGTTTGGACAGCCAAGGCAAGCAGCATCCTTAACGTGCTGTGTCGAACAACAGGAGAGAAAGTTTCTGTAAAATCTACTCCGTACCTTTGGGTGAAGCCCCTGGCCACAAGTCTGGCTTTATACCTTTGAATGTTACCATTAGAGTCTCTTTTTACTTTGAAAACCCACTTACTACTGACAACATTCTTGCCCTGGGGTTTATCAACTAGATCCCATGTGTCATTTAATTGAAGTATCTCCATTTCTCTTTTCATAGCCTGCTCCCACTTAACCCTATCAGGCATGGACAGTGCCTCCTTAACTGTACTAGGTTCAGAGTCATCAGTGAGAGTCAAGTATGTCACATAGTCTGACATGTCTACAGGCTTTTGTTGGCGCCTAGGATACCTTTGATTACCTTCGGCATCCCCCTCCATTGGCTCATTGACGATGGTGGCAGAGCCCACAGAATCACTGCAGTCTGAATCTGTTCCACTAGGGACATAGCTTAAATCAGCTGAGTCAACAGTCTCAGCCACACCAGCACTGCTAATGGGCGATACTCTTTCAAGTTCCGAAATGCACTCTGCCCCATCCCCTGAGTTGTCGGGTTCTGGCTCACTGTCAGTGGGAACTGAGATCTGCAACATTGCAGGTTCATTAATCTGCAAGGATGGACCAACATTACCTGGAGACACATCAGACACCTCCTGGAACACATCTTCAAAGAACTGTGCATCCCTGGACTTAACAAGTTGATGAGTAACAGGATGCATGAATCTATAGGCTTTACTGTCCTCACAATAACCACAGAAAATGTGTTTTTCACTTTTAGGATCCAACTTGTTTCTCCTTTGATCAGGGACATGAACTTGTGCTACACAACCAAAAATTCTTAGATGCTCCATATTGACCTTGTTACCAGTCCATATCTCCTCTGGAACTTTACCTGGAATTTTTCTGGTTGGGGACCTGTTTACAAGATAGGCTGCTGTATTTATTGCTTCAGCCCACATGCGTTTATCTACTTTAGACTCGCTCATCATGGCTCTACATTTATCAAGCAATGTTCTATTCATGCGTTCAGCTACACCATTCTGCTGTGGAGAATAGCTAGTTGTAGTTTGATGCTGAATACCTTCTGATTTAAGTAGCCTCTCAAAAGCTTTGCTACAAAATTCACCACCATTATCAGTGCGTAGGACCTTAATAGATCTTTCACACTGATTCTCGACCTGTGCCTTGAAATCAATAAAGCAATCCAAAACATCACTTTTCTTAGCAAGGAAATACACAAAAACCTTTCTAGAATGATCATCAATGAAGGTCAAGAAATAGCGAGCATTGCTCCAAGATGGAACTGGCATAGGCCCACATAAGTCTGAATGAATAAGATCTAGCTTATTTTTACATACAGTTTTACTCTTACTTGACTTAAATGGTTGTCTAGCTTGTTTACCTTCAGCACATGAAAAACAGTTTTTAAAACCATTATCTGAGAAATTAATTCCATGAGTGAGACTATCTCATAACAACTTCATACTGTGGTTGTTAAGATGGCCTAGTCGTTTATGCCATAAATATTCTGAGTCCTCTGAACAAATATTAGCTTGACCACTGAGAGCATTGACTTGGTAAACACCCCCCACATTACTCGCAGTCAGTGCTACATTACCTGTAGCAACAAAGTTTTCACTATCATAAACTTCACAAGTATTGTCGGTGAATACCACAGCATAACCCTTTTGAGTAGCAGCAGACACAGATAAAAGATTAGCAGTGAGACCAGGAACATATTCTACATTGGACAACGTTTGTGAAATACCATTTTCTAATTGAACAGTTACATTACCAGATCCTTGGCCATAAAATTTTTGATTGTTTGCTGTACTGATCTCCAGATTAGGACCAGCAGTGAAGTTCACCATCGCAGACTTGCTTGAACTCATATGCTTAGTAGCACCAGAGTCAACGAACCAGGCCCCTGTAGAGGCCCTTGCACTTAATGCCTGTCCATCGGTTGCCAGCATCATCTTGTCTTTCTTCGACTTCTGTTGAGTTGAGCTCTGCATCTCCTCCTTCCTGCAATCCCGCTTCCAGTGTCCTGGCTTCTTGCATTTCCAGCAGAAAGGCTTCTTCTTAGTCTTGTCTTCTCGTGAAAACAGAACAGAATCCTTGGATGGCTTGGAAGTACTTTTCCCACTCCAAGTAGTATCTTGTAGCAACTTGGTTCGGACTGTGTCTGCAGTAAGGTCTGTTCCGGAACTTTCCAGAGCCATAATCATAGGCTGAAACTCATCTGGTAGACCTTTCAGCATAAGAGCTGCAACAAACTCGTCGTCCAGTGCCTTATTCATAGACGCAAGTTGCTGAGCAAGTCCCATAACCTCACTAACATACTCTTCCATCGTCTTGTAGTGCTTTAATTTAACTTGGCACAATTTCTTCAAGATGACGATCCGCCGATTCACTCCTTTATCTGAGTAGGCCTTTTCAAGAGCTTCCCAGACTTCCTTCGCGGTCTTACAAGGCATGACGATTGGGAAAATTGATTTATCCACCATGAGGTTAAGTCTGGCCCTAGCCCGACTTTCGTCTTTTGCTTTCTTCGCAGATGTTGTAGTATCTCCATCCGGGTAGCCAACTATACAGCTCCACAGATCTTCGAGTCTTAGGACGTTTTCCATCTCGAATCGCCAATCCACGTAATTTAGACTACCTCGCAGCTTATCTATAGCCGGTAACGAGGTGCTGGTTGCAGACATGTTGAATTTCACTACGTAGCCGAATTCACAGTTCATATAACAATCAGTCTATCATACGCACTTTATATTCGCACGGTGGATTCGTGGCTGGGCCCATAACCTAAAGGATTACGAGGCACACAGGCAATTGAAATGTAACACACGGTTAATGTACTTGACATTTACTACAACAGAACTGAAGGCACAAGGTGATACAACATTCTTTTTATACACACCATTACCATAAAACAAAAGAGAAACATATCTCTATGGACCAGGTTTATAATTAACAGTGTGACCAACACAAACCATGGTCACATATTTCAACAAGGCACACAGGCAATTGAAATGTAACACACATTTAATGTACTTGACATTTACTACAACAGAACTGAAGGCACAAGGTGATACAACATTCTTTTTATACACACCATTACCATAAAACAAAAGAGAAACATATCTCTATGGACCAGGTTTATAATTAACAGTGTGACCAACACAAACCATGGTCACATATTTCAACAATAATTAATATTTAGCATAATTTCCTGTTCAGATGTTCCCAGAGAGAGTATAAAAATATCATCTGCAAATAGTTTAAGCTTGCCTTTCAATTCTAATAATACTATATCATTAATATAGGCCAAGAAAAGAATTGGTCCTAAGACAGAACCTTGAGGTACTCCTGTGTCAATTCTCATTTGAGATCCTTTTACATTATCGATTGCAACATATTGTTTTCTGTTAGTGAGGTAGTTCTTGAACCAATCATGTGCCACTCCTCTGATGCCTGCAAATTCTAGTTTATTAAGGAGAATCTTATGGTTAACCAGATCGAAGGCTTTTTGAAGGTCAATTAGTACACCAGCAGCTAGTTTGTTTTCATCTAATGCCTTTTCTACATCAGTTACTACTTCAAATATAGAACTATCAGCTCCTCTATTTGGATACGGTACCTCAACATGGCGGTTAACGGTCGAGATTTTTCTCCGAGCGAAAAGTTCGAAAATAACGAGTGTGTGATGTGTAATGGATGTAAAAACGATAGTAGGGCCAGTCTTGAAGTTTGTGAAACATGCGTGTTTAAGAATTCGTTCGCAAGTGAAGTGCCAAATTCGGAAGACGATGAAGTTTCAGATAACCTCACTTCGACCGCATCGCATCTACGGTTCAGAATAAAATCGCTGGAGCTCGAGCTATTCTCAAAAGACGAAATAATCAAGATGATATCAATTGATTTAGAAAATGCTCTCCTGGAACTGAAGGGCTTAAAGGAAGGTAGGGCAAATATTAAGATACCGGGAGGACATGGTAGGGATTATACAGAGGTTAAGTCTAAAAATCTTAGGCATACCAGGCCTCATGTAACAGGCAATGGATCTTCACATAAAGGCATCGCAACAGCGAATAGATTTCAGATCTTAGGGTCAGAAGATGACATAGTCAACACAGAATGTAACCTTCCTATGGTCTCGGAAAGTCAAAGGAAATCCCGTCGTCGATCGAAGCGTAAACATGCCCGTACGGTAATAATAGGTGATTCAATGGTGAGGAATGTTGGGCCTGAAATTGAAGAAGGAATCACATATTGCTATCCGGGCATGCAAGTGGGACAACTGACAGCACATGTGAACAATAATAAAATAAAGGAAACACCCGAGACGTTAATTATCCACGTTGGTACAAACGACATTCTAAACTCAACAACACCCAGTGATATAATGGCCGAGGCTGATACTCTTATTGCGACAGTAAAAGTGAAGTTTCCGGAGACAAAGCTTTGTCTCAGTGGAGTGTTATATAGGAATGATGTCGACTACCGCTATGTGGATGCTGTAAATTCCACACTAGACTGGCTGTGTCGCAATGGAGACGTCCTTTTTGTCGATGCAAATGGATGGCTTAATGACTATGATTTTAGTACAGATGGGTTACACCTCAATAGGAAAGGAACCTCTAAGTTCGGTAAACTGCTGAATAGGATATCTAAGAAAATGCTTTCGGGAAACTAATTCAGAAAATGGGGGGCATAAATGAGTCCACTGGAAAAGATACAGTAAATCAGTACCACGAAAAACAGGACTCGAGTCAGGGGAGCAAGGGATTACTAATTGCACACCCACAACATCAAAATTTGAAGGGGGAGGGGGGTCTAAGATTGCTCTTGGTAAATTGTCAAAGTGTAGTAAACAAGCAAATAAAACTCAGTACAGCAATGGAAGCATATGAAATTGATGTGGCGATAGGAGTGGAATCATGGCTGAGAGAAGGGGTAGGAAATAGAGAAGTATTCCCAGAAGGGTATGTAGTCTATCGTAGAGACCGAGGAAATAAGAAGGGAGGGGGGGTGTTTATACTGGTGAAGGAAACTTACTGCTCACATGAATGGTTTACCGACGAAAAGGATGAAATATTAGGGATAAAATTAGTTTGTGACAATATGAAGGAGGTGGGAATTATAGGAATATATAGGCCTGGGAGAGAGAAAAGAGACATGGAAATATTTGAGAAACTAATAGATTACACTCATAAAAACAATAATGACATGATAATAATTGGGGGGGATTGAAACTTGCCAGAAGTTGATTGGAATGGAGCTGCAACAGAAGCCCATGAACAGAAACTTGCAAATAAATTAGTTTGGGAGGGAGGATTTACACAAGTAGTGCAAGCACCAACTAGACTCAGCAATTTGCTGGATGTATTCCTGATAAAACCAGGGGAACTTGTTGATAAAACCCACGTAATTGAAGGAATAGGTGACCATAAGGCTGCAATAATGGACGTTGGTCTGGTACCAAAAAGGCTTAATAGGAGGGTCACACAGGACAAGAAATTATACAGAAAAACTAAATTCGATGAATTTGGAGCTTACCTGAAATCAAAATTTAATTCTTGGATAAGTGAAGGGAGTAATGTGGATACACTCTGGGCAAATTTTAAGGAAATCATTTGGGAGGGTGAGAAGATATTTGTACCTATTAAGAAGGGAAAAACAACCTCAGACCCTGTTTACTATACAAAGGACATACGAAAATTAAAAAGGAAATGTAGAATGGTAAACAGTCAAATCAAAGAGGGCAGGGGAAACAGAGAAACCAGAAAGCAGCTAATAAAGGAGCTCAATAGGTTGAAAAAGGAAGCAAAGGAAAATTACATGAATGGCATACTTCATGAGGGTAAAGGCCACATAGGGAAATGGAAAAAGATGTATTCATACATTAAAAACCAAAAGGGAAACGGAATCCACATTCCCACAATGGAGGGAGAAAAGGGTGAGCATTTATTTGCAGATAATGAGAAAGCAAACCTATTTAGTAGGGAATTCATAGATTCAGTGGAAGATTGTCAGGAGTTGGAAACCGTAAATGAGACTGGAGAGGGTGAAACACATAAGGACACAAGAAGCTTCACCTTTACAAATGAGGATATTTTTAGAGAAATCAAACTGCTTCAGCAAGGAAAAGCAGCAGGGTGTGATCAAATTACTGGGGAATTAATAAAGGCAATGGGGTGGTACATAGTGCCTTATTTAAAGTTTCTTTTCGACTATGTCATGAACAATAGTAGAATACCAAAGGAATGGAAGGAATCTATAATAATACCAATTTATAAAGGAAAAGGAGATAGAAATAAACCTGAGAACTACAGACCAGTAAGTCTGACCAGTGTAGTTTGTAAAATCTTGGAGAGTTTAATAGTAAAATATATTAGAGGGGTATGTGAAGATAAAAATTGGTTCCTTAGGAGCCAGTATGGATTTAGAAAGAAATTTTCTTGTGAGGCACAACTGGTGGGATTTCAGCAGGACATATCAGATCGGTTGGATCTAGGGGGACAGTTGGACTGCATAGCTATAGACCTTTCCAAAGCTTTTGACAGAGTGGAACATGGAGTATTATTAAAGAAAGTGGAGAGAATTGGATTGGACTCGAGGGTTGTACGTTGGATAGGAACATTTCTAAATTCAAGGGTTCAGAGAGTCAGAGTAGGGAATTACGTATCACAGGAAGAGAAAGTTAAGAAGGGAATTCCACAGGGTAGTAAAATTGGTCCATTGCTTTTCCTAATATATGCAAATGATTTAGGGAACAATATAGCATCAAAAATAAGATTGTATGCAGATGACATTATCATCTATAGGGAAATAAATAATATAGAGGATTGTAAAATATTACAAAGGGACCTCGACAGTATCCAACATTGGGTTGAAGAGAACCACATGAAGGTTAACGGAGGTAAATCAACTGTCACAATATTCACAAACAAGAGATTAAAAACTGAATTTCAATATACATTGGATGGGGTAATCGTACCAAAAGATGACAAGTGCAAATACTTAGGTGTGAGATTTGATAGTAAATTGCACTGGAAGGGTCATGTTGGAGACATTGTTGGGAAAGCATACAGATCGTTGCATGTCATTATGCGACTACTTAGAGGATGCAACAAAGAAATAAGAGAGAAAAGTTACCTAAGTTTGGTTCGTCCAATAT
The DNA here is from genome assembly GCA_946902985.2 of Meconema thalassinum. NCBI lineage: Eukaryota > Metazoa > Arthropoda > Insecta > Orthoptera > Tettigoniidae > Meconema > Meconema thalassinum. The sequence goes on from OX336396.1 coordinate 168,525,486, forward strand.
TGGAATATGCAAGCAGTGTATGGGATCCGCACCAGGAATACCTAATAAAAGAAATTGAGAGTGTTCAAAGGAAAGCAGCAAGATTTGTGATAGGGGATTTTAGGAGAAGAAGCAGTGTATCAGATATGTTAGAGAAGCTTGGGTGGGAAACATTAAGTAAGAGAAGGGAGAAAAACAGACTTGTAGGGTTATATAGAGCATATACAGGAGAGGAAGCATGGGGGGAAATCCGTGAGAGGCTCCAATTGGAAAGTAATTATATTGGCAGGGCAGACCACAAATTCAAAATTGGACGGCACTTTAGCAGAAGCGATTGGGGTAAATTTTCATTCATTGGGAAGGGTGTGAAGGAATGGAACAGTTTACCAAGGGCGGTGTTTGATCCCTTTCCAAAATCAGTCCAGTTATTCAAGAGCAGAATACACAAAACCAGGGAAAAGAAAGAAGTGGTATAACTTAGTGCTGTATTCCTAGAAACATTATACGTGCTATGTAATTCCTACAGCAGTTGTGAGAGGGGAGTTCAATCAATGTGTGAATAGTACATTAAGTTACTGTATTCTTTTAATATTGTGTAGTGTTTGTACATTAAGTTACCGTATTCTTTTAATATTGTGTAGTGTTTGTAAATTATGTACCTCATTTGCCACCGAGGTTGACACCTCATTGCAAATAAAGTGATTTTGAATAAACCCATATTGGCAGTTTGCAAAGTAATCATTTTTCATGAAGAAATTCATAAGTCTTCGTTTAACAACGCTTTCTAGAACCTTGCTGATGGCAGATATAATATTAATGGGTCTGTAATTTGATGGTTATTGCATGCACGGTCGTGGATATATATTTTGGCAGTTAGATCCAATTATTAAATTATTGTGTAACAACTGTGGAGGCTTCTTACCAAGATTATATATATTGGAATGTTGTTACATTTGTTACATGTTGTTATATTTGTAGAGTCCATAGATGTTAATAATAATGTTATTTTCAGTATATTTTAGCTATTGGTTTTGTTTCCATAAGTGGTTAGCTTAACTGGAAGGATGTATAATGAGAACTGTATTTGAAATGATGATGATGATAATAGTTGTTTTAAGGGGCCTAACATCTAGGTTATCGGCCCCTAATGATCTGGGTGATAGCGAAAATGATAATGAAATGGAAATCAGAACGAAAATTAAGTGAGACGGAAAATACTTACAAAAAGGAACTCAGATTGAAACAACTCACAAAATGTTCTTACAAAAGGGAATTTAGAACGATAAGATGCACAAAAAGAATAGATTGTGAAATACCCACAAAATGTAGGCGAGATTCAAAATACGTACAAAATGCAAAGTAGCGTCGAAATACTTACAAAATGCAATTAAAATTCAAAATACTTACAAAAAGCAAATGAGGTTCAAAATACTTACAAAATGCAATTGAAATTGAAAATACACAATGCAATTCAGATTGAAATATCCCAGTTCCAATCCAAATTATTCACAAAGTGCAATTGAAATTCAAAATACTTACAAAATGCAATTGAAATTGAAAATGCTTACAAAATGTACGGTAGATTCAAACGACTCATGTGGATTGACAATACTTACAAAATGCAATTTGGATTGAAAATACTTGACAAAATGTAATTTAGATTCAAAATACCCACAAAATGCAATTCAGAATCAAAATTTTTGCAAAATGCCCACACAACAAAATGCAATTCAGATTTAAAATTCTTGCGAATTGCGGTTTTGGTTGAAAATACTTACAAAATGCAATTGAAATTCAAAATACTCACAAAGGTCCTTCCACCATATTGAAAGACTTACTAAAAGGCAATATATATTGTCAATCTTTACAAAATGCAATTGAGGTTGAAAACAATCGCGAGATGTAATTTAGATCGAAAAACTTACAAAATGCAACACAGATGAAAAATACCTACAAAAAAAATCGCTAAAGGGAATTTAGATACACGGGGAACCAAGTAACATAAACAGTGCGGGAAACTTCAAGACAAAAGGAAGTATAATGAAAAGAGGAGAGGAGAGAGAGGAGAGGGTCCGCCCCAAAGGTAAGGGACAAAAGGGGAAAACGGACCCAGCTCAGGAATCCCTCGGGGTCGACAACTCCCGAACTCACCAGCTGTGAGCCCCTGAGCGTGTAGCATTATCTAGGGTGCACCAAATGTGGTGGGGCTACATACACCTGGCCTCCTTAAGGGCTTGAGCACAAGGCAGGAGGTAAAAGGAAAAGAAAAAGAAGGCTGACCCCTCACAGAAGGAGGGTATCAGAAAAGACGAGACAAGGGCCAATTAAGGCAGGAAAGGAAGAGACTTCCTAGGCCTCGGATACCCTAATACCGTCGGGGTCGGAAGAGAACAAGAGTTGACCAAGTGAGGTCGACAGGAAAGAAGACGGAGAGGAGCCCGGCACAAGCAAGTGGAAGCAATGCCGGACTCAGCTGGGGTCCCATGGTCGCCAACCCACGTCCCACTAGATGTGAGCCCCTGGGGGATATTTGAAATGAAACAATATGGAATTTTGAATGTTTAACTTACCCATACAGAACATCTTCAGCGTTCTTCATGTTTTTGAAATAATCGTGAGTATCCGAGTCTTGAACAACAGTGTAATTGATACGACTCTGACGAGCCAGCTGTTCAAGAGACTGCACTGGAGACTGAAACAAGGATATCATCATTCATGAAACTTGTATTTTTAAAGAATAATAATAATATTAAGGTTACTGAGCATACAGTGAAGGGGCAAATATTTAAAAAAAAAAAAAAAATAGGATAAATTAGAGAATGAAATGGGTACTCTAAGGCTCAAAGATTCCCCTCCAGCTTTTCCACTGCTACTAACTTAATTTACGAAGGTAATCGCAAAAATAAGGTCTCCTATTTTTTTAATAAATACATAGACCTGTTTATTTCTACAATGGTTTACATCATTTTATAGCTTGAAAATTTCGCTATTTTTCTACATAAACACCATTTTGGTCGATGCATTTTTGTAGACGCTGTGATAGTTTTTGTATCCCCATGTCATACCAGCTCGCCGCCATGCTGTTCAGGAAGTTGTGAACCTCATCTTTACCCTCGTCGTCGGTGCTGAATCGCTTTCCGGCCAAATGTTCTTTCATTTTAGGGAACAAGTGAGAGTCTCTGGGCGCCAAGTTGGGACTATAGGGCGGGTGGGGGTTATGTTCCACTGAAACCATTGCAGGAGAGCAACGGTTTGCCGGGCGAGGTGAGGACGAGCGTTGTCGTGGAGAATGTTTACGCCCTTGCTCAACATTCCTCTTCTCCGGTTCTGAATTGCCCGTCTGAGTTTTTTCAAGGTCTCACAGTACCTGTCAGCGTTAATTGTGTTCCCAGCGGGCATAAAGTTGATCAACAATACCCCTTTACGACGGTCTCCCGCTCCTTTGTACGTCGTGAATTCCAGTCCGACCGGCTGAAAACTCTCTACACCACTTACGAACAATTTTGATATGCATGCACGACTCGCCATACACCTCCGTCAATTGGCGATGGATTTTAATCGGTTCAGTACTCTTTGCGTTCAACAACAGAATAACTGTGCGCACTTTGCGCTTGGCAGTAACATCTAACGGGAGCTCTATTCTCATTGGCTGCCAAGACTGATTGCCCCAGCGCTGCATGCGCATGTTTATATGCGAGCGCAGGAAACAGTCTTCACAATATTGTGACAAACAGCCACATCGACAGAGTTCTGTATTTATATAAAAAATAGGAGACCTTATTTTTGTGATTACCCTCATACATTGAAGGATAAGGCCATGATTCCCACGTTATAGGTGTGATGAGAATACCTTCATTCTCTCAACTGTCAAGAAAGCAGCCAAGTTTGCAGTGAATGTTGCCAACATGAGGACCACGAACAACCAGTAAGCAGCCACCAAAGTTCGTCCTGAGAGTGCTTTAGGAGCTTCTCCTCCACCTTGAGGAGTGAAGGAAGTCAGAGCAAACCAGAAGCTTTCCTTCAGAGTGAATTCCCTGTGAACAGAACATGTCATTTTCTAAGTCCAACAAAACATTTCTGGAAATATTAAGAATTTTATCAATCAGTTTGAAGTTTAATGAAACTACTAGGAATTACCAGTCTTATATGATATAATTACATCAAGTTGGTACCTATATAATTATAAGGTTTAGCAATCTGTTTTACATACCAGTCATTGTTAATAAACTAATAACGACTATTAAAACATTCAAGAAGAAAATTACTTATAATTTACTGAAAAATAATTTAAAACAAAAATGTAGGACAAATACAGAGTCTTTCATATAAAGTGCGAGTGGCGAGCTTGAGGCGTGCCATGGCCCCCTGCTTTAAGGGTGTGTACAATCCTATATGAAATATTACCTTATAAAACATGTTGGATGTGTCGTCCTTCCTGGGTTATACAGGCATTGTATCTGGAACCCACATTCTGGATGACGCAAGTGAGTTTGTGCCTCTGTAATGTTTCTGATCTTTTATTTTATGTTTTTTTATTGAGCACTGAGCCAGTAGTGTCAAACTTATTTACAATTACGTGAATCTGGGCTATTGAAGGTGGCACTTCATCAGGAAATTGCTGAACAAATGCATCACGTACCCGCCGAGCCGACACGTACTTAAAATAAGTTTAACATACGAAAATAAGATGTAATGATAACTGTCTCACCATGTTAGCATCTGAGGTTCAGACTACCGACTGAACACCTGCACGTTTATTGCAAGGTCAAGTATATACTATGCGGGTGCTTTCAATACTACAGCTGGGGGTCATGGCGCGCCACCAGCTCAGCCAAGGTCACCGCCGCTTGGCGTTCTTACTTTATAATTATGAAAGACCCTGTATTAGTCCGTACATGAAAATTTCCAGACTTTAGCATAATCATGGCTTTGTATTCCTTGTATTCAATTTTGTTTCCACCTTTCCATCTTCAGTTCTGTCATATAACCCACTGTTAGGTAAGTGTTCGCTCAGTTGAGAGGATTCATAGCTCTGATCCAGTCCCTATAACCACACAAGTTGACCCAATAATCAAACACCCATCATGCGATGTCAGTGAAAAAGGATTCTCTCGCCGCAAGAATCGTGTTGATAAAAATGTTAAGCACATAGGAAATAAATGTTATATGTGTGTTATTTGTGATAAATCATTCCACTGGCCTCAAAACCTTAAAGCACATATGAAAACACACTCATAGAAAAAATTATTTTACTTGTATAGTCCTAATGTCTTCAGAACACTGCTCAAAATGCTTATGACATCCCTTCAATGTGATGTCTGTTGCAAGGAGTTCAAACCTTGTAGTTAATAGTGCATACCTTTGGGTGTGGCGAACCCATCGTACAAATAGCCTAAATATGATAGTGTGCGAGTCGAGGCCTCGGATGGAGGTCCTTGATTCACGCCCCGACCCAGATCACTGGAACCGGGAAAAGAAGAAGTTTTTTAAAGGTAAGTGTTCGACCTTTTTCTTTTTTGCGAAAACCTGATGGATTTGAATGAAGCGCGCATGCATGGGCCGACCTTGAAACTTTTTGTGCACGCGTGAACATTCACCCGCCTGTCGATAGCGTTTGTTGCTGCCAAGCAGCATTTGAGTGAGCTAGTGTGTAGTGCTCTCATCGGTTTTTCTTTGCAAGGAAAATGACGGAACGACTGGAGCAGCGCTACTGCATCAAATTTTGCCAGAAATTGGGCGACAGCCAGGTGGAAACCATTCGGATGATTCATACGGCTTTCGGTGATGATGGCACGGGCATCATACAGATTGAGGAGTGGTACAACTGGTTTAAAGGCGGTGGAGTGCGAGCCGCGCTCCGGTCGGCCATCAACATGCCAATATGACCAGGTCATTGTCAAAGTGAACGCTGTGGTGATGCAAGACCGTCACCAAATCACGAAAGAGTACTACAGGGATGTCCTCCATCGCTTACATCAGGGTGGTCCAACATTTAGTTACCCGAGGGCCAATCGAACTTTAGTATGGGAATGTGAAGGCCAGAGACATTCCAGAAAGAAAACGTATTAAATATTTTACTCAAAAACATTTATTAAAATTTATATTAAAAGAAGTTTAATATTATTGGTATAATATACCACTTCATTTTACAGTCGAGAAATCATTGTGATGATTGGCACTGCTTTCCTGATACTAGTGTATCAATGTCCACTGTAAGTTCAGTAAGGGAAAGTCTCTGGCTCGATTCCAGTGAAGCCCTTTCAATTCAATTTCTCGTTTTTGATTTAATTTGTTTGAGAGCAGAAAAAGCACTGTCATACACATACGTACTGCCAAACAGCGATAACACTTGCACAGAGAATTTAAGCAGTTTAGGAAAACGTTCTTTAGAAATCAGTGTCCAGATTATTTATTTATTTATCGTATGGCTTTTAGTGCTGGGAGTGTCCGAGGACATGTTCGGCTCGCCTGAATCTGTAGCTGCTTCCAGCGGACACCCTTATTAGGGTGAGCTACCAGTTCCATTCAATTTCATATAGTTCCAACTTTCGCCACCAGATATCAATGATACCTAGTGGTGAATGTTGGAACTTTTGATAGATCGTCCCGACGAAATCTAACCTAACAATTTAGCTTTACACAAGTTTAGTCAGTGAAAGGATCTTTTACATGCCATAAATCTATGACATGGGACCGCTGGCTTTACTTCCCCTCTGAAGGAAGGCTTATTGAAGGATTTTTAACGCTCTTTAAAAAATCCGACGACTTCGGCCGGGTTTGAACCCGCTATCTTGGGAACAGCAGATCAGCATGCTACCAACTACGCCACCGAAATTTTCAGGGACATCACACTTTTTAGTCTGGTAGAATGGGTCTGCCTGAAGATCACAAATTTCCATTTGAAGGTCGCAGGGCACCTCACTCACTTCAATATCCATGGGGTTGTTGAACAGTGCAAGTTTTGGTTTTTGGGAGTCAAAATCCTGGAATCTGTTCTGGAACTCTCTCTTGATATCTATTATTATTTCATGAAACATACTAACATTTATGTCAAATTTTTCTTCTTTCAACTGCTGACAAGATGGGAAGTGTGCCATATTATTTGCCTTCAATACAATTTGCATTACATCAAGTTTTTTACGAAAGCCCTCAATATGTCCCTAAAGCTGGGAGATATTTTATTTTCTGGCTTGTAGTTTCAGGTTTAAAGCATTTAGATGGGACATTAAATCTGCCAGAAAAGCAAGATTATTTAAAAACTGGATATCTTCCAGTTTTTCTCGATACTCATGCCCAATGTTTTAATTTTTGGGAAAAGCAAGAATTTCATTCCTCAACCCAAAAAACTGTTGCAAGCAATTTCCAGCACTTAGCCAATGCACTTCACAGTAGAATGAAATGTCACCATACTCAGCTTCCAAGTTGTCCAGGAATGTAATAAATGCTCTGTGTCTACCGGCTTTATTGCCTCCCCTTATTAAATTTACAGTATTTACAACAGTTTTCATTGTCTCACTGAGCCTTATAATTTATCCACAGAGAGCCTCCTGGTGGATAATGCAGTGGAAAAACAAAACAATCAATCCTTTTTTTTTACACAGTCCTACTAAACAAAGGTTAGGACCAACCATTGCTTTAGCTCCATCTGTTGCAATGCCAGAGCACTTCACAAAACCTCCATATTTAGAAACGACATCATCCAGTGCGTTGAATACGTCAATACCTTTTTTGCTGGTTTCTAAAGATTTAATTCCAACAGTTTTTCATGAATTTCAAATTCCTCGTTTATTGTTCTGACAAAGATAAGGAGCTGGCTGATTTCAGCTATATCTGTGCTCTCATCTACAGCTAGAGAGTAAAATTCACATTTTTCCAAAATGCTCTTGAGAGAACCTGAAACTTCACCAGCCATATCATTAATTCTTTTACTAACTGTGTGATTAGACAAGAAAACTGTTTCAAAATCTTTAGCCATCCTACTATCTCGAAATGAAGATGCCATTTTTACAGCACATCTCTTAATGAGCTCACCATCCCTAAAAGACTTTTTACATTTAGCTAGCTCTAAACATACCTCATGAGATGCCTTTAAACCGACAGTGTTTGATGGTTGCTGAAATATGTACTTCTGTCTTGTTGGTTCCAGCTTCAAATCGTTAAACACACAACTTCTGGCACTTCCCTGGTATTGATCGTATTTTGATTTATGCAAGCTGGTTTAGTGTCTATTCACGTTATACTCCTTCGAAACACCTAAGACTTGAGAACAGGTAACACACTGTGGTTTTCCATTATGTTCAACAAAATAGTAACTTTCCTGCCACTTTGACTGAAATTGTCATTTATCATCTTCAACACACCGTTTATTAAATCCCGCCACATTAGGTACCGCTCTCGCAACAACGATGACAACAAACTCTCGTCGTACTATATCTCTCGAACAACCTCTCTCGTCAAAGGCAACCTCTTCGAACAGCCCTGCGCTCCCTTTGATAGGGAAATCCGCCGCAGCACACGAACGATTGCAAACTTATCGCCAGCCAATCACTGGTAGCCAACCAGTTGTCGCCTGGAGGCAAATACCATACGTATTCGTGGAAAGACAATTCTGATTACTGGCGTATTTTTCAGGATCTTTCCTTTCCCAACTGGCTCCTTCGTAACATTACTGAATGTAAGTGAAAATTAAAGTAGGCATGCCACGGATTATAGCTGTCGAAGAGTGAAGGGCAGTAAGAATAGCAAGGGCTAACAAAAATGAACAGGCAGACCACGGGTTGGACCACACTGGCCTACATGATGCTGCGTGGCGCAAGAGACCGGAGTTCATCTCACTTGATCCAGACTGTTTTGGCAAAAAACCAGAGTCCTTTGGTTCAGCAGACTCCTTACTCTCCTGATATGGCCCCTTGTGACTTCTGACTGTTCCCCAATGGGTCCCTCCATTTTTATTCAGCCTGTGGCAATTTTGGAATTACGGTATTACAGTAAGCTTACAAATGTTTGATCCCCCACCCAAACAAAACAAAACAGGCTCCTTGGAATTTAGCTTGCCCAACTGAATAGGCTATTAATTTACTTTGTTTTTAGTTATGCAGCCACTCTCCTTCTATTTTTCTCTCTCTTTCATTAGTTGGTTTTCTTCAAGATTTTGATCACTGCACAATAAAAATTTAACGAGATCAGGCTTCACAAGAATAAGCCTTAACCCTTTCAAAAATGTATGAAGAAAAGGATCATTTTCTTTCTGAAATTGAATTAGAAATGTTATGCTCCACAAAGAGCTCTGGAATTAAAGCACATTATAAATTAAATGGACAACTCATGCAACTTTGCCATTTTCCCAGAAGAAAAATGAAAAACACAATGGTTATTACTGTATTTGTAAAATTAATTACATATGTATCTAGGTCAAAAGATTACAGAGGATGAAAAGTGCACCACTGAAGTTAAGTGCCGCATTGCTCAGGCAAAACTAGCTTTAATACAGAAAAGAAGATTACTGTGTACCAGTTGGCTTAAGCTTTCCCTCCGAATGAGAATGCTACATGCTTTTGTATGGACAGTTGCGTTGTAGGCCTGTGACGCGTGGACATTAAATAAAAATGAAAAGAACCGTCTTGAAGTCTTTGAGATGTGGTGCTATCATAAGATGATAAATGTGACGTGGAGAGACAAGATATCGAACACCAGGGTCCCCGACACCGTGAACCAATGGAGATCAATCCTTCACACAATCCGTAAACGTCATCTCGTATGGTGGGGTCACACAATGCGCCACTCCAATTTAATGAGAACTGTGGCAGAGGGATTCATTGAGGGAAAACATCCACGAGGAAGACCTAGAAATACTTCCCTTAAAAAAATCCTAAATGACATCCAAGCACAGAATTATAATTCAATGAAGGAAGCGGCAAATGACAGGACGATCTGGACATGTTTTAAGGCAACTGATCAGTCTTAGGACTGCAAACCGATGATGATGATGTATCTCAAAGGTATAGGACACTGTTGTTGTTTGAGTCTTCTGTCTTTTGACTGGTTTTGATGCAGCACTCCATGCCTCTCTGTCCTGAGCTAATCGTTTCATCTCTATATAGCTACCACACCTTACATCCGAGGCAATCTGTTTAACTTATTCTAACCTTGGTCTACCCTACAGTTCTTGTCCTCGACCTTTCCTTCCATAACTAAGCTTGCTATGTCACTATGTCACATTTACTACATTTTACAGGAGAGCAGTTTGAAGATCTTTCACTCAGTTCTCCCTTAATTTTTCTGGCCTCTTTGTAGCATTTTTGTAACAAAATTTTAACTGTGTTTCTTTAAAACTCAGCAATTTTTAGGTTTGTGCCGTGTCTTGTGTGAAGTTTCGCCTAGGGCACCGAGCCGGCTCATCAGCGGGCCCGCCCGGACCCCCACAGGAGACACGGCACAATCCTAAAAATTGCTGAGTTTTAATTCTCTGGCCGTGAAAGCCAATATACCATCTTTTTGTGTTTCTTTAGTTCACGGAAAATGCACCAGAATATGCAGAAGTATACCTCTAAGTGAAAGTGGACTTAGGGTTCCGTCCAAAGCATATAATTCGCCCAATTCTTGATGTAGGGCATAGTGTTGTATACCTCTGTGTAGAAGAGAAGAAACCCATAAAGTTTTGCTGATAGACCCATTTTGTGGAAAAATGGACATAGTGTAATAACTCCGAGGTACAGTTATGTTCTCTTTGTAATGATTTGGATATTAATCACTGGATGTTTTTATATCGAACAGAGTCATATCAGAAAATTTAATATCACTTTTGACATTAAATGAAATAAAGTTGTCCACTGTAAGTCATTTTACTACCTCAGGCCCCTTGGAAAACCCAGGCGCTAGGGCAACAGCCCCACTTGCTCCTCCCTCTCGTTGAGGCTGCTTGTACTGCCATGGTTGTTATCAGAGGATTCCCCTAAAGAAACCAAATAATAATAAAAGTTAAAGGTACTGTAACAGCAGGTTTGAGCTGAATGTTCAAGTGGCCAAGCAGCATAAATTTCATGCTGTCACTGGTGTGACAGAGACAGAGAGTGAGTGTTTAGGAGAAAATGGACAATAGTTCATCGAATGTCATCTGAGCAGTGGCAAAATGTGGCTGCACATGGCCGGGTGAAGACCACGAGGCTCTGTGATCTCGACCACGACGTGCTAGGTACGGCTTGGCAAGGGCGATGATCGAAGGGCGCACACTGCTTGGCGCACGTCAGAGAATGGGTTTCCCTTGCTGGCGACCATCATCCTTTGGGAATATGCTTTCATTTTTCTGCTATTTTTTTTCTATATTCTCATTTAAATCAATTAGCTGATTACAGTTGTTGTTGATTCTTTAGGGGCTTTGCGACATCGTCATCATGTAGCCTCGTGTACTTAAGTGTGTGTAGAAATTATCTGATAACCTGTGTCACTGTGTTGCCTGTACTAGTGTGTGTATTTGTAATTGAGGTAGGATTTGGGTAGAAGGCAGCCATGGTCTTAAGTTAGGTACCATCCCGGTATTTGTCTGTAGTAGAAAACCACTTCCAGGATGGCTGAGGTAGGAATCAAACCCGCTTCTTCTCAGATTTACCTCACAAGTCTGAAAGTACCCTGTTCCATCCTTCAGACCAGAATTAAATTTCTTGGTAGAGTCGGGAAATTGGTTATTAATAGTCGAGGAGACGAGAACCTGCCTTTGATACTCACAATTTTGTTAATACGGACAATACATGTTTTTCATACCTTTCTGGGGGACAATACCAATTGAAATTGACATCTATTATCACTAGTGCACAGGAAATTACATAAATATGTGTGTTTCTGGCTCATTGAACAACGGCAGCCATGTTCCCCAAGTGCAGAGCATTAGTCAACTGCTACCTGGGTGGAGACATTAACAAGACATGATGACACGTTGACGTCACGGTAGTGTTGCCAAAATGTAAGATAAAAATACACCACCACATTAGGTTGGTCATATGCGTGACAATTTCCACTGTGTGTGATAAAAACAAGGGGTGCATTCATGGCTAACACGGCCCTCAGGACCGTGCTATCCAATAATTATTGGTTTAGGCAAATGTAACTTTAAAAAAAAAAAAATTAGTTATTGATTTTACGTCCCTTTTGACTACTGTGGCTTTTAGAGATGCCACAAAAACAATTAGTAGACTACCGTATGCGTGGGGTTGGCAATGCTGAACTTGTGAATTATTCACGCGGATAATGGCCCACATAGCTGGAATTTTACTATATAAGCCATAATATAAAAGGGGAGGAAAGTAGAATCCAGGCAGCGGAGATGAAGTTCCTTAGAGGTATAATTGGAAAGACCCGCAGAGACAAAATCGGAAACAAGGAAATCAGGGAGAAAACAGAATTCCCAAAGTTACAAGACAAGATCGAGATCAGTAAGCTAGAATGGTACGGACATATGATGTGAAGGGGAGAAGACAGCGTCCTGAAGCGATTATTTACTGAGAAAGTCACGGGAAGGCACCAAAGGGGAAGGCCGAAGATGAGGTGGATGGATGCAGTGAGGGAGAGCGTAGAGAAGAAAGGAGTGAAAGTGGAGGATGCACTGGAAGAGGGATGAGAGTGGTGGAGAGACAGAAAAGTATGGAGGTCCTTGATTCACACCCCGACCCAGATCATTGGAACCAGGAAATGAAGAAGAAGAAGAAGATAAAAGGGGAAGGAGGGCAGGTTATAGATTGTGGAGAAGTGAACTACATATTTAAAAAAATAATAATCGACATTATGAAGTGAACTACATCCTTTCCATATCTATTTTGAATCATTACAGACAGGGGCGTAAAACTCCTTGCAAACGTGGGGGGGTCAAATTTATAAACTGCGATTACCTAGCTACCTACTAACTAGGGAATGTTCTTATTTAGTTTAAGTTTTTAAAACCTGAATAAAACAGTAATGTAGGCCTAATGCTATACATTAAAAAAACACAAGGATGATTTTTACTCATTATTTCTAATTAAAATACAAAACACAATGGGAATATGAATACAAAACACGAAACGTTTTTGTCAACGTCTAGCAAAGGACCCGAACACTGACTTGCCTCAGTTTTAAACCGGTGCTCAGAAATAATAGTTCGAAAATGCACCTTTTCAAATTGTCGTGGTAAGGGGACGAAGCTCATAGCATCTCGGCTAAGTTGGCGGGAAACGGGGGAGGGAGGAAAGACAGACTGTCTGTTCGGTAGAATAAACAAATTACAACTAAGCAAGGCAACATTAACAAATTCACATGAAATTTGAAAAAATGTTCCGATTAACTCAAAACAGTTGCCAGCGTTTCGCCCCAGTGTACCAATGGGCTCTTCAGTTGGATATAGTACACCTCTCCAAGACTCGTGGCTAGTACATACTGAGAAGGCCGCTACAAGGCACAAAATGTAGCCACGGACAGCAAGGTAAGCTAACACTATTTTTGAAAGGAAGTTTTGACTTCTGTAGTACATTGGCGCTGATCGTGGCAAGTGAATTTGTTAATGTACATAGTTCAATTAGTATGATAAAATTGGTCCGGCTAGATCAAACATAAAATGCCAGCGTTTCGCCCAGGTGTGCCGTTGGGCTCGTCAGTTGGTACAGACACACCTCACCAATACGCATGGCTAGCACATACTGAGAAGGCCATCACAAGACACAAAATACAAGTAGTATTGACGTCACGAGTGATGCCAATGTGCTACGGAAGTCAAATATTTGGATTGCCAAGGTAAGGTTTTTGTTTTATGAAAGGGAGCTTGACTTCCGTAGCACATTGGCATCACTCGTGACGTCAATACTACTTGTATTTTGTGTCTTGTGATGGCCCTCTCAGTACGTGCTAGCCATGCGTATTGGTGAGGTGTGTCTGTACCAACTGACGAGCCCAACGGCACACCGGGGGGAAATGCTGGCATTTTATGTTTGATCTAGCCGGACCAATTTTATCATACTAATTGATAATTTATCTGATCAAACGGAAATAACATCATATTCCCATTCGGGAATGTTCATAACCTATGTACATAGTTCAGTCGGACAATTAACATCCTGTTTCCTTTGGGAACAGATATTTCCAATAAGCAATGCAAGGTGGCTTTTCCGATTTTCTGCCTAACCTAGTATTAAATTATTTATAGAATAGTTTTGGATTATCTTACAACACTTTTATTTTTTAAGGGTACTTAAACATTTTGTGTTGAACCTAAAACTTGAGGGGGGGGGCAATGTGCCCCCTGCCCTCCCCGAGTTTTACGCCCCTGATTTCAGAAGTTATTTATGGCTAATATCAGTAGTTTAGTAAATCTTTTCGTGGGTTCTCGTCAGGGGCGGATCTAGGGGAGGGCAACCGCCCAGGGTCCCACGGTCCGGGGGGGCCCCACGCCATGGATTGTTTTAAATATAGTTGATTAATTAATTATACTTTTCAAACTAATTTATAATTCATATTCCTTTTTTCAGTGCAGCTATGACCTCCAGTGACCGTTTAGCAAGTTTAGATTTCAGTGAAATGATGGAAGACTTCAGCCGGGAAAGAAGTCGCAAAGTAATATTTTAATATTTCATAGTTTACAAAATCTTCTTCAAGGGGACTTAAAGGTTTGATACATATTATAAAAAAAATGTACTGTAGTGTATTCAAAATATTGTAACTATTCTTTTTATTATTATTATTACAAAACTATTTTCCATTTGATTTGATTTTTTAAAATTTCCTATTGTTGTGGGCCCCACCTTATCATATCGCCCAGGGCCCCGCAAGGCCTGGATCTGCTACTGGTTCTCGTCTCCTCAACTGTTACCATTGGTTCAGGGAACCGCTATGTCTGTGTAATATTAACTTACCTGCATGGGTACGGATATAACTCCTTGTTGTTCTGAGCACTGTACGGAGAGTACTTGTCCAGAATCCAGATCATAAAGCCAGTGACTGTGAGAGCTCCCACAATGCTGAGCCACACCTCCAGTCGCAGCACTGTCATGAACTTGAACAGAGATGTCTCCCGCACTGGTTTACGAATCACTGGAACAAAAGAAGTACAGTAGTTTAATATTATTTACTATTCTTTTTAGATCTCTCCTACTTCAAGCTGGTTTTGTATCAAGACTTACATCTTTCTTATTTAATATAATTTTATAACAGATCTGGTTTCTTTAAATGTTGATGTGTTGTTCTTAACTTTTAGACGATTAATATTTTTATAATTATTTTTGATTACCACTTCTGTTGTGGTAAATTTGTTAACTGTAAATTCTTGCACCGTTTCTCATTATAATTTGCACTGAGGAAGGTCACAATGTGACCTAAGCTGGTCCAACATTAAAAGTACATCGTATATTGACTTAAGGTTTTAAGCTTCGTATTAAATTACTTTGTTTCAGGGCAAAGTTACGACATTATGTCGCTGTGATTAAACCAGAAGCTCTTTATAGTTCTGAATGCCTTATTTTAAACAAAAAAGGAGAAAAAGGAAAGAAGGAAGATTGTAGTTTAACGTGACCGTTCATCTCGAGATCATGAGCCACGGGACCTCCTTTTTACGTGGAATCCGAACCACAGGACATGGCATTTCACTTTGAAAATTTCACATGCATTGACCGGGAATCGAACCAGGTCCGCCGTGGTGAGAGGCCAACAGCTTGACCACTGCGCCACAGAAGAGTTAGAAAGAACTAATCGTAAGGAAAATATTGGGGTCAGTACAGAGCGCAAATGGCTTATGGATAAAGCCCCATGCGGATGCTGATATATTTTTAATGGCTGTGCGGATAGCGGATAAGCTGCGGATAATTTTCAGAGTAAATTTTCGGGTAGTTTTTAGAATACAATGTTGAACTGGATTTTTTTTAATGATTTTAGTTTTTGCTAAGATCTGCGTCTTTCACGTTTCTTGTTATTTCCCTATTTGCTTTCGCTTGGATTGTATAAGAATAATAAAGAAGTGAGAGAAGCCAATCATGGAAATACCCTCAATTAGTGTTGACTTTTGCCAACAACAAAAAAAGTGCTTCATACGTGCGCTTGCCATGGGTATATCCAACGTTTAAGTAAGTGCTATAATTAGCCACCCACTCTTTCACTTGGCATTACTCAGAGGGACAGAACTCAGTCAACATTGCCTTGCGATTCACACATAGCCTAGGGGAACGAATTTCTCCTCAAATTTCTAGATGTGTAGCTAGAATTCTTTATCATAATAAATTAACAAGAAGTTCCGTGAAGAACTATACAGCCTACTTTTCATGCCAATGATTATTCTACAGTATATGAACCTATCTAGAATAATGACAAAATTAAGTTGGTAATATCGAAATATCAAATTAGTTCAAAATATACCTGCTATAATGTAGCCTAATAGAGCACTACAGTTGGCAGCCCTGGTGACTGAATATATTCTTAGTTCCATCATTTAAGGTACAGAATACAAAATTAGGTTGAAGTCCAATGGACGTTACATGCAGTTAGACACTGAATCTATCAGCACGCGTAAAAGCATGTTGCCAACAATACCATGCGTGTGCTGGTCAGAAATAATCTGAATTATTATGATATCTTGTTGTGCCAATTTTGGATGAAATCCATTTGTTAGTATAGAAGTTACATGTATTTTAAAATTGGACATATCAGCAGGCATAGAATCATGTTGGCAGCACTGCCTTGTATTAATTACTCCAAATTAATCTACAATGTCAGGTGCAAAGTATAGAGCTGTTGGCTTGCATACTTTCTGATATATTGATATAAGGGTAAAAAAATATAGACAGCATTTATTAACAGCTGGCAGCCCTGATTGCTCTTAACAATACTTACAGTCATATCTGTTATGGTGCACATAGCACATACGAAATTTGGTTGAAATCCAACTGATAGTACAGAAGTTACATGTATTTAAAAATTGGTACTATCAGCAGGCTTATAATCATGTTGGTAGAACTGACGTATATAAGTTACTCCAAATTAATCTAAAATGTCAGAATATATGTGTGGTGCATAGTTTAAAGCTGTTGGCTTGCATACTTTCTGATATATTGGTATTTGGATAAAAAAAATAGAGAGAGCAATTATTAACAGTTGGCAGCCCTGGTGGCTCTTAAGAATACGTTCAATCATATCTGTTTATGTACAGATATTACATACCAAATTTGGTTGAAATCCAATTGATAGTGTAGAAGTTATATGCATTTAAACATTGGACCTCTCAGAAGGCTTAAAATTATTTTGGCAACACTGTCATTGTTGGCCACCTGGAAATTAAACTGAAATAGTATTATCCGCATGTGTACCAATTTTGGAATAGCTCCTATGCATACCTTGCGAGATATCCAACATGGAGCTCAAATTTCTAGTTCGTTTTTTCAGCAGTTGGTAGCACTGGCATCATTTTCAAATATGGACGTGAGATATTCCGGTGCACATCTTTACTCATACTAAATTTGGTTTTGATTGCTGCAGCCGTTTAGGAGTTGATAGGGGGGGACACACACACAGCCAGACAGACAGACAGACAGACACACATTTTCCCGGATCGATCTCATAAGTCTACTTTTTCCTCATTTTTGCAAAATGTGAAAAGTAGGCTAAAAATAGTATTGTAATGTCAGCGGATTTGTATAACAAACGTGCGGATACGGATAAAAGTCGTGCGGTTGCGGGGCGGACGCGGATAACAGTCGTGCGGATGCAGGGCAAATAACAGTCGAGCGGATGCAGGGCAGATAACAGTCGAGCGGATGCAGATAACAGTCGAGCGGATGCGGATAACAGTCGAGCGGATGCAGGGCAAATAACAGTCGAGCGGATGCAGGGCAGATAACAGTCGAGCGGATGCAGATAACAGTCGAGCGGATGCAGATAACAGTCGAGCAGATGCGGATAACATCAAGCGGATGTGGGGCAGAAGAGGTTAACAGTCGTGCAGATGCGGGGCGGATGCGGGGCGGGTTGCGAATCAAGGACTCCACAGTTGTCTATCCCTCCACCATTCATTTCCTTCTTTCAATACTTCTTTTTCTTTTACTCCTCTTTTCTCTAAGCTTTCCTTCACCATATCTATCCACCTCTTTCTGGGCCTTCCTCATGGTCCTCTTCCTGGTATTTTCTCCATAAATATTCTTTCTGGTACTCTATATTCTTTCATTCTCATCATATGTCCGTACAACTTCAGCTTACTGGTCTCTATCTTGTCTTGCAGTTTTGGGAACCCAGTTCTCTCCCTAATGTCCACATTTCTGACTTTATCCCTCCTTGTCTTCCCAATTATTCCTCTAAGGAACTTCATATCGGCTGCTTGGATTCGGCTTTCATCGCGTTTTGTTGTGGACCTGCTGCATATGTCAAAATTGGTGTGTAATACATTGAGAATAGAACTTTCTTGCATTTCTCTGGGACTTCCTGGTTCCATACTAAACCTCTCACGCACTGGTAAAACCCATTAGCTCGTTGGATTCTCTTTCCAATTTCTTCATTTATTGTACCATCTTCTGTGAGTATGCTCCCCAAATACTTAAAGCTTTTTAGCATTTCCAATGGATTTCCATTGACTTCAACATTCTGTCTTCCTTCTCTCTTGTTTCTTGTCATCACTACAGTCTTACTCTAGTGATGACAAGAAACAAGAGAGAAGGAAGACAGTGATAGAGAGAGTGACAGCAAGGCTGTGAATTCTGCATGTTCCCTTTTCCCATAAACAGAATGAAACGAATATAGAGCATTAACTCATTTACCATTGTTTGGGATTATTGTGTGAAGTTTTACTGTAAATATTTTAGCATATTTGTAATTTTCCTTTTTTGTCCTGTGGCCTCCTGAGAGGCCAAGTGCAGGCTTTTCTAGTCGACGCCATGGCCGACCTGCACACCGGAATGAGAGATGAATTGGATGAAGATGAATGAAACTGGGCAAGGATGTGAAAGGAAGCGGCCATGGCAGAAGGTACTGTCCCAGCATTTGCCTGGCGTTGAAAATGGGAAACCACGGAAAACCATTTCAAGGACGGCCGGCGGTGGGGCTCTAACCCATGCGTCCTCCTAGTCAGCAGAGAGCTTGGCCCCATGACCTAACGCTGCGCTTTAGCGAGCGTTGCCACCACTGTCGGTAGCATATTATTTGTAATGATAGAGCATGTTTATACATAAAAGAGCATATATTTGCATATTTATACTATATTAGTACAAAAATAAAGATTGTATCTAGTATAAACATAAACTGCAAGATAACAATTCCGGTACCGTATATCACCTTCTACTCTCTCCCGCCCCTTCATTTCACCATCAGTTCCTTTAATTAGCACAGTAGGTGCATTGATCTTAGCTCGACTTGTTTTTTGCATGTCCTTGACTATTTGAATCACATGTATGCTGACATGGTTGAATTCTCATCGGCAATAAAATATTGCTGCGGGTACTGCATCATCATCAAAACCTAAAATAAACGGGAAGATCATATGCCTGAGAGCATTCACACAGTTTCTGCTGTTCTCAGTGTGGGTGTCAATATTTTCTTTGGATTTACTGTACCTTAGAGAAGGACATGGCTTTCAGGACAAACCTTGAAAGAAAGGCAACCCATGGTCGGAGGAAAGAAAAGCAATAGATCGGGAAAAGGTGCGTCAGTACCGGGCAAAAATCAAAACTCAACAGTTGAAAAAGTGTGATTCTCAGTAGGGCTATCCGAAAGAAGATGGACATGAGTGAGAAGCTGGTATTCAGAAAGGAGAAAATACCAGGAAGAAGACCACGAGGAAGGCCCAGAAAGAGGGATAGATACGGTGAAGGAAAGCATAGAGAAGAGAGGAGTAAAAGAAGTATTGAAAGAAGGAAATGAATGGTGGAGGGATAGGCAACTGTGGAGGTCCTTGATTCGCAACCCAACCCATGGACTGGAGACGGGAAATGAAGAAGAAGCTGCCTGAATTCCGTTACAACAAATAAATTTTGATAATTTTGAACAGATTTCACCGAGGTGGAGTTAAATCATAAATGAGATCATGTAATCTTCTCTGAGGAGACAACTTTCAATTCAGCAGAGGTTGAACCAGTTCATTTTACAGGCGACGAGGAGCTCGATACAACCACAGATATATAGCCAAATTTTCATACAGTGGCCACATACAGTATTTGAGTTGTGTTCAGGGTGAATATTGTTTGTTGGGGATGGAATGCCTCACCGGATAGAGAGGCATCTCACAGTGAACTAATGTTCTGTGAATTATTATAGTTCCAAGAGCTCAATCCAGATGACATAATATAGTTTGTGCAAGACAACTCCCTAATCTACACGGACGGTAGTGATTAAGGCTGGTTTTCTGACCAGGATTCCATTGAACATTTCAATTGGATCCCTTGAGCTCCAGATTTGAACCTCATTGAACAGGTGTGCACAAGTTGGAAACATCAAATATTTGCCTTACCCTCCCCCAGATCGCGAGTTCAAACCCAGCCAAAGTCGTTGGATTATTTAAGAGTGTTAAAAATCCCTCAGTATGCCTTCCTTTGGAGGGGAAGTAAAGCCGGCGGTCCCATGTCACAGATTTATGGCATGAAATAGAACCTTCCACTAACTACACTTGTGGAAGCTAAAATTTGTAGGTTAGTTTGATAACGCTTTATTAGTTCCAACGTTCGCCGCCAGGTGGTGACTGTGATGGCATTTAGTAGCCACGTCCACAGCTAGGTGTTGTGGACAGTAGCATTTGGTAGCAAAAGTAGGAACTACTTGAAAAAATTAATCATCTGCAGTCTGAATCACAGATAACACACGCTAATACAGCCATCACAATTAACACCGGTTATCAGACAGATTCTACTAACACCCAAAGTACATGCAGCTACATGACCGCGTTGTCGCAGCCCCTAAACTAAGGAACCAACCAACCCTCCCCCACATTTGCACAATGCTTCGTGGGGCATTATGTTTGACCCATGGGAGGAGATTGTTCTCGGCAAAGAGAATGTTTGGAAGCTTTTTGAATCCATGCCACGTCAGATCCATCAAGTTGTTCAAGCAGATAGATACTTTACTAGGTATATTAAGTCATGACTTAAACAGTTCTCTTCAGCACTAACAATGATTAGAAGCACAATAACGGATTTGGCATTGAACAGAAATACACAAGTTTTTGGTTAATGCAACACTCTAAAAGGTAAAATAACAACAGCAATGCATGAAGTAGGACTCTTAGTTCCTCGGATCTAACTGACTCTCACACAAATACGTTTAATATTGTGGAACTATTCCCTGCTGTGCATAGAACATAGCATATTTACACCTCTATAGCAGTTCTTCTCAGAGCCAGTAAACTACATGCTTACTGCAAGCATTGGGAGTGTGGTTACACAATAGAGAAAGGAGTGCAGTAAAAATAAATAAATAACTGCTCAAACCAGTATTCAAACCTCAGATCTCCTGGTAGTTAGTCAAGGACCTTTAGGCTACCTAGGTTAACACTGGCATGTGATAAAGTTCTTCACATCAAACTTCACTTACCAGACATATCTCTCACTTAACGCATGCATTAATTTAACCATTTTGGCAGATTCTCTCTTCATCATTATCGTCATCAAATTCCAGCTCCAGTCGCCCGGGTGCTGTTATAACGAGCCCTCACCACCTTTTCCTCTCCATGAATAGTTGGTCTTCATGAGTCCTTCTCCAGTCCAGCCCTTTGTCTTCAAGATCATCCTTGATTTGATTCAACCATTTCTTATTTGGTCTTCCTACTGGTCTCTTTCCTGGGATGATCTTGTTGAAATAAGATTTTGGTGTCCTCTCATCTCCCATTCTTTGAAGATGCCCACCATCCTAATCGTTGCCTCTGCAAATATTTTGTAGCACTGATATCTATGCCAGCCTCTGTCCTGATTGTTTCGTTCCTTACTTTGTCTCTCCTTGTCCTTTGAAGCATTGTTATTATAAACTTCATTTCGGATTCCTGAATCCTACTTTCTTCTCTTCTGGACAGGGTGCATGTTTATGTACTCATTAAGTTAGGATAAGGATGTAGTATGTCTTAAACAGTATATGTTACCGCGTGAGTTAGCCGTGGTCGTTACGGTGGGGCTGCAGGCAGTCGCTCACATCCGGGAGGCGAGGAGGTTCGAATCCCCCCGCCGGCAACTTTGAAGATGGTCTTCTGTGGTTTCCCATCTTCCTTCCAGGCAAATGCCGGGGTTGGTCCCTCACTATAGGCCACAGCCGCTACCTTCCAACTCCTAGTCCTTACATTCAAACTTTCCTCCCCAGAAAACACTTCACACGCGACGGTACTTGTAGCTCACCCAATGGGTGTCCGCTTAGAAGCAGCTACAAAATCTGGCGAGCCGAACATGTCCTCGGACACTCCCTGCACTAAAAGCAATACGCTAAAAAAAAACAGTATATGTTAACACTTTCTAGGCACTTTATTATCCCACAGTAGTGTTCTAACTCTTATTTCATAGTATTCTTTTACGTTCTGCTATACGGACTGTTGCATTGTGTACCGACAGTCACAATTTGTCACAACCATGCCGTTTTTATAATAAATTATTTGCAACGATTTTTGTTGTAACTGTACCGCCTCACCCAATGACAAAGATACCTGAACACGGCTAAAGTTTTTCATGCATCGGTTTTTGGTTGTTCATCTGCAGAGTCTCTATGTAGAAAGCTTCTCCATATAAAATAAATGAAAATGAAAATCCACAGCCTGCTTCCAGTCTCCGACCGGGTCAGGAATGGAATGAATGAAGCCCCCATCTAGCGGCGAGGATATGAACTGTGCCGGCTGCCGAGGCCTGACGCACTCCTCTGGGGCAATGATTAAATGAATGACAGATGAAATGAAATGATAGTGGAGAGTGTTGCTGGAATGAAATTTTTGACAGGGAAAACCGGAGTACCCGGAGAAAAACCTGTCTGCCTCCGTTCTGTCCAGCACAGATCTCACTTGGAGTGACCGGGATTTGAACCACGGACCCAGCGGTGAGAGGCCAGCGTGCTGCCGCCTAAGCCACGGAGGCTCACTCCATACAAAATAAATGAAAATGTTTTATTCTTTTCGAGCAAATTTGCATGCATATTTTCATGTTTTTTAGTGCGTATGACTCTGCAGCCTAGTGATAGCTTTATCCCTGTCACTAGTCAACAAAGAATCGCAAAGTTCCAAGTTAGCGTATTAAGAGTGTAATGACTCCTTCATTCTAGTCCATTTGTAACTCAACTGATTTATTTGTAAGACGTGCCAACATAACATAACATAACATAACATAAGAAGCAGTACCAACATTACAATTTACACATATCATATATACACACATAATACTTAATACTTAACACTTAAAATTTACACATATCATATATACACACATAATACCTATTACATTACACTCTTTCCTCCCTTCAATGACAATATCTACTCGTTAGAAATCTTTAAATTCAGTCTAACTGGAGGTCGACTGATGCGCTCAGATCTGCGCACTTGGGTTCCAGCAGGGGGAACGATAATTGTTGATTTCATGTCCTGACTGGATGATTCTGATACAGGTGCTACCTCAGGGTTAGGTTGAGGTATAGTTTCAGCTTCTAGGTTTATTGCTAGTGGAGTTGCCTGTTTCGCTAACATGGTTGTCTGGTTATGGGGCACAACTAGTTTGTCTGTGTTTGAAACATCTTGATTAGACTTTTGCTCCCCAACTTGGGTATTTGGCTTAGAATAATACATATTCATTTGATTTATATGCCATAAGGATTGTTTACCTTCTAAATCTACCAAGTATGTACTTCGCCCAAGGGCTTTTAACACTGTACCCACTTCAGGGATATCTTCCTTTCTCCTACGTACACGAACTTGCTCCCCTATCTGAAATGTAATTACATTTGGCACATAAGACTGTTTAGCAGCTGGTTTCAGCTTGCTGAGAGGTGTTCGTACCGGAAAGGTAAAGATCCTTTCTGCTGGAGAGATATTAGTTACCGTGCTTGGCGTATTTCGGTACTGGAAAAGGAAATTATAAACTTTATGCTTAATTGACAATTTTGACTCAGACATTAGCTTTTTCTTAAGACCAGTCTTTGCTGTTCGCACTCCCGTTTCTGCAAGGCCATTCGCCTGAGGATGATAAGGTGGGCTTTTAGAAGCTATTATGTCATTATCCGTACAAAATGACAAGAAATTGAAGGAATCAAAGGGGGGACCATTGTCGGTCACTATTTGAGCAGGAAGTCCGAACGTGGCAAAGCATGCTTTCAATCTGTCAATTACAGCTGAGGAGGAGGTACCCCCAACATCCCATATTACCAGCCATTTACTATGACTGTCAAGCAATATCAGATACACTTCAGTATTAACATAAAAGAAATCTAAGTGCAGGCAAGTCCAATTACTGTTCGTTGAAGGCCAAACATGTTGTATTGGTGAAATCGCCTGAAAATTTACTCCAGCACAGGGTTCACACAGTTTAATATACTCGTCAATATCTTTGGAAAAATTTGGCCAGTAAACCACATTCCTAGCTCTCATTTTCATCCTTACACTACCTGGATGTCCACCATGAAGGGTATCCAGTACTTTACTTCTTAATTCAAAGGGGATTACCACACGATCTCCAAAAAGAAGACACCCTTCTATCACTGACAGGCTATAGCGTATTTCAAAATACGGTTTGAGTGCTGGCATTGTCACTTGTTGTGGCCAACCCGACTGTGTTAACTCAATAGCTTTTGTCAATACAGGATCCTTAAGAGTAACATCTGCTACAATTTCAGCATTTATGGGTAACCCTGACAGTTCAGTTATTACACTTTTTACACTTTCTACAATTTCATCTTGACTGGGAAGTCTAGACAACATGTCTGCAGGTCCCATATTTTCACTTTTCCTATACTCTGCTTTGTATGATTTGAATGCTGCTAAAGTAGTAGCACAACATTGTAATTTGGCAGCTGCTTCTACTGGCATGGGTCTTTCAGATGATAATATGGATTTTAAGGGCAAGTTATCTGTAACTAATATAAACTCTCTCCCTGCTAAATACTTATAGAATTTAGTTAACCCATACATAATAGCCAATGCTTCTTTTTCAATTTGTGAATATTGTTTTTGTGTTTCGGAGAGTGTTGACGAAGCAAAATAAATAGGATGCTCAACTCCATCTACTCTATGAGCTAGGACACAGCCTAGTCCATATTGTGACGCATCACAACAGAGTACCAATTGTTTACAAGGATCAAAATGCATGCGTGCATTACTCCCTATCAACAGCTGTTTACTATTTTCAAAACTAGTATTACACTCATCAGACCAAGACCACTTGACTGTCTTTTTTAGTAATTCATTTAAGGGCTGCAGCAAGGGGCTAAGATTTGGCAAAAATTTCCTATACAAATTTATCATGCCCAACAATGACCTCAGCTCTTGTACATTTGTGGGAATTCTAGCTTCTACGATTGGCTTTACTTTCTTGGGAGTAGTTTCAATTCCTTGACTCGTAATAACGTGTCCTAAATATTCTACTCTTTCTTTCATGAACAAACATTTCTTTAAGTTTACCCTAACATTGTGTTCTTGAAAGCGTCCTAACACTTTCTCCAGTTTACAGAGTGAAATGAAAATCCACAGCCTGCTTCCAGTCTCCGACCGGGTCAGGAATGAAATGAATGAAGCCCCCATCTAGCGGCGAGGATATGGACTGTGCCGGCTGCCGAGGCCTGACGCACTCCTCTGGGGCAATGATTAAATGAATGACAGATGAAATGAAATGATAGTGGAGAGTGTTGCTGGAATGAAATTTTGACAGGGAAAACCGGAGTAACCGGAGAAAAACCTGTCTGCCTCCGCTTTGTCCAGCACAGATCTCACATGGAGTGAAAGACTTAAAATCTACTGCCCCAATGAGAACATCATCAATATAGCATGTCACTCCTGCTTTAATTTCAGGACAATACTCTGATTCTTTGATCACCTTAACTTTCCCATTTATTTTCTTTTTGACATCTCCTAGTCTTTCTCCTACATCCCTCCAATTTACTACTGTTTCTTCCAACCAAACCCTACCAATCAAAGGCAAAAACAACTGAGGTGTGTCACATACTATCAACTTCAGGTCATGTTTATCTCCTACATTGTCACTAACCTTAACTGTTACTGTTCCTTCCACTTTAATCGGGCTACCATCTACTGTTTTAAGTTTAGCATCACATCCACTAATACTTATATGTGGAAACAATTCTTGCAACTGCTTTACATGAATTAAACTGTATCCTGAGCCCGTATCAATTTCCATTAATACCTTTACACCATCAATATTGGCTTTCACTAACAATGGTTCATTATTATGTGTAACAAGGTTTACCTCCACTCCGTTCACATAATTCCCAGTATCTCGAATTACCTCATTATTTCTGTTTTTATTACTATCCTCAGTGTCGTTATGTTTAAATCCTATTCCTTCTTCTACTACACACATGTCCTCATCTACTAGCCTACACATTTCCCTTGCTTCTTTCTCCTCATTAACTTAAATGATAGTTCCCACTCACATGACTCTTCTATTACATCCCCATTATTTACCCTGTTTATGACTAATTGATCATAATCACTACTCACGTCATAGTCCAGAATACTTTCCTCACATTGCTCCTGTTTAGGCTTATCACACATATGTTCCGATCGTCCGTCGCCGCTAACAATAGCTTCAGTTGATTCCCTACAATACGGAGCATATCGTCATTGTTCACTACACTCCTCTTGTTGCCCTTCGTCACTGACAACTGATTTAATTTGCTCTCTATGATAACGAGCCGTATGACCTATTTTTCCACACGCAAAACAATTTACACTTTTGGACCAGCAATTATCTGGGTGACACTTTGACGATCCACATCTCCAGCATCCATGTGACGCCTTGTTAGGTTGTCTCCGCCCTAAGTGGTGACCTCTAGGCACTGCGTGTACTCGTTCGGAATTTCCCTGGATTTCCTTTCCTCTGTTTGTTGCCGGATATTGAAACTGTAGATCAAAAGCTCCGCGTCCTGGGATAGTGCCTCGTCCCCAAGCCCGTCCTCGCGTCCCGCTATTATTGATGAAACGGCTACCTCCGCAATTTTCACTGTATAGGCCTACAGGCCCATGCTGAATTTTACTGACCTGATATCCTTCCCGTTCTGTGGCCATCTGTTGTGACTGTATTTGCCACTTCTCCATTTGTTTAGCCACCTCCACCGCTCTATCATAAGTAAGATTTGGCTCTTGGTGTAATCGATCTCTTGTTTTGTCTGATGTGAGACCAAACATGAACTGATCTCGTAGACGAAAGTCCAAATTGTTCCCAAAATCACACGTCTGAGCTGCGTCACTAAGTTTAAGCACAAATTCTGCAACTGTCTGAGATGGCAGTTGTGTCATACGTTGAAACCGCACTGTCTCAGCGAGCGCCAAACCGGCAGGCATAACGAATAGAATCTATTCTATTCGTTATGCGGCAGGATTGAAATGTTCCTTTAATCTTTTCTGAAGGTCCACAAGGGTAAGATTTCTGGGTTCCACAGGTCTGCACAAACGATTTAGAGTTGCCCGTACTTCGCGATTTAAATGATAAAGAAAAAACAATTTTTTTCTCACGGCGTTTGATCCATCCGCGGGAGAAGCGTTTCGTTCAGTTGCCGGTTCGTCCGGACCCAATGCATGGTTATTCATTAAACAGTAGTCCTCGAATCTGCTGTAAAAGTCTTCTATTTTCTCATCGTTTGGATTGAAAACGTCCAAGTGGTTGGGCCATATTTTGAATGTCCTCAAGTTCCTTTATTATATTTTGAAGTGCTGGTGCTCCCGTGAGCTGATCGCGGCTTTTAACAATGCACTCGTCCGTTTCAAATCCTTCGAAATCAAGGTCCATTGTATTTAATTGACTCCATTTAACTGTACCTTCCACATAATCACTATTTACTTGTCCTTTTCACTTAACTTACGTTTTTAACCACTGCACTCTGAAGGTTCTTTTTATTAAATCCGTTTTCCACTCGTCGCCAGTGTAATGACTCCTTCATTCTAGTCCATTTGTAACTCAACTGATTTATTTGTAAGACGTGCCAACATAACATAACATAAGAAGCAGTAACAACATTACAATTTACACATATCATATATACACACATAATACGTAATACATAACACTTACAATTTACACATATCATATATACACACATAATACCTATTACATTACAAAGAGGAGTGAATTCTCGCAGAGCCAGGGAGTGTGAAGTTGAACTTTAAGGATATCAGCAGTGGGAGAACAAAAACACACGTTGCAAGATGTTAGTTAAATTTTATCTTAAAAGAGCTTGCCACGGTGGGTGAGTGGTTAATGTTTCGGACTACCAACACCAAGCTTGCAGGTTCGCTCCTGGCCATGGTAAGTGATTTTTTGAAAGGCGACAAAAATCACAACACTCATTTCATACGATGTTGGCATGTCAAAGAACCCATTTGAATTCAGTAGGCCATGTTCATAATGGCAAAATTAATCTCGAGACTTTCCGCCAACACAAAAAGTTCCTCCTTTTTCTACTAGAAAGTGCTATAGTGTCAAGGAGCTTAGATATCTAACCTCCTTGACTTTCATAGCGCTCCAAGGAACAATAAAATTCTGGGATTTACTTCCTCCATTTTTGGTCCGTTTTGACTTTGATGATTATTTTATTACAAAAATGTTCGTCCGTCAATCAACACTTTAAAAACATATAATCAATTGTGGTACATGTTTCGGGCTACTGTATGAGACCCTTCAACAGCCACACTATAAAGAATGTATGGAACATCTCAAACACATTAAAGACTATTTAAAAGCCTTAAAAATCATATATATAAAACTTATTTAAAAAACATACAGAAAAAACAGAATAAAAAGCATGCACTTGTCATTAAAGCACTATCAAAGGCCCTCCGGCCCATGAGTTCATGAGGTTGTGTGGGCAAAGTTCACATGGAATGTTCATGAGGCGTGGTGGCCGGTCTCAGTTCGTTTTCTCGTTGTCGGGCTCTGTTCCCTGTTCTTGAGCATTTCTCCATTTTAATTTAATATGT
This sequence comes from Meconema thalassinum, assembly GCA_946902985.2. Classification (NCBI taxonomy): domain Eukaryota; kingdom Metazoa; phylum Arthropoda; class Insecta; order Orthoptera; family Tettigoniidae; genus Meconema; species Meconema thalassinum. Next base: position 168,554,548 of record OX336396.1, read on the forward strand.
TGGCCTTTCTTTCTGTTTTTCTTAAGATTTCTACTTGTTTGTACATGGACCTACATTTTTCCGGTTTGAGGTGCCACTTACTCGGCTTCAGTTCCTGGGATTCGCCTCACATCCATTTTTCGTCCACTTTGACCTAATATTTTTATTACATAACGCACCAGATGTCTTACCACGGCTATATGAATGTTTCTCAAGCCTCATCTAACTCAGCACAACGAACTGAGACAGGCCACCATGCCTCATGAACATTCCAAGTGAACTTTGCCCACACAACCTCATGAACTCATGGGCCGGAGGGCCTTTGATAGTGCTTTAATGACAAGAGCATGCTTTTTATTCTGTGTTTTCTGCATGTTTTTTAAATAAGTTTTATATATATGATTTTTAAGGCTTTTAAATAGTCTTTAATGTGTTTGAGATGTTCCATACATTCTTTATAGTGTGGCTGATGAAGGTTCTCATACAGTAGCCCAAAACATGTACCACAATTGATTATATGTTTTTAAAGTGTTGATTGACTGACGAACATTTTTGTAATAAAATAACAATAAAATTCGACATGCAAGCTCTCTGGGCGTCAAATAACAAGCTTGCACCTGGCACCCGAGGCCATACGATATTATTATTATCTTAGAAGAATACCAAAAACATTAGACTTAAGTAATTTTAGTATTGTTAAGTCCTAATGATAGTAATCATGGGTTACATTTTGATAGAAATGTTGTAGTTAATTTTGTTAATGTTATGGGCTTCAGATATCTTGGTCATCAGCCCCCTGTAGTTGGGTTTGTGTTGAATTAGTCTGATTACCTGTATTCATGTGATGACTGTTGCAGGGTGTGTAGCTGTATTAAGGACAGCAATGGGGTACGTGCCCTGGGGCTTGAAATAAGGTAGCCTACTATCCTGGATTTTCCTAGAGGGGGTTTGGAAAAACCCAGGGATAAAACACACTTAGGATAGCTGCTGTCAGTACCGGGATTCGAACCTACAATTTCCGGACTTGCTGCAGCTGCCCGTGCTGTCGTGGTACACGATTTAATGATCACAGCAACGCTGGGGGGCATTGTGAAAGAAAGCAATTCTTTCTTATATTATGTAGTAGTTAAAATCTTCTTTTTGATGGTGACAAAAAGGGGCCAGGGGGTCCACACTGTTAATTGTTGTCAAAGACGATTATTTATTTAAAATTCTTCAACATTGAAAGATTGTCTTTGACAACAATTTGTATTGACAGGGCAGTTGAAAGAAGATTTCAACTAATTCTAAAAGTCAATACAGAACCAATAGAAGAAAACATGGTTCGATTCATGTCAAGTTATATTGTGTAGTACAAAAACTTACCAATTGAAATACCAGACTGGTCAAAGTATGGAGCAACAAAATCAATCACTTCTTCTCTTTCAGATGTCATTGTGAGTGGTGCAATGATCATATCAGTCTCCTAAAACATAATACCATTGCATAAGGAAGATATTAAGCTTCTGGTAGGTGCACCATCAATTATTTATTACTATATGTGTATGACACTCGATGCTGCATTGATTCATAATAGCTTAGTATTTTTATACATGATTCCAGTGGATGGGACATATCGTAAGTGCTGTGGAATCTATCCCTAACAGAGTGTTCAAGGCTTAGCTGATTAGCAAACGTCCAAGAGGCCGTCCAAGGACGAGATGGAAGGATAGGGTGATGAGAATGTTGCAGCAGGTGGATGATGCAATGGATAGAGAAAAATGGAACGGTGTTTGTAGCAAATGCTTGAGATTGTGATGACTGTTGCAGTCTGTGTAGCTGTATTAAGGACAGCATTGGGGTACGTGCCCTGGGGATTCATCCTGTTTTTCTCACGTTTGCGACACACAGCGTGCTACTGCAGCGCGTTAGTGCAACTAACTTTATTATCCACCTTCGTATATTTGATGTGTTTCTTATGTTTCTTTGTTTTCTGCCATGGGCCTTAATGACCTGATATGTACAATAAATGAATGAATGATGAATGAACATCCTTACACAGAAATCAATATTAAGTGTATACAGTAATATTTTGGTGATATGCAAGTGTATTTTAAATAGGTTTCAAAACTATAGCAGTACAATGAAATGAAGGAGCCATACATCAGGAAGAGAATTAGTGAGACACAGGTTTATCATCAGTTTTTATAACTCAGGTGCCGTACTCATTGAGATTATTGGTTACCCTACACATTTCAACAATATTAGCTGAAAGAGGCAGGTAGACAGTTCACCCAGTCTCTGTATGAATCAAAATTAAAGTAATAATATAAATATTAATAAGAAAAAGCAAATATGTCATATTCAGACAGAGAATAAGGAATCTACGATCCATAAAAAGAAAGCTAAATTCTCAGGCCACATATTGCGACATAACCAAGGGCGTAGGCTATATAGAGTTTTACTTTGGGGGGTGTCCAACTGGGAGTTAGGGTGCATGGTATAGGCCCCAAAGACTATGGGGGCGGGGGTCTTCCCGGGAAACATTTGTATAATTTGGTGTCAAATTATGAGTTTGAACCAATTTGTTGTGATGTTTTATGTTTGGTTAATGTCAAACACAACTAAGACCATTTTATGATACTTTTTAGCCTATTTTCAATTTTGAAAAAAAAAAAAAATAGGCTTATGAGATCACCTTTTGTCCGTGTGTGTGTGCGTGTGTGTGTGTGTGTGATTCGTGTGTGTGTCCCCCCTAATAAAATCTAAACGGCAGGAGCGATTTCAATGAAACTCGGAAAGTTCATAGCACTATTCCCGGCGACCTCGACCGTGCCCTTCAAATTTTGTTACGACTCACCAATCCAACATGGCGGCTGTGCGAAATATTTCACCAGCATTCAATATCTCCGAAACTATTACCGATATTACCCTGAAATTTTCTAATGTGATAGAGGGAACTACTATAAGTTCACTTATGTGACATTTGAAAACCTGGTAACTACAAAACCAACATGGAGGCCAAGCGAATTTGCGACTTTTAAATAGACGTTTCTCGCGATTTGACCAACCAAACGCAATGAAACTTGGTACAGTATATGTTTACATACATTGTAATGCACCGACATCTAACTTCGTTCAATTGTTCACATAATCACAAGATGGCGGATGTGCGAAATATTTCACCGGCATTCTATAACTCTGAAACTATTAGCAGTATCTCCCTAAAATTGTGTACGGAGATAAAAGGCACTACTGGAAGTCCATCTATAAGACTTTCAAAAACCGGTTAACTACAAAACGAACATGGCGGCCAAGCGAATTTGAAAATTTTAAATAGACCTTTCTCGCGATTTAATGTTCCAAGCGCACTGAAACCTGGTACAGGAAATATTTATACACATTGTAATCCACTGGTATCTAATTTAGTTCAATTGTTTACATAACCTCAAGATGGCGGCAGTGCGAATTTCAAAATTAAGTTTTTATTTCTTGTGATGTAGTCATGCGATCGAAGTGAAAGTTTGAATAATGAACCTACGCAATAATTTTCCTTCAATGGTACAGGACTCTATGGCCTATACATTTAACAATCCAACATGGCGACCATCCGAAATATTTAGACGATACTGAATATCTACGAATCTATTTTAGCAATCAAACTGCATTTTTTAATGTTCATAGGGGCTATGAACTTAAGTTCACCTATAGGACTTTAAATAACCTGGTGATCACAAATCCAACATGGCGGTGACGCGAATTATAAATATTCACATGGACGTTTCTCGCAATTTAACCATCCGCGTGCAGTGAAACTTGGTACAGTAAATCCTTATACGAATGTTAATCCACTGGCATCTAATTTATTTCAATTGTTTCCATAACCTCAAGATGGCAGCTGTGCAAAATTTTAAAATCTCCTTGTTTTTTCGTGTGTCCTAATTATGCGATTGAAGTTTGAATACTACACGTTCACAATAATCTGCATGTAACAGTACAGTGGCGCCGAATCATTTTTTTTTTCAGGTCTAGCAGACACCCACCCCTCTCGTTCTGTGGAACCCCCGTGTTAAACCGGACCCCCACCCCAATAATTACGTTTTTACTGCTTATTTCGCACAGTTCTCCCCTTCTCTTCTCTTCTCTTCTCTTCTCTCTCCCGTCTTTCCTTTCCTCTTTTCCTTCTCCTTCCCTTTCCTCCTCTATCCGTAACCCCCCAACGGATCCCACCCCCAAAGGGGACTGGGAGACCCACCCCCTCGTCAGGTCTAGCTGTCGCTAGACCTCGACAATGGATTCGGCGCCCCTGTAACAGTACATAACACTAGGACCTACATATATAAAATCCAACATGGCGATCATCCGCAATATTTAGACGGATCCCAATATCTACGAATCTATTACAGCAATCAAACAGAAATTGTGTATGTTGATAGAGGCAATTAACATAAGTAGGATATATGAAAATAGGCTGTATAGTTCTTCACGGAACTACTTGTTATTAATACAATCATCTTGCTCACTTGAGAGTGTTTACATGGAAAGAATTAATGTTACTGTTTTCATTTACAACTTACACTATAATATAAAGTCAAGGTTTCTTGAAGCATTACCAAGTCGGTTTATAACTTCATAGTTAGTGATTTGTATGTCTCTGTGAATAGATAATAATACTAGACAGTTGAGTCTATTTTCAGAAGTAGAATTCGGCGGTACTGGTAGCTACTGAGAGAGGCAAATTTGCCAAAAGTTTGATAAGGGTATAAAAGTTAGGGAAAAACTCTTGCCTCACGCATGAAAGGCACTTGTTGCTGTTCTTGGTATATTCATAAGAGCAAAGACACTGAAGAGTAATAAGAGGTTATGTTGTTACACATAAGATCAGAGCAAACTGATTGTCACACTGTTTAACATCGCTCTACCACCCCTTGCTTTGCAACGTTGCCGTACGTCGCTTAATAACAATAGTACATGATAAGTATATTAGACTTAAATGTTTTAATTCATAAACAAATATTATATGTGACGAAAATTTCGGTACCTCTCTTATACAGTGTGGTCCACCAGCCCCTTATTATTTTTGGAGGAAGGCAACCCAACTAACGCGTATATCATAGTCGTCCTAAAAACATTCGTACTTGGCCTAGTACAGCTTTACGGTTGAGTTCATGCTCGCGAATAAAGTCGAAATTATTGGCAGCAGTGTTATCTCAATGCCATCATTTATAACGAATGTGTAAATCGACAGATCCGAACAACACTGCCTTACGAAGGACATGAAGTGTCTATGAGGACTACAAATAGACTCAATACGTGAGACTATCCCACCACGGCTCACGGTAGCTAAGATGGTTAAATCGTGCTCATCTGCCGTAACGTCAGCCATGCTGCAATGTAGCAGGTTCGATCCCAGGGCAAGTAAGTTTTTTTTTGCTTAATGCCGTTTACAGTAGCTGCACTACGGACACATATCTACCTGTTCCAATGAATGCATTTTTATTTGGTCCTGAAAAGGTCCGTTTTTATTCGATTCTACGTAGGCAGGTTAGACGGTGACATAATGGTATGTAGGAAGAAAGCTTGTAGTTTAGCGTGACCGTTAATCTCGCGATCATAAGCCACGGGATCTCCATTTTACGTGAATTCGAACCACAGGACATGGCGTTGGTGAGAGGCAAAGAGCTTGACCGCTGCGCCACCACACCCCCCTGTACGAATAAGGCAAGGTACTCTGCATATTCAGTGTAGCAAGTGTTCCAAATGTTGACCACCTTGGTTGATGCAGATTTCAGCACGACGTATTACAGACAGTCTTGCACGCTGTAACATCTGAGGTGTAACAGCTTGGCATGCCTCGGTGATTAGTTGCCGAAGGTGGTCAGGATCTTCAGGCTCATGTGCATATACTACCTGCTTTAAGTGACCCCACAGGAAGAAGTCAAGTAGCGTAAGATCGGGTGATCTGGCAGGCCAGTGAAAGGGTCCTCCTCTTCCTATCCATTTATTTGGATATGTATCATGAAGATCGTTCCTGACGACTAATGATCCGTGAGGTGGGGCCCCATCCTGTTTCCACCACATTCGCAATCGCTCGCGCAGTGGCACAGTACATAAAACTTGCGAAATCTCGACAGATTTGTATGAATATTTATGTTCGAACATAAATTTTTTATTTATTTTTAGTCGTTTACCCTCCAGGTTGGTGGAACCCACGGACTCAGCGAGGGAACTCACCACTACCGCCTCTATGGGCAGTGTCCTTAAGCTGGGAACATCGAATCGGAAGGGATACAACTGGTGAGGTGGGATTGGCACCTCGCCCAGGCGGCCTCACCTGCAAAGCGAACAGGGGCCTCATGAGGGAAGGTAAGGGATGGTGAGGATGGATAGGCAAGGAAGAGGGAAGGAAGCGGCCGTGGCCTTGAAGAAGGTACCATCCCGGCATTTGCCCGAAGACGAAGTGGGAAACCACGGAAAACCACTTCGAGGATGGCTGAGGGGGAATCGAACCCCTTCTACTCATTTGGGCCACCCGAGGCTGAGTAGACCCCGTTCCAGTCCTCGTACCACTTTTAAATTTCGTGGCAGAGCCGGGAATCGAACCCAGGACCTCCGGGGAGGCAGCTAGCCAGGCTGACCGCTACGCTACGGAGGCGACCTCGAACATAAAATACTTATAATAATTATCGTCGAACATAAACCGTCGTTTGCAACTCGTCTATAATGGTAATTAAGACACTCGTATGGAAATTATAAAACTCGCATACGCTCGTTTTATAAACATACTCGTGTCTTAATTATTGCCATTATAGGCTCGTTGCATAATGCACTATTATGTTCGACCATGCCGAAATATAAATATGATATGCTAGAAAACTGCATCTTAAAGAGGCTCATTAGGCTATAGTTCGAGTTTCATTATGATAGAGGTTCTCCAAAAATCAGAGCTCAAGATTTTCATTACGACACAGCTGTTTGATCAATTAGGTAAGGATCGCATCGCACATGCACTGACTTCCAAGGCCTCCTATTTTAAATTTCACTGCCTGGGAAGTGTCATAGTGGCGTATTCGAGGAGGCCATGAAAGAATACAAGCGTCCAATGCGCAATATTCAGTAAACGAAACTCGACTGTTATTTATGAATATTTAATTTCCTGCTGAATTAACTCTCGGGTAGGATTATTTTCGTGCAAACAAAATAACGTGTGTTGGCATGCTTGTGGAACTGATTATCAAATCTTTATCATCTATTCGAGGCCAACCTAAATCATCTAGGAAGTGGTTTCCCGTGGCATCCCACTTCTCACTTTCTATCCTTCTGGTGTATTCTGCTCCACATGTAGTGTAAGCAACCGTGGCTGAAAGGGTAACGCGTTGGACTGCGGATTGAAGGATTCGGGGTTCGATACTTGGTAGAGGGGGAAGATTTATAATTTGTTTTCGGTACGTTTTATCGTCTGTGTTGACAACTTTACCAATGTCTTACGACAGAAATGATACAAGAGGTCACAGTTAATTATTGAGGATGGGGCACTAGTAATATAGTGAGCAGATGCATTTTCAGGTTGGATTCCATGAACGGTACGTTGTTTCCGAATTCGGTATTACACGAAACATCTTAATATGTACACGTCAAATAGAGTTTTCTTCTTCTTGCTAGAATTTAATGACAAAATATATTTTTTTAGTCGGTTTACCCTCCAGGGTTAGCTTTTCCCTCGGGCTCACTGAGGGATCGCACCTTTACCGCCTCCTGGGCAGAGTCCTGGAGCTTGAAACGTAGGACGGGAATACTACTGGGGAGGTGGGACGAACACCTCGACCAGGCCGCCTCACCTGCAAAGCGAACAGGGGCCTTACGAGGGATGGGGAGATTGGGAGGGATAGACAAGGAGGAGGGAAGGAGGCGGCCGTGGCCTTACGTTAGGTAGCATCCAGGCATTTGCCTGGAGACGAAGTGGGAAACCACGGAAAACCACTTCGAGGATGACTGAAGGGGAAATCGAAACCTCTATGCTCAATTGGATAACCCGTGGCTGAGTAGACCCCGAACAAAATATTTTTGTTTTCTTTTCTTTTTAGTCGTTTACCCCCCAGGTTGGTGGACCCACGGACTCAGCGAGGGAACTCACCACTACCGCCTCTACGGGCAGTGTCCTGGAGCTGGGAACATCGAATCGGAAGGGATACAACTGGTGAGGTGGGATTGGCACCTCGCCCAGGCGGTCTCACCTGCAAAGCGAACAGGGGCCTCATGAGGGAAGGTAAGGGATGGTGAGGATGGATAGGCAAGGAAGAGGGAAGGAAGCGGCCGTGGCCTTGAAGAAGGTACCATCCCGGCATTTGCCCGAAGACGAAGTGGGAAACTACGCAAAACCACTTCGAGGATGGCTGAGGGGGAATCGAACCCCCTCTACTCATTTGGACCACCCGAGGCTGAGTAGACCCCGTTTCAGTCCTCATACCACTTTTTCAAATTTCGTGGCAGAGCCGGGAATTGAACCCAGGACCTCCGGGGCGGCAGCTAACCATGCTGACCGCTACGCTACGGAGGCGACGAACAAAATAATACCACGGAAAATTTTAAAGAATACGTATACCGGCGATCAGAATCTTGTTTCATTAGAGGGGCTAGAACATCGCGGTCATTTAGTCCCGTGTACTTGGGTGTGTGTGTAGAATTCCTCTGATAACCTGTCTATAGCGGTGTCTGTATAATGTATGTATTAGCAATTAAGGTGAGGATGGGGAAGGAGGCGGCCGGGGCCTTAAGTTAGAAACCGTCCCGGCAATAGCCTGGAGCAGAAGTGGGAAACCACAGAGAACCACTTCCAGGGTTCTGAGGTGGGAATCGAAGCCACCTCTTCTCCGATTTGCTTCACGAAGCTGAGTGTATCCAATTTCAGCCCTCAGACCAGTATTGGATTTCTTGGCAGAACTGGGAATCGAACCTGGACCTCCAGAGCGACACGTCGATATGTTATGTTAATATCCATGACAGTTTTTTTAATTTTCTGCCATTACAGGTCACGTGGCAAAAGCTATCAATTCGGTCGTATTCTCTTTATAAATCAGGAAAATTCAACCCACTCTTCACAAAAATACATGTAAGGGAATGAATGTGGCAATGTAGTTACATCCCAACTAAAATGGAGCGCGGGCTTTCATTAAAAAAAAAGTATGCCTACCACTGGATTCGATGCACTATTCTAGCCATTTTCGCCCGCCGTCTACGGCCGTGCTTTAACCGAGTCGGCCACCAGTGCATGGTAGGAAGAGCGCGCTGCACTTGCAGTTGTTACTGTAGCCGTCCACCTCAAACGTTTAAATCCATCTCAAAGTCTTCAATCACGGTTTATGGTGTTGATTTAACTTTCTACTTTTACAGATCACGTGGCGTAAGCTATTAATTCGATCGTATTACGTGTATGCGTGTTATTTCAAGGAGCAATAAGTCGTATGTTAGTAGAATGGGCCATACTATTTGGCGGGGAAAAGTTTAAGGTCGGTTTATCTTTGCTAGACCCATGACCCAATTACATTGCTGTCACACAGTCAGAGGGCAGAGCAATATCGACCATCGGGGGAAATGCAGTGTTAGTTGGGTTTCATAAAACTAAATAATAAGGGACGGGTGGACCACACTGTATATGCCCCTGGACATAACGCTTTCCTACATAATCTCCTGGAAGGAAAAATCACAGGGAAGAAAGGCCGAGGACGACCGAGAAAATATTTCCTTCAAGACATCACACTAACTCTTCATTATGGTTCCTACTATGAAATGAAACGAGGTGCTGAAGACAACAATGGTTGTGGAGACAACGCATTGCCTTTGTAAGTTGATGTGCAATTTTGAGGGAGCCTTTCAAAATTGCCATCTTGTAGCACATTTGTGTGAGGCATAAAAAGTTTGAAAGCATTTGTGCAGAAACTTGTGTTTTAAATAACATGCCAATAACTTGCCCGTTCCTGATTCCGGGGTGGGGGGTGGGGGAGGGCTGACTATCCTGGAAAATTGTGAGTAATCTCAGGGGATTGTCACCGCAAAATACCCAGAAATATGAGAATAGAGAATATAACTTTGTGTAATTATTTTAGATAAGAGTTAATTGTAAAATTCTAAGTTTATATAGCCTACAATTAGTGGCAATAAAAGAAAAGTTGTAAAATACAACATTCAAATAAAATTTTATACTTAATGTATTTTCTACTGTGGCCTATGAAGTATGATTGGCAAATATCTAAATATTGTCAGTTTATTAAGGAGAAAGGTAAACAGTTTCTTTTTCTACAAATTGATAATTTATTTCTCAAAAGTACCGTACTGTGGAATTCTCAGTTTCGCCTCACAAGGCTGAGTGTACCCCGTTCCAGCCCTCAGACCAGAATCAACATTTCTTGACAGAGCTAGGAATCGAATTCGGACCTCTGGGACGGCAGCCAAGAATGCTAGCCACTGCTCTACGAATAGTCTAATTTCAATCTTAATATTGTTTATTACTTAGCCAATAAGTTAAGATTAGGGTACAACCAAATTTAGAATTATTTTATGCCCTCACAAAAGCAACAATTTCTTAATTTTTAATGTTTTTTTGGGGGGCAGGGGGTGGGTGCTGGGGCCCCTTATATATGCACCTGCCTTGAAGGACCAGGTGTTATTCCTGGTTCTGCCAAGATATTTAATTCTGGTTTGCAGTATTGGAATAATGTTATAGAAATTAGATCTCGCATTGAACAGGCAAGAGCTGCATTCAAGAAAATGAATAAATCACTGTGCAACAGAGACTTTAAAATTGCTCTTCATCTCTGTTTATTATGGCGTTACTTTTTCTCCATTCTGCTGTGTGGTGCTAAAGCCTGGACCCTCACAGAGAACACCAGAAAAAAAAAAAAACTTCACACCTATGATATGTGGTGCTATAGGTGCCTGCTCAGAAGATCATGGATTGATAATGTAACACTAAAGAGCTCAAACAACTGCACAGAGAACTGGGGGTCTTGCATAACATCAAAAAAACATGATAAATATAAACTCCTTCAGATGACCATTGAAGGAGGAATTGAAGGCAGGAGAGGTCGAGGAAGGGGGAGAACATCTTGGCTAAAGAACCTACAAGAATGATATAAAATCAACACTCCTGAACTATTCTGAGTCACTAAAACCAAACAAGAAATTGCCCTGATGACAGCCAACATCCATTGAGGATATGACACAACAACAACAAGAAGGAGGAGGAGGAGAAGAGGAAGAAGAATTAAAACTATTGTTGGTATTCTGGTCACCCAAGTTATGCCAAGACTCACACTGGGCCAGTGGGTTACACAAGTTTACTTGACTTACATTGATTAATATGTCCAATAAAGTGTTCATTCAGTAATTTACACACAAATTATTTCATTTTAGACCATGCTTTTTGCAATCTCACCTAATGGATAACAGAATATCCATCATATTTTTCATATAGTGGCATAAGGCAAATTATGCTCTTAAACAAAGGTGAAACAGTTGGGAGATGGTAATAGCGTACAGAAAAGTTAATATGAGCCCATAGATAAGAATACTGTAGATACAAGAAAACAGGGCACATGTGAAAGTGCCTTTTTCTCAAAAGTATCCATTCTTTGGTTGGTTGGTTCTTAAGTTTAGGGGCTGCGACAACGCGGTCATGTAGCCCCATGTACTTTGGTGGTGTGTAGAATCTGTCTGATAACCGGTGTTAATTGTGATGACTGTATTAGTGTGTGTTGTTTACTTAATTTAAGTACAGACTGCAACTTAGAATTTTTCAAATAGTTCCTACTTTTGCCGTCAAGCGCCACCGTCAACGACTACTAGACCAAGTTCAGAACTTAGCTACTAGACGCCACAGCAGTCGGCTCTTGGCAACAAACTTAGAAACCTAAGAGCGTTGTTTACATTCTTAACCTATCCAATTTAGCTTCACACAGGTGTAATTAGTGGAAGGTTCTTTAACATACCATAAATCTATGACATGGGACCGCCGGCTTTACTTCCCCTCCGAAGAAAGGCATACTGAGGGATTTTTAACGCTCTTAAAAAAATCCGACGGCTTTGGCCGGGTTTGAACCCGCTATCTTGGGCATAGAAGCTCAGCATGCTACCGACTAGGCCACCGAAGCCGCCTATCCATTTTTTACTTCCACTGACATATTTCTCAGTCAATCATATAATCTTTATTAATGCAGTTATTTACTCACCCCCATTGCAAGGTCTCCCACCATTCCATCCCAGGTACCATCCGGCTTCCGAACTCCAAACGATCCATTTGCTGGTGCGACAATCTCGTAATCAAAATCCATATATTCTGCCAGCTTTATCAGCAAATCGATGCAATATCCTTCCCAAATTGGATTGCCTTTATCATCCCTTTTAATTTCTTGAGTTTTTGGATCACGAACCATGTAAGACCATGGAATTCCCTAGAAATTAAAATACAAGGATTAAATTCATAAGAACATTTTGAAAATATGTCATAACATGTTAAACTGTCATTGATCTAAGATCTGGTTTATGAAATGAAACATATAGAACCTTAGAATCTGTTTATTAGATTTATCAGCACCACATATCAATTGACATTCCCAGTGACCCAACACCAACTAACCGCACTACACGAAGTGCAGTTAGATACGGTAATATTTACTGTATATATAAATTTAAACCTCAATCCATAATCCTAGGGGCTCACGACTAGCGGGATATGGGTTGGCGACCATGGGACCCCAGCTGAGTCTAACATTGCTTCCACTTACTTGTGTTGGGCTCCTCACTGTCACCTTTACTTTCGGCCTCCTTTGGCTAAATCTTGTTATCTTCCAACCCCGACGGTATTAGGGTATCCGAGGCCTGGTGAGTCTTTCACTTTCCCACCTTAATTGGCCCTTTTCTCATCTTTCCTGATACCCTCAATCTTTGAGGGGTCAGCCTTCTTTCTCTTTTCATGATATCTCCTGCCTTCTGCCCAAGGCCCTCAAGGAGACAGGGTGTGTGTAGCCCCACCACTTCTGGTGCACCCTGGATAGTGCTACACCCTCAAGGGCTCACGGCTGGTGAGTTCGGGATTTGGCGACCCCGAGGGATTCCTGAGTTGGGTCAAGTTTTCCACCTTTTTCCATTGCCTTTGGGGCGGACCCTCTCCTCTTTCCCTTTCCTCACTGCCTTTCATGGCTCTCCAGCCTTCCAAGTCCCTGAATTCTCATTATTTGAGGGTTGAGGACATTTCCTTTCTCCTGTCTTTTGTTTACATTCTTCTCCCTTTTGTTTCCCATTTCCTCTTATAGTTTGTAAGTGAGTAGTTAGTTTTAATTGTAAGTTTCATTTGATCATCTTTCATTTCCACTATCACTCAAACCATTAGGGGCCGATAACCTAGATGTTAGGCCCCTTTAAACAACAATTATCATCATCCTCATCATAATCCTAAAATTGCCCCATTATAGTTGTTATTATAACTACAATAGTCGCTTCCGTAGCGTAGCGGTCAGCATGGTTAGCTGCCGCCCCGGAGGTCCTGGGTTCGATTCCCGGCTCTGCCACGAAATTTGAAAAGTGGTACGAGGACTGGAACGGGGTCTACTCAGCCTCGGGTGGCCCAAATGAGTAGAGGTGGTTCGATTCCCCCTCAGCCATCCTCGAAGTGGTTTTCGGTGGTTTCCCACTTCGTCATCGGGCAAATGCCGGGATGGTACCTTCTTCAAGGCCACGGCCGCCTCCTTCCCTCTTCCTTGCCTATCCACCCTAACCATCCCTTCCCTCCTCTCATGAGGCGCCTGTTCGCTTTGCAGGTGAGGTCGCCTGGGCGAGGTGCCAATCACACCTCACCAGTTGTATCCCTTCCGATTCGATGTTCCCAGCTCTAGGACACTGCCCGTAGAGGCGGTAGTGGTGAGATCCCTCGCTGAGTCCGTGGGTTCCACCAACCTGGAGGGTAAACGACTATAAAAAATAAAAATAAAAAGCTACAGTGAAACCCCTCAAATCCGAACCCCATAAATCCGAAATCCCGGGTAATCCGAACGAGTTATTTTCGACAATTTCAAGTAAAAAAAAAGAGAAACTTATTTTAGTCATAAAACAATTATATATTCTACAATATACGGTACCGTTATTTTAAATAATTAGATGAAAAATTAACAAAGAAGTACAATTAGCATACCTAACAAAGTAATAATAATAATAATAATAATAATAATAATAATAATAATAATAATAATATCTTATGGCCTCGGGTGCCTGGTGCAAGCTTTGTTAATTGACACCCAGAGGGTAGCTTGCATGTCGAATTTCGTCGTTCCTTTGAACGCTATGAAAGTCAAAGAGGTTAGATATCTAAACTCCTTGACACTACAGCGCTTTCAAGTAGAGAATGGAGGAACTTTGTGATGGCGGAAAATCCCGAGATTAATTTTGCCATTGAACACGGCCTACTGAATTCAAATGGGTTCTTTAACTTGCCAACAACGTATGACATGAGTGTCGTGATTTTTGTCGCCTTTCAAAAAAAAAAAAAAACACTTACCATGGCCAGGAGCGAACCTGCAATCTTGGGGTTGGTAGTCCGACACTATAACCACTCACCCACCGTGGCAAGCACCTAACAAAGTGTAAATGTGCCACATACTTATCTCATCCTGGATTGAAAAACGGAAAAGTTGGTTATTGTAATTCCTTAGGTTAATGAAAAATGAAAATCCACAGCCTGCTTCCAGTCTCCGACCGGGTCAGGAATGGAATGAATGAAGCCCCCATCTAGCGGCGAGGATAGGGACTGTGCCGGCTGCCGAGGCCTGACGCACTCCTCTGGGGCAATGATTAAATGAATGACAGATGAAATGAAATGATAGTGGAGAGTGTTGCTGGAATGAAATTTTGACAGGGAAAACCGGAGTACCCGGAGAAAAACCTGTCTGCCTCCGCTTTGTCCAGCACAGATCTCACATGGAGTGACCGGGATTTGAACCACGGACCCAGCGGTGAGAGGCCGACGTGCTGCCGCCTAAGCCACGGAGGCTTATCCTTAGGTTAATCACTTTGCAAAAACAAGTGATATAACAATAGAAAAACACAAAATATCACTCAATCTTTCACTTGAAATCAGTTATCCGTTTAAATTGTCGAAGCGACGAAAACATTTCCGCGGTGGCAATCGAGCGCCAGCGTCGCATGAACATGACATCGTTTGGCGTGACTACTGCGTGTTGTTCTACGAAGCGCAATGCGATGTCAAGAGCAGATGCAGCTTCAGTGAAGTCACATTGTCTGTCGAAGTTTCTTCTTCCTCACTGTCGCTGGCTCTACGTAGAGTCCTCTAGCGTAACGAGGGCTGGTTATTATGTTATGGATATTTTCGGCTAATCCGAACAAATTGAAGTCCAAACAGGTTACAGGCCCAATTAGTTCGGATTTCAGGAGTTTCACTGTAATAGGGTACAGTACAAGTATTATTTTCCAGATGTGTTCTTTAGGTATGTCATATTAAGTTATTATATACACAATGTATCCCCGAAGCCTCCGTGGCTTAGGTGGCAGCACGCCGGCCTCTCACCACTGTGTCCGTGGTTCAAATCCCGGTCACTCCATGTGAGATCTGTGCTGGACAAAACGGAGGCAGACAGGTTTTTCTCCGGGTACTCCGGTTTTCCCTGTCAAAATTTCATTCCAGCAACACTCTCCACTATCATTTCATTTCATCTGTCATTCATTTAATCATTGCCCCAGAGGAGGCTATAATAAGCAAAATAAGCAGGTTTTCGTAGAGGGATCAGACATAATTTATTGCGAGGAAGTATCAAATGTTATGTTATGAATCAAATGGCAAGCCAAGCAAAGAAGTTACGCTTTAAATATATTTATTGTACAGGCTGAGGAAGAGGAAGTTAACAACCTTCGAAACATGTACCTGTGAGTAGGTTTAATATATGTATTGAAAAGGCAGAATCCCTTTATTTCTTTCTAATATGACAACGTTTTAATCGATATACTGTAGCTTCTTTCATTCTATCTAAGGTTCATCTGTGAACAGTGTGTTTGTTCCTAAACCTCAGTAATTTCTGAACAGCTTGTGTAATAGTGTCGTGAAAACACTCATAATAGCTACAGGTAATGTTTGTTTTAATTTTATAGTTGAATGAAAAAAAAAATCCTCTCGGCACGCCGAAAGGCGAAGGTAGATTTCACCGGGCAAACTAGGGGATAGGCTATAATAGGCAAAATAAGCAGGTTTTCGTAGAAGGATCAGACATAATTTATTGCGAGGAAGTATTTTACGTCTTTCTATGCATATTTTAAACTTTTTTCTTATGGGGACGGTAACCTTCTTGTCATTTGGGGTTCATTTTTATTATACTTGTGGTCACACTGTCCTTATGCAAGCTTAGGAACTGATGTGTAACTATCTAACAGTCTGTTACTTCATCACGCAAAATTTTGTCTCCCGCAGAGATGTTGGTTGGTTCCTTGGTTTAGGGGCTGCGACAACGCGGTCATGTAACCCCGTGTACTTTGGGTGTGTGTACAATCTGTCTGATAACCGGTGTTAGTGTATTAGTGTATTAGGGTGTGTTATCTGTTTTAATTCAAGTAAGGACTCCAGATAATAATTTCAAGTAGTTCCTACCTTTGCCACCAAATGCTACCGTACACGACACCTAGCTCCACGCATTGGCGAGACCGGTGACACATTGCGACATGTCACAGTATGAAAGTTTGAAAATAACTACTTATTATGTAAAAGAATCTGCAAATACCTCACCTCTGCAGTTCCAACCCGGAAGAAGCGTCGTGTTTTTTCAATAGAAACATTACTCTCCACCGTGAGGCCACCGGGCTTCTTCCAGGTCGCCAGTTTATCCTCCTTGCTTCCATTGACGAGGATGATATCAAACTCTGATGTCATGAAGAGCATTGGTTGTGGACTCTCTTGGAAACCAACTCCAGCATTAGAATCTGCTGATGACTGAAAAACACACAAATGTACAGTGCTTACGCAAATTGACAGAAGTGAACAAGATAGCGATTTAATAACAATTTAAATTTCATCATAATTTGAAAATCTTAAAAATATGTTCTGCTATATTACATGGCATCATCAATAGTTGGAGTTCTGCCCTTTTGGTCGCCCCCTTATATGGTTTGAGGCTTGCAAACTAAAGTCTGTTCGCCTAATCGAGATAGTGGAAGTAAACACAGGTGTACACGTGATTGCAGAGCTGGCCGCAAGGGATGTATAGAGCTGTGTCTGTTGAACGTACGCCAACTTCAGTGCTGAGTATAGCCTACATGTGAAGCAGGCTAACTTATCGGTTACATGCTACAGCGTGGTTTATTTATTGTTCGTTTATGGATTTATTTAATTAATTAATTAATAAGTTCTTAACTGCTTATGACAGGCAACAGTATACAGTGCAGAACAGCACTAAGTGCAGCAAGTCTTTTCTTTTCTAGGGCTATGGCATGACTAATGATCTCGGAGCTTCTTGGCTACCCCTGTCTGGCAGAGCCGATGACGTGAACTGGCACAGGGCGTGTTTCCCTGTCCGGGCAGCCAGGGGCACTGTCTCGACTCGGCGAATAGACTTTAAACTTGACGTTGGAAGGCAAGACGGTCTCAAATGAAAATTTATGAATGTAGTGGAGACTTGGCTAACTCCAGAGTACGGCGATTTTGCAG
This sequence comes from Meconema thalassinum, assembly GCA_946902985.2. Lineage (NCBI taxonomy): Eukaryota > Metazoa > Arthropoda > Insecta > Orthoptera > Tettigoniidae > Meconema > Meconema thalassinum. The sequence goes on from OX336396.1 coordinate 168,572,201, forward strand.
TTCTTGAAATATGCAGGGTCATCAAAAATAATGCCTAGATTTTAAATATAAAAAAGCTATTACAATTAGCCTTTTAGCCTTAAAGTGCGTGGAAAAGATAACATTTTTCTTTTCATATCTTAGTAAGTTTCAATGTGAGCTCCGTTTGTTGCTCTTCAGACAGCTAATGTCTGTCAATGTGTGGTGCGGGTTACTTCATGACCTAGTTATTGGACCTTTCTTTTACGTTGAAGAGACAATTATAAGGTGCGTTCTAAAAGTAACGAGCCGGAGGCTGGAATGCGCAAACCGGTGACTACATCGGCTAATCGTGGCATGTGTAACGAGGTGTGCATCCGACCAGAGCGTCGCTAGAGGGCACGCGTGCACGTCACGTGACGATACAAAGTGAGCAGCAGCATGCATCAATCGTCCAACGCTGCCAGTCGCATTGAAAACAGTGACATGGAGGCGTCAACCGAAGAGCAAAGAGGTGTTGTTCGGTTTCTGACAGCGGAAGGAGTAGGGGGAACGGACATTCATCGCCGAATGTCACAAGTGTACGGCGAACACTGCATGTCCTTTGCGAGGGTCAAGGCCTGGCACAAGCGCTTCAGGGAAGGACGGGTGTCGTTAGTCAATGATACCCAGTCTGGGGCACCCCCTTGCATTACCGATGACAACGTCCAGCTGGTTGATGCACTCATTACCCATGACCGCCGGTGACAGTGAACGCCATAGCCGCCATGGTCGCTCCACGACAATGCACGACCTCATACGGCCAACACAGTCGCGGCACTCCTGCAGAAATTCAAATGGGAGGTTCTCGGTCACCCTCCAGACCTCTCTCCCTGTGATTACGCCATGTTTGGTCCCCTGAAAAGGGCTCTGCGGGGCCAACGATTCACCTCGGACGCCGACGTCCAGCTGTACGTGCGGAACTGGTTCACATCGCAGCCCAGGGAATTTTATGAGACAGCCATTCACCGCCTCGTGTCACAGTGGGACAAGTGCCTCAACAGCCAGGGCCAATACTTCTAACATACAGGTACTGGTTTCTGTAATTATGCCTCCGGCTCGTTACTTTTTGAACGCACTTTATACAAGCCTAATTTACCTCGACATGCTTGAACAGTTTTGTGTCCGCTCAAATAGAAGATGTTGGACAACAGACTGGACAGCGTGTCATTTTTATGCAAGGTGATGTTCAGCCTCACCACCTTTGCGTGGTGCGTGATACACTCGACGCATGTCTGCACAACTACAAACGGAGCTCACCAGGGCATGAAAAGAAAAAGTTATCTTTTCCACGCATTTTAAGGCTAAAACCATTACATTACCTGTAATAGTTATTTTATAGCAATTATTTGAAATCTAGGCATTATTTTTCGATGACTCTGTACTTGTTATGCAGAGATAACCCAGTGCAAGAGACGAGTTCACCTCATCAATTGTGTTGAGACAATGAGTGTATTTCGAAACGACAAATGCTATCACGTCGTGAAAATCTGTGTTGTATTTCGTTTGTGAAGTATTTATACAAGTATGTCTATTTCGGTGATGTACAGGGGATGTCTCATAACTAGGGACCAGATTCTTAGGATTTTACATTTTTTCCCTTAGTTCTAAATACAAAAATAATTTAATATTAGTCCAAATCACACTCAAACGAGCCATATTCATGAATTCTGTAATACATAAAAAAACTAAATCATATGCGAGCACCTAAAAGTACCTAATTGCAGTTTTGTTCCATTTATTGTGGTATATTTGAATCTTTAGTCCATATTTTAAAAGAGATACTTTGTTATTTACTGTAATCAAGAAAAGTGCGGCTAAATATTTTATCATATTACTGTCAGGAAAGTGGGGATAAATCTCTTATTGTTCCCTAGGCTATATTCTAAACAAAGTTAATACAATAGGCTAGAGTTTGAAAATCACCTCAGACATCCCTGGTGTTATTAAATTTGAATAATTAACATATTTAATTAGAGCAAATATTGCCTAAATTGAAGTTCGTTGCAACCAGATTTTCTACTAACAATTAATTTTAAGCTTTGCGCGGTTTATGTCAAGTTTTGCTACACTTTATTAATCATAAAAAAGTGACAGTCAGTCTGAAAGACTAGACTTTGTATAATTTTAAATGCTACAAATGCTGAAAAATGCTAGAAATCTAGGCATTATTTTTCGATGACCCTGTACTTGTTATGCAGAGATACCCCAGAGCAAGAGACGAGTTTACCTCGCTTCGCTCGAAGCGAAAGACTCTTGACATGTTAGAAAATTATCTGCATAATACTTATCTTGCTTATCTTTTTTCAAATTACTCGCGAACGGCAAGTGCAAACCAAGGGCAAGGCAAGATCTGGCGCGCGGGATGCCGTCACGCTCACCAGAGGGCGCGGGGACGTGCCCCATCCAGTCTAAATCACTTATAGTGGGCGATGTATTGAAGATGGAGATATGCTCTCGCGAACTTTTTTGTAGAACTTTTCATACTGACCAATTCTTACGCTCATAGTGTATTGATATTTTTAATGGTTTGCCCAGCGTAAGCTTAAGAAGCGCACTGACGCCAAGTTTGTTTTCGACCTTTTCACTGAAATCGTTACTGCTTGGCTTCCTTTGATCATACATAAATTATTTTCTACAGAATCTTTCCTCGAGATATCCTTTACAGAATGGTGAAAACCCCATCAAAATCCATCCAGTGGTTCTCGAGATTACCCGTGACATCCAAGAATCGGGAATTTTTGTCTTATACTAACGAAATAGAGATTGTCGGGGATCACATGCACCGAGCGGTACTATGACGTCACACATCTCAGTGCATTTGAGTACATTTCGTCCAGTGACCGTAACGTAACGCCAGACCCCAGCGTAACGACGAAGTCGACAAGATCATTTAAAATGATAAAACGTATTCTACCTATAAAAAAACTATTTATGTTTTTGAAAACCTAATAATCTGGGCCCTACTCATAAGTTATGTTGTTTTTAAAGAAATTGTTATTTTGAAAGTTTTCTGACAATAAATTAGCTATTCTTCAAAGTAGAGACCATCAGATTCTATGGTCTGGAGCCATCTTTCAGCGAGGTTTCTTATCCCGCGACGGTACCAGTCTTTGGGTTTTGATGCAAAGAATTCGGCGAGACCCACTTCCACAGCTTCAATGCTTTCAAAATGTCTTCCTCGCAAGAAATGGGCCATGGATCGAAAAAGATAGTAATCTGAAGGAGCAAGATCAGGGCTGTATGCTGGATGTTGTAGTAGTTCGACTCCTTCCAATTCCCGAATTGTTTCCATGGTTGTTCGTGCAGTATGAGGTCTCACATTGTCAAGTTGCAAGAGAGCTCTATTTCGGTTAATTAATGTTGGATATCTCCGTCTCATAGTTTCATGAACTCGATCCAGTTGTTGAGAATAAAGATCCACATTGACTGCACGCCCGTTTAGAACGAACTCCCAGTGATTCACTCCTTCAAAATTCCACCAGACACACAACACTTTGGAGCCGAACCTATGCTTTTTGATGTGTAACATCTTTCCGCTCGGTTGCTGGATAGTTTTGTGGGGGTGATTTTGAAAATTGGGGACGAATGTGGATCGGAACGATCGAGCTGGCAGTGGTGGATCAAACGGAAGTATGCACTGCCCGCTCGATCGATCGAATGGAAGTGTGCCCTAGCTGGCAGTGGTGGATCGAACGGAAGTATAAGACGCACTGCCAACTCGATCGATTGATCCAGCTGGCACTGGTAAGAGAAACAATCAGCGCGCGGTGTCGAAAATTGATACCATGACGCACTCTCGGCCATGTGGAATGTATATGACATACTGAACGGAAAACGCTCATGCGAACTCTGGTGTCAAGTGATTTAAACAAATCACATGGTACATGTTCGAAGTCTTCGTATCAGTATTTAAATGGTAAAATGCCTTAATATCAAACATTGTAAGTAGTCGGCATTGCATTGGCATAAGGAATTTTAAACTCAATGTCACTCAGGAACATTATCGAAACAAGCAAAATATAAATGAAACTTAATTCCGTAATGCAGTATTATTGGAACGTGGAAATAAGTCACCATCTTGTGCACAATATTATCGAAGTCGAAATACCCGTGGGGTTATTGGGTATGAATATGAATTGAGAGATCTTGGGTTCGAATCCTGGGCGGGGTAGATATTTTTGCTACCAGATTATCATTTTAAACGATATTTATCATATCAATATGACTCATTTTAACAGAATCCATATGAAATTACGTGTTGGTCTGTGAATCAAGAGGACCTGTTTATAAGGAATTTAAGGTTATGAGCGGTGTCGCGTCTATTAATCTAGTTGATCCATATCGTATTCTTTATTTAGGCTAGTGCTGGTGGAAGCTACAAATCATCTAATAAAACGAGTTCCGTATTATAAACTACAATATCTGTAAAACACTCCCTTTTACAATAGATTAATATTTGTGCCAATAATACTATAAAATACCGGTGTATCAACAATTTCACGTGAGGTTTCTTCTATGTCAGATGTTACTCATCATATGTGACTACTGTAAGGCTCGTATTTTTTTTTAACGATGAGCAGGTTGACGGGAACTAAGTCACTGTTTCAAGGCGTCAGCATTGCGGTAATAGCCCATTTTTCGTCACATGTGACAATACTCCTAATAAATCTATTATCAATGGGGTAGATATAGATAGATTTAGGTATTAGGAAGTCATTTTTGAAAGCCTTTGTCTGGAGCGTAGCGCTCTATGGAAGTGATACTTGGACTGTTGGAGCAGCAGAAAAGAGGACAATTGAAGCATTTGAAATGTGGTGTTACAGGAGAATGGTGAAGATCAGATGGGTAGATAGGGTTACAAATGAAGAGGTATTGAGACGAATTGGAGAGGAGAGATGTTTCTGGCAACTACTAATGAATAGAAGAGATAGGTTGGTAGGACACATACTAAGACACCCAGGAATTGCAAAGTTAGTTATGGAATGAAGGGTCGAGGATAAGAACTGTAAGAGTAGACGAAGGTTAGAATATGTTAAATAGATTGCCTCGGATGTAGGGTGTGGTAGAGATGAAAAGATTAGCTCATGACAGGGGAACAAGGAAAGCGCCATCAAACTACTGTAGTCAAGAGACTGAAGACTCAAACAACATTATTATTATTATTATTATTATTATTATTATTATTATTATTATTATTATATGTTTGAAACATTTTATCATGGAGGTTTAAGTTTACCCGGGAATTATCCATCTAAATGTCACCAATTACTTAACATCATCTGCTCAGGACATGGCATTTTTTATTTCCATCATTAAACTTTATCGGTTTAATGAATGATGAAACTGAACTACTTATAATCTTGCCTCTTTCCGAGGACCTACTGTTGCGCGTCATTTTCCCAGACAGGGGAGTGGAGATTTCGGTACAATTCCCGCACCGCCTCACTCCCCTCTACTATTGCTGAGCTCTGAAGGTCAAGTGAAGAGCTAGCCGCCGGTATTTGGGCATGTATTCCTTCTTTTTGTCATTTTCGTCTTTTATTATGTAAGTTAGTTGTACGCAACTTCAGTTATTTTATGGTCGAAGATTGAGGTAGTTTCCCCGGGACATGAAATAGGATACCATCCCAGCATTTACAAGCAGAGGAAACCTGTTTAGGAACCACTCTCGAAGGCTACTGTAAGCACCAGATTGCATACTTCAGGTCTCCCAACCCCGCACCGGTTATCCAGCTCTATCATCAAATATATGCGTAAGTTATGTGGAATGTTAAGAAATATAGCCATGATAAGGAGAATTATGTTTTTGCATCAAAATACAGGGTCATAATCTATGTGCACCCCGATAAACACGGCAAGCTAAGCCAGCTGTGACTGGCGCAGATCGCAGGCGCGCGTACGCGGTTCAGCCGGTGGTAGGCGCGCTCCGTTGACTCATATCGTTAGTACACATGTGTTTTGTCATTCATATGGACGTGAATCTGAAAAGCTTAACCATAGTTTTGCTTTTTTATTGAGTATTGTGATTGCTGTGATTGTTGGTCATGTCTAGACACCAATTCACATTGCGCGAACGTGTGTATATCCATAATTCGTATATGAAAAGCAGAAAATCTTGTTCTGAAAAGAGACGAAATAGAATTTCGAATCAAGTTTCCAGGAAGACCTGTGTCTAATGCCAGTACAATTAGAAGGCTCGCTAAACAAGGAAACAAGCACCGTGAATAATAAAATAGTTGACAGACATTCTTTCATCAGAAGATGTCAGGTGTGTGTTACAAGAGAGGGAGGACATTTTCAGCAACGTCTACGAGCACTGTAAGTACACATTATTGAACATGTTTGGTAAAAGTGTGAAAGTGCGCGCTACCATCCGCTGAACCGGGTATGCGCGCCCACGATCTGCGCCAGTCACAACCGGTTTAGCTTGCCGTGTTTATCAGGGGGCACAAAGATAATGACCCTGTAGTTTTTAGGTCCTAGAATAGTATCTGATTTTAATAATAATAATAATAATAATAATAATAATGTTATTGGTTTTACGTCCCTTTTAACTACACTGGCTTTTAGAGACGCCGGGTTGCCGGAATTTCGCCCCGAAGGGGATCTTTAACGTGCCAGTAAATGTACTGACACGGCTCCCTCGCATTTGCGCTATCTGATTTTAGCCTTGAGGTGTATGAAAGAGGTACATATGCAAATTAATTTACAAATTACTTCACAGAAAGACAATATTCATTGTTTTACAATTTGTTGTTAAGATGCTTACCTGATTAAGACTTTCATGGAATTTTGTGATTGGTTGCTTATCAGCTTGATCTTGGTATTCACATCCTTCTCTGGGTTGAGGCTCAATATTTAATTCACTGTTCTTCACGCTTACCAGGGCTTCCACCAAGAATTTTAAAGATTGCTGAAGAAAGTCGTTCAAAATCTGAAAAGTAAAGTTACTGTAGCACATCTCATATACTCTCATGAAAAGTGAAATTGCAACACCATGAAGGAATAGGTCGTTCAAGATGTTGAAAACAATGTATGTACTATGTTTGAAAACGATAACATCTTCAAAATCATTATCTTTTAACTTTTATTTCCAGGACTGGTCAAGGAAGGAATTTTGGTGGTGAAAATGGGAAACCATGAGACCATTTTGAGGACGGCCGAGTTAAGATTCGTGCTCACGTTCTCCCGATGCCAGTGAGGCAGCTCGTTAGGGTTCTCGGACACCACGGCCGGTTGAATAGTTGTATACGGTTCAACTCACTACCTAACTACTTACGGGTTAGTGGAATAGCCTACATTACACTGACATGATATTACTTATTAGCATTGGAATAGGTTATAGTGTATATCAGGAAGGCAATGTTAGCACATCCTTTGTCGAGAAAACCCCAGTGGAGTCTGGGTGAAACAGCAATAAACATAAAATAGCTGTGAAGAAAATCGATCCTCTACTCCTGGCAGGAGACAAAGATTACGTGGCGCACCGTACGTATGGACATACTCCACTATTGGGGTGCTGCTTGACTAGAGCGGCGACTAATTTCTGACACCTTCAGTAGTTACCATGGCAACAAGACAGTGCACGCGTACTTATCCCACTCGTTGAACCGTGTTGTGGTGACTAATTTCCAACGCCTAATTACCATGGCAACACGCATAAGCGTACTTATACCACTCGGTGACTAATTTCCAACACCTAGTTACCATTGCAACAAGTACAAGCTTACTTATACCACTCGGTGACTAATTTTCGACATCTACAACAAGTAGCCTACAAGCGTACACTCATATATATATATATATAAATTAACTAGAACCCGACCCGGCTTCGCCCGGGAACAGTTATGAATGCGTTACGTGATACGCGCTTTTTTCCAATGCCAATGAACAACGACCAATATCCGATATACGTCTCGGCATGATGGGTTAAAATCACTGACTGGACTATTAATTATATTATCATGGAGATGCATGCGCAACAAATTCTTGTAAGACGTAATTTAAGAATGGTGAGGTGCATGAAACGCAAATCCCTCCTTCCGTCCAATCTTAACTTGACTGTGAATTTTGGGGAACGAAAAGTTCAGAGGCGAAATGAGAGTTGCACTTCCAGAAAATGGCGAGGTGAATGAAACTCAAATCCCCCTTCCGTCCAATCTTAACTTGACTGAGTTTCACAGGCAAAATGAAGAAAACCCGAGTTGCACTTCCAGGGAAACTCCAAACACAACCACCCTTCTCAGAAGTCTTAACTCAACACGACTCAACGGTTTGCTGCTGGCTGTATCTGGGGCAATAGGTTCGCCCCCTAGCTAGGCTGTAACAGGGATGATAGACTCGCCCTTAGCTAGCTCGTAAACTGCCGCCCCGGTAGTTCAATGGACATGGTTGGAAGAAATTAAAACGTAAAACATTTATAGTGGGCGATGTATTGAAGATAAGACATATACTATCGCGGACTTTTTTTGTGGAACTTTTCATGCTGAACAATTCTTACACTCATAGTATTTAGTTTTCTTTTTTTTTTACGGTTTGCCCAGCGTAAGCTTACAAAGCGCTCGGACGCCAGTTTTTTTTTCGACTTTTCCACTGAAATCGTTACTGCTCGGCTTCCTTTGATCATAAATAAATTATTTTCTACAGAAATCATCCTCGAGATATCCTTTACAGAATGGTGAAAACCGCATCAAAATCCATCCAGTGATTCTCGAGTTTACCCGTAACATCCAAGATTCGGGGACTTAGTTTTATACTAAGTAGAGATAAAATAACTGATAATCTGTGTTATTGTGGTGGCTGTCGTGTGAGCATTAGTAATTCATGTGAGGGTTGGGAAGGAGGAACCATCCTGGTATTTGCCTGGAGTAGAAGTGGTAAACCACGGAAGAGGATGGCTGAGGTAGGAATGGAACGACCTCTCTTCTCAGTTTTGCCTCACGAGGCTGAGGCTAATGATAGCATTTAGTATCGCTGGGGATTAACTCGCCCTATGAAAAAAATAAACAAAAATGCTTGTACCAGGCTGTAACCATGACAACACACACATTCTTTCACACCATGTTTATCTCTATAAAGGTCTTTTCCAAACTTTTTATTTTATTTAGATATTTTTTTTGCGGGAATATATTTCCACGGAGTAAAATTCGAAAAGGAGGACGGGCTTTATCACCTGGATGAAACCGGGCGCAATTGCTAGTTTATTAACACTGTAGTAGTCGCGCGGATTACTATTGTAATCCAGGGGTACATTTTATGCTGCAACTAGGGATTGGCAATACTTATGACCTTGAGCGGTCATCTACCCTCCGGTCGCATACCCGCACTGCTGTCAGTCAAGCGGCAGCGCTCAAAGCAAACGCATCGATTTTTGGTGGAATTTTCAAATTGTTTGGAATACAATAGTAATCCGCGCGACTATTTACGTGACTTTTTTGTTTCTGAAGTAGTTTCTTGTTTTTGTGTTTTTAGTGCTTTTTATTTATATTTTTCATTAAGACTAAGTGGCAATTAATACATTGATCGCCCCCCAGGGGCTCACATCTAGTGGGACGTGGGTTGGCGACCACGGGGCCCCAGCTGAATCCGCCAATGCTTCCACTTACTTGTGTCGGGTTCCTCTCCGTCTTCTTTACTGTCGACCTCACTTGGTCAATTCTTGTTCTCTTCCGACCCCGACGGCATTAGGGTATCCAAGGCCTAGGGAGTCTCCTCCTTTCCCGCCTTAATTGCCCCTTGTCTCATCTTTTCTGATACCCTCCTTCTGCGAGGGGTCAGCCTTCTTTTTTCTTTTCATGTCATCTCCTGCCTTGTGCTCAAGTCCCTCAAGGAGACAGGGTGTATGTAGCCCCACCACTTCTGGTGCACCCTAGATATTGCTACACCCTCAGGGGCTCACGGCTGGTGAGTTCGGGAGTTGGCGTCCCCGAGGGATTCCTGAGCTGGGTCCGGTTTTCCCCCTTTTATCCATTGCCTGTGGGACGGACCCTCTCCTCTTCCACTTTCCTATCTGCCTTTTATGGCTCTCCTTCCTTCCAAGTCCCTCATCCCGCATTATTTCCTCCTGTCCTTTATTTGCCTCATCTCATTTTCACTATCTCCCAAACCATTAGGGGCCGATAAGCTAGATGTTAGGCCCCTCAAAACAACAATTATCATCATCATCATCATCATCATCAATACATTGATCGATGAGTAATATCTGAGTTAAAATAGTGAACAAATACGCCGCTGGCTTGCAGAAACTGAGAGTGATAAATTGTTCTTGGAGTATCTCATGGAGGTGAAGAAGATGACTTCATTGAAGAAAGGCCTGACACTGACAGTGGCGGAAGCAGTTCAGAAGAGAGTGACCAGGAAGACAGAAGACAAGAAATTGAGCTGGATATGCTTGAGCGAGAATTTTACCTTGGAAAAGACAGAACTTCAAGATGGTACCTAGAGCCGTTCGAACCTAGTACTTCACGAACAAGGCGACAAGGAGAAACCTGTATATATTCAATCATATTGTGTTTGATACTCTTATCCTAAATATTACTATATGAAAAAACTTGACTTGTATCAGTATTTTTTTTCTTCAAAATATTCAAGTACATAGGAAACATATGTAAATATAAGCTTAACTTTGTATTTTTGATATATATAAAATTATAATCTTGAATAGCATTATTGTTTATCCCAAAATTGTGTATCATATAAACCCTTAGCCCTAATAAATAATAATAAATAAAAATAAATAAAAAATAGTATTAAACATATATATTTTAAAATGGATTACAATAGTAATCCGTGCGACCACTAATGTTACTAAATTTCGCGCGACTACTGCAGTGTTCATAAAACCCATTTTTTACTGTATTGATGGCTGTGTTTTGTGACTACGATCTGCTATTGTAACGAGAGGGAATAGAAACACATTATAGCCTACCTTCCTTCTAGCCTACATCTAAACCATAACATTGATTTGTGCCTTGAAATGATTGTTGTAAAGGCTATTTTGAAAAATAACATTTCTTTGCATTGTGAATCCATTATTATAATGCTTTCGGCAATTGTGAAAAGTCTTCTTTAAACTACTGTATATTTCGTGCGCGATTGTAGCGTTGCCTAGGAACAGTTAGCCACAACATTAAGCTGTCAGCCAAGATAATGGAGAGAAGTGTGATTGCGTTTATTGAGCGAAACTGTAAAAATGGAATACCAGAGTAGGCCTAGGTGAATTAGTATATTTCATGTACTGAGATTTTAGACACCAACTGAAAATATGTCAATGAGCGATCACGTTATTAGGGCCACTAGATAAAAACTGGAGAACTCAACTTTGGATAATTATATTCTAGTGTTTGTGTTTGCTCAATGTTGCCCTTTCTTGGCTGGATATTATTAAGAGAACCGTTCCGGGCAGAAGTGTGAAAATTTATGAAAAATTTCAACTTAAACGTGCTTTTCAGAAAGAAAGTCATTTTTAGCCTACTTTTCACATTTTGCAAAAATGAGGAAAAAGTAGACTTACGAGATCGGGCAAATGTGTGTTTGTCTGTCTATCTGTCCTTCTGTCTGTCTGTCTGTCTGTCCTTCTGTCTGTCTGTCTGGCTGTGTGTGTGTCCCCTCCTATCAACTCCTAAACGGCTGCAACAATCGAAACGACATTTGGCAGGAGTAAAGATCTATACCTGAAACGGCCATATTTGAAAATGATGTCAGTGCTACAAACTGCTGAAAAATCGCAATTGAAATTTGAGCTCCATGTTGGATATCTTGGAAGGTATGAATGGGAGCTATTTCAAAATTGGAACACGTATAGATAATAATATTGCAGTTTAATTTCTAGGAGGCCATACATGTCAGTGTTGCCAAAATTATTATAAGCCTGCTGATAGGTCCAAATTTTAAATGCATATAACTTCTACACTATCAATTGGATTTCAACCAAATTTCGTGTGTGCCATGTGTACATAAACATATATGACTGAGCGTATTCTTAAGAGCCACCAGGGCTGCCAACTGTTAATAAAGGCTCTCAAATTATTTTATCCAAATACCCATATATCAGAAAGTATGCAAGCCGACAGCTTTAAACTATGCACATGTATAGTACTTGACATTCTATATTAATTTGGAGTAACTTATATACTGTACCCAATCGGTCACGGCAGACTGGCATCGAACTCAGGTCTTATCTGAGAAGACCAGGCACATGATTCTAACGGGAATCGAACCATTGATCTGAGGGGGAACAGTTTTAGGGAACCCGAAGAGCAATGTGTTAAATAATGAGAGATAATAATGTAGCATGATTTCACGACCTATATGTGAATATCATAGCAATTTAAGGTGAAGAATTGTAAGCAAATGCAAGAATATATACGTTTTCGAAGCATACAAGAACGAGAGCAGGCCAGTTGACGTTTTACTAATTGCAGTTGGAAAATGGGTGGAGATCGAAGACGCCAAGGGACCTACTTTCGTCTGGAGCGAGGAGACAGCTTAAAATTAATGACTCGGGTATTCACCGCCTGACAACGATGGAAGCTATGGTGGGGAGGAGTACCCACGGAAATTAATTAATTACAGCCAAGTGGAGCATTGAAATGGAGTGAAATGTACACCCAGGTGAATATATTCAAGGAGAGGTAATTTAGGGATGATCTTACACCTAAATTAAAGCCTATATCTCCAAATGAACGTGTTACCACCGAGCCTACGCTCGAGAGGAGTAATTTGGTGACCAGTCAAGGGGGAATCACCATGGTGGCGTCCAGACGCGCTGAACTAAGGCAATTAATTGTAATTAATTGGCCGAAGCGATCGCCGGCACGCGAACGTTTATGTAACCTCCACACCTAAATAAACAAGGTGTATATGTCAGTTCGGCTGAAAATGTATTATTTCAAGGGAGGAGTCGCATCCATGTGTCCGGTGGACTAGTTTTTACGAGAAACCTTTATAAGGAGGAATAAGGCAGACCAAGCGAGAGTTGTCGAGAGTTGTCTTCAGTCTGTTCTCAAGTCTACACGTAACTAATACGCTGCCAGTAAGCGCGCGAAATGTTAAAGTATCAACGCTCAGCCGTTGAAGAACAATAGAAGCAAGTCATACAGCTTCATAAGTAATCATAAAGTGCGTCGAAGTTAATTTAATACAGATATTTATCTATTATCTGACGCAAATATAAATTCGCTACAGCGAAAGAATAATAATAATGTTTTTGAACATTACACATACCAGGAGGTATTGTCCGAGTTGAATATGACATTATCATCAGGATCACTACAAGTATGGGAGCTTGGGAAGCATCGCCACTTAATCTTGACAGTGAGCTGAACGATATTGCAGGTGACGAGGATCGAACGTCCGTAAACGCAGTTAAACTTTCACGGAGACCAGCGGTTGGCGTAATTGCATCGCATCTCTGAGATCAGGCGTAGGAGGAGTCCGATTAAGGATCAACCTGTGAAATAGTGGATAAGTGTACATAAATTGTGTAATAGTGATTTAAAAGTGTTCATGTGTATAGTGATTAATATGTATTGTGTAAAAGTGAAAGAAACCACTGATAAGAGTATGTTTATCATGTGGGAAATATGGGAAATCCAGTGTTGTGTAAAATATAACATGATGGCTTAAATCAAGCGTCATGGTAGGCCTGAAGCTGAGGTGCTGGTACCATCCAGCGAAAAAGAAAAAGTGAGTACCAATTTACAATGTTATTATAACTAAATAGTTCACCATATAACGATGCATAACTTTGAGACTAAAATGTAACAGTCACTTATTGAACGAGTTTTCACCACTCGTCTTGAATAAAGTATGGTTTGGAAGGTGATTTGTTTAGGGCCATTCAGGCCGAAAATAGTGATGGATGTAACGGTAACGTTAAATGAATAATAATAATAATAATCTGGGGTCGGCAACAGTAAAGTAATAGGCATTTGTGGCCTAAATAATGTTCAAATTGTGTCATGTCTAATATAAAGATACTGTATTTTGGCAAACAGTAAGAAAGTAACGTGGAATATAGCGAGATACGAGAGTTTTTCAGTGTCAGTGAAATGTTCAATGAATATTTGATATGGTCAATCCTTAGGATTATATTTGAGGACCACTAAAGTAAAGTAAGCCAGTAAATTTTTACCTTGTTGTTAGGAGCTATTTAAAGCTTTGGCTTAAGTGTTATTACAGAGAGAACGCGGGTGTCTTAATAATTGAGTCATCTATGTGAAGTATTGTTTGAGCTGCAGATAGCGTGCAGAAGTAACGTAGAATCCAGTGATTTACGTAAATAAATATATTGCGGGGACCAAACTAGTATAGCTTGCGCGTTAGGTGAGAAGTTGGCTGATCTACGAGTTAGTATCGCCCTTGTGCATACTTTATTATTCGCAGCGAATTGGACAGAGCTTGTCTGTATCCATCGCTTGCATGAATTATGGCCACGAATGACGTCCGTCGAGACTCCGTGAGCATGTGTAAAATGATCTACCCTGAGAGGTAAGGATCATATTCGTCGTTTAGGAAACGCAGATTTCCTGATGTCATTATTAGACAGCTGCTGGTGAGAATCCTGTATTCTCATTATGATGCGCGTCAAAAGCCACCAGTATTCACCATAGAACGGCAAGGCTATGACCGGAACCATCCCCAGCCATGAATGTTAATAAGGAGCCAGTTGAGCCCGATACACTTTAAATATAGGTGTTATAATTAGAATGACTCAATTACTTAAGAACAACACCTAGCGTAACTCTACTGTACTGCGATTGTAAACAAACTTGACCTTGCTAGCAGATGAGGAGGAGGGGATAGCCCACTGAGTCGAGCGGCCATCTTGTGCAGCCTGCCGGAAATAATTTTATTGCCTGCTAGGAAGAGGGGACATCGGCCCGCCAGTCCTTTAAATTAGGGTCATAGTAGGACACTGAAGAATCTCGATATTTCAATATGCAATTATGATATGAGTGTAATGATGATGCCAATTGAATTAAATGATGTGTTCCAACTCACATGCATTGTTGAATCAAAGAAATCGGATAATATTTGGCACAGTGATTCTCTGAAGAGGAACACTGAACCAAATAAAGTGTTAGGCATCTTATTAGAATGCATTTTGCCAGTTCACGCTAATTTATGCAGACGGGTATGTGATTTCTAAGAACATGACACATTTGTAACGATATAATCCCGACAAGACCCAGAGAATCGTTGTATGGTGAAACTATAAACATTCTATCCATGTTTATTTTGGAAGGGAAAAGTACCACTTTTTAAGCGTTTCACATTGATGGAAAGAAGGAAGATGATTCACTCGACACAACAAATATTTGTTAATTAAAGCAGAAAATAATGAATTTATGCTAATCAAAGTAAATGCCATAAGAAACGGAATAATGTTTTATTAATGCCATTTAGATGTGATATGTGACTTTTGTGTTGTGATACTCCAGTTAAGTAAAATTGTGTCACACGATGAACACTATGGAAACCCATTGAAGTCTGAAAGTATCAATGATAGGATGCTAGAATTAGATTTGAGTGCAGTGTAGCACTATTTTAAGAAGAAAACTCACAGAATAACCCTATTTTTATTTGTGGGAATTAAATATAATTTGTCCTTTATTTGTATTTGTTGTATAGCCATGATTTTATACCAGTAAATATTTTATTTTAGGAATATGTTGTGTATTTCATGTAGAGTAGTTACCTGGTAGACTCAAATCCTGAGCATGTGGTCGTATGGTGGGCAGGAACGCCCCATACCTCGAAAGACCGTGAGTTAGCTGGGATACGAACACATGTTCCACATGATGACAGTTGGGTACAATATGTCAGTGCTACCAACATGATTATAAGCCTGCTGAGAGGTCCAAATTTAAATACATGTAACTTCTATACTATCATTTGGATTTCAACCAAATTTCGTGTGTGCTATGTGTACTATAACAGTTATGACTATGCGTATTCTTAAGAGTAACCAGACTGCCAACTGTAAATAAATACTGTCTCTATTTTTGTTACCCTAATATCAATATATCAGAAAGTATGCAATTCAATAGCTCTAAACTTTGCACATGTATAGTACCGGGCATTATACATTAATTTTGAGTAACTAATATAGGCCTACGCCAGTGCTGCCAACAAGATTCTAAGCCTGCTGATAGGTCCAATTTTAAAATGCATGTAACTTCTATACTAACTAATGGATTTCATTCAAAATTGACACAACAATAGATCATATTATTTCAGATTATTTCTGACCAATACATGTATGTCATTGTTGCCAACATGATTTTACGCGCGCTGTTTGATCCAATGTTTAACTGCATGTAACGTTCATGCTATCCATTGGACTTCAACCAAATTTTGTATTCTGTACCTTAAGAGATGGAACTAAGAATATATTCAGTCACCAGGGCTGCCAACTGTTGTTCTCTATTAGGCTACATTATGCCAGGTATACAGTATTTCGAACTAATTAAAAAAATTCGATATTACCAACTTAATTTCGTCATTATTCTAGATAGATCCATATAGATTAATCATTGGCATGAAGGTTAAATTTTAAGAAAAGTAGGCTCTTTAGTTCGTCACGGAACTTCTTGTTTCTATACATATCATCCTTTATTTCTGGGACTATAAGAACTAAGCTTTTGAAACGTTTACAGCAGTTTAACAACACTTCAGTACATAAACAGATTCTGTAAACTTATCAAAATATTAAAATTAAGAAGAATGAATAAATAATTATCCTTGTCAGGAAAGGTAGCGTACTCCGTTAGATTTAATAAGCTGAAATTGGCCCAAAGATTGGCACAGAACATCTATATTAAGAGGTGCCTATCACGCAATCTTAAACTAAAGCACTACACTACAGTCATCCGAACAGAAGCACTGTATGCTATGGAGTGTCCGTCAATGAATACACGAGGCTTGATGGATAAATTGGAGGTCAGAGAGAGAAGAATTCTTAGAAAGGTCTTAGGACCAGTACTAGAAGATGGGGAATATAAATGCATCAGGTTTATTCCGACAAAAAGCAGTTGCTATCAAAGGTTTGTTGGCCTGGTGATTTCTGTGGCAAAGAAATACGTTCCAAGAGGTTTCAGAAAAGAGTATGATCCAGGATGGAATCAGCAGAGTGATACACTCTACAATGAATATCTAAGAAATGGAGACCGTGAAGTAGCGGAGGAACTGTTACGAAGCTTAGATGCGGCACGCAGGGAAAAATGGTCCAAGACTGTTGAATAGATGGATTTTCGTCACTCCAGTAGAAAAGCTGTAGCTTACTGCGGAAACTTGGGGGTAGCACACTAATAATAAAAGAGAAATCTAACATTACACCAGATGAGATTGCTAAGCACATTGTCTCAACTTCCAGAATCACTCAAAGCTAACTAATGGCCTCCCACAGGGTTCAGTACTGGCTCCTCTCCTCTTCAATCTGTACTTATCGGATCTACCAGAAACAAACTCAAAAAAGTTTTGTTATGCTGATGACATAGCATTGGCCACTAGACACCACAATATGGAAGATTTGGAAAATGTACTTGAAGATGATTTGGCTAAACTTGGAAGATATTTCCACAAATGGAGGCTCCAACCCAGTGCTACAAAAACTGAGGTATCTTGTTTCCACCTGAGCTACATATTGGCTAATACCCAACTCAATGTAAAATTTGAGGGGAAGATTTTGAAATATAACAAGTTCCCAAAGTACTTAGGAGTAATACTGGACCGAACACTCTCTTACAAGCAACACCTCCAGAGCACAGCAGCTAAAATTAGAAGCCGCAACAATATATTGCTAAAGCTATGTGGAACATCTTGGGGAGCTTCTGCCACTACTACAAGATTCTCTGCCTTAGGTCTAGCCTTCTCTGTGGCTGAATACTGCGCCCCAGTTTGGCTCAATAGCCCACATGTCAAACTCGTTGACACCCAGTTGAACAACACCATGAGACTAATCACTGGTTGTATAAGAACTACACCAGCATATTGGCTTCCAGCCCTCAGCACTATTCTTCCACCCCACCTTCGTAGAGAAGTTGCCTTGCTACGGGAGTACTACAAGATCATGGATCACCCTACACTACCTATTCATGAAGACATCCCCTCTCTTCAAATGAACAGGCTCAAATCCAGGAAGCCACCCATTTGTCATGCCCAGAGGCTTGTAAGAAACCATTTTGATTCCAGCATGCAGTGGATTACTGAATGGACACTAAAAGCTTGTCCTGAGTCGAGCTCCTTCCTGGACCCTACAAGAACATCCACTCCAGGTTCCGATATGCCTAGGAGGGCTTGGGCAACTCTCAATAGGATTCGGACAAACCACGGAGTATGCAATGGAACTTTGTTCAAATGGGGAAAAATTTTGTCTCCTCAGTGTGATTGTGGTGCTCCTAATCAAACCGTCCAACACATTACAACTGACTGTCCTCTGAGGGCATATGGAGGGGACTGGATCGACTTCCTGTTGGCGACACCTGACGTGGTCCAATGGATAGACTCATTAGACCTGAGACTTTAATAATAGTGTAAACAGTAAAAATAATGTACAGTAGATTTTAAAGTGATTTTCTTTGTAACTTACTCTGAAATCTTGTATTGGCAAACGATAAATAAATAAATAACCGGAGGCAACATAACTCAGAGCTCTACGTACAAATAGAGAGGCTTTCTGGCTGTGCTAGGAAAAGAGGATAGCTTCTTATGGTCATTTGGCAAGATTGCCTCCGAACAGACTGACCAACCGCCTGTTCACCTTCTGGTGAAACAAGAAGGTTCGTACCACTTAGCTAACTGATGCTGAGAAAGATATCAAAGAACTGGGACTAACAGATCTACGAGACAGACAAACTGTGATACATATTCTTAAGGAAGTCCGTGGTTTTCAGGACAAACCTCTAAACGAAGGGCAGCCCCTAGTCGGAGGAAAGAAGAGAAATAGCCTACACCGCGAAAAGATGCGTCATTACTGGGCAAACTCAAAACAACAGTTGGACAACCGTGGTCCCCAGAAGGCCTATGCAAAAGAAGGAAGAAGAAGAAGAAATGATTATCCTACTACTTTTCTACAAATGTCTAGCCTCTCTATAAAAATAAAAAATAAAACATTACAGAGATCAATCCGTTCTACCAATTTTGTAGGTTAAAGTTTCATTATAATCTAAAAGTCTCGCTCGAACATTTGTAAAAAGTCTCAGAGGCGATATCTCGTAGAAAAGTCACATCAAACGTTGAAGAAAGAAGGAGATGGCAGCACTTACGACCAAGGACAGTTCCAGGAGAGGAGAAATGCCAACCATAGGTTCAAGTACCACCTGATCACCCGGAACGAGGGATGGTTTCTGGAGGAACCAAGGAGCAATTTTGGGTTTGTGGGACGGATGATGAACAACATCTCATCATGGATCGAGTACATGGCAGACCTTCTTACCAGGTAGAATCAAGACCAAAGCTTTTCTCATGTAGTTTTAGTACTTGTAGAAGTTGAACTTATGGTCATCATTATTTTTCAGTATTTTTTGATCAGGGTCTTATCGTCGTATTTCTTTGAATATTTTAACATCTCCTATGTTAAAAATATGTTTATGGGATATAAAATTTAATAATATTTAAAGAAAGTTAGTGAAATTTTATGAAAGCTTATTCTACGTCAGGATTAATAATTGTCAAGATAAACGAGTTCGTATTAGAACATTTAACAGAGTTTATTAGTAGACTGCGATCAAATGGAATGCTCTAGACAACTATCATTCATGTCACTAGAACCTTTTTCTACGGTTGAATGGAGGAGGATTTATGCATTGTTGAATTTAGTTTGAGGAGAACACCTGCCAACAATCCCCCGTGGTTGAAATCCAATAATTAATAGTAACTTATGGAAGTTACATGCATTTAAATATTGGACATATCAGCAGGCATAGAAACATGTTGGCAACACTGTCATGTATGGGCTCCTGTAAATTAATCTGATGTAATATTATTCATATGTGAGTCAATTTTGGAGCAGTTCCCATGCATACCTTCCGAGCTATGCAACATAGAGCTCAAATTTCAATTACGTTTTTTACAGCAGTTGGTAGCACAGATGTCATTTTAAAAATTAGCCGTGAGATATTCTGGTATATATCTTTACTCACACCAAATTTGGTTTCGATAGCTGCAGCCGTTTTGGAGTTGATAGGGGAGGGCACACAGACAGACATTCATTTGTCCGGATCGATCTCATGCCTACTTTTTACTCGTTTTAAAAAATGTGAAAAGTGGACTAAAAATCACATGGTGCTGAAACGTACGAACGCATTTACTGGAAGACTTCTTCTTGAGAAGATAAAATTCGATGTTTTGTTCAATTCCTACGGGACGGATACGAGACAGACTACAGAACGTCACCACAAGTCTTAACTCACTGAAGTAAGGTATCTTGTCAGCTGGGAATGTAATCAATGCTACGACCTAATTCCCAACCCGCTGTTGTGTAACGGTAGATGCTAGTCAACTGGCGGTGACTAATCACTCTCCGCCCGCCGCACGGCCCGGCAAAGTTCCGTTCTATAGGGAAGGCTTTTATGTAATAATGGAAGACGAATGTAGCTGTGTTATTGAAGACTAAGTGAAATATTAATTCTCTAGCTCAGTGGTTCTTAACCGGTGGTCCGCGAGTGCTTCGGGAGTGGTCCGCGGGGGAAAGGGGTCCACCAGCAGTTCGAAAACGATGTAGGTTGAACAAGAATCGTCCGAATGTAGAGGGGGAGGATGGGTGGTCCGTACATGATTCAATTTCACGCTGAGTGGTCCGCAGACTTCTACGGGTCCAGAACTACTGCTCTAGCTGAACATTTTCGGCTAAGAAGGAAATCATTGACAATGGGAGACCAACACCAACTG
Organism: Meconema thalassinum; assembly: GCA_946902985.2. Taxonomy (NCBI): domain Eukaryota; kingdom Metazoa; phylum Arthropoda; class Insecta; order Orthoptera; family Tettigoniidae; genus Meconema; species Meconema thalassinum. Next base: position 168,593,093 of record OX336396.1, read on the forward strand.
TAAGAGCTACGGTAACAGAAATATGAAGTAACGTACGTCGCTTTAATTCAATTTGATACCGTACGTAAATTTTTGCACACTGATAATGGTCACGCGCCGTAAACCTTTTTTTTTTTTTTCTTCGTATGGCTTTTAGTGCCGGGAGTGTCCGAGGACATGTTCGGCTCGCCAGTTTTGTAGCTGCTTCGAGACGGACACCCAATGGGTGAGCTACAAGTACCGTTGGGGAGGGAAGGAGGGAAGTTGGAATGTAAGGACGAGGAGTTGGAAGGTAGCGTTTGTGGCCTATAGTTAGGGACCAACCCCGGCATTTGCCTGGAAGGAAGATGGGAAACCACAGAAGACCATCTTCAAGGTTGCCGGCGGGGGGATTCGAACCTCCTCGCCTCCCGGATGTGAGCGACTGCCATCAGTCATGCCGTAACCACCACGGCTAACTCACCCGGTCGTAGAGCAGTGAACGATGAGAACGAAAAGCTAGTTCTAAGTAGGCCTAATTGAAAGGAGTTTTGGTTACGTTACCGGTCTTGTCATGCTGCAGGTACATGCTGGTTTCGCCCCTTGAATTCTACAGCAGAAGGACTCCTTGAGTTGGATGAGACTGGTGGCCATTGACAATTTGTTCTTCGGGAATCTCTGGTAGTCGAAGTCAGTAAATACAAGATTCCAGCGTTCTTCGCGGACCACTAGTCCAGCTTCTGCAGCCTGTAAAGTGAAGGACGAGCAGGTTTACTTCAACTTGAAGTCATTCAACATAATTGCTTTACCATCAGTCAACACTAGTGTGCCCAATTAGATTGGGCGGGAAGGGTCAATTGAATCGGTGAGTTCGGTGAAATGAGCTGAGATAGCCATTTTGTTCTTTGGTTTAAAACACATCTTTCGACATCAAAAAGGGAAACATTCCTGCAATCACTATGCTTCAGTAATCCATTGAAACTTTCACTGAGGTGCAGAAGGGAAACTTTCCAGGAATGTTTCTCTTTTTGTTCTCATATTCCGGCCAACAGAGTGCTCAGTGTCAAGTCTGATGTAAGCACACATTGCATATCGTTAGTTTGCTCTGCTTTCAGTGGGGTAGACAGGGATGTGTTACTGGGTGGTTAGAACCCCTCCACACACACTTTTATTTCTTACCATTTTACAAAAAGAAAAAGAAAAAAAAAGGTAGAGACTTACAATAGTCGCATATGATGTGTAACATTTGACATGTTATCCTACTATGTGATTAAGTTGAAATGTATGTGAAGTCATCTGACATGTTATCTTACTCGTATACTACACAGCTTGGACATTCTTAAAATGTTAATTTACGCTCCGTTTTCATACTGGTACTATGATGAATGTATAGATTGAATTGGAGATATGCTACTGTCACACTTGTTTGAACAAACATCACATATTATATTGTAAATTAAGAGGAGGAATGAAACCATGGTCTCTAGCCTATCTATAGACTACTAGAAATTATGTTCAATACAATCAAATTTCCCAACTCCTGCTTGGGGCAAACTATTGTAATTAAAATTAGATAAATCATAATTTCATGTAGATTCTGTTAAAATGACGCATAATGTTATGATATATACCGTTTAAATCGATAATATGGTAGCAAAATTAATTGCCGGGACTGGGGTTCGAACCTCAGACCTAATGATTCGCAAATAAAGACGCTATCCACGCAGCCATTACAACCACATACATTTAGAGTACAAGGCAGTTACTTATTTGCACGTGCCGGTAATAATATGGAAGTAATTTTTTGTGCTCCATTAATATTTTGCTTTTTTTTTGGATAATGTTCCTGCGTGGAATTGCGTTTTAAATTAGTTATGAATACGCCTACTTGACAATAAAGGGAATTCCTATAGTGGTCCATGAAAGGCTAGCCCAGTTACCGTATAAAAACATCGATATATACTATATTGATCAATGCATTACTGCAATGTGGGTTAATATCTGAATAGTCATTGTGCAGAAACATAATACCGGCTTTGCCGACTAGTTACAATGTTTCATATTAAAGCATATCATCATTTAAATACTGATACGAAGACTTTGAACACGTGGTTTGTGTTTCAATCAGTTGACACCAGAGTTCGCATGAGCGTTTACCGTTCAGTATGAAAGTGTTGAGCAAAGTTACTCGGGGAGTGAACGCCCATCACTTTTATCCATAGATTGAAAAACAGTCTTTATAAATCATAATTGTTTTCTCTTATCTTTCCTTATTCTACCTTCCAAAATCAGCATAAGACTTAGTACAGCTTCCCTTGTTCCTACATTTCTCCTGAAACCAAACTGGTCTTCACCCAACTCCGTTTCTATCTGGCTTTCCATCCTCCTGTAAGTTATTTCGCATGGCGAAATATTTTGTGGATATCCGCGCAGGGATTTACGTATATCCCCGTCCTCCTATGTTTGCCAATCTAGCTTTTCCCTCGCTAAATTTAGCTTATTTCAAACTGAGCCTAGCACCAAATAATTTTAAATCCCGCATAGCGGGAAAATTATCTTTTTTGATGTGTAACATCTTTCCACTCGGTATCTGGATATTTTTGTGGCGCTCGGTAGCTGGCCATGTTTGTGGGAGTGATTTTGTAAAGGGGACGGAAATGGATGGGACGGAAGAGCATGGGACGGAAACAATAAGCGCGCGTGGTGGCGGAGATCGGTACAACGACGTACTGTAGGTCGTGAGGCTATGGGGAATGTAAATCGCATACAGTTTAGTTCAAGGTTTGGAGACCCCATTTAAGATATTCCCACAATAAATCATCTTCAAGTTGTCGTTCTTTGGTGTGAAAATATTAATTTTATCATATTTGCAGAAAACAATTACGATTTATTAAATCTTCATACTTTTGCTGTATTCTTATTTAATGTAAGCACTCGATGGCTATGTGGAATCTATATCGCATCAACAAACACTCCAAACAACGTAGGAATTCAGTATATTAACGTCGACTACTAACAATAATTGAAACTTCGTTGGTCTAAACGTATCACTGGGAGAAACACATTTGATATACTTTCCGCACACCTAATTTTTAATCGCGCCTATACTTGGCCATGCGCTCTATCGGCTAAACGAGGCCATTTTCAATAACATCGCTGGCATGCGTTCACTAACTGGCCGGTATTGAGCGCAGCTCGTATCAAGTAGGCAGTGGATTGCTTCCGCCACGGCAAATAACAATTATGATTCATTAGGTCAGGATTTGGCACTGGAGTTATACAAGTAGTTATTTCCATGACCAACAGAGTTCACTGTGAACAAGGGATTTGCGCTCCCGGGACACACATAGTAGGATAACATTTCACATGTTACACATCATAAGAAACTACTGTAAGGCTCGTATAATTTTTTTCTTTTCTTGGTGGGAGTTGTTTTAAATTAATCTAGTTTTAAATGGTAATTATTTTTCATATGACCTAGAATATGCTGTAAGTCCATTAACACTAAGACTGAAACAACAACAACAACAACGTAATGAGGCCTACTTGGCAAGGTGAGGAGTTAGGTAGTTTGTATTTGCTTTCCTCACTGAGCAGTACAACAGATTTTCACAAGATCCATAGGCACTCGCTGTGCCCGAAGGCCCTCACTCAGCACAGTAGCTTCGATATATAATAGCCATGAATGAGATAGTAAATCGGTGAAAGGCACATTTTAGTCTAGCCTGAGCCAACAGATAAATGCAAAAATCCTGTATTAACAAATGGTAAACATTAAACTTACGTTGTTATAGAGGTCGATCATATTGTTCGTATTAGCGAAGATGACGTAGTAGGATGGAGTAGGCCTCATTTTCTTGAGTCTTTCCGTTGTATCTTTAGCCAGCTTGTTGAGGGCAATCACTCGGATAATGGAATTGCCGATCAGATAATACAATGTCTGGTCCAGTTCTGAAAACAAAAAGAGATGGTTGGTTCCTCAGTTTAGGGGCTGCGACAAAGCGGTCATTTAGGCCCGTGTACTTTGGGTGTGTGTAGAATCTGTCAAATAATCCATGTTAATTGTGATCTGTAATTCAGGTTATTATTTATTTATTATTTATTTATCGTATGGTTTTTAGTGCCGGGAGTGTCCGACGACATGTTCGGCTCGCCTGAGTCTGTAGCCGCTTCCAGCGGACACCCTAAAGGGTGAGCTACAAGTTCCGTTCAATTTCAAGTAGTTCCAACTTTCGCCACCAGATATCAGTGATACCTAGTGGTGAACGTTGGAACTTTGATAGAGCGTTCTGACGAAATCTAACCTAACAATTTTGCTTTACACAAGTTTAGTCTGTGAAAGGATCTTTTACTTGCCATAAATCTATGACATGGGACCGCCGGCTTTACTTCTCCTCCGAAGGAAGGCATACTGAAGGATATTTAACGCTCTAAAAAAATCCGACGACTTCGGCCGGGTTTGAACCCGCTATCTTGGGCATAGCAGTTCAGCATGCTACCGACTACGCCACCGAAGCCGGTAAGGACCGTAGACGATCAATTTCAAGTAGACCCTAAGTTTGCTATCAAATGCTACCGTCAACGACACCTAGCCTTGCACTTGGCTACTAGATGCCACCGCAACCAGCACCTGGTGACGAACGTTGGAACTTAATAGCGCATTAATCAAATCTAACAAAGAAATTTAGTTTCACGCAATTGTAGTTAGTGGAAGGTTCTTTTACATGCCATAAATCTATTACATGGGCCCGCCGGCTATACTTTCCCTCCGAAGGAAGGCATACTGAGGGACTTTTAACGCTCTTAAAAATTCTAATGACTTCGGCTGGGTTTGAACCCGCGATCTTGGGCATAGAAGCTCAGCATGCTTCCAACTACGCCACCGAAGCCGCCCTTAAACAGAAAGAGATGTGTATAAAGTTAGGAGATGGGCTAGAAATAAAGCATCTTCTAGGGTCTGCCACCTCCTCAGATGTCGATGTAGTCTACGTATTGAGAATTTTGACCCAAATGCCCTGGGTTTGATTTCCGACTCCGACAAGGAGTTTATTTTTATCTACTTCCTTTTTTAAATATACAGTGAAACCTCTCTTTACTGACACTTCTCTGATGTAGACAAGGACCGCTCTTTTTAAGGCCAGAAACGTCTGCGTAACCTCCGTTATTCGGACAAAATAATTCGGCTTGCAAACAGAAAATTTGCAAAATGAGAAAATCTCTATTTTGAAGACTGTATTGTACTCCCGTACATATTTTAAAGAAGAATGGGCTGAAGTCTCTAGACAATAGTCTACCTCACAGGTCAGTAAGCTGCAAGAACAATTGATAAGGGTTGACTGGCTGTTACTGTTTACACCTTCTTGAACAGGGATTTACTCATGCAAAGTTCACTCGACAAACCAATCTGCCTGATTTTTTTTAAGAAATCATCATAATATTGTAAGAACTGTACTGTACTGCATTACTGCTTTTATTTACAGTAATTGAAGCTGCCTCCGTGGCTTAGGCGGCAGCACGCGGGCCGCTCACCGCTGGGTCCATGGTTCAAATCCAGGTCACTCCATGTGAGATCTGTGCTGGACACAACGGAGGCAGACAGGTTTATCTCCGGCTACTCCGGTTTTCCCTGTCAAACTTTCATTCCAGCAACACTCTCCACTATCATTTCATTTCAACTGTCATTCATTTGATCATTGCCTCAGAGGAGTGTGATAGGCTTCGGCAGCCGGCACAGTTCATATCCTCACCGCGATATGGGGGCTTCATTCATTCCATCCCTGACCCGGTCGGTCGACTGGAAGCAGGCTGTGGAGTTACATTTACAGTAATTGGAGATATGTATAACCTAATTATAGTACAGTTTTGTACTGTATTTTGTTCAGTATGTAATGCACATGTTGCATTTCTATTTCTGTCCCAACCCAATTTCGTTTTAAAAATGTGGCCCCTCCCATTTAGGACACCTCCCAGATACGGACAAATTATTTCGTCCGATAAGTGCCCGCAATTGAGAGGTTTCACTGTATTTGTTTCTAACTCTGCACTATTTATCTCTTGCAATTTCATTGTGTTTTGGTGTTGTCCAACCCTCTTATTGACACACTTCGTTTGCTTTTTTGCTACATTACTTTTAAGCGATCAGTCACGACTATACGGGCATAGTGAATAATTTGACATAATTACTTATTACTGAATTCTAATTAAGAATAGTTTCGCAATTGATTCTGTTTTATACAGCAATTAAATGGAAAGATAACAAAGAACAATTACAGTAAATTAGATGTCATTGTCGTACGTAATTAGAGAGATAAACTAATATAAAGTTAGTTTATTAACGTTGCCCGGTTTTACAGACATCACAATGTTACAGATTATAAGTCCCTCGGAACAAATTGGCCCGTGAGTGAGAAATTGAAGCTGGCCACCGGGCCTACCTCAAGTTCAATGACAGCTTGCAATGTGGAAGGGGGTTGGGAAGGGGCGAGAGGGGGCGAAGGAAGAAGGGCTGCTTCTTGTGACAGATTTATAACAGGGAGGTACAGTCAGCCATTTGTTCCCAACGTGCTACTTATTTACCAGTCACATAAAAGTGATGGTGATAGTGAAATGTCTAGAATCGAACCATTAGATGATTAATGACTGCCCGGTGATTGATTTTGAAGTGAAGATTGAAAATGCATTGCGATTTGTTTGGTTAATTAATTATAATTATTAATAATTGTTGATTATTTATAGTGCAGTGCTGAATTATATAGTCATAAAATTTTCGTTACTATATTATTCCATTACACGTATTAGTGCCATTTAATTGTTCTAGTCAACTCTAATACAGTTTGTAACAAGTGAAATAAATAATGATTGTTATCGTGTGAGTGAGTGTCAGTTGCTGCGGGAACAGAGTGTACCTCTGACGACTGACGGGTGATGCAGCGGACAGCACCCAGCAGGCTGCGAAAAGAAGACTCTCTCTTCACATTCCTACTAGATTTTCACAAGGGTCAATTAGTTCTGAGGCAGTTATATCAGTCGACTTGTACACACACACAAGTACAGGGGGATACATGACCACGATGCCGCCAAGTACCTAAAAGAATCAACAACAACAGCTATTGGTCAAAAACCCTTAGTTGTTTGTGAGCACCGAACAATAGTTATTGCCGGTGCGTGCTACTACCTAACCTAACGTTTGAGTTGCCGATCGTTAACGAGGAAAGTGAGAGAACTATACTGTGCATCCTTATATCTGCCAGTAAAATACATCTTCCCCTGGGAACTCTTGTTACATTATCTTTCAAGTTCCTTTGTGTTATACATGGTATTCCTTTTGCTGTAACGGGGCTAGCGGTCAGCGGCCAGCTACCAGGCGCGCGCACGCCTTCCGCCAGCCAACTGAACTCGGGTCACAGATTGCGCAGAGGTAGAAACCGTTAACAGACAGGGAAATATTGTATGTTTTTTTTTCATTGGACGCAATAAGTGCTGTGTTTGGTGACAGGGTGAGCAGTGCAGGATTGAGGCCACCTCGAAGCTTGGATTTAACGCCATGTGATTTTTATTTGTGGGGTAGCTTAAAAGACAAAGTGAATCAGTCTAATCCCTGTACTCTAGAGGAGTTGGATAACAATATACGGCAGAAGATATCCCTCATTACGGAAGGAGAATTACAACGTGTAAACGCTAATTTATTTACACGGTACAACACCTGTCTGTCAGCTAAAGGATACTTGCCACGGTAGGTGAGTGGCTATCGTGTCGGATTACTAATCCCAAGCTTGCAGGTTCGCTCCTGGCCGTGGTAAGTGATTTTTGAAAGGCGGCAAAAATTACGACACGCATGCCATACGATGTTGGGATGTAAAAGAACCCATTTGAATTCAGTAAGCCATGTTCATAATGGCAAAATTAATCTCGGGATTTTCCGCCAATACAAAGATCCTCATTTCTCTACTAGAAAGTGCTATAGTATCAAGGAGCTTAGATATCTAACCTCCTTGACTTCCATTGTGCTTCAAGGAACAACAAAATTCGACATGCAAGCTGCGCTCTGGGTGTTAAATAACAAAGCTTGCACCCGGCATCCGAGGCCATACGATATTATTATTATTATTATTATTATTATTATTATTATTATTATTATTATTATTATTATTATTAGCTAAAGGAGAACATTTTCAACAACTTCTGTGAAAAGGCAAGATCTTTAATCATCATTTGCTGATGAATTTACCATTAATTAATGTACTCTGTTACGGTTTCTTCATCCGCGCAATCTGCAGCTCGAGTTCGGTTGGCTGCCGGAAGGCGTGCATCGCCTGGTAGCTGGCTACTAGCCCCACTCCAGCAAAAAGAATCACTATTGTTTGTACGGTCATAACGTAGGCAACTACTCATATATTGCGAAACACATCCCTTTGATGTACCGGTATTTTAAAAGCCCTGACAACGGATGAAATGCGTGAGCGGAATGCATTAAATTAATTTTCATATGGCGAATAACCCCACACCAGCACGCATGTCAAATACAACATAACGTTCTTTTTTATTTTACAAGTGTGAACGCGTCGTCTCATTTCACACACACCGAAAAAAGCATTACCTGAATGAAACATGCGAGGGTGAGCTTCAAGGATTATATTATTTGCCGTGTATTGCACTTCGAATCCGCTTAATTCAAGTAAAATATGATTTCCCAAATATATCCCGTGGTTGTAATCCCCAATATCAGTCGGCAGTAATTGTGAAAACGCCTGCACCCAGAATATTTCTTGCTGCCTTTCTATTCATTTTAAGGGCTGAACATCTTGGTCATCAACTGAGCTGTTTTTATTATTATTATTATTATTATTGATATATTGTGACAGCCTCTATTTTATTTCCGTTACGGAACTACGTCCTTACGTATTTGCAAGCACGCTTGTTGCTGTATATGTCTTAACTTCTGTAATATTTGTTCTGTGTGTTGCAATGTTTCGCCACATTCTCTACATTTTCCTCATTGGCTTGTGTTAGAATTAGTATTAGAATTTGTTAGGCAATGTATTTAGCCATTGGCTCTGCCAATATTTTTGGGGAGGGACGAAACGTGTTGTTGACTCCTCCCAGCTTCTGTCATCTCTTCACGTTTTATTGCTCCTTCTTAACGAACTGTCATGTGAGACGGTCCTGTTTTGGGCTACCGGTTCATTCATTTCACAACTAGGCCTACTGTAAGTACAGCTCAATTTATTTTAAATATTTATATCATGTAAATTATTAAAGTTTCCGTGTTTCACTTTTTGGTTTAATTCATGTGTATGTTTTCATGTTTTCATGTTGTTGTTGTTTTTTGTTTTGTTTTTATTAGCATTGTCCGTAAATCTGCAACCCATTTCTACGTCATGTTATATGGTGAAGGTTGCGTTTTTGCATTTTGTCGTTAACTATTTGCGTATCTATTTAATTTGGAATCTGTAAGATTTGAAAGTATTGCTGTGTTTTCGTTTGGCTAATGTGTGATGTTATTTGTGCATCTATGCTTATCCTTGTGCCACAAACAGAGATGTCCCTGTGTGAGGCAATCTTTTGTGTTTGATTGGTTGCAACTGAGCTTTTGTGTGTGGACAATGTCCGTGAGATTACTGAACTTGTGTTTATGTTTCCTGTCAGTAGCCTATGTGTCCCTTTGTTTTAATATACGTGATGATGGTTACTGAGATTTTGACAGTTCATATTCACATTACTCTTTGCGTCATATGTCGTGAATGATCTGAATCATATTGTGATATAGGGGCAGATGACCTCGTAGTTCCGCCCCTTAAAACAACAACAACTAACTAACTAACTAAAAACATCTTCTGATAAACCTATTATTGAAGCATACTTTCAATTTTTAGTGTATTCATTGTTTGATGTCATTTTAATGTAATTTTCAGTAACGTATTTCATTTCCTTTTGTTTTTCGATTTTATATTTTTCTTTCTCGCTTTCACCATATTGCGTAACTTGATGTTATCCCCCTCTCTCTCCCCTCCTCCTGCTTCATATCGCATCTCCTTCTCCCTTTTCCCTCGACTTTCCTACGATGTTTCATAACAACATCCAAACTCGCATCTGGCCTTTTCTTTATTGAGTTGTAGTTATACTGTAGTTAGTTGGGCATATTTTCATTAGGTTTGTGATTGTGCATTTTATTTTGGTAAATATTTTTTGTGTATACAATTTTTATTTTTTTATTTCAATATACCGTAAATAATTTGAGTTGCTTCGTCTTGTACATTTGTAACTTTAAGCTCCATTTTTTGTGCTCTTTTGATTTTGTCGGTCTTGGCTCCGTATTTGCAACGGAGTTACGATTAACACACCTGTGGGACCCTTTTAATTAATTTTTGAGATTTCTTTTTGTGATTTTGCATTACGCAATTTAATCAATTCTGTGTTTTATTTTAAGGAAATCTATTTCCTGTTTGATTTACAAACCCCGGCCCAGCGATAAATCAAATGGGATCTTGATTTACCAGTTTTGCTTATCTTCCAGTTGGCTTCCAGTGCAACTGCGTTCAACTTGCGAGTATATAGCCTAATTCTTGCCATAATTATGTTAGCGGTGCACACCAAGTGCATGGATATGATTTTGGGCTAGGGGTCAATAAAAATGTGCTTACTAAGACCTAAGAGTGTAAAGACCATTTTAGACCTCCTACTGTATATGGTTACCAAGGCAACATGTATTCATCATCTAAATCTGAAGTGCAAAGGCCATCTAGGACTACTATATGGTTACGAAGGCAACAAGTTAGTATTCATCATCTAAATCTGAAGTATAAGCCTCCTATATAGTCGCCAAGGCAACAAGTAGGCTATTCATCATCTAAACCTGCAGTGTAACGGCCAGCTTCGCCTCCTATATGGTTACCAAGGCAACAAGTATTCATCACCTAAAACTGAAGTGTGACGGTCATCTAGGCCTCCTGTATGGTTACCAAGGCAACATGTATTCATCATCGAAATCTGAAGTGTAAAGGCCATCTAGGCCTCCTATATGGTTACCAAGGCAGCATGTAGTCATCATCTAGATCTGAAAAGCATATTCATGATTCGATGTTTCGCAGTGTAGTGGAGGAACTGAAACTTAATGTTTTCTTTTCTGTGGTGACTGCAGTACTAGGTGTAACTGTAAATTTTTGGACTTTGGAATAAGGAACCATCCCGGCATTTTCCTGCAAGGAAAAAAAAATTCAGGACGGCCAGTTTTCATGCTGAACAATTATTACACTCATAGTATTGTTACGGCTGTGAGTTTGTTTCGTTGCTCGCCGCATGAGTCACGGCTGCCCCCGGGCTGGGCTGTGCTCTGCCTCAGTGTATTGCGTGCGCCTTGCGCAACAAGGACTACTAGGACAAAGGGATGGTCCAGAATATTCGTGACCCAGCCAGTGATGGAAACCTCGTGAAGCCGTGAACCCTGGATGGGTCTAGAAGCATTTATTGAGTCACCAGCCTGCTATATAAGCGGCCTCCTCAGCGAGGGGACGGAGAGTTTTTCTGCGGACAGTGTTTCTGGGCTAGTGCGTGTATTTCCCGAGCGACAGAAGTGTGGTGACGTGACTTGCAAAACCCAGTGAGATTCCTTCCGAGCCGCGGAGCAGTGTGAGGAGTGTGTACTTGCCTAGGACGACAGAGACATTGTGGTGAATTACGAAACCCATTGGGCAGTTCCCTAGCCAGCAGTCAGCGAGGCAGTGTGTGGTGGCGAGTGACTGGCTATCATAAATAACTGTAGTTCGCGTACAAGGAAGTGGACAGGTATTTCGGTGAGTGACAGACCGGCTAGACACCGGCCAGCCAAAATAGAGTACGGACAGCTGCTCGAGAGAGTGAAAGGGAAGTGACGGCAGCGAGAGAGGAACTAGAGTGAGATACTAGTTGCTTGCATTTGCTATTTGTGTGGTGTATTTTCTAGCCCGCAATAAAGCCAATACGTTTCTTTAAAGCAGTAATTGGTGTTGTGCTTTCTACCCACCGTAATCCAGTTAGCAAAAGTGCCACTAGGAGGTGGCACGTAACAACTGGTTTCAGAAGTCGGATTACGAACTCAAGAACAAGCACAACACCTGACGGTCCTGGGTTTAAAACCCGAGCAGGTCATTTTTTTTTTAAATTTTCCCTCGAAAATTTACAAGACAAACAACCAAAATGGAAGCGCAATTTGCAGCATTGCCAGAAAAGTTAAGTGGCATGGAAGCCAAGATGGAAGACGGCCAGAAGAAATTAGCCAAGGACCTGAAGGATGACCTGAAGAAGATGGAAGACGGCCAGAAGAAGATAGAAGACGGCCAGAAGAAGGTGGAAGACGGTCAAAATAATTTAGCGGAGGACCTGAAAAAGATGGAAGACAGCCAGAAAAGTTAAGCAGAGGACCTAACTTCCAAATTAGAAGACGGTCAGAATAAGCTGGCAGAGGACCTAACCGCCAAATTTCTGGATGGCCAGAAAAATCTGGGAGAGTGTCTGCTGACGAAATTACAGGAAAGTCAAAAGAAATTGGAACAGGGTCTGCGTTAGGAAGTCAACACCGTCTGCCAGGGCCTACGTGAGCAAGTCACAGCAGTAGAAAAGAAGTTCGACGCCTTACAAGAGGAAGTTGCCGAACTGCGCCAACGCCCACTGACGGGGGTGGAAGAGGAATTCAACGCTTTACAAAAGGAAATTGCTGAGCTGAACCAACGCCCGCCGACGGGGATGAAAGCGAGATTCAACGCTCTTCAAGAGGAAGTTGCCGAGCTGCGCCGACGCCCGCCCCACAGGTACACCGGGAATATCGGGAACGGGACAGAGCAGAGTGACGCCCCCAACCTTCGACGGAAAGGTCCCGTGGAGCTCCTATTTACGTCAGTTCGAGGCAGCCTGTTCCATAAACAACTGGAACAGCACGGAAAGGGCTACAGCTCTCATTGTAGCGCTGAGAGGGGACGCCCTTAACGTCCTTCAGGCCATCCCGACTGGATCCCAGGACTACGCTTCACTAATCGCCCATATGGAGTCCCGATATGGAGATAGCCATCATCAGTAGGCCTACCAGATGCAGCTCCGGACCCGGGTACAAAAGAACGCGGAAACCCTGCAGGAGTTTGAGATGGACATCGCACGCCTCGTAAGGCTCGTCTACCCAACAGCGCCGGCCGACTTCCTGGAGCAGATAGCGACGCAGACCTTCACCGACAGGCTACGGGATTCGGACACTCAACAGGCGCTGCGACTCGCGCGCAATAAGACCCTGGCAGATGCGCTGAGCCACGCACTTGAGTTCGAGACGGCAAAACAGGCATCCAGAATGCACGTGGGGGTGCGTCAAGTGGACGTCGACGAACCAGTAAAAACCAACGAGCCCAAGCCCCTGGCCGACGAATTAATGGAGGCGCTAAGCCGTTTCTTCGATAGTCGCGGCACCACCAGCAACGACACAGCCGGAAAACAACCGGTGAGGCGGCCCGGAAGAGGGCTACCGACCTGCCGGACCTGCGATAAGAAAGGCCACCTGAGCAAGGACTGTGATGATCGTCGCCGCCGAGGGTATCCGACGGAAAATCAGTCGTCCGAAAACCGCGCGAAACGAGTATTAGCCAGCCTTGGGGGGCAAAGGTTGGCTTGTGACAGTCGTCAAGCCCCGGCAGTCCAAGTTCGTGTGTTGCAGTTACGGAGGGATAATAGCAACCTGATGGTCGACGGAGTCGTCAACGGAGTGAGCTGGCCCATGCTGATCGACACGGGAGCGACAAGGACCATCGTCAATCCCACCGTAATCCCGAAGTGGAGAGTGCAACCCCGCAAAGGAACCTCCAGCTAATAACTGCGACTGGAGAGACCGCACTGGTACATGGCGAAGCATCTCTGGAGTTCGTCATTGGTCGACGGACGGTGAAGCATCCAGTGCTCGTGGCTGATGTATAAAACGAAGTGATCATCGGACTGGACTTCCTGAACCAGAACACCATCATCTTGGACCTGAGTACCAACACTCTGCACTTCAGAGGTGGGGAACTTGCTTTGTAACCAGCACACGAGGCCGTCGCCGCACGACGAGTAAGGCTGAGGGAGGACGTCATCGTTCCCGCCAGGACGGAAGTCAGCGCTGCCGTAATTGTCGACGGAACTGCTGAGGGAGTGGCGGCTATCATAGAGTCACAATATGAGGACATTCAGACAAAAGTATTGCTGATTGCCAAGACACTCATCAACACGACGTCTCGGCCGTATGTCCGCCTGTCCAACTTGAACGACTACGACATTACGGTTCACCGGGACACCAACCTAGGAGTCTGCGAGCCCGTTACCTGGATTGCCCGCATCACAGACACGACGGACAGACACCTGCAGACGGACAACCGAAGAAGACGCGCCCTGCCAGAAGAACTACAGACGTTGTACCAAGGATCTCAGGCCCAATTAGACGACGGACAATCACTCCAACTTCGGGACCTGCTACATGAATTCCAGGATGTCTTCTCCGTGGGGAGCAAAGACTTCGGCAGGACAAGCATGGTCCAGCACAGAATCGACGTTGGGGACAGCGCGCCGATTAGGGCCCCATTCCGACGTGTTCCGCTCGCCAAGCAAGCCGAATTCGACCGGATGGTAGAAGAGATGAAGTACCAAGGAGTGATCGAGCCATCTCATAGCCCTTGGAGTTCTCCGGTCGTGCTAGTGAAGAAGAAGGACGGTTCCACCAGGTTCTGCGTGGATTACAGGCGGGTGAATGACGTCACGAAGGACAGCTATCATCTACCCCGGGTCGACGACACCCTGGACACCATATCAGGGTCAAGATGGTTCTCCACCTTGGATTTGAAGAGTGGCTACTGGCAGGTGGAGGTCCACCCTAATGACCGCGAGAAAACTGCGTTCTCTGTGGGCAGCGGGATCTGGGAGTTCACCGTCATGCCATTTGGTCTGTGCAACGCCCCTGCGACCTTCGAAAGGCTAATGGAGTCCATTCTGAGGGGACTACACTGGAAGAACTGCCTGGTCTACCTAGAGGACGTCATCGTTCTGGGGAGAAGCTTCGAGGAGCACTACAGCAACCTGAAGGAGATCTTGATGAAGCTACGGGCTGCCCAGCTGAAGTTGAGCCCCAAGAAGTGTCAGCTCTTCCAGAAGCAGGTCCAGTACCTTGGGCATATTGTCTCCGAGGAAGGGGTGCGCACCGATCCAGAAAAGACCGCAGCCGTGAGGGAGAGGCCAGTTCCGAAGGACAAGTCCCATCTACGGAGCTTCCTGGGACTCTGCACTTATTATCGACGCTTCGTGAGAGGATTCGCCAACATCGCCAAACCACTGCATCGACTGACAGAGAAGGACCAACTCTTCTCATGGACAGCAGAATGCCACAGTGCCTTCGAACAACTCAAGCTGGCTCTGTGCACCGCGCCTATTCTGGCCTACCCCAGACCTGGAAAAAGGTTCATCGTCGATACCTATGCCAGCGACTTTGGTATAGGGGGAATCCTGTCGCAAATAGTGGACGGCGAGGAGAGAGTAGTGGCCTACTTCAGCAAAGCCTTGTCGAAGCCAGGCAGGAACTACTGCGTCACCAGGAAGGAATTGCTCGCCATCATGAAGACCATCGAACATTTCCACAAGTACCTGTACGGGCAAGAATTTCTCATCAGGACCGACCATGCATCCCTGCGGTGGCTCCTGAACTTCAAACAGCCCGAGGGTCAACTCGCGCGATGGATAGAATGGCTTCAACAGTACAACTTTGAGATCCAGCACAGGAAAGGCCAACTGCATTCTAACGCCGACGCCCTGTCACGAAGACCGTGCCCCGAAGACTGTACCTTCTGTACCAAAAGAGAGGAGAACACCGGTATACAGTGCCGATGGACTACCGTGGAACTTCATGGGAGCTGGAGCCGCGGATCTTTCACGCGGGCACAAGCAGAAGATGATGACATGGGACTGATAGCCGAATGGAAGAGGGCCTGTGTTCCCAGACCCGGGTGGAACATTGTGAGCGACTGCAGTCCAAAGTTCAAGTCCTACTGGGCGCAGTGGGACTCGTTGTTTGTAAGGGATGGCCTCATCTGCCGCGCCTGGGAGAGCACCGACGGGAAGACATCTCGGGAACAAGTCGTCGTTCCAAAGGCTATGACGGAGGAAGTCCTGAAGGAAGTCCACGGAGGATCATCTGGTGGACATCTAGGGATAAAGTAGACCCTGGAGAAGCTGAGAGAGCGGTTCTACTGGATCGGATGCCGAACTGATGTGGAGAACCACTGCGCGAGGTGCCACGATTACGCAGCCAGCAAGGGCCCAGGACGAAGACGACGGGGTCCACTGAAGACCTACAACGTGGGCGGCCCCATGGAGAGAGTGGCCATCGATGTTGCTGGGCCATTCCCGTTAAGCGAGGCAGGGAACCGCTACATATTGGTCGTCAGCGACTACTTCACCAAATGGCCGGAGGTGTATGCGCTCCCTAACCAAGAAGCCGCGACGATCGCAGAGACCCTGGTGAAGGTTTTCGTCAGCCGGTACGGAGTACCCCTGGAGCTGCACTCCGACCAAGGGAGGAACTTCGAGTCGCAGGTGTTCCAGAACCTATGCCAGCTGCTGGGAATCCGGAAGACAAGGACGACGCCGCTATACCCTCAGTCCGACGGGATGGTAGAGCGATTCAATCGCACCATCGAGAACCATCTCCGAATAGTCGTCAGCGAGAGGGATTGGGACAGACATCTTCCTCTATTTCTCCTGGCCTACCGCACCGCCGTGCATGAAGCCACCGGGTGCACACCAGCCCGGGCCATGTTTGGGAGGGAACTCCGTCTACCAGTCGATCTTGCCTTCGGCCGACCTGGGAATGGTCCGGTTCCGGTAAGCCAGTATTGTCAAGAACTGGTCGACCAACTGGAGGTCGTGCACACGTTCGCGAGGAGGAAACTGCGGATCGAGACCGGATGAATGAAAACCCGATACGACCAACAGACGTATGCCGGCGGATTCCACGAGGACGACCTGGTCTGGCTCTTCAACCCATTATGGAAGAAAGGCCTGTCACCCAAACTGCAGAAGTCCTGGGAGGGTCCGTACCGAGTCGTGAAACGGATCAACGATGTCGTCTACAGGATCCAGCGGAGCCCGAGGGCGAAGATGAAGATCGTGCATCGAGATCGCCTGGCAGCCTACGGAAGGACACAGACGGAACAATGATTGATCGGGACGATCAGCCTTTTAGAAGGGGGTGGTGTTACGGCTGTGAGTTTGTTTCGTCGCTCGCCGCATGAGTCACGGCTGCCCCCGGGCTGGGCTGTGCTCTGCCTCAGTGTATTGCGTACGCCTTGCGCAACAAGGACTACTAGGACAAAGGGATGGTCCAGAATATTCGTGACCCAGCCAGTGATGGAAACCTCGAGAAGCCGTGAACCCTGGATGGGTCTAGAAGCATTTATTGAGTCACCAGCCTGCTATATAAGCGGCCTCCTCAGCGAGGGGACGGAGAGTTTTTCTGCGGACAGTGTTTCTGAGCTAGTGCGTGTTTCTCCCGAGCGACAGAAGTGTGGTGACGTGACTTGCGAAACCCAGTGAGATTCCTTCCGAGCCGCGGAGCAGTGTGAGGAGTGTGTACTTGCGGAGGGCGACAGAGACATTGTGGTGAATTACGAACCCCCATTGGGCAGTTCCCTAGCCAGCAGTCAGCGAGGCAGTGTGTGGTGGCGAGTGACTGGCTATCATAAATAACTGTAGTTTGCGTACAAGGAAGTGGACAGGTATTTCGGTGAGTGACAGACCGGGTAGACACCGGCCAGCCAAAATAGTGAACGGACAGCTGCTCGAGAGAGTGAAAGGGAAGTGACGGCAGCGAGAGAGGAACTAGAGTGAGATACTAGTTGCTTGCATTTGCTATTTGTGTGGTGTATTTTCTAGCCCGCAATAAAGCCAATACGTTTCTTTAAAGTAGTAATTGGTGTTGTGCTTTCTACCCACCGTAATCCAGTTAGTAAAAGTGCCACTAGGGGGTGGCACGTAACAGTATATAGATATTTTAACGGTTTACCCAGCGTAAGCTTAAGAGGCGCACGGACGGTAGGTTCTTCTTCGACATGATTCACTGAAATCGATATTGCTCGGCTTCCTTTGGTCATAAATGAATGTTTTTCTTCAGAAACCTTCCTCGAGAAATCCTCTACCGAATGGTGAAAACCGCATCAAAATCCATTCAGTGGTTCTCGAGATTACCCGTTACATTCAAGAATCGGGGACTTTGTTTTATACTATGTAGTCATTTTCACCTTATACGCTTAAGCAACTTTGAAATTGTTATTACTTTTATTTAAAAAATTCAGGTTATGCTTTCTTGATATTCTTTTTTGTAGGCTATTCTTTCCTTTTTACTCTATTTTACCTTCCAGAATGGTGGCTCGCACGGACTCAGAGAGGGAACTCACCACTACCACCTCGACGGGCAGTGTCCTAGAGCTGGGAACATCTGGTCGGTTTGGATACAACTGGGGAGGTGTGATCAGTACCTAACCCAAGCGGCCTCACTGGCAAAGCGAACATGGGCCTCATGGGGGAAGGGAGGGGAAGATTAGGCGACCGTGGCCTTACAGTAGAGACCATCCCGGCATTTGCCCGAAGACGAAGTGGGAAACCACGAAAATCCACTTCGAGGATGGCTGAGATGGAAATCGAACCCCCTCTACTCATTTTCGACCACCCGAGGCGGAGTAGACGCCGTTCCAGTCCTCATACCACTTTTCAGAGTTCGTGGAAGAGCCGGGAATCGAACCCAGGACCTCCGGGGCGGCAGCGAACCATGCTGACGGCTACGCTACGTACGCGACTGTAGTCGATTCACTGGATTCATTTACTTTTTTTTTTAGTCATTTACCCCCCAGGTTGGTGGAACCCACGGACTCAGCGAGGGAACTCACCACTACCGCCTCAACGGGCAGTGTCCTAGTGCTGGGAACATCGAATCGGAAGGGATACAACTGGTGAGGTGGGATTGGCACCTCGCCCAGGCGGCCTCACCTGCAAAGCGAACAGGGGCCTCATGAGGGAAGGTAAGGGATGGTTAGGATGGATAGGCAAGGAAGAGGGAAGGAGGCGGCCGTGTCCTTGAAGAAGGTACCATCCCGGCATTTGCCCGAAGACGAAGTGGGAAACCACGGAAAACCACTTCGAGGATGGGTGAGGGGGATTCGAACCCCCTCTACTCATTTGGGCCACCCGAGGCTGAGTAGACACCGTTCCAGTCCGCGTACCACTTTTCAAATTTCGTGGCAGAGCCGGGAGTCGAACCCAGGACCTCCGCGGCGGCAGCTAACCATGCTGACTGGTGTATTTTTGGAAATACACGGAAAGAAAGAATTAGCTTTTGCTGTTCTCCATTACTTTATATCAGTCCATTTATTTACATTTCTTTCCCGCACACACCAACATCGAACTGTTACCTCCTGTTTGCCCCGTGCATTTGTTCATTTTTTCTGTCAGTTTTTTTTACAGAAACGCATATTCCGCTGAACCAGCCTGACAGCGTCCCATCGCTGCCTTCCGAACTTCCATTGCTTCAAACCATGAAGACTTCTATATTAATCCGCAGGGCGTCGTGTTCATCACCAACCAACTACTCCATGAAGACATCGCTCCAAGAAGAATTTTGTTTTTGTAAAGTTTTTTCATGTTTATGTATAACCTCTTTGTTTCCTCCCCTTACTCGCCCGCTTCCCCCTCTTCTCGCCTCCTCCTACTGCTCGCTTCTCCGCGCGCGCTGCTCGCTCGCTCGTTCACTTCTTCACGACTTGTCTCCGTGCTGTGAGCAACCGCTCATCCTCTCAAGTGCACTCAACTTTTTGTTGGACATGCCGTATAGGCCAGTGTACTTTCTCTGCGTCTAGCAGCCCTCACTTGTACGTCGGCAGTCAATCCAGTCAGTTAGAGCTTAACTAAAGCTCGCCTCCTCAACTCTAGAGGCAAAGTTTTAAATTCGACGCCATGATTCGAACTTTAGAACCAACCGTCAACTGCAACATCACTTTCCTCATAAAGCAAAGATAAGTACCGACTTCATGTTTTTACCTCATTCTCATCGCTTTTAAAGGGCTGAATGCTTTTATTTGGATTTTATAGACAGTGAAAGTTGCTATGTGAAAATAACTGCTTTCAAGAGATCTTCTTGATCAAACTCAAACTATCAAGTCTAACTTTCAATATGAAAGATTTTCTGAGATCCTATCTCAAATCGAGGGATATTTCCAAAATACCCATCTTATATATAAAAGTGAAAGTCTGTATGTATGTATGTATGTATGTATGTGGGTGGGTGGGTGGGTGGGTGGGTTGGTTCCGTATACAAATCTACACCGTTCCACCAATCTCAACCAAATTTTTCATACACATAGTTTAGGACCCAGAAGGAACCGCTGGCTACATGAATTTTCGATACCCTTCTCATTCTTCTGATTTCGGCCCTTTTGCACTCAAGCACAGGCTAATCAAATCATAAAATATACTCATGAAGGAATGGCAAGGCAGATAGTTTCCATGGCAACATAGCTCAAGTCGAGACACGGCCGTCTGGATGCCAGTTGCGCTCTGCACTACCGGTATAGAAAATGAGCATCTTTACTTGATATCCCGTTAGTTACTCACCTACTCACACAGCACTGTGAACCGAGTTTAGCATAACAAAGACTTGACACTGTCTTCTACTATATATTTGTCACATACCACTCACTCACTCACTCAATCATTCGTCACGAAATCTCAGAAACCACCGAAGAGATTGGAATGAAATTTGGTATGTTGCTTCCCCAAGGGCAGCAAATGCCCACTAAGAGAGGATTTTTGTATATTCAGGTTCTAAAGGGGTGTTAAGGGGGTAGACCTGCATTTCATTGAATAGCAATATCTCCCGATTGGTTTCATTGGGGGATGTGATACTCGGCACATAAACTCATCATTAAAAATAAGAAGACACGAGTCTGAGGGTTTTTCGATGTGGCGTATATTATGAGGTGAAAGGGTTGAAAAGTGGGGATTGAAAGAATCCTAACGGAGCGTGTATCTCTTAAACGACATAGGCGAGGAGTTTGAAACTCAGCGGAAAAAAATCAGCATAAAAATAAGTAAATATGTGTTTGACCGTTTATTCATAAATCCAATTTAAGGGGCCCATGGGGAGGAGTCACATTCTGGGGAGGAACAGGAAAGAAAGTATCCTAACTGATTATCTGACTGACTCACTCATCAAACTCAGGGGGAAAAACTGCTTTAAAGTAAGTAAATAGCTGTTTGACATTTTTTTCATAAATCAAATTTAAGGGGTTCATGGGGAGGGGTGAAAATCTGAAAAAAGAAAATTGAAAGAAAATGTCCTGTCTGACTCACTCACTCATCACGCCCAGCGAAAACTATTAAAGTTGGAAAAATGAAATTTTGGGAATATGTTCGCTGTATGTCGAAAACGTCAACTAAGGAATGATTTTGTTTATTCGGGTTTTAAAGAGATGTTAAGGGGGTAAACGTGCATTTCATTGAATAACGATATTTCATGAGTTGTTTCTTTGGGGACGTGATATTCGGCATATAAACTAATCATTAAAAATAATCAGACATATATCTAAGGGTTTATCGATGTGGTGTATATTATGAGGTGAAAGGGGTGAAAATTGGGGGTTGAGGGATTCTAATCGGAGCGTGTATCTCTTAAACGACATAGGCAAGAAGTTTGAAATTCGGCGGGAAAAACAGCTTAAAATACAAATAAATAGGTGTTCGATCGTTTTTCATAAATCCAATTTAAGGGGCCCTTGGAGAGGGGTGAAAGTCTGGGGGAAAAACAGGAAAGAAAGTGTCCTAACTGATTGAATCACTTACTCACTCATCAAACTCAGGGCGAAAACAGCTTTAAATAAGTAAATAGGTGTTCGACCTTTTGTTTCATAAATCCAATTTAAGGGGTACATGGGGAGGGGTGAAATTATCATAAATAAATGAAAGAAAATGTCCTGACTCACTCACTCACACACTCATCATCGCCAAGCCAAAATTATTGAAGTTAGAAACATGAAATTTTGGGGATATGTTCGTTGTATGTCGAAAACGTCCACTAAGGAGAGAGTTTTGAATATTCAGGTTCTAAATAGGTGTTAAGGGGGTAAACGTGCATTTCATTGAATAACAATATCTCACGAGTGGTTTCATTTGGGGATGTGATACTTGGCATATATACTAATCATTAAAAATAAGCTGACACATGTCTAATGGTTTTTCGATGTAGTGTATATTATGAGGTGAAAGGGATGAAAGGTTGGGGTTGAAAGATTCTTAACGGAGCGTGTATCTCTTAAACGACATAGGCGAGGAGTTTGAAACTCGGAGGACATCAATCAGCTTAAAAATAAATACAAAATAAAATAAATAGGTGTTCGGCCGTTTTTTTTCATAAATCCAATTTAAGGGGCCTAAGGGGAGGGGTGAAATTCTGGAAGAAAAACGTCCACTAAGGAAGGATTTTTGTATGTTCACTCTCATCGACCAACCCAAACTATTAATGTTAGCAGAATGATATTTTGGGGATATGTTTGTTGTGTGTCGAAAACGTCTACTAAGGAGGGATTTTTGGATATTCAGGTTCTAAAGGGGTGTTAACGGCGTTAACCCTGCATTTCATTGAATAACAATATGACACGACTATGACCCGAGCGAATAGAAGCTAAAAATGAGATGGTGTGTGTCTGTGTATTACTCAATCACGCAAGTACCACTGGTCCGATTTACATGAATTTTACATGTAAGTAGCTGATTTACCTGGTTAACATATAGGTTACTTTTGTTTTCAATACTTTGCACTATTTAAGGATGGCGACCATTTTAGTGACGTCACTACACCCTTTGGTTTCAAACTTTCATATTTCCATTTCAAATAAAAAGAGAACGCTAAGAAATAGCAAACTTTTGATGGCATATACGAGGTTTAAACTTACATTTCCTGTCCGAAAGGTATCTCCAACCGTTAGCGAGTAAAACCTAAATTTGTGCTATAAAACACGGTCAACGCCGAGCGGTGTAGTTGGACAAAATGTTCCATCCTTAATCTCCCTCTGCGCAGCACCTCGCCTATCCCCTGTTTTAACTGTAACCTTCACATTTTATTTTATTTATGACGCGTAGCGAAGCACGGGTACTTCAGCTAGTTGTCTATATAATCTAGCTTTCCGCCGAGGGATTCTCTACCCAATTTAAACAAGTCATCATTGCTCTGGAACCTTCCAGAACCTGCACTCTATTTACCAGTTATACTGTCATGTACTTTTCACCCACATATGGGAATACTTTATCAAACTAAGGAATCTTCCTTATGAACTGCTAATCAATATCTAACTTTTCTTCCTCCGTTGGGATTTTTCTGGTGCATTCAACTATAACCTACAAGTTTCTCAAGCAATAGACTCTCGCAAATCTGGTGTAACTAGTTATTTTCCACCATTGCAATAACTTTCTTTGCCATCAACTTTTTGTGCTACTACAATGAACTCTTCGACTATATCAACAGACTATAGTGAAAACAATGCATGTTCTACTTTTCATCCGCGTCGCGCTCGTCCGAGTACAATAAATACGGCCTTGAACACTTTTCCCATTTGATCTTTCCCAAACCCTTTACTAACAAACCAAAATAATAAAATTGTTACTTTAGGTCTTTTTTCAATGAGGTGTCACTCTACATAAGTGTCCTCCCTTATTTGCTCCATGTATGACGAATTAATGTCTGTAAAACGTCGTGTCTAGTACACGCCTTAAATTATATACTGCTCAAAAAAATTAAAGCACCACTTTACACAAAGGCCACCAAATTTTGAAAAGTTGACCTACAAGCTCGAAATCTCAGTATGACGTTTGTCCTTACGCCTACCAAGCATATGCTTCAGCACAACTCCCCAACTTGAGTAGTTTCGGGGTAGCACCCCGAAAACCAGCCCATTTTCGAAAACCGCAAATTGAAGTTTGCGAAAAACGCTGCAGGACTTGTCGCAGGTTGCCAAAGCAGTCGAAAATGAATGAGTCTTGCTCCTAAAGGTTCCACAAACACGTAGAAATCGTTACATTTGACGTTTGGGCATTTTCAACCCCCTTCATCATCCCCTAAACATGGACTACCATTGGGGGCGTCTGAGAAGGTACCGGGTGTGTTTAACCATCTGAAAACCTGCACACCGTCCTCAGTTGCTGATTGCAGTAAGTTCTTAAGGCCTCCGGCAATGTCCACACCCCCTAACACACTCAACTGGCATGGGACCAAACCACCCCCTCTCGATTCACCCCTAAGGAAGGTTTTAATCGAGATGTTTATCAGTGCTGTGAATGCGGGGGTCTTCCCCTACCGTTTCAAAAAAGGAGCTGTGCCTTTGTCACCACCCCTTCCCCTGCAAAGCCCGGTTTGTATGATCTTTCGAATCAGGCCCTTTTTAAGGGCTGAAACGAGGTCTTAATCGCTGAAAGGGCTGTTAAGGTCCTTAGAAGTAGTGGTGACACGAAATCAACCCCTTCCGATCGATGATTGACATTCCGTCCCCAAAATTTGAAATTGTTGCACCCCCCAACCCTCCCTGTCTGGACGCGTAACGCGTCATGGCAGAGTTTTCAGAGTTGGATGGAAATGAAGCTTATGGCCTGACATGGAGCCCAAAACATCAGGTTGGATGGAAATTCATCGGTAGGGTGGGAAACGGGACCAAAGAGTTTTCAAAAAAGTTAACAGCTTCTCGTAAGTACACCAATGCATAGGCAACCCACATCACGTCATTTTTCTCTCATTGCCAAACTTTGTAACCTGTTGCCGATCATAGGCAACCCACACGCACGGACTTGATGTGGGTTGCCTATGCATGGGCGTACTTACTGTAGGCTGTACACTTTTTTGAAAAACTTTGGTCCCGTTTCCCAACCTACCGATGAATTTCTATCCAACCTGCTGTTTTGGGCTCCATTGCAGGCCATAAGCTTCATTTCCATCCAACTCTGAAAACTCTGCCATGACGCGTTACGCGTCCATACAGGGAGGGTTGGGGGTGCAAAAATATCGAATTTGGGGGACGGAATGTCAATCATCGATCGGAAGGGGTTGATTTCGTGTCACCACTACTTCTAAGGACCTTTACAGCCCTTTCAGCGATTAAGACCTCGTTTCAGCCCTTAAAAAGGGCCTGATTCGAAAAATCATACAAACGGGGGTTGCAGGGGAAGGGGTGGTGACAAAGGCACAGCTCCTTTTTTGAAATGGTAGGGGAAGACCCCCGCATTCACAGCACTGATAAACATCTCGATTAAAACCTTCCTTAGGGGTGAATCGAGAGGGGGTGGTTTGGTCCCATGCCAGTTGAGGGTGTTAGGGGGTGTGGACATTGCCGGAGGCCTTAAGAACTTACTGCAATCAACAACTGAGGACGGTGTGCAGGTTTTCAGATGGTTAAACACACCCGGTACCTTCTCAGACGCCCCCAATGGTAGTCCAAGTTTAGGGGATGATGAAGGGGGTTGAAAATGCCCAAACGTCAAATGTAACGATTTCTACTTGTTTGTAGAACCTTTAAGTGCAAGACTCATTCATTTTCGACTGCTTTGGCAACCTGCGACAAGTCCTGCAGCGTTTTTCGCAAACTTCAATTTGCGGTTTTCGAAAATGGGCTGGTTTTCGGGGTGCTACCCCGAAATTACTCAAGTTGTGGAGTTGTGCTGAAGCATATGCTTGGTAGGCGTCAGGACAAACGTCATACTGAGATTTCGAGCTTGTAGGTCAACTTTTCAAAATTTGGTGGCCTTTGAAAAAACTGGTGCTTTAATTTTTTTGAGCAGTATATTATTTCTCTCTTCTAATGAGGGAACCCAATTCTTTCAACTCATAAGTGAGTTATCTCTAGGTTTCACGAAAGGGAAACTTGCCCCATTTTTCTCGTGATCCCTACTTAAACATAGGAGTTCTAGAAACTTCCTTTCAATTGTTCTCTTCAGGTTTCACAGTAAGTGACCTGCCCTATTTGTATAATCTCCTATGTATAATCATTAAGCGTTGTTCAGTATCAACACAAGAAGTTATAGGAACTTCTATTTCATTTCTTCCTGTTTTTGTTGTTGTTGCTTTCGAAGTTATTATTTCTAAGATACTTATCTAGAAATCCTTAAAGTACACACCTTGTACTTGATTTATTGTTTAACTTTAATTACGTCAGTTATCTTTAAATTTTTCATTTATTCATCTTAGCCATTTCAAAATCTTACGAAGATTTTAAAGCATATAAAAGGTTTAAAACCAAAAGAATTATCAATTGCCTGGCGCAAGCTTTATATGTTTTCGGAGGTCTGCGACTCCAATTGTTAAAAAACTAAAATTATATATTTGTTACAAAAACTACTTCTTTTTACATTGTTAAATAAATTAAAGATTTGTTTTTTGCTTTATCATTTCTCTAACATAATGGTTAGGCAAGACCCTGTCTTCCTTGACTCTTCCTATTCAATAAAAATAAATCTATTGATAGGGTGTTCACCACTTGTTGCATTTGAGCAAGAACTCTTAGTCATAACTTATGTCAAACTCTCTTCCTATTTCTCCATCCTTTTTCTCCAGTCCGAAACCCACTTCTTTTTCTTCATCATCTTCCCTTGGGGGTTAGGTTATTCCCAAGCTAATAATCAACCCAAAATTTGGTGCCGAAACCAGGGAAAGTCCATTTCTCAGAGTCTATTTATGAGAATCTATTCGTTATTTATTGCTCAAAGTCCATTTGACAATATTTTGCAAATCATTAATATCTTCTTTGATTTTTCAGCTATAACTTCGCAGTGCATAGCTGGTGAAGGTGATAGAGGTCGTTCCTGTCTTCTTCAGCCTGTCGTACTTGCAACCTGTCTTCTGCTGCCAACCTGACAGCATTTTCAAAATCTCGCTACAGTTTCGTAAGTTACACTTCAATTTACCCATTTCATTATGCCAACTGAAAAGGATTAAACTCTCATTGCCAGACGATCTTCCTACAAAGGGCAACTCACCAGATTTAGAAATTTCGTTAATAAAATAAATTCCGCTGATTGTGATCTAGACGTCTTGACACAACGCCTTAAGTTGTACGAACGGTCCTACGATTACTATGATCAAATTCAAACCGACATTGAATCCGCTTGCCCAGAACTTCAATCGGATTGGGACGAGGTTGAACCCTTGTATTTTGAAGGGATCGCCAAGGCCCACCAACTAATCCGCAGTATCTCAGAACCGGACACTAGGGTCATCAATCCGGCCCAGTTCGCACCCGCCTCAGTTCATAAGGACAAACCGAAATCTTTACTTCCAATGATAACTCTACCTCACTTCTCAGGCCAGGAAGGTGAATGGTATTCCTTTTACGAACTTTATTGCTCCCTTATCCATGAAAACAATGACATTCTCGATATCGACAAGTTCTATTTCTTGCGTTCGTCCTTGGAAGGCCAGGCCTTGGCCTTGGTTGAGTCACTGCCTTTAAGCGCAGATAACTACCACATCGCCTTTAATCTCCTTAAAGAGAGATATGGTAATGCACGTTTGTGTGTTGCTCGCCACATTCGCTGCCTGTTCAACTTGCCAGTCGTAAAACCTAATGACGTCACCTCTTTAAGAGACCTGTTAGACTCCATGAATTACATGTTAGAGCGTTATATCAACTCAAGCAACCAGTCCAAACTTGGGACACCGTCCTTATTCATCTAGCTACATCCAGATTCGACTTTTCAACATTAAAGGCTTGGGAAATCGAACTCACTCGCAAGGATGAGCATTCTTTTGAACACCTCATCTCGTTTCTCAACAGCCGGTGCAAATTCCTTACAACACTCTCATTTCAGTGCGAAAGAGTCGAAACTAGTCCTCTGTGTGACATCCTGGATAAAACACTTGTCTCTTCAAATGGTCATCAGCACCCATCTGTCGAGAAAAAGCAAACCCGTTCTGCTTCTTTCAACCATCCAAGAGAACATATTAGGCCGCTCAACAATTCTTTAAAATGCACGCTCTGTAAAAAGTTTCACACTTTGTATTCCTGCAAATCCTTTAAAGAATTGTCTGTTGAAGACAGAAGGAAGTTTGTCTTCAATAATAAATATAGCCACAACTGCCTGTCACCTAAGCATTCTGCTTCTAATTGTACGTCTTCCAACCTCTGTTTTCATTGCAAAGGACCGCATCATTCTTTATTGCACTTTCATGATCAATCGAGGTCACTAGTACCTGCTTCTTTAAACTCCATGTAGAGCAGCTCCGAACAAACCAATGCTTCTTCCTGCATTTATAACGCCAAAACTTCTCACAGTGCGCAAGTCCTTTTGTCCACTGTAGAATTCGAAATCCAAGATAAATTTGGAAATTGGTTTCGAACCCGCGGTCTTCTCGACTCCGCTTCAACTTACCACTTTGTTTCGCAATCGTTAATTAAAAAAACTAGGTCTTTCTTCATCACCTACTTCCATCAATGTATCCGGCATTGACAATTTGAAAACTCAAGCCTTGCAATCTTGAAAATTGAAAATCAGAAACATTTGTCAAAGAAACACCAATCTTAACTTAAACTGTCTCATTTTTACCAGTATTGGCAAGGACACTCCTAGCAGCTCTATTAATACTTCCGGTTTAAAGATTCCTTCGCATTTAAGGTTAGCTGATCCTCAGTTTAATGCTCAAGGCCCCATTGATATACTTTTCAGTGCCAATATTTTCTGGAATTGCCTTCGTAAACAAACCCGTAGGCTATCTTCATACGTGGTCGCCAGAGACACCGATTTTGGTTGGGTTGTCACTGGTCAAATCCAACATCCCAGTCTTCAAACCAAATCGCAATGTCATTTTGTTACTGCCGATTCAAATCCCTTTTCTGAAAAAGAGAACGCTTATGTTTCCGATCTCGATACATTTGAAAGACACTTGCCGAAACGATGTCTCATTGTAAACAACTACGTCACCTTTGTAAGTTGTTTAAATGGTTTTGCCTTACTTCCGCACAAAATGGCAATTCAAGTTCGCCTCGCCTTGGGTCACTTAGTTTACCTTCTCATGTCATTTTTTGTAGCAGGTAATTGTTTAAACTGTCTGTCGAAAACTATATTCCCCTTGTGTAAAACCATGGCTATCAGTCACCATCATTTCGCTATAAGCTATGTTTCACTTCTTTCGCTATTTAGTAGGTTGGCTATGGCCGCCTCCTTCCCTCTTCTTCACACTCGGAAGCCGCTTTTGAAACCGCTTGAAAATCTGATTTCTCTAGCATCTAGAATAACTATTCTTACGCATAAACTCCTTCTAAATGTCCCAGCTTCTCTTCTTTGTTCAGAAGAATTAAGCTTTTTTCTTTTGAAAATTGTCGGATTCCGTGATCCTCAAAATTATGCGAAATTGATTACTTACTTTATTTCATATGTCTTTAAATTGGTTTTTCACGCCCAAGCTATGGATGACTGCATGACGTGTTACTTGAAGTTCCGCTTTAAGTCTCGGCTGATTGCACTCGCTTTGTTTGTTTATTTTAACTGCTTGTTTGTTAATCTCGTTTGTTTACAAGCCCGTGTAAGGCCAAGCTGCCGTTTACTTCCTCTATGCTTGACAAAGGTCAGAGCAATGTTTCCTTATCTCAACTTTGGCTGACTGCCAACCATTGTCTTGCGAGTTGCTCCCGTAATTTCAGAAGCTGCTCACCTCCATACCAAAGTAAACTTGTACTGGTCAAGGACTCTTTCAGATATTTATATTCGTTATCTCGCTGTACTATGTGGGTCAAGGTCGTTCTTACATATCTCTCCCACTTGTTCACACTCATATCCTATAGCTGTTTCGATCCTTGTTTTATAACATCGTTACATATTTTTATGCGCTCATGTATTGCACCCTGCTTACATATTTTGCACTTTTATTGTTCATTGTTGAACAAACTTGTTTTCTCTCGTCGTTACACTCGATGTGTTTTTGCATCTATGCTTGTTACGTCACGTTTCCTGATGACTTAAGTATTTTTCTGATTAACCTTTTGATGCTTATTATAACTTAAGGACATTGTTTATGGCTACTAGATTGTTGTTACCTATGGCGTTCTTGCCTTCTACTCGCATAGTTCCTTTGTTTATTTGGTATATTCTTATCCTTAATCGATGTACTTGTTTCTATACGCTTTGTTCAAATTTGTTAACTCTCCTTTTGCATCTTGTCGCGATTTTTACTAGAGCTTTATTTCTCGCAGATTCTAGCTACTTTGTGATTGACAGCGTTGTTAATTCGCGCCTGTCGCTCCCGCATTCTATTAACCCTGATAACTTGCTTCCACTTACACCTGGTCAGTTCCTCATAGGTGCCTCCCCGTTTTTCCTTTCTTCCTCTAGCATAGATCTTTGGCGAAATGACCTATTGTTATCCAGGAGGGAAGGGAAGAGTCAGGGAAAGAATGATCTCTACTACCAATGGGTATATTATAAGACCTCTTTCATATTGTGTTCTTGTTCTTTGCTGGTGTTTGCTGTTGTCCCCCAACATGGTGTATTTTTGGAAATACACGGAAAGAAAGAATTAGCTTTTGCTGTTCTTCATTACTTTATATCAGTCCATTTATTTACATTTCTTTCCCGCACACACCAACATCGAACTGTTACCTCCTGTTTGCCCCGTGCATTTGTTCATTTTTTCTGTCAGTTTTTTTTACAGAGACGCATATTCCGCTGAACCAGCCTGACAGCGTCCCATCGCTGCCTTCCGAACTTCCATTGCTTCAAACCATGAAGACTTCTATATTAATCCGCAGGGCGTCGTGTTCTTCACCAACCAACTACTCCATGAAGACATCGCTCCAAGAAGAATTTTGTTTTTGTAAAGTTTTTTCATGTTTATGTATAACCTCTTTGTTTCCTCCCCTTACTCGCCCGCTTCCCCCTCTTCTCGCCTCCTCCTACTGATCGCTTCTCCGCGCGCGCTGCTCGCTCGCTCGTTCACTTCTTCTCGACTTGTCTCCGTGCTGTGTGCAACCGCTCACCCTCTCAAGTGCACTCAACTTTTTGTTGGACATGCCGTTTAGGCCAGTGTACTTTCTCTGCGTCTAGCAGCCCTCACTTGTACGTCGGAAGTCAATCCAGTCAGTTAGAGCTTAACTAAAGCTCGCCTCCTCAACTCTAGAGGCAAAGTTTTAAATTCGACGCCATGATTCGAATTTTAGAACCAACCGTCAACTGCAACATCACCTTCTTCATGAAGCAAAGATAAGTACCTACTTCATGTTTTTACCTCATTCTCATCGCTTTTAAAGGGCTGAATGCTTTTATTTGGATTTTATAGACAGTGAAAGTTGCTATGTGAAAATAACTGCTTTCAAGAGATCTTCTTGATCAAACTCAAACTATCAAGTCCAACTTTCAATTTGAAAGATTTTCTGAGATGCTATCTCACATCGAGGGATATTTCCAAAATACCCACTGTCTATATAATCTAGCTTTCCGCCGAGGGATTCTCTACCCAATTTAAACAAGTCATCATTGCTCTGGACCCTTCCAGAACCTGCACTCTATCTACCAGTTATACTGTCATGTACTTTCCACTCACATATGGGAATACTTTTTCAAACTAAGGAATCTTCCTTATGAACTGCTAATCAATATCTAACTTTTCTTCCTCCGTTGGGATTTTTCTGGTGCATTCAACTATAACCTACAAGTTTCTCAAGCAATAGACTCTCGCAAATCTAGTGTAACTAGTTATTTTCCACCATTGCAATAACTTTCTTTGGCATCAACTTTTTGTGCTACTACAATGAACTCTTCGACTATATCAACAGACTATAGTGAAAACAGTGCCTGTTCTACTTTTCATCCGTGTCGCGCTCGTCCGAGTACAATAAATACGGCCATGGACACTTTTCCACAATCCCATTTGATCTTTCCCAAACCCTTTACTCACAAACCAAAATAATAAAATTGTTACTTTAGGTCTTTTTTCAATGAGGTGTCACTATGAATAAGTGCCCTCCCTTATTTGCTCCATGTATAACGAATTAATGTCTGTAAAACTTCGTGTCTAGTACACGCCTTAAATTATATTATTTCCCCCTTCTAATGAGGGAACCCAATTCTTTCAACTCATAAGTGAGTTATCTCTAGGTTTCACGAAAGGGAAACTTGCCCCATTTTTCTCGTGATCCCTACTTAAACATAGGAGTTCTAGAAACTTCCTTTCAATTGTTCTCTTCAGGTTTCACAATAAGTGACCTGCCCTATTTGTATAATCTCCTATGTATAATCATTAAGCGTTGTTCAGTATCAACACAAGAAGTTATAGGAACTTCTATTTCATTTCTTCCTGTTTTGTTGTTGTTGTTGCTTTCGTAGTTGTTATTATTTCTAATATACTTATCTAGAAATCCTTAAAGTACACACCTTGTACTTGATTTATTGTTTAACTTTAATTACGTCAGTTATCTTTAAATTTTTCATTTATTCATCTTAGCCATTTCAAAATCTTACGAGGATTTTAAAGCATATAAAAGGTTTAAAACCAAAAGAATTATCAATTGCCTGGCGCAAGCTTTAGATGTTTTCAGAGGTCTGCGACCCCAATTGTTAAAAAACCAAAATTATATATTTGTTACTAAAACTACTTCTTTTTACATTGTTAAATAAATTAAAGATTTGTTTTTTGCTTTATCATTTCTCTAATATAACGGTTAGGCAAGATCCTGTCTTCCTTGACTCTTCCTATTCAATAAAAATAAATCTATTGATAGGGTGTTCACCACTTGTTGCATTTGAGCAAGAACTCTTAGTCATAACTTATGTCAAACTCTCTTCCTATTTCTCCATCCTTTTTCTCCAGTCCGAAACCCACTTCTTTTTCTTCATCATCTTCCCTTGGGGGTTAGGTTATTCCCAAGCTAATAATCTACCCACTGACCGCTACGCTACGGAGGCGACGGATTCATTTACAATGAACAAAAATCTTTAAGAAAATTTTAAAATCGTAATAAATAAAAGTGAGCGACTTTGGTCTCTTTTACCACACCGAGCCCTTCATCAAGTCTAGGCCCCTGGACTACAGTTCTGTTTTTCCTTCCCTCTCGTCAGGCCTGCTTGGATAGGCTATAGTTGTCATCAGCTCCGTGTAATAATTGTGTAGAATTACCATTATCATGAGAGCCTCCGTGGCTTAGGCGGCAGCACGCCGGCCTTTCACCGCTGGGTCCATGGTTCGAATCCCGGCCACTCCATGTGAGATTTTTGCTGGACATAGCGAAGGCAGGCAGGTTTTTCTCCGGGTATTCCGGATTTCCCTGTCACAATTTCATTTCAGCAACACTCTCCAGTATCATTTCATTTCATCTGTCATTCATTTTATCATTGCCCCAGGGGAGTGCGACAGGCTTCGTCAGCCGGCACAGTTCATATTCTCGCCGCTAGATGGGGGATTCATTCATTCCATTCTCTGACCCAGTCGGTCGACTGGAAGCATGCTGCTGATTTTCATTTTCACTGATGTCATGCGTTATTATGGTGAACTGTGTGTATTTGCAATTTTAAAAGAAAGGAATTTTGCAGGGTTAAGCGACCGCTAATTTCGCAATCATAAACCACTGGATCCCCTTTGGAATTCAAACCACCGAACGTGACATTTCAACCTGAAATTCTCACATGCATTAACCAGGAATCGAACCCATTTTGACATAGTGAATGGCAAGCAGCTGGACCGCTGCGCCATCACGCCCCGTATTTGTAATGCCCTTAGGTTAGGAACCAAACTGGCATTTGCTTGTAATACTAGTGATGGAATACTACTTCAAGGAAGATTGACGTAGGAATCAAATCAAACCTCCCTCCCTCTTCCTTGATTTGCCTTATTAAGGCTTGACTGTACTCCTATTCCAAACCTCAAACCAGAATTAAATTTTCGGGGTGAGCCTGGAATGAAGTCTCAATACCCACCCAAAACACACAAGGTGGCCACCCCTTTTCTGTTTCCTCTGTTTTCCTCGCCAGACCGAGTGCATTTAGTTCCGCTCCTGATACCATGGTTAAGAATCTCCCATACTAGAGTCCGGAACTGAACCCTGGGTTGTCTGTGCAGAATGACATCACCATGGCCAGGAATCAAACTACTTAACTGTGACTACCTACAGTAGTCCTTTTCATCGTATCGGGTGAATCAAAACAGCAACAGTGATTGCGTCTTTGAGGTAAAGAAAATAAGATTTTTAAAAAAAATTGACTCAACGAGCTTCCCATTTCAACAGACAAAAATACAACGCGGATTAAATGTGAAAACAACTCAATTATATAATAATTCTACATGTACAAACACATAGAATTTTAAATTATAACAAAAGGATTCACTGTACTTGGAACGAAGGAATCGAACAGAAATGATCAGTCAGCAATGCTGGGGAGTCGAGGCTTTAGAACAGCCACTGCCCCCTAAATAAAGGTAGAAAGAAACTGACCATATACACGGAAACATAGTGGTTAAAAATCAATATGAGA
Source organism: Meconema thalassinum (assembly GCA_946902985.2). Taxonomy (NCBI): domain Eukaryota; kingdom Metazoa; phylum Arthropoda; class Insecta; order Orthoptera; family Tettigoniidae; genus Meconema; species Meconema thalassinum. The sequence continues at coordinate 168,627,563 of OX336396.1, forward strand.
TAAGACTATGTATTTTAAAATGCGGAAAAGAACAGTAACAAAACAAGAACGAACACATTTTCCTTTTTATTTCGCAGGAAAGAAATCATCACTTAAGAAATGCGTCGTGGTTTTCTTTTTTCATAGGTTTCCGTTGAAGGGAGCGAACACATTGTATGGAATTAATGTGGCAAGAGTGGTATTTCTGTAATTATAACTTTTTTGAACAAATTGTCAGACATTCTTTTATTTTACCAACTACAATCTTCGTGTTCTAAACCAACGTTCTAAACATAGCGTACACTACGTTACTTATCACTCGCTAATTATTGTGAGGAAATCTTGCCATATGAACTCTTTGCGCGCTTGTGAATTCATTTCGTGGTTTATCGTAATAAGCTGTTTAAACAGATGTTTCGCTTCATATACGTTGTGACAGTGCAGTGCCGTTTGACGGATGTTCAGTGGTATAATTAAATTCTAACTGTTCTCTGTCGCCAACAGGTGTTGATTTTACTGGCTGCAGTATCGGTAAGCCTCAAGTTCCTAATTTGATAACTTCTGTGTATGTCTATAGTTAAGTGTAGCGCTAATGAAGTTACTGTAGAACAGTGTTAACACGCGAGAGGTCGCGCCCAAGCAATTTGCCGCGCTTTTTTAGTTTTCTTAATAAATACGTATGTTTCTATTTGCGGTAGAGTTTTGGGCTCCCGTTTCATCTCTACCAGCACTCTCTCGCGCCTGACCTTGACGATTACGTCTTACCAGTTTTTTTAGGAGACAAAAAATTGATTACGTATTTCATATAATTTTCAGAGGTATATTTTGAAGAGCTAAATTTAGGCAGTAAATCATGGCTACCAATTAGAATTTCAGACCAATTAATATCATCTATATTATTATAAATTTAAAATGGAGTTACATCTGTCTTGCACCAAAACATTAAAAATAATTTAAAATATCTGAGAATGACTCTTCATTTAAAACAGTAACGTGTAAGATGAATGTCGAATGAAGACTTTTACTCTTAAAATACAAGTAAACTTATACAAACAAAATTAAACAAAAAAAGTCACCATACTAAGTGGATGTTTCACTTAAGGGTTGTCTTCGTCTTCTACAAGAGAATCGGTTGTCTCACCTGAGGTGAGGGCTTCATGGTACCATATGTCACCAATTTAGTTTTGCCTCTTTTAATAGCAACCATAAACTGGAGGTGCCTCATTATTGCCCGTTGCCCCAAATTGCAAGAGGGAGTAATTATTTAATCACATGTATTACCGTGAGTTTCTAGCGGATGTACCTCATTCTTGCACCAAAGATGCAACTAATTTTAACGCACAGTTAGGTGCAACCTGTACAGTTTTTCGCGAATTTTGGAGTTAACCCCCTCTTGCACCAAACTCTTCAATTTGCCTTCGTGCGACTTCTCGTGTAACACAATTTTGCATTTCCAAGACAGCTTATTTAAGTGAAGTTCATTGTTTATTAATGGTTTACATTATTTACTTGAATTGTGAACAAATCTTTCTTTGAAATGCACACGCTGAGTCAGTTTTTTCACGCGCATTGAAAACTCCCGGATAACATGATTTTGCAATACCGCACTTGAGTATTTTTAGCCCACTTTTCACATTTTGCAAAAATGAGGAAAAAGTAGACTTATGAGATCGATCCGGGAAAATGTCTGTCTGTCCTTCTGTCTGTCTGGCTGTGTGTGTGGCCCCCCTATCAACTCCTAAACGGCTGCAGCAATCAAAACCAAATTTAGTATGAGTAAAGATGTAGCCTATACCGGAATATCTCAAGCCCATATTTGAAAATGATGTCAGTGCTACCAACTGCTGAAAAAACGCACAAGAAATTTGAGCTCCATGTTGGATATCATGGAAGGTATGCATGGGAGCTATTCCAAAATTGGCACATATGTAGATAATACTATTTCAGTTTAATTTCCAGAAGGCCATATATGACAGTGTTGCCAAAATAATTTTAAGCCTTCTGATAGGTCCAATTTTTAAATGCATATAACTTCTACACAATTAATTGGATTTCAACCAAATTTTGTATGTAAGATGTGTACATAAACAGATATGACTGAGTGTATTCTTAAGAGCCACCAGGGCTGCCAACTGTTAATAATTGCTCTCTCTATTTTCTTCATCCAAATACCAATATATCTGAAAGTATGCAAGCCGATAGCTTTAAACTATGCACACTTATAGTACCTGACATTTTAGATTAATTTGGAGTAACTTATATACTTCAGTTCTACCAACATCATTCTAAGCCTGCTGATAGGACCAATTTTTAAATACATGTAACTCCTATACTATCAGTTGGATTTCAACCAAATTTCGTATGTGCTATGTGTAACATAACAGATATGACTATAGGTATTCTTAAGCAATCAGGGCTGTCAACTGTTAATAAATGCTGTCTATATTTTTTTACCCTAATATCAATATATCAGAAAGTATGCAAACCAACAGCTCTATACTTTGCACACGTATAGCACCTGACACTCTAGATTAATTTGGAGTAATTAATATAAGTCAGAGCTGCCAACATTATTCTATGCTTGCTGATAGGTCCAATTTTAAAATACATGTAACTTCTATACTAACAAATGGATTTCATCCAAAATTGGCACAACAAGATATCATAATATTTCCGATTATTTATAACCAGCCCACGCATGACATTGTTGCCAACATGCTTTTACGCGTGCCGCGTGCTGATAGATCCAATGTTTAACTGCATGTAACGTCCATTGGACTTCAACCAAATTTTGTATTCTGTACCTTAAGAGATGGAACTAAGAATATATTCAGTCACCAGGGCTGCCAACTGTAGTGCTCTATTAGGCTACATTATGCCAGGTATACAGTGTTTCGGACTAATTAGAAATTTCGATATTACCAACTTAATTTCGTCATTATTCTAGATAGGTTCATATACTGTAGAATAATCATTAGCATGAAAAGTAGGCTCTTTAGTTCGTCACGGAACTTCTTGTTTCTTTTTTTCGTTGAAACAGTATTTTTTCACACTAATTATATTAATATCAGTTGAAAGGTAGTTAAACAGGGTACATTACGTAATTTTGTCAGAGCATCGGAATCAAAAGCGCCGACTACGCAGTAGTGTCATTCATTGTCCCCTCGTCCCAAGAAGTTCAAAGGCCAACCATCCTCTTGAAAGGTGATGCTCACTCTGTTCTTTGATTACCAGGGCCCATTACTTATTGATTTCAAGAAATCTGGTGTCTCCTTCACCGAGGAACGGTACTGCACAGCACTGGAGAAATTTCGGCTTGCAATTAAGGCGAAAAGTCTGAGAAAACTGCGACCGGGTGCTGCTGGTTCATGCTAACGGAAGTCAACATACCGCAAAGATTATAACGCAGAAGGTACGCCAACTCAAGTGGGAGACACTCAACCATCCGCCCTATTGTCCTGATCCCCCAGGGCCTCACATGTAGTGGGACGTGGGTCGGCGACCACGGGATCCCAGCTGAGTCCGGTATTGTTTCCACTTACTTTTGCCGGGCTCCTCTTCGTCTTTTTTTCCTGTCGACCTCTCGTGGTCACCTCTTGTTGTCTTCCGACCCCGACGGTATTAGGGTATTCGAGGCCTAGGGAGTCTCTTCCTTTTCCGCCTTAATTGGCCCTTGTCTCATTTTCCTGATACCCTCCTTCTGCGAGGGGTCAGCCTTCTTTTTCTTTTTATGGTATCTCCTGCCTTCTGCTCAAGGCCCTCAAGGAGGCAGAGTGTGAGTAGTCCCACCACTTCTGGTGCACCCTAGATATTGCTACATCCTCAGGGGTTCACGGCTGGTGAGTTCAGGCATTGGCGATCCCGAGGGATTCCTGATCCGGGTTCATTCCCCCCCCCCCCCCCCCCCCTTTTCCACTGTCTTCGGGGCGGGACCTCTCCTTTTTCCCCTTTTCTATATGCCTTTCATGGCTTTCCTTCCTTCCAAGTCCCTCAATTCTAATTCTTTGTGGGTTGAGGGCATTTCTTTTCTACCTGTCCTTTATTTGTCTTATCCTTTATATGCTTACCATTTCTTCCTCTAGTATGTACTGTAAGTCTGTAGTTAGTATTAGTTATACCTTCATTCTCATGTCATCTTTCACTATCCCCCAAACCATTAAAGGCGGGTTCACACGGAGTCGTGAAGCGACCGAGAGCACTGCTGGTCGATCAGCCGATCGTGGACACGACCTCGTGTGAATCAGTGGTAGTGGGAGTGGGGGTCGTGCTCGCCCTCGAAAAGCTGGGGCGTGAAATCTCCGACTGGCAGGAGTGAGCACGACCGCTTCAGTCGTATTCTTTCGCAGCTTCACGTTCTGCCATGATTGAACAACGAGCGAGAAACTTACGACCAGCGAGAACACTTCGACAGTGTGAACTGAACAAGATCGTGGTTTCTTATGTTGAATAAGCAAGTCGTGACGCATGCTCAAAACTAGTAGTGCTCTCGCCCGCTTCACGACTGCGTGTGAACCCGCCTTTAGGGACCAATAACCTAGATGTTAGGCCCCTCAAAACAACAATTATTATCATCATCATCTATTGTCATGATCTCTCCCCCATGTGATTATCACCACGCGTTCGGTCCCTATATAAAAAAGGCCTTGAAGGGTCGACGATTCATGTCGGACGAGGATGTGCAGCAGGCGGTTGAAGACTTCTTCACGCAGCATGATACGGTGTTTTACCACACGGGGATCTTTAACCTGGTGCGTCGGTAGGATGAGTGTCTTAATGCTCACGGCGATATTACCTGATTGACATACCTATTCTGGACTGTACCGCCGTCAAACGGAAACTTTTTGATCACGCCTTATAGAATTTGTCTACCACGCAGCACAGCCGTGCGCGTTAAATCGCTCACCATGACTGTGACGGGCATCTGCTGCAAATCCAGAGATCAGAGGTTCAAATCCCGGCGCTGACAGCAGCTATCCTGATTTTGGTTTTCCCCCGTTTCTTTCCACACTCCCTCCAGGCAAATGCCAGGATTGTGCCTTACTTCGAGTCCATGGGCACCTACCTCATCCTTGTTCCTAATACAGATACACACACTACTACAGTCATCCCATAAATACAGATTATCAGACAAGTTCAACACACACCCAACTACAAGGGGCTGATGACCAAGATGTCCCAAGCTCCTAAAATGAATTAACAACTCCTCACTTTTTCCACAGTAGGCCTATGCCTTCCTTCGGAGGGGTAGTAAAGCCGGCGGTCCCATGTCGTAGATTTATGACATGTAAAAGAACCTTCCACTAATTACAGTTGTGTGAAGCTATATTATAGGTTAGATTTGACTAACGCTCTTAGGTTCCAACATTCGTCGCCAGGAGCCGTCTGCGGTGGCATCTAGTAACCAAGTTCAGAACTAGTTGTCGTCGACGGTGGTGTTTGGTAGCAAAAGTAGGAACCACTTGAAAATTGAATGTCTGCAGTCCTTACTTGAATTAAAAACAGATAACACACACTAATACAGCCATCACAGTTAACACCGGTTATTAGACAGATTCTACACACACCCAAAGTACACGGGGCTACATGACCGCGTTGTGGCAACCAACTCGGTTCTTCAAATTTTAACATTGTATAGAAGAAATGAGGGTGCGTGATGGCACAGTAGTCAAGCTGCTTGCCTCTCACCTAGATTGACCGGGTTTCATTCCCATGCATGTGAGATCTTCAAAGTTAAATGTTGCATCATGTAGTTCAGATTCCACGCAAAAAGGATGTGACGTGACTCATGATCACGAGATTAACGGCCAGTCAAAACTACAAGCTTCCTTCTACATAAGAAATTGAAATGCCAAGAGCTCTGGAATCCGCTGTTCGACTGTGTGGCGATTTGGCGAATGCGCACAGTATAGCAAATATTTTAATCAGTATGGACATTTCTGGCCTTTACCATTGAATATTTTCGCTGTGGTTTTGAAATGACCGGAACCCGGTTGCGAAAAACTGAGAGTACGCACGCATGCATAGGTATTAGTTCACCTTGTATCTGCGAAAGGGCAGCCTGTCGATTTTGCTTACATTTGAAGAAAACATAGTTTGAAATTGATAAAAAATACGCTATGCGATACAGGTCGCAACTAGTAAAATATGTGAAATATTCGTAAGTTAAAATCTACTTTTTACAAGCACTTATACCGCGATCCGTACGTGCCTAGGGGAAATGTTTAGTATAGTCGATGACGTTCAGACGTTGTTGCTCGTTTGTTTGATGTTTCAGTTTGAAATGCCCCTATATTTGTCAGCTGTATGAGTTTTACACAGTGCTTCGTTCCATGCCGATGTAGGGACATGTGTTAAAGTGCGAGGTATGGTGGTGAGTTATGAATGTTCATAAATTACATTTATATTCGACGATATCGAAAGGTAAATATTATATCCCAGGAAACTGTACTATATTGTAAAGCCATCATTACTTCCGAATTGACGTTTCAGTGTTACCCTAGAGTTATCTAGCGGCCAGAAGGAACATAACTTTAACTAGACAATCACAGGCAGCCATTGAAATCGATATATCACGACAAATTGACTTTCGTTCGCGATGTCGCGATTGAACGGACGAAACTCTAGCCTAGCACTGAAACGTAAAGTCGGAAGTAATGATGGCTTTACTATAATGAGGGTCATTATAGTACTAGTTTTCATTATGACACAGTTTCTCCCACCAATCAGAGCTCAAGATTTTCATTACGATCAGTTTGTCGCACATACGCTCAACGCTCAGAAAAATCCAATATGTCAGACATGAATTACATGATTTGAAAGTTGACAAAGGATATCGGATCAACCACTGTAGTTACAATCCTAAACACAAATACAAAATCAGCACGAACCCTTGCGGTAACAAGAAAATACTTTGAAACATGCAAGGAATTTAGGAATCTACGTCCAGAAGTTTACAACACACCATCCTTCTAGCCAGCTATAAATTACCGACATGGAAATTGTGCACCGTCCGAAATGTTTGCATAAATAAACTAGGGAATATTAGAACAGAAATAGCACTGTAAGTTAATACCACCAACTCCAATCTCTACACAGGACATTGCTTTCGTACGACTTCGGTGACAATATTAGTGAATACTAGTGCTGATCGGCACTAGACATCATGCAGGCTGTAAACATCTGACATTGCCAAGCAAAGAATATGATCTCTGCTTTCGAAGTTCCTTGACCCACGCATGCGATCTGTTTAGTCAGCAAACCCAGTGCGCTCTGTTCACTAACTGAAGTGACTGAATCCCGACAGATATTTATGAATATTTATGTTAGAACATATAATAAAGTTATAATTATCGTCGAACATAAACAGTCGTATGCAACTCGCCTATAATGGTAATTAAGACACTCGTATGGAAATTATAAAACTCGTGTCTTAATTATTGCAATTATAGGCTCGTTGCATAATGTACTATGAGTTGTTTAATTTAATTTAAAAGTTGCACTGCCCTCTCTTAAAGCCATGGTGAGACAAAGCCATTGATCGCTACTTGGTTAGATGACGACTGTCTGGACGAACCCTATGGCTGATATTAGGTTAAATGACGACTGTCTGGACGAAATCATCGGTTGATACTTGGTTACATGACGACTGTCTGGACGAATCCATTGACCGCTGTTAGGTTAGATGACGACTGTCTGAACGAAATCATTGGCCTCTATTAGGTAAGATGACGACTGTCTGGATGAAACCGAGTGTCTGGACGAAATAATAAATTAATAGATTTATTGAGATGTAAGTAATGTAGTCTATCCATACGGTTTTAGACACAAGTTACCTATCCAGACAAAAATCGAAAAATCCACGGAAAACCAATTTCAGCATGCATATATGTGAGGTGGGAATAGAGTACACCCCTTCTAAATTTTGCCTCACGAGGCTGAGTGTACCCTGTTCCAGCTCTCAGACCAGAATTAAATTTGAGATATGCAAAGGGGATGGATTTAGATCTCCAGTTACAACAAAAGTGGTGACGGATCCAGACCAAATAACTACAGATACACAGCTGTATTCAAATAGTACGAAATATTCAAGTAGTAATGTAGAATTATCAATCCTGAATGTTGAAAAACATTTGAAGTTCATTTGACACTCACATTACAGAAACTATATTTGAAAAATTACAGCGTACACGAACAGAAAAAAGCATGTCGACACTGCCAGTACTCAACTGAATGATGATGGTTTAGCCTCCGAAGAGGTCGAGTGCAGGTCTTTCTAGATGAGGCCCGTGGGCGTAATGAAGATGAAGTGCCACGGGAATTAACCCCAGGGGATTAAAATACCTGATGGCTCGGCCGGGAATCGAACCCGGGGCACTTTGGGCGTAGCGCGCAAACCATTTAGCCACGGAGCCGGACAGTACTCAACTTTTTTTCGCTGGGAGTGTCCGAGGACATATTCGGCTCGCCAGTTTCGTAGCTGCTTCGAGGCTGAGTTACAAGTACCGTCGCGTGTGGAGTGTTGTCTGGGGAGGAAAGTTTGAATGTAAGGACGAGGAGTTGGAAGGTAGCGGCTGTGGCCTATAGTTTGGGACCAACCCCGGCATTTGCCTGGAAGGAAGATGGGAAACCACTGAAGACCATCTTCAAGGTTGCCGGCGGGGAGATTCGAACCTCCTCGCCTCCCGGATTGGAGCGACTGCCAACAGCCATGCCGTAACGACCACGGCTAACTCACCCGGTAATACTCAACTGAATGGTTCTGAAGAGTTTCCTGCTTCCCTCGGAACAAAGTAACACTGTCAACGAAAGTTGTAGTGGGGGCCGAATTAAGATGAAGGGATGGATTTCAGGCACTTTACCTTATGATTTTCATACCTTTCTGGGAGTCATTCGCAAAATTTGAGGGAGTTCAAATTTGCAAGGTTCCCTTGAAAGTAGGAATTTACCACAATTAGTTGATATAATTAGTCTGATAGTGATGGTGATACATTACCTGTTTCTGTGTGGAAGATGAGGGCTGCATCGGTTGCTGAGCGCTTAGACAAGTAGTTCTCAACTGCTGCCACATAGTTGGAGATAGTGGCATCTACCCGAACATAAGGAATGGCAGCGTAGCTACTCATGTTCTGCACCTTCATCCAGCCGGTCCACGTGAAGTCCAGGATGGCGGTTATTCCACCTTTCACGTAGTCGCACACTGAAAAATGAAAAGTTTTTAAAATCTTGTTGTTGTTTCTTATTATAGTGACTGTGACATCGAGGTTATAATTATAGTCCCGTGTATTTGGGTACGTGTAGAATTTGTGTGATTTAGGGCCGGGATGTTGATGCAGTCAAAAAGTTAAAAAAAATTACTTAACTTTTTCAAAAAATGACTGTAATATATGTCCTAAAAATTCGAAAAATGCACTATAAAATAGAGAAAATGATCTTATAATACGAGGCACGTCCAGAAAGTAAGTTCCGTTTTTTTTCGTGTAGCCTCCTGAGAGGCCGAGTGCAGGTCTTTCTAGTCGACGCCCGTGGGCGACCTGCGCGTCGGGATGAGAGATGGAATGGATGAAGATGAATGAAACTGGGCAAGGATGTGGAAGGAAGCGGCCATGGCCTGTCAGAAGGTACTGTCCCATTGCCTGGTGTTGAAAATGGGAAACCACGGAAAACCATTTCAAGGACAGCCGACGGTGGGGCTCGAACCCACGCGTCTACCGAGTCAGCAGAGAGCTTGGCCCCTTGACCTAACGCAGCGCTTTAGCCCGCGTAGCCACTACTGTCGGTAGTTCTGTTTGGTAATTAAATTAAATTGTGTACAGATACAGAAACATTATTTATTGCTCAACATTCTACGCCTCTTAAACTACTTTTCCACATAACTGCCGAACTTTGCAGGCATTTGTCATAGCGTGGCACAAGTTTTTTGGATACCTTCCTCATTGAAGTTTGCCGCCTGTGCCTTCAACCAGTTGGAAACATCTTCTTTCAGCTCGTTGTCATTGTTGAAGTGTTGACCACCAAGGAAAGACTGGAGATGTGTGAACAGATGAAAGTCGCTAGGAGCGAGGTCAGGGCTGTACGGAGGATAGTCAAACACGTCCCAGCCAAATCCCTGTAGGAGGTTTTTCGTCACATTTGCAGTATGTGGTCATGCGTTGTCGTGAAGAAAAACAACGCCTTTTGACAGCAACCCTCGGCGCTTATTCTGTATTGCGCGGCGCAATTTCCTAAGTGTCTCGCAGTAAGCATCTGCGTTAATTGTTTGACCACGCGGTAAGATGCCTTTCCAGTCCCAGAACACTATGCACATCATTTTCCGAAGTGTCAGGATTTGTTTCGGCTTAACCTTTGATGGGGATGAAGTGTGCTTCCATTCCATTGATTGCCGCTTACTTCCAGGGGTGTCGTAAAAAACCCAAGTTTCATCTCCTGTGACTATCTGTGTCAGAAATTCTTCGCCGCCTTCATTGTAACGGGTCAAAAACTGAAGTGCACTACCCATCCGTTTTGTTTTGTGTTGCTCCGTAAGAATCTTTGGTACCCAACGTCGGCAAAGTTTACGAAAGTACAGTTTTTCAGTAACAATTTCATGAATTAGTGATCGTGAGATTTGGGGAAATTCCATAGCGAGAGCACTAATTGTAAACCTGCGGTTTTCCCGGATCTTGTCATCAATCGCGTGAACCAGTTCTTCTGTAACCAAAGATGGACGCCCACTTCGTTCTTCATCGTGCACTTCACTACGTCCTTCATTGAACTGTCGGACCCATCTTCTCACCATTGAATCACTCATCGCATTTTGTCCATACACTTCGCAAATTTGCCGATAAATTTCTGTTGGTTTCACTATCCTAGCATTCAGAAAACGAATCACAGATCTGATTTCACAAGCGGTGGGATTTTCAATCAACACCGACATTGTACGAGTAAACATGCACAACAACGCGTACGTGGCTGACAGCGCTCTCCAAATGGCGCACGTTTCTTCTCCTTGATACAGAGCGTCTACCGAGCATATGTGGAACTGCGCTGCAGCGGAACGTACAACTACACACATCAAAAAAAGTTTTGCATCACCTCGGTTCCCAGATCTCCGGCATATAGACGTTGACTGTGTATATTGTATCCAAGATACAGTCCCTTTGACTGTTCATAGATGTCACTAAAACTGCTCAAAGATGTAAACAACCATGCATGAGCAGGGCCTATTAGACGGAGGGGGTACGACAGCCGATCAGTTCCAGTCATTCCACCAGGACGAAGGTACGCTGCTCATGTTGTCTGTAGTTCTACCATGCCTAGAAGGTCAATACCGCAGTTCGATCGCGTCCGCATTGTTACTTTGTGGCAAGAAGGGCTCTCAACAAGGGAAGTTTCCAGGCGTCTCAGAGTGAACCAAAGCGATGTTGTTCGGACATGGAGGAGGTACAGAGATACAGGAACTGTCGATGACAGGCCTCGCTCAGGCCGCCCAAGGGCTACTACTGTAGTGGATGACCGCTACTTACGGATTGCCGCTCGGAGGAACCCTGACAGCAATGCCACCATGTTGAATAATGCGTTTCGTTCAGCCACAGGACGTCGTGTTTCAACTCAAACTGTGCGAATAGGCTGCATGATGCGCAACTTCACTCCCGACGTCCATGGCGAGGTCCAGCTTTGCAACCCCGACACCATGCAGCGCGGTACAGATGGGCCCAACAACATGCTGAATGGACCCCACGGAATTGGCATCACGTTCTCTTCACCGATGAGTGTCGCATATGCCTTCAACCAGACAATCGTCGGAGACGTGTTTGGAGGCACCCTGGTCAGGCTGAACGTCTTAGACACACTGTCCAGCGAGTGCAGCAAGGTGGTGGTTCCCTGATGTTTTGGGGTGGCATTATGTGGGGCCGACGTACGCCACTGGTGGTCATGGAAGGCTCCGAAACGGCTTTACGATACCTGAATGACATCCTCCGACCCATAGTGCACCCATATCGGCAGAATATTGGAGAGGCATTTGTCTTCATGGACGACAATTCTCGACCTCATCGTGCACATCTTGTGAATGCGTTCCTTCAAGATAACGACATCGCTCGACTACAGTGGCCAGCATGTTCGCCAGACATGAACCCTATCGAACATGCCTGGGATATGTTGAAAAGGGCTGTTTATGGACGTCTTGACCCACCAACCACTCTGAGAGATTTACGCCGAATTGTCGTTGAGGAGTGGGACAATTTGGACCAACAGTGTCTTGATGAACTTGTGGATAGTATGCCACGGCGAATACAGGCATGCATCAATGCAAGAGGACGTGCTACTGGGTATTAGAGGTAGTGGTGTGTACTGCAATCTGGACCACAAATGCTGAAAGTCTAGCTGTATGATGGTACAACATGCAATGTGTGGGTCTCATGAGCAATAAAACGAGCTGAAATGTTGTTTGTGTTGATCTCTATTCCCTTTGTATTTAACGGTTCCGGAACTCTTGGAACCGAGGTGATGCAAAACTTTTTTGATGTGTGTAGTTGAAGACACATGCGGCACACGTCTATGAAGAAGGTATACAAAAACTCGTGCCATGCTACGACAAATGCCTGCAACATTTCGGCAGTTATGTGGAAAAGTAGTTTATGGGTTGTAGAATTTTGTGCAATAAATAATTTTTCTGTATCTGTACACAATTTAATGTTATTACCAAACAGAACTTATTTTCTGGACGTACTTCGTAATAAAGTCACCAATATTTCAAAAATGACATCTTGCTCAAACTGAAAAGTCAATCAAAATAGATTTCTAGCACTTAACAAAAGGTTTATGTTCACTTTAGTCTGAGTTGCACTGCACTACTAATGTCATTCTGATGTTGACAAATGTAAACGATCTGCAGTTATTAGCCAACAAGTTTTTATATCTCGAAAAGCTGCGTTCAACATCAACTGATGTGATCGGAGCGTTCTTGAAGTGAGGAAGGTCGTTTGCTGTAAATCGTCCTCAATCCCATCCGTGCAGTTGTTTTCACCAGAAAAAATGTCTGATATTTTGCATAATGTTATATACCCGGTGTTTTTGTATGACAATTATTTCAGTTTTCATGCAATACCCGCAGCAATTTCGCCATGATTGTTGCTAAGACTAGTCTCCCATTAAGGAAATGGAATCCATATTTCAATATTTTAAATTATCTTGTATCAGCTACTAACTTCTTCTTAATTCTGAGAGACGTAACTCCCTCATATAAAGCTGCGACATGACTAAATTGAAGAGAAAAAAAACAACAACTCAAAGGGCAGATTTCTCTAAAATAAGACCCAAAAAATCTACCAAACGTAAAAAAATGCTCTTTAAATGGAAAAATAACACAAAAAATGCAAAATAAAAATGACATATTTGAAGACGGGGTGGCCCGTCTGGAGTTTATATGTACTTCAGCTTTGTTTCAGACAGCTCAGTAAAAAGACGACATGCCATCAACATCCGGGCCCTATACTCTTTGTTATTTTATGTTCGACCCTCACTATTATGTGTCAGAAAACTGTATCATTATGATGGCCATTATAACACTGTTTTTCATTACGATACAGTTTCTCCAGCCAATAAGATCCCGTTCATTGACCAATTAGGTAACGATACCTTCGCGCATGCACTCAAAATCCAACATGTCGGACATAAACACAACATGGAACTATAATAAATTACCGACATAGAATACGCACCGTCCATATGTTCGCGTAAATAAACTGGCGAATATGAGACAAGAAATAGCACTGTACCTTAATATCACCAACCCTAATTTCTACACAGCGCATTGCCTTCAAACGACTCCGGTGACAATATTACTGAGGGACGGCAGATGTAAACATATGGCCTGCATAATATGGCATTGCAAGCACACAGAGTGCATGCGTCGGTCGTTCAGAGATCTTGAAAGACAGAGATATCATACCCAGCGCTCGCTCTCCGATCACAAAATTCAAGTGGCTGCCTCTCAACAGATATTTATGAATATTTATGTTAAAACATATAATAAAGTTATAATTATCGTCGAACATAAACAGTCGTATGCAACTCGCCTATAATGGTAATTAAGACACTCGTATGGAAACTATAAAACTAGCATACGCTCGTTTTATAAACATACTCGAGTCTTAATTATAGCCATTTTAGGCTCGTTGCATAATGCACTAGTAATGGCTGTATAGGGTGCTTCGTTGCTGCTAGCATCAGTGCCTTGCTCGACAGTGGCCCGTCCGTCACGCGGCGACTGCAAAGTCCCGTTCTACAGGGATGACCCTCACTGTACGTATATTATTAAGAAGATAAAAGACTGAATGGATTGAAACATAGGAAGAAGGTAAATTAAAATAAAAATAGGGCTCAATCCTCTAAGACTGAGTACTTCGAAGATCGATATTTGAACCTCTTGAAGTGGATCCAAACAGAAGCAGTCGGCACATCGCTGCAGTGGCAGGAGTGTTCCATTGAACTATCCTAGGAACATTAGTGGAAGACCTGCAATTCCCCAATCACCTGCAGCGTGTTCAGCATCTATCGGAGAGAGATTATGCACCACATGAATGTGTTACAGACTGCCGAATCCATTAAGGTTGATTTGTAGTCATATTACGTCCGATAATATTAAACCACACTGCCGAAGTTGATCGTGATGTAACTGGAAGATACATCATATAGCAGCGACGTCAAATTCACTGTAATCTCACCATTCATATGTTTTTAATTCTTTTTTTTAAATGTATAACATCTTTCCACTAGGTTGCTGGATATTTTTGTGGGAGTGATTTTGAAAAATGGGACGGAAGTGGATCGGAACGATCGTGGTGGCACCAGCTGGCAGTGGTGGATTGAACGTAAGTGTAAGACTCACTGCCAACTCGATCGATCGATCCAGCTGGCAGTAGTAAGAGAAACAATGAGCGCGCGGTGTCGGAAATTGATACCATGACGTACTCTCGGCCATGTGGAATGTATATGACATACTGAACGGTAAACGCTCATGCGAACTCTGGTGTCAAGTGATTGAAACAAAGCACATTGTACATGTTCGAAGTCTTCGTATCAGTATTTAAATGGTAAAAGGCCTTAATATCAAACATTGTAAGTAGTCGGCATTGCCGGCATTATGTTTCTGCACAATGGCAATTCAAATATTAACCCACATAACGGTAATGCAGTCATCAATATAATATAATCGTTGTGGTTATACGAGAATTGAGCAAGTCTTCATGAACTATTGCTGAATACATTCTCTTTACTCACAAGAGGGCCTATTAATAAGGCATTTTAAACTCAATTTCACGCAGGAACATTATCGAAAGAAGCAAAATTTAAATGAAACTTAATTCCGTAATGCAGTATTATTGGAACGTGGAAATAAGTCACCATCTTGTACTCAATATTTGCGTAGTCGAAATAGCCAGGGGGTTAGCGCCTATGACTTTGAATCTAGAGATCTCGGGTTCGAATCCCGGACGGGGCAGATATTTTTGCTACCAGATTATCATTTTAAACGAAATTTATCATATCAATATGACTCATTTTAACAGAATCCATATGAAATTACGTGTTGGTCTGTGAATGAAGAGGACCTGTTTATAAGGAATTTAAGGTTATGAGCGATGTCGCGTCTATTAATCTAGTTGATCCATATCGTATTCTTTATTTAGGCTAGTGCTGGTGGAAGCTACAAATCATCTAATAAAATGAGTTCCGTATTATAAACTACAATATCTGTAAAACACTCCCTTTTACAATAGAGTAATATTTGTGCCAATAATAGTATAAAATACCGGTGTATCAACAATTTCACGTGAGGTTTCTTCTATGTGAGATGTTACACATCATATGCGACTACTGTAAGGCTCGTAATTTTTTTGGCGAGGTTTCTTTTTATTTAAATTTCTAGTAGTGTTTTGTAAGGATATCCATTTTCTCTTTTATCTTTGTAAATTTAGTTTTAAGATTATTTCAATTCAATATACGCTAAGAAGGTGTCATTGAACACCGAAACATGTACGTTTAAGGAGTGATTAAACCACATTCATTAGTGTTTGACAAGGCGGTTTTGAATAAGATAGTACTATCAGTCAACACGGATATTAATTATTACCATTGTCAAAATGGTTAATGTTAACACATTCTATGAATGGGTCATTCATCAATCTACGAACTAAAGAAGAATGAGGATTGGGGGACTTTTGACAGGCATGTATGAAAGGGAAAGGATGATCAGGCCTGCTCCAAATTCAAAGGAAAAAGGAAACAAAACCCGGACCCAGCTCAAGAATCCCTCTAGAGTCTCAAAAGTTCGAAGCTCACCAGCTTCACAGCGTTTGAGAGTGTAGTGGAATGGACTAAAGAACTTTTTTCTGTCTGAAATAACTACAAAAACAAATTTTATATATATTATTTAATTTCACCTCCTTTACTATATGTTTAATTTTTAACATTTTCTAACTCCCAAGCAAATAGGATACAAAAAGTAGGTTAGCACAGGCAAGGAAAGCATTTATACAGAAAAGGAATCTGTTGACATCGAATATAGATTTAGGTATTAGGAAGTCATTTTTGAAAGCCTTTGTCTGGAGCGTGGCGCTCTATGGAAGTGAAACTTGGACTATTGGTGCAGCAGAAAAGAGGAGAATTGAAGCGTTTGAAATTTGGTGTTACAGGAGAATGATGAAGATCCGATGGGTAGATAGGGTTACGAATGAAGAGGTATTAAGACGAATGGGAGAGGAGAGATGTTTCTGGCAACTGCTAATGAAGAGAAGAGATAGGTTGGTAGGACACATGCTAAGACACCCAGGTATAGCAAACTTAGTTATGGAAGGAAGGGTCGAGGATAAGAACTGTAGGGGTTGACCAAGCTTAGAATATGTTAAACAGATTGCCTAGGATGTTGGGTGCGGTAGCTATGTAGAGATGAAACGATTAGCTCAGGACAGGGAAGCATGGATAGCTGCATCAAACCAGTCGAAAGACTGAAGACTCAAACATACAACTCCCAATCTGTTGAATAGATTTCTTTCAACAGCCCTAAGAAAGTTTATTGTTTGACTCTAACTATAAAGTAACATTTTTCATTGACTTGCTACTCAATACTCGTTTCTTTTCTAAACATGTTTATTATTTTGATGATGAAGGTCATAATGTGGCCGAAACCGGTTTCATAAGAACAATAATAATTATATTATTTATTGACTTAAGGTCTCATTCTTTTAATTTTCTCCCAAACTTTGTCAATAAGAGTGATAATTTTCTTATTTTTTGTTTCATCTTACTTAGGCTACATGTTTTTTTATTGGGCTGATTGAAAGTAATTCTGCAAGGAGCCGAACATGGCAATACAATTTTTCTCTTCCGAAATTATCAATTTAGAAATTAATATTTTTAATGTCATAAATATTTAACTGAAAGTAAGTTCTTTAGGGAAGTCAGTCTTATGCCGCCTATGTTTAAACATGAACAATGATGTCCCATTACCTCAGCAACTAATGAATTCAAAAGGATGAAAATTTTGCAGGGATTAGCATGTACCTATTTCTATTCACCCTACTAGAATAGTTTATCTACAGCTGATAGTTACACAACTATATTTTTTAAACATTTAGGTTAGTTCTATGGGGGACGTGTTCTGCACTTACTGTTAGAGGATATTTTAAATGACGTTTTACACTTGGCTGAGTAATTTTGGTAGAAAACAACAGACACAGCATGATAAAGATATGGTGAAAATATCATGTCTCTATATCAATTACTTCCTGAGAAAATGGGTCAAATGTGCAGAAATATTAAATGCTTCAGAAATTGGATTTAAGAGTTAGACATAGGTATAAACTTACAATTACTCTCACAGCAAAATCATGTACTCTTCCTTTATGCATCTGATGGCGCCACTACTGTTATGACAGTGATGCCACATGAAATGGAGTCTCTACAAAACAAAACAAAATCGCAGGTTTCTGAATTAAACAATTTTGGAAATAAATTTTTTAAACATCAAACCAGTCAAAAGACTGAAGACTCAAACAACAAAGTAAATGTGTGTCATTTCCATATATTAAAGTGAGATGACAAGTATTAATTCAATTATTATGTTTTTAGCCGCCCACGTGGTGTTGGAGTAGCGCGCCTGCCTCTCACCCGGAGGCCCCGAGTTCGATTCCTGGCTCCATCAGGGATTTTAGAAACTGACGTGAGGGCTGGAACGGGGTGCACTCAACCTCGTGAGGACAATTGAGTAGCTGTCTGACAGTGAGGCTGCGCCCCGATCACGAAAACCAAGATTAACGGCTGAGGGGACCCGATGAGTTGATCACGCGTCGCCACAATATCTGCAGGCCAAATGGCTGGACAGCGGTCGCTTGGAAGGCCTAGGCCCTCACGGGCCGTAGTGCTAGGGGTTATTATTATGTTTTTAATGTCTTAAAATTACAATAGACTGATATAGAATACGTAATTTTGTTCAGAAAACTTCGAAGATGTTTTAAAGCAACAAAAAAGAGCATATTTTGACCCTCCTCCGGGGCTGGTTCCCCTTAAAGTAAGTTCTGTTAACAAATCTAATGCCAAATTTTAAAGTAAAACTTGTGAAAATTGTGACAAGTAGCTTTTCAAATGTAGCGTTCCTCATAACGACTACAAATTTGATTACGGGAGATCAACCAATTGTTTCCTATCTTGGTATAATACCTAATATTTAGCCTACTACACAAATGTACAGGAATCTTTAAAAAATGTAGAAGTAAATTTCAGTCATCGGTCCCCTTAATAAAATCTCATAATTAAATCTGAATAAATTAAATTACAAAGTATTTGTTATTCTGCTACTATGTCACTTTATCATCGGATTGAAATGAAAAGAATCCGGCGATGATCGCCAGCGAAAATCGCCAGTCCCACCGATGCACGTCGCTGTAAAGAAACCATCCCCATTTGTTTACATGGAGAGTTAATGTAAAGATGATCGCTAGCGATGATTGCTCGGCGATCATCGCGGTAGCAAAACCAGACCTTTACACTTACCGGTATTAAAACTGCCTTCTTCATTTTCTCGCTCTACTACAAAGCGTTCAACGGTTAGCTTCAGGTCAATTGCCTTATAACTGTTTTCCAGATCAGAAAACTTGCTGGTGAAGACGGCTGCTATAGAGGATGGCTCTGATGACACCGTTGTCTCCGTGATTAGCACTGCAACGTAAATAAATAACCCTTGTATATATGTCTACAAGAATACCCAAAACAACTCACATAGAAATTATTGAACAATTAGGTACAAATAGAAACAGCCAATCACAGCCCAGTATACGGCTCGGATCGGGAGGGAGGCCACGCGCCCGAAAATATGCTAAATACATGCAGTAAACACACAAAAATTACACCAATTGATAAGCATACACACAGGAACATTAATACATACTCCAAAACACACATAAAACACAACATAGCCAAAATACAGGCCAAATACATATCCACCAATTACAGCCCAGCACACACAATTCCCCACGGTGGGCAGTAGCGAAATCAGAGTTCATCTCGCGTGGATTACTGATACCTATCGTGAGGTATCATATACTCACCCAGCCGTGATAAGGACCCCAAGGAACGAAGCTAACACTACATATTAACTGATATACCATGGGAGACCTAACAAATTACCAAAACACCTAGATAACCGTTTACCATTTGGAGATGCCTTCTAATTAACAAACATACTACTGAGGCTGCTGCTGTCACTTTAAATTCATGAAACCCACCTACTTCCGCAGTAGCTGGACGGTCTTTATGACTCATATGCTCAGGTGATGTGGGACTGGCCATGGCGCCGAGTACGCTTGGCGATAATCCAATAACATTAAATCATACAAAGAAAAAATGTTACCTTACATCCGAAGCTAACACTACATATTTATATTAGCTAGACGCAACTCACATTAAAAACAAATAAATAAACGAAAGGTAAAACATTGAACAAAAATAAAATAAATTAAATTTCGGGGTATAAGGAAAAGTTCAAACATATATTTGGAGGGAGCAAAACTAGAATACGTTTCTCACTTCCAGTATCCTGGAAGTATGGTCTCCAAGGATAACACCCTCAAACAATAAATTCTAAATAGGACACAGAAAGCATCACATTTCTATAACCAAGTTCGGCACTTACTTTGGGACAAAAATATACCCTTGGCAGCAAAGGCAACGTTGTATCACACCTACTTTGTTCCAATCCTTACTTATGGTATGGAAACATGTACTGTACATTGCTAAGTAAGGATTACAGTAGAATTCAATCCACATAAATGAGATTTATTAGGACTATGAACCAAAGTACCAGGAGAGACAAGATCAGAAATGAGGTACACAGAGCATCAGCTGGCATCAGGGTCCCTGTTACCAACTTTCTGGGGAAACGCAGACCTCAGTGGTATGGCCATGTAATGAGGAAGGATGGCTCTAGAACAGATAAGAAGAACTTCAACCTGGATGTCAGAGGGAAGACACCAAAAGGAAGACCAAGGAGTCGACGGATAGAGACAGTTCGATCAGAGGTGGAGAAGAATGGTTTTAACTGGGACGATGTCCAAGAACAAATGGTGTACCAAGATCGGGCAAGATGGAGAGCACTTGTTTGCCACACCCGGGAAACTGGATATGGAAAATGATGATGATGATGATGATGAAAAAGCAAGCAAGCTTGTAGTTTAACGTGACCGTTAATCTCGAGATCATGAGCCACGGGACCTCCTTTTTACGTGGAATCCGAACCACAGGACATGGCATTTCACTTCGAAAATCTCACATGCATTGACCGGGAATCGAACCCGGACCACCTTGGTGAGAGGCATACAGCTATACCGCTGAGCCACCACGCCCCCCTTGATGATGATGATGATGATGATGAAGTAGCTCATTAGGGCATTAGTATTTAAGCTTTCAGTCAGTGAATATAAAATCATTCCAATTACTGGAAATAACATGAAATAAATTATGTAACTTAATGGAAAATATGTTTTTGAAAAGCTCAAATGCTTCACCTATCTTGGAACAGTGTAAAACAGCGAGAACTTGGTTACAGAGGAAATAAATCAACGAATCATGATAGGTATCAGAGCATATTACGCCAACAGCAAACTGCTAAAATCATCTCTACTGTCAAGAAAAACAAAGATGACACTATACAATACTTTGATCAGACCTGTTGTTACGTATGGCGCAGAAACCTAGACCATGTCGTCACGCACTCCGTATCTTTGAAAGAAAGGTTTTACGGAGGATTTGTGGCCCAGTGAAAGAAGGAGAAGTGTGGAGAATAAGATATAATCGAGAGTTAGACACAATTCTTCGAGGTGAAGATATTGTGAGATTTGTAAAGGCAAGGAGGATTGCATGGTTGGGTCATGTAGAGCGGATGGGTAGTGAAAGGATTCAGAAGACACAGTTACATGGGTAAATGGTAGGAATAAGGAATCGTGGAAGGCCAAGAAGTAGAGGACGATCTGAAGACTATGCAAATCAAGAGATGGTGGGAGAAAGTAGAAAGAAGAGATGAATGGAGAACAATCGTGATGGAGGCCAAAGCTCATCCTGGGCTGTAGCGCCGAGGAAGTAAAGATGTATATATATTGTTACGGACTATTGAAGAAGAGGAAGAAGAAGAGGAGGAAGAGGAAGGCTATGGAATGACATGTTTCGCTCGTCAAGCGAGTATCATTAGATCCAAATATGCAAGACAATTAGCTCTACAAAACACTATAAAACCTACAGTAACACCCACAGACAGTCCCTGCCCTCCAAAAACAAACACCCGTCCGAAAATTTATTAAATGTGGTAATTATTACTAATATATATTAAGGTATTAAGCACCCGAAAAGAGAACTATTTATTTTTATGTTGCAAAAATTTAGAAATGACTCCCGGCACTAAAGCAGTCTTCCTCCCCCCAAACTAATCTATGAAAGTGTAGCTACTATTCATCATATCATCATCATCCTTTCATGTGTTAGTCCTAGAAGAACAGTTACGGTCTACACAAGAGATTTCAATTTTCACGCCATCTTTTCCTGGGGCGACCTAGAGATCTCTTCCCACCGGGGCAGCGTTGACGACAGCTTTAGGGATCCTGCTTCTGTCTATCCTGTTGAGGTGTCTTAGCCAATTTCTTTGGTATTCATGGATGTATTCCAATATAGGTCTGCTGTTAAGACCATTCAGCACTTCTGTGTCTCGTTTCTGATCCCACTTAGTGACTCCTGCTGTTCGTCGCATATATTTCATTTCGGCGGTAGTTATTCGTCTCTCATCGCATTTCCCCAGGGTCCACGCTTCGCTACCATAGCAAAGTACCGGTCTTGCTAAGGTTTTGTAAATTCTTGTTCGGGTGTGTTTTCGAACTAATGATGGTCTAAAAACGTTATTGATGATTCCTAAACATCTGTTGAATTTATAGATTTTCTCGGGTTGTAGCTACTATTGATAGACATAAGCAGTAAGTCCTAATCTACAGTAGAATTGTAAACTAATATGTGGAAATTAACTACAAGTACTTTTTTGAGATGATTAAAAGCTAAAACTACAACATAAAATATTGTTTGTCTACTAATGTGTTGATACTGTTGTGAAATGTCTTCAGGCTGCTCATACAACTAGTTTGTGTCTAGGCTTTAGTAAAATATTTAAATAATAATCTGAGTTCTTTGAAATTGAGTAGCTTTCATAAAAGCATGTAGCCTATCTCTTGAATAGTTTTCCGATTATGTAAGAATATATAGTCACCTCATTGTAACGTTTAGGTAATGTGCCAAATAAGACCCACTTAATGTTTAAAGATATTTTTGTATTTTTACTAGAAGGGGAAAAATCTGAACATTGTCCTGGATTTAATTTGAAGGCAAGCAGTAATGAAAACAAGGGTTGCTAATTATAATCAATGGAAAATATTTTAGTAATGAAACAATATTTTAAATGTGAGTCTTCTTGTTCTGTTTCAAATAAGGCCGATGAAAATGAAAATCCACGACCTGCTTCCAGTCGACTGACCGGGTCAGGGAATGGAATGAATGAAGCCCCCATCTAGCGGCGAAGATATTAACTGTGCCGGCTGCCGAAGCCTATCGCACTCCCCTGGCGAAATGCTTAAATGAACGACAAATGAAATTAAATGATAGTGGAGATTGTTGCTGGAATGAAATTTGTGACAGGGAAAACCGGAGTAACCGAAGAAATACCTGTCTGCCCCCGCTTTGTCCAGCACAAATCTCACATGGAGTGACCGGGATTTGAACCACGGACCCACCGATGAGAAACCGGTGCTCCGCCTAAGCCACGGGGGCTCTAAATAAGGCCGCTATGTACGGTAAATGAAAAGAGATAAAGAAATGCACATTAAGCCGAAAATATCAATACAGTATATTAATCTACAAATCATATTCTTTGAAATTATATACACCAGGTTTATGTATGTTGCATTTCAAAAACATGAAGAAGTTTCATTAAAATACCTAGAAATAGTAACAAAAAGAGCTTCGGACGCCGTTTACTACTCGACTGTAGCAAATATCGCTGAATCGTTCGTTTCAACATTATTTTGTAGCTTCTAGTCAAGCCGTTTAAGGCTAGTAGCTATCAGAAACACTAAGAATCTTGTAGAATGTCAAAAATTCTGCTAATAAAGGCACAGATGGACCTTATTTGGCTCAAGTACTTTATACAGTGGAACGTGGCTAATTCGAACTTCTATAATTCGAAATCTTCTTTAATTCGAATTTTTCTCTTGGTCCCTAGCATTTTATATACAATCAATGCTAAAACATCGTGGTTAAATCGAATTATAGCCTATTTTGGATAATTCGAAGTTTTTAGTGTAAAAAGCCGATCGGAAGCCAAACAGTTGGGTCAGTTGGGTCAGTTACCGAAAAAACTGTTCCGAGTGCAGCCCAAGCAACAAACCACATCACAGAACTTTGGCGTTTTTTAAAGGTAGAAATGACGTAAGTGGTTCTGTTTTCCGTTCCTTAAATTTGTTAGATTCTTTTGTGATGGCTGAGAGACTTAATTGTAGGAAACAGGTAAAATCTCAAACTATTTTGAAAAACAGTAGATGTCTCTGAGACTTAACTAGATTGCTGGATAACTACTGTCGTTAAATAGGTGAATAGTACATTTTGGTTTTATTTTTCATTTGAAACTTTTGAGGTTATTCACGATACAGTTTTTAACCTATTTTCAATTTTGAAAAAATAGGCTTATGAGATCACCTTTTGCCCGTGTGTGTGTGCGTGTGTGTGTGTGTGTGAGGTGTGTGTGTGTGTGTCCCCTAATAAATTCTAAACGGCTGGAGCGATTTCAATGAAACTTGGTAAGTTCATAGCACTATTCCGGGCGACCCGGACCGTGCCCTTCAAATTTTGTTACGTCTCACCAATATAACATGGCGGCTGTGCGAAGTATTTCACCAGCATTCAATATCTCCGAAACTATTACCGATATCGCCCTGGAATGTTTTACGGTGATAAAGGGAACTACTAGAAGTTCACCTATGTGATTCTTGAAAAACTGGTAACTACAAAACCAACATGGCGGCCAAGCGAAGTTGCGACATTTAAATAGACGTTTCTCGCGATTTAACCAACCAAACGCAATAAAATTTGGTACAGTATATGTTTATACACTTTGTAATGCACCGACATCTAACTTCGTTCAATTGTTTACATAACCACAAGATGGCGGCTGTGCGAAATATTTCACCGGCATTCTATATCTCTGATGCTATTAGCGGTATTACCCTGAAATTTTTTACGGAGATAAAGAGCACTGCTAGAAGTTCACCTATAAGATTTTCAAAAACCGGTTAACTACAAAACGAACATGGCGGCCAAGCGAATTTAAAAATTTAAATAGATCTTTCTCGCGATTCAATGTTCCGAACGCATTGAAACTTGGTACAGGAAATGTTTATACATATTGTAATGCACTGGTATCTAATTTATTTCAATTGTTTACATAACCTCAAGATGGCGGCTGTGCGAATTTTTAAATTAAGTTTTTATTTCTTGTGTCGTAATTATGCGATCGAAGTGGAAGTTAGAATAATGAACCTACGCAATAATTTTCCTTTAATGGTACATGACTCTATGCCCTATGCATTTAACAATCCAACATGGCGACCATCCGAAATATTTAGACGGCTATGAATATCTACGAATCTATTACAGCAATCAAACTGAATATTTTTATGTTCATAGGTGCTATGAACTTAAGTTTACCTATAAGACTTTCAATAACCTGGTGATCACAAATCCAACATGGCGGCGACGCAATATATAAATATTCACATGGACGTTTCTCGCAATTTAACCATCCGAGTGAAGTGAGACTTGGCACAGTAAATCCTGGTATGAATGTTAATCCACTGGCATCTAATTTCTTTCAATTGTTTCCATAACCACAAGATGGCAGCTGTGCGAAATTTTAAAAACTAGTTTTTACTTCTTGTGTCCTAATCATGCGATTGAAGTTCGAATGTTACACCTACACAATAATCGTCATGTAACAGTACATGACTCTAGGACCTACATAAATGAAGTCCAACATGGCGACCATCCGCAATATTTAGTCCGTTCTCAATATCTATGAATCTATCACAGCAATCAAACTGAAATGTTGTATGTTGATAGTGGCAGTTAACATAAGTAGGATATATGAAAATAGGCTGTATAGTTCTTCAGAGAACTACTTGTTATAAAGTACCCTTGCCTGTTAATCTGCTTTGTTGAACGTAAATCATTATGCAAACGTAATACAATATACTGTATTTTCTGTACCCTTTTCGAAGAACTTTCTTCATTCGAATTTTTGGATAATTCGAATTATTTTACTGGTCCCCTGAGGTTCGAATTATCAAAGTTCCACTGTATCTACATTTCGAATACCGACGCTGATAGCAAAGAGATGTGTTTCATTTTTCATTTATTTTCCACATCCTCTATATTAGATTGGCTTAAGACAGAGATTATTCTTTATTGCAACCATCACTGCTTACGTATGATTATTGATTAGAGTAATTCCGCAAGAGTCTAACATGAAAACATGCTGAGGGACAATTAACCCGGCAGGACGCGTGCTCTGTTCTGTAACGTATAGGTGGGCGCTGAGTAAATTTTACTTGATCGGTTTATAATTATGAAACACCATATGTAATCACACTCCTAATTGCAAAAGCAATTATTCTATCGTCTGCCATTAGCTCCCAACAATCAATAGTGGTCTTGGCATTTCGAGCTTCTCCTTTGTGACCTGGTAAAAGAATATTGATATTTATGTTCGACCCTAACTATTATGTGTCAGAAAACTGTATCATAATGAGGCTCATTATAACACTATTTTTCATTATGAAACAGTTTCTCCCACCAATCAGAGCTATAGAAACAGTTGTGTGACCAATTAGATAAGGATACCTTCGCGCATGCGCTCAAAATCCAACATGTCTATATACATTACCGAAAGTGCACCGTCCATATGTTCGCGTAAATAAACTGGCGAATATGAGACAAGAAATAGCACTGTACCTTTATATCCCCAAAACCAATTTCTACACAGGGCGTGGTTTTGAAACGACTTCGGTGACAGTTTTACTGAATACTGGTGCACAATCTAAACATATGGTATTGAAGCACACAGAGCGTATGCGTCGGTTGTCCAGAGAGCTTGGACAACAGAGATTTACTACCCACCGCAGCACCCGATCACAACATTCTAGTGACTGAACAGATATTTATGAATATTTATGTTAAAACATATAATAAAGTTATAATTATCGTCGAACATAAACAGTCGTATGCAACTCGCCTATAATGGTAATTAAGACACTCGTATGGAAATTATAAAACTCGTTTACGCTCGTTTTATAAAAATACTCGTGTCTTAATTATAGCCATTATAGGCTCGTTGCATAATGTACTATTATGTTCGACCATGGCGAAATGTAAATATTATTATGTCAGAAAACTGTACTATAATGAGGCTCATTATAGTACAAGTTTTCATTATGATACAGTTTCTCCCACCAATCAGAGCTCAAGAAACAGTTGTGTGACCAATTAGGTAAGGATAGCATCGCAACTGCGATGACTTCCGCGGCCTCCTAATTTAAATTTCACTGCGTGGCTAGGGTCATAGTGGGGGTATTCGAGGAGGCCATGGTCGAATATAAGGTATTTTCTGCGTCCCATGCGCTCTGTTCAGCACATAAAACTGGCGAAATCTCGACAGATATTTATTAATATTTATGTTCGAACATAAAATACTTATAATTATCGTCGAACATAAACAGTCGTATGCAACTCGCCTATAATGGTAATTAAGACATTCATTATAAAACTCGTTTCGCTCGTATTATAAACATACTCGTGTCCTAATTATTGCCACTATAGGCTCGTTGCATAATGTACTATTTGCGCTCTGGTCGGCCCCTTTGAGGAATGATACTTTTGTATCACACGGTACCATCCTTCCCCTTACAAACAAACCTAACGGTGTATTATCCTCATCAACTTCATATTCAGATTCAGATTCAGTGTTCTGGCGGACAGCTGTCCTGCTCGGTATCACTGCCAGGATGACTTTCAAAAACTAAGTCTATATCTGAATATTGTCACTTCCACCCACAATTTCATCATCACTAGGACTCGGATGTTTAGGAAAAATCATATTTTTTTTCTGGCAGATCCAGCTGGCAGTGGTAAGAGAAACAATTAGCGCACGTTGTCGAAAATTGATACCATGACGTACTTTCGGCCATGTGGAATGTATATGACATACTAAACGGTAAACGCTCATGCGAACTCTGGTGTCAAGTGATTGAAACAAAGCACACGGTACATAAGTAAAATTGTAGACTTTCACGACCGGCGTTGCAGTAGGAATCTCTGTTTTATAGGTCATGTTCCAAGCCCGCGAAACAGAGATTCCTATCACATGGTACATGTTCGAAGTCTTCGTATCAGTATTAAAATGGTAAAATGCCTTAATATCAAACATTGTAAGTAGTCGGCATTGCCGGTATTATGTTTCTGCACAATGGCTATTCAAATATTAACCCACATAACGGTAATGCAGTCATTATGAACTATTGCTGAATACATTCTCTTTACTCAAAAGAGGGCCTATTCATAAGTCATTTTAAACTCAATTTCACGCAGGAACATTATCGAAACAAGCAAAATATAAATGAAACTTAATTCCGTAATGCAGTATTATTGGAACGTGGAAATAAGTCACCATCTAGTGCACAATATTTGCGTAGTCGAAATAGCCGTGGGGCTGGTGCTTATGACTGTGAATCTAGAGATCTTGGGTTCGAATCCCGGACGGGGTAGATGTTTTTGCTACCAGATTATCATTTTAAACGATATTTATCATATCAATATGACTCATTTTAACAGAATCCATATGACATTACGTGTTGGTCTGTGAATGAAGAGGACCTGTTTATAAGGAATTTAAGGTTATGAGCGGTGTCGCGTCTATTAATCTAGTTGATCCATATCGTATTCTTTATTTAGGCTAGTGCTGGTGGAAGCTACAAATCATCTAATAACATGAGTTCCGTATTATAAACTACAATATCTGTAAAACACTCCCTTTTACAATTGATTAATATTTGTGCCAATAATAGTATAAAATACCGGTGTATCAACAATTTCACGTGTTCTATGTCAGTTGTTACACATCATATGCGACTACTGTAAGGCTCGTAATTTTTAGCCTACTTTTGACATTTTGCAAAAATGAGGAAAAAGTAGACTTATGAGATCGATCCGGGAAAATGTGTGTCTGTCTGTCCTTCTGTCTGTCTGGCTGTGTCTGTGTCCCGCCCCCCCCCCCTATCAACTCCTAAACGGCTGAAGCAATCAAAACCAAATTTAGTATGAGTAAAGATGTGCACCGGAATGGCTCACGTCCATATTTGAAAATGATGTCAGTGCTACCAACTGCTGAAAAAACGCACTAGAAATTTGAGCTCCATGTTGGATATCTTGCAAGGTATGCATGGGAGCTATTCCAAAATTGGCACACATGTAGATAATACTATTTCAGTTTAATTTCCAGGAGGCCAACCATGACAGTTTTGCCAAAATAATTTTAAGCCTTCTGATAGGTCCAATGTTTAAATGCATATAACTTCTACACTATCAATTGGATTTCAACCAAATTTTGTATGTAATATCTGTACATAAACAGATATGACTGAGCGTATTCTTAAGGGCCACCAGGGCTGCCAACTGTTAATAATTGCTCTCTCAATTTTTTTTATCCAAATACCAATATATCAGAAAGTATGCAAGCCAACAGCTTTAAACTATGCACACGTATATTCTGACATTTTAGATTAATTTGGAGTAACTTATATACGTCAGTTCTACCAACATGATTATAAGCCTGCTGATAGTACCAATTTTTAAATACTTGTAACTTCTATACTATCAGTTGGATGTCAACCAAATTTCGTATGTGATATGTGTACCATAACAGATATGACTATAAGTATTGATAAGAGCAATCAGGGCTGCAAACTGTTAATAAATGCTGTCTATATTCTTTTTACCCTAATATCAATATATCAGAAAGTATGCAAGCCAACAGCTCTATACTTTGCACACGTATAGCACCTGACATTCTAGATTAATTTGGAGTAATTAATACAAGGCAGTGCTGCCAACATGATTCTATGCTTGCTGATATGTCCAATTTTAAAATACATGTAACTTCTATACTAACAAATGGATTTCATCCAAAATTGGCACAACAAGATATCGTAATAATTCAGATTATTTCTGACCAGCACACGCATGGTATTGTTGGCAACATGCTTTTACGCGTGCTGATAGATCCAGTGTCTAACTGCATGTAACGTCAATTGGACTTCAACCAAATTTTGTATTCTGTACCTTAAGAGGTGGAACTAAGAATTCAGTCACCAGGGCTGCCAACTGTAGTGCACTATTAGGCTACATTATACCAGGTATATTTTGAACTAATTAGATATTTCGATATTACCAACTTAATTTCGTCATTATTCTAGATAGGTTCATATACTGTAGAATAATCATTGGCATGAAAAGTAGGCTGTATAGTTCTTCACGGAACTTCTTGTTTTGTTTGTTTTTATCAAAAAGTGATTTAGCAGCCTGTTGACATTCTACAATTTTAGATAAGTATCCACATCACATCTTTCAACACATTAATAACAGAGAAACAATATTTCATATGTTGTAGTTATAACTTTTTACCATCATCACAGTAGAGTACTTTTAGGTCATTCCGCATATTAGTTTACAATTCTACAATAGTTTAGGACTTATTGCTTCAGTGCATCACCGCAATATTAGCTACACCTTCATATATTAGTTTGGGGAGGAGGACTGTTTTGTTGAGGGGGTCGTCATTTCCAAGTTTTGCAACATTAAAATAAATATGATATATTGGCTTTCACGGTCCGTGAATTAAAACTCAGCAATTCTTCTAGGTGTGTGTCGTGTCTGTGGGGGTCCGGGCGGGGATACCAAGAGCCCGCTGATGAGCCAGTTTGGTGTCCTAGGCGAAACCCTACACAAGACACGGCACAAACCTCTAAGAATTGCTGAGTTTTAATTCACTGGCCGTGAAAGCCAATATACCATCTTTTTGGAAGCCTTCATAGGGAGGTTAAGGCTGCTTGAGTTTTAGTTCTCGCAGTAAAGTGGTGCAGTTGCACTGCATATAAAGGGAAGTACCGCGCAGTTCGCTACTCTGTGGGGGTCCGGGCGGGGACACCATGAGCCCGCTGATGAGCCAGTTTAGTGTCCTAGGCGAAACCCCACAGAAGACAAGGGACAAACCTAGAAGAATTGCTGGGTTTTAAAATAAATAGTTCTTCTTTCGGGTGCTTAATGCCTTAATATGTATTAGTAATAATTACCACACTTACTAAGTATTCTGATTTTTTTTACATGTTTTTGTTTTTGGAGGGCAGATACTATCTGTGGGTGTCACTGTAGTTTTGGTAGTGTTTTGTAGAGCTATTTGTCTTCTGGATTTGCATCTGACGATGCTCGCTCGACGAGCGAGACATGTCATCCTTAAGTTTTCTCCATTTTTGATAGTCCATAACAATAGGTTTATATACTGTTATACACACACGCACACATCTTCATCACATTTAATTTATTTCAGGTTATTTCTTCGCATAAGCCTCCGTGGCTTGGGCGGCAGCACGCCGGCCTATCACCGCTGGGTCCGTGGTTCAAATCCCGGTCACTCCATGTGAGACTTGTGCTGGACAAAGCGGAGGCTGAAAGGGTTTTGTCCGGGTAATCCGGTTTTCCCTGTCACAAATTTCATTCCAGGAACACTCTCCACTATCATTTCATTTCATCTGTCATTCATTTAATCATTGCCCCAGAGAAGTGCGACAGGATTCGGCAGCCGGCACAGTTCAGAAGCAGGCTGCGGATTTTCATTTTTAGCCTACTTTTCTCATTTTGCAAAAAAATGAGGAAAAAGTAGACTTATGAGATCGATCCGGGAAAATGTGTGTCTGTCTTTCTGTCCTTCTGTCTGTCTGTCTGTCTGTCTGTCTGTCTGTCTGCCCTTCTGTCTGACTGTCCTTCTGACTGTCTGTCTGTCTGTCTGTCTAGCTGTGTGTGTGTCCCCCCTATCAACTCCTAAACGGCTGCAGCTATCGAAACCAAAGTTGGTAAGAGTAAAGATCTACACCTGAATATCTCACGGCCATATTTGAAATTGACGTCAGTACTACCAACTACTGAAAAATCACAATTGAAATTTTAGCTCTATGTTGGATATCTCAGAAGTTATGGACGCGAACTCTTCCAAACTTGGCACACAAATAGACGATTACATTCCAGATTAAATTTTAGAAGTTCATACATGCCAGTGTTGCCAACATGATTCTAAGTCTGCCGATATGTCCATAATATAAATGCATGTAACATTTATACTATCAATTGAATTTCAACCAAATTCCGTATGTACTATGTGTACTACAACAGATATGACTGTACGTATTCTAATCAGTCGCCAGAGCTGCCAACTATTGATAAATGCTCTCTCTATGTTTCAACATTAATATCAATATATCAGAAAGTATGCAAGCCAACGGCTCTAAACTTTGCACACGTATAGTACTTGAAATTCTACCTTAGTTTGGCGTAACTTATATACATCAGTGCTGCCAACACGATCCTATGCCTGTTGATAAGTCCAGTCTTTAAATGCATATAACTTATATACTAACAAATGGATTTCAACCAAATTTTGTATGCGCCTTGTGTACCATAACAGTTATGCCTGTACTTATTCGTAAGAACCAGCAGGGCTGCCAACTGTTAATAAATGCTCTCTCTAATTGTTCAATCCTAATATCAATATATCAGAAAGCATGCAAGCCATCAGCTCTAAACTTTGCACACGTATAGTACCTGACATTCTAGATTAATTTGGAGTAATAATATACCTCAGTGTTGCCAACATGATTCTAAGCTTTCTGATAGTTTCAAATTTTAATTTCATGTATTTTCTATACTATCAAATTTATTTTATCCAAAATTGGCACTATATTAGATCGTAATATTTTCGTTTAATTCTGAGCGTCACATACATCACATTGTTCCCAATATAATTTTACGCGCACTGATAAATCCAATATCGAACAGCATGTAACGTCCATACTATCCATTAGACTTCAACTAAATGTTGTATGTGCATTCTATACCTTAAGCGATGGAACTAAGAATATATTCATAGTCTCCAGGGCTGCCAACTGTAGTAAGTTACTCTATTAGGCTTCACTATTTCAGGGGTATTTCAAACTGTAGTACTTATAAATTTTGGTATTACCAACTTGTTTTCGTCATTATTCTAGATAGGTCTATATAGATTGGCATGAATCTTAAAATTTAAGAAAAGTAGGCTCTTTAGTTCGTCACGGAACTACTTGTTTATTTCTTCGCATATTTCAGCAATTGGAATTACTTTGTGTTGACCGACTGAAAGTTATAATATCAATTCCTAATTACCTATTTGATCTGATTTCCAAGAATGAGAATGCAGTACCACAATATTTGTGTCGCCTCGGGCTGATATACTGTACATCTCAGACTCTGAACGAAGGTAACTAAAATTCTAGAATACTATCAAAAGTATCAAATCAGTTGTTCAACTTACGGAATTTTATGTTGGTTTGCGCTGATACTCCGTGTATTATGATCGATAAACTTAGGAAGAATCTGGCCCACATCTTCAAGATATAAATGTCCATCTGATAGTCCAAGGATCTGTAAAGAAAGATAAATCACACATACAGTATATACTAAATATTAAAATGTCACGCAGTAGTTATATGCACCGTTGTACAGTGGAATATTCGTCCCCAAAAGTGAACTATAATTATGATAATAATAATAATATCGTATGGCCTCGGGTGCAGGGTGCAAGCTTTGTTAATTGACACCCATGTCGAATTTCGTCGTTTCTTTGAACGCTATGAAAGTCAAGGAGGTTAGATATCTAAGCTCCTTGACACTACAGCGCTTCCTAGTAGAGAATGGAGGAACTTTGTGTTGGCGGGAAATCCCGAGATTAATTTTGCCATTGAACACGGCCTGCTGAATTCAAATGGGTTCTTTAACATGCCAACAACGTATGACATCCATGTCGTGATTTTTGTCGCCTTTCAAAAATCACTTACCATGGCCAGGGGCGAACCTGCAATCTTGGGGTTGGTAATCCGACACGTTAACCACTCGCCCACCGTTTATTTACTCGTGTCAGGAACAAAAATATTACATACGAAATGATGTACAAAATGGGCAACAAAAATGACAAAACTTGAACATTTAAGGTTCTAAATAATGCATGACCTATATTTTGCCATGTCACGTCCATTTGGTGTAGCCTTCACCAGATCCTCCATGGTGCACAGTATAGGACACAGACTGCACTGAAGCAGATGACCCATAGTCTGTTCTTCACCGCATTCACAATGGACCGAGTCGCAGCAAAAAACGCATTTATGAATGTTGGACTTGGATCTGCCAACCCCAGATCGCAATCTGTTGAGAGACTTCCAAGTTGTCCAAGCCTCTGTATGTCCTGCTGGGAGCCATCCACTGAGTAATGTGGGGGCTTCTGGTCAACCAAGATGTTATCATCAATACCTGAGGTTTGTCAGTTAGGCACTCAGTTGTGTGAAGAAAGCTTCTTCTGGACTTCAGTCGAGAGTGGGCTGGTTCAAGGCTATACAATGGATGTGCTTGAGACACATCAACCCTAGATCTCTCAGATTTAGCCGTAACTTCTCTTCTGATATCTGGGGCAGGTGGCATCTAAGTTCTGAACTAGTTGCTCAACAATACAGTTTATCACATGGCGTGGGTCTCAGGCTGCCAGTGATGAGTCTACACGTTTCATTTAATGCAGTATCAATCTG
Source organism: Meconema thalassinum (assembly GCA_946902985.2). Classification (NCBI taxonomy): domain Eukaryota; kingdom Metazoa; phylum Arthropoda; class Insecta; order Orthoptera; family Tettigoniidae; genus Meconema; species Meconema thalassinum. The sequence goes on from OX336396.1 coordinate 168,662,029, forward strand.
CTTGTTATGACACGACCTATACCATACAGGACATGCATATTCTGCTGCAGTGTGGCAAGCAGAATTATGATAAGAAGTACAGAGGTGTGCAAATTATTCGACTCGATGGCAGTATTCCAACATTTACTGTGTACGTTTTGTGACTTAATACAGTAAAAATGTTCTGCAAGGCGCTGAAATTATTTCAAATGTTTAATCAATAGTCTTAATAACATTCTGGTTGGTTGGTTCCTCAGTTTAGGGGCTGCGACAACGCGGTCATGTACCCCCGTGTACTTTGGGTGTGTGTAGAATCTGTCTGATAACCGGTGTTAATTATTGTGATGACTATATTAGTGTGTGTATCTGTTTTAATTCAAGTAAGGACTGCAGACATTGCCATTTTCAAGAAGTTCCTAGTTTTGACGCCAAACGCCACCGTCAACGACCAACTAATTCAGAACTTAGATGCCACTGCAGTCGGCTCTTGACGACGAACGTAGGAACCTAAGAACGTTAGTCAAATGTTTAACCTATATATAATTTAGCTTCACACAGGTGTAATTAGTGGAAGGTTCTTTAACATGCCATAAATCTATGACATGGGACCGCCGGCTTTACTTCCCCTCCGAAGGAGGGCATACTGAGGGATTTTTAACATTCTTAAAAAATCCGACGACTTCGGCCGGGTTTGAATCCGCGATCTTGGGCATAGGTCAGCATGCTACCAACTACACCACCGAAGCCGCTAAGAACATTATGTTAATAATCTGACAGTAAACTAATATTTTACAAGTTTCCACTAAAAGAAGAGCCTTGTTAATGCAGAATGCCACACGTTTTGTTTTGATTACTTTATTCTTGTTTTTGTGTGAATTTAGACCAGAGAGATTGCAAGTCTTTTATTACTGATTGCCCACTCTTGAACTGTTCAAAGATTCGTGGACAATGGATTGAAATAACATGATTTAGAGGTTACATTCCAAAGCCAATGAAAAACAGAAAAAACAGACCCAGCTTAGATGTCTCTCAGAATGTCTAATTTCGAAAATTTCTAGTTGCAATTCTTTATGGGAAACGTAAGACCACAGGGAAGAATCCATTACTAAATAGGGCAATAAAAATAAAATAAAATGATTTTGAATAAAATATTGTGACTGATTCAAACTCTTTATTCGAGTCTAATAATTTTCACACCTCTGCATTCGGATGCTCCTGTAAATGAAGGTGAAGTTTGGCCGGCCTCTACTGCTAGCCGTGGCCGTTAAGGGAGCTCATACACCGATCATAGCGATCTCCGCATTGCTATGATTCAAAACTTGGTTGTTTTTTTTTTTTTTTTCAAAGTAACGGCATGACATTTTGTAAAAGAAAAAAGGAGACCTTCTAATCTACTATATATTTGTCAAATACCACTCACTCATTCATTCATCACGAAATCTCAGAAACCACCGAACGGATTGGAATGGAATTTGGTATGCAGCTTCCTCAAGGGACGTTAATGCTCGCAAAGAAAAGTTTTCAAAAAATTCACTCGGAATCATGGTCAAACCGTGAAAACCACAAAAACCGCGATTATACTGTATGAACAGCTTCAATAATGCCTAAGCCTATTGTTGCCAGGTAATGCGGGCTGCATCACGTCGCCCCTACCAGTGTTCTAGTGCTTTGCATGCGGTGAGCTGTGAGGCAATGCTCAGTGTGTTCTTTACCGTCATAACGTGCACGTCATTGTTATCTGCGCTCCCGACTTTTACCCACTCTCTCTCTGTTCAAACAGTACTTCTCTGTAATTTCTGTTTGTACTTTGTACTTTCACCATCACTTCATTATCATCATATTTCAGTTCATTTCTGTTTGTACTTCGTACTTTCACCATCACTTCATAATCATCATATTGCATTATATATTAGCCTTTAGTTGAAGTAACTGTAGATTTCCTTTGTTTGTTGGATTAGGTTCGGCGTTTTTCATCATTTCTTGGTAGTACATAGTTAGTTATAATGAAAAGTAGATTTTGGTAAAAGAAAATTACCTCTACCAACGTTAATTATGTTAAGTTAGGCTAGGTTTATTCCATTTATCAGGTTTTTTAAGTAGAGGTTTGTTTTTACTTTAGGTGTATTCCATTTTTTATTGCTCAAGGGAGGTTCTTCTTCTTTTTTTTGCTGTTCATTGATTGTTTTCACGATGGCTGCAGTAGAAATGTTAGAGGTAGATGGCACCCAAGTTCCCCACCAAGTCTATTAATTGCCCGGAGTGGTGCCTATCTCTTCTCTGCTCTATCTTACGCAATGTATGGCAACGTATCACATGCACGTACGGTGCGTGCTGACATTGTCAGGCACGCCTCTAACAACTGGGAAAGACTACAAGTGTATTCTATGACACGAGATTGCCAGCCTTACATAAACTAGGCTGAATATGTATCTGTTATGTCTATGCCTTACACATACGGTACATCATTCGAATTGCAAGTAGCGGCAGAGATGTATCCCTTCCAATTCCAGGTCTACTGTAACCGTGTACTCCGAACTGGAAATACGTATGGTTCTGCAGCTTCTGTTAAAATGTTTAGGTTTACGGGAGAGTTCACGCAGGGACATTTTGATGTTTACGAGCCATTCACGCCTACAATTTTACAATGTGAATACCCGCTTCTAATTCAGCCTTCTTCATTAACATCTTCTCCTTCTACCGCGAAAGTCCTCCTTGAGTCAGTGCCTCAAACTAAAACAAATAGAGGTTCAAAACGTAGAAAACGATGTACTAACAACATCCGTAAAAACAATTAAATACATCTGTAAACAAATACGTGAAAGAACAGGCTGCAATAGAAATGTTAGAGGTAGGTGGCACTCAAGTTTCTCTCCAAGTCTATAAAATTCCCGGAGATGGTGCCTGTCTCTTCTCTGCTCTATCTTACGCAATATATGCAATATATCACATGCACGTACAGTGCGCGCTGACATTGTCAGACACGCCTCTAACAACTGGGAAAGACTACAGGTGTATTCTATGACACGAGATTGCGAGCCGTACATAAACAAGGCTGAACATGTATCTGTTGTATCTATGCCTTACACATACGGTATATCATTCGAATTGCAAGAAGCGTCAGAGATTTATCCTTTCCAATTCCAGGTCTACAGTAATCGTGTACTCCAAACTGGAAATACGTATAGTTCTGCAGCTTCTGTTAAAAAGTTTAGGTTTACGGGAGAGTTCCCGCAGGGACATTTTGATGTTTACGAACCATTCACGCCTACAATTTTACAATGTGAATACCCGCTTCTCATTCAGCCTTCTTCATTAACATCTTCTCCTTCTACCGCGAAAATCCTCTTCGAGTCAGTGCCTCAAACTAAATCAAATAGAGGTTCAAAACGTAGAAAACGATTTACTAACAACATCCGTAAAAACAATTAAATAAAACTGTAAACAAATACGCGAAAGAACATCCTGAAGTAAACCTTAGGGCAGTTAAGAAGTATGTTGAAAGCAATAAGGAAGTCGATAGGGATGCAGTGGCCAAATATACAAAGAGCCACCCAGAAGTAAATAGGGATGCAGTGGCCAAATATACAAAGAGCCACCAAGAAGTAAATAGAAAGGCTGTTGTTACACATAATTTTAAAAGAGCTCAAGTCAAGATTCTTCCATGGACAGTACAAAAAAGGACGGCTTTCAATATAATCCAAAAACTGATTATTCTGCGAACAAAACATTGAATAATGGCTCTCAGGTGGTTTCTACATTTTGCAAAGTCAAGAAATGGAAGGATGAATCTCCTGGAATGTGTTGCAGTAATGGAAAAATACAGCTTACCCCGATCCAACAATATCCTGAACCCTTGCACAGCCTCCTTAACCATCAGCACCCAGAATCAGAACACTTCCTGTCTAATACACGTAAATATAATAGTTGTTTTCAAATGACATCTTTTGGTGCAAAGGAAGTAAAAGAACGCAATTTCATGCCAACGTTTAAAGTGCAAGGGCAGGTATACCATCGAATCGGGAGCTTATTTCCGTCATCTGAACAGCGGCCTCAATTTCTACAAATGTACTTTGATGGAGATGAAGACATAGAAAAAAAACATCCTATGTGGCATTCCCTGACGTTAAACCTCAGATAGTTCTCCAATTGCAGGATCCGTTACACAAGCATAATAGATACATTCAGGATTTTATAACAGCAATGGAATCAGTTCCTGATGGCAATCAAGACTTCCGGGTGGTTATCAAAGCTGACAAAAGACCTCTTGACGAGCACAAAGGCCGCTGTAACGCCCCTAGCACTAAGGACGTGGCGGTTTTAATTGTTGGTCAGGAGTTTGTGAAAAGGGATATTGTACTCCACGGCAGAGATAGCAGGTTGCTTCGTATTAGTGAAACACACCGCGCGTATGATGCTCTGCAATATCCGCTTATGTTCTGCCGTGGAGAAGATGGCTACTGCATTAATATCCCTCAACGTCACAACAGCACTCACACACCTTTGAAGAAGACCGTGCCTGCCACTAACTTTTACAGCTTCAGAATATTTGAGCGTGAGGGTGATAATTCTTATATTTTGTTATTTCGCAATCTTTTCAATCAGTTTCTGGTTGATATGTATGCAAAGATTCAGACAGAGAGACTACTTTGGATTCGCATCAATCAGAAACAGTTGAGAAGTGAGGAATAAGTGCACCTGAAGGAATGCTATGAGTAAAGCTGACAGCCGTTTGTCAGATATTGGTAAAATGTCGTGTTGCCGTCGACTTTCACTGGAGGCCCACGCTATATGCATTAACGCACTCAGGATGCCATGACTTACGTGCGCCATTTTGGACGTCCTGATCTTTTTATAACATTCACCTGCAATCCAAAATGGTCCGAAGTAGTCGAGCACCTGAAACAGGGCCAACAACCTCAAGATAGGCATGATTTGGTAGCGCGGGTATTCCATTTGAAAGTTAAGCACATGATAAGACTTCTTACTAAGGGTTGTATCTTTGGTCCTTCAAGGTGTCACATGTATTCCATTGAATGGCAAAAGCGAGGATTACCTCACGTTCACATACTTCTGTGGCTGGAAGGAAAGCTAAGGCCTGAAGACATCGACAAGGTGATCAGTGCTCAGATTCCTGACCCAAATCTTGACCCTGCTCTCCATGAAATTGTCAAGGCAACCATGTTCCACGGTCCATGTGGAGTTCTCAACAGGAGTTCGTCTTGCATGGTGGATGGAGTATGCACCAAGAAGTACCCCAGACCACTCATCAAGGAAACCCAAACCGGGGAAGATGGGTATCCCAAATATCGCAGGCTGCCCACTTCGGCGGGTGGGGTTTCTATTATTAAAAAGGGAGTGGAAATTGACAGTAGCTGGGTGGTACCCTATAATCCCGTCCTATCTCGCACCTTCTCAGCTCATATCAATGTTGAGCACTGCAACTCTGTAAAGTCAATAAAATACATTTCCAAGTATGTTAACAAAGGTTCCGACCAAGCTACTTTTAGCATCGGAGAGTTTGACGAAGTTGCGAGATATGAATCAGGACGCTACATCAGCAGCTCAGAGACGGCTTGGCGCATATTCTGCTTCCCCATACATGAACGCTATCCTTCGGTCATGCAACTTGTCGTCCACCACGAGAACGGCCAGTGGGTTTACTTTAATGAAGACAACGTTCATGACCAGTTTAACAGCCCTCCAAACACAACTCTTCGAACTATGCCGATCTGATAAATTTGCTTCAACACTTTTATATTGTGAAGTTCCGTCCTAATTCGTTTGGAATGGTGATAAGTTCTGTAGAAGGAAACAAGGAAAGCCAGTCCCAGGTTATCCTGGTTTGAAAAAGATCAGACCCTTGGCAGAGTTTACACCGTTCACCCTGGTAATGCCGAGGGCTATTACCTCCGCCTCCTTTCACATAAAATCCCTGGCCCTCAGTTTTTTACTGACCTCAACACCGTGGCAGGAGTGGTTCAACCAACATTTCAAGCGGCATGTAAAGCATTGGCTTGCTAGAGGATGATGCGCACTGGGACCGCACACTAGAGAAGCGTCCTCCAACGACTCTCCCCACAAGATACGCGAGCTGTTTGCCATCTTACTGGTATTTTGTCAAGTGAGTGATCCCATCATGCTCTGGAAAAAACACAAAGACAGCCTCGCGGAAGATGTGGTGAGAGAGCTTCAGAGGCAGTGTGCTGATGTCAACCTGATCATGGGCGTTATCTACAACAGGTGTCTGATGCTTCTTGAGGATTTAGTACTAAAAATGTCTGGTCAACAACTAGAACGCTTTGGACTTCCGTCGTCTTCTAGAGACCAAGTCTCCGTCGTTGTTCACCGAGAATATGTCAGTGAACTATCTTACGACACAATTAAGTTGTCCAAAGTGGTTGCTGATGATGTTCCAAAATTGAACAACGAGCAGAGATTGGCCTATGACGAAATAGTTCGAAGTGTTGTTTCAGAATGTGGTCAGCTCTTTTTTCTAGATGCACCAGGCGGAACTCCCTCTTAACCTCAGTCACGCTGCATCTGCCCTTTGTAATATCACTAAGCAAAGTGGCACAGCTCGCGTGCTGAGAGAGACAAAACTCATTGTTTGGGATGAATGCACGATGGCGCACAAAGGAGGAGTCGAGGCATTGGACAGAACACTTAGGGACATTAGGAGTAACAACCAACTTATGGGTGGAGTCACACTACTTCTTGCCGGTGACTTTAGACAGACCCTCTTTATTATACCCCGTGGAACACGGGCTGACGAAGTAAATGCCTATCTAAAATCGTCTTACATATGGCCCTAAATCACAACAATTCCCTTGACTGTCTACATGCGCGTACACCTCCATGGTGATTTTATGGCTGGGGAGTTTTCCCGTCTCCTTCTAAGCATTGGCGATGGAAAATTGGAGGAAAATGACGGAAAAATAACTATTCCAGCTCAACTGTGCGAAGTTGTTGACAGTTGAGAGAATTTGATCGAAAAGATCTATCCCCAAGTGTTTGTAAATTCCAACCTTGAGAATTCATGGATGGAAGAAAGAGCTATTCTCACCCCCAACAAATGACTCTGATGATAGTATAAATATCGCCATCCTTAAGAACTATAACAGTCTGCATCGAAGCTGACTCTGCCGGCTTCGAATGCGTGGGTCAGGTCAGGTCAGGAAGTTATCAACAACAAAATTGGTATACGAATCAGTAGACTTAGTTGTAGAGGTTGTAGATGCAGTTCATTATCTTGTGGAGTTTTTAAACACTCTTAGCCAGCCCGGAATACCGCCTCATATCCTGATCCTCAAGGTTGGTGCTCCTGTCATGTTATTGCGCAATCTAAACCCTCCTAAACTCTACAATGGAACCAGGCTGCAGGTTAAAGCTCTGCATAATTTTGTGATTGAAGCCACCATATTTACAGGTGTTGGTCAAGGCGAAACTGTCTTCATTCCCCGCATTCCTCTAATCCCATCAGACTACCATTTCCAATTGAAACGTCTGCAGTTTCCTTTGAAAGTCTGCTACGCCCTGACAATTAACGAGGCTCAGGGGCAGATTTTAAAAGTAGCTGGTGTGGATCTGAGAAGTGACTGTTTCGCACATGGTCAACTGTACGTGGCATGCTCCTGAGTCAGTTCTTCTGGTGGCTTAGTCATTCTGCAGCCTGAGAGAAAGACCAGATATGTAGTTTACCGAGAAGTGCTTAGGCGTTAAAAACACTCTCGATAGACATGGTAGTAGGCTAGGGGACCTGCCTTAAATCAAAGCTCCCCGTCGTATATTGCACCCGATTTTCAATTTCAACGCTCCATGTTGCCGTCATTATCTTACACTACAGGAAAATCTATATAACTAATGTTATACCGGGATTCCAAAGGTTATAGCGGGCGAAGCCGCGGGTAACAGCTAGTTGCAATATAATAATCAAAAATGTTGTTTGGTTTTGGTATTATGATGAAAATATTTTCAAAAGACTATTATCCAATGTTTTAAGATGTCAGCCCAGCAGATAAATTTACCTCAGAGCAAGGAAACTCGATGCTATCCTACGCCCAGTTCGGCCTTGACAGGTCGCGTTGCAAGCGCTGGCTGGCATTTTGTTTCAATATTGGTTCCTAGAGGTTGTATGTGCTCACAAAACGATGATTCAAATGCCGATAGGGAGGAGAACCTCATTACAGATGTTACAAAAATGAATGGCGACGGTATCTGTTCAGGTCATTAGCCTTTCATAAAGGTATGTGAACAGTAAATGTCGTGGGTGGTATAGTATTGTTGAGATGAATGCTGCGGAGCAGCATGCGTCTTTTAGTTAGCTATTAAGTTTATGATACAATACTAATAATATCAGTTAATATTATTACTGCTTTGCTAATAATATCAGTGTAAGAACTTTGTGGAACAGGGCCATGTTATGTGGCTTTTAGATATGTGCTCTGCCACAGAAACCAATGTCATGATGCTAGGAGCCAGAAACTGTTCGGTACCTGGGGGCCAACACGTACTTCACATTGTTAAGCTGTGCACGTTTTCACTTCATTGTCACTCGTTCAGACGAGGCGGTTTGATTGATTGAACTAAGTTGCCTGGTTGACTTTCAACTAGTTTACTGCCGTATGAAGACTCTTTCTTGGATGGTTTCACACCAGGCAACTTGTGGAATCAACTTCTCTTCCCAACAGGTCAGTACTATGTTAGAACCCGAGTAAGCAGGAGCACTTCTTGTGTTTGCTCTTCTGCAAGAAGTTTAATGTTTGTTGTCTTCTTCTTCTCTTCTGTCGTTTAGGCCGACTGTGGACCACGTTAATTTGATTTCAGCTTCTGGATCTTTATTTTTGCCCAATACTTCTTCATTCTATCGCTCTGCATTCCCCTCCTTTCTTCGGTCCATGGTGCCTGGATCCGTGATGTAGGATGACTCTTAAAACCCGTGAAATTCTTAATTTTGGCTTTGTATGCTTCCCTGTTGCTGACTTCAGCTTCAGATGTTACCATTTCTTCTAGGTCTTTCTTCACCTCCTGATACCAGCAAGCTGTGGTTTTCCTGATCGCAAAGAATTTCATTATCCGGTTGGTTAATCTACCTGGGTCCATTCTGTGTATATGTCCAAAGAACATGGCCCTTCTTTTCCGGATGGTGTCGGAGATTTTATCCAATCTGAGGTATAATTCTTGCTTCCCTTTTTAGCCTACATTTCACATTTTGCAAAAATTAGGAAAAAGTAGACTTATGAGATCGATCCGGGCAAATGTGTGTCTGTCTGTCTGTCTGTCTGGCTGTGTCTCCCCCCCCCCCCCACCATATAACTCCAAACGGCTGCAGAAATCGAAACAAAATTTGGTAGGAGTAAAGATATAAACCTGAATATCTCAATGCCGTATTTGAAAATGATGTCAGTGCTACCAACTGCTGAAAAATCGCAATTGAAATGTGAGCTCCATGTTGGATATCTTGGAAGGTATGAATGGGAGCTATTTTAAAATTGTCACACGTATAGATATTAATATTTCAGTTTAATTTCCAGGAGACCATACATGGCAATGCCGCCAAACTGATTCTAAGCCTGCTGATAGGTCCAATTTATAAATGCATATAACTTCTACACTATCAATTGAAATTCAACCAAATTTTGTATGTGCTATGTGTACATAAACAGATATGACTGAGCGTATTCTTAAGATGTACCAGGGCTGCTAACTGTTAATAAATGCTCTCAATTTCTTTTATCCAAATACCAATATATCAGAAAGTATGAAAGCCGACAGCTTTAAACTATGCACACGTTTAGTACCTGACATTCTATATTAATTTGGAGTAACTTATATACGTCAGTGCTACCAACATGATTCTAAGCCTGCTGAGAGGTCCAAATTTAAATACATGTAATTTCTATACTCTCAATTGGATTTCAACCAAATTTCGTATGTGCTCTGTGTACCATACTGTCAATACATGTTGTCTCTATTTTTGTTACCCTAATATCAATGTATCGGAAAGTATGCAAGCCAATAGCTCTAAACTTTGCACACGTATAGTACCTGGCATTCTAGATTAATTTGGAGTAACTAATATACGTCAGTGCTGCCAACATGATTCTAAGCCTGCTGATAGGTCCAATTTTAAAATGCATGTAACTTCTATACTAACTAATGGATTTCATTCAAATTTGGCACAACAATAGATCTTATTATTTCAGATTATTTCTGACCAATACATGCATTACATTGTAGCCAACATGATTTTACGCGCGCTGTTAGATCCAATGTTTAACTGCATGTAACGTCCATGCTATCCATTGGACATCAACCAAATTTTGTATTCTGTACTTAAAGAGATGGAACTATGAATATATTCCGTCACCAGGGCTGCCAACTGTAGTGCTATATTAGGCTACATTAGGATACATTTTGCCAGGTATACAGTATTTCGAACTAATTTGAAATTTCTATATTTCTATATTACCAACTTAATTTCGTCATTGTTCTAGATAGATCCATATAGATTAATTATTATCATGAATCTTAAATTTTAAGAAAAGTAGGCTTTTTATTTCGTCACGGAACTTCTTGTTTTCTATACGAACCCTCATCTGTTCTTTTAGGTCCAAGTATCTTCCTCAGAATATTTCTCTCTATTAGCTCTAACTTTTTGATCATTCCTTTCTTTGTCAGACCTAAACATTCAGCTTCCGGACGAATCACTGTCTGGTATTGTCTCAGTTTTGTGTTGTTTGTTGTCTAATAAAATAACTTATCTCATTTTGATTAATGCAGAAACCTCCCTCATATGAAAACTACTCAAATTGTAGGCATAAGACGATGTTGAGATTTGCGAATCCAGGTAAAGTTCTTAATTAAAGAATACTCAAATAATTCGAATAATTTGAATGGAATGTTCTTACCAATTGCACCTTGTTTGGCAGGCTCCATGCTATTGCAATAGGGATAATATTTGAGTTCCACTTCCCTCCAAGCTTCACCCCTCTTAATTTTGTCGCTATACTCCTCACACTTCATGTCTCCTATCGCAGGAGCAATACGAATTTCTCCAATGAACTGTTCCAAATTAAATCTTGCATTTGCAACGCTTTCCAGCTGACTGGTGTGGAGGACGAATTCCGAGCAGTGCACAGGGTGCGCACAAATGATTGGAGCGGTTTTGTCGATCATTTCTAGCCATATTATTAGAGCTATGGTGATGGTGTTTGATGTTGTAAGGCACGTAGCCCTCAAAGTTTTTTGTTTGTTTTAGTTTTGTTTGAATAGCCTCTATACTATGTGCTTCCCTTAACGCCCGCGAGAGCGCAACAGTTGCATCATCCAGCAGACATGATGTATCTTCTACTCGCGACTCTCCCAAGCTCAATGTTTTCTGTGCCATCTCGAAATTTAAAGTTTACGGTCCCTTTTTCTACGCTTAAAAATCCATTACAGGGCACATCTACCGGGATATGCTGGAGAATTGGCTCATGCCACAGTTGGAGACCGATAGCATGAACTTCATCTAAAACAGGATGGTGCTCCACCTCATTTCCATGGTGATGTTCCTGATTTTCTGAACAGCAGACTTCCAGAAAGATGGATCGCTCGTATCGGGAATGAAGATCACGCCCTCATGTCATGGCCTCCACGCTCTCCAGACCTCAGCCCTTGCGACTTCTTCGTATGGGGTTATGTGAAAGACGCAGTTTTTACGCCACCATTACCAGCTAATCTAACTGAACTTCGGGCCCGCATCATCAACGCCTTAGGTCAAATTGACAGTGACATGCTACGTTGGGTGCAGGACGAACTTGACTATAGAGTTGACGTGTGTATAGTCACTCATGGGGCACATATCGAGCACATGTAGGCGAATAAAGAAACTCAGTGAGTTCTTCCGTCTGTCTATAATATTTTGTAATGTTACAACAAATAATAAACGAACAGGAATATTTTGAAACCTCTTCAATCATTTGTGCGCACCCTGTATTTTGTGTTGAACCAACGAGTGGGGATGAGAACGTGAGCAGCACTTGTGCCTGTCACTGCCAGTGAGTTTCTTTTATTGAATGAAAATCCACAGCCTGCTTCCAATCGACCGACCGGGTCAGGGATGGAATGAATGAAGCCTCCATCTAGCGGCGAGGATATGAACTGTGCCGGCTGCCGAAGCCTGTGGCATTCCTCTGAGGCAATGTTTAAATGAATGACAGATGAAATGAAATGATAGTGGAGAGTGTTGCTCGAATGAAATTTTTGACAGGGAAATCCGGAGTACCCGGAGAAAAACCTGTCTACCTCCGTTTTGTCCAGCACATATCTCACATGGAGTGACCGGGATTTGAACCACGGACCCAGCGGTGAGAGGCCCGCGTGCTGCCGCCTAAGCCACGGTGGCTGTTTGTTTATTTTATTATACTGTACACTTTTATTGTGTGTCATTAAAAAAAATATCTATTTATTGCTAGTAGTTGCAATGCGCAGTGGTTTATGGTAGTGGTTGTTATTGTGAACAAACTTGTGAGTCAGAATTTCTGGGTGCACTGATTGAACTTCTGACATCCAGCAAGTAGATTACTAGCAAACTCAGTACCTCGAGGAGACTACAGTAGCTCTCCAGCATCTTACGAGACTAGCTCAAGTTCCAAGTAGTTCTGACTACACTCCTGGACACCCGTCCGTTCAACTAGTTGATTCAACTAGCCACCTCGTCTGAGAAACGCCTGATAACAAGACACTCTGAACGTAGGGATGTTTAGGATAATTAAACTCTTGTACACAGACCTATTACAACTGAGGTATCCAATCACCTCATCACGTTGAAAATCAGTCAGTTTCTACTACTAGTACGTCTCATTTTACTGTCTCACGCTGTATTCAACCTATTGCTGCCACTGACTATCCGAAAAATTGTTCGTTATGCGGATATAGTTTGCATGGCTGTGCGGAGAGCGGATAAGCTGCGGATAATGTTTGGAGTACATTTTCGGGTAGGCTTTATTTAGAATACAATCCGAACTTGTTGAATATCATTACTAGGACCCGAATGTTTATGACATACGTTTTTCTGCTAAGCTTTTTTCATGACAAATGTAAGATGCTTATTTACGCTAATCTCATTTAAATTAGTCTATGTCATTAAGCATAATTAACATTCCAAACTGAAAAGGGTTGCAATTCGAGCTGTTTAACATGCATTTTAAACAAACAGTAGCACATGCCATACATACAGTAGCCTAAGGAAACGATTTTCTTCTCAATTGTCTAAATGTATTGCTTTAATAATTTATCTCTTCTTCCTCGCCTTTTCCCGTTACGCGGGGTCGGCTTTCTTAATCCTGAGACGCCAGTCATTTCGTTGTAAAGCATCATCAGCAGATAGGCCCAATACTCTCATGTTCCTTTGGACATTCGTCATCCATGTTCATTGAGGTCTGCCGCACCCTCTCTTTTGCGTAGCCATGGAAAGGCACTTCTAAACTACATGATTCCCCGGTCTTCACATAACATTTCCATACCACCTTAGCCTGGTTTCTAAAAGTTTCTCAGTTATAGGCGCTACTTTGAAACTGCCCCGCACATGTTCATTACGGATTTTATCTTTGAGAGTAACTCCACCTCCCCAACGTAACGTACGCATTTCTGTGGTGTGTAGCTTTTGCTCATGTGCCTTTGTAGTAGCCCATGTTTCACTACCGTAGAGTAGGATTGGTTTTAAGGCAGTTTTATAAACTTTACCCTTCGTTCTTATGGGTATTTTCGGATCACATAAAACTCCTGTTAGTTCGCGCCATTTGTTCCACCTAGATGCTATGGATTATATCGGCGGTTATCGTGCCATCTTCAGCAATGACAGAACCCAGATATTTAAATTTTGTTACTCTTGGTAAGGTTTCACCATCTAGCTTAAGTTCCATATTTGTCATACTGGGTTTATTGTGGTGAAAGTCGCATACCAATTAAAAATATTATTATAAAGGCAGTAGATTTGGATAACAAACGTGCCGATGCAGATGAAAGTCGTGCGGAAGCGGGATGGATGCGGATAACACTCGTGTGGATGCGTCGCGCATGTGGATAACGCTATAGGCTATGTCCCTTGGTGATGGATGGCCTCGTAGCGCAGTGGCTATCATTCCTGGCTGTCATCGCTAAGTTCCGGATTCGATTCTCAGCTCTGCCAAAAAATTTCATTCTGATCTGAGGGCTGGAACGGGGTGCACTCAGCCTCATGATGCAAAATTGAGAAGGGGTGAGTCTGATTCCCTTCACAGTCATCGTGGAAGTGGTTTTCCGTGGTTTCCCACGTCTACTCCAGGCAAATGCCGGGGTGGTTCCTAACTTAAGGCCACGGCCACCTCCTTCCCAATCCTAACCTGATCTATAGATACAAGCACCACTATGTAGTTTGCGTCTTCAGTCTTTTGACTGGTTTGATGCAGGTCTACATGCCTCCATGTCCTGAGCTAATCATTTCATCTCTACATAGCTAGCACAACCTACATCCGAAGCAATCTGTTTAACATATTCTAACCTTAATCGACCCCTACAGTTCTTGTCCTCGACCCTTCCTTCCATAACTAAGCTTGCTATTCCTGGGTGTCTTGGTATGTATTCTACCAACCTATCTCTTCTCTTCATTATCAGTCACCAGATGCATCTCTCCTCTCCTACTCGGCTTAATACCTCTTCATTTGTAACCCTATCTATCCATCTGATCTTCATCATTCTCCTGTAACACCACATTTCAAACGCTTCAATTCTCCTCTTTTCTGCTGCACCAATAGTCCAAGTTTCACTTCCATAGAGTTTCACGAAAAAGGCTTTCAAAAATTACTTCCTAATACCTAAATCTATATTGTATGTCAACAGATTCCGTTTCTGTAGAAATGCTTTCTTTGCCTGAGCCAACTTACTTTTCATATCCTCTTTGCTTCGTCCATCACTGGTTATTTTGCTTCCTAAGTAACAGGAGTTCCTACTTTCTTTAGCTTTTCACCTGGCAATTTGATGTCCATAGATGTTTCTGATTTATTGCGGCTGCATTCCAATATTTTTGTTTTACATTTATTGATATTTATCATGAATTCTTTCCTCAAGACGGAGTCCATACCACTCAAAAACTATGTATACCACAATAACACTGGTTATTAGTAATTATTCATTTATATTTATACAAGATAATCGAAAAGTAATGGCTAAATTTTAAATAATTGCCATAAAAACTACTCGTATTAAAGGTAATGTAATGGTTTTAGCCTTAAAATACCTGGAAAAGATAACTTTTTTTTCATGCCTCAGTAAGTTTCAATGTGAGTTCCGTTTGTTGCTATACATACATCTAATCTCTAGTCCACTTCGTGCCACGTGCGTTGAATCATATCTGAAGTAACAGTAGAGATGGCGGCAGCAATTCGCTCCCGAATATGCACCAAATAACGAATCTGCGTAAACAACGTTTTTTATGTACTCCCAGAAAGGAATCCAAAGGGATTAGGTCTGGACATCTGGGAGGCCAATCCAACCGTTTGGAAAGCGTGCGTTGAGTGTATCGCTAGTGAGACAAAAATGATACGGCTGTCCAGTCTGTTGTTCGATGTTTTCTGTTTGAGGGAAGACAATCTGTTCAAGCGTGTCGAGATAATGTAGTTAGTTATTGTTGTTTTAAGGGGTGGAACTACGAGATCATCTGCCCCCCCCTTCCCCCGAGGTAAATTAGGCCTGTATAGTAAAGCCATCATTACTTCCGACTTGACGTTTCAGTGTTACCCTAGAGTTATCTAGCGGTCAGGAGGAGATCACTTTAACTAGACAATCACAGGCAGCCATTCAAATCGATATGTCATGACAATTTGACTTTCGTTTGTGATGTCGTAATTTAGCGAACGAAACTCTAGCCTAACACTGAAACGTCACGTCGGAAGTAATGATGGTTTTACTATAATTGTCTTTTTAGCCTACTATCGAATTTTGCAAAAAATGAAAGTAGACTTATGAGATCACTACAGGGCCAAAAATTGTGTGTCTGTCTGTGTGTGTGTATGTGTGTGTGTGAGTCTGTGTGTGTGTGTGTGTGTGTGTGTGTGAGTGTGTGTACTCTGAATGTCTGTCCCCCCCCTATCAATTCGAACACGGTGAAACCGAATTGAACGAAATTTGGTACAGAGGTAGAACAAGCAAAGGGCACCTCAGTGTCATGTTTTATATCGCCGCCATCTTTACCAAATCTGAATGGCGGCCACTCAAACGTTCAAAACGTAAAATCAAATAGCGACTAACCAAATTATCCGATCTCTACCAAATTTGGTAATAACATACCTTCATATAGGACGCGTCTTGTGAACAAACTACAAGGTCATCCGCCGTACCATTTCAGGATGGAGGCCGTGCGAATTATGCAAACTTTATAATCCATATCATGGGACCCACCAGTTCCGATTATCGAGCCGAGAATCGATTTAACTGTTCTAAAGGAAGAGGCACGTTCGAAATTAAAAGTTTATTTTGTAATACTATAGTGCAGAAGTGATTTTAAAAAGCTGAGCCGTCTCGGTAAGAAGGAAAGATGGCAGCGGATATCTTGTGCCTGACTTATATTTCACTAATTTGAGTATTGCATGCAATATAGCGTACTGATACAAAATAAATAAACTTAGTATGAAATGCTTTATACATAAATAATATACTCCACTGATGAAATCGTTAGGTCTAAATCATTATTTGCTAACACGTTCTATGTAAGTCATTTTATATAGATCAATGTTCGTTGGCACAAATGGCTCCGTGGTGAAGCGTTAGTCTGTCATTCATATGCCTCTGGTTCAAACCCCATCAGAGTTTTTTTTTGCTTGAAATTTTACATATTTGTTGCTTTGTAATGACTCAGACATTTTAAAATTAAGCCTCATATTGTGCATATTACGGTGCAAAACATATATTTAATTAAAACATAATTCGCCAGCAGATTTGCTCGTGACATCTAGCAGCCAAAAAGGTAACTGCACGCCGGCCTACTTATTAACTTCCAGATTTTATTGAAAAGTTTCTTCTTATGGCCGCTAGAATGCACTCGCCCTGTTAGGATTATATTGTTCGATATTTCTCCACTAGATTTCACGACTGGTCTACATGGGACTCCATTGATAGTATACCATTGGCATTCTATGCGCATCGAATTTGAAGAATGACAGGATGATACTATGATACATTTTTACTTCTTATTTTAAAGGGTTTGTTACAGCCTATTGTGCGTTATTTGAAAATGTTATTTGAAGTAAAGAACAAAACGATTTCACATAGTAACTGAATTCTAGCCGCTGGTGCTAGTTCCGGTTATTAATACTTTTATTTCAGGCAAATAGCAATCGAAAATATCCACTTAGTTTGTATACACACGTCTCTGTAGGGACACGGAAAGATTTGTTAATTCAATTAGGGCTGTGAAAGCCATGCACAACCAGACGTGTAAAGACATGCCTCAACTCAAAGTTGAATGTTGCCCACGGCTGGTCGATTATGTAATAATAACAATAATAATAATGTTATTTGTTTTACGACCCTTTTAACTACTGCTGCTTTTAGATACGCCGGGGTGCCGGAATTTTGGACCGAAGGGGATCTTTAACGTGCCAGTAAATCTACTGACACGGCTCCCTCGCATTTGTGCACCCTCAAATGCCAGCTGACTGCGCCAGGATACGAACCTGCAACCTAGGGCCCAGCAAGCGAGAACGTTACCGCAGAGCCACGCAGCCAGTCCGGTCGATTATGTCTCCAGATCCATAACATTCTTGAGATACTTCTTATCTATCTTTCTTCAATGATGGTAGTAGTTTTTTTTTCTAGGTTGTGGCGTTTGGTAGAGGTAAATAGTTTCTAAGGTCTTCAACCAAGAAATGATTCTATTATACTCTTTGATAATAACAACGAGTTATAACTATACTCATACATTTAGAAGAAAGTAGGCTATATGTTCTTTACTGAACATCTTTTTTTTTCTTTCTTTCAGCGAAAAAGAAAGGTCCAATAACTTGGTCACGATGTTATGAAGTAACCCGCACCATGCATTGACTTTGGGAGAATCACGAACATACTCGTGGTTTTCGTTAGGCCCCCAGGAGCTCACAACTTGTGGGACGAGGGTTGGCGACCTCGGGACCCCAGCTGAGTCCAGCATTACTTCTACTTAATTGTGCCAGGCACCTCTCTGTTATCTTTCCAGTCGAACTCACTTGGTCAATTCTTGTTCTTTTCCGACCCCGACGGTATTAGGGTATCCGAGGCCTAGGGAGTCTTTCACTTTCCCGCCTTAATTGGCCCTTGTCTTATCTTTCCTGATCCCTAATTCTTCGAGGGGTCAGACCTCTTGTTTTCTTTTCATTGTATCTCATGCCTTCTGCTCGAGGCCCTAAAGGAGGCAGTGTGTGTGTAGCACCACCACTTATGGCGCACAGTGGATAGT
The DNA here is from genome assembly GCA_946902985.2 of Meconema thalassinum. Lineage (NCBI taxonomy): Eukaryota > Metazoa > Arthropoda > Insecta > Orthoptera > Tettigoniidae > Meconema > Meconema thalassinum. Next base: position 168,680,456 of record OX336396.1, read on the forward strand.
GCTACACCCTCAAGGGCTCACGTCTCGTGAGTTCGGTAGTCGGTGACCCCGAGGGCTGCCTGAGCTGGATCCGGTTTTTCTTCTTCTTCTTGCATTGCCTTTGGGGCGGTCCCTCTCCTCTTTTCCTTTCCTGGCTCTCCCTTCTTCCAAGTCCCTTAATTCTCATTCTTCGAGGGTCGAGGGCATTTGCTTTCCTCCTGCCTTTTGTTTCCCTGCTGTTTTCCCCTTCTACAGTAGTATGTATGTAGTTAGTTTTAGGTTTAGTTTTTATTTCATTATCATTTTCGCTATCACCCAAACCATTAGGAGCCGATAACCTAGATGTTAGGCCCCTTAAAACAACAATTATCATCATCATCATCATCATCAACGGTTTGCAACGGAGGGTGAGTGGTTATAGTGTCGGACTACCAACCCCAAGATTTCAGGTTCGCTCCTGGCCATGGTAAGTGATTTTTGAAAGGCGACAAAAATCACGACACTCATGTCATACGTTGTTGGCATGTTAAAGAACCCATTTGAATTCAGTAGGCCGTATTCAATGGCAAAATTAATCTCGGGATTTTCCGCCAACACAAAGTTCCTCCATTCTCTACTTGAAAGCGCTGTAGTGTCAAGGAGTTTAGATATCTAACCTCCTTGACTTTCACAGCGTTCAAAGGAGCGACGAAATTCGACATGCAAGCTGCCCTCTGGGTGTCAATTAACAAAGCTTGCACCAGGCACCCGAGGCCATACGAGAAAAAAAAACCAGACAACTAGTCCCCGCATACCAAGGTCACGCTAATGCATTAAACAAAACTAGCCCTAACCATTTACCACACAGTGAAAGAATCACACATTTAACATAAAAGGTTTCGATGTTATAATTCTTTTAAATCTAGGCATTATTTTTCGATGACCCTGTATATTACATACATACAACCAAATACACGGAGCTAAATGACCATGATGCCCAAGCCCTTAAATTGATGCAACAACAACGACAACAGAGTTCCGTCGTTGATGGGGAGGTGGGCTGTGGGATTGATGTTACATTGAGGCTCATGCCACATCACTCAACATCAAGGACACCGAACATGTTGCATTTGATTGTCAGTACCATTTGGTGCAGAATTATTTTTTTTAATAGTTCACCAGTTTTGTGCATTCTTCTATTAAGCCCATCTATTGTTTGTCATGACTAGCTCCATTCAATTGTAATGTCTCATTTTAACTGTCAATGGTGGTACAGTAATATGCCCTCGAATAGAAGGAATAAAGCCTTTTGTCTCCCACTTTTTAAAAAAAGTCCTTTTAATCTCTTATCCTCCCATCTCGATTTCATCCACGGACTCTGCGAGGGATCATTCCTGTACGCAGCGCCACAAGGACATGGAGCGAGCTGGACATTCTGTACTTTGGCTGCAGATACAACTGGGGATGGCGAAAAGCCGATCGCCCAGACGACCGCTAACTTGGCTCTAATTAAGGAAGAGTCGGGGAAGGGATTTTGGAAGGAAGATGACCGTGGACCTGTTGAAAGGAACCGACCCGATATTTGCCTGGTGATGAAAAAGGGGAGCCACGAAAACCAATTTCAGGACGGCCGAGGTGGGATTCGAATTCACGCTCTCCCGATGCCAGCCAGGCACGAGCTAGTGCGTTAGCTACCTCGGCTACCGTGGCCGGTCTCCCACTTATTTCTGAAGCAAATATTTTTGAGTTTGATAATATTACAAAATTTAGAATAGGATTACAGTATAATAATAATAATAATAATAATAATAATAATAATAATAATAATAATAATAATAATAATAATAATAATGGTACGTTAACGTCCAGAAAGATCTTAAAGAAATGGGGATACGAGCAGAAGATGCACAAGACCGAAATCTTTATAGAGCAACCATCAAGACGTTTGGGACTTTCCGGGACGAAAAACGGACAACTGGTGCGAAATGGACAGAAGAATGAACAAATGCCCGAATGTAAAATGAAGCGTATCGTGGTCCCTAGTTGGCCGATTAGCGAAATTGAAGGAATGAATAATAATAATAATAAACAAGCATCATTTCTCTGAGAAAATTACTACCAGGACCAAGAAATTATGGACATGGAACGGAGGATGATTTTCAGTGCCCAGTTGAAGAGATTTTGGGAGAAGAAAATGATATCATTAGCAAAATGAGTTCTATCGCGCTTCGCTAATGGGCGCAACGATGTAAATAATAATAATAATAATAATAATAATAATAATAATAATAATAATAATAATAATAATAATAATATCGTCCCATTACATGTCTGCCCACGTTGTATAAGATCATTACATCATGCTTGGCTAACAGGATATATGCACACTGTGAAAGAAACAACATAATTGCCGTGCAACAGGAAGGTTGTAAAAAGGGTTCAAAAGGGTGCAAAGAACAACTAATAATTGATTCAGTTGTGTGTGGCCAGGCACACTTAAATCACCGAAACCTTCACATGGCGTACATCAATTATAAGAAGGCCTTTGATTCTGTACCCCATGACTGGCTAGTAGCAGTGCTGCGATTGTATAGGATCAATGAGGTATTTGTCAGTTTCTTGGAAAGGGTTATGTCAGCATGGCAAACTAGACTGTGTCTCAGTACGCCACGCGGAGATATACGAACAGGTGAGATATCGATTCGGAGAGGCATCTTTCAAGGAGACTCCCTTAGCCCCTTATGGTTTGTCCTGGCTATGAATCCTTTATCTACCCAGCTTAACTCTACTCACTACGGCTTTTCTATCAAGATTGGAAAGAGAGTTGGTACTCGGATAAATCATCTGCTATACATGGACGACCTTAAACTCCATGCCGAAACAGAGTCGCATCTGGAAAACTTGTTGAGTATAGTTGAAGCATTCTCACGAGACATACAAATGGGATTTGGTTTGGACAAGTGTCGGACACTAAAGGTGGTGAGAGGAAAAGTACAGAAGTCCGGGTATGACCTGGAAGATGGACAGCATATTAGGGCTATGTTGGCAGAAGACACCTACAAATACTTAGGAGTAAAACAAGCTAAGCATATTGACCATGTGTCAATAAAGAAAGATCTGTCCTGTGAATTTGTCAAAAGATTAAACAAATCATAAAAACGCACTTGAACAGCAAAAACCTAGTGAAAGCTGTTAACACGTATGCTGTACCTGTGCTGAGCTACTCCTTTGGCATAATCAAATGGTGTGAAATGGACATCGAAAGACTTGAGCGAAAAATGAGAACGATGCTCAAAAAAGGAAGGAAACACCACCCACGATCTTCAATAGACTGATTGACTCTACCCAGAAGCCTAGGTGGACGTGGGTTCGTTGACATTGATAATCAGATGAAACGACAGATAGTCAGCCTTAGGGAGTACTTCTACGCAGAAGCGAGGTCATCTGTACTTCACAGAGCCATCAGTGAGGCGGACAGATCAACGCCACTGGTATTGTGTCAGCAAGAGATTCAACACCTCCAACATACTGACCTTCAGAAGTTGAAAGCATGGAAAGCAAACTTTTGCACGGAAGACATCCAAATGAGGTGAGTCAAGCAAATGTTGATATAACTGCGTCAAACTACTGGCTCACTTCAGGACAGATCTTTCCAGAAACTGAAGGTTTTATGCTAGCAATTCATGACCAAGTCATCCCTACAAGGAACTACCTCAAGTTCATTATAAAAGATCCCGCTTTACCAGATGATAAGTGCCGCTACGGCCGTCAGTAGTCAGAAACAATACAGCATATTACATCTGCATGTAGATATTTCCTGGCAACAGAGCACAAACAAAGGCATGATGCAGTTGCTAAAATCTTGCATCAGGAGTTGGCTGTTAAGTTTCAGCTTTTGAAAGGAAAGAAGTTCCGCACCACCAATATCAGCCAGAGTGTGTTCTTGAAAACAATGAATATAAGCTGTATTGGGACCGAACTATTTTGACTGATTAATCGGTATCACACAACAGGCCGGATCTGGTGGTTGTAAACAAGAAAACCAAGCAAACTACATTGATTGATGTTGCGATTCCTAACAACAAGAATCTCCAGTCAAAACACATTGATAAGATCAGCAAAGACAGCGAGTTGGTCGACCCTATCAAAAGACAATGGCATATAGAGCGAGTGAAGACCATACCTATCATTGTCTCGAGTACGGGCGTGATCCCAAGTACCTTGCTCCAAGGCCTTAAAGAACTGGATCTGGATACTCGGCTGTACAAACTAATGCAGAAGGCAGTAGTTCTATCAACAACCAGAATCGTTCGGAAGTTCATGGGTAGCGGAATTTTAGCTTAGAAGTTGCTGTTTCCGTAGCTATACTTTGGTTCACTGAAGCCCGTATAGTTACGTTGTAATATACCAGAAATGTGTTATATGTACTGTATAAACCGAAAATAATAATAATAATAAAGTAGACAGAAAAACTAAAGAATTAATCAAGCAAACAGTAACAGGCACAACTTCAAAGGTTAAATTCATGGGGGAATTATCTGAACCATTTGATGTTAAAACAGAGTCCGACAAGGAGATGGGTTGTCCTCTCTATTGTTTAATCTTGTTCTTGAAAAAGTAATTACGACCTGGGAGAAATAAGTTAAAGGAATAACCCTTGGCAGACTACGTAATAACAAAATTCATTTACGGTGTTTGGCCTTCGCCGATGATCTCGCAATCTTGTCCAATAACAGACAGGAAGCGATTGCCTCCACGAAAAAACTTCACGAAATTGCATCCAGAACAGGACTCCAGATCTCATACCAGAAAATACACTACATGGAGGGATCTCTTCGGCACCTAGATGGCCTACCAATGACAACCAAATTCGGCAAAATATCTCAAGTGTCTAAATTCAAATACATGGGAGAAGTCATCCAACCTTCCGGACTGAACCGTGAAGCAAACAAAGAAAGGATCTCTAAAGCTTACAGACTCGCTTGGAACAGATATATTAAAAAATCAATATCCAGAAATGCAAAATTACGGCATTACAACACTGTATTCAAGCCTGAAGCACTATATGCTTCTGAAACGCTGATTATTGGGGGCAGATCATTAATTAAAGATGTGGAAAAGCAAGAAAGGAAAATCCTAAGATTTTTTTTACCAGTCTGTAAAGGGGGAATCTGGATGAAAAGAAAATCGCAAGACTTATACCAGTACTCGGAGAAAATCTCAGATTCATTTAGGAAAATACGATTGAAATTTTACGGTTATATCTTCAGGATGGGCAATCAGAGACTGACTAAAAGGATTCTTAACCTTGAACTGTCAATGAAAGTTAAAAACACCTGGCTGCTTGAAGTTGGAAAAGATCTTCAGGAAAATAGGCATCACAGATGACATTGTACTAGACAGAGCTATGTTCAGATAATTAGTCGATAATCACCGCTTTGCAGACCATCCAAGCACTATTACCAACAAAACCTGGTCAGAAGATCGCAAGAGAAGCCACAGCGAGAAGATGAAGAGATTTTGGGAGAAGAGAAGGGCAATGCCATCAGCTAAGTAAGTTCAATCGCGCTCCTTAGTCGGGCATGACGAAGAATGAATAATAATAATAATAATAATAATAATAATAATAATAATAATAATAATAATAATAATAATAATAATAATAATGTATGTCTCCCGCTTATTATTCCCATTTCGACGGGGTCGGTGATGAGGTGCGATTAATTTCTATTTGACATTTAGTTTTAACAGCCAGATGCTCTTCCTGACTCCAACCTAATGAGGGATAAAATGAGTGAAGATTAATGAAACTGGGCTAGGAGTTGGAAGGAATCGACCGTGACCTATTAGAAGGTACTGTCTAGTTTTTTTTAAGCGTATGGCTTTGAGTGCCGGGAGTGTCCGAGGACATGTTCGGCATGCCAGTGTTGTAGTTGCTTCGAGACGGACACCCAATGGGTGAGCTACAAGTACCGTTGGGGAGGAAAGTTGGAATGTAAGGACGAGGAGTTGGAAGGTAGCGGCTGTGGCCTATAGTTAGGGACCAACCCCGGCATTTGCCTGGAAGGAAGATGGGAAACCACAGAAGACTATCTTCAAGGTTGCCGGCGGGGTGATTCGAACCTACTCGCCTCACGGATGTGAGCGACTGTCAGCAGTCATGCCGTAACGACGACGGCTAACTCACCCGGTACTGTCTAGTCATTTACGTGGAGTTGAAAATGGGAAATCAGGGGAAACCATTTCATGGACGGCGATCGGTAGGGTTCGAACCCACATCTACAGAGTCCGCAGATAGCTTGGCCCTATGGCGTATCGCTGGGCCTTAGCAGGCATGCAACTGCTGTTGGTGAATAAAAATAATAATAATATTAATAATAATAGTAATAATAATAATAATAATAATAATAATAATCTCTAAATTGCAAAAAGCCTACAGAATCACATGGAACAGGTATAGCCTAATAAGGAATCCATCTCTCATAAAGCAAAATTACGACATTGCAACACGGTAAACAAACCCGAGGCACTATACGCCTCTGAAACACTGGTCATTGGGGACAGACCACTAATTAAAGGTATACAAAAACAAGAAATAAACATCTGTAGGAAGATTTTTAGCCCAGTTTCTACTGAGGGAATTTAATGGAAAGGAAATCACAAGAGCTTTACTAGTAATCGGAGAAATTTTTCGGACACATTCAGAAAAATATGGTTGGTTCCTTAGTTTAGGGGCTGCGACAACGCGGTCATGGAGCCCCGTGTACTTTGGGTGTGATGATGAAAATTGTTGTTTTAAGGGGACTAACATCTAGGTTATCTGCCCCCAATGTTGTGGGTGACAGTGAAAGATGAGATGAGAATGAAAACTATAAATAATACTAACTATAAACTTACATAAACAAATAAAGGACAAGAAGAAAAGAAATGCCCTCAACCCTCGAAGAATGAGGATTGAGGGACTTGGAAGGAAGGAGAGCCATGAAAGGCAGATAGGAAAGAGAAAGAGGAGAGGGCTCGCCCCAAAGTCAGTGGAAAAAGACGAAAGACGGACCTTGCTCAGGAATCCCTCGGGATCTCCAACTCCTGAACTCACCAGCTGTGGGCCCCTGAGGGTGTAGCAATATCCAGGGTGCACCAGAAGTGGTGGGGCTACACACACCCTGCCTCCTTGAGGGCCTACTTTGGGTGTGTGTAGAATCTGTCTGATAACCGGTGTTAATTGTGATGGCTGTATCAGTGTGTGTTACCTCTTTTTAATTCAAGTAAGGACTGCAGACGTTAATTTCAAGTAGCTCCTAATTTCGCTACCAAAACGCTACCGTCCACGACACCTAGCTGTGAACTTGGCTACTATTAGATGCCATCGCAACCAGCGCCTGGTGACGAACATTGCAACATTAATCAAACCTAACATACAAATTTTGGTTTCACAGAAGTGTATATAGCCATAAATCTATGACATAGGGCCACCGGCTTTACTTTCCCTCCGAAGGAAGGCATACTGAGGGATTTTAACGCTCTTAAAAATCCGACAACTTCGGCCGGGTTTGAACCCGCGACCTTGGGGATTTTTTTTAGCGTATGGCTTTTAGTGCCGGGAGTGTCCGAGGACATGTTCGGCTTGCCAGTTTTGTAGCTGCTTCGAGACGGACACCCAATGGGTGAGCTACAAGTACCGTTGGGGAGGAAAGTTGGAATGGAAGGACGGGGAGTTGGAAGGTAGCGGCTGTGGCCTATTGTTAGGGACCAACCCCGGCATTTGCCTGGGAAGAAGATGGGAAACCACAGAAGACCATCTTCAAGGTTGCCGGCGGGGGGATTCGAACTTCCTCGCCTCCCGGATGTGAGCGACTGCCATCAGTCCTGCCGTAACGACCACGGCTAACTCACCCGGTACCTTGGGGATAGAAGCTCAGCATGCTACCAACTACGCCACCGATGCCGCCTAGAGGAAAAGAAGTTTACAATTTTATGGGTAAAGCTAAGAACAACTGGCTGCTTGAAGCTGAAAAAGATCTTCAGGGAATAGACATCTCAAGTGATATGGTACTGGACAGATCTAAATTCAGAGAACTAGTTGACAATCATCAATTTTAGACCACCCAAACATTGCATCCAAACGAACCTGGACGGACGAGCGTAGAAAGAGCCATAGCGAAAATATGAGATTTTGTGAGGACAAGAAAGCAAGATCAGCTAGATAGGTTCAATCGTGCTCCTTACACTGGCATAACGAGGTTATAATAATAATAACTAGCAGACCCGTGCGAGAACTCTCGCATGTGTATAAACCACCCGCCTGACTTTAGTGTTATGCGGGCTTCTATAAATATGTTTATTTGTTTAAACGCAATGTGTCCCATGTGTACAGACTACCCGTGCGCCCCTATTGCTATGCGGGCTGGGCGCGACAAACTTTGGGCAGGGGCTACCATCTATATATTTAAAACAGTAAGGTGATTTTTGTTATCACGAGATTGAGAGAACGACAGAACCGATTTACTTCGTAGAACACTCTAACGAAAGCTCTTGGCCTCTAGATTTGCAGAGTGTCTCTAAAATAAACAAATATATTACGGTATATTTTTAAATTAATATAGAAAATAGCAGAATTCTGACCCTCACGCATGCGCACAATCCGCCTGGGGTCATGACAAAATGGCGGTGAGAAGTCCATTAAAATGTAAGTTATTTAATAAGCTTCCATGTAATTGAAAACATACATTAACCAAGTTCTGACAATAAAATATAATAACAGTATGAACGTATACGAATGTGCAACATTGATTTATTTGGATAATGAAATGGATTATTTCCTTCAGACAGCGGCTTTAGAATATAATGAATAGCTGCGTCTGCCGCTGAACATGAGTGCGCGAGTAGCTATGTGGTTAAGACGACTGACTGTGGTTCCAAGAAGCACCGGTTCGATCCCAGCCCTCGCCAGTATTTTTTTTTTACCACTGAAATATTGTTTAATCAAGGAGTATTAGTAAGGTTTTATGTCTGTTAAAGATACATATCTCTACATTCCCTCTAAATGCGTTTTATTTCCGTTTTACCATTGCATTGCAGCATGTGATCAAGAGAGCAAACTGTTGTCCGCAGTACACCGTTTAAATATCTGCAATCAGTTCCTACAACTGACAACAGATGGCAGTACATCGCCCTTATAGTTCCAGTAACTGACAGCAGATGGCAACACCATTGCATCGATATATTAAAAACACAAAACATGGTACGCTTTCACGTGATGGAAAATTATAAAGGAGGGGAATATTTAAGAAGGGAAATGTTGAGGAACATTAACCGACAATTGAATGTGTAGGCTAGGTTGTTTATGTACCTTAATATTGCAATTTCTTCCCAATGCTTCGCTGGTCAAGTTATTAGAGTCCTAGACTAAAAGTTATAAATATGCACTGTCGATATACTCTTAAATTATTAAAGAAAAAAGTAGTTTTCCAGGCACTCGCGCGTGTCCACAATTGCTTTCGCCATGAGAGACACTTGGCAAATATAATTCGTTTGAAGGGCTCCGACATCGTGGTCACTCAGCCCCGTGTACTTGGGTGTGTATGTGTGAAATTTTCTCTGATAACCTGTGTTATTGTGATGGCTGCATTACTGTGTGTATTTGTAATTAAGGTGGTATTTTTATTTAATCGTATGGTGATACAATACAGAATACAAATAAGACAAAATTAAACTTTAAAGTCCTTCCTTTTCAACCATTCGGTTAGACTAGGTGTGAGATCAAACAAGTCGTCAGGAATTCCAGGGTATGAATGAAGAGGACAGCGTAGGACCAGGTGTTCAATCGTCTGTTCTTCTAAGTTACATTCACACATTGGTGAACTGATCCAGCCCCACTTGTACCTGAAATAATTACAACACCCATGTCCAGTCCTCAACCTGTTGATACGGCACCAGAGGTTCCTTGGTAGGTCAAAACCATTTGGCTTCTTTGTGGGATCAAGATGGTGGACACTTGTTCCCAATGTTTTTGTTGACCACTCATGCTTCCAGTTTTCCTTTATGTCAAATCCATCCGCGATGTGGTGGTAAATGGCAAGGAGACGGCCAAGGCCTTAAGTTAGGAACCATCCCGGTATTTGCCTTAAGTGGAAGTGGGAAACCACGGAAAACCACATCCAGGATTGTCGAGGTGGGAATTAAACCTTCTTCTTCTTAGTTATACCTCAAGAGACTGAATGCGCCCCGTTTTTGCCCTCAGACCAGAATTAAATTTCTTGGCAGAGCAGGAAATGTAACCCGGGTCTCCGGGGCGATAGACAAGAATAGGTGGGCCTCCATGTGTTAAAACGATTTTTGACATGCACGGGACATGGAATTCAAAAACTGCCTCCTTTAGGGTGACTGTCGAAGTGAGTATTGAGTATAGGCCTATGGTCATTCCAGTAGTTGGCGAAGTGATTCTATGTTCCCCTTCAAAATGTACTGCCATAACCTATAACAGGTGATGGAAATTGCTTATTTAGAGCAGTTTCGTACTGTTTATAACAAAATGAAGAACGTCATTCTGAGCTGCGTTTTCAAGCTATTGCAAAAAATTTCCCTGGCAGGAACAATTATAAGGAATTTATTTTAAGCGATCAGTCTCATCGCATTCTCCTCACCAACCAACTTGAGTATGACAATCTCTGGACGGTCATGTTGAACTTCATTGTATAAGACAATTGTTTAATGATTATTTGTTTAGAGTACTGAGTCTAACTACGCAGTTGATTTCGGCAATGGAAGTATTATTTGCCATTTAATATTTAGCGGCTCCGTTATTGCAGGAACTATAGTGTTATAGAATAATACGAAGCCACATTTAAAATCCAATATAAATAGGACATTTCAGAAACAATTCCAGATATTATGCAGTACAGTGTACTGCAAGGTCTTTGACGATCAAATGTAAACTTTGTTCTACATTGTATTTCTCTTGCGTAAAATCTATGCGTGGTTACTTTGGTCTTTACTGTTGTGAGGGTAAAATTGATCTGCTGGAATATAAAATATTTGCCAAGCTGCAGCAATGTAATGATATTAATTTAAAAGTCATTGAACTTATATCCAGTAGTTCAAACACATACATCAGCGTTAAAAGATTGGACACTGAAGATGAAAGCCAGCTACTTCATTTCCCTATTATTGAATTTTTCAATTCCTTGGAATTAAGTGATTCGCCTCCACATACTCCGAACGTTTGAGCCGTAGTTATGCTCCTTAGAAATCTGAACGTTTCCCAAGGACTCATATTAATATATTAATATATTAATTGTAAGAAATATGTAAGAAATTGCTTGGATTCGGATATAATAGGTGCAGTAATATTAGGCAAAGAGCTCAAATCCTACGACTTGATTTAACACCTTCCGATAAAACACTTGCAGGTACAGTACATTTTCTTTTAATAGGCAACAATGTCCTATTCGCTCGGCCTACTTTATCACAATCAATCAAGCTCAAAGAGAAACTCTTGAACGTATTGGGCTATTTACCTCATCACGTTTTCAGTCATGACCAGCAGGATAGTGAAGGTACAAAAAAGGTCCTGTATGGGATGGTAAAGAATAAGAGGCGGAAGGATCCAACGGATTATGTTAGAATGGTGAACAAAAGGGGAAAAGAGATAGAAAATAGGGAAGAAAGAAAAAAAGGAAGATTGTCGTTTTAGGTGACCGTGAAACTTGTGATTATGAGCCACGGGACATCCTTTTTACGTGGAATCCGAACCACAGGACATGGCATTTCACTTCGAAAATCTAACATGCATTGACCGGGAATCGAACCCGGACCGCCTTGGTGAGAGGCATACAGCTAGACCGCTGAGCCACCATGCCCCTAAATAGGGAAGAACTGAAGAAAATGTGGAAAGAATATTTTGAAGAACTCCTGAACCAAAATGGAAACCACGGCGAGGAGGAAGAAATCGGGGAAGAGGTACAGTAGATGAACTGCAAACAGAAAAGGACTTAACATGGAAAGACGTGGAAGATGCAGTGAGGAAGATGAAAGGAGGGAAGGCACCGGGTGTGGATGAGTTGAGTGTGGAGTTGGTGAGAGCAGCAGGAGAGGTGGGGATACAATGGTTGTACCGACTGATGAAGACAGCATGGAAGGAAAGGAAGACCCCAGAGGGCTGGAAAAAGGGAATAATTGTCCCGATCTTCAAGAAAGGTAGTAGAACAGAATGCAGAAACTATCGGGGAATAACACTGATGAGTCATTGTGCAAAGTTGTTTGAGAAAGTTTTGGAAAGGAGAATTAGGACAAGGATAGAAGGAGGGATGAGGGAAGAACAATCTGGCTTCAGAGCAGGAAGGTCCACAGTGGATTTGATTTTTGCTATAAGGCAGTTACAAGAACAGCACTATGAGTATGGAACAGATCTACTGATGGCCTTCCTGAACATTGAGAAAGCATATGACAGTGTATGCAGAAACAAAGTATGGAAGTCCCTGGAGGATAGAGGAATAGAAAAATGGACTATAAAGAGGATAAAGGAGATGTACAAGGGAAGCGTGAGCTGTGTGAAAGTGGGAGGAGAGAGATCGGACTGGTTGGAACAGAGAAACGGCCTGAAACAAGGAAGTGCACTGTCACCGTTACTTTTCATTGTGGTGATGGATGACATAATGACCCGAGTGGCACAAGTAATTGGGGAAGGAAAGATGAAAGCAATGGTGCTTGCAGATGATTTGATGATTTGGGGAAACAAGGAGGAGGAGGTACAGGAACAATTGGACGTGTGGGAAGGAATAATACAAGGTTATGGGATGAAATTTAGCATAAATAAGAGTGAGATGGTGATCACAACAAGGAAGAAGGAAAGAACCACAACAGGAATAACAATTGGTGGGGAACAGCTGAAGGAAGTGGAGAGTTTCAAGTATCTGGGTAGCCTGATGCAAGAGAATGGAAGAAACGATAGAGAAATAAATGAGCGGGGGAGACAGGCAGAAGCATTCCGGAGGAGTGTGAGAAGCATGTTATGGAGCAAGGATGTCCCTCAGAACAGCAAAAAGATCATATATCGGACGTACTATGTCCCTATCCTGACGTATGCCTTGGAGGCCTGGGTTATGAAAGGAAGGGTGAAGAGCAAAATACAGGCCAGTGAGATGAGGTTCTTGAGAAGCAGTATTGGAGCTACAAAGAGGGACAGAATAAGAAATGAGAGACCAGAGAATTAATGAAGGAGGAACCATTACAGGATGGTATAGAGAAATCTAGACTTAGATGGTATGGACATGTAAAACGAATGGAGGAGAAGAGGATACCCAGGAGGATACACGAGACGAAGTGGGAAGGAAAGAGACCAAGAGGGAGACCGAGAGACAGGTGGCTGAAGGGGGTGGAAGAAAGCGTGAAGAAGAGAGGAGAAGACTGGACAAGGGTGGAGACTGAGAGATGGTGGGAAGACAGAAGACGTTGGAGAGGCTTGTGTTCCAAACAGACCCGGCCAGTGGCTGGAAACTGTGCAATATGATGATGACCACATCACGTTTTCAGTCATGACCAGAAATATGTTGCAATGCTGAGAGTGCTATCTTTTGACGCCCTTAAAGTTTCAATACTGCTAAAAAGTAATCGTACAAAGAATGTAACTTATATAAGAAGCTTCTTCAGTAATTTTGTTTTCCATTGTCCGTCATGTTTTGACGGGTTTCATCTAGTCTTGTTTATTTGTTTAAAAGCATTTTATACACAAATAAATATATTTCCGTTTACTTTTTAAGAAATGCAAGATTTTTCCTGTACTATTGAGACGATTTGGAAGATTTTGGTACAAACCACACCTTTTAACTCCCTCTGGTTTAGGAGCTTGAGTTGTGAAACATACACCTTAGCGTATTATATAATAGAAACTAATGAAGTGGATAAGGACTTGTTAAAGTTTGAAATTTCTGAATCAGATATCTTGCTCACAACCCTATTGAAACAAGAACTCCGTCAGGTTTATCAAGAGGAAGTAAAACCCAGCAAGAGATAATGTTCACTCGGATGAATGGAAGAAATCCCATTCCGAAAGGATGAAGGCGTGGTGGGCTGACAAGAAGAAAAACAGTTGAGATCTCGCGGTCCCTAGTAGCCACAACGATAAAAGTAAAGTAAGTAATAATAATAATTAACCCCTGACTCTACAGCCCATGAAGGGCATAGGCCTACCAAGCGACCGCTGCCCAGCGATTTGGCCTGGAGATATTGGGGTGACGCGTGATCAGCCAATCGGGTCCCCTCGGCCGTTAATCTTGGTTTTCGTGATCGGGGCGCTGCCTCAATTGTCCTCACGAGGCTGAGTGCACCCCGTTCCAGCCCTCACGTCAGTTTCTAAAATCCCTGACGGAGCGGGGAATCGAACCCGGGGCCTCCGGGTGAGAGGCATGCGCCCTACCCCAACACCACGGGGCCGGCTAATAATAATATACGGCTTCGTGGTGAATTGGATAGGGCACCAGCCTTTGTTTTGAAAGGTCCAGCCGGGTTATGGAATTATAACTTTCTGTGAATTATTTCACTGGGAAGGGGTGGGAGGGGGTGGAGACAGGGTGTTCATGACGTAATTCATTTCAACCTCACTACGGCATGCAGGTAATCTACGGGCGTCAACTGGAAAGAGGCCTCACCGAAGGCCACATGCCATAACGACGAGTATGACTACTAACACTATATCTCTCTTAATGCACCGAGTATAGTTCTGCCCCTTCTGTTCAAGGTACAGACAGAACTGGTCGATAACATTGTTCTGCACCCAGAAATGGAAGCAGCCCGCCCAGCCATCAGCTATTTCTTTCACCGATAATATGATTGACAAACCGCTCAGCTGCTTTCTCGCCATTAAAATTTCACCAACTTCCGCTCACTCTTATTGGCTGTTGCTAGGCAACCACGTACCGTAGAAAACAACAAAGTGAGTGACCATTTCTCTGAAACATGTACGGACGTAAGAAGGAAATTGCCTAGGTCGGTTCATCGAGCTGAAATAATGATAAGTTAAGATGTTACCTTGGCTTCTACTGACCATTTCAATTTTTTTCTTTTTGTCGTCTGGCCTCCTGAGAGGCCGAGTGCAGGTTTTTCTAGACGACGCCCGTGGGCGACCTGCGCTTCGGGATGAGAGATGGAATGGATGGAGATGAATAAAACTGGACAAGGACGTGGAAGGAAGCGGCCGTTGCTTGTCAGAAGGTACCGTCCCAGCATTTGCCTGGTGTTGAAAATGGGGAAACCATGGAAAACCATTTCAAGGACGGCCGACGGTGGCGCTCGAACCCACGCTTCTACCGAGTCAGTAGAGAGCTTGGCCCCTTGACCTAACGCTGTATTTAGCCAGCGTAGTCACTACTGTTGGTACCATTTCAAATAATACCGGTGACAATGTTGGAAGACGTAGAGTGACCACTAATGTAGGCCTACTTAGATGTTCAGTGATTAATATGCTAAACGTTGTTGATTCTTTAAAGGATTTGCGACATCGTGGTAATGTATTCCCGTGTACTTTGGTGTGTGTAAAAGTTGCCTGATAACCCGTTCCACTGTGTGCTAGTGTGCGTACTTGTAATCGAGGTAGGATTTGGGTAGGAAGCGCCCGTGGACTTAAACGTTAGATACCATCCCGACATTTGCCTGATGTAGAAGTAGGAAACCACTTCCAGGATGGCTGAGGTAGGAATCGAACCTGCCACTTCTCAGTTTTGCCTTACGAGGCTGAGTGTACCCCGTTCCAGCCTTCAGACCACAATTAAATTTCTTGGCAGAGCCTGGAATCAGACCCGGGCCTCCATGGTGACCGCCAAGAATGCTAGCCACTATGGAACGAGGCGAACAATATGTTAGTTGTTTGGTTCCTCAGTTTAGGGGCTGCGACAACGCGGTTATGTAGTCCCGTGTTCTTTGGGTGTGTGTAGAATCTGTCTGATAACCGGAGTTAATTGTGATGGCTGTATTAGTGTGTGTTATCTGTTTTTAATTCAAGTAAGGACTGCAGAGATTCCACTTTTTAGTAGTTCCTACCAAACGCCACCATCAACGACAACTAGTTCTGAACTTGGCTACTAGATGCCACCACAGTCGGCTCCTGGTGACGAACGTTGGAATCTAAGAGCGTTAGTCAAATCTAACCTATAATTTAGCTTCACACAAGTGTAATTAGTGGATGGTTCTTTTGCATTCCGTAAATTGATGTCATTGGACCGCTGGCTTTACTTTCACTACGAAGGAAGGCGTACTGTAAACGAATAAGCGACCAACCACGGTGCCGAGAGTGCTAGAGATCGAGCCAGCCGGGAAGGCGGTGCGCAGAACACAACGCTACCATTACGTCATGCCTCACTTCCATCCCACCAATCACAGTCAGTCTGTCTTGAGAATCAATCTGAGCAAATGTGTTGTCAGGAAACCCAAGTGTAAAGCAGCGTGAAAGATTCAGGCTCGATGAGCTACGCGACGGTGTTGCCATACTGCAGGAACTCATGGCAACAGCCTGCGGTGTTGGGCTCGGACATGGTGGACCTGTTGCAACAGTGGACATGTATCTCTTTCTCTCTCTGCGCAAATCCCAGAGAGCCGGCCGCCTTCCGGGCTGACGCGAGTTCTAACGCGCTAGCTGTAGAGCATCCAGCGTTTAGAAAAGACTGTGGGTCTTATGGGATTTTACTTTTAACGGAAATCTCCCCTATACTGGTTTTGTTGTCTCACCTTTTATCATGAAGGAACTCTGAACATATATATTTTTCGTCATAATAGCTTCCTACAATTATCTGTCAACTGATTACCTTTGTTATTGCGTACAAGTATCGCTTATATTACGTCTTAGTAATTTAAAAATTTTCGAGGTTAGCAAGCTGGAAAGAAGATCTTCGTCCAGTGCTGCATGCTCGCCCGGAGTGGAGCACTTGCTCAGTTCCGCCGGCAACATAAGGTCTGAAGCACAATCCGTCATTGGTGTTACTGTTGTTTGTTTGTTTGCTTGTTTTATTTTCTGTTCGATCGAATCATGGCTGCCGACAGTTGGGTTCCAACCCACTACCTCCCGAATGCAAGCTCACAGCTGCGCGCCCCCAAACGCAAGGCTAACTCACTACACTATTACAAATATTAATCTAAACAAAACAACAAGAATAAAATTGAAAGAAACTAAATTACAGCCTAACTAAAAACTAAAGAGATGATGATCAACAGTATTGCTGTCATAAACATTGTTAACATCGTCTGCATACATCCGGGAAGGAAAGAAGGGTTGTGCTCTCGACATCTGTCAATCAGTAATGCGTCATATCACAACGAAATGAATGTCGTTATTGGTTCTCTTCGCATACAGTATCCTTAATACTGGTCCAATCCGTTAACACCTGCAAAACTGCTCCTTCCTGTGCGTGTTCTATTTCAGGTAGCTGCTGGGGTTGTGGTTGTTTCGCTAACTTATGAAAGAACAGTACTCAAAGCGGGTGAACATAACGTATGACGTCAGCGCTACCTCTGCCTAGAGTTAGCAACACTGTCGCCATTAGGCTCCACAGTCTTTTCTAAACGCTGGATGCTCTATAGTGCCTCGCTGGCATCGGGAGAGCGTGGGCTACAGTAGAATCCCACCTTGGCAGTCCTGAGAATGGTTTTCATGATTTCCCATTTTTACCACCAGTCGAGACGGTTCATTTCAACAGGTCCATGATGATGCTGACGATTTAGCAGTTTTAACGGGTGGAACAGCGCGGTCATTTGCTTCACGGTGGCTTCCTTCCAAAATTCCTTCTCTGACCCATCCTTAATTGGATGATAATGATGATGATGATGATAATAATAATAATAATAATAATAATAATAATAATAATAATCCGCCTCGAGGAGGACGTAGAGCTGACTACGGCCGGACGGGTCCACAGGTGGCGGATAGTGGATCGCCCTCTAGATATGGAGGGTAGCTGCGACATAAGCAGGGTAACCTGACGAATAAGCAGTCCCGGACCAACAGCGGCATTGCTAACAGGATGTGGTGGGTCTGTGGATGGCACCACAGTCTCTATAAAATGCCACATATATCCAAAGACAGCAATGTGACAAGGCGAGTCAGTGCCGCCATAAGCACTAGCCAACAGCGTCTGTACTCCATGTTATGGGCGGCTGTGAAAGGCGTCTGTACCCCATGTTAGGGGCGGCCTAAATGAAATCCTGGCAGTAGGTATAAAACGCAACCCATTGATAATGGAGAAAATGTCAAAGAATAATGAGCCTCGGAAAAGGACGCTACCCGAGGTGCGTCGGGGCACGTTTGGAGCTGGTGCTGAACGTGACAGCAGGCGAACCACCAGTGACATGATGCTGAACAGGCGGGCACATGTCGGGTCACCCGAAAATTCTACAGCCGACAACGCAGATAGGAGAACCCAACAGCCGTCATCTCCCCCTGTCGAAAGTGTTTCAAACATTCAACTGACCACTAAGGCAGGCAAACTGAGGCAGCGCTTAAAATGGACTGATGAGATGAACAAATTCATAATGCGCTCCTACTTTATTGTTACAAAGTTAGAGAGAGACCTCACAACATATAGGAAAGATTTGCACAAGTTGTTTGTGGAGAATTTTCC
Source organism: Meconema thalassinum (assembly GCA_946902985.2). Classification (NCBI taxonomy): domain Eukaryota; kingdom Metazoa; phylum Arthropoda; class Insecta; order Orthoptera; family Tettigoniidae; genus Meconema; species Meconema thalassinum. The sequence continues at coordinate 168,699,016 of OX336396.1, forward strand.
TGACTACTCTTTCGTTACAGAACAAAGAATTGCAGACCAAAGACGTGTAATAGTGAGGAACAATAGACTTCCTGCAATAATGATTCAAAGTCTTAAAGAGGAAGCAGCAAAAATTCTAGCTTCAGAATCCAACAATGAAAGCAGATCCACATTACTGATTCAAGCTGTTCAGGAAGTAACCTGCAGAAATGACACAGGGGAAGAGGGAATTATTGAACCAACTATCCCTACTAATATCTCGAGTTCTGATGAAACAAGTTCTATTGAACATGTGTTTAAAGAGGCAATGACAGAATTTATGGGCCTTAAAGTAGACTATCGACCAAAGCTCCCCAAACTCCTAGAAACAGCAAAGAGTAAATCTCTTGTCAGTATGACAAATAACATCCTAAAACAGTATGTGGAAACATCCGATAATCTAGAAGAAACAAACTCTCTTGTATATTGCGCAGCAGTAACTGTGATAAGGCTGAACAACCAGAAACTAATACCTTTGTCTGGAAGCTCTCGTGGAAAAGGTGCAGATGCAGAATACATTCCACCCTGGCAGCGTCGATTAGAAAATGACATCAAGGAACTGAGGAAAACCATAGGCCAACTAACAGCATATTTAAACAATAAAACTAAACCCAAAACCAATCGAAAGCTGAGAAATATATTCAGAAAAATCAACAGCCATATAAAGGAATATGATCACACAGAAAAAATCAAGGAATACATTGACAACCAAAAGCTAAAATTATGCGCAAAAGCAGCGAGACTCAGGAGGTACAAGGAATCACGAGCGAGGAAAACACAAAACAAACTTTTCTCCAACAATGAAGGTCAGTTCTACAGAATGACCAAACGAAACAAACAATCCATGACAAAAGCAGAACCTCCTAGCACGCAAGAAACGGAAGATTTTTGGAGAAGTGTATGGGCTGCAAAGTCACCGCACAATGAAAATGCAAATTGGATCAACGAAGAACGAAATAGCAATAATGTATATGAAGAAATGGATTTTGATACCATTGAAGAACGGCATGTGTATGATGCTATAAGGAGAACTCAGAATTGGAAAGCGCCGGGCACAGATAAAATTCACAATTATTGGTACAAACATTTCACGTGCGTGCACCAGAAGATAGCCCAGCAATTTACTTACCTCATCCATCATCCTGAGGAATGTCCTGATTTCCTTACTGCTGGAATTACATATCTAATCTCAAAAGAAAGTGGAAATACTAAAGACCCATCAAACTACAGACCTATCACCTGTCTCCAAACACTTTACAAACTATTTACGTCCATAATTGCGGACGAAATATACAAGTTTATCGACAAACATAACATTTTGGCTGAGGAACAGAAAGGATGCAAGAAGCTGTCGCAAGGATGCAAAGAACAGATAGTTATTGATTCTGTGATAACACAACAGGCGATACATAATCAAAGGAATCTATATACGGCATACATAGATTACCAGAAAGCATTTGATTCAGTCCCGCATTCATGGCTGAAAGAAATCCTCCATATGTACAAGATTAACCCTGCTGTAATTCACTTCCTGGAGGTCACGATGGATAATTGGAAAACAGTACTGTATACTAAGACAGACAATGAATGTGTCACATCTGACACAATAAAAATTGAGCGTGGTATCTATCAAGGAGACTCGCTAAGCCCATTATGGTTTTGCTTAGCCATCAATCCTCTCTCTAAAATTCTAAAATCCACCGGTTTCGGATTTGACATCAAATACTACAATAGGAAATACAGAATATCTCATCTCCTTTATATGGATGACCTCAAAGTGTATGCACACAGTGAGACTCAAATGAATGCCATGCTAAATATAATAGATTCATATTCATCCGATGTCCGAATGACGCTGGGAGTGAAGAAATGCAAGCGTCTGACAATTGAAAGAGGTAAATATGCAACTTCTGAACCACATGAGCTACGCAAAGGATCTCTAATTGAAGGAATGACTGAAATAGAAACCTACAAATATCTGGGATTTGCTCAAAATACAACTTTGGATCATAAAAGTATCAAAGATGAACTCATTGGAAAATATACCACAAGACTACATCAAGTGCTGCGAACCAGTCTATGTGCAAAGAACAAAATTAAAGCTATCAACACATACGCTATACCAACCCTAGTATATTCATTTGGGATTCTGAAATGGTCAGCAACAGAAATGGAAAGCCTGCAGAGAAAAACAAGGACCCTTCTCACTACTTACCGTTTACACCATCCAAACGCCTGTAAAGAAAGGGTCACTCTTCCACGAAAGATGGGAGGTCGAGGAGTACTGGATTTACAAATTTTGCTCCAGAACCAAATTAAAACCCTTAGAAGATATTTCTATCAAAGAAAGGAAAACAGCATTCTCCATAAAGCCATTGTACTTGCTGATAAACACACAGTATTGAACCTTCGTACATCCTCTGATGATCATATCAGCCAGCCACTACACTTACATGAAAAAGAAAAGGCATGGGGAGAAAAGACCCTCCATGGAAAATACTACAGCAACCTATCCCAACAGAGTATTGATAAAAACGCATCGTGTATGTGGTTACAAAGTGGTCGACTGTTTGGAGAAACAGAGGGATTTGCAATTGCCATCCAAGATCAAGTCATTGCTACAAAAAATTACAAGAAATACATCATCAAAGATACCAGTGTAATTTCAGACAAATGCAGGCAATGCGCCATTCATCTCGAGACCATTGACCATGTCACTGCAGGTTGCCCAATACTAGCATCAGTTGAATATACAAAGCGGCACAATCAGGTTGCAGGCATCATTCATCAAGCACTCGCACAGAAATATAAATTAACTGAGGAGTATATCCCTTACTACAAGTATCATCCACCATCCCTCCTCGAAAATGAACTGTGCAAAATATACTGGGACACTGGTATTGTGACAGATAAAACAATAGATCACAATCGACCAGACATCATAGTAGTAAATAAGGCTGATGGCACTACATTCATAATAGACATAGCAGTCCCCAACGACACCAACATCGAACGTAAACACAATGAAAAAATCTCCAAGTATAGACAGCTTGCAGAAGAAATCAAGAGGATATGGAAGATGAACTGCGTCCGGATAGTGCCTGTAATCTTGTCAGTCAACGGCCTCATACCTCACACACTCCACAAGAGTCTGAAAGAATTGGATCTTCCGCCGACCATCTACAAGAGTATGCAGCATTCGGTCCTATTGTCCACATGCAATATTGTGCGATCCTTCCTTGCTAATGAATGAGTGATAATGAACTCTTATATTTTGTATATACATGATATGTATTATAGTTTGTATTATAGTTTGTATGTATTGTTGTAAAGCACTTGGTTTAACCCGTGCTTTAGAGTAACCCATGTTTGTAATGGTGAATTGAATAAATAATAATAATAATATCGTATGGCCTCGGGTGCCGGGTGCAAGCTTTGTTATTTGAGACCCTGAGAGCAGCTTGCATGTTGAATTTTGTTGTTCCTTGAAGCACTGTGAAAGTCAAGGAGGTTAGATATCTAAGCTCCTTGACACTATAGCGCTTTCTAGTAGAGAAATGAGGAACTTTGTGTTGGCGGAAAATCCCGAGATTAATTTTGCCACTATGAACACGGCCTACTGAATTCAAATGGGTTCTTTGATATGCCAACATCGTATGACATGCGTGTCGCGATTTTTTCCGCCTTTCAAAAATCACTTACCACGGCCAGGAACGAACGAATCTGCAAGCTTGGGGTTGGTAGTTCAACACGTTAACCACTCACCCACCGTGGCAGGCAACATCTAGGTTATCGGCCCCTAATGGTTTGGGTTATAGTGACAGATGAGATGAGAATGAAAACTATAACTAACACTAACTACAGACTTACATACTGGAAGAAAAAAACGGGAAACAAATAAAGGATAATGCAAATAAGGGACGGGAAGAAATTAAATGCCCTCAACACTTGAAGAATGAGGATTGAGGGACTTGGAAGGAAGGAGAGCCATGAAAGGCAGATAGGAATGGTGAAAGAGGAGAGGGCCCGCCCCAAAGTCAGTGGAACATGAAAAAAATACGGACCCAGCTCAGGAAACCCTCAGGATCGCCAACTCGCGAACTCACCAGCCGTGAGCCCTTGAGGGTGTAGCAATATCCAGGGTGCACCAGAAGAGGGGGGGGGGGGGCTACATACACCCGGCCTTCTTGAGGGCCTTGAGCAGAAGGCAGGAGATAACATGAAAAGAAAAAGAAGGCTGACCCCTCGCAAAAGGAGGGTATCAGAAAAGATGAGACAAGGGCCAATTTAGGCGGGAAAGTGTAAGACTCCCTTGGCCTCGGATACCCTAATACCGTCGGGGTCGAAAAGAACAAGAGTTGACAAAGGGAGGTCGATAGGAAGGATGACAGGGAGGAGCCTGGCACAAGTAGGTGGAAGCAATGCCGAACTCAGCTGGGGCCCCGTGGTCGCCAGCCCACGTCCCACTAGTCGTGAGCCCCTGGGGGATCCTTAATTAGACCCAAGTTAGCGGCCCTTGGCGATCGGCCTGTCATCATCCCCAGTTGTATCTGCTGGCAAAGTGTGTTCAACTCCTAGTCCTTGCGACGGTAGAGGAATGATACATCGCAGAGTTTGTGGGCGAAGCCGAGCGATAAAAATAACCATTGAGGATTAAGTTATCTATGTACTGTATTGTTATCTGGTGAAGGATGTGAATATTTGTAATTCTGAATGATGACATACTAAACTGTCAACTTTCAATTTACATTATCAGTACCGGTACTAAGTTCAGTGTCTGCAAACACGGTGGCTCTGAAACATGAGCGGCAATAGTGAATATAACCCTGATTCAACTCAACAGCAAGAAATTATACTACTATCATCGTGTTTGTTGTAATGGTAATGCTATATTGTTACTAATTTATTTAAAATTGGGATAGCACACCTGCCTCTCACTCGGATGCCTCTGCTGCTATTCCCGGCTCTATCAGAGATTTTAACAAGTAGTTCCGTGAAGAACTATACAGCCTATTTTCATATATCCTGCTAATGCTAATTGCCTCTATCAACATACAAAATTTCAGTTTAATTGCCGTAACAGATTCGTAGATATTGAGAACCGCCTAAATATTTCAGATGGTCGCCAGATTGGACTTTTATTTTTGTACTATTACATTAAGATTATTGTGTACGTGTGGTATTCAAATTTCAATCGCATGATTAGAACACAAGAAGTAAAAACGAGATTTTAAAAGTACTCACAGCAGCCATCTTGTGATTATGCAAACAATTGAAATAAATTAGATGCCAGTGGATCAACATTAGTATAAGCATTTAACGTGCAACGTTTCACGGCACTCGGATAGTTAATTCGCGAGAAACGTCCATTTAAATATTTATACTTCGCGTCGCCGCCATGTTGGATTTGTGCTCATCAGGTTACTGAAAGTCCTTTAGGTGAACATATGTTCATAGTCTCTATGAACATAAAAAAATTCAGTTTGGTTGCTGTAAAGATTCACAGATATTGAGAACCATCTAAATACTTCGGAAGCTCGCCATTTAGGATTGATGTATAGGCCATAGAGTTATGTACCATTCAAGGACAATTATTGCCTAGGTTCATTATTCAAACTTTCACTTCGATCGCATTATTACGACACAAGAAATAAAAACTTAATTTTAAAATTTCGCACAGCCGCCATCTTGAGGTTATGTAAACAATTGAATTAAATTAGATAGCAGTGCATTACAATCTGCAAAATCATTTACTGTACTTCATTTCACTGTGCTCAGAGAGTTAAATCACGAGAAAAGTCTATTAAAACATTTCAAATTCGCTTGGTCGCCATGTTCGTTTTGTACTTTACAGGTTTATGAAATATACATCGGTAAACTTGTATCAGTACCCTTTATCACCGTACAAAATTGCAGGGTGATATCTGTAATTGTTTCGGAGATATAGAATGACAGTGAAATATTTCGCACAGCCGCCATTTAGAGGTTATGTAAACAATTCAACTAAATTAGACTCCAGTGCATTACAATGTGTAAAAACATTTGCTGCACCATGTTTCATTACGTTTGGATAGTTAAATCGCGAGTAAAGTCTATTTAAAAGTCTCAACTTCGCTTGACCGCCATGTTGGTTTTGTAGTCACCAGGTTTTTGAAAGTCTCATAGGTGAACTTCTAGTAGTGCGCTTTATCACCGTACATAATTTCAGGGCGATATCGGTAATAGTTTAGGAGATATTGAATGCTAGTGAAATATGTCGCACTGCCGCCATGTTGCATTGGTGAGACGTTACAAAATTTGAAGGGCACGGTCGGGGTCACCGGGAATAGTGCTATGAACTTACCGAGTTTCATTGAAATCGCTCCAGCCGTTTAGATTTTATTAGGGGGACACACACACACACACCTCACACACACACACACACACACACGCACACGCACACACACACGGACAAAAGGTGATCTCATAAGCCTATTTTTTCAAAATTGAAAATAGGCTAAAGACTGACCTGAGGGCTGGAACGGGGTGCGCTCAGCCGCGTGAGGGCAATTGAGTAACTGTCTGACAGTGAGGCAGCGCCCTGGCCACGGAGACTAAGATAAACGGCCGATAAACGCGCTGACTTCGTGTCACCCCATAATCTAATGGCTGGACAGCAGTCGCTTGGTAGGCCTAGGCCTTTCATGGGGTGTAACGCCACGTCGCAGTGTGTCGAATCCCAATTCTAGTTGGAAAAAATTAATAACTTCGTTAATAGTGCTGGGATTCTATTAAAAGTTGGCAATATACCGTTTACGAGGTCGCTGAATTCATTTCTGGCATCGTCGAAAGTGTACGATCATCGGGGGTAAATATACAGTGGTGAGGGGGTAAGGTGAGGTGTAAAAAATGACCGAAAGCAACAAAAGAATCATCCATTTTTGGTAGTAAAAATCACGATTTGGATGTGTATATGATAGTTTATGACAGTGGTAAACATACTATTTAAAACTGGATAAAATATGAATAACAATGATACTTTCAGTCAAGATTTTCTTGTTACACCTTATTTGAGGGAATAGACGAAGTCACTGTATGTAAAATCATCCAGATTAAAAACGTATGTTAAATTGTTATTAAACATAGGACAACGAAATATGCACAAAAATAACATTTCTTTTCAAAAAATAAAAATAAAATATTCGTCAAAATCATACAAACAATTTCTTTATACCAAAATGTCATTTTACAGTCCTCTTAATGACGTAGTTTTAGTAAACATACTTCACACACGAAAACAATATTATTTCTCTAGAAAAGCATGGAAGTAAAGATAACATATATTGAATATTAGGCCTATTTCTCCCATCTAATATATAAAAGTGAAAGTCTGTATGTATGTATGTATGTATGTATGTATGTATGTATATATGTTGGTTCCTTATACAAATCTACACCGTTCCACCAATCTCAACCATATTTTGCATACACATAGTTTAGGACCCAGAAGGAACCGCTGGCTACATGAATTTTCGATAGTCTTTCTCATTCTTCTGATATTGGCCCTTTTTCATTCAAAAACAGGCTAATCAAATCATAAAATATACTCATGAACGAATGGCAAGGCAGATAGTTTCCATGGCAACATAGCTCAAGTCGAGACACGGCCGACTTGATGCTAATTGCGCTCAGCACTACCGGTATAGAAAATGAGGATCTTTACTTGAAATCCCGTTAGTTACGCAACTGCTCACACAGCACTGTCAACCGAGTTTAGCATAACAAAGACTTGACACTATCTTCTTTCTACTATATATTTTTCAAATACCACTCACTCACTCACTAATTCATTTATTCATCACGAAATCTCAGAAACCACCGAACGGATTGGAATGAAATCTGGTATGCAGCTTCCTCAAGGGCCGCAAATGCCCACTAAGAGAGAAATTTTGGCTATTCAGGTTATAAAGGGGTGTTAAGGGGGTAGACCTGCATTTAATTGAATAGCAATATCTCCCGATTGGTTTCATGGGGGGATGTGATACTCGGCATATAAACTCATCATTAAAAATCAGAAGACATGTGTCTGAGGGTTTTTCGATGTGGTGTATATTATGAGGTGAAAGGGGTGAAATGTGGGGATTAAAAGATTCTTAACGGAGCGTGTGTCTCTTAAACGACATAGGCGAGGAGTTTGAAACACAGTGAAAAAAAATCAACATAAAAAAGAAGTAAATATGTGTTTGACAGTTTTTTCATAAACCCAATTTAAGGGGCCCATGGGGAGAGATGAAATTCTGGGGGGGGGGGGGGGAACAGGAAAGAAAGTGTCCTAACTGATTGACTGACTGGCTCACTCATCAAACTCAGGGGGAAAACTGCTTTAAAGTAAGTAAATAGCTGTTCGACAGTTTTTTTTTTCATAAATCAAATTTAAGGGGTTCATGGGGAGGGGTGAAATTCTGAAAAAAGAAGATTGAAAGAAAATGTCCAGACTCACTCACTTACTCACTCACTCATCATCGCCTAGCCAAAATTATTGAAGTTAGAAACATGACAGTTTGGGGATATGTTCATTGTATGTCAAAACCGTCTACTAAGGGAGGATTTTCGGATATTCAGGTTCTAAAGGGGTCTTAAGGGGGTTAAACCTGCATTTCATTGAATAACTATATCTCCCGATTGGTTTCATTGGGGGATGTGATACACGGCATATAAACTTATCATTAAAAAGTAACAAGACACGTGTCTGAGGGTTTTTCGATGTGTTTATGAGGTTAAAGGGGTGAAAATTGGGGATTGAAAGATTCCTAACGGAGCGTGTATCTCTTAAACGACATAGGCGAGGAGTTTGAAACTCAGCGGAAAAAAAATCAGCATAAAAATAAGTAAATATGTGTTTGACCGCTTTTCCATAAATCCAATTTATGGGGCCCATGGGGAGGGGTGAAATTCGGGGGGAGGGACAGGAAAGAAAGTGTCCTAACTGATTGACTGACTGACTGACTCATCAAACTCACGGGGAAAAACTGCTTTAAAGTAAGTAAATAGCATTCGACAGTTTGTTTTTCAATCAAATTGAAGGGGTTCATCGGGAGCGGTGAAATTCTGAAGAAAAAAAAATGAAAGGAAATGTCCTGACTCATTCACTCACTCATCATCGCCCAGCCAAAAATATTGAAGTTGGAAACATGACATTTCGGGGATATGTTCGTTGTATGTCAAAACCGTACACTAAGGGAGGTTTTTTGGATATTCGGGTTCTAAAGGGGTCTTAAGGGGGTTAAACCTGCATTTCATTGAATATCAATATCTCACGAGTGGTTTCATTTGTGGATGTGATACTCGGCATATAAACTAATCATTAAAAATACGCAGACATGTGTCTAAGCGTTTTTCGATGTGGTGTATTATTATGAGGTGAAAGGGCTGAAAAGTGGGGGTTGAAGTATTCCTAATGGAGCCTATCTCTTAAACGACATAGGCGAGAAATTTGAAACTCAGCGAAAAAAAAAATCAGCTTAAAAAGTAAGTAAATCGGTTTTCGACTGTTTTTTCATAAATTAATTAAAGGGGCCAATGGGGTGGGGTGAAATTCTGGGGGGAAAAAGGAGAGAAAGTGTCCGAACCGACTGACTCAGGGGAAAAAGACAGCTTAAGAAATAAGTTAATAGGTGTTCAAGCGTTTTTTAATCAATCCAATTTAAGGGGCCCATGGGGAGGGGTGAAATTCTGGTGAAATAAATGAAAGAAAATGTCCTGTCTGACTCACTCACTCATCACGCCCAGCGAAAACTATTAAAGATGGATACATGAAATTTTGGGAAGATGTTCGCTGTATGTCGAAAACGTTAACCAGGGAATGATTTTTGTTTATTCGGGTTTTAGAGACGTGTCAAGGGGGTAAACGTGCATTTCATTGAATAACGATATCTCATGAGTTGTTTGTTTGGGGAGGTGATATTCGGTATATAAACTAATCATTAAAAATAATCAGACATATGTCTAAGGGTTTATCGATGTGGTGTATATTATGAGGTGAAAGGGGTGAACATTGGGGGTTGAGGGATTCTTGACGGAGCGTGTATCTCTGAAACGACATAGGCGTGAAGTTTGAAATTCGGTGGAAAAAAAAACAGCTTAAAATACAAGTAAATAGGTGTTCGAACGTTTTTTCATAAATCCAATTTAAGGGGCCCTTGGAGAGGGTTGAAATTCTGGAAAAAAAAAACAGGAAAGAAAGTGTCCTAACTGATTGACTCACTTACTCACTCATCAAACTCAGGGGGAAAACAGCTTTAAATAAGTAAATAGGTGTTTGACCGTTTGTTTCATAAATCCAATTTAAGGGGTTCATGGGGAGGGGTGAAATTATCAAAAATAAATGAAAGAAAATGTCCTGACTGACTCACTCACTCATCATCGCCCAGCCAAAATTATTGAAGTTAGAAACATGAAATTTTGGGGATATGTTCGTTGTATGTTGAAAACGTCCACTAAGGAAAGAGTTTTGGATATTCAGGTTCTAAAGAGGTGTTAAGGGGCTAAACGTGCTTTCCATTGAATAACAATATCTCACGAGTGGTTTCATTTGGGGATGTGATACTTGGCACATATACTAATCATTAAAAATAAGCTGACACATGTCTAATGGTTTTTCGATGTAGTGTATATTATGAGGTGAAAGGGATGAAAAGTGGGGGTTGAAAGATTCCTAATTGAGCGTGTATCTCTTAAACGACATAGGGAGGAGTCTGAAACTCGGAGGAAATCTATCAGCTTAAAAATAAATAAACAAATGAATAAATAAATAAAATAAATAGGTGTTCGACCGTGTTTTCATAAATGCAATTTAAGGGGCATATGGGGAGGGGTGAACTTCTGGAAGAAAATCGTCCACTAAGGAAGGATTTTTGGATGTTTGCTCTCATCGACCAACCAAAACTATTAAAGTTAGAAGAATGATATTTTGGGGATATGTTTGTTTGTTGTGTGTCGAAAGCGTCTACTAAGGAGGGATTTTTGGGTATTCAGGTTCTAAAGGGGTGTTAACGGGGTTAAACCTGCATTTCATTGAAAAACAATATGATACGACTATGACGCGAGCGATGCGAGGCTAAAATTGAGATGGTGTGTGTCTGTGTATTACTCAATCTCGCAAGTACCACTGGTCCGATTTACGTGAATTTTACATGGAAGTAGCTGATTTACCTGGTTAACATAGAGGTTACTTTTGATTTCAATACTTTGCACTATTTAAAATGGCGACCATTTTAGTGACGTCACTACACCCTTTGGTTTCAAACTTTCATATTTCCATTTCAAATAAAAAGAGAACGCTAAGAAATAGCAAACTTTTAATGGCATATGTGAGGTTTAAAATTACATTTTCTATCCGAAAGGTATCTGCAACTGTTAGCGAGTAAAACCTAAATTTGTGCTATAAAACACGGTCAACGCCGAGCGGTGTAGTTGGACAAAATGTTCCATCCTTAATCTCCCTCTGCGCAGCACCTCGCCTATCCCCTGTTTTAACTGTCACCTTCACATTTTAATTTATTTATGACGCGTAGCGAAGCACGGGTACTTCAGCTAGTTGCAAATAAAAAGGAAAAGTCCATTTGTCAAGTAATGTTCTCATTAATCTCATTCCCCTTAATAATAACAAAATGCATAATGTTCAGTCGTCACCTGATTCTTCTGTAGAGTCCAGAGCATTGTAGTCATTGCTATACTGGTCTTCATCATTTGATGTCAAAGTTCCTTGGGGGTCATTAAGTAACTCAATAGCTTCCATAGGTAGATTACCTATGTACGTGGCATTGTTCTTCCTGCACTCTCCCATTTTTGTTAATATTATGGGATATCAACTTAATTTTGTTTCTTAGCTCCTGCACCGGAGTGTCAGTAAGAGTTGTAGGATCAAATGTATTCATAACATATTGAAATATGACGTATGTACGCCCCTCTTTACGACACGACCGCCACGAGTTGAAAAATTCTTATCGCGGTAATACTCACATAGACACTGAAAATAAGAAAATAAACCATCATGCACATTTGTGCGCAACCAAACCACTACAGATCCTGAATCTGCATTAAAATTCCCATCGAATGACGTTTAAAGTCAAGTGGCACTATGAGGCACTCATAAAGTAAATAATTTATTTAATGCAGAAAGCTTGTATAACGCATAAAAGTGCGAACACATACCTCCTTTCAGTATTCCATGAGCCGCAGAAGACAGCACCTCGTTGAACTCGCTAGAATCAACACGTTCGATTCACTCCGACACCTCCTATCAAATGACCTGATAACTGTCAGGAAGACGTTTCAGCACCTATACCCTCCCTCCTACGCACCAGACAGCGGAAAGGAAGACCGAAGGTCACCATATGATTTGTTCACTATCGAATGAGCCAGTTTTCTCTTTCATTTGCGACAGTGAATTTTTTCCACCTAGATATGGGATTCGACACACTGTGCGTCGTTTGGTTTGGTTTTTATTTAAAGTTACGTGGACTATAGTTTCTTTCAAAAAGATGCTTACTATTCTCTGATAGTCTATATTCTACTTTTTACGAAATGGACTGAATGCATCAGATGAACATCCCTAGTTCACACTTCACTTGTCGCTGGTTGGGTCACTAAATGACGAATATTGTATTCCGAATGCTTGAACTGGACACCAGTGGCGATTCCTCCAAATAGGACGTGAGGATCATCCTACAGTCAGCTCTCAATTGTCACTGTTTAAAACAAATTAATTAATTGTTTTGTAAAATAGTCTTTGGGGCTACCTTGGGCGCCCTCTCGATAAGCTCTGTCTCACTGTCACTGTCAGTACTTGTAGCTAATTGTAAATTTCTCCCCTATATGGGTGAAGTGTGACCTTCACCGCCCGGAGTAGAAAGCTGAGGAAGTAAGCCTTGCATCCTCAAAGCATGTATTTATAGCTTTAGCATAACGAATAGAATAAAAAGTGTGATCTCTTCTCCGTCAATAGCATGTAATGAATACGGATCGGGTTGGCACTCGCCGCTAAGCAGCGCTACAGTCGACTTGAGATTGTTGATTTCCACATATGTTTATGTGTTTATGTGCGATATATTAAGGATTCAATCGGTCGGAGTGTTTTGGTGGTGTTCTGTGCAAACGTTTATTGATATACAAGTGCTTACACTATTACTTCATAGTATTAATACCTGAAATGCTAGTGTAGGAAGCATTAACTGAAAGGGAATTTAATTTCTTGTCGTGTGTTGAGGTTATCTTCGTGTGTTAATTTTATTGTTATTTAATGCAAGTAAACAGCAGTTTAGCCCTTACATTTTCATGAGTGCTTAATGTGGGTAGTGAAGATGCCTTGCTGTTTTGTACCAGGATGCAGATCTGTCTATGGGGACTGTAAAGAGGTAAGACGGTTTTTCAAATCACCTAAAGATAAGGAACGTTTTATCAAGTGCAAAGGGGCCATACCAGGGAAGGATAGGGAACTTACTGATAAGTCCTACATCTGTGATGCTCACTTTTCAGAAGATTTAATTGTTAAATTTAACAAATTTGTGATAGAAGGGAAGGAAGTACTTCTCCCAAGAACCAACTGACGATTGAAAGACTATTCTGTTCCACATATATTTCCTAATTTGCCTAATTATTTGTCCAGTCCTGTAACTCGAAGGAAATCCCTCCAAAATAGAAAATCGTCAGATAATCTTCTGGCAAAGACATCCCCCAAATGTTCGAAATTTGATTCTGAATCCGCTTGTGACATCAGCAATACCCATTTCTCCAACATGCCTAAATCCGATGATTCTCAATCTGAAGTGTTAGAATTGAAACAACAATTAAGTAACCTAAAACGGAAGTTGGCTAGGGCAAACAAAACGATTAAGTTAGAGAGGGCTAAAGTTTCTGTTCTGCAAAGTGAACTTGGTTGGATGAAACACAGACTTTCAGGACAAGGTGCCTGTCAGTGTAAAGAAGGACTATTTAGGAAACAAAACGTTATTGTGGACACTATGTTGCAAAAGTGTCATAAAAAGAACCCGAAAGGTATGAGGTATGACAGTGAGTTTCTTTTAGATAGTTTTTTGCTACACATAAAATCACCCAAGGGTTATAGACATTGCCTGAAACATGGTTTGCTGCCCCTTCCATCTGAGGTGCATTTAAGGAGGTTGTTAAAGAGTTTAAAATGCTCATATGGTGTAAATTAAAATGCTCTTGATGCCATGTTTTATCAAAAGGAGTGAATTGTGAACTAAAGACAGAATGCTCCTTAACATCATATGTCAACCAGATCAGAATTCTAGCAAAGAAGACTGAGAAGGAAAATAGGGAAATAAAAGCATCAGTGTTGGGCAGTTAAGGGAAAAGATTGTTTTTGAAAATAGTTGTGAAAGTCTTTCAGTGCAGGGAGAAAATCCACCCATCAGTGCCCTTGCTAGTGTTAAAAGATGTTCGGTTTACAATTTAGCTGTACATCAGGCCCCCAGAATTCTGAAGTGTGTTTCCTGTGTTGATGTTATCAAGACATCAGCAGTAACAACTAATTATTTTGCCCTCTTTACAAATTTACGGGACTATGGCTCACAAGTGCCACCCTTCAGAGGCATTATTTAATGTCTTGCTTCAGGCAGGAGAGACAATAAGTGTCCACCTCTCATCTCCCTCTGGTTTCTTGGGTGACTTGTTTTATGATTGCTTGGAGAACATGGAGAACATTACAATTCAACCTTCAGGCTTGGGGTGTAATAAGCAACATGCAATGTGACTGTACCAAAACTGATCTTTCACTACATGAAGTGTCGTTTCTACTTCAAGATGAAGGAACTCCGGAAGGAACTGAGATCATGGAAAATGTCAAAATCTACCAGGAAATTTTCTAAGGTATCGAACTGAAGGTAAGAATTAAAAGAAAGAATATGACTCCTCAGTTTTGTTATTATTGTCTTATTATTATTATTATTATTATTCGCGAATGGGTCGCTTAGGACCACGCGAAATCAACACTTTCTAGCCTTCCTGTTGGCCCAGTATTCCTTCATTTGCAACGAGTGGGTCTGTTTCCGTTGCTCTGACCATCGATGTTGTGTAGTCTTCTTCTCTTCTTCCTCGAAACCCCGCGTCTGAGTGATTTTCCTGATTTCCTTCCGGTCATGTAAGTTTGGTAATCCTAATTCCTTTAAGTCTCTCTCTGTAAATTTGTACCAATTCGGTCTAGTAGCCTTGTTCTTTAAGAAAGTATGTATTTTGTGTGTCAGTCTGTTCGGGTCAATTCTTTCTATGTGTCCCATAAATTGGATTCTTCGCATTCGCATTGTGTCTGTGATTTTGGAAACTTTTTTGTATATCTCTGTATTAGGCTTTGGATAATGTACACCATCCTTTGTTCTCGGTCCAAGGATTTTTCTCATTATTTTACGGTCTTTCACTTCTATTTGGTGTTTTAGTGTTTTGTGTTGGAGATTGAGTGTCTCTGAAGCATAGAGAGCTTCAGGTTTGATTACAGTAGTATAGTGGCGAATTTCGCAGTTTCCAGGAGAGGCTCTTTTTGTTATAAATATTTTTTGTTGATTGAAAAGCAGTTTACATTTTCTGAAGCCTCGATTCAATTGCTTTCCTTTCGTTACAGTTTGCTGTAATCCATTCACCTAAATATTTAAATTCGTTAACTCGAAAGATTTTGTTGTTGCCAATTTGAAGTTCATTTGATGCGGTTTTGATGTCAGTCAAAAATTTTGTTTTAACAAACGAGATTTGTAATCCAATTTTCGCCGCTTGTTCTTGTAGTAGTTCAATTTGCTTTTGCGCGTCAGAGATATCTTGGGCAATTAGTGCCATGTCATCAGCAAATGCTAAGCAGTCTAATTCTATGCCTTTCAGTTTTGGCCCCAGTCGGTGTGTTGGTGCACCAGCTTTTCTCCATTCCCGTACAACTTCCTCAAGAGCACAATTGAAGAGCAACGGGGACAGTCCATCGCCTTGCCGTACTCCTGTTTCTATTTGAAAGTCTGTGCTCAGTTCTCCCATAAATTTCACCTTGGATTTGGTCTCCGTGAGTGTTTCTTTGATAATGTTTGTCGTCTTCTGATCAAGTCCAAATTCTGCTAATACTTTGAAAAGGGATCTTCTGTCTATACTATCGTACGCTTTCTTGAAGTCGATGAATGTAATGACATAATTCTGGTTTGATGAGCTGTGGAAATATTTCATACAGTTCGTTAGATTTATAATTTGCTCTACGCATGACCGTCCTTTTCTGAATCCTCCTTGGCATTCGCTGATTTCTGGATCCAGTTGAGATTCTGCACGGTTCAAGAGAGCTTTGGACAGAATTTTATAAGCTATTGAAAGTAGTGAAATTCCACGATAATTGTTGGGGTCTGTCTTGCTTCCTTTTTTGTGCAGTGGATGTATGATCGCCATTTTCCATTCTGAAGGGATTTTTCAGTTCGCCAGATTATTATTATTATTATTATTATGATGATTATTATTATTATTATTATTATTAAAAATTTGAATTATGTGTTTCACTTTCCGCTGCGAATTATATTCCCTCTTATTGTTCCTGTTTATTTCAGGTAATATTCCTTTTGAATGTCAATGGCCTGCGCGAGATGCGTTCGTACTGATTATTTTTATTTTATTTTTTATTTTGGCTGAGTTGCAAGTCTGCTAAGGGAATGTAAAATGTCTAGCAATGTGAAGAAATCCTTTCTGATAGTGAGGTTAATTTTTCCGTTCTTTCTTTTAATATTTACCGATAGCTGGCAAAACTAATTGCATTTTGAACTTGCTCTCTGTCTTCGCTTATTGTGGAAACTGGACTATTACAGGAGATGACTTATTAAATTATAATTGGGCACAGTAAAGTAAGTCGAGATGTCGAACTTATTAGCACCTATGAGGATATCTTGCGGTGTTTTAACATTTATTTATTTATTTAATAATCATTAGATACAACTATGATAGGTCATTTTACACTAATATTTTAACAATTTCAAATAATATTAACAAAAACAACAACAACAACAATAATAACAGGTAACAGATGGCAGTGATGGCAGCAAGGGATAAATCTCGGGAAAGACGCAGGGAATGAGTGGAGTAGTGGGTGATTAGGAGGGTGAGGGGGTAGGAATTGAGGATGAAAGGGATCTTCTAATGTTATGTTTGAATGTTCTATATGGAGAGAATATGTCAATATTTGGAAGAGAGTTGCTAAGGTTAGGTAGACGGTGGAAAATAGAGCGCTTCTGTACTTCAAGACGTGGGCGAGGTATGTGGTGTAAATGGTTCTGACGTGTTGAACGGGAGGGAACATAGAGTGGGAAGTAGCTTAAGAGCATGTTATATTTTGTGTAACCATTCATAATTTTTTGTAAGAAACACAGGTCAGTAAATTGTAAGCGGCTTCTCAAGTCGAGTACATTGAGCTGATTTAGAATGTCGGATTTGGCAAACTGCCTTAGTGAAGGATTGCGAGCTTTGACTATTGATATGAAGAAATTAAAGACACTGTTCAATTTAGAAATATTGGTTATAGCCGAAGTAGACCAAATTGGTGAAGAGAAATCTAGGATAGGGAGAACATATGTGGTGAAGTATAATTTAAGTGAGTGAGGTCCTTAATTTCTGTGAATCTGTATAGAATGCCGAGACTGCGCTTCGCGCGAGATTTGATATGGTCAATGTAAAACAGGTCGCAAGGTTTTAAAAGTCTCGTAAGCGTCAATGCTATCTTACATCACAGATCGGAGCCAGCGCTACGCTGCGGCGGACTAGGCGTACTAGGCCAGTGATATCACCTCTTAATAGGAGCCCTTGAGAGGGAACGGGGTAGGTTTGGTCTGTTTAATGGCGCTCTGAGGATGTCTACTGAGATCCTCAAGTCTCGCTATTGGTTGAAATTAAACCAACACTACGGGCTTATTGATTAAGATTTAGCGCGGTCAGAATTGATAGTCTGCTTTCAGCGTGTGCACACTTTTGGAGAGGTATTCGATTGTATTGTATTGTGTGTTCGTAATAGTGCTGTGCGACTGAATAATTAATACCTCAATTTCGCCCAGTTATAATAATTATCTTAAATTAATAAGTAGCCTATCGTATTACGTCCTACACATTATAACAAGTAGTTCCGTGAAGAAATATATAGCCTATTTTCATATTATCCTACTTATGTTAATTGCCTCTATCTACATACAAAATTTCAGTTTGATTGCTGTAATAGATTTGTAGATATTGAGAACCGACTAAATATTGCGGATGGTCGCCATGTTGGATTTTTATACATGTAGGTCTTAGAGTTATATACTGTTACATGGAGATTATTGTGTACGTGTAGTATTCAAACTTCAATCGCATGATTAGGACACAAGGAGTAAAAACGAGATTTTAAAATTTCGCACACCTGCCATCTTGTGGTTATGGAAACAATTGAAAAAAAAAATAGATGCCAGTGGATTAACATTTGTATAAGGATTTACTGTACCAAGTGTCACTGCGGTCAGAC
Organism: Meconema thalassinum; assembly: GCA_946902985.2. Lineage (NCBI taxonomy): Eukaryota > Metazoa > Arthropoda > Insecta > Orthoptera > Tettigoniidae > Meconema > Meconema thalassinum. Next base: position 168,717,533 of record OX336396.1, read on the forward strand.
AGTTAAATTGCGAGTAACGACCATGTGGATATTTATACTTCGCGTCGCCGCCATGTTGGATTTGTGATCACCAGGTTATTGAAAGTCCTATAGGTGAACTTATGTTCATAGCCCCTATGAATATAAAAAAACTCAGTTTGATTGCTGTAATAGATTCGTAGATATTGAGATCCATCTAAATATTTCAGATGGTCGCCATGTTGGATTGTTATATGTATAGGCCATAGAGTCATGTACCATTAAAGGAAAATTATTGCGTAGGTTCATTATCCATACTTTCACTTCGATCGCATGATTACGACACAAGAAATAAAAGCTTAATTTTAAAATTCGCACAGCCACCATCTTGAGGTTATGTAAACAATTGAACTAAATTAGATACCAGTGCATTACAATGTGTATAAACATTTCCTGTACCAGATTTCTTTGCGTTTGGATCATTAGATCGCGAGAAAGGTCTATTTAAAATTTTCAACTTCGTTTGGCACCTATATTCGTTTGTAGTTAACCGGTTTTTGAAAGTATTATAGATGAACTTCCAGTAACACCCTTTATATCCGTACAAAATTTCAGGGTGATATCGCTAATAGTTTCAGAGATATAGAATGCCGGTGAAATATTTCGCACAGCCGCCATTTTGAGGTTATGTAAACAATTGAACGAAGTTAGATGTCCGTGCATTACAATGTGTATAATCATATACTGTACCTATTTGTATTGCGTGTGGTTGGTTAAATCGCGAGAAACGTCTATTTTAAAGTCGCAACTTCGCTTGGCCGCCATGTTGGTTTTGTAGTTACCAGGTTTTCAAAAGTCACATAGGTGTACTTCTAGTAGTTCCCTTTATCACCGTAAAAATTCCAGGGTGATGTCTGTAAAAGTTTCGGAGCTATTGAATGATGGTGAAATATTTCGTACAGCCGCCATTTTGGATTGGTGAGACGTAACAAAATGTGAAGGGCACGATCGGGGTCATCCGGAATAGTGCTATGAACTTACCGAGTTTCATTGAAATCGGTCCAGCCGTTTAGAAGTTATTGGGGGGGGGGGCACACACCATCTCATACACACAGACACACGGACAAAAGGTGATCTCATAAGCCTATTTTTCATAAATGAAAATAGGCTAAAAGTCAGGAGTCACCACTGCTGGACACCCCTGGCTCAAACTACACATCTTGTCACTGTTGATGTTCCTGAATGGTGTGTGGTTGTATTTCAAGAGTGTGAACTAGACATCCCTGAATCAACCACATGACACTAATCGCTGTCGATGTCTCTGAATGGTGTATGGTTGTATCCCGGGAGTGTGAACTGGACATCCTTGACTCACATGACACGTACTGTACTCTACTGCTCGAGTCCAAGCTCCGTGAACCTGAGAGGAATGTGGATCGTGGACGACGATGGGAGACGTGGGGGGAGGGGCTCCCGGTTCGTGCGTAGTAACAGATCCAAATACAGGGGGGTTAAATGAAAAGGTACGAAACGTTACTGTGGGTACAATTTATTCGTTATTCAAAAATAATCATCACAGGCCTGTGCGCAGATGTCCCATTGCTTCACTAGCCGCAGGATTCCCTGTCCCCAGAAGTCTTTTGGTTGTTCGTCGTCCGATTTGAAACTTTTTCCCTTGAGATGTGTTTTAACGGACCAAACAAATGGAAGTCGCAGGGTGACAAGTCTGTGCTGTAAGGCGGATGCTCAAGTTGCCCCCACTTGAACGTGGCCAATACACTTTGTGTGACGTTAGAGACGTGTGGGCGAGCGTTATCATGGAGCAGAATCACTCCCTTCGTGAGCAGTCCAGGCCGTTTGTTCTTGATGGACTTGCGTAGGCTACGGAGTGTCGCACAATACACGTCACTGTTAATGGTTTGTCTCAAGGAAAAACGTTTCCATTCGGACGACGAACTAAAGGACGCCGTACAGGATTGGCTCCTGTCACAACCATAATACTTCTGGGAATAGGAAATCCTGTGGCTAGTGAAGCAATGGGACACCTGTGCACAGGCCTGTGGTGATTACTTTTGAATAACGAATAAATTGTACCCACAGTATCGTTTCGTATCTTTTCATTCGAACACCCCCTCATACATTGGTCGGTGGCTGACTCATTCATTCGCAACACTACAGGGGTTTAGGCAACGGCCCTAGGCCCTATATTAGCAGTACAGAGTCTTTCATATAAAGTAAGAACGGCAAGCGGCAGTTTTGTTATTCGCTGCTGCGGTGGCCTTGGCCGATCTTGTGGCGTGCCATGGCCCCCTGCTGTACTATTGAAACCGCGCGCATAGTACATACGAGGGCTTTTGTTGTTGTTGTTTTTTATTCTCAATTTCCGATGGACTGTATACAATTAACAAATTGACATACCAAACTGATTTTACTACTTAATGGTTGCTTGTTTTATTCGTATGTATCAACATAATCACCAAAACGATTGAAACATTTGTCGTATCGTTACACCAGCTTTCCAATGCCCTCGGCAAAATATTCTGCCACCACTGAGGTGGTTACGTCTGGACAGTCACCTGAAGTTTTTCCTTCTTGACGAGGCGTTGCCGCCCAACCAAACCTTCCATTCTCGAAAAAGGTGAAAAACATTCAGTGTTGGTTTGGACTAACGAACAGATGGTCCAAAACTTGCATTCTTTGTAAATGTCTATCGTAACGTTGTTACAGTGCGGTCGTGAATTATTTTCACCTTTTATGGGAATTGAAGGTATGGATGGGCGGCAACGCCTAGCCAAAAATGAAAAATTTCAGAGGAGACTGTCCAGACGTACCCACCTTAGTGGCGGCAGAATATTTTGCCGAGGGCATTGGAAAGCTGGTGAAACGATACGAAAAATGTTTCAATCGTTTTGGCGATTATGTTGAGACATTAGAATGAAACAAGCAAACATTTAGTAGTAAAATCAGTTTGGTATGCCAATCTGTTATTTTTATACAGTCCATCGGAAGTTGAAAAACAAACAGCCCTTGTATGTACTATGCGCGCACGTTCAATAGTACAGCAGGGGGCCCGTGGCGCTCCACAAGCTCGGCCAAGACCACCGCACCAGCGAATAACAAAACTGGCTCTTGCCGTTCTTACTTTATATGAAAGACCCTGTATTGGAATAGACAGAAATTCCAGATAACACAGCAGACTGTTGACAATCCCTTCTCTTCCCACCTCCCGCGTCACCTCACCCCTTAAGTTCACAGAGCTTTTGACTCGAGCAGTATCGCTGTCGATGTCCCTGCATGGTGTATGGTTGAATGTTGAGTTCTTGAGCTGGACACCCCTGGCTCCCATCTCACTTATCACTGTTGGTGTCCATGCATGGTGAGTGGTTATGATATCAAGCATGTTCTAATTGTCCACCATCATTCCAATGTTTGTGCTGTAGCATGGTAACGCTATTGATCCGCGGCTAAGTGCGCCAGTGCTATAATAATAATCACTTCGGGGCCTTCGTTAATAACATGTTTACAATAACAGCAAACTATTCATCGACAATCCGCTGATACATATCCTGGCGTAGGGGCTAGCGCTATTGGCTGTCACCCCGGATGTCTAGCTCAGCCTAGATAGGCTATTTAATTTTGGTCTGAGAGCGGGAATGGGGTACACTCAAGCCTTGTGAGATAAAGAGCTGAGTTCGATTCCCATCTCTCCCATCCTGGAAGTAGTTTTCAGTAGTTTCCCACTTCTACACCAGGCATATGCCGGGAGGGTTCTTAACTTAAGGCCACGGCCGCCTCCTTCGCAATCCTCTCATGAATTACAAAAACACACACAACTAAAGGCACTACAATAACACAGGTTATCAGACAATTTTTATGTGTACAGAGGGGTGCAAATTATTACACTCGATGGCATCCAACATTTACTTTGTATGTTTTGTGACTTAATACAAGTAATATTAATTATAATCTTCTTCATTTGCTTTAGCGTTTGTCCCGCCTCGTGGCAGGGTTCACTATTTGAATCCGCTGTCTCCACATTACTCGGTCATGGGCCATGTCCGGATGAAGGTTGACGCTTTTCAGATCCCTGTGCTGTGTATCGGCCCAACGTTGTCTCGGTCGCCCCTTTGGTCTTTTCCCGGCGACCTCTAGTGTGTAGCCCTGTTTTGCAATGGTGTCTGCTCCTGACCGTAGCACATGCCCAAACCATCGCAGATGACCCTCACGCATTTTGTTATTGATTGCCGCGATACCAAATCGTTCCCTTATTCTTTCATTGGGGATGTGATCCAACCTAGTAATGCCAACTTGGTCTCCATGACACTTAGCCGACGTTCTGCTTCCTTCCTGGTCGGCCAACATTCGGTACTATAAAGCGCCACGGGACGAATGACAGTGCGGTAAATCTTCGATTTTAGGTGGTCTTTTATTTGACGATCGCACATGACACCTGTCGTTGTTCGCCACTTCATCAACGCAGCATTAATTCTTACGTTGACCTCCTCGGTGAGACGACCTTCAGCAGTTATCGTAGGGCCAAGATACTTACATTTTGTCGTTCGAGGCAGATCATCGCCGTCGACTTGGATTGTTCCGATTTCTCCTGCATCCGTTGTCATATATTCTGTTTGAGCTTTGTTAAGCCGCAGGCCATATTGACTTAAACGATCACTCTATTCCTGGACTTGACGTTGGAGATCCAGCTTGTTTTGAGCGGCCAACATAACGTCATCAGCGTAAAGAATGGTCCAAGGTAACGGTTGTTGTAGATCTGCAGTAACCGTGTCCATGGCCATAGTGAACAGCAATGGTGACAGGGCCGAACCTTGATGAACACCAACTGTTACATGGAAGTTTTCCGACGCTCCTGCGGTGGCTTGGACGTAACTTCTTGGCTCCGCGTAGAGCAACTGTACCCAGATGACAAGTTACTCTGGGATGCCATGTTGTCGGAGAGTCAACCAGATCAAGTCATGCGACACACGATCAAAAGCCTTTTCGAGATCTAAGAAAGCAAGGTGCAACGGCTTATTCTTTTCGCGATAATAATAATAATAATAATAATAATAATAATAATAATAATAATAATAATAATAATATAAAATGTAACCGTTATCTGCCGTGTAAATGATGCCAAATAAATAAATAATAATAATATCGTGTGGCCTCGGTGCCGGGTGCAAGCTTTGTTTTTTGACGTCCAAAGGGCAGCTTGCATGTCGAATTTTGTTGTTGTTCCTTGGTAGGTTAGATATCTAAGTTCCTTGACACTATAGCGCATTCTAGTAGTGAAAAGAGGAACTTTTATGGCGGAAAATCCCGAGATTAATTTTGCAATTATGATCACGGCCTACTGAATTCAAATGGGCTTTATCACGCCAACATCGTATGAAATGCATGCCGTGATTTTTGTCGCCTTTCAAAAATCGCTTACCATGACCAGGAGCGAACCTGAAAGCTTGGGGTTGGTAGTCTGACACTATAACCACTCACCCACCGTGGAATTGTTTTGAAAGTCACTAAAATTAATTCAAATGTTTAATCAATAGTCTTAATAACATTCTTTTATTTTAGTTTCCACTAAAAGAAGACTCTTGTTAAAGCAGAATGTCACACGTTATGTTTTGAATACTTTATTCTAGTTTTTGTGTGAATTAAGGCCAGAGAGATTGGAAGTCTTATTACTTATTGCCCACTCTTGAACTATTCAATGATTCGTGGACAATGGATTGAAATAACCTGATTTAGAGGATACATTCCAAAGTCAATGAAAAAAAGAAAAAACGGACCCAGCTCAGGTGTCCCTCAGAATGTCTAATTTTGAAAATTTCCAGTTGCAATTCCTTATGGGAAACGTAAGACCACAGGGAAGAATCCATTACTAAATAGGGCAATACAAATAAAATAAAATGATTTTTAATAAAATATTGTGACTGATTCAAATTCTATATTCGAGTTCAATAATTGTCACACCTCTGTACACACCCAAGTACATGAGGCTGAATGACCACTATGTCCAAACACCTCAAATTAAACGACCACTATACGCAGAGACATAGGCTATTGCTATTGATTTATCAATGCAAGTAATCGAAGAATTTGTCACACTCAGAGGCACAGTTGAAACGTCGGAATTGAAGACTGATTATGACAATCTCGTATCAACAGATTTACAGGTGCGTTAAAGATCCTCTTTTCGGATAAAATTCTGGCCACAGCAGTTAAAAGTGATGTTAAACATTTTTCTTCATTCTTTGATCTTGGTAAGCTGGGAGTCGGGTATGTAATTTCAATAATTCCCTTATTTCTTGCCTTATTTCCCAGCAATATTTGTTCTTCATTTCACTATACTCTCTCTTTCTTCCATTACACACATTGCTACAGGCACCAAAATAACACAGTTTGCCAAACGAAATTAACACACACCCAAGTACACGGAACTCGCAACAACGATGTTTCTAGTCCCTTCTTTTCTCTCTCTTTCCTTCTTCCACTATTCATTTTTCTTTTTGTTTCTTTTTTAGCCTTCTTTTGATTAAACAAGTAGTTCCGTAGTTCTTAAAATTTCAGATTGATGCCAATCTATATAGACCTATCTAGAATAATGACGAAATAAAGTAAGAGAGTAATAGAGTAAATTACTACAGTAGGCAGCCCTGGTGACTCTGAATAGTCTGACTTAGTTCCAACTCTTAAGGTATACAATGCACATACAAAATTTGGCTGAAGTCTAATGGATAGTATGGACGTTACATGTTGTTTGATATAGGATTTATCAGTGCGCGTAAAATCATGTTGGTAACCATGGCATGTATGTGATGCTCAGAATTAATCTGAAATATTACGATCTATTATAGTGCCAATTTTGGATAAAATCCATTTGTTAGTATAGAAGTTACATGTAAATAAAAATTGAAACTATCAGAAAGCGTAGAATCATGTTGGCAGCACTGAGGTATATTAGTTACTCCACATTTATCTAGAATGTCAGGTACTATACGTGTGCAAAGTTTAGAGCTGTTGGCTTTCATACTTTCTGATATATTCTCATTAGGGTAAAAACATAGTGAGAGTATTTATTAACAGTTGTCAGCCCTGGTGGCTCATTAGAATACGCACAGTCATATCTGCTGTAGTACACATAGTACATCGAAATCTGGTTGAATCCAATCGATAGTATAGAAGTTACATGCATTTAGAAATTGGACTTATCGGCAGGCCTAGAATCATGTTGGCAATACTGGCACGTATGGTCTTCAGAAAATTAATCTGGAATGCTATTGTCTATGTGTGTGCCAATTTTGGAATAGTTCGCTTGCATAACTTCTGAGATATTCAACATAGAGCTCAAATTACAATTGCGATTTTTCAGCAGTTGGTAGCACTTACGTCAATTAAAATATGGCCGTGAGATATTCAGGTATAGATCTTTTCTCTTACGGAATTTGGTTTTGATAGCTGCAACCGTTTAGGAGTTGATAGGGGAACACACACAACCAGACAGACAGACAGACAGACAGACAGACAGACAGACAGACAGACAGACAGACAGACAGACAGACGGACAGACAGTTAGAAAGACGCACATTTTCCCGGATCGATCTCATAAGTCTACTTTTTCCTCATTTTTGCAAAATGTGAAAAGTAAGCTAAAAATATATTAATTTAATAGTTGCAGCCAAGTAGCCACACATAGCAGGTGGAATACATACATAATTTAAAATAGATAATTTAGTTTCCAACATTGAATTCAGTCACTGTTTTGGGCATTTCTTGCAATGTAACACATGATATTTATCACATTGTAGTTCACAAAATGTACAAAGACACTTGTCCGTCACTACATGAAAACCATTAATGGAACACACTTGATGGTGAAAACCATGTACTGCCAGTCTCGTTACAACATTCCTCGTGCTCTTATTCGGTCCGGTCCAGCTCCTGTCTAACATAGCAGCTGATGAATGGAAGTCTTCTTCAATTTCTCCTCTCTTCTTCATATATTCCGACATCAGCTCCCTATAAGCCACTGTTTCTGGAAGTAGCAACATATAATGAAGATATAACACTGCTGACCAAGGAAAGGAGCGGAACCCTTGAAAATGCCGGACGCAGTTTCCGGTGAAACGTCGGGAGATATCCTGTCTGGACCACGGTCTTCAAGCCCGAAAAACTTGTACTTAATTATAATGAAGATCTTACAACAAGAAGGACTCCCTCATCAAGATGTATACATATCTTGATGGGGTGTATTTGGACACCCCAATTACTCGCTTGAGAAAGGTAACCTTCACTTTCTCCCATTCTTTTTGGTCATTCCCTTTTAAGAATTCCCATACTAAGTGTATGCCATATGTAAAAATTGGGACAGTTTTCATTCGAAATAGCTTCATTGCCGTCGCTAGGGAGATTTGTTAAATGCGATCTATAAGGTGCGTTCAAAAAGTAACGAGCCGGAGGCTGTAATGCGCAAACCGGTGACGACATCGGCTAATGGTGGCGTGTGTAACGAGGTGTGGTCCGACCAGAGCGTGGAAGGCCACAGCCCGTCGCTAGAGGGTACGCGTGCACGTCACCTGACGATATAAAGCGAGCAGCAGCATGCATCAATCGTCCAACCAAGACCAAGACAGTAGGCCATTTGACATTGCTTCCTGGTGTGGTTGAAGACTGTGGGGCACCCATTGGGCACTCACTTTCCGCAAGTGCAGTCGTTCCTTCATGATGGTGTGCATACTTCCGACGCTCAATCCCACCACGGCGGCTATGGCGTTTACTGTCACTCGGCGGTCCTGGGTAATGAGTGCATCAACCAGCTGGACGTTGTCATCGGTAATGCAGGGGGGTTCCCCAGACCGGGCATCATCGGCTAACGACACCCTTCCTTCCCTGAAGCGCTTGTGCCACGCCTTGACCTTTGCAAGGGACATGCAGTACACTTGTGACATTCGGCGATGAATGTCGGTTACCCCTACTCCTTTCGCTGTCAGAAACCGAACAACACCTCTTTGCTCTTCGTTTGACGCCTCCATGTCACTGTTTGCAATGCGACTGGCAACGTTGGACGATTGATGCATGCTGCTGCTCGCTTTGTGTCGTCACGTGACGTGTACGCGTGCCCTCTAGCGACGGGCTGTGACCTTCCACGCTCTGGTCGGAACCACACCTCGTTACACACACCACGATTAGTCGATGCCGTCACCGGTTTGCACATTCCAGCCTCTGGCTCGTTACTTTTTGAACTCACCTTATATATCTGCTATGACTTTTATGGCAATTATGTCCTTTTCTTTTCATGTATTCGAAATGATATCGCGGTTGTTCGCGAGGTTACTCCTAAGTATTTATAGGTGTTCATTATTGTGAGCTCTTCTCCTCGAAGGGTGGCCGTTTCTGCAGATTTTCTCTTTCTTCTTTTTCGAAAGGTCATCTGAACTGTCTTCTTCATATTAAATTGGAGACCATTGTCATCTGCCCACGATTGGTTAAAGCTCTGCTGCAGGTTCTCGATCTTCCTTGCCGCTAATACCATATCATCAGCATAGAGATATAACCTGGTTTGCGCATTGCCCGTTGCCTTCGTTACATCCACTGTTGCTAAGTTAAACAGCAAAACTCCATTGTGTGATAGGACAGGAGTTGGAAGTGCTATCTTGCACAATGACACGAATATACTGTAAAATCGATCCTATAATTCGCGTAAAGTAGTTTTCTTTCCCTATCATATTTTCCAGTATCTCCAAAAGCTTCTTCCTGTCAAGTAGGTCGTCCACAAATTTCACATGCAATTTGCCTTTCTGCTCTTGAAAGGCTTCATTAATATCTCGCAGGAAGTTGGAGACTGCCTGAAGAGTGGATCTTCCTGTCCGAAATCCGAATTGTTCATTTGGTAGTTCTTTTTCTGTCAGTTGAGTCAGTCTGGCCGTCAAGATTTTTGTAAGGAGCTTGAAGGCCGTATTCTCCAAAGCTATACCTCTGTAAGACTTATGAGATCTACACGGACGAAAAGTTCGCGTGTATGTGCATGTCTGACCCCAACCTATCAATTCAAACACGATGCAACCGAATTGAAACTGATGTGGTACAGAGGTAGTACTAGCAAAGGCCACCTCATATTCGTGTTTAATATCCGTATAGCACGTTGTATTTCAACAAGCTACTACAACCAACATTCAATTATACTCCTTGAGAAGGACAAAGAGTTATAACAATACCCATGCATTTAGAAGAAAGTAGGCTATATGTTCTTTACTGAACATCTTGTTATTTTATATTATTATACTGTAGTTGTGAACAGGATTTCTCAGACTGATCAGTGCTCGATCACACAAGATGGTCGGTGAAGCCTGGTGCCGGGCCCATATTTCAGTAGCATGAGAATTTTGCATGTGTTATTCTGATAGAAATAGTATAAATTTAGTATGAAATGCTCGTCCCTCCAACTCGTCTGGCCTTTTCACGGCTACGCAAGAGGGTAGCCGTCTTATTACTGTACAGATTTAACTGGTTAAAGATGGGAAATTCCCTTGAGTCATTGCTGTGAGTCTAAAATTCGCTGCTAAATTTTGACAGCAGGCTGTTTGTGGTGATTTTGCAGTTCCTGAACAGACTAATATCGCATAGTAGTTCTTAGAGTTCACTTAGTAGTTCACTTAGCAGAATCCATTTATTCTATGAGAAGGGAAACTCGGCCCTACTACGGTACAATTCAAATGTTTTGTTAAAACCTTTATTCGTGGTCAATACGGAAACATACAGTAAATGGTCTGCTGTTCTGAACAGTTTATTGTACTTTAGTCACCGTGATAACACACCTACACCATTTGACCACAAAGCACTATCATTTGTGTAATGTGAAATGTCCATTAAGTCGCACAATCGATACATCGAAGGTCAAACATATACAGTAGATTACCTCTGGGGTTCTCAGTCTTATTGGTAGGCGTATGACAGATAATCGAAATGAAGTATGATGGCTGCGTGTTAGGGAATGTATTATCTGTCCTTAATGTTTGTAAATGTAGGAGCCAATATCTTTAAGAGGATATGGTGATCAATACTTCACCGAATTTATTTTTCTCGTATGACAGGATAAATATTTGACATAATATTCTCTTAGTCACTTTTTATGTACATTACTAAATGGACTCCATACATTGATGATAAATGCATAAAAATGTATTTTATCAATAATTAAATATCTCAACCATTTATATAGAAATACAAATATGTCTTCTTTCAAAGAAGAGATAATTAATAATAATAATAATTGTTTGGCTGCGTGGATCAGGGGTAACGTTCTCGCTTGCTGAGCCCAAGGTTGCAGGTTCGAAACCTGGCGCAGTCAGCTGGCATTTGAGGGTGGCAAAAGCGAGGGAGCCGTGTCAGTAGATTTACTGGCACGTTAAAGATCCCCTTCGGGGCAAAATTCTGGCACCCAGGCGTCTCTAAAAGCCAGTGTAGTTAAAAGGGACGTAAAACCAATAACATAATAATAATACTACTACTACTAATAATAATAATAATATTGGTTTTATGAACCTTTTAAGTACTAACGTTTCTAGAAAAGCTGAGTGCAGGAATTTTTCCCCGAAGGAGATCTTTAACGTGCTAGTAAATCTATTGACACGGCTCCCTCTCACTCACGCGCACCGCGGCGTAGCCGTGCTTGTTGAATCGTGCATCACAGTCGCGCTGGCAGCTGCTAGTAGTGTGGTAGTGACAGAGCTGTCTCACTTAGCAAGTGGTGAGCCCCTGCGACCTTGGAATGGAAAGAGCCATGCTAGGAGGGCGTGCTTGGATTCGTTTTTTTCGTCTCGTCATGCTCTTTACGGGAATGTAGGTATCGAAAAGGTGAACTTAGGGTTTTGGGTAAAAAAATGCGTTTTTCACATTTTTGTCGATTTTCGGAAAACGGGCCATGCTAGGAGGGCGTGCTTGGATTGGTTTTTTTCGTCTCATGGTGCTATTTACGCGAATGTAGGTATTGAAAAGGTGAACTTAGGGTTTTGGGTCAAAAAATGCGTTTTTCACATTTTTGTCGATTTTCGGAAAACGGGCCATGCTAGGAGGGCGTGCTTGGATTCGTTTATTTCGTTTCGTTGTGCACTTTACGGGAATGTCGGTGTCGAAAAGGTGAAGTTAGGGTTTTGGGTCAAAAAATGCGTTTTTCACATTTTTGTCGATTTTTGGAAAACGGGCCATGCTAGGAGGGCGTGCTTGGATTCGTTTATTTCGTTTCGTTGTGCACTTTACGGGAATGTCGGTGTCGAAAAGGTGAACTTAGGGTTTTGGGTCAAAACATGCGTTTTTCACATTTTTGTCGATTTTTGGAAAACGGGTCATGCTAGGAGGGAGTGCTTGGATTCGTTTATTTCGTTTCGTTGTGCTCTTTACGGGAATGTCGGTGTCGAAAAGGTAAACTTAGGGTTTTGGGTCAAAACATGCGTTTTTCACATTTTTGCCGATTTTTGGAAAACGGGTCATGCTAGGAGGGCGTGCTTGGATTCGTTTTTTTCGTCTCGTTGTGCTCTTTACGGGAATGTCGGTGTCGAAAAGGTGAACTTAGGGTTTTGGGTCAAAACATGCGTTTTTCACATTTTTGTCGATTTTTGGAAAACGGGTCATGCTAGGAGGGCGTGCTTGGATTCGTTTATTTCGTTTCGTTGTGCTCTTTACGGGAATGTCGGTGTCGAAAAGGTAAACTTAGGGTTTTGGGTCAAAACATGCGTTTTTCACATTTTTGCCGATTTTTGGAAAACGGATCATGCTAGGAGGGCGTGCTTGGATTCGTTTTTTTCGTCTCGTTGTGCTCTTTACGGGAATGTCGGTGTCGAAAAGGTAAACTTAGGGTTTTGGGTCTAAATATGCGTTTTTCACATTTTTGCCGATTTTTGGAAAACGGGTCATGCTGGGAGAGCGTGCTTGGATTCGTTTTTTTCGTCTCGTTGTGCTCTTTACGGGAATGTAGGTGTCGAAAAGGTGAACTTAGGGTTTTGGGTCGAAAAATGCGTTTTTCACATTTTTGCCGATTTTTGGAAAACGGATAACGTGATGATGACGTGCGTGATAGTATGTTTTCGTCTCGTTGTGCTCTTTACGGGGATATAGATATGGAATAGGTTAAAAGCTGGAAACATGTTTTTTTTAGTCACAAATGGGTTTTGTGATTTTCCCTCATATTGTGAAAACCGAAAACGTGAGAATGACGTGTGTGATAGTATTTATTTCGTTTCATTGTCCTCTTTACGGGGATATAGATATGAAAAAGGCAAAAAGCTGGAAACATGGTTTTCTTATGGAAAAGGTGTTTTTTGTTCATTTTCGCGTTATTTGGAAAACGAATGAGGCGATTTTTATGATGGTCATGTCGATGTATTTATGTCGTTCTGTTTACGGGAATGTAGGTATGGAAAACCTAAAATGATGGTTTCCGTTATTTTTTTTCGAGATCGTTGAGGAAAACGGGGAAAAATGTAAGAAACCAGATTTGAAGTCACGTTAGGTTATGCGCTATGATGTTAGTAAAACATTTATGCATTATTATTATTATTATTATTTGTCTTGACTGGTCAGGGCTCACACGCAGAGAGAGAACATGTTTAATGCAATGAGAATTGAAAGCATTGAAGCTAGCCCACGGCGATCCAGACAGACACAGGTCTTATCATCGTACGTGCCTCGCAGCAGAGAGAGATAAGAGGCTGGTGTCATTATACAGTGTGCGGATTTATAATGTGTATGTCATAGCCTAGGTTCATTATGGACTCATCATGCAATGCAAAGTTTGAAACAATGAGTGAGTGTATAACATCATGATAACAGATTGGCATGGGCTCGAACAAAGCGGTTATTGGACATGTAATAAACAAAAGGGTGGGAATAATGAAAGGTCATATGATACATTTTTTTTATTTTTTATTTTTTTCAAAATAATTAAATAGGGTTTTATTACAAAAAATTATGTTTATTGACCCATGAATTATACGTGGAAGGAAAACCTAACCACTTTACAAAATATTTTGCACCTTTGACTTTAATTACTCGTTCAATGAGATAATCGTTGGGATATAATGTTTTTTGCACTTCTTCATAATAGAATCGTCCCTGAATGGGTTGACCGCTCTGATCTTCTAAGAGATACGTCACTGGTTGACCTAGCTTGACTTGGCGAATTTTAAAAATTTCTGTCGACCATTGTGGAGTATACGATTTTGAAAACACACTTCTATGTTTACTAATGCGAACAAAATCTCCAATTTTAAGGCGATGTCGCCTTGGATCTAGCCTTTTTATAGGGTTAAACAGTCTATTGAGTCTGGGTAGGTTCTTGGTGACGAGGCGAGGTTTCATGCCGATGGTGGAATGAATGGTGTTGTTGTAGCGAGACACAAGTTGAGGTAACCAGTCTATCCATCGATAGGAACCATGTATTGTAAACTCTTTCCACATATAACTTTTTAATGTTCGATTGAACCGCTCGACCACACTGGCTTTGAGATTGCTATAGGTGGCATAATGGTGAATATCCTTAGATTTGAGAAAACTGGAGAAATCCTTGTTGAAAAATTCTTTCCCCTGGTCGGTTTGTAACAAGTGAGGTTGACGTTTTGATTGTTCAATAATATGTTGAAAGGCCTTTGTGACTAAGATACCAGTTTTATTTTTTACTGGTTGAACAAAAGCCATTTTGGAATAGACATCAATGACGGTCAACATATAGCGTACACCGTCGTTAACGTTAGAATAAGGTATCATTTCAACCAGGTCTGCCTGCCAAAGTTCATCGATTCCTTTGGAAATGACACGACGACGTTCATAAATGCGTCGGGCTGGTTTATGCAATTCATGAGCAATGCCCACTTTGATGGGGGATGGCTTATAAGATAATTTTAGCATCTCGGAGTTGTTGTTCAATGAGGGCGATTTCCGCCTCATGTCCAGTGTGACCAGCTTGTTTTGATGCATGAAGCAAGTATAAGCGCTCTACTAACTGATTGGGATTATTCCAAAAGGTTATATCTAGGTAGGGTTTTAATTTCTTAAACCTTACACCAGAGGCAGAGTGATGTTTTTGCTTACCAAAGATGTTTGCAATGATGGTTTTATATTTTTGGGATATATTGGCATTGACCTGCTGAGAGGATTTATAGTTTCTTTTGTGAGCGTTGGTGTCTAATAAAATGGATTTATATTTAGCAAGGTCCTCGGACGTAAAATCTTGTGTCGAGGGGGTGCGAGAAAATAGCAGCTTTAACAGACCCGGTGTTAATTTATAGTTGATCTTTTTAATGACAGCTTTCGTACGAGCAAATTTAATGGATGAATCCCCAATTTTAAAACTATCATTCTCATAGCGAACACCATACGTGGTATCTGTCTTTCCAATAAATAGAAGGGTCAAATACGGTTCCAGGGTTGCCCCATAATGTTTGATTAAAATGTTTTTGAGTTGAGCTTTATTTTGAGGGGTTGCCAAGACTTGTGAAAACGGAGACGATGTGGAGGAAGACGGTGTTGCCGCTATGACGGAAGATTTTTGTTTTGTTTTTAGAAACTGTTGAAGGGGTGACGATTTCTTTTTTCTTTCAGGACTAAATACGCTTTCGCTGTCACTTTCACTTTGTTCATGCTCTTTTTCTTCTTCCTTCTTTTCATGTTCTTGATGTTCTTGTTCACTAACATTAGAGGAGGAGGAAGAGGAGGATTTTACCTGTCGTGTGGATTCTGTTTGAGTAAATTTTGAACTTGTTATGGGTTTGGTTTGAGAGGTAGCAGCAGCAGCAGTAGCAGCAGAAGCATTAGGTTTAAATCTCATGGGATCAACCGATGATGGAGCATGTTTTATCATGGGTAAAGGATTGACGTTTTTTAAACGTTGCAATTCACGAAATTTATGTCGAATCGTATTTCGTGCCTCAATAATACGCTGCATGATTTGAACATGTTTCTTGTACCCTATGGCGTTCGCCATGGTAAAGGTAAAGACACACTAACAGGAAATGTCCAACCCTAGGTCTTTTTAAACAGAAATAAAATGATCAAAACCCAAGCGATAACGTCCCTCACATCGTTCACTCTGTTTATTTATGACCAAACAGGCATGGGGATGATGGTTCCAACACGAAGCACACAATTGCGTGAAAGCTGTAAAGGACATATCTGGATTCACATGATCTTGAAAAATATGATAGAGATTTCTAGAGTCTTGGCGGAAGAGAACGATGAGATTGGCATTGTCACGAATCAACTGTTTGGGGATTTTGGAATAGGTCTGAGCTAGATAAAAACAATCCACTTGTTTATGGCGTCCCATACTAAAATACTCTTGAATAATGGCCTGTCGTTGAGTGGCAATATCATCAAAAATTATAATGGAATCTGGTTGAATGCGGTCTGGTTGAATGACATCTTGAGGTGAGGTGAATGTAAAATAGCCCATGGCTTCTTTATTTAACGAAGACATAATTTGTTCCAGATACACGTACAGAGGCTGGTACAAGGATTTGGCAAAAATATAAATATTTTGAAATCGTAGGCCATGAGGTGCGGTAATAATGTTCAGCAAAACATTGGTCTTTCCACAACCCGAAGGCCCTACCATAATACATCGAACGGTAGATGGGAATAGGGTGCCATGACGTTTAGGTTCGCACACGGACAGTGATAGCTCTGAAACCAAATCAGAGACGGGCAAAGCATGGGGTTGTTTCATTAATTCCATTGTGTCGATGACTGAGTTTTTTTCATGTGTGTATAAGGTTTATATATATAGGCAAACGGTGAGTAAGATAGGTTAGTTAACGTCTATCACCATGGACGTGTTTGGGAGAGCTCGTGTAACCATGGCCACGGCCGCCTCTTTGTCAAAACAGTCACGAGAGGTGGCAACAAAAAGCTATGTCGATCGCAAAGTGCAAAGTGTCTATCACATGGCCCCGAGACTAACCGCTGAGGGCTATTCAGCCAATCATCATCGTATTATTGATGTGCAAGAGCCTCGAGACGAAAATGATGTCTGCACGAAACGTTATGTGACCTATCAAATGAAAAGGCTTTATAAATTTGTCCCATCTGTATTTTTAGTGTACCTGTCAAATCAAAAACTGGACAATGACGAAAACCATTCCCCACCACCACTACCACTGGTGAATGATGATCTTACCTATATGCTTGCTTCCGGTTTAAGTCGTTATCGACTGCATTATGATGGTGTCATTCATATTAAATATGCCATGCCTGATGAGAAACATTTAAAAATACAACTAAACGGTGATAGAGTGTTGGCCCACAACCATCAAAGAGTAAATGTGGGAGATGAATTATCCTTTCATCTTATGCTTACGTTTGAGGAAAAGGAAGCTGGGAAAACGGTGAATGATTTCCCGCTTTATATAGAATTGGAATATAGTGCTATGAAATAAGGTTCTCTACGTTAGTTGTTATCGAATGTTTGCTGTGAAAGGTTCACCAAGTAGCAGCATGGTGAAAAAAAGATATGCTATGAACATGAAAAAATCAAATCTCAAAAAGAGAAAAAAGCCAGGTCGGGAACCAAGTCGATCAGCCTCACACCCAGTGTTAAAACGTAAAAAAACTAAAAAAAATCTAAAAAGAGTGGCTATCGAAAAAGCTTTACAAGCGGTGCGATTGTCTACAGCTCCGAAATCGCAGCATTATGTATCGATAAAAAGAAAAGAAAGAAAGCAAAAACGTGGGCGAGTCATTCCTGTTGCTAAGCGTGGGGGTTTTTTGCCGGCTTTATTTGCAGGGTTGGCAGCTTTGGGGTCCCTTTTGGGTGGTGCCAGCGCTGTAGCGAAAACCATAAAAGCCGTCGAGCAAGGCAAGCAACAATTCAAAGAAAGCGAGCGACACAATAAAACGTTAGAAGCCATTGCGATGGGAGCTAGAAATGGCAACCCTTTAAAGCCAGTCTTTTATCCACAAGGTAATGGCCTACCGTCTAAGGAAAAAAAAAAATGTCCATCTTCATCGATAAGCGCTTAAGCCAACTGCCTCGTCATGCCATGACCCATGAAGAAGTGGAAAGCTATGCCAAACAACTAAAGATTTCTCATTTTCGAGGTGTATTTATGCGAAATGAATTACCTAAAGCACCGTGGAAAGAAGAACGAGCCATGATGAATTTAGATGATGATGCAGGCCCAGGAACCCATTTTGTAGCCTATGTGAAACAAGGTTCCACAGTATGGTACTTTGACAGTTATGGAAATTTACCACCCCCGATCGAGTTGATACGTTATTTGGGAAACCGGGTAAAGATATTCTATAATGTGAATCGTCAACAAACCTTTGACAGTCAAGAGTGTGGCCGTTTGAGTTTACATTTTTTATATAAGAGGTCGCGTTAAGCCATCAGTTTCATCATTATGAATGTCAACGCCAAGACCTTTACCGTGCACAGTCGCGGGCCTGAAGTGTCCCTGGATTTTTTCCCTCCCATTGAATTGCATCCCGAACAATCCTATGTGCTAGGATTAATTTCTTTGGAAAGTTACAACAGAATTTACAATATTCAAGTGGATATTAATGACAAATTTTATTATGATGATTATATGTTGACACTACCCCCTGGAGGTTATACTATAGACGATGTGCATGAGGCCATTAGCGTGTCGATGATAAAACAATTTGGTGTCAAACCATTTGCGGATGGGACACACAAATTTGAACTTACAGCCAATACAATAACTCATCGCTGTCGTATTTTCTCTACGTTTAACATTGACTTTGAAACACGAGTTCATTCTATTGGTCCTTTATTAGGATTTAAACCAAGAGTGTTGGCAGCTCAGCAACCCCATGAATCAGATTATCCAGTGAAATTCATCGAGGACCATCACATTTCTGTAACTTGCAATATTATTAGAGACGTATTTACGAATCAAGAACAAAGCCATTCCCTGTATGATTTTATTGTCACCTCTCCTTGCGGCTATATTATTCGTGAAAACCCTTCAGTGGTTCTCTATCATCCTGTGTGTGTCAGTGATATTAGTAATATTACCTTACGCTTAGTGAATAGAAACCAACAACTGATTGCTTTGGACGCCAACACCCCCGTGACCTACAAGTTGGTTTTAAAGACGCTATGAAATTTATCTATAAAGCAACAACAACGTCTACGAGCTCGGTTAGTTGCCCGCCGTGTATGAAACGGTTGACACGGGTAAACCGACAACGCTTACAACGCCTTGGTTATACGCTACACCCCAATCATGAACAAAGAGCTGTTGCAAGTGTTAAATCCCATACAAGTGGAAGATGGCGTCGTGCGCATTGATATGCATCAACCTCAAGCAACAGGTCTGAATAACAATGACGAGATTCAATTCATAATTAACAATCAAGATATTTTTACTCTACCTCATGAAGTGTCCTTCAAATTGAGGGTAAATTAATGAAAGCAGATGGCAGTACGCCCACAACGTCTGCGTTGGCGAATCATGGTTTGGCTTTTCTGTTTTCTGAAGTACGTTATGTGATAAATGATATTGTCATAGATATGACTCCGAAATGTGGGCATGACTAGTCTTATGAAATTATATCCATCCTATAGCGAGGAGGAAAGTAAAACGCTTTCTATGGCAGGATGGTGTCCCAACAGTAGCAATAACTGGCTAGTTCATACCGATGGCACTTTTACAGGCTTCCTACCCTTAAAATTACTCCTTGGCTTTGCCGAAGATCACAAGCGTATTATTTTAAACGCAAGACAAAGTTTGTATCTGGTGAGAGACCGCAGTGATTATAATGCACTGAAAGGAGCCTCTGACCAAGTGATAGACTCAAAAATTCAACTGCTTCGATTACTATGGAAAGTGCCCCATGTGACGCTATCGGATCGTAAAAAGCTAAGCATGTTAAATTTGGTGCAAAAAGATAAAGCCTTGCCTATCGCCTTTCGAAGTTGGTGTCTGCATGAATACCCCTTGCTACCTACCACTGACACTCATAGTTGGAGTGTCAAATCGGCTCGCTCTACCGAGAGACCCCTCTATGTTATTATTGGTTTTCAAACCAATAGAAAATACCAACAAAGCAAAGATGTCACCTTGTTTGATCACATTCACTTGAGAAATATAACGACTATTTTTAAATAATGTTTGCTTTCCCTATGAGGGGTTGGAACTCAATTTTTCAAAAAATAAGTTTGGTCCCCTTTATGACATGTTCGCTAAATTTCAATCGTCTTATTATGAAAAACAGGATTGTCCTATGTTGTCGCCACAAGGGTTTAAAGCAAAAGCACCACTGATTGTTTTCGACTGTTCGTATCTAGAAGAATCTATGAAAATCACCACCATTGATTTAAGGGTAGATTTTGAAACACAAGAAAATGTCCCAGACCATACCAGTGCCTACTGTTTGATTATTCATGCTAGACAAGTGAAATATCATCCTTTGTCCAATTATGTCACCAGCATGTAAGCCATCTGTGGTCGAATGAAAACAAAAAAAAGATCATCATTCATAGGATTGATGATAAGCGTCTGCATGCACAGTATCTGTTGCGCTCTGGCACTGTGCGCACATACGACAACAACAAACATCATGTGTCCCTCAATAAGCAACAGCAACAACAACGTGACAGACAAACCATGGAATTTAAAATGTGAATTTAATCGTTTGAAAACTTTTGAAGCATGGACAGTTCCCTTTATGGATTGTGGAGAATTGGCTGCGAGCGGATTTTATTACTTAAAACGTGGGGATGTGGTCAAGTGTATTTTTTTGCAACATTGAAATTGGAAACTGGGAAATAGGGGATCGAGCCTTTAGCGATCATCAGCGATGGAGTCCATCCTGCCCTTACCTCAATCGCTATGATGTGGGCAATATTCCATGGAGTTTGAATTATCCGGTTATTGTACCAGACCCTACAAAACTAGGAGATACCTGTGGACCGTATGTGCAAACTATTCATTTGAATGCTGTTCCAAATTAAGCCAACACACTTGTTTGTAATAAAAGTGTAAGTTTTTTTTTGTTATGAATAAAACCTCAACAAATATTTCGCTGTTGTTCAATTCATTTTTTCCTTTTTTTTCCCCTAAAGTCCTTTGATTTTGCCATGTTAAACCATGGCATGGGTTAGTTGTTGATTAGACGTCAATGAGGTAACAAGTAAAAATAAAAAAGCATGATGCGTACACTCATCGTGGATTGTCAGGGGTTTAAAATTGCAGACAACAAATTTATATTTAAGGAAGTTGCTTTTATCGATTGTAAGTACGTTTTGGGTGTCTAACCCTATTCATTTGGTGTTTAAACCTCCCTATGCTTTCGAGTTGCTTAGTGAAAAAGATAAAAAACAGAGCCAATGGATGAAAATCATTTGCAGTTAGCATGGAACAAGGGTGATATTTCTTACAAGTATCTTGACATTGTCATGAAAGCCCATTTGTCCTCGGCCAATGTCTTATTTGTTAAAGGGAGTGAAAAACGCCAGTGGCTTCAACCATTTCTACCCTCTCACTGTCAATGTATTGACCTTTTAGATCTGGGTTGTCCATCCCTGCAAACGCTTATGGACACTTGTCCTTGCGACAATATTCAGAATAAAGCCTTAGCGCATGCATGGCAATTGTTTCATTGGCTCACCACGAGTGCATGTTGGGAGTTGTTCAATAAAATGAAAACTGAAAGTGTATCGTCCAATGATAGCAGTGAGACGTGTACACGTGAGGTGATAACATCAACGTTATAGACATGGACGCCCACTACAATCGACAAGGCTATTGGAAAGTTCTTTGTGTGCAAGAAAAAACTGATTAGCTTTACACAACATGAATTATTAGCACTACCTAAATCATTTCTTTTTTATGTTGCTCGCCAACGCTGTCAAAGAAATTTGGGAAAAGGCGCCTGCCGAGTGGACTAACGACTCTGTATTGAGTGAACTACAACCATGCAGTCATTTTTCCCATCACAAGCAATTAACCATGGCAAAAATACCTTCCCATTCGACAGTGTGCCACATGCCAATTAATGAAATTATATCATGGTCATAAAACTCAGTGTAAAGACATTGTTTCATCATTCCATGGCTGTCATGCGGAAAACAACCACCACCTACCATGCTCGTCAGGAGCTGCCGACAAACAACAACAGCAAGAACAAGAACAAGAAGAAGAAGAAGAAGAACAACAAAAAAAGTGTTTTTCACCGATTGAAACCTCTATGTCCCAGGTGTACTGGCCGTGGAATTATTGATAACATTATTAAAAACTTACCATTCGAAGCTCACTTACCTGCTTACAGCTTTTGCGGCCCTGGTACTCGTCTTCAAGATCGTTTGAGGAGAGGGGATATGGGAATCAATGCTTTGGATCATGCATGCCTTAATCACGATAAAGCCTATGAAAACAGTGATCCCACACTAAGACGCATTGCCGACAAAGTCTTGTTAAGCATTGCCAAGCAACGATTAACAGCTTCAGATGCCAGTCTAGCAGAACGAATGGCAGCATTTATAGTGATTGGTGCTATGAAGAGCAAATTACTTTTATCTAGATATGGACTTTAACGTAATGAATTTATTTAAAAAAATGTATAGTATCACTGTTATCATGACAAAAAAATAAATAAAAAGACAAGAGTCCATGTTGTGTTTTTTTCCATTATTATTATTCACTCATAGTTTCATTATTATAATTATAAATGACAAACAATAAAAAAGGGACAGCAGTGCATCATTAAAAATTATTACTAATTGTAGTAAATCTATTTTTTCAATCACAAACAATAAAAAAGGACAAAAGTCCATTATTTTAACTAATAGTTTCATTATTATTATTATTATAAAAAATTATATATACATGGTAATTGTACTAAACCTATTTTTTTAAATCACAAACAATCAAAAGAAAGGACAAAAGTCCATCATTATTCATCAGCTTCAAATAGCAGTCTAGCAGAACGAATGTCAGCATGAAATCTTTATCTACTCTAGAACCAGTTTTTTTTGTTAAACGCTTATTATTGAATAAAATAACATGTTACTAGAATTTGATCATTATAAATTATAATAAAAATTGCATAAAAATTGCTATAAATGCTATTTTAAATCACAAACAATAAAAAAGGACAAAAGTCCATTATTTTAACTAATAGTTTCATCATTATTATTATAAAAAATTATATATACATAGTAATTGTACTAAACCTATAAACAAACAAAAAAATCTACCATTAAGCATAAGTTTTGAAAATTTATTTTTATTATTATTTATCATGGTAAACGTTGAGCAACAATTAATAAACGTCAAACTGTTGAACCCAAAAAATAATTTTATTTTATTATAGTCATTAAAGAGTAGGGCATGAATAAACAAAAAAGTTACGGCTAGCGTACAATGATTATTCGTTTTCAATTTTTACAAAACGAACCATGCATCGATTATTTTTTTCACCCTCATAAATTAAATAGACAGGGTGAATACTGGAATTGACATCTTCCATAACATTATCAGGTAGGTTATTAAATCGTGTGGGAAGAAATGTCTCAAAGTCTTGACAAATGCAAAGAGCTCGTTCACCAAATTTGGTTTTCAGTTTTTGAATTTTATGTATGCGAAAGGGTGTTTGCGTAGGCAATTCACTCATTTTCTTGCGTGCAAAGCCACAATCTTGACCAATGGCGTTCAAGGCGTCCATGGTTGTCTATAACCAAAGAAAAGAGTGTTACATTCTAACACTCTTGTTCTTATATTACAATAGCAATAACTTTGTACATTAAAGTATATTGTTTTTTTTTTTAAATCCTGAGTGTTTATGACCTGAAGTTGTAGATAGATAGTATTGGATAAAAATATAATAATAATGTTTGTATCATTTTTTTCAGTCAAAACATACATTTGGAAATTATTTAATAGGAAATGTTTTATCAAAATTAAGTGTGTGAATTATTTTCAAGATTTCTCTCTTGGAGGTAAATGCATGTCTCTGTTGTAAATGGGAATTAGCCTATCATTCCCTTGTCAAATGACTTGTATTCGTTTGCTCTGTTGTTGTGCAAATTCACACAACATTCTGTTAAATAAATAGTATCAACAAATACTAAGAGCAAACATGGAATGCTTTTGGTAACCTATAAAAAGGCAAAGTTAACACGCTATGCATTTAATAACCATGTCTACATCCAACAAAACAAAATTCAAAACTACAAATTTAAACCAGTGTGTATGTGTTTATCAACGTGAATACACGATAAACTAAAACAAACAAACAAACAAAATAGCCAAATGTATTCTAAACGTCAAGTATGCACCTGAAAGCCGAATGCAAACAAAAAAAAAGCCATAATCATGACATCATGTTGTTAGTTTCTAACAAATCTCATTCTATGAGGCGAATATTGATTGATAGGTAAGCCAAGACAAAGTTGGCGAAATGCTTGTTGTCGATACGAAGTGATTGATTCCTCAGCAGGAAATTTATAAAAATGAAAACAAAACATTTGAGAGGTTATTGGAAAATAAACATTAAACAGGGGTTTTGTACATATTGTACACCAGAAATCTGGAAAATGATCCTCGTCAGCTAATTTAACAATCACTTGATTCATGGTTAAACCGTACCATGCTTTATGAATCACTTGCGTGGATACATTATTTTCAAAGCCAAAATTTAGCATACAGGATTTACAAAAGTGATGCCCTGGATCATAAACTATGTCATCATCCATAATGATGTCATAAAACATGGTATCAATGCGTACTTTCGTGTTTCTATATTCTGAAGGATAGGCCACACGTTGAGGATTATGAGACATCATCGTGGCATATTCATTGAACGTGGTGTGTTTTGTGACGATAAAACGATCTTCATCATGGCTCATGATTGAATCTGAAAAGTAGTCGTTGCCGTTTACTAAGTGAATAAATAAAAATACTATGTACTATATACACTGTCTGTCCCCTAAGTCAATGGCAAAAATAAAATAAAAAATAAGCAAAACACAAATAAATAACCATCTGTCTGTTGACTTCTTTAGGTTAGGTTAGGAAAAAAACATGTAACAGGTTAAAGAAACAATTTCTGTTCAGATATTTCAAATATATCACCACTCATAACTCTAGCCATAAAGTGAGAGTTTTGTCCTCCGTAAAAGCAGCAGATTATTATTCTTTTGTTCTTGCATGAGACCTACTAAGCCACACCCTAGTGTGGCCTATTAAGCCGCATGCCTACTGAGGGTGAATGGTCACCTTGCCGAAACATGAGGCCTACTAAGCGACAACAATAGTGAGGGTGGCTACTTGTTTGTTTTTTTCCTAACCTAACCTAAATAAGTCAACATGTTTTTAATCTAGCCTGTGCACAGTGAACCATGGAAACGTTGATGCATGGCTCTCTTTATGCGTTGACAGGCAAATAGCACAAGACATACAGTTTATGTACAACTATTTACAGGCATTCACACATCCATGCATACACCCATGCACGCAGGTTAAAAAACAAAAATTATATGATACACTACAATTTTTTATTTTTATTCCGAGGCTCAAGATGGCATCTCGCATTTGATAGCAACCAAACCAAACACTTGCCGTGTTGTACAACAACAATAGCTACAACCACTACTGGTTGTAACCAAATGGGACGCTTGTCATCATATCCTGACACCACTGTCTCTTGTCGTCCAACAAAGCGAGTGTTTGTTTTCGCTGCTTCATTAAAAATAAATCATGATTTTTTGAGAGAATCCTAAACTGACTATGTGCCATGGCTGTGTGGGTCTGAAGGACATGTAAATAATCATCCACACAGAGACGTTTAACCACATGCTGGCTAATCCCTTTGGCTCGCATAGATTCGCATCGATCCACCTGTCGAAAACTATACATTTTCGGAGCGAGACCTACAAACTCAGTCATCATGGTGTCTGAACACTCATCTTTCATTAAACCAATTTCTTTTTTGTTCAGACGGGGGATATCGAACACGTTCTTCTCACTAAACGAGAACGTGTCAAACCATTTTGGGTTTTGTTTCATAACGACATACGGATCACAGTCACGGATATGGTAAATAAAACTATCCGTGTCTGTATATAACAAGGAAATGGTACCAAATCGCTGTATTGCAAAACCATAATGGAATTTATACATGTGCAATTTTGAAAAATCTAAAATGACTTGGCCTAAATAGATAGGCTTATTCATGACCACTTTAGTTTTGGCAAGTTCAATAGTCAGTAGATCATGATCAATAATGTTTAAAGATTTGAAATTTGGTTTTGCAATATATTTTTGAGCCCCCCATCTGCCATGCCATGTATTGACCAACTTAATGTCCCTATACTGCCGTACATTTTCCAAACTCTTGCCATAGATACAATTATTCATCAGTTTAAAAAAATTGATTTGAAATGGCTGAGTGGCACTTTGTCTGTGACTGGTATTTAAATCCATGTATGGTTTCAACCACGGTTTCTGACAAAAAGAAATACCTCTATGGATTTTTTTCAGGGTTAAGCCCTGAGCTAAACATTCTACCAGCATGTCAATATGCAACACATAGTGATTTTTATCATACAAGGTACCCATCAATTTCTTATGATTGCCCTTACTCTCGGGCGGCACCATTTTCTCTATGCAAAAGGGGAAATCACCATGACGCTGTCTGAGATGGGGGGGATAAGCTAAGTCGACATCAAGAACATACCCTACGTCCTGTTGCTTGCTAGCGCTATGCACATTAAAATCTTTAATTTCATCCTCAGACAGCCAGACAAAGTTTCTGTACGGCAGTGGTCGACTCATAGCGTGACCGTATAAATTGTTTACGTCGAAATACATTAGATAGGATTCTGGTTCTTCGGGACAATAATCAGGCATGTAATGATTATTTGCCTTGGCATGTCGCTGATTGAGCGATACGAATCCCCCACGAATCCCTTTTTCCATCATGAGTACCATATCGGGATCCGTCAGTAAATCAAGCTCAATGTGGGTAAATTTGAGGGCGGCGTCCCAACTTAACCCTGGACTGGTATAGTAGTGAGCGGGGTCAAGGCCATAAATCCTGTGACATAGCTGACGAAACGTTTCAAAAACGTCGGTCAACAACAACACGTCTAATTTTAAGTAGTGCATAGCATACTGGCCCATGGTTTCTATGCCAAACACTCGCCAAACATGCTGTGCATGGGCATAGTCTTCTTCACTGATGGTGCTTTGAGTCAATTGAGAAAAGAATTTTTCTCTTGGCGGCAAAGTCGTTTCTTCAAGCACCTCGTAACTTTCCACATAATCGTATGGAAAATGGCCTTTACGAACACACAATTTAAATTGATTTGTATCCGTAAAGTGGGAATGGGTATGTTTCAACTCATCTTGGCTTAAGCCTTTCACAAGACTATCCAGCGAACTAGACATAAACTTGAATGAGTCGAGAAAGCGAATGCTCATGCTTCCTTTTCTCCATGAAAGTGAGGTAAAGCTCTCATGGTTCTTAGCCAAAATGCTGAATTTGCTCATATCTACATGAGCAAATTGTTTTACAATGAAGTGAAGGTCATACCGGGAGAAATTGTGTAAGAAGACAGGGAGGAAGCGAGGTGTAGAGTACTTCAAATTGCATTCGTTATGGGCAGCACCTCTAAAATGCCCTGTCCTATGGCAGTGGTCTCTTACTTTTTTTTCTCCGCCTAAGATTGGCTTTTCACATATGTGGCAGGTGGTGGCTTGATCATATTCTCTTTGCTGTACGTCATTCATCTGAATTGGTACAGGGTTGTTCAAAATAGTTTCTACTTTGCCTGCTAAAGCCGCCATTTGATCAACAAACCACCGCGCACAATCCTGACCTTTATGACTTACATACTCACATTGTGAATTATCATAGTGACAGACAACATAATAGGCTACAGCAAAAGGCTCATGTTTCTGCACTGGATAGGTTGAGCTTGTATGGGGGCTTGGTTCACATCCCTGAATGGGAACAGTAAGGGCCTCAAAATCAGCGTAAACAGTAAATGGTACCATCTCTTGTTTATTAGTGGCCTTAAATTTTAAGACTGCGTCATTCCCTTCGGGCAAGACTAGCTTTACTGCCGTCTGCCCTTCACAGTCTTCCGTATGTCGTTTCAAAAGTTCATCAGTTGTAAAATACTGAAGGCAGCGCTCACAAATATGTTTCTTACCATCATGATTAGACACTTGGCTGCTCACCAATTTACTTAAATTCTTTATCCAACAGTAATGGCTTTTATCCCCATCAGACAGGAAAAGCAGGTGAATGTGATGTTGCTTTACCTGTTTGGTGGCATACAAGGGGCCCACAATATTGGATCCTTCGATGCCATACACCATGAATGAGAAATTTGGATTATCTTTCTCAAATAAATGAATTTTATCTAGAGGCATGGGAAATGAAACACGCTCGAGATTGAGAGTTTGTTTCATGCGGTTAAACAATTCTTTGTACTTCCCTGGTCTATCACAATTACTGCCCTGACAGGGTTGCAGGCAGCTCACTATACTCCACAAAAAGCAGTAATCGTCTTTGTTGCGTATGTTGATCACTGCCTTTCTGGAAGCGATAAAGCTCGGTGTGGCAATATAGCTACTTCCTGCATTCAATGGATTGTATTTACAAATATTGATTTGCAAATAGGCAATGCTATTGAGGGCCAAGCCACTGGGACCCTCTTGCAACTTATCAAATTTAGTGATAAGCGCTTGAATAGCTTTCTCCTGATACCACGTTTCCAAATTATCGGCTATCAGTACTTTCTCCATTTTTGTACAAAGGTTGAAGGTGTGTTTCTCTTCAACATTATTTTTTATCAATGTAAATTCACATAGTAGTTCGAAGTTTATTTTTAAAGCCTGATGCAATCTTAAGCCTTGTTCACATTCACTCAAAAAAATGGGAAAACATAATTCCACAAAATCTTTAGGCGACAGACAGTGATTCGCATTGTAAATTCGGCCTGAGCATACTCGCGTTTTGAAACATTTGGCCAAAGGCTGCCACACTAACACTTCACTCTCTGATATAGACATGATTATAAAATGGACTAATAAACGTGCAACCCTTACCTTAAAATAGGTTAATCCAAAATCTCCAATTCCAAACGACCACACTTATCGATTTTTACTGACTGGCACACACAATCTCGTTCACAGGTAGACAATGGTTGTAGTAATTTGGGCCCCCAGCAGGAAATGATCACCAACAAAGTTGTTATAGTTTTAATATCAACGACAAGGTTTATCTTGTTTTTTTTGGTTTCCAATGATTTATCTGAAAAACAAACCAATACAATCCGTTATTAGTCATGGTTATATACATTAAACATGTGCATTCATTCATTCATTCATTCATTCATTCATTCATTCATAAGACTTGCTAAAAACAAAAGGTTTCAAGTGTGCACACATAAATAAGACACTCACTCGAAAATAACAAAGTCATTTACAAAGACTCACCTCTTTTTTTAATATCGAAAGCGTCAAGGTAGTTAAAACCTATTCACTCCATATATATCTTCATTCTAAAACAATAATAAATACACGCCATAAGTATATAAATTTCCGTGAAATAAATGACACGCATTTAACAACAACAACAACAATAAAAGTAATGGAACAACATGTACTCACCATATAATGAATTATAATACTTTCAGCAAATGTGCTCTTTGCCGCCACTGTCACTGTCACTGTCTCTCTCTGTCTGCTTTCCCAGACTTAATGATGTTGTTTTTAAAAATCTGCAACAAACGAAATCCCCCAAAAATACCATCAGTCACTAACTTACTTTTCATGCATACACAAAATAACAATAAAACCAATCATGCCATAATTAACAATAATGAACCTACCTTAGTACAAGTATGGGCGCGGTTCACGTAATATTTTACAAAGAGCATAAGGCACTTGCATCCGTCACCTTCAAAGATGAACACGAGAATGATGAGTCTCTCTTACCCTCAGAACATATATGTCTCCTCAACAAGATGCAAAGTTAACACTTTACTTTTTTTTTGTTCCTACGAGTAGGATGTCATGGAGCGCACAAGTCAGAGCGATTCTCACAAGCTTTTGCAATCTCTGCATGAGTATGCGTGGGAATGCAATGATCAGCTTTTCGACAGAGCTGTATGTCCTTCATCGAGATATCGAGTAACACGTCTGGGTCAGATAACGGCCACCTGCATGCGAACAACAGGCTGTTATCTCTCTCTGCTGCGAGGCACGTACGATGATAAGACCTGTGTCTGTCTGGATCGCCGTGGGCTAGCTTCAATGCTTTCAATTCTCATTGCATTAAACATGTTCTCTCTCTGCGTGTGAGCCCTGACCAGTCAAGACAAATAATAATAATAATAATAATGCATAAATGTTTTACTAACATCATAGCGCATAACCTAACGTGACTTCAAATCTGGTTTCTTACATTTTTCCCCGTTTTCCTCAACGATCTCGAAAAAAAATAACGGAAACCATCATTTTAGGTTTTCCATACCTACATTCCCGTAAACAGAACGACATAAATACATCGACATGACCATCATAAAAATCGCCTCATTCGTTTTCCAAATAACGCGAAAATGAACAAAAAACACCTTTTCCATAAGAAAACCATGTTTCCAGCTTTTTGCCTTTTTCATATCTATATCCCCGTAAAGAGGACAATGAAACGAAATAAATACTATCACACACGTCATTCTCACGTTTTCGGTTTTCACAATATGAGGGAAAATCACAAAACCCATTTGTGACTAAAAAAAACATGTTTCCAGCTTTTAACCTATTCCATATCTATATCCCCGTAAAGAGCACAACGAGACGAAAACATACTATCACGCACGTCATCATCACGTTATCCGTTTTCCAAAAATCGGCAAAAATGTGAAAAACGCATTTTTCGACCCAAAACCCTAAGTTCACCTTTTCGACACCTACATTCCCGTAAAGAGCACAACGAGACGAAAAAAACGAATCCAAGCACGCTCTCCCAGCATGACCCGTTTTCCAAAAATCGGCAAAAATGTGAAAAACGCATATTTAGACCCAAAACCCTAAGTTTACCTTTTCGACACCGACATTCCCGTAAAGAGCACAACGAGACGAAAAAAACGAATCCAAGCACGCCCTCCTAGCATGATCCGTTTTCCAAAAATCGGCAAAAATGTGAAAAACGCATGTTTTGACCCAAAACCCTAAGTTTACCTTTTCGACACCGACATTCCCGTAAAGAGCACAACGAAACGAAATAAACGAATCCAAGCACGCCCTCCTAGCATGACCCGTTTTCCAAAAATCGACAAAAATGTGAAAAACGCATGTTTTGACCCAAAACCCTAAGTTCACCTTTTCGACACCGACATTCCCGTAAAGAGCACAACGAGACGAAAAAAACGAATCCAAGCACGCCCTCCTAGCATGACCCGTTTTCCAAAAATCGGCAAAAATGTGAAAAACGCATGTTTTGACCCAAAACCCTAAGTTTACCTTTTCGACACCGACATTCCCGTAAAGAGCACAACGAAACGAAATAAACGAATCCAAGCACTCCCTCCTAGCATGACCCGTTTTCCAAAAATCGACAAAAATGTGAAAAACGCATGTTTTGACCCAAAACCCTAAGTTCACCTTTTCGACACCGACATTCCCGTAAAGTGCACAACGAAACGAAATAAACGAATCCAAGCACGCCCTCCTAGCATGGCCCGTTTTCCAAAAATCGACAAAAATGTGAAAAACGCATTTTTTGACCCAAAACCCTAACTTCACCTTTTCGACACCGACATTCCCGTAAAGTGCACAACGAAACGAAATAAACGAATCCAAGCACGCCCTCCTAGCATGGCCCGTTTTCCGAAAATCGACAAAAATGTGAAAAACGCATTTTTTGACCCAAAACCCTAAGTTCACCTTTTCAATACCTACATTCGCGTAAATAGCACCATGAGACGAAAAAAACCAATCCAAGCACGCCCTCCTAGCATGGCCCGTTTTCCGAAAATCGACAAAAATGTGAAAAACGCATTTTTTTACCCAAAACCCTAAGTTCACCTTTTCGATACCTACATTCCCGTAAAGAGCATGACGAGACGAAAAAAACGAATCCAAGCACGCCCTCCTAGCATGGCTCTTTCCATTCCAAGGTCGCAGGGGCTCACCACTTGCTAAGTGAGACAGCTCTGTCACTACCACACTACTGCTGCTGCTTGTCCGGAGATCGATGGTTCGAATCTCGGCGATGAGAGCAGTTATTCTTTTTGTAGGTTTTCTCCCGTTTTTTCCACACTACCTCCAGGAAAATGTCGGGATAGTGCCTTATTTCAAGTTCAAGAACGCCTACCCTATCCCTATCTCAAGTACAGCTACAGACACTACTACAGTAGCCTAATCACAGGAATACAGCGTATAAGAATGTTCAACACAGACCCAACTACACGTGGCTGATAACAAAGATGTCCGAAGGCCCTCAATTGAATTAAAATTACCGCGGCTCATGATCGCATGATTAACGGCCACGTAAAACTAAAAGCTTCATTTCCTTCCTTTGAATTAAAATCAGTAGCAATAACTCACATGTACGCACCCTCAAAAGCTAACTGCACCAGAATTCGATCCTGAAACCTTGGGCTCAGCAGACGAGAGCGTTGCCGCTGCGCCAGATGAGAGAATATTAACCGAATGCTTTTCATTCGGTCAACACGAAGGCTTGTAGTGGGGACCAATACGGTTAAGTTTAGCATATGAACTGTGTCCGGAAACTTACAGTCTACCCGCAAGAAACCACCACAGCACACGTTCATAGCTCCCGCATTTTCGGCGCTCTGTCCGACTCCTGCTCCGTGTCGTCTGGGTCCAATTACAGGTGGGACTCGATGTAACGACCACCGACGTCAACACAGACACGGTACCATGTTCTGGTACACACGATCACCAATCCCTGGTCCTCCCACATCCACCGCAGCCATAACCCGCACCAGTAAGCCCTCCTCGGATTCCACAGGGCTCTCGTAAATCAAGGTTTTCATGTGACCCCACAGGAAGAAGTCTAGCGGCGTCGGTTGAACGTGCAGGCCAATCAATCGAACCACCACTGTTGCCCAAATCTGTGGTGCAGGTGATCTCGGACCGCAAATGAAAAATGAGGTGCTGCGCCATCGTGCTGAAGCCACATGTTTTGACGCACATGCAGTGTGGGACATTGTCTAAGAATCCATGCAGTACGTCTTCAAGGAATACCAAGTACCCTCTTGCTTCACTGTGATATTTCTTATGGCTATTAGTACTCCGCCGTGGGATTTTACTCTTTTGCTTCACTGTGATATGTATTATGGATATTGGTAGTCCACCGTGGGATTTTGTTATTTTTAATTGCAAATTTTTAAATTGTTCTCTCAAGAAACTTTTCGTCTTGGGGATAATACCCTGTTTTGAATACTTGAAAAACTTCTCCCCATTTCAAAGTGCTATGTTTACCAAACAAACTTTAAGTAGAAACAAATGAGTGTTGGTGCGTCAATCGTTTCAACAAATGAACTTTGGTGAGTTGTTGTGGACACTCTGAATCAGTTCATCCAATTTACAATAGATGGCGCGCGAGTCATTTCAACAAATGAGTGTTGGCACGTGAATTATTTCAACAAGTGAACTTTGTGCAAACTAATCCTTCTCTCCGAAATTACTCCATCAAATTCATATTGCTCCAAGTTTTCCGAACATCGACATTCTGTGGTAAACATTCAACTGCACTTTATTTGCACTTTTCTCATACTTCCTTTTTTTAACCATTTTAGTCTGGTCACTTAGAAACAAAGCCTCCGTGGCTTAGGCGGCAGCACGCCGGCCTCTCACCACTGGGTCCGTGGTTCAAATCCCGGTCACTCCATGTGAGATCTGTGCTGGACAAAACGGAGGCAGACGGGTTTTTCTCCGGGTACTCCGGTTTTCCCTGTCACAATTTCATTCCAGCAACACTCTCCACTATCATTTCATTCCATCTGTCATTCATTTAATCATTGCCCCAGAGGAGTGCGTCAGGCCTCGGCAGCCGGCACAGTTCATATCCTCGCCGCTAGATGGGGGCTTCATTCATTCCATTCCTGATCCGGTCGGAGACTGGAAGCAGGCTGTGGATTTTCATTTCATTCACTTAGAAACAATTCACTAACCTACTATCATTTTCTTTGTAAACTTGAAAGTTCTCTTTTTTAGGGTTTCCCCTTCTTTGTGATGTAACATCCATAATAATTCTGTATAACCTTTCTTCCAGTTGTATGTACCACAACTACTTTGTATAGTCCAACTTTATATACGTTGTCGCTTTCACCTTCTGTTAGAATTTTATTTCAAGTTTTAATATTCACAATGCTTCTTAACTTTATTTGTTAAGCTTGTCAAACTCATACTTGTTTTGTGGTCTAGCTTTTGTGTACTGGCCACGGCAGAATCCTGCCACTTATAAATGTGATATCTTAATTGTTTACAAAGTTGCCTCTCATATTTAATTTAAAAAGTAGAAATTGTTTTAGCTTAGTGCGGTTTGACCACTAAGTTTTTTGGTCATCGTATTCTCTTAGCAAACTTTCTAATTAATTAATTAGCCAGGTTTGACCACCCCTTTTAAAGTTTAAGTACTTTAGAGTATATTTCGAGTGCGCTCTTTACATTCTAACAAATGCTCAATTCCTTTTTAGTTACTTCCAATATTATTATTATTACAGCCACTGTAACTTTTACTTAGTGTTTGTCATATTATTGTTGTTAAACATGTCCATTCTATTGTTATCAAATAACTTATACTAGAGTACTGTATCTTCAATCTGTTCATCATATTGACCTTTTTCTATTTGCTCTCCCACACTTATCTGTCAATTCATTTGCCTTTAATCTTCCCTATTGTAGTACAGGGTGATTCTTTTGCTGGAGCGGGACGGGCAACCGGCTGCCGGGCGCGCGCACCTTTCGCCAGCTAACCGAGCTCGCCTCGCGGATTGTGCGCAGGTGAAAACCGTAACAAAGCGTCTATACGTTGTGATCTGCTGCCGTATATTGTTCTCCAGCTCCACTAGAGTACGGGTAATTGATCTGTACACTTTGTATTTTAAATTAA
Organism: Meconema thalassinum; assembly: GCA_946902985.2. Lineage (NCBI taxonomy): Eukaryota > Metazoa > Arthropoda > Insecta > Orthoptera > Tettigoniidae > Meconema > Meconema thalassinum. The sequence continues at coordinate 168,752,600 of OX336396.1, forward strand.
CCCACAATTGAACAACAAAATATAAGTTCTTACCTTTAACTCGTGACGTGAGGTCATCCGGATTCCCAAGAAATAAAAGAACATCTGTGCTTCTTTAATTAAATCTTGCAGCTGTTGTTGATGCTACCTTCTTATCTGTGCGCTGACACTACACACCCTCGTTGATGAAAGTTTAGTGACTTAATGGACTTTAATGACCCTGGTTAGCTTGCCTCCGCCTCGCGCAACCCCACGGACTGAGCTCGGTTGGCTGGCGGAAGGCGCGCGTGCCTGGCAGCCGGCCGCCGTTCCCGCTCCAGCAAAAGAATCTCACTGTAGTTGTACCTACCCAATTACTCCGCGAGTCGTTTCAACAAAAAAACTTTGGTCAACTGTCATGCTTGCTCGAGAAGATTTCTGAATTAGTAAATCCATTTCACAATAGGTGCTGCGCGAGTCGTTTCAACCAATAAGTTTTGGCACGGTAATCGTTTCAACAAATGAACGTTGGTTAGTTGCACGCACGCCACGCCGTGTAGATTTCTGAATTAGAAAATCCATTTTACAATAGATGGCGCGCAACTCATTAAACAAATGCACTTTGGTCAGGTGTTGTGTAAGCTCGCGAAGGTTTCAGAATTAGTAAATCCATTTTACAGTAGGTGGCTAAAGAGTCGTTTCAACAAATGAGTGTTGGCACGTCAATCGCTTCAACAAATGAAGTTTGGTGAGTTGTTGTGGACACTCCCGTGAAGGGTTTCTGAATCAGTTCATCCAATTTACAATAGATGGCGCGCGAGTCATTTCAACAAATGTGTGTTGGCACGTGAATTATTTCAACAAGTGAACTTTGGTAAGTTATAGTGTGCATGCGGCGAAAGTTTCTTAATTAGCAAAATCATTTCACAATAGGTAGCACCCGAGTCGTTTCATCAAGTGAATTTGGGGCGTGAATCGTTTCAACAAATGAACTGTGGTTAGTTGTTATGTGCACGCCCGTGATAGTTTCTTAATTAATAAATCATTTTCACAATAGGAGGCGCGCGTGTCGTTTCAACAAATGATTTTGGCACGCTAATCGTTTTCATAAATTAACTTCGGTGAGTTGTTGTGCGCATGCCAGCAATTGTTGTTGAATCAGGGTGGCTCATAAGTCGTTACTAAGAATGAGTGTATTTCATTAAGTTTAGCGGTAGTTTGTGTGTTTCTAATCGTTTACAGTTTCCGATGCAACTCACATTTGCGATGACTATCAACAAAGCACAGGGACAATTCCTAAACGTGTGTGGATAAAATTTGGAAAATCAATGTTTCTCACATGGACAGCTGTTTGTTGGAAAGCCTTTCGATTTATTCATGTACGCATCAGACGGAAAAAACACAAACAAAAATGTGTATCCAAAAGAGCTTCAATAAACAAAATTACATCAGTAACACTTTCTTTCTTTCTTTCTTTCTTTCTTTCTTTCTTTCTTTCTTTCTTTCTTTCTTTCTTTCTTTCTTTGATTAGCATTGCAACGCATGCCGGGTACAGTTAGTAAAAGAATAGAAACCACCAACACCCCTGGGTTGGCTGACTGAATTGCAATCTAGCCTCAACATTTCTACAAAAGAATGTATATAAGGCATTTTCAAAGGCAAAGCAAAAGAACGGAACACGAATGTGTAAGTACTATTGGCAACCTAGCTCGTGTTACCATAGTAATAGGCTAATCTCGAATAGGAATAATCGACGGTTTAGCAACATTAGCGCTTCTCCGCAGATCCCTTCTCTTGTTAGAATTACTGTAGCAGATATAATTTATTTATTTATCGTATGGCTTTTAGTGCCGGGAGTGTCCGAGGACATGTTCGGCTCGCCTGAGTCTGTAGCTGCTTCCAGCGGACACCCCTTAGGGCGAGGTACAAGTTCCGTTCAATTTCAAGTAGTTCCAACTTTCGCTACCAGATATCAATGATACCTAGTGGTGAACGTTGGAACTTTGATAGAGCGTTCCGACGAAATCTAACCTAACAATTTAGCTTCAAACAAGTTTAGTCTGTTGAAGGATCTTTTACATGCTATAAATCTATGACATGGGACCGCCGGCATTACTTCCCCTCCGAAGGAAGGCATACTGACGGATTTTTAACGCTCTTATAAAATCCGACGACTTCGGCCGGGTTTGAACCCACTAACTTGGGCACAGCAGTTCAGCATGTTACCGACTACGACACCGAAACCGCTTAGCAGATATAATAAAATCAACATACAAACTCGTCGTATTGATGATTATATTAATGTAGAGTAAAATAGTGCACTGTTATATCTTAGGAGTGTAATGAAGAGTGTGGTTTGATTGGCCTACCTGAAGACGTAGCGACGTGTCAGTCGACAGCATTGAGAAGCGCCTTACTGTGTGTAATATTCCGTGCTTCGACTCCGACGCTTATGCTCGACGATTGACTGCGCCGACGCTCTACCAATTGGGCCAATGTCAGGACAGGGAATATTTGATGTGATCATAACTGAGGTGCTGACTGACCTCAACCACTTTCCTGTCGTTCGAATTGTTCCATCGAGCGCTGTCCACTTCGTGTGGGTGTGCACGTGTAGCGAGTTGCGACTACTGTCGACCAAAGTATTATGTGCACTCGAGTTTGAAGGTTGTTTGTGAAGTAACCAATAGACCTACATAAAATCCAATAACATCATCATTTTCGTCGTTCTATTTTACGTTAGCTCATGTAGGTTTGGAATTTTTAATTTATATTTTAATACTTTTATCGCAGTTGTAACACAAAAAGTGCACGTTTTTAAGCGTGTTTCAACCATGCGTCACATTTAAGAATTATCTCAAAAACCCATCATCAGATCGAATCCAAATTTTAACACAATATACATTGGAATGATGTATAACTGGTTTATTAATTTCAAAATTTTGTGTGTCCAAGAAACAAAGTTGTTATCATTTTTGTAAGGTAACTTTTTCTCGGCTCGGGGTGGTTGGAAAATGTAGTTATTGGTCGCTTTGTAAGCCTTATACATCGAAAAGTTATGCTGTATGACTGTGAAATACGTAAATTAATTCACTTATTTTATATCAGTTTGTATTTGGAGGGGGAAATAAGACATGGTTCACCAGTTAGCAGCTCCGGGGAAAGCTGTACAGCGTTACCGAAATGGAGCCCATCAAGCATCATGGCGCGCCTCGCTCGGAAGAGATGGGCTCCATCTCAGCAAGGCTGTACAGCTTTTCCAGGAGCGGCTAGCTGGTGAACCATGTGTTATTTCCCCGTACAACATTCCAATGTATATTGTGTTAAAATTTGGATTCGATCTGATGGCAGGTTTTTGAGATAATAATTCTTAAATGTGACGCATGGTTGAAACAAGTTTAAAAACGTGCACTTTTTGTGTTCCAACTGCGATAAAAAATATTAAAATATACATTAAAAATTCCAATCCTACATGAACTAACGTAAAATAGAACGACAAAAATGATGATGTTATTGTATTTTATGTAGATCTATTGGTTACTTCACAAACAACCTTCAAACTCGAGTGCACATACTACTTTGGTCAACAGTAGTGTTGAGGAGGCATTTATGTGGGAATATTCCAGGTCGGTTTTTTTTGGGAACATTTTCAGACTGACAATATATTATAATTTTGACAGTACTCTTTCTTTTTACTTTGCTTTAGCGTTGACCTCAGTTGGACATAAATAACCAGTGATGGACGAAGAAAAGAGGATATGAATGTAGGTTTGCTCAGGCAAGGAAAGCATTTCTACAGAAAATGAATCTGTTGACATCAAATATAGATTTAGGTATTAGGAAGTCATTTTTGAAAGCGTTCGTCTGGAGCGTGGCGCTCTATGGAAGTGAAACTTGGACTATTGGTGCAGCAGAAAAGCCGAGAAGATCAGATGGGTAGATAGGGTTACAAACGAAGAGTTACTAAGACGAGTGGGAGAGGAGAGATGTTTCTGGCGACTGCTAATGAAGAGAAGAGATAGGTTGCTAGGACACATACTAAGACACCCAGGAATAGCAAGTTTAGTTATGGAAGGAAGGGTCGAGGACAAGAACTGTAGGGGTAGACCAAGGTTAGAATATGTTAAACAGATTGCCTCGGATGTAGGGTGTAGTAGCCATGTAGGGATGAAACGATTTGCTCAGGACAGGGAGGCAAGGAGTGCTTCATCAAACCAGTCAAAAGTCTGAAGACCCAAACAACAACAACAGTTAGACATTTATTTCACACAATTGGAAATTGATGAACCATTCTGAAGAAAGAGAAGTGGTGTGAAACTCAGATTTGATGACTGCATGGTCATCATCACATTCACATACTGACACAGACACTGTCAAATTATACATTCACTTACACGGAGGAAGATTTTATAATAATAATAATAATAATAATAATAATAATAATAATAATAATAATAGGCGCCTCCGTGGTGTAGTGGTCAGCGTGCGTAGTTGCCACCCCAGAGGTCCAAGGTTCAATTCCCGGTTCTGCTGCAAAATTTGAAGAGTGGTATGAGGACTGGAACGGGGTCTACTCAGCCTTGGGTAGTCCAAATGAGTAGAGGGGCTTTGATTCCCACCTCAGCCATCCTTGAAATGATTTTCCGTGGTCTCCGGGCAAATGCCGGGATGGTACCTAACGTAAGGTCACGGCCTATCCCTCCCAATCTTCCCCTCCCTTCCCATCCCTCATGAGGCCCCTGTTCGCTTTGCAGGTGAGGCCGCCTGGGCGAGGTGCTGGTCCCACCTCCTCAGTTGTATCCCCCGACAAGGTGTTTCACGCTCCAGGACACTACCCTGGCAGCAGTAATGGTGGTACCCCTCGCTCATTCCGAGGGAGAAACCAACCTGGAGGGTAAACCGACTAAAATAATAATAATAATAATAATAATAATAATAATATTTTTGGCCCAGTTTGTACCGAGGGAATTTGGATGAAAAGAAAATTCCAGGAGCTTTATCAGCATTCGAAAAATTCTTGGACACATTCCGGATAAGACGTATGAAAATTTTATGGGCATATTCTCAGAATTAGCGATCGTTGACTGGCTGAAAGAATTCTAACTCTTACTCTCTCAAAGCAACCTAAGAACAACTGTTTTTTTTTTGAAGTTGAAAAAGACTTTCAGCAAATAGACATCTCAAGCGATATGATACTGAACAGATCTAAATTGAGAGAACGTACTGACAATCATCAATTTTCAGACCACCCAAACATTACATCCAAAAGAACCTGGACGGAGGAACGCATAAAGGCGAAGAGATTTAGGGGGGACAAGAAAGCAAGAACAGCTAGATAGGTTCAATCGCGCTCCTTAGACGGGCATAACGATGTAAATAACAGTTTAATAATATTAATAATAATGTTATTCATCTTACGTCCCTCTTAACTGCTGAGGCTCTTAGAGACGCCGGGGAGCTGGAATTTCACCCCAAAGGGGAGTTTTAACGTGCCAACAGCCCGCCGTATTATCTGGAATTTCTGTCTATTCCAATTCTGCTAACATAGGGCCGTTGCCTAATCCAGTGTGGTGAAAGGTGTTGCGAATGAGTGAGTGGGTGATCGACCAATGTATTTGGTTCTGCTACTACGCACGAACTGGGAATCCCCCACATCTCTCCTCATCGTCCGCGATCCATATTTCTCTCAGGTTCACAGAGCTTGGAATCGAGCAATACATGGCCAAAGAGTGGAGTCTTTCACTCATTTTATCGCTCTTCCGGTGTATCCCCAATACAAGTACAGTATTTTGTAAGCCATCAGGTTGTGCTGCCTGTCAGTGTCTACTGTCTACACATTACGCAGTGCCAGTAAATCTACTGATACGGCTCCCTCGCATTTGCGAACCCTCAAATGCCTACGGACTGCGCTGGGATTCTATCCTGTAACCTTGAGCACAGGAGGCGAGAATGTTACCGCTGAGTCAAGGAGAAATATTTTCAAATCTGAGATTTTTTGATGAGATTGTCATCTTAGCCGAGGATTTGAATGAATTTTAAAATGGTATAGACTCCGTCTCGAGGAAAGGATTTATGATGAAAATCAATAGAAAACAAAAATAATGGAAAACAGCCCTCTTAACGTCAAATGGCAGGTGAAAAGCTCAAGGAAGGAGACTTCTGTTACTCGAGAAGCAAAATAACCAGTGATGGAAGAAGCAAAGAGGATATTATAGTACACACATCAAAAAGAGTTTTGCATATTGCTGGCCAAGAGTCGTAGTGGTCCCAAACCCATCAGTTGTTCTTGCGTGAGTGTATATCGGCTGTGTACACTCGCCTGTGTCAATGAGGATAGATCTGTGCGAGTGTGGAGACGACCTGGTGAACGTATGCACGACCAATACACCCGAGACCGATACCAGCAGGGAGGAGGTGGTGCAATGTATTGGAGAGGTATCATATATGGTCACCGAACCTCTCTTGTGTACATATCAGGGCGTATGACAGACATACAGTACGTTACAGGGATACTATCCTGGCACCTGCAGTGAAAGGCTATACCAGGCTACGCCAACTCAGGTGCTTCGCGAGCACCGGCCGTCACCGGCAAAAGCACCGGTGCTCTGCTATTGACGTCCGAAACGGGGGAGGAGCTTACGGTCAGCTGTTTGCAATATGGCGGCGATATAGTGACGTAAGTAATTGGGTGTGCGTTTGTTATGGCTTCTAATTTATGATGGCAAAATACTACATATTTCCTTTCATTGATAGAAATATTTTTATAATCAATTTAAATTCAGTGCCTAATTACTACCAGTTAAAAATATTACCCACATGTAGATAGTTAATTTACTGTCTGATGTTACATATATGAAGCCTGTACTTGGGAGCCTAGCGGTATCGATGTTTTTATTAATTTCACAATATATATATATATCTCACATAACACAAAGGACGACTCCCTGATAATAAATTGAATCAAGCAACCCTGAATTTGCATGAATGTTTTGGGTTCAAAGAAGCGTTACGTGGGATGCTCAAATCATACTTCAATATTGCAAATATTGACCTACATACTTGCTGTTCAAAGGCAAGAATGTTAATTTATTAATCTCTTGCCACAGGCAAGTTAAAATGGAGACATTCTCTTTATCGATATATTTAATTAAATATTTAAAATACAGATATTTAACAAAGCTGGAGTCTCCATTTGAACTTGTCATAAGCAAACGGAACAGATCAAAAACTACACTATAAGCCAAACCAAATTCACTCCTCAGCTCGACATAAACCATAATACCAATTAAAACCTATACAAAACATACTCTCCTTACTGTTGTACAACTTTCAAACCAACTATTCGCACTCAAAACTGTAAAACCCTGAAATGGGAACTAATTAAAGTTAGAATAGCCTAGGCCGATCCGGTCTCCTGCTACATTACCGCATATGTATACTTAACATCACTATAACTTCAAAATTACAGCTAAGTGACCTATCTGCCTGAGTAGTATAGGTGTTGCCGGCCTGCCTGGGATAATGGGTCACCAAACCGGTACTAAAAAAAAAAAACATTTTCATAGCCAAAAAGACAATTTAAGCCAAATCATACTTCAATGACCTACATACTTGCTGTTCAAAGGCAATTAGGGGCAGATGACCTCGTAGTTCCGCCCCTTAAAACAACAATAACTAACTAACTAGCCTAACTAAAGGCAAGAATATAAATTCTCTGGCAAATTAAAGCTAGGAACAGCATTTTTCTTAAGTTTTCTAACCTTTCGGCTATTGTCAATCGGAAGAACCCCTAAAATAAGTTTACGAAGAGCGGATTACATTCTTTGTACGGCACAGAAGTAATAGGCTATAAGTTTATCAGTATTTTTGATGTAGCTAAATCCATGTGAATACAAATTAGAGACAATAACTATCAATAATCAACAGTACCGGTGGAAAGAAGTCGTCTTCACAAAAATGCAGACTGCACACTGTCATGTAACATGTAACACGTTTTCCAATTGACAGCGCCGAAGCCCATCTTTCTCTCTGAACTTTTTGTACAGGAAAGTAGTGAAGATATTTCTTAGCCGTTTTATACGATTTGCAACCGTATACAGAGCAGTACCTCCTCGAATTTGACAAATTTCTTTCTGTTTCCATCACGACGTCAATGCTTCACCATCTAAATATTTCTCACCAGTCACAATGTTACAGCTTCAACATTCTGCCGCGTGGCTGCGCCATCCAACTTTTCTGACGTCAATAGTGGCAGACCCAGCACTGTTCTGGCAGTGGTAGGAGAGGAACGTGTAGTAGCAGCGCTTAGCAAGGCGAGAGTCGTTTTGTTGTTTGGTGAATGGGACTGGGCAAATCAGCGTCAGATGGCGTACCGGTATGAAAACGAATAATAATAATAATCCTCAGAAAAATTATGGGTGCTGTTCAAACCGAAAGTGGATGGAAACTTCGAAGTAATGAAAAAGTTTACCAGAGAGTAGAAAGAATCTCTGAGACTACGAAGAAGAAGAAGAGGTTGAAGTTTCTCGAACATCTATACAGAATGGACAAAAATAGACTCACCAAACGGATATTTGATTACTTCTGGAGAAAGAAGACCAAAACAGCATGGATTAAGGAAACAAAGGCGGATATGGATTGAACATCTCTGAATACCAACTGTTAGACATAAATAGATTTAAGAACATACTGAGTAATTTGGAAGGGATTCGAGCCGCAAGAAGACCTAAGAAGACCGGAAGAGCCTGGACGGCCGAACAGCGTAAACAGGCCAGCGAACGCATGCAGTAGTATTGGGTGCAGAGAAAACTTCAAATCAAGAAAAATAATTGAAGTTGTAGCGTGATCCTAAGTGTTCCATTCGCATGTAATAATAATAATAATAATAATAATAATAATAATAATAATAATAATAATAATAATAATAATAATAATAATAATAATAATAATAATAATAATAATGCCAATTTTGTGTACAGACAGAAATAGCCTAATAGTTTTATTGCCCTCCTGATTTTGCACTAATTTTCAACATTCTTTGTTTGTCTTTGGTATCGCTGTGAAGCCACTAATTTTCCAATATTTGGAACAATCGTTTTGGCAGTTGCAATCCTAAGTATAGCTTCCCAGGACGTATCAGACAAACTTGACCTTGTTTTTGTTTTGTTAATATTTATAATTGAAGACATTTGTTGACAAATGAACGTTGTTCCGAACATGGAACAAATTTCAGGGCTAGGGCATAAATCGTGGGGAATTCTTGTTTCTCAACGCCTTTATAAAATATCAAATCACCATTGTAATGGTAAAAGTTGTCTGTCAAAATTGAATCGTAGTGTAGTTTTATCACCTCAACTAGGAGACTTGATGGGGCATCCTATGGGGACACCGAAAAGGCGTCAGAGAAACTTTGAGTGCCGGTTTAAATTGTTTTATTTCTTCAAACCTATCTTCAAATTCTTTATGCAATGCCTGTAACGCTTTTGTGCATTCACTTATGTGTTCTTAAGTACTTACATTCAAGGATTTTAGAGAGGGAAAATTGTTCCAATTTCCTTCTTGAAGCTGACTTTTAAAAAGCACAAGCTGCAATTTGAAACTTTCAATACGGTCACACATAGTACTGATTAATTTATTTTTGTCTTGCAACGAGTTATTCAAATCATTTAAATATCCCGTGATGTCTTTCATAAAAGCGGGGTCAGCGATTCATTGCTCATCATCCAAGTCTGACCGTGGAGAAAGAGCAGCTGGTGCCACTCGGTGCAGCACCGGGGCGCACAACCACTAAGTGCTCGCGTTGGCGTGGCCTAGGCTATGCTGACAATTTCGGTCCAAATTTCACTTTCGTGGACGATAATGTTCGCCCGCACAGAGCTGGCATTGGCAATGCCTTTCTTCACGATAATGGTATTCACAGAATGGAATGGCCTGCCTATTCTCCAGATATCAATTGTGTAGAGCAGGAGTGGACAATGCTTAATAAATAAGTACGTCCTCACTTTCATCCTCACTGTGCTCCATGGCAATATGCAAACAAAACTTGTTTTGAAGTGTAGTTTTTCCATGGCTCATTTTTAAGACTACTTTCCTTACATTTTCCCACAACCATGCATCCTATTAGTTTTTATTTTCCTCTGTATATTTTAATTAGATTTCTCTCTAGATTCATAGTTTTCTCTCTATTAGACAATAAACATTAAAAAACAAGTAGTTCCGTGAAGAACTATAGAATCTATTTTCATACATACTACTTATGTTAATTGCCTCTATCAACATACAAAATTTCAGTTTGATTGCTGTAATAGATTCGTAGATATTGAGAACCGTCCAAATATTTCGAATGGTGGCCATGTTGGATTAAGCTCAGAGTTATGTATTATTACATGAAGATTATTGTGTAGGTGTATTATTCAAATTTCAATCGCATGATTAGGACATAAGAAATAAAAACGAGATTTTAAAATATCACTCAGCCGCCATCTTGTGGTTATGAAAACAAATGAAATAAATTAGAAGCCAGTGGATAAAAATTTGTATAAGCATATACCTACCACGTTTCACTGCGCTCGGATGGTTAAATCGAGAGAAACCCCCATTTAAATATTTAATTTTCGCGTCGCCACCATGTTGGTTTTGTGCTCACCAGGTTATTGAAAGTGAACTTATGTTTATAGCCTCTATCAACATACAACATTTCAGTTTGATCGCCGTTTTAGATTAATAGATACTGAGAGCCGTCTAAATATATCACCATATATTAATGCGTAGGTTCATTATTCAAACGTTGACTTCGATCACATGATTAGGACACAAGAAATAACAACTTAATATTAAAATTTCGTGCAGCCACCATATTAAGGTTATGTAAACGATTGAACTAAATTAGATTGCATTGCAAAGTGTATAAACATTTGCTGTACCAAGTTTCACTGCGTTCGGATGGTTAAATCACGAGAAAATTCTATTTAAATGTTTCAACTTCGCTTGGCCGCCATGCTCGTTTCGTGCATGACAAGTTTTTGAAAGTCGCATAGGTGTACTTACAGTAGTGCCCTTTATCACCGTACAAAAGTTTAGGATGATTTCAGGAATAGTTTCGGAGAAATAGAATGCCGGTGAAATATTTCACACTGCCGCCATGTTGGATTGGCGAGACGTAATAAGATCTGAAGGACACGGTCACGGTCGGCCAGAATAGTACTATGACTCTACTGAGTTTCATTGAAATCGCTCTTGCCGTTTAGAAGTTATTAGGGACACACACACACACGGACACACACACACACACACACACACACACGGACAAAAGGTGATCCCAAAGGCCTATTTTTTCATAAATGAAAATTGCTAAAGACAGTTTATAAGAAGCAAAATGGGTGTCGTGGTGCCAGTGCATACTTCGTTCTAAAATCAAAACTGTCACCGTTTCCTTGGGTAGTGGACAAATCTTTGGTTTCAGTTTCTTGCTAAAATACATTTCTTAAAACGTCCCTGCTTTCCGCAACTTTACAACATGCAAAGCTGAAAGTTTTAGAAGTAGTCTAATTCCTCTTTATGTGTGTTACATTTCAACACAGCCGTTTTTCAAAATTTACTTTAGTGTAATTTTCCCTGATGGAAATGTTCATGAACGTGCTGTTAAAATTACGACATTTTTTTAAGATCCACGATAAAACAATAATGTTCTTATTTTCAAACAGCCTGTGTTATAGTAAGGTGAAAGCATCAAGGATCATCCCTGAAAAAAAATGCATTTAATTCCTGTTAATAGTCGATGAGAAAATGTTAAATAAAAAAATGAAAATTAAGATGGGCAGCTTAGAACAGGCTGTTCCAAATCCACGAGTTTGAGTGTACTCCGCTCCACACGGGCGAGCAGCTCGGCTAGAACAGCCTGGCTTAGAACATTCCTCCTGTTGAGAACCGCATTGATGCGCTGCTTTTTTTTTCCAATTTAGTGGCGATTATCTTTGAAAACTTCTGCTTTTGGCCGATGTCACTGAAAACAACAGTTTTGTACGAAAACATGTCTCAGATTTACCCCAAGGACAGAGGACTTCCCCAGTTTAGAACATTCCGGCTCCCCTAAAAGCAATTATCATGGGGTTAAAACAGCTGGGTTTGTACTCATCAAAATTATTGCGTGTTTTTATTCACTGTTAGTGCAAATTAACCTCCAACTTGACGTAAAATTGCTGCCCTAGAGCTACCTGGCAGTCATCAGAGAATTCGCTTTAATTTGCCAAACGCAGGCAGGTAATTAGATCAAAATATTAGGACATATCGAGGTCCTCTAACAGCGTTGCCTGGTACTTTCTTGTGCCGCTAGTGGTCTTTATGTATCCTCTTACATCATTTATTGCCTATATTACTGAGCAGAGGCGTGGTGGCGCAGTGGTCAACCTGTTGACTTCTCACCAAGGCAGACCGGTTTGATTTCCGGTCAATGCATGTGAGAATTTCAAAGTGGAATGCCATGCCCTGTGGTTCGGATTCCACGAGAAAATGAGATCCCGTGGCTCATGATCGCGAGATTAACGGCCACGTAAAACTACAAACTTTCTTATTACTGAGCAACTTGCTTGATATGAGCACAATATTTATGGACAAACTCCCTGTATTGTATTTCACGAGTGATTGGTGACTTCATCTGAAGGTGTCAGCAATGCTTGCTAGTCGAGGGGCAGCAATTCAAATATTTTATGTAAATTACTGGAGCCTCCGTAGCTTAGGCGGCAGGACGCCGGCCTCTCACCGCTGGGTCCGTGGTTCAAATCCCGGTCACTCCATGTGAGATCTGGCTGGACAAAACGGAGGCAGACAGGTTTTTCTCCGGGCACTCCGGTTTTCCCTGTCACAATATCAGTCCAGCCACACTCTCCACTATCATTTCATTTCATCTGTCATTCATTTAATCATTGCCCCAGGGGAGTGCGTCAGGCCTCGGCAGCCGGCGCAGTCCATATCCTCGCCGCTAGATGGGGGCTTCATTCATTCCATTCCTGACCCGGTCGGAGACTGGAAGCAGGCTGTGGATTTACATTTTTCATGTAAATTACTAGCAGAAGTACCCGTTCTTCGAACGGTGTTCGTTGTTAACACCATACATTATCAATTGAGCTACTGTTGCAATGGTTAGCGGTTTGTCATTCCTTCAAGTTTATCAGAACGAAATTAGTTTTCTGGGAATATCACACACACGGTTAATTTAATTTAATGTAGTTTTTGGAGACCCTTTATAGATTCCCGAATTTTGTGTCTCACATTGAGAAGCGCAACATATGCTTCGGTCGTCCTTCTAGAATAATTTTTGTATTTCGCCTATTTTAGCATGTATTGAGAAGTTTTTCTCTATATCCACCCTTCTACTGTATGAAAAGTGCGGTGGCGAGTTTTATAAATGATTGGTGTATTGACTCTCATGGTTACCATACCTAATTTTACGATGCTCCAAGCATCCAAACACGAGTTATAGGTGTAGGCTACATAAAGATACAAAGAAAGACAGACAGACAATTCTACTGTCTACAACATATTACCGAGATATCCAAATATGGGTATATCTACCACACAGTATCAAACAAAATCATCCTAACGATGAACCCGTTTGTCGTCAAAAAATAATTAGTTAAAATGTGCTCTCAGACTAAATTCACCTAACGTGTACTTCCTGACGTGAAATAGAATTGAATGCCTTGTAGACGAAACGCAATACACGTCACATAAAAACAGACACTCTACGTTGTGCTAGGTGCCCATACACAGGAAGACCCCTTTCATAAATTATAAAGGCTTGTGGTGCATGAAAATTCAGGTTCTTTAGCCTCAAATTGCCCAAATTCCTTAAAGCCGCAAAAAAAAAAAAAAAAAAAAAAATGCTGATTCAATTCAAGAATTATTGAAAATAATGTTGCTGTTTGGAGATATAATAGACCTTCTGTACTATATGTCGAACGTGAAAATTGCATGAAAAAATTATAGGTTACCCCTTGACCCCCTTAATTGCATTGATGAATTGTACAGTCTACGTTAGTTCCGTGATAACCGTATAGCCATTTGCAAACTTTCACAGAAATGTAATAAATGGAGTGACATTGCTTCTTACAGAAATAGAAGGAAAGTTGTAAGCCACCCCTTGATATAATGTTCTCATGGTTACCGATTTGCATTCCTTCATTAGTTTGTTAAATTAAATTAAATTAGTTTTCTGAGAATATTTCAGAAACTGTTGGATTTAGAGCCTTATAATGTAGTTTTCGAGGACCCTTTAGGGCCCCCGAGTTTTGTTTCTGGCACCGAGGGGATTTGTCTCGTCGTTGTACGCCATAATATAATACTAATAATAATATAATATAGGAAGAAATTATAACACCTATTTTTTAAAATTATTAATGCAGCCAATGGCCATGTACTTTTCTTTTCAGGACGGGTCAGGGTAGGGATATTATCAGAGAAATAAGCATTCAATCACGCATGAGCAAAATAGAAATGACCTACCATTTAACGAAGGACATCTATAAGAAAAGGTCAATATCCTTCAACGCAAAACTAAAACATTACTGCAGTGTCATCCGTCCGGAGGTCTTGCATGCTTCTGAATGCCTCAGGATGAACAAAAAAGGCTTGGTCGAGAAACTGGAGGCCAAAGAAAGAAACATTTTGAGAAAGATATTGGGTTTCATCAAAGACAATGGGGAATACAGAAGACGGCATAACCATGAACTATATACTCACGTGGAGAAGATAAGTAACGTCATCCGGAAGAGAAGGATACCATTTTTTGGGCATGTGAAACGAATGAGCCCAGCGAGACTGACCAACTGCAACATAACTTACTTTCAGGAGAGGAAAACAAAATGGGCCTGGTTCATAGAACTGGATAAAGATCTGAAAGAAGTGGGGATTACACCAATAGACATTCAGGAGCGCACCCCACTCAAAAGGAAACTTCAAGCATGCAAAGGGTTCCAAGAAAAAACGAAGCTGAAAACGGGAAAGATTTGGACCCAGGAACGGAAGGAAGTCCACTGAGAACGAATGCGGGCGTACTGGGCAAACATCAAAGCCAGTAGGAGACAGTGGGAATGACGCGGTCCATATATGGCCTATACGAAATGAATGAATGAATAATATGTGGATAGGAATATAATAGACCTGCCGTACCACACCCGCAGGTGTAAATCGCGTGAAAAAATTCTAGAGTACCCCTTGATCCCCTTAAGCGCGTTAAACGTATTGATGAATTTTACGGCTTAATTTGGTTCCGTGATAACCTTCTAGCCGTTTGCAAACTTTCACACTAATGTAATTAATGGAATTGCATCGCGTCTTACAGCAATAGATGGACCTCTGAGAATCTGTTGCCATGGTTACTGGCTTGCATTTGTTCATTAGTTTATTAAATGAAATTAGTTTTCTGGGAATATCTCAAAAACGGTTGGTCTTAGGGCCTAAAAATGTGGTTTTCGGGTACCCGAGTTTTGTCTCTCACATTGAGGGGCTGAAAATGAGCTTTGTCTCGTCCTTCTACGCCTATTTCAGCATATATTTTAAGGGGGTAGGCCCCCTTTTATGAGGGGTACGGAGAATAGTTATATCAATGATAAGTGTCGTGCCTCTGATGGATATCTGTACCAAATTTTACGTTGATACACCCAGCCGTTCTCGAGTTATAAGGGAACAAAGTTGTCCACAGACGAACAAACAAACAAACAGATAGACAGACAGACGAAAAACAAAATCGCGCGCATCCGTCAAAAACAGTCTGAAACGCGTAAACAACTCAATTTTCCGTAGAAATTCAGAGAAAAACAGACAAACTTTCATTTTTATATATAGAGAGATATACTGCACCGGTCGGTGTTGACCGTGTTTTATTGCACAAATTTAGGTTTCACTCGCTAACCGTTGGAGATATACGAAAAGTGATAAGGACCTTTCGGATAGAAAATTAAATGTTAAAGCTCATATGTGCTATCAAAAGTTTGCTATTTCCTACCGTTCTCTTTTTATTTGACATGGAAATATGAAATTTTGAAACCAAAGGGCGTAGTGACGTCACTAACATGGTCGCCATTTTTTAAAAGTGCACAATTTCGAAATCAAAAGTATCCTATATGTAAACCTGGTAAATCAGCTACATCCATGCAAAATTTCATTTAAATCGGACCAGCGGTTCTTGCGTTATTGAGTAACACACAGACAGACAGACAGACAGACAGAAAGACAGACACACACCATCTCATTTTTATTTATTAGTATGATTACTACCGTGCTCTTTACAATACGCTGTAAATCTTTTTTTCCTATTTTGCTATTGACAGCCACTAATAGGCGAGACGTGGCTCGGGCAGCGAGACCACAACTCTCTGCGTAAGACACATCGAGCGTGCGAAATCACCTTTTATTAAACTTCAATGATGGATATGAAGATACTCGTCTAAAGAACGAAACATATCAGCTTTGCAATCTAATTGAGCACAAATACGTGTTGACCAACTGAAACGAACACAATTCAATATTAATAATATAACAAATGCAGTGCGTATAATAGGTGCTAAATTTTTATTAATTGTTGCCATAATTTAGGTGAGAATACAAAGTAAGGTGCTATTTTCCTTCCTTCACGCACACGACCATTTAAACCTGCTCAAGTGCAAAAGTATTCAAAAAACTTAGTTAGTTATTAGAGTCTTAAGGGGCGGAATGGGTAGGTCATCTGCCCCTCAGAAAACTTCGACCCTAGGATGAACTGAGAATACATCTCCTCCAGATGTCATCCTCCTCTTCTGAAGAACTCTAGTTGCTGGTGTGTCTTGTTCCTCCTTAATTGTGACGTCGATAACTTGCTGGTTCTTTCTTCTGTACCAGAGCACTTCAAAGCCCAAAGTCACGAAGGCAAGAAACAGACCAAACAATGCTGCGATGAACACGCCACCTGCAAGAGTAAAGCTGCTTAGTAATTCAACAATGATCAGGAGCAGAATATAATATGTACTTTTAATCATCGCTTAAGTGGGGAACTCACAGCTTAAACGAGCCAATACATTAACGATTTTAATGTGATCTGATAACTGTGCCTGTCATAAATCTTGTGAAACAATTTTATACATTTTCAAGGAATAACACACAACTTGCTGTTGAAATCAAAGTTTTACAGTTTCAAATTTCAAATCGAACTATTTTCATCCCTTTCTCAAATTTTGGTTCTTTCTTTGTGCATACCTTCACAGTTTCCCGCATAGCTCCCGAGTTTTAAGGAAAATTTGGGCAGATATTTTTAAAGTGGGTGTTAAACCCTCAGCTACAAAATGAAACTCACTCGTATCTTTGTAGCTTTAATTAGTCTAGCAATGACACTTTTTAACCTATTTTCATTTATGAAAAAACAGGCTTATGTGATCACCTTTTGTCCGTGTGTCTGTGTGTGCGTGTGTGATTCGTGTGTGTGTGTGTCCCTAATAAAATCTAAATGGCCGGAGCGATTTCAATGAAACTCAGTACGTTCATAGCACTATTCCGGTCGACCCTGACCGTGCCCTTTAAATTTTGTTACGTCTCACCAATCGAACATGGCGGCTGTGCGAAATATTTCACCAGCATTCAATATCTCCGTAACTATTACCGATATCACCCTGGATTTTTTACGGTGATAAAGGGAGCTACTAGACGTTGAAAACCTGGTAACTACAAAACCAACATGGCGGCCAAGCGAAGTTGCGACTTTTAAATGGACGTTTCTGGCGATTTAACCAACCAAACGCAATAAAACTTGGTACAGTATAATATGTTTATACACATTGTAAAGCACCGACATCTAATTTCGTTCAATTGCTTACATAACCTGAAGATGGCGGTTGTGTGAAATATTTCACCGGTATTCTATATCTCTGAAACTATTACCGGTAACACCCTGACATTTTGTACGGAGATAAAGAGCACTGCTGGAAGTTCATCTATGTGACTTTCAAAACGAACATGGCGGCCAAGCGAAGTTGAACGTTTTAAATAGACTTTTCTCGCAATTTAATGATCCAAACTCAATGCAACTTGGTACAGCAAATGTTTATACACATTGTAAAGCACTGGTATCTACTTTAGTTCAATTGTTTACATAACCTCAAGATGGTGGCTGTGCGAATTTTAAAATTAAGTTTTTATTTCTTGTGTCGTAATTATGCGATCGAAATGAAAGTTGAACAATGAACCTACGCAATAATTTTCCTTTAATGGTACATGACTCTATGGCCTATACATATAACACTCGAACATGGCGACCATCCGAAATATTTAGATGGATCTCAATATCTACCAATCTATTAAAGCAATCAAACTGAATTTTTTTCATGTTCATAACATAAGTTCACCTATAGGACTTTCAATAACCTGGTGATCACATATCCAACATGGCGGAGACGCGAAGTATATTCACATGGACTTTTCTCGCAATTTAACCTTCCGAGTGCAGTGAAACTTCGTACAATAAATCCTTATACAAGTGTTAATCCACTGGCATCTAATTCATTTCAATTGTTTCCATAACCGCAACATGGCAGCTGTGCGAAATTTTAAAATCTTGTTTTTACTTCTTGTGTCCTAATCATGCGATTGAAGTTTGACTACTACACGTACACAATAATCTTCATGTAACAGTACATAACACGAAGACCTACACATTTAAAAATCCAACATGGCGACCATCCGAAATATTTAGTCGGTTCTCAATATCTACGAAACTATTACAGCAATCAAACTGAAATTTTGTATGTTGTTATTGACAATTAACATATTTAGGATATAGGAAAATAGGCTTTAGTTCTTCACGGTACTAATTGTTTTTTATTAATTTGTTCAGAAAAAAATGAAACAATAACGCTTAATTAATTCATGTTGTGGAAATGAGTGACATTCATTTTGTATCTGAAGGTTTAGCACCCGCTTCAATGAATTAAAAGTCCAAACATTCCTATAAACATGGGAAATATGAGGGAAACGGTGAAGATCAGCACAAACAAGAATCACAATTTGAAAAATGAATAAAAATAGTTAAGATTTCAATTTTCAAAATATTAAACTTTGTTTCTTATAGCAAAATGTGCGTGTTTTCTTAGAAATGTGTATAATTGTTGTATAAGATTTATGGCATCCTTAGTTATAAGATTAATATTGTTATTATTTGGCTCCTCAAGCTGTATGTTCCCCCTTAACCCTTTCTCTCCCATGTCCGAGTTAACTCGTATTTCAAATGTCACGCTCTCTAACACCTGGGATGGGACATGCATAAGTATGGAGTGAAAATGTTAAGTTAGCAACACGGAGGTTGGTTGGGTGACCAAGAACATTGCAATGGCTTATTCACTGTGGTGGTTCGTGCCTTATATCGATAAATGTTCACATGAATAAAATATAGGATAATTGGCCTAAGTTTCATTAATAGTTATCCGGAACAGGGGGCATTCTAATTCTATATTTATACGTTTACAGTACTACGGTTGACAGATATAACAGACTTAAAAATCATAATCATTATTATTATTTATTATTAATCTTGATAGGTCACATTGGACCACTATAGTCGTTCCACAATCACTTCTTCTTTGAAGGTAGTACTGCTTGGTTCTTGCGCTCTTTCCAGTACTTCTTCATTCTTTCAGATCGGAATTTTCTCAACTCATCTGAAATCTCCATAGGCTTTCTATGGTGTCATTTCTGTAGAAAATTTGTGAGTTTTAAGAATGGTGTTAATTTTATTTTTCTCCTCGGCATCTGTTATCTTGAGTCCAACTGCTTTGAGATCTTGTTGGATTTCTTGGATCCATTTTCCTCCAGTTTTCTTTCCTAGATTTCTCATCACCAGTTGGCGTACAATTCTGTTTTTTTGGAAGGCGTAAGATGTGAAAAAAATATGAATTTTTTTTCTTCTTCATTGTGCTGGTGATTGGATCAATCTCACGAAAGAGTTTCATTTGGGAGAATCCTCCAGACTCCCACAACCTGATACTTTTTATTTATGCACGTTATAATGATTCTTCTTTCCGTTTTGAGGAGCTGATCAGTTCTTTGTTCATTTTTAATTTGGAATAGTGTTTCACAAGCATAAGTGGCTTCTGGGAGAGTTACAGTTTTATAATGCTGGATCTTAGTAGTTATTGATAGGCATTTTTTTTCTTATATGTTGACCAGGTTAGAGATTGTGCCTTTTTCATTTTATTTGTTCTATTTATCCAAGTTACTTTTTCGTTTAAGTTATGTGTTATAATTTCTCCAAGATACTTAAGTTGAGGAACTAGGTTAATTTTTTGATCATTTATATAGACTTCATTTATATCTAAGGGTTTCATAGGCATGATCATTTATACAATCAAAAATTCACAGTTCTAGTCCTTCAGTCTGGGAACTTAATGTTGAAAACATGACTTGGGACACGAAGCTGGCCCATCGGCGGGCTCTTGGTGTCCCCGCCCGGACCCTGCACGGCACAAACCTAGAAAGATTGCTGAGTTTTAATTCACTGGCTGTGAAAGCCAATATACTATGTTTTTGGAAGCTTTCATTGGGAGGTGAGGTCTGCTTGAGCTTTTTAGCTCTCCCAGTGAAGAGGCGTAGGTGCGTTTCATACAAATGGATGTAGCGCGCAGTTCGCTACTGCTGTGGGGGTCCGGGCGTGGACTCCAAGAGCCCGCCGATGAGCCAGTTTGGTGTCCTAGACGAAACCCCACACAAGACACGGCACAAACCTAGAAGAATGGCTGAGTTATAAATCACTGGCCGTGAAAGCCAATATACTACCAATAATAAACTTTGCATCAATTCAGTGAAGTACATACAACAAAGGATGTGGTGTGCATGACTTGTCAGTCAAAACAGAAGTAGACCTTTCGATTTTGATTTGACCATGTATGGGTCAACCACTGATCTGTGGGGTCAACCCTAGCGCTCGTAGCGATAGATTTAGTGGATAGATTTAGTTTGCCACGGTGGGTGAGTGGATATCGTGTCGGTCTACCAACCCCAAAATTGCAGGTTCGCTCCTGGCCGTAATAAGTGATTTTTGAAAGGCGGCAAAAATACGATACGCATGTCATACGATGTTGGCATGTCAAAGAACCCATTTGAATTCAGTAGGCCGAGTTCATAATGGCAAAATTAATCTCGGGACTTTCCGCCAACACAAAGTTCCTCATTTCTCTACTAGAAAGCGCTATAGTGTTCAAGGAGCTTAGATATCTAACATCTAACCTTCTTGACTTTCATAGTCAAGGAACAACGAAATTCGACAAGCAAGCTACCCTCTGGGTGTCAAATAACAAAGCTTGCACCCGGCACCCGAGGCCATACGATATTATTATTATTAGGCTATTATTATTATTAGTGAACTACATACGACAAAGGATTTGGTCTAACGCTTGGTGCCCATGTATTGTTTGAACGAAACCATACTACTTACTGTCGACCAAAATATTACATTCACTCGAGTTTGAAGGTTGTTTGTGAAGTAACCAATAGATCTATCTACATAAAATCCAATAACATCATTATTTTCGTCGTTCTATTGTACGTTAGTTCATGTAGGTTTGTAATTTTTAATTTATATTTTAATATCTTTTATCGCAGCTGGAACTGAAAAAGTGCCCATTTTTAAGCGTTATTCAACCATGCGTCACATTTAAGAATTATTATCTCAAAACCCCGTCATTACAGCGAATCCAAATTTTAACACATTATACAATGGAATGTTTTATAACTGATTTATTAATATCAACATGTTGTGTGTCCAAGAAACAAAGTTGTTATCATTTTTTTAAGGCAACTCTTTCTCGGCTCTGAGTGGTTGGAAAATGTAGTTCTTGGTCGCGTTGTAATCCTTATAATCAAAAGGTTATGCTGCATGACTGTGAAATACGTAAATTAATTCACTTATTTTATATCGGTTTGTATTTGTACGGGAACATAAGGCATGGTTCAGCAGCTAGCCGATACGGCGAAAGCTGTACAGCGTTGCCGAGATGGAGCCCATCACGCGTCATGGAGCGTCTCTCTCGGAAGTGATGGGTTCCATCTCGGCAACGCTGTAGAGCTTTCGCCGTATCGGCTAGCTGCGGAACCATGCCTTATTTTCCGGTACAAATACAAACCGATATAAAATAAGTGTTTTGACGTATTTCCCAGTCATATAGTATAACCTTTTTATGTATAAGGATTACAACGCGACCAAGAACTACATTTTCCAACCACCCCGAGCCGAGAAAAAGTTACGTTACAAAAATGATAACTTTGTTTCTTGGACACACAAAATTTCGAAATTAATAAACCAGTTATACAACATGCCAATGTATATTGTGTTGAAATTTGGATTCGCTGTGATGACGGGTTTTTGAGAAAATAATTCTTAAATGTGACGCAAGGTTGAAACACGCTTAAAAATGGGCCCTTTTTGTGTTCCACCTGCGATATATATATATATATATATATATAATTAATTTAAACATTCCAAATCTACATGAACTAACGTACAATAGAACGACGAAAATGATGATGTTATTGGATTTTATGTAGGTCTATTTGTTACTTCACAAACAACCTTCAAACTCGAGTGCACATAATATTCTGTCTGGTCGACGGTAGGTATTATAGTCTGTCTTCGTCTTCTGTTGGTGAGGTTTACGTTTCATTGAAGTAATTTCATTTGTAGTTGTTGATAGTTCAATGATTACAATGTCTTCATCATCTTGTTGCCCACTCGTTCCAGGTTCGTCGCTGAATTTTATTACTTTCTGCTTTTGAATTTTATTATTTCAGTTTTGAATATATTGTGTATAATCCAAACGCCTCTTAGGTGTTTGCGGCATGGTGACACACACTAAACTGACAAGTCATGGACACCAATCGTTAGACCACATCCTTTGTTGTATGTTGTTCACTAAATCCATCACTACGAGCGCTAGTGTTGACCCATACATGGTCAAATCAAAATTGAAATATCTACTTCCGTTTTAAGGGATACCAGGACTGAATTTTTCAACTTCCACATTTTTTATCAGAATGAGTTGAAATTTAAATTGCATACGTAGAATGGTAACAATAAGTCACATACCAAATTTGAAAACGTTTGGATGAAATGTAATTGATTTTTTACTAATTATATTATTAAAATATACTGTGAGACCAAAATGCTCCACGCGCATTCGAATTGTGTAAAACGCTTGATATTTTCATTACATTTACATAAAACTATTCTAAATATTATAAAATTGAGACATTTCAGGAAAGTGATACATGTATACTGTCAGATTAATTTTTCTTGATGTGCCATCATGTTTTATGAATTTTGATAATTTTTTTATTTTTTTTATTTTTTTAGTCTGTGATTTACAAAGTGACTTGAGATATTGCAATGTTATCTTACAACACATGTATTTCTGAAAATCCAGTGATTTTTTGAGTAAAATTGGTGAATATCTCATGCACATGGAGCATTTTGATTACCTAAAAATGTTGTTTGGAGATAAAAGCATTTTTGTAAAATCGCATACTATGTTAACCAGTTTGGCTCAACTAATGAAACTTTTTAGGAAAAAATCTGAAAAATACAATGTTTTTGTAGAGATAAAGATCATGGAGACCTTTCGTTTGAGTTAACCTACAACTTTCTAGGACTTCTAGTTTTAAAAGTATAGCCTACTTTCATATGATTTGCCTTCCATCTTCTTACGCAGAGGAGATTTAAAATATTGCTGAGCCTTTAAAAATGGCAGTGCATGAAAACTGTTTTAGTGAAATGATCCACAGGAGTCCATAAAATATATATGGGAAAAACAAAAAATCAGTTTTTGTCATTTTTGCCTAAAAACTCAGTCCTAGTGTCCCTCTGACACGTCATGGATACCAAGCGTTAGACCACATCCTTTGTTGTATGTTGTTCACTAAATCCATCAGTACGAGCGCTAATGTTGACCCATACATGGTCAAATCAATATTGAAACATCTACTTCCGTTTCAAGAAATTAAAAAAATACTGTTTCCCGAAATTAAAGAAACAAAAAATAGAATAAAACCATTAACCTTTATTTTCATTTAAATCTGTAGAACAAGTTCCATTTTAAAAACGAGCGTTTTTTAGCATATTTATATGTTTATATTCTTCAGAAGTGTGTAACAGCTATTTTAGGGTTAATTTTGAGATTATCCTTTGTGTTTTCAACCAGAATAGGCTAGAAATTTTATGAATACTGATGAATTAGCAGCTTATTATAAATAACAACGATCGATTAACTGTAACACTTGAGTGCTTTTATTTGACATAGCCTACATTTTAACAATATTACATGTATTCTAAGCCCACCACAATCATTGGATATGGTAGAGTTTGTTTTCCACAGAGTGTACACCCACGACTACACACTGCCTTGCAATCCATGGTGATCAGGTTATGCCAGCGCTCTCTTCAACCAGCTTGGAGTATCCGAATCTTGTGGCAAGCGCTCTCCAACACCCCTTCTCGCTGTCATAGGTTCGTATCATTGTAGACCCAGTTGTTCCACAATGTTCTGGAATGGTTCTCTAGCCAAAGGCTTCGTGAATACATCAGCCAGCATCTTGTTGGATGGACAATACAGCACTTCTATGATGTCCTTTTCTCGAAGATCCCGAAGCTGGTGATGACATACATCAATGTGTTTGGTGCGAGCCCCAAACCGATTTGACTCAATTAATTTAATACAACCTTGGTTATCTTCATACATGGTTGTTGGACCAACAATCGGTAAACTCATGTCCATAAGTAATTGTCTGAGCTACAGCAGCTCCCGACTGTCAAATGATGCTGCAATGTATTCCGCCTCCGTAGACGACATGGCAACTGACGTTTGCGCCCGGCTTGACCATGCTACAACTCCTTCGCCAAGAAAGAAAACATAACCACTTGTAGATTTCCTGTTGGTCTTGTCACCAGCCCAGTCAGCATCCACATAACATTTGAGCTTTGTGTCTTTAGTTGAAGATAAACGAAGTGTCTTGTGTATTTTAAATGCGAGATACCGCATCACTCGTTTTACAGCATTCCAGTCCTGTTGATTAGGCTTCTCCACTCGACGACTAAGTAGACTCACTGCGACTGCGATGTCTGGTCTGGATACTGTGGCTATGTATAGTAGAGACCCTATAGCTTTCCTGTACAGAGTGTTATTTGGTAACTCTGCACTTGCAGTCACTTCACCAGACAAGAAATTGGTTTCCATTGGAGTCGCAGCTGGTTTTGGCTCCGATAAGCCATGATCCTCCAACAATGCTGCGATCTTTGCCTTTTGGTTTATCAAAAATGTTCCATTTTCTTGTCGTTCCACTTGAATTCCCAAATAGTAACTAACATCACGCAAGTCTTTGATGTCAAAATAATTCTACAATTCTGTACCAACTTTATCAGTTAATTTTGGAGACTGACCGGCTACCAGCAGATCATCGACATACAACAGAATGTAAGTAATGCTTCCATCTACTTCCTTTCTTGAATAAAGACACTGATCTGCATTTCCTTGTTGAAAGCCTAACTTGGATAATGTCTCTGTAGCTGTCTTGTTCCAAACGTGTGCCGATTGCTTTAAACCATAGAGACTTTTCCTCAATTTCATAACTTTGCTCTCTTGACCGGGTTCCTCAAAACCCTGTGGCTGTTCCATATATAGTTCCTCTTTTAATTCACCGTTCAAATAAGCACTTCTCACATCAAGATGCCGAACGTGTAGTCCCCTCTGTGCAGCTACATTGAATAAAACTCGAATAGTGTCATGCTTCACCACTGGCGCAAATGTTTCATCGTAATCCTCACCATATCGTTGAGAAAATCCTCTGGCTACCCAAGAAAGAGTCTTCTTCCCTGGTGGAAGCTCCGTTAATTCCCACACACAATGTTGATTGAGACAGCTTATTTCTTCTTATGCAGCAGCAGTCCACAACTTTTGCTTACGAGGTAATATTTTGAGCATTTCGTTCCATGAGGCTGGCTCTCTGGTGTGATTCGTCTGCACCTTGTACGTTAGCTTCTTTGCTGTTATACTCATCTTTGGCCGTTCAGAAACTCTTTGTGGAAATTGTCGAGTTTCTGGTTCAGTCTCACATTCATCTCCTATGCTGCTTCAGTCTCTCCTCTGTTGAAAGTCACCGTGTTGTTACCTCTGGGATTCAGTGTTGAGTTGTCAGCTGATTCCGTCTGTGTCGAAACATGTTCCAATGTCCCTACATGCTGCGGTGTGATTTCATTAACCCCTTCTTTCGGTGCACTGCCTACCGAAGCTGGATGTCTGGCAACACTCTCAATTACCCGCACCGATCTGCTGATCCAAACCTTGGCTGTCTTTGGATCTAGAATCCGATATCCTTTGATATTTACATCATAGCCAATCAGGACGCCCTCTATTGCTTTGTTGTCCCATTTCTTTCGCTTTTGTTTGGGTACAAGCGAATAGACCTTAGATCCAAACACACGTAAATGATCCAGATCTGGCTTCACACCTGTAAACAATTCAACTGGAGTTTTGTTGATACTCCGGCTCGTTGATCGATTCTGCAAATAAGCTGCGGTCAAAATTGCTTGTCCCCAGAAGCGGTTGTTCAGATCAGCATCCAACAACATGCACTTTGCAGATTCTGTCAATGACCGATTCTTCCTCTCTGCTACACCGTTTTGTTGTGGAGTGTAGGGGACTGTGAGCTGATGTTGGATCCCCTCCTTCCACAGAAAGTTCTCCAGTTTCTGTAAAACGTATTCCTTGCCATTGTCTGTACGAATGGCAATCGGCTTCCTTCCAAATCTAGTATGCATTGCAGCAATGTAGTCTTCTACGGCGCCTGCCACCTCATCTTTGGATTTTACCAGCCTCACCACAGTAAAACGGGAGTAATCGTCAATGAGTGATAGAAAATACCTATTTCCGCTTGGCGTTGCAGTCTGCATGGGCCCACAAAGATCAGAATGAATGAGTCGCATGGGCTCCTTCTCTCTGGATGTACTGTGCCCAACTCTAGGAATGGGTATTCCAAGATTCAGACACCTAGATATCAAGGGAAAGGCTGTAGCCGCTTTTGAAAGTTCAGATATTTGAATATCGCGCTACATTGCTTCGAGAAGGAATTGGAAGGAATTTACCGATACTTGGATGTCAAGTGACGTAGCGAGTAATAGCAGAGGTCGAGGCTATTTATTGATTAAATAGTTAACCATGGAGCAGAGACTTGAGACTGGGATCAGATTACTGGCACGGCCAAATGAAAGAGAATGCAATTAGTATCAAGTAAATCGGACCAGGGATACCAGAGATATGAGGATTTCTAGATTACAACGTGATGACGCGTGACCCTGGCAGTTTTGAATAAAAGCCGGCTGGAGCAAGCATCGATAGCTCATTCCAATACAAGCACTTGCAGAGCAAGGTGCATCTACGCTGAGCCAAGGCACATGGTTGCCGGATCTACGCAGAAGTTCTTTTCAAAGTCGTGATAGTCACGAAAGTGCTGCGCTACGAGGTGGAACTTAGTAAGTTTACGGCGAGGAGAATCACTGAGGTGATTGATTTTTCTACAGACATTGGTGGAAATATTTATATTTCTACATGGACATATGCTAGACTTTGTCTAGAACTAATACTTTGTCACAGTCCAGTTATAACATAATACTTGGATATTTTAAATCCATTTCAGTCAGTTTTCATTATTTGTAACTAGTTAACCACTTCGATCTGTCAGTACACTGAAGACTAGTCTATAACGGTGGCGTTCATTAGCCTACGCAAGGGAAACTACAAGTTGCTTAGCGCATGGTAGATGGTGATATAATAAACCATGCCCAGGGAACGATCTTCAGAACAGCCGTTGATTGCTCAGACTGTCAGTGTTTTTCTTGTACTGATAAGATTACCGTGAGTTATGTTACAACTGACATATCTAAGAATAGATCACTTAGATCTGACCCCATTTAAACAACCTGTTATGGCTTTGATAGAAGCCCATATTAAAATGGAACAACAGTTAATTCAAACGTCAAGAGATACTACCACTATGTCTTACTAGACGGATTGTGGGTATATAATGGCGGCCGATACAAGGATTGTACATGCTTGTCCGATAGGGCATGTCTATGGATAAATCTGGTACAGACCAGGTTTACTACGCTTCAAGACCATCAAGAAATGTAAGCCACATTTGAATTATATTATGCCTAGCTAATTGGAACAAACTATTTTTCTGCAGATGACCAACACATTTTATTTTTCTTCGTATTTAGATCTTGCAATGATTTACGCAAGACTTGTTAGAGTTATTCTGAGTATTTTCAGCACTCAGAACAGTTTAGGATCGATGACCGAGCATTTCGAGCATTTATTTGAATATTTCATATTTTTGGGAAACCACGGAAAAAAACCGATGTAACTGTAAAAGTTAAATTTATTTTTGTTGAGGAATAGATATTTTTTCCATATTCGAAGGTTCGAACACGTGTATTCTCACATAATGAGATGATAATTAAACATATTTAAAATGATATAAATAATAATAATAATAATCCAATAATAATAATAATAATAATTTTTATAATTTTTCTAAATAATTCTTGGATATTATATTTTCTAATAATCATATTGTTACGGCTGTGAGTTTGTGTCATCGCTCGCCGCTTGAGTCACAACTGCCCCAGGGGTTGGGCTGCGGCTTGCCTCCTGTATTGCGCGCGCCTTATGCAACAGGGCTACTACAGACAAAGGGATAGTCCAGAAGATTCGTGACTGGACCAGCGGTGGAAACCTCGAGAAGCCGTGGACTCTGGATGGATCTAGAACCATTTATTGAGTCACCGGCCTGCTATATAAGAGTGACCCGTGAAGCAGTTGTTGTTGTGTTTTACGAGCTAGTGTGAGCGATTATCGTGAGCGACAGAAGTGTGGTGACTTGCGAAACCCCTAGTGTAGCGGCGAAGTGAGGAACATACAGGGGACTGCCGTGTTCTGAGTAAGTGTGCTTTCACTGAGTGTCAGATATTGTGGTGTCGAAATCCTGTGACATTGTTCTCCCAGCTTGTGAACAGCGTACTTCAAGTGCTCGTAAGTAACTGTATTTGTTTTACCTGAGGAAGAGGGGCAGGTAGCTTCTGCCAAGGCCACCGGACTCATTAGGACGGATTAACTTCTGTGGTCTGTGACAAGTGAAAGGGGAAGTATTCTCGACTTGAGGAAACTGGAGTAAGCAAATAATTGCTATTTGCTGTTGAGTAGTGTATATTTCTGGCCACAATAAAGTTAATTATTTCTTAAAGCAGTAATTGGTATTGTGCTTCCTACCCACCGTAATCCAGTTAACAAAAGTGCCACTAGGGGGGTGGCACGCAACAACTGGTGTCAGAAGTGGGATTACGAACTCAAGCACAACACCTGACGGTCCTGGTTTCAAAACCCGAGCAAGTCATTTTCTCTAATTTTCCTGTGAGTGCATGCCCTTTACAAGACAAACAACTAAAATGGAGGAGAAATTGGCAGCACTGCTAGAAAAGTTAAATGGCATGGAAACCAAGATGGAAGACGGCCAGAAGAAGATAGAGGATGGCCAGAAGAAGATGGAGGATGGCCAGAAGAAGATGGAGGATGGCCAGAAGAAGTTAGCAGAGGACCTGAAGGACAGCCAAAATAAGTTAGCAGAGGACCTAACCGCCAAATTTCTGGATGGCCAGAAAAATCTGGAAGAGTGTCTGCTGACGAAATTAGAGGAGAGCCAAAGGAAATTAGAACAGGGCCTACGCGAGGAAGTCGCAGCAGTGGAAAAGAAGTTCGACGCCTTACAAGTGGAAGTCGCCGAGCTGCGCCAACGCCCGCTGATGGGGGTGGAGGAGAAATTCAACGCCTTACAAGTGGAAGTTGCCGAGCTGTGCCAACGTCCGCTGATGGGGGTGGAGGAGAAATTCAACGCCTTACAAAAGGAAGTTGCCGAGCTGCGCCAACGCCCACTGACGGGGGTGAAAGAGGAATTCAACGCTCTACGAGAGGAAGTTACCGAGCTGCGCCAACGCCCGCCCACCGTTACACCGGGAATATCAGGAACGGGACATAGCAGAGTAACGCCCCCAACCTTCGACGGAAAGGTCCCGTGGAGCACCTACTTACGTCAGTTCGAGGCAGCCTGTTCCATAAATAACTGGAACAACACAGAAAAGGCTACAGCTCTCATTGTAGCGCTGAGAGGCGACGCCCTTAACGTCCTTCAGGCCATCCCGACTGGATCCCAGGACTACGCTGCACTGATCGCCCATATGGAGTCCCGATATGGAGATAGCCATCTTCAGCAGGCCTACCAGATGCAGCTCCGGACCCGGGTACAGAAGAACGCGGAAACCCTGCAGGAGTTCGAGATGGACATCGCACGCCTCGTAAGGCTTGCCTACCCAACAGCGCCGGCCGACTTTCTGGAGCAGATAGCGACGCAGACCTTCACCGACGGGCTACGGGACTCGGACACTCAACAGGCGCTGCGACTCGCGCGCAATAAGACCCTGGCAGATGCGCTGAGCCACGCACTTGAATTCGAGACGGCAAAACAGGCATCCAGAATGCACGCGCGGGTGCGTCAAGTGGACGTCGACGAACCAGCAAAAACCAACGAGACCAAGCCCCTGGCCGACGAATTGATGGAGGCGCTAAGCCGTTTCTTCGATAGTCGCGGCACCACCAGCAACGACACAGCCGGAAGACAACCGGAGAGGCGGCCCGGAAGAGGACTACCAACCTGCTGGGCCTGCGGTAAGAAAGGCCACCTGAGCAAGGACTGCGGTGATCGCCGCCGCCGAGGGTATCCGACGGGAAATCAGTCGTCTGAAAACCGCGCGGCCCAGGGAAACGAGTATTAGCCAGCCTTGGGGGGCAAAGGTTGGCTTGTGACAGTCGTCAAGCCCCGGCAGTCCAAGTGCGTGTGACGAAGTTACGGAGGGACAATAGCAGCCTGATGGTCGACGGAGTCATCAACGGAGTGAGCTGGCCCATGCTGATCGACACGGGAGCATCGAGGACCATCGTCAATCCCACTGTGATCCCGAAGTGGAGAGTGCAACCCACACAAAGGAACCTCCAGCTAATAACCGCGACCGGAG
The DNA here is from genome assembly GCA_946902985.2 of Meconema thalassinum. Lineage (NCBI taxonomy): Eukaryota > Metazoa > Arthropoda > Insecta > Orthoptera > Tettigoniidae > Meconema > Meconema thalassinum. The sequence goes on from OX336396.1 coordinate 168,783,681, forward strand.
AGACCGCACCGGTACATGGCGAAGCATCACTGGAGTTCGTCATTGGTCGACGGGTGATAAAGCATCCAGTGCTTGTGGCAGACGTATCAAACGAAGTGATCATCGGACTGGACTTCCTGGACCAGAACAACATCATCTTGGACCTGAGTACCAACACTCTGCACTTCGGAGGTGAGGAACTTGCTTTGCAACCTGCGCACGAGTCCATCACCGCACGACGAGTAAGGCTGAGAGAAGACGTCATCGTTCCCGCCAGGACGGAAGTCAGCACTGCCGTAATTGTCGACGGAACTGCTGAGGGAGTGGCGGCTGTCATCGAGCCAAAATATGAGGACATGCAGACAAAAGGGTTGCTAGTTGCCAAGACCCTCATCAACACGACGTCTCGGCCGTACGTCCGCCTGTCCAACCTGAACGACTACGACATTACGGTTCACCGGGACACCAACCTAGGAGTCTGCGAGCCCGTTACCTGGATTGCCCGCATCACCGACACGACGGACGGACACCTGCAGACGGACAACCGAAGAAGACGCACACTGCCAGAAGAACTACAGAAGCTGTACCAAGGATCCCAGGACCATTTAGACGAGGAACAATCACGCCAACTTCAGGACCTGCTACGCGAATTCCAGGATGTCTTCTCCGTGGGGAGCAAAGACTTCGGCAGGACAAGCTTGGTCCAGCACAGAATCGACGTTGGGGACAGCGCACCGATTAGGGCCCCATTCCGACGTGTCCCGCTCGCCAAGCAAGCCGAAGTCGACCGGATGGTAGAAGAGATGAAGGAGCAAGGGGTGATCGAGCCATCACATAGTCCTTGGAGTTCTCCGGTCGTGCTTGTGAAGAAGAAGGACGGTTCCACCAGGTTCTGCGTGGACTACAGGCGGGTGAACGACGTCACGAAGAAGGACAGCTACCCTCTACCCCGGATCGACGACACGCTGGACACCATATCAGGGTCAAGATGGTTCTCCACCTTGGATTTGAAGAGTGGCTACTGGCAGGTGGAGGTCCACCCTAAGGACCGCGAGAAAACGGCGTTCTCTGTGGGCAGCGGGCTCTGGCAGTTCACCGTCATGCCATTCGGTCTGTGCAACGCCCCTGCGACCTTCGAAAGGCTAATGGAGTCCATTCTGAGGGGACTACACTGGAAGACCTGCCTGGTCTACCTAGACGACGTCATCGTTCTGGGGAGAAGCTTCGAGGAGCACTACAGCAACCTGAAGGAGATCTTGTTGAAGCTACGGGCTGCCCAGCTGAAGTTGAGCCCCAAGAAGTGTCAGCTCTTCCAGAAGCGGGTCCAGTACCTTGGGCATATCGTCTCCGAGGAAGGGGTGCGCACCGACCCAGAGAAGACCGCAGCTGTGAGGGAGTGGCCAGTTCCGAAGGACAAGTCCCAACTACGAAGCTTCCTGGGACTCTGCACTTATTACCGTCGCTTCGTGAGAGGATTCGCCGACATCGCCAAACCTTTACATCGACTGACTGAGAAGGACCAACTCTTCACGTGGACAGCAGAATGCCACAGTGCCTTCGAACAACTCAAGCAGGCTCTGTGCACCGCACCTATTCTGGCCTACCCCAGACCTGGAACAAGGTTCATCGTCGATACCGATGCCAGCGAATTTGGCATAGGGGGAATCCTGTCGCAAGTAGTGGACGGCGAGGAGAGAGTAGTGGCCTACTTCAGCAAGGCCCTGTCAAAGCCAGAAAGGAACTACTGCGTCACCAGGAAGGAGCTGCTCGCCATCGTGAAGACCATTGAACACTTCCACAAGTACCTGTACGGGCAAGAATTTCTCATCAGGACCGACCATGCATCCCTGCGGTGGCTCCTGAACTTCAAGCAGCCCGAGGGTCAACTCGCGCGGTGGTTAGAGAGGCTTCAACAGTACAACTTTGAGATTCAGCACAGGAAAGGCCAACTGCATTCTAACGCCGACGCCCTGTCACGAAGACCGTGCCCCGAAGACTGCACCTTCTGTGCCCGAAGGGAGGAGAACACCGGGATACTGTGCCGACGGACTACTGTGGAACTTCAAGGGAACTGGAGCCGCGAATCTTTCACGCGGGCACAAGCAGAGGATGATGACCTGGGACTGATAGCCGAATGGAAGAGGGCCTGTGTCCCCAGACCCGGGTGGAACATTGTGAGTGACTGCAGCCCAAAGTTTAAGTCCTACTGGGCACAGTGGGACTCGCTGATTGTAAGGGATGGCCTCATCTGCCGTACCTGGGAGAGCACCGACGGGAAGACATCTCGGGAACAAGTCGTCGTTCCAAAGGCTATGACGGAGGAAGTCCTGAAGGAAGTTCATGGAGGATCATCTGGTGGACACCTAGGGATAAAGAAGACCCTGGAAAAGCTGAGAGAGCGGTTCTACTGGATCGGATGCCGAACAGACGTGGAGAACCACTGTGCGAGGTGCCACGATTGCGCAGCCAGCAAGGGCCCAGGACGAAGACGACGGGGTCCACTGAAAACCTACAACGTGGGCGGCCCCATGGAGAGAGTGGCCATCGATGTTGCTGGGCCATTCCCGTTAAGCGAGGCAGGGAACCGCTACATATTAGTCGTCAGCGACTACTTTACCAAATGGCCGGAGGCGTATGCGCTCCCTAACCAAGAAGCCGCGACGATTGCAGAGACCCTGGTGAAAGAATTCGTCAGCCGGTACGGAGTACCCCTGGAGCTGCACTCCGACCAAGGGAGGAACTTCGAGTCGCAAGTGTTCCAGAACCTATGCCAGCTGCTGGGAATCCGGAAGACAAGGACGACGCCGCTACACCCTCAGTCCGACGGGATGGTAGAGCGATTCAATCGCACCATCGAGAACCATCTTCGAATAGTCGTCAGCGAGCACCAGAGGGATTGGGACAAACATCTTCCACTATTTCTCCTAGCCTACCGCGCCGCCGTGCATGAAGCCACCGGGTGCACACCAGCCCGGGCCATGTTTGGGAGGGAGCTCCGTCTACCTGTCGATCTTGCCTTTGGCCGACCTGGGAATGATCCGATCCCGGTAAGCCAGTATTGTCAAGAACTGGTCGACCAACTGGAGGACGTGCACGCGTTCGCGAGGAGGAAACTGCGGATCGAGACCGACAGAATGAAGACCCGATACGACCAGCAGACGGATGCCGGCGGATTCCACGAGGACGACCTGGTCTGGCTCTTCAACCCATTACGGAAGAAAGGCCTGTCACCCAAACTGCAGAAGTCCTGGGAGGGCCCGTACCGAGTCGTGAAACGGATCAACGATGTCGTCTACAGGATCCAGCGGAGCCCGAGGGCGAAGATGAAGATCGTGCATCGAGATCGCCTGGCAGCCTACGGAGGGACACAGACGGACCAATGATTGATCGGGACGATCAGCCTTTTTAGGAAGGGGGTGGTGTTACGGCTGTGAGTTTGTGTCATCGCTCGCCGCTTGAGTCACAACTGCCCCAGGGGTTGGGCTGCGGCTTGCCTCCTGTATTGCGCGCGCCTTATGCAACAGGGCTACTACAGACAAAGGGATAGTCCAGAAGATTCGTGACTGGACCAGCGGTGGAAACCTCGAGAAGCCGTGGACTCTGGATGGATCTAGAACCATTTATTGAGTCACCGGCCTGCTATATAAGAGTGACCCGTGAAGCAGTTGTTGTTGTGTTTTACGAGCTAGTGTGAGCGATTATCGTGAGCGACAGAAGTGTGGTGACTTGCGAAACCCCTAGTGTAGCGGCGAAGTGAGGAACATACAGGGGACTGCCGTGTTCTGAGTAAGTGTGCTTTCACTGAGTGTCAGATATTGTGGTGTCGAAATCCTGTGACATTGTTCTCCCAGCTTGTGAACAGCGTACTTCAAGTGCTCGTAAGTAACTGTATTTGTTTTACCTGAGGAAGAGGGGCAGGTAGCTTCTGCCAAGGCCACCGGACTCATTAGGACGGATTAACTTCTGTGGTCTGTGACAAGTGAAAGGGGAAGTATTCTCGACTTGAGGAAACTGGAGTAAGCAAATAATTGCTATTTGCTGTTGAGTAGTGTATATTTCTGGCCACAATAAAGTTAATTATTTCTTAAAGCAGTAATTGGTGTTGTGCTTCCTACCCACCGTAATCCAGTTAACAAAAGTGCCACTAGGGGGGTGGCACGCAACAATATGTATTGAGAGAGAGCCTATGAAGTAGTTTAATCATTTCTAGTTTGGAACAGGAGATTTTCCGAAGGAGAGTGGTTAGCGGAAGCCCGCATTCAACCAACATTTCAGTTCTGGTTGAACAGTTGATATTTGCAATGAGCAAAGTATATTTTTCAGATAACACGGAGAGGCATGAAACGGGAAGCAAATGATATTTGTATCAAATAGGATATTTTTGTATTTATATAAAATCATGACGTAAATACACTCGAAAGTGAAATAAAGATTTTCATAAGTATGGTAAATTCACGGGTTGAACTGAATGGTAAAATAAAATAAACTTGTAAGTTTATTAATCTTCCAGTGTTGATAACAAGCAGAGGCTTGATATATTGTATAAATTTTGGGAAGAAAATGTATGTGTGGAGTAGTTGAAATGCCATTCCCAGGTGCGCATGTTTAAGTCGCAGGAATGAGGAGGTTTTTTCGAGCATCAATCAAATAGCAGGTTCGATGGCTCAGGTTTATAATAGGAGTATTGGAACTACACATTTCGTCGTATGAATGACCCGAAGGTTATTTCTTAGAAACCATCAGTTCTTATTTCAACCTTGTTTACGAATTCCATTTAGACTTTGATTTTGCTAGAACCCGGATTTGTCATGATAGTAGTTTATTCTTCTTCAGAGGAAGACCTTTGCCGTTGTTGTTGTTGTTATAATATTGTGTCCTTACACAAATAGTAGAATGGGCCACTGCCAATTTAAAATAATTCTTTAACCACGAATAATTTGAAGGATATTTTCAATCCTAGTGCCATGAACTAAATGAATTCATTATAAAACTACAATTCTAATTTCCGCATTCTGTCGAAGAATTGCAAGTTGTGAAAGTTGGTAAAAAATGGCCATGAATATAAATATTTTTTATAATAATGATTCCAAGTGGAAAATCAAATAGTTGAATGGTTCAACCATTTATTGATCAAGTTGATGATTCAGAAATCATATATTTTGTTAGGAACTTGAAGTTCATAATCGAGTCACTTCTCGAAATGTTTAATGTCAGAAGAACAATTAATTTTTGTTGTGCTTCGCACAGTTCTTCGATGCTATGCTCAAGGTCAAATACTTTTCAGATGTTATTAATATGTGTAAATAATTTGTGTTGATTCAATGATGATAATAATATTTTTTGACAATATTTTTTGAAACTGGAAAAATAAGTGAAAGTTAAAAATTCTATGAACATTTATTCTACGAGTGTTAATATTATGTAAACATTTCAAACAGTGATCTACGATATTTCCAGTAGAGACAATTAAATTTGAACTGGAATTAATCATAAATAATTTTGGAACACAGTCTACAGGACTATTAATCAGACTTGTGTTTCCAAAAAAAAAAAAAAATTGTCAAATGTGTTTGGAAAATTTCTGTATATTGTGTAAATAGGAGTGTGGGTCGCCACACGTGAGTGATGCTACTTTGAGCATCTTTGCAGTCAATTTTAACTTCAAAATAAACTGAGATAATTTTACTTGACGTGTTACTCCCAATTAAATCTCCTTCTATCCTTATAGTTGCATTGAGCCAAAAATCAGTAAAGCATTTTCTTAATTTTATGTCGTTTTTGCGATTTGCTTTAACCCATCTGGCGCTCCGGGATATTTTGACTCTCGTGCTGGCTGATTATTGGTAAAATGCATATGTGGTCGTGCGGACTCCTGTCTAAACGGGCACAGTACTCTCAGAAAATTTTGCTTCGGTTAGTTTTCCCTTGATGCAGTCTTCGCATACCACCTTCTCCGAACATTTCGACACTTGGATTCCTGTAGCCAATTCCTCATTGATCAGCCGCTGGATTGCAACCGGATCCCGATGTCCCAATCGACGATGCCACTGGTGTAGGCATACAGCTTCTCTCGCCACATGAACTGACTAACTTGGTACCACAGTCTGAAGTCTGAATAAATTCCCATCGTTCCTTGCTTCTGCGATGACCTGATGTTCTTTGTAGATGCTGCGCGTGTCATTCTCGAACGTCACTCGGTGACCTTGCTCTGTTATGCACCTCACCGAAAGTAGACTATCATCCAATTGTGGAATAAACAGCACATTTTTCAACAGTACTTCTTGGAGGTGCCCGCCTGGTACCTCACAGTAAAATTGTCCATCTCCGATTCCAGCAGCTACCACGGATAAACCATCAGCAAGAAAGACTGTAGCACTTGTGTCACGAATAGACATGAAAAATTGCCTATCATTCGTCATATGACTGGTTGCCCCGGAATCTATGCACCATCCTCCAGTAGGCCTACTTGCAGCATGTTGTAGATCCAGTGCCCTAAATGTGGCATAGTTCTGTGTGTTGTATACCTTAACCTCAACCGATGATCTTACCGATTCTGAACCTGCTGATCTCTGCTGTTGACTTTTCTTGAATCGATAGCAGTCTGCCTTTAAATGGCCAAGTTTATTACAGAAGTAACATGCCCGTGTCACTTTGCCACCCTTATTTGGTTTCCCGCTTGAATTTTTAGTTGTTTCACTTTGATGAGCACGACTAACCTTACTTGAGTCTGCGACCGCCGACTGTAGTGCAACCTCTGAATCACAATTTCCAGGCACACCAGCTTCGGCACGCCTTTGGTATTCGTCAAGCATTTTCCCAGTTGCATATTCCACCGTTAAATCTGCCTCGTCACGGCCCTCGAGCGCCGTGGCAAGCCCTGAATAGGATTCTGGAAGACTCACCAGCAAAACCGCAACAATCTCGTAGTTTTCAAGTGGCCTACCAGATCCACGCAACAAACCCACTACTTCCATAATTGCGTCGATGTGACTGCTCATTGGTCCACCACGATAATGTATGCCGTTCAGTTTACGTCGTAAATATAACCTGCTTCCGAACGTGGATCTCTCGTACTTTCTCGACAGAGCCTGCCATGCATCACACGCATCGTTCAAGTGTGCAAAATGAATGAGTTGACTGTCCTCAACACTCAATGTAATGTACGCTAAGGCTTTGTTATTTTTCTTCTGCCACACCGCGTTAATTACTTCAGGCTTTGGTTCACTGACAACTTCCCTCAAATCATCACGCACTAATACGGCTCGCAACTTTGTTTTCCAAAATATAAAATTTCCACCATTTAGCATTGGAATATTCAACTTGACACTTTCTTGAGCCATCTTGTAACCGCACACACTCAAAGCACACGATCGTTAAACAGACTTTTAATCCACTTTCGCGCAGTTTGCCGTAGACTGGGGCTCATAACCTTATGAATTAGCAGCTTATTATAAATAACAACGATCGATTAACTGTAACACTTGAGTGCTTTTATTTGACATAGCCTACATTTTAACAATATTACATGTACTCTAAGCCCACCACAATCATTGGATATGGTAGAGTTTGTTTTCCACAGAGTGTACACACACGACTACACACTGCCTTGCAATCCATGGTGATTAGGCTGCCCAGCGCTCTCGGCAACCAGCTTGGAGTATCCGAACCTTGTGGCAAGCGCTCTCCAACAAATACCATGGAAAGACCCTCGTGGTGTAGCGGATAGCATTCTCTGCTGTCGCTCCCGACTCTGCCAAGACATTTAATTCTCTTCTGAGGGCTGAAACGGGGTACACTCAGGCAAAACTGAGAATATTTGCGTTCTATTCCTACCTCAGCCTTCCTGGAAGTGGTTTTCCGTGGTTTCCCACTTCTACTCTAGGCGAATGCCTGGATGGTTCCTAACTCAAGGCTACGGCCTCCTTCTTCCCAATCGTCACCTGAATAACAAATGCACACAGTACTACACACACGACAATGCCACGAGGTATCAGACAAATTCCACACACACTCAAGCACACGGGGCTAAATGATCACGATATCTGAGCCCCTCAAATGAAATAGGAGTGCACTAGACGCCAAAATCTACGAAGAGAGACGATTCACTATTTCCATGCTGCCATTGGAAATTCCACAATCATCAATGGTCGTCTGGGACTGGCTATTCTCGCAAGTAACAGACTTTTATGAGAATAACTAGCTGTACCCGGCATGCGTTGCAATGCCAATCAAAGAAAGTGTTGGCATTGTAACTTTGTATGTTGAAGTGCTTTTGGATTCCCAATATTGTTTTTCTTTTTCCGTTAACCACCTCTAAACTATTGTAAAATTGATTTACTATCACAAAAAAATCATGGGAGCGTGCTCAACAACTCACCAAATTTTCATCGCAATGAAATGAATGGTAGGCCTATATGAACGCAGACGGGACTTTGTTGAAACGATTCGAGCGCCGTCACCCATTTGTTGAATCTACTTTTGCGCCACCCATTGAAAAACGGATTTACTAATTCATACACCTTCGCAGGACTGTGCTCAACTCCCCAAAGTTTTATGATAAACGGATGAATGTTACATGAACGCATACGGGGCTTGTTTGAAACTATTCACGGGCTGTCGCCCATTAATTGAATCTAATCGTGCGCTACCAATTGTAAAATGTATTTACTAAATCAGAAATCTTTGCGGGAGTGGAAACAACATTTCTCCAAATTTCATTGCTGTCGCATGAACGGTATACGAACGCATACAGTATTTATTTTAAATGATACGCACGCCGTTACTCATTTGTTGAATCTACTTGTGCGATAGCTATTGTTAAGTGGATGTACTAAGCTAGAAACCTTCCCTGAAGTGTACACAACATCTCACCCAAGTTTCATCGCTTCCGGACAAACGGTATATGAACGCATACGGGACTTTGTTGAAACGCTTCGCGCGCCTTCGCTCATATGTTGAATCTACTTGAGCGCTACCTATTGTAAAATGGATTAACTAAGCCTGAAACTTTCCCAGGAGTGTACACAACAACTCACCCAAGTTTAGTCGCTATCAGACGAATGGTATATGAACGTATACGGGACTATGTTGAAACACCTCACGCGTCGTCGCTCGTTTGCTTAATCTACTTGTGCGATACCTATCGTAAAGTGAATTTACTAACCCAGAAACCTTCCCTGAAGTGTACACAACATCTCACCCAAGTTTCATCGCTATCAGACGAATAGTATATGAACGTATACGGGACTATGTTGAAACACCTCACGCGTCGTCGCTCGTTTGTTTAATCTACTTGTGCGATACCTATCGTAAAGTGAATTTACTAACCCAAAAATCTTCCCTGAAGTGTACACAACATCTCACCCAAGTTTCATCGCTATCAGACGAATAGTATATGAACGCAAACGGGACTTTGTTAAGACGCTTCGTGCATTGTCGCTCATTTGTTGATTCTACTCGTGCGCTACCTATCATGACATGGATTTACTAAGACAGAAACCTTACCCTGTAGTGTACACAACCTCTCACCCAAGTTTCATCGCTATCGGACGAATAATACATGTATATGAACGCATACGGGACTTATTTGAAACGCTTCGCTCGTCGTTGCCCATTTGTTGAATTTACTCGTGTGCTACCTATTATAACATGGATTTACTAAGCCAGAAACCTTGCCTGTAGTATACACAACCTCTCACCCAAGTTTCATAGCTATCGGACGAATGGTATGTGAACGCTTACAGGACTTTTTTGAAACGTTTCGGCCGTTTGTCGCTCATTTGTTGAATCTATTCGTGCGTTACCTATTGTAAACAGGATTTACTAAGTCAGAAACCTTTCCTGGAGTGTGCACAACAATACAACCAAAGTTTCATAGCAATCGGATGAATGGTATATGAACGCATACGGGACTTTCTCTAAGCGATTCGCGTACCGTCACTCATTTGTTGAATCTACTCGTGCGCTACAACTTTCATATTTATTCACCTTTTAAACCTTCTCTGGACTTCCACAAATAATTCAAGACCAAAATTTGCCAAATCGGTCCAACCGTTCTCGAGTTTTAGCGAGACTAACGTCAGCAATTCATTTTTATATATATCGACTAGCTGACCCGGCAGACGTTGTCCTGCCAATAAAGGGAAGTGTTGTAACTTTGTTTCTTGAAGTGCTTTTGGATACACAATATTTTTTTCAATTTCTGATAACTGCCTCTAAACTATCGTGAATTGAATTAACTAATTCAGGAACATTCGTTGGAGCGTGCACAACAACTCTCCAAAGTTTCATCGCAAACGGATAAATGGCATTTAACGCATACTCGATTTGGTTTAAATGATTCGTGCGCTGTCACTCATTTGTTGAATCTACTCGCGCTCTTCCAACTGCGAAATTGATTTACTAAGTTAGAAAGCTTCACGTAAGTGTACACAACAACTCATCAATGTTTCATCGCAACTGATGAATAGTATATGAACGCATACAGGATTTTGTTGGAACGCTTCGCGCGTCGTCACTCATTTGTTACATCTACTCGTGCGCTACCAATATTGTAAAATGGATTTACCAAGTTGAACACCTTCCCTGGCGTGTACACAACAACTCATCAACGTTTCATCGGAATCTGATGAATGACATATGAACGCATAAGTGATTTTCTTTAAATGATTCGCGTGCCGTCAATCATTTGTTGAATCTACTCATGCGCTACCTATTGTAAAATAGATTTACTAAGCCTGAAACCTTCTCAGGCGTGTACTCAATGATTCACCAAGGTTTGATCGCAATCGGATGAATGATATATGACCGCATACGGAATATAGTGGAAACGATTCACGCGCCGTCGTTCATTTGTTGAATCTACTCGTGCGCTACTTATTAAAAACTGGATTTACTAAGACAGAAACATTTCCTGGAGTGTACATAACAATTCACCAAAGTTTCATCGCAATCGGATAAATGGTATATGGACGCACACGGTACTTTGTTGAAATGATTCGCGTGCCGTCACACATTTGTTGAATCTACTCGTGGGCTACCTATTGTAAAATGGAGTTATTAAGCCAGAAACCTTCCGCAGGGTGTACACAACATCTCACCCAAGTTTCATCGTAATCGGACGAATGGTATTTGAACACATACGGGACCTTATTGAAACGCTTCGCGCGCCGTCGCTTATTTGTTGAATCTACTCGTGCGAAACCTCCTGTGAAATGGATTTACTACGTTAGAAACCCTCACGTAAGTTTACACATCATCTCACCCAAGTTTCATTGCAATCGGATGAATGGTATATGAACGCATACGGGACTTTGATTAAAAGTTCGCGCGTCGTTGCTCATTTGTTGAATCTACTCGTGAGCTACCTATTGTAAAATGGATTTACTAAGTTAGAAACCCTCACGTAAGTGTACAAAACATCTCACCCAAGTTTCATCGCCATCGGTCGAATGGTATTTGAACGCCTACGGGACTTTGTTGAAACGCTTCGCTCGTCGCCGCTCATTTGATGAATCTACTCGTGCGCAACCTCCTGTGAAATGGATTACTAAGTTAGAAGCCTTCACTTAAGTGTACACAACAACTCATCAAAGTTTCATCTCAATCTATGAATGGAAAATAAACTTATACGGGATTATGTTGAAACGCTTCGCGCGTTGTCACTCATTTGTTGAATCTAGTCGTGCGCTAGCTAATGTGAAATTGATTTACTAAGCCAGAAGCCTTCCCTGGAGTGTACACAACATCTCACCCAAGTTTCATCGCTATCGGACGAATGGTATTTGAACGCATACGGGACTTTTTGAAACGCTTCGCGCGTCGTCGTTCATTTATTGAATCTATTCGTGCGATATCTATTGTAAAATGGATTTACTAAGCCAAACACCTTCCCTGGAGCTCACTCAACATATCAACCAAGTTTCATGGCAATCGGATGAATGGTATATGAACGCATACGGGACTTTGAAACGCTCTAACGTGCAGAGACAAACAGTAGAATTCGACATCACTGCCACCTTTGGTATAAAACACAACTTTTCGCCACGGGCGGAGTGTAAGTAATGGCGGTAGTTGCACAGATTGCGACCAGGTGGCTCTAACGTGCAGAGACAAACCGTCCAAAGACATCAGCTTTCACGAAGGCCAAGGCTAGTGGTTTCCATGACAACTGTTTTAGACTGTATATTGTGGTTCTAAAATTGTGTGTAAAATATGGTTCTAAAATTGTGTTCATTCCACCTAACTGGTCATATTGTGAATCTAAACCATACATGGACCCACCCTAATATACATACCAAATTCCATCAAAATCGGTTCAGTCGTTTAGGAGGAGTTCAGTCACATACACACGTGTCGAAGAATTATATATATAAAGATATCCGAAAACAAAGGCATGCCTAACGGTAAAATAAACATAGAAACTCGGTGGAATTGCATTTAAAAATAGGAATGCATTTTTGTTAGTCCCTTTTTCACCAGCCTACTTTTCACATTTTGCAAAAATGAGGAAAAAGTAGACTTATGAGATCGGGAAAATGTGTGTCTGTCTGTCTCTGTCCTTCTGTAGTCCTTCTGTCTGTCTGTCTGGCTGTGTGTGTGTGTGTGTGTGTGTGTGTGTCCCTATCAACTCTTAAACGGCTGCAGCAATCGAAACAAAATTGGGTAGGAGTAAGGATCTATACCCGAATATCTCACGGCCATATTAGAAAATTATGTCAGTGCTACCAACTGCTGAAAAATCGCAATTGAAATTTGAGCTTCATGTTGGATATCATGGAAGGTATGAATGGGAGCTATTTCGGAATTGGCACTCGTATAGATAATAATATTGCAGTTTAATTTCCAGGAGGCCATTCATGGCATTGCTGACAAAATGTTTATAAGCCTGCTGATAAGTCCAAATTTTAAATGCATATAACTTCTACACTATTAATTGGATTTCTACCAAATTTCGTATGTACTATGTGTACATGAACATATATGACTGAGCGTATTCTTAAGAGCCACCATGGCTGCAAACTGTTAATAAATGTTCTCAATTGTTTTAATCCAAATACCCATATATCAGAAAGTATGCAAGCCGAAAGCTTTAAACTATGCACACGTATATTACCTGGCATTCTATATTAATTTGGAGTAACTTATATATGTCAGTGCTACCAACATGATTCTAAGCCTGCTGAGAGGTCCAACTTTAAAATGCATGTAACTTCTATACTAACTAATGGATTTCATTCAAAATTGACACAATAATAGATCATATTATTTCAGATTATTTCTGACCAATACATGTATGTCATTGTTGCCAACATGATTTTACGCGTGCTGTTAAATCCAATGTTTAACTGCATGTAACGTCCATGCTATCCATTGGACTTCAACCAAATTTTGTATTCTGTACCTTAAGAGATGGAACTAAGAATATAGTCACCATGGCTGCCAACTGTAGTTCTCTATTAGGCTAGATTATGCCAGGTAAACAGTAATTCGAACTAATTAGAAATTACGATATTACCAACTTAATTTCGTCATTATTCTTGGTAGATCCATATAGATTAATCATTGGCATGAATCTAAAATTTTAAGAAAAGTAGGCTTTTTAGTTCGTCACGGAACTTCTTGTTTATTGCAAAATGTACCTTACTTAATAAATGACATTCGTAACTGGTAGCTGAGAGCCTCCGTGGCTTAGGCGGCAGCACGCCGGCCTCTCACCGCTGGGTCCGTGGTTCAAATCCCGGTCACTCCATGTGAGATCTGTGCTGGACAAAACGGAGGCAGACAGGGTTTTCTCCGGGTACTCCGGTTTTCCCTGTCACAATTTCATTCCAGCAACACTCTCCACTATCATTTCATTTCATCTGTCATTCATTTAATCATTGCCCCAGAGGAGTGCGACAGGCTTCGGCAGCCGGCACACTTCATATCCTCGCCGCTAGATGGGGGCTTCATTCATCCCATTCCTGACCCGGTCGGAGACTGGAAGCAAACTGTGGATTTTCATTTTCAACTGGTAGCTACAAGAAACTGAATTAATCCAAAGACTTGGTTGAAGAGGAAGAGGGCAACAAGAGACGTAATTTAATACTACTTACCAAGACTTCTAAGAGAAATGCCGGAATTATCATTGTCATCATCACACTGCAGTGGCGATGTCGTCTTCCAGTACTTATCACGTAGTTTCTCAACGATACGATTTATTTGGAGATCCATAAGCCTAATGAAACAAGAAAAATATCAATAATGTAAATATGAACAATCCAAGATAGATGCACTGAGGGATAAGCTCAAACATCAAAGGGCTGTAACTATAACTTGTGAGCTACAGAGGTGTGCAGATTATTAGACTCAAATAAAGCATTTAAATCACTCTCAATGTTTTATTAAAAATCATTTTATTGACTAACTCCTGAAATCTTTTGTTACCTAGGTAGTAGTGTGTACTCCCATATGGATTTACAACTTTTTCCTTTGAAAATTGCGTCTGTAAATTTTATAAATTGGGTATTCCGATGGTTAACTGGGCTGGGTCCGTTTTCAATGATTTCATTGACTTTGGAAAGTACCCTCTAAATATGGTAATTTCAATCCATGGTCTGCGAATCTATGAATAGTTGAAGAGCTGACCATCAGTAAGAAGAATTCTAATCCTTCTGCTCTAAATTCACACTAAAACTAGAATACAGGAATCAAAACGAAACGTATGGCATTTTGCATTAGCAAGGCCTCTTTTTAGTGGAAATTCTAAAATAAAAAAATGAACATTTTACTATGAGTTTCTTAAAATAAAATGTAATTAAGACTATTGGTTATTTTTAGTCTATTTCCATTTTATGAAGAAAAAAAGCTTATGAGATCACCTTTTGTCCGTGTGTGCGTGTGTCTGTGCGTGCGTGTGTGTCCCCCTCTAATAACTTCTAAATGTCTAGAGCGATTTCAATGAAACTCGGTAAGGTTGTAGCACCATTTTGGCCGACCCCGACCGTGACCTTCAAATTCTTTTACGTCTCACTAATCCAACATGGCGGCTGAGCGAAATATTTCACCAGCATTCAATATCTGCGAAACTATTACCGATATCACCCTGAAATTGTGTACAGTGATAAAGAGCACTACCAGAACTTTACCTATGAGACTTTCGAAAATCTGGTAACTACAAAACCAACATGCCTGTCAAGCGAAGTAGCGACTTTTAAATAGACGTTTCTCGCGGTTTAACCAACCAAACGCAATGAAACATGGTACAGTATATGTTTATACAGATTGTAATGCATGGCCATCTAATTTTGTTCAATTGTTTACATAACCTCAAGATGGCGGATGTGCAAAATATTTCAGCGGCATTCTATATCTCCCAAACTATTAGTGATATTACCCTGAAATTTTGTACGGAGATAAAGGGCACTACTAGAAGTCCATCTATAAGACTTGCAAAAACCTCTTAAATACAAAACGAACATGGCGGCCAAGCGAAGTTGAAAGTTTTAAATAGACTTTTCTCGCGATTTAATCATCCAAACGCAATGAAACTTGGTACAGAAAATGTTTATACACATTCAAATGCACTGGCATCTAATTTAGTTCAATTGTTTACATAACCTCAAGATGGCGGTTGCGCGAATTTTAAATTAAGTTTTTATAACTTGTGTCGTAATCATGCGATCGAAAGTTTTAATAATGAACCTACGCAATAATTTTCCTTTAATGGTACATAACTCTATGGCCTATACATATAACAATCCAACATGGCGACCATCAGAAGTATTTTGACGGTTCTCAATATCTACGAATCTATTACAGCAATCAAACTGAAATTTTGTTTGTTGATAGAGGCAATTAGCATAAATAGGATATATGAAAATAGGCTTTAGTTCTTCACGGAACTACTTGTTCTGAATTCAAACATATTTAGTGCATTAAGTCGTGACAAGTCTAAATGAAATTTTGGAAGACTGGCGTTCAATCTAATAATGTGCACACTTCTGTAGTTGCTGCTGATGTACGAGGCGCATCCAGTAAGTAAGTTTCCTTATTAAAAAAAACCAACATAGTTATATGCAAACCTTTATTGGCAACAGGTACAGCAATGTGCCAGCTATTTTTCGACATAGGCACCAAGCGAATTGAGACACTTGTAATAGCGTGGTATCAACGTATGTAGTCGTGTCTCATTGAACTTTGTTCAAAAGACCACAAGCAATTGTTTTTCATTTTTTTGATACGCACTTGTTTTGCCCTTGTGTTTTAACGTGTTTTTCTCATGTGTTTGTCTTAATGTGCTTTTTCTTAGGGTATGTTTTTTCATGTGTTTCACCCGCCATTTCACATTTTTTCACGATTAACCTGGTCATTTTAGTTTCGCCTCATTTGATCCATTCATTTCTCTTTTTAACGTGTATTATGATATCTTTTAATGATTTTAGACTTCACGTCCTTATTTATGGCTGAAGAAGGGACCATTGAGGCCCCGAAACATGTACCATTAACAGGGTCGAATGTAACAGTCTTCTTCTTCTTTTTTTGCTTTAGCGTTTGTCCCACCTCGTGGCAGGGTCCGCTATTTGAATCCGCTGTCTCCACTTTACTCGGTCATGGGCCATGTCCGGATGAAGGTTGACGCCTTTCAAATCCCTGTGCAGTGTATCGGCCCAACGTTGTCTCGGTCGCCCCTTTGGTCTTTTCCCAGCGACCTCTAGTGTGTAGCCCTGTTTTGTAATGGTGTCCGCTCCTGACCGTAGCACATGCCCAAACCATCGCAGACGACCCTCACGCATTTTGTTACTGATTGCTGCGATACCAAATCGTTCCCTTATTCTTTCATTGGGGATGTGATCAACCTAGTAATGCCAGCTGTCCATCTAAGCATCTTGGTCTCCATGACACTTAGCCGACGTTCTGCTTCCTTCGTGGTCGGCCAACATTCGGTACTATAAAGCGATACGGGACAAATGACATTGCGGTAAATCTTCGATTTTAGGTGGTCTTTCAACTGGCGATCGCACAGTACACCTGTCGTTGTTCGCCACATCATCCACGCAGCATTAATTCTTATGTTGACCTCCACGGTGAGACGACCCTCAGCAGTTATCGTAGAGCCAAGATACTTAAATTTTATCGTTCGAGGCTGATCATCGCCGTCGACTTGGATTGTTCCGATTTCTAATGTAACAGTGTTTATATATATTGATCAGGCGGATTTTCCTCATCTGTACTGTAATTAATAGAAGTCTGCCGCCTGCGAATGGAACCAGCGTGTGATATTCGTCTCCAGCTCTTCGTCAGTGTATAAATGCTGACCGGAGAATAGACATTTCTTGGAGTACAAGAAAAGGTGAAAATCGCTGGGAGCAAGATACGGACTGGATGGCCACTGTAAGTGTCGGTTGACTGGCTGCGTGGCTCAGCGATAACGTTCTCGCCTGCTGTTCCCAACGTTGCAGGATCGAATCCTGGCGCAGTCAGTTGACATTTGAGGGTGCGTAAATGCGAGGGAGACATGTCAGTAGATTTACTGGCACGTTAAAGATCCTCTTCGGGACAAGATTCCGACACTGCGGCGTCTCTAAACACCACAGCAGTTAAAAGGGACGTAAAACCATAAAAATTATTATTTTTGTGAATGTCGGGATTCAAACTATCGATCTCTGGACTGAAAGCCCACGGTTACGCTACGGATTGAATAAGGATAACGATTAGTGCTTCACTTACCTGTGACTCAAAACCATTTGCAGCTGACTTCTTTTCTGTACCCCGATGGAATAGGGTCTCTTCCCAAATTCTTCACCGATCGCCGTGAGGTTGCAATTACGCACCAACTCATAGCGAAGCTCGGCTGCGTCGTGGATAAAAGCGAAGTTACCCTCTTCTTGTTCAAGAACCTGAATATTAACCAAGGACGAGGAAAAAATCATTTTATTTAGATGTTGTACACTATATTACAGAGGTGGCTCTAGAGCAAAGTATCAAGCAAGCGCTACTCCCAAGATTTTTATAACCAATACCATGAGTGACAATTAGTATGAATAAACACATTCTAGCACAGCACATTATATCTTAAGACACCTCGAATATCACCCAGATTCGTATACACACATAAAAAAAAGTTTTGCATATTGCCATGGTACACAATGGGGATGAAAGTGAGGACGGACTAATTTGTCCACGCCTGCTTTACACAATTGAGATCGGGAGCATAGGCAATTACGCACCAACTCATAGCGAAGCTCGGCTGCGTCGTGGATAAAAGCGAAGTTCCATTCTGTGAATACCATTCTCCTGAAGAAAGCATTGACAATGCCAGCTCTGTGCGGGCGAGCGTTATCGTCCACGAAAGTGATATTCGGGCCAAAATTGGCAGAATAGCCTTTCACTACAGGTGTCAGCATTGGTTGGTTCCTCAGTTTAGGGGCTGCGACAACGCGGTCATGTAGCCCCGTGAACTTTGGGTGTGTGTAGAATCTGTCTGATAACCGGTGTTAATTGTGATGACTGTATTAGTGTGTGTTATCTGTTTTCAATTCAAGTAAGGACTGCAGACATTGAATTTTTTCAAGTAGTTCCTACTTTTGCCGTCATACGCCACCGTCAACGACTACTAGTTTAGAACTTGGTTATCAGATGCCATCGCAGTCGGCTCATGGTGACGAACGTCGGAACCTAAGAGCGTTTGTCAAATGTTTAACCTAATTTAGCTTCACACAGGTGTAATTAGTGGAAGGTTCTTTAACATGCCATAAGTCTGACATGGGACCACCGGCTTTACTTCCCCTCCGAATGAAGGCATACTGAGGGATTTTAACGCTCTTAAACAATCTGACGACTTCGGACGGGTTTGAACCCGGATAGTATCCATGTAACGTATGCCTGTCCTTCCCCCTGGCATGTACACGAGGGGTTCGGCGACCATACATGATGCCACTCCAAAACATTTCACACCCCTTTCCCTGTTGGTATCGGTCTCGGATGTATTGGTCGTGCATACGTTCACCGGGTCGTCTCCACACTCGCACAGATCTATCCTCATAGACACAGCCGAGTGTACACAGCCGATATACACACACACGCAAGAACAACTAATGGGGTGAGACCACTACGACTCTTGGCCAGCAATATGCAAAACGTTTTTTGAAGTGCGTATTAACTGTTGAATGTGTCCAGGGCCGTAGAGAGCGAGGACAAGGTCTTCCAGGTCCCTCTATTTTTAATCAACCAGTGACATAATTTTGGAATTACGGTATTAACCCTTAGTAATAGATACAGCGTTACTCGCGCGGGCTACAATGTAGCCCAAACAGTATTCGATCTGATGGACTTTCACACGTTATTTTTGGTGTTCAGTTTTAATAATATGGTAAATAGTAGTTTATAGACGTTTTCTAAGCTAAATCTGAGGATTTTAGGTACGCTTTTATTTTCATATTGAACCCTTTATCCTCTGTTGGATAAATGATTCTATGTTTTATTTCTTCAATTAATAAATATTTCCACCAGCATCATGAAAGTAGCCAGACGGAGATGAGGAAATTTCAAGCATTTGTTGGAGACAGCGGGGACATACCTGAAGCAGTTTGACAAAAGGCTAAATACTTTAGCTGTGAAAGGAAATAGCCTAGCGATGAGTCAGAAGGACAGGGGTTGGCCACCTCAAAATAGAAGCGACGCGCAGTGAGACATGGTTCTGGTATGTTCATTGTAATATTCGCGCCTAGAAGAAATATGATGCAGTAACGTGAGTGGCTGATGAAGATAACAGACACTCCTACGACGCCAAGATCCGCTAAAAACCGCCAAGTTACAGAAAATGTGGAACCAATGAGAAATGAATGCCTACGAGCGCGGCAAGACCAGCTTGGGTACGTGGTGGCTAGCATTCACGCGGGAAATCGCCTAGACAAAATCTCTACGATCGATTCTAGGATTAATGGGCATATTCTTGACCTGTGCAATGTTACGAGTTCAGTGATATTTATTTCATTCCTGTACCACCATTATTTCGAGAAATTTTTGTATAATTTCCCCCCCCCCCCCCCCCCCCCATCAAGACCTAGGGCCAGTTCATTTATAAGTGGCGTGAAAAGCCAAGACAACGACTATTACTCTGTGCGTCGACGGACGTAGACTTTTTACTTGTGTTCGTCTGAGGACGGAACGTATTACATTTGTGTGTCGAAGACACAAGTTTATTATTAATTTTGTGCGTCTAAGGACGTAGGCTGTTATACTTTTGCGTGTCATGAGGACATAGAAGTTATTGTAAATGTGTTAAATTCAGTGATAGATAGTCACAGTACTATATTTTGTAGGGGCAGTATCGTCGATAATTCGCCAACAAACTGTTACGGGGAAAGTAGTACCTGGAACGGCGAATTTAGTAGTCAGATATCAAGTGTATATTAATCTAACTTTCTGAATCAGCACGAGAGATGACATCGATTACCATAGAAGAAGTTTGGAATTCTCAACACTCCGTCCAGATGGCTGAGATGAGATAAGAAGCATTCAATTGGGAGATGGCAGCTGATGTTCTTTGACGGGTGACTGAACGAGAGATGAGTACAATATAATATTCTTTATTATTTGATGAATTAACTTATGGTTTATGGGACATATTTTTGTAAATACTTTGCTTGTTTGATTAACGTAGTATTTTAGTTTTGGTCTGACACACCTTTTGCATGGAAACAGCTCGCATATGTTATTAGTGGAAGGTTCTTGTTTTTGTTTGTTGTTTTAACTAACGTAGCTATGTGAACGGCCGTGTTTGCATATGTTACGCAATGCGGTTAAAAACGTCTCTCGGAGATATGTTGTGTTTCAGAAGTAGGACTGAGTTAATATAACGATACAGTAGATTGGAGGGTAATTAAAATTGTTTAAGGTTTATTATTGATCAGATTCAGTGAGATTATTGCCTTTGGAGCAATGTAATTTGTGACGAAGAGCAATCAGCTCTATCGTAGGTTTTAAATATTGTTTTAATAGTTTGTGAGCATCTATTCAGCAGACCTGTGTGAAAATCGTCATGTCATTCCCAGAGGTGTGATTGTGTGTATTTTGTGGTCATTACAAGCGGGATTTTCAGCTTAGACTGATTTCAGTCAGCTTGGTGCCAGATCCATATTGTAACCTTGCGAGGGCAATTGTGGATACTTTGATTATTGTCTGACCATATGTTGAGGTGGTTGAGATTTTTTTGCTGTTGGTTCCTTGAGATAACGGCACAGCTGGTCAGTTATTTATATACACTGGAGTTGGGACATGACGAGTATTGAAGGAGGGGGAGATGTTTCACAAGGCGGTCTGAACGTTGCAAGCGAGGTCATTAGTGAGGAGCGCTTATTGACTCCGTAATTACTTGAAATACAGAATAAGAACTGATCAATGGTAAAAATTGTTTAAATAAATGGGAGTTGCCTACGAATCACGATAATCTCCGAAGCGTTACCTTAACATGCAGTTTTGTTCATATAAAGTAATCTTAGCCGGCCAGGCTTTTGTTGTTGTTGGTTTAGTCCATGTTTATTTTCCATATCAGTGACCCGTGAAGTCACGTGCAATGCTGTCTTTCCTTGTGTGTTTATTGAGCAATTGGCCAGGTTGGCAGCTCAGCCTGTTAAGTGCGTCATCGCACTAATGAGGGTCTCAGGGAGATTCCTGTAAATAGTAGATTTGTAGTATGGGTGTCAGCATTAGATTTTAAGGGTTTTTATTAATGTCATGCCCATATCCATAAACGTTGATTTACGCGATGATTGTTCGTGAGCACCGTGGCTGTTAACCCGTTGTAAACGAACAGTCATCCAAGTACTCATTTCTCGTAGTTAGTCATCACGCGTACATGAAATTCAAATGCAAGGTAGTGGAACATGGATCCACATTTTTATAAAGGGGGAGATCCGTCTGACTCCTCAACATTGATAGATGTTCCTGTCATGGGAAAATTCAGGGAGGATATTGTTTATTATTGTTGTTATTTTCTTTTTATGCACAATTAGTCATTAAATCATGTTATTATTTTACGTCTTGTCTCCTTACTTTCTTAATTATAGTTTTAATCCTATGACCCTTGCCTCAGTAGAGCATGTTGTTTGGCGGACGTAAACATCACACTATGAACTGAGCGCGAACCCTTGATCAAGATTCTTGCACATAAACACTGCTATTCTGAAGGGTTCATAGGGATAAAACTGGCGCCCAACGTGGGGAAAACATTCATTATCATGGCAATGATGAATTTCAATATAATTCTTGGTGCAAATTTTATTTGTGACTATCAAGCAGTGATAGATTTGCACAAGAATACAGTCAGTTTTAGAGAGTTTGATCAGCTGAAGAATGTGGGATTGCATATGGATGAAATCACTACCGGAAGAGATGTAAATTCTTGGGCATTGGAAGCAATATCAGAAGAGACGGAAGAGGAGATACGAAAGGCAGAAGATAACATCGTAGAAGGGGCTGTTGTGGAACTAGATGAGGAGATTGAATCCCAGGAGATATGGTCTTTATTAACAGAAGGAGATAACAGTGATGCACAATTTGAAGAGTTACTACAGGAGCGGCTCAATGACATTCAACTTGGAGGTAAACACAGAAAACAGTTGGAAGAGATTTTAAGGAAGCACAAAGCAGTATTTGATACAGTACCTGGGAAAATATTAAATTTCAAATATTCTATGCAAGTCGAGGACTGGTCACCTTTCAAAAGCAGGATGTACCCAATTCCTGAAAAATATCGTGGTCAAGTTAAGGTCATTATAGATGATATGTTACAAGCTGGAGTGATAAGGAAGACACCTACACCTTATCTAAATGCGATTTTGGCAGTCACAAAACCAAATGGATCTATTAGACTTTGTTTAGATGCCAGAAATCTCAACAAGAGACTCATTTTTCCTGAGTATGACAGAGCGCCAATTATCAGAGACGTACTAAAAGGCTTTAAAAACAAGAGCATTTATTCATCAGTCGATTTGACGTCCAGTTTCCACCATCTTGAATTGGATGAGAAGTCACAGCTTCTAACTGGCTTCTTATTCGATAACCAGACGTATTGCTTCGTCCGAATGCCCTTTGGAGTCAAAACAGCGGGCTGTGCTTTAATCCGAGCCCTGGACCGGAATCTAACCGAGGAAGTTAAGGAGATGACGGTACGCTACATTGACGACATTCTGCTGGCATCCGACAACATTGAAACTCACATGGAGAATTTAGATAAAGTATTGGGCAACCTGAATGCATCGGATTTCAAAGTAAATCTGAAGAAATCGCATTTCTTCAAGAGCGAGATCTTATATTTGGGTCACGTCATTGACAAGGAGGGAGTGAAGCCAAATCCAGCTAAGATCGAAGCGATAAAGAATTTCCCTACACCAACGAGAGTTAAGCACATTCGGGCTTTCTTAGGCGTAACGGGATTCTTTAAAGAAAACTGTCCAGGTTATACGGAGACTGTAGCTCCCATGCAGGAAATGTTAAAGAAAAATAATAAATGGTTATGGAATGCGGAGTGTGAGAAGGCATTCCAAGCAACAAAACAGCTATTGGAAAACTGCATTAAATTAGGATATCCAGATTTCAAGCACAAATTTATAATCCAAGCGGATGCTTCACTAATTGGTATAGGTGCTATGCTCTACCAAGAAGTTCCAGCTAACCTGCAACACAGGACATATTTGGCATTTGTCAGCCCAAAATTGCGTAAGCAAAAGAGCAATAAAATGTGTAACATCATACTTGAGAATCTTCATTCCCAATGAACATCACAGATGGGTGGATAAAATTAAGGACGTAGAGACATGCATGAATTCTACCAGGCACGAGTCAACAGGACAAATCCCTATGGTCCTGCACAAGAACGAGTATCCAGTGAGAACGTGGAAAAGCATCATTAACTGTCCACAAGATCCCATGATAGCACCTGGCCTGCGAATTGAGAGAACGAGAGCCTACATGAGAAAACAAGCAGACCGCAGATTACGGCGAGTAAGAAATAAGAGGTTTCACAATGATCTTGAAATCAACCAGCTCGTTTTGGTGAAACGACCCGCTACATCGGACCCAGAGAAGAAGATCTTCAGTAAATTCTGCGAAAAGTTCATAGGACCCTATTCTATCGTAAGAAATCTTGGAAATAATGCTTACAGAGTGAAAGAGTTAAGCACAGGAACAATGTCAGTTTACAATGCAGCCAACTTAAAAAAGTATCGAAGAAGCGATCCATGAGAGCACCGAAATAACGATGCAGTTTGAATATATGGACGTCCTACTATCAACAAAGTGAACGGGGAGCAGTTGAGTACGGCACGTGAAGGAGGAAGTAGAGTTGGTGTTGACAAACATTAACGAGACGAGCAGAGTGTTGCCTCAGGCATCAGCGGGTCATGCAAGCAGACTGAGAGGGGAGATACAAGCAGGAAATGAAAACGAGTAAATGCCATTCAAGACAAGAGCGGCTAGACCAAGTAATAGAAAAGGGGTGATTCAGAAATAAAACAATTTGGCCTACGGAAGTCTTTTAAAATTGTCGACTTTATTCCTAAGTTCGAAATTTTGTGAGTGGGAGAGTTGTGAACCCTTTATCCTCTGTTGGATAAATGATTCTATGTTTTATTTCTTCAATTAATAAATATTTCCACCAGCATCATGAAAGTAGCCAGACGGAGATGAGGAAATTTCAAGCATTTGTTGGAGACAGCGGGGACATACCTGAAGCAGTTTGACAAAAGGCTAAATACTTTAGCTGTGAAAGGAAATAGCCTAGCGATGTGTCAGAAGGACAGGTGTTGGCCACCTCAAAATAGAAGTGACGCGCAGTGAGACATGGTTCTGGTATGTTCATTGTAATATTCGCGCCTAGAAGAAATATGATGCAGTAACGTGAGTGGCTGATGAAGATAACAGACACTCCTACGACGCCAAGATCCGCTAAAAACCGCCAAGTTACAGAAAATGTGGAACCAATGAGAAATGAATGCCTACGAGCGCGGCAAGACCAGCTTGGGTACGCGGTGGCTAGCATTCACGCGGGAAATCGCCTAGACAAAATCTCTACGATCGATTCTAGGATTAATGGGCATATTCTTGACCTGTGCAATGTTACGAGTTCAGTGATATTTATTTCATTCCTGTACCACCATTATTTCGAGAAATTTTTGTATAATTCCCCCCCCCCCCCCCATCAAGACCTAGGGCCAGTTCATTTATAAGTGGCGTGAAAAGCCAAGACAACGACTATTACTCTGTGCGTCGACGGACGTAGACTTTTTACTTGTGTTCGTCTGAGGACGGAACGTATTACATTTGTGTGTCGAAGACACAAGTTTATTATTAATTTTGTGCGTCTAAGGACGTAGGCTGTTATACTTTTGCGTGTCATGAGGACATAGAAGTTATTGTAAATGTGTTAAATTCAGTGATAGATAGTCACAGTACTATATTTTGTAGGGGCAGTATCGTCGATAATTCGCCAACAAACTGTTACGGGGAAAGTAGTACCTGGAACGGCGAATTTAGTAGTCAGATATCAAGTGTATATTAATCTAACTTTCTGAATCAGCACGAGAGATGACATCGATTACCATAGAAGAAGTTTGGAATTCTCAACACTCCGTCCAGATGGCTGAGATGAGATAAGAAGCATTCAATTGGGAGATGGCAGCTGATGTTCTTTGACGGGTGACTGAACGAGAGATGAGTACAATATAATATTCTTTATTATTTGATGAATTAACTTATGGTTTATGGGACATATTTTTGTAAATACTTTGCTTGTTTGATTAACGTAGTATTTTAGTTTTGGTCTGACACACCTTTTGCATGGAAACAGCTCGCATATGTTATTAGTGGAAGGTTCTTGTTTTTGTTTGTTGTTTTAACTAACGTAGCTATGTGAACGGCCGTGTTTGCATATGTTACGCAATGCGGTTAAAAACGTCTCTCGGAGATATGTTGTGTTTCAGAAGTAGGACTGAGTTAATATAACGATACAGTAGATTGGAGGGTAATTAAAATTGTTTAAGGTTTATTATTGATCAGATTCAGTGAGATTATTGCCTTTGGAGCAATGTAATTTGTGACGAAGAGCAATCAGCTCTATCGTAGGTTTTAAATATTGTTTTAATAGTTTGTGAGCATCTATTCAGCAGACCTGTGTGAAAATCGTCATGTCATTCCCAGAGGTGTGATTGTGTGTATTTTGTGGTCATTACAAGCGGGATTTTCAGCTTAGACTGATTTCAGTCAGCTTGGTGCCAGATCCATATTGTAACCTTGCGAGGGCAATTGTGGATACTTTGATTATTGTCTGACCATATGTTGAGGTGGTTGAGATTTTGTTGCTGTTGGTTCCTTGAGATAACGGCACAGCTGGTCAGTTATTTATATACACTGGAGTTGGGACATGACGAGTATTGAAGGAGGGGGAGATGTTTCACAAGGCGGTCTGAACGTTGCAAGCGAGGTCATTAGTGAGGAGCGCTTATTGACTCCGTAATTACTTGAAATACAGAATAAGAACTGATCAATGGTAAAAATTGTTTAAATAAATGGGAGTTGCCTACGAATCACGATAATCTCCGAAGCGTTACCTTAACATGCAGTTTTGTTCATATAAAGTAATCTTAGCCGGCCAGGCTTTTGTTGTTGTTGGTTTAGTCCATGTTTATTTTCCATATCAGTGACCCGTGAAGTCACGTGCAATGCTGTCTTTCCTTGTGTGTTTATTGAGCAATTGGCCAGGTTGGCAGCTCAGCTTGTTAAGTGCGTCATCGCACTAATGAGGGTCTCAGGGAGATTCCTGTAAATAGTAGATTTGTAGTATGGGTGTCAGCATTAGATTTTAAGGGTTTTTATTAATGTCATGCCTATATCCATAAACGTTGATTTACGCGATGATTGTTCGTGAGCACCGTGGCTGTTAACCCGTTGTAAACGAACAGTCATCCAAGTACTCATTTCTCGTAGTTAGTCATCACGCGTACATGAAATTCAAATGCAAGGTAGTGGAACATGGATCCACATTTTTATAAAGGGGGAGATCCGTCTGACTCCTCAACATTGATAGATGTTCCTGTCATGGGAAAATTCAGGGAGGATATTGTTTATTATTGTTGTTATTTTCTTTTTATGCACAATTAGTCATTAAATCATGTTATTATTTTACGTCTTGTCTCCTTACTTTCTTAATTATAGTTTTAATCCTATGACCCTTGCCTCAGTAGAGCATGTTGTTAGGCGGACGTAAACATCACACTATGAACTGAGCGCGACCCCTTGATCAAGATTCTTGCACATAAACACTGCTATTCTGAAGGGTTCAATATGGAGAGAAAATAAAAACCTAAGGAGAAAATTCAATTCTATTGTAAATCTTCGGTAAAACCTCAACAGAAATAAGACTAATGGCACTACTGTATAACTGTTAATATTTTTTTTGTAAACCTAAGTATTTACATTATTGCATATTTGGATTGGAATCAAACAAAAATAATACTAGGTTAGATAATTTCCTTAGAAAATCAGCACATATTATGCACAATTTCAGTATTTTCAATTATTCTTTCTCGAATTTTTGAATGTTATTTTTGCCCTTATGGCTACAATCTATAGCCCAGGAAATCCATAAGCATCCTGACACAAATTTGTCACCCAAGCCTTCAGAGCAAATGGACGCAATGATCCGAGACGATTTTTGTTGGATTTTGCGCATCTGTTCCTTGTTGATTTATCCCTTCCTCGTCCACACAAGAAGAATCAGCCTACTTTATTTCCACTACACTCAATCTATCACTACTTTCACCTAAACACACTGATTTGAAAGTGATCTATATGGCCACCTCCTGTGAGACAACGTTTCCTTTGTACTCTCAATTCTGAAACAGCGATGCTCGCGCGGGCTACTATTGTAGCCCAGACGACTTCTAAGTTAATACATCTGGTGTCAGTTTGGTGCAATTGGTTCAGTCGAAAACACACCCGTATGTTAAATACAGCAACAACAGGCAGCTACAGAGAGCCTCAATATTCCTATAGAGCATCCAGCGTTAGAAAAGACTGTGGAGCCTTATGGCGACAGTGTTGCTAACTCTAGGCAGAGGTAGCGCTGACGCCATGCGTTATGTTCACCCGCTTCGAGTACTGCGCTTTCATAAGTTAGCGAGACAACTACAACCCCAGCAGCTACCTGAAGTAGAACACGCAAAGGAAGGAGCAGTTTTGCAGGTGTTAACGGATTGGACCAGTATTTAGGATACTGTATGCGAAGAGAACCAATAACGACATTCATTTCGTTGTGATATAACGCATTACTAGGGGCGTGGTGGCTCAGCGGTCTAGCTGTGTGCCTCTCACCAAGGCGGTCTGGGTTCGATTCCCGGTCAATGCATGTGAGATTTTCGAAGTGAAATGCCATGTCCTGTGGTTCGGATTCCACGTAAAAAGGAGGTCCCGTGGCTCATAATCACAAGATTCAAGGTCACGTAAAACTACAATCTTCCTTCCTTCTTCCTAACGCATTACTGATTGACAGATGTCGAGAGCACAACCCTTCCTTCCTTCTCGGATGTATGCAAACGATGTTAACAATTTTTATGTCAGCAATACTGTTGATCATCACCTCTTTAGTTATTAGTTAGGCTGTATTTTAGTTTCTTTCAATTTTATTCTTGTTGTTTTGTTTCGATTAATATTTGTAATAGGCCTAATGTAGTGAGTTGGCCGTGCGGTTAGGGGCGCGCAGCTGTGAGCTTGCATTCGGGAGATAGTGTGTTGGAACCCAACTGTCGGCAGCCATGATTCGATCGAACAGAAAATAAAACAGACACACAACAGTAACACCAATGACGGATAGTGCTTCAGAACTGATGTTGTCGGCGGAACTGAGCACGTGCTCCACTCCGGGCGAGCATGGAGCACAGGACGAGGATCTTCTTTCCAGCGTGCTAATCTCGAAAATGTTTAAATTATTAAGACGTAATATAAACGATACTTGTATACAATAACAAAGGTAATCAGTTGGTAGA
The DNA here is from genome assembly GCA_946902985.2 of Meconema thalassinum. Taxonomy (NCBI): domain Eukaryota; kingdom Metazoa; phylum Arthropoda; class Insecta; order Orthoptera; family Tettigoniidae; genus Meconema; species Meconema thalassinum. Next base: position 168,812,681 of record OX336396.1, read on the forward strand.
TAATTGTAGGAAGCTATTATGACGAAAAATATATATGTTCAGAGTTCCTTCATGATAAAAGGTGAGGCAACAAAACCAGTGTTGGGGGGATTTCCGTTAAAAGTAAAAGCCCATAAGACCCACAGTCTTTTCTAAACGCTGGATGCTCTATACTCTGCGCTACAACAAAATAAATCACTGGGCTACATCTGTAGCCCGCGCGAGTATCCGAGGGTTAAGGTTGCAAATTTTTAATACACTTCTGCACCGAATGCACCGAATATATGTGCCAAATCACGTTAATATGTTTTTCTTTTATTTATTGCTCATTTCATAAGGGCAGCAATGTTCGACAGCGTATTTAGCAGTGGCGGGTGGCAGATAATTGTTCTGGGTGTTGCACTATTTTCATTAAGGGGCGGGGGTATGTGATAGAGTAAACGACTGCTTGATATCAGAGAAAACTGTACTCAATTGCGCGATAAAACGGATGTACGTCATTCATCACGAATGCCGCAGTTCAGAGAACATCACATTGACATCGGATGAAATGGATTATAAGTTAGTCCCTACATGAAAACCTTCAAGAGAACAAAACAACTCAAGTTATATAAGAGGGTGAGAAAGAACCGCGAGTGTCACAAGTACGCGCAAGGCTGTTGACGGAGCATCACAGATGTCTCCGTCCGTGCCTCGACTCCCTTGTTGCAATCAGTGGGCAACGACCTGCCGAGTTAACTGTTGGGATAGGACTTACTCGGTCTAACATCTCTGCCATACCCTTCACTATTGAGACCTGGTCGGTGCTCGGGCCTGGCAACGACCAAACGGACGAGCGCTCCTAGACAGTTGGCGCGCTTCGATTCCTCATACAGTTTATAGTAACTTTCTATAAGATTTCCTGAATTATTAATGAACAAAATTCTGAATTCTTTTTCATATAAAAGGAAACGTACAGCTTTTATTACTAAAAATATTATTACGGTGTTAATTGTTTTTCTTGAATTAATCTGGTCGTTGTGCAACACTGCAACCTTGTTACCGGCTGCCACTGGTATTTAGTATGTTAAACTGCCGCCAAAGCGCTCACAACAAGGCGCACACATTGACGTCATTAGTTGCCAACATGTCTGATACAAAATACATCACATGACACAGCCACGTAACGTGTTAGCAGGGTACGGTTGACAAAAACAAAAAGCATTGATCTGTAACCATTGTCAAAAACTATTGGGTTGGACAAAACGAAGGTTAGAATGGTCGGGTTGAGATACGGCCTTGGCCGCGCGAAGCTAGCGGGCCACTGCTGACAAAAAAGCATTGAGTAGTACAGTAAGCGTGGGGTTAGCAATACTGTCTTTGGTGATAATTCACGTGCCTAATGGCGGACACAGCTGGAATCTCATCTATATAAGTCGTGATCATATTTGGGATGGCGGGTGGGATATAGACAGCGGATGAGTAAACATCTATTACTACATCATCTCCAAATTGTATCCAGACTATCACTACAGGTTGTTTGAGTCTTCAGTCTTTTGACTGGTTTGATGCAGCTCTCCATGCCTCCCTGTCCTGAGCTAATCGTTTCATCTCTACATAGCTCCGACTCTCTACATCGGAGGCAATCTATTTAACATATTCTAACCTTGGTCTACCCCTACAGTTTTTGTCCTCGACCCTTCCTTCCATAACTAAGCTTGCTATTCCTGGGTGTCTTAGTATGTGTCCTACCAACCTATCTCTTCTCTTCATTAGCTGTCGCCAGAAACATCTCTCCTCTCCCACTCGTCTTAATACCTCTTTGTTTGTAACCCTATCTACCCATCTGATCTTCATCATTCTCCTGTAACACCACATTTCAAATGCTTCAATTCTCCTCTTTTCAGCTGCACCAATAGTCCAAGTTTCACTTCCATAGAGCGCCACGCTCCAGACAAAGGCTTTCAAAAATGACTTCCTAATACCTAAATCTATATTCGATGTCAGCAGATTCCTTTTTTGTAGAAATGCTTTCTTTGCCTGAGCCAACCTACTTTTAATATCCTCTTTGCTTCGTCCATCACTGGTTATTCTGCTTCCTAAGTAACAGAAGTCTCCTACTTCCTTCAGCTTTTCACCTGCCAATTTGATCTCCATAGAGATTTCTGATTTATTTCGGCGGCATTCCAGTATTTTTGTTTTACATTTATTTATTTTCATCATGAATTCTTTCCGTAAGACGGAGTCCATACCATTCAAAAACTCATTCAAATCCTCAGGCTTGTCGGCCAAGATGACGATGTCATCAGCAAATCTCAGAGTTGAAATTATTTCTCCTTGAATCTTCACTCCCACTTTAAATTTTTCTCTAATTTCCTTCATTGCTTGTTCAATGTAAAGATTGAAAAGTATGGGTGATAAGTTGCAGCCTTTCCTTACACCTTTCTGAATACCAGCTTCTCTCTCATGTCCTTCAACTCGAATGACTGCTGTCTGGTTTCTGTACAGATTGTATATCACCCTCCTATCCCTGTACTTTATTCCAATTGATTTCAAAATGTCAAACAATTTAGTCCAATCAACGTTATCAAAAGCCTTTTCTAAGTCTACAAAAGCCATGAACGTTCTCTTATCTTTCCTTATTCTACCTTCTAAAATCAGCCTAAGACTTAGTACAGCTTCCCTTGTTCCTACATTTCTCCTGAAACCAAACTGGTCTTCACCCAACTCCGTTTCTATCTGGCTTTCAATCCTCTTGTAAATTATTCTAGACAGGATCTTTGAAGCATGAGCAATCAAGCTGATTGTACGGTAATCTTCACATCTGTCTGCTCCCACTTTCTTTGGTATAGGGATGATTACATTCCTCTTGAAATCAGGGGGTACCTCACCTGTCTCATAAATCCTACACACCAAGTGAAATAACCTGATCAGACCTTCATCTCCTATGCAGCGTAGCAACTCAATCGGTATATCATCTATGCCTGGTGCTTTGTTCCTGCTTAAGTCTTCCAAAGCTCTATCAAATTCTGATCTCAATATTAAATCTCCTTTCGCATCCTCATCAATTTCCTCCTCCCTTTCCTTTACATGATTCTCAATCTCCTTTCCCTTATACAAACTCTCTATGTAAGCTTTCCATCTCTCAACCTTTTCTTCCCTATCTGTTAGAGGCTTTCCATTTGTGTCCTTAATATTACAGCACTTAGTCTTCTTTTCCCCAAAAGTATTCTTAATCCTTCGATAAGCTGTGTCTACTTTTCCTAATTTCAGACAATTTTCTATACCTGCACATTTCTCTTTCAACCATTCTTCTTTCGCTTCCTTGCACTTCTTGTTAACCTCATTTCTCAGACGTCTGTATTCTGCTTTCCCCTTTTCATCTCTTAGATTCTTGTGTTTCCGCCTTTCATCCATCAATTCTAGTATATCCTGAGTGATCCACGGTTTTCTACCTATTCTTTCTTTCCTACCAATGTTTTCTTCTGCGGATTTTGTTATGTCATTCTTCAAAAGTGCCCATTCGTCTGCAATTGAAGTTTGTTTAGGGGTTTTCATTAGTCCTTCCTTTATACTCTTCTTGAATCTTTCGTTTACATCCTTCTCTTTCAGTCTGTCTATTGCCCACCATTTTGGCTTTTGACTTTTCTTCAGTTTCTTCAACTTTAATCTGCATTTCATTACAACCAGATTGTGATCAGAGTTTATGTCAGCACCAGGATATGTTTTACAATCCAAAATCTGGTTTCGAAACCTCTGCTTGACCATAATGATGTCGATTTGGTAACGCCCTGTATCTCCTGGTCTCATCCATGTGTATATTCTTCTATTGTGGTTATTGAATAAGGTGTTAGCTATGGCCAATTCATGCTCGGTGCAGAATTCTACCAGCCTGCTTCCTCGATCATTCCTTTCACCTAATCCGAAATCTCCTACTATCTTCCCTTCTCTCCCTTTTCCTACCACAGCATTCCAATCTCCCATTACTATAACATTTTCATCACCCTTGATATACCTCAGAATTTCGTCTATTTCTTCGTAGACCTTTTCAACAACCTCATCATCAGCTTGACTGGTAGGCATATAGACTTGTACCACTGTAGTGCAGGTAGGTTTTGTATTGATTTTTGCTACAATAATCCGTTCACTATATTGCTCATAATATTCCACCCGCTGTCCAAGTTTCCTACTCAATATGAGGCCAACCCCTGCTTGGCCATTGTTTGATTTAGTGCTAATGACCCTATAGTCTCCTGACCAAAAGTCCTGTTCTTCCTGCCAGCGCATTTCACTAATCCCAACCAAATCCAACCGCAACCTATCCATTTCCCTTTCTAAGTTTTCTAACCTTCCACTTCCTAGCAGACTTCTAACATTCCACGCTCCGATCCGTAGAATGTCAGATTTCCTCTTTGTCACTTCTGTGATGTTAACCCCCTCTCGAGTAGTCCCCACCCGGAGATCCGAACGGGGGACTAGTTTACCTCCGGATTGAAATTTTACAAGGGAGGAGGCCATCATCACATGTAATTATGCATAGAGAGGGGCATATCCTCGGGAATAGCATACGGCTGTAGTTTCCCGTTGCTTTCAGCCGTGCAGCAGGACGCAGTGTAGCCATTCTTGGCTTATATTATCAATATCTTAACCGTCTATAAGACTAGTAAAGAATTGATTTATTCTGAGAGGCTGCTACTCCCTTTCAGAATAAGTAAAGAGCAATTCTACTAACAAAAATACTAACCTTCTACCGTACTAACAATTAAATACCAAAACTCTACTAACAAAAAACATAAGTTCCACCAACAACAAATACTACCACTAAAACAGTCTGTCAACAGGCACACTCACATGCACCCTCACACATCACAGTCTACTGAAACAATGAACTATAACTAATAAACAATGCAACTGCTACCAGACACACTCACACAGCACAGTCTAATAGAACAATGACATATATCTAATAGACAAACTAACTACCTACTTACAACTAAAACTAACTACATACTTACTGTCCTTTTATTTGAATTGAGAATATTTTCAAAATGCAATTTAGGCAGAAAATACTTACAAAATGTAATTTAGCTTCAAAATTGTCACAAAATGCAATTTAAGGGGGACGTATGCAAAATTGCACTAAGTGAGAAATGGTTTCATTTCGGCTGTATTAAGGTAAATAAGGAGTAACTTATATAATTATTCTTTGTTTTAATTTCCACTTTTCAATACTACCGTACTTACTTTGTTTGAGGTATTAGTTCCTCTGGGGGGGAGGAAGTAGTATTGAAAAGTGTAAATTAAAACTAAGAATAATTGTTGTATCAATCCGGAAAAAGATGTTTTTTTAAGATATTTATCGTAACTTATATAACAAAGGTAATATAATATTGTCTTTAGAGAGCTTAGAGAAGAGGGAGCAGAACTATGCATATATGAGGCAAGGGGTGCAGATCACTGGAACACAACAAATAGCGAAAGAGACAAGGTCAGGATATCGGGAGGAAAATGAAGATAGTCTCAAGTTAAAGGAGCATGGGTGAGAGTGGGACGGTATTTATTTTCAATGGGTCCTTTAAGACTAATGAAGGATTCTGGCAGACAATCCTTTTGATCTCTAGCATCTCCAGAAGATCCAACCTGTAACTTCTGTTGACATGGAGGACACTAAACTCAACGTGACTGTAGAAGTCATGAACATAATTATGTTCAGCAAAACTACAGGAGAGTCCAAGCATTTCAGTCAGCAGCTCCTCTCATGTTCTTCAACCTGTTTGTACTATATATCCTGGTTGAATAGTAGAGCAATGTAATGTTCATACCACAGAGTCAAACATTTCCCTCATTCAGCTCTCAATTAAAATTTTGGCAATAAAATGCTGTTCTAAACTAGGTTTGCTTCATCATATCCATTGTTTATGGCTATTTGTGTGTTGACTAATACTTCAGTATTGTAGACATACACTCACAAGGCGATACAACATGTTGTGAAATGTAGCCTATTTGTCAATCATCACATGCAGGACAAATGAAACTTAGTTTTAACAAGAAGTTCCGTGAAGAACTAAAGCCTATTTTCATGTATCCTACTTATGTTAATTGCCTCTATCAGCATTCAAAATTTCAGTTTGATTGCTATAATAGATCCGTAGATTTTGAGAACCGTCTAATATTTCGGTTGATCTCAATGTTGGTTTTTTAGACATGTAGATCTTAGAGTTATGTACTATTACATGAAGATTATTGTGTACGTGTAGTATTCAAACTTCAAACGAGATTTTAAAATTTCGCACAGCTACCATCTTGTGGTTATGAAAACAATTGAAATAAATTAGATGCCAGTGGATTAACATTTGTATAAGCATTTACCGTACCACGTTTCACTGCACTTGGGTGGTTAAATCGGGAGAAACGTCTATTTAAATATTTATACTTCGCGTCACCGCCATATTGGATTTGTGCTCAACAGGAATTTTGCTAATCTTTGTGCTTTAGAAAAGTTGTGGAGCGATCGTTGTTTCATTTTTACCTTTCATTTTACTATATCTCAAGGTGAGAGGTAGTTTTTTTAAATGCCCAGTTGCGAAACTCGTTTAATCCACTTGTGAATAAGGATCATGTCGTAATAGTACATTATGCAACGAGCCCATAATGGCAATAATTAAGACACGAGTATGTTTATAAAACGAACGTAAGCGAGTTTTATAATTTCCATACGAGTGTCTTAATTACCATTATAGGCGAATTGCATACGACTGTTTATGTTCGACGATAATTATAACTTTATTATATGTTTTAACACAACTATTCATAAATATCTGTGCATATTCAGTCACTAGAATTGTGTGATCGGAATGCAAGCGCTGGGTAGGATATCTCTGTTTTCCAAGCTCTCTGACCGACCGACGCATGCGCTCTGCGTGCTTGGCAGTTTATTTACGCGAACATATGGACGGTGCATTTTCGGTAATTTATATAGACATGTTGGATTTTGAGCGCTTGCGCGAAGGTATCCTTACCTAATTGGTCACACAACTGTTTCTTGAGCTCTGATTGGTGGGAGAAACTCTTTCATAATGAAAAAAAAAATAGTGTTATAATGAGCCTCATTATGATACAGTTTTCTGACACATAATGTTTACATTTCGACATCGTTGAACATAAAATTATTTATTTATTTATTCGTTAATTACAACACAATCAATTTTCATGTTTTATTCTGGCCCTTTCTTCTTTTTTCCCAAAAGCCTCTCATGTAGGCCTATACACTATGCTTCCTTATTTATTTATTAGCCTACTTTCGATTTCTGCAAAAAATGAAAGTAGACTTATGAGACCAACACAGGGCGAAAAAAAAGTGTGTCTGTCTGTGTGTGTGTATGTGTGTGTGTGAGTCTGTGTGTGTGTGTGTGTACTCTGAATGTCTGCCCCCCCCCTATCAATTCGAACACGGTGAACGCGAATTGAACGAAATTTGGTACAAAGGTAGCACTAGCAAAGGACACCTCAGTGTCATGTTTTATATCGCCGCCATCTTGACGGAAACGTAATGGCGGCCACACAAATATTCAAAGCTAAAATGTAATTACGACCAACCTAATAATCTAGTCTCTACCAAATTTTGCAACAACATATCTTTATGTGGGAAGCATATTCTGACCAAACTGCAAGATCATCAGCCCAATAGTTTGCAGATGGTGGCCAAGTATGTGTGCAAATCGATTCCCCCTATTAATTCGAACATGGTGAAACCGAATGGAACCAAATTTGGTACAGAGGTAGTACTAGCAAAGGGCACCTCAGTGTCATGTTTTATATCGCCGCCATCTTGACGGAAACATAATGGCGGCCACACAAATGTTCAAAGTTTAAATCAAATTACGACTAACCTAATCATCCGATCTCTACCAAATTTTGCAACAACATATCTTTATGGAGGAAGCATCCTTTCACCAAATTAATAGGTCATTAGCCTAACAGTTTGTGGATGGCGGCCATCTTTGTGTGAAAATCGATTCCCCCTATTAATTTGAACACGGTGAAACCGAATGGAACGAAATTTGGTACAGAGGTAGCACTAGCAAAGTGCACCTCAGTGTCATGTTTTATATCACCGCCATCTTGACGGAAACGTAATTTCGGCCACCCAAATGTTAAAAGCTAAAATGTAATTACGACCAACCTAATAATCTAGTCTCTACCAAATTTTGCAACAACATATCTTTATGTGGGAAGCATATTCTGACCAAACTGCAAGATCATCAGCCCAATAGTTTGCAGATGGTGGCCAAGTATGTGTGCAAATCGATTCCCCCTATCAATTCAAACACGGTGAAACCGAATTGAACGAAATTTGGTACAGAGGTAGCACTAGCAAAGGGCACCTCAGTGTCATGTTTTATATCGCCGCCATCTTGACGGAAACGGAATGACGGCCACCCAAATGTTAAAAGCTTAAATCAAATTACGACCATTCTAATAATTTGATCTTTACCAGATTTTGCAACATGCCTTTTTGTGGAAAGCATCTTATGACAAACTACAAGGTCATCAGCCCAATAGTTTGCAAATAGCGGCCATGTATGTGTGCAAATCCATTCCCCATATCAATTCAAACACGGTGAAACCGAATTTAATGACATTTTTTTTTACAGAGGTAGCACTAGCAATGGGCACCTCATATTCCTGTTTAATATCCCTATAGCACGTTGTATTGCAACAAGCTACTACAACCAACATTCAATTATACTCCTTGAAAAGGACAAAGAGTTATAACAATACCCATGCATTTATGAGAAAGTAGGCTATATGTTCTTTACTGAACATCTTGTTTTTTAATTTTATTTTATTTTACCTTATTTTATTTTATTTTGTTTTATTTTACCTTATTTCATTTTGTTTTATTTTGTTTAATTTAATTTAATTTTGTTTTGTTGTTTTATTTCGTTTTATTTTGTTTCAAATTGTGTTTTTTTTCGTTTATTTTGTTTTATTTCATTTTGTTTTATTTTGATTTTGTTTATTTATTTTGTCTTATTTTGTTTTGTTTTATTTTGATTTTCCAGAAAACAAACACAAAAACCAAAAACGCAAAGCAAAAAGTAGAAAATAACCAACACAAAAGATACGTGAGGCAAAGTCCAGAGAAACGTTTGTCATGAATATGATTCTTATTCACAAGTGGATTAAACGAGTTTTGCAACTGGACGACTCATATCGAGCATAATACTGTACCTTTAATTTTAACAAGGAAAGAATTGAGCAAATCGGTCAGGTAGAACGTCCGGAATGACTGACTTTGCTTTTCATCAATATTGTTTTAATACTTAGTAGGTTATATTGATTAGCATAATCTAATTATATTCTGATCTGTTGAACCTAAATGGAAGGTACTCGTACATTTAACGTACAGTATGTATAACTGACACTTTATATTATTGACTAGGATATTATTACTCACCCTTCTAAGGCCATCTGAGGTATTTGCTGCCAGACCCGTTTGGATGGACGATTCCAGAACCTTTCCATACATTTCCCTGACAGGGTAATCCCAAACATGATAGCGATATTCTCTCAAGTTACGCTTCAGTGTTAAATTCTTCCACATCCTGCAAACATATTGAGACATTATCACGACAAAATCCCAAAGACTTGGTGATTTTTGTGGTTATTAATTTCGGAGCTATACGACATCGCATGTAGCCTCGTTTTCTTGGGTGTATATGAAATCTGTCTGATAACCTGTGTCATTTTGGTGGATGTATCAGCGTGTGAATTTGTAATTAATTCATTTAATCATTGCCCCAGAGGAGTGCGTCAGGCCTCGGCAGCCGGCACAGTTCATATCCTCGCCGCTAGATAGGGGCTTCATTCATTCCATTCCTGACCCGGTCGGAGACTGGAAGCAGGCTGTGGATTTTCATTTCATTTGAAAGGAGATAGCCGTAAGTTAGACCATCCCGGCAGTAGCCTGGAGTCAAAGCGGGTAAACTATAGAAAAACAAAATAAAGTAGCTTGTCATAGCCGGGATTCAGCCCCAGGACCTTTGAATCCGGAGTCTAAGTGCCCCCATGACCACATTGTGGTGCAGTGGATAGTATTCTTGACTGTTTCCCTGGAGGTCCGGGTTCGATTCCAGGCTCTGTCAATACATTTTAACTCTGGTTTGAGGATTGAAAGTGGGTACACTAAGCCTCGTGAGTCAAAACTGAGAGAAGGTGGGTTCGATTCCCACATCAGCCATCCTGGAAGTGGTTTTCCGTGGTCTCCCACTTTTACTCCAGGCAAATGCCGGGATGGTTCCTAACTGGAGGCCACGGCCGACTCCTTTCTAATCCTTTCGTGAATTACAAATACAGATACCACACTAACACATGTTATCAGACATATTCTACACACACCCAAGTATAGGGGCTATATGTTCACGATGTCCAAGCCCCTCAAATGATACAACAACTCTAAGAACCCCGAAACTACAGACGATGGTTAGACTGAACGTGCAATCTACATAGTTTGATGAGATAAAAGTTATCGCTTCTTCATTACAGCACCGGACGGGTGAAGCGGCTTCGGTGGCGTAGTTGGTAGCATAATGAGCTTCTATGCTCAAGATTGCCGGTTCAAACCCGGCCGAAGTCGTCGGATTTTTTAAGAGCGTCAAGAATCACTCAGGATGCCTTCCTTCAAAAGGGAAGTAAAGCCGGCGGGCCCATGTCATGGATTTATGGCATGTAAAAGAACCTTCCATTGTCTACAATTGTGTGAAGCTAAATTTGTAGGTTAGATTTGATTAGCGCTCTATTAAGTTCCAACATTCGCCACCAAGTGCCAGGTGTGGTGGCATCTAGTAGCCAAGTTCACAGCTAGGTGTCGTTGACGGTAGCATTTGGTAGCAAAAGTAAGAACTACTTGAAATTGATCGTCTGCAGTCCTTACCTGAATTACAGATAACACACACTAATACGGCCATTACAATTAACACCGGTTATCGGACAGATTCTACACACACCCAAAGTACACGGGCTACATGATCGCGTTGTCGCAGCCCCTTAACTCCAACCAGACTGGCGAAAGACATCAACAGGGATAATGGCTGTTACCTAACCAGGACCACAAAGTGTACATTAAGATTTGAGATACGAACCTCAGTGCGAACGAATGAACACGAAGCTCAAGATATAATTTTTTTTTTCTTCTGTTATTAATAATGCAGTGAACTATAAAGGACAAGGATGCTATGTAAAACAAATGAAAGAAGAACTTCAAAAATTCAAAATTACTGAAGAAGATTGTCTAAATCGAATAGAGTACAGAAAAAAAAATTTTGGTCTCAAAATTCTTGTCGGGGAGAAGAAGAATCTCAACAGAGGAGAATGGACTGCTGAAAGAAGTGCTGCGCAGTCGACCAGGATGAAAGACTTCTGGAAGAGAAAGAAGGAAACTAGAACTATAAAGAAGTGATATTTGCGTGGTCTTTGTTGGCCTGTCCGCGGTGTATATATATATATATAATATATATATATATATATATATATATATATATATATATATAATGCAGTGAGTTCTCAGTTGCGTTTTATAGTATTCTGTAAGAAAGAAGTTAATGAAGCGACGAAAGTCTTTCTACATCGCTCAGTGTTTAGACCGACCTTGCTGTATGGAAATGAGAGCTGGGTTGATTCAGGATAACTGATACATAAGGTAGAGGTAACTGATTTGAGGGTAGCACGAATAATTTCTGCAGCAAATAGGTGGGGGCATTGGCAGGAAGGTACTCGTAATGAAGGGATAGGCTAGGTGAATCTGTTCGTAATAGCCGTCTCAGATGGTGGGGTCATGTGAAGAGAATGGGGGAGGAGAGATTACCTAAGAATTTAATGAGTTCAGATGTAGAGGGTAAGAGAAGATGAGGCACTGTAGACTTCGGAGGGGATGGTTAGATTCAGTGGTGAACGATTTCAAAGTGAGAGATGTACAAGGGTCATTAGCTTTCTGCGTCTCGGTAATCTCGGCAAACTATGGCGTCATTTGGCTGGCCAGGTGCGGAGAGAGTGGACCTCACAATACCCCGCTCCGCTGACTCATATCGTTAGTTCACATGTGTTTTGTCATTCACATGGACGTGTATCTGCAAAGCTTAGACGTTAGTGTTGCACGTTTAGTGAGTATTATGATTACTGTGATTGTTGGCCATGCCAAGACACCGATTCACATTGCGCGAACATGTGTATATCCATAATTTGTTCATGAAAAGCAGAAAGTCTTGTTCTGAAACAAGACGAAAATTTCTAATCAAGTTTCCAGGAAGACCTGTGCCTAATGCCAGTACAATTAGAAGGATCGCTAAATGATTCAATCAAACAGGCTCCGTAAATAATAAAAGAGTTAACTGTCAACGTTGTGTTCTTAGAGAACAAAAATTAGACGAGATTGTTGTCCATTCTTTCATCAGAAGATGTCAGGTGTGTGTTACAAGAGGACGAGGATATTTTCAGCATCGACTATGAGCACTGTAAGAACACATTATTGAACATGTTTGGTAAAAGTGCGCGCCCACCACCGACTAAACCGTCTACGCGCGCGATGAGCGCCAATCAACGCCTGCTTAGCTTGCCGTATTAACCAGGGCGCACATATATAATGATCCTGTACAAGCAGAAGAAGCGCCAGTGATAACTGCTAATAAGGCATCATGGTGGTGACTTGTTCGCAAACAGAGCCTTGCAGGTGTGCATTTTATTAGAACCAACTAAATAATTAATTCAAAATCATTTTATTGAACAACGGCTGACATCTCTGATATCACCCTACTTAGTAAAGTGTTCTCCCCTGTAGACTTATAACTCTTCCCATTTTTTTATATTTTTTTTAGCGTATGGCTTTTAGTGCCGGGAGTGTCCGAGGACATGTTCGGCTCGCCAGTTTTGTAGCTGCTTCGAGACGGACACCCAATGGGTGAGCTACAAGTACTGTTGGGGAGGAAAGTTGGAATGTAAGGACGAGGAGTTGGAAGGGAGCGGCTGTGGCCTATAGTTAAGGACCAACCCCGGCATTTGCCTGGAAGGAAGATGGGAAACCACAGAAGACCATCTTCAAGGTTCAACGATGTAAATATTATATGTCAGAAAACTGTATCATAATGAGGGTAATTATGGTACTAATTTTCATTATGAAATAGTTTCTCCAGCCAATCAGAGCTCATTCATTGACCAATTAGGTAAGGATAGCTTCGCGCATGCGCTCAAAATCCTACATGTCGGACATGATTTACATGATTTTAAAGTTGAAATTGGATATCGGATCAACCATTGTAGTTACAATCCCAAACACAAAGACAAAATCAGCACGAACCTTTACGGTAACAAGAAAATAATATGACATAGGCCTATGCAAGAAATTTATGATTCTACGTCCTGAACTTAGCAACACAGCATCCTTCTATATAAATTACCGACATGGAAAGTTCACCGTCCCATATGTTCGCGTAAATAAACTGGCGAATATGAGACAAGAAATAGCACTGTACCTTAATATCTCCAACTCCAATTTCTACACAGCGCATTGGTTGCAAACGACTTCGGCACTAGACATCATGCAGGCTGTAAACAATAGCATTGCCAAGCAAAGTAAATGGTCTCTGATTTCGAAATTCTTTGACCCACGCATGCGCTCTGTTCAGTCAGCAAACCACCCAGCGCGCTCTGTTCACTAACTGAAGTTACTGAATCCCACAGATATTTATGAATATTTATGTTAAAACATTATAACTGTACCTCAGAACCAGACGAACGTAAGTCCAAAAATTACGATTTTCAGGTTATTACATCATTGTATGTAGAATTTGATTCTACATTAAGCTATTACAACTTAAATCCGGCGAAACATCGCGTTTTGTATTTACTAAGGGTTGTAAGAACGTAAGTCCCAACCTATGATTGAGCCAGACAAACTTAAATCCACTTACGTTATTGTGGTTCTGAAGCGTTAAGAATACATTAAAACGCAAGTCCCATTAACAGACCTTGTCATAGTGCTAAGTCCTAAACCTGGTTTTATAAGTACAGCCAATATAACGCATGTCCATTCTTAAGACCTAGAACGATTTTATAAGTACAGCCAATATAACGCAAGTCGTTTTAAGTCCTAAAACGATTTCATAAGTAGAGCCAAAAACACGTAAGTCCAGTCCTGACTGAATATTGCGTTAATTCTAAAGGAAATACCAATAAAGGGGTTAAGTATTTACAACTTTAATAATGTCAATAGTTTTTTGCTGCCTAATTCAAGTGTTAGCTATGCAGTCATACTCAGAGTTCATTTTCTACAGTTTTTATGCTCTCCTGAAAAGTTGGCATAATGTGACTTACGTTAGTCTGGTTCTGAGGTACAGAAAAGTTATAATTATCGTCGAACCTAAACAGTCGTATGCAACTCGCCTATAATGGTAATTACGACACTCGTGTCTCAATTATTGCCATTATAGGCTCGTTGCATAATGTACTAATATGATGGTTAAATATTTGAAATAACTTCAGTGCCTTGTAAATATATTCAGTGCATTAAATCATGAAAAGTATACATGCAATTTTGGAAAACTGGCGTTGAGTCTAACAATTTGTACCCCTTTGTAGACTGGACGCTGAAAAGCAAAACAGTCTCAAAAGAAGATGTATGTATTATTGTATGTTGAGTAAGACTTTGAAAGTGACCGCAGTCAGGATTCGAAGACAAATCTCCTACTGTTCAGGCAAGAGCTAAAGTCTCTACCACCATCTCGGACCAGGCTCCAACTGCGGAACATTTCAAGTGTTACATAGAAAGGAGTTGTCTGTGATCCCCGAGACGATACACTAACAGTCTCTTTTGCGCCAGAGCCTGAATTTGACATTGGCTTTTTGAAATATAGAAATAACAGTGCTTTTTGTTTCAGGGGGGGGGGGGGGTACGCGTACCCTTTAAACATTTGAAGACTGTTTAAGAAAAAATATTCCTTCATTTGTATCTATAGTCCGGCAAATATAACTTCTGACCTCAAAGTTCATCGATCAGTCAACGCGCTGTTTACACCAGCTGGGGGAGATTTCGATCTATCGAATCAGGTTTTTTTTGGTCGGCACTAAGCACGCAGGCTAGTGTTTGGAGGTGGGGTGGGTTGTTATTTTGTGCGTGTGGTAAGTTTTGAAGGTGAAGAAAATAATGAACTATTTAACATCCACCCAGACATCGAAAATCTGAAAGTTAATGATTCGATCACAAACAATGACCGGACTTTGCAAATTGCCGAAAATTGCAAGATTGTGATGGTTTGTCGACTACAACTGAGAGTACCCCTTAAATTTTGTTTCTTCTTCTTCTTCTTCTACCTTATCCGATACGGACGTTGGCTACCACCATGGCTAACACCTTCTTATCCTGTGCAATCCTGAAGAGTTCCGTGGAAGACAGCCCAAACCACGTTCTTAAATTATCCATCCAAGTTATTCGTCTCCTTCCCGGTCCACGCTGACCTTCAATTTTACCCTGAAGTATAACTTGGAGCAGACGGTATTTTGAACTCCTCATCATGTGTCCCAAGCATTCCAATTTCCTCTTCTTAATTGTGTTTAACAGCTCAGGTTGGCTGCTCACACGCTGAAGAACCTCGGCATTACTCACATGTTCTGTCTGTTAGGTAGTCAGCCCGAAGGCTGGTTGGATCCTCAAAAAGTACCGCCGTTACGTTATGTGAGTAGATACCCACAAAAATCCAAGGCAGCGCTATTTTGAGGCGTTCTAGGCAAGAAGAGGAGTGAGGTAGTTTGCCATTGCTTTCCTCACTAAGTCAGAACAGTAGTCCTAACCCTATGAGTTGAACCTTTCACAGCATTCACAGGCACTGACTGTGCCCCGAATGCCATTACTAAGCACCACCCATACCTCAGTAGCATCCATATAATCACAGCCATGAGTGAGACTGAGACATCGGTGAAAAGCCACCTTTTACTCTAGCCTGTGCCAACTGACAAATGCAAAAGTACTGTATTCATCAAGAGATGGCGAACAGGCCAACTCACATGTTCTGTCCACGAAATTTTAAGAATCCGCCGGTATATCCACATTTCAAAAGCTCGAATCTTCTTTTCTGTAGCTACGGACAAGGTCCAAGCTTCAACACCATAAAGAAGGATGGAGTCAACATAACACTTCACAATTCTTGTCTTAAGCGTCATACTGAGATCTCGACAGCATAGTAGTTGTTTCATTGTCATGAAGATGACTCTAACCTTCTCTATACGGCATCTTATTTCAACCGAAGGATCCCAATTCTCATTAATATTCTGTCCTAAATAAACCAAACTCTTGACTCGCTCAATCTGATGTCCATCGACTAAAAGGACTTGTGACAGTGCTGGTTTTCGCGATATTATCATATATTTTGTTTTCTTAATGTTCAAGTGTTTTAGAAAAAAAAAAGCACTGGAAATAGCTCTAGGCAAACTTCCCTTTGGAGTTGCAGTCGTCAAGTAGCTTGCCTCTCACCAAGGTGAAACAGGTTCTATTCTCCATCAATGCATGTCATATAGAATTCAATGAGTTATTGAGCGACGTACGAGGAGCTAAACTGAAGTGTCAAAAATCTGTCAATCAGGCAACAGCCGACGATTCCGACAGTTTATTGCTCGCGTACAAGGACATTCACGCGAGAAACAAATAGTTCCAGAAGAACTAAGTAGCCTATTTTCATATACCCTATTGGTCTTCTCCATTAAGAACTATTCCACCTATTAAAAGGATCGCCGTGTTGAATTGTTCTATACGTAGGTCATAGAGTTATGTACCAGTACATGAACATTATTTCATAGGTTCATTATACGAATGTTCACTACGACTGCATGATTAGAAAACAAAATACAAAACTGAATTTAAAAAAAATCGCACAGCCACCATCTTGAGTTTGTAAAAACAATTGAATTAAATTATATTCCAGTAGATTTAATAATTTATAAGCGGTTTTACTGTGCTTGCATGATGGAACCGCGAGAAAACTCCATTTAAATATTTTAACTTAGCTTGACCGCCGTGTTGGTGTTGTACTTAACTTGGTTTCTGAAAGTCAGATAATATGAACTTATCTTAGTGTTTTCTATCTCCATACACAATTTCAGGGTGATATCATGCCGCCATGCTGAATTGGTGAAACGTATTGAGACCGTTTAGTTGACGTCAACAACCACGATGACTCAACTAACGACACATAAATCGAATAAATGGGTACCGTGAGGATCAGGTGACCTTCCAAAAAGGCTAAAGCGGCACGAGAGTCCGTAGTCCACAGGGATCGTGGTACATGGTGACGATGGTCATAGACCGCCTAAGGAAAGGTTCACCTTAAAACTAGACTGAGAAAATAAACATCCAGACTCATGTAAAACACCGTGAAAATTTATTAAAATTCACAAGCCCCTAGCCTAGTTCGGAGGGTTATAATCGGCTAGTCCGCAAATTAATAAATAAACTAAGATAAAGAACAGGTCCCCTACCTGAGAAGTTACTGAAAACCCTCGCGAAAGATCTAACTCACAATGATAAAGCAACAACAGCAACGCTAGGAATATGGCACGACGCAAGTCCCTAGTTCAAGTTACAAGATCAAGCTAATATCTGAATTTACATTTAACAGGGTAGCAAAACAAATCTAGGTTAGGATGGTACCATTTCGACATTTAAATTTAACATTAATTCAACTAGCTAAGTCCTATCAATTAACAAAATTTACGGCGATGACGTCCGTAAAAGAAAACAATTACATCCAAAAGCTAAGTGTACAGCCATGAAAAACAAACAATTTAATTATGCTTAATAACTATGTGCTAACAGCACACAATAAGGTAACATGTAGGGTTTAATACACTTGACATCATAAATTAATAACGAAATAGACACAGTAGTTTTATTAAAAATTCCTGCCTACACCTTGGTTTACTCTTTGTAAACCATAGTCATCTAATGTGTATAGTTACGGTGACGAATGCGCAGTTGAGACCACGTCTGACATCGCATGGCCTGAGCTCCACAAGCTACGAACTCTAGGTTCGCACATGCTTCAGGTCGCTACAAAAATGTCAACTGTCCTAGTCATTTCCTCACAAGGAAATTATCTTCGACTGCACGGCTATGTCAACAGTTCCAGAATGCAAAGAACAAAGTTAGATAGAAAGAATCGTTAGTTAGGCTTGTTTTACAACAATTATGCATTTTATTATTAGAACGTCGGTTTATAGGTTTATCGTAGGTTTATGGCGAATAACATTGACAATAGCCTGGGCACGGAGTGTCTCCAACTGAGATCATTCTCCACCAAAAAGGCTCGACTCAACAGTCGGAATATAATCAACGAGTATAACAACTCGGACACACAATAACACGGGTTACCAGCGGCGCTAAGCTCGCGTTCAATAACTCTGGGATAGGCCTGTACAACAGTTACCTTCCAAAAACATCTGGTCAACGGGATCATCCCCGGACAAAGCATACAATAACATCCTGCTCTAACAGGGTAGACTTCACCATCCTATAGAAAACCTTACATAACTGTACCTGTCATACGACAATACACGCAACAGAGCGCTAAACTAACAAAAACCGATCCATAAAACAAGTGATCAAATACAAGAGTGGAAACTGGTTTCCATAAGCAAAATAGCAATGAAAGGAAAAGCGAATACAAATCGTACTCTGTCCTCGTCTATAGTAGTTTTGTCTCACAATGAAGCAGGCGTGCTCTAGGTCACTGGGTTACATAACCAGTTTATTCAAGGCCGGCGATTTAATCAATACAAAACCTGCACTTGGCCGGTTCATAAAAAACTTTACCATCTGTTACGGATCTCTACAGAGTCCGTGTATCAAATGCACGCTATAAATCTGAGTATAGTAATACACTCCCGTCTTTCTACCAAAGACGTCTAAATGAAAGTAAACTTACAATAACTGAAGCTCTTTGCTTTAAAAATGCAACTCAGTAGTTGCTAGAACATCAAATAAAAAAACGTGTCTCACACGACACAAGAAAAATGTGATAAATGTGGCACAGATTCACATATTAGATCTGCTTAATGATACGTTGGGAACCGCGTTCGATGCTAGGCAACGAAACATTCCTTCAAGTTGTTAGGTTCAAACATGACCAAGAATAGCTTCTGAGCTTATTCAAAATGAAATATAATGCAATTACAAACTGGTAGTTACTGTCGACTACCTAAATGATACGACCGTTCTAACGACAGTCAGGGGTGTAACAAAGGATGGCTGCGAAGAATGCAGTCAATTAATAACCAAGGCATCTGATTGCCATAACTACAGTCAGCAAAGACTTGAAAATTACCCCAAGTAGGGTTGAACAAAATAGCCTCAAAATGACTACGATCAGGTTCAGCAAAAAGGTAGGCATTGACGTTCCACGACGTTCACCAAGCTGCACCAGGGCTGACAAAAATGTCTGACCCCGAGGGTGTCTCACTCTAAACTGAAATAAATGACATCTAACTAATCTAGTTACATCCCTACCTAGAAAAATGGCTGACACTGAGTGTGGTTGATTCACAAACTACATTAAAACTACTATACCACCAGAAACTAGAACAAAGAAGGGGTGTGACAAAAACTCACGAAATGGAGAAGCTCTCACTCAGCTTTCTATTCCACAACAAGGGTTGTACATAAACCTCTCTGGCTCTCTGGATCGGTATCCTCCTCATCAGGATTCCCATCTGGACTCCCCCAAAGACCAGGGTTCGATTTGTCCCTGTCGACATCTTCGTGGATATGCCTGGAAATGGCATTTTGGCTCCTTCCCTCTCGTTCATCGTTCTGGAAGTTCCACCATCATGCTGGTTCCTGTAGAAACGTCACCCCCCCCCATACTGGGATGGTATTAGCCCATGGTGACTGCTTCAACCATGGTGAATAAAAGTCCAATCACGTGGGTAGCGAAATAAGTTGCGTGATTATTCATCCTCTCACTTCCAAAATTATAATGTCCGTCGTGACTATTATAGGCTTCAATTATAAAATACGACACAGCCTTAATCTTGCAGATGTGGATTAGCATATGAGCTAATACTATATTATAATGCTGCACGTGCTAGTGACGCTACTTTTGTATCACGCAGCATCCGTGAATTATACGACGTTTCAAAGATGAAATTTCCACTTTGGCAATTTAAATATCTCATACTATTATAATCACACTTATTCAGGATAATTGTAACACTATTACCTGTATATTTCCACTAGGCATCTGCCCTCCACATACGCGTGGGTAATATGTGATGTCACAGCAATGTTGTGCAATACACTATACTTGCCAATAATTATTTCCCAAGCTTCTTATTTAATTCACTGGACTTCATCGACAGTGAATATTAGTATTTGCTTGCTCGATGGCACCTTATAATCACTTTTAACGCTAAACAGCGGATATTCTTCTACGTCTCGTAGGACAAATGTAATTCCACGCCTACACAAGGCGGATTCTCAAGACGCAGTGCTCCGGTACTGGGTGTCTCTAGAAAGTAGGTCGTCAAAACGAAAACGTTGAGCGACTACTTACATTCCTTTTTGCGTATCTGCAAGGGTATTACCTTACCTAAAGTAAAAATAAACATTCTCCAAAATGTTTTAATAATGCAGCATGACGAAATGGAATATTCTGAGTCTCGTAGGAAAGATAAAAATAATTAATAAGACCTCAGATAATAATTAGCAGTTTACACCAAAGTCAAAAGTGCGATTCACCGCTACTTCAAAGTATCGCGTGATCTCTCAGCTTCACGTGGCTTCCTGGGTGTGTTCAAAAGTACAACATCCCATCATAAATGCTCTGTCATAAAATATATCACATGAACCATAGCTCAGCGGGTTCATCTGCCTCTCTGTCGTTTCAAATAAAATGTTGGGATAACATTTTTATTTGCTTTGAAATTCATTCAAGAGTGATATTTTTTTAGATTGGCTGCATTAAAGGTTCCAATGCGTTCTCCTGTCCTAATGTCTTCTATCACATAACTTCCATTGTTTAAAGGCTGTCGGATACGACCAGGGCCATAATACAAGGATAGAATTTTCCCATATATGCGGTCTATAGGACTAGAAATTCCGGGTCTCCTTATAAGGATAAGGTCTCCTTCTACTAGTGGTTCTCTAAACCTCTGGCGTCTAGTTCTTCTCAAGCGCTTGGCAGCTTGTCTGTCCATAGTCTCTCTCGCAGCTAAAAGTCTGCTGGCATGTGATGGTTGTAAACAAGGTGGATTTACAATCACACGATCCCATATTCTCAGCGGCATCTGGTTCAAATGCAAGACCATAGGTATTTGACCAGTGCTTTCATGTACTGTTGAATTAATACATTTTGCCATAATAACAAGGACTTCAGTCCATCGCCAGTGTTCTTCTTGACAATATAATCGACAGAATTTTGCGATAATAGACATCACGCATTCTGCTGGGTTGCTCTCTGGATGTCAAATAGATGATAAAACATGACCTATTTCAAGCTCATTCATGGCATTGGCAAATTCTGCTGAGGTGTACTGTGATCCGTGATCAGTCAACAAGAATTGTGGCTTTCCTGCCTCCGGTATCACTTGACGTCTAATCCTCTGAATAATCTGATGTGCAGTAGCTTTTTGAATCGGATGAAGCATCGTATATTTCGTGAACACATCCACCGTTACAACGATGTATCGATTCCCACGACGAGCCTTAGGTATTGGGCCATACAGGTCCTGTGCATACAACTCTCTAGGTTGAGTTGGTAGTATTGGTCTAGGTTGTTCCTTCAAGGCTCTGGCATCAAGACAAAGTCTCAAGCTTCCATCTACCTTAACCACAGGTATTATGGGATTCAAGAAAGGAGTCGGTGATTTCTTGATTGTACCTGCTGCTTCCATCTCATGGATCTTCTTAGCAGCTTCTTCGAGATGTTTCTCGGCAATCGGATAGATCCTTTTCTGGAATGGGGAATCGTCCAGTAATACAAGATCATACTCGTAGTCTAATATCTCACCAGGTGTGGTGTCGAATATATCTCGGTATTCGTTCAGTATTGCCTCAAGATCCTCATGTGTGGGTGCTGATAACGATTCTGCCTCTTCGTCGGCATCTAGTGTCGCCTCAATTTCCTTGCCCTTTAATGCTTCGACTACGTCTACTTCGGATAGGAATTCCGGTTCTTCTTCAATTAGGCTCATCTGAATGGGTTCGTTCGGCTTAAACTCTACCGTATTCCGTCCCATGTCAATGATTCCATCATATTTTCTAATGAAGTCTGCGCCTAAAATGGCATCATGATGCAGGCCCTTCATTACGAGAAATTCGTGCAAGTACACGTGGCTCGAAATCTTCACAGTACACGAAATCTGGATTTTGCACGTTACAACGCGGTCAGGTATGACACCTCTGACTCTTATAGCTGAAATGGGCAACTCCGTCACCTCAGAGTTTGCTCTAAGTCTGGCATGGCAATCGGCGGAAATTACACTAATCATCGCTCCAGTATCGATGAGTATGGCTACACTGACTTCATTCAAGGTGACTACAATCTCGGGTAGACGTGTTAATTCATAATTGTGGTTCGTCGTTCGTCGTTCGTCCAACAAGTCTTCTTGGATTGGCTCCCAGAGTAATATAGAGGCAGTT
This sequence comes from Meconema thalassinum, assembly GCA_946902985.2. NCBI lineage: Eukaryota > Metazoa > Arthropoda > Insecta > Orthoptera > Tettigoniidae > Meconema > Meconema thalassinum. The sequence continues at coordinate 168,835,317 of OX336396.1, forward strand.
ACTCGGTGCTCAACCAAACAAGAATCTATTGATTTTTCGGAGTTTTTTTTCTGTCATGGCGAGAAGTACTGGGCTGGTTCTGCTCCGTCTCCTGCGCCGAATGTCTATTTTCCCTCGAAGTAGGGTTCCGTTCTCCCTCTTCTTGGATCTGCAATTCTCTCAATTGTTGGAGGTACTCACGGCTCTCCCGCGCTCTTCCTTTCCAATCCCTGTCTGGCTGGTATCTAGGGTCTCGATTTCTGTCGTAACCCCCACTATATCGATAGTCTCTACGGATACGTCCGTGTTGCTGATTTCTTCCTTCATTCCCTCGGCGGTTGTTTTCATGACGTCGGTTGTCGTCCGTCCTTCGGTCGAATCGCCGGTCCCAATGACTTCGCCGGTCATCATGTTGATTTCGAGTATACGGAGTGTTATTCCATTCTCTCCTGTTATAACTGTAATTGTTATCACGTCGCCCAGAATCCTCTGTGGTTTGTGTTTGTTGTGGCGTCTGGCTCACTTTATCAACAGTCGTCAGATTCATATGTCTATCCTCGCGCCTATCAGCCTTCTGCTGACGGTGTGTAGGAAACTGTTCTGTGTTAGCGTCCAACCTTCGCAGTATCTGATCACACTGCTGGAAAGTGGATGCCCCTGCAGCGATTAACACACGTTGTACATCCGCAGGGTACTGCCAAACAATTGTGTTCACCAAATCTTGTTCGGACAATGGAGGCTGAAGACAACGGAGCTTCGCGAGCTGTATTGCGAAGTAATTCGCATAACGAGTAGGTGTATTGGAACTGTACCTTCGAGTGTACATCTCAGCTCGGATGCTCTGCTGGATGTCGCTCGACCAATATGTTCTCAATAACGCTTCCTTAAAGTCTTGGTAGCCTGTGAATGAGTATCGGAATGCTCTGAACCAGGTACCGGCTTGTCCCTCAAGCAGTCGCTCTATAACTCTTAGTTCCCTCTCTGGAGTTACCATAGTATCACGTAAGTAGCTTTCGACATTTGCTAGGAATTCCACTGGAGTAACACCACTCCCAGTTCCCGAGAAGCGAGCTGGTTGCTCCTCTCTTGAACGAATTATGGTGACATTTCCCTGCGTATTCGCAGGTCTGAAAGTATTTTGCATGTAACTCTGCGTAGGAGTGTTAGTCTCATGACTAATTCGATTAGATGCTGGTTGAAACGGGTGAGCGTTAAAGTTCAAGGTCTGACCTTGCGCTATATTAGTGAATTGTGACGGTTGCGGTTCCATAGGCGCGCTGGGTTGGGAATGGGTAGGCATCATTCCTCCTGATTGAGATATAGGCGTTTCCTGAGATTCTCCCATCTGTGGGTGTACGTGTCTCTCTCTTGGAGTCGTCTCGAGTCTGTCCAGGCGTCTTTCTATTACTTCAAGACCTGGGATGGTTCTGGCTGCGACTTTGTTGCCTAAGTCGTTCAATTGCAGCTCGATCCTGTCAACCTTTCCCTTGAGGTTTGTGTCTACCTCGCGTATGGCCGTCCTAAGGTTATAACTGATGTCTAACCTCTCGGTCACCGCGACTTCCTCAAATCTCTTTTGTAAGGAATCGATATCTCCTTCAACTCTGGACATATTTTCTTGGATTTTACCCACATCGTCTCTAACCTCGGCTACCTTAGCCTCGACTGTAGCTTCGTGTTCGTTGAGGTCACCTCTCAATAACATGAGGTCAATTTTGTGTTCCTCATGATGAACATCAACTGTCTCACGTAGACTGGCTACGGTTTCCGTCAATTCAGAAATGTTTCTCCTGTTGGTGTTAAGTTCCTCTTTAATCTCCATCATGCCATCAACGATAGTCTTCACGTTGTTATTAACGGCATTGGCAGCTCCTCTCATCAAGATTAAACCAACGTTCATGGTTGCCATGTCCTTCTTCACATTTCCGATAAATCCCTCGACGTGATCTAGTCGAGTCCCGAATTCTTCCCTGGTATGTTCCAGATCTGCTCTCATGTCTATCTGGACTTTATTCAAGGTTGTCTGAATTTGAGCTGTGTGCTCCTCCAATCGGTTTTGCACCTCCTCCCTAGCTCTATCCATCTGGTCGGTTAAGCAATCTACGCGCTGGTTAGCCTCCTGATGGTGTCGTATGACATCAACCCTAACAGCTGCTAAACCTGTCGTCAGATCATTTGTCGCTTCTGTCCTATATGTGTCCATGTCTGCCCTGACTTGAGTTAAATCAGCCCTAACATTATTTACAGAGTGAGTGTTAATCTCTAAGTCCTGTCTTACATTGTTCATAGACTGAGTGTTAATCTCTAAGTCCTGTCTTACATTGTTCATTTCCTGTCTAACCTGGTCCACATGACCACTGACATTGTTGACTTCCTGTCTAACCTGGTCCACATGACCACTTACAGTATTTACAGCCTGAGTATTCTGTTGAAGATTGGCATTCACACCTGCCATCATCTCTCCAAACACACGACGAATAGTTTCCTCATCCATAGATAAGAAATATATGAGAAAGTGAGGGATCAATTTCTACTGGAACTTACAGCTATGATTAGTTACTTGGTGGTATAAAGCTTGCTTCATTTATATAAATATCACGAGTACAGCTGGAGTATGCAAACTAAGTGCTTCTACATTTACAAAGACAACGGTGAGCAAAGCAAAGTATTACATTTACTTAGGATGAGGCATCATCAAAGAAAATCCTATCCTTCATTTATTCAACACTAAAGCCTCACCCCATGGACTTCTATCAAACATGAATGCCATGCGGTCAATTGATCTGCAGTACGACTTTCTAAGTTCGTCCCAGTCCTGTCAATTTACCATTAATCAACATTAGGATCCTCAAAAAAAATAACATGGTACTGAGGGTCACCACGTTAACGTCGCCCCACGTTGGGCGCCATTTTATGAGACCGTTTAGTTGATGTCAACAACCACGATGACTCAACTAACGACACATAAATCGAATAAATGGGTACCGTGAGGATCAGGTGACCTTCCAAAAAGGCTAAAGCGGCACGAGAGTCCGTAGTCCACAGGGATCGTGGTACATGGTGACGATGGTCATAGACCGCCTAAGGAAAGGTTCACCTTAAAACTAGACTGAGAAAATAAACATCCAGACTCATGTAAAACACCGTGAAAATTTATTAAAATTCACAAGCCCCTAGCCTAGTTCGGAGGGTTATAATCGGCTAGTCCGCAAATTAATAAATAAACTAAGATAAAGAACAGGTCCCCTACCTGAGAAGTTACTGAAAACCCTCGCGAAAGATCTAACTCACAATGATAAAGCAACAACAGCAACGCTAGGAATATGGCACGACGCAAGTCCCTAGTTCAAGTTACAAGATCAAGCTAATATCTGAATTTACATTTAACAGGGTAGCAAAACAAATCTAGGTTAGGATGGTACCATTTCGACATTTAAATTTAACATTAATTCAACTAGCTAAGTCCTATCAATTAACAAAATTTACGGCGATGACGTCCGTAAAAGAAAACAATTACATCCAAAAGCTAAGTGTACAGCCATGAAAAACAAACAATTTAATTATGCTTAATAACTATGTGCTAACAGCACACAATAAGGTAACATGTAGGGTTTAATACACTTGACATCATAAATTAATAACGAAATAGACACAGTAGTTTTATTAAAAATTCCTGCCTACACCTTGGTTTACTCTTTGTAAACCATAGTCATCTAATGTGTATAGTTACGGTGACGAATGCGCAGTTGAGACCACGTCTGACATCGCATGGCCTGAGCTCCACAAGCTACGAACTCTAGGTTCGCACATGCTTCAGGTCGCTACAAAAATGTCAACTGTCCTAGTCATTTCCTCACAAGGAAATTATCTTCGACTGCACGGCTATGTCAACAGTTCCAGAATGCAAAGAACAAAGTTAGATAGAAAGAATCGTTAGTTAGGCTTGTTTTACAACAATTATGCATTTTATTATTAGAACGTCGGTTTATAGGTTTATCGTAGGTTTATGGCGAATAACATTGACAATAGCCTGGGCACGGAGTGTCTCCAACTGAGATCATTCTCCACCAAAAAGCCTCGACTCAACAGTCGGAATATAATCAACGAGTATAACAACTCGGACACACAATAACACGGGTTACCAGCGGCGCTAAGCTCGCGTTCAATAACTCTGGGATAGGCCTGTACAACAGTTACCTTCCAAAAACATCTGGTCAACGGGATCATCCCCGGACAAAGCATACAATAACATCCTGCTCTAACAGGGTAGACTTCACCATCCTATAGAAAACCTTACATAACTGTACCTGTCATACGACAATACACGCAACAGAGCGCTAAACTAACAAAAACCGATCCATAAAACAAGTGATCAAATACAAGAGTGGAAACTGGTTTCCATAAGCAAAATAGCAATGAAAGGAAAAGCGAATACAAATCGTACTCTGTCCTCGTCTATAGTAGTTTTGTCTCACAATGAAGCAGGCGTGCTCTAGGTCACTGGGTTACATAACCAGTTTATTCAAGGCCGGCGATTTAATCAATACAAAACCTGCACTTGGCCGGTTCATAAAAAACTTTACCATCTGTTACGGATCTCTACAGAGTCCGTGTATCAAATGCACGCTATAAATCTGAGTATAGTAATACACTCCCGTCTTTCTACCAAAGACGTCTAAATGAAAGTAAACTTACAATAGCTGAAGCTCTTTGCTTTAAAAATGCAACTCAGTAGTTGCTAGAACATCAAATAAAAAAACGTGTCTCACACGACACAAGAAAAATGTGATAAATGTGGCACAGATTCACATATTAGATCTGCTTAATGATACGTTGGGAACCGCGTTCGATGCTAGGCAACGAAACATTCCTTCAAGTTGTTAGGTTCAAACATGACCAAGAATAGCTTCTGAGCTTATTCAAAATGAAATATAATGCAATTACAAACTGGTAGTTACTGTCGACTACCTAAATGATACGACCGTTCTAACGACAGTCAGGGGTGTAACAAAGGATGGCTGCGAAGAATGCAGTCAATTAATAACCAAGGCATCTGATTGCCATAACTACAGTCAGCAAAGACTTGAAAATTACCCCAAGTAGGGTTGAACAAAATAGCCTCAAAATGACTACGATCAGGTTCAGCAAAAAGGTAGGCATTGACGTTCCACGACGTTCACCAAGCTGCACCAGGGCTGACCAAAATGTCTGACCCCGAGGGTGTCTCACTCTAAACTGAAATAAATGACATCTAACTAATCTAGTTACATCCCTACCTAGAAAAATGGCTGACACTGAGTGTGGTTGATTCACAAACTACATTAAAACTACTATACCACCAGAAACTAGAACAAAGAAGGGGTGTGACAAAAACTCACGAAATGGAGAAGCTCTCACTCAGCTTTCTATTCCACAACAAGGGTTGTACATAAACCTCTCTGGCTCTCTGGATCGGTATCCTCCTCATCAGGATTCCCATCTGGACTCCCCCAAAGACCAGGGTTCGATTTGTCCCTGTCGACATCTTCGTGGATATGCCTGGAAATGGCATTTTGGCTCCTTCCCTCTCGTTCATCGTTCTGGAAGTTCCACCATCATGCTGGTTCCTGTAGAAACGTCACCCCCCCCCCATACTGGGATGGTATTAGCCCATGGTGACTGCTTCAACCATGGTGAATAAAAGTCCAATCACGTGGGTAGCGAAATAAGTTGCGTGATTATTCATCCTCTCACTTCCAAAATTATAATGTCCGTCGTGACTATTATAGGCTTCAATTATAAAATACGACACAGCCTTAATCTTGCAGATGTGGATTAGCATATGAGCTAATACTATATTATAATGCTGCACGTGCTAGTGACGCTACTTTTGTATCACGCAGCATCCGTGAATTATACGACGTTTCAAAGATGAAATTTCCACTTTGGCAATTTAAATATCTCATACTATTATAATCACACTTATTCAGGATAATTGTAACACTATTACCTGTATATTTCCACTAGGCATCTGCCCTCCACATACGCGTGGGTAATATGTGATGTCACAGCAATGTTGTGCAATACACTATACTTGCCAATAATTATTTCCCAAGCTTCTTATTTAATTCACTGGACTTCATCGACAGTGAATATTAGTATTTGCTTGCTCGATGGCACCTTATAATCACTTTTAACGCTAAACAGCGGATATTCTTCTACGTCTCGTAGGACAAATGTAATTCCACGCCTACACAAGGCGGATTCTCAAGACGCAGTGCTCCGGAACTGGGTGTCTCTAGAAAGTAGGTCGTCAAAACGAAAACGTTGAGCGACTACTTACATTCCTTTTTGCGTATCTGCAAGGGTATTACCTTACCTAAAGTAAAAATAAACATTCTCCAAAATGTTTTAATAATGCAGCATGACGAAATGGAATATTCTGAGTCTCGTAGGAAAGATAAAAATAATTAATAAGACCTCAGATAATAATTAGCAGTTTACACCAAAGTCAAAAGTGCGATTCACCGCTACTTCAAAGTATCGCGTGATCTCTCAGCTTCACGTGGCTTCCTGGGTGTGTTCAAAAGTACAACATCCCATCATAAATGCTCTGTCATAAAAAATATCACATGAACCATAGCTCAGCGGGTTCAGTATTAACATATTGAAAAACACGATCGAGGTCGGATAAGGTAGCAGTATTTCCTTACCGAATTTCATTTAAATGTCTTCAGCCATTTGGATTTCATTAGGTGGTGGGGGGACACACGGATCACACATGCCGTCGGACAAAAAGGTTATTTGTATTTCATAGGATGAAAATAGGCCAAAATTCTGTTCGTCAATGGTTTACGGTAGAGTGTGAAAATGTATAGTTTCTTTTACTTCATGTACCGATATGAGTCATGTTACCAACTGTAAGTTGGGCCTCTAAGTTGAGGAAATATAGAAACAATTTCTACGTAGTATAAAACAATGTCCCCGAGTCTTGGATGTCACGGGTAATCTCAAGAACCACTGGATGGATTTTCATGCGGGTTTCACCATTCTGTAAAGTATTTCTCGAGGAATTTTTCTTTATAGAAACATTCATTTATTACCAAAGGAAGCCGTGCAGTAAAGATTTCAGTGAATCGAGTCAAAGAAAAGTCTTGCCATCCGAGCGCCCTTCAACCTTACGCTGGGTGAACCGTTAAGCAAACCTATAAATTTTACTATGAGTGTAAGAATTGTTCAGCATGAAAAGTTCTACAAAAAATCTGTGACAGCATATCTCTATGTTTAATACATCGCCAACTATAAGTGTTTTTACGTTTTTATTTCTTCCAACAATCTCCATTCAGTGGAAATTTAAATTACTAGCTTCGGAGTGAGTTTACGAGCTAGCGAGCGGGTCTATCACGCCAGCTTCGGCCAGCATCAAACTGTCGAGTCGTGTCGAGTTAAAACTTCAGAGAAGAGTGTATGTGTTTGGAGTTTCGGTGTTCACCTAGGCTTTTCTGAATTGCGTCTGACACCTACCGTCCGTGCGCCTTTTGAGATTACGCTGGGTAAACAGTTAAAGATACCGGGCGAGGCCGCGGTGGGTTGCTAGTAATAATTATAATAATAAGATAATTCACATCAAGAATGAGACTCTTTACAAAAAAAAAATGAAAAACACTCAGACAATATTTTTCCGGTCATCTTCTCAGAATCCCTCGCTATATTATTCTGCTAAGGCCCCATTCCAGTTTTGTACCGAAAATAAGGTCCCATTAACACCAACCTACACATATGGGGTACCTACAGGTTCAGCATAACCCAATGCGTAAGCGAAACGCACTCACTTACTCTTTAAATGCCTCACAATTAAATAAATACCTTAAAACATGTATATTTACGATGAAATAATGAAAGAATGCAACACGGTAACCATGGTAACAGAATCTCACAGGTCCATCTATTTCTGTAAGACGCAATTCAATTCCAATTATTACATTACTGTGAAAGTTTCCAGACAGTTATAAGGTTATCACTGAAACAAATCAAGCTGTCAAACTCATCAATACATACAGTATAATGCGCTTAAGGTAGTCAAAAGGCACTCTAGAATTTTTTCACGCAATTTTCACGTGTGAGTGTGGTACGAAAGGTCTTTTTCACCCGAGTATAAAGGGTCTCCGTAAACCACATTTAAAAGCCCATAAATTAACAGTGGCTGTGATATTCCCAGAAAACTAACTTCGCTCTGATAAACCTTTGAAGGAATGGCAAACCCCTAACCACTGCACGAGTAGCTGAATTGATAAAGTCTGACTATTCATACCAAGGATAAATCAGTCATAGCATTCATGATTGAGATTTTGCTAAATGTAGCCTACTCTTTACAACTAGAATATTCGCCGGCGAAGCCGCGACGGGTAATGCTAGTTGACTCTTAATAGATTAACCAAACAAATCATTGATTTCATCCGTAACCGCAAAACAGAACTCACATGGTTTACTAAGGACGAAAATATAAGATTCCAAGACAAACTTTACACTAAAATCCAAACCCATCATCTCGGAAGAAGAGCGGGAAAGAAGATCAGAAAGAATGAAGAGATACTGGGCTCTAAGGGAAGAACAACACACAGAGAAATGATTGATTCAACGTACCCCAAAGAGGGTGGAACGAAAGAAGAAGGTGGGCATAACGAATAAAACAAGTAGTTTCGTGAAGAACTATACAGCCTATTTTCATATATCCAACTTATATTAACTGCCACTAACAACATACACAAATTTCAATTTGATTGCTGTAATAGATTCGTAAATATTGAGAACCGACTAAATATTTCGGATGGTCACCATGTTGGATTTTATATATGTAGGCCCTAGAGTTATGTACTGTTACATGAAGATTATTGTGTACGTGTAGCATTCAAACTACAATCGCATGATTAGGACACAAGAAGTAACAAGGAGATTTTAAAATTCGCACAGCTGCCATATTGTGCTTATGGAAACAATTTATATAAATTAGATGCCAGGGGATGAACATTCGTATAAGGATTTACTGTACCAAATTTCACTGCACTTGAATGGTTAAATTGCGAGAAACCTCCATGTGAATATTTATACTTCGCGTCGCCGCCATGTTGGATTTGTGATCACCAGGTTATTTAAAGTCCTAGAGGTGAACTCAAGTTCATAGCCCCTATAAACATAAAACATCAGTTTGATTGCTACAATAGATTCGTAGATATTCAGAGCCGTCTATATATTTCGGATGGTCGCCATGTTGGATTGTAAAAAGTATAGGCCATAGAGTCATGTACCATTAAAGGAAAATTATTGCGTGGGTTCATTATTCAAACTTTCACTTCGATCGCATGATTACGACACAAGAAATAAAAACTTAATTTTAAAATTTGAACATCCGCCATCTTGAGGTTATGTAAACAATTGAACTAAATTAGATACCAGTGCATTACAATGTGTATAAACATTTCCTGTACCAGATTCCATTGCGTTTGAAACATTAAATCGCGAGAAAGGTCTATTTAAAATTTTCAAATTCGCTTGGCCGCCATGTTCGTTTTGTAGTTAACCGGTTTTTGAAAGTCTTATAGATGAACTTCCAGTAGTGCCCTTTATCTCCGTACAAAATTTCAGGGTGATACCGCTAATAGTTTCAGAGATATAGAATGCGTGTGAAATATTTCGCACATCTGCCATCTTGAGGTTATGTAAACAATTGAATGAAGTTAGATGTCGGTGCATTACAATGTGTATAAACATATACTGTACCAAGTTTTATTGCGTTTGGTTGGTTAAATCGCGAGAAACGTCTATTTAAAAGTTGCAAATTCGCGTGGCCGCCATGTTGGTTTTGTAGTTACCAGTTTTTCAAAAGTCACATAGATGAACTTCTAGTAGTTCCCTTTATCACCGTAAAAAATCCAGGGTGATATCGGGAATAGTTTCGGAGATATTGAATGCTGGTGAAATATTTCGCACAGCCGCCATATTGCATTGGTGAGACGTAACAAAATTTAAAGGGCACGGTCGGGGTCGTCCGGAATAGTGCTATGAACTTACCGAGTTTCATTGAAATCGCTCCAGCGGTTTAGAATTTATTAGGGGACACACACACACACACCTCACATACACACACACACATGCACACACACACGGACAAAAGGTGATCTCATAAGCCTATTTTTTCAAAATTGAAAATAGGCTAAAAATAATATTAAGAATTCTCATATTATATATGAATCGCGGCCAATGGCCATAGCTGGGTATTTTTGATTGAACACCCGAGGGCTCCCAACAAGTTGTACTTCAAGTATTTCCAACTTTAGCTACCAGATGCTACTGTCACTGACACCTAGGGGTGAAAGTTGGAACTTGATAGAGCGTTTCTAACTAGCCAAATATAACTCACACATTTTGTTACACACTACAAATTGCAGTGGTAGGTTCTTTTGTGAGCCATACATCTATGGCATAGACCCGCTGGCTTTACTTCCCCTCCGACGGAAGGCATACTGAAGGATTTTAACGCTCTTAAAAATCCGACAACTTCGGTCGGGTTTGAACCTGCGATCTTGGATGTAGCAGTTCAGCATGCTACCGACTACGCCACCGAACAACAACAACAACAACAACAACAACAACAACAACAACAACAACAATAATAATAATAATAATAATAATAATATAATAATAATAATAATAATAGTAATAGTAATCTCTCCAGATCTTTCACCCGTGGGTGACCTGCGTGTCATAATAATAATTAATAATAAATCTGACACGAAAGTCCAAATACAAACTCAAAATTAACAAACATAGGGAATTTTCATTCTTTGCAACATTAATCATAAATTCGTTAATTAAAATTGGAAAACTTAAGCATTTAACCGATATATTGGACCAACACAAGATCTTAATAACAGCACTTCAAGAACTTAGAAACACAGATCAAGACCCCATTGAATCTGGAGGATACCGTCTCTACAATGGACCTCCAGGACCACGAGTTATGAAAAATGTCCCCCAATTTGGTATGGGATTTTTAGTACGTACCAGTATTATTGATTCAGTGGAAGACTTTTCGTCGAACTCATCAAGGTTAGCAACTTTAACAATTAGGACAGGGAACAAAATATACTGTTTGATAAACGTTCATGCCCCAACTAATGACAAGGATGTCAAAAAATTTAGAGATGAAACGGACAATTTTTGGGAAGAACTTGCCTTACTAATATCAAACATTCCAGACACTCATGTTAAAATCTTGCTTGGGGATTTTAATGCAAAAATTGGTCAAGAAAGAAAATTTCGTCCAATAGTAGGTAAGTGGCCAGCTCACAAATTCACTAACCAGAATGGTCAAAGATTAATCACCCTTTGTGAAGAACATGACCTACATCTCGAAACTACTAGATTTAAGCGAAGACCACACAAACTTATGACCTGGAAATGCCCTAATAGTGCACTAGGGGAATTCCAGATAGACCATGTTGCAATGGATAAAAAGTTCTACAAAGAAATATATAACGTGAAGGTACTACGTGGGGGTCGATGTTGACTCTGATCATTATATATCCAAGATAAAGATCAAGTTAACTCCACGACGTAATCAAAAATCGTCAAACTCGACCATGCAAAGGCAATATGACCCTAGTTATTTAATAAATAATGTGTCCTATAAGGAGAAGTCTAAAACTCTCTTAAGTGACAAGCTAGAAACGATGGTTGACACACTGATAACCGTTGCTGTCGAAATTGCCCCTATTAGGAAAAGGAAAAAGCATGCATGGTGGAATGCGGAATGTGACGCTGCAATTCGGAAAAGACATACAGCATGGTTCAATGATCAGCAAAAGAGGACCACACAATCGCGAGAAGAATTAACCATTGTTCGAAGGGAAACTGCCAAAGAAATTAGGAGAATTAAAAGAGAAAATCAAAAAAGTCCATACAAATTATTGATGATTCCTTTAAACAACACAAAACAAGGGACTATTACAGGACATTTCGTCAATATCATTCTAAATGCAGCCCTCCTACACTATTAATGAAATATAAATCAGGTAAACTAGCCCACAATGATACTGATAATGCTAAAATTCTAGCAGATTATTTTAGAGAACTACTAAATGCTGATGAACCTAAGGAATATCTTGATTTTGAGCTTAATCCAAAAAATAAAACAAATTTACAGAACATTATTCCTCCTGACTTGATTGAAGTATGTGCAGCGATTAATTGGCTCAAAAATTATAGAGCAGCGGGAGAGAATTCATTGGTAGCAGAATTATGGAAATATGCAAATGAACAAGCCATCTCCAACCTCCATAAACGCCTCATCGATGTATGGAATTCGGAACAAATACCAGAGGAATGGAGAATGGCTGTAATCCACCCAATTCATAAAAAGGGTGATAGATCAGACCCGAACAACTACCGTGGGATTTCTTTGCTTGATGTAACATACAAGATTCTATCTAGAATTATCTTGACAAAAATTCAACAACAACTCGATCAAGAACTAGGAGAATATCAAGGAGGGTTCCGACCAGGTCGCAGCTGTCCGGATCAGATCATCAGTCTGAAATGGATAATGAAATATCATAGAATGAGACAAAAGGATTTGGTCATTACTTTTGTGGATTTTAAGAAAGCTTATGACAGTATCCATCGAGGGTCATTACTTAACATCCTTAGGGAATTTGGGTTACATCAAAAGCTTATCAACCTCATCGGCGTTACTTTGAAAGATACTAAATCAAAGGTTAAATTTCGAGGAGCCTTGTCTGAACCATTTGATATCCGGACTGGACTTCGACAGGGAGATGGTCTATCACCGTTATTATTTAATTGTGTTCTTGAAAAGATCATGCGTGAGTGGAACAAAACTTTTCCTCCAAATGTAAAGATTGGTACTAATATAAAACTGAATTATTTGGCTTTTGCGGATGACCTTGCACTGCTTGCAAACTGTATAGATGAGGCTAAACACCAAATTGAAGAACTTGGGTCTATTGCAGCAAAAGTAGGACTTCAAATTTTATTTGAAAAGACTGAAATAATGGCATTCTGTGATGTGGAAACACAAGCAATTACATTGATTAACAATAAAGAAATTAAAGTTGTACATAAATTTAAATATTTAGGGGAGATTATAACATGGAATTTGAATGAGAAAATAGATCAACAAAGTTAAGACAAGCGCAATATATTACTTGGTCTAGTTACAAAAAAATCACTCTCCATAAATGCCAAATTACGACATTACGAATCAGTTATTAAACCGGAAGCAATATGCATGTGAAACACTTTTCAAGTTAAACACTCGATCAGTTACAGACACATTACAGAAGACTGATAGAAGAATTCTCAGAGCTATAATTAATAAAAAAATATCAGGTGGATGGTCAATGGCCTCTATTACCAAATGAAGTGGTTTACAAAGAAACTGAGGCTATAGTCGATACTATGCGTAAAAGGCGAATTGCTTTTTTTTGGTCATATCTCACGTCTGCCGGATACCAGACAATTAAAAGTATTATTTACTTATTTTTTCAAAAGTAAAACAAAGAACTCTTGGTTTATGGAAATTCAAAATGATCTGGATGAACTCGGCTTGACAATGTCCCAAATTGCTAACAAAGATGAGAAGAATATCTTTTTTTTTAGCATATGGCTTTTAGTGCCGGGAGTGTCCGAGGACATGTTCGGCTCGCCAGTTTTGTAGCTGCTTCGAGACGGACACCCAATGGGTGAGCTACAAGTACCGTTGGGGAGGGAAGGAGGGAAGTTGGAATGTAAGGACGAGGAGTTGGAAGGTAGCGGCTGTGGCCTATAGTTAGGGACCAACCCCGGCATTTGCCTGGAAGGAAGATGGGAAACCACAGAAGACCATCTTCAAGGTTGCCGGCGGGGGGATTCGAACCTCCTCGCCTCCCGGATGTGAGCGACTGCCATCAGTCATGCCGTAACCACCACGGCTAACTCACCCGGTAGAAGAATATCTTGAAAAACAAGAACATCCGACTTCCCTTAAAAACCTTTACCCGCAAAACTTACACCATAAGCGATGCAGAGAGAGCGGCAAGGTCGACTAGAATGAAAATGTTTTGGGAAAAGAAGAAAAATAAGAATCTGAATCTTTAATATTGTTTTTGAGACATGTATATACTTGTTTTGGTTAAGTGCTCTAATGAGGGCGTAACATATGTAAATATATAAATAAATAAAAATCTGACCAGGTGCTATAAATACCTCGTTTGGTTGAATAACGTGATATGAGAGGTTTACTCACTCATAGATTTCGTCTTCGGCATTTGCCATGTTCCTGAAGTATTCAAGTGCGTTCGAATTTTCAGCCATGGTATATTTCACTTTGTCTTGAATCACCAAGTCTTCCAAGGATGTTAGGGTTGTCTAGAAATCAAAATACGAGACTAAGAACTTTATTAAATAGGAATACCATTTAATACCCACGGAATAGATTGCCACTGTAAAGATAGCCTAATATAATACTTTGCTGACCCTCGGTAAGTATTATCTGCTATTCCCGTTAAACATCCAAAATAATATGATAGAACCATTATCCTCACCCCTCATCCACACTCAAAGTGACCTTACCAGACCCAATACAGTACAGGTCCTACCAAAAGTTTAAGGACACATGCCTTATTCATGAATTCTACTCCTGCCCATAAATTTTTGCTACCAGGCATGCGAGACTTCACAGGTAACAAGAGCATCCAGCGTTTAGAAAAGACTGTGGGTTTTATGGGCTTTTACTTTTAACGGACCCCCCCCCCCCCCCCTACACTGGTTTTGTTACCTCACCTTTTGACATAAAGGAACTCTGAACATTTATATTTTTCGTCATAATAGCTTTCTACAATTATCTGCCTTTGATATTGCATACAAGAATTGTTTATATTACGTCTTAGTAATTTAAAAAAAATCGAGGTTAGCACGCTGGAAAGAAGATCCTCGTCCTGTGCTGCATGCACGCCCAGAGTGGAGCACGTGCTCAGTTCCGCCGGTAACATAAGTTCTGAAGCACTATCCGTCATTAGCGTTATTGTTGTGTGTTGGTTTTATTTTCCGTTCGAACGAATCAGGGCTGCGGACCCACTATCTCCCTTCAGGACCCAAGCAAGCGAAGCCGGCGAAGCCGGGTTCGCTGCGTGCGTTTTTAGCCTCTCAGCTCCCGTTTAGGGGCCTTTAGAGCTTTATCAAGGTGTAGGACAGGGTTCGTTTTAACTTAATGGATTGTGGATGTAGGGTATGGTACAATTGTGTCATTAATTGGCCAGGATATGACCTGAGGGAAGGTAGTGGGAAGGAGAAGGATTTTAGGAAGGGTAGGTTAGGGATGCAGTTGCATTAATAAATCAAGGTGAGCCTAAGCTCCTGGCGTACTTAATAGCTGTCAAGACAAGAAGAAGAAGAGCAAGGACAGTTGTCTACATGCAAATGGCATCGTGCAGAGGGCCCGCGGCCCGTTGGGCTCCATCCCGGAAGGGGCCGGCCGTGGCCGTCCCTCCGAGCAGGCACCCAACGGAGCAGCGGGGCAAGAGGGGTAATGAATGTGAACCTGGAGTGTGGGGGAGCTAATTAACAGGTAATTAGCTGTTGGAGGATATGCAAAATGCTTGTAAGGGCAGTGTTGTTGAATTTACTTGGACAAGGGGGAGTTATGGAAAAGGAAGGAAGCTTGTAGTTTAACGTGACCGTTAATCTAGTGATCATGAGCCACGGGACCTCCTTTTTACGTGGAATCCGAACCACATGACATGGCATTTCACTTCGAAAATCTCACATGCATTGACCGGGAATCGAACCCAGACCGCCTTGGTGAGAGGCATACAGCTAGACCGCTGAGCCACCACGCCCCTATAAGGGGGGGGGGGGGGGGGAGTTATGGGCATGGAGAGAAGTGAGGGGATGTTACTGGGCGTGTAAGGACGTTGCCGTTGCCAGTGTTGTTGTTTAAGCGCCTCCTTGATGTATCTACATCCTAAATAGGAGGCGGCGTGCTTTCCCCTGCAGTTTACACACGCAGGGGAGTCCCTGGGCACTTGGCCTTCACTATGACGGTGCGACCCGCCGCAGCGGTTGCACCTAACGTCATATTTGCACTCGTATGCTGAGTGATTTAGCCTTTGGCAACGGTAACACTGAATGATGAGTGTGGAGCGTTGTCTGGGAGGCGGGCGTCGCGACGCCTGTGTTTGTGAGGGTGAAGGGGGAGGGGAGGGGGAGGGCGCAGGTGTAGCAGCGCTATCTGAAGGAGTGGCAACTGCTGTAGTGACTGCATGTAGGGGCTTATCCAGAGAGGTTTGGATGCTCTTGTTTTTCCTCCTAGGCTTGCTAGGGGGTCGAACAAGCGCCTTCGAAGTTTGAGTCCAGTGCTCGCAATTATCCGGGACTGTTTGCGTGGACTCATCCAATAGTTCCTCATGTTGGATTTCCGGCTCAGTCTCAGGATTACATTCTGTTTGGGAGAGTGAATCCTGAGAATCGGAATCTGAATCAGGGAAAGGGGTGATATTCATAGCTGGGGGAATGTCTGGGTTTTGCTTAAGAATATCTTCTATCCGATCAAGATGTGCATTATCAGTGGGAATCGAATGCAAGCTCACAGCTGCGCGCCCCTAACCACACGGCTAACTCACTACAATATTACAAATATTAATCTAAACAAAACAACAACAAGAATAAAATTGAAAGAAACTAAATTATAACCCACCTAATAACAAAAAAAAAAAGGTGATCATCAACAGTATTGCTGACGTAAAAATTGTTAACATAGTCAGCATACAGTACATCTGAGAAGAAAGGAAGGGTTGTGCTCTCGACATCTGTCAATCAGTAATGCGTCATATCACAACGAAATGAATGTCGGTAATATTTGGTTCTCTTCGCGTACGGTATCCTTAATACTGGTCCAATCCTTTAACACCAGCAAAACTGCTACTTCCTGGGCGTGTTCTATTTCATGTAGCTGCTGGGGTTGTGTTGTCTCGCTAACTTATGAAAGGACAGTACTCGAAGCGGGTGAACATAACGTATGACGTCAGCGCTACCTCTGCCTGGAGTTAGCAACACTGTCGCCATAAGGCTTCCAGAGTCTTTTCTAAACGCTGGATGCTCTATAGTACGTCCTCAGAGGAATATTTCCTGTAATATTCATTGAACCAAATTGAACTATCGCACCTTGATCTGAGCTTTTCTTTTTATGTGTGAGATAAATTTTCAATTAATCATTATTTTTGAATAATTGAAGAAATCTGTGCAGTCTAATATGTGGATTACAGTCATAATTTTTGTTATGGAGAAATATTGACACCTGTGGAATGTTTTAAACTGTAATACTGCAACATAATCCGTTTCCATTAAAAATGTCCTTAGTTTTATAACTCTACAGAGTACTGAGGAAAAACACACTAGCAAACCCTCAAACTGAGTGAGAAATGCATCGAAAAGAAAGTTGTACCTAATCCAAACAGTGCTGGCACCTGTAGTACAGTGTTGACACTACAGCTTGAGATGAAAGTTATCTCGCTAAGTTGAAGGATTTCTCGACCAACCAAGGTCAACGATTGCACGTTTTATGACCTTTTTCTGCGGTTCCCTTGAGAGCTATAAAACAGGGGAAATTCTTTTTCGAGCTATAAAACAGGGAAAATTTTCTAATGGAAACTTATTATGTTGCAGTATTACAATTTGGGGAGCGTGATGGCGCAGTGGCTTAGCTGCTCGTCATTCACCCGGACGACCGGGGTTCGAATCCCGGTGACAGCAGTGTGAAATTTTCACCTGAAAAATCACGTGGCGTCAGGAAGGGCATCCGGCCTTAAATCCCCGGCCAAAACCAAAATGAGCCCGGTTGGCTCCGGAGACCCCAATTAATTGGGAAAATCCGAAGAAAGTTTTATTACAATTTAAAATATTCTACAGGTATCTGTGTTTATCCATAACAAAAAATATCACTGTAATCCACATATTAATAAATTCAAAATGAGGCGTGGGATAGTTTAATGAATGTGTCAGCAAATGCTCATCTAGTTACTTGTAAAGTATAGCATGCCTGAGACCAAACGTTTATGGGCAGGAGTGGAATTTATGAAATAGGCATGTGTCCTTAAACTTTTGGTAGGACCTGTACTACCAAATCCTCGTTTCCAACTAATCTACTTTCCACACCCTTAATGACATAGTGTTGGCCTACCTGATGGTGGTATTCTATAGGAAGTTTAATTAAAGAATTCGCACTTCTGGCCACACCCCATGAAAATCCCCGAAGAGTAAAGATGTAGCCAAATAACTGTGCCGCGCTAGACATACAGTATACACTAGCTAACATATAGCTTGTGATAACCTTGGCTTGATTAGAAGTACGAGGGCAGATCAAAAAAAAAAGTTGCACTTCCCAGTTATGGCCACCTAGGCTATACAACAGCAACACGCCTATGACGACATACAATGTAACAATGTAACGTCACTTTTCCACATAGTTTCCAAGAGACTCCAAACATTTCTGCGAACGCACAACCAACTTGTCGATGCGGGTTGCATAGAAAGTTCCTCCAGCGTTCTTCAACTACACGGGTACAGCGGCCTTCACCCCCTCATCGGTCTGGAAACGTCGACCACCGTGCTCCGTTTTGAGCTTACCGAACAGATGAAAGTACCATAGGTCGGGACAGTATAGTGGATGTTGACAGACCTCCCACTTGAAACGCTGTAGCAGTTCGCTCGTTTGGCGGGCCTTGTGATGTGTTGCGTTATCGTGCAACAAAATCACATCGGCGCTCAATCTCCCCCGGCGTTTCTCTTTAATCGCTTTACGCAACTGGTGCCTGCCTTCGCGATATTCGTCGTGATATCCGTGCGTCCGTCTTCGAATTGCAGACACCACTTTACGATCCCTTGCCGGGAAATGGCCCGCTCCCCATACACAGCACTAATTTCACGATGAATGTCCATGCAATTCTTCCTTTTGGCCCATAGGAATCGGATTGTCGCACGCACCTCATATTTGGAGTGAACGTCCAGTCAACGCGCCATTGCTTTTGGCCGCTATTCACACCATACAAGACGAGGCACCACAGCGACCTGCCTAACAGATGTGTGGGCAGTGTCTGTCCCTTTCTCCGCTGTGCCCACGTTTGCGACACACAGCACGCTGCTGCAGCGCGTTAGTGCAACTAACTTTTTGATCCACCTTCGTAACATATAGCTTGTGATAAGCTTGGCTTGATTAGAAGTAAAACCAAATCCCCGTGGCGCTACAGTATTTGAAGGGCCTAGTCCAGACATGGGCAAACTTTTTTAGGAGCATGGCCAGATGCGATACAAAATAATCTAGGCGGGCCGAAAAAAACAACATATGTTTATAGATAGATTATAAACGTTTTATATCTGAATTTTAAATCAAACAAAACTTATAGGCTACAAATGGTAGAAAACCTAGGAATAAATAACACACCTTCATTATTTGTTAGAAGAGGAAGGAGTATGTGCAACTGTGACTGTGCTTCTAAAGGTTTCTCATAATCTGGTTGAAACTGGGATGAGTTGTTTCTAACGAGGGAAGTACCCCAGCTCGAACGCCTAAAACCGACTGGCAGTGCGCTTAACAATCGAAGATATGTCTGTTCTACTACCCATCACAGGCATTTATCGGTAAAACCCCGTATTTGTGTACAATCAATGTTTGGAAATTACGGCGTCCAAAGATTGAAGAAACACAATTCTCAGCAGAAACTACCGTGCAACAGGCAATTCGGACCATTATATTAGGGAAAGTCCAGTCCTAGCAATTGGTCAGACCTTTAGCATGTATGTGGTAACATTACAAAAATATTGCAGAAACATAATTCGCAGCAGAAACTACCGTGCAACGGGCAATTCGGACCATTATACTAACAAGACATACACTAACCGGCACGAAAAATGCAACACTTCAATTTCGTACAAAAACCTAAATTAATTTTTAATTTATAACACTTTTATGACACTAATCTACTATAAAATGATGAAATATTGTAGTACTGTCCCATGTAGGTGTCTAACAATGAAAAAAAAGACGATTATAAACAAAGTTAACAAATTAAGCCAGAGATGCACACTTCAAGGAAAGAGCACTATAAGAGCGGGAAACTTTGAGTAAGCTCATAAAGGTAATGCACTTCTGTATTGATTTTATAAACTTCACCGTTTACTTCACAGACCTCGGAGATGATCTCTGAGACTTCTGTTCGCATCTTCAAAAGTGTGTATTGCCTCCTCTTGCACCACTGACGGCATTCAACCTCTCAGGGATGCTCCTGATTAATGCTGCAATGTCCTGTTGAGGAATCATCTCCCAATCTTCCAGGAGGGCATTCCGTAGGTCCTCTAGGGGTCTCTGGATAGCGCTGACGGGCTCCTCTCCCCAGCCGGTCCCAAACTGGCTCAATAGGATTCATATCAGGGCTTCGAGCAGGCCAAGCCATAGCATGAATCCCTGCTTTATCCAAGAACTCTCGCAACGTGTGGGCGTGCATTGTCTTGCATTAGTATGAAATTATCACCAATAAATGGAGTGAAAGCACAACATGCTCCAGAAGGATTTCCTCCACATACCAATGTCCGGTAAGGCTCCCATTCTCCACTAAGACCAAATCCGTCCTTTCAGCCATACTGATTCCTGCACACACCATCACAGAATCACTCTGAAAAGGCATCCTGGATGAGAATGTGTAAGGGGAATACCTTTCCCCTGGCCTTCTCCAGACCCTCTCTCTTCCGTCAGGTGATCGGAGGCCAAATCATGACTCATCGGTGAACAACACTTGTTCCCATTGTTGTACTGTCCTGCCATGATGTTCCCTTGCGAAGAGTAGTCGAGCTGTGCGATGTGCTCTGGTGCGTTCTGGGCTTGTAACTGGTCTTATGGATTGAACATTGGTTTCTTCCGATCTTCTTCGGAGGGTTCTCTCACTAGCATCAACCCCTCGAACATGGTAGAGTCGATTTCGTGCTTCAATAACAGTGGTGTGACGGTCATGGAGAACTTGAAGTTGTAAGAAGCGGTCATCTTTCTCCAATGTTGCTTTTCTCAGGCCTGTTCCTGGTCTCCTTGGAAAGCCTCCAGTTTCCCTGTACCTTCGTACGGTTCTCGAAATCGTGGAAGCTGTAGTCCTCAACACTTCTGCAACGTAATGCATGCTGCAACCATCTTCCACCAAAGCAACAGCTTTTGCAGCTTGTTCGGGGCTTAAGGGCATGTTTGCTCCAGAAAGCTAATTATGACAATCACAGAAACATCCTACGAACACATGTGATTGAAAAGGGAATAATTCAAAGTACAACAATAAGCGCTATAGAAGCGGGAACACATTATTGGCTCACATCCAGTGATGTGTTTTACAGGTTGCGCGGGTAAAAACAATTGAGGCTAGTGCAATCAACAATCGGCACTTCATTGTTTGCTTGCAAAGCAACGCCAATAGCATACCCCGTCTAAAAACAAGTAGTTCCGTGAAGAACTATACAGTACAGCCTATTTTCATATATCCTACTTATGTTAATTGCCACTATCAACATACACAATTTCAGTTTGATTGCTGTAATAGATTCGTAGATATTGAGAACCGACTAAATGTTTCGGATGGTCGCCATGTTGGATTTTATATATGTAGGTCCTAGACTTATGTACTGTTACATGCAGATTATTGTGAACGTGTAGTATTCAAACTTCAATCGCATAGTTAGGACAAGAAAAAACAAGGAGAGTTAAAAAAAATTCACAGCTGCCATCTTGAGGTTATGGAAACAATTGAAATAAATTAGATGCCAGTGGATTAACATTCGTATAAGGATTTACTGTACCAAGTTTCACTGCACGCGGATGGTTAAATTGCGAGAAACGTCCATGTGAATATTTATAATTCGCGTCACCGCCATGTTGGATTTGTGATCACCAGGTTATTTAAAGTCCTATAGGTGAACTTAAGTTCATAGCCCCTATTGAACCCTTTACCCTATGTTGGTTAAATGATTCTACTTTTATTTCTTCAATTAATATATATTTCAACCAGCATCATGAAAGTAGCCAGACAGTGATGAGGAAATTTCAAGCATTTGTTGAAGACAGTAGGGACATACCTGCATCAGTTTAACAAAAGGCTAAGTACTTGAGCTATGAAAAGAAATAGCAGAGCGATGTATCACAGGGACAGGTGTGGCTATCTCAATTTTAGAAGCGACGCGCGGTGAGACATGGTTCTGGTATGTTCATTGTGATATTCGCGCCTAGAAGAAATATGATGCAGTAACGTGAATGGCTGAGGAAGAAAATAGACACTCCCAAGACGCCAAGATCTACTAGAAACCGCCAAATTATCAGAAAATGGAGAACCAATGAGAAGAGAATGCCTACTTGCGCGCCAACTCCGGCTGGGGTACGCGGTGGCTAGTATTCACGCGGGAAATCGCCTAGACAAAATCTCTACGATCGATTCTAGGATTAATGGGCATATTCTTGACCTGTGCAATATTACGAGTTCAGTGATATGTATTTCATTCCTGTACCACAATTATTTCGATAAATTTTTTACATAAAATCCCCCTCCATCTAGACCCAAGGGCCAGTTCATTTATAAGTGTGTCGAAGAGCCAAGACATTGACTATTATTCTGTGTGTTGAGGACAAAAGACATGACTTTTATTCCGTGTGTTGAGGACACACTATTATTATTCTGTGCGTCTACGAACGTAGACTTGTATTTTTGTGTCGAGGACACAGGAGATTCATTGAAAAGTGGTAAAATCAGTGATAGATAGTCTTAGTACTATAGTTATAGGGACAGTAGCGTCGATAATTCGCCAACGAACAGTGACAGGGAATTTAGTACCTGAACAAGCGAATTTAGGAGTCAGGCATAAAGTGTATATTAACCTAATTTTTGTATCAGCGCAAGGATGACATCGATGAATGCAGAAGAAGTGTGGAAGTCTCAACAGTCCGTCCAGATGGCTGCTATGAGATAAAAGATCATCCAGTTGGGGAATGGCATCTGATGTTCTTTGACGGGTGACTACAACACGAGATGAGTACAAATAATATTTTATTATTTATTAAATTAACTTATGGTTTATGGGACATATTTTTGTAAATACTTTGCTTGTGTGATTTAATGTAGTATATTTTGTTTGATCTGGCACACTTTTGTTTGGAAGCAGCTCGCACAATGGTAGTTAATGGAAGGTTCTTTTCTTTGTGTTGTAAAGGAAGCTTGTAGTTTAACGTGACCGTTAATCTCGCGATCATGAGCCACGGGACCTCCGTTTTACGTGGAATCCGAACCACAGGACATGGCATTTCACTTCGAAAATCTCACATGCATTGACCGGAAATCGAACCCGGTCCGCCTTGGTGAGAGGCCAACAGCTTGACCGCTGCGCCACCAGGCCCCCCTCTTTGTGTTGTGTTAACTAACGTATCTATGTGAACGGCCGTGTTCGCCTAGGTTACGAAGTGCGGTTAAAAACGTCTCTCGGAGATATGTCGTGTTTCAGAAGTAGGACTGAATTAATCTAATTATATAGTAGATTGGAGGGTAAAAAATGTTATTGAAAATTATTATTGATCAGATTCAGTGTGATTATTGCCTTTGGAGCAATGTAATTTGTGACGAAGAGTACTCAGCTCTATCGTAGGTTTTAAATATTGTGTTAAATGTTTGCGAGCTTTAATTCAGCAGACCCATGTGAAAGGTGTTATGTCAGTCCCAGATGTGTGTACTGTGAGTATATTGTTGTGGTATTACAAGCGGGAACTTCAGCAGAGACTGATTTCTGTCAGCTTGGTACCAGATTCAGATTGCATCCTTGCGAGGACAATTGTGGATATGTGATTATTGTCTGACCATATGTTGAGTGGGAGGAGATGTTAGCGGCTGTTGATTCCTTGAGATAACAGTTCCGCTGGTCGGCTATTTATATACACTGGATGGGGGACATGACTGGTATTGTGGAAAGGGGTGAGTTGTTGTCACAAGGGCTGACTGAGTTTCGCAACTAGAGCTCATTAAAGTGGAGTGCACGACTGGCTCCCAATTACTTGAAAATAAATATAAATGTGAGAAACTGATCAATGGTAAAATTGTTTAAATAAATGGGAGTTGCCTACGAAACACGATTACCTTCGAAGCGTTTCATTAACATGCAGTTTTGTTAATATAAAGTAATCTTAACCACTCAGGTTGTTTGTTGTTGTTGGTTTATTCTTTGTTTATTGTACATGTCAGTGACTCGTGAGTCACGTGCGGCGCTGTGTTTCCTTGTTGTTGAGCATTCGGCCATTGTGGCAGCTCATTTGTTAAGTGTGTCACCACACTAATAAGGGTCTCAGAGAGATGCCTGTAAATAGTAGAGTTGTAATATGTGTGTCAGAATTAGATTTAAGGATTTTTATTAATGTTATGCCCATAGCCATAAAAGTTGATTTACGAGATGATTGTCCGTGAGCACCGTGGCTGTTAACCCGTTGTGAACGAATGATCATCCAAGTACTCATTTCTCGTAGATAGTCACCACGCGAACATAAATTCACATGCAAGATAGTGGAACTTGGATCCACATTTTATTAGAAAAGGGGAGATCTGTCTGACTCCTCAATGTGATAAATATTCCTGTCAGGGGAAAATTCAGGGAGGATTTTGTTTATTATTGTTTGTTTTATTCTTTTATGCACAAATTAGTTATTAAATCTTGTTATTATCTTACGTTTTGTCTCCTTTCTTTCTTAGTTATAGTTTTCATCCTATAACCCTTGCCTCAGGAAAGCACGTAGTTTGGCGGACGTAAACACCACACTATGAACTGAACGCGACCCCTTGATCTAAGATTCTTGCATAAAACACTGCTATTCTGAAGGGTTCATAGGTGAAAACTGGCGGCCAACGGTGGGGCTATTCACTGTGGTGTAACGGGGAGATTACACATGTCAATAGTGGCGCATTTGAGTAAAACTGGCATGCCGCAAGTGCAGGCAGATATGACAGTATTTAATCACCGGGAAGTGATATTTTATTAAAAGTAGTTGAGGCGAAGTGGATACCGCCAAATGTGTGAAAGATAAATTAAAATCAGGAGTTTGCAAATTAAAATACGGTTCACGTTGTGTCTTTTAAATTAAAGTAAAATTAAGATGTGATACCGGGCGCCCAATGATAAAGTTAAAACTAGATTTGTGTAGAAAGTCAAACTCATGGAAATATTAGGAGGCTGTAGCCTAAAATGACAATTAATACTTTGTTAATTAGTCAGTGTTAATATCAGATCAGGATAACTGTTTAATGACTAAATATGTGCTTGGGGTTAAAAATTAAATTGAGTAAAACTAGAACTACTCAGAGATGCAATCAACTAATGGGATTAAAGGTAAAAATAAATGAACTGAGTAGGATAAAGAAATTAAATGTGCATTGGATTTATGTGCGTGTCAAAGGGCATTGGCGTAGGCCATTTCCCATATGTCTCATATATATTGTAAAACATGGCAACGGTGGCGCAGATCCAGGAGATCATTGAAAGTGCGGCAAGGAGAACTCAGGAATTGTTGGATACTAAATTAGCAGAGCAAAGCGAAGCGTTGAACACTAAATTATCAGAACAGAGTCAATCTATAAACACTAGTATGGTAGAGCAAAGTGAAGCGTTGAACACAAAATTATCTGAACAAATAAACACTAGTATGGTAGAGCAAAGTTAAGCGTTGAATACAAAATTATCTGAACAAATAAATACTAAACTGTCAGAACAAAGTGAATCGCTAAATACTAAACTGTTAGAGCAAAGTGAATCGCTAAATACTAAACTGTCAGAACAAAGTAAATCGCTAAATACTAAACTGTTAGAACAAAGTGAATCATTGCGGACACAGTTAAATAACAGTAGAATTGAGCAAAATGAATATCAGGCGGAACAAGCTAGGTTATTAAAGAGTGAAATTAATGACACTATAAATTCACAGTTAGAGGCGCAAAATAATAAAAACACGAACCAATTAGCTTCGTTAACCGCAGAGATGAAAGAGCACACAAACCAACAGATGATATTACTGGCCCTTGATGTAAGCAAAAATAATGAGAAACAATTAGAGCAGATTAAACAAATGGAGAGTATTTTCGATAAAAAAACTTAGCATTCTCGATGAAACGGTGTTAGCTAAATTAGAGCAGATTGAAATAGCATGCACAATGAATACAAGCGAGGTCAAAATAGCCCAGGATAAGTTGGAAGGTCGATTTAAGGAGATGGAGAAAAGTGGCAGGGTCATTCAACAACAAATATCAGCAGTAGATGAGAACATTTCAGGCATAATTAAAGATATGGACCGTCTAGAAATAAAATCAGCGGAACAGTGGAAAAGCTTAGAAACGGAACAAGAACAATTTAAGAGTACATTAGACGAAAGGCTAAGCCAGATAGAAAATAATCAGGATGAAAATAAGAGCCAAATTGAAGAAAAAATAAGCACGATTAAAGAACAGATCAGGAAAGATTGGAAGAAAATGAATATTGATTCTAGAGAGGAAAGATCCACAATTCTTAAAACAGTAGGCGAAAACCACACGCGTATTCAAGCTTTGGAGCAAGAGGTAAAAAATAGACTTAAAGAACAGACAGACAGGATCATTAAAGCCGAACTTCGCTCATTAGAACAATCGTCTATATTTAAAACGGGAGCATTGAAAGACAAGCAGGATGACTCACATAGTTCCCACCCCAGCATAGCAGGAAGTCAGAATCAAGCAGAGAGCCCATTAACAACAAACACGGAAGGATTTCGTAAGAACGTAGATAGGAGCTCAACACCACAGGACGGTCATCAGCCCACACAACTTATTCAAGTAATTCGCTCAAATGACTACAAACCGCAGAAATACACCGAAAATTCAGGGGTAACACCTAAGGCCTTTATCAAAGAGATTGAAGACCATTTTAATGACACTGGAGTACCTGAAGCACGTATATTGAGAATGATGGAGAGATTTTTATCAGGGAATGTTCTCACCTGGTTTTTAAGTTTCAAATACACATTTGGAACCATGTCAGACTTTAATTTAGCGTTTCTGCGCAAATACTGGTCTCCCGCCATACAACAGAGTTTAAGAATGGGGCTTTACTCTAGAAAATACCAAACTACCCAGCAGACAAAATACTCAGATTTCTTTAACATGCAAATGCTAAAATTTCGCGATCTGGATTACCCATTAAACGAATCAGATTTGGTGATGACAATAGCAAGGCAAATGCCAGTTAATGTACAGCAAGTGCTAGTAGCAGCAAACGTCAGTACGGCCCTACATGCAGAGCAGATGTTACGGCAAATAGATGAGACCACATCTCATAGTCATTTTAGAGGAGGAAGACAACTGGAATTAGTCAACACTACAGAGGTCGTAAAAACAAAACAGGGAAATACTAAAACGCAGGGTACTAATACGAGCACCTCCACACCTAGGCGAAACCAGGAAGAAGGGGGAAAACAGACCATATCAGCGTAACGAAAATTACTTCAACAATAGATACCAGGGCAACAATAGATACCAACAGAGAGGATATCAACAATGGCGTGATAATCGAAGGAATGACAGGCCTTATGGAAGATACGGTGATTACAATGCCAATCAAAGATGGAAAGGAAGGAGAGATCAAAATCAAGGAGATCAACGTAACTATCGAGATGACTGGGATGATAGGCACGCTCAATCACAAAATTACTTAGAGGAGTTACACGCTAATCAAGGTGGAGAACTAGGAAGATGGGAAAAGGCCATTGGGAACAGAAAGAACCCGGATACACATACTGAGGAAGCTGGAAGTCTACTGAGACAAGAGGAATATCAAGGACATGAGCGACAGAAGGATGATGGGAGTCGAAATGGAGCTAAAAAAAATGTTAATTTTGGATCAAGGAGACAGTCTCTAAACACAACTGTCGGAAGTTGAAGATGGATGGATAGTAGCGAACATACAAGAATGGATTGCTTTACCAGAAGATTGCCTGGAGGAGACGGTGAAACCACGGAACGATGAAATTAGGCAATTACCCATTATTTACGCAAGGATTGGTGGAATTAATATAAGATGTTTATTGGATACAGGGTCACAGATCAGTCTAGTATCGGAGGCCTTGGTTCGAGAGTTGGGACGGACTCAGAATATTCCTGTAATTCCGGTACCACAGCTCAAAGTGAGGGGTGTTATTCCTGAACGCACCGTTACTTGTAAACGTCAGGCATACTTAGAGCTGAACATATTGGAACACACTTTTGGGCAAACATTCATTATCATGGCAAAGATGAATTTCAATATAATTCTTGGTGCAAATTTCATTTGTGACTATCAAGCAGTGAAAGATTTACACAAGAATACAGTCAGTTTTAGAGAATATGACCAGCTGAAAAACGTGGGATTGCATATGGATGAAATCACTACCGGAAGAGATGTAAATTCTTGGGCATTGGAAGCAATATCAGAAGAGACGGAAGAGGAGGTACGAAAGGCGGAAGATAACATCGTAGAAGGGGCTGTTGTGGAACTAGATGAGGAGATAGAATCCCAGGAGATATGGTCTTTATTGACAGAAGGAAGTAACAGCGATGCACAATTTGAAGAGTTACTACAGGAGCGGCTCAATGACATTCAACTTGGGGATGAACACAGAAAACAGTTGGAAGAGATGTTAAGGAAGCACAAAACAGTATTTGATACAGTACCTGGGAAAATATTAAATTTCAAGTACTCTATGCAAATCGAGGACTGGTCACCTTTCAAAAGCAGATTGTACCCAATTCCTGAAAAGTATCGTGGTCAAGTTAAAATCATTATAGATGAGATGTTAGAAGCTGGAGTGATAAGGAAGACACCTACACCTTATCTAAATGCGATTTTGGCAGTCACAAAACCAAATGGATCTATTAGACTTTGTTTAGATGCCAGAAATCTCAACATGAGACTCATTTTTCCTGAGTATGACAGAGCGCCAATTATCAGAGACGTATTAAAAGGCTTTAAAAACAAGAGCATTTATTCATCAGTCGATCTGACGAGCTCGTTCCATCATCTTGAATTGGATGAGAAGTCACAGCTTCTAACTGGCTTCTTATTCGATAACCAGACATTTTGTTTCGTCAGAATGCCTTTTGGGGTCAAAACAGCGGGCTGTGCTTTAATCCGAGCACTGGACCGGAACCTAACCGAGGAAGTAAAGGAGATGACGGTGCGATACATTGACGACATTCTGTTGGCATCTGACAACATTGAAACTCACATGGAAAATTTAGATAAAGTATTGGGCAACTTGAAAGCATCGAATTTCAAAGTAAACCTGAAGAAATCGCATTTCTTCAAGAGCGAGATATTATATTTGGGTCACGTCATTGACAAGGAGGGAGTGATGCCAAATCCAGCCAAGATTGAAGCGATAAAGAATTTCCCTACACCAACGAGAGTCAAGCACATTCGGGCTTTCTTAGGCGTAACGGGATTCTTTAAAGAAAACTGTCCAGGTTATACGGAGACAGTAGCTCCTATGCAAGAAATGTTAAAGAAAAATAACAAATGGTCATGGAACGCGGAATGTGAGAAGGCATTCCAAGCAACAAAACAGCTATTGGAAAACTGCATTAAATTAGGCTATCCAGATTTCAAGCTCAAATTCATAATCCAAGCGGATGCTTCACTAATTGGGATAGGTGCTATGCTCTACCAAGAGGATCCAGCGAACCTGCAGCACAAAACATATTTGGCATTTGTCAGCCGAAAATTGCGTAAGCACGAGCGAAACTATACTGTAACCGAGCTAGAATTGTTGGCCATCCTTCATGCGCTCCAACAATGGAAACGAATAATCTATGGTTACCCGATTGTTGTCAGGACTGACCACAAGGCATTAACATTCTTGTTTAAGACGTCAATGGCAAGCGAACGTGTGACACGTTGGTCTATATACATTCAGCAGTTCAGCATTGAAATTGAACATTGTCCAGGGAAGATGAACGTGATACCGGATGCACTCAGCAGGAATCCAGAGCCTGATAATGAAGAAACAGCGATGGTACAACACTTGGAGTTAACACCGAAGGACCGGGAATTCTTGGAGGAGTTACGTGAGATACAGCGAGAACAGGAAGCGGAACCATGGATGATGCTATTAATTAAATACTTCATAAAGCAACTACCTACAGGAACACCTGCATTTCGAGAAGCGAAAGCCAAAGAAGGAAGATATGTTTATGTCAACAATTTGCTGCACAAATGGGTAGATAATGACCACACCAAGTTACGCATATTAATACCTGCATCGTTACAACGAGGATTGACATGGCATACGCACGAAAGTTACGGTCACGTGGGCTTAGACAAGTGCGAAGCGACAATAGGAGAGACATTTACATGGCCACGTATGAGAACAACAATATGTGACGTCATTACAACTTGTGACCCGTGTCAGAGAACAAAGCCAAATAATTATTTACTGAGGCAATATCCTAGACCATTGCTACCTCAGAAACCATGTGAGTTGCTGGCGATGGACTGTCTTGGTCCAATTCCGAAGGGAAGGAGAGGTTGCCGTCATTTGCTAGTGTGCATTGATGTATTTTCTAAGTTTGTAGTACTATGCCCTATTCAGAAAACAACATCGAAGCAGGTACTCAGTCGCATTCGTAATAGAGTTATTCCAACCCTTGGAAAACCAGAGTTTATATTATCAGATCACGGCAGTTATTTCACAAGCGCCGAATTCAAGAAAGGAATGGAAGACATGGGTATAAAACATGTTTTAAGCAGTATCCGACATGCCCAAGCTAATCCAAGCGAGAGAGTAATTAAATCTGTAACTGCATATTTGAGAATCTTCATTCCGAACGAACACCACAAATGGTTCGATAAAATTAAGGACGTAGAGACATGCATGAATTCTACCAGGCACGAGTCAACAGGACAAATCCCTATGGTCCTACACAAGAACGAGTATCCAGTAAGAACGTGGAAAAGCATCATTAACTGTCCACAAGATCCCATGATAGCACCAGACTTGAGAATTGAAAGAACGAGAGCATACATGAGGAAACAAGCAGACCGCAGATTACGGCGAGTAAGAAATAAGAGATTCCACGGTGATCTTGAAGTCAACCAGCTCGTTTTGGTAAAACGACCTGCTACATCGGACCCAGAAAAGAAAATCTTTAGTAAGTTCTGCGAAAAATTCATTGGACCCTATTCTATCGTAAGAAATCTTGGAAATAATGCTTACAGAGTGAAAGAATTGAGCACAGGAACAATGTCAGTTTACAACGCTGCCAACCTAAAGAAATATCGTCGAAGTGAACCATGGTAGCGCCGAAATAATGACGCTGTTTGAATATACGGACGTCCTACTATCAACAAAGTCAACGGGGAGCAGTTGAATACGGCACGTGATGAACGAGGAAGTAGACTTGTTGTTGACAAACATTAACGAGGCAAGCGAGGTGTTGCCGCAGGCATCGAGCGTCACGCAAGAGTGGAAGGGGAAGAGACAAGCAGGATATGAAAACGAGTAAATGCCATTGAAGACAGGAGCGCCTAGACCAAGTAAGAAAAAGGGGTGATTCTGGAAATAAAACAAATTGGCCTACGGAAGTATTGTAAAATTGTCGACTTTATTCCTAAGTTCGAAATTTTGTGAGTGGGAGAGTTGTGAACCCTTTACCCTATGTTGGTTAAATGATTCTACTTTTATTTCTTCAATTAATAAATATTTCAACCAGCATCATGAAAGTAGCCAGACAGTGATGAGGAAATTTCAAGCATTTGTAGGAGACAGTAGGGACATACCTGCATCAGTTTAACAAAAGGCTAAGTACTTGAGCTATGAAAAGAAATAGCAGAGCGATGTATCACAGGGACAGGTGTGGCTATCTCAATTTTAGAAGCGACGCGCGGTGAGACATGGTTCTGGTATGTTCATTGTGATATTCGCGCCTAGAAGAAATATGATGCAGTAACGTGAATGGCTGATGAAGAAAATAGACACTCCCAAGACGCCAAGATCTACTAGAAACCGCCAAATTATCAGAAAATGGAGAACCAATGAGAAGAGAATGCCTACTTGCGCGCCAACTCCGGCTGGGGTACGCGGTGGCTAGTATTCACGCGGGAAATCGCCTAGACAAAATCTCTACGATCGATTCTAGGATTAATGGGCATATTCTTGACCTGTGCAATATTACGAGTTCAGTGATATGTATTTCATTCCTGTACCACAATTATTTCGATACATTTTTTACATAAAATCCCCCTCCATCTAGACCCAAGGGCCAGTTCATTTATAAGTGTGTCGAAGAGCCAAGACATTGACTATTATTCTGTGTGTTGAGGACACAAGACATGACTTTTATTTCGTGTGTTGAGGACACACTATTATTATTCTGTGCGTCTACGAACGTAGACTTGTATTTTTGTGTCGAGGACACAGGAGATTCATTGAAAAGTGGTAAAATCAGTGATAGATAGTCTTAGTACTATAGTTATAGGGACAGTAGCGTCGATAATTCGCCAACGAACAGTGACAGGGAATTTAGTACCTGAACAAGCGAATTTAGGAGTCAGGCATAAAGTGTATATTAACCTAATTTTTGTATCAGCGCAAGGATGACATCGATGAATGCAGAAGAAGTGTGGAAGTCTCAACAGTCCGTCCAGATGGCTGCTATGAGATAAAAGATCATCCAGTTGGGGAATGGCATCTGATGTTCTTTGACGGGTGACTACAACACGAGATGAGTACAAATAATATTTTATTATTTATTAAATTAACTTATGGTTTATGGGACATATTTTTGTAAATACTTTGCTTGTGTGATTTAATGTAGTATATTTTGTTTGATCTGGCACACTTTTGTTTGGAAGCAGCTCGCACAATGGTAGTTAATGGAAGGTTCTTTTCTTTGTGTTGTGTTAACTAACGTATCTATGTGAACGGCCGTGTTCGCCTAGGTTACGAAGTGCGGTTAAAACGTCTCTCGGGGATATGTCGTGTTTCAGAAGTAGGACTGAATTAATCTAATTATATAGTAGATTGGAGGGTAAAAAAATGTTATTGAAAATTATTATTGATCAGATTCAGTGTGATTATTGCCTTTGGAGCAATGTAATTTGTGACGAAGAGTACTCAGCTCTATCGTAGGTTTTAAATATTGTGTTAAATGTTTGCGAGCTTTAATTCAGCAGACCCATGTGAAAGGTGTTATGTCAGTCCCAGATGTGTGTACTGTGAGTATATTGTTGTGGTATTACAAGCGGGAACTTCAGCAGAGACTGATTTCTGTCAGCTTGGTACCAGATTCAGATTGCATCCTTGCGAGGACAATTATGGATATGTGATTATTGTCTGACCATATGTTGAGTGGGAGGAGATGTTAGCGGCTGTTGATTCCTTGAGATAACAGTTCCGCTGGTCGGCTATTTATATACACTGGATGGGGGACATGACTGGTATTGTGGAAAGGGGTGAGTTGTTGTCACAAGGGCTGACTGAGTTTCGCAACTAGAGCTCATTAAAGTGGAGTGCACGACTGGCTCCCAATTACTTGAAAATAAATATAAATGTGAGAAACTGATCAATGGTAAAATTGTTTAAATAAATGGGAGTTGCCTACGAAACACGATTACCTTCGAAGCGTTTCATTAACATGCAGTTTTGTTAATATAAAGTAATCTTAACCACTCAGGTTGTTTGTTGTTGTTGGTTTATTCTTTGTTTATTGTACATGTCAGTGACTCGTGAGTCACGTGCGGCGCTGTGTTTCCTTGTTGTTGAGCATTCGGCCATTGTGGCAGCTCATTTGTTAAGTGTGTCACCACACTAATAAGGGTCTCAGAGAGATGCCTGTAAATAGTAAAGTTGTAATATGTGTGTCAGAATTAGATTTAAGGATTTTTATTAATGTTATGCCCATAGCCATAAAAGTTGATTTACGAGATGATTGTCCGTGAGCACCGTGGCTGCTAACCCGTTGTGAACGAATGATCATCCAAGTACTCATTTCTCGTAGATAGTCACCACGCGAACATAAATTCACATGCAAGATAGTGGAACTTGGATCCACATTTTATTAGAAAAGGGGAGATCTGTCTGACTCCTCAATGTGATAAATATTCCTGTCAGGGGAAAATTCAGGGAGGATTTTGTTTATTATTGTTTGTTTTATTCTTTTATGCACAAATTAGTTATTAAATCTTGTTATTATCTTACGTTTTGTCTCCTTTCTTTCTTAGTTATAGTTTTCATCCTATAACCCTTGCCTCAGAAAAGCACGTAGTTTGGCGGACGTAAACACCACACTATGAACTGAACGCGACCCCTTGATCTAAGATTCTTGCATAAAACACTGCTATTCTGAAGGGTTCACTATGAACATTAAAAAATGCAGTTTGATTGCTAAAATAGATTCGTAGATATTCAGTATCGTCTAAATATTTCGGATGGTCGCCATGTTGGATTGTTAAATGTATAGGCCATAGAGTCATGTACCATTAAAGGAAAATTATTGCGTAGGTTCATTATTCAAACTTTCACTTCGATCGCATGACTACATCACAATAAATAAAATCTTAATTTTAAAATTCGCACTGCCGCCATCTTGAGGTTATGTAAACAATTGAACTAAATTAGATACCAGTGGATTACAATGTGTATAAATATTTCCTGTGCCAGGTTTCAGTGCGCTTGGAACATTAAATCGCGAGAAAGGTCTATTTAAAATTTTCAAATTCGCTTGGCCGCCATGTTCGTTTTGTAGTTAACCGGTTTTTGAAAGTCTTATAGATGGAATTCCAGTAGTGCCCTTTATCTCCGTACAAAATTTCAGGGGTTTACCGCTAATAGTTTCAGAGATATAGAATGCCGGTGAAATATTTCGCATATCCGCCATCTTGTGATTATGTAAACAATTGAACGAAGTTAGATGTCGGTGCATTACAATGTATATAAACATATACTGTACCAAGTTTCATTGCGTTTGGTTGGTCAAATCGCGAGAAACGTCTATTTAAAAGTCGCAAATCCGCTTGGCCGCCATGTTGGTTTTGTAGTTACCAGGTTTTCAAAAGTCACATAAGTGAACTTATAGTAGTTCCTTCTATCACCATAGAAAATGTCAGGGTAATATCGGTAATAGTTTCGGAGATATTGAATGCTGATGAAATATTTCGCACAGCCGCCATGTTGGATTGGTGAGTCGTAACAAAATTTGAAGGGCACAGCCGAGGTCGCCGGGAATAGTGCTATGAACTTTCCGAGTTTCATTGAAATCGCTCCAGCCATTTAGATTTTATTAGGGGGACACACACACACGAATCACACACACACACACGCACACACACACACGGACAAAAGGTGATCTCATAAGCCTATTTTTTTAAAATTGAAAATAGGCTAAAAATAGGTTG
Organism: Meconema thalassinum; assembly: GCA_946902985.2. NCBI lineage: Eukaryota > Metazoa > Arthropoda > Insecta > Orthoptera > Tettigoniidae > Meconema > Meconema thalassinum. The sequence goes on from OX336396.1 coordinate 168,870,771, forward strand.
AAGTGCTTCACTTTGATTAAGTAGATAATTACACAATAATTACACATCATTTATTGAGTGTTGCGTTTTTCGTGCCGGTCAGTGTAGATGTGATGCAGTATCATCTGGCAAAAGGTTGAACACTTGCTTGCAACAAGAAATCTTAACACATGCAGTACCATGTTTACATAGTCATCTTTCCCACAATAGAAGATACTGTGTTGTCCTTCATTCGACGTCGAAGTGAAAATGCGGAGTAGCAATGAAGATATGAAAAAACCAGCGGAATGGAACAGTACGCACCCTTAACAAGGGCAACATGTAGACATACTCCATTATTTACAATATTCCCGCATTGCAATAGTCCAAAATCAAATGCCACGGTGATCACATTATCACATACTCAGATGGCGCTGGCGACCGAACACGTACTTTTACAGATGAATGGCATTGATAACTATTGACATAGGTACAACTGTTGCCTATAATTTAAACCCACTTTCAGTTGGTTTTCGTCGTTCGAGCTGGAATACTTCCCTCGTAAGTAGCGCAGCTAAATGATGGTCTTTCAATTTATTTCTGATGCTATTTTTGCAAAGATTCATTGTAGAAAACGGATGCGAATATGGCAGTTATCTTCTGTGCCTGAGATTTCAAGTTTGGGAATTTTTATTTTGGTAGGGCCTTGTAGAACTCAATTTTCCAAACGTTGAGGAATAGTTGCTTCAATTCATTGTTACATTGTAACTCAATCAGTTGTAGCTGCTACTCTATTACACAAAACGTATAAATACAATGAGATTGAAACAGATTTTCACTTCTAGGTACAGTATACAGAACAGAAAAGATGAACTATGTGTAATTGTAGATAGTATAATTCGAAAACAAGTCGCGGGCCGGATTAGACTTGCTCAAGGGCCACACTTGGCCCACGGGCCGTACTTTGCCCAATAAGGCCTATGTCTACCAAGCGACCACTGCCTAGCCATTTGGCCTGCAGATTTTGGAGTGACGCGTGGTTAGCGCGTCGGTTCCCCTCAGCAGTTTATCTTGGTCTCACTGTCAGACAGCTATTCAATTGTCCTCACGAGGCTGAGTGGACGCCGTTCCAGCCCTCACGTTGGTTTCTAAAATCCCTGACAGAGCCGGGAATCGACCCAGGGCCTCCGGGTGCAAGGGAGGCGCGCTACCCCAACACCACGCGGCCGGCATATCATGATCAGAAGTGTTGACAGCTAATGCATCTTGGCTGTCACCGCGTACGCCAGGGTTGGTTCGATTCTCGGCTCTGCCAAGAAATTTAATTCTGGGTTGAGGACTGGAGCGCAGTATACTCAACATCTTGAGGCAAAACTAAGAAGAGGCGGGTTCAATTCCTACCGCACCCATCCTGGAAGGGGTTTTCCGCGGTTTCCCAATTCTACTCCTGGCAAATGCCGGTATGGTACCTAACGTAAGGCCACGGCCGGTCTTTTTCCCAAATCCTACCTCAATTACAAAATACACACACTAATACAGATATCACAGTGACATAGGTTATCACATAAATTCTACTCACACGAAAATTCGTAGGGATACATGACTACGATGCCGCAAAGCACATACAATAATCAACAACAACAACAACAACAGCTAACGCAACTGACGCAGCCGATGAAGCAGCAGGGAATGAATGAACTCTCTCGATCAGTTCATTAGTAACTATTGGACTTCTAAGGTGAGGCGATGATAAAGTAGGCTACTCTACAATCTAGAGAATACTTTTGGTCGAGTGTAATTTGCACAAGAAGGAGAAATCAGTTAAAGGTACCTTCGAAACTTCCGTAGACGTTTTCTGGTTCGACCGCACCATCAATGAGTTACGTGTAAGGACTCGTTCTCAAGTGGCTTAGTAGTGGTAAGTAATATTTTTCTTAAAAATCAGCAATTTTCTAGGTTTATGCCGTGTCTTGTGTGGGGTTTCACCTAGGAACACCAAGCTGGCTCATCAGTGGGCTCTTGGTGTCCGTGCCCGGACCCCACAAGAGTAGCGAACTGTGCACTACCTCCCTTCTTATGAAGCGCACTTGTGCTTCTTTACTGCGAGAGCTAAGAGCTCAAGCAGCCTTTCACCTCCCTATGAAGGCTTCCAAAGAGATGGTATATTGGCTTTCACGGCCTTTATTGGGAGGCGATAGGCTGCTTGAGCTCTTAGCTCTCGCAGTAAAGAAGCACAAGTGCGCTTCATAAGAAGGGAGGTGGTACACAGTTCGCTACTCTTGTGGGGGTCCGGGCACGGACACCAAGAGCCCGCTGATGAGCCATCTTGGTGTTCCTAGGTGAAACCCCACACAAGACACGGCATAAACCTAGAAAAATAGCTGAGTTTTAATTCCTTGGCCGTGAAAGGCAATATACCATTTTTTTCATATTATGTGCACATACTAGTACAGACATCACAGTGACACAGACTATCAGACAAATTCTACACATTCAAAAGTACACGGGGCCACATGACCACGATGTTCTTTTTCTTATTATGTACAGAACCACTACTACACCACTCCGGCAGCTGTCAACCCTTCTTCTTCTTTTCTTCTACTTCTTGCTTCCAATTTTGACCAATTGTACACCGCGTGTTTCTGTCCAGTTTTATATTCTCTTCCCAGAACTCGCTCATTCGTTCACTCCTTAATTTTCTCTGCTCCTCAGGTATTACGGGTTTGGGCCTGTTCCTCAGTTGGTCTTCGTGAAATTTGTGCTTATCTACTTGAGTTCTGAACTTCTTTCTGTTGAGGATCAATTCAGATGTAATATTGATTTCTTCTGTATCCTTCTTAACCTCCCCCACCGATTTCGTCGTCCTCCTCAATACAATTATATATTTCAAGAATCTTTTGGTCAATCGTTTGTCGTCCATTCTTACTAGAAGTCCGTAGAATTTCAGTCTTCATTTTCCCATTGTGTCCGTGATCTTTTCGGAATACTTGTAGAGATTCTCATTTCTCCTTTTTTCCATATTCCGTCTGTGTTCTTATGCGGTCGAAAATTTTCCTCAAGATTTTCCTTTCCTTGTTTTCGACACTCTAATGAAGCCAAGTTTTCACAAGCCATATCAAACTCGCTCGGGGATTTCCACGCCATGCGACCTGAATTGCAAAGTCTTAAAATAAACTCAGAGTATAAGATATTTAAAAATGAAATAAATAATTGGAAGTTAGTACCTTCATTCTCTCGACAGTGAGGAAGGCCGCCAGGTTCGCTGTGAATGTCGCCAACATGAGGACCACAAAGAGCCAATAGGCTGCCACGAGAAGTCGTGCAGAGGGTGCTTTGGGGACTTCTCCTCCTCCCTGAGAAGTGAATGATGTCAGTGAGAACCAGAAGCTCTCCTTGATAGTGAACAACCTGGAAACACGAGGACAATTTAAGTTTCTGTAACTTAAACAAAGAAACTACAGTACGTAGCAAATTTATTAGGCTCGACATAAAAATATGAGGCAAAACATTAACCATATTGGGATAATGCTTAGTATACATATTAACTTTGTTATGATATTAAAACGGTTTTACAACTGATAATACTCAAAATGCTCTAAATCTTTATTGGAACATGTTTTCGGTCCTTCAATGGAACCTTCTTCAGCTTATGTGCTTGACGTTAGCCTAATATCTTCATATGTATTATTTACGAAAACTTGACATTGATAACCATATAAACATACAAACACTATTACGAAATGGACGGCATTAATTCATTTTGAAAAACGTTTTTCGTATTAAAAACAAGAAGCAAAAGCTTAAAGTTATAATCTCTATATAAATAAAAAATTAAAGTTTGTCTGCTTTTTCTGAATTTCCTCGGAAATTTGCGATATTTGCGCGTTTGAGACTGTTTTATGACGGATGGGCGCAATTTTTTTTTTTAAATCTGTCTGTCTCTCTGTATGTCTGTTTGTTTGTCTGTGGACAACTTTGTGTCCTTATAACTCGAGAACGGCTGGGTGGATCAACGTAAAATTTGATATAGATATCCATCAGAGGCACGACACTAATCATTGATGTAACTTTTCTCCATACCTCTCATAAAAGGGTGCCTACGCCCTTAAAATACTTGCTGAAATAGGCGTAGAATGGTGAGACAAAGCTCATTTTCAGCCCCTCAATGTGAGAAACGAAACTCGGGGGCCCTTTAGGGCCACATTTTAAGGCCCTAAAACCAACATTTTTTGAGATATTCCCAAAAAACTAATTTCATTTAAACAACTATTGAAAGAATGCAAGCCGGTAACCATGGCGACAGAATCTCACAAGTCTATATATTTCTGTAAGACGCAATGCAATTCCATCTATTATATTAGTGTGAAGTTTTCAAACGGCTATAAGGTTACCACGGAACCAAATTTAGCTGTAAAATTCATCAATACGTTTAGTGCGTTGAAGGGGGTCAAGGGGTACCCTAAATATTTTTCACGCAATTTCCACGTGTGACATGTCATAAAGAATTATATCTCCAGCAACATTATTTTAAAACATTCCTGAATTCAAATAGCATTTTTTTGCGGGTTTTTAGGAATAAGACCATTGGAAACAAAAAAACCTGAATTTTCATGCACCGCAAGCCATTATAATTTATTAAAGGGGTCTTCTTGTGGATGTGGACTTGACACAACGGTGAGGGTCAGTCTTTATGTAAGGTGTATTGCATTTCGTCCACGGGGTTTTCAATTTTATTTTCACGACAGGAAGAACACGTTAGGTGAATTTAGTTTTAGCACATTCTAACTTATCATTTCTTTGTCGACAAACGGGTTCAATGTAAGGATGATTTTGTATGATACTGTGTGGTTGATATATCCATAAATGGACATCTGGGTGATATGTTGTAGGTTGGTTGCTTGAATCCTCAGTTTAGGGGCTGTGACTATGCAGTCATGCAGCCTCGTGTACTTTGTGTGTGTGGAATCTGTCTGCTAACCGGTGTTAATTGTGATGGCTGTATTAATGTGTGTTATCTGTATTTCAAGTAAGGACTGCAGGCGATCAATTTCAAGTAGTTCTTACTTTTGCTACCAAATGCTACCGTCAACGACACCTAGCTGTGCGCTTCGCTACTAGATGCCCCCGCAACCGGCACCTGGCGGAAAATGTTGGATCTAATAGAGCTTTAGTCAAATCCGACCTACATATTTAGCTTCACTCAATTGTAGTTAGTGAAAGTTTCTTTTACATGCCATACTGCTATGACATGAGTCCGCCGGCTTTACTTCCCTTCCGAAGGAAGGCATACTGAGGGATTTTCAACGCTTTTAAGTAATCCGATGATTTCGGCTTGGTTTGAACCCGTGATCATGGGCATAGAAGATCAGCATGCTACCAACTACGCAACCGAGGCCGCTGTGATATGTTGTAGTCAATGGATTTGTCAGTCGGCCTTTCTGTGTATCTTTATGTACGTCTATAACTCGCGCTCGGAAGTTTGAAGCATCGTAAAATTAGGTATGGTACCCATGAGGGTCAATGAACAAATCATTTATAAACTCTTCACCGTACTTCTCATAGAAGGTTGCGTATAGGAAAAAACTTTTCAAAATACATGCTAAAATAGCCGAAATATAAAAATTATCCTAGGAGGACGACCTAAGCATATGTTGCGCTTCTCAATGTGAGACACAAAATTCGGGAGTCTATAAAGTGTCTCCGAAAACCATTTTAAGGCCCTTAAATTAACAATGTCTCTGATATTCCCAGAAAACTAACTTCGCTCTGATAAACAAATGAAGGAATGACAAGCCCCTAACCATTGCAGCAGTAGCTCAAATTATAAAGTCTGGTTATTAATACCGAAGACCGTTCGAAGAGCGGGTACTTCTGCTAGTTCAATATATATACAAAAATATTTGTCTGGATTTCGAGAATTCTCTTGTGAAATGGGTCTTGTGGATGTTAAATTCAACTTGAAGCCCCCTATACTTTCTTAAAGTCGTCTCTAGATTTTTCGATTATATGTATAATGTTTTTGTAACTTGGTCCCACTCCGAAACTCCTGCCCTATTGGATGTCTTCTGTTAACTTTATTACTATATGATTGATCTTATTAACTTGCCAACGACGTCGTTTGGTTCAAAAATTGCGTGTTGATTTCGTATATCTTAATGCAGACATAAAAACCTTTCATTTCCGAGTCAAAATGCGACTCACAAAAGTCAGTGAAATGCTAAATCTGACTGTTATTTCTCCTTTTGTTATATTACTGTGTTACCTTTTCAAAGGCTCTTTTACTACGAGAATGGTTCTGAGCCATTTCCATGTTTATTTTATTAGAAAGTAGCGGACCCATATGAGAGTTCTCCCATGTGTATAAACCACCCACCCTTCTTTATTGGCATGTCTTATTAGAACGGTTATGTTTATATTTGGATTTTAGGTCAAAAATAATCAAGGTATTTTTTTTTCTAAAAATATAAATTTTAGAGGAATATGCATATCTAAATTACTTTCGTACAAGTCACAGACACAACTCAACTACCAACACTTATCACATTTGAATTGCAGCCAATGGCCATAGCAGGGCATTTCAATTGAACGCCCATAAGCACCCCCAACAAGTTCAATTTCAAGTAATTCCAACTTTGGCTACCAGACGCCACTGACACTGACACCCAGTGGCGAACGTTAGAACTTGATAGAGCGTTTCTAACGAAATGACGTGCAAAGTTTGGCTACAAACTACCAATTCCAGTGGAGCATATTGGAGGATTTTAACGCCCTTTAAAATCCGACGACTTCGGCCGAGTTTGAACCCGCGATCTTGGGCATAGCAGTTCGGCATGCTACCAACTACGCCACCGAATCCGTAACTACCAACATGTAAACCACTAATATCTCAAAGAGCATTTAAGTTGAAAATTGACACAAAATGTACTATATTTGTTTTGCACCAATTCGTTTTGGAAAGTACTGTACGAACAGATGATAGGGTCTATAACTAATTATTATACTTGCTCATAGACGTCGAATTGGCAAATGAAAATCCAAAGAAAACAGGAGACTTCTGTTACTTAGGAAGCAAAATAACCAGTGATGGACGAAGCAAAGAGGATATAAAAACTAGGTTAGCACAGGCAAGGAAATCATTTTTAAAGAAAAGGAATCTGTTGATATCGAATATAGATTTAGGCATTGAATCCTTCTCGGTTCAGATGGTAGGAAACGGACCAGAGGCTTATTGAGAATGCACAATCGAGCAGCGAGATGGGATGCGAACCCTGGATTATTTGGAAAGAACCCATGACAGAAACATATGGGGAATAAGTAAATTGAAAAGGATCTATCTCTTAAAGAATAACAGACTAGGTATGGGCAGATTTATCAAATTAATGCAGCGTAAAATGAATAAAACATTGCATATTCAATACACTTTTAGGCCAGCTTTAAGCTAAAATGTTCCCTGAAACTCGTAGGAACAGGCAGTGTGACAAGTAACCAATTGGTCCAGTTCAGTGGGCAGGCCTGACGGTTGCCAAAGGTCATTAACATCAGTCACCTAAGACTACTTCTGCGGAGGGTAATCCCGCCACTGACGTGGAGATGAGTTTAAAACGCCGCAGAGGGTAAGAGTAACGCCTCTTTAATCGAAATCTAGAGATTGAGCCAATATATAATTCCACAAAAGACCCCTTTTGGAAAGAGAACATAAGGCACATATTTAAGGAACTCTAAAAGGCTTTAATTAAAACAGAATCAGGAATCGCCGTGGAAGCATACAGATGTACTGTGTCCGCGTAGAATTTGGAGATGCTCTCAGGGATTTCCCGCTCCAGAGCGTCCCCACGCTAAGATTTATAAATATAAATTAATTGGCAGATCGGATTGATCTCCGAAGCGAATTATCGTGATCTACTCGAAATCTCACATAGGAAGATGGTGTCAAGAAGTCAAAAGTGACAATAATAAGGAATTGAGCTCCCGAGTGGAAGCTGCAAACTAATTTCTTAGCTCAAAGCTACAGTATACAAGCCTGCACACAGTCTTTTGAATCCTCAGACGAGGAACCCGACAGTCCGCATTCCGTATAGGACTCCGCGATAGGAGTAAAAGCATATAGTATAAAGTTTAAAGTGAAGTAATAATAATAATAATAATAAGTGAACAATACTCAAGTCTTAAAGCCTTCGAGAGGAAAAGTTCGCGAGACTTCGCGGTCTGAAAGTAGACGCCTCGAGGACAAGGTATCGAGTAACATATTTAAATAAAGTGTGAAATAGTAACGAGTATCTGAGTGACGTGCTTAGCGTAATATAAAGCGAACATTAGCATAACTATGAATAACGAGTAATGTTATAAACACAGTAACACTAGTTGACGTACCCAAATATAAGGGACAATTTGAGTAAGATTAAAAGCAAAGTGTTAGAAGGGAATCAAGTAGACCTGTATTCACGCCAGGACAAAGCATATGTATAACCAAGATAGCCGCGATTTAATAAGTATGAACATTAGGACTGCAAGGGTATGGCAAAATACGTAATAGTAATTCATAAACTCTTGGTAGCTGCAAATTAATTGAGGCTACAGAAGAAATTATATTGTTGATAGGAACTGTCAGATAGACTTTCGATTTGCGGTGAACGGGATTCAACCAGAGATCTTCGCCAGGTAGTGACTACATGATTCCATCACCGCGAGGGGAATAGAAAATCACCTGCTAAGTGGGATTAGGCAGGGGAACGAAGGACAATAGTGTATATTTTTAGTGTTAAAAGTGTCATATCAAATTTTTAGTGTTAAAAGTGTTATAAGAAGAATGTCAATCAATGGTATTCACGTAAAGGATGATATCCCGCAAAACAATTTTGAAACAGGTTAACAATGCCATTCCGGTGTAATAATAATAAAATTCACAGCCCACAGGCTACAGTATTTTGAAAACTTCTTAGTGTCGGTCCCGGTTGAGGAATATGAAACGGGTAACCCGAATTTGAAATATTTGATAGCGGTGAAAGTATTGTCAACGGAAAAATTAAATAATGATGCACGGTTGCGAAGGGAGTACTTATTCTTAGGAATTGCAAAGGAGAGGAAGGTGATTCTGACTCCAACTTGTGAGAGATAAAATGAATATTAATACATTGAAATGTAATGAATGTTAATGAATTAACTTGTGAGAAGGAAAAAGGAATATCAATGAATTGAAGTGTGAGAAATGTAATGAATATTAGTGGATTAACTTGTGAAAAGTGTAATTAAGAGTAATGAATCATGTTATGAGAAGTTAAATGTTAATTAAATAACTGGTGAAGAAGTCGTAACCATTTAAATATTGATAGATTCATGCAATCAAGATGTAATGACAATTGAGGAAGGGTTGAGTGTTATTATTTTGTGTTTATATTTTTATTTGTACAGTAAATGTAGACATTGTGTCTTCTCATGCCATGTTTTAAGTGAGTAAAGTTTCATTTTAGTAAAGATGTGGTATTTGTCATTGTAGATTGTTCACCTGCTTGCTCAAATCCTGATTATATGTGTTTATACATTGGGGAAAAGAACGTAACACCCCCGATCCGGCGAGCTAGCATAGTATAACCATGTATTCTCCTTCATAGAAGGGAATACATGAATTAGGAAGTCATTTTGAATGCCTTTGTCCGGAGCGTGGCACTCTCTGAAAGTTCAACTTGGACTGTTGGAGCAGCAAAAAAGAGGAGAATTGAAGCGTGTGAAATGTGGTGTTACAGGAGAATGATGAATATAAGATTGGTAGATAGGGTTACAAATGAAGGGGTATTAAGACGATTGGGAGAGGAGAGATGTTTGTGACGACTGCTAATGAAGAGAACAGAAAGGTTGGTAGGACACATACTAAGACACCCAGGAATAGCAAGGTTAGTGATGGAAGGATAAGAACTGTCGGGATAGACAAAGGTTAGAATATGTTAAACAGATTGCGTCGGTGTAGGGTGTGGTATCTATGTAAAGATGAAACGATTAACTCAGGACAGGGAAGCATTCAGTGAAGGGTGTGGTAGCTATGTAAAAATGAAATGATAAGCTCAGGACAGGAAATCATGGAGCGCTGCATGAAACCAGTCAAAAGACTGAAGACTCAAACAACGACAACGACAACGACACCCTACCCCATACTTCCCGACCAGGGAATTGTTATCGCTAGACGTATAGCGGTGCTCTTCTGTATACATTACGTCACCTTGCCTCGTATTGGCTGCAGCGAGCGGCTGCTGGGCAAGACGGAGAACGCATGTACAGGCATAGGCCTACAATGAGGACACACCGCACAGCGCACGACCCAGCACGAATCATGCACACAAATGCGACAACTGCACACCTCTCGCAGGCGTGTGGCTGGACGGAGCGCATTAGTTCCGATTTCCGCCACCGGTAACAATTCGCTGGTAGGGTAGTACGCGTATAGCATCTTGTAGTTCCGAGCGCTGTATGGGGAGAATCTACTGAGAATCCTGGTCATGAGCTCGTAATGCTCAGAAATCCTGCTATACTGAGCCACCCTTACCCATGGAAGTTAAATGTATCAGTTATTGTTATTTTAAGGGATGGAACCGCGAGGTCATCTGTCCTTTTAATTCGATTACCTCACCTCATACGGGTACAATTTGTTCCTGACTCTGTAAGGGGAGATCCTATCGAGGATCCAGGTCATGATTCTCGTAATAGACAACACCCTTGCGATACAGATCCACCTTTAGCCATGGAAGTTAAATACATTACATCGCCTCATAGGGATACAATTTGTTTCTAGTGCTGTAATGGGAGAATCTACTGAAGATCGAGGTCATGATGCTCGTAATGGACAACACCCTTGCGATACAGATCCACCTTTAGCCATGGAAGTTAAATACATTACATCGCCTCATAGGGATACAATTTGTTTCTAGTGCTGTAATGGGAGAATCTACAGAAGATCGAGGTCATGATGCTCGTAATGGACAACACCCTTGCGATACAGAGCCACCCTTAACCGTGGATGTTAAATACATTACATCGCCTCATAGGGATACAATTTGTTCCTAGTGCTGTAATGGGAGAATCTACTGAAGATCGAGGTCATGATGCTCTTAATATTCAACACCCTTGCGATACAGAGCCACCTTTACCTGTGGAAGGTAAATAACTTACCTTGCTTCATACGGATACATTTGTTTGTTGTTTCGAGCACTGTATGGGGAGAATCTATCCAGGATCCAAATCATGATGCTCGTAATGGTGAGCACTCCTGCGATACTGAGCCACACTTGTAGCCGCAACACCGTCATGAACTTGAACACTGAATTCCCTTGCACTGGCTTTCGTGTTACTGAAATTAAAATACATGAGATTAGAGTAGTGTGGTAGACTTACGCAACCTAACTAGTGTGATGTGGATCTATAGGATCCTCACAATTATTTTTAGCCTATTTTCATTTTAAGAAAAAAAAAAGAGATCACCTTTTGTCCGTGTGTGTAAAAGAACCTTCCACTAACTACAATTGTCTGAAGCTAAATTTTTAGGTTAGATTTGATTAACGCTCTATTAAGTTCCAATGTTCGCCGCCATGTGCAGGTTGTGGTGGCATCTAGTAGCCAAGTTAACAGCTAGGTGCCATTGACGGTAGCATGTGGTAGCAAAATTTGGAACTACTTGAAATTGATCGTCTTCAGTCCTTACCTGAATTACAGATAACACACACTAATACAGCCATCACAATTAGCTCCGGTTTTCAGACAGATTCTCCACACACCCAAAGTACACGGGGCTACATGTCCGCATTGTCGCAGACCCCAAACTGAGAAACCAACCAACCAATATCTGGGCTTAACACCTCTTTCTGGCCGCCTCTGAACTTACCTATGGATATGCCAGACTCGGCAAAGAAGGGGTTGATGAAGTCAATATCTTCCTCACGATCTGCAATTACCGTGAGAGGAGCAAACGCCATATCTATATACTGAAACAACAACAGCAACAACAACATCAACATAATAATTTATATATATAATACGCTAAGGTGTATATTTCACAAAACTCAAGCTCCTAAACCAGAGGGAGTTAAAGGTGCGGATTTTACCAAAATCTTCCAAATCGTCTCAATTGTACAGGAAAAATCTTGCATTTCTTGAAAAGTCAACGGAAATATATTTATTTGTTTAAAAAGTGTGTTTAAACAAATAAACAAGGCGATAGCCTCTGGCAGAACCTTGTCGCGTACAGCCCGCATAGCACTATAGCCGGGCGGGTGGTCTCTAGTGCAATACAGTGTACTTTGAGCAGCACATGCGAGCGAAGACTACAAGCTCTACTGGAGTAGACAGTAACCACCGATCATACTGTTGCCAGCAACAGACTAGACATTGCCTTGGTACTGAAGAAGGATAAAATAACATTTAATTACAGTCCCTTCGCTACATTGAGAAATATCGAATCATGGATATATTTTTTCTGATCTAGATCTAGCAAGTGGAGAGGAAATAACCAGTAATAGACAAAGCAAGGAGGATATAAAATGTAGGTAAGTACAGGGCAGGAAAGCTTCCCTGCAGAAAAGAAATCTTTTACATCAAATATAGATTTAGGTATTATAATAGACTAGTACATTATGCATCGAGCCTATAATGGCAATGAGCGTAAGCGAGTTTTATAATTTCCACACGAGTGTTTTAATTACCATTATAGGCGAGTTGCATACGACTGTTTATGTTCGTCGATAATTATAACTTTATTATATGTTTTAACATAAATATTCCTAAATATCTGAGGGATTCAGTTAGTGAACAGGGCGTGCCGGCTTTGCTGACTGAACAGAGCGCATGAGTGGTCAAGGCACTCCGAAAGCGGAGACCATTCACTTTGCTTGCCAACACAGAAATATGTTGGATTTTGAGCACATGCGCGAAGGTATCCTTACCTAATTGGTCACACAACTGTTTCTTGAGCTCTGATCGGTGGGAGAAACTGTTTCATAATGAAAAATAGTGTTATAATGAGCCTCATTATGATACAGTTTTCTGACACATAATGTTTACATTTCGACATCGTCGAACATAAAGTTATTTTTCAAAGTCATTCTATGGAGTGCAGCGCTCTATGGAATTGAAACTTGAACTGTTGGCGCAGCGGAAAAGAGGTAAATTGAAACGTATGAAATGAAGATTAGATTAGAAGATAGAGTAGTAAATGGAGGTGTTTTAGCAGAGTGTGTGAGCAGTGATGTTTCTGGCGGGTACTCATAAAGAGAAGAGATAGGTTGGTAGGGCACATATTAAGGCGGACAGGAATAGAATAGAATAAAATTGAATATCTTCTGTTCCGAATCTTGGATAGCCAGAGACTGCGGCGAGAGAATTGTTAATTGCAGCATCACCATCACATGTGATTATTAGTTACAGTGATTCCCTAACAGCCTAATACAAAATCCTACTCAGTAAGATCAATAAATCGCAATGTCATCATATCCTAAAGGGAAGGCCTTGTCGCTGCAACCACATCTGTCTGTCCTCTGCTCAACGTTTCAACTCAGCATATTCCTGGAAATTTAGTCTGTCCATCACAGAATCCAGATACTTCTTTCTTGGTCTTCCTCTTCCCTTCTTCGCCGAAACCTTTCCTTCCAACACGATCGTTAGGAAATTGTTATGGCGTAGTGAGTGGCCAAGGAATTTTGTTTTCCTCCATTCTATAGTTTTGATCAACTCCCTTGTTTCATCTACTTCCTTAAGGACCTTTTGGTTTGACTTTTTTTCTATCCAGCTTATTTGCAGCATCCTCTTCCATACCCACATTTCCATTGTAACATGAAGTTTAAAGAAACCTAATTCAAGAAATGTTAAAAACTAAATTATGAATACACTAACATAGCTATTCATTATGCACTACCTTAATCTGATTGTATGAATCCTATAAATCCCAGACTTAACTACATTTTGTAGTTAAGGAGAAGGTCTCCTGTATTCGTGTATTTGTTTCACATGCATCTTTGTTCTATTTCTCATCTGTAGCTTTCCTGTTCCATATTCCGCTGATGAAATTAAACTATTTCGCTAATTTACCTGGCTTCCTCCATTCCCTATTTTAGTAATTTCATTAAAGTACTATATTAATTTTCACTTTGTTTTTTATCTCCCTTATCTACAAACATTTATCTTATTATTTTGGTTTCATTATATTCTCTGATCAGGTATGCCGCCCCCACCTTGCCTTCCCACAAAAGAGACAAAATGCTTTGTTCTTATACACCCCCCATTAACTACCAAATTTTCCCTCTCATATCTCTTTTCATTACTCAAATATTGCGTTATTTCACAGAACTCTGTTAAGGGTTTCCTGTTACTACACTCTTATCTGAGTACCTGCAACTCTATGTCCTTTACCCTTCTGCACACAGTTTTTCACATCCTATTCTCCTCCCTTCTCCATTAATACCCCGCACATGGGAATAAAAAACTTTGTTATGGAGGGAAGGGTTGAAGACAAGAATTGTAGTGGTAGGCCAAGGTTAGAATATGTAAAAGAGGTTGCCTCGGATGTAGAGTGTGGTGGCCACGTAGAGATGAAACGATTAGCTCAGAACATGGAGCGCTGTATCAAAACTGGTCTAAAGACTGAAGATCGAACAAAAATAACAACAAAAGCCATCCCTGAATATTTCTGGAGGGAATGTAAACAGAGCGTGGGAAAATACGCAATCAGGATGGCCTCTATCAGTGCCGGAATTCAAACCTATCTCAGATCCTTATCGCAGTCATGGTGCGAGATTTGTCGCCGCTGGTTACTGCTATTATAGTGAGATAGTTTTTAGAGCCTGACACATCAGTCCCTGCCGCAACGCAGTAACGCACTTTAGTTCCTTCATGCCTCTTCTGAAACACGTGACTCGTCCTGTCTCTCTGAGTTCCGATGTAGGAACATCGTTCATTCTCTGCTTGGACTTGAACGTGGGAACATAATGCTAAGGCAATGGAGAGAGAGCTTCGCTCACCCGCCTCATCGTTGTGCAACGACTTGGCAACATTGCATTAGCTGCAGCAGCTAGGAACGAGTGATTAATGATCGATGAGTAGTGTCCTCTTTCGAATAATATTATAATAACATAAAACGTAAACTACTGGACGTAAAATTGACTCTCATGTTTCTTTATATTCAGGAACATGCATGGAACGATCGAGAGTGTGGATCGCTTCCACAGTGGCGGTTCAGGAGTGAATCGGATGGTGACGCACCGATATACGCGAAAAAAAAAAGAGAATAATTTGTATGCTTTCAAGAACACATCGTCCATACTGTTTTCTTTTAGGTATTTCATTAATGTTTCAATACTCATATTTTTGTATTTCCTATCTTGGAATATCAAAATGTAAAACTTATTACACACGCAACACGTCGCTATCTAATATACGAACTGCACGTGCAGCGAGCACAGTAACTGTTATACTGTAGTACAAGATTGCTTGAAATCAGAGCAATGTGGAGGATGAGGAATCATTCGCATTACGGAACTCTTGTTGCCATGGTTACCGTTGACTTCCGTTACTCCTCCGGCCATACTCAATCACCAAGGCAGTAACATTCTTGCCATCACATTCCTGTAGCATCAGGCTAGTTGAGCAACGCGGCAGTAGATTCGCCACCGCGCCGTGTCGTTTGAAGGTCAATGTTCATGCCTTAAGTTAATTGGTAACATCTAATGCAGTAAAAATCATGTTTAAAAATCCTAATAAATTGCAAAATATTTATTTTTAAATCATTGTAATAAAGCAGGTGACGCGGCGATTCAAACGCTTCAAAAGAGAACCGCCACTGCGCTTCCGATATCTCGGTGAATGGGTCCATCCCAATGGTAGAGACGGCACTTCCATCTTAGAAAGACGTAACAGTTCAACGGTCTCGCAACCGTTACAACAAGAAGTGCATTTCGAAGAATGTCTAGATCTGTCATTACAAAACTGTTGTCAGGTCACAGATTTTCTACGCCGCAGAGACTCTCCTGATGAACAGGAAAGGCACCATGGATGATCTGGAGAAGGTCGAAAGACGTATTCTCAGGAATATTCATGGGCCGAGATTGCTTCCAGATGGAGCCTACCGACTGAAAGCAAACTCCGAACTGTATCGACGGTTGGAAACGGCCAATACCAGCATGCGACGTAGGTGGCTGAAATTCTACGTGCACCTTCTGAAAATGGACAACGGCAGGCTTACCAAGCAGATTAAAAGCTACAGGACTGGGAGCCTATGGCTCAATGAAGTCCAAAAAGACTTGGATTCCGCTGGTATTTCTGACCTTGATGCCCAACAACGCTCCAAATTTGCTGATATGGTTAACTGTTGGTCCCCGCCTCCCAAAGTGTCTAAAGTGTAGGAACCCCTCTCGCAGGAGAGAAAGGAAAATCTAGCAGTCGAGCTCAAGATACATTGGGAACGAAACAGAGCATCGATGAAGAACTAGTCATATGCGCCCCTCAGTGGGCTATTAATAATATCGTATGACCTCGGGTGCCGGGTGAAAAATTATTTGACGCGCAGAGGGCAGCTTGCTTGTCGAATTTTTTCGTTCCTTGGAATGCTATGAATTTCAACTAGGTTAGATATTTTAGCTCCTTGACACTGTAGCACTTTCTATTAGAGAAAGAAGGAACTTTGTGCTGGCGGAAAAATGCGGAATTAATTTTGCCAATATGAACATGGCCTACCGAACTCAAATGGACTCGTTAACATGCGTGCCGTCATTTTTGTCACCTTTCAAAAAAAAACACTTATCATGACCAGGAGCGAACCTGCAAGCTTGGGGTTGGTAGTCTGACACGATAACCACTCACGCACCGTGGTAAGCTAGTAATAAGACACTATCGTACAGTTATCCGACCTGAGGCGCTGTACGCAGCAGAATGCCTGGCAATGAAAAGGAAAGGTCTGGTTGAGAAATTGGAAGCCAAGGAAAGGAAGATCCTCAGGAAGATCTTAGGGCCGTTGAAAGACGATGGTGAATACAGGAGACAGCATAACAATGAGCTGTACAATCATGTAGAAAGGATACCTCAAGTAATTCGGAAGAGAAGAATATCTCTCTATGGCCACTTAACCCGTACGAAACCCGAGAGAATCACCAATCGGATATTTACCTATTTTCTTACAAAAAAAAAACCAAGGGCCTCTGGTTTTGTGAGGTAGACAAGGATTTACATGAAGTAGGGATCACCCACGCATACATTATGGAACGTGACCTTTTGAAGGAAAAGCTTGGAGCACACCACCAATTCCAAGAAGAAGCGAAATTAAAAACCGGCAAGAAAGAATGGAGTCTCATAGGCAACGAATGCGTGAACACTGGGCTAAGATCAAGGCCCAAAGACGTAAGCAGTTGAAATGACGTGGTCCATAGCTGGCCTAAACGAAGAAAGAAAGAAAGAAAGAAAGAAAGAAAGAACGAAAGAAGAATCAGGAAAATGCTGGCTTTCATCCTACTCATATGCAGAAACTGTATCCTGCCAAACATGACCCTGCGGCGCACGTGATATTTCGTTTTGGGTTTAATAAAAGTGATGCGAGTGACCAGCCGAGCTAGGATAGTCCCACTCCTCTCACTCTTCGGTGGCCACGAGTCCCCGATCATGTCGCGGGAGAGACTGGTCTGTCGGGATCTACAACAGTGATAGTGAGAGAGAACGCAAAGTACTGAAGTACAGCAAGAATATCAGTTCACCGAGCACATAACCATACTTACTCCGTCAACTAGATCTCCAACTAATCCATCCCAAGAATCATTGTCCAGACGACGACCAAACGTGCCGGTTCGTGGTGTAAATATCTCGTATTCCATTGGCACAATCTTTGCTAATGCCTTCAAAAGGTCAATGCAGAAACCATCCCAGATTGGTTTTCCTCCGTCGTCCTTGAGTATTTCATTCGTCTCGGGATCTCGTACCATGAAGGACCATGGAATGACCTGAAAACAGACATACTTGGTTAAGGCGCCAGTGTTTTTTTCTGCATTAGTAGTGAATTGGCAAAAAAAAAAGATATTGAACGACGCCCGTGATGGAGCAAAGAAAATTGAAGTGCAGATGAATTCCCTAAAGAATCTTTAAATTAATGAATCCTTGATTATTGTTTGTTTTAACTTATTTTGTGTGACCAAAGTTCCTAACCAGAATCTAGTATTGACAAACTGACTTATTTTATTTTGTGTATAACTAGCCTACAGTTCCTATTCAGAAATTAGTGCTGTCAAAAGAGCGGCTTCGGTGGCGTAGCCGGTAGCATGCTGGACTGCTGTGCCCAAGATAGCGGGTTCAAACCCGGCCGAAGTCGTCCGATTTTTAAGAGCGTTAAAAATCCTTCAGTATGCCTTCCTTTGGAGGGGAAGTAAAGCCGGAGGTCCCATGTCATAGATTTATGGCATGTAAAAGATCCTTTCACAGACTAAACTTGTGTAAATCAAAATTTGTTAAGTTAGATTTCGTCAGAACGCTCTATCAAATTTCCAACGCTCACCACTAGGTATCATTGATATCTGGTGGCGAAAGTTGGAACTACTTGAAATTGAACGGAACTTGTAGCTCACCCTTTAGGGTATCCGATGGAAGCAGCTACAGACTCAGGCAAGCCGAACATGTCTTCGGACACTCCCGGCACTAAAAGCCATACGATAAATAAAAATGCTGTCAAGAGAACTTAATTTTGTGTTGTGTATAACTGAAGTTTCTAGTAACAATCTTGTGTTTGTCAAAGTGACTCATTTAATTTTGTTTTGCATTATTTTATTTTCTACTACCTACTTTGATAAAGGGCCGGTTTACCACCTCTTGATGGATGCAGTATTAGCCTACTTTCGATTTTTGCAAAAAAATGAAAGTAGACTTATGAGATCAACACAGGGCGAAAAATTGTGTGTCTGTCTGTGTGTGTGTATGTGTGTGTGTGAGTCTGTGTGTGTGTTGGTGTGTGTGTGTGAGTGTGTGTACTCTGAATGTCTGTCCCCCCTATCAATTCGAACACGGTGAAACCGAATTGAACGAAATTTGGTACAGAGGTAGCATTAGCAAAGGGCACCTCAGTGTCATACTTTATATCGCCGCCATCTTTACCAAAACAGAATGGTGGCCACTCAAACGTTCAAAACGTAAAATCAAATTACGGCTAAACTAATCATCCGATCTCGACCAAATTTGGTGACAAAATACCTTTATATAGGACGCGTCTTTCGTCCAACATTCAAGGTCATCGGCCGTACCATTTCAGGATGGCGGCCGTGTGAATTATTCAACCATTTTAATCAATGGCTTATGACCCACCAATTCCGATTATCGAGCCTAGGGTGGTTTAAGCTATCCTGAAGGTCGTGATCCGTTATTTATTATAATTTAATATTATAATATTATACTGTATGTGTGGCTTAAAAGAGCTGAGCTGTCTGTGTCACACGAGAAGATGGCAGCTGTCCTCATGTGCCTGTCTTATATTTCAATACGGTAGTTTTAGTATGTTGTATGTGATATACCCTACTGATACAATAATATAAACTTTGTATGCAATTATCTTTAATGAAGATGTACTGCTGTGAAGAAATCGTTTATTTAAAGTCATTATTTGCCAACAGGTTGTATCTAATGTCAGTTAAGAACACCATGATGTTAAGGATAGGATTAGCTCTGGGCTAGCGTGTTAGTCTGTCACGCAGTTGACTGGGGATCGAGTACTGCTGCAGAGAACTTTTTTTCTTGAATTCTTTTACAAATGATGTGCACGAGCTCTTTCCACAGATACTGAATAAGATGTCATTTAGCTCAAAGGAGAGGCTAATGTATACTCTCGTTTATTAATAAAATCACAGCCCCAGCATCGCACATAAACAGAAGACATTAGGAAAAGGAGAATAGAAGAACTAGATACACGTTGTCATTAACCACAGCCTTCTTGATGCCTCTGTACGGTGCTGTCCTCTTGTGGGTTATGTGGGTAATATTGTTCCAAACTTACCGCTGTGTAAATACCTGGCCTCCTGAAGTATGGCAATTTTGTAATACTGGTAGTTCAACTATTAGCCACAATCGCGCTCCGATTACCTTTAAACACTGCCAGCTGGATCGCCTCCCTCTTGGCTACTTTAAACTGTCTACTCATTCAACACCCTTAGGCCACTGACATCGAAGTACATTACGATGGCAGTGCATAGGCGTACAACATAAAGATTAATTCACTGATAGGTCGCAGCACCAACCTACTGTGATCGGCGTGGATTTTTAAAGGGGAAGATACCCAAAACGGAAGATTCTTAACTTAGCAGGCTGGCTTAATATAGAGATTAACGGGCGTGAATGCATTACAATAAGTTAGTAGTTTTGTTATTCAATCATCATAAAGTATACAATATTGATTGTGACACTTACTGGCTAATTATAAATATAAAAGAAAACAAACAATACATTGTGGTAGAGGTGATTGTGTTAGGGATGAGGACAAAGAGTCATAAATATACCCATACATTTAGGAGAAAGTAGGCTATATGTTCTTTGCTGAACATCTTGTTTTTGTATTTGTCTGTTGGCACAGGCTAGAGTAAACCGTGGCCTTTGCCGATGTTTCAGCCTCAGCCTCAGCCTGCTATTTTATGGAAGCTACTGAGGTAAGAGTGGTGCTGAGTAATGGCCTTCTGGACATAGCTAGTGTATGGATGCTGTGAAAGGTTCTATCCATAGGGTCAATGTTGTTGTTCTGACTCAGTGAGGAAAGCAATGGCAAAATACCTCACTCATCACCATGCCTAGTACGCCTCATTATAGTGCTTCCTTGGGTTTTGTGGGTTTCTTCCACATAACCTATGATGGCGCTTTTTAAGGATCCAACCAACCTCCAGATTGACTACCTAACAGACAGTGAAGGCTCTCACATTTGGCCTAGTTAACGAACAAAATTAACTTGACTAAAGCTAAAATTAATGAATGAACATATTAACTGATTAATAGTTGTAGTTAATGGCCGAAGAATAACTTGATGTAAGTTAAGGGCTGATGTCGCCTCCGTTGCGTAGCGGTTAGCATGGTTAGCTGCCGACCCGGAGGTCCTGGGTACGATTCCCGGCTCTGCCACGAAATTTGTAAAGTGGTCTGAGGACTGCAACGGGGTCTACTCAGCCTCGGGTGTTCCAAATGAGTAGAGGGGGTTCGATTCCCACCTCAGCCATCCTCGAAGTGGTTTTCCGTGGTTCTCCACTTCGTCTTCGGGCAAATGCCGGGATGGTACTGAGACAGTATTTTGTAATGAGTTGGATCTATGTTGGACAGGTGTGTACTCAGGAGCATTCCTGCGGCGCTATTTGCACGGCACACAGCGCATGGATACTCTGTGGCGAGGTTAGGAGCAACTAGGCAGCCCGCCCTATATCCTTGAGCACGTGTTTTGGTTTAGTACAAGAGAGGTCTACAAAATGGAGACGGCAGTAACGTCAATCTGATGCAACATTATATACTTGGATATAGTAGACATGAAACAGAATAGTAATTGACAAATGCATTATGTTTAGAGAAGAGGAAACTTGAGTGTATTTCACACATAAATAAATGCAGATAACAAAATATCAGAATATTATCGAACATGATCCAGTGTTGATATCGATAGTCAATATCGTTCCTCAACGAACAGCACTATGGTTTTCGCAGAGCAGTAAGCAAAGATCTGTCCAGGCAGAGACACGAGATTGCAATATACTTCGCTGGAAGTACGACACTCATATCGTGCACAAGCAACGCGGACGTGTATTTACTTAAAGTTAGACAGTTCGTACCGCAATTTATATGTCTCAGCTTATTATAGCTGAAGACTGTGTTAAACTTCATTATCTGGAGCAGTGAACTTTGTATTCAACAGGACTTGTGTGATATTTTCTATGCCAGTACAAGACTTTATTCTACAACAGTACAGTTTACAGTATACAAGCATATTATCATTATGACTTCAAACAGAAGTTGATTGAAGGGATACTTCACGAAGACATGACTATGTCACTTATGGACTAAAATGGAAAGCAGGAATGCAATGCAATAGTGGAATTGACTACTTAGGATGATCACCAGCACCAAACATGGATTATTATAACAGCAGAAAACTCTTTAAGAAGAGGTGGAAGACGTCTTGGAGATGTTTATTGTACATTCATACTGTAACTGCATGAAATATAATGGCATACTACGAATAAGCTCCTGCTATATCTTGGGAACGTGTGAGAGCGATGAACTTGTTTCGCGAACAGTTGTTTTTCCTTTTCAAACGTTCGGACTCCGGTTCGGTTCTCTACAAGATCCAGTCGTATCGAGGACTACGCGACCTGATGAGCGAGGGTTCCGTTCCAGAACGAGGACAGTGTGTTTCTCGCATACTCATATTTCAACCAGATGGCAACGTACAAGGTAGCTGACCACCCATTTTCATAGTAGACCGTATGAATTAGGCATACTCTAGAGTGTTCCTTTTCACCAATTTTTCTAAGTAGTTAGAAAATGCATTGCAGGGCTAGACCCAATTTTTATCGCTTCTGTCTTGTAGTGTATTTTATTTTTGTAGTTAACATTAATATTTTATAATGCTAATTTTTATGCATTAATTCACTTCTTTTTCTTTCTAAATTTGAGCATTTAATGGAATTATATAACTTGTTGAGAAGATTAATATGAAGAGTAGGGAGAAAACTACGATAACTTTATATAAGAATAGTAGTTAGCAAGCAGATGACCAATACGCTACGTATACTTGAAGATTATTGGAATAGCCATTTCTACGAATTTCGAATTTTGTATTTGAACACTTGTGCATTTCATGCGAGTTACTTTAATAGACGTGCGGGTCTATTTTTCATCAAGTGCAGTATAAATATGGAAACATAATGATTTATAGAGCAGATATTTGCGATTTATGGATTAATTTTGGCAATCTACAGCTATTGAGATTTTTCTTTTTGGAGTTGTCTTAGACACTATTAGATCGTTCAGTTTCTATTTTGTTCATGATTCGTTTGTTGAACTCCATCCTGGTTAAGCGTTGGATTCTAATAGTGTTCGTGTACCTTCTTAAGACAGGCTCATTAGTATTGTTAGGTTCACTTCTCAATAAATCACATAAACTCCTCTAGAATGCATATTTTTATTATTTGTTGTGGAAAGGTTCACAATTCACACGATACACACCATATTGATTTTTGACACTGAACTTCACTGATATCAAAGACTATGTCAAAGATACTGCACTACACTCTTGGGCTTACTGCCAACACAACATTCTCCCACCTTGAGTTGTGGAAACAACTCAACAAAACAATAAAATAACATAACACACATATTTTCACAAAATAAATGAACACAGAAATAAATAAGTCACTCAAAATATCTCTTTGGTTTAACCACCACTCTCCCACTACTGTTTTTGCTGAGATCAGAAGTATTAGTAGATGGTTTAACCGTCTTTGGATTTTTCTCCTTCTTCTCATTTTCATTCCGCTCAACTTGCAGTCTTAAAGCATGATCTTCTCCAGATGTAACTTCAAGTGGATACACCCTCTGTACTGGCCTCAGTAGCTCTCCTTTTGTAGTCACCAAGCGAACAACTCTCACGACACCACCTTTGCCAGGGATGACCTCCGTCACTCTTGCCAGCGGCCAGTCTAGTCTCTTCGTGTTGTCACTGGCTACCAGTACTACTTCACCTACGCAGGGTTTGTGATGACTTTTCCTAATGTGGTTCTTCTGTATTAGCTGTCCAAGATATTCATTCCTGAATCTTACCCTTAATGTTTCCTTTACTTTCTGTCTGTACCTGAATCTTCTGTCAAGTTTTATGTCCTCTATCATGTCGATATCGGGCATTCCAATCTCCTTGACTTCCTGTAGGAACATTGCAGGGGTGATAGCCATCAAGTCTTCTCCATCATTGGACAGGTATGTAAGTGGTCGTGAATTCATGACAGCTTCAATGTCACACAGAACAGTCATCATTTCTTGGTACGACAGACATGACTTTCCCAGAACTTTCCTGAGCATTTGTTTGAGGACACCAATCAGCCTCTCCCACCATCCTCCCCACCATGATGCAGTGGGAGGATTGAATTTCCATTTTATTTGGTGTACAGAACTATATTCAGCAATTTTATCCCACTGAATTGTCTCCAACATATTGCAGGTGCCTTGAAAGTTTGTCCCATTGTCACTATAGACAACCATTGGCCTTCCACGTCTGGACACGAAGCGCCGAAAAGCTTCGAGGAATGTTGCAGTAGCCAAGGATGTTACTAGCTCCAGGTGTACTGCACGAAAAACCGCACACGTGAACAGACAGACCCAGGCTTTCTCTCCACCTTTCAAAATCAGAGGCCCGGCAAAGTCGACCCCTGTTATTTCAAAAATTGAGGCTTCTCTTACTCTGTCTATGGGGAGATGAGTTTGTTCTGCTTCAAGATGTTTTCCATGGTACCTCCTGCAGACAACACATGTTTTAATTGCACCCTTCACCGTTCTCCTTCCTCCAAGGATCCAATATTTCTGTCTGAGCCCACTGAGCAGAATCTGGGTTCCAGCATGACATAAGTCTTTGTGCTTCTCCCTAATGAGAGCGTGAACTGCTGTATGCTTCGCAGGAAGGATAGCAGGACAACGGAAAGCATAATCATCTTTGCGCGATATAATTTTTGTTTTCAGTCTCATCACTCCCTCATCATCCATGAAAACACATAGTGAGTTGAATCTTTCATCCTTTTCACCATCAAAACACTCCTTTTGTATGAACTTCATCACGACTTTTTCCGCTTCTGTGGTTTCTTCAATGGATAGTTCGGTAGTTCTTCTATTATTTTTCTGTCGACAATTATACAGAAACCTCAAGATCCATCCTATCATACGAACTGTTCTACGGAAACTTGAGAAATAGTCAAGGTGCCATTCTTGGGTATTGGACTTGTCTTCTAACACCGTCATAGTGTTGACTTTCTTTTTTCTTTCTTGGAAGACTTCATCATCGTTTGTTGAAATTTTGGGGCTAGGCCATTGTGTAGTAGATTGTTTTAGCCATTTTGGCCCTTCCCACCATCTCTGTTGAAGTAACTGTTTTGTGCTACATCCCCTTGATGCCAGGTCAGCCGGATTCATGGTTCCTGGAACATGCCGCCACTGTTCTATTCTGGACAGTCTTCGAATTTCTTGCACTCTGTTCCACACGAAGGTCCCCCAAGGTTCGTCTAACTTGATAACAATAGGAACGGAGAACATGCAAGTCCAAAGACAACTCTATTGTGACGGAACACTTCTACCTTCCCTGTACTTTCCTCCTCCCACCAAAGGAATCTCAGAAAAGCACGGTCTCTAGGATTGACACTTATTTGAAGAAATGCTTTTTCTACATCGGCCGTCACACCGATCTCATTTTCTCTGAACTTCAGTAGCGAACTAGGGATCAACTCTATGAAGTTAGGCCCTTTTTCAATACATTCGTTCAGAGATGGAGCGTTTCTCTGCTTCGCCGAGGCATCAAAAACAGGCCTGATCTTGGTGGTGCTGTTTTCTTTGAAGACAGGTCGGTGAGGTAGATAGTGTCCACTATTCTTCAGTTCTTCTTCAGGTACCCTCTCGATGATTCCTTGCACCAACCAACTTCGTAAGACATTATCGTACTCCCGATAATGTTGTTCAGCTTGTAGTTTCTTTGTAGTGATTTCTAATCTGTGCTGAGCAATTTCTTTGTTGTCAGGGAGAGGTGGATGTTGTTCACTCCAAGGCAGACACACTTCATATCTGTTATCTTCATTCAGTCGTGCAGTCTCAAGGAAGTTATTTCTAACACGCTCATTCCTCTCGACGATAGATTCTTTCACAACAGGGTCAGTAATTCCAAGAATGTCTAAGTCCCAGAGATCAGAAATTCTTGTATGTTGGGAAAACAATGATGACACTAATAATGATGCCGAATCCCTTTGGGCCTTGTTACCTATGACTTTTCCCATTAGTGTCCACCCTAGGGAAGTCTCCACCAAAACTAGGCCACATTTTAGTTGATGTTTCCTCCCAGTGAGCAGTTCACCCGCCTTATCGGCCCCAATCAGAATCTGCACAGGCCCTCTCTCTCGTACATCAGTTAAACATATTTTCAGATCCCTTATCTCCTCACTCCAAGAACCATTCTTAATATATGGGACATCTTCACAAATTATCTCTTGGCTTAAAACTTCCAGCTCCTTGGAATAGTTTCCCTCCAATCGCTTTAAACTTATTCTGTAACAGTCGTGGTTTGCTTCTCGAGAACGTACTCCACCAAACAAGGAATGTATTAACGTTTCCTTCCTGATTGACTGATACCCCATTTCTTCGGCTAGGTCACGTGCAATGTAGGATTTAGTAGACCCAGTATCAATGACAGCTCTTACAGTTTTTTGTTTACCCTTTCCTTTAACGACAACTGCCAGGGTTTGCAAGTACACCTCAGGAGAACAAGACACATTAGCTAAAGCCTTATCCACATTATTGCCATCCTGGTGAACCAAATTCCTGTCTCCCTCGTAATTCTGTTTGGACACACTTTCATTTTCTTTGTCACGGAGCTTATAACACATTAATACCACATGTTTACCACCACAAACAATGCACTTGACAATCGATTTACAAGCTCTACTTGCATGGCCCTTCTTTAAACAATTGAAGCAACAGTGTTTATCAGTTATGATTTTCCTTTTCTCCCCTACAGTCATTTTTTGAGCTTTAATGCACTCTGGGCTCGAATGAGGTTTAAGACAAAAAAGACACTCCTGTCTCTTAGAAACATCAGCAAACAAAGCAGAAGCAGTAGGTATATTTGGTTCAATGGCATCCCTTGGTTTCTTGTCTCCCTTAATCTTAGATCCTTGGGATGTGCTAATACTAAACCCTTTCATAGCCAATGAAATTCTTTCTTCACTTACTACTTCATTTTGAAGAAAAGCCATAAGCTGCTGCAAACGATCTTTGGATACGGAATCACACCTGAAGGAAGTATTCCTCTGCCATGCTCTTAATAGGTCTTCTGGCAAAGATGATTCAATTAGGGGATACAGCATTGCAGTACATTTTTCTGTAGTAACGCCTAAACTTTCCAGCGATCTGAGATGTGACTCTAATTTATCATACAAGCTACTCAGTGTTGGCCTTTCTTTGGAATTGACTGCATTCGTCAATACTAGTTTGAGCAATTCACGAACATAAACTTCCACCTGCAAGTCCTCTCTACCAAATCGAGCTTGAAGACTCTCTATAGCTTTGTCATAATTCTCGGCAGTGGGTGGAAAACTAGTAACTAATTCATATGCTCTGGAACCTTCTGTCATAGCCTGAATTAAATATTGGAATTTATCTTCCTTCCCAATATCCTCATCCTCGTGAATTTTACGGAACTGGCTCCCAAAACATAACCAATCAATTATTTCACCAGAAAATTTCTTAAATTCTATTCTTGGAAGTCTATATTTCTTTTTATCACAAACATTGTCATTCACTACACTCTGTGGAGGGGTAATGGAAACAACGGGATTCATAAAACGTGTTGCTTTTGTTCTACAGCTCAGGAATTTGTGTTTGTAATGTGCCCTTTTAGCAAGAAATATGCCAATCACAGTATACCAGCGTAGCTCAATTCGGAAATTTCGGGGCAGCGGTAAGTTCCCCCACTCTGTGACTCACATATTTTGGATTAATTAGAGGATACACTTGCAAAAATAACAACAAAATCAACTCCTATTTTAACACATTTAATTCATAAAATTAATGGCGCTACAAACACTTTAACAATTTAATTACTGACCCATAATCATCTACTTGTTCCAAATGAACAAGGAATCACAAAATATAATAAAACAAATATTGTATTCAAACATATGGTTTCCACATAAACCAACAATTCCTACTTAGTCTTACTTCCATAAAGCATTAACTGTAAGTTTTATATAACTCCGAGCTCTTTTGGCTCCATGCTTTACATAATAATGGTGTCATTCTGGTACACCTCAAATACTATCCTTTATATCTTCTTAATTCTCAAAAACAAATTTATAATTACATTTAAAATTTATGTTAATTATCTAACTCAATATTTTGGGCATGTCCACACATTCAGTTGTTATCATCTCTCTTTATTTTCACAAATATATTAAGGTAATCAGGAAATCAATTGTGTACTCCAGAGCATGAAGATACTTGACACAGTCAAAAAACTATAGTTACTCCCGAAACTTAGTTGCCTTCAATTAACTCATGGAATCCTACGTCCATACATCATTACAATAGGGATTATTATTTATCTCTTATATTTTATAAGACCATTATAATATAAGAAACTACGATCTGAACAGGCAAACGAAAATATCAATCTACAAGGACCTCGGTTCAACGCCCGGGTCGTTAACAACTTTAAACCCTCCTGGTGTATTCATTTCTCTTTACAACATCTTACGAGACGGTTTCCGGTCCCTCTCGTTCTAAGAGAGCTAGACCCTTATACTCGGGCGCGATTTATGACACGTAGGGTGACGGCGACTCCCTGTCTAACCCACGTTAATAGCTTATTTCCAAGGCTTTCAAAACAAACCTTCACATTATATTCAGTTCTGGGGAGAGACCGGGCTTTACTGTACCGTATTCATTCAAGCAACTATTCTTTGGTTCATAGACCACTTTCGTAACCTTGGCATTTATTAATTATGAGTGGGTCCTCATTGATTGGGAAGATTAATACACATTCAACGACGAAGAATTAAGGGGCTTTTATCATAAGAAGATTCTGCGTTCGAATCTCTTCACGTGCCTCGGGAACCATTCCCTTACAGAGGACTTATACAAAATGCGATTTAAAGTCAGCCGTGGCCCATATGACATACGCTCAATAATACCATATATTAGCTCCCTTTCAAATACATACACAATGCCTCGTGATACTACGTCACAAATAGAGGACTTATACAATTATCAATTCACTGCAATCAACTACCCTCCATAAGTAATTTACCAAGTATTTTAACCACTACGCGTTCCTAGCGTGACATTTTAATATTATTGGCGCTCTTTTGCGCTATGCATTATTTTAAGCCGAAATGTCTTCCCAAGAACTGATAAATCTCATTAGTAACAATTCATATTATTTTAATTCTCATATTAATCTTTTCCGTTGCCGATAAATCGCTCCCTTTTTAAAATATTCCATTGAACATTATATCTTACACATATGTTAAGGCTTTAACGCTCTTATGTTCACATCAATTTATGTGATCTTTATTTAATATTTCCATATTTAATTATTATTATTATCTTTATTCTTTACTCAAGCTCAAAAGCTATTTCTTTCATATTTCAACTTTACTTTATTTGAATATCTTTCATGATAATTACTGATATTTCGCTTGCTCTTATGACATTTGTTAAATACATTAACATTTTATTCACTTATTTCCTCTACGGGATTTATTCTTTACATAATCATTTATAATTTCTCAAATTTTCTATTATTGTTCAGACCGCGTTCTTGCTTATTCAGTATTTATTTCTTAAAACACATCCCTTTTACTCAAAAACTCCGGTGGATTTGTACACAACCAATTTCTGACACCAAAATAGAATGAAATTCAGTACTCACATGTTATTAAGATCGTCCCATGATCTTTATTCTTGTGCGGTGCTTCATTTTGGGCCCACTTTGAACTTTTTACTCCATATTAAAAGAATTCATGTTATGGATAAACACTACTTGACATATATTTAAAACACTTAACATTGACGACATTTTTATACACTGATGTGTCCCTTTTGAACACATAATAAACACTAAAAATATTATTAACACACAATCTTGATAAATTTACACTACACAATTCTTGATCACTAGACCGTATTTCTGAGCCTATCACACGTGATCTTCTTAATTTCCCGTTTCCAAGGGTGAAATTTATTCGATGTCGGCTTCCTATCCTGCAGAATATGAAAGTCTCGAAACATCTATTGTTCCCTGGAACCCAAATTCTTCTACTCCTATCCTGGATGACCGGCTATTTATCTAGCTTGAACGGCTTCTTTGTAGATCTGTTTATCGATCCTAGCGAAAGTTTATTCGAATCGAGGTCTCCTCAATGACCTATAGATTTAGTTTATAGCAGCTAGTACTTCTCGAGTCTAGTACTTTAGAATAGTTCGCCTACTTTCTGGAGATAATGTTTATAGTCTCCTTGCTTCTTATTTTGATCGGTTCTAGCACTCCTACGTTTCTGATGTACGTTCCGAACCTTATTCTGTCCTTCCCTTTTTGGGTTCTTTAATTTAAATAACAGTTTATCTTTCTGGTACGGTACTTCCGTACGTTATGATCTATTCGTTCGTCTGTTTAACGACCTATCGCCTTTAAGTCCGACGTTCGCAGCCTGCTCTGACTATATCTTACGAACTTTCACTATAACTTGTATACAGACGGGCCTAAATCCTGTAACTAGGATTTTCCTACTCTTTCAATACGGCGATACTTTAAATTTTCTTCTTGACCACTCCTTATGGAGGCAAGCAAGTCTTTAATACTGCGACGCCTATGGCTATCGGATATTACTTCTGCGGTGTAACACAGTATTTCTCCCCTCAAGGAGTACTGGTAACTGTCTTCGGTGTTACGCAGAGTTACGCCCCAAACGGCTGTCTGGATACTGATGTGCTGTGATGTAGTCTTACGCCCCTCACGGGCTGTCGGAAACTGCGTGCGTAGTAACACCCTCACGGGTTGTCAGAATAACTGCATGTGCTGATGATCCAGCGTCACGTCCCCCTGGACGGATTTGTACTGCGTGATGCGTGATTATACCCCTCACGGGCTGTTCGAGACTGCATGATTGGCTTGGTGAAGCCCGAAGCTTTATACTATTTTACTACAAAAAAATAAGACTCTAGCCTTTTCTGTGGTCAACTTCTAAAATAATGGTGCCACAAATATAAAAATTATACCTTCCGAAAGCTCGTCTTCTCAATGTCAAATAATCTCATTGCACCTACGAATCGATCGTGCAATTCGGAGATATTAATTAATTTCTCGTCCTCAGATGTATGGGTGTTGCATTTCTTTTGCTCTCTCCCCTCCACACAGGCTTCGGTAATTCCCCAATGACGTCGTCTTGCGTTGGCAGTTTTTTCCTGCGCAATTATTAAATGGTTTCTCTTTACTGAAAAATCTCTCATTCACAATGATTCACTGTACTGTACTTGTTTACTCATTATTATACTTGTAAACGGGTTAAATTTAATTATTCCTCTCCTGGCGCATAAGCGGTGTTGTCAATTTCCAGCAACGTCAGCTCGAATTCCGATTCAGGCCTCCTTGTCTAATCGTTGGAAAGTTCCA
This sequence comes from Meconema thalassinum, assembly GCA_946902985.2. Lineage (NCBI taxonomy): Eukaryota > Metazoa > Arthropoda > Insecta > Orthoptera > Tettigoniidae > Meconema > Meconema thalassinum. The sequence goes on from OX336396.1 coordinate 168,902,110, forward strand.
CTCGGTTATTAATACTCGTGACTCGCTCCCTTCAGAATGTCAAGAGGGGTGATATCATCCTCTCGAACACCTGGTCCTTGTTAGTTGCACAACCTTATACTGGCCTCCTAGCTTGATCTTTCTTAAAGTTACATTAGAAACTATATGCTCCTTTGATTTCTTCCTCAAATGCATGGATTCGACCATCCATGGACCTGATGGCACATGGGTTCATCTCTCCCCTCCTTAGGTAAATAAATTTTCGAAAATTTTTGAGGAAATTTATTTCAATTGAATTTGTATTTCTTTATTCGTCGAAGCCATCATAACGTTGTCCGTACCTTCCGTTGTTTTTACTTCTTTAAAGTCGTATCCGGTAATTGTGTAGGTCGGGTATGCTCTGTCCCTACCCTTTCTTTCTTTCTTTATTTATTTGTCTGGACTTTAAGTCCCCATAACCTCATTCTTCCTTACGGGTTTGGTCTATCCCTACCCGTTTCCTTATTTCATCATTCTCTTTTCTTAAATTGGAATTTTCTTCTTCAATAAATTCAATTATTTCTTTAATTTCCCAATATAATTTCTCCAATTCGCATTCGCACTCGAATGCTTGAGCTCTATTTTCTATCTCTTCCTTATTCTTGTTTATGTCAAAAGCGGATTCATCTCTATATGTTTCCATAACCAGGGCTTGTTCATTTTCTTCATCAAAATCTTCGGGAGGGTAATATAATTTCAAATTTGCTGAATTCATGGTCACTTCGTGATCCGTTTCACAGTGCCGAATTCTATATGCGTTATTCCTCAAATCTCTGATTATTTGATATGGTCCGTGGTACATTTTCTGGAATTTCTTGTACACACGATTCCCTGGATCCGAAATGGCTGGTCTTTTTACTAACACCATTTCTCCTGCTAATAATGGTCGATGATACCTCTTATGCCTATTTCTTCTCTGCCTCCTGTCGGCTTGAGCTTTTAGGTACTCAAAGGCTCTTCTAATGCGTACATCTCTTCCAGGCTGAGCGTCTGCTGGCCTAGGAATTACCAGACTCCAAGGTCTTTCTGGTTGCTCATTCCGATGTAACGTTATGGGTACCTCTCCTGTGGATTCATGGATCGTATTATTTATACAAAATTCGATAATATCCAAGATATCTATCCACTTCCAATTTTCTTCGGCACAGTATATTCTACTATACTTGGCCGTCTCTCTCATAACTCTTTCTACAGGATTTGCCTCAGGATGGCGAATACTTGACAAAATCTGACGTATTCCAAGTCTTTCTAATTCTCGTCTGAACTCTACACTGGTGAAACAACTGCCGTGATCCGACAACAAATTCTCAGGTTTCCCCAGAATCGGTATCACTTTTTCTTTAAGTCGTTTTAACACCTGTTTGGTACTAGTCTTCTGTATGGGAGCAAGGACAACCATTTTAGTAAAGACATCCATAGCCACCATTATGTGTCGATTTCCTCTTCTTGCCTTTGGCAAAGGTCCAAAATTATCAATAGATATGATTTGGCCAGGCCTTTCGGGCAACAATGGTATAGGCTTCTGTCTCATCAGAAATGCATTAGGTTTGATCCTTTGACATAGATCACATGTATTTAGCGTGTCCCTTACAGTTTCTCTCAGTCTTGGCCATACAAATGCTTCTTTCAACATCGAGACTGTTTTGTCGACTCCCATATGTCCGAACGATCTATGGGCTAACCATACTATTTTCCTCTGCAAAATTGCAGGAACAACAATCCTTAATTTTGTATGGTCAGAGTCCACAAACTTATATAACAATCCATTATAAAACGTGTAGTCTTGAGCTATCTTCTCAGCTTCCGTGTATGCTGGTGTTCCTCTTATCAAGCTTCCCTCAAGGAAAGATATGAGCATGTTCATCCATGGATCCTCCCGTTGTCTTTGACTAATGCTTCTTAACTCATTAAGAGTACGCTGATCCCTGTCTTCCAAATCTATAGCCATTACTTCCTCTTCTATGGACTCTGGCTGTCTACTTAAGTAGTCTGGAACTATATTTTCTTTTCCTGGGCAGTACTCTATCTTGACATCAAATTGTTGAATGTATAAAGCCCAACGCATCAACCTTTGACTGGATAAATCAGTCTTCATCAAAAAGGTTAAGGCTTTATGATCCGTCCTTAGAATGACCTGAAACCCATATACAATCTTCCGCCAATATTGCAACGCGTGCAATATCGCTAACAGTTCGATCTCGCTGATCGTATAATTTTTCTCGTGTGGTTTCAGTCTCCTACTTGTGAAAGCTAGATAGTTCTTCTTATCAGGGGTTTCCGCGTTCTCCTGATATAGCATTGCCCCTATTCCAACCTGGGATGCGTCTGTTTGAATGATAAATCTCTGATTAAAATCAGGATATCCTAGCTTCACGTAATTTAAGAGCATTTCCTTGGCCTCCACGAATGCCTTTTCTGCTTCCTCCGTCCATTTCCACTTGCCTCCCTTCTTCAGAAGGTCCTGTAGTGGTGCAACAGTTTTGGTGTATGATGGACAATGTCCTGAGAATAACCCAATCAATCCCAAAAACTGGCGAACGTTCTTTACCTTCAAAGGCCTTGGAAAATCCCTTATCGATTCCAATTTGCATGGATTTGGTTTAACACCATCCTTGTCAATCACATGCCCTAAAAATGTCACTTGCCTTTGACAAAAATTCGACTTCTTTAAATTTATTTTAAAATTTGCCCTTCTTAAGTCTTCCAATAATTTCTTCAAATTTTCTAAATGTTCCTCAATGTTCTCCGAGGTAAGCAAAATGTCATCCACGTAACGGATAGTGCAATCTTTCACTTCCTCTGACAGGTTTCGATCAAGCGCTCTTATTAATGCAGATCCTGCAGTCTTCAATCCAAACGGACATCTTCTAAAACAGTATGTTTGTTGGTCGAACTGAAATCCAGTCAACAAGCTGGTTTTCTCTTCCAGTTCGAGATGATGATACGAAGAAGTCATGTCAATATTTGTAAAGATCTTCTTGCCTTTGAACTTCCTCAGTATTTCTTTTATGGGTGGTGCCGAATCATTTTCTGGTATGATTTTTGCATTAAAATTTCTGGCATCTAAACACACCCTTACTGAGCCATCCGGTTTACTCACAATCACTAATGGACTAACATATGGTGTCGCCATCTTTTCTATAACACCTGCATTCATCATCTCCTGCAGTGTTTTCTTAGTTTGTGGGTAATGTTTTTCCGCAACCGGGTATGGTTTTTGTTTGAACGGTGCCCAATCATTGACCTGGAACGCGTATTTAAAATTTTCAATCTTTCCTGGCTTGGAATCAAATACGTCCCTATAATCCAATAATAATTTCTTTAACTGTTCCTTAATTTCGAGGCTGACTTTAGCTTCCTCCACTTTTCCTGACAGGTTGGTCTCGAACTCATTTTCCACATCATCTTCGAGTTCTATGTTGAGGACTTCAAATATCCTTTCTATGTCCTTATAATCTTCCTCACTCACTTCTTCCATATGCCATACCTGTTCTTCTATTTTCGCATCCTGTTCCTGTAAGTTAATGTTTTGTTCATCCACATCCTCTCTTTGAATTCTAATGCAGTTTTGCGCTAGGTCTATAATGACCTTGTTCTCACGGATAAAATCAATACCTAATATGACATTATACGGTAATTGATTTACCAGCAAAAAACACTGCGAAATTTCAGCGTTACCCATGATCAGATCAATGTATACCTGAAATTTACATGTCAAAGATTTTTCAGGGATAATTCCCTTAATCTTTACACTTGATGTGGGAATCTTTAGTACTCGGCCCCTTGTTTCCAATTCATTTAAAAGGGTTTGTGTAATTAAACTTATTGTGGATCCGGTATCAATCAATGCTCTGACCAGTAATCCTTCTATCCTAAGCATAATTATGGGTAATTCTCTTTTAACAGGTGGGATTCCTTCCACATCCTCGTTAATTAGCTCATCTGGTCTAGCTATCCAATTTACAATTTCTACCTCCTCCCAGCTCCTGGTATGTTTCCACTTTTGACAATTTAAATTTGGAGTTTTTTTTTATCCTGAGGGCTCCCTTTTCCCTCATTCTTTAACTGAGCTTGTAGTTCCAAGCTTTGAGCTCCGTCTAGTCGGTCGGGTGATTTCCGGTTCTTAATTGCCTCACTCCAACGGACTTTTTGCCTATCAGGTTCATCTGGTCTTTCGTTCATATAACGAAGACTTTCCTGATATCTTTCTTCTATTTCGGCCCGATATTCATCATCCCTATCGTCTGGCCTTACATTTCTTCTGGGATAATTCTCCCATTTCTTTCTGTTGTCTGGCCTTTGATGATTATTGTTATAGGGTCGGCTCTCTTGTTGCCTATAACCCGTAGTTCTAGGATTTCTTCCTCGATATCCTCCCCTGTAATATGGCTGTATCCTTCTAGGCTCCTGGTGCCCATACTCTCGATCTAGTCCTTGAGTATCCGTGCTGGTGGACTGATTCCTTGTCGCTGGTTTTTCTCCTGTTTCCTGACTGCTGGCCATGTGTACTTGCTCAGTCTGTCTTTGATGCCGAGGAGTTACGTGCGAAGTCGTCATATCTAACTGACGTAATACACTTTCCACTTCCACAGCACTTCTGGCTTTGGATGAGATTAGCAGCCTCTGAATCTCATACGGAAGCTGTCTTGCAATGGCAGCACACAGGTCGTTTTCTGCCGGAGCAATATCCAGTTCGCGGAATTTACACAGCTGAGCGGTGAAAAATTCCGAGTATTTAGTAGGTGCATTGGTGCTGTACTTCCTAGAGTACAGATCTAGCCTTAAATTCTCTTGGACGTCTGCTGCCCAATATCGTTTTAAAAATGCTTCCCTAAAGCCTTTCACCGTATCGAAGGTGTATCTGAAGCTTCTGAACCAGGTGAGACAATCACCTGCCAACAGCTTTTCAATAGCTCTCAGTCTCCGATCCTGAGGAACCTTCATTTCGTTTAGATACTCTGCCACTTCTTTTAGCCAGTATTTTGGAGTAATAGACATGTTATTACCCGTAAACTTTACTGGTCTGTCCTCATTGGATTTAATAATGTTTATTATCTGGCCATTTGTCTGATTCATGTACGGGGTTGACATCGCCATCGGATATCCTGGGTTCGTATAAGGGCTCTCCCCTCCTAAGTCCCTCTCCGTATCTGTGCCTTGTTCACGAGAATCTACCCATCCTGTCTTTGGAAACTCCTCCTGATTCTCGAATTCTAACTTCCTTTCCCTTCGGGCACTTTCTTCATTAGCCATAAGTTGGATTTCTATTTGACTATTCTTATGTTCAGTCCTCTCTAATCGGGATCTTAATTCATTCTGAATTCTTTCTTGATTCCTTTTAATATCTTCCTCTACCTTTTTGAGTTGGAATTTCTCATCCCTGTAACTATCCCTAAACTCATTTATTTGGTCTTCTGCCTCTTTCTTAATGATCTTAGCCTGTTGGTCTATAATTTCTGGTTTCACGTCACCTATGGTATCCAGGCCTTCTCGTATCTCCTTTATTTGCTTCTCCACTTCTTTTCGTCCTTTAACCATATCTACTTTAATTCCTTCAAGCTTTCCCTCAGTTTTCTCTTGACTCTTATACAATTTCATCATTTCATCTTGGACCTGATTTACTTCCTTATTGGTTTTTCCTACATGAACCTTTAATGTTCCGATGGTTTCCTGAACCTCATTAATACCCTTGCTTATTTCATTTATCTTATGGGTACTTTCTTCATTTTCTTCATTTCGTTGTTTTCTTTCTCTCTGAAGATGCTCTCCGTATTCACTTAAATTTTTATTTATTTCCGCTTCATACTTCTTCAGGTTCTCATCTACCTGCCCGGTAAAAAGATCAATCTGCTCTTTCATATCCTTAACATCCTTTTGATTTTGATTTTTCAACTCAGTTACTTCGGTTTGAACTTTATTGACTTTTCCCTCAAGTTCTCCCATTTTTTTCTCAACCCCTTCAAATCTATCTCCTAGCTTATTCACGCTTTGTTTTATTTCCTCCCGGGAAGCCTCACAAATATCACTGTTAGATTTTATCTGAGCTTCTAATTTTTCCTGCACACCTTGGATCTGGGTTACAAGTTTCTTTTCACAATCATCACCCTTTGTTTCTATGTTAACCAATTTAGTTTCTAAAATTTTAAAATTTTCTTGACATGTAGTTTGGGAATCTACCATATTTTTGTTCATAGTCTTTATTTGGACTTGCAATCCTGAATGAAATCCTTCATTTTCCTTTTTAATTTCACTTAACTTGTCCCCAAAATCCGTGTCAAAAGCTTGAAATTTGTTATTTATTTTATCTATCTCAGCCTTCACTTCATTGTTCATTGTTACACAGTTAGTTTCGATAGCTTCTAATTTAATTCCCATGTTAGCACTATCAGTTTTTAGTGACTTTAAACTTTGATTCATGGATCCTAACTTTTGGTTATTTTCCTCCTGTTGGCTGTCCAACTTATTGTTTATAGCTCTTAACCCTTCTTTATTTTCAGTCTGTTGGCTATCCAACTTATTTAAACTCTCATTTATGGATTCGAACACTTCTTTATGTTCAGTATGTTGGCTATCCAACTTATTGTTTATGGCCTCCAAGAGCCGTTGCACTTCTTCACTCAATGCCATCTTATGAGAATACAGTGGGCCACTAATGCCACCACACTAGTACATGCTTGAGAGATGATACTCTGAATCATTGTGTCCCAATTTCTTTAAAAACTTTTACTTTGGTACGGGTATTCACTTACAACGTACCCTTTTACTACTTTTATTCAATTTCATAAACCTTTATGGAAGTTTTTAAAATTCAAAATTTCGAAAAACCATTTTTTTCAAAAATGAAAATTTTGATTTTTCGAGAAAACTCGGGTTTTCCCTAGAAAAACTCAGCCCTGCGTACTGGGCGCCATGTTTAATGTTTGCTAGGGGGTTGATAATATAATACAGGGCTGTTCGGTATGAGTTTCTAGGGACCCATGCGGTCAGTTAATATTTTACGTTGTAGCTACACCTATCATTACTTTAATTTACATGAAATGACCGTCTTAAGTGTTCCTCTAGTTATTAATCCAGCACATTACTTATATGACCCCCGTGTGCCCTTTTAGCAAGAAATATGCCAATCACAGTATACCAGCGTAGCTCAATTCGGAAATTTCGGGACAGCGGTAAGTTCCCCCACTCTGTGACTCACATATTTTGGATTAATTAGAGGATACACTTGCAAAAATAACAACAAAATCAACTCCTATTTTAACACATTTAATTCATAAAATTAATGGCGCTACAAACACTTTAACAATTTAATTACTGACCCATAATCATCTACTTGTTCCAAATGAACAAGGAATCACAAAATATAATAAAACAAATATTGTATTCAAACATATGGTTTCCACATAAACCAACAATTCCTACTTAGTCTTACTTCCATAAAGCATTAACTGTAAGTTTTATATAACTCCGAGCTCTTTTGGCTCCATGCTTTACATAATAATGGTGTCATTCTGGTACACCTCAAATACTATCCTTTATATCTTCTTAATTCTCAAAAACAAATTTATAATTACATTTAAAATTTATGTTAATTATCTAACTCAATATTTTGGGCATGTCCACACATTCAGTTGTTATCATCTCTCTTTATTTTCACAAATATATTAAGGTAATCAGGAAATCAATTGTGTACTCCAGAGCATGAAGATACTTGACACAGTCAAAAAACTATAGTTACTCCCGAAACTTAGTTGCCTTCAATTAACTCATGGAATCCTACGTCCATACATCATTACAATAGGGATTATTATTTATCTCTTATATTTTATAAGACCATTATCATATAAGAAACTACGATCTGAACAGGCAAACGAAAATATCAATCTACAAGGACCTCGGTTCAACGCCCGGGTCGTTAACAACTTTAAACCCTCCTGGTGTATTCATTTCTCTTTACAACATCTTACGAGACGGTTTCCGGTCCCTCTCGTTCTAAGAGAGCTAGACCCTTATACTCGGGCGCGATTTATGACACGTAGGGTGACGGCGACTCCCTGTCTAACCCACGTTAATAGCTTATTTCCAAGGCTTTCAAAACAAACCTTCACATTATATTCAGTTCTGGGGAGAGACCGGGCTTTACTGTACCGTATTCATTCAAACAACTATTCTTTGGTTCATAGACCACTTTCGTAACCTTGGCATTTATTAATTATGAGAGGGTCCTCATTGATTGGGAAGATTAATACACATTCAACGACGAAGAATTAAGGGGCTTTTATCATAAGAAGATTCTGCGTTCGAATCTCTTCACGTGCCTCGGGAACCATTCCCTTACAGAGGACTTATACAAAATGCGATTTAAAGTCGGCCGTGGCCCATATGACATACGCTCAATAATACCATATATTAGCTCCCTTTCAAATACATACACAATGCCTCGTGATACTACGTCACAAATAGAGGACTTATACAATTATCAATTCACTGCAATCAACTACCCTCCATAAGTAATTTACCAAGTATTTTAACCACTACGCGTTCCTAGCGTGACATTTTAATATTATTGGCGCTCTTTTGCGCTATCCATTATTTTAAGCCGAAATGTCTTCCCAAGAACTGATAAATCTCATTAGTAACAATTCATATTATTTTAATTCTCATATTAATCTTTTCCGTTGCCGATAAATCGCTCCCTTTTTAAAATATTCCATTGAACATTATATCTTACACATATGTTAAGGCTTTAACGCTCTTATGTTCACATCAATTTATGTGATCTTTATTTAATATTTCCATATTTAATTATTATTATTATCTTTATTCTTTACACAAGCTCAAAAGCTATTTCTTTCATATTTCAACTTTACTTTATTTGAATATCTTTCATGATAATTACTGATATTTCGCTTGCTCTTATGACATTTGTTAAATACATTAACATTTTATTCACTTATTTCCTCTACGGGATTTATTCTTTACATAATCATTTATAATTTCTCAAATTTTCTATTATTGTTCAGACCGCGTTCTTGCTTATTCAGTATTTATTTCTTAAAACACATCCCTTTTACTCAAAAACTCCGGTGGATTTGTACACAACCAATTTCTGACACCAAAATAGAATGAAATTCAGTACTCACATGTTTTTAAGATCGTCCCATGATCTTTATTCTTGTGCGGTGCTTCATTTTGGGCCCACTTTGAACTTTTTACTCCATATTAAAAGAATTCATGTTATGGATAAACACTACTTGACATATATTTAAAACACTTAACATTGACGACATTTTTATACACTGATGTGTCCCTTTTGAACACATAATAAACACTAAAAATATTATTAACACACAATCTTGATAAATTTACACTACACAATTCTTGATCACTAGGCCGTATTTCTGAGCCTATCACACGTGATCTTCTTAATTTCCCGTTTCCAAGGGTGAAATTTATTCGATGTCGGCTTCCTATCCTGCAGAATATGAAAGTCTCGAAACATCTATTGTTCCCTGGAACCCAAATTCTTCTACTCCTATCCTGGATGACCGGCTATTTATCTAGCTTGAACGGCTTCTTTGTAGATCTGTTTATCGATCCTAGCGAAAGTTTATTCGAATCGAGGTCTCCTCAATGACCTATAGATTTAGTTTATAGCAGCTAGTACTTCTCGAGTCTAGTACTTTAGAATAGTTCGCCTACTTTCTGGAGATAATGTTTATAGTCTCCTTGCTTCTTATTTTGATCGGTTCTAGCACTCCTACGTTTCTGATGTACGTTCCGAACCTTATTCTGTCCTTCCCTTTTTGGGTTCTTTAATTTAAATAACAGTTTATCTTTCTGGTACGGTACTTCCGTACGTTATGATCTATTCGTTCGTCTGTTTAACGACCTATCGCCTTTAAGTCCGACGTTCGCAGCCTGCTCTGACTATATCTTACGAACTTTCACTATAACTTGTATACAGACGGGCCTAAATCCTGTAACTAGGATTTTCCTACTCTTTCAATACGGCGATACTTTAAATTTTCTTCTTGACCACTCCTTATGGAGGCAAGCAAGTCTTTAATACTGCGACGCCTATGGCTATATTACTTCTGCGGTGTAACACAGTATTTCTCCCCTCAAGGAGTACTGGTAACTGTCTTCGGTGTTACGCAGAGTTACGCCCCAAACGGCTGTCTGGATACTGATGTGCTGTGATGTAGTCTTACGCCCCTCACGGGCTGTCGGAAACTGCGTGCGTAGTAACACCCTCACGGGTTGTCAGAATAACTGCATGTGCTGATGATCCAGCGTCACGTCCCCCTGGACGGATTTGTACTGCGTGATGCGTGATTATACCCCTCACGGGCTGTTCGAGACTGCATGATTGGCTTGGTGAAGCCCGAAGCTTTATACTATTTTACTACAAAAAAATAAGACTCTAGCCTTTTCTGTGGTCAACTTCTAAAATAATGGTGCCACAAATATAAAAATTATACCTTCCGAAAGCTCGTCTTCTCAATGTCAAATAATCTCATTGCACCTAAGAATCGATCGTGCAATTCGGAGATATTAATTAATTTCTCGTCCTCAGATGTATGGGTGTTGCATTTCTTTTGCTCTCTCCCCTCCACACAGGCTTCGGTAATTCCCCAATGACGTCGTCTTGCGTTGGCAGTTTTTTCCTGCGGAATTATTAAATGGTTTCTCTTTACTGAAAAATCTCTCATTCACAATGATTCACTGTACTGTACTTGTTTACTCATTATTATACTTGTAAACGGGTTAAATTTAATTATTCCTCTCCTGGCGCATAAGCGGTGTTGTCAATTTCCAGCAACGTCAGCTCGAATTCCGATTCAGGCCTCCTTGTCTAATCGTTGGAAAGTTCCACTCGGTTATTAATACTCGTGACTCGCTCCCTTCAGAATGTCAAGAGGGGTGATATCATCCTCTCGAACACCTGGTCCTTGTTAGTTGCACAACCTTATACTGGCCTCCTAGCTTGATCTTTCTTAAAGTTACATTAGGAACTATATGCTCCTTTGATTTCTTCCTCAAATGTATGGATTCGACCATCCATGGACCTGATGGCACATGGGTTCAGTAATCATCAGCTGATTCACATTCCGTTTCTATTTCGTCATCCTCACACTCGTCGTCTATCATCTGTTGAAATATTAATCCATCTAAATTAGAGATATCATCATACTTTTCTTGAAGGATTTCAAGTTGCTCTTGCACTTTTTCCGTTTCAGTTTGATCATCTTCTAACAACGCCATTAGTTGATTGTGTGAGCGCGTAAATAACCGCCGCTTTACGGTTCTTTCTTTAGCGAGTCTTTCCATCTTCTTTCTTCACGGGAGCCTTTTACTATGAATGAATCGTGTCACTGGTCGCCATAAAATGTTAGGTTCACTTCTCAATAAATCACATAAACTCCTCTAGAATGCATATTTTTATTATTTGTTGTGGAAAGGTTCACAATTCACACGATACACACCATATTGATTTTTGACACTGAACTTCACTGATATCAAAGACTATGTCAAAGATACTGCACTACACTCTTGGGCTTACTGCCAACACAACAAGTATGGTGTAGGATCTTTCGTGTTTCTTTGGATGTGGATCTCCAGTCGAGTTTTTGTCTATTAGAGCTGAATCGTTCTTTTTACAGTGATCTATCCACAATTTCTTGAAAGATATAGTTATGAACATGAGATTATAATGAGAAATAAATTACTATTGTAAAAGGATTGTATAAAATATTTTCGTTACAAAACGAAATCATAATGTCGAAAATTCTCAAGCACTGTTATTTGAACAGCTGATTATATTATATTTGCCTTAGTTCTGATAAAAATTGTCCTTGATACTTTAACTTATGTTAATTTGATGCACGATATTTCATGACTTTTATGTAAAAGCTTATTTGAACTTAATGATGTTTGGAAAAATGTTTACAAACTATGGAGAGCTTATCTATGAATGAAGCAACGTGTGTTTGCGAATTTGATTGTTATAATGAGATATTAGACATCAATGGATGATCTATGTCATTTTTCTGTCCAGTATAAATTAGCTATTGAGCTATGTCTGAATACAATGTGTGTATATTTTGAACGTGCAGTATAGTCACGAATATTAATACTAGAAGGCTAGTATGATGTTAATACATCCAACATCTAAGTAAAACAGCATTGTGATAATTGTTCTAGAATGGATTGTTCAAATTAATAACATTTGTTTTTGAAGAAACGTTAATTGGAAAGACGAGTAATAATATTGATATAATCCTGTAATAATAGCCACTAAAAGCTTTAGAGATAATAATAATAACATGAATAACTATGTGATTTAAAATGTTGTTAAAATTTTTATGCTATGATGATGCGTTCGATAAACTTAACCATTCGTCGAACATGCCATGATTTGACTTTAACTATTATTATAGAATGCTTATTGATGGAATCGAATTTATTACTGATGAAGAATTTGAACGTGTACAATAATGTATAAATGTAAATAATATCCTAAACTTTGAGGATCATTTAAATATGTAACGAGTGTATATAATAATGTTTAAATATTTTTGAAACTGTCTTTACATGCGATTGGGATGCTGTATTTTGATAGCATTTTTGATTATGTTTCGATGGTAATGTCATTATGAGATTTCTACGCTTCAGTAGAGGCGAATTATTTTGTTTAGTGGAGAGATAGTCCACCATGCAACAGTCTTTAGATTAATAAACTGTTGGTCAATTTTAAATACTTCGGATGTCTTGGTCATTTATACTAGAAATAGGATGCGCTACGAGGACCAGTGGGTCAGTTTTTAGGATGCCTAGCGCCACGCTTGAGATTAATTTAGTCATTTTTAGAGTCTCGTTAGCTCACTTTGAGTTATTTTTCGTTTTTAATTCATCGACCACTGGCATCTTCCTATCGCATTCTTTATAAGAGAGGTATCCTTATCCCTGGTTGATCCTAGTTGGTAGAATGTTAGGGGCATTTCAGCCGGGCGCTTCCAGAATCTACGATCCAGCAGTTCCATCGGATTTCAACAGGTAAGACCACGTGGATACGGGTGCATCTTATTTGGCGAACCCATAACGTGGGGAATTCGAATTGGTATTCTCGAATAACCTAGTCGTTAGCCGATTTTAATTGGCAAATCCATTTATGGTACTAGATATTTTATTTTTGCTTTAAAAGTAACTGTTAATGATTACGGCATGATCATAAGAGATATTTCCTGGAAACTATTATGGATCAGCGTGGTCATATGGAGGTTTGCTATGGGGCCATTTTTCACTCCATGCTTGTCGGCCATTTTATACTTGTCACCGGCGATGATATTTAGTAGATCATCAGTCACATTAACTTCATTTCTTTTTGATAATAAATTAATAAGCTTGATTTGCGAGTAGAATTTATTTATTTTTAGTATAAATTACCAAGCACATACACCTCCTATTTTATAGATATACTGTACTATTAAGTTTAGAAGCCAAACAAGTTATATTATTCATATTGGTGAAAAGGGTCATTCTGAGTGTGTCAATTCTACTATATATGTATTGCATTCCTATATTTCTCCATTTTATCTAATATATAAAAGTGAAAGTCTGTATGTATGTATGTATGTATGTATGTATGTATGTATGTATGTATGTATGTATGTATGTATGTATGTATATATGTTGGTTCCGTATACAAATCTACACCGTTCCACCAATCTCAACCATATTATGCATACATATAGTTTAGGACCCAGAAGGAACCGCTGGCTACATGAATTTTCGATAGTCTTTCTCATTCTTCTGATTTCGGCCCTTTTTCACTCAAAAACAGGCTAATCAAATCATAAAATATACTCATGAAGGAATGGCAAAGCAGATAGTTTCCATGGCAACATAGCTCAAGTCGAGACACGGCCGACTGGATGCCAGTTGCGCTCTGCACTACCGGTATAGAAAATGAGGATCTTTACTTGAAATCCCGTTAGTTACTCAACTGCTCACACAGCACTGTCAACCGAGTATAGCATAACAAAGACTTGACATTATCTACTAGATATTTGTCAAATACCACTCACTCACTCACTCACACATTCATCACGAAATCTCAGAACCCACCCAACGGATTGGAATGAAATTTGGTATGCAGCTTACTCAAGGGCCGCAAACGCCCACTAAGAAAGGATTTTTGGATATTCAGGTTCTAAAGGGGTGTTAAGGGGGTAGACCTGCATTTCATCGAATAGCAATATCTCCCGATTGGTTTCACTGGGGGATGTGATACTCGGCATATAAACTCATCATTAAAAATAAGAAGACATGTGTCTGAGGGTTTTTCGATGTGGTGTATATTATGAGGTGAAAGGGGTGAAAAGTGGGGGTTGAAAGATTCCTAACGGAGCCTGTATCTCATAAACGACATAGGCGAGGAGTTTGAAACTCAGCGGGAAAAAATCAGCATAAAAAATAAGTAAATAGGTGTTTGACCGTTTTTTTTTTCATAAATCCAATTTAAGGGGCCTATGGCGAGGGGTGAAATTCTGTGTAAAAAAAATACAGGAAAGAAAGTGTCCTAACCGATTGACTCACTCGCTCTTCAAACTCAGGGGGAAAAACTGCTTAAAAATAAGTATAACTTATATGTGTTCGACAGTTTTTTTGATAAACCAAATTAAGGGGTTCATCGGGAGGGGTGAAATTCTGAAGAAAAAAATTGAAAGAAAATGTCCTGACTCACTCACCCACTCATCATCGCCCAGCCAAAAATATTGAAGTTGGAAACATGTCATTTTCGGGATATGTTCGTTGTATGTCAAAACCATACACTAAGGGAGGATTTTTGAATATTCAGGCTCTAAAGGGGTCTTAAGGGGGTTAAACCTGCATTTTATTGAATAACAATATCTCACGAGTGGTTTCATTTGTGGATGTGATACTCGGCATATAAACTAATCATTAAAAATAAGCAGACATGTGACTAAGGGTTTTTCGATGTGGTGTATTATTATGAGGTGAAAGGGGTGAAAATTGGGGGTTGAAGGATTCCTAACGAAGCGTGTAGGCCTATCTCCTAAACGACATAGGCGAGAAATTTGAAACTCGGCGAAAAAAAATCAGCTTAAAAAATAAGTAAGTCGGTGTTCCACCGTTTTTTCATAAATTAATTTAAGGAGCCAATGGGGTGGGGTGAAATTCTGGGGGGAAAAAGGAGAGAAAGTGTCCTAACTGACAGACTAACTCAATCATCAAACTCAGGGGAAAAATACAGCTTAAAAAATAAGTTAATAGGTGTTCAAGCGTTTTTTCATCAATCCAATTTAAGGGGCCCATGGGGAGGGGTGATATTCTGGTAAAAATAATTGAAAGAAAATGTCCTGTCTGACTCACTCACTCGTCACGCCCAGCGAAAACTATTAAAGTTAGAAACATGAAATTTTGGGAATATGTTCGCTGTATATCGAAAACGTCAACTAATGAATGATTTTTGTTATTCGGGTTTTAAAGAGGTGTTAAGGGGGTAAACGTGCATTTCATTGAATAACGATATCTCATGAGTTGTTTCTTTGGGGATGTGATATTCGGTATATAAGGTAATCATTAAAAGAATCAGACATATGTCTAAGGGTTTATCGATGAGGTGTATATTACGAGGTGAAAGGGGTGAAAATTGGGGGTTGAGGGATTCTTAACGGAGCGTGTATCTCTTAAACGACATAGGCGAGAAGTTTGAAATTCGGCGGGAAAAAACAGCTTAAAATATAAGTAAATAGGTGTTCGACCGTTTTTTCATAAATCCAATTTAAGGGGCCCTTGGAGAGAGGTGAAATTCTGGGGGGAAAACAGGAAAGAAAGTGTCCTAACTCACTCACTCATCAAACTCAGGGGGAAAGAACAGCTCAAAAATAAGTAAATAGGTGTTCGACCGTTTTTTTTTTCATAAATCCAATTTAAGGGGTTCATGAGAAGGGTGAAATTCTGAAAAATAATTGAAAGAAAATGTCCTGACTTACTCACTCATCATCCCCCAGCCAAAATTATTGAAGTTAGAAACATGACATTAAGGGGCTATGTTCGTTGTATGTTGAAATCGTCCACTAAGGAAGGAATTTTGGATATTCAGGTTCTAAAGGGGTGTTAAGGGGGTAGACTTGCATTTAATTGAATAACAATATCTCCCGAATTATTTCCTTTGGGATGGGATACTAGACACATAAACTCATCATTAAGAATAAGAAGACACATATCTGAGGGTTTTTCGATGTGGTGTATATTATGAGGTGTATGTGTGAAAAGTGAGTGTTGAAGGATTCTTAACGGAGCAAGTATCTCTTAAAAGACAGAGGCAAAAAGTAAGAATCTCAGGGAGAAAAATCAGATTGAAAAAGTAGTAGATAGGTGTTCGATCGTTTTTTCATAATCCAATTTAAGGGGCTCATGGAGAGGGATGAAATTCTGGGGAAAGAAGTCCACTAAGGAAGGATTTTTGGATATTCACTCATCATCCCCCAGCAAACCTATTGCAGTTAGAAACTTGAAATTTTGGGGATATGTTCGTTGTTTGTCGAAAAAGTCCACTAAGGATGGATTTTTGGATATTCATGTTCTGAAGGGGTGTTAAGGGGGTTAAACTTGCATTTCATTGAATAACAATATCTCACGAGTTGTTTCATATGGGGATGTGATATTCGGCATACAAACTAATCATTTAAAATAAGCAGACATATGTCTAAGGGTTTATCGATATGGTGTATATTATGAGGTGAAAGGGGAGAAAATTGGGGGTTGAAGGATTCTTAACGGAGCGTGTACTGTATCTCTTATTCAACATAAGCGATAAGTTTGAAATTCAGCGGAAAAAGCAGCTTAAAAATAAGTAAATAGGTGTTCGACCATTTCTTCATAAATCCAATTTAAGGGGCCCATGGGGAGGAGTGAAATTCGGGGGGGGAACAGGAAAGAAGGTGTCCTAACTGATTGACTTACTTACTCACTTATCAAACTCAGGGGGAAAACAGCTTTAAATAAGTAAATAGGTGTTCGACCGTTTTTTTTTTCATAAATCCAATTTAAGGGGTTCTTGGGGAGGGGTGAAATTCTCAAATATTAATGAAAGAAAATGTCCTGACTGACTCACTCACTCATCATCGCCCAGCAAAAATTATTGAAGTTAGAAACATGAAATTTTGGGGATAAGTTCGTGGTATGTCGAAAACGTCCACTAAGGAAAGAGTTTTGGATATTCAGGTTCTAATGAGGTGTTAAGGGGGTAAACGTGCATTTCATTGAATAACAATATCTCATGAGTGGTTTCATTTGGGGATGTGGTACTTGGCATATATACTAATCATTTAAAATAAGCTGACACATGTCTAATGGTTTTTCGATGTGGTGTATATTATGAGGTGAAAGGGATGAAAAGTGGGGGTTGAAAGATTCCGAACGGAGCGTGTATCTCTTAAACGACATAGACGAGGAGTTTGATTTTCTCCGAGTTCCAATCACCTTAAAAATTAATAAATGAATAAATAATTAAAATAAGTAGATGTTCGACCGTTTTTTTTTCATAAATCCAATTTAAGGGGCATATGGGGAGGGGTGAAATTCTGGAATAAAAACGTCCACTAAGGAAGGATTTTTGGATGTTCACTCTCATCGACCAATCAAAACTATTGAAGTTAGAAGAAGGGGATATGTTTGTAGTGTGTCGAAAATGTCTACTAAGGAGGGATTTTTGGATATTCAGGTTCTAAAGGGGTGTTAACGGAATTAAACCTGCATGTCATTGAATAACAATATGACACGACTATGACGCGAGCGAAGCGAGGCTAAAAATGAGATGGTGTGTGTCTGTGTATTACTCAATCACGCAAGAACCACTGGTCCGACTTACATGAATTTTACATGAAAGTAGCTGATTTAACTGGTTAACACATAGGCTACTTTTGATTTCAATACTTTGCACTATGGCGACCATTTTAGTGACGTCACTACACCCTTTGGTTTCAAACTTTCATATTTCCATTTCAAATAAAAAGTGAACGCTAAGAAATAGCAAACTTTTGATGGCATATACGAGGTTTAAAATTACATTTTCTATCCGAAAGGTATCTCCAACGGTTAGCGAGTAAACCCTAAATTTGTGCTATAAAACACGGTCAACGCCGAACGGTGTAGTTGGACAAAATGTTCCATCCTTAATCTCCCTCTGCGCAGCACCTCGCCTATCCCCTGTTTTAACTGTCACTTTCACATTTTAATTTATTTATGACGCGTAGCGAAGCACGGGTACTTCAGCTAGTATTGTATAATTATACCAGGTGCAGCAAAACTAGATGATGTAGTAGCTTTATTACAAGCTATACAGGAAAAGTCGACCAAGCAAGAGCAGGACTTGGCTGAAATCAAGTCAAATACTCAAACTAATCTTGAGTGAATAACTGAATCAAATAATAAGAATACTGAATTAATAACTAGAAACACAGAAGTAATGCAAGCAGATATGTCCCAACTTCATTTGTCTATGAAACGTTTGCAGGACAGCAATCGAAAAATTTCCGATAGGTCCAAGGAAATTAAGGAGAAAATTAATGATGTTGAACTAAGTGTCGATAGTGTGTTAGAAGATGTAAGACTTGTTCAATTGGATATACGTAATGTGAATGTTGAAGTGAGTCACATTCGCTCCAGCGTAGCCGCAGTTGAGGTTAAAGTAATGCAGCTCAAACTGTCATTACGGCTACACAGGAGAAAATAATTAGCACAGAGGATAAAGTAGATGCTACACAGGAGAAAATAATAAGCACAGAGGCTAAAGTAGATGCTACACAGGAGACAATAATTAGCACAGAGGCTAAAGTAGATGCTACACAGGAGACAATAATTAGCACAGAGGCTAAAGTAGATGCTACACAGGAGACAATAATTAGCACAGAGGCTAAAGTAGATGCTACACAGGAGACAATAATTAGCACAGAGGCTAAAGTAGATGCTACACAGGAGACAATAATTAGCACAGAGGCTAAAGTAGATGCTACACAGGAGAAAATAATTAGCACAGAGGCTAAAGTAGATGCTACACAGGAGACAATAATTAGCACAGAGGCTAAAGTAGATGCTACACAGGAGACAATAATTAGCATAGAGGCTAAAGTAGATGCTACACAGGAGACAATAATTAGCACAGAGGCTAAAGTAGATGCTACACAGGAGAAAATAATTAGCACAGAGGCTAAAGTAGATGCTACACAGGAGACAATAATTAGCACAGAGGCTAAAGTAGATGCTACACAGGATACAATAATTAGCACAGAGGCTAAAGTAGATGCTACACAGGAGACAATAATTAGCACAGAGGCTAAAGTAGATGCTACACAGGAGACAATAATTAGCACAGAGGCTAAAGTAGATGCTACACAGGAGACAATAATTAGCACAGAGGCTAAAGTAGATGCTACACAGGAGACAATAATTAGCACAGAGGCTAAAGTAGATGCTACACAGGAGACAATAATTAGCACAGAGGCTAAAGTAGATGCTACACAGGAGACAATAATTAGCACAGAGGCTAAAGTAGATGCTACACAGGAGACAATAATTAGCACAGAGGCTAAAGTTGATGCTACACAGGAGACAATAATTAGCACAGAGGCTAAAGTAGATGCTACACAGGAGACAATAATTAGCACAGAGGCTAAAGTAGATGCTACACAGGAGACAATAATTAGCACAGAGGCTAAAGTAGATGCTACACAGGATACAATAATTAGCACAGAGGCTAAAGTAGATGCTACACAGGAGACAATAATTAGCACAGAGGCTAAAGTAGATGCTACACAGGAGACAATAATTAGCATAGAGGCTAAAGTAGATGCTACACAGGAGACAATAATTAGCACAGAGGCTAAAGTAGATGCTACACAGGAGACAATAATTAGCACAGAGGCTAAAGTAGATGCTACACAGGAGACAATAATTAGCACAGAGGCTAAAGTAGATGCTACACAGGAGACAATAATTAGCACAGAGGCTAAAGTAGATGCTACACAGGAGACAATAATTAGCACAGAGGCTAAAGTAGATGCTACACAGGAGACAATAATTAGCACAGAGGCTAAAGTAGATGCTACACAGGAGACAATAATTAGCACAGAGGCTAAAGTAGATGCTACACAGGAGACAATAATTAGCACAGAGGCTAAAGTAGATGCTACACAGGATACAATAATTAGCACAGAGGCTAAAGTAGATGCTACACAGGAGACAATAATTTGCACAGAACAAAAGATTGTACAGACAGAAAAACTTGAAACCAGCATGCAATCTAATATTTCGGGCATTAAGGAGGATGTCAAAAGTGTTAGATTGGAACTGGAACATAGTCAAAGGGAAACTAAAAATAGTTTAGATGTGCTTCGAGTACAATTCTCCAATGATGATAGTAATACACAAAAGACTTTGTCAAAATTAGAAAATGACATGATTCTCTTAAAAGAGAAAGTATAGGACCACAATAAGTTTCTGAGAAAAGATATAGAAATTGATCTTAAAGCCATTGTTAAAGATCATATAACCATTATTCGGGGTGAAATAACCAAAGTTAACGAGGCGATAATTAAAAATGTTACCTCTAATTTGGAATTAAAAATTTCTCAAACCGAAATCAAGTTGAACAAAGATATATCAGATGTTAAATTAGACACTGACAAAAGAATAGATTCAGTCCAGACTAGTCAAATAGATAATATCAATAATCTTAGGGAAGATTTGGAATCACGAGTTAACACTGTACCATCAAAGTTAGAGCAAGTGAGATTAGACGTCAATTCAGAACGTGAAAAGAAAACATCTGAATTAAACGCGATTAGGGAGGAGTTGAACAAAATTAACTTAGCTGATCACGTTAATGTAGATGCTTTAAGAAGCGAATTTAATAAGCAAATTGAAGCACTAAAAATCAATGTGAGTTCCAACAGGGAAGGCACAGTTCCTCATGTTAGGCAAAGCTTAGATGTAACATCCCCAGCTAGGAATTTTATTGAACATTCTAATGGGGCAGTAGGAGGCTAACAGCCCAGACAACGGTCAGAAGTCCCAAGTACCACCAATCTTGAATATGTTCCTAGGGATTTCAGGACATCTACTCTCAATGACAGGTCAAATGTAACGATTGTGAGAAATTATGGAGAAAAGATAAATAAATTTTCCAACACCGAGAGTTTAACTCCGATTGAATTTATTAGAAATCTTCAAGATTATTTCATAGAACATCACGTTAGTAGAGACAGGGAACTCCGAATTGTAGAGAGACATCTTCTGGAAGGTCCTTTAAATTGGTTTCGAGCTTTCCGCTATACTTCTGACAACTAAGAGCAATTCTCTGAAGCATTCATTAAGAGATTTTGGTCTATCGAAGTCCAACATGCAGTAAGGGCAGAAATATACTCTAGGAAGTTGAGTAGTACTGGACCTACTAGTTACTCCGAATTCTACACTTCACAATTAGCCCGCCTACGTTTTCTTCAAACCCTTTTAACTCAGGAGGAAATATTAGAAACTATTTCAGGACAGTTGCCAGTTGAAGCTAGGCGTAATATAATTTCGTCAGGGGTGACAGATTTGGCTCAGATGGACGATTTACTCCGAAGACTTGATCATACGTCCATTCCTCCCACGATATCAAGAGGCGGAAGAACGGAAGTCAAAAGCGTGAACGCTGTAGTCGTGGATAGGACCCAACAAACTGAAAAACCCAGTCAGAATGAGTCAAGATGGGTAGGTCCCATTCGAAACAACAGGTATAATGAACTACCACGCGGTTATAGGGATAATCAAGCACCATTCCGTAGTTACCAGTCTCAGTATTATCGAGGACATGATAGGCCGTTTCAATCGAATAGAGATCAAGAGAGATATAGACCATATCAAGACAGGTATAGGAATGATGGATTTGACAATAGAGATCAAGGGAGATACATACCGTATCAAGATAGGAATAGAAACGACAGATTTGATAACAGATATCAAGATAGAGAAAGAAATCAGCCAAGAAATAATCGGTATCAAAATCAGAACACCGACAATAGAAACTTAGAAAAAGGGTAACGGCAAGGTTATTTCCAGAGACAGGAGAATAACCAACGAGGATATTCTAGGTACAAAAATTACCGTGATAAGGACTATCAAACTGAGGAAGAAAGAAATCAGTCCAGAAAAGACAGAGAGAAAAGAGAAGAAAGGAATAACAGACGTAGGGACACAGACAGTGATCCAGAACCTGGGACCAGCCAACAAGCTGAGAGGCAGGAGAGACGTCCCAAGGAGAAAGATAAAGGAAATTCCTCATAGAATCTGAGTCAAATTCGTCTCCATTCGATATAGCAATTCAAGGTATTTAAGAAGTTACTGGCGAGGAAATTGAGAGATTCAATGCGAAGAACCTCAAAAGATATTATGAAAAGATTGAACAATAACAAAATACTGCTCATGAAGTGAATATCAAGAATGATAAAATAAAAGTATTGTCACACTTTTATTTCTTGAGTTGGGAGGGAGATGAGACCGTATTTTGTAATGAGTTGGATCAATGTTGGACAGGTGTGTACTCAGGTGCATTCCGGCGGCGCTATTTGCACGGCACACAGCGCATGGATACTCTGTGGCTAGGTTAGGAGCAACTAGGCAGCCCGCCCTACATCCTTGAGCACGTGCTTTGTTTTAGTACAAGAGAGGTCTACAAAATGGAGACGGCAGTAACGTCAATCTGATGCAACATGATATACTTTGATATAGTAGCCATGAAACAGAATAGTATTTGACCAATGGATTATGTTTAGAGAAGAGGAAACTTGAGTGTATTTCACACATAAATAAATGCAGATAACAAAATATCAGAATATTATCGAACATGATCCAGTGTCGATATCGATAGTCAATATCGTTCCTCAACGAAGAGCACTATTGGTTTCGCAGAGCAGTAAGCAAAGATCTGTCCAGGCAGAGACACGAGATTGCAATATACTTCGCTGGAAGTACGACACTCATATCGTGCAAAAGCAACGCGGACGTGTATTTACTTAAAGTTAGACAGTTCGTACCGCAATTTTTATGTCTCAGCTTATTATAGCTGAATACTGTGTTAAACTTCATCATCAGGAGCAGTGAACTTTGTATCCACCAGGACTTCTGTGATATTTTCTATGCCAGTACAAGACTTTATTCTACAACAGTACAGTTTAAAGTATACAAGCATATTATCATTATGACTTCAAACAGAAGTTGATTGAACGGATACTTCACGAAGACATGACTATGCCACTTATGGGCTAAAATGGAAAGCAGGAATGCAATGCAATGGTGGAATTGACTACTTAGGATGATCACCAGCACCAAACATGGATTATTATAGCAGCAGAACACTCTTTAAGAGGAGGTGGAAGACGTCTTGGAGATGTTTATTGTACATTCATACTGTAACTGTATGAAATATAATGGCATACTACGAATAAGCTCCAGCTATATCTTGGGAACGTGTGAGAGCGATGAACTTGTTTCGCGAACAGCTGTTTTTCCTTTTCAAACGTTTGGACTCAGGTTCGGTTCTCTACAAGATCCAGTCGTATCGAGGACTACGCGACCTGATGAACGAGGGTTCAGTTCCAGAACGAGGACAGTGTGTTTCTCGCATACTCATAATTCTACCAGATTACAACGTACAAGGTAGCTGACCTCCCATTTTCATAGTAGACAGTATGAATTAGACATACTCTAGAGTGTTCCTTTTCACCAATTTTTCTTAGTAGTTAGAAAATGCATTGCAGGGCTAGACCCGATTTTTTATCGCTTCTGTCTTGTAGTGTATTTTATTTTTGTAGTTAACATTAATATTTTATAATGCTATTTTTTATGCATTAATTCACTTCTTTTTCTTTCTAAATTTGAGCATTTAATGGAATTATATAACTTGTTGAGAAGATTAATATGAAGAGTAGGGAGAAGACTACGATAACTTTATATAAGAATAGTAGTTAGCAAGCAGATGACCAATACGCTACGTATACTTGAAGATTATTGGAATAGACATTTCTACGAATTTCGAATTTTGTATTTGAACACTTATGCATTTCATGCGAGTTTCTTTAATAGACGTGCGGGTCTATTTTTCATCAAGTGCAGTATATATATGGAAACATAATGATTTATAGAGCAGATATTTGCGATTTATGGATTAATTTTGACAATCTACGGCTTGAGATTTTCCTTTTTGGAGTTGTCTTAGACACTATTAGATCGTTCAGTTTCTATTTTGTTCATGACTCGTTTGTTGAACTCCATCCTGGTTAAGCGTTGGATTCTAATAGTTTTCGTGTACCTTCTTAAGACAGGCTCATTTCTATGTTGTAGGATCTTTCGTGTTTCTTTGGGTGAGGATCTCCAGTCGAGTTTTTGTCTAGTAGAGCTGAATCGTTCTTTTTACAGTGATCTATCCACAATTTCTTGAAAGATATAGTTATGAACATGAGATTATAATGAGTAATAAATTACTATTGTAAAAGGACTGTATAAAATATTTTCGTTACAAAACGAAATCATAATGTCGAAAATTCTCAAGCACTGTTATTTGAACAGCTGATTATATTATATTTGCCTTAGTTCTGATAAAAATTGTCCATGATACTTTAACTTATGTTAATTTGATGCACGATATTTCATGACTTTTATGTAAAAGCTTATTTGAACTTAATGATGTTTGGAATAATGTTTACAAGCTATGGAGAGCTTATCTATGAATGAAGCAACGTGTGTTTGTGAATTTAATTGTTATAATGAGATATTAGACATCAATGGATGATCTATGTCATTTTTCTGTCCAGTATAAATTAGCTATTGAGCTATGTCTGAATACAATTGTGTGTATATTTTGAACGTGCAGTATAGTCACGAATATTAATACTAGAAGGCTAGTATGAGGTTAATACATCCAACATTTAAGTAAAACAGCATTGTGATAATTGTTCTAGAATGGATTGTTCAAATTAATAACATGTTTTTGGAGAAAGGTTAATTGGAAAGACGAGTAATAATATTGATATAATCCTGTAATAATAACCACTAAAAGCTTTAGAGATAATAATAATAACATGAATAACTATGTGATTTAAAATGTTGTTAACATTTTTATGCTATGATGATGCGTTCGATAAACTTAACCATTCGTCGAACATGTCATGATTTGACTTTAACTAATATTATAGAATGCTTATTGATGGAATCGAATTTATTACTGATGAAGAATTTGAACGTGTACAACAATGTATAAATGTAAATAATATCATAAACTTTGAGGATCATTTAAATATGTAACGAGTGTATATAATAATGTTTAAATATTTTTGAAACTGTCTTTACATGCGATTAGGATGCTGTATTTTGATAGCATTTTTAGCCTATTTTCAATTTTGAAAAAATAGGCTTATGAGATCACCTTTTGTCCGTGTGTGTGTGCGTGTGTGTGTGTGTGTGCGTGTGTGAGTGATTCGTGTGTGTGTCCCCCCCTAATAAAATCTAAACGGCAGGAGCGATTTCAATGAAACTCGGAAAGTTCATAGCACTATTCCCGGCGACCTCGATCGTGCCCTTCACATTTTGTTACGACTCACCAATCCAACATGGCGGCTGTGCGAAATATTTCACCAGCATTCAATATCTCCGAAACTATTACCGATATTACCCTGACATGTTCTATGGTGATAGAGGAAACTACTATAAGTTCACTTATGTGACTTTTGAAAACCTGGTAACTACAAAACGAACATGGCGGCCAAGCAAATTTGCGACTTTTAAATAGACGTTTCTCGCGATTTGACCAACCAAACGCAATGAAACTTGGTACAGTATATGTTTATATACATTGTAATGCACCGACATCTAACTTCGTTCAATTGTTTACATAATCACAAGATGGCGGATGTGCGAAATATTTCACCGGCATTCTATATCTCTGAAACTATT
Source organism: Meconema thalassinum (assembly GCA_946902985.2). NCBI lineage: Eukaryota > Metazoa > Arthropoda > Insecta > Orthoptera > Tettigoniidae > Meconema > Meconema thalassinum. The sequence continues at coordinate 168,928,144 of OX336396.1, forward strand.
AGCGGTATATCCCTAAAATTTTATACTGAGATAAAGGGCACTACTAGAAGTCCATCTATAAGATTTTCAAAAACCGGTTAACTACAAAACGAACATGGCGGCCAAGCGAATTTAAACATTTTAAATAGACCTTTCTCGCGATTTAATGTTCCAAGCGCACTGAAATCTGGTACAGGAAATATTTATACACATTGTAATCCACTGGTATCTAATTTAGTTCAATTATTTGCATAACCTCAAGATGGCGGCTGTGCGAATTTTAAAATTAAGTTTTTATTTCTTGTGATGTAGTCATGCGATCGAAGTGAAAGTTTGAATAATGAACCTACGCAATAATTTTACTTAAATGGTACATGACTCTATGGCCCATACATTTAACAATCCAACATGGCGACCATCCGAAATATTTAGACGATACTGCATATCTACGAATCTATTTTAGCAATCAAACTGCATTTTTTAATGTTCATAGGGGCTATGAACTTAAGTTCACCTATAGGACTTTAAATAACCTGGTGATCACAAATCCAACATGGCGGTGACGCGAATTATAAATATTCACATGGACGTTTCTCGCAATTTAACCATCCGCGTGCAGTGAAACTTGGTACAGTAAATCTTTATCCGAATGTTAATCCACTGGCATCTAATTTATTTCAATTGTTTCCATAACCTCAAGATGGCAGCTGTGAAAAATTATTAAATCTCCTTGTTTTTTCTTGTGTCCTAATTATGCGATTGAAGTTTGAATACTACACGTTCACAATAATCTGCATGTAACAGTACATAACTCTAGGACCTACATATATAAAATCCAACATGGCGACCATCCGAAATATTTAGTCGGTTCTCAATATCTACGGATCTGTTACAGCAATCAAACTGAAATTGTGTATGTTAAATAGTGGCAATTAACATAAGTAGGATATATGAAAATAGGCTGTATAGTTCTTCACGGAACTACTTGTTGATTATGTTTCGATTGTAATGTCATTATGAGATTTCTACGCTTCAGTAGAGGCGAATTATTTTGTTTAGTGGAGAGATCGTCCACCATGCAACAGTCTTTAGATTAATAAACTGTTGGTCAATTTTAAATACTTCGGATGTCTTGGTCATTTATACTAGAAATAGGATGCGCTACGAGGACCAGTGGGTCAGTTTTAGGATGCCTAGCGCCACGCTTGAGATTAATTTAGTCATTTTTAGAGTCTCGTTAGCTCACTTTGAGTTATTTTTCGTTTTTAATTCATCGACCACTGGCATCTTCCTATCGCATTCTTTATATGAGAGGTATCCTTATCCCTGGTTGATCCTAGTTGGTAGAATTTTAGGGGCATTTCAGCCGGGCGCTTCCAGATTCTACGATCCAGCAGTTCCATCGGATTTCAACAGGTAAGACCCCGTGGATACGGGTGCAGTACCTTCCTCAAGGCCACGGCCGCCTCCTTCCCTCTTCCTTGCCTATCCATCCTCACCATCCATTACCTTCCCTCATGAGGCCCCTGTTCGCTTTGCAGGTGAGGCCGCCTGGGCGAGGTGCCAATCACACCTCACCAGTTTTATCCACTCCAATTAGATGTTCCCAGCTCTAGGACACTGCCCGTAGAGGCGGTAGTGGTGAGTTGTCTCGCTGAGTCCGTGGGTTCCTCCAACCTGGAGGGTAAACGACTAAGAAAAAAGAAAGTTAAGGGCTGGATTTATTAACTGGTAAAATTAAATTTACTGGTTGAATATTTAAATTGATTAAACGCACGACCGCATATTGCCGAGCCAGTACGCACAGCTCTATTATTAACAAGTAGTTCCGTGAAGAACTAAATAGCCTATTTTCATATAACCTACTTACGTTAATTTCCTCTATCAGCATAAATAAAATCAGTTTGTAACAGGTTCGTAGATATTGAGAACCGTCTAAATATTATGGATTGTCACCATGTTGGGATTGTTGTATATGTAGGCCAAATAGTTATGTACTATTACATGAAGATTATTACGTAGGTGTATTATTCAAACTTCAGTCGCTTGAATAGGACACAAGAATTAAAAACTTAATTATAAAATTTCGCACAGCCACCATCTTGAGGTTATGTAAACAATTGAACTAAATTAACCAGTGCATTACAATGCGTATAAACATTTTCTGTACCATGTTTCATTGCGCTCGGATGGTTAAATCGCGAGATAAGTCTATTTACATGTTTCAACTTCGCTTGCCCACCATGTTCGTTTTGTACTTAACAGGGGTTTGAAAGTCACATATGTAAACTTTTAATAGTACCATTTATCACCGCACAAAATTTTAGGGTGATAAATTAATAGTTTCGGAGATATCCAATGCCGGTGATATATTTCGCACAGCCGCAAAGTTAGATTGGTGAGACGTAATAAAATTTGAAGGGCACGGTCGGGGTCAGACGAAATAGTACTATGACCTTACCTAGTTTCATTGAAATCGCTCCAGCCGTTTAGATTTTATTAGAGGACACACACACATACGCATACACACACGAACAAAAGGTGATCTTATAAGCCCCCTTTTTTCATAAATGAAAATAGGCTAAAATAGGGATGGCTCCTTTCCATTTTTGATTTCTTGGTTCTATAGAAGGCTTAAACTGATAAAATAATTAAATTTTAATAACATCATAGGGCAACCCGTAGCTTAAAATCCATTAAATTTGTCTTGCAATCACCAAATGTTTTGCGAGAGATGTTTTACAAGCCGATATTTTACGACTCGGAGCACCGTAGATTTTTGTTGCCTTTCAAGAATCCGATTTTCTCGGCCGGCAACTGAACCTGTGATCTTGAGATCAGGAGGCAGACTCTCTACCACTGACCCACTGAGGAATATGCAACATGGATAAGTTAATAGGTGTTGTAACTTACCTCGAAAGTCCCGATTCGGTACGAATCCAGAATCATATCCGTTGTATTCAATTTCGGGTTCATAGCTTGAAGTCCTCGAAAGGTGAATGTTATCGACGTTCTGCCTACCATCTGAGAACATCTGAATAGTTCAATTATTGGGTCACCAGCTATCATTTCAGGTTCGCCATGTTCTGATAATAAGTAAGTCAGACCATCCCTTCGCTTTCGCTGTAAATAAAGAAATAAATTAGTTAAATAAATAGCAACACTCGGAATTTCAGAAAGACATTTTGTGAGGATTTATCAGGGTACAAACCACCAACATTAATAAGGGGATTTATGAGTGAGTTTCCAAAATCCGAAACTACTGGACAGATAAATTTGAAATTTTAACCACATGTAGATATGCCTCTAATTAGAGGATAGTTTGAATTTCAAATTGATTACTCTAACCGTTTCTGAAATAATAATAAAACATTTTCAAAGCACAGGGTCATAAAAAAAGTTCCTTGCGATGGAGTTTTCACTTATTTTCATCCATACTTGGTAAACAGTGGCACAATACATGTACAAATGGAAATTGCTCTGGAATTTTATGTACCTTTTATATGAGAGTCAGAAATGATAGTCAAAGTGATAATATTCATGTTTTGCCCTAAAAATAAAAATTATTTATTTTTGAAAGCAAGTTAAATTTCACTGACATAAAAATCCAGAGCAAATTGTAATGTTCATACATATTTTAATATGCAAACCAACTTTGAACCAAATATCTTCAAAACAAGAAGCATTTTTTATGATATTACATGTAACAAAAATCACTTCATGAGAAAACAGCAATTGAAGTTGGAGGTTAGTTACTTACATCAGAACTGCCCTGCACCAAATGTACAGCCTTCAGACTTCTTCATCCTGTCTTCTAGGGCAAGTTTAGCAGTTTTCTCTTTTTTCTTGCAGTTTTCTTTCCTGGGGTGGTCCTTTTTCTGCTCTGTCCAAGACGTATGTGGACACGTTGCTCACTGATCTTCACTGAAGGTCTTGTCTTAATAATGATGCGCATCCATCTTTAAATCGCCGCCTGGGCTTTAAAAATGGCGCCACGGGAAAAAATCCAACACTCCTTGATTCTGAAAAGGTGTGGGCACCAATATTCGGTAAAATCCAAATTTCCGTATTTTGGTCCATATTTCATGAAAACTCACTCATAAGTCCCCTTTGGATTACTAGAGACAAATTGTAGAGATACTGGCTGATTATTTCCAAAATCTACCGAACTGTGATCCACCAATGGCAAGGCTGCAGTTTTAAAATACTGTACAGAACCCAGAATCACATTCCCCAACAACACAAGAAATAAAAGAGATAATTCAATCACTCAAAAATAATAAAGCCCCTGCCAACAATGGTATAACAGCTAAGATGTTGAGAATAGGACGTCATCTAGTAGGTAGAATTCATAGACTCTTAACAGAAGTATGGGAGACCATAATGATTCCGAAGGACTGGAAGAATGCCATTATCCATCCGTTGCATAAAAAGGCGATTGCGCGGATCCCTTTCACAAATTATATACAGAGTTGAACAACAAACACATCATTTGATTGGTGAATACCAAGCAGGCTTCAGAAAAGGTAGATCGTGTTTTGAGCAGATTTGGAGTCAGAATTTATTAAGGATACCCCGAAGCACTAACTCATTTGTTACCTTTGTGGACTTTAAGAAGGCGTATGACTCTATGGCAGACAAACTGTTTTGGAGACAGTAGAAGAGCACAGAGTGGACAGGAAGATTAGAGAATTAATCCGCTAGACTCTCACGGACACAACATCCCAAGCGAAGTTTCTAGGTGAACTATCAGCGCCTTTAGAAGTGCATACAGGAGTTTGACAAGGAGCTGGCCTCTCCTCGCGTCTTTTAAACTTAGTATTAGACAAAGTCATCAGCGAATGGAGAAAAGAAATCGAAGTACTCTGGTACTCTGGTACTCTGAGACAGAGAATCAAAGTGAAGTGCCTAGCTTTTGCTGATGATCTAGCTATGTTTACCAAGAATAGTAAAGAAACCAGGTAGAGAAGTTACATGTGATAGCATCAAAGACAGGCCTCCAAATATTGTATGAGAAGATACATTTCATGGCAAATGGACACCTGAATATCTCAAGATCCCCACTACCGACGAATTATGGAATAATCACACACGTGTCTTCCTTAAAATATCTAGGAGAAATCATTGTACCAGCTAATGTAGAAACTAGAAAGAGTCACCAAACTCCTGGAAGCATACCAAATTACGTGGAATCGCTGCAATAAAAGGTTGATCTCACGAAATGCGAAATTTCAGCATTACGAGATAGTTAGCACTGAAGCACTGCATGCCTCGGAAACTACATCTCTAGTGGGCCACTCTACAATTGATAGAATTGAAACAACTAGAACGAAGAATCCTTAGGAATATACAGGGTGTCATGTGTGTACCTTTGGAGAATGATAGGTCGTGTAGGGGATGGGTATGGAAGTAATTTAGGACAGGGAACTTGGGGTCAGAGCGGCCTCCTCTTAAATAAGGGTTGATTCAGGCCCTCCACCCTATAAGTTTGGCAACCGACCCAAGTCTCTATTACCTTTCTCAATCCTTTAACTCTCGGCAAGATGCATTTCACCATGTGGCGCTGGCGTAATGGATAGCGTTGCGGTGCGAAAGGCCGGTAGTCCTAGGTTCGATTCCAGAATTGGGCAATTTTTTTTTCCAAGTCCGGAATCATTTCTTCCAACAATCTCCATTCAACAGTTTACGAGCTAGCTGGGGGCGGGCCATCACCCCAGTTAGAGCCTAGCTAGCGGGCGAGTCTATTACCCCAGATACAGTCAGCAGAAAACTGTCGAGTCGTGTTGAGTTAAGACTTCAGAGAAGAGTGTTTGTGTTTGGAGTTTCCCTGGAACTGCACAACTCGGCTTTTCTTCATTGGATTGGACGGAAGGGGGATTTGTGTTTCATGCACCTCGCCATTCTTAAATTACGTCTGACAAGAATTCGTTGCACATGCATCTCCATGATAATATTAATTAATAGTCCTATCATTGATTTTTACCCATCATACCGAGACGTAAAACAGATACAGGCCGTAAGTCATTGACATCGAAAAAAAAAGCGCTTATCACGTAATGCATTCATAACTGTTCCTGGGCGAAGCCGGGGTGGGTTGCTAGTGATATAATAAATTGAAAGGTCAAGATCAGTTGGTTAGAAGAAATCAAGCAGGACTTAAATAAACATCACAGAAGATACCATCAGGAATCGCAAGGCCTTGGGAACTCTGGTTGCAAAGCACACTTTCACGGAGAAACCTAAAAAGACTACTGAAAAACAATGGACAAAAGAACGCAAGGAACAGCATAGCGAGCTCATGAAGAGATCCTGGGAGGAGAGGAAGAAGGAAAAGCCATCAACCCAAGTTAACAAATTCAAATGCGCTCTTAAGTGGACATAACGAAGAAAGAAGAAGAAATAACATTTGGCTACATGTTAATAGCGTAAAGTAATGTCCAAAATATACCTTCATTCTCTGGGATCGTAAGAGCCAGGTAATTTTCATTACATTTAGTAAATTATTTAAAATCTTCGTGGTGATAATGAAATGCGACTAAACATTTTTAGACTGTGTAAAGAATGTGATCATTCCTCTTTCTTTATTGGACAGGGCGATCCATATAAACCTGGGTCATAATTTCTCTCTGAAAGCTCGTAGAAACGGGAAGTTTGTTTTAATGATCTCACAAGGGGACCCTACGGCAATCGGATTTTTGTAATTTTTCCCGCTTCGGGTACGTAAAGTTCAGACCTCGAACAATAATTTCCCAAAGCCGTTCGATGCCATATTCATAAATTCTCGAGAAAAAATGAGCGAACTGTTAAATCGCTCACCATGACTGCGATGAAGAGTTGCAAGGAGTTCGGAGATCGTAGATTCGAATCCTAGCATTAACATCAGATACCATGAGTGTGGATTTTCCCCTGTTTCTTTTGAAACTTTCTTCAGACAAATGCTGGGATAGTACCTTATTTCAAGTCCCAGGGGGCACCTATCCCATCCCCGGCCTCCAAAATATTACAGATGCACACACATTACTCCAGTACCTACTGAAATACATTAGACTAATTTAACGCCCACCCAAGTACACCAGATAATTGCGAAGATATCCTAAAGTTTTGAGGGGGTAGGTATAGCTTAACATTTTGCAAAATCCAGGTTTTGAAATTATTTCTTAAAATCTAACCATAGACTACCATTCAAGTTCATTGGTGAAATAATTGTATAAATATCTGCATTAGTTCAGGAATTATAATTTTAAGAGCAAGGCATTAAACAGTCTGATGACTAGGGAGCGACAATTCTAGAAAATGGTTTAAAAAATCTGCTATAGAGGAGAGGATACACATGGTGGAAAGAGCGTACTGGATAACTAAGAATACCTACTACAAAAAGTGCTTATCCAAAAATCTTAAAATAAAGCACTACTACACAGTAGTGAAACCGGAATGCTTGTATGCCAGCGAATTACAAGCTTGGTAAATTATAAGTATTAGAATGAAGAATTATAAGGAAAGTGTTAGGTCCTCTAAAAATTGCAGAGTTTTGGAAATTAAGAAGTAACAATGAAATTTATCAGGACATGCCAGAACCATCGAGGAAAAGAAGATTGATGTTTCTTGGGCATATTTACAGAATGGATGACAATCGACTAACTAAACGGTTTTCAAATATCTCTATGAATATAAATCAACCACCACCTGGATTCAAGAAGCCAAGAAAGATCTGGAAAGGAACAACATAAGAGAAGAAGAATTATTGAAAAGAGAGAATTTTAGGACGAACGTCATGCAACTGGAAAGATTCCAAGGGACGTAGGAAAAGAAAACAGGCGCAAAGTGGACTGAACACAGGAAGAAGAACCATAGTGCAAAAATGAAGGAATATTGGAAGAAAGGTAAAGAACAACTAAGGAGGACGAATTGAAATTATAACGTGGCCCTAAGAAGGCCGTAACGCAAGAAGACGAAAATGCAAATTTATATATTATATCACTTGATTAAAAATACGAAATTTAACAACAGAGTTCAGAAAGAGGTCCATATTGTAATTGTTAACTTACAAAACAACCTCCAAAAAAAGAGTGCAATAATAGCTTTAAACAAGATGATCAGGAAAGAACATATAGCCTACTTTCTCCTAAATGTATGAGTAAAGTTATAACTCGTTTTTATCAAAGAGTATAATAGAATCATTTCTTGGTTGAAGACCTTAGAAACTATTTACCTCTACCAAACACCACAACCTCGAAAACAACAGCTACCATCATTGAGGAAAGGAAGATAAGAAGTATCTCAAGAATGTTATGGATCTGGAGACATAATCGACCGGACTGGCTGCGTGGCTCAGCGGTAACGTTCTTGCTTGCTGGGCACTAGTTTGCAGGTTCGTATCCGGGCGCAGTCAGCTGACATTTGAGGGTGCACAAATCCGAGGGAGCCGTGTTAGTAGATTTACTGGCACGTTAGAGATCCCCTTCGGGGAAAAATTCCGGCACCCCGGCGTCTCTAAAAGCAACAGTAGTTAAAAGAAACGTAAAACCAATAACATTATTATTATTATTATTATTATTATTATTTATTTATTTTGCGCATTCTTACACATTCTCAGCATTTGCTGGAAAGAAAACATTTACAATCCCAGATACCGTACATATCACAAGGAGCAAATTCTTGGTGACTGCATTGAGTAGTAGCTTCATATTCCCCTCATTGCTTCAGGCCTGATTGCCCAAGAACAGCCTTACTACGCGACACGTAGAAAGTATGACTGTTTTCTGCATCAGTTTGAAAAGGCCTGGGTCTAATTTCAACGCCGTGAGCGATTCCTTTAAGTTGTTGGGAATCACGCCAGTGCTGGAGATAATAATAGGAACTGTCCTGACTTGTGCCATGTGCCATTTCTTCCTTGTCAGTTCTGAAAGCTCTGTGTATTTTGACAGCTTTTCAACATGCTTTGTTAGTATGTTGCCACTGTTTGGGATCGCCACATCTATGAAGGTGGTGTGCTTCATGCATTTGTCAACAAGAACTAAATCAGGTCTGTTGTGCACAGCTGATTGGTCTGTCAATACAGTACGATCCCAGTACAACGTAAAGCTGTCATTTTCCAGTACACTTTCAGGAGCATATTTGTAGTACGGCACTTTCTCTTAGCTCAGCAGTTGAAGTTGTATAGCCAATTCTTGATGGACTATCTTGGCAACAAAATCATGTCTCTTCCTATATTCTGTCCCTGCAAAATGGCGACAACGTGATATAATATGCCGAACAGTCTCAGATGTTGGGCAACCGTATCTGCAATGGTCATCTTGCACAGATGCATCCTTGATTATGAACTTTAGGTAGTTCCTCGTGGGGACAACCTGGTCCTGAATAGCCATCATAAAGCCTTCTGTTTCAGGAAACATCTGCCAGAAATCAACCAAAAGTTCGACGCTAGCTTGTCGACGTGAGTTTGGATGACTTCATTGGAATGTCTTCCGTGTAGTGGCTTGGACAACCAGGCATTGAATCTATCCAAATCACTGCGCACCTGAATTTGAGGCTCTTGCTGAATCATCTGCTTCTGTGACAGCCCTGTGCAGCATCGAATGGTTCGATACAGAACAGAAGTATTTTCTTAGCTCATAGATATGTCGAGCTACTTGGTTGTTTATATCAACAATTCCTCTCCCACCCATATGTCTCGGTAACATGACTCGTTCCACAGATGTCCTGGAATGGTGTTTTCGTGACTTGGTCAGTGATGTTCTAATTTTCTGTTCTAAACTTGCAATGTCAGTTTTACTCCACTTGATGACCCCAAACGAGTAACTAAGAATAGGGACAGCATAAGCGTTGATTGCCTTAACCAAGTTTTTACTGTTGAGGCTGGTGTTAGAAACAAGCTTAATTGTTCTGACAAATTCCTTCGTCAGATCTTGTTTAACTACTGTGTGTTCTATGCTTCTGGCTTGCTTCATTCCCAGATACTTGTAGGTCTCGCTAGTGAGCATTGTTGCAATCTGCTGGCCCTGAGCTGTTTCATATACACCTTCCTGCAGCTTGCCTTTCATAATGTTCAGCGTCTTACATTTCTCCAGCTCGAATTCCATTTTCACATCCTGTGAAAAGGTTTCCACTATCTTCAACAGAAACTCTAGTGCTCTGGTGGCAGCATATAGCTTTAGGTCATCCATATACAGGAGATGGTTGAGCTTTGCAAGCTCCCTGGAGTTCTTCTTGATACTGAATCCGTATTTTGTTGAATTAAGTTGGTTTGATAGTGGGTTCATCGCAAGACAAAACCATAATGGGCTCAAGGAGTCTCCTTGGAATATTCCCTTGTGGATTGGGATCATACTTGTTGCAATACTGCCATTTGTAGTACTAAGGCACATCACTGTACGCCACGTTGTCATGGCGTGTTCCAAGAAATATATAATCTGAGGATCAATCTTATACACTGACAAAATATGGATCAACCAATCATGGGGCACGGAATCATAGGCCTTCTTGTAGTCAATATATGCCGTGAATAAATTTCTGTTATTGGTAAAGGCCTGGTTAGAAACCACTGAGTCAATGATAAGTATTTCTTTACACCCTTTGGACCCTTTCGTGCATCCTTTTTGTTGTGTTGCTATGATGTTATTTTTTCACAGTGAGCATATATCCTCCTACTAAGACAGGACGTGATGATCTCATACATCGTGGGAAGGCATGTAATTGGACGGTATTTTCCAGGATCTTGCATATTTTGTGGGTCTTTCGGAAGTAGATGTGTTACACCTTGTGTAAGGAAATTTGGCATCTTCTGAGGATGAGCAATAACTTCATTCACCAGAGTAGACAGAAGATCGTATACGCACCAGAATTTCTTATACCAGTAATTCTGTATCTGATCTAAACCAGGTGCTTTCCAGTTCGGAAGACCTTTAATGATGGAAGAAATTTCAGTGGATGTTATTGGATCATATTGCATCGGATTAAATTCTTTAGAGATGTTTGTTACTTCCTGAACCCAATCTGAGTTAAAATTGGTGGCTTTGGATAGTTGATTGCTCCAAAACTCTTCAATTTCTTCTCTTGTTGGATAAGGAGCATTTAAGGATACATAGTTTTCACTCAGTGCTCTGTAGAATTTCTTCTCGCCTTTGACAAATAAGTTTTTGTCCTGTCTCCGTTTCCTACTGGCTCTGTATCTGGAAAGTCTGTTGGCTATCAACGTAAGTTTCTGTTTGAGTGTATCTAAACACTGTTCGGCTTTTGTGTTTGGGTCATCTCGGTCGGTGTGGATTTTGGACCGCCTCATTATTGCCTTACAGAGTCTCACCAGTCTTCTTGTGAGCGTTCCTCTGATAAACTCAGTCAAACGGCCAATATCTGTTCGCAATTTGTCGATATTGCCTATCAGACGTCTCTCCCACTTAGGAGAAACAGGAACACATTTCTTACTGCAGGAAGTATTCCTTATGGATGCCCATAGTTCTGATAACTGTGACGGCTCCACAGTACAGAACAGTGTGAAGAGATTCTAAGTCATTCACATCTATCAAGTGTTTGAGTAGGATAGCTTGATTCATGATATTTAAAATTTTTGATACCTTCCTAGACGAATTTACTCGAGGCAAGGCAGGTCTAAGCATTGGGTCTGTTCCATTGAACTGAGTCATAGCCGTCATCATTTCATCTGCTAGGATCTTGGTATGTGACTCATTTTCATGATGCGTATCTGGCTGTATGCCACTGACTGGCTCATTGTGTTCTTCTTGATGTTGTTCCTGCTCATGGAGCTCTTGTGCTAATTCACTTTCCAGATTAGTTCCTTGATCACAATCAAACACTCTTCTGACCTCCAGCTTGATTGTATTAAGTCTTGCTTCTGGCACTAAATTATTACGGACTATCGCCCTATATTGGTCCGCCACTCTCTGTTCAGTCACACGGAGTTCGGGGTATGCTTCATGGAACTCATTGAATAATTTCTGCCTATATCCAGTTAGTTCTGTTCCAATGCGAGTCACCTTATAATAAATGCGCATTATGGTCTCGTTCATTGCGATTGACCATTTTAAGCGCTTTCTTGGCAGGCCTGCTTGGGTGAGTGCCGGAAGTGGTTCTGGCCCAGCACTTTCAGCAGGCAAAGCACTTGACGTTGGTTGGCTTTGTTGTAGTTGTTGGGCTGTATCTTCTTGTGCGACAGGAGCCCGCCTCATCAGCATCCTGCCACCGACGATTCGCTTGCTGTCATGTCCATCGCCGGCTCTAGACATGCCCTGACGAACCTCAGGCAGTGGCCTTTCTTAATTTTTAAATTTATTTTCTCCATATTATGGGTGGGTGCGTTTTTAACCTACAGCCAGGTGTTCATCTTCAGCCGCTCCTAACATGGAGAACAGACGCTGTTTGCAGCCGCCCGCTACGGATCAGACACTGCAGTTAAGGTTTGTTATCAGGGTTTTCCCTCCCCTAGGCAGGTTGCCTTCACCACGGCTGCGGAGTCCTGCCTACCCCATTTAGTATATCTCGTCATTTCTGGTTAGTACATACCTTATCATTGCAGATTTCTCACAACTCACATTAGATAGGTTATACGGTATAATTATCTTGCAGGGATATTGCTTATATTACAACAGTGGACGGCATTTAACTGCAAACGAGCAGCAGAGAAGGAATGTCGTACTTACAAGTATCTATGCAGCAAATACGTGTAACCTAATTTTGTAGGTTAAGCAGATGTACACTTCACCTTTCCTAATATTAACACGTAAACAGTCCGATTACCTGCACAAATGATATGAAGTATATAATAAATGGGCTTGAAACATCCCAATTTCACAAACAACACCGTACATAACCCATTTCGAGAAGGCATTTGGGGTTATAAGGCACTGTAACTAACGATGTAGCAACCACAACATGAATGTAAACAAACATATTGCAGCTGTATTTTGATGATTATGACGTTGATATATCCAATAGCACTATAACTCACACTTGTTTTCGACAAGAGTCCTTAAAAGTCATCATAGAAATCATAAACTAACCATATAAACGTGTAAAACTTACATAAAAAGCGGAAATGCGAGGAGCTCAAAATCAAGGACTGTACAGTACAGCATGCCACCGCTGGCATTATTATTATTATTATTATTATTATTATTATTATTATTATTATTATTATTATTATTATTATTATTATTACATAATCGACCTGACGTGGGCAACATCCAACTTTGAGTTGAGGCATGTCTTTACATGTCTGGCTGTGCATGGCTTTCACAACCCTAATTGAATTAATAAATTTTTCCATGACCCTACAGAGACGTGTGTATGCCAACTATGTGGATATTTTCGATTGCTATTTGGCTGCAATAAAAGTATTAATTAATATCCTGAACTAACACTAACGGCTCGAGTTCAGGTACTATGTGAAATAATTTTGTTCTTTACTTGAAATAACATTTTCAAATAACGCACAATAGGCTGTTGCAAACCCTTTTAAAATAAAAAGTAAAAATGTATCGTAGTATCATCTTGTCATTCTTCAAATTCGATGCGCATAGAATGCCAATGGTAAACTAATCAATGGAGTCCCACGTTGGCCAATCGTGACATCAAGTGGAGAAGTATCGAGCAAGATAATCCTAACAGGGCGAGTGCATTCTAGCGGTCATAAAAATAAACTTTTCAATAAAATCTGTAAATTAATCTGTAGGCCGGCGTGCAGTTCGCCGCCAGTTGGCCATTATTATTCACATTTTTTTGTTGCTAGATGTCTCGTGCAAATCTGCTGGCGAATTTTGTTTTAATTAAATATATATTTTCCATCGTACTATGGACAATTTAACGCTTAATTTTAAAACGTTTGAGTCATTACAAAACAATAAATATAAACAAATCAAGCAAAAAAAACCTATGATGGGGTTTGAACCATAGCCATAAGAGTAATAGGCCAACGCTTTACCACGGAGCCAAACGTGCCATCGAACACCCTCCGCTATCAAATGAGTTACATAGAAAGTGTCAGCAAATAGTGATTTACACTAAACGATTTCATCAGTGGAGTATATTATTTACATATGAAGCATTTCATACAAAGTTTATTTATTTTGTAACAGTACACTATATTGCATGCAATATTCAAATTAGTGAAATATAAGAAATACAAGATATCCGCTGCCATCTTGCCTTGTAACTGAGACGGCTCAGCTTTTTAAAATCACTTCTGCTCTATAGTATTACAAAATAAACTTTTAATTTCGAACGTGCCTCTTCCTTTAGAACAGTTAAAACGATTCTCGGCTCGATAATCGGAACTGGTGGGTCCCATGATATGGATTATAAAGTTTGCTTAATTCGCACGGCCGCCATCCTGAAATGGTACGGCGGATGGCCTTGTAGTTTGGTCACAAGACGCGTCCTATAAGAAGGTATGTTGTTACCAAATTTGGTAGAGATCGGATGATTTGGTCAGTCGTTATTTGATTTTACGTTTTGAACGTTTGAGTGGCCGCCATTCAGTTTTGGTAAGGATGGCGGCGATATAAAACATGACACGAGGTTCCCTTTGCTAGTTCTACCTCTGTACCAAATTTCGTTCAATTCGGTTTCACCGTGTTTGAATTGATAGGGGGGGGGGGGGGAACAGACAGACATTCAGAGTACACACACACACACAGACTCACAATTTTTGGCCCTGTGTAGATCTCATAAGTCTACTTTTTTTTTTTTTGCAAAAATCGAAAGTAGGCTAAAAATTCACTTGTCGGGGAAACGGTGAAACTTAACAATCACCGTTTTAAATGTATTTTTTAATGTGTTCTTTTAACTGGTGAGGTACCCAGTTAACTATTTGCTACCTCAGTACTGAGCTCTCTCAATCGCAATTAAAACAAGATGTTCAGTAAAGAACATATAGCCTACTTCCTCCTAAATGTATGAGTATAGTTATAACTCGTTGTTTTTATCAAAGAGTATAATAGAATCATTTCTTGGTTGAAGACCTTAGAAACTATTTACCTCTACCAAACACCACAACCTCGAAAACAACTGCTACCATCAATGAAGAAAGAAAGATAAGAAGTATCTCAAGAATGTTATGGATCTGGAGACACAGTCGACCGGACTGGCTGCGAGGTTCAGCGGTAACGTTCTCGCTTGCTGGACCCTAGTTTGCAGATTCGTTTCCTGGCGCAGTCAGCTGGCATTTGAGAGTGCACAATGCGAGGTAACCGTGTTAGTAGATTTACTGGCACGTTAAAGATCCCCTTCGGGAACAATTTC
This sequence comes from Meconema thalassinum, assembly GCA_946902985.2. Lineage (NCBI taxonomy): Eukaryota > Metazoa > Arthropoda > Insecta > Orthoptera > Tettigoniidae > Meconema > Meconema thalassinum. The sequence continues at coordinate 168,943,375 of OX336396.1, forward strand.
CGCCACCCCAGCATCTCTAAGCGCAACAGGAGTTAAAAGGGACGTAAAACCAATAACATTATTATTATTATTATTATTATTATTATTATTATTATTATTATTATTATTACAAAATCGACCTGACGTGGGCAACATCCAAATTTGAGTTGAGGCATGTCTTTACACGTATGGCTGTGCATGGCTGTCACAACCCTAAGTGAATTAACAAATCTTTCCATGACCCTACAGAGACGTGTGTATGCCAACTATGTGGTTATTTTCGATTGCTATTTGGCTGCAATAAAAGTATTAATTAATGTCCTGAACTAGCACCAACGGCTAGAGTTCAGGTACTATGTGAAACCGTTCTGTTCTTTACTTCAAATAACATTTTCAAATAACGCACAATAGGCTGTTACAAACCCTTTAAAATAAAAAGTAAAAATGTATCGCAGTATCATCTTGTCATTCTTCAAATTCGATGCGCATAGAATGCCAATGGTATACTAATCAATGGAGTTCCACATAGACCAGTCGTGACATCTAGTGGAGAAGTATCGAACAAGGTAATCTTAACAGGGCGAGTGCATTCTAGCGGCCATAAAAATAAACTTTTCAATAAAATCTATAAATTTATCTGTAGGCTGGCGTGCAGTTCGCCGCCAGATGGCCATGATAATTCACTTTTGTTGCTAGATGTCTCGTGCAAATCTGCTGGCGAATTTTGTTTTAATCATACTAATATATAACAAGTAGTTCCGTTAAGAACTATACAGCCTATTTTCATATATCCTACTTATGTTAACTGCCACTATCAACATACACAATTTAAGTACGATTGCTGTAATAGATTCGTAGATATTGAGAACCGACTAAATATTTCGGATGGTCGCCATGTTGGATTTTATATATGTAGGTCCTAAAGTTATGTACTGTTACATGAAGATAATTGTGTACGTGTAGCATTCAAACTTCAATCGCATGATTTGGACACAAGAAGTTAAAACGAGATTTTAAAATTTCGCACAGCTGCCATCTTGTAGTTATGGAAACAATTGAAATAAATTAGATGCCAGTGGATTAATATTCGTATAAGGATTTACTGTACCAAGTTTTACTACACTCGGATGGTTAAATTGCGAGAAACGTTCATGTGAATATTTATACTTCGCGTCGCCGCCATGTTGGATTTGTGATCACCAGGTTATTTAAAGTCCTATAGGCGAACTTAAGTTCCCAGCCCCTATGAATATAAAAAAAATCAGTTTGATTGCTATAATAGATTCGTAGCTATTCAGAGCCGTCTAAATATTTCGGATGGTCGCCATGTTGGATTGTTAAATGTATAGGCCATAGAGCCATGCACTAGTCTTGTGTAGTTCGCGAACGAACTAGTTCGGAAGAGCGGGTCCCTCAGACGAACTACCGAACTAGTTCCCAGATCGCTCGATTGTTAGTTCGTTCGCTCTTTTCCCGCTGACCGACTTGTAAGAGCGCGAGAGCGCGGGTCCGGCGTAGCTCGTCAGCTCGTCACATCACCACTCATTGCACAATCGCATGCGCTTTGTTTTGTTGTCAGCTCAGTTGATTGAGTGTATCTATTGTTAGTGGTAAGATTGTCAAGTTTTGGCGCGGCGATTGTTCAATGTTGGTTTATTATAATAACAGTATAACACACTACTAGTAGGCTTGCGCATAATAGTTCGCGGCTGGGAGCGATCAGTTTAGTTCGCAGCTCCTTAGCGAACTAACACGCTAATAGTAGTAACTACCTTATATTTGTAATGTAATACAGTGGCGGTTCATAAATATAAGTTACTGATATTTAACTGATGTAGAAGTGGGGATAATTCCACAGTTTTATTTAACTTAGTCATTTTGGATTATTTGAAAATATGTCCAATTATTTAGAAAATCGGCGAACTGGATTAACATTACCATTTGAATGAACTAGTTGATATTTATTTTTCTCGATACATGGTGATACAACTACTTTTACCTGTTTTTAAGAAATGAACATTATGAAGATGCTTCACAAAGAAAAGCGAACTTCTATGGACAAAAACTCGGAACTAAAAAACCCTATTCCTCCCATTCATGCCATAAAGATAATGTACCCAACGGTTTCAGAGCAGCCAAATAATGAATATCACGAAGCAAGTAAGAAATGAAAATTCCGGCGGGCGGGGGTACGTCTTATCATCACCTAGTGACAAGTAGGAAATGGAATCGGATGGTGACGCGCCGATACACGCGAAAAATGATGATGGTAATTGTTGTTTTAAGGGGCCTAACGTCTAGGTTATCGGCCCCACGCGAGAGAAAAACATAAAGAGAATAATAAGTGTATGCTTCTACGAACACATCGTCCATACTGTTATTCTTTTAGGTACGGTACCGGTATTTCACTAATGATAAACAGTGGCGGATCCAGGCCTTGCGGGGCCCTGGGCGGTATGATAAGGTGGGGCCCACAACAATAGGAAATAAAAAAATCAAATCAAATGGAGACAGGGAAGGTGTGGTCCCAAGAGAGAAAAGAACAACACCGGAGACGAATGCGGAAACACTGGGCGGTAGTTAAAGCTCGGAAGAAGAGACAGTTGAACTGACGTGGTCCCTAGTTGGCCGAATCGAAGAAAGAAGAAGAAGAAAATAAAGAATAGTTACAATATTTTGAATACACTACAGTTCATTTTTTAATAATATGAAAGAAACCTTTAAGTCCCCTTGAAGAAGATTATGTAAACTATAAAATATTAAAATATTACTTTGCGACTTTTTTTCCGGCTGAAGTCTTCTATAATTTCACTGAAATGATCCGCCCCTGATGATAAACAAATGACGACTTTTGGCTTTATAAACAATAGAAAAAGAAGTTTTCTCAGAAGGAAAGACATGGACCCTAATTAAAAGGATGGCCAACAATAGAGTGAGATGGAAGAAGTTTGTAGCTACCCTATGTTCCTAAAAGGAATAAAAGGAAATAAGGAAGGAATAAGGAATTTCACTAATGTTTCAATACTCATATTTTTGTATTTTTTTTTATCTTCGAATATCAAAATGTAAAACACATTACTACACACGCAACATGTCGCTATCTAATACACGAATTGCACAGTAACTGTTAGAGTAGCCTTCAGTATTGCTTGAAACGAGAGCAATGTGAATGAGCAATCACTGGTGACGAGTCATCAGTGGTGACAGACTGCTATATCAAACAAAGAGCGCGTGCAGTGTCAGCAGCACGGCGAGCGAACGATCTGTCTTACAGGGAATTCGAGATGGGACCTAACGAACTAAAAGAGCGAACTAGTTCGCTAAGGAGCTGCGAACTAAACTGATCGCTCCCAGCCGCGAACTATTATGCGCAAGCCTACCATGCACCATTAAAGGAAAATTATTGTTTAGGTTTATTATTCAAACTTTCACTTCGATCGCTTGATTACGACACAAGAAATAAAAATATTAATTTTCGAAATTCGCACAGCCTCCATCTTGAGGTTATGTAAACAATTGAACGAAGTTAGATGTCGTTGCATTACAATGTGTATAAGCATATACTGTACCAAGTTTTATTGCGTTTGGTTGGTTAAATCGCGAGAAACGTCTATTTAAAAGGCGCAAATTCGCGTGCCCGCCATGTTGGTTTTGTAGTTACCAGTTTTTCAAAAGTTACATAGGTGAACTTCTAGTAGTTCCCTTTATCACCGTAATAAATTCCTGGGTGATATCGGGAATTGTTTCAGAGATATTGAACGGTGGTGAAATATTTCGCACAGCCCCCATGTTGGATTGGTGAGACGCAACAAAATTTGAAGGGCACGGTCGGGGTCGCCTGGAATAATGCTATGAACTTACCGAGTTTCATTGAAATCGCTCCAGCTGTATAGATTTTATTAGGGGGAGGGGAGACTTACACCTCACACACACACACGCGCACACACACACGGACAAAAGGTGATCTCATAAGCCTATTTTTTCAAAATTGTAAATAGGCTAAAAATGAGATGGTGTGTGTCTGTCTTTCTGTCTGTCGGTCTGTGTGTTTTCAATAACGCAAGAACCACTCGTCCGATTTAAATGAAATTTTCCATGAATGTAGCTGATTTACCATGTTTACATATAGGATACTTTTAATTTCGATAGTTTGCACTATTAGAAAATGGCGACCATTTTAGTGACGTCACTACACCCTTTGGTTTCAAAATTTCATATTTCCATATCAAATAAAAAGAGAACGCTAAGAAATAGCAAACTTTTTATAGGACATACGAGCTTTAAAATTTAATTTCCTATCCGAAAGGTCCTTATCACTTTTCGTATATCTCCATCGGTTAGCGAGTAAAACCCACATATGTGACGTCACTACACCCTTTGGTTTCAAAATTTCATACTTCCATTTCAAATAAAAAGAGAACTCTAAGAAATAGCAAACTTTTGATGCATACACGAGATTTAACATATAATTTTCTATCCAAAGGGTCCTTATCACTTTTCGTGTATCTCCAACGGTTATCGAGTAAAACCTAAATTTGTACAATAAAACACGGTGAACACCGAGCGGTGCAGTATATATCTACATACATAAATATTAAAGTTTGTATGTTTCTTTCGCAATTTCTACGGAAAATTGAGTTATTTACGCGTTTCAGACTGTTTTATTATGGATGCGCGCGAAAATAATTTTTTGGTCTGTCTGTTTGTTTGTTTGTCTGTGGACAACTTTGTTCCCTTATAACTCGAGAACGGCTGGGTGTATCAACGTAAAATTTGGTACAGATATCCATCAGAGGCACGACACTAACCATTGATGTAACCCTTCTCCGTACCTCTCATAAAAGAGGGCCTACCTCCTTAAAATGCATGCTGAAATAGGAGTAGAAGGACGAGGCAAAGATGATTTTCAGCCCCTCAATGTGAGAGACAAATTTCGAAATCCACATTTTATGGCCCTAAAACCAACCGTTTTTGAGATATTTCCAGAAAACAAATTTCATTTAATAAACAAATGAATTAATACAAGCCGGTAATCATGGCAACATGATTCTCAGAGGTCCATCTATTGCTGTAAGACGCAATGCAATTCCATTAATTACATTGGTGTGAAAGTTTGCAAACGGCTAGAAGGTTATCACGGAACCAAATTAAGCTGTAAAATTCATCAATACGTATAATGTGCTTAAGGGGGTCAAGGGGTACACTAGAATTTTTTCACGCGATTTACACCTGCGGGTGTGGTACGGCAGGTCTATTATATTCCTATCCCCATATTATATTATTATGATTATTATTATTAGTAGTATTATATTATGGCGTACAACGAGGAGACAAAGCCCCTCGGTGCCAGGAACAAAACTTGAGGGCCTCGAAAACTACATTATAAGGCTCTAAAACCAACAGGGCCACGGCCGCCTCCTTCCCTCTTCCTTGTCTATCCATCCTAACCACCCCTTACCTTCCCTCATGAGGCCCCTGTTCGCTTTGCAGGTGAGGCCGCCTGGGCGAGGTGCCAATCCCACCTCACCAGTTGTATCTCTTCCGATTCCATGTTCCCTGCTCTAGGACACTGCCCGTAGAGGCGGTAGTGGTGAGTTCCCTCGCTGAGTCCGTGGGTTCCACCAACCTGGAGGGTAAACGACTAAAAAAGAAAAAAAAAGTTATCAGAGGGGGGGGGGGGGCTTAAAACGTGTATAAGTTTTGGTTATTTATTAATCTAAATGTAAATTCAAAATCCTACGTTAATATTAATTTTAATTTTGAGACGAATCGAAATTAAATTTTCTGTGCCCACGCTTGCATCATTTTCATACCATGTAAAGGGCCCAAAATGAAATTATTTCCTAAAACCAGTGAGCAAGTAATACTTGTTGCTCCTTAATAGTACATAATTTGATATTGTTTGATCTGAAATCACAGCGCGATGTGAAGAATTTGCATGCTATTCCGCCATGTTACAAACTCAAGTAGTAGGCTACTACATAATGCCCAACAGATGTCAAACATGCCATAGATCGACTCGGCACTTGAACGCGAATGGAGAATATGTATGAAAAAATGTTATTGTACACCGGCTAGAGACGGGTTAAGCACTCAACGGGTTAACTATGCTGAAGACAGTTTCAATAAAAATTGCACAGGTACTCTACTATGAGGTATAGTCATCGCGCCAGGAGATGCAGTTCAACACGCTGCTACTGGGTGCGGGGTGTCTTGCATTACGCATGCGCGGCCTGTTTATTCCAAACCTAAATATATAGGCTTCCCACATGCCAATGGTTGTTGTCTCAACAATCAACACGCAGCCAGTGAAAGAAGGAATGTGCTGAGTGACTGAAGCAAGTAGTGACCACCTTAATGTTTTTGGAATGCGCAATGCGCAGTGAGTGGGAAGACATCTGCAGTTCAAACCCAACTGCCATCTCCTGGCGCGATATCAATAGTTTTCTTGTAAAAAGTTTTATTGCTTTATACAGTATATGGTGGAATCGGGGATAAAAAGAATGCTTAAAATTGTTAACTTTTGAAGGTGTTAGTTAACCTGTACCAACCCACTTAAAATAAACAACACACTCATAACATTTCACGTGGTAAATTATGGAGATAAGAGCATCTTTTGATTTGACTTTTTCTTTCGATATCACGGTATACTTACTTTGATATCATTTTTGAACAGACTTGCTAGTTTTAAACCTCCATGGTCCAATGGTATACCTTGACATTTGCGATCTTCAAGAGGGTGTACGTCAAGTCCTTGACGTTTCAATTCCATCAACGCATCCAACACTCTCCGTCCCAATGATGTTAACCACTGGGGGAGTATCTGGAAACAGAGCATTCGGGTCAATATGCAACACACATCGTGACATATCTATAAATAGGATTTTTATTGTGTTGGAAATCATTTTTAAACCTATTTTCATTTATGAAAAGAAAAGATACGAGCCTTACAGTAGTCGCTTATGATGTGTAACATCTGACATGTTATCCTACTTTATTTATTTAATCGTATGGTGAATTTCATAAAAACAAATCACAAATCCTAGTTCAAGTTTTGGAGCCATTCCACAGTACATTCTCGAAGATGAAACAGATCACTAGGGCTCCCGGAGTAGGCGTGTAGAGGGCAGCGCTGGATGATATGGTCCATGGTCTGTTCCTCCTCATTGCATTGACACAATGGGGAATCTATCCAACCCCACTTATGGCATAGGTAATTGCAACGGCCGTGCCTGGTTCTCAGTCTATTGAGGCGACACCATAATTTTCTAGGAAGGTCAAATCCTTGTATTATCACCGTTGGGTTGATCTCCTGGGCACTAGTTCCAGACGTTGAGATTGACCATTCGTCCTGCTAGCATTGGTTTAGGTTGAATCGATTTGCCAGAAGTTGGTCGGCCAATAAACTGGTTGGTCTCCTCGAATGAAGTCGCTTCGGTGGTGGGTGGCAGAATTCCTGGTGCATTGGTAACGAGGGAGATCTTCTTTGCTTCTCTGATCAGAGCTTCCTTCCTCCTCAGGTGAGGTGCTGGAATGTGGCTGAGTAAAGGTAGCCAGTGGCGAGGGGTTGATTTTATGGTGCCGGTTATGCAACGCATAGTGTCATTCAGCTTGGTATCCACTTTATGCACATGTGCACTTTCCAACCATACTGGAGCACAGTATTCCGCTGCAGAATAGACTAGACCAGCGGTTCCCAGACTGGGGGGTCGCGACCCCCAGGGGGGTCGCGGGCCGTTCGGAAAGGGGTCGCGAGATGTATACAAATAATGGTGAACTATGTACTTAAACTTAGATGGCCATCGGGAGTTTTAAATTAAATAACTTTGTACATTTACAAAACATCATTATATTTTACAGATTTTGTCAAAACAAAACAGGAACATTTAATAATTTTGATATGTAATTGTTGATACATTTATAAGTAAAAAAGACTTCTTTAGTGAGAAACATGGGCCTGTTTTTTGTCAACAAGTTTCTTAAAATTCGGCTTAGTTTTAGATACACATACAATAAGGTCGTCTTCTACGTCCAGTCGATTTCTTGCCTTGGTTTTAATGTTGACCAATGTAGAAAATCCGAGTTCGCAGAGGTAGGATGTTGCAAAGGGCATGATGATTCTCAGAGCCACTGATATTAAGCTTGGATACTCAGCTCTTCTTTGTAGCCAGAACTTGTCAACATTTTGGGTGCTGAAGGACAGTTGCAGTCATGTCACAGGATAGCTCGATGAGTTTGTCATGAATCAGTGGGTTTAAGTCAGCCTCGTTCACAGCCTGCTCGTTGAAGGGGTTAAGCACCCAGTTCCAACCGGTGTGTTGATCCTCGGGAATGTAGCTAAGGATCTGCTCTTGTAGACCTTGCAAGTGAGTAGTAACCAGTTTGGACAGGTTGTCAATGTCGGAATAGTATTCATCGCTTCGATCAAGGGATGTGATAAGCTCATTTGTCAGTTCAAAGTTTTCAAATGTATTCTTTTCAACCCTGGTTGACCAAGTGGCTAATTTCTTTAAAAACGGATTGACTTTGTCTTGTGCAAAAAGTATGGTTTTGTCTCTTCCCTGCAAGGAAACGTTGAGATCGTTCAGATGATGAAATATGTCCGCTAAATAAGCAAGTTTTAACAGCCATTCATTGTCACTCAAAAAACCGGCAAGGTCTTTGTTTGCAACTTGAAAAAATGTCTTAAGCTCAGAGCGCAAAGCGAACACTCGAGAAAACACCTTCCCTCGTGACAGCCACCTTGCCTCTGTGTGAAGCAAGAGGCATTTGTACTGTGCCTCCATTTCTTCGCATAACTGTGATAACAGTCGACACTGTAATGCCGGCTTTTTACAAAATTAACCAACTTAACAGTTTCGTTCAACACTGTTTTTAGCTCAGTTGGCATGACCTTGGTAGCTAATGCCTGGCGATGCAGAAAACAATGAACCCAAGTGGCATTAGGCATGACATTTTTCATCCGTCTCACGAAACCGCTGTCTTTCCCAGTCATTGCTTTGGCACCATCACTGCAGATTGAAATACACTGTTGAAAGTCAATTTGAAGCGAATCGGTTGCAGACATGAACATTTTAAACATTTCCTCACCTGTTGCGTGGTCAGGCAAAGGTTTGCAAAATAAAATGTCTTCTTCCACACTACCGTCACCCTCAAAACGAACAAAGCACATAAACTGCGCCAAACTCGACACGTCCGTAGACTCGTCAACTTGAATGGAAAAGTACTCACTTTTCTGCAACTTTGTTTTCAACTGATCCTTTATGTCTTGAGCCATCTCGGTAATGCGCCTCCCCACCGAGTTGTTCGACAGATGAATGGTGGAAAGCTTCTTAGCTGCATCTGGGCTGATCATAGTTGAAACCATATCCTGAGCAGCAGGTAGAATGAGCTCTTTATCAATCGTGTGTGGTTTACCTTTCTTTGCTATTCGTAAAGCCAGTTGATACGATGCTAGCAAAGCACTTTTGCTCATATTATTTCCACTTAACTGAACTACTGCATTTTTCTGGTAATCTAAAGCAGTTAACTTACGTTCAAAAAAATCTGCCGGCTTATCTTTAAAACTGGGATGTTTACTTTCTAAATGGCGAATCATCTTGGAAGGTTTCATACTCGCGGCCGATAACAACTCGCTGCAAATAACACACTGTGGCCGATTTCCGAGCACCGTAAATCCATACTTAATATAACTGTCACTATACTTTCTCACCTTTATCCTCTTCTGTTCATGATCATCATGAGAAGTCGAAGGCCCTGCACGCTTAACTAACTTATCCATAGATAGAACAAAATCAAACAATACGCGAGCGAACAAAACACAAGAGACGTACAGTACAAGCCAGGCAGCTTGAAGCGTGGCTGACGCATGCGCATACGAGCCCTTCTTCCTCCACACGTCACTAACGTCACAACTACAGTCAAGTCAAGACAGTCGAGCTACTAGGTTCCTTTGTGACTATTTAAAAGCATTCATAAAATTTAATAGCAGGTTATAGGCACTACTACTTTTCGTTTTTAAAATAATACCCTGGTAGTCTAAAAAGAATTACTACCATTTATTTAAATATCATTATACTATTGAACCGCCAAATATTATTTTTTGTGTCATATTATTTTAAATTTAAGTTTCTCAGTAAACATCAAACAGGTCAGTAACATCAGAATAAGATTAAAATTTTAAAATCTGAACAAAGTAAATAAATAAACATTTAAACGAATAACCTACCGGTCACTTAAGTTAAATTCCAAAGTAATTTTATCCCTCCACTTTGCCCCCCCCCCCCCCCCTCACAGACACCTGCGCTAAAACGGGGGTCGCGGCTAAAACGTATGGGCTAAAATGGGTCACGGAAAGAAAAAGTTTGGGAACCGCTGGACTAGACTGATACCCGTTAATCTTAAGCAGTCCGCCGTGGCTCCCCATGAACTACCGCAAAGCTTGTGCAGGATGTTATTTCTGGTGGAAATATCCTGCTATGAAATTGAGATGAAATGCATGTGAAGTTATCTGACATGTTATCCTACTAGTACAGTACACAGCTTGGACGCTCCGTTTTCATACTGGTACTATGATAAATTTATAGATAGAATTGGAGATATGCTACTGTCACACTTGTTTGAACAAACATCACATATTATATTATAAATTGAGAGGAGGAATGAAACCATAGTCTATAGCCTATCTATAGTCTACTAGAAATAATGTTCAGTACAATCAAATTTCCCAACTCCTGCTTGGTGACAACTATTGTAATTAAAAATAGATAAATCGTAATTTCATGTAGATTCTGTTAAAATGACGCATCATGTTACGATAGATATAGTTTAAATCGATAATCCGTTAGCAAAAATAATTGTTGGGACTGGGGTTCGAACCTGAGACCTCTTGATTTGCAGACCAAGATGCTAGCCATTACTAATACAGAAATTTAGAGTACAAGACAGGTACTCATTTTCACGTGCCGGTCATAATATGGAGGTATTTCTAATGCTCCATTAATATTTTGCTTTTTTTAGATAATGTTCCTGCGTGGAATCGAGTTTTAAATTAGTTATGAATACGCCTACTTGACAGTAAATGGAATTCCTATAGTGGTCTATGAAGGGCTAGCCCAGTTACCGTATAAAAACATCGATATATATTTCACTGATTACTGCATTACCGCAATGTGGATTAATATCTGAATAGCCATTGTGCAGAAACATAATACCGGCTTTGCGACTAGTTACAATGTTTCAAATTAAAGCATATCATCATTTAAATACTGATACGAAGACTTTAACATGTGGTTTGTGTTTCAATCAGTTGACACCAGAGTTCGCATGAGCGTTTACCGTTCGGTATGAAAGTGTTGAGCAAAGTTACTCGGGGAGTGAATGCCCATCACTTTTATCCAGAGATTGAAAAACAGTCTCTTAATAAATCAAGAGATCAATCAAATTTTGTCCGTGTGTGTGTCCCACTAATAATAATCTAGACGGATGAAGAGATTACAACGAAACTCGGCAAGTTCATACTACTACCTTGTCCGACCTCGACCGTGCCTTTCAAATTGTAATATGTTTCACCAATCAAACATAGCGGCGCGCGTAATATGTCACTTGCATTCTATATCTCTGCAACAGTAACATATATCACCCTGAAATATTTGGTACGCTGATAAAGGGTTCAAAACGTAACGAGCTGGAGGCATAATTACAGAAACCAGTATCTGTATGTTAGAAGTATTGGCCCTGGCTGTTGAGGCACTTGTCCTACTGTGACCCGAGGAGGTGAATGGCTGTCTCATAAAATTCCCTGGGCTGCGATGTGAACCAGTTCCGCACGTACAGCTGGTCGTCGGCGTCCGAGGTGAATCGTTGGCCCCGCAGAGCCCTTTTTAGGGTCCAAACATGGTGTAATCACAGGGAGAGAGGTCTGGACTGTATGGAGGATGGCCGAGGACCTCCCATTTGAATTTCTGCAGGAGTGCCACGAATGTGTTGGCCGTATGAGGTCGTGCATTGTCGTGGAGCGACCACGGTGGCTATGGCGTTCACTGTCACGTTGTCATCGGTAATGCAGGGGGTGCCCCAGACCGGGCATCATCGGCTAACGACACCCGTCCTTCCCTGAAGCGCTTGTGCCACGCCTTGACCCTTGCAAGGGAAATGCAGTGTTCGCCGTACATTTGTGCCATTCGGCGATGAATGGCCGTTCCCCCTACTCCTTTCGCTGTGATAAACCGAACAACACCTATTTGCTCTTCGTTTGACGCCTCCATGTCACTGTTTGCAATGCGACTGGCAGCGTTGGACGATTGATGCATGCTGCTGCTCGCTTTGTATCGTCACGTGACGTGTACGCGTGCCCTCTAGCGACGGGCTGTGACCTTCCACGCTCTGGTCGGAACTACACCTCGTTACACACGCCACGATTAGCCGATGTCGTCATCGGTTTGCCCATTACAGCCTCCGGCTCGTTACTTTTTGAACGCACCTTATATGTTTCACCATTCAAACATAGCGGCGCGCGTAATATGTCTCTGGCATTCTATAGCTCTGCAACAGTAACATATATCACCCTGAAATATTTGATACGGTGATAAAGGCTACTACTAGAAATTCATGTGACTTTCATAAACATGTTAAGTTAAAAAAATAACATGGCGGCCAAGCAAAAATGAAACATATAAATAGACTTTTCTCTCTATTTAACCATCTGAGCGCATTGAAGCTTGGTCTAGCATACACAGTGTAATGCACTGACATTTAATTTTGTTCAATTGTTTACATATCCTCAAGATGGTGGCTGTGCGAAATTTTAAAATTAAGTTTTCATTTCTTGTGTCATCATGTTATCGAAGTGAACATTTGAATAATGAACCTACGCAATAGTCTTCATCTTACGGTACATAAATTTATGGCCTACACAGATAACAATCCAACATGGCAACCATTCGAAATATTTAGCGGTTCTCAATATTGTTACGGATGCGAGGTTGCTTCATTCCCTTGCGCGTGACTCACAGCCGCCCGAGGCTACCCCCGGCCGGCCGCTTGCACAGCGGGAACAAAAGGGATGGACCAGAATGTTCGTGACCCAACTAGTGATGGAACTCTCGAGAAACCGTGAAACCTGGTCCGCTCCAGAAACATCAATTGAGTCACCAGCCCTGCTATATAAGCGACCTGGCCAGCGAGGAGAGTCAGTTTTTGAGGACTGTGTTTATGAGCGATTGAGTGTGTTTTCCAGTGCGACAGAGGCTATTGCAGTGAAGTGCTGTGTGGATTGCGAAACGCAGTGGACAGTTTTCCTAGCCTGCGGACGGTGAGACAGTGTACATTCATAACAAGTGGGTGTCAGACTGTGGCTTGTTTACACGAGGAAGAGTGCCGTTACTTCTAGCCAGGAACGGGTCTACATAATTATTGAGGGATTAACTGCGCGAGGAAGTGGAAAGGAGGTGAGTGAACTCTATAAGGGAGGAACCTGACTGTGACTGCCCATTGGTTTCCAAGTGTTTATTGTGTGGTGTAACTTTCTAGACCTGCAATAAAGCCAATATTTCTTTAAGGACCAACTGTGTTGTGCTTTTACCCACTGTAGTCAAATTAACGAACGTGCTAACACGTAACAATATCTACGAATCTATTACAGCAATCAAACTGAAATTTTGTATGTTTATAGGGACTATTCATAAGTTCACCTATGGATCATTTAATAACCTAGTGAGCTCAAAACTAACATCGCGGACACGCGAAATTTAAATATTTCAATGGATTTTTCTCGCGATCTTTCATCCGAGCGCTGTGAAACTTGGCAACCTTTGTGTGATAATGGCACTGTGACCCAAAACTAGTTTTTACTTTCCTAGGAGGCTCGTCGCTAATAGCACCGACGCTAACGCCACCGCACCCTTCCCTGTCACCACGTCCACGAGCTATAAAATTGAGATGATAAAATGTACCGTACCAGTACTAAACAAGAACAAAATCACACGAGCAGTTCCTGGCCGGATGACTTATTGCATTTGACATCAGTAATGAAAAACATCATTACGTTGTTCAGCCTTAAAATGATATCTCGGGCGTTCGGATGTATGAGGGAAGTTCCTTAAATATGTTTCGTGTATTTTTTTTTCAGGCAGCCTTTATTCCCAAACTGGCATACACCATGGCATGATGAAATTTACGCATAGCACTCACTATTTTTAGCCTATTTTCATTTTATGAAAAAAAAAAAAAATAGGCGTGTCTGTGGGTCTGTTGCATATGTGTGTGTGTGTCCGTGTGTCTGTGTGTCCCCCTAATATCTTTTAAACGACTGGGGCGATTACAATGAAACCTGGTAAGGTCATAGTGCCATTTTGACCGACCCCCACCGTGGTCTTCAAATTTTATTACGTCTCACCAATCAAGAATGGCGGCGGTGCGAAATATTTCACCAGCATTCAATATCTCCGAAACTATTATTGATATCACCCTGAAATATTGTACGGTGATAAAGGGAGCTACTACAAGATCACCTATGATACTTTCAAAAACCTTGTGACTACAATACCAACATGGCGACCAGGCGAAGTTGAGACTTTTGAATATACTTTTTTCGCGATTTAACCATCCAAACGCAATAAAACTTGGTACAGCAAAAGTTTATTCACATTGTAATGCACTGGCATCTAATTTAGTTCAATTGTTTACATAACCTCAAGAACCTCCGAACGTTTAAAATTAAGTTTTTATTTCTTGTGTCGTAATCATGTGATGGAAGTGAAAGTTTGAATAATGATCCTACGCAATAATTTTCCTTTAATGGTACATAACTCTATGACCTATACAGATAGCAATCCAACATGGCAACCCTCTGAAATAATTAGACGGTTCTCAATATCTACGAATCTTTTACAGCAATCAAACTGACATTCTTTATGTTCATAGAGGCTATGAACATAAGTTCACCTATAGAACTTTCAATAACCTGGTGAGCACTAATCCAACATGGCGGCGTCGCGAATATAAATATTTAAATGGACGTTTCTCGCGATTTAACCATCCGAGTGCAGTGAAACTCGGCAAGGTATAAAAATTAGGCTATACAAATGTTAATCCACTGGCATATAATTTATTTCCATAGTTTTCATAACCAGAAGGTGGCAGCTGTGCGAAATTTAAAAATCTCGTTTTACTTCTTGTGTCCTAATCATGCGATTGAAATTTGAATACTAAACCTACACAATAATCTTCATGTAATAGTACATAACTCTAAGACCTACATATACAAAAATCCAACATGGCGACCATCCGAAACATTAGACGGTTCTCAATATCTACGAATCTATTACAATCAAACTGAAATTTTGTTTGTTGATAGAGGCAATCAACATAAGTAGGATATATGAAAATAGGCTTTAGTTCTTCACAGAACTATTTGGTTAATATATTGGCCACCTACACACATTGAGACACTTGTCGTACCGTACAATCCGTTTGAAGAAACCACTCTGGTAAAACTCGGTGCCCTGCGATTCAAGGAATTTTCGCACAGCCTGCTCCGGGGTCAGGTGTCTCCGTACACTTTTCGGTAACCGAACACAGTATTGTGCTCGATATTGCAACCTTGGATTGCGTGGCCCGACTCATCGCGATCCTCGGTTGTAATTCGGTACAACATTATCAAAAAAATGTACAAAGAAAAACATGGATGACTAGATATACGCCGGCATGAAGATGCGATGAAAGACAAACAGATGAGATCTAGGTGACCTCGGGGTGTGACTATGGGCTGGGATTCATATTTTACCACTTAACGTCATTTCCAATCATACACGTTACGTTGCGAAGCCATGGAAAAAGTTTACAAAAATTAGAGAAAACTCCACATTTTTATTCAATGATGCACTAATACAGACAATAAAAATAAATATTCCCAACCCCTGCACTTGGAGATTGACTAAATTAAGCCTTGATACACTCACTCACTCCGTTGGCTTTTCTGGGACGTGACGATCCCGTGCCGCTCTCACTATCTGCCTCCATTTCCTCCTATCCAGCCTTGATATTAAGCCTTGATATGCAATCAAAATGAAATGCGTTTTAATTGGGACAAAATCTCCTCGTGTGCTGCCTTTGATACAAATAAACTTACGGAGATCCAGCATATTGACTCCGATGGACTAAATTTTAGTTATACATTTATGTTTCATCCATAGCTTAGCTTAGAGTTCGTTTTTTTATGTTCTAGAAAACCAACTGCAGTATTAAATACTCAAACAAGATGTTCAGTAAAGAACATATAGCCTACTTTCTCCTAAATGCATGGGTATTGTTATAACTCTTTGTCCTTTTCAAGGAGTATGATCGAATGTTGGTTGTAGTAGCTTGTTGAAATACAACGTGCTATAGGGATATTAAACATGAATATGAGGTGCCCTTTGCTAGTGCTACCTCTGTACCAAATTTCGTTCAATTCGGTTTCACCGTGTTTGAATGGATAGGGGGAATCGATTTGCACACATACTTGGCCACCATCTGCAAACTATTGGGCTGATGTTCTTGCAGTTTGGTCTGAATATGTTTCCCACATAAAGATATGGTGTTGCAAAACTTGGTAGAGACTAGATTATTAGGTTGGTCGTAATTACATTTTAGCTTTTAACATTTGGGTGGCCACGATTACGTTTCCGTCAAGATAGCGGTGATATAAAACATGACACTGAGGTGCCCTTTGCTAGTGCTACCTCTGTACCAAATGTCGTTCCATTCGGTTTCACCGTGATCGAATTGATAAGGGGAATCGATTTTCACACAAAGATGGCCGCCATCCGCAAAATATCAGGCTGATGACCTATTAGTTTGGTCAAAGGATGCTCCCTCCATAAAGGTATGTTGTTGCTAAATTTGCTAGAGATCGGATGATTAGGCTAATCGTAATTTGATTTAAGCTTTGAACATTTGTGTGGCCGCCATTACGTTTCCGTCAAGATGGCGGCGATATAAAACATGACACTGAGGTGCCCTTTGCTAGTGCTACCTCTGTACCAAATTTCGTTCATTCGGTTCCACCGTGTTCGAATTAATAGGGGGAATCAATTTTGACATAAAGATGGCCGCCATCCGCAAACTATTAGGCTAATGGCCTATTAGATTGGTCAAAGGATGCTCCCTCCATAAAGGTATATTGTTGCAAAGTTTGGTAGAGATCGGATGGTTATGTTAGTCGTAATTTGATTTAAGCTTTAAACATTTGTGTGGCCGCCATTACGTTTCTGTCAATATGGCGGCAGTATAAATCATGACACTGAGATGCCCTTTGCTAGTGCTATCTCTGTGCCAAATTTCGTTCCATTCTGTTTCACCGTGTTTGAATTAATAGGGGGAATCGATTTTGACACAAAGATGGCCGCCATCCGCAAACTATTAGGCGAATGACCTATTAGATTGGTCAAAGGATGCTCCCTCCATAAAGGTATGTAGTTGCAAAATTTGGTAGAGATCGGATGATTAGGTTAATCGTAATTTGATTTAAGCTTTGAACATTCGTGTGGCCGCCATTACGTTTAAGTCAAGATGGCGGCGATATAAAACATGACACTGAGGTGCCCTTTGCTAGTGCTACCTCTGTACCAAATTTCGTTCCATTCGGTTCCACCGTGTTCGAATTAATAGGGGGAATCAATTTTGACATAAAGATGGCCGCCAGCCGCAAACTATTAGGCTAATAACCTATTAGATTGGTCAAAGGATGCTCCCTCCATAAAGGTATGTAGTTGCAAAATTTGGTAGAGATCGGATGATTAGGTTAATCGTAATTTGATTTAAGCTTTGAACATTCGTGTGGCCGCCATTACGTTTAAGTCAAGATGGCGGCGATATAAAACATGACACTGAGGTGCCCTTTGCTAGTGCTACCTCTGTACCAAATTTCGTTCCATTCGGTTTCACCGTGTTTGAATTAATAGGGGGAATTGATTTTCACACAAAGATGGCCGCCATCCGCAAACTATTAGGCTAATGACCTAGTCATTTGGTCAAGGGATGCTTCCTCTATAAAGGTATGTTGTTGCAAAATTTGGTAGAGATCAGATGATTAGGTTAGTCGTAATTTGATTTAAGCTTTGAACATTTATGTGGCCGCCATTACGTTTCCGTCAAGATGGCGGCGATATAAAACATGACACTGAGGTGCATTTTGTTAGTACTACCTCTGTCCCAAATTTCGTTCCATTCGGTTGCACCGTGTTCGAATTAATAGGGGGAATCGATTTTCACACAAAGATGGCCGCCATCCGCAAACTATTACGCTGATGACCTATTAGTTTGGTCAAAGGATGCTCCCCCTATAAAGGTATGTTGTTGCAAAATTTGGTAGAGATCAGATGATTAGGTTAGTCGTAATTTGATTTAAGCTTTGAACATTTGTGTGGCCGCCATTACGTTTCCGTCAAGATGGCGGCGATATAAAACATGACACTGAGGTGCCTTTTGTTAGTACTACCTCTGTACCAAATTTCGTTCCATTCGGTTGCACCGTGTTCGAATTAATAGGGGGAATCGATTTACACACAAAGATGGCCGCCATCCGCAAACTATTACGCTTATGGCCTATTGGTTTGGTCAAAGGATGCTCCCCCCATAAAGGTATATTGTTGAAAAATTTGGTAGAGATCGGATGATTAGGTTAGTCGTAATTTGATTTAAGCTTTGAACATTTGTGTGGCCGCCATTACGTTTCCGTCAAGATGGCGGCAATATAAAATATGACACTGAGGTGTCCTTTGCTAGTGCTGCCTTTGTACCAAATTTCGTTCAATTCGCATTCACCGTGTTCGAATTGATAGGGGGGGACAGACATTCAGAGTACACACACTCACACACACACAGACACACACACACACAAACACACAGACACACACACACACAGACTCACACACACACATACACACACACACAGACAGACACACTTTTTTCGCCCTGTGTTGATCTCATAAGTCTACTTTCATTTTTTGCAAAAATCGAAAGTAGGCTAAAAATCACTGGAATTAAAACTCAGCAATTCTTCTCGGTTTGTACCGTGTCTTGTGTGGGGTTTCGCCTAGGACACCAAGCTGGCTCATCGGCAGGCTCTTGGTGTCCCCGCCCGGACCCCCACTGGAGTAGCGAACTGCGCCCCACCTCCCTTTATATAAGGTGCAACTGCACCTCTTGACTGCGAGAACTAAAAGCCCAAGCAGCCTCAACCTCCCTATGAGGGCTTCCAAAAAGATGGTATATTGGCTTTCACGGCCAGTGAAATAAAACTCAGCAATTCTTCTCGGTTTGTACCGTGTCTTGTGTGGGGTTTCGCCTAGGACACCAAGCTGGCTCATCTCCTTCTAGCTTAAGTATAACTGGTGCGTCGTGGATGTTCGTGCTTATCCTACAATTAAATTTACAATATATACACATGTGAATGTTCACTTCAAACTATAGCAACATTCTTAACCCTAAATGTTTCCAAAATATCCCTGCTTTCATGAATGTCCAGTCATCAATCATATTCTAAAACTTGTCACAATTTATCACTGCTGGATTGATTCACATTTTATTTCCGTTATGGTTAAATTATTCCATTGACAGCTTTGACTAGGGTAATACTCATTAATGTTCAATGATCTCATTTCAGAAAGAATCATGAAAATATTCATCAGACAAAATTATTAACTACAACATTGAAACAGTGACCTTTCACTAAATTCACACTATCATGAAGCCATTATTCCATATCAACTATGTGTGCTGTGGATTTTGGTCCGTCACTATACTGGAAAATAATTTCGTTATGGCATAGCAACATCCTAACTGGGCCAAAAAGCAAACAACTCTTAACATAGTCATACACTTTATCTGGACCTTATCAAGTGTTATCTAAGTGTTATGCACATGCATTATTAATTAGTCAACCGTAACTGAATTGAATTTCGTTCCACAAAGATTTTCCTTATTCCCATAATTACACATAATTGGTATTCCTTTAACATTTTACTACGTATCACATGCTTCAACTAATGCATAATTGAGTAACAAATGATCAGCTTAACCATATATAAAAACCATTAATTTGAATCTCGATGCTGTGGATTCTTTGTGAGGATTACACAATGACAAAAATTATCTCAATTTATTCACACACATATTCGTTAAATGGCCCTCCATGCTTTACTTTAAAATGTTCACAGGTGTATCTTCAACCAATACTATAATACTTTGCATTATCGCACTTAATTATGTGCCTCATTATACCACAATGGTTCTTTATTCATACAATTACTTCTTATTTCTTCACATACTCATGATCCTCTGATCACGTCATTAAGTTACAACATTTACTTTTACCAAACTTGATCCTCTTAATTATATTATCGCAGCGTTATGACTACCTGTCATTTATCCTCTTGAACTGTGTCATCTAAGCCTTATAACAACATGCCGTGTCTAGCTCATCCATTCTAGTTTATTTGTGTGTTTAAAGAACATTTTATTAGCTTATTTAAGAGTTTAAGTTGGTTATACTCTGTAGTGTTGGTTTTAATGCTTTGGCATGGCCTTAGTTTAAATGAGTTTCATCTAACAAGTGCTCCTAACAAACTCATGGAATTTATGATGTGACAGTAACTTTATTATGAACTGCTTCTCATTAATAACTCAATAATTTACTGTTTTCGTGACTGTTATCCTCTCAACTAACCATAATTACATCCACTATTTCTATAAGTACCAGTCGTTTCTCTTGAAAATATGAAAAAGAAATGGTTTAATGTTTCATTGCCTAATTTATGACTATAGATCCCCCTTAAGTTATCGCAATAGAATTTGATGAGTGCATTCCAAACCACTAAAATCTACTTCACTAACTATACTAGTTTCTAAGAATCATGGTGATGTCGTCAGTACCTGCTAATTCCTCTTGACGATGGTGACTAGTCCGTCCATGCATTTCCATTTGGTCCTTACCCATCTCCAAGCCTCGTGGTTGACTCGCGAGTGGTCGTGAGCCTCCATACTCGTCTCCGGAAATGTCAGCCGTCTCCTAACTCCCCATGTCGCCTGCTTCTTAGTGATACATCCTGCGGTATTGGAAGTCCTTCGCAAGATACGAACAGTCACTGCGACTGATGGCCGTCATGATCAAGATTTCCCGAAAATTTCTGCCCGTCTAATATGGCAGTTTATGAGTTTCTTGACACTTTGATTCAATCCGCACTTCAATAAACCTATTGGTTCGCGAACTAGCGCCGTTTCCGTAAAGCAATGCTCGTACGACATATTCCGTGAAGTTCAATCACTCCTCTCTGCAACGAGTCTGGCCTTGAAACACAGGTGTGTGGCGTACGCGTCAAAAGTGATTGGCCTTGACCCACATATCTCGGCACAACGACCTCGCCTCCTCGTAAAAAATGGCTCGACTCCAGCCGTTTACAGATTACTGATTCTAGTGATATTTCAATGTTCAGCGCAGCCCACATTGCACTTTCTACATGGGCGTAACTTCCGTGAAAACCTCTAGGCTATCATCATACACATACTGTCCGCACTTTGAACTGTAAAAACTCATCATACTGCGTAAACTCTGCGTTCTATAAGTCATTCTGGCTTGTTGTAGGAATCACTTTAAACGTTTGCCATGATGGCATTGCGATGTGCTACGTTTTTCGCCGCAAGACTACTGTATATTTGAGTACAACTTCACCGGTCAGTGTATGGGAAGTAAGTGGCCGTCTCCCTGTTATCGGCTCACCTCCTAAACTCACTTTCTGAGTACAGAGCCCTCTGTAGAGACCTTCCTGGTCACGTGGCCTGCTTTTTCCCTACTCGTCTTACACGTTGCTACGACATTGGAGACTCTTCACAAATTCTCAAACAGATTAGGAACTGGCAGTGACATCACAACTCTCACACGCCATCCGTCCACTCTCAACTCATGGCGTACCTTCAGTCAGCGTGACTCGTGACATGTCGGGGACAGTATGGAGCATGTGATGGGCCCGGGCACGACCAATACACAGTGAGGACACCAAGTCTGCCATCGTTATTTGCCAGTCCGCTAACACCATGTCATATAATTGAGCAATGTTGTTATTATTCGTGGATATGGACGAATGCACTCTTCGCTCTTCATACCTCACACCTTTCACTGAACATATATATATCACCAGCGACCGACCATTTAAAGAGACATGATCGTAATGGCATTCTCAAGAAGCTGATCGGCAGCACCTGGGGAGCCAGCCCGCACATTCACTATATGGTCACCAGGCAAAAAGGTCTCGCCTCAGATCCCGCAAAAGTTTCCTTGCTAGGACTACGCCGCTGGAGAGAACACCAGAGACAACTCGTCTTAACAGATGGAGGAGCTCACTGCCCACAGACATGACACCAAAGGAATAACTGGCTCCTGACGCCGACCTACCTTATCCTGCGTGAAGGTCCCTCAACCGCTTAAGAGTGGGTGTCCCTCGATGCAAGACCATCCTGCAAAAATGGGGGATCCTTCCAGCAGACGCAGACACCTCTTGTGAATGTGGAGATGAACAAGACCCAAGCCACCTACTTATCTGTCCTCTCCTGGACAACCCATGCACAATGGAAGATGTTTTAGAGGAAGTAACAAGGCCATCGCAGCTGCAATTTTTTGGAAATGTTGACCGGACACGAAAATGAATGATGACCATACACTGTCTGTAGGCGATCATGGATGACTGACACACCAGTCCTACGTGACCATTCATACGTGACCACGTTGTAGGTACCCGTCTGTCTGCCATCGTGTGTTGTACTCGAATGATATCGGGCATGCCGAACTGTCGCTCCTCTCTCTTCGTCGACGCTCCGGGCATGCGTCATTTCCCCTCCACTGACGCTTCTTCCGTCGTTGAACCAGCCATGGGTGTGTATTCTTATGGCGATTGTTTGTGTCACCTGGTGTACCATCTGCTCGTGAGGACAACTTCCGTCGTTCCATTTAGCTATTTATTGATTATGGAATGTGTGATGCGTAAGTCCACATAAGTTTACACCACTTACCTGTCGCGATCAAAGACTCCTATCTACGTCAAAGAACACTAGAGATAATTATTTTACCTCTTTACCTGGGAGTTTTTACAGACGCATCCCTTGGGTATGCCTTGAAGTTGACAGCAGTAGGCTGGTCGAGAATACGCGAGGTAAGTAGACTTGTTTAGCAGTTCCTGAGGGAATCTATCCTGATCGAAATCCATGAAAACGAGAGTCCAACTATCATCTTCGTCCACAAGATTCGCAGCTAGTACCTGTGAAGAAGAAACGGAAAACACCGAAATACAAAAAGAAGACACTTAAATGAAATCCATAAATGAGATGGTGTGTGTCTGAGTGTCGGTATTTCTGTCTGTTACTCAATGGACCCAATGGTCCAATTTACATGAAAATTTGCATGGATGTAGCTGATTTACCTGGTTAACATATAGGCTACTTTTGATTTAGATACCGTGCACTATTTAAAAATGGCGACCATTTTAGTGACGTCACTACACCCATTGGTATAAAAATTTCATATTTCCATATCAAATAAAAAGAGGACGCTAAGAAATAGCAAACTGTTGATGGCATACACGAGCTTTAACATTTAATTTTCTATCCGAAAGGTCCTCATCACTTTTCGTGTATCTCCAACGGTTAGCGAGTAAAACCCATAATTGTGTAATAAAACACGGTCAACACCGAGCGGTGCAGTATAAACATGAAAGTTTGTCTGGTTTTTTTTTTCGGAATTTCTACGGAAATTCGAGTTATTTACGCGTTTTAGACTGTTTTATGATGGATGCGCGCGAACATTTTTTTTGTCTGTCTGTCTGTCTGTTTGTTTGTTTGTCTGTGGACAACTTTGTTCCCGTATAACTCGAGAACGGCTGGGTGTATCAACTTAAAATTTGGTACAGATATCCATCAGAGGCACGACACTAATTATTCGTGTAACTCTTCTCCGTACCTCTCATAAAAGGGGGCCTACTCCTTAAAATACATGCTGAAATAGGCGAAGAAGGACTAGACCAAGCTCATTTTCATCCCCTCAATGTGAGAGACAAAACTCGGGGACTCGTCCCCGAAAACCACATTTTAAGGCCCTAAAACCAACCGTTTTTGAGATATTCCCGGAAAACTTATTTCTTTTAATAAACTAATGAACGAATGCAAGCCGGTAACCATGGCAACAGATTCTCAGAGGTCCATCTATTGCTGTAAGATGCAATGCAATTCCATTAATTACATTAGTGTGAAAGTTTGCAAACGGCTAGAAGGTTATCACGGAACCAAAAAAGCTGTAAAATTCATCAATACGTATAATGCGCTTAAGGGGGTCAAGGGGTACTCTAAGATTTTTTCACGCGATTTACACCTGCGGGTGTGGTACGGCAGGTATATTATATTCCTATCCCTATATTATATTATTATTATTAGTAGTAGTAGCCTATTAGGTATATCATGGCGTACAACTCCGAGACAAAGCCCCTCGGTGCCAGAAACAAAACTCGGGGGCCCTAAAGGGTCCTCGAAAACTACATTATATGGCTCTAAAATCAACAGTTTCTGAATTATTCCCAGAAAACTAATTTAATTTAATTTAACAAACTAATGAAGGAATGCAAATCGGTAACCATAACATTATCTCAAGGGGTGGCATCCAACTTTCCACCTATTTCTGTAAGAAGCAATGTCACTCCATTTATTTATTACATTTCTTTGAAAGTTTGCAAATGGTTATAAGGTTATCACGGAACCAACGTAGACTGTATAATTCATCAATGCAATTAAGGGGGTCAAGGGGTAACCTAGAATTTTTTCATGCAATTTTCACGTGCGACATATAGTACAGAAGGTCTATTATATCTCCAAACGGCAACATTATTTTCAAAAATTCCTGAATTGAATCAGCATATTTTGTGGCTTTTAGAAATTTGGGCCATTTGAGACTAAAGAACCTGAATTTTCATGCACCACAAGCCTTTATAATTTTTTCTTGTGTATGGGGACCTAACACAACGTAGAGGGTCAGTTTTTATGTGACGTGTATTGCGTTTCGTCTAGAAGGCTTTCAATTCTACAGTATTTTACGTCAGGAAGTACACGTTTGGTGAATTTAGTTTGAGAGCACATTTTAACTAATCTTTTTTTTTTAATATACGGGTTCATCGTAAGGATGATTTTGTTTGATACTGTGTGGTAGATATACCCATATTTGGATATCTGGGTGATATGTTGTAGACAATAGAATTGTCCGTCTGTCTTTCGGTGTATCTTTATGTACGCCTATAACTCGTGTTCGGATGCTTGGTGCATCGTAAAATTAGGTATGGTAACCATGAGAGTCAATACACCAATCATTTATAAAACTCTTCACCGTACTTTTCATACAGTAGAAGGGTGGATGTAGGGGAAAACTTCTCAAAATACATGCTAAAATAGGCGAAATATAAAAATTACCCTAGAAGGACGACCAAAGCATATGTTGCGCTTCTCAATGTGAGACACAAAATTCGGGGGTCTATAAAGGGTCTCCGAAAACCACATGTTAAGGCCCTTAAATTAACTGTGTGTGTGATATTCCCAGAAAATTAACTTCGTTCTGATAAACTTATGAATGAATGACAAACCGCTATCCATTGCAACGGTAGCTCAATTGATAATGTATGGTGTTAACACTGAACACCTTTCGAAGAACGGGTACTTCTGCTAGTAGTTTATAAAGAATATCTGAATTCCAAGATTCCATTGTTTTCGCTGCGAATACAATGAAAATAAAATTTTATGTCACCACTTGGTATTTAAATCTCTAGTGAATAATGGGAGATTCAGCAGCAGAACCAACTGGTTGAGCAGTGCTACCAACATGAGAAACTGCGAAAGTGTTTTTTCTTGTATATATTATAGCATCTCACATGAAACACTTACCTTTACTTGAAAGTTGATTTTTCTAGCATTTTTCAAATCTCTGATCAACGTTACTTCACACATTAAAAAAAAATGCATATAGCTGGGCCAAGAGTCGTAGTGGTCTGAAACCCATTAGTCGTTCTTGCGTGTATATCGGCTGTGTACACTCCCTGTGTCAATGAGGATAGATCTGTGTGAGTGTGCAGACGACCCGGTGAACGTATGCACGACCAATATATCCGAGACCGATACCAACAGAGAGGAGCTGGTGCTATGTTTTGGGGTGGCATCATGTATGGTCACCGAACCCCTCTTGTGTACTGTACATCCCAGGGCATATGACAGGGATACTATCCTGGCACCTGTAGTGAAAGGCTATACTGACAATTTTGGCCCAAATTTCACTTTCGTGGACCATAACGCTCGCCCGCACAGAGCTGGCTGGTATTGTCAATGCCATTCTTCAGGAGAATGCTACGGTATTTATAGAATGGAATGGCCTGCCTATGCTCCCGATCTCAATGGTGAAGAGCAGGCGTGGACAAATAAGTCCGTCCTCCATTTCATCCCCACTGTGCTCTATGGCAAAATGCAAAACTTTTTTTTTGATATGTGTAAATAATACAAAATCTAAGATATCAAAAACAACCCATAACTACTTAGATTCAGGCGAGGGTTGTGAGAGTAAATCATCTCATATCTACTTCTAACAGTGAAGAGAACGATTTATTTTTGAGGTAATCCCCAGCGCTGGATGCATCATCGATAGCTGATTTCGCTTATCCATATATGCTTCCCTAGTTAGTTAGTTACTGTTGTTTAAATGAGCAGAACAGTGAGGTTGTCTGCCCCTTATATATTTCCTTACACATTTATCTCTATGCATAATGTTGTTCGGACTTTTGTAATAGTTGACAAGCTTTGTAATAATGAGGCAGTAAAATATTCTTTAATGATCCTTTTGGAGGTGAAATTTCATGGGCTTGAGACTGCATCGTTTATGATAAGTTTACAAGAAGAATACATATTTATAAACCAGAATTACATATTATTATTATTATTATTGAATAGCAAAAAAAAACCACAATACAGCAACCCTATTTTACCAGAGGTACATTAGGGTTGTAGATTAAAAACAAATCAAATACAAAATATTACTAACATAGTTGACAAATATTTTGTTGATGAAAGTGAGAAATCGTCCTAAACAGCACTGCCTCTTGAAAATATGGTACAGCGGTTTTTAAAGTTCCAGGTTACAGCTATTAAGGAGACATTATAAATAGTATATTTTCTTTTCCAAAACTGGAAACTCAAATATAAGGTGACACACCGATTGAGGCAATCCACAAAAACATGAATAGCCGTCTGTTGCTATTTTAAAACGTTCAAAATAAGACTTGAATTCTCCATGACCAGTTAAAAATTGTGTGAAGACAAAGTTTGGCACTAATAATTTTGATAACCGTCAATTTTGTACTTCCGGGAAGAATATTTCTCTTGTTACAGATCCTTTCAGGCTACATGTCCATGCGATATTCCATTCGGGTAATATGTATTTACTTATCTGCCTTTTAGGTAGATTTCTTTAGAAAGCTAACTATTGCAATGGGTCCCATGTTTCGACTTCCGGAAAATTTCGACATATCTTCGCGTTTCACATCCCCCAGACCCCAAAACCACCGTCAGTTCAAAAGTTTATATATAATTTATGTATATATGTATGTATATATGTATGTCTGCAGTTCTATGGACACATATATAGGATGGATGAGAACAGACTCACTAAGAAGATTTTCAATATCGTGAATGCAAGTAAATTAAAGACCAGTTGGATTAAAGAAGTACATGAAGACATGGAATTACTTAAAATCTCTGAAGACGACATTAAGGACAGAGAACAATTTAGAAATAAAATCAGAAACACGAAAATTGTACAAGTTTCAAGGAAAGATACATCAGGGAAAAAATGGACAGAGCAAAGGAAGAAAAAGCACAGTGAACTAATGAAGAGGTTTTGGGAAGAAAAGAAGAGAGGAAAAGGAAGTGAAGCTGTGATTGGCTCAAGTTCTCACGCTCTCCTGAAGGGGAATAATCGGAAATAATAATAATATATCAGTTTCTTGTGGACACGATAACTGCCGTAATTTTGCACCAATCACTTTGAATTTTTTACATAATATGTATCCCTATAAAATCTCGGTCGAGTTCGTTAATGGGCAAAATCGGTCAAAGGGGGTAAAAATGGGGGGCTTTTTTCGAAAAAGTGAAATATCGCTATAACTCTCTTAATACATGAAATATCGAATCCCTTCAAAGTTCATAATATGTGTCGGATAAGTGCCAAAAATTTATGTCAAATAAGGTTTTTGATAGCACCAACCATTGACCAAAGGGGTGGGAAAAAGTGGGTTTTTCGGGAAACATTAATCATATCTCTGTTAATAAGCACAATATCAAAACCGCACAAAATGGACAATATTCCTCCAATAATTACCTAAAACTTTTGTCTGAAAGAATTTTTGATATGACCCACCATTACGCCACGGGGTGAACAAAATGATTTAAATTATAAGAAAATGCCAAGTGCCAAGAGAGGTTGCCATGACAACTTTACTTTTAATTGATAAGGGATGACCATCAGCAGTGGCTATGACAACGCCACTGCACGAGATCACATTCAGTTTTCATACGTCAGTGGGAAGCGACTTCGGTATCGGAACTGGTAGCATGCTGAACTTCTATGCCCAAGGTCGCGGGTTCAAACCCGGCTGAAGTCGTCGGATTTACTAAGAGCGCTAAAAAACCTGAGTTTGCTTTCCTTCGGAGGGGAAGTTCCAACGTTCGTTGCGAGTTGCTGATTGAGGTGGCATCTAGTAGCCAAGTTCACAGCTAGGTGTCGTTGACGGCAGTATTTTAGGTAGATTTCATTAGAAAGCTAACTATTGCAATGGGTACCATGTTCCGATTTCCGGAAAACTTCGACATATCTTCGCGTTTCACATCCCCCAGACCCCAAAACCACCGTCAGTTCAAAAGTTTATATATAATTTATGTAATATATGTATATATATGTATATCAGTTTCTTGTGGACACGATAACTGCCGTAATTTTGCACCAATCACTTTGAATTTTTTACCGAATATGTATACCCATAAAATCTCGGACGAGTTCGTTACTGGGCTAAATCGGTCGAAGGGGATGAAAATGGGGGACTTTTTTTTTCGAAAAAATGAAATATTGCTATAACTCTCTTAATATGTGAAATATCGAATCCGTTCAAAGTTCATACTATGTGTCGGATAAAGCTCAGAAATTTATGTTTGAAACGTTTTTTTGATAGCACCAACCATTGACCAAAGGGGTGGGAAAAAGTATTTTTTTCGGGAAACATTAATCATATCTCTGTTAATAGGCACAATATCAAAACCGTACAAAATGGACAATATTCCCCTAATAATTACCTAAAACTTTTGTCTGAAAGAATGTTTGATATGAGCCACCATTACGCCAAGGGATGAGAAAAATGATTTCGGAATTGTAAGATAATGCCAAGAGCTATCAGTGGTTGACATGGCAACACTACTAAATTGATGAGGGATGAGCCATCAGACGTTGCCATGACAACGCACTTGCGCGAGATCAGATTCAGATTTCCATCTGACTAAGTGTGATGCGGCTTCGGTGACTTAACTGGTAGTATGCTGAACTCCTATGCCCAAGGTCGCGGGTTCAAAGCCGGCCAAAGTCGTCAGATTTTCTAAGAGCGCTAAAAATCCCTCAGTATGCTTTTCTTTGGAGGGGAAGTTCCAACGTTCGTTGCGAGTTGCTGATTGCGGTGGCACCTAGTAGCCAAGTTCACAGCTAGGTGTCGTTGACGGTAGTATCTGGTAGCAACATTAGGAACTACTGCTTGAAATTGAGCGTCTGCATTCCTTACCTGAATTACAGATTAATACAGCTATCACAGTTCACACCGTTTATCAGACAGATTCTACACTCACCCAAAGTACACGGGGTTACATGACCACGTTGTCGCAGCCCCTAAACTGAGGAACCAACCAACATCTCTGCTGGAGATATAATTTTGCGTGAAGAAGTAAGAGACCGTTACATAGTTACACATCAGTGTCGAAACTTTGCATAAGGACAGTGTGACCACAAGTATAAAAATGGACTCCAAATGACAAGAAGGTTACCGTCATCATAAGACAATAGAATGTTTAAAATATGCATAAAATGACGAAAAACAAAGTTAATTAATCTCCAATTATAAAATACTTCCACGCAATAAATGTGGTCTGATCCTTCTACGAAAACCTGCATATTCTGCCTATTTTCGACTATCCCCAAGTTTGTCCGGTGAAATCTACCTCCGCCTTCCGGCGTGCCGAGAGGACTTTTTACATAACATATTGGAGACTTACGATATGTTATTTCAAGATGTGTCGTAGCCGCTGATTACATAACGGATACATACCGCACATGGATTTTTTCGGTAGACATTCAAGGGTATTCTCATTTATTTTAATTAGTAATTCCTTATGCTCATCTTAATTTATATTTCATTCATTTATCAATAACCTTCATCAGAGTGTAAACTTTAACTTAACAGTAAATATTTTATTCTTCTAATCCGACGGTTCAATTATGGTTTGAAAGACATCATACGTAAATGAACATGCACAAAATCTTTCACATTCATTTACAGTATATGTTGGCGTTTCGTTCACAATATAGCGGTCGAAAGTTTACAGTTATTAACGATTTCATGATTATGTTTTAGTCACGGCAAGTTGGTGTTGCAAAGTGTGATGTTACAAGATTGTTACAAGTTAGTGATAAAAACCGAGATCGTGGTTGGGTAGTTTAATCACGATGAGTTGATGTTACAAAGTGCTACACGTATGTTACAAAATAAAATTAAGAAACGAGATCGTGGTTATCAGGCCCGGCGAGAGGGAGGAGCAAACGGGGCTGTAGCCCCGGACTAGCTCAGGGGCCCGGGAAAGTAGAAAATCCCAGGGATGACAAATTTGAAATGTTCTGATAGTCCTGTATTTAATGTACGGTATCTGAATCTATAAAATATACTACAGTAATATTTTTGTACAGTGGGGGCCCTCCCTACAGAACGGAGACTCACAGATGCCGTGTGGCAGCCGGGGCACTGTGTTGAGCTAGGCATGGCGCCAGCAGCAGCGTAGTGCACAAATAGTTTAACACATGTATAATGTCGGTCTATACCCTTTATAGGGTGGATACTTTTTAAATAATCATTGCAAAGTCCAAATTAGAATTCAACAAACTACAGTAGAATGCATATGGTCTTGAAAGGTTTTTCTTGCGATAAGAGGGAGTCAGTTACAACCAGAACGACATTAAAAATTCGCATGGAATAAAACGCTCTAAGAAATGTAAAAACAAATTTAAGAACCCACTTAGTTTTTAGGGAGCTTAAAAACGGAAGGAACACTTGTAATTGAAGCTAGGGTTGGGAAGACCCTAAGTTAGATACCATTTGCCTGGAGAAAAAGTGGAAAACCAAGGAGGAGCCCGTTAGTTCTAGCCCTAGGGCCCGTACACGCTCTCCACGGCCCTGGTGGTTATAGTTCAACTAGCAGAAGTACCCGTTCTTCGAAGGGTCCTTGGCATTAATAGCCAGATGTTATCAGTTGAGCTACTGTTGCAATTGTTAGGGGCTTGTCATTCCTTTATCAGTTAACCACAATAAATTTAGTTTCCTGGGAATGTCACAGACACTGTTAAATTCAGGGCGTTAAAATGAGGAGACGGGAAGAGAAGGGCCTGTCAACAGCCCGCCGTGTTATCTGGAATTCCTGTCTATTCCAATACTGCTAACATAAGGCCGTTGCCTAAACCACTGTGGTGTTGCGAATGAGTGAGTGGGTGACCGACCAATGTATTTGGTTCTGTTACTACGCAAGGATTGGACCCCCCCCCCCCCCAATCTGTTCTCAACGTCCGCGATCCACATTTCTCTCGGGTTCACAGAGCTTGGACTCGAGCAGTACTTGACCTAAGAGTGGTGTCTTTCACTCATATTATCGATCTTCCCGTGTATCCTTCATGCAAGCAGTTTGTCGTATCGATCTGCCCGCAGTTACAAGCAGTTTGTTAGCCATTAGCATGCGCTACATGTCAGTGTCTACTGTCTGATGAGGTCTTGTATTCCTTCATTAGTTTGTTAAAGGAAATTAGTTTTCTGGGAATATTTCAGAAATGTTGATTTTTGGTCCTTAAAAAGTGGTTTTGTTTTGTTTCTCACATTGAGGGGCTGAAAATGATCTTTGTCTCCTCCTTTTACGCCTATTTCAGTATGTATTTTAAGGGGGTAGCTCCTATTTTATGAGAGGTATGGAGAAGATTTACATCAATGATAAGTGTCGTGCCTCTGATGGGTATCTCTACCAAATTTGACTTCGAGTTAAAAGAGTACAAAGTTGTACACAGACAGACAGACTGACAGACAGACAGATAGACAGAAAGATAAAATTTTGTTTTTGCACACAATGGTCATAAAACACGTTAATAACGCAAGTTTCCGAGGAAATTCAGAAAAAAACAGACAATCCTTCATATTTATATATATTTATAGAGATCACGACAATTTTTTGTTACAAGTTGGTGTGTTATAAAGAGTCAAACGTTTACAAATCGTTCACGAGATAGTGATTATATTTTAATGGTGACAAGTTTCTATAAAGGTCCACCTCGTGGATTTCACTCCAGAGGTCCGGGTCTCATTCACGGCTCTGTCAAGAAATTTAATTCTTGTCTGATGGCTATAACGGGGTATTCTCATCCTCGTGAGGCAGAAGTGATAAGATACCCTGATCAGCCATCCGAAAAGTGGTTTCCCGTGGTCTCTCACTTCTATTCCAGACAAATGCCGTGATGGTTCCTAACTTAAGACCACGGCTGTCTTGTTCCCAATCCTACCCTCAATTACAAATAAACACACTCCGACAGACATCACAATAACACAGGTTATCAGACACACACAAGTACACGCTGATGTATTGACCACAATATCCAAGCCCATAAATTAGCCTTTTAAGTGCTGAGTTACCCAGTTAGAGGCTTTGGTGGCGTAGTTGGTAGCATGCTGAACTGCTATGCCCAAGATAGCGGGTTCAAACCCGGCCGAAGTCGTCGGATTTTTTAAGAGCATTAAAATCCTTCAGTATGCCTTCCTTCTGAGGTGAAGTAAAGCCGGCCGTCCCATGTCATAAATGTATGGCATGCAATAGATCCTTCCACAGACTAAACTTGTGTGAAGCTAAATTTTTAGGTTAGATTTCGTTGGAACGCTCTATAAAATTTCCAACGTTCACCACTATGTATCAGTGACATCTGGTAGCGAAAGTTGGAACTACTTGATATTGAACGGAACTTGTAGCTTACCCAATGGGTGTCCGCTTGAAGCAGCTACAGCCTCTGGCGAGCGGAACATGTCCTCGGACACTCCCGGCACTAAAAGCCATTCGATAAATAAACGATCAACGATAAATACATAAATACCCAGTTAGCTACTGAAAATTTGCTTCCGACACGATAATCTTCTGCATCTGTACCTTCGAGCACTGTGGCCAACTTAAAGGGGTGAATAACTCAAGTATCGATACTTAACCAAAGGTTTGGTGCTTTTCAGTCGGTCAACACGAATGTACCCAAAAAGAGCTGGGTTATGTCTTAATCCTGAAATAAATTACATGAGACCAAAACTGGTGCTAGTGTGAACACGCAACTGCTCGAAGTTCCAGCCAGGAAGACAACCAGATAAGTATCAGCCTGTATTATTACAGTATAACCATAGTTGATTTTGTATAACCACATAATCACCCCAAACAGACAAACTCCGGATTTTTATCACCATTTTAGCACTTCACCTAACATTAGATATACTACAACCGACAGTTGCATTACCAATACTGCAACTAAATAATTGTACATATCTATCTATATATATAAAAATCAATGTTACGTGATAGTTTGTCTGTGGGTGTGTATGTCTCCTATGCGTTCATATACCATTCATCCGATTGTGATGAAACTTGGCTGAGATGTTGAGTGCACTCCAAGGAAGGTTTCTGACTTAGTAAATCCATTTTACAATAGGTAGCGCACGCGTAGATTCAACAAATGAGTGACGATGCGCGAAGCGTTTCAAACAAGTCCCGTATGTGTTCATATACCATTCGTCCGATTGCAATGAAACTTGGGTGAGATGTTGTATACACTTACGTGAAGGTTTCAAAATTAGTGAATACATTTCACAGTAGATAGCGCACGAGTAGATTCAACAAATGAGCGACGACACGCAAAGTGTTTCAACAAAGTCCCGTATGCATTCATATACCATTCGTCCGATAGCTATGAAACTTGCGTAAAATGTTGTGTACACTTCAGGGAAATTTTCTGGCTTAGTAAATCCACTTTACAATAGGCAGCGCACGAGTAGATTCAACAAATGAGCTACGACGCGCGAAGCATTTCAACAAAGTCACGTATGCGTTCATATACCATTCGTCCGATAGCAATGAAACTAGGCTGAGATGTGTGCACTCCAGGGAAGGTTTCTGGCTTAGTAAATCCCTTTAAAAATAGGAAGAGCACGAGCAGAATCAACAAATGAGCGACGACGCGCGAAGCGTTTCAACAAAGTCCCATATAAGGTCATATACCATTCATCCGATAGCGATGAAACTTGGGTGAGATGTTGTGAACACTCCAGGGAAGGTTTCTGGCTTAGTACATCCATTTTACAATAGGTAGCGCAGCAGTAGATTCAACAAATGAGCGATGACACGCGAAGCGTTTCAACAAAGTCCCGTATAAGGTCATATACTATTCGTCTGACAGTGATAAATGTTTGGTGAATTGTTGTGTACACTCCAGAAAAGGTTTCTGGCTTAGTAAATCCATTTTACAATACGAAGCGCACGTTTAGATTCAACAAATGAGTGACTACGTGCGAAGCGTTTCGACAACGTCCCGTATACGTTCACATACCATTCATCCGATTGCGATGAAAATTGGGTGAGATGTTGTGTACACTCCAGGGAAGGTTTCTGGCTGTGTACATCCATATTACAATAAGTAGCGCAAGAGTAGAATCAACAAATGAGCGACGACACGCGAAGCGTTTCAACCATGTCCTGTATGCATTCATATACCATTCATCCGATAGCTATGAAACTTGGGTGAGATGTTGTGTACACTTCATGGAAGGTTTCTGGCTTAGTAAATCAACTATACAATAGGCAGCGCAGAAGTAGATTCAACAAATGAGGGACGACGCGCGAAGCGTTTCAACAAAGTTCCGTATAAGGTCATATACCATTCTGCCGTTAGCGGTGAAACTTGGGTGAAATATGGTGGACACTCCAAGGAAGGTTTCTGCCTTAGTAAATACATTTCACAGTAGGTAGCACACGAGTAGATTCGACAAATGAACGACGACACGCGGAGCGTTTCAATACAGTCCCCTATGTCTTCATATCCCATTAGTCCGATAGCGATGAAACTTGGGTGAGATGTTGTGGACACTTACGTGACGGTTTCTAACTTAGTAAATACATTTTACAGTAGGTAGCGCACGAGTAGATTCAAAAAATGAGTGACGGGGCACGAATCGTTTAAACAAAATCCGGTATGCGTTCATATACTATTCATCCGATTGCGATGAATCATTGATCAGTAATTGTGTACACGCCAGGGAAGGGGTTTCGACATAGTAAATCCATTTCACAATAAGTAGAGCAAGAGTAGATGCACAAATAGGTGACGACGCGCGAAGCGTTTCAACAAAATCCCCTATTGGGTTCATATAACCTTCTTCGATTGCGATGAAACCTTGATGAGTTATTGTGTACACGCCAGGGAAGGGCTTCGACTTAGTAATACATTTCTCAATAGGTAGCGCACGAGTAGATTCAACAGATGAGTGACAGCGCACGAATCGTTTAAACAAAACCCCGTATACGTGCATATACTGTACCATTCATCCGATTGCGATGAAACATTGATGAGTTATTGTGTACACGCCAGGGAATGGTTTCGACTTAGTAAATCCATTTCACAATTGGTAGCGCACGAGTATATGCAACAAATGGGTGACGACGCGCGAAGCGTTTCAACAAAATCCCCTATGCGTTCATATAACCTTCTTCGATTGTGATGAAACCTTGATGAGTTAATGTGTACACGCCAGGGTAGGGTTTCGACTTAGTAAATCCATTTCTCAACAGGTAGCGTACGAGTAGAATCAACAAATGAGTGACAGCGCACGAATCGTTCAAACAAAATCCCGTATACGTTCATATACCATTCATCCGGTTGCGATGAAACTTTTGAAAGTTGTTGTGCACGCTCTCACGATTGATTCTAAATTAGAAAATCCATTTTACGATAGCATAGGGCAGTTAACGGAAATTGAAAAACATGTTGTGTATCCAAAAGCACTTCAAGAAACAAAATGTCAACGCCAACACTTTCTTTGATTGGCATTGCAACGCATGCCGGGTACAGCTTGTCTATATATATAAAAATCAATGTAACGTGATAGTTTGTCTGTGGGTATGTATGTCTGCTATGCGTTCATATACCATTCGTCCGATTGAGATGAAATTTGGGTGAGATGTTGAGTACACTCCAAGGAAGGTTTCTGACTTAGTAAATCCATTTTACAATAGGTAGCGCACGCGTAGATTCAACAAATGAGCGACGATGCGCGAAGCATTTCAACAAAGTCCCGTATGTGTTCATATACCATAGCGATGAA
The DNA here is from genome assembly GCA_946902985.2 of Meconema thalassinum. Taxonomy (NCBI): domain Eukaryota; kingdom Metazoa; phylum Arthropoda; class Insecta; order Orthoptera; family Tettigoniidae; genus Meconema; species Meconema thalassinum. The sequence continues at coordinate 168,980,091 of OX336396.1, forward strand.
ACTTGGGTGAGATGTTGTGTGCACTTACGTGAAGGTTTCAAAATTAGTGAATACATTTCACAGTAGATAGCGCACAAGTAGATTCAACAAATGAGCGACGACACGCAATGCGTTTCAACAAAGTCCCGTATGCATTTATATACCATTCGTCCGATAGCTATGAAACTTGCGTAAAATGTTATGTACACTGCAGGGAAATTTTCTGGCTTAGTACATCCACTTTACAATAGGCAGCGCACGAGTAGATTCAACAAATGAGCTACGACGCGCGAAGCATTTCAACAAAGTCACGTTTGCGTTCATATAGCATTCGTCCGATACCGATGAAACTAGGCTGAGATTCTGTGTGCACTCCAGGGAAGGTTTCTAGCATAGTAAATCCCTTTAAAAATAGGTAGAGCACGAGTAGAATCAACAAATGAGCAACGGCGCGCGAAGCGTTTCAACAAAGTCCCATATAATTTCATATACCATTCATCCGATAGCGATGAAACTTGGGTGAGATGTTGTGTACACTCCAGGGAAGGTTTCTGGCTTAGTACATACATTTTACAATAGGTATCGCACCAGTAGATTCAACAAATGAGCGATGACACGCGAAGCGTTTCTACAAAGTCCCGTATAAAGTCATATACCAGTTGTCTGATAGTGATAAATGTTTGGTGAATTGGTGTGTACACTCCAGGAAAGGTTTCTGGCTAAGTAAATCCATTTTACAATACGAAGCGCACGTTTATATTCAACAAATGAGTGACTACGCGCGAAGCGTTTCGACAACGTCCCGAATACGTTCACATACCATTCATCCGATTGGGATGAAACTGGGGTGAGATGTTGTGTACACTCCAGGGAAGGTTTCTGGCTGAGTACATCCATATTTCAATATGTAGCGCAAGAGTAGAATCAACAAATGGGCGACGACACGCGAAGCGTTTCAACCAAGTCCCGTGTGCATTCATGTACCATTCGTCCGTAGCTATGAAACTTGGGTGAGATGTTGTGTACACGTCATGGAAAATTTCTGGCTTAGTAAATCCACTATACAATATGCAGCGCACAAGTTGATTCAACAAATGAGGGTCGACGCGCGAAGCGTTTCAACAAAATCCCGTATAAGGTCATATACCATTCTGCCGTTAGCGGTGAAACTTGGGTGAAATATGGTGGATACTCCAAGGAAGGTTTCTGGCTTAGTAAATACATTTCACAGTAGGTAGCACACGAGTAGATTCGACAAATGAACGACGACATGCGGAGCGTTTCTATACAGTCCCCTATGTCTTCATATCCCATTAGTCCGATAGCGATGAAACTTGGGTGAGATGTTGTGGACACTTACGTGGCGGTTTCTAACTTAGTAAATACATTTTACAGTAGGTAGCGCACGAGTAGATTCAACAAATGAGTGACGGAGCGCGAATCGTTTAAACAAAATCAGGTATGCGTTCATATACTATTCATCCGATTGCGATGAAACATTGATCAGTTATTGCGTACCCGCCAGGGAAGGGGACTTAGTAAATCCATTTCACAATAAGTAGCGCAAGAGTATATGCAACAAATGGGTGACCACGCGTGAAGCGTTTCAACAAAATCCCTTATTGCGTTCATATAACATTCTTCGATTGCGATGAAACCTTGATGAGTTATTGTGTACACGGCAGGGAAGGGCTTCGACTTAGTAATACATTTCTCAATAGGTAGCGCACGAGTAGATTCAACAAATGAGTGACAGCGATGAAACTTTTGAAAGTTGTTGTGCACGCTTCCACGAATGGTTCTAAATTAGAAAATCCATTTTACGATAGCTTAGAGGCAGTTAACATGTTGTGTATCCAAAAGCACTTCAAGAAACAGAATTTTAACGCCAACACTTTCTTTGATTGGCATTGCAACGCATGCCGGGTACAGCTTGTTGTAAAAAAAATTTCACCTGTATTCTCCAACATAGATGTTATAGCCTAAGTGTAATGGATCTGATGATAATCGCTTGACGATCGAAACTGGTCATCCTAGTGTATTTATTAATCTCATGTAATTTATTTCAGGATTAAGACATAACCCAGCTCTATTTGGGTACAATCGTGTTGACCGACTGAAAAGCACCATACTTTTGTTTACTAAGGCAACACTGAAAAATGGCTTCAAACCTCACAAATCTCTACTTACCCTTTTGTAGGAAGATATGAGTTCATCTGTAGAGCCGAATAGACAATACTGTTGGTGTTTCTTCTTCCGTTTGTGAATATTTCCAAATTCGTCCTCATTCTGCATATTGACTGTTAAAATTCTAAGTACTGATTCTCTCATAGCGGAGTATAGTGTGTCATAGATCTCTGAAAAAGGAAATGTGTTATACTGTATGTACGTAGATAATATCGATATCTCAGTTCAGCAAGCACTCTTAGCTGTCTCCGCCAATAAGTTTAATTCTGGTCTGAAGGCTTGAAATGGGTACACTCAGCCTCGTGAGGCAAAACTGTGAAGAGGCGGGTTCGATTCCTATCTCAGCCAGTTCTACTCCTTAACGAAGGCCACAGCCACCTCCTGCCCAATCCTCATATGAATTACAACTACACAAACTAATACAGCCATCAAAATAAGACAAATTCCACACACTAAAGTACATGGGGCTACATGACAACGATGTCGCAAAACTACTAAATGAATCAACAACAACAACAACAAAACAGCCGTATGTCTCAAATGTTCATAGGAGTTTATAACCCTTTCTTTTGTTACGTGCATGTTGTTGTTGCTTGGACATCGTGGTCATTTAGATCCGTGTATTTTGGCTATGTCCGCAGACTTTGTCCGATAAACTGTGTTATTGTTGACAGTAGAGCCTGAAACAGTGTGTGTTTTTTATGAAAACATAGGCTTAGAGATCACCTTGTGTGTGATTGTGCGTGCGTGTGTGAGCTTTTTAGTTAGATAGTTAATTATTGTTGTTTTAAGGGGCGGAACAACGAGGTCATATGCCCCTTGTGTGTGTGTCTCTCTCTCCTCGTAATAAAATCTGGTTGGTTCCTCAGTTTAGGGGCTACGGCAACGCGCTCACGTAGCTCCGTGTACTTTGGGTGGGTGTGTGTGGAATCTGTCTGATAACCGGTGTTAATTGTGATGGCTGTATTAATGTGTGTATCTGTTTTTTAATTTAAGTGCAGTCTGCAACTTAGAATTTTTCAAATAGTTCCTACTTTAGCCGCCAAACGCCACCGTCAACGACTACTACGCCTAGTTCAGAACTTAGCTACTAGACGCCACCGCAGTCGGCTCTTGGCAACGTACGTAGAGACCTAAGCGCGTTGTTTACATTCATAACCTATCCAATTTAGCTTCACACAGGTGTAATTAGTGGAAGGTTCTTTAACATGCAATAAATCTATGACAGTTGCCTCCGTAGCGTAGCGGTCAGCATGGTTAGCTGCCGCCCCGGAGGTCCTGGGTTCGATTCCCGGCTCTGCCACGAAATTTGAAAAGTGGTACAAGGACTGGAACGGGGTCTACTCAGCCTCGGGTGGCCCAAATGAGTTGAGGGGGTTAAATTCCCCCTTATCCATCTTCGAAGTGGTTTTCCGTGGTTTCCCACATCGTCTTCGGGCAAATGCCGGGATGGTACTTTCTTCAAGGCCACGGCCGCCTCCTTCCCTCTTCCTAGTCTATCCATCCTAACCATCCCTTACCTTCCCTCATGAGGCCCCTGTTCGCTTTGCAGTTTAGGCCGCCTGGGCGAGGTGCCAATCCCACCTTACCAGTTGTATCCCTTCCGATTCGATGTCCCAGCTCTAGGACACTGCCCGAAGAGGCAGTAGTGGTGAGATCCCTCGCTGAGTCCGTGGGTTCCACCAACCTGGAGGGTAAACTACTAAAAAAAAAAAAAAAACTATGACATGGGCCCGCCAGCTTTACTTCCCCTCCGACGGAAGGCATAGTGAGGGATTTTTAGCGCTCTTAAAAATCCGACGGCTTCGACTGGGTTTGAACCCGCTATCTTGGGCATAGCAGCTCAGCATGCTACCAACTACGCCACCGAAGCCGCCCGTAATAAAATCTTAACGGCTGGAGCGATTTCAATTAAACTCGGTATGGTCATAATTACTGTTTTATCCGACCCCGACCCCGACCGTTCCCTTAAAATTGTATTACGTCTCGCCAATCAAGCATGACTGTGATAAAGTGCACTACTAGAAGTTCAAAGTTGAAGTTCCAAAAACCTCTAAAGTACAAAACGAACATGGCGACCAAGCAAAGTTGAAATATTTAAATTGACTTTTCTCGCGGTTTAACCGTCCGAACACAGCGAAACATGGTATAGGAAATGTTTATACACATTGTAATGCACTGGCATCTAATTTAGTTCAATTGTTTACATAACCTCAAGATGGCGGTTGTCCGAAATTTTAAAATTAAGTTTTTCTTTCATGTGCCCTAATCATTCGATCGAATTCAACGTTTGAATAATGAACCTACTCAATAATCATCATCTAATAGTATATGACTCCATGGCCTACATATTTAAAAATCCAACATGGTGACCATCCGAAATATGTAGACGGTTCTCAATATCTACTAATCTATGACAGCAATTAAACTGAAATAAAGGCTATGAACAGAAGTTCACCTTTGTGACTTTCAATATTCTGGTAAGCACAAATCCAACATGGCGGTGACGCGAAATTAAAATATTTAAATGTACGTTTCTCGTGGCTTAACCATCCGAGTGCAGTGAAACTTGGTATGGTAAATGCTTATACAAATTTTAATCCACTGACATCTAATTTGTTCCAATTGTTTTCATAACCACAAGGTAGCGGCTGTGCGAAATTTTAAAATCTCGTTTATATTTCATACGATTGAAGTTTGAATAATACTTCTACGCAATAATCTTCATGTAATAGTACATACCTCTATGGCCTACATATATCATAATCCAACATGGCGACCATCCGAAATATTTAGACGGTAATAATAATAATAATAATAATAATAATAATAATAATAATAATAATAATATCGTATGGCTTCGGGAGCCGTGTGCAGGCTTTTGTAATTTGACACCCAGAGGGTAGCTTGCGTGTCGAACTTCGTTGTTCCTTGAATCACTGTAAAAGTCAAGGAGGTTAGATATCTAAGCTCCTTGAACACGATAGCGCTTTCTAGTAGAGAAATAAGGTTGTCAATATTTTTGAATCTATTACAGACCAAACTGAAATTTTGTATGTCGATAGAAGCAATTAACATAAGTAGGATATATGAAAATAGGCTATTTAGTTCTTCACGGAACTACTTGTTTTAAATTTAGTTGAAGATAAGGAAGGAGGCAGTGGCGTCCTTAAGTAAGCAACCAACCCAGTATTTTTCTGGTGAAAAAGTGGTGAAATTATGGAAATCCACTTCCAGGAAGGCTGAGGTGGCGATCGAATCCAATTCTCTGTTTTGCCTCACGAGGCAAAGTGTACCCCATCGTAGTCCTCGAACAAGAATTACATTTCTTGGCAGGGCCGGTAATCGAACGTGGACCTCCGTAGTGAACCCTTTATCCACAGGCTGTATAAAGGATTCTAATAATTATTCATCATCTTTTGATCCATTTCTACAGACAGCAGATATGAGAGCCAGACGGTGTTGGGAAATATTGAGAAATCAGAGAGGACACACTGGTTTAAGCTTCTGTGGTATTTTAGGAAGAAGCATAAATATTCTTGACACATAGGACAGGTGCAACTTTTAGCGCGGAGATGGCTTGGGCACGCACATTATGGCCTGTTACCATGAGTGATGGCACCAAGAAGAAAATCGAATGCTACGAGGCAATTGGTCAATCGTCATGTTAACCACTCCCTACTGCAGAAATACATGTAAAAGCACGCAAAGACATACAAGAGTCTGAACCAATAATATCAAGACGCCTTGTTTTAGCGGCAACTCGGCTTGGTAACGCACCCTGGTAAATTAACGCGGGAGTTATCTACAGATTAATTCCACGATCGATTCGAGCCAACTACAGCATAATCGTAACCTCCACATCGCTACGAACTCAATGATACCGATTGCATGCTAGTCTGATAATTATTATGGAATATTTTTTCATAAATCCCCTTCCACACCTACCCTAGTCAGTTTCATTTATAAGGATCCAGAATGCTTCGAGAGAAGACTTGATTTTGTGCGTCTGAGGACGTAACGTAACACTCTTTATTTTGTGCGTCTGAGGACGTGACGTTGATTTTATTTGAGCATTTGAGGACATAAGGTGTCCGAGGACACGAGGCATACTCTGCTTATTTTCATGTTATTGAACATGGAACATTTTCGTCAAGTTATAAGTGTAACTTCAGTGATTTATTTGTAGTCCCAACACTACCAGTAGGACCAGTTCATTGAAATAATTCACCAAATAGACTGTCAAGGAATTTAGTACTTGATAGGTGAATGTAGTAGGAAATATATTGTGTGTGTATCTGACAAAACTTTATTTAATTCAGCACGAGATGACGTCTAGGAACGAGACCGGATCTTGGAACCAGTAAGACATTTGCCAGAAGATGTCGATGACGAGATAAACATCTTAAAGGAGATGGCTGCAGACGTTTTCCTTGACGCTGTTTTAAAGGAATGAGTACAAATGAATTTATTTATTTATTAAATCAGCTATGGTATTATGGGACATATTTTGTAGATATTTGTTTGCTTGTTTGGTAATGTAGATTATTAGTTCTTGTTTTACTGACACGTTAAATATGGGACAAGCCGAGTGTTGTGTAATTTGTAAATATTGCGATATGTGTTTTGTTCAACTATACGGGGCGGCGCGCAGCTCGTGCTCGCGTTCGCTTGCGTAAATCGCGGTCAAGCATTACTATTCGGAGGTATGCCTTATAACAGAAATGGAACTGATTTAATTTTGAGATTAAAAATAGAATTTGGAGGGTAAAGATTATTTGTGAGTAGAATTTTATGACGGATCAGGATTATTTTGATAGTTGCTTTTTTTTAGCAGAGCTGAACGGGATGGCACTTTGCACCCGAGTTTTTGTTGTGTATTTTTTTAATGTGTCTCTGGACGCAATATTGTTGATCTGTTTTGAGCCGACCCAGTGATATGTTTATGAGAGTCAGTCCAAGCTTTTGGTGCGTTGTGTGATTTTTATGATGTACTAGCGAGAATATATCATGGTGATTATTCTGACTTGCTCCACGTCAGCCCAGTTCATGACCTCGCGAGGCTGGACTTGTGGTATATATTTGTGTTTTCTTGCCATCCAGGTGGATGAGTGAAATAGTTGTCGTTTCCAGATGGAAGTTGCACCTAGCATGCGGGACTGAGAGAGATAATTGAGGCAGTGATGACTCATACAAGAGGGGCGCGCTCAAATCAGATAACGTGACTTGTCATTAGTAGCGGGCCAGGATCCTGTACTTCAATTTTAGACGTTGTTTAAAATTCACAAAACCTGATCGGTTATAATGAGTATTTGATTGATCAAATGGGTGTTGTCTATGTTGTAAGGTAGCTTCCGAAACTCCTGTTTGTCTGGCGTTTTATATAAATGTAAACATAGTGTTTCAGCCGTTAGGCTTGTATTTTGTTGCTTTTGCTTTAATTCTTGTGTGTTTATTTTACGCGTTCAATGACCCGTGTGGCATTAGTGTGCGCGAGGCTATGTTCCCAAGTTGTGATGAGAGCGTTTTGGCCTATTTCTGGCATGCTCTTTTTGTTCATTTATGTGCTCTGGCACCAGCTAGAATCTCAGGGAGATTCTTCATCTTTTTATATTATTAGATCTTGCATGTGTCAGTAGTAATTATAGTGTATTAATTAAGGGTGGGTCCCATAGCCGTAGTGTGATTTAAAAGATGCAACTCCGTGAGCAACATGACTGTTTCAGTTGTAAACGGACTCGCATCAGTACTCATATTCTGATTAACGAGCAGTACACCACGCGTTATATAACTTCTTGACCAGGAAAAATGGACTTGTATCCATATGTTGTGACGAGTGAGTTCTTACCGCTCAAAGTTTATGTTATGATTTATAATTTTATGTGAAGCTGTATTCACATTGTCTTGTTATGACGAGCGAGTTCCTACCGCTCAGTGTTATATTTATTTTACTAGGGGGTAAAAGTCAGGGAGGATTTCTTTTATTTATTATTATTATTATGCACATAATTTTCAGTCATTAAACTTCTTTTATTCTACTTGTTATTCTTTTATTTCTAGTATAGCCTCTGTCATGGACCTTTCTATTCATTAGAGCAAGTTGTTTTTAAGCGAACTTTGCTGTATAACGCAGTCAGGATTGAACACGACCCCGTAGATGACTCTTGAGAAAACCATGTTTTATTGAAGGGTGCATAGACAAGCTGGCGCAGCCATCGTGTGGAGTTTCGCTGTTTTGGGATTTTCTAGCGGATCATAGACAAGCTGTTACCCTACATGTGGTGTTTCGCTGTTTTTGACTGTTTGAAATCACCGGAAGTGATATTTTGTTATCGTAAATACGGCGAAGAGAAATACCGCCAAGAAATTGGAATATACAGTAGAATCACGAGTTTGCAAGTTAAAATACGATTCACGTTTTTGTTTATTGATGTAATTAGTAAAGTAATGTACGTGAAATCGGGTGCCCATTGATTAAATTTAAAATTAGATTTGTTTAGAAAGTCAAACTCATGAATATGTTAGGAGGCTGGTAGCCTTAAATGACAATTAATACTTTGTTAATTAGTCAGTGTTAACATCAGATCAGGATAGTAATTTTATGACTGAATATATGTGGGCTCAAAAATTTATTAAGTAAAATTAGAACCATTCAGTGATGATTGATGTGCGGGAGTAAAGGGAATAAGTTTAAATGAACTGAATGTGGTCAAATGAAGTAAATGTATGTCAAGAATTATATATGTGTGTGTCAGAGAGACATTTGCATGCCATCCTCCTGTTTTCTCAGTGATATATATTTTTGTGTGTGATAATGGCAACAGTAGCGGAGATCCAGGCGATCATTGAAAGTGCCACGGCACGAACCCAGAAACTATTAAAGGAACAGAGTGAAAAATTAGACATTAAATTATCTGAACAGAATGCACAATTATCCGAACAGAATGAGTCATTCCAGACTCAAATGAATGACACTATAAAACACACAATTAGCGGAACAAAATGAGTCATTCCAGACTCAAATGAATGACACTATAAAAACACAATTAGCGGAACAAAATGAGTCATTCCAGACTCAAATGAATGACACTATAACTAAACAATTAATCGAACAGTCAGGCGAGTTTAAAACACAATTATCTGAACAGAAGGCACAATTATTTGAACAGAGTGAATCATTACAAGCGCAAGTAAATGAAAATATAAACAAACAATTAGAAGCGCAAGAAAGTAGAAATATGAGTCAGTTAGCCACATTATCTGCAGAGATGAAAGAGTACACTACACAGCAGATGGTGCAATTCATGCTTGATGTAAGTAAGAATAACGACAAACAGCTAGGTCAGATACAAAAATTAGAGGACACCTTCAAGCGTAAATTAAATGATTTGGACGAAATTGTATTAGCAAAACTAGCTCAGATAGAATTAGCATGCACGGTAAATAACAGTGAGGTTAAAACGGCACAGGATTGTCTTGAAAAGCGATTTGATAAAATGGAGGAGGATTCTACGTTTATCCCGGGACAATTGTCAGCAGTAAATGAAAGTATTATGGGCCTGATAAAGGACATGGATAAATTAGAAATACAATCAGCAGAGCGATGGCGAAACATAGAATCGGACCAGGATAATTTGAAGAGTACGATAGATGAGAATAATCTACGTCTAGATGACAGGCTTGAGAAGATAGAATCGAATCAGGAGGACACGAAACAGCAGATGGAAGAAAAACTGGGAGCAATTAAAGATAGCATCAGAAAGGATTGGCGTAAGATGAGCAGCGACTCTAAAGAAGAACGGTTAACGATTATAAAGACCGTAGATGATAACCATACACGCATTAAAGCACTTGAGGAAGAAATCAAGAGTAAATTGAAAGAACCGTCGGACGGAATCATAAAAGCAGAGTTGCGTTCACTAGGACAGAACACGTTATTTCAGACAGAGCACGCTAAAGATAAGGAAGTGGACTCAACATGCCAGGGGGCAATTAGCGCGGAGAGTAGCCACGGACTGGCAGGCAGCCCATTAACGACGAACACGGAGGGATTTCACAACAACGTTGGTGGAACCTATACTCCTCAACATGGATATCAGCACCCTCAAGTCGTACAAGTAATTCGATCAAATGAATTTAAACCTAATAAATTCACAGAAAATTCTGGTGTCACACCGAAGGCATGTCTTAAAGAGATGGATGACTATTTTAATGATAATAATATACCGCCCACGCGTCGATTAAGACTGATGGAACGATTTATTTCGGGAAATGTACTTGCGTGGTTCTTGAGCTTCAAGTATACTTTCGGAGGGATGGACGAGTTCAAGGACGCGTTCCTTAGAAAGTATTGGTCGGCTTCTCTACAACAAAGTCTTAGAATGGAACTTTATTCGAGAAAATATCAGTCGACTCAGCAGACGAAATACTCAGATTTCCTTTCGCTACAATTGTTGAAATTTCGGGATCTGGATCACCCTTTAGAAGAATCGGACCTGGTTATGACGATTGCACAGCAGTTGCCAGTCAATGTTCAGCAGGTATTAGTGGCCGCAAACGTGGACACGTCGGTTCGAGCCGAACAAATATTACGTCAGATTGACGAGACAACATCTCGCTTGCAGCAGAGAGGGGGACGACAGCTGGAACTTGTAAACACGACGGAGGTGGTTAAACCCGCTCAAGTACACACCAGGTCGCAGGCCACAAATACAAGTGTGTCAAAAACACCAAGACGAGGCCAGGAGGGTGACGAAAATAGGTCATACCAGCGTCATGAAAATAATAATGATAGGCAGACCCATGGCAATAATAGGTATCAGCAGCGAGGATACCAACAATGGAGAAATAATAGGAGAAATGAGGGACCCAACAGACGGTACGAAAATAACAAAAATGAGAATCGACAGTGGCGTGAAAGAAGATATCAGAACCAGGGGGACTATCAAAATTATAGGAATGAATGGAACGAGAGGCACGCCGAATCACAGCGTTACCTGGAAGAATTACACGCTAATGGAGGGGGCGAACAAAAACATTGGGAACATGCAATTAATAGGAGGTCAAATCCAGACTCTCACATTGAGGGGGCTGAGAGTTTATTGAAGCAGGAAGAACGTCAAGGAAATACGCGACAGAAGGATGATGGTAGTCGCGAGGGTTGTAAAAAAATCCCAATAAGTGAAAAAGGACTCACCCTGAGAGAGCAACAGACGGATGGTGAAGAAGGATGGGTCGTGGCACACATACAAGAATGGATAGCTTTGCCGGAAGATTGCCTGGAGGAGATTGTAAGACCACGGAACGATGATATCAAACAATTACCTATTATTTATGCCAAGATTGGTGGAATTAACGTGAGATGCTTAGTTGACACGGGGTCACAAATCAGTCTTGTATCGGAGGCTTTGGTTCGAGAGTTGGGACGGAGTCAGAATATTCCTGTGATTCCAGTACCACAACTCAAGGTGAGGGGCGTTATTCCCGAACCCACCGTCACTTGCAAACGTCAGGCATTTATAGAATTGGATATATTAGGCCATATATTTGGACAGACTTTCATCATAATGGCCAAAATGAATTTTAACATTATTCTGGGTGCAAATTTCATTTGTGACTACCAGGCAGTCATTGATTTGCACCATAATACAGTCAGTTTTAAGGATTTTGATAAACTGAAGGATGTGGGCTTCCACATGGATGAAATCACTACAGGGAAAGACGTGAGTTCATGGGCATTGGAGGCAATAGCAGATGAGACAGAAGAGGAGATACGAAAGGCGGAAGATGACCTTATAGATGTGGCTGTTGTGGAATTAAATGAAGAGAGTGACTCTCAGGAGATATGGGCCTTACTAGCAGAAGGAGAAGACAGCGATACTCAGTTTGAAGAACTATTACAAGAGCGGCTCAGTGACATCCAACTAGGAGTTGAACATAGGAAGAAACTCGAGAAGATCTTAAGAAGACACAAGGCAGTGTTTGACACTGTTCCAGGGAAGATAATAAACTTTCAGTATTCTATGCAGGTTGAGGATTGGTCCCCATTTCGAAGCAAATTGTACCCTATACCAGAAAAACATCGGGAGCAGGTCAAAAGGATTATTGATGATATGTTGCAAGCTGGAGTGATTAAGAAGACTCCTACACCTTATTTAAATGCGATTTTGGCAGTCACAAAACCAAATGGATCCATTAGACTTTGTCTAGACGCCTGAAATCTAAACACGCGCCTTATTTTTCCCAAGTATGACATAGCGCCAATCATCAGAGACGTCTTAAAAGGATTTAAGAACAAGAGTATCTATTCATCTGTAGATCTGACGAGTTCGTTTCACCATATCGAACTGGATGAGAAGTCACAGCTTCTTACTGGCTTCTTGTTCGATAATCAGACATATTGCTTCGTCCGCATGCCCTTCGGCGTTAAAACAGTTGAATGCGCATTAATTCGAGCCCAGGATCGGAACCTGACTGAAGAAGTGAAGGAAATGACGGTACGATATATTGACGATATACTCTTGGCTTCAGATAACATCGAGACTCATATGGAAAATTTGGATAAGCTTTTGGACAACCTTAGAACTGCAAACTTTAAAGTCAACTTGAAGAAATCCCATTTTTTTTTCAAGAAGGAGATTTTATACTTGGGGCACATCATTGACCAGGAGGGAGTGAGACCAAACCCTGCGAAGATAGAGGCAATAAAGAATTTCCCTACACCAACGAGAGTGAAACATATCAGAGCTTTCCTTGGCGTGACGGGCTTCTTTAAGGAAAACTGCCCAGGATATACTGAAACCGTAGCACCTATGCAGGAAATGCTGAAGAAGAACAACAAATGGCTTTGGAACGCTGAGTGTGAGAAATCATTTCAAGAGACTAAATTATTACTGGAAAATTGTATCAAACTAAGTTATCCAGACTTTCAACGGAAATTTATTATCCAAGCGGATGATTCCATGGTTGGTATAGGAGCGATGTTATACCAAGAAGATCCAGCTAACCTTCAACATCGTGATTATTTAGCATTTGTGAGCCGCAGATTGAGTAAACATGAGCGCAACTATACGGTCACGGAACTCGAATTGTTGGCAATACTTCATGCTTTGCAACAATGGAAACGAATTGTATATGGTTACCCCATTGTTATTAGAACAGTCCACAAAGCACTACCGTTTTTGTTCAAGACATCTATGGCTAGCGAGCGTGTGACACGTTGGTCCATATACATACAACAATTTAACATTGAAATTGAACACTGCCCAGGGAAAATGAATGTAATTCCGGATGTATTTAGCAGGAACCCCGAGCCTGATATCGAAGAAACAGTGATAGTACAGCATATTGAGTTAACAGCAAAGGATCATGCATTCCTCGAGGAATTACGGGAGATAAGACGAGAGCAGGAAGCAGAACCATGGATGTACCAAATGATCCAGTATTTTAAGAAGGAATTACCAGCAAGAACCCCAGCCTACAGAGAAGCAAAAGCCAGAGAAGGAAGATATGTCTACCTCAATAATTTACTGCATAAATGGATAGATGAAGAACACACCAAATTACGTATCATGGTACCTGCATCATTACAGAGAGGACTTACTTGGCACATACATGAAAGCTTCGGTCACGTGGGATTAGACAAGGCACAGGCGACCATAGGAGAAACGTCTACATTGCCGCGAATGAGGACTACCATTTGTGACGTAATAAAGACTTGCGATCCATGTCAGAGGACGAAGCCGAATAATTACTTAATGAGGCAGTATCCTAGACCATTGCTACCTCAGAAACCCTGCGAGCTTGTGGCCCTGGACTGTTTCGGTCCAATCCCGAAAGGTAGGCGAGGTTGTCGTCACTTACTAGTGTGTATTGATGTGTTTTCTAAGTTTGTTGTATTGTGCCCCATTCAAAAAACTACATCGAAGCAAGTACTCAGTCGTATTCGAAATAGAGTTATTCCAATCCTTGGAAAACCTGAGTTTATATTGTCGGACCATGGAAGCTATTTTACGAACGCCGAAATCAAGAAAGGTATGGAGTACTTGGATGTAAAACACATGTTTAGTAGCGTTCGCCACCCTCAAGCTAATCCGAGCGAACGCGCAATAAAATGCGTTACTAAATACTTAAGGATCTTTATTCCCAATGAACATCACAAGTGGGTAGACAGGATCAAAGACGTAGAGACCTGTATGAACACAACTAGACATGAGTCGACAGGCCAGATTCCCATGGTCTTGCACATGAACGAATATCCAGTAAGATCGTGGAGCAACATCATCAATTGCCCACAAGATCCCATGGTTGGTCATGAGTTGAGAATTGAGAGAACGAGAGTCCATATCAGAAACCAGGCGGATTGCAGATTACGTCGTGTCAGAAATAAGAGGTATCACAGAGAACTATTAGTCAACGAGCTCGTATTAGTACGGAAGCCAGCGACATCTGATCCAGAGAAGAAGGTATTTAACAAGTTCAGTCCAAAATTTATTGGCCCCTTCTGTATTGTACGGAATCTTGGTAACAACGCATACAGAGTGAAAGAATTGAGTACAGGTACAATGTCTGTCTACAATATGGCGAATTTAAAATTGTATTTTACTAGTGAACATTGGGAACGCAGGAATAATGCTGAAAATTGAATATATGGACGTACTTTTTGCACATCCAACTATACGTGGGTCAGTGAGTACGTCAGTTGAACGAGAAAAATGGGAACAGCCTGCTGTGGCCAGACACTAATGAGCTCTGACGATCATGACAAAGCGAGCGATCGAGCGAGAGAGATAAGGTTACTGGACGGGAGAGTTACTAGCCTTAGGCGATCAGACAAGCAGGCAGGCTTGGGAATGTCTGAATGAATGAGGGAGCTGGAAGTAAACACGAGTGCGTGTCGACACTCCAACGACAGTGGCGGCTAGACTAGACTTATGAGAGGGAGATTTCTCTAGGATTGGCAGAAATGGATTACAGATGTTTTGTGTTTTAAAAAAATCGGCTATATGCAATGTTCGATTCTTTACAAGCAGGAGGATTGTGAACCCTTTATCCACAGGCTGTATAAAGGATTCTAATAATTATTCATCATCTTTTGATACATTTCTACAGACAGCAGATATGAGAGCCAGACGGTGTTGGGAAATATTGAGAAATCAGTGGCCGAGAGGACACAATGGTTTAAGCTCTTGTGGTATTTTAGGTAGAAGCATAAATATTCTTGACACATAGGACAGATGCAACTTTTAGCGCGGAGATGGCTTGGGCACGCACATTATGGCCTGTTACCATGAGTGTTGGCGCCAAGAAGAAAATCGAATGCTACGAGGCAATTGGTCAATCGTCATATTAACCACTCCCTACTGCAGAAATACATGTAAAAGCACGCAAAGACATACAAGAGTCTGAACCAATAATATCAAGACGCCTTGTTTTAGCGGCAACTCGGCTTGGTAACGTACCCTGGTAAATTAACGCGGGAGTTATCTACAGATTAATTCCACGATCGATTCGAGCCAACTACAGCATAATCGTAACCTCCACATCGCTACGAACTCAATGATACCGATTGCATGCTAGTCTGATAATTATTATGGAATATTTTTTCATAAATCCCCTTCCACACCTACCCTAGTCAGTTTCATTTATAAGGATCCAGAATGCTTCGAGAGAAGACTTGATTTTGTGCGTCTGAGGACGTAACGTAACACTCTTTATTTTGTGCGTCTGAGGACGTGACGTTGAATTTATTTGAGCATTTGAGGACATAAGGTGTCCGAGGACACGAGGCATACTCTGCATATTTTGTTGCTTTTGCTTTAATTCTTGTGTGTTTATTTTACGCGTTCAATGACCCGTGTGGCATTAGTGTGCGCGAGGCTATGTTCCCAAGTTGTGATGAGAGCGTTTTGGCCTATTTCTGGCATGCTCTTTTTGTTCATTTATGTGCTCTGGCACCAGCTAGAATCTCAGGGAGATTCTTCATCTTTTTATATTATTAGATCTTGCATGTGTCAGTAGTAATTATAGTGTATTAATTAAGGGTGGGTCCCGTAGCCGTAGTGTGATTTAAAAGATGCAACTCCGTGAGCAACATGACTGTTTCAGTTGTAAACGGACTCGCATCAGTACTCATATTCTGATTAACGAGCAGTACACCACTCATTATATAACTTCTTGACCAGGAAAAATGGACTTGTATCCATATGTTGTGACGAGT
The DNA here is from genome assembly GCA_946902985.2 of Meconema thalassinum. Taxonomy (NCBI): domain Eukaryota; kingdom Metazoa; phylum Arthropoda; class Insecta; order Orthoptera; family Tettigoniidae; genus Meconema; species Meconema thalassinum. Next base: position 168,996,475 of record OX336396.1, read on the forward strand.
GAGTTCTTACCGCTCAAAGTTTATGTTATGATTTATCATTTTATGTGAAGCTGTATTCACATTGTCTTGTTATGACGAGCGAGTTCCTACCGCTCAGTGTTATATTTATTTTATTAGGGGGTAAAAGTCAGGGAGGATGTCTTTTATTAATTATTATTATTATGCACATAATTTTCAGTCATTAAATTTCTTTATTCTACTTGTTATTCTTTTATTTCTAGTATAGCCTCTGTCATGGACCTTTCTATTCATTATAGCATGTTGTTTTTAAGCGAACTTTGCTGTATAACGCAGTCAGGACTGAAAACGACCCCGTAGATGACTCTTGAGAAAACCATGTTTTATTGAAGGGTGCAGTAGTGATAACCAAGAAGGCTAGTCGCTACACCATGAGATTATTTTAATGCGTGTTAAACGCCCCAGCTACAAATTGAATTTCATTCAGATTAGTATGGCTTTAATTTGTCTTTCTATAATATTATAAAATTAATTATTTAAGCTGGCCAGAATGAAAATGAAGTAATTGTTCTTAATTAACTAAATGTGTAAATAAGTGAGGTAGTATGTGTATTGTGCCCGTCAGAGGAGCTGTCAGGGTTGCCAACAACCGAAATGACTTCCCAGACACCTCACCTGCCGGACCCATGTGCCTAGAGGATCAGGTGAATTTCTTATAGGCCACAGCGTCACGAGAACCTATGATCCAAGTGATCCGTGGTAATATGGTGGCTAAGGTCATAGACAGCCCAAGAAAGTACACCTTAAGAAACTAAACTGAGAAAAGAAACATCCAGACTTATGTTAAACTTGTAAAAATGTTTATTTTTAAATATGCAAGCACCTATCCTAGTTCGGAGGGTTTTTATCGGCTAATCCGCAAACTAATAAATAAAGAAAAATAAAGAATAGGGCCCTACCTGTAAACTACGGTAAACTCTCGCGAAAGATCTTATTTACAAAGATCAGCAACAACAGCAACGCTAGGAAAATGGTACGAGCAGAAACCCTAATTCAAGTTACAAAGTTTAAGCTAATAACGGAATTTATATTTAACAGGTTAGCAAAAACAAATCTAAGTTATGATGATACCATTTCCTCATTTACATTTAACGTTAATCAATTTAGGTAAGTCCTGACAATTAATACAAAATTTACGGCGATGACGTCCGTAAAGAAAAAACAGTTACATCAAAAGCTACATGACAAGCCATAAAAAAAATATGTTAAATACACTCTTATTGACTAGGTGCTCATCAGCACAGCAAGGTAAACATTGGGATTCACACACATTGAAATAAATGAAACAAGACCAAAATCATGTTATATTCCTGCCTGCAACTTGGAATACCCTTTGCTGTGCAGTGTCATCTAAGTGAGTGTCATTTAGGTTGGCGATGGCGTAGTTTTAACTACGGCTTATATCGCATGAGTGTCAAGCTCCACCAGCTACGAACAAACGGTTAAGCAACACTCCGTCGATCAAAAATAGTTTAATCTGTCCTAGATTATTTCCATCAGGAAATGTAAACATCACCAAGGCGTCGGTCAGCAGGTCCAAAATGCATGTTCATCAAGTTTAGTAGCAAAAAACAATTAGTTACCAGTTTGTTTAGTATAATTATGCGCTTGATTATTACTTTCGTCGGTTTAATTCATTGTCGGTTTATGGCGATAGTGCTGACATTCCTAGACACCTGGGATCAGCAGTAGCGTCTCGTGCGAGATCAAATCTCTGCTGTCACATCAACATAACAGTCGGAAACACCTTCATCGAGCTCCCATCGCTCGGAAAAACAATAACACAAGTTATCAGTGGCTCTCGGCTCACTTGATTAACCTTGGGTAGGCCTGGTAAACACATCAGTTACCTCCCTTAAATAACAAGTCTACAGAACGAGGTCTGGACATACGTGCGATACTAGCACTAAATACATGAATAACCTCTAACAAGGGTATCTGTCACTAGCCTCACAATAAAGAATAAACCTTAACAGAATATGAAAATACACTCTCAAGCAGTGTCAAAAGGTATTCGCTGTAGTAGCGATCAAGCGTGTGGCGTTTGCCAAATACTTCCTCATAACATAAAACATCTGATTGTCATCACAAGATGGCTGCCCAGGCCTTGACCTAGAAATGGAATACAAAAGCTAACAGTAAATAATGCCTCAAGCATTTGTCAAAAGTCTGAGTAAATCTGTCTCTCATATGAGTGTGCTTCGTTGCATGCTGGGAAACGTCATCACTTGTCCGTGACATTGAGCTAGGCTCTTAACTAACTGTCACCTCTGACGATTATAACAAACACAATAGATCTGACTGAAGGCGGCAGTTCTCTCCAAAGAAAGTCCTATGAGAAACTGGCCTTGTAATCATCCCAGTCTAACATTTCAATAACACAATTATAATGCTTAAAAACACGCCCTAAAAGTATACTCAAAGATGTAGCATGTCTTTCCATTCAAAGAAAGTAAAATATAGTAATCTCACTCAATCTGAGTGTCTTTGAAATTCGCAGATATGTCACTTCATAACTGCTCAGTATTTAATAACCAACAAAACATGTGTGTGATCACCTGACACAAATAAACATAGAAAAAGGCGCAAAATCTCACATTCGCTGAGGTTGCTAATGATGCGATGAGTACTGGGTTCGATTCTAAACTGCATAGAAATATTACTTCTCTGACTGTGTACTTCACTTGAACAGGATGGCCTCAAAGCTCATCTGAATGAAATATAATAGCAAAGTTACAAAACTGATAGTTCCAGTCGACTATCAACCGATACGGTCTCATCTAAGGAAATCAGTGGCGTGACATACATTTAAAATAAAATGGTGTTATGAAAATAACACAGACCATGACGTCTAATCGTCATGTGAAAGAAAACTACCCAACGCAAAAAATCCCCCATATCAGGGTTATACAAAGTAGGACAAAGACTACAGTCACGTTTAGTAAGGGAAAAGACTTGACATCTATTGACGTCCATCAGAATGCACCTGATTGAACAGAGTTCAACCACAGGTTGTCTCACAATCACTGAAAGTGAATGACAAAAATTAGTGCTAACAATACAAATCCTACCTATGTCTGTCACGAAAGTTCGATTGATTCTACAAAATCTACATTATTCTAAGCTACCACAAAAAGAATCGTACATGGAAAGAATAAACAGACTCACAAGATTAGGACGTCTACACCTCGCTCATCCCAACGAACTGAGGGGTACAAATAATCCTCTGGCTTCCGGACAAGGGTTGTCCAAACTAGGCCTCCATCATAGGCCTTATCCATGAACAGGGTCTTAATGCGTCCTCGTCGTTGACGTAGTGATGTCGTGGTAGTGGTCATATTCCTCGGTCTGGCACGTTCATCTACTCTTGTGCGATAATCATGGATCTTCTGTCATGCTGTAGTTCCTTAGAACGGCTCCTTCACATCATGGGATCTTGATCTCATCATTCCCATCGATGATATGTAGTGAAATGCGTCGAACACGTGGTCAGTAGAATGGTGCATGTTTGCAGATAATATTCACTTGAAAAATACGTGATTATAACACAGCTTATCACTGAAGCTAATGGTATTTCTAGAAAAGAATTCACAGCTTCTACACGGCGCAGATTGTTATAAAAATTGCCCATGCACTATCTGCTTTTTCCACTTCACAGATTCTACACTTAATAAATCTCGTGGCATCTACGTAATCCACGGTTAAATTTGCTCTCTTTTGCGGCCATAGTAATTTTTACAAGTAATATCGTTGAAATCATACACTTGAATAAATATTAGTTCACTGTTACTAACATATTTCGTTGTCACACGAAGACATAGAATTTTCATCAAGCACGTTGTAAAAATGTGGTGTTTTTGATGAATTCAAAATAATTATTACATAAGCTCACACTGGCTTTAAATTTCACTTGGTAATCACACAAATCAGTGCTCGTTAATGCACGATGTACTTTAATAATATCCTCGCCTACTGGCGGACTGTTTCCTCGTCTTTCCAAGACGGACTTTATCACGCGTCCTACAAGGACGGAAAACCATACTCGAGTACGTGGAGCGTTGTTCCTCGCTGCTGGATCTAGCAAATACTTGAGTCATGCCGCGACTGATTCCTTCCGGTTCGCGTTGTCAGCGATGATAATACCTTACCGTAAAAATAAAGTACATTCTCAAGAATATTTCGATAATACAGAATGACGAAATGAGATGATCTGAGCCTTGTAGAAAGTTGGGACATGTTAATAAGGACTCAGATGAAAATATAGTGGATTTCTTCAAAGTCAAAAGTGCAACCATAATTTTCTCCAAATGCTGACAACAGCATGGCTGATCTGTGGGTGCGTTCTAGGATGATGCATCCCATTATGAAAATGCGTTGCAATGAAAACTATCACATGAGCCTAAGCTCAGCGGGCTCAGTATGTAGGGGTGTGTCTGGTATGAAATGATACTTCTCCTCTTATCAACCAAGTGAAAAAAGGATTGTGGTATGTTCCCTACAGTATATATTGTTAAGGCTTAAGGCGAATACAAAATTCGAATTTCATTGTTGCCGTCTTTTTGAAAATTATTTAAATTTAAAAGAATATTTCAGAACTTTTCACATTTAAATTTGATTTTAAAAATTTGAAATCGCGTGTTTTAGGAGTCTTTTTTTTTTAAGAAAGGTTTTGTGTATGTTTTTTGTAAAATGTGTTCTCTTTTTTATTGCATTCAAAATTACATTTATACTTTTCTGGATTCTTTAAAAACATATATAGTTTTCTTTCTGGTCGTCTGATGAAAATTTAGATTTGTCAGCAATGTCATTTAGAATCCACTGTAAAAGTTTCATACAATTGGGATAATATGTCGTATTACAATGGTAACATAATTCTTCAGTGGAAAATATGGAATACTAGAAAATGTTATTCAAAGTTTAATTGAAAGTTTTCGTCGTATTAAAATTCGCCAGGACTGTAAGTTGTACCTTCCTATTTTTTCAAAACGTCCTCTACATGGGTTATTGCCAATATGACGTGCGTTTCTTTCTCTTTTCGATTCCAAAGACCGCCTTGCCTTCTGTTTCTTCCTACGCTCATCTCCGATTTTTCACAATTTCCTCCAAATGGCAGGTAATGGACTTAGTCCCGGTGATCTGGATGTCTCAGTCTTAGTCAAGTAGTAGCTTTGATTGAAAAGTGAAATATGTTTAGCCGGAGATATGCTCAGGCGGCGAGCCCTCAATTCCCGGCCAGTAGCTGCTATATACCCGTACACCATGTCAAAGAACAACGTATACAAGGTGTTTCTAAGCTCCCATTACAGACTCTGAAGGCTTGTAGTGGGGACCAAGAAGGTTAAGTTTAGCATAGGAACTTGTGTCCTGAAACGTAACGTCTTACCGCTAACAGCAAAAAACCACCACAGCACTCGTTCACACTCCGCGCAGTTTCGGGGCTCTGTCCGACTCCTGCTGCTTGCAGGGCTGGCGCGAGCCCCATGTGACACATGCGGCCGCATCGGGCGCTGGCACGGGGCCTAACATCTAGGTTATCGGCCCCTAATGGTTTGGGTGATTGTGAAGATGAAAAGTAAACTTATAACTAAAACTAACTACTAACGTATAGAAGAAAAAATGGAAAACAAAAGGAGAATAAGGCAAATAAAGGACAGGAGGAAAACAAATGCCCTCAAACCTCGAAAAATGTGGATTGAGGGACTTGAAAGGAAGGAGAGCCATGAAAGGCAGATAGGGAAGTGAAAGAGGAGTGGGTCCACCCCACAAATAAGGGACAAAAGGGGGAAACCGGAGCCAGCTCAGGAATCCCTTGGGGTCGCCAACTCCCGAACTCACCAGCCGTGAGCCCCTGAGGGTGTAGCAATATCCAGGGTGCACCAGAAGTGATGGGGCTACATACACCCTGCCACCTTGAGGGCCTTGAGCAGAAGGCAGGAGATAACAGGAAAAGAAAAAGAAGGCTGACCCCTCGCAGAAGGAGGGTATCAGAAAAGATGAGACAAGGGCCAATTAAGGTGGAAAAGACTTCCTAGGCCTCGGATACCCTAATACCGTCGGGGTCGGAAGAGAACAAGAGTTGACCAAGTGAGGTCGACATGAAAGAAGACAGAGAGGAGCCCGGCACAAGTAAGTGGAAGCAATGCCGGACTCAACTGGGGCCCCGTGGTCGCCAACCACGTCCCACTAGATGTGAGCCCCTGGGGGGCGCGCTGGTGAAACTGGCGTCTTTGTTAATTTTTCGTCCGAAAATCATATTTTGATTTTTCTGCGCTAAAAACTAAAATATAAACTTTGGCGCCCCTGAATATGTAAAAATATTAAGCATTAAAACTCGATATTTTATTGAGATATTAAATATCCATGTAATTTGGAACATTGGAATGGCAACATTGGCAAATTTTGAACACTATTGATACTGATGCAATTTTCAAAGACTTTGGCAAGCTTAACGCGAGTGAAGGATGTTTTCAAAAGTTTGTCCATAAGATGTATTTTATGATACAGTGCCTTATTTGTTATTCTATTAGTCAAGTTTTCATTTAATAAAAATACAAAACATAATTACTTATTTTAATTTGTAATAAACAATTCAATTATGACATCCCATTAATTAAAAGACGAATACGTTATTAAGAAAGGGGCGTCAAACCCTGATGTCGCATGTGCCAAAAAAAACTTGAACCGGCCCTGGCTGCTTGTCATCTGGGTCCAATTACAGGAGGGGCTCGATGTGACGACCACGGATGTCAACACAGACACGGTACCTTGGTACCATGTAATGGTACACACGTTCACCAATACCTGGTCCTTGGGCCTTATTACTCAAGGCAGCCAGACAGTCACCACCATATAGCTTGCTGTTTGTTCGACCAGTGAGGAAGAGATAAGCTGTACACGAGAGGAGTTATTATTAACTTAAGTTGTTAATTAGTTAAGATGAATAATGAGTACAATATGCTACTATTGAAAAGGAGGAGGCGAAGGAAAAGAAACATGCATGTACATCCCAATCTATATTTAAGCTACAACCTGCGCCTGTAGGTCTTGATCGGATTCCATTGGGGTCTCGTAAATTAAGGTTTTCCTAAGACCCCACAGGTAGTAGTCTAGTGGTGTCAAGTCGGGTGAACGTGCAGGCCAAGCAATCAGGCCACCACGACCTATCCCTGTTGCCCATTCCTGTGGTGCAGATGATCTCGGACCGCAAGTGACCGCAAGGTGGTGCGCCACATTGTTTTGACACACATGCAGTGGCACATCTTCTAAGAACTCATCCAGTACGTCTTCAAAGAATACCAAGTACGCGGCACCCGAGAGATTTCGTGGAAGAAGGTAGGAGATTCAACCTGTAGCACCAGGTGATTGTTCAATGACGGACGCACTCTAGTCAGTGGCGCCGAAAATGCGGGAGATTTGAACGTGTGCTGTGGTGGTTTAATGTAGGTAGTGGGAAGACGGTACGTTTCCAGACACAAGTTCCTATGCTAAACTCGCCACGATGGGTGAGTGGATATCGTGTAGGTCTACTCACCCCAAGATTGCAGGTTCGCTCCTGGCCGTGGTAAGTGTTTTTTTTTGAAAGGCGGCAAAAATACGATACGCATGTCATACGATGTTGGCATGTCAAAGAACCCTTTTGAATTCAGTAGGCCGTGTTCATAATGGAAAAAATTAATCTCGGGAGTTTCCGCCAACACAAAGTTCCTCATTTCTCTACTAGAAAGCGCTGTAGTGTTCAAGGAGCTTAGATATCTAACATCTAACCTCCTTGACTTTCATACTCAAGGAACAACGAAATTCGCCATGCGAGCCACCCTCTGGGTGTCAAATAATAAAGCTTGCACCCGGCATTCGAGGCCATACGATATTATTAGCCTACTTTCGAGTTTTGCAAAAAATGAAAGTAGACTTATGAGATCAACACAGGGCGAAAAAAAGTGTGTCTGTCTGTGTGTGTGTGAGTCTGTGTGTGTGTGTGTGTGAGTGAGTGTACTCTGAATGTCTGTCCCCCCTATCAAATCGAACACGGTGAACGCGAATTGAACGAAATTTGGTACAAAGGTAGCACTAGCAAAAGACACCTCAGTGTGATGTTTTATATCGCCGCCATCTTGACGGAAACGTAATGGCGGCCACACAAATGTTCAAAGCTTAAATCAAATTACGTCTAACCTAATCATCCGATCTCTACCAAATTTTGCAACAACATACCTTTATGGAGGAAGCATCCTTTGACCAAATTAATAGGTCATTAGCGTAATAGTTTGCGGATGGCGGCCATCTTTGTGTCAACTTCAATTCCCCCTATTAATTCAAACACGGTGAAACCGAATGGAACCAAATTTGGTACAGAGGTAGCACTAGCAAAGGGCACCTCAGTGTCATGTTTTATATCGCCGCCATCTTGACAGAAACTTAATGGCGGTCACACAAATGTTCAAAGCTTAAATCAAATTACGACTAACATAATCATCCGATCTCTACCAAATTTTGCAACACCATACCTTTATGGAGGGAGCATCCTTTTACCAATCTAATAGGTCATTAGCCTAATAGTTTGCGGTTGGCGGCCATATTTGTGTCAAAATCGATTCCCCCCATTAATTCGAATACGGTGAAACCGAATGGAACGAAATTTGGTACAGAGGTAGCACGAGCAAAGGGCACCTCAGTGTCATGTTTTATATCGCCGCCATATTGACGGAAACATAATGACGGCCACACAAATGTCCAAAGCTTAAAACAAATTACGATTGACCTAATCATCCGATCTCTACCAAATTTTGCATCAACATACCTTTATGGAGGGAGCATCCTTTGACAAAACTAATAGGTCATTAGCCTAATATTTTGCGGATGGCGGCCATCTTTGTGTCAAAATCGATTCCCCCTATTAATTCGAACACGGTGAAACCGAATGGAACGAAATTTGGTGCAGAGGTAGCACTAGCAAAGAGCACCTCAGTGTCATGTTTTATATCACCCCCATCTTGACGGAAACATAATCGCGACCACCCAAATGTTAAAAGCTTAAATGTAATTACGACCAACCTAATAATCTAGTCTCTACCAAATTTTGCAACAACATATCTTTATGTGGGAAGCATATTCTGACCAAACTGCATGATCATCAGCTCAATAGTTTGCATATGGTGGCCAAGTATGTGTGCAAATCGATTCCCCCTATCAATTCAAACACGGTGAAACCGAATTGAACGAAATTTGGTACAGAGGTAGTACTAGCAAAGGGCACCTCAGTGTCATGTATTATATCGCCTCCATCTTGACGGAAACGGAATGATGGCCACCCAGATGATAAAAGCTTAAATCAAATTACGACCATCCTAATAATTTGATCTCTACCAGATTTTGCAACAACATGCCTTTTTGTGAAATGCATCTTATGACTGACTACAAGGTCATCAGCCCAATAGTTTGCAAATAGCGGCCATGTTTGTGTGCAAATCCATTCCCCATATCAATTCAAACATGGTGAAACCGAATTGAATGAAATTTTTACAGAGGTAGCACTAGCAAAGGGCACCTCTAATTCATGTTTAATATCCCTTTAGCAGGTTGTATTTCAACAAGCTACTACAACCAACATTCAATTATACTCCTGGAAAAGGACAAAGAGTTATAACAATACCCATGCATTTAGGAGAAAGTAGGCTATATGTTCTTTACTGAACATCTTGTTTATTATTACCGTCTTGGTCCCCACTACAAGCCCTCAAAGTCTGCAGTGGGAATTTAGAAATACCCTTTATTATACTGTCACAAATATGATTGGTTATTATTCTCACTTTTTTGAAGTGTTGGGTTACGAATAATACATGTTTATAAATACTTATAAAATTCAAATATTACAAAATCCCTGCAGAGTGTGACAATACACATGTTAGAGATGGCTTTTCAGCAATAAAACGAAATGGCCTTAGAGTTGGTACTGCCCCCGTAAATTGAATTATACTGAGACCACGGTGGCTGTATTGGCATATGTGAATAAAGTTATGGCCGTCATAGTTATGACGTGTATATTCATGACGTAGGCACGGATGACGCAGACTTCATGCAAGTAGGCTGGATGAGCTGAGATTCTTGGTGACGTCATGATTTTGTTCGAGAAGGATCTGAGATTTACGACGCAGTCGCAGGGAAGCAAGGAATTGTGCTGAGGAAGAAGTTACGCTATTGGAGGAGAGGCTCGAACCAATGAATGATAGCTTGGAGGGAGACGGAGATTACTGAAATTACCATATTTAATTACTTTTGGCATGCAGAATTGTGGAAAACTATTTTCAGTTATGGCATTGATTTGGAATTTTGAAGAAATTAATTATGAGTTTTTGAAATTTGAAAATCCGTCAAGTATAGCCAAAGATAGAACTTCTAGCAATGACGGAGGAACAAGCTATGGCAGGGATGGATACGCCCCTTAAGAAGTTGATAAAAGGCCTTGCACAGCAGAGAGCAAGTTCTCATGTCTCATGTCTCAGTTCTCAGGGCTCATGGCTCATTTTCTCATTCTCATATTGTCAGACTTCGAGTTCTTAATTCCGATAGAACAAGTATATATTATTCAGTGAAGCAAGTCGTCATTAGCAAGTGTGGTAGAGCCCACAGCATCGAACAAGCATTGAGCGTGCAGCAGTGCAATTTTACGGTTACTAAAACTAGGCGAAGTTGGAGCGCACATATAAACGAGTCTACAAGATTATCTATCAAGAGTTAGCTACTGCATTTATGCTAATTCAATTGTGCATTACAATATTGAGGCGTGTACGAAAGTTGAACATTTTCACTATTATACTTTGGAAGATATTCGCATTTTAAGACTGCAGACAAAAGTGATTTTCTCGACACCTGAGAAGCACTTTTATAATACCACATTCTACGCTACGGCTGACACATGTATTGCAACCGTGATACTGAAGATTACATTTGGTGATACAACGCTACATTCTACAATGAAACTATATAATCTGGCAGTACATTCGACTATTTATGCCTTTTTCTACGATTTATTGAGACATTATTATGTCATTGGCATATTTATATAATTTTGGATCAGTTAAGACTGATAATCTATATTCTTTCAGTAATTTGCATATTTTTGCAGTCACGATTTGACTGTAAATTTAACGATTTTCTATGGCAAATTTGAATTCAGACAGCGTGTCATTTTATTAAAGTAATTCTATTCAGTAAATTACTTTGACCAATTTTCTGTCATCCTCAAGAAAGAAGAATGATTAAAAGATTTTAGAGCGTTAAAATCTACTACTTTATCGACGATCTTGGAAATACTAGTCGTTTTATGAACATGATTGCAACATAGACATGTATCGTCAATTCTGAAATACCATTGCATTATAGACAATTTTATGAAATATGAACTTTGAGTACGATTTATTGAGTACACTATAGTAATGAACATTTGATAGGAGTTTTTCTCAATTCTAGATTGGAACAATAATGTTTGCAGTCCACAGTCTAATTGTATTCTATTCGACTATTTATGCAGTTTAGATGAACTTTGATTGAAGATAGTATTTTTATACTGCGATACTTTGATGATATTAATCTCAATTTTGATAGACCAGTGAGGCGTGTCTAATCGTATTTGCTATTAAATTTATTTGTGACTGGCAAATTTTTACTTCATATCACTTCATGAATGAAACCCACGAAGGTTAAATATAATAACAGTTTTTGATACAATTGATGAATATAAGAATTTTTAAAGAGGAACTATGGATGTATAATCGTTAGTTCAGTGGACGTGTAAAAGTCGCTGATGAATAATGCCCTTTAATACGTGAAGGAGGTTCCCACAGTAATATTGATGATGATGATGAATTTATAAGTGGATGTTTTTTGTGTGTATTGTGGAAGATTTTGATGCCATATATAATGAGATATATGATGAATTATGGGCCAATTTTGTGCAATTTTGTGCGTTTTGAGCGAGGTATTTTTCCGCTGAGTGTATTGTTCAGGTCCATTGAAAATTATTCATGTGAAGTTACTGTTAAAATTAACAAGAGTGTTTAAATAATTTGAGATAACGATTTTGAATGGAGGTTACCGTCACAAATAATAATAATTATTAAATCTTATTAAACCTGAATCTAAAATTTAAATATAACTAACCTTCATTGGTCGATTATATCACCACGATTTAAGTAATTATCAACCGGATAAACGTGTGGTTTAATGTATTTCTAATATAAATAATATAAATAATATAAATAATGTAAATAACTATGTAAATATCTTTAATAATAATTTGAACCGAACGGGATTAATAGAGGCGTGTATAAATTCTTCAATTGTCATTTGACAATGTTATAAACAATTTAAAATGTTATAAATAATTAATGAACAATTTGTTATAAACATTAAGCGTTTTCGTTATTATACTCTAAATAACGCTAGTTCAACAATTGGAATATACAATTAAACAAGATTTGGGATTATTAGAGTAATCCATTGATATTTGAACGGAGCATTTAAAAGATTTGCGTGATAATATTTGAGTTGAGATGTGAACATTTCAAGTGTTTTGAAAAGGAGCTAGGCTCTGAGGTAACTAGCATATGCTAACATTGATTGGACAGGTGCGTCCATTTGACGAAGCAAGCATGCGACACGGTGCAGGGTGTATTACAGGTGGCCAGATAACTGTATAATAGAGGCCAAGGTCATCTACATAGCAGCCTTGCGGTTATAAATAAAATGTGAAGTTCATGAACAAGGAAACAAATGCTATATGTCTCGTCCCAGCTCCCTTATCCATTCCAATGTGCATTGTTGTTATTATTACGTTCTTTTGAGCTAGAGAAAGCTGAATTTTTGTATGTGAAGTCTACAAGTCCTACAGGAGGACATGGTTGCATTGACAATGGCTTCTGATTGCCACGTATATTTTGTTGTCAAATTTTGTTAAATTATATTTTTCTTTATGTGAAATAAATTATTGTGCAGTTTAAATTTTCTTGTTTCCGTCTTGGTTCATTTTAAATATCGTGGTGGAGGTTATTGTGAGGGCATACTATTAAGTGATCCAGTTGAAAACCCAGACCCGAGATTAAATTGAATAGGTAAGTAAAAGGTAAGTATGAACCCCCGTATATTTTGGTGTGTTCCACAATAATTTCTTGTTAACTACTGTGTTCTAATCTCGGTAGTATCTGTCAGTGCCATTTTCATTGATGTAGCTGTGCCGGTGCGATTGATTATTGGCAATCCGATTGAGGGGGGCGGATATCTGACAGCCTACTATCCGGATTATCGGGGACAGTAGGATTGGCGCCGCAATTTCGTGGGGCTCTGCAAAACTGGATTACCAGGTTGAACGCCAGTTGGATTGGTGCAATCAACGTGTGGAGTGTTCGAATAACATTGGATTACCAAGTTATCGATGTCAATGGGATTGTGAAGACTCAAATAAAGAGGTTGATTCTTTGTTAGATGTCTTGGCCAATTGTAGAATTTGAGAGTGTGATTATATAGGGATTAAATGTTGTGTTGTATTAGGAAAATTACACTCAGAAAAGATCAGATCATATACAACCTGAGAGAGGTTAAATAGGCTAGAAACTTAGAAAAAAATCGCCTATGATCTGGAGTCTTATTTTATTTGACCGGCTTATGACATGTTTAGTCATATTAAAGATAAAATTAAACTATTTGGATTGTAAATGTAAATTATTTGTGTTAGGATATTTAAAATGAACCAAAGAAATTTGAACATGTGCTTGAGTTTATTTCAACATAGGGTGTTTATGAAGTTAGTGATAAGCTAATTATAAGTTAGATTTAAGCCAGAAAATTGCTCAAACTTATATATGGTGAAAGATGTTGCTCAGATGTTGTTATCTTGCTCTGTTTGATGTATGTCCCTAAAGCAGTCTATTATTGAAATATTATTGAGATGGCAGATGAGAGTATGAGAAAGATGTTGGAGGAGATGGAAGCTAGGAATGCTAGTCGAATGGAGGAGAATATGAAAGTTCTTCAGACCAGTTCTGCAAACTTGGAAAATAATGTGTCGCGTTTACAGACCAGTACCCAGGGAATCCAGAATGCCGTGACTGACATTCACAAAGATGTCTCGGATGTTAAAGTAGATTTATCCAATGTCCATAAAGATGAATCCAATGTCCATAAAGATGTCTCGGATGTTAAAGTAGATTTATCCAATGTCCATAAAGATGTCTCAGATGTTAAGATTGATGTTTCCAATGTACATAAGGACCTTAATATGTTGAAACTTGATGTTGCTAATGTCCGGGGTGATATTTCATGTGCTAGAGCAGAAGTAATCGTTGTTAGGAATGATGTTGCTACTGTACAAGACAAGGTAGAAGAAGTTCAAAGAGAGATTAGAAATGTTCGAACCGATGTGTCAAACGTTCATGTAGACATAAATAATATTCATTCTGATGTTAATGATATGCAAAGCGATATCAATAAGTTGCAAATAGAAGTTAATACAGTTTTTGTAGACATTGCCAAAGTTCAAACTGATGTTAATAAGGTTAGAGAAGAAATTGAAACTTCAAAAACGCTTTGTACTCGTAACATTAGTGCTTTAACAACTAGATTGGTTGACGAGTCTGTTAGGACAACAGCTTCACTAGCTGGATTAAAACATGATGTAGAGGTCATGAGGAACCAAGTCTTAGATCATAATCGTTTACTTAAGGAAGACATTGAAGTAGATATTGCTGAAATGTTAACTGCAAATGTAACGGTTTGGAAAGATGAATGGAACAAGTCAAGTGGGGAACATGTCAATCAGATTCAGGAGCGAAAGAACAACTCCAGAGAGCAGCACAAAAACGACTGAAAAGAGTAGCTGGAAAACGTTTTGGTGCTCCCTTAGAAATTGGAAATCTGGTATTACTACGCAGACCTGTCAAGGCTGATGTGAGTAAGAAAATCTATCCCAAGTTTGGAATTGTGTTTATGGGTCCGTTTTGAATTACGAATGCTTATGGAAACAACTGTTATGAACTCTATGATGATGAGAATGATGTCGTATATGGCAAGTTTAATGCTAGAAACTTGAAGAAATATTATCCAAGAGTAAGCCAATAATAATACAATTTCGTGTTCAAGTGAATTCAGATATTTATAACAGAGTTTAAAAACAATTTGCAATTGTTTTTAAAACGTGGTGAAGGGAGAATGCCCCCGTAAATTGAATTATACTGAGACCACGGTGGCTGTATTGGCATATGTGAATAAAGTTATGGCCGTCATAGTTATGACGTGTATATTCATGACGTAGGCACGGATGACGCAGACTTCATGCAACTAGGCTGGATGAGCTGAGATTCTTGGTGACGTCATGATTTTGTTCGAGAAGGATCTGAGATTTACGACGCAGTCGCAGGGAAGCAAGGAATTGTGCTGAGGAAGAAGTTACGCTATTGGAGGAGAGGCTCGAACCAATGAATGATAGCTTGGAGGGAGACGGAGATTACTGAAATTACCATATTTAATTACTTTTGGCATGCAGAATTGTGGAAAACTATTTTCAGTTATGGCATTGATTTGGGATTTTGAAGAAATTAATTATGAGTTTTTGAAATTAGAAAATCCGTCAAGTATAGCCAAAGTTAGAACTTCTAGCAATGACGGAGGAACAAGCTATGGTAGGGATGGATACGCCCCTTAAGAAGTTGATAAAAGGCCTTGCACAGCTGAGAGCAAGTTCTCATGTCTCATGTCTCAGTTCTCAGGGCACATGGCTCATTTTCTCATTCTCATATTGTCAGACTTCGAGTTCTTAATTCCGATAGAACAAGTATATATTATTCAGTGAAGCAAGTCATCATTAGCAAGTGTGGTAGAGCCCACAGCATCGAACAAGCATTGAGCGTGCAGCAGTGCAATTTTACGGTTACTAAAACTAGGCGAAGTTGGAGCGCACATATAAACGAGTCTACAAGATTATCTATCAAGAGTTAGCTACTGCATTTATGCTAATTCAATTGTGCATTACAATATTGAGGCGTATACGAAAGTTGAACATTTTCACTATTATACTTTGGAAGATATTCGCATTTTAAGACTGCAGACAAAAGTGATTTTCTCGACACCTGAGAAGCACTTTTATAATACCACATTCTACGCTACGGCTGACACATGTATTGCAACCGTGATACTGAAGATTACATTTGGTGATACAACGCTACATTCTACAATGAAACTATATAATCTGGCAGTACATTCGACTATTTATGCCTTTTTCTACGATTTATTGAGACATTATTATGTCATTGGCATATTTATATAATTTTGGATCAGTTGAGACTGATAATCTATATTCTTTCAGTAATTTGCATATTTTTGTAGTCACGATTTGACTGTAAAGTTAACGATTTTCTATGGCAAATTTGAATTCAGACAGCGTGTCATTTTATTAAAGTAATTCTATTCAGTAAATTACTTTGACCAATTTTCTGTCATCCTCAAGAAAGAAGAATGATTAAAAGATTTTAGAGCGTTAAAATCTACTACTTTATCGACGATCTTAGAAATACTAGTCGTTTTATGAACATGATTGCAACATAGACATTTATCGTCAATTCTGAAATACCATTGCATTATAGACAATTTTATGAAATATGAACTTTGAGTACGATTTATTGAGTACACTATAGTAATGAACATTTGATAGGAGTTTTTCTCAATTCTAGATTGGAACAATAATGTTTGCAGTCCACAGTCTAATTGTATTCTATTCGACTATTTATGCAGTTTAGATGAACTTTGATTGAAGATAGTATTTTTATACTGCGATACTTTGATGATATTAATCTCAATTTTGATAGACCAGTGAGGCGTGTCTAATCGTATTTGCTATTAAATTTATTTGTGACTGGCAAATTTTTACTTCATATCACTTCATGAATGAAACCCACGAAGGTTAAATATAATAACAGTTTTCGATACAATTGATGAATATAAGAATTTTTAAAGAGGAACTATGGATGTATAATCGTTAGTTCAGTGGACGTGTAAAAGTCGCTGATGAATAATGCCCTTTAATAAGTGAAGGAGGTTCCCACAGTAATATTGATGATGATGATGAATTTATAAGTGGAGGTTTTTTGTGTGTATTGTGGAAGATTTTGATGCCATATATAATGAGATATATGATGAATTATGGGCCAATTTTGTGCAATTTTGTGCGTTTTGAGCGAGGTATTTTTCCGCTGAGTGTATTGTTCAGGTCCATTGAAAATTATTCATGTGAAGTTACTGTTAAAATTAACAAGAGTGTTTAAATAATTTGAGATAACGATTTTGAATGGAGGTTACCGTCACAAATAATAATAATTATTAAATCTTATTAAACCTGAATCTAAAATTTAAATATAACTAACCTTCATTGGTCGATTATATCACCACGATTTAAGTAATTATCAACCGGATAAACGTGTGGTTTAATGTATTTCTAATATAAATAATATAAATAATATAAATAATGTAAATAACTATGTAAATATCTTTAATAATAATTTGAACCGAACGGGATTAATAGAGGCGTGTATAAATTTTTCAATTTTCATTTGACAATGTTATAAACAATTTAAAATGTTATAAATAATTAATGAACAATTTGTTATAAACATTAAGCGTTTTCGTTATTATACTCTAAATAACGCTAGTTCAACAATTGGAATATACAATTAAACAAGATTTGGGATTATTAGAGTAATCCATTGATATTTGAACGGAGCATTTAAAAGATTTGCGTGATAATTTTTGAGTTGAGATGTGAACATTTAAAGTGTTTTGAAAAGGAGCTAGGCTCTGAGGTAACTAGCATATGCTAACATTGATTGGACAGGTGCGTCCATTTGACGAAGCAAGCATGCGACACGGTGCAGGGTGTATTACAGGTGGCCAGATAACTGTATAATAGAGGCCAAGGTCATCTACATAGCAGCCTTGCGGTTATAAATAAAATGTGAAGTTCATGAACAAGGAAACAAATGCTATATGTCTCGTCCCAGCTCCCTTATCCATTCCAATGTGCATTGTTGTTATTATTACGTTCTTTTGAGCTAGAGAAAGCTGAATTTTTGTATGTGAAGTCTACAAGTCCTACAGGAGGACATGGTTGCATTGACAATGGCTTCTGATTGCCACGTATATTTTGTTGTCAAATTTTGTTAAATTATATTTTTCTTTATGTGAAATAAATTATTGTGCAGTTTAAATTTTCTTGTTTCCGTCTTGGTTCATTTTAAATATCGTGGTGGAGGTTATTGTGAGGGCATACTATTAAGTGATCCAGTTGAAAACCCAGACCCGAGATTAAATAGAATAGGTAAGTAAAAGGTAAGTATGAACCCCCGTATATTTTGGTGTGTTCCACAATAATTTCATGTTAACTACTGTGTTCTAATCTCGGTAGTATCTGTCAGTGCCATTTTCATTGATGTAGCTGTGCCGGTGCGATTGATTATTGGCAATCCGATTGAGGGGGGCGGATATCTGACAGCCTACTATCCGGATTATCGGGGACAGCACAGCAGTTAACAAGAAAATTATTGTGGAACACACCAAAATATACGGGGGTTCATACTTACCTTTACTTACCTCTTAAATTTATCTCGGGGACTGGGTTGTCAACTGGATCACTTAAAGCGTGCCCACACAATAACCTCCACCATGATATTTAAAATGAACCATAACGAAGACGAGAAACTTTAAATTGCACAATAATTTATTTCACAAAAAGAATGAATTAACAAAAATAAAACAACAAAATCCACGTGGCAATCAGAAGCCATCGTCCACATAACTATGTCCTCCTGTAGAACTTGTATACTCTACATACAATGTTTCAGCTTTCTCAAGCTCAAAATAACGTAATTATAATAATGCACTTGGAATGGAAACGGGATTTGGGACGAGACACATATAGCAATTGTTTTGCGTGTTTATACATATCACATTTTATTTATAGCCACAAGGCTATTATGTAAACGTCCTTGGCCTCTATCATACAGTTGTCCGGGCCAGCTGCAATGCACCTGCATCGTCAAAGTGGACTCACCTGTCCGTTCAACCCTAGCATAAGCGAGTTACATCAGAGCTTAGCTCTCCTTTCAAAACACGTTAAATGTCCACTTCTCAACTGAAATGTTATCACGCAGATCTTTTAAATGCTTCGTTCAAACACCAGTGGAATACTCTAATAATCCCACATCATGTTTAATTGTTCAATCCACATGTTTAATTAGCGTTGTTTAGAGTATAATAACAAAACTCTAAATGTTAATAACAAAAGTTCATTAATTATTTATAACAATAATAAATTGTTTATAACAATGTCAAACGACAATTGAAAATTTTATACACGCCTCTATTAATCCCATTCATTTCAAATTATTTAACAAAGATATTTACATAATTATTTACAATATTAAATATTGTTTATATTATTTATACAAGAAATACATTAAACCACACGTTTATCCGGTTGATAATTACTCAAATTGTGTTGATATAATCGACCAATGAAGGTTAGTTATATTTAACTGTCAAATTCAGGTTTAATAAGGTTTAATAATAATTATAATTATTTGTGACGGTAACCTCCATTCAAAATCTTCATCTCAAATTATTTAACACTCTTGTTAACTTTAACAGTATCTTCACATGAATAACTTTCAAAGAACCAGGACAATACATTCAGCGGAAAAATACTTCGCTCAAAACGCACAAAATTGCTCAACAATAGGCCCAGAATTCATCATATATCTTCATATATATGGCATCAAAATCTTCCAAATTACATACAAAAACCTCCACTCATAAATTCAACAACTTCATTTATTACTGTGGGAACCTCCTTCATTATTCAAGGGCATTACTCATCAGCGACTTTTACAGGTCCACTGAACTAACGATTATACATCCATTGTTCCTCTTCAAAAATTCTTATATTCATCAATTGTATTAATGACTGTTATTATTCAACCTTCGTGGGTTTCATTCATGAATCGATGTGAAGTAAAAATTTGCCAATCACAAATACATTTAATAGCAAATACGATTAGACACTCCTCCCTGGTCTATCAAAATTGAGATTAATATCATCAAAGTAACGCAGTATAAAAATACTATCTTCAATCAAAGTTCATCTAAACTGCATATATAGTCGAATAGAATACAATTAGATTGTGGAATGCAAACATTATTGTTCCAATCTATAATTGAGAAAAATTCCTATCAAATGTTCATTACTATAGTGTATTCAATAAATCGTAATCAAAGTTCATATTTCATAAAATTGTCTATAATGCAATGATAAATGTCTATGTTGCAATCATGTTCATAAGACGACTAGTATTTCAAAGATCGTCGATAACGTATTAGATTTTAACGCTCTAAAATCTTTTAATCATTCTTCTTTCTTGAGGATGACAGAAAATTGGTCAAAGTAATTTACTGAATAGAATTACTTTAATAAAACGACACGCTGTCTGAATTCAAATCTGCCATAGCAAATCGTTAACTTTACAGTCAAATCGTGACTACAAAAATATGCAAATTATTGAAAGAATCTAAATTATCAGTCTCAACTGATCCAAAATTATTAACTATGCCAATGACATAACAATGTCTCAACAAATCGTAGAAAAAGGCATAAATCATCGAAGTGTACTGAGTAAACGCGATGTCTCTAAAGGAAGTAGCTAGGAAAATATCGGCTTTCGAAGATTCCTTGAAAGAATATCAAGCTCGCCTGGATTCAGCTGTCAGTGCCGCCAACCCACCAAACGTGCTCCAAGCTCTTGGCGATGAGTTCCAGGCGTTCAAGAAACAGGCCAGTGATGACATCTCCAGACTTAAAGTGGAGTTGAAGGAACTGGAAAACCGGCTTCACAAACAAGACGAGGTATTGGATGAGGCTGAACAGTACAGTCGCCGAAACTGCCTCTTGTTGCATGGGGTCCCTGAGCAGCCGTCTGAGGACGTCTACAAAATAGCACTCGAGACACTGAAAAATAATCTTTCAGTGGATATCTCACTGCTTGATGTGGATCGCTGCCACAGGCTGGGCCGCCGATATCGAACGTCTGCTGAGGTGGTCTCGCAAGGAAATCGACCGATTATCATCAAGTTTCTTCGGTATCATGATCGAGATCGTGTGTGGCGTGCGAAGCGAGCTTTTAAGGGCAGTGGGCTCATGCTAACTGAGTCACTCACAAGTGTGAGAAAAACTATCTTAAATCAGGCACGGGATATATGGGGATTGCAGAAATGCTGGACTCAAGATGGACGTATTTGTGTTTTAAGGGAGGATGGAATAAAAATTCAAATATGCACGATGATGCAGTTAAACAATATGGCAGGGAGTAGGATGAACAAGTGAACCTAGGATAGAAATTATGTGTATAGTAATTAGCTTATATTTGTGTGTGTGTGTGTATGTGTGTGCTTGTGAAAGTCAGTGGATCTGCTCACCAGGTTACTCAGGTAAGCTCATTTTACTACTTACTTAAATTTATTTCCCACTGCATACTTTCAGATGTTTGTTGACCAGGACAACGGCAATACCATTGACCTGCATTCCTCTCCCCTAACTTCGCCCACCCCTTCTCTCCCGTCCCTACCAGCTTCAACGGGACTTGTGTTGCAAGAGCAGCTTAAGAGCCACCCGCGGTCGTTACAGTGTTGTCACCTAAATGGTCAGTCATTAATAGCGCATCTGGAGGAGGTAGAGGCTATTTTTGAAGTAAACAATGTACATATTATTGGAATCAGTGAAAGTTGGTTGCGTAAAGACATGCCGTCATCTGCAGCTAACCTTGATGGATACTCTATATTACGCCATGACCGTATTGACAAAATAGGTGGCGGGCTTCTACTTTATTACAGAAACGACCTAAAATGTAAGATAATTTCCACTTCTGACCCAACACTTATACTGCGACCAGAATTTATGTTTGTAGAATTAGACTGCCATAAAAAGATATTAATAGGGATTGTATACAAGCCACCTAAAATAAGACAGACTGCTGATTTTGAAGATACATTAGCAGGTCTTGCCTCGGCATACGACGACATTATAATCATGGGTGATTTTAACACTGACCTTTTAAAGCAGACTGGTGAAGTTAACAGCCTACTGAATTTATTTCTCGCCACAAACATGACGGTTTTACCCCTGAACGCTACTAATCATGTTCATTACACTGACCATACGAGCCATACCTTAATTGATCTTCTTGTGACAAATCAACCTCAGAAAGTAATTAAACACGGACAGATCCCTGCTCCTGGCATCTCTTCACATGATCTATTGTACGTATGTTATTCTATTCGAATACCTAAGTATAAACCACGCTACATTACAATACGAGACTTACGACATATTGACCAGAATAAACTACGCTATGATGCACATAACTTGCCTTGGGATAATATACGTAATTCTCAGAACATAAACTCTAAAGTAAATACATTCAATTTAATGGTACTAGAAATATTTGACAAACATGCACCAAAGAAACGGGTAAGAATTACCCGCTCTTCATCTGCGTGGCTAACGGCCGAGGTAAGATCTGCTATGGCCAGTCGTGACAAACTATACAGACAATACAGACTGACACATGATGCAGTTGATTTTGAGAGATATAGAATTCTGAGAAACAGAACCAAGCAGCTAATTAGAAATTCTAAATATAAATACTTTCAGGAACTGATGAAAACCAACATCCCTAGACAAAAATGGAGTAAATTACGTGCGGTAGGGATAGGTAAGACAGTTGAACAACATGTACCAAGCATATCGCTAGAGGCTCTAAATGATCACTTCGCACGGCCAAAAGTAGCCTCTACCTCCTTCCCTAAAAGTTCACTACCGGTACCCCTGTTACAACAGCAGTCTGTTTTTGAGCAATTCTCTTTTAGAAATGTCAGCTCGAATGAAGTTAAAGGTGTGATATACTCTATTTCATCCAATGCCACAGGTAATGATGACATTCCTATATCACTGATTAAGGATGTCTTGGGAGCTGTTCTGCCAATATTAACTCATATATTCAACTACTGCCTGACAAACGGAGTGTTCCCAGATGTTTGGAAAGATGCACTAATTAGACCTATCCCGAAGAGCTCCAAGTTTGATTCTCCTTCAGATTATCGTCCAGTATCCATCCTACCACCATTATCCAAGGTACTTGAACGTCTAGTTCATACACAAGTTACTGAATACCTTACAAAGCATTCCCTACTCAACCCCTTCCAATCCGGCTTCAGAAAGGGGCATAGCACTGCGACAGCCTTACTACGAGTGACAGATGATATCAGATGTGCAATGGACCGACGGGACGTGACTGTACTGACATTATTAGATCTCAGTAGTGCCTTTGACACCGTCAACCCTCAGTTGCTACTGCAGAAACTTCGAGAACTAAATTTTAATAGTGTGTCACTCCGGTTCTTTTCCTCTTATCTCGAAAATCGCCGGCAACGTGTGATAGTGGGAAATGCGAGTTCGGGATGGCAAAGTAAGACCCTCGGTGTCCCTCAGGGTTCGGTTCTTGGGCCACTGTTATTTATCATCCAAATAAATGACATATCAAAAGCCCTTAATTTCTGCAAATTGCAAGTGTATGCAGATGATGTACAGATCTACTATCATTCAAAACCGAGTGATATCAATAATGCAATTATTAAAATAAATTCTGACCTACAACAGCTTAGTGACTATGCTTATAAAAACAGTTTATTAATAAACCCAAATAAAACTCAAGTGATTATTATCGGTACCAGTAAAAACTTATATTATCTCAAGCAACGTGACATCTCGCCAATAATTTTAAATAATAAAATCATACCCTACTCTACTTCAGGGACAAACTTAGGAATTATTATGACTGAGACCTTAAATTGGACTAAACAGGTGATAAGCACATGTAATAAAGTACATAAATGCTTATATCCTCTGAAACGGTTCGGTAATGTATTCTCTGTTCGACTTAAAGTACAACTAATTCGCTCTCTGATACTACCTATATTTGACTACTGTGACACTGTGTTGACTGAAATAACCTGCGACAGTAACAAGAAACTGGACCGGTGCCTCAACAACTGTGTAAGATATATCTTTGGCCTGCGATATGATGTTCATATATCACCCTATTATAAGGAGCTGTCGTGGCTTCGAGTGCACCAGCGTCGTGAACTCCACATGTTATCACTACTGCACAAAATACTTTCCACTAATACCCCTAACTATCTTGTTTTACCGTTTTCTTACCTCTCGTCCTATCATGACCACAATACGAGATCTGGCTCCTCTCTTGCCATACCTATAAACCGTACTGCTGTTTACAACCGCTCGTTCATAATCTCTGCGTCCAGGTCATGGAATTTGCTACCTGTGAACATTAGAGACAATCCCTCTCATCGCAAGTTTAAAGTGGCTTGCTGCGAGTATTTGCTGGGTGGAGCCCGCTGACTTCCTGGATAAATGTTGAATGAACGAATGAATGAATGAGATGAATGATCGGATTACTGTAGTTACGTCATTTAAGGGTACCGTACTTTACTTTGTGTATTTTTGAAATCAATGATTCTACCATTATCCATATTATCACTATTCTTATTGCTATTAATATTATTTGTGCTATTTGTAATTATAAGTCATGTAGATGTATACTCTTCTAGTGGTTAAGTGTAAGAGAGGGCCTTGAGCCCTAACTTCGCCACCAATAAAGGCATTATCTATCTATCTATCTATCTACAGAAATGTCAATCAAGAAAATGGGGCAAAAGATAGGACAAAAAATATGGGAAAAATGGTTGCTCAGATATCGCTACATGACTCAAATAATACAAGAAACGTTCACGACTACCTTATCTGTTGATTGAAGTTCTAGAGGAAAGTTTTCAAAGAAAACTGCTGTTGGTTCCATTTCACCAGCGTGAAGATGTGCTCCGACCTCGAACCTGGAATCAGCGTCCTCGGAGAATCGAACTGCTTCCTTCTCCGGAAATTGCACTGCTCCATGTATACGAAAGACATCCTTCTGGCAAAACTCTTCTTTATGAGCCGGGTCCACACCCTGGCCTCTCTTGAAAGTTCCCTGAAGTTCCAGTCGTAATTCGCCATGAAGTTTATTGCAGTTATTTCCGCAGAAATATTCATAATCGTGGAGTATGAAAATATTTCCACTGTCATCTGATATAATTCAGCGATGGATTCACGGTGCATGAGTGTAGTTGGATGTTCACTACATGCTCGCTTTTGTAGAATAACGATTAACGAAGTTCCATGCTGTTACTTCACTCCATCGATATATGTCCCAATTGCATTAAAGCCTTAGCCTTCCATCTCAACTTCTGTTATAATCATTGAAAGCACTGCTAGACTATAATGTTCCATAATAGAATGTATCGTTGTAACACCAAACGTATGCTCCAATATCACTGTTGCAATCCACGTGTCAGCCGTAGTGTATAATGTGGAATTTTAAAAGTGTTTCTCATGTGGCGAGAATATCACTTTTGTTGGCAGCCTTAAAGTGCCAATATCTTTCGAAGTATAACTGTGAAATTGTTCAAATCTTCTACACACCTCAATGTTGTACTGCCCAATTGAATTATAATGAAGGCAGAAGTTAACTCTTTATATCTTATCTGGTAGAAACGTTAATGTGAGCGTTACAACTTCACCTAGTTTCGAACAGCGTAAAATGGAACTGCTCCGTGTTCGTTCGATGCGCCGGGCTTTAACCGCACGCTAAAGACAACTTGCTTCACTTATTCACTCGAAAATGACTATATAACATCTGAAATATATATGCGGTATCTGCGGTATGAGAGATATGAGAGCTCCTCTATCCTGTGCACGACCTTTTATCAACTTCTTAAGGGGCGTATCCATCCCTTCCATAGCCTGTTGCTCCGTCATTGCTAGAAGTTTTAACTTTGGCTATACTTGACGGATTTTCAAATTTCAAAAACTCAAAATTAATTTCTTCAAAATTCCAAATCAATGCCATAACTGAAAATAGTTTTCCACAATTCTGCATGTCAAAAGTAATTAAATATCGTAGTTTCAGCAATCTCCGTCTTCCTTCCAAACTATCGTTCATTGGTTCGAGTCTCTCCTCCAATAGCGTAACTTCTTCCTTAGCACAATACCTTGTTTCCTGCGACTGCGTCGTAAATCTCAGATCTTTCTCGAACAAAATCATGACGTCACCAAGAATCTCAGCTCCACCAGCCTACTTGCATGAATTCTACGTCATCCGTGCCTACGTCATGAATATACACGTCACAACTATGACATCCATAACTTTATTCATATTTGCCAATACAGCCATCGTGGTCTCAATATAATTCAATTTACGGGGGCAGTACCATCCCGGCATTTTCACGAAGACGAACTGGGAAACCACGGAAAACCACTTCGAGGATGGCTGAGGTGGTAATCGAACCCCCTCTACTCATTTGGACCACCCGAGGCTGAGTAGACTCCGTTCCAGTCCTCATACCACTTTTCAAATTTCGTGGCAGAGCCGGGAATCGAACCCAGGACCTCCGGGGCGGCAGCTAACCATGCTAACCGCTACGCTACGGAGGCGACTTAAGCTGTTTTCTCCGAGTGAAAAGGGGCAAGTCTACTTCTTCAAAAGTTCCATGTGTGGATCTGTGGTCAAATATCAAGAATCAAGAATTTGGGACTCTACATAGATAATACTCTATGTTTGTCCATCCTTACCAACCATGTAGTAAAAAACGTGACTGGTGTTCTTCACCAGTTCCCTCGAAATCTACCATATCTTCCTTTTAATGTAAGAAAGACCCTAATACAAAGCGTGATATTTCCTAATCTAGATTACGGGACATTAGTATACAGCGATATTTCAGATAAATATGGAGCTACAGCGAGTACAGAATGCATGTCTACGTGTTGTCTTCAACATTCGTAAACAATGTCATGTTACACCATTTTATAAAACCATTGGCTGGCTGAAGTTTAGGGAAAGACGGTCGTACTCGACTTCTTGCTAACTATTAAGAAATTTATAAACTAATACACCCCTCTACCTGGCTAAATCCCGTGTTCAAATGAGTCAAGTGAATGATCGGAACAATAGATTCACAGCTACAACTCTGAAGATCCCTCAGCATCGCACAATGAAATGTAACAAGTTATTTGTGGTAAATGCCTCGAAAATATACAACAATTTAAGGCTGGGCAAAGTACGGCAGAGGAGTTTCAAGGCTCAGAAATCACATATCCACTCCTATTATCTGTGTAATAATTAAAACATGTATAAGTTTAGATTATAAAATTGTAGCATAATATTATTACTTCATGTTAATTAAGTCGGTTAAAACAGTTTTGTACATATTTCTTTCTTTCTTTCTTTCTTTCTTTCTTTCTTTCTTTCTTAGTATTTAGACTAATTAGGTTAATTTAAGACAATGTATAAAAGAAACATGTATATAAGTGGCAGTTAGTTGCAGCTAAAGGGACTTTTAGTCTTAATTGTGATTAACTTAAAATAAATAAATTTCAATATCAATGTATACAGACACATGATCGGGTGAGAAACAAACCTACCTACGCACACTATTCGTGTTTATTTTTGTTAGATTTTCTGAAATTCAGTGCACCTTTTCACAGACACTATTGGTGAAAGAGGCTTGAACTTTTACCAGGACCTTACTTAAGATTCGTTCCGATGTTCCATCTAAAAGGAGGGGAATATGCAAACAAATTACTGTTAGAAAGAACAATATTTCAGAAAGAGAGGGGAAATAATCCAAAACTGCGGTCTTAAAACAATTACTGGTGCACTGCGATGATTTCCTGGTGGCACAAATCTGCGCGAATCTGAGAGCTTAGAGGGGAAACGAGGAGAGGAAAGATCACTGCAAGTGTTCTGCTGGGAGACACACTAACGTGCAATACAGTCACAGTTTCAAGAAGTATATGAGCAATTCACGTACTTTTTTCAGGTTAGCAGGTATGAGTAATTAAGTGTTAACTTATTCTCCACCCAATTTAAATAAGCACATTAAAGTGTTGACCGACTAGAAACAGCTCTTTTACTGCTTAATTGAACTATTAACAAATAAGAATTCACGGGACAGTATTCTCTTTTAGGATTAATTCAGAAAAAAGGTGTCTTAATGATATAATATTTGTTTACTAGGTTAGTTTGAAACTTACCGCGTTCTGAATTGAAGAGCAGAACTACTTGTCTTGCAGCCCGCCAGGTGAGGAATCGAAATGCAGCCTGTACGAAGGGGTAAATAGACACGTCTGAGTACACATATGGGACAAACGCTTTTTCTGCCATTTTTTCTATAGGTAGCCAGCGAGATCGGGTCAATTCCAGAATGACTGAGATACCGCTCTCTATCCGCATACAGACTGCAACAAAATTGTTGATAACAAATGAGATTATTCAGGGCTGTGTACAATTAAATATTGACCTAGATATAACGATTATACTACCATTTTGTTCTATTAAGGAAGGTCAGCAGTCAATCCAATTTTTGATGTGTAACATCTTTCCACTCGGTATCTGGATATTTTAGTGGCACTCGATAGCTGGACATTTTTCTGGGAGTGATTTGGCAAAGGGACGAAAATGGATGGGACGGAAGTGCATGGGACGGAAACAATAAGCGCGCTTGGTGGCGGAGATCAATGATAATGACAATTGTTGTTTTAAGGGACCTAACATCTAGGTTATCGGCCCCTAATGGTCTGGGTGATAGCGAAAATGACAAGGAAGTAGAAACCAGAACAAAAATTAAGTGAGAAGGAAAATGCTTACAAAAAGGAACTCAGATTGATACTACTCACAAATTGGTGCGCGGTAATACTTACAACAACAGGGAATTTAGAACGGAAATACTCACAAAAGGAATAGATTAAAAAATACGCACAAAATGTAGGTTAGGTTCAAAATGCGTACAAAATGCAATGTAGAGTCAAGATAGCGGGTTCAAACCCGGCCGAAGCCGTCGGATTTTTAAGAGCGTTAAAAACCCTCAGTATGCCTTCCTTCGGAGGGGAAGTAAAGCCGGCGGTCCCATGTCATAGATTTATGGCATGTTAAAGAACCTTCCACTAATTTCACCTGTGTGAAGCTAAATTGGAAAGGTTAAGAATGTAAACAACGCTCTTAGGTTTCTACGTTCGTTGCCATGAGCTGACTGCGGTGGCGTCTAGTAGCTAAGTTCTGAATTGGGCCTAGTAGTCGTTGACGGTGGCGATTGGCGGCAGAAGTAGGAACTATTTGAAAAATTCTAAGTTGCAGTACTTAAATTTAA
Source organism: Meconema thalassinum (assembly GCA_946902985.2). Classification (NCBI taxonomy): domain Eukaryota; kingdom Metazoa; phylum Arthropoda; class Insecta; order Orthoptera; family Tettigoniidae; genus Meconema; species Meconema thalassinum. Next base: position 169,025,839 of record OX336396.1, read on the forward strand.
AAAAAACAGATAACACACACTAATACAGCCATCACAATTAACACCGGTTATCAGACAGATTCTACATACACCCAAAGTACACGGGGCTACATGACCGCGTTGTCGCAGCCTCTAAACTTAATAACCAACCAACCAACCAACCAACCAACCGCAATGTAGAGTCGAAATACTTTACTTACAAAATGCAAGTGAAATTCAAAATACTTACAAAATGCAAATGAGATTGAAAATACGTTCAAAATGCAATTGAGGTTCAAAACACTTACAAAATGTAATTGAAATTGAAAATACACAATGCAATTTAGACTGAAAAACGCGCATTTCAGATTCAAAAAAATCACAAAGTGCAATTGAAATTCAAAATACTTACAAAATGCAATTGAAATTGAAAATGCTTACAAAATGCACGGTAGATTCAAACTACTCAATTGGATGGACAATACTTACAAAATACAATTTAGATTGAAAATACTAAAAAATGTAATTTAGATTCAAAATACCCACAAAATGCAATTGAGAATCAAAATACTTGCAAAATGCCCACCATACAAAATACAATTGAGATTGAAAATACTTGCAAAAAGCGGTTTAGGTTGAAAATACAAAATGCAATTGAAATTCAAAATACTTATAAAAGTCCCATCCCCTATATTGAAAGAATTACTAAAATGCAATTTAGATTGTCAATCCTTACAAAATGGAATTGAGGTTGAAAACACTCGCAAAATGCAATTAACTGTAGGTCGAAAAGACTTACAAAATGCATCGTAGACTGAAAACACCTACAAACTATAGGGTAGATGCAAAAAAAAAAACACTAAATGGAATGTAGATACACGGGGAGCCAATTAACAAAAAAACAGTGCGGGAATCTTAAACAGAAAAGGAAATATAATGAAAAGAGAACAAGAGGTCGAAGAAGGAGGGATTAGGAAAGATGAGACAAGGGCCAATTAAGGAGGGAAAGTGAAAGACTCCCTAGGCCCTGTCGGGGTCGGGAAAGAACTAGAGTTGACCAAGGGAGGTCGACAGGAAAGAAGATGGAGAGGAGCCCGGCACAAGTAAGTGGAAGCAATGCCGGACTCAGCTGGGGTCCCGTGGTCGCCAACCCACGTCCCACTAGATGTGAGCCCCTGTGGGGGGGGGGGAGGAGATCCTGTACAACGACGTACTGAAAATATTCATTATATCATATCTGCTGAAAACAATTACGATGTATTAAATCTTCATACTTTTGCTGTATTCTTATTTAATGTAAGCACCCGATGTACTGTCGGTCATGTGGCAATGTGGAATCTATATCGCATCAACAAACACTCCAAACATCGTACGAATTCAGTATATTAACACCGACTACTAACAATAATTGAAACTTCGTTGGTCTAAACGTATCACTAGGAGAAGAAACACATTTAATATACCTTCTGCACACCTAATTTTTTATCGCGTCTATACTTGGCAGTGCGATCTATCGGCAAAAAGATGCCATTTTCAATAACATTGCTGGCATGAGTTCACTAACTGTCCGGTATAGAGCGCAGCTCGCATGAAGTAGGCAGTGGATTGCTCCCGCATATCGTAGTTCAACTAGTTGAAGGTAGATGTCACTACTGAAGATCCATTGGAGAAGTTTGTTTTAATTAAATATATATATTTCCATTGCAAAATGCACAATATAACGCTCAATTGTATAACGCCTCAGTACACAAAAAAACATTAAATATAAAAGATCAAGCAAAAAAATACAACTCTGTTAGGATTAGAACCCCAGCCGGAAGGTTGAGAGACCAACGCTGTAACCACAGACCTAATTATGTCCTCCCAAAATGAATGTTATCAATCGATTAAGATACGACGTCTTAGCCAATAATGACTTTGACTAAACGATTTCTTCACTGGAGTATATTTCAAACAAAGTTCATTTCATACAAAGTTCCTATTATTTTTAAATCTGTGGGCTATATTGCATGCAACATACTCATATTAGTTAAATATTTACTACAGCCAATGGCCAAAGTGAAATTAAATTACAATACTACATTTCATATTAACATGAAGAATCATTGTCGCTTCACAGTTCCTTGAGCGACAGCTTCCGTTCGCATTTCAGGGCGTGATACCGTTCAAAAAGTTTCCCAAAAAATTACAAATACACTCTGCAGCAGGCGAATGGTAAACTTCCGTCTTACAGACACGAACATGAAAACCATGCACTGCAAATCTTGTCCGTGTGTGACGCAGCTCATAGTCTGGTCTTTTCCATTCTGCTGGGTTCAACATAGGTTCTGTGGAGTAGAAATCTAGCCAAATCGCCCCACGCTTGGTATGAACCTCTTCCAGTAGTTCCTGGTAGGCGCCTGTAGCTGGCAAGAGCAGCTTTACACGGAGTTCTTCTATGAAGAATGGCTCACCAGTAAGCTCGTAAGTCAGTCTGGATGGTGTATTTTTGGAAACACAGAGAATCTTCTTGACAAACATCGATTTAACTGTCTCAATTTTATGAGGTTGGTTTTATTAAGGTAACTCCAAAACAACTCAATACCATAGGTCACAATGGGAATTATTTTACTGGAGAAAATCTTCATGGCTGTATTAATAGACATCCTTCTAAGGAGTTTGATTTCATTCATCGTTATTGTTGCTGCTGTTATTCGATTATCGAGATGTTTCGTGAACGTATTACCAGAAGTCTGCAGCGTGATTCGTAAATAGTTCAAGTGCTTTGCTAATTTCAGTGGCTCTCCTTCATGATACAGTTCTTCACAGGCTGTTATTTTTCCACCCTTTCTAAAAACCATATGGACCGTTTTGTCCCTATTCAGCTGTAGGTTATTCTTTTGCGCCCAAAGTGTTAATGTTCCAGCATTCCTGCAGAGCTCTAAGATCATAAGACCCTATCACCATATCGTCTGCGTAAGCGTAGAAGGAAACTGCATCTTCGTAGCCTTCAAGAACTTCTATGACATCTGAGGTAGTCAAGATAAACAACAGCGGACCAACAGGATCTCCATGCAAGACTTCTTTTGTTTGAACAATGGGTGCTGATGACTGTAGGCTGTCTTTGATGATAATTATGTTATGCTGTAACATTTCACATATGATCTCTGCTAGGTAGTGACCGTTCCCAAGTAGTCGACGAAGTTTATCTGCGATAAGCTGACGGTCTAAGAGGTCGAAAGCCTTTCGGTAGTCAATAAAGATGGTTTGGAATTTCCTTCCCTTATGTCTGAGACTTTCGTTAATGTATTCCAGGATATTGCTGATTGCATGTAGGGTGGATCTGCCTTTCCTAAAACTAAATAGGTTATCGGGTATCATACTAATTGTTTATTCGGATAATCTGTTGGCTACTATTTTGCTGAATACTTTGAATGTAGTATTTTCCAGCGCAATTCCCCTGTAGGAATCAGGTGAGTTGAAGTCCTCCAGTTAGATGGTATCGTGGATGTCTCCAAGCATTTATTGAACAGAGCCGTCGATATTTCTTCTATGTATGGTAAAGCTTCTTTTAAATGCTCGTTGAATACTTCGTCTGGACCGGCAGCTTTGTTGTTTTTCAAATTCTGGATTGCTTTTCGTACTTCTTCCACCGTGATTCTTGGGAAATCGCGTATTTGACTTGTGTTTCTTACTAAGGGAACGTTTACGTCGTTCAAGAGTTTCTTGAAGTGATTTTCCCAGGTTTCCATCACGATTGACTGAGCGAACTTTGGGGGTTTTACTTTGAAAACAGTGAAATGAATTTCTATGGCTTTCAACACTAAATTCTTACTCTCCTCTTCCACCCAGTTTGCTCTTTTTTCCTTTAGCAATTTCTTATTTCTACATCTGTGACAATTGTATGCTATTCGAAATTCTTCTACATTCGAGTTCTTTGTTTTGTGAAGTAGCTCAAGAACGATAGTTCTTCTTTCGAAACACTCCTTGTCGAACCAAGTTTGGGATCTTCTTTTCCTCCGAGGGGTTCTAGCCTGTGCTCTTCTAAGGACGGCCTCTAGTGTATGCGCTGTTGCTTCGAAGTTCCCTCCTTGTATTTGTTGTATAATGAATCCTTCAGTTTTTGTAAATTCTTCAATGCCACTGATACATATTAGTGAAATATTGTTCAGAACGAGAGATCAGCCGCCATCTTGTCTGCAACCGAGACGGCTCAACTTTTTAAAGCCACTTCTGCACTATAATATTACAATATACACTTTTAATTTTCCATTGCAAAATGCACAATATGTTATCAGTCGATTAAGATACAACGTCTTAGCAAATAACAATTATGATTTATTACGGTCAGGATTTGGCACTGGAGTTTTACAAGTAGTTATTTCAATGACCAACAGAGTTCACTGTTAATAAGGGATTTGCGCTACCGGGACACACATAGTAGGATAACATGTCAAATGTTACACATCATTAAGCGACTACTGTAAGGCTCGTAAAATTTTTGTTGAGTCGCTGGCCGTATTCCGCTAGTCGTGTTTGGCGCTGGAGCTCAAGTTTGCACTTTGCATCCAACATGGCATCATCAGAATAGAGAAGTGTCCATGGCAAATCAGACGCCTCCCATCGTTATTTTGTACGCATTCTTCGACTTCGAGCATACGAGTACATTATGTTCTAAGATCTTTGGGCTATGCATTTTGTCGTTCTTTTGTTGACAATGATTAACAGCGTAGTCCATACATTATAACACGGCAAGTTGCTCATGATCGAAATTAGTGAAAACAAAATATCGAAGGTTTGGCTATCGATAGTTGACGATAGCCATCTAACGAACATCGATAGTACAGTAATATGGATTGTTTTCAGTATTTTTTTAAAACTACAGTCAAGACCGACTACAAAATATTATAGTCGGTCTTGCTACAGTGTTGGTTTACTCCACCGATTTAGACTGGCTGTATGGTGAAGCGGTAACGTTCTCGTCTCCTATACCTAAGGTTGGGGATTCGAATCCCCGCGCAGTCAATTGATATTGAGGGAGCCGTGTCAGTAGATTTAATGGCACGATAAAATTTCTGGCACCCTGGTGTCACTATAAGTCGCCGTAGTTAATAGGGACGTGAAACCATTAACATAATCTCACTCCATCGACTATTACCGGTGTCCTTGGCGCATTTCTTAATATTCCGCATTGCTTTAACCATGATTTAAGAAAGCGCCACAAGATGGCAGCTCACTCGGTACAAAGGTGCAATAACTATTTCAAAATAAAACATCACGCTTATTTTCACCCGCCATATTAATTTCTTTCACTTAGTGCAAAACGTATAGTAATTCACACCAGTGCGGATACCACAAAATCACAGATTATCAGATATAATTCTCAATAATGCCTCATATTATTTTGTCTTCGTGGATAAGATCTTGATGCTCCTAATACTTTTCCTTTTAGCTCTTTAAGGTAAAATAATTCTCACATTATAACTCCGAATATTTATTTTTGGGACGAAGGAGAATAAAAACGAAGGAAAACTAAAGATGAGATCGTAAATTTGAATTACAGAAAACTATCGATAGTTATTTTAAAAAAAAGATACGAGCCTTACAGTAGTCGCATATGACGTGTAACATCTGACATAGAAGAAACCTCACATGAAATTGTTGATACACCGGTATTGTATGTCTACCCCTTAATATTCCCGTTTTCCTACGGGATCGGGGACGTCGTGGATGGTGTTTACGGCCGGATGCCCTTCCTGACGCCAACCACACGAGAGGAGTTAATGAGAAAGGAAATGAATGGTGGTGAATGAAACTGGGTAAGGATGTGGAAGGAAGCGGCCGTGGCCTGTCAGAAGGTACCGTCCCAGCATTTGCCTGGAGTTGAAAATGGGGGAAACCATGGAAAACCATTTCAAGGACGGCAAATTGTTGATAAACCGGCATTTTAGAATATTTTTGGCACAAATATTAATCTATTGTAAAAGGGAGTGTTTTACAAATATTGTAGTTTATACTGTAATACGGAACTCATTTTATTAGAAGTTTTGTAGCTTCCACCAGTACTAGCCTAAATAAAGAATACGATATGGATCAACTAGATTAATAGACGCGACACCGCTCATAACCTTAAATTCCCTATAAATAGGCCAACTTGCGAGTAATTGCAATGTGCACAGCAGTAGATCATGAAAGGCTTGCCCAGTTCCCGCGATTCACAGACCAACACGTAATTTCATATGGATTCTGTTAAAATGAGTCATATTGATGTGATAAATATCGTTTAAAACGATAATCTGGTAGCAGAAATATCCAACCCGTCCAGGATTCGAGCCCGAGATCTCTAGATTCACAGTCAATGACGCTAGCCCCACGGCTATTTTGACCACAGGTACGTTAGATACAAGATGGTGAATTACTTTCACGTACCAATAATACTGCATCACGGATTAAATTTAATTTATATTTTGCTTGTTTCGATAATATTCCTGCGTGAAATTGAGTTTAAAATGCCTTATGAATAGGCCCTCTTGTTAGTAAAGGGAATTTATTCAGCAATAGTTCATGAAGGCTTGCTCAGCTCTCGTATAAACACAACGATTATATAATAATTATGACTGCATTACCGTTATGTGGGTTAATATTTGAATAGCCATTGTGCAGAAACATAATACTGGCAAAGCCGACTACTGACAATGTTTGATATTAAAGCATTTTATCATTTAAATACTGATGCGAAGACTTCGAACATGTGCCATGTGCTTTGTTTCAATCACTTGACACCAGAGTTCGCATGAGCGTTTACCGTCAGAATGAAAGTGTTCAGCAATGCGATCCAGCTGGCAGTGCGTCTTACACACTTCCGTTCGATTCACCACTGCCAGTTGGATCGTACGATCCACTTCCGTCCCATTTTTCAAAATCACTCCCACAAATATCCAGCAACCGAGTGGAGAGATGTTACACATCAAAAACTATCTTCAACCAAGACCGGCTACAACCGACTACAGTTAGTCGGCCTTACTTCAACATTCATAGTTTAAAACTATCGATAGTTTGTTACACTAGACAACTTTGGTTATGGGGATTCCATTCCGTTATGCAATATTCTTGTCACACGAAAATATTCAGCTTCACAATTTGTTATAGAACATTATTTTGATTTAACGCACTTATTTTCATGTTTTTATCCCGTCGAGAACTACACACAGGGCCAACCTTTTCGTTATTCGTTTCATCGAAGCGGTTAATTCGTTATTGAAGGCCAAGAACCAACGTGTACCGAAGTGAGCCGACTACAAGGCTTATAAACTACAGAGGTTGCCTCAATTTTCACTCACCAATCAGCGCTCACAAGGCGGATGACGTCACAAGATACCAAACGCGCCATGTGGGGAACATAACGAAACTGACAACATCAGCTGTTGAGTACGCAAAGAACAGTTTATTCTCATGAAATTATTGGTAAATGGGTGATAAAATAACTGAATGTAGCCTACTTACATTTTATGTTGTGATCTTGAATTTCTTGGAAATTCTCCTAGACTCGGTAGCAGTATCGTGGGTGTTAGGACTTCCAATAACCACTTCTTATGCAAGATAGAATTGGAATGTTTCAATCTGATGAAGAAAATTGTTATCACAGCTGCCTCAACCCCACCAGACGGTACATCAGAAACTTCTCTCGACACAAAATCTGTCGTTCTTCTTAGAACGTTATTGCCTCGTTGATATCCGTATTTCCCGTGAAATGTGACGAATTTTGCTGAAATGTGCCGGAACTGGTTTAGCCAAGTTTCTGAGGGATTGGTCATACCACCGTATGACAAGTGTTTAATCCAGGTTGGTAATGCATAATCGTGTTGAGTTTGCATTCCATAGGTTAAGTTCCCAAGTTGTGGAAATTTACCTTGGAACTTGTGGGCTACATAACCTGCAACATAAGCCTTGCCATCTTCCTCACTTTGTTCCATGATATTGGCAATGAAGGACGCAGGTTGCACATTGCTCCCTAAGGTTGGTTCTGGAAGCACGTTACTTGATTCAGACACTATGCCAGCTTTGGAACAGAAGTCGATGGGATTTTATTGAAAGGATGACTGCTTTCTGGAATATTTGCAAATGATTTTTACCAATACAAAGAGAATTACTCGTGAAATTTTCCATCTTGTCCAAAAACAAAATACCATGCCTGGGCGTATATAAGAGGGGGGGGGGGGGGGCTCCAGATCCTCCCCGAAAAAAGCCAACTTGGGTACAACATTCAATATATTTCACAGTAGTCTACTTTTAAGTAATAATTATCAATTTGTAAATGGAAATGAGTTTTTACCTCTCTGCTTTATAAATTGACAAGTAGCCCATTTAGATATTTTCCATTCATACTCCATAGGCTATAATAGAAAATTCATTAAGTACCCACAATTTTCCACGATAGTCAGCCCCCCCTCTAAAAAAAATTGTATACACGCCCCTGATACCATGTACGAAATATGTCAAAAATATTATCAGCTTTAAAATCATCCTAACAGGTCAGTATGCCAGCTAGGCTCACTTTACATTTGGTTTTAGATTCCTTGGAAATCTTGGCTTTATATTAAGCAATTCGGCCCTGTAGTCTAATTCGAAGTCTTCACTCTTAAAGTGCAGGGAACATATCCTACTTGTTTGAGGGTTGCAATGATCTTTTCGCTTACATGCAGTAATCCACTGATTGCTAAGGCATGCGTCTTTAGGCATCGTGAAAAACGACACGTCATTTCCAACTTTATAATAACTGTGACAAACTGCCACAGCGCATCTTTGGCCTGGCATGATTATAAACAAAAGGGCTTAAAACACGTGTTTAAACCACTGCAATCCATACAATATAAGTTGACTTTCCTTGTATATCGCGCGCCTCGCGAGCTACGAGGAAACGTGTGACGTCACGTCCTTTCCCTTCCCTCCGCGATCCCCTCGCCTAGGAGCTCCATATTGAGGCAACCTCTGTAGTTTACTAGCCTTGAGCCGACTACAGTCGAAAATGAAGCCCTAACGTAACGCGCATGCGCTAAGAACATGGTGCCTGCAGAGTTAGTAGTTATAAGAAAACTCTGCAGATGCCCCTATATGTAAAATAATAAAAAAAAACTGCCTGATCTAGATCTAATTTTTGTAAATATTTGGGTTTTGAAGTCCAATATTATATAATGAATTCATTGTATGCTATTTTTAAAATATTCATTAACCACGTTGTAATTTGTTATCAACATGTTTATACACAGGAAATAAACTATTAAAATAAATGATATTAGTACTACTCTCAGATTGTCAGTAGCCTAGCAATAAATATATGAAACATTCGGGGAACTGTAGCTGGATTACCCGTGATTATTTGGTCGCCAACCTTAACTTGGATGATCATTGACACCTCTTCGTCAATGTTTCATTCAAATTTCTGAGGAGGTGGTAGGTAGAAAGTCCGTCATCTCAAATGTTAATTAAACAAACTTGCTAACGTAAGCAAATCATTGATAGTTTTCACTTCTCAGTATTGGATATTGGATAAAGGACTTGGCAGTCATCGTGTTGGAAACAGTTTCTTAGTGCGCTCCTGGTATTCGAAATTAATGGTTTTCAATCGATCAACTTGATTGTACATTATTGTAATGGGTGTTTCCATAAACCTGAAAAACATTTGCATGAGATTAATTACGATAAGAATAAGATCTTAATTACAATAAGGACGAAGAAAAGAGGATATAGAAGGTAGGTTAGCACAGGCAAGGAAATTATTTCTACAGAAAAGGAATCTTTTGACATTGAATATAGATTTCGGTATTGGGAAGTCATTTTTGAAAGCCTTTGTCTGGAGCGTGGCCCTCTATGAAAGTGAAACTTGGCTGCTGGAGCAGTAGAAAAGAGAAGAATTGAAGCTTTTGAAATGTGGTGTTACAGGAGAATGCTGAAGGTCAGATGGATAGATAGAGTAACAAATGACGAGGTATTAATAAGAGTGGGAGAGGAGAGATGTATCTGGTGACTGCTATTGAAAAGAAGAGTTAGGTTGGTAGGACACATACCAGGACACCCGGGAATAGCAAACTAAGTTATGGAAGGAAGGGTCGTGGACAAGAACTGTAGGGGTAGTCCAAGGTTGAATATGTTAAATAGATTGCCTTGGATGTGCTGTAGGGTGTGGTAGCTATGCAGAGATGAAACGATTAGCTCAGGACAGGGAAGCATGGAACGCTGCATCAAAACAATCAAAAGACTGAAGACTCAAATCGATTACAATAATCTTCTGTAACTAAAATAGTGCGTGTATCTTAACCTATATATCCGTAGACATAGATAAATAGCCTGAGTGCAAATAATCCGATGATGATCGCTTGAACTTATTTTTCTTTTCTGAAGAACATATAGTTTTGAAAAAGATATCTTATTTGAGGGAAGTAATACAAGTTGATAATGAGGGACATGCTTTATGATCTTAAACAACTAAAACTTTCAAAATACTTATTGAGGTTATATTTTGGATTCAGAATGTGTGATTGAATGCACGAGTGCAGAATCATTATTTTTGAAATAGTATACTCGTATGTTTTATTTTATTGTGTAGCAGTCCCATACCCAACCACAGAGTTAGATCTAACCAGTGTGTGGCTTAGGTCAGAATAATTCGTATACTTACTCTCTTCTAAGGTTCCATTTACGTTCAGTCTGTCGGTGAAAAGGAACTCCTTCTCTATCTGCAAAGCGGTGTAACTTTCCTGGAGCTCTCTAAGGATTTCAGTGAAGAGACCTGGTAAATGGCTTGAGTCATCTTCTAACAGAATCACTGCGGAAACACACACAAGCAGAATTAAATTTCATTGCTTATGAATATAACAAATTAAGGGGTTATTATTAGAGCTGGTAAAAAACGATGTTCTGTTAATCAATTAATACTCGATTAATCGAATAATTAGAAATTAATCAAAACGATTGATCGACTCACCGTTCAATAGATTAATCGGCTAACCAAAGGTCGATTAATTGATTAGTAGACACAAGATTTAAAAAAATTACGAGCCTTACAGTAGTCGCATATGATGTGTAACATCTAACATAGAAGAAACCTCACATGAAATTGTTGATACACCGGTATTTTATACTATTATTGGCGCAAATATTAATCTATTGTAGAAGGGAGTGTTTTACAGATATTGTAGTTTATAATACGGAACTCATTTTATTAAATGATTTGTAGCTTCCACCAGCACTAGCCTAAATAAAGAATACGATATGGATCAACTAGATTAATAGACGCGACACCGCTCATAACCTTAAATTCCTTATAAACAGGTCCTCTTCATTCACAGACCAACACGTAATTTCATATGGATTCTATTAAAATGAATCATATTGATATGATAAATATCGTTTAAAATGATAATCTGGTAGCAAAAAAAATCTACCCTGTCCGAGATTCGATCCCAAGATCTCTTCATTCACAGTCATAAGCACTAACCCCACGGCTATTTCGACAACGCAAATTTTGTGCACAAGATGGTGACTTATTTCCACGTTCCAATAATACTGCATTACGGAATTAAGTTTCATTTATATTTTGCTTGTTTCGATAATGTTCCTGCGTGAAATTGAGTTTAAAATGCCTTATACTCTTGTGAGTAAAGAGAATGTATTCAGTAATAGTTCATGAAGGCTTGCTCAATTCTCGTATAACCACAACGATTATATTATTTTGATGACTGCATTACAGTTATGTGGGTCAATATTTGAATAGTCATTGTGCAGAAACATAATACCGGCAATGCCGACTACTTACAATGTTTGATATTAAGGCATTTTACCATTTAAATACTGATAAAGACTTCGCACATGTACCATGTCATTTGTTTCAATCACTTGACACCAGAGTTCGCATGAGCGTTTTCCGTTCAGTATGTCATATACATTCCACATGGCCGCAAGTACGTCATGGTATCGATTTCCGACACCGCGCGCTCATTGTTTCTCGTACCACTGCCAGCTGGGTCTTACCACTGCCCGCTGGATCGATCGATCAAGCGGGCAGTGCATACTTCCGTTGTCCACCACAGCCAGCTAGTACACTTCCGTTCGGTTGATCGAGCGGGCAGTGCATACTTCCGTTTTCCACACTGCCAGCTAGTACACTTCCGTTCGATTGATCGAGCGGGCAGTGCCTACTTCCGTTTTCCACCACTGCCAGCTAGTACACTTCCGTTCGATCGATCGAGCGGGCAGTGCATACTTCCGTTCGATCCACCACTGCCAGCTCGATCGTTCCGATCCACTTCTGTCCCCAATTTTCAAAATCACTCCCACAAAACTATCCAGCAACCGAGCGGAAAGATGTTACACATCAAAAAGGGAGTTTAAATGAGAGATCATCCCTTAAGTTGAGTTATGGCGTATAGAATTCTACGAGTAAACGATTTCCCCCTCCCCTAAATATAGTCCACGAAGTGTTCTTTCTTGTTTATGTGAAGAATAACCAAATAAGAGTCATTGCCAGTGGAAAGACAATCATCATTCAAATTGGAAAGGGTTTCGAAAAAATAAAACGAATAGTTCTCAGCAAAGATTTTGAATTCTTGTTCAATGTTTACAATTTAGGAGAGGAACATTTTTGTTTTGCTTTGTTTTTGCATAATTATCTCAAAGAAGGTATGTTATATAATATGATATTTTAATTAACTGTCTGTTTTGGTTCTGTGAGAGCGTAGTTAAGTGAGCCAAGTGCAGCGATTAATCGACAAAACACTCAAATATTTGAACAACCGTTTAATCGATTAAACGCACAGTAGATAAATCGTTATTTGTAGCAATTATTGACTTTTCTGCTTCGATTAATGGATTATTCCATAACTGAAATTATTCGATTTAAAGTGTCAGCCCTGGTTAATATTCTGAAGTCAATATGAAAAAAAGTGACAGTCAGTCTGAAAGACTAGTCTTTGTATCATTTTAAATAGTACGAATGCTGAAAAATGCTAGAAAGGCTAGAGGCTTCTCGCTTCGCTCGAAACCAAAGACTCTTGACATGTTAGAAAATTATCTGCATAATACTTATCTTGCTTATCTTGTTTCAAATTACTCGCGAACGGCAAGTGCATACCAAGGGCAAAGCAAGCTCCAGCGCCAGATGCCGCACGCTCACCAGAGCGCGCGGGGACGTGCCCCTTCCATCCAGTCTAAAAACACTTATAGTGGGCGATGTATTGAAGACCGAGATATGTTCTCACGGACTTATTTTGGAGAACTTTTCATGCTGACCATTCCTTACACTCATAGTATATTGATATTTTTAACGGTTTTCCCAGCGTAAGCTTAAGAAGCGCACGGACCCCAAGTTTGTTTTCGACTTTTTCACTGAAATCGTTAATGCTTGGCTTCCTTTGATCATACATAAATTATTTTCTACAGAATCTTTCCTCGAAATATCCTTTACAGAATGGAGAAAACCGCATCAAAATCCATCCAGTGGTTCTCGAGATTACGCGTGACATCCAAGAATCGGGGATTTTTAGCCTACTTTCGATTTTTGCAAAAAATGAAAGTAGACTTATGAGATCAACACAGGGCGAAACATTGTGTGTCTGTCTGTGTGTGTGTCTGTGAGGCTGTGTGTCTGTGAGTGTGTGTACTCTGAATGTCTGTCCCCCCTATCAATTCGAACACGGTGAAACCGAATTGAACGAGATTTGGTACAGAGGTAGCACGAGCAAAGGGCACCTCAGTGTCATGTTTTATATCGCCGCCATCTTGACGGAAACGTAATGGCGGTCACCCAAATGTTCAAAGTTAAAGTCAAAATACGACTAACCTATTCATCCGATCTCTACCAAATTTTGCAACACCATACCCTTATGTAAGAAGCGTTCTTTGACTAAGCTATAAAGTCATCAGCCCGATACTTTGCATATGGCGGCCATGTTTGTGTGCAAATGGATTCCCCCTATCAATTCAAACACCGTGAAACCGAATTGAACAACATTTTTATATCGCCACCATCTTGACGAAAACGTAATGGCGGCCACCCAAAAGTTAAAAGTTTAATTCAAATTACGATCAACCTAATCAGCTGATCTCTACTAAGTTTTGCAACTTTATACCTTTATGTATGAAGAATCATTTGACCAAACTACAAGGTCATCAGACCAATAATTTATGGATCGCGGCCTTGTATGTGTGCAAATAGATTCCCACTAACTATTCAAACACGGTGAAACCGAATTGAACGAAATTTGGTGCTGAGGTAGCGCTTGCAAAGGGCACCTCAGTGTCGTGTTTAATATCGCCGCCATATTGACGAAAACGTAATGGCGGCTGCCCAAATGTTAAAAGATTAAATCAAATTACGACCAACCTATAATAATCTGATCTCTACCAAATTTTGCAACAACATACCTTGTGTGATAAGCATATTTTTACAAAACTACAAGATCATCGGCCCAGTAGATTGCAGATGGCAGTCATGTATGTGTGAAAATCGATTCCCCTATCTATTCAAACACGGTGGAACCGAATTTAACGAAATTTCGTGCAGAGGTAGCACTGGCAAAGGGCTCCTCAGTGTCAAGTTTTATATCGCCACCATATTGACGGAAATGTAATGGCAGCCACCCAAATGTTAAAAGCTTAAATCAAATTACGACCAACCTAATCATTTGATCTCTACTAATTTTTGCAAAAACATACCTTTAAGTGGTAGGCATCGTTTGACCAAACTACAAGCTCAATAGTTTGCACAAAGTGGCCATGTATGTGAGCAAATTGATTCCCCCTATCAATTCAAACACGGCGAAGCCGAATTGAACAAAATTTGGTACAGAGATATCACTCGCAAAAGGCAATTCAGTGTCATGTTTTATATCGTCGCCATCTTGACGGAAACGTAATGGTGGCCACCCAAATGTTAAAAGTTTAAATCAAATTACGACCAATCTAATCATCTGATCACTACCAAGTTTTGCAACAACATACCTTTTTGTTGGAAGCATCGTTTGACTGAACTACAAGGTCATCAACCTAATAGTTTGCAGATAGCGGCCATGTATGTGTGCAAATCGATTCACCGTATCAATTCAAACACGGTGAAACCGAATTGAATGAAATTTTGTACAGAGGTAGCACTATCAAAGGACACCTAATATTCATGTTTAATATCCGTATAATACGTTTTATTTCAACAAGCTACTACAACCAACATTCAATTGTCTACTCCTTGAAAAGGACAAAGAGTTATAACAATACCCATCCATTTAAGAGAAAGTAGGCAATATGTTCTATACTGAACATCTTGTTGTCTTATACTAACGAAGTAGAGATTGTTGGGGTACACATGCACCAAGCGGTACTATTACATCACACACCTCTGTGCATCTGGGTACATTTCGTCCCGTCACCGTAACGTAACGCCAGACCCCAGCGTAACGACGAAGTCGACAATATCATTTAAAATGATAATAACACTTAGGGTATCGTAAGTAACCAAATATCGGTAATGTCACCATCCTTTATTAATAATAAGTAGCTTTAGTGCTCAGATGACTTTAAATCAATCAGCAAGCAGACACTCGCAGAAATTCTTACCAAATATCTACACACATCAAAAAAGTTTCGCATATTGCTGGCCAAGAGTCGTAGTAGTCTCAAACCCATTAGTTATGCTTGCGTGCGTGTATATCGGCTGTGTACACTCGCCTGTGTCAATGAGGATAGATCTGTGCGAGTGTGGAGACGACCCGGTGAACGTTTGCACGACCAATACTACCCTGCCAGCGAATTGTTACCGGTGGCGGAAATCGAAACTAATGTGCTCCGCCCAGCCACACGCCTGCGATAGACGTGCAGTCGTCGTAAGCGAAACCTCATCGCATGTCGAGTGTGTGCATGGTTCGTGCTGGATCGTGCGCTGTGCAGTGTGTTCTCATTGTATGACTGTACATGCGTTCACCCTCTTGCCCGCCCGCGACAGCCATAACGTGGCGAGCTGACGTAATGTATACACAACAGCCCCGCTCCACGTCTAGCGGTAACAATTCCCTGGCAGGGTAGTACATCCGAGTCCGATACCAACAGGTCCCCCAGGTGCTCACATCTAGTGGGACGTGTGTTGGCGACCACGGGACCCCAGCTGAGTCCGGCATTGCTTCCACTTACTTGTGCCGGGCTCCTCTCCGTCTTCTTTCCTGTCGACCTCACTTGGTCAACTCTTGTTCTCTTCCGACCCCGACGGTATTAGGGTATCCAAGGCCTAGGGAGTCTCTTCCTTTCCCGCCTTAATTGGCCCTTGTCTCAGTTTTTTCTGTTACCCTCCTTCTGCGAGAGGTCAGCCTTCTTTTTCTTTTCATGTTCTCTTCTGCCTTCTGCTCAAGGCCCTCAAGGAGGCAGGGTGTATGCAGCCCCACCACGTGTGGTGCACCCTGGATATTGCTACACCCTCAGGGACTCACGGCTGGTGAGTTCGGGAATTGGTGACCCCGAGGGATTTCTGAGCTTGGTCCGGTTTCCCCCTTTTGTCCATTACCTGTGCAGCGGACCCTCTCTTCTTTCACTTTCCTATCTGCTTTTCATGGCTCTCCTTCCTTTCAAGTCCCTCAATCCGCATTCTTCGAGGGTTGAGGGCATTTATTTTCCTCCTGTCCTTTATTTGCCTTATTCTCCTTTTGTTTTCCATTTCTTCTTCTAGTATATAAGTTAGTAGTTAGTTTTAGTTATTGTTTACATTTCATTTCCATCTTCACGATCACCCAGACCATTAGGGGCCGATAACCTAGATGTTAGGCCCCTTAAAACAACAACTATCATCATCATCGATACCAACAGGGAGGAGGTGGTGCAATATTTTGGGAAGGCATCATGTATGGTCTCCGAACCCCTCAGGAGACATCCCAGGGCGTATGACAGGGATACGTTAGAGCAGCGTTTCCCAAACTGTGGTACGCGTACCAGTGGTGGTACGTTCTTACTGCTGCAGTGGTACGCGGTGAAGTTACAAAAAACATAAAAATTCTTAGATACTTTACGAAAAAAATATAAAATTAAAAAATATAAAACATTGATATGTTGCCGAAGGACTTTAACGCCAAAGATAAGGAGCAGTTTTATGAGTTGAATTGTGATTCAGAACTAAGGCAAACTTTTTCAAAAATTACTCTTGTGAATTTTTTGGATTGAGAGGCGTGCAGACTGTGCAGACATAGCTGACAAAGCAGTTAGATTTTTACTGCCTTTCGCTACTTCGTACTTGTGTGAGACTGCATTTTCTTCACTTGTTTATCTCAAGAATAAATACCGGAATAGGCTCCTTACAGTGGAAAACTACTGTATGTTCGTTTGAGACTCAGCAATTTTAAACCAGACATTCCTAAGTTGGCTTCTAATTTTCAAGCTCACCTTTTGTCTGTAGTTTTGTTAGTTGAACTTGGGGTATTATGTTTAATTATTAAGAGTTTGTTATTAATATTATTTGTACAGTGTAATTTCTGAACGTTTGAATTGAATACTTATTGTAATACTGTGCCCAACTCTAGGAATGGGTATTCCAAGATTCAGACACCTAGATATCAAGGGAAAGGCTACAGCCGCTTTTGAAAGTTGAGATATTTGAATATCGCGCTCCACTACTTCTAGAAGGAAATGGAAACTTTGTGCAGCCAAGAGCATGTTAAGTGACGTAGCGAGTAGTAGCAGAGGTCGAGACTATTTGTTGATTAAATAGTTAGCCATGGAGTAGAGACTTGAGACTTGGATCAGATTACTGGCACGGCCAAATGAAAGAGAATGCACTTAGTCTCAAGTGAATCGGACCATAGACACCGGAGATATGAGGATTTCCAGATCTCAGCGTTATCAAGCGTGGACCCGACCGTTTTGAATAAAAGCCGACCGGCCCAAGCATCATCAGCTCACTTCGAACCAAGCTCTTGCATGACAAGGTGCTGCTGCTACGTTGAGCCAAGGCACATGGTTGCCGGATCTACGCCGAAGATATCTTTAAATTGTGATAGTTACAAAATTACTACGATATGCGTGGAACATAGTAAGTTTCCGGCAGAGGGAATCACTAAGGGGATTGTTATTTTTCTACGGACACTGGTTAAATACTTTATTTCTATATGGACATATGCTAGACTTTGTCTAGAAAGTACTTTGTCACAGTCCAGTAATAATAATTCTATACTTGGATATTTTAATCCAATTAGTCAGTTTCATATATTGTAACTTGATAACCACTCCGATCTTTCAGTATATTGAAGGCCAGTCTATCACGGTGTTGTTCATTAGCCGACAAAGGGAAACTATAAGTTGCTTCGCGCATGATAGATGGTGATAAACCATGCCCAGGGAACGATATTCAGAACAGCCGTTGATTGATTTAGACTGTCAGTGTTTTCTTGTACTGAAAAGATTACCGTGAGTTATGTTACAACTGACGTATTTGAGAATAGATCATTTAGATCTGACCCCATTTAAGCGAACTGCTATGGATTTAATTGAAGTCAATATTAAAATGGATCAGCAGTTACTTCAAACTTCAAGAAATATTTCCACTATGTCGTGTTAGACAGATTGTGGGTATATAATGGCGGCCGATACAAGGATTAGACGTGCGTGTCCAATAGGGCATGTATCTGGATAAATCTGGTACAGACCAGGTTCACTACGCTTCAAGACCAACGAGAAATGTAAGCCACATTTGACTTTTATATTATGCCTAGCTAATTGGAACAAACTCATTTTCTGCAGATGACCAACACATTTGTTTTTCTTCGTATTTAAATCTTGCAATGATTTTTCGCAAGATATATTCGAGTTATTCTGAATATTTTCAGCACTCAGAACAGTTTAAGATCGATGACCGAGCATAACGAGCATTTATTTGAATGTTTCATATTTTTTTGATAATCACGGTAATCAGCCGATGTAACTAAAAGTTAATAATTATTTTTGTTGAGAAATGGATATTTTATCCATATTCGAAGAATCGAACATGTGGATTCTCACATAATGAAATAATAATTAAACACATTTACAATAATATAACTAATAATAATAATAATAATCCACTAATAATAATAATAATGATTTTCATAACTTTTCTAAATAATTCTTGGATCTTATATTTTCTAATAATCACATTCATTGAGAGAGAGCTTATGAAGTAGTTTAATCATTTCTAGTTTGGAACAGGTGATTTTCCGAAGGATAGTGGTTAGCGCAAGCCCGCATTCAACCAACATTACAGTTCTGGTTGAACAGTTAATATTTGCAATGAGCAAAGTATATTTTTCAGATAACACGGAGAGGCATGAAACGGGAAGCAAATGATATTTGTATCAATTAGGATATTTTTGTATTTATATAAAATCATGACGTAGATACACATTCGAAAGTGAAATAGAGAGTATCATAAGTGTGGTAACTTCACGATTTGAACTGAATGGTAAAATAAAATAAACTTGTAAGTTTATAAATCTTCCAGTGTTGATAACAAGCAGAGGCTTGATTTATTGTATAAATTTTGGGAAGAAAATTTATGTGTGTGGAGTAGTTGAAATGCCATTCCCAGGTGCGCATGTTTAAGTCGCAGGAATGAGGAGGTTTTTATTTGAGCATCAATCAAATATCAGGTTCGATGACTCAGTGTTAAAGAAGGAGTATTGGAACTACACATTGCGTCGTATGAATGACCCAAAGGTTATTTATTAAAAACCATCAGTTCTTATTTCAACCTTGTTTACGGATTCCATTAAGACTTTGATTTTGCTAAAACCCGGATTTGTCATGATAGTATTTTATTCTTCTTCAGAGGAAGACCTTTGCCGTTGTTGTTGGAATATTGTGTTCTTATAAAAATAATAAAATGGGCCACTGCCAATTATAAATAATTCTATAATCACGAATAATTTGAAGGATGTTTTTCAATCCTAGTGTCATGAAATAAATGAATTTATTATGAAGCTACAATTCTTATTTCCGCATTCTGTTCAAGAATTGCAAGTTGTGAAAATTATTAAAATGGCCACAAATATAAATATTTTTCTTAATAATGATTCCAAGTGGAAAATCGAATAGTTGAATGGTCCAACAATTTATTGATCAAGTTGATGATTCAGGAATCATATATTTTGTTAGGAACTTGAAGTTCATAATCGAGTCACTTCTCGAAACGTTTAAGGTCGGAAGAACAATTAATTTTGTTGTGCTTCGCACAGTTCTTCGATGCTATGCTCAAGGGTCAGATACTTTTCAGATGTTGTTATTAATATGTGTACATAATTTGTGTTGATTCAGAGATGATAATATTTTTTGACAATATTTTTTTGAAACTGGAAAAATAAGTGAAAGTTAAAAATTCTATGAACAATTATTCTACGAGTGTTAATATTATGTGAACTGCAATATTTCCAGTAAAGAAATTAAATTTGAACTGGATTTAATCATAAATAATGGATATAATTTTGGAACACAGTCTACAGGACTGATAATCAGACTTGTGTCTCCAAAGATAATTGTCCAATGTGTTGGAAAATTTCTGTAAATTGTGTAAATAGTAATGTGGGTCGCCACACATGAATGATGCTGCTTTGAGCATTTTATTTTGCAGTCAATTTTAAATTCAGAATAAAATGAGATAATTTTACATGATGTGTTATGCCAGTTGAATCTCCTTCTATCCTTATTGTTGCATTGAGCCAAAAATCAGTAAAGCATTTTTTTCATTTGATGTCATTTTTGCGATTAGCTTTAACCCATCTGGCGCCCCGGGATATTTTGACTCTCGTGCTGGCTGATTCTTGGTAAAATGCATATGTGGTCGTGCGGACTCCGGTCTAAACGGGCACAATACATAATAGAACAACTGGGTACACTTTTTCTTTCTTCTTCTTCTTCTTCTTCTTCTTCTTCTTCTTCTTTCTCCGTTACGGTCTTCTAAGGACCACGAGCCAATTTCAATGTTTAGTCCTTTGGTGTTCTTTCTTCTTCCTCCAGGTCTCCTTCTTCTTCCTCCAGGAGTCCTTCATCTTCACACTATGTATCTTCTATCTCTCTTCGGACCATTTTGAGCCTCTTTTCTTTTCCTTTCTTCCTTGGAAGCCTTCCATTCCCAACACTTTTTTCCTAAACATTTCTCTCTCTATTGCATCTTCTTCTCTTATATTGTTTCTTTCCAAATCCTTTTTAACTTCTTAAATCCAAGTTGTTGTTAATTTCTTGTTCCAAAGATATTTGAATATCTGTTTTGTTAACCTGCTGTCATTCATTCTATATAAATGTCCAAAAAATAGCAATCGCCTCTTTTTTATTGTCTGTTATGTTTTCAATGTTGCGGTATATTTCATCATTACTTCTTATTTCCAGAATTCTGTAATTCTTAATGGACCTAATATTTTCCGTACTATTCGTCTTTCTAATACTTCCAATTTATCTAACTTATAATTCAGTGCTAGACATTCGCTTGCGTATAGGCATTCTGGTTTGATTACTGATCTGTAGTGCTGTATTTTCAAGTTTCTAGATAAACATTTTTTATTATTGGAACTTTAACTCTAACAGTCTAACTCTAACAAACACAATTTACAATCCATCCTTTGGTCTGTTACGTAGTGGCGGTGGGGTTTATAGTTACTGCATCTCCCAACCATTAGGTGGTACGCGAGAGATTCTTATCTCTGAAAGTGGTACACACACAAAATCGTTTGGGAAACGCTGCGGTTAGAGGGATACTATCCTGGCACCTGTAGTGAAAGGATATAAGTTACTGACGATTTTGGCCCAAATTTCACTTTCGTGGACGATAAGGCTCACCCGCACACCTGGCTCACCTCGCAATGCCCTTCTTCAGGAGAATAGTACTGTATTATTACCATTATTTATTTCACGCGTTACAGACCTATTAGACCACGCGAAGCAATCATGACGATTTGTTCTTCCTGTTTTCACTTTCCTTCGTGCACTAAAGGCCCTCTTAATTTCTTCGGTCCACTTCGGTCTTTGGACTGTAGGTGCTGCTTTCTCTGACGTCACTTCCCACTTGTATACCTCGTGTCGGAAGACGCTCTTGTCTATGACGTCTTCTGCGTCGACCTGTGCTTTTTCCAGATCAATTTTGTCTTGCATCATCCAGGGTGAAGTAATCTCGAGCCGCTGTATGTATCTAAGAATGTTGTTGGCGATTCTGGTTTGTGGGAGTCTGCTGATGTGGCCGTGAACCAGGCGCGGATTCAAGGGGGGGGGGGGGGGGAGGAGTGGCCACGGGGGTCATGACCCCCCCCCCCCCACGGAGACCAAATTTTTTTGCAAACTCAAGAAACGAAAACACAATAACCGGACAAATTAACTTAACGAATTTTAACTGAAAAAAAGTTTCTTTCATTTTATTCAATACCGGTACTGAAAATATCTTTATTGCAATTATTATGTTCTGTTACAACTGTACATATTTACAACTTTATACCTGTTATATAAAATCGATTATTTATATAACAACATCAACTCGTCTATTTTCTTTAGCAAACCTTCTGATTACCGGATCGATGTTTATAGTGATGTCACGATGAATGTGCAGCAATGTATGGAGAGGAATTTGGGGCTTTTTTCGCACCAAAGGAAATTTTCCGACGTCCAAACTGCAAGCCTGGTTAGCAATTTAAGCTGTGACTTTCTCCCTTTGTCGATACCATCTCGACTTGCCGAAACTGTAATGTACCTTGATAGTTTTCTCGAAGCTCGATGTAAAAGTCGCAAAACATGCCGTTGAAATTTGTACGAATATTTTTGGTGCGCTAAACGCATCAAATTTCTATCCATGTAGCTTGCAAAAAATTGGTCTGGTTTTGTACGTTTGGTTATTTTGTGATTACGTTTTTAGTTATACCATTTTTCTTAACAATTTCGATTCTCTAACCTCCCCCCAAAGCCAAACTCTAGATCCGCGCCTGCCGTGAACGTTTAGTCGCCTCTTTCTGATGCCTGCTGCGAGGTTGGACAATTTCCCTGTGGTGTCACTGGAGTGAAGCCTGTATCCTTCATCTATGTGCTTTGGTCCGATAATGTTCCTTATTATTTTTTTTCCTCTGTGAGGATTGTTTCCTAGTCACCCTTAGTGTGTAACGTCAATGCCTCACTGGCATATTATTAGACTACCATTATTATTAGTATTATTATTATTATTTCCACATTCATTTCACCACATAAGTGGGACATATCAACATATCGTCGGCTTGTTTGCAAGACGGTATGGCAAATGCTCTTAAGGAGGCACATTGAGAAACGAGCGAACAGTGGAACAGGTCTCCAAGATAACGGCCTTCTGCATGGTGATATGTAGACCAGGATGTATACCCAATATTTGTAGATTGCGAGCCAATGATTTGGGGATGATGCCGGTAGAAAAAAATACTATGGGCAGAACCACTACACTTTCCTGTCTCCACATTTGCCGCATTTCCTCAGCCAAGGGCAGATATTTGGTAATCTTATCACAACAGGTTTGTTGCACATTATGGGAATTGGGCACTGCAATATCAATTAGGAAGGTTCTCTTCTGCACCTTGTTCACAAGAACGATATCTGGCCGGTTTGCTGGTATGGTTTTATCAGTAATAACTGATCGGTCCCATAACAACTTGTGACTAGGATTTTCCAAAACGGCGCCAGGAACGTACTGATAGTAAGGCAAAATATTATCAGATAATACGTGCTTTTGAGCAAGATGTAGGTGAATTATTTTGGCCACTTGGTTGTCCCTTTTCATGTAATCAGTACAGGAGATTTATTGGCAGCTGTAACCGTACATACTTCTTTCTGGGTTATCGGGGCGTGGTTGTTATTTCACAATTAGGGAGTTTTCTTTTAAAAATAACATCTTTCTCCATTTTATTCTTCTAGTATTTAACACTAAGCATCAATCACTAACACTTCATTTCTCGGGATCTTTTCACACAAAACCTTATCTACTTCCAAGACCAAAAACACAATAAACATCTCAACAGATACTAACATGGAACAATACCCTATCTCCATAGATAAAACGGACAGATACTCTAATACAAAATCTAGCAGTATGGACTTTAACAAGAATAGACATAGATATATCTAAAAACAAAACAGCATCAAAAAGGGAACATATAAAAGAAACTATACAAAACATCTAACTTCATTGGCAAGGCCACCTGCCATGCCACACAGAGGTGCAAACTGCCCTCCCAGCAAGCGCCATATTCCCAATCCAAAATAGCTGAGCCTTGCAATCAGAATGGTTGCAATCGCCATACATTAAAAATACACACATAAACGTAATATACATCAAGCATACTAAAAATACACAGAGTACAACAAATTATAGATCATCATCATCATCTTCGTCTCCTACAGTTTCTTCCATTCCACCTTCCTGGTTCTTCCTTTTCATCTGTTTCTCCTTCTTCCCCATTCTTCTTTCTTCCTCTGCCTTCCATCTCGTCTTTTTCTTCATCCGCCATGTCATTCCGTACCTTGTACTCCTCATCTTCCATCTCCACCGTTCCTGTTTCCTTCCCTTCCTCATTTTCTTCTTCTTCTTCTTCTGATCCTTCACACTTCTATCTTCCTTTGCCTGACATCTCATCTTCTTCCTACTCCTTTTCTTTGCTTTCCAACTCATCCTTTCATCCATTCTTCTGGTCCTCTTTGCCTTCATTCTCAACCACTTCTCTCTTCTTCTCTTCCACATTTTCCACCTCGTCTGTCTTGTCTTACTCAACAGTTACTTTCTCTTCTTCCACTTTGTTTTCCCCTGTTTCTTCATCACCTTATCTTCTTCCAGTATGTTGTCTTCTCCATGACCTCTTGCACTTTTACCTTCTTCCTTATCCGTTTCTCCTTTCTCTTCTGCCTTTTCCTTTCTTTCACCTGCCTCCTCCCCGTCAGTTTCTTCCATATCACCTGCTTTCTCACTCCCCCCACATCGCTGATAATTTTCTTGTTTTCCTTCAAGTGAATCACTTATCTCATTCACTTCCTCCTCTTTTATCTTATCCTCCTTTTCTTCCTCCTCTACAGCCACTTTCCAGGATTCCAACTCCATACTACTATTAAGTACAGACTTATGGTCCTGTATTTCTTTCCTGAGACTCTCTATCCTTGTGTTCGTGGCCCTGTTGCTCTCCTGAATTAACTTACTTACAAATTCCTTCACTTCTACTATCTGTTTGGTCACTGACACTACATTCTCATTTACAGAGCCTACCTGCTCCTTAATCTCCTTACTCATAGATTCTCCTTGCTTCTTAATCTCTCCTTTTATTTCACTCAGTAGCATTTGTATCAAACTATCGTTCATAACCCCCATTCGTTCCCCTCGTTGGTGTGTCATTTTGTAATTTTTCTAACTTCCCTTTATCGATCTCCACGTTGAGGCGCAATAATTGTAACCGTAGATATTTCTTTCTGGGTTATCGGGGCGTGGTTGTTATTTCACAATTAGGGAGTTTTCTTTTAAAAATAACATCTTTCTCCATTTTATTCTTCTAGTATTTAACACTAAGCATCAATCACTAACACTTCACTTCTCGGGATCTTTTCACACAAAACCTTATCTACTTCCAAGACCAAAAACACAATAAACATCTCAACAGATACTAACATGGAACAATACCCTATCTACAAAGATTAAACGGACAGATACTCTAATACAAAATCTAGCAGTATGGACTTTAACAAGAATAGACATAGATATATCTAAAAACAAAACAGCATCAAAAAAGGAACATATAAAAGATACTATACAAAATATCTAACTTCATTGGCAAGGCCACCTGCCATACCACACAGAGATGTAAACTGCCCTCCCAGCAAGCGCCATATTCCCAACCCAAAAGAGCTGAGCCTTGCAATCAGAATGGTTGCGCAGCCTCCTGTGATATGCTGAATTTTTTCCGGTTCTAGTTGGCATCTTCTGCATTTATCATCCTGAATATTTGCCGTAACTATATATTTAAGATAGTTTTTGGTAGCCACAACTTGATCCTGGATGTAACCATGAACCCTTCAGTCTCAGTGATTAGGGCCGAATTAGTCAACCAGCTGTTCGACGCATCAATGTCGACATGTTTCTGGTTGAGATCATACGGATGACGACCGTGCAGAGCTTTCTGCGTCCACTGCTGAAACTTGATGGCGGAACATTCATCATCAGTGGCTAACTGTATATCCCTTACGTGAAGAAGATCCAGCGGTGTGCACTTGTCATCTGCCTTGACAGCGGCCTGAGGTATGGAAGAGTCATGTCTTCCCAGAAAATATCTCTGAAGGTTCCTCACTTGCCTTGCATGCAATTGGATAATGTCCGTGAGCCCTCGTCCACCTCTTTGACGCGGGATTGTCAATCGCTCAACAGCTGACTTAGGGTGGAGACATCTGTGTTTTGTTAAGATGGTACGTGTTCTAATTAGGATGTTCTCCAAGTCAGTCTGCGTCCATTTGATAATACCGAAAGTGTATGTCAGAGCAGGTATAGGTATTAATAGCCTTAAAGGTGTTCTTTCCATTCAACTTTGATTTTAAAATCTCGTTAAGGCGTTGATTTTAGATAGCTACGGTTCTATCTTTAATACCTTTATGATCAATTCGATTAGATTGCAGGATACCAAGATATTTGTAGTGTACCCATGTGTGATTTCCCATGGAAAATATGCTTCCATCTCCGACAAGCTCAATCACTCAGGCGTGTACCGTTCCCCCACAGAGCGGTTACATATTTAGGATTTGAAACTAAAAGGTATCAACTCTACAATAATACACAACAATCTGAAAAAAAAAGAAAATCCACAGCCTGCTTCCAGTCTCCGACCGGGTCAGGAATGGAATGAATGAATGAAACCCCCAGCTAGCGGCGAGGATATGAACTGTGCCGGCTGCCGAGGCCTGACGCACTCCTCTGGGGCAATGGATTAAATGGATGACAGATGAAATGAAATGATAGTGGAGAGTGTTGCTGGAATGAAATTTTGACAGGGAAAACCGGAGTACCCGGAGAAAAACCTGTCTGCCTCCGTTTTGTCCAGCACAGATCTCACATGGAGTGACCGGGATTTGAACCACGGACCCAGCGGTGAGAGGCCGGCGTGCTGCCGCCTAAGCCACGGAGGCTTACACAACAATATATTCTATTAAATTTAATTTGAGTCTAAATCATGGCTTTTAACACAGCAAAACATTACATTTACATTTATAAACATAGCAAAGCAATAAAATGGAGCATGGAGAAGATAACACACAAGATAATCCCTTAAAACTACCTTCATCTCTGCCCTCTACGGCTGGTGTCATAATCCACAGTTTAGTCCATTGACCAGTCCATATGATTTTCCAAAACCATGCTGTATCGTCTCACTTCACAAAAACAAACAACACTCCCTTAATAAAACAAACAATTATTCACACTTTATCACATCCTAATAATCTAAATATGATTTGATTTATCATTAAATTATGATTATCATTGTAATCATTCAATAAATGGTGCCTCTGCTCTCCTTCCAAACAAATATAATCAAAACTGTTTAATTCTTGCATAATATATACGGTCCTGTCGCTTTACATTTATCTTACAGTTTGTCATATAATTATAACATTGCATACACTTCATCTGAACAACTGTGCATTCATGTTCTAAATCATCTGTACGACTGTATGCATTCATGTCTTAAATCATCTGTACGATTGTGTGCATTCATGTCTTCGATCTCTCTCTCGCCCAAAACATACCTGATTCTACCATGCCTTAATTGTAAGCTACGCCATATGCCTTAATTGGGTCCTTTATATCATTAACTAGTTACCGTTGTGTCGAGATGCCAAACAATGCTACCCATGCACTGCACGTAGCGAAAAATGTAAGGTGTTATCCTTCAGAACTAGGTGTCTCTGTCAGTTAAAACTTATAAAGTTTACAGCTTTCTAACTTGGCCAAAAATGAAGATATCTCGATGATTCTTTCTTAGCAATATGTCTCAATACCCATAGAATTGACTTTTATTATTATAACATTCATTTTATAACAGCTTCAGGGTTCCACAATTTACGTGATTTAATTACTAGTACAGTATAAAGAGTGAGCGCGGTCTGATCCGACCCTCGTCTCGTTCATAATTGCCCTCGCTGCAGGGTTTCTGTAGAAAACATGGCCGACGTTCGCTCTATTGTCACATGTAGCTCGTTCTCACTCCCTCCGAGCAACTTTCACTTATTTTCTCAGACATAAACAACCTTCTCCAAGCCTACCCTCGGCTGTCTGGACGGGTGATCTGTTGTTACAGAATGCATTAGGAATATGGAATTGTTTAAATATTTAAAATCCTAATGCCTTCAATGGCATATTTAAATACAAGTCAAGGAGAGATTCAGATAACATGTTGCCTTGTGGATAATGTCGGCGGCTTTCAATTGGACTACGGTTGGGGCGCTAGACTCTCCCACCGTGTCAGATTCACTCTTCCAGAGATGAATCAATTCACATCCAGCTGGCCGAGGGTCGATATCACGCGTAATGGTTAGGTATCCGTGTTTTCCACCACACGCCTATGATTCCAGTGCCTCGCTGCTTTAATTAGCATATCTGAGTTAGGGTTCCTACTATTACACTCGATTGCTTTCAAGATCCTTCGTATGCTCCACGGCGATACGAGAATTACGACGATTCGCTGACCTGACATTCCGACAACCCAATGTTATTGATCCGTCCTGTATCAATTAAGAAAAATTCTATCAATTAATCTTAGTTTGCTTCTCATTAAGCATCAACAAAAATTTCTGTTAAACATTTCCATTTCCATATTTTATTATCTCATCTTTCCCCGTATAATAGACTCTTTGATATCATGTGACATTTTGACGTTAACATTACAGTGAGCGGTCCCTTGCTTCTTAACAATACTGCTTAATTTTGCCGTTACATTCACCATGTATACAACAATATTCCCTGACATTTATTTATTCATATATTATTATTACTGGCACACCTTTACTTATATCGACACGACGCAACGATATTTACTGTTTATTATAATTGAACATCCGAGTTCTTAACTACTTCGACCCTTCAATCAGATTGCCATTATAATACATTATCTGCAATGAAGTTGCCTAGACTCTGACGTAAATCGAACGTCTTTAACGTGAACATTATTCCAACACAAACATGAGGAATGAAAGTCATTTCTTCATACATAAAAACTTTCACAGGCAATTATTTACGTTACATTCCGGCATATGACGTGCAACATAATTTATACATTGTTATGGTATCATTGTACTCACGTTCTGTTCCTTCCAGGCGGTAACATCCAGTAACATTCCATCTTGCCCACCATAATGGCAAATTAACACTCCATAATGACTTCTTTAATGCACATATTGCTTTGATATTTCACTATTATTTTCACTATACACTGATGCACATATGTGAAGCTTCAGAGGTGTGCAAATTATTAGACTATATTCCAGTTATCCAACATTTCAATTTTTATTTTTCACCACTTTATGCAGTAAAAATGTTTGCTAGGCGATGAAATTACTTAATATGTTCAACCACCATCCATCAACTTGTACAGTTTCCAGCCCCAGGCTGGGTCTGTTTGGAACATAAGCCTCGCCACTTAGTCCTTTCTTCCCACCACCTATCCGCTGTCACTCTGGTCCAGTCCTCGCCTCTCTTCTTGACACATTCCTCCACTCCTCTCAGCCATCTATCTCTTGGTCTTCCCCTTGGTCGTTTCTTCTGCATCTGCATCTCATGTATCCTCTTGGGAATCCTCTTCTCATCCATTCTCTTTAAGTGTCCATACCACCTCAGTCTTGATTTCTCAATCCTACCTTGCAAGGGCTCCTCTTTCACTATTTCCCTGGCCTTTTCATTCCTCAACCTGTCTCTTCTTGTTACTCCGATCCTAATTCGCAGGAACTTCATTTCACCTGCCTGTATTCTGCTTATGTCTCTTTTCTTCAGTGTCCACGTTTCTGAAGCATAGGTCAGTATCGGGATATAGTAGCTTCTGTACAACACTTCCTTACTTTTTTGTGGGACATCTTTATTCTACACTAAGCTCCTAATGCTTCTCAGAAATGCTTCTGCCTGTCTGCCACGTTCCGTAATCTCTTTGTCATTTTTCCCATTTTCCTCCACTATACTTCCCAAGTACTTGAGACTTTCCGCCTTCTTCAGCTGTCCACCTCCAAGTGTTATCCCACTCATTTGTCTGTCCTTTTTCCTGGTCGATACCAGGATCTCACATTTACTGATGTTGAACTTCCATCCGTACTCTCCCACTGTTTCTTCCCAAGCCTTCAGTTGCTCCTGAATTTCCTCCTCCTTGTTTCTCCAGACCATGAGATCATCTGCAAACACCATTGCTTTCATCTTATATTCTCCTATCTTTCCTGCTATCCGTGTCATTACCTCGTCCATAACCACAATAAAGAGAAGGGGTGACTGCGCACTACCCTGTTTCAGGCCACTCATTTGTCTGAACCAGTCTGTACTTTCCCCTCCAACTTTCACACAACTCACACTTCCACAATACATCTCCTTCACTCTGCCTACAGTCCCTTTTTCCACTCCCATGTTTTCCATTGCTTTCCAAACCTTTTCCCTACACACACTATCATAGGCCTTTTCGATGTCCAGGAAGGCCATCAACAGATCCTCTCCAAATTCGTAGTGGTGTTCTTGGAGCTGTCTCACTGAAAATATGAGATCCACTGTTGATCTCCCAGGTCTGAATCCATACTGCTCCTCTCTCAATTTTCTCTCCACTTTGGCTCGTATTCTACTTTCTAATATATTTTCATATATCTTGACACAGTGTGGTATGAGTGTGACTGCCCTGTAATGTCTGCATTCCCTTCTGCTTCCTTTCTTAAATATTGGGACAATTAATCCTTTCTTCCAATCTTCTGGGGTCTTTTTCTCCTTCCATATCACCCTCATCACACGGTACAGCCACTGTTTCCCAACCTCCCCTGCTGTCTTCACCATTTCAACACTCACTTCATCCACACCCGGTGCCCTTCCTCCTTTTATCTTGTCTATAGCCATTTCCAGTTCTCTCCAAGTCAGGTCCTTTTCCATTCCTGTGTTGTCTTCTCCATCTTCCAATGCATTGTCTTCCTCCCTATGACCATTTGGATTCAGCAAATCCTCAAAGTACTCTTTCCACACTGTCTTGAGTGTCTCTCTGTTGTGTACCTCATTTTCGTTTTTGTCCATCATTACCACATCCTCTCCCAGACCTCTTCTCTTACTTTTGACCATCCCATAAAGTACTTTCTTATTTCCTCTGCTGTCTTCCTCCATCATCTCTGTCCACTTTACCATCCACTTCTTCCTCTCCTCTGCGACAGTCTTGTTTGCTTCTTTCTTCTTTATCTTATAATCTTCCCTTGCCAGATCAGTTCTTTCCTGGAACCACACTCTGAAAGCCTTGTTCTTCCTTCCCAGAGCTTCTTTTACTCTCTCATTCCACCATGGTGTCTCTTTACACCGCTTTCTGTTGCTTGTTCTTCCACATACTGCCACTGCAGCTTCCACCATTGTGTTTTTGAATTGCTTCCATTCCTCTTCCCCTGTTTTAGGATTGTCTGTTGGCATCCTTTCCCTTATTATCTTCTGGAATTCTTCCTTGGCTTCCTTTTCCTTGAGTTTCCATACTTTGATTCTCCTTTCCTGGTACTCTGTCCTCTTGCTATCCTTAACAACTCCCAGGTTCATTACAAGTATTCTGTGGTCGCTATCTAAGGCCTCTGATGGTATTACCTTTATATCTCTGACACTTCTCTTCATTTCCCAGTCGTACAGCATGTAATCTACCAAAGATTTCTTTGTTAAATCACTGCTGTATCACGTTACCTTGTGGCTTTCTTTCTTCCGGAACCAGGAGTTGCCTACCACTAAACCGTTTCTCTTGCAAAAATCCAGAAACTTTCTCCCTTCTTCATTCCTGCTACCCCATCCTTCTGCTCCCAATACATTTTCAGATCCTTGCCTTTCACTTCCTACATGTACAATATGTTCAACCAATTGTCTTAATTATATCTTCTTTTAAGAAACTCAGAGTATAATGACTATTTTGAATTTTCTCTAAAAAAAAGGAACCTTACTAATGCAAAATGTGACAAATTTTGTTTTGAATACTTTATTTTAGTTTTCATGTAAATTTGGAGTAGAGGGATAGAAAGTATTTCTTACTAATTGTCCGCTCTTCATCTATCCAAAGTTTCATGGACCATGGATGGAAATCACCTGATTTAGAGGGTACATTCCAAAGTTATTGAAAAAAGAGAAAACGGACTCAGTTCAGGCATCCCTCACAATCTCCAACACCAAACATTCTAGACGCAATTCTTTATGGAAAAGTTGTAAGTCCATACGGAAGAAAACATTACTAAATATGGTAATAAAATATGTCAACAGGTGATCAATAAAATTATTTTGAACAAAAGAAACATGAAAGCATTAAATTCTAATAATATACACACCTCTGTACTGCTTCGTTTTGACATTACACTTTATATATTTTACACTATACGATAAACACATATAACACTTAAGCACTTGATTTTTCTTTACACTGCCGCATTCGGCGATTTTCTCCGCAGAATCCCAGAAATACAGGTTCGATGATTTCCCTCACGACCGATGCCTGGTTCCTGCTATGAATGTCTCGTTCTATCAGCGTGGTGATACTATTTGAACTGGTTTGCGGCAAAATCCTCGCAATTTCCAAAGTTCTACACTAGTTCCTAGCTGCAAATTATGCTGAAAATAATATAACTCAGCTCTCCCATTGTTCCCAATGTCTGAACAATTGCTACACTCGCATATTGTCCCTAACAACATGAATTGTGCTCTAATAACTGAATTCGCAAAATAAAATATGGCATTCTTACTTCTCTGTACTACTTCTCGTAAATACATCTGTTTAATGCGCTTTTCCCAACAACGTGACTTCGTTTCTTTAACATATTTACACTGCGTCTGTACATTACCCGTACACAAGCAAAATCTATTGTCTTTAGACTGCACATATTACGTTCTCATGAGCGACGTGCTCCTCACATTGTCCTCTATTTCCACACATTAAGCTAGTATGAAATAGACTGTCCTTAATTACGACGCCTCCCATACTGTTCTGCTGAATTAATAACTTGATTACAATTAATTCACTTTGCGTTATACTAGCAGAGTAATATACACACATCAAAAAAAGTTTTGCATCACCTCGGTTCCAAGAGTTCCGGAACCGTTAAATACAAAGGGAATAGAGATCAACACAAACAACATTTCAGCTCGTTTTATTGCTCATGAGACCCACACATTGCATGTTGTACCATCATACAGCTAGACTTTCAGCATTTGTGGTCCAGATTGCAGTACACACCACTACCTCTAATACCCAGTAGCACGTCCTCTTGCATTGATGCATGCCTGTATTCGCCGTGGCATACTATCCACAAGTTCATCAAGACACTGTTGGTCCAAATTGTCCCACTCCTCAACGACAATTCGGCGTAAATCTCTCAGAGTGGTTGGTGGGTCAAGACGTCCATAAACAGCCCTTTTCAACATATCCCAGGCATGTTCGATAGGGTTCATGTCTGGCGAACATGCTGGCCACTGTAGTCGAGCGATGTCGTTATCTTGAAGGAACGCATTCACAAGATGTGCACGATGAGGTCGAGAATTGTCGTCCATGAAGACAAATGCCTCTCCAATATTCTGCCGATATGGTTGCACTATGGGTCGGAGGATGTCATTCAGGTATCGTAAAGCCGTTTCGGAGCCTTCCATGACCACCAGTGGCGTACGTCGGCCCCACATAATGCCACCCCAAAACATCAGGGAACCACCACCTTGCTGCACTCGCTGGACAGTGTGTCTAAGACGTTCAGCCTGACCAGGGTGCCTCCAAACACGTCTCCGACGATTGTCTGGTTGAAGGCATATGCGACACTCATCGGTGAAGAGAACGTGATGCCAATTCCGTGGGGTCCATTCAGCATGTTGTTGGGCCCATCTGTACCGCGCTGCATGGTGTCGGGGTTGCAAAGCTGGACCTCGCCATGGACGTCGGGAGTGAAGTTGCGCATCATGCAGCCTATTGCGCACAGTTTGAGTTGAAACACGACGTCCTGTGGCTGAACGAAACGCATTATTCAACATGGTGGCATTGCTGTCAGGGTTCCTCCGAGCGGCAATCCGTAAGTAGCGGTCATCCACTACAGTAGTAGCCCTTGGGCGGCCTGAGCGAGGCCTGTCATCGACAGTTCCTGTATCTCTGTACCTCCTCCATGTCCGAACAACATCGCTTTGGTTCACTCTGAGACGCCTGGAAACTTCCCTTGTTGAGAGCCCTTCTTGACACAAAGTAACAATGCGGACGCGATCGAACTGCGGTATTGACCTTCTAGGCATGGTAGAACTACAGACAACATGAGCAGCGTACCTTCGTCCTGGTGGAATGACTGGAACTGATCGGCTGTCGTACCCCCTCCGTCTAATAGGCCCTGCTCATGCATGGTTGTTTACATCTTTGAGCAGTTTTAGTGACATCTATGAACAGTCAAAGGGACTATATCTTGGATACAATATACACAGTCAACGTCTATATGCCGGAGATCTGGGAACCGAGGTGATGCAAAACTTTTTTTGATGTGTGTATTATCTTAGTGCGCGAATTGTTTCGAATGACCTTACTCACATGTTGCACTCGTATTAATATTGTATTTAACAGACTTACTCTGATTTACTTCACTCGCCATTATATATCGCACTTGTGTGAGCTATTCACTGACTACTTGTAAAAAAGTTAGAGTCCTTTGTGTGTGGCGTCCTTTTAGGATACAGAGCGACATGCATCCTGCCCTGCGATTTGGTATAACTGACTTCGACTGACCTCGCTTCTCTCCTCTTGCTGGCTTATATAGAATTTGGGACGAAACCTAGTTCCCTTAATTTTCTGGAGCGTCATTTCCTTTCACAAGGCTCTTTCTGGCCTGGCAAAGCATTCATTTTATTAGTCTTGACGCGTAGGTTCCATAACTGCTCGCGTGCTTGTGATTCGATCACTCAATTAATTACAAATAATTAATCTTTTCATAGCGTCCTGACACCGTCTCAGCGGTGATTCCCCTTCTCATGTCCATGATCCGTCCGCTGGCCTCCGCACGAAGTGTCCTTCCACACCTTCCTTAATACAGCTCCGATTTTGATGATTGATGTCTTGATAATTAGCCCTCTTGAATTTCATTCACAGAGGTGTCACTCACATGACCGTGGATGATTTTGATTAGGAGTAATCAATGATTGTCTTTTCCCGCTTCCCCCACTATGGTCTACTTCCATTGTGAGCTGGGGATTTTTCGGTCCAGACTTGCGGTCCCCCTCCTCCTAAGACGCTCAAAAGAAGTCCCAGATGACAGAAGGGGCATCTGTCTGCTCCTCCCCTTTTCAAACGCGATATGTCAACTGTCACAAACTCCAAGTTCTCGTGTCTAGCATAGAAAATCGTGAGCTTTGCCATAGTATCATACAGTTTTTCTCCCTTATTTCTGTGCTATTTCACAAAATAACATCAGATTTACATTCATATTCCATCAATAATGTCATGTGGCATATCTCTAAGGGTTTGTCTCAGCTAAACTCCCTCAAAGATCCTGAGTTCATTTCTCATCTGCAGTCCCTGACTGCTCTTAATATTCCCAGCGTGCCAGGTTCGACACCAGTCAGCCTAATGCCCTCGGGCACAGTAGGTCTCATTATCTTCCATAGGCTTTATGAAACAACCGTCATCAAGTTGAAATGCTCGGGCCTCTAATTTTCCACGCCGAATGGTGAGGGTGCAACACTTATCTAATCCGAAGAACATTCAAATATCAGAAGAAAATGAAGCAGTTATTGCAATTAGATTGTCGATGTGTTTCTCAGAGGATGCATATAGTTTAATGTCATCCATATACATCAAATGAGAAATTTAGTATTTCACTATACCATGGTGCTTAATTGGAAAACCACACTTTGCATTGTTCAGCAATGATGATAGCGGATTGAGCGCCAAACAGAACTATCGAGGGCTCAAATTGTCACCCTGAAAGATACCCATTTAGATTTGAATAAATCCCGATTCCATACATGTGTCTCCATTAGATATTAATAAATCGGTCCCCCAATGGGACATCATATATTGCACACTTATAATAATCGCAGGATAAACTTTATATATCTTCAGGATTTGGATTAACCAGGAATGTGGCACTGAATCAAACGCTTTCTTGTAATCAATAAAGGTCATGTTCCATAGTAACTACATCGATTACAAGTTACTTTTTGCAACCTTGAGACTTCTTCATGCACCCCTTCTGCTCCTCAGCCAGGATGTTATGAAGATTTATGGGTTCACAAATCTTATGTGCAATGCAAGATGTAAATATCATGCTTTGATTCATACTAAGAGGATCTCAACTCCAATGTCGTAAAGTTATTTCCCAATTAGAAGGGTCCACCACGTGGCGCAGTGACTAAAATTCTCGGCTGTCACCTCGGAGGTCAGTGTTCAATTTCCCGACTCTAGCAAGAAATGTAATTCTCGTTTAAAACTTAGAATGGGGTACACTCAGCCTCGTGAGACAGAACTGAGAATGAGCTGGATTCGATTCCCAATTCAGCTATCCTGAAACTGGTTTTCCATTGTTTCTCCTACTTCTATTCCAGGATAATGCTGGGATGGTACTCAAATTAAGACCACTGCCCCCCATACCCAAACGCAGGTAAAATACACACACTAGTACGGCCAACGCAGTGACACAGGTTATTAGACAGATTTCACTCACACCGAAGTACACGAGGCTACATGACCACGACGTCACAAAGCCCTTAAGTGAATCAACAACAACAACAAACAATTGGAAGCCCTGCAAGCTTTATCAATTCTCCTTCTTAGCTACAGCTTCATATTGAAACAATAACTCCACCTTAAGTGGCCCGAATGAAAGCATATTGCAACATCGTAAAGTTCCTGTGCAGTAATATTGCGCGACACTGTTTCTTCTGCACGATACGATATTGTAATAGCATGTAGGTTTAAGAAAGATGTTTGTTGTTGTTGATGATGATATTTTAAGGGTTTCGCGATATCGTGGTCATGTAGCCTCGTGTACTTGGGTGTGTGTAGAAGTTGTCTGATAACTTGTGTGTGATGTCTATACACCAAAAACTGGGAGACCACAGATTCTAACCGAAAAGCATGGCATCGCGTCGGCTTGTCCACAACACTTCAAACTCGAACGTCGAAGACATGCAGTGGATATACGACAGGCAATGAAAGAACGAATGGCCGCTCAAGGGAACAATCCTCAGCGAGTTGTGGGTGAAATATATGTTTGTGAACATTGTGGAAGAGTTTGCGGCTCCAGAATTGGTCTACACAGTCATCAGAGGACCCATAGACATTGAAGTCTTGTAGTCCCAAAGAAGACATCATACTCGTTAGCGTGTGATAAGCCTATCATCATCATCATCATCATCAAGCTTGCCACGGTGGGTGAGTGGTTAACGTGTCAGTCTACTAACCCCAAGCTTGCAGGTTCGCTCCTGGCCGTGGTAAGTGATTTGTTTGAAAGGCGGCAAAAATTACGACACGCCTGTCATACGATATCGGCATGTCAAAGAACGCATTTCAGTAGGCTGTGTTCATAATGGCAAAATTAATCTCGGGAGTTTCCGCCAACTCAAAGTTCCTCATTTCTCTACTAGAAAGCGCTATAGTGTTCAAGGAGCTTAGATATCTAACCTCCTTGACTTTCATAGCGCTTCAAGGAACAACGAAATTCGACATGCAAGCTACCTTCTGGGTGTCAAATTACAAAGCTTGCACCCGGCATCCGAGGCTATACGATATTATTATTATTATTATCATCATCATCATCATCATCACTAGTGTATATTTGTAATCGAGGTAGGATTTAGAAAGGAAGCGGCCGTGGCCTTCTGTTAAGTACCAACGCGGCATTTGCCTGCAGTAGAAGTGGGAAACCACTATAAACCGCTTTACAGAATGGCTCAGTTAGGAATCATACCCAGCTCTTCTGAGTTTAGCCTCACGAGGCTGAATATACCCCGTTCTAGCCCTCTGACCAGAATTAAATTTCTTGGCAGAGCCGGGAATCGAACCCTGGCCTTTGCGATGACAGCCAAGAATGAACAACGTAACGAGACATTCGTTTAAGATAGACATGAGTACTAGTCCTATTATAGCTGTTAAACCATGGTAGCAGTTTGGTACAACTTGGTCATCAACTCCATGCCGTTGGATGTGTGTGTGACGACCACTTTGTGTAGCAGAGATTCGCATTTTTGGATGTCACCCCTGAGGTCCGGGGTCAGCCATTTATTTTCTGGTAAAGAGGGTTTCTTTTCCTTTTCTTCGGTGACTAGCATGTGATGTACAAGCTGCCCTCATAATCTACGTTCGTGTACTCTGTGAACCAGTTAACGACGTCTAATCTTATCCAGTCATTTCATAAGACGGACGAATATTTTCAATAATATATTTTATATTTTTTTCTTGAAAACTGCAACAGATTTACCCAAAAACTTGCTTCGATACAGAAATTTAAATTTAATCTCAAACTGTCTAGAAAGAAGTTCCTTCAGCCATAAAAAGCTTGGAAGGTTAGTTGGTTGGTTCCTCAGTTTAGGGGCTGCGACAACGTGGTCATGTAGCCCCGTGTACTTTGGGTGTGTGTAGAATCTGTCTGATAACCGGTGTTAATTGTGATAACTGTGTTACTGTGTGTTATCTGTAATTCAGACGAGGACTGCTGATGATCAATTTAAAGTAGTTCCTACTTTTGCTACCAAATGCTACCGTCAACGACACCTAGCCGCGAACTTGGCTACTAGATTCCACCGCAACCGGCACCTGGCAGCGAACGTTGTAACTTAATAGAGCGTTGATCAAATCTAACCTACAAATTTAGCTGCACACAATTGTAGTTAGTGGAAGGTTCTTTTTCATGCCATAAATGTATGACATGGCACCGTCGCGCCGTTTTTCCTTCCCCTCCGAAGGAAGACATCCTGTGGGATTTTTAACGCTCTTAAATAATCAGACGCCTTCGGCCAGGTTTGAACCCGCGTTCTAGGTCATAGAAGCTCAGCATGCTACCAACTACGCCACCGAAGCCGCCCCAAATACTGGCTTTGATACAAAAAAATTAATATAATCTCAAACTGTGTAGAAAGAAGTTCCTTGAGTCATATAAATCCTATACTTTTTCAACAAACTGAAAAATACCTCTGACAAATTTTACTTGACAAAGAATATTCGAATGCTTCATGGGTCGATACAATATTATCATCAGACTGTGCTACAAAACAATTGAGAGTAATCTTATTTTTAATTTTGAAGCGTATAAAATACTTACGCAACTGAACGGTGGTTTTCTCAGCTGTGTCTGCTCTAGTCAGTGTTAGGAGTACCAACAGGATAAGTAGATGGCTCTTGGATCGTTTCATGGTAAACTAAAAACCTGCAAATAAAACATGTACGGTATTTATGTATTTATTTACGCGAATCAGAGGCAGATAAATAATATTGTACATATAAAAGCAAAGGATAAACATGGAATTATACATATATATATTTACAATCAAACTGTCTTTGCCCAGAAACGAGCAACTGCTATATTATTTGCTTTTGCCTTGAACAACTCCTCCTCACTGCAAGAATCAGGGCAGCATAAGCACTGATACAGATGCTTTGTTGTCTGTACCTCTCAATATTCACAAAGTGTTGATTCTCCAACAAAGCCAGAGAAGAACTGTGGGCAGCCAAAATCTATCATCTTTCAACAGCCAACAGGGGTAACACAAGCAGAATGCTTACCAGTCGGACACAACTTGGACTGGATCATTTGGAAATCACTAAACAGATTGCGAGCAGGTGTTGGCAAAACTAAGGATAACCTAATGGAAAAAAAAGTTGTACGGAAATGTATTGTAAATAAGTTTTGGTTATCCGGTCATTTATTGACCTACCCCGCTGCGTAGCCGTGCTTGTTAAATCGTGCACTACGATCGCATGGGAAGCTGCAGCAAGTACAAAGGTCGTGGGTATTCGCTGACAACGGGTAACCTAAGTGCGCTTTTCCCCGGATTTTTCCACATTTCCTTCAGGCAAATGCCAGGATAGTACCTTATTTCAATTCCAGGGGCACCTACCTCATCCCTGTCCCTAATACAGCTTCACACACTACTACAGTCATCACATTAAATACAGAGTATCAGACACGTGGTTGATGACTAAGATGCCCCAAGCAGGTAACAATGAATTATTGACAACAATTTAGGCGGCTTCGGTGGCGTAGTTGGTAGCATGCTGA
Source organism: Meconema thalassinum (assembly GCA_946902985.2). Classification (NCBI taxonomy): domain Eukaryota; kingdom Metazoa; phylum Arthropoda; class Insecta; order Orthoptera; family Tettigoniidae; genus Meconema; species Meconema thalassinum. The sequence goes on from OX336396.1 coordinate 169,066,210, forward strand.
GATTCTATGTCCAAGATCGCGGGTTCAAATCCGGCCGAAGTCGTCGGATTTGATTAAGAGCGTTAAAAATCCCTCAGTATGCCTTCCTTCGGAGGGGAAGTAAAGCCGGCGGTCCCATGTCATAGATTTATGGCATGTTAAAGAACCTTCCACTAATTTCACCTGTGTGAAGCTAAATTGTATAGGTTAAGAATGTAAACAACGCTCTTAGGTTCCTACGTTCGTTGCCAAGAGCCGACTGCGGTGGCGCCTGGTAGCTAAGTTCTGAACTAGTAGTCGTTGACGGTGGCGTTTGGCGGCAAAAGTAGGAACTGTTTGAAAACTTCAAAAGTCTGCAGTCCTTTCATGAATTAAAAAACAGATAACACACACTAATACGGTCATCACAATTAACACCGGTTATCAGACAGATTCTACACACACCCAAATTACACGTGCCTACATGACCACGTTGTCGCAGCCCCAAAACTTAAGAACCAACCAACAACAATTTATTGACCGCCTAATTCTGACAGATATTACAATAGGCTATTCCTCGAGATACGAGTATGATTGTCTTCCAAGGTACGGTTATATAAATCTAGGTTGTAAACCAATATTAGGCCTAATCATATGTTATGAGTTCTTTGGTGACTGTACAGTCCAATCCGAGAACCCCAGGCTCTTCCACAATATTGGCACACAAGGTCTTGAGCAGCCAATTGATCTTGGGGGTTGATCATTCTGCGATTCATGCGCTCTTTTCTGGCATTTTTTTTAGGTAGATTTCATTCGAATGCTAACTATTTCAGCCTGAATCCTTCTTCCCTCTTGTTCGAAAAGCATGTGGCCTTGATGGACGTTGCGGTGCCACTCAGATCGGTTGGATGCGACAGCCTTCCAGTTAGCTGTATCAATTTGTCATTTCTTCATGTTGGTCTTCAGAACATCTTTATAGCCCTTTTGCTGCCCACCCTGCTTTCTCTGACTGACATTCAGCTGGCAATATAAGATTTGTTTTGGGTGGCGGGACTCAGGCATGCGAACTACATGTCCTTTCCTCCGAAGTTGGTGTTTTATTATGAGAGCCTCAATACTAACAGTGTTAGCTTCCTCTAATACACTTGCATTAGTGCGCCGGTCCTGCCATCTAATACCAAGAATTCTCCTAAGGCATCTTTGATGGTATTTTTCTAGAGATAAGAGGTGCCTTCTGTAAGTAACCCAGGTTTCGCAGCCATAAAGCAGAGTGGGAACTACAACAGCTTGGATCCATTTATTTCTCCGTTGACGAGGTCTGCAAGTTGTTGTCATCTTTACCCCCCAATTCCGCTACTGGGCCTGATAATATACCCGCAAGAATACTCAAAACGTGTGCTCAGGCCCTCGCTCCATCCATCTGTTCAATATTTAACACCTCTTTTCAATATGGGAAATTACCATCTGATTGGAAAATCAGCAACGTTGTTCCTGTCCACATAACTGGTAATAAGGAATCAGTAGCCAACTACCGACCCATATCGCTGACATCCATATTGTGTAAAGTAATGGAGCGCCTGCTATCGTGGGAGATGTTGGGTTTCCTGAAGAAAAAAAAGACAGGTTCTCTTAACGAACACCAACATGGGTTTCTACATGGACGTTCCTGTATAACGCTCTCACTTCAGCTGTGGACGACTGGCAACAAACTTTGGAAAGAATGCCAGGCGGTCAAGTGGATGTCGTTACTCTCGATTGGACCAAGGCTTTTGATCAGATTCCCCATTCACGTCTGTAAATATTGATAAACTGCACTCCTACAGCTTCGGTGGTAAACTAGTGGGGTGGTTGACTGACTTTTTTACAAACTGGCATCAGAGAGTAGTCTTCCAAGGCGCTCATTCCTCTACTGTTTTGGTCCCATCTGGTGTCCCTCGAGGATCTGTCCTTGGCCCTTTACTTGTCAACATATTCATGTTGGATCTTTTCCATGCAGTCTCCTCAAACATCTACCAATACGCCGAGGACACAACCCTCTATCGCAAGATCAAAGACGATAGTGATCTCGCCGTCCTACAGGAGGTTCTAAATAATATAAGTGTCTGGTGCAAAATTAACGGCCTGGCTGTCAATTCTTCCAAAATTAATCTAATCTCCCTAACCCGTAATCGAATTCCAGCGGCCAACCCTTATCACTTTGAAAACACTCCGATTCCCCGTGTGCAGTACGTCAAACTTCTTGGACTTAACACCACTTCCGACCTGAAATGGAACACCCACACCGACGCAGTGAGGAACCAAGCTGCCCGCCAACTGGGTAGGCTAAGCAGAGATCTACGTGGCTGCCGCACCAAAGTGAAGAGGATCGCCTACCTGAGTCCAGTGCGCCCACTGCTAATTCACACGTGCCCTTCATGGAGCCCCGGTACCAAGGGAAATATCCTTAAGCTAGAACAGATACAAAATCGTGCCACTAAATTCAATCTTTCGAAAAATTCCGACGTAGACGCTAATATCAGACGCCAAAAATGTAGCCTTCCATCTATTGAGAACCTATTTACCCAAATTGATTTGTTATACCTGCGAAAACATTTTAATAATACAGACTCATCTGCTATTTTAGACAAAATTTCCCTTGGCTACCGATCAGCTCAGAAGGGCCGCAGAGTTACGCTGTACGCCCCACTACCCAGGACTGAGTCGTACAAACTAGGTTTTGTAGATAGATCGGTCGGTGCATGGAACAGCCTACCGTGTTCCCTGAAGGCCAGCAACAATAATGCCGTTCAGTTCAAGAGGAAGCTTCAGCATTATTTGTTCAACAAGTAGGTTGCTCTTCATAAATTATGCCCCGATTCTTTGTTGTGTTAGTGTTCCCCGTGAATCTCTATTTGCAATATTTATTTGATCTCTTCTCTTGTTGTTCCTCCCTTATCCTATATAAATGTGCATTTACCATCCCCCTAATGCATACTGTAAATAATGTAATCATTGCTCGGTTCTCACTATTTGCCATCTTGTGTACATATGTAAATATAACCCAGTATTGAACCCATGTACCATGGCCTCAAAGAGAGTCGAATCCATGTACTTTGAGAAAGGAATGAAAGAATCATACAGTTTCTAAGGGAACGGAGAGAGATTTCAAGCCAGGATTACAGGCTAACATTGTGCAAGCGCTAGGGCCAGGTGTTCCTTAGATGTGCTCATGCCTCTTGACATTTATAAGGAGCCAGTCATGGATATTATTAGAACGAGTGGAAAGTTTTGACTGTAAGACGAAGAAGCTGGACTCGGAAATTGCTCTTACGTTGCAGGAATATGGCAACCTCGCTGCTGAGTCAGAACAGGAATAATTAAATTTAACCCGTTTACGAGTATAAAAATAAGTAAACAGATACAGTACGGTGAATCAATTTGGATTAGAGATTTTTGTGTAAAGAAAAACCTTGTAAAAATTGCACAGGAGAAAACTGCAAACGCAAGTAGACGTCATTGGGGGTTCACCGAGACCCAAGGAGTGGGAGAATAAAAAAAGAACAGCACCACCCACACAGTTGAGGACGAGAAATTAATTAATATCTCGGAAATGCACGATCGATTTCTATGGACAGGAAGATTATTTTACGTTTGGAAGACGAGCTGTCTGGAGATACGATTTTTATAATTGTGCGACAATTAGTTCAAAAGTTGGTCACGAAAAGGACTAGAGTTTTATCTTTTTTTTTGGCTGAAAGATATAAAACTCCTGGCCTCACCAAGCCAATCATGCAGTTATTCTGACAGCCCGTGAGGGGGTGTTACTCTGCATCAGTGCATGCTGTCTACGAGAGCCCGTGAGGGGAACGTCACGCTGTATCAGTACATGCAGTATTAGTCCGTCCAGGGGGGCGTTACGCTGGAGCATCATAATCATCAGTCTACGAGCATTCCGTGAGCGGAAGTGCTGCACCACATCGTATACGCAGTATTCAAGAGCCCGTGAGGGGGACGTTAAGCTGTATCAGACATTGATCCAGAGCCTGTGGGAGGCTATGTTACAAGTTCACCGAGTGTAGACCAGTTACGATATAAGTACGCTACGCTGAGGGTTAGCAGTTCGAGACTTTGAAGAGTCCTAAATTATAAAGAATATTAAATATACGGACTTTAAAGCAATATCGCCAAAGTAAGATACAGCGATCAGTAGGGAACTTCGAGTTCCAGAAGAATACTAGTTCAATACAGTTACGAAGTTATAAGAACTCCAACAAATAAACGGCGTTACGTCTAGTAAAGACATTGTTAAAGACATTAAGTCCGGTAAAGGAACTAAACAGTAATTACGATCGCGAAAGATAGAAGTTCAAGCGAAAGGAACTTAGGAACTTAGGTTCGAAACCAGAGGGAAACGTACTCTAGTGAGAAAACGTCAAAAATATACGATAGACAGTATACGGTCCTCGAAGGGAGGCCAAGATATAGAAACTAAACGGTACGATAGACAGTATACGGTCCTCGAAGGGAGGCCAAGATATAGAAACTATAGGGGGCGATAGACCACCATATATAAGTAGAGGTGACGGCAAAGTAAAGACATTTATCGCCTAGTTAAAGCAGATAAAGTAAGCCGAGTAATAGACAATAGAAGCGGTTTTGAGAGACTGAAACCAGTAGTTTCCATTGTAGGAGAGAGAAACTTTGAACGAGTAAAATCACACGTCCAATGCAGGTCGATAGTATTCACATCAGGGATCATCAACAGTCGACAGAAATTGTAAAAATCGTTGAGATACACCCGTGTGATAGGAGTGAAGTGTAAATATTGTAAGAAAAGAAATAAGAGTGTCATTTTAAGTGTTTTAGGTAAAGTGAAGGCGTTTTATGCACAGTGATATGTGTTATAATATGTACCAGAGTAATATTTTTTAGTGTTTTAATGTGTGTTCAAAACGGATACACCAGTGTATAAAAAAAATGTTGTCAGTGTTAAATATAGTGAATATGTGTCAAGAAATTTCTGTACATAAGATGAGATTGTACAATATGGAGTAGGTCAAGAAGGTGGGCCAAAATGTCACATCAAACGAGAATAAAGGTCAGAAAGCGACCTTAAACATGTAAGTAAAGATTTTCATTATGTTTTGGTGTCGGGAAAAATTTTGTGTACAATTTCACCGGAGTTTTGAGTAGAAGGGATGTTTTTAAATGAATAATAACTAAATAAGAACGCGATCTGAACGAAAATAAGGTTTTAAGAAATAATAAATAATTATATGAAATAATAAATCCTGTAGAGGAAATGCATGGAATAAAAATGTCAATATTTAATGAATGTTATAAAAGCAAGCGTGATAATAATAATTATAACAAAGATATTTACATAAAGGTAAATTTGAATTATCTGAAAGAAATAGCTTTTGAGCTTTTTTTTAAGGAATGAAAACATGATGTGAATAACAAGGTAAAGAAATCTAAATAAAGATTAAATTGAATGATATAAAAATATAGAGCGTTGAAGCCTTAACAAATGTATAAGACATGATGTGACTGCATGTTCTTAAAAAGGGAGCGATTTATTGTCAACGGAAAAGATTAATATAAGAATTAAGATATGTATCAATTGTTACTATGAAATTTATCAGTTCTTTGGAAGACATTCGGCCGTAAAGTAATGTGTAACGTAATGGAACGCAATTAAATAAAAAGTCACGCTAGGAACGCGTAAAAGTTAAAGTACTTGGTAAATTACTTATGGAGGGTAGTTGATTGCAGTGAATTGAGATATGTTGTAAGTCCTCTAAATTGTGACGTGGATCACGAGGCCATGTGTGTATTATTTAAATGGGAGCTAATGTATGGTATTATTGAGCGTAGGTCCTGTAAGCTACGGCTTGACCCTAAATCGCGTTTTGTATAAGTCCTCTGATGTGGAAATGTTCCCGAGGCATGTTAAGAGATTCGAACCTAGAATCCTCTTGTTGTTATAGCCCCTAATTATTCGTCGTATAATGTGTATTAATCTTCCCAATCAATGAGGACCCTCTCATAATTAATAAATGCCAAGGTTACGAAAGTGGTTTATGAGCCAAAGAATATTGTTGAATGAAAATAAGCGAGTAAAAGCCAGGTCTCTCCACAGAACTGAGAATAATGTGAAGGTTTGTTTTAAAGCATTGAGGAGAGCTGCCACCGTAGGTTAGGCAGAGAGTCGCTTTCCTTGTCATAAATCACGCCCGAGTATAATGGCCTGACCCTCATAGAGCGAGGGTGGGTAAAACCGTCTTGTAAGATGTGTTAAATACACCGTGAGTGTTTAAAGTTGTTAATGACCCGGGCGTTGAACCGAGGTCCTTGTAGATTGATATTATCGCTTGCCAATTCAGATCGTAGTTTTCTTATGTGATAATGGTCTTATAAGACAAATGAATTAAATAAAATCCCTATTGTAATATTGTATGGAAAAGAAGGAATCCACGAGTTTTGTGAAGATAACTAGGTTTCGGGAGTGATCATAGTTTTTGACTTTGTCAAGTAATCTTTATAACTCTGGAGTACACAAATAGTTTTTCCGATCACCGTAGTGAATTTGCAAAACTTGAGAGAGATAGTAAATACGGAGAACATGTGATATGCCCAAATATTGAAGTGAATAATTAACATGTAATTTTAAATGTAATTATATATTTGTTTTGATGATAAGAAAAGATAAAAATAATTCTTGAGGTGTACAAAAATATGACACCATTATTATGGGAAAGTATCGAGCCAAATAAGCTCGTAGTTATTTGGAACTTTAAGATAAGTACTTAATGGAAGTGAAAATAATCGTGAATTGTTGGTTTTAAAGAAAATCGTGTGTTTTAATCTAATATTTGTTTTATTTTTATGCTATTCCTTGTTCACTTTGGACAAGTAGAATGATATTGGTCAGTAGTTTATGTGTTTATTTGTTTGTAGCGCCATAATTTTTGATTAATTAAATGTGTTAAAATAGGAGTTGATTTTGTTGTTATTTTTGCAAGTGTATCCTCTATTTAATCCAAAATATGTAAGTCACAGAGTGGGAGAACTTACCGCAGCCCCGAAAAATCCCGAATTGAGCAATGCTGGCATACTGTGATTTGCATATTTCTTGCTGCAAGGGCACAGGGGGGTGAATAGAAATACTGTGCTTGGATTAATAATTAGAGGAACACTAAAGACGGTCGATTCATGTAAAAGTAAAGTAATGATAGTAGTAGCTACAACGTATAATGTTAACTGACCGCATTGGGTCCCTAGAAACTCACACCGAGCAGCCCTGGATTTAAACAACCCCCTATCAGACATTTCATGGCGCCCAGTACGCAGGGCTGAGTTTTCCTAGGGAAAACCCGAATTTTCTCGAAAAATCAAAATTTTCATTTTTTTTTGAAAAAAAAAATGGTTTTTCGAAATTTTGAATTTTAAATACTTCCATAAAGATCTTTGAGTTTGAAGCAGAGTATCAAAAGGGTACGGTGTAGTAAACACCCGTACCAAAGTAAATATTAAAAGAAATTGGGACACAAAGGTTCAGATTACTATCTCTCAAGCATGTTTTAGCGATGTGGCATGGGTAGCCCACTATAGTCTAATATGATGTCATTAATTGAAGAGAGGCGGAGGCTCTCAGAGAATGTAAGGATAAAGAGTAAAGATAAAAATAAAATTACAGATGTTAAGAAGTGCCTGAGGGAGCATTTTAATAAAGAGATGGAGGAAATGATAAAGATAAATAATGAAGTTTGGGAGGCCAAGAAGGCAGAAAGTAAAGCTAGAGATAGTCAAGAGAACCTCCAAATAGATGATAAAGAGTACCCAAATAAGGAAATTGTAAAGGTTTCTGTAGAAAGCATGCGTGCACCTGGAGACATAGTTACACGAAGAGAAGGTAACATGTCTGCAGACAACAGGGTAACAAATGAGCCTTTAGAGCGTCCAAAGGAAAAAGAAAAATGTAAACCGAGTCCAAGGGAGAATGAAATTAATACCGAGGATGATAATAGTAAAGGTAATTCAAAGTCTCACGTAGAAAGGCAGGTTCAAATAGGCTCGGAAAGCGAAGGGAAAAAGAACGATAGTCTTTGCGTTCAGGATCAGGAAAAGGTAGAAATGGCGACTTGGGATGAAGTAAAAGAATTCTTGGATATAATTAGGGAAATGCGGAATGAGCATGAGAAGATGGATGACGAACTTTGGGAATTAAAGGATTTAAATTCAAGGGTGAAAGAAGGAATTGAGGAACAAAGAGAAAGTATTTCCGAGGAAATAAAGAAGATATCTGAGCTCCGTGAAAGGGCAAGAAAAAATTGGTATACAATACCCAAACAGGAATTAGAGGAATTGTACAAAGAAATCCCTAAAGTTAAAGAGTCATTAAGAGAAACAAAGAAGAAATTTGCAGAACGTATGGTGAAAGAAGGAAAAATGGAATTAACTTCGTGGGAACAGATAAAGACATTTGTGGGGGAAATTAATGAGATAAGGGAAAAATGGTCGGAGGTACATGATAAATGGAATCACATTTGGTGGAATACCTTTTATCCAAAGCCAAAAGAAGGAGATTACGTGCAGGAACAGAAACAATGGATAGGAAAAGAAAAGAGTAAGATGCATCAGTTCACGATGAGCATGTATGATGAACAAGATATAATAACTGTTCAGGAGTTAGCTGAATTGAGAAAGGTTAAGATTTCGGAATACGAAGAAATATTTGAAGCCATCCAAAAGAAATATGAGGAATACATGTGGGAGCAGAACCGTCAGGCAAATGAAATAGTTGCCCAAGAGGAAAAACAAGCTGAAATTGAAGAAGAAAAAGAAGTAACGGTGCCAGAGGAGCCCAAAATTGATATTAGAGAAGAAAAACAAGAAGAAGAAATCGTAATAATTCCAGTGGAGACTGAGAACAACCTTGAGATCCTTCCTGAAGAAGATATGGATACTCAAGAGGAAGTAGTAAGTCCAGACCAGGAGGATAGCCAAAGTGGAAACGAGCTGCGAAGTGAAGAGAATCATTTTGATAAAAAGGTTGAGCTGGAAGAGCCAGAAATAATCTCCGAACAGGAAATAATGAAAGAAGCGGAAGTTGAAGAGATGGAAATAATAATTCCTGAAGAAATGGAGAAAGGAAATGAAACCATAATAGAAACTATTGTCGAAGCACCGATAGAAACAGAGGTTCAAGAGTTCATGGAAATTGAAAAGGAAAACCCCGAAGAGATTCAGGAAGATCAGGAAGATAAAAGGGCATTAAAAGAAGAAGAAGAAGAACCAAAATTGAAAGCACAGATCCTGGAATTAATGATTAAATATCAGGACTGGCAACAAAAGAAAAGAGAAATGGAAAGAGGTCCAAACACGAGCCAAGAAAACCTCAAAGGAAAAGATGAGATTGTTGGAGATAATGAAAAGAAGGAAGGAGATGCCTTTGAAGAAAATCAGGAAAGAGGAAAACCGCAATTGGTAGTCGGTTTACAGGAAAACAGATACCCCATGGAAATTAGGAAAGGAGGAGAGACAATGTACAATGCCTTAGAGGAAGAGGACGCTCAGGCATATTTCAGTTGGAAACTTCGTAAAAAGAAAGGGAGTGATAAAAGGAAGAGACAGAAGGGAGATCTGAAGGATCTAAAGCATTGGAAGAGTCGAAAAAAGAAATACTCTTTCGAAATGCCATCTCGATGCGAGATGAAGGAAAAGAATTATTCCATTGGAACCAACGGGTTAAGGCTGTGCGGTCAAAAATTAAAATTTTGTTTTTATTTTTATTTTTATTTTTATTCTTAATCTCTAATGTAGGTCTTTGTGAGACATTATATGCGTTTTGCAGAAAATAACGACGGCTCGTTTGCTGAGGACATGGCTTCAAAGTGGCTATTTTGAGCGTTAAAGGTACGATCACCACGACGAAACTAATAATCGGAAGACACCGAAATTTCTCTACAACAACCCCTGTAGTAGTACCTGCAATAGGAACAATTCTTATTTCGAAATTCAAAGTTTGTATTAACCTCTTCAGATTTGAATACCATTTTTAGTGAGAAAAAATTGTTATATTAACTTCAAAGTTAGATTAATTTGAAGTGGATCTTATTCTGAGCAGTAGAAAAGTTTAATAAAGAAAATTGGTTCAGCGATATACCCGTGGTGCATGCTCCTTTCAGACTCTAAAAAACGTTGGCTGAATCAGTCACACACACATACACACATGCCCGCACACACACAGCGGTAAGACAAGGTCTTGGGCAAGAGCGCTCTCAGGCACCTGCCTTCCCCTCTCCATCAACACCTTTGCTATCGCAGCTTCCGCCCCCTCCCACCCTGACTCATCCTGCCAGGCTACACGACCACAGTCTAGAGGAAATCGTAGAAGTGTTATTATCTCACCCATTACTCCATACAGAATGTTAAAAAATATTTATCAGTTACTTTATAAAATTCTGTAAGTTATATTAGCAAAATAAAACATGTTTATGATCAATAGAACTTTATGTGAGTTGTAATCTTCAAAATTACGGGGCTACATGACCGCGTTGTCGCAGCCCTTAACTTAAGAACCAACCAACCAACCAATCTTCAAAATATATCAAAATAATATATATACTAATATAATAAAGCTGAAGAGTTGATGTGTTTGTTTGTGTGTTTAAACGCGCTAATCTCTGGAACAACCAGTCGGATTCGAAAAATTCTTCTTTTATATGATAGCCAGATTCAAGAGGAATAGTTTAGGCTATGTTAAATTGCGGACAGACCACTCCGTTTCCTGCATTTAGGCCCTTTGGCACAAATCTACACCGTTTCACCGATCAGAACCAAAATTTGTATACATATCCTTTGGAACCCTGCGAGTAACACTGTCTGCATGAAATTTATGACAGACCGGTCTATTCCCTGCATTTAGGCCCTTTGGCACAAATCTACACCTTTTCACCAATCTGAACCAAAATGTGTATACATAGCCTTTGGAACCCTACGAGTAACACTGTTTACATGAAATTTCAGACAGACCACTCCATTATCTGCATTTATGCCCTTTGGCACAAATCTACACCGTTTCACCGATCTGAACCAAAATTTGAATATTACCCTTTGGAACCCTGCGAGTGACATAGTGTACATGAAATTTCGGACAGACCATCCATTCCCTGCATTTAGGCCCTTTGGCACAAATCTACAACGTTTCACAGATCCGAACCAACATTTGTATACACACCCTTTGGAACACTGCGGGTAACACTGTCCACTTTAAATTTCGGATAGACCAATTAATTCCCTGCATTTAGGCCCTTTGGCACAAATCTACACCGTTTCACCGATCTGAACCAAAATGTGTATACCTACCCTTTGGAACCCTGCGAGTAACACTGTTTACATGAAATTCCGGACAGACCACTCCATTCCCTGCACGTATGCCCTTCGGCACAAATCTGCACCGTTTTACCAAGCTGAACCAAAATGTGTATACTTACCCTTTGGAACCCTACGAGGAACACTGTCTGCATGAAATTTCGGACAGACCACTCCATTTCCTGCATTTAGGCCCTTTGGCACAAATCTACACCGTTTCACCGATCTGGATCAAAATTTGTATACTTACCCTTTGGAACCCTGCGAGTAACACTGTCAGAATGAAATTTGGGACAGACCACTCCATTCCCTGCATTTAGGCCATTTGGCACAAATCTAAACCGTTTCACCGATCTGAACCAAATGTCACATACTTAGTCTACACTTTGGAACCCGACGAGTAACACCGTCTGCTTGAAATTTCGGACAGACCACTCCATTCCCTGCATTAGGTCCATTGGCATAAATCTACACCGTTTCACCGATCTGAATCACATTGTGTACACTTACCCTTTGGAACCCTGCGGGTGACACTGTCCACTTTAAATTTCGGACAGACCACTCCATTTCCTGCACTTAGGCCCTTTATCACATATCTACACCGTTCCTCCTAATTGCACCAAATTATACATACAATTTGAAACCCTGCTGGTAACACTGTCCACTTGATATTTTGGACAACGCTCTCCATTCCCTACATTTAGAATAACAAACAAACTTAAATTGAAAACCATGTATTAAGGCCCTAGAATCATTCATGTCCGTAGTAGTGTAAATGTAGGAGTATTTTAATAAGTCTATTGTTGACTGGCAATTAGGGCTGCATCACGTCGCCCCTGCCAGTGTTCTGGTGCAGAATTGCGAAAATAGTTGAATCTTGCGCTGCTTATAAATTGCAGTCAAGGGGAGTAATTAGTGCAAAAAGACTTCTTTTGCCCCTTAAAACAGTTATCATCATGAACATATTATGCATCTGAATAAGTGCAATGGTGTTGGTGCAATACATTGAGGTTATCAGCTGCAATAAGCGTTGGTGCTTTCAAATTTACCGTAATTTATTCCGAAAATTATCGTTGAGCGCTATGTGGCCATAAATGATACAATTGCTACCTCAGGAGCTCGGGACAGCCGAAGTTTTCCAAAGTGTTCTGATTATTTTCCTACGGCACTATGCGACAAAAGACGACACTATTGGTCTCTTCATCTCTAACAGACAATGAGATATAGGCCCTAGGCAGTGTCTTTTATTTCGCTTATCACTCTTTCTAATCATTTTTAGAAATGTGTTTGTAAATTACATGTGTCAGTGCTGTAGTTAGTAAATAGCCGTTTCCCTATTCATTATTATAATTATTATCATTAGGGGAAAATGATCTAAATGTTACGTCCATTATACTGTACTGTACTGCTTATCACCCTCACTACATCCACCACCACCAACACCACCACCCCCACCACAAAAAGTTGTATTTTTTTTCTTTCGGGTAGCTTAAGTATCATATGCCAGTTCTGTAAAAGTATTCATTATCATCCATAAAACAAATAAATCCACCGGGCGAAGCCGGGCACTGCTACTAGTTTATATATATATATATATATTACAATTTGCCTTACGTGGGAAGGAAGCAAGGAAGCGGCTGTGGCCTTAATTAAGGTACAGCGCCCATTTGCCTGGTGTGAAAATGAGAAAGCAGGGAAAACCATCTCCAGGGCTACCGACAGGGGGGGGGGTCGGACCCACTATATCCGGAATGAAAGCTCACAGCTCCACAACCCTAACCGCACGGCCAGCTCTCTCCGTCAATCATATCATACTATATCATAATATAATCTTTTTTATTGGGCTGGACCGAGGGAGAGTGCCTAGTCCTCAAATTGGTAATACGCAGGGCCGTCGCGAGACGTGCGGTCTCGCCAGGCCCCGCGCTTCAGGCCATTTTTTTTTCATAAATGTAAATAAATAAATAAATAAATAAATAAATAAAGATAGTGTGTTTGATTCAGTCCAGCCCAAATTAAAATTTGTCCTCCGCTATGTTGATATGATAGCAGAAACTCCAAGGATCGTCGAATCGTTCATCGAGTTTTTGGAGGTACACGACACTACGGGAATGGGGTTAGCTGAGGTTTTAGAAGGAGTATTGGAGGATAATGATCTTGATATCATGGACTGTTGGGGACAAGGGTATGACAAGGGTGCTAATATGAAGGCTACGTATAAGGGTGTGCAGATGCGAGTAAAAATACTAATAAACGAACAATGTTCAAGGCATGTGTTGCACATAATATTAACTTACTTTTGGGTGACATGGTTAATGCAATAAGAACGCTTTGGCATTTCTTCGTATAGCTCAGCGCCTGAACACTTTGTTTGTAGCTTCCACGGAAAGGTGGGACATTTTGTGCGAACTATGTCCTGGCCTCCTCACACTAAAATCTTTAGCTAGCACGAGATGGGAATGTTGAATTGGCAGTGCCAAGCCCATCAGGTACCAGTTAGGCAAAGTAAACGAAGCTCTAGAAGAATTGGCAGAAACTACCAAAGATCCTGTTACCCGGCCAGAGGCCCAATCTTTGTTGCTTCATACAAGTTCGTATGAATTTGTTTTAAGCCTCGTTATCTGGTACGATATTTAATTTTCTGTAAACTCAACAAGTAAAACTCTCCAATCTGAGAAGACTTCGATAGATACGGCTTTAACCGAACTTCAGGGCCTAAAGTATTTTTTTCAAAAGTATCGCAACACTGGCTTTGACAGTGCAATGTCCACCGGTAGAGAAATAATGGAAAATTTGGGCTATGCAAATAAATTTTCTATTCGCCGTCAAGCCAATCGCAAAAGGTTCTTTGATGAAATAAAACGGCAAAATGATCAGCATGTGGAAAAAACTGAAGAGGAACTTAAAAAAAAAGCTGAAAATAAATTTCGGGTAATTACATTTTGTCTGTCGTAGATACTGCACTGAGCTGCGTAGAAAATAGATTTAACGAAGTTAATTTTTTTTCGGAATACTTTGGATTTCCCTTTGATCCTTCCAAGCTTTCCAATTTGGAGGAAAGTCAATTGAAATACCATTGTCAAACACTCTCTAATTTTCTAAAAGACGGGGAACTTGAAGATTTGGATGCAGAGGATCTTTTTCTGGAGCAACAATTATTTAGGTACGCTGTTCCGCAATCTGTAAAAAGTGCTTGCGATGCACTAGAGCACTTAGCCCCGATAAAGGAGTCCTATCCTAATTTAACGACGGCATATCGAATTATGCTTACAATTCCTATAACGGTTGTGTCGGGGGAAAGGAGTTTTTCCATTTTGAAACTAATCAAAACAAGTAGTTCCCTGAAGAACTAAAGCCTATTTTCATATATCCTACTTATGTTAATTGCCACTATCAACATACAAAATTTCAGTTTGATTGCTGCAATAGATTCGTAGATATTGAGAACCGACTAAATATTTCGGATGGTCGCCATGTTGGATTTTTATATATGTAGGTCATAGAGTTATGTACTGTTACATGAAGATTATTGTGTACGTGGAGCATTCAAACATCAATCGCATGACTAGGACACAAGAAGTAAAAACGAGATTTTAAAATTTCACACAGCTGCCATCTTGTGGTTATGGAAACATTTGTATAAGGATTTACTGTACCAAGTTTCACTGCACTCGGATGGTTATATTGTGAGAAATGTCCATGTGAATATTTTTACTTCGCGTCACCGCCATGTTGGATTTGTGATCGCCAGGTTATTGAAAGTCCTTTAGGTGAACTTATGTTCATAGCCCCTATGAACATTAAAAAATCAGTTTGATTTTTATAATAGATTCGTAGATATTGAGAATCGTCTAAATATTTCGGAAGGTCGCCATGTTGGATTGTTATATGTATAGGCCATAGAGTCATGTACCATTAAAGGAAACTTATTGCGTAGGTTCATTATTCGAACTTTCACTTCGATCGCATGATTACGACATAAGAAATAAAAACTTAATTTTAAAATTAGCACAGCCGCCATCTTGAGGTTATGTAAACAATTGAACTGAATTAAATACCAGTAAATTACAATATGTATAAACATTTGCTGTGCCATGTTTCATTGCGTTTGGATCATTAGATCGCGAGAAAAGTCTATTTAAAACTTTCAACTTCGCGTGGCCGCCATGTTCGTTTTGTTGTTAACCGATTTTTGAAAGTCTCATAAATGAACTTCCAGTAGTGCTCTTTATCTCCGTACAAAATTTTAGGGTGATAACGGTAATAGTTTCAGAGATATAGAATGCCTGTGAAATACTTCGCACAGCCGCCATATTGCGATTATGTAAACAATTGAACGAAGTTAGATGTCAGTGCATTACAATGTGTATAAACATATACTGTACCAAGTTTCATTGCGTTTGGTTGGTTAAATCGCGAGAAACGTCTATTTAAAAGTCGCAATTTCGCTTGGCCGCCATGTTGGTTTTGTAGTTACCAGGTTTACAAAAGTCATACAGGTGAACTTCTAGTAGTTCCCTTTATCACCGTACAAAATTCCAGGGTATTTTCGGTAATAGTTTCGGAGATATTGATTGCTGATGAAATATTTCGCACAGCCGCCATGTTGGATTGGTGAGACGTAACAAAATTTGAAGGGAACGGTCGGGGTCGTCCAGAATAGTGCTATGAACTTACCGAGTTTCATTAAAATCGCTCCAGCCGTTAAGATTATATTAGGGGGGCACACACACACGAATCACACACACACGCTACACAGACAGACACACGGACAAAAGGTGATCTCATAAGCCTATTTTTCCATAAATGAAAATAGGCTAAGAAACTATTTGCGATCAATGATGGCGCAGGAGCGTCTGAACGGCTTGGCTACTCTGTCAATTGAATGTGAAATGGCCAAAATATTAGAAATGAACGATATAATGAGCACTTATACCCTAGCAAAGGCCCGCAAAGCGCCTTTTGCATAAATTAAAAGCTCTAAATACTAAACATAAAACAGATTTTTTAAAATAAAAATTAACGGCCTGCCTTGTAAACCATGTTATTTCTCGAACAAAGGGGCCGTTCAGCTGATATTTATCGGTGGAAGTAGACTTATAGCACTTTTAGTAGTTTAGTTTATGAATAACTGTATAGCCGAATAAATGTTGAAATTTGTAAACGTGATTGCGTATTATTATTAATGATGTGCGTTTGGGTAAGAAATTACATCAAGCACGTGCTTCGTTTTCCATAATATATTATTTATGCCAAAAAAATCACCTGTGTTAGCTCATTATATCAGGTTTCCATTGATATAACTTGTTGCTTTTATCTGATCAGGTGCTTCCTGTATCCAATTTTATGCTTAGGCCTATCCTATTTGTTGAGGTTTGTTTAGAAACTAGAAATGTAATAAAATGAGTTTTAACTAACCTAAAATTGTAATTTCTTTTAAAGCATCACTCTCCGTACAACACATCCACCTCCACTTACAGTCTAACGCTATCAGTGAGAGAGAGAAGACATTGAGTGACGAGGAGAGGTAGGGGAGGAAGTAGGTGGTAAGTGACGGGTAGACAGATCACGAACACAAATGCAGCGGCTGTCCAACGGTGATAGTGCTGCCATCTCTTGCCATGCGATTGACGGCGGTGGTGATCGCACAGCCTTAAGCCAGATGCAACCGTTGAAGAATAAAAGGAATAAAATTAATTTTGTCTGAAATACCATCTCAAAAAGAGATGAGGAAGGTGGTAGAAAACTGAAAAGAGTCAGGTGAGGTTAGACGAGCTCTTAAGAATTAAAATGAAATTTTACAGACTTGAGGAGTCTGACAATAATAATGATGATGTTACGGGTAAAGCCAGTTGCACCCGTAATGCGTTAAAAGAAGGTCATTAAGTTGACAATATGTAATGAGGAAAGAGAAACAGACCGACAAGAAGTCCGTCTAATAAAAGAAGAAAATAAACAAACTGTTTGAGTCAAGTTTGGAGAATACACCAGACTAGAGGAAGACTAACAAAACACCCGAACGTGACAAGAAATTTATGACCCTGAAGTGTAGACGTCCACTAGGGGAATGAATGAATGAATGGGACCTTTAAGAAAGACCCATACAAATATAAACCAGAGAGGAAGGGAACTTTAAAGAAATAATTGATTTTATTGAAGAAGAAAATTTCAATTTAAGGAAGGAGAATGATGAAATAAGGGAACGGGTAGGAATAGACCACACCCGTAAAGAAGAATGAGGTTCTGGAAACCTGATATCCAGACAAATAAAAAGGAGAAAGAAAGGGTAGGAACAGAGCGTACCCAACCGACACAATTACCGGATATGACTTAAAAAGATGAAAGAAATCAAATTATCGTGGGATTTTTTAGGAATAAAGAAACAAAAAGGACGGAGAACGTTATAATGGCTTCGACTATTAAAGGAAAAATAAGATGTTTATAAATAATTGAAATAAATTTCCTCAAAATTTTTCGAAAATTTATTAACCTAAGGAGGGGTGAGATGAACCCATGTACCATGGCCTCAAAGAGAGTCGAATCCATGTACTTTGAGAAAGGAATGAAAGAATCATACAGTTTCTAAGGGAACGGAGAGAGATTTCAAGCCAGGATTACAGCCTAACATTGTGCAAGCGCTAGGGCCAGGTGTTCCTTAGATGTGCTCATGCCTCTTGACATTTATAAGGAGCCAGTCATGGATATTATTAGAACGAGTGGAAAGTTTTGACTGTAAGACGAAGAAGCTGGACTCGGAAATTGCTCTTACGTTGCAGGAATATGGCAACCTCGCTGCTGAGTCAGAACAGGAATAATTAAATTTAACCCGTTTACGAGTATAAAAATAAGTAAACAGATACAGTACGGTGAATCAATTTGGATTAGAGATTTTTGTGTAAAGAAAACCCTTGTAAAAATTGCACAGGAGAAAACTGCAAACGCAAGTAGACGTCATTGGGGGTTCACCGAGACCCAAGGAGTGGGAGAATAAAAAAAGAACAGCACCACCCACACAGTTGAGGACGAGAAATTAATTAATATCTCGGAAATGCACGATCGATTTCTATGGACAGGAAGATTATTTTACGTTTGGAAGACGAGCTGTCTGGAGATACGATTTTTATAATTGTGCGACAATTAGTTCAAAAGTTGGTCACGAAAAGGACTAGAGTTTTATCTTTTTTTTGGCTGAAAGATATAAAACTCCTGGCCTCACCAAGCCAATCATGCAGTTATTCTGACAGCCCGTGAGGGGGTGTTACTCTGCATCAGTGCATGCAGTCTACGAGAGCCCGTGAGGGGAACGTCACGCTGTATCAGTACATGCAGTATTAGTCCGTCCAGGGGGGCGTTACGCTGGAGCATCATAATCATCAGTCTACGAGCATTCCGTGAGCGGAAGTGCTGCACCACATCGTATACGCAGTATTCAAGAGCCCGTGAGGGGGACGTTAAGCTGTATCAGACATTGATCCAGAGCCTGTGGGAGGCTATGTTACAAGTTCACCGAGTGTAGACCAGTTACGATATAAGTACGCTACGCTGAGGGTTAGCAGTTCGAGACTTTGAAGAGTCCTAAATTATAAAGAATATTAAATATACGGACTTTAAAGCAATATCGCCAAAGTAAGATACAGCGATCAGTAGGGAACTTCGAGTTCCAGAAGAATACTAGTTCAATACAGTTACGAAGTTATAAGAACTCCAACAAATAAACGGCGTTACGTCTAGTAAAGACATTGTTAAAGACATTAAGTCCGGTAAAGGAACTAAACAGTAATTACGATCGCGAAAGATAGAAGTTCAAGCGAAAGGAACTTAGGAACTTAGGTTCGAAACCAGAGGGAAACGTACTCTAGTGAGAAAACGTCAAAAATATACGATAGACAGTATACGGTCCTCGAAGGGAGGCCAAGATATAGAAACTAAACGGTACGATAGACAGTATACGGTCCTCGAAGGGAGGCCAAGATATAGAAACTATAGGGGGCGATAGACCACCATATATAAGTAGAGGTGACGGCAAAGTAAAGACATTTATCGCCTAGTTAAAGCAGATAAAGTAAGCCGAGTAATAGACAATAGAAGCGGTTTTGAGAGACTGAAACCAGTAGTTTCCATTGTAGGAGAGAGAAACTTTGGACGAGTAAAATCACACGTCCAATGCAGGTCGATAGTATTCACATCAGGGATCATCAACAGCCGACAGAAATTGTAAAAATCGTTGAGATACACCCGTGTGATAGGAGTGAAGTGTAAATATTGTAAGAAAAGAAATAAGAGTGTCATTTTAAGTGTTTTAGGTAAAGTGAAGGCGTTTTATGCACAGTGATATGTGTTATAATATGTACCAGAGTAATATTTTTTAGTGTTTTAATGTGTGTTCAAAACAGATACACCAGTGTATAAAAAAATGTTGTCAGTGTTAAATATAGTGAATATGTGTCAAGAAATTTCTGTACATAAGATGAGATTGTACAATATGGAGTAGGTCAAGAAGGTGGGCCAAAATGTCACATCAAACGAGAATAAAGGTCAGAAAGCGACCTTAAACATGTAAGTAAAAATTTTCATTATGTTTTGGTGTCGGGAAAAATTTTGTGTACAATTCCACCGGAGTTTTGAGTAGAAGGGATGTTTTTAAATGAATAATAACTAAATAAGAACGCGATCTGAACGAAAATAAGGTTTTAAGAAATAATAAATAATTATATGAAATAATAAATCCTGTAGAGGAAATGCATGGAATAAAAATGTCAATATTTAATGAATGTTATAAAAGCAAGCGTGATAATAATAATTATAACAAAGATATTTACATAAAGGTAAATTTGAATTATATGAAAGAAATAGCTTTTGAGCTTTTTTTAAGGAATGAAAACATGATGTGAATAACAAGGTAAAGAAATCTAAATAAAGATTAAATTGAATGATATAAAAATATAGAGCGTTGAAGCCTTAACAAATGTAAGAGACATGATGTGACTGCATGTTCTTAAAAAGGGAGCGATTTATTGTCAACGGAAAAGATTAATATAAGAATTAAGATATGTATCAATTGTTACTATGAAATTTATCAGTTCTTTGGAAGACATTCGGCCGTAAAGTAATGTGTAACGTAATGGAACGCAATTAAATAAAAAGTCACGCTAGGAACGCGTAAAAGTTAAAGTACTTGGTAAATTACTTATGGAGGGTAGTTGATTGCAGTGAATTGAGATATGTTGTAAGTCCTCTAAATTGTGACGTGGATCACGAGGCCATGTGTGTATTATTTAAATGGGAGCTAATGTATGGTATTATTGAGCGTAGGTCCTGTAAGCTACGGCTTGACCCTAAATCGCGTTTTGTATAAGTCCTCTGATGTGGAAATGTTCCCGAGGCATGTTAAGAGATTCGAACCTAGAATCCTCTTGTTGTTAAAGCCCCTAATTATTCGTCGTAGAATGTGTATTAATCTTCCCAATCAATGAGGACCCTCTCATAATTAATAAATTCCAAGGTTACGAAAGTGGTTTATGAGCCAAAGAATATTGTTTAATGAAAATGAGCGAGTAAAAGCCAGGTCTCTCCACAGAACTGAGAATAATGTGAAGGTTTGTTTTAAAGCATTGAGGAGAGCTGCCACCGTAGGTTAGGCAGAGAGTCGCTTTCCTTGTCATAAATCACGCCCGAGTATAATGGCCTGACCCTCATAGAGCGAGGGTGGGTAAAAACCGTCTTGTAAGATGTGTTAAATACACCGTGAGTGTTTAAAGTTGTTAATGACCCGGGCGTTGAACCGAGGTCCTTGTAGATTGATATTATCGCTTGCCAATTCAGATCGTAGTTTTCTTATGTGATAATGGTCTTATAAGACAAATGAATTAAATAAAATCCCTATTGTAATATTGTATGGAAAAGAAGGAATCCACGAGTTTTGTGAAGATAACTAGGTTTCGGGAGTGATCATAGTTTTTGACTTTGTCAAGTAATCTTTATAACTCTGGAGTACACAAATAGTTTACCTGATCACCGTAGTGAATTTCCAAAACTTGAGAGAGATAGTAAATACGGAGAACATGTGATATGCCCAAATATTGAAGTGAATAATTAACATGTATTTTTAAATGTAATTATATATTTGTTTTGATGTTAAGAAAAGATAAAAATAATTCTTGAGGTGTACAAAAATATGACACCATTATTATGGGAAAGTATCGAGCCAAAGAAGCTCGTAGTTATTTGGAACTTTAAGATAAGTACTTTATGGAAGTGAAAATAATCGTGAATTGTTGGTTTTAAAGAAAACCGTGTGTTTTAATCTAATATTTGTTTTATTTTTATGCTATTCCTTGTTCACTTTGGACAAGTAGAATGATATTGGTCAGTAGTTTATGTGTTTATTTGTTTGTAGCGCCATAATTTTTGATTAATTAAATGTGTTAAAATAGGAGTTGATTTTGTTGTTATTTTTGCAAGTGTATCCTCTATTTAATCCAAAATATGTAAGTCACAGAGTGGGAGAACTTACCGCAGCCCCGAAAAATCCCGAATTGAGCAATGCTGGCATACTGTGATTTGCATATTTCTTGCTGCAAGGGCACAGTATATATATTGGGGGCTCTGACGCATCCGGAATGCGAAGTGGGGCTTTGCTCTTTTCTGAGACTCCCTTCAGTGTACTGTAAATATAGTGTAAGGCACTGATAAATAAATATGAAATGAAATGAAATGAAACGTATAATTTTCTTCAAATGCTAATGTCGTGATCGTCAAACACGCGAAGGAGCATACGACCAAAGGCTGCACTGGCACATAGGAGGCGGTGTTGAATCTCTAGCACAACCATTATGTTGTTATGGTTGTTGACTAATTCTAGGAGATGGAGATATGTGTAATATC
The DNA here is from genome assembly GCA_946902985.2 of Meconema thalassinum. Taxonomy (NCBI): domain Eukaryota; kingdom Metazoa; phylum Arthropoda; class Insecta; order Orthoptera; family Tettigoniidae; genus Meconema; species Meconema thalassinum. The sequence continues at coordinate 169,088,407 of OX336396.1, forward strand.
AGCCCCGTATACTTGGGTATGTGTTGAATTTGTTTGATAACCTGTCTTGTTGTGGTCACTGTAGCAGTATGTGTGTAAAAACAAATTTAATTATTTGAACCCGGGATTGAAATACGTAGCCTGGAAGTTAAAATGCGGTGCCATCCCGGCATTTCCATGAAGAGGGTGTGAAAAACAAGAAGTTTCGTGACGTACTAAAGAGCCTACTATTCTTAAAATTAAGAGTCATGCCAATGGTTAATCTACAGTATATGAACCTATCTAGAATAATGACGAAATTAGGTTGGTAATATCGAAATGTCTAATTAGTTCGAAATATACCTGGTATAATGTAGCCTAATAGAGCACTACTGTTGGCAGCCCTGGTGACTGAATATATTCTTAGTTCCATCTCTATCAAAGTTCCAACGTTCACCACTAGGTATCATTGATATCTGGTGGCGAAAGTTGGAACTACTTGAAATTGAACGGAACTTGTAGCTCACCCTAATAAGGGTGTCCGCTGGAAGCAGCTACAGACTCAGGCGAGCCGAACATGTCCTCGGACACTCCCGGCATTAAAAGCCATACGATAAATAAATAAATAAATAAATAAATAAATAAATAAATAAATAAATAAATAATAAGTTACAGAATACAACATTTGGTTGAAGTCCAATGGATGTTACATGCAGTTAGACATTGGATCTATCAGCATGCGTAAAAGCATGTTGGCAACAATGTCATGCGTGTTCTGGTCAGAAATAATCTGAAATATTATGATTACTTGTTGTGCCAATTTTGGATGAAATCCATTTGTTAGTATAGAAGTTACATGTATTTTAAAATTGGAAATATCAGCAGGCATAGAATCATGTTGGCAGCACTGACTTATATTAATTACTCCAAATTAATCTATAATGTCAGCTGGTGCTATACGTATGCAAAGTATAGAGCTGTTGGCTTGCATACTTTCTGATATATTGATATAAGGGGAAAAATATAGACAGCATTTATTTTCAGTTGGAAGCCCTGATTGCTCTTAAGAATACTTATAGTCATATCTGTTAAGTTACATATAGCACATACGAAATTTGGTTGAAATCCAACTGATAGTATAGAGGTTACATGAATTTAAAAATTGGTCCTATCAGCAGGCTTAGAAATATGTTGGTAGAACCGACGTATATAAGTTACTCCAAATTAATCTAAAATGTTAGGTACTATACGTGTGCATAGTTTAAAGCTGTCTGCTTGCATACTTTCTGATATATTGGTATTTGGATTAAAATAGAGAGAGCAATTATTAACAGTTGGCAGCCCTGGTGGCTCTTAAGAATACGCTCAGTCATATCTGTTTATGTACACATATTACACACAAAATTTGGTTGAATTCCAATTGATAGTGTAGAAGTTATATGTATTTAAAAATTGGAACTATCAGAAGGCTTACAATTATTTTGGCAACACTGTCATATATGGCCTCCTGGAAATTAAACTGAAATAGTATTATTTACATGTGTACCAATTTTGGAATAGCTCCCATGCATACCTTCCATGATATCCAACATGGGATCTCAAATTTCTAGTGCGGGTTTTCAGCAGTTGGTAGCACTGACATAATTTTCAAATATGGGCTTGAGATATTCCGGTATACATCTTTACTCATATTAAATTTGGTTTCGATTGCTGCAGCCGTTTAGGAGTTGATAGGGACACACACACACACACACATCCAGCCAGACAGACACACACATTTTCCCGAATCGATCTCATAAGTCTACTTTTTCCTCATTTTTGCAAAATGTGAAAAGCAGGCTAAAAATGGAAGACAACACATTCAAGATGGCCGCTGTCAACACCGGAATTCCAACCTTAGTTCGCTGTACGCTTTAACGCAAACGACTGCGCCCACGACGGGTAATATTCGCCAGCTTATAGAAATCTTAAATTAAATAAACGTTTTCTTACTAACCGCGTTTCCTAAAACATTAAATTAAATAAACGATTCTTACTAGTCGCGCTTACTAAAACATTAAATTAATCGTTTCCTAACTAACCGCGTTTCCTGAAACGTTAAATTAAATGTTCGTTTTATTGTTAACCGCGTTTCCTAAAACGTTAAATTAAATAAACGTTTCTTACTACCCGCGCTGATTTTGGAAGGTAGAATAAGGAAAGATAAGAAAACGTTCATGGCATTTGTAGACTTAGAAAAGGCTTTTGATAACGTTGATTGGACTAAATTGTTTGACATTTCGAAATCTATTGGAATAAAGTACAGGGATAGGAGGGTGATCTACAATCCATACAGAAACCAGACAGCCGTCATTCGAGCTGAAGGATATGAGAGAGAAGCTGCTATTCAGAAAGGTGTAAGGCAAGGCTGCAACTTATCACCCATACTTTTCAATCTTTACATTGAACAAGTAATTGAAGCCTCCGTGGCTTAGGCGGTAGCACGCCGGCCTCTCACCGCTGGGTCCGTGGTTCAAATCCCGGTCACTCCATGTGAGATCTGTGCTGGACAAAACGGAGGCAGACAGGTTTTTCTCCGGGTACTCCGGTTTTCCCTGTCACAATTTCATTCCAGCAACACTCTCCACTATCATTTCATTTCATCTGTCATTCATTTAATCATTGCCCCAGAGGAGTGCGTCAGGCCTCGACAGCCGGCACAGTTCATATCCTCGTCGCTAGATGGGGGCTTCATTCATTCCATTCCTGACCCGGTCGGAGACTGGAAGCAGGCTGTGGATTTTCATTTTCACATTGAACAAGTAATTAAGGAAATTAGAGAAAAATTTAAAGTGGGAGTGAAGATTCAAGGAGAAATAATTTCAACTCTGAGATTTGCTGATGACATCGTCATCTGGCCGACACGCCTGAGGACTTGAATGAGTTTTTGAATGGTATGGACTCCGTCTTACGGAATGAATACATGATGAAAATTAATAATTGTAAAACAAAAATACTGGAATGCAGCCGAAATAAATCAGAAACCTCTATGGACATCAAATTGGCAGGTGAAAAGCTGAAGGAAGTAGGAGACTTCTGTTACTTAGGAAGCAAAATAACCAGTGATGGACGAAGCAAAGAGGATATAAAAAGTAGGTTGGCTCAGGCAAGGAAAGCATTTCTACAAAAAAAGGAATCTGTTGACATCGAATATAGATTTAGGTATTAGGAAGTAATTTTTGAAAGCATTTGCCTGGAGCGTGGCGCTCTATGGAAGTGAAACTTTGACTATTGGTGCAGCAGAAAAGAGGAGAATTGAAGCGTTTGAAATGTGGTGTTACAGGAGAATGATGAAGATCAGATGGGTAGATAGGGTGACAAACGAAATGGTATTAAAACGTGTGGGAGAGGAGAGATGTTTCTGGCGACTGCTTTTGAGGAGAAGAGATAGGTTAGTAGGACACATACTAAGACACCCAGGAATAGCAAGCTTAGTCATGGAAGGAAGGGTTGAGGACAAGAACTGTAGGGGTAGACCAAGGTTAGAATAAGTTAAACAGATTGCCTCGGATGTGGGGTGTGGTAGCTATGTAGAGATGAAACGATTAGCTCAGGACATGGAGGCATGGAGAGCTGCATCAAACCAGTCAAAAGACTGAAGACTCAAACAATATATAGAAATGCAATTGCTTATGACAGACACTACAGTAATAGAGGTTGTCAAAAACTTTGCACATGCTCATAATTACAGAGGTTTATAATGATTTTCCAAGCTCCTAAAATAAGGCCTGCGAAGCTAACAGTCTGCACTCCTCTCCTTGTATGACTTCCCTGCTTTGTGCTGTGGCAAATGTACCACCTTTCCCTAGTCAAACCTTTCGAACGCCAAAACGCATTTAAAAGTGACTTAATGTATTTTAACTTTCCATACTTTTCTGGATGGGCTACGTTCACAACCCTTCTCAGGACCCAAACTGTGAGATGATAGTAATGCATAACATATTCTTTCAGATAAAAATATTAAAGAATTAACAATTTTTGATTTAAGACACTTTGGAAATACGCTCTTCAATTGGACGATACAATTAATATTTGTCAGAATTTTTAAGATATAGGCTATATATTATCTAGAGTGTAGTCAATGGTCAAATTTGATGAAAATCTGTAAGAGTTACAGTCCAGAAAGAAACCAAAAATACTTTTCATTAAAGGAACTGGAAACCTTAGTATTTTCTATGTACGTTTTCACCTCGTGAATGTTCATTATATATAGAATAAAACATCCTAGTATTTAAGGTTTGAAAAAATGTCTGTTATTCCTCTACTTTTGGGAATAATGAGGTGTTTTTTTATGCAAGGAAATATCGGAAAGGTAATGAAAACCAATCGCTTCAAACAAAATCCTCTTCTAGTTGCTGAGCAAAATGTCACAACTTTATTTGATTTTGTCGAAATTTATCAGAGCAGGGTACTAAAATATTCGTATAGCTACTTTGATCTTGTTGTAGTATACAAGATAGATATTTGTTATTAGCCCCATATACTTGGATGTGAGTTTAATTTGTCTGATAATCTGTCATGAAATTGTCACTGTAGCAGTGTGTGTGAAAAAACAAATTATTTGAACCTGGGATTGGAATACGTAGCCCGGAACTTGAAATTGCTGTATCCACTTTGACATAAGATGCTGATTACTCTTTTATGTTAAAACAAAACAGTTAAAATAAAATAAAAAATTATAAAATAATTTATCGGTATAATAATTAAAATAAAAAATAATAAACATATTAAACTAACATTTGAGAAATAAAAGAATTAAATATAAAATCTAAAGCTACCGTATGTAAAATTTAGATTATAAAATTAATATTGAGATGAAAACATTAAAATTAATAATTGAAATTCGCAGGCAAGCCAACAGTTCGTGAATTAAGAAACCACCTAAGAGATGAAGAATTTGCTGCTTGGACTGCATATCCTCATAAAGAAAAGGGCATAGATATGTTTTCTCAAGTTACATCCACGAATGCTTATATTATAAAAATGGACGCACTTTCGAGTTTGGAATGGAGAGACGTCTTAAAAATGAATGCCATGGTATATATCACCTGTTCGAACTCTTCCTGGAAGATCCTCTGGCACTAGCCACTGCAGACACTGTAGTGAGTATGTAATTCTGCCTCATGTTCTGGGGAGCTGATCCAGGGAGAAGGCAAGACACAGTTCACGTAAGGTTATAATAATAATGATGATGATTGTTGTTTTAAGTGGCCTAACATCTAGGTTAGCGGCCGTCTCGTAAGGTTAGCTAGCACTTTACGTCATGAGGGGTTGTATGTTTACAAGGAACTGTACTGCATAGCCGTGGACCCGTCGCATAGATATTATTGCCATCAGGAGAAGAAAGTGGAGATCATTGATCCAACTATTCGATTTGAAACCTCAATGAATCAACCAGAAGAAGTAGACAGAAAAAAAAGAATGTATGAACCCACGATTCCTTATTTTTTAGAAAAATTTCAGGTGGTTACAATAGCAGATACTAGCTTATTAGGTAGATTTCTTTAGAAAGCTAACTATTGCAATGGGTCCCATGTTTCGACTTCCGGAAAATTTCGACATATCTTCGCGTTTCACATCCCCCAGACCCCAAAACCACCGTCAGTTCAAAAGTTTATATATAATTTATGTATATATGTATCTATCTATCTATATATATCAGTTTCTTGTGGACACGATAACTGCCGTAATTTTGCACCAATCACTTTGAATTTTTTACATAATATGTATCCCTATAAAATCTCGGTCGAGTTCGTTAATAGGCAAAATCGGTCAAAGGGGGTAAAAATGGGGGGCTTTTTTCGAAAAAGTGAAATATCGCTATAACTCTCTTAATACATGAAATATCGAATCCCTTCAAAGTTCATAATATGTGTCGGATAAGTGCCAAAAATTTATGTCAAATAAGTTTTTTGATAGCACCAACCATTGACCAAAGGGGTGGGAAAAAGTGGGTTTTTCGGGAAACATTAATCATATCTCTGTTAATAGGCACAATATCAAAACCGCACAAAATGGACAATATTCCTCCAATAATTACCTAAAACTTTTGTCTGAAAGAATTTTTGATATGACCCACCATTTCGCCACGGGGTGAACAAAATGATTTAAATTATAAGAAAATGCCAAGTGCCAAGAGAGGTTGCCATGACAACTTTACTTTTAATTGATAAGGGATGACCATCAGCAGTTGCTATGACAACGCCACTGCACGAGATCACATTCAGTTTTCATATTATGTCAGTGGGAAGCGACTTCGGTATCGGAACTGGTAGCATGCTGAACTTCTATGCCCAAGGTCGCGGGTTCAAACCCGGCTGAAGTCGTCGGATTTACTATGAGCGCTAAAAAACCTGAGTTTGCTTTCCTTCGGAGGGGAAGTTCCAACGTTCGTTGCGAGTTGCTGATTGAGGTGGCATCTAGTAGCCAAGTTCACAGCTAGGCGTCGTTGACGGCAGTATTTTAGGTAGATTTCATTAGAAAGCTAACTATTGCAATGGGTACCATGTTTCGATTTCCAGAAATTTTCGACATATGTTCGCGTTTCACATCCCCCAGACCCCAAAACCACCGTCAGTTCAAAAGTTTATATATAATTTATGTAATATATGTATATATATATATATATGTATATCAGTTTCTTGTGGACACGATAACTGCCGTAATTTTGCACCAATCACTTTGAATTTTTTACCGAATATGTATACCCATAAAATCTCGGACGAGTTCGTTACTGGGCTAAATCGGTCGAAGGGGATGAAATGGGGTACTTTTTTTTTTCGAAAAAATGAAATATTGCTATAACTCTCTTAATATGTGAAATATCGAATCCGTTCAAAGTTCATACTATGTGTCGGATAAAGCTCAGAAATTTATGTTTGAAACGTTTTTTGATAGCACCAACCATTGACCAAAGGGGTGGGAAAAAGTGTTTTTTTCGGGAAACATTAATCATATCTCTGTTAATAGGCACAATATCAAAACCGTACAAAATGGACAATATTCCCCTAATAATTACCTAAAACGTTTGTCTGAAAGAATTTTTGATATGGGCCACCATTGCGCCAAGGGATGAGAAAAATGATTTCGGAATTATAAGAAAATGCCAAGAGCTATCAGTGGTTGACATGGCAACACTACTAAATTGATGAGGGATGAGCCATCAGACGTTGCCATGACAACGCACTTGTGCGAGATCAGATTCAGATTTCCATCTGACTAAGTGAGAAGCGGCTTCGGTGACGTAACTGGTAGCATGCTGAACTTCTATGCCCAAGGTCGCGGGTTCAAAGCCGGCCAAAGTCGTCGGATTTTCTAAGAGCGCTAAAAATCCCTCAGTAAGCTTTCCTTTGGAGGGGAAGTTACAACGTTCGTTGCGAGTTGCTGATTGAGGTGGCATCCAGTAGCCAAGTTCACAGCTGGGTGGCGTTGACGTTAGTATCTGGTAGCAACATTAGGAACTACTGCTTGAAATTTAGCGTCTGCATTCCTTACCTGAATTACAGACTAATACAGCCATCACAATTCACACCGTTTATCAGACAGATTCTACACTCACCCAAAGTACACGGGGTTATATGACCGCGTTGTCGCAGCCCCTAAACTGAGGAACCAACCAACATCTCTGCGGGAGATATAATTTTGCGTGAAGAAGTAACAGACCGTTACATAGTTACACATCAGTGTCGAAACCTTGCATAAGGACAGTGAGACCACAAGTATAACAAGTAGTTCCGTGAAGAACAGTACAGCCTATTTTCATATATCCTGCTCATGTTAATTGCCTCTATCAACATACAAAATTTCAGTTTAATTGCTGTAACAGATTCGTAGATATTGAGAACCGTCTAAATATTTCAGACGGTCGCCAGGTTGGATTTTTATTTTTGTACTATTTTATTAAGATTATTGTGTAAGTGTGGTATTCAAACTTCAATAGCATGATAAGAACACAAGAAGTAAAAACGAGATTTTAAAATTACGCACAGCAGCCATCTTGTGATTATGCAAACAATTGAAATAAATTAGATGCCAGTGGATCAACATTTGTGTAAGCATTTAAAACGTGCAACGTTTCATGGCACTCGGATAGTTAATTCGCGAGAAACGTCCATTTAAATATTTATACTTCGCGTCACCGCCATGTTGGATTCGTGCTCACGAGGTTACTGAAAGTCCTATAGGTGAACATATGTTCATAGTCTCTATGAACATAAAAATTTCAGTTTGGTTGCTGTAAAAGATTCATATATATTCAGAACCGTCTAAATATTACGGAAGCTTGCCATTTAGGATTGTTATATGTATAGGCCATAGAGTTATGTACCATTCAAGGTCACTTATTGCCTAGGTTCATTATTCAAACTTTCACTTCGATCGCATGATTACGACACAAGAAATAAAAACTTAATTTTAAAATTTCGCACAGCCGCCATCTAGAGGTTATGTAAACAATTGAATTAAATTAGATGGCAGTACATTACAATCTGCAAAATCATTTACTGTACCACATTTCACTGCGCTCAGAGAGTTAACTCACGAGAAAAGTCTATTAAAATATTTCAAATTCGCTTGGTCGCCATGTTCGTTTTGTACTTTACTGGTTTATGAATTATACATAGGTAAACTTGTATCAGTACCCTTTATCACCGTACAAAATTGCAGGGTGATATCTGTAATAGTTTCGGGGATATAGAATGTCAGTGAAATATTTCGCACAGGCGCCATTTTGAGGTTATGTAAACAATTGAACTAAATTAGATTCCAGTGCATTGCAATGTGTATAAATATTTGCTGTACCAAGTTTCATTACGTTTGGATAGTTAAATCGCGAGAAAAGTCTATTTAAAAGTCTCCACTTCGCTTGGCCGCCATGTTGGTTATGTAGTAACCAGGTTTTTGAAAGTTTCATAGGTGAACTTCTAGTAGTACCCTTTATCACCGTACACAATTTCAGGGCGATATCCGTTATAGTTTCGGAGATACTGAATGCTAGTGAAATATTTCGCACAGCCGCCATGTTGGATTGGTGAGACGTAACAAAATTCGATGGGCACGGTCGACGTCGCCGGGAATAGTGCTATGAACTTACCGAGTTTCACTGAAATCGATCCAGCCGTTTAGATTTTATTAGGGGGGGGGGACACACACCCACACCTCACACACACACACACACACACACGCACACACACACGGACAAAAGGTGATCTCATAAGCCTATTTTTTCAAAATTGAAAATAGGCTAAAAATGGACTCCAAATGACAAGAAGGTTACCGTCCCCGTAAGACAATAAAATGTTTAAAATATGTTTAAAATGAAGACAAACAAAGTTAATTAATCTCCAATTATAAAATACTTTCACGCGATAAATGAGGTCTGATCCTTCTACGAAAACCTGCATATTCTGCCTATTTTCGCCTATCTCCAAGTTTGTCCGGTGAAATCTACCTCCGCCTTCCGGCGTGCCGAGAGGACTTTTTTTGTCTCTAGAGGTACTATTCCAAAGTTATTTGTTACCTGGAGAGGGATTTACAAAATAGAAAAAGAAAGTTCAAGAATAACTTGCTAAAATATCCTCAAATCATCAGTAGCCATCCTAAGAAACCATTTGTATGGACCACTTCAAAACACCTAGCTTTGTAATAGCCTTACTCTCGTTTTACGATCACTGTATATAATTAATTAAATTCGCTTTGAAAGCTGTTCATACTGTTTCTGTATTTATAAATTTATGTATATTATTCTGTGTCGTTTGGCAAACACTCGACGGGTCAGACAAATAAAATAAATGAAAATCAAAATTCAAATAAATAAACTATTTAAAAAAATCCCTTGCCTACTTGTAGATATATTTAATATTATGTGACATGTGTGCTGACAAGAGTATGAAACTATTTAAAAAATAAGAAATCAAGACGATGTTTTCCTTACCTCTTGCTTCTAGTGTATGGCACTAGCAGAGCTGAAATTGTTGATGCACAAATGTATTTATCCCTTAGAAGACATGCGTGCGCATGTTGGGCAAACGGGTGCCTCATACTGTTTTTTTTTTAATTTTTATTTTGTTGGCAGGGTTTTTGCGTTCGAAGGCTAAGAGAAAAGTTACGGTCATATTCACAGAAAATAGGCTACGTATTTGGTTTAATCGGCTTTCATAATGCTTAAATAAAAGTTGTGACATGGCATAATGTTGGGGCTAAAAGAAAGGCATGAGTGGTAAGAATATTGTTTACTTGCTTGAATAATTAATGTGTCGCTGTGGAGAAATTGTATTACCTTGGGCACTGGTAATGCTTGCGAAGTCAGCTTACAACGACGGAGAAATATTGGAGTAAATACATTATGAAACTCTCTAAAATAAGCTGCTGTCCATTTTCTTGGAATATGTACTGAGACTCTTGTCTCAAATGTTTTGAGTTCGTCTTCCAGCTTAGTAAATCAATTTATTCCTTCTTTGAGATTTGGAACGGTGTTCATTGAGCCTCCAAAGAAGAGGTGTGTTCGATTCCAGATCTTCCTAACAGAGGTGGTTTTTTTTTACTCCTGGCAAAAGCCCAATTATTGTTCCGCCCCTTAAAACAATAATAACTAACTACTAAAGCCAATTTTTTCCCCAATTCTAGACTAAATTACGCACACTAGTGAAGACATCACAATGACACAGTTTATCAGTAATATTCAACACACCTCCAAGTACTCAGGGCTGATGGCTACGATGGCTTCCAAATGAAACAGCCTTTAGAGAAAAATGTATCAGAGATTTCAGTAAGGTAGTATGGGAGTTACGTTGTTGTTGTTGTTGATTCTTTAGGGGCTTGGCGACATCGTGGTCATGTAGCCCCGTGTACTTGGGTATGTATAGAATTCGTCTGATAACTTTTGTCACTGTGATGTCTGTACTAGAGTGTGTATTTGTAATTGACGTAAAATTTGGGTTGAAAGCGGCCGTGGCCTTCAGTTAGATACCATCTTAGCATTTGCCTGGAGTAGAAGTGGGAAACCACAGAAAACCACTTCCGGGGTCAGGAATTGAACTGCCTCTCCTCATTTTTGTCTGACGAGACTGAGTGTACCCCGATCTAGCCCTCAGACTAGAATTAAATTTCTAGGCAGAGCCGGGAATCGAAACTGGGCCTATGTTTCGAATGACTTTACACGAAATGCAAGATTTTTCCCGTATTATTGAGACGATTTATATAATAATAACTCCTGGTACTACAGCCCTTGAAGGGCCTAGGCCTACCAAGCGACCGCTGCCCAGCCATTGTGGTGACACGTGATCAGTGCGTCGGGTCCCCTCGGCCGTTAATCTTGGTTTTTGTGACCAGGGCGCTGCCTCACTATCAGACAGCTACTCAATTGTCCTCACGAGGCTGAGTGCACCCCGTTCCAGCCCTCACTTCAGTTTCCAAAATCACTAATGGAGCCGGGAATCGAACTCGGGGCCTCCGGATGAGAGGCAGGTGCGCTACCCCAACACCGCGGGGCCGGCCCTGACGATTTATATATACAGTACTTTTTTCCTAAAAATAATGTAAGGGGTAGTCTCAGTGCTATAGTCGAAAAAACATCACGATGTTGCAATTTTCGGCAATTTGCTAAGTTTGGTCATTGTTTGTGTTCTAATCATTAACTTTCAGCTTTTTCGATGCCTGGGTGGATGTTAAATAGTTCGTTATTTTCTCCATCCTTCTAACCTAACCACACGTACAAAATAACAACTTACCACGCCTCCAAACATTAGCCAGCGTGTTTATAAGAACGGAGTGCCGAATTGCCGACCAACGGAAACTGATTCAATAGATCGATTTCAATCGATGATTACTCGAAATCTCCTCCAGCTGTTGTGAACAGCGCGTTGACGCCAGCTGATCGATGTACTTGCAAGTCGGAAGTTATATTTGCCTGACTAGGTACAAAATGTACTAATATATTTTTCTTTAACAGTTTTCAAATTATTAAGGGGTACGCTTACCCCCGCGTTCCCCCCTGAAAAAAGCACTGTATATAGTAAAGATTTTATTGCAGCCAATGGCCAAAAATTACTCTTAAATTACATAATTACATTAAACAATTCTTTTGGGACCAATCTGCCTCTTAGTACACGTCAGACGTGATATAAGTCACAAGTGTTCTCGCACAACACACATTATGCATTCCTTTTTCGGGGTGTGAGAAGTTTTGTTTGTACACACCTGGTGCTGATTTTCTAGTCACTATGTGCCTAAGTTCATAGTATGTCTTCATCCAATTATTTATTTAATCGTATGGTAATTTATACAATATACAATTATACATAACAAGCTATTTTCAAACTTTAAAGTCCATCCTTCTCAACCATTCGGTTAAGTCGGATGTGACAGCGAAAAAATCGTCAGGAATGCCAGGGTATGAATAAAGAGGACAGCGTTGGACCAGATGTTCGATCGTCTGTTCTTCCAGGTTACACTCACACATTGGTGAGCTGATCCAGCCCTACAGTACTTGTACCTGAAATAATTGCAGCAACCACGTCCAGTCCTCAGCCTGTTGATGCGGCACCAGAAGTTCCTCGGTAAGTCAAAGCCGTTTGGTTTCTTCGTGGGATCAAGATGGTGGGCACTTGTTCCCAATGTTTTAGTTGACCAGCTTTCATTTAGGCCAAATCCAGCAGCAATGAGTTGCCCCGCAGTGACACTTACTGGTCTCCTAGATTGCAGTCGTTGCTGGGATGGATGGCAGAATTCTTGGTGCAATGGCAAAGAGGGTGATGCAAAGATTTTCTTACCTTCCCTTAGTAGAGCTTGCTTCCTCCTTAAGTGTGTTGAAGGGATGTGACTCAACATGGGTAACCAGTGACATGGAGTTGATTTAATGGAACCAGTAATGCAACGCATTGTATCATTCAATTTTGTGTCTACCTTCTTCACATGTACGCTTTCCAACCAGACGGGTGCACAGTACTCAGCGGCCGAGTAGACAATACTGATGGCAGATAAGCGTAAACAGTCAGCAGAGGCTCCCCAGGATGTACCACTGAGCTTATGCAATATGTTGTTTCTTGCGGCGACTTTGTAGGAAAGCTTATTGATGTGTTCTTAGCAGCTCAAGGATCTATCTAAAGTGACTCCAAGATATTTTGGAAAAGGATTGTACCTCAGATTTCGTTCGTTGAACAAAACTCTTCATCCAATGCGCACTAGTCATGGTCTCTGTGGCGTATCTCTCTTCTTGGCTTGCAGCTCTGTATGTAGTTGGTTGAATGCATCTGTAGATGGCTTACTTTTTGTATCAGAATTCTCTGTATAGAAGAGTTATCTTGTGAGCTCGTAACATAGTCTTGATGGAGTGAATTTAGACGGGCATAATAACGTTTTCAAGTAGATTACATTTACACTTTCAATGTTTCGAATATTTCTTTTGTAAAGATGTTCCCATATCAATTATAGTCCGTACGTCATAACAGGGATAATTTTGCATGGAACAATTTCATAGCTACTTCAACCGAAGGAGTTACGTAAGATCAAGATGTCATTCATTGCTATTATGGCCGCAGCCTCTCTGTCATTGATGTGTCTGGTATAGGTAGTTTCTGACATCTGTAATGTAATGCCCAAATATATTAGATATATGATAATAATAATAATAATAATAAGAAGAAGAAGAAGACACTTAACCTTATCCAACAGACTTTAAATAACACCACGTCACGAATAAAGTTCAGAAGAACAATCTCAGAAAGCTTTGAAATCAAGACAGGAGTAAGACAGGGAGATGGTCTCTCACCTCTCCTCTTTAACTGTGCACTGGAAAAGGTTATAAGAGAGTGGCGAAAGGAGATAGCTAAACAGGGGATCCCAGGCGGTATCTACCTTGGACACAAACGTGATGGACTCATTGTGGACTGCCTGGCATTTGCCGATGACCTGGCACTTCTATCTGATTCAACAGAAACATCAGTGAAACAACTCAATATTCTCGGACAAGAAGCAGCGAAGATAGGACTGCAAGTGTTATTTGAGAAAACACAATGAATCACGAATATCAGTGAATCACCTCATGAACTACTTCTAGAACAGGAAAGGATCGAGAAAACCAGCAAATTCAAGTACCTGGGCTGAATGGTTGGAACCCAATCTCTCCGAAGGAACAGCATTATCAACTCGAGTAAATAAACTAGAACTGTCATACCGACTGACTAAGAACATCTACAATAAGAAGTGTCTCTCCCGTAACACCAAATTGAAGCACTATCAAACGGTCATCCGGAATATCCAAGAGAGGAAGTTAATGAGGAAGATATTGGGACCAATCAAGGAAGGGAGTAAATATATTAGACGGCCCAACCAGGAGCTCTATAGTTACTCTGAAAGAATTACAGACGTGGCCAGGAACAGACGTCTAACATTTTATGGACACTTCTCCAGAATGCATCCAACCAGGCTGACCAACCAGCTACTCACATACTGGCAAAGAAGGAAGACCAAGTCACCATGGCTGATAGAAGTGTACAAAGATCTGCTGGAACTGGGAGTTACGGAAAAGGACATAAAAGATCGAACGTCTCTCAGGAGTAAATTAAAGCAAATAAAGTTCCAGGAAAAATCCCCAAGGAAGAAGACAGGTGCCCTCTGGACAAAGGAGAGAAAAGAACAACACAGCCAGAGGATGCGTGACTACTGGGCAAACATCAAGGTCCACTCCAAGCAAAATAGTTGAATATCGTGGTCCGTAGTTGGCCTATACGGAACAAGAAGAAGAAGAATAAAAAGATGAAGATGATGACATTTATGTATTAAATTGTGGATGGGTGGGTGACCAAGTAGACGAGACAATCCTGTTCAGAGGTAAACGGCTAGAAGCAAAATTGGAGTGAAGATTTGTTGAATTGTGTTACAGCATCACATCTCAGCACCTCCCTATCTGGTTCACTAAATGGTTGGAAAATTACTCATTCTCCTCACCGTTTACGGAGGCAAGTTAACTATGAATCTCTGATTCGTGACAGCAGCATGCTGAACGATTCATTTAATAACACGATATTAGCATGAAATCTGCATGCAAGCGAGTTAGTAACTCAATTAGAATGTGGAATTAAGAGTAATACTTTACATCTCCCCAAGGGAATAATAATTTAGTGAATTGAAATGAAATAATCGTGTGGCCTCCTGAGAGGCCGAGTGCAGGCCTTTCTAGTTGACGCCCGTAGGTGACCTGCGCGTCGTAATGAGGATGAAGTGATGATGAAGACTTCACATTCACCTAGTCCCCGATCATCATCATCATCATGTTTTTCAGTCAAGCGACTGGTCTGCCCCTACAATGAGTCTTTTCCACGTTGCTCGGTCTTGTGCTGTCCTTATGACCACTTCATAACTTCGTAGGCCAGAACTATCTAGGAAAGATCTCATGAAAGTCTTCCGTGAACTCCCGCGCGGGCGTTTTCCAGGTATTTTGCCTTCTAGTATGTCGATCATCAGGCCACCATGTCGTAACCTGTGGCCAAGCCAGGTGGATCTCCTTCTATATATCTGGCGGATCATTTGCCGTTTTTCCTTTATTCTATCTAGCACCGTTATGTTGGTCATTTTCTCTACCCAGCTGATCTTTTCCATTCGGCGCCAACACCACATCTCAAACGCTTCTAGTCGTTTAATGTCACCTCTATTCATTGTCCAGGTCTCACTGCAGTACATTGCTACTGGCCATTTGTGGGTCTTAACCAGTCGTTTTCTAAGGCTGAGGGACATCCAGCGTTGACAAATTAGAGAATGTTTTTCACGGAATGCCTGCTTGGCCATGGCTATACGGCTCCTGATTTCAACTTCACATCGTAGGTCTTCTGTGAAGATCTGACCAAGGTATTTAAATCGACTGACCTGATGAACTGGTTCTTTATTTATGGTTATATTTAGTTGGTGTTGATGCTTACTTATCACCAGAATCTTGGTCTTCTTACAATTGATTTTCATTCCGTATTCTGTAGCTGTATCATTTAAACAATGCAACACCTTTGTTAATGTATGCGCATTTACTGCAAGTAATGCCAGATCATCAGCAAATTTAATATTCTGGATAAGTCTTCCACCAACTTTCACTCCCATATTAGAACCTTTAAAAGACCACTTTGTTATAGCATCAGCGAAGGCATTGAACAGTCCAGGAGACAGCAAACAACCTTTTCGCACACCTTTGCGGATCTTAGCGGGTTCTGATACGTCATTTCCAAGCCGAACAACAGAAGTTTTTTTTAATATACAGATCAAATATTAATCTGATTAATCGCTGTGGACATCCTATTTGATTCAGGAGAGGAAACAGCTTGTGCCAGCTGACTTTATCAAATGCTTTTTGTAAGTCTACAAAGCACACGTAAAGGTTTCTGTTTACACTTAACATCTTTTCTCCAAGACATTGCTAGGACCCGATAGCATCAGGTGTAGACATATCCTTTCGGAAACCAAATTGAGATTTGTCTAGATACTGTTCGATGTATATTTCCATCCTTTTCCTCAAAATCTGCAGAAGTATCTTTGATGCATGAGGAATGAGACTAATGGTCCGATAGTCACTGCATTCAACTGGTACAGTCTCTTTTGGAATTGGAATGATGACGCTGGTATAAAACTCCTGAGGCCATTTACCTTCTTCGAAGATTCTTACTACCAATTTGAATATCCATTCAAGTGTACTATCCCCAATATTCTTGATTAGTTCATCAGGAACATTGACAATACCTGGCGTTTTACCCATGGATATTGATTTTAGAGCTTCATTGAACTCTGATCTAATAATTCTATCTTCTGCAATTGACCTGTCTTCGTCGCCAAGTGTTGGCAAAACGAATGGAATTGGTTCTGCATATATATCTTCAACATACATCCTCCAGTGTTCCTTCTTGTAATTCAGGTCTGATATAGGATTCCCATGTGTATCACGGAACTGTCTAGTGCGGAATCCTTTTTGTTTCTTAGTTGTTTCCCTGATCTTTTGGTAGGCTAAATCTGTTCTTCCTTGTTTTTGCAGAAATTCTATTTCTTCCCATTTTGACTGCCATTACTCCATTTTATTCTCCCCAGGAGGTTAAAATTTCTCATGGCCCGGCCGGGAATCGAACCCGGAGCACTTCGGCCTAAGCCTAGCGCGCTAACAATTTAGCCACGGAGCCGGACATTCAGTGAATTAATTGCCTACGATAACTTGAGATAGACCAGACCGACCACGAGGAAAGAAACTATCACTTTATATTCATGTTAAGGAAACAGGTGGAGACAGAAAACTCCTTCCTTGGAATTCATGATACGAGGGGTGATCAGAAACTAACGTTACAAGGCCAATATTCCTGGATTTTCGTCTGTTATAAATTAGTAGCCTGGGGTAATTTCTACATACATACGGTTGGTAACTGTGCAGCCACTCGCCACATACAGCTGATCTCGCGAAGAGATCCGCTGAATTATTCGATTTCTGTGGGCAAAACATGTAACCGCAGCCAGGACTTCTCACCGAAGGCGTCATCTTCCTTCATGACAACGCACGACCTCATATAGCCCAGAAGACCACCATGCTGGGACATCATTGACCACCTTCCCTACAGCCCCGACCTCTTCAGACCCAGGGTACACAAATGTGCACCTTCTCATTTTTAATATTTTTGTCAGCTGAAGTTGATATTTTGTCCTTTCTAACCCGAATGTCTAACCACAACTTTTTTATGGAGTCGGGGATGAAGTGAGATAAGTTATCTATGTGGAGGATGGTTTTTACAACCAGATGCCCTTTCCAGCGCCTCACTCATCAGAGGTGTGATGTTAATTAGAAATGAATGAAAATAGGTAAGAAGCTTCAAGGAGGCAGCCGTGGCCTATTTAAAAGGACCACCCCGATTGCATCTGTTGTTGAAAATATGAAACCACGGAAAACCATTAAAAGGATGGCTGACAGTGAGGGTTGAACCCACTTGTCATCACAATCCAAAGATAGCCCAACCCTATGCACTTGTGATATAATGCTTTAACTACCCTCGTCGGTAATTGTAACCTGAAATTTTAATATTTAACGAAGAATATGTCTTTTGCCATTTAAAAATGTGTTGTTTCTGCCAGTATTTAATAATTAATGCAGAAAAAGAACATCTCAGTTGCAAATGTTGTCAGGGTCTGAAGAGGATATGAGAATTTTATGGGTGGTAAACGATTCAATTGAAATAATTAAATAGAAATGGGGATTTTCCAGCTTTGTTGTGTAAGTTCATCATTCGAATTGAAATCTCGTTTAATAACTAGCTTACTAACTGAATGATAAATAAATGAATAAATAAGTAAAATAAATATATGAATAAATAAATAAATAAGTAATTAAATGAGGATCTATATAGACAAGCAGAGATCACGGACACCATGCGTAAGAGGAGACTGAAGTTTATGGGCACCTCATGGGAATGGATGAGAATCGAATAACGAAAAGAATCTTTAATTACATCACCAAGCTAAAGTCGACTACAATGTGGGTGGAAGAAACGAGAAAAGACATGGAGGAAGTTGGCGTGCATCCTAAAGACATCTGGAATAGGGCTGTGTTTCGATCTAAAATTGATAACTTCAAGGGGTTCAAGGAAAGACCCAGTAGAACGACCAAGAACACCTGGTCAGATCAAAGGAGTAGGAACCACAGCGAAAGGATGAAGAAATTCTGGGTGAAGAAAAATGAACTAACCAGCAAATCAATTGTTTCCTGTGGTCCACAGTAGGCCAAATTCGAAGAAAGAGGAAGTAAGAAATAAATAAATATCAAATAGTCCAGTAGCTTTGCACCGCTTGTGCTTTTACGTTACTAGAAATAGCAGAGTAGTAGATAAATACAGAGGAAGCAAAAAAGGCTAACAGGATCGCTAAGGAGCGGGGGAAAGGATATCTCTTTCGATGCGTGTTGGTCCCAAGATTCCGGATCGAAAGAAAGATGATTTCCAAAAATAGGAAACAAATAAATTGTTAGCAAATCAGAAGGAGAAATTAAATTATATAATTGATCAAAGAACCCAGAGGCGTGTTAGTCGTGACTTCGTTACAGTACGAAGCCAAGACCGACAAAGTCGAACGAGAGATAAGGGGAGGAACTTAAAATTACAAATGAAAGAGAATGAAGCCAAAATTAAACTACTTACTAGTGTATTTAAAATAAGATCAAAACAAATGCGCATAAGGGTAAGAATTAATTCTAAACACAAAATGAAAGGTAAACGTAAAGAGGTTCCATAATCACTTAATCACAAGCAAGATAAAATTAATGACTAAAGGTGGCACCCAAATAAGGGGTAGACAAAAAAAATTAAGAGAAAAGTGTGTAAATGAACATAATCACGAACAAAGATGAAACAAGATACATTAAAAGGTACTTACTATTAATGTGCAGCTAAACCGTAAGCGCGACTCGATAACCAAAATTAAAAGGCAAACCCAAAAAAATAGAGTATGGATGATACTCATGGAGTCGAATAAGAGAACGCTCTACTTCTGAAGATGACATGAACTAGAATGCCAGCGTAGAAACAGAACTAAGATGCTTATGATGTTGTGAAATCCAAAAGGGGCGGTCAAAGAAGGGTGTGTCGGGGGGAGGAAATGGGGGTGGACGCGTGTAGGAAATAACAGGAAAAGGGGGAGGTAATGACATTGAATTATGCAATATAGCGAAGTCTGAGGAAGCAACTCAAAATTACCGAATAAAAGAAAGGAAGTGAAAGTTACACAAAATTACGTGACATAACCAGGGGCAAAAAATGGAAGGAAAAATCTATCAGATAAGAAAATGTGCTTTGTAGTAAAATTAGGCTTACGTAGAGGTAGTAATGTCAAATCACAACGACCTACGATGAAACAAAGAAAGTAAACGCGGCGAATGGACGGTGACTTACTCATAGACCATTGCTCACATACTTTTCATAAAACAGAGGGAAGGATCAAGTTGAAAACGAATGAGACTCAGCCCCGTTAACTTCACTGATACCTTCTCCCCCCAAGAAAACAAGCTCTGATGCGACAATCCGAATGGAGGTTGTCTCAAAAGAACACCGAACCGGATGGTAACGCACGCAATACAGAGCGTAATTAAGCCTCGATGAAAAATAGCATATATTTCAGACCTGAGATATTTAGGTAAAAATAAAATCGCTTACATGAAAGGGGGGGAAGACGAATAAACACAGAGACTTCGTTAAGCTAACGTAAACAAAGGCGAAAGGACTCGGGTTCATGAATCGAACTCACATCATCATAAGAAAGGGGAAAAAAGGATGTAAGCAAATCAAAAGTAAACACAAAATTAAAATGGTGAAACAGCAATTCAAAATGACAGCATGCCAGATAAATAAAGTAATAGAATCGTACTTACGCTTACTTGCTTTGGGCGCGGGCAAAAGCCCGATATACACACCCGCGACCGTTTCACATGTCAGAATTGGAAGAAGGGAACCTTCCCTTAAAGAGCGTGGTAACGCGCCCGTAAAATAAGTCGTAATACGACGAACATCCCCTCTCCGAATACATGGAGTGGGGATCCAATAGCAAAAGCAAAGCTTGGCAATAAGTTATGCTTCGGCCAATGAGTACATTTTACGTACATACATGTTTATGTAAAGGTGAAATATTTCACCATATGGCGAGGTATTACAAGCAAATATGAAGTTTGAACGTAGTACGAGTGAGAGATAAACGTATGTATCAATAATGTGACATAAAATAATGACAATAATAATAATAATAATAATAATAATAATAATGAACCTGATAAAAAAATATTCAGTTTTTGGCTGTATGTTATTGTTTACGGGTTCTGCCTATTAAAGCACGCCGTCACACAGAAGCTTTGATATCATTTTATAGTAAACAATTCACTGGAAACGCTTGTAGCAGCTGCACGAATTATCAGCAGAGTACCCGTACGGCTGAACACTTAGAGCTTTACATGCGCATGTAATCGCATAGCGATATGGATAGCATGAAATTACAATTGAGGTGATGCTGTCTAATAGTGAAGGGAGACGCTTTGAAATGCATCCAGAATATTAATCAATTATGGAGTCCACTTGGCCAAGTACGCTCCATAAATATCCATCATTAAAAATAAAAGTACTATATGTCCCTGCCTGTTGGGTTGTGTGTCGGACCGAGCTATGAATGGCCAACCACTTGTTATATGCTCATGTGGATAGTAATTACTAGCAGGTACTGTGTTTATTATACAGCTCCGAGTTGGTAAGCACAATTTATTATTATTAGTCACGTTGAACAAAGAAAGGTTAGTGTGCCGTTTGTACGTCACAGTTGGCAGCCTTGTGCCTCGTGTCCTCTAAAGGTCACGTAAGTAGCTGCTGCTTGGATATAGTTCTATGTTCTTCTGACAGAGCGCTGCACCGAATGGTGAGGTAAGAACTTGCATGTGGGTGTATCAGCTGTTTTGTATTCTAGGAGAAAGTCTGCTGTCACCAGGATGCTATGCTTTTGTCATCTTGCTGTCATAACGACAATTATTGAGGTAATAATGATATAATAGAGAGTGTGATTTAGACCATCGTACAAGCAAGATGTGACATACATAGTGAAGAGTTCCTTTGGGGACTAGATAGCTTCGGGCTATTTAGTTCTCCTTATTTACTTCAAGAACATCTGAGGTAGTGTACTGCACCTACACATTGTACGTCGAGATAACAGTAAGAAGGTGTATGATTGAATTTATGCTGGAAATGTGAACGTCATTGGAGTACTGGGTCTCGTGTTAGTTGGAAAGAAAAACAAATATTATGAAGCTGAGAAAGAGATCATTCTATTTGAAGTATGTCTGCTGGATTTTGGAAACATTCTTGTTATTATTCATTAATATGTGTCAAATCGGCACTGAAGAAGTTGGTTTTCAAGAAGTGGATATATATATATATTGGCAAGTCGCTGGTTTCGAAGAAATAGATGTGGTTTGTTTATGAAGATGGCTCTGAAGGTAATATCTTTTGATGAATGTTCCGTGAATATGGGAGTCCAGTGTCCGTGTGTTCATATTGTACAGCCCGGGGGCAGTACCCCCTAAGACCCACCCCTCCATCTTTCATCAAAAACACCCTCATAGGCATACCATAAGCCTCATGTACTTCTTTAAACACAAGCAGGCCCGGCATACTGCTGACAGCCACGCTTACATAATACAAACACAAACACAGTAACTGGAGCGGCAGCAATGAGGAAACGCTGACCAGGCAGTGGGGGAAGGCCTTAAAGGCTAGGCCCAGAAGAGCCCCATTATCTGTTCTTGGCCAGCGGCCCTGCCCCTACGAGGTTCGTTCCAGCTCTTCACCAGGTGAGCTCTAGCCGTGTGCTCAGATTCCTTATCTTAGTAAACACCTACCCTGAACATTTGTGCACTTTACATTTTGTACTTCATTTTATATCTGTCTAACACTTAAAAGAGACATCACATCACAGCTACTGGCCAATAAATACTTGGTCAGTAAACACACACGTTTATTACTAATTACACCCCATTTTACATCCTTACACCCAACCTGACCTTAGTCATAATTGCCCCTGACCGTGGAGACCAGGAACTGCATCGTCAGGAATTCTATTGTACTCGAGCAAGCGGCCCGACTGCAGAGTGTCATGTCACCGACTCCGCACGCTCGCTGAATCGTTCACTCTACTTAATTGGCAGGCTAGATTAGCAGCCCACACTTATACATTCATCCCCTAGCAGGTAAACGCATCCTTCAGGGACGCCCCCAATAGATTAAGTACTCACACCAACACACTACACTGGTAGTCTTCCCCAATCGCGGGAAACTACCCTAATTCGGAAACAGCCCTTAAAATTAACACATCTACACTACCTTGTTTATCCCACCCCCAACAGAGGGATAAAACAATATATTTTAAAGTCGCCCTCGTAATGTCTTGCGAAGTGGTAGGCCTGCAACCTGGATGTGGATTTAGGTTTTTAAATATTTGTTTTATTTAAATGTTAATGTCGCTTTCCTAATCCATATGTAGAATGTCCGTCGGGACCTGTAATATTTATTTTAAGCTTTCGCTTTGTTGTGAGTACTCAAGCAATACGGTTTGCAGTTTGTTTCGGTTTTGTTTTCCTTTTAATCTAACTGAAGTATGTCAACCAGGCTTGATTGTCAGCTGAGAGTGAATAACAGAAAATCGCGGTAGCCATTGGCAGAAATGATATGACTTGGTAGTTGCTCACCAAATCTTCATGATTTATAAATGTATTGAATTATCTTATTTGGTTAAATACCGGTTATGAAAGATAACGGCATCGAGCTAAAGCAGTCTGAAGTCATAATATTATATGTGGTATCATTATAGATGATTGTAAGATCGATGGAAGGATTACTAATGGTAGTAGGCTATTGCTATATGTTTAATAGGCCTACGTATTAAATGTGAAAACTGTTGGTACGATTACGGTACCTCCCAAACTATTGTCCACGTCACTTGTAAGTACATGGTAGTACATCTTTTCGCACCTTGTTTAGTCTTGTGTTGTTATTGTTTATATTTATGTATATTTTGTGTTAATTGAACTCAGATTTGGTTTGTGAATAGATGTTGGAATTCCCTGAGTACCGTGTCTCATTTCTAAACATAAGCTCGTCAACATAGCATATTTATTGATGGTAGGCCTCTGCGGTTAAAATGTGGGTTCAGTCGCTTCCTTCCCAAGTTTTTTTCAAGTAATTATCGTGGCCGAGTTGAGTGGTAGTCGTGTTTCGTGGGTCCGCTTGCTTTTTGGGTACGTGTAGGTTGCAGTTAGACGAAAAACTGGAGGCCAAAGAAAGAAAATTTTTGAGAAAAATCTTGGATCCCATAAAATACAATGGGGAGTATAGAAGACTGCATAACCACGAATTGTAAGTTAGTTATTGTTGTTTTAAGGGGAGGAACTACGAGGTCATCTGCCTTTAACCACAACCTCGCTCCAAACGACTTTCACCAATTTCCTCACTTGAAGCAGCACGTAGGTCAACGATTTGCTTCTGATGAGGAGGTGACAAGTAAACGCAGCCAGGACTTCTCACCGAAGGCGGCATCTTCCTCCAGTACTCTTTGTATGGCAAGCCTTGCGCTAGTCTACTGTACTCTGTTGCCGAATATTGTGCACCGGTATGGTATAGAAGTGTTCATGTCTACAGAGTGAGTCCTTGAGGATCATACCGGGCACATTAAGATCAATCCCATTGCCATGGTTGCACGTCCTGGCATGCATTCCTCCTCCACAACTGAGACGAAAACAAGCAGCTGCCCATACCTGGAAAACTTATATAAATATGTTCTGACTTCAAGCACCTTCCGGTTCACTCAGTACTGAGTAAGCCTCCAACCATGCGCCTGAAATCCAGCAATCCTATTTGGGGTGATGACATTACTATGCAGCCAGGGCCTTACAACAAAATCTGCAAGGAAAGGTGGAGAGATTTTTCATCACCTCGCCAAATCCACTTAGATTATCCTTCCCAGCATATCCCAGGAACTGATGTATCGAGAGCAACGTGGTGCCAACTAAATCGTGCTCGAACTGGTCATGGAAGGTGCAAAGCAATGCTACAAAAATGGGGATGGCTAGAATCACCAGCTTGTGACTGCAGAGCTCAAGAACAGACCATGTACCACATCATTCGGGAGTGCCCTCAGTGTAGCTTTGCAGGCGAATGGGAAGAGTTAATGAAATCATCAGTTCCAGCGCTTTCC
Organism: Meconema thalassinum; assembly: GCA_946902985.2. Classification (NCBI taxonomy): domain Eukaryota; kingdom Metazoa; phylum Arthropoda; class Insecta; order Orthoptera; family Tettigoniidae; genus Meconema; species Meconema thalassinum. The sequence goes on from OX336396.1 coordinate 169,113,127, forward strand.
TGATTGAAGAATCTTGATACTCATTTCTGATTGTTATGTACATATTTGTATATACAGGGTCTTCCATATAAAGTAAGAATGGCGAGTGGCGGATTTGTTATCCACTGCTGCTGTGGCTTTGGGTGAACTTGTGGCACGCCACGGCCCCCTGCTGTAGTATCTAAAGTGCGCGCATAGTACATACTTGACCTTGCAATAAGCGTGTAGGTGTTCGGTCGCCAGTCTGAAACTCAGATGCTAACATGGCGAGACAGTTATCATTAAAACATCGGTTATTTTTTTAGTAAAACTTATTTTAAGTAGCCTACGAGTCAGCTCGGAGGGTACGTGATGCATTTGTTCAACAATATCCTGATGAAGTGGCATATTCACTAGGGCAGATTCACGTAATTGAAAATAAGTTTGACACTACTGGCTCTCAGTGCTCAGTGCTCAATAAAAGACATAAAATAAAAGATCAGAAATATTACTGTGGAAGACTGACATACCTTTGTGTGGTGTCGAACTTTGTATATAATGTATAAAGTGTGATGTCTGTATATAAGTTCTTTAGAGTTGAAATAAGATGGCGTTATGTTAACAAACTGTGTGTTTCCCTGTGCTCCTTTTCACTCATTCTCCATATTATGGTGCCGAAAACTCGTACGAAACCAGTGACACGTGTATTTACTAGTGTTAGTGAATAGTGCTAATGCTCCTTTGTCGCCTTCTACATTACGGAAGGACACTCGACGCCGAGAAAATTATACACTACCGAGAAGACATCACGTCAGCTTAAAGCGCGCCACGCTATCAACGACAAGACGCTACAAGAGATCTCACTGCCAACTAATCCACTTCAGATAAGTCAAACCATCACAAATTGACATCCTTTTAGTAATGCATGCTGTTCATCAGCTGGAAAATACTTTGGAAACCTACAGATAGGCTAATTTCATTAAATGCGATCCCAGAAGGGACGTTATGCCATCTATTGGAGCAACAGGGAACTGCGCATTGTAAAATATTAAGCACGCACCCTGCTATCTCGATTACCTGCATGAGACCTACTTGAATTACTTCAAGAAATACCAAGACCGACTACAATATCTCAGACCGTAACATCAAAACCAAGATGGCGGAAATCGTAGGGGAACAGCTGTAGCAACTGGCGGGCATGGCGCCATCGAAATAGCGGCAAATTCGAAGACAAACATTCGCATATTTGATTAAATTCCGCCAGAAATTACAGGTTTTTATGTAATAAGGCACAAATTCAATATGAAACCCTGACGTATTTCGCTACAAGCAACGAGAACAGACAGTAGCTAAAAATACAGACATAAATAAAGCAGAGGTAAGACATTATGTTAAAAAAATTCAAATATTTCTAAATGGAACTAAATTACAAGAATAGTCAACCAACAACAAAGTCAACCCCTGTCACTATACAGCCCATGAAGGGCCTAGGCAAATATAAAAAGCAAATATAAATGGTTGTTGCTTATATTAGGGGCTACGACGTCGTGGTCTTGTAGCCCCATGTATTTGTGTATGGAATTTGTGTGATAACCTGTGTTATTGTTATGGCTGAACTAGTGTGTTTGTAAATTGGGTATTGTAGTGGGAACGAAGCGGCCATGGCCTTAAGTTAGGAACCATCCTGGCATTCGCCTGGATTAGAAGTGGGGAAACCATGGAAAACCACTTCCAGGATGACTGAGGTGGGAATTGAACCCTCCTCTACTAAGTTGCTTCATGAGGCTGAGTGCACCCCATCCCAGCCCTCACATGAGAATTAAATTTCTTGGCAGAGCCGGAGAATCAAACCCGGACCTCCGGGACGACAGCCAAGAATGCTAGGCACTACACAACGAGGTGGTCTAAAACAGAATGGTACCACTGAACGAAAGTAGAACGAGCGATAATATTCTCTATAGTACATTAATTAGCCAAAATACCTTATCAAACAACGAGAAATAAATCAGGGAATGATGTTTTAAAAGATGCTTCCTCCTCCGCTGTATGTGACCCACCCAGCCATCCCAAATAGCATTGTGACTCACAATTTGGCTTCAGGAGAGAAAGATGCACAATCCAGGCAATTCGAAGTCTTCAAACTGAGATTGCGTCTACCCTGTCAGTACCGAAGGGAAAGTTACAATCCATATTCATTGACTTCTCTAAAGCTTTTGACTCGATTAGCAGGAAGAAAATATTGGAAAAACTAGACAGACTATTGAGAGGTAACAGCTACACTAAACATCTTGTCAAAAGTATTTTAGGCTCTAACAATATAGTCATTAACGATGACATTACAACATCAAGCCCAATTGAGCAGACTACAGGCATGCTGCTACAAGGAGACCCATTAAGCCCTCGTGTTATTTATCACTGCTATGGCAGATAATATCACAGATATATTATCAGAGCGGGTAATCTCATTTATATACGCAGATGACATGGTGCTCGCTTCAAGTTCACAGGTCGAATTGCAATCTGCTCTCGATCCCTTTGAATTATGGGTGTTACACAATGACCTTAGGTTAAACAGAAACAAGACTAAATCTATGACCTTTAGGAAAGGGGGAAAGCCAGCAATTTTCCACATTGCAGGAAAACCGCTTGAGGGTGTACCACATTACAAGTAGTCCTACTTAGGTCCTACATTAGTCAACTGGCAATGTTTTCACACTGCAAATCAAGGATAGACCCAGCGTCACTACCAAAGCCTTCAACGACATAAAACATTCGACTAAGCTATCTATAAAAACAGCCTTAAAACTTTTGCGGTTAAATGTTACCCGTATTGTGACTTATGGACTGGAGAGCATTTGGACACATTTAAATATGAAGTATTTGGAACAATATGGAGAAACTGAAGGCGACTTACATAAAGAAGGCCTTGGGTTTATCAAAGTATACACCTTCAAGACCGGTGTAAGAGGTGACTCGCGAGGTTTCTAATGTAGAAGAACTCAGACTTCAAATGCTGCTACCTTCTACTCCAGGATATGTAAAACTCATGGACACACTAGAGCCAAAGAACATTGGTAGGATTTTTGCGCCACGGACACTATGATTTTTGACGATTGGAAGAGGGGGGGGGGGGGGTGCGAGCTGAGACCATTGAACTGTCGGTACTATTGGAACAACTCCTCCCATGGTAACCCTCGCTGAAAACTGCTTCCTGGTGCACTGCCAGGCGTAACTAGTCGCACCAAAAACTGTCATACCATTTAACTCTAGGTTGCATGTCAGCTGATATGTCGTGATTCTTTTCATATATTTGAACGTACGTACCTCTGTGCAACGTTATATGTATGGTATTTTCCAATAATACGGTAGGTTTACGGTCTACTTTATTTCGAAGTAGCCTATTCTGCGTTTATGGATATGGCTTACATCAAATTTTGACATAGGCCTAAATAGCACGTATGACAAATACACGTAGGCCCTATTGTAGGTTATAAGTTATTAAGTTAGTCACAGAATTATAACCTACGTCTAGCTTATATTACAGATTTCCATGGAAACGCCCAGATGTAGGCCTATTAAAGAAATGGGTTATAGCTGTGAAAACTTTTATAAACATGCTACTTGTTTCATTCAAATAGAAACAAACCACTGCTTAAAGATGATGCGGTACCTGCAATTTGCAATTTCCCACAGCATTGGCTTCAGCCACCCAAGAAAAGACCGAGAGTTATTGAACGACAAGTAGCCTAATATTTACTGTTACTTTCTTCATCAGCATAGGCATAAAATTTCACATTTTCCAGTATACTTTTATGATGTCAGTCTTGGAGACGATAAAAATAATTCGGCTTAAGGGATCTTCCCTGCAGGACCTGTTCGTTTGCTGTATGACTTATGTGAGGTCGAAGTTTCGACCTGCTTTGAAGAAAAAGAAGCTTGTAGTTTTTACGTGACCATTAATCTTGTGATCATGAGCCAAGGGACCTCCATTTTACGTGGAATCCGAACCACAGGACATGGCATTTCACTTCCAAAATCTCACTTGCAATGACCGTGAATCAAACCTGGTCCACCTTGGTGAGAGGTGAATAGCTTGACCACTGCGCCACCATGCCCCATTGCTTTGAAGAATATTGAACATGTGGTTGTTTTGTATAAATAAAGCAGGCTATGTATTTTTGTTCACCAAGCATCTATTTAATTGTTTAGTTATAGGCTTATGCATATTCACACACATATGAATGTTGAATACCAATTAACATACTTTTTCTTCTTTATTGTTAGTCATTACCAGCCTAACCTTATTTTTATTTTATTTTAATGTATGTACGACTTGTATTTTTTGCCAGTAGGCCTATAACTTAGTTATTGTGTATGCTGCCTTTGATCTAAGGATAAAAGGATGAACAATCAGGCTGCAATATAATATTTAATGTTGGCATATATTCCTAGCCATTTTAAGTATCAAATTACTATGATATTTTGAAATATGTATTTCGGCGTAAGTTCAGTTTAGTTTACCATTCGCCTAAATGTTCAAAAGTACCTCTTTTACTTGTATCTCGTCGTACATATGTACATCATCCTTTTGTTCGTATACGTCAAACTCTCCTGCTTATAAAATGTGTCGCACAATTAGTTTACTGTATGATTTTAGATTTTATTCATTATATGCATGGGCATTGGCTGCAATAAATCCCTTATTATTATAGGCTATAGGTGAATTTCCAGCTGTGGATGCCATTATTCACATCAACCATCGTCAGAACAGTACTGCCAACCTCACCATTACGGTACTAGCCGCACCAACACTCGACCATTCTAACCTACGTTTTGTCCAATCCAATGGTTACAGCCTAACACGTCCAGATCAATGGTTTTGTATCAATCTGCCCCGATAGCTGCGCGCAATCAAAGCCGCAGCCTTCGATTTGTCCAATCCAATGGTTTTTTACAATGGTTACAGCTTAACGCATCCAGAACAATGGTTTTTGACAATGGTTACAGCCTAACGCGTTCCGATGACTGCCTTTTTTTTAACAACAGTGATCTGCTAATAGATGTGGTCTCCTCCGCTGTCTATAACCCACCCACCATCCCAATTTATAACACGACTTAGGCCAATATAGTGAAATTTCAGTTGTGTCGGCCAGTGGGCGTGGCTTATTTGACAAATAAGATATTGCCAACCCGAAGTATAGGTAAACACGGCCGTAGGTGGTTTGTTTTGAGCGTAGAGAGCTGTGAGATCGCACTCGCTTCTATCTGTATCGGGACATCCTGAACTAACTCCAACAGATGGTGCATAAGTACTCTCATTAGTACTTTATTTCAAATAGCATTTGCCAATAACACACAATTGATGTTACAAACTCTTTAAAATGAAAATTTACTGTATTATGAACTTGTCATTCTTCAAATTCGATGTGTATAGAATTCCAACGGACATACATTCTATCTTATTAATGTTTTTAATACAAAAAACAAACCTAACCAGCGACTAACGCCCCAGTCCCCCTTGCTTGTGGTAGCCTACTAACAGTAATTTTCGGCCAGGCAGTAGGCCTACCTAACCTAGTAACAGACAAATGTATATACAAAAACAAACCTAATCTGGGGATAACTCCCCAGGCCCCCTAGCTTGTGATACTAACAGGAGCGTAATTCTATTTACATACCTGTTGCATTTAAAATCACTGCTTCCATCAGATTACAGTACCCACTTGAATTTTTTCCACAAGCACACAAAGATTATTGATTCATGATTCTTATAGAATATATTTACACTTAAAGAACTTGACACTTTAGAAGACACTGACACTGCTGGTATGTCATTAAAACTACCATCATCTACTTTAACAAACAGGAGTTGTGTAGGACGGTTGATTTGGGAAAATTGTCGAAATGGTATCAGGGGTTAGTATGGCAATTTTCATAACCACAAATTTAGGTTCGAAATGTTTAAGTTAACAAATACAACTGTTTTAACTTCGAAAATGATCCCGGTGAATATTTCTCATCCACTTCTCTTTCAAAGATTTGTCTTTAGGAAATTTAAAAGTTGAAGTATCTTCACCAGTATTAAATTTACAGGCAGATACACAGTAATGACAATAAACAGCCAATGCTTCTCACATTACGTATCTTCGGCATTTATAATTATTCACAGTGCACTTCACTACTTAAGGTACACTATTACAATATATATAACAGCTCGAAATCACTTGAAATATGCGACATTTGAACGAAATTCTCGCAGCAGACCCACTTAAATGTTGGTTGACCAAATGTAAACAATCCCCTACGATTTCCGCCATTTTCTACGATATCGATAGTGGCATTATGGTCTGATTTATTGTAGTCGGTCTTGGAAATACCAATAATTGTATAGTGCTTTACTGACACATAACTAGTAGCGCGATCTATCTGCAACCATTGGAACTGCATGCACATCTGCACAGCGCATGCGAACCTGTAACTTACGTCTCGAACTACACCATTTTCAAGTTCAACTACCAAACACTAGCGCATTCTGTTAGCCAACTTTGGAGTCTTGACTAAACACGCATTCTGCCAAATAGACTAATAACTACACTGGGCATAGCAACACACCTCAAGAAGGGAGGGTAGACTACCTGACTGTCAGCTAATCCGAAGATTTATAGCCCCCTCATTATGGCAACTCAAGAGGAGACTGCGGCCCGACTGCACAAATTGAAAAGAAGTCGAACAAGAGAGAGGAACAATGCGATACGGTATCTAAACACTATTGACAGTTTTACTGAAAACACATGTATTGAAGACTACAAGTATTATGGAGACCGACTTCAGGAAATATTAACTAGGCTAATCCAATTGGATGACTCTATTCACGATCTTCTTCCAGACACAGAATACAACACCGATATTCAAAGTTGCGAAGAATGCATAGATAAAGCAAAACGTGGTTTACAGAAAACCACACGAGGGGCAGAAATTAAACTTTCTTCTGCTACCTCAAACATGACCATAAATGAGAGTCATATCACTCCCATTTCAACGTTCACCCATTCTGTTAAATTACCGCCAGTGAAACTGGAACCATTCTCCGGCCATATCGAAAGCTGAATGAGATTTTGAGAAAAGTTTGAAGCATCCATTGACAAAGACAAGGCACTATCGACAATAAATATACATGTTTTTTACACGAGTATCTCGAAGGTGAACCGAAACATCTGGTTGACGGAATTGCCGTGACTGCTTCTACCTACGAGGACACTAAGAAAATTCTTAGGGCTAAATACTGAGATCGGAATCGGATAATACAGGCGCATATCGACTATCTAGAAGATATCCGACCTATCAACACTGTTTGTCTGGAATCGCCAAACACGACATACATTGAATGCAACCGTCGTATCGAGGCATTAGAGGCCCTAGGCAAAGATGTAACCGCATATGGGCGGGTACTTGCTCCCAAGATACTCCGAACCTTCCCTGACGATATCTGTAGACGCAGGATAATACACACCAAACAGAATAATTTATCGGAAGGAGACGTTCTGAAGTTGATGGAATTTCTTGGTGAAGAAGTCGATGGAGCGCTAGTCATCCAGAAGATCAGAGGTGACCCAGTGTTTTCAACCAGTCTCGTCCCCACGAAAGCCGCATTTCAATTAAACGCTAAGTTTAAAAAGCCATTGCAGCAAACGAAGAAGCAAACAGAACCATTCTGTGCATTTTGCGACCAACGAGGCCACTGGGTGCAAGATTGTAAGAAGGTGAAAACTGTTCATGACCGAATTGAGAAGCTAAAGACGATTAATAGCTGTTTCCTCTGCCTGAATCGAGGACATAATTCGAAGAATTGCAGTAGACGGGGGAGAGCATCTTGTTCAAAATGTAAGCAGTCCCATCACTACTCCATTTGCTCAAGCAATGATGTAACCTCCACTTCGGTAAAAAAAAAATCCACTCTCAGACTCCTGACTGTACTCACTTACAAACTGCACGTATTCGAATTGTTGGACCAACTGGCTTAAGTAAAACGACACGTTGCATCTTCGATGGAGGCAGCCAGTCTAAATTCATAAGCAAGTCTCTTGTCGACATATTGAAGCTTCCTACTGTCACGGAACGAAACTTATCTGTAGCAGCGTTCGAATTTGACACAACTATCCCTCAGAAGCGTCGTCTGGTTAGTTTCCAGTTACAGGGCACCCAGACCAGCGCGTCAATAGGCATCACTGAACACGAAAGTGCAAACACTTACGCAATGCACCCTACAGTTCCGCAAGACGTCTCTTCCCTGAGGTCTGTACGCAAGTTAATACTAGCTGACCCTAAGGATGACTTACACGATCTCCCAATTGAACTTCTAGTTGGAGGAGATCACTACTGGAAGTTGATAAAGGACACGCAACCCGTTCGCGTATCTCCGTCTTTGGTACTCATTCCTTCACTTTTCGGATGGGTACTCAGTGGCAATAGATCCGGAGTCACCGTCAACCAGCTAACCGTTAACAAAGTAACACTGCAGGATGACCCTTCACTTCCCGAGCACCAAGTCCGTAACTTCTGGAACCTTGAAGCAATTGGAATCAAGGAAGAAGAATCAAGATCCCACACAATGAGCTCCAAGGATCTCGATATTCTAAAAAACGTTCATGAATCTCACTGCATTCAAGATGGACAGAGAGTTGTTTCTTTGCCAAAGAAAAAACAGGAATTTGCATCGGATAACCGCACTAACGCTGAGACACGATACCAGGCCTTGGCGAAGAAACTGCAACGAAATAGAGACTATAACGCCATGTACAACGAAAGAATGCTCGACTACATCATCCAAGGCCAAGTAGAGATGTTGAACCCAGACAACCGAGCAAGTTCTGTGTACTATCTACCACGTCATGCGGTCAAGAAGACGAAACAGAACGTAACTAAGTGGCGCGCTGTATTCGACGCTTCGTCTCATGAAAATGGATCTCTATCGCTGAATGACGTCATAGAAATAGGACCTAATCTTTTCCCCGACGTAATGAGTATCCTGCTTCGGTTTAGTTTGTACCAATATGCTATTCTTGGAGATATAAAGCAAGCCTTTCTGCAGCTCTCACTTGACTCCAGCGACAGGGATCTAACACGGTTCTTTTGGTTTCGAGTAATCAAGGACGAAAACGGCCAATACCACGTCACCGACGAAGTGGTCACCTACCACTTCACCCTACTACCTTTCGGTCTGACCAGTAGCCCTTTCCTCTTGTCAGCTAACCTGCGAGAATTGGCTACGAGGCACATTGATGACTACGCAGTTGCTGCTAGCCTCGCGGACTAGCACATGTATATGGACGATTTTGCAGCACCTACTAACGACGAAGAGGAACTCGATACAATATACTCTCAGCTCACGAATTTGATGAGTATTATCAACATGCCTATGTTGAAGTGGGCCGCGAATTCTATCACACTGAAAAATCAAAATCTACCCATTCAAGAGGTGACACAGATCTTGGGAATCAACTGGAACACGGGCCATGACACACTGCATCTTTCAGATATCGATGACCACAAGATTTCTCCAGATGACCCTGCCACAAAACGCCACGTTCATCAGATTACATCACGACTATACGATCCTCTCGGACTTTTCTCTCCGGTGACAATAATTGGAAAGATGTTGTTTCAAGAAACATGGACTAGAGGTATATCATGGCACGAGACTTTACCTTCTGACATTGGGCACGAGTGGTTAGTTTGGTGTTCGAATCTTCATTACGTGTCGGACATTCACACCCCACGATGGATAGGTGCTCTCAACAAAGATTTGGACAACTATTCTCTACACGTATTCTGTGACGCTTCCGAATGGGCATATGGTGCTGCTGTATACCTTCGATCTCACGTTCACGATACCACTAGCGTTCAGTTAGTATGTAGCAAAGGTAGACTAGCTCCTATAAAGAAGGTCACGCTACCACGTTTGGAATTACTCGCTGCACTCGTGGGCACAAGACTTCTTCATTACTTCTGCCGTGCTACATCCTGTGACATCCGGAAAGCAACGCTGTGGACAGATTCAGCTATCACTCTAGGCTGGATACAAAACGACCCGAACCGCTGGAAAACCTTCATCTGCAATCGTGTTACAGAAATCACCGGCTGCACTTGACCATCACAATGGTTTCATTGTCCAGGAACGGATAACCCTGCAGATCTTTTATCTTGAGGACTACATACACCAGATCTAAAATCAGCAGATTATTGGTGGCACGGGCCGGCCTGGTTAAGGGATCCTCCAAGAAGTTGGCCTCCGAAATACAGCACCGAACATCAAACAATTGAGGCTAATAAGAAACCCTGTCAAGCCCTCGTCGTTACCACCCATGAAGCACTCTGCGACTTCGAAAGATCCATCTTCTACATCAAACTTCTTCGCGTAACTGCATGGGTTCTTCGCTTCGTACGCCTATTTAGACATGAGGACCGATCAAAGGGGGAACTGACAGCAGAAGACATAAATGGAGCCCTCCGCTATTCGATAAAGGCAATGCAAATGGAATGTTTTCCTACCGAAATTGCAGCTCTCGAACAGGAGACCCTTCTGCCTGAGAAATCGAAGATCAAACGTTTCAATCCATTTCTCGACAATGCCATACTTCGCCTCGGTGGACGCCTATAATATGCTGCGGTTTCAGAGAGTGAACGACATCCGATCATCATGGAAGGACGACATCATTTCACACAACTGCTGATAAGAGACAAGCACATTCGGCTCCATCATCTCGGAGTACAGATTGTTCTCTCTGACCTCCGAAGCACCTACTGGATCCTTGGTGCTCGCCGTGCCATCAAACACGTTCTTCACCAATGTTTACCCTGCAAGATGGTAAAAAATGTTGGCCGCCAGGCAATAGAGGCTCCACTGCCCTCCGAACGAGTGACCCCGAGCAAGCCATTCGCTGTCACAGGTTTCGACTTCGTGGGCCCGCTGTACGTCAGGGCAGGCACATCAGCCAAAAGGTGTGCCACTACACGGGCCCTACATTTGGAGTTGAGTGGTGATATGAGCGCCGACAGATTCATGCAAGCACTACAGCGATTCGTCGGTAGGCGCGGTCTGCCACACACTATTTACTTGGACAACGCCCAGACCTTTCACGCGGCTAACAAGGAACTGAGTGGCATTTGGGCTTCACTGTCTGCGGCGAAGAGTCACCGCTACCTCTCCGAGCACGGTGTAACCTGGAAATTCATCGCCCCACGCGTGGCTTGGTGGGGAGGATGATGGGAGAGGATGGTTGGATCGACGAAGCGGTGCCTACGGAAGGTGCTTGGACGCTCCAGCATCGACGAAGAAGGACTTCAAACAGTACTGGTCAGCATCGAAGCCGCACTGAACTCTAGACCCTTGACTCGCAATGGAGACACCGGGGATGTGTTGACTCCCGCACACTTCCTTGTGGGAGAGAAACACACAACGGTTTCATCTGGGCCTGAACCACCAACGGGAATACCTGTTCGAGAATTCCGACAGCGTCAACAACTGGCAGACGACTTCTGGAAGCGCTGGAGTAAGGAGTACCTACTATTGCTGCAGAGCTTCCATCAAGTCCAGCAGCCCAAGAAGAACTCCACGCTGAGGGTAGGCGACGTCGCGCTCCTTCAAAGTGACCTTCAGCCGAGACATCTCTGGAGAAAAGTCCGGATCCACGAGCTGCATACCGGAAGAGATGGGATTGTAAGGACTGTAATCCTTTCCACAGCTGATGGGAAACAGCTGACCTGACCCGTTCAGCTGGTCGTACCTCTAGAGGTCGACCAGGTTGGGGAGGATGTGGAAGACTCACATATCTTTGTGTGTGTCGAACTTTGTATATAATGTATAAAGTGTGATATCTGTTTATAAGTTCTTTGGAGTTGAAATAAGATGGCGTTATGTTAACAAACTGTGTGTTTCCCTGTGCTCCTTTTCACTCATTCTCCACAATTACAGTGGCAGAACTCACTCGCGTGAGCCAGAATATGGTTACCAGATACAATGCCAGTATAACTCAGGAAGGACGGCACTTCCAGCATCTCTTATAAGGTAATATTTAATATAGGATTGTACACACGCTTAAAGCAGGGAGCCATGGCGCGCCATAAGCTCGGCCAAGGCCACCGCAGTAACGGATAACAAAACCACCGCTTGGCGTTCTTACTTTATATGAAAGACCCTGTATATGTAGATCATTTGTACCATACGAAAAATAAAATAAATGACAAAGCGACCTTATACAGCCCAGAAGACCACCACGCTGTTAAAGCGGTTTCACTGGGACATCATTAACCACTCTCCCTACAGCCCCGACCTTGCTCCAAGCGACTTCGACCTGTTTCGTCTCGTGAAGGAGCACCTAGGAGGTCGACGATTTGCTTCAGACGAGGAAGCTGAAATCGCAAGGACAGGATTGTTACCATGAGGGAAGATTCAAACTCATCCCACGAAGCAACAAGTGCCTAAGCTGAAATCGAGACTAAGGAAAATAACCTGGTGTTTGCACTATCAGTTGGCTGTGTTGGTTGTATGAAATAAAGTGTGCACGTTTCACTGCAGGCTTTGTAACCTTACTTTCTGATCACCCCTCGTGCGTCTTAGGCGTGTGAATAGCATTTATTAACGTATTTTGAGATAAAACTCTTTCGTATATTTGAGTTGAACAGTTCTAAAACGCCTCTAAACATTTCTAAATAACGTTCATTTTGAGTTGTACTGTGGTTGGTTGGTTCCTCAGTTTAGGGACTGCGACAACGCGGTCATGTAGCCCCGTGTACTTTGGGTGTGTGTAGAATCTGTCTGATAACCGGTGTTAATTGTGATGGCTGTATTAATGTGTGTTATCTGTTTTTAATTCAAGTAAGAACTGTAGACATTGAATTTTCAAGTAGTTCCTACTTTTGCCGCCAAACGCCACCGTCAACGACTGCTAGTCGGATCCTGGCGGCGAACGTTGGAACCTATGAACGTTAGTCAAATTTAATCTATAATATAGCTTCACACAAGTGTAATTAGTGGAAGGTTCTTTAACATGCCATAAATCTATGACATGGGACCGCCGGCATTACTTCCCCTCCGAAGGAGGGCATACTGAGAGATTACTAACGGTCTTTAAAATTCCGACGACTTCGGCCGGGTTTGAACCCGCGATCTTGGGCATAGAAGCGCAGCATCCTACCAACTACGCCACCGAAGCTGCCGAGTTGTACTGCATGCTCTCTATTTTAAAGGACAGAATATAATCTTTCTGTTGGTTTGCACCAAATTTCGTAATTGAGACTTAAAAGAAACTTCATAAAGCAAACAAACCTAGGAGTAGCATTCAGGACATCTAAATAGCAGTTGTTATTTAATTTGTGGCGCTTGTGCTATCTTGGTAATTTAGCCCCGTGCACTTGGGCGTGGGTATAGAATTTCTCCTATAACCTGTGTTATTGTGATGGCTGAATTAATGTAAGTATTTGTAATGCAGGTGAGCATTGGAAAGGAGGTGGCCGTGGCCTTAAGGCTAAATGTCCCGACACTTTCGTAAGAATATATTTCAACAGATAGCAGCACAAGCGAAACTGAATTTATTTATATAATTTGGAATCGAAGGGGAGCTCCGATCTGCTATCTGAAAACTGCTATGCACTCTGTCTAGTAGCAGAATTGATATTAATTCATTGCTTACTTTTAAATTTCAAAAACAGAAAAGTTGCTGTTTGTTATTCATATACCGGTATCTGATAAAAATTCGAAAGAAAACGGGTAATACGAAAGTTGAGATTTACTCACTGATTCCAAACCCGAATCGAAAACCTAAATCGATTGAATAGAACCGTCGGGATCACTTTGGGAAGTTTGTGAATAAAACTGTTACTGTATTTGCAACAAGGCGCGGCGGTAGAACAAGGTCATGGTGAGCGGGTTTACGGAGGGTTGGGGGGAGGGGAGTGGAGTTAGAGTTATTTGAGAGAGCGACAACCTTACCAGACGGTATGGAATTCCCGAGCATCTTGTCCAATATTGCGATTGACTGTGCTGGTTAGTTCTGACTTATTGTCTAGGTCTGGATATTTCTGAGTGATCCTTTGATATTTCACCAGTCAGTTCCTAGTTACGACTTCTTGTTTTTAGCTCATCGATCTCATTAATTACTTTTTACTTAATTTATTTTACCTGCAACAGTATTATTTTTTAATGCCCGTTAGGTGTTCTCTTTTCGGCACTTTATTTTTTGGACAGTATTTCTGGTAGAATAGATTTTTCTTTTAGTCAATTTTACCCTCCAGGTTGGTGGTTCCCACAGACTCAGCGAGGGAACTCACCACTACCGCCTTTCCAGGCAGTGTCCTAGTGCTGGGAACCCTTGGTCGGATTGGATACAACTGGGGAGATGTGATCAGCACTTCACCCAGGCGGTCTCACCTGCAAAGCGAACATGGGCCCCATTAGGGATGGGATGGGAAAGGAAGATTGGGATGGATATGCAAGGAAGAGGGAAGGAGGCGGCCGTGGCCTTACAGTAGGTACCATCCCGGCATTTGCCCGAAGACGAAGTGGGAAACCACGGAAAACCACTTCGAGGATGGCTGAGGTGAGAATCAACCCCCTCTACTCATTTGCATTACCCAAGGCTGAGTAGACCCCGTTCCAGTCCTCATACCACTTTTCAAATTTCGTGGCAGAGCCGGCAATCGATCCCAGGACCTCCGGGGCGGCAGCGAACCATGCTGACCGCTACGCTAGGCTACGATTGGTGGAGAGCATTAAGGTCATCACCTGGAGTTATTTTTTCGTTTTTGTTGAAAAATGGAGCCACCATCAAAACCGATTCAAAGGCGTTCTACTAAATTCCAGAGGAGATTGCGACTAAGTACCAAGAAAAGGAAGCCAGGCCAAAAAAATAAAATAAAAAAAACTCTTCACACCCGTAAGTTTTTTTCCTAGTTTATATTTGAAATTATATAATTCTTTACGCTTGCATTAGAGAATCTGTAATGCTCTGAGCAGTTATGATTTCACTTATATTTTACCTGTAGCCAGGGCCGTGGAGAGCGGCGACGGGCCCTGGGGCTGGAGCTCCCGGGCCCCCTCTATAACCAAAAAATGTAAAATTAATTTATAATCCTCGTAAATTTGCACAAATTATTCATCACGAAATAAATTACAAGAACATAAGAAAACAGCAATAATAATAATAATAATAATAATTGTAGCTTGACAATGTCCCAAATTGCTAACAAAGATGAGAAGAATATCTTGAAAAACAAGAACATCCGACTTCCCTTAAAAACCTTTACCCGCAAAACTTACACCATAAGCGATGCAGAGAGAGCGGCAAGGTCGACTAGAATGAAAATGTTTTGGGAAAAGAAGAAAAATAAGAAGCAGAATCATTAAATTTGTTTTTTGAGACATGTATATACTTGTTTTGGTTAAGTGCTCCAATGAGGGCGTAACATATGTAAATTGTAAATAAATAAATAAATAATTGTAGCATGCTGAACTGCTATGCCCAAGTTCGCGGGTTTAAGTCCGGCCGAAGTCGTCGGATTGTTAAGAGCGTTAAAATCCTTCCGTATGCCTTCATTCGGAGGGGAAGTAAAGCCGGCGGGCCTGTGGTTTAGAAGGCCGTGGATATGAGTGGTGAGTGACTTTTTTGTCCTCAGTGTGCGCACTTGAATGCAATAACACAGGAGACCGACAGTCCCGCGACAAAAATCACGCCAGCTGTTGCGACAGTCCGGACATATTTTTGTCTCATCCAAAGGCTGTAGTGTGGTTATTTCGTTAGAAACATTCTTATTCCAACGTTCGCCACTGAGTGCCATTGACTGTGACGTCTGGTAGCCGAAGTTGGAACTACTTGAATTTGAACTTGTTGAGGAGCCTACGGGCGTTCAATTGATATGTCCTGATATGACCATTGGCTGCAATAGTAATAATAATAATAATATCGTATGGCCTCGGATGCCGGGTGCAAGCTTTGCTATTTGACACCCAGAGGGTAGCTTGCATGTCGAATTTCGTTGTTCCTTGAAGCACTATAAAAGTCAAGGAGGTTAGATATCTAAGCTCCTTGAACACTATAGTGCTTTCTAGTAGAGAAATGAGGAACTTTGTGTTGGCAGAAACTCCCGAGATTAATTTTGCCATTATGAACACGGCCTACTGAATTCAAATGGGTTCTTTGACATGCCAATATCGTATGACATGCGTGTCGTAAATTATTGCCGCCTTTCAAAAATCACTTACCACGGCCAGGGGCGAACCTACAACCTTGGGGATAGTAGACCGACACGTTAACCACTTACCCACCGTGGCAAGCAGGTTGCAATAAATACGGTTTAATATAGGCCTACTGTATTAATAATATTTCAATTATATATTCCAGTAAATCCAGGCTATATTTATTATCATAAGCAGAGCGTGAATTATTAACAATATAAATAAGTTAATGCTAGTATGTAAAATTTACAACAGTGAAACTGGAGGAATGCATGCAGAATTATTTGCAAATTCAATGTTTATACCTGACAAGCACGTGCCAATGCATTATTTTCTATTTAACAAAAATAAATATCACGAGTAAAGCCATCCAAAACTAGGTAATAATTTTCATTAAATTCACTATACTGGTTGACAGATCTAAATTTTCTCCGATGAGGTAACACTGTAAGTATGCACAGGGTTCAGATTTCAAGTTCTGCAGATCCTCTTTGATATCAATAATTTTAGAACTTCAGTGATACTCGTAAAAGCAATATGCTCGTTACTCATACACAATTTTTGTATGCATTTATCGGTCCGTAATTTCATCGCCTTTACAGTACCGTATTTAACTTGGGGAGAAAATTCACATTCAATAAAGCTGTTGTCCATGAACTCGGAAGTAGGTGGGATCGAATTCCACCGTCGGTGATTCTAAGCTTATTTTCCATGATTCATTGTTTTAACCCTAGACTATAGCCAAAGCTGTAGTTGCACCATCGTACACTCATTTCCTCCTCAATTATATCCCCAATTAATTCAAAATATACAGTATGATTAACTTCAGATATAGATTGTCGGACAGAGTTCTACACGCACAGTAAGTAGAAAGGACTGATGACCACGACGTCCTAAGACCCACAAATTTATCAACAGGTAGTTCAGTTCACTGAACTGCATGTTAAAACAGGTGGGAAGGGTATACTGTACTACGGCGTCGGTTTTCATAGTGAAAACATGATTTTTACACTAAGTCAAGACGTATTTTAAAATACGTTTTACATATAGGGTTTTTATGTTGAAATTCTCAAAACTTGCTGCCCTTCAAGAGTCACGCCCTTGGGTCTAAGCCTAAACACTTTTCAGGTTGAACGGCGATCACGCATCATTGTACATTAAACAGAGCAAAATATGTTTTCATAATCACCCACAGGTATACCCATACGTAAGTCAAGTTATTTATTATGTGCTATCAGTACATTGCAGCTGATCTGTGATTGTTTTCACAAAAGAAGAAAATGTGAATTTCAATTATATTTTGTAATTTGCAGTCAGTGGACTTCTTATAATTTAATATTGCTTTGCAGTAAGCACACCTAGAGACAGGTTCTCCTAAAAATCCCCTATCTAAGACTGGTGACCATCGGGGGCAGTGTTAAGCCAAGATTATGGGAGAGTGGACACACTGGGGATCTGGCGGTATGGAATATCATCAAGCTCAGAGTGGGGTCCGGGGGTCCTCCTCCGGAAAATGTTGCGAAAATCAGGTCCAAATCATTGACTTACAGGCCATTTGGGTGATTATTTTTGTGATATTTTGGAGTGAAAATTTGGTGACCATTGACATTAGTGGCTATAAAAAAGACTCTCCGATATTGAAGTAAAATCTCTCGCACCTTCAAGTAATACTCCGTGGTGTAGCTCACCAATGACCGTGATTGGGGTCTACAGCAAGTCTGCAGATCAGAGGTTCAAATCCCGGTGCTGACAGCGGCTATCCTGAGTATTGTTATTCACACTCCCCCCAGACGAATGCCGGTATAGTACCTTATTTCAAGTCCATGGACACCTACCCTACTCTTAATCCTAATACGAGTAATTACAGTAATAGTCGCGACGGGCAACGCATTCCCACTTTTCCCGGTCGGCAACTAAGAATACGGCATGCGATTGATCATGTCACAGAGGCAATAGCACAGCTGAGTGTATACCCAGCTTTTCGTTACTTATTGTTGTTTGATGGGGGGCGGAACAGCTACGGTAGGTCATCTGTCCTTATCACTGACGTTCCACGAGAGGAATTGGAAAACAAATTTGAGTGGTTCAGTGCCCTAGCTTAATTGTAATTTTTCTCCTGGTTAACACTAAGTCTAGAAACATACTTGAATGTTACCTTAGTTTCAGTCTTTGGATACATTTCCCAACTCTAGTACCAATAGTAATATAGGTTTTCAATAAATCCCTTGATCAGAAATAATTTGCGCACGAACCCAAGATTAAATGAACCCATTATAATTATAATTATACTGCACCTAAACATGCAGATTATTCAAATGTTAGCATTGTTTTCTCAATTCAGTATACGAGAAGATGAACAATTTCGCATGCATTTCTTCTATCTACGTTTGACAACGGAATCATCCCACACTTTCGCCAGATATTTAGCCAGCAATGATAATTCTTCACATAGTGCGAAAGTGAATTACTAGGGGACGATGACCTAGCTGTTTCGCCCCTTAAATCAACAATAACTATAAAGTGAATTACTATGTGGACGCTAATTTAAAATTTATTTTACTAACCTGTCTGCAAGGCATATGATACGTCTAGCTACACAATATATTCATTTCAGACACTAACATCTCTAAATATCTAAGCTCGATTTGACGCACCAAACTTGAAACTCTTGAGCTAGCTGACCAAACACACCAGGGCAGCCCAAGCTCTCGTGGCCTTGGGGAAATAAGTGAAGGGATGAGAAAGTTATATGAATGATTGGTGCATAAGCCGAATAAGCCAAATTTAGACTAATGGAAAGCTCTCTCTGTCTTCAAGTATATTCTGAGAACAATACATAGCGAAGCCCCATCGCCTAAGATGACCACTTTGAGACAGTTGTTCTTCCCACAAACGCTTTATAAAGGAAAATATTGCCCACTTGACAGAATAAGTTTCTCAATCCTTGTAACCTTGTTCATTGCATTCACTAAATGACTGCCAGTAGCAAATTCAAGTCACATAAAGGCAATAATAAAGAAATGCCCGATCGGGCCCAACCTCCTAGGACGCCGGGCCCCCCTGGGAGGGTCGGGCCCCGGGGCACCAGCCCTGCCTGACCCCCCCTCTCGTCGGGCCTGCCTGTAGCCTACAAGTTGGATGAATAAACGTCACCCCGAAATCTGCAGGCTACATGGCTGAACAGCGCAGTGGTTGCTTGGTAGGCCTAGGCCTTTCGTGGGCTGTCGCGTCAAGGGTGTAGTTTGTTTCTTACTTCTAATAAATAAGTATAGGAGTACAAAATTACGAACTATGCAGTGTCAACTTTTTTCAGAGAAGCAAGTTCTACTTCAAATGAAGACAATGCGTTGTGTGGAAAAATAAAGGCGTAGCGAATGTGAAAATGGAAAATTGGTTTCCGGAAATACTGGATTGGATTGGGATCCATAAAGACTGCAAACAGTACTTTTAACTACCAGTGGGCAAGGTGAAGACAAACAGCTAACTCCAACCAAACTTATGCGTTATTGCTTGCAGCCCCTAATTGCAAAAAGTTCCCAGCTAGTATCAAACACCACCAGCAATGCTGCCGAAAATTATATGTCCCTTGTGGCAAAATTCACGGGAGGTAAGCAGATCAATCGAGGGAAACGAGGTTCCTTCACTCATAGAACCAAAGCTGCCGGACTGGTCTTTCAGTTTGGGCCACCCTGGCACTATAAAACAACGAATCCGTTTAGGAAAAGAAACTGCCACAATAGTGAAGGACACTGCACTCAGCAGAAAGAGAAAAAGAGCAGCTTTCTGAAAAAGTTTATTTGCGTCGCGAGAAGCGAAAAGAATGTCCCGACAACAGTGTAATGAAATGAAACGTACTGTCTCACGTGATTATAGAAACCCCCCCAGGGGCTCACATCTAGTGGGACGTGGGTTGGCGACCACGGGACCCCAGCTGAGTCCGGCATTGCTTCCACTTACTTGTGCCGGGCTCCTCTCCGTCTTCTTTCCTGTCGACCTCACATGGTCAACTCTTGTTCTCTTCCGACCCCGACGGTATTAGGGTTGCCGAGGCCTAGGGAGTCTCTTCCTTTCCCGCCTTAATTGGGCCTTGTCTCATCTTTTCTGATACCCTCCTTCTGGGAGGGGTCAGCCTCCTTGTTCTTTTCCTTTTTCCTCCTGCCTTGTGCTCAAGGCCCTTAAGGAGGTAGGGTGTATGTAGCCCCACCACTTCTGGTGCACCCTAGATAATGCTACACCCTCAGGGGCTCACGGCTGGTGAGTTTGGGAGTTGGCGACCCTGAGGGATTCCTGAGCTGGGTCCGTTTTCCCCTTTTGTCCCTTACCTTTGGGGCGGACTCTCTCCCCTCTCCTCTCCTCTCCTCTCCTCTCCTCTCCTCTCCTCTCCGCCTTTCATTATATTTCCTTTTCTCTTTAAGTTTCCCGCACCTTTTTGTAGGTATTCTTGATCTACGTTGCATTTTGTAAGTTTTTTCGATCTAAATTGCATTTTGTGAGTGTTTTTCAACCTCACTTGCATTTTGTAAGGATTGCCAATCAAAATTGCTTTTTAGTAAGTCTTTCAATATAGGGGGGTCTTCTTGTGAGTATTTTGAATTTCAATTGTATTTTGTATTTTCAACCTACCCCGCTTTGTTCAAGTAGTTAAGTCTCAATTGCAATTTTGTGGATATTTTGAATCTAAATTACATTTTGTAATTATTTTCAATCTAAATTGCATTTTGTAAGTATTGTCCATCCAAATGAGAAGTTTGAATCTACCATACCTTTTGTAAGCAATTTCAATTGCATTTTGTATTTTCAATCTACCCCGCTTTGTTCAAGTAGTTAATTCTCAATTGCATTTTGTGGGTATTTTGAATCTACATTACATTTTGTGCGTATTTTCAATCTCATTTACATTTTGTAAGTATTTTGATTTCACTTGCATTTTGTCAGTATTTCGACTATACGTTGCATTTTGTACGTATTTTGGACTTAACATACTTTTTGTGCGTATATTTCAATCTGTTCCTTTTGTGAGTATTTTTGTTCGAAATTCCCTTATGTACGTATTACCGCTCTCCATTTGGTGAGTAGTTTCGATCTGAGTTCCTTTTTGTAAGTAATTTTCCTGCTACATAAGGCATAATTGTTGGGGCTCACTGTCTATTTTATCTAAACCATTTTCGTTTCATCCCTA
This sequence comes from Meconema thalassinum, assembly GCA_946902985.2. Lineage (NCBI taxonomy): Eukaryota > Metazoa > Arthropoda > Insecta > Orthoptera > Tettigoniidae > Meconema > Meconema thalassinum. Next base: position 169,134,492 of record OX336396.1, read on the forward strand.
GCAGTGAGGTATTTTTTAATCTTCATCCTTTCATTTCACGCCATATCATTTCGTCAGGGGCCGATAACCTCGATGTTAGGCCCCTTAAAACAACAATTATCATCATCATCATCGATTATAGAAACCGATCAATGCAGTTGGATTTCGATGAGGTACTGTTGAGAGAGTTTAGTGATGAGAAGATCAAGCAACTAACGGTTAGTGAAGGCCATATACAAAAACTGGAAAAGGAAACAAGGGGCCAAAGGGAAAATGAAAAGTGGCACACAGCTAGAAAGGACAGACTTACGGCATTCAATTTTTGATATGTATGCAAGAGGATACCTACTTCGAAATGGGCTGTACGGCGAATTTCACTCAAAAGCAATGCAGTATGACTGTGGTAGTGAGCGAAGCAAAACGAAATTTAGAGGAAAAATCGGTAGAAAAGTCGAAAAGAATGTGGTATTTTCGTACATAAAACTTATGGGTTTTTAGGTGCCTCCCCAGACGGATTAATAGGAGACGACGCTCTAGTCAAAGTCAAGTGCCCTTATTCTGCACGGAATATGACCATACTGGAAGCCTGCAAAAAGCTAAAGGGATTTTGTTTGGCAGAAAGTAAGCGAAAAAGAAAGCCAGAGAACAGTGCCTTTCAGAAGAGAACAGATTGATAACTCTCTAACACTCACATGGTTTTTATTTCCACAACTAGTGCCAGTTGGAAATAACATAGCGGGAAATATGTTATTTTGTGGTATGGACGCCTAAGGACATTCACATAGAAACAATAAAGAGGGACGAAAAGTTCTGGAGACAAAACAAATCTTAGGCCTATGTAACTGACATGCTGCTGCGAGAAAATCTTGTTGCCTGAGATCATTGATCCCAGGATGACCTGATCAATGGATATAAGAGAACCTGAGGTGAAGTAAAATACTGAGTGTGTTTAAAAAATGAAACGCTATCTTTGATATGGAAAAAAATTGAAGCATTGATTTCAAGAACAGGAAATAATTAGGTATAATATTTTTGTTTGTTTATAGTTCGCAGTACTAGTGCCTGTGCTAACAATAGGCAGATGAGAATATCTTAGGAACTTTCATTCTATTATGTACATACTAATTTTGCTCTTGTTATGCATTTTCATAATTTGTTTATTGTAATAAAATGTCCTGCATAAATGAACTTTTATTATTACCTCCATGAAACTTGAAGTAAGTTATAGTGATTGGCCACACGGAGTCGTTTCAGATCTCACGAAAAAAAATGGGAAATAAAGTCAAAAGAACCAAAGAACCATACGAATCACCAAAATAAATATATGTATGTATGTATGTATGTAATGTGCGTGCGCATTTGGCCTCTTATAAATCGATAATAGCTGGCTCCATTGATTAGAATATGTCACGGCTTGTGGTCTTGATTGTTATGTCTAGAAGACGATATCTAGAGTTGGACGTCCACATCGGATGGTTTTTAGAATAGATATTCCCAATAAACCTGAACACGAACATATCTTGTCCATCTTCTTTCTAAAACATCAAGAACGTGCTAACTACAAACCAGTCATATCTTTCTATACAGTATTCAATTTCGCATCGAGTGAAACCAGTCGCTGATCTGTGCGGCAAGAATTATGCCCTACAAAGTATTACTAATGTCGGAACAATATGTTTTTTGTTCGGGAGTTTATCCTCAAATAACTCTAAAACAGTTACCTCGAAGGGAATCCAACGCTGTCAGCATCTATCCTGAGTGTGTTTTAACCGTTATTTCCACAATCGCTCCAGGTAAATGCCGAGATAGTACCATACGTGAAGTTTCAGGGCACCTGTCCCATCCCTGACTCTAGTAAAGTTACACACATAATCAACTACACGGGACTGATGATGATGATGATGATAATAATAATAATAATAATAATAATTATTATAATAAAAACGTTATTGGTTTTACGTCCCTTTTAACTACTGCGGCTTTTAGAGACGCCGGGGAGCCGGAATTTTGCCCCGAAGGGGATCTTTAACGCGCCAGTAAATCTATTGACAAGGCTCCCTCGCATTCGCGCACCCTCAAATGCCAACTGGCTGCACCAGGATTCGATCCTGCAACCTTGGGCACAGCAAGTGAGAACGTTACCGCTGAGCCACGCAGCCAGCAAAAGGTACTGATGACCAAGATGTCCCAAGCCCCTACAATGTATTATTGTCAACAAGAATGTTAGAGGAAGTAAGAAAAGCATCTGTACGAACACATTGTGTCAACGTTACATATTGTGACACTATTACAGTATAATTTTATTGCTCAGATATTGTTCCACGCCTAGGCACTTGTACACGTAACTCGTCGAACTATAACATTTGTGACAAGAGGAAGACAACTCCTTCCTGTCGTCAAATTGTTCCCTTCTCCCTCCGCCCTGTCAGCGTGTTCATCATTTTCCTTGCGTAAGAAATCTTGTGGAGCCGCGTCGCATACCACCCTTTTCAAAACAATTCCCGAACTAATGATGTCGATTCCATTCACCCGATTTTAATTCTGAAAAATGCATTGGGAAAAGGAAATAAATCTCCATTTTCGTATTACCAGGGTTTTTCCATATTTTAAGCAGAAATAAAAAAACTGTTAGTATTTTTTTGTTTTTCACATTTTGGAAAATGCATCGAATTAATATCAATTCAATTGAAGTCTAGTATACATAGTGGTTTTCAGATCGCAAATACGAGCTTTCGTTCAAGAGAAAACTGAAAAAAGAAATTGTCTCACTTTGGTGCTGCTACGTGGTGTCAGAATTACAAACTAAAAAACGGGACATTTAGCCTTAAGCTAGGAACCAACCCTGTATTGGCCTGGAGTAGAGGTGGGAAATGAATGAAAAACTACTTTCAGGATAGGAATCGAACTAACTTCCTGTCAGTTTTGTGCCATGAGGCTGAGTGTACGCCGTTTCATTCCTCAGACCAGAATTAAATTTGTTTGCAGAACTAGGAATCGAAACTTGATCTCAGGGGTGACAACCAAGAACGTTAGCCACTGTGCCAGCATGGTTCTTACATTAATATCACGCCCGCCTCCTCGCAATCTTAGCCTTAATTAAAAATACAAACATAACTACAGCTATAACAATGACACAGGTTGTCAGATAGATCCCACATACACATAAGTGCACGTGGCCTCATGATGCCGCAAATAACCTAAATAAATCAACAAAAATAACAGCAGCAACAATTAATAATTCTTACGTTTAATTTGTGCACACCTCCTGCCGTAGTGACTAGCATTCATAGTTGTCACCAGAGAGGTCTGAGTTCGTTTTCCAGCTCAATCAAGACATTAAATTATGGTCTGAGGGCAGGAATGGGGTAAACTCAGCCTCGTGAGGCAAAACTGAGAAGAAGCGTGTTAGTTTCCTACCTCAGCCGTCCTGTAATTGGTTTTCCGTGGTTTCCCCATTTCTACTCCAGGAAAATGCTGGGATGGTACCTAATGTTAGGCCACGGCCGCTTCCTACCCAAGTCTTACCTCGATTACAAATAAACACACTAGTACAGGTATCACAGTGACACAGGTTATCAGACAAGTAAACAGGGCTACATGACCACGATGTCCCAAAGCCCCTAAAGAATCAACAACTCATTACACTCATACCTCAGCAGCTTCCATATAATCACAGCCATAAAAGACGTTGTTTATTAATTTTAAGGATTTGGAACATCTTGGTCATCAGTCCCGTGTACTTAGGTGTGTCACACGTTGTTGGTTTTACATCCCTTTTAACCACTATGGCCTTTGGAGACGCCGGGGTGCCGGAATGTTGCCCCGAAGGTGATCTTTAACGTGCCAGTAAATCTTCTGACACGGCTCCCTCGCATTTGCGCACCCTTAAATGCCAGCTGACTGCGCCAGGATACGAACCTGCAACCTAGGGCCCAGCTAGCGAGAACGTTACCGCTGAGCCACGCAGCCAGTCTAGTTGGGTGTGTGTTGAACTTGTCTGATAACCTGTGTTCTGTGATGACTGTAGTAGTGTGTGTAACATATTTTGGGGTTGGGAATGGGTAGGTATTATGATCGCGGTATTTGCCTGGAGGAAGTGTGTAAAATCCTGGGGAAAAACCACACTCAGGATGGCCGCTATCAGTGCCGGGACTCAAACCGGCGATCTCCGTACATGCTGCAGCTGCCCTTGCGGCACGGGACAGCCATAAAATAAAATACGAGCCTTACAGTAGTCGCGTATGATGTGTAAAATCTGACATAGAAGAAACCTCACGTGAAATTGTTGATACACCGATATTTTATACTATTATTGGCACAAATATTAATCTATTGTAAAAGGGAGTGTTTTACAGATATTGTAGTTTATAATACGGAACTCATTTTATTATATGACTAGCTGAAGTACCCGTGCTTCGCTACGCGTCATAAATAAATTAAAATGTGAAGGTGACAGTTAAAACAGGGGATAGGCGAGGTGTTGCGCAGAGGGAGATTAAGGATGGAACATTTTGTCCAACTACACCGCTCGGCGTTGACCGTGTTTTATAGCACAAATTTAGGTTTTACTCGCTAACCGTTGGAGATACCTTTTGGATAGAAAATGTAATTTTAAACCTCGCGTATGCCATCAAAAATTTGCTATTTCTTAGCGTTCTCTGTTTATTTGAAATGGAAATTTGAAAGTTTGAAACCAAAGGGTATAGTGACGTCACTAAAATGGTCGCCAACTTTAAATAGTGCAAAGTATTGAAAACAAAAGTAACCTATATGTTAACCAGGTAAATCAGCTACTTCTATGTAAAATTCATGTAAATCGCACCAGTGGTACTTGCGTGATTGAGTAATACACAGACACACACCATCTCAATTTTTAGCCTCGCTTCGCTCGCGTCATAGTCGTGTCATATTGTTATTCAATGAATTGCAGGTTTAACACCGTTAACACCCCTTTAGAACCTGAATATCCAAAAATCCCTCCTTAGTAGACGTTTTCGACACACAACAAATATATCCCCAAAATATAATGCTTCTAACTTTAATAGATTTGGTTGGTCGATGAGAGTGAACACCCAAAAATCCTCCATTAGTCGACGTTTTTCTTCCAGAATTTCACCCCTCCCCATAGTCCCCTTAAGTTGCATTTATGAAAAAACGGTCGAACACCTATTTATTTTATTTATTTATTTATTTTTAAGCTGATTGTTTTCCTCCGAAATTCAAACTCCTCGCCTATGTCGTTTAAGAGATACACGCTCCGTTAGGAATCTTTCAACCCCCACTTTTCATCCCTTTCACCTCATAATATATACTACATCGAAAATCCATTAGACATGTGTCAGCTTATTTTTAATGATTAGTATATATGCCAAGTATCACATCCCCAAATGAAACCACTCGTGAGATATTGTTATTCAATGAAATAAACGTTTACCCCCTTAACACCTCTTTAGAACCTGAATATCCCAAAATCTTCCCTTAATGGACGTTTTCGACATACAACGAACATATCACCAAAATTTCATGTTTCTAACTTCAATAATTTTGGTTGGGCGATGATGAGTGAGTGAGTCAGTCAGGAAATTTTCTTTCATTTATTTTTGATAATTTCACCCCTCCCCATGAACCCCTTAAATTGGATTTATGAAAAAAACGGTCGAACACCTATTTACTTATTTAAAGCTGTTTTCCCCCTGAGTTTGATGAGTGAATGAGTCAAACAGTTAGGACATTTTTTCCTGTATTTTTTTCCCCCAGAATTTCACCCCTCTCCAAGGGCCCCGTAAATTGGATTTATGAAAAAACGGTCGAACACCTATTTACTTGCATTTTAAGCTGGTTTTTTCCGCCGAATTTCAAACTTCTCGCCTATGTCGTTTCAGAGATACACGCTCCGTTAAGAATCCCTCAACCCCCAATTTTCACCCCTTTCACCTCATAATATACACCACATCGATAAACCCTTAGACATATGTCTGATTATTTTTAATGATTAGTTTATATACCGAATATCACATCCCCAAAGAAACAACACATGAGATATCGTTATTCAATGAAATTCACGTTTACCCCCTTAACACCTCTTTAAAACCCGAATAAACAAAAATCATTCCTTAGTTGACGTTTTCGACATACAGCGAACATATTCCCAAAATTTCATGTTTCCAACTTTAATAGTTTTCGCTGCGCGTGATGAATAGGTGAGTCAGACAGGACATTTTCTTTCAATAATTTTTACCAGAATTTCACTCCTCCCCATGGGCCCCTTAAATTGGATTGATGAAAAAACGCTTGAACACCTATTAACTTATCTTTTAAGCTGTCTTTTTCCCCTGAGTTTGATGAGTGAGTGAGTTAGTCAGTCAGTCAGTTAGGACCCTTTCTCTCCTTTTTCCCCCAGAATTTCACCCCACCCCATTGGCCCCCTAAATTAATTTATGAAAAAACGATCGAACACCGATTTACTTACTTTTTAAGTTGTTTTTTGTTTTTCGCTGAGTTTCAAATTTCTCGCCTATGTCGTTTACGAGATAGGCCTACATGCTCCGTTTGGAATCCTTCATCCCCACTTTTCACCCCTTTCACCTCATAATAATACACCACATCGAAAAACCCTTAGACATATGTCTGATTATTTTTAATGATTAGTTTATATACCGAATATCACATCCCCAAAGAAACAACACATGAGATATCGTTATTCAATGAAATTCACGTTTACCCCCTTAACACCTCTTTAAAACCCGAATAAACAAAAATCATTCCTTAGTTGACGTTTTCGACATACAGCGAACATATTCCCAAAATTTCATGTTTCCAACTTTAATAGTTTTCGCTGCGCGTGATGAATAGGTGAGTCAGACAGGACATTTTCTTTCAATAATTTTTACCAGAATTTCACTCCTCCCCATGGGCCCCTTAAATTGGATTGATGAAAAAACGCTTGAACACCTATTAACTTATCTTTTAAGCTGTCTTTTTCCCCTGAGTTTGATGAGTGAGTGAGTTAGTCAGTCAGTCAGTTAGGACCCTTTCTCTCCTTTTTCCCCCAGAATTTCACCCCACCCCATTGGCCCCCTAAATTAATTTATGAAAAAACGATCGAACACCGATTTACTTACTTTTTAAGTTGTTTTTTGTTTTTCGCTGAGTTTCAAATTTCTCGCCTATGTCGTTTACGAGATAGGCCTACATGCTCCGTTTGGAATCCTTCATCCCCACTTTTCACCCCTTTCACCTCATAATAATACACCACATCGAAAAACCCTTAGACACATGTCTGCTTATTTTTAATGATTAGTTTATATGCCGAGTATCACATCCACAAATGAAACCACACGTGAGATATTGTTATTCAATGAAATTCAGGTTTAACCCCCTTAAGACCCCTTTAGAACCTGAATATCCAATAATCCTCCCTTAGTGTACGGTTTTGACATACAACGAACATATCCCCGAAATGCCATGTTTCCAACTTCAATATTTTTGGCTGAGCGATGATGAGTGAGTGAATGAGTCAGGACATTTTCTTTCAATTTTTTTCTTCAGAATTTCACCCCTCCCGATGAACCCCTTCAATTTGATTGATAAAAAAACTGTCGAAAAGCTATTTACTTACTTTAAAGCAGTTTTTCCCCCTGAGTTTGATGAGTGAGTCAGTCAGTCAATCAGTTAGGACACTTTCTTTCCTGTCCCCCCCCCGCCCAGAATTTCACCCCTCCCCATGGGCCCCATAATTTGAATTTATGAAAAAACGGTCAAACACATATTTACTTCCTTTTATGTTGTTTTTTTCGCTGAGTTTCAAACTCCTCGCCTATGTCGTTTAAGAGATACACGCTACGTTAGGAATCTTTCAATCCCCACTTTTCACCCCTTTCACCTCATAATATACATTACATCGAAAAACCCTCTGAAACTTGTCTTCTTATTTTTAATGATGAGTTGATATGCCGAGTATCACATCCCCCAATGAAACCAATCGGGAGATATTGCTATTCAATTAAATCCAGGTCTACCCCCTTAACACCCCTTTAGAACCTGAATATCCAAAAATCCTCTCTTAGTGGGCATTTGCGGCCCTTGAGGAAGCTGCATACCAAATTTCATTCCAATCCGTTTGGTGGTTTCAAAGATTTCGTGATGAATGAATGAGTGAGTGTGTGAGTGAGTGGTATTTGACAAATATAGCCTATAGTGGATAGTGTCAGGACTTTGTTATGCTAAACTCGGTTGACAGTGAGTGCTGTGTGAGCAGTTGAGTAACTAACGGGATTTCAAGTAAAGATCCTCATTTTCTATACCGGTAGTGCGGAGCGCAACCGTCATCCAGTCGGCCGTGTCTCGACTTGAGCTATGTTGCCATGGAAATTATCTGCTTTACCATTCCATCATGAGTATATTTTATGATTTGACAAGCTGTACCCGGCATGCGTTGCAATGCCAATCAAAGAAAGTGTTGGCGTTGAAATTCTGTTTCTTGAAGTGCTTTTGGATACACAACATGTTTATCAATTTCCGTTAACTGCCTCTAAGCTATCGTAAAATGGATTTTCTAATTTAGAACCATTCGTGGGAGCGTGCACAACAACTTTCAAAAGTTTCATCGCAATCGGATGAATGGCATATGAACGTATACGGGATTTTGTTTGAACGATTCGTGCGCTGTCACTCATTTGTTGAATTACTCGTACGCTACCTATTGAGAAATGGATTTACTAAGTCGAAACCCTACCCTGGCGTGTACACAATACCTCATCAAGGTTTCATCACAATCGAAGAAGGTTATTTGAACGCATAGGTGATTTTGTTAAAACGCTTCGCGCGTCGTCACCCATTTGTTGCATATACTCGTGCGCTACCTATTGTGAAATGGATTTACTAAGTCGAAACCCTTCCCTGGCGTGTACACAATAACTCATCAATGATTCATCGCAATCGGATGAATGGTATATGCACGTATACGGGGTTTTGTTTAAACGATTCGTGCGCTGTCACTCATTTGTTGAATCTACTCGTGCGCTACCTATTGAGAAATTTATTACTAAGTCGAAGCCCTTCCCTGGCGTGTACACAATAACTCATCAAGGTTTCATCGCAATCGAAGAATGTTATATGAACGCAATAGGGGATTTTGTTGAAACGCTTCGCGCGTCGTCACCTATTTGTTGCATCTACTCTTGCGCTACTTATTGTGAAATGGATTTACTAAGTCCCCTTCCCTGGCGGGTACACAATAACTGATCAAAGTTTCATCGCAATCGGATGAATGGTATATGAACGCATAGCTGATTTTGTTTAAACGATTCGCGCTCCGTCACTCATTTGTTGAATCTACTCGTGCGCTACCTACTGTAAAATGTATTTACTAAGTTAGAAACCGTCACGTAAGTGTCCACAACATCTCACCCAAGTTTCATCGCTATCGGACTAATGGGATATGAAGACATAGGGTACTGTATTGAAACGCTCCGCGTGTCGTCGTTCATTTGTCGAATCTACTCGTGTGCTACCTACTGTGAAATGTATTTACTAAGCCAGAAACCTTCCTTGGAGTGTCCACCATATTTCACCCAAGTTTCACCACTAACGGCAGAATGGTATATGACCTTATACGGGACTTTGTTGAAACTCTTCGCGCGTCGTCCCTCATTTGTTGAATCAACTTGTGCGCTGCATATTGTATAGTGGATTTACTAAGCCAGAAATTTTCCATGACGTGTACACAATATCTCACCCAAGTTTCATAGCTACGGACGAATGGTAGCCTACATGAATGCATACGGGACTTGGTTGAAACGTTTCGCGTGTCGTCGCTCATTTGTTGATTCTACTCTTGCGCTACATATTGCAATATGGATGTATTCAGCCAGAAACCTTCCCTGGAGTGTACACAACATCTCACCCAAGTTTCATCGCAATCGGATGAATGGTATGTGAACGTATACGGGACGTTGTCGAAACGCTTCGCGCGTAGTCACTCATTTGTTGAATATAAACGTGCGCTTCGTATTGTAAAATGAATTTACTTAGCCAGAAACCTTTCCTGGAGTGTACACAACAATTCACCAAACATTTATCACTATCAGACGACTGGTATATGACTTTATACGGGACTTTGATGAAACGCTTCGCGTGTCATCGCTCATTTGTTGAATCTACTGGTGCGATACCAATTGTAAAATGTATGTACTAAGTCAGAAACCTTCCCTGGAGTGTACACAACATCTCACCCAAGTTTCATCGCTATCGGATGAATGGTATATGAAATTATATGGGACTTTGTTGAAACGCTTCGCGCTCCGTTGCTCATTTGTTGATTCTACTCGTGCTCTACCTATTTTTAAAGGGATTTACTAAGCTAGAAATTTTCCCTGGAGTGCACACAAAATCTCAGCCTAGTTTCATCGCTATCGGACGAATGGTATATGAACGCAAACGTGACTTTGTTGAAATGCTTCGCGCGTCGTAGCTCATTTGTTGAATCTACTCGTGCGCTGCCTATTGTAAAGTGGATGTACTAAGCCAGAAAATTTCCCTGCAGTGTACACAACATTTTACGCAAGTTTCATAGCTATCGGACGAATGGTATATGAATGCATACGGGACTTTGTTGAAACGCATTGCGTGTCGTCGCTCATTTGTTGAATCTACTTGTGCGCTATCTACTGTGAAATGTATTCACTAATTTTGAAACCTTCACGTAAGTGTACACAACATCTCACCCAAGTTTCATCGCTATCGAACGAATGGTATATGAACACATACGGGACTTTGTTGAAATGCTTCGCGCATCGTCGCTCATTTGTTGAATCTACGCGTGCGCTACCTATTGTAAAAAGGATTTACTAAGTCAGAAACCTTCCCTGGAGTGTACTCAACATCTCACCCAAGTTTCATCGCAATCGGATGAATGGTATATGAACGCATAGGAGACATACATACCCACAGACAGACAAACTATCACGTAAAATTGATTTTTATATATATAGATAAGCCTGTGCTTGAGTGCAAAAGGGCCGAAATCAGAAGAATGAGAAAGACTATCGAAAATGCATGTAGCCAGCGGTTCCTTCTGGGTCCTAAACTATTTGTATGAAAAATTTGGTTGAGATTTGTAGCTTCCACCAGCACTAGCCAAAATAAAGAATACGATATGGATCAACTAGATTAATAGAAGCGACACCGCTCATAGCCTTAAATTCCTTATAAACAGGTCCTCTTCATTCACAGACCAACACGTAATTTCATATAGATTCTGTTAAAATGAGTCATATTGATATGATAAATATCGTTTAAAATGATAATCTGGTAGCAAACATATCTACCCCGTCCGGCATTCGAACCCGAGATCTCCAGATTCAGAATTATAAGCGCTCACCCCATGGCTATTTAGACTACGCAAATAGTGTGCACAAGATGGTGACTCATTTCCACGTTCCAATAATACTGCATTACGGAATTAAGTTTCATTTATATTTCGCTTGTTTCGATAATGTTCCTGCGTGAAATTGAGTTTAAAATGCCTTATGAATAGGCCCTCTTGTGAGTAAAGAGAATGTATCAATTTCCGACACCGCGCTCTCATTGTTTCCCTTACCACTGCCAGCTGGGTTCTACCACTGCCCGCTGGATTGATCGATCGAGTTGGCAGTGCATCTTATACTTCCGTTCGATCCACCACTGCCAGCTAGTACACATCCGTTCGATCGATCCAGCGAGCAGAGCATCTTATACTTCTGTTCCATCCACCACTACATGCTCGATCGTTCCGATCCACATCCGTCCCCAATTTTCAAAATCACTCCCACAAAACTATCCAGCAACCGAGCGGAAAGATGTTACACATCAAAAAGACTGAGGTATAGGTGAAAAGGTACATTTTAATCTATCCTGTGCGAAGAGACATACAGGGGGTCACAAAAGTGTACGGCACTAATTGCAGGACACATTCTTTACACGTAGACGAAGATATTATGTTATATGAGCATGTGTCCGGAAACGATTTGTTTCTATGCTACACCTCATTGACTCCAGCTCATTAATCAGGGGAAATACACAAGAAAATCGAATCATATGGAACATACTGAACCCGCTGAGCTATGGTTCATGTGATATTTTTTATAACAGCACATTTAAGATGGGATGATGTACCTTTGAACACGCCCAGAAAGCCACGTGGAGCTGAGAGATCACGCTATACTCTTTGAAGTAGCGGTGAATCGCACTTTTGACTTTGGTGAAGTCTGCTAATTATTTATCTGAGGTCTTATTAATTAATTTTATCTTTCCACAAGACTCAGAATATTCCATTACGTCATGCTGCATTATTAAAACATTTTGGAGAATGTTATTTTCGCTTAAGGTAAGGTAATACCCTTGCAGATACGCAAACAGGAACGTAAGTAGTCGCTCAACGACTTCGTTTTGACGACCTACTTCCTAGAGACACTCAGTGCCTTGCACTACGTCTGGAGAATCCGCCCTGTGTAGGCGTGGAATTGTATCTGTCCTACAAGACGTAGAAAATATCCGCTGTTGAGCGTTGAAAGTGATTATCAGGTGCCATCGAGCACGAGAATACTACAATTCACTGTTGTTTAAGCACAGTGAGCCACAAGAGGCATATTGGGAAATAATAATTGGCAAGTATAGTGAATTGCATAACATTACCGGAACTCCACATTTTTGTACCCACGTGTTTGTGGAGGGCCAAGTGTCTGGTGGAAAATATACAGGTAATTTGTATTAGAACTACTTTGAATAAGTGTGATTATGATTGTATGACATATTTAAATTGCCAAAGTGAATATTTCAATTCAAAAACGACGTATAATTCACGGATGCTACGTGATATAAAAGTGGCGTCACTAACACGTGCAGAATCATAGAACAGTGCTAGCTCACGCATTAATTCACATCGACGAAATAAAGGCTGTGTCATCTATTACCATTAAAGCCTGTAACGTTTACTTCGAACATTGTATTTTTGAAAGTGAAAGAATGAATTACACAATTTATTTCACCACCCACGTGATCAGACTATTCTACACCATGTTTGAGACCGACATCATGGGCTAATACCATCATGGTATGAGGGTGATGTTTCTATGGGAACCAGCATGATGGTGGAACTTCCAGAATAGCGAACGAGAAGGAAGGAACCCAGGATGCCATTCCCAGGCATATCCAGTACATCCACGAAGTTGTCGACAGGGACAGATCGAACCCTGGTCTTTGGAGGAGTCCAGATGGGAATCCTGATGAGGATAATACCGTTCCAGAGAGCCAGAGATGATTTTGTACAACCCTTGTTGTTGAATAGAGGGCTGAGTGAGAGCTTCTCCATTTCGTGAGTTTTTGGACACCCCTTTCTTGTTCTAGTTTCTGGTGGTATAGTAGGTTAATGTAGTTTGTGAACCAACCGAACTCAGTGTCAGCCATTTTTATAGGTAGGGAATGTAACTAGTTTAATTAGATGTCATTTATTTCAGTTAGAGTGAGACACCCTTGGGTCAGACATTTTGGTCAGCCCTGGTGCAGCCTGATGAACGTCGTGGAACGTCAATGCCTATCTTTTGCTAAACGTGACCGTAGTCATTTGAGGCTACTTTGTTCAACCCTATTTGGGGTGATTTTTCAAGTCTTTGCTGACTTTAGTTATGGCAATCAGATGCCATGGTTAGTTAACTGCGAGCTTTGCAGCCATTCTTTGTTACACCCCTGACTGTCGTTAGAACGGTCGTATCAGTTAGGTAATCGACTGTAATTACCAGTTTTGTAACTGCATTATATTTCATTTTAAATAAGCTCAGAAGCTCTTCTTGGTCAAGTGTGACCTAATAATTAGAAGGAATGTTTCGTTGTTTAGCATCGAACTCAGTTCCCAACGCATCATTAAGCAGATCCAGAGTGTGGAATCTGCACCACAATTATTATTTTGTTAGTGTCATGTGAAGACACGTATTTATTTGATGTTGTACAAGCAACTACTGAATTATATTTTTGAGAGCAAAGAGCTCCAGTAATAGTGACATTACTATCATTTACTCGTCTTTGGTTTGGAAGACGGAATTGTATTATTGTATTCAGATTTATAGCGTGTTTTTTATACACGTATTCTTCGAGGTTCATAACCTATGGTAAAGTTTTTTATTGAGAGGCCAGATGTATAGTTTTACACACATCAAAAAAAGTTTTGCATCACCTCGGTTCCCAGATCTCCGGCATATAGACGTTGACTGTGTATATTGTATCCAAGATACAGTCCCTTTGACTGTTCATAGATGTCACTAAAACTGCTCAAAGATGTAAACAACCATGCATGAGCAGGGCCTATTAGACGGAGGGGGTACGACAGCCGATCAGTTCCAGTCATTCCACCAGGACGAAGGTACGCTGCTCATGTTGTCTGTAGTTCTACCATGCCTAGAAGGTCAATACCGCAGTTCGATCGCGTCCGCATTGTTACTTTGTGTCAAGAAGGGCTCTCAACAAGGGAAGTTTCCAGGCGTCTCAGAGTGAACCAAAGCGATGTTGTTCGGACATGGAGGAGGTACAGAGATACAGGAACTGTCGATGACAGGCCTCGCTCAGGCCGCCCAAGGGCTACTACTGTAGTGGATGACCGCTACTTACGGATTGCCGCTCGGAGGAACCCTGACAGCAATGCCACCATGTTGAATAATGCGTTTCGTTCAGCCACAGGACGTCGTGTTTCAACTCAAACTGTGCGCAATAGGCTGCATGATGCGCAACTTCACTCCCGACGTCCATGGCGAGGTCCAGCTTTGCAACCCCGACACCATGCAGCGCGGTACAGATGGGCCCAACAACATGCTGAATGGACCCCACGGAATTGGCATCACGTTCTCTTCACCGATGAGTGTCGCATATGCCTTCAACCAGACAATCGTCGGAGACGTGTTTGGAGGCACCCTGGTCAGGCTGAACGTCTTAGACACACTGTCCAGCGAGTGCAGCAAGGTGGTGGTTCCCTGATGTTTTGGGGTGGCATTATGTGGGGCCGACGTACGCCACTGGTGGTCATGGAAGGCTCCGAAACGGCTTTATGATACCTGAATGACATCCTCCGACCCATAGTGCAACCATATCGGCAGAATATTGGAGAGGCATTTGTCTTCATGGACGACAATTCTCGACCTCATCGTGCACATCTTGTGAATGCGTTCCTTCAAGATAACGACATCGCTCGACTACAGTGGCCAGCATGTTCGCCAGACATGAACCCTATCGAACATGCCTGGGATATGTTGAAAAGGGCTGTTTATGGACGTCTTGACCCACCAACCACTCTGAGAGATTTACGCCGAATTGTCGTTGAGGAGTGGGACAATTTGGACCAACAGTGTCTTGATGAACTTGTGGATAGTATGCCACGGCGAATACAGGCATGCATCAATGCAAGAGGACGTGCTACTGGGTATTAGAGGTAGTGGTGTGTACTGCAATCTGGACCACAAATGCTGAAAGTCTAGCTGTATGATGGTACAACATGCAATGTGTGGGTCTCATGAGCAATAAAACGAGCTGAAATGTTGTTTGTGTTGATCTCTATTCCCTTTGTATTTAACGGTTCCGGAACTCTTGGAACCGAGGTGATGCAAAACTTTTTTTGATGTGTGTATTTGTTTAAATCGCCGGCCTTGATAGTCAATGTGTTGTGTCAGTGGAGCGCAGGAATATTATAACCTGCCAGCGACGCAAAACTGGTTTGTGACCCAGTGTCCTTGAAAGCACGCCTGTATTGTGAGACAGAACTATTTTGACAAGAGACAGAATACGTGTAGTATTCGCTTTTTCTTTCATTGCAACTTAGCTTATGGAACTCAGTGTCCATTCCTGTATCTGATCACATGTTTTATAGATTGTTTTTTGTTAGTTAAACGCACTGTTGCGTGTACCGTCGTTTGACGTGTACTGTGCCCAACTCTAGGAATGGGTATTCCAAGTTTCAGACACCTAGATATCAAGGGAAAGGCTGTAGCCGCTTTTGAAAGTTCAGATATTTGAATATCGCGCTACATTGCTTCGAGAAGCATTTCAAAGAAAATTACCGATAGTTGGATGTCAAGTGACGTAGCGAGTAATAGCAGAGGTTGAGGCTATTTATTGATTAAATAGTTAACTATGGAGCAGAGACTTGAGACTGGGATCAGATTACTGGCACGGCCAAATGAAAGAGAATGCAATTAGTATCAAGTAAATCGGACCAGGGATTCAAGAGATATGAGGATTTCCAGATATCAGGCGATGACGCGTGACCCTGACCGTTTTGAATAAAAGCCAGCTGGAGCAAGCATGGTTAGCTCATTCTAACACAAGCACTTGGCAAGCAAGTTGCATCTACGCTGAGTCAAGGCAGATGGTTGCCGAATCTACGCAGAAGTTCTTTTCAAATCGTGATAGTCATGAAAAGTGCTGCGCTTCGAGTTGGAACTTAGTAAATTTCTGGTGAGGAGAATCACTGAGGTGATTGTTTTTCTACAGACATTGGTGGAAATATTTATATTTCTAAAAGGACATATGCTAGACTTTGTCTAGAAAATAGTATTTTGTCACAGTCCAGTAGTAACTTAATACTTGGATGTTTAAATCCATTTCAAGTCAGTTTTCATATTTTGTAACTAGTTAACCACTTCGATCTGTCAGTACACTGAAGACTAGTCCATAACGGTGGCGTTCATTAGTCTACGCAAGGGAAACTGCAGGTTGCTTAGCGCATGGCAGATGGTGATATTAATAAACCATGCCCAGGGAACGATCTTCAGAACAGCCGTTAATTGCTTAGACTGTCAATGTTTTTCTTGTACTGATGAGATTACAGTGAGTTATGTTACAACTGACATATCTAAGAAGAGATCACTTCGATCTGACCCTATTTAAACAAACTGTTATGGCTTTGATAGAAGCCCATATTAAAATGGAACAACAGTTTATTCAAACGTCGAAAGATACTACCACTATGTCTGACTAGACGAATTGTGGGTCTACAATGGCGGCCGATACAAGGATTATACGTGCTTGTCCGATAGGGCATGTCTATGGATAAATCTGGTACAGACCAGGTTTACTACACTTCAAGACCATCAAGAAATGTAAGCCACATTTGAATTATATTATGCCTAGCTAATTGGAACAAACTATTTTTTCTGCAGATGACCAACACATTTTTTTCGTCGTATTTAAAGCTTGCAATGATTTACGCAAGACTTATTAGAGTTATTCTGAGCATTTTCAGCACTCAGAACAGTTTAGGATCGATGACCGAGCATTTCGAAGATTTATTTGAATTTTTCATATTTTAAGGAAACCACGGAAAACCCCCGATGTAACTGTAAAAGTTAAATTTATTTTTGTTGAGGAATGGATATTTTTTCCATATTCGAAGGTTCGAACATGTGGATTCTCACATAATGAGATGATAATTAAACATATTTGAAATAATACAAATAATAATAATAATAATCCACTAATAATAATAATAATAATAATTTTCATAATTTTTCTAAATAATTCTTGGATATTATATTTTCTAATAATCATATGTATTGAGAAAGAGCCTATGAAGTAGTTTAATCATTTCTAGTTTGGAACAGGAGATTTTCCGAAGGAGAGTGGTTAGCGCAAGCCCGCATTCAACCAACATTTTAGTTCTGGTTGAACAGTTGATATTTGCAATGAGCAAAGTACATATTTCAGATAACACGGAGAGGCATGAAACGGGAAGCAAATGATATTTGTATCAAATAGGATATTTTTGTATTTATATAAAATCATGACGTAAATACACTCGAAAGTGAAATAAAGCTTTTCATAAGTATGGTAAATTCACGGGTTGAACTGAATGGTAAAATGAAATAAACTTGTAAGTTTATTAATCTTCCAGTGTTGATAACAAGCAGAGGCTTGATTTATTGTATAAATTTTGGGAAGATAATTTATATGTGTGGAGTAGTTGAAATGCCATTCCCAGGTGCGCATGTTAAGTCGCAGGAATGAAGGTTTTTTCAAGCATCAATCAAATAGCAGGTTCGATGGCTCAGGTTTATAGTAGGAGTATTGGAGCCACACATTTCGTCGTATGAATAACCCGAAGGTTATTTCTTTAAAACCATCAGTTCTTATTTCAACCTTGTTTACGAATTCCATCTAGACTTTGATTTTGCTAGAACCCGGATTTGTCATGATAGTAGTTTATTCTTCTTCAGAGGAAGACCTTTGCCGTGGTTGTTGTTGTTGTAATATTGTGTTCTTACACAAATAATAGAATGGGCCACTGCCAAATTAAAATAATTCTTTAACCACGAATAATTTGAAGGATATTTTCAATCCTAGTGCCATGAACTAAATGAATTCATTATAAAACTACAATTCTAATTTCCGCATTCTGTCGAAGAATTGCAAGTTGTGAAAGTTACTAGAAATGGCCATAAATATCAATATTTTTATAATGATTCCAAGTGGAAAATCTAATAGTTGAACGGTTCAACCATTTATTGATCAAGTTGATGATTCAGAAATCATGTATTTTGTTTGGAACTTGAAGTTCATAATCGAGTCACTTCTCGAATGTTTAATGTCAGAAGAACGATTAATTGTTGTTGTGCTTCGCACAGTTCTTCGATGCTATGCTCAAGGTCAAATACTTTTCAGATGTTATTAATAGATGTAAATGATTTGTGTTGCTACAATGATAATAATATTTTCGACGATATATTTTTGAAACTGGATAAACAAGTGAAAGTTTAAGAAATTCTATAAACATTTATTCTACGAGTGTTAATATCATGTAAATAGTCAAACAGTGATCTACGTCATTTCCAGTATAGACAATTAATTTTGAACTGGAATTAAATATTAATAATTTTGGAACACAGTCCACAGGACTATTAATCGGACTTGTGTTTCCAAAAAGATTGTCAAATGTGTTTGGAAGATTTCTGTATATTGTGTGTAAATAAGAGTGTGGATCGCCACACGTGGATGATGCTGCTTTGAGCATCTTTGCAGTCAGATTTTAACTTTAAAATAAACTGAGATAATTTTACCAGATGTGTTTCACCCAATTAAATCTCCTTCTATCCTTATTGTTGCATTGAGCCAAAAATCAGTAAAGCATTTTTTTAATTTGATGTCGTTTTTGCGATTTGCTTTAACCCATCTGGCGCTCCGGGATTTTTTGACTCTCGTGCTGACTGATTATTGGAAAAATGCATATGTGGTCGTGCGGACTCCGGTCTAAACGGGCACAGTACAGTTATGTCAGGTTTTCTATAGTACGTTGAAGGCTACCCTGTTATAGCAGGAAGTTATTGTATGAAGGTATTTTGTGTATGACTTGTCCGGGATTGTTCCCGTGGACCAGATGTTATTGGAGGGTAACTGTAGTGTGCAGGCCCGTCCCAGAGTTACTGAACGCGAGCTTTGCGCCGCTGGTAACTTGTGTTATTGTGTGTCCGAGTTGTTATTGCTCGTTGATTATATTCCGACTTTTGAGTCGAGGCTTTTTGGTGGAGAATGATCTCAGAGGAGACACTCCGTGCCCAGGCTATTGTCAATATTATTCGCCATAAACCAACGATAAACCTAAACCCACATCTTAATAATAAAACGCATAATTTTGGTAAAACAAAAGCTAACTAACGAATTCTTTCTATCTAACTTTGTTCTTTTGCATTTCGAACCTGTTGACATAGCCGTGCAGATGAAGGTATTTTCCTTTTGTGGAAATGACTAGGACAGCTGACACTATTGTAGCGACCTGAAGCATGCTCGAACCTTGAGTTCGTAGCTTGTGGAGCGCAGGCCATGCGATGTTAGACGTAGTCTTTACTACGCAGTCGTCACCGTATCCACACACTTTAGATGACTATGGCTTACAAAGAGTAAACCAAGGTGCAGGCAGGCATTTTAATAAAACTAGTGTCTATTTCATTACTTATTTATGATGTACAAGTGTATAAATCCTACATGTTACCTTATTGTGTGCTGTTAGCACGTAGTTTCTAAGGATAATTAATTGTTTTTTTTTTTCATGGCTGTACACTTAGCTTTTCAATGTAATTGTTTTCTATTTCGGACGTTATCGCCGTAAATTTTGTTAATTGATAGGACTTAGCTAGATGAATTAACGTTAAATGTAAATGTTGAAATGGTATCTTCCTAACTTAGATTTGTTTTGCTACCCTGTTAAATGTAAATTCAGATGTTAGTTTGATCTTGTAACTTGAACTAGGGACTTGCGTCGTACCATTTTCCTAGTGTTGCTGTTGTTGCTTTATTATTGTGAGTTAGATCTTTCGCGAGGGTTTTCCGTAACTTCTCAGGTAGGGACCTGCTCTTTATTTTTGTTTGTTTATTAGCTTGCGGTCTAGCCGATCGTAACCCTCCGAACTAGGCTAGGGGCATGTGAAATTTATCAATAAATTTTCACGGTGTTTTACATAAGTCTAGATGTTTATTTTCTCAGTCTAGTTTTTAAGGTGAACCTTTCCTTAGGCAGTCTATGACCATCGTCACCATGTACCACGATCCCTGTGGACTACGGACTCTCGTGCCGCTTTAGCCTATTTGGAAGTTCACCTGATCCTCACGGCAATTTCTTATTTATGCCCGACGGGTGAGATGTTAGGGAAGTCATTGCGGTTGTTGGCTATCCTGGCAGCTCCTCCTACGGTTGCAATACACTGTTGGTTACGCCTGGTTGCGTTGTCATTCTCGTAGCTGCACCGCCAGTGTTTTGTTTTACCTGGCCCTGTTGCCATGCGACTTACGGTAACATCAACTGTTCCAGTGATCAGTACGACCTCATTTTAATGTTTATGTCCGTCGGCTTCTAAATAACAGATTCGGTGACAGTTGGATAGGTAGAGGTTGACCAATTACCTGGCCTCCACGCTCTCCGGACCTAAGCCCACTGGACTTTTATTTGTGGGTACTGTGCCCAATTGGACACGGCTGACTAGCATCGAACCGGGGTCTTTATAAAGGAAAGATCAGGTCCATGATTTTTCTAAGAATCGAACCATTGATCTCTGAGGGGGAACAGCCACAGTGAACCCAAGGAACAATGAGATAATGAGAGTATATAATAATAATAGCTTAATTCCACATCCAGAACGGGAATTTTAAGCAATAAAAGTTGGAATATTGTGTAAAAACGCAAGGCAGAATACGAATATGTTAGCGAAAGCTACAGGAAAGAGCCAAATTGACATTTGACAAAGCGGAGTTGAAAGTGTGCGGTGCAGACGTGACGCCAGGGCACTATTTCTCGGCGACAGTGGGGTGAGAAGGCCGTGATTGACGACGAAGAAAATCCCCACTGGACAACACAGAACAGTAGAGAGGGGAGAGTCATCAAGACAAATTAATTAATTCCTGCCAAATGAAGCATTCAAATGGAATGAGACTTACACCCAGAGACTTCTATTCGAAGAGCGGTAATTTAGGAGTACTTGCGCACCTAAATTAAAGCCTGTATCTATTTATGACTATATTCACACACGTACTGCGCGGGGGCACGGATAAGTCTCGTAGCAGGAGGGGATTCCCTCGAGGTAGCGTCATAACGCCATGGAGGAAAGCAATTAATTTTAATTAATTGAACGAAGGAATTGTCAGCACGCAAGTGAATCTGGAACCTCCATGAGTAGACAAGCAAGAATCACGCTTCACCTTGTCAGAAAATGCGTTATTTAAGAAGTGAGCCGGTCCTGAAATTCAAGAGGACTACTTTTCGTCAGAAACCTTTATATGGGAGATGAAGGAGGAGGCAGTCAGTTCGTCTTGACTCAACTCGTGGAACGACATGCTGCTCGACCATGCGGGAAAAGTGCGCGAAATGTATAAGTAGTTATGTTCAGTATCTTTGTGATGAACAATGAAAGGCGCATCATGCAGCATAATACAAGTAATTCTGCATTAATATTATAACCAGTCTACAGCAGACGTATAAGCAGGCAGTGTACGCGGCTAATAATCAGTACAGCGTAGAGATATTTCAGTATGATTTTTATAGACAATGAACTTATCCACAAAGAGTGTTACGATATTTAAAACAAGTAGTTCCGTGAAGAACTATACAGCCTATTTTCATATATCCTACTTATGTTAACTGCCACTATCAACATACAAAATTAGAGTTTGATTGCTGTAATAGATTCGTAGATATTGAGAACCGACTAAATATTTCGGATGGTCGCCGTGTTGGATTTTGTATATGTAGGTCCTAGAGTTATGTACTGTTACATGAAGATTGTTGTGTACGTGTAGCATTCAAACTTGAATCGCATGATTAGGACACAAGAAGTAACAAGGAGATTATAAAATTTCGCACATCTGCCATCTTGTGGTTATGGAAACAATTGAAATAAATCAGATGCCAGTGGATTAACATTCGTATAAGGATTTACTGTACCAAGTTTCACTGCACTCGGATGGTTAAATTGCGAGAAAAGTCCATGTGAATATTTATACTTCGCGTCGCCGCCATGTTGGATTTGAGATCACCAGGTTATATAAAGTCCTATAGGAGAACTTATGTTCATAGCCCCTATGAACATAAAAAAAATTCAGTTTGATTGCTATAATAGATTCGTAGATATTCAGAGCCGTCTAAATATTTCGGATGGTCGCCATGTTGGATTGTTAAATGTATAGGCCATAGAGTCATGTACCATTAAAGGAAAATTATTGCGTAGGTTCATTATTCAAACTTTCACTTCGACCGCATGATTACGACGCAAGAAATTAAAACTTAATTTTAAAATTCGCACAGCCGCCATCTTGAGGTTATGTAAACAATTGAAGTAAATTAGATGCCAGTGCATTACAATGTGTATAAACATTTCCTGTACCAGATTTCATTGCGTTTGGAACATTAAATCGAGAGAAAGGTCTATTTAAAGTTTTCAAATTCGCATGCCCACCATGTTCGTTTTGTAGTTATGCGGATTTTGTAAATCTTATAGATGAACTTCCAGTAATGTCCTTTATCTCCGTACAAAATTTCAGGGTGATATCGCTAATAATTTCAGAGATATAGAATGCCGGTGAAATATTTCGCACATCCGCCATCTTGTGGTTATGTAAACAATTGAACGAAGTTAGATGTCGGTGCATTACAATGTGTATGAACATATAATGTACCAAGTTTTATTGCGTTTGGTTGGTTAAATCGCGAGAAACGTCTATTTAAAAGTCGCAAATTCGCGTGGCCGCCATGCTGGTTGTGTAGTCATCAGTTTTTCAAAAGCCACATAGCTCAACTTCTAGTAGTTCCCTTTATCTCCGTAATAAATTCCAGGGTGATATCGGTAATAGTTTCGGAGATATTGAATGCTGGTGAAATATTTCGCACAGCCGCCATGTTGGATTGGTGAGCCGTAACAAAATTTGAAGGCCACGGTCGGGGTCGCCCGGAATAGTGCTATGAAATTACCGAGTTTTATTGAAATCGCTCCATCCGTTTAAAAGTCATTATGGGACACACACACACCTCACACACACACACACACACACACACACACACACGGACAAAAGGTGATCCCATAAGCCTATTTTTTCAAAATTGAAAATAGGCTAATAACACATAT
Organism: Meconema thalassinum; assembly: GCA_946902985.2. Classification (NCBI taxonomy): domain Eukaryota; kingdom Metazoa; phylum Arthropoda; class Insecta; order Orthoptera; family Tettigoniidae; genus Meconema; species Meconema thalassinum. The sequence goes on from OX336396.1 coordinate 169,158,089, forward strand.
AATTGTAACGCATACTACAGATTACGGGAACCTGGAAGGCATCACAAGTATTTGTGATTTATGATTGAGCATTATTGCAAGATAGAAGATAGAAGCGGTAGGAGACTGGAGATGAGCACACATACGTTAGATAGACTTTCGAAGGAGACGGGCGGTTGTCAGAATTTGGCTGCGTCGCATCTCTGAAGTCAGGCAATAGTGGAAAGCCAAGCAAGAATCCGTGTTTAAATTATGTGCAAAGTTCTTTTAAAAGTGATAATTAAAAGTGTTTATATTTGTATGTTAAAAGAATATGTGGTGTTTAAAAAGTGTAAAATGCCGGTATTGCAAGATATAATTAACATGTGCAAACCATGATTCGTATGAAAAGTGTCATGATGGCTTAGAAGTAAGCAAAAAATGTTGGGGGAGTTGCTGTCATGTTGGACAAACCCAGCAAAAATGAAAATGAGTACCATCCAAATATGTTAATATGATTTAATAGCTCACCATACAACAAATCATTTCCTCAAATATTAAGAATTAGCAGTCATTTGTATACGAGCTCACATCCCTCGTATTTTTATAAATATATGGCTTTGAGGATGATAAACTTTCGACCATTTAGGCGTAAGACGTTGATGAAAGTAACGGTAAAGTTAACTAATAATAATAATAATAATCTGAGATCGGTGTCAATAATAAATTTATAAATCGGCATATTGATGCCTATATAACGTGCAAAGTGTGTCATATCCATTGAAAGAGTACTGTGTTATTGTGAAAAGTGAGAAAGAGAGATAAAATAGCGAGATAAAGAGAGTTTTTCAGTGTCATTGAAATGTTAGATAAATGTTTTATAATGTTAAATGCTACATGGTTGTATTTGAGAGACATTAAGGTAGTTAATGTAAGTGCCAGTAAATTAATACTTGTTTTGGAGCTACGCAAAACCTTGGCTTATAAGTAAATGTATGGAGAACAGGAGTGCCTTATGAATTGAGTCATCTGAAAGAAATATTGTTTTAGCCGCTACCAGCGAGCATGTAACGTAGAATCAAGAGATTTGCGTCAATAATTGCAGGGACCATCCAAGAATAGTTCGTGCGTTGACGAATCTAGTAGGCCAATCCTCGAATCTACGATGTGGTATCGCCTCAGAGCATACATGTGTATTCGCAACAGATTTGGGACAGAGGCTGTCTGTATCCCACTGTTAGCAGAGTCTTCGCTGCCAGGGAAAACAATTAGACACCCTAGGTACGCCAGTATAGTAATTGATCTACCCATAGAGGTAAGACAAAGTTCTTCGAGTAGGAAACAGTTGATTTCCTCTAAATATATTCGTGCCCGTACAGTGAGATAACAGTTTGAAACTCAGCTGGTACGTGCACAGAGCCACTGATTACATCCATAGAACGGCGACACTATTTGTGATCCATCCCTCGCTATGAATACTAATTAGGAGCCGAAATGAGCCCATTAAATACCCTAAGTGTAGGTATTAAATACCTAGATCGACTCAATTCGTAATGACACAATCCAATCAGGTACCTCTGTCAGAGCTGCACCACTGAGTGAGCACATGGCCAAGTTTATTTATTTTCAGGAAGTCGTTCAGGATGGCATGTGGAGGCCACAGACCCGGTAGCCATCTTGAAGAGGGCGGTCCGTGACGAATCTTTTGTTCACGCCGAGGAGAGTCAATTTCACCGGATCCCTTTTTCTTTTCTTTTAAGAATGTAGTGGTACACTGAAGAATCTCGATATCTCGAAAAGTAAAATATGCTTGATATTATGGTATCAAATGAATTATATGTACTGTTTCCATGCATATAGAATGTTGGATTAAAGTAATCAGATAAGATTTGGCCAAGTTATTGTCTGAGGACAACTTAACTGCACCAAATAGATGCATTTTTTTTAAGATTAATTACCCAGTTTATGCTAATTTATTCAGACGGGTAGCGTAATTTAACGATATGACACGTTTGTAATGATAATGATGATATGACCAGACCCAGAAGATTGTTGTATGGTGAATCTAAAAATTCAATAACTATGTGTATTTTGGAGGGAGAGGTATACCACTTCAGCGTTTGAAATTTATGGGAAAAGAAGACGAGGTGCTGGGAAAAGCAACACATGTTAAGCAAGGCATAAGCTAATGAAATCAATGTTATTCAAGGTAAATGTTCCGTTTCAAAACGGATAAATATTTAATATTTGCACATAAATGTTATTTAAATGTAATTTGTGTTTGTTATGTTGTGATATGCAAATTCATGTTAAATTGTGCCACGTGAAAGACACTATGGACACTCGTAAATGTCGAAGAGTATCAACGTTAGGATATCTAAGATAGATATGGGTGCGGTGGAGCACCAAACTTTATGAGAAGAGACACACATATAATTTTGATTTTTGTTGTGGGAAGTAATTGTAATATATATATATATATTTTTTGTTGTTGTGATTTGCCATGAGTTAATACCATTAAATGATGTATTTAGGAATTTGTTGTTTCTTTCAAGTAGAGTAGTTACCTGACAGACTCAAATCCGGAACATGTGGTCGTGTAGTGGGTTGAACGCCCCACGCCTCGAAAGACCGTGGACTAGCTGGGATACGAACACATGTTCCATATGATGACGCAAGGGTACAGTACATATGAAAACTCATGTGTATCGAACCCCTGTACGAGATGTTCATAGTCTGCGTGCCCATATTATGGAAGGCTGCGAAATCATACGCAAAACTCCAGGGATACATCAGCGCTTCCGAGATTCACTACGACGCGGGCGACGGCGGGTTTATGCTTGCATCAATGCGCACGGAGGGCATATTGAACTTCTCCTGTGAGAAAGCGCCTCATGTAGTATGCTGGTACGTTCTGTTCGTGTGTGCTCCCATGACTAATGAGTTGGAGACAATGACGTGTTAAATGGAAACAAAGGATTTCCGGACCCATGTTCATATAGCATATTTTCTTTGTCTATGTGTGGGGAATATGTCCTGCAGTTTGTGCCGTATATTTTTGTGTCACCCTGTATACAAGAGTACTGTGCTCTTCTAGATAGGCCAACAGGCCACTAAAATGAATGAATTAAAATAAAAAAGCTAATTCCTCCAGAGGAAGACTGCGTGTATATGTGACATTGACAAATTTACCAACTTCAGGTTCTGTCTCGGTAAACATGTCCGTTGTTAAAGGCCTTGACCGCACTCGCAAATCGATTTCATACTGTTTGAAGTACGACACTTCGATTTTCTGTCGTGTAGTTAAGTTCTTGTCTTCTTATATCATAGATCAGTACAGTTTTCTGATAATGTTCACGTTTAGCATATCGCTCTACAAGATACGAGAGGATACTGTAGTTTAAGTCACCAACATAAGGATGGTAGTATGGGGTTGGGTAACCAGTAACTATCCCAAAATTAACCCTACGCACTATTCTGCCAGGTTTACCTAGTGGTGTAGCGGCTAACGCTCTTGCCTGTCGTCTCGGAAGCCCGGGTTTGATTCCCGCCTCTGCCAAGAAATGTAATTCTGGTCTGAAGGCTGGAACGCTGTACACTCAGCCTCGTGAGACAACATTGAGAAGTGATGGGCTCAATTCCTACCTCAACCAACCTGCTACACCGGGCGGGTTGATTCATAACTTAAGGCCACGGCCGCATCATTCCCAATCCTCACCTGACTGAAATGCAAGTTACACACACAACTAAAAATTTTAAAAGACTGATTTCTGAAGTTTCCAATTTCATTTTTAAAATAAGCTCTTAACGCTTCTCGCTGCTAAATTTTTGCTTTCGCGTCAGAGTTTACTTATTGAGGATATAACAATACAAGTGTCCAGAGTGTATGATACGAGACATGTTAGAAAAGTATCTGAATATATTTTATTTTTGCTAAAACCTGATGGATTTGAATAAAGTGCTCTTGCATGAGCCGACCTTGAACCATCATGCGCATGCGTGAATTTTTTCCCTCTTGTCGATAACGTCTGTTAATTACTGGCAAGCAGCATTTGAGTGAGGTATTGTGTAGTGTTCTCGTCGGTTTTTCATTGCAAGAACTGGGATTTGATTTCCCGTACACCCAGGACTCGTCAGCAGGGATTATGGAAAAACCATACTCATTATCAGAATTAGCGTGGGGATTGGAGCCTTTGATCTTTGGATTATCAACTCCTCGTTGCAGTTGTGTTCCGCTTTTTAATTTAAAGCCGTGGTGTGCTGACAGACCTGATTAAGGATTAATTAGAGGCGAATCACAATTGAACTCTTCACAAAAAGCAAAGGAGGATAGAGGAAAACTAATGGGTAATTATTATGCACACCGGTACTTATAGCCATTTGAAGGCTAATCCTGATGATGCTATCAGGTTCGTCAAACAGTATACGACATGTGAACACGAGTCAAAATGAGTGCAATTAATAACTGGCGTTCAAAAGGAACATGTACGGTAGCAATGCAATATTGCAACCCATTATTCATGATTTCAGTTTCCAAGCTAATAACAGACAAATACAATCAACCGCAAACCTGTAGCGACTGGTTATATGAGACTTGGCTTCTTGAGACTATGTATTATCAACTAGCTGGTTATCTGTCCATCGTACAGGTAAAATGTACTTGGGTGTGTATCTTACACTCGGAACATTTTTAATGTTCTAACCTGAATTGAACCCGGAACCTCCTAGGTATGCCCCCTATACTACGTGGCCGGCAAGGGTAGCCAGAGTAAATAAACTCTAAATCAATGGCGAATATTTAGTAGCGAGAAGAGTGGGCAAAAGTGAATATATGCCATCTGCCATGGTAGCTGTTCGACGAGCGGGATAAGGCTGCACCTGCCACTGAAATTAAACGTGACTTTTACCACCATTTTGAAACGGTAATAATCCAATGTTTTTCCCTGGTATGTAATCTATGTTCATGCAAAATGTCAGCTAAATCGATTAAGTAGTAACAGGCAGGCAGATAGACACCACTAGACATACATTACTATAGATTTTGTGATAAAAAAAATTATCAGAGAAAGAGAGAACTGAGTTATAAATATAAAATACTAGCAGTAGTGCCCGGCTTCGCCCGGTGGATTTGTTTGTTTTATGGATGATAATGAATACTACTACAGAACTGGCACATAACACTCAAACTAACAGAAAACAAGAAGTTCCGTGAAGAACTATACAGCCTACTTTTCATGCCAATGATTATTCTACAGTATATGAACCTATCTAGAATAATGACGAAATTAAGTTGGTAATATCGAAATATCTAATTACCGTAGTTCAAAATATACCTGGTATAATGTAGCCTAATAGAGCACGACAGTTGGCAGCCCTGGTGACTGAATATATTCTTTGTTCCATCTCTTTAGGTACAGAATACAAAATTTGGTTGAAGTCCAATGGACGTTACATGCAGTTAGACACTGGATCTATCAGCACGCGTAAAAGCATGTTGCCAACAATAACATGCGTGTTCTGGTCAGAAATAATCTGAAATATTATGATATCTTGTTGTGCCAATTTTGGATGAAATCCATTTGTTAGTATAGAAGTTACATGTACTTTAAAATTGGACATATCAGCAGGCATAGAATCATGTTGGCAGCACTGCCTTGTATTAATTACTCCAAAATAATCTAGAATGTCAGGTGCTATACGTGTGCAAAGTATAGAGCTGTTGGCTTGCATACTTTCTGATATATTGATATTAGGGTTAAACAAATATAGACAGCATTTATTAACAGTTGGCAGCCCTGATTGCTCTTAACAATACCTATAGTCATATCTGTTATGGTACACATAGCACATACGAAATTTCGTTGAAATCCAACTGATAGTATAGAAGTTACATGTATTTAAAAATTGGTACTATCAGCAGGCTTATAATCATGTTGGTAGGACTCACGTATATAAGTTACTCCAAATTAATCTAAAATGACAGGTAATATACGTGTGCATAGTTTAAAGCTGTTGGCTTGCATACTTTCTGATATATTGGTATTTGGATAAAAAAAATAGAGAGAGCAATTATTAACAGTTGGCAGCCCTGGTGGCTCTTAGGAATACGCCTAGTCATATCTGTTTATGTACAGATATTACATACAAAATTTGGTTGAAATTCAATTGATAGTGTAGAAGTTATATGCATTTAAACATTGGACCTAAGGCTTAAAATTATTTTGGCAACACTGTCATGGTTGGCCTCCTGGAAATTAAACTGAAATAGTATTATCTACATGTGTGCCAATTTTGTAATAGGTCCCATGTATACCTTGCAAGACATCCAACATGGAGCTCAAATTTCTTGTGCGTTTTTTCAGCAGTTGGTAGCACTGACATCATTTTCAAATATGAACGTGAGATATTCCGATGCACATCTTTACTCATACTAAATTTGGTTTTGATTGCAGCAGCCGTTTAAGAGTTGATAGGGAGGGACACACACACAGCCAGACAGGCAGACAGACAGACAGAAGGACAGACAGACAGACAGACAGACACACATTTTCCCGGATCGATCTCATAAATCTACTTTTTCCTCATTTTTGCAAAATGTGAAAAGTAGGCTAAAAATATTTTAAAAATATAACTTTTCGTGGTGTTGTTGGTGGTGGGGGGGGGGGGGGATAAGTAGTGCAGTATAAGGGACGTAACATTCAGGTCATTTTTCCGTAATGATAATGACAATAATGAATAGGGAAACGGCTATTTACTAACTACAGTACTGACACATGTAATTTACAAACGAGTTGAAAAATATAATTAGAAGGAGGAGTATGTGAAATAAAAGACACTACCTAGGGCCTAAATCTCATTGGCTGTTAGAAAAGTAGAGATCAATAGTGTCGTCTTTTGTCACATAGTGCCACAAGAAAATAATTAGAGCACTTTGGAAAACTTCGTCTGTCCCGAGCTTCTGAAGTAGCAATAGTGTCATTTATCGCCACATACCGCTCAAGGATAAGGATCGGAATAAATGAAAGTAAATTTGAAAGCACCATCGCTTATTGCAGCTGATTACCTCAATGTACTGCACCAACACCATCGCACTTATACAGAGGCATAATATGTTCATGATGATAACTGTTTTAAGGGGCCTAAGAAATCTTCTTGCAATAATTACTCCCAGTGACTCCAATTTATAAGCAGCGCAAGTTGTAACTGTTTTCGCAATTCTAGTAGCGGTGACGTGATGCAGCTCGCATTGCCAGCCAACAATTGACTTATTAAAATATTCTTACAGTTACACTATACGGACATGAATGGTTCTTTGACCTTAAAATGTAGTTTTCAAGTTCATTTTGCCTGTTGTTCTAAATGTAGGGAATGGAGAGAGTTGTCCAAAATATCAAGTGAACAGTGTTACCCGCAGGGTTCCAAAGTTTAAGTACATTAAATTTGGTTAAGATCGGTGAAACGATGTAGACTTGTGCCAAAGGGTCTAAATGTAGGGAATGGAGTGGTCTGTCCGAAATTTCATGTAGACAGTGTTACTCGTAGGTTTCCAAAGGGTAAGAATACACATTTTGGTTCAGATCGGTGAAACGGTGTAGATTTGTGCCAAAGGGTCTAAATGTAGGGAATGGAGTGGTCTGTCCGAAATTTCATGTAGACAGTGTTACTCGTAGGTTTCCAAAGGGTAAGAATACACATTTTGGTTCAGATCGGTGAAACGGTGTAGATTTGTGCCAAAGGAACTACATGCAGGGAATGGAGTGGTCTGTCTGAAATTTCATGTAAACAGTGTTACTCGCAAGGTTCCAAAGGGTAGGTATACAAATTTTGGTTCAGATCGGTGAAACGGTGTAGATTTGTATAAATAACAGACAGACAAACCAATATTGAGCTTCATACCGTACTAGCAGTAGTGCCCGTCTTCGCCCGGTGGATTCATTTGTTTTATGGATGGCAATGAATACTACTACAGAACTGGCAAATGATATTTAAAATAACAGAAAGAAAAAAATATACCTTTTTGTGGCGGTCGTGGTAGTGGGGGTGATAAGTAGTAGCCTACAGTATAATAGACGTAACATTCAGGACATTTTTCCGTAATGATTATGATAATAATGAATAGGGAAACTGCTATTTACTAACTACAGTACTGACACATGCAATTTACAAATGAATTGAAAAATATGATTAGAAAGAGGAGTAAGTGAAGTAAGAGACACGGTCTAGAGCCTATATCCCATTGGCTGTTAGGAAAATAGAGACCAATAGTGTCATCTTTTGTCGCATAGCGCCGTAGGAAAGTAATCAGAGCACTTGGCTGTCCCAAGCTCCTGAGGCAGCAATAGTGTCATTTATCGGCACATAGCGCTCAAGGATAAGGATCGGAATAAACGAAAGTAAATTTGAAAGCACCATCGCGTATTGCAGCTGATAACCTCAATGTACTGCACCAACACCATCGCACTTATACGGAGGCATACTATTCATACTGACAACTGTTTTAAGGGGCCTAAGAAATCTTTTTCACTAATTATTCCTCGTGACTGCAATTTATAAGCAGCGCAAGACAGGCCCGACGAGAGGGGGGGGGGGGGGGGTCAGGCAGGGCTGGTGCCCCGGGGCCCGACCCTCCCAAGGGGGCCCGGCGTCCTAGGGGGATGGGCCCGATCGGGCATTGATTTATTATTGCCTTTATGTGACTTGAATTTTCTACTGGCAATCATTTAGTGAATGTTATGAACTGTCTGTGAACAGAGTTACAAGGATTGAAAAACTTATTCTGTCAAGTGGACAATTTTCCTTTACAAAGCGCTTGTGGGAAGAACAACTGTCTGAAAGCGGTCAACTTGGCGATGAGGTTTCGCTATGAATTGTTCTCAGATTCTAAATTTAGCTTATTCGGCTTATGCTCCAATCTTTCAAATAACTTTCCCATCCCTTCACTTATTTCGCCAGGGCCACGAGAGCCTGGGCTGCCCTGGTGTGTTGGGTCTGGTAGCTCAATAGATTGAAGTTTGGTGCGTCACGTCAAGCTTAGATATTTAGAGGTGATAGTGTCTGAAATGAATATATTGTCTACTGGACGTATCGTATGCCGTGCAGGCAGGAAAGTAAAATAAATTTTAAAGTAGCGTCCACAAAGTAATTCACTTTATAGCAGGCGCGGCTGGTCATTAAAGGCTCTTAGGCGGAGCCTCTCCTGAAAGATTCTATAAATATACATACCGTATTTAATTGAGGAATTTATAATTTATATTGCCATTGTGGCAAATATATGTCAATAGCACTGTACCAACATATATTTGCCACAATGGCAAAAGCACAATAGATATCGCATTGATAAGAGGCCAAATAAAAGGGGAAATAACCCCTCTTTGGACAGCACATCACACACCATTACGAAAACATATACCAATGGAAATAAAGCTTCAAGGAGAATGGAAGGAAATACAAATCGAAGTAAAACAACAACTCTCGAGGAAAATAGACGTCCGGAAGGTAGAAGAACGATCAGAACAGATAGAACAAATAGAATCATTAATAGAAGACTCAAGATTGGAGGAAGCGGTGCAAGCTATAGAAGAACTTCTAACACAAGCCGCAAGCCCTAGGATGAAGATAAAAGCAAAACAATGGTTCGACCAGGAATGCTATTTGTCAAGGAAAGAGGTACTGGACAGCCTACACCAGCTAAGATTGAACATTGCGAATCATACACTCATCCAAGAGTACAACAAGAAGAGAAGTTGTTACAAGCAGCTACTAAGAGAGAAGAAGAGGATTTATTGGGAAGAAGAAGGCAAACGAATAGTAAAAGAAGCTACAGGAGACCCATATATTGCACTACGTCCAAGGAAGCAAGCGCAGACGCACTATATAAACATGGAAGAATGGAAATCTCACTTCAGTAACATTCTTAACAGAGAAGGAATAAAAGATACACCAAAATCCACACAGGAGAACGGCCTGCAATTACCAACAGAATGGGCTCCACTGACTGATAGTGAGATCCAATTCATCATCGCAGGAACAAAGAACAGAAAAGCTGCAGGACCAGACGGGCTATATAGTGAATATATAAAGGACACTTCCCATCTACTAGTTCCTATTTGGACGAAACTATACAATAAATGCGTAGAGACAGCATCAATACCAGATAGGTGGAGAGAATCAATAATCAAAATGCTGTATAAAGGAAAAGGAGATCCCAAAGACCCCAATAAATACAGAGGTATTGCGTTGGAGAATATCCCTTTTAAAATATTTACAAAAATAATAACTGAGAGAATAAAAGAAACAATCAACGAACATCTTCCGGAAAACCAATTCGGTTTCAGAAAAGGAGGATCGACTCTAACTGCAATAGAACTGCTGTTAAATGACATCTGGGAAGCCCTTAACAGAAAGGAAAAGTTTTACGCCATTTTCATAGATTTCACTAAGGCCTTTGATTTGGTAAACAGGAATTTGGTGATAAAGAAACTAGAAGAGACTCTAGGCAAAAACAATATATGGATTAGAAGTATAAGCTCCATACTCCAATGGAACAAAGTAAGAGTCTCGGACAATCTTTCAATCTCAGAGCCGATACTCCAAACAAACGGAGTACTGCAGGGAGATCCACTAAGCCCTTTACTATTCATTCTAGCAGCAGGGGATCTAATGCGAATAACCCAAAGAGAGAACATAGTTGCATACTCGTACGCCGACGATATAGTGGTTGGATCAACAGACATTATTAAACTTCAGGACACTATAAATGATATAGAGAAATGGTGCACCAAGCATGAGTTCGAGATCAACATATCTAAGACAGAAATGATGGTCTTTAGACCAGGAGGAAAGGCTCCAGCATTGGCGGAAATATGCATAAGAAAGTCGACAGTAAACATCGCTAAAGATTTTAAATATCTAGGCATCACGCTGCAAACAAGCGCCAAATGTTTCACGAAACATATAACTGAGAAAGCAACGCAAGCAGTAAGGGCGATGCATGAGATCGGCTACATTAAATCCCTCAACTTAGAAACAGCAATGATGCTCTTCAGAGTTAAAATAATGCCCATATTAACGTATGGGATAGAAGTCATATGGTCGCACCTCACCGAAAAGAACTTATCCGAATTAGAACGGGTAAAAGCATTATACATCAAAAGAGCACTAGGAGTGTCAAAGACTACACGTTCCAGACTCGTCTACCTCCTCGCAAGAGAAACATTCCTTATCGAGGACCTAAGAACACTTTTGACTCTTCCCAGCACTCGAGCCTCGGAAAATCTTTTATCAACATTAAAAGCAAAACGGGAAGAAATACCCGCAGAGTTTTATGGAACGGGGGCCATGGTAGATCGGACATGGGCCACATCAAGCTTTGAGATGAGGCACGTGTTTACAAGAATGGCGGTACACGGATTTCATCATCTCATCTGTGTGAACACATCATACCATGAGCCAGCTGAGACGTGTGAGTGCAACTTATGTGAACAAACATGTGGACGCTACCACATAGAATTGTGCAAAAACAGAACCCAATCAATTACAGAATATGCAAACCAAGGCACCAGAATACAAAATAGAAATTGCTTAAATAATTTGTAATGTAATTGAATTTTCCTTTTGTTTTTGTTTGGCCATTTGGCTGCAATAAAAGTATTATAATTTATATTGATTGGAAACATTTATAAATTTCACTCAATTCATTCAGTCACGAGTCAATATATTTGGAACTGTTGATAAAGAATGTTTTTCAGATGGATAGTAGCGCCGTTAGGCTGCGCCTTCGATGTCCCATTCCTTCCTATGTAACAGGGACGGGAGGCGTGGTTATGAAAGCTCCATTCGTTTCAATTGTATCGCTTAAGGCTCATGCGACTACAGCCTAAGCCAGGCTTGCCAACGACGACAAGATATTCTTATTCTGTGGAATGCATTCAAAGTTGTTCAAGGAGACTGAAACCACTCTCATGAAAGTTTATCTTTTCCCTCTTTCACTCTTCGAACGATTAATAATGACAAGTTACCAGAAACAGTTAGATATGACTAATAAGTGATAATCATTATTGAGAACTCAAATGGTATCCCTTAATGTATAATAACTAAAATATTTCCGCCAGATAGCACCATGAGGTGGCAAGGGTTAGCAGAGCCATCTACCGAGACTTAAGGAAAGTATTATGTTTAAAATATGCCACCGCCCATGCTGCGTATTCGTAATCAAGTGTTCGCGCGTTAAAATCGTTGGTGTAACTTAATTAGTTCATTAATTATGTTGTTTGTCAGTGGCAAGTCTTAATTTGCGTGTTATGGACTACAGTTAGGGTTGCCATTGCATTTTTTTAATCAAGGTCGTCAAACGTTGTAATAAATAATACACATAAAGCAAGCCTCCGTGGCCTAGGCGGCAGCACAACGGTCCCTCACCGCTGAGTCCATGGTTCAAATCCTGGTCACTCCATGTGAGCTCTGTGCTGGACAAAACGGAGACAGACAGGTTTTTCTCCGGATACTCCGGTTTTCCCTGTATACATTTCATTCCAGCAACACTCTCCACTATCATTTCATTTCATCTGTCATTCATTTCATCATTGCCCCGAGGAGTGCGTCAGGCCTCGGCAGCCGGCACAGTCTATATCCTACCGATGGGAGGGGGGGGGGGGGCTTCATTCATTCCATTCCTGACCCGGTCGGAGACTGGAAGCAGGCTGTGGATTTTCATTTTCATGTATTAAATAAGCATTACATAATCAAATACACATATCATATAGGCCTATGGTACCAGCAACTTACAAATGCTTTTCATTTGAACAAACCTTTGCAAACATCTTTTATTTGTAAGTACCTTCTGATAAAATTCACTACAATTTTCGTCATAATTGTAATATGTGAACAATGGAGTTTGTTTGTATAATCTCTCCAATTGATATTCTCTCCGTAAATGCATTGGAGGGGGAAATGCTGAGTATTAACTTCACAAGGACTACGATACTCCTTAATGTTGTTGCCCCTAATATATCTATAACATGTATCCATATATCTAACACAGACATAGAAGTCATTTTCTCTTTCAAACTTGCACCTGTATCACCAGAAAACAAGCTAGATATTACAATCAATTCTGAAGCGGGACATTTGAAAATTGGTGCAAAATTGAATATACTATCAAATGAACCAAAAAAACGGAACATTTGGCGTTCCGTTAAAGATTAAAACAGAACGCGGAACAAAACAAGAAACAACGGAATTGTCCCGGGTAAAACGGAACGTCTGGCAGCCCCAGCTACAGTAGTGGTAAGTGTATGTCTACAAGACAATGAATTCAGTTAGTAGCGTATCGGGCAAAAATCTCGACCACGAAACTAGGCTGATTGTGAAGGGTCGCAGGAGAGGCATAGCGGTGTTTATATACCCTAAAACGAGTGAAAACATTTTTACGAAACACAATGAAGGAAGGCCGACTGTGCACTTGCAATGTGTTCCACAGAAAAGGAATTGTTGGAGTCACCGAACTTCAATGAGCTTGTCATTGACCACTTTGCAGCTCTAAAGGAGAGGAGGGCAGACTTCACTTACAAACCTATGAATTAAAGGTCATGTGTTTATATAAAGTAATAGCAAGTAGCTTCACTGCTCTTAATATCTACAATTGTGTTTATTTATTTGTTTCCATTTATCCCTCAAGATCGGGTTCACTTTCGGACTATGTTACAGATCAATTCCCTTACAGTTCTAGCTGGTAAACACAGTATTTTCTAAGTAAATTGCGATTGTTTGGTAGTGTACAACCGTGAAACAGACTCCTCTGATCGGGACTAATTAGAATGGGGAGTAGGTTAAATTAGAAACGGAATGCATTGCCTCTTCCTGAATGTTGAAACTAGGTAAGTACATTCATTTTAATTAGGGGAAAAAATGCTTTATAAAATAACATAATGGTGCCAATCTGTAAGTCTGTTCTGAGCTCCCCCACCGTTCACCGTGAAATTAAAAATCCTGCAGCCGTGTATGTGGGTGTCGTATAATGCGTTATACCAGCATTTTGCCACTACGTGCTGAGCCTTCCCCAGCTCCAACACCACGAGCCGCGGCTGCTTTATAGTTATTGTTGATGGTGTCTTTGGTTATAGGGTTAAAACGATGAATCATGGAAAATTAGCTTAGAATCACTGACTGTGGAATTCGAACCCACCTGTTTCCGAGTTCATGGACAACAGCGTTTTTCAATGTGAATTTGTTCCCCAAGTAAAATACTTTAATAAAACCGATGAAATTACGGTCCGGCAAATGCATTTTCTTTTCAAATTTGTGTACGACAAACGAGCATATTGCGTTTACGAGTATCACTGAAGTTCGAAAATTATTGATATCAAAGAGGATCAGCAGAAATTTAAATCTGAACACTGTGCTTGCTTACAGTGTTAACTCATCGGGGCATATTTAAATCTGTCAAACGCCAAAACTAAACATTATAGTGAATTTAATGAAAATTATTACCTAGTTCTCGATGGCTTTACTCTGATATTTATTTTTGTTAATTGAAAATAATGCATTGGGTGCGCTTGTCAGGTATAAACATTGAACTTTTGCGTACATTCCCCCAGTTTCACTGTTGTATATTTAACATACCAGCATTAACTTATTTATATTGATAGTAATACACGCTCTGCTTGTGATAATAAATATAGCATGGATTTAGTGGAATATATAATTGAAATATTACACTGTATTATACAGTAGCCTATTTATTGCAGCCAATGGTCATATCAGGACATTTCAATTGAACGCCCGTAGGCTATCTAACAAGTTCAATTTCAAGTAGTTCCAATTTTGGCTACGGAAAAGGAAGATGATGATGATTATTATTATTGCTTGCTGGTTTTTTATGTTCTTGTATTTGATTTCATGATGAACATTTTGTGCAAATTTACGAGGATTATAATTTAAATTTACAGAATTTGGTTATAAAGGGGGGCCCGGGAGATTCCAGCCCCAGGGCCCGTCGCCGCTCTCCACGGCCCTGGCGCAAGATGTAACTATTTTCGCAATTCTGGACCAGAATACTGGTAGGGGCGACGTGATGTAGCCCGAATTACCAGCCAACAACAGACTTATTAAAATATTCTTAGAGGTACACTACTACGGACATGTTCTAGGGCCTAAAAACGTGGTTTTCAAGTTAATTTTGTCTGCTTTCTAAATGTAGGGAATGTAGAGGGTTTTCCAAACTATCAAGTGGACAGTGGTACCAGCAGTATTTCAAAGGGTAAGTTGTAATTGTTCAGACCCGTAAATAAATTCTGTTGGGCGCCACTCATTACTATAATGAGAATAAAATACAAAATACATAAGACTTTACTCCCGGGCAGCAGGGCAATACGCTTGCTGTATGGCAACTCACTCTTCCCCCTTTCCTAGAAATCATACGTATAAAGAGTAACTATTGAAATAATCTCATCACTTTGTAATTGCAAGGTAAATTTATAATACTGTATTTCATGAATCGAACTATGTTTTACTGACCGGAAAGCGCCGTACATTACATTTCCATTTAGCTAACATTGTCTTACTTGATATTTGAGGATATCGTTCATATAGGTGTTCTTTATTTTCATCCACATACGATATCTCTGGTTCCTTTTATGAAGAATCCCTTTACAGATACTTCTCCGTTATATATTAGAATGTGAATTCTTTCTAGAATACAATTACATCCACAAATACTTGTAGCAGCTCGTCGTATTATATAACAGAATGCATCCATTCGATGCTAAACAATCAACTAACAAACTTTTACCAAAGTATCTATATCTCATTTCACCGCCACCTAGATCCTTATTCGTTTCAAACAAATCATTAGTTCTACGTTATGCCGTGTCACTTCTTAGTCAGTTTCATTTCGTATAACACAATTCAATCAGGCAACAGCCTGGGTACTAACTTCTACTCTATATATCTGGGCACTTTCCAATTGAATAAATATAAACTATAACTATATATATATAATAATACACTATAATGAGGAGTGTCTGTGTAGATCCATGATCTGTCACAAAGTATGTAAAATTTGGTGCAATTAGGCTAAGTGAAACGGTGTAGATTTGTGCAGGGAATGGAGTGGTCTGTACGAAAATTCAAGTGGGCATTGTTACCCACAGGGTTCCAAAGGGTAAGTATACAACATTTCATTCAAATCGGTGAAGCATTGTAGATTTGTGCCAAAGGGCCTAAACGCAGGGAATGGAGTGGTCTGCCCGAAATTTCATGCAGACAGTGTTACTCGTCGGTTTCCAATGGGGGAAGTATTTAAATTTAGGTTCAGATCGGTGAAACGGTGTAGATTTGTGCCAAAGGGCCTAAATGCAGGGAATGGAGTGGTAGGTCCGAAATTTCATGTAGGTAGTGTTACCCGCAGGGTTACAAAGGGTAAGTATACAAATTTTGGTTCCGATCGGTGAAACGGTGTAGATTTGCACCAAAGGGCCTAAATGCAGGGAATGGAGTGGTGTGTCCGAAATTTCATGTAGATTGTGTTAATCGTGGGTTCCAAAGGGTAATTATACAAATTTTGGTTGATATCGGTGAAACGGTGTAGATTTGAAACAAAGGGCCTAAATGCAGGGAATGGAGTGGTCTGTCCGAATTTTAAAGTAGACAGTGTTACCCGCAGGGTATACGAATGCATAGAGAATACTACAGTTCATAAAATCCTTGAGCAACACTGAGAAATGGCTTCAAATACCATATCCTATCTCCAATTTACACATGCTAGTGCAACAATCACAATAACGCAGGTTATCACAAAAATTCTACACACACATCCATGTACACGGAGCAACATGACCACGATGTCTAAGCCCCGCAAATGAAATAACAACTGTCTACACATGAAAACTGCATAATGGGAATGTATGCCACTATGTTTCTCTGACAGGATAGCATTACATCGGTCAGTTTTCCCATGTGTCCTTAAGCAAATTTTACCGGACTATCATGATACAGAGTAAATCATTGTTGCCTTGTGACAACCTGTCCATCAATGGTGCGGCGTTGAATATGATGATATACTGTTACTCGTTGTCGCCTAGCGACAATATGTCCTTCTAGTTATTAGATCGGTGAAATGGTGTAAATTTGTGCAAAAGGGCCTAAATGCAGGGAATGGAGTGGTCTGTCCGAAATTTGAAGTGGACAGTGTTACCCGCTGGGTTCCAAAGGGTAAGTATACAAAATTTGGTGCAGATCGTTGATTTTGTAGATTTGTATAAATAACAGACAAACAAACAAACAAACAAACAAACATTGAGTTTTATATATATATATATATTTACACATGCTAGTGCAACAATCACAATAACGCGCAATTGAAATATTAACTGTGGATACGATAGCATAGAGAATACTACAGTCCAATACATCCTTGAGCAACACTGAGAAATGGCTTTAAATACCATATCCTATCTCCAATTTACACATGCTTGTGCAACAATCACAATAACGCAGGTTATCACAAACATTCTACACACACACCCATGTGCATGGGGCAACATGACCACGATGTCTAAGCCCCGCAAATAAAATAGAACTGTCGTCACAAGCAAGCTGCAAAACGGTGATAGGAGAATTTAGGAAAGTTTGCCACTATTTTTCTTTGACAGGATAGCATTACATTACAATTTGCTAATATGCTGATTTACTGTGCATACGATAGCATAGAGAATCCAATAAATCCTTGAGCAACACTGAAAAATAGCTTCAAATACCATATCTCCAATTTACACATGCTAGTGCAACAATCACAATAACGCAGGTTATCACAAAAATTCTACACACACACCCATGTACAAGGGGCAACATGACCACGATGTGTAAGCCCCGCAAATGAAATAACAACTGTCTACACATGAAAACTGCAAAATGGTGATAGGAGGATGTAGGAATGTTTGCCACTATATTTCACTGACAGGATAGCATTACATTACATTTTGCTAATATGCTGATTAACTGTGCATACGATAGCATAGAGGATAGTACAGTCCAATACAATCCTTTATTGTCAATCGGTTAGTTTCCCCATGTGTCCTTTAGCAAATTTTAACGGACTATCATGATACAGAGTAAATCATGGTTGCCTAGTGACAACCTGTCCATCAATGGTGCGGCGTTGACTATCATGAAGGGGGCGTGGTAGCTCAGCGGCCTAGCTGTATGCCTCTTACCAAGGCGGTCTGGGTTCAATTCCCGGTCAATGCATGTGAGATTTTCGAAGTGAAATGCCATGTCCTGTGGTTCGGATTCCACGTAAAAAGGAGGTCCCGTGGCTCATGATCTCTTGATTAACGGTCACGTTAAACTACAAGCTTCCCTTTTTAGCCTATTTTCAATTTTGAAAAAATAGGCTTATGAGATCACCTTTTGTCCGTGTGTGTGTGCGTGTGTGTGTGTGTGTGATTCGTGTGTGTGTGTCCCCCTAATAAAATCTAAACGGCTGGAGCGATTTCAATGAAACTCAGTAAGTTCATAGCACTATTCCGGGCGACCTTGACCGTGCCCTTCAAATTTTGTTACGACTCACCAATCCAACATGGCGGCTGTGCGAAATATTTCACCAGCATTCAATATCTCCGAAACGATTACCGATATTACCCTGACATCATGTATGGTGATAAAGGGAACTACTATAAGTTCACTTATGTGATCTTTGAAACCTGGTAACTACAAAACCAACATGGCGGCCAAGCGAATTTGCGACTTTTAAATAGACGTTTCTCGCGATTTATCCAACCAAACGCAATGAAACTTGGTACAGTATATGTTTATATACATTGTAATGCACCGACAACTAACTTCGTTCATTTGTTTACATAACCACATGATGGCGGATGTGCGAAATATTTCACCGGCATTCTGTATCTCTGAAACTATTAGCGGTATCTCCCTGAAGTTTTGTACGGAGATAAAGGGCACTACTGGAAGTCCATTTATATGACTTTAAAAAACCGGTTATATACAAAACAAACATGGTGGCCAAGCGAATTAGAAAATTTGAAATAGACCTTTCTCGCGATTTAATGCTCCAAACGCACTGAAATCTGGTACAGGAAATATCTATACACATTGCAATGCACTGGTATCTAATTTAGTTCAATTGTTTTCATAACCTCAAGATGGCGGCTGTGCGAATTTTAAAATTAAGTTTTTATTTCTTGTGATGTAGTCATGCGATCGAAGTGAAAGTTTGAATAATGAACCTACCCAATAATTTTCCTATAATGGTACATGACTCTATGGCCTATACATTTAACAATCCAACATGGCGACCATCCGAAATATTTAGACGGCTCTCAATATCTAAGAATCTATTGTAGCAATCAAACTGAATTTTTTATTGTTCATAGGGGCTATGAACTCAAGTTCACTTATAGGACTTTAAATAACCTGGTGATCACAAATCCAACATGGCGGCGACACGAATTATAAATATTCTCATGGACGTTTATCGCAATTTAACCATCCGAGAGCAGTGAAACTTGGTACAGTAAATCCTTATATGAATGGTAATCCACTAGCATCTAATTTATTTCAATTGTTTCCATAACCTAAAGATGGCAGCTGTGCGAAATTTTAAAATCTCCTTGTAACTTCTAGTGTCCTAATTATGCGATTGAAGTTTGAATACTACACGTACAAAATAATCTGCATGTAACAGTACATAACTCTAGGACCTACATATATAAAATCGAACATGGCGACTATCCGAATTATTTAGTCGGTTCTCAATATCTACGAATCTATTACAGCAATCAAACTGAAATTGTGTATGTTGATAGTTGCAATAAGTGGGCTATATGAAAATAGGCTGTATAGTTCTTCACGGAACTACTTGTTTACTATCATGATACAGTGTTAGTCGTTGTCGCCTAGCGACAATATGTCCGTCAAGTTATTAGATCGGTGAAAACGGTGTAGATTTGTGCAAAAGGGACTAAATGCAGGGAATGGAGTGGTCTGTCCGAAATGTATCATAACCTAAACTATTCCTCTTGAATTTAGCTCTCAATACAAAAATAATTTTTCGAATCCGACTGGTAGTTCCAGAGATTAGCGTGTTTAAAGACACAAACACACAGACAAAGTCTTCAGCTTTATTATATTAGTATAGATAGGTATGTAGGCCATATAGGTTTGTACTATTAGATGACGAATTTTGCGTAGGTTCATTATTCAAGCGTTCACTTCGATCGCATGATTAATACACAAAAAATTAAAAATTAATTTTAAAATTACGCTCAGCCGCCATCTTGAGTTTATGTGAACAATTAGACTAAATTGGACGCCAGTGCATTACAATGTGTATAAACATTTGCTGTACAATATTTCACTGCGCTCAGATGGTTAAATCGCGAGAAAAGTCTATTAAAATATTTGAACTTTGCTTAGCCGCCATGTTCGGTTTGTATTTTACAAGTTTTTGAAAATCTCATTGCTGAACTTCTAGTAGTAGTCTACCCTTTATCACCGTACAAAATTTCACGGTGATATCAATAAGAGTTTCGGAGATATAGAATGCCGGTGAAATAGTTCGCACAGCCGACATGTTGGATTGGTGAGTCTAAATAAAATTTGTATGGCACAGTTGGGGTCGGCCGTAATAGTACTATGATCTTACCGAGTTTCATTGAAATCGCTCATGCTGTTTAGAAGTTACTAGCAGAAGTACCCGTTCTTCGAACGGCTTTTAGTACTTGCTGACCTAAATCATTAATAATCACACATTCCTAATGTAGTTATGTTATTTCCATGTTACCAACTATATGTGTATACTACATACATTTTCACTCACCAAATTATTAATCAGAGGTAGGAAAGTGAAAATCCTTAGCCTGTTTAAGTCGACCGACCGGGTCAGGGAATGGAATGAATGAAATCCCCATCTAACAGCAAGAATATGAACTGTGCCGGCTGCCGAAGCCTGTCGCCCTCCCCTGGGGTAATGATTTAATGAATGACGGATGAAATGAAATGATAGTGGAGATTGTTGCTGGAATGAAATTGTGACAGGGATAACCGGAGTACCCGGAGAAAAGCCTGTCTGTCTCCGCTTTGTAGGTGAGAAAGTGCGTTTATACCTTGGGAATAAATATCAGCTTCTATGTAGTAAAAGTAAAATAACCTGTCTTAAATATTGAACACCTACCGTTTAACGTCTTCATACTATATTTAAACATATAAATATTATGCTAAAAATGCATAAAAAAATATAGCAATTATCATATCCGCAATAGGCTAAGTAATATTGCGGAATGTACGTACCGTCATGATTAAGAGTGACAGCAACGGAACAAACTTTAATCATCCCAAGTAATAATAACAAAAACAAATTAATCACAGAAAATTTTTCTAAGTTAATGCCGTGACTTGTGCGAGATTACGCCTAGTAACTCCGAGATGGTTCATCAGCGGGCTCTTGTGGTTTATTTGCGGACTACCAAAGGAGTAGCAAACAGTGCGATACCTAAGTTCTTATTTGGAACACCTCAGCTAATTTACTGCGAGTGCTAAAGGCTAAAACAGTCTTACACTTCCCTATAGAGGCTTCCAAAATGATTGTATATTGAATTTTAGGGCCAAGCAATTAAAACTCAGCAACTTTTCTAGGTTTACGCCGTGTTTTGTGCGTTTTTTTTATTGGCCGTGAAAGTCAAAATGCCTACTTTATTGAAATAAATTTGCCCAGTTCTGCAGTAAGATTAATATGAACACTAAATAAACTAATGTGACAGTCGTTAGTCTCCGACACATTCGTCTGTGAATTTGGGTTTCTGATCATGTAAAAAACGACAAAAAGCAGATAAATATTGGCCAACTGAAATATTCATTTAACGAAAAACAAATCGATAACAAGGACGAAAGCATACAGTGCAAAGTAGAAAGCACTATAACATTGTGAAACAGCGTAAAGATCCAAATACTCACACACAATAACCGACACAAAGAGTATAAAATTAAACTCAAAATCACGTCTCGTTTCGTACCCCACAAACTACCCCTATAAATAAAACATTTCATGTAGAGACTAACATAGACTAACATCGCTCGGCGTTTACCGTGTTTTATAGCACATATTTAGGTTTTACTCGCTAACCGTTGGAGATACACGAAAAGTGGTAAGCACCATTCGGATAGAAAATTAAATCTTAAAGCTCGTATATGCCAACAAAAGTTTGCTATTTTTTAGCGTTCTCTTTTTATTTGAAATGGAAATATGAAATTTTGAAACCAAAGGGTGTAGTGACGTCACAAATGAAGGTTTTACTCGCTAACCGTTGGAGATACACGAAAAGTGATAAGGACCTTTCGGATAGAAAATTAAATTTTAAAGCTCGTAGTGCCATCAAACGTTTGCTATTTCTTAGCGTTCTCTTTTTGTTAGAAATGGAAATATGAAAATTTTTAAATAGTGCAAAATATCGAAATCAAAAGTAGCCTATATGTAAGCCAGGTAAATCAGCTACATCCATGTAAAATTTCATTTAAATCGAACCAGTGGTTCTCCCGTGATTGAGTAACAGACAGACACACAGACAGACACAGACACACACCATCTCATTTTTATATAGTAGTATGATTACGTGGAGAACACACAAACAAACACACACATACGCACACACACACACGGAGAAAGGTGATCTCATAAGCGTATTTTTTCATAAATGAAAATAGGCTAAAAAGGTAGTTCCATGAAGAACTAAAGACTATTTTCATATATCCTACTTATGTTAATTGCCTCTATCAGCGAACAAAATTTCAGTTTGTTTGCGGTAATAGTTCGTAGATATTGAGAACCGACTAAATATTGCGGATGGTCGCTGTTTTATTTTGTAGACAGCAGTGAAATATTTTGATAATTGTTTATCTGATTTGAACTCTATTCGGTTTAGCTCTGCTAAATTTGTGACACAAGACAGTATTGCAAAACTTTACATACAGTACATTGTTATTTTTTCCACTGCCATCACGATGGCAGTGTTTCTTCTCTCCAAGGAACTCTCTGAAACCAAAGAATAAATGGACGTTCTCGACCAGGCCACCAGAGGCGCAGTCAAGCGCGCAACTGATTAGCTCGTAAACGGAACGGAACATACCGCCCACCTAATTGGTACAATTATAAAAGGAATTAAATGATCAGTACATTGAATCAATTCGTGCAAACAAGAGTTCAAATATCAATAGTTGTCTCATCATTTGAAAATGGAAGGAGACAGAGCTTCCTCACTGGCCTCTGTATTGTCCCCTTGCTAGTTCGCAAACTAACGACCCGAACCAATCCATCGGCACCGGGATGAACCTTGTCTACGACTGCTGTCTTCCACACAAGTGGAGGGAGGTTGTCGTCCTTTATTAACACCACAGCACCAGGCTGAATGTTGGACTGAACTGAAACCCACTTTGGTCTTTGCTACAACTGTCCCAGGTATTCTGCAGACCACCGCCTCCATAGCTGCTGCTGGAATCGTTGAACCATTTGCCATCTGGACAACCGGGTAATCTTGAGATTAGTTAGATCTGGCTCCGGAATAGCAGTATGGCTTTCCCCAACAAGAAAATGTGCTGGAGTCAAAACAGGAGGATCGTTAGAGTCATTGGAGATAGCTTGGATAGGTCTGGAGTTTAGACATACTTCAACTTGAGTAAGGAGTGTACTGAATTCTTCGAAGTTCAGACAGGCTGTTCCTACTGCACGCTTCAAATGATGTTTCATTGCTTTGATTCCAGCCTCCCACAAACCACCTAAGTGAGGAGCACTGGGTGGTATAAGATGCCATGTGAAACCAGTTGTGCTGGCACAACTCTGACCAACTGACCAACTCTAAATGAATGGCCTTGGGGGCTAAACATATAAACAAAGCCACGTAGCACTCAGTTCTGACCTTGGATCTTGTTGATCCTAGCCGAATGAGAAACGGACCACCATAATCCACTCCCGGATTCAAAAATGGACGAGATGGTTCCACTCGTGGTGCAGGTAATTGTCTCATCAATTGCTGTGATGTTTGTGCCCTTAACTTGAAGCATCTGACACACTTGTGAATGACTTGCCGGGCAGTACTTCTTCCCTTAGGAACCCAAAACTGCAATCTGAGTGACGACAATGTTAATTGAACACCTGCATGATGCAGTCGTACGTGTTCATTCTCAATGATGAGTTGAGTCAATTTATGTTTAACCGGCAGAATCAGTGGGTGTCTTTGATCAAAAGGTAATGAAGAAGCCTGCAATTGACCGCCTACCCTGAGGTATTGTAATTCATCCACAAACGGATGAAGATCCTTGATTTTGCTCTTATGTTGTACAGAGTGGTGGACTTGCATGTCATGCAGTTCTCGAGTAAATTCTTGTTGCTGAACAAATCTAATGCTAACACGTAATGAGTGTCGCAATTCTTTGTGAGAGAAGATGCCAGTTTCTCTGCAGTGCTTGGAACGTTTGAGGTTAGCTGCAAATCGAAAACAGAAGGCGATTACGCGTTGAATTTTCTGAAGTGAAGAAAATCTTTCCAAAATAGTGTCAAATGCAGTTGGTGTGATCGCTAGCAAGCTGACTGCAATTTGACGCTGTTCTGACAATGCAGTGTTTGTATCCTGGAATGACTGTTGCGGAGGCCATGCTTCTGTGGACTCTGATATCCACGCTGGACCTTTCCACCAAGAAGTAATAATAATAATATCGTATGGCCTCGGGTGCCTGGTGCAAGCTTTGCTATTTGACACCCAGAGGGTAGCTTGCATGTCGAATTTCGTAGTTCCTTGACTATGAAAGTCAAGGAGGTTAGATGTTAGATATCTAATCTCCTTGAACACAATAGCGCTTTCTAGTAGAGAAATGAGGAACTTTGTGCTGGTGGAAACTCCCGAGATTAATTTTGCCATTATGAACTCGGCCTACTGAATTCAAATGGGTTCTTTGACATGCCAACATCGTATGACATGCGTATCGTATTTTTGCCGCCTTTCAAAAATCACTTACCACGGTCAGGGGCGAACCTGCAATCTTGGGGTTAGTAGACCGACACGCTATCCACTCACCCACCGTGGCAAGCTACCAAGAAGTTAATTGCTTGAGTATTTGTGGGTTTGTTCCCCTTGACAGGATATCTGCTGGATTATCATTCACTGAAACATGTCCCCAGTCTAGAACACTCGATGCATCATGTATTTCTGCAACGCGATTGGCCACAAATGTCTTCCAACGGTTCGAAGACGAGTTAATCCAAGCCAATACGACCGTGGAATCTGTCCACAGATGTGTGCTGTGTATGCTAAGTTGAATGATAGACTTGATTTGCTTCATTAGGTGTGCCAAAAGCATTGCTGAACATAACTCTAGGCGAGGAATAGACACTTGCTTCAATGGTGCTACCTTCGATCTGGAGGGGATTTCTTTCACCGAAACATCATCCGCCATGTTCACACATCGTAGATATACACAAGCACCATATGCTGATCGTGAAGCATCCGAAAATCCATGCAATTGTATGTTCACTAGTGTACCTGTTCATATTAGTGGACGAGGTACTGAAATGTTACTTAAATCTGACAAATAATTATACGTTTGACGCAATTCATCTTGGAGACCAGAAGGTAGAATCTTATCCCAAACAATTTTAATTTGCCACAATCTCTGAAGGAAGATCTTGCAGGACACCACGACTGGACCTACCAAACCCAATGGATCAAAAATGGAGGCTGTCACTGCTAGTATTTTCCGTTTTGTCACTGGCGGCTGCTTATCGATGTTGAAGGAAAACATGAATTGGTCTGTAGATGGTTGCCACAGAAGCCCTAATGCTCTAATGACATGATCATTGTCCATGGGAATAGATGAAATGGTTTCTCGCATGTCTTCAGGGACTGATAATACCACCTCACGACAGTTTGAGGCCCATTTCCGCAAATGGAATCCACCTCTCTTCATCAAAAGAAATAATTCTGATTGTAATTCTAGTGCTTCTTGTATTGTCTGCCCTCCACTCATCAGGTCATCCACATACATGTCTTGTAGAACAAACTTGGAGGCTCTTGGCAGTTGAGCTTCTTCTTCCATCGCTAATTGCATGATAAACCTGGTTGCCAAGAAGGGTGCTTAAGCTGTACCATAAGTCACGGTAGTCAGTCGATACGATTGAAGTACATCTTGAGGAGACTGTCGCCACAGAATTCTCTGAAAATCAGTGTCCCTTGAATCCACTTGTATCTGGCATTGAAAGCAATTGGATGTGTGCGGAACCTTGTGATAATTGAATATAGATCTGGTTGTATGGTTGGTCCCACCATTAAAATGTCATTCATTGGTATGTTAGTGCTGGACTTAGCTGAAGCATCGAAGACTACGCGTGATTTAGTTGTTGAACTTGATTCCTTTACCACTGCATGATGTGGCATGTAGTATAAATGTTCGTCGTCCTGGATAATTAATGGGTGAGGTACTACTTCCATATGTCCAAGCTCTTCATATTCCTTCATGAATTTCTTGTAGTCTTCTCGAAGCGTGGGATTCACTGTTAGTTTTCTTTCAATTTGCTCAAAACTACGTTTGGCACCTTGGCAGGAGTCACCTAGCTTCATTGTTGAACTGCGGAATGGAAGACGCACAGTGAAACGGCCGGTATCATCCCGTATTGTGCACTGTTGAAAATGTGCTTCACACTCATTTCTTCAAGAGAGAATGACTCACAGTTCAGTTCTTCCAATTGCCAGAATTTCTGTAATTCAAGTTCTAGATTGTCCTGGCTGGACACGAACATAGTCACTCTTGATGGTCCATTGCTGATCTCGTTAAGGTTTCCAGATAATATCCACCCCAGCGAGGTTTCTTGGATCACTGGTCGGCCTGATGCTTTGATTCTTCTTTCTAGCAAAATATCGAAGAATAACCCTGCTCCAATCAATATATCTATGGAGCCTGGCACTTTGAAAGTAGGATCTGCTAGTTCCAAATGGCCTGGAATATCCCATTTCTCAGTGATAAGATGTCTCGTAGGCAGAACCCCTATGATCGTTGGTAGAATGAAACATGTGAATTGTGAAGTGAAATTACTGACTCTGGTTTGTATATGAACTGACACGCTGTGGGAAGCTTTGGAGATTGAATTGTTAATTCCACTGATTGGAATAACATTGTTCAGGCGTTTCAATCTTAGCCGTTGAACACACGACTCAGATGTGAAATTTGATTGTGACCCGGAGTCTAGAAGTGCCCTTCACTGCTGTAAATTACCACTGTGGTCACGTACATAAACAATGGCTGTGGTGCAATGACCCCGGCTACTACTCAGGGGTGCGTGGGGGTTAAACACCTGTACGATTATAACAACAGCAATAGACATTCATACCTAATTATACCTAAGTGACCTAATAAATAAAACCCTTCAGCTTCTGGTAAAATTGATAATATATTGTTATACCTGACATAAGACACACATTTCGCAGGATCCTCCTCGTACAGAATAATAACACTCCCTATCGTATTTCCACAGATACACATATGACATGATATTGATGACCCTCAGGAATAAAGTTGATCGGTACTTACAGATGTTGGCTCCAGCAGTGGTGACCTAGCTCTACTAATTCTGGGGTTATTTGCTCCCAAAAGAATTAGGACTATACTCGCAGCACAATTGATTTGATTCACACGCCATTCCTACCTTTACGATTAATTATTACGTTTGTTACTTTTGTAACCAGCATCCAACGATTTACTTTGCGTCGTGGATCTACTATCAGACCAATGATTGGGATCCGTTCGGGAATTTACTAATGCGGAGCATATTTGACTCGCATCCTTGGACGAATAAATTGCCGCTATAATTGCAATATAGATGTACAGATATTAGACTACAATACTTCATGCTGTTCGAAATAAGTAACCTTGGCGATATACTTAAGACTAGGCTCATCATTCAATTAAGAACTTATAGCCAGCAACTCCGTTATTGTATCCAAAACCACAATTAGTGTAAAACTGTTATGTCTTATCCTCCACACACAAGATCAAAAAGACAAGTCCACTTCCGCCCGGAGTTCTAAATAGAGACCCGCTCCACACGCGGTCCAAAATAAGAGTCTACACCGCCCCGCGGTATGAATAAGAGTGTCCCCCAATGCCTTCCACAAAATCCCAAGTACCGTCATCCCCCCCCCCCCCTCTACAATCACAGGTTACCTGGGTTGATCCACGGATCCACCCAATCCCAACGCTTGATTCTCAACATGACCATATATGGAACACAGCCCATCGTCACCGCTCGTGCATGGATGCCAAGTCTCACCCCTGACTCACGCTTACTGGTGCTCGGGTTTTACCCCGTGTCTGAACACCAACTCGTATATCATCGCCTATGTGCACTCTTCTGTTACAAAACTTTCAGATTACTCCAATGTTAAATATTTCAACTTCCCTTGATTTGGATCCTGCTCAAATTATAATACTTATACGCTAAACAAATTACTTATAAATTAAGCACGTCATAATATACACTCTAATAAATAATTATAAAACATAAAAAGACTTAAAATAAAAATATGCACACGATTAATAAAATACGTAACTCCCCGGAACACGGGTTCAGTTTCTTTGTAACCTGGAAGGTTACAAATACCCCTCCATGGAGTTCCCACGATTAAGTGAATGGGGACTCCATCACCAAACACAAAAATACACAAATGACCCTAAAAATATACAATGAGCAACATACACAAATGACCCTTCAAATATAAAAAATAACCCTCAATACAATCATTTTCTTGACGTCTGAATCTACACAATCTTTCTTCCAAAAGTATTTGTATTGTCGTAAAACTAACTCACACCGATCTCTCAAATGTCCTAAAAACTAACTCACACGGAATTTCCTCACGTGTCCTTTACTTTGCCATGTCAAACATGACCGATGTGGCACAGAACCATGTTACACACGCTGAAATACATGCTACAATGCATTTACTTAATTTGCTCTCCTTTGTTTCACTTGGCTAATGGTGGCCTCTTCGTCATTACTTGCAGTGTACCTGTGTAATACACCACAATGTCGGCTAAATCTGCCTCAGAGGATCTGCCCTAGCATTACATACTAATATACTTCTTAAGGTTATAGACATTGTATGACCCTACAATGGTACCTTGGTCGTCTGTTAAGCTATATGCACACTCACCAATATGCTTAGTAACTACGAAGGGTCCCTTATATAATTCAAAAAACTTGGACATTGCCTTGTCGACAGCGGAAGACGGACATGGCACTCTGATCAAGACCTGGTCACCAACATTAAAAATAACTCCACTCTCTTTTGCTGGCGCCTACGTTTATTTACGGCTTTCTCTAAATTAAACCTAGCCAGCCGGATGCTGATATCCCTGTCTATCTCCTCTCCCGTTTCCAATCCTAACATTCTTGCGATTACATTGGTAGGCTTCCTACCAATTTGCAGCTCATTAGGGGTGCATTTCGTGCTCTCATGCAGAGTATTATTGAACCATTGTTCAATATCTCCTAGTTTGGAGAACCATGCATTATGGTGATCGCTTACATAAGTACGGAATACTCTCCCAAGATCTTTCATAATTCTTTCGGACATATTTCCTTGTGGGTATCTTATAGAAGAGAAAATATGCTCGACACCCACTTCACCTAACTTGGTCTTCCAGATTTTCGAGGTGAACTGGCTGCCGTGGTCAGTCAATACTCTGATGGGCTTCCCGAACTCAGGTATGTATTTGTCGACCATTTGTAGGGCGCAATCCTTCCCAGTCGCTTTCCTCAGGGGATGCAGTTTGACAAACTTACTAAAAGAGTCAACAATCACGAAGATATACTGATATCCGTACCGAGACTTGACTAATGGCCCATACAAATCACAACATAGTAAAACCCGCGGTTTTTCAGTGATTACCGCCTGACGAGGTCCCTGCAAATATCTCGTCGGGACTTTACAACGTTGACAAGAATCACAACTCGCAAGAACTTTCCTGATATTCCTTCCCATGTTACGCCAAATAAAATGCTGCTGAACAGCGAAAAGAACTTTAGCTGCTCCAAAGAGCCCCAAAGCTTTATGGTGATATCAAATCATAGCCTCCTGCAAAGACTTAGGTACGCATACCTTCCACTCACCTAGGTGACTTAACCTCGCCAATAAGCCGCACTCCAGCTTATATGTGAACTTACCCACCTGAAGTCTCGCTCCAGCCTCCTTCTCTCTCAACTCCCCCAAGATCTGAGCCATGCTCTCGTCTTTCTCTTGCTCTGCCAACATATTCCGGAGCTTACCAAACTCCTACACACAATCTGCCGTCTTTGTGACACATAAAACAACACCCTGTTGAATGTTCACCACCCGGTGATCATCATCACCTATGTTCCTGCTTAGGAAGTCAGCCACGATATAGTCCTTACCCTTGATGTGTGTAACCTCTAGATCGTACTCACTGATCGCCAAGATCCATCTCGACATCCTGTTTGAGGTCAACTTACACGATCCCATAAATACCAGAGCATTATGGTCCGTGAGCACCTTCAGCTTGCTCCCCAAAACATAGCTTCGAAACTTACCAAGCGAGTACACAATAGCTAACAACTCCATCTCCGTGATAGTATAACGCTTCTCAGCCGTACTCAAACCCCTACTAGCTAACGAGACTATTCCTAGATTTCCTTCTTCATCATAATAGTACCTGCCCTTGAATACTCTGCTTGAAAGCACAGTAACTATTGGTGAGCGGTATCTGATTGCTATTTCTCGAAGTTGCATTGACATCACACTCTAAGCTACCTTCACTACAATTGTTGCTGTCGCGATTAGGTGTTGGGTTGATTTTGTCCTTGTGAAGAAGTGTATTGTGTTTCTGCTCACATTGACGACAATGACTAAGCCTACATTGTTGGTAGTTGTGACCTGCGGCCATGCAGTTGAAACATAGTTTATATTTACGAACCAATTCTTGCCTTTTGGCAACATCGTCACTCTTAAATTGCTTGCAATTGAACAATGCATGCTCTTGCCCACACCTAGGACAAGATCGAGCCGTGGTAACAAAGGAGTTATACATTTTCTGATTTCCCTTTGCCTGAAGCAGGTTTTGGGGGATGGGAAAGTTTGTTGGACTGACTTAACATTGCCTCTAAAGCATGACATCGTTTATCTAAAAATGCAAACAGTTCTTCTTAGCCGGAGTGTGAAGTTCCCACTCTCGCCTGGATGTTGAATCGAATCTATCTACGATTAATTGAACAATAATGGCTTCTTTGAATGCATTTTCAACTATATCCTGAGCTTCTAATGAGTTCAAATGTCCCTTAAATGTGTCTACCAACGTACGCAACTCGCGTGCTGATTCTTTGTGAATTGCATCAGCTTCTAGTAAACCCTTGATGTGTTTGCTTACTATTAGCCTGTTATTATAGTATCGTGCAATTAATGCTGCCCATGCTGCTTGATAATTTTCCGAAGATGTTGGAAATTTGTGTACAATTTGGAGTGCATCTCCCTTAAGTGATGAATTTAGATAGTAAAATTATTGAATGTTGGTTAGATCTTCATTGTTGTGGATCATAGCCACAAATGTATCGTGATATTGTACCCACGCTGTGTAGGCCTACTCACCGTCAAAATTAGGGATGTTTATTGGAGGTAATTTCATACATGATTTTAATTTACCTGCTTGTGAACCTGCAGAATGAAATGATATACCATTTTAATGGCTCTACCCATGCTTTAATTCTGGCAACAATATCCCAGTATGTGGATTCGAAACTATCTCTGTAGTCTATGTGCTCCTCAGTTTTGTCATCGTACACTTTCAAGTCTGACTGAATGACTTTGAAGTCGTCGAAAATTTCCTCCATAGTTTTTAACCTGCCTTTTATTAGCTCTATACTCAGAGCTATCAAACTGCTAGACATATGACTGAAAGCGCGTCAGTCTGCCATTCAAAATGCCTCGCTTCTTTATTAATACGTTTATATCGGTAGTTTCCATAACTGGACTGTATATGGGTAAAGGAATAGAAAGGATTGTTAGACTTAACACATACCTTGACTTGGACTTGAACTTTATTTCACTGCTGAATGCACTATGATACTGTAGTATCCACGTCGCGGTCAATATTCGCGTGCGGAGGACCAATGTTTTATTTTGTAGACAGCAGTGAAATATTTTGATAATGGTTTATTTGATCTGAATTCTATTCGGTTTAGCTCTGCTAAATTTGTGACACAAGACAGTATTGCAAAACTTTACATACAGTACATTGTTAATTTTTATGGCAGTGTTTCTTCTCTCCAAGGAACTCTCTGAAACCAAAGAATAAATGGACGTTCCCGACCAGGCCACCACAAGCGCAGTCAAGCGCGCAACAGATTCGCTCGTAAACGGAACGGAACAGTCGCCATGTTGGATTTTTATATATAGGCCTTAGAGTTAAGCATTATTTAATGAAGATTATTGTGTAGATGTAGCATTCAAACTTCAATCGCATGACTAGGACACAAGAAATAAAAACGAGATTTTATAATTTCGCACAGCTGGCATCTATTGGTTATGAAAAGAATTGAAATAAATGAAATGCTAGTGGATTACAATTTGTATAAGGATTTACCGTACCAAGTTTGCGCTCGGATGGTTAAATTGCGAGAAACGACCATTTAAATATTGAAATTTTGCGTCGCCGCCATGTTGGATTTGTGCTACCAGGTTATTCAAAGTCCAATAGGTGAACTTACTGTACATGCATGGCCTCTATGAACATAAAAACATTCAGTTTGATTGATGTAATAGATGCGTAGATATTGAGAACCATCTAAATATTTCGGATGGTCGCCACGTTGCATTGTTATATGTATAGGCCATAGTTATGTACCATTAAATTAAAATTATTGCGTAGGTTCATTATTCAAATTTTCACTTCGAACGCATGAATACGACATAAGAAATAAAAACTAAATTTTAAAATTTTGCACAGCCGCCATCATGAGGTTATGTAAATAATTGAAATAAATTAGATGTGAATACATTACAATGTGCATAAATATTTACTATTCCGCGTTTCACTGCACTCATATGGTTAGAACGCTAAAACGTCTAATGAAATCTCTCAGCTTCGCTTGACTACCATATTCGTTTTGTACTTTACAGGTTTTTGAAAGTTACATAGATAAACGTGCAGTAGTGCCTTTTATTACCGTAATAAATTTCAGGGTGATATCGATAATTGTTTCAGAGATATTGAATACCGGTGAATTATTTCGCACAGCCCCCTTGTTAATTGAAGGGACGTAATAAAATTTGAAGGGCCCGGTCGAGGTCGGCAGAAATGGTGCTATTACCTTACCGAGTTTCATTGTAATCGCTCCAGTCGGTTAGAAGTTATTAGGGGGGCACACACATACGCCGCGCGCGCGCACACACACACGGACAAAATGTGATCTCATAAGCCTGTTTTTAGCCTATTATCATTTTATGAAAAAAAATAGGCTGATGGGATCACCTTTTGTCCGTGTGTCTGTCTGTGTGTGCGTGTGTGTGTGATGGTGTGTGTCCCCCCTAATAACTTCTAACCGGCTTGAGAGATTACAATGAAACTAGGTAAGGTCATAGCACCATTTCGGCCGACCCCGACCGGGCCCTTCACATTCTTTTACGTCAGTAATCCAACGTGACGGCTGTGCGAAATATTTCACCAGCATTCAATATCTCCGAAACTATTGCCGATATCACCCTGAAATTTTGGACGGTGATAAGGGAACTACTAGAAGTTCACCTATGTGACTTTAGAAAACCTGGTACGTACAAAACCAACATGGTGGCCAAGCGAAGTTGCGACTTTTTAATAGACGTTTCTCGCGATTTATCCAACCAAACGCAATGGAACTTGGTACAGTATACGTGTATACACATCGTAATGCACCGACATCTACTGTAACTTCGTTCAATTGATTACACAACCTCAAGATGGCGGCTGTGCGAAATATTTCACCGGCATTCTATATCTCCGAAACTGTTACTGATATCACTCTGAAATTTTGTGCTTAGATACAGGGCACTACTCGAAGTTCATCAATTAGACTTTCAAAACTTCTTGACTACAAAACGAGCATGGCGGCCAAGCGAAATTGAAAGTTTTAAATAGACTTTTCTCGCGATTTAATGATCCAAACGCAATGAAACTTGGTAGAGCAAATGTTAATACAGATTGTAATGCACTGGTGTCTAATTTAGTTCAATTGTTTACATAACCTCAAGTTGGTGGCTGTGCGAATTTTAAAATTAAGTGTTTATTTCTTGTGTCGTAATCATGCGATCGAATGAAAGTTTGAATAATGAACCTACGCAATAATTTTCCTTTAATGGTACATAACTCTATGGTCTATACTTATAAAAATCCATCATGGCGACCATCCGAAATATTTAGACGGTTCTTTAATATCTACGAATCTATTACAGCAATCGAACTGAATTTTTTAATGCTCATAGGGGCTATGAACATATATTCACCTATTGGCAACTCAAACTAACACTTGGGGCGCTGCGGTCG
This sequence comes from Meconema thalassinum, assembly GCA_946902985.2. Classification (NCBI taxonomy): domain Eukaryota; kingdom Metazoa; phylum Arthropoda; class Insecta; order Orthoptera; family Tettigoniidae; genus Meconema; species Meconema thalassinum. Next base: position 169,192,628 of record OX336396.1, read on the forward strand.
GTCTGGATAAGTAGGGTTTAAAATACTCAATAACACGCGTTTGATATGGAACACTTTTTATTTTTCGGTTATAATCAGTAAATATGGTCTCTAAAGTAATGACAGTGTTATTTTTAATTGTATATATGTATAACTGTGCGATACACGTGATCTAATTTGTGTGTTCCACTGGATTTTTTGGTGTCATTTGCATATTATCAAGCATCAGTTTTTATGGGTGATGTAGATCAGCTGATTCAAATTTACACAGGGCTACACTTCGGACATTATTTTGGTACTATTATGCGCAATATAATGTAAATATCGATCCTGAGTCAACGCCGAGGACATTCAAATAGAGAAATACGGTACATAAACAAATAAATAACACACCGAAGCTGTGCTACTTTTATCATTCCGAGACTAGCATCCACGCAAACCAGACGCCACTGTTCCAAGCTCCGACTTATATGGTGAATTGATGTCAAACTGATGATCCGCCAGCCTTTCCGCCAAGCCTACACCTCGTAATCGCTAAGTTCTTCGATATTCGAGCTATTCCACTACGAGTCATATAGGCCTAATTTGCCTCCCCGTGGGCACTGTAGAATGAGTGATTCCGCTACCATTCAAATATTCAACACCAAACCCACCTTTTAACCATCCAAATCAAGCAATTCCTGTCGCCCCCCGAGTTTTAATACAAGTTAAACTCATCCCTTCTCCCTACCAAGCAGCCAATAATTAATTATTTAATTAATTATTCAAGTAACTTCAATCTTACCAGCGCGCCCATCGTAGCAGCTGTTTTTAAACTGAATAACCTTCGCTGGCTTTACGTCGCAGATCTTCTGTCTGTCTACCTCGACAAGTGTTAGATCCTTCCCGGGGTGGAAAGATATTATTATTAGGTATTATTAGGTATCATCACATTTCGGCTATTGCTATTTGCATCTTTTGGAAAGTGATGAAAACGTATATCCGCAGCCCTCTTATACATCGACTTACAGCCGTAAACTGAGCAATTCACTTTGCTTTTACTCATTTTTCACTCTATCAACGAGTAAAACTTATTACTTATGTATAAAGACACGAACAATTTACCACGATCTGTTTACCAATACAAGAAACCATATACAAACTGTCACCACGTGACAAATGTACCCTACTTGGTAAGTTTCTCATTTTTACCGCTAGATGTCATATCAGATAGCTGGAGTTGCCAATAGGACTTTCAATAACCTGGTGATCACAAATCCAACATGCCGGTGACGCGAAGTATAAATATTTAAATGGATGTTTCTCGCAATTTAACAATCCGAGTGCAGTGAAACTTGGTACAGTAAGAGTAAATGCTTATACAAATGTTAATCCACTGGCAACTAATTTATTTCAATTGTTTTCATAACCACAAGATGGCATCTGTGCGACATTTGAAAATCTCGTTTTTACTTCTTGTGTCCTAATCATGCGATTGAAGTTTGAATACTACACGTACACAATAATCTTCATGTAATACAGTAGTACATAACTCTAAGACCTACATATATAAAAATTCAACATGGCGACCAACCGAAATATTTAGTCGGTTCTTAATATCTACGGATCTAATACAGCAATCAAACTGAAATTTTGTATATTGATAGAGGCACTTAGCATAAGTGGGATATATGAAAATAGGCTTTAGTTTTTACCGGAACTACTTGTTACATAAGAAAATAGGCTAAAAATGGAACTGAGAAAACTGCACTTTAAACTTTCCACGCATGATGATTATCTCATTGGTTGCGCAAGTGTAAATTAAAATTATGGCCATTTCTAATGGTTATATTATAACTACCAGGTACCCGCGGCTTCGCCCGCGATCAAGACAATGGCGACGATGCATTATTGCTGATAATTGGTCTATTCTATTACAGCAATCGCGGCTACAGGTGGGTCCATTCTAATTCTGAATATTTTGATACATACAGTATATTGATATGAGCAGCAAAGTGGGAATTTTATAGAGTTGTGAAAGTCTGCAGGGTTCGATGTTACATTATGTTAACACATTTTAAAATTATGTTTTTGTTTTGCCATCTTCTGCTGAGACATAACGATTTTGTTGTCCGCATGCTCGCGAGCACGCCACATACAGTTGCCCATGGGAAAAAATTGTTTTGTCTAAATGTACACGTGCTACTGTTAAGTGCGTGTCATTGCGCTTTGTTAAAGAAATTGCGAATATTGTTTGAAGAGGGAACTGCACTCTTGCACACTGGAATGGCAAATCTATCGGAATATGGGGATTAAAAGTATTCTTACCTACGCTATTCTGGATGTAATTTGACCATACTTATTGATGATTTGAACGTCAACATATCGCTATTATTAGACCTATAGTTAAATATCTCTCACCTTGGAAGCTGATGTACATTATGCAGTCTCTTCCAGTGTTGCATCACAGGGATTGAAATTCTCCAACCACCCTTTTGCCTCACATGCCTCTCTAAGTAATTAAAATTCCTGATTGTTGTTGTTTGAGTCTTCAGAGTTTTAACTGGTTTGATGCAGCCCTCCATGTCTTCCTCTTCTGAGCTAATCGTTTCATCTCTACATAGCAACCACACCCTACATCCGAGGGAACTGTTTAACCCTGGTTTATCCCTACAGTTCTAGTCCGCGACCCTCCCATCCATAACTAAGCTTGCTAATCCTGGGTGTCTTAATATGTGTCCTATCCTCCTATCTCTTCTCTTCATTAGCAGTCACCAGAAACATCTCTCCTCTCCCACTCGTCTTAATACCTCTTCATTTGTTACCCTATCTACCCATCTGATCATCATTCTCCTGTATCACCACATTTCAAAAGCTTCAATTCTCCTCTTTTCTGCTGCACCATTAGTCCATTAGTCCAACTCCGCAACATTTCTAGGTTTAAGCCGTGCCTTGTGCGGGGATCCAATGGCCGTGAAAGACAAAATACCTACTTTATTGAAATAAGTTTGCCCAATTCCTCAGTAAGAGTAATTAAGAAAAAATAATAATTAACGTGACAGCCGGTAGAATACGACACATTCGACTGTAAATATGGGTTGCTGACCATGGTAAAAACCGAAAAAGAGCAGATCAAAATTTTCATAAAAATATTCAGTTAACAAAAAACAATAGAAAGCATCTAAACATTGTAAATTAGAGTATAGATCTCAAAGCTCGCTTACAATAACCAGCTAAAAGAGTATAAAATTAGACTCAAAATCACGATCGTATCCGACGCCAAAAGCCACCTCTATAAATAAAATATATCTCACATTACGCGTATCAATGCGAGGAGCAATGTTCGTGGTTAGAAGTGGGAACCGAACCCCGCGTTTTAAGGCCCTAAAACGAACGGTTTTCGAGATATTGCCAGAAAACTATCCCCGGTCTGCGAAATTTCAGCGGTTGCCATAGTAACGTTGATCTGTTTCTCAGAGGGAACACAGTTATTTGGGAATATCTCCGAAACCGTTCATTTTAGGAACTTAAAAATTGTGTTTCAGGGTCCCTACAGGACCTCCGAGTATTGTTTCTCGTATCTGGCGGCTTAAAATGAGCTAAATCCGAACTTTGTACCGACTGCCCTTGCTCAGTGCCAAAGGGCCGAAAAAAAGTCACTTACAAATTGAATTTTCAAAAACCGTTTCTTAGTGGGTCTCTACATACTCGGATCAACCAACATACAAAATTTCAGCTTTCTAGGTCTAGTGGTTTGAGCCCTGCGTCGATGAGTCAATTGTGGATGGTCAATGCCAAAGGGTCGAAAAAAGTCACTTACAAATTGAATTTTCAAAAACCGTTTCTTAGTGAGCCTCTACATACTCGGATCAACCAACATGCAAAATTTCAGCTTTCTAGGTATAGTGGTTTGAGCCCTGCGGTGATGAGTCAATTTTGGATTATATATAATAGATGAGACTTTCTAAGTCGATTTGCTCGTGGAAATATGGAATATAGCTCATTCTGCGCGTATCAATGCCAGGAGCAATGTTTGTAGTTTCCACTTCTAGGAAGTGCGAACCGAACACCGCGTTTTAAGGCCCTAAAACGAACGGTTTTCGAGATATTGCCAGAAAACTATCCCCGGTCTGCGAAATTTCAGCGGTTGCCATAGTAACGTTGATCTGTTTCTCAGAGGGAACACAGTTATTTGGGAATATCTCCGAAACCGTTCATTTTAGGAACTTAAAAATTGTGTTTCGGGGTCCCTACAGAACCTCCGAGTATTGTTTCTCGTATCTGGCGGCTTAAAATGAGCTAAATCCGAACTTTGTACCGACTGTCCTTGCTCAGTGCCAATGGGCCGAAAAAAGTCACTTACAAATTGAATTTTAAAAAATCGTTTCTTAGTGGGTCTCTACATACTCGGATCAACCAACATGCAAAATTTCAGCTTTCTAGGTCTAGTGGTTTGAGCCCTGCGTCGATGAGTCAATTTTGGATGGTCAATGCCAAAGGACCGAAAAAAGTCACTTACAAATTGAATTTTCAGAAACCGTTTCTTAGTGAGTTTCTACATACTCGGATCAACCAACATGCAAAATTTCAGCTTTCTAGGTCTAGTGGTTTGAGCCCTGCGGTGATGAGTCAATTTTGGATTATATATAATAGATGAGACTTTCCAAGTCGATTTGCTCGTAGAAATATGGAATATAGCTCATTCTGCGCGTATCAATGCGAGGAGCAATGTTCGTAGTTTCCACTTCTACGAAGTGGGAACCGAACACCGCGTTTTAAGGCCCTAAAACGAACGGTTTTCGAGATATTGCCAGAAAACTATCCCCGGTCTGCGAAATTTTAGCGGTTGCCATAGTAACGTTGATCTGTTTCTCAGAGGGAACACAGTTATTTGGGAATATCTCCGAAACCGTTCATTTAGGAACTTAAAAAATGTGTTTCGGGGTCCCTACAGGACCTCCGAGTATTGTTTCTCGTATCTGGCGGCTTAAAATGAGCTAAATCCGAACTTTGTACCGACTGTCCTTGCTCAGTGCCAACGGGCCGAAAAAAGTCACTTACAAATTGAATTTTCTAAAACCGTTTGTTAGTGGGTCTCTACATACTCGGATCAACCAACATGCAAAATTTCAGCTTTCTAGGTCTAGTGGTTTGAGCCCTGCGTCGATGAGTCAAGTTTGGATGGTCAATGCCAAAGGGCCGAAAAAAGTCTCTTACAAATTGAATTTTCAAAAACCCGTTTCTTAGTGAGCCTCTACATACTCGGATCAACCAACATGCAAAATTTCAGCTTTCTAGGTCTAGTGGTTTGAGCCCTGCGGCGATGAGTCAATTTTGGATTATATATAATAGATGTAGCGTATTATACATAATTTTAAAGGGCAGACTTCGGAGATTCGTAAAATAGAAGAATATAAAGATGTTGATTTTGGCAATTTTATAGCGTTCCGTATCCCCTTAAGTCGTTGCAATTTCAGTCACGTTATTGTTTTTTTCCCGTTGTTTTCGTTTTGTTTCAATTTGTATTCGTAATTTTAAAATGTGCTGAATGTTCGGTACGAGTGTTTGAGAAATAATCAACCGATGGCATTTTCGCAGGTTATCGTCAGAAATCAGAACGGATGCCGTGATTTTGTATGTTACACATCAGAAAAAATAGTCAAAGGCAGTGTGGGAGGGAGTGAAACGGGAAAGCGAGCGAGAGAGACAGATATAATTGTCTCTCCCCCACTATTGCTGCAAGGCTGTCTGCGCCAGAAGCACGCCGGCGTGGAACCAGCATGGTAGCGAACCTGGCGTGCTGTATGGACCCCTCTGGGGTAGAAGACGCAATGCCGACAAGATTTTGTCAACAGGAGTTGGTTTCAAACAGCCTGTCATCATTCTGCATGTGTCATTCAAGAACATTAATTTCGGTCGATAGGTTTTCAGTCCAGTGGGGTCTCATGTCATTACGGCAGCTCTCATGAAGCTGAGTACACCCTATTACAACATTAGTGTCAAGATTCAAATCCCTCTTGTTTGAATCAGGAATCGATCCTGAGCCTTCAACGCGAAATACTAGCCTACAAATCACCACGACGCAGTATTTAAAAAAAACATGTGCTGGTCAATGTTTTATAGTTATGCTACTGTATATAATATGAGCCTAATGGCACCTGTTACAATAAAGCACGCGAAGGTTCGTGCAACATTTCTGACTGATACATGCTCAGTTTAATAAGTTCCACGTCATTGGTCGAAAGTGAGGTTAACGACCTGATATTCAGCACAAGATCTCTCCAACATTTCACTACGGTACTTTAAGGGGGCTCAAACAACGTCAGTGAGAATTTTCGCATTCAGTTACGAATCATATCATAGCTTCTTTAATATGTAACATCGAGTTATGAAAACTGACATATGTATAGTAAATACATAGAGCTTTCATCTAATTTAGAGAGAGGAACACTATATAAAGTACAGTATTTAATGAAAGGATCATATTCGTGATTTTTAAACTCCGTGAATCACAAAAACACGTTTTAGAAGAAATTCTAGTCTGAAGGGAATGTTTTTTTTTTCATGTAAAGTAAACTGATAAATACCGAGGATGAATCACCATGAATGTTATATTGTGAATAGTATGTTTTAAAAAAATATTAAATTTGTCATTCAAAAAGTGAAGAGTATTTTGTTTAATTTTCCAAGTATATCTGAATTATTTTTAAGATAATTTCATGAGTGAGTTTTCTTCTCTAGGGATCATTGATTGGAATGTATCTGTCGAGTTTCATCCAGTTTCATCACATAGTTCACGAGATATTGTGTTCCTCCTACCAAAAAAAAACTTTCGGGTAAACAGCTTTGAATATTAAGCACTCCATTGACAGATAGGCTCATGGTCTCAAGTAATTCGCTATATCTCTGCCAAAACGCTGAATTTAGTTATAAAACTTAACAGATGTTCTGGGAAAGGTATTGTCTTTCATTTAAATGTAAAAAATAAAAATTGACATCCGACTGTTTATGAGCCCCCTTAAATAACTTGACTGATTAATGATCAGGTGATGTTTCGCTTTTAACCCATGATTAGTTTTGGTGTCGCCTCTTAAGATCACAGACATCTCAACGATATCCAGGAAGTTGTTCGGCAGTGGTATACTCATGTGATATATTTGATATTATATAACCTAATAAATGAGTAGGAATATATTCCAATTGACGTGATAGAAGTGAAATCACCACAGAATAATATTCCATTACAATTAGGCCACAATTTTAAATATGAACGGTTGATTTAGAACATAATAACAAAATAGTGTAAACAACATTACTACTGAAGTTATTCACAATAACAATTCAATATTTCATAGGCTACATACTTAAACCACATTAATAATAATAATAATAATAATAATAATAATAATAATAATAACAATAATAATAATCGCTAAATAGCAGAAAGCATACCGACTTACATGGAACCACTACAATAAAAAAAAAGTATTTCCATCAATGCCAAATTACGACACTACCGTACAGTAGTCTTACCAGAGGCCTTATACGCTTCAGAAACGACAGCAATCAAGGGGCGAACAAAAATCAAGGAATTAGAAAAACAAGAGAGAAAAATTCTGAGAAAGATCTACGGGCCAGTTCAGAAAGAGGGAATATGGATGAAGAGACCGACAATAGAACTGTACAAACAGACAGAGACGATTACAAACAACATAAGGAAAAGAAGGGCAAAATTTTATGGACATATACATAGGATGACCGAAGACAGACTGACCAAGAAAATTTTTAATATAGTTACGAATAGCACACTAAAAACCAATTGGGGAAAGGAAACCGTGGAAGACCTTAAGAAACTAAACATCTCTACAGAAGACATCGCAGACATGAGCACATACAGAGAAAAACTTAGACTACAGAAGTTTGAGCAAACTCCCAAAGAGAGACAACCAGCAAAGAGGTGGACAGAAGAGAGAAAGAGGAAACATAGTGTGTATATGAGAGGTTTTTGGGAAAAAAGAAGAAAGGTCCAGAATGAAACATGAAAATTGATTGTGTTGTAACGCTCTCCTTATGGGGAATTAACGAATAAATAAATAAATAAATAAATAATAATAATAATAATAATAACGCAACAACCATAGAAAAGAACTACACTGTCTGTAAATAAGTTTGAAGCGTTACACAAGGTTTTAAAAACTTATGTAATATAAACATTTTGTGTATATATAAGGTGCGTTCAAAAAGTAACGAGCCGGAGGCTGGAATGCGCAAACTGGCGACTACATCGGCTAATCGTAGCGTGTGTAACGAGGTGTGGTTCCGACCAGAGCCTGGAAGTTCACAGCCCGTCACGTGAGGATAAAAAGCGAGCAGCAGCATGCATCAATAGTCCAACGCTGCCAGTCGCATTGCAAACAGTGACATGGAGGCGGCAACCGAAGAGCAAAGAGGTGTTGTTCGGTTTCTGACAGCGGAAGGAGTAGGGGGAATGGACATTCATCGCCGAATGTCACAAGTGTACGGCGAACACTGCATGTCCCTTGCAAGGGTCAAGGCGTGGCACAAGCGCTTCAGGGAAGGACGGGTGCCGTTAGCCCCGGTCTGGGGCACCCCCCCTGCACTACCGATGACAACGTCCAGCCGGTTGATGCACTCATTACCCAGGACCGCCGAGTGACAGTGAACGCCATAGCCGCCGTGGTCGCTCCACGACAGTGCACGACCTCATACGGACAACACAGTCGCGGCACTCCTGCAGAAATTCAAATGGGAGGTTCTCGGCCACCCTCCATACAGTCCAGACCTCTCTCCCTGTGATTACGCCATGTTTGGTCCCCTGAAAAGGGATCTACGGGGCCAACGATTCATATCGGACGTCGACGTCCAACTGTACGAGCGGAACTGGTTCACATCGCAGCCCAGGGAATTTTATGAGACAGCCATTCACCGCCTCGTGTCACAGTGGGACAAGTGCCTCGACAGTCAGGGCCAATACTTCTAACATACAGGTACTGGTTTCTGTAATTATGCCTCCGGCTCATTACTTTGTGAACGCACCTTATACAGTGTGGTCCACCCGCCCCTTATTATTTAGTTTTATGAAATCCAACTAACATCTCATTTCTCCCGATGGTCGATATTGCTCTGCGCTCTGACTGTGTGACAGCAATGTAATTGGTTCACGGGTCTAGCAAAGGAAAACCGACCTTAAACTTTTTCCCGCCAAATACTATGGCCCATTCTACTAACATATGACTTACTGCTCCTTGAAATAACACACATACACGTAATACGATCGAATTAATAGCTTACGTCACGTGCTCTGTAATAGCAGAAAGTTAAATCAACACCATAAACCGAGATTGAAGAATTTGAGATGGACTTCAACGTTTGAGGTTGGACGGCCACAGTAAGTACTGCACGTTTACCACCGGTATCTTCCATGTGTTGGTGGTTGAGAGGGAGCAGTTGGTCACTAGTCGTGGCCGAGTGAGGTACGTGTGTGCGCGCTGTGTGACCGCATTGGAAGAGTGTACGTTTCCTAATACCGGTGCTTCCGATAGTTCCACGGGTGTACTGACCTTCCGTGTGTCATTCGGACAATACTTTTTCAAGTAGTGTTCCAGATAGGACAACAAAACCAGAAACCCAGAAAACCCCGCTGAAAATCATGTCCGGATACCCGAGGAAAAACACCGTACGCTGCCAATGGGACAGGCAGAGTTCTCGCCCCACACCAGGAGAAATTCACCGCTGGATTAGCGATACCCTCCGGTTGACTGTCGACCAAGTAGAAGCCATCCAGTTAAATGCGCAAGAAAAAACCATGTACATCAAGGTAATCAGCATATCTACTTATCAGAAATTGCTAAATACTTTTGCAGATCCTATTAAATTTCAGTATGACTCAGGCGAAATGACAAATGTTAAGCTCTCCACAGCGGATTCCAATTTTACCACAGTGCGTATATTTAATGTCCCACTCGAAGTTCCCCCTGAAATTTTCAAATACGTCCTGTCGAAATATGGCACTGTGAGTGACGTCAGGAAAGAACAATGGCCTTCTGCTTATCAGTTCCCGGTGTATAATGGAATACGTGCAGTCACTATGGAAATCAAACAAGATATCCCCTCCACTGAGACTTTTGGTGGCCATTCTGGCTATATATCGTATAATGGACAGAAACAGACCTGTTTAATTTGCAATGCTAACACACATCTACGTATCAACTGCCCAAAGAAAATGATTCCCCTCGGTATAACTCCTACACTACAACGACGTGTCCAATACTCGGAAGTTGTGACACAGCAAACGTCACATGAAAACATGCTTATTGATCAGTCAGCTGGGACAACACCAGAAGTGGCCTCGGACACACATGACGCAGAACTGGTACCTTGCACTGACCAGATCAGCGAGCCACAGAGTGCCCCTGTGCTATCGGCAACCTGTATCGCAGCCTTAGAACCAACTATGCCGTCACTACAGGCTGCCACAGAAATTTTGTCTTCACTGCCCCCACCTTCTCTGGTACCTACCGACTCACTTAAGCAGGTTGATCGGGGATCCGAGAACGTATCTAAGAAGATTAAAACAAATGCCTCGATTGCCGTACCAGCCCCGAAGAATCAAACTGGCTCTACAAACGTTCCCACAGCTGTGAAAAAGAAACAAAATCTTCATTCTACGTCATCTAGGGACCCACTAATGCTCTCAAACGCTGACAGCCGGCCTATGAATGGCAGTCATAAGGAACTATCTCAACCTAATTTGTCATAGTGCACCAGTATATTTCTCACCTGTGTCTTTTTTCTTTTTTTTTCTCGAGTCCACCTTCCAGTATGTCTAGCACAGCTTTTATACTTCTCTTAATGGCGCAATTTCTCACTGTGGCCACTGTGAATATCAATGTAATAGAATGCCCTCTGAAATTTCAACTGTTGGAGAGATTCCTTTGAGATGCAGACATTGACATTGCCTTCATTCAAGAAGTTGCTATACCCTGTTTTCCCATATCTGCCTTCTACAAACAATACATCAATACCGGTAATACGAATAGAGGGACCGGATTCCTCATAAGACATGATATCCCACTCGAAGGTGTGCTATGTCATCCATCAGGACGCATAATATCTGGACACATAAACAATACCACCCTGATAAATATATATGCCCCATCAGGGTCCAATAAACGTGTGGAACGGAAAATGCTCTTTCAACAGAGTATACTGCCTCATCTGCACGACGTTAAGGAAAACCTTATTCTTGCAGGGGATTTCAATTGTATTCAACGCCCAGAGGATTCCACTAGTCCATACCAAGGTGTCAACCCGGCTCTCAGGACCCTTCTTACCTCCCTACACCTCATTGATGCTGTGGATAGTTTAAGGGTGCCCCTGGCCCATTACACCTGTATAAGTCACAACTCCTCATCACGAATTGACCGCATCTACTTTTCACAGGAACTTATCCAGCCTAGACGATATGAAGTGATACCTGCCAGTTTCACTAACCATCATGCTGTCGTATGTACAATCTCTTACCCCCATCCCATATTTCACATAGGAAGAGGTTATTGGAAACTGAATTGCTCGCTGTTACTGGAGGAGGAATGCCAAGATATTTTCAGACAACACTGGACTCGATGGGTCCAACAAAAATGCAAATTTCGCGACTGCGCAGACTGGTGGGATATTTTAGTTAAACCAGAGATCCGCCGCGTCTTTAAGAACATATCCTACCAACGAGGTCGGGAAAGACGGGATACAGTTGAATTTTACTATCGAGTTCTTCGCCAGCTCCAACAAAGATCTGATGCTGGGGAGCGTATATATGACCAGATTCGGGAAGTTAAAACCAAGCTCCTCTCTCTACAGCAACGAACGCTCGCTCATATAAACGTGGCTTTAAAAGATCGTACAGTGCTCCCGGACGAAAGTGCAAGTGTATACCATATCGCCAAAGGACAACGTGAGCGGCAACGTAAATATCTCCACCGCCTCCGCACCAGTACTGGAAGTGTCGTCACCTCCCCTGACGCTATACGTAGTGAAATATCATTATTTTATCAACGGTTCTACGCTAAGGCTCCAATTGATCCACAGCAGGTGACCCTATTGCTTTCATCTTGCAGTACCCAACTATCTCCGGACAACAAAACTCTGCTTAGCGCGGATATTACGGATGAAGAGATTCACTCTGTGGTTAAGCACCTCCCAAACAACCGCTCACCTGGCATTGATGGACTGCCATATGAAATGTATAAACACTTCTGGCCTCTCATTGGCAAGGAATTTTGTCATGTCCTGCGTACCATTCTCCAACGTCGTGCTCTTTGTCAATCACATCTCGAGGGTACCATAGTCCTCATACCAAAAACATCCTCTCCCATGGCAGTTGGTGACTTCCGACCAGTTACTCTGCTCTGCAGAGATTATAAAGTCCTTTCCAAAGTACTTGCATGCCGATTGAAGACTGTTCTACATGATATCATTGGTGATGAACAATGTTGCAGTATTCCTGGAAGAACTCTGTTAACAAACTTAGCGATACTACGGGACCTACACCTAAAAGCCGAAATGCTCCCCACTGAGCCAATGATTTTTCTCACCTTAGATCTTGATAAAGCTTTCGACCGCATCAGTCATGAATACTTGTACATGGTCTTGCAACACTTTGAATTTCCTGAAATCCTTATTGACTACATTCGTATGATAAATTGTAATGCTACGTCTCGAGTGCTCGTCAACGGCTTTCTTTCCCCTCTGATTCCGATACAACGATCAGTTAAGCAAGGATGTCCCCTTTCCATGCTACTTTTTGTCATTGGCCTTGAACCGTTCATTCGGACTACCCAGGTGAAGCTACAGGGTTACAAACTGTCCACACATGTTTTTGGCATGTGCGCCTATGCTGATGACGTATCCATGTTGATCCGCAATAATGAAGACATCTCCCACATCGATAGCGTCCTTCAGCTCTACCATATCGCCTCTGGAGCACAATCGAACCCCAGAAAACTGCTTTGCTTCCGCTCAATACTAACTCAGTGATTACCCAACAGCCCTGGTTCCGGATAGTAAATGAGGTGAAAATTCTTGGCATTACCTGGAAGCAATCGCTTCTGGACACAGTGCAAGCAAACTGGACTAAGGTCATTGCCAAAGTTAGGGGAGTGCTGATCCAATTTGGTCAAAGAAACCTCAATATAGTGCAACGGGTCATGGTCCTCAACGTGTTTGCGCTCTCTAAAATATGGTATGTCGCACAACTTTTCCCACTTCCCAAAATGTTTGAGAGCCAATTGGCAAAATATACAGGTTGGTTTATATGGCAAGGATTTTTGTTCCGAGTACAACGGGAACAGTTGTATCTCCCATCCCGGCAAGGCGGGCTAGGGCTAACCGCTCATGGCATGAAATGCCGTGCACTCCTCAGCAAGAACGATATCACCATTCTTTCCCAACATGACACTTTTACGAAAGCGCTATACAAAGATATTCGAAACACAGCCCGTGGTTGTGAGAGAGCTTTGCCGAAGATATTTAGGGACCATCAACAGCACCTTCTGGAAACTGTTCGCCAAATGCCTTCAGGGACTGTTCCAACGACGAAAAGTATTTATAACATGTTGCGGCAAGTGGTACACTCCAAACCGCGAATCGAGGCCACCACCCTCTACGTCCATTGGCCCACTGTTTGGAAAAATTTTGGAGCTATGACCATTTCTTCTGCTGTACACTCCCAGGTTTTTATCTTCCTCAACGATCCCATCCCAACCGCTCTACGGCGATATACCATCCGTCTTGAAGCTTACCCATGGTGTACTATATGTGGTCAAACTGATGCGGCGATACACCGCTTCACATCATGCACGCGAGTTGCCTCCACGTGGCTGTGGTGTAAGAGAAACGTATGTCAAATATTAAATGTGCCCACGGATGACCTTGATGACAGGAAGTTGATTCGCTTGTCGGTGACCGCCTTCCCCCAAATTAAACAGACTGCCATTGTGTGGATAATGGGCCAATATTTACACTTCGTGATGGACAATGATCAACATTTCTCGTTCCTGGATCTCAGGTATCACCTGCAGAAAGAGCGTTGGAAGCTTAGTGAAAGTGGACAATTGTATGATAAATATGGACACTATCTGGATTTCTTGTGAAGTAATAGTATGGTATTTATCATATCTAAAAATTCTGTAATTCTGTAAAAAAAAAAAAAAAAAAAGGGTTAAAGCCTGACCGTACGTGGTGGGTGCGAGCGGGTAGAATGCTGCTTCGAATCCAGTAGTAGGCATACTTTTTTGAACGAAAGCCCACATTCCATTTTAGTAGGGATGTAACTACATTGCCACAATTATTGCCTTACGACGTATTTTTGCGAAGAGTACATTGGATTTTGATGATTTATAAAGAGAATACGATCGAATTGGTACGTTATGCAACGTGACCTGTAATGGCAGAAAATAAAAAAAAACTGGCATCAATATTAACACAACATATCGAAGTGTTGCTCCGGAGGTCCGGGTTCGATTCCCAGCTCTGCCAAGAAAAGTAATACTTGCCTGACGGCTGAAATTGGGTACACGTGGCCTCGTGAAGCAAATATGAGAATAAGTGGGTTCGATTCCCACCTCAGCCACCCTGGAAATGGTTTTCCGTGGTTTCCCACTTCTACTCCGGCCAAATTCCGGGACGGATTCTATCTTAAAGCCACAGCCGCCTCCTTCCCAATCCTTAATTGCAAATACACACATCACTACGAGCACGCAATAACTCAGGTTATCAGACAAATTCTACACACACACCCAAGAAAACGGGGCTAAATGACTGCGTTGTTCTAGCCCCTCAAATGGAACAAAACAACAACATATCGAAGGATATTCTGATTGAAGTACACGCATTCCTTAGAAATTCCCATGGTATTATTAGCATACTTTCGATTTTTGCAAAAAATGAAAGTAGACATGAGATCTACACAGGGCCAAAAATAGTGTGTCTGTCTGTGTGTGACTGTGTGTCTCTCTGAGTGTGTGTGAGTGTGTGTACTCTGAATGTCTGCCCCCCCACCGCTATCAATTCCAACACGGTGATACCGAATTGAACGAAATTTGGTACAGATGTAGAAGTAGCAAAGGGCACCTCAGAGTCATGTTTTATATCACCGCCATCTTGACGGAAACGTAATGGCGGCCACCCAAATGTTCAAAGCTTAAATCAAATTACGAATAACCTAATCATCCGATATCAACCAAATTTTGCAACAACATATGGCAAGCGTCTTTTGACTAAATTACAAGGTCAGCCAAATAGTTTGCAGATGGCGGCCATGTATGTGTGCAAATCCATTCCCCCTAAAAATTCAAACACGGTGAACCCGAATTGAACGATATTTGGTACAGATGTAGCACTAGCAAAGGACCCCTCAGTGTCATGTTTTATATCGCCGCCATCTTGACGGAGACGTAATGGCGGCCTCCCAAATGTTAAAAGTTTAAACAAATTACGACCAACCTAATAATCTGATCTCTACCAAATTTTGCAGCAACATACCTTTATGTGGGAAGCCTATTTTGACCAAACTACAAGATCATCAGCCCAACAGTTTGCATATGGCGGCCATGTATGTGTGCAAATCAATTCCCCCTATCAATTCTAACACGGTGAAACCGAATGGAACGAAGTTTGGTACAGGGGTAGAACTAACAAAGGCCACCTCAGTGTCATGTTTTATATCACCGCCATCTTGACGGAAACGGAATGGCGGCCACCCAAATCTTAAAAGCTTAAATCAAATTACGACCAACCTAATCATTTGATCTCTACCAAATTTTTCAACAACATACCTTTTTGTGGGAAGCATCTTTTGACTGAACCACAAGGTCATCAGCCCAATAGTATGCAGATAGTGGCCATGTATGTGTGCAAATCGATTCTCTTATCAATTCAAACACGGTGAAACCAAATTGAATGAAATTTTTACAGAGGTAGCACTAGCAAAGGGCACATCATATTCATGTATAATATCCGTATAGCACGTTGTATTTCAAGAAGCTACTACATCCAACATTCAATTATACTCCTTGAAAAGGACATAGAGTTATAACAATACCCATAAATGGTTATTTTCCCTAAATACTGTTCAAAACCATGGATGGATACTATTCGTTATAATTATTATTTTTTTAGTCGATTTTATCCTCCAGGTTAGGTTTCCCAAGGACTCAGCGAGGGATCCCATCATTACCGCCTCTACGGGTAGTGTCCTGGTGCTTGAAACATCTCGTCGGGGGATACAACTGGGGAGGTGGGATCAGCACCTCCCCCAGGCGGCCTCACCTGCAAAGCGAACAGGGTCCTCTTGAGGGATGGGAACGGAGGGGAAGATAAAGAGGGATAGGCAAGGAAGAGGGAATGAGGCGACCGTGGCCGTACGGTAGGTAACATTCCGGCATTTGCCCGAAGGCGAAGTGAGAAACCACGGAAAACCACTTTGAGGATGTCTGAGGTGGAAATCGAACCCCCTCTACTCATTTGGACCACCCGAGGCTGAGTAGACCTCGTCCCAGTCCTCATACCACTTTTCAAATTTCGTGGCAGAGCCGGGAATCGAACCCAGGAGTCCGGGGTGGCAGCTAATCATGCTGACTACTACGCAATGGAGGCAACTCTATTCGTGATAATTAGAATTTTAATAGTTCAATATTTATAATAATATGACATGTTCTGTAATTACTGCCTTGCTGCGAGGCTCAGCGGTAACGTTCTCGCTTGCTGTGCCCATGGTTGCAAGCTCGTATCCTGGCGCAGTCAGGTGGCATTTGAGGTGCGCAAATGCGAGGGAGCCGTGTCAGTAGATTTACTGGCACGTTGATGATCCCCTTCGGAGCAAAATTCCGGCACCCCGGCGTATCTAAAAGCTAGAGCAGTTAAAAGAGACGTAAAACCAATAATGTTATAATTATCTGTATTTACTGTATGTTTGGGGCAGATGACCTCGTAGTTCCGCCCCTTAAAACCTCACTAACTAACTATTTCTGTAAGTGTATAGCAAGCGCTTTTCGTACAGACGCCGTTGAAAGAAATTATAGTTTCGGTCTGATGTATTTATTCGTGAGCCTATCCACATAACAAATCTATTTGTTACGTGGGTTGTCTGAGTGAGTCCGAGTTTTCCTTTAAACAAAGGTGGTCAAAATATCGAACACTTTCTACCTTGAATATACAGGATACCTCACTTTCGTTCTACAGATCATTATGTCGTCATCCAATCTGGCTGCGTACCATCGGATAAGTACGGTCCTTTTGAGGACCAAATAAAAAAATCACTCGTTGGAACAGATAGATATGCGTCCATAATACATCCACAATAAACAACATTAAGCAAAAAAAAAAGTACTAGTTCAAGATTCGAACCCACTACAATTTAGCAATTCTTGATTTTGCCACCATAGCTACCGAGAACCATGGTGTATGGCTGGCACGTATTGAATCTATTTGTAGACATTTCCTGTCCAAACGTAAGAAGGTGTTATTTGGAGCTCTGATCGCATCAATCATGCATTATATTTGAGGTCATTGAAAGAACACTGCCACTATTGATTTCTACTATATTCGTGAGGATGTACTCAACGGTAAAGTTGTACAATAGACGTAAAGGAGCAGGTACTAATGTTTTTAGGATGACTGTGATATACGCGTTAGTTGGGTTGCCTTCCTCCAAAAAAATAAGAGGCTGGTGGACCACACTGTATATTTGTGTTTAAGTGTATTTTATAAACATCGTATTCTATACTAAGCCTAAGTGAACAGGATCTGAAGATGAATGCTAGACGTTCGAAACATATCATCCAATTAAGTAGGTACCCCATTGTGTACATAAAAACGTGTTAGTTTGTTGTTGTTTATTTAGGGTAGTGTATATAAACACTTGTATCCCGCACAATGTAATTGAGCACAACTTACGTTGACCGACTGGAAAGCTTTCTTTAACAGGAATATATTCTCCGTAATGTTAGGGAAAGATTCTATCCAAAGTCAAAATAAGGGAACAGAGGTTTGAAATATAATTACTTACCTCACGTCATTCCCGACCCCATAAAACGTAATTATTCAGATATACAGGGTTACCAGTATATTTATATATCAGCACCGTCGCGCGCGGTGATTTTCCACTCGGCTGTTGCCCGTACATCGACCGACCGCGGCTGATATATTTCCCCTTGCTATCTCTATACGTACTCGTCTCCTCAGCTGCATCTGTCACCTCGTGGCAATTACATCATCCGCAGTCAGTCGATACACGGGAAACAGCCGAGTGGAAAATCCCCGTGCGTGACGGTGCCAATAAATAAATATTCTCCATAATGTTGGGATGAGAAGCTATCCAAAGTCAAAATAAGGGAACAATGATTTGAAGTATAATAGCTTACATCACATCAATCCCGACCCCGTAAAAACGTTATTAATCAGTGGGAATAGCCTATATTATCCGTAATGTTGGGGAAAGATGTTATCCAAAGTCAAAATTACGGAATAGTGATTTATAGTCTGGAACATTCCTTAACATTGTTTACTTGTGTGCTGTTGATCATGCCCGGAATAATCTAGAAGTAATTCACATTAAGGTAAGAAAGACCCATCTTGGGGCGAAAAAAATGAAAAATTATTTTTTGGCATTTTTAGTTATATACAATGTAGAGAACAGGAATTTGTCAAAAAAAGTCGACAAAATATGAAAAATGGTCAGTTTATAAGATATAAATGACTATGCTGCACCATGAATGACAATGCCCACTTTTACAGAGATTTATGTTTATGTGTATAACTTCTGAACTATTATAGATAGATGTCTGATCTCACTTCCTGTCTACTCTGTTGAGTGCAGACTTTGTGTTGGTAACAATGACAACTTCCTGCATTGTTTATGTTACTAATGGTTACTGAACATCGTCATCACTGTGATTCTTCTCTGACCTATTGAAGAAATATTATTTAGGGCGCGGAACAGCGAGGTAATCTGCCCCCAATTATTAATAATTGAATCGTTGATTTGAGGAGGGAAGCAAGTCCACTTATTTGCGAACAGATAAGTTGAAAAACGCATTTCTTTATATTGTTTTTATTTACTTAGTTATTTATTTGTTTACTTATTTATTTGTTCATTCATTCATTTATTTACTTATTTATTTATTTAAAAGCTAAAGGAAGTAGGAGAAGCAAAATAACCAGTGATGGACGAAACTATGCAAGTTATGGGACGGGAATGTTCTAAAAATTGTCAGAGGTAACAAAATGTAATGAAAAACTTCAACCACATTTTTCTCAGTTTAACATTTGTCACTACATTGGTACCATTTGTAAAAAAAAAAAAACTAATAAAGATAGGTCCATAATTTTTTTTTAGTGTATAAACATCATCCTAATGAACAGTAATAACAAGAGATATCCATTTAAATATTATACAAAATGAAATATAAATATTTTTCGACATAATTTTGGATTAATATTTAGTACCTTAAACAAAAATTCATATTGGCAAAAGTATTTCGTTTTTGTCAATAATCCTTCTTATTATTGCAGATAATGATCCAAACAGTAATACCAGAAAGTTTCAATTGGCTAACCCAAACAGATTCTGAGTAAAGAGTACCACAAATTTGAAGATTTAACATGGGTGAGATAGGCAGGTCTTTCTTACCTTATGGGAAAAAGGACATTTTATGTGTAATATCAGTAATAACATAATATTAGACTATGAATGGTACAGCAATCAACATTTATTATATCAAGTGTCTCATACAAAAAGTTTTATATAAAATATCACATTATACTATTGTTTAGCACTATTTAAATTGTGAGTTTTAGATTTAAACTCAGAATCTGCAGTATAGTTTGTTATATATTATGGGCATTACAAACAGCACATTCCTTAATATTTATACAAGTTAAAACATGAATTAAAATAAATACCGTACAACTCGGTAAACAAACGATAAAAATAACTCCACAAAATTTTCCTGCAGATGAAATTCAATGAAGAAATAAATAAAAATAATAAAGATACCTAACATACGTGTGTGAAACATTTGGTCTCTTAGTAAAAACTTCAATGAACAAGAAGATTTGATATTACGTCGCCCACAGTATACTAATTGCTAACTACAACAATTGGCAGAGAAAATCCTCAGTGTATAACAGGTATAACATGTGAAAGGGTCCGGTAAATTAAATATCTCACAAAAAAGTAAGTTATAGTATGTGATATGCAGAAACTGAACAATAAAAATTGGGGCTAGAACATACCGTAACTAAACGTGTTATTTTTAGGATGTAAGTTCTCATAAGTAAAATCTATATGTTTTGAATTACATACTTTTTTAACCATAATCACATTAAAATAACTTCGACTATAATCGTGGTTTCATTTGTGGAATATTTTGAAAACAACTTCTCTCTTGGATACGTAGCACCACTGTTAATTATGCTAACTAAATCATGGCATTTCCAAGAAATAATGGAGAATACAAAGGATGATTGGAATACTTCAGTATAAGTCAGGTGATCTGGGGAAAATGTATGTTCCTGCTGGAGGCAGGAAGAAAACAGGGCAAGGACAGGAACATTCAGGAATTATAGAAGCTATATACTGAATCGAGAATTGGAATCTCCATACGCTCCAAATCTCAGAAATCAATCGTAAAAAATACCTCCAACAGGTATAAAAGGAGACTGCATACGTCACATGCCATGGCTGCAGTGGGATTGTTCGGAGATCTGAGGTTTGAATCCCAGGCCTTCCTGAGTGTTTCTTCCTGGGGTTCAAACACACTCCCTCAAGGCAAATGCCGGGTTAGTACCTCATTTCAAATCACGAGGAAATTACTCTAATCCTCGATCCTCATAAATACATCTATACACACCACTATGAGACAAATTCAATACAAACCCATGCACACAAAGCTGATGACTAACTATGGTCTCTCAAGCCTGTAAAAAACACCAACTAACCGAACTATTTAAAAAAAGGTTAATTTACCTCTGTAAGAAAATCATCCAAGGAATTCAAAATTGTGATACAAGCAGATAAATCTCATTTATGACTAAAATGCTGAAAGATGACAAATATATTCAAGTGTATATCAATCCGGGGAATGTAGACGTTTTATTAAATGCTGCCTCTGGGCATGAAAGTACAAAGTACAGTACTTTCTAGTGGGATCTCTCAGAGGTTACCATTGCTTGTTTAGTGTTAAACAAGTCCCAGATTTAAAGTTGACATACTATTTTCTGCAAAAGGTTTTATTTCTTTGTTCATTGCAGCAAGACTAAGATTTTCTTGCTTGAGGTGTTCATTTGCAACTGAAAACTAGCACATTTGTGTTATATGCTATGGAGTCCTCAGGCTAAAGCAATGCATCTCTCTGAACATTGTTATTAATGTTTCCAACTTGGATTGTCTGCAGGGGTTTATGCAAATGAACTCTCTCAACATGTCTCATTACCATATAATTAATTTGAAACTGGAAATTGGACCACGCAATTGTAGCATTCTTTTCTCAAGCGTGAGTTACATTTCAGTATTCACTGAGTATATAAGTCAATAGAAATAGCTGTAAAGCCAAAGGAATTTTATGGTAGCCATAATATAGATGATTACCAATCATCAAGTTATCTAATTGACCCTTAAGCTCTTATTTCTTCCTTAAATGACATTATTATTATCATCAAAAGTTGTTGCGATATTCCCTTAAAATAATGTAACACTAAGTTATGAACATAATGCCCACTAAGCAATTTTTATAAGTGATTTACGGAGATATTTGTGAAATGATTTTGGAAATTAATGGAGACACACTTTTTTCATCTTGTTTCGAATGTAATAGCCATCGTAGTAGGAGCAGTAACAGTTGAATTAGTCACTCCATCACGTTGTAAACTATATTTTCCCTGAAAGAGAGGTTAATGGTTCAGTTCTAGTAATATTTTGCTTCACAAAGACATTTCTGTCCTTTAGATGATATTCCATGGCCAATTGCTTGCCCGAAAAAAGTGGACAGTTTGTTTTAGAAAATGAGTGTGTTCTGTTCTTAAAAAAGATCATTTTATTCGGTACAATATTTAATTGATTCTTTTTCTATATTTTTGGGTAGCCCTGAGGAATTACTTGGCCTGTGGAATTTTGCAATTCTGGATTTTAACAGTTCTGGGCAGTCACCAGAGCACAAATTCTTGTATGATTATGAAACGAATTTCAATATTATATCAAGAAATCACAATGTAAAATAGATGTGCCAAACGATGAATGAACTGGAATTTCGATCAATAATTCGTAGCATTGCATAAATGCCCAATGCGATTAAAGAGTTTGTGGATGAATTAAGATTTTCTCAGTTTGTGGAAAATAAACTTTGAGGAAGTTAGATATGATATTAAAAGATAAAGTTCACTCTGTTATTCCACTGCAGGAACTTCACTTGAGTTCAGATGCACTGTAGTGTCACTATTCGTACACTTTGTAGGTGTGCTGCTTGCCACCTGAGTGTCCGCCCTTTTTGGCGTATTGGGTGGCGTGGCCATTCTTCTTCTCGTACCCCTGGTGCCCTTGGTGGGCCTTTTGGCTAGATGACTGGCGCCCTTTCGCGTGTTTCCCCTTCTTGCCATGCTGATCAGCCTGAGAGCTTTTCTGAAAACAGAGCAAACATCTCCTATTATTTCCAGGGGTTGAGCATAAGATGCTATAAAAACTTCTATGTAGCTGATGGTTCTTACGGCCTAACGCCAACCTGTGAGAAGAGTTAATGAGAAATGAATGAAACTGGCAAGGAGTTGGAGGGAATCGGCCGTGGCTTATTAGAGGGTACCGTCTTGGCATTTGCTTGGAGTTTAAAAAGGGAAGCCAAATTCAAAGCAGTTAAGTCATGGTCTTGCTACTGAATATTCTCAAAATAACAACCCAGTGTGTCTAAGATGTTTTATGTTCAACGATGTCGAAATGTAAATATTATAAGCTTATGTCAGAAAACGGTATCATAATGAGGGTCATTATAGCACTGTTTTTTCATTATGAAACAGTTTCTCCCACCAATCAGAGCTCAAGAAACAGTTGTGTGACCAATTAGATAAGGATAGCATCGCACCTGTGCTGACTTCGACGGCCTCCTATTTTAAATTTCACTGCATGGCTAGTGTCATAGTGGGGTATTTGAGGAGGCCATGGTCGAGTATTAGGTATTTTCTGCGTCCCAAGCGCTCTGTTCAGTACATAAAACTGGCGAAATCTTGACAGATATTTATGAATATTTATGTTCGAACATAAAATAGTTATAATTATCGTCGAACATAAACAGTCGTATGCAACTCGCCTATAATGGTAATTAAGACACTCGTATGGAAATTTTAAAACTCGCGAACATACTCGTGTCTTAATTATTGCCTTTATAGGCTCGCTGCATAATGTACTATTTAAATTTAATGTTTTTGTAAGGATATCCATTTATTTACATTCAGTTTAGTTATTTATTCTCTAAGTTTTAATTAGAATAGATTTGCAATAGATATAAGCTGAAGAAGACTATCGAAAGGTCGAAACAATTACTTAAATTCAATAATATGTCTCATGAATTGTGTTGATAGTTGTTGTTGTTGTTGTTTGAGTCTTCAGTCTTTTGACTGGTTTGATGCAGCTCTCCATGCCTCCCTGTCCTGAGCTAATCGTTTCATCTCTACATAGTTACCACACCCTACATCCGAGGCAATCTGTTTAACATATTCTAACCTTGGTCTACCCCTACAGTTCTTGTCCTCCACCCTTCCTTCCATAACGAAGTTTGCTATTCCTGGGTGTCTTAGTATGTGTCCTACCAACCTATCTCTTCTCTTCAGTAGCAGTCGCCAGAAACATCTCTCCTCTCCCATTCGTCTTAATACCTCTTCGTTTGTCACCCTATCTACCGATCTGATCTTTGTCATTCTCCTGTAACACCACATTTCAAACGCCTCAATTTTCTTCTTTTCTGCTGCACCAATAGTCCAAGCTTCACTTCCATAGAGCGCCACGCTCCAGACAAAGGCTTTCAAAAATGACTTCCTATTACCTAAATCTATATTCGATGTCAACAGATTCCTTTTCTGTAGAAATGCTTTCCTTGCCTGAGCCAACCTACTTTTTATATCCTCCTTGCTTCGTCCATCACTGGTTATTTTGCTTCCTAAGTAACATAAGTCTCCTACTTCCTTCAGATTTTCACCTGCCAATTTGATGTCCATAGAGGTTTCTGATTTCTTTTGGCTGCATTCCAATATTTTTATTTTACATTTATTAATTTTCATCATGAATTCTTTCCTCAAGACGGAGTCCATACCATACGTCGATAGGCGTAGTTTTTAAGAGCAGAAAATAGAATGACTAACCTCTATCCACATCGCTCTGTATTTATATCGACCTTACTATATGGGATGGATTCAGGATATATCCTAGACCTAGATAATCTGATGGTAAGTGATACGAAAGTAACACGAATGATTCCTGAGACAAATCGGGTCCTTATGGAGCATTGCCAGGAGAGTACGTTACTCTTGCATATCGTGCAGCATGGTAGCACACAGGGTCACTAAATAATTGATGATTGTAATTACTTGATAACTACTTGAGAGACAGGATTTAGAACTGGTGAGTCATTGATGGACATGTGTCACAGTAGACGGAGAATACATTAAACTTGAGGGCCTGTTCGAGAAATCTCAGGTGAAGACCATCCACCCGTCTTAACTGTTCTGGCAGGGGGTATCGTCTTGTTTATTTGTTTAAACGCACTTTTTAAACACCTTTTTTTTGATATTCATGAAATCAGAATGCAATTCGTCACTGCTCCGGGTAATTATCTTTCATTTGAATGGTCATGTGTTACGATTGGTTACTTGTGGGCGCCCAATGTAGCCTATATACAGACCACCCACCTGGCTGTAATGTCATGCGGGGTCGACACGACACTGAGTTATGACAGGGGCTATCGTCTTTATTTGAACGAACTTTATAAACAAATAAGTATTTCCGTTGACTTTTTAAGAAATGCAAGATTTATCCTTTACTATTGAGACAATTTGAAAGATTTTTGCACAAACAGGCATCTACGGTACAACGTGTATGGCAGCAGTGGTCAAATGAAGGTACTCACACTCGTAGACCTGGCACAGAACCAGCGCGGCAGACAACTGTGAGAGAGGATCGCCGCATCATTCGGATGGCCCGGATGGAACCCCATGCAACAGCAGCGCAAATTCGAGCAGCTGTGGCACCCCACGTTACACAACGAACAGTTGGTAATCGCCTGCGCGCAGCTGGCTTACGATCCCGTGTCCCTGCAGAAGGTGTTCCATTGACCCCCCAACAGCGACGTGTAAGGCTGGCCTCGAGTCGAGAACGATCGACGTGGGTCGACGAATGGCTTAGAGTCGTCTTTAGTGATGAATCGCGCTTCTGTTTTGCCCGCAGTGATCACCGGAATCGTGTACGCCGACGTACCGGGGAGAGGGGCCGCCCAGACCTTATTGTCGAGAGGCACACAGGGCCAACAGTATTATGGTCTGGGGAGCTATTGGCTTTAATGTGAAATCACAATTAGTGCTTGTTGAGGGCACTATGACTGCTCGACAGTACGTTGATAGGGTACTCAATCCAGTGGTTGTCCCTATGATGGCGAACATTGCTAATGGGATGTTTCAGCAGGACAATGCCCGGGTTCACACTGCACGCATCTCCAGAGAAGCTCTCCACGACATCACAACCTTAGAATGGCCCGCCAGATCCCCGGATCTCAGTCCTATTGAGCATGTGTGGGACATGATGGGTCGACAACTGGCCAACCATCCTCAGCCACCCTCAACTCTGGAACAACTGACCCTTGCAGTGCAGCAAGCATGGGCCACAATTCCTCAGGAAGCGATCCAGGGCCTTATTGACTCTACGCCTCGACGAATTCATCAATGTATTGCAGCTCGTGGTGGGCACATCCTGTATTGATTGTTGACCAAACTTACGGTCAGAGGGACCTGAAAGTGTAATCATCGAATCACAACCGAACACTCGTCCTGCATATTCAATTGCAGCAATGTAGTACCACTCTTTCTGGGTGTTGCAATTTTCATTTTCTTCAGTGTGTATTGATGGTGATGTTAATAAACTTATGTTTTCTCCGTTTTGTACATCAAAAAATAGTCACTTTATGTGAACTCGTGGTACGTAATTGGAAATTGAAATTTTAAGTCAAATTTAAAAGTTGGAACGTGGCATACTCAGCCTTGTGAATCAAGACTGAGTAGAAGAGGGTTACATTCTCACCTTAGCCATTATACATGTGGTTTCCATGCTCTTTAAATTCTATTCGAGGCAAATACAAGGATATTCCTTAACTTACAGATATGGTCGCCTACTTCCCAATCCTAGCCACAATTAGTGAAGCACATACTATTACTGACAGTACAACACCACAGCCCCTAAATGAAACAGCAACAACTAGTAATGTGAGATACAAGAATCGTGATTCAGCATCCCCTTCCTATATCGTTTGCTGCAACCCAACTAACGCGTGCTTGCAGAAAGGTTGATATTTCTCTGCTTGTATCTCGTATGGTACTACAGTAATGCACTGCAAGCTTATCCCGCAAACGATACTGAACACTATTTATTTTCCTTCGCATTAGTCTTTATTCACATCGAGGAAAAGATAATAGTATTCAGTATCGTTTGCGGGATAAGCATGCAGTGCATTGGTACTGCTCGAGTCCAAGCTCCATGAACCTGGGAGGAATGTTGATCGTGGACGATGAGGATTGATGTGCGGGGGGGGGGAGGGGTTCCCGATCTGTGCGTTGTAGCAGAACAGAATATAATGGTCGGTGACTTACTCACTCATTCGCAACAGCACAGTGGTTTAGGCAATGGCCCTATGTTATCAGTATTGGAATAGGCAGGAATTTTAGATCACACAGCGGGCTGTTGACAAGCCCTTCTCTTCCTGGCTCCCGCGTCATCTCACCCCGCAAGTTCAAAGAGCTTGGAACCGAGCAGTACCATACGGGATAGAGGCAGAGAAATGTCGACCTTAATGCCAACACGCGTTAGTTGGGTTGCAGCCAACGATATTGGAAGGCGCTCCTGAATCACTCGGCCCAGTCGGTAGAGGCGCTGAGCCTCTAATTGAAAGGGAGTGGGTTCGATCCCCACCCAGGTAGTGGATTTTAGAAACAAAGTTACCTCTTTCGGAAACGCAAATAACCTTGGGGTTTCATTCAACCTACACCAGAAATGAGTACGAGGGTATTTCCTGGGAGCAACGGCGGCCAGGCGTGGAGCCATCCTATCTAGTGCCGATGTCAAAAAAAAAGTGGAAGCCTCTACTTTCCACTACTTTCAGGGCCTCCATGGCCTGTACGGAGTAGGCTTTGGTTTTTGCTGAATCGCTTGGTATACATTGAGGCGCCAGGGAATGCTCTCCGCAGTGCCTACGAGCTGCTGCGAGAGATTACGTCACCAGTTACGTTGGCAGCACGGCTGTCGCTTGTATCATAACAAACAAACAGTAAACTTTATACTCACCACAGCCATTCATAACATACTGTTGCACTTTTCCAATAATCTAACTAGACACACTGACGATTTCGACGGCTCACAGCCCACACATGTGGCCTTCACCCTATCAAGGACACTGTGCTGCCAACTAAACTGATGACGCAACCACTTGCAGCAGCACGTAGCCTCTGCGGAGAATATTTCCTGGCGCCCTGTATTAGAAACCACTTCACGCAGAGTAAGGAGTGGAAACAGACGCTGCACGGGATAATTCAAATTTAAAAAAATTACAGTCAGTCTGAAAGGCTAGACGTATATCATTTCAAATGACGCATGCTACAAATGCTACACATGCTAGAAAGGCTCAGGAGGGCTTCTCGCTTCGCACGAAGCCCCAGGGCTCTTTCAACAGACTCCATTACCAATTAACTTAGGCTTCCCGCATGGGCACCTCTTTAAAGGTCACCCTGTATTTGAGTCTGACATCTTTTACAACACTTTAAGAGTCACCCTTTATTTGAATCTGATATCTCACAAACCTCTTTAAGGGTCACCCTGTATTTGAATTGAATCTACATACTGTACACCTCGTTAAGTGTGACCCTGTAATTTGCTCTGACATCCTGCACACCTCTTTAGGAGGCACCCTGTATTCTTATCTGGTATCTTGTATATCTCTTTAGAAGTCACCCTGTATTCTTGTGTGACATCTTGTACACCTCTTTAGGAGTCACCCTGTATTCTTGTCTGACATCTTGTGCACCTCTTTAGGAGTCACTCTGTATTCTTCTCTGCCATCTTGTACACCTCTTTAAGAGTCATCTTGTATTCTTATCTGGCATCTTGTATATCTCTTTAGGAGTCACCCTGTATTCTTGTGTGACATCTTGTACACCTCTTTAGAAGTCACCCTGTATTCTTGTCTGACATCTTGTGCACCTCTTTAGGAGTCACCCTGTATTCTTCTCTGCCATCTTGTACACCTCTTTAGGAGTCGCCCTGTATTGTTATCTGGCATCTTGTACTGTATTTTGCTCCGACATCCTGCACACCTCTTTAGGAGGCACCCTGTATTCTTATATGGCATCTTGTATATCTCTTTAGAAGTCACCTTGTATTCTTGTGTTCGCTTCGCTCAAAGTCCCAGGTCGGTCGACGCCTCAGGACTCTTTCAACAGACTCCAATAACCATTAGCTTCTGCTTCCCGCGTGGCTGCATGACGTCACTTCCCGCGCGGCTGCATGACGTCACTTCCGTCTCCGTCTCCGTAACGCATAACGTTGGACCCAGGCATAACGACGAGGTCGACAAGATCATTTGAAATGATAAAATGATAAAATACGTTTAACTAACCTTATTCAATTCTGGTATAGGCTACGTAGTTGTTGTGTATTTGTATTATTAGCCTATGTAACTGCATTACAAAAGACCATCAGTTAATAGGAACGATAAATGGACATTAACAAAATAATGTTTTGTAAAGTAAACATGTGTTCAATATTTGCCCGTTTCATGCAAATAGAATAATCCATAAATTGCTCCATCTTGAAAAACAACGAGCATTTTCGTTACTTCTTTTCTGTTAAAAGTAACGGCGTTACCGTCGTTATCCCTAGACACGGCGGCCGAGAGTGATAACGCGCTAGCTCGTGCCTCGCTGGCATCGGGAGAGCGTGGGTTTGAATTCCCACCTCGATCGTCCTGAAAAAAGTGGTTTTCATGTTTTTTTTTTTTAATTTTTACCATCAGAGGGGTTCCTTTCAACTGGTCCGCGGCCAATTTTCTTCAAAAATCCCTTCCCGAACCCTTCCTGAATTAGACCCAAGCGGTCATCTCTGGCAGTGGCTAAACTGGGATTTGCTTTTGGAGGGGGATGAGATGAGTAAAAATTACATGGGGGGAGGGGGAGAACTCGGACATTATGAGACATAATAAATGAGACCTGAAGTCTCAAAACCCTCTATCTATATTTGTATCGTGTTCGATTTCATTTAAAAATCCTTCAGTATGCCTTCCTTCAGAGGGGAAGTAAAGCCGGCGGTCCCATGTCATAGATTCATGGCATGTTAAGGATCCTTTCACAGATTAAACTTGTGTAAAGCAAAATTGTTATGTTAGATTTCGTCAGAACGCTCTATCAAAGTTCCAACGTTCACTACTAGGTATCATTGATGTCTGGTGGCGAAAGTTGGAACTACTTGAAATTGAACTGAACTTGTAGCTCACCCTTTAGGGTGTCCGCTGGAAGCAGCTACACACTCAGGCGAGCCGAACATGTCCTCGGACACTCCCGGCACTAAAAGCCATACGATAAATAGAAAAATAAAGCACTTGATACGTTGTATTTGCACTTATCAATGTGTAAATGCTTGAAAATTAACAACTTAAAAGTAACCAGTTACTCCCCAATCCTATTACTTACCAAGCTCTGTAACGGTGTTAAAAGTAACCCTTTACTCCCCGATCCTATTACTTATCAAGCTCTGTAACGGTGTTAAAAGTAATCCGTTACTCCCTAACCCTGTTACATACTAAGCTCTGTAACGACGTTAAAAATAACCCGTTACTCCCCAATCATATTACTTACCAAGATCTGTAACGGTGTTAAAAGTAACCCTTTACTCCCCAATCCTATTACTTACCAAGCTCTGTAACGGTGTTAAAAATAACCTTTTACTCCACAATCCTATTACTTACCAAGCTCTGTAACGGTGTTGAAAATAACCGTTTACTCCCCAATCATATTACTTACCAAGCTCTGTAACGGTGTTAAAAATAACCCTTTACTCCCCAATCCTATTACTTACCAAGCTTTGTAACGGTGTTAAAAGTAACCCTTTACTCCCCCAAACCTATTACTTACCAAGCTCTGTAACGGTGTTAAAAGTAACCCTTTACTCACCAATCCAATTACTTACCAAGCTCTGTAACGGTGTTTAAAGTAACCCTTTACTCCCCAATCCTATTACTTACCAAGCTCTGTAACGGTGTTAAAAGTAACCCTTTACTCCCCAATCCTATTACTTACCAAGCTCTGTAACGGTGTTAAAAGTAACCCGTTACTCCCCAACCCTGTTACTTACTAAGCTCTGTAACGACGTTAAAAATAACCCTTTACTCCCCAATCCTATTACTTACCAAGCTCTGTAAAGGTGTTAAAAATAACCCGCTACTCCCCAACCCTGTTACTTACTAAGCTCTTGCCACCCTTGCTGTGCTTGGCTCCCTCCTTGTGGTAATGCTCTCCATGTTCGCCATACTTCTGGAACTGACCACCTTCCTTGGCGTTCTTCCAGTACTTGTCCAACTTGTGGTATTCGTCCTTGTGGTACTTGCCGCGGTAACCCTGAGCAGTACAGTAAAACAGACTATTATGGACATCAAATTGACAGGTGGAAAGGTAAAGAGAGTACACAGACTTCTGTTACTTAGGAAGCAAAATAACCAGTGATTAATGAAGCAAAGAGGATAATTATAAAAAGTAGGTTGGCTCAGGCAAGGAAAGCATTTCTACAGAAAAGGAATGTGTTGATATCAAATATGGATTTATGTATTACGAAGTCATTTTTGAAAGCAATCTTCTGGAGCATGGCGCTCTATGGAAGTGAAACATGGACAGTTGGTGCAGCATTAACCCTTTATAGGATAGTCGTCTATATACTAACCACCTACTATACAAAGAGTTTGTAGCCTATTATCAAAGGTGTTAATAGTTGAAACTTTGATCCTAATTACAGTACAACAAAATTTCTTGTAGATGTAATATTTCTGATAAGCAAATATTATATCTGTCTAGTTTTATGGTGCTGGATAAAAGTTCAACTAGTAAATATAATCAAAAATATTAAAATTAAATAATAAAATTAAACATAAAGGACACTAAGAATTAAAATAAAACACACTAAAAATTATAATATAACATAAAGGACACTAAAAATTAAAATAAAACTCACTAAAAATTAACATTAAATTTACTAAAAATTCAAATAAAACACATTGAAAATTAAACACACTAAAAATTAAAATAAAACACACTAAACATTAAAATAAAACGCACTAAAATTAAAATAAAACGCACTAAAATTAAAATAAAACACACTAAAAATTAAGATAAAAAAAATAAAAAGTTAAAATTATAAAATTAAAAATAATAAATAAATAGATAATAAAAATAATAAAATAAAATAATAAATAATAAATAATAAAAATTAGCGCTGAAATGAAAATTTTAATTTTAAAAAATTAAGTAATAAATAGAAAACAAGAAGTTCCGTGACAAACTGTGATGGTCCCAATTTGTGATCAGAATGAAATAATGTTATATATTTTATTATTATTATTATTATTATTACTATCAATATTTTTTAAGTTTACATTTTACCTTTTATTAGTTATTATGTTAACTAATATGTTTATATCTATTATTATGCGGTAATGTAGAATATTATGGCAATTGAAAGGACATGGAGCGATACACATTATATTTGAAATAAGTTAGACGCTTGACTGAATATTATTTCTGAAGAAAATACGAACAAGAGAAGAAGAGGGTGTTCGCAGAAGGCCGGCTTATCCACCGCTTCCTGGTAACGACTCGAATAGACACTTATGTCTTTCACATCAAGTATTCTACCAGTATACAAATCATACTAAGAATGGATTCTTTGAAGACTCTCCATTATCAATACCTGGCAGGCAAGGAAATGAATGGGGCTGCTGGACCTGTGAATGAGTCCTTTGCAACTTTATACAAAAGGTGGGCTGGACCTCCCGAGAAATGCTACAAAGAAGTATTGTCATTATTGATATGTGAAAGACGGGCTAATATTGCCTAGCGACTTCAGAAGAGGGGATAGACGCGCGGCTTACCTGGGAACGTTATATATATGACGGCTGCCCAAATGGATTATTATTATTGAATTGCTGGAGAAGACGGAATGGTGCTGTGTGGAGCAGAAGAGTGGAACGTGTAGCGAGATGGACTGGGAAATTAACATTCATTGGTAACGCGTGCTAAATAATACAGTTAACTATTTAAGTATGTGAATATGATAAGACATTCTGTCTCATCAAACTGTGACATGGTTGTGTACGAGGCTATTGTCACAGGGATGATTTTTTGGAATTTATTACGTCATCCACATATAAATTCATTACGTTGAGGAAGATCAGGGCCATCAGGAACTCTCTACGCAATAATCCAACTACAATGATCTTCAATGCGGTGAGCGATTTAAACAGTTTTACTCCAGTCAAATCAGAAGGCTCTCATTCTTATTAAATTCAATCTATATTTTATTCAATTAACTCAGTATACTCCAATTTCCAATCAAGACCCATAATACAAGTAAATTCAGTAGATTCGTTAATTTAATTTATTATTATATTTAGTATTTTATTCTTTTTGAACTTGTTGTTTTTATATATTAAATTCATTTTTAAATTAAAATGTTTGACTGGTTTCCTTTAGTAGCTAGAAATTACTATAAGGCAACACCACACTCCTGAACTAATTATCGAAAGGTTAAATTACGTAAGTTTCACTACGGCTGGAGATAGGAATTTCGCTGCTCTACCTCTGATTAACCGAGGTTTAATATATTATTTTGATCATGATATATGAATGGTCTGGCGCCCATGGCTACACTTAATACTACACATTATGTACTTTTTTTTAGTGAAGCAGACAACAATACAGATACACTATTAAATTAATACACAATTAAATGTTTCATATTGATCACCCAAAAGAGGGCGACGATTTAAATAATTAGCTTAGCATATTAACATTTTTCTTATTATCAATAAACCATTACAAATAACGCCCAACTAGTGAGGCAAGATTCAGTTCTCTCAAAACCATTACAAAACTAAAGAGCCTACTTTTCTTAAAATTTATGATTCATGCCAATGATTAATCTATATGGATCTATCTAGAATAATGACGAAATTAAGTTGCTAATATCGAAATTTCTAATTAGTTCGAAATACTGTATACCTGGCATAATGTAGCCTAATAGAGCACTACAGTTGGCAGTCCTGGTGACTGAATATAATCTTAGTTTCATCTCTCAAGGTACAGAATACAAAATTTTGTTGAAGTCCAATGAATAGCATGGACGTTGCATGCAGTTAAACATTGGATCTAACAGCGCGCGTAAAATCATGTTGGCAACAATGCCATGCATGTAATGGTCAGAAATAATCTCAAATAATATGATCTATTGTTATGCCAATTTTGAATCAAATCCATTAGTTAGTATAGAAGTTACAAGCATTTTAAAATTGGACCTATCAGCAGGCTTAGAATCATGTTGGCAGCACTGACGTATATTAGTTACTCCAAATTCATCTAGAATGCCAGGTAGTATACGTGTGCATAGTTTAGAGCTATTGGCTTGCATACTTTCTGATATATTGATATTAGGGTAACAAAAAGAGAGACAGCACATATTAACAGTTGGCAGCCCCGGTTGCTCTTAAGAATACGCATAGTCATATCTGTTATGGTACACATAGCACATACGACATTTGGTTGAAATCCAAATGATAGTATGGAAGTTACATGTATTTAAAGTTGGACCTCTCGGCAGGCTTAGAATCATGTTGGTAGCACTGACGTATATAAGTTACTCCAAATTAATATCGAATGTCAGGTACTATACGTGTGCATAGTTTAAAGCTGTCGGCTTGCATACTTTCTGATATATTGGTATTTGGATAAAAGAAATTAAGAGCATTTATTATCAGTTGGCAGCCCTGGTGGATCTTAGGAATACGCTTAGTCATATCTGGTTATGTACACAAACAACATACGAAATTTGGTTGAATTCCAATTGATAGTGTAGAAGTTATATGCATTTAAATATTGGACCTATCAGCAGGCGTATAATCATTTTGGCAACACTGCCATGTATGGCCTCCTGGAAATTAAACTGCACTATTATTATCTATACGTGTGCCAATTTTGAAATAGCTCCCATTCATACCTTCCAAGATATCCAACATGGAGCTAAAATTTCAATTGCGATTTTTTAGCAGTTGGTAGCACTGACATCATTTTCAAATATGGCCGTGAGATATTCAGGAATAGAACTTTACTCCTACCAAATTTTGTTTCGATTTCTCCAGCCGTTTAGGAGTTGATAGGGGGGGGGGGACACACACACAGCCAGACAGACAGACAGAAGGACAGACAGACAGACAGACACACATTTGCCCGATCTCATAAGTCTAATTTTTCCTCATTTTTGCAAAATGTGAAAAGTAGGCTAAAAATAGACTGCCCTATAAAGGGTTAAAGAGGAGAATAGAAGAGTTTGAATGTGGTGTTACAGGAGATTGATGAAGATCAGATGGGTAGATAAATGGCTTAGAAATGAATAAAGTGAAGTTGTCAACTGTACGCCATTACGGGCCCCTCAGCAATGTCCGGGCCCCAGGTCTACAGCGCCAGAGACAGCACGATAATACACAGCATCAGACAGATTCAATACGCACACTAAAGTACCTGGGGCTGATGACCGCAGTGTGACAAGCCGCTAAGTGGAGCTATTACAATGGAATGATGGGGTTATGGGGTTACCTTGCTGAAGCCGGTCTTCTTATGGTGGTCCTCCTCCTTGTATTTGTGGCCCGCTTGACCCTTGTGACTCTCGTGGTGTAGGGCCTGGTGGTTTGCACCTTGTTCTGAAGTTTGCTTCTTACCGCTGTCTTCTCCGTGAGTCACTGCCTGCTTCTCTTTGCCCTCGGCACCCTTCTTGTGAGTGTAGTGGTCGTGAACTGCTGAGTGGCCCTGCGAGGACTTGGAGCCCTTAGCAGCCACACTGCCTTGGGCACCCTGATGGTCCTTGGCTGCCTGATGGGAAGATGCTATCTTCACAGCTTGGCCTGTAAGCAACAAAATATCCTTGAAGGAAATTCACATATTGGTAGGTGACCAGTCTCGAGAAACAGATCACTCTACTGTTGTCGTTCTTAATATGAATATGTTTTTGGGGCCAGGAAGGAAGGGGAAGGAAGGAAGGAATGAAGAAAGAGTGAAAGAAAGAAGGAAAGGAAGGAAGTAAGAGAGAGAAAGAAAGGAAGGAAGGAAAGGAAGGAAAGGAAGGAAAGGAAGGAAAGGAAGGAAAGGGATGGAAGGAAGGAATGAAGGAAGAAATAGACAAAGAAAGAAAGGAAGGAAAGGAAGGAAGAGAGAGAAAGGAAAGGAAGGAAGGAAAAAAGGAAGGAAAGAAGGAAAGAAAAGAAAGAAAGGAAGTAAAGGAAGGAAAGAAGGAAGAGAGAAAGAAAGGAAGGAAAGGAAGGAAGAGAGAGAGAAAAGAAAGGAAGGAAGGAAAGAAAGGAAGGACTGAAAGGAAGGAAAGGAAGGAAAGGAAGGAAAGGGATGGAAGGAAGGAATGAAGGAAGAAATAGACAAAGAAAGAAAGGAAGGAAAGGAAGGAAGAGAGAGAAAGGAAAGGAAGGAAGGAAAAAAGGAAGGAAAGAAGGAAAGAAAAGAAAGGAAGGAAGTAAAGGAAGGAAAGAAGGAAGAGAGAAAGAAAGGAAGGAAAGGAAGGAAGAAAGAGAGAAAGAAAGAAATGAAGAAAGGAAGGAAAGAGGAAAGGAGGAAGGAAGGAAAGAGGAAAGGAAGGAAGTAAAGGGAGGAAAGAAGGAAGAGAGTAAGAAAGGAAGGAAGGAAAGGAAGGAAGGAAAGAAAAGAAAGGAAGAAAGTAAAGGAAGGAAAGAAGGAAGAGAGAAAGAAAGGAAGGAAAGGAAGGAAGAGAGAGAGAGAAAAGAAAGGAAGGAAGGAAAGAAAGGAAGGAAGGAAACAAAGGAAGAGAGAAAGAACGAAAGAAAGAAGGAAAGGAAGGAAGGAAGGAAGTGAGAGAGAGAAAGAAAGGAAGGAAGGAAAGGAAGGAGAGGGAAGGAAGGAAGGAATGAAGGAAGAAAGAGAGAAATAAAGAAAGGAAGGAAGAGAGAGAGAGAGAAAAGGAAGGAAAGAAAGAAAAGAAAGGAAGGAAGGAAAGAAAGGAAGAGAGAAAGAACGAAGGAAAGAAAGAAAGGAAGAAAGAAAGAAAGAAGGAAAGGAAGGAAGGAAAGAGGAAAGGAAGGAAGTAAAGGAAGAAAGGAAGAGAGTAAGAAAGGAAGAAAGAGAGAAAGAAAGGAAGGAAAGAAGGAAGGAAGAGAAAAAGAATGGTAGGAATGAAAGGAAGGAGAGGAAGGAAGGAAAGGAAGGAAGAAAGATAGGCAGGAAGGGAATGAATGAATGGAAAGAAAGGGAATGAAGGAATGGAATGAATTAATGGAATGAGGGAATGGAATGAAGGAATGGAATGAAATGAGATAAATACGGAAATAAAGAAAGAAAGAAAGAAAGAAAGAAAGAATGAAATGAGATAAATAAGGAAAGGTAAGATATAAGATTACGTGACCGTTAATCTCACGATGAAGAGCCACCGAACCTCTTTTTCATACCACAGGACGTGACATTCCTATTCGAAAATTGCACATGCATTAATTGGGAATTGAACCTGGTCCATCTTCGTAAGAGGCACGGAGCTTGACCAATACGCCATCACGCTCCGTATCTCGGATTACCGTTGACAGTTTTGCGTCGACAAATCTTAGACACCTCATGCACGACGATGTAATATGGGTGGTCTATCATTTTTCCTCACGCATGACGAAGTAATAGGGGGAACTTATTAGTTTTCCTCTCGCACGGCGATGTAATAGGGGGGACTTATTATTTTTTCTCGCGCACGGCGATGTAATAGTAGTGGCCTAGTATTTTTCCTCACGCACGACCAAGTAATAAAGGTGACATATTATTTTTCATTGCGCACGACGATGAAACAGCAGTGACCTATTATTTTTCCGAGTGCATGACGATGTAATAGGGGTGGCCTATTATTCTTTCCCACGCATGGCAATGTAACAGGGGTAGCTTACTCATTTTTCTAATCCATGACGATGCAATAGGATGTGGCCTGTTAATTGTACTGAAGTGCGACGTTGTAATTAGGGTAGCATATGAATTTTCCTAACGCACGACGATGCAACAGGAGTTCGCCTATTCAGTTTCCTGCAATACGACGTTGTAATTAGGGTAGCTTATTGAATTTCCTAACGCGCGACAGTGCTATAGTAGGTAGCCTATTCATTTCCATGCAGTGCGATGATATAACACGGGTGGCCTATTCATTTTCATTCAGTATGTCGATGTAATTAGGTTAGCCTGTTAATTTCCCCGCATTTTCCATTATTAGCCTATTTTCAATTTCAAAAAATAGGCTTATGAGATCACCTTTTGTCCGTGTGAGTGTGCATATGTGTGTGTGTGTGTGTGAGGTGAGTGTGTGTGTGTGTGTGTCCCCTAATAACTTCTAAACGGCTGGAGCTATTTCAATGAAACTCGGTAAGTTCATATCACTATTCCGGCCGACCCCGACCGTGCCCTTCGAATTTTGTTACGTCTCACCAATCCAACATGGCGGATGTGCGAAATATTTCACCAGCATTCAATATCTCCGAAACTATTCCCGATATCGACCTGGAAATGTTTACGGAGATAAAGGGAACGA
Source organism: Meconema thalassinum (assembly GCA_946902985.2). Lineage (NCBI taxonomy): Eukaryota > Metazoa > Arthropoda > Insecta > Orthoptera > Tettigoniidae > Meconema > Meconema thalassinum. Next base: position 169,230,726 of record OX336396.1, read on the forward strand.
CTAGAAGTTCACCTATGTGACTTTTGATAAACTGGTAACTACAAAACAAACTAGGCGGCCACGCGAATTTGCGACCTTTAAATAGACCTTTCTCGCGGTTTAACCAACCAAACGCAATAACACTTGGTACAGTATATGTTTATACACATTGCAATTCACCAACATCTAACTTGGTTCAATTGTTTACATAACCATATGATGACGGATGTGCGAAATATTTCACCGGCATTCTATATCTCTGAAACTATTAGCGGTATCACCCTGAAATTTTGTACGGAGATAAAGGGCACTGCTGGAGGTTCATCTATAAGACTTTCAAAAACAGGTTAACTACAAAACGAACATGGCGGCCAAGCGAATTTGAAAATTTTAAATAGACCTTTCTCGCGATTTTGTTGTTCCAAACGCAATGAAATCTGGTACGGGAAATGTTTATACACATTGTAATGCACTGGTATCTAATTTAGTTCAATTGTTTACATAACCTCAAGATGGCGGCTTTGCGAATTTTAAAATTAAGTTTTTATTTCTTGTGTCGTAATCATGCGATCGATGTGAAAGTTTGAATAATGAACCTACGCAATAATTTTCCTTTAATAGTACATGACTCGATGACCTATACATTTAACAATCCAACATGGCGACCATCCGAAATATTTAGACGACTCTGAATACCTACGAATCTATTATAGCAATCAAACTGAATTTTTTTATGTTCATAGTTTTAAGTTCACCTATAGGACTTTAAATAACCTGGTGATCACAAATCCAACATGGCGGCGACGCGAAGTATGCAGTATATATTCACATGGACGTTTCTCGCAATTTAACCATCCGAGTGCAGTGAAACTTGGTACAGTAAATCCTTATACGAATGTTAATCCACTGGCATCTAATTTATTTCAATTGTTTCCATAACCACAAGATGGCAGCTGTGCGAAATTTTAAAATCTCCTTGTTACTTCTTGTGTCCTAATCATGCGATTGAAGTTTGAATGCTACACGTACACAATAATATTTATGTAACAGTACATAACTCTAGGACCAACATATTAAAATCCAACATGGCGACCATCCGAAATATTTAGTCGGTTCTCAATATCTACGAATCTATTACAGCAATCAAACTGAAATTTTGTATGTAGAGGCAATTAACATAAGTAGGATATATGAAAATAGGCTGTATAGTTCTTCACGGAAGTACTTGTTTTCTTTATGTTTAGTCACGCTTGCCAGCCGTATGTGGATGCGCCGTCCATCAGAACAATTGTTAATAAAATTTCCCCCCATTTGGGCGAGAAGTGTTTTATTTAGCATATAAATAATTCTTGTAAATTATTTCAGGCACTAGGAGATTAATTGTAATTCCCCGTCTAATCCAATTCGGGACACACTCGTGTTGACCGGCTGAAGAGCTTCCAATGATAGATTTCGAAGCTAAGGAAGATATTTAGCCAATCAGTATATCTTGAAATGGGGACAATGTTCATCGTATTATATGAGGTGCATTTTTTAAACTCCTGCTAAATTCTTTTTCAAACATTATTTTCAAACATTTATTTTCTTTGGATTCTACACATGGGCGCCCGCAGAATTTTTCCATGGGCGGGGGGCGGTAATATTTTTCCTTTCATGATCTACCTGTCACTAGGTAATGATAAGACATACCCCACCCCCGCAATTTTCGTTTTATTTCTTACTTGCTTCATGATATTAATTATTTGGATGCTCTGAAATCGTTGGGTACATTATCTTTATGGCATTAATAGGAGGAATGGTTTTTTAGTTCAGAGTTTTTGTCCATATAATTCGCTTTTCTTTATAAATCATCGTCATAATGTTCATTTCTTAACAACAGGTAAAAAGTAGTTGTATCTCCATGTATCCACAGAAATAACAATCAAGCAGTTTATTGAAATGGTAATGTTCATCCAGTTCACCGATTTTCTAAATAACATAACTGGAGATATTTTCTAATAATCCCAAATTAATAAGTTAAATAAAACTGGAATTATCCCTTCATCTAAATAAGTTAGCCATCAGTACCGGCAACTTCAATTTATGAAATAGACTGGCGTGACAATGAACAATCGAAATATTCTCGGGATTGGGGGGGGGGGGGGGCACGGCCCCTCCTTGCCCCTCCCTGCGGGCGCCCATGATTCTACACACTCTAAACTACTCCACAGAGCCACCTTCTTCAAGGCACTTATCGTACCGGGGCACCAATTTACCAATTTTTTATTTTTTATTTTTTTAGCGTATGGGTTTTAGTGCCGGGAGTGTCCGAGGACATGTTCGGCTCGCGAGTTTTGTAGCTGCCTCGAGGCGGACACCCAATGGGTGAGCTACAAGTACCGTCGCGTGTGGAGTGTTGTATGTGGAGGAAAGTTTGAATGTAAGGACAAGGAGTTGGAAGGTAGCGGCTGTGGCCTATAGTTTGGGACCAACCCCGGCATTTGCCTGGAAGGAAGATGGGAAACCACTGAAGACCATCTTCAAGGTTGCCGGTGGGGGATTCGAGCCGCCTCGCCTCCATGATGTGAGCGACTGCCAGCAGTCATGCCGTGACGACCACGGCTAACTCACCCGGTACCATTTTTTTTTTGTATCCCTTTATCATAGAATTATGCCACCTGTGATGATAGCCTCTTTGAGATATTCATCGTCATGAAAACCCTTGCCACCTTCAGATGAAGGAAAATATATCAACAACTTGGCACCAAATCAGATATGCACATGTTGACGACCTTCATTAGACATTCGAACCCATTTCCTCACCATTACATCCGATATTGTAGTTTCACCATACATCTCACACACTTGGTGATGTATGTCAACTCCTTGAATGTTTCATGTATTCAAAAAATGAATCATGGACCAAATCTCGCAGTTAGTAGTCTGATCTGTTTTGAACATTTTAAACACTCTTTATAAGTTGGCTACCCTATGTAAAATATCTCTAACGATGACGTATCAACTGATGAAGAAAGACATTGCGCATGTTTAACATTACAACCGAAGCGCTGCACCGGATATACAGAAACAGTACTTACTTCAACAACGCCCCTCTTATTACTTTAAAAGTCTTAATTTTGATATTTTGGTAATTAGTGACGAACAAAAGATTCCTATGTTATCAAATTAATTCATAAATAAAGTATATCCGTACTAGAGCTGGTTACAAGCGTTGTTTGGTTTATGGATTCATAATCGATTAATCGAATAATTTTAATCGAAAACGATTAATCGAATGACCGTCAAACCAATTAATCGACTAATCAAATAATAGATTAACGACTAACCAAAAAATCGATTAATAGATTAGTAGATACGAGATAAGAAAATAAGTTTAATTTGAGTTACGCTTATTATCGGAATGACGTATACATCTTCTTCTTAAGTATTCAATCCATGGATTGGTCTGCGGCAGTTCTCCAGTCGGCTGTATTTATAGCTTTCCTCTTCATCTCCTCATAGTTTCTGCATCCTACATCAGACATGACTTGCTGTACATATTGTAGGCGTGGTCTTCCTGGACATCTTTTGCCTTCAACTATTCCCTCCAATACCGTTTTCAGCAGGCTATCGTGTCTCAAAATATGTCCTATCAGTCTAGTCCTCCTCCTCTTTATGCTTTTCCATAAGGTGTAAGTTTTCCCCCACCTTTTTAAATACTTCAGCATTCGTTACTTTTTCTGTCCAGCTAATTTTTAGCATTCTTCTATAACACCATTGTTCAAAAGAATTTATCCTCCTTTTTTCTTCTTTTCCAATTGTCCACGTTTCGCAGCCATAAAGGGCAATACTCCAAACATACGCTTTTAATAATCGTATTCTGGTTTTAAGATTAATGGAATTTGTAGTGAATAAACGTTTCTTTTTGTGAAATGCTAATTTGGCTTGTAAAATTCTACATTTGATTTATTTCTTGCTTCTTCCTTCTTTGGTAATTTTGCTTCCGAGATATTTAAATTCTTGAACATTTTCAAGTGTTTTGTTGCCCACCACTAAATTCATACTTGAGTCTGCCTTTTTATCGCAGACCATAACTTTCGTCTTTGACTTATTTATTTTCATCTTGTATTCATTACCCATGATTTCCTCCATTTTTGCTACTATTTGTTTGAGATGTTGTTCACTATCTACAACTATGGCAATGTCATCTGCAAATCTAATCATATTTATTTGTTCACCTTGTATCCTTATTCCTAAATTCAAATCCTCTCGAACCTTATTCAATGCATCCTGGATGTAGGCATTAAAAAGCGTGGGAGACAAAGAACAGCCTTGTCTAACTCCTTTCCCTATTTTTGCTTCCTCTTGTTCATTTCCAATTTTAATTACTGCAATTTCATTTTTGTACAAATTCCAGATTATACATACTGTATTTATAAAAGTTACTTCTTGCCTAAATATGCAAAGTGTCCTTCCTTGTTTATGTTAACGTCCAGTGAATTGAGAAACAGCAATCAAATTGGGAAGGGCTTCGAGAAAGGAAAACGAAGAGTTTTCAGCAAGGATTTTGAATTCTTGTTCAATGTTTACAATTTCAGACAGGAACATTTTTGTTTTACTTTGTTTTTGCCTAGTTTTCACAAAAAAAGGAACATTATTTAAACAAGATGTTCAGCAAAGAACATATAGCCTACTTTCTCCTAAATGTATGGGTATCTTTATGACTCTTTGTCCTCATCCCTAAAACAATCACCCCAACCACAATGTATTGTTTGTTTTCTTTTATATTGATAATAAGCCAGTAAGTGTCAAGATCAATATTATATACTTTATGATGATTGAATAACAAAACTACTAACTTATTGTAATGCATTCACGTCCGTTAATCTCTATATTAAGCCAGCCTGCAAAATTAAGAATCTTCCGCCCCAATCATCTTCCGCCCCAATCACAGTAGGTGGTGCTGCGACCTATCAGTGAATTAATCTTTATCTTGTACGCCTGTGCACTGCCATCGTAATGTACTACGATGGCAGTGTTCTATGGGTGTTGAATGAGTAGGCAGTTTAAAGTAGCCAAGAGGGAGGCGATCCAGCTGGCAGTGTTTAAAGGTATTCGGAGCGCGATCGTGGCTAATAGTTGAACTACCAGTATTACAAAATTGCCATACTTCAGGAGGCCAGCTCAGGCATTTACACAGCGTTATGTTTGGAACAATATTACCCACATAACCCACAAGAGGACAGCACCGTACAGAGGCATTAAGAAGGCTGTGGTTAATGACAACGTGTATCTAGTTCTTCTATTCTCCTTTTTCTAATGTCTTCTGTTTATGTGCGATGCTGGGACTGTGATTTTATTAATATACGAGTGTATACTTTATCCTCTCCTTTGAGCTAAATGACATTTTATTCAGTATCTGTGGGAAAAGCTCGTGCACAACATTTGTAAAAGAATTCAAGAAAAAAAACCTAACTGTAGCAGTATTCGATCCCCAGTCAACTGCGTGTCAGACTAACATGCTAGCCCAGAGCTAACCGTATCCATGACGTCAGGTGTTCTTAACTGACATATTAGATACAAACTGTTGGCAAATAATGACTTTAAATAAACGATTTCTTCACTGCAGTACATCTTCATTAAAGATCATTTCATACAAAGTTTATATTATTGTATCAGTACGGTATATCACATACAACATACTAAAACTACTGAAATATAAGACAGGCACATGAGGACAGCTGCCATCTTGTCGTGTGACACAAACGGCTCAGCTCTTTTAAGCCACTCATACTGTATAATATTATAATATTAAATTATAATAAATAACGGATCACGACCTTCAGGATAGCTTTAACCCCCCTAGGCTCGATAATCGGAATTGGTGGGTCTTAAGCTATTGATTAAAATGGTTGCATAATTCACACGGCCGCCATCCTGAAATGGCATGGCCGATGACCTTGAATTTTGGGTGAAAGACGCGTCCTATATAAAGGTATGTTGTCACCAGATTTGGTAGAGATCGGATGATTAGTTTAGCCGTAATTTGATTTTACGTTTTGAACATTTGAGTGGCCGCCATTCTGTTTTGGTAAAGATGGCGGCGATATAAAGTATGACACTGAGGTGTCCTTTACTAGTGCTACCTCTGTACCAAATTTCGTTCAATTCGGTTTCACCGTGTTCGAATTGATAGGGGGGGACAGACATTCAGAGTACACACACTCACACACACACAGACACACACACACACAGACTCACACACACACATACACACACACACACAGACTCACACACACACATACACACACACAGACAGACACACTTTTTTCGCCCTGTGTTGATCTCATAAGTCTACTTTCATTTTTTGCAAAAATCGAAAGTAGGCTAAAAATACAGTTTCCCCTCCAATCAGAGCTCAAGAAACAGTTGTGTGACCACATAGGTAAGAATACCTTCGCGCTGAAAATTAATAAATGTAAAACAAAAATATTGGAATGCAGTCCCAATAAATCAGAAACCTCTATGGACATCAAATTGGCAGGTGAAAAACTAAAGGGAGTAGGAGACTTCTGCTACTTAGGAAGCAAAACAACCGGTGATGGAAGAAGCAAAGAGGATATAAAAGGTAGGTTGACTCAAGGAAGGAAAGCATTTCTACAGAAAAGGAATCTGTTGACATCGAATATAGATTTAGGTATTAGGAAGACATTTATGAAAACCTTTTTCTGGAGCGTGGCACTCTATTGAAGTGAAACTTGGACTATTGGTGCAGCAGAAAAGAGGAGAATTGAAGCGTTTGGAATGTGGTGTTACAGGAGAATGATGAAGATCAGATGGGTAGATAGGGTTACAAACGAAGAGGTATTAAGACGAATGGGAGAGGAGAGATGTTTCTGGCGACTGCTAATGAAGAGAAGAGATAGGTTGGTAGGACACATACTAAGACACCCAGGAATAATAATAATAATAATAATGTTATTGGTTTTACGTCCCTGGCTTTTAGAAACGCCGGGGTGCCGGAATTTCGCCCCGAAGGGGATCTTTAACGTGCCAGTAAATGTACTAACACGGCTCCCTCGCATTTGCGCACCCTCAAATGCCAGCTGACTGCGCCAGGTTTCGAACCTGCAACCTTGGGCTCAGCAAGCGAGAACGTTACCCCTGAGCCACGCAGCCAGACAGACAGCCAGGAATAGCAAGCTTAGTTATGGACGGAAGGGTCGAAGACAAGAACTGTAGGGGTAGATCAAGGTTAGAGTATGTTAAACAGATTGCCTCGGATGCAGGGTGTGGTAGCTGTGTAGAGATGAAACGATTAGCTCAGGACAGGGAGGCATGGAGGGCTGCATTAAACCAGTCAAAAGACTGAAGACTTAAACAACAACCTTCGCGCATGCACTCAAAATCCAATATATTTCTATGTTGGCAAGTAAAATGGATGGTCTCTGCTCTCGGAGTGCCTTGACGCGCGCATGCACTCTGTTCAGTCAGCAAAGCCAGCGCGCCCTGTTCACTAACTGAACTAACTGAATCCCACAGATATTTATGAATACTGTATTTCTGTTAAAACATATAATAAAGTTATAATTATCGTCCAACATAAACAGTCGTATGCAACTCGCCTATAATGGTAATTAAGACACCCGTATGGAAATTATAAAACTCACTTACGCTCGTTTTATAAACATACTCGTGACTTAATTATTGCCATTATAGGCTCGTTGCATAATGTAATATTAATGAATTGTCTGCTTTGCTTCTGTGAGGGTATAGTGAAAGGAGCGATGTACATCGATTTATTGACAAAACAATTAATCAATTATTCGACCAATCAATTAATCGATTAAACACACAATCAATAATCGATTAAGCGCATATTCGATTAGTCGTCATTTGTAGCAAATAATCTATTCTTCCACTTCGATTAATTGACTATTCGATAACTGAAATTAATCGATTAAAAGTATCAACATTAATCCCTACATAATGATGAAAACAGTTATAAGTCCCTACACGTAGGAACATGTCCCTGGGGTTGGCAACACTGTTCTACCCACGCGTAGCAAATCCTGTTATATTCGTCCATGCTTTGCGACCTTGATTCAATACACTCAACAATGCATCCTGGGTCTATTCATAATGTATGTGATTGAAAGAGATTCTATCTCTACTTCTCTACTTAGTATAAAACTAAGTCCCCGATTCTTGGATGTCACGGGTAATCTTGAGAACCACTGGATGGTTTTTATGCGAATTTCACCATTCTGTAAAGTATAACTCCAGGAAGGTTTCTGTACAAAATAATTTATTTTTAGTCAAAGGAAGCCAAGTAGTAACGATTTCAGTAAAAAAGTCGAAAATAAAAACCTGGCGTCCGTGCGCTTTCTAAGTTAACGCTAGGCAAACCATTAAAAGAAAAAAAAATATAGACCTACTAGAGTGTAAGAATTGTTCAGCATGAAAGTTCTACAAAGAAAAGTCCACAAGAGCATATCTCTATCTTCAATACATCGCCACCGGGTGAGTTAGCCGTGGTCGTTACTGCATGACTGCAGGCAGTCGCTCACATCCCGGAGGCGAGGAGGTTCGATTCCCCCCACCGGCAACCTTGAAGATGGTTTTCTATGGTTTCCCATCTTCCTTCCAGGCAAATGCCGGGGTTGGTCCCTAACTATAGGCCACAGCCGCTACCTTCCAATTCCTTGTCCTTACATTCACACTTTTCTCCCCAGACAACACTCCACACGCGACGGTACGTGTAGCTCACCCAATGAGTGTCCGCACCGAAACAGCTACAAAAACTGTGGCAAGCCGAACATGTCCTCGGGACACTCCCGGCACAAAAAACTATACGCTAAAAGTAAAATATTACATCGCCCACTACAAGTATTTTCACGTTTTCATTTCTTCCAACAATCTCCATTCAATTACTGAGGCGACAGTTTATGAGCTAGCTAGGGGTGAGCCTATCACCTCAGTTACAGCCTAGCTAGCGGGCGAGCCTATTACCCCAGAAACAGCCAGCAGCAAACTGTCGAGTCGTGTTGAGTTAAGACTTCAGAGAAGAGTGGTTGTGCTTGGAGTTTCACTGGAATTGCAACTCGGCTTTTCTTCATTTCGCCTGTGAACTTTTCGTTCCGCAAAATACACAGCCAAGTTAAGATTGGACGGAAGCGGGATTTGTGTTTCATACACCTCGTCATTCTTAAAATACGTCTGACAAGAATTCGTTTCACATGCTTCTCCATGATAATATAATTAATAGTCCATTCAGTGATATTAATCCATTATATCGAGACGTAAAACGGATATAGGCCGTAGTTCATTGAATCGAAAAAAAAGCGCTAATTACGTAGCGCATTCATAACCATTCCCGGGCGAAGCCGGGGCGGGTTGCTAGTTGCATTATATAACAATGAGTATTACTTTATCTTATGATACAAGACCTGTGTAATGAGGCAGAATAAATAGATCGACCTGCGGTTTTGTCGTTCATAAAACAGATCACGCTGGAACACTCATGTATCTCAACTTCTTGTTCGAGATACCGAACTCCAAGTTACATAACTAGGAGCGAGAGAGCGGGTGGGCGTCCTTTTTTACCTGCACAACGTCTCGCTCCATTTCATGACAGAATCATGCTTCACTGATTTCAAAACATTTCTTATGTTTGTGATTCCGGAAGAAGGAAATGGAGGTATCACCTGTTCTTTCCCTAAACATACTGGATTAATTTCTGTCATCACATTCCATGGCCTGGATCACTTATTAATATGCCTGTCGAAAAGTCCTGGATTCCATTCTCAGCTCAGCCAAGAAATTTGACATTCTGATCTGAGGGTTGGAGAGCGACTCGCTCATTCTCGTGGTACTAACTGAGAAGATCACCAGACAATAATTCTTCTTTTTTAGTCTGTTTACCCTCCAGGTTGGCTTTTCCCTCGGACTCAGCGAGGGATCCCACCATTACCGCCGCTAGGACAGTGTCCTGGAGCTTGAAACACCTGGTTGGGGGATACAACGAGGGAGGTGGGACCAGCACCTCGCTCAGGGGGCCTCACCGGCAAAGTGAACAGGGGCCTCATGAGGGATGGGAAGGTAGGGGAAGATTGGAAGAGATATGTAAGGAAGAGGGAAGGAGGCGGCCGTGGCCTTACAGTAGGTGACATCCCGGCATTTGCCCGGAGATGAAGTGGGAAACCACGGAAAACCACTTTGAGGAATGCTGAGGTGAGAATCGAACCTCTCTACTCATTTGGACCACCCTAGGCTGAGTAGACCCCGTTCCAGTCCTTCATACCACTTTTCAAATTTCGTGGCAGAGCAGGGAATCGAACTGTGGACCTCCGGGGTGGCAACTACGCACGCTGACCACCACACCACGGAGGTGACTACAAGACAATCACAATTATAACTATAGGCTACAATATGACTTCAATATGTAATTTACAACTATCATTTCGCTGAGAACATCAATATCAGAACCAATAAATCATGAACCGAAGAACGGATGTGTTTTTATTCGCCTATTTCCATTATAAATAACGCTCACTCTTCAACGAGTGGCAACTATGTGTGCTTGTACTGGTAAATAGGTATCGGAAGTTTGTCGCTTCAGAATGCTTCATCGAGAGGGATAAAGTACGCTTGCATTTGTTGCCATGGTAACTAGGCGTCGGAAATTAGTCACCTCAAGATGCTCATCGATTGGGATAAGTAAGTCTATGCTTGAACTTGTTCCCATGGTATCTAGGTGTCGGAATATTTTCGAGACTAACGTATCCACGCTAATTCCTGATAGAAAACAAAAACATCCATGTTAAAACGTCATTTAAATTAGAGGTACGCATGGTTAATGGGTTAAACATTCTTCCTTTAGTTACAGAATACAACCTGGTTTGTACTGGCATCTGCTACCCAACCGGAAAACTATCTTCCTAGTATACAATATACGGCCTTAAAAACATCCCACGCATAGAGTGAAAACAAACATTCAAATACGGAATAAGGAATGGGCCAAGCATACACCACGGTAAGAACCTGTCTAATGAATTTGTTTTTGTGTAAGCGATGACGTCATGAATGACGTAGGTTATATTAGTTTGACGTATATACCTTGAGTTGCGATTTATGTAACTCCGCTGTCTTAATTTATTTATGTTGGCATGAAGTGAGTAGTCACAGTGTGTAGTCACATGCAGATGCAGTTTCATGTGCTCATGTCTAAAAGTGTGGAATGATTGGTTAGGTTACGAATGGTTATCTTATAATATAACTAGCAACCCGACCCGGCTTCGCCCGGGAACAATTATGAATGCATTACCTGATAAGCGTTTTTTTTTTTTCAATGTCAATGAACAACGACCAATATCCGTTTTACGTCTCGGCATGATGGGTTAAAATTACTGACTGGACTATTAATTATATTATCATGGAGATGCATGTGCAACAAATTCTTGTCAGACGTAATTTAAGAATGGCGAGATGCATGAAACACAAATCCCCCTTCCGTCCAATCTTAACTTGACTGTGAATTTTGCGGAACGGAAGGTTCACAGGCGAAATGAAGAAAAGCCGAGTTGCACTTCCAGGGAAACTCCAAACACAACCTCTCTTCTCTAAAGTTTTTAACTCAACACGACTCGACAGTTTCCTGCTGGCTGTATCTGGGGCAATAAGCTCGTCCGCTAGCTAACCTGTAACTGGGGTGATAGACTCGCCCCTAGCTAGCTCGTAAACTGTTGCCTCAGTAACTGAATGGAGATTGTTGGAAGAAATGAAAACTTAAAACACTTATAGTAGGCGATGTATGGAAGATAGAGATATGCTTTCCCGGGCTTTTTTATAGAATTTTTCATGCTGAACAATTCTTACACTTATAGTATATAGATATTTTAACTGTTTGCCCAGCGTAAGCTTTAAAAGTGCACGGACGCCGGGTCTTTTCATGTTCGGCATTTCACTGATATCGTTACTGCTTGGCTTTCTTTGAACATAAGTAAATTATTTTCTACAGAAACCTTCCTTGAGATATCCTTTACAGAATGGTGAAAACCGCATCAAAATCCATTCAGTGGTTCTCGAGATTGCCCGTGACATCCAAGAATCGGGGACTTTGTTTTATACTAAGTAGAGATTATACGCCAATCAGTATAATTTAACATAATATAATCCCCCTCCCGTCCAATCTTAAACTGACTGTGAATTTTGCGGAACGAAAAGTTCACAGGCGAAATGAGAGTTGCACTTCCAGGGAATGGCGAGGTGAATGAAAGTCAAATCCGTCTTCCGTCCAATCTCAACTTGACTGTGTTTCACAGGCGAAATGAAGAAAACCCGAGTTTCACTTCCAGGGAAACTCCAAACATAACCATCCTTCTCAGAAGTCTTAACTCAACACGACTCAACGGTTTGCTGCTGGCTGTATCAGGGGCAATAGGTTCGCCCGCTAGCTAGGCTGTAACAGGGATGATAGACTCGCCCTTAGCTAGCTCGTAAACTGTCGCCTCAGTAGTTGAATGGACATGGTTGGAAGAAATTGAAACGTAAAAACACTTATAGTGGGCGATGTATTGAAGATAGACATATGCTCTCCCGGACATTTTTGTAGAACATTTCATGCTGAACAATTCTTACACTCATAGTATTTAGATATGTTTAACGGTTTGCCCAGCGTAAGCTTACAAAGCGCTCGGACGCCAATTTTTTTATTCGACTTTTCCACTGAAATTGTTACTGCTCGGCTTCCTTTGATCATAAATAAATTATTTTCTACAGAAATCATCCTCGAGATATCCTTTGCAGAATGGTGAAATCCGCATCAAAATCCATCCAGTGGTTCTCGAGTTTACCCGTAACATCCAAGAATTGGGGTCTTTGTTTTATACTAAGTAGAGATACGCTAAGGTATATGTTTCACAAAACTCAAGCTCCTAAACCAGAGGGAGTTAGAAGGTGTGGTTTGTACCAAAATATACGAATTCGTCTCAATATTACAGGAAAAATCTTTCATTTCATGAAAAGTCAACTGAAATATACTTTTTTTTTGTTTATAAAGTGCTTTTAAAGAAATAAACAAGATGATTGCCCCTGCGAGAAATGTATCGCGTACAGCCCGCATAGCACTAGGGCTGGTCGGGTAGTCTGTACACATGGGGCGCACTCAACCCAGAGTTCTCGCACGGGTCCTGTAATACTCGAATATTGCATTTTAAAGGTCAATTTAAAAGGTTGGTTGCATTGCTCTCCCCTAAAGACATTGTCAAGATGGAAGCATTGGTCCCTACAGGGTTAAACTGCTGTCAGGATGAAAATTACCGCTTGTACTACAAACGAGGGTCTATGAAACGTAAGCCTAAGACTAGGTTTGTGTGTAAAGCCTTCTTACCAAAACATATTTAGCAAGTACTGTATGTGGTATATTCCATGGAATATACGTTTCCTTAAAGTTAGCAGTCACTGCTCTTTGCTTTCCTTCTTTTTCATTAGTTCTTTTATTTCCCTTCTCGCAGACACCAACAGCGACCTTTCATGTTTTTCTGGTTCCTTGAACGCTTGTTTACTCTGTTTTAAAGTCTGTTTCAGATGTGCATCTTCCTTGCAAAAGCTTACCTTACAGCTCTACATGCGGCAATTCGTTGAACCCCTTGATTCCAGTCATCTGAAGAACTACGACTGCAAATTCAATCCTTGCAAGCAGTTGTCGCCCTGCAAGCTCAAGCTGTACAGTGCATACTTTAATTTTTGTTATGTTTTCTATTCCGTAAATCTTCTCTTATTCCCCCCCCCCCCCCCGCCCCCCCCCCCCCCCCCCCCCCAACCTTCCTCGCTTGCTTTGGCTCTGCGTGTGATTGAATCCTTCGGACATTTGGTGCTACGATGAGATAATTCAGTTCTGTTCCCAGGAGAAGCTACCGCTATCAACAACGTGTTGAATTTTTAAAACAGACGGCATGTCTTAAAGTTTGGTGCAACGGCTGCAGGAAACATCATCTCTACAATGAAAGTTAAGTAAGTATCTTCAGTTTTTAAACCATGTTTTAGAGGTTTTAAATAGGATGCAAAAGCTTTAATCAAATTTATAGGCAGTGTTTGAATTTCACAATATTGTGCAAAATTGTGCAATCTCCTAACTGCCCTAAGTGGGAATGTTTTTGTCTTGCTAAGCTAACTAAGCTCGCTATTGAAACATGAAATCTAGTACTTTTTGTGCGAAATAAAGGGAGATACTTCTTTCCTACGTGGGATTTTGCTAAAATCATAGCTGTCTAACCATAGCTTTTCTGCCTTCGTGGGACTTTCTTACTTGCTGCATTCAACTGCTCACAACTCTGGAAACTTTCATTTCAATAGATTTGAATCAGTGCAAATCTATATTCACTGCAACATTTAACCTATATAACGCCAGAAACTTGTTTAAGTTCAACTCAGTGCATCTACATAAACTATAATAGTGACAATTTATAAATATCCAACAAACTTAAGTGCTACTAAACAGTGCCCGTTTAACGATCTTCCGCGACGCGTATCACGATGAGAGTAATACAATTGGCCAGACTTTAAATCGCATACTTCCCGCATTCCCATTTTCCTTTACTAACAATTTGGGGTAATTTAAACATTTTTTTGTAACTCAACGAAGCTTAGTCTAAATAGGCTCCCTCTCATTTTTCCAGGTATCACATTTCGTAATTACTGTATAAATACTCTATGTGGTTATAAATCCACATTTAATGTGCATTTTTTCCTGCTGTGCTCAGGAAGTTACAATTTCCCAATTGTTAAACTCTTGTATCTAATCTTGTGTAATCCAAGTTTCACTAATGTGACCTGTACTATTTGAATTTAGCATCTCTTAATTTCTGTATAAATAATCCATGTGATTATAAATCCACTTCATAATCCCTTTTTTATTCTCCTGCTTTGCCCAGGAATTTAGAATTACTTACTTAAAGCCTTTTTGCTTACTACAAAAGCATTTCTATAAATCTTTGGCATTCTACCTAGCCAATCTAAAGCAATATTTGTATAGTTCCAAACGAAATATCCACCCAAATTATAAAACTTTTTATTATTCTTATTATAGGTCCCAGACCTTTTAATTGTTCGAATGGTTGGGAAACCCTTGTGAGGGTCTATATTACCTTTGTTGTAGGTCTAAGACCTTCGAATTGTACAAATTGTTTCAAAATAGTTCTTAATTGTGCAAATTGTTTCAAAATACTTCTTAATTGTACAAATTGTTTCAAAATACTTCTTAATTGTCCAACTGTTGCAAAATACTTCTTACTTGCACAAATTGTTCCAAACTCGTTATTGTTGAGGCAATTAAAATTGCTATAATTTCTTGGAGTTACATTATCTTGCTTGAAGAGCTGTTAGGCATGACCTTTCCATCCATATCTTTTCTTTCGAATTACTTTCACATTCAAAGAAATAATCAAAAATACTGAATGCTAAGTTTACTAGAAACTCACAGAGCAAAACCTCTGCTAACATCTCTCAAAAGGCTTACTTTAGCTATTTCTAGGTGAATCATTAAAGGCTAGTATAGCTTGCTCAGCCAGCTTCCTACTTGAAGCGATTTTTGCTTTGTCCCGTGATTAACTGCTTAGAATTTTGGTTTTGTTTGAGTTAGGTTTGAGCGTCCTACCTTTCTAAACTTTTAGTCGGCACTCTGCTGGGTAAGAGTTTAGCCTTCTTTAAACGCAACAATTGGTGCTTTCTAATAAATTCTACTAAAAATAATAATAATCTTACTGAAAGCTCTGAAAGCACTTTATCTCTGTCCACTCTGGGGGCATTTGGTCTCTTTCTTAGGGATCCGGCCGTGGTGGGGATTAAAATTATTCCTGTTCATATCAATATCTTCAAAATATCAGAATTTTCCCAACACCATTTTCTTTCAGAAAAGAAAAGGTATAATTCAAAATTCCCTTGTTTGGGTTTCCTTGCAAGCGAGCAGTGTACCTACATCCTACATAGTACCCGATTTCCTGCTCGGGAGGGACGGGGCACTCAGTGCCTGTCTGCCGGCAACCTCAGCTAGCTTTGCTCGCACTATTTCACCAGATTATAGGAACTCGCTTTCTCGCCTTGCGTCCTACAAGCCTTAATCAAAATACTACTATTTTCAATTATCTAGCTGTATTATTTTCTTTTTCTTGGATTCTTTCCTTTCTGCCCAAAAGATTGTTTGCTTTCCCAAACCTTTTCCTTTTTTTTTTCTAATCATCTTCCCTCCGGTAGTGTCTAAGCCCAGGCTTAACCTACCAGTATATATCATATGTTGATTTTCAAAACTTAGCTTGTTTGGAGAAATTACGCATCGGGATATTTACTTGACCTATACAGATCTAGTATATGTCGCAATACGCATTTTTTCAAACATTGTATTTATCGCTAATTTTGTCGGTGTTTTATATAGTGCTTATAGTATCATTCATCACGTTATGGATACCATCGTATTGTTTACGTATCGGGTTCTATACCTCTCCCTAAGAAGCGTCAAAATCCTGCACACTGATCATTAAAATGGATGTAAATTTGCTGTACCACAAGAAATCCAACGTAAACTACACATTTCTCGGAACTAGAAAAAACAAACCTCCGCATGAGAGAAATTCTCGTTTTGAAATTTTCTTGAATATCGCTGTAATGTAATGAATACATTAAGAGGCTTCAGACATCAAGATCATCAACCCCGTGTAATCATAAACCAGTGTGATCAGCGTGATATTTGCACCTATCGTTAACTCAGGGGGGAAAAGAAATAAAAAAAGCCGGAAAAAGATAAAAATGGCACGGATGTCGAGCATAGGCTAAAGATATTATTTCAATACAGTTGTGATCCACATTTCCTGCATGGAATAACGTGGTTGCGGTTAAGATATAGATCTGGTTCCTCCTTTACGTGTCTTATCAAGCGAGACAAATGGAGCTTTGACAGTGTTACGTAAGAGGGAAGAACTTGGCTGTGTACAAGAAACTTCTTCTTATACTCGTTTAACAAGGAGACACCAGTGCAAATAAACATTTCAATCTAGAGTGTACTAATAGAAACAAGAAGTTCCGTGAAGAACAGCCTACTTTTCATGCCAATGATTATTCTACAGAATATGAACCTATCTAGAATAATGACGAAATTAAGTTGGTAATATCGAAATATCTAATTAGTTCAAAATATACCTGGTATAATGTAGCCTAATAGAGCACTACAGTTGGCAGCCCTGGTGACTGAATATATTCTTAGTTCCATCTCTTAAGGTACAGAATACAAAATTTGGTTGAAGTCCAATGGACGTTACATGCAGCTGGACATTGGATCTATCAACACGCGTAAAAGCATGTTGGCAACAATGTCATGCGTGTACTGGTCAGAAATAATCTGAAATATTATGATATCTTGTTGTGCCAATTTTGGATGAAATACATTTGTTAGTATAGAAGTTACGTGTATTTTAAAATTGGACGTATCAGCAGGCATAGAATCATGTTGGCAGAACTGCCTTGCATTAATTACTCCAAATGTATCTAGAATGTCAGGTGCTATACGTGTGCAAAAGTATAGAGCTGTTGGCTTGCATACTTTCTGATATATTGATATTAGGGTAAAAAAATATAGACAGCATTTATTAAGAGTTGGCAGCCCTGATTGCTCTTAACAATACTAATAGTAATATCTGTTATGGTACACATAGCACATACGAAATTTGGTTGAAATCCAACTGATAGTATAGAAGTTACATGTATTTAAAAATTGGTACTATCAGCAGGTTTATAATCATGTTGGTAGAACTGACGTATTTAAGTTACTCCAAATTAATCTAAAATCTCAGAATATACGTGTCATAGTTTAAAGCTGTTGGCTTGCATACTTTCTGATATATAGGTATTTGGATGAAAAAAAATAGAGAGAGCAATTATTAACAGTTGGCAGCCCTGGTGGCCTTAAGAATACGCTCAATCATATCTGTTTAAGTACAGATATTACATACGAAATTTTGTTGAAATCCAATTGATAGTGTAGAAGTTATATGCATTTAAACATTGGACCTATCAGAAGGCTTAACATTATTTCGGCAACACTGTCATGGTTGGCCTCCTGGAAATTAAACTGAAATAGTCTTATCTACATGTGTGACAATTTTGGAATACCTCCCATGCATACCTTGCAAGATATCCAACATGGAGCTCAAATTTCTAGTGCGTTTTTTTTCAGCAGTTGGTAGCACTGACATCATATTCAAATATGGACGTGAGATATTCCGGTGCCCATCTTTACTCATACTAAATTTGGTTTTGATTGCTGCAGCCGTTTAGGAGTTGATAGGGGTGACACACACACAGTCAGACAGACAGACAGACAGAAGGACAGACAGACAGACACACATTTTCCCGGATCGATCTCATAAGTCTACTTTTCCTCATTTTTGCAAAATGAGGAAACTAGGCTAGAAATCCCTCTCTGCATGCCTGAAGGTCGAGGTAGATTTTACTGGGCAAAGAGAAACAATTCGAATTCATTAAATTTGCCAATTGTTATATACCTACAAGAGTTCCATATGTTTAGCAAACCTTCTTATAACTCCGAAAACATTTTGCTCATCCCTTAGCGTAAGGGTGGGTTATATAGAAAATGCATTCAGGCAAACGTTTTTGTAATTTTTAGAGGAATATGGTTTTTTGGTTGCTTGGAGGGTTCCTCAGTTTAGGGGCTGCAACAACGCGGTCATATAGCTCCGTGTACTTTGGGTATGTGTAGAATCTGACTGATAACCGGTGTTAATTGTGATGGCTGTATTAGTGTGCGTTATCTGTAATTGAGGCAAGGACTGCAGACGATCAATTTCAACTAGTTCCTGCTTTTGCTACCAAATGCTACCGTCAACGAGACCTAGCTGTGAACTTGGCTACTAGATGCCGCCGCAACAGGCACCTGGAGGCGAACGTTAGAATTTAATAGAGCGTTAATCAAATCTAACTTACAAATGTAGCTTTACACAATTGTAGTTAGTGGAAGGTTCTTTTACATGCCATAAATCTATGACTTGGGCCCGCTGGCTCTACTTCCCCTCCTAACGAAGGCATACTGAGATTTTTAACATTCTTAAAAATCCGACGACTTTGGCCGGGTTTGAACCCGTGATCTCCGGCATAGAAGTTTAGCATGCTACCAACTGCGCCACCGAAGCCGCCTTAGGGGAGTATTGACCATGAGAAACGGTTGTGATATTGTGCCTTTTAAGGGAGGTGTATTTTTTCTATCAAAGCTGCATTTATTCCACCCCTATGGTCAACGGTTGATAATATCAAAAACTTTACTGCGATAAGTTTTTAGCCCATATCCGAAGAACAGTATGAACTTTGAATGGATTGATTTTTCACATACCGAACTAAGAAAGTTATTGCGATACTTCACATTTTCGAAAAAGGCCCCCCATTCCCACCCCTTGGTCCGAACGAACTGTCTATTGACGAACTCTCCGAGATTTTGAACGGCTATATTTTCTGTATACATTTGAAAGAGATTGATGCAAAATAACGGTTGTTATCGCGTACATTTTAACTATAGAGTATCCAACGTTTAGAAAAGACTGTGGAGCCTTATGGCGACAGTGTTGCAAACTCTAGGCTGAGGTAGCGCTGACGTCATACGTTATGTTCACCCGCTTTGAGTACTGTTCTTTCATAAGTTAGCGAGACAACACAAACCCCAGGAGCTACCTGAAGTAGAACACGCACAGGAAGGAGCAGTTTCGCAGGTGTTAACGGATTGGACCAGTATTAAGGATACCGTACGCGAAGAGAACCAATAACGGCATTCATTTCGTTGTGATATGACGCATTACTGATTGACAGATGTCGAGAGCACAGCCCTTCTTTCCATCTCGGATGTACTGTATGCTGACGATATTAACAATTTTTACGTCGGCAATACTGTTGATCATCACTTTTTTTGTTATTAGTTAGGCTATAATTTAGTTGCTTTCAATTTTATTCTTGTTGTTTTGTTTAGATCAATATTTGTAATATTGTAGTGAGTTAGCCTTGCGTTTGGGGGCGAGCAGCTGTGAGCTTGCATTCGAGAGATAGTGGGTTCAAACCCAACTGTCGGCAGCCCTGATTCGATCGAACAGAAAATAAAACAGACACACAACAGTAACACCAATGACGGATAGTGCTTCAGAACTTATGTTGCCGGCGGAACTGAGCACGTGCTCCACTTCGGGCGATCATGCAGCACTGGACGAGGCTCTTCTTTCCAGCGTACTAACCTCGAAAATTCTTAAATCACTAAGACGAAATAGAAACGATAATTGTATGCAATAACAAAGGTAATCAATTGGCAGATAATTGTAGGAAGATATTATGACAAAAATATATGTGTTCAGAGTTCCTTCATGATGAAAGGTGAGGTAACAAAACCAGTGTAGGGGGGGGGGTTCCGTTAAAAGTAGAAGTCCATAAGAACCACAGTCTTTTCTAAACGCTGGATGCTCTATAGCAACCCGCCCCGGCTTCGGCTGGGAACAGTCATGAATGCATTACGTGATAAGCGCTTTTTTTTGTCGATGTCAATGGACTACGACCTATATCCGATTTACTTCTCGGTATGATGGATTAAAATCACTGACTGGACTATTAATTATATTATCATGGAGAAGCATGTGCAACGAATTATTTTCATACGTAATTTAAGAATGGCGAGGTGCATGAAACACATATCCCCCTTCCGTCCAATCTTAACTTGGCTGTGTATTTTGCGGAACGAAAAGCTCACAGGCGAAATGAAGAAAAGCCGAGTTGCACTTCCAGGGAAATTCCAAATACAACCACTCTTCTCTGAAGTCCTAACTCAACACGACTCGACAGTTTGCTGCTGGCTGTATCTGGAGTAATAGGCTCGCCCACTAGCTAGGCTGTAACTGAGGTGATAGGTTCACCCCTAGCTAGCTCGTAAACTGTCGCCTCAGTAATTAAATGGAAATTGTTGGAAGAAATGAAGACGTAAAACACTTATAGTGGGCGATGTATTGAAGATAGAGATATGCTCTCCTGGACTTTCTGGTATAACTTTTCATGCTGAACAATTCTTACACTCATAGTACCGGTATATAGATATTTTTAACTGTTTGCCCAGCGTAAGCTTAAAAAGTGCACGGACGCCAGGTTTTTTCTTTTTCGACATTTCACTGAAATCGTTACTGCTTGGCTTTCTTTGAACATAAATAAATTATTTTCTACAGAAACCTTCCTCGAGATATCCTTTACAGAATGATGAAAATCGCATCAAAATCCATCCAGTAGTTCTAGAGATTATCCGTGACATCCATGAATCAGGGACTTTACTAAGTAGAGATATAACTTTGAAACTCACGGTGATTTGGGGGTATGGGGAATGTGAAACGCGAAGATATGTCGAAATATTCTGCAAGTCGTGACATGGTAGGACTACCGATTGCAATAGATAGCTTTCATATAAAATCTGCCTAAACTGCAAAGAATAACTGCATTCATTAAGAAATGACAATAGGGCGCCTATAATAGGTATTAGTTTGAAATATGCGCCACGACCACAACGGGGAGCTGCTGCGAGTCCGAAGATTGGAGGTTTGAAACCCGGTGTTAACAGTGACCATCCTGGGTGTGGTTCGTCCTGGGAGTCCTTTGCCGACCCTTTGCTCGTTACTAGGACTACTTCTGTAGCATGTTTTATTAAATTTAGTTCAGTCATTTAGGAACTGATAGGGGGATTAGTATATATATACACACAGAGATAGATAACACACAAACATAAGAATATCTCGCCTGCGTAGATCTCGTAAGGCTAGTTTCTCAACCAAAATTAGATTAAAATACGAACCAACCAAAACAAGAAACTATAATACAAGTTCAAACCGGTATAATTACATAATTCCCAATTCCCATCTCTAGAGTTAACAGCCAAGCAATCTGACTTGGAAGCCTTTATATGGAGTTGAAAGGTCGCTTGAGCTCTTAGCTCTCGCAGTTAAGAAGCGCAGGTGTGCTTCATAAGAAGGGAGGTGGTGCACTATTGGCTACTCTTGTGGCACCAATTGCCCGCTGATGAGCCATCTTGGTGTTCCTAGGCGAAACCCCACGCAAGACACGGCAAAGAACTAGAAGAATTGCTGAGTTTTAATCTGATTTGGTTTTCCTCAAAAAGGCCCTCACAAGTTCCGTTGCTATTGACTCCTTTGCCGACTGTCATTGACATATCGCTCAGTTCGAAGAGGACGAGGCGCAACACTTGTTCCACCCTCCGCTTGTATCAATCAGTGTTGCCAATTTGGAGTTGTTAGCACCAGATCTGGTGTTTCTGAAGTTCGTCTGGTGCCAGAAATGTTCTAATAGCGCCATAGGAAAATACTGGTGTTATTTCAATAAAACGAATGCCAAATCTGGTGCTTAACGGATTATCCCATGAAATTGTCTCCTATGACAAATAAGTAAATCCCGAAAGCCATGTAATAGTTTTAATTAAGTTAATCAATTAAGATAGGCAATGTTCTGCCTTACACGAGTCAAGGTCAACACTCCAGCAAGGGAAGTCCCGGAAATTCTCATTATCGTGCATAAGTGCTAAGTAAGAGCAACATGCAGGGCTCAGTGCAAGTGCACTTGTACAAATAATCCACCTATCATCTATTTTCTTCCCAGCTCCCACGGGATTTCCCAGTTCCATGCGAAGGCAGGCTCCCTCACTCTAATGCAGAAGTAGGGAGTGTGTTTAGCCAAGTTTAATTGGTGAAAACAAAATAAAGAAATCCCATAAAAGTTCAAAAATTGCATTTCATTCTGTGTGTGCGATTTGGACTAAAAACAGAGGGAAAATGCCATCACGACTACGATCTTCCGAAGGATATAATAGTGGCCAAATATGGAAGTATGCAGAGCTACAGCAGTACTACACCTTCCTGCTCTAAAGATATAATAGCGGTAGCAGGCACCGCAAGTGAAGACGATTTTAATGAAAGAAATGTAAGTAAAAAGACGTTTATATAATTATAATTTTTGGTGTTTTGCTAGTGTTTTGAATGATAGAGTCCAGCTGGTGCTTTCCTTGTGTTTTAAAGCATAGGGTTTAGTTCTTTCCCATTTCAGGATTTGGCAACACTGGTAGCCATGCCTACCTGACAGGTTTCTACGGCCAATGTGCGTGGTTAGGGGATGCCAAGATCTTGCCTCTTCATGTCGTACATAAGAATGTACATTGTGTAAGTAAACCTCTAGATGAGTAATTGATTGTCTCGCTGAATGAATGAGTACCCGAATGGATGATGAATGAATGTAAGGAGTGTTTGAGGTGATGAAAGTGCGAACTTGAGAGAGTGAGTGAACAGGATAAAATTAACTATATTAATATTTTTATTAATATTCTAAATATGCAAAATGATAATGCAAATATCGTTGTAAAAAACGAAATGCAGATGTACTGCTCGAGTCTAAGCTGCGTGTACCTGAGAGGAATGTGCACTGCAGACTATGAGTAGTGGTGGTGACGAGTGATAAGGTTTCTCGGTCCTTGCGTAGTAATAGAAGCAAATACATTCGTCGGTGACTCACTCACTCATTCCCTACGCCACACTGGTTTCAGAAAAGACCCTATGTTAGCAGTATTGGAAGAGATGAGAATGTCAGGTGACACGGCGGGCTGTCGACAGGCTCCTACCCTGCCTCTGCCCTTCATCCCGCAAGTTTACAGAGCTTAGACGCGAGCAGTAAGTTATGCCAGTAAAGCATAAACTATGTATGTGGGGCTTGAGAAGGGGAAGAGGAAGAGGAAGGAGAGGAAGAAGAAGATGAAGAGGAAGAAGAGGAGGAAGAAGAAGAGAGAAAGAAGAGGAAGAAGAGAAGAAGAGGAGGAAGAAGAGGAAGAGGAGGAAAAAGACTACTCTAACAATCAGTTACCCTATTACAGTCACTGCAGAAACACAGGTTAGCAGACAAACTCAACACACTCCCAAGTATAGAAGACTGGTAATCGAGATGTTTCAAACCACTTCTTCTTCTTCTTCTTTTCTTTAGCTTTTGTACCACAAATTAGCAGGGCCTGCTTTTTTGGTTCTCTGTCGCCATATTACACGACTGTGTGCCATGTCAGGATGAAGTCAGGCAATTTTTGAATCGTATTTACAGCAAACATCTGGAGATAAACTATAGTAAGCATTAACTCACCGGTCTTAGTCGCTTCAAGATCAATCGCCGTCAGGGCCTCGTGCAGCTTTGTTGACTGATCGAGAGATTGAAATGGTGTTCCGACTGCAACTTTACGTGCTGAGGTTTGCTGACTCAACGCAAGGAGCAGCTGTGGAAAAAAAAACATATGACACTTTTATGGCGGTTCTTTTAAAATAAAAGTGAAGCAAACATTCACTTGCTCACTATCGCTCACTCTTTCACTCACTCACACATTCAAATACCCACTCGCTCTCTCAATTACTCGCAAAGGAATAAACACTTCGTTTATAAGGATACGGCGTATTACACCATCGATGTTTCACGACATCGATGTTTCACGTAGTAATGAACCATACCAAGAAATGCAGTTTAGTCTGTGTCACCAAATAAGTTGCTAAGGATAAAACTTTATCACGCGTTGGTTGGTTCCTCAGTTTAGGGACTGCGACAACGCAGTCATGTAGCCCCGTGTACTTTGGGTGCGTGTAGAATCTGTATGATAACCGGTGTTAATTGTGATGGCTGTATTAGTGTGTGTTATCTGTACTTCAGGTAAGGACTGCAGACTTTGAATTTTTCCAAGTAGTGAGCCCTTGTGGGTGGCACAGGCATCGAAACCATAATCTTTTAAGGCATGAAAGGAAGAAAGGCTACAGACTTGAGTACAACTTGGAGCTGGCAAGAGAGGGCTAGATGAGATCACCGAGTATGACGCACAGGCGATAAGGCGATGTGCTGTAACTTTATGCAAGCTGCATCTGAGATCATCGTGGCCTACGTGCGAGAAACAGTTTGCGTTGGTAAATGTAATCGACCAGCAAAACTTTCCATTGAAATGAGAGATATAGAAAACCTAATAAGAAGTCCTAAGTCGACAATAAATTGACAACACTGTTTGAGAGGTGTGGCCAGGAAATTGGTAAAATAATAGATTTGAGCGAGAATACGCAAAATTATTGAAAAATCTTCGCGGGAATGTGAACCATTCAAGAAATAAGAATTCTTAGGAATATAAAAGTTGGTAATTAATGAACAGTATAGAAGTGATGGCTCAGCACTACGTAATGCAAGGAGTGGCTTACCAGAAGCCCACAGTGGGGTGCAATAAAAATTACTACCCACACCCTACAGGAGTACATTTGGTTTTTTATTAATATGTTCTCACGACCGAATTTTGGAAATTTTGGTATTATTGAGACGTTGAGATCGTGAGCTCCAAGGAGGTAATTTTTTTGAAAGCGTGCGACGCTTACTTTAGAAAATAATTTTTAGAGGGATCGAAACTACTTTATTTTTAGCAGAATCAAATATAAACCCACCGAGCGCAAGGGAAATCATGCAGTCTACAGTCACTCTTGAGGGAGTCGCTGCACCAATTACCATTCAGCAGAAAGTGCTGCTTGGCGAAGTTATAATTAGTCTTCATAATTCCTGTTGGGGGAAGATTATAATCGAGCTACTGAACCCATGTACCATAGGCTCGAAAGGGAGTCGAATCCATATATTGTGTGAAATGAATGAAAGAATCATACAGTTTCTAAGGGAACGGAGAGAGATTTCAAGCCGGGATTCTAGCCTAACATTGCGCAAGCTGCAGGACCAGGTGTTCATAAGATGAGCTCATGCCTCTTGACATTTATAAGGAGCCAGTCATGGATATTATTAGAACGAGTGGAAAGTTTGGACTGTAAGACAGAGAAGCTCGACTCGGAGATTGCTCTTACGTTGCAGGAAAACGGCAACCTCGCTGCTGAGTCAGAACAAGAATAATTAAATTTAACCCGTTTACGAGTATAAAAATAAGTAAACAAATACAGTACGGTGAATCATTTCGAATTAGAGATTTTTGTGTAAAGAAAAACCCTTTAATAATTGCA
The DNA here is from genome assembly GCA_946902985.2 of Meconema thalassinum. NCBI lineage: Eukaryota > Metazoa > Arthropoda > Insecta > Orthoptera > Tettigoniidae > Meconema > Meconema thalassinum. The sequence goes on from OX336396.1 coordinate 169,256,768, forward strand.
CAAGAGAAAAGTGCAAATGCAGCAGACGTCATCGGGAATTCACCGGGACCCAAGGAGTGGGAGAATTAAAAATGAACAGCAACACCCACACAGTTGAAGACTAAAAATTAATTAATATCTCGGAAATGCACGATCGATTTCCATGCACAGGAAGATCATTTTACGTTTGGAAGACGAGCTTTCTGGAGATATAATTTTTATAATTGTGCGACAATTAGTTCAAAAGTTGGTCACGAAAAGGACTAGGATTTTATCTTTTTTTGACTGAAGAGTATAAATCTCCTGGCCTCACCAAGCCAATCATGCAGTTTCAAACGGCCGGAAGGCACGTCACTGTGCTACATCACACATCGTACATGCAGTTTTCGACAGTCCAGGGGGGCGTTACGCTGGATCAATGCAGTTACTAGTCCGTCCAGGGGACGTGACGCTGGAGCATCATAACCATGCAGTATTCAAGAGCCCGTGAGGGGGACGTCACGCTGTATCAGTACATGCAGTCTACGATAGCCCAGGGAGGCGTTACGCTGTATCAGTTCATGCAGTCTACAAGCACACCGTGAGCGAAGGTGCTGCATCACATCGTATACGCAGTATTAGTCCGTCCAGAGGGGCGTTACGCTGTATCAGACATCGAAGGCAGTTAACCAGTACTCCTTGAGGGGAGAAACGCTGTATCCGACAGCCACGGGCGTTGAAGTATCAGTAACTTGCGTGCCTCCGGAAGGAGTTGCAAAGAAGAAATATTAAAGTATCGCCGTGTTGAAAAATTAGGAAAATCCTAGTTACAGGATTTAGGTCCGACAGTGCAAAGTTTATCGTAAAAGTTCATAAAATACAGTTAAAGCAGGCTGCGAACTTAGGATTAAGGCGATAGGTCTTTCAGTAAATGACCAAAAGTATCATAACGTTCGGAAGTACCGGAACAGCGAGATAAACAGTTTATCAATTTTAAAGAACCCGAACAGGGAAAAACAGAGTAAGGTTCGCAACGTATTTCAGAAAATTAGAAGTGCGAGAACCGAATAAACAAAGAAGAACGGAAACTATAGACATTGTCTCAAGAAAGCAGACGAACTATTCTAAAGCACTAAGACTCGAGAAGTATTAGTGGCTAAAAAATCCATAGGTCACCGATAGGTTATCGAGGGGACCTCGATCAGAACAGACTTTCGCTAGGATCGATAAACCAGATCTAAAAGGGGAGCCGTTCAAGCTAGAGAAATAGCCGATCATCAGGAACAGGATTCGAAGAATTGTTATTCCAGGGAATAAGTAGATGATTCGAGACTTTCGTATTCTGCAGGATAGGAAGCCGACATTGAATAAATTTCACCCTTGGAGACGGGAGATTAAGAGGTCACGTGTGATAGGCTAAAAAAGACGGCCTAGTGATCAAAAGTTGTGAAGTGTAAATATATCAAGATTGTGTGTTAAAAGTAATATATTTTTAGTGTTTTAGTGTGTGTTCTAAACGGATACACCAGTGTATTAAAAATGTTGTCAGTGTTAAATGTATTGAATATGTGTCAAGAAATGTCGGTACATGAGACGAATTTGTACAATATGGAGTAAGTCAAGAAGGTGGGCCAAAATGACACATCGAATGAGAATAAAGGTCAGAAAACGACCTTAGACATGTGAGTAAAGATTTTCATTATGTTTTGGTGTCGGGGAAATTTTTGTGTACAATTCCACCGGAGTTTTGAGTAAAAGGGATGTTTTTAAATAAATAATAACTAAATAAGAACGCGATCTGAACAAAAATAAAGTTTTGAGAAATAATTATGTGAAAGAATAAATCCTGTAGAGGAAATGCCTGGAATAAAATGTCAGTGTATTTGACGAATGTTATAAAGGCAAGCTTAATAATAATAATTATAATGGCAGATATTTAAATAAAGGTAAATTTGAATTATATGAAAGAAATAGCTTTTGAGCTTTTGTAAGGAATGAAGACATGATGTGAATAATAATAATAATGACAAGGTAAAGAAATCTAAATAAAGATTAAATTGAATGATATAAAAATATAGAGCGTTGGAGCCTTAACAAATGTATAAGACATGATGTGAATGCATGTTCTTAAAATGGAGCGATTTATTGTCAACGGAAAAGATAAATATAAAAATTGAGTTATGTATCAATTGTTACTATGAAATTTATCAGTTCTTTGGAAGACATTTGGCCGTAAAGTAATATATAGCGCAATGGAACGCAATTAAATAAAAAGTCACGCTAGGAATGCGTAGAATTTTAATGTACTTGGTAAATTACTTATGAGGGGTAGTTGATTGTATTGAATTGAGATATGTTGTAAGTCCTCTAATTGTGACGTAGATCACGAGGCCATGTGTGTGTTATTATATAAAGGGAGCAAATGTATGGTATTATTGAGCGTAGATCCTGTAAGCTACGGCTAGACCCTAAATCGCGTCTTGTATAAGTCCTCCAATGTGGAAATGGTTCCCGAGGCATGTTAAGAGATTCGAACTTAGAATCCTCTTGTTGTTGAAGCCCCTTATTATTCGTCGTAGAATGTGTATTACTCTTCCCAATCAACGAGGACCCTTCAGAATTAATAAATGCCAAGGTTACGAGAGTGGTTTATGAGCCAAAGAATATTGTTGAAAGTGAGAAGAGAAGTTAAATGCCAGGTCTCTCCATAGAATTGAAAATAAAATGAAGGTTTGTTTTAAAAGCATTGAAGAGAGCTCCAACCGTAGGCTAGACAGGGAGCCGCCCTCCCTGTCATAAATCACGCTCAAGTAATTGACCAGACCCTAGCCGCATGAGGGTTGGGGAAAAGGCTATTTGTAAAAAGTGCTGAATACACCGTGAGTGTTTAAAAGTTGTTAATGACCCGGGTGTTGAACCGAGGTCCTTGTAGATTGATATTATCGCTTGCCAGTTCAGATCGTAGTTTTCTTATGTGATAATGGTCTTATAAGACAAATGAATTAAATAGAAATCCCTATTGTAATATTGTATGGAAATAAGGAATCCACGAGTTTTGTGAAGATAACTAGATTTCGGGAGTAATCATAGTTTTTGACTTTGTCAAGTAATCTTTATAACTCTGGAGTACACAAGTAGTTTCCCGATCACCGTAGTGAATTTGCAAAACTTGAGAGAGGTGGTAAATACTGAGAACATATGAAATGCCCAAATATTGAAGTAGATGATTAACATGTAATTTCAAATGTAATTATATATTTGTTTTGATGATAAGAAAAGATAAAAATAGTTCTTGAGGTGTACAAAAGAATGACACCATTATTATGGGAAAGTATCGAGCCAAAGAAGCTCATAGTTATATGGAACTTTAAGATAGGTACTTTATGGAAGTGAAAATAATCATGAATTGTTGGTTTTAAAGAAAACCATGTGTTTTAATCTAATATTTGTTTTATTCTTACGTTATTCCTTGTTCACTTTGAACAAGTAGAAAGATATTGGTCAGTAGTTTATTTGTTTTATTGTTTGTAGCGCCATAATTTTGATTAATTAAATGTGCTAAAATAGGAGTTGATTTTGTTGTTATTTTTGCAAGTGTATCCTCTATTTAATCCAAAATGTGTAAGTCACAGAGTGGGAGAACTTACCGCAGCCCCGAAAATCCCGAATTGAGCAATGCTGGCATACTGTGATTTGCATATTTCTTGCTGAATGGGCACAGGGGGGGGGGTGAATAGAAGTACTGTGCTTGGATTAATCATTAGAGGAACACTAAAGACGGTCGATTCATGTAAAAGTAAAGTAATGATAGGAGTAGCTACAACGTATAATGTTAACTGACCGCATGGGTCCCTAGAAACTCACACCGAACAGCCCTGGATTAAACGACCCCCTACCAGACATTTCATGGCGCCCAGTACGCAGGGATGAGTTTTCCTAGGGAAACCCCGAGTTTTCTCGAAAAATCAAAATTTTCATTTTTTTTTGAAAAAAAAAATGGTTTTTCGAAATTTTGAATTTTTAAATACTTCCATAAAGGTCTTTGAGTTTGAATAAGAACATCAAAAGGGTACGGTGTAGTAAAAACCCGTACCAAAGTAAATTTTTGAAGAAATTGGGACACAAAAGTTCAGATTACCATCTCTCAAGCATGTTTTAGCGATGTGGCATGAGTAGCCCACTGTATTTTAATATGATGTCATTAAGTGAAGAGAGGCGGAGGCTCTCGGAAGATGTAAGGGCCGAGAGTCCAGATAAATGTAAAATTACAGGTGATAAAGAGTACCCAAGTAAGGAAATTGTAAAGGTTTCTGTAGAAAGCATGCGTGCACCTGGAGACATAGTTACACGAAGAGAAGGTAACATGTCTGCAGAAAACAGGGTAACAAATGAGCCTATAGAGCTCCAAATGGAAAAGGAAAAATGTAAACCGATTCCAAGGGAGAATGTAATTAGCACAGAGGATAATAATAGAAATGGTAATTCAAAGTCTCACGTAGAAATGCAGGTTCAAGAAGGCTCGGAAAGCGAAAGCGGAAAGAATGATAGTCTTAATATTCCACCTCAGGAGAATATAGAATTGGCTTCGTTAAGGGATATAGAGCTGTACGCAGAAATGATTGAAAAAGTACGTCAGAAATATGATGAATCGATAGAGAAATTTGGGAAGATGCATTTAGGACTAGGGCCTAAAGAATTCAAAGAAATTGATGAGCAATTACAGAATATTCTACGGAAAAGGGATAGTGTAGATAAAATCCTTAGTGAATTAAGGGGAAAATTGGGCAAGGTATCTGAACAAGAAGTAAAGGAATTATATATTCAAGTTGTAGTAGATATGAACATAATAAGACGGGAATTCGTAAAAAGATTGGATCAAGAAGGATTGATTGAATTAAGTTCCTGGACAGAGCAGAAAAAGGTTTTAGAAGAAATGCAGGAAATACATAGAAAACTGAAGGAAATATATAATAAATGGGAGAATATTCAGTCATCATTTAAATATGAAGAAGTAGATAAAAGGAAGGGAGTCCAAGAACAAATGGATCAAGTGAGATATAAGTACGGGAAAATGATGGATTATATACAAGAAATATTGGATAAAAGTGATATCAGAACTGTTCATGAGTTAACCGAATTAAGAGAAGTCAAAATTCCGGAATATGAAGAAATATTAGAGGCCGTCCAAAAGAAATATGAGGAATACATGTTGGAGCAGAACCGTCAGGCAAATGAAATAGTTGCCCAAGATGAAAAACAAGCCGAAATTGCAGAAGAAAAAGAAGTCACGGTGCCAGAGGAGCCCGAAATTGGTATTAGAGAAGAAAAACAAGAAGTAGAAATCGTAATGACTCCAGTGGAAATTGAAGAAAACCTTGAGATCCTTCCTGAAGAAGATATGGAGACTCAAGATGAAATAGTAATTCCAGACCAGGAGGATAGCCAAAATGAAAACGAGCTGCGAAGTGAAGAAAATCATTTTGATAAAAAGGTTGAGCTGAAAGATCAAGAAATATTCTCAGAACAGAAATAATGAAAGAAGCGGAAGTTGAAGAGATGGAATTAATAATTCCTGAAGAAATGGAGGAAGTACAAGAAATGATAATAGAAACTATCGTCGAAACACCGATAGAAGCAGAGGTTCAAAATTTCATAGAAATTGAAAAGGAAAACCCCGAAGAGATTCAGGAAGATCAGGAAGATAAAGGGGCATTAGAAGAAGAAGAAGAAGAAGAAGGACCAAAATTAAAAGCACAGATCCTTGAATTAATGATTAAATATCAGGACTGGCAACAAAAGAAAAGAGAAATGGAAAGAGGTCCAAACACGAGCCAAGAAAACCTCAAAGGAAAAGATGAGATTGTGGGAGATAATGAAAAGAAGGAAGGAGATGCCTTTGAAGAAAATCAGGAAAGAGGAAAACCGCCATTGGTAGTCGGTTTACCAGAAAATAGATACCCCATGGAATTTGAGAAAGGAGGAGATACAAGGTACGATGACTTATAGAAAGAGGATGCACAGGCATACTTCAGTTGGAAGCTCAGTAAAAAGAAAAGGAATGAAAGAAAGGAAAATGGGAAAATGGAGATCTGAAGGATCTAAAGAATTGGAAGAGTCGAAAAAAGAAATACTCTTTCGAAATGCCATCTCGATGCGAGATGAAGGAAAGGATTATTCCACCATAACCAACGGGTAAAGCCAGATGCAACCGTTAAAGAATAAGAGGAATAAAATTAATTTTGTTTGAAATACCATCTCAAAAAGAGATGAGGAAGGTGGTAGAAAACCGAAAAGAGTCAGGTGAGGTTAGACCGAGCTCTTAAGAATTAAATGAAATTTTACAGACTTGAGGAGTCTGACAATAATAATGATGAAGTTACGGGTAAAGCCATTTGCACCCGTAATGCATTAAAATAAGGTCATTAAGTTGACAATATGTAATAAAAAGAGAAACAGACCGGCAGGATGTCCGTCTTATGAAAAGAAAAAAAGAAACAAACTGTTTGACTCAAGTTTGGAGAGCATACACCAGACTAGAGGAAGACTAACAAAACACCCGAACGTGACAAGAAATTTATGACCCTGTGTGTAGTCGACCACTAGGGGAATGAATGAATGAATGGGACCTTTAAGAAGACCCAATACAAATACAAACCAGAGAGGAAGGAAACTTTAAAGGAATAAAGAAACAAAAAGTACGAAGAACGTTATGATGGCTTCGACTATTAAAGGAAAAATAAGATTTTTATAAATAAGTGAAATAAATTTCCTCAAAATTTTTCGAAAATGTATTAACCTAAGGAGGGGTGAGATGAACCCATGTACCATAGGCTCGAAAGGGAGTCGAATCCATATATTGTGTGAAATGAATGAAATAATCATACAGTTTCTAAGGGAACGGAGAGAGATTTCAAGCCGGGATTCTAGCCTAACATTGCGCAAGCTGCAGGACCAGGTGTTCATAAGATGAGCTCATGCCTCTTGACATTTATAAGGAGCCAGTCATGGATATTATTAGAACGAGTGGAAAGTTTGGACTGTAAGACAGAGAAGCTCGACTCGGAGATTACTCTTACGTTGCAGGAAAACGGCAACCTCGCTGCTGAGTCAGAACAAGAATAATTAAATTTAACCCGTTTACGAGTATAAAAATAAGTAAACAAATACAGTACGGTGAATCATTTCGAATTAGAGATTTTTGTGTAAAGAAAAACCCTTTAATAATTGCACAAGAGAAAAGTGCAAATGCAGCAGACGTTATCGGGAATTCACCGGGACCCAAGGAGTGGGAGAATTAAAAATGAACAGCAACACCCACACAGTTGAAGACTAAAAATTAATTAATATCTCGGAAATGCACGATCGATTTCCATGCACAGGAAGATCATTTTACGTTTGGAAGACGAGCTTTCTGGAGATATAATTTTTATAATTGTGCGACAATTAGTTCAAAAGTTGGTCACGAAAAGGACTAGGATTTTATCTTTTTTTGACTGAAGAGTATAAAACTCCTGGCCTCACCAAGCCAATCATGCAGTTTCAAACGGCCGGAGGCACGTCACTGTGCTACATCACACATCGTACATGCAGTTTTCGACAGTCCAGGGAGGCGTTACGCTGGATCAATGCAGTTACTAGTCCGTCCAGGGGACGTGACGCTGGAGCATCATAACCATGCAGTATTCAAGAGCCCGTGAGGGGGACGTCACGCTGTATCAGTACATGCAGTCTACGATAGCCCAGGGAGGCGTTACGCTGTATCAGTTCATGCAGTCTACAAGTACACCGTGAGCGAAGGTGCTGCATCACATCGTATACGCAGTATTAGTCCGTCCAGAGGGGCGTTACGCTGTATCAGACATCGAAGGCAGTTAACCAGTACTCCTTGAGGGGAGAAACGCTGTATCCGACAGCCACGGGCGTCGAAGTATCAGTAACTTGCGTGCCTCCGGAAGGAGTTGCAAAGAAGAAATATTAAAGTATCGCCGTGTTGAAAAATTAGGAAAATCCTAGTTACAGGATTTAGGTCCGACAGTGCAAAGTTTATCGTAAAAGTTCATAAAATACAGTTAAAGCAGGCTGCGAACTTAGGATTAAGGCGATAGGTCTTTCAGTAAATGACCAAAAGTATCATAACGTTCGGAAGTACCGGAACAGCGAGATAAACAGTTTATCAATTTTAAAGAACCCGAACAGGGAAAAACAGAGTAAGGTTCGCAACGTATTTCAGAAAATTAGAAGTGCGAGAACCGAATAAACAAAGAAGAACGGAAACTATAGACATTGTCTCAAGAAAGCAGACGAACTATTCTAAAGCACTAAGACTCGAGAAGTATTAGTGGCTAAAAAATCCATAGGTCACCGATAGGTTATCGAGGGGACCTCGATCAGAACAGACTTTCGCTAGGATCGATAAACCAGATCTAAAAGGGGAGCCGTTCAAGCTAGAGAAATAGCCGATCATCAGGAACAGGATTCGAAGAATTGTTATTCCAGGGAATAAGTAGATGATTCGAGACTTTCGTATTCTGCAGGATAGGAAGCCGACATTGAATAAATTTCACCCTTGGAGACGGGAGATTAAGAGGTCACGTGTGATAGGCTAAAAAAGACGGCCTAGTGATCAAAAGTTGTGAAGTGTAAATATATCAAGATTGTGTGTTAAAAGTAATATATTTTTAGTGTTTTAGTGTGTGTTCTAAACGGATACACCAGTGTATTAAAAATGTTGTCAGTGTTAAATGTATTGAATATGTGTCAAGAAATGTCGGTACATGAGACGAATTTGTACAATATGGAGTAAGTCAAGAAGGTGGGCCAAAATGACACATAGAATGAGAATAAAGGTCAGAAAACGACCTTAGACATGTGAGTAAAGATTTTCATTATGTTTTGGTGTCGGGGAAATTTTTGTGTACAATTCCACCGGAGTTTTGAGTAAAAGGGATGTTTTTAAATAAATAATAACTAAATAAGAACGCGATCTGAACAAAAATAAAGTTTTGAGAAATAATTATGTGAAAGAATAAATCCTGTAGAGGAAATGCCTGGAATAAAATGTCAGTGTATTTGACGAATGTTATAAAGGCAAGCTTAATAATAATAATTATAATGGCAGATATTTAAATAAAGGTAAATTTGAATTATATGAAAGAAATAGCTTTTGAGCTTTTGTAAGGAATGAAGACATGATGTGAATAATAATAATAATGACAAGGTAAAGAAATCTAAATAAAGATTAAATTGAATGATATAAAAATATAGAGCGTTGGAGCCTTAACAAATGTATAAGACATGATGTGAATGCATGTTCTTAAAATGGAGCGATTTATTGTCAACGGAAAAGATAAATATAAAAATTGAGTTATGTATCAATTGTTACTATAAAATTTATCAGTTCTTTGGAAGACATTTGGCCGTAAAGTAATATATAGCGCAATGGAACGCAATTAAATAAAAAGTCACGCTAGGAATGCGTAGAATTTAAATGTACTTGGTAAATTACTTATGAGGGGTAGTTGATTGTATTGAATTGAGATATGTTGTAAGTCCTCTAATTGTGACGTAGATCACGAGGCCATGTGTGTGTTATTATATAAAGGGAGCAAATGTATGGTATTATTGAGCGTAGATCCTGTAAGCTACGGCTAGACCCTAAATCGCGTCTTGTATAAGTCCTCCAATGTGGAAATGGTTCCCGAGGCATGTTAAGAGATTCAAACTTAGAATCCTCTTGTTGTTGAAGCCCCTTATTATTCGTCGTAGAATGTGTATTACTCTTCCCAATCAACGAGGACCCTTCATAATTAATAAATGCCAAGGTTACGAGAGTGGTTTATGAGCCAAAGAATATTGTTGAAAGTGAGAAGAGAAGTTAAATGCCAGGTCTCTCCATAGAATTGAAAATAAAATGAAGGTTTGTTTTAAAAGCATTGAAGAGAGCTCCAACCGTAGGCTAGACAGGGAGCCGCCCTCCCTGTCATAAATCACGCTCAAGTAATTGACCAGACCCTAGCCGCATGAGGGTTGGGGAAAAGGCTATTTGTAAAAAGTGCTGAATACACCGTGAGTGTTTAAAAGTTGTTAATGACCCGGGTGTTGAACCGAGGTCCTTGTAGATTGATATTATCGCTTGCCAGTTCAGATCGTAGTTTTCTTATGTGATAATGGTCTTATAAGACAAATGAATTAAATAGAAATCCCTATTGTAATATTGTATGTAAATAAGGAATCCACGAGTTTTGTGAAGATAACTAGATTTCGGGAGTAATCATAGTTTTTGACTTTGTCAAGTAATCTTTATAACTCTGGAGTACACAAGTAGTTTCCCGATCACCGTAGTGAATTTGCAAAACTTGAGAGAGGTGGTAAATACTGAGAACATATGAAATGCCCAAATATTGAAGTAGATGATTAACATGTAATTTCAAATGTAATTATATATTTGTTTTGATGATAAGAAAAGATAAAAATAGTTCTTGAGGTGTACAAAAGAATGACACCATTATTATGGGAAAGTATCGAGCCAAAGAAGCTCATAGTTATATGGAACTTTAAGATAGGTACTTTATGGAAGTGAAAATAATCATGAATTGTTGGTTTTAAAGAAAACCATGTGTTTTAATCTAATATTTGTTTTATTCTTACGTTATTCCTTGTTCACTTTGAACAAGTAGAAAGATATTGGTCAGTAGTTTATTTGTTTTATTGTTTGTAGCGCCATAATTTTGATTAATTAAATGTGTTAAAATAGGAGTTGATTTTGTTGTTATTTTTGCAAGTGTATCCTCTATTTAATCCAAAATGTGTAAGTCACAGAGTGGGAGAACTTACCGCAGCCCCGAAAATCCCGAATTGAGCAATGCTGGCATACTGTGATTTGCATATTTCTTGCTGAAAGGGCACACTACGAACATTACAATCAGTCTTTGGACTTTGGCAAAGCGTTACACTTTAGCCAAGAGATACTTTCAGCCGGCGAAGGCATTTGTAAAGCCTTAAAAGTGAACAGTTATCATATCAGTATTGAAAACCGTACCGCAACATCTCGACAGTACACGAGATTTTGAAAGAGTAGTGAAAATCTATTTTATCCAGTGCGTTAAATAACCGCGCCAGGATTAAACGTAGGATAATTGCCTAATCTTCTTGTGCTTAGGAGATTAGTGCACAAGTGACGACAGCTCAGAAGAATCTACAGTAATAGACATTATTTGCAAATTAGGAAGATCTTTGGACGTTGTTCCACAAGTAAATACTACAGTCTACCTGGGACACAGTCAAAACGTGGCCCAAAGTTAAAATATTTTTTGAGAGCGTCAGTACAATAAACCGCGACTCCAGACTTTTGCAAGACCAAAACTTGCATACCGGACGAGTAATAATATCGTGCAATAACTCAACAAGTGCCGATATAATAGGTTATAATCATCCGATACCAGTAGAGGGCAGGAGCGAACGAGACTGTCAATCAACCCGATAGGAGTTAGATCTAGGGAATCAGCGCTGATCTGCACCCTCGGAGGCGAAAAGAAAAGAAATCACGTAGAAGCGTGTGTGTGTGTGTGTAAGGCATTATTATATGCCGAAGTGAAAATTCTGTATGTGTAAAAATAATTTCAATTGTTTATCAATATTAGAGTGTTTTAAGTGTTAGTAAATCATGAGTACATTTCCTCAAGCACAGGTTAAAAGTGTATATAAAATGTATAAGTTTAGTGAAGAATTAGTGTTTGTAGCGTGTGTTGTATTGTGTGTAATGTTGGCGTAAACCCAAATAAGTGGGCAAAATGTCAATTCATTGGGATCCAGGGAAGCAGTTCTGGAAAAGTCATGTGAGTAACCAATTTTGATTATGCATTGTTCTCCGAGAGAATTCGTGTAACAATGAATATAGAGAAGGTATTCTCAGTTGAAGACAGGGATATTGGAAAACAGTGTACGTTAAAATACGGGTTCTGAACGAAAATTAAATGATGTAATTAACCAGATAAAAGTGTTAAACAATGCTCAGTGAAATTGTATTCGTTGGAATACCAGTAAATGAATAATTATTTAATATTCAATGCAAGCAAGAATAGGAAGTAATAACTTCATGAATAAATAAATTGTGGAATTTATATTCAATAATAATAATTATGGAAGCCGCTAGGTTCCTTGAAATAATAATAATAATAATAATAATAATAACTATGATGGTTGAACTATTTGAGTTCTAGTTAATGTAATGTCAAGAATTGTATTATTAAAGGCAAATACTATTTAATGGACGGAGATCAAATCATTGAGTAAAGATAAATAATCTTACTTGGAAGGCGTCACGTAATTGCTAATGTAATTGACGCTAGGGTAGAGTAAATATTGTATTTGTCACACTAAGGATGCTGTGATCTTATGCCAGGAAGAAATAATTGTGGGGAGCATTGAGTGCGGTAAATAATTATTGTGTGTTTGTTAAGTGCAAATTTTACAAGGGTGCTGAATTTTATATTGTTATGATAAGCGGAGGGAATCGAGCATATGCCACCCAGAAGACGCTAATAATAGGACGATTGGTGTTACATACCCTCGCTCCTTCAGTAGGTCCTAAGTCCTCCCATAATGGAATTGTCCAGGGGGCCGGCTCAAGAAATGAACACGCGTTCAGTTACTACGAGAGCCCCTTATTTACTGTTGGTTTTGTGTGTTTCTTACCCACTAATGTGAAGACTCCACGATTATCATTCTCACCTGAGCCAATTGAGCGGATGGTATTACCCGCATAATGTATTGTTGTTTGGATCAATGTGTCGCCTTTCCAGTTTAAGAAAGTGATTTGCTTGTAGCAAGCTAACCGTAATAATCCCGTTCGGGCGAGGAGACTGCTGTGTTTCCCCTCCCGTCATAAGTCAGCCTGAAGTGCCTTGACACGTTGTGAAGGGCCACCTTTATTGTGGTAGGTCTAGAATGAACCATATGTTTCTGTGGTCTACAGTAGTAGTAAATAACATGTATTATGATCCGGTAGTCGAACCGAGATCCATTTATATTAAACTATTCTTGCTTGATAAACGTTCAGAGCCTTATTTAATAATATATGATTGTCATGGAGACAATAATAAAAATCCCTTTGTTGTTACACAACATTACTATTGTTCCCGAGTTTGGTGGAAATATTTAAGATAACCTGGGGAGTTTATCTTGATTTGGTTTAATCAGTAGTTTTCCAAAAACTCCAGGGGTACACGAGTTCTTCCCGGACAGTGAAATTTGGTAGAGTTGAATGAAGAGAGATGGTAGTTTGAATATCATGTGGACCCAATGAATGGTAATTATTGTTGTTACCATTGTAAACAATTAACTCAGTAATATTAATACAATAGAGAGTAAATTAGTGTGTTTTAATCATGTAATCATTATGTAAAAGTTAACACCGAGCCATTTGGAGCTCGCTAGTGCGATTTAAGAAAATGCTATATGGAAGGGAAAGCTAATTGATACGTTTGTCAGGTTCACTGGAACCTTAGTTATTGTTCTTAGGGATATGTTTTTATGATTCCTTGTTCTTTCTAGAACGAGTGTGAAGTGTTCAGTGTAAAGTATGTTTTTGTAGCGCCAAATTTTGATTTTTATTAAATAGTTTTTGTAGTTGGATTTTGATGTTCAATTTTGAGTGTTGATCCTGAATACATGAATCATACAGTGGGAGAATGTACCATGCCTCGAATGTCCTATTGAGCTAGAGGACTATGATTTGTGTATTTATTGTACGCAAGGGTACAGTAGGTCCTACTTTTGCTACCAAATGCTACTGTCAACGACACCTAGCTGTCTATAGTAAGTCTAAAGTAGTGAATTTAACTTTAATACAGTGATCAGGATCTGATGATGCCAATTGTGGGTCGAAACGCGTAATACTAAATTTCCCCATTATAACAGTGATAATTAACTAATACATGTAATTCTTTCCAGAAGTGTATTTATATATTTGTATATTGTACCCCGCCCATTCATTGGGCACAATCGTGTTGACCGACTGAAAAGCTACAAAATATAATGAGAATGGAGGAACTTAGAAGAAAGTAGAGCCATGAAAAGCAGATATGAACGGGAAAGAAGAAAGGGTCTGTCTCAAAGTGACTGGAAAAAACGAAAATACCAGAACAAGCTCAGGAATCCCTTGGTGTCACCGACTCCCAATCTCACCGCCTGAGAGCCCGTAAGGGTGTAGCACTACAATGGGTGCATGCAGGGCTGCCGAGATGGAGGGGTCGGGGGGCAAATGCATAGGGGTGCAAGATCAATTAGGGCCCGTTAGTGGTGCACGTTACTTTCAGTTTAGTGTAGTCACTTTTGTATTATATAATATACTAGCTGACCCGTGCGAGAAATTTCGCATGTTCATAAACCACACTTTCCCCAATAGGTTTTGCAAATCGAACACTTCTTACAAAAATTGATATTTAACAAATTAGAATGTAATTTGTTACTGATAATGTCATTTATGTGCCGAGTGTGCTGTAACACTCACCGGTTATTCGATTTTTATGAAATTATACGATTTGAGTACTCGTTACTTTGATTTACTGTTTCTGAAATTCGTGCAAAATGATAAAGGAAACACCTCATAATGTTAAAATGACATGAAACAGGCGTCACAGCGACCAAAATGTGAAGCGGACAGCAATTATGGAGCGTATTTTCATACATCAACAGTATCTGCAAATCGCACACTTCGTACACTTTTTTAAAAGTCATTTTATAAAGAAATTATTGATATTTATGGAATTAGAGTGCAATTCGTCACTGCTAATGTCTATTCTCTTTCATTTGAATGCTTATTTTCACGATCGGTCACTTGTGAGTGCCGCAGGAGGGATCTATACTACTGAAATAATATATATAATGATGATGTTAATAACTCCTGGCACTACAGCCGATGAAGGGCCAAGGCCTTCCAAGCGACCGCTGCCCAGCCATTTTCCCGGCATAAATTGGAGTGATGCGTGGTCAGTGAATCGGGTCCGCTCGGCCGTTAATCTTGGTTTTCGTGACCGGGGCACTGCCTCACTGTCAGACAGCTACTCAATTGTCGTCACGTGGCTGAGTGTTCACCGTTCCAGCCCTCACGTCAGTTTCTAAAATCCCTGATAGAGCCGGGAATCGAAACCGGGGCGCGCTACCCCAACACCACGAGGCCGGCACTTTTGTATTAACTTATGTAAAATGTCGTCTATAACTTACAACCTGTCCGTGGCTTAGCACAGTAAGGATGTCGATTTATTCACAGCTCTGCAGAAGATATCTCATGTTACCGAACTTTTAACTGTCACGACAAAATGAGGCAGACCAACATCTCAGAGGCATGACAGTGCGAAAGTACAAAGTATTGGCAGAAATCATTCATTTGTTAAAAGAAGTTCCTCGATTCTGAAAATTGAAAAACACGCTGTAATATTCTAACCCAGAAGAATAGTCTTATTATTGAAATTCCATATATGACTCGAGTTAAGAGTTATAACTGATTAGCAATAATGTAGTATAATTTAGTGTTGAATCTGCTATTAAACTAATGTAGAGTTTTACGGACTGGTAAATAAAGTGAAAACCTCCAGAATTGCAAAATATTCCCCAATGCATGTTAACTGTATTAATAATCGCAAATTGGGATTAAACGAGCAATATCATACAAGGCCAAACTTCGATACTATAACTCAGTCGAAAAACCAGAAGGATTGTGCGCATCAGAGTGTCTAATTTTAAATTTAAAAAAGGGAGCTGCAAAAACTCGTTAAAAAGAAAGGGAAGATTCTGAGGAAAATTCTGGGACCTGAGAAGACTTCTGATGGAACTTGGAAGAAGAGGAAAAACGAGGAACTCTACAAGCGTTCTAAAAAGATCACGGACACAATGCGGAAAAGAAGGCTGAAATTCTATGCACACCTGGTAAGATTGGACGAGAACCGACTGACCAAAAAGATCTTCAAATAGATCATAGGATTAAAGGCCACCTCTAAGTGGGTAGAAGAGGTCAAGAGGGATGCAGCAGAAGTAGGAATTACTCCTTAGTTGATCCACAATAGAAGTGAGTTTAGAAGAAAGGTAGACAGTTTAAAATTATTTGAAGAGAAACCAATTACAAAGAAACCCGTGCGGATCATTTCCGAGGAGGTGAGGAAGATAAGGAGCGAAAGAATGAAGAGGTTCTGGTGAGAAAAGAGAAGGAAGGCCAAGAAGCCTTAAGTTCTATGCAGTCGATAGTTGGCCAAATTCGAAAGAAGAAGAAGAAGAAGAATCCCAAATTGTTTTGTGCACTTTGCAAAACATTTTCATAAAATAAATACTAAAATGTTTTCTGTAAAATAAGATATGTAGGCTTTTTAACATTATGACTGTGCATCAGATGCTTATCTTAAAATGACATTGTCTTTCCAGAATAGTTAGTAGTGGATAGTGATAATTAAAAGTATTTCAAGGAGGGCCCGAGAAAGAAGTTGTATAGGGGCCCTTAAATCCTCTTGGTGGCCCAGGGTACACCATACTTGGTGAGGCTACACACACCCTGAATCCTTTGGCAGTGGACAGGGCATAACATGAAAAATAAGGAAAGGTTTGACCCCTCAAATAATGAGGGTGTCAGGAGAGAAAACAAGGGCCAAATACGGCAGCAAAATGAAAACACCCTAAGCTTTGAATATCCTAATACCGTTGGCGTTAGAAGAAAATAGGAGTTGACTAAGGGAGGTCGACAGGAAGATGATTGATAGGAGTTCGGCACAAGTAGTTTAAGTGGTGGCAATGTCGATCCCGGGGTTGCCAACCACGTCCCAATATTTGTGAGTCCCTAGGAAACTGAGAGAATAGCTCGACCTAGCGAGGTATATTGTCATCGCACCAGGAGATGGCGGGGTGCGGAGGTCTTTCAGTATGCATGCGCGGCCTGACTATTCCAAACCTAAATACGGGGTCATAATATTTGCTTGGCTGGGATATTCTCGCTCACGCGCTCCGCCAGTCACGCCTCAGTTGCCGGCTGCCACGCGCGCGTATGTACGGCAGAATACGGTGCTTAATATCAGTATCATGCATTTTTACTCACCATGCTTACAGTAGATGCTCAAAATGTTTCCCGTCTGCTGCCAAACATAATCGGCATCTCCTTATGAAGTTTCCGGTTACTCCAGTTAATTTAGCTTCAGTAAGGAAATAACGACTTTTACGTCTATTTTTATCGTTTACTGAGCCTGTACGTTTGAATCTCTTAGCCAGTTGTTTTATTGTGATTGTGTATAGTGCCGTAATGCCTTATGTGAAATATTCGTTACTTGAACGTGTATATCTGCACAATACGTACATAAAGTGCAGGAAATCGTGCGCTAGAACAAGACAAAAGTTTCGAGTGTAATTTCCAGGGAGACCCATTCCTATAAATCGGACAATAACACAACTGGCTAATTTGAGATTCAAACGTACAGGTTCAGTAAACAATATAGCTTGCCACGGTGGGTGAGTGGATAGCGTGTCGGTCTACTAACCCCAAGATTGCAGGTTCGCTGCTGGTCGTGGTAAGTGATTTTTGAAAGGCGGAAAAAATACGACACGCATGTCATACGATGTTGGCATGTCAAAGAACCCATTTGAATTCAGTAGGCTGTGTTCATAATGGCAAAATTAATCTCGGGAGTTTCCGCCAACACAAAGTTCCTCATTTCCCTACTAGAAAGCGCTATGGTGTTGAAGGAGCTTAGATATCTAACCTCCCTGACTTTCATAGTGATTCAAGGAACAACGAAATTCGACATGCAAGCTACCCTCTGGGTGTCAAATTACAAAGCTTGCACCCAGCACCCGAGGCCATACGATATTATTATTATTATTAGTAGTAGTAGTAAACGATATAAATAGAAGTTAAGGTCGTTATTTCCTTACTCAAGATAAATTAACCGGAGTAACCGGAAACTTCATAAGGAGATGCCGATTATGTTTGGCAGCGGATGCGGAATATTTTGAGCATCTACTGTAAGCATGGTGAGTAAAAATGCATGATACTGATTTTAAGCACCGTATTCTGCCGTACATACGCGCGCGCGGCAGCCGGCAACTGATGCGTCACTGGCAGAGCGCGTGAGCGAGAATGTCCTAGCCAACCAATATAAAGACCGTGTATATCAACCTCCCACATTCCAATGGTTCTTATTGTAGCAGACAACACGCAGCCAGTGAAAGAAGTAATGTGCTGAGTGAGTGAACCAAGTGACCAACTTAATGTTTTTGGAATGCGCGATACGCAGTGAGCGGGAAGGCATCTGCAGTTCAAACCCAACTGCCCTCTCCTGGCGCGATATCAATACTTCCAGCTGTCGGATCAGAATGAAATTTATTCACAGCGCCGCCGTGAATCTAACCCGGGGCTTCAGTGACGTAAGTCAACAACGCGTGCGGTCGTGCTCCTCGTATTGAGAAATCGCCACTTTTTGTAATGGATTGAGATTACTGGAGTAAGCAGAGACGAATACACTGTTTATTTGCTGAGTGTAAAAAGCAGAACAGAAGCTTCGGATGTTTTCAGACGAACAGATTTTACTTCCAGGAAGTTGTTAATCCTACACGTCAAACATGCTAATCCAAATAAACTGCGAAGTAAATGACGAAAAACTCCTTCAACATTACTCGCTGCAGACAAAACGAGTGGACCAAGAAACATGGTAGCAAAGCGTTCATGCAGACAGAAATAAAATCTAGAGAATAATTTTTCTAGTGGCTAATTCTATTTGTGTTTTTTTTTAAGCTTTTACTTGTCCTAGTGCAATTTGATACAGATTTTTAACGCAGATACGACTCATCGGTGGCGTAGTCGGTAGCATGCTGAGCTTCTATGCCAAAGATCGTGGGTTCAAAACCGGCCGTAGTCGTCGGATTTTTCAAGAGCGTTAAAATCCTTCAGTATGCCTTCCTTCGGTGGGGAAGTAAAGCCGGCGGTCCCATGTCATTGATTTATGGCATGAGAAAGAACCTTCCACTAATTAAACTTGTGTGAAGCTAAATTTGCAGGTTAGATTTCGTTGAAACGCTCTATCAAAGTTCCAACGTTCACCACTAGGTGTCAGTGAAATCTGGTAGCGAAAGTTGGAACTACTTGAAATTGAACGGAACTTGTAGCTCACCCCATGGGCTCCGCAGTGAAGCAGCTACTGCTTCTGGCGAGTCGAACATGTCCACGGACACTCCCGGTACTAAAAGCCATACGCTAAATAAATTTAAAAAACATGAATGTAGTGTATCGTGCGAGTTAGTTCAATCGTGCTACTCCATGCGCGTTAAATCACTCGTCGAGACCGCGATGGGGAGCTGACTGAATCAAGTCTGATTATCGAAGGTTTCAATCCTGGCGCTGTCAGCTGGTAAGAACTGGGAGGGTTTCTTATTTCAAGTGTCGAGGCACTTACATCAATCCTAGATCCTAGTAATTGCAATTAAATATACTCATCACAGAAACACACGTTATCATTTACACCCACAATTGCAAAATAGTAAGCGTAGTTTGAGGCAGGCGCGGATCTAGAGTTTGGCTTTGGAGAGTGGGGGGGGGGGATCAGAGAATCGAAATTGTTAAGAAAAATGGTATCACTAAAAACGCAATCACAAAATAACCAAACGTACAAAACCAGACCATATATATATATATATATATATATATATATATATATATATATATATATATATATTTTTTTTTTTTTGCAAGCTACATGGATAGAAATTTGATGCGTTTAGCTGACCAAAAATATTCGTACAAATTGCAACGGTGTGTTTTGCGACTTTAACATCGAGCTTCGAGAAAAGTATCAAGGTACGTTACAGTTTCGGTAAGTCAAGTTGGTACCGACAAAGGGAGAAAGTCACAGCTTAAATTGCCAACCAAGCTTGCAGTTTGGACGTCGGCAAAATTTTTTGGTGCGAAAAAAGCCCCAAATTCCTATCCTTGCATTGCTGCACATTCATCGTGACATCTCTATACACATCGATTCGGTAATCACAAGGTTTGCTCAACGAAATAGATGAGTTGATTTTGTTATATAAATAATCGTTTTTATATAACAGGTATGAAGTATTAAATATGTACAGTTGAAACAGAACATAATAATTGCAATAAAGATATTTTCAGTATTGAATAAAATGAAAAAAAAAAACTGTTTTTCAGTTAAGTTTTATTTGTCTGGTTATTATTGTGTTTTGAGTTTGCAAAAAAATTTGGTCTCCGTTTGGTGGGGGGGGGGGGGGTCATGACCCCCGTGACCCCCCCCCCCCCCCTTGAATCCGCGCCTGGTGTGAGGACGTGCAAAGTAGGGTGCGGAAATGGGTATCGCGATTCAGTATTAAGGGTAAAGCCTTGCGCGGATCTCGATATCCGCGGATAATTTGTCATCATGCGGATATAGTTTGCTTGGCGGTACGGATAGCGGATAAGCTGCGGATAATGTTTGGAGTAAATTTGCGGATAGTTTTAGAATACAATCTGAACTTGTTGAATATCATTTCTGGGCTTCGGTGGCGTAGTTGGTAGCATGCTGAGCTGCTGTGCCCAAGTTTTACCAAAGTGTAAAAATAGGACTTTATCACTAATTGAACGAACTAATGATCGGTGAAATCACGACAATAAAGTAACTTACTTTTCATTCTTTCGGTACACATTGTGTTTAATAAATATAATAATTTACATTCCTGATATGATTGTAGTAGTGTGTGTAGCTGTGTTAAGGACAGGTACGGGGTAGGCACCCCGTGACTTGAAATAAGGTACTATTCTGGCATTTGCCTGGAGCGAGTGTGGAGAAAACCCGAGGAAAAACCACACTCAGGATAGTCGCTGCCAGCGTCCAGGATTCGAACCTGCAATCTCCGGATTTGCTGCAGACGCCTTCGTGGCCGTGGTGCACATTTAACGAGGATAGCTATGCCACGGATTGGATCAGCGGATAGTCTGACCCCATGGCCTTAGTGCGCATAGCTAAATTATTCAAAAGGTAAATAACAAATTGACGGTTGAAATTTATGTACATCAGTCTCCTCTTCTAACGCAGAATATTGTAATGTTTCATTCCCAAGGCACGTCACATCCATCATTAACGCGAATGAAAATAATGATCAAGTGGTAATTACTGAATATTAAAAATCACGTTTTACTCTCGTCAGAGATGGAACATAACTCTTAATAATTGATTTGGAAGTTATTAATGTTGAATTGGAATAAGAGTTAAGTAGGCTACTTATACAAAATAACACACAACAAAATAAAATTAATTAAAACATGACAACTCATTTGCATATAAAAATACATTTTAAACCACGGATAGGCACGCTGCTAAAAGGTCGTCGAGGACGTAGTGAGATGCTGGTGTTCGTGTGCACTAATGATTGAATCCATCAGCTATTCTCTGGAAGGGATATCAAACTTCAGGGAGGCGGCGAAGTTATATGCCATAATGATGTGTAATACTAATTATATAATAATTTTTATTCGTGTCAGCGGTACCAAAATATACAAACAAGAAATTGAAAAAAAAAATTACATAATAGAGCACTTGCATATAATATAACACAAGAGCAAGAGAAATGAAACAGGAATGATAATATATACAATATTTACAAGAGTTGTGACCAGTATTTGGCTACATTGACAGCGTTGTTAGCAGCCAATGCCAGATCCAACCCTGTGCATGAGTCTGGACATAGACGACAGTTCAAGAAATGCCTAGAAGTTTGTTCGTCTCCGCATTCACACAGTGTGTCCCCATCATGCAAGATTCCCCATTTCATGAGATTGTCCTTAGATCTTGCTACACCGGTGCGCAGTCTGTTTAAGGACTTCCAGGTACACCATCCATCTTCGTGACCAGGTGGTAATTTTTCTTCAATTTCAACAAGTTCCGGATGATCAGGATACCTTTGATTCTATAGCTTAACCCTGGCCTCTTTTGGGTTAGAATCAAGTGGAGAAGAAGACGGTAGAAAACTTTTCCTGGACTTCAGTCGAGCTGAAGGTGGCTGATGACCATGAAGGGGATGGGCTGAGATGTTGCAAACCTTATGTCTCTCGATATTAGCGGCCACCTCACGTCTAATATCAGGTGGGGGCTATGCCGGCAAGTGAGTACAACTTCTGTGTTGGTGTTGGTTTTAAACATCCTGTGATTAGCCTGTAAGTTTCATTCAAGGCAATGTCGACTTTTTTTGAGTGAGCTGATTTATACCACACGGGACTAGCATTCTTCTTCTTCTTCTTCTTCTTCTTCTTCTTCTGCTGCTTTTACGGCCTCATTGGACCACTTCAGTCAATCATTTCTTGGTCCTCTTCTTCAGTAAGTTTCCTTTCCGAGTCGCCCAGTAGCTCTTCATTCGCTCTGATCTTCTCAGGCGTTCCTCATCTGTAAATACCCTTTTTACTGTATTACGTTTGTCTATTTTAGCCTGAAATCTCATTTTTATATCTCTCAGTTTTTTTAATTTTGTTGTTTTGTTTTGCAAGTCATCCAAGGTTATTTCCAATTCTTTCATATCATCTCTAATTTTCTTAATCCATCCTACTTGTTGTTTCATATTCCAAAGTTTCACTACAATTTTTCTAGATAACCTGGTTTCTGGTGTCCTCATGATGTGACCAAAGAAAGAAAGCCGTTTCTTCCGAATAGTATCAGTGATGGGCTCCAGTTCTCTGTATACCACTTCATTTGGTACTATCCGCCACTGTCCATCTTTCTGATATTTTTTATTTATGCATGTTCTAGCTATTCTTCTTTCTACTTTTAAAATTTTGTCGATTCTGTTTTCTGAGTAACTTTAAAAAGAGTTTCACTTCCATAGGTTGAACCACCGTCTTGTAATGTTTTAATTTTGTTGCGATTGATTGACATTTTCTTTTATATGTAGACCATGTTAATTTTTGGGCTTTTATCATTTTATTAGTTCTTTCTTGCCATGCAGGTTTCTCATCCAAGTTGTAAGTTATAATTTCTCCTAAGTATTTAAATTGCTTCACTATTTTAACTTTCTTGTTATTTACTGTTATGTGATTGATTACAAGTGGATTTGCTACCATTATCTCTGTCTTTTCAAATGATATCTGAAGTCCAATTTTTTGTGCTATATTTTGTAGGCTTATTATTTGATTTTTGGCTTCTTGAATATTATTAGCCAGTAACGCTAAGTCATCTGCGAATCCCAAGCAATTTAAGTCTATTTGATCTTTCTTGGTTCCAATTCTTATGTTCCTAGGATTTTCCCTGTACCATTCCCTCATTACATATTCCAAAGCACAATTGAAAAGTAGAGGCGATAAACCATCTCCTTGCCTTAATCCTGTTTTAATCGTAAACGGTTCAGATATTTCTCCTCTGAATTTTACTTTAGATTTGGTGTTTGTTAGAGTTATTTTTAATATTTTTATTAATTTGGGATGAAGTCCGAAATTCCTTAGTATTTTCAGCAATGAAGATCTATGTATACAATCATAAGCTTTTTTGAAGTCTACGAAGGTTATGACTTGCTGTTTTTGTCTACGTTTGTAGTAGTCCATTACTAATTTTAAGGTGATTATCTGTTCAGGGCAGCTTCGCCATGGCCGAAATCCACCTTGATATTCCCCTATTTCCAGTTCTAATTGATCTTTGCAACGATTATTTAGAATTCGTGACATGATTTTATATGTGATATCCAAAAGGGAAATTCCTCGATAGTTGTCAGGAATTGATTTTTCTCCTTTCTTGTGTAATGGATGTATTATAGCAGTAGTCCAATGGCCTGGCAGTTCTTCTTTGATCCAAATGTTCACTATGCATTGGTGTAATGAAATCTTTACTGGTTCTGCTGCATATTTCCACAATTCTGCAAATGTTTGATCTTCTCCACTCGTTTTGTAGTTTTTGAGCTCTCTCAGCGCTTTGTAGACTTCTTGGATTGTGGGTGGATTTATGTTTTCTGATGGTGTTTTAATAGTGGTGTCTGTATTTATTTGAAGCAGTTCTGGTGGATCTTCGCAATTTAGCAACTTGTTGAATGTTTCTGCTAAAATTTCTGTATTTCTTTTATTACTATGAGCTAACTCGCCATTTTTGTCTTTTAACATTAATGTTGGAGGTTCATATCTTTGTAGTTGATTGCTAAAAATTTTGTAGTAATCTCTTGAGTTTGTTTTCGCGCTATTTGTTTCGATCATCAGAAGTATATCCTTTTGGTATAGCCGTTATATAATAATAATAATAATAATAATAATAATAATAATAATAATAATAATAATAATAATAATAATAATAATAATAATAAGACAGTGTTCATAACTAATATCGAACCGGCGCCCAAACACCTTGCTGTGGAACAAGGAAAAATTAAGCGAGTTGCAAAGTTTAAGTACCTGGGAGAAATTATAACACCTAATGTATCAGAGAAAGAAGCACTCACATCGCGCATGAGCAAAATGGAAATGGCCTACCATTTAACTAAGGACATCTATAAGAAAAGGTCAATATCCTTCAACGCAAAACTAAAACATTACTGCAGTGTCATCCGTCCAGAGGTCTTGTATGCTTTTGAATGCTTCACGATGAACAAAAAAAGGCTTGGTCGAGAAACTGGAGGACAAATAAAGGAAAATTTTGAGAAAGATATTGGGTCCCATCAAAGACAATGGGGAATACTCAAGACGGCATAACCATGAACTATATACTCATGTGGAGAAGATAAGTGACGTCATCCGGAAGAGAAGGATACCATTTTATGGACATGTGAAACGAATGAGCCCAGCGAGACTGACCAACCGCAACATAACTTACTTTCAGGACAGGAAAACAAAATGGGCCTGGTTCATTGAACTGGATAAAGATCTGAAAGAAGTGGGGATTACACCAACAGACATTCAGGAGCGCGGCCCACTCAAAAGGAAACTTCAAGCTTGGAGAGGTTTCCAAGAAAAACCGAAACTGAAAGCGGGAAAGATTTGGACCCAGGAACGAAGGGAAGTCCACCGAGAAAGAACGCGGGAGTCCTGGGCAATCATTAAAGCCTGTAGGAGACAGTTGGAATGACGTGGTACATAGATAGCCTATACGATACGAATGAATTAATAATAATAATAATCTTCTTTTGCTTTAGCGTTTGTCCCGCCTCGTGGCAGGGTCCGCTATGTGAATCCGCTGCCTCCACTTTACTCGTCATGGGCCATGTCCGGATGTAGGTTGACGCTTTTCAGATCCCTGTGCACGTGTGCAGTGTATCGGCCCAACGTTGTCTCGGTCGGGGCTTGGTCTTTCCCCGGCGACCTCTAGTGTGTTGCCCTGTTTTGCAATGGTGTCCGCTGCTGATCGTAGTACATGCCCAAACCATCGCAGACGACCCTTACGCATTTTGTTGTTGATTGCAGCGACAACAAATCGTTCCTTTATTTTTAGCCTACTTACGATTTTTGCAAAAAATGAAAGTAGACTTATGAGATCAACACAGGGCGAAAAAAGTGTGTCTGTCTGT
Source organism: Meconema thalassinum (assembly GCA_946902985.2). Taxonomy (NCBI): domain Eukaryota; kingdom Metazoa; phylum Arthropoda; class Insecta; order Orthoptera; family Tettigoniidae; genus Meconema; species Meconema thalassinum. The sequence goes on from OX336396.1 coordinate 169,282,217, forward strand.
GTGTGTGTATGTGTGTGTGTGAGTATGTGTGTGTGTGTGTGTATGTATGTGTGTGTGTGAGTCTGTGTGTGTGTGTCTGTGTGTGTGTGAGTGTGTGTACTCTGAATGTCTGTCCCCCCCTATCAATTCGAACACGGTGAATGCGAATTGAACGAAATTTGGTACAAAGGTAGCACTAGCAAAGGACACCCCAGTGTCATGTTTTATATCGCCGCCATCTTTACTAAAACTGAATGGCGGCCACTCAAACGTTCAAAACGTAAAATCAATTAACGACTAACCAAATCATCCGATCTCTACCAAATTTGGTAACAACATACCTTCGTATAGGATGCGTCTTGTGACCAAACTACATGGTCGTCCGCCATACCATTTCAGGATGGCGGCCGTACGAATTATGCAAACTTTATAATCCATATCATGGGACCCACCAGTTCCGATTATCGAGCCGAGAATCGTTTTAACTGTTCTAAAGGAAGAGGCACGTTCGAAATTAAAAGTTTATTTTGTAATACTATAGTGCAGACGTGATTTTAAAAAGCTGAGCCGATTCAGTAATAAGACAAGATGGCAGCGGATATCTTGTGCCTGACTTATATTTCACTAATTTGAGTATTGCATGCAATATAGCGTACTGATACAAAATAAATAAACTTTGTATGAAATGCTTTATATATAAATAATATACTCCAGTGATGAAATCGTTTAGTATAAATCATTATTTGCTAACAAGTTCTATGTAAGTCATTTTATATAGAACGATATTCGTTGACACAATTAGCTCAGTGGTAGAGCGTTAGCCTATCGCTCAAATGCCTATGGTTCAAACCCGATCAGAGCTAAGTTTTTTGCTTGAAATGTTATATGTTTATTGTTTTGTAATGACTCATATGTTTTAAAATTAAGCGTTATATTGTGCATATTATGGTGTAAAATATATATTTAATTAAAACATAATTCGCCAGCAGATTTACTCGAGACATCTAGCTGCCAAAAAGGTAACTGCACGCCGACCTACTTATTAACTTCCAGTTTTTATTGAAAAGTTTCTTCTTATGTCCGCTAGAATGCACTCGCTCTGTTAGGATTATATTGTTCGATATTTCACCACTAGATGTCACGACTAGTCTACGTGGGGCTCCATTGATTACTATACCTTTGGCGCTCTATGCGCATCGAATTTGAAGAATGACAAGATGATACTACGATACATTTTTACTTTTTATTTTAAAGGGTTTGTAACAGCCTATTTTGCGTTACCTGAAAATGTTATTTGAAGTAAAGAACAAAACGATTTCACATAGTAACTGAATTCAAGCCGTTGGTGTTAGTTCAGGTTATTAATTACTACTTTTATTTCAGGCAAATAGCAATCGAAAATATCCACATAGTTTGTATACACACGTCTCTGTAGGGTCATGGAAAGATTTGTTAATTCAATTAGGGTTGTGAAAGCCATGCACAACCAGACGTATAAAGACATGCCTCAACCCAAAGTTGGATGTTGCCCACGACAGGTCGTATATGTAATAATAATAATAATAATAATAATAATAATAATAATAATAATAATAATAATAATAATAATAATAATAATGTTATTGGTTTTACATCCCTTTTAACTACTGCTGCTTTTAGAGACACCGGGGTGCCGGAATTTTGGCCCGAAGGGGATCTTTAACGTGCCAGTAAATGTACTGACACGGCTCCCTCGCATTTGTGCACCCTCAAATGCCAGCTGACTGCGCCAGGATACGAACCTGCAACCTAGGGCCCAGTAAGCGAGAACGTTACCGCTGAGCCACGCAGCCAGTCCGGTCGATTATGTCTCCAGATCCATAACATTCTTGATATACTTCTTATCTTTCTTTCTTTCTTCAATGATGGTAGCAGTTTTTATCTAGGTTGTGGCGTTTGGTAGAGGTAAATCGTTTCTAAGGTCTTCAACAAAGAATAGTTCTATTATACTCTTTGATAATAACAACGAGTTATAACTATACTCATACATTTAGGAGAAAGTAGGCTATATGTTCTTTACTGAACATCTTGTTTCATTGGGGATCAATCCTCCACCTCTCTAGAAGTAAAAAATGAAAATATGGAAATTGTTGAAGTTTTACCTTTTGAATAAAACCAATGATTGGATTGTGTTTGAAAGCGTTTCTCTTCGTCGTGTAACATTTCTTGTGTTACTCTAACCTGACACTTACCGAATGAGCAAAATGGCCAGCTGTTGAGTTAGGTAGAGGAGTACCAGTGAGATGGGTGTGGCACTATCTTTCCTCATCCCTTTCCAAAAATGCACCACTTGTCAGTTGCCATTCTGTTAGTATCCGAATGTGAGTGTCATTTTGGAACCCCTGAGAACTGGCGTGAAACAAGAAGTTCCGTGACGAACTTTTCTTAAAATTAAGAATCATGCCAATGATTAATCTACAGTATATGAACCTATCTAGAATAATGACGAAATTAAGTTGAATAGAAGTTACATGTATTTAAAAAGTGGTCCTATCAGCAGGCTTAGAATCATGTTGGTAGAACTGAAGTATATAAGTTACTCCAAATTAATTTAAAATGTCAGGTACTATACGAGTGCATAGTTTAAAGCTGTCAGCTTGCCTACTTTCTGATATATTGCTATTTCGATCTCATAAGTCTACATTTCCTCTACTTTGACACGAGGACTGGCGCCGAGTCATTATGACTAGGGTTCGGAAGTTTAAGATCTAAAGAAGTACAAAATATGCAAGCAAATATGCCCTAAAAACTAACTAAATATGACCTAAAACTATAAAATATGACCTAAATTACGAAATATGACATGAATTTTTGGAATAGGTAGAGTATCACTAACATACAGTAAACGTCTTAAGTGCCAAAACGTGATATCCTGTTGAAAGGCGGAAGCACACTATCGTCAAGTTCCGTGACCTCATGCGTACAGTGTCGCAATCTAACTTGTCCAGAAAGATGTGCGAAAAGACGTCCGTAGAGGGGCACCTTCTTGGAATTAGGTCTTCTAAACCTGCTATCTGCCTGTTCCGGGAAAAGAAAGAAAATATATCTACCACACTATTTGGAAATCCTGTGTTCGAAACTCGACGCAGATAACACGTGCCTTGTTAACGACGCCTCAATTTACACAAAAATGCTGAAATTATAACCAAATATGACCTTATATCACTAAAATATGACCAAATATGACCAAAACAATAAAAATGGCTGAAATATGTATTTATAGGCCACATCAAAATGCTTTAAACGTGGTCAGTGACCCGTCATTCAAACTTATTTTTCAGATTTTTAGGTAATATGAGCTCAAGAAAAAAATATGACTTTTCCTTAACTTCCGAACCTTAATTATGACCCATAGTGAGTCGCTCCCTTGTTGTCGTAGGCATACGAATTTTTTGAAGTACTAGCAGTAGTGCCCGGCTTCGCCCGGTGGATTTATTTGTTTTACAGAACTGGAGCGTTCAAGGATAAGGATAAGGATCGGAATAAATGAAAGTAAATTTGAAAGCACCAACACTTATTGCAGCTAATAACCTCAGCATACTGCACCAACCACATCGCCCTTATACAGAGGCATACTATTGACATGATGATAACTGTTTTAAGGGGCCTAAGAAATCTTTTTGTACTAATTACTCCCCGTGACTGCAATTTATAATCAGCTCGCAATTATGCACCAGAACATTGGTAGGGGCGACGTGATGCAGCCCGCACTGCATGGCAACAATATTGATGCCGTTCTTGAGCGCTTATTCTTCCGACTTACTGAACAAAAATCAATCTATAAGGTTACCTGAGAGGTGTAGCCTAATGATACATAGCCTAAACTATTCCTCTTGAATCGGGCTATCATATACAAACATATTTTTTTCGAATCAGACTGGTAGTTCCAGAGATGAGCGCGTTTAAACACACAAACTAACACACTAACTCTTCAGCTTTATTATATTAGTATAGGCTAGATAGTATTAATACATTATGCAACGAGCCTATAATGGCTATAATTAAGATACGAGTATTTTTATAAAACGAGCGTATGCGAGTTTTATAATTTCCATACGAGTGTCTTAATTACCATTATAGGCGAGTTGCATACGACTGTTTATGTTCGACGATAATTATAACTTTATTATATGTTTTAACATAAATATTCATAAATATCTGTTGAGAGTCAGCCACTTGAATTTTGTGATCGTAGAGCGAGCACTAAGTATGATATCTCTGTCTTTCAAGATCTCTGAACGACCGACGCATGCCCTCTGTGTGCTTGCAATGCCATATTATGCAGGCCATATGTTTACATCTGCCGTCCCTCAGTAATATTGTCACCGGAGTCGTTTGAAGGCTGTGTAGAAATTAGGGTTGATGATATTAAGGTACAGTGCTATTTCTTGTCTCATATTCGCCAGTTTATTTACGCGAACATATGGACGGTGCGTATTCCATGTCGGTAATTTATTATAGTTCGATGTTGTGTTTATGTCCGACATGTTGGATTTTGAGCGCATGCGCGAAGGTATCGTTACATAATTGGTCAATGAACGAGCTCTGATTGGCTGGAGAAACTGTATCGTAATGAAAAACAGTGTTATAATGACCATCATTATGATACAGTTTTCTGACACATAATAGTGAGGGTCGAACATAAAGATTTTTACACCTGGTGTCTTCCTAAGAACTATTCCCAATATGAGATGAGGGTTATTTATACCTTTTCATATTTAGCATGAAGAAAAATGACAATAGTTTTCGTAACAGTATAGGCTATAGTTTTTTTTAGCGTATGGCTTTTAGTGCCGGGAGTGTCCGAGGACATGTTCGGCTCGCCAGTTTTGTAGCTGCTTCGAGACGGACACCCAATGGGTGAGCTACAAGTACCGTTGGGGAGGAAAGCTGGAAGGGAAGGGCGAGGAGTTGGAAGGTAGCGGCTGTGGCCTATAGTGAGGGACCAACCCTGGCATTTGCCTGGAAGGAAGATGGGAAACCACAGAAAACCATCTTCAAGGTTGCCGGCGGGGGGATTCGAACCTCCTCGCCTCCCGGATGTGAGTAACTGCCATTAGTCATGCCGTAACCACCACGGCTAACTCACCCGGTTAGGCTATAGTAATTGGGTTTAATAGTGGTTGCAAGGTAGTCATCTCGATTTTCTTGAACAAATGGGCTGATGAACAAGGTGTCCCTAGACCCTAAGCATGGATCAACGAGAACGTGAGTTATGTGATTGAACTGCACCAAAATTGGTGGATTTTCTCCCTTATTTCCCCAACTAACGTAAGCCAAAAATCGTCACGCGAGGACTGGCGCCATGGGTATATCTGACCCGACCGTAAATAATGTAGAAATAACTTGAGTGTTTAACAAGAAGTTCCGTGACGAACTAAAGAGCCTACTTTTCTTGAAATTTAAGATGCATGCCAATGATTAATCTATATGGATCTATCTAGAATAATGACGAAATTAAGTTGGTAATATCGAAATTTTTATAATTAGTTCGAAATATTGTATACCTGGCATAATGTAGCCTAATAGAGAACTATAGTTGGCAGCCCTGATGACTGAATATATTCTTAGTTCCATCTCTTAAGGTACAGAATTCAAAATTTGGTTGAAGTCCAATGGATAGCATGGACGTTACATGCAGTTAAACATAGGATTTAACAGCGCGCGTAAAATCCTGTTGGCAACAATGACATACATGTATTGATCAGAAATAATCTGAAATAATATGACCAATTGTTGTGTCAATTTTGAATGAATTCCATTAGTTAGTATAGAAGTTACATGCATTTTAAAATTGGACCTATCACCAGCTTAGAATCATGTTGGTAGCACTGACGTATATAAGTTACTCCAAATTAATATAGAATGTCAGGTACTATACGTGTGCATAGTTTAAAGCTGTCGGCTTGTATACTTTCTGATTTATGGGTATTTGGATTAATAAAAATTGAGATCATTTATTAACAGTTGGCAGCCCTGGTGGCTCTTAAGAATACGCTCAGTCATATCTGTTTATGTACACATACCACATAAGAAATTTGGTTGAAATCCAATTGATAGTGTAGAAGTTATATGCATTTACAATTTGGACCTATCAGCAGGCTTATAATCATTTTGGCAACACTGCCATGTATGGCCTCCTGGAAATTAAACTGCAATATTATTATCTATAGGTGTGCCAATTTTGAAATAGCTCCCATTCATACCTTCCCAGATATCCAACATGGAGCTCAAATTTCAATTGCGATTTTTCAGCAGTTGGTAGCACTGACATCATTTTCTAATATGGCCGTGATATATTCAGGTATAGATCTTTACTCCTACCAAATTTTGTTTCGATTGCTGCAGCCGTTTAGGAGTTGATAGGGGGGGGGGCACACACACAGCTAGCCAGCCAGACAGACAGACAGACAGACAGACAGAAGGACAGACACACATTTGCCCGATCTCATAAGTCTACTTTTTTCTCATTTTTGCAAAATGTGAAAAGTAGGCTAAAAATCTATGGACTTATTTATTTTGCAGGGTAAAGTTCAAGGCTAGGAAGGAAGTCCAGTAAGCGACAGGAAATAAGGGCTGACCAAAACGAAAATATAGAGCATTTAATCCTCGGGTCAAAAATAACCATGCGCAAGTCCTCGTGGGTTAAGGAATCTTGAAAACAATCATAGAGGGGTATGTTGATGGAAAATGACTTAGAAGAAGACCACGCCTGACGTATATGGACCAAATTAATTAAGATGTGGGATGCAAGATCTACGGAGAAATGAAAAGGAAAGCGGAAACAGGCAAAGAGTGGAGATTGCTCCAAACGAATCCTCGGATTTAACACTGGAGAAGAAGAAGTTTTACTGCTGTTTTAAGTTACAGCTACCATTTGAGCTGGCCCAAATGCGCGGAGCCGTGTCAGTAGATTTACTAGCACGTTAAAGAGTCCCTTTGGGGCGAAATTCAGGCACCCCGGCGTCTCTAAAAGCCTGAGTAGATAAAAGGGACGTTAAACCAATAACATAGTTGTTGTTTGAGTCTTCAGTCTTTTGACTGGTTTGATGCAGATTTGCATTACCACACTCTACATCCGAGGCAATCTGTTTAACATATTCTAACCTTGGTCTACCCCTACAGTAGTTCTTATCCTCGACCCTTCCTTCCATGACTAAGCTTGCTTTTCATGGGTGTCTTCGTATGTGTCCTACCAACCTATCTCTTCTCTTCATTGGCAGTCACCAGTAACATCTCTCGTATTAATACCTCTTCGTTACTAATCCTATCTACCCATCAGATCTTCATCATTCTCCTATAACACCACATTCAAACGCTTCATTTCTCCTCCTTTCTGCTGCACCGATAGTCCAAGATTCACTTCCATAGACTGCCACGCTGCAGAAAATGGCTTTCTAAAATGACTTCCTGATACCCAAAATCTATATTCGATGTCAACAGATTATTTTAGTGTATAAATGCTTTCCTTGCCTGAAACCAAGGCTTATAAACTACAGAGGTTGCCTCAATTTTCACTCACCAATCAGCGCTCACAAGGCGGGTGACGTCACAAGATACCAAACGCGCCATGTGGGGAACGTAACGAAACTGTCAACATCAGCTGTTGAGTACGCAAAGAACAGTTTATTCGCATGAAATTATCGGTAAATGGGTGATAAAATAACTAAATGTTGCCTCTTACATTTTATGTAGTGATCTTCTTGAATTTCTTGGAAATTTGCCTAGACTCGGTAGCAGTATCGTGGGTGTTAGTGACTTCCAATAACCACTGCTTATGCAAGATATAATTGGAATGTTTCAATCTGATGAAGAAAATTGTTATCACAGCTGCCTCAACCCCACCAGACGGTACGTCAGGAACTTCTCTCGACACAAAATCTGTCGTTCTTCTTAGAACGTTCTTGCCTCGTTGAAATCCGTATTTTCCGTGAAATGTGACGAATTTTGCTGAAATGTGCCGGAACTCGTTCAGCAAAGTTTCTGAGGGATCGGTCATACCACCGTATGACAAGTGTTTAATCCAAGTCGGTAATGCATAATCGTGTTGAGTTTGCATTCCATAGGTTAAGTTCCCAAGTTGTGGAAATTTATTTTGTAACTTGTGGGCTACATAACCTGCAACATAAGCCTTGCCATCTTCCTCACTTTGTTCCATGATATTGGCAATGAAGGACTCTGGTTGCACATTGCTCCCTAAGGTTGGTTCTGGAAGCACGTTACTTGATTCAGACACTATGCCAGCTTTGTTTAGTGCTTTAGCAACTACATATTCATCTGAATCTGGATCAGCAGTGTTTGTTTGCTTTTGAACAACTCCTGGATTCTTTCCTAAAATAATCACCCTCAGTCTGTAAATGCAGTCAAGGGGAGAAGGATGATCTTTTAAGCCACCACGGGTTCGCAATTGTGAAAAGAGGTTTTCCAGTACATCTTGATTTAGCCTATGTGTGAGAATGTACTTTGTATTATGCCTACGGGCCATATCTTGGTACAGAAGTCGAAGGGATTTTATTGAAATGATGACTGCTTTCTGGAATATTTGCAAAGAATTTTTACCAATGCAAAGAAAATTACTCATGAAATTTTCCATCTTGTCCAAAAACAAAATGCCATGCATGGGCGTATATAAGGGAGGGGGGGGGGGCTGAGGACCCTCCAGATCCCCCCAGAGAAAAGCCAACTTGGGTACAACATACAATGTATTTCACAGTAGTCTACTTTTAAGAAATAATTATCAATTTGTAAAAGAAAACGAGTGTTTACCTTTCTACTTCATAAATTAACAAGTAGCCCATTGAGATATTTTCCATTCATACTCCATAGGCTATAATACAAAATTCATTAAGTACTCACAATTTTCCACGATAGTCAGCCCCCCTCGAAAAAAATTGTATATACGCCCCTAATACCATGTACGAAATATGTCAAAAAATATTAACAGCTTTAAAATCATCCTAGCAGGTCATCAAAACTGAAGAGTAGGCCAGCTAGGCTCACTTACCATTTGGTTTTAGATTCCTTGGAAATCTTGGCTTTATATTAAGCAATTCGGCCCTGTAGTCTAATTCGAAGTCTTCACTCTTAAAGTGGAGGGAACATAGGCTATCCTACTTGTTTGAGGGTTGCAATGATATTTTCGCTTACATGCAGCAATCCACTGATTGCGAAGGCATGTGTCTTTAGGCATCGTGAAAAACGACAAGTCATTTCCAACTTACTAATAACTGTGACAAACTGCCACAGCACATCATTGGCCTGGCATGATTATAAACAAAAGGGCTTAAAACACATGTTTAAACCACTGCAATCCATACAATATAATGTATGGTAAAGTTGACTTTCCTTGCATATCTCGCGCGCTACGAGGAAACGTGTGACGTCACGTCCTTTCCCTTCCCTCCGCGATCCCCTCGCCTAAGAGCTCCATATTGAGGCAACCTCTGTAGTTTACTAGCCTTGGCCTGAAACAACCTACTTTCTATATCCTCTTTGCTTCGTTCATATCTTCTAAACGGGCCATGCTTAACCCAACTTACGATTAGTCATCAACACAGTGGATGGATTTATAGCTTACTCATTATTTTGCTTTCCATTAGTAGAGCATTTCCTCCCGAAAAATATCCACCATCATTAACAACTTATAATGGGGCAATAATAGTAATAATAATTTCTATGATTTGCAATATTAAAAAGAATAGTTCTTTTTTCGTGCGTTTAATGCCTTAATATATATCTGTAGTAAATTCTACAGTTTACAGTTGTTACGTGGAGAGGACTCTAATTACGAGCTTGACATTATCTCGTGTGGCGAGAAGATGACTCTCGACCCCATCTAGCAGCGTACCTTCAAACTGTTTCTCCACGTGTTGATTTTCTGAGAATTATATCGATTTAGACTTTGACTTGTCGAAAATGATAGATATCTGTAAGATTGTGTCAATAGTTGTTGGTTCAGTCTTTTGACTGGTTTGATGCGACGCTCCTTGTCTCCCTGTCCTGAACTAATCTTTTCATCTCTACATAGCTACCACACCCTACATCCTAGGCAATCTGTTTAACATATTCTAACCTTGGTCAACCCCTACAGTTCTTGTCCTCGACCCTTCCTTCCATAACTGAGCTTGCTATTCCTGGGTGTCTTAGTATCTATTCTACCAACCTATCTCCTCTCTTCATTAGCAGTCGCCAGATACATCTCTCTTCTCCCACTCGGCTTAATACCTCTTCATTTGTAACCCTATCTACCCATCTGATCATCAGTCTCCTGTAACACCACATTTGAAACGCTTCAATTCACCTCTTTTCTGCTGCACCAATAGTCCAAGTTTCACTTCAATAGAGTGCCACGCTCCAGACGAAGGCTTTCAAAAGTGACTTCCTAATACCTAAATCTCTATTTGAGTCAACAGATTCCTTTTCTGTAGAAATGCTTTCGTTGCCTGAGCCAACATACCTTTTATAACCTCTTTGCTTCATTCATCAATCGTTATTTTGTTTCCTAAGTAACAGAAGTCTCCTACTTCCTTTAGCTTTTCACCTGCCAATTTGATGTCCATAGAGGTTTCTGCATTCCGATATTTTTATTTTACAATTATTAATTTTCATCATGAATTCGTTCCTCAAGACGGAGTCCATACCATTCAAAAACTCATTCAAATCCTCTGGCGTATCGGCCAAGATGACGATGTCATCAGCAAATATCAGAGTTGAATTAAGTTATTTCTCCTTGAATCTTCAGTCCCACTCAAATTTTTCTCCAATTTCCTTCATTGCTTGTTCAATGTTAAGATTGAAAAGTACGAGTGATAAGTTGCAGCCTTGCCTTACACCTTTCTGAATACCAGCTTCACTCTCATGTCCTTAAGCTCGAATGACTGCTGTCTGGTTTATGTATGGATAGTAGATCACCCTCCTATCCCTGTATTATATTCCAATCGTTTTCAAAATGTCAAACAATTTAGCCCAATCAACATTATCAAAAACCTTTTCTAAGTCTACAAATGTCATGAACGTTCTCTTATCTTTCCTTATTCTAATTTCCAAAATCAACCCAACACTTAGTACAGCTTCCCTTGTTCCTACATTTATCCTGAAACCAAACTGGTCTTCACCCAACTCCGTTTCTATATGGCTTTCCATCCTCTTGTAAATTATTCTCGACAGGGTCTTTGAAGCATGAGTAATTAAACTGATTGTACGGTAATCTTCACTTCTGTCAGCTCCTACTTTCTCCGGTATAGGGATGATAACATTCTTCTTGAAATCAGAGGGTACCTCGCCTGTCTCATAAATTTTACACACCAAGTGAAATAACCTGATCAGATCATCCATCACCTATGCAGCGTAGCAACTCAATCGGTATATTATCTATGCCTGGTGCTTTGTTCCTGCTTAAGTCTTCCAATGCTCTGTCAAAATCTGATCTCAATAATAAATCTCCTTTCGCATCCTCATCAATATCGTCTTCCCTATCCGTTAGATGATTCTCACTCTTTTCCCTTATAGAAACACTCTATGTAAGCTTTCCATCTCTCAACCTTTTCTTTCCTATCTGTTAGAGACTTTCCATCTGTGCCCTTAATATTACAGCACTTAGTCTTCTTTCCCAAAAAGTATTCATAATCCTTCGATAAGCTGTGTCTACTGTTCCTAATTTCAGACAATTTTCTATACCTGCTCATTTCTGTTTCAACCATTCTTCTTTCGCTTCCTTGCACTTCTTGTTAACCTCATTTTTCAGATGTCTGTATTCTGCTTTCCCCTTTTCATCTCTTACATTCTTGTGTGTCCGCCATTCATCCATTAATTCCATATAGTTTATCCTGAGTGATCCACGGTTTTCTAGCTATACTTTCTTTCCTACCGATATTTTCTTCTGCGGATTTTGTTATTTCTTTCTTCTAAAGTGCCCATTCGTCTGCAATTGAAGTTTGTTTAGGGTTTTTCATTAGTCCTTCCTTTATACTCTTCTTGAATCTTTCGTTTTCATCCTTTTCTGTCCGTCTATGGCCCACCTGTTAGGATTTTGACTTTTCTTCAGTTTCTTCAACTTTAGTCTGTATTTCATAACAATCAGATTGTGGTCGAGTTTATGTCAGCACCGTGATATGTTTTGCGATCCAAAATCTGGTTTCTAAATCTCTGCTTGACCATAATAAAGTCGATTTGGTAACGCCCTGTATCTCCTGGTCTCATCCATGTGTATATTCGTCTATTGTGGTTATTGAATAAGGTGTTAGCTATGACCAACTCATGCTCGGTGCAGAATTCCATTAGCCTGCTTCCTCGGTCATTCCTTTCACCTAATCCGAAATCTCCTACTATCTTCCCTTCTCTTCTTTTTCCTGCTACAGCATTCCAATCTCCCATTACTACAACATTTTCATCACCCTTGACATAACTCAGAATTTTATCTATTTCTTCGTAGACCTTTTCAACATCTTCATCAACAGCTTGATTGGTAGGCATATAGACTTGTACCACTGTGGTGCACGTAGGTTTTGTATTGATTTTAGCTACAATAATCCGTTCACTATATTGCTCATAATATTCCACCTGCTGTCCAAGTTTCCTACTTAATATGAGACCTACCCCCGCATAGCCGTTGTTTGATTTAGTTTTTTTTTAATATCGTATGGCCTCGGGTGCAAGCTTTGTTAATTGACACCCAGAGGGCAGCTTGCATGTCGAATTTTGTTGCTCCTAAGATCGCTATGAAAGTCAAGGAGGTTAGATATCTAAGCTCCTTGACACTATAGCGCATTCTAGTAGAGAAAGGAGGAACTATTGTGTTGGCGGAATATCCCGAGATTAATTTTGCCATAATGAACACGTCCTACTGAATTCAAATGGGTTCTTTAACATGCCAACGTATGACATGAGTGTTGTGATATTTGTCGCCTTTCAAAAATCACTTACCATGGCCAGGAGCGAACCTGAAAACTTGGGGTGGCAGTCCGACACTATAACCTCTCACCCACCATGGAAAGCTGTTTGATTTAATGCTAATGACCTTAAAATCTCCTGACCAAAAGTCCTGTTCTTCCTGCCAGCGCTTTCACTAATCCCAACCAAATCCAACCTCAACCTATTCATTTCCCTTTCTAAGTTTTCTAACCTTCCACTGCCTAACAGACTTCTAACATTCCACGCTCCGATCCGTAGAATGTCAGATTTCCTCTGTATTATTATCGTTTATTATTTTTACTAGGAACCCGTCCCGGCTTCGCCCGGGAACAGTTCTGAATGTATTACGTGCTAGCTCGTAAACTGTCGCCTCAATAATTGAATGGAGATTGTTGGAAGAAATGAAAACGTAAAATCACTTGTAGTGGGCGATGTATTGAAGATAGATATATGCTCTTGCGAACGTTTTTTAGAACTTTTCATGCTGAACAATTCTTACACTCATAGTATATTGATATGTTTTACGGTTTGCCCAGCGTAAGCTTAAAAGCGCACAGATGCCAGGTTTTTCCCCCGACTTTTTCACTGAAATCGTTATTGCTTGGCTTCCTTTGATCATAAATAAGTTACTTTCTACAGAAACCTTCCTCGAGATATCCTTCACAGAATGGTGAAAACCGCATCAAAATCCTTTCAGTGGTTCTCGAGATTACCCGTGACATCCAAGAATCAGGGACTTTGTTTTATACTAAGTAGAGATTATTGTTTTTATTATTGTTTTAAGTTATACTTAAGTTGTAAACTAGTTTATTAATATTTATACAATGGCGGCGAATAAACAAGGGTTAGATGATTTCGCGAAGAAAACTGACTGGACTTTATAATTTAATATCAACAAAACCGTTAATTTTCCAGCATTTGCACATTATAAGAGCAAATATAACGTATATAAAATATTAATGAATCAAATCGTAAAACATATTAGACAGGAGTTTTTGAACCTTCGGATCCGTATATTAACGTTCATTCTCATGTTCAGCCCTCACCCTTCCACCCCACCCCCACAACTCACAATGTAATTTTGACACTGCTCATCCCCCTCCAGAAGCAAATCCTAGTTACGCCACTGCCACTACAGCATGGATTGAGGAAACAAAGAAGGATATGGACAGTTCAACATCTCAGAGGTACAATTGTTAGACAGAAATACATTTTGGGATTCCAACCGCTGCACAGTGGGTCAAAATCGAAATCTAGGGGGGACAAAATTACTTGTTCGTTTTAATCATGAATTTGGAGTGAAAGCAACGTATATAATTTGTTTACTTCATAATAAACATCAGTGAAGACCTTTTTAAGCTACATCCACACATGCAAGTAATTGTCTATGACTAGGAGTTGGATAGAGCATTCAGTTATCTCTTCAGAACAATTTTCTACCCCTAATTTACTTTTAACAAAGTTAAAAATGTTCCACTTTTGACATCATCGTCCAACCCACTGCTTCAAACAGTTGTAAACGTGTGAGAACTGGTTGCGCAGCATCTTCTAAAACGTAAACTACAAGACTTTATCTATATTTTAACATTAAGTAGAAAGTGACGCAGAGTGACGCGACATACTAACAAGTAGTTCCGTGAAGAACTATACAGCCTATTTTCACATATCCTACTCATGTTAATTGCCTCTATCTACATACACAATTTCAGTTTAATTGCTGTAACAGATTCGTAGATATTGAGAACCGTCTAAATATTTCAAACGGTCGCCAGGTTGGATTTTTATTTTTGTACTATTACATTAAGATTATTGTGTACGTGTGATATACAAACTTCAATCGCATGATTAGAACACAAGAAGTAAAAACGAGATTTTAAAATTACGCACAGCAGCCATCTTGTGATTATGCAAACAATTGAAATAAATTAGATGCCAGTGGATCAACATTTGTATAAGCATTTAACGTGCAACGTTTCACGGCACTCGGATAGTTAATTCGCGAGAAACGTCCATTTAAATAGTTATACTTCGCGTCGCCGCCATGTTGGATTTGTGCTCACCAGGTTACTGAAAGTCCTATAGATGAACATATGTTCATAGTCTCTATGAATATAAAAAAATTCAGTTTGGTTGCTGTAAAAGATTCATAGATATTGAGAACCGTCTAAATATTTCGGAAGCTCGCCATTTAGGATTGTTATATGTATAGGCCATGGAGTTATGTACCATTCAAGGACAATTATTGCCTAGGTTCATTATTCAAACTTTCACTTCGATCGCATGATTACGACACAAGAAATAAAAACTTAATTTTAACATTTCGCACAGCCGCCATCTTGAGGTTATGTAAACAATCGAATTAATTTAGATGGCAGTGCATTACAGACTACAATATCATTTACTGTACCACATTTCACGGCGCTCAGAGAGTAAAATCAAGAGAAAAGTCTATTAAAATATTTCAAATTCGCTTGGTCGCCATGTTCGTTTTGTACTTTACAGGTTTATTAAATATACATAGGTAAACTTGTATTAGTACCCTTTATCACCGTACAAAATTGCAGGGTGATATCTGCAATAGTTTCGGAGATATAGAATGTCAGTGAAATATTTCGCACAGCCGCCATTTTGAGGTTATGTAAACAATTGAACTAAATTATACTCCAGTGCATTACAATGTGTATAAACAATTGCTGTACCAAGTTTCATTACGTTTGGAGAGTTAAATCGCGAGAAAAGTCTATTTAAAAGTCTCAAATTCGCTTGGCCGCCATGTTGGTTTTGTAGTCACCAGGTTTTTGAAAGTCTCATAGGTGCACTTCTAGTAGTGCCCTATATCACAGTATACAATTTCAGGGCGATATAGGTAATAGTTTCGGAGATATTGAATGCTAGTGAAATATTTCGCACAACCGCCATGTTGGATTGGTGAGACGTAACAAAATTTGAAGGGCACGGTCGTGGTCGCCGGGAATAGCGCTATGAACGTACCGAGTTTCATTGAAATCGGTCCAGCTGTTTAGATTTTATCAGGGGGGGGACCCACACACACCACACACACACACACACGCACACACACACAGACAAAAGGTGATCTCATAAGCCTTTTTTTTTTTTCAAAATTGAAAATAGCCTAAAAATCGAAGTGAAAATACAATTTTAAAAATAATAGTTAAATATTATATAATGCAAATATAGCTAAAATTACGTAACAATTACGCCCATTACGAACTGAAACACGTTACAAAGATCATACCTTCAGCTGCATGTTCCACCTTAAAGCATCACACTAACCACAAAGACAACCAAACCACAGCCACTTACATTCACCCTCCAATTCAGACTGCTCGAACAGTGGTGACAGATTTACACCAAGATGCGTTTATATCCCAGAACAGTGAGCGGCAATTGTATGAGAATGCTGTATAAGTAATAGATTTTGATGTTTAATTATGAAAATAAATAATTTTGTCCTCCTAGATTTCGATTATGACCCACTGTGCGCTGGAAGAACTAAGAAGACTCGAAGAGTCTGGACACAAGAAGAAGGAAGCAGGACACAGAAAACTCGGCACGAGGAAAAAGAAATGAGGTTGTAGCGTGATCCTAAGTCGTCAATTCGCTAGTTTAAAAAAAAATGTTGATATCAGACGACTTGGATTCAAAATCAATAACAGGGAGCACCGTTGTGATGAACGAAGAACACAATCACAAATCAGCGCGATGCATCGAATATTCGTCGGTCTTTCACCATTTATCGCGGCATGCGGAAGCTCGTCTTTTGGCGGCTTCGATGGCGTAGTGGGTAGCATGCTGAGCTTCTATGCCCAAGATCGCGGGTTCAAATCCGGCCAAAGTCGTCGGATTTTTTAAGAGCATTAAAATCCCTCAGTATGCCCTCCTTCGGAGGGGAAGTAAAGCCGGCGGTCCCATGGCATAGATTTATGGCATGTTAAAGAACCTTCCACTAATTACACCTGTGTGAAGCTAAGTTGTATAGGTTAAGAATGTAAACAACGCTCTTAGGTTCCTACGTTCGTTGCCAAGGACCGACTGCGGTGGCGTCTGGTAGCTAAGTTCTAAACAAGTAGTCGTTGACGGTGGCGTTTGGCGGCAAAAGTAGGAACTATTTGAAAAATTCAAAAGTCTGCAGTCCTTACTTGAATTTAAAAAAAAACAGATAACACACACTAATACAGTCAGCACAATTAACACCGGTTATCAGACAGATACTACACACACCCAAAGTACACGGGGCTACATGACCGCGTTGACGCAGCCCCTATACTTAAGAACCAACCAACCAACCAAGCTCGTCTTTGCGCGAATTTCAAAAAGATCTCGCGTTACATAGAAGGTTATAATATAACAGTTCATCCGTAAAACCGTTAAACACACAGCAATTCCATACATTTTACAGGCAACCAGTAGGCGTTGACAGCTATGCAGAGGGTATTGCAGTTCCACTTACAGAAAGCCAGAAGTTTGGAATTGTATGCTTTCATAAGGGGAAGACAATTTGTGATCAGTAGGGCCCGGATATTGATGACATGTCATCTTTTTACTGAGCTGTCTGAAACAATGCTGAAGTACATAGAAACTCCGGACGGGCCACCCCGTCTTCAAATATGTTATTAGCCTACTTTCGATTTTTGCAGAAAATGAAAGTAGACTTATGAGATCACTACAGGGCCAACAAGTAGTTCCGTGAAGAACTATACAGCCCATTTTCATATATCCTACTTATGTTAACTGCCACTATCAACATACAAAATTTCAGTTTGATTGCTGTAATAGATTCGTAGATATTGAGAACCGACTAAATATTTCGGATGGTCGCCATGTTGGATTTTATATATGTAGGTCCTAGAGTTATGTACTGTTACATGCAGATTATTGTGAACGTGTAGTATTCAAACTTCAATCGCATAATTAGGACACAAGAAAAAACAAGGAGATTTAAAAAATTTTCACAGCTGCCATCTTGGGGTTATGGAAACAATTGAAATAAATTAGATGCCAGTGGATTAACATTCGGATAAAGATTTACTGTACCAAGTTTCACTGCACGCGGATGGTTAAATTGCGAGAAACGTCCATGTGAATATTTATAATTCGCGTCACCGCCATGTTGGATTTGTGATCACCAGGTTATTTAAAGTCCTATAGGTGAACTTAAGTTCATAGCCCCTATGAACATTAAAAAATGCAGGTTGATTGCTAAAATAGATTCGTAGATATTCAGTATCGTCTAAATATTTCGGATGGTCGCCATGTTGGATTGTTAAATGTATAGGCCATAGAGTCATGTACCATTAAAGGAAAATTATTGCGTAGGTTCATTATTCAAACTTTCACTTTGATCGCATGACTACATCACAAGAAATAAAAACTTAATTTTAAAATTCGCACTGCCGCCATCTTGAGGTTATGTGAACAATTGAACTAAATTAGATACCAGTGGATTACAATGTGTATAAATATTTCCTGTACCAGGTTTCAGTGAGCTTGGAACATTAAATCGCGAGAAAGGTCTATTTAAAATGTTCAAATTCGCTTGGCGGCCATGTTCGTTTTGTAGTTAACCGGTTTTTGAAAATCTTATAGATGGACTTCCAGTAGTGCCCTTAATTTCCGTACAAAATTTTAGGGAGATACCGCTAATAGTTTCAGAGATATAGAATGCCGGTGAAATATTTCGCACACCCGCCATCTTGTGATTATGTAAACAATTGAACGAAGTTAGATGTCGGTGCATATCAATGTATATAAACATATACTGTACCAAGTTTCATTGCGTTTGATTGGTCAAATCGCGAGAAACGTCTATTTAAAAGTCGCAAATTCGCTTGGCCGCCATGTTGGTTTTGTAGTTATCAGGTTTTCAAAAGTCACATACGTGAACTTATAGTAGTTCCCTCTATCACCATAGAAAATGTCAGGGTAATATCGGTAATAGTTTCGGAGATATTGAATGCTGGTGAAATATTTCGCACAGCCGCCATGTTGGATTGGTGAGTCGTAACAAAATTTGAAGGGCACGGTCGAGGTCGCCGGGTATAGTGCTATGAACTTTCCGAGTTTCATTGAAATCGCTCCTGCCGTTTAGATTTTATTAGGGGGGGACACACACACGAATCACACACACACACACACACACACACACACACACACACACACACACGCACACACACGGACAAAAGGTGATCTCATAAGCCTATTTTATCAAAATTGAAAATAGGCTAAAAATTGTGTGTCTGTCTGTGTGTGTGTGTGTGTGTGTGTGTGAGTGTGTGAGTGTGTGAGTGTGTGTACTCTGAATGTCTGTCCCCCCTATCAATTCGAACACGGTGAATCCTAATTGAACGACATTTGGTACAGAGGTAGCACTGGCAAAGGGCACCTCAGTGTCATGTTTTATATCGCCGCCATCTTGACGTAAACGTAATGGCGGCCACCCAAATGTTCAAAGCTTAAATCAAATTACGACCAACCTATTCATCTGATCTCTACCAAATTTTGTAACATTATACCTTTCAGTATGAAGAATCCGTTGACCAAACTACGAGGTTATCTGCCTAATAATTTGCGGATGGTGGCCATATTTGTCTGCAAATCGATTCACCCTATATTTTCAAACACCGTGAAACCAAACTGAACGAAATTTGGTACAGAGGTAGCACTAGCAAAGGGCACCTCAGTGTCATGTTTTATATCGCTGCCATCATGACGGAAACGTAATGGCGGCCACCCAAATATTCAAAGCTTAAATCAAATTATGACCAACCTATTTATCTGATCTCTCACAAATTTTGTAACATTATACCTTTATGTATGAGGAATCTTTTGACCAAACTACGAGATCATTTGCCCAATAATTTGCGGATGGCGGCCGTGTTTGTGTGCAAATTGATTCCCCGTATCTTTTCAAACAAGGTGAATCCGAATTGAACGAAATATGGTACAGAGGTAACACTAGCAAAGAGCATCTCAATGTCATGTTTTATATCGCCGCCATCTTGACGAAAACGTAATGGCGGTCACCCAAATGATAAAAACTTAAATAATATTATGACCAACCTAATCATCTGATCTCTACCAAATTTTGAAACGTTATACCTTTATATATGAAGAACCTTTTGACCAAACTACGAGGTCATCTGCCCAATAATTTGCGGCTGGCGGCAATGTATGTGTGCCAATCGATTCCCCCTATCTATTCAAACACGGTGAAACCGAATTGAACGAAATTTGGTACAGAGGTAGCACTAGCAAAGAGCACCTCATATTCATGTTTAATATCCGTATGACACTTATTTCAACAAGCTACTACAACCAACATTCAATTATACTCCTTGGAAAGGACAAAGAGTTATAACAATACCCATGCATTTAAGAGAAAGTAGGCTATATGTTCTTTACTGAACATCTTGTTTTTATTTTGCATCTTTTTGCATTTTTTGCTATTTTTCCATTTTAAGAGCATTTTTTTTAAGTTTGATAGAATTTGTTGGTCATATTTTAGAGAAATCAGCCTTTTAAGGTCATTTCCTTCCAATTTAGTCATGTCACAGCTTTATATGAGGGAGTTACGTCTGTCAGAGTTAAGAAGAAGCAAGTAGCTGATACAAGATAGTTTAAGATATTGAAATAAAATATTTCGGTAGTGGTATTAGTAGAAGTCGCCTCCGTAGCGTAGCGGTCAGCATGGTTAGCTGCCGCCCCGGAGGTCCTGGGTTCGATTCCCGGCTTTGCCACGAAATTTGAAAAGTGGTATGAAGACTGGAACGGGGTCTACTCAGCCTCGGGTGGTCCAAATGAGTAGAGGGGGTTCGATTCCCACCTCGGCCATCCTCGAAGTGGTTTTCCGTGGTTTCCCACTTCGTCTTCGGGCAAATGCCGGGATGGTACGTTCTTCAAGGCCACGGCCGCCTCCTTCCCTCTTCCTAGTCTATCCATCCCAATCTGCCCCTCCCTTCCCATCCCTCATGAGGCCCCTGTTCACTTTGCAGGTGAGGCCGCCTGGGCGAAGTGCTGATTACACCTCCCCAGTTGTATCCATCCCGACGAGATGTTCTATGCTCCAGGACACTGCCCATAGAGGTGGTAGTGGTGAGTTCCCTCGCTGAGTCCATGGAAACCACCAACCTAGAGGGTGAATTCACTAAATAAAAAAAAGTATTGGTATTAGTAGAAAAATGTATATCTTGGACGCAGAAGAAGGGTACCGTTTTCGTCGCAAACCAGTTCATAGCGGAGTGGAATGTTATCTGATATGTTGACCAAGGTCACCTGGGGCGGGGTAGAAAGGGGAAGGGGCGTATATTCTTGTCTCACAGCCGCATAGTTCACGGCGAGAGATATCGTACATTGCCGCTTTCTCCATTTTATAGTGCATTTTTTAAATTTTTGAATATAGGTGAGTTTAATGTAAGATAATTTTCTCCATTTTATGGAGCATTTTTTGAATTTTTGGGTAATTAATTACAGTCATTTTTGAACATTTTAAGTGCATTTTTTAATCTTTTTAAGGCATCAACATCCGGGCTCTAGTGATCAGTCTTAGGACAAGGAAATGGCACTTGCGTGGACTGAAACCAGCAAACAGAACAGGTCAGCTGGAGCCGTGGGATCTGAGACATACTGCAGAGCCAGCAGATTCCATTAGGCCAAAAGAATAGCGACCAGGCAGAACGACAGAGTGAACATTCGTACCCATATAGAAGTACAGAGTCATCGAAACATTTTGACTTGTAATAGCTCAGGTTGTAATAAAGATAATTTAATTATTTTTACACCAAAAGATAGAGAAAATCATAAAGTTCTGTTACCTATTTAGTAGGTTTCGATTTGAGCTCCGCCTGTGGCACGACACACATCCAAACGATAGTCCAACTCCGTCGAGGTCCGCCGAATCATGTCAGGAGTCACAGTTACTATCGCATCGGCGATTCGTGCCACAGGCGGAGCTCAAATCGAAACCTACTAAATTGGTAAACAGAACTTGATGGTTAGGGCCCGGATGTTGATGCCGTAAAAAAAATCACAGTCAGTCTGAAAGACTAGACGTTGTATCATTTCAAATGACGCATGCTACAAATGCTACACATGTTAGAAAGGCTCAGGAGGGCTTGTAGCTTTGCTCGAAGCCCCAGACTGCATTACCCATTAACTTAGGCTTCCCGCGCGGGCACCTCTTTAAGGGTCACGGGAAGAAATGTGTTTCTTGTACTTGTATTAGAGATGTGTTTGGTTGAATAAAGCGTAAATTGTGTACTTTTTGATAGTGGTTTTGTGGCCCATCATCTCAGGCAAGCCGGCGGAAACCTTTGCCTCCCTGTCAGAAGGATCAATTGGCCGTAAATTTGAATTAGTGTAAGGATGTAGTATGAGTGTCCAGATTTATACAATAGCCTACTCCATGAAGGGGTCATGACTATGCCATATATGTTTGTTTAATGCATAGTATATTTGAAATAAGGGAAGAATACTGATTTACAGATTTGTGGAGTGAGTTTCAGATTTTTAAAAGGTCGCTCGACGCCAGGCCTCTTTCAACAGACTCCAATAATCATTAGCGTCTGCTTCTCGCTCCCCGCGTGAGCATGACGTCACGTTCCCGCCGAGCTGCATGACGTCACTTCCTGCGCGGCTGCATGACGTCACGTCCGTCACCGTGTCCGTGTCCGTGTCCGTAATTCATAACGATGGACCCCAACCATAACGACGAAGTCGACAAGATCATTTGAAATGATAAAAGTTTAAAGAATGCGCTTACAATTTTCAAAAATGACTGTAATAAATGACCTAGAAATTGGGGGGGGGGGGGGAATGCACTATAAAATGGAGAAAATTATATTTTAAGTTTTAATAATAAACTCACCAATATTTCAAAAATGACATCTTACCCTCAAACTTAAAAGTCAAACAAAATAGATTTATAGCACTTAACAAACGGTTTATGTTCACTTTAGTCTGAGAGGCACTGCACTACGAATGCCATTCTGATGTTGTCAAATGTAAATGAACTGCGGTTATCAGCCAACAAGTCTTTATATCTCGAAGAGCTCCGTTCAACATCAACTAATGTGATCGGAGCGTACTTGAAGTGAGGAAGGTCGTGCGCTAAATCCTCCTCAATCCCATCCATGCAGTACTTTTCACCAGAAAGAATGTCTGAGATTTTGCATAATGATTTATACCCGGTGTTTTAGTCCAGCACTTTTTTCAGTTTTGATGCAATAACCGCAGCAATTTCGCCACGATTGTTGCTAAGACTAGTTTCCACCCGGTTGATTAAGGAAATGGAATCAATATTTCAATATTTTAAATTATCTTGTATCAGCTACTAGCTTCTTAACTCTGAGAGACGTAACTTCCTCATATAAAGCTGTGGCATGACTAAATTGGAAGAAAAAAAAAGACCTTAAAAGGCCGATTTCTCTAAAATAAGACCAAATAAATCTACCAAACTTAAAAAATGCTCTTAAAATGGGAAAAATAGCAAAAAATCCAAAAAGATGCAAAATAAAAATGACATATTTGTAGACGGGGTGGCGCGTCCGGAGTTTCTATGTAACTCAGCATTGTTTTAGACAGCTCAGTAAAAAGATTACATGTCATCAACATCCGGGCCCTAGTGATGACTTTCTCTACCTTTTGGTGTAAAAATAATTGAATTACCTTTATTACAGCCTGAGCTATTAATACATCAAAATTAAGACCACCTTTTTCGATGACCCTGTATTAGAAGCCATTTATCAGTGATGGCTAGTTCTACAGTATTATAGATAGAGCCCTATTTAAGAAATCAAATATTGGTAGAATCATCAAAGGACGACGACTTCAGTGGCTAAGGCATGTTGTTCGAGCAGAAGCATCTATTACGAGGGCAGATCAAAAAATAAGTTGCACTTCCCAGTTATGGCCATTTATTACACCACCTATACAACAGCAACACGCCTATAACGACATACAATGCAACGTCATTTTTCCACATAGTTTCCAAGGGACTCCAAACATTTCTGCGAACGCACAACCAATTTGTCGATGACGCATGCATAGAAAGTTCCTCCAGCGTTCTGCAACCACACGGAGACAGCGGCCTTCACCTCCTCATCGGTCTGGAAACGCCGACCACCGAGCTCCGTTTTGAGCTTACCGAACAGATGAAAGTCACATGGCGCTAGGTCGGGACTGTAGGGTGGATGATGCCAGACCTCCCACTTGAAACGCTGCAGCAGTTCGCTCGTTTGGCGGGCCTTGTCAGGTGTTGCGATATCGTGCAAGAAAATCACACCGGCGCTCAATTTTGTTGCACGATAACGCAACACCTCACAAGACCCGCCAAACGAGCGAACTGCTGCAGCGTTTCAAGTGGAAGGTCTGGCAACATCCACCCTACAGTCCCGACCTAGCGCCATGTGACTTTCATCTGTTCGGTAAGCTTAAAACGGAGCTCGGTGGTCGACGTTTCGAGACCGATGAGGAGGTGAAGGCCGCTGTCTCCGTGTGGTTGCAGAACGCTGGAGGAACTTTCTATGCATCCGGCATCGACAAATTGGTTGTGCGTTCGCAGAAATTTTTGGAGTCTCTTGGAAACTATGTGGAAAAGTGACGTTACATTGTGTGTCGTTATAGGCGTGTTGCTGTTGTATAGGTGGTATAATAAATGGTCATAACTGGGAAGTGCAACTTATTTTTTGATCTGCCCTCGTACTACTGTATATAACTAGAGCCCTGAACGGAATAACAAAATCTTATACGCATCCGCCTCGCATCCGCACGGCAGTTATCCACATCCGCCCCGCATCCACACGACTGTTGTCCGCATCCGCCTGGCATCCGCACGACTGTTATCCGCATCCGCCCCGCATCCACACGACTTTTATCCGCATCCGCACTTTTGTTATCTGAATCTACTGGCATGACAATAATATGTTTAATTAGATAAAATATTAAAGCAACACATTAAGTTTTGAGGAGAAATTCGTTTCCTTAGGCTATGTATGTCATGTTTAAAATGAATGTTATACAGCCAGAATTGTAACCCTTTCAGTTCGGAGTGTTAATTACGCTTAAGGGGAGTTCCAATGGATAAAATATGAAAAAATATCAATTTTCAGATTTGTATACGATATAAAAGCTGGCTGGCATTTTGACGTTTAAAATGATCTATAACGCTTGATATTTGTTATTTGCAAAACATGTCGAATATTTATTTAAATAATGCAGTGCGCGTTAGAAAACATTGAGAATTAGATCATATAAAGGCATTTTCTCAGAACTTACTTTTTAGACATAAATGTTCCATATTTTTCAGTTGTTACTTATCACAGAAGTCGCAAATTTTTACCACCTGTAGCTTGGCTCGTAAATGAGATTTTAACACAGGGATTTTGTTCTAGCTCAAATACATTATGAAAAAAAAAGTTATACAGGGTGTCTCAAAAAATGTACTAACACTTTGAATGATTATAAAATGATTATTTATGAACATAGAGTAAAGTTTAAGGGCTTCAATTATAGAAGAGACATGTAATTGAAGACTCATGTTCGCTAATGTTCAAATTGATCACCGTTAGTGTCCAGGAGTTCGACAAACCACCACCAACGCACCGGACCATTGCTCGCATCAGAGATAAATTTGAAGCAGATGCAACCGTTCACAACGTCAACAAGAAACGTTCTGGACGCCCACGGACATCCACCAGTCCTACAAAAGAAGAACAGGTGCAGGAAGCTCTCACTCGATCCCCACAGATATCACTACAACAAACAGCTCGAGAGACGCACATCTCAAAAGATAGCGTCCATCGCATCATGAAGCGTCTGCGCTGGAAATCCTACATTCCAACACGATAATGGAAATTGACAGACAATGTCACGAAATTCCAAAGGAACTTTGTCGTAACGTTTGCGAATCCATTGCTTCGCGTTATCAGCTTTGTCTGGACACTGACGGTCATCAATTTGAACATTTGCGAACATGAGTCTTTAATTACATGTCTCCTCTATAATTGAAGCCCTTAAACTTGTCTCTTGTGTTCATAAATACTCATTTTATAGTCATTCAAAGTGTTAGAACATTTTTTGAGACACCTGTATATAGATTTTTAGACGAAAAATTGGAGATTAAAGAAAAAAAATCATGGTCACAATAGTAGAAACACCAAATGCCCGTGTTAAAGTACTAAGAATTGATCACTAATTACGGCAATCAAATTTCGTCTAAATCTGCCCAGTAGTTTCTACGAAATAGGAACATGAATTTATTAAATATTAACATTAAGAAGATAGGCCATTGGAACTCCCCTTAATGACATAATTTGAATGAGATTAGCGTAAATCATCATCTTACATTTGTCATGAAAAAATAAAGACATAACGGAAAAATATGATATGTCATAAACATCCGGGTCCTAGTTATGATATTCATTCATTCATTTATTTGCAATTGGGGGGTGGGGGTGGAGTGGGGGTGGGGGGTGGAGTGGGGGTTAGGGTGGAGTGGGGGTGGTGTGTTTCCCCCTTTGGCAAATTCAACAAGTCCGGATTGTATTCTAAAATTATCCGCAAATTAACTCCAAACATTATCCGCAGCTTATGCGCTATCCGCACAGCCATGTAAACTATACCCGCATGGCAAAAAAATTGCGGATATCCGCATCCACGCAGGGCTTTAATTATAGACAGCATTTCCGTCGATCAACACAAATTCTGCCCAATTTGGCGGGAAACCAGTAGTTAAACGCCCTAACATGAAAGAAATATTACATGAGATACTTATCAAAAAATAACACGCTTTTATGTACAAAAATTAATGTACTTAATTGGATGACATGTTTCGTTTATCACGCGATCATCATCAGATCATGCTAACTTAGGTTTACAAGGGGAGGATACGATGCATGGGTCATCGATTCGAACCAACTTTAGTAGGCTACACGTGCAGGACATGACCAGGCGTTGGCCTATACCAGGTCCAAGTAGTAAGGTGCGCTTCTCAGCCGTTTCCGAGAAATTAATTAATTACAATTTCGTTGCGGCGTCCATGTGCGTTGTACGCAAGCAAGAATCCAACGAACGCGTGGTGCAGCGGTAAGAGCCCTGCTTCGTAAATGCGGGATCGCTGGATCTAATCCCACCGGTGATCCTTTGCAATGTGCTGTGTTTCCTTTTTTAACCATTGGCAATTCGCAACCAATACCCATAGCATGAGTCACTGCTTGCAAAGTACGGGGTGGTTCTGATGGTTAACAGACGTGCAATGAACGGAACAGACTGGGCCTTAATGTATAAATGTATACTGGTACAGTACATATAATAGAATACACCTGACTGTGTATAATACCAATGTATTTGCTTTGTCGATACTGTATAGTCTATTATGTAATGTCGCAAAGGTTGACTCCCATCCGATGATTTCAGAATCTCTTTTCGTGCTCACATAACACGTTATTACAATTGACTACAAAATAAATATTATTCACGACACCTAGGCTTACAGTTGTACCAACTGACAAAATTTACAACAACAAAAAAACAGCGATCCCGTACTTACGAAGCCAGGCCTCTTACCGCTGCATCACCCGCCCGTTGGATTCTTGCTAGCGTACAACGCACATAGATGCCGCACTTTAATTGCAATTAATTAATTTCTCGGAAACTGCTGAGAATCGCACCTTACTACTTGCATCTGGTATACACCTGGTCATGCCCTACACGTGAACTTAAGACGGTTCGAATCGGTGAGCCATGCATCGTATCCTCCCTTTGTAAGATAAGGTACGGTGTTTATGTATTCCACTTATGTACAAATATAGGCCTATACAATCTTAAAATTACAAACGTTTTTAAAAGCTTGTGTAACGTGTCAATCTTATTTACAGATAGCCTGTTATTGCTTAGTTGGTTTGAAAATGATGATGATGATGATGATGATGATGATGTTAATTGTTGTTTTAAGGGGCCTAACATCTAGGTTATCGGCCCCTAATGGTTTGAGTGATAGTGAAAGATGAGATGAGAATGAAATCTGTAACTAATAGGCCGACTAACTACAAACTTACACATTAGAAGAAGAAATGGTAATAAAGAAAGGTTAAGGCAAATAAAGGACAGGGAGAAAAGAAACGCCCTCAACCCTCGAAGAATGAGGATTGGGGGACTTGGAAAGAAGGAGAGCCATGAAAGGCAGATAGGAAAGGGGAGAGGAGATTGTCCGTCCCAAAGTCGGTGGAAAAAGGGAAAAAAGGGACCCAGCTCAGGAATCCCCCGGGATCGCTAACTCCCGAACTCACCAACCGTGAGCCCCTGAGGGTGTAGCAATATCCAGAGTGCACCAGAAGTGGTGGGGCTACATACACCCGGCCTCCTTGAGGGCCTTGAGCAGAAGGCAGGAGATAACATGAAAAGAATAGAAGCCTGACCCCTCGCAGAAGGAGGGTGTCAGGAAAGATGAGACAAGGGCCAATTAAGGCGGGAAAGGAAGAGACTCCCTAGGCCTTGGATACCCTAATACCGTCGGTGTCTGAAGAGAACAAGAGTTGACCAAGAGAGGTCGACAGGAAAGAAGACGGAGAGAAGCCCGGCACAAGTAAGTGGAAGTAATACCGGACTCAGCTGGGGTCCCGTGGTCGCCAATCCACGTCCCACTAGATGTGAGCCCCTAGGGGGATTTGAAACACTTCTATAGTTGTCGCGTTGTTATTACAGTGTTAATGTAGCTCGAGTAACCTATCTTAACCTGTGATCTATTGATTTATTGTGACGAATTTCAGGTGTGATGTCGTCTACACTAGTTTATTATTTAAGTTTCCATTTCAAATGTCCTTCTTTAAACTAGTGGCCTATTGGAATGTGGGTAGCTTGTCAATGTAGCGAATACACGAATGGTAGACCTATACATGAGAGTTGAATTAGGTTATGTAAACTTTGCTGGTGTTATGAACCCTGAGTCCTATAAAACGTCCGTTATCACACACAACTCGCCTCAGACGAGTTACTGCACAGAGTATCGCAATTCCACTTACGGAAAACCAGAAGTTTGGAATTTTATGCTTTCATGAGGGGAAGCCTTAAGACAAAGGAGTGGGCACGCGCGTGGACTGAAATACAATTACAAAACGTGAGCTGTCAGCAACCAGCAAATATAACATGTCAGCCTCCTCGTTTGAATATTGTGGCATTATCTACTTGTTATGCTATGGACTGTATTACTAATGGTACGTCTACATGGGCTTCTACTTTATTACAGAAACGACCTAAAATGTAAGATAATTTCCGATTCTGACCCAACACTTATACTGCGACCAGAATTTATGTTTGTAGAATTAGACTGTCATAAAAAGATATGAATAGGGATTGTATATAAACCACCTAAAATAAGACAGACTGTTGATTTTGAAGATACATTAGCAGGTCTTGTCTCGGCATACCATGTGATTTTAACACTGACCTTTTAAAGCAGACTGGTAAAGCTAACAGCCTACTGAATTTATTTCTCGCCACAAACTTGACGGTTTTACTCCTGAACGCTACTAATCATGTTCATTACTCTGACCATACGAGTCATACCTTAATTGATCTTCTTGTGACAAATCAACCTCAGAAAGTAATTAAACACGGACAGATCCCTGCTCTTGGTATCTCTTCACATGAGAGTATGTTATTCTATACGAATACCTAAGTATAAACCACGATACATTACAATACAAGACTTACGACATATTGACCAGAATAAACTACGCTATGATGCATATAACTTGCCTTGGGATAGTATACGTAATTCTCAGAACATAAACTCTAAAGTAAATAAATTCAATTTAATGGTACTAGAAATATTCGACAAACATGCACCAAAGAAAGGGGTAAGAATTGCCCGCTATTCATCTGCGTGGCTAACGGCTGAGGTAAGATCTGCTATGGCCAGTAGTGACAAACTTTACAGACAATACTGACTGACACAGGATGCAGTTGATTTTGACAGGTATAGAATTCTGAGAAACAGAACCAAACAGTTAATTAGAAAGTCTAAATATAAATACTTTCAAGAACTGATGAAAACTAACAGCCCGAGACAAAAATGGAGTAAATTATGTGCGTTAGGGATAGGTAAGACAGTTGAACTACATGTACCAAGCATATCGCTAGAGGCTGTAAATGATCAATTCGCACAGCCAAAAGTAGCCTCTACCGCCTTCCCTAAAAGTTCACTACCCTTGTTTCAACATCAGTCTGTGTTTGAGCAATTCTCTTTTAGAAATATCAGCTCGAATGAAGTTAAAGGTGATATACTCTATTTCATCCAATGCCACAGGTAATGATGACATTCCTATATCACTGATTAAGGATGTCTTGGGAGCTGTTCTGCCAATACTAACCCATATATTTAACTACTGCCTGACAAACGGAGTGTTCCCAGATGTTTGGAAAGATGCACTAATTAGACCTATCCCGAAGAGCTCCAAGTTTGATTCTCCTTCACATTATCGTCCATTATCTATCCTACCACCATTATCCAAGGTACTTGAACGTCTAGTTCATACACAAGTTACTAAATACCTTACAGAGCATTCCCTACTCAACCCCTTCCAATCCGGCTTCAGAAAGGGGCATAGCACTGCGACAGCTTTACTACGAGTGACAGATGATATCAGATGTGCAATGGACCAACGGGACGTGACTGTACTGACATTATTAGATCTCAGTAGCGCCTTTGACACCGTCAACCCTCAGTTACTACTGCAGAAACTTCGAGAACTAAATTTTAATAGTGTGTCACTTCGGTTCTTTTCCTCTTACCTTGAATCTCGCCGGCAACGTGTGATAGTGGTAAATGCGAGTTCGGGATGGCAACGTAAGACCCTCGGTGTCCCTCAGGGTTCAGTTCTTGGGCCACTGTTATTTATCATCCAAATAAATGACATATTAAAAGCCCTTAATTTCTGCAAATTGCAAGTGTATGCAGATGATGTACAGATCTACTATCATTCAAAACCGAGTGATATCACTAATGCAATTATTAAAATAAATGCTGACCTACAACAGCTTAATGACTATGCAAATAAAAACAGTTTATTAAAAAAAACAAATAAAACGCAAGTGATTATTATCGGTACCAGTAAAAACTTATATTCCCTCTAGTAACGTGACATCTCTCCAATAATTTTAAACAATAAATTCATTCCCTACTCTACTTCAGTGACAAACTTAGGAATTATTATGACTGAGACCTTAAATTGGACTAAACAGGTGATAAGCACATGTAATAAAGTACATAAATGCTTATATCCTCTGAAGTGGTTATGTAATGTATTCTCTGTTCGACTTAAAGTGCAACTAATTCACTCTCTGATACTTGACTGCTGTTGACTGAAATAACCTGCGACTGTAACAAGAAACTGGACCGGCGCCTGAACAACTGTGTAAGATATATCTTTGGTCTGCGATATGATGATCATATTATAAGGAGCTGTCGTGGCTTCGAGTGCACCAGCGTCGTGAACTCCACATGTTATCACTACTGCACAAAATACTTTCCACTAATACCCCTAACTGTATCTTGTTACACCGTTTTCGTACCTCTCGTCCTATCATGACCCCAATACGAGATCTGGCTCCTCTCTTGCCATACCTATAAATCGTACTGCTGTTTACAATCGCTAGTTCATAATCTCTGCGTCCAGGTCATGGAATTTGCTACCGGCGAACATTAGAGACAATCCCTCACATCGCAAGTTTAAAGTGGCTTGCTGCGAGTATTAGCTGGGTGGATCCAGCTGACTTCCTGGATAAATGTTGAATGAATGAATGAATGAATGAATGAGATGAATGATTGGATTACTGTAGTTACGTATTTAAGGGTACTTTACTTTGTGTATTTTGAAATTAATGATTCTATCATTATTCATATTATCATTATTCTTATTGCTGTTAATATTATTTGTGCTATTGGTATTTCTAATTACAAGTCATGTAGATGTATACTCTTCTAGTGGTTAAGTTAGCGTAAGAGAGGGCCTTGAGCCCTAACTTCGCCACCAATAAATGCATTATCTATCTATCTAACTGCTGCCCGCGCCATCTATTGTTGTTTCTCAAAAGTTTACTTGGTTTAATTAGTTTGTGTCTTGAGCCGACAATGCCCTAACTTTTGATGGTGTATGCTAATGGTTCAAGACAATCTCAACTATTAACAAGCAATCTCTTCCCCGTCTCATATAAATTAATGAGTGTTCTTCAAGTGCAACGGACCTATTGGGGTGTCTTGAACTCATGTTATTTTGTAAAAAAAAAACTCACGTAATATGCATTTCAGGTTAGGGCGTATAAATACGTCAACTTCCTCAGACCAGAATTAAATTTCTTGTCTGAGCCAGGAATCAAACCCGGGCCTGCGTAGTGACAGCCAAGAATGCTAGCCACAACGCAACGAGGTGGACTATACCAAATGAGACGACACACAGAGCTGACTACACTGAACTGCACCATGAAATTGTACCTCTCCAAATTGCATTCATTCTTTATAGAGTGATACCTCATAACTAGGGCTCGGATTTTTAGGTAAATAAATATTATTTTATGTAAATACATATTTTATGCGTTTTTTCTATAAATACATAAATTCCTGCTTTTCACTTATTAGCACATAATAAGACATATTATTTACATTTTTTAAAATCAGTGTGCTAGATCTTTCAGTTTATTGCATTTTTGTTCTGTTTTACTCCAACGGGGAAGAACCAGTGAGCTATCTAATCTTCATGCAGAACATATGTCAGCTTGCAACTGTGTTATTCTTAGCTTGTCGCCCCGTACTACTCACTGTGGAAACCGGGGATTTCCAGATAATTTTACTTCTGATGGGGGCGTTCTGTTCTGCCAACCATGTGGGAAAGCAATGAACAGCGATCTCAAGTTACACAACACCTCCAAGGCAAAATACAAATTGCCGCAGTTTCGCGCCTTTAGGAGAATTGTTTTGCGGTAATCGTCGGTCATTTGTGATGAACTACCTGAAGATGTTTCTCATGTATTATAATTTTTCAGTAGTCAGCAAGGCATACCATAAATTGCATTCGTGAACACTGCATATTGTTTATATTCACAATAATAAATTAAATTATAATTAAATATTTTCACTTTTTTGTCACATATTTCAGTTTTTTTTTACATAAAAAAGAAATATTTTCCCGATTGTTAGCACCTAAAATGTATAGCTGGTAATAATCGGTTTTCAATTAATCGATTAATAATCGATTAATCGATTAATTTGAAATTAATCGGAAACGATTAATCGATTAATCGAAGCTCCTTAAAACCGATTAACCGATAACCGAATAATCGATTAATCGAATAATCGATTAACAGAAAAATCGATTGACTGATAGTAGACACGAGATAAGAAAATAAGTTTTGAAAATGGTTTAAATGAGAAGTCATCGCTTGAGTTAGGCTTATTTTCGGAATGATGTATAGAAATCTATAAAATTTCCTTTTGTCTAAATATACAAAGTGTCCTTCCTTGTTTATGTTAACAATAACCAAATATGAGTCAGTGACCGTGGAAGGTCAAACATCAATCAAATTGGGAAGGGTTTCAGGAAAAGAAAACGAGGAGTTTTCAGCAATGCTTTTGAATCTTGTTCAATTTTTGTTGGAAAGGCTGTTTACAATTTATGACAGGAACATTTTTGTTTTATTCTGGTTTAGCTTAATTTCCACAAAGACCAGTAGGTTGTAACTCTTCAGGCGGTCAACTTGAATTTGCCCAATGACTGGGCGGAGTCCAATGTATAAACTATATGAATTATAAGTAAATAACACTCCTAGGAACATTACATGTGTTAGTTATGATCGCTATTACAATCACTAACACTATTACGTCGCCACACTCGAATGCTCCGAGTGGGTAAGAGATTTCACGAGCCCTTCATCCAGGAAAGCCACCAACAGCAATGAGGTTCAGTCATGTTTTGGGGTGGAATCATGTTCGGTTGACGTACGCCTCTAATTCCTATCCACGGTAACATGACTGGTCTGGTGTATACAGACAACATCGTTACAGGATTTGCTACCACAATGGGTGAGGGCTTTACATTAGTGGACTATAATGCTCGTGCCCATCGAGCTAGGGTGGTCAATCAGTTCCTTCAGATGCATGTCATACAGAGAATGGAGTGGCCTACCTATTCTGCGGACATGGACTGAAATGAACATGCCTGGAAAGAGCCCAAGAGGGCAATTTCGCACCGTCCCAATCCTCCAACAAACAAAGAGCAACTGATTGTATCTGCTTTCCAAGAGTGGGGGAATCTGCCCCAAACCACGTTGTATTCGTTGGTGCTCAGTATGCCTCGTCATCTGCAAGCATGGATTAGAGCTCGTGGTGGCCATACATGGTATTGATATGCCCCAACATGAAAAGGATGGTTGCGTGCTCAGTCCCACATTATCACTTTTGTTATTCGTCGTGTGTTTCAGTCTCTTTTGCAAAGCCGATTGTGTGTGGTTTTTCTTAGTATGTACCCTATATTGTGTATAATATGATAATATACACATAGCAAAATAAACAAGTTACTGAATCACAATATGCGAGACCTTTTTTGAGCATTGTATAAGTTTAGTTTGTTTAATAAGGGTTTGTGAATTAATTATGAGTATTATGATCGTGTATACAAATAAGAATAACACAATATAATAAATAAAATAAAATTAGAGCATGCACTTGAATTCTATTATGCATAAGTTTACATATCTCAGCGGAGCCTTGGTCGTACAGTTGTTACGCTTTAGCCTGCCTACTCCCGCCGGGCTCATTGTGATCATAACTAATACGTGTAATTTTTCAAGGAGTTCATTTACTTATTACCCATATTTTATATACATTGAACCCCGCACAGTCAATGGACAAATTCATGTTGACCGACTGAAGAGTTACAACTGACAGGTTTTGTATAGGCAACACTGAAACAATGGCTTCAACAGTTCACAAACAAGATGCATTATTTAAAAATAAACGTGACAATATATTTCAAGACGGTCTGTTTTGGTGCAAAAATACTAGCAAGTACTCATTTTCTGGGTCGAGGCAGCTCTGCTTTGCAGTCACAATGTTTCCAGCGGGGAATATCAAGTATTTTGTCGCTAGTTTAGCGGGCCTTTGATATATTGTTTATTCATTTTCCACCTGTGAAAAAGGGTGAGTATGCAAGTCAGGCAGTGAATTCCCAAGATAGACGTCCAGCTCGTCTTTTGCAATGATTGCAATATTTACGCTACATCTACAAGATTTCCTATTTTTACCGTGCTATTTATAACTGCCCTACCATGAGATCATTGAGTTTTTATCGAACTTGCCTAAGTGTTGACTTTAGACATACCTTCGTTCGTAAAACGTCACATTTGCATCTTTGGAGTCGAAATTTAATGTTTTTCGGACGGTCAAAGACTTTTTACATGTGATTAATAAATACAATTAGATGACCAGTTTCGATCGTCAAGCGATCATCAGATCTTTACACTTCGGCTATTAATCTGTGTCGACAAGTATGGGTTATGATATTTACAATACATACACTTTTTTAGTTGCAGTAGTAATTAATCTAGCACAAATAGTAAAGATATGTTATTTTTTGTTGAGATACTGATAGTTGTGATTGATCTTCAAGTTTGCTTGCTTAGTGCCATTATGTGATTGTTATTAAATGGTCAGGTTATTGTGTCAGCATAATCGTCCTCACGCTGTGCACAAAAACGGACCACACATCGCTCGAACTGCGAAGTGCACCATTTAATAACTATCAGTATCTCAACAAAAAGCACATATCTTTAGTTTGGTAGTTTAATTGCTACTGCAAATAAATAAGTGTATATATTGTAATTATCATTCCATACTTGTCCATATACAGTAGATTTAATAGCCTACGTGTAAATGATCTGATGATGATCACTTGACGATCGAAACTAGTTATCCAAGTGTATTTATTAACATCATGTAGTATTTCTTCAGGATTAGCGAACAAATTTTGATTTCTAAGGCAAGCCTGAAAAAGGGCTTCCAACACGGTAATCCTTGGAGTGAAGTTAAATGAAACCTCAAAGCAGGCGTTGAGCAGTGGCTAGCATTCTTGGCTGTCACCACAGAGGTTTGGGTTCGATTCCCGGCTCTGCCAAGAAATTTAATTCTGGTGTGGGGGGTGGAACGTGTACACTCAGCCTCGTGAGGCAAAACTGATAAGAAGAGGGTTTGATTCTTACCTCAGTCATCCTGGAAATGATTTTCCATGGTTTCTCATTTCTACTCTAGGCAAATGCCGGGATGATAACTAATTCAAGGCCACGGTCGGTTCCTACCCATATTCTACCTGAATTACAAATTCACACACTGGTACAGACATCGCAGTGACACATGTTATCAGACAAGTCTTAAACACACCCCAGTACGCGGGGATACGTGACCACGATGTTGCAAAACTCCTAAAAGAATCAAAAACATCATCCATCATGGGACTGCCCCGGCTAACCATGTCGAGTGATTGCATTAAGAAACCAAGTTGTGTCATAGTTGGTTGATTCTGTGAGAGCGTAGTTAAAAATGCGAAATACATTGATTAATCGGCAAAACAAATCAAAAACCGATTAATCGATTATTCAAATAACCGATTAATCGATTTTTTCTGGAAACCGATTAATCGACTCATTGACTAATTGATTAATCGATTAATCGTTATTTACGATAATTAATCGATTATTCGGTTTCGATTAATCGATTAATCGAAATCTGAAATTAATCGATTAAAAGTAACAGCCCTACGAAAAATCCGAGCCCTAGTCATAATAGTCTGTACAGTTTTGTATTGTATGACATAGATCCCACTGCAGTGTTTCCAATTTCGTTTGTTCCATGTAGGCCTAGCCAATTAAATGTTATGTGAAATATGGACTATTTTACAGATATATGAAAATCGATGTTTTCTTTGTATCTACGGTACATAAATATAATGCTGGTGTTGGTGTATGCTTGTCTACCCGTTAGTTCGGTAGGAAATCACTAGTTCACTAGATCGGGAACAATATATAAACTTTCGAGTCTTTCTATCTTCTATTGTCCGCCTCGTTGCGTACTGGCCAGCATTCTTCGCGGTCACCGCTGAATCACGGTTTCGATTCCCAGCTCTGCCAAGAAATTCTAATTCTGGCCTGTCTGGCCTGAGGGCTGGAACCGGGTACACTCACAATCAGACTCGTGAGGCAAAACTGAGAAGAGGAGGGTTGAATCCTACTTCAGTCATCCTGGAAGTGGTTTTCCGTGGTTTCCCCACTTCTACTCCAGGCAAATGTCGGGATGGTACCTAACTTAAGGCCAAGGCCGCTCCCTACCCAAATCCTACCTTAATTACAAATACACAAACTAGTAAAGACATCACAGTGACACAGGTTATCAGACAAATTCTACACGCACCCAAGTATACGGGGCTACATGACCAAGATGCCGCAAAGCCCCTAAATAATAATCAACAACAACAAACAAATCCTTGTTTGTTTGTTTGTTTGTTTGTTTGTCTCTTTCTTTCTTTCTTTCTTTCTTTCCTTCCTTCTTGTTTTCTTTCTTTCTTTCTTCCTTTTAAATCATTTCACTCCCAGGGGCTCGCAATTAGTGGGACGCGAGTTGGTGACCACGGGATCCTAGCCGCGTCCGACATTCCTTCCACTTAGACAGGTTCCTCTCTTTCCTGTCAACATTTCTTGATCAACTCTTGTGTTTTCTGACCCCAGAGGTAGTGTATTAGGGTATCCAAGGCCTAGGGTGTCTTTCATTTCCCCACCTATTTAGCCCATTTCTTTCCTGATACCCTCATTTTTCACGGTAGGGTAAACTCATCTAATTCCATGTCATTCTAGTTCATTTTCAGTATTAAATAGATAAAAACATGTTTTCAACTGTCACTTAGGCCTACCATTTAGTGTGTGCTCATTGAGTCCTCACATGTCAACAAATCACGTTGTTATCGGCTATGAGCACAATTCATTTTCGAAAAACAACCGCACTCTTTCTAATCCATGGTAACATCTTTAATTCCAGGATAATGCATTATTTATTGTAAATGACAGAAAACTAACCATTTAGTCTTACCAAACATTCAGACAATTTAATGCAGGAGTTCTGAAGGTAGAGTCATTGCACAAATAATTGATTTACCCATTATTAATGATAATTATGACGAAAGTCATAGATATACATACTTTACCCATATTAATAGACCATAGATAAGTCATATTTTAAATATGCATAGATTCTTGTTGCTATCGTAGGACATACACTCACTCTATTGCCTAGTCATCATCAGCATTTGAACATTCCTTGGCTCAGAAATTACTTTTACCCGACTCTCCTTCTGGTAAATAATTCCGAGCAACAAATCCAATTTTCTCCATTTCCTCTCGTGGCGTCCATGAAAAAAAAATTACAGTCAGTCTGAAAGACTAGACGTTATATCATATCAAATGACGCATGCTACAAATGCTACACTTGTTAGAAAGGCTGAAGAGGGCTTCTCGCTTCGCTCGAAGCCCCAGGACTCTTTCAACAGACTCCATTACCCATTAACTATGGCTTCCCGTGCGGGCACCTCTTTAAGGGTCACCCTGTATTTGAGTCTGACATATTTTACAACTCTTTAAGAATCACCCATTATTTGAATCTGATATCTCGCAAACCTCTTTAAGGGTCACCCTGTATTTGAATTGAATCTAACATACTGTACACCTCGTTAAGTGTCACCCTGTAATTTTGCTCTGACATCCTGCACACCTCTTTAGGAGGCACCCTGTATTCTTATCTGGCATCTTGTATATCTCTTTAGAAGTCACCCTGTATTCTTGTGTGACAGCTTATACACCTCTTTAGGAGTCGCCCTGTATTCTTGTCTGACATATTGTGCACCTCTTTAGGGGTCACCCTGTATTCTTCTCTGCCATCTTGTACACCCCTTTAAGAGTCACCTTGAATTCTTAATTGGCATCTTGTATATCTCTTTATGAGTCACCCTGTATTCTTATCTGGCATCTTGTACTGTATTTTGCTCTGACATCCTGCACACCTCTTTAGGAGGCACCCTGTAGTCTTGTCTGAACATCTTGTACACCTCTTTAAGAGTCACCTTGTATTCTTATCTGGCATCTTGTATATCTCTTTAGGAGTCACCCTGGATTGTTATCTGGCATCTTGTACTGTATTTTGCTCTGACATCCTGCACACCTCTTTAGGAGGCACCCTGTATTCTTATATGGCATCTTGTATATCTCTTTAGAAGTCACCCTGTATTCTTGTGTTCGCTTCGCTCAAAGCCCCAGGTTGCTCGACGCCCCAGGACTCTTTCAACAGACTCCAATAACCATTAGCTTCTGCTTCCTGCGTGGCTGCATGACGTCACACATTCGCTTTCCGCGCGGCTGCAATGCGTCACTTCTCGCGCGGCTGCATGACGTCACTTCCGTCTCCTTCTCCGTCTCCGTAACGCATAACGTTGGACCCAAGCATAACGACGAAGTCGACAAGGTCATTTGAAATGATAAAACTAAGATAATGGCATTCTGTGGCACGGAACCAGTAAGAAGTAAGATCTGTTTGGATAATAACATTTTGGAAAGAGTAAACTATTTTGTTTACAACCTGTCTTTCCTTGAAGAAATGGACATACCCGAGAAAATCTTTAAATTCAACCGATGTTTAGGAATCATCAATAAAGTTTTTAGATCATCATTAGTTCAGAAACACGCCCGAACTAGAATGTACAAAACCTTAGCAAGACCAGTACTTTGTTATGATAGCGAAGCGTGGACCCTGAGGAAATGCCATGAGAGACGAATAGCTACCGCTGAAATGAAATATATGTGACGAACAGCTGGAGTCACTAAATGGGAACACAAACGAAACACAGAAGTGCTGAATGGTCTTAACAGCAGACATATATTGGAATACATCCATGAATACCAAAGAAATTGGCTAGGGCACCTCAACAGGATGGACAGAAGCAGGATCCCTAAAGCAGTCGTCAACTACTGCCCCGGTGGGAAGAGACCTATTAGTCGCCCCGGGAAAAGATGGCGTGAAAATTCAAATCTTTTGTGTAGACCGTAACCGTTCTTCTAGGACTAACACATGAAAGGATGATGATGTTGATGATCGGTGTTTCTAATCCTGGCGCTGAGAGTGACCTTCCTAGGTATGATTTTCCTTCTGGTTTTACCACACCAAAAAATGCCAGGATAGTATCTTATTTGAAGTCCCGTAGCATCTACCTCTTCCCTGTCCCTAATACAGCTACAGACACCACTATAAGCATTACAGAAACACAGGTTATGGAAACGTTCAACACATCCACCCTAGCACACGGAGCTGATGGCCAATATGTCCCAAGCCCCTCCAAAATATTTTGACAACAACGACGATTCCCGGTTAATACATGTGAGATTTTCAAGGTGAATTGTTACGTCCTATGGATCGGATTCCTCGTAAAAACAAGTTCCCGTGGCTTTTTCCCGTTTTTTTCATATTTAACAACAAAAGCAACAATATGAATGCTACATAGAAATTCATTTCACCGTCTCCCAGATTCTGCAGAAGCGCGAATAATAGAGACAGAGTTACAATACTGTCAAAGCCGTATTACTGTGTGATAGATGCCTATGAGTACTCCACTTCCATGACAGCTGCGTGGCAGGTGACTAAACTGTTCAAAGCTATTTGTTACTGTTCGCACGACGCGACGCCACGTTACAATAAACCTAGTTGTGTGAATACACATCATAGTTGCTGGAAAATAAACAAAGGGGCTTGCATACGCTACTAAATAAAGAAATGTCATATATTCACAGAGCAAACTTGTGCTGACAGACAGCCTCTCATCCCGTACTGCCTGCCAACACGATAGTATTGGCCCTTAAAGATGGCCGAGATGGGAACTGTTCTTTGTGTAATTGTTTTACAACTTGACAGGTCCTTGAACGAATTGATTGCCAGCGGTCGAGATGGGAACTATTATTTGTTTACTTGTGTCACACGCCAGCCTGCTTCGTTGACAGGTACAGTTGCTCGAGTAGCATATGACTCATCTCCAGTAGCCTCAGTCATCTTTTAATTTTCCATGGTAACATGAGTTCCTGTGACGCTTATCTGACGCAATGCTGCTTGACTTATGTGCGGACTGCACTCTGTCATCGCTGTGTCCTCCGCTTCGCCCCGCGGGCTCATGCTACAATAAACCACAAACGCTGGCGTAGGCACGCTCAGTGGCAATCCAATGTTGAATGAGTAATACACTCGCGCGAGAAGGATATATCTCAAGTCCAGTAGTCATTCGTCGTTTTACTCTCTATAGTGCGTCTTCGGTGGCGTAGTTGGTAGCATGCCGAGCTTCTATGCCCAAGATCGCGGGTTCAAACCCGGAAGAAGTCGTCGGATTTTTTTAAGAATGTTAAAAATCCCTCAGTATGCCTTCCT
The DNA here is from genome assembly GCA_946902985.2 of Meconema thalassinum. Taxonomy (NCBI): domain Eukaryota; kingdom Metazoa; phylum Arthropoda; class Insecta; order Orthoptera; family Tettigoniidae; genus Meconema; species Meconema thalassinum. Next base: position 169,323,651 of record OX336396.1, read on the forward strand.
TCGGAGGGGAAGTAAAGTCGGTGGTCCCATGTCATACATTTATGGCATGTTAAAGAACCTTCCACTAATTACACCTCTGTGAAGCTAAATTATATATAGTCTAGGTTCATTAACGCTCTTAGGTTCCTACGTTTGTCGTCAAGAGCCGACTGCGGTGGCGTCTGGTAACTAAGTTCTGAACCACAGTAGTTCGTCGTTGACGGTGGCGTTTGGCGACAAAAGTAGAAACTACTTGAAAAAAGTCAATGTCTGCAGTCCTTACTTGAATTAAAACAGATACACACACTAATACAGCCATCACAATTAACACCGGTTATCAGACAGATTCTACACACACCCAAAGTACCCGGGGCTACATGACCGCGTTGTCGCAACCCCTAAACTGAGGAACCAACCAACTCTCCATAGTGACATGAACTCATGTTAATCTAAATGCTTGCCACGGTGGGTGAGTGGTTATCGTGTCGGACTACCAACCCCAAGCTTGCAGGTTCGCTCCTGGCCGTGGTAAGTAATTTTCGAAAGGCGACAAAAATCACGGCATGCATGTCATATGTTGTTGGCATGTTAAAAACACATTTGAATTCAGTAGGCCGTGTTCATAATGGCAAAATTAATCTCGGGATTTTTCGCCAGGAGAGCGCTCTAGTGTCAAGGAGCTGAGATATCTAACCTCCTTGACTTTCATAGCGGTCCACCTAATAACATAATTCGACATGAAACCTGCCCTCTGGGCGTCAAATAACAAAGCTTGTACCGGGCACCCGAGGCATTACGATATTATTATTATTATTATTATTATTATTATTATTATTATTATTTACATTCGAATTGAGCCACTATGGACTACGGAGTTACAATCAAAATCAATATTTCGTTCTAGATCGTCTGCCAGCTTTGATGTCCTGCCAGTATCTCTTGAGCCCATCACTCAGCGCCTTCTTCCGATCTTCTGAAAGAGGTCCCCTCCGTCTTTTGGGTTCTGCCCCTACCTCAAATCCCTGGTAATTTTTATTTAGGTGTCTGAATTCACACCTGTTCATAACTTTGCAGTCCGGTATACCAATTTCTGTAAGGTCTTTGTTGCATTCTTCGAACCATGCCAATTCTTTCCTCTTTGGTTTCATAATTTTCCAAATTTTCTTTGTTAGACGATCGTTAGACATTCTGAAAATGTGTCCATAAAACAACAATCTTTTCCTTTTTTACTGTTGACGTGACTGGTTCTATCTTTCTATATAACTCTTCGTTTGACTTCAAACGTATGTGTCCGTCAATCCATCTGTTGCCTAAAATTTTCCTCAATACCCTACGTTCTCTTTTGACTATCTGGTCGACTAGTCCCCGTCTGTTCATAGTCAAAGTCTCCGAAGCATATAATGCTTCAGGTTTGACAACCGTGCTGTAGTGTCTTAATTTGGCTTCTTATTATAGAGATTTTTCGTCAGGTGATAGGCTCGGTCTAATTTCCAAATTCTAAGATTAATTGCTTCCTGTTCTAGGCCATTTTGTTGGATTACCTCACCCCGGTACTTAAATTTCTTTTCACGTTTAATCCTCCCTTGGTTTGCTTTCATCCATTCTAAATGAAATACCAATGGGTATTTAATAAATGTATTACACGTTAGTCAATAATAATGAATTAGTATTCATTAATTATGAAATGCACCAGTTTCTGCCATTTCTTATGGCCTTCTTCAGCGATGTTGTTAAAAGGAAAAGAAACTAATGTAATCACGAGCAAGTGGCTTCGGTGGCGTAGTTGGTAGCATGCTGAACTGCTGTGCCCAAGATAGCGGGTTCAAACCCGGCCGAGGTCGTCGGATTTTTTAAGAGCGTTAAACTCCTTCAGTATGCCTTTCTTCGGAGAGGAAGTAAAGCCGACGGTCCCATGTCACAGATTTATGGCATGTAAAAGATCCTTCCACAGACTAAACTTGTGTGAAGCTAAATATCTAGATTAGATTTCGATGGAATGCTCTATCAAAGTTCCAACGTTCACCACTAGGTATCTGTGATATCTGGTGGTGAATGTTGGAACTTCTTCAAATCGAACGGAACTTGTAGCTCACCCTATGTGTGTCCGCTTGAAGCAGCTACAGCCTCTGGTGAGCCGAACATGTCCCCGGACACTCCTGGCTCTAAAATCCATACGATAAATAAATAATTACGAGCAAAGCTCTGTTAATAATATTTTACTTGGTTTTTCTATGAAAAATTTTATAAAAATAGTTTAAAACTGTTTTGTAACAAATGTGGGCTTTACTTTGATGTTAATAAAAATAATTTTGCGAAAATGACATATATCTGAATAGTTGGTATTTGTATCTCTACATAGTATAAAACAGCCCTGATTCTTGGATGTATCGGGTAATCTCGAGAACCACTGGATGGATTTTGATGCGGTTTTCACCATTCTGTAAAGGAGTTTTCAAGGAAGGATTCTGTAGAAAAACATTCATTTATGATCAAAGGAAGCAAAGCAGTAACGATTTCAGTGAATCGAGTCAAGGAAGAACCTGCCGTCCATGAGCCTTTTAAGCTTACGCTGGGTAAACCGTTAAACATTTTATTATATAATACGCTAAGGTGTATGTTTCACAAAACTCAAGCTCCTAAAGCAGAGGGAGTTAGAAGGTGAGGTTTATACCAAAATCTTCAAAATCGTCTCAATAGTACAGAAAAAATTTTGCATTTCTTGAAAATTCAACGGAAATATATTTATTTGATTATAAAGTGTGTTTCAACAAACATACAAGACGATAGTCCCTGACAGAACTGTGCCACGTATAGCCCGCATAGCACTAGGGCCAGGCGGGTAGTGTGTACACAAGGGGCGCACACAACCCATTATGGGACAGTTCTCGCACTGGTCCGCTAGTATCTATATACTACAAGTACTAGTACCCGGATTCGCCCGTTGGATTTAATTATTTGTTTTATGGATGATAAAGAATACTGCTACTGAACTGACACAAACTAACTGAAAAATATATTTTAAAATAACAGTTGAGGAAGACTTATTGCGGTGGTGATAAGTAGTAAGATGGACGCTACGTCCGTGTCATTTTCCCATAATAATGATAATAATGAACATGTAATTTACTAACGAATTGTAAAAAATTATTAGAAAGGGGGGGGGGGGGGGAATGAAATAAATGCTGCCTTTATCTCATTGGCTGTTAGGAAAGTACTGATATCGCGCCAGGAGTTGGCAGTCGGGTTTGAACTGCAGAGATCTTCCTGCTCACTGCGTATCGCGCATTCCAAAAACATTCAGTTGGTCACTACTTGCTTCACTCACTCAGCACATTCCTTCTTTCACTGACTGAGTCTCGCCTGCTGCAATGACAACCATTGGCATGGGGGAAGCTGATATATTAAAGTTAGGAATAAGCGGACCGCGCATGCGTACTGCAAGACCCCTCGCACCCCGTCACAGCGTGCTCAACTGCCATCTCCTGCCGCGATGATAGTAGAGGGCAATCGTCTTCTGCCACATAGCGCTGAAAGAAAGTAATCGGAGCACTTCGGAAAACTTCGGCTGTTCTGAGCTCCTGAGGGAGCAATGGTGTAATTCTTTGCCACATAGCGCTGTTCGATATTTCGTCCGTGTGCCAAACAGCCTAAATCTTGGGAATGGAGAGGGCTGTCCAAATTGTTTGAAAGCAGTGTAATATGTAACTATTTTCGCAATTCCGCACCAGAACGCTGGTAGGAGTGGCGTGATGTAGCCCGCTTTGCCAGTCAACAATTGACTTATATAAATATTTTTTCAGTTATTACCCTTTCACGAATTGATTGCCGGCGGTCGATATGGGAACTATTCTCTGTGTCACACGTCAGCCTGCTTCATTGACAGGTACAGTTGCGCGAGTAGGATATGACTCAGTTCCAATAGCCTCAGTCATCGTTTAACTGTCCGTGGTGACATGAGCTCCTGTGACGCGCAATGCTGCTTGACTTATGTGTAGAATGCATTCTGTCATCGCTGTGTTCCCCGCTTCACTGTGTGGGACAGCTGCTACAATAAACAACGAACACTGCCGCTGCCACGCTCAGCGGCAACCAAATCTTAAATAGGTAATACACCTTAATTCCCAGCAACTCTCGACCCCAAGTACAACTTCGAAAATCTTTCGACACGATTGGTTCTAGGGCCTTAAAACGTGGTTTTCGGTTCCCTATGTCTGTTATTTATACAATCTACTCCGTTTCATCAAACTGAACCATAGTTTTCGTCTCGAGTTTTGTGTCTTTATCTGCGAGGTTTAAAATAAGCCCAGATTGGTCCTTCTATGACAAGTTCGATATTTTGTCTACCTACCAAACGGCCTAAACCTAGAGAATGGAGAGGGCTGTCCGAAATTTCAAGTATACAGTGTTACTCGTTTGGTTCTAAAAGGTAAGTAGGCTACATACAATTTGGTTCAGGTCGGTGAAACGGTGTAGATTTGTGCCCAAGGGGCCTAAATGAAGGGAATGTAGGGGGCTATTTAAAATTATTGTTGCCAAAATCCTTCCTTGGTGCGTGCACTATATCCCTAAAAAATGTCAATGCAATCGGTTAAACGGTGTCAGAGTCCATTAACGTCGGACGGATATACATTTCCATTTGGGAATCTATAACGCACCAGTGAATCTCCTGAATCAATATTGTCTTCATTTTTAATTGTCACTCAGCTGGACACCGAAACAGTTGACAATTTATTTCTACCTGGGTTTGTGTGAATCTCTGTTACGTATGCTGAGACCCTATGGTAGAGAATCACAGTTTTAGAGTAGCAACTATGAGCTTTTCTGAGGGGTATAGCTGTCATTACATTCTGTATAATGTAGGTATAATGGGAGTCCTTTAAATGTGGTTATGTCTACAAGGCCATACTTCATCCATAAAGCATCGAACACAGCTGGTAAATATTTTAAGAGGTTTTCATAATGACCGGGCCCGCTATGGAATCTTGCCTCCACAGCCTAGACCTAATCGGTTATCGTAACACGGGAAATCAAATATTTACATCCTTCTTTGTGATTTTTGTGCTCGCATTTCCAATGTAGTCACGTAGTGTGAATGAAAGAGTAGGCTCTAGCAAGAGTTGCGTTTACAGAACCAGTTTGAATAATAATCAAGGGCACCTAGTAACCCCCTGAGGCAGAGGAGGAGCTTACGTAGCTAATATTTTTTTTCAATTACTTGCAAATTAAATATTCAGAAAGTATTTTCGATTGATTTAATTATAGTCTTTGATGGCTGTGATATTCATATTGTTTTAGCTTCTTCGGTTGTTTGGGTCATCTATGGACAACGGTGCATTTTATTTTTTTATTTTTTTAGCTGTAGTTGTCTGCCATTTCTAGTGTTCGTGGTGGATTGTTGGGTGGCTGCTTTCCTGATGATAACTTGAGCTTTTCTTTCATTTTTCTGCTTAACTATCTTCCGTCCCCAAGACCATTTACTGGACACGTTGTGGTGAGCTTCTCTAGCGGATGTCTAACTTTAATAGCCAAACGGTAGCTACTCCTGTCACTTATTATGTCTTGCTGAATATTAAGTTCTGCAAGATCTTTCTCGGCTTGCTTGATCCACAGGGATCCAGTGGCATTAACCTTGTTCGCTACAGTCTGTGGTGGTCCATTCTGAACAGATGGCCGTAGAAAGCCAGCCGTCTTCTTCTGATGGCATCTGTGAGGTTTCCGTGGTGTTGGTAGAATTCGCAATTTGGTGTGTACCATCGCCTTCCGTCTGGTAAGATCCTTGGTCAGACTATCTTTCGCAGAATTTCCTTTCTTGTACCCTGAGAGCCCTTAGGGAAAAGGGAGGGAGGTGTCTTATTCGTTAGGGATAGGACCTCAGCTGCGTAGAGAATTGATGGTCTGAATATAGCGTTATAGTCACTTAGCCTGACATTCAGCGACGTCGGTTTCATGTATTGTGCAATTTTTGCGAGCCAACAGGGTTCTATGACACTGTTCTTGAATAAATAGCAATCACACCATACACCAAACAACATTTGTTTAACATATTCTAGCCGTGGTTTAACCTACAATTCTTATCCTCACCCTTCCTTCCATAACTAAATTATCTTGTTATTCCTGGATGCCTCTGTATGGGCCATCATCTCTTACCCCCCTCGTATTAATTCATCATTTGTTACTCTTATCTAAGGATTTAATCCTTATCAGTATCCTGTATACCACATTTCAAATGCTTTTATTCTCCTCTTTTCCGATGCACCAACAGTACAATTTCACTTTTATGGAGTGCCACGGTTCAGTCAATGGCTTTCAAAAATCACTTTCTTATGCCTAAATCATTATTTGGTGTAAATAGATTCCTACCCTGTCCTAACCTACTCCTTAGCTTATATCATCTTTGCTTCGTCTATCATTAATCGTTATTCGCCCACGTCGTTCCGTAGTGGTTAGCACTCTTGGCTGTCACTGGGAGGCCTGGGTTCGATTCCCGGCTCTGCCAAGAAATTTAATTCTGGTCTGAAGGCTGGAACGGGGTGCACTCAGCCTCGTGAGGCAAAACTGAGACGAGGCGGGTTCGAATCCTATCTCAGCCATCCAAAGAAGTGTTTTTCCGTGGTTTCCCACTTCTATTCCAGGTGAATGGCAAGATGGTTCCTAAATGAAGGCCACGGCCACCTCCTTCCCAATCCGCATGTGAATTACTACTACACATACTAATGCGGCCATCACAGTAACACATGTTATCAGATAAATTCCACACTCACCCAAGAACACGGCGCTACATGACCACGATGTCGCAACGTCCCTAAGTGAATCAACAACAACAACTAAACATTATTATTCCCAACTAGCAGAAGCTCCACTTCTTTTCACTTTTCTCCTGTGAATTGAATGGAAGTAGGGGATTCTGATTTTCTCTCGCTATATTTCTTCTTATTATTCCGCACAGGTGAACTGCGGACCACAACATTGAGCTATTGTGTTTGGAGAGGGTCTTGATGTTTGCTCAGTAGTCACGCATCCTCTGTCTGTGTAGTTCGTTTCTCTCCTTTTTTCAGAGGGCACCTTTCTTTTTCCTTGGGGGTTTGTCCTGGAACTTTATTTGCTTCAGTTTACTCCTGACAGACGTTCGATCTTTTATGCCTTTTTTTTTGTAACTTCCAGCTCCAGCAGATCTTTGTTCACTTCTATCAGCCACGGTGAATTGGTCTTCCTTGTTTGCCAGCATGTGAGAAGCCGGTTGGTCAGCCTGGTGGGATGCATCCAGGAGACGAGTTCATAAAATGCTAGACGTCTCTTCCTGGCCACGTCTGTAATCTTTTCAGAGTATATAAATTATATAGCTACTGGTTGGGTCGTCATTTGTATTCAGTCCCTTCCTTGACTGGTCACAATATCTTCCTCATTATCTTCCTCTCTTGGATTTCTAGTTTGTCCGTGAGTCCTTTCCTGTTTAATAACTTATGAGGCATTCAGAGGCATATAAGATTTCAGGGCGGATGGCTGTCTGATAGTGAGTGCTTCATTCTGATGTTGCAATAGAGTCACTTCTTATTGTAGGTGTTCTTAGTCATTTCATTTGTTTCTTTTTTTGTATTTACTGATTTTTAGTAAGCATAAATATTAACCATGATGATTAAATTTGAATATTCCCTATTGACTTACAATGAATGATATAAATCATTAAGACCTCCTATCAATACAATCTTTAATGACACAATAGTGCATACGACTGTTTATGTTCGACGATAATTATAACTTTATTTTATGTTGGAACGTAAATATTAATAATAACTGACGATATTCCACCAGTTGCGTTTACTGAACAGAACGCATGCGCTGGGTTATTGATTTCCCGTGGATCAAAGACCTTGACAATGTCATATGTGTCACCACCAGCATTCACTAAAATTGTCGGTGAACTCCTGCGAAAGTAATGCCCTGTGTACAAATTGGTGTGGGCGAGATTAAGATACAGAGCTATTTCTTATCCCATAGCGGCTTCGGTGGCGTCGTTGGTAGCATGCTGAGCTTCTATGCCCAAGATGACGGGTTTAAACCCGACCGAAGTCGTCGGATTTTTTAAGAGCGTTACAAATCCATCAGTATGCCTTCCTTCGGAAGGGAAGTAAAGCCGGTGGGTCCATGTCATAGGTTTATAGCATGTAAAAGAACCTTCCACTAACTGCAATTGTGTGAAGCTAAATTTGTTGGTTAGACTTGATTAACGCTCTATTAGTTCCAACGTTCGCCGCCAGGTGCCAGTCACAGTGGCATCTAGTAGTCGCAGCTAGGTGTCGTAGAATTTGGTCTCAATACACTGCTTTATTCATGAGGAGACACTTTGCGTTAAAGCAGCAAAGGTGGGTGATGTTATGCAAGTGGTAGTTCGCATTGTAAATTTAGTTCGGCAGCATGGCCTGAATCATCGCCGATTCAAAGTATTTCTAGCGTCTGTAGACGCCGAATATTGTGATGTGCCCTACCATTGTTAAGTGAGATGGCTCAGCGGAGGTGAAGTATTGCGCAGGTTTTTAGCCTACTTTTCACATTTTGCAAAAATGAGGAAAAGGTAGACTTATGAGATCTATCCGGGCAAATGTCCGTCTGTCTGTCTCTCCTTCTGTCTGTGTGTGTGTATGTGTCGCCCCCCTATCAACTCCTAAACGGCTGCAGTGGACAGTTGCATAACTTATGCAGCAATCGAATCCAAATTTGGTATGAGTTAAGATCTATACCTAAATATCTCAAGCTCATATTTGAAAATTATGTCAGTGCTACCAACTGCTGAAAAACCGCAATTGAAATTTGAGATCCATGTTGGAAATCTTGGAGGGTATGCATGGGAGCTATTCCAAAATTGGCACACATATAGATAATAATATTTCAGTTTATTTTCCAGGAGGCCATGCATGGCAGTGTTGCCAAAATGATTCTAAGCCTGCTGATGGGTCCAATTTTTAAATGCATATAACTTCTACACTATCAATTGGATTTCAACCAAATTTCGTGTGTACTATGTGTACATAAACAGATATGACTTAGCGTATTTTTAAAAGCCTCCAGGGCTGCCAACTGTTAATAAATGCTCTCTCTCTCTCTCTATTTTCTTATCCAAATAACAATATATCTGAAAGTATGCATGCCGACAGCTTTAAACTATGCACACGTATAGTACCTGATATTCTAGATTAATTTGGAGTAACTTGTGTACGTCAGTGCTACCAAATGTATGACTATGCTTATAGTATGACTACGCTTATGACTATGCTCATTCCCAAGAGCAACCAGGGCTGCCAACTGTTAATAAATGCTGTCTATTTTTTACCCTAATATTAATATATCAGAAAGTATGTAGGCCAACAGCTTTAAAATTTGTGCACGTATAGTACCTGACATTCTAGATTAATTTGGTGAAACTAATATACGTCAGTGCTACCAACATGACTCTAAGCCGGCTGATAGGTCCAATTTTAAAATACATGCAACTTCTATAGGCCTACTAACAAATGGATTTCATCCAAAATTGGCACAACAAGAGATCATAATATTTCAGGTTATTTCTGACCAACACATGCATGACATTGTTGTCAACATGATTTTACGCGTGCTGATAGATCCAATGTCTAACTGCATGTAACGTGCATGCTATCCATTGGACTTCAACCACATTTTGTATTCTGTACCTTAAGAGATGGAACTAACAATAAATTCAATCACCAGGACTGCCAACTGTAGTGCTCTATTAGGCTACATTACACTAGGTATATTTCGAACTAATTAGAAATTTCGATATTACCAACTTAATTGTGTCCTTCTTCTAGATAGGTCTATATAGATTGGCATGAATTTTAAATTTTAAGAAAAGTAGGCTCTTTAGTTCGTCACGGAACTTCTTGTTTGGTTGGTTGGTTCTTAAGTTTATTGGCTGCGACAACGCGGTCATGTAGCACCGTGTACTTTGGATGTGTGAAGAATCTGTCTGATAACCGGTGTTAATTGTGATGACTGTATTAGTGTGTGTTATCTGTTTTTTTTAATTTAAGTGCTGACTGCAACTTAGAATTTTTCAAATAGTTCCTACTTTTGCTGCCAAGCGCCACCGTCAACGACTACTAGGCCAAGTTCAGAACTTAGCTACTAGACGCCACAGCAGTCGGCTCTTGGCAACGAACGTAGAAACCTAACAGCGTTGTTTACATTCTTAACCTATCCAATTTAGCTTCACTCAGGTGTAATTAGTGGAAGATTCTTTAACATGCCATAAATCTATGACATGGGACCGCCGCACAGTGGTCCGGATCCGTAAAAAAGCGGACAAAAATAGATTTTTCAACTTTACATTAGAAAGGCCAAACCAACTCCCACGTGAAGTATGTTAATCAGTGTACATTAATTTCACTTTTTCTTTGGAAATTGCTTCTGTGTTTCTCAGATATAATACTACAAAAGTGATACAACTCTTCGTTTCTGAATTCCGCGCTCCATTAAGTAAACTTTGAAATATCATTCTAACTTCAAAACGAAACTCGGGGTCTATAATACTATATCTGTATGTAGTTTGTGATCTGATATATTTGATTATAGCATGATTTTCGATTTCAGATCACTTATAAGGACTGTTATACTTATTTTTATAGTGCTTTATTTTCTTCAAGAAAAATAAATTTTGCTTGACCTACAAAAAAATGTATACATATGTATACCATGAAACTTATGCTAGTTTTAAAATGAAGACTGGAGAATATATCCTAAAAGGTTTCATCGCCAGAACCCGCCAGATGCGTGATTGAGAAGGGAGAGAACATTACTGCGCGCTCTGAGGATAAACACTCGCGCGAGATAAGAGCCTGTTGAGACATTTGTTTATGCTACGCAAGGGATATCTCGAGGCCATGAAACCAAAATAATCTTCAATCACGAGAAGTAATTGATTAGTAGTAGTTGTGTGTGTTGTGAAGAGTGAAAAATGAATTTTCGTTGTTAGTCGCAGTGATCTTATTAACAAGATTCGAGAGAACAAAAATCAGTCTCGCGCGCGTCAAGGAAAGTTTGTGGTAACATATCTCCTTAACAAATTCCAATTAAATGTTGACGACAGTGTAGAGAAAACAGTGTATAATAATATAAGAAGCTCTTATTTTTGCCGTATGTTGACCGGTGGAGAAAGTGTAACTTCTTAGAACATGCTTTTTTTTTTTAAAGAAATATTCAGACTGGTTGAAAACAGAAATTGTGATATCAAATCCGAGCATTCCTGGCTCCGCCAAATCAGTAGATCGAGGTCGTCCTCCAAAAGAATTTCAAGAGCTAACGGAGAGAAGCAAAATAAGGAAAATTAAAGACCTAAGGGAGAATGCCACTTCATCAGAGCTTGCCTATGCGACCGTTATGAATTTAAGGGCAGAGGGAGACGATTCATTAGCCAAGCTAAAAAGAAGCTACCACGACCACACCAACAAGGGGCAAACGAATGGTGCGAAATTTTCAGAAATGAAAAATCTACATAAGTGGCACAAAAGCTCGTCGACAATTTACAACTTGAGTTTGGAATTTCAGTTCCACACGCCCACTTTCGATTTTTTGAATGTCTCCTGCATATTTCGTACCGCCTGGGTTTTAAAAAGTGTAAAGTGAGCGTGAAAGATGGTAATCGAGACTTATTCGAAAGAAAGAAAATATTGTGCAAGACACATTCAGAACGAGATTAGGTCTTCTAGTTGATATTCCGAAGCCTGGATGTGGAACAACCAGTGATGGCAACACTGCCCGAAGGTTTTTTGATCAACCTCAAGTAGCATCCGAAATAACAGGGGTAGTTAATAACTCGTTTTGGAATAATTTTAAAAGCAATTTCCTCTGGTAATGAAATTAATAGTTCAGAGTTCAATTCCTACTGCTGCGAAACAGCAAGCTTATATGTACGGCTATATCCGTGGTGTTACATGCCTCTAACACTCCATAACATACTTATCCATGGATCTTTCATTATAGAAGCAGCTATTTTGCCGATTGGAGAACTTTCAGAAGAGGTCTTAAGAGTCTAGAAACCAAGAAGTAAGAAAATATAGAGAAGACCATACCAGAAAATCCTCAAGAATTTCCAATAATTTTGACTTGTTCCATAGACTATTGCTAAGCTCTGATTCAGTAATCTCAAGCACGGGAAGTCTACCGAAGAAGAAATGAAGACAGTTGCCTCAGGAGGTGTGTAATTTATTGTCAATACCCGACGACAAGACGGAGCAGGAAGGGGAAGAAGAAGAAGTCGACTCATCCGGATCAGAGGATGAATAAGTAAGTAATTTTATGTACTAAGACAAATTTACCTAATAGTAACATCTAATTTAAAGTTTTATACAAAAGCATTTCATTTCATTTAGCGGAAAATATTTTTGTCCGCTTTTTTTCAAATCCGGACCACTGTGCGCCGGCTTTACTTCCCCTCCGAAGGAAGACATACTGAGGGATTTTTAACTCTCTTAAAAAAGCCGACGGCTTCAGCCGGGTTTGAACCCGCTATCTTGGGCATAGCATCTCAGCATGCTACCGACTACGCCACCGAAGCCGCTCAACTTCTTGTTTGTTTTAAGAGAGGAAATCAGTCTATTCATTGACATGCTTGGTAAGCGAGAGCCAAAAATTTCTGATCCTCATTGGATAGCGGACCTAGCGTTTTTTTTACTGATATTCCAGGGCACCTCAACGATTTAAATGTGTCAATGCAAGGTAGGGATCTCCTGATTACGGTCTTCTGTGACAAAATTCTGGCTTTTAAGATGAGGCTGCAGTTGTGGAAAGACCAATTAGAAATCAGGAAAACAGTGCATTTTCCAAACCTGGAATCCGTCCGCGAAGAAGTCGACTTTGATCATCAGTACGTGAGTGTTATTGAGGACTTGCTGAAAGAGTTTTTTGCCAGATTTCTAGAACTTGCAAAACTTCAGCCTGTTTTGATTAGTTTGTCAAGCCATGTTCAATCTCTGTAACTGCGGTTCCGCATGAGTTTCAAATGGAGCTTATAAATTTGCAATGTAGCATTATTAGAACACAAGAAATAAAAACTTAATTTTAAAATTTCAGACAGCCACCATCTTGAGGTTATGTAAACAATTGAACTAAATTAGATGTCAGTGCAGTGCATTCTTCATGGAACTAGTTTGCTTTCTTTCTTTTTGTTTTTTTTGTTTTGTTTTGTTTTTTGTTTGTTATTGCGTATGGCTTTTAGTAGTGGGAGTGTCCGAGGACATACTCGGTACGCCAGAGTTTGTAGCTGCTTCTATGCGGACACTCATGGGTAGAGCCCTTATCCGTATCCGCTCCACATCCGCATGGCTATTATCCGCATCCGTCCTGCATCCGCACAACTGTTATCCACATCTGACCCGCATCTGCAAGACATTTTTCCGCATTTGCACGTTTGTTATCTGAATCTACTGGCATCACAATAATGATTTTAATTGTTGTTGTTTGAGTCATCAGTCTTTTGATTGGTTTGATGCAGATCTCCATGCCTCCCTGTCCTGAGCTAATCGTTTCATCTCTACATAGCTACCACACCCTACATCTGAGGCAATCTGTTTAACATATCTTAACCTTGGTCTACTCCTACAGTTCTTGCCCTCGACCCTTCCTTTAATAACTAAGCTCGTTTGTAACCCTATCTAGCCTACCCATCTGATCTTCATCATTCTTCTGTAATTAGACAAAGCATAAATTACTAGAGCAAGATATTTAGATATTTGAGGAAAAAGTCGTTCCCTTAGGCTTTGTATATAATTCTTTAAGAAAAGCGCACAGTGTGCATAATGATACATAAATTATTCTTCACCTAGTCCTATTATCGAGATTGTCCTGTTTGGGCAGTTTTGTGCATGATATCGCTCACAATCTTTATTTATTGAATAATTTGCACACGCAGGATTCTTCCGGTTGATGAAATCTTAGGTTCTGACATAGCTTGTGATGAAAGCCGTGCGTTGCAAATCTTGTTAGTATGTGTCTATGTTCATAATTTGGCTGCTTCCATTCCAATGTTGTCATGGCGTCTGTTGAGTAAAATTCGGGCCATATGGCATTAGTTTTCTCTTTTAACAGGTGTAGTGTCTTTGTATATAATGTGCTATGTTTAAAATGAATGGTATACATCCATAATTGCAACCCATTCCTGTTCGGAGTGTTAATTATGCTCAATGACATACAGTAATTTGAATGAGATTAGCTTAAATCATCATCTTACATATTTTGTCGTGGAAAAAGAACATAACGGAAAAGTATGATATGTCATAAACACCCGGGTCCTAATATTGATATTAAACAAGTTTGAATTGTACTCTAAAAATTATCCGCAATTTTCTCCAAACATTATCCGCAGCTTATCCACTATCCGCACAACCATGCAGGCTGTATCCGCATGGAGAAAACTTTTGCGGATATCCGCGGGTTTATCCGTGGATATCCGCATCCACGCAGGGCTTTACCCATGGGGTGAGCTACAAGTACCGTCGCGTGTGGAGTGTTGTCTGGGGAGGAAAGTGTGTATGTATGAACGAGGAATTGGAAGGTAGCGACTGTGGCCTATAGTTAGGGAACAACCCCGGCATTTGGCTGGAAAGAAGATGGGAAACCATCGCAGACCATCTTCTAGGCTGCCAGCAGGTGGATTCGAACCTCTTCGCCTCCCGGATATGAGCGACTGCCTGCAGCCACGCCGGAACGTTCACGACTAACTCATCCGGTACATATTGAATTATTTCCTCGATACAGGGTGCATACTATATTTTAGAAATTCAATCAAATCCTCTAGGGAGTCTAGGGAATTGTATAAGATGGCAAGACCTTAAAATACATTACCAATAACAACAAAAACTATTTTATTCAGTGTTGACACATGAAATCTGACAGGCAAAAATGTGATATTGGCATTGAAGTTCTTTGTCACTTTCAAACATCACACATTGACTGACCGAGCCGACCTAGAAACGGCTGTATTGATCCAAAGACAAGTGTAAACAAATGTATGAAAATCGAATATTCCCACCTGTCACGAACGGTTGCACACTCAACAATTATCTCGGAAAATACAAATAATGGAAAAGAAAACCTTTTAACACATTACCTTTTATTACATCAGCTGAATAGTTGTGAAAAACTGTCGTTCAGTTTATGCGATACTATGTAACATGTACTTGGTTAACCTCCGAATCACGCTCAGAACGTTAAAAATAATGTATAGGCCTACTATGCGTGTAGGCTACGTACAATACCAGTCTAATTTATTAAACTCTACATTAAAATCTTCCATTGGTGAATGGACCACCTCCTGTTGTAGCGGCGAGTATGCTTGGCTGTTATACTGGAGGTCTGGGTTTGATTCATGGCTCTTCCAAGATATGTTATTCTGATCTGAAGGCTGGAACGGGGTACACTCAGCCTCGTGAGCCAAAACTGAGAAGGGACGTGTTCGATTACTACTTCAAACATCCGGAAAACGGTTTTCCGTGGTTTCCCCCACTTCTACTCCAGGCAAATGCTGGGATGGCTTCTAACTTTAAGCCTCGGCCGCATCCTTTCCAATCCTATCCCCAATTTACATATACACACATTAGTTCAGTCATCGCAATAACACAGGTGATCACACAAATTTCACACACACCTAAAATACACGGGGCTTCATGACCACCAAGTCGCAGCCTCTAAAATAAGCAACAAAGACAAACAACAAAACTTTACTCACATTTGGAGAAAAGAAAGTGAATTATTTTCCTCTGTATACGTTGTTGTTTGAGTATTCAGTCTTTTGACTGGTTTGATGCAAATCTGCATGTCTCCCTATCCTGAGCTAATCGTTTCATCTCTACATTAGCTACCTCATCCTACATCCGAGGCAATCTGATTAACATATGCTAACCTTGGTCAACCCTTACAGTTCTTGTCCTCGACCGTTCCTTCCATAACTAAGTTTGCTATTCCTCCGTGTCTTTGTATGTGTCCTACCAACCTCACTTTTCTCATCTGTATAGTTACATAAAGTTTAATTTTAACACAAACCAAATGTCGTAGGGGCGTGGTGGCGCAGTGGTCAAGCTGTTTGCCTCCCACAAAAGGAGACAGAGATTGATTCCCGGTCAATACATGTGATTTTTTCGAAGTGAAATGCCATGTCCAATGGTTAGGATTTCACGTAAAAATGAGGACACATGGCGAGATTGATGGTCGTGTAAACTACAAGCTTCCTTCCTTTTCAAATATCGTAAGCTGTAATTTTTTGTATCAGTCACCAAATCATAATGAAAATGAAAATCCACAGCCTGCTTCCAGTCGACCGACCGGGACAGGAATGGAATGAATGAAGCCCCCATCTAGCGGCGAGGTTATGAACTGTACCGGCTGCCGAAGCCTGTCGCACTCCTCTGAGGCAATGATTAGATGAATGACAGATGAAATGAAATGATAATGGAGAGTGTTGCTGGAATGAAAGTTTTGACAGGGAAAACCGCAATACCCGTAGAAAACCCTGTCTGCCTCCATTTTGTCCAGCACAGATCTCATATGAAGTGATCGGGATTTGAACCACGGACCCAGCGGTGACAGTAATCCTATTTAGATGTTTATGTTAAATGCCTCAATTGTTGAAATTCTACTACAACGGCTAATTCGCAACTCTAACTGGCTGCGTTGCTCAGCGGTAACGTTCTCGCCTGCTGTGTCCAAGGTTGCAGGATCGAATCCCGGCGAAGTCAGTTGGCGTTTGGGGGTGCGCAAATGCGAGGGAGCCGTGTTAGTAGATTTACTGGCACGTTAAAAATACCCTTCGGGGCCAAATATCGGCACCCTGGCGTCTCTAAACGCCACAGTTATTAAAAGGGTCGGTTGCTTCCTCCGTTTAGGGGCTGCGACAACGCGGTCATGTAGCCCCGTGTACTTTGGGTGTGTGTAGAATCTGTCTGATAACCGGTGTTAATTGTGATGGCTGTATTAGTGTGTCTTATCTGGTTTTTTTTTAAATTCAAGTAAGGACTGCAGACATTCCATTTTCAACTAGTTCCTACTTTTGCTACCAAACGCCACCGTCAACGACAACTAGTCATGAACTTGGTTACTAGATGCCACCCGGTCGGCTCCTGGCGACGAACGTTGGAACTTATGAGCGTTAGTCAAATCTAACCTATAATATAGCTTCACACAAGTGTAATTAGTGAAAGGTTCTTTTACATGCCATAATTCCATGGACGTAAAACCAAGAACATTATTATTAATTCGCAACTCCTAGTATATTTTAAAAGGGACGAATTCGCAGGCTCCAGTGCTCCATCATCTGGACGGCAGCCAGACCTAAGCCTTGGAAACTCTCAACAACGCAGTTAACCTTGCTTCCTCCTTCAACTCGCTCAATTGCGGCGGAGACGACTGCAATAAATTTCCAAGCACTCTTGTATGCACCATTAACCCTTAAAAACATGGCATAGAGAAGCCAAAAGGCATAAATACCGATTGAATTTTAATTAACCAGACGAACATGGTGATCATGTGATTCATAGCACCTTACAGCAGAATACGTGGGAGATCTATTTTTGAACACCACTAACTCATTTCCGTAGGAAACACAGCCGAGCGCTGAAGCATTTAAATTCATAATAATATGGCGATCTACGCCATCCCTTCAAAAGTCTTCCAAACCTAAATTGCGACTCGGACTATCCAGACAGACCACTAGAGGTATTTCGCTCATCTTCAACTTGCAACCCTCCCCGGCTTCGCACGGTATCTTTACCCAGCATAAGTTCAAAGGGCGCACGGATGGTAGGTCCCAGACGAAATCCAGAAAAGCCGAGGTGAACAGCGAAACTCCAAACACATATACTCTTCTCTGAAGTTTTAACTCGGCACGACTCGACAGTTTGATGCTGGCCGAGGCTGGGGTGATAGGCTCGCTTGCTAGCTCGTAAACTCGCTCGGAAGCTAGAAATTTAAATTCAAATTTAAATGGAGATTGTTGGAAGAAATGAAAACGTAACGAGTAGTTCCCTGAAAAACTAAACAGCCTATTTTTATATATACTAAGTTACTTATAAAACTCAGCAATTCTTCTAGGTTTGTGCCGTGTCTTGTGTGGGGTTTCGCCTAGGACACCAAGCTAGGCTCATCGGCGGGCTCTTGGTGTCCCTGCCCGGACCCCCACAGGAGTATCGAACTGCGCGATACCTCCCTTTATATAGAGTGCAACTGCACTCCTTGACTGCGAGAACCAAAAGCTCAAGCAGCCGCAACCTCCCTATGAAGGCTTCCAAAAAAGATGGTGTATTGGCTTAATTCACCGGCCGTGAAAGCCAATACACCATCTTTTTTGGAAGCCTTCATAGGGAGGTTGCGGCTGCTTGAGCTTTTGGTTCTCGCAGTCAAGGAGTGCAGTTGCACTCTATATAAAGGGAGGTATCGCGCAGTTCGATACTCCTGTGGGGGTCCGGGCAGGGACACCAAGAGCCCGCCGATGAGCCTAGCTTGGTGTCCTAGGCGAAACCCCACACAAGACACGGCACAAACCTAGAAGAATTGCTGAGTTTTAATTCACCGGCCGTGAAAGCCAATACACCATCTTTTTTGGAAGCCTTCATAGGGAGGTTGCGGCTGCTTGAGCTTTTGGTTCTCGCAGTCAAGGAGTGCAGTTGCACTCTATATAAAGGGAGGTATCGCGCAGTTCGATACTCCTGTGGGGGTCCGGGCAGGGACACCTAGAGCCCGCCGATGAGCCTAGCTTGGTGTCCTAGGCGAAACCCCACACAAGACACGGCACAAACCTAGAAGAATTGCTGAGTTTTAATACACCGGCCGTGAAAGCCAATACACCATCTTTTTTGGAAGCCTTCATAGGGAGGTTGCGGCTGCTTGAGCTTTTGGTTCTCGCAGTCAAGGAGTGCAGTTGCACTCTATATAAAGGGAGGTATCGCGCAGTTCGATACTCCTGTGGGGGTCCGGGCAGGGACACCAAGAGCCCGCCGATGAGCCTAGCTTGGTGTCCTAGGCGAAACCCCACACAAGACACGGCACAAACCTAGAAGAATTGCTGAGTTTTAATTCACCGGCCGTGAAAGCCAATACACCATCTTTTTTGGAAGCCTTCATAGGGAGGTTGCGGCTGCTTGAGCTTTTGGTTCTCGCAGTCAAGGAGTGCAGTTGCACTCTATATAAAGGGAGGTATCGCGCAGTTCGATACTCCTGTGGGGGTCCGGGCAGGGACACCAAGAGCCCGCCGATGAGCCTAGCTTGGTGTCCTAGGCGAAACCCCACACAAGACACGGCACAAACCTAGAAGAATTGCTGAGTTTTAATTCACCGGCCGTGAAAGCCAATACACCATCTAAGTTACTTATGTTAATTGCCTCTATAAACATACACAATTCCAGTTTGATTGCTGAAATAGATTCGTAGATATTGAGAACCGTCTAAATATTTCGGATGGTCGCTATGTTGGTTTCTTATATAGAGAGAGGCCATAGAGTTATGAACTATTAATTACATGAAGAATAATAAGTAGGTGTATTATTCAAACTTCAATCGCATGATTATGACACAAGGAATAACAAGTAGTTCCGTGAAGAACTATACAGCCTATTTCCACATATCCTACTTATGTTAATTGCCTCTATCAATACACAAAATTTCAGTTTTATTGATGTAATAGATTCGTAGATATTGAGAACCATCTAAATATTTCGGTTGGTCGCCATGTTGGATTTTTATATAATATGTCGGCCATAGAGTTATGTACTATTAGATGACAATTTTTGTGTAGGTTCATTATTCAAACACCGGGTGTGTTAGCCGAGGTCGTTGCGGCATGACTGTTGGCAGTCGCTCACATCCGGGAGGCGAGGAGGTTCGAATCCCCCCACCGGCAACCTTGAAGATGGTCTTCTGTGGTTTCCCATCTTCCTTCCAGGCAAATGCCGGGGTTGGTCCCTAACTATAGGCCACAGCCGCTACCTTCCAACTCCTCGACCCTCCCTTCCAACTTTCCTCCCCAACGGTACTTGTAGCTCACCCATTGGGTGTCCGTCTCGAAGCAGCTACAAAACTGGCGAGCCGAACATGTCCTCGGACACTCCCGGCACTAAAAGCCATACGCTAAAAAAAACACTCAAACGTTCACTTCGATCGCATGATTAATACACAAAAAATAAAAAAATAATTTTAAAATTGCGATCTTGAGGTTATGTGAACAATTGAACTAAATTAAATGTCAGTGCATTACAATGTGTATAAACATTTACAGTACCATATTTCACTGCGCTCAGATGGTTAAATCGCGAAGAAAAGTCTATTAAAATGTTTCACACTGGCTTGGCCGCCATGTTCGTTTTGTATTTTACAGGTTTTTGGAAGTCTCATAGCTGACCTTCTAGTAGTGCCCTTTACCACGGAACAAAATTTCAGGGTGATATCACTAACAGTTTCGGAGGTATAGAAAGCCGGTGAAATATTTTGCACAGCCGCCATCTTGAGGTTATGTAGACAGTTGAACAAAATTAGATGCCAATGCATTACAATGTATTCAAATATTTTCTGTACCAAGTTCCATTGCGATTGGATGGTTAAATCGCGAGAAAAGTCTATTTAAAAGTTCAACTTGGCTTGGACGCCATGTTCGTTTAGTATTTAACAGGATTTTGAAAGTCTCATAGGTAAACGTCTAGTAGTGCCTTTTATCACCGTACAGCATTTCAGGGTGATATCGGTAATAGTTTCGGAGATATAGAATGCCGGTGAAATATTTCGCACAGCCGCGATCTTGAGGTTATGTAAACAGTTGAACTAAATTAGATGCCAGTGCATTACAGTGTGCATAATCGTTTGCTGTACCAAGCTACATTATATTTGGATGGCTAAATCGCGAGAAAAGTATATATAAAAGTTTCAACTTCGCATGGCCGCCATGTTCGTTTTGTAGATAACAGGTTTTTGAAAGTATCGTAGGTGAACGTCTAGTAGTGACCTCTATCACCGTACATTATTTCAGGGTGATATCAGTAATAGTTTTGAAGATATAGAATGCTGGTGAAATATTTCTCACAGCCGCCATGTTGGATTGGTTAGACGTAATAAAATTTGAAGAGCACGGTTGGGGTCGGCCGTAATAGTACTATGATCATACCGAGTTTCATTGAGATCGCTCCAGCAGTTCAGATTTTATTATGGACACACACGCACATACCCACACATGGACAAAAGGTGGTCTCATAAGCCTTTTTTTTTTTTTTTTTTTTTTCATAAATGAAAATAGGCTAAAATCACTGAGTGGATGATGGATTAAAGATAGAGATATGCTGTCGCTGACATTTTGTAGGACTTTTAATGCTGAACAATAATTCTTACTCTCATAGTATAGAGATATTTTCAACTGTTTACCCAGCGGAAGCTTAAGGGCGCACGGATGGCAGGCTTTTCTTTGAATCGATTCACTGAAATCGTTTCTGCTCGGCTTCCTTTGGTCATAAATGATTTTTTCTCTCAGAAACCTTCCTCGAAAGATCATTTATAAATGGTGAAAACCGCATCAAAATCCATCCAGTGGTTCTCGTGATTACCCGTTACATCCAAGAATCTGGGGCCTTGTTTTATACAATGTAGAGATATAACGTGAATTATTACGCTGCTGTTAAACACTTAAATTACTTTACAACTTGTATTATTATTAATTTTACTATCAACGACAAATCCTTAGCATTCATTATCTCTACTTGGTATAAAACAAAGTCCCCGATTCTTGGATGTTACGGGTAAACTCGGGAACCACAGGATAGATTTTGATGCGGTTTTCACCATTCTGTAAAGGATATCTCGAGGATGATTTCTGTAGAAAATAATTTATTTATGATCAAAGGAAGCCGAGCAGTAACGATTTCAGTGGAAAAGTCGAAAAAAAAACTGGCGCCCGTACGCTTTTTAAGCTTACGCTGGCCAAACCGTTAAAATCATCAATATACTATGAGTGCAAGAATTGTTCAGCATGAAAAGTTCTACAAAAACGTACGCGAGAGCACATCTCTATGTTCAGTATATCGTACAATATAAGTATGTTTAGATTGGACGGAAGGGGAATTTGTGTTTCATGCACTTCACCATTATTAAATTACGTCTGACAAGAATTTGTTGCACATGCCTCTCCATGATAATATAGTTAACTAGCTGAAGTACCCGTGCTTCGATACGCGTCATAAATAAAATAAAATGTGAAGGTGACAGTTAAAACAGGGGATAGGCGAGGTGCTGCGCAGAGGGAGATTAAGGATGGAACATTTTGTCCAACTACACCGCTCGGCGTTGACCGTGTTTTATAGCACAAATTTAGGTTTTACTCGCTAACGGTTGGAGATACCTTTCGGTTAGGAAATGTAATTTTAAACCTCGTATATGCCATCAAAAGTTTGCTATTTCTTAGCGTTCTCTTTTTATTTGAAATGGAAATATGAAAGTTTGAAACCAAAGGGTGTAGTGACGTCACTAAAATGGTCGCCATCTTTAAATAGTGCAAAGTATTGAAATCAAAAGTAACCTATATGTTAACCAGGTAAATCAGCTACTTCCATGTAAAATTCATGTAAATCGGACCAGTGGTACTTGCGTGATTGAGTAATACACAGACACACACCATCACATTTTTAGCCTCGCTTCGCTCGCGTCATAGTCGTGTCATATTGTTATTCAATGAAATGCAGGTTTAACCCCGTTAACACCTCTTTAGAACCAGAATATCCAAAAATCCCTCCTTAGTAGACCTTTTCGACACACAACAAACATATCCCCAAAATATCATTCTTCTAACTTTAATAGTTTTGGTTGGTCGATGAGAGTGAACATACAAAAATCCTTCCTTAGTGGACGTTTTTCTTCCAGAATTTCACCCCTCCCCATAGGCCCCTTAAATTGGATTTATGAAAAAACGGTCGAACACCTATATATTTTATTTATTTATTTATTTATTTTCAAGCTGATTGTTTTCCGCTGAATTTCTAACTCCTCGCCTATGTCGTTTAAGATATGCACGCTCCGTTAGGAATCCTTCAACCCCCACTTTTCACCCCTTTCACCTCATAATATACACTACATCGAAAAACCATTAGAGATGTGTCAGCTTATTTTTAATGATTAGTATATATGCCAAGTATCACATCCCCAAATGAAACCACTCGTGAGATATTGTTATTCAATGAAATGCACGTTTACCCCCTTAACACCTATTTAGAACCTGAATATTCAAAACTCTTTCCTTAGTGGACGTTTTCGACATACAACGAACATATCCCCAGAATGTCATGTTTCTAACTTCAATAATTTTGGCTTGGCGATGATGAGTGAGTGAGTGAGTCAGGACATTTTCTTTCATTTACTTTTGATAATTTCACCCCTCCCCATGAACCCCTTAAATTGGATTTATGAAGCAAACGGTCGAACACCTATTTACTTATTTAAAGCTGTTTTCGCCCTGAGTTTGATGAGTGAGTATGTGAGTCAATCAGTTAGGACACTTTCTTTCCTGTTTTTTTTTTCAGAATTTCACCCCTCTCCAAGGGCCCCTTAAATTGGATTTATGAAAAAAACATTCGAACACCTATTTACTTGTATTTTAAGCTGTCTTTCCCGCCGAATTTCAAACTTCTCGCCTATGTCGTTTAAGAGATACACGCTCCGTTAAGAATCCCTCAACCCCCAATTTTCACCCCTTTCACCTCATAATATACTCCACATCGATAAACCCTTAGATATATGTCTGATTATTTTTAATGATTAGTTTATATACCGAATATCACATCCCCAAAGAAACAACTCATGAAATATCGTTATTCAATGAAATGCACGTTTACCCCCTTAACATCTCTTTAAAACCCGAATAAACAAAAATCATTCCTTCGTTGACGTTTTCGACATACAGCGAACATATTCCCAAAATTTCATTTTTCCAACTTTAATAGTTTTCGCTGGGCGTGATGAGTGAGTGAGTCAGACAGGACATTTTCTTTCAATTTTCTTTTTTCAAAATTTCACCCCTCCCCATGAACCCCTTAAATTTGACTTATGAAAAAAAACTGTCGAACAGCTGTTTACTTACTTTAAAGCAGATTTTCCCCCTGAGTTTGATGAGTGAGTCAGTCAGATAATCAGTTAGGATACTTTCTTTCCTGTCCCCCCCCCCCCCCCCAGAATGTGACCCCTCCCCATGGGCCCCTTAAATTGGATTTATGAATAAACGGTCAAACACATATTTACTTATTTTTTATGCTGATTTGTTCCCCGCTGAGTTTCAAACTCCTCGCCTATGTCTTTTAAGAGATACACGCTCCGTTAGGAATCTTTCAATCCCCACTTTTCACCCCCTTTCACCTCATAATATACGCCACATCGAAAAACCCTCAGACTCATGTCTTCTTATTTTTAATGATGAGTTTATGTGCCAAGTATCACATCCCCCAATGAAACCAATCGGGAGATATTGCTATTCAATGAAATGCAGGTCTACCCCCTTAACACCCCTTTAGAACCTGAATATACAACAATCCTCTCTTAGTGGGCATTTGCGGCCCTTGGGGAAGCAGCATACCAAATTTCATTCCAATCCGTTCGGTGGTTTCTGAGATTTCGTGACGAAAGGATGAATGAGTGAGTGAGTGAGTGAGTGAGTGAGTGAGTGAGTGAGTGGTATTTGACAAATAAACACATCAAAAAAAGTTTTGCATCACCTCGGTTCCCAGATCTCCGGCATATAGACGTTGACTGTGTATATTGTATCCAAGATACAGTCCCTTTGACTGTTCATAGATGTCACTAAAACTGCTCAAAGATGTAAACAACCATGCATGAGCAGGGCCTATTAGACGGAGGGGGTACGACAGCCGATCAGTTCCAGTCATTCCACCAGGACGAAGGTACGCTGCTCATGTTGTCTGTAGTTCTACCATGCCTAGAAGGTCAATACCGCAGTTCGATCGCGTCCGCATTGTTACTTTGTGTCAAGAAGGGCTCTCAACAAGGGAAGTTTCCAGGCGTCTCAGAGTGAACCAAAGCGATGTTGTTCGGACATGGAGGAGGTACAGAGATACAGGAACTGTCGATGACAGGCCTCGCTCAGGCCGCCCAAGGGCTACTACTGTAGTGGATGACCGCTACTTACGGATTGCCGCTCGGAGGAACCCTGACAGCAATGCCACCATGTTGAATAATGCGTTTCGTTCAGCCACAGGACGTCGTGTTTCAACTCAAACTGTGCGCAATAGGCTGCATGATGCGCAACTTCACTCCCGACGTCCATGGCGAGGTCCAGCTTTGCAACCCCGACACCATGCAGCGCGGTACAGATGGGCCCAACAACATGCTGAATGGACCCCACGGAATTGGCATCACGTTCTCTTCACCGATGAGTGTCGCATATGCCTTCAACCAGACAATCGTCGGAGACGTGTTTGGAGGCACCCTGGTCAGGCTGAACGTCTTAGACACACTGTCCAGCGAGTGCAGCAAGGTGGTGGTTCCCTGATGTTTTGGGGTGGCATTATGTGGGGCCGACGTACGCCACTGGTGGTCATGGAAGGCTCCGAAACGGCTTTACGATACCTGAATGACATCCTCCGACCCATAGTGCAACCATATCGGCAGAATATTGGAGAGGCATTTGTCTTCATGGACGACAATTCTCGACCTCATCGTGCACATCTTGTGAATGCGTTCCTTCAAGATAACGACATCGCTCGACTACAGTGGCCAGCATGTTCGCCAGACATGAACCCTATCGAACATGCCTGGGATATGTTGAAAAGGGCTGTTTATGGACGTCTTGACCCACCAACCACTCTGAGAGATTTACGCCGAATTGTCGTTGAGGAGTGGGACAATTTGGACCAACAGTGTCTTGATGAACTTGTGGATAGTATGCCACGACGAATACAGGCATGCATCAATGCAAGAGGACGTGCTACTGGGTATTAGAGGTAGTGGTGTGTACTGCAATCTGGACCACAAATGCTGAAAGTCTAGCTGTATGATGGTACAACATGCAATGTGTGGGTCTCATGAGCAATAAAACGAGCTGAAATGTTGTTTGTGTTGATCTCTATTCCCTTTGTATTTAAAGGTTCCGGAACTCTTGGAACCGAGGTGATGCAAAACTTTTTTTGATGTGTGTATATAGTAGAAGATAGTGTCAAGTCTTTGTTATGCTAAACTCGGTTGACAGTGCTGTGTGAGTAGGTGAATAACTAACGGGATTTCAAGTAAAGATGCTCATTTTCTATACCGGTAGTGCAGAGCTATGTTGCCATGGAAACTATCTGCCTTGCCATTCCTTCATGAGTATATTTTATGATTTGATTAGCCTGTGCTTGAGTGCAAAAGGGCCGAAATCAGAAGAATGAGAAAGACTATCGAAAATTCATGTAGCCAGCGGTTCCTTCTGGGTCCTAAACTATGTGTATGCAAAATTTGGTTGAGATTGGTGGAACGGTGTAGATTTGTATACGGAACCAACCCACCCACCCACCCACATACATACATACATACATACAGACTGTCACTTTTATATATAAGATAGTCCAGTCAGCGATTTTAACCCATTATGCCGAGACGTAAAACGGATATAGATCGTAGTTCATTGACATCGTATAGAAGCGCCTATCACGTAATGCATTCACAACTGCTCCCGGGCGAAGCCGGACCGGGTTGCTAGTCATTCATAAAACAAATAAATAAATCCACCGGGCAAAACCGGTTACTACTGCTAGTAAACATTTTAAGAAAGCAAAATGGGTGTTGCGGTTTCGGAGCATACCTCGTCCTAAAACCAAAACTGTCCCTAGCTAGTTGCTTGCTAAAATTCTTAATATAAAAATTCCCGTTTATCATAACATTTCAAGATGAAAAGCTGAAAGTTTTAGAAGTAATTCCTCTTTATAAGTTCGGTGAATGGTGAATGGGTCTATATTACGAACGGATTGTTGGCCTACCTGAAACAGCAGTTACTGTCCTTCGAAGTAATCCCCGTGGATGGTTATGCACTTCTGAGAATGTCTGTATAAGTCCTGGAAACTCTTTAGGGATAGCCTTCAGTTGGGTCGTCACATTACGTTGGATGTCCGAAATGTCCGAAAACCTCTGGCCCATCAGGGCTTTTCGGTGTTCCTGGACCTGGACCCCGCCACTCCATACTTTGACACTTGACTTCGGGGTCGTACCTCAGACACCAAGTCTCGTCGCCCGTGACGATGGTTGTCAGAGCCATTCCATTCCACAGAACATTCACCCTTCTCACTGCCCCCACCGAACGTGTGTGCATGGTAGGTTGCATAAATTCATCCTTCTCACTGCCACCCGCCGAACAGGTGTGCATGGTAGGTTGCATAAATTCATCCTTCTCTTCACGCACTGTGTCAAACAGGTATTACACGTTGTGTTGTGTTCATCCTTCTCTACACGCACATCCTTCTCAAACAGGTATTACACGTTGTGTGGTGCGTCGCCAATGTTGCCAGGTCGACCGTTCTGATTTTATTCACCGAACGCAACGTGACGAGGCTTTTGAACGCCATCCCAAAGGACGCCTTCTTGCAAAGTTTCCAGGACATGTATCGCCGATCTCACCATTGCATAGTTACGGGAGAGGACTATTTCGAAGGACAGGGTCACTGTGGTGTATTGTTCATCTATGTTGATAGTGCAGGACTATTCACCGAACTTTGTCACAGGTTGTATTAAACACTGCTGTTTTTCTAAATTTACATTAGATTAATTTTGCCTGATGAAAATGCTCATATACAGTAAATAGTGTTAAAATTACTCACGATAAACGGACAGGAAATCGCACTAGATGATCAACTTTTATTCTGGGGGTCCTACTGGACAAACATTTAACTTTCAGGTCACATTTCAATAAACTAAAACTTAAATCAGATAAATTTCTTCAGGCCATTGCTACTGCGTGCAAGCTGTCATGGGGAATAAATTCAGAATTACTCCGCCTTATATACAACACAACCTTTGTTCCGCTAATGCTGTATTGTGCTTCTTCATGTCGTTCTGCACTTGGAAAGACTTCTTCAGATTCAGAGAGGTATCGTCCTTCAGATTTCCCGCGCCTATTGCTCAATATCTACACAAGCATGGAATAGAACCCCTATTCTTGACTGCCACAGGAACGGCCGTACCCACGTTAATGAAGAATAACATAACATCTCCTGTACCAATCCTTGAAACCGTAGTGGAGAAGTACTGTTACTTCCTGGAATCCGGACACCCTAGTATCTTCAAGACTTACTAGTTGAAACCCGTCAAACTATGCAACATATTGCTGGCCATGACTGATGACTTGATGAGGCAAACAGTGACCTACACGTTCCAGAGTTTCCCCTTAAGCTTTATTGAATGTGATAATGTATGCCAAGCGATTGGAAATTGGTGCCTCTAAAAAGAAAATGTTTTATTGGATGGTGTTAAATCAAGTCGAAGGATTAGAACTCTCTGCCCAATACTATCGGCACTTATTATTTCCAAATCCAAGCAATTTTCATATATACTTCTTACAATTAATCTGGCACCATTTAGGAAGCCTTGGTAAAGGTTCAGATTCCTAAGGAGCATAACTATGGCTCGAATATTTAGAGTAAGAATATGTGGAGGCAACTTACTTAATTCCAAGGAATTCAAGAATCCTGTAGGAAATTAAAGTAGCTGCCTTTCATCTTCATTATTTAATCTGTTAACGCTGGTGTATATTTTCTTACCTTAGTGTTTTATATATATGCATATATATGGCAACGTAGATCGCGCAGTATTCCTTATTTTACGGGAATGTTAAGAGTAAAATATGCTTTGACTATGCAATAGCAATAGTAGGAAAGAATAATACGGAAATTTAAAAAAACATGTCGAAGGTGGGATTCGAACTCCTTCCATTGCACGATGCATAAATTAAGAGTCTTCGACGCTACCAGCTGAGCTACCCAATCAGTGGGAAAGTAGCGCAATATTAAGTTAGTTAAACAACATACACACTCAACTGTCAGTTTACTTTTTTCTACATTTCCCGTCTTGTATTATTCTATTCCAGTATACATCGTGGAAACATCATAAACAATGATCCCCTCCTTTATAATTCTTACAAATAACTATCAAATTAAAACGCGAAGGATTTCGAACCGCCATGTCTAGTCATAACGCATGGCGATTGTGCGCATGCGTGAGTGGAAAGAATTCAGAATTTTTGTTTATTAATTTAAAACTATAGTCGCCTCCGTAACGTAGCGGTCAGCATGGTTAGCTGCCGCCCCGAAGGTCCTGGGTTTGATTCCCGGCTCTGCCACGAAATTTGAAAATTGGTACGAGGACTGGAACGGGGTCTACTCAGCCTCGGGTGGCCCAAATGAGTAGAGGGGGTTCGATTCCTCCTCAGCCATCCTCGAAGTGGTTTTCCGTGGTTTCCCACTTCGTCTTCGGGCAAATGCCGGGATGGTACCTTCTTCAAGGCCACGGCCGACTCCTTCCCTCTTCCTTGTCTATCCATCCTAACCATCCCTTACCTTCCCTCATGAGGCCCCTGTTCGCTTTGCAGGTGAGGCCGCCTGGGCGAGGTGCCAATCCCACCTCACCAGTTGTATCCCTTCCGATTCGATGTTCCCAGTTCTAGGACACTGCCCGTAGAGGCGGTAGTGGTGAGTTCCCTCGCTGAGTCCGAGGGTTTCACCAACCTGGAGGGTAAACGACTAAGGAAAAAAAACTATTCTGTAACATATTTGTTTACTTTAAAGACACTCTGCAAATCTGCAGGCCAAGAGCTTTCGTCAAATTGCTTTAAGAAGTGAATCGATTCTGCCGTTTTTTTTTTCAATCTTGCGGTAGCAAAAAACAGCTAAGGGGTTTAAATATAGCCTATAGATGTTTGCAATAGCTGCTCACTCACCCACGACTATTATATTTATATAGTTTGCTCTCGCAACCCTAAACACTGAATCTGACAAAGTGGGATGTGCATTCGTTGTCTACGAGAACAACAGCAAAGTGTTTTCAGCCCAATACAAATTGTCGTCCAGCTGGTCAGTATTTCAAGCTGAGCTATGGACCATCAAGTCTGCTGTGGAGCGGTGTGAACACAACGACAGAAGTGCTCGGATACTAAGTGACTCACAGGCTGCATTGATCACAATCAACGACAAGCACAATCTGAACAATCTGCTACACTAAGATCTTCTAGAGCACAGCATTGCCCCCACGTTTGTCTTTCCTGGATCCGAGGACACACTGGTTCTCCTGGAAATGAAAAGGCAGATATCCTTGCAAAAGCAGCCTCCTCATCCAACGTAGAAATTACAAACAATAAACCACCCCTAAGTTTAATTTTTCCTGTGTAAATTGACTCAACGACTTGTTCGTTTTTGAATGATATTTTTTTGTTTTTCCGTAATTATTGTTAATTTTTATAATTATTATTTTTATTTATTTTTTTATTTTATTAATTTTAGGTCTTTTCAAATTTAGGTGTCCACCTCTGAATTTTAAATTCAATTCCAAATTTGTATTCTTTAATCTGTGTTAAGAGGGGCAGATGTCCTCGTAGTTCCGCCCCTTAAAACAACAATAATCAATCAATAATCAATCCACCCCTAAGTTATGCCAAAGCCCAAATCAAAACACATCTAATAAGACAGTGGAACAACCTCTGGGTATCCAGTAAAAAAGGATCTGTCACAAGATAATTATTTGTCCCCGACATACGTATACAGTATAGCCGAGTCCAGTACAAGACATTAGTGCCCGAATTCATACTTACGCAGTTTCTCTCTGGTCATGGAAAGTTTAAGTGCTACTTCGAACGTTTTATAATTAACATCCAGGCGATTACTTGTGCCTTTGTGGATCTTCTCAAACAGTGGACCATTTACTCTTCGACTGTGGCATGTTTAGCAGGACAAGATTCGAACTTGAGTGTCATCTAAACAATTGTCATATGGAACTTTCAAAACCATAATTCCATCTGTTTAAGAAATCCGGCTGTTACAAACAGTCTCTTAAGTTCATTCACCGCATCTACAATGTTTTTAAATTTATTTATCGTATGACATTTAGAGCCGGGAGTGTCCGAGGACATGTTCGGCTCGCCAGAAGCTGTAGCTGCTTCAAGCGGACACCCATAGGGTAAGCTACAAGTTCCGTTCAATTTCAAGTATTTCCAACTTTCGCTACCAGATGTCAATGATACCTAGTGGTGAACGTTGGAACTTTGATAGAGCGTTCCAACGAAATCTAACCTTGAAATTTAGCTTCACACAAGTTTAGTCTGTGGAGGGATCTTTTACATGCCATAAATCTATGACATGGGACCGCCGGCTTTACTTCCCCTCCGAAGGAAGGCATACTGAAGGATTTTAACCCTCTTAAAAAATCCGACGACTTCGTCCGGGTTTGATCCCGCGATCTTGGGCACAGCAGTTCAGCATGCTACCAACTACGTCACCGAAGCCGCTACATCTACAATAATCTAGTTTCGTAATTTTGTGTTAAGGACCAATAATTAGCTGATCAAAACTATAACCCTAATATACTCATGTACAATAGGTTCAAACTGTTGGGATATTTAATAAATAAATAAATAAATAAATAAAAGTACGCCATTTTCTTTTCCCTCTTTTTCCCTTAATCCACTAAATATAAAAATAAAATCTTATTATCAATTAGCCTGTGTAAAAGTAAGCCGAGAGCATTAAGGAACATCCGTGAAAAAAATGCAACTAGTTCTTGTAATAGTTTCTGAGAAAATGGCAATTAAGATGTTGAAAACTAATATGGACATTCCAGCCCTTTTTCAGACAACATTTACCAACATCGATCATATACAGAAAATGTGGCGGCTTACGTGGCGCAGTTGGTAGCATGCTGAGCTTCTATAGACAAGATCGCGAGTTCAAACCCGGCCGAAGTCGTCGGATCTTTTAAGAACGTTAAAAATCCCTGAGTATGCCTTCCTTTCGGAGGGGAAGTAAAGCCCGGGGACTCATATAATAGAGTTATGGAATGTAAAAGAACCTTCCACTAACTATAATTGTGTGAAGATAAATGTGTAGGTTAGATTTGATTAACGCTCTATAAGTTCCAACGTTCGCCACCAGCTGCCGGTTGTGGTGGCATCTAGTAGCCAAGCTAGGTGTCGTTGACGGTAGCATTTGGTAGCAAAAGGAGAAACTACTTAAATTGATCGCCTGCAGTCCTTACCTGAAATACAGATAACACACATTAATACAGCCATCAAAATTTACATCGGTTATCAGACAGATTCTACACACACCCAAAGTACACGAGGCTCCACGACCGCTTTGTCGCAGCCCCTAAACTGAGGAACCAACCAACCTACAGGAAATGTGGGTTCTTGCTCATGAATCAACGTCACTTCGGTGTGCTTAATCAATACTCCTTTCCGTCCCATTACTTTTCTTGTTACGTACCGGAGCGGATATGACCCACGAGCTGCTTATTGAGTAGACTATTCTATCACCCATACTATTCAATCTATACATTGAACAAGCAATGAAGGAAATTAGAGAAAACTTTAAAGTGGGAGTAAAGATTCAAGGAGAAATAATCTCAACTCTGAGGTTTCCCTGGTGACATTATCTTGGCCGATTCACCAGAGGATTTTAATGAGTCTTTAAAGAAATCACGAACCCCTATGGACGTCAAATTGGCAGGTTAAAAGCTAAAGGAATTAGGAGACTTCTCTTACTTAGGAAGAAACAAAAACAGTGATGGTCGAACCAGAGAGGATACAAAAAGTAGGTTGGCTCAGGCACGGAAAGAATTTCTACCGAAAAGGAATCTGTTGACATCGAATATACAGTAGAATTAGGTGTTAGGAAGTCGGTTTTCAGTGTGGTCCAACCCGCGGCCCGCCTGTTCATTTTGTTGGCCCTTGCCCTTCTTACTGTCCTTCACTCTTCGACAGTTATAATCCGTGGCGTGCCTACTTTAATTTTTGCTTTCATTCAGTAATGTTACGAAGGAGCCAGGTGGGAAAGGAAATATCCCGAAAAATACGCCAGTAATCAGAATCGTCTTTCCACGAATACGTACGGCACGAGAGTGGCCCCGCCCCCAGGCGACAACTGGTTGGCTGCCAGTGATTGGCTGCCGATAAGTTCGCGATCGTTCGTATGCGGGATGTAAGCTCGTTAATAAATCTTCCCTTAAACATCAACCCAGGCAGTTGCAGCTTACACACAAGCGCCAACTCATCCCATCCCTTCTCACTTTACCCATCTCCCCTCCAAGCGCTCCACAACTCCAAAATAGAGCCCTTACTAGCATACTCCATATTCTCCAGCAACTAGCCACCATTTCCCTTTAATCAGCCCTCATATACTCCGACAGCTAATCGAGAATACTCTCATCATCCCCTCCTTGCCCCGTGGTGGCGCTAAGTACCTGTTCGGGTGGTTAGCCACTGCCGAGCTACTCGGGATGGTGCCCAGCGGGCCGCGGGTTCGATCTTATCGCCAAGCCAAACCCTCACTACGCCGTATGCCTCTCCTGGCCTTATGTACACCTCATATTTAACTCCTTCTTTTATTTATTTTCTTCTTCAATAATTACTAGCCCTCTCGCTAATTCTGATTTCACTCTTTCGTGCTATATGCATCAGGTCATATTCTGACTAGTTCTGATGCATAGGAATAGACCAAACCCTCTTAAACAAATGCTGCTATTTCCTTATACCGTTCCTACACAGCTCTCATGGCCCATATGGGCTGAAAGGCTTTCAAAAAAGCTTCGCTGACTTTACGTCGCAGGTCTTCTGTCTGTCTGTCTTCGAAGAGGTCATATAACAGACAGAGATCGAGGCCGAGACTATTATAGCTTCCGAGCAAGCCACACGCTGTCACTTCGAGCTCCGTGAATTGATGATCTGCCTGTCCATTAGCTGCTAATTCTTCGTTATCGTCAAGCCTGCCATAGCCAATAATCCTCTCCTGCTCCCAAGTTAAAACCAACAATACCCTATCCTACCATTACCCATTGTTAAGCAACAAACCCACCTTCTAACCTTCCACGTCGCGAGAGCGGTACCCAATATGGCGGGACTTAATAAACGGCGTGTTGAAGATGAGAAACGACAATTTCAGTCAAAGTGGCAGGAAAGTCACTTTTTGGTTGAACATAATGGAAAACCACAGTGTGTTATCTGTTCTCAAGTCTTAGGTGTTTCGAAGGAGTATAACGTGAATAGACACTATACCAGCTTGCATAAATCAAAATACGACCAATACCAGGGAAGTGCCAGAAGTTGTGTGTTTAATGATTTGAAGCAGAAATTAACAAGACAGAAGAATAAATTTCAGCAACCATCAAGCACTGCCGGTTTAAAGGCATCTTATGAGGTATGTTTAGAGCTAGCTAAAAGTAAAAAGTCTTTTAGGGATGGTGAGCTCATTAAGAGATGTGCTGTAAAAATGGCATCTTCATTTGGAGATAATAGGATGGCTAAAAATTTTGAAACAGTTTCCTTGTCTCATCAGGCAGTTAGTAGAAGAATTAATGATATGGCTGTTGAATTTTCAGGTTCTCTAAAGAGCATTTTGGAAAAATGTAAATTTTACTCTCTAGCTTTAGATGAGAGCACAGATATAGCTGACGTCGGCCAGCTCCTTATCTTTGTCAGAACAATAAACGAAGAATTTGAAATTCGTGAAGAACTGTTGGAATTAAGATCATTAGAAATCAGCAAGAAAGGTATTGACATATTCAAGGCACTGGATGATGTCGTTTCTAAATATGGAGGTTTTGTGAAGTGCTCTGGCATTGCAACAGATGGAGCTAAAGCAATGGTTGGTCGTAACATTGGTTTAGTAGGGTTGTGTAAAGAAAAAGGATTGAATTTTTTATTTTCCACTGCATTATCCACCAGGAGGCTCTCTGTGGAAAAAATATAAGGCTCAGTGAGACAATGAAAACTGTTGTAAATACTGTAAATTTAATAAGGGGAGGCAATAATGCCGGTAGACACAGAGCATTTATTGCACTCCTGGACAATTTGGAAGCTGAGTATGGTGACATTTCATTGTACTGTGAAGTGCGTTGGCTAAGTGCTGGAAATTGCTTGCAACAGTTTTTTTGGGTTGAGGAATGAAATTCTTGCTTTTATCAAAAATGAAAACATTGGGCATGAGTATCAAGAAAAACTGGAAGAAATCCAGTTTTTAAATAATCTTGCATTTCTGACAGATTTAACATCCCATCTAAATGTTTTAAACCTGAAACTACAAGGCAGAAAACAAAATATCTCCCAGCTTTATGGACATATTGAGGGTTTTCGCAAAAAACTTGATGTACTACAAATTTCATTGAAGGCAAATAATATGACACACTTCCCATCTTGTCAGCAGTTGAAAGAAGAAAAAAGTGACATAAATTTTAGTATGTTTCCTGAAATAATAATTGATATCAAGAAAGAGTTCCAGAACAGATTCCAGGATTTTGACTCCCTATAACCAAAACTTGCACTGTTCAACAACCCCACGGATATTGAAGTGAGTGAGGTGCCCTGCGACCTTCAAATGGAAATTTGTGATCTTCAGGCAGACCCATTCTACCAGACTAAAAAGTGTGATGTCCCTGAAAATTTCTGGAAACTGATTTCTAAAGAACGTTTTCCTAAACTGCTTAAATTCTCTCTGCAAGTGTTATCGCTGTTTGGCAGTACGTATGGGTGCGAATGTGGTTTTTCTGCTCTCAAACAAATTAAATCGAAAACGAGAAATCGAATTGAAAGTGCTTCGCTGGAATCGAGCCTGAGACTTTGCCTTACTGAACTTACAGTTGACATTCATACACTTGTATCAGGAAAGCAGCGCCAATCATCACATTGAATTCTCAACTGTAAAATGAAGTGGTATATTAAACTAGTAATATTAAACTAGTAATATTAAATTGTTTAAATGTTTTTGAGTAAAATATGTAATACCGAATACGTTTTCTTTCTGGAATGTCTCTGGCCCTCACATTCCTATACTAAAGTTTGATTGGCCCGCGGATAACTAAAGGTTGGACCACCCTGGTTCCGTCCCATTACTTTTCTTGTTACGTACCGGAGCGGATATGACCCACGAGCTGCTTATTGAGTAGACTATTCTATCACCCACACTATTCAATCTATACATTGAACAAGCAATGAAGGAAATTAGAGAAAACTTTAAAGTGGGAGTAAAGATTCAAGGAGATATAATCTCAACTCTGAGGTTTCTCTGGTGACATTATCTTGGCCGATTCACCAGATGATTTTAATGAGTCTTTAAAGAAATCACGAACCCCTATGGACGTCAAATTGGCAGGTTAAAAGCTAAAGGAATTAGGAGACTTCTCTTACTTAGGAAGAAACAAAAACAGTGATGGTCGAACCAGAGAGGATACAAAAAGTAGGTTGGCTCAGGCACGGAGAGAATTTCTACCGAAAAGGAATCTGTTGACATCGAATATACAGTAGAATTAGGTGTTAGGAAGTCGGTTTTGAAAGTCTTTGTCTGGAGCGTGGCGCTCTATGGAAGTGAAACTTAGACTGTTGGCGGAGCAGAAAAGATGAGAATAGAATCATTTGACATGTGATGTTACAGGATAATGATGAAGATCAGATGGGTAGATAGGGTAACAAATGAAGAGGTTAGTTAGTTAGTTAGTTAGTTAGTTAGTTAGTTATTGTTGTTGTTTTAAGGGGCGGAACTACGAGGTCATCTACCCCCCAAATGAAGAGGTATTAAGACGAGTGGGAGAGGAGAGATGTTTCTAGTGATTGCTAATAAAGATGACCTGTTTGCCATCGCTTGATGAGTGTAGTATATTTGCATTTGTCTGTTGGCACAGGCTAGAGTAAAATGTGGCTTTTCACCGATGTCTCAGTCTCACTCATTGCTGTGATTATATGGAAGCTACTGAGGTATGAGTGGATGCTGTGAAAGATTCTACTCATAGGGTTAGTACTGCTGTTTTGACTCAGTGAGGAAAGCAATGACAAACTACCTCACTCCTCATCTTGCCTAGTACGCCTCAATATAGCGCTGCCTTGATTTTTTGTGGGTATCTACCCACATAATCCAATGGCGGTACTTATTGAGGATCCAACCAGCCTTCGGGCTGACTACCTAAGAGACAGGCTAATAAAGAGATAGGTTGGTTCAACACTTACTAAGACACCCAGGAATAGCAAAATTATTTATGCAAGGGAGGGCCGAGAACAAGGACTGTAACCGCAGACCAAGGATTGAATATGTTAAACAGATTGTCTTGGATGAAAGGTGTGGTAGCTATGTAGAGATGAAACGATTAGCTCAGGGCTGGGAGGCATGGATGGCAGTATCAATCCAGTCAAAAGGATGAAGACTCAAACACACATTCTAGATTATTGATTGTCATGGAAGACGGTTGAAAGAGGGGAATATAACGGGAGAGTAAATGCAATGAAGGGAGATAATTGTTATCAGTGTCCCATTGCTTTGGACAGGAGCATTAAATGCACGCGCAAGTGAGTTTCATGGACATTACTCCGAGCACTCTCTTATTCCTTTCTTCCACAGATGTTACATTGAGAAGACCTAATTTGCCCTGGTTCATTAGAGCGCCTCAGAGAATAAGATAGAATCTTCGGGCCATTTACATTGTACGATAATTAATGACTGTGCTCAGCGAAGTAAAGGGAGTGCAAGAGAACGATACGGGCGAGAGAGAGAGATGGAATACAAGAAAGAGAAAGATTGTCTCCTTTAAAGAAAGAATCCATTATTCTTCTGTCTTAAGAGATCATATAGCAAAAACAAGATGTTCAGTAAAGAACACATAGCCTACTTTCTCCTAAATGCATGGGTATAGTTATAACTGTCCTTTTCAAGAAGTATAATTGAATGTTGGATGTAGTAGCTTGTTGAAATATAACATGCTATATTATATTTTATGTTCGACCCTGACTATTATATGTCAGAAAACTGTACTATAATGAGGCTCATTACAACACTATTTTTAGCCTATTTTCAATTTTGAAAAAATAGGCTTATGAGATCACCTCTTGTCCGTGTGTGTGTGTGTGTGTGTGTGTGTGAGGAGTGTGTGTGTCCCCCCTAATAACTTATAAACGGCTGGAGCGATTTCAATGAAACTCGGTAAGTTCATAGCACTATTCCGGGCGACCCCGACCGTGCCCTTCAAATTTTGTTACGTCTCACCAATCCAACATGGCGGCTGTGCGAAATATTTCACCAGCATTCAATACCTCCGAAACTATTACCGATATCACCCTGGAATTTTTTACGGTGATAGAGGAAACTACTATAAGTTCACTTATGTGACTTTTGAAAACCTGGTGACTACAAAACCAACATGGAGGCCAAGCGAATTTGTGACTTTTAAATAGACGTTTCTCGTGATTTGACCAACCGAACGCAATGAAACTTGGTACAGTATATGTTTATATACATTGTAATGCACCGACATCTAACTTCGTTCAATTGTTTACATAATCACAAGATGGCGGATGTGCGAAATATTTCACCGGCATTCTATATCTCTGAAACTATTAGCGGTATCTCCCGAAAATTTTGTACGGAGATAAAGGGCACTACTGGAAGTCCATCTATAAGACTTTCAAAAACCGCTTAACTACAAAACGAACATGGCGGTCAAGCGAATTTGAAAATTTTAAATAGACCTTTCTTGCGATTTAATGTTCCAAGCGCACTGAAACCTGGTACAGGAAATATTCATACACATTGTAATCCACTGGTATCTAATTTCGTTCAATTGTTTACATAACCTCAAGATGGCGGCAGTGCGAATTTTAAAATTAAGTTTTTATTTCTTGTGATGTAGTCATGCGATCGAAGTGAAAGTTTGAATAATGAACCTACGCAATAATTTTCCTTTAATGGTACATGACTCTATTGCCCATACATTCAACAATCCAACATGGCGACCATCCGAAATATTTAGACGGCTCTGAATATCTACGAATCTATTATTGAAATCAAACTGAATTTTTTGTGTTCATAGGGGCTATGAACTTAAGTTTACCTATAGGATGGTCGCCATGTGGGATTCTATATACGTAGGTCCTAGAGTTATGTACTGTTACATGCAGATTATTGTGAACGTGTAGTATTCAAACTTCAATCGCATAATTAGGACACAAGAAAAAACAAGGAGATTTAAAAAAAATTCACAGCTGCCATCTTGAGGTTATGGAAACAATTGAAATAAATTAGATGCCAGTGGATTAACATTCGTATAAGGATTTACTGTAC
Organism: Meconema thalassinum; assembly: GCA_946902985.2. NCBI lineage: Eukaryota > Metazoa > Arthropoda > Insecta > Orthoptera > Tettigoniidae > Meconema > Meconema thalassinum. The sequence continues at coordinate 169,362,932 of OX336396.1, forward strand.
CAAGTTTCACTGCACTCGGATGGTTAAATTGCGAGAAACGTCCATGTAAATATTTATAATTCGCGTCACCGCCATGTTGGATTTGTGATCACCAGGTTATTTAAAGTCCTATAGGTGAACTTAAGTTCATAGCCCCTATGAACATTAAAAAATGCAGTTTGATTGCTAAAATAGATTGGTAGATATTCAGTATCGTCTAAATATTTCGGATGGTCGCCATGTTGGATTGTTAAATGTATAGGCCATAGAGTCATGTACCATTAAAGGAAAATTATTGCGTAGGTTCATTATTCAAACTTTCACTTCGATCGCATGACTACATCACAAGAAATAAAAACTTAATTTTAAAATTCGCACTGCCGCCATCTTGAGGTTATGTAAACAATTGAACGAAATTAGATACCAGTGGATTACAATGTGTATAAATATTTCCTGTACCAGGTTTCAGTGCGCTTGGAACATTAAATCGCGAGAAAGGTCTATTTAAAATTTTCAAATTCGCTTGACCGCCATGTTCGTTTTGTAGTTAAGCGGTTTTTGAAAGTCTTATAGATGGACTTCCAGTAGTGCCCTTTATCTCCGTAAAAAAATTTAGGGAGATACCGCTAATAGTTTCAGAGATATAGAATGCCGGTGAAATATTTCGCACATCCGCCATCTTGTGATTATGCAAACAATCGAACGAAGTTAGATGTCGGTGCATTACAATGTATATAAACATATACTGTACCAAGTTTAATTGCGTTTGGTTGGTCAAATCACGAGAAACGTCTATTTAAAAGTCACAAATTCGCTTGGCCTCCATGTTGGTTTTGTAGTCACCAGGTTTTCAAAAGTCACATAAGTGAACTTATAGTAGTTCCCTCTATCACCATATAAAATGTCAGGGTAATATCGGTAATAGTTTCGGAGATATTGAATGCTGGTGAAATATTTCGCACAGCCGCCATGTTGGATTGGTGAGTCGTATCAAAATTTGAAGGGCACGGTCGAGGTCGCCGGGAATAGTGCTATGAACTTTCCGAGTTTCATTGAAATCGCTCCTGCCGTTTAGATTTTATTAGGGGGGGACACACACACGAATCACACACACACACACGCACACACACACGCACACACACACGGACAAAAGGTGATCTCATAAGCCTATTTTTTCAAAATTGAAAATAGGCTAAAAATAGGCTTATGAGATCACCTTTTGTCCGTGTGTGTGTGCGTGTGTGTGTGATTCGTGTGTGTGTCCCCCCCCCCCCCCTAATAAAATCTAAACGGCTGGAGCGATTTCAATGAATCTCGGTAAGGTCATAGCACTATTCCGGGCGACCCCGACAGTGCCCTTCAAATTTTGTTACGACTCATCAATCCAACATGGCAGCTGTGCGAAATATTTCACCAGCATTCAATATCTCCGAAACTATTAGCGACATTACCCTGGCATTTTATATGGTGATAAAGGGAACTACTATAAGTTCACATATGTGACCTTTGAAAACCTGGTAACTACAAAACCAACTAGCCGGCCATGCAAAATCGCGACTTTTAAATAGACGTTTCTCGCGATTTAACCAACCAAACGCAATGAAACATGGTACAGTATATGTTTATATACATTGTAATGCACCGATATCTAACTTCGTTCAATTGTTTACATAACCACAAGATGGCAGATGTGCGAAATATTTCACCGGCATTCTATATCTCTGAAACTATTACCGGTATCTCCCTGAAATTTTGTACGGAGATAAAGGGCACTACTGGAAGTCCATCTATAAGACTTTCAAAAACCGGTTAACTACAAAACAAACAAGGCGGCCAAGCGAATTTGAAAATTTTAAATAGTCCTTTCTCGCGATTTAATGTTCCAAACGCAATGAAATCTGGTACAGGAAATATTTATACACATTGTAATGCACTGGTATCTAATTTAGTTCAATTGTTTACATAACCTCAAGATGGCGGCTGTGCGAATTTTAAAATTAAGTTTGTATTTATTGTGATGTAGTCATGCGATCGAAGTGAAAGTTTGAATAATGAACCTACGCAATAATTTTCCTTTAATAGTACATGACTCTATGGCCTATACATTTAACAATCCAACATGGCGACCAACCGAAATATTTAGACGGCTCTGAATATCTACGAATCTATTAGACTATATCAATCATACTGAATTGTTTAATGCTCATAGGTTCTATGAACTTGTTCACCTATAGGACTTAAAATAACCTGGTGATCACAAATCCAACATGGTGGCGACGCGAAGTATAAATATTCACATGGACGTTTCTCGCAATTTAACCATCCGAGTGCAGTGAAACTAGGTACAGTAAATCCTTTTACGAAAGGTAATCCACTGGCATCTAATTTATTTCAATTGTTTCCATAACCTCAAGATGGCAGCTGTGTGAAATTTTAAAATCTCCTTGTTACTTCTTGTGTCCTAATTATGCGATTGAAGTTTGAATACTACACGTACACAATAATCTGCATGTAACAGAACATAACTCTAGAACCTACATATGTAAAATCCAACATGGCGACCATCCGAAATATTTAGTCGGTTCTCAATATCTACGAATCAATTACAGCAATCAAACTGAAATTGTGTATGTTGATAGTGGCAATTAACATAAGTAGGATATATGAAAATAGGCTGTATAGTTCTTCACGGAACTACTTGTTTTCAATGTCAATGAACAACGACCAATATCCGTTTTACGTCTCGGCATGATGGGTTAAAATCACTGACTGGTCTATTAATTATATTATCATGGAGATGCATGTGCAACAAATTCTTGTCAGACGTAATTTAAGAATGGCGAGGTTCATGAAACACAAATCCCCCTTCCGTCCAATCTTAACTTGACTGTTAATTTTGCGAAACAAAAAGTTCACAGGCGAAATGAAGGAAAGCCGAGTTGCACCTCCAGGGAAACTCGAAACACAACCACTCTTCTCAGAAGTTTTTAACTCAACACAAATCGACAGTTTGCTGCTGGCTGTATCTGGGGCAATAAGCTCGTCCGCTAGCTATGCTGTAACTGGGGTGATAGACTCGCCCCTAGCTAGCTCGTAAACTGTCGCCTCAGTAACTGAATGGAGATTGTTGGAAGAAATGAAAACGTAAAAACATTTATAGTGGGCGATGTATTGAAGATAGACATATGCTCGCGGACTTTTTTGTAGAACTTTTCATGCTTAACAATTCATACACTCAAAGTATTTAGATGTTTTTAACGATTTTCCCAGTGTAAGCTTACAAAGCGCTCGGACGCCAGTTGTTTTTTTTTTTCGCCTTTTCTACTGAAATCGTTACTGCTCGGCTTCCTTTGTTCATAAATAAATTATTTTCTACTGAAATCGTCCTCGAGATATCCTTTACAGAATGGTGAAAACCGCATCAAAATTCATCCCGTGGTTCTCGAGTTTACCCGTAACATCCAAGAATCGGGGACTTCGTTTTATACTCATTGTGAGTAGAGATATTTTCGATTGCCAATACACACATATAAAATGCTTAACATTATAACGTGTGATTAGTTATAAAACAATAAATACAAAAAGACAAGTAAAGAAATTGAACGTGTTTGGTTTTGAACTACGAATCTCCAGGTTAAGGATTTAAGACGCTAGCCCGCTGCTACACATGGCCTGTGCTAGTAATACGTTAACAATTGGTTTAGTATTAGTGTATAGCAAATTTTGCCTGGGATAGAACAATTTCATTAGCGTTTTCTGCCGTTTTTATAAACCATTTGATACTAAATTTGTATTATTCTGTTCAGTATATACCTAAAAGGATACCAATCTAATGAAATATGGACTAGTGAGCAAACAACAGCATTCCAGTAGCAACAGTAGCCCAGCACGATACGGCACGGTCAGCCTGAACTGTTAGTCACTACTACGGAATAAAATTCTAAAAAATATGCTAATATTCTGCAGGTCACCTCTTTGAGAACAGTTAAACCACCCACTATACGATACGCGGATTTAGTGAGGCCAGGTCTTGTCGAATCGTAATTTACGCTTAGGCTATAATACCTGCATGAATCATACATCCGCCATCTTGAAACTATTTGGCTGATGACCTCGTACTTTGAGCAAAAGACGCTTCCCACATTGAGGTATATTGTTGCAAAATTTGGTAGAGATCAGATGATTAGGTTAGTCGTAATTTGATTTAAGCTTAGAGCATTTGGGTGGGCGGCATTTCTTTTTCGTTATGACGGCAGCGATATACAACATGACACTGAGTTGTCCTTTGCTAGTGCTACCGCTGTACCAAAGTTGGTTCGATTTTGTTTTGTCGTGTTTGAATTGTTAGGGGGGATCAATTTTCACACATATACAGCCGCCATCTTCAAACTATTGGAATGATGACCTTGTAGTTTGGGCAAACGACGCTTCCCACATGAAGTTATATTGTTGCAAACTTTGGTAGAGATCAGATTATTAGGTTAGTCGTAATCATTGCATTTCTACCAAATTGTAGAAGAACCTAGCTTCGTGTCGGACGCGTCTGGTGCCCATAGTGCAACATCATCAGGCAAATAGTATCAAGATGGAGGACGTGTGAATAATGAAATCATTATAATCCATTAGTTATGATTCAATGTTCACTGCTTTTGGCATTCAGATAATTTGTATATAAGGACCCTCTAATGTCAACGTGGTAACAACTTGAGACTGCATGTTACGTGCAGCCGCCATCTTGAAATCATAACATATTAAAATGAACTGCTCAAATTGCACTGATATGCAAATGTTTGATGGGAGCAGGTTTGTAAGGCCAAAATAAGTGCTTATACATGTTTTTGCTACGCCACTGCCATTATTTAACGAGTGAATTATCCAGTTAACAAGAGCGATGGAACGGTGAGTTGGGTATTAAGTGTGAAGAATTGCTGGAACTGCCGGAATGCTGAAAATTGTAATATTTTATTTAATATATTGAACCCTTTATCCTCTGTTGGATAAATGATTCTATGTTTTATTTCTTCAATTAATAAATATTTCCACCAGCATCATGAAAGTAGCCAGACGGAGATGAGGAAATTTCAAGCATTGGTTGGAGACAGCGGGGACATACCTGAAGCAGATTGACAAAAGGCTAAATACTTTCGCTGTGAAAGGAAATAGCCTAGCGATGTGTCAGAAGGACAGGTGTTGGCTGCCTCAAAATAGAAGCGACGCGCAGTGAGACATGCTGCTGGTATGTTCATTGTGATATTCGCGCCTAGAAGAAATATGATGCAGTAACGTGAGTGGCTGATGAAGAAAATAGACACTCCTACGACGCCAAGATATGCTAAAAACCGCCAAATTACAGAAAATGTGGGAACCAATGAGAGAAGAATGCCTATTTAGCGCGGCAGGTCTAGCGTGGGCACGCTCGGCTAGCATTCACGCGGGAGATCGCCTAGACAAAATCTCTACGATCAATTCTAGGATTAATGGGCATATTCTTGACCTGCGCTATTTTACGAGTTCAGTGATATTTATTTCATTCCTGTACCATCATTATTTTGTGAAATTTTTATCTAAATTCCCCCACCATCAAGACCTAGGGCCAGTTCATTTATAAGTGGTGTGAAGAGCCAAGACATAACTATTACTTTTCGTCTGAGGACGGGAGGCAGCTTATTATACTTTGTGCGTCTACGGACGTAGGCTTATTATTCTGTGCGTCTACGGACGTAAGCTTATTATTATTGTGTGTGTCGAGGGCACAGGCTTATTATTATTCTGTGCGTCTACGGACGTAGGCTGTTATATTGTGTGTCAGTGGACACAGGCTTTTATACTTTGCGCGTCTAAGGACGTTGACATTTATACTTTGCGTGTCATGAAGGACACAGAAATTATTATTGAAAGTGTTAAATTCAGTGTTAGATAGTCACAGTACTATATTTGTAGGGGCAGTATCTTCGATAATTCGCATATAGACTGCTTTGGGGAAAGAAGTACCCGAATGGCGAATTTAGTAGTCAGACATCAAGTGTATAATAATTTAATTTTTGAATCAGCACGAGAGATGACATCATTGACCATGGAGGAAGCCTGGAAATATCAAGACTCCATCAAGATGGTTGAGATGAGATAAGAAGGATCCAGTTGGGAAATGGCTGCAGATGTTCTTTGACGGGTGACTGGCTGAGGATGGTTACAGATTAATATTTATTATTATCTGATAAATTAACTTATGGTGTATGGGACATATTGTGTTTTGTAAATAATTTGCTTGTGTGATTAACGTAGTCTATTTAGTTTTGGTCTGACACACCTTTTGCATGGAAACAGCTCGCATATAATATTAGTAGAAGGTTCTTTTCTTGTTTGTTGTTGTAACTAACGTAGCTATGTGAACGGCCGTGTTTGCATATGTTACGCAATGCGGTTAAAAACGTCTCTCGGAGATATGTTGTGTTTCAGAAGTAGGACTGAAGTAATATAATTATACAGTAGATTGGAGGGTAATTAATTTTGTTTTGTTTTATTATTGATCAGATTCAATGAGATTATTGCCTTTGGAGCAATGTGATTTGTGACGAAGAGCAGTCTGCTCTATCGTAGGTTTTAATATTTTGTTTAATTGTCGGCGAGCATCCATTCAGCCGATCTGTGTAAAAACGTTTTGTCATTCCCAAATGTGTGTGTGTGAGTGTGTGTTTTTTGTGTCATTACAAGCGGGAATTTCAGCGTAGACTGATTTCTGGCAGCTTGATGACAAATCCAGATTGTGACCTCGCGAGGGCAATTCTGGATATTTTGATTATGTCTGACCATATTTTGAAGTGGTTGAGTTTGTTGCTGTTGATTCCTTGAGATAACGGCACAGCTGGTCAGTTATATTTATACACACTGGAGTGGGACAATGGCAGGTGATTGAGGAAGAGGGGAGATGTTGCACAAGACGAACTGAAGGGTGCCAGCCAGGTCATTAGTGGAGAGTGCCTGTGTGGCTCAGTAATAACTTTAAATACAGAATAAGAACTGATCAATGGTAAAAATTGTTTAAATAAATGGGAGTTGCCTACGAATCACGATAATCTCCGAAGCGTTAGCTTAACATGCAGTTTTGTTCATATAAAGTAATGTCAGCCAGTCAGGCTTTTGTTGTTGTTGGTTTATTCCATGTTTTTATTTTATTCAGTGACCCGTGAGTCACATGCTTGCTGTATTTCCTTGTTTGTGTCGAGCAATTTGGCCCGTGTTGGCAGCTCAAAGTCAAGTGCGTCTTCGCGCTAATGAGGGTCCCGAGAGAGATTCCTGTAGATAGTAGATTTAGTGCGTGTGTCAGCATTACTTTTTAAGGGTTTTATTTAATGTCATGTTCCATATCCATAAACGTTGATTTACGAGATGATTGTTCGTAAGCATCGTGGCTGTTAACCCGTTGTAAACGAACAGTCATCCAAAGTACTCATTCCTCGTAGTTAGTCATTACGCGCAAATAAAACCCAAATTGCAAGGTAGTGGAACCAGGATCCACATTTTAAATAAAAGGGGAGATCCGTCTGACTCCTCAAATTTATAGATATTCCTATCATGGGAAATTCAGGGAGGATTGTTTTATATTTGATTGTTGTTTATTTCTTTTTATGCACTATTAGTCATTAAATCATGTTATTATTTTACATCTTGTCACCTTTCTTTCTAATTTATAGTTTATATCCTATGACCCTTACCTCAGTAGAGCATGTTGTTTGGCGAACGTAAACATCACATAGGAACTGAGCGCGACTCCTTGATTAAGATTTCTTACATATAAACACTGCTTTTCTGAAGGGTTCATAGGAGTAAACTGGCGCGGCCAAGCGTGGGGAGGTTCACTGTGGTGTAACGGCAAAGATTTTGCACATGTCAGTGTAAGCGTAGTTGGGTTTTCAAACTGACGCAACAATGAAGGTGTAATTTTATTGCTGGTTCGCTGCTGGAACACATTTAAGTGGCGTATTTGAGTAAAACTGACATGCCGCAAGTGCAGGCAGATATGACAGTATTTTAATCACCGGGAAGTGATATTTTATTAAAAGTAAGTGAGGCGAAGTGGATACCGCCAAATGTGTGAAATATAAAGTAAAATCAGGAGTTTGCAAAGTAAAATACGGTTCACGTTTTTGTCTATTGAATTAAAGTAAAAGATAATATATATGTGATACCGGGCGACCAATGATTAAAGTTAAAATTAGATTTGTTTAGAAAGTCAAACTCGTGAAAATGTTAGGAGGCTGTAGCCTTAAATGACAATTAATACTTTATTAATTAGTCAGTGTTAATATCAGATCAGGATAACAATTTAATGACTGAATATGTGTTTGGGTTTAAATTAAATTGAGTAAAATTAGAACTACTCAGAGATGCAATCGACTAGTGGGATTAAATGTAAAAAATAAATGAACTGAGTAGGGTAAAGAAATTAAATGTGCATTGGATTTTATGTGTGTGTCAAAGGGCATTGCTTTATGCCATTTCCCTAATGTCTCATATAAAGTGTGTAATATGGCAACGGTTGAACAGATTCAAGAAATCATTGAGAGTGCAGCTAGGAGAACACAGGCATTGTTGGACACTAAATTGGCGGAACAGAGTCAATCATTAAACAATAGTATGTTAGAACAAAGTGAAGCATTAAACGCTAAATTATCAGAACAGAGTCAATCATTGAACACAAAATTATTTGAACAAATAAACGCTAAACTATCGGAACAGAGTCAATCATTAAACGCTAAATTATCAGAACAGAGTCAATCATTAAACACTAGTATGTTAGAACAAAGTGAAGCATTAAACGCGAAATTGTCTGAGCACATAAACAATACTATGGTAGAACAAAGTGAAGCATTAAACGCGAAATTGTCTGAGCAAATAAACAATACTATGGTAGAACAAAGTGAAGCATTGAACGCGAAGTTATCCGAACAAAGTGAAGCAATAAACAATAATATGTTAGAACAAAATGAGTCGATAAACAAATTATCAGAACAAAGTGAATCATTGCGGACACAATTAAATAACAGTAGAATTGAACAGAATGAATATTAGGCGGAACAAGCTAGGTTATTAAAAAGTGAAATTAATGACACTATCAATTCACAGTTAGAGACGCTAACCGCAGAGACGAAAGATCACACTAATCAACAGATGGTATTACTGGCCCTAGATGTGAGTAAAAATAATGAAAAGCAATTAGACCAGATTAAGAAAATGGAAAGCATTTTTGATCAAAAATTTAGCATTTTGGATGAAACGGTGTTAGCTAAATTAGAGCAAATTGAAATAGCGTGCACTATGAATACAAGCGAGGTCAAGATAGCTCAGGAGAAGTTAGAAGGACGATTTATGGAGATGGAAAAGAGCGGCAAAGTCATTCAACAACAATTATCAGCAGTAGATGAGAACATATCCGGCATAATTAAAGATATGGATCGTCTCGAAATAAAATCAGCGGAACAATGGAAAAGCCTAGAAGCGGATCAGAGTCAATTAAGGAGTACCATCGAAGATAGGCTGAGCCAGATAGAAAGCAATCAGGATGACACTAAAAGCCAGATTGAAGAGAAAGTAAGCACGATTAAAGAGCAGATAAGAAAAGATTGGAAAAAAATGAATATCGATTCTCAAGAGGAAAGATCTACCATTCTTAAAACAGTAGGCAAAAATCACACTCGTATTCAAGCATTAGAACAAGAAATGAAGAGCAAGCTTAAAGAACAGACGGACAGGATCATTAAAGCCGAACTCAGGTCATTAGAGCAATCGTCGATATTTAGAACAGGAACATTGAAAGACAAGCAGGATGACTCAAATAGCCCGGAGACAAGTACAGCAGGAAGTCAGACTCAGGTGGAGAGCCCATTAACAACAAACACGGAAGGGTTTCGCAAGAATATCGATAGGAGCTCAACACCACAAGACGGTCATCAGCCTACACAACTTATCCAAGTAATTCGCTCAAGTGATTATAAACCACAGAAATACACGGAGAATTCAGGGGTAACACCTAAAGCTTTTATCAAAGAAATTGAAGACCATTTCAATGACACTGGGGTACCTGAAGCACGTAGATTGAGGATGATGTAGAGATTTTTATCAGGAAATGTCCTTACATGGTTTTTAAGCTTCAAATACACATTTGGAACCATGTCAGATTTTAAATTGGCGTTTCTGCGCAAATATTGGTCGCCCGCAACACAACAGAGTCTAAGGATGGAGCTTTACTCTAGAAAGTACCAAACCACCCAGCAAACAAAATACTCAGATTTCTTTAACATGCAAATGTTAAAATTTCGCGACCTGGATTACCCTTTAAATGAAGCGGATCTGGTGATGACAATAGCGAGGCAATTGCCAGTCAACGTGCAACAAGTCCTAGTCGCAGCGAACGTTAGTACGGATATACATGCAGAGCAGATATTACGCCAGATAGATTAGACTACGTCTCATAGTCATTATAGAGGAGGAAGACAGCTGGAGTTAGTCAATGCGACAGAGGTCATAAAACCTAAGCAGGCAAACACTAAAACGCAGGGCACTAATACAAGCACTTCCACACCTAGGCGAAACCAGGAAGAAGGAGAAAACAGACCATACCAGCGTAACGAAAATAACTACAATAATAGATCATATCAAGGCAACAATAGGTATCAACAGAGAGGATATCAACATTGGCGTGAAAATCGAAGAAATGACAGGCCTTATGGAAGATACGGTGATTACAATGCTAATCAAAGATGGAAAGGAAGAAGAGACCAAAATCAAGGAGAGCCACGAAATTATCGAAATGACTGGGATGATAGGCACGCTCAATCACAAAATTACCTAGAGGAATTACACGCTAGTCAAGGTGGAGAGCTAGGAAGATGGGAAAAAGCCATTGGGAACATGAAGAATCCTGATACACATACTGAGGAAGCTGGAAGTCTACTGAGACAAGAGGAATATCAAGGACATCGGCGACAAACGGATGATGGGAGTCGCACTGGAGCTTAAAAAAATGTTAAATTTGGATAAAGGAGACAGCCTACAAACGCAACAGTCGGAAGTTGAAGATGGATGGATAGTAGCGAACATACAAGAATGGATTGCTTTGCCAGAAGACTGCCTGGAGGAGACGGTGAAACCACGGAACGATGAAATTAGGCAGTTACCCATTATTTACGCAAGGATTGGTGGAATTAATATAAGATGTTTATTGGATACGGGGTCACAGATCAGTCTGGTATCGGAGGCCTTGGTTCGAGAGTTGGGACGGAGTCAAAATATTCCTGTAATTCCCGTACCACAGTTGAAAGTGAGGGGTGTTATTCCTGAACGCACCGTCACTTGTAAACGTCAGGCATACTTAGAGCTGAACATATTGGAACACACTTTTGGGCAAACATTCATTATCATGGCAAAGATGAATTTCAATATAATTCTTGGTGCAAATTTTATTTGTGACTATCAAGCAGTGATAGATTTGCACAAGAATACTGTCAGTTTTAGAGAGTATGATCAGCTGAAGAACGTGGGATTGCATATGGATGAAATCACCACCGGAAGAGATGTAAATTCGTGGGCATTGGAAGCAATATCGGAAGAGACGGAAGAAGAGGTACGAAAGGCAGGAGATAACATCATAGAAGGAGCTGTTGTGGAACTAGATGAGGAGAGTGAATCCCAGGAGGTATGGTCTTTATTAACGGAAGGAGATAACAGTGATGCACAATTTGAAGAGTTACTACAGGAGCGGCTCAATGACATTCAACTTGGGGGTGAACACAGAAAGCAATTGGAAGAGATTTTAAGGAAGCACAAAACAGTATTTGATACAGTACCTGGGAAAATATTAAATTTCAAATATTCTATGCAAGTCGAGGACTGGTCACCGTTCAAAAGCAGATTGTATCCAATTCCTGAAAAATATCGTTGTCAAGCCAAGGTCATTATAGATGAGATGTTACAAGCTGGAGTGATAAGGAAGACACCTACACCTTATCTAAATGCGATTTTGGCAGTCACAAAACCAAATGGATCTATTAGACTTTGTTTAGATGCCAGAAATCTCAACACGAGACTCATTTTTCCTGAGTATGACAGAGCGCCAATCATCAGAGACGTATTAAAAGGCTTTAAAAACAAAAGCATTTATTCATCAGTCGATCTGACGAGCTCGTTCCACCATATTGAATTGGATGAGAAGTCGCAGCTTCTAACTGGCTTCTTATTCGATAACCAGACGTTTTGCTTCGTTCGAATGCCCTTTGGAGTCAAAACAGCGGGCTGTGCTTTAATCCGAGCCCTGGACCGGAATCTAACCGAGGAAGTTAAGGAGATGACGGTACGCTACATTGATGACATTTTGCTGGCATCCGACAACATTGAAACTCACAGGCAACCTGAATGCATCTAATTTCAAAGTAAATCTGAAGAAATCGCATTTCTTCAAGAGCGAGATCTTATATTTGGGTCACATCATTGACAAGGAGGGAGTGAAGCCAAATCCCGCTAAGATCGAAGCGATAAAGAATTTCCCTACACCAACGAGAGTCAAGCACATTCGGGCTTTCTTAGGCGTAACGGGATTCTTTAAGGAAAACTGTCCAGGTTATACGGAGACTGTCGCCCCCATGCAGGAAATGCTAAAGAAAAATAATAAATGGTTATGGAATGCGGAGTGTGAGAAGGCATTCCAAGCAACAAAACAGCTATTGGAAAACTGCATTAAATTAGGATATCCAGATTTCAAGCACAAATTTATAATCCAAGCGGATGCTTCACTGGTGGGTATAGGTGCTATGCTCTACCAAGAGGATCCAGCTAACCTGCAGCATAAAACATATTTGGCATTTGTCAGTCGAAAATTGCGTAAGCACGAGCGCAATTATACTGTAACGGAACTAGAGCTGTTGGCCATACTTCATGCGCTACAACAATGGAAACGAATAATCTATGGTTACCCCATTGTTGTCAGGACTGATCACAAGGCATTAACATTCTTGTTTAAGACGTCGATGGCAAGCGAACGTGTGACACGTTGGTCTATATATATTCAGCAGTTTAGCATTGAGATTGAACATTGCCCAGGGAAGATGAACGTGATTCCGGATGCACTCAGCAGGAACCCAGAGCCTGATAATGAAGAAACAGCGATGGTACAACACTTGGAGTTAACACCGAAGGACCGGGAATTCTTGGAGGAGTTACGTGAGATACAGCGAGAACAAGAAGCGGAACCATGGATGATGCTTTTAATTCAATACTTCAGAAAGCAACTACCTACAGGAACACCTGCATTTCGAGAAGCGAAAGCCAAAGAAGGAAGATATGTTTATGTCAACAATTTGCCGCACAGATGGGTAGATAATGACCACACCAAGTTACGCATATTAGTACCTGCTTCTTTACAACGAGGATTGACATGGCATACGCACGAAAGTTACGGTCACGTGGGCGTAGACAAGTGCGAAGCGACTATTGGAGAGACATTTACATGGCCACGTATGAGAACAACTATATGTGACGTCATTACAACTTGTGATCCGTGTCAGAGGACAAAGCCCAATAATTATTTAATGAGGCAGTATCCTAGACCATTGCTACCTCAGAAACCATGCGAGCTACTGGCACTCGACTGTTTCGGTCCAATCCCGAAGGGAAGGCGAGGTTGCCGACACTTACTAGTATGCATTGATGTGTTTTCTAAGTTTGTCGTATTATGCCCCATTCAGAAAACTACTTCAAAACAGGTACTCAGTCGTATTCGGAATAGAGTTATTCCAATCCTTGGAAAACCAGAATTTATATTATCAGATCATGGCAGCTATTTCACAAGCGCCGAATTCAAGAAAGGTATGGAGGACATGGGTATAAAACACATTTTAAGCAGTATCCGACATGCTCAAGCAAATCCAAGTGAGAGAGCAATTAAGTGTGTAACTTCATATTTGAGAATCTTCATTCCAAATGAACATCATAGATGGGTGGATAAAATTAAGGATGTAGAGACATGCATGAATTCTACCAGGCACGAGTCAACAGGACAGATCCCTATGGTCCTACACAAAAACGAGTATCCAATGAGATCGTGGAAAAGCATCATTAACTGCCCACAAGATCATATGATAGCACCTGACTTGCGAATTGAGAGGACGAGAGCCTACATGAGGAAACAAGCAGACCGCAGATTACGGCGAGTAAGAAATAAGAGGTTTCACAGTGATCTTGAAATCAACCAGCTTGTTTTGGTGAAACGACCTGCTACATCGGACCCAGAGAAGAAGATCTTCAGTAAATTCTGCGAAAAGTTCATAGGACCCTATTCTATCGTAAGAAACCTTGGAAATAATGCTTACAGAGTGAAAGAATTGAGTACAGGAACAATGTCAGTTTACAACGCTGCCAACCTAAAAAAGTATCGTAGAAGTGAACCATGGGAGCGCCGAAATAATGATGCAGTTTGAATATATGGACGTCCTACTATCAACAAAGTGCACGGGGAGCAGTTGAGTACGGCACGTGAAGGAGGAAGTAGAGTTGGTGTTGACAAACAATAACGAGGCGAGCAGAGTGTTGCCGCAGGCATCAGCGTCACGCAAGCAGTTGAGAGAGTCATTATGAGCAGGATGTGAAACGAGTAAATGCCATTCAAGACAGGAGCGACTAGACCAAGTAATAGAAAAGGGGTGATTCCGAAATAAAACATTTGGCCTACGGAAGTCTTTTAAAATTATCGACTTTCTCCTAAGTTCGAAATTTTGTGAGTGGGAGAGTTGTGAACCCTTTATCCTCTATTGGATAAATGATTCTATGTTTTATTTCTTCAATTAATAAATATTTCCACCAGCATCATGAAAGTAGCCAGACGGAGATGAGGAAATTTCAAGCATTGGTTGGAGACAGCGGGGACATACCTTAAGCAGATTGACAAAAGGCTAAATACTTTCGCTGTGAAAGGAAATAGCCTAGCGATGTGTCAGAAGGACAGGTGTTGGCCGCCTCAAAATAGAAGCGACGCGCAGTGAGACATGCTGCTGGTATGTTCATTGTGATATTCGCGCCTAGAAGAAATATGATGCAGTAACGTGAGTGGCTGATGAAGAAAATAGACACTCCTACGACGCCAAGATATGCTAAAAACCGCCAAATTACAGAAAATGTGGGAACCAATGAGAGAAGAATGCCTATTTAGCGCGGCAGGTCTAGCGTGGGCACGCTCGGCTAGCATTCACGCGGGAGATCGCCTAGACAAAATCTCTACGATCAATTCTAGGATTAATGGGCATATTCTTGACCTGCGCTATTTTACGAGTTCAGTGATATTTATTTCATTCCTGTACCATCATTATTTTGTGAAATTTTTATCTAAATTCCCCCACCATCAAGACCTTGGGCCAGTTCATTTATAAGTGGTGTGAAGTACTTTTCGTCTGAGGACGGGAGGCAGCTTATTATACTTTGTGCGTCTACGGACGTAGGCTTATTATTCTGTGCGTCTACGGACGTAAGCTTATTATTTTTGTGTGTGTCGAGGGCACAGGCTTATTATTATTCTGTGGGTCTACGGACGTAGGCTGTTATATTGTGTGTCAGTGGACACAGGCTTTTATACTTTGCGCGTCTATGGACGTTGACATTTATACTTTGCGTGTCATGAAGGACACAGAAATTATTATTGAAAGTGTTAAATTCAGTGTTAGATAGTCACAGTACTATATTTGTAGGGGCAGTATCTTCGATAATTCGCATATAGACTGCTTTGGGGAAAGAAGTACCCGAATGGCGAATTTAGTAGTCAGACATCAAGTGTATAATAATTTAATTTTTGAATCAGCACGAGAGATGACATCATTGACCATGGAGGAAGCCTGGAAATATCAAGACTCCATCAAGAGGGTTGAGATGAGATAAGAAGGATCCAGTTGGGAAATGGCTGCAGATGTTCTTTGACGGGTGACTGGCTGAGGATGAGTACAGGTTAATATTTATTATTATCTGATAAATTAACTTATGGTGTATGGGACATATTGTGTTTTGTAAATAATTTGCTTGTGTGATTAACGTAGTCTATTTAGTTTTGGTCTGACACACCTTTTGCATGGAAACAGCTCGCATATAATATTAGTAGAAGGTTCTTTTCTTGTTTGTTGTTGTAACTAACGTAGCTATGTGAACGGCCGTGTTTGCATATGTTACGCAATGCGGTTAAAAACGTCTCTCGGAGATATGTTGTGTTTCAGAAGTAGGACTGAAGTAATATAATTATACAGTAGATTGGAGGGTAATTAATTTTTTTTGTTTTATTATTGATCAGATTCAATGAGATAATTGCCTTTGGAGCAATGTGATTTGTGACGAAGAGCAGTCAGCTCTATCGTAGGTTTTAATATTTTGTTTAATTGTCGGCGAGCATCCATTCAGCCGATCTGTGTAAAAACGTTTTGTCATTCCCAAATGTGTGTGTGTGAGTGTGTGTTTTTTGTGTCATTACAAGCGGGAATTTCAGCGTAGACTGATTTCTGGCAGCTTGATGACAAATCCAGATTGTGACCTCGCGAGGGCAATTCTGGATATTTTGATTATGTCTGACCATATTTTGAAGTGGTTGAGTTTGTTGCTGTTGATTCCTTGAGATAACGGCACAGCTGGTCAGTTATATTTATACACACTGGAGTGGGACAATGGCAGGTGATTGAGGAAGAGGGGAGATGTTGCACAAGACGAACTGAAGGGTGCCAGCCAGGTCATTAGTGGAGAGTGCCTGTGTGGCTCAGTAATAACTTTAAATACAGAATAAGAACTGATCAATGGTAAAAATTGTTTAAATAAATGGGAGTTGCCTACGAATCACGATAATCTCCGAAGCGTTAGCTTAACATGCAGTTTTGTTCATATAAAGTAATGTCAGCCAGTCAGGCTTTTGTTGTTGTTGGTTTATTCCATGTTTTTATTTTATTCAGTGACCCGTGAGTCACATGCTTGCTGTATTTCCTTGTTTGTGTCGAGCAATTTGGCCCGTGTTGGCAGCTCAAAGTCAAGTGCGTCTTCGCGCTAATGAGGGTCCCGAGAGAGATTCCTGTAGATAGTAGATTTAGTGCGTGTGTCAGCATTACTTTTTAAGGGTTTTATTTAATGTCATGTTCCATATCCATAAACGTTGATTTACGAGATGATTGTTCGTAAGCATCGTGGCTGTTAACCCGTTGTAAACGAACAGTCATCCAAAGTACTCATTCCTCGTAGTTAGTCATTACGCGCACATAAAACCCAAATTGCAAGGTAGTGGAACCAGGATCCACATTTTAAATAAAAGGGGAGATCCGTCTGACTCCTCAAATTTATAGATATTCCTATCATGGGAAATTCAGGGAGGATTGTTTTATATTTGATTGTTGTTTATTTCTTTTTATGCACTATTAGTCATTAAATCATGTTATTATTTTACATCTTGTCACCTTTCTTTCTAATTTATAGTTTATATCCTATGACCCTTACCTCAGTAGAGCATGTTGTTTGGCGAACGTAAACATCACATAGGAACTGAGCGCGACCCCTTGATTAAGATTTCTTACATATAAACACTGCTTTTCTGAAGGGTTCAATATTATCGTCTTTACTTTATTGTTTAAATTTTTGTTTTACATTATTTTCTGATTTTCTTTTATGAAGACATCATTCACTAACTCCTAGTCCACGACCGAGGAGAATAATTATAATTAATTTATAGGAGATTAAAATCCCCCTGGGAATTGAGCCCGGGATCCTTTGAGCCAAAGCCTAGCATGCTTACCAATTAGACGCGGACTCAGACTTGAAGCTATGATGTTGAAGATGATGAATATATAATGCGTTTTCTCCTCTAAGGAGTACGTAGAATCATTGATATTCTCCCAAAACTTCCTCATCCTACCGCTTTGTGCATGTCTTCTTTATTGTGTCCATGAATCTTTGAGTTTATAATTTCTTGCCGTCGGGATAATAGATGGAAACTCAAATGAGGTTTCTTTTTCTGTCAATATGCATAAATTATTATTATTTGTCGTCTAAGCCTCTGCGTTCAAGTTCAGTAGAGAAATCTAAATATCGCTATAAGAACATCTTAGATGCTATTATGGAAAGTTAGAAGCCTACCCTATCAGTCGCGAGAAAGTACGAGCTTGTAGTGTTGGACTAAAAATCTCTTAAGTTACTGAAAGTCGTTATACATTTTTAATCGTAGTGTCGCCGAGGGTTATTTAAAATGCTAAAAATCAGTGCTACGAACATATAGATTTAATGTCAAAAATACATAAATACGAGGGCAGATCAAAAAATAAGTTGCACTTCCCAGTTATGGCCATTTATTACACCACCTATACAACAGCAACACGCCTATAACGACATACAATGTAACGTCACTTTTCCACGTAGTTTTCAAGAGACTCCAAACATTTCTGCGAACGCACAACCAACTTGTCGATGTCGGATGCATAGAAAGTTCCTCCAGCGTTCTGCAACCACACGGAGACAGCGGCCTTCACCTCCTCAACGGTCGGGAAACGTCGACCACCGAGCTCCGTTTTGAGCTTACCGAACAGATGAAAGTCACATGGCGCTAGGTCGGTACTGTAGGGTGGATGCTGCCAGACCTCCCACAGCGTACGATATCCAAGGTCCTCGTGAACAATGGAGAACACATTGCCATATGACATGTTCAGCCGCATCGCGATTTCTGTAAGTTGAATGCGCTGATTCTGTCTAATGATCGCATTTACACTGTTAACATTTGCACGGGTCCTGGACGTTGCGGGCCTGCCTTCGCGATATTCGTCCGTGATATCCGTGCGTCCGGCTTCGAATTGCTAACACCACTTTACGATCCCTTGCCGGGAAATGGCCCGATCCCCATACACAGCAATAATTTCACGATGAATGTCCGTGCAATTCGTCCTTTTGGCCCACAGGAATCGGATTGTCGCACGCACCTCATATTTGGAGTGAACGTCCAGTCGACGCGCCATTGCATTTGGCCGCTATTCACATCATACAAGACGAGACACCACAGCGACCTGCCTAACAGACGTGTGGGCAGTGTCTGTCCCTTTCTCCGCTGTGCCCACGTTTGCGACACACAGCGCGCTGCTGCAGCTCGTTAGTGCAACTAACTTTATGATCCACCTTTGTATTACTAAAGAATTGTGTTTCATACAAAATGTCTATAAACCCCCAGAGTTTTACTGCAGTTTAGAACGTGACTCATGAGCATTACACGGTTCAAGATCTCTGGCATTAGCAGTTAGTTCTCATCTATATATTGTTACGTTTATCTTCTTAAGGAAGACATAATCATACCAAAACATGAGCTTGTTAAAAGCAGATCCGAGCAATAAGCATCGTTCTCCTTTGCTTCTATTAGTTAATTGTGTCAACCCTCAGGCTTTTTCACAATAACACAAAAGAAGTCAAAGAATTTGACTCAACCAATTTTCTGGTAGACAGCTTACAAACACAAAATAAACACCTCCCCGTCCCAGGCTGTTCAATCACTTTGAAGGAAGCTTAGCAAAACATTGCAGGCCGAAAGATGTATGATGTTGTCGACACATCAGAAGTTCAGTTTAAACATCTGATTTTCAGAAGCTCTTATTACTACATCTAATTCATAGTTTAATACACAGTGACGCGTATCAGCGTGAAGCCAAAGGAGTTAAAATATAATGTTTCGATCCATCTCGTTCCGTAGTGGTTAGCATTCTTGGCTGTCACCGCGGAGGCCCAGCTTTGATTCGCAGCTCTGCTAAGAAATTTAATTTTGGTCTGAAGGATAGAATGGGGTACACTCCGCCTCGTAAGGCAAAACTGAGAAGAGGCGAGTTCGGTTCCTATCTCAGTCTTCCTGGACGTGATTTTTCGTGTTTTCCCTCTTTCACTCCAGGTAAATGCTTGATGGTACTTAACTTAAGGCCACGGTCGCTTCCTAACCATATCCCACCTCAATTACAAATACACACACTAGTACAGACATCACAGTGACACAGGTTATCAGACAAATTCTACACACACCTAATTACATGGTGATACATAACTACGATGCCGAAAAGCCCCTAATAAGAATCAACAACAATTTCAATTAAACCACAGCCTTTTCTGGTGATGGTTAAATGACCACGCTATTCCACCCCTTAAGGCAACAATAACTAACTACAGGGTATTTCATATAAAGTAAGAACGGCAAGCGGCAGTTTCGTTATTCGCTGCTGCGGTGGCCTTGGCCGAGCTTGTGGCGTGCCATGGCCCCCTGCTGTACTATTGAAAGCGCACGCATAGTACACACGAGGGCTGTATAAAAATAACCGATTGACATTCCAAACTGAATTTACTGCTAAATGTTTGCTTGTTTTATTCGTATGTCTCAACATAATCGCCAAAACGATTGAAACATTTGTCGTATCGCTACACCAGCTTTCCAATACCCTCGGCAAAATATTCTGCCGCTACTCAGGGGGTACGTCTGGACAGCCTCCTGAAGTTTTTCCTTTTTGACAAGACGTTGCCGCCCATACCTTCAACTCTCGAAAAAGGTGAAAAGCATTCAGTGCTGGTTTGGACTCAACGGCAGATGGTCCAAAACTTCACACTTGAATTCTTTGTAAAAGTTTATCGTAACGTTGGTACAGAGTGAGTGGATCTTGCTGATCTACGAAGAAACCTTGATTTGCAGATGACACTCCAACTTATATTAGCTGATGACGTGGTGGCTGTTGATCTCGTCATTCGCTTTATATGTGAGAGTGGGTTACGGCCAGAAGTCTAAATTTACAAGTGACGTGTTCTTTTTTGAAACTCTGATTTTTGTTTACCTTTTTTTAGCCTACTTTCGATTTTTGCAAAAAATGAAAGTAGACTTATGAGATCAACACAGGGCGAAAAAAGTGTGTCTGTCTGTGTGTGTGTATGTGTGTGTGTGAGTCTGTGTGTGTGTCTGTGTGTCTGTGTGTGTGTGTGTGTGTGTGAGTGTGTGTACTCTGAATGTCTGTCCCCCCCCCCCCTATCAATTCGAACACGGTGAATGCGAATTGAACGAAATTTGGTACAAAGGTAGCACTAGCAAAGAACACCTCAGTGTCATGTTTTATATCGCCGCCATCTTGACGGAAACGTAATGGCGGCCACACAAATGTTCAAAGCTTAAATCAAATTACGACTAACCTAATCATCCGATCTCTACCAAATTTTGCAACAACATACCTTTATGGGGGGAGCATCCTTTGACCAAACTAATAAGTCATCAGCGTAATAGTTTGCGGATGGCGGCCATCTTTGTGTGAAAATCGATTCCCCCTATTAATTCGAACACGGTGGAACCGAATGGAACGAAATTTGGTACAGAGGTAGTACTAACAAAAGGCACCTCAGTGTCATGTTTTATATCGCCGCCATCTTGACGGAAACGTAATGGCGGCCACACAAATGTTCAAAGCTTAAATCAAATTACGATTAACCTAATCATCCGATCTCTACCAAATTTTGCAACAACATACCTTTATAGAGGAAGCATCCTTTGACCAAATAACTAGGTCATTAGCCTAATAGTTTGCGGATGGCGGCCATCTTTGTGTGAAAATCAATTCCCCCTATTAATTCAAACACGGTGAAACCAAATGGAACGAAATTTGGTACAGAGGTAGCACTAGCAAAGGGCACCTCAGTGTCATGTTTTATATCGCCGCCATCTTGACAGAAACGTAATGGCGGCCACACGAATGTTCAAAGCTTAAATCAAATTACGATTAACCTAATCATCCGATCTCTACCAAATTTTGCAACTACATACCCTTATGGAGGGAGCATCCTTTGACCAATCTAATAGGTTATTAGCCTAATAGTTTGCGGGTGGCGGCCATCTTTATGTCAAAATTGATTCCCCCTATTAATTCGAACACGGTGGAACCGAATGGAACGAAGTTTGGTACAGAGGTAGCACTAGCAAAGGGCACCTCAGTGTCATATTTTATATCGCCACCATCTTGACTGAAACGTAATGGCGGCCACACGAATGTTCAAAGCTTAAATCAAATTACGATTAACCTAATAATCCGATCTCTACCAAATTTTGCAACTACATACCTTTACGGAGGGAGCATCCTTTGACCAATCTAATAGGTCATTCGCCTAATTGTTTGCGGATGGCGGCCATCTTTGTGTCAAAATCGATTCTCCCTATTAATTCAAACACGGTGAAACCGAATGGAACGAAATTTGGTGCAGAGATAGCACTAGCAAAGGGCATCTCAGTGTCATGATTTATATCGCCGCCATATTGACAGAAACGTAATGGCGGCCACACAAATGTTCAAAGCTTAAATCAAATTACGATTAGCCTAATCATCCGATCTCTAGCAAATTTAGCAACAACATACCTTTATGGAGGGAGCATCCTTTGACCAAAGTAATAGGTCATCAGCCTAATATTTTGCGGATGGCGGCCATCTTTGTGTGAAAATCGATTCCCCTTATCAATTCGAACACGGTGAAACCGAATGGAACGAAATTTGGTACAGAGGTAGCACTAGCAAAGGGCACCTCAGTGTCATGTTTTATATCACCGCTATCTTGACGGAAACGTAATCGTGGCCACCCAAATGTTAAAAGCTAAAATGTAATTACGACCAACCTAATAATCTAGTCTCTACCAAATTTTGCAACACCATATCTTTATGTGGGAAACATATTCAGACCAAACTGCAAGAACATCAGCCCAATAGTTTGCAGATGGTGGCCAAGTATGTGTGCAAATCGATTCCCCCTATCAATTCAAACACGGTGAATCCGAATTGAACGAAATTTGGTACAGAGGTAGCACTAGCAAAGGGCACCTCATATTCATGTTTAATATCCCTATAGCACGTTGTATTTCAACAAGCTACTACAACCAACATTCAATCATACTCCTTGAAAAGGACAAAGAGTTATAACAATACCCATGCATTTAGGAGAAAGTAGGCTATATGTTCTTTACTGAACATCTTGTTGTTTGTTTATAATTATGCTTATGAGTATTATTTAAGTTTTTAAAATTATTTTAGGTCATTTTATTGTTAGGCTTCCACTTTTAAATTTTAATTTATACTAAGTTATTCGGTGGCGTAGTCGGTAGCATGATGAACTGCTATGCCCAAGATCGCGGGTTCAAGCCCGGCCGGAGTCGTCGACTATTAAGAGCCCTAAAATCCTTCAGTGTGCCTTTCTTCGGAGGGGGTGTAAAAATGGCTGGTCCATGTCATGGATTTGGCATGAAAAAGAACCCATCATTACACTTGATAGTGTGTAGCCAAATTTTTAGGTTATATTTGGTTGGTTATAAACGCTATATCAAGTTCCAACGTTCACCGCTGAGTGTCAGTGGGATCTGGTAGCCAACTACTTGGGACTACTTGAAATTGGACTTGCTGGGAGCCTTCTGGCATTCAATTATAAAATACCCAGCTTTGGCCATTGGCTGCAATTCATATATAATAATAATATAATTTAATCTGTGTTAATAATTTTATTAATGCAGCCAATGGCCGTGTATTTTTAGCCTATTTTCACTTTTGAAAAATAGGCTTATGAGATCACCTTTTGTCCGTGTGTGTGTCCCCCTAATAACTTCTAAACCGCTGGAGCGATTTCAATGAAACTCGGTGAGTTTATAGCACTACTCCGGGCGACCCCGACCGTGCCCTTCAAATTTTGTTACGTCTCACTAATCCAACATGGCGGCTGTGCAAAATATTTCACCAGCATTCAATATCTCCGAAACTATTCCCGATATCAAACGGGAATTTTTCACGGTATTAAAGGGAACTACTAAAAGTTCACCTATGTGACTTTTGAAAAACTTGTAACTACAAAACCAACATGGCGGCCACGCGAATTTACGACATTTAAATAGACGTTCCTCGCGATTTAACCAACCAAACGCAATAAAACTTGGTACAGTATATGTTTATACCCATTGTAATGCAAAGACATCTAACTTCGTTCAATTGTATACATAACCACAAGATGGCGGATGTGCGAAATTTTTCACCGGCATTCTATATCTCTGAAACTATTAGTGGTATCAACCTTAAATTTTGTACGGAGATAAAGGGCAATACTGGAAGTTCATCTATAGGACTTTTAAAAACCGATTAACTACAAGACGAACATGGCGGCCAAGCGAATTTGGAAATTTTTAATAGACCATTCTCGCGATTTAATGTTCCAAACGCAATGAAATCTGTTACAGGAAATGTTTATACACATTGTAATGCACTGGAATCTAATTTAGTTCAATTGTTTACATAACCTCAAGATGGCGGCTGTGCGAATTTTAAAATTAAGTTTTTATTTATTGTGTCGTAATCATGCGATCGAAGTGAAAGTTTGAATAATGAACCTACGCAATAATTTTTCTTTAGTGGTACATGACTCTATGGCCTATACATGTAACAATCCAACATGGCGACCATCCGAAATATTTAGATGGCTGTGAATACCTACGAATCTATTATAGCAATCAAACTGATTTTTTTTTATGTTCATAGGGGCTTTGAACTTAAGTTTACCTATAGGTCTTTCAATAAAGTGGTGATCACAAATCCAACATGGCGGCGACGCGAAGTATAAATTTTCACATGGACGTTTCGCGCAATTTAAGCATCCGAGTGCAGTGAAACTTGGTATAGTAAATCCTTATACGAATGTTAATCCAATGGCATCTAATTTATTTCAATTGTTTCCATAACCACAAGATGGCAGCTGTGCGAAATTTTCAAATACCATTGTTACTTCTTGTGTCCGAATCATGCGATTGAAGTCTGAATGCTACCCCTACACAATAATCTTCATGTAACAGTACATAACTCTAGGACCTACATATATAAAATCCAACATGGCGACCATCTGAAATATTTAGTCGGTTCTCAATATCTACGAATCTATTACAGCAATCAAACGGAAATGTAGTATGTTGATAGTGGCAGTTAACATAAGTAGGATATATGAACATAGGCTCTATAGTTCTTTACGGAACTACTTGTTTTCTTTTCAGGAAGGGTCAGGGAAGGGATATTGGAAGGAAGTCGGCCATGGAACTACTGAAAGGAACCGTCCCAGCATTTGCCTAGTGGTGAAAATGGGAAATCACGAACACCATTTTAGGATGGCCGAGGTGGGATTCGAACCCACGCTCTCGCGATGCCAGCGAGGCACGCGGTAGAGTGTTAGTGCTCTGGGCCACCATGGCTGGTTTAATCTATGTTAAAGAGGGGTAGATGACCTCGCAATTCCCCTCCATAAAACGACAACTAACTAACTAGGTCATTTAACTTATGATAATTCGAAAAGGAAAGTACTAGAAGTATAATTAGCATTCCCAGGCACGAGTGCCGGCGGTCGAGGAGGGAACTATTCTTTGTTTACTTGTGTCACGCTATCACCCTTCTTGGTTGACAGGTACATTTGCGTGGGTAGGATATGACTCAGCTCCAGTAGCCTGTGATCGTTCTCCTCTCCTGTTATGCTTAGTTGTGTTGTTGCCATCTGTCCATTTGTTGCCACCCGGTCTATTAGACGGTAGAGGACCATACGAAGCTACCTATATACAGGTCTTGGTTTGTTGAAAATAGAAACAATGTGAATCCGCATCCTATAACATATTTCCCTATTATCCCTTCCCGTTTGCATTCCTTGTCTCATTTTATTAGTGTGAGTTTTATTTCAGCACCGCGAATAGTGGTGATCCTTCTAAAAATCTGTGTTTATTCAGATTCGCTCGATTATCTTTCTTCGCTAGATATATTTCTATGGATTCTTTTATGTAGAGAGCTTTTCCCATTGCTTCGTGGTGTAGAATTTTCAAGTCTGATTCTATGTTAGTGAAACGATGGTTGTCATCATACATGTGTTCACATATGGCTGAATGTTTGTTGTGTTTAATTGCATTTTTGTGTTCTTTATATCGTGTTCTGATTTGTCTACCACTCTGCCCGACATAATTAGCATTACTTCCGACATCTTGGCATGTGAACAAATATACACCTGATTTTGCGTGCGGGGTTCGCTTTGTTGGGTTGCTATTGTGTAAGTGTTTACCGAGCGAGCTGTTAGTTCTGAAAGCCATGTTTAGTCAGTAAATTTGTTTGTAGTGCATTAAATATGCAATAACATGATGCTGAGTGTGTATACATGGAGAGTTCCAGCATAGGAGCTATTTCAAGTGCATTAAATATGTAATAACTCGATCTTAAGTATTTACACATGGAGAGTTGCAGCATATGAGCTATTTCAAGTCTTCAATTCCAGGAATTCGTAAAGCAGCATCCATTCGCTGTTTGTGTAGTTTCATGAGTATCGGCTGGAGGTTATCAAAGAGACGCCAATTTTATCATGGATAATACATGGACATGTTTCAGGGCTGGAGGTCTCTCAGTGATTACCTTATTTATTTATTCATTCATCGTATGGCTTTTAGTACCGGGAGTGTCCGAGGACATGTTCTGCTCGCTTGATGCCATAGCTGCTTCCAGCGGACACCCTTAGGGTGAGCTACAAGTTCCGTTCAATTTCAAGTAGTTCCAACTTTCGTTACCAGATATCAATGATACCTAGTGGCGAACGTCGGAACTTTGATAGAGAGTTCTGACGAAATCAAACCTAACAATTTAGCTTCACACAAGTTTAGCATGTGGAAGGATATTTTACATGCCATAAATCAATGACATGGGACCGCTGGCTTTACTTACCCTCCGAAGGAAGGCATACTGAAGGATTTTTTAACGCTCTTAAAAAATCCAACGACTTCGGCAGGGTTTGAACCCACTATCTTGAGCACAGCAGTTCAGCATGCTACCAACTACGCCACCGTAGACAAAGACCGACACGGATATCCGGTGGTTACCATGGCAACAAATGTTTGCCAGCTAAACCTACTGCTCGGGTCCAAGCGCTGTGAAGTTGCGGGGTGAAGGGAAAGAGCAGGGGAGGCTCAGGCGAGAAGAGAAGGGTCTGTCAACAGCCCGCCGTGATATCTGGTATTGCTTTCTATTCCAATACTACTAACATAGAGCCGTTGCTCAAACCACTATGGTGTTACGAATGAGTAAGTGAGTCATCGACCAATGCATTTTGGTTCTGTACATTTGCACGGTCTGAGAAACCTCATCGCTCGTCAACACCACTTCTCATAGTCCGCGATGCACATTCTTCCCAGGTTCACGCAGCTCGGACCCGTAGAGATATTTATACAGTGTGTTTCTAAATTCCCATTGCAGACTTTGAGGGCTTATAGTGGGAACAAAGGCGGTTAAGTTTAGCATAGGAACTTGTGCCCTGAAACGTACCGTCTTCCCACTACCAGCAAAAAAAACTACAGCACACGTTCAAATCTCCCGCATTTTTGCCGCCACTGACTAGAGTACGTACGTCATTGGACAATTACCTGATGTCCCATATCCCCTACAGGTTAGTTGACATTCCCTACCTTTTTCCAAGTATTCTCACTGGTGCCGCGTACTTGGCATTCCTTGAAGAAGTACTGTATGAGTTCTTAGACGATGTGCCACTGCATGTGCGTCAAAACCTGTGGTTTCAGCACGATGGCGCACCACCTCATTTTTCACTTGCCGTATGAGATCATCTGCATCACAGATGTGGGCAACAGTGGATAGGTCGTGCTGGCCCGATTGCTTGGCCTGCACGTTCACCCGACTTGACACCGCTAGACTACTACCTGTGAACTCACATGAAAACCTTGATTTACGAGAACCCTGTGTAATCCTAGAAAGACCTACTGGCACGGGTTATGGCTGCGGTGGATGTTGGGGGACCAGGGATTGGTGATCGTGTGTACCAGAATATGGTACAGAGGTACAGTACCGTATCTGTGTTGATGTCGATGGTCGTCACAGACCCAGACGGCGAGCAGCAAGAGTCGGACAGAGGGCCGAAAATGCGGGGGCTCTAAACGTGTGCTGTAGTGGTTTCTTGCGGGTAGCGGGAAGACTGTAAGTTTCCGGACACAAGTGGTGCTCGCGGTTGAGTACGCCTGGAGTAGAGTAGAGTATTAACACGGTAACATCCCTGGTTGTATGTCTATTAATTTAGTCCGGTAAGCTTTAATTAGAATATCTTCTTGGAATTAATGTCTTGTAGTTTTCATTGCAATACGTAGTCTGTAATTTGCTGTAGACATCATTACATATGGAAATGCATTAGCTGTGGGCTGCCAGTACTGTACTTTGTTAACAGGCAGATACAGTAGTTGATGACAAAGCAGTTGAATAATCAATATGGATAGCATAGCGCATGTCTTGGATTTGAATGCATTATTCATCCTGGCGCCCTAAGCCTCAAGGTGACGGACGGCTCGAACTGTTAAGAATATACCTACGCTGTAATTCAGACTTTCTAGCACGCGACATAAAACTAATATTAGATTACTTCGCCTGCAAAGAGCGCAAACAAGTGCCTTTCATTTCTAATACAACACGATATTTGAAAATGTTTTGAAAGCTAATCGGTTGAATTACAGGTGTGGTCAAAGTATTAGCATAATATTGATATTAGCTTAAGAAACTCCGGATGTCCCTTGTTGCCCATACTAATTTTCAAGATTTTGTTTACCTTTCTCTTAGAAACTATTAAGAGAATGTAATCGATTTTTTGAGGGATGTTCTTCCACTCTTCTTACTTTGACATAGGATTTTTGAAAATAAATGTATTTTTGAATTTCCATGGATCTTTTTAAAATTGCTGGTCATTTTAACAGCACTTTCATGAATATTTCCAGGTGGCAAATTTAAACTTAAGTAAATTTGGTAAAACGAATGTGTTAAAATATAACACATATACAGAGGATTTACATTCAAAATGTCAGCTTTGTATGTTGGAAAGTTCCGGGAAAAAACGGGAAATATTTATATCTAGGAAAACATTTTAGCGAGAAATGAGAATCAAAGATTTTTCCAGATTTTAGAACATGCTATTACCAGAGGTTTCTTCTTATTATTATTATTATTTGCCTTTTGAGACCACATAGGATCACTTTAACCAACCATTAGTTCGTCGACTTGTAGGAACTGTACGAGCCTTGCGGTCCTCCCAGTACTTCTTCATTCGTATTGATCGTCTTGCCCTTTCTTGGGCGGAAAATATTCTTGTAGGAATTTTCCTTTTTATGAGTGAAAAATGAAAAGTCATATTTTTAAGTGCAGTGGATAAACTTTTCTTATTTGTAGCATCTTCTGCTGTTAGGCCAATTTCTTTTATGTCCTCCCTGATTTCTTTTAACCATCGGCATCCAGTTGTTGTGATTTTCGAAGCAAGATTGTACTGCACCAGTTGTTTTAGAAGACGTGAATCTCACATTCTCATGATGTGCCCAAAGAATCCTAGTCTTTCCTTCGCATGGTATCAGTAATGGGTTCTAGGTTGTTATAGACAATATTATTAGGTATTAATCACCATAGCCCATATTTTTTATATCCTTTATTGATAGCCTAAAAGTTCGTCCAATTCGCCTTTTGATCTTTTGTAATCTGTCAGTTTTAGAATGATCATTTAGATGGAATAATATCTATGCTGCGTATGTGGCTTCCAGTTTTATCCTCTTCTTCTATTTGAAGCACTAGCATACATTTAGCTGTTGTTCCATGTCCCTTTACCCTTACTTCTAGCGCAGCCTGTTTCTTAAAAGTTTTGTGTGTCTTATAGAAATAAAAAGTAAAAAAGTAGCCTACTTTGGTAGGTATACTAATCATGGTAGGTATACTAATAGGACGCATCATTGTGGGGAAATATAAGATAAGCAGCCTCGGGAATGAGATATGAAAACATAAATGTACCGTGAGAAGGATAAATGACCGTTGATTAATATAGCACAAAATCAAAATTTTAATAAATTTGAAAATTTTGGGCATTCCGGAACCCATTGAAAATGAAAATCCACAGCCTGCTTTCAGTCGACCGACCGGGTCAGGGATGGAATGAATGAAGCCCTCATCTAGTGGCGAGGATATGAACTGTGCCAGCTGCCGAAGCCTGTCGCACTCCCCTGGGGAAATGACTAAATGAATGACAGATGAAATAAAAAGATAGTGGAGAGTGTTGCTGGAATGAAATAGTGACAGGGAAAACCGGAATATCCGGAGAAAAAACGGTCTGCCTCCTCTTTGTCCAGCAGAAATCTCACATGGAGTGACCGGGATTTGAACCACGGACCCAGCGTGATAGGCCAGCTTGCTGCCACCTAAGCCACGGAGGCTGTAAAATTGTACCTGCAGGGATTTGGTCCACGAACCTTTAGACTAGGAGCCCAGCTTGATACCATTACGCCACGGATGCGCTATCCGGTACCCATTAAACAGGTTAATATAAGTTTTATTATATATATTTGAATTGCAGTCAATGGCCAGAGCGGCGCATTTCAATTGAACGCCCGTAGGCTCCCCAATAAGTTCAAGTAGTTCCAACTTTGGCCACTGTTACTGATACCCAGCGGCGAACGTTGGAACTTGATAGAGCGTTTCTAACCAAATAACCTACAAATTTTGGCTAAGCACTTCCAATTGTAGTTGTAGGTTTCTTTTACATGCCATAAATCTATGACATGGGCCCGCCGGCCTTACGTCTCCTCCGAAGGAAGGCATACTGAAGACTTGAACGCTCTTAAAAATCCGATGACTTCGTCTGGGTTTGAACACACGATCTTGGGCACAGCCCTTCAGCATGCTTTCGACTACGCCACCGAAGCCAGTTTAATATAATTTTGATAATCCTAAATACAACTATCCCAAAATGTTTTTTTTTTGCATTTATCACTTCCTTCAATAAAATGCAGTGACCTGAACACAGGGGGCGTCGTAGCGCAGGGTCAAGCTGTTGACCTCTCACCATGGTGGGCTGCGTTCGATTCCCGGTCAATGCATGAGAAATTTTCAAGGTGAAATGCCATGTCCTGTGGTTCAGATTCCACGTACAATGGAGGTCCCTTGGCTTATGATCTCGAGATTAACGGTCACGTAAAACTACAAGCTTTTTTGATCTAAACATGCAGTGTATCCAAAATAACACTTCCTCTTCAGACATGATTGAAACCTCAACCTATCAACAATGTGAATCAATCAAGTAAAATATAAAACCATCGCGCTTGCTTCGTACGAAGATCAAAACCTGATCAAATTGGTACGTGGTATTACAGTATGATAGCTAGACAATGGCATTTGAGTGTCATCGGATTAGCATTTGAGTCCACCTCGTTGCGTAATGGCTAGAATTCTTGGCTGTCACTATGGAATCCCGGGTTTGATTCTCGGCTCTTCCAAGAAACACTGGATGAGAAGGCTGTGTATCTCAGTGTGTAGAATTGCTGGTTAGTTAAAAAATATTGAAATATACTATGTTCCGTCTGGTTAATACTTATTGTGTTTAATACAACGCCTCGAAACATTTACTAGGGGTTAAATAAACACAATAAGTATTGACAAGACGGAACATAGTATATTTCAATATTTTGAAACTCTCATTCGTGAATACGGCCCAATCGTGAACAACGTTAACAAAATTGCTGGTTAGATCGCAGTATTGCACCCAGGTCCACAACTCACCCATGCAAAGTAACGTTTAAGGAAATAATCAATTAATGTATTTTAAAGTAAAAATAACTTAATTCCAGTTGTGTGAGAATATTATCTACAGACGATGGCAAATAATGAATTTCTGAAGAATCACTCATTGAATGCAAAATATCTCATTTCAAGCGCTTTTTAAAAGAAATGGAATGAGTGTTAACCACTCCTTGGACGACTATCATCGGGACAAAAGAATGTCAAACAAGCAGATATCAGATGTCAATTTGTTTCATCTTGTTTCGTTAAAATAAATGATCGCAGATGTCTGCCGAGTGAGCTTTGCAACAGTACATTCATCTCTTGGAGATAAAAGCTCTTTGGAAATAAATACGTCCCTTCTCTGATCTTTGTCTAAAGAAGACACAATCTAAACAACGTACTTCTATTCCTGTACTCTGGCAAAGGTATGTTATAGCCTACATGCGTTGTGAAATAGAATATACAGGGTCGTTCATATAAAGTAAGAACGGCAAGTGGCAGTTTTGTTATTCGCTGGTGCGGTGGCTTTGGCCGAGCTTGTGGCGCTCCACGGCCCCCTGCTGTACTATTGAAAGCGCGCGCATAGTACATACAAGGGCTGTTTTATTTTCAAGTTCCGATGGACTGTATAAAAATAACCGATTGACATACCAAACTGATTTTACTACTAAATGTTTGCTTGTTTTATGCTTATGTCTCAACATAATCGCCAAAACGATTGAAACATTTGTCGTATCGTTACACCAGCTTTCCAATGCCCTCGGCAAAATATTCTGCCGCCACTGAGGGGGGTACGTCTGGACAGTCTCCTGAAGTTTTTCCTTTTTGACGAGGCGTTGCCGCCCAACGATACCTTCGATTCTCAAAAAAGGTGACAATCATTCACGACCACACTGTACCAACGTTACGATCGACTTTTACAAAGAATTCAAGTGTGAAGTTTTGGACCATCTGCCGTTTAGTCCAAATCAGCACTGAATGACCCTGTATCTGAAGGGCCGGTTTCACCACGAGGCCGCTTAAACCCTCCTTGGCAAAGGGTGGCTTACGGTTAAACGATCCTTAAATACAACCGCTTAAGGTAGGGTGTTGCACCAGCCTGTCTCGTACTTCGCCATGGCTGAGCGAACATGGCAACGAGAGTCAAAGAGCAAAGAACACAGTGACCTTACCGTTATGCCAACTTAATCCCAGCCGTGCAGAATTACTGAGATATGGGCTGGACACAATGGGGCCAGCCGCCATTTTAGCGTATGTGTGAATGGCTTGAGCCATCCTTATGTCTTAAGGGACACTAGGGCTGAGTTTTTAGGCAAAAATGACAAAATAACTGTTTTTGTTTTTCCCATATATATATATATATCTTATGGACTCCTGTGGATCATTTCAGTAAAACAGTTTTCATGCACCGCCATTTTTAAAGCCTCAGCGACATTTTTAAATCTCCACTGCATAAAAAGAAGATGGAAGGCAAATCATAGAAAGTAGGCTATACTTTTAAAACTAGAAATCCTAGAAAGTCGTAGGTTAACTCAAACGAAAGGTCTCCATGCTCTTTATCTCTACAACAAAACATTGCATTTTTCACATTTTTTCCACAAAAGTTTCATTGGGTGAGCCAAACTGGTTAATATAGCATGCAATTTTATAAAAATGCTTTTATCTCCAAACAACTTTTTTAGGTAATCAAAATGCTCCATGAGCATGAGGTATTCACCAATTTTACTAAAACAATCACTGGATATTCAGAAACACATGTGTTGCAAGATAACATTGGAATATCTCCAGCCACTGTAAATTACAGACCAAAAAAATAAAAAAACTATGAAAAATTATCAAAATTCATAAAACATGATGGCACATAAGGAAAAAATTAATCTGAGAGCATACATGTATCGCGTTCCTGAAATGTCTCAATGTTATAATATTTAGAATAGTTTTATGTAAGTTATATGTAATGAAAATATCAAGCGTTTTACACAATTGCTAATGCGCGGGGAGCATTTTGATCACACGGTATATTTTAATAATATAATTAGTAAAAAATCATCATAGCTAACACCTTATTCAATAACCACAATAGAAGAATATACACATGGATGAGACCAGGAGATACAGGGCGTTACCAAATCGACTTCATTATTGTCAAGCAGAGGTTTCGAAACCAGATTTTGGATTGTAAAACATATCCTGGTGCTGACATAAACTCTGATCACAATCTGGTTGTAATGAAATGCAGATTAAAGTTGAAGAAACTGAAGAAAAGTCAAAAGCCAAAAAGGTGGGCAATAGACAGACTGAAAGAGAAGGATGTAAACGAAAGATTCAAGAAGAGTATAAAGGAAGGACTAATGAAAACCCCTAAACAAACTTCAATTGCAGACGAATGGGCACTTTTGAAGAATGAAATAACAAAATCCGCAGAAGAAAACATTGGTAGGAAAGAAAGAATAGGTAGAAAACCGTGGATCACTCAGGATATACTAGAATTGATGGATGAAAGGCGGAAACACAAGAATGTAAGAGATGAAAAGGGGAAAGCAGAATACAGACGTCTGAGAAATGAGGTTAACAAGAAGTGCAAGGAAGCGAAAGAAGAATGGTTGAAAGAGAAATGTGCAGGTATAGAAAACTGTCTGAAATTAGGAAAAGTAAACACAGCTTATCGAAGGATTAAGAATACTTTTGGGGAAAAGAAGACAAAGTGCTGTAATATTAAGGACACAAATGGAAAGCCTCTAACAGATAGGGAAGAAAAGGTTGAGAGATGGAAAGCTTACATAGAGTGCTTGTATAAGGGAAAGGAGATTGAGAATCATGTAATGGAAAGGGAGGAGGAAATTGATGAGGATGCGAAAGGAGATTTAATATTGAGATCAGAATTTGATAGAGCTTTGGAAGACTTAAGCAGGAACAAAGCACCAGGCATAGATGATATACCGATTGAGTTGCTACGCTGCATAGGAGATGAAGGTCTGATCAGGTTATTTCACTTGGTGTGTAGGATTTATGAGGCAGGTGAGGTACCCCCTGATTTCAAGAAGAATGTAATCATCCCTATACCAAAGAAAGTGGGAGCTGACAGATGTGAAGATTACCGTACAATCAGCTTGATTACTCATGCTTCAAAGATCCTGTCTAGAATAATTTACAAGAGGATTGAAAGCCAGATAGAAACGGAGTTGGGTGAAGCCCAGTTTGGTTTCAGTAGAAATGTAGGAACAAGGGAAGCTGTACTAAGTCTTAGGCTGATTTTGGAAGGTAGAATAAGGAAAGATAAGAGAACGTTCATGGCTTTTGTAGACTTAGAAAAGGCTTTTGATAACGTTGATTGGACTAAATTGTTTGACATTTTGAAATCGATTGGAATAAAGTACAGGGATAGGAGGGTGATATACAATCTGTACAGAAACCAGACAGCAGTCATTCGAGTTGAAGGACATGAGAGAGAAGCTGGTATTCAGAAAGGTGAAAGGCAAGGCTGCAACTTATCACCCATACTTTTCAATCTTTACATTGAACAAGCAATGAAGGAAATTAGAAAAAAAATTAAAGTGGGAGTGAAGATTCAAGGAGAAATAATTTCAACTCTGAGATTTGCCGATGACATCGTCATCTTGGCCGACAAGCCTGAGGATTTGAATGAGTTTTTGAATGGTATGGACTCCGTCTTACGGAAAGAATTCATGATGAAAATTAAAAAATGTAAAACAAAAATACTGGAATGCAGCCGAAATAAATCAGAAACCTCTATGGAGATCAAATTGGCAGGTGAAAAGCTAAAGGAAGTAGGAGACTTCTGTTACTTAGGAAGCAGAATAACCAGTGATGGACGAAGCAAAGATGATATAAAAAGTAGGTTGGCTCAGGCAAAGCAAGCATTTCTACAAAAAAGGAATCTGCTGACATCGAATATACTCGTAGATTTAGGTATTAGGAAGTCATTTTTGAAAGCCTTTGTCTGGAGCGTGGCGCTCTATGGAAGTGAAACTTGGACTATTGGTGCAGCAGAAAAGAGGAGAATTGAAGCATTTGAAATGTGGTGTTACAGGAGAATGATGAAGATCAGATGGGTAGATAGGGTTACAAACGAAGAGGTATTAAGACGAGTGGGAGAGGAAAGATGTTTCTGGCGACTACTAATGAAGAGAAGTGATAGGTTGGCAGGACACATACTAAGACACCCAGGAATAGCAAGCTTAGTTATGGAAGGAAGGGTCGAGGACAAGAACTGTAGGGGTAGACCAAGGTTAGAATATGTTAAACAGATTGCCTCGGATGTAGGGTGTCGGAGCTATGTAGAGATGAAACGATTAGCTCAGGACAGGGAGGCTTGGAGAGCTGCATCAAACCAGTCAAAAGACTGAAGACTCAAACAACAGTAAAAAATCAATTACATTTCATCCAATTGTTGGTATGTGACTTAGTGTTACTATTCTAAGTATGCAGTTTAAATTTCAACGCATTCTGATAAAAAAAAATGTGGAAGTTGAAAAACTCAGGCCTAGTGTCCCATAAGCCACCGAGCACGGCCGCTGAATCTAAGCGCACTTTAAGCCATTGCTTATGGTCTGGTTCAACGGGTCACATCCTTGAGGATAGTTTAAGCCACCCTTAGTTCGTTAAGCGGAACTGATGAAACCGACCCTTAGCTACGTAGCCTACCATTTGGAGCTGGTAATAAACGATGTTCGAATAGTATGGAATTAATCGAAGAAAATTAATCGACTGACCGTTCTATCAATTAATCTAAACTAACCCCATGCCACTACAGCCCATGAAGGGCCTAGGCCTACCAAGCGACCGCTGCCCAGCCAATTGTCCAGCAGATATAGGGGTGACACGTGGTCAGCGCGTCGGGTCCACTCGGCCGTTAATCTTGTTTTTTCGTGACCGGGACGATGCCTCGCTGTCAGAGACCTACTCAATAGTCCTCACGAGGCTGAGTACACCACGTTCCAGCCCTCACGTCAGTTTCTAAAATCCCTGACGGAGCCGGGGATCGAACCCAGGGCCTCCGGGTGAGAGGCAGGCGCGCTACCCCAACACAAGCCAGCTCTATCAATTAATCGACTAACCGAAAAATAGATCAATCGGCTAACCGAAGAATCTATTTATCGACTAACAGAAGAATCAATTGATTAGTAGACACGAGATAAGAAAAGAAGTTTATATGCGAGATCATCGCTTAAGGCCATCACGTACTCTTGCATGATGAAACAAGTAGTTCCATGAAGAACAGCCTATTTTCATATATCCTACTTATGCTAACTGCCAATATCAGCATAAAAAATTTCAGTTTGATTGCTGTAATAGATTCGTAGATATTGAGAACCAAGTAAATATTTCGGATGGTCGCCATGTTGAATTTTATATATGTAGTTGTAGGTCCTAGAGTTATGTACTGTTAGATGA
Organism: Meconema thalassinum; assembly: GCA_946902985.2. Lineage (NCBI taxonomy): Eukaryota > Metazoa > Arthropoda > Insecta > Orthoptera > Tettigoniidae > Meconema > Meconema thalassinum. The sequence goes on from OX336396.1 coordinate 169,399,942, forward strand.
AGATTATTGTGTACGTGTAGCATTCAAACTTCAATCGCATGATTAGGACACAAGAAGTAACAAGGAGATTATAAAATTTCGCACACCTGCCATCTTGTGGTTATGGAAACAATTGAAATAAATTAGATGCCAGTGTAGTAATATTCGTATAAGGATTTACTGTACCAAGTTTCACTGCACTCGGATGCTTAAATTGCGAGAAACGTCCATGTGAATATTTATACTTCGCGTCGCCGCCATGTAGGATTTGTGATCGCCGGGTTATTTAAAGTCCTATAGGTAAACTTAAGTTCATAGCCCCTATGAACATAAAAAAAATCAGTTTGATTGCTATAATAGATTCGTAGGTATTCACAGCCGTCTAAATATTTTGGATGGTCGCCATGTTGGATCGTTAAATGTATAGGCCATAGAGTCATGTACCATTATCACTGTCTGACAACTACTCTATTAACCTCACGAGGTTGAGTGCATCCCGTTCCAGCCCTCAGGTAAGTTTCTAAAATCCCTGACGGAGCCGGGAATCTAATCCGGGGCCTCCGGGTAAGAGGCAGGCAAGTTACCCCAACACCACGGAATTTATATATTTACATCACGTTTATTTACAAATCATCGTTAACATAAATCTAAAAATCAAATAAACAATGCAAACAAGATTTTAAAATGAACATTTTTGGTACCTTTTGTGTGTGGGTACAAACTTTCTTGTACTAGCCCCCAAATGTAATCATCAGGGCCCGGATTCTGATGACACGACATATTTTAAACTGTTCACCACAGACATTGCTAACGTACATACTGTACAAATACTGTTCATGGCCCCACATTACAGAAATGAATATTTATTAAGTCAATTTTTCGTCATTTTTCTAAGTATTTTATTTTTAGGTAATATTCTCGCTTTTTTCGTCATTATTATGTCATTTTATGGAATTTATTAGAATATTTTATACGTGTAGAGTAATTGTATCACATTTTTAATGGTTTATGATGGATTTTTTTATTTTTATTTTTGCATATGGTACTGGATATTAACGGAACTGAAAGTATGGATAGACACGATGACATGAGAATGTTCACAACTTTGTTGAACCCTTATTTCTCGGAATATCCACCTTCTAGGAGACACACTAGTCTGAAATAATAACCAGCATTTGTGTGCAAATAATTCGTATTTGTCAAATGATAATTAAATTATATTATATTTCAACAATGACGTAGTCTGTTTGCACTTTTTGTGTGATGAAATTATGTCAGTTTTATTCAAATTTTTAGGTCTTCTTTTTTTTTAGTTTTCGGGTCATTTTGTGGGATTATGGCAGTCATTTTATAGGTCATTTTTTAAACAAATTTTGGTCATCAAAATCCAGGCCAAGGTAATCACCCATCATTTTCTCATTATATTGTCCTTGATAACGTTGCTCAAAGTCCAACACGTCTTGGTGAAGACGTTCCCCTTGCTCACCTGAATATGCCACCAGGTTATCTTTAATTGATCCAAGTGAGCATGTAACATGTGTACTTTAAGGGACATTTTGCAACCCATGAGTTTAAAGTTCTCAAGCATAGTGGAAATAAGCTCTGTGTAATAGCCAGCTTTCTTATTTCCAAGGAAGCCATGGCTCACTAATTTAAGGCTGTACCATGCTTGTTTTTCGTGGTTGTTGAGTAATATTTTGAAATATTTACTTATCATTGCATAAAGTACAAAAGTAAACTTTATGAATTATGAATGGCGTCTTTGGTTACTGTTCGATGTAGACACTCAGAATATAATATGAATTAAACAATAGAATCAACACAAAATGTTTTGTTTGTTGACTTGTCTTATTTATTGCTGTCTCACCTGCGTCATCGCAGAGTGGTGAGAATTGAGCAGCAATAAAGGGGACCAGTTGTTGCTTCATCAAGCTTGCTAAGACATTCAAATATGGAAATATGTTATCGCATTATCTCAGTGAGAGAAGGGCTTCCTTTTAATCCCCTCATCCCTTAGGACTATGATAATAATTTGTAGCCCTGTTTTATTTTATGAGTACATTCTACTCAGGTCTACATACAATCATTCACTCCTATAGTTCTCACATTAACCCATAATAAACAAACGGACAAATATTACACCGAGGGTATGTTTGGTCATTGTGCACCTTATCCAGGGGATAAATACCAAGTTTCAGTCGAAAATACAAAATGTTCAGACAGAAAGGTGGGCTTCACCCACGACTCTGCGATTGATCGTTCCTCTACCGTCACATGGACGGTGTCTGGGAGCTGAACACACTTGGTCAGCAGATACAACAGGGGATGGTGACAGGCGACTACTAACTTGGGTCTAATTAAGGAAGGATCAAGGAAGGGATTCTGCTAGGAAGTCGGTCGTGGTCCTGTTAAAAGGTACCCTCCCAGCGTTTGTCTAGTGGTGAAAATGGGAAGCCATGAAAACCAAATTTAGAGCGGCCAAGGTGGGATTCGAACTCACACTCTCTCGATGCCAGCGAGGCAGCAGCCAGCGAGTTAGAGCTCTCGGCCACCGAGGCCAATTACTTATAGATAGAGCCCTGCGCGGATAAACAAAACGTTATCCGCATCCGCCCCGCATCCGCACGACTGTTATCCGCATCCGCCCCGCATCCGCACGACTGTTATCCGCATCCGCCCCGCATCCGCATGACTTTTATCCGCATCCGCCCCGCATCCGCGTGACTTTTATCCAAATCCGCTGATATTTTCAATATTATGTTTAATTTATTAGATAAAGCATAAAGTGCTAAACCAACACATTTGAGGAGAAAGTCGTTCCTGATAATGTGCTTCATTGCAAGGGACTTGTAGGATGACACTTCTGGTCCCTTGACCTCCGCTTTAGACCAAAAAACTGGCTATACTTTAATGGCTACTTTCGCACTTGTGCCTTAGTAAGTTTGATGTGCCTGATTTGTGTCCTGTACACTTTTTATAGGTAAAACGTCCTACTATATCGTTCATCTTTTCTTTTCCATTGAAAACGAAACCAAATGTCTGCCATATCGTTGACTTGAGCTTTGTTTCACGCGCTATTGAATATCCACCTTGTTTTATTTTAATAGATAGTTTATCCATGTTGGTGAAATGATGTTCATACTCACGGCCTGCTCACGGTCGCGGTAACATTCACTAAGTGAACTTCTCTTTACGCTAGGAGAAAGGGATTGACATTTGGCCGGAAATTCCAAGTCAGTCATCATCCTTCTGCTTCTTGACCCATCCATGTTGACATAGTTGAAGTCATAACTCTCCGTTGCAATGTCACAGCCAACGTGTTTCAGTGCCAAGTTGGAAATAAATTTACAGACAAACCTGGAACCAAATCTTCCAGGATAGATTAGACGGCGAAGTAGCTGACTTGAGGAATGTTAATGATTTCACCACGATGAACTAACAAGGTTATTGACAGCATTATATCTCGTACGTATAGTAATAATGGCAGTGAGAATTGATGATGATGATGATGATGACGAGATGTAAAAACCATCTACTACAAACATACGGTACTTAATAAAATGTAGTTGAAAGCATAATGAGTAAAATAATCTTCTCGTGTATAAGTGTTATACGTGCCTGAATATTTCGTACGCAATAGGCTATAGGAGTAAGTTATTCCTCTTTTATTAAGCATGAAGCTGTAGATTGGCATATAAAATATGTAATATCATCGTAAGTTTGTATTCTAAAAACTATCCGCAAATTTACTCGAAACATTATCCGCAGCGTATCCGCTATTCGCACAGCCATGCAAACTATATCCACGTGTTTATCCGCGGATATCCGCATCCGCGCAGAGCTTTACTTATAGAGATTAAAATTAAGTGTCAACGTGACTAGTCTCGTCAACTTAATGGCCGAATGAGAATGACTGTAGACTTGGTCAGCACTTGAAAACTGCTGTGGGCTAATGGACTGACAAACACGATTCATGTAGTTAGGTTACTTATCAGCAGCCCGTATGTCCCTCTACTGTTGATGTGTGGACTTAATGGCGATGTGACATAATCGATTGTTTCTCATCAAGACGGGCTTTAATCCCGCGAGGAAATGAAAATTTACATATCCATTGTGAACAGACGTTCCGCTATCTCCCACAAACACCAGAGTGAGCTAAAATATTAAGCTTTGTGAAATATAAGTTGTGTTGAAAGCCAGTTTTCAGTGTTATCTTAGTGAATGCTTTTCAGTCGGTTAACACGAATCTACCTGAAAATACATTACCTGAGATTAATTAATACTCTTTAACTGACAGGTTTACTGATGTACACAAGAGAGGCCTGAAATTCTATGGACATAAGTTATCTATAGATTGGACAGCGACAGACTAACCAAAATATTTATTAAAGCGGGCGTTCTCAACATTTTTAGCCTATTTTCATTTGTGAAAAAATTGGCTTATGAGATAACCTTTTGTCCGTGTGTGTGTGTGTGTGCCCGCGTATGTGTGTGTGTCCTCCTAATAAAATCTAAACGTCTGGAGCGATTTCAATGAATCTCGGTAAGGACATAGTAATGTTTAGGCCGACCCAGACCGTGCCCTTCAAATTGTATTACGTTTCACCAATCCAACATGGCGGTTATGGGAAATATTTCACCGGCAATTTATATCTCCGAAACTGCTACTGATATTTCCCTGTCATTTTTGTACGGAGATAAAGGGCAATAATAAAAGTTCACCATGTGACATTCAAAAATCTGGTAACTACAAAACGAACATGGCGGCCAAGTGAAGTTGAAACATGTTTATAAACTCCTCTCGCGATTTAACCATCAGAACGCAGTGAAACTTGGTACAGCAAATGTTTATACACAGTGTAATGCATTGACATATAACTTATTGCAATCTATATATATAAAGCTCAATGTTTGTCTGTCTGTCTGTCTGTCTGTCTGTCTGTCTGTCTGTCTGTCTGTTATGTATACAAATCCACACCGTTTCACCGATCTCAACCAAAATTTGTATACTTACCCTTCGGAACCCTGCGGGTAACCCTGTCCACTTGAAATTTCCGACAGACCACCCCATTCCCTGCATTTAGGCCCTTTGTCCCAAATCTACACCGTTTCACCGATCTCAACCAAAATTTGTATACTTACCCTATGTAACCCTGTGAATAACACTGTTCACTTAAAATTTCGGACAGACCACCCCATTTCCTGCATTTAGGCCCTTTGGCAAACTTCTACACCGTTTCACCGATCCGAACCAAAATTTGTATACCTACCCTTTGCAACCCTGCGGGTAACCCTGTCCACTTGAAATTTCGGACAGACCACCCCATTCTCTGGATTTAGGCCCTTTGGCCCAAATCTACACCGTTTCACCGATCAGAACCAAAATGTGTATACTTACCCTTTGGTACCCTGCGAGTAACACTGTCTGCTTGAAATTTCGGACAGACCACTCCATTCCCTGCATTTAGGCCCTTTGGCACAAATCTACACCGTTTCACCGATCAGAACCAAAATGTGTATACTTTCCCTTTGGTACCCTGCGAGTAACACAGTTTGCTTGAAATTGCGGACAGACCACTCCATTCCCTGCATTTAGGCCCCTTGGCTCAAATCTACACCGTTTCACCGATCTGAACCAAAATCTGTATACTTACCCTTTGTAACCCTGTGAATATCACTGTCCACCTAAAATTTCGTACAGACCACCCCATTTCCTGCATTTAGGCCCTTTGCCAAAAATCTATATCGTTTCACCGATCCGGACCAAAATTTGTATACTTACCCTTTCGAACCCTGCGGGTAACCCTGTCCACTTGAATTGCGGACAGATCACCCCATTACCTGCATTTAGGCCCTTTGGCACAAATCTACACCGTTTCACCGATCAGAACCAAAATGTGTATACTTACCCTTTGGTATCCTGCGAGTAACACTGTCTGCTTGAAATTGCGGACAGACCACTCCATTCCCGGAAAGAGGACAGGGTCCGTCCCAAAGGCAATGGAAAAAAAGGGGTAAAACCGGACCCGCTCAGGAAACCCTCAGGGTTGCCAGCTCCCGAACTCACCAGCCATGAGGCCTTGAGGATGTAGCACTATCCAGGGTGCCACAGAAGTGGTGGGGCTACACACACCCTGCCTCCTTGAGGGTCTTGAGCAGAAGACATGAGATAATAAGAAAAGAAAAAGAAGGCTGACACCTCGAAGAATGAGGCTATCAGGAATGATTAGACAAGGGCCAATTAAGGCGGGAAAGTGAAAGAGTCGCTAGGCCTCGGATACCCTGATACCATCGGGGTCGGAAGAGAACAAGAGTTTGACCAAGGGAGACTGACAGGAAAGAGAACTGAAAGGAGCCCGGTACCAGTTGCTGATTCATCGCGAGGTGACATGAGAGAAATGTCCAGCCCCGCCGTGTTACCTGGTATTGCTGACTATGCTGATGTTCATATTGCGTCTTTGCTCACACCACTGTAGTGTTACGAAAGAATGAGTGATTCACCGGTCAATGTGAATAGGACCGGGAACCCCCACCCGAACGTCTGTCATCATATAATATCGTCATCATCTGCGATATTCTCAGGTTCGTGCAGCTTGGACCCGAGCAGTACTCGATAAGCTCTTTCACTACACGCATCGAGTATAGGCCTAAGCCAGAAAATAACGTTCAGACATTGGAAGACAACGAAGGTAGAAATCTGAATTACCTACAGTATATCAGATTTAAAATTACACCATGTTCGTTTAGTAGTCATTTTTCATTACCTTATTATTATCATCATAAGGGCAAATGACCTAGATGTTACGCCCATTATACCACTAATCACCACACACAATAACTCTTCATCGCCTGTGAATTTTGAAATATTTCTTTCTACCACGGTAGTTTGCAAGTTTGTCGTGTCAATTCAACAGTAGTTTTCATTACCAACCTCATCAAAAGGGCAAATGACCTAGATGTTACGTCCATTATACTACTAAGTAACACCACAGCCTTCATCGCCTGCGATTTTTAAAATGTGTATTTCCATTAGTTTGTAAGTTTGATATACCCGTTCAGTAGTAGTCGTATTGACAGGCCATGCCAAAGGAGAAGATATCTTCATTCCCCGAATTCCTATGATTCCTAGTGATATGCCTTTTGATTGCAAGCGACTGCAATTCCCTGCACGTCTTGCATTTGCAATGACCATAAACAAGGCCCAAGGACAGTCGCTCAAGGTAGCAGGCCTTAATCTGGAAAGTCCATGCTTCTCTCATGATCAGTTATACGTAGCTTGCTCAAGAGTGGGCACACCTAAACATTTATTTATTTATTTATTTATACACCAGAGGGAAAAACAAGGAATTTCGTTTATCCTAACGCACTCCATTAATTTCAATGTTAGCTACAAACATGTTAGTATTTATTAAATAACAACTGCGAAGTGAGATGAAACATTTCTCTGAAGTTCAACCATTACATCGTATATTAGGCCGTGTTACTTTGCGTGTCATCTTTCTAGGATACTATTTAATCTACTGTTACTGTATTTATTTATGTCAATGATCTGGTTCCTCTTCTTGAGAACCTGTACCGAAACATGTAAGCCGGTCACGTAGAAAATTCACAGCGAGTGTTATGGTATATCGTACATCTCTTTTCTATTTTATTCCTTTCATTCCTTTAAAGTATCAATTTTTCCCATTCGTTGATAAGTTATATGTGCCAGTAGTCGTTTCTATGTTCATCATCACTATGTAGAAGATGTTTTGCGTCAGAAGAAAAGACAACTGGATGCTCAGGAACGTTAACGATATATCGACTGAGAAATCTGGAAGCTTCTCTTGGAGGAATTGCTTCAGACATTTATCGTACAGTTTAAACCTTAACAAGACGAAACTTTTAACCAGATAGCGATCTAAGTGGGAGCTCTTTGGCAAAAAATCAAGTCTTTCCCGAAATGTGAGTCCTAAAAATAACTTTTTCTATTATTTTCTTAGTTTCATATGTCAGTTATGTAGTAATTTTCAATATCATCCTGATCAGTAGGGCAAATTACCTAGATGTTACGCCCTCAACGTCATTGGGGGCAAATGACATAGATTTTAAGTCCATTATATTTCTGATCACCACCACATATAGTCTTCTACGACTGAGATGTCACGAATTCTGGGACCGCTAACGACATATCTCGACTCGGACTGAACACAAATATCACGAGAATGATCATTATTTTACAGAGCCTTCCCATAGTGACTTAAGTATACACATTGTCACTGGGTTTGATAATGTAAGAAATGAATACATAAATAAATATAATTTATGACGTTGAGTGTTAAGGAGACTTAAATATTATCATCATTCCACCGGGCGAAGCCGGGTACTACTGCTAGTTGTTTATATAACCTCGAGATGGCGGCTAAGCGAAATTTTAAAATTAAGTTTTTATTTCGTGTGTCCTAATCATACGATCAAAGTCAACGTTTGAATAATGAACCGACGCAAAAATCGTCATCTCTATGGCCTACATATATAAAAATCAAACATGGCGACCATCCGAAATATTTAGACGGTTCTCAATATTTACTACTCTATGACAGGAATCAAACTGAAAACTTGTATGGTGATAGAGGCTATGAACATAAGTACATATATGGGACTTTCGATAACCTGGTGAGCACAAATCCAACATGGCGGTGACGCGAAATGTAAATATTTAAATGGACGTTTCTCACGATTAAACCATCCGAGCGCTGTGAAACTTGGTACGTTAAATGCTTATACAACTTTTAATCCGCTGGCATCTAATTTATTTCAATTGTTTTCATAACAACAAGATGTATTATTTAAGGCTAAGATTTGGAGGAGGCACACGTGGCCTTAAGTTAGACGCCATAATAGCAAAGGTTATCTAGCAAATTCTACACATATTTAAGGACACGGGACTGAAAACCACAATACCCAAGCTTTAAATGATACAACAATAATATCACTCACGTTGTGACGTCAATGACCGAACCCTTGAAGGGTGTGGTATGAATATTCATGAGGTGATGTGCGTGTTATTATTAAGACATGCTCCACTGATCTTTTGAAAAGGAAGGAGGGAACTGGGAGTGTCCTAAGAGCAGGAAACCAGAGCGTGTTAAATGCAGACCCAGCAGATACTCTGTGATGTCATTGACTGGAACCGCCCGAGCGTCGTGTACTGCTACCCACAAGGGGAGTAGGGAAGGACGGAAGTTGCTCTCACTGTGCAACCTGTTGAAGCCATACGTCACGCCCCTTCTCCGTTGCAAGAAACATTATCTTCCCATGCTTAACGCCGGAAACTCTTGTAATTAAGTCGTGGGTATTAGAGGCATAAAACTGCAATGACAACTCGAAATTTCTTTTTAGTTAGATTTCATTAGAAAGGTACATATCTTTAGGTTTCACATCCCCCAGACCACCAAAACCACCGTCAGTTTAAGAGTTTATATATATTCCCTATATATAAAAATGAAAGTTTGTCTGGTTTTTCTGAACTTCCACGGAATTTGCTTTGTTTGCGCGTTTCAGACTGTTTTATGACGGATGCGCGTAAAAATGAAATTTTTGTCTGTCTGTGTACAACTTTGTGTACTTATAACTCGAGAATGGCTGGGTGGATCAACGTAAAAGTTGGTACAGATATACATCAGAGGCACGACACCAATTATTGATATAACTCTTCTACGTACCTCTCATAAAAGGGGGCCTACCCTCTTAAAATACATGCGGAAATAGGCGTAGAAGGATGAGACAAAGCTTATTTTCAGCCTCTCAATGTGAGAAACAAAACTCGGGGAACCACATTTTAAGGTCCAAAAACCAATAATTTCTGAGATATTCCTAGAAAACTAATTGCAAGTAACAAGCTAACGAAGGAATGCAAGCCCGTGACCATGGCAACAGTATCCCAAGAGGTGACATCCAACTTTCCATCTATATTTCTGTAAGAGGCAATGCCACTCCATTTATTACATTTCTGTGAAAGTTTGCAAATGGCTATAAGGTTATCAAGGAACCAACTTACATAAATACGTATAATGCGCTTAAGGGGGTCAAGGGGTACCTTAGAATTCTTTCACGCGATTTACATGTGCGATATGTCAAATTTCCGGAATTGAAATAGGTTTTTTTTCGGCTTTTGGGAATTGTGGCCATTGAAGGCTAAACCTCCTGAATTTTCATGCCCCACAAGCCTTTTAAATTTAATAAAAAGGGGTCTTCATGGGGGGATGGGAACTTAACGCAGCGGTGAGGTTCAGTTTCATATAACGTGTATTACGCTTCTTCTTCGAGGTTTCCTATTTTATTTTTGCGTTAAGAAGTACATGTTAGGTAAATTTAGTATGAATACACACTCTTTCAAATCCCTTTTTTTTTTTTGGTCGTCAAACTGTTTTGTCATAAGGAAGTTCTTATTTAATACAGTATGATTAACATAGGTATCATATTCGGCCATCTGGGTGATATGATGTAGTCAATAGAGTTAATTTGCCTCGTGGCCATTAGGTGCCTTTCCTCTCGTATGAAGATATGAATCACTTGATGTTGAAAGGGGACTTTCTAGATTTTACAGGAGAAGGAAATAACTGTGAAGGTAATGGAAAATGTTTTACGCTTCTGCCAGTCCATGACTCCTATAGTAATGCACACTTCAGTGCACTAAAATACAAAATCCATTTCATAGATTATGAAAAAATGACAGATTTTAGAATTGCAGAAGTCCCCTTGATAAATCAAATGGAGTGAACTTTGTAACTTTGAATGCCAACTTCCACATGAAAAGAAAATCCACAGCCTGCTTCCAGTCTCCGACCGGGTCAGGAATGGAATGAATGAAGCCCCCATCTAGCGGCGAGGATATGAACTGTGCCGGCTGCCGAAGCCTGTCGCACTCCTCTGGGGCAATGATTAAATGAATGACAGATGAAATGAAATGATAGGGGAGAGTGTTGCTGGAATGAAATATTGACAGGGAAAACCGGAGTACCCGGAGAAAAACCTGTCTGCCTCCGTTTTGTCCAGCACAGATCTCACATGGAGTGACCGGGATTTGAACCACGGACCCAGTGGTGAGAGGCTGGCGTGCTGCCGCCTAAGCCACGGAGGCTCTCCAACTTCCACATAACACCCACAAATAATTACAAAATGTATTGTTATTGCTTATGGAATGTATAAATTCAATTCTCAGTGTGAACACAGAACCAACACTTAACTTAATAGTAATATGAAAATGAAGTACAATATCAATGCAAGAATCATTGAATCACAGCAAGCAATAATTCCAATAACAGCAATTCAATAAAAATATGCAAAAACAACACAGATATTATGCACAATGGGTAGCAGATGTCTCCATTTAACATCACACGGAGATTTCACAAGCTCGGCATAGCCAAGGTGTGGGCTGCAGAAGTCTCATTTCAACACTAAACGGTGGTCCTACCTATCATCTGTAGTATAGCATCAAAAGCTAATATTTCGTAAAACCTGCAGCACTGCAGTCACCGTTTAACATCAAGCAATTCATATACTATAGGCCTATACACCTATCTAGAAATATATGAATGTTTGTTTATTCAATTTTCAATTTATTTATTTTTTACGCGTTTCGGACTGTCTTTTGTCGGATGCAAGTAAAAAGTGGCTTTATATATCTGTCTTACTATGTATCTTTCTGTACACCTATAACTCGTGTTCGGCTGGTTGGGGCATCGTGAAATTAGGTATTGTACCCATTAGATGCAATACACCACTCGTTTATATAGCCTAACTCTTTACCGTACTTCTCATCAAAAGTCCCCTTGATACATCAAATGGAGTGAACTTTGGAACTTTGAATGCCAACTTGCACATAAAACCCTCAAACAATTACCAAAATTATTATTATTGCTTTTGAAATGTATGAACACTGAACCAATACTTAATTAACAGTAATATGAAAATGAAGTACAATATCAAAGACAAGCCCCTAACCATTGCAACAGTAAATCATTTGATAACGTCTGGCTATTAATACAGAAGACCGTTCGAAGAACGGCTACTTCTGCTAGTTTATATATATACAGAAGAGCGTTGAAAATCCGAACTAATTGCGACTAGGGGGGGGGGGGGGTTCGGACTTCCGATTTGTTCGGATTTTCAAACATAACCTAGACATTCCTAGTTACACTAAAAATTTTAAGATAAAAATAAACAATTTATGTACTTACATAATACATAGGCCTACATATTGTACTTTGATTTATTTGTATCTTTAAATCCAGAAAAATCCACTCGTTTACAAAAACAATTCACTACATATTTACAAATTTACATATGTATTTACAGTAGTACTGTACGTATGTATCATCATCAACATCATCATGCATTAGAAAAAGGTCTTCTGCATCAGCCCATTCCGACACATCTTGGCCCTATTTGTTGGTATAATTATAACCCCAGTTAGTAATTTTGCTGTTAAAATATCCGAGGATTACAGCTGGGTGATGAATGTTCTGGATGGTCTCACTCAAGATTCAAGGTTGGCAGGGAGGCTTATGGATGTTTATAATTTCAGTACCTGCAATTTTCATTTTGGATGCAAACATATTAACTTTTGTGAAATGTTGCGTTAAGCAGGGTATATCCCGGAATCTTACATCTCGCATAAAGCTGATCCTGGTTTTCACAGTGGGTCTCTTGCAGTAGAACAACATCCACCTTGTGGTTGGTCAGTACTTTTGTTAGGTAACCGGTTTTTGATCGGCTTACTCCTTCAATGTTGAGTCGTAGGATCGTTAGTATGGGATCATTTCTGCAACTGTGCAGATGTGCCTCAGACCATCAGTCACATAGCTATGGAATGCCCACTCCGAAGGTTCAATGGCCCATTGAAGGAGATTCATCAAGCTAGTGATGAAGCTTTACAATGGTTAGAGAAATTAGATATCCAGCTCTAACAACACTGAAGCTACTTGCAAATCAAGGTCCTTATCTGTATATATTTGTAAATACTTAGGTAATGTAAATATTTGTATATTGCATATTCATGCCAAACGAAATATATATCATCATCATCATCATCATCATGTATTGCATTTATGGGTCTTTAAGGCCTACAGCAGAAGAACAAAAGAAAGAAAGAAAGAAAGAGAAGAGAAACAGTGGCAACAAAGGAATCAGTCACGAAGGAGGAGGTATCTACTGCAGATAGCAATCCAACGCTGCCGATCTCAAGCATCATCTTACACCGCATTCGGCTCCACTTGCTGAAGAATTGTCAATACTCGATACTTCCATCGCGTCCTGGGACGTTCCCTGGGGCGTCTTCCAGCAAGTTGTGAATGAAGGACTCTGTTTTGGATGGATTCATCAGCTCGAAAGATGTGGCCAAACCACTGTACGCATGTATACACAAACAATAAACACAACTGTACCAGCCCGCTGGGGGGAAGGGGAGTGGATGGTTCAAAACAAACACTCCCAAGGTCATTGTACTCTCACAGCGCCGTGCAAAATACAGTTCACATGTTTAAAGCGGGCGTTCGGATTTTTGACGTTCGGATATAATTAAATACTTTATTAAGAAATGCATGTCCATACATACAAAAATCAAACACTATAATACGGTGATTAAACCTGAAGTGCTGTATGCAAGTGAAACCTTGGTACTTAATAAGAAAGGTGATCTGGAAAATATCTTGAAGGAGGAAAGAAAGATCTTGAGGAAAATTCTGGGCCCAGAGAAAAGTGAAGAAGGGTATAGACTCAAATCACGCAAAGCCACGGAATAACTATCCAACCTCGCCGCAGACATCAGGAAACGAAGACTGAAATTCTATGGACTCGTTCACAGACTCTCTTCTTCAAGGTTAACTCACAAGATTTTGACATACTCTGGAAAACTGAAGAACGTATCTTGGATACAAGATGTTAAAAATGACCTGGAAAAGGCCCGGATAGAAACGTCAGAAATACTAGACAGAAATGTCTACCGTCAGAAGATAAATAAATGGGTGGTACAGCCAGAGAATGAAGTCCCCAGGAGATCGGGGACTAAGTGGTCAGAAGAAAGGAAACAAGCGCATAGTGAAAAAATGAAAGCAATATGGTCTGTTAGAAAGGCGAATCATAAATGTAATGCGTGATCCAATAGGGTCCATACGCACATAATAATAATAATAAATACTTTATTGTGGACACGATAACTACCGTCATTTTGTACCAATCACGTACATTTTTACATAAAATACAACCAATCAAACACTCGGTCGAATTCATTAATGGGCAAAATCAGACTAAGGGGATGGAAATAGGGTGGCCCTTTTAGTATGTATGTCTACCCCTTATTATTCCCGTTTTTCCAAAGGGGTCGGGGATGAGATGCGATGGAAGTCTTTGTGGCGATGGGTTTTACGGCCGGATGCCCTTCCTGATGCCAACCTCGTGAGAGGAGGTAATGAGAGATGAAATGAATGATGGTGGATGAAACTGGGCAAGGATGTGGAAGGAAGCGGCCGTGGCCTGTCAGAAGGTACCGTCCCAGCATTTGCCTGATGTTGAAAATGGGGAACCACGGAAAACCATTTCAAAGACGGCCGACGGTGGGGCTCGAACCCACGCGTCTACCGAGTCAGCAGAGAGCTTGGCCCCATGACCTAATGCTGCGCTTTAGCCAGCGTAGCCACTACTGTCGGTTAGGGTGGCCCTTTTAGTAAAGGTGAAATATCGCAACAACTTTCGTAGTACGTATGTGAAAATTTGAATACATTCAAAGTTTGTACTATACTTCGAATAAGGGTCAAACACATATCTCAGTAATGTGTTTAGACAGCACCAACCATAACCCCCCCCCCCCCCTCAAAAAAAATAGTTTTGGGGGAAAATAATCATACCTCCCTTAGGCACAATATCAAAACCGTTTAAAATGGTCAATATGTCTCTAACCATTAGTTTAGGTTCGGTGGCGTAGTTGGTAGCATGCTGAACTGCTGTGCCCAAGATAGCGGGTTCAAACCTGGCCGAAGTAGTCGAATTTTTTAAGAGCGTTTAAGTCCCTCAGTATGCCTTCCTTTGGAGGGGAAGTAAAGCCGGTGTCCTCATGTCATAGATTTATGGTATGTAAAAGATCCTTCCACAGACTAAACTTGTGTGAAGCTAAATTTCTAGGTTAGATTTCGTTGGAACGCTCTATCAAAGTTCCAACGTTCACCACTAGATAGCATTGACACCTGGAAGCGAAAGTTCGAACTACTTGAAATTGAGTGGAACTTGTAGCTCACCCTATGGGTGTCCGCCTGAAACAGCTACAGCCTCTGGCGAGCCGAACATGTCCTCGGACACTCCCGGCACTAAAAGCCATACGATAAATAAACAAATACCTTAAATTTATGTCAGAAATAATTTTTCATATGACACACCCTTACGCCATCAGCAATATGTTTTCGGAATTGAAGATAGGGCTTTTCGTATTATTATCATGTAGAACGTTAGTAGGTGTAAACAATGTGCCAATATAATGAATTCAAAATATTTTCCTTTGCCCGGTGAAATCTGCCATATTTGTAGTGTTCGGGGACATTGATACATTGTTTGCAATTTAAGGTGACGCAGACAAATATAATCTCAAATCTAACAAGTAGTTCCCAGAAGAACTATATAGCCTATTTTCACACACAATACTTATGTTTATTGCCTCTATTAACATACAAAATATCTGTTTGTTTGCTGTAATAGATTCTTAGATATTGAGAGCCGTCTAAATATTTCAGATGGTCGCCATGTTGAAATTTAATATATGCAGGTCTTAGTGCATCTTATTACATGAAAAATAGTGTGTATGGGTATTATTCAAACTTCATTCACATGATTACGACACAAGAAATGAAAACGAGATTTTTAAATTTCGCACAGCTGCCATATTGTGGTTATGAAAACAACTGAAATAAATTAGATGCCAGTGGATTAAAATTTGTATAAGCATTTACCGTACCAAGTTTCACTGCGCTTGGATGGTTAAATCGCGTGACACGTCCATTTAAAATATTTACGTTTTCGCGACGCCACCATGTTGGATTTGTGCTCACCAGGTTATTGAAAGTCCTATAGGTGAACTTATGTGTATAGCCTCTATGAACATACAAAATGCCAGTTTGATTGCTGTCATAGATTAATAGATATTGACAACCGTCTAAATATTTCGGATGGTCGCCATGTTGGATTTTTATATAGAGGCCATAGTTATCTACTATTAGATGACGATTATTGCGTAGGTTCATTATTAAACGTTGAATTCGATCACATGAGTAGGACACAAGAAATAAACATAATAATTTTAAAATTTCGCACAGCCGCCATCTTGAGGTTATGTAACCAATTGAACCAAATTAGATGCCAGTTTATTACAATGTGTATTAACATTTACTTCACCAATTTTTACTGCGCTCTGATAGTTAAATCATGAGAAAAGTCCATTAAAATGTTTCAACTTCGCTTGGCCGCCATGCTCGTTTTGTTTTTAACAGGTTTTTGAATGTCTCATAGGTTAACGTTTAGTAGTTCCCTTTATCACCGTACGAAGTTCAGGGTGATATCAGTAATCGTTTCGGAGAAATAGAATGCCGGTGAAACATTTCGCAAAGCCACCATGTTGGATTGGTGAGACGTATTAAAATTTGAAAGGCACGGTTGGTGTCAGTCAAAATTGTACTATGGCCTACCAAGTTTCATTGAAATCGCTCCTGCCGTCTAGATTTGATTAGGGACACACACACATACACACACGCACGGAAAAAGTTGATCTCACCTTTTCATAACTGAAAATAGGCTAAAAACAAAATTTAAAAATTTAGTAGCCTACAGCTACCATCACGTGAAAAACAAGTAGTTCCGTGAAGAACTATACAGCCTATTTTCATATATCCTGCTCATGTTAATTGCCTCTATCAACATACAAAATTTCAGTTTAATTGGTGTAACAGATTCGTAGATATTGAGAACCGTCTAAATATTTCGGAAGCTCGCCATTTAGGATTGTTATATGTATAGGCCATAGAGTTATGTACCATTCAAGGACAATTATTGCCTAGCTTCATTATTCAAACTTTCACTTCGATCACATGATTACGACACAAGAATAAAAACTTAATTTTAAAATTCCGCACAGCCGCCATCTTGAGGTTATGTAAACAATTGAATTAAATTAGATGGCAGTGCATTACCATCTGCAAAATCATTTACTGTACCACATTTCACTGCGCTCAGAGAGTTAAATCACGAAAAAAGTCTATTAAAATATTTCAAATTCGCTAGGTCGCCATGTTCGTTTTGTACTTTACAGATTTATGAAATATACATAGGTAAACTTGTATCAGTACCCTTTATCACCGTACAAAATTGCATGATGATATCTGTGATAGTTTCGGATATATAGAATGTCAGTGAAATATTTCGCACAGCCGCCATTTTGAGGTTATGTAAAGAATTGAACTAAATTAGACTTCAGTGCATTACAATGTGTATAAACATTTGCTGTAGCAAGTTTCATTACGTTTGGATAGTTAAATCGCGAGAAATGTCTATTTAAAAGTCTCAATTTCGCTTGACCGCCATGTTGGTTTTGTAGTCACCAGGTTTTTGAAAGTCTCATATGTGAACTTCTAGTAGTGCCCTTTATCACCGTACAAAATTTCAGCGCGATATCGGTAATAGTTTCGGATATATTGAATGCTAGTGAAATATTTCGCACAGCCGCCATTTTGGATTGGTGAGACTTAACAAAATTTGAAGGGCACGGTCGAGGTCGCCGGGAATAGTGCTATGAACTTACCGAGTTTCATTGAAATCGCTCCAGCCATTTAGATTTTATTAGGGGGGGACACACACACACCTCACACACACACACACACACACGTACACACACACACGGACAAAAGATGATCTCATAAGCCTATTTTTTTCAAAATTGAAAATAGGCTAAAAATAGATGCCAGTGTATTAAAATCTGTACAAGCATTTACCGTCCCAAGTTTCACTGCGCGTGACACGTCCACTTAAATATTTATATTTCGCTTCACCACCATGTTGGATTTGTGCTTACTATGTTATTGAAAGTCCCATAGGTGAACTTATGTTCATAGCCTCTATGACCATTCAAAATTGGAATTTTATATACTGTATGTAGGCCATAGAGTTAAGTACTATTAGATGACGATTATTGCGTAGGTTCATTATTCAAACATTGGCTTGGATCACATGATTAGTGCGCAAGAAAATGAAAACATAATTTTAAAACTTCGCACAGTCGCCATCTTCAGGTTCTGTAAAACAATTAATGTAAATTACATGCCAGTGCATTACAATGAGGACCTAACTTTTACGATACCGTACTGTGCAATATTTCACTGCGAGAAAAGTCTATTAAAATGTTTCAACTTCGCTTGGCCGCCAAGTTCGTTTTGTACTTAATAGGTTATTGAAAGTTACACTGATGAACTTGTAGTAGTGCCCTTTATCACCGTACAAAATTTCAGAGTGACATCAAAAATTGCCAGTGAAATATTTCGCACAGCCACCATCTTGAGATTCTGTGAACAGTTAAACTAAATTAGATGCGAGTGCATTACAATGTCTATAAACATTTCTGTACCAAGTTTCACTGCGTTCGGATGGTTAATTCGCGAGAAAAGTCTATTTAAGTTAAATGTTTCAACTTCACTTGGCCGCTATGTTCGTTTTGTAACTAAAAGCTTTTAAGCCTACTTTTCTCATTTTGCAAAAATGAGGAAGAAGTAGACGTATAAGATCGATCCGGGAAAATGTGTGTCTGTCTATCTGTCTGTGTGTCCCCCTTTATCAACTCCTAAACGACTGCAGCTATCGAAACCAAATTTGGTAAGAGTAAAGATCTACACCTGAATATCTCGCGGCCATATTTGAAATTGACCTCAGTGCTACCAATTGCTGAAAAATCACAATTGAAATTTGAGCTCTCTGTTGGATATCTCAAAAGTTATGCATGCGAACTATTCCACAATTGGCACATATATAGATAATAACATTCCAGATTAATTTTCTGAAGTCCATATGAGCCAGTGTTGCCAACATGATTCTAAGCCTGCCGATAGCTCCAATTTCTAAATGCATGTAACTTCTACACTATTGATGAGATTTCAACCAAATTTCGTACGTATCATGTGTACTACAACAGATATGGCTGTGCGTATTCTGAAGAGCCTCCAGAGCTACCAACTGTTAATAATTGATCTCTCTATGTTTTAAACCTAATATCAATATATCAGAATGTATGCAAGCCAACAGCTATAAACTTTGCACACGTATAGTACCCGACTTTCTACCTTAGTTGGGTGTAACTTATATACATCAGTGCTGCCAACACGATTCTAATCCTGCTGATATGTCCAGTTTTAAAATGCATATAACTTCTATACTAACAAATGGATTTCAACCAAATTTCGTATGTGCTTTGTATACCATAACAGTTATGACTATGCGTATTCATAAGAACCAGAAGGGCTGCCAACTGTAATACATGCTCTTTCTATTTGTTTAATCCTAACATCAATATATCAGAAAGTATGCAAGCCATAAGTTCTAAACTTTGCACACGTATAGTACCTGACATTCTAGATTAATTTGGAGTAACTGATATACCTCAGTTCTGCAAACATGATTCTGAGCTTTCTGATAATTTCAATTTTTAATTACATGTAACTTCTAAACTAACAAATGGATTTTATCCAAAATTGGCACTATAATAAATCGTAATATTACAGATTAATTCTTAGTATCTCATACATGACATTGTTCCCAACATGATTTTACGCTCACTGATAGATCCAATACCTAACAGCATGTAACGTCCATACTATACATTAGATATCAACCAAATAACCACAATAAGAGTTGGAGTTAAAAATATATTCAGAGTCATCAGGGTTGTCAACTGTAGTAAGTTACTCTATTAGGCTACACTATTTCAGATGTAGCCTATTTCAAACTACAGTACTTGGAAATGTTAGTATTGCCAACTTGATTTCGTCATTATTCTAGATAGGTGTATATAGATTAATCATTGGCATGAAACTTAAATTTTAAGAAAAGTAGGCTCTTTAGTTCGTCACGGAACTACGTGTTCATAAATGAAAATATGCTAATAACTGAACGGAAATAATAACCCAATATGGATATTCCGGTATCAACACTTACCATACTTTTAATCAATGACGCAGCACTCTTGGACTTTGAAACTGGTTTGACATTTTGATTCAGCTGGCAATTAGGGCTTATCTAACCCGATTACATAGCTCATAAAATATGCATGAGTTCCTAAAGGTCGTGAAATATATCGAGTGTTCAATATCCGAGTTCAAATTGGATTACAGTATTAACTGAAAGAGTAGTTTACACTTTGAAGTTTTTAATCAGTCTGAGACAAAAGTCTATAACCTAATTATTATACAGATATCAGGTATATTATTATTATTAATAATGTTTATAAGCCTAAGTTTGTTCTTGTAGTTGGTCTATTCAGACTACCTCGAGGTGTAGGGGATATTATGCTTGGATATCGCACTGGAGGTTCAGGTTAAAATCCCGGCTCTGGCAAGAAATTTAATTCTAGTATAAGGGCTGAAACGGGGTACACTCAGCCTCGTGAGGCAAAACTGAGAACAGGTGGCTTCTATTCCCACCTCAGCCATCTTGGAAGTGGAATTCCGTCGTTCCGCTCTACTACCCTAGCAAAATGCCGGATAGTTCCTAACTTAAAGCAACGTCTGTCTCCTCCCCAATGCTCACGTGAATTACAAATAGACACACTACTACAGACACCACAATAAGACAGATTATCAGACAAATCTTACACACACCCAAATACACGGGGCTAAAGGACCACAATGAGACAAGGTCACTACATAAATCAACAACACCTTGATTCATTTAAGGGATTTGCGACATCGTGGTCATAGAGCAAAGTGTACTTAGGTGTTTGTGGGATCTATCTGATAATTTGTGTCATGTGGTGGCTGTAGAAGAGAAGAGAGTGTGCGTGTGTGTGTGTGACAGAGAGAGAGAGAGCGAGATTGCGAAAGAAGCGACCGTGGTCTATAATTTTGCTGTTTCGCCCCTTAAAACAACAACAACAACAACAAACTAACAATAGAAAATGAAAAATGAAAATCCACAGCCTGCTTCCAGTCTCCGACCGGGTCAGGAATGGAATGAATGAAGCCCCTATCTAGCGGCGAGGATATGAACTGTGCCGGCTGCCGAGGTCTGACGCACTCCTCTGGGGCAATGATGAAATGAATGACAGATGAAATGAAATGATAGTGGTGAGTGTTGCTGGAATGACATTTTTGACAGGGAAAACCGGAGTACCCGGAGAAAAACCTGTCTGCCTCCGTTTTGTCCAGCACAGATCTCACATGGAGTGACAGGGATTTGAACCACGGACCCAGCGGTGAGAGGCCGGCGTGCTGCCGCCTAAGCCACGGAGGCTTG
Source organism: Meconema thalassinum (assembly GCA_946902985.2). Taxonomy (NCBI): domain Eukaryota; kingdom Metazoa; phylum Arthropoda; class Insecta; order Orthoptera; family Tettigoniidae; genus Meconema; species Meconema thalassinum. The sequence goes on from OX336396.1 coordinate 169,421,437, forward strand.
CAAACTAACAATAGAATGGCATAAAAATGGCCATGATAGCCCGACTCCTTATTAACGTATTAATTCTTTTATGTTCGACACTAACTATTATTTGTCAGAAAACTGTATCATAATGAGGCTCATTATAACACTATTTTTCATTATGAAACAGTTTCTCCCACCAATCAGAGCTCAAGAAACAGTTGTGTGACCAATTAGATAAGGATACCTTCGCGCATGCGCTCAAAATCCAACATGTCTATATAAATTACCGAAATTGCACCGTCCATATGTTCGCGTAAATAAACTGGTGAATATGAGACAAGAAATGGCACTGTACCTTAATATCCCCAAATTCAATTTCTACACAGCGCGTGGTTTTGAAACGACTTCGGTGTCAGTTTTACTGAATACTGGATCACAATCTGAACATATGGCTTTGAAGCACACAGAGCGCATGTGTCGGTTGTCCAGAGAGCTTGGAAAACAGAGATATACTACCCACCGCAGCACCCGATCACAACATTCTAGTGACTGAACAGATATTTATGAATATTTATGTTAAAACATATAATAAAGTTATAATTATCGTCGAACATAAACAATCGTATGCAACTCGCCTATAATGGTAATTAAGACACTCGTATGGAAATTATAAAACTCGCATACGCTCGTTTTATAAAAATACTCGTGTCTTAATTATAGCCATTATAGGCTTGTTGCATAATGTACTATATTAATTGTAATTAAGTTTCTTGGCAACTACACAACCGATACATTTCTCAACATTTCATAATACCTTCGTCACATATTTCCAAAGTTTCTCTCTACAATATCTCTCTACCTGGCATATACACATCTTTATAACCTAACGTATTCAACATACATGTTTTCACATATAGGCCTACATCTCTACAATATTCTATGCTGGTTTTTTTTCAAGACTTTTTGCATGCTTTATTAACAAAATTATTGTAACAGATCTGATTTTTGGAAATTTCACTCTGTGAAATTTTGGTACAAAAATATTTATAACATCCTCTATTGACAAAATACTACATTATGCAACGAGCGTATGCGAGTTTTATAATTTCCATACGAGTGTCTTAATTACCATTATAGGCGAGTTGCATACGACTGTTTATGTTCGACGATAATTATAACTTTATTATATGTTTTAACATAAATATTCATAAATATCTATTCAGTCACTAAAATTTTGTGATCGGGTGCTGCGCTGGGTAGTATATCTCAGTTTTCCAAGCTCTCTGGTCGACCGACGCATGCACTCTGTGTGCTTCAATGCCATATGTTCAGATTGTGCACCAGTATTCAGTAAAACTTTCACCGAAGTCGATTGAAAACAACCCACAGTGTAGAAATTGGATTTGAGGATATTAAGGTACAGTGCTATTTCTTGTCTCATATTCACCAGTTTATTTACGCGAACATATGGACGATGCCCTTTCGGTAATTTATATAGACATGTTGGATTTTGAGCGCATGCGCGAAGGTATCCTTATCTAATTGGTCACACAACTGTTTCTTGAGCTCTGATTGGTGGGAGAAACTGTTTCATAATGAAAAATAGTGTTATAATGACCATCATTATGATACAGTTACCAGACATATAACAGTCAGGGTCGAACATAAATTGTATTAGTTAGTTATCATATACTACGCTGAAGAAGGTCACAATGTGACCAAAACCGGTACTGTTTCAATGTACTAAATATTGACTTCAGGTATTAATGTGACCAAAACCGGTACTGTTTCAATGTACTAAATATTGACTTCAGGTATTAATAGTTTTTTTTTCTAAACTAACAATAACAAATAGCAACGTTTCAGTACAAACAAATGCAAACCGACTACGTCCGCAACCTTAGGGCCTTTACACACAAGCGTTTTTCTGTCGACTGCATTAATACGCTTCTTTGTCATCGCCCCGACCACTTCTGTAGTTCAGAATGGCCACATTTTGTGGATAGGCCAGCGTCAAAATGTGGTCCGGCCAGCTTCACCGCGGATAGAGTAATATAATAATAACCCCTGGCACTACAGCCCGCGAAGGGCCTAGGCCTACCATTTGGCATGCAGATATTGGGGTGACGCGTGATCAGCGCATCGGATCCCCTCGGCCTTTTATCTTGGTTTTCGTGATCGGGGCGCTGCCTCACTGTCAGACAGCTACTAAATTGTCCTCACGAGGCTGTGTGCACCCCGTAACAGCCCTCATGTCAGTTTCTAAAATCCCTGACGGAGCCGGGATTCGAACCCGGGGCCTCCGGGTGAGAAACAGGCGCGCTACCCCAACACCGCGGGGCCGTGTGATTTAATAGTGTCGTTCAGCAAGTGGAACTTCGGTCATTCACTGTATGGATACAGAGGAAGCTGTACTCCATTTGCTCATGCGAAGACGCAAAAAACAAGTAGTTCCGTGAAGAACTATACAGCCTATTTTCATATATCCTACTTATGCTAATTGCCTCTATCAATATACAAAATTTCAGTTTGATTGCTGTAATAGATTCGTAGATATTGAGAACCGACTAAATATATCGGATTGTCGCCATGTTGGATTGTTAAATGTATAGGCCATAGAGTCATGTACCATTAAAGGAAAATTATTCCGTAGGTTCATTATTCAAACTTTCACATCGATCGCATGATTACGACACAATAAATAAAAACTTAATTTTAAAATTCTCAAAGCCGCCATCTTGAGGTTATGTAAACAATTGAACTAAATTAGATACCAGTGTATTACAATGTGTTTAAACATTTCCTGTAATAGATTTCATTGCGTTTGGAACATTAAATCGCGAGAAAGGTCTATTTAAAATTTTCAAATTCGCTTGGCCGCCATGTTCGTTTTGTAGTTAACCGGTTTTTGAAAGTTAGATGAACTTCCAGTAGTGCCCTTATCACCGTACAAAATTTCAGGGTGATACCGCTAATAGTTTCAGAGATATAGAATGCCGGTGAAATATTTCGCACATCCGCCATCTTGTGGTTATGTAAACAATTGAACCAAGTTAGATGTCGGTGCATTACAATGTGTATAAACATATACTGTACCAAGTTTCATTGCGTTTGGTTGGTTAAATCGCGAGAAACGTCTATTTAAAAGTCACAAATTCGCGTGGCCGCCATGTTGGTTTTGTAGTTACCAGGTTTTCAATAGTCACATGGATGAACTTCTAGTAGTTCCCTTTATCACCGCAAAAAATTCCAGGGTGATATCGGTAATAGTTTCTGAGATATTGAATGCTGGTGAAATATTTCGCACAGCCGCCATGTTGGATTGGTGAGACGTAACAAAATTTAAAGGACACGGTCGGGGTCGTCCGGAATAGTGCTATGAACTTACCGAGTTTCATTGAAATCGCTCCAGCCGTTTAGAAGTTATTAGGGACACACACACGCACACTCCTCACACACACACACACGCACACATACAGGGACAAAAGGTGATCACATAAGCCTATTTTTTTCAAAATTGAAAATAGGCAAAAAAAGAAGGAAAACGCGAAGAATGTGGATACATGCAATTGTAGAAGTCCGGCAACAGTTTGGGCTGTTTCCTTCTTTGCAATTATCCGGATAAGTTTTTCCAGTTCTTCAGAATGTCTAAATGTTTTTCAATGAGCTACTACAGGAAATTAAACCAATTATTGTAAGGACAGATACTGTGGTGAGGAAGGCCATATCGACATAAGAAATCCGGCTCCATCTTGATTACTGCGAGAGGAAACTTGCCACGATGTGGCTGACATGTCGCCGTGTGAAAAAGAAAGCACTGCAGTCGAGATGTGGTCAGTGGACGGGATTGGCTACAGCTAGCGACAGTGGTTTACATGTGGTCGGGAAAGCGTTCGTCTGTAAGGGGAAGTATTTTTCCCATTGCATTATATGGTAACGGCACAGCACGGCGGCGACAAGCGACCACACATGAATCACTTTTCGCAGTCGACAACGACGACATAAAAACGCTCGTGTGTAAGGGCCCTTAGTTAGTTATTGTTGTTTTAATGGGTGGCGTCCCGTTGCGTATCCCCTCGTGCTCGTTAAATCGTGCGCCACGGCCGCGTGGCAATTTGTAGCACGTCCAGAGATCAGAGATTCAAATCCCGGCGCTGGCAATTTTGTATTCTGAGTATGCTATTTTCCCGTATTTTTCCAAACTCCCTCCAGGCAAATGCCGGGATAGTACCTTACTTCAAATCCAGGGGTACCTACTGTACCTCATCCCTGTCCCTAATCCGTTACACACACTGCTACAGTCATCACAGAAATACAGGTTATCAGACAAGTTCAACACACATCCAACTACACGGGCCTGATGACCAAGATACCCCAAGCCCCTAACAGGAATTAACGACAACAATTAATTTAAGAGGCGGAACAGCGAGGTCATTTGCCCCTCGCTTGCAACCTTGGTTACAACACAGTAGCATGTATGGCAGAACCCCAAGATTCCGTGGAACTCCAGTCGGAAAACACTTCTATATGTTGTGACTAACATTGATGGCTATATCGACAAATTTAAATAATTTTGGTCTTTGATTTAGAACTGGGTTCACGCAGCTTCGTGAGGCAGAATTGAAAAGAGGTGCGATTGATTCTCACCTGAGCCATTCTAGAAGTTGTTGCCCACTTCTATTACAGGCAAGTCCCGGGATGGTACGATAACTTAATAAAGGCCAGTGTCGCCTCCTTCCCAATCCTCGTATCACTTATTGAACATACTAACTGCGTGGCACAGCTGTGCCTTAGATTACAGGATCGAATCGTGGCGCAGTCAGTTGGCATTTGAGGGTGCGCTAATGCAGGAGAGCCATGCCATAGATTTACGTTTAAGATCCCCTTCGGGGCACCCCGACGTCTCTAAATGCCACAGTAGTCAAAGGGACGAAAACCTCAATTATTATTATTATTATTATTATTATTATCTCATATGTTCACCATATCTTTGGGTACAATAAATTCACCATTTCATCGGCATTTGTTGCCGGTCGGTTGAGAAAGGAACGAACTATGGAGCAGGTCTCTAAAATAACTACTTTCTGCATACTGGTATGCAGATTATGGTGGAGCCCCAATTTATCAAGGTTGGCCTTCAGCGACTTCGGTATGATACATGTGGAAGAGTATATGATAGGCAATACAGTGACAAATTCCTGTCGCTACATCTGTCGAATCTCTTCAGCCCGAGGCATGTATTCCGTCAGTTTCTCAGCATAACTGTGCTGGATATTATGCGAGTTATTATTATTATTATTATTATTATTATTATTATTATTATTATTATTACAGTGTTATTAATATTGCACAGAGCCTCCGTGGCTTAGGCGGCAGCACGCCCGCCTCTCACCGCTGGGTCCGTAATTCAAATCCCGGTCATACGAATGCCCGGATGGTTCCGAACTGAAGGCCACGGCCGCCTCCTTCCCAATCATAATATGAATTACAACTACACACAATAACACAGCGTATCAGATTAATTCCAAGTACTCGGGGCTACATGACCACGAGATTTGTGCTGGACAAAGCGGAGGCAGACAGGTTTTTCTCCGGGTCCTCCGGTTTGCCCTGTCACAAATGTCATTCTAGCAACACTCTGCACTGTCGTTTCATTTCATCTGTTATTCATTTAATCATTGCTCCAGGGGAGTGCGACAGGCTTCGGCAGCTGGCACATTTCATATCTTCGCCGCTAGATGGAGCTTGATTCATTCCATTCCCTGACCCGGTCGGTCGACTGGAAGCAGGCTGTGGATTTTCATTATTAATATTATTTATGTTCATTCAAAGAGCGTGTTTGAACTTATTAATTGGTTTGATGGTGTTCGCCTTCTTATCCTTCCTAAACATCTTCATGAATGCACTGTGTTGTATCTTGCGTTCAATGGACTACTTCCTACCAGTTGTCTTTTTAGGCACAGTGCTCGGGGCTAATGACCAACGATGATCCAATCCGTTACTAAATGAATCATCTATAATGCCTATTGATATTCTTGTCACGCAGCAGCAAGTGTTTAGAACTTGAGATAAACGGTCCTCCCAGCTCGGCGGGAGGAACTATAAATAACAGGAATCGTGATCGCACGCGTCGCTGACAGAGGCATATCGTTGGAGTGACTGGGGTGGAGTATAATCTATCACAAGGTAACATATGATTTCCCACATTCCTTCCACAATAAGGTGACATCAGCTGAGAGTGGCGTAAGGTATAACCCCACGAAGAAGGACATATTTTGCGAATCGCCTCTATCAGAAAATTCTTTTGATTTACTCGCCCACGAAACCTCAAGTCAGCACGAAGGCTCGGGTTCGATTCCCGGCTCTGCAATGAAATTGTAATTCTTGTCTGAGGGTTGGAACGGGGTTCACTCAGCCTCCTGAGGCAAACGTGAGAAGAGGCGGGTTCGATTCCTAACTCAGCCGTCGCGTTGTGGCAGTCGTTTTCCAAGGTTTCCCGCTTCTACTTCATACGAATGCCCGGATGGTTCCGAACTGAAGGCCACGGCCGCCTCCTTCCCAATCATAATATGAATTACAACTACACACAATAACACAGCGTATCAGATTAATTCCAAGTACTCGGGGCTACATGACCACGATGTCGCAGAGCCCCTAAATGAATCGGCAACAGCAGTAACTAAATTATGCTGTTAAACGTATGAGAGAGCTTTTCTTTATAAAATCTATTATCAACATTAAACATCACGTTTCTATCTTAAAACCCCCTTGTATAAGTGAAGTATTTTGTAGGAGCCGCAAAGAAGTGTTATTCGCCGCGAAAAGTTGCAATTTTCTAACGTAACACAGTTCAATTTGTTTGCGAGCAATGTAGGATATGTACGCATGGTATTTCTTTGCTTGCGTTGGCTATACTTCAGAGCTGGTTATAGCCTGAGGTGGCCTTTCTCTCAGAATGAACTTATAAACTTAACAATGCATCGTCTATTTTCACTACCCACTGCTGACCAAGGATGTACAAAACTGCCTGATTACCTTAAACCGTATTTGGGCTTACGTTTTGAAGAACAGACGTTTGCGTAGCCTTGTTCCTTTTGTGTATCTCTCTGAAACCATTTCAGGCGGGTCAGGGGGGATATAGAAAAAGAATTCGTGGGTGGATATGGCCCGCAGGTGGTAGTTTGTACGACCCTGCTCTATAGGTAGAGCAATGCGCGGATAAACAAAACGTTATCCGCATCCACCCCGCATCCGCACGACTGTTATCTGCAACCGCCTCGCATCCGCACGACTGTTATCTGCAACCGCCTTGCATCCGCACGACTGTTATCTGCAACCGCCTCGCATCCGCACGACTGTTATCTGCAACCGCCTCGCATCCGCACGACTGTTATCTGCAACCGCCTCGCATCCGCACGACTGTTATCTGCAACCACCTCGCATCCGTACGACTGTTATCTGCAACCGCCTCGCATCCGCACGACTGTTATCGGCAACCGCCTCGCATCCGTACGACTGTTATCTGCAACCGCCTCGCATCCGCACGACTGTTATCCGCATCCACCTCGCATCCGCACGACTGTTATCGGCAACCGCCTCGCATCCGTACGACTGTTATCTGCAACCGCCTCGCATCCGCACGACTGTTATCTGCAACCACCTCGCATCCGTACGACTGTTATCTGCAACCGCCTCGCATCCGCACGACTGTTATCGGCAACCGCCTCGCATCCGTACGACTGTTATCTGCAACCGCCTCGCATCCGCACGACTGTTATCTGCAACCGCCTCGCATCCGCACGACTGTTATCGGCAACCGCCTCGCATCCGCACGACTGTTATCTGCAACCGCCTCGCATCCGCACGACTGTTATCTGCAACCGCCTCGCATCCGCACGTTTGTTATCCGAATCTACTGGCATTGCAATAATATTATTAATTAGATAATAGTACATTATGCAACGAGCCTATAATGGCTATAATTAAGACACGAGTATCTTTATAAAACGAGAGTATGCGAGTTTTATAATTTCCATACGAGTGTCTTAATTACCATTATAGGAGAGTTGCATACGACTGTTTATGTTCGACTATAATTATTATAACTATTTTATGTTCGAAGATAAACATTCATAAATATCTGTCGAGATTTCGCCAGTTTTATGTACTGAACAGAGCGCATGAGACGCAGAGAATGCCTTGTATTTGACCATGGCCTTCTCGATTACCCCCACCATGACACTAGGCAACGCAGTTTAGAAGGCCTTTTAACTCCACGCAGGTGCGATGCTAACCTTATCTAATTGGTCAAACAACTGTTTCTTGAGCTGTGATTGGTGAGAGAAACTGTTTCATAATGAAAAATAGTGTTATAATGAACATCATTATGATACACTTTACTGACACATAATAGTCAGGGTCGAACATAAAGCTTGTAAAGCAACACAGTTAGACATTTGAGGAGAAAGTCGTTCCCTTAGGTTATGTATGTCATCTGCTATGTTTAAAATTAATGTTATTGCAGCCAGAATTGCAACCCTTTTCAGTTCAGAGTGTTAAATATCCTTAATGACATAATTTTAATGATATGAGCTTAAATAATCATCTTATATTTGTTATGAAAGAAAAACGGAAAAAAATGTGTCGTAACATCCGGGTCCTTGTCAACAAGTTCGGATTGTATTCCAAAAACTATCCGCAATTTTACTCCAAACATCTGCAGTTTATCCGCTATTCGCCAGCCATGCATACTATATCCGCATGGTGAAACATTTCACGGATTACCGCGGGTTTATCCGCGGATATCCGCATCCGCACACGGCTTTATCTATGAGCTACCACAGTTCATCTTCATCATCATATCATCATCCCATTACAAAAGATATAGGCTACAGTACAAAAATATTTCATGAAATAACAATGAAGAAAGAAGAAAAACAAGTTCCGTGACGAAATAAAGAGCCTACTTTTCTTAAAAGTTAATAAAAGTTAAGATGCCAATGATTAATTTAATTATACTGATGTAGAATAATGACGAATTTAAGTAGTAATGCTAACATTTCTAATTATTTCGAAATATACCTGCAATAGTGTAGTCTAGTAGAGCACTACAGTTGGCAGCCCTGGTGACTCTGAATATATGCTTAGTTCCATGTCGTAAGGTACAGAATACACATACAAAATTTGGTTGAAGTCCAAAGCATGGTAATGCCGTTGCATGCAGTTAGGTATTGGATCTATCAGCACGCATAAAATCATGTTGGCAAAGGTGTCATGTATGTGTTCCTCAGAATTAATCAGAAATAATAGTATCTATTATTGCGCCAATTTAGGATTAAATCCATTTCTTAGTACGGAAGTTACATGTATTTAAAATTGGACCGCTCAGCAGGCTTAGAATCACGTTGGCAGCACTGATGTATATCAGTTACTCCAAATTAATCTAATATGGCATGTAAAAACGTGAGCAAAGTATAGAGATGCTGGCTTGAATTTCTGATTTATAGATATTAGGGTGAAAACTAGAGAGAGCATTTATTTACTGTTGGCATCCCTGCTGGTTTTTAAGAATACGCATAGGCATAACAATTATGACACACAAAGCACAAACGAAATTTCGTTGAAATCGAATTGTTAGTATAGAAGTTACATGCATTTGAAAATTGGACCTATCAGCAGGATTAGAATCATGTTGGCAGCACTGACGTATATTAGTTACTCCAAATTAATGTAGAAGGTCATGTACAATACGTGTGCAAAGTTTCGAGCAGTTGGCTTGCATATTTTCTGCTATATTGTTATTAGGAGACAAAAATAGAGAGAGTATTTATTAACAGATGGCAGCCCTGGATGCTATTGAAATATGCATAGTCATATCTGTTATGGTATACATACTACATACGATATTTGGTTGAAATCGAATTGATAGTATGGAGGTTACTTGCATATGACAATACGACCTATTAGAAGCCGTAGAATCATTTTGTCAACACTGTCATGTATGGCCTCTTAGAAATTAAACTGAAATATCTATTATCTATATGTGTGCCAATTTTGGAATAGCTCCCATGCATACTTTCTGAGATATTCAACATGGAGCTAAAATTTCAATTGCGATTTTTTAGCAGTTGGTAGTACTGACGACATTTTCAAATATGGCCGTGAGATATCTTGACTGATACTAAATTTGGTTTCGTTAGCTGCAGCCGTTAAGGAGTTGATACGAACACACACACAGACACACACAGAAGGACAGACAGACACACATTTGCCAGGATCGATCTCATAAGGCTACTTTTTCCTCATTTTTACAAAATGTTAAAAGTAGTCTAAAAATTATCAGAGGTTCAACCACGAGAGGCATGTTTCTGGTCACAATTTCAAATATGTATTGCAGATGCTGTTCCACCTCCTTCTATCGGTAGCATCACCAAGGGAAGCTGTATGTTTCATAAATCTTCCAATGTCACCATCACTCTATCTCTCCACCTGGTCCTTGGACGGCTTATTGGGCGTTTGCCAATCAGCCGGGAGTTAAAATCGCTAATACAAAGCCCTGCGCGGATGCGGATATCCGCAAGTTTTCGCCATGCGAATATAGTTTGCATGGCTGTGCGGATAGCGGATAAGTTGCGGATAATGTTTGGAGTAAATTTGCAGATAGTTTTTAGAATACAATCCGAACTTGTAGAATATCATTACTAGGACCCGGGGATGTTTATGACATTTCATATTTTTAGCCTACTTTTCACATTTTGCAAAAATGAGGAAAAAGTAGACTTATGAGATCGATCCGGGAAAATGTGTGTCTGTCTGTCTGTCCTTCTGTCTGTCTGGCTGTGTGTGTGTCCCCCCCTATCAACTCCTAAACGGCTGCAGCAATCAAAACCAAATTTAGTATGAGTAAAGATGTGCACCAGAATAGCTCACGTCCATATTTGAAATTGATGTCAGTGCTACCAACTGCTGAAAAAACGCACTAGAAATTTGGGCTCCATGTTGAATATCTTGCAAGGTATGCATGGGAGCTATTCCAAAATTGGCACACATGTAGATAATACTATTTCAGTTTAATTTCCAGGAGGCCAACCATGACAGTGTTGCCAAAATAATTTTAAGCCTTCTGATAGGTCCAATGTTTAAATGCATATAACTTCTACACTATCAATTGGATTACAACCAAATTTTGTATGTAATATCTGCACATAAACAGATATGACTGAGCGTATTCTTAAGAGCCACCAGGGCTGCCAACTGTTAATAATTGCTCTCTCTATTTTTTTATCCAAATACCAATATATCAGAAAGTATGCAAGCCAACAGCTTTAAACTATGCACACGTATATTCTGACATTTTAGATTAATTTGGAGTAACTTATATACGTCAGTTCTACCAACATGATTATAAGCCTGCTGATAGTACCAATTTTTAAATACATGTAACTTCTATACTATCAGTTGGATTTGAACCAAATTTCGTATGTGATATGTGTACCATAACAGATATGACTATAAGTATTGTTAAGAGCAATCAGGGCTGCCAACTGTTAATAAATGCTGTCTATATTATTTTTACCCTGATATCAATATATCAGAAAGTATGCAAGCCAACAGCTCTATACTTTGCGCACGTATAGCACCTGGCATTCTAGAATAATTTGGAGTAATTAATACAAGGCAGTGCTGCCAACATGATTCTATGCCTGCTGATATGTCCAATTTTAAAATACATGTAACTTCTATACTAACAAATGGATTTCATCCAAAATTGGCACAACAAGATATCTTAATAATTCAGATTATTTCTGACCAGCACACGCATGGTATTGTTGGCAACATGCTTTTACGCGTGCTGATAGATCCAGTGTCTAACTGCATGTAACGTCCATTGGACTTCAACCACATTTTGTATTCTGTACCTTAAGAGGTGGAACTAAGAATATATTCAGTCACCAGGGCTGCCAACTGTAGTGGTCTATTAGGCTACATGATACCAGGTATATTTTGAACTAATTAGATATTTCGATATTACCAACTTAATTTCGTCATTATTCTAGATAGGTTCATATTCTGTAGAATAATCATTGGCATGAAAAGTAGGCTGTACAGTTCTTGACGGAACTTCTTGTTCCATTATGTTCTTTTCTTTCATGACAAATATAAGATGATGATTTACGCTAATCTCATTCAAATTATGTTATTAAGCACAATTAACACTCCGAACTGAAAAGGGTTGCAATTCTGGCTGTATAGCATTCATTTCAAACATAGAACTTGACGTACATAGTCTAAGGAAACGACTTCTCCTCAAAACAAAATGTGTTGCTTTAATATTTTATCTCATTGACAATATTATTGTAATGCCAGTAGATTCGGATAACAAAAGTGCGGATACGGATATAAGTCACGCGGATGTGGGGCGGATGCAGATAGCAGTCGTGCGGATGCGGATAACAGCCGTGCGGATACGGATAAGGTTTTGTTTATCCGCGCTGGGCTCTAGTTATATACAGTAGTAGATGCTTCTGCTCTAACAACATGCCTTTGCCACTGAAGTCGTCGTCCTTTGATGATTGTACCAATATTTGATGTTTTAAATAGTCGGTAGAGATCTTCCTTCTGCCGCCATTCCCATCTTCCTTCGTCCACATTGAATACGGGCCTGTTTGTCTTCCTCAACACTTTCCTTTCAAAGGCACAAATCTGTTCTTCAAGAGTTTGTGGTGTCGCCCTTAATGTCTCGCATCCATACAATAGTACCGGTTTTACTAGAGCCATATAAAGGTCAATTTTGCTATTTTGTGAAATCAGGCGTAACTTAAATAGATTGTTAAGACTATAAACGACACGATTTGCAGTCATAATCCTATGTTGTATCTCCTCAGTTCATTAAGAAAATCCACTCTACACAGCATCCATTCAAGGTTACTGCAGCGGAACGCAGAGAGAACAGAACACCAGCTCTCTTGCTATAGAATGAAAGGAATGCTTGTTCAACACATGGACCACACATTACCCTGACATGGACAGTATGAAACATTCTTGTCTCAAGACGACACCTGTTGATCATACACCCAAATAAACATGCTCTACTTACCCAGAAGGCTGCGCAAAAACAATATCCCTTCATGGTGGCACACCCAACAACACTGACTTGACTGAAACAGTTCGCGCGCTGGAACCTGCTACGTTTATATGGCGAGCAAGCCTTCAGGCATCTCACTTTCCTTTCTCCCTGCCTCCCAACACCCGCACCTCCCCTCTTGCCAACACATTCCCCTCCCAGCACCACGACCATCAGCATGTGTCTGCAAGAGTTTGCTTGCCTGCTTGCTTGCCATGGCCATCTATGTGGCGTATCATTCATTGAACTCCACCTCTCAGTAGACCTTGCAATACCCCTTGGGTGGTATAGTTGGTAGCATGCTGAGCTTCTATGCCCAAGGTCACGGGTTCAAACCCGGCCGAAGTCGTCGGATTTTTTAACCCTACAATACTAACATACGTAAAAAAGGCACGGGTAGTCAGTCTAAAAGACTAGACTATTTTTTTAGTCGTTTACCCTCCAGGTTGGTGGAACCCACGGACTCAGCGAGGGAACTCACCACTAACGCCTCTACGGGCAGTGTCCTAGAGCTGGGAACATCGAATCGGAAGGGATACAACTGGTGAGGTGAGATTGGCACCTCGCCCAGGCGGCCTCACCTGCAAAGCGAACAGGGGCCTCATGAGGGAAGGTAAAGGATGGTGAGGATGGATAGGCAAGGAAGAGGGAAGGAGGCGGCCGTGGCCTTGAAGAAAGTACCATCCCGGCATTTGCCCGAAGACGAAGTGGGAAACCACGGAAAACCACGTCGAGGATGGCTGAGGGGGAATCGAACCCCCTCTACTCATTTGGGCCACCCGAGGCTGAGTAGACCCCGTTCCAGTCCTCGTACCACTTTTCATATTTCGTGGCAGAGCCGGGAATCGAACCCAGGACCTCCGGGGCGGCAGCTAACCATGCTGACCGTTACGCTACGGAGGCGATGACTAGACTTTATATCATTTTAAATGCTAGCAGCCGAGTACCAAGAAGGCAGTGCGAGAACAGAGTCTCAAGATTCTATTTTGTTTCTTCACTGCCTACTTGATTGTTCTCGCACTGCCTTCTTGAAACGCTGTTCTCGCACTGCCTTCTTGGTACTCGGCTGCTACATCGTACTATGACGTCACACACCTTAGTGCATTCTCGGTACATTTCGTCCCGTCACCGTAACGTAACGCCAGACCCCAGATAAAGTCGACATAATCATTTCAAATGATAATATACGTGTATGGATAATTTTACTGCATAGAATTCCCCACCCTACCATCTTCTAGCAGTGCTTCTGCTGGTCAATGGTCGTGATGTCAATGCTTTTGTTATTAATGCAAATCAGTTCTAGAGGCATAATCATGGGGGAAAGAATTGCCTGGAAACCATCCTTGAATTTAACAACATATTGGTTTCTCCATGGCAATAACAAAGTGGTGGGGAATTTGATGTAGATATGTCACATCACTTCAGAGGGATTATAAAAACAACCTCATTAAAACCAGAGACAGTATAAGAGGTTGGAGAAATTACGTACTGCTATTTACGTAAAAGTAAACGTCTTCTCTATTTGTTAGCCTACTTTCGATTTTTGCAAAAAATGAAAGTAGACTTATGAGATCAACACAGGGCGAAAAAAGTGTGTCTGTCTGTGTGTGTGTATGTGTGTGTGTGAGTCTGTGTGTGTGTCTGTGTGTGTGTGTGTCTGTGTGTGTGTGAGTGTGTGTACTCTGAATGTCTGTCCCCCCCCCCTATCAATTCGAACACGGTGAATGCGAATTGAACGAAATTTGGTACAAAGGTAGCACTAGCAAAGGACACCTCAGTGTCATGTTTTATATCGCCGCCATCTTGACGGAAACGTAATGGCGGCCTCACAAATGTTCAAAGCTTAAATCAAATTACGACTAACCTAATCATCTGAGCTCTACCAAATTTTGCAACAACATACCTTTATGGGGGGAGCATCCTTTGACCAAACCAATAGGTCATCAGCGTAATAGTTTACGGATGGCGGCCATCTTTGAGTGAAAATCGATTCCCCCTATTAATTCGAACACGGTGCTACCGAATGGAACGAAATTTGGTACGGAAGTAGTACTAACGAAAGGCACCTCAGTGTCATGTTTTATATCGCCGCCATCTTGACGGAAACGTAATGGCGGCCACACAAATGTTCAAAGCTTAAATCAAATTACGACTAACCTAATCATCCGATCTCTACCAAATTTTGCAACAACATACCTTTATGGGGGAAGCATCCTTTGACCAAACTAATAGGTCATCAGAGTAATAGTTTGCGGATGGCGGCCATCTTTGTGTGAAAATCGATTCCCCTCATTAATTCGAACACGGTGCAACCGAATGGAACGAAATTTGGTACAGAGGTAGTACTAACAAAAGGCACCTCAGTGTCATGTTTTATATCGCCGCCATCTTGACGGAAACGTAATGGCGGCCACACAAATGTTCAAAGCTTAAATCAAATTACGATTAACCTAATCATCCGATCTCTACTAAATTTTGCAACAACATACCCTTATAGAGGAAGCATCCTTTGACTAAATGAATAGGTCATTAGCCTAATAGTTTGCGAATGGCGGCCATCTTTGTGTGAAAATCAATTCCCCCTATTAATTCAAACACGGTGAAACCGAATGGAACGAAATTTGGTACAGAGGTAGCACTAGCAAAGGGCATCTCAGTGTCATGTTTTATATCGCCGCCATATTGACAGAAACGTAATGGCGGCCACACAAATGTTCAAAGCTTAAGTTAAATTACGACTAACATAACCATCCGATCTCTACCAAACTTTGCAACAACATACCTTTATGGAGGGAGCATCCTTTGACCAATCTAATAGGTTATTAGCCTAATAGTTTGCTGATGGCGGCCATCTTTATGTCAAAATTGATTCCCCCTATTAATTCGAACACGGAGGAACCTAATGGAACGAAATTTGGTACAGAGGTAGCACTAGCAAAGGGCACCTCAGTGTCATGTTTTATATCGCCGCCGTCTTGACTGAAACGTAATGGCGGCCACACGAATGTTCAAAGCTTAAATCAAATTACGATTAACCTAATCATCCGATCTCTACCAAATTTTGCAACTACATACCTTTATGGAGGGAGTATCCTTTGACCAATCTAATAGGTCATTCGCCTAATAGTTTGCGGATGGCGGCCATCTTTGTGTCAGAATCGATTCCCCCTATTAATTCAAACACGGTGAAACAGAATGGAACGAAATTTGGTACAGAGATAGCACTAGCAAAGGGCATCTCAGTGTCATGATTAATATCGCCGCCATATTGACAGAAACGTAATAGCGGCCACACAAATGTTTAAAGCTTAAATCAAATTACGACTAACATAACCATTCGATCTCTACCAAACTTTGCAACAACATACCTTTATGGAGGGAGCATCCTTTGACCAATCTAATAGGTCATTAGCCTAATAGTTTGCGGATGGCGGCCATCTTTATGTCAAAATTGATTCCCCCTATTAATTCGAACACGGTGGAACCGAATGAACGAAATTTGGTACAGAGGTAGCACTAGCAAGAGGCACCTCAGTGTCATGTTTTATATCACCGCTATCTTGACGGAAACGTAATCGCGGCCACCCAAATGTTAAAAGCTAAAATGTAATTACGACCAACCTAATAATCTAGTCTCTACCAAATTTTGCAACACCATATCTTTATGTGGGAAACATATTCTGACCAAACTGCAAGAACATCAGCCCAATAGTTTGCAGATGGTGGCCAAGTATGTGTGCAAATCGATTCCCCCTATCAATTCAAACACGGCGAAACCGAATTGAACGAAATTTGGTACAGAGGTAGCACTAGCAAAGGGCACCTCATATTCATGTTTAATATCCCTATAGCACGTTGTATTTCAACAAGTTACTACAACCAACATTCAATCATACTCCTTGAAAAGGACAAAGAGTTATAATAATACCCATGCATTTAGGAGAAAGTAGGCTATATGTTCTTTACTGAACATCTTGTTGTATTTAAGATGGAACTTAGCGTATTAAACTTCAATGATCACAGAGGATTCAGAGTATATAAATAGTGTTACATACGCAACCATTTAACTAATTGATGCCTCTGCATAAAGTTTGAAATGTTCGTAAATTTAACGTATTATTAGTAGTCTACGTATTAAGCATCAATTGAGTAGTGCTAGTTTTCTAGGGTTAAGAGCGTCAAAAATCGCCTTCCGAGGGGAAGAAAAGCCGGCGGGCCCATGTCATAGATTTATGGCATGTAAAAACCTTCCACTAACTAAACTTGTGTGAAGCATAATTTGTAGGTTAGGTTTGATTAATGCTCATTAGTTCCAACGTTCATCACCAGGCGCTGGTTGGCATGTCAACTAGTAGTAGCTAAGTTCACAGCTAGGTGTCGTGGACGGTAGCATTTGGTAGCTATTACATAATTCATGCATATGGCTCTTTTGAGTGTGATTCGTTCGGTATTTAAATATTTTTGTATTTAGAAGTAGGGAAAAATAGATAAAAACCTAAGGATCTGGTCCCTACTTGTTACATAACATAAGAGTGAACAAAGGCGGACAAGAAGACTGCTAACTCAACAAAACGTTGAACAGTCTTATCTGCATTCCACGTTATCGGGCACGCCGCGCCGTTCCGTGATGAAGGTGCTAGAACAAGAGACGTGTTATCTGTAGATGTTATTCAGGATGTGGGAACGAAGCCTGCAGTTTTACGGGGCCGTTCTCGCCGCAATCATAACGGGATCTTCTTTTTATGTAGGACCTATGCTACCGGACGTGATATTTCACCTTAAAAATTCCCACAGGCATTAATCGGAAATCGGACTTAGTCCACCTTGGCGGTAGGCAAGCAGTTTAACCTCTACACCATCACCCCCCCCCCCCCCTCGCTCGGCATTTTATTGTTCTGATTTATTTTTAACCCTTGAGTGCATAAGCCGGGCCTCTGAGGCCCGGTATGTGATTTATTAATCACTTATGGTAAAAGTGTTCGGACCTCTAGTGTGAAATTCCCAATATTCCTCTCGCAGTTAAGGAGAAAAGCAGTAATAGAACCAATCAACCATTATTGCTTATACACTGACGGGCAAAAAGAAGAGATCACTTGAAAAATTTAACATTACTTTCATTCAAATCATAAATATGAACGGTATAGGCCTAGTACACTACATACAGTATAGTAGAGTCCTGAAAACTCGGCCTAATGTGGACCGAAGGCTGGTCGAGTTTGTGAAAATGCCGGGTTATCGGGAATGGGGTTGAAGGAGTAAGTACGAGTGTACAGAACTGTATTTGTATGCTTTGTTTGCTTGAGAATAAACTGCCCAAATACCCTCAAACAAAGGAAAAGTGCGTAATTTATGAAGGCATAGAGCCTTCACAACATTAAAATTAATGAATACACAGTGTACAGTATTTAACCTGATGAGACAGACCTCAGGAAAATACTTTATGAAGGCGTAAAGCTGTCTATAATGAAAATCATCCAGCTGACTGCAAAGGCTGGCTACTTTTTAAAGAAATGCGTAATGTCCTGTTGTCTTCCGCACTGCACTCTGTGTTTTGTTGTTTCATTACGAAGACGACGAAGAACAGTAAGTCCATTACCGACGCACCTTGTTCAAAATACTGAAGGGTGGTTTCGACAGCCTTTAGTCCCTCACTATGTGATATTTCAGGAGCTTGTAAAGAGGAAATCACGTGAACGTCTGCAATGTTTTGGCATTTTTTCATTAAATGTGACAGCAGCAATAATTACTGCATCAGACATAATATCATGCTCGATATCATTCTGGAACCACTGTTTGACGTCATTTTCATCTGCTCCTGCACATCCACGAAGATTCTTATAACATTCCAGCAATAATAGTTCTGAGTATATTTCTTTTAAAATATCGCTACACTACAAATCGCCCCCGTAGATAACCTCATTCGTCCCGAAACGACATTTTGCGCGTAATTCAAAAGTACAGTGTGTTGGTATGATGAGCTAGGCAGGTCTTGGCCCTTGGGACATACTTATTAGTGGAGGAGTATTTGTGGCACTTAAGCTAAAAGTTGGGATACCCTTGCATTAGAACATCCTCAAGTGCCATCGGATTGAGCCACAGCAGGGTTGCCAGACGTCCCGGATTCTACTGGACAGTCCCGTATTCTCGCTAAATGTCCCGCGTCCCGGACAGTTCTTATCCGGGACGGTTATTGTCCCGTAATACCGAGTGTTTTGAAACTCGAGAGAAATACGTCTGTGTTTACACCTCTGGTATACTATTTCCTTCAAAAAGTACTCTTTGGGGTTTTCTGCCTGAAGTCTTCATTGCAAAGAGTTAGATAGTTATTGTTGTTTTAAGGGGCGGAACTACGAGGTCATATGTCCCTAAAGCATATATTTGCTCTAGTACAGTACATTACTTGTTCGTAAATACTGAAAAACTGTTTTATTTCTGGTTTTTTTTCTGTGCATTTAATGCAAAGACTTTTATGAAATTGATAAGCAAGACAATAAACGATTTACAACCTGTTCCGAGTAACGAAAAATATGCGGAATTTCGTAGTATCCGCAAGGAAAGAAAATGTTAGTTTCTGTATATGTACAGTATTACTGGTAAAGGTACCGGTATTTATGATTTACTAGCAGACTCATGCGAGGACTCTCGCATAATGGGTTGTGTGCGGCCCATGTGTACAGACTACCCACCCGCCTCTAGTGCTATGCGGGATGTACGCGACACAGTTATGCCAGGGGCTATCATCTTGTTTATTTGCTTAAAAGCTCTTTATAAACAAACTAGCAATAGTGCCCGGCTTCGCCCGGTGGATTTATTTGTTTTATGGATGATAATGAATACTACTACAGAACTGGAGCGCTCAAGGATAAGGATTGGAAAGCACCAACGCTTATTGCAGCTGATAACCTCAGTATACTGCACCAACACCATCGCCCTTATACAGAGGCATACTATTGTCATGATGATAACTGTTTTAAGGGGCCTAAGAAATCTTTTTGCACAAATTACTTCCCGTGACTGCAATTTATAAGCAGCTCGCAATTCTGCACCAGAACACTGGTAGGGGCGACGTGATGCAGCCCGCATTGCCAGGCAACAATAGACTTAGGTATTATTGAATCTGTTCGGGAGCGCTTGTTCTTCCGACTTACTGAACAAAAATCAATATTTAAGGTTACCTGAGAGGTGTAGTCTAATGCTACATAGCCTAAACTATTCCTCTTGAATCTGGCTATCATATACAAAAAGAATTTTTCGAATCCGACTGGTAGTTCCAGAGATTAGCGTGTTAAAACACCCAAACAAACCAACAAACAAACTCTTCAGCGTTATTATATTAGTATAGAAGTATAGATACATAAATATTTCCGTTTACTTGTCAAGAAATGCATGATTTTTCCAGTACTCTTGAGACGATTTGGAAGATTTTGGTACAAACCACACCTTCTAACTCCATCTGGTTTAGGAGCTTGAGTTTTGTGAAACATACCTCTATTCCCGTCATTTAGGCCCTTTGGGACAAATCTACACCGTTTCACCGATCTCAACCAAACTTTATGTACTTACCCTTTGGAACCCGACGAGTAACACTGTCTACTTGAAATTTCGGACAGACCACTCCATTCTCTGCATTAAGGCCCTTTGGCACAAATCTACACCGTTTCACCGATCTGAACCAAATTTTGTATACTTACCATTTGGAACCCTGCGGGTAACACTGTCCACTTTATATTTTGGACAGACCACTCTATTTCCTGCATTTAGGGCCTTTAGCACAAATCTACACAGTTTCCCTAATTGCACCGAATTTCACATACTTACCCTTTGAAACCCTGCTGGTAACACTGTCCACTTGATATTTTGGACCACCCTCTTCATTCCCTCCATTTAGAATAACAGACAAAAGGAACTTGAAACCCACGTTTTAAGGCCCTAGAACCATGCATGTCCGTTGTATTGTTGATTGGTTCGTCAGTTTAGGGGCTGCGACAATGCGGCCATGTGGCCCCTACTGTGGGTATGTGTAGAATATGTCTGATAACCGGTGTTAATGTGATGGCTGTATTAGTGTGTGTAACTTACTGTATCTGTTTTAATTCAAGTAAGGACTGCACACATTGAATTTTTTCAATTAGTTCCTACTTTTGCCGCCAAATGCCACCGTCAACGACCAACTAGTTCAGAACTTAGTTACCAGATGCCACCGCAGTCGGCTCTTGACGACGAACTTAGGAACCTAAGAACGTTAGTCAAATGTTTAACCTATATTTAATTTAGCTTCACACAGGTGTTCTTCAACATGCCATAAATCTATGACATGGGACCACCGGCTCTGTAGTAGTGTAACTTTAAGAATATTTTAATAAGTCTAAATTGTTGGCTGGCAATGTGGGCTGCATCACGTCGCCTCTACCAGTATTCTGGTGCAGAATTGCGAAAATACATAGTTATATACATATTGTGCTGCTTATATATTGCAGTCACGGGGAGTAATTAGTGCAAAAAGATTTCTTAGACCCCTTAAAACACTTATCATCATGAAAATATTCTGCTTCTTAATAAGTGCGATGGTTTTGGTGCAGTGCATTGAGGTTATCACCTGAAATAAGCGTTGGTGCATTCAAAGTTACTTTCATTTATTCCGATCCTTATCCTTGAGCGCTATGTGGCGATAAATGCCATTATTGCTACCTCAGGTGCTCCGGACAGCCGAAGTTTTCCAAAGTGCTCTGATTATTTTCCTACGGCGCTATGCGACAAAATACGACACTATTGGTCTCTACTTTTCTAACAGCCAATGAGATATAGGCCCTAGGCAGTGTCTTTTATTTCACTTACTCCTCTTCCTAATCATATTCTTCAATTCGTTTGTAAATTACATGTGTCAGTACTGTAGTTAATAAATAGCCGTTTCCCTATTCATTATTGTCATTATCATTACGGGAAAATGACTTAAATGTTACGTCTATTATACTGTACTACTTACCACCCCCACTACCACCACTACAAAATGTTATATTTTTGAAATATATATCTTTTTTTGTTAGTTTAAGTATCATGTGCCAGTTCTGTATTATTTTTTAATTATCATCCATAAAACAAGTAAATCCACCGGGCGAAGCCAGGCACTATTGCTAGTTATATAATAAGATTGATGAACTACCATGAGATGTCAATATAACTTCTGTAAAATCATTCTTAAAGGAAGTTCACTAATTATTGTCGATTATGTCACACACCGAGTTCCTCGACAACACACCAATCCCTTATTTTGTTTTCAGGAATATGGTAGCCGATAACTTAGATGTTAGTCCACTTAAAACAACAAACAACAGGAATCTGGCAACCCTAAGCCCCAGTGACAGAAACGAGAATATGAGGGGATATAAATCCCAACAGTGGTTGTAACAAGTTATTACAAACCTATCTTTCGCTATCATTCGTATGTTTTCCAGTCTTTCACACTGTTGCAAAGATCTACAGTACTTTCATAGGACTAACCACCTGGGAATGTGGCTGGGAGCCAGGCATAAGTTCCATTCACAGAAGCGCAGGGGAATAGGACCGGCCGCATTTCCACCCCGTGGGTCACCGATTGTACTTGGCCAATCAATTGCTATTGTTTTTAAACTTGTTATTTTATCGTAGAGTGATGCCAAACAATGTAGGCTATAATTTACATTGTCTTCGGAAATTAATACCGGGATGAAAATAACCACTACATGCATCATCTTTTGTCCGTGTGTGTGTGTATGAGCGTCCGTGTGAGTGTCTCCCACCCCTCTAATAAAATCTAAATGGCTATTTTGGCCGACCATGACCGTACCCTTCAAATTTTGTTACATCTCACCAATCCAACATGGCGGTTGTACGAAATATTTGACCGGCATTTTATATCTCCGAAACTATTACTGATATCACCCTGAAATTCTGTATGGCGATAAAGGGCACAACTAGAAGTTCACCTACGTGACTTTCAAATATCTGTTAACTACAAAAGGAACATGGTGGCCAAGCGAAGTTAAAAATTTAAATAGACTTTTCTCGCGATTTAACCATCCGAATGCAGTCAAACATGGTGCAGAAAATGTGTATACACATTGTAATGGGCTGACATCTAATTTAGTTCAAT
Source organism: Meconema thalassinum (assembly GCA_946902985.2). Classification (NCBI taxonomy): domain Eukaryota; kingdom Metazoa; phylum Arthropoda; class Insecta; order Orthoptera; family Tettigoniidae; genus Meconema; species Meconema thalassinum. The sequence goes on from OX336396.1 coordinate 169,444,653, forward strand.
TGTTTACGTAACCTCAAGATGGTGGCCGTGAGAAATTTTAAAATTAAGTTTTTATTTCTTGTGTCCCAATGATGCGATCGAGGTCAACGTTTGAATAATGAACCTACGCAATAATCTTCATTTAGTAGTTCATAACTCGATGGCCTAAAATCCAACATGACGACCATTCGAAATATTTAGATGGTTCTCAATATCATTTAATCTATGACAGCAATCAAACTGAAATTTCGTATGTTGATAGAGGCTATACACATAAGTTCACCTATAGGACTTTCAATAACCTGGTGAGCACAAATCCAACATGGCGGCGACGCGGAATGTAAATATTTAAATGGCCGTTTCTCGTGATTTAACCATCCGAGCGCAGTGAAACTTGGTACGGTATATGCTTGTACAAATTTTTATCCACTGGCATCTAATTTACCTAAATTGTTTTCATAACCACAAGATGCCGGCTGTGCGACATTTTAAAATCTCAATTTAATTTCTTGTGTCCTAATCATGCGATTGAAGTTTGAATAACACACCTACACAATAATCTTCATGTAATCGTACTCTCTCGCTTCCTTCCTTCCTCTGTAGCTTCCTTCCTCTCCTTCTTTCTCCTCTAGCTTAGTGCCTTCCTCTCCATTTTCCTCTCTAGCTTCCTTCCTCTCTACATTCCTCTCTAGCTTCCTACCTTCCTCTCATTCCTTCCTCTCTAGCTTCCTACGTTCCTCTCTAGCTTCCTACCTTTCTCTCCTTCCTTCTTCTCTAGCTTCCTACCTTCCTCTCCTTCCTTTTTCTCTAGCTTCCTACCTTCCTCTCCTTCCTTCTTCTCTAGCTTCCTACCTTCCTCTCCACCCTTCTTCTCTAGCTTCCTACCTTCCTCTCCTTCCTTCCTCTCTAGCTTCCTACCTTCCTCTCTAGCTTCCTACCTTCCTCTCCTTCCTTTCTCCCTTCCTCTCCTTCCTTCCTCTCTAGCTTCCTAACGTCCTCCCCTCCCTTCCTCTCTAGCTTCCTTTCTTCCTCTCTAGCTTCCTACCTTCCTCTCCTTCTTTCCTCTCTAGCTTCCTACCTTCCTCTCCTTCCTTTCTCTCTAGCTTCCTTCCTTCCTCTCTAGCTTCCTACCTTCCTCTCCTTCCTTTCTCCCTTTCTCTCCTTCCTTCCTCTCTAGCTTCCTACCTTCCTCACTTCCCTTCCTCTCTAGCTTCCTACCTTCCTCTCCTTCCTTCCTCTCTAGCTTCCTACCTTCCTCTCCTCCCTTCCTCTCTAGCTTCCTACCTTCCTCTCTTCCCTTCCTCTCTAGCTTCCTACCTTCCTCTCTTCCCTTCCTCTCTAGCTTCCTACCTTCCTCTCCTTCCTTCCTATCTAGCATCCTTCCTTCCTCTCTAGCTTCCTACCTTCCTCTCCTTCCTTTCTCCCTTCCTCTCCTTCCTTCCTCTCTAGCTTCATACCTTCCTCTCCTCCCTTCCTCTCTAGCTTCCTACCTTCCTCTCTTCCCTTCCTCTCTAGCTTCCTACCTTCCTCTCCTTCCTTCCTCTCTAGCTTCCTACCTTCCTCTCTTCCCTTCCTCTCTAGCTTCCTACCTTCCTCTCCTCCCTTCCTCTCTAGCTTCCTCCTTCCTCTCTAGCTTCCTACCTTCCTCTCTTCCCTTCCTCTCTAGCTTCCTACCTTCCTCTCTAGCTTCCTACCTTCCTCTCCTTCCTTCCTCTCTAGCTTCCTACCTTCCTCTCCTCCCTTCCTCTCTAGCTTCCTACCTTCGTCTCCTTCCTTCCTCTCTAGCTTCCTACCTTCCTCTCTTCCCTTCCTCTCTAGCTTCCTACCTTCCCCTCCTTCCTTCCTATCTAGCATCCTTCCTTCCTCTCTAGCTTCCTCCCTTCGTCTCCTTCCTTTCTCCCTTCCTCTCCTTCCTTCCTCTCTAGCTTCATACCTTCCTCTCCTCCCTTCCTCTCTAGCTTCCTACCTTCCTCTCTTCCCTTCCTACCTTCGTCTCCTTCCTTCCACTCTAGCTTCTACCTTCCTCTCCTCCCTTCCTCTCTAGCTTCCTACCTTCCTCTCTAGCATCCTACCTTCCTCTCTAGCTTCCTACCTTCCTCTCCTTCCTACCTCTCTAGCTTCTACCTTCCTCTCCTCCCTTCCTCTAGCTTCCTACGTTCCTCTCTTTCCTTTCTCTCTAGCTTCCTTCCTTCCTCTCTAGCTTCCTACCTTCCTCTCCTTCCTTCCTCTCTAGCTTCCTACCTTCCTCTCCTTCCTTTCTTCCTTCCTCTTCTCCCTTCCTCTCTAGCTTCCTACTTTCCTCTCCTCCCTTCCTCTCTAGCTTCCTACCTTCCTCTCCTCCCTTACTCTCTAGCTTCCTACCTTCCTCTCCTCCCTTCCTCTCTAGCTTCCTTCCTTCCTCTCTAGCTTCCTACCTTCCTCTCCTCCCTTCCTCTCTAGCTTCCTACCTTCCTCTCCTTCCTTTCTTCCTTCCTCTTCTCCCTTCCTCTCTAGCTTCCTACTTTCCTCTCCTCCCTTCCTCTCTAGCTTCCTACCTTCCTCTCCTCCCTTCCTCTCTAGCTTCCTACCTTCCTCTCCTCCCTTCCTCTCTAGCTTCCTTCCTTCCTCTCTAGCTTCCTACCTTCCTCTCCTTCCATCCTCTCTAGCTTCCTACCTTCCTCTCCACCCTTCCTCTCTAGCTTCCTTCCTTACTCTCTAGCTTCCTACCTTCCTCTCCTTCCTTCCTCTCTAGCTTCCTTCCTTCCTCTCTAGCTTCCTACCTTCCTCTCCTTCCTTTCTCCCTTCCTCTCCTTCCTTCCTCTCTAGCTTCGTACCTTCCTCTCCTCCCTTTCTCTCTAGCTTCCTTCCTCACCTCCCCTCCTCTCTAGCTTCCTACCTTCCTCTCCTCCCTTCCTCTCCTTCCTTCCTCACCTTCCTTCCTCTCTAGCTTCCTACCTTCCTCTCCTTCCTTCCTCTCTAGCTTCCTACCTTCCTCTCCTTCCTTCCTCTCTAGCTTCCTACCTTCCTCTCCTCCCTTCCTCTCTAGCTTCCTACCTTCCTCTCCTCCCTTCCTCTCTAGCTTCCTACCTTCGTCTCCTTCCTTCCTCTCTAGCTTCCTACCTTCCTCTCTAGCTTCCTAACTTCCTCTCTAGCTTCCTACCTTCCTCTCCTTCCTTTCTCCCTTCCTCTCCTTCCTTCCTCTCTACCTTCCTTCCCTCCTCTCTAGCTTCCTACCTTCCTCTCTAGCTTCCTACCTTCCTCTCCTTCCCTCCTCTCTAGCTTCCTACCTTTCTCTCCTTCCTTCTTCTCTAGCTTCCTACCTTCCTCTCTAGCTTCCTACCTTCCTCTCCTTCCTTCCTCTCTAGCTTCCTACCTTCCTCTCCTCCCTTCCTCTCTACCTTCCTACCTTCCTCTCCTTCCTTCCTCTCTAGCTTCCTACCTTCCTCTCCTTCCCTCCTCTCTAGCTTCTACCTTCCTCTCCTTCCCTCCTCTCTAGCTTCCTCCCTTCCTCTCCTCCCTTCCTCTCTAGCTTCGTACCTTCCTCTCCTCCCTTTCTCTCTAGCTTCCTTCCTTCCTCACCTCCCTTGCTCTTTTGCTTCCTACCTTCCTCTCCTCCCTTCCTCTCCTCGCTTCCTCTCTAGCATCCTACTTTCCTCTCTTTCCTTTCTCTCTAGCTTCTACCTTCCTCTCCTCACTTTCTCTCTAGCTTCCTACCTTCCTCTCCTCCCTTCCTCTCCTTCCTTCCTCTCCTTCCTTCGTCTCTAGCTTCCTACCTTCCTCTCTAGCTTCCTACCTTCCTCTCCTTCCTTCCTCTCTAGCTTCCTTCCTTCCTCTCTAGCTTCCTACCTTCCTCTCCTTCCGTCCTCTCTAGCTTCCTACCTTCCTCTCCTCCCTTCCTCTCTAGCTTTCTTCCTCTCCTCCCTTCCTCTCTAGCTCCCTTCCTTCCTCTCTAGCTTCCTACCTTCCTCTCCTTCCTTTCTCCCTTCCTCTCTATCTTCTACCTTCCTCTCCTTCCTTCCTCTCTAGCTTCCTTCCTTCCTCTCTAGCTTGTACCTTCCTCTCCTTCCTTTCTCCCTTCCTCTCTAGTTTCCTGGCTGCTGAACAAGTTGTCCCTAGCCCATAAATGAAGCAACATCAGCAACGAAGCAAATGACGGTACGGTAGTCCATATTGGCTAAGTAACTAAACTCCAGCATCTCTTCGACGTTTTTGCCGTGCCTGTTGCGGTGTTTCACGTAGACAACAATCGGATTGATTTGCTGGAGTTTACCAATAAACTAGTTAACTTGAAAACAATAGATCAGAGATAATACCGTACTATCTAGTAATCATGGTCGTTAATCCTCCCTATACTATTGGCTAGTGAAAAGATCGATGCTCACTTCCTCGCTCATAAAGCAAGAAAGAAAATTTAATGGAAGATTACGGACCGGCGTAGGTACAGGAAATGGATGCGATTGAAAGAAGTGAACTTACTGCATGTTTTACAACCATCTTAACAGCTGATTGCCTCTCGCCCACTCTCAGGTAAAACGCAAGCAATTCATTCGTCAGAGCGGATGCAGCAATTACTAAGGCCACCCTCAAGGGGAGGCCAGGTAAGGGTGATAGTGTTCTCAGTGGCGAAACATCGAGATATCTGCCGATAATGATGAGGATGAGAGTGAAAATAACACTAGCATTAGCACTACGAATGTCACTGCCGCTAATAGCTTCATAGTGTAAGGTGCGTTCAAAAAGTAACGAGCCGGAGGCTGGAATGCGCAAACCGGTGACGACATCGGCTAATCGTGGCGTGTGTAACGAGGTGTGGTTCCAGCCAGAGCGTAGAAGGTCACAGCCCGTCGCTAGAGGGCACGCGTGCACGTCATGTAATGATACAAAGTGAGCAGCAGCAAGCATCAATCGTCCAACGCTGCCAGTCGCATTGCAAACAGTGACATGGAGGCGTCAACCGAAGAACAAAGAGGTGTTGTTTGGTTTCTGACAGTGGAAGGAGTACGGGGAACGGACATTCATCGCCGAGTGTCACAAGTGTACGTTGAACACTGCATGAAAAATGCAAGGGTCAAGGCGTGGCACAAGAGCTTCAGGGAAGGACGGGTGTCGTTAGCCGATGATGCCCGGTCTGGGGCACACCCCTGCATTACCGATGACAACCTCCAGCTGGTTGATGCACTCATTACCCAGGACCGCCGAGTGACAGTGAACGCCAAAGCCACCGTGGTCACTCCACGACAATGCACGACCTCATACGGCCATCACATTCGTGGCACTCCTGCAGAAATTCAAATGGGAGGTTCTCGGCCACCCTCCATACAGTCCAGACCTCTCTCCCTGTGATTACGCCATATTTGGTCCCCTGAAAAGGGTTTTGCGGGGCCAAAGATTCACCTCGGACGCCGACATCCAGCTGTACGTGCGGAACTGGTTAACATCGCAGCCCAGGGAATTTTATGAGACAGCCATTCACCGCCTCGTGTCACAGTGGGACAAGTGCCTCAACAGCCAGGGCCAATACTTTCTGTAATTATGCCTCCGGCTCGTTACTTTTTGAACGCACCTTAGTAGCTTTAAACAAACTTGCATACTAGAAGAAGTAGTCATTTTTGTTAATCATTTTAGGGCTTTGGGACATATTGGTCATCAACTCAGTGTACTGTACTTTTATCCATGTTACAACTTGCCACGCTACTCCCAGACAGACCCCAGTCCATTAACATATGTACGAGGGAAATCGGAGTGTAACGCACAATCATTTTTTCTCCCATGGTATTGCAGCTAGAATGCTGACATTTCACGACGATTTACACTGACCGGCAAAAAAGTGTAACAGTTAAAAAAGTAATATAAATAGTACAAAATTAGCCATGAAAAAGATGTAATCACATTTTGAAAGCTTTTCACGCATTAGAACAAACATCTGAAACATCCGTGAATAGAAATTGATAATATGACATTTCGTAGGGTGGTTTATAACCACAATTACCCCCAATCTTCGATGAGTCTATCATAATGGTTTTATGGCGAGAAGCGCATTGTAAGCGTTTAAGGTTTATGAGTGTTGCCGCTCGCTTATTGTTGTTCTAGGGATAACGACTGTCATTTGTTGAACACCTGTGAACCATTGCCATACATTTTAGTAAGTTATCCATGTTCAGTTCACACTAAAACATGCCCCTTAGCCGTGAAGGAGCTACACAGGCAGTTGCATTGGTGGAGGATGGTCGCAGCTTCCGTTATGTTGCTGAGGTCATTGGATCATCTCTCTGTAGCATTCACCGTGCAGTGCAACGTTACAGAGAACTCCAAACATACAACAGGAGACGAGGGTCAGGCCGTAGATGAAGCACAAGTGCCAGGGATGACAGATTTCTCACCCTGTAAGTTCTGCGTGATCGCCATACCACAGCAGTCCAGGCACGAAATCAACTGGGAAATGTCAGAAATGTGAGAGTGAGTGAGCGAACAGTGAGAAGAAGGTTTGAAGAAGCTTATCTTTCGTTCAGGAGACCTGCACGTGGACCCGCACTCGAACGACATCACAGAGAGGCGCGTCTTCGCTTCGCAAGGCAGCGTCTGGAATGGACCCACGAGCAGTGGGCCTCTGTTCTCTTCACTGAAGTTTGTGCTACAGAGAGCATTTTGTTTTCATTTGCAGCTCTAGCGAGAGAAGCCTGAACTACGAAAAAATATGGCACGCATGTTACTGTCGTCAACTTGTGAAGAGCAGCGAAGTGTAGGTCGATATTTGTGGGTCAAAGGGCATAAACCAAGTGAAATTCACAGGGACATGCGTGGCGTGCATGGGGATGACTGTATGAACCGTAACAATGACTCCAGGTGGTGTGCATTCTTCCAAGAGGACCGTGTGAACCTTAAAGATTCCCCACGCTCCGAGTGGCAGGTAACAGCTGCAATCCCGCAGAATGTCCGAGCAATTGAGGCAATCATTTTGAAAGACCGGCGTGTGCAACTGTGAACCTTATCGCAGACGTTCAACATTTTCTATGGTATGGTGTACGACTTTGTTCATCACATGTTGAAATTCCGTAAAAGTTAGTGCTCGCTGGGTGCCTAAGAACCTGACAGACAACCACAAGGGCCAGCGAATGATGACAAGTTTGGATCATTTAACGCGTTACGCCGCAGAAGGAATCGTCACTTGTGATTAGTCGCGGTCTTGCCACTACACGCCCGAAACCAAGCAGGCCTCTATGGAATGGAATCATGATGGTTCCCCAGTACGAAAAAGACTCAATCTGATAGGAAAGACGAGTCGGAGAGGAGAGATGTTTCTGGCGACTTCTAATGAAGAGAAGAGATAGATTGGAGGACACATACTAAGACACCCAGGAATAGCAAGCTTGGATATGGAAGGAAGGGTCGAGGACAAGAACTGTAGGGGTAGACCAAGTTTAGAATATTTTAAACAGATTACCTCGGATGTAGGGTGTGGTAGCTATGTAGAGGTGAAACGATTAGCTCAGGACAGGGAGGCATGGACAGCTGCTTCAAACCAGTCAATAGACTGAAGACTCAAACACAGGAAAGAGCTTGTGATAGTGTTCTGGGATATGTGTGTTGTGTTATTGGTGGACTTGGCTGAACACGGGACCACTTGGAAAGCTGCAGCCTACATTAGAACATTGGTTAAGTTGCGTCGTGCCCAGGGTGACAAACGCCACAACATTAATGCTCGCAGCCAGTTGGCATTTGAGGGTGCGAGAGTCGTGTCAGTAGATTTACTGGCACGTTAAAGATCGCCTTCGGGGCTAAATTCGGGCACCCAGTTGTTAAAAGGGACGTAAAACCAATAACATTATTACTATTATTAACATTAATGCTGACGGTGTGAAAGTTCTTCATGTCAATGCCCGCCCCCATGTTGCTGCTCCTGTTCATGAGTGGGAGGTGCTCCAGCATCCACCATATAGCCCAGAACTGTGGCGTCTTCTTTTCATCTTTATTCTCACTATTATCTCGTAGTGGTATACATCAGCGATCACTTCAGTTGTAAACCTTTCCATAGTACCTGCTCGACTGATATGAAACTATAAAAGGGTCCTTTCCGAACACATACGCCACATGCCGAGCTTCAAGCATGTGGCATGTAACTATAAAAGAAGCCTAAATAGATCAGTCAATTGCGATGCCTGCACTGAAGAATTTTCTTGCGGGCAGCCCTAGATATTTTATTGGACAGTGATATTGTGTTCTGAAGTCTTACCGTGACGAAAGCACTGTTTCTTAACTCCCCCTAGTCTGGAAATATCTCAGGTTGAGGTGAACGGAATGCCATGTTAAACAAAACATTCGTAGGGAATAGCGGCTAAACTGCCTAAAAATAGGTGACATAGCGTCGGTAGAGCTCAGTAGACCTTAAATACACCAATTAAAGGCTCATTCATCTGTGAAATATGTGAATAAAGCTAAAGTTTACTTTTATGCATACAACAAAATATTTCACATGTTCTCCATTATATAATGGTGTACATAACTTCTTACATAATCATTTCTTAGATGCTTGAGAAAATCGTTGCTTAAACTCGATAAGTATTTCAGTAATTCTCCAGTTCAGTTTGTTCGTTGCCAAATGATCAGAAAGCGGGTGGTATTGTCCTCTACGATTGGGAAAAGGTTTTGTTTTCCTCTTGAGTTATAATGAATGGCCGGCAGGAGAAAAGGAGACACAAATACCGCTCCCAGGTTGTTGACCTCTGAAGCCTCCAGCAGCACTTCGCTGACAGAACAAAACTAGACGCTCTCTGCAAGATAGTGAGACTTGGTGTAAAAATAGTCCCCTACACTGCGTCTGTATACATAGGTTTATCTTTATCGACTGAATGCCGTTGTTGTCTTATTTAAGGGTTTGAGTCATTGTGGAGAAATAATCCCGTGAATATGCGATTGTGTTTGACAGTGTTTGTGAAATCTGTGAGGACCTCTCATGGTGTAGCGGCTAGCATTCTTGGCAGTCACATCAGGGATCACGGTTTGATTCCAGGCTCTGCTTAGCCGGCTCTGCTAACAAATTTAATTCTGGCCTGAGGCAGAAAATTAGTTGTGTGCTGTACCCTAGCCCCCCTCAATGAAAAGAAAAATATTTAGAAATGTTATTTATAGAAAGCTGGCCCCGTGGTGTTGGGGTAGCGCACCTGCCTCTCACCCGGAGGCCCCGGGTTCGATTCCCGGCTCTGTCAGAGATTTTAAATACTAGCGTGAGGGCTAGAACGGGGTGCACTCACCCTCGTGAGGACAATTGAGTAGCTGTCTGACAGTGAGGCAGCGCCCCGATCCTGAAAACCAAGATTAACGGCCGAGGGGACCCTATGCGCTGAGCACGCGTCACCCCAATATCTGCAGGCCAGATAGCTGGGCAGCGCAGCGGTCACTTGGTAAGCCTAGCCTATTATATTATTTATAGAAACACTCGCTCGGAAACACCTGATGCTCTCTATTGAATTTTACATACAGAACCAATGCTCATTCCTCATATAAAATTAATTAAACACACAATAACACCTGCAATTACAAAATATTCACGAATATTTGCGCAAAAACAGAACTTTTCAGCATTAGGCTAAAATGAAACCAGCAACGTCGTAATTCAAAATTCCATGTTGTTCTACTATAGTGAAATTTACAAACTAGATGTTCCGTAATTAAAGAAAATCACAATATCACGTCCTTATTTTGTCTACAGAATAGGTAAGTTGGGACAGCCGACGGCTTCCTCTATATCTCCACCCTCCCCCGTTTGCATTACGCGATTCCCCCTAAAATGCTAACGCAGAGTCTGGTTGGTTGGTTCCTCAGTTTAGGGGCTGCGACAACGCGGTCATGTAGCCCCGTGTACTTTGGGTGTGTGTAGAATCTGCCTGATAACCGGTGTTAATAGTGATGTCTGTATTAGTGTGTGTATCTGTTTGAATTCAAGTAAGGACTGCAGACATTGATTTTTTTCAAGTAGTTCCTACTTTTGCCGCCAAACGCCACCGTCAATGACCAACTACTTCAGAACTTAGTTACCAGGTGCCACCGCAGTCGGCTCTTGATGACAAACGTAGGAACCTAAGAACATTAGTCAAATGTTTAACCTATATATAGTTTAACTTCACACAGGTGTAATTAGTGGAAGGTTCTTTAACATGCCATAAATCCATGACAGGGGACCGCCGGCTTTACTTCCCCTCCGAAGGAAAGCATACTGAGGGATTTTCAACGTTCTTAAAATATCCGATGACTTCGGCCGGGTTAACGCAGAGTCTGCCACGTTATCAATTTGTGTGACCAGTGCTGCCACTATATGATCGAACGAAGAATCGCTTTATGTCTTTGCTCTGGTCGTGTCTGTTGCCTCTACAGCACAGCGGAAAATTTGAGCACCCATTGCCAAAAGGCCAAGTTCATGTTTACTGGCAATAAACGTAGACATTCTCGTTGAGTTGCGATCTACACAGCCAGTCCTGACGTGGAGTGGAGCGTACGACCAGGGGCGGGAATCTTAGATTACCACGTGGCGACCGTTATTCTCTGTTTGGGTACGAACTCAAATAATATTTACTGAGAGAAACAATTGAAATTGAAAGGCACCTATTAAGCAACGTTCTTAAAATATCCGATGACTTCGGCCGAGTATTGTATTTGGTCTTGTATTAAGCACGTGAGGTTCATGATTGTTAACACTATCTAGTGATTTTAGATAGATAGATAGATAGATAATGCCTTTATTGGTGGCGAAGTTAGGGCTCAAGGCCTCTTACACTTAACCACTAGAAGAGTATACATCTACATGACTTATAATTACAAATACCAATAGCACAAATAATATTAATAGCAATAAGAATAGTGATAATATGAATAATGATAGAATCATTAATCTCAAAAATACACAAAGTAAAGTACCCTTAAATGACGTAACTACAGTAATCCGATCATTCATCTCATTCGTTCATTCAATATTTTTCCAGGAAGTCAGCGGGATCCACCCAGGAAATACTCGCAGCAAGCCACTTTAAACTTGCGATGAGAGGGATTGTCTCTAATGCTCGCAGTTAGCAAATTCCATGACCTGGACGCAGAGATTATGAACGAGCGGTTGTAAACAGCAGTACGGTTTATAGGTATGGCAAGAGAGGAGCCAGATCTCGTATTGTGGTCATGATAGGACGAGAGGTAAGAAAACGGTGAAACAAGATAGGGCTATTAGTGGAAAGTATTTTGTGCAGTAGTGATAACATGTGGAGTTCACGACGCTGGTGCACTCGAAGCCACGACAGCTCCTTATAATAGGGTGATATATGATCATCATATCGCAGGCCAAAGATATATCTTAGACAGTTGTTGAGGCACCGGTCCAGTTTCTTGTTACTGTCGCAGGTTATTTCAGTCAACACAGTGTCACAGTAGTCAAATATAGGTAGTATCAGAGAGCGAATTAGTTGTACTTTAAGTCGAACAGAGAATACATTACCGAATCGTTTCAGAAGATAAAAGCATTTATGTACTTTATTGCATGTGTTTATCACCTGTTTAGTCCAGTTTAAGGTCTTAGTCATAATAATTCCTAAGTTTGTCACTGAAGTAGAGTAGGGTATGATTTTATTGTTTAAAATTATTGGAGAGATGTCACGTTGCTTGAGGAAATATAAGTTTTTACTGGTACCGAAAATAATCACTTGAGTTGTATTTGGGTTTATTAATAAACTGTTTTTATAAGCATAGTCATTAAGCTGTTGTAGGTCAGCATTTATTTTAATAATTGCATTATTGATATCACTCTGTTTTGAATGATAGTAGATTTGTACATAATCTGCATACACTTGCAATTTGCAGAAATTAAGGGCTTTTGATATGTCATTTATTTGGATTATAAATAACAGTGGCCCAAGAACCGAACCCAGAGCGACACCGAGTGTCTATTGTGTTGGCTCTGCACAGAAACAAATGACTAGCGGCTAGGATCATATGGTTTGATTAGAGAATCATATAACGTGGTCATTCTTCTGTTCCCAATAACATTATTGTTATTATTCAAATGAGGTATAATTGCATTTGTTTGTGTAGCTAGTTGAGGGATTATATTTATTTAATTTTGTTGTTCATATTTTAAATCAGAGTGTGATACTGATGAATGGTAACTACATCCCAGATTTCCACGCTATGGATGTAGGCTTGCCAGACGTTCCGTTTCTTGTTTTGTTCCGCGTTCCGTTTTAATCTTTAACGGAACGCCAAATATTCCGTTTTGTTGATTATTTTGATAATATACCGGTATTCAATTTTGCACCAATTTTCAAATGTCCCGCTACAGAATTGATTGTAACATCTAGCTTGTTTTCTGGTGGCACAGGTACATCTTTGAAAGAGAAAATGATTTCTATGTCTGTGTCTGATAGATGGGTACATGTTATAGATTTATTAGGGGCAACAACATTAAGGAATATCATAGTCCTTGTGAAGTTCATACTCAGCATTTTCAACTCCAATGCTTTTACAGAGAGAGTTTTTTCTGTCATGATTATAAAATGGAGAGATGATAGAAACAGAAGCTCCATTAGATTGATAAAACAAGAATTGTTCACATATTACACTTATGACGAAAATTTTAGTGAATTTTATCAGAAGGTACTTACAAATAAAACAAGATGTTCAGTAAAGAACATATACCCTACTTTCTCCTAAATGCATGGGTATTGTTATAACTCTTTGTCCTTTAAAAGGAGTATAATGGAATGTTGGTTGTAGTAGCTTGTTGAAATACAACGTGCTATAGGGATATTAAACATGAATATGAGGTGCCCTTTGCTAGTGCTACCTCTGTAAAAAAAAATCATTCAATTCGGTTTCACCGTGTTTGAATTGATATGGGGAATGGATTTGCACACATACATGGCCGCTGTTTGCAAACTATTGGGCTGATGACCTTGTAGTCAGTCATAAGAAGCTTTCCACAAAAAGGCATGTTGTTGCAAAATCTGGTAGAGATCAAATTATTAGGATGGTCGTAATTTGATTTAAGCTTTTAACATTTGGGTGGCCGTCATTCCGTTTCCGTCATGATGGCGGCGATATAAAACATGACACTGAGGTGCCCTTTGCTAGTGCTATCTCTGTACCAAATTTCGTTCAATTCGGTTTCACCGTGTTTGAATAGATAGGGGGAATCGATTTGCACATATACTTGGCCACCATCTGCAAACTATTGGGCTGATGATCTTGCAGTTTGGTCAAAATATGCTTCCCACATAAAGATATGCTGTTGCAAAATTTGGTAGAGACTAGATTATTAGGGTGGTCGTAATTACATTTTAGCTTTTAACATTTGGGTGGCCGCGATTACGTTTCCGTCAAGTTGGCGGTGATATAAAACATGACACTGAGGTGCCCTTTACTAGTGCTACCCCTGTACCAAATTTCGTTCCATTCGGTTTCACCGTGTTCGAATTGATAGGGGGAATCGATTTTCACACAAAGATGGCCGCCATCCGCAAAATATTAGGCTAATGACCTATTAGTCTGGTCAAAGGATGCTCCCTCCATAAAGGTATGTTGTTGCAAAATTTGGTAGAGATCGAATGATAAGGTTAATCGTAATTTGATTTAAGCTTTGATCACTTGTGTGGCCGCCATTAAGTTTCTGTCAAGATAGCGGCGATATAAAACATGACACTGAGTTGCCCTTTGCTTGTGCTACCTCTGTACCAAATTTCGTTCCATTCGGTTTCACCGTGTTTGAATTATTAGGGGTAATCGATTTTGACACAAAGATGGCCGCCATCCGCAAACTATTAGGCTAATGACCTATTAGATTTGTCAAAGGATGCTTCCTCCATAAAGGTATGTTGTTGCAAAATTTGGTAGAGATCGGATGATTAGGTTAGTCGTAATTTGATTTAAGCTTTGAACATTTGTGTGGCCGCCATTACGTTTCCGTCAAGATGGCGGCGATATAAAACATGACACTGGGGTGCCCTTTGCTAGTGCTACCTCTGTACCAAATTTCATTCCATTCGGTTTCACCGTGTTCGAATTAATAGGGGTAATCGATTTTGACACAAAGATGGCCGCCATCCACAAACTATTAGGCTAATGACCTATTAGATTTGTCAAAGGATGTTCCCTCCATAAAGGTATGTTGTTGCAAAATTTGGTAGAGATCGGATGATTAGGTTAGTCGTAATTTGATTTAAGCTTTGAACATTTGTGTGGCCGCCATTACGTTTCCGTCAAGATGGCGGCGATATAAAACATGACACTGGGGTGCCCTTTGCTAGTGCTACCTCTGTACCAAATATCATTCCATTCGGTTTCACCGTGTTCGAATTAATAGGGGTAATCGATTTTGACACAAAGATGGCCGCCATCCACAAACTATTAGGCTAATGACCTATTAGATTTGTCAAAGGATGCTCCCTCCATAAAGGTATGTTGTTGCAAAATTTGGTAGAGATCGGATGATTAGGTTAGTCGTAATTTGATTTAAGCTTTGAACATTTGTGTGGCCGCCATTACGTTTCCGTCAAGATGGCGGCGATATAAAACATGACACTGGGGTGCCCTTTGCTAGTACTACCTCTGTACCAAATTTCGTTCCATTCGGTTTCACCGTGTTCGAATTAATAGGGGCAATCGATTTTCACACAAAGATGGCCGCCATCCGCAAACTATTAGGCTGATGACCTATTAGTTCAGTCAAAGGATGCTGCCCTCATAAAGGTATGTTGTTGCAAAATTTGGTAGAGATCGGATGATTAGGTTAGTCGTAATTTGATTTAAGCTTTCAACATTTGTGTGGCCGCCATTACGTTTCCTTCAAGATGGCGGCGATATAAAACATGACAGAGGTGTCCTTTGCTAGTGCTACCTTTGTACCAAATTTCGTTCAATTTGCACTCACCGTGTTCGAATTGATAGGGGGGACATACATTCAGAGTACACTCACTCACACACACACACACACACACACACACAGACTCACACAGACAGACACACTTTTTTTTCGCCCTGTAGTGATCTCATAAGTCTACTTTCATTTTTTGCAAAAATCGAAAGTAGGCTAATATTGGAGGAACTAAGCCAACATGGACCGACGGCAAAGCTCTGGAAACAATATTTCGAGATGGTCACTCTGCTGAAACAGTTTGTGTATGCAGAAAGAAGTGGAAACTGGCAACTACATCTAGACTCCATTCAGAAGATGCTGCCTATTTCCACGCTAGTGGTCACTTTTTGTATGCGAAATCTTGCCACTTATATCTGCAAGATATGTTCGATCTACGATCCAAACTTACTCCATCCGAATATGACCAATTTACGACCAATGGCTTTTTTTACGGTGCGGAGAACCGATAGGTTTTGGTCGGGGATTTGATCCGATATGACCATAGAACAAACGCTTATGCGATCGATGAAAAGTAGCGGTGGTCTTACGCACGGGCGCGGCATAACCAACAGCGTACTGGCGCAGTGGATTCTCGCGATGCCTGCTCTGTTCGACATAAATGAACAAATGGAATCATTTTGCAATATTACGTTTTCGACTACAGAACAGCATGTGGATACACGGTGTGGGCGGATCTCGCGGGATGATGCGGACTTGAGAAAATTTGTGGATGGTTATCAACTCAAGATCCCTTTCCTCGTGGAAAACACATTGTTTCGTTAAGCACAGGAGTTGTCGGGGATGGACAAATCACTTGCCATATGGCCTATGAAATTGGAATAGCAGCACAAAAAGGCATAACCGGCAACAACTTTCGCGATGTGAAGTTCCTTAGAAAAAATCGGGTGAGGCCTCTCCGCGCGGTAAATTCGAAAATAAAAATTCGTAACACGGATATTCCTGTTGATCCTCTTGTGCTTTTCCAACGCATTTGCCTTGCAAAGAAATCCGATGCACAATTGAAACAATATTTCCAAGTCCGCTGAACGTCTTCGACGATCGCACAAGCATGATGCTGCTAATGTTTTTCTTGATGAGTCCATGACGGCAGCTATGCCACAAGCAAAATTTTTGTCTAATGACACAAACAAACGAAGATTGATCGACTTGTTGCTCGTCAAATTCGAAAGCGAAGGAATCGAAACCAGACAAGCTCCAGAAGATGCCGATGTGCTCATCGTTACCACCGCACTCGAGTTATCTCGGCCAGACAATTCGGTCATTATAGTGGCTGAAGATATAGATATCCTGGTCAGCTTGGCTGCTCGTGTGCCACGCTCCACGAAAATGTATTTTAAGAAACCCGGCAAAGGTTCAACCAAACAACAAATATTTTGCACAAGTTTCAATCTCCCGCCGTGTGTGCAAGAACACTTCCTCTTTTTGCATGCGTTTAGTGGGTGCGATACAACGTCTTCGTTTCACAGGCAGGGCATAATGAAATTCGTAACACTGCTGAAGAGTAATAAGGAACTGCAGACAGCTGTTAGGGTTTTCCGAGACGTGAACGCAAACCCCGATGAAATTGACAAAGTGGGCCAGTTGGTTTTGGCTAGGCTTAATGACAACAAAACCACGGGAAATAACCTGAATGAGTTTCGGTTCCACTTGTTTGCGAAATCTCTAAGCAAACATCCATTTAATCTCACAAGCTTACCTCCCACTGAATCAGCGGCACGTGAGCACTCTATAAGAACATACCATCAAATCCAAACATGGTATGGAAATGACACAAATCCACTGGATTGGGGCTGGAAAAATTCTCAATGTGGTTTGGCTCCCATACCTGCGACGAGGGGTCCGGTGCCACAAACGCTTCTAAACACAGTGTCCCGCAAATGTTCGAAAGGATATAACGCAGCGTGTGGCTGCAGGAAAACGGGTCTCCGATGCTCCAAAATCTGCATGAATTGTATAGGACGGTCATGTACAAATGCTGCCGAGGAAGATGATATGGATGATTGTGACGGAGACATCGATGTTAATCTTGAGCACCCTGTGACGTCGGCAAATGTATCGATACAGACGATGAAAGCGATGACGGAGACATTGAGGCAGACGATCAAGACTGCCAGCCTTCATCAAAACGGTTAAAAATCGACTAACTTTGACATTTAAGCTGTGGATTAGGCCTCCTGGGGACACCACTTGAAAAAAAACGCGCCATTTACTCTACCGCCAAGTGGTGTGGAAAAGAGTGATTTTATGCCAATACATCGCAATTATAATACTAATGGTAGTGTACCCGTTCGTCCTGGGGATGCGATGACCCATCTGCTATTACATCGCATTCCGGGAGTTCCAGGACAGAGCGGAGTTAAATGAACCTCTAGTCAAATAAGGAATGTGTCGGAAATTCAGCTGAGTTATCGAAAAAGCAGTTGGGTAACACGAGACAAAGTATCTCTAGGGTCGTTACGGGCTTAAGTTTAATAAAAATAAATGCAAATATAAATGGGCGCCATCAACTGAATTCCTAGCAAACCACCTCCTTTCCTGGTTAAGCCTTACTCAAGACAAGGAAAGAAAAAGGAAAATCACACCATCATCAGATCACAACTAAGATAAAAACAAATTTATTTCACTTTGATAGTCAGACAGGCATTTTAAATATACCTCCTACCTGAGAGTATGGTCGAATGCCAACGTTAAATTGTCATTGTCCAAAAATCGAACCATCTCTTTTCTAATCAAATAGATTCCATCCACATAAAACAGAAAAATCTCTAAAGTTCTCTTGGGTTCTCAGGATCACTGTAGCACTATGTCTTTCGTCACTGACATGTGTGAAACCTGAGACCTAATTTCTCTTTAATTCAACATCATAAATGTGGATTTGAAAACGTTATTAATCTGTCTAAACATACACATATTAAAATCACATATCTTAAATATCACGTATTTTATGGCTTGCATGGCATAATTTAAATGTTGAACATGTTAGTCAAATGCTCCTAAACATCGAATAATTAATTTACACTATTTACATTGTTATTACAAATTACGTGCTTGTGAATTACAGAAAATTCACGGCTCATTGGTCATCATTATCATCATCATCAAAATTAAATATTTCTCACATTAATTCTCATTTCAAAATTCAACATATTCCTGTCAGAATCGTTAACTCATCACCATTAAATCATTTAAATGAAAATTATTATCATCACTTCATTATACTTTCTAATTATTCACACAATCTTATTTTATCATCTACTTCAGATTAAATCATCTTAAATCATCAATACAAATTGTTTAATTCCTCAACTCAAGTTGCAATTCCTCAAATTATATCTCAATTAAATTTATTTTAATTCCATATAAATTCATTAATCATCAGCTTCTTTAATTAATTATCACCTTCTAATTCAGTTATTCATCATCTATCCAATCATCTATTAATTTATTTAAATCAGTTTATTCATCCAATCTTTAATTCATCCATTTATTTAATTCATTGATTTATTCCAAAATTTAATTTATCAATTTATTTAAATTTTATTCTTCTGGCTATTTAGATTTTTATTATTTCATCTAGTCATTCTGATTTTTATTTCATTAGGTCAGATCATTAATATGCTTAAATTTCAGGTTATTATTTCATTAATTATTATTCTCAGAAAATCTTGTCTTATCAACTTTATTTATTTGTTTAATTTCCTAACAAATTGCTTAATATGGTTTATAGAACGTTGTCTTACAGTTTTATTACTTCCAAGTTATATCTCGTATTTAATTTTCATGCCAAAAAATATTATTGCCTTCACGACATCACGTTGGATCTGACTATCCACAACGACATTATATATCCTCACATCTTCAAATATCACATTTGAATACCACAATTATTCCACAAAAACTCCATAAATATTCAGCACGTACAGCATGAATCTCAACAAATACGCTAGACTGGGTTCGACAACCTCATGTCTGCTTCAAAATGCATTAGCAACATTGCAACTATCACTTGGCAACTTCCACAAAATGCCTATCACAAACTTCACTTAACCATGTTGCATGATCTACAAAAAATATATAACTGGCTTCAAATTATCAACGCACACAATCTCCAATAACTGTAATTAATCTGATCACATCTAGACAACTTCTTAAACAATTGGAAAAATATTACCTCAGTAATTCAAGATTTGCCTTCAAATAGCATAAATTCTCTTACAATTCTCATAATTCACATCACAGAAAAACACCAATGTGCTATAATCTCTCATATCAAAATCTGCAATACTGATCTGTCTTAAAATAAATCTGACCATTAATGATTCATCTTACAAGATTCAATTACTTTAAATCCTTCTCAAAGGTATCAAACACAATTATAAAAATCATCAAAAGCATCAGCTGTAACAGCTGTTAAACTGAAATTACTCTCAAAAGAGTATAGCAACAAAATATTGGATTGGCAAACAAGAATTACAAAATGTAACCCTGCTGACATTTATCGTTACTTTATTTAACAATATTTCGACTGATATGTGACTAGTAGTTCCTTGTTTGATTCACTCACAATCTCATGTACACTCGGATGATAAAAATGAGTCCCTCAATGGCAAGTAAGATGAGTAACCACCGTACAATCGTATAAATACGAAAGACCTCGCCCCGTCGACTAATATGATAGTGCCCTAAACGATGGGTAAGATGAGTAGCCACCATACAATCGTATAAATACGAAAGACCCCATCTCGAAGACTAAAATGAGTGAATGTACCAGATAGGAATCAACAAGTCTCTAGTTGTCACATAAAAGCGATATTCATTCACTAAAGTGAATAACATCTTAATATCTCCAAACAATCCAATGAAAAAAATCCCTACTGATGAATAATACACACTCGCTAGTATGCAATGAACTGACGAAGTAATATAGATAATCAATTGCAGATCACGAGTTCGAAATACTCGTTACACAAAAAAACTATTCATGAAAAATATCCTTGCTGGAAAAATATCTAAAAGACCAAACATCTGCTTAATAAAGCCAACCAATGGTGAGAATATCGTATAATGATGCCTGCCATATCATATGGTCACGCCATATTCTAGCAAAATTTCGAAGCATATAAAGTCAAAGCCATGCCTTAAACAATCGTATCACTCCTATTAGAAAAATATACATGTGTGCCCAGTATTCATGAAAATAATCGTATCAGAAAGTTATAACTCTTACAGTACCTTCTCATAATCAGCTGTTATTAAATTTCAAAGATCGTCGATTTTCCCTATGTAATGAATTTCTCGAAAGATCGGCGTGAATATCATTCCATCCATGCAATGACGATTGCCTTCGAATTCCAAGTGAATCAGCTGGTGAACCTCCTTCTCGTCAGGAATCGAATCCATCGCTCCGTGGTGCCATCGCGTCTCTTTCTGCGTTTACTCCGACATGATAAACTTCTGGTTATCCATAGCGGATATTGTCCAAATCCTCACGAAAAGTTCATAGAAACAGCGGACCCCCTATTCCTCTTCTACGTTACGCCACTGTTCTATACAATGTTCAGTTTAAGTGTTGAAAGTTCAACTTCCACAGCGGTTTAGTTTTACTTGCAGAAAATAAAATTGTTTTATCAGAGTGTCTAAGTTTATGACACACCCTGTATCTGTGTTCATGCTCGGTAATTCATAACACTTCTTAAGACTGACTTGCATTAATGCACGAGCTAATGTTCCTAAGTGCATACGCTTACAACATTCCGTTTGCTTAGAAATTGTTAATGTTACTTGGAATGCGCTATGAAATGCATAGTCGTAATGTCATTGAGAAAAACCATGTCCATTCGAAGTTCTAAGTTGCAGTATCTCATAACTATCTTGTATAATCCAAATGCTGAATAAACGTTCTAACTCAATGTAGTAATGAAGTTCAGCTTCGGTTATAATGTTTGCGTATAATAATGGGAATTAACCCGCACGGCTCTACTGCAATGCTATAGACATCTCCGCATAAAGTTGGCCTCGCCATGTCGACTTTACTATGCCGTTCTGCGTTGAAATGCAGCTTGGAATAAAATTCTCCAACTACTCGCAATGCTGTTTTAAGAACCCCGGCCTCCTATGCTTGTTTGCTGCGGATCTCCGCCCGGCCCACTGACCTACTTGTCGCTCGGCGCTCGGAGAAGCCGAAACTGTCGCCTGCACTTTCCGTGACAGTTTCTGTTCGCTGCTCGGTGAAGCTGAAACTGTCCCCTGCACTTTCCGTGACAGTTTCTGTTCGCGACGCGATCTGTACCATGCGCTTGGCGTGCGCTACTCAGCTCGACTCTCTTGCTTGGCTCACAGAGCTACACTGACAGTCTCTGCACTGGCTCGACCCTTACCTGCTTGGTGCGGTCACGTGACGTCCTCCCCACTGCCGTGGTCTTGCGTCACAAATACAATCTCGAACCCCCATCATCTCGGCTATTAAGTTATAAAATAACTTAAGGGTTATCTGACTTCCTTCAAATTATTACCACATATAATGCATGTTATATCTCCTCTTCTAAGAAGTTTAAATACCATGTTCCATATAGATCATTAGTAAAGCTTCATAATTCCATCCATAATTCCATCTGCTTACAGATGTCAGTGCCTTCTAAATCCTAGACCTACTACGTCATCCTGACATTCCTCTTGACTCGATCTGAGCGCTATCTTTTCTTACCTCTTCTCAAAACCTCAACTACGGCTTAATGTCTGCTGGCGTAGCCGATAGCCTCAACTAGGTATCGGGTACATCTCTCCCGTACATCTCCTTTTTTATCAGGATTGAGAAAAAAAATACACTCTCAGGCATTCTATATATAACACATGTACACGATAGCTCTACAATTCTCTTAATCAGCATAATGGTACTTTCTGACTCTCAATAATGATGATTGACTTCCAATGATTAGCATCTTGATTCTGTATTACTTTGATGTCTGTTTCTTCCTTCATTACTCGTGCTTGCTTGATTGACTTCTCTGACTGTCTCCTCGAGTGGTGTACTAGGCTGTCTATTTTCTTGCCTCGACCTCTCGTATTCACAATTCTCTCGTCCTTCATTATAATCGTTTCCTCGGCCATCCTGCCTGTCGTTTCGATTATACTGTTGACCTTGGCTCCAGTTATTTCTTCCACGATATCTATTGTTGTATCGATTCCTATCTTGATATCTGGAATTCTGGTTATAATTTCTATATCGGCTATCTCTTGCTTCCTGATCGTATGGCCTCTCATATGGTCCTCTATACCGATCATTTCCACGAACGTTACGGATGTTTCCTCGATTTCCTTCGTTCCTTCTGTTTTCCCAGGAATCTCTTCTGTCCGTTTGAGCTGCGTTATCAACGACTACCGCATTCACCTCTTTCGTGTTCCTATTGTCGTTTCTTGTATTTCTAGGCGTAACTTGAGCGCTTGTGTAGTCTAATCGCCGTAAAATGTCGTCATAGTGCTCAAGTGTATTTGCTCCCGACGCTATGAGTGATCGTTGTACCTCAATCGGTAACTGTCTCGCAATAGCTTGCAAAAGCTCTTCTTCTGGCAATGGAGGAATCAGAAATTGCAATTTAGCCAGCTGTGACGTAAAATAATTGGCATAATGCGTCGGATGTGACGTAGAATAACGCTTCGAGTACATTTCTGCTCTCACGTTCAGTTGATCCTCGGCACTCCAAAATCTCCTTAGGAATGCCATTGCAAATTGCTCCATATTCGCAAAATTGCTTCTGAATGCTCTAAACCAAGTAAGCGCAGACCCGTCTAAGGTGCGTTCGACTATCCTTAGCTCTCTTTCTTTGGCTACTCTATGCTCCGCCATGTAGTCTCGAATATCTCGCAGAAATTCGACTGGTGTGACCCCTGTATTTCCAGAAAACTTCCTCGGCTTGTCATCCAGATTTCTGATAATGGTAACTGGACCTGAGTATCGTTCGCTTGTACCCAACGTACTCCTATTCGAACTTGGATTATCCTGAGGGGTTGAACTTGCCCTTTCGAATGTCACATTCGGTTGCGTTTGACGGTCTTCTCCCATGCTAACATCTTGATTACCCATACTGCGGTCTATCGCTGTCTGATTCATCGATATTTCCCCTGATGTAGTATTTTGACTTGCGATACTGTTAATCATAGATTCTAGTTTAGTTATCCTATCTTCTGCCAATTTCTCTACGGTCTTGACCTGAGTCTTCAACTCATCTAGCGATGTAACATTCTGCGTTTTATTACTCTCCTCTAAATCGTTTTTCAACTTGTCAATCTTGTCTTCACATGTATTCTTTACTGACGCGACTTGTTCCTTTAACAGATCAACATCTGTCCTAAATAGAGTTGAATCTATCTTCATCGCTTCCTTGTTCTCCGTAAATCTCGCTTCTAAGTTCGCCATACCTGCGATTAATTTCTCGTCTAATCCTGCACGTTTTTCTTTTGCTTCGGCATCGACCTCACTATACCGTTCTTCCACGATTGCACCGACTCTATTTTTGAATAAAGCTAAGTTTTCATTAACCTTTTGCTCTATATCATCGTTCATCTTCCTAATATCTCTCTGCAATTGATTCTCTAATGATTTTAAATTAGAATTGACCTCTCCTAAGACATCCTCTTTAATGGTCCCAATTACTGATTTTAAATCCTTAATCTCATTACCTAGATTCATTTCTAGACCTTTGATTTTAGTCTCGAAAGATACTTCGGTAGACCACTCTTGAATTTTGCCTACATCTGCCACTAAACCATCGATGTCGAATCTCAACTTCGATACATCCGATTTAATGTCTTTCTGTATAGACATAACGTCTGTTCTTAAAGTAAGAATATTTTCTTCTCCCCTACTCTCTAATTCAATAATATTCTTTCTTAATATTTGAACATTTTCCTCTCCTTTCATATTTACTGCAATTATACCTAATTGTAAAGTCTTAAGCATCTCATTATTCTTTAAAGTTAATCTATTCTCTAACCTAGTTAACTTGTTTTCTAACTCTGTGTTAGTTTCTTCACTACGAGACTGTAATTTCTCTTCCAATGTTTTAAAATTGTCTTCACTATTTGACTGTAATCTCTCTTCTAATGATTTAAAACTATCCTTCAAGTTAGCTTCAGTACTAGTCTGTAATCTAGTCTCTAATGACATCAACTCATCTTTACTATTTGACTGTAATAATTTTAAATTTTCTTCATTACTAGTCTGTAATCTAGTCTCTAATGACTTTAAATTATCCTCACTAGTTGACTGTAATCTGGTCTGTAATGACTTTAAACTGTCGTTCAGATTGCCTTCGTTACTAGCCTGTAATGCTTGTACATTTTCTTTACATCTAGCTTCTAACCTAGCTTCTGAACTATTTATCTGTTCTTTAACTTCCGTTTCCATTTTAGAAGTAGTTTCTGCAATACCAGACATACCACTCTGCAACTCTCCTAACACCTTAGCTAAATCTTCCGGCAACATAATTATATTTTCAATAGACGTTTAATTCAGAGACGTTAGACAACAACACATCACAATGTCTCAATTCCTGCATTCACTTGGGTATAGGAAAAATGACTTATAACTAACATGTTATAATGCTAATACGATTAACATGAACACTGGAATGGGCACACAAGTATATTGTCTGACTAAGTTTAATAAATTTTATAACACAATTAAATGAACTTGAGATCAATTTCTCAGTAATCTAAATCTGATGTGATTCCATAGAATAAATAAATCGAAGCCCCACAGGTGGGTAAAGCCAATTCTCCCTCTCTCTCTGTACCCGTTCGTCCTGGGGATGCGATGACCCATCTGCTATTACATCGCATTCCTGGAGTTCCAGGACAGAGCGGAGTTAAATGAACCTCTAGTCAAATAAGGAATGTGTCGGAAATTCAGCTGAGTTATCGAAAAAGCAGTTGGGTAACACGAGACAAAGTATCTCTAGGGTCGTTACGGGCTTAAGTTTAATAAAAATAAATGCAAATATAAATGGGCGCCATCAAGTGAGTTCCTAGCAAACCACCTCCTTTCTTGGTTAAGCCTTACTCAAGACAAGGAAAGAAAAAGGAAAATCACACCATCATCAGATCACAACTAAGATAAAAACAAATTTATTTCACTTTGATAGTCAGACAGGCATTTTAAATATACCTCCTACCTGAGAGTATGGTCGAATGCCAACGTTAAATTGTCATTGTCCAAAAATCGAACCATCTCTTTTCTAATCAAAAATTTCCATCCACATAAAACAGAAAAATCTCTAAAGTTCTCTTGGGTTCTCAGGATCACTGTAGCACTATGTCTTTCGTCACTGACATTTGTGAAACCTGAGACCTAATTTCTCTTTAATTTAACATCATAAATGTGGATTTGAAAACGTTATTAATCTGTCTAAACATACACATATTATAATCACATATTTTAAATATCACGTATTTTATGGCTTGCATGGCATAATTTAAATGTTGAACATGTTAGTCAAATGCTCCTAAACATCGAATAATTAATTTACACTGTTTACATTGTTATTACAAATTACGTGCTTGTGAATTACAGAAAATTCACGGCTCATTGGTCATCATTATCATCATCATCAAAATTAAATATTTCTCACATTAATTCTCATTTCAAAATTCAACATATTCCTGTCAGAATCGTTAACTCATCACCATTAAATCATTTAATTGAAAATTATTATCATCACTTCATTATACTTTCTAATTATTCACACAATCTTATTTTATCATCTACTTCAGATTAAATCATATTAAATCATCAATACAAATTGTTTAATTCCTCAACTCAAGTTGCAATTCCTCAAATTATATCTCAATTAAATTTATTTTAATTCCATATAAATTCATTAATCATCAGCTTCTTTAATTAATTATCACCTTCTAATTCAGTTATTCATCATCTATCCAATCATCTATTAATTTATTTAAATCAGTTTATTCATCCAATCTTTAATTCATCCATTTATTTAATTCATTGATTTATTCCAAAATTTAATTTATCAATTTATCCCCGCAAGGGATTAATGCTAGGAAGAAGAAGAATTTATTTAAATTTTATTCTTCTGGCTATTTAGATTTTTATTATTTCATCTAGTCATTCTGATTTTTATTTCATTAGGTCAGATCATTAATATGCTTAAATTTCAGGTTATTATTTCATTAATTATTATTCTCAGAAAATCTTGTCTTATCAACTTTATTTATTTGTTTAATTTCCTAACAAATTGCTTAATATGGTTTATAGAACGTTGTCTTACAGTTTTATTACTTCCAAGTTATATCTCGTATTTAATTTTCATGCCAAAAAATATTATTGCCTTCACGACATCACGTTGGATCTGACTATCCACAACGACATTATATATCCTCACATCTTCAAATATCACATTTGAATACCACAATTATTCCACAAAAACTCCATAAATATTCAGCACGTACAGCATGAATCTCAACAAATACGCTAGACTGGGTTCGACAACCTCATGTCTGCTTCAAAATGCATTAGCAACATTGCAACTATCACTTGGCAACTTCCACAAAATGCCTATCACAAACTTCACTTAACCATGTTGCATGATCTACAAAAAATATATAACTGGCTTCAAATTATCAACGCACACAATCTCCAATAACTGTAATTAATCTGATCACATCTAGACAACTTCTTAAACAATTGGAAAAATATTACCTCAGTAATTCAAGATTTGCTTTCAAATAGCATAAATTCTCTTACAATTCTCATAATTCACATCACAGAAAAACACCAATGTGCTATAATCTCTCATATCAAAATCTGCAATACTGATCTGCCTTAAAATAAATCTGACCATTAATGATTCATCTTACAAGATTCAATTACTTTAAATCCTTCTCAAAGGTATCAAACACAATTATAACAAGAAGTTCCGTGAAGAACTATACAGCCTACTTTTCATGCCAATGATTATTCTACAGTATATGAACCTATCTAGAATAATGACGAAATTAAGTTGGTAATATCGAAATATCTAATTAGTTCAAAATATACCTGGTATGATGTAGCCTAATAGAACACTACAGTTGGCAGCCCTGGTGACTGAATATATTCTTTGTTCCATCTCTTTAGGTACAGAATACAAAATTTGGTTGAAGTCCAATGGACGTTACATGCAGTTAGACATTGGATCTATCAGCACGCGTAAAAGCATGTTACCAACAATACCATGCGTGTGCTGGTCAGAAATAATCTGAAATATTATGATATCTTGTTGTGCCAATTTTGGATGAAATCCATTTGTTAGTATAGAAGTTACATGTATTTTAAAATTGGATATATCAGCAGGCATAGAATCATGTTGGCAGCACTGCCTTGTATTAATTACTCCAAATTAATCTAGAATGTCAGGTACTATACGTGTGCAAAGTATAGAGCTGTTGGCTTGCATACTTTCTGATATATTGATATTAGGGTTAAAAATATATACAGCACTTATTAACAGTTGGCAGCCCTGATTGCTCTTAACAATACTTATAGTCATATCTGTTATGGTACACATAGCACATACGAAATTTGGTTGAAATCCAACTGATAGTATAGAAGTTACATGTATTTAAAAATTGGTACTATCAGCAGGCTTATAATCATGTTGGTAGGACTGACGTATATAAGTTACTCCAAATTAATCTAAAATGTCAGAATATACGTGTGCATAGTTTAAAGCTGTTGGCTTGCATACTTTCTGATATATTGGTATTTGGATAAAAAAAAGAGAGAGCAATTATTAACAGTTGGCAGCCCTGGTGGCTCGTAAGAATACGCCTAATCATATCTGTTTATGTACAGATATTACATACAAAATTTGGTTGAAATCCAATTGATAGTGTAAAAGTTATATGCATTTAAACATTGGACCTATCAGGAGGCTTAAAATTATTTTGGTAACACTGTCACGGTTGGCCTCCTGGGAATTAAACTGAAATAGTTTAATCTACATGTGTGCCAATTTTGGAATAGCTCCCATGTATACCTTGCAAGATATCCAACATGGAGCTCAAATTTCTAGTGCGTTTTTTCAGCAGTTGGTAGCACTGACATCATTTTCAAATATGGACGTGAGCTATTCCGGTGCACATCTTTACTCATACTAAATTTGGTTTTGATTGCTGCAGCCGTTTAGGAGTTGATAGGGGGGGGACACACACACAGCCAGCCAGACAGACAGAAGGACAGACAGACAGACAGACAGACAGACAGACACACATTTGCCCGATCTCATAAGACTACTTTTTCCTCATTTTTGCAAAATGTGAAAAGTAGGTTAAGAATCATCAAAAGCATCAGCTGTAACAGCTGTTAAACTGAAATTACTCTCAAAAGAGTATAGCAACAAAATATTGGATTGGCAAACAAGAATTACAAAATGTAACCCTGCTGACATTTATCGTTACTTTATTTAACAATATTTCGACTGATATGTGAC
The DNA here is from genome assembly GCA_946902985.2 of Meconema thalassinum. NCBI lineage: Eukaryota > Metazoa > Arthropoda > Insecta > Orthoptera > Tettigoniidae > Meconema > Meconema thalassinum. The sequence continues at coordinate 169,473,006 of OX336396.1, forward strand.
TGGTAGTTCCTTGTTTGATTCACTCACAATCTCATGTACAATCGGATGATAAAAATGAGTCCTTCAATGGCAAGTAAGATGAGTAACCACCGTACAATCGTATAAATACGAAAGACCTCGCCCCGTCGACTAATATGATAGTGCCCTAAACGATGGGTAAGATGAGTAGCCACCATACAATCGTATAAATACGAAAGACCCCATCTCGAAGACTAAAATGAGTGAATGTACCAGATAGGAATCAACAAGTCTCTAGTTGTCATATAAAAGCGATATTCATTCACTAAAGTGAATAACATTTTAATATCTCCAAACAATCCAATGGAAAAAATCCCTACTGATGAATAATACACACTCGCTAGTATGCAATGAACTGACGAAGTAATATAGATAATCAATTGCAGATCACGAGTTCGAAATACTCGTTACACAAAAAAACTATTCATGAAAAATATCCTTGCTGGAAAAATATCTAAAAGACCAAACATCTGCTTAATAAAGCCAACCAATGGTGAGAATATCGTATAATGATGCCTGCCATATCATATGGTCACGCCATATTCTAGCAAAATTTCGAAGCATATAAAGTCAAAGCCATGTCTTAAACAATCGTATCACTCCTATTAGAAAAATATACATGTGTGCCCAGTATTCATGAAAATAATCGTATCAGAAAGTTATAACTCTTACAGTACCTTCTCATAATCAGCTGTTATTAAATTTCAAAGATCGTCGATTTTCCCTATGTAATGAATTTCTCAAAAGATCGGCGTGAATATCATTCCATCCATGCAATGACGATTGCCTTCGAATTCCAAGTGAATCAGCTGCTGGACCTCCTTCTCGTCAGGAATCGAATCCATCGCTCCGTGGTGCCATCGCGTCTCTTTCTGCGTTTACTCCGACATGATAAACTTCTGGTTATCCATAGCGGATATTGTCCAAATCCTCACGAAAAAGTTCATAGAAACAGCGGACCCCCTATTCCTCTTCTACGTTACGCCACTGTTCTATACAATGTTCAGTTTAAGTGTTGAAAGTTCAACTACCACAGCGGTTTAGTTTTACTTGTAGAAAATAAAATTGTTTTATCAGAGTGTCTAAGTTTATGACACACCCTGTATCTGTGTTCATGCTCGGTGATTCATAACACTTCTTAAGACTGACTTGCATTAATGCACGAGCTAATGTTCCTAAGTGCATACGCTTACAACATTCCGTTTGCTTAGAAATTGTTAATGTTACTTGGAATGCGCTATGAAATGCATAGTCGTAATGTCATTGAGAAAAACCATGTCCATTCGAAGTTCTAAGTTGCAGTATCTCATAACTATCTTAAATAATCCAAATGCTGAATAAACGTTCTAACTCAATGTAGTAATGAAGTTCAGCTTCGGTTATAATGTTTGCGTATAATAATGGGAATTAACCCGCACGGCTCTACTGCAATGCTATAGACATCTCCGCATAAAGTTGGCCTCGCCATGTCGACTTTACTATGCCGTTCTGCGTTGAAATGCAGCTTGGAATAAAATTCTCCAACTACTCGCAATGCTGTTTTAAGAACCCCGGCCTCCTATGCTTGTTTGCTGCGGATCTCCGCCCGGCCCACTGACCTACTTGTCGCTCGGCGCTCGGAGAAGCCGAAACTGTCGCCTGCACTTTCCGTGACAGTTTCTGTTCGCTGCTCGGTGAAGCTGAAACTGTCCCCTGCACTTTCCGTGACAGTTTCTGTTCGCGACGCGATCTGTACCATGCGCTTGGCGTGCGCTACTCAGCTGGACTCTCTTGCTTGGCTCACAGAGCTACACTGACAGTCTCTGCACTGGCTCGACCCTTACCTGCTTGGTGCGGTCACGTGACGTCCTCCCCACTACCGTGGTCTTGCGTCACAAATACAATCTCGAACCCCCATCATCTCGGCTATTAAGTTATAAAATAACTTAAGGGTTATCTGACTTCCTTCAAATTATTACCACATATAATGCATGTTATATCTCCTCTTCTAAGATGTTTAAATACCATGTTCCATATAGATCATTAATAAAGCTTCATAATTCCATCCATAATTCCATCTGCTTACAGATGTCAGTGCCTTCTAAATCCTAGACCTACTACGTCATCCTGACATTCCTCTTGACTCGATCTGAGCGCTATCTTTTCTTACCTCTTCTCAAAACCTCAACTACGGCTTAATGTCTGCTGGCGTAGCCGATAGCCTCAACTAGGTATCGGGTACAGTAGGTACTTTGCCACAGCTGATTACATTGAAAAGCTGTTATATTTGTAGCAAGTTACCAGATTGTGCACCTGGAATACTGACAAATATTTTTAACATGAAGAAACTTTGATATGGCATATCATTTCCATAGATTTTCCGCAAGAATCAAAAAGGGCTCCACTTTGAAAGGTCGTAGCATCGTAACGGTTCACATTAGAGACAAAAGGTAAGGTACATTTTTGTAGGAAATTTACTCCAAATTATTTTTTATAATAGGTATTTTGTTGATAAAGTTGATGTTATGGGAGATATTTGCAAAACAACGAAACATGGTACCTTCTAAGGGCCAGAAGGGCCAACGCCGACTTTGCTCGAGGGGGAAAACTTGGGAGAGTAATATCTGGGTCCAAATAAAGCGATTAAAGCAATTTGCAGCTTTCCACTAATTATTTCCTTAATGAGGCTTTTTTCCGACGTGTCGCCTGGCCTAAATATACATATAAGCAATGCAAAACAAGAAACAAGCCCTACTAATTATCTTGACAAGAAGGTTGGTGAGGGAGGGGTGTGAAATTTGGAGGTTATGGTAACACAATGTTACGAATAGCAGCATAGTTCACATTTTATTATTAAACAAAGTTCTCCTGTACTCCCACACTCTCTATAACTTAAAAAGTGGCAAATAAAACCGTGACTGATCCATCAAAATTAGCAATCTTACCAACATTGTGGAACAAAACTAGCAAACAGATCTTAATTTCCGCAGGCGCATTGCCTTCTACATTACAGATTATGTATTTCTTCGTTGTAATACAAATCGGTTGTTTAATACAATCAGTAATCTATGTTCGTGATAACTCTAGTTCACTTTCATTGCATAAGTTGGCACTTACAGTCGGCAAAACCCTCCTAGATCCTTCGTTCAGTTATATTCTCTGCTTCCATGATAGTCAGTTCTTGCATCTAGGAGGCGTTGGAATTCGTACCCAAACAGCGTTATAATGCGCTAAATTCATCCGACAAAACTCAAGCTCCTGAACGAGGAGTTAGAAGGTGCGTTTTGTGCCAAATTCTTCCAAATTGTCTCAATAGTAGTCTACAGGAAAAATCTTGCACTTCTTGAAAAGTCAACGGAAATATATTTATTTGTTTAAAATGTGTTTTTAAACACATAAACAAGACGATATCCCCTGGCAGAACTGTGTCGCGTCCAGCCTGCCTAGCACTAGAGCTGGAGGGGTAGTCTGTGCACGTGGGGCGCATACAATACTCGTAACAGTGATGAATTACACTCTGATTTCATAAATCCCTCCCTATATTATTCTGCTAAGATCTCATTCCAGTTTTGTACTGAAAATAAGGTCCCATTAACACCAACCTACACATATGGGGTACCTACAAGGTCAGCATAACCCAATGCGTAAGCAAAACGCACTCACTTACTCTTTAAATGCCTCACAATTAAATAAATGCCTTAAAACATGTATATTTGCAATGAAATTATGAAAGAATGCAACACGGTAACCATGGTAACTGAATCTCACAGGTCCATCTATTTCTGTAAGACGCAATGCAATTCCAATTAATACATTACTGTGAAAGTTTTCAGACGGTTATAAGGTTATCACTGAACAAAATTAAGCTGTAAAATTCATCAATACATACAGTATAATGCCCTTAAGGGGGTCAAGGAGCACTCTAGAATTTTTTCACGCAATTTTCACGTGTGGGTGTGGTACGAAAGGTCTTTTTCACCCGACTATAAAGGGTCTCCGAAAACCACATTTAAAGGCCCTTAAATTAACAGTGTCTTCTGATATTCCCAGAAAACTAACTTCGCTCTGATATACCTATGAAGGAATGACAAACCCCTGAAGTCTGATTATTCATACCAAGGATGAATCAGTCATAACATTCATGATTGAGATTTTGCTAAGTGTACTCTTTACGACTAGAATATTCGCGGGCGAAGCCGCGACGGGTAACGCTAGTATCAATAATGTGCTTAAACAAATAAACTTATTTACCTATAGAAGCCCGCATAACAGTTAAGCCGGGCGAGTGGTTAATGAACATGCGAGATTTCTTGCACAGGTCCCCTAGTTTAATTATATTGTATAACTAGCAGAAGTACCCACTCTTCGAACGGTCTTCGGTATTAATAACCAGACGTTATCATTTGAGCTACTGTTGCAATAGTTAGGGGCTTGTCATTCCTTCATAAGTGTATCAGAACGAAGTTAGTTTTCTGGGTATATCGCAGACACAGTTTATTTAAGGGCCATAACATGTAGTTTTCGGAGACCCTTCATAGACTCCCTTGTTTTGTGTCACACATTGAGAAGCGCAACATATGCTTAGGTCATCCTTCTAGGATATTTTTTGTTTTTTGCCTATTTTAGCATGTATTTTTAAAAGTTGTTCCTTATACCCACCCTTCTATGAGAAGTACGTTGATGAGTATTCTAAATGATTGGTGTATTGACTCATGGTTACAATACCTAATTTTACGGTGCTCCAAGCACCCGAACATGAATTATAGGCGTACATAAACATAAATATATATCAACCACACAGTATCAAACAAAATCATCTTTACAATGAACCCGTTTGTCGACAAAAAATTGATTACCGTACTTAAAACGTGCTCTCAAACAAAATTCACCTAACGTGTTCTTCCTGACGTGACAATAATATTGAAAACCTCGTAGACGAAACGCAATATATGTCAAATTAAAACTGACCCTCACCGTTATCGAAAGTCCCCATCCCCAGGAAGACCCCCTTAATAAATTATAAAGGCTTGTGGTGCATGAAAATTCGGGATTTTTAGCCTCCAATGGCCCAAATTCCCAAAAGCTGCAAAAACGCTATTCAAATCCAGGAATTTTTGAAAATAATGTTGCTGTTTGGAGATTTAATAGACCTTCTGTACAACATATCGCACGTGTAAGTCACGTGTAAAAATTCTAGGGTACCCCTTGACCCCCTTAATAGCATTGTTGAATTTTACAGTCTATGTTTGATTCCACGATAACCTTATAGTCATTTGCAAACTTTCACAGAAATGTAATAAATTGAGTGGCGTTGCTTCTTACAGAATTAATGGAAAGTTGGATGTCACCTCTTGTGATACTGTTGTCATGTTTACCGGCTTGCATTACTTCATTAGTTTCTTCTTCTTCTTCTTCTTCTCCTTCTTCTTCTTCTTCTTTCGGATGGGCCAGCTAAGGATCACGACGTTCAACTTTTCAGTTTGGCGAGGGACTTGATGTTTGCCCAATATTCGCGCATTATCTGACTATGTATCTCCTTTCTCTCTTTTGTCCAGATGATGGCGGTTTTCTGAATGGGTGGTCTGTCCTGAAAATTCTTCTGTTTAAGTATCTTTCTGAGATGTGAACGGCTTCGAATATCGCTTTTCATTGTCTTCAGTTCTTGGATATCCTTGTTAACTACTTTTAGCAACGGTGTCAAGCTCTTTCTATTCCCCCAGTAGTTGAGAAGCCGGTTGGTTGGTCTTGTTGGGTTCATCCATGAGACATGTCCGTAGAAAGCCAGACGTCTCTTCCTGGCTACATCTGTGATTTTCTCAGTATATTTATATAGCTCCTGATTTGGTGTTCTTCTGTACTCGTCATCTATTTATTAGTTTAATAAATGAAATTAGTTTTCTGGGAATATCTCAGAAATGTGGTTTTAGAGCCTTAAAACGTAGTAGCCTCCGAGCCACCGAGGGACGGAAATTGAGTTTTGTTCCGTCCTTGTACGCCATAATATAATAATAATCATAATAATAATTTATTAATATAGGGATAGCGATATAATAGACCTTTAGTACCACACCCGCCCGTGTAAATCACGTGAAAAAATTCAAGAGTACCCCTTGACCCCCTTAAGCGCATTATATACGTATTGATGAATTTTACAGCTTAAGTTGGTTCTGTGATAACCTTATAGCCGTTTGCGAACGTTCACAGTAATATAATAAATGGAATGGCATTGCGTCTTACAGAAATAGATGGACTTCAGTGAATGTGTTGCCATGGTTACCAGCTTGCATTATTTCAATAGCTTAATAAATGAAATTAGTTTTCTAGGTATATCTCAAAAACTATTGGTTTTAGGACCTTAAAATGTGGTTTTCGGGGCCCGTAGGGCTCCCGAGTTTTGTTTCTCACAATGAGACGCTGAAAATGAGCTATGTCTCGCCTTTCTACGCCCATTTCAGCATGCATTTTAAGGGGGTAGGCCCACTTTTATGAGAGGTATGGAGAAGAGTTACATCAATGATTGCTTTCGTGCCTCTGATGGACATCTGTACCAAATTTTACGTTGATCCACTCAGCCGTTCTCGAGTGATACGCGTGCAAAGTTGTACACCGACAGACAAACAAACAGACAGACAGACAGACAACAATTTTGTTTTTGCGCGCAACGCAACCGTTATAAACCAGTCTGAAACGCGTTAATAACTCGAACTTCCGTGAAAATTCAGAAAAAAGAGACAAACTTTCATTTTTATTAGCCTATTTTCATTTTTGAAAAAAAAAAGGCTTATGAGATCACCTTTTGTCCGTGTGTCTGTCTGTGTGTGTGTTTGTGTGTGTGTGTGTGTGTGTGAGAGAGGATTTTTGTGTGCCCCCCTAATAACTTCTGAACGGCAGGAGCGATTTCAATGAAACTCGGTAAGTTCATAGTACTATTCAGCGCGACCCCGACCGTGCCTTTCAAATTTTGTTACGTCCCACCAATCTAACATGGCGACTGTGCAAAATATTTCACCAGCATTCAATATCTCCGAAACTATCACCGATATCACCCTGGAAGTCTGTACGGTGACCAAGGAACCTACTAGAAGTTCACCTATGTGACTTTTGAAAACCTGGTGACTACAAAACCAACATGGCGGCCAAGCGAAGTTACGACTTTTAAATAGACGTTTCTGGCGATTAAACCAACCAAACGCAATAAAACTTGGTACAGTATATGTTTATACACATTGTAATGCCCCGACATCTAACTTCGTTCAATTGTTTACATAACCTCAAGATGGCGGCTGTGCGAAATATTTCACCGGCATTCTATATCTCTTAAACTATTACCGGTATCACCATGAAATTTTCTACGGAGATAAAGGGCACTACTGGATGTTCATATATGTGTCTTTCAAAAACCGGTTAACTACAAAACGAACATGGCGGTGAAGCGAATTTGAAAGTTTTAAATAGACTTCTCGCGATTTAATGATCCAAACGCAATGAAATTTCGTAAAGGAAATGTTTATACACATTGTAATGCACTGGTATCTAATTTAGTTCAGTTGTTTATATAACCTCAATATGGCGGCTGTGCGAATTTCGAAAATCAAGTTTTTATATCTTGTGTTCTAATCATGCGATCGAAATCAACATTCGATTAATGAACGTACACAATAATCATCATCTAATAGCCTAGTACATATATTAAAATCCAACATGGCGACCATCCGAAATATTTAGACGGTTCTCAATATCTATTAATCTCCTACATCAATCAAACTGAAATTTTGTAAGTGTATAGATGCTATAAGCATAAGTTCACCTATGGGACTTTCAATAACCTGGCGAGCACAAATCCAACATGGTGGCGACGCGAAATTTAAATATTCAAATGGACGTTTCTTGCGTTTTAAGCATCCGAGCGCAGTGAAACTTGATACGGTATATCCTTATACAAATTTTAATCGACCGCCATCTAATTCACTAAATTATTTTCATAACCACAATATGGTGGCTGAGCGAAATTTTAAAATCCCGCTTTTATTTCATGTCTCCTAATCATGCGATTGAAGTTTGAATAGAACACCCTCACAATAATCTTCATGTAATAGTACATAAATCAAAGGCCTATATTATAAAAATCCAACATGGTGACCATCCAAAATATTTAGACGGTTCTCAGTATCTACGAATCTTATTACAGCAATCAAACTGCCAATATGCATGTTGATAGAGGCAATTAATATTAGTAGGATATTTGATAATAGGCTATTTAGTTCTTCACGGAACTACTTGTATATATAGAGATAACATTTCGAAATAAACGGTGAGGAATAGCTACACTTCCCTAACAACTTGGCAGTTGGCAGTCAAAGTGAAAGGTTGTGTTTTTACCGAGCTTTCAGGTGTGCTGAAATGGGTTGTTCTCTGGAGTGTTATCGCGCGAGGATCGGACTGTGGTATGTGAAGGGTAGTCGGGATTTCCGGTGTTTGTGTGTGCGTACGGGCCCTAGTAACTTGTGGTTCATAGCCCTAGTGATAGCTGCATTGCTAGTTATTGGTGGAGTGGAAGTGAATCCAGGCCCTGTTACTCCAAATATGAATCAGGCAAATGATCCAGTGGCAGCTTTAAAGTGTTCGACGTGCAGTAAAACATTGAAGAACGGTGTTCAGTGTGGACTTTGTGAGAAATGGTTTCACTTCGGCTGTATTAAGGTCAAGAAGGAGGATTGTGATGTCGGGAATTGGTTTTGTAAAGTATGTGATACGCCGGACTGTTTGAGGGTGCAAATCGAAGCAAGGGATCAAATATTACAGGAACTTAGAACAAAGCTTCGTGAATCAGAGGAAACGGTGAAGGATGTGACTGAACAGCTTTCTACTGGGATCAGTGTGGATGAGGGCGTGCAGGAGCAAACTGAGGATGACGTCATCATAATGGGTGATTCTATGATACGATGGAGTGCGAATATCTCGAGGAAATCATGTGCGAAAGTGCGGTGTTATCCGGGGATTAAAATTGACCAGCTTGCCCAAAAAGTGGAAGAAGCAAATGTAGAGGACTGTGACAAAGTTAGTGTTGTTGCTCCATGTTGGGACGAACGATTTGAAGAAGAGGGCTACAGCTGATTACATCATGGGGGAGCTCTACGAACTAGGCAGAAAAGCTAAAAGCAAGTTTGGAAATACAAAAATTATAATGAGTGGCATTGTTCGGCGGGGAGATGTTCCGTTAAGGCGAGTTAAGACTGTAAATGACCGCATGGACTGGGTTTGTGCACAACTGGGATTAGTGTACGTAGATGCTGACTGCTGGATTGGTGGCCGTGACTTCGCCCGAGACGGGCTGCATTTAAATCGACGGGGTGCTTTTAACCTAGGGAGCCTACATGACAGGGTCATCGGTTCGTGCCGGCCATTGTGAGGAGGAGCAGGTCCAGAGGTTGCCAGCCGACGGGAACAGAAGGAGCTACTTCGGGATATTTGCTGCGGAGGTAAGACTCTAAGATTACTGCAGGTTAATCGTCAGAGTTTAGGAAATAAATTAATTGAATTTTGGAATCTTGTAGAGACGTATTCTCCGGACATTGTCATTGCTACTGAATCTTGGTTATATGAGGATATAAATAGTAATGAAATAATTCAAGGGACCTACGAAATGTACAGAAGGGATCGGGGGAAGCGAGGTGGTGGGCTATTTATTTGTGTGCGCAAAAATATAGCTAGTTTCTTAAAGTGGGCTGATAAGGATCATGAAATGTTATGTGTACAAATTTAGGATAAAGGGAATAAATTCACTCTTCAGGTGATAGGGGCGTATAGAGCACCGAAAGATAACTTTTCGCTTCTCGACACACTGTATGATAAAACTTGTACGGGTAATGCTATGGAAAAGAGCATAATAATTGCCGGAGATTTAAACCTCCCTAAAGTAGACTGGTCTGGTGAGTCAACTAGCTGTGGTCAAGCTCAGAGCGCTGCAAACAAATTCTTAAGGGAGGGGGGATTTCCCAAGTAGTTGACTTCCCAACTAGAGGCAATAATACCTTAGATGTTTATCTCGTAAGGCCTGTAGAGCTGTATATTAACTGTCTGAAAGTACCAGGAATTAGTGACCATTCTGGGGTTGAATTAAATATTATATACAGTGACATTACAAAATTAGACTCTGATGTAGCAAATAAGATCACATTCCAGTATCGCAGGGTGGATCAGGGCAAATTTCAGGGGTATTTGAATGAGCTATTTGAAGGATGGGCATCGAAAGGAAATCACATTACAGTAATATCCTGTGGACTAACTTTTTGAAAATTTTAAATAGCGCTATTGATAAATTTGTTCCATTTAAAATACTGAAACAGAACCCAGATCCTGAGTATTACACACGGGAAATCAGGATTCTTAAACGGAAAATTAGGAAATTATACAATAAAAGACATGATAGTGACAAGTATATGTTGAAATTTAAGTCCTTATCAAGAGAGCTCGTCTTAAAAAAGAGGGCTGCTCATGACAATTATATGCAAGGTTTACTTGGTTCGGGAGGCGATGGGTGGAAAAAAAATTACAGTTATGTTAGGAGAAGAAAGGGAAATTCAAATAATTTGTCGATGATAATGTCCGGTGATGGTAAATTAATTACTGAGAAGCAAGCCATTGCTAATGAATTAAATGTCTTTTATGGTAGTGTGTTCAATAAATCCAATAGCTGTGTGTTGGACCTTAACGGTGAATCAGGGACTCCACTTCTCCAAATAAAAAAGTCAGCAATTGTAAAGCTAATACAGAAATTACGTTACAATATATCGAAGGGTCCTGATAATATTGTAAGTGAAGTACTTAAACTAGGAGGTAGGGCCTTGGCACGATACTTAGAGGTGATTTTTAATGTGTCCATAAACAATGCGCAAATCCCGGATGACTGGAAAAGAGCTACGGTAGTCCCAATATTTAAAGGAGGGAGCAGACTTGAATTGGGTAAATACAGGCCGGTTAGTCTTACGTCCATCGTTTGTAAACAGATGGAGCATCTCATTTGCGACTACTTGAGGGAACAGTGGGAAACATTATCATGGTTTAATGATAGGCAACATGGATTTCGGAAAGGTTACTCATGCGAGAGTCAGATGCTATCACTTTTTCAAGATATTAGCGAATCGTTAGACGATGGAGTTTCAGTCGACGCCATAGTTATAGATTTTGCTAAGGCATTTGATGTCGTGCCGCATGACATGCTACTCCATAAATTAGCTTCGACGAAGATTGAGAGAAGAGTCATTTTATGGATCCAAGAATTTTTGACGGGTCGTTCCCAGAAAGTGAAAGTTGAAGGGCAATTCTCGGATGAAATTACCGTAACGTCGGGTATCCCTCAGGGCAGCGTAATCGGAACTTTGTTATTTTTGGCGTTTATAAATGACTTACCAAATGGGGTTCGCAAGGACTGTCGATTGTTTGCGGATGATTGTGTAATATATCGAAAGATACATGACTCACAAGACAATGCAGTACTTCAAGATGACCTGAACCTGGTCTATAAGTGGGCGATTGAAAATAAAATGAAAATAAACACAAGAAAATGTAGTCTAATAAAAATAGGGAAAGTGCGAAGGCAAAATTTTCAATATAACATTGGCTCGGAAATACTTGTAGAAGAAGATTCTTGCAAATATTTGGGCGTTCACGTAAGAAATGATATGAAATGGAGTAGTCATATAGGATGTGTAGTTTCTAAAGCTTACAAATCCCTGCACTTTGTAATGAGGGTATTAAAAGGAAGTAGTACCTCTGCTAAAGAATTAGGATATTTGTCACTTGTAAGACCTATTCTGGAAAACGACTCGGCGGTTTGGGATCCATATCAAGTAGGGCTCATAAATGAGTTGGAAATGGTACAAAGAAAGGCCGCTAGATTTGTGCTCAGTGACTTTAATCCCAGGAGCAGTGTGAGCCGTATATTAAAGAAACTTGGGTGGGAATCACTTGAGGCTAGGAGGATGAAATCTTGACTCTGCGCTATGTACAACGCGTATACAAATCAACCAGCATGGGGTGAGCTTAGCAAACGTATGGAAAAGCCTACTTACATGGGTAGGAGCGATCACCCTTTCAAAGTTAAGGGCCGACCACAGCGAACAAATTATGGTAAATATTCTTTCGTAAACCGTGCCATTGATAATTGGAACTCTCTACCTGCCGCAGTCTTAGAGCCTTTTCCCAAACATATAGGTGTGTTTAAGAAAAGACTGACTATTTGTGTAAATACTCCAGTTTAATTGTTAGTGAATTGTTATGTACAAATATGTATTTGTTATGTATATCTAATTTGCCACCGGGGGACACACCCCCAATTGCAAATAAACGAATGAATGAAAAAAAACGAATGAAAAACTCCCTATTAACAATATATTGCATCAACAATGACCATGACCTCAAATTTTCATTGTTACAGGGCAGCGAGTGACTCTCCCTGCAAAACAAAACAGCTGAAGGTCAAAGCAGATTTGCCAACATCTTGGATGAATCCATAAAACGAGCGGGAACTGTTATTGCGCATTCAGGCCCGACGAGAGGGAGGGGGCAAGCGGCACTGGAGCCCCGGGGCCCGGACTTGCTGAAGGCCCATAATGGCTTACAGTTGACAATTTCACTCAAATTCATTTCTAAACCATTTTGAATTGTTTTGATAAGACTTTAAACGCAACCAATGAATACTACCGAAAACATTACAATGAGAACTATAATGAATTGTATAAATGAGGGATCCAGATGCAAAGCTCACGTTCTCCACATTTTGTAATTTTACAGGAACTAAAAAAACTTCTTAAATGTATGCAACTAATTGTATCTCTAAGAGACTTTGCTTTTGTTGCAGGCTATACTTAATTACACCTTCTTGATTAAACTATGTATCATTATTTATATTAATTTATCTGAAAAATAGATTTTAATTTTAGAGAATGTGACTTTTGCATCCAAACATCGGAGACTGTGAGTTTTGTGTCTGAACAAGTTGGAGAATGTTACTTTTGACACTAAACAAAATTAATTACTTCAGTCAAAACAGTAGACAAGTTGGCCAAGTTTGTGAAAAATTTAGACAAATGCAACCAATAGCGATGTTGGAATGCACATATTACTTAGGCCTATTTAGTATGTAGAGGTTACGAGCTGAACAGACATCAATAATATTGGCTTGCAGCTGTAGAAAGTCACATGACCAGAAGCTGTCTTGTGATTGGCCAACAGGGGGAATGTGCTCTTTGCAACTAAACAGTGTGGAGAATGTTAGTTTTGCATCTAAATTGAGTTTTTGGCATGTGAAAACCACTGGATATTGTGAGTTTGGCTTTCCAGCACTAAGATAGTCGTGTGTAATTTGGAACGAAGAATAAGAAAGCCTTGCTAACTCAATTTCGAACAAAAGTGGAGAATGTGAGTTTTGCATCTAGACCCCTCAAATATCCATTGTGTCTCAGCCGGATTGTCAGAGTTGTTCATTCAATTCATAACGTACGGAAGTTGGAGATTATATTTATAAGGCGGCAAGCTTCTAATTCAATCACTGAACAATCTCAATATTATACTTCATACATTTCTGAAAGAAGCACGGCTTATTCTTGTGGAGTCAGATATTACGAAAATTACATTTTAGATGCAAAGTAATGAAAATCTTGAAGTAAAACAAGCAATGAGGGACAAAAGTATTAGTGGCTGAAGAACTGAAATCTAATAAACTGGTGGTCAATATGGACACGCTCAATATCACGGATATTTGTATGGGTTAAGTAAATTCAAGATTAATACTTCCAAAATAATGTCACAGGTTGAAAAAATGGAGGGGTCCGGAAGCCCTCGACGTGATCACTCTCAACGGCCCTGTGCGCATTATACGAACAATCTGACAAGAAACATGAACAGCTATTTTGAACTATATTTAAAAACGAGTAGTAGTTCCCGGCTTCGCCCGGTGGATTTATTTGTTTTATGGATGATAGTGAATACTACTACAGAAGTGGAGCGCTCAAGGGTAAGGATAGGAATAAATGAAAGTACATTTCAACCCTTATTGCAGCTGATAACCTCAGTATACTGCACCAACACCATCGCCCTTATACTGAGGCATACTATTGTCATGATGATAACTGTTTTAAGGGGCCTGCGAAATCTTTTTGCAGTAATTACTCCCCGTGACTGCAATTTATAAACAGCTCGCAATTCTGCACCATAACACTGGTAGGGGCGACGTGATGCAGCACGTATTCCCAGGTAACAATAGACTTGGTGTTATTGAAGCTGTTCGGGAGCGCTTGTTCTTCCGACTTACTGAACCTGAAAGCCTAATGCGCGTCAGTAAACTCGGCAAGCTAAGTCGGCTGTGACTAGAGAAGATCACGGCCGCGCGCACCCGGTCCAGCCTCTTCTCAGTTTTGCCTCACAGAGCTTATTTTACGTGATTTTGAGTGAATTTTAAGGGGAACCAGTTCATCCGCCGGCTATGTTCAGTGGTCTCACACGATCACTTCCTTCATTCTTCTTCTTTAGTTTCATCCTCTTTGGGGTGCGTTGAAGAAATCATTTCACTGTTTGTTGTTTTTTCCTTAGTGCCCAGCATCTCTTCATTCTTTCTGATCTTCTTCCGAGACGATGAGTTCGGATTTTAGTGAAGATTTGTCTTGGAACCTTATATTTTCGTCTTTAATAAGTATTTTAGCTTTTCGATTGAGTAGTGAATTTTCTGTAATTCTTAATTCTACCAGGTTTATTTCAGTTTCTTTTAATCATGTGGGTTTTGTTTAACGGTTACGAAAGAAATCAAAGATTTGTTTGGATTATCAATTAGAGTTCACTCTAATTGTGAGAAGAACCGTAAATAATTATCCTCCCTTTTGGCATTGTACTGTATCTGAGAGTTTTTCAATTTTCTTGTAGAGAGTCTCATTCTTGATGTATATTTTCTTATTATCCGAAAATAGCTTGCCACGGTGGGTGAGTGGTTATCGTGTCGGATTACTAACCCCCCAAGCTTGCAGGTTCGCTCCTGGCCGTGGTAAGTGATTTTTGAAAAGCGGCAAAAATCACGACACGCATGCCATACGATGTTGGCATGTTAAAGAACCCATTTGAATTCAGTAGGACGTGTTCATAGTGGCAAAATTAATCTCGGAATTCCTCATTTCTCTACTAGAAAGCGCTATAGTGTCAAGGAGCTTAGATATCTAACCTCCTTGACTTTTCATAGTGCTTCAAGGAACAACAAAATTAGAAATGCAAGCTGCCCTCTGGGTGTCAAATAACTAAGCTTTCACCCGGCATCCGAGGCCATACGATATTATTATATTATTATTATATCCTGAAAAATTGATCTTATGATTTTTCTTAGAATTTTTCTTTCCTTTAATTCGAGTTTGTCCATCTGGCCTCCGAAATTCATGTTTAGGGTTTCTGCTGCGTGCAGTGGTTCTAGTTAAATCACTGTCTAAAAATGTTTAATTTTGGACTCCCATGAAAGGGATTTCTTGTTGTAAGTATCTTTTGTTAGTTGGAAGGTCATTTCAAGTTTACTTTTCCTGGATTCCATTGCTTTGCATTCCCCAGCATTCCAACTAATCCATTTTCAGAGATATTTGATTTCTTTTACTAAATTTCGATCTTTTGTTCTTGGACTTTTAGGTACAATGTTATACTGTAGAGTACTTAATGACGTCACGTAGCAGACTCCGCTTCTCTACGGCTGTGGAGACTAACAGGTGAGGAAAAAACTGAACAACATAACGTTTTCTACATTGCCACTAAATGAGTTTATATAACACAACCTTGGTCTCGCTAAGGCAGGGATTACCCAACCTTTGTCACGCAAACCACTAATAGTGTGCAAGCTTGTACTTCTACGTGACTTCTAAAAAAATATTCGTCACTAGTTGGAACGAGTGCGTGCTAGATGCGGACATGCTACTGTAGTTGCGGACACTTCCTGCGCCACTCCCAACGACCCGTGCTAGATGCGGACATTTCCTGCGCCACCCACAACGGCCCGTGCTAGTTGTGGACATTTCCTGCGCCACCCCCAACGACCCGTGCTAGATGCGGACGTGCTAGTTGCGGACACTTCCTGCGCCACTCCCAACGACCCGTGCTAGATGCGGACGTGCTAGTTGCGGACACTTCCTGCGCCACTCCCAACGACCCGTGCTAGTTGCGGACACTTCCTGCGCCACTCCCAACGACCCGTGCTAGATGCGGACATGCTAGTTGCGGACATTTCCTGCGCCACTCCCAACGACCAGTGCTAGATGCGGACGTGCTAGTTGCGGACACTTCCTGCGCCACTCCCAACGACCAGTGCTAGATGCGGACGTGCTAGTTGCGGACATTTCCTGCGCCACCCCCAACGACCCGTGCTAGATGCGGACATTTCCTGCGCCACTCCCAACGACCCGTGCTAGTTGCGGACATTTCCTGCGCCACCCCCAACGACCCGTGCTAGATGCGGACGTGCTAGTTGCGGACACTTCCTGCGCCACTCCCAACGACCCGTGCTAGATGCGGACGTGCTAGTTGCGGACATTTCCTGCGCCACTCCCAACGACCCGTGCTAGATGCGGACGTGCTAGTTGCGGACATTTCCTGCGCCACCCCCAACGACCAGTGCTAGATGCGGACATGCTACTGTAATTGCGGACATTTCCTGCGCCACCCCCAACGACCAGTGCTAGATGAGGACGTGCTAGTTGCGGACATTTCCTGTGCCACTCCCAACGGCCCGTGCTAGATGCGGACATTTCCTGCGCCACCCACAACGGGCCGTGCTAGATGCGGACATTTCCTGCGCCACCCACAACGATCCGTGCTAGATGCGGACATTTCCTGCGCCACCCACAACGGCCCGTGCTAGATGCGGACATGCTAGTTGCGGACATTTCCTGCGCCACCCACAACGGCCCGTGCTAGATGCGGACATTTCCTGCGCCACCCACAACGGCCCGTGCTAGATGCGGACATTTCCTGCGCCACCCACAACTATCCGTGCTAGTTGCGGACATTTCCTGCGCCACCCACAACGACCCGTGCTAGATGCGGACATTTCCTGCGCCAACCACAACGGCCCGTGCTAGATGCGGACATTTCCTGCGCCACCCACAACGACCCGTGCTAGTTGCGGACATTTCCTGCGCCACCCACAACGACACGTGCTAGATGCGGACATTTCCTGCGCCACCCACAACGACCCGTGCTAGTTGCGGACATTTCCTGCGCCACCCACAACGACACGTGCTAGATGCGGACATTTCCTGCGCCACCCACAACGGCCCGTGCTAGATGCGGACATTTCCTGCGCCACCCACAACGATCCGTGCTAGATGCGGACATTTCCTGCGCCACCCACAACGACACGTGCTAGATGCGGACATTTCCTGCGCCACCCACAACGGCCCGTGCTAGATGCGGACATTTCTTGCGCCACCCACAACGGCCCGTGCTAGATGCGGACATTTCCTGCGCCACCCACAACGACACGGGCTAGATGCGGACATTTCCTGCGCCACCCACAACGGCCCGAGCTAGATGCGGACATTTCCTGCGCCACCCACAACGGCCCGTGCTAGATACGGACATTTCCTGCGCCACCCAAAACGATCCGTGCTAGATGCGGACATTTCCTGCGCCACCCACAACGACACGTGCTAGATGCGGACATTTCCTGCGCCACCCACAACGACACGTGCTAGATGCGGACATTTCCTGCGCCACCCACAACGGCCCGTGCTAGATGCGGACATTTCCTGCGCCACCCACAACGACACGTGCTAGATGCGGACATTTCCTGCGCCACCCACAACGACACGTGCTAGATGCGGACATTTCCTGCGCCACCCACAACGATCCGTCCTAGATGCGGACATTTCCTGCGCCACCCACAACGACACGTGCTAGATGCGGACATTTCCTGCGCCACCCACAACGGGCCGTGCTAGATGCGGACATTTCCTGCGCCACCCACAACGATCCGTGCTTGATGCGGACATTTCCTGCGCCACCCACAACGATCCGTGCTAGATGCGGACATTTCCTGCGCCACCCACAACGATCCGTGCTAGATGCGGACATTTCCTGCGCCACCCACAACGATCCGTGCTAGATGCGGACATTTCCTGCGCCACCCACAACGGCCCGTGCTAGATGCGGACATTTCCTGCGCCACCCACAACGGCCCGTGCTAGATGCGGAAATTTCCTGCGCCACCCACAACGGCCCGTGCTAGATGCGGACATTTCCTGCGCCACCCACAACGGCCCGTGCTAGATGCGGACGTGCTAGATGCGGACATTACCTGTGCCACCCCTAACGACCCGTGCTAGATGCGGACATTTCCTGCGCCACTCCCAACGACCCGTGATAGATGCGGACGTGCTAGTTGCGGACATTTCCTGCGCCACCCCCAACGGCCCGTGCTAGTTGCGGACGTGCTAGATGCGGACATTTCCTGTGCCACCCCCAACGGCCCGTGCTAGATGCGGACGTGCTAGTTGCGGACATTTCCTGCGCCACCCCCAACGGCCCGTGCTAGATGCGGACGTGCTAGTTGCGGACACATCCTGCGCCACTCCCAACGACCAGTGCTAGTTGCGGACAATTCCTGCGCCACTCCCAACGACCCGTGCTAGTTGCGGACGTGCTAGTTGCGGACACATCCTGCGCCATTCCCAACGACCAGTGCTAGTTGCGGACGTGCTAGTTGCGGACATTTCCTGTGCCACCCCTAACGACCCGTGCTAGTTGCGGACACTTCCTGCGCCACTCCGAACGACCCTGCTAGATGCGGACGTGCTAGTTGCGGACATTTCCTGTGCCTCCCCTAACGACCCGTGCTAGTTGCTGACACTTCCTGCGCCACCCCCACCGACCCTTGATAGATGCGGACACTTCCTGCGCCACTCCGAACGACCCTGCTAGATGCGGACGTGCTAGTTGCGGACATTTCCTGTGCCACCCCTAACGACCCGTGCTAGTTGCGGACACTTCTTGCGCCACTCCCAACGACCCGTGCTAGTTGTGGACATTTCCTGTGCCATCCCCAACGACCCGTGCTAGATGCGGACGTGCCAGTTGGATAGATTATAAGCTGAGGAATAACCTACCCACCAAGGGAAGATGATTAAGAAAAGGAAGTGGGTTTCGGACTGGAGAAAAAGGATAGAAAAATAGGATGAGAGTTCCACAAAAATTATAACTTTAACTTTAAATACACTTAGAGGCAGTCGCCACTGAAATTTAACTTTTTGATACCTAAAGTAGGTACGAGCTTAGTCGAGGCTAACGGGAACCGCAGCTAGGACTTGGGCGGTTTGCAAGAGAGAGGCTTTAGTATATTTCCTCCCAAGCATGTATAAAAGTACTATGGGGAAGGGTGATGGTCTGGCAAGGCTGAGAGCAAAAGATTTATTGTATGTCTTCTCAAAGAAATTAGTTTTTGTGAAATGATTCGAAGAATGCCAATAATTCAAATCAAGTTTGTTATTTCCAATTTTCGAAGTTATAGAATTCCTGGAAAAAGCGACCCAGTGCTTCCAGGAAGGATAGTGACGAAAAATTATAACTTGGAAAGTAATCTTGGTAAGTGAACCAATGGTTGCCTTTGGAAATGGCTAAGCCTTTACTCAGCGAGAGGCCGGCTAAAAGCTTAGACAAAAAAGAAACACTTATCTTTTGGAAAATTGACCATAAGTTTTCGGAGAAGATCTCCACAAGCAGGTAGCTGGCTTAGCGAGCTTTACTTACCTTACTGGCCAATTAGAATTAGCTATTAAAGCTAAGAGAAGCTTTGAAAAGGTTGCCACTAAGAGTTCTTGCTCAAATGCAACAAGTGGTAAAATCCCTATCAATAGATTTAAGGGCATCGAGTAGGGAGAGCCAAGGAGGAGAGGACCTTGTTTAACCTTTGTATTAGAAAAATGAAAAAGCGAAAAAGAACGCTTAATTTATTTAACAATTCAGGAGAAATTAATATTTTTAACAAGTAAATATTTTCCAATCTTATTAACAATTTGGGGTCGCAGACCTCCGACAACATTCAGAAATTGCTCCAGGCAAATAACAATTCTTAAGGTTTTAAACCTGGTATTAAAATCTTTTTAAGATTTGAAAAAGAGCCAAATGAAATGATTAAAGTTTAAACATTTACAAGAGTACAAGGAGTGTACTATAAGAAATTTCTGAAAGAATATTCTAGAGAGAATAACAACTTTGAAACTAACGATAAGGAAAACATAAAGCATAAAATAGAAGTTCCTACAACTTCTTATATTTAAACAGAATTGCTTTATGAGAATTATACAAAGGAGGGCAGGTCACTTACTGTGAAACCTGAAGAGGTAATCAAAAGGAAGGTTCTAGACTTCCTATGTTTAATTAGGAATCACGAGCCAAATGGGGCAGATTCCATTTCGTGAGACCTAAAAATAACTCACTCAAGAGTTGAAAATATTGGTTTTCCTGATAATAGAGAAAAAACAATGTAAACTTAAACCGTGTATAAAACACGTAATTATACAGCAATTATTTAATGAAAAACAAGAAAAATGGAAGGGCACTTCGCAGAGTGACACCTTATTGAAACAGACCTAAATTGAAAAGTTTATTACGGATTGTTAGTAGGAGGTTTAGGAAAGAGAAATAGGGGATTGAGGAAAAATGTTCATGGCCTTATTTAAATATAAACGGACGATCGCGACGCGGTAGAAAAGTTGAGCAAACACTAGTTTTCACTATAGTTCGTTGAAACTTATGAAAAGTTCACTGTAGAAACACGAGAGTTTATGGCAAAGAAAGTTGTTTCAATTTGAAAAAAAATGACTAGTTGCACTAGATGAACAAAAGACTATTGCTGGAGAAAATGGTAGATTGCAATTAAATGCGCCATAAAATGTCCAACGGGGGAAGTAAATTCGCTATTTAGCTTTAATTCCGAAGTGAGATTCTTCAATTTTAAGTAGCATTTTCACAAGTGAGTGAAAATTTCATAACGGCAGGACTTGTAGATAAAATACAGAATCTAGAAGGTTCCAGAACGATCTCAGTAGAAAAATTGGGGCTAATGTAAATCCAACGGAGGAACTAGCTCGGTGAATTATAGACAGCGGGTATTTAGATAATATACCACGTAGTGAGAGGATTTCTCATTTGAATAGCTTAAGAGAAGCTCTTTTTTAGTAAGGTTGGCTTATACAAACAAAGGCTCAACATGGCAAATCCCACGAAGAATGATTTTTGCCCCAAAATAAGCAATCGCACACTGTCTATAAAACATCTTTAAAAGTACGTGAAAGTTAAAACCATGAAGATGAGGTTAAAACTTTAAGATGGTACTTATCTTGATTTCATGTAGAAGGTGAAGTTCCCCTTGACGATAACTACTTTGCCAACATGGCGTAGAAGAAAGTTTGCCTCTTGGGTTGAGGAGACCGGCTCTAGGTGAGCCCTAACTGAATGAGTCAACTGCCGATTTACAAGTGAGACCAGCACATCGAAGCACAGAGGGTCCAAGGAAGGGAAAAGAGTGGGGGTAGGAGACAAAAGGTATACATATCAGCATAACCAACTTATCAAAAATAAATGTTCTTCTTGATGAATGGTCTTCAAAGAGTTGATAGTAGGCGATATTAGCGCAGCATGGTGAGTGAAACAGTAGACGTAGTCCTCTTGCTCAAGGAGAAAATAGCTGGCGATGGTAACAAGATCTGGTGGCCAGATGGATATGTAAGTCCTCTCGCACCAGGAGGAATTGAGTAGCTTCAGAGATTCGCTGCTAGATGACGCTAGGTGGGTCACAGAAGTTATATATCTAGAACAAACTTATGAAGACATAAGAGATTTGCCCATCAAGGAGAAAACAGAAGATCACTGTTGGTGTTTGACAAAGAGGAAGGAAGAAATGAACATGCAAAGAGCAATAGACTTTATTCTCTCGTACCGTGTATTCAAAGAATACACCATACTGGGGGGCAAACACCAACAGAGAACAAATAAGCAGTTACACATTTAATGGTAGCGGTGCGATCAAAGACAGTGGTCTTGTGATAGCACCATTAGTGGTCAAGATTTTGGCCACCCTGACTCTCCCATCTCTTCCAGGATAACACTCGGTCACTCTACCAGAAATCCATACTAAGGGGGGTGAAACATCCCTAACTAAGACCAAGTCCCCCACCTTAATGTCAGGACTGGAAAGAAACCACTTCTGTCTCCTTTGCAAGGAAGTTAAATATTCCAGGTTCCACCTCTTCCAAAAAGAATTACGGAGGGCTTCAAATTTACGCCAAACAATAGGTAGATTAAAATCCCTGTAAGAATTGGGAAGAGGAGGAGGAGCAGAAAGAGAAGTGCCGATAAGGAAATGACCAGGTGTAAGCGGAAGCAGGTCATCAGGGTCATTGGAAAGCGGAGTTAAAGGACGAGAATTAACAACACCTTCAATCAAAACAGACAGTGAATTGAATTCTTCGTAAGTCAGAATTCGATTACCTAAGACTTTTCTTAAATGACGTTTAGTGAGCTTTACGCAAGATTCCCACCTACCACCGTGATGAGGAGCGTAAGGAGGTATAAAGCGCCATTTGAAACCCTTTGAGTAGGAAAAATTAGAAATTTGTTCCATGGCAGGAGAGGAAGTGAGAGCTTTCTTCCACAGGGAAGCTGCGCCCTGAAAGGTGGAAGCGTTATCAGAGAACATCTCTGAAGGAACACCACGCCTAGCAGTGAAGCGAGAGACAGCTGATAAAAAGTAAGAAGTAGAAGCATTCGTTACTAGTTCCAAGTGGATTGCGCCTGTAACCATGCAAACAAAGAGAGAAACATAAAGCTTACCAAACAATTTGTGTTTAGCTTCAGGAGAGTTTCGTTGATATTGGAACGGACCCATATAGTCCACGCCAGTTAAAGCAAATGGGCGTATAGGAGAAGAGCGAAAAGAGGGCAGATCGCTCATTAATTGAGTATTGATTTTAGGTTTCGCTTTGAAGCAAGGAATGCACTTATGAATTACAGAAGAAACTTTATGAATTCCATTTATAATCCAGTACTTTTCCCTTAAGAAGCAAAGCAGTGTGCGTGTACCAACATGCAGATTACGATAATGAAAGTCACGTATAATTAAGGAAGTTACGTGATGTTTGGAAGGCAAAATAACGGGATGCTTTTTGTCCTCAGAGAGTAAAGATTGCGAGAGCCTTCCACCTACCCTGAGTAACCCATGGTCATCAAGAAACGGGGCTAAAGCACGAAGACGGCTGGATTTGGGAAGATCTCTTTTAGAAGAAAGCAAAGACAATTCTGAAAAAAAGGCTTCTTGCTGTGTCAGTTGTAAAACTTTAATGGTAGCGAGATTCAATTCATGATTGGTAAGGTGTGGTTTGGGGAGAAGAGGTTGGTCAACCACAAAATATTTCCATCTAAGGAGATAGGCGATAATTCGTATTAATTTATGAAAAGAAGAATAGCGGGACAACAAAGGATGAGAAGCGTTGGAAACCAGACACGAAGCAATAGATAGAGGTACTTTAGCGTCAGGCAAGTTGAAGTTTGTAGCTGGAGGTTTAGAAGGCCATGAAGAAGAGTCATTGATTAACCACGAGGGCCCATGCCAGTACAATTGGGAAGCTGCCAATTGAGAGGGTAAACAACCACGAGAGATAATATCGGCTGGATTATCGGCACTAGGCACATGCCTCCATTGACATCCAGAAGAAAGAGTTTGAATTTAGGAAACCCTATTTGCAACAAAAGTTTGCCAGTGAGAAGGGTTCTGAGCGATCCAAGAAAGGGTGATCATGGAATCGCTCCAGAGATAAATTTGCGAGAATTCAACTTTTAATACTTCCCGTAATTTCTTGACAAGTTCTGCAGCCATGAGTGCAGCGCACAGTTCGAGCCTAGGCAAAGTGATAGTTTTGAGAGGAGCGACCTTCGATTTGGCACAAACAAGGTTGGAAACTAGAGATCCATAGAATGAATCGTGATAAACTAAATATGCACAGCAACCGTAAGCTTTTTCGGAACTGTCCGCGAACACATGAAGGAAAAAGAATGCATTAGAATGAGAGCTGATTAAATTCCTGGGAATTTCAATAAGGGAAAGATCCAGCAAATTGCTGCGAAACGAGAGCCAACGATTAAGAAAAGAAAGAGGGACAGTGTCATCCCATTCACATTTAAGCGACCACAGCTCTTGCATGAAGAGTTTGGCTATAACGATAACTGGGGCAAGAAATTGAAGCGGATCAAAAATTTTTGCAATTTCAGAGAGTATTTGTCTTTTTGTATTAGGAAGCTCTTCTGCGAGCGTAACTTTATAGATAAGAGTGTCAGTGCTAGTGCACCAGTGAACTCCCAGAGTTTTTATAGATTCGGAGTTTCCACAAATTTCGACAGAAGAAGGATCTACGTCTTCGATGGGAAATTGGGCGAGAAACTCAGGGGAGTTGGAGTTCCACTTATGAAGTGGGAAACCTCCATTCCTTAGTAATGCTTGAAGTTCTAAAGACACAAAAGAATCTTCCTCCAAAGTGGAGAAAGACTGCAAGTAATCGTCAACATAGAATGACGTAGTTAGTGCTTCAGAGGCTTTGGAATTAAATAAATAACCATCTTGTGAGGCTAACAAATGTAGAGATCGAATAGCGAGGAATGCGGAGGGTTTTAAACCATAAGTAATTGTTTTTAAGCGAAATACCTTAATGGGCTTGCTGATTTCATCACGCCACAAGATTCTTTGAAGATCTCATTGTTCCGGTTGAATTAAAACTTGACGGTACATCTGTTTTATATCGGCTATGACAGCTATGGGAAATAATCGAAAGTTTAAAAGTATAGCAGATAAATCTGACTGAATGGCAGGACCAGAGTAAAGAGTGTCGTTAAGGCTGTTGCCATTAACGTCGGGCGATGAACCATTGAAAACAACTCGGATTTTATCTTTTACTAGAGGGTTTTTCCACACAGGATGATGATTTAAATAAACCGTTTCAAATGGGGGGTGCAATTCATCATCGGATTTGTTAACAACTTCCATATGATCTAAGCTTTCATACTCATCCATGAAATCAGTGTACTGCTGTTTGACAAGGGGTTCCTTTTTGAATTTGCTCTCGATAGCAAAGAGAGCTTTTCGAGCTTTAGGCTGAGAGTTAATAAGTTTGGGGGGATTGTGTAATCTTGGCATTTGAACAATGAACCGGCCATCAGAAGAACGAGTGGTGGTGTTCAAAAAAAGTTGCTCACAGAATTCATTTTCTGAAGAGGTTACATTAGGAGAATCAACGTTTTCAAGCCTCCAAAACTGTTCCAGATCAGTATTGGAGAAGTAACATTGCGATGCAGGTTGGGGAGAATAATGGGGAAGTTGCCCTGTGACGATCCATCCAAAATTAGTGTCTCTGGCGACCACGTTAGAGGACAACTTGCGAACCTGTTTCCGAAGGCAATTCCAAAAGACATTGGCATTAAGAGTATGTCAATGGGGTTTTGTATGTTAAACAAAGGATCGGCTAACCTTAAATGCGAGGGAATGTTTAACCCTGAAATATCCACCGAGTGACTTGGAGTGTCTTCTCCAATGCTATTGAGAATTAAACAATTAAGTTTAAAAAAGTTGTTTCTATGACAAATATCTCTTATGGTTAGTTTTGAGAATTGTAAAGCTTGCGATTTTGAGCTGTTGATGCCCGACACATTGATAGAAGTGGGGTTTACGGGTAGGCCTAATTTTCTAATTAAGGAATTAGACACAAAATCATGAGTTGCAGCTGAATCTAAAAGGCCGCGTGCACGGACCCAGTTGCCAAAGTTATCCTGAACTTCAATTTGAACAGTAGACAACAATACTTGAGCACTGCGAATGGACTTGGCATTTTGAATATACGATGAGGCATTAGAACTATTAGCACTATCATTTTTAGGAGAAGTGGATGCTGTCGATGACCTTGCCTGATCATGACGATGTAGCAAAGTATGATGAGCCTTTTCACAATGGTAGCAAAGTCTTGTGGACTTGCAATTAGAAGCAGAATGCGTGGGCGCTAGGCAGTTAAAACAATGCTTGTTTTGAGCAACTAATTTTCGTCTGTCGTCGACTGACATTTCTTTAAAGGATTTACAGAGGTATAGGGCATGGGGATCTTTACAAAGTATGCACTTTACAGGTTCGTTTAAACTCTTGCGAGGTTCGCTTTGAGTGTTTAAAACAATGAGCTAGCAACACGACGTTCACTAGACCTAGTTGGGTAACCAGTAGTGTTTGATTTGAATTTGGATGAGCTGAACCCGGATTTTTGGGTATTAGACGCTGAGCGTTCACTTTTGGGTTTGATGGACATTAATTCGAATTTGGAACTAGGAGATGAAGGTTCACTTTGATTAGCTAGAGCGGTTAAAAGTTGGCATCTAGCGTTTATGAAAGTAACTAAATGCTCGTAAGTGTAGTCGTCTTCTTTAGAAAGTTCAATTTCCCAAGCTTTGAGGGTAGCAGTATCAACTTTAGCAATCACTAAATATATTAGGAAAGTATCCCAATAATTAGTAGGTTGATCTAATTGGGACAGAGCCTTAACGTGAAGTTGTGTAGTGTCAACTAGAGTACGTAGACTAGTGACGTCATTGTGCTGTGACGCAGGTAGATTGAATAGAGCCTTTATATGGCGTTGAATACGTAACCGTAAATTTTCATATCTTTCCTTTAATAAGTTAAAGGCAATGGAATAATTTTCGGCACGCAGAGGAAGTGCTTCGACCAACTGCAAAGCTTGACCTCGGAGGATAGATCTCAAGTACTGAAACTTGTAAATGACTTGAATGTCTTCATTGTCGTAAACAAGGGAGCAAAATAATTCATAGAAAGAATCCCAAGCAGATTCATCTCCAGAAAAATGGGGTAAATCAATTTTCGGTAAAATTGGTTTGGGCTTGTGAGTACCCTCACGGAAAGAAGTTTGTGGTTCGTGAAGGGAACCGAGAACAGAAGCGTCCTTTTTCTGCTCCTCTTCGAGTTGGCGTATTATTTTGAAAGCAGAACCTATGCCTTCGTAATAATGGTTTCCTACTTCAACTCGATCTTCGGTTTGATT
This sequence comes from Meconema thalassinum, assembly GCA_946902985.2. Lineage (NCBI taxonomy): Eukaryota > Metazoa > Arthropoda > Insecta > Orthoptera > Tettigoniidae > Meconema > Meconema thalassinum. The sequence continues at coordinate 169,500,104 of OX336396.1, forward strand.
GAGCATGCAAGTTTCTATTTCAGTTTGGATGTTACAATAATTTTCATAAGAACGTTCATAATCTCGTACACGATGTTTCAACAAGTCTAATTGAGCTTCTGAGGGATCTAACTCTTTTATGTACTTTCTGAAACGGGTAATTTGTCCTCTATAGGATTCTCGTTTAGAAGTAAGTTTTTCATCTTTATCCTTCTCAGTAGGAGCCATGTTATAAAAAATAGATTGAAATGTAACTCACGATACTGTGGAACCTTGGAAATGCTGTCAAGCTGGCAGCAGCAAATAAGTAGAAAGAACGGGACACACCAAAGGAGACAGGAGTGGCCTCTTTCCCGTTCACAGGCTTTGCATGATGTAGTTATAGCTGAAAAATTCAAAGCAGAGATTAATAATTTGCAGAGTATTGTCAAATAGAAAAAATGACAAATGGACTCTCCCGGATTTCGGCACCAATTTTTGGATAGATTATAAGCTGAGGATTAACCTACCCACCAAGGGAAGATGATTAAGAAAAGGAAGTGGGTTTCGGACTGGAGAAAAAGGATAGAAAAATAGGATGAGAGTTCCACAAAAATTATAACTTTAACTTTAAATACACTTAGAGGCAGTCGCCACTGAAATTTAACTTTTTGATACCTAAAGTAGGTACGAGCTTGGTCGAGGCTAACGGGAACCGCAGCTAGGACTTGGGCGGTTTGCAAGAGAGAGGCTTTAGTATATTTCCTCCCAAGCATGTATAAAAGTACTATGGGGAAGGGTGATGGTCTGGCAAGGCTGAGAGCAAAATATTTATTGTATGTCTTCTCAAAGAAATTAGTTTTTGTGAAATGATTCGAAGAATGCCAATAATTCAAATCAAGTTTGTTATTTCCAATTTTCGAAGTTATAGAATTCCTGGAAAAAGCGACCCAGTGCTTCCAGGAAGGATAGTGACGAAAAATTATAACTTGGAAAGTAATCTTGGTAAGTGAACCAATGGTTGCCTTTGGAAATGGCTAAGCCTTTACTCAGCGAGAGGCCGGCTAAAAGCTTAGACAAAAAAGAAACACTTATCTTTTGGAAAATTGACCATAAGTTTTCGGAGAAGATCTCCACAAGCAGGTAGCTGGCTTAGCGAGCTTTACTTGCCTTACTGGCCAATTAGAATTAGCTATTAAAGCTAAGAGAAGCTTTGAAAAGGTTGCCACTAAGAGTTCTTGCTCAAATGCAACAAGTGGTAAAATCCCTATCAATAGATTTAAGGGCATCGAGTAGGGAGAGCCAAGGAGGAGAGGACCTTGTTTAACCTTTGTATTAGAAAAATGAAAAAGCGAAAAAGAACGCTTAATTTATTTAACAATTCAGGAGAAATTAATATTTTTAACAAGTAAATATTTTCCAATCTTATTAACAATTTGGGGTCGCAGACCTCCGACAACATTCAGAAATTGCTCCAGGCAAATAACAATTCTTAAGGTTTTAAACCTGGTATTAAAATCTTTTTAAGATTTGAAAAAGAGCCAAATGAAATGATTAAAGTTTAAACATTTACAAGAGTACAAGGAGTGTACTATAAGAAATTTCTGAAAGAATATTCTAGAGAGAATAACAACTTTGAAACTAACGATAAGGAAAACATAAAGCATAAAATAGAAGTTCCTACAACTTCTTATATTTAAACAGAATTGCTTTATGAGAATTATACAAAGGAGGGCAGGTCACTTACTGTGAAACCTGAAGAGGTAATCAAAAGGAAGGTTCTAGACTTCCTATGTTTAATTAGGAATCACGAGCCAAATGGGGCAGATTCCATTTCGTGAGACCTAAAAATAACTCACTCAAGAGTTGAAAATATTGGTTTTCCTGATAATAGAGAAAAAACAATGTAAACTTAAACCGTGTATAAAACACGTAATTATACAGCAATTATTTAATGAAAAACAAGAAAAATGGAAGGGCACTTCGCAGAGTGACACCTTATTGAAACAGACCTAAATTGAAAAGTTTATTACGGATTGTTAGTAGGAGGTTTAGGAAAGAGAAATAGGGGATTGAGGAAAAATGTTCATGGCCTTATTTAAATATAAACGGACGATCGCGACGCGGTAGAAAAGTTGAGCAAACACTAGTTTTCACTATAGTTCGTTGAAACTTATGAAAAGTTCACTGTAGAAACACGAGAGTTTATGGCAAAGAAAGTTGTTTCAATTTGAAAAAAAATGACTAGTTGCACTAGATGAACAAAAGACTATTGCTGGAGAAAATGGTAGATTGCAATTAAATGCGCCATAAAATGCCCAACGGGGGAAGTAAATTCGCTATTTAGCTTTAATTCCGAAGTGAGATTCTTCAATTTTAAGTAGCATTTTCACAAGTGAGTGAAAATTTCATAACGGCAGGACTTGTAGATAAAATACAGAATCTAGAAGGTTCCAGAACGATCTCAGTAGAAAAATTGGAGCTAATGTAAATCCAACGGAGGAACTAGCTCGGTGAATTATAGACAGCGGGTATTTAGATAATATACCACGTAGTGAGAGGATTTCTCATTTGAATAGCTTAAGAGAAGCTCTTTTTTAGTAAGGTTGGCTTATACAAACAAAGGCTCAACATGGCAAATCCCACGAAGAATGATTTTTGCCCCAAAATAAGCAATCGCACACTGTCTATAAAACATCTTTAAAAGTACGTGAAAGTTAAAACCATGAAGATGAGGTTAAAACTTTAAGATGGTACTTATCTTGATTTCATGTAGAAGGTGAAGTTCCCCTTGACGATAACTACTTTGCCAACATGGCGTAGAAGAAAGTTTGCCTCTTGGGTTGAGGAGACCGGCTCTAGGTGAGCCCTAACTGAATGAGTCAACTGCCGATTTACAAGTGAGACCAGCACATCGAAGCACAGAGGGTCCAAGGAAGGGAAAAGAGTGGGGGTAGGAGACAAAAGGTATACATATCAGCATAACCAACTTATCAAAAATAAATGTTCTTCTTGATGAATGGTCTTCAAAGAGTTGATAGTAGGCGATATTAGCGCAGCATGGTGAGTGAAACAGTAGACGTAGTCCTCTTGCTCAAGGAGAAAATAGCTGGCGATGGTAACAAGATCTGGTGGCCAGATGGATATGTAAGTCCTCTCGCACCAGGAGGAATTGAGTAGCTTCAGAGATTCGCTGCTAGATGACGCTAGGTGGGTCACAGAAGTTATATATCTAGAACAAACTTATGAAGACATAAGAGATTTGCCCATCAAGGAGAAAACAGAAGATCACTGTTGGTGTTTGACAAAGAGGAAGGCAGAAATGAACATGCAAAGAGCAATAGACTTTATTCTCTCGTACCGTGTATTCAAAGAATACACCACCAGTTGCGGACATTTCATACGCCACCCCCAACGACCCATTTGTCACTGCCTAAGAGTAGTAGTAGGGTGTGTGTAGAATCTGTCTGAAAACCGGTGTTAATTGTGATGGCTGTATGAGTGTGTGTGATCTGTTTTTAATTCAAGTAAGGACTGCAGACATTCAATTTTCTAGTAGTTCCTACTTTTGCTACCAAACGCGACTGTCAACGATAACTAGTTGTGAACCTGGTTACTAGATGCCACCGCAGTCGGCTCCTGGCGACGAACGTTGGGACCTAAAAGCTTTAGTCAAATTTAACCTATAATTTAGCTTCACACAAGTGTAATTAGTGGAAGGTTATTTACATGCCATAAATCTATGACATGGGACCGACGCCGGCTTTACTTCCCCTCAGAAGGAAGGCATACTGAGAGATTTTTAACGCTCTTAAAAATCCGACGACTTCAGCCGAGTTTGAAAAAAGTACAAATGCTAAAATGGATTCGATTTTTCACATACTATGAAAGTCACCTTTTATGGTCTCGTGGTAAAAATTCAGACTTTGGATCCAGAAGTCCTAGGTTCGGTTCCGCAACCTGCCAAGAAATATAAATCTGGTCTGAGGGTTAGCATGGGGTACACTCAGTTCTTGAGGCAGGACTGAGAAGAGGCGGGTTCGATTCCCACCTCAGCTGTCCTAGAAGTAGTTTCCCGTGATTTCCCACTTGTAGCCTACTTAAGGCAATGTCGATATTGTTCCTAACTTAAAGCCACGTCTGCCTCTTTTTCAATCCCAGTTTGAATTACAGTCCGGCCGCCAAGTGCCCGGCTCTGACATTTCTCATGAGAGAGGGAGGCAGCGTTGCCGGTTCTGTATCGCGAAATATAAAACAACGTGGACTACATAAAATATTTCACATGTTTTTAAATGAATTCTGACGAACCGCTGAACATATTACTAAAGTAATATGCTTACACACAGTTAATCGGTATTTGTGCACACACAAGACAATAAAACAACGAACCTATACTAGCACAAAGGGCAACAGAAGTGAGCCCTTGCAACATCGAGCTAATTTTAAAGACCGGCTTACCGGGAAAACCGCTGCTTAATACAGGTGACAGACAACATTCCTCATGGTAGTAACATCGAGGTTCCTCCATGGGTAGTAAGCGACTTTGCCAACATAGGCGGAATTCCACTGCGATCAAAGAATTTAGGTTTTGTAACCGCATAATGTCGGAGTAACAAAATTATGCATAAACAAGAAGTTCCGTAACGAACTAAAGAGCCTACTTTTCTTAAAATTTAAGATCTATGCCAATGATTAATCTATATGGATCTATCTAGAATAATGACGAAATTAAGTTGGTAATATCGACATTTCTAATTAGTTCGAAATGCTGTATACCTGGCATACTGTAGCCTAATAGAGAACTACAGTTGGCAGCCCTGGTGACTAAATAGACTATATTCTTAGTTCCATCTCTTAAGGTACAGAATACAAAATTTGGTTGAAGTCCAATGGATAGCATGGACGTTACATGCAGTTAAACATTGGATCTAACAGCGCGCGTAAAATCATGTTGGCAACAATGACATACATGTATTGGTCAGAAATAATCTGAAATAATATGATCTATTGTTGTGTCAATTTTGAATAAAATCCATTAGTTAGTATAGAAGTTACATGCATTTTAAAATTGGATCTATCAGCAGGCTTAGAATCATGTTGGCAGAACTGACGTATATTAGTTACTCCAAATTAATCTAGAATGCCAGGTACTATACGTGTGCAAAGTTTAGAGCTATTGGCCTGCATACTTTCTGATATATTGATATTAGGGTAACAGAACTAGAGACAGTATTTACTAACAGTTGGCAGCCCTGGTTACTCTTAAGAATCGGCATATACATATCTGTTATGGTACACATAGCACACACGAAATTTGGTTGAAATCCAAATGATAGTATAAAAGTTACATGTATTTAAAGTTGGACCTCTCAGCAGGCTTAGAATCATCTTGGTAGCACTGACGTATATAAGTTTCTCCAAATTAATATAGAATGTCAGGTACTATACGTGTGCATAGTTTAAAGCTGTCGGCTGGCATACTTTCTGATATATTGGTATTTGGATAAAATAAATTGAGAGCATTTATTAACAGTTGGCAGCCCTGGTGGATCTTAATAATACGTTCAGTCATGTCTGTTTATGTACACATAGCACATACGAAATTTGGTTGAAATCCAATTGATAGTGTAGAAGTTATATGCATTTAAAATTTGGACACCTCAGAAGGCGTATATTCATTTTGGCAGCACTGCGATGTATGGCCTCTTGGAAATTAAACTGAAATATTATTATCTATACGTGTGCCAATTTTAAAATAGCTCCTATTCATACCTTCCAAGATATCCAACATGGAGCTCAAATTTCAATTGCGATTTTTCAGCAGTAGGTAGCACTGACATCATTTTCAAATATGGGCGTGAGATATTCAGGTATAGATCTTTACTCCTACCAAATTTTGTTTCGATTGCTGCAGCCGTTTAGGAGTTGATAGGGGGGGGGGGCACACACACAGCCAGCCAGCCAGCCAGACAGACAGACAGAAGGACAGACAGACAGACAGACACACATTTGCCCGATCTCATAAGTCTACTTTTTCCTCATTTTTGCAAAATGTGAAAAGTAGGCTAAAAAGGAAAATGGGGTGTGGGACTTCCACGTTACATAGTGAAGACGCTAGAGAAGAATTACAATGATGGCAAGATTCAAGGTTCTATTAACAGCTCCTCAATGCCGTAAGTTGGCTATATTGTTATCTTTACATGGAGGAAAGAAAGGAAGGAGATGCCTGCGCTGCGCTGCCTAGCGCAAGCTGCTGAAGCCAGACGGCTCGCCCACTTTGGTTGCAAGAAAATGGCTGTCCCTATGCTTAAAGCCGTAAACCACTCCAACTAGTAATGGATTTTAGTGACCTAAAACTGCAATGACAAGTCAAGATTTTTTCTTGGATAGGCAGAATACACTCTGTACATCACGGTACTTGGCACAAATAAGCTGCGTTATCGTTTTAAAAGCCAATTTAAATATAAATATGAGAGCACCATTGCGAGGCTAGTTTTGTAAGGAAGACGCGGCAAAACGTAATAATACGCTGAAACACTGATTAATTTGAATATCGGTGTCTGAAGATGCGAGTTATACCAAAGAAGGAACATCATGGGAATCAATGATGCCGAACTAATTACGGTATTTACACCAAATTGAGTTTTATGTTCTTATTGGTGTTGAGGCATTCATCAGTTTTTAGGCCTAATTTCGAGCACAGCCACTTTCACTCATTGGTCGTACACATTTTGATATTCAAGAATACGAACCGCAAAATTAATAAACAGAACAATTAAAAAAGGACGTATATTTGCACAAAAATGCCTCCGTGGCTTAGGCGGCAGCACTCCGGCCTCTCACCGCTGGGTCCGTGGTTCAAATCCCGGTCACTCCATGTGAGATCTGTGCTGGACAAAACGGAGGCAGACAGGTTTTTCTCCGGGTACTCCGGTTTTCCCTGTCAAAATTTCATTCCAGCAACACTCTCCACTATCATTTCATTTCATCTGTCATTCATTTAATCATTGCCCCAGAGGAGTGCGTCAGGCCTCGGCAGCCGGCACAGTTCATATCCTCGCCGCTAGATGGGGGCTTCATTCATTCCATTCCTGACCCGGTCGGAGACTGGAAGCAGGCTGTGGATTTTCATTTTCATTTGCACAAAAATACGGTATAGCCTATACGTTTCGGTACCGTACGGTATTTTCTTTGTGGTGGGGTAGAAACTTGACGATTAGCCTCGAATTGATTAATTACGTAGGCCTACCGTAATTATTGACCGACAGCCGTTTGACAATTTGGGATTTCAAGAGGAATGATTTTTATTTTTTTGGTATATAGGGTAGGCCTACACATGCTGAGATTAGAATTGCTGAGATTAGAATTGAAGAGTTCTTTTTAAATAACTTATCACTACTGGTATTACGTTTCCAAAGTTGCATAACCGGAGCGCGATAAAAACCAGGGCCAAAATAAGGTTTAGACATGCACAATGCCTCATGTAAGTCACAGAACACCGAATACGAGTTAAGGTTACGCCCACTTTGGTTGCAGCGCTTGGCTTCACTCATACGAGCTCAGGGCATCTCCTCTTATTCTTTCCTCCATGTATCGTTACCCCTCTTCTCCCACCATTGCCAAACGTCAGAGCCGGACACCAGCGGCTGGGCTGTAGTAATACACACACATATTTGTAAAGCCATCACAATAACACAGGTTTACAGACAGTGTCCACACATACAAACACACACGCACACACACGGGGCTTCATGACCATGATGTCGCACAGCCCCATTAAGGAATCATCATCATCATCAATAACATGTACACGAGAATTTTGTCAGGGTCGTGCGAGAATTCTTTTCTCTGGATATTGCAACCCTGGCTGCCTACAAGCTACTCCATTATCCTCACTCTCCAGTAAGAGTCAGTGTCAATGATCACGTGGCTTGGTACCTGATCGCCTGGAGCAAGCTTCATTTCCTGTTACAGTCCGCGCATATCCGGTCACCTCTCATGGAGCGCTCTTTGTTCGACACTGTCTTATGTTGTTGTTAATTCATTTGTGGGGCTTGCGACATCACGGTCATCAGCCCCATGTAGTTGGGAGTGTGTTAAATTTGTTTGATAACCTGTAGGCTGTATTCCTGCGATGGCAGTAGTAGTGGGTGTAACTGTATAAGGAATGAGGTAGGTGCCCCGGGCTTGAAATTAGGTCCTAACCTGTCATATACTGTACCTGGAAGGAGTGTGGATGAAAAAGAGATCTCATGAGTTATACCAACATTTCGAGAAAATATCAGGCACTATCAGAAAAAGAACAAGAACCATCATCATCATTACAGTCTAATCATTATCATCATGTTGTCTCATAACTTTTATGGGGCGTGGTGGCTCAGCGGTCTAGCTGTAAGCCTCTCACCAAGGCGGTCCGGGTTCGATTCCCGGTGAATGCATATGAGATTTTCGAAGTGAAATGCCATGTCCTGTGGTTCGGATTCCACGTAAAAAGGAGGTCCCGTGGCTCATGATCTCAAGATTAACGGTCACGTTAAACTACAAGCTTCCTTCCTTCCTTTCATAACTTTTATGGCCATTTTCACCAACGTCAATCATCTTCATTCATCATTAAAGGTTATTTAACTTTGCACGAGCATTTCATCAAACAAAAACGTTCGTTAACTTACCACTGGTTGGTTGGTTCCTCAGTTTAGGGGCTGCGACAACGCGGTCATGTAGCCCCGTGTACTTTGGGTGTGTGTAGAATCTGTCTGATAACCGGTGTTAATTGTGATGACTGTATTAGTGTGTGTTATCTGTTTTTTAATTAAAGTACTGCAACTTAGAATTTTTCAAATAGTTCCTACTTTTGCCGCCAAGCGCCACCGTCAACGACTACTAGGCCAAGTTCAGAACTCAGCTACTAGACGCCACCGCAGTCGGCTCTTGGCAACGAACATACAAACCTAAGAGCGCTGTTTACATTCTTAACCTATCCAATTTAGCTTCACACAGGTGCAATTAGTGGAAGGTTCTTTAACATACCATAAATCTATGACATGGGACCGTCGGCTTTACTTCCCCTCCGAAGGAAGGCATACTGAGGGATTTTTAACGCTCTTAAAAAATCCGACGGCTTCGGTCGGGTTTGAACCCGCTATCTTGGGCATAGAAGCTCAGCATGCTACCAACTACGCCACCGAAGCCGCCCTAAAAATGTATATTTACAATGAAATAATGAAAGAATGCAACACGGTAACCATGGTAACAGAATCTCACAGGTCCATCTATTTCTGTAAGACGCAATGCAATTCCAATTATTACATTAGTTAGTTATTGTTGTTTTAAGGGCCGGAACTACGAGGTCATCTGCCCCGAAATTATTACATTACTGTGAAAGTTTCCAGACGCGTAATAAGGTTATCGCTGAACCAAATTAAGCTGTAAAATTCATCAATACATACAGTATAATGCGCTTAAGGGGGTCAAGGTGCACTCTAGAATTTTTTCACGCAATTTTCACGTGTGAGTGTGGACGAAAGTAATTTTCACCCGACTATAAAGGGTCTCCGAAAACCACATTTAAAGGCCCTTAAATTAACAGTGTCTGTGATATTCCCAGAAATCTAACTTCGCTCTGATATAGCCTACCTATGAAGGAATGACAAACCCCTAACCACTGCACCAGTAGCTGAATTGATAAAGTCTGATTATTCATACCAAGGATAAATCAGTCATAGCATTCATGATTGAGATTTTGCTAAGTTTACTCTTTACAACTAGAATATTCGCGGGCGAAGCAGCGACGGGTAATGCTAGTCATATATGCTACTAATACATAGAAAGAAGAACACGAAAATAGGAAAAACATATCCAAAGTGGGATTCGAATTCCTTGCCATTCTGCGAATGAACCCCGTGTCTGCAACGCAACCACTTACGCTACGAAGACAACGGGGATAGCCTGTACACACACAACTGCCAGTTCTCCGAAAACTCTGTTCATATACTTTTAAGGTTTTGCCATGAATAAGATCTTCTGTATTTCGCTTCCTTTATGTTCCAGAAAATCTCAAGGAAGCATCGCAGACAACGATCCGTGCTACACGCTTCTTGATCTGTCCGCCATGTTTCTGAAGGTTGAAACAGAGTCTACGCATGCGCGAGAGCCGTAGAGCTTATTTAAGTAATAACGTAATAATGTATATCTAATTTTCCACCGGGGGACACACCCCCAATTGCAAATAAACGAATGAATGAATGAATGAATGAATGGCCTTGTGAAATGTATCGACGATAACTATGCTTTAACTCTCATATTTAAGTTAAATAGCAATTAACTAACTAATCGTGTTTTTTGGTGTATGGCTTTAAGTGCCGGGAGTGTCCGAGGACATGTTCGGCTTGCCAGTTTTGTAGCGGCTTCGAGATGGACACCCAATGGGTGAGCTACAAGTACCGTTTGGGAGGAAAGTTGGAATGTAAGGACGAGGAGTTGGAAGGTAGCGGCTGTGGCCTATAGTTAGGGACCAACCCCGGCATTTGCCTGGAAGGAAGATGGGAAACCACAGAAGACATCTTCATGGTTGCCGGCGGGGGAATTCGAACCTCCTCGCCTCCCGGATGTGAGCGACTGCCAGCAGTCAAGCCGTAACGACCACGGATAACTCACCCGGTAACTAATCTTTGATAAAGAGTTGGTAAAAATGGCCCTTAGCACCTGAGTGTACATAGATAAATCTCCGCTGACTGTCCGTTCTATTGATCTATTAGCGTGAAACTGAGAAGTGGGATTGGGTTCCTTGCCCTGCTTAAACATTCACTGCTCAACAGCAAGTGATTGTAATTCGACAGAATCTGCCATGTCATTTCAACATTCACAGAATTAGAAACTGTGATCTCCTTTATGTTGCCAATAGCAAGGTTCATTGAGCATCAGGAATGGGTTCTTTACGTTCTTGCGTCAAGTTTCTGCCTTTCAAAACTATGACTGGGTGTTGAACAACTCTGGTGAGGACATTTCCTTGTGTTACCCCACTAGTTGTACAATAATAATAATAATAATAATAATAATAATAATAATAATAATAATAATAATAATAATAATAATAATAATAATAATAATAATAATAATGTTGATATAACTGCGATGCACTACTGGTTCACTTCAGGACAGATCTTTCCAGAAACTGAAGGTTTTATGCTTGCATTCAAGACTAAGTCATCCCTACAAGGAACTACCTCAAGTTCATTATAAAATATCCCGCTGTACCAGATGATAAGTGTCGCTACGGCCGTCAACAGTCGGAAACAATACAGCATATTACATCTGCATGTACTGTAGATATTTCCTGGCGAAGGAGCACAAACTAAGGTATGATGCAGTTGCTAAAAACTCGCATCAGGAGTTGGCTGATAAGTTTTAGCTTCTAAAAGGAAAGAAAGTTCCGTACCACTAATATCAGCCAGAGTGTGTTCTTGAAAGCAAGGAATACAAGTTGTATTGGGAGCGAACTATTCTGACTGATGAATCGGTATCACACAACAGGCCGGATCTGGTGGTTGTGATTCCTAACAACAAGAATCTCCAGTCAAAACACATAGAAAAGATCAGCAAATATAGCGAGTTATTCGACCCTATCGAAAGACAATGGCATGTAGAACGAGTAAATATCATACCTATCATTGTCTCATGAACGGGCGTGATCGCAAGTACCTAGCTCCAAGGCCTTAAAGAACTGGATCAGGATACTCAACTGTACCAACTAATGCAGAATGCAGCAGTTCTATCAACAACCCGAATCGTCCCGAAGTTCATGGGTAGCGATATTCCAGCTTAGAAGTTACTGTTACAGTAACTGTACTTTGGTTCACTGAAGCCCGTATAGTTATGTTGTAATGCACCAGCAATGTGTTATACACACATCAAAAAAAGTTTTGCATCACCTCGGTTCCAAGAGTTCCGGAACCTTTAAATACAAAGGGAATAGAGATCAACACAAACAACATATCAGCTCGTTTTATTGCTCATGAGACCCACACATTGCATGTTGTACCATCATACAGCTAGACTTTCAGCATTTGTGGTCCAGATTGCAGTACACACCACTACCTCTAATACCCAGTAGCACGTCCTCTTGCATTGATGCATGCCTGTATTCGTCGTGGCATACTATCCACAAGTTCATCAAGACACTGTTGGTCCAAATTGTCCCACTCCTCAACGACAATTCGGCGTAAATCTCTCAGAGTGGTTGGTGGGTCAAGACGTCCATAAACAGCCCTTTTCAACATATCCCAGGCATGTTCGATAGGGTTCATGTCTGGCGAACATGCTGGCCACTGTAGTCGAGCGATGTCGTTATCTTGAAGGAACGCATTCACAAGATGTGCACGATGAGGTCGAGAATTGTCGTCCATGAAGACAAATGCCTCTCCAATATTCTGCCGATATGGTTGCACTATGGGTCGGAGGATGTCATTCAGGTATCGTAAAGCCGTTTCGGAGCCTTCCATGACCACCAGTGGCGTACGTCGGCCCCACATAATGCCACCCCAAAACATCAGGGAACCACCACCTTGCTGCACTCGCTGGACAGTGTGTCTAAGACGTTCAGCCTGACCAGGGTGCCTCCAAACACGTCTCCGACGATTGTCTGGTTGAAGGCATATGCGACACTCATCGGTGAAGAGAACGTGATGCCAATTCCGTGGGGTCCATTCAGCATGTTGTTGGGCCCATCTGTACCGCGCTGCATGGTGTCGGGGTTGCAAAGCTGGACCTCGCCATGGACGTCGGGAGTGAAGTTGCGCATCATGCAGCCTATTGCGCACAGTTTGAGTTGAAACACGACGTCCTGTGGCTGAACGAAACGCATTATTCAACATGGTGGCATTGCTGTCAGGGTTCCTCCGAGCGGCAATCCGTAAGTAGCGGTCATCCACTACAGTAGTAGCCCTTGGGCGGCCTGAGCGAGGCCTGTCATCGACAGTTCCTGTATCTCTGTACCTCCTCCATGTCCGAACAACATCGCTTTGGTTCACTCTGAGACTCCTGGAAACTTCCCTTGTTGAGAGCCCTTCTTGACACAAAGTAACAATGCGGACGCGATCGAACTGCGGTATTGACCTTCTAGGCATGGTAGAACTACAGACAACATGAGCAGCGTACCTTCGTCCTGGTGGAATGACTGGAACTGATCGGCTGTCGTACCCCCTCCGTCTAATAGGCCCTGCTCATGCATGGTTGTTTACATCTTTGAGCAGTTTTAGTGACATCTATGAACAGTCAAAGGGACTGTATCTTGGATACAATATACACAGTCAACGTCTATATGCCGGAGATCTGGGAACCGAGGTGATGCAAAACTTTTTTTGATGTGTGTATGTAGGCTACTGTACAAAACAACAACAATAATAATAATAATAATAATAATTATAATAATAATAATAAAACGGTGAAACATGCCTTCAATGGAATCGAACGGAACTCGAAAATCTTTCCGTTAAAGATAGGTTTCCTTTTTAAAGGACTATACTATTGTTTTTAAATTTATTAATGCAGCCAAAGGCCATGTACTTTTCTTATCAGGACGGGTCAGGAAAGGGATATTGGTAGGAAATCGGCCGTGGACCTATTGAAAGGAACCGTCCCGGGATTTGCCGGGTGGTAAAAATGGGTGGGATTTGAACCCACGCTCTCCCGATGTCAGCGAGACACGAGGTAGTGCGATAGCGCACTCGGCCACCGCAGCCGGTATATACTATGGAAATGCATACAATGGACACACTGAAAAATTCAATCTTGTATTGACATATTGTACGAATTGATACAGTACTGGATCACTTTTACTCTTGTGTTAAGATTGGTGGGTTGGTTCCTCAGTTTAGGGGCTGCGACAACTAGGTCATGTAGCCCCGTGTACTTTGGGTGTTAGTAGAATCTGTCTGATAACCGGTGTTAATTGTAATGGCTCTATTTGTGTGTGTTATCTGTAGCCTAATTCAGTCAGGACTGTAATCAATTTCAAGTAGTTCCTACTTTTGCTACCAAATGCTACAGTCAACAACACCTAGCTGCAAACTTGGCTACTGGATGCCACCGCAACCAGCCCCTGGCGATGGACGTTGGAACTTGGAGCGTTAATCAAATATAACCTACAAATATTAGCTTCACACAAGTGGAAGGTTCTTTTACATGCCATAAATATATGACCACCAGCCCTCCGATGGAAGGCATACTGAGGGATTTTTAACGCTCTTAAAAATCTGATGATTTCGGCCGGGCTTGACCCCGCGATCTTGGGCGTGTTAAGATTAAGCACAACTCTTGCTTTCGAGGTCATAATGACTACTGTCGAACTGTGTCAGCGATGTACACTCCTAGACATAGAAAATGAGATTATTTAAAAATTCATAATTGTCGTATTAAAACAGCCAGAGGTTTGATTTTTTCGGAAAACCTTGCAAATAATGATCCTAGACCGTGATATATTTTTCAAATATTAACTCATCTTGGGAGACAGCGAAATATGCTAGCCACTACACCTCTAGGTGATCATAAAATGGGACTATTTAAAAATTCGAGTTAAAAGAGCCAGGGGTCTGATTCTTTCGTAAAACGTAACACATAGCCTTACTAGAATGTGATAATGAAAAAAAATCCACAGCCTGCTTTCAGTCTCCGACCGGGTCAGGAAAGAAATGAATGAAACCCCCATCTAGCGGCGAGGATATGGACTGTGCCGGCTGCCGAGGCCTGACGCACTCCTCTGGGCCAATGATTAAATGAGTGACAGATGAAATGAAATGATAGTGGAGAGTGTTGCTGGAATGAAATTTTGACAGGGAAACCGGAGTACCCGGAGTACCCGGAGAAAAACCTGTCTGCCTCCGTTTTGTCCAGCACAAATCTCACATGGAGTGACCGGGATTTGAACCACGGACCCAGCGGTGAGAGGCCGGCGTGCTGCCGCCTAAGCCACATTTTCCACATTTTCAGGTCATCGTCAACCGTCAATAGTGACTGGCTAGAAATGGCAACGTATAGAAGATAGTGCCATTTTATGTGTCCAGTAGTGTACAAGTTTAGAAATGCTCAGTTAAAAGCAGAATTTTAAGCTGATTCACAAGGACCAAGTCAAAGATACGCATTTGTTGATTGGTAGCTCATTAAAAAGAGCATAGAGAAGGGCTTGGGGAACAGAAAACAGGCAGTTAGCCGTATATATTGTCGTGTAATTGGAGAACAAAAGAAGGAAGACCTATTTGAATATTCCTTGTTAGCTACAGTATCAACTGTTACAGCACACAAGGTAGAATTTCACAGGGCGCCTGGAAATTTTCTAAACACTGTGTTCCGGAACTTGGAAATTTTTAGTTAAAATAGGTACTTTGATTTCCGTTGTCCGAGTAACAGTCTTCATTTCATGAAGGGAATTGAACACGTTTTTCACCACTAAGTTCACGAGACCGTCAAATGCTTCCGTTTAAGACAAGTTTCCGGTTGATAAAGGGTCCGTTGAAGGCAGGTTTAACTGATAAGCTACGCCAGCTTTCTTCAAATGCTCAGTTTCATTCATTCTCATTGATTTCATCACTCACTAACTCATCTGAGAAAGTTGGCATCAGGAAGAGCACCCACTTGTTAAAACATTCGCCACATGGAGATTTACCTCATCTTATCCCCAACGCTGTAGATCAGGGCCATCCACACAGCGCTCCCTGAGCGCTAGCACTCCGGTCGCGCTCTAAGCCAGTGCTCGGAGCGCTTTGGTGGAAGGTAGTTTCGTTAGGGGTGGGAGGAGCTTGGCTGGTTGAGCGCGTCTAGTAGCTAGTCTAGTCCAATGCGCTTTGTTGAGAGCGTGTAAGTCAGTTTCACAGTGGTCATGACTGAACATCATATTTAAAAAAAGGAGTGGCGAAGCAGCAGCCCTTAAAGCAGAATGGAAATTTAATTTTTCTGTACACCTCATAAAGGGAATGCCAAATGTTTTGTGTGCCACCGAGATTTAATGCGTTTAAAGTAACACAATTTGGAACGGCACTGCAGTGCCAAACACAGGGATGATTACGGTGATTTGACAGACGCCAGTCGCCAATCAAAGTTGGAAGAATTGAAAGAAAATGTCAAGCAGCACTTTTCTGTAAGTATTGTTTTAATTTTAAAATGCTTGTTTACAAACAACAAATGACTTAATTAACTGAAGAACACTAAAATTGATACTTGCCGTATTTCTGTCTAACAGGAGATAGAGGCTAGTGAGGTTGGTGGACCCAATTTACGAGCAAGCTACAAATGTTCGATGCGAATTGCCAAGGCTGGGAAATCCTTCGCGGAAGGGAATTTAATCAAGGAGCGTCTAATGGACGCGGCGGCGTGTGTTTGTCCTATGGCGCTAGTTGAGAAATTAGAAAAAAATTCACCCTGTAGGCTTATGTGAGGTATATTTTATGGCAAAACAGCCCTATCAATATAATGTCATCAATCCCACAAAAGCCGTCGACCGCACGTATCTTGTCAGTGCGGTCGGAACATCGTCCGTCTGTCTGGGTGTCCTCCCGTGCCGCAGTGTAGTTGGTGGTAGGGCAAGGAGCGCTAGTCTGACGGGTTGTATGGAACTGCGTCCAAGCTTCACTAATGACCCTGGTCATTAGCATCAAACTTCTAAACGTGGCAGTGGAACTGCGCCCATTGAGAGCGGTCAGTTAGCTTCCCTCCCTCCACCCCTCTACCGAATTATGTTGTGTCGAGTGGTGTGAATTTGAAGTGACTCATTTCAAATCGGATCGGTTGTGTCTTGATTGCGAACAAGTCAAATATGGTCCAGATTGCGAACAACTAAATATACCCTGTCCAGATTGCGGACAAGAGATTAGTGTTGGCCTGGGATACATAAAACAGGTACAGTTTTCAAAACAGACTAGTATTTAATTTTTGTTCTAGCAATATTAGCATTAACTGGTACATTGGAATGTTTTCGACAACCTAACCATATTTTAAAAATAGTTTTGTTATTGCAAATGTTTAATAATCTAGTTTGAGGTAATCTTACCATTTCGAAGATTATTATATTTTTTATTGTATAACAAAACTAGAGGGGTAGTTATTTATGGTGGATTAGAGAGAGTTGTATTATTATTATTATTATTATCATTATTATTAGTGTAGCCTCCGTGGCTTAGACAGCAGCGCGCCGGCCTCTCACCGCTGGGTTCCGTGCTTCAAATCCTTGTCACTCCATGTGAGATTTGTGCTGGGCAAAGCGGAGGCGGGACAGGTGTTTCTCCGGGTACTCCGGTTTTCCCTGTCATCTTTCATTCCAGCAACACTCTCCAATATCATTTCATTTCATCTGTCATTCATTAATCATTGTCCCAGAAGAGTGCGACAGGCTTCGGAAGCCGGCACAATGCTTATCCTCGCCACTAGATGGGGGCTTCATTCATTCCAACCCTGACCCGGTCCAATGACTGGAAAAAGGCTGTGGATTTTCATTATTAACTTATTATTAGTATTATTATTATTATTATTATTATTATTATTATTATCATGAAGCCTCCGTGGCTTAGGCGGCAGCACGCCGGCCTCTCACCGCTGGGTCCGTGGTTCAAATCCCGGTCACTCCATGTGAGATCTGTGCTGGACAAAACGGAGGCAGACAGGTTTTTCTCCGGGTACTCCGGTTTTCCCTGTCAAAATTTCATTCCAGCAACACTCTCCACTATCATTTCATTTCATCTGTCATTCATTTAATCATTGCCCCAGAGGAGTGCGTCAGGCCTCGGCAGCCGGCACAGTTCATATCCTCGCCGCTAGATGGGGGCTTCATTCATTCCATTCCTGACCCGGTCGGAGACTGGAAGCAGGCTGTGGATTTCATTATTATTATCATTATTATTATTATTATTCGCCTCTGTGGTGTAGTGGTTAGTGTGATTAGCTGCCAACCCGGAGGCGCGTAGTGCAGCTGCTTATCGGGACGGGGGGGGGGGGGGGGGGGACGGACTACCTCTTATTCTCAGCACTGCAGAAGCTAGTGGTGGGAGACAGTCCGTCACTTCCCCTTAAACCGACCAACTTGACTATGGGCGCAGTTCAATCGGCCTAATTAAAAAGATCTGGAAATACCACTGACTATGGGCGCAGTTCCATATCTCCCAGTTTGACTGCCCAGTGCTCTCAGAGCGCAATGACTGGATGGCCCTGCTGTAGATAGAGAAACAATAAGAAACTGAAAGTGAATTACTTTCTTTTGGATATCAATTTAGTCACAGTTTAGTTATTTTTACTCTACGTTTTACTTTATTAGAATAGGTTATGCTTTAGATATAAGCTGAAGAGGACTCCATTGAAGGGCCGAAGCATGTAGGCCTACTGCACTTTAATTCAATGTATGTTTCATGAACTGTATTGGTAGGTAAAGCCCTGCGTGGATAGTTTCAGAATACAATTTTGAACTGGATTTCTTAAAAATTAGTTTCGGTTTGCTAAGATCTTTCACGTTTCTTGTTATTTCCCTATTTGCTTCCGCTTGGATTGTATGAGAATAACAGAGAAGTGAGAGAAGCCAGTCATGGAAATACCCTCAATTAGTGTTGGCTTAAGCCAAACAAGTAGTTCCGTGAAGAACTATACAGCCTATTTTCATATAGCCCACTTATTGCAACTATCAACATACACAATTTCAGTTTGATTGCTGTAATAGATTCGTAGATATTGAGAACCGACTAAATAATTCGGATGGTCGCCATGTTGGATTTTATATATGTAGGTCCTAGAGTTATGTACTGTTACATGCAGATTATTGTGTACGTGTAGTATTCAAACTTCAATCGCATAATTAGGACACAAGAAGTTACAAGGAGATTTTAAAATTTCGCACAGCTGCCATCTTTAGGTTATGGAAACAATTGAAATAAATTAGATGCTAGTGGATTACCATTCGTATAAGGATTTACTGTACCAAGTTTCACTGCTCTCGGATGGTTAAATTGCGATAAACGTCCATGTGATTATTTATACTTCGCGTCACCGCCATGTTGGATTGTGATCACCAGGTTATTTTAAGTCCTATAAGTGAACTTGAGTTCATAGCCCCTATGAACAATAAAAAATTCAGTTTGATTGCTACAATAGTTTCGTAGATATTGAGAGCCGTCTAAATATTTCGGATGGTCGCCATGTTGGATTGTTAAATGTATAGGCCATAGAGTCATGTACCATTATTGGATAATTATTGGGTAGGTTCATTATTCAAACTTTCACTTCGATCGCATGACTACATCACAAGAAATAAAAACTTAATTTTAAAATTCGCACAGCCGCCATCTTGAGGTTATGTAGACAATTGAACTAAATTAGATACCAGTGCATTACAATGTGTATAAATATTTCCTGTACCAGATTTCAGTGCGTTTGGAGCATTAAATCGCGAGAAAGGTTTATTTCAAATTTTCTAATTCGCTTGGCCGCCATGTTTGTTTTGTATATAACCGTTTTTTTAAAGTCGTATAAATGGACTTCCAGTAGTGCCCTTTATCTCCGTACAAAACTTCAGGGAGATACCGCTAATAGTTTCAGAGATACAGAATGCCGGTGAAATATTTCGCACATCCGCCAACTTGTGGTTATGTAAACAAATGAACGAAGTTAGTTGTCGGTGCATTACAATGTATATAAACATATACTGTACCAAGTTTCATTGCGTTTTGTTGGATAAATCGCGAGAAACGTCTATTTAAAAGTCGCAACTTCGCTTGGCCGCCATGTTGGTTTTGTAGTTACCAGGTTTTCAAAGATCACCTATGTGACATTTGAAGAACTGGTAACTACAAAACCAACATGGCGGCCACGTGAATTTGTGACTTTTAAATAGACGTTTCTCGCGATTTAACCAACCAAACGCAATAAAACTTGGTACAATATATGTTTATACACATTGTAATGCACCGACATCTAACTTGGTTCAATTGTTCACATAACCACAAGATGGCGGATGTGCGAAATATTTCACCGGCATTCTATATCTCTGAAACTATTAGCGGTATCACCCTGATATTTTGTACGGAGATACAGGGCACTATTGGAAGTTCATCTATAAGACTTTCAAAAACTGGTTAACTATAAAACGAACATGGTGGCCCAGCGAATTTGAAAATTTTAAATAGACCTTTCTCGCGATTTCATGTTCCAAACGCAATGAAGTCTGGTACAGGAAATTTCTATACACGTTGCAATGCACTGGTATCTAATTTAGTTCTATTGTTTACATAACCTGTGCGAATTTTAAAATTAAGTTTTTATTTCTTGTGTCGTAAACATGCGATCGAAGTGAAAGTTTGAATAATGAACCTACGCTTTAATTTTCCTTTAATGGTACATGACTCTATGGTCTATACATTTAAAAATCCAACATGGCGACCATCCGAAATATTTAGAAGGCTCTGAATATCTACGAATCTATTATAGCAATCAAACTGAATTTTTTAATGTTCATAGGGGCTATGAACTTAAGTTCATCTATAGGACTTTAAATAACCTGGTGATCACAAATCCAACATGGCGGAGACGCGAAGTATAAATATTCACATGGACGTTTCTCGCAATTTAACCATCCAAGTGCAGTGCAACTTGGTACAGTAAATCCTTATACGAATGTTAATCCACTGGCATCTAATTTATTTAAATAGTTTCCATAACCACAAGATGGCAGCTGTGCGAAATTTTAAAATCTCCTTGTTACTTCTTGTGTCCTAACCATGCGATTGAAGTTTGAATGCTACACGTACACAATAATCTTCATGTAACAATACATAACTCTAGGACCCACATATATAAAATCCAACATGGCGACCATCCGAAATATTTAGTCGGTTCTCAATATCTATGAACCTATTACAGCAATCAAACTGATTTTTAATGAAGATAGAGGCAATTAACATATGTAGGATATATGAAAATAGGCTGTATAGTTCTTCACGGAACTACTTGTTTATTTTTAGCCTATTTTCAATTTAAAAAAATTGGCTTATGAGATCACCTTTTGTCCGTGTGTGTGTGTGCTTATGTGTGTGATTCGTCTGTGTGTGTCGCCCTAATAAAATCTAAACGGCTGGAGCGATTTCAATGAAACTCGGTAAGTTCATAGCTCTATGCAGGGCAACCCCGACCGAGCCCTTCAAATTTTGTTACGTCTCACCAATCCAACAAGGCGGCTGTGCGAAATATTTCACCAGCATTCAATATCTTCGAAACTATTACCGATATCACCCTGGAATTTTGTATGGTGATAAAGGGAACCACTAGAAATTCACTTATGTGACCTTTGAAAATCTGGTAGCTACAAAGCCAACATGGCGGCCAAGCGAAATTGCGACTTCAAATGGACGTTTCTCGCGATTTAACCAACCAAACGCAATGAAACATGGCACAGTATATGTTTATATACATTGAAATGCACCGACATCTAACTTCGTTCAATTGTTTACATAACCTCAAAATGGCGGCTGTGCGAAATATTTCACAGCATTCAATATCTCCGAAACTATTTATGATATCAACCTGAAATTTTGTACGGTGATAAAAAATAAATAATAATAATGTTATTGGTTTTACGTCCCTTTTAACAACTGCGGCTTTTAGAGACGCCGGGGTGCCAGAATTTTGCCCCGAAGGGAATCTTTAACGTGCCAGTAAATCTACGGACACGGCTCCCTCGCATTTGCGCACCCTCAAATGCCAGCTGACTGCGCCAGGGTACGAACCTGCAACCTCGGGTCCAGCAAGCGAGAACGTTACCCCTGAGCCACGCAGCCAGCCACGGTGATAAAGAGCACTGCTACAAGTTTATCTGTGTAACCATCAAAAACCTGTAAACTACGAAATGAACATGGCGGCCAAGCGAAGTTGACACATTCTAATACATTTTTCTCGTGTTTTAATCCTATGAGCGCATTGAAATGTGGTACAGTAAATGATGATACATATTGTCATTCACTGGCATCTAAATTAGTTCAATTGTTTACATAAACTGAAGATGGCGGCTGTGCGAAATTTTTAAATTAAGTTTTTATTCTTGTGTCGTAATCATGCGATCGAAGGGAAAGTTTGAATAATGAAGCAACGCAATAATTTTCATTTAATGGTATATAACTCTATGGCCTATACATATAACAATCCAAAATGGCGAGAATCCCAAATATTTTGACGGTTCTCAATATCTAAGGATCTTTTCCAGCAATTAAACTGATTTTTTTAAATGTTCATAGAGGATATGAACATAAGTTCACCTATATGACTTTCAGTAACCTGGTGAGAACAAATCCAACATGGCGGCGACGCGAAATATTCATATTTAAATGGACGTTTCTCGCGATTTAACCATCTGAGTGCAGTGAAATTTTGCACGTTAATGCTTATACAAATGTTAATCCACTGGTATCTAATTTATTTCAATTGTTTTCATAACCACAAGATGGCAGCTGTGCGAAATTTTAAAATCTCGTTTTTACTTCTTGTGTCCTAATCATGCGATTGAAGTCTGAAAACCACACGTACACAATAATCTTCATGTAATAGTGCATAAATAACAAGATGTTCAGTAAAGAACATACAGCCTACTTTCTCCTAAATGCCTGGGTATTGTTAAACTCTTTGTCCTTTTCAAGGAGTATAATTGAATGTTGGTTGTAGTAACTTGTTGAAATACAACGTGCTATAGGGGTATTAAACATGAATTTGAGGTGCCCTTTGCTAGTGCTACCTCTATAAAAGAATCATTCAATTCGGTTTCACCGTGTTTGAATTGATATGGGGAATGGATTTGCACACATACATGGCCGCTATTTGCAAACTATTGGGCTGATGACCTTGTAGTCAGTTATAAGATGCTTTCCACAAAAAGGCATGTTGTTGCAAAATCTGGTAGAGATCAAATTATTAGGATGGTCGTAATTTGATTTAAGCTTTTAACATTTGGGTGGCCGCCATTCCGTTTCCATCAAGATGGCGGTGATGTAAAACATGACACTGAGGTGCCCTTTGCTAGTGCTATCTCTGTACCAAATTTCGTTCCATCCGGTTCCACCGTGTTCTAATTAATAGGGGGAACCGATTTTCACACATACTTGGCCACCATCTGCAAACTATTGGGCTGATGATCTTGCAGTTTGGTCAGAATATGATTCCCACATAACGATATGTTGTTGCAAAATTTGGTAGAGACTAGATTATTAGGTTGGTCGTAATTACATTTTAGCTTTTAACATTTGGGTGGCCGCGATTACGTTTCCGTCAAGATGGCGGCGATATAAAACAGGACACTGAGGTGTCCTTTCCTAGTGCTACCTCTGTACCAAATTACGTCCCATTCGGTTTCACCGTGTGCGAATTAATAGGGGGAATCGATTTTCACACAAGGATGGCCGCCATCCACAAAATATTAGGCTAATGACCTATTAGTTTGGTCAAAGGATGCTCCCTCGATAAAGGTATGTTGATGCAAAATTTGGTAGAGATCGGATGATTAGGTTAATCGTAATTTGATTTAAGCTTTGAACATTTGTGTGGCCGCCACTACGTTTCCGTCAAAGTGGCTGCGATATAAAGCATGACACTGAGGTGGCCTTTGCTAGTGCTACCTCTGTACCAAATTTCGTTCCATTCGGTTTCACCGTGTTCGAATTAATAGGGGGAATCGATTTTGACACAAAGTTGGCCGCCATCCGCAAACTATTAGGCTAATGACCTATTAGATTGGTCAAAGGATGCTCCCTCCATAAAGGTATGTTGTTGCAAAATTTGGTAGAGATCGAATGATTATGTTAGTCATAATTTGATTTAAGCTTTGAACATTTGTGTGGCCGCCATTACGTTTCTGTCAAGACGGCGGCGATATAAAACATGACACTGAGGTGCCCTTTGCTAGTGCTACCTCTGTACCAAATTTCGTTCCATTCGGTTTCACCGTGTTTGAATTAATAGGGGGAAGCAATTTTGACACAAAGATGACCACCATCCTCAAACTATTAGGCTAATGACCTATTAATTTGGTCAAAGGATGCTTCCTCCATAACGGTATGTTGTTGCAAAATTTGGTAGAGATCGGATGATTATGTTAGTCATAATTTGATTTAAGCTTTGAACATTTGTGTGGCCGCCATTACGTTTCCGTCAAGATGGCGGCGATATAAAACATGACACTGAGGTGCCCTTTGCTAGTACTAGCTCTGTACCAAATTTCGTTCCATTCGGTTTCACCGTGTTCGAATTAATAGGGGGAATCCATTTTCACACAAAGATGGCCGCCATCCGCAAACTATTAGGCTAATGACCTATTAGTTTGGTCAAAGGATGCTTCCTCCATAACAGTATGTTGTTGCAAAATTTGGTAGAGACCGGATGATTAGGTTAGTTTTAATTTGATTTAAGCTTTGAACATTTGTGTGTCCGCCATTACGTTTCCTCCAAGATGGCGGCGATATAAAACATGACACTGAAGTGTCCTTTGCTAGTGCTACCTTTGTACCAAATTTCGTTCAATTCGCGTTCACCGTGTTCGAATTGATAGGGTGGGACAGACATTCAGAGTACACACACTCACACACACACACACAGACTCACACACACACATACACACACACACACACACACACAGACAGACAGACAGACAGACACACTTTTTTTCACCCTGTGTTGATCTCATAAGTCTACTTTCATTTTTTGCAAAAATCGAAAGTAGGCTAAAAATCCAACCTGGCTACCATCTGCAATATTTAGTCGGTTCTCAGTGTCTACGAATCAAACATAGCAATCAAACTGAAATTTTGTATGTTGCTAGAGGCAATTATTATGAGTAGGATATATGAAAATAGGCTGTATAGTTCTTCACGGAACTACTTGTTTAAAGTCAATTTTACCCTCCAGGTTGGTGGTTCTCACTGACTCAGCGAGTGAACTCACCACTACCGCCTTTCCAGGCTGTGTCCTAGAGCTGGAAATACTTTGTCAGATTGGGTACAACTGGGGAGGTGTGATCAGCACTTGCGGCCTCACCTGCAAAGCGAACAGGGGCCACTTGAGGGATGGGAAGGGAAGGGAAGATTGGGGTGGATAGGCAAGGAAGCGGGAAGGAGGCAGCCGTGGCCTTACAGTAGATACTATCCCGGCATTTGCCTGAAGACGAAGTGGGAAATCATGGAAAATCACTTCATGGATGGCTGAGGTGGGAATCGAACCGCCTCTAATCATTTGGACCACCCGAGACTGAATAGACCCCGTTTCAGTCCTCGTACCACTTTTCAAATTTCGTGGCAGAGCCGGGAATCGAACCCGGGACCTCCGGGGCGGCAGATAGCCATGCTGACCACTACGCTACGGAGGCTACTGCTTTAATTTACTTTGTCTAATAAATTAAAAATATCATTGTAATTTCAGAAGCATCCGTGGCTTAGGCGGCAGCACGCCGGCCTCTCACCGCTGGGTCCGTGGTTCAAATCCCGGTCACTCCATGTGAGATCTGTGTTGGACAGAACGGAGGCAGACAGGTTTTTCTCCGGGTACTCCGGTTTTCCCTGTCAAAATTTCATTCCAGCAACACTCTCCACTATCATTTCATTTCATCTGTCATTCATTTAATCATTGCCCCAGAGGAGTGCGTCAGGCCTCGGCAACCGGCACAGTTCATATCCTCGCCGCTAGATGGGGGCTTCATTCATTCCATTCCTGACCTGGTCGGAGACTGTAAGCAGGCTGTGGATTTTCACTGTAATGTCAGCGGATTTGGATAACAAACAAGCGGATGCGGGGTGGATGCGAATAACAGTCGCTCGGATGCGCGCCTGGATGAGGATAACGTTTTGTTTATCCGCACAGGACTCTATTGATAGGCTTATTATTAATCTATATCGTGTTCGAAATGATTCGAAGCTCTTCAAAGTGTATATGGGAAATGTCAGTGATGAGTTGGCCTCCACCCTATAGTATAGAGCGACGATGCACATTTCTTTCTTTCGTTACCTCCTTCGCTTGGCAGAATGATAAACGACGAGTCGTATGTGAGAAATACTGGTTCTCGTTTCAATGTCTTCAAGTTAAAATTGCTTCCATGAATATAGTGCAGTGTGTATGATTTATTTCCTTCGCCCGAGTGGCAACAGTAATGCTCCACTTTCAAGTCGTAAAGTGCTTGACAATAGAAAAGTAAACTTCATAATATTTCTTGTTGTTGTTATTTCATGTAGGTGCTTGGATATCATGGTCTTTTCAGCGTCGTATACCTGGGTGAATTTACTCTAGAATTGCTTGCCACGGTGGGTGAGTGGTTATCGTGTCGGACTACCAACTCCTCAAGCTTGCAGGTTCGCTCCTGGGCGTGGTAAGTGATTTTTTTAAAAGGCGACAAAAGTCACGGTACGTATGTCATACGTTGTTGGCATGTTAAAGAACCCATTTGAATTCAGTAGTCCGTGTTCATACTAGGAAAATTAATCTCGGGATTTTCCACCAACACAAAAAGTTCCTCTTTTCTCTATTATAAACCGCTATAGTGTGAAGGAGCTTAGATATCTAACCTCCTTGTATTTCAGAGCGCTCCTTGGAGCGATAAAATTCGACATGCAAGCTGACCTCTGGGGGTCAATTAACAAAAGCTTGCAACTGGCACCCGAGGTCATACGATATTATTCTTCTTTCTTTCTTTCTTTCTTTCTTTCTTTCTTTCTTTCTTTCTTTCTTTCTTTCCTCGATTCGGCCAACTAAGGACCACGTCAGTTCAACTGTCTCTTCTTACGAACTCGAACTACCGCCCAGTGTTCCCGAATTCGTCTCCGGTGTTGTTCTTTTCTCTCTTGGGACCACGCCTTCCCTGTCTTCAGCTTCGGCTTTTCCTGAAAACCTTTCTGCGTACGTAGTTTTTCCTGAAGTGGAACACGCTCCCGGATATCTTTAGGGGAAATTTCCATTTCACGTAGATCTCAACTTCCGTGAACCATGTCCCTTTGTTTTTTTTATCTTGAAAGTACGTCAATATCCATTTTGATATCCTGCTTGGGCTCATTCTCGTCACGTGGCTATAAAAGGCAATCCTTCTTTTTCGAATCGTGTCACTGATCTTCTCCACGTACTTGTATAATTCGTGGTTGTGACGCCTTCTGTACTCGCTGTTTTCTTTAATGGGACCCAGGATTTTCCTCAAAATCTTCCTTTCTTTAGCCTCTAGTTTTTCCATTAGACCTTTATTGTTCATTATTAGAGTCTCTGCCGCATACAGAGCCCCTGGTCGAATAACAGTGCAGTAATGTTTAATTTTGGCGTATTAGGATATCGATCTCTTGTTGTAGATGTCTTCAGTCAGGTTGTATGCCATTTCCATTTTATTAATGCGTGACATGAAGGCTTCCTTCTCTGATAGGTTAGGCTCCATCCATTCACCGAGGTATTTAAACTTTTCTGCCTTCTGAAATTTTCCTAGTCCGACCTCCAGTTCCCTGGGCACTGATTTTATGTTTGTCATGAATTGATTTGGATTTGAAGGCCAGCCTTCAGTGCTTGATTTTTCAGTTTGTTAAGTTGTTCTTCTGCCATATCAATGGAATCTGAAAAGATCACTAGATCATCTGCAAAGGCTAGACAGTCGATTGTAAGATTCATATACTTGTACCCTAGCCTTACCCCATTTTCTACCCTTGAAATTTTCATTTCCTTCTGCCATTCTCGGATGACCTTTTCTAAAACACAGTTGACGAGAAGCGGTGATAGCCCGTTTGGAGGTGGGGTTGGACAGGGTTTGCTGGATAATTGATTGTGTCTTGTTATCTAAGACAAACTCTTCAAGGATTTGCAATAGTGTGGTTCGATCAATTGAGTCGTACGCTTTCCTAAAATCAACAAAGGTCATCACGTGTTCCCTGTTCCTGAGTTTCAGATAAGAAAGGATGGACTTCAGATTCATAATCTGCTCAGCACATGATCGTCCCTTTATGAAACCCCCTTGGTATTCCCCCAGTTGTGGATCGATTTGTTGTTCCGCCCTATTCTGTAGAGCCTTTGAGAGGATCTTGTAAGTTATTGATAAAAGAGAGATGCCACGGTAATTGCTCACATCGGTTTTCTCCCCATTCTTATGTAGTGGATAAATTACGGCAGAGGTCCATCCACTTGTGAGTTTTTCGCTCTCCCAGATCTCTTGAATAATTGCAACAAGCTTGGCGATTGCCTTTTCCCCTGCATGTTTGTTGATGAACTGTGTTATTGTGGCGTCTGTATTAGTGTGTGTATTTGTAATTGACACGAGGATTTGGATGGAAGTGACCATGGCCATTGGTTAGGAACCATTCCGTATTACCTGGAGTAGAAGTGGGAAACCACGGAAAACTACTTCTAGGATGGCCGAGGTGGGAGTCGAACGTGCCTCTTCACGCTTGTGCCCCTTGAGTTGGAGTGTATCCCGTTCAAGCCCTCAGACTAGATGGATGGATCCACTATCTCAACGAGCTTCATTCTGTGATGTGCCAAAGACTGCGATTTTACGGCAATGCATGTTTTCTACACAAAACCTATGTTTAGCCTAGGCATCATGTTCCATTTACTACATGGCGTAGCCGTGCGCGTTACATCACTGAACATGACCACGATGGGGGGCTGTAGCATGTCCGGAGATCAGAGGTTGGAATCCTATCGCTTGCAGTGACAACCCTGAGTGTGTTTCTTCCACACTCACTCCAAGTATGCCGGGATAGTAGCTTATTTCAGGTGCAGGACCTCATGTCCGATTCCTATCCCTAATAACTACAGTTACACGAAACTACTACAGTCATCATATAAACACAGGTTATTAGACAAATTTAACACAAACCCAAGTACATGGGGCTGATAACCAAGATACCCCAAGCCCTAAATGATTTAACAAAAAAAACATTGTTATGTAAACTAATGTACAGTGATAAAAAAAAGGTTTTGCATACATTATTGCGATTTAGTGACTTGTTTATATTTCTATGTGCATGTAATCACAGAGGGTACATACAAAGAAAAAATGGGTGACAGTCAGTCTGAAAGACTAGACTTTATATCATTTTAAATGCTACAAATGCTGAAAAATGCTGGGTGAAAGCCTCATGATCATGCAGCGAACTGCGTGAACTCAAACTCCATTAGCAAGTGCAAACCAAGGTCAAAGGAGGTAGCTGGCTGGATGACGTCACACTCACCGGAGTGCGCGGGGGAAAGGAGAAAGCTCAAGCGGTCTTATGACGTCACACACCTCAGTGCATTCTCGGTTCATTTCGTCCCGTCGCCGTAACGTAACGCCAGACCTCAGTGTAACGACGAAGTCGACTAGATCATTTAAAATGATGAAACACCACACAATCTGCTGTGCAAAAGAGACAGAAACACAAAAGGAATAACAAAAGTGATAATGTTGGACTTGGCACACACGTCGTTTTCTTGTTGGGACATATCAATACCGTGTATGGCCACCACGAGCTCTAAGGCATGCTTGCAGATAACGAGGCATACTGAGAACCAACGAATCCAACCTGGTTTGGGCAGATTATTCCACTCTTTGATAGCAACTTCAGTTGCTGAATGTTTGTTGGGAGACTGGGACGGTGTGAAATTGTCCTCTTAAGATCCCACACAATCACTTTTATTATTCCTTTTGTGTGTTTTTTTTGGGCGGCTTCGGTGGCGTAGTTGGTAGCATGCTGAGCTTCTATGCCCAAGATCGCGGGTTCAAATTCGGCCTAAGAGCGTTAAGAGCGTTAAAAATCCCTCGGTATGCCTTCTTTCGGAGGGGAAATAACGCCAGCGGGCCCATGCCATAGATTTATGGCTTTTTAAACAACCTTCCACTAACTACAATTGGGTGAATCTAAATTTGTAGGTTCCAACGATCGCCACCAGGTGCTGGTTGCGCTGGCATCTAGTAGCCAAGTTGACAGCTAGGTGTCGTTGATAGTAGCATTTGGTAGCAAATGTAGGAACTACTTGAAATTGATTTCTGCAGTCCTTACCTGAATTACAGATAACACACACTAATACAGCCATTTCGATTAACACCGGTTATCAGACAGATTCTACACACACCCAAAGTACACAGCGTTACATGACAGCGTTATCGCAGCCCCTAAACTGTGTAACCGACCAACCAATCTTTTGTGTTTCTGCCTCTTGTGCATAGCTGATTGTGTGTATAATATGATTACATCCACATAGAAAAATAAACAAGTCACTGAAATAATCGCAAAATGCAAAACATTTTTTGAGCACTGTATATCAACTATGTAAACAATGTCAATTGATATTGCTGTAGTTGATAATGGAATTATTTGTCGGTGAACACGATTGCAATTCAAGGGACCGTGGTGGTGCAATGGTCAAGCTGCTAGCCTCTCTCCAAGGCGGGGTTCGATTCCCGGTCAGAGCACGTGAGATTCCCGAAACGAAATATCTCGTCCTGTATTTCGGAGGTCCCGTGGCTCATGATCGCGAGATTAACGGTCACGTAAAACTACAAGCTTCCTTCCTACGATTACAATCTCAATCATTGGGACATTGTTGGATTGGTTGTGTTTTGTACAGGAAAATGTATTTTGTTTACGGGTTTTAACTTTGGATCTGCTGATGCTCATTTGACGAGCGAAACATGTTATCCTGCATTTTCTCCCTTTTCATGTAATTCGTGCAATCACTTTTAGTCATATATATATATATATTTTCGGGTTGTTTTCCATTTCCCAATAATTGGGATTGTAATAATTTTGTGTTCACCGACTGAAAAGTTACAATATCTCTAGCTAATACACCCTACATCCCGGTTTGGTGATCACGGGACCCCAGCTGAGTCTGGCATTGCTTATACTTACTTGTGCCGGGCTCGTCTCCGTCTTCTGTCCTGTCAACCTCTCTTGGTCAACTCTTGTTCTCTTCCGACCCCGACGGTATAAGGGTATCCGAGGCCTAGGGAGTCTCTTCCTTTCCCTCCTTAATTGGCCCTTGTCTCATCTTTCCTGATACCCTCCTTCTGCGAGGGGTCTCTTTTTCTTTTCATGTTATCTCCTGCCTTCTGCTCTAGGCCCTCAAGGTGGCAGGGTGTATTTAGCCCCACCACTTCTGGTGCACCCTGGATAATGCTACACCCTCAGGGGCTCACGGCTGGTGAGTTTGGGAGTGGGCGACCCCGAGGGATTCCAGAGCTGGGTCCGTTTTGTCCCCTTTTTCCGGTGACCTTGGGTCGGGCCCTCTCCTTTTTCCCTTTGCTATCTGCCTTTCATGGCTCTCTACCATCCAAGGACCTCAATCTTCATTCTTCGAGGGTTGAGTGCATTTCTTTTCTTCCTGTCGTTTATTTGCCGTATCCTTTCCTTGTTTACCATTTCTTCTTCTAGTATGTAAGTCTGTAGTTAGTAGGCCTATTAGTTATAGTTTTCATTCTCATCTCATCTTTCACTATCACCCAAACCATTAGGGGCCGATAACCTAGACGTTAGGCCCCTTAAAACAACAATTATCATCATCATCAACACCCTACATCCGAGGCAATCTGTTTAATATATTCTAACCTTGGTCTACCCCTACCGTTCTTGTCCTCGACCCTTCCTTCCGTAAATAAGTTTGCTATTCCTGGGTGTCTTAGTATGCTTCCTACCAACCTATCTCTTCTCTTCATTAGCAGTCGCCAAAAAGATCTCTCCTCTCCCACCCGTCTTAATACCTCTTCATTCATTACTCAATCTACCCATCTGATTTTCATCCTCCTCCTGTAACACAACATTTCAAATGCTTATATTCTCCTCTTTTCTGCTGCGCTAACAGTCCAAGTTTCACTTCCATAGAGCACCTCGCTCCAGACGAAGGCTTTCATAAATGACTTTCTAATGCCGAAACCTATGTCTCATGTCAACAGATTTATTCTGTGCAGAAATGTTTGCATTGCCTGAGAAAACCTACTTTTTATAATTTGTTTATTTTGCTCCATATGTCGCAGACGTTTCCTATTTGCTTTAGCTTTCCACCTGCCAATTGGACATCAATAGGGATTTCTAATTTCTTTCGGCTGTATTTCATTATTTGTGTTTTACATTATTTTAATGATTTTCATCATTAATTCTCTCCTCAAGACGTAGTCCATACCAATTAAAAAGTGACAGTCTGAAAGACTAGACTTTGTATCATTTTAAATGCTGCAAATGCTGAAAAATGCTAGAAAGGCTGGAGGCTTCTCGCTTCGCTCGAGGCCAAAGACTCTTGACATGTTAGAAAATTATCTGCATAATACTTATCTTGCTTTATAATACTTTACCTTGTTTCTAATTACTCGCGAACGGCAAGTGCAAACCATGGGCAAAGCAAGGTCAAGCGCGCTGGATGCTGTCACGCTCACCAGAGCGCGTGGGGACGTGCCCCTTCCATCCAGTCTAAAAACACTTATAGTGGGCGATGTATTGAAGATAGACATATGCTCTCGTGGACTTATTTGTAGAACTTTTCATGCTGACCAATTCTTACGCTCATAGTATATTGATATTTTTAACGGTTTGCCCAGCGTAAGCTTAAGAATCGCATGGACGCCAAGTTTCGACTTTTCCACTGAAATCGTTACTGCTTGGCTTCCTTTGATCATACATAAATTATTTTCTACAGAATCTTTCCTCGAGATATCCTTTACAGAATGGTGAAAACCGCATCAAAATCCATACAGTGGTTCTCGAGATTACCCGTGACATCCAAGAATCGGGGATTTTGATCTTATACTAACGAAGTAGAGATTGTCGGGGAACACATGCACCAAGCGGTACTATGACGTCACACACCTCAGTGCATCTGGGTACATTTCGTCCCGTCACCGTAACGTAACCTCAGACCCCAGCGTAACGATGAAGTCGACAAGATCATTTAAAATGATAAAACTCATTCAAATCCTCTGGTGATTCGGCTAAGATGACAATGTCCCTAAAGTGAAGTTATTAAAACAAAATGTTATGATTGAAAAATGACGTGTTTGATTGCGGTATCGTACGGTCCAGCAAGGTTTACAGTATGTTATTTGGTCTCCAACGTCACTGCTTGCTCCTACTGTGAACAATAGAACAAGCTCAAACAGTGTTCGGCCTATTTACCATCTCTTGATGAATGCAGTACACTTGCATTTATCTATTGGCACAGGCTAGAGTAAAATGTGACTTTCCACCGATGTCTGTCTCAATCTTCTTCTCCTTTCTCTCCTCAACCTGGCGGTTGGTGGGTAGCATGAATGTGTTCGTCCAAAGGTCTTCTATTCTGTTTGATCAGGTGGTACGGACATCTTCCTCCGATGTCATCAAAGAACTCTGCTCTTGGTCGTCCTCTTCCTGCCTTGCCTTCCATTTTCCCTTCAAGCAGTGTGATGCACCATGGTGAATGCCGGAGCAGGTGGCCTATCCAATTATTTCTTCTTTTTTGATTATTTCTGTCAGATGACTGTTTCTTCTGCTCTTCTTAGAACCTCTTCATTAGTTAACCTTAGGGGTCAAGGTATCCCTAGCATTCGTCGCCAGCACCACATTTCAAATGCGCATAATCGTTTCTTGTCGGCCTTCAATAGTGTCCAGGTTTTACAACCATAGGTCGCAATGCTCTAAATGTAGCTTTTAATGAAGTGCTTTCTGACTTGTAGGGATATGGCTTTGGATGTCAGGAGACTTCTCTTCTTGTTGAAAGATTCTTTAGCCTCGGCTATTCGAGAGCGGATGTCCTTTTCACACCTTCCATCAGAAGTAATAATGCTTCCCAAGTACTTGAAAAGATTTACTTGAGCCACTCTTTCTCCTCCCAACCATACATTACTGTTCTGACTACCATCTCGACCACATTTCATTATCTTGGTTTTTGTTTTGTTAATCTTAATTTTACATTTTACCCTTAGATGATCATTTAATTCATGCAATGCAATTTTTAGTATTTTCTCATCATCTGCTATGAGGGCAATGTCATCTGCGAAACGTATTGTTTGGTACAATTCACCGTTTATTTTTATTCCATGTGTGCATGTTGCTGAAAATTCTTTTATTGCTTCTTCTACATACACATTGAAGAGCAGAGGTGAAAGGCTGCACCCTTGTCTTACACCTTTTCCTATTTTCGCGGCCATTTGTTCCTTTCCAATAAGTGCTGTGATTCTATGGAAGCTACTGAGGTATGAGTGGTGCTGAGTAATGGACTCAGGGCACAGCTAGTGCCTATGTGTACTGTGAAAGGTTCTACTCATAAGGTCAGTGCTATTGTTCTGACTCAGTGAGGAAAGCAATGGCAAACTACCTTACTCCTCATCTTGCTTAGTACGCCTCATTATAGTGCTGCCTATGGTGGTACTTTTTGAGGATCCAACCAGACTCAGGACTGACTACCTAACAGACAGACAAATAGTGTTAACGCATTTCATTTTCTGGTCACGGTGGGTGAGTGGTCAACGTGTCGGATTACCTAACAGACAAACAGTGTTAACGCCTTTCATTGCTTGCCACGGTGAGTGAGTGGTCAACGTGTCGGATTACCAAACAGACAAACAGTGTTAACGCCTTTCATTGCTTGCCACGGTGGGTGAGTGGTCAACGTGTCGGATTACCAAACAGACAAACAGTGTTAACGCCTTTCATTGCATGCCACGGTGAGTGAGTGGTCAACGTGTCGGATTACCAAACAGACAAACAGTGTTAACGTCTTTCATTGCTTGCCACGGTGGGTGAGTGGTCAACGTGTCGGATTACCAAACAGACAAACAGTGTTAACGCCTTTCATTGCTTGCCACGGGGAGTGAGTGGTCAACGTGTCGGATTACCAAACAGACAAACAGTGTTAACGCCTTTCATTGCTTGCCACGGTGGGTGAGTGGTCAACGTGTCGGATTACCAAACAGACAAACAGTGTTAACGCCTTTCATTACTTGCCACGGTGAGTGAGTGGTCAACGTGTCGGATTACCAAACAGACAAACAGTGTTAACGCCTTTCATTGCTTGCCACGGTGGGTGAGTGGTCAACGTGTCGGATTACCAAACAGACAAACAGTGTTAACGCCTTTCATTGCTTGCCACGGTGGGTGAGTGGTCAACGTGTCGGATTACCAAACAGACAAACAGTGTTAACGCCTTTCATTGCTTGCCACGGTGGGTGAGTGGTCAACGTGTCGGATTACCAAACAGACAAACAGTGTTAACGCCTTTCATTGCTTGCCACGGTGGGTGAGTGGTCAACGTGTCGGATTACCAAACAGACAAACAGTGTTAACGCCTTTCATTGCTTGCCACGGTGGGTGAGTGGTCAACGTGTCGGATTACCAAACAGACAAACAGTGTTAACGCCTTTCATTGCTTGCCACGGTGAGTGAGTGGTCAACGTGTCGGATTACCTAACAGACAAACAGTGTTAACGCCTTTCATTGCTTGCCACGGTGGGTGAGTGGTCAACGTGTCGGATTACCAAACAGACAAACAGTGTTAACGCCTTTCATTGCTTGCCACGGTGAGTGAGTGGTCAACGTGTCGGATTACCTAACAGACAAACAGTGTTAACGCCTTTCATTGCTTGCCACGGTGAGTGAGTGGTCAACGTGTCGGATTACCAAACAGACAAACAGTGTTAACGCCTTTCATTGCTTGCCACGGTGGGTGAGTGGTCAACGTGTCGGATTACCAAACAGACAAACAGTGTTAACGCCTTTCATTGCTTGCCACGGTGAGTGAGTGGTCAACGTGTCGGATTACCAAACAGACAAACAGTGTAAACGCCTTTCATTGCTTGCCACGGTGGGTGAGTGGTCAACGTGTCGGATTACCAAACAGACAAACAGTGTTAACGCCTTTCATTGCTTGCCACGGTGGGTGAGTGGTCAACGTGTCGGATTACCAAACAGACAAACAGTGTTAACGCCTTTCATTGCTTGCCACGGTGGGTGAGTGGTCAACGTGTCGGATTACCAAACAGACAAACAGTGTTAACGCCTTTCATTGCTTGCCACGGTGAGTGAGTGGTCAACGTGTCGGATTACCAAACAGACAAACAGTGTTAACGCCTTTCATTGCTTGCCACGGTGAGTGAGTGGTCAACGTGTCGGATTACCAAACAGACAAACAGTGTTAACGCCTTTCATTGCTTGCCACGGTGAGTGAGTGGTCAACGTGTCGGATTACCAAACAGACAAACAGTGTTAACGCCTTTCATTGCTTGCCAAGGTGAGTGAGTGGTCAACGTGTCGGATTACCAAACAGACAAACAGTGTTAACGCCTTTCATTGCTTGCCACGGTGGGTGAGTGGTCAACGTGTCGGATTACCAAACAGACAAACAGTGTTAACGCCTTTCATTGCTTGCCACGGTGAGTGAGTGGTCAACGTGTCGGATTACCAAACAGACAAACAGTGTTAACGCCTTTCATTGCTTGCCACGGTGAGTGAGTGGTCAACGTGTCGGATTACCAAACAGACAAACAGTGTTAACGCCTTTCATTGCTTGCCACGGTGGGTGAGTGGTCAACGTGTCGGATTACCAAACAGACAAACAGTGTTAACGCCTTTCATTGCTTGCCACGGTGGGTGAGTGGTCAACGTGTCGGATTACCAAACAGACAAACAGTGTTAACGCCTTTCATTGCTTGCCACGGTGAGTGAGTGGTCAACGTGTCGGATTACCAAACAGACAAACAGAGTTAACGCCTTTCATTGCTTGCCACGGTGAGTGAGTGGTCAACGTGTCGGATTACCAAACAGACAAACAGTGTTAACGCCTTTCATTGCTTGCCACGGTGGGTGAGTGGTCAACGTGTCGGATTACCAAACAGACAAACAGTGTTAACGCCTTTCATTGCTTGCCACGGTGGGTGAGTGGTCAACGTGTCGGATTACCAAACAGACAAACAGTGTTAACGCCTTTCATTGCTTGCCACGGTGAGTGAGTGGTCAACGTGTCGGATTACCAAACAGACGAACAGTGTTAACGCCTTTCATTGCTTGCCACGGTGAGTGAGTGGTCAACGTGTCAGATTACCAAACAGACAAACAGTGTTAACGCCTTTCATTGCTTGCCACGGTGGGTGAGTGGTCAACGTGTCGGATTACCAAAGAGACTAACAGTGTTAACGCCTTTCATTGCTTGCCACGGGGGGTGAGTGGTCAACGTGTCGGATTACCAAACAGACAAACAAAGTTAACGCCTTTCATTGCTTGCCACGGTGAGTGAGTGGTCAACGTGTCGGATTACCAAACAGACAAACAGTGTTAACGCCTTTCATTGCTTGCCACGGTGAGTGAGTGGTCAACGTGTCGGATTACCAAACAGACAAACAGTGTTAACGCCTTTCATTGCTTGCCACGGTGGGTGAGTGGTCAACGTGTCGGATTACCAAACAGAAAAACAGTGTTAACGCCTTTCATTGCTTGCCACGGTGAGTGAGTGGTCAACGTGTCGGATTACCAAACAGACAAACAGTGTTAACGCCTTTCATTGCTTGCCACGGTGAGTGAGTGGTCAACGTGTCGGATTACCAAACAGACAAACAGTGTTAACGCCTTTCATTGCTTGCCACGGAGGGTGAGTGGTCAACGTGTCGGATTACCAAACAGACAAACAGTGTTAACGCCTTTCATTGCTTGCCACGGTGAGTGAGTGGTCAACGTGTCGGATTACCAAACAGACAAACAGTGTTAACGCCTTTCATTGCTTGCCACGGTAGGTGAGTGGTCAACGTGTCGGATTACCAAACAGACAAACAGTGTTAACGCCTTTCATTGCTTGCCACGGTGGGTGAGTGGTCAACGTGTCGGATTACCAAACAGACAAACAGTGTTAACGCCTTTCATTGCTTGCCACGGTGGGTGAGTGGTCAACGTGTCGGATTACCAAACAGACAAACAGTGTTAACGCCTTTCATTGCTTGCCACGGTGGGTGAGTGGTCAACGTGTCGGATTACCAAACAGACAAACAGTGTTAACGCCTTTCATTGCTTGCCACGGTGGGTGAGTGGTCAACGTGTCGGATTACCAAACAGACAAACAGTGTTAACGCCTTTCATTGCTTGCCACGGTGAGTGAGTGGTCAACGTGTCGGATTACCAAACAGACAAACAGTGTTAACGCCTTTCATTGCTTGCCACGGTGAGTGAGTGGTCAACGTGTCGGATTACCTAACAGACAAACAGTGTTAACGCCTTTCATTGCTTGCCACGGTGAGTGAGTGGTCAACGTGTCGGATTACCAAACAGACAAACAGTGTTAACGCCTTTCATTGCTTGCCACGGTGGGTGAGTGGTCAACGTGTCGGATTACCAAACAGACAAACAGTGTTAACGCCTTTCATTGCTTGCCACGGTGGGTGAGTGGTCAACGTGTCGGATTACCAAACAGACAAACAGTGTTAACGCCTTTCATTGCTTGCCACGGTGAGTGAGTGGTCAACGTGTCGGATTACCAAACAGACAAACAGTGTTAACGCCTTTCATTGCTTGCCACGGTGGGTGAGTGGTCAACGTGTCGGATTACCAAACAGACAAACAGTGTTAACGCCTTTCATTGCTTGCCACGGTGGGTGAGTGGTCAACGTGTCGGATTACCAAACAGACAAACAGTGTTAACGCCTTTCATTGCTTGCCACGGTGAGTGAGTGGTCAACGTGTCGGATTACCAAACAGACAAACAGTGTTAACGCCTTTCATTGCTTGCCACGGTGGGTGAGTGGTCAACGTGTCGGATTACCAAACAGACAAACAGTGTTAACGCCTTTCATTGCTTGCCACAGTGGGTGAGTGGTCAACGTGTCGGATTACCAAACAGACAAACAGTGTTAACGCCTTTCATTGCTTGCCACGGTGGGTGAGTGGTCAACGTGTCGGATTACCAAACAGACAAACAGTGTTAACGCCTTTCATTGCTTGCCACGGTGAGTGAGTGGTCAACGTGTCGGATTACCAAACAGTCAAACAGTGTTAACGCCTTTCATTGCTTGCCACGGTGGGTGAGTGGTCAACGTGTCGGATTACCAAACAGACAAACAGTGTTAACGCCTTTCATTGCTTGCCACGGTGGGTGAGTGGTCAACGTGTCGGATTACCAAACAGACAAACAGTGTTAACGCCTTTCATTGCTTGCCACGGTGAGTGAGTGGTCAACGTGTCGGATTACCAAACAGACAAACAGTGTTAACGCCTTTCATTGCTTGCCACGGTGAGTGAGTGGTCAACGTGTCGGATTACCAAACAGACAAACAGTGTTAACGCCTTTCATTGCTTGCCACGGTGGGTGAGTGGTCAACGTGTCGGATTACCAAACAAACAAACAGTGTTAACGCCTTTCATTGCTTGCCACGGTGGGTGAGTGGTCAACGTGTCGGATTACCAAACAGACAAACAGTGTTAACGCCTTTCATTGCTTGCCACGGTGAGTGAGTGGTCAACGTGTCGGATTACCAAACAGACAAACAGTGTTAACGCCTTTTATTGCTTGCCACGGTGGGTGAGTGGTCAACGTGTCGGATTACCAAACAGACAAACAGTGTTAACGCCTTTCATTGCTTGCCACGGTGAGTGAGTGGTCAACGTGTCGGATTACCAAACAGACAAACAGTGTTAACGCCTTTCATTGCTTGCCACGGTGGGTGAGTGGTCAACGTGTCGGATTACCAAACAGACAAACAGTGTTAACGCCTTTCATTGCTTGCCACGGTGGGGGAGTGGTCAACGTGTCGGATTACCACACAGACAAACAGTGTTAACGCCTTTCATTGCTTGCCACGGTGGGTGAGTGGTCAACGTGTCGGATTACCAAACAGACAAACAGTGTTAACGCCTTTCATTGCTTGCCACGGTGAGTGAGTGGTCAACGTGTCGGATTACCAAACA
Source organism: Meconema thalassinum (assembly GCA_946902985.2). Classification (NCBI taxonomy): domain Eukaryota; kingdom Metazoa; phylum Arthropoda; class Insecta; order Orthoptera; family Tettigoniidae; genus Meconema; species Meconema thalassinum. The sequence continues at coordinate 169,539,907 of OX336396.1, forward strand.
GACAAACAGTGTTAACGCCTTTCATTGCTTGCCACGGTGAGTGAGTGGTCAACGTGTCGGATTACCAAACAGACAAACAGTGTTAACGCCTTTCATTGCTTGCAACGGTGGGTGAGTGGTCAACGTGTCGGATTACCAAACAGACAAACAGTGTTAACGCCTTTCATTGCTTGCCACGGTGGGTGAGTGGTCAACGTGTCGGATTACCAAACAGACAAACAGTGTTAACGCCTTTCATTGCTTGCCACGGTGGGTGAGTGGTCAACGTGTCGGATTACCAAACAGACAAACAGTGTTAACGCCTTTCATTGCTTGCCACGGTGGGTGAGTGGTCAACGTGTCGGATTACCAAACAGACAAACAGTGTTAACGCCTTTCATTGCTTGCCACGGTGAGTGAGTGGTCAACGTGTCGGATTACCAAACAGACAAACAGTGTTAACGCCTTTCATTGCTTGCCACGGTGGGTGAGTGGTCAACGTGTGGGATTACCAAACAGACAAACAGTGTTAACGCCTTTCATTGCTTGCCACGGTGGGTGAGTGGTCAACGTGTCGGATTACCAAACAGACAAACAGTGTTAACGCCTTTCATTGCTTGCCACGGTGGTTGAGTGGTCAACGTGTCGGATTACCAAACAGACAAACAGTGTTAACGCCTTTCATTGCTTGCCACGGTGGGTGAGTGGTCAACGTGTCGGATTACCAAACAGACAAACAGTGTTAACGCCTTTCATTGCTTGCCACGGTGAGTGAGTGGTCAACGTGTCGGATTACCAAACAGACAAACAGTGTTAACGCCTTTCATTGCTTGCCACGGTGGGTGAGTGGTCAACGTGTCGGATTACCAAACAGACAAACAGTGTTAACGCCTTTCATTGCTTGCCACGGTGAGTGGGTGGTCAACGTGTCGGAATACAAAACAGACAAACAGTGTTAACGCCTTTCATTGCTTGCCACGGTGAGTGAGTGGTCAACGTGTCGGATTACCAAACAGACAAACAGTGTTAACGCCTTTCATTGCTTGCCACGGTGGGTGAGTGGTCAACGTGTCGGATTACCAAACAGACAAACAGTGTTAACGCCTTTCATTGCTTGCCACGGTGGGTGAGTGGTCAACGTGTCGGATTACCAAACAGACAAACAGTGTTAACGCCTTTCATTGCTTGCCACGGTGGGTGAGTGGTCAACGTGTCGGATTACCAAACAGACAAACAGTGTTAACGCCTTTCATTGCTTGCCACGGTGAGTGAGTGGTCAACGTGTCGGATTACCAAACAGACAAACAGTGTTAACGCCTTTCATTGCTTGCCGCGGTGGGTGAGTGGTCAACGTGTCGGATTACCAAACAAACAAACAGTGTTAACGCCTTTCATTGCTTGCCACGGTGGGTGAGTGGTCAACGTGTCGGATTACCAAACAGACAAACAGTGTTAACGCCTTTCATTGCTTGCCACGGTGGGTGTGTGGTCAACGTGTCGGATTACCAAACAGACAAACAGTGTTAACGCCTTTCATTGCTTGCCACGGTGGGTGAATGGTCAACGTGTCGGATTACCAAACAGACAAACAGTGTTAACGCCTTTCATTGCTTGCCACGGTGGATGAGTGGTCAACGTGTCGGATTACCAAACAGACAAACAGTGTTAACGCCTTTCATTGCTTGCCACGGTGAGTGAGTGGTCAACGTGTCGGATTACCCAACAGACAAACAGTGTTAACGCCTTTCATTGCTTGCCACGGTGGGTGAGTGGTCAACGTGTCGGATTACCAAACAGACAAACAGTGTTAACGCCTTTCATTGCTTGCCACGGGGAGTGAGTGGTCAATGTGTCGGATTACCAAACAGACAAACAGTGTTAACGCCTTTCATTGCTTGCCACGGTGGGTGAGTGGTCAACGTGTCGGATTACCAAACAGACAAACAGTGTTAACGCCTTTCATTGCTTGCCACGGTGAGTGAGTGGTCAACGTGTCGGATTACCAAACAGACAAACAGTGTTAACGCCTTTCATTGCTTGCCACGGTGGGTGAGTGGTCAACGTGTCGGATTACCAAACAGACAAACAGTGTTAACGCCTTTCATTGCTTGCCACGGTGGGTGAGTGGTCAACGTGTCGGATTACCAAACAGACAAACAGTGTTAACGCCTTTCATTGCTTGCCACGGTGAGTGAGTGGTCAACGTGTCGGATTACCAAACAGACAAACAGTGTTAACGCCTTTCATTGCTTGCCACGGTGGGTGAGTGGTTAACGTGTCGGATTACCAAACAGACAAACAGTGTTAACGCCTTTCATTGCTTGCCACGGTGGGTGAGTGGTCAACGTGTCGGATTACCAAACAGACAAACAGTGTTAACGCCTTTCATTGCTTGCCACGGTGAGTGAGTGGTCAACGTGTCGGATTACCAAACAGACAAACAGTGTTAACGCCTTTCATTGCTTGCCACGGTGGGTGAGTGGTCAACGTGTCGGATTACCAAACAGACAAACAGTGTTAACGCCTTTCATTGCTTGCCACGGTGAGTGAGTGGTCAACGTGTCGGATTACCAAACAGACAAACAGTGTTAACGCCTTTCATTGTTTGCCACGGTGGGTGAGTGGTCAACGTGTCGGATTACCAAACAGACAAACAGTGTTAACGCCTTTCATTGCTTGCCACGGTGGGTGAGTGGTCAACGTGTCGGATTACCAAACAGACAAACAGTGTTAACGCCTTTCATTGCTTGCCACGGTGAGTGAGTGGTCAACGTGTCGGATTACCAAACAGACAAACAGTGTTAACGCCTTTCATTGCTTGCCACGGTGGGTGAGTGGTCAACGTGTCGGATTACCAAACAGACAAACAGTGTTAACGCCTTTCATTGCTTGCCACGGTGGGTGAGTGGTCAACGTGTCGGATTACCAAACAGACAAACAGTGTTAACGCCTTTCATTGCTTGCCACGGTGAGTGAGTGGTCAACGTGTCGGATTACCAAACAGACAAACAGTGTTAACGCCTTTCATTGCTTGCCACGGTGGGTGAGTGGTCAACGTGTCGGATTACCAAACAGACAAACAGTGTTAACGCCTTTCATTGCTTGCCACGGTGGGTGAGTGGTGTACGTGTCGGATTACCAAACAGACAAACAGTGTTAACGCCTTTCATTGCTTGCCACGGTGAGTGAGTGGTCAACGTGTCGGATTACCAAACAGACAAACAGTGTTAACGCCTTTCATTGCTTTCCACGGTGGGTGAGTGGTCAACGTGTTGGATTACCAAACAGACAAACAGTGTTAACGCCTTTCATTGCTTGCCACGGTGGGTGAGTGGTCAACGTGTCGGATTACCAAACAGACAAACAGTGTTAACGCCTTTCATTGCTTGCCACGGTGGGTGAGTGGTCAACGTGTCGGATTACCAAACAGACAAACAGTGTTAACGCCTTTCATTGCTTGCCACGGTGGGTGAGTGGTCAACGTGTCGGATTACCAAACAGACAAACAGTGTTAACGCCTTTCATTGCTTGCCACGGTGGGTGAGTGGTCAACGTGTCGGATTACCAAACAGACAAACAGTGTTAACGCCTTTCATTGCTTGCCACGGTGAGTGAGTGGTCAACGTGTCGGGTTACCAGACAGACAAACAGTGTTAACGCCTTTCATTGCTTGCCACGGTGGGTGAGTGGTCAACGTGTCGGATTACCAAACAGACAAACAGTGTTAACGCCTTTCATTGCTTGCCACGGTGAGTGAGGGGTCAACGTGTCGGATTACCAAACAGACAAACAGTGTTAACGCCTTTCATTGCTTGCCACGGTGAGTGAGTGGTCAACGTGTCGGATTACCAAACAGACAAACAGTGTTAACGCCTTTCATTGCTTGCCTCGGTGGATGAGTGGTCAACGTGTCGGATTACCAAACAGACAAACAGTGTTAACGACTTTCATTGCTTGCCACGGTGAGTGAGTGGTCAACGTGTCGGATTACCAAACAGACAAACAGTGTTAACGCCTTTCATTGCTTGCCACGGTGGGTGAGTGGTCAACGTGTCGGATTACCAAACAGACAAACAGTGTTAACGCCTTTCATTGCTTGCCACGGTGAGTGAGTGGTCAACGTGTCGGATTACCAAACAGACAAACAGTGTTAACGCCTTTCATTGCTTGCCACGGTGGGTGAGTGGTCAACGTGTCGGATTACCAAACAGACAAACAGTGTTAACGCCTTTCATTGCTTGCCACGGTGAGTGAGTGGTCAACGTGTCGGATTACCAAACAGACAAACAGTGTTAACGCCTTTCATTGCTTGCCACGGTGGGTGAGTGGTCAACGTGACGGATTACCAAACAGACAAACAGTGTTAACGCCTTTCATTGCTTGCCACGGTGGGTGAGTGGTTAACGTGTCGGATTACCAAACAGACAAACAGTGTTAACGCCTTTCATTGCTTGCCACGGTGAGTGAGTGGTCAACGTGTCGGATTACCAAACAGACAAACAGTGTTAACGCCTTTCATTGCTTGCCACGGTGGGTGAGTGGTCAACGTGTCGGATTACCAAACAGACAAACAGTGTTAACGCCTTTCATTGCTTGCCACGGTGGGTGAGTGGTCAACGTGTCGGATTACCAAACAGACAAACAGTGTTAACGCCTTTCATTGCTTGCCACGGTGGGTGAGTGGTCAACGTGTCGGATTACCAAACAGACAAACAGTGTTAACGCCTTTCATTGCTTGCCACGGTGGGTGAGTGGTCAACGTGTCGGATTACCAAACAGACAAACAGTGTTAACGCCTTTCATTGCTTGCCACGGTGGGTGAGTGGTCAACGTGTCGGATTACCAAACAGACAAACAGTGTTAACGCCTTTCATTGCTTGCCACGGTGGGTGAGTGGTCAACGTGTCGGATTACCAAACAGACAAACAGTGTTAACGCCTTTCATTGCTTGCCACGGTGGGTGAGTGGTCAACGTGTCGGATTACCAAACAGACAAACAGTGTTAACGCCTTTCATTGCTTGCCACGGTGGGTGAGTGGTCAACGTGTCGGATTACCAAACAGACAAACAGTGTTAACGCCTTTCATTGCTTGCCACGGTGGGTGAGTGGTCAACGTGTCGGATTACCAAACAGACAAACAGTGTTAACGCCTTTCATTGCTTGCCACGGTGAGTGAGTGGTCAACGTGTCGGATTACCAAACAGACAAACAGTGTTAACGCCTTTCATTGCTTGCCACGGTGAGTGAGTGGTCAACGTGTCGGATTACCAAACAGACAAACAGTGTTAACGCCTTTCATTGCTTGCCACGGTGGGTGAGTGGTCAACGTGTCGGATTACCAAACAGACAAACAGTGTTAACGCCTTTCATTGCTTGCCACGGTGGGTGAGTGGTCAACGTGTCGGATTACCAAACAGACAAACAGTGTTAACGCCTTTCATTGCTTGCCACGGTGAGTGAGTGGTCAACGTGTCGGATTACCAAACAGACAAACAGTGTTAACGCCTTTCATTGCTTGCCACGGTGGGTGAGTGGTCAACGTGTCGGATTACCAAACAGACAAACAGTGTTAACGCCTTTCATTGCTTGACACGGTGGGTGAGTGGTCAACGTGTCGGATTACCAAACAGACAAACAGTGTTAACGCCTTTCATTGCTTGCCACGGTGAGTGAGTGGTCAACGTGTCGGATTACCAAACAGACAAACAGTGTTAACGCCTTTCATTGCTTGCCACGGTGGGTGAGTGGTCAACGTGTCGGATTACCAAACAGACAAACAGTGTTAACGCCTTTCATTGCTTGCCACGGTGGGTGAGTGGTCAACGTGTCGGATTACCAAACAGACAAACAGTGTTAACGCCTTTCATTGCTTGCGACGGTGGGTGAGTGGTCAACGTGTCGGATTACCAAACAGACAAACAGTGTTAAGGCCTTTCATTCCTTGCCACGGTGAGTGAGTGGTCAACGTGTCGGATTACCAAACAGACAAACAGTGTTAACGCCTTTCATTGCTTGCCACGGTGGGTGAGTGGTCAACGTGTCGGATTACCAAACAGACAAACAGTGTTAACGCCTTTCATTGCTTGCCACGGTGAGTGAGTGGTCAACGTGTCGGATTACCAAACAGACAAACAGTGTTAACGCCTTTCATTGCTTGCCGCGGTGGGTGAGTGGTCAACGTGTCGGATTACCAAACAAACAAACAGTGTTAACGCCTTTCATTGCTTGCCACGGTGGGTGAGTGGTCAACGTGTCGGATTACCAAACAGACAAACAGTGTTAACGCCTTTCATTGCTTGCCACGGTGGGTGTGTGGTCAACGTGTCGGATTACCAAACAGACAAACAGTGTTAACGCCTTTCATTGCTTGCCACGGTGGGTGAATGGTCAACGTGTCGGATTACCAAACAGACAAACAGTGTTAACGCCTTTCATTGCTTGCCACGGTGGATGAGTGGTCAACGTGTCGGATTACCAAACAGACAAACAGTGTTAACGCCTTTCATTGCTTGCCACGGTGAGTGAGTGGTCAACGTGTCGGATTACCCAACAGACAAACAGTGTTAACGCCTTTCATTGCTTGCCACGGTGGGTGAGTGGTCAACGTGTCGGATTACCAAACAGACAAACAGTGTTAACGCCTTTCATTGCTTGCCACGGGGAGTGAGTGGTCAATGTGTCGGATTACCAAACAGACAAACAGTGTTAACGCCTTTCATTGCTTGCCACGGTGGGTGAGTGGTCAACGTGTCGGATTACCAAACAGACAAACAGTGTTAACGCCTTTCATTGCTTGCCACGGTGAGTGAGTGGTCAACGTGTCGGATTACCAAACAGACAAACAGTGTTAACGCCTTTCATTGCTTGCCACGGTGGGTGAGTGGTCAACGTGTCGGATTACCAAACAGACAAACAGTGTTAACGCCTTTCATTGCTTGCCACGGTGGGTGAGTGGTCAACGTGTCGGATTACCAAACAGAAAAACAGTGTTAACGCCTTTCATTGCTTGCCACGGTGAGTGAGTGGTCAACGTGTCGGATTACCAAACAGACAAACAGTGTTAACGCCTTTCATTGCTTGCCACTGTGGGTGAGTGGTCAACGTGTCGGATTACCAAACAGACAAACAGTGTTAACGCCTTTCATTGCTTGCCACGGTGGATGAGTGGTTAACGTGTCGGATTACCGAACAGACAAACAGTGTTAACGCCTTTCATTGCTTGCCACGGTGGGTAAGTGGTCAACGTGTCGGATTACCAAACAGACAAACAGTGTTAACGCCTTTCATTGCTTGCCACGGTGAGTGAGTGGTCAACGTGTCGGATTACCAAACAGACAAACAGTGTTAACGACTTTCATTGCTTGCCACGGTGGGTGAGTGGTTAACGTGTCGGATTACCAAACAGACAAACAGTGTTAACGCCTTTCATTGCTTGCCACGGTGAGTGAGTGGTCAACGTGTCGGATTACCAAACAGACAAACAGTGTTAACGCCTTTCATTGCTTGCCACGGTGGGTGAGTGGTCAACGTGTCGGATTACCAAACAGACAAACAGTGTTAACGCCTTTCATTGCTTGCCACGGTGAGTGAGTGGTCAACGTGTCGGATTACCAAACAGACAAACAGTGTTAACGCCTTTCATTGCTTGCCACGGTGGGTGAGTGGTTAACGTGTCGGATTACCAAACAGACAAACAGTGTTAACGCCTTTCATTGCTTGCCACGGTGGGTGAGTGGTCAACGTGTCGGATTACCAAACAGACAAACAGTGTTAACGCCTTTCATTGCTTGCCACGGTGAGTGAGTGGTCAACGTGTCGGATTACCAAACAGACAAACAGTGTTAACGCCTTTCATTGCTTGCCACGGTGAGTGAGTGGTCAACGTGTCGGATTACCAAACAGACAAACAGTGTTAACGCCTTTCATTGCTTGCCACGGTGGGTGAGTGGTCAACGTGTCGGATTACCAAACAGACAAACAGTGTTAACGCCTTTCATTGCTTGCCACGGTGAGTGAGTGGTCAACGTGTCGGATTACCAAACAGACAAACAGTGTTAACGCCTTTCATTGTTTGCCACGGTGGGTGAGTGGTCAACGTGTCGGATTACCAAACAGACAAACAGTGTTAACGCCTTTCATTGCTTGCCACGGTGGGTGAGTGGTCAACGTGTCGGATTACCAAACAGACAAACAGTGTTAACGCCTTTCATTGCTTGCCACGGTGAGTGAGTGGTCAACGTGTCGGATTACCAAACAGACAAACAGTGTTAACGCCTTTCATTGCTTGCCACGGTGGGTGAGTGGTCAACGTGTCGGATTACCAAACAGACAAACAGTGTTAACGCCTTTCATTGCTTGCCACGGTGGGTGAGTGGTCAACGTGTCGGATTACCAAACAGACAAACAGTGTTAACGCCTTTCATTGCTTGCCACGGTGAGTGAGTGGTCAACGTGTCGGATTACCAAACAGACAAACAGTGTTAACGCCTTTCATTGCTTGCCACGGTGGGTGAGTGGTCAACGTGTCGGATTACCAAACAGACAAACAGTGTTAACGCCTTTCATTGCTTGCCACGGTGGGTGAGTGGTCGACGTGTCGGATTACCAAACAGACAAACAGTGTTAACGCCTTTCATTGCTTGCCACGGTGAGTGAGTGGTCAACGTGTCGGATTACCAAACAGACAAACAGTGTTAACGCCTTTCATTGCTTTCCACGGTGGGTGAGTGGTCAACGTGTCGGATTACCAAACAGACAAACAGTGTTAACGCCTTTCATTGCTTGCCACGGTGGGTGAGTGGTCAACGTGTCGGATTACCAAACAGACAAACAGTGTTAACGCCTTTCATTGCTTGCCACGGTGGGTGAGTGGTCAACGTGTCGGATTACCAAACAGACAAACAGTGTTAACGCCTTTCATTGCTTGCCACGGTGGGTGAGTGGTCAACGTGTCGGATTACCAAACAGACAAACAGTGTTAACGCCTTTCATTGCTTGCCACGGTGGGTGAGTGGTCAACGTGTCGGATTACCAAACAGACAAACAGTGTTAACGCCTTTCATTGCTTGCCACGGTGAGTGAGTGGTCAACGTGTCGGGTTACCAGACAGACAAACAGTGTTAACGCCTTTCATTGCTTGCCACGGTGGGTGAGTGGTCAACGTGTCGGATTACCAAACAGACAAACAGTGTTAACGCCTTTCATTGCTTGCCACGGTGAGTGAGGGGTCAACGTGTCGGATTACCAAACAGACAAACAGTGTTAACGCCTTTCATTGCTTGCCACGGTGAGTGAGTGGTCAACGTGTCGGATTACCAAACAGACAAACAGTGTTAACGCCTTTCATTGCTTGCCACGGTGGATGAGTGGTCAACGTGTCGGATTACCAAACAGACAAACAGTGTTAACGACTTTCATTGCTTGCCACGGTGAGTGAGTGGTCAACGTGTCGGATTACCAAACAGACAAACAGTGTTAACGCCTTTCATTGCTTGCCACGGTGGGTGAGTGGTCAACGTGTCGGATTACCAAACAGACAAACAGTGTTAACGCCTTTCATTGCTTGCCACGGTGAGTGAGTGGTCACGTTTCGGATTACCAAACAGACAAACAGTGTTAACGCCTTTCATTGCTTGCCACGGTGGGTGAGTGGTCAACGTGTCGGATTACCAAACAGACAAACAGTGTTAACGCCTTTCATTGCTTGCCACGGTGAGTGAGTGGTCAACGTGTCGGATTACCAAACAGACAAACAGTGTTAACGCCTTTCATTGCTTGCCACGGTGGGTGAGTGGTCAACGTGACGGATTACCAAACAGACAAACAGTGTTAACGCCTTTCATTGCTTGCCACGGTGGGTGAGTGGTTAACGTGTCGGATTACCAAACAGACAAACAGTGTTAACGCCTTTCATTGCTTGCCACGGTGAGTGAGTGGTCAACGTGTCGGATTACCAAACAGACAAACAGTGTTAACGCCTTTCATTGCTTGCCACGGTGGGTGAGTGGTCAACGTGTCGGATTACCAAACAGACAAACAGTGTTAACGCCTTTCATTGCTTGCCACGGTGGGTGAGTGGTCAACGTGTCGGATTACCAAACAGACAAACAGTGTTAACGCCTTTCATTGCTTGCCACGGTGGGTGAGTGGTCAACGTGTCGGATTACCAAACAGACAAACAGTGTTAACGCCTTTCATTGCTTGCCACGGTGGGTGAGTGGTCAACGTGTCGGATTACCAAACAGACAAACAGTGTTAACGCCTTTCATTGCTTGCCACGGTGGGTGAGTGGTCAACGTGTCGGATTACCAAACAGACAAACAGTGTTAACGCCTTTCATTGCTTGCCACGGTGGGTGAGTGGTCAACGTGTCGGATTACCAAACAGACAAACAGTGTTAACGCCTTTCATTGCTTGCCACGGTGGGTGAGTGGTCAACGTGTCGGATTACCAAACACGACAAACAGTGTTAACGCCTTTCATTGCTTGCCACGGTGGGTGAGTGGTCAACGTGTCGGATTACCAAACAGACAAACAGTGTTAACGCCTTTCATTGCTTGCCACGGTGGGTGAGTGGTCAACGTGTCGGATTACCAAACAGACAAACAGTGTTAACGCCTTTCATTGCTTGCCACGGTGAGTGAGTGGTCAACGTGTCGGATTACCAAACAGACAAACAGTGTTAACGCCTTTCATTGCTTGCCACGGTGAGTGAGTGGTCAACGTGTCGGATTACCAAACAGACAAACAGTGTTAACGCCTTTCATTGCTTGCCACGGTGGGTGAGTGGTCAACGTGTCGGATTACCAAACAGACAAACAGTGTTAACGCCTTTCATTGCTTGCCACGGTGGGTGAGTGGTCAACGTGTCGGATTACCAAACAGACAAACAGTGTTAACGCCTTTCATTGCTTGCCACGGTGAGTGAGTGGTCATCGTGTCGGATTACCAAACAGACAAACAGTGTTAACGCCTTTCATTGCTTGCCACGGTGGGTGAGTGGTCAACGTGTCGGATTACCAAACAGACAAACAGTGTTAACGCCTTTCATTGCTTGACACGGTGGGTGAGTGGTCAACGTGTCGGATTACCAAACAGACAAACAGTGTTAACGCCTTTCATTGCTTGCCACGGTGAGTGAGTGGTCAACGTGTCGGATTACCAAACAGACAAACAGTGTTAACGCCTTTCATTGCTTGCCACGGTGGGTGAGTGGTCAACGTGTCGGATTACCAAACAGACAAACAGTGTTAACGCCTTTCATTGCTTGCCACGGTGGGTGTGTGGTCAACGTGTCGGATTACCAAACAGACAAACAGTGTTAACGCCTTTCATTGCTTGCCACGGTGGGTGAATGGTCAACGTGTCGGATTACCAAACAGACAAACAGTGTTAACGCCTTTCATTGCTTGCCACGGTGGATGAGTGGTCAACGTGTCGGATTACCAAACAGACAAACAGTGTTAACGCCTTTCATTGCTTGCCACGGTGAGTGAGTGGTCAACGTGTCGGATTACCCAACAGACAAACAGTGTTAACGCCTTTCATTGCTTGCCACGGTGGGTGAGTGGTCAACGTGTCGGATTACCAAACAGACAAACAGTGTTAACGCCTTTCATTGCTTGCCACGGGGAGTGAGTGGTCAATGTGTCGGATTACCAAACAGACAAACAGTGTTAACGCCTTTCATTGCTTGCCACGGTGGGTGAGTGGTCAACGTGTCGGATTACCAAACAGACAAACAGTGTTAACGCCTTTCATTGCTTGCCACGGTGAGTGAGTGGTCAACGTGTCGGATTACCAAACAGACAAACAGTGTTAACGCCTTTCATTGCTTGCCACGGTGGGTGAGTGGTCAACGTGTCGGATTACCAAACAGACAAACAGTGTTAACGCCTTTCATTGCTTGCCACGGTGGGTGAGTGGTCAACGTGTCGGATTACCAAACAGAAAAACAGTGTTAACGCCTTTCATTGCTTGCCACGGTGAGTGAGTGGTCAACGTGTCGGATTACCAAACAGACAAACAGTGTTAACGCCTTTCATTGCTTGCCACTGTGGGTGAGTGGTCAACGTGTCGGATTACCAAACAGACAAACAGTGTTAACGCCTTTCATTGCTTGCCACGGTGGGTGAGTGGTTAACGTGTCGGATTACCGAACAGACAAACAGTGTTAACGCCTTTCATTGCTTGCCACGGTGGGTAAGTGGTCAACGTGTCGGATTACCAAACAGACAAACAGTGTTAACGCCTTTCATTGCTTGCCACGGTGAGTGAGTGGTCAACGTGTCGGATTACCAAACAGACAAACAGTGTTAACGACTTTCATTGCTTGCCACGGTGGGTGAGTGGTTAACGTGTCGGATTACCAAACAGACAAACAGTGTTAACGCCTTTCATTGCTTGCCACGGTGAGTGAGTGGTCAACGTGTCGGATTACCAAACAGACAAACAGTGTTAACGCCTTTCATTGCTTGCCACGGTGGGTGAGTGGTCAACGTGTCGGATTACCAAACAGACAAACAGTGTTAACGCCTTTCATTGCTTGCCACGGTGAGTGAGTGGTCAACGTGTCGGATTACCAAACAGACAAACAGTGTTAACGCCTTTCATTGCTTGCCACGGTGGGTGAGTGGTTAACGTGTCGGATTACCAAACAGACAAACAGTGTTAACGCCTTTCATTGCTTGCCACGGTGGGTGAGTGGTCAACGTGTCGGATTACCAAACAGACAAACAGTGTTAACGCCTTTCATTGCTTGCCACGGTGAGTGAGTGGTCAACGTGTCGGATTACCAAACAGACAAACAGTGTTAACGCCTTTCATTGCTTGCCACGGTGAGTGAGTGGTCAACGTGTCGGATTACCAAACAGACAAACAGTGTTAACGCCTTTCATTGCTTGCCACGGTGGGTGAGTGGTCAACGTGTCGGATTACCAAACAGACAAACAGTGTTAACGCCTTTCATTGCTTGCCACGGTGAGTGAGTGGTCAACGTGTCGGATTACCAAACAGACAAACAGTGTTAACGCCTTTCATTGTTTGCCACGGTGGGTGAGTGGTCAACGTGTCGGATTACCAAACAGACAAACAGTGTTAACGCCTTTCATTGCTTGCCACGGTGGGTGAGTGGTCAACGTGTCGGATTACCAAACAGACAAACAGTGTTAACGCCTTTCATTGCTTGCCACGGTGAGTGAGTGGTCAACGTGTCGGATTACCAAACAGACAAACAGTGTTAACGCCTTTCATTGCTTGCCACGGTGGGTGAGTGGTCAACGTGTCGGATTACCAAACAGACAAACAGTGTTAACGCCTTTCATTGCTTGCCACGGTGGGTGAGTGGTCAACGTGTCGGATTACCAAACAGACAAACAGTGTTAACGCCTTTCATTGCTTGCCACGGTGAGTGAGTGGTCAACGTGTCGGATTACCAAACAGACAAACAGTGTTAACGCCTTTCATTGCTTGCCACGGTGGGTGAGTGGTCAACGTGTCGGATTACCAAACAGACAAACAGTGTTAACGCCTTTCATTGCTTGCCACGGTGGGTGAGTGGTCGACGTGTCGGATTACCAAACAGACAAACAGTGTTAACGCCTTTCATTGCTTGCCACGGTGAGTGAGTGGTCAACGTGTCGGATTACCAAACAGACAAACAGTGTTAACGCCTTTCATTGCTTTCCACGGTGGGTGAGTGGTCAACGTGTCGGATTACCAAACAGACAAACAGTGTTAACGCCTTTCATTGCTTGCCACGGTGGGTGAGTGGTCAACGTGTCGGATTACCAAACAGACAAACAGTGTTAACGCCTTTCATTGCTTGCCACGGTGGGTGAGTGGTCAACGTGTCGGATTACCAAACAGACAAACAGTGTTAACGCCTTTCATTGCTTGCCACGGTGGGTGAGTGGTCAACGTGTCGGATTACCAAACAGACAAACAGTGTTAACGCCTTTCATTGCTTGCCACGGTGGGTGAGTGGTCAACGTGTCGGATTACCAAACAGACAAACAGTGTTAACGCCTTTCATTGCTTGCCACGGTGAGTGAGTGGTCAACGTGTCGGGTTACCAGACAGACAAACAGTGTTAACGCCTTTCATTGCTTGCCACGGTGGGTGAGTGGTCAACGTGTCGGATTACCAAACAGACAAACAGTGTTAACGCCTTTCATTGCTTGCCACGGTGAGTGAGGGGTCAACGTGTCGGATTACCAAACAGACAAACAGTGTTAACGCCTTTCATTGCTTGCCACGGTGAGTGAGTGGTCAACGTGTCGGATTACCAAACAGACAAACAGTGTTAACGCCTTTCATTGCTTGCCACGGTGGATGAGTGGTCAACGTGTCGGATTACCAAACAGACAAACAGTGTTAACGACTTTCATTGCTTGCCACGGTGAGTGAGTGGTCAACGTGTCGGATTACCAAACAGACAAACAGTGTTAACGCCTTTCATTGCTTGCCACGGTGGGTGAGTGGTCAACGTGTCGGATTACCAAACAGACAAACAGTGTTAACGCCTTTCATTGCTTGCCACGGTGAGTGAGTGGTCACGTTTCGGATTACCAAACAGACAAACAGTGTTAACGCCTTTCATTGCTTGCCACGGTGGGTGAGTGGTCAACGTGTCGGATTACCAAACAGACAAACAGTGTTAACGCCTTTCATTGCTTGCCACGGTGAGTGAGTGGTCAACGTGTCGGATTACCAAACAGACAAACAGTGTTAACGCCTTTCATTGCTTGCCACGGTGGGTGAGTGGTCAACGTGACGGATTACCAAACAGACAAACAGTGTTAACGCCTTTCATTGCTTGCCACGGTGGGTGAGTGGTTAACGTGTCGGATTACCAAACAGACAAACAGTGTTAACGCCTTTCATTGCTTGCCACGGTGAGTGAGTGGTCAACGTGTCGGATTACCAAACAGACAAACAGTGTTAACGCCTTTCATTGCTTGCCACGGTGGGTGAGTGGTCAACGTGTCGGATTACCAAACAGACAAACAGTGTTAACGCCTTTCATTGCTTGCCACGGTGGGTGAGTGGTCAACGTGTCGGATTACCAAACAGACAAACAGTGTTAACGCCTTTCATTGCTTGCCACGGTGGGTGAGTGGTCAACGTGTCGGATTACCAAACAGACAAACAGTGTTAACGCCTTTCATTGCTTGCCACGGTGGGTGAGTGGTCAACGTGTCGGATTACCAAACAGACAAACAGTGTTAACGCCTTTCATTGCTTGCCACGGTGGGTGAGTGGTCAACGTGTCGGATTACCAAACAGACAAACAGTGTTAACGCCTTTCATTGCTTGCCACGGTGGGTGAGTGGTCAACGTGTCGGATTACCAAACAGACAAACAGTGTTAACGCCTTTCATTGCTTGCCACGGTGGGTGAGTGGTCAACGTGTCGGATTACCAAACACGACAAACAGTGTTAACGCCTTTCATTGCTTGCCACGGTGGGTGAGTGGTCAACGTGTCGGATTACCAAACAGACAAACAGTGTTAACGCCTTTCATTGCTTGCCACGGTGGGTGAGTGGTCAACGTGTCGGATTACCAAACAGACAAACAGTGTTAACGCCTTTCATTGCTTGCCACGGTGAGTGAGTGGTCAACGTGTCGGATTACCAAACAGACAAACAGTGTTAACGCCTTTCATTGCTTGCCACGGTGAGTGAGTGGTCAACGTGTCGGATTACCAAACAGACAAACAGTGTTAACGCCTTTCATTGCTTGCCACGGTGGGTGAGTGGTCAACGTGTCGGATTACCAAACAGACAAACAGTGTTAACGCCTTTCATTGCTTGCCACGGTGGGTGAGTGGTCAACGTGTCGGATTACCAAACAGACAAACAGTGTTAACGCCTTTCATTGCTTGCCACGGTGAGTGAGTGGTCATCGTGTCGGATTACCAAACAGACAAACAGTGTTAACGCCTTTCATTGCTTGCCACGGTGGGTGAGTGGTCAACGTGTCGGATTACCAAACAGACAAACAGTGTTAACGCCTTTCATTGCTTGACACGGTGGGTGAGTGGTCAACGTGTCGGATTACCAAACAGACAAACAGTGTTAACGCCTTTCATTGCTTGCCACGGTGAGTGAGTGGTCAACGTGTCGGATTACCAAACAGACAAACAGTGTTAACGCCTTTCATTGCTTGCCACGGTGGGTGAGTGGTCAACGTGTCGGATTACCAAACAGACAAACAGTGTTAACGCCTTTCATTGCTTGCCACGGTGGGTGAGTGGTCAACGTGTCGGATTACCAAACAGACAAACAGTGTTAACGCCTTTCATTGCTTGCGACGGTGGGTGAGTGGTCAACGTGTCGGATTACCAAACAGACAAACAGTGTTAAGGCCTTTCATTCCTTGCCACGGTGAGTGAGTGGTCAACGTGTCGGATTACCAAACAGACAAACAGTGTTAACGCCTTTCATTGCTTGCCACGGTGGGTGAGTGGTCAACGTGTCGGATTACCAAACAGACAAACAGTGTTAACGCCTTTCATTGCTTGCCACGGTGAGTGAGTGGTCAACGTGTCGGATTACCAAACAGACAAACAGTGTTAACGCCTTTCATTGCTTGCCACGGTGAGTGAGTGGTCAACGTGTCGGATTACCAAACAGACAAACAGTGTTAACGCCTTTCATTGCTTGCCACGGTGAGTGAGTGGTCAACGTGTCGGATTAGCAAACAGACAAACAGTGTTAACGCCTTTCATTGCTTGCCACGGTGGGTGAGTGGTCAACGTGTCGGATTACCAAACAGACAAACAGTGTTAACGCCTTTCATTGCTTGCCACGGAGGGTGAGTGGTCAACGTGTCGGATTACCAAGCAGACAAACAGTGTTAACGCCTTTCATTGCTTGCCACGGTGAGTGAGTGGTCAACGTGTCGGATTACCAAACAGAGAAACAGTGTTAACGCCTTTCATTGCTTGCCACGGTGGGTGAGTGGTCAACGTGTCGGATTACCAAACAGACAAACAGTGTTAACGCCTTTCATTGCTTGCCACGGTGAGTGAGTGGTCAACGTGTCGGATTACCAAACAGACAAACAGTGTTAACGCCTTTCATTGCTTGCCACGGTGGGTGAGTGGTCAACGTGTCGGATTACCAAACAGACAAACAGTGTTAACGCCTTTCATTGCTTGCTACGGTGGGGGAGTGGTCAACGTGTCGGATTACCAAACAGACAAACAGTGTTAACGCCTTTCATTGCTTGCCACGGTGGGTGAGTGGTCAACGTGTCGGATTACCAAACAGACAAACAGTGTTAACGCCTTTCATTGCTTGCCACGGTGAGTGAGTGGTCAACGTGTCGGATTACCAAACAGACAAACAGTGTTAACGCCTTTCATTGCTTGCCACGGTGAGTGAGTGGTCAACGTGTCGGATTACCAAACAGACAAACAGTGTTAACGCCTTTCATTGCTTGCCACGGTGGGTGAGTGGTCAACGTGTCGGATTACCAAACAGACAAACAGTGTTAACGCCTTTCATTGCTTGCCACGGTGGGTGAGTGGTCAACGTGTCGGATTACCAAACAGACAAACAGTGTTAACGCCTTTCATTGCTTGCCACGGTGGGTGAGTGGTCAACGTGTCGGATTACCAAACAGACAAACAGTGTTAACGCCTTTCATTGCTTGCCACGGTGGGTGAGTGGTCAACGTGTCGGATTACCAAACAGACAAACAGTGTTAACGCCTTTCATTGCTTGCCACGGTGAGTGAGTGGTCAACGTGTCGGATTACCAAACAGACAAACAGTGTTAACGCCTTTCATTGCTTGCCACGGTGGGTGAGTGGTCAACGTGTCGGATTACCAAACAGACAAACAGTGTTAACGCCTTTCATTGCTTGCCACGGTGGGTGAGTGGTCAACGTGTCGGATTACCAAACAGACAAACAGTGTTAACGCCTTTCATTGCTTGCCACGGTGGGTGAGTGGTCAACGTGTCGGATTACCAAACAGACAAACAGTGTTAACGCCTTTCATTGCTTGCCACGGTGGGTGAGTGGTCAACGTGTCGGATTACCAAACAGACAAACAGTGTTAACGCCTTTCATTGCTTGCCACGGTGAGTGAGTGGTCAACGTGTCGGATTACCAAACAGACAAACAGTGTTAACGCCTTTCATTGCTTGCCACGGTGGGTGAGTGGTCAACGTGTCGGATTACCAAACAGACAAACAGTGTTAACGCCTTTCATTGCTTGCCACGGTGAGTGAGTGGTCAACGTGTCGGAATACCAAACAGACAAACAGTGTTAACGCCTTTCATTGCTTGCCACGGTGAGTGAGTGGTCAACGTGTCGGATTACCAAACAGACAAACAGTGTTAACGCCTTTCATTGCTTGCCACGGTGGGTGAGTGGTCAACGTGTCGGATTACCAAACAGACAAACAGTGTTAACGCCTTTCATTGCTTGCCACGGTGGGTGAGTGGTCAACGTGTCGGATTACCAAACAGACAAACAGTGTTAACGCCTTTCATTGCTTGCCACGGTGAGTGAGTGGTCAACGTGTCGGATTACCAAACAGACAAACAGTGTTAACGCCTTTCATTGCTTGCCACGGTGGGTGAGTTGTCAACGTGTCGGATTACCAAACAGACAAACAGTGTTAACGCCTTTCATTGCTTGCCACGGTGAGTGAGTGGTCAACGTGTCGGATTACCAAACAGACAAACAGTGTTAACGCCTTTCATTGCTTGCCACGGTGGGTGAGTGGTCAACGTGTCGGATTACCAAACAGACAAACAGTGTTAACGCCTTTCATTGCTTGCCACGGAGGGTGAGTGGTCAACGTGTCGGATTACCAAACAGACAAACAGTGTTAACGCCTTTCATTGCTTGCCACGGTGAGTGAGTGGTCAACGTGTCGGATTACCAAACAGACAAACAGTGTTAACGCCTTTCATTGCTTGCCACGGTGGGTGAGTGGTCAATGTGTCGGATTACCAAACAGACAAACAGTGTTAACGCCTTTCATTGCTTGCCACGGTGAGTGAGTGGTCAACGTGTCGGATTACCAAACAGACAAACAGTGTTAACGCCTTTCATTGCTTGCCACGGTGGGTGAGTGGTCAACGTGTCGGATTACCAAACAGACAAACAGTGTTAACGCCTTTAATTGCTTGCCACGGTGGGTGAGTGGTCAACGTGTCGGATTACCAAACAGACATACAGTGTTAACGCCTTTCATTGCTTGCCACGGTGAGTGAGTGGTCAACGTGTCGGATTACCAAACAGACAAACAGTGTTAACGCCTTTCATTGCTTGCCACGGTGAGTGAGTGGTCAACGTGTCGGATTACCAAACAGACAAACAGTGTTAACGCCTTTCATTGCTTGCCACGGTGGGTGAGTGGTCAACGTGTCGGATTACCAAACAGACAAACAGTGTTAACGCCTTTCATTGCTTGCCACGGTGGGTGAGTGGTCAACGTGTCGGATTACCAAACAGACAAACAGTGTTAACGCCTTTCATTGCTTACCACGGTGAGTGAGTGGTCAACGTGTCGGATTACCAAACAGACAAACAGTGTTAACGCCTTTCATTGCTTGCCACGGTGGGTGAGTGGTCAACGTGTCGGATTACCAAACAGACAAACAGTGTTAACGCCTTTCATTGCTTGCCACGGTGAGTGAGTGGTCAACGTGTCGCATTACCAAACAGACAAACAGTGTTAACGCCTTTCATTGCTTGCCAGGGTGGGTGAGTGGTCAACGTGTCGGATTACCAAACAGACAAACAGTGTTAACGCCTTTCATTGCTTGCCACGGTGGGTGAGTGGTCAACGTGTCGGATTACCAAACAGACAAACAGTGTTAACGCCTTTCATTGCTTGCCACGGTGGGTGAGTGGTCAACGTGTCGGATTACCAAACAGACAAACAGTGTTAACGCCTTTCATTGCTTGCCACGGTGAGTGAGTGGTCAACGTGTCGGATTACCAAACAGACAAACAGTGTTAACGCCTTTCATTGCTTGTCACGGTGGGTGAGAGGTCAACGTGTCGGATTACCAAACAGACAAACAGTGTTAACGCCTTTCATTGCTTGCCACGGTGAGTGAGTGGTCAACGTGTCGGATTACCAAACAGACAAACAGTGTTAACGCCTTTCATTGCTTGCCACGGTGAGTGTGTGGTCAACGTGTCGGATTACCTAACAGACAAACAGTGTTAACGCCTTTCATTGCTTGCCACGGTGGGTGAGTGGTCAACGTGTCGGATTACCAAACAGACAAACAGTGTTAACGCCTTTCATTGCTTGCCACGGTGGGTGAGTGGTCAACGTGTCGGATTACCAAACAGACAAACAGTGTTAACACCTTTCATTGCTTGCCACGGTGGGTGAGTGGTCAACGTGTCGGATTACCAAACAGACAAACAGTGTTAACGCCTTTCATTGCTTGCCACGGTGGGTGAGTGGTCAACGTGTCGGATTACCAAACAGACAAACAGTGTTAACGCCTTTCATTGCTTGCCACGGAGGATGAGTGGTCAACGTGTCGGATTACCAAACAGACAAACAGTGTTAACGCCTTTCATTGCTTGCCACGGTGAGTGAGTGGTCAACGTGTCGGATTACCAAACAGACAAACAGTGTTAACGCCTTTCATTGCTTGCCACGGTGGGTGAGTGGTCAACGTGTCGGATTACCAAACAGGCAAACAGTGTTAACGCCTTTCATTGCTTGCCACGGTGAGTGAGTGGTCAACGTGTCGGATTACCAAACAGACAAACAGTGTTAACGCCTTTCATTGCTTGCCACGGAGGGTGAGTGGTCAACGTGTCGGATTATCAAAGAGACAAACAGTGTTAACGCCTTTCATTGCTTGCCACGGTGGGTGAGTGGTCAACGTGTCGGATTACCAAACAGACAAACAAAGTTAACGCCTTTCATTGCTTGCCACGGTGGGTGAGTGGTCAACGTGTCGGATTACCAAACAGACAAACAGTGTTAACGCCTTTCATTGCTTGCCACGGTGAGTGAGTGGTCAACGTGTCGGATTACCAAACAGACAAACAGTGTTAACGCCTTTCATTGCTTGCCACGGTGAGTGAGTGGTCAACGTGTCGGATTACCAAACAGACAAACAGTGTTAACGCCTTTCATTGCTTGCCACGGTGGGTGAGTGGTCAACGTGTCGGATTACCAAACAGACAAACAGTGTTAACGCCTTTCATTGCTTGCCACGGTGAGTGAGTGGTCAACGTGTCGGATTACCAAACAGACAAACAGTGTTAACGCCTTTCATTGCTTGCCACGGTGAGTGAGTGGTCAACGTGTCGGATTACCAAACAGACAAACAGTGTTAACGCCTTTCATTGCTTGCCACGGAGGGTGAGTGGTCAACGTGTCGGATTACCAAACAGACAAACAGTGTTAACGCCTTTCATTGCTTGCCACGGTGAGTGAGTGGTCAACGTGTCAGATTACCAAACTGACAAACAGTGTTAACGCCTTTCATTGCTTGCCACGGTAGGTGAGTGGTCATCGTGTCGGATTACCAAACAGACAAACAGTGTTAACGCCTTTCATTGCTTGCCACGGTGGGTGAGTGGTCAACGTGTCGGATTACCAAACAGACAAACAGTGTTAACGCCTTTCATTGCTTGCCACGGTGGGTGAGTGGTCAACGTGTCGGATTACCAAACAGACAAACAGTGTTAACGCCTTTCATTGCTTGCCACGGTGGGTGAGTGGTCAACGTGTCGGATTACCAAACAGACAAACAGTGTTAACGCTTTTCATTGCTTGCCACGGTGGGTGAGTGGTCAACGTGTCGGATTACCAAACAGACAAACAGTGTTAACGCCTTTCATTGCTTGCCACGGTGAGTGAGTGGTCAACGTGTCGGATTACCAAACAGACAAACAGTGTTAACGCCTTTCATTGCTTGCCACGGTGAGTGAGGGGTCAACGTGTCGGATTACCAAACAGACAAACAGTGTTAACGCCTTTCATTGCTTGCCACGGTGGGTGAGTGGTCAACGTGTCGGATTACCAAACAGACAAACAGTGTTAACGCCTTTCATTGCTTGCCACGGTGGGTGAGTGGTCAACGTGTCGGATTACCAAACAGACAAACAGTGTTAACGCCTTTCATTGCTTGCCACGGTGAGTGAGTGGTCAACGTGTCGGATTACCAAACAGACAAACAGTGTTAACGCCTTTCATTGCTTGCCACGGTGGGTGAGTGGTCAACGTGTCGGATTACCAAACAGACAAACAGTGTTAACGCCTTTCATTGCTTGCCACGGTGGGTGAGTGGTCAACGTGTCGGATTACCAAACAGACAAACAGTGTTAACGCCTTTCATTGCTTGCCACGGTGAGTGAGTGGTCAACGTGTCGGATTACCAAACAGACAAACAGTGTTAACGCCTTTCATTGCTTGCCACGGTGGGTGAGTGGTCAACGTGTCGGATTACCTAAACAGACAAACAGTGTTAACGCCTTTCATTGCTTGCCACGGTGGGTGAGTGGTCAACGTGTCGGATTACCAAACAGACAAACAGTGTTAACGCCTTTCATTGCTTGCCACGGTGGGTGAGTGGTCAACGTGTCGGATTACCAAACAGACAAACAGTGTTAACGCCTTTCATTGCTTGCCACGGTGAGTGAGTGGTCAACGTGTCGGATTACCAAACAGACAAACAGTGTTAACGCCTTTCATTGCTTGCCACGGTGGGTGAGTGGTCAACGTGTCGGATTACCAAACAGACAAACAGTGTTATCGCCTTTAATTGCTTGCCACGGTGGGTGAGTGGTCAACGTGTCGGATTACCAAACAGACAAACAGTGTTAACGCCTTTCATTGCTTGCCACGGTGAGTGAGTGGTCAACGTGTCGGATTACCAAACAGACAAACAGTGTTAACGCCTTTCATTGCTTGCCACGGTGAGTGAGTGGTCAACGTGTCGGATTACCAAACAGACAAACAGTGTTAACGCCTTTCATTGCTTGCCACGGTGGGTGAGTGGTCAACGTGTCGGATTACCAAACAGACAAACAGTGTTAACGCCTTTCATTGCTTGCCACGGTGGGTGAGTGGTCAACGTGTCGGATTACCAAACAGACAAACAGTGTTAACGCCTTTCATTGCTTGCCACGGTGAGTGAGTGGTCAACGTGTCGGATTACCAAACAGACAAACAGTGTTAACGCCTTTCATTGCTTGCCACGGTGGGTGAGTGGTCAACGTGTCGGATTACCAAACAGACAAACAGTGTTAACGCCTTTCATTGCTTGCCACGGTGAGTGAGTGGTCAACGTGTCGGATTACCAAACAGACAAACAGTGTTAACGCCTTTCATTGCTTGCCACGGTGGGTGAGTGGTCAACGTGTCGGATTACCAAACAGACAAACAGTGTTAACGCCTTTCATTGCTTGCCACGGTGGGTGAGTGGTCAACGTGTCGGATTACCAAACAGACAAACAGTGTTAACGCCTTTCATTGCTTGCCACGGTGGGTGAGTGGTCAACGTGTCGGATTACCAAACAGACAAACAGTGTTAACGCCTTTCATTGCTTGCCACGGTGAGTGAGTGGTCAACGTGTCGGATTACCAAACAGACAAACAGTGTTAACGCCTTTCATTGCTTGCCACGGTGAGTGAGTGGTCAACGTGTCGGATTACCAAACAGACAAACAGTGTTAACGCCTTTCATTGCTTGCCACGGTGGGTGAGTGGTCAACGTGTCGGATTACCAAACAGACAAACAGTGTTAACGCCTTTCATTGCTTGCCACGGTGGGTGAGTGGTCAACGTGTCGGATTACCAAACAGACAAACAGTGTTAACGCCTTTCATTGCTTGCCACGGTGGGTGAGTGGTCAACGTGTCGGATTACCAAACAGACAAACAGTGTTAACGCCTTTCATTGCTTGCCACGGTGGGTGAGTGGTCAACGTGTCGGATTACCAAACAGACAAACAGTGTTAACGCCTTTCATTGCTTGCCACGGTGGGTGAGTGGTCAACGTGTCGGATTACCAAACAGACAAACAGTGTTAACGCCTTTCATTGCTTGCCACGGTGAGTGAGTGGTCAACGTGTCGGATTACCAAACAGACAAACAGTGTTAACGCCTTTCATTGCTTGCCACGGTGGGTGAGTGGTCAACGTGTCGGATTACCAAACAGACAAACAGTGTTAACGCCTTTCATTGCTTGCCACGGTGGGTGAGTGGTCAACGTGTCGGATTACCAAACAGACAAACAGTGTTAACGCCTTTCATTGCTTACCACGGTGAGTGAGTGGTCAACGTGTCGGATTACCAAACAGACAAACAGTGTTAACGCCTTTCATAGCTTGCCACGGTGGGTGAGTTGTCAACGTGTCGGATTACCAAACAGACAAACAGTGTTAACGCCTTTCATTGCTTGCCACGGTGAGTGAGTGGTCAACGTGTCGGATTACCAAACAGACAAACAGTGTTAACGCCTTTCATTGCTTGCCAAGGTGGGTGAGTGGTCAACGTGTCGGATTACCAAACAGACAAACAGTGTTAACGCCTTTCATTGCTTGCCACGGTGGGTGAGTGGTCAACGTGTCGGATTACCAAACAGACAAACAGGGTTAACGCCTTTCATTGCTTGCCACGGTGAGTGAGTGGTCAACGTGTCGGATTACCAAACAGACAAACAGTGTTAACGCCTTTCATTGCTTGCCACGGTGGGTGAGTGGTCAACGTGTCGGATTACCAAACAGACAAACAGTGTTAACGCCTTTCATTGCTTGCCACGGTGAGTGAGTGGTCAACGTGTCGGATTACCAAACAGACAAACAGTGTTAACGCCTTTCATTGCTTGCCACGGTGAGTGAGTGGTCAACGTGTCGGATTACCAAACAGACAAACAGTGTTAACGCCTTTCATTGCTTGCCACGGTGGGTGAGTGGTCAACGTGTCGGATTACCAAACAGACAAACAGTGTTAACGCCTTTCATTGCTTGCCACGGTGGGTGAGTGGTCAACGTGTCGGATTACCAAACAGACAAACAGTGTTAACGCCTTTCATTGCTTGCCACGGTGAGTGAGTGGTCAACGTGTCGGATTACCAAACAGACAAACAGTGTTAACGCCTTTCATTGCTTGCCACGGAGGGTGAGTGGTCAACTTGTCGGATTACCAAACAGACAAACAGTGTTAGCGCCTTTCATTGCTTGCCACGGTGAGTGAGTGGTCAACGTGTCGGATTACCAAACAGACAAACAGTGTTAACGCCTTTCATTGCTTGCCACGGTGGGTGAGTGGTCAACGTGTCGGATTACCAAACAGACAAACAGTGTTAACGCCTTTCATTGCTTGCCACGGTGGGTGAGTGGTCAACTTGTCGGATTACCAAACAGACAAACAGTGTTAACGCCTTTCATTGCTTGCCACGGTGGGTGAGTGGTCAACGTGTCGGATTACCAAACAGACAAACAGTGTTAACGCCTTTCATTGCTTGCCACGGTGGGTGAATGGTCAACGTGTCGGATTACCAAACAGACAAACAGTGTTAACGCCTTTCATTGCTTGCCACGGTGGGTGAGTGGTCAACGTGTCGGATTACCAAACAGACAAACAGTGTTAACGCCTTTCATTGCTTGCCACGGTGAGTGAGTGGTCAACGTGTCGGATTACCCAACAGACAAACAGTGTTAACGCCTTTCATTGCTTGCCACGGTGGGTGAGTGGTCAACGTGTCGGATTACCAAACAGACAAACAGTGTTAACGCCTTTCATTGCTTGCCACGGTGAGTGAGTGGTCAATGTGTCGGATTACCAAACAGACAAACAGTGTTAACGCCTTTCATTGCTTGCCACGGTGGGTGAGTGGTCAACGTGTCGGATTACCAAACAGACAAACAGTGTTAACGCCTTTCATTGCTTGCCACGGTGAGTGAGTGGTCAACGTGTCGGATTACCAAACAGACAAACAGTGTTAACGCCATTCATTGCTTGCCACGGTGGGTGAGTGGTCAACGTGTCGGATTACCAAACAGACAAACAGTGTTAACGCCTTTCATTGCTTGCCACGGTGGGTGAGTGGTCAACGTGTCGGATTACCAAACAGAAAAACAGTGTTAACGCCTTTCATTGCTTGCCACGGTGAGTGAGTGGTCAACGTGTCGGATTACCAAACAGACAAACAGTGTTAACGCCTTTCATTGCTTGCCACGGTGGGTGAGTGGTCATCGTGTCGGATTACCAAACAGACAAACAGTGTTAACGCCTTTCATTGCTTGCCACGGTGGGTGAGTGGTTAACGTGTCGGATTACCAAACAGACAAACAGTGTTAACGCCTTTCATTGCTTGCCACGGTGGGTGAGTGGTCAACGTGTCGGATTACCAAACAGACAAACAGTGTTAACGCCTTTCATTGCTTGCCACGGTGAGTGAGTGGTCAACGTGTCGGATTACCAAACAGACAAACAGTGTTAACGCCTTTCATTGCTTGCCACGGTGGGTGAGTGGTTAACGTGTCGGATTACCAAACAGACAAACAGTGTTAACGCCTTTCATTGCTTGCCACGGTGAGTGAGTGGTCAACGTGTCGGATTACCAAACAGACAAACAGTGTTAACGCCTTTCATTGCTTGCCACGGTGGGTGAGTGGTCAACGTGTCGGATTACCAAACAGACAAACAGTGTTAACGCCTTTCATTGCTTGCCACGGTGAGTGAGTGGTCAACGTGTCGGATTACCAAACAGACAAACAGTGTTAACGCCTTTCATTGCTTGCCACGGTGGGTGAGTGGTTAACGTGTCGGATTACCAAACAGACAAACAGTGTTAACGCCTTTCATTGCTTGCCACGGTGGGTGAGTGGTCAACGTGTCGGATTACCAAACAGACAAACAGTGTTAACGCCTTTCATTGCTTGCCACGGTGAGTGAGTGGTCAACGTGTCGGATTACCAAACAGACAAACAGTGTTAACGCCTTTCATTGCTTGCCACGGTGAGTGAGTGGTCAACGTGTCGGATTACCAAACAGACAAACAGTGTTAACGCCTTTCATTGCTTGCCACGGTGGGTGAGTGGTCAACGTGTCGGATTACCAAACAGACAAACAGTGTTAACGCCTTTCATTGCTTGCCACGGTGGGTGAGTGGTCAACGTGTCGGATTACCAAACAGACAAACAGTGTTAACGCCTTTCATTGCTTGCCACGGTGAGTGAGTGGTCAACGTGTCGGATTACCAAACAGACAAACAGTGTTAACGCCTTTCAATGCTTGCCACGGTGGGTGAGTGGTCAACGTGTCGGATTACCAAACAGTCAAACAGTGTTAACGCCTTTCATTGCTTGCCACGGTGGGTGAGTGGTCAACGTGTCGGATTACCAAACAGACAAACAGTGTTAACGCCTTTCATTGCTTGCCACGGTGGGTGAGTGGTCAACGTGTCGGATTACCAAACAGACAAACAGTGTTAACGCCTTTCATTGCTTGCCACGGTGGGTGAGTGGTCAACGTGTCGGATTACCAAACAGACAAACAGTGTTAACGCCTTTCATTGCTTGCCACGGTGGGTGAGTGGTCAACGTGTCGGATTACCAAACAGACAAACAGTGTTAACGCCTTTCATTGCTTGCCACGGTGAGTGAGTGGTCAACGTGTCGGATTACCAAACAGACAAACAGTGTTAACGCCTTTCATTGCTTGCCACGGTGGGTGAGTGGTCAACGTGTCGGATTACCAAACAGACAAACAGTGTTAACGCCTTTCATTGCTTGCCACGGTGAGTGAGGGGTCAACGTGTCGGATTACCAAACAGACAAACAGTGTTAACGCCTTTCATTGCTTGCCACGGTGAGTGAGTGGTCAACGTGTCGGATTACCAAACAGACAAACAGTGTTAACGCCTTTCATTGCTTGCCACGGTGGATGAGTGGTCAACGTGTCGGATTACCAAACAGACAAACAGTGTTAACGCCTTTCATTGCTTGCCACGGTGAGTGAGTGGTCAACGTGTCGGATTACCAAACAGACAAACAGTGTTAACGCCTTTCATTGCTTGCCACGGTGGGTGAGTGGTCAACGTGTCGGATTACCAAACAGACAAACAGTGTTAACGCCTTTCATTGCTTGCCACGGTGAGTGAGTGGTCAACGTGTCGGATTACCAAACAGACAAACAGGGTTAACGCCTTTCATTGCTTGCCACGGTGGGTGAGTGGTCAACGTGTCGGCTTACCAAACAGACAAACAGTGTTAACGCCTTTCATTGCTTGCCACGGTGAGTGAGTGGTCAACGTGTCGGATTACCAAACAGACAAACAGTGTTAACGCCTTTCATTGCTTGCCACGGTGGGTGAGTGGTCAACGTGACGGATTACCAAACAGACAAACAGTGTTAACGCCTTTCATTGCTTGCCACGGTGGGTGAGTGGTTAACGTGTCGGATTACCAAACAGACAAACAGTGTTAACGCCTTTCATTGCTTGCCACGGTGAGTGAGTGGTCAACGTGTCGGATTACCAAACAGACAAACAGTGTTAACGCCTTTCATTGCTTGCCACGGTGGGTGAGTGGTCAACGTGTCGGATTACCAAACAGACAAACAGTGTTAACGCCTTTCATTGCTTGCCACGGTGGGTGAGTGGTCAACGTGTCGGATTACCAAACAGACAAACAGTGTTAACGCCTTTCATTGCTTGCCACGGTGGGTGAGTGGTCAACGTGTCGGATTACCAAACAGACAAACAGTGTTAACGCCTTTCATTGCTTGCCACGGTGGGTGAGTGGTCAACGTGTCGGATTACCAAACAGACAAACAGTGTTAACGCCTTTCATTGCTTGCCACGGTGGGTGAGTGGTCAACGTGTCGGATTACCAAACAGACAAACAGTGTTAACGCCTTTCATTGCTTGCCACGGTGGGTGAGTGGTCAACGTGTCGGATTACCAAACAGACAAACAGTGTTAACGCCTTTCATTGCTTGCCACGGTGGGTGAGTGGTCAACGTGTCGGATTACCAAACAGACAAACAGTGTTAACGCCTTTCATTGCTTGCCACGGTGGGTGAGTGGTCAACGTGTCGGATTACCTAACAGACAAACAGTGTTAACGCCTTTCATTGCTTGCCACGGAGGGTGAGTGGTCAACGTGTCGGATTACCAAACAGACAAACAGTGTTAACGCCTTTCATTGCTTGCCACGGTGAGTGAGTGGTCAACGTGTCGGATTACCAAACAGACAAACAGTGTTAACGCCTTTCATTGCTTGCCACGGTGAGTGAGTGGTCAACGTGTCGGATTACCAAACAGACAAACAGTGTTAACGCCTTTCATTGCTTGCCACGGTGGGTGAGTGGTCAACGTGTCGGATTACCAAACAGACAAACAGAGTTAACGCCTTTCATTGCTTGCCACGGTGGGTGAGTGGTCAACGTGTCGGATTACCAAACAGACAAACAGTGTTAACGCCTTTCATTGCTTGCCACGGTGAGTGAGTGGTCAACGTGTCGGATTACCAAACAGACAAACAGTGTTAACGCCTTTCATTGCTGGCCACGGTGGGTGAGTGGTCAACGTGTCGGATTACCAAACAGACAAACAGTGTTAACGCCTTTCATTGCTTGCCACGGTGGGTGAGTGGTCAACGTGTCGGATTACCAAACAGACAAACAGTGTTAACGCCTTTCATTGCTTGCCA
This sequence comes from Meconema thalassinum, assembly GCA_946902985.2. Classification (NCBI taxonomy): domain Eukaryota; kingdom Metazoa; phylum Arthropoda; class Insecta; order Orthoptera; family Tettigoniidae; genus Meconema; species Meconema thalassinum. Next base: position 169,569,549 of record OX336396.1, read on the forward strand.
CGGTGAGTGAGTGGTCAACGTGTCGGATTACCAAACAGACAAACAGTGTTAACGCCTTTCATTGCTTGCCACGGTGGGTGAGTGGTCAACGTGTCGGATTACCAAACAGACAAACAGTGTTAACGCCTTTCATTGCTTGCCACGGTGGGTGAGTGGTCAACGTGTCGGATTACCAAACAGACAAACAGTGTTAACGCCTTTCATTGCTTGCGACGGTGGTTGAGTGGTCAACGTGTCGGATTACCAAACAGACAAACAGTTTTAAGGCCTTTCATTGCTTGCCACGGTGAGTGAGTGGTCAACGTGTCGGATTACCAAACAGACAAACAGTGTTAACGCCTTTCATTGCTTGCCACGGTGGGTGAGTGGTCAACGTGTCGGATTACCAAACAGACAAACAGTGTTAACGCCTTTCATTGCTTGCCACGGTGGGTGAGTGGTCAACGTGTCGGATTACCAAACAGACAAACAGTGTTAACGCCTCTCATTGCTTGCCACGGTGAGTGAGTGGTCAACGTGTCGGATTACCAAACAGACAAACAGTGTTAACGCCTTTCATTGCTTGCCACGGTGAGTGAGTGGTCAACGTGTCGGATTACCAAACAGACAAACAGTGTTAACGCCTTTCATTGCTTGCCACGGTGGGTGAGTGGTCAACGTGTCGGATTACCAAACAGACAAACAGTGTTAACGCCTTTCATTGCTTGCCACGGTGGGTGAGTGGTCAACGTGTCGGATTACCAAACAGACAAACAGTGTTAACGCCTTTCATTGCTTGCCACGGTGAGTGAGTGGTCAACGTGTCGGATTACCAAACAGACAAACAGTGTTAACGCCTTTCATTGCTTGCCACGGTGGGTGAGTGGTCAACGTGTCGGATTACCAAACAGACAAACAGTGTTAACGCCTTTCATTGCTTGCCACGGTGAGTGTGTGGTCAACGTGTCGGATTACCAAACAGACAAACAGTGTTAACGCCTTTCATTGCTTGCCACGGTGGGTGAGTGGTCAACGTGTCGGATTACCAAACAGACAAACAGAGTTAACGCCTTTCATTGCTTGCCACGGAGGGTGAGTGGTCAACGTGTCGGATTACCAAACAGACAAACAGTGTTAACGCCTTTCATTGCTTGCCACGGTGAGTGAGTGGTCAACGTGTCGGATTACCAAACAGACAAACAGTGTTAACGCCTTTCATTGCTTGCCACGGTGGGTGAGTGGTCAACGTGTCGGATTACCAAACAGACAAACAGTGTTAACGCCTTTCATTGCTTGCCACGGTGGGTGAGTGGTCAACGTGTCGGATTACCAAACAGACAAACAGTGTTAACGCCTTTCATTGCTTGCCACGGTGAGTGAGTGGTCAACGTGTCGGATTACCAAACAGACAAACAGTGTTAACGCCTTTCATTGCTTGCCACGGTGGGTGAGTGGTCAACGTGTCGGATTACCAAACAGACAAACAGTGTTAACGCCTTTCATTGCTTGCCACGGTGGGTGAGTGGTCAACGTGTCGGATTACCAAACAGACAAACAGTGTTAACGCCTTTCATTGCTTGCGACGGTGGTTGAGTGGTCAACGTGTCGGATTACCAAACAGACAAACAGTTTTAAGGCCTTTCATTGCTTGCCACGGTGAGTGAGTGGTCAACGTGTCGGATTACCAAACAGACAAACAGTGTTAACGCCTTTCATTGCTTGCCACGGTGGGTGAGTGGTCAACGTGTCGGATTACCAAACAGACAAACAGTGTTAACGCCTTTCATTGCTTGCCACGGTGGGTGAGTGGTCAACGTGTCGGATTACCAAACAGACAAACAGTGTTAACGCCTCTCATTGCTTGCCACGGTGAGTGAGTGGTCAACGTGTCGGATTACCAAACAGACAAACAGTGTTAACGCCTTTCATTGCTTGCCACGGTGAGTGAGTGGTCAACGTGTCGGATTACCAAACAGACAAACAGTGTTAACGCCTTTCATTGCTTGCCACGGTGGGTGAGTGGTCAACGTGTCGGATTACCAAACAGACAAACAGTGTTAACGCCTTTCATTGCTTGCCACGGTGGGTGAGTGGTCAACGTGTCGGATTACCAAACAGACAAACAGTGTTAACGCCTTTCATTGCTTGCCACGGTGAGTGAGTGGTCAACGTGTCGGATTACCAAACAGACAAACAGTGTTAACGCCTTTCATTGCTTGCCACGGTGGGTGAGTGGTCAACGTGTCGGATTACCAAACAGACAAACAGTGTTAACGCCTTTCATTGCTTGCCACGGTGAGTGAGTGGTCAACGTGTCGGATAACCAAACACACAAACAGTGTTAACGCCTTTCATTGCTTGCCACGGTGGGTGAGTGGTCAACGTGTCGGATTACCAAACAGACAAACAGTGTTAACGCCTTTCATTGCTTGCCACGGTGGGTGAGTGGTCAACGTGTCGGATTACCAAACAGACAAACAGTGTTAACGCCTTTCATTGCTTGCCACGGTGGGTGAGTGGTCAACGTGTCGGATTACCAAACAGACAAACAGTGTTAACGCCTTTCATTGCTTGCCACGGTGAGTGAGTGGTCAACGTGTCGGATTACCAAACAGACAAACAGTGTTAACGCCTTTCATTGCTTGCCACGGTGAGTGAGTGGTCAACGTGTCGGATTACCAAACAGACAAACAGTGTTAACGCCTTTCATTGCTTGCCACGGTGGGTGAGTGGTCAACGTGTCGGATTACCAAACAGACAAACAGTGTTAACGCCTTTCATTGCTTGCCACGGTGGGTGAGTGGTCAACGTGTCGGATTACCAAACAGACAAACAGTGTTAACGCCATTCATTGCTTGCCACGGTGGGTGAGTGGTCAACGTGTCGGATTACCAAACAGACAAACAGTGTTAACGCCTTTCATTGCTTGCCACGGTGGGTGAGTGGTCAACGTGTCGGATTACCAAACAGAAAAACAGTGTTAACGCCTTTCATTGCTTGCCACGGTGAGTGAGTGGTCAACGTGTCGGATTACCAAACAGACAAACAGTGTTAACGCCTTTCATTGCTTGCCACGGTGGGTGAGTGGTCATCGTGTCGGATTACCAAACAGACAAACAGTGTTAACGCCTTTCATTGCTTGCCACGGTGGGTGAGTGGTTAACGTGTCGGATTACCAAACAGACAAACAGTGTTAACGCCTTTCATTGCTTGCCACGGTGGGTGAGTGGTCAACGTGTCGGATTACCAAACAGACAAACAGTGTTAACGCCTTTCATTGCTTGCCACGGTGAGTGAGTGGTCAACGTGTCGGATTACCAAACAGACAAACAGTGTTAACGCCTTTCATTGCTTGCCACGGTGGGTGAGTGGTTAACGTGTCGGATTACCAAACAGACAAACAGTGTTAACGCCTTTCATTGCTTGCCACGGTGAGTGAGTGGTCAACGTGTCGGATTACCAAACAGACAAACAGTGTTAACGCCTTTCATTGCTTGCCACGGTGGGTGAGTGGTCAACGTGTCGGATTACCAAACAGACAAACAGTGTTAACGCCTTTCATTGCTTGCCACGGTGAGTGAGTGGTCAACGTGTCGGATTACCAAACAGACAAACAGTGTTAACGCCTTTCATTGCTTGCCACGGTGGGTGAGTGGTTAACGTGTCGGATTACCAAACAGACAAACAGTGTTAACGCCTTTCATTGCTTGCCACGGTGGGTGAGTGGTCAACGTGTCGGATTACCAAACAGACAAACAGTGTTAACGCCTTTCATTGCTTGCCACGGTGAGTGAGTGGTCAACGTGTCGGATTACCAAACAGACAAACAGTGTTAACGCCTTTCATTGCTTGCCACGGTGAGTGAGTGGTCAACGTGTCGGATTACCAAACAGACAAACAGTGTTAACGCCTTTCATTGCTTGCCACGGTGGGTGAGTGGTCAACGTGTCGGATTACCAAACAGACAAACAGTGTTAACGCCTTTCATTGCTTGCCACGGTGGGTGAGTGGTCAACGTGTCGGATTACCAAACAGACAAACAGTGTTAACGCCTTTCATTGCTTGCCACGGTGAGTGAGTGGTCAACGTGTCGGATTACCAAACAGACAAACAGTGTTAACGCCTTTCAATGCTTGCCACGGTGGGTGAGTGGTCAACGTGTCGGATTACCAAACAGTCAAACAGTGTTAACGCCTTTCATTGCTTGCCACGGTGGGTGAGTGGTCAACGTGTCGGATTACCAAACAGACAAACAGTGTTAACGCCTTTCATTGCTTGCCACGGTGGGTGAGTGGTCAACGTGTCGGATTACCAAACAGACAAACAGTGTTAACGCCTTTCATTGCTTGCCACGGTGGGTGAGTGGTCAACGTGTCGGATTACCAAACAGACAAACAGTGTTAACGCCTTTCATTGCTTGCCACGGTGGGTGAGTGGTCAACGTGTCGGATTACCAAACAGACAAACAGTGTTAACGCCTCTCATTGCTTGCCACGGTGAGTGAGTGGTCAACGTGTCGGATTACCAAACAGACAAACAGTGTTAACGCCTTTCATTGCTTGCCACGGTGAGTGAGTGGTCAACGTGTCGGATTACCAAACAGACAAACAGTGTTAACGCCTTTCATTGCTTGCCACGGTGGGTGAGTGGTCAACGTGTCGGATTACCAAACAGACAAACAGTGTTAACGCCTTTCATTGCTTGCCACGGTGGGTGAGTGGTCAACGTGTCGGATTACCAAACAGACAAACAGTGTTAACGCCTTTCATTGCTTGCCACGGTGAGTGAGTGGTCAACGTGTCGGATTACCAAACAGACAAACAGTGTTAACGCCTTTCATTGCTTGCCACGGTGGGTGAGTGGTCAACGTGTCGGATTACCAAACAGACAAACAGTGTTAACGCCTTTCATTGCTTGCCACGGTGAGTGAGTGGTCAACGTGTCGGATAACCAAACACACAAACAGTGTTAACGCCTTTCATTGCTTGCCACGGTGGGTGAGTGGTCAACGTGTCGGATTACCAAACAGACAAACAGTGTTAACGCCTTTCATTGCTTGCCACGGTGGGTGAGTGGTCAACGTGTCGGATTACCAAACAGACAAACAGTGTTAACGCCTTTCATTGCTTGCCACGGTGGGTGAGTGGTCAACGTGTCGGATTACCAAACAGACAAACAGTGTTAACGCCTTTCATTGCTTGCCACGGTGAGTGAGTGGTCAACGTGTCGGATTACCAAACAGACAAACAGTGTTAACGCCTTTCATTGCTTGCCACGGTGAGTGAGTGGTCAACGTGTCGGATTACCAAACAGACAAACAGTGTTAACGCCTTTCATTGCTTGCCACGGTGGGTGAGTGGTCAACGTGTCGGATTACCAAACAGACAAACAGTGTTAACGCCTTTCATTGCTTGCCACGGTGGGTGAGTGGTCAACGTGTCGGATTACCAAACAGACAAACAGTGTTAACGCCATTCATTGCTTGCCACGGTGGGTGAGTGGTCAACGTGTCGGATTACCAAACAGACAAACAGTGTTAACGCCTTTCATTGCTTGCCACGGTGGGTGAGTGGTCAACGTGTCGGATTACCAAACAGAAAAACAGTGTTAACGCCTTTCATTGCTTGCCACGGTGAGTGAGTGGTCAACGTGTCGGATTACCAAACAGACAAACAGTGTTAACGCCTTTCATTGCTTGCCACGGTGGGTGAGTGGTCATCGTGTCGGATTACCAAACAGACAAACAGTGTTAACGCCTTTCATTGCTTGCCACGGTGGGTGAGTGGTTAACGTGTCGGATTACCAAACAGACAAACAGTGTTAACGCCTTTCATTGCTTGCCACGGTGGGTGAGTGGTCAACGTGTCGGATTACCAAACAGACAAACAGTGTTAACGCCTTTCATTGCTTGCCACGGTGAGTGAGTGGTCAACGTGTCGGATTACCAAACAGACAAACAGTGTTAACGCCTTTCATTGCTTGCCACGGTGGGTGAGTGGTTAACGTGTCGGATTACCAAACAGACAAACAGTGTTAACGCCTTTCATTGCTTGCCACGGTGAGTGAGTGGTCAACGTGTCGGATTACCAAACAGACAAACAGTGTTAACGCCTTTCATTGCTTGCCACGGTGGGTGAGTGGTCAACGTGTCGGATTACCAAACAGACAAACAGTGTTAACGCCTTTCATTGCTTGCCACGGTGAGTGAGTGGTCAACGTGTCGGATTACCAAACAGACAAACAGTGTTAACGCCTTTCATTGCTTGCCACGGTGGGTGAGTGGTTAACGTGTCGGATTACCAAACAGACAAACAGTGTTAACGCCTTTCATTGCTTGCCACGGTGGGTGAGTGGTCAACGTGTCGGATTACCAAACAGACAAACAGTGTTAACGCCTTTCATTGCTTGCCACGGTGAGTGAGTGGTCAACGTGTCGGATTACCAAACAGACAAACAGTGTTAACGCCTTTCATTGCTTGCCACGGTGAGTGAGTGGTCAACGTGTCGGATTACCAAACAGACAAACAGTGTTAACGCCTTTCATTGCTTGCCACGGTGGGTGAGTGGTCAACGTGTCGGATTACCAAACAGACAAACAGTGTTAACGCCTTTCATTGCTTGCCACGGTGGGTGAGTGGTCAACGTGTCGGATTACCAAACAGACAAACAGTGTTAACGCCTTTCATTGCTTGCCACGGTGAGTGAGTGGTCAACGTGTCGGATTACCAAACAGACAAACAGTGTTAACGCCTTTCAATGCTTGCCACGGTGGGTGAGTGGTCAACGTGTCGGATTACCAAACAGTCAAACAGTGTTAACGCCTTTCATTGCTTGCCACGGTGGGTGAGTGGTCAACGTGTCGGATTACCAAACAGACAAACAGTGTTAACGCCTTTCATTGCTTGCCACGGTGGGTGAGTGGTCAACGTGTCGGATTACCAAACAGACAAACAGTGTTAACGCCTTTCATTGCTTGCCACGGTGGGTGAGTGGTCAACGTGTCGGATTACCAAACAGACAAACAGTGTTAACGCCTTTCATTGCTTGCCACGGTGGGTGAGTGGTCAACGTGTCGGATTACCAAACAGACAAACAGTGTTAACGCCTTTCATTGCTTGCCACGGTGAGTGAGTGGTCAACGTGTCGGATTACCAAACAGACAAACAGTGTTAACGCCTTTCATTGCTTGCCACGGTGGGTGAGTGGTCAACGTGTCGGATTACCAAACAGACAAACAGTGTTAACGCCTTTCATTGCTTGCCACGGTGAGTGAGGGGTCAACGTGTCGGATTACCAAACAGACAAACAGTGTTAACGCCTTTCATTGCTTGCCACGGTGAGTGAGTGGTCAACGTGTCGGATTACCAAACAGACAAACAGTGTTAACGCCTTTCATTGCTTGCCACGGTGGATGAGTGGTCAACGTGTCGGATTACCAAACAGACAAACAGTGTTAACGCCTTTCATTGCTTGCCACGGTGAGTGAGTGGTCAACGTGTCGGATTACCAAACAGACAAACAGTGTTAACGCCTTTCATTGCTTGCCACGGTGGGTGAGTGGTCAACGTGTCGGATTACCAAACAGACAAACAGTGTTAACGCCTTTCATTGCTTGCCACGGTGAGTGAGTGGTCAACGTGTCGGATTACCAAACAGACAAACAGGGTTAACGCCTTTCATTGCTTGCCACGGTGGGTGAGTGGTCAACGTGTCGGCTTACCAAACAGACAAACAGTGTTAACGCCTTTCATTGCTTGCCACGGTGAGTGAGTGGTCAACGTGTCGGATTACCAAACAGACAAACAGTGTTAACGCCTTTCATTGCTTGCCACGGTGGGTGAGTGGTCAACGTGACGGATTACCAAACAGACAAACAGTGTTAACGCCTTTCATTGCTTGCCACGGTGGGTGAGTGGTTAACGTGTCGGATTACCAAACAGACAAACAGTGTTAACGCCTTTCATTGCTTGCCACGGTGAGTGAGTGGTCAACGTGTCGGATTACCAAACAGACAAACAGTGTTAACGCCTTTCATTGCTTGCCACGGTGGGTGAGTGGTCAACGTGTCGGATTACCAAACAGACAAACAGTGTTAACGCCTTTCATTGCTTGCCACGGTGGGTGAGTGGTCAACGTGTCGGATTACCAAACAGACAAACAGTGTTAACGCCTTTCATTGCTTGCCACGGTGGGTGAGTGGTCAACGTGTCGGATTACCAAACAGACAAACAGTGTTAACGCCTTTCATTGCTTGCCACGGTGGGTGAGTGGTCAACGTGTCGGATTACCAAACAGACAAACAGTGTTAACGCCTTTCATTGCTTGCCACGGTGGGTGAGTGGTCAACGTGTCGGATTACCAAACAGACAAACAGTGTTAACGCCTTTCATTGCTTGCCACGGTGGGTGAGTGGTCAACGTGTCGGATTACCAAACAGACAAACAGTGTTAACGCCTTTCATTGCTTGCCACGGTGGGTGAGTGGTCAACGTGTCGGATTACCAAACAGACAAACAGTGTTAACGCCTTTCATTGCTTGCCACGGTGGGTGAGTGGTCAACGTGTCGGATTACCTAACAGACAAACAGTGTTAACGCCTTTCATTGCTTGCCACGGAGGGTGAGTGGTCAACGTGTCGGATTACCAAACAGACAAACAGTGTTAACGCCTTTCATTGCTTGCCACGGTGAGTGAGTGGTCAACGTGTCGGATTACCAAACAGACAAACAGTGTTAACGCCTTTCATTGCTTGCCACGGTGAGTGAGTGGTCAACGTGTCGGATTACCAAACAGACAAACAGTGTTAACGCCTTTCATTGCTTGCCACGGTGGGTGAGTGGTCAACGTGTCGGATTACCAAACAGACAAACAGAGTTAACGCCTTTCATTGCTTGCCACGGTGGGTGAGTGGTCAACGTGTCGGATTACCAAACAGACAAACAGTGTTAACGCCTTTCATTGCTTGCCACGGTGAGTGAGTGGTCAACGTGTCGGATTACCAAACAGACAAACAGTGTTAACGCCTTTCATTGCTGGCCACGGTGGGTGAGTGGTCAACGTGTCGGATTACCAAACAGACAAACAGTGTTAACGCCTTTCATTGCTTGCCACGGTGGGTGAGTGGTCAACGTGTCGGATTACCAAACAGACAAACAGTGTTAACGCCTTTCATTGCTTGCCACGGTGAGTGAGTGGTCAACGTGTCGGATTACCAAACAGACAAACAGTGTTAACGCCTTTCATTGCTTGCCACGGTGGGTGAGTGGTCAACGTGTCGGATTACCAAACAGACAAACAGTGTTAACGCCTTTCATTGCTTGCCACGGTGGGTGAGTGGTCAACGTGTCGGATTACCAAACAGACAAACAGTGTTAACGCCTTTCATTGCTTGCGACGGTGGTTGAGTGGTCAACGTGTCGGATTACCAAACAGACAAACAGTTTTAAGGCCTTTCATTGCTTGCCACGGTGAGTGAGTGGTCAACGTGTCGGATTACCAAACAGACAAACAGTGTTAACGCCTTTCATTGCTTGCCACGGTGGGTGAGTGGTCAACGTGTCGGATTACCAAACAGACAAACAGTGTTAACGCCTTTCATTGCTTGCCACGGTGGGTGAGTGGTCAACGTGTCGGATTACCAAACAGACAAACAGTGTTAACGCCTCTCATTGCTTGCCACGGTGAGTGAGTGGTCAACGTGTCGGATTACCAAACAGACAAACAGTGTTAACGCCTTTCATTGCTTGCCACGGTGAGTGAGTGGTCAACGTGTCGGATTACCAAACAGACAAACAGTGTTAACGCCTTTCATTGCTTGCCACGGTGGGTGAGTGGTCAACGTGTCGGATTACCAAACAGACAAACAGTGTTAACGCCTTTCATTGCTTGCCACGGTGGGTGAGTGGTCAACGTGTCGGATTACCAAACAGACAAACAGTGTTAACGCCTTTCATTGCTTGCCACGGTGAGTGAGTGGTCAACGTGTCGGATTACCAAACAGACAAACAGTGTTAACGCCTTTCATTGCTTGCCACGGTGGGTGAGTGGTCAACGTGTCGGATTACCAAACAGACAAACAGTGTTAACGCCTTTCATTGCTTGCCACGGTGAGTGTGTGGTCAACGTGTCGGATTACCAAACAGACAAACAGTGTTAACGCCTTTCATTGCTTGCCACGGTGGGTGAGTGGTCAACGTGTCGGATTACCAAACAGACAAACAGAGTTAACGCCTTTCATTGCTTGCCACGGAGGGTGAGTGGTCAACGTGTCGGATTACCAAACAGACAAACAGTGTTAACGCCTTTCATTGCTTGCCACGGTGAGTGAGTGGTCAACGTGTCGGATTACCAAACAGACAAACAGTGTTAACGCCTTTCATTGCTTGCCACGGTGGGTGAGTGGTCAACGTGTCGGATTACCAAACAGACAAACAGTGTTAACGCCTTTCATTGCTTGCCACGGTGGGTGAGTGGTCAACGTGTCGGATTACCAAACAGACAAACAGTGTTAACGCCTTTCATTGCTTGCCACGGTGAGTGAGTGGTCAACGTGTCGGATTACCAAACAGACAAACAGTGTTAACGCCTTTCATTGCTTGCCACGGTGGGTGAGTGGTCAACGTGTCGGATTACCAAACAGACAAACAGTGTTAACGCCTTTCATTGCTTGCCACGGTGGGTGAGTGGTCAACGTGTCGGATTACCAAACAGACAAACAGTGTTAACGCCTTTCATTGCTTGCGACGGTGGTTGAGTGGTCAACGTGTCGGATTACCAAACAGACAAACAGTTTTAAGGCCTTTCATTGCTTGCCACGGTGAGTGAGTGGTCAACGTGTCGGATTACCAAACAGACAAACAGTGTTAACGCCTTTCATTGCTTGCCACGGTGGGTGAGTGGTCAACGTGTCGGATTACCAAACAGACAAACAGTGTTAACGCCTTTCATTGCTTGCCACGGTGGGTGAGTGGTCAACGTGTCGGATTACCAAACAGACAAACAGTGTTAACGCCTCTCATTGCTTGCCACGGTGAGTGAGTGGTCAACGTGTCGGATTACCAAACAGACAAACAGTGTTAACGCCTTTCATTGCTTGCCACGGTGAGTGAGTGGTCAACGTGTCGGATTACCAAACAGACAAACAGTGTTAACGCCTTTCATTGCTTGCCACGGTGGGTGAGTGGTCAACGTGTCGGATTACCAAACAGACAAACAGTGTTAACGCCTTTCATTGCTTGCCACGGTGGGTGAGTGGTCAACGTGTCGGATTACCAAACAGACAAACAGTGTTAACGCCTTTCATTGCTTGCCACGGTGAGTGAGTGGTCAACGTGTCGGATTACCAAACAGACAAACAGTGTTAACGCCTTTCATTGCTTGCCACGGTGGGTGAGTGGTCAACGTGTCGGATTACCAAACAGACAAACAGTGTTAACGCCTTTCATTGCTTGCCACGGTGAGTGAGTGGTCAACGTGTCGGATAACCAAACACACAAACAGTGTTAACGCCTTTCATTGCTTGCCACGGTGGGTGAGTGGTCAACGTGTCGGATTACCAAACAGACAAACAGTGTTAACGCCTTTCATTGCTTGCCACGGTGGGTGAGTGGTCAACGTGTCGGATTACCAAACAGACAAACAGTGTTAACGCCTTTCATTGCTTGCCACGGTGGGTGAGTGGTCAACGTGTCGGATTACCAAACAGACAAACAGTGTTAACGCCTTTCATTGCTTGCCACGGTGAGTGAGTGGTCAACGTGTCGGATTACCAAACAGACAAACAGTGTTAACGCCTTTCATTGCTTGCCACGGTGAGTGAGTGGTCAACGTGTCGGATTACCAAACAGACAAACAGTGTTAACGCCTTTCATTGCTTGCCACGGTGGGTGAGTGGTCAACGTGTCGGATTACCAAACAGACAAACAGTGTTAACGCCTTTCATTGCTTGCCACGGTGGGTGAGTGGTCAACGTGTCGGATTACCAAACAGACAAACAGTGTTAACGCCTTTCATTGCTTGCCACGGAGGGTGAGTGGTCAACGTGTCGGATTACCAAACAGACAAACAGTGTTAACGCCTTTCATTGCTTGCCACGGTGGGTGAGTGGTCAACGTGTCGGATTACCAAACAGACAAACAGTGTTAACGCCTTTCATTGCTTGCCACGGTGAGTGAGTGGTCAACGTGTCGGATTACCAAACAGACAAACAGTGTTAACGCCTTTCATTGCTTGCCACGGTGGGTGAGTGGTCAACGTGTCGGATTACCAAACAGACAAACAGTGTTAACGCCTTTCATTGCTTGCCACGGTGGGTGAGTGGTCAACGTGTCGGATTACCAAACAGACAAACAGTGTTAACGCCTTTCATTGCTTGCCACGGTGGGTGAGTGGTCAACGTGTCGGATTACCAAACAGACAAACAGTGTTAACGCCTTTCATTGCTTGCCACGGTGGGTGAGTGGTCAACGTGTCGGATTACCAAACAGACAAACAGTGTTAACGCCTTTCATTGCTTGCCACGGTGAGTGATCGGTCAACGTGTCGGATTACCAAACAGACAAACAGTGTTAAAGCCTTTCATTGCTTGCCACGGTGGGTGAGTGGTCAACGTGTCGGATTACCAAACAGACAAACAGTGTTAACGCCTTTCATTGCTTGCCACGGTGAGTGAGTGGTCAACGTGTCGGAATACCAAACAGACAAACAGTGTTAACGCCTTTCATTGCTTGCCACGGTGAGTGAGTGGTCAACGTGTCGGATTACCAAACAGACAAACAGTGTTAACGCCTTTCATTGCTTGCCACGGTGGGTGAGTGGTCAACGTGTCGGATTACCAAACAGACAAACAGTGTTAACGCCTTTCATTGCTTGCCACGGTGGGTGAGTGGTCAACGTGTCGGATTACCAAACAGACAAACAGTGTTAACACCTTTCATTGCTTGCCACGGTGAGTGAGTGGTCAACGTGTCGGATTACCAAACAGACAAACAGTGTTAACGCCTTTCATTGCTTTCCACGGTGGGTGAGTTGTCAACGTGTCGGATTACCAAACAGACAAACAGTGTTAACGCCTTTCATTGCTTGCCACGGCGAGTGAGTGGTCAACGTGTCGGATTACCAAACAGACAAACAGTGTTAACGCCTTTCATTGCTTGCCACGGTGGGTGAGTGGTTAACGTGTCGGATTACCAAACAGACAAACAGTGTTAACGCCTTTCATTGCTTGCCACGGTGAGTGAGTGGTCAACGTGTCGGATTACCAAACAGACAAACAGTGTTAACGCCTTTCATTGCTTGCCACGGTGAGTGAGTGGTCAACGTGTCGGATTACCAAACAGACAAACAGTGTTAACGCCTTTCATTGCTTGCCACGGTGGGTGAGTGGTCAACGTGTCGGATTACCAAACAGACAAACAGTGTTAACGCCTTTCATTGCTTGCCACGGTGAGTGAGTGGTCAACGTGTCGGATTACCAAACAGACAAACAGGGTTAACGCCTTTCATTGCTTGCCACGGTGGGTGAGTGGTCAACGTGTCGGCTTACCAAACAGACAAACAGTGTTAACGCCTTTCATTGCTTGCCACGGTGAGTGAGTGGTCAACGTGTCGGATTACCAAACAGACAAACAGTGTTAACGCCTTTCATTGCTTGCCACGGTGGGTGAGTGGTCAACGTGACGGATTACCAAACAGACAAACAGTGTTAACGCCTTTCATTGCTTGCCACGGTGGGTGAGTGGTTAACGTGTCGGATTACCAAACAGACAAACAGTGTTAACGCCTTTCATTGCTTGCCACGGTGAGTGAGTGGTCAACGTGTCGGATTACCAAACAGACAAACAGTGTTAACGCCTTTCATTGCTTGCCACGGTGGGTGAGTGGTCAACGTGTCGGATTACCAAACAGACAAACAGTGTTAACGCCTTTCATTGCTTGCCACGGTGGGTGAGTGGTCAACGTGTCGGATTACCAAACAGACAAACAGTGTTAACGCCTTTCATTGCTTGCCACGGTGGGTGAGTGGTCAACGTGTCGGATTACCAAACAGACAAACAGTGTTAACGCCTTTCATTGCTTGCCACGGTGGGTGAGTGGTCAACGTGTCGGATTACCAAACAGACAAACAGTGTTAACGCCTTTCATTGCTTGCCACGGTGGGTGAGTGGTCAACGTGTCGGATTACCAAACAGACAAACAGTGTTAACGCCTTTCATTGCTTGCCACGGTGGGTGAGTGGTCAACGTGTCGGATTACCAAACAGACAAACAGTGTTAACGCCTTTCATTGCTTGCCACGGTGGGTGAGTGGTCAACGTGTCGGATTTCCAAACAGACAAACAGTGTTAACGCCTTTCATTGCTTGCCACGGTGGGTGAGTGGTCAACGTGTCGGATTACCTAACAGACAAACAGTGTTAACGCCTTTCATTGCTTGCCACGGAGGGTGAGTGGTCAACGTGTCGGATTACCAAACAGACAAACAGTGTTAACGCCTTTCATTGCTTGCCACGGTGAGTGAGTGGTCAACGTGTCGGATTACCAAACAGACAAACAGTGTTAACGCCTTTCATTGCTTGCCACGGTGAGTGAGTGGTCAACGTGTCGGATTACCAAACAGACAAACAGTGTTAACGCCTTTCATTGCTTGCCACGGTGGGTGAGTGGTCAACGTGTCGGATTACCAAACAGACAAACAGAGTTAACGCCTTTCATTGCTTGCCACGGTGGGTGAGTGGTCAACGTGTCGGATTACCAAACAGACAAACAGTGTTAACGCCTTTCATTGCTTGCCACGGTGAGTGAGTGGTCAACGTGTCGGATTACCAAACAGACAAACAGTGTTAACGCCTTTCATTGCTGGCCACGGTGGGTGAGTGGTCAACGTGTCGGATTACCAAACAGACAAACAGTGTTAACGCCTTTCATTGCTTGCCACGGTGGGTGAGTGGTCAACGTGTCGGATTACCAAACAGACAAACAGTGTTAACGCCTTTCATTGCTTGCCACGGTGAGTGAGTGGTCAACGTGTCGGATTACCAAACAGACAAACAGTGTTAACGCCTTTCATTGCTTGCCACGGTGGGTGAGTGGTCAACGTGTCGGATTACCAAACAGACAAACAGTGTTAACGCCTTTCATTGCTTGCCACGGTGGGTGAGTGGTCAACGTGTCGGATTACCAAACAGACAAACAGTGTTAACGCCTTTCATTGCTTGCGACGGTGGTTGAGTGGTCAACGTGTCGGATTACCAAACAGACAAACAGTTTTAAGGCCTTTCATTGCTTGCCACGGTGAGTGAGTGGTCAACGTGTCGGATTACCAAACAGACAAACAGTGTTAACGCGTTTCATTGCTTGCCACGGTGGGTGAGTGGTCAACGTGTCGGATTACCAAACAGACAAACAGTGTTAACGCCTTTCATTGCTTGCCACGGTGGGTGAGTGGTCAACGTGTCGGATTACCAAACAGACAAACAGTGTTAACGCCTCTCATTGCTTGCCACGGTGAGTGAGTGATCAACGTGTCGGATTACCAAACAGACAAACAGTGTTAACGCCTTTCATTGCTTGCCACGGTGAGTGAGTGGTCAACGTGTCGGATTACCAAACAGACAAACAGTGTTAACGCCTTTCATTGCTTGCCACGGTGGGTGAGTGGTCAACGTGTCGGATTACCAAACAGACAAACAGTGTTAACGCCTTTCATTGCTTGCCACGGTGGGTGAGTGGTCAACGTGTCGGATTACCAAACAGACAAACAGTGTTAACGCCTTTCATTGCTTGCCACGGTGAGTGAGTGGTCAACGTGTCGGATTACCAAACAGACAAACAGTGTTAACGCCTTTCATTGCTTGCCACGGTGGGTGAGTGGTCAACGTGTCGGATTACCAAACAGACAAACAGTGTTAACGCCTTTCATTGCTTGCCACGGTGAGTGAGTGGTCAACGTGTCGGATTACCAAACAGACAAACAGTGTTAACGCCTTTCATTGCTTGCCACGGTGGGTGAGTGGTCAACGTGTCGGATTACCAAACAGACAAACAGAGTTAACGCCTTTCATTGCTTGCCACGGAGGGTGAGTGGTCAACGTGTCGGATTACCAAACAGACAAACAGTGTTAACGCCTTTCATTGCTTGCCACGGTGAGTGAGTGGTCAACGTGTCGGATTACCAAACAGACAAACAGTGTTAACGCCTTTCATTGCTTGCCACGGTGGGTGAGTGGTCAACGTGTCGGATTACCAAACAGACAAACAGTGTTAACGCCTTTCATTGCTTGCCACGGTGGGTGAGTGGTCAACGTGTCGGATTACCAAACAGACAAACAGTGTTAACGCCTTTCATTGCTTGCCACGGTGAGTGAGTGGTCAACGTGTCGGATTACCAAACAGACAAACAGTGTTAACGCCTTTCATTGCTTGCCACGGTGGGTGAGTGGTCAACGTGTCGGATTACCAAACAGACAAACAGAGTTAACGCCTTTCATTGCTTGCCACGGTGGGTGAGTGGTCAACGTGTCGGATTACCAAACAGACAAACAGTGTTAACGCCTTTCATTGCTTGCGACGGTGGTTGAGTGGTCAACGTGTCGGATTACCAAACAGACAAACAGTTTTAAGGCCTTTCATTGCTTGCCACGGTGAGTGAGTGGTCAACGTGTCGGATTACCAAACAGACAAACAGTGTTAACGCCTTTCATTGCTTGCCACGGTGGGTGAGTGGTCAACGTGTCGGATTACCAAACAGACAAACAGTGTTAACGCCTTTCATTGCTTGCCACGGTGGGTGAGTGGTCAACGTGTCGGATTACCAAACAGACAAACAGTGTTAACGCCTCTCATTGCTTGCCACGGTGAGTGAGTGGTCAACGTGTCGGATTACCAAACAGACAAACAGTGTTAACGCCTTTCATTGCTTGCCACGGTGAGTGAGTGGTCAACGTGTCGGATTACCAAACAGACAAACAGTGTTAACGCCTTTCATTGCTTGCCACGGTGGGTGAGTGGTCAACGTGTCGGATTACCAAACAGACAAACAGTGTTAACGCCTTTCATTGCTTGCCACGGTGGGTGAGTGGTCAACGTGTCGGATTACCAAACAGACAAACAGTGTTAACGCCTTTCATTGCTTGCCACGGTGAGTGAGTGGTCAACGTGTCGGATTACCAAACAGACAAACAGTGTTAACGCCTTTCATTGCTTGCCACGGTGGGTGAGTGGTCAACGTGTCGGATTACCAAACAGACAAACAGTGTTAACGCCTTTCATTGCTTGCCACGGTGAGTGAGTGGTCAACGTGTCGGATAACCAAACACACAAACAGTGTTAACGCCTTTCATTGCTTGCCACGGTGGGTGAGTGGTCAACGTGTCGGATTACCAAACAGACAAACAGTGTTAACGCCTTTCATTGCTTGCCACGGTGAGTGAGTGGTCAACGTGTCGGATAACCAAACACACAAACAGTGTTAACGCCTTTCATTGCTTGCCACGGTGGGTGAGTGGTCAACGTGTCGGATTACCAAACAGACAAACAGTGTTAACGCCTTTCATTGCTTGCCACGGTGAGTGAGTGGTCAACGTGTCGGATTACCAAACAGACAAACAGTGTTAACGCCTTTCATTGCTTGCCACGGTGAGTGAGTGGTCAACGTGTCGGATTACCAAACAGACAAACAGTGTTAACGCCTTTCATTGCTTGCCACGGTGGGTGAGTGGTCAACGTGTCGGATTACCAAACAGACAAACAGTGTTAACGCCTTTCATTGCTTGCCACGGTGGGTGAGTGGTCAACGTGTCGGATTACCAAACAGACAAACAGTGTTAACGCCTTTCATTGCTTGCCACGGAGGGTGAGTGGTCAACGTGTCGGATTACCAAACAGACAAACAGTGTTAACGCCTTTCATTGCTTGCCACGGTGGGTGAGTGGTCAACGTGTCGGATTACCAAACAGACAAACAGTGTTAACGCCTTTCATTGCTTGCCACGGTGAGTGAGTGGTCAACGTGTCGGATTACCAAACAGACAAACAGTGTTAACGCCTTTCATTGCTTGCCACGGTGGGTGAGTGGTCAACGTGTCGGATTACCAAACAGACAAACAGTGTTAACGCCTTTCATTGCTTGCCACGGTGGGTGAGTGGTCAACGTGTCGGATTACCAAACAGACAAACAGTGTTAACGCCTTTCATTGCTTGCCACGGTGGGTGAGTGGTCAACGTGTCGGATTACCAAACAGACAAACAGTGTTAACGCCTTTCATTGCTTGCCACGGTGGGTGAGTGGTCAACGTGTCGGATTACCAAACAGACAAACAGTGTTAACGCCTTTCATTGCTTGCCACGGTGAGTGATCGATCAACGTGTCGGATTACCAAACAGACAAACAGTGTTAAAGCCTTTCATTGCTTGCCACGGTGGGTGAGTGGTCAACGTGTCGGATTACCAAACAGACAAACAGTGTTAACGCCTTTCATTGCTTGCCACGGTGAGTGAGTGGTCAACGTGTCGGAATACCAAACAGACAAACAGTCTTAACGCCTTTCATTGCTTGCCACGGTGAGTGAGTGGTCAACGTGTCGGATTACCAAACAGACAAACAGTGTTAACGCCTTTCATTGCTTGCCACGGTGGGTGAGTGGTCAACGTGTCGGATTACCAAACAGACAAACAGTGTTAACGCCTTTCATTGCTTGCCACGGTGGGTGAGTGGTCAACGTGTCGGATTACCAAACAGACAAACAGTGTTAACGCCTTTCATTGCTTGCCACGGTGAGTGAGTGGTCAACGTGTCGGATTACCAAACAGACAAACAGTGTTAACGCCTTTCATTGCTTTCCACGGTGGGTGAGTTGTCAACGTGTCGGATTACCAAACAGACAAACAGTGTTAACGCCTTTCATTGCTTGCCACGGCGAGTGAGTGGTCAACGTGTCGGATTACCAAACAGACAAACAGTGTTAACGCCTTTCATTGCTTGCCACGGTGGGTGAGTGGTCAACGTGTCGGATTACCAAACAGACAAACAGTGTTAACGCCTTTCATTGCTTGCCACGGTGAGTGAGTGGTCAACGTGTCGGATTACCAAACAGACAAACAGTGTTAACGCCTTTCATTGCTTGCCACGGTGAGTGAGTGGTCAACGTGTCGGATTACCAAACAGACAAACAGTGTTAACGCCTTTCATTGCTTGCCACGGTGGGTGAGTGGTCAACGTGTCGGATTACCAAACAGACAAACAGTGTTAACGCCTTTCATTGCTTGCCACGGTGGGTGAGTGGTCAACGTGTCGGATTACCAAACAGACAACCAGTGTTAACGCCTTTCATTGCTTGCCACGGTGAGTGAGTGGTCAACGTGTCGGATTACCAAACAGACAAACACTGTTAACGCCTTTCATTGCTTGCCACGGTGGGTGAGTGGTCAACGTGTCGGATTACCAAACAGACAAACAGTGTTAACGCCTTTCATTGCTTGCCACGGTGAGTGAGTGGTCAACGTGTCGGATTACCAAACAGACAAACAGTGTTAACGCCTTTCATTGCTTGCCACGGTGGGTGAGTGGTCAACGTGTCGGATTACCAAACAGACAAACAGTGTTAACGCCTTTCATTGCTTGCCACGGTGGGTGAGTGGTCAACGTGTCGGATTACCAAACAGACAAACAGTGTTAACGCCTTTCATTGCTTGCCACGGTGGGTGAGTGGTCAACGTGTCGGATTACCAAACAGACAAACAGTGTTAACGCCTTTCATTGCTTGCCACGGTGGGTGAATGGTCAACGTGTCGGATTACCAAACAGACAATCAGTGTTAACGCCTTTCATTGCTTGCCACGGTGGGTGAGTGGTCAACGTGTCGGATTACCAAACAGACAAACAGTGTTAACGCCTTTCATTGCTTGCCACGGTGAGTGAGTGGTCAACGTGTCGGATTACCCAACAGACAAACAGTGTTAACGCCTTTCAATGCTTGCCACGGTGGGTGAGTGGTCAACGTGTCGGATTACCAAACAGACAAACAGTGTTAACGCCTTTCATTGCTTGCCACGGTGAGTGAGTGGTCAATGTGTCGGATTACCAAACAGACAAACAGTGTTAACGCCTTTCATTGCTTGCCACGGTGGGTGAGTGGTCAACGTGTCGGATTACCAAACAGACAAACAGTGTTAACGCCTTTCATTGCTTGCCACGGTGGGTGAGTGGTCAACGTGTCGGATTACCAAACAGACAAACAGTGTTAACGCCTTTCATTGCTTGCCACGGTGAGTGAGTGGTCAACGTGTCGGATTACCAAACAGACAAATAGTGTTAACGCCTTTCATTGCTTGCCACGGTGGGTGAGTGGTCAACGTGTCGGATTACCAAACAGACAAACAGTGTTAACGCCTTTCATTGCTTGCCACGGTGGGTGAGTGGTCAACGTGTCGGATTACCAAACAGACAAACAGTGTTAACGCCTTTCATTGCTTGCCACGGTGAGTGAGTGGTCAACGTGTCGGATTACCAAACAGACAAACAGTGTTAACGCCTTTCATTGCTTGCCACGGTGGGTGAGTGGTTAACGTGTCGGATTACCAAACAGACAAACAGTGTTAACGCCTTTCATTGCTTGCCACGGTGAGTGAGTGGTCAACGTGTCGGATTACCAAACAGACAAACAGTGTTAACGCCTTTCATTGCTTGCCACGGTGGGTGAGTGGTCAACGTGTCGGATTACCAAACAGACAAACAGTGTTAACGCCTTTCATTGCTTGCCACGGTGGGTGAGTGGTCAACGTGTCGGATTACCAAACAGACAAACAGTGTTAACGCCTTTCATTGCTTGCCACGGTGGGTGAGTGGTCAACGTGTCGGATTACCAAACAGACAAACAGTGTTAACGCCTTTCATTGCTTGCCACGGAGGGTGAGTGGTCAACGTGTCGGATTACCAAACAGACAAACAGTGTTAACGCCTTTCATTGCTTGCCACGGTGGGTGAGTGGTCAACGTGTCGGATTACCAAACAGACAAACAGTGTTAACGCCTTTCATTGCTTGCCACGGTGAGTGAGTGGTCAACGTGTCGGATTACCAAACAGACAAACAGTGTTAACGCCTTTCATTGCTTGCCACGGTGGGTGAGTGGTCAACGTGTCGGATTACCAAACAGACAAACAGTGTTAACGCCTTTCATTGCTTGCCACGGTGGGTGAGTGGTCAACGTGTCGGATTACCAAACAGACAAACAGTGTTAACGCCTTTCATTGCTTGCCACGGTGGGTGAGTGGTCAACGTGTCGGATTACCAAACAGACAAACAGTGTTAACGCCTTTCATTGCTTGCCACGGTGGGTGAGTGGTCAACGTGTCGGATTACCAAACAGACAAACAGTGTTAACGCCTTTCATTGCTTGCCACGGTGAGTGATCGGTCAACGTGTCGGATTACCAAACAGACAAACAGTGTTAAAGCCTTTCATTGCTTGCCACGGTGGGTGAGTGGTCAACGTGTCGGATTACCAAACAGACAAACAGTGTTAACGCCTTTCATTGCTTGCCACGGTGAGTGAGTGGTCAACGTGTCGGAATACCAAACAGACAAACAGTGTTAACGCCTTTCATTGCTTGCCACGGTGAGTGAGTGGTCAACGTGTCGGATTACCAAACAGACAAACAGTGTTAACGCCTTTCATTGCTTGCCACGGTGGGTGAGTGGTCAACGTGTCGGATTACCAAACAGACAAACAGTGTTAACGCCTTTCATTGCTTGCCACGGTGGGTGAGTGGTCAACGTGTCGGATTACCAAACAGACAAACAGTGTTAACACCTTTCATTGCTTGCCACGGTGAGTGAGTGGTCAACGTGTCGGATTACCAAACAGACAAACAGTGTTAACGCCTTTCATTGCTTTCCACGGTGGGTGAGTTGTCAACGTGTCGGATTACCAAACAGACAAACAGTGTTAACGCCTTTCATTGCTTGCCACGGCGAGTGAGTGGTCAACGTGTCGGATTACCAAACAGACAAACAGTGTTAACGCCTTTCATTGCTTGCCACGGTGGGTGAGTGGTTAACGTGTCGGATTACCAAACAGACAAACAGTGTTAACGCCTTTCATTGCTTGCCACGGTGAGTGAGTGGTCAACGTGTCGGATTACCAAACAGACAAACAGTGTTAACGCCTTTCATTGCTTGCCACGGTGAGTGAGTGGTCAACGTGTCGGATTACCAAACAGACAAACAGTGTTAACGCCTTTCATTGCTTGCCACGGTGGGTGAGTGGTCAACGTGTCGGATTACCAAACAGACAAACAGTGTTAACGCCTTTCATTGCTTGCCACGGTGAGTGAGTGGTCAACGTGTCGGATTACCAAACAGACAAACAGGGTTAACGCCTTTCATTGCTTGCCACGGTGGGTGAGTGGTCAACGTGTCGGCTTACCAAACAGACAAACAGTGTTAACGCCTTTCATTGCTTGCCACGGTGAGTGAGTGGTCAACGTGTCGGATTACCAAACAGACAAACAGTGTTAACGCCTTTCATTGCTTGCCACGGTGGGTGAGTGGTCAACGTGACGGATTACCAAACAGACAAACAGTGTTAACGCCTTTCATTGCTTGCCACGGTGGGTGAGTGGTTAACGTGTCGGATTACCAAACAGACAAACAGTGTTAACGCCTTTCATTGCTTGCCACGGTGAGTGAGTGGTCAACGTGTCGGATTACCAAACAGACAAACAGTGTTAACGCCTTTCATTGCTTGCCACGGTGGGTGAGTGGTCAACGTGTCGGATTACCAAACAGACAAACAGTGTTAACGCCTTTCATTGCTTGCCACGGTGGGTGAGTGGTCAACGTGTCGGATTACCAAACAGACAAACAGTGTTAACGCCTTTCATTGCTTGCCACGGTGGGTGAGTGGTCAACGTGTCGGATTACCAAACAGACAAACAGTGTTAACGCCTTTCATTGCTTGCCACGGTGGGTGAGTGGTCAACGTGTCGGATTACCAAACAGACAAACAGTGTTAACGCCTTTCATTGCTTGCCACGGTGGGTGAGTGGTCAACGTGTCGGATTACCAAACAGACAAACAGTGTTAACGCCTTTCATTGCTTGCCACGGTGGGTGAGTGGTCAACGTGTCGGATTACCAAACAGACAAACAGTGTTAACGCCTTTCATTGCTTGCCACGGTGGGTGAGTGGTCAACGTGTCGGATTTCCAAACAGACAAACAGTGTTAACGCCTTTCATTGCTTGCCACGGTGGGTGAGTGGTCAACGTGTCGGATTACCTAACAGACAAACAGTGTTAACGCCTTTCATTGCTTGCCACGGAGGGTGAGTGGTCAACGTGTCGGATTACCAAACAGACAAACAGTGTTAACGCCTTTCATTGCTTGCCACGGTGAGTGAGTGGTCAACGTGTCGGATTACCAAACAGACAAACAGTGTTAACGCCTTTCATTGCTTGCCACGGTGAGTGAGTGGTCAACGTGTCGGATTACCAAACAGACAAACAGTGTTAACGCCTTTCATTGCTTGCCACGGTGGGTGAGTGGTCAACGTGTCGGATTACCAAACAGACAAACAGAGTTAACGCCTTTCATTGCTTGCCACGGTGGGTGAGTGGTCAACGTGTCGGATTACCAAACAGACAAACAGTGTTAACGCCTTTCATTGCTTGCCACGGTGAGTGAGTGGTCAACGTGTCGGATTACCAAACAGACAAACAGTGTTAACGCCTTTCATTGCTGGCCACGGTGGGTGAGTGGTCAACGTGTCGGATTACCAAACAGACAAACAGTGTTAACGCCTTTCATTGCTTGCCACGGTGGGTGAGTGGTCAACGTGTCGGATTACCAAACAGACAAACAGTGTTAACGCCTTTCATTGCTTGCCACGGTGAGTGAGTGGTCAACGTGTCGGATTACCAAACAGACAAACAGTGTTAACGCCTTTCATTGCTTGCCACGGTGGGTGAGTGGTCAACGTGTCGGATTACCAAACAGACAAACAGTGTTAACGCCTTTCATTGCTTGCCACGGTGGGTGAGTGGTCAACGTGTCGGATTACCAAACAGACAAACAGTGTTAACGCCTTTCATTGCTTGCGACGGTGGTTGAGTGGTCAACGTGTCGGATTACCAAACAGACAAACAGTTTTAAGGCCTTTCATTGCTTGCCACGGTGAGTGAGTGGTCAACGTGTCGGATTACCAAACAGACAAACAGTGTTAACGCCTTTCATTGCTTGCCACGGTGGGTGAGTGGTCAACGTGTCGGATTACCAAACAGACAAACAGTGTTAACGCCTTTCATTGCTTGCCACGGTGGGTGAGTGGTCAACGTGTCGGATTACCAAACAGACAAACAGTGTTAACGCCTCTCATTGCTTGCCACGGTGAGTGAGTGGTCAACGTGTCGGATTACCAAACAGACAAACAGTGTTAACGCCTTTCATTGCTTGCCACGGTGAGTGAGTGGTCAACGTGTCGGATTACCAAACAGACAAACAGTGTTAACGCCTTTCATTGCTTGCCACGGTGGGTGAGTGGTCAACGTGTCGGATTACCAAACAGACAAACAGTGTTAACGCCTTTCATTGCTTGCCACGGTGGGTGAGTGGTCAACGTGTCGGATTACCAAACAGACAAACAGTGTTAACGCCTTTCATTGCTTGCCACGGTGAGTGAGTGGTCAACGTGTCGGATTACCAAACAGACAAACAGTGTTAACGCCTTTCATTGCTTGCCACGGTGGGTGAGTGGTCAACGTGTCGGATTACCAAACAGACAAACAGTGTTAACGCCTTTCATTGCTTGCCACGGTGAGTGAGTGGTCAACGTGTCGGATTACCAAACAGACAAACAGTGTTAACGCCTTTCATTGCTTGCCACGGTGGGTGAGTGGTCAACGTGTCGGATTACCAAACAGACAAACAGAGTTAACGCCTTTCATTGCTTGCCACGGAGGGTGAGTGGTCAACGTGTCGGATTACCAAACAGACAAACAGTGTTAACGCCTTTCATTGCTTGCCACGGTGAGTGAGTGGTCAACGTGTCGGATTACCAAACAGACAAACAGTGTTAACGCCTTTCATTGCTTGCCACGGTGGGTGAGTGGTCAACGTGTCGGATTACCAAACAGACAAACAGTGTTAACGCCTTTCATTGCTTGCCACGGTGGGTGAGTGGTCAACGTGTCGGATTACCAAACAGACAAACAGTGTTAACGCCTTTCATTGCTTGCCACGGTGAGTGAGTGGTCAACGTGTCGGATTACCAAACAGACAAACAGTGTTAACGCCTTTCATTGCTTGCCACGGTGGGTGAGTGGTCAACGTGTCGGATTACCAAACAGACAAACAGTGTTAACGCCTTTCATTGCTTGCCACGGTGGGTGAGTGGTCAACGTGTCGGATTACCAAACAGACAAACAGTGTTAACGCCTTTCATTGCTTGCGACGGTGGTTGAGTGGTCAACGTGTCGGATTACCAAACAGACAAACAGTTTTAAGGCCTTTCATTGCTTGCCACGGTGAGTGAGTGGTCAACGTGTCGGATTACCAAACAGACAAACAGTGTTAACGCCTTTCATTGCTTGCCACGGTGGGTGAGTGGTCAACGTGTCGGATTACCAAACAGACAAACAGTGTTAACGCCTTTCATTGCTTGCCACGGTGGGTGAGTGGTCAACGTGTCGGATTACCAAACAGACAAACAGTGTTAACGCCTCTCATTGCTTGCCACGGTGAGTGAGTGGTCAACGTGTCGGATTACCAAACAGACAAACAGTGTTAACGCCTTTCATTGCTTGCCACGGTGAGTGAGTGGTCAACGTGTCGGATTACCAAACAGACAAACAGTGTTAACGCCTTTCATTGCTTGCCACGGTGGGTGAGTGGTCAACGTGTCGGATTACCAAACAGACAAACAGTGTTAACGCCTTTCATTGCTTGCCACGGTGGGTGAGTGGTCAACGTGTCGGATTACCAAACAGACAAACAGTGTTAACGCCTTTCATTGCTTGCCACGGTGAGTGAGTGGTCAACGTGTCGGATTACCAAACAGACAAACAGTGTTAACGCCTTTCATTGCTTGCCACGGTGGGTGAGTGGTCAACGTGTCGGATTACCAAACAGACAAACAGTGTTAACGCCTTTCATTGCTTGCCACGGTGAGTGAGTGGTCAACGTGTCGGATAACCAAACACACAAACAGTGTTAACGCCTTTCATTGCTTGCCACGGTGGGTGAGTGGTCAACGTGTCGGATTACCAAACAGACAAACAGTGTTAACGCCTTTCATTGCTTGCCACGGTGGGTGAGTGGTCAACGTGTCGGATTACCAAACAGACAAACAGTGTTAACGCCTTTCATTGCTTGCCACGGTGGGTGAGTGGTCAACGTGTCGGATTACCAAACAGACAAACAGTGTTAACGCCTTTCATTGCTTGCCACGGTGAGTGAGTGGTCAACGTGTCGGATTACCAAACAGACAAACAGTGTTAACGCCTTTCATTGCTTGCCACGGTGAGTGAGTGGTCAACGTGTCGGATTACCAAACAGACAAACAGTGTTAACGCCTTTCATTGCTTGCCACGGTGGGTGAGTGGTCAACGTGTCGGATTACCAAACAGACAAACAGTGTTAACGCCTTTCATTGCTTGCCACGGTGGGTGAGTGGTCAACGTGTCGGATTACCAAACAGACAAACAGTGTTAACGCCTTTCATTGCTTGCCACGGAGGGTGAGTGGTCAACGTGTCGGATTACCAAACAGACAAACAGTGTTAACGCCTTTCATTGCTTGCCACGGTGGGTGAGTGGTCAACGTGTCGGATTACCAAACAGACAAACAGTGTTAACGCCTTTCATTGCTTGCCACGGTGAGTGAGTGGTCAACGTGTCGGATTACCAAACAGACAAACAGTGTTAACGCCTTTCATTGCTTGCCACGGTGGGTGAGTGGTCAACGTGTCGGATTACCAAACAGACAAACAGTGTTAACGCCTTTCATTGCTTGCCACGGTGGGTGAGTGGTCAACGTGTCGGATTACCAAACAGACAAACAGTGTTAACGCCTTTCATTGCTTGCCACGGTGGGTGAGTGGTCAACGTGTCGGATTACCAAACAGACAAACAGTGTTAACGCCTTTCATTGCTTGCCACGGTGGGTGAGTGGTCAACGTGTCGGATTACCAAACAGACAAACAGTGTTAACGCCTTTCATTGCTTGCCACGGTGAGTGATCGATCAACGTGTCGGATTACCAAACAGACAAACAGTGTTAAAGCCTTTCATTGCTTGCCACGGTGGGTGAGTGGTCAACGTGTCGGATTACCAAACAGACAAACAGTGTTAACGCCTTTCATTGCTTGCCACGGTGAGTGAGTGGTCAACGTGTCGGAATACCAAACAGACAAACAGTGTTAACGCCTTTCATTGCTTGCCACGGTGAGTGAGTGGTCAACGTGTCGGATTACCAAACAGACAAACAGTGTTAACGCCTTTCATTGCTTGCCACGGTGGGTGAGTGGTCAACGTGTCGGATTACCAAACAGACAAACAGTGTTAACGCCTTTCATTGCTTGCCACGGTGGGTGAGTGGTCAACGTGTCGGATTACCAAACAGACAAACAGTGTTAACGCCTTTCATTGCTTGCCACGGTGAGTGAGTGGTCAACGTGTCGGATTACCAAACAGACAAACAGTGTTAACGCCTTTCATTGCTTTCCACGGTGGGTGAGTTGTCAACGTGTCGGATTACCAAACAGACAAACAGTGTTAACGCCTTTCATTGCTTGCCACGGCGAGTGAGTGGTCAACGTGTCGGATTACCAAACAGACAAACAGTGTTAACGCCTTTCATTGCTTGCCACGGTGGGTGAGTGGTCAACGTGTCGGATTACCAAACAGACAAACAGTGTTAACGCCTTTCATTGCTTGCCACGGTGAGTGAGTGGTCAACGTGTCGGATTACCAAACAGACAAACAGTGTTAACGCCTTTCATTGCTTGCCACGGTGAGTGAGTGGTCAACGTGTCGGATTACCAAACAGACAAACAGTGTTAACGCCTTTCATTGCTTGCCACGGTGGGTGAATGGTCAACGTGTCGGATTACCAAACAGACAAACAGTGTTAACGCCTTTCATTGCTTGCCACGGTGGGTGAGTGGTCAACGTGTCGGATTACCAAACAGACAACCAGTGTTAACGCCTTTCATTGCTTGCCACGGTGAGTGAGTGGTCAACGTGTCGGATTACCAAACAGACAAACACTGTTAACGCCTTTCATTGCTTGCCACGGTGGGTGAGTGGTCAACGTGTCGGATTACCAAACAGACAAACAGTGTTAACGCCTTTCATTGCTTGCCACGGTGAGTGAGTGGTCAACGTGTCGGATTACCAAACAGACAAACAGTGTTAACGCCTTTCATTGCTTGCCACGGTGGGTGAGTGGTCAACGTGTCGGATTACCAAACAGACAAACAGTGTTAACGCCTTTCATTGCTTGCCACGGTGGGTGAGTGGTCAACGTGTCGGATTACCAAACAGACAAACAGTGTTAACGCCTTTCATTGCTTGCCACGGTGGGTGAGTGGTCAACGTGTCGGATTACCAAACAGACAAACAGTGTTAACGCCTTTCATTGCTTGCCACGGTGGGTGAATGGTCAACGTGTCGGATTACCAAACAGACAATCAGTGTTAACGCCTTTCATTGCTTGCCACGGTGGGTGAGTGGTCAACGTGTCGGATTACCAAACAGACAAACAGTGTTAACGCCTTTCATTGCTTGCCACGGTGAGTGAGTGGTCAACGTGTCGGATTACCCAACAGACAAACAGTGTTAACGCCTTTCAATGCTTGCCACGGTGGGTGAGTGGTCAACGTGTCGGATTACCAAACAGACAAACAGTGTTAACGCCTTTCATTGCTTGCCACGGTGAGTGAGTGGTCAATGTGTCGGATTACCAAACAGACAAACAGTGTTAACGCCTTTCATTGCTTGCCACGGTGGGTGAGTGGTCAACGTGTCGGATTACCAAACAGACAAACAGTGTTAACGCCTTTCATTGCTTGCCACGGTGGGTGAGTGGTCAACGTGTCGGATTACCAAACAGACAAACAGTGTTAACGCCTTTCATTGCTTGCCACGGTGAGTGAGTGGTCAACGTGTCGGATTACCAAACAGACAAACAGTGTTAACGCCTTTCATTGCTTGCCACGGTGAGTGAGTGGTCAACGTGTCGGATTACCAAACAGACAAACAGTGTTAACGCCTTTCATTGCTTGCCACGGTGGGTGAGTGGTCAACGTGTCGGATTACCAAACAGACAAACAGTGTTAACGCCTTTCATTGCTTGCCACGGTGGGTGAGTGGTCAACGTGTCGGATTACCAAACAGACAAACAGTGTTAACACCTTTCATTGCTTGCCACGGTGAGTGAGTGGTCAACGTGTCGGATTACCAAACAGACAAACAGTGTTAACGCCTTTCATTGCTTTCCACGGTGGGTGAGTTGTCAACGTGTCGGATTACCAAACAGACAAACAGTGTTAACGCCTTTCATTGCTTGCCACGGCGAGTGAGTGGTCAACGTGTCGGATTACCAAACAGACAAACAGTGTTAACGCCTTTCATTGCTTGCCACGGTGGGTGAGTGGTTAACGTGTCGGATTACCAAACAGACAAACAGTGTTAACGCCTTTCATTGCTTGCCACGGTGAGTGAGTGGTCAACGTGTCGGATTACCAAACAGACAAACAGTGTTAACGCCTTTCATTGCTTGCCACGGTGAGTGAGTGGTCAACGTGTCGGATTACCAAACAGACAAACAGTGTTAACGCCTTTCATTGCTTGCCACGGTGGGTGAGTGGTCAACGTGTCGGTTTACCAAACAGACAAACAGTGTTAACGCCTTTCATTGCTTGCCACGGTGAGTGAGTGGTCAACGTGTCGGATTACCAAACAGACAAACAGGGTTAACGCCTTTCATTGCTTGCCACGGTGGGTGAGTGGTCAACGTGTCGGCTTACCAAACAGACAAACAGTGTTAACGCCTTTCATTGCTTGCCACGGTGAGTGAGTGGTCAACGTGTCGGATTACCAAACAGACAAACAGTGTTAACGCCTTTCATTGCTTGCCACGGTGGGTGAGTGGTCAACGTGACGGATTACCAAACAGACAAACAGTGTTAACGCCTTTCATTGCTTGCCACGGTGGGTGAGTGGTTAACGTGTCGGATTACCAAACAGACAAACAGTGTTAACGCCTTTCATTGCTTGCCACGGTGAGTGAGTGGTCAACGTGTCGGATTACCAAACAGACAAACAGTGTTAACGCCTTTCATTGCTTGCCACGGTGGGTGAGTGGTCAACGTGTCGGATTACCAAACAGACAAACAGTGTTAACGCCTTTCATTGCTTGCCACGGTGGGTGAGTGGTCAACGTGTCGGATTACCAAACAGACAAACAGTGTTAACGCCTTTCATTGCTTGCCACGGTGGGTGAGTGGTCAACGTGTCGGATTACCAAACAGACAAACAGTGTTAACGCCTTTCATTGCTTGCCACGGTGGGTGAGTGGTCAACGTGTCGGATTACCAAACAGACAAACAGTGTTAACGCCTTTCATTGCTTGCCACGGTGGGTGAGTGGTCAACGTGTCGGATTACCAAACAGACAAACAGTGTTAACGCCTTTCATTGCTTGCCACGGTGGGTGAGTGGTCAACGTGTCGGATTACCAAACAGACAAACAGTGTTAACGCCTTTCATTGCTTGCCACGGTGGGTGAGTGGTCAACGTGTCGGATTTCCAAACAGACAAACAGTGTTAACGCCTTTCATTGCTTGCCACGGTGGGTGAGTGGTCAACGTGTCGGATTACCTAACAGACAAACAGTGTTAACGCCTTTCATTGCTTGCCACGGAGGGTGAGTGGTCAACGTGTCGGATTACCAAACAGACAAACAGTGTTAACGCCTTTCATTGCTTGCCACGGTGAGTGAGTGGTCAACGTGTCGGATTACCAAACAGACAAACAGTGTTAACGCCTTTCATTGCTTGCCACGGTGAGTGAGTGGTCAACGTGTCGGATTACCAAACAGACAAACAGTGTTAACGCCTTTCATTGCTTGCCACGGTGGGTGAGTGGTCAACGTGTCGGATTACCAAACAGACAAACAGAGTTAACGCCTTTCATTGCTTGCCACGGTGGGTGAGTGGTCAACGTGTCGGATTACCAAACAGACAAACAGTGTTAACGCCTTTCATTGCTTGCCACGGTGAGTGAGTGGTCAACGTGTCGGATTACCAAACAGACAAACAGTGTTAACGCCTTTCATTGCTGGCCACGGTGGGTGAGTGGTCAACGTGTCGGATTACCAAACAGACAAACAGTGTTAACGCCTTTCATTGCTTGCCACGGTGGGTGAGTGGTCAACGTGTCGGATTACCAAACAGACAAACAGTGTTAACGCCTTTCATTGCTTGCCACGGTGAGTGAGTGGTCAACGTGTCGGATTACCAAACAGACAAACAGTGTTAACGCCTTTCATTGCTTGCCACGGTGGGTGAGTGGTCAACGTGTCGGATTACCAAACAGACAAACAGTGTTAACGCCTTTCATTGCTTGCCACGGTGGGTGAGTGGTCAACGTGTCGGATTACCAAACAGACAAACAGTGTTAACGCCTTTCATTGCTTGCGACGGTGGTTGAGTGGTCAACGTGTCGGATTACCAAACAGACAAACAGTTTTAAGGCCTTTCATTGCTTGCCACGGTGAGTGAGTGGTCAACGTGTCGGATTACCAAACAGACAAACAGTGTTAACGCCTTTCATTGCTTGCCACGGTGGGTGAGTGGTCAACGTGTCGGATTACCAAACAGACAAACAGTGTTAACGCCTTTCATTGCTTGCCACGGTGGGTGAGTGGTCAACGTGTCGGATTACCAAACAGACAAACAGTGTTAACGCCTCTCATTGCTTGCCACGGTGAGTGAGTGGTCAACGTGTCGGATTACCAAACAGACAAACAGTGTTAACGCCTTTCATTGCTTGCCACGGTGAGTGAGTGGTCAACGTGTCGGATTACCAAACAGACAAACAGTGTTAACGCCTTTCATTGCTTGCCACGGTGGGTGAGTGGTCAACGTGTCGGATTACCAAACAGACAAACAGTGTTAACGCCTTTCATTGCTTGCCACGGTGGGTGAGTGGTCAACGTGTCGGATTACCAAACAGACAAACAGTGTTAACGCCTTTCATTGCTTGCCACGGTGAGTGAGTGGTCAACGTGTCGGATTACCAAACAGACAAACAGTGTTAACGCCTTTCATTGCTTGCCACGGTGGGTGAGTGGTCAACGTGTCGGATTACCAAACAGACAAACAGTGTTAACGCCTTTCATTGCTTGCCACGGTGAGTGAGTGGTCAACGTGTCGGATTACCAAACAGACAAACAGTGTTAACGCCTTTCATTGCTTGCCACGGTGGGTGAGTGGTCAACGTGTCGGATTACCAAACAGACAAACAGAGTTAACGCCTTTCATTGCTTGCCACGGAGGGTGAGTGGTCAACGTGTCGGATTACCAAACAGACAAACAGTGTTAACGCCTTTCATTGCTTGCCACGGTGAGTGAGTGGTCAACGTGTCGGATTACCAAACAGACAAACAGTGTTAACGCCTTTCATTGCTTGCCACGGTGGGTGAGTGGTCAACGTGTCGGATTACCAAACAGACAAACAGTGTTAACGCCTTTCATTGCTTGCCACGGTGGGTGAGTGGTCAACGTGTCGGATTACCAAACAGACAAACAGTGTTAACGCCTTTCATTGCTTGCCACGGTGAGTGAGTGGTCAACGTGTCGGATTACCAAACAGACAAACAGTGTTAACGCCTTTCATTGCTTGCCACGGTGGGTGAGTGGTCAACGTGTCGGATTACCAAACAGACAAACAGTGTTAACGCCTTTCATTGCTTGCCACGGTGGGTGAGTGGTCAACGTGTCGGATTACCAAACAGACAAACAGTGTTAACGCCTTTCATTGCTTGCGACGGTGGTTGAGTGGTCAACGTGTCGGATTACCAAACAGACAAACAGTTTTAAGGCCTTTCATTGCTTGCCACGGTGAGTGAGTGGTCAACGTGTCGGATTACCAAACAGACAAACAGTGTTAACGCCTTTCATTGCTTGCCACGGTGGGTGAGTGGTCAACGTGTCGGATTACCAAACAGACAAACAGTGTTAACGCCTTTCATTGCTTGCCACGGTGGGTGAGTGGTCAACGTGTCGGATTACCAAACAGACAAACAGTGTTAACGCCTCTCATTGCTTGCCACGGTGAGTGAGTGGTCAACGTGTCGGATTACCAAACAGACAAACAGTGTTAACGCCTTTCATTGCTTGCCACGGTGAGTGAGTGGTCAACGTGTCGGATTACCAAACAGACAAACAGTGTTAACGCCTTTCATTGCTTGCCACGGTGGGTGAGTGGTCAACGTGTCGGATTACCAAACAGACAAACAGTGTTAACGCCTTTCATTGCTTGCCACGGTGGGTGAGTGGTCAACGTGTCGGATTACCAAACAGACAAACAGTGTTAACGCCTTTCATTGCTTGCCACGGTGAGTGAGTGGTCAACGTGTCGGATTACCAAACAGACAAACAGTGTTAACGCCTTTCATTGCTTGCCACGGTGGGTGAGTGGTCAACGTGTCGGATTACCAAACAGACAAACAGTGTTAACGCCTTTCATTGCTTGCCACGGTGAGTGAGTGGTCAACGTGTCGGATAACCAAACACACAAACAGTGTTAACGCCTTTCATTGCTTGCCACGGTGGGTGAGTGGTCAACGTGTCGGATTACCAAACAGACAAACAGTGTTAACGCCTTTCATTGCTTGCCACGGTGGGTGAGTGGTCAACGTGTCGGATTACCAAACAGACAAACAGTGTTAACGCCTTTCATTGCTTGCCACGGTGGGTGAGTGGTCAACGTGTCGGATTACCAAACAGACAAACAGTGTTAACGCCTTTCATTGCTTGCCACGGTGAGTGAGTGGTCAACGTGTCGGATTACCAAACAGACAAACAGTGTTAACGCCTTTCATTGCTTGCCACGGTGAGTGAGTGGTCAACGTGTCGGATTACCAAACAGACAAACAGTGTTAACGCCTTTCATTGCTTGCCACGGTGGGTGAGTGGTCAACGTGTCGGATTACCAAACAGACAAACAGTGTTAACGCCTTTCATTGCTTGCCACGGTGGGTGAGTGGTCAACGTGTCGGATTACCAAACAGACAAACAGTGTTAACGCCTTTCATTGCTTGCCACGGAGGGTGAGTGGTCAACGTGTCGGATTACCAAACAGACAAACAGTGTTAACGCCTTTCATTGCTTGCCACGGTGGGTGAGTGGTCAACGTGTCGGATTACCAAACAGACAAACAGTGTTAACGCCTTTCATTGCTTGCCACGGTGAGTGAGTGGTCAACGTGTCGGATTACCAAACAGACAAACAGTGTTAACGCCTTTCATTGCTTGCCACGGTGGGTGAGTGGTCAACGTGTCGGATTACCAAACAGACAAACAGTGTTAACGCCTTTCATTGCTTGCCACGGTGGGTGAGTGGTCAACGTGTCGGATTACCAAACAGACAAACAGTGTTAACGCCTTTCATTGCTTGCCACGGTGGGTGAGTGGTCAACGTGTCGGATTACCAAACAGACAAACAGTGTTAACGCCTTTCATTGCTTGCCACGGTGGGTGAGTGGTCAACGTGTCGGATTACCAAACAGACAAACAGTGTTAACGCCTTTCATTGCTTGCCACGGTGAGTGATCGATCAACGTGTCGGATTACCAAACAGACAAACAGTGTTAAAGCCTTTCATTGCTTGCCACGGTGGGTGAGTGGTCAACGTGTCGGATTACCAAACAGACAAACAGTGTTAACGCCTTTCATTGCTTGCCACGGTGAGTG
Organism: Meconema thalassinum; assembly: GCA_946902985.2. NCBI lineage: Eukaryota > Metazoa > Arthropoda > Insecta > Orthoptera > Tettigoniidae > Meconema > Meconema thalassinum. The sequence continues at coordinate 169,604,490 of OX336396.1, forward strand.
AGTGGTCAACGTGTCGGAATACCAAACAGACAAACAGTGTTAACGCCTTTCATTGCTTGCCACGGTGAGTGAGTGGTCAACGTGTCGGATTACCAAACAGACAAACAGTGTTAACGCCTTTCATTGCTTGCCACGGTGGGTGAGTGGTCAACGTGTCGGATTACCAAACAGACAAACAGTGTTAACGCCTTTCATTGCTTGCCACGGTGGGTGAGTGGTCAACGTGTCGGATTACCAAACAGACAAACAGTGTTAACGCCTTTCATTGCTTGCCACGGTGAGTGAGTGGTCAACGTGTCGGATTACCAAACAGACAAACAGTGTTAACGCCTTTCATTGCTTTCCACGGTGGGTGAGTTGTCAACGTGTCGGATTACCAAACAGACAAACAGTGTTAACGCCTTTCATTGCTTGCCACGGCGAGTGAGTGGTCAACGTGTCGGATTACCAAACAGACAAACAGTGTTAACGCCTTTCATTGCTTGCCACGGTGGGTGAGTGGTCAACGTGTCGGATTACCAAACAGACAAACAGTGTTAACGCCTTTCATTGCTTGCCACGGTGAGTGAGTGGTCAACGTGTCGGATTACCAAACAGACAAACAGTGTTAACGCCTTTCATTGCTTGCCACGGTGAGTGAGTGGTCAACGTGTCGGATTACCAAACAGACAAACAGTGTTAACGCCTTTCATTGCTTGCCACGGTGGGTGAATGGTCAACGTGTCGGATTACCAAACAGACAAACAGTGTTAACGCCTTTCATTGCTTGCCACGGTGGGTGAGTGGTCAACGTGTCGGATTACCAAACAGACAACCAGTGTTAACGCCTTTCATTGCTTGCCACGGTGAGTGAGTGGTCAACGTGTCGGATTACCAAACAGACAAACACTGTTAACGCCTTTCATTGCTTGCCACGGTGGGTGAGTGGTCAACGTGTCGGATTACCAAACAGACAAACAGTGTTAACGCCTTTCATTGCTTGCCACGGTGAGTGAGTGGTCAACGTGTCGGATTACCAAACAGACAAACAGTGTTAACGCCTTTCATTGCTTGCCACGGTGGGTGAGTGGTCAACGTGTCGGATTACCAAACAGACAAACAGTGTTAACGCCTTTCATTGCTTGCCACGGTGGGTGAGTGGTCAACGTGTCGGATTACCAAACAGACAAACAGTGTTAACGCCTTTCATTGCTTGCCACGGTGGGTGAGTGGTCAACGTGTCGGATTACCAAACAGACAAACAGTGTTAACGCCTTTCATTGCTTGCCACGGTGGGTGAATGGTCAACGTGTCGGATTACCAAACAGACAATCAGTGTTAACGCCTTTCATTGCTTGCCACGGTGGGTGAGTGGTCAACGTGTCGGATTACCAAACAGACAAACAGTGTTAACGCCTTTCATTGCTTGCCACGGTGAGTGAGTGGTCAACGTGTCGGATTACCCAACAGACAAACAGTGTTAACGCCTTTCAATGCTTGCCACGGTGGGTGAGTGGTCAACGTGTCGGATTACCAAACAGACAAACAGTGTTAACGCCTTTCATTGCTTGCCACGGTGAGTGAGTGGTCAATGTGTCGGATTACCAAACAGACAAACAGTGTTAACGCCTTTCATTGCTTGCCACGGTGGGTGAGTGGTCAACGTGTCGGATTACCAAACAGACAAACAGTGTTAACGCCTTTCATTGCTTGCCACGGTGGGTGAGTGGTCAACGTGTCGGATTACCAAACAGACAAACAGTGTTAACGCCTTTCATTGCTTGCCACGGTGAGTGAGTGGTCAACGTGTCGGATTACCAAACAGACAAACAGTGTTAACGCCTTTCATTGCTTGCCACGGTGGGTGAGTGGTCAACGTGTCGGATTACCAAACAGACAAACAGTGTTAACGCCTTTCATTGCTTGCCACGGTGGGTGAGTGGTCAACGTGTCGGATTACCAAACAGACAAACAGTGTTAACGCCTTTCATTGCTTGCCACGGTGAGTGAGTGGTCAACGTGTCGGATTACCAAACAGACAAACAGTGTTAACGCCTTTCATTGCTTGCCACGGTGGGTGAGTGGTTAACGTGTCGGATTACCAAACAGACAAACAGTGTTAACGCCTTTCATTGCTTGCCACGGTGAGTGAGTGGTCAACGTGTCGGATTACCAAACAGACAAACAGTGTTAACGCCTTTCATTGCTTGCCACGGTGGGTGAGTGGTCAACGTGTCGGATTACCAAACAGACAAACAGTGTTAACGCCTTTCATTGCTTGCCACGGTGAGTGAGTGGTCAACGTGTCGGATTACCAAACAGACAAACAGTGTTAACGCCTTTCATTGCTTGCCACGGTGGGTGAGTGGTTAACGTGTCGGATTAACAAACAGACAAACAGTGTTAACGCCATTCATTGCTTGCCACGGTGGGTGAGTGGTCAACGTGTCGGATTACCAAACAGACAAACAGTGTTAACGCCTTTCATTGCTTGCCACGGTGAGTGAGTGGTCAACGTGTCGGATTACCAAACAGACAAACAGTGTTAACGCCTTTCATTGCTTGCCACGGTGGGTGAGTGGTCAACGTGTCGGATTACCAAACAGACAAACAGTGTTAACGCCTTTCATTGCTTGCCACGGTGAGTGAGTGGTCAACGTGTCGGATTACCAAACAGACAAACAGTGTTAACGCCTTTCATTGCTTGCCACGGTGAGTGAGTGGTCAACGTGTCGGATTACCAAACAGACAAACAGTGTTAACGCCTTTCATTGCTTGCCACGGTGGGTGAGTGGTCAACGTGTCGGATTACCAAACAGACAAACAGTGTTAACGCCTTTCATTGCTTGCCACGGTGAGTGAGTGGTCAACGTGTCGGATTACCAAACAGACAAACAGTGTTAACGCCTTTCATTGCTTGCCACGGTGGGTGAGTGGTCAACGTGTCGGATTACCAAACAGACAAACAGTGTTAACGCCTTTCATTGCTTGCCACGGTGGGTGAGTGGTCAACGTGTCGGATTACCAAACAGACAAACAGTGTTAACGCCTTTCATTGCTTGCCACGGTGAGTGAGTGGTCAACGTGTCGGATTACCAAACAGACAAACAGTGTTAACGCCTTTCATTGCTTGCCACGGTGGGTGAGTGGTCAACGTGTCGGATTACCAAACAGACAAACAGTGTTAACGCCTTTCATTGCTTGCCACGGTGGGTGAGTGGTCAACGTGTCGGATTACCAAACAGACAAACAGTGTTAACGCCTTTCATTGCTTGCCACGGTGGGTGAGTGGTCAACGTGTCGGATTACCAAACAGACAAGCAGTGTTAACGCCTTTCATTGCTTGCCACGGTGGGTGAGTGGTCAACGTGTCGGATTACCAAACAGACAAACAGTGTTAACGCCTTTCATTGCTTGCCACGGTGGGTGAGTGGTCAACGTGTCGGATTACCAAACAGACAAACAGTGTTAACGCCTTTCATTGCTTGCCACGGTGGGTGAGTGGTCAACGTGTCGGATTACCAAACAGACAAACAGTGTTAACGCCTTTCATTGCTTGCCACGGTGAGTGAGTGGTCAACGTGTCGGATTACCAAACAGACAAACAGTGTTAACGCCTTTCATTGCTTGCCACGGTGGGTGAGTGGTCAACGTGTCGGATTACCAAACAGACAAACAGTGTTAACGCCTTTCATTGCTTGCTACGGTGAGTGAGGGGTCAACGTGTCGGATTACCAAACAGACAAACAGTGTTAACGCCTTTCATTGCTTGCCACGGTGAGTGAGTGGTCAACGTGTCGGATTACCAAACAGACAAACAGTGTTAACGCCTTTCATTGCTTGCCACGGTGGATGAGTGGTCAACGTGTCGGATTACCAAACAGACAAACAGTGTTAACGCCTTTCATTGCTTGCCACGGTGAGTGAGTGGTCAACGTGTCGGATTACCAAACAGACAAACAGTGTTAACGCCTTTCATTGCTTGCCACGGTGGGTGAGTGGTCAACGTGTCGGATTACCAAACAGACAAACAGTGTTAACGCCTTTCATTGCTTGCCACGGTGAGTGAGTGGTCAACGTGTCGGATTACCAAACAGACAAACAGTGTTAACGCCTTTCATTGCTTGCCACGGTGGGTGAGTGGTCAACGTGTCGGATTACCAAACAGACAAACAGTGTTAACGCCTTTCATTGCTTGCCACGGTGGGTGAATGGTCAACGTGTCGGATTACCAAACAGACAATCAGTGTTAACGCCTTTCATTGCTTGCCACGGTGGGTGAGTGGTCAACGTGTCGGATTACCAAACAGACAAACAGTGTTAACGCCTTTCATTGCTTGCCACGGTGAGTGAGTGGTCAACGTGTCGGATTACCCAACAGACAAACAGTGTTAACGCCTTTCAATGCTTGCCACGGTGGGTGAGTGGTCAACGTGTCGGATTACCAAACAGACAAACAGTGTTAACGCCTTTCATTGCTTGCCACGGTGAGTGAGTGGTCAATGTGTCGGATTACCAAACAGACAAACAGTGTTAACGCCTTTCATTGCTTGCCACGGTGGGTGAGTGGTCAACGTGTCGGATTACCAAACAGACAAACAGTGTTAACGCCTTTCATTGCTTGCCACGGTGGGTGAGTGGTCAACGTGTCGGATTACCAAACAGACAAACAGTGTTAACGCCTTTCATTGCTTGCCACGGTGAGTGAGTGGTCAACGTGTCGGATTACCAAACAGACAAACAGTGCTAACGCCTTTCATTGCTTGCCACGGTGGGTGAGTGGTCAACGTGTCGGATTACCAAACAGACAAACAGTGTTAACGCCTTTCATTGCTTGCCACGGTGGGTGAGTGGTTAACGTGTCGGATTACCAAACAGACAAACAGTGTTAACGCCTTTCATTGCTTGCCACGGTGGGTGAGTGGTCAACGTGTCGGATTACCAAACAGACAAACAGTGTTAACGCCTTTCATTGCTTGCCACGGTGAGTGAGTGGTCAACGTGTCGGATTACCAAACAGACAAACAGTGTTAACGCCTTTCATTGCTTGCCACGGTGGGTGAGTGGTTAACGTGTCGGATTACCAAACAGACAAACAGTGTTAACGCCTTTCATTGCTTGCCACGGTGAGTGAGTGGTCAACGTGTCGGATTACCAAACAGACAAACAGTGTTAACGCCTTTCATTGCTTGCCACGGTGGGTGAGTGGTCAACGTGTCCGATTACCAAACAGACAAAGAGTGTTAACGCCTTTCATTGCTTGCCACGGTGAGTGAGTGGTCAACGTGTCGGATTACCAAACAGACAAACAGTGTTAACGCCTTTCATTGCTTGCCACGGTGGGTGAGTGGTCAACGTGTCGGATTACCAAACAGACAAACAGTGTTAACGCCTTTCATTGCTTGCCACGGTGAGTGAGTGGTCAACGTGTCGGATTACCAAACAGACAAACAGTGTTAACGCCTTTCATTGCTTGCCACGGTGAGTGAGTGGTCAACGTGTCGGATTACCAAACAGACAAACAGTGTTAACGCCTTTCATTGCTTGCCACGGTGGGTGAGTGGTCAACGTGTCGGATTACCAAACAGACAAACAGTGTTAACGCCTTTCATTGCTTGCCACGGTGAGTGAGTGGTCAACGTGTCGGATTACCAAACAGACAAACAATGTTAACGCCTTTCATTGCTTGCCACGGTGGGTGAGTGGTCAACGTGTCGGATTACCAAACAGACAAACAGTGTTAACGCCTTTCATTGCTTGCCACGGTGGGTGAGTGGTCATCGTGTCGGATTACCAAACAGACAAACAGTGTTAACGCCTTTCATTGCTTGCCACGGTGAGTGAGTGGTCAACGTGTCGGATTACCAAACAGACAAACAGTGTTAACGCCTTTCATTGCTTGCCACGGTGGGTGAGTGGTCAACGTGTCGGATTACCAAACTGACAAACAGTGTTAACGCCTTTCATTGCTTGCCACGGTGGGTGAGTGGTCAACGTGTCGGATTACCAAACAGACAAACAGTGTTAACGCCTTTCATTGCTTGCCACGGTGGGTGAGTGGTCAACGTGTCGGATTACCAAACAGACAAGCAGTGTTAACGCCTTTCATTGCTTGCCACGGTGGGTGAGTGGTCAACGTGTCGGATTACCAAACAGACAAACAGTGTTAACGCCTTTCATTGCTTGCCACGGTGGGTGAGTGGTCAACGTGTCGGATTACCAAACAGACAAACAGTGTTAACGCCTTTCATTGCTTGCCACGGTGGGTGAGTGGTCAACGTGTCGGATTACCAAACAGACAAACAGTGTTAACGCCTTTCATTGCTTGCCACGGTGAGTGAGTGGTCAACGTGTCGGATTACCAAACAGACAAACAGTGTTAACGCCTTTCATTGCTTGCCACGGTGGGTGAGTGGTCAACGTGTCGGATTACCAAACAGACAAACAGTGTTAACGCCTTTCATTGCTTGCCACGGTGAGTGAGGGGTCAACGTGTCGGATTACCAAACAGACAAACAGTGTTAACGCCTTTCATTGCTTGCCACGGTGAGTGAGTGGTCAACGTGTCGGATTACCAAACAGACAAACAGTGTTAACGCCTTTCATTGCTTGCCACGGTGGATGAGTGGTCAACGTGTCGGATTACCAAACAGACAAACAGTGTTAACGCCTTTCATTGCTTGCCACGGTGAGTGAGTGGTCAACGTGTCGGATTACCAAACAGACAAACAGTGTTAACGCCTTTCATTGCTTGCCACGGTGGGTGAGTGGTCAACGTGTCGGATTACCAAACAGACAAACAGTGTTAACGCCTTTCATTGCTTGCCACGGTGAGTGAGTGGTCAACGTGTCGGATTACCAAACAGACAAACAGTGTTAACGCCTTTCATTGCTTGCCACGGTGGGTGAGTGGTCAACGTGTCGGATTACCAAACAGACAAACAGTGTTAACGCCTTTCATTGCTTGCCACGGTGGGTGAGTGGTCAACGTGTCGGATTACCAAACAGACAAACAGTGTTAACGCCTTTCATTGCTTGCCACGGTGAGTGAGTGGTCAACGTGTCGGATTACCAAACAGACAAACAGTGTTAACGCCTTTCATTGCTTGCCACGGTGGGTGAGTGGTCAACGTGTCGGATTACCAAACAGACAAACAATGTTAACGCCTTTCATTGCTTGCCACGGTGGGTGAGTGGTCAACATGTCGGATTACCAAACAGACAAACAGTGTTAACGCCTTTCATTGCTTGCCACGGTGAGTGAGTGGTCAACGTGTCGGATTACCAAACAGACAAACAGTGTTAGCGCCTTTCATTGCTTGCCACGGTGGGTGAGTGGTCAACGTGTCGGATTACCAAACAGACAAACAGTGTTAACGCCTTTCATTGCTTGCCACGGTGAGTGAGTGGTGAACGTGTCGGATTACCAAACAGACAAACAGTGTTAACGCCTTTCATTGCTTGCCACGGTGGGTGAGTGGTCAACGTGTCGGATTACCAAACAGACAAACAGTGTTAACGCCTTTCATTGCTTGCCACGGTGAGTGAGTGGTCAACGTGTCAGATTACCAAACAGACAAACAGTGTTAACGCCTTTCATTGCTGGTCACGGTGGGTGAGTGGTCAACGTGTCGGATTACCAAACAGACAAACAGTGTTAACGCCTTTCATTGCTTGCCACGGTGAGTGAGTGGTCAATGTGTTGGATTACCAAACAGACAAACAGTGTTAACGCCTTTCATTGCTTGCCACGGTGAGTGAGTGGTCAACGTGTCGGATTACCAAACTGACAAACAGTGTTAACGCCTTTCATTGCTTGCCACGGTGAGTGAGTGGTCAACGTGTCGGATTACCAAACAGACAAACAGTGTTAACGCCTTTCATTGCTTGCCACGGTGGGTGAGTGGTCAACGTGTCGGATTACCAAACAGACAAACAGTGTTAACGCCTTTCAGTGCTTGCCACGGTGAGTGAGTGGTCAACGTGTCGGATTACCAAACAGACAAACAGTGTTAACGCCTTTCATTGCTTGCCACGGTGGGTGAGTGGTCAACGTGTCGGATTACCAAACAGACAAACAGTGTTAACGCCTTTCATTGCTTGCCACTGTGGGTGAGTGGTCAACGTGTCGGATTACCAAACAGACAAACAGTGTTAACGCCTTTCATTGCTTGCCACGGTGGGTGAGTGGTCAACGTGTCGGATTACCAAACAGACAAACAGTGTTAACGCCTTTCATTGCTTGCCACGGTGAGTGAGTGGTCAACGTGTCGGATTACCAAACAGACAAACAGTGTTAACGCCTTTCATTGCTTGCCACGGTGGGTGAGTGGTCAACGTGTCGGATTACCAAACAGACAAACAGTGTTAACGCCTCTCATTTCTTGCCACGGTGGGTGAGTGGTCAACGTGTCGGATTACCAAACAGACAAACAGTGTTAACGCCTTTCATTGCTTGCCACGGTGGGTGAGTGGTCAACGTGTTGGATTACCAAACAGACAAACAGTGTTAACGCCTTTCATTGCTTGCCACGGTGGGTGAGTGGTCAACGTGTCGGATTACCAAACAGACAAACAGTGTTAACGCCTTTCATTGCTTGCCACGGTGGGTGAGTGGTCAACGTGTCGGATTACCAAACAGACAAACAGTGTTAACGCCTTTCATTGCTTGCCACGGTGGGTGAGTGGTCAACGTGTCGGATTACCAAACAGACAAACAGTGTTAACGCCTTTCATTGCTTGCCACGGTGAGTGAGTGGTCAACGTGTCGGATTACCAAACAGACAAACAGTGTTAACGCCTTTCATTGCTTGCCACGGTGAGTGAGTGGTCAACGTGTCGGATTACCAAACAGACAAACAGTGTTAACGCCTTTCATTGCTTGCCACGGAGGGTGAGTGGTCAACGTGTCGGATTACCAAACAGACAAACAGTGTTAACGAGTTTCATTGCTTGCCACGGTGAGTGAGTGGTCAACGTGTCGGATTACCAAACAGACAAACAGTGTTAACGCCTTTCATTGCTTGCCACGGTGGGTGAGTGGACAACGTGTCGGATTACCAGACAGACAAACAGTGTTAACGCCTTTCATTGCTTGCCACGGTGGGTGAGTGGTCAACGTGTCGGATTACCAAACAGACAAACAGTGTTAACGCCTTTCATTGCTTGCCACGGTGGGTGAGTGGTCAACGTGTCGGATTACCAAACAGACAAACAGTGTTAACGCCTTTCATTGCTTGCCACGGTGGGTGAGTGGTCAACGTGTCGGATTACCAAACAGACAAACAGTGTTAACGCCTTTCATTGCTTGCCACGGTGGGTGAGTGGTCAACGTGTCGGATTACCAAACAGACAAACAGTGTTAACGCTTTTCATTGCTTGCCACGGTGAGTGAGTGGTCAACGTGTCGGATTACCAAACAGACAAACAGTGTTAACGCCTTTCATTGCTTGCCACGGTGAGTGAGTGGTCAACGTGTCGGATTACCAAACAGACAAACAGTGTTAACGCCTTTCATTGCTTGCCACGGTGGGTGAGTGGTCAACGTGTCGGATTACCAAACAGACAAACAGTGTTAACGCCTTTCATTGCTTGCCACGGTGGGTGAGTGGTCAACGTGTCGGATTACCAAACAGACAAACAGTGTTAACGCCTTTCATTGCTTGCCTCGGTGAGTGAGTGGTCAACGTGTCGGATTACCAAACAGACAAACAGTGTTAACGCCTTTCATTGCTTGCCACGGTGGGTGAGTGGTCAACGTGTCGGATTACCAAACAGACAAACAGTGTTAACGCCTTTCATTGCTTGCCACGGTGGGTGAGTGGTCAACGTGTCGGATTACCAAACAGACAAACAGTGTTAACGCCTTTCATTGCTTGCCACGGTGAGTGAGTGGTCAACGTGTCGGATTACCAAACAGACAAACAGTGTTAACGCCTTTCATTGCTTGCCACGGTGGGTGAGTGGTCAACGTGTCGGATTACCAAACAAACAGTGTTAACGCCTTTCATTGCTTGCCACGGTGGGTGAGTGGTCAACGTGTCGGATTACCAAACAGACAAACAGTGTTAACGCCTTTCATTGCTTGCCACGGTGGGTGAGTGGTCAACGTGTCGGATTACCAAACAGACAAACAGTGTTAACGCCTTTCATTGCTTGCCACGGTGAGTGAGTGGTCAACGTGTCGGATTACCAAACAGACAAACAGTGTTAACGACTTTCATTGCTTGCCACGGTGGGTGAGTGGTCAACGTGTCGGATTACCAAACAGACAAACAGTGTTAACGCCTTTCATTGCTTGCCACGGTGGGTGAGTGGTCAACGTGTCGGATTACCAAACAGACAAACAGTGTTAACGCCTTTCATTGCTTGCCACGGTGAGTGAGTGGTCAACGTGTCGGATTACCAAACAGACAAACAGTGTTAACGCCTTTCATTGCTTGCCACGGTGAGTGAGTGGTCAACGTGTCGGATTACCAAACAGACAAACAGTGTTAACGCCTTTCATTGCTTGCCACGGTGGGTGAGTGGTCAACTTGTCGGATTACCAAACAGACAAACAGTGTTAACGCCTTTCATTGCTTGCCACGGTGGGTGAGTTGTCAACGTGTCGGATTACCAAACAGACAAACAGTGTTAACGCCTTTCATTGCTTGCCACGGTGAGTGAGTGGTCAACGTGTCGGATTACCAAACAGACAAAAAGTGTTAACGCCTTTCATTGCTTGCCACGGTGGGTGAGTGGTCAACGTGTCGGATTACCAAACAGACAAACAGTGTTAACGCCTTTCATTGCTTGCCACGGTGAGTGAGTGGTCAACGTGTCGGATTACCAAACAGAGAAACAGTGTTAACGCCTTTCATTGCTTGCCACGGTGGGTGAGTGGTCAACGTGTCGGATTACCAAACAGACAAACAGTGTTAACGCCTTTCATTGCTTGCCACGGTGGGTGAGTGGTCAACGTGTCGGATTACCAAACAGACAAACAGTGTTAACGCCTTTCATTGCTTGCCACGGTGGGTGAGTGGTCAACGTGTCGGATTACCAAACAGACAAACAGTGTTAACGCCTTTCATTGCTTGCCACGGTGAGTGAGTGGTCAACGTGTCGGATTACCAAACAGACAAACAGTGTTAACGCCTTTCATTGCTTGCCACGGTGAGTGAGTGGTCAACGTGTCGGATTACCAAACAGACAAACAGTGTTAACGCCTTTCATTGCTTGCCACGGTGGGTGAGTGGTCAACGTGTCGGATTACCAAACAGACAAACAGTGTTAACGCCTTTCATTGCTTGCCACGGTGGGTGAGTGGTCAACGTGTCGGATTACCAAACAGACAAACAGTGTTAACGCCTTTCATTGCTTGCCACGGTGGGTGAGTGGTCAACGTGTCGGATTACCAAACAGACAAACAGTGTTAACGCCTTTCATTGCTTGCCACGGTGGGTGAGTGGTCAACGTGTCGGATTACCAAACAGACAAACAGTGTTAACGCTATTCATTGCTTGCCACGGTGAGTGAGTGGTCAACGTGTCGGATTACCAAACAGACAAACAGTGTTAACGCCTTTCATTGCTTGCCACGGTGGGTGAGTGGTCAACGTGTCGGATTACCAAACAGACAAACAGTGTTAACGCCTTTCATTGCTTGCCACGGTGGGTGAGTGGTCAACGTGTTGGATTACCAAACAGACAAACAGTGTTAACGCCTTTCATTGCTTGCCACGGTGGGTGAGTGGTCAACGTGTCGGATTACCAAACAGACAAACAGTGTTAACGCCTTTCATTGCTTGCCACGGTGGGTGAGTGGTCAACGTGTCGGATTACCAACCAGACAAACAGTGTTAACGCCTTTCATTGCTTGCCACGGTGAGTGAGTGGTCAACGTGTCGGATTACCAAACAGACAAACAGTGTTAACGCCTTTCATTGCTTGCCACGGTGGGTGAGTGGTCAACGTGTCGGATTACCAAACAGACAAACAGTGTTAACGCCTTTCATTGCTTGCCACGGTGAGTGAGTGGTCAACGTGTCGGAATACCAAACAGACAAACAGTGTTAACGCCTTTCATTGCTTGCCACGGTGAGTGAGTGGTCAACGTGTCGGATTACCAAACAGACAAACAGTGTTAACGCCTTTCATTGCTTGCCACGGTGGGTGAGTGGTCAACGTGTCGGATTACCAAACAGACAAACAGTGTTAACGCCTTTCATTGCTTGCCACGGTGGGTGAGTGGTCAACGTGTCGGATTACCAAACAGACAAACAGTGTTAACGCCTTTCATTGCTTGCCACGGTGAGTGAGTGGTCAACGTGTCGGATTACCAAACAGACAAACAGTGTTAACGCCTTTCATTGCTTGCCACGGTGGGTGAGTTGTCAACGTGTCGGATTACCAAACAGACAAACAGTGTTAACGCCTTTCATTGCTTGCCACGGTGAGTGAGTGGTCAACGTGTCGGATTACCAAACAGACAAACAGTGTTAACGCCTTTCATTGCTTGCCACGGTGGGTGAGTGGTCAACGTGTCGGATTACCAAACAGACAAACAGTGTTAACGCCTTTCATTGCTTGCCACGGTGGGTGAGTGGTCAACGTGTCGGATTACCAAACAGACAAACAGTGTTAACGCCTTTCATTGCTTGCCACGGTGAGTGAGTGGTCAACGTGTCGGATTACCAAACAGACAAACAGTGTTAACGCCTTTCATTGCTTGCCACGGTGGGTGAGTTGTCAACGTGTCGGATTACCAAACAGACAAACAGTGTTAACGCCTTTCATTGCTTGCCACGGTGAGTGAGTGGGCAACGTGTCGGATTACCAAACAGACAAACAGTGTTAACGCCTTTCATTGCTTGCCACGGTGGGTGAGTGGTCAACGTGTCGGATTACCAAACAGACAAACAGTGTTAACGCCTTTCATTGCTTGCCACGGTGGGTGAGTGGTCAACGTGTCGGATTACCAAACAGACAAACAGTGTTAACGCCTTTCATTGCTTGCCACGGTGAGTGAGTGGTCAACGTGTCGGATTACCAAACAGACAAACAGTGTTAACGCCTTTCATTGCTTGCCACGGTGGGTGAGTGGTCAACGTGTCGGATTACCAAACAGACAAACAGTGTTAACGCCTTTCATTGCTTGCCACGGTGAGTGAGTGGTCAACGTGTCGGATTACCAAACAGACAAACAGTGTTAACGCCTTTCATTGCTTGCCACGGTGGGTGAGTGGTCAACGTGTCGGATTACCAAACAGACAAACAGTGTTAACGCCTTTCATTGCTTGCCACGGTGGGTGAGTGGTCAACGTGTCGGATTACCAAACAGACAAACAATGTTAACGCCTTTCATTGCTTGCCACGGTGGGTGAGTGGTCAACGTGTCGGATTACCAAACAGACAAACAGTGTTAACGCCTTTCATTGCTTGCCACGGTGGGTGAATGGTCAACGTGTCGGATTACCAAACAGACAAACAGTGTTAACGCCTTTCATTGCTTGCCACGGTTGGTGAGTGGTCAACGTGTCGGATTACCAAACAGACAAACAGTGTTAACGCCTTTCATTGCTTGCCACGGTGAGTGAGTGGTCAACGTGTCGGATTACCCAACAGACAAACAGGGTTAACGCCTTTCATTGCTTGCCACGGTGGGTGAGTGGTCAACGTGTCGGATTACCAAACAGACAAACAGTGTTAACGCCTTTCATTGCTTGCCACGGTGAGTGAGTGGTCAATGTGTCGGATTACCAAACAGACAAACAGTGTTAACGCCTTTCATTGCTTGCCACGGTGGGTGAGTGGTCAACGTGTCGGATTACCAAACATACAAACAGTGTTAACGCCTTTCATTGCTTGCCACGGTGAGTGAGTGGTCAACGTGTCGGATTACCAAACAGACAAACAGTGTTAACGCCATTCATTGCTTGCCACGGTGGGTGAGTGGTCAACGTGTCGGATTACCAAACAGACAAACAGTGTTAACGCCTTTCATTGCTTGCCACGGTGGGTGAGTGGTCAACGTGTCGGATTACCAAACAGAAAAACAGTGTTAACGCCTTTCATTGCTTGCCACGGTGAGTGAGTGGTCAACGTGTCGGATTACCAAACAGACAAACAGTGTTAACGCCTTTCATTGCTTGCCACGGTGGGTGAGTGGTCAACGTGTCGGATTACCAAACAGACAAACAGTGTTAACGCCTTTCATTGCTTGCCACGGTGGGTGAGTGGTTAACGTGTCGGATTACCAAACAGACAAACAGTGTTAACGCCTTTCATTGCTTGCCACGGTGGGTGAGTGGTCAACGTGTCGGATTACCAAACAGACAAACAGTGTTAACGCCTTTCATTGCTTGCCACGGTGAGTGAGTGGTCAACGTGTCGGATTACCAAACAGACAAACAGTGTTAACGCCTTTCATTGCTTGCCACGGTGGGGGAGTGGTTAACGTGTCGGATTAACAAACAGACAAACAGTGTTAACGCCTTTCATTGCTTGCCACGGTGAGTGAGTGGTCAACGTGTCGGATTACCAAACAGACAAACAGTGTTAACGCCTTTCGTTGCTTGCCACGGTGGGTGAGTGGTCAACGTGTCGGATTACCAAACAGACAAACAGTGTTAACGCCTTTCATTGCTTGCCACGGTGAGTGAGTGGTCAACGTGTCGGATTACCAAACAGACAAACAGTGTTAACGCCTTTCATTGCTTGCCACGGTGGGTGAGTGGTTAACGTGTCGGATTACCAAACAGACAAACAGTGTTAACGCCTTTCATTGCTTGCCACGGTGGGTGAGTGGTCAACGTGTCGGATTACCAAACAGACAAACAGTGTTAACGCCTTTCATTGCTTGCCACGGTGAGTGAGTGGTCAACGTGTCGGATTACCAAACAGACAAACAGTGTTAACGCCTTTCATTGCTTGCCACGGTGGGTGAGTGGTCAACGTGTCGGATTACCAAACATACAAACAGTGTTAACGCCTTTCATTGCTTGCCACGGTGAGTGAGTGGTCAACGTGTCGGATTACCAAACAGACAAACAGTGTTAACGCCTTTCATTGCTTGCCACGGTGGGTGAGTGGTCAACGTGTCGGATTACCAAACAGACAAACAGTGTTAACGCCTTTCATTGCTTGCCACGGTGGGTGAGTGGTCAACGTGTCGGATTACCAAACAGACAAACAGTGTTAACGCCTTTCATTGCTTGCCACGGTGAGTGAGTGGTCAACGTGTCGGATTACCAAACAGACAAACAGTGTTAACGCCTTTCATTGTTTGCCACGGTGGGTGAGTGGTCAACGTGTCGGATTACCAAACAGACAAACAGTGTTAACGCCTTTCATTGCTTGCCACGGTGGGTGAGTGGTCAACGTGTCGGATTACCAAACAGACAAACAGTGTTAACGCCTTTCATTGCTTGCCACGGTGGGTGAGTGGTCAACGTGTCGGATTACCAAACAGACAAACAGTGTTAACGCCTTTCATTGCTTGCCTCGGTGGGTGAGTGGTCAACGTGTCGGATTACCAAACAGACAAACAGTGTTAACGCCTTTCATTGCTTGCCACGGTGGGTGAGTGGTCAACGTGTCGGATTACCAAACAGACAAACAGTGTTAACGCCTTTCATTGCTTGCCACGGTGAGTGAGTGGTCAACGTGTCGGATTACCAAACAGACAAACAGTGTTAACGCCTTTCATTGCTTGCCACGGTGGGTGAGTGGTCAACGTGTCGGATTACCAAACAGACAAACAGTGTTAACGCCTTTCATTGCTTGCCACGGTGAGTGAGGGGTCAACGTGTCGGATTACCAAACAGACAAACAGTGTTAACGCCTTTCATTGCTTGCCACGGTGAGTGAGTGGTCAACGTGTCGGATTACCAAACAGACAAACAGTGTTAACGCCTTTCATTGCTTGCCACGGTGGATGAGTGGTCAACGTGTCGGATTACCAAACAGACAAACAGTGTTAACGCCTTTCATTGCTTGCCACGGTGAGTGAGTGGTCAACGCGTCGGATTACCAAACAGACAAACAGTGTTAACGCCTTTCATTGCTTGCCACGGTGGGTGAGTGGTCAACGTGTCGGATTACCAAACAGACAAACAGTGTTAACGCCTTTCATTGCTTGCCACGGTGAGTGAGTGGTCAACGTGTCGGATTACCAAACAGACAAACAGTGTTAACGCCTTTCATTGCTTGCCACGGTGGGTGAGTGGTCAACGTGTCGGATTACCAAACAGACAAACAGTGTTAACGCCTTTCATTGCTTGCCACGGTGAGTGAGTGGTCAACGTGTCGGATTACCAAACAGACAAACAGTGTTAACGCCTTTCATTGCTTGCCACGGTGGGTGAGTGGTCAACGTGACGGATTACCAAACAGACAAACAGTGTTAACGCCTTTCATTGCTTGCCACGGTGGGTGAGTGGTTAACGTGTCGGATTACCAAACAGAAAAACAGTGTTAACGCCTTTCATTGCTTGCCACGGTGAGTGAGTGGTCAACGTGTCGGATTACCAAACAGACAAACAGTGTTAACGCCTTTCATTGCTTGCCACGGTGGGTGAGTGGTTAACGTGTCGGATTACCAAACAGACAAACAGTGTTAACGCCTTTCATTGCTTGCCACGGTGGGTGAGTGGTCAACGTGTCGGATTACCAAACAGACAAACAGTGTTAACGCCTTTCATTGCTTGCCACGGTGAGTGAGTGGTCAACGTGTCGGATTACCAAACAGACAAACAGTGTTAACGCCTTTCATTGCTTGCCACGGTGGGTGAGTGGTCAACGTGTCGGATTACCAAACAGACAAACAGTGTTAACGCCTTTCATTGCTTGCCACGGTGAGTGAGTGGTCAACGTGTCGGATTACCAAACAGACAAACAGTGTTAACGCCTTTCATTGCTTGCCACGGTGGGTGAGTGGTCAACGTGTCGGATTACCAAACAGACAAACAATGTTAACGCCTTTCATTGCTTGCCACGATGGGTGAGTGGTCAACGTGTCAGATTACCAAACACACAAACAGTGTTAACGCCTTTCATTGCTTGCCACGGTGAGTGAGTGGTCAACGTGTCGGATTACCAAACAGACAAACAGTGTTAACGCCTTTCATTGCTTGCCACGGTGGGTGAGTGGTCAACGTGTCGGATTACCAAACAGACAAACAGTGTTAACGCCTTTCATTGCTTGCCACGGTGAGTGAGTGGTGAACGTGTCGGATTACCAAACAGACAAACAGTGTTAACGCCTTTCATTGCTTGCCACGGTGGGTGAGTGGTCAACGTGTCGGATTACCAAACAGACAAACAGTGTTAACGCCTTTCATTGCTTGCCACGGTGAGTGAGTGGTCAACGTGTCGGATTACCAAACAGACAAACAGTGTTAACGCCTTTCATTGCTGGTCACGGTCTGTGAGTGGTCAACGTGTCGGATTACCAAACAGACAAACAGTGTTAACGCCTTTCATTGCTTGCCACGGTGAGTGAGTGGTCAACGTGTTGGATTACCAAACAGACAAACAGTGTTAACGCCTTTCATTGCTTGCCACGGTGAGTGAGTGGTCAACGTGTCGGATTACCAAACAGACAAACAGTGTTAACGCCTTTCATTGCTTGCCACGGTGAGTGAGTGGTCAACGTGTCGGATTACCAAACAGACAAACAGTGTTAACGCCTTTCATTGCTTGCCACGGTGGGTGAGTGGTCAACGTGTCGGATTACCAAACAGACAAGCAGTGTTAACGCCTTTCAGTGCTTGCCACGGTGAGTGAGTGGTCAACGTGTCGGATTACCAAACAGACAAACAGTGTTAACGCCTTTCATTGCTTGCCACGGTGAGTGAGTGGTCAACGTGTCGGATTACCAAACAGACAAACAGTGTTAACGCCTTTCATTGCTTGCCACTGTGGGTGAGTGGTCAACGTGTCGGATTACCAAACAGACAAACAGTGTTAACGCCTTTCATTGCTTGCCACGGTGGGTGAGTGGTCAACGTGTCGGATTACCAAACAGACAAATAGTGTTAACGCCTTTCATTGCTTGCCACGGTGAGTGAGTGGTCAACGTGTCGGATTACCAAACAGACAAACAGTGTTAACGCCTTTCATTGCTTGCCACAGTGGGTGAGTGGTCAACGTGTCGGATTACCAAACAGACAAACAGTGTTAACGCCTCTCATTTCTTGCCACGGTGGGTGAGTGGTCAACGTGTCGGATTACCAAACAGACAAACAGTGTTAACGCCTTTCATTGCTTGCCACGGTGGGTGAGTGGTCAACGTGTCGGATTACCAAACAGACAAAGAGTGTTAACGCCTTTCATTGCTTGCCACGGTGGGTGAGTGGTCAACGTGTCGGATTACCAAACAGAAAAACAGTGTTAACGCCTTTCATTGCTTGCCACGGTGGGTGAGTGGTCAACGTGTCGGATTACCAAACAGACAAACAGTGTTAACGCCTTTCATTGCTTGCCACGGTGAGTGAGTGGTCAACGTGTCGGATTACCAAACAGACAAACAGTGTTAACGCCTTTCATTGCTTGCCACGGTGAGTGAGTGGTCAACGTGTCGGATTACCAAACAGACAAACAGTGTTAACGCCCTTCATTGCTTGCCACGGTGAGTGAGTGGTCAACGTGTCGGATTACCAAACAGACAAACAGTGTTAACGCCTTTCATTGCTTGCCACGGTGAGTGAGTGGTCAACGTGTCGGATTACCAAACAGACAAACAGTGTTAACGCCTTTCATTGCTTGCCACGGTGAGTGAGTGGTCAACGTGTCGGATTACCAAACAGACAAACAGTGTTAACGCCTTTCATTGCTTGCCACGGTTGGTGAGTGGTCAACGTGTCGGATTACCAAACAGACAAACAGTGTCAACGCCTTTCATTGCTTGCCACGGTGAGTGAGTGGTCAACGTGTCGGATTACCAAACAGACAAACAGTGTTAACGCCTTTCATTGCTTGCCACGGTGAGTGAGTGGTCAACGTGTCGGATTACCAAACAGACAAACAGTGTTAACGCCTTTCATTGCTTGCCACGGTGAGTGAGTGGTCAACGTGTCGGATTACCAAACAGACAAACAGTGTTAACGCCTTTCATTGCTTGTCACGGTGGGTGAGTGGTCAACGTGTCGGATTACCAAACAGACAAACAGTGTTAACGCCTTTCATTGCTTGCCACCGTGGGTGAGTGGTCAACGTGTCGGATTACCATACAGACAAACAGTGTTAACGCCTTTCATTGCTTGCCACGGTGAGTGAGTGGTCAACGTGTCGGATTACCAAACAGACAAACAGTGTTAACGCCTTTCATTGCTTGCCACGGTGGGTGAGTGGTCAACGTGTCGGATTACCAAACAGACAAACAGTGTTAACGCCTTTCATTGCTTGCCACGGTGAGTGAGTGGTCAACGTGTCGGATTACCAAACAGACAAACAGTGTTAACGCCTTTCATTGCTTGCCACGGTGAGTGAGTGGTCAACGTGTCGGATTACCAAACAGACAAACAGTGTTAACGCCTTTCATTGCTTGCCACGGTGAGTGAGTGGTCAACGTGTCGGATTACCAAACAGACAAACAGTGTTAACGCCTTTCATTGCTTGCCACGGTGGGTGAGTGGTCAACGTGTCGGATTACCAAACAGACAAACAGTGTTAACGCCTTTCATTGCTTGCCACGGTGGGTGAGTGGTCAACGTGTCGGATTACCAAACAGACAAACAGTGTTAACGCCTTTCATTGCTTGCCACGGTGAGTGAGTGGTCAACGTGTCGGATTACCAAACAGACAAACAGTGTTAACGCCTTTCATTGCTTGCCACGGTGAGTGAGTGGTCAACGTGTCGGATTACCAAACAGACAAACAGTGTTAGCGCCTTTCATTGCTTGCCACGGTGAGTGAGTGGTCAACGTGTCGGATTACCAAACAGACAAACAGTGTTAACGCCTTTCATTGCTTGCCACGGTGAGTGAGTGGTCAACGTGTCGGATTACCAAACAGACAAACAGTGTTAACGCCTTTCATTGCTTGCCACGGTGGGTGAGTGGTCAACGTGTCGGATTACCAAACAGACAAACAGTGTTAACGCCTTTCATTGCTTGCCACGGTGGGTGAGTGGTCAACGTGTCGGATTACCAAACAGACAAACAGTGTTAACGCCTTTCATTGCTTGCCACGGTGAGTGAGTGGTCAACGTGTCGGATTACCAAACAGACAAACAGTGTTAACGCCTTTCATTGCTTGCCACGGTGAGTGAGTGGTCAACGTGTCGGATTACCAAACAGACAAACAGTGTTAACGCCTTTCATTGCTTGCCACGGTGGGTGAGTGGTCAACGTGTCGGATTACCAAACAGACAAACAGTGTTAACGCCTTTCATTGCTTGCCACGGTGAGTGAGTGGTCAACGTGTCGGATTACCAAACAGACAAACAGTGTTAACGCCTTTCATTGCTGGTCACGGTCTGTGAGTGGTCAACGTGTCGGATTACCAAACAGACAAACAGTGTTAACGCCTTTCATTGCTTGCCACGGTGAGTGAGTGGTCAACGTGTTGGATTACCAAACAGACAAACAGTGTTAACGCCTTTCATTGCTTGCCACGGTGAGTGAGTGGTCAACGTGTCGGATTACCAAACAGACAAACAGTGTTAACGCCTTTCATTGCTTGCCACGGTGAGTGAGTGGTCAACGTGTCGGATTACCAAACAGACAAACAGTGTTAACGCCTTTCATTGCTTGCCACGGTGGGTGAGTGGTCAACGTGTCGGATTACCAAACAGACAAACAGTGTTAACGCCTTTCAGTGCTTGCCACGGTGAGTGAGTGGTCAACGTGTCGGATTACCAAACAGACAAACAGTGTTAACGCCTTTCATTGCTTGCCACGGTGGGTGAGTGGTCAACGTGTCGGATTACCAAACAGACAAACAGTGTTAACGCCTTTCATTGCTTGCCACTGTGGGTGAGTGGTCAACGTGTCGGATTACCAAACAGACAAACAGTGTTAACGCCTTTCATTGCTTGCCACGGTGGGTGAGTGGTCAACGTGTCGGATTACCAAACAGACAAACAGTGTTAACGCCTTTCATTGCTTGCCACGGTGAGTGAGTGGTCAACGTGTCGGATTACCAAACAGACAAACAGTGTTAACGCCTTTCATTGCTTGCCACAGTGGGTGAGTGGTCAACGTGTCGGATTACCAAACAGACAAACAGTGTTAACGCCTCTCATTTCTTGCCACGGTGGGTGAGTGGTCAACGTGTCGGATTACCAAACAGACAAACAGTGTTAACGCCTTTCATTGCTTGCCACGGTGGGTGAGTGGTCAACGTGTCGGATTACCAAACAGACAAACAGTGTTAACGCCTTTCATTGCTTGCCACGGTGGGTGAGTGGTCAACGTGTCGGATTACCAAACGAACAAACAGTGTTAACGCCTTTCATTGCTTGCCACGGTGGGTGAGTGGTCAACGTGTCGGATTACCAAACAGACAAACAGTGTTAACGCCTTTCATTGCTTGCCACGGTGAGTGAGTGGTCAACGTGTCGGATTACCAAACAGACAAACAGTGTTAACGCCTTTCATTGCTTGCCACGGTGAGTGAGTGGTCAACGTGTCGGATTACCAAACAGACAAACAGTGTTAACGCCTTTCATTGCTTGCCACGGTGAGTGAGTGGTCAACGTGTCGGATTACCAAACAGACAAACAGTGTTAACGCCTTTCATTGCTTGCCACGGTGGGTGAGTGGTCAACGTGTCGGATTACCAAACAGACAAACAGTGTTAACGCCTTTCATTGCTTGCCACGGTGAGTGAGTGGTCAACGTGTCGGATTACCAAACAGACAAACAGTGTTAACGCCTTTCATTGCTTGCCACGGTGAGTGAGTGGTCAACGTGTCGGATTACCAAACAGACAAACAGTGTTAACGCCTTTCATTGCTTGCCACGGTGAGTGAGTGGTCAACGTGTCGGATTACCAAACAGACAAACAGTGTTAACGCCTTTCATTGCTTGCCACGGTGAGTGAGTGGTCAACGTGTCGGATTACCAAACAGACAAACAGTGTTAACGCCTTTCATTGCTTGTCACGGTGGGTGAGTGGTCAACGTGTCGGATTACCAAACAGACAAACAGTGTTAACGCCTTTCATTGCTTGCCACGGTGGGTGAGTGGTCAACGTGTCGGATTACCAAACAGACAAACAGTGTTAACGCCTTTCATTGCTTGCCACGGTGGGTGAGTGGTCAACGTGTCGGATTACCAAACAGACAAACAGTGTTAACGCCTTTCATTGCTTGCCACGGTGAGTGAGTGGTCAACGTGTCGGATTACCAAACAGACAAACAGTGTTAACGCCTTTCATTGCTTGCCACGGTGAGTGAGTGGTCAACGTGTCGGATTACCAAACAGACAAACAGTGTTAGCGCCTTTCATTTCTTGCCACGGTGAGTGAGTGGTCAACGTGTCGGATTACCAAACAGACAAACAGTGTTAACGCCTTTCATTGCTTGCCACGGTGAGTGAGTGGTCAACGTGTCGGATTACCAAACAGACAAACAGTGTTAACGCCTTTCATTGCTTGCCACGGTGGGTGAGTGGTCAACGTGTCGGATTACCAAACAGACAAACAGTGTTAACGCCTTTCATTGCTTGCCACGGTGGGTGAGTGGTCAACGTGTCGGATTACCAAACAGACAAACAGTGTTAACGCCTTTCATTGCTTGCCACGGTGAGTGAGTGGTCAACGTGTCGGATTACCAAACAGACAAACAGTGTTAACGCCTTTCATTGCTTGCCACGGTGAGTGAGTGGTCAACGTGTCGGATTACCAAAAAGACAGTGTTAACGCCTTTCATTGCTTGCCACGGTGAGTGAGTGGTCAACGTGTCGGATTACCAAACAGACAAACAGTGTTAACGCCTTTCATTGCTTGCCACGGTGGGTGAGTGGTCAACGTGTCGGATTACCAAACAGACAAACAGTGTTAACGCCTTTCATTGCTTGCCACGGTGGGTGAGTGGTCAACGTGTCGGATTACCAAACAGACAAACAGTGTTAACGCCTTTCATTGCTTGCCACGGTGGGTGAGTGGTCAACGTGTCGGATTACCAAACGGACCAACAGTGTTAACGCCTTTCATTGCTTGCCACGGTGAGTGAGTGGTCAACGTGTCGGATTACCAAACAGACAAACAGTGTTAACGCCTTTCATTGCTTGCCACGGTGGGTGAGTGGTCAAAGTGTCGGATTACCAAACAGACAAACAGTGTTAACGCCTATCATTGCTTGCCACGGTGAGTGAGTGGTCAACGTGTCGGATTACCAAACAGACAAACAGTGTTAACGCCTTTCATTGCTTGCCACGGTGGGTGAGAGGTCAACGTGTCGGATTACTTAACAGACAAACAGTGTTAACGCCTTTCATTGCTTGCCACGGTGGGTGAGTGGTCAACGAGTCGGATTACCCAACAGACAAACAGTGTTAACGCCTTTCATTGCTTGCCAAGGTGAGTGAGTGGTCAACGTGTCGGATTACCAAACAGACAAACAGTGTTAACGCCTTTCATTGCTTGCCACGGTGGGTGAGTGGTCAACGTGTCGGATTACCAAACAGACAAACAGTGTTAACGCCTTTCATTGCTTGCCACGGTGAGTGAGTGGTCAACGTGTCGGATTACCAAACAGACAAACAGTGTTAACGCCTTTCATTGCTGGTCACGGTGGGTGAGTGGTCAACGTGTCGGATTACCAAACAGACAAACAGTGTTAACGCCTTTCATTGCTTGCCACGGTGAGTGAGTGGTTAACGTGTCGGATTACCAAACAGACAAACAGTGTTAAAGCCTTTCATTGCTTGCCACGGTGGGTGAGTGGTCAACGTGTCGGATTACCAAACAGACAGTGTTAACGCCTTTCATTGCTTGCCACGGTGGGTGAGTGGTCAACGTGTCGGATTACCAAACAGACAAACAGTGTTAACGCCTTTCATTGCTTGCCACGGTGGGTGAGTGGTCAACGTGTCGGATTACCAAACAGACAAACAGTGTTAACGCCTTTCATTGCTTGCCACGGTGGGTGAGTGGTCAACGTGTCGGATTACCAAACAGACTAACAGTGTTAACGCCTTTCATTGCTTGCCACTGTGAGTGAGTGGTCAACGTGTCGGATTACCAAACAGACAAACAGTGTTAACGCCTTTCATTGCTTGCCACGGTGGGTGAGTTGTCAACGTGTCGGATTACCAAACAGACAAACAGTGTTAACGCCTTTCATTGCTTGCGACAGTGAGTGAGTGGTCAACGTGTCAGATTACCAAACAGACAAACAGTGTTAACGTCTTTCATTGCTTGCCACGGTGGGTGAGTGGTCAACGTGTCGGATTACCAAACAGACAAACAGTGTTAACGCCTTTCATTGCTTGCCAAGGTGAGTGAGTGGTCAACGTGTCGGATTACCAAACACACAAACAGTGTTAACGCCTTTCATTGCTTGCCACGGTGAGTGAGTGGTCAACGTGTCGGATTACCAAACAGACAAACAGTGTTAACGCCTTTCATTGCTTGCCACGGTGGGTGAGTGGTCAACGTGTCGGATTACCAAACAGACAAACAGTGTTAACGCCTTTCATTGCTTGCCACGGTGAGTGAGTGGTCAACGTGTCGGATTACCAAACAGACAAACAGTGTTAACGCCTTTCATTGCTTGCCACGGTGAGTGAGTGGTCAACGTGTCGGATTACCAAACAGACAAACAGTGTTAACGCCTTTCATTGCTTGCCACGGTGGGTGAGTGGTCAACGTGTCGGATTACCAAACAGACAAACAGTGTTAACACCTTTCATTGCTTGCCACGGTGGGTGAGTGGTCAACGTGTCGGGTTACCAAACAGACAAACAGTGTTAACGCCTTTCATTGCTTGCCACGGTGGGTGAGTGGTTAACGTGTCGGATTACCAAACAGACAAACAGTGTTAACGCCTTTCATTGCTTGCCACGGTGGGTGAGTGGTCAACGTGTCGGATTACCAAACAGACAAACAGTGTTAACGCCTTTCATTGCTTGCCACGGTGGGTGAGTGGTCAACGTGTCGGATTACCAAACAGGCAAACAGTGTTAACGCCTTTCATTGCTTGCCACGGTGGGTGAGTGGTCAACGTGTCGGATTACCAAACAGACAAACAGTGTTAACGCCTTTCATTGCTTGCCACGGTGAGTGAGTGGTCAACGTGTCGGATTACCAAACAGACAAACAGTGTTAACGCCTTTCATTGCTTGCCACGGTGGGTGAGTGGTCAACGTGTCGGATTACCAAACAGACAAACAGTGTTAACGCCTTTCATTGCTTGCCACGGTGGGTGAGTGGTCAACGTGTCGGATTACCAAACAGACAAACAGTGTTAACGCCTTTCATTGCTTGCCACGGTGAGTGAGTGGTCAACGTGTCGGATTACCAAACAGACAAACAGTGTTAACGCCTTTCATTGCTTGCCACGGTGGGTGAGTGGTTAACGTGTCGGATTACCAAACAGACAAACAGTGTTAACGCCTTTCATTGCTTGCCACGGTGAGTGAGTGGTCAACGTGTCGGATTACCAAACAGACAAACAGTGTTAACGCCTTTCATTGCTGGTCACGGTGGGTGAGTGGTCAACGTGTCGGATTACCAAACAGACAAACAGTGTTAACGCCTTTCATTGCTTGCCACGGTGAGTGAGTGGTCAACGTGTCGGATTATCAAACAGACAAACAGTGTTAACGCCTTTCATTGCTTGCCACGGTGAGTGAGTGGTCAACGTGTCGGATTACCAAACAGACAAACAGTGTTAACGCCTTTCATTGCTTGCCACGGTGGGTGAGTGGTCAACGTGTCGGATTACCAAACAGACAAACAGTGTTAACGCCTTTCATTGCTTGCCACGGTGAGTGAGTGGTCAACGTGTCGGATTACCAAACAGACAAACAGTGTTAACGCCTTTCATTGCTTGCCACGGTGGGTGAGTGGTCAACGTGCCGGATTACCAAACAGACAAACAGTGTTAACGCCTTTCATTGCTTGCCACGGTGAGTGAGTGGTTAACGTGTCGGATTACCAAACAGACAAACAGTGTTAACGCCTTTCATTGCTTGCCACGGTGGGTGAGTGGTCAACGTGTCGGATTACCAAACAGACAAACAGTGTTAACGCCTTTCATTGCTTGCCACGGTGAGTGAGTGGTCAACGTGTCGGATTACCAAACAGACAAACAGTGTTAACGCCTTTCATTGCTTGCCACGGTGAGTGAGTGGTCAACGTGTCGGATTACCAAACAGACAAACAGTGTTAACGCCTTTCATTGCTTGCCACGGTGGGTGAGTGGTCAACGTGTCGGATTACCAAACAGACAAACAGTGTTAACGCCTTTCATTGCTTGCCACGGTGAGTGAGTGGTCAACGTGTCGGATTACCAAACAGACAAACAGTGTTAACGCCTTTCATTGCTTGCCACGGTGGGTGAGTGGTCAACGTGTCGGATTACCAAACAGACAAACAGTGTTAACGCCTTTCATTGCTTGCCACGGTGGGTGAGTGGTCAACGTGTCGGATTACCAAACAGACAAACAGTGTTAACGCCTTTCATTGCTTGCCACGGTGGGTGAGTGGTCAACGTGTCGGATTACCAAACAGACAAACAGTGTTAACGCCTTTCATTGCTTGCCACGGTGAGTGAGTGGTCAACGTGTCGGATTACCAAACAGACAAACAGTGTTAACGCCTTTCATTGCTTGCCACGGTGAGTGAGTGGTCAACGTGTCGGATTACCAAACAGACAAACAGTGTTAACGCCTTTAATTGCTTGCCACGGTGGGTGAGTGGTCAACGTGTCGGATTACCAAACAGACAAACAGTGTTAACGCCTTTCATTGCTTGCCATGGTGGGTGAGTGGTCAACGTGTCGGATTACCAAACAGACACACAGTGTTAACGCCTTTCATTGCTTGCCACGGTGGGTGAGTGGTCAACGTGTCGGATTACCAACAGACAAACAGTGTTAACGCCTTTCATTGCTTGCCACGGTGAGTGAGTGGTCAACGTGTCGGATTACCAAACAGACAAACAGTGTTAACGCCTTTCATTGCTTGCCACGGTGAGTGAGTGGTCAACGTGTCGGATTACCAAACAGACAAACAGTGTTAACGCCTTTCATTGCTTGTCACGGTGAGTGAGTGGTCAACGTGTCGGATTACCAAACAGACAAACAGTGTTAACGCCTTTCATTGCTTGCCACGGTGGGTGAGTGGTCAACGTGTCGGATTACCAAACAGACAAACAGTGTTAACGCCTTTCATTGCTTGCCACGGTGGGTGAGTGGTCAACGTGTCGGATTACCAAACAGACAAACAGTGTTAACGCCTTTCATTGCTTGCCACGGTGGGTGAGTGGTCAACGTGTCGGATTACCAAACAGACAAACAGTGTTAACGCCTTTCGTTGCTTGCCACGGTGAGTGAGTGGTCAACGTGTCGGATTACCAAACAGACAAACAGTGTTAACGCCTTTCATTGCTTGCCACGGTGAGTGAGTGGTCAACGAGTCGGATTACCAAACAGACAAACAGTGTTAACGCCTTTCATTGCTTGCCACGGTGGGTGAGTGGTCAACGTGGCGGATTACGAAACAGACAAACAGTGTTAACGCCTTTCATTGCTTGCCACGGTGAGTGAGTGGTCAACGTGTCGGATTACCAAACAGACAAACAGTGTTAACGCCTTTCATTGCTTGCCACGGTGAGTGAGTGGTCAACGTGTCGGATTACCAAACAGACAAACAGTGTCAACGCCTTTCATTGCTTGCCACGGTGGGTGAGTGGTCAACGTGTCGGATTACCAAACAGGCAAACAGTGTTAACGCCTTTCATTGCTTGCCACGGTGGGTGAGTGGTCAACGTGTCGGATTACCAAACAGACAAACAGTGTTAACGCCTTTCATTGCTTGCCACGGTGGGTGAGTGTTCAACGTGTCGGATTACCCAACAGACAAACAGTGTTAACGCCTTTCATTGCTTGCCACGGTGAGTGAGTGGTCAACGTGTCGGATTACCAAACAGACAAACAGTGTTAACGCCTTTCATTGCTTGCCACGGTGAGTGAGTGGTCAACGTGTCGGATTACCAAACAGACAAACAGTGTTAACGCCTTTCATTGCTTGCCACGGTGAGTGAGTGGTCAACGTGTCGGATTACCAAACAGACAAACAGTGTTAACGCCTTTCATTGCTTGCCACGGTGGGTGAGTGGTCAACGTGTCGGATTACCAAACAGACAAACAGTGTTAACGCCTTTCATTGCTTGCCACGGTGATTGAGTGGTCAACGTGTCGGATTACCAAACAGACAAACAGTGTTAACGCCTATCATTGCTTGCCACGGTGGGTGAGTGGTCAACGTGTCGGATTACCAAACAGACAAACAGTGTTAACGCCTTTCATTGCTTGCCACGGTGGGTGAGTGGTCAACGTGTCGGATTACCAAACAGACAAACAGTGTTAACGCCTTTCATTGCTTGCCACGGTGGGTGAGTGGTCAACGTGTCGGATTACCAAACAGACAAACAGTGTTAACGCCTTTCATTGCTTGCCACGGTGGGTGAGTGGTCAACGTGTCGGATTACCCAACAGACAAACAGTGTTAACGCCTTTCATTGCTTGCCACGGTGAGTGAGTGGTCAACGTGTCGGATTACCAAACAGACAAACAGTGTTAACGCCTTTCATTGCTTGCCACGGTGAGTGAGTGGTCAACGTGTCGGATTACCAAACAGACAAACAGTGTTAACGCCTTTCATTGCTTGCCACGGTGAGTGAGTGGTCAACGTGTCGGATTACCAAACAGACAAACAGTGTTAACGCCTTTCAATGCTTGCCACGGTGGGTGAGTGTTCAACGTGTCGGATTACCAAACAGACAAACAGTGTTAACGCCTTTCATTGCTTGCCACGGTGAGTGAGTGGTCAACGTGTCGGATTACCAAACAGACAAACAGTGTTAACGCCTATCATTGCTTGCCACGGTGGGTGAGTGGTCAACGTGTCGGATTACCAAACAGACAAACAGTGTTAACGCCTTTCATTGCTTGCCACGGTGGGTGAGTGGTCAACGTGTCGGATTACCAAACAGACAAACAGTGTTAACGCCTTTCATTGCTTGCCACGGTGGGTGAGTGGTCAACGTGTCGGATTACCAAACAGACAAACAGTGTTAACGCCTTTCATTGCTTGCCACGGTGGGTGAGTGGTCAACGTGTCGGATTACCAAACAGACAAACAGTGTTAACGCCTTTCATTGCTTGCCACGGTGAGTGAGTGGTCAACGTGTCGGATTACCAAACAGACAAACAGTGTTAACGCCTTTCATTGCTTGCCACGGTGAGTGAGTGGTCAACGTGTCGGATTACCAAACAGACAAACAGTGTTAACGCCTTTCATTGCTTGCCACGGTGAGTGAGTGGTCAACGTGTCGGATTACCAAACAGACAAACAGTGTTAACGCCTTTCATTGCTTGCCACGGTGAGTGAGTGGTCAACGTGTCGGATTACCAAACAGACAAACAGTGTTAACGCCTTTCATTGCTTGCCACGGTGAGTGAGTGGTCAACGTGTCGGATTACCAAACAGACAAACAGTGTTAACGCCTTTCATTGCTTGCCACGGTGAGTGAGTGGTCAACGTGTCGGATTACCAAACAGACAAACAGTGTTAACGCCTTTCATTGCTTGCCACGGTGAGTGAGTGGTCAACGTGTCGGATTACCAAACAGACAAACAGTGTTAACGCCTTTCATTGCTTGCCACGGTGGGTGAGTGGTTAACGTGTCGGATTACCAAACAGACAAACAGTGTTAACGCCTTTCATTGCTTGCCACGGTGGGTGAGTGGTCAACGTGTCGGATTACCAAACAGACAAACAGTGTTAACGCCTTTCATTGCTTGCCACGGTGGGTGAGTGGTCAACGTGTCGGATTACCAAACAGACAAACAGTGTTAACGCCTTTCATTGCTTGCCACGGTGGGTGAGTGGTCAACGTGTCGGATTACCAAACAGACAAACAGTGTTAACGCCTTTCATTGCTTGCCACGGTGAGTGAGTGGTCAACGTGTCGGATTACCAAACAGACAAACAGTGTTAACGCCTTTCATTGCTTGCCACGGTGGGTGAGTGGTCAACGTGTCGGATTACCAAACAGACAAACAGTGTTAACGCCTTTCATTGCTTGCCACGGTGGGTGAGTGGTCAACGTGTCGGATTACCAAACAGACAAACAGTGTTAACGCCTTTCATTGCTTGCCACGGTGGGTGAGTGGTCAACGTGTCGGATTACCAAACAGACAAACAGTGTTAACGCCTTTCATTGCTTGCCACGGTGGGTGAGTGGTCAACGTGTCGGATTACCAAACAAACAAACAAACAGTGTTAACGCCTTTCATTGCTTGCCACGGTGGGTGAGTGGTCAACGTGTCGGATTACCAAACAGACAAACAGTGTTAACGCCTTTCATTGCTTGCCACGGTGGGTGAGTGGTCAACGTGTCGGATTACCAAACAGACAAACAGTGTTAACGCCTTTCATTGCTTGCCACGGTGGGTGAGTGGTCAACGTGTCGGATTACCAAACAGACAAACAGTGTTAACGCCTTTCATTGCTTGCCACGGTGAGTGAGTGGTTAACGTGTCGGATTACCAACCCCAAGCTTGCAGGTTCGCCCCTGGCCGTGGTAAATGTATTGTGAAAGGCGACAAAAATCACGACATGGATGTCATAAGTTGTTGGCATGTTAAAGAACCCATTTGAATTCAGTAGGCCGTGCTCAATGGCAAAATATTAATCTCGGGATTTTCCGCCAACACAAAGTTCCTCCATTCTCTACTAGAAAGCGCTGTAGAGTCAAGAAGCTTAGATATCTAACCTCCTTGACTTTCATAGCGTTCAAAGGAACGACGAAATTCGACATGCAAGCTGCCCTCTGGGTGTCAATTAACAAAGCTTGCACCCGGCACCTGAGGCCATACGATATTATTATTATTATTATTATTATTATTATTATTATTATTATTATTATT
The DNA here is from genome assembly GCA_946902985.2 of Meconema thalassinum. Classification (NCBI taxonomy): domain Eukaryota; kingdom Metazoa; phylum Arthropoda; class Insecta; order Orthoptera; family Tettigoniidae; genus Meconema; species Meconema thalassinum. The sequence continues at coordinate 169,635,555 of OX336396.1, forward strand.
ATTATTATTATTATTATTTTCTCGTGTATCATGGCCTTCAAATGACTTTATTCAGAGAAATTTCTCATTTCAATTGCTTACACAGAACTGACGCAAAACCATCCGAGACTGAGGCAATGTCAGGCGGATGTGTAACTTACAGCACTGTAACAATAAATTAATGAACGGTCTTGACCAGATGTCCCCAAACATTTCAAACATTTCATTTACTCTCGTGTTGAGACTAAAGGAAGAAGATTGTACAGTTTCACGTGACCATTAATCTCGCGATCACGAGTCACTGGATCTTCGTTTTACGTGGAACACTAACCACAGGACGTGATATTTCACTTCGAAAATCTCACATAAATTCACCGCGAATCGAACACAGTCGGTCTTGGTGAGGGGCAAGCAGCTTCACCATCACGTCCCCTCGTGTTAAGATCAAGCACAACTCTTGCTTTTGAAGCCATAACTGACAGCTGCCGAGCTATATCAGTATTTATTTATTTGTTGAATATCCGAACAGTTTGAACCCAATTGTACATGAGTATATTAGGGTTATAGTTTTGATTAGTGAATTATTGGTCCTTTACACAAAATTATGAAAATATTATAGATTATTGTAGATGTGGTGAATGAACTAAAGGAACTGTAACAGCACGATTTCTTAAACAGGCGGAATAATGGTTTTGAAAGTTCCATATTACAATTGTTTAGACTAGCGGACCCGTGCAGGAAATCTCGCATGTTCATAAGCCACACTTTCCCCAATCTTATCTTATCTTATATATAAAAGTGAAAGTCTGTATGTATGTATGTATGTGGATGGGTGGGTGGGTTTGTTCCGTATACAAATCTACACCGTTCCACCAATATCAACCAAATTTTGCATACACATAATTTAGGACCCAGAAGGAACGGCTGCCCACATGAATTTTCGATAGTCTTTCTCATTCTTCTGATTTCGACCATTTTACACTCGAGCAAAGGCTAATAAAGTCACAAAATTACTCATGAAGGAACGGCATGGCAGGACGTTTCCATGGCAATAGTAGCTCAAGGCGAGACACTGCCTACTGGATACGAGTTGCGCTCTCCTCTATCGTTATAGCAAATGAGGCTCTTTACATGAAATTCCGTTAGTTAGTCAACTGCTCACACAGCACTGTCAACCCAGTGTAGCATGACAAAGACTTGACACTAATTGTCAATATAATTTCCGCAATATCAAAATGCAAACTCTAGCACAAAATAAAATAGCGTGATATTAAATGACAGAAACTAAACATACCTTTGCACCTTATTAAAATAGAATTCCATTAGGTTCACTCGATTTTTATAAAACTTCATGAAATTTCCTGCTGAGTGGTTAGTACAGAAGTTATTTGGAAGCAACCGGTATTTCGGCTTCCACAATAATATTCGTAATCGGTGATACCAATTTCTCTGGAATGATGCTGGCAAGATTCTTTCCACTGTGAATACAACTTGAACCAGACTTCCAGTCTTCATTGTCGGAAAAGATATTGCTGAAATTGTAATTTGATGATTATAGCTGATGTTAAAGTGCCTAACATGGAGGCTGTAGGCCTCTGATTCTTTGAGGTGAAAATGAAAAATGATGATAAAATGAACACTAGAACTAAAAGTAACTACAACTTACAATCAACTTACGGATTAAGAGAAGAAAAGGACAAAAAGGAAGGAATAAGGGAAATAAAATGCAGGTAAAAGAAATGCTCTCAACCCTAAAAAATGAGAATTGATGGATTTGGAAAGGTGTGCCATGCAAGGCAGATAAGAAGGGAGATAGGAGAGAGTCCGCCCCAGAATCAGTGGAAAAAAGGGAAAAAACAAATCCAGCTCAGGTATCATCCCTCACTCAACAGCCGTGAGCCCTTGAGGGTGTAGCACCTCCAGTGGTGGGACTACACACACCCTGCCTCCTTTATGACCTTGTGCAAAGGGCAGGAGATATGATGAAAATAGAAACCCTTTGAAGAATGAGGGTATCAGGAAAGTTGAAACAAGGTCAAATTAAGGCTTGAATTTGATAGACTCCTTAGACCTCGGACATCCTAATACCTTCAGGGTCGGAAGAGAACAAGAGTTGATCAATGGAGGCCGACGGTAAATAAGCCATAGAGGACCCCGGATATAATTAAGTGGAAGCAATTGCAAACTCGGCTGGGGTGCCCTGATCGCTAACCAGCGTCTCACAAGTTGTAAGGCCCTGAAGGAGGGGGAGTATCGTAATGTCGTGGTCGACAGGAAAGATGACAGAAGGGAGCCCGGTACAAGTAAGTGGAAGCAATACCGCACTCAGCTGGGGTCCCGTGGTCACCAAACCCACATCCCATTAGTTGTGAGCCCTTGGGGGATATCTGAAGAATGATTCAACAGAATCGCAAGAAAACATTATGATACCCTTTTTTCAGAAGATAACTTAAGGGTATGCACCGGACAGTTGATTCCGTAGTTAATTGGATATCACAGTAGGTCTCAGAGACAAAGAAGTCCGTATCATGTGCGTTACTAGCAGTGGTCAAGTACTATCCCGGCATTTGCCTGAACTGAGTGTAGAAAAACCACACTCAGGATAGTTCATCGGTGCTGGGTTTCGAACCTACGTTGTCTGGACTTTCTACAGCTGCCCTCGCAGCCGTGGAGCACGATTAAACGATCACAACTACGGCGCGGGGCTCTCAAAATGACGACAACACACAACCGACGAAGCAAAGTTTGTGTCCGATACAAAGTTATCGCGGGAAATCACGTTAAGGCAATCATCACACCTATCTGTGTCTTACGTAAACTCGGGAAATGAAAGCACGCCTCCTATTTAAAGTGCAAAATGACAAACAACAGAATGACATACAGGATTTGAGCAGCGGCATTCAAACCATAGTTTATAATTTTCCCCAGCATTTTACAATTTCATCAGCAAACACCCCAAACAACGTAGGAATTCAGTATATTAATACCGACTGCTTACGATAATTGAAACTGAAACAAAACTTCGTAGTTCTAAACGTATCGCTGTGAGAAACACATTTGATAAACCTATTGAACAGCTGTTTACTAATCGCGCCTATTCTTGGGTGGGAGTGCTTTCTATCGGCAACTAGAGGACATTTTTCAAATACATGTTCTAACTGGGAGGGATTGGCAAGGCCGGAGCACAGCTCGCATCTAGTCGGCCGTGGACGAGACCACCAAGTATCCATCTATCTCTGTAAGTGGCCATGCCATTCCATATTTTCCACGGCGATAGTAGTTCAAGCTATAGACACCAGGTTTCCATCTATCTCTGTAAGAGACCATGTCACTATTTGCTCCATGAAGACATTAGCTCAAGAAATGACCACCAGGTTGTTTCCATCTATCTCTGTAAGAGGCCATGGCACTCCATTTTCTCCACAGAAACAGTAGTTCAAGCTATGACTACCAGGTTTCCATCTATCTCTGAAAGAGGCCATGACACTCCATTTTCTGTTAAGAATCTGAATGCCATAAAAATCTGAATACGTATTATTTAAAAGGTTATTAACAGGGGTCATTGTAGGGAATTTAAATTAAAAAAGAAATACATTGGCTAACCCTACATGTGGCGTAACGTTTACAACAGCCGGAGATACCATCACGAAACTTACTATTAAGATTAAATGATCATAAATGAGTCTGTTGTTGATTCATTTAGAGACTTTGCTACATCATAATCAAATAGCCCCTTGTACTTGAGTGTGTATGGAATATTTCTGATAATATGTGCTAATGTGATGGCTGTAGTAGTGAGTGTATTAGTAATTCAAATGAGGATTGGAAAGGAGGTTGCTGTGGCCTTCAGTTAGGATTTATCGTGCTATTTGCTTCGAGTAGAAGTGGGAAACCACGGAAAACAATTTCCAAGTTTTGTTTCGGGAGGTGCAGTGTAGCCCATTCCGACTCTCACACCAGAATTAAAATTTCTTGAAAAATCCGGGATTCAAACTCATAACCCCAAGGCGAAAGCCGAAAATGTTCGCTGCTAATACACGTGGTCATCTAAATGATTTTTGCATTTTATGTATAATTGTTTTTAACCTTCAGTCTTTAGGTCACAGAAACCTATGTGACATTTTGAGTCTAATTCTATACTCTAATGCCGCTGCTTTTAAGGGAGAATTTGAATCTTGACCTTATGACGAAAGGTATAACGCGTAATATATTGTATCTAATATCTACTAGAATCGAAGTTTTATACTCTCCGTTAAGGTGTGTTTTACTACTGATATGTTGACGTTTATGTTTTATTAATCATAATGTCCTTATACAGCATTTTTTTAATTGTTGACAGTTTCTACGTCTACCAGCTGTATTTTGTATTACAAATCATAAATACAGTAGGCCTACATTTAGCGTGATAATGCAGATTGTTCAATGAATAATATTTCCTTTTGTTATTCGGGTTATATTATAATTGGTAATTATCCTGCTCTATGACTCTGCTAATTTGTAATGGAACCGGATGTTAAATTATGAATTTAGTTCATAACATGTCAATAACATACGGTACCGTAATATATATTATTAAGCGATAATTTTCTACAAGAACCAAACAGTAAGTAATGATACTTTGCCATAAAAAATAGCTATAATAATAATAATAATAATATCGTATGGCCTCGGGTGCCTGGTGCAAGCTTTGTTAATTGACACCCGGAGGGTAGCTTGCATGTCGAATTTCGTCGTTTCTTTGAACGCTATGAAAGTCAAGGAGGTTAGATATCTAAACTCCTTGACACTACAGCGCTTTCAATTAGAGAATGGAGGAACTTTGTGTTGGCGGAAAATTCCGAGATTAATTTTGCCATTGAACACGGCCTACTGAATTCAAATGGGTTCTTTAACATGCCAACAACGTATGACATGAGTATCGTGATTTTTGTCGCCTTGTCCCATTGAATCAAAAATAAACACTATCAGGAAAGCAATTGTGAGACTGAGTTCTTGAGGTATTCTGGATATATTACATCCCTTTTTACTATTGTTGCATTCTCCGCTACGTTATTGTACTCCAAAGTACTGTACCTTCCGACTATTTACAGTGAGTTAATATTGAACTTGAGTAACATCATAATCGAGGAGAACCATGTTCTAAATTCACTTAAGGACAAAATGAATACACACTGCGAAATATATTGGCATGTATCTTTCTATCTTATATATAAAATTGAAACTATGTATGTATTGTGACAGACACGTGTGAGCGCACCTGGTGGCAGACTCGTGCGAGCGCGTGGCGCGCTGGCTGCAATTGTGAGTTGGGCCGGCAAGCTGGCAGTGGATGAATCGAGAAGGCGACGATACGACAGAGAAGAGATTTAGGATTCGGGGAAAAGGCAGTGTTGAGATTTGGAGTGTAGTAGTTTCAGAAAGACTAGAGCTCGACGTTCCCAGTTTAAATATTAATGAACACTACTTTAATATTTAGTAGTGTAAGGTTTGCTAAATAAAGAAGTACGGTAGTGTATTTGTATATGCCTGACCGGTTATTTCAAGAACCGTAAACGTAACAACTGGTGTCAGACGTGTGGGGTCAGGCTATAGAGTAAATACATAGTGAAAGTCTTGAGGTACCGCATTTTAGAGTGTGAAATGACGACCAGGAAAGTTAAACTTTCAGCACTGAAGGTTTCGGAGTTACGTCAGGAACTGGAAGAAAGGGAAGTTGATTCTACGGGAATAAAATCTGTGCTTCAAGCGAGGTTAAGACAGGTACTGGTGGACACAGGTGAGGATCCAGAAACATTTCTTTTCGAGATTACTGGTGGGACTGAGGGTTTGTGTCAGGTATTAGAAAACATGGAAAAGAAAATACGAACAGAAAATTCAGAACTATATAAAAATTTGGAAAAGAAAATAGCGGGAAACTCAGAGAATTTGGAAAGGAAGTTAATGGAAAATACTGCCAACCTCGAGAGGAAACTTCAAGAAGTAACGCTCACTACCGAAACCAAACTGAGGGAAGAATTTCAAGAATCCCTGCGGAAGTTTGAGGACGAGCTTGCGAGCGGTGTGCTTCCAAATAAAGACAAGCAGGAAAACGAAATCATTACCGCTGGTGGACCATCGGAAGGTAAGGAGCGTATACCTGTTTCCGCGTTTGGTCGGACTGACCTGCCGACTTTCGATGGGAAGTCTGCGTGGGAAGAATACCTCACCTTGTTCGAGACCGCGGCCATGATTAATGGATGGTCGGATGCCACGAAGGCTTCATTGATGAGTTTGTCGCTGCGCGGGGAGGCCCTACGAGTCCTGCAGGCTGTTCCCTTGTCGGAAAGGCAGAACTACAACATTCTTGTACAGAAACTTGAAATGCGGTTCGGTCATCGTCACATGGAACAGCTGTATCGCTCCCAGTTGAGAAACCGTTGTCAGAGACCCAACGAGAACCTACAGGAGATCGAAGCAGACATAGTACGTCTCGTTAGGAGCGCCTATCCAACAGTGCCCAGCGATGTGTATGAGAGTCTTGCTACCGAGAAGTTTCTCGATGGGCTCCGCGAGATTGAGACGCAGCGGGCTGTGAAACTGGCGCGTCCGCAAACATTGAATGATGCCTTGACTCTGGCTCTTGAGTTTGAGGCTGTCGAACAATCCGTGCGCGGCCAGGCTCGCATTCGAGCTCTGGAGAGAGACAAGGAGGTCCAGCCAGTGCCTTCCATAGAAGAAATCGTGGAGAAAGTACTTCAAGCCTTGCAGTACAAGAAGAAACGGACGAGGTGCTGGGGCTGCGGGGAGATGGGGCATCTCAGAGATCGATGCCCTAAGTTTATGAACGGGAAGCACCAGCCACAGGAAAACTAAACAGGGTTGATAGAAAGGGGCGACTGTCAACCAGTGGCAACACCAGAAATGCCCCCACTTCTATCGTCGCGTATCTGGGTTGTCAAGCCAAATCTATTTTTATTAGTGGCCATGTGGACGGAGAGCCCAGAGACCTACTGCTGGATACAGGGGCCACAATGACAATAATCAGACCAGGCATCGTGAGACGAACAGTAACAACCACGAGATGGACACTGCGAACGGCTAAGGGGGAACCAGCCAACGTTCACGGGGAGGTAGACGTCAACTTCGTCATCGGTGATACCCAGTTTCGCCATCGTGTCTTGGTCGCTGAAGTGGAGGAGGACGTCATTCTCGGGATGGATATCATGACTGAGTATAAATTTAGACTGGACCTGGAGAGTGGGATTTTGAGAGTCGGAAACGAGGAGGTAGTGCTGCAGAGGAGGAACGCCTCATCGGTACGGGTGATCGCAGCGGTAGATGTTGTACTACCTGGGCTTAGTGAAGTGATGGTAGAAGGAAAGCCGGATGGTGGAGTTCCTCATGGCTGTGTCGTCATGGTAGGGCCTAGGTTTGCTGACGATGAACCTGAACGTGGAATACTGGTAGCCAGAGCTTTGGTCCGTGCAGGGGAGAAAATTCCTGTGCGAGTAATGAACCTTAATGATCGCTCGATAATCGTTCGGAAAGGAACCAGTTTGGGAAGCTGTTCGTCTGTGTCCTCCGTCGTACGCCAAGTACAAACAGCTACTTCCTCATCCGATATATCTTCGGTGTGGCTCGACGGTCTTATCGAGGCAGCGTGTCAAGAGCTTAATCCTGGGCAGAGCCGAGAAGTGAGGGAACTTCTTCGACGTCATAAGGATGCCTTCCAGGACGGGACCAGTAACGGAAGGACGAACGTGGTTCAACATCGCATCGATACGGGTGACTCAAGACCAATTCGCCAGACTCCCAGAAGATTACCACTAGCCAAGCGAGAGGAAGCAGAGCAGATAATAAATGATATGGCTCGCGATGGGGTGATTGAACCTTCAAGCAGCCCATGGGCTTCGCCAGTGGTCCTGGTGAAGAAGAAAGATGGATCTACACGGTTTTGTGTAGACTACCGTCAACTTAACAATGTGACGAAAAAGGACAGTTACCCACTACCACGCATCGATGACACCCTAGACACCTTGGGTGGGAGCACGATCTTCTCCACGTTGGATCTCAAGAGTGGATACTGGCAGGTAGGATTGGACCCCAGGGACAAGGAGAAGACCGCTTTTACGATTGGTTCTGGGCTTTGGGACTTCACAGTTATGCCATTCGGACTCTGTAATGCCCCTGCGACCTTTGAACGACTGATGGATCGCGTTTTAAAAGGGCTGTCTTGGGAAACATGCTTGGTCTACCTGGATGACATCATCGTTCTGGGAAGAACTTTTGAAGATCACCTGAGAAATCTCGACCAGGTGTTCTTACGTCTTAAGCAAGCCAACCTTAAGCTTAACTCCAAGAAGTGCTTCCTGTTTCGGAAACAAGTTAACTACCTCGGCCATGTTGTTTCCGGAGAGGGAGTCACCGCGGATCCGGAAAAGATTAACACGGTGAAGGAATGGCCAGTACCGAAAGATAAGCAAGAAGTCAGGAGTTACCTCGGACTGTGCACCTATTACCGTCGATTCGTGCCAGGATATGCTAACATTGCTGAGCCTCTGACCAGACTTACCGAGGAAAGTCGGAGTTTTGTGTGGGACGCGACCTGTCAACAAGCCTTCGAACAACTGAAGGAGGTATTGACCAATGCTCCTATCCTGAGTTACCCACAACCGGAAGGACTATTCGTTTTGGACACCGATGCTAGCAATGTAGGAGTAGGTGGCGTGCTTTCCCAAATGCAAGGTAGGCAAGAAAAGGTGATTGCTTACTTCAGCAAGGTTCTTTCTAAACCGGAGAGGAACTACTGCGTAACTAGAAGGGAATTGCTCGCTGTAGTGAAGTCAGTGGAGCATTTCCACAAATATCTCTATGGGAGGAAGTTCCTTCTACGGACTGATCATGCAGCGCTTACGTGGCTACTGAGCTTCAAGAACCCGGAGGGACAGGTAGTCAGGTGGATTGAAAGGCTCGAGCAGTACGACTTCGACACTGAACACAGGGCTGGCCTTAAGCACCGAAATGCTGATGCTCTGTCAAGGAGACCATGCGCACAAGACTGCAAGCACTGCAATCGGATTGACGAAAAAGTTGCAGCAGTGAGAAGAAGCACTGTGATCGACGACCACTGGAAGGATGAGGAAATCCGTAAGGATCAAGAAAATGACCCGGACTTAAAACACCTACTGCGGTGGAAGACGTCTGAGCAACGACCGACTTGGGAAGAGGTAGCCCCTACACACGCACTGTGAAAGCCTACTGGGCTCAATGGAATTCCGTGATTTTGGAAAACGGGGTGCTAAAGAGGGTACTGGGGAGAGAGGACGGGGCTCAGGAGAGGCTACAGGGTATTGTTCCACGAAACAGAGTGCCCGAGGTACTACAGTTGCTGCATGATGGAACCTCTGGGGGGCACCTTGGAGTTCGAAAAACCATGGAGAAAGTTCGAGAGCGGTTTTATTGGGCTAATTACTCAGATGACGTACGTGAATGGTGTAGGAAGTGCGTGGTTTGTGCCACTGCGAACGGGCCACAGAAGAAGGGAAGAGCAGCGATTAGACAGTACAACGTTGGTGCCCCGTTTGAACGGATCGCCATCGATGTAGCGGGCCCTTTCCCTACGACTGAGAGTGGGAATAAATACATCTTGGTGGCAATAGATTACTTCAGCAAGTGGGTAGAGGCATATGCGTTGCCCAACCAAGAAGCTGTGGTGGTTGCCGAGACGCTAATAAAGGAGCTGGTGAGCCGATTTGGTGTACCCTTGGAACTGCATTCCGATCAGGGGCGAAATTTCGAGTCGTCGGTGTTCCAGGAGATGTGCCAGATTCTCGGAATCCGGAAAACGAGAACGACTGCCCTGCACCCACAGTCCGATGGAATGGTGGAGCGCATGAACAGGACAGTAGAGAAATACCTGTCGAAAATTGTCTCCGACCACCAGCGGGACTGGGACAAGTTTCTCCACTTGTTTCTACTGGCATATCGCTCTTCTATCCATGAGACTACAGGCCAAACACCAGCTAATGTGCTGTTTGGCCGAGAACTGCGGTTGCCGTGTGACCTGGCGTTCGGTTGCAAACCTGAGGATAATGTCGTTGGGGAGGACTACATCTCCGGCCTTCGTCGAAGGATGGATGACATTCACGACCGCGTTCGCACAAACATTCAGAATGCGAGCGACAGGATGAAGGAGCGATACGACGTAAGAGCCGAATCAGGCGGGTACCAAGCAGGAGATCTAGTCTGGCTTTTCGACCCTAAACGACGGCGAGGGTTCTCTCCAAAGCTGCAACGCTCCTGGGACGGACCATATGAGGTACTGAAGAGGATTAACGACGTCGTCTACCGTATCAGGAGGAGACCGAATGGCAAGCCCCGAGTGGTCCACTTCAATCGGCTGGCATCGTTCCTGGGCGACAACCATGACGAGGAGCACGGGCAACTCGCCCGTATATGTCGAGTCCCGGAGTCGGAACGATCGTTCGAAGAATTCATGTCCCAATGTGGTACTGACCGCAATGTTTGTTATGGCGTCAGTACTGAGATTCGGTAGGATTTATTCCAAACCTCCAGTGAGTATGCCTTGGCTCACTCTGTGGCTAAGGACCTGAGGATGAGCCGAGGAATCGCCCAAGTATTCCGGCGGAAGTATGGTGGGATTGAAGAGCTGCAGCGTCAAGAGCCTCGTGTCGGAAACGTGTTGTATTTACCCAGGAACGAGCGATCGCTATTCTATCTAGTGACGAAAGAACTTTCCCATCAGAAACCGACCTATCGTGCCGTCTGGGATAGTCTACTTGCGATGCGAGAGCTCCTACTGCAGCGGAACATATCCAGATTAGCTGTGCCCAAGTTGGGCTGTGGGCAGGATGGATTGGACTGGAGGATCGTAAGAAGCATGCTAGAAGAAGTCTTTCGGCGCACAGGGATTGAAATTCTGGCATGCTGCTGGTCCCAAAGACGAGGTGTCTGCTCCGGGACGGAACAATCTTAAGGAGGGGACAGTGTGACAGACACGTGTGAGCGCACCTGGTGGCAGACTCGTGCGAGCGCGTGGCGCGCTGGCTGCAATTGTGAGTTGGGCCGGCAAGCTGGCAGTGGATGAATCGAGAAGGCGACGATACGACAGAGAAGAGATTTAGGATTCGGGGAAAAGGCAGTGTTGAGATTTGGAGTGTAGTAGTTTCAGAAAGACTAGAGCTCGACGTTCCCAGTTTAAATATTAATGAACACTACTTTAATATTTAGTAGTGTAAGGTTTGCTAAATAAAGAAGTACGGTAGTGTATTTGTATATGCCTGACCGGTTATTTCAAGAACCGTAAACGTAACAGTATGTATGTTTGTGGCTATGTGGGTATATTGGTTCCGTATACAAATCTACACCGTTCCACAAATCTCAACCAAATGTTGCATACACATAGTCTAGGACCCAGAAGGAACCGCTGGCTATATGCATCTTCGATAGTCATTCTCATTCTTCTGATTTCGGCCCTTTTGCACTCAAGCACAGGCTAATCAAATCATAAAATTAACTCATGAAGGAATGGCAAGGCAGGGCGTTTCCATGGCAACATAGCTCAAGTCGAGACACGGCCGACTGGATGCGAGTTGCGCTCGCCACTACCGGTATAGAAAATGAGGTTCTTTACTTGAAATCCCGTTAGTTACTCAACTGCTCACACAGCACTGTCAACCTAGAATAGCATAACAAAGGCTAGACACTATTTGCCAATATAATTTTCGCAATATCAAAACGCAAATTATATCACAAAATACAATAGCGTGATATTAAATGACAGACACTAAACATACCTTTGCACCTTCTGTTGGGTAGTCAGCCCGAAGGCTGGTTGGATCCTCAAAAAGTACCGCCGTTAGATTATGTGGCAGCACTATAGTGAGGCGTGCTAGGCAAGATGAGGAGTGAGGTAGTTTGCCATTGCTTTCCTCACTGAGTCAGAACAGCAGTTCTAACCCTACGAGTAGAACCCTTCACAGCATCCACAGGCACTGACTGTGCCCTGAATGCCATTACTAAGCACCACCCATACCTCATTAGCTTCCATATAATCACAGCTATGAGGAAGACTTAGACAGCGGTGAAAAGCCACATTTTACAATAGCCTGTGCCAACAGACAAATTCAAATTTACTGCATTCATCAAGAGATGGCAAACAGGCCTCTTTGCACCTTATTAAAATAGAATTCCATTAGGTACACTTGATTTTTATAACACTTCATGAACTTTCCTGCTGAGTGATTAGTACAGAAGTTATTTGGAAGCGACCGGTATTTCGGCTTCCGCAATAATATTCGTAATCGGTGATACTAATTTCTCTACAATGATGCTGGCAAGACCGTTGCTGCGGTGAGGTTTATGAGTAGAGAGGATTAGAGTTCTGAGAAATGCAATCCAAACATTTCATACAAGAAATTATTTCCTCTGTGAATACAACATAAGCCAGACTTTCAGTTTTCATTGTCGAAAAAGTGATTGGTGCAATATTGCGGTGGTATTGCTGGAATTATTCCCTTCCAAACTGTAATAATGCCAAAAGCTACATACGGACTCAACAATATATGGAATACTCTTACTGTCACAGAAAACACTAGAAAAAATCAAGGCCCGCTACATGAAAAGAGTGCTGGGAATAGGAATAACAGCACCATCAAGACTGACTCATATTATGATTAATGAGAACTTCTTCATAGAAGATACGACTGATACGAGGTTGCAGTTGCATCTTCCAAACACAAAGGCATATGAGAAAACCTTTCAAATATTACTTGGAAAAGGGAACAACATTTGGACAGACGTCATACTGACACAAAACTGGAGACAATGCAACTATAAACTGAGACACGCCATCACACGATTTGTAGTACCCGGGTTTCATCACAAGCTATGCACCAACAAAAGATTTCATTACACAAATGAGGACTGTGTGAGTGAATTATGTCATAATCAATGTTACCGATATCAAGCGAATATGTGCAAAAAATACTAAATCACTAGCGAAACTGTGCAGTGATTAGATATAGGCAAATAATATTATTTTCAGATGTATTATGTATTTTCTCTGGCTATTTTGCTGCAATCAACATTTCATTCATTCGTTCATTCATTCATTCATTCATTTATTCATTCATTCATTCATTCATTGACGGAAAAGTTATTGCTGAAATTGTAATTTGATGATGATAGTTGATGTTAAAGTGCCTAACATGGAGGTTATAGGCCTCTAATTCATTGGGGTGAAAATGAAAAATTATGATAAAATATACACTAGAACTAAAAATAACTACAACTTATAACCAAATTACGGATTAGGAGAACAAAAGGACAAAAAGGAAGGAATAAGGGAAATAAAATGCAGGTAAAAGAAATGAGAATCGACGGATTTGGTAAGGTGTGTCAAGAAAGGCAGATAAGAAGGGAGATAGGAGAGAGTCCGACCCAGAATTACTGGAAAAAGGGAAAAAACAGATCCAGCTCAGGTATACTCCCAAAATCAACAGCCGTGAGCCCTTGAGGGTGTAGCACCTGCAAGAGTGGGACTACACACACCCTGCATCCTTCATGACCTTGTGCAGAAGGCAGGAGATATGATGAAAAGAGAAAAAAGAGATCTGGCCCTTTGAAGATTGAGGGTATCAGGATGATGAAACAAGGTCAAATTAAGGCTGGAATTTGAAAGACTCTTTAGACCTCGGAGATCCTAATACCTTCAGGGTCGGAAGAGAACAAGAGTTGAACAAGGGAGGCCGACAGTAAATATGCCAGAGAGGACCCGTGGAAGCAATCGTGAATTCAGCTGGGGTCCCCTCATCGCTAACCATCGTCCCACAAGTTGTAAGGCCCTGAAGGAGGGGGAGTATCGTAATGTCGTGGTCGACAGGAAAGATGACAGAAGGGAGCCCGGTACAAGTAAGTGGAAGCAATACCGCACTCAGCTGGGGTCCCGTGGTCACCAAACCCACATCCCATTAGTCGCGAGCCCTTGGGGGATGTCAGAATAATTATTCAAGAGAATCACAAGAAAACATTATGATACCCATTTTTCAGAAGATAACTGGACAGTTGATTCCGTAGTTAATTGGATATCATAGTAGGTCTCAGAGGCAAAGAAGTCCGTATTATGTGCGTTACTAGCAGTGGTCAAGTACTATCCCGGCATTTGCCTGGACTGAGTGTAGAAAAACCACACTCAGGATAGTTTATGGGTGCTGGGTTAAACATACGAAGGAGAGTTTTTGTCCGGAACAAAGTTATCGCAGGAAATCAGGTTAAGACAATCATCACACTTATCTCTGTCTTTCGTAAACTCCGGAAATGAAAGCACACCTCCTACGTTCCTCCTATTTAAAGTGTAAAATGACAAACAACGGTATGACATACTGGATTTGAGCAGCAGCATTCAAACCATAGTTTATAATTTTTCCCAGCATTTTACAATTTCATCAGCAAACACCCCAAACAACGTAGGAATTCCGTATATTAACACCGACTACTTACAATAATTGAAACTGAAACAAAACTTCGTTGTTCTAAACGTAACTTACCACTGTGAGAAACACATTTGATAAACCTATTGAACAGCTGTTTACTAATCGCGCCTATTCTTGGGTGGGAGTGCATTCTATCGGCAACTAGAGAACATTTTTCAAATACATGTTCTAACTGGGAGGGAATGGCAAGGCCGGAGCAAAGCTCGCATCTAGTCGGCCGTGGACGAGACCAACAAGTATCCATCTATCTCTGTAAGTGGCCGTGCCATTCCATATTTTCCACGGCGATCGTAGTTCAAGCTATAGACACCAGGTTTCCATCTATCTCTGTAAGAGACCATGTCACTATTTGCTCCATGAAGACATTAGCTCAAGAAATGACCACCAGGTTGTATCCATCTATCTCTGTAAGAGGCCATGGCACTCCATTTTCTCCACAGAAACAGTAGTTTAAGCTATGACTACCAGGTTTCCATCTATCTCTCTAAGAGACCATGTCACTCTATTTGCTCCATGAAGACAGTACCTCAAGAAATGACCAACAGGTTGTTTCCATCTATCTCTATAAGAGGCCATGGCACTCCATTTTCTCCACAAAAACACTAGTTCAAGCTATGACTGCCAGGTTTCCATCTATCTCAGTAAGAGGCCATGATACTCCACTTTATATTAAAAACCTGAACGTCATAAAAATCTGAATACGTATTATTTTAAATGTTATTAACTGGGTTCATTGTAGGGAATTTAAATTAAAAAAAGAGATACATTGGCTAACCCTACTGTACCCGATATCCGGATAGTAGGCTGTCAGATATCCGCCCCCTCAATCGGATTGCCAATAATCAATCGCACCGGCACAGCTACATCAATGAAAATGGCACTGACAGATACTATCGAGATTAGAGCACAATAGTTAACAAGAAATTATTGTGGAACACACCAAAATATACGGGGGTTCATACTTACCTTTACTTACCTCTTAAATTTATCTCGGGGACTGGGTTGTCAACTGGATCACTTAAAGTATGCCCTCACAATAACCTCCACCATGATATTTAAAATGAACCAGAACGAAGACGAGAAACTTTAAACTGCACAATAATTTATTTCACATAAAGAATGATTTAACAAAAATAAACAACAAAATCCATGTGGCAATCATAAGCCATCGTCCATATAATCATGTCCTCCTGTAGGACTTGTATACTCTACATACAATGTTTCAGCTTTCTCAAGCTCAAAGTAACGTAATTATAATAATGCACTTGGAATGGAAACGGGATTTGGGACGAGACACATATATCAATTGTTTTGCGTGTTTATATACTTCACATTTTATTTATAGCCACAAGGCTATTATGGATACGTCCTTGGCCTCTGTCATACAGTTGTCCGGGCCAGCTGCAATGCACCTGCATCGTCAAAGCGGACTCACCCCGTTCGTTCAACCCTAGCATAAGCGAGTTACCTCAGAGCTTGGCTCTCCTTTTCAAAACACGTAAATGTTCACATCTCAACTGAAATATTATCACGCAAATGTTTTAAATGCTCCATTCAAACACCAGTGGATTCCTCCAATAATCCTAAATCATGTTCAATTGTTCAAACCACTTGTTTAATTAGCGTTGTTTAGAGTATAAAAACAAAACTCTTAATGTTAATAACAAAAGTTCATTAATTATTTATAACAATAATAAATTGTTTATAACAATGTCAAACGACAATTGGAAAACTTATACACGCCTCTATTAATCCTTTTCATTTCAAATTATTTAACAAAGATATTTACAAAATTATTTTACAATATTATATTGTTTATATTATTTATACAAGAAATACATTAAACCACACATTTATCCGGTTGATAATTACTCAAATCGTGGTGATATAATCGACCAATGAAGGTTAGTTATATTTAACTGTCAAATTCAGGTTTAATAAGGTTTAATAATAATTATTAATATTTGTGACGGTAACCTCCATTCAAAATCTTTATCTCAAATTATTTAACACTTTTGTTAATTTTAACAGTGTCTTCATATGAATAACTTTCAAAGAACCAGGACAATACATTCAGCGGCAAAATACTTCGCTCATAACGCACAAAATTGCACAACAATAGGCCCAGAATTCATCATATATCTTCATATATATGGCATAAAAATCTTCCAAACTACATACAAAAATCCTCCACTTATAAATTCATCAACTTCATTAATTACTGTGGGAACCTCCTTCATTATTCACGGGCATTATTCATCAGCGACTTTTACATGTCCACTGAACTAACGATTATACATCCATTGTTCCTCTTTAAAAATTCTTATATTCATCAGTTGTATTAATGACTGTTATTATTTAACCTTCGTGGGTTTCATTCATGAATCGATATGAAGTAAAAATTTGCCAATCACAAATAAATTTAATAGCAAATACGATTAGACACTCCTCCCTGGTCTATCAAAATTGAGATTAATATCTTCAAAGTAACGCAGTATAAAAATACTATCTTCAATCAAAGTTCACCTAAACTGTATAAATAGTCGAATAGAATACAATTAGATTGTGGAATGCAAACATTATTGTTCCAATCTATAATTGAGAAAAACTCCTATCAAATGTTCATTACTATAGTGTATCCAATAAATCGTAATCAAAGTTCATATTTCATAAAATTGTCTATAATGCAATGATAAATGTCTATGATGCAATCATGTTCATAAGACGACTAGTATTTCAAAGATCGTCGATATCGTAATAGATTTTAACGCTCTAAAATCATTTAATCATTCTTCTTTCTTGAGGATGACAGAAAATTGGTCAAAGTAATTTACTGAATAGAATTACTTTAATAAAATTGACACGCTGTCTGAATTCAAATCTGCCATAGCAAATCGTTAACTTTACCGTCAAATCGTGACTACAAAAATATGCAAATTACTGAAAGAATCTAAATTATCAGTCTCAACTGATCCAAAATTAATTAAGTATGCCAATGACATAACAATGTCTCAATAAATCGTAGAAAAAGGCATAAATCATCAAAGTGTACTGAGTACAGAAATATTAATCAAGAAAATGGGGCAAAAAAAATATGGGAAGAATGGTTGCTCAGATATCGCTACAAGACTCAAATAATACAAGAAACGTTCACGACTACCTTATCTGTTGATTGAAGTTCTAGAGGAAAGTTTTCAAAGAAAACTGCTGTTGGTTCCATTTCACCAGCGTGAAGATGTGCTCCGTCCTCGAACCTGGAATCAGCGTCCTCGGAGAATCGAACTGCTTCCTCCTCCGGAAATTGCACTGCTCCGTGGATACGAAAACATCCTTCTGGCAAAACTCTTCTTTGTGAGCCGGGTCCACCCTAGCCTCTCCTGAAAGTTCCCTGAAGTTCCAGTCGTAAATCACCATGAAGTTTATTGTAGTTATTTCCGCAGAAATATTCATAATCGTGGAGTATGAAAATATTTCCACTGTCATCTGGTATAATTCAGCGATGGATTCACGATGCATGAGTGTAGTTGGATGTTCATTACATGCTCGCTTTTGTAGAATGACGATTAACGAAGTTCCATGCTGTTATTTCACTCCAACGATATATGTCCCAATTGCATTAAAGCCTTAGCCTTCCATCTCAACTTCTGTTATAATCATTGAAAGCACTGCAAGATTATAATGTTCCATAGTAGACTGTATCGTTGTATTACCAAACGTATTCTCCAATATCACTGTTGCAATCCACGTGTCAGCCGTAGTGTATAATGTGGAATTTTAAAAGTGTTTCTCATGTGGCGAGAAAATCACTTTTGTTGGCAGCCTTAAAGTGCCAATATCTTTCGAAGTATAACTGTGAAATTGTTCAAATCTTCTACACACCTCAATGTTGTACTGCCCAATTGAATTATAATAAAGGCTGAAGTTAACTCTTGATATCTTATCTGGTGGAAACGTTAATGTGAGCGTTTCAACTTCACCTAGTTTCGAGCAGCGTAAAATGGAACTGCTCCGTGTTCGTTCGATGCGCCGGGCTTTAACCACACGCTAAAGACAACTTGCTTCACTTATTCACTCGAAAATGACTATATGACCTCTGAAATATATATGCGGTATCAGCGGTATGATCCGTATGAGTTCTGAGTATGAGTTCTGAGTTCTGATCCGTATGAGGTCTATGAGAGCTCCTCTATCCTGTGCACGACCTTTTATTACCTTCTTAAGGGGCGTATCCATCCCTTCCATAGCCTGTTGCTCCGTCATCGCTAGAAGTTTTAACTTTGGCTATACTTGACGGATTTTCAAATTTCAAAAACTCAAAATTAATTTCTTCAAAATTCCAAATCAATGCCATAACTGAAAATAGATTTCCACAATTCTGCATGCCAAAAGTAATCAAATATCGTAGTTTCAGCAATCTCCGTCTTCCTTCCAAACTATCGTTCATTGGTTCGAGTCTCTCCTCCAATAGCGTAACTTCTTCCTTAGCACAATACCTTATTTCCTGCGACTGCGTCGTAAATCTCCGATCTTTCTCGAACAAAATCATGACGTCACCAAGAATCTCAGCTCAATCAGCCTACTTGCATGAAATCTGAGTCATCCGTGCCTACGTCATGAATATACACGTCACAACTATGACATCCATAACTTTATTCATTTATGCCAATACAGCCATCGTGGTCTCAATATAATTCAATTTACGGGGGCATTCTCCCTTCACCACGTTTTAAAAACAGTTGCAAATTGTTTTTAAACTCTGTGTTATAAATATCTCAATTCACTTGAACACGAAATTGAATTATTATTGGCTTACTCATCCATGATATTTCTTCTATGTTCCTTAATCATAAGTCTCTTCTACTCTGGGTTGTGTGTGGCTAATGCATTCTCTCCTCTCTACTTTCTCTTCTGTCCTGAATTCCTGTTTTCCAAATTCTGCTGACTTGTAGAAGGACCAGGATCGATCACTACATCCTGTATTTTCTTTTGGTTTTCAGCTTCCTTTTCTCGTAATTCCTTCAGATACTGCTGACTTTCTTTCTCTCTCTCTTGATACTTGTCGGGTGTCATAACCTGACCTTGAGAATTCTGATTCTGGTACTGGTTATTTCGATTGTAGTTTCTATTATAACCATTGTTATAGTATCTACCTCTTCCGTTATTGTAATTCCCTCTATTATTATTCCAGCCTCGTCTTTGCTGATATGGACGATAACCTTGGGATCTGTTGTTGCGGAAATAATTATTCCTGTGAGGACCTACATTTTCAGTTTTTCCTTCCTCAGGCTTATCAGTTTGCTGCACTTGATCCATGTAGACTGTATTAACGTCTTTGAATTCGTGCCTCTGACCTTTTTGTACCAAATTTGGCATTGGACTCGTGTAGTCAAACCTTCTCAATAATTCGTCCATACTTGTCAAATCTCTGATATTTGACGATATGATCAGTCTTCTTACCTCCACAGGCAGCATACGTGAAATCGCATCTATCAACTGCTCTGTTGACAATGGGGGTTGCAAAAATCTCAAGCGTGATAGTTGGCTCGTGAAGAAATCAGCGTACCGTGTTGGAAGAGTACCTGAATACTTCCTCGAGTATACCTCAGCTCTTAATGAATTCTGAGCTTCTATTGACCAGAATCGTTTTATCAGTGCCTCTGCAAATTCGTCAAAATTGCTGAAAGTGTACCGAAATGCTCTGAACCATTCAAGGGGTCCTCCAGCTAGAAATCTTTCTACGATTCTCATCTCTCTCTCTCTAGGAATGTGGGCTTCTATGAAATAGTCTTTAAGATTCCTGATATATTCGATCGGTGTGAGACTATCAGTGTTGCTAAATTTTTGAGGTTTGTCTTCAAAATTCCGGATGACTGTCACATTTCTCGGATATGAATCCATATAATTCCTCCCACTATCACGATACTTCCATTCGGGTTCAATATTTCGATCCTCTTCTTCTTCCCTGAATCTGGATATACGTTCCTCAGGACTAATATCTCTCTCTTCTGTAGTAAGGTTACCTCTTCTCACGTAATTTCTATCCTCTTCACCAGTCAATCCTTCGGTATCCTTGTCTGTGATTTCCGTGATGACTTTCCTAATCAACTCTTCCTTATAGGTTTCCATCATGCTAGCTTCTCCTAGTTTCAAATTCTGCAGTTTGCTCGTAGTTTCATTAACATCAGAGACAACCTTATGAATTTGTTCCTCTAACGCAGTTTTTAATGCTTGCACGTCCTGACCTATTTGAGTTCTATCCTCTACCTGCTTTTCGGATAGCGAATCCATCCTTACATTCAAGTCTTTCCTAATCTGAACTACTTCATTATTAATGTCTACTTGTGTTCTGGCAAGTTTTCTTTCAATTCGTTCCTGAATCTGATCTACATGTTCCCCACTTGACCTGTTCCATTCATCTTTCCACACCGTTACATTTGCAGTTAACATTTCCGCGATATCTACTTCGATGTCCTCCTTAAGTAAACGATTGTGATCTAATACTTGGGTTCTCATGACCTCTACATCGTATTTTAAACCAGCTAAAGAAGCTGTTGTCCTAACAGACTCGTCAACTAACCTAGTTGTTAATGCACTAATGTTACGAGTACAAAGTGTTTTTGAAGTTTCAATTTCTTCCCTAACTTTGTTAACATCAGTCTGAACTTTAGCAATGTCTACAAAAACAGTATTGACTTCTACTTGTATTTTATTGATATCGCTTTGCATATCGTTAACATCTGAATGAATATTATTGATGTCTACTTGAACATTTGACACATCAGTTCGAGCATTTCTAACCTCTTTTTGAACTTCTTCTACTTTGTCTTGTACAGTAGCAACATCATTCCTTACAACAATTACTTCAGCTCTAGCACATGAAATATCACCCCGGACATTAGCAACATCAAGATTCAACATGGTAAGATCTTTCTGTACCTTAGAAACATCAATTTTAACATCAGAAACATCTTTGTGAATGTCACTCACGGCATTCTCGATTCCTTGGGTACTGATCTGTAAACGCGACACATTATTTTCTAGGTTTGCAGAATTGGTCTGAAGAACTTTCAGATTTTCATCCAGCCTAATAGACAAATTACTAGCATTCCTAGCTTCCATCTCCTCCATTCTAATAGACAAATTAGCAGACATATTACTAGCATTCTCCTCCATCATCTGCTTCATTCGGCTAGCATTCCTAGCTTCCATCTCCCTCGCACTTTCATTCATGCTAGCTTTCAACTCTTCTAACATCATCCTCATACTCTCATCTGCCATTTCAATAATATTTCAATAATAAACTGCTTTAGGGACATACATCAAACAGAGCAAAATAACAACATCTGAGCAACATTCTTCACCATATATAAATTTGAGCAATTTTCTGTCTTAAATCTAACTTATAATTACCTTATAATTAACTTTCGTAGACACTTCATGTTGAAATAAACTCAAGCACATGTTCAAGTTTCCTTGGTTCATTTTAAAATATCCTAACACAAATAATTTACATTTACAATCCAAATAGTATAATTTTATCTTTAATATGACTAAACATGTCATAAGCCGGTCAAATAAAATAAGATTCCAGATCATAGGCGATTTTTCTAAGTTTCTAGCCTATTTAACCTCTCTCAAGTTGTATAAGATCTGATTTTTCTGAGTGTAATTTTCCTAATACAATACAACATTTTATTCCTATATAATCACACTCTCAAATTCTACAATTGGCCAAGACATCTAACAAAGAATCAACCTCTTTATTTGAGTCTTCACAATCCCTTTGACATCGATAACTTGGTATTCCAATGTTATTCGAACACAAAAATTGCGGTGTCAATTCTACTGCAATAACTTGGTAATCCAATGTTATTCAAACACTCCGAACTTCGATTGTGCCAATTCTACTGGCGTTCAACCTGGTAATCCAGTGTTGTCAATCGAGCCCCACCCAATTGCGGCGCCAATCCTACTGGTGTTCAACCTGGTAATCCAGTTTTGTTGAACATGCCCCACGTTATAGGGTCGCCAATCCTACTGCAATCGCACCGGCACAGCTACATCAATGAAAATGGCACTGACTGATACTATCGAGATTAGAGCACAATAGTTAACAAGAAATTATTGTGGAACACACCAAAATATACGGGGGTTCATACTTACCTTTACTTACCTCTTAAATTTATCTCGGGGACTGGGTTGTCAACTGGATCACTTAAAGTATGCCCTCACAATAACCTCCACCATGATATTTAAAATGAACCAGAACGAAGACGAGAAACTTTAAACTGCACAATAATTTATTTCACATAAAGAATGATTTAACAAAAATAAACAACAAAATCCACGTGGCAATCAGAAGCCATCGTCCATATAATCATGTCCTCCTGTAGGACTTGTATACTCTACATACAATGTTTCAGCTTTCTCAAGCTCAAAGTAACGTAATTATAATAATGCACTTGGAATGGAAACGGGATTTGGGACGAGACACATATATCAATTGTTTTGCGTGTTTATATACTTCACATTTTATTTATAGCCACAAGGCTATTATGGATACGTCCTTGGCCTCTGTCATACAGTTGTCCGGGCCAGCTGCAATGCACCTGCATCGTCAAAGCGGACTCACCCCGTTCGTTCAACCCTAGCATAAGCGAGTTACCTCAGAGCTTGGCTCTCCTTTTCAAAACACGTAAATGTTCACATCTCAACTGAAATATTATCACGCAAATGTTTTAAATGCTCCATTCAAACACCAGTGGATTCCTCCAATAACCCTAAATCATGTTTAATTGTTCAAACCACTTGTTTAATTAGCGTTGTTTAGAGTATAAAAACAAAACTCTTAATGTTAATAACAAAAGTTCATTAATTATTTATAACAATAATAAATTGTTTATAACAATGTCAAACGACAATTGGAAAACTTATACACGCCTCTATTAATCCTTTTCATTTCAAATTATTTAACAAAGATATTTACAAAATTATTTTACAATATTATATTGTTTATATTATTTATACAAGAAATACATTAAACCACACATTTATCCGGTTGATAATTACTCAAATCGTGGTGATATAATCGACCAATGACAGTTAGTTATATTTAACTGTCAAATTCAGGTTTAATAAGGTTTAATAATAATTATTAATATTTGTGGCGGTAACCTCCATTCAAAATCTTTATCTCAAATTATTTAACACTTTTGTTAATTTTA
Source organism: Meconema thalassinum (assembly GCA_946902985.2). Lineage (NCBI taxonomy): Eukaryota > Metazoa > Arthropoda > Insecta > Orthoptera > Tettigoniidae > Meconema > Meconema thalassinum. The sequence goes on from OX336396.1 coordinate 169,659,250, forward strand.
ACAGTGTCTTCATATGAATAACTTTCAAAGAACCAGGACAATACATTCAGCGGCAAAATACTTCGCTCAAAACGCACAAAATTGCACAACAATAGGCCCAGAATTCATCATATATCTTCATATATATGGCATAAAAATCTTCCAAACTACATACAAAAATCCTCCACTTATAAATTCATCAACTTCATTAATTACTGTGGGAACCTCCTTCATTATTCACGGGCATTATTCATCAGCGACTTTTACATGTCCACTGAACTAACGATTATACATCCATTGTTCCTCTTTAAAAATTCTTATATTCATCAATTGTATTAATGACTGTTATTATTTAACCTTCGTGGGTTTCATTCATGAATCGATATGAAGTAAAAATTTGCCAATCACAAATAAATTTAATAGCAAATACGATTAGACACTCCTCCCTGGTCTATCAAAATTGAGATTAATATCTTCAAAGTAACGCAGTATAAAAATACTATCTTCAATCAAAGTTCATCTAAACTGTATAAATAGTCGAATAGAATACAATTAGATTGTGGAATGCAAACATTATTGTTCCAATCTATAATTGAGAAAAACTCCTATCAAATGTTCATTACTATAGTGTATCCAATAAATCGTAATCAAAGTTCATATTTCATAAAATTGTCTATAATGCAATGATAAATGTCTATGATGCAATCATGTTCATAAGACGACTAGTATTTCAAAGATCGTCGATATCGTAATAGATTTTAACGCTCTAAAATCATTTAATCATTCTTCTTTCTTGAGGATGACAGAAAATTGGTCAAAGTAATTTACTGAATAGAATTACTTTAATAAAATTGACACGCTGTCTGAATTCAAATCTGCCATAGCAAATCGTTAACTTTACCGTCAAATCGTGACTACAAAAATATGCAAATTACTGAAAGAATCTAAATTATCAGTCTCAACAGATCCAAAATTAATTAAGTATGCCAATGACATAACAATGTCTCAATAAATCGTAGAAAAAGGCATAAATCATCGAAGTGTACTGAGTACAGAAATATTAATCAAGAAAATGGGGCAAAAAAAAATATGGGACAGAAAATATGGGAAGAATGGTTGCTCAGATATCGCTACAAGACTCAAATAATACAAGAAACGTTCACGACTACCTTATCTGTTGATTGAAGTTCTAGAGGAAAGTTTTCAAAGAAAACTGCTGTTGGTTCCATTTCACCAGCGTGAAGATGTGCTCCGTCCTCGAACCTGGAATCAGCGTCTTTGGAGAATCGAACTGCTTCCTCCTCCGGAAATTGCACTGCTCCGTGGAGACGAAAACATCCTTCTGGCAAAACTCTTCTTTGTGAGCCGGGTCCACCCTAGCCTCTCTTGAAAGTTCCCTGAAGTTCCGGTCGTAAATCGCCATGAAGTTTATTGTAGTTATTTCCGCAGAAATATTCATAATCGTGGAGTATGAAAATATTTCCACTGTCATCTGGTATAATTCAGCGATGGATTCACGATGCATGAGTGTAGTTGGATGTTCATTACATGCTCGCTTTTGTAGAATGACGATTAACGAAGTTCCATGCTGTTATTTCACTCCAACGATATATGTCCCAATTGCATTAAAGCCTTAGCCTTCCATCTCAACTTCTGTTATAATCATTGAAAGCACTGCAAGATTATAATGTTCCATAGTAGACTGTATCGTTGTATTACCAAACGTATTCTCCAATATCACTGTTGCAATCCACGTGTCAGCCGTAGTGTATAATGTGGAATTTTAAAAGTGTTTCTCATGTGGCGAGAAAATCACTTTTGTTGGCAGCCTTAAAGTGCCAATATCTTTCGAAGTATAACTGTGAAATTGTTCAAATCTTCTACACACCTCAATGTTGTACTGCCCAATTGAATTATAATAAAGGCTGAAGTTAACTCTTGATATCTTATCTGGTGGAAACGTTAATGTGAGCGTTTCAACTTCACCTAGTTTCGAGCAGCGTAAAATGGAACTGCTCCGTGTTCGTTCGATGCGCCGGGCTTTAACCACACGCTAAAGACAACTTGCTTCACTTATTCACTCGAAAATGACTATATGACCTCTGAAATATATATGCGGTATCAGCGGTATGATCCGTATGAGTTCTGAGTATGAGTTCTGAGTTCTGATCCGTATGAGATCTATGAGAGCTCCTCTATCCTGTGCACGACCTTTTATTACCTTCTTAAGGGGTGTATCCATCCCTTCCATAGCCTGTTGCTCCGTCATCGCTAGAAGTTTTAACTTTGGCTATACTTGACGGATTTTCAAATTTCAAAAACTCAAAATTAATTTCTTCAAAATTCCAAATCAATGCCATAACTGAAAATAGATTTCCACAATTCTGCATGCCAAAAGTAATCAAATATCGTAGTTTCAGCAATCTCCGTCTTCCTTCCAAACTATCGTTCATTGGTTCGAGTCTCTCCTCCAATAGCGTAACTTCTTCCTTGGCACAATACCTTGTTTCCTGCGACTGCGTCGTAAATCTCCGATCTTTCTCGAACAAAATCATGACGTCACCAAGAATCTCAGCTCAATCAGCCTACTTGCATGAAATCTGCGTCATCCGTGCCTACGTCATGAATATACACGTCAGAACTATGACATCCATAACTTTATTCATTTATGCCAATACAGCCATCGTGGTCTCAATATAATTCAATTTACGGGGGCACTACATGTGGCGTAACGTTTACAACAGCTGGAGATAACATCACGAAACTTACTATTAAGATTAAATTAACATAAATGACTCTGGTGTTGATTCATTTAGAGACTTTGCTACATCATAATCATATAGCCCCATGTATTTCAGTGTGAATGGAATATTTCTGACAACATGTGCTACTGTGATGGCTGTAGTAGTGAGTGTATTAGTAATTCAAATGAGGATTGGAAATGAGGTTGCAGTGGCCTTCAGTTAGGATCTATCGCGGTATTTGCTTCGAGAGGAAGTTGGAAACCACAGAAAACAATTTCCAAGTTTTGCCTCGGAAGATGCAGTGTAGCCCATTCCGACTCACACACCAGAATTAAAATTTCTTGACAAATCCGGGATTCAAACTCAGACTTCCAAGGCGAAAGCCGAAAATGTTAGCCGCTGATACACGTGGTCATCTAAATGACTTTTGCATTTTATGTATAATAATTGTATTTAACCTTCAGTCTTTAGGTTACAGAAACCTATGTGACGTTTTGGGTCTAATTTTATACTCTAATGCCGCTGCTGTTAAGGGAGAATTTGAATCTTTACCTTATGGCGAAAGGTATAACGCGTAATTTATTGTATGTAGTATCTACTAGAATCGAAGTCTTATACTCACCGTTTAGGTGTGTTTTACTACTGATATGTTGACGTTTATGTTTTATTAATCATAATGTCCTTATACTGCATTTTTTTAAATGTTGACAGTTTCTTCGTCTACCAGCTGTCTTTTGTATTACAAATCATTAATACAGTAAATTTTGCATGATAATGCAGATTGTTCTATGAATAATATTTCCTTCTGTTAATCGGGTTATATTGTAATTGGTAATTATCCTGCCCTATGATTCTGATAATGTGTAATGGAACAGGATGTTAAATTATGAAATTAGTTCATAACATGTCAATAACATACGGTAATTTAACTACGAATATATATTATTATGCGATAATTTCCTCCAAGAACAAAACGTAATGATACTTTGCCATAATAATAGCTGACCCCATTGAATCAAAAATAAACACTATCAGGAAAGTAATTGTGAGACTGAGTTCTCGAGGAATTGTGTATATAGTAAATCCCTTTTTACTATTGTTGCCTTCTCCTCTACGTTATTTTACTCCACAGTACTGTACCTTTCGACTATTTACAGTGAGTTAATATTGAACTTGAGTAACATCAGAATCGAGGAGAACCATGTTCTAAACTCACTTAATGAAAAAATGAATAAACACTGCGAAATACATAAGCATGTATCTTTCTATAACAGATAAAGACACCTCTCGGGCAACGCCGGGTACAATGGCTAGTATTTCTGTATATAAAGGAATGTCTGTTTGTTCGTATTTTATGCGTTCATAAACCATTCATCCGATTACGATCAAATTTTGGTGAGTAGTTGTACATCATTCCGGGAGGTTTATAGGCTTAGTTAATCCATTTCAAAATAGATAGCGCGTGAGTAGTTTAAACAAATGCGTAATGGCGATGCGTTCTTATACAATTGATCCGATTGCGATCAAATTATGGTGAGTTGTTGTGCACAATCCCGGAAAAGTTATAGGCGTAGTAAATCCAATTTACAATAGATGGCGCGCGAGTAGTTTCAACAAAATGGCGTGCGTTTGTTTCAAGAAAGTCCCACAAGCGTTCCTAAACCATTCATCCCATTTCGATGAAACTTGGGTGAGATATTCTGTACACTTCAGACAAGGTTTCTGGCTTAGTAAATCCACTTAACAATAGGTAGCGCACGAGTAGATTCAACAAATGGGCGACGACGGGCGAAGCGTTTCAACACAGTCCTGTATGCGTTCACATACCATTCGTCCGATAGCGATGAAACTTGGATGAGAGGTTATGTACGCTTCAGGCAAGGTTTCTGGCTTGGTAAATCCATGTTATAATGGGTAGCGCACGAGTAGATTCAAGAAATGAGCGACGACGCGCGTGGCGTTTCACGAAAGTCCCGTATGCGTTCATATACTAATCGTCTGATAGCGATGAAACTTGGGTGAGATGATGTGTACACTGCAGGGAAGGTTTCTGGCTTAGTAAATACACTTAACAATAGGTGGCGCCCGAGTAGATTCAACAAATGAGCGACGCCGGGTGAAGCGTTTCAACAAAGTCCTGTATGCGTTCACATACCATTCGTCCGATAGCGATGAAACTTGGGTGAGAGGTTGTGTACACGTCAGGCAAGGTTTCTGGCTTAGCAAATCCACTTTACGATAGGTAGGGCACGAGTAGATTCAATAAATGAACGACGACGTGCGAAGCGTTTCAACAAAGTCCCATATGCGTTCATATACTATTCGTCTGATAGCGATGAAACTTGTGTGAGATGTTGTGTACACTTCAGGGAAGGTTTCTGGCTTACTAAATCCACTTTACAATAGGTATCGCACAAGTAGATTAAACAAATGAGCGACGACGCGCGAAGTGTTTCAACATTGTCCCGTATGCGTTCATATACAATTCGTCCGATAGCGACTAAACTTGGGTGAGTTGTTGTGTACACTCCAGGTAAAGTTTCAGGCTTGCTAAGTCCTTGCTACAATAGGTAGCGCACAAGTAAATTCAACAAATGTGCGAAGACGCGTGAAGCGTTTCAACAAACTCCCGTATGCGTTCATATACCAATCGTCCGATAGCGATGAAACTTGGGTGAGATGTTGTGTACACTTGAGGGAAGGTTTCTGGCTTAGTACATCCACTTTACAATAGATATCGCACAAGTATATTCAACAAATGAGCGACGGCACGCGAATCGCTTAAACAAAGTCCCTTAGCGTTCAAATACCATTCATCCGATTGCTATGAATCTTTGGTTGAATTGTTGTGCACACTCCAGGAAAGGTTTCTGACTTAGTAAATCCTTTTTACAATAGGTAGCGCACGAGTAGATTCAACAAATGAGTAACGGCGCGCGTATCGTTTAAAAGAAATTCTTATGCGTTCATATACCATTCATGCGATTGCAATGAAATTTAGAGAAATGTTTCCACTCCCGCAAAGATTTCTGATTTAGTAAATCCATTTTACAATTGGTAGCGTACGAGTAGATTCAACTAATGAGCGACAGTGCGTGAATCGTTTCAACCAAGTCCCGTATGCGTACATATACCATTGATCCGATTGTGATAAAACGTTGGTGAGTTGAGTACAGTCCTGCGAAGGTGTATGAGTCAGTAAATCCGTTTTTCAATGGGTGGCACACAAGAAGATTCAACAAATGAGTGAAGGCGCGTGAATCGTTTAAACAAAATCCCGTATGCGTTCATATGCCATTCATTTCATTGCGATGAAACTTTGGTGAGTTGTTGAGCACGCTCCCATGTTTTCTTTGGAGATAGTAAATCAATTTTACAATAGTTTAGAGGTGGTTAACGGAAAATAAATAAATATTTGGAATCCAAAAGCACTTCAACAAACAAAGTTACAATGCCAACACTTTGTTTGATTGGCATTGCAACGCATGCCGGGTATAGCTAGTCTTATACATATACTAGCAGAAGTACCCGTTCTTCGAACGGTGTTATATATTAACACCAGACATTATCAATTGAACTACTTTGCAATGGTTAGCGGTTTGTCATTCCTTCATAAGTTTAGCAGAACGAAGTTAGTTTTCTGGGAATATCACACACACTGTTAATTTAAGGGCCTTAAAATGTAGTTTTCGGAGATCCCTTATAGACTCGCGAATTTTGTGTCTCACAATGAGAAGCGCAACATATGCTTCGATCGTCCTTCTAGGATAATTTTTATATTTCGCCTATTTTAGCAAGTATTTTGAGAAGTTTTTCCCTATATCCACCCTTTTACTGTATGAAAAGTACGGTGAGGTGTTTTATAAATGATTCGTGTGTTGACCCATGTTTACCATACCTAATTTTACGATGCACCAAGCATCCGAACACGATTTATAGGCGTACATAAAGATACACAGAAAGACAGACAGACAATTCTATTGTCTACAACATATCACCCAGATATCCAAATATGGGTATATGTACCATACAGTATCAAACAAATCATCCTTACGATGAACCCGTATGTCGACAAAAAAAAAAGATTAGTTACAATGTGCTCTCAAACTAAATTCACCTAACGTGTACTTCCTGACGTGAAATAGATTTGAAAGCCTTGCAGACGAAACGCAATACACCTCACATAAAAAATTACCCTCTACGTTGTGTTAGGTCCTCATACACAGGAAGACCTCTTTCATAAATTATAAAGGCTTGTGGTGCATGAAAATTCAGGTTCTTTAGCCTCAAATGGCCCAAATTCCTAAAAGTCGCAAAAAATGCTGATTCAATTCAGGAATTTTTGAAAATAATGTTGCTGTTTGGAGATATAATAGACTTTCTGTACTATATATCACCGTGAAATTGCATGAAAAAATTCTAGGTTACCCCTTGACCCCCTTAATTGCATTGGTGAATTATACAGTCTACGTTGGTTCCGTGATAACTTTATAGCCATTTGGAAACTTTCACAGAAATGTAATAAATGGAATAGCCTAATAATAATATCCTACGGCCTCGGGGACCGGGTGCAAGCTTCGTAATTTGACACCCAGAGGGTAGCTTGCACGTCGAAATTTCGTTGTTCCTTGAATCACTATGAAAGTCAAGGAGGGTAGATATCTAAGCTCCTTGAACACTATAGCGCTTTCTAGTAGAGAAATGAGGAACTTTGTGTTGGCGGAAACTCCTGAGAATAATTTTGCCATTATGAACACGGCCTACTGAATTCAAATGGGTTCTTTGACATGCCACCATCGTATGACATGCGAGTCGTATTTTTGCCGCTTTTCAAAAATCACTTACCATGGCCAGGAGTGAACCTGCAATCTTGGGGTTAGTAGACCGACACGCTATCCACTCACCCACCGTGGCAAGGTATAAATGGAGTGACATTGCTTCTTACAGAAATAGATGGAAAGTTGGATGCCACCCCTTGAGATAATGTTGTCATGGTTACCGATTTCCATTCCTTCATTAGATTGTTAAATTAAATTAAATTAGTTTTCTGGGAATATTTCAGATACTGTTGGTTATAAAGCCATATAATGTAGTTTTCGAGGCCCCCAAGTTTTGTTTCTGGCACCGAGGGGCCTTGTCTCCTCGTTGCACGTCGTAATATAATAATAATATAATATAGGGATAGGAATATAATAGACCTGCCGTACCACACCCGCAGGTGTAAATCGCGTGAAAAAATTCTAGTGTACCCCTTGACCCCCTTAAGCCCATTATACGTATTGATGAATTTTACAGCTTAATTTGGTTCCGTGATAACCTTCTAGCCGTTTGCAAACATTCGCACCAATGTAATTAATGGAATTGCATTGCGTCTTACAGCAATAGATGGACCTCTGAGAATCTGCTGCCATGGTTACCGGCTTGTATTCGTTCATTAGTTTATTAAATGGATTTAGTTTTCTGGGAATATCTCTAAAACGGTTGGTTTTAGGGCCTTAAAATGTGGATTTCGGGGACCCTGTAGGGCCCGCGAGTTTTGTCTCTCACATTGAGGGGCTGAAAATGATCTTTGTCTCGACCTTCTACTCCTATTTCAGCATGTATTTTAAGGGGGTAGGCCCTCTTTTATGAGAGATACGGAGAAGGGTTACATCAATGATTAGTGTCGTGCCTCTGATGGATATCTGTACCAAATTTTACGTTGATACACCCAGCCGTTCTCGATTTATAAGGGAACAAAGTTGTCCACAGACAAACAAACGAACAGACAGACAGACAGACCAAAAAATTATTTTCGCTCGCATCCATAATAAAACAGTCTGAAACGCGTAAATAACTCAAATTATCGTAGGAATTGCGAAAAAAACATACACACTTCAATTTTTATGTATGTAGAGGTATACTGCACCACTCGGTGTTGACCGTGTTTTATTGCACAAATTTAGGTTTTACTCGCTAACCGTTGGAGATACACGAATAGTGATCATGACCTTTTGGATAGAAAATTAAATGTTAAATCTCGTGTATGAATCAAAGGTTTTCTATTTCTTAGCGTTCTCTTTTTATTTGAAATGGAAATATGAAATTTTGATACTAAAGGGTGTAGTGACGTCACATATGTGGGTTTTACTCGCTAGCCGTTGGAGATACACGAAAAGTGATAAGGACCTTTCGGATAGGAAATTAAATTTTGAAGCTCGTATGTGTCATCGAAAGTTTGCTATTTCTTAGCGTTCTCTTTTTATTTGATATGGAAGTATGAAATTTTGAAACCAAAAGGTGTAGTGACGTCACTAAAATGGTCGCCATTTTTTAATAGTACAAAATATCGAAATTAAAAGTATCCTATATGTAAACATGGTAAATCAGCTACATCCATGCAAAATTTCATTTACATCGGACCAGTGGTTCTTGCGTTATTGAGTAACAGACAGACAGACAGACAGACAGAAAGACAGACACACACCATCTCATTTTGATATATTAGTATGATAACAAGATGTTCGTTTGTTCGTCTTTTATGCGTTCGTAAACCATTCATCCGATTGCGATCAAATTTAGGTGAGTTGTTGTGCACACTTCCGAAATCATTATAGGCATAGTCAATCCAATTTACAATTGACAGCGCGCGAGTAGTTTAAACAAATGCGTGTTGGCGATGCGTTCATATACAATTCATCCGACTGCGTTCAAATTTTGGTGAGTTGTTGTGCACAGTCCCAGAAAAGATATAGGTGTAGTAAATCCAATTTACAATAGATGGCGGGCGAGTAGCTTCAACAAAATGGCGTGCGTTTGTTTCAAGAAAGTCCCACATGCGTTCAAATACCATTCATCCCATTGCGTTGAAACTTGGGTGAGATGTTGTGTACACTCAGGGAAGGTTTCTGGCTTAGTAAATTCACTTAACAATAGGTAGCGCACGAGTAGATTCAACAATGAGCGACGACGGGCGAAGCGTTTCAACAAGGTCCTGTATGGGTTCACATACCATTCGTCCGATAGCGATGAAACTTGGGTGAGAGGTTGTGTACACTACAGGCAAGGTTTCTGGCTTAGTAAATCCATGTTATAATAGGTAGCGCAGGAGTAGATTCAACAAATGAGCGACGACGCGCGAAGCGATTCAACAAAGTCCCGTATGCGTTCATATACTATTCGTCTGATAGCGATGAAACTTCAGGGAAGGTTTCTGGCTTAGTAAATCCACTTAACAATAGGTAACGCACATGTAGATTAAACTAATGAGCGACGACGCGCGAAGAGTTCCAACAAAGACTCGTATGCGTGCATATACCATTCGTCCGATAGCGATGAACCTTGGGTGAGATGTTGTGTACACTTCAGGGAAGGTTTCAGGCTTAGTAAATCCACTTTACAATAGGTATCGCACGAGTAGATTCAACAATTGGGCGACGGCACCTGAATCGTTTAAAAAAATCCCGTTTGCGTTCATATACCATTCATTCGATTGCTATGAAATTTTAGTGAATTGTTGTGCACACTCCAGGAAAGGTTTCTGACTTAGTAAATCCTTTTTGCAATAGGTAGCGCACAAGTAGATTCAACAAGTGAGTAACGGCGCGCGTATCTTTAAAAAAATCCGTATACGTTCATATGCCATTCATGCGATTGCAATGATATTTGGTGAAATGTTGTTTCCACTCCCGCGAAGATTTCTGTTTTAGTAAATCCATTTTCAATAGGTAGCGCACGAGTATATTCAACTAATGTGCGACAGGGCGTGGATCGCTTCAACCAAGTCCTGTATGCGTTCATATACCATTCATCCGATTGTGATAAAACTTTGGTGAGTTGAGTACAGTTCTGCGAAGGTGTATGAATTAGTAAATCCGGTTTTCAATGGGTGGCGCAGAAGTAGATTCAAAAAATGAGTGACGGCGCGCGAATCGATTAAACAAAATCCCGTATACGTTCATATGCCATTCATCCGATTGCGATGAAACTTTGTTGAGCTCGCTCCCATGATTTTCCTTTGAGATAGTAAATCAATTTTACAATAGTTTAGAGGTGGTTAACGGAAAAAGAAAAAAAATTGGAATCCAAAAGCACTTCAACAAAGAAAGTTACAACGCCAACACTTTCTTTGTTTGGCATTGCAACGCATGCCGGGTACAGCTAGTAGGTTTATAATAAGAGACTTACGGAGAAAGGTTGCATTGTTTTTAGGTAGATTTCATTAGAAAGCTAACTATTGCAATGGGTAACATGTTTCGACTTCCCGAAAATTTCGACATATCTTCGCGTTTCACATCCCCCAGACCCAAAAACCACCGTCAGTTCAAAAGTTTATATATAATTTATGTATATATGTATATATATATATATATATATATATATATATATATATATCAGTTTCTTGTGGACACGATAACTGCCGTAATTTTGCACTAATCACTTTGAATTTTTTACCGAATATGTATACCTATAAAATCTCGGTCGAGTTCGTTAATGGGCAAAATCGGTCGAAGGGGGGTAAAAATGGGGGGCTTTTTTCGAAAAAGTGAAATATCACTATAACTCTCTTAATATGTGAAATATAGAAACCCTTCAAAGCTCATATTACGTGCCGGATAAGTGCCAAAAATTTATGTTTAAACATTTTTTGATAGCACCAACCATTGGCCAATGGGGTGGAAAAAAGTGAGTTTTTCGGGAAACATTAATCATATCTCTCTTAATAGGCACAATATCAAAACCGTACAAAATGGACGATATTGCTCTAGTAATTACCTAAAACGTTTGTCTGAAATAATTTTTGATACAACCCACCATTACGCCAAGGGATGAGAAAAATGATTTCGGAATTAGAAGAAAATGCCAAGAGCCATCAGAGGTTACCATGACAACGCTTCTAAATTGATGAGGGATGAGCTATCAGAGATTGCCATGGTAACGAGATCACATTCAATTTCCATCTGACTATGTGGGAAGCGGCTTCGGTGACGTAGCCTAGCTGGTAGCATGCTGAACTTCTATGCCCAAGGTCGCGGGTTCAAATCCGACCGAAGTCGTCGGATTTTCAGAGTGATGAAAATCCCTCAGTATTCTTTCCTTCAGAGGGGAAGTCCAACGTTCTTTGCAAGTTACTGGTTGCGGTGGCATCTAGTAGCCAAGTTCACAGCTAGGTGTCGTTGACGGTATGTTTGGTACCAACATTAGGAACTACTACTTGAAATTGACCGTCTGCAGTCCTTACCTGTATTACAGACTAATACAGCCATCACACTTAACACCGTTTATAAGACAGATTCTACACACACCCAAAGTACACGGGGTTACATGACCGCGTTGTCGCAGCCCTAAACTGAGGAATCAACCAACATCTCTGCGGGAGATAAAATTTGACGTGAAGAAGTAACAGACTGTTAGATCGTTACACATCAGTTCCAAACCTTGCATAAGGACGGTGTGACTACAAGTATAAAAATGGACCCCAAATGTCAAGAAGGTTACCGTCCCCCTAACACAATAAAATGTTAACAAGAAGTTCCGTGACGAACTAAAGAGCCTACTTTTCTTAAAATTTAAGGTTCATGCCAATGATTAATGACGAAATTGGGATTATCGACATTTCTAATTAGTTCGAAATACCGTATACCTGGCATAATGTAGCCTAATAAAGCACTGCAGTTGGCAGCCCTGGTGACTGAATATATTCTTAGATCCATTTCTTAGGGTACAGAATACAAAATTTGGTTGAAGTCCAATGGATAGCATGGACGTTACATGCAGTTAAACATTGGATCTAACAGCGAGCGTAAAATAATGTTGGCAACAATGCCATGCATGTATTGGTCAGAAATAATCTGAAATAATATGATCTATTGTGGTGTCAATTTTGAATGAAATCCATTAGTTAGTATAGAAGTTACATGAATTTAAAGTTGGACGTCTCAGCAGGCTTAGAATCATGTTGGTAGCACTGACGTATATAAGTTACTCCAAATTAATATAGAATGCCAGGTACTATACGTGTGCATAGTTTAAACTGTCGGCTTGCATGCTTTCTGATATATGGGTATTTGGATTTTAAAAATTGGGAGCATTTTTTACAGTTGGCAGCCCTGGTGGCTCTTATGAATACGCTCAGTCATATCTGTTAATGTACACATAGCACATACAAAATTTGGTTGAAATCCAATTGATAGTGTAGAAGTTATATGCATTTAAAATTTAGACCTATCAGCTGGCTTATAATCATTTTGGCAACACTGCCATGTATGTCCTCCTGGAAATTAAACTGCATTATTATTATCTATAAGTGTGCCAAATTTGAAATAGCTCCAACTCATACCTTCCAAGATATCCAGCATGGAGCTCAAATTTCAATTGCGAATTTTTTAGCAGTTGGTAGCACTGACATCATTTTCAAATATGACCGTGAAATATTCAGGTATAGGTCTTTATTCATACCAAATTTTGTTTCGTTTTCAGCAGCCGTTTAGGAGTTGATAGGGACACACACACACACACACACACAGACAGACAGAAGAAGGACAGACAGACAGAAGGACAGACAGACAGACACACATTTGCCCGATCTCATAAGTCTACTTTTTCCTCATTTTTGCAAAATGTGAAAAGTAGGCTAAAAATATGCATAGTAAGACGAAGGAAAAGTTAATTGAGCTCCAATTACATTGTAAAATACTTTCTCGCAATAAATGAGGTCTGATCCTTCTACGAAAACCTGCATATTTTGCCTATTATAGCCTATCCCCTAGGTTGCCCGGTGAAATCTACCTCCGCCTTCCGGCGTGCCGAGAGGAATTTTTATTTGAACCAAATGATTATAGAACACTATTTACGTTTCAGGCGTCCCTACGGCCAAAATACTAACTGAACAGCAATGATATCGCATATTTGCCTACGCCAACAGTATTTGCAAATCGCGCACTTCTTACAAATATTGATATTTATGAAATTAGAATGCAATTCGTCACTGCTAATGTCATTTGTGTGCTGAGTCCATTGATTGACAGCTTAGCCGTAACCCTCACCAGTTATTCGATATTTATGAAATTATACGATTTGAGTACTCATTCCTTTAAATTACTGTTTCTGAAATCCATGCAAAATGATAAAGGAAAGACCTCAGAATGTTAAAATGACATGAAACAGGCGTCAGAGCGGCCAAAATGTGAAGTGGACAGCAATTATGGAGCATATCTTCCTGCAGCAACAGTATCTGCAAATCGCACACTTCGTACAGTGTTTTAAAAGTCTTTTTAAATAAATTATAGATATTTATGATATTAGAGTGCAATGCGTCACTGGTAATGTAGGCTATATTTTCTTTCAATTGAATGCTCAATTTTCACGATCGGTCGCTTGTGAGCGCCGCAGGAGGGATCTATACTACTGAAATAATATATAGGGTGTATCTTAATTATACCGACAAAAAAATCAGGGACGCTCTGCGTGTTATGTAAAAGACGATGCCGCAATCAGATTGGCACAGACATTTTTTCCCTTCGAGAAAATGAGGTTACTTTGTTACTTCCGGGCGTGCGATTCAAATCTACGAACTCGACGTATTTGCTGACCCAGGGAGCAAGCCGCTGGCCACTGCTGTGCTTCAAGCAAGGGAAGGGAGTGTGATAAGAAAGAGACAGAGATATGCTGGCGGGAATGCGGCAAGCCGAGGCGATAGAGGACACTTGCGCATGCCCGCCAGCATATCTCTGTCTCCTTCTATCACGCACCCTTCCCTTGCTTGAAGCACAGCAGTGGCCAGCGACTTGCTCCCTGGGTCAGCAAATACGGCGAGTTCGTAGATTTGAATCGCGCGACCGGAAGTAACAAAGTAACCACATTTTCTCGAAGGGAAAAGTTTTCTCCGCCAATCCGATTGCGGCATCGTCTTTTACATAACACACAGAGAGTCCTTGATTTTTTGTCGGTGTAATTAAGATACAACCTGTATATGATGATGATGATGCTGCATAAGTAGAGAAGAAGAAGCAGGAAACTGATCCTAGACACCCATTATTTGGACATATACATCACCCCACAAGGTTTAGGTCAAGAAACAGCTTCCTACAGTCAACCGTAGCGATCCCATCATCACCTGGATCTCGCCGATTCAAGTTATGGCGGGATTCACTACCCGAAGCTCATTGGAACAATGTCAAGGAAGAACCAGCTGCGGGGTGTTTTCAGCCATATGCCATCTGGAAGGCAATCGTGAGACTGAGAACCGGAGTATCTCGATGCCGAGCTAGTCTCAAGACATGGCGCTACACTGAAGACGGACTTTGTGAATGTGGGGAACTGCAGGACCAACAACATCTTCTGGTAGCCTATGCAGAAACCTACCTGAGACTTGCACCACCGACGATCTTTGGTGAGCAAATGACAGGGCCATCAAGACTGCCAAATTCTGGTCTTTGCATTCCAATTGATTTCATTTCATTTATTATTATAGTCTGTAAGTTTGTATTGTTCCCTTTATTTTGTAATTTTTCCTGGACACGTAAAATAAATAATAATAAATTGTTTAGATGACACTCAAGTTCGAATCTTGTCCAGCTAAACATGCCACAGTCGAAGAGTAAATGGTCCACTGTTTGAAAAGATCCATAAAAGCACAAGTAATTGCCTGCAATGTTAATTTTAAACCCTTCGAAGTAGTACTTAAACTTTCCATGACCAGAGAGAAACTGCGTAAGGATGAATGCGGGCACTAATGTTTTGTACTGGAGTCGGCTAAATATGTCGGGGAAAAATAATTCTCTTGAGACAGACCCTTTTGTACTGGATACCCAGAGGTTGTTCCACTGTCTTAGAAGATGTGTTTTGATTTGGGCCTTGGCATAACTTAGGGGTGGTTTATTGTATGTAATTTCTACGGTGGATGAGGAGGCTGCTTTTACAAGGATATCTGCCTTTTCATTTCCAGGAGAACTAGTGTGTCCTTGGATCCAGGAGAGACAGACGTGGGGGTACAGCTGTGCTCTAGATCTTAGTGTAGCAGAAATTGGGTATATACTATATCAGTAAAGTAAATTAAGGTGCTCAGTTAAAAGCAGAATATTAAGCTGATTGACAAGAGCCAAGATAAAGACAGGCATTTGTTGATTGACAACTTAATGCGAGCATTGTGGAGGCTTGGGCAACAGGAAACAGGCAATTGGCCGTACACTCTGACGAGTAAGTTCGAGAAGAAAGAGGAAGACCTATTTGCACATTCCTTGTTAGCTACAAAATCAACTTTTACAGCCGACAAGGTATACTTTCGCGTAATTTAGCACACATTTCCAGTGCAGTAGTGGTCATGGTCAGTGATTTCAATTGGTAATGTCCAGCATGGTATGAAAATTATATATAATACATGTGCAAGTGTAAAGGTCATGTTCTGATCTCCTCCAGAATCACTGAATTCTGCAGCGGCTTCGGGGGCTTGGTAGCATGCTGAACTGCTGTGTCCAAGGTAGTGGGTTCAAACCCGGCTGAAGTCATCGGATTTTGTAAGAGCGTCAATTTTCTTCAGTAAGCCTTACTTCGGAGGGGAAGTAAAGCTGGTGGTCCCATGTTATAGATTTATGGCGTGTAAAAGATCCTTCCACTTACTAAACTTGTGTGAAGCTAAATTTCTAGGTTAGATTTCGATGAAATACTCTATCATAGTTCCAACGTTCACCACTAGATGTCAGTGACATCTGGTAGCGAATGTTGGAACTACTTGAAATTGAGCGGAACTTGTAGCTCACCCCATGGGTGTCCGCTTGAGGCAGCTACAGCCTCTGGTGAGCCGAACATGTTCTCGGACACTCACGACATTAAAAGCCATACGCTAAATGAAAATAAAAACTGAATTTGAATTTGCTACTTGGGAAGCAAAATAAGCAGTGACGGACAAAGCTAAGAGGATGTAAAGGGTAGGTTAGCTCAGGCAATGGAAAGTTTCTACAGAATTGAACTCTGTTCGCATCAAATATAGGTAAGTAAGTTTGGAAAGCCTTTGTCAGAGCATGGTGCTGTATGAAAGTGCAACTTGGAGTGTTGGTTCAGCAGAAATGAGTCGACTAGAATTGAATAATGTAATATGGAGCGTTAAAGGAGAATTGTGAAGATTAAGTGGTTAGATTAGACTAGCAAATGAAGTATAAAGAGAAGTGGGAGAGGAAATATATTTCTGGAGAGTACTAATGAAAAAAACAGAGATAAGTAGGTTAGGCACATACAGAGGCACTCAGGAATAGATAACTTAGTTATGGAAGGAGTTGTATTTGCAATGCACGTGAAAGACAAATCAAACACAGCGATGGTGGCAATGAATGATATCAGACAAATTAGAAAACTGTCGCTCGATACAGTAATGCCGCTGTTGAAGCAAAAAATTACTCCGATTATAACATACGCATTAAAGATAGAAGTAGTTCCGTGAAGAACTAAACAGCCTATTTTCATATATCCTATTATTATTAATTGACTCTATCAACATACAAATTGTCAGTTTGATTGCTGTAATAGATTCGTAGATATTGAACCCTTTATACTCTGATAGTATAAATGATTCTATGTTTTATTTCTGCAATATATAATATTTTTACCAGTATCATGAAAACCAGACAGAAATGGTGAAACTATAGGCATTGGTTGGAGACAGTAAGAATGTACCTGGGTGCAGAAAGACAAAGCTTAATCGCTAGTGGAATTTGTGAAAGGGACCAAGCCTAGCGATGAATCAGAAAGTAGGTGCTGGCTGGCTTAGAATTAGGAAGACGCGAGATGAAACATGCGTTTGGCATATTCCTTGTTCTGTTTCGCGCCTAGCCAAAAAGAAATGCAATGATATGAGAGGCTGATTGATCAACTAGACACTCCTACAGGGCGGGGTGCTGTAAGAAAAATCACGAGGTCTACGTGAGTGAGAACCAATAGGAGAAGAATGCTACTTTAACGCGGCAGACTTGGCGTCACGCTCAAGAGCTTGGATTACGGCGGGAAACTGGACACAGATTATCCCTATGATCGATTCGTGATTAAATTAGCATGGCCTTGACCTGCGCATTTCTACGAGTTTAATGATGTTTATTACATGCCTGTAAGACAATTATTATGGAAAAGATTTTTATTTTTCCCTTTCCATAGGCTCTCAGTGACCGATTCATATATAAGTGGCGTGTGAAGCCATGAACACTGACTTGTATTTTGAGCGTCTGAGGGCGTAAGACTATTATTTTGTGTGTCGGAGGACACAGGTTGATCCCTTTTAATTTGTGCGTCTGAGGACGAAACTATCACTTTTATTTTGTGCGTCTGAGGACGTAGGCACTTGTACTTTGTGTGTCATGAGGACACAGATGTTATTGAGCCAAATGTGTTGTAAATTCAGTGTTTGATAGATAGTCACTGTACTATTTTGTAGGGCCAGTATCTTCGACAATTCGCCAACAGACTGTTTTGGGGAACAAAGTACTCAAACAGGTGAATTTAGTAGACAGAAATCGAGTGTGTATTAATTTGACAAACATTTTTGTATCAGCACGAGAGATGGCAGCGTCGATCATGGAAGCAGTCTGGAATCATCATCACTTCGTTGAAATGTTTGCCATGAGCTAAAAGCATTATGTAGGGAGATGGCTGCCGATGTCCGATGACGCTGATTTGCTGAAGGTTGAGTACTGAATAATATTTTATTATTGACAAGTCAATTTATGGTGTATGGGACCAATGTGTAAATATCTTGTTTGTGTGTTATTAACGTAGAGTTTGTATTTGTCTGACACACAGTAGTTGCATGGAAACAGCTACCGCTAATTTTGTAGATATTTGTATATTTTGATTGTTGTAATGTACGTAACTATGTGCACTGCCGTGTACGCATATGTTAACGTAACGCCGCTAAGTAACGTAGATCGGAGTTTTGTAATGAAACACCAGTAGAATTGAATTAATATAATATAAAATAGACTGGGGGTGATTTTGATATTTGTGTAGAGTTTACGATTGATCAGATTCATTGTTGTTAATTGCCATTGTTGCAATGTAGTTTTGTTGCGAGTAGCAATCAGCTAACTCGAGGGTTTAATCTTGGTAATAAAGTTTTGAGCGTCTTGCACGCGAAAGTAGGAAAATCTGGATCAAACCGACCTCCTTGATGTGATTTTTAAGTCAGTCCGAGATATGGTGTCATGTGTGATTTATACTGGTATTGTCTGCGGGAAATTCAGCATGGTGTCTGATTTCTGTCATGCCACAATAAGCCAGATTAATTCATTTTGCGACCTCGCGGGGCGCATATATGGATATGATGTTTTCTTGCCATTTATGTAAAATGGGTAAGATTTGTTGCTGTTGATTCTACGATGTTTAACGAGGCCACTGGGTCAAATCGTTATTTTTAGACACGCTTGGGAACTGACAGGTGATAGAGATGTGGAGGGGAGTGACTAACCACATCTTGAGGCGGGTTGATCAGATAAGACGGCTGTTGGTCATTAGCAGATGCAGAGCTTGTTGGCCTGTTCCTTCTAACATTTTGTATTCAGAAAAGAACTGATCAATTGTAAATAATATTTGTGAGTAAATAGGGTGTTGTCTACGTCGTACTATAATCTCCGAAGCGTTAGCTTATCGTGCATTTTATTCATGGAAAGTAATCTCAGCCGACGAGGCTTTTGTTGTTGTTGTTGGTTTATATTTCATGTTTATGTTTGTGTCAGTGGCCCGTGCAGTCACGCGTGATGCTGTTTTCCTTTTTTTTTGTTGTGTTGAGCATTTGGCCTTGCAGGCAAGCTCATTTGTCAGATGCGTCATCGCACTGAGGGCGAGAATCTGGGAGATGATTGTAAATTTTAGATATTTAATATTGTGTGTGTCAGAATTAATTTAGTTGTTTTTATTAAGTGTAGTGTCCTATACCCATAAATGTTGACTTGCGAGATGGAGGTTCGTGAGCACCGTGGCGGTTACCCGCTGTAAACGAACACTCATCCAAGTACTCATTCCTTTTAGTTAGTCAGAACGCACACATACAATTTCTTATACGAGTCGGTGGACCTGGTATCCACAGTTTCTTTATGAGGAGTGGGTCGGAGTAACCCCTCATTTTATTATGTTGATTTTTGTTGAGGAGTGAGATGTCAGGGAGGAGTTTGTTTGTTATATATCTCTTTGTTTATGCATATTTCAGTCATTAAATTTTGTTTACTTTACATCTTATTCATTATTTCATAGTTAAGTGTTTCTACCATATGACCCTTCAACCAGTAGAGCATGTTGTTTTGGCGAACATATTATAGCATCCACTGAACTGAGCACGACCCCGAAGAACAGATTCTTGTAGATAAACACTGCGATACTGAAGGGCTCAATATTGAGAATCGTCTAAATATTTTGGATGGTCATCATGTTGGATTTTTATAATATAGACCATATATTTATGTACTATTACATGAAGATTATTGTGTAGGTGTTTTATTCAAAATTCATTCGCATGATTAGGACACAAGAAATAAAAGCGGGATTTTAAAATTTCGCTCAGCCGCCATCTTGTGGTTATGGAAATAATTTAAATGAATTAGATGCCAGTGGATTAAAAATTGTATAAGCATATACCGTATCAAGCTTCACTGCTCTCGGATGGTTAAAACGCAAACGTCCATTTGAATACATAATTTCGCGTCGCCGCCATGTTGGATTTGTGCTCGCCAGGTTATTGAACGTCCCATAGGTGAACTTATGCGTATAGCCTATAGGCTATATATACTTACAAAATTTCAGTTTGATTGCTGTACTAGATTAATAGATATTGAGAACCGTCTAAATATTTCGGATGGTCGCCATGTAGGATTTTAATATATGTAGGCCATAGAGTTAAGTAATATTAGATAATGATTATTGTGAACGTTCATTATGGAAATGTTGATTTGGATCGCATGATTAGAACACAAGAAATAAAAACTTCATTTTCGACATTCGCACAGCCGCCACCTTGAGGTTATGTAAACAATTGAACTAAACTAGATACTAGTGCATTACAATGTGTAGGCTATAAACATTTTCTGTACGAAGTTTCATTGCTTTTGGATCATTAAATCGCAAGAAACGTCTATTTACAATTTTCAACTTCGCTTGGCCGCCATGTTAACCGGTTTTTGAAAGTCTTATAGATGAACTTCCAGTAGTGCCCTTTATCTCCGTACGATATTTCATGGTGATACCGGTAATAGTTTCAGAGATATAGAATGCTGGTGAAATATCTCACACTGCCGCCATCTTGAGGTTATGTAAACAATTGAACAAGTTAGATGTCGGTGCATTACAATGAGTATAAACATATACTGTACCAAGTTTCATTGCGTTTGGTTGGTTAAATCGCGAGAAACGTCTATTTAAAAGTCGCATCTTCGCTTGGCCGCCATGTTGGTTTTGTAGTTACCAGGTTTTCAAAAGTCACATAGGTGAACTTCTAGTAGTTCCCTTTATCACCGTACAAAAATCCAGGGTGATATAGGTATTAGTTTCGGAGATATTGAATGCTGGTGAAATATTTCGCACAGCCGCCATGTTGGATTGGTGAGATGAAACAAAATTTGAAGGGCAATGTAGGTGTCGCCCAGGATAGTGCTATAAACTTACCGTATTCCATTGTAATCGCTCCAGCCGTTTAGAAGTTATTAGGGGGGTGCAGAAAAATCCATCACACACACAAGCACACACAGACATACACACGGACAAAATGTGATCTCATAAGCCTATTTTTTTTCATAAATGAAAATAGGCTAAAAATATGGAATCACCTGACCAAGACAGACCTGATGAGAATTGAAAGAGTAATGGCAGTGCACTTCAGCTACTCAACCTCTCGAAATACACCCCCTCTCGCCGTGTGTATGTACTGGCTAAGCAACAATTTTATACAGAAGATCTCAGGAGTTAGATGTTGCCTTGCACTGGAGCATATTATGATACACTGCTGAGAGAGCTTGAACAACAAGAAGGAGGATATCTGGAGTGATTTTTACTGCACAGATGCCATGACGACATGCGAGTGGATGAACAAAAATTACGCCATATGATTACGGGATTGGCAGTGCACGGCATCCACCATACGATTTGCGCGGAAAAGAAGTAACATCAGCCGGATTAAAACTGCATGTGTGTACTGAGCCCTTATTTGCTCTTACTGGTGAAAGTTTTTGTGAGAAGTATGATTTATTACGACTGAGAGTTACTGAACGCATCCTCGATGCATGCCTCAGCTTCAGGAGATCTTTTGACTTCATTCAGCTGGCTGGAATAATTTTCTACAGGATTAAAAATGTTAGATCTTTAATGTGCATATTTGAGCTCAACATATTCAGTAATTCAGCACCATGAGCCACTTTGAATTGGCATAATATTTATTTAATTACGGTAATGACAAAGGTATATCATCGCAGAAACGCGAAGTACATGTAAGTAGTCGCTGCACGACTACGGAAGTCATCGACGCCAGAACCTGTAGTTCTGAGCAAGTTCATACCCTGTAGGGCGTTTGACGCATAACGACGTGTTTTTGGACCGGTCGTGAAGACCGAGGGTGTATCAGTATTTTTGAAGGACCAACGAGTCCGTGAACAGCGATAATCGCAAGACATCCAGTATTATTTTAGCACTAAAGTGCTTGTGCGGTATTATTTTACCAGTTCAAATAACGTGAGTGATTTATTTAATCGAAAACTGTGATTTCCAATATTTGTGAATGTAGCGCCACATGGCAGAAAGCGTGTACAGCAAAATCTTACAAGTGTGAGAAATATTAGTGACCAACTGTGCTTTCTATTGCTAAAATATCAATTCCACGAGTAATAACTGTGCCGTGCAAAGGGCGATCTTTTTATGAGCCAGATTACACTGATATCTTTGTGATTGTGATACCCTTGGTGTGTAAAATCTGTGTTGGAGAAAGCTTCAGTGAAGCAAGCACATGGTCAATTTTGCTAATAGCTTGCACCCGTGTAGAATCAGTTTTCGAGAAGTGAAATCATACTAGAATCAGTGAATTCCACCCTATTTCAACATTCTCCAATAAATTGACGACATGATACTTCAACTAGACCACGTGCTGTCCATTTCCTGTTCGACTACGATGTTCATGATGGCTTAAGCTATCGTATGAAGGAGCCATCGACCGCCTAACGACACTACAATATGGAAGCTGACACAAGAAAATAACCATAATCATGGCCAGGGACCTGCAGGTCTTGCAAAACTCCCGGAGGAATGGATTGACCCCTCAAAATTATTCCTTTCGAGGGAGAGGTGAACAACAGTCGCCGTGAGTTATGATTAATTTCTTCTTGTAAGGTTATGGATCGGGGCTGGATTAGTTTTAGCAACCGTACGCAACAACAGTCATTTTAGGTAGGATGTTCTTTCTTGTAGCCGCCACTTATTGTGGATTTTCACGGCGAGAGCTTCCGCACGTTTTGTGTGGGCTAAGCTAAAGAGTTAGCCACCTCATGTGCTCAGCACAGGTGCAATATTGTAATTTATGTGTAATCCACATCATGGAAACTAATTTGAGACAAGGAGCTATATTTTTCACTGATCAGCTGTAGCTGAAACTTTAGTCATTTTTGACGCTCCCATAATGTCATATTTCTTTATGCCACTGTTGCGGGCGTATCATTTAGGATGGAGAGAAGCTTACTCATCCTCATAATTACTTTGTAAATACATTTTTAATGATCTTAGAACCAGAGCAAGATTCAGGTGGAATCTTATATTAGTGTAATTGAGTGTTGTAGTGTTGACACACTCGAACCTCGGATTACACTTAAAACGTATCAGTTATAATTAACACCAAAGGTTTAGGTGTTTGTAAAAACATTTGAGAAACTTTCTCGAGCCCAGTGTGCACTATTTTGTATAACAAACAATCCGCAGTGGCGTGGAATATCTGTCAGAGACAATCATGAGTAGGAATATCTACGTTCCACTATTCTTTGCTTCTTTGAAAGCTAGCATATCATTGTAAATAACTTTTAGAGACCAACTACAACGCCTCACTGTACTATAATAATGTTATTCTATTTAAAAGTGTAATGGGATAATCAGTGGACATTTATCTAGTGAAATCTGCGTGTTTTAATTGAATGTTATGGAAGACTTTGCTAACTGCAATGGACTCAGTAGCAGTGATGAACACACATTTGAGCCAGACACGATGACAGGTGTCTCTTCCGTGTCGTCTCAAAACTCACGAGTCTTAAAACTCACGAGTCTCAAAATTCACGAATTTCAAGATGAGGGTTAGTAAAAGTAGGTTCTAACCAGTTCCTGTACCTGGCCAGTCTCAAAACTCACGAACCAAGCCATAGCCACCTATAAGGTTATAGGTAGCCATGGCCAAGCCAGTTCATTGGGAAAAGGTCCATTGTTAGAGCCAGCCAGAACTGCTTGCCCTCTTGTAATTGGCACTCTCTCATCAAGATGTTGTTGTTGATTTATTTAGGGGCTTCGCGACATCGTTGTTATGTACTTGGGTGTGCATGGAATTTGTCTGATAACCTGCGTCACTGTGACATCTTTACAATACAAACGAAATCCCATTCTAAAACTGGGTTGACAAACATGGGCGGAAGGACAGTGTGGTCTCCTGAGTTGTGAGTTTAGAGACTATTATTATAATGTTCATTCAGCTACTAGTTTATTGTCGTGAGTTTTGATACTATTTGTTACTATTTTTAGCTCGTGAGTTTTGAGACTCGTGAGTTTTGAGACGTAACCGTCTCTTCAAGACTAAACGACAGTAATATTACCCAGCAACACTGTAGAGTCTCTAGGCGAGGCAGCGACTCATTGACAAAGCATTTCTATTCATATTTTGTAAAGGAAACTTCTTTCCGAGCCTTGCTTGTATGCTCGATTGGAATGTAGGTTACATAACAGCAGTTATGATACAGGGTGACCAAGAAGTCACAAGCTATAATATATTTTTCTCTTCTCAGTCATTGTAAGCGAATGATACATGTTTATTCTATTGAAAGGTATACAATCTTAGTTATTCTTATGAATGGACCAGACTTTTGTGTGAATCAGGCTATTGTTCTCACTTTAAGAGATTGATTTATGCCGTGTGTTGACACGATGATAGGGTTGGTTACCTGGATTTTTGTAAATGCCAGTAAATCTAAAGCTATGCTTGACTACTGATTTTACCTCTAGAGTGATCATACAGGATGACACGTAGAGATACTTTTTTATTGGTCAGACGGAGCTTTTGAATGCCCATAAGTAGCAGTGTTATTGTGGACCAGATATATATTTTTATGATATTGGAGTGGCCTAGTGCTCTTTGTGGCTTGTCGGGTCACATGTCTCGTAAGCATCTGGTTCAGACTTACGACTATTTTTCATAAGATTGTGACAGGAAGAGGTCACGTGTACTTTGTTGTTCGCACCAGTTCATGGTGGAGCTTCAGGTAATGCCTTGTTTGAAGGTGACGTGTACTTTGTCATGTTTATTGGTCCAGAAGCCTTGCATGGTTGGTCATCCTACATAACTAAGGTACTCATAAACCTACGATTGTAATAATAACCATATTTAAAACATGAAAGCTCATTTTACTAAACCGACGCTGGTTAAAACTATTGTTAATTACTAACAGCTGTTTAATGTTGATCTTACTTACCTACCCGCGGACCAATGCATTGCGCTTGATGGAATACATTCCTGGAGGAGTGATTTATATAAATATACAACACTTTTTGACTTGACAGGAGCTCACAGGCTGACCAAAGGTTTTTAGCATGGGGGCTGAATGACCTCACTGGTGAAACATTGTTCTAACAGTGTGTTTATTCATTTCCATTCACACACGCTAGATGACAAATGGAAACAAACAGTTCTGCATTTTGCCGTAGGCTGCTTAATAAGAATATTTGTCTATGTGTTCCATTATTTATTTGTGTGTATAATCCCATTGTAACCCTACTGTTTTCTTCTGTAGCTACTATTTAATACAGCTATGTATGTAATATTTGGATTGTAATCAAATGACTGTTATGACAATTGTATTTAGTTTTTTCAACCCGGACGCCTAGCGCCGATGTTTATTTAAGGCAGGATTTAGTTAATTTAGGTAAAAATAACTGTAAATACGGGGGTGGTACCAGTATGACTTAGGTTTGTTGTCATGTTTTGGCTATTTATGGCATGATGTTTTCTTCACAGAAACATCATTACCTTTTCATGTAACTTGAATTAGGGCTGTTTTAGTACCACTTTCCCAAGCTTTGCCTTGCTTTTTCTGATGTAACTAGGACAGATCGAGAGCGTTAATTTCCATTAGTTTAGGGGTTGTTTCTAGTTGTTTTTTAAAAATTAATTAGCGGATTAGCCGATTTTAAACCCTCCGATTGTAGGATAGGGGTTGGTTTAATCAAATAAATATTCCAACGAATTTTACGTAAGCCTGGACTTTCTCATTTAGTAGTTTGTATTTTTGGGGGTGCATTTCCTGGCGTGTCTTTAACTTGTGATTATGATGGGAACTTGATCCTACGGCTGACTCTTTGGGAATGCATTCCGATCCTCTTCGGTATGTGTTCGCTGGATGAGGTCATCAGGGAGGCCACCCACGGTTGGTGGTGACCAGATAACCTCCTCCAATACCATATGTTAATTTGCAGTGAATGTAAGATGTCTTTACCGAAATTCTGTTTTAATTATTGCACATAGTGTGATATCCCCATTATTAAATTATTTATGGAGGGAAGGGTCGAGGACAAATAACTATGCTCAAGTTGATCGGGTTTGTAGGCAGTGGTCCAGGCAGAATATTATCTACCGACGTTTCACCGGAAACTCGTCTGGTATTATGAAAGGTCCGCTGTGGAATGCTGCCTGGATCACGGCCTACAAGCCGGGACAACTTGAACATATTTATTAACGCCGGCCGTGAAAGCCTAAACTGTAGGTTACGGTTAGAATGTGTTAAACAGATTGCCTGGGACAGTGGTGGTTTTGACGCACCCATTTATTTGTACCTGACTGTACCTTGAGCAGAACCGCCACCATTTCTCTACTAATATTTTTATCCTAGGGTTATAAAACATGTTTAACTGGGTGAAGGGTGTAAATACCTTTGGTTTAAGTCAAACATACAACTTTCTGTGATTCTTAGTTTTAAGAATATAGCCTACTTTCCAAATACACACACACATATATATATATCAAGGTGGATTTCGGCCATGGCGAAGCTGCCCTGAACAGATAATCACCTTAAAATTAGTAATGGACTACTACAAACGTGGACAGAACAGCAAGTCATAACCTTCGTAGACTTCAAAAAAGCTTATGATTGTATACATAGATCTTCATTGCTGAAAATACTTAGGAATTTCGGACTTCATCCCAAATTAATAAAAATTATAAAACTAACTCTAACAAACACCAAATCTAAAGTAAAATTCAGAGGAGAAATATCTGAACCGTTTACGATTAAAACAGGATTAAGGCAAGGAGATGGTTTATCGCCTCTACTTTTCAATTGTGCTTTGGAATATGTAATGAGGGAATGGTACAGGGAAAATCCTAGGAACATAAGAATTGGAACCAAGAAAGATCAAATAGACTTAAATTGCTTGGGATTCGCAGATGACTTAGCGTTACTGGCTAATAATATTCAAGAAGCCAAAAATCAAATAATAAGCCTACAAAATATAGCACAAAAAATTGGACTTCAGATATCATTTGAAAAGACAGAGATAATGGTAGCAAATCCACTTGTAATCAATCACATAACAGTAAATAACAAGAAAGTTAAAATAGTGAAGCAATTTAAATACTTAGAAGAAATTATAACTTACAACTTGGATGAGAAACCTGCATGGCAAGAAAGAACTAATAAAATGATAAAAGCCCAAAAATTAACATGGTCTACATATAAAAGAAAATGTCTATCAATCGCAACAAAATTAAAGCATTACAAGACGGTGGTTCAACCAGAGGTGACCTATGGAAGTGAAACCCTTTTTAAAGTTACTCAGAAAAACAGAATCGACAAAATTTTAAAAGTAGAAATAAGAATAGCTAGAACATGCATAAATAAAAAATATCAGAAAGATGGACAGTGGCGGATAGTACCAAATGAAGTGGTATACAGAGAACTGGAGCCCATCACTGATACTATTCGGAAGAAACGGCTTTCTTTCTTTCTTTCTTTCTTTCTTTCTTTCTTTGGTCACATCATGAGGACACCAGAAACCAGGTTATCTAGAAAAATTGTAGCGAAACTTTGGAATATGAAACAACAAGTAGGATGGATTAAGGAAATTAGAAAAGATATGAAAGAATTGGAAATAACCTTGGATGACTTGCAAAACAAAACAACAAAATTAAAAAAACTGAGAGATATAAAAATAAGATTTCAGGCTAAAATAGACAAACGTAATACAGTAAAAAGGGTATTTACAGATGAGGAACGCCTGAGAAGATCAGAGCGAATGAAGAGCTACTGGGCGACTCGGAAAGGAAACTTACTGAAGAAGAGGACCAAGAAATGATTGACTGAAGTGGTCCAATGAGGCCGTAAAAGCATAAGAAGAAGAAGAAGATATATTCTTTTAAATACGTTCTGTTCAAACAATAAAGGACATAGAGACCTTTCGTTTAAGCCAGTATATGACTTTCTAGGAGGTTTAGTTCTGGAAATAAAGTCTACTTTCGAAATTGAACTTTTTTGGAAAAATGTAAAAAATACAATGTTTTTGGTCAACGATAAAGGGCATAGAGACCTTTTGTTAGCTAACATACAACTTTCTAGGATTTTTAGTTTTGAAAATATAGCCTACTTTCCAAATTAAACTTTTTTGGAAAAAATCTAAAAAATACCATGTTTTGTTTTAACGATAAAGGACATAGAAATCTTTCGTTTAAGCTGACATATGACTTTCTATGATTGTTAGTTTAAACATATATGTAGAGATGAAACGATTAGCTCAGGACTGAGGGGATTTTGAGGGGTTGCATCAAACTAGTCTAAAGACTAAGGACTCAAACACATTAACCTATTTGTGTATTTATTTCAGGTACTGAAGATTATTTTGGGTAAAGGAGCAGTTACACGGAAAATTGGATTTCAATTCCTATATTCTTGTAAGAATTGTGTGTGGCTCATGACTGTCATGAGTCTTTATGCGCACGTAAGCACATACACCCTGTGCTTGACCATGGAAGAAGGAAGTAGAGGCGCTCATTCCATTGAAGCCAACCGCCAAGCTCTAAGTGGGTGTAACCTAGTGAAACTTGTATGGCTTTGATATATGCGAGACTGACCCCGAAATCTCTCACTGAAATTATTTCAATAAAACACCTGTGCAAATCCCACATTATTAACCCGTAAAGACGCGTGTATGGGTGAAAAGAAAATTTGAAATGTATATTTCAGTTATTACTAATGTAATTTTCAGGCCTTGCCACTTTGTACCTTCCTAGTGAACTCTTATAAACGTCATGACAATGAATTAACTGCGTGGCTTTGTCAGTTCCATTCATAGCGAGAGAGAAATAGTGACTCGGTAAAATTCATCCAGTGCGCGCGCTCGTACGTTTCAGAATGCCATTGTTGTTTGTTGTTAAGTACCCTCTTTTTATGGAATAACATTGAAGCAATTGTTATTAGACAAGTGTTGATTATACTGTAGTATGTGTGTGTTTCTTCGGCAAGTTTACTCAAAATTTTAGTGAATTTCATGAAAAAGCATGAGGCAGGAAGATGCCAAGACTGTGGAAATAAAAAGGACAAAATAATCACAAATTGTGAAAAATGCGAAAATCTAATTTTCCGGGAACAAGTGAAGCCTTTGAGTGGAGATTTTGTGGGACAAGTGAACGCGCAACAGGAAGTAATGAACCTGGCCTGAATTGTGATCAAGTCTGATCTTCGAATATCCTCTACAATTCTTACACTCTGCTCTGTTTGCCGTATGTAACTCTTTTGATACAGAAAATGTGTATATAATATAAACAACTCGGTGATGCCAGTGTATGTGAATGTGCAAGCGTTCTAAGAACAAGACTATTTCAATATCCATTAATCATTATTATTGTTATCATCATTATCACAAGTTGCATATTGCTATATACTCCGAAATTATTACAGTTGATTTAGTACATATATGTACCATCACTGACATGGTTAATATTTACATTTGAGTTGTATTTATACCTTGTGGGTAATTTTCACCCAACGCGCGTCCTTGTATCTCGACAGAGAGAGCGCGTCCATATCAATTGCTGAATAACAATTAAGGCACAGCACGTAAGGAAGTACGAGGCTGACTGACAAGTTCCTAGCCTACAAAGAAATACTGTACGGCACCTTTACCGAAAAGTGTAAGCTATGTTATCTTTTGTTAATGTGCACGTATTTCTAAAGTGTTCTAATTATTAAGTTTAAAGTATTTTTACATGTTCAAATGTGTAGAGAGGCAAATTAAAATGTATTATGGAATCCGTTGTGCACAAACCTAGGCTTAAAACAATTGAATAATGGTATTTGGATATCAATAATAAAACTTGAAAATCTTAATTTGGCATCATTATAAATATTCAGCTCTGCATCATTATGGTAATTAGGGGCTCCAAAGGTTGATGAAACTTTCACATGTATTCCATTTAATCAGTTTTTGAGCGTATTCTTACATCTTACCTAGCCTGGGGTATATGCTCCTATATTTGTATCTACTAACTTTTAATTCGGTGCTACAGCTTTTTTCTTTAATACCAAGTGACGGGACGTCTGTAGTGTATTCTGCCGTTCCAAGAAGAAATCCCGAGATATCAATGTTTCATGCCCCTAAATTTGAAGACTATTTGGAGTGCTTTCTTGCCATTTTCTTGCACTTCAAAAGGGGCTTGCGGTTGGCTTCAACGGCTTGCACTACCCAGCGCAGCGAAGGCAACTCCTCTCTTTACTTCCTCCATGTGCTTGTCACAGCGTTGATTTAACTAGTTCATTTAGGTGCTCGATTCATCACTTCCACCAGCCAAACACATATTGATTCACGGAGTCTTGAAGCAGACGATCTCCGTCGTTGTTGAAGGAAGGTGCGTACTGCAACACGTTGTACGGTCCACTGAGAGACGTTGTGCCGTCCTGTAACAAGTAAACATTATTATTATTATTATTATTATTATCATCTTTAATTTCTCATACATACGATACAACTCAGTCTACAAGATACGAATTCACAAGAAAGTATCATGTTAATCTTATATCAATATTACAAGTATCCAGCAACACTGCCTTCTATATTCTGATAATCAAGTGTTGCATTTGAAGTTCCTCCAGAGTCATTACCAACGCAATTGAAACGACTCCTGTGGAAGAGATCACCACTAGTAAAATCCTCAAACATTTTAGACCCCACAGTTTTCTTATTTCCTCTGCTAACGGTGCGTACTTGTTTGTGTTTTGAGCCTGGGTAGTTTTCAGATTTTGACCAAGTGGGACAGAAAGTCTATCACGTAGGCCTTTTGGTTCCATTGAGATAGACAATATCGGGTTGATTGGCAAATATTTTCTGGTCGCTTAAAATAGGTCTATCCCAATACATTTTATGATGTTCAATTTCAAGCTCGTTGGTGGACTGGTAATTGTAGTTGCCTACACCACACTCGTTTCCAGAAGTTCACATTTTACACCATGCTCTTGATGCACGATCTTGGCAATATTATTGTGCCTCTTGATATAGACTACCATATACCAGCCAGCGCAGAGCAGCCACCGATAATGTGATCAATGGTTTCTAGCCCTGAGGTTTATCTACGACATCGATTATCTGCTACATTCTCTTTTAGGATGTGTTTTCTGTATTTTTTGTAGCAATAGTACGATCTTGTATCACAATCAAAGAACCCCCATTTTCACTGAAGATCGAACCATGCTTAAACCATAAGTTCGACAATAATCGGTCGATATAATGTTGGCTGAGCATGTGAGAGTGCAAACTATGAAATTTCGTAACCATGCCATCTAGCGCTGTTCAAACGAAGTAACGTTCTCTTTCGTGTCATAAAGCATGACTGCACGCCGTAGTGGTGTGAATCTCTTATCACATTCAACAATGACTTCATACAAGGAGTATTTATTGCGCAAAGACGTACTGTCGCAGACTTTCCAGTTGCCAACTTTGGAAGATTGCAAGATCAATGATCCCTCGACCGCCTTCGCTCCATGGTAGTGTGATACGCTCGATCGCTGCCTTTGCATGATGTAGCCAATATTTTGTTACTGACACTTGTACTCTGCGTTATATTTGCTCTAAATCCCGTTGAATACATAAGTACAGATACTACCCAGGTGTTAAAAGCTTTGACCTACTTGCCTGCACCCAAGTATGATTTCGGAATCATATCTACTTGACTAACGAATTTCTTTGACAAATTGTCTTTAATTTGTGTTTGACTGACCCCTCGAAAGCCCAAGTATTTGTAAGTCTCGCCCTCATCCAAACACTCGATTAGCTCACCTAAAACATCAAAGCCTTCTGCTTTATCAAGTTTCTCTCTTGCCAGTACGATCGCCTTGCTTTTTTCAAGTCAGAACTCCATCGCTACATCATCGCTGAACGTCTGCATAATTTCCAAGAGTCCTTGCAGTTGACACCGTGTGCTTGCATAGATATTTACGTCATCCATGTAAATCTATGTGCAACCTTCTGATTCACCATACCAGTACACATCTCAAATGCCATTCCACTCCTACTTAACTGCCCACTGATCGGGTTTAAGTGCAGACAGAGCCATAGAGGGCTGAATGAATCTCCCTGAAATATTCCATAGTTGAATCGAATTGCGCCGGACGTACTCACTTCGCACCGGTCTTCTAGGTAAAGTTTTACATTCCATCAAGACATGGTACACTGTAGATATTGGAAAATGAAGGAACCCACTTGAAGATTTTTAATATTTCCATCAAATATAAATAAGACATGGAGTTATGGGCTCTCTCGTTATCAAGGTAGGCCATACACACGTTTCTTTGTCCCCTCATAGTCAAATTCATGATAACCTTGCGTTTTACTTCGGCATCCCTTCCGCTCTTCGACGAGAATCCTATTCACCTCGCAATGCCTATGCACTCGCTCAGCAATTGTAGCCAATAATAGCCTTTAAAGTCCCTGCAGACAAGTGATGGGCCTGTACTTCGACAGATCTCTTGATTGCTCTCTTTTTGATACCAAGAAGGTATTTTTCAGAAACAGAAACTCTGGAGCTTCCTCAGAAAACCACCAAATTCGCGTGAAGGATTTGGCTGTTGTCTGTGAACTTCTTATACCAGTAGTGTTGTATAAATTCTTTCCCAGGCGCTTTCCAGTTCTATGTACGCAGAGTCGCTGCCATCACCTTTTTCTCCATGATGTCAGGGCTATTTATTTCATTAATCATACCAGGAATTTTCTCTTCTTCTTCTTCTTCTTCTTCTTCTTCTTCTTCTTCTTCTTCTTCTTCTTCTTCCATCCAGTTAGCCCACAATTGTGATCTTTGGGCTCTTCCCTAATATTAGCCCAGAAATTGGTGGCCTCTTCGATGGAAGGAGAATCATTATGATGATTATTATTATTATTATTATTATTATTAGTATTATTATTATTATTATTATGGAAGAACAGGCACGGGTTAGAGTAACATCTGGCTTTTCACCGATGTCTCAGTCTCACTCATGGCTGTGATTATATGGAAGCTACTAAGGTATGGGTGGTGCTTAGTGAAGACATTCAGGGCACAGTCAGTGCCTGTGGATGTTGTGAAAGGTTCTACTCATAGGGTTAGTACTGCTGTTCTGACTCAGCGAGGAAAACAATGGCAAACTACCTCATTCCTGATCTTACCTAGTACGCCTCAATATAGCGCTGCCTTGGGTTTTTGTGAGTATCTACCCACATAACCTAACGGCGGTACTTTTTAAGGATCCAACCAGCCTTCGGGCTGACTACCTAACAGTCAGACATTGAAGAGCACACGGAGGAGTACAGATGGTCAAGGCGGTCATTTTGGTTCCGTCTTTAATAATTAAGTAGGCCAATACACTGATCAGTATTTTTCTCGGTTCTTTGGACGTTCATAATGTATGGAAGCTGGATACATGGGATACATCACTTGACTTTCATTTGCTCATTTCGCCTTAATTTTGTAGAAGATCCTTTACAGCGTGCGGCTAAGGGAATTAATTATGTGTGTCGTGGAATCTTGCGAGAACGTGGAGATGGAGACAAACTTTGTGCTTGTGGACTGTGTAAACACTCAGTCATCTGAGATCTTGAGGCAGAGAAAATATTTCTCTCTTCCTAAGTCATATTCTTGATAAGACTTCTGAACAACTAGAAAAGTTTAATCTTTCCCTGAGATTAGAGAGTTATAAAAAAACCATTCATGCACAGTAGATTCATACGCTTGATTAAAGAAAAAACAAGTTATTTTCTAGGACGCTTTCATATTATACATGATATTTATACTGTGATGTTAACTGAAACATATATTTTACAAAGTTGTGCCCTACTAAGGAGCTCTGAGTAAACCGAAATAAAAACAAGTAGTTCCGTGAAGAACTAAAGCCTATTTTCATATGTCCTACTTATGTTAATTGTCACTGTCAACATACAAAATTTCAGTTTGATTGCTGTAATATTGAGAACCGACTAAATATTTCGGATGGTCGCCATGTTGGATTTTTATATATATATATAGGTCTTAAGAGTTATGTAGTCTACTGTTGCATGAATATTATTGTGTACGTGTAATATTCGAACTTCAATCGCATGATTAGAACACAAGAACTAAAAACGAGATTTTAAAATTTCTCACTGCTGCCATCTTGTCGTTATGGAAACAATTGAAATAAATTAGATGGCAGTGGATTAAGATTTGTATAAGGATTTACTGTACCAAGTCTCACTGCATTCGGATGGTTAAATTGCGAGAAACGTCCATGTGAAATATTTATACTTCGCGTCGCCGTCATGTTGGATTTGTGATCACCAGGTTATTGAAAGTCCTATAGGTGAACTTATGTTCATAGCCGCTATGAACATAAAAAATATATTTTTGATTACTGTAATAGATTCGTAGATATTGACATCCGTCTAAATATTTCGGATGGTCGCCATGTTTGATTGTTATACGTATAGGCCATAGAGTCATGTACCATTAAAGGACAATTATTGCGTAGGTTCATTATTCCAAATTTCACTTCGATTGCATCATTACGACACAATAAATAACATCTTAATTTTAAAATTCGCACAGCCACCATCTTGAGATTATGTAAACAATTAAACTAAATTAGATACCAGTGCATTACAATGTGTATAAACATTTGTTGTACCAAGTTTCATTCCGGATGATTAAATCGCGAGAAAAGTCTATTTAAAACTTTCAAATTCGCTTTGCCACCATTTTTGTTTTGTAGTTAACTGGTTTTTGAAAGTCTCATAGATTACGTCTCCGCACAAAATGTCAGGGTGATACCGGTAACAGTTTCAGAGAGATAGAATTTCGGTGAAATATTTCGCACAGCCGCCATCTTGTAGTTATGTAAACAATTGATTGAAGTTAGATGTCGGTGTATTACAATGTGTATAAACATATAGGCCTACTGTACCAAGTTTCATTGCGTTTGGTTGGTTAAATCGCGAGAAACGTCTATTTAAATATCGCAACTTCACTTGGCCGCCATGTTGGTTTTGTAGTTACAATTCTTTCAAAGGTCTCATAGTTGAACTTCTGGTAGTTTCCTTTATCACCGTAAAAAATCCAGGGTGATATAGGGAGTAGTTTCGGAGATATTGAATGCTGGTGGAATATTTCGCACAGCCGCCATGTTGGATTGGTGAGACGTAACAAAATTTGATGGGCACGGTCGGGGTCGTCCAAAATAGTGATATGAACTTACCGAGTTTCATTGAAATCGCACCAGCCGTTTAGAAGTTATTAGGGACACACACGAATCACACAAGCACACACAGACAGACACACGGACAAAATGTGATCGTATAAGCCTATTTTTTCATAAATGAAAATAAGCTAAAAAAGTTCTCAGATACTTATAAATGTTTCCCAAATATAAATAAATAAATAAATAAATAAATAAATAAATAAATAAATGGCTTTAGGGGCGTAGTCGGTAGCATGATGAACTACTATGCCCAAGATCGCGGATTCAAACCCGGCCCAGGACGTTGGATTTTTTAAGAGCGTTAATATCCTTCAGTATGCCTTCCTTCGTAGGGGAAGTAAAGCCGGCGGGCCCATGTCATAGATTAATGGCATGTAAAAGAACCTTCCGCTAACTACAATTGTGTGAAGCTAAATTTGTAGGTCAGATTTGACTAACACTCATTACGTTCCAACGTTCGCTTCCTGGTGCTGACAGAGGTGGCATCTATAAGTTAAAGGGAATTAAACAACTAGTTCCACGAAGAACTAAGTAGCGTATTGTCATATATCCTACTTATGTTAATTGCCTCTATCAGCATAAAAATAATTCAGTTTGATTGATGTAATAGATTCGTAGATATTGAGAACCGTCTATATATTTCGGATGGTCGCCATGTAGAATTTGTATATATTTTGGCCATAGTGTTATGAAGATTATTACGTGTATTATTCAAACTTCAATCGCATGATTAGGACACAAGTAATAAAAACGAGATTTTAAAATTTCACACAGCCACCATCTTGTGGTTATGAAAACAATTGAAATAAATTAGATGTCAGTAGATTAAAATGTGTACAACCATTCACCGTACCAAGTTTCACTGCGTTCGAATGATTAAATCGCGAGAAACGTCTATTTAAATATTTAAAATTCGCGTCGCCGCCATGTTGGCTTTCTGCTCACCGGGTTATTGAAAATCCTACTGGTGAACTTATGTGCATAGCCTTTATCAACATGCAAAATTTCAGTTTGATTGCTGTCTTAGATTAGAAGATATTGAGAACCGTCTAAAGTTTCGGATGGTTGCCATGTTGGATTTTTGTATATGTAGCGCATAGAGTCATGTACTATTAGGTGACGATTATTGCGTAGGTTCATCATTCACTCGTTGACTTTGATCGCATGATTAGGACACGAGAAATAAAATCTTAATTTTAAAAATTTTCACAGCCGCCATCTTCAGATTATGTAAACAATTGAACTAAATTAGATGTCAGTGCATTACAATGTGTATAAACATTTTCTGCTCCAAGTTCCACTGCGTTTGGATGGTTAAATTGCAAGAAAAGTCTATTTAAATGTTGCAAATTCGCATGGCCTCCGTATTCGTTCTGTACTTGTTTAAAATAAAATAGATGAACTTCTAGTCAGGGTGATATCGATTATAGTTGCGGAGAATAGAATGCCGGTGAAATAATTCGCTCAGTCGACATGTTGGATTGGTGAGACGTAATACAATTTGAAAAGCACGGTCGGGGTCGGATGAAATAATACTATGAACTTACTGAGTTTCATTGAAATTGCTCCAGCCGTTTAGATTTTATTAGACACACACACACACACACACACACACACATGGACAATAGGCGATCCCATAAGCCTATTTTCAATTTTGAAAAAATAGGCGTATGAGATCACCTTTTGTCCGTGTGTGTCTGCGTGTGTGTGACACGTGTGTATGTCCCCCCCTAATAACTTCTAAAAGGCTGGCGCGATTTCAATGAAACTCGGTACGTTCATAGCACCATTCTGGATGACCCCGACCGTGGCCATCAAATTTTGTTACGTCTCACCAATCCAACATGGCGGCTGTGCGAAATATTCCACCAGCATTCAATATCTCCGAAACTACTCCCTATATCACCCTGGATTTTTTACGGTGATAAAGGAAACTACCAGAAGTTCACCTATGTGACTTTTGAAAAACTAGTAACTACAAAACCAACATGGCGGCCACGCGAATTTGCGACTTTTAAATAGACGTTTCTCGCGATTTAACCAACCAAACGCAATAAAACTTGGTACAGTATATGTTTATACACATTGCAATGCACCGACATCTAACTTCATTCAATTGTTTACATAACCACATGATGGCGGATGTGCGAAATATTTCACCGGCATTCTATATCTCTGAAACTATTAGGGGTATCACCCTGAAATTTTGTACGGAGGTAAAGGGCACTACTGGAAGTTCATTAATAAGACTTTCAAAAACCCGTTAACTACAAAACGAACATGGCGGCCAAGCGAATTTGAAAATATTAAATACACCTTTCTCGCGATTTAATGTTCAAAACGCAATGAAATCTGGTACAGGAAATGTCTGAACACATTGTAATGCACTGGTATCTAATTGAGTTCAACTGTTTACATAACCTCACGATGGCGGCTGTGCGAATTTTAAAATTAAGTTTTTATTTTTTGTGTCATAATCATGCGATCGAAGTGAAAGTTTGAATAATGAACCTACGCAATAATTTTCCTTTAATGGTGCATGGATCTATGGCCTATAACAATTCATCATTGTGACCATCCGAAATATTTAGACGGCTCTGAATATCTACGAATCTATTATAGCAATCAAACTGAATTTTTTATGTTCATAGGGGCTATATGAACTTAAGTTCACCTATAGGACTTTAAATAACCTGGTGATCACAAATCCAACATGGCGGCGACGCGAAGTATAAATATTCATATGGACGTTTCTCGCAATTTAACCATCCGAGTGCAGTGAAACTTGGTACAGTAAATCCTTATACGAATGTTAATCCACTGGCATCGAATTTATTTCAATGGTTTCCAATACCACAAGATGGCAACTGTGCGAAATTTTAAAATCTCCTTGTTACTTCTTGTGTCCTAATCATGCGATTGAAGTTTGAATGCTACACGTACACAATAATCTTCATGTAACAGTACATAACTCTAGGACCTACATATATAAAACCCAACATGACGACCATACGAAATATTTAGTCGGTTCTCAATATCTACGAATCTATCACAGCAATCACACTGCAATTTAGTATGTTGATAGTGGCAGTTAACATAAGTAGGATGTATGAAAATAGGCTGTATAGTTCTTCACGGAACTACTTGTTATAAATGAAAATAAGCTAAGAAAACAAATAGTGGGGAACATTGTGATTTTCATCTGGTAGCCAAAGTTGGTACTACTTGAAATCGAACTTCCTGGGAGCCTACGGGCGTTCAATTAAAGCACCCTGCTATGACCATTGGCTGCAACTCATATATAATTAATTGTGATTTTCAGTCTCATAATCTTGTTCATATTAAAATAAATAATCATTTTCTCGGTGGCCTAACGCATAGAGCTTCACATTACCACTAGCATACTTGTATGATTTTTGCCGCGGCTTAGTGAGTTAGTATTGGGGGACTGTGACCATTTGTGATTAGCAGTGTGGGATTTAATAACGATTGAGAGATACATTTTGTATTGTATTTCTATTTTATTTTGTGACCTTGATCTGGTTATGTTCGCTTGACCTACGAAGCCAGTCAACCATACCCGCCTTGTAATCTGTGCGAAATCGTTGTCGTAGTTGGTTGCATTCTTAGCTCTTATGCCCAAGGTCGCAGGTTTGATTAATGCTCTTAAGTTTCAACGTTCATCACCAGGCGCTGGTTGCGATGACATCTAGTAGTAGCCAAGTCCACAGCTAGGTGTCGTGGACGGTAGCATTTGGTAGCGAAAGCAGGAACTACTTGAAATTGTCGTCTGCAGTCCTCACATGAATTAGAAACTGATAACACTAATACAGCCATCACAATTAACACCGGTTATCAGACAGATTCTACACACACCCAAAGTTGTCGCAACCCCTGAACTAAGGAACCAACCAACACATGTAGGCTTATTTTCCTTTTGTCACTGGTGAATATTAATTTATGAGCTACGTTTGTGGTGAAATTACTTTGGTAAGTAGTAGGCAAAATTTGGCAAACGTTAGGAGCACATTTTTTTGTTAATTAAAGTATCGTTCTGGACTTGCCCCCTCAGAAGGATAGCTGTCTTCCTTTTGAGCTAACCTGTAAACATAACTGGTTGCCATGCGAACCAAGTGGTGGTCATCTTGATTTGCACGCAGTGGCCGTCTTGAATAATCATGGCTGCCAACTTATGAGTCTGAAATTCCCCTAAATTCCTCAGATTTGATCTTTTGCGCCACAATAAACAGACAAATACAGAAGGTATATTAGGTCATTTTGTTACACCTCTTCCAGGAGAAATATAAAGTTCTAGTCGAAATTTCAAAATGTTCAGACAGAATGCTTACTCCACTCCTATGTGTGTGTTTGACTTAGTAATGTGCGGCTCCGTGGCTAAATGGTTAGCGCGCTAGACTTTGGCCCAAAGTGCCCTGGGTTCGAATCCCGGCAGAGCCATCAGGGATATTAATCTCCTGGGTTTAATTCCCGTGGCTCGGCGACTGGGTGTATGTGCCGTATTCATCATCACATCTTCCTCATTACGACGCGCAGGTCGCCCACGGGCGTAAACTAGCAAGACCTGCACTCGGCCTCTCCGGAGGCCACACTTCTTGGACTGGTTTAATGCATATTCGCTAGACAGGGTTGCTTGTCTGTGAATGTGAAATATTCCTAAATTATCCCAGACTTCCCGCATATTATCCTAGATTTAAATTTTGGCGTGGAATTTGAATCTTGGCGG
Source organism: Meconema thalassinum (assembly GCA_946902985.2). Lineage (NCBI taxonomy): Eukaryota > Metazoa > Arthropoda > Insecta > Orthoptera > Tettigoniidae > Meconema > Meconema thalassinum. The sequence goes on from OX336396.1 coordinate 169,699,638, forward strand.
AGTTGATAAATAAAACGGATTACTATCGCGACCAAGTGGTGGCCATTTTTAATATTCATTGGATAGAAACTTCTGAGTGATTTTGTTCCCCCTCTGATTTCCCACAAAATTTCCCTATATCTTAATTTTGGCAGTAAATAGCCGACTTTTGAAACAAAATGGGTTACAAAGGCAACCAAGTGGCCGTCATTTTGTGTATTCGTGGGGGTTCCAACCTGTAAGTGATTAAATGCTTTCCAGATTTCCCGCCCCCAAATGTTCCTAGATTTGAATTTTGGCGCCAAATTGAATTGCAGTAGGTAAGAACAAGGGGAATTTCACATTCACAGGTTGGCAACTCTGGCCGCCGCTTGGTTACCATGACAACCGATTTTGTTTACAGTTTGTCTCAGAAGTAAGTCAGCTATCCCAATGTCCTTCTAGAGAATATACTATGAGCACCCGTGTCCATGGTCTTGGCGAAAGTCTGGTCTAATCTCACGCGTGATATCTCGTGTCACAATTCGATTAACACCACTCTTACGTTAATCAAGGTCGCAAAATAATTAATACGTCGTGATAATACATTAAATCTACTAATAATTACAGTTTTCAGTCCTTATGAGCACGATGAAGCAAGCTGGACGTTTGATTGCCAATCGAGCGGCAAAGCACGATTATTCTAGGTCTATAGTGTGCTCCTTGGAACGGAAATAAAATGTATTATCAATGAACGCTGACTCTCACATTTTGGCTGAATATTGGATTGATTCATGTTGTTGTTTGAGTCTTCAGTCTTCCGACTGGTTAGATGCAGCGCTCCATGCTTCCCTGTCCTGAGCTAATCGTTTCATCTCTACATAGCTACCACGCCCTACATCCGAAGCAATCTGTTTAACATATTCTAACCTTGCTTTACCCCTAATGTTCTCATCCTCAACCCTTCCTTCTATAACTAAGTTTGCTATTCCTGGGTGTCTTAGTACGTGGCTTACCAACCTAACTCTTCTCTTCATTAGCAGTTGCCAGGAACATCTCTCCTCACCCACTCGTTTTAATACCTCTTCATTCGTAACCCTATCTACCCATCTGATCTTCATCATTTTCCTTTAACACCACTTTTCAAACGCTTCAATTCTCTTCTTTTCTGCTGCACTAATAGTCCAAGCTTCACTTCCACGCTCCAGACAAAGGCTTTCAAAAATGACTTCCTAATACCTGAATCTATATTCGATGTCAACAGATTCCTTTCTTGTAGAAATGCTTTCCTTCCCTGTGCTAACCTACTTTTTATATCCTCTTTGTTTCGTCCATCACTGGTTATTCATATGCAATAATAAACTATATCATATCTACTGTAGCAGAAAATCACAGTTGTCTGTTACCCCTCTGTCCGCCTCCTGAAAATACGTTAAACGCTAGCTAACCAAACAGCAATGCACACATCCTACCTGTCCTCCAAACAAGTCAGCGAGCTCCTTGTCCCCCAGGGTGTAGTGGTACTCGCGTCTCCGGCCATACTCCTCCCAGTCTTCCACGTCTCGGGCACCCTTCAACGTACAGTACACAGTTTATATGGTTAATGTCTGTATTTGAACTACTTGAGAGCAGACGTCAGAAAAGTAGGGAACTTTAATATGGCAGGTTACGTGGCATACTCGAATGATAGAAAAACTAAAGTGGGAATATCTGGAAGTTATGGTAGGTTGGTTCCTTAGTTTAGGGGCTGCGACAAAGCGGTCATGTAGCCCCGTGTACTTTGGGTGAGTGTAGAATCTGTCTGATAGCCGGTGTTAATTGTGATGACTGTATTAGTGTGAGTTATCTGTTTTTAATTCAAGTAAGGACTGCAGACGATAATTTCAAGTAGTTCCTACTTTCGCTACCAAATGCTACTGTCCACGACACCTAGCTGTGAACTTCACTACTACTAGATGCCATCGCAACCAGCGCCCGGTGACGAACGTTGGAACTTAAGAGCATTAAACAAAACCTAACCTACACAATTTGGCTTCACACAACTGTAGTAAGTGGAAGGTTCTTTTTCATGCCAAAAATCTATGACATGGGACCGCCGGCTTTACTTCCCCTCCGAAGGAAGGCATACGGAGGGTTTGAACCCGCGACCTTGGGCATAGAAGCTCAGCATGCTACCAACTACGCCACCGAAGCCGCCTCTCTGGAAGATAGAAGGACGAACTCCAGACTATGCGCTTTGTTTAACACTTACACTAATCGGTAGTGGTGTTTTTTTTCGCAAATGTGATAAAGCGCGAAATGCTTATATTGGCTAACACTCTTGTATCTTCACTTTTCGCGAACTGTAAACCAGTTTTTAATGTGTTTTCAGTAAGCGACAAAATGCGAAATTGACTCAAAATTCGTAAATTATACCATAATGCTATATACATGTAAATGCGAAATACACTTTTTTTACATAACGTTTTTTATTCTTTCTTTTCGAAGCCTATGGAAATTTCAAATGCGGAGTTGCTCTACTCTTGAAATATTTATGACGGCTTGACCAACGGTCTGGAATACGGAGAGTAATCACTCCTGCACTTTTTGCCCGCCCATCCGTTGCTTTAATTCCCTTCGCGTAGATCAAGCAAACAAGTGCTATGAGGGTGAGAATAACAATGTCTATAAAACAGCTCTAAGATTTCATTCAACAATGTTAATGATTAATGAACTTGCATGCACTTTCGTGGATTTTGAAGCAAGGCTTGAGTTGATTTCGTGTATATTCTCTGTATTATTCTGATTTTGCATCTGTATGAATTTCTTTCTGTGTAATACTTTGACTTTTAGCAATTTACTTCTGTGATGACGAGAAATACAAAATTGAAATTATACATTACCATCATTAGGCCAGTTCTAACTTATGGTGCAGAATCATGGAGTTAAAACAAAACAGGAAGAATACCAGTTGCAGGTTTTCAAAAATAAAGTGTATAGGAATATTTTTGGGCCATTTTCGATCCCACATCTCAAAGCCGGAAAAAGAGATCAAATAAAGACATACACTCCCTATCAATGCAGTAAGCACCAATACTCAGCATCATTAACTCCAGAAGACTTCAATGGCTGGTCATGTACTAAAGATGGGAGACGATAGGATGCTCTTACAAATCTTTAAAGAAGACCCAAGAGGAAAAAGGCCAGTAGGAAGATCACGAAGTTCCTGGAAAAATGAAATCTCCAAACTTTGTGGACAACTGGCAATAACTCGCCCAAAACAGAGTTCAGTGGAGGCAGTTTGTGAGATCGGCGCGGGATCTTCGTGTCCATAGAAGCCTTCTGAGTGAGTGAGAGAGTGTTAGCTACTTTAACCTAATTAATTTAAAATAAATACATAATTTATATAATACATTTTTATGTTACTACTAACCTTTAACAAGTGTGATTTTAAATTCACATTAATGTCAATTCAAGGAACTCATTTGTTAGATTTAACCTAAATTTGTGGTTTTCTTTGTTCAAAACGCTATAAAATGCTAAATTTCAAATGTGTAAAAGCTACAAAACTACAAACTAAAATGCTAAATTTCTGATTTCAAAATACTAACAAGATGTTCAGTAAAGAACATATAGCCTACTTTCTCCTAAATGCATGGGTATTGTTATAAATCTTTATCCTTTTCAAAGAGTATAATGGAATGTTGGTTGTAGTAGCTTGTTGAAATACAACGTGCTATACGGATATTAAACATGAATATGAGATGCCCTTTGCTAGTGCTACCTCTCTAAAATATTTCATTCAATTCGGTTTCACCGTGTTTGAATTGATATGGGGAATCGATTTGCACACATACATGGCCGCTATCTGCAAACTATTGGGCTTATAACCTTGTAGTTCAGTCAAAAGATGCTTCCCACAAAAAGGTATGTATGTATGTATGTATGTTGTTGCAGAATTTGGTAGAGATCAAACGATTAGGTTGATCGTCAATCTCCATCAAGATGGCGGCGATATAAAACATGACACTGAGGTGCCCTTCGCTTGTAGTACCTCTGTAACAAATTTCGTTCACTTCGATTTCACATTGTTTGAAAAGATAGGGGGAAGAGGTTTGCACACATACATGGCCGCCATCCGAAAATTATTGGGCTGATGACCTTGTAGTTTGCTCAAAAGAATCTTTATACATAAAGGGATAATGTTGAAAAATATCGTAAAGATCAGATCATTAGTTTGGGCGTAATATGATTCAAGCTTTTAACATTTTTGTGGCCGCCATTACGTTTCCGTCAAGATGGCTGCAATATAGAACACGCCACTGAGGTGCCCTTTGCTTGTGCTACCTCAGTACCAAATTTCGTTCAATTTGGTTTCACCGTGTTTGAATTGATAGGAAGAGTCAATTTGCACACATACATGGCCGCCATCCGCAAAGTATTGGGCTGATGACCTTATAGTTTGGCCAATAGATTCTTCATACATAAAGGTATAATGTTGCAAAATTTGGCAGATAACTGATTATTACGTTGGTCGTAATTTGATTTAAGCTCTTAACATTTGGGTGGCCGCTATTACGTTTTCGTCCAGATGGCGGCGATATAAAACATGACTCTCAGGTGTCCTTTGCTAGTGCTACCTCAGTACCAAATTTCGTTCAATTTGGTTTCACCGTGTTTGAATTGATAGGAGGAGTCAATTTGCACACTTACATGGCCGCCATCCGCAAAGTATTGGGCTGATGATCTTGTAGTATGGTCAAAATATGAGCCCCACGCAAAGGTAAGTTGTAGCAAAATTTGGTAGAGATCGGATGATTAGGTTCTACCTCTGTACCAAGTTTTGTTCAATTCGGTTTCACCGTATTTGAATTGATAGGGGGGGGGGGGGCATTCAGAGTACACACACACACACACACACACACAGAGACAGACACACAATTTCTGGACCTGTGTAGATCCCATAAGTCTACTTTCATTTTTTGCAATTATCGAAAGTAGGCTAAAAATCACCACCCTTACTAATCGGCCAGCATGGGGAGAACTAAGCGAACGTCTACCCCTTCCCTGTCTTAAATACAGCTAAACACACTACTACGGTCATAACAGAAATACAGGTAACCAGAAATGTTCAACACACACCCAACTACACCGGACTGATGACCAAGATGTTCCAAGCCCCTCATTGAATTAACAACAAAACAACAACAATTGTTGGGTTACATTGTTAGTAACTTTTTAATGTGGCGCGGACTGTAAATATGTTCCTTACTTGGGGTGGGGGCAGTGGCGTAACTACGGGCGGTGATCAGGGGGATCAATCACCAAAGTCATCACATAGCCAAAAAACAAAAATATGAAATTAGTTGAAGTTTTTAATTTTTGGGTAAAACCAGTCATCGGACTGATGAAAAATGAATGATTGAGTTTATACTTACTAATTTGAATGTAAGTATTTTCACTCGTGTAATTTTTAGCCTCTTTTCATTTATGAAACAAGTAGTTCCGTGAAGAACTAAATAGCCTATTTTCATATGTCCTACTCGTGTTTATTGCCTCTATCAACATACAATATTTCAGTTTGAATGTTGTGATAGATTCGTAGATATTGAGAACCGTCTAAATATTTCAGATGGTTCGCAGGTTGGATTTTTATGTATGTGTTATTACAAGAAGATTATTGTGTACGTGTGGTATTCAAAGTTCAATCGCATGATTAGAACATAAGAAGTAAAAACGAGATTTTAAAATTTCGCACGGCTGCCATCTTGTGGTTATGAAAACAATTGAAATAAATTAGATGCCAGTGGATTAACATTTGTATAAGTATTTAACGTGCAATGTTTCACTGCACTCGGATGGTTAAATCGCGAGAAACGTTCATTTAAATATGTATAGTTTGCGTCGCCGCCATGTTCGATTTCTGCTCGCCAGGTTACTGAAAGTCCTATAGGTGAACTTATGTTCATAGCCTCTATGAACAGAAAAAACTTCAGTTTGATTGCTGTAAAAGATTCGTAGATATTAAGAATCGTCTAAATATTTCGGATGCTCGCCATTTTATATTCTTATATGTATAGGCCATAGAGTTATGTACCATTAAAGGAAAATTATTGCATAGGTTCATTATTCAAACTTTCGCTTCGAATGCATGATTACGACACAAGAAATAAAAACTTAATTTTAAAATTTCGCACGGCCGCCATCTTGAGGTTATGTAAACAATTGAACTGAATTAGATGCCAGTGCATTACAATATGTATAATCATTTACTGTACCACATTTCACTGCGCTCAGAGAGTTAATCATGAGAAAAGTCTATTAAAATGTTTCAAATTCGCTTGGCCGCCATGTTCGTTTTGTACTTTACAGGTTTATGAAAGTTACATAGATAAACTTATAGCAGTGCCCTTTATCACCGTACTAGATTTCAGGGTGATATCTGTAATAGTTTAGGAGATATAGAATGCCGGTGAAATATTTCTCACAGCCACCATTTTGAGGTTATGTAAACAATTGAACTAAATTAGATGCCAGTGCATTACAATATGTATAAACATTTGCTGTACCAAGTTTCATTACGTTTGGATGGTTAAATCGCGAGAAAAGTCTATTTAAAAGTCTCAAGTTCGCTTGGCCGCCATGATGCTTTTGTAGTTACCAGATTTTTGAAAGTCTCATAGGTGAACGTCTAGTAGTACCCTTTATCACCGTACAAAATTTCAGGGTGATATCGGTAATAGTTTCGGAGATACTGAATGCTGGTTAAATATTTCGCACAGCCGCCATTTTGGATTGGTGAGACACAATAAAATTAGAAGGGCACGGTCGGGGTCGGCCAGAACGTTGCTATGATCTTACTGAGTTTCATTGAAATCACTCCAGCCGTTCAAAAGTTATTAGGGACACACACACACACACACACACACCTCACACACACACGCACACGCACACACACACGGACAAAAGGTGATCTCATAAGCCTATTTTTCAAAATTGAAAATAGGCTAAAAATTGGCTTATGAGATCAGCTTTGTCCGTGTGTGTGTGTGTGTGTGTGTCGCTAATAACTTCTAAACGACTGGAGCGATTTCAATGAAACTCTGTAAGGTCATAGTACTATTTTGGCCAACCCCGAACGAGCCCTTCAAATTTTATTACGTCCCATCCAACATGGCGGCATTGCGAAATACCTCACCGACATTCTATATCTCCGTAACCATTACTGACATTATCCTGAAATGTTGTACGGTGATAAAGGGTACTACTAGAAGATTAGCTATGAGACTTACAAAAACCTGTTAAATACAAACAGAACATGGCGGCCAAGGGAGGGTGAAACATTTTAATAGATTTTTCTCGCGATTTAAACATCTGAGCATAGTGAAATATGGTACAGTCAATGTTTATACACATTGTAATGCACTGGCATCTAATTTAGTTCAAAAGTTCACATAACCTCACGATGGTGGCAGTGCGCAATTTTAAAATAAAGTTTTTATTTCTTGTGTATTAATCGTGCGATCGAAGTGAACGTTTGAATAATGAAGCTAGTCAAAAATCGTCATGTAATAGTACATAACTCTATAGACTACATATATTAAAATCCAACATGGCGACTTACTGAAATATTAAGACGGTTCTCAATATCTATTAATCTATAATAGCAATCAAACTGAAATTTTGTATGTTGATAGAGGCTATAAACATAAGTTCACTTATGGGACTTTCAATAACCTGATGAGCACAAATCCAACATGGCGGCGAAATATAAATATATAAATGGACGGTTCTCGCGATTTAACCATCCGAGCGCAGTAAGTCGGTACGGTAAATGCTTATACAAATTTAATCCACTGGTATCTAATTTATTTCAATTCTTTTTATAACGAAAGATGGCGGCTGTGCGAATTTTTAAAATCTGGTTTTCATTTCTTGTATCCTAATCATGCGATTGAAGTTTGAATACTACACCTACACAATAATCTTCATATAATAGTGCATACTGTAACTCGAAGACCTACATATATCAAAACCCAACATAGCGACCATCCGAAATATTTAGACGGTTCTCAATATCTACGAACCTATTATAGCAATCAAACTGAAATTTTGTATGTTGATAAAGGCAATTGACATAAGTATGATATATGAAAATAGGCTTTAGTTCTGCACGGAACTACTTGTTTTTATCGTTACCCTAACTTAACACTTACTGAATGAGCAAAATAGTCAGCTGTTCAGTTAACCAGAGGGGTGCAAGTGAGATGGGTGTGGCTCTGTTATCTCCTCATCCATTTCCAGAAATACACCACTTGTCATTTGCCATTCTGTTAGTATTCGAGTGTTAGTGTCATTGTGGAAAGTGGATAATATTTCTTTTTATTGGTGTTTTAAGTTAAAAAACCTAGTTTGAAACTGAAGTTTATCTATATGTATACAATATCGGGGATTTCCGACAGCGGTAGCTACTCTCGATAAAGCGCAGCGTTAAGCCATGGGGCAAGCTCTCTGCGGACCCGGTGGACGTGGGTTCGAGCCCCACCGTCGGCCGTTCTTGAAATGGTTTTCCGTGGTTTCCCATTTTCAACTCCAGACAGATGATGGGACGGTACCTTCTAACATGCCACGGCAGCTTCCTTCCACACCCTTGCCGAGTTCCATTCATCATCATTAATTTAATCTCTTATGAACTCCTCTCATGAGGTTGGTGTCAGGAAGGGCATCTGGCCGTAAAAACTAACTGCTAATTTAGAATTTCATCGCATCTCATCCCCGGCCTCTTTGGAAAATGTGAATTATAAGTGGTAGATACTGTACATACAATATCGGGGAATAAAAATTGCCAGATGATTTCACGAAAAAAAAACACGAATAATATCAATAATAATAATAATGTTATTTGTTACTTTCAGGAGAGGAAAACAAAATGGGCGTGGTTCAATGAACTGGACAAAGATCATAAAGAAGTGGGGTAATACTAAATAACATTCAGGAGTGCGCCCCACTCAAAAGAAAACTTCAAGCTTGCAAAGGTTTCCAAGAAAAACCGAAGCTGAAAACGGGAAAGATTTGGACCCAGGAACAGAAGGAAGTCCACCGAGAAAGAATGCGGGCGTACTGGGCAAACATCAAAGCCAGTAGGAGACAGTTGGAATGACGCGGTCCATAGATGGCCTATACGAAATACATGAATGAATGTAAGTTATTGGTTTTATGTCCCTTTTAAGTACCGGTACTGTGGCTTTTAAAGACGCCGGGGTATCTGAATTTTGTCCCGAAGGGGATCTTTAACGTGCCAGTAAATCTACTGACACTGTTCCCTCGCACTTGGACACGCTCAAATGCCAAGTGACTGCGCAAAGATTCGATCCTGCAAACTTGGGTACAGCAGGTGGGAACGTTACCACTGAGCCACGCAGCCAGTCCTAATGCTAATGACATCAAATACCAAAAAAAGTTTAGGTAGGAGGTTTTGAGACCTCGGGATCGTATATTTGCTGCCATTGATTATGGCTAGCGGCTTCGGTGGCGTGTTTGGTAGCATGCTGAACTGCTGTGCCCAAGATAGTGGGTTCAAACCCGACCGAAGTCGTCGGATTTTTTAAGAGCGTTAAAATCCTTCATTATGCCTTCCTTCGGGGAGGAAGTAAAGCCGGCGATCCCATGTCATAGATTTATAGCATGTTAGAGATCCTTCCACAGACTACACTTGTGTGAAGCTAAATTGTAGGTTAGATTTCGTAGGAACGCTCTATCAAAGTTCCGACGTTCACCACTAGGTATCATTGACATCTGGTAGCGAAAGTTGGAACTACTTGAAATTGAACGAAACTTGTAGCTCACCCCAGGGGTTGCCTCTTGAAGCAGCTAAGCCTCTGGCGAGCCAAACATGTCCTCGGACACTCCCGGCACTTAAAGCCATACGATAAATAAATAAATAAATAAATAAATAAATAAATAAATAAATAAATAAATAAATAAATAAATAAATAAATAAATTATGGTTCATTATGTCCGAACCCTCAAAGCCCTATGTAATTTAGACTCAGTTCATCTCTAGTTCAACTCTATTTGCGCCACTGAGTGGGAGGAGGGATTACACCACGGGTGTCTGTCCCGGATAACTCCACTGTCTCCAAATGTGATGGCCCGTGAAGCACTTGAGATTGGTGTCTCTTGGCGCATTACAATATCCTGGCACCACGCAGTAAAACAGAGCAGACAATCAGATGAGTGTCGTTACACTTTCACTGTCACCCGACCCGTTCTGTAAGAGTGATCCACCGTAGCAAGGTGTGACTTAACTACATCAAACTGTGTCTTGCACGCTTTACACCGGATGTGACGTCACGTCTGGAACCATTGCTATGTAAGTGTGAAGCGCAGAATAATAGTAATCCCTCACTTGGCATTCTTGCCTGACGCCTCGGAGGTCCTGGTTCAATTTACGATTCTGCCAAGAAATTTACCTCTGGTCTGAGGGATGAAACGGGGTACACTCAGTCTCGTAAGGTAACAGTGAGAAGAGGTGGGTTTCCCCCCTCTGCCCCGTTGAAAACGGGAAGAATAAAGGGGTAGACATACACATTATTATTATTATTATTATTATTATTATTATTATTATTATTATAGATAAAGGCTATGTTAGAAATGAACAGGCTAAATTATTATTTATTTATTTATTTATTTATTAATTATTTTATCGTATGACTTTTAGTGCCGGGAGTGTCCGAAGACAAGTTCGGGTCGCCAGAGGCTGTAGCTGCTTAAAGCGGACACACATAGGGTGAGCTACAAGTTCCGTTCAATTTCAAGTAGTTCCTACTCTTGCTACCCGATGTCACTGATACCTAGTGGTGAACTTTGGAACTTTGATAGAGCGTTCCAACGAAATCTAACCTAGTTTCACACAAGTTTAGTCTGTGGAAGGATCTTTTACATGCCGTAAATCTATGATATGGGACCGCCGGTTTTTCTTCCCCTCCGAAGGAAGGCATACTGAAGGATGTTAACGCTCTTAAAAAGTCCGACGACTTCGGCCGGGTTTGAACCCGCTATCTTGGGAACAGCAGTTCAGCTTGCTACCAACTACGTCACCGAAGCTAGATAAAGCTGTTAGTATGATCCGAATCAGATGGTGTGGTCATGTGATGAGAATAGGGGGGTGGGGGTGGCGGAGGGTTCACCTAAGGGGTTAATGAGTTCGGCTGTAGAGGTTAAGAGAGGCAGAGGTAGACCTAGCAGGCGATGGTTGGATTCAGTGTTGAACAATTTCAAAGTGAGAGATGTACTGTAGAAGCAGAGGAGGCCATAATGCTAAATGCTAATAGGGGATCGTGGAGGCGGCTTGTTCGCAAACAAAGACTTGCAGACTAGACTGGACGCTGAAAGGCAAATCAGTCACAAATATAAAATGTATGTAATATTATTATTGTCATTATTAGCATCATCCTTCTTCCCGTTTGTGTAAGTTATATGATGATGATGATGATTATTGTTGTTTTACGGGGCCTAACATCTAGGTTATCGGTCCCTAATGGTTTGGGTGATCGTGAAGATTAAAATGAAATGTAAACTATAACTAAAACTAACTACTAACTTATATACTAGAAGAAGAAATGGAAAACAAAAGGAGAATAAGGCAAATAAAGGACAGGAGGAAAAGAATGCCCTCAACCCTCGAAGAATGCGGATTGAGGGACTGGCAAGGAAGGAGAGCCAAGAAAGGCAAATAGGAAAGTGAAAGAGGAGAGGGTCCGGCCCAGAGGTAATGAACAAAAAGGGGGAACCGGACCAAGTTCAGAAATCCCTCGGGGCGCCAACTCCCGAACTCACCAGCCGTCAGCCCCTGAGGGTGTAGTAGTATCCAGGGTGCACCAGAAGGCAGGAGAGAACATGAAAATAAAAAGAAGACTGACCCCTCGCAGAAGGAGGGTATCAGAAAAGATGAGACAAGGGCCAATTAAGGCGGGAAAGGAAGAGACTCCCTAGGTTCGGAAACCCTAATACCTTCGGGGTCGGAAGAGTACAAGAGTTGACCAAGGGGAGAGGAGCCCGGCACAAAAAGTGGAAGCAATGCCGGACACTGCTGGTTCCCCGTGTGTAAGTTATATGACCTATAAGTTGTCCTCATGTAGTATATTATTGAGGGGATATGACGTAGGAGATGGCTATACCATTTCAACCATATCTTTAATATCAGTTGGGAAATTCTCAATGAAGATAGCTCAGACATTGGATGGTAGTATTAGCTGTTGTTTTTAAGGGACAAATCATTTAGGTCATATGTCCCTGATGATAGGAATGATAATGAAAATGGAATACTACTACTGACTTATAACTAACCTATTACATTCTAAAAGAAGGGTTTTTTGAGTCTTCAGTCTTTTGACTGGTTTGATGCAGCTCTCCGCTTCTCCCTGTCTTGAGCTAATCGTTTCATCTCTCTACACAGCTACAACACCCTTCGTCTGAGGCAATCTTTTTTAACATGTTCTAATCTTGCTTGGACTACCTTAAAAGTTCTTGACTTCGACAGTTCCTCCCACGACAAAGTTTGCTATACCTGGGTGCCTTAGTATATTACCTACCAATCTATCTCTCGTTTTCATTAGCACTCTCTAGAAACATAGCTCCTCCCCAAATCATAATTTGTTACTCTACTCATCTAATCTTCATAATTTTCTTGTAACACCACATTTCAAATGGGCAAAACATAGGAATAAAGGAAATCAAAGACAGGTGGTAAGAAATGCTCTCAACCCTCGAAGAATGGAAGGAAGTAGAGCCATGAAAGGGATATAGGATAGGAAAAGAGGAGAGAGTAGCCCCTAAAGTAAATGGAAAACGGGAATTAAAAAAAAACAAAAACAAAAAACGATCCAGGTCTTGAATCCTTTGGGGTCGATAACTCCCGAGGGAACAGGTTGGTTCAATGGCAGAAGTGGGAGCAAAGGCTCATTTGCGTTGTTTATGTCTCCCTAATAATTGTTAAATAATACTTACAGGAGATAGGGTCATCTTTGTTATTAGCCCCATGTACTTGGGTTTGTGTTTAATTTGTCCGATAACTTGTGTTTCCATGTAGCTAATATATTAGGGTAGGGAATTGGGGGTATGGTCCTTGGGAATTAAAATGATAGAACCATCCCGGCATCTGCATTAAGCGAGTGTGTAAAACTAAGAAAACAACACACTCAGAATGGCCATTACCAGTACCGAGATTTGAACCACCGAACTCATGTTTGTTGCAGGTCGTCATCGTAGTCACGAAGTTCCCTAATAGTGATCTCTTCGTTGATATTACTATCGGAATTTAATGCTTTTCAGTTGATCAACACGATTGTACACACCTGTAATGGGTGTTTCCTTAATCCTGAAAAGGAATTAGATGGGATTAATAAACTCACTCGGATGACCACGCGATCATCATCAGTTCCTTTACACTTATACTATAAAATCTATGTATCGAGTATGTGGGTGGTGGTATTTACATCATACACTTATTTAGTTGCAGAAGTTATTATACTAGCGCAACTTGTCAATTGTCCACCACAGCAGCTGTTCAAGAACGGACCACACATCGCTCAGTTAAAAATCCCTCAGTATGCCTTCCTTCGGAGGGGAAGTAAAGCCGGCGGTCCCATGTCAAAGATTTATTACACTTCTGGAAGCAAAACTTTGTAGGTTCGTTTGATAACACTCTATTAGATCCAACGCTCGCCACCGGGTGCTGACTGCGATGGCATTTAGTATCCGCGTCCGCAGCTAGGTGTCATGGATGGTAGCATTTGGTGGCAAAAGTAGGAACTACTTGAAAACAAGAAGTTCCGTGAAGAACTATACAGCCTATTTTCATATATCCTACTTATGTTAACTGCCACTATCAACATACAAAATTTCAGTTTGATTGCTGTAATAGATTCGTAGATATTGAGAACCGACTAAATATTTTGGATGGTCGCCATGTTGGATTTTATACATGCAGGTTCTAGAGTTATGTACTGTTACATGTAGATTATTGTGTACGTGTGGCATTCAAACTTCAATCGCATGATTAGGACACAAGAAGTAACAAGGAGATCGCACAGCTGCCATCTTGTGGTTATGGAAACAATTGAAATGAATTAGATGCCAGTGGATTAATATTCGTATAAGGAGTTACTGTACCAAGTTTCACTGCACTCGGATGGTTAAATTGCGAGAAACGTCCATGTGAATATTTATACTTCGCGACGCCGCCATGTTGGATTTGTGATCACCAGGTTATATTAAGTCCTATAGGTGAACTTAAGTTCATTTCCCCTATGAACATAAAACAATTCAGTTTGATTGTTATAATAGATTCGTAGATATTCAGAGCCGTCTAAATATTTCGGATGGTCGCCATGTTGGATTGTTAAATGTATAGGCCATAGAGTCATGTACCATTAAAGGAAAATTATTGCGTAGGTTCATTATTCAAACTTTCACTTCGATCGCATGATTACGGCACAAGAAATAAAAACTTAATTTTAAAATTCGCACAGGCGTCATCTTGAGATTATGTAAACAATTGAACTAAACTAGATGCCAGTGCATTACAATGTGTATAAACATTTGTTGTACCAAGTTTCATTGCGTTTGGATCATTAAATCGCGAGGAAGGTCTATATAAAATTTTCAAATTCGCTTGGCCGCCATATTCGTTTTGAAGTTAACCGGTTTTTGAAAGTCTTATAGTTGAACTTCCAGTAGTGCCCTTTATCTCCGTTCAAAATTTCAGGGTGATACCGCTAATAGTTTCAGAGATATAGAATGCTGGTGAAATCTTTCGCAAATCCGCCATCTTGTGGTTATGTAAACAATTGAACAAAGTTAGATGTCGGTGCATTACAATGTGTATAAGCATATACTGTAACAAATTTTATTGCGTTTGGTTGGTTAAATCGCGAGAAACGTCTATTTAAAAGTCGCGAATTCGCTTGGCCGCCATGTTGGTTTTGTAGTTACCAGGTTTTCAAACGTCACATAGGTGAACTTCTAGTTGTTCCCTTTATCATCGTAAAATATTCCAGGGTGATATCGGTAATAGTTTCGGAGATATTGAATGCTGGTGAAATATTTCGCACAGCCGCCATGTTGGATTGGTGAGACGTAATAAAATTTGAAGGGCACGGTCGAGGCCATCCAAAATAGTGCTATGAACGTACCGAGTTTCATTGAAATAGGTCCAGCCGTTTAGAGGTTATTAGGGGGGACACACACCATCACACACACACACGCACACACAGACAGACACACGTCAAAAGGTGATCTCATAAGCCTATTTTTTCAAAATTGAAAATAGGCTAAAAGTAATCATCTGCAGTCCTTCTACCTGAATCACAGATAACACACACTAATACAGTCATCACAATTAACACTGGTTATCAGACAAATTCTACACACACCTAAAGAACACGGGGCTACATGACCACGTTGTCGCAGCCCCTAAACTAAGGAACTATCCAACCAACACACATCGCTCAAACAATCAGCTTAGTTCACAATCCACTCTAACCTGACCATTTATATAATAGTTAGCAACCCACCCCGGCTTCGGTTTCCCAGCGTAAGCTTAAAAGGCGCACAGTATCATGGCTCCCATACAGATAGTATTTTGTAATTTCTCAAAATAAACGGATAATTTTTTAAATAAATTATGTTATTTGTCTCAGAAATGTGGTAGTAAGTGTGCTTATTTGTTCACCTGTATTTTAATACATGCTATTTAGGACAGACACACGATAACACATGGTATGATGATTTCATAGCCCTTATTCATAGATGTTATCAAACCAAAGATTGGTTCTATTCAAACTTAAAAACTTCATAAGTTTGGGATTGATCCCCCTGATCACCCCCGGTAGTTACGCCTCTGGCTTTGAGTATTCCTTAAATTGTATTTGGTCATTAAGCAGGTGTCTATGAATCAGTGTAATAAAACATGCTCCTGTACGCCTAGTTTTGTACATGATATTATTTATTTATTGGGTACAGAATGTAGCTCAAGGGGGGACCACCCTTTACAAACATCGCTCACCACTATTAGTTTGGAGTCTCTTTCGCTCCATGTACATATACTTAATTCGATCGTCATCTCTTCTTCCTCCTCTAAGAAGCAAAATTGACGCTGATGTAATTCTGCTTTAGGTCATTCTGGCAACGTTATATTATTTCAGACTAAAATCAGCTGATTATTATTTACCTCCCACGAACCTATATAAGCAAAGAGTAGGCTACTGACGTGTTGAGAAGTGAAAGTGATCGTGTTGTAGGAGGCAGTGGACGAAGGACGATGATCGCCGGCTAGGGAAACCACTTTTCTGACTTTGCGCGCCGAGCGATCATCGCTGTAGCTAAACCGTACGTTTTGGTCATAAATGAATGTTCTTCTACAGAAACCTTCCTCGAGAAACCCTTTACAGAATTGTGAAAACCACATCAAAATCCATCCAGTGGTTCTCAAGATTACCCGTTACATCCAAGAATCAGGGACTTCGTTTTATACTAAGTAGAGACTATCACTGACACCCCACTAATCAACCAAGCTTGAAGGTCAATCACCACTAACAATATATTAACAAAAATATCACATAGAACTAACAAATCTTGACGAGTTGTATAATTACTACTGCAACTAATAAGTGTATATATTGGAAATGCCACAACCCACACTTGTAGACAGATTTAATAGCCTAAGTTTAAAGGATCTGATGATAATCTCGTGACGATTGAAACTGGTCATCCAAGTGTAACCTATTTATTCATTTCATGCAAATTTTTTTCAAGGTTAGAGAAACACCCATTACAATTGGGTACAATCGTGTTGACCAACTGAAAAACATTAAATTTCGATTACTAAGGCAATACTGAACAAGTAGTCTATTTAAAATTTTTAACTTCGCTTGACCGCCATGTTCGTTTTGTAGTCAACAGATTCTTGAAAGTCTGATAGGTGAACTTCTAGTAGTGCCCTTTATCTCCATACAAAATTTCAGGGTGATATCAGTAGTATATAGTTTCGGAGATATGGAATGCCGGTGAAATATTTCGCACAGCCGCCATGTGGAATCGGTGAGTTGTAATAAAATTTGAAGGGCACGGTCGGGGTCGGTTGAAATTGTACTATGACCTTACCGAGTTTCATTGAAATAGCTCCAGCCGTTCAGTAGTTATTAGCAGGGAGGGGGGCACACACACACACACACACACACACACACACACACAAACGGACTAAAGGTGATCTCATAAGCCTATTTTTTCATAAAATTAAAATAGGCTAAAATGGCTCCCAGAACGATAATAATAGGTTAGTATCGGGCTGATGACTATACATTCAAACCTTTTTGACTGTACTCCAGAAAAGATTCGATCTTTTACACTCATCTCATAGGCTAAGCATACCCGTTTCACGACTCTACTGGATTGGGTAGTTGGCATTTGGACATTCTGGGCTAGAGTACCGTCGCTGCCAGGGTTCTGCTGAGAATGGTTATTGTCGGGGATTTTCGAACTTCGTCTAGGCAAATGCTATGATTAAACCTTAATTCTAGTTCCGGAGCTGCTATCCCAATATTTGACCTTAAAATAAGCAAATTACAACTAATGCTATAGTCATCATAATAACACAGGTTAGAAGAAAGTTTATATACACACACTCGTTCTAGTACATGGATGAAACTAATGACGAGGATCGCCCAAGCCTGCTGATAAAACATCGTTCTTTCACCACCTGTGCAGCGCTGTTTTACTTACAGGTGTTCAACGTTGAAGTGGTTCGGATAACAGACGACAGGTGGCACGAGTTGTCGGTAATGAGCGAAATCTAGTGGTGATATTTCTCAAGGAGTTCGGCCTTAAGTCACGTTCATTGATACTGGTGGTGCTTCTTTAGGGGCTTGAGAAATATTGGTCATAATCCCCATGTACTTAGGCGTTTTTAAAATTGTATCTGGGTTTCAGTGATGACTGTAGTATTTGCGTGGAACTATAAATTACTAGGATTAATGATTGACTTCTTGGTCTATTCTCCAACTTTCTCTCTCTAAAACAAAAGCAACAAAAATTTAGAACTCGTGTTTAATGCACACTATCCTTTTCCAAATTTCTTCCATCCCAGCCATGAGTTGGACCTATTATTTATTTTGCCATTCCCTTCTCATACTAGCGATTGAGCTTTAATATCTCATTCCGCAAAGAAAAATGAATTTCAAACAAGTCAATAGTACGCAAGAAGAGTAACATAAAGTAAAAAAAAATAAAGTGGAATGTTGAGTTCAGAATTGGAAGGCCTTGCTCTTACTACCAGTGACGTACGCTGGATTTTTTCTGGGGGGGGGGGGGGGGGGTCATTCACACAGTAAGGTAAAAGGCCAAATACCGTCCCCCTAGGAACATTCTTTAATTCTGAAAATATTTTTAAAATTACATATAATTGAAAAACCGATTAAAGCAACTCAACATCATACCTGATAGTATTTCTGGTGTGATTCTATTACTTAATCTTTTCTAACCAAAAACAATAAATAATGAAACGAACGCAAATTTTGACTGTACAAAATATAAGGTATCCTAATTCCGCCCCCCCCCCCTCCCCCCCCCCCCCCCCCCACGCACCCCCTATTCAGTTATTATCTATTCATTTATGTTATTAAAAATGTTGAGTCGTCCAGTTGCAAAACTCGATTAATCCACTTGTGAATAAGGATCATGTCGTAAAATTATTTATTATATTAGTTTATTTTATTTTACATTATTTTATTTTAAATTGTTTTGTTTAATTTAATTTTGTTTTGTTTTAGTTTGATTTATTTTATTTTATTTTATTTCGTTTTATTTTGTTTTAAATTGTTTTATTTAATTTTTTGTTTTGTGTTTTGTTTTGTTTATTTTGTTTTATTTTATTTTGTTTTGTTTTATTTTGATTTTCCAGAAAACAAACACAAAACCAAAAACAAAAGACACGAAGCAAAATGCAAAATTCAAAACAAAAGCAGAAAACAAAAAACAAGAAACACAAAGCCAAAAGCAAAAGCAGAAAAAAAACACAAAACCAAAACCAAGAATGAAAAGCAAAAAGTGAAATTCAAAAGCAAAAGCACAAAGCAAACAAAAAACCAAAAACCAAAAACCAAAAATACACAGCAAAAAGAAAAAAGTAGAAAACTACAAACAAAAGATACGCGAGGCAAAGCCCAGAGAAACGTTTCTCATGAAAATGATTCTTATTCACCAGTGGATTGAACGAGTTTTGCAACTGGACGACTCAATTGTAACAGTCTTAAGATCTCTTAAAATAAATGTATTGATAAGTAAATAGACTAATATGATTTACATATGGGGCGTGGTGGCGCAGCGGTCAAGCTGTTGGCCTCTCACCAAGGTGGACCGGGTTCAATTCCCGGTCAATGAGATTTTCGAAGTGAAATGTGGTTCGGATTCCACGTAAAAAGGAGGTTCCGTGGCTCATGATCGCATGATAACGGTCACGTAAAACTAAAAGCTTCCTTTTGTTTTACATGTACATTTTTTACACACAAATAACCCATCCAGACAAAAACCGGAAATGTACTTTCTGATAATCCGACCTTTTTGCGTTCCGACCATAACCTCAGTCCCAAAGGTGACGGATTACAGGGGATGTACTGCTGCATTTGGATGACATCATGTCTTTTAGTATCCTGTATATAACTCTGGCAAGGAACCTGTGACAGTCTGTTCAAAACTGACTCATATTTCCCCCTTTCTTTAGTAACCTATGCTCACTTAGGGTTCAAAACCATAGAAAGAGTGAATTCCAGGAGTCATGTGGCATAGCACAGCAGCTCTGATTGGATAACTGGATTCGGTACGTCTTGGCAAGGGAGATTCGTAATGTTTTGTCATAAAATGGAACTTTTGCTCACTGTTTTAACATGGCGTGTGGTACCGTTTGGCACAACAATTCCTCCGCCACCTGGTTTAAGGAAGTGCTGCCACCTTTTGTCTCAATTTTGAATATTTTGGATTTGGTACCTTTTGGAAATTAGGTTCTCGTAGTTGTAATTGGGACAATATTGGGGAGGAGGTGGTCGTGGCCTTGAATGAAGAGCTGGGAGTAGAAGCAAAACACCTTGAAAACCATTTGGTTCATAGGGGAGACAGTTGTCCTCGTGAGGTTGACAGTGTCCCAGTACAAACGTGATACAAGGATTAAGGTTGTTCTTGTTGTAAATTCATCTGAGGGGCTTGGGACATCATAGTCATCAGCCCCGTGTAGTTGGGTGTGTGTTGTACTTGTCTGATAACCTGTATTCCTCTGATGACTGTAGTAGTATGTGTAACTGTATTCGGGATAGGGTTGGGGGTAGGCACCCTGAGACTTAAAGGAAGGTATTTTCCTGGTATTTACCTGGAGGGAGTATGGAAAAAAGACAGAAAAACACACACACAGGATAGCCGCTGTCAGCTCCGGGATTCGAACCTGCGTTCTCCGGACTTGCTGCAGCTGCCCTCGTGACAGGACAGTGGTCTCATTCAATGAGTGAGATTTATTTTGTTGTTGTTGTTGTTGATTGATGTTGGGGATTTGCGACATCGAGGTCATGTAGCTCCGTGTAAATTGGTGTGTGTGTGGAATATGTCTGATGAAAAATGAAAATCCACTGCCTGCTTCCAGTCGACCGACCGGGTCAGGGAATGGAATGAATGAAGCCCCATCTAGCGGCGAGGATATGAACTGTGCCGGCAGTCGAAGTCTGTTGCACTCCTCTGAGGCAATGATTAAATGAATGACAGATGAAATGAATTGATAGTGGAGAGTGTTGCTGGAATGAAATGCCTCCGCTTTGTCCAGCACAGATCTCACATGGAGTGACCGGGATTTGAACCACGGACCCAGCGGTGAGAGGCTGGCGTACTGCCGCCAAACCACGGAGGCTATGGAATATGTCTGATAACCTGTGTTATTATGATGGCTGTATTAATATGTGTATTGTATAATTGAGATGAGGATTGTGAAAGAGGCGGCCGTGGCCATATATTAGGACCCGTCACAGCATTTATTTCGAGTCGAAATGGGTAAACCATGGAAAACCATTTGGCAGTTGGCTGAGATGGGAATCGAACTCGCATATTCTCACGAGGCTAAGTGTAACCCGTTCCAACCCTCAGACGTGAATTCAATTTCTTGGCACAGTTGATAATCAAACCCGGACCTTCGGGGCGACAGAAAAGAATGGTAGTCGCTAAACCACGAGGTGGTGTGAGATATATTTTCTAATAAATATGGTGGTGAACATTATTTATCACGTAATAATCACCTTTTTAGCACAGTTAAGGATAAAGGAAAATTGGATTTCTAATTATACGAAAATACTTACGTTTGTTGCCTTCCCTCTCCTGTATTTTCTGTTCCTTCCTTGGAGAAGACTTTCTTTATCGCGGCGTCCACCTTGATGCGAGTTATCCGCATCTTCAGAGTTGGACACCCCTCCGTAATGACTTGTTGCAGTGGCGCCATAGACGACGTTCCGAGAACTTCCTTTGTTTCCTCCATCGTTTTCGGTATCAGCGATATCAAGTTGCTGAGTTACTGCCTCTGGCGTTAGGGCGCGTTCTCTTCCTCGATCTCTTCGCAACGCTTGAGAATTCACATATTTCTTCCTAGAACCGCTTCCCGAGCTAACAGTGTTCAAACCTGCGTTTTCGTCTTCTTTATAACCATTTTCACGATCATAGTTATTTTCACTCCTGGACCCTTCAGAAGGACGTTGAAACTGATGATAATCAAAGTGATCTGTGCTGTCAGTATTGTAGGGGACGTGATATTCATCGTTATAATGATTATGGTCATCTGAAGATCTTTCTGTGCCGTGATCGTGATATTTACGATGTGGGAATGCATAATGTTTATTGTCATTCTGGTAATCATTATCTTCGTATATTACCTCGTGCTGTTCATCGTTTTCTTCAGTATTGTCCAATGCTGGGTGAAGAATAGGATGTCTTCTAGTTATTGGGTGATGACTTCCTAAATACCCTGGTCTCCGCACATTATCTTTTGTGTAATAACCCGCACTTTTCCTGTCATCCTCATTTTGACCTCGCTCCGTGTTTTCCTCCGATTGGTCGTATTTAGTGGGAGATGCATCTTCGGCTTCTCTATAATTGTTGATTCTCCAGCCACCATTTCTGCTGCGGTAATCAGGTAATTCATTAGGGGTCCGTCTATGTTCATTTTCAGTAGAATGGATATCTTCTTCCTCTTCTTGATTTTCATCTCTTTCGGATTGCCCATTCGAATCTTGATTACTTCCCTCAAAATCTTTCCTATGGGATGCATTGGAAATATTCCTATACCCACTATTTTTGGCATCACCACTTCCCTTCTCGTCTTCATTCACTAATTCCCTGTCAGAAATGTCTGTTTCAGAAGTATTTTTCACTTTTTCTCCATAATATGGTATTGCGTTATGTTTGTTATCTCTCGCATTTGCTCGTAAAGGTTTTGGCCGAACGCCTTCTTCTTTACGTCGATAATTAATTCTGTTATCAGGATTTTGTGATGAATTAAATTTATTTCTGTACCGCCTCTGTTTTCTTTCGTCTTCTTTGGTCGTATCGTAGTGTACTTTGCGCCGTTTTGGAAGAACAGCTTGCTCTCTTGTTTGAACAACCGGACTAATATTCAACGATGAACCTTCTTGTTGAACGTATTGTGTGTCTCTGACCTTAGGTTTGGTTCTGAAACTCTCCCATTTAGGAAGGCCTGTGAAGTCCGTCTCATCAATGCCGTATTCGTATGAAGCTTCATCTATATCTTCCAATATTTTTGGTGCAATTGTGTTTGAATCTTCCTCATTAGATTGTGTATATTTCATTGGCACATATCTACCACTTGATCCTCTATGGCTTTGTTTTTCTCCAGACGAATGGGGTTTATAATTCTTTCTTCGGTAATTAATTCCGTTCACAGAATTGACTATGGGGATTGTATGTGGCCACTTTGTAACCAAATAATTGTTTCCTGTTTTTATTCTACCTGAGTTTTGGTTTTGCCTTTCTCTTGGGATCACTTTTATTGGTACACGAAATTTATTTAGGCTTTCCTCATTCTTATTTCGAATATTATGTGATGATGGAGCTCTGTTGTTTTGAGAATTGAATGCCTGATACTTTCCACGAGAAACAACAGGATGAACAATTTCATTTGGATAATGGTTATAACCTGGCTGCTCTTGACTAATTCTTCCAGATTGTTTGTCTTCTTCGTCTTCACTCTCTTCTTCGTCTTCTGATTTCTCCTCGTCTCTTTCATGTGTTTCTTCTATGCTTTCATCTTCTTTTCTCCCGGGAGATTTCAGCGATTCCCCATCGTCTCCATCATCAATTTCTGCAGCATTATTATGAGTACTTTGTAATATTATCGGTGGTCTTACGTGTGCCTGTTCATCCTTTTTGTTCTCATGTATGTCTCTGGAATTAATTTGTGTTCTTGTTGGTGAATCATTGAACGGATTTTCTTCCTCAATTGAAGTAGTCCTCCTTCCGCTGCTTGGCTGACGGAAGCTTAGATCCCTTACTCTCTCCTCTTCCTCGTCATCAACGTTTCTTCCATACGGCTTTCTCTCGTAGTGTGCGAGCTTACCAACCTGAGAATTCGTACGTGGAGTCGTAGTTCTCTCCAAATATTCGTCAGATTCCTCTCTATCTTTGTAGGAAGTAGTATATCTTGGTGTGTCATCAAATCTGTTTTCCACTCCAGTTCTATGATGATGATTAGAAGAGTAATGTTTCTTGCTGTCTTCTGGATCTTCTACATGTTTTATGCCTTGAGAAGAATACTTAGAATTCGGCTCACTTCGGTAATTGTATGTACCTTTCACTCCGCCAGGGGCTCTACTATCACCGTAAGGTCGTTTACTGTATTTATCTGCTGAAAGTCCTTGGAATTGTTTATAATGTCCTGTAATAGTTGTGTGCCTATGATCATTGATATCTCCAACCGGGTTCTCCTTTGAGAGCGACCCATGCTTGGACAGTGAAACTGGGATATCAGTTAACCTCACTTTTTCTCCAGTAGTTACAGACCTATTGTCGATATAGCTTGGATCAGGTCGTGATTGATAGATATTGTCCTGATTTTTGTTATATTTTTCTCCTCTTTCATAGGGATGATTTCTATTAGGAAATGACTCTTCATTCCTATCTTGACTTGATTCCTCTTCCGTCTTTTTCGCTTCATGAGTCACCTTATTCGTTGCATTATTTTTATTTTGAGTTATACTTATGGATTTATTTTCCGGTTTGAAAGTGCTTAAATTCTTATTATCTGAATCACTTCTAGTTTCTTTTTCGTGGTCTCTCGCCAGCCGGTCTGCACCACTGTTATTTCTATCATCCTCATTGAACTGGAAATAATTCCTCGTATAGTCCTCATCTGAGTGATTAATTAAGGATGCTACTAGATTCTTCCTTTCAGGAAAAAACGACCGGAGTTCATCACCTGCATATACGTTTGGCTCACTTTTGGTTTCGTTGTGAGAATGATCATCGATATGTGCCGAATCATTTTCCTCTACATGTGTTACAGATCTGTGAAACCTGTGCTTAGCTGTATAATATTTATGTTTAATGTCATTCTTCTTATTGGATGACTCTGAAGGACTAGGGAAGACGCTGTTTAGGAGGTACTGCTGTTGACTCTCTGCTTGTACGTTCCAGGTAAGGGGAGACTTCTGTGGAGATGTTTGAACGGCGAATTGTGTCATGAACTCCATCATCTTCATCCCGTGTTCTGCCTGACAGACTTGTTTCGCCAGCAGGTAAACCATAATCTGTAATTAAAGAAACAAAGTACGATTCAACAGTGCGTTCTTAGAAAGCTAATCTGTGGATTTCAGCCCAATAGCGGGCTACAAAATAGTTTGGTTGTGCTGGGGTACGCTTACTCCACTAATGTCACATGCTAGAGAATTGAATGCCGCGATGGATTACTTCAATTGGCACAGCATTTGCAATAGAAGTCCAAGGTTGCGAGTTCGATACCCAAACGTGGCATGCTATTTAACATACTACCTTACATGCCTTGTGTTTCATGCAAACAACCCAATAGCTGTAATATACAATGAATAAGCTATGAAGGAAATTGGAGAACAATTCAAAGTAGGTGTAAAGATTCAAGGAGAAATAATTTCAACTCTGAGATTTGCTGATGACATCTTCATCTTACCGACACACCAGAGGATTTGAATGAGTTTTTACATGGTATGGACTCTGTATTGAGGAACAATACATGATGAAAATTAATAAATATAGTCTAAAACAAAAAATATTGGAATGCAGCTGAAAGAAATCAGATATCCCTATGGACGTGAAATTGGCAGGTGAAAAGCTATAAGAAGTAGGAGACTTCTGTTACTTAGGGAGCAAAATAACCAGTGATGGACGAAGCAAAGAGGACATAAAAAGGTTGGCTCAGACAAGGAAAGTATTTCTACAGAAAAGGAATCTGTTAGAATATAGTTAACAGATTGCCTCGTGGCTATGTAGAGAAGAAACGACTAGCGCAGGAGAGGGAGACACGGAGAGCTGCATCAAACCAGCGAATAGACTGAAGACTCAAACAATAGCTGTAAGTATCCTTTGCCACCTTCTATGTCCTTGGAGTGCGTATTGATACGCCGGTCACAGAGGTCCCAAGTTGAAGGAGCATTTGTGTACGGACTCACTCCACAGTCCGTGCGAAATGAATGTCAGATGATACTTTGAGACAATTGTTTCTCAATTGGGGCTCATGCATGTCATAAAGATGTGATTCTCGCTTTATCGTGGGAGTGAAGAGCGATATTCAGCTGTGTTTAATGAAATCATGTCTGGTCCTACAGCTTCATGTCATGAGATGGATGCAAGTTGTGTAATTGCTTTACTTCCGGGATTTGAGGCTTCCACTAAATTCCCCCACCCATTTTTTTAGCCTATTTTCATTTATGAAAATATGGGCTCATTAGATCACCTTTTGACCGTGTGTGTGTGTGTGTACGTATGTGTGTGTGTCCCCGCCAAATAAAATCTAAACAGCTGGAGGCCATACTACTATTTCGTCCGACACCGACCTTGCGCCTCAAATTTTCTTACATCTCACCAATCCAACATGGTGGCTGTTCGAAATATTTCACCGGCATTCTATATCTCCGAAACTATTACCGATATCACGCGGATATTTTGTACGTTAATAAAGGGCAGTACTACAGATTTGTCTATGTAACTTTAAAAAACTTCTTAAGTACAAAACGATCATGGCGGCCATGTGAAGTTGAAAAATTAAAATAGACTTTTCTCACAATTCAAGCACCCGAGCGCAATGAAATATTGTGCAGCAAATGTCTATATAGAACATAATGCACTGACATCTAATTTAGTTAAATTGTTTACATAACATCAAGATGGCGGCTGTGCGAAATTTTAAAATTAAGCTTTTTTTCTTGCGTCCTAATCGTGGGATCAAAGTCAACGTTTGAATAATAAACCTACGCAATAATTGTCATCTAATAGTACATTACTATATGGCCTAGATATACTTATATAAAAATCAAACGTGGCGACATCCGAAATATTTAGACGGTTTTCAATATCTACGAATTTATGTCAGGAATCAAACTGAAATCTTGTATTGTGATAGAGGCTATACACATAAGTTCATATATGGGACTTTCAATAAGCTGGTGAGCACAAATACAACATGGAGGTGACGCGAAATGTAAATATTTAGATGTACGTTTCTCGCGATTGAACAATCCGAGCGCAGTGAAACTCGGTACGGTAAATGCTTATACAAATTTTAAACTACTGACATCTAATTTATTTCAATTGTTTATGTAACCACACGACGGTGGCTGTGCGAAATTTTAAAATCTTCATGTAACTGTACATAACTCTATGGCCTACATATATAAAAATCCAACATGGTGACCATCCGAAATATTTAGCCGGTTGTCATTATCTACGAATCTATTACAGAGATCAAACTGAAATCTTGTATGTTGATAGAGGCAATTAACATAAGTAGGTTATTTGAAAATAGGCTATTTAGGTCCTCACGGAACTACTTCTTATTACTGTGCATAAACAATTCGTAGAAAAGTTTTATTTTAAGGGTGCCTACTACTTACGAATTTTCTATGCCATTTGCTCCGGCATTTATGACGCAAACCGTTAACAAACCGACAAACATTGAATTAGGGGCAAATTTTGGTATCTTTTTCTCTTTATTCGTGTCAGAAGTATCAATATGAATATTGAATATTGAATACAGAATATCTACATTTCTACCATACATATATACACGAGGTCTATTATACAGAACAAATCAAATATTGAAGCAACACATTTGAGCTAGACGATTTTTGCCCAGTATTGGGCGACGTCAATAGCGCTGGAGGAGTCTGCAATCAAATCTTTCATAGTGCACTTTGATGGACATAAGTCACACTGACATGTTGGATTGTCTGCAGCTCTCCACAGTCACAGAGTGATGAGTCGCTTGAGAAACCCCACTTCCCACTCTTGTTCTGCCTACTCCTGTACGGAGTCTGTTAAGACTTTCCAAGTTGTCCACTTCTCCTGGTGTACACATGGAAGACTTTCCGTCGGCTCCATCAAGTTGGAAAGGTGGTTAGTTCTTTCTTTCCACATCTTGATCCAAGCATTCTCTGCTTTACCTTGAAACATAACTGTTGTGCGGAGAAAACACGTTCTAGATTTCAGCCTCCATGTGGCAGGAGGGGATGTGCTTCTGAAGTAGATGATTGAAGCCTCTCTTTGTTAGCTGCTACCTCCCTACGAATCTCACCAGGAGCAATACCAGTTAGAAGTTGGATCTTCTCAATAGGTGTTGGTTTTAAATTTTGGTATGAAGTACATCGTTGTTGTTGTTGTTGTTGTTTGATTCTTCGGTCTTTTGACCGGTTTGATGCAGATCTCCATTCCATCCTGTCTTGAGCTAATCGTTGCATGTCTGCATAGCTAACACATCCGACATACTAGACAATGTGTTAATCGTATTCTAACCATGATCTACCCCTGCAGTTCTTGTCCTCGACCCTTCCTTCATAACTAAGTTTGGTATTCTGGGTGACTCAGTATATGTCTTACCATCCTATCCCTTCCCTTCATTAGCAGTCACCAAAAACATCTCTCCTCTCCCACTCCTCTTAATACCTCTTCAATTGTTACCCTATCTACCCACCTGATCTTCATCATTCTCCTGTAACACCACATTTCATATGCTTCTGTTCTCCTCTTTTCTGCTGCACCAACTGTCCACAAGTTTCACTTCCATAGAGCGCCACGCTCCTGACAAAGGCTTTCAAGAATGAATTCCTAACACATAAATCGCTACGCTAATATGGCCTTCATAATAACACAGGTTATCAGAAAAATGCAACCCCCCACAATTAGGCTACATTCTAGTACCCGGGACTACATAACCAAATCCCCTAAATAAATAAATATCATTCATTTTCATCTGTCCATTAACTCATATGACCTGCCATACGGTATCCAGCATCCAGCAACCCTATCACTACCTCACAGCTCAGCTGAGTGCGATGAAAAAAAAAAAAACGAAGCAAAACTTTTGTTCTCTTCCTCATCCTCCTCGGCGCGTGGTGCTGGATATTTACACGACAAGTGAGAACACATCCTTTGTTCTCTTTATTCCCGGAGTGGAAGTGCACTCGCACGCAATCGATACCAAACAGCAAATACCGGCCGTGTTATTTCGCAGTGTTATTGAAGTGGTCGCTAAGTTATCCGTACCGGGCCTGTCCAACGTTTCATGTGCTACTGGATTTGATTCACTGATATGCAACTATTTTGCACTGAGAAACTCATAAATGAGTCGGAAATGGTACAAAGAAAGGCCGCTAGATTTGTGCTCAGTGACTTTAATCCCAGGAGCAGTGTGAGCCGTATGTTAAAGAAACTTGGGTGGGAATCACTTGAGGCTAGGAGGATGAAATCTAGACTCTGCGCTATGTACAACACGTATACAAATCAACCAGCATGGGGTGAGCTTAGCAAACGTATGGAAAAGCCCACTTACATGGGTAGGAACGATCGTCCTTTCAAAGTTAAGAGCCGACCATAGCGAACAAATTATGGGAAATACAGGGTGATTCAAAAAGAATACCACAACTTTAAAAATGTGTATTTAATGAAAGAAACATAATATAACCTTCTGTTATACATCATTTCAAGGAGTATTTAAAAAGTTTTTTTTCACTCAAAAACAAGTTCAGAGATGTTCAATATGGCCCCCTTCAGACACCGAGCAATATCAAGCCGATACTCCAACTCGTTCCACACTCTCTGTAGCATATCAGGCGTAACAGTTTGGATAGCTGCTGTTATTTCTTGTTTCAAATCATCAATGGTGGCTGGGAGAGGTGGCCGAAACACCATATCCTTAACATACCCCCATAAGAAAAAATCGCACGGGGTAAGATCAGGGCTTCTTGGAGGCCAGTGATGAAGTGCTCTGTCACGGGCTGCCTGGCGGCCGATCCATCGCCTTGGGTGGTTGACGTTCAGGTAGTTACGGACAGATAAGTGCCAATGTGGTGGCGCTCCATCCTGCTGAAATATGAATTGTTGTGCTTCTTGTTCGGGCTGAGGGAACAGCCAATTCTCTAACATCTCCAGATACTGTTGTCCAGTTACAGTAGCACCTTTGAAGAAAAAGGGACCAAAAACTTTATTGGCTGAAGTGGCACAGAAAACGTTC
Organism: Meconema thalassinum; assembly: GCA_946902985.2. Lineage (NCBI taxonomy): Eukaryota > Metazoa > Arthropoda > Insecta > Orthoptera > Tettigoniidae > Meconema > Meconema thalassinum. The sequence goes on from OX336396.1 coordinate 169,729,366, forward strand.
ACCTTAGGCGAGTCACGTTCATGCTGAATTGTTTCCCGCAGATTCTCAGTGCCCCATATATAGACATCGTGACGGTTGACTTTCCCGTTAGTGTGGAAAGTTGCTTCATCACTAAACACAATCTTTGAAACGAAAGATTCATCTGTTTCCATTTGAGCAAGGATAAAATCACAGAAATCGATTCTTTTAAACTTATCAGCTGCAGACAGTGCTTGAACCAATTTCAGACGATAAGGTTTCATAACTAACCTTTTTCGTAGGACTCTCCATACAGTTGATTGTGGAATTTGCAGCTCTTTGCTAGCTCTGCGAGTCGATTTTCCTGGGCTGCGAACAAATGCTTGCTGGATGCGTGCTACATTTTCATCACTCGTTCTCGGCCGTCCAGAACTTTTCCCTTTGCACAAACACCCATTCTCTGTAAACTGTTTCTACCAACGTTTAATACACCACCTATCAGGAGGTTGAACACCATACTTCGTTCGAAATGCACGCTGAACAACTGTCGTCGATTCACTTCTGCCGTACTCAATAACACAAAAAGCTTTCTGTTGAGCGGTCGCCATCTTAGCATCAACTGACGCTGACGCCTAGTCAACAGCGCCTCAAGCGAACAAATGTACAACTAAATGAAATTTATAGCTCCCTTAATTCGCCGACAGATAGTGCTTAGCTCTGCCTTTTTTCGCTGCAGAGTTTTAAATTCCTAAAGTTGTGGTATTCTTTTTGAATCACCCTGTATTATTTTGTAAACCGTGCCATTGATAGCTGGAACTCTCTACTTGCCGCAGTCTTAGAGCCTTTTCCCAAACATATAGGTGTGTTTAAAAAAAGACTGACTATTTGTGTAAATACTCAAGTTTAATTGTTATTGAATTGTTATGTATAATTATTTATTTGTTATGTATCTCCAATTTGCCACCAGGGGACACACCCCCAATTGCAAATGAATGAATGAATGAATGAATGAATGAATATTTTTCAATTCCACCTTATGAGTAGTTACATAATGTAGTTTCGTTCCAGCACGTCCGACTTACATGTAGTTGGCTGGTTGGTTTAGGGGCTGCAACAACGCGGTCATGTAGCCCCATGTACTTAGGGTGTGTGTAGAATCTGTCTGATAACCGGTGTTAATTGTGATGGCTGTATTAGTGTTGTTATCTGTTCTTAATTCAAGTAAGTACTGCAGACATTCGATTTTCAAGTAGTTCCAACTTTTGCTACCAAACGTCACCAACTAGTTCTTAACTTTGTTACTAGATGCCACAGCAGTCGGCTCCTGGCGACTAACGTTGGAACCTAAGAGCGTTAGTCAAATCTAACCTATAATTTAGCTTTACACAAGTGTAATTAGTGTAAGGTTCTTTATCATGCCATAAATCTATGGCATGAGACCGCCGGCTTTACCTCCCCTCCGAAGGAAGGCATAGCCTACTGAGGGATTTTTAACGCTCTTAAAAATCCGACGACTTCGGACGTATTTGAACCCGCAACCTTGGGCATAGAATCTCAATATGCTACCAACTACGCCACCGAAGCCGCTAAATTACATGTAAAACAACTTTTCCTTCTTAATTCATGAAAATGTCCAAATACTGAATTAATATATTTATTTAGATCAATCATTAATATTATTATTGGAGGATTCGGTGGCGTAGTCGATAGCATGCTGAACTGCTATGCCCACGATCGCGGGTTCAAACTCGGCCGAAGTCGTCGGATTTTTAAGTGCGTTAAAATCCCTCAGTATTGAAAAACAAATCGTTCCGTGAAGAACTAAAGAGTCTACTTTTCTATTTATGATCCATACAAATGAATAATCTATACACCAGAAATGAAATTTTACATTGTACCTATCAGTGCGCGTAAAATCATGTTGGCAACAGTGTCATGTATGTGTTGCTTAGAATTTATTTGAAATATTATGATCCATTATTGTCCCAATTTTGGATAAAATTCATTTGATAATATAGAAGTTAAAAGTATTTAAAAATTGGACCTGACAGCAGACTTAGAATCATGTTGGCAGCACTGACATGTATCAGTTATTCCAAATTAATCTAAAATGTCAGGTACTATACATGTGCAAAATTTAAGCTGTTGGCTTGTATACTTTATTATATATTGGAATTAGGATAAAAAAGAAACTAGAGGCAGAACACTTATTAGCAGTTGGCAGGCCCCTGATGGCTCTGAAGAACACGTATAGTCATATCTGAGGTACACAAAGAACATACTACATTTGGTTAAAATCGATTTGTTAGTATAGAAGTTACATGCACTTATATCTTGGACCTATCAGCAGGCTTAGAATCATGTTGAGAACACTGTCATATATGGCCTCCAGAAAAATTAATCTGGTATATCATTACCTCTTTGTGTGCCAATTTTGGAACAGTTCACATGCATAACTTCTGAGATATCCATCATAGAGCACAAATTTCAATTGTGAATTACCGACAACAGTGGCTACGTGGGCTAAAGCGCAGCGTTAGGTCATGGGGCCAAGCTCTCTGCTGACTCGGTAGACGCGTGGGTTCGAGCCCCACCGTCGGCTGTCCTTGAAATGGTTTTTCGTGGTTTCCCATTTTCAACACCAGGCAAATTCTGGGAGGGTACCTTCTGATAGGCCACGGCCGCTTCCTTCCACATCCTTGCCCAGTTTCATTCATCTTCATTCATTCCATCTCTCATACCGACGAGCAGGCCGCCCACGGGCGTCGAATAGAAAGACCTGCACTCGGCCTCTCAGGAGGCAATACGAAAAAAATAATTGTGAATTTTCAGCAGTTGGTAGCACTGATGTCATTTTAAACTATAGCCGTGAGATATTCTGGTATAGATCTTTACTTGTACCAAATTTGGTTTTGATAGCTGCAGCCGTTTAGGAGTTGATAGGGACACACACACACACACACACACACACACACACACACAGACAGACAGACACACACTTGCCCGGATCGATCTCATAAGTCTACATTTTCCTAATTTAAAAAAAAGTGTGAAAAGTAGACTAATGACCTACCACTACAATAATTGGTAGTTTGTAGCTAAATTTCATGGTTGTACGAGGCACGTCCAGAAAGTAAGATCTGTTTGGTAATAAAATTAAATTGTGTACAGATACAGAAAAATTATTTCTTTCACAACGTTCTACACCTCTTACTCTACTTTTCCACATAGCTGCCGAACTTTTGCAGGCATTTGTCATAGCGTGGCACAAGTTTTTGGATACCTTCTTCATAGAAGTTTGCCGCCGACCGTAAACGAGAGTGAAGACTCCCCTGTAAGATATCCTACCGTTTGGCCACCACTGTTAGGCAAATTGCGTGCTTACCAGGAGAACTGCGTATGTTTAGGAGCCACCAGGGCTGCCAACTGTTAATAAATGCTCTCAATTTGTTTAAATCCAAATACCCATATATCAGAATGTATGCAAGCCGACAGCTTTAAACTATGCACTCGTATACTACCTGACATTCTATATTAATTTGCAGTAACTTATATACGTCAGTGCTACCAACATGATTCTAAGCCTGCTGAGAGGTCCAACTTTAAATACATGTAACTTCTATAATGAAAATGAAAATCCACAGCCTGCTTCCAGTCTCCGACCGGGTCAGGAATGGAATGAATGAAGCCCCCATCTAGCGGCGAGGATATGAACTGTGCCGGCTGCCGAGGCCTGACGCACTCCCCTGGGGCAATGATTAAATGAATGACAGATGAAATTAAATGAAATGATAGTGGAGAGTGTTGCTGGAATGAAATTTGACAGGGAAAACCGGAGTACCCGGAGAAAAACCTGTCTGCCTCCGTTTTGTCCAGCACAGATCTCACATGGAGTGACCGGGATTTGAACCACGGACCCAGCGGTGAGAGGTCGGCGTGCTGCCGCCTAAGCCACGGAGGCTTATGTAACTTCTATAATATCATTTGAATTTCATCCAAATTTCGTGTGTGCTATGTGTACCATAACAGATCTGACTATGCCGATTCTTAAGAGTAACCAGGGCTGCCAACTGTTAATAAATACTGTCTCTATTTTTGTTACCCTAATATCAATATATCAGAAAGTATGCAAGCCAATAGCTCTAAACTTTGCACACGTATAGTACCTGGCATTCTAGATTAATTTGGAGTAACTAATATAGTCCTACGCCAGTGCTGCCAACATGATTCTAAGCCTTCTGATAGGTCCAATTTTAAAATGCATGTAACTTCTATACTAACTAATGGATTTCATTCAAAATTGACACAACAATGGATCATATTATTTCCGGTATTTCTGACCAATACATGTATGTCATTGATGCCAACATGATTTTACGCGCGCTGTTAGATCCAATGTTAAACTGCAAGTAACGTCCATGCTATCCTTTGGACTTCTACCAAATTTTGTATTCTGTACCTTAAGAGATGGAACTAAGAATATATTCAGTCGCCAGGGCTGCCAACTGTAGTTCTCTATTAGGCTACATTATGCCAGTTATACAGTATTACGAACTAATTAGAAATTTCGATATTACCAACTTAATTTCGTCATTATTCTACATAGATCCAGATAGATTAATCATTGGCATGAATGTTAAATTTTAAGAAAAGTAGGCTCTTTAGTTCGTCACGGAACTTCTTGTTCATATTGGGCTTGTTGAAGTTGTTAACCATTTTCTTAGTGAGTCTGTCGTCAGGCATTCCTGAAACATGTCCAAAGAATTTAACCCTTAGTTTTCGTATGGTATCTGAGATTTTGCGGCATGTTTTATATACTTCTTTGTTATTACGTAATCGGCATGTGTCAGCACATTTTTAGCCTACTTTCGATTTCTGCAAAAAATGAAAGTAGACTTATGAGACCTACACAGGGCCAAAAAATGTGTGTCTGTCTGTGTGTGTGTGTGTGTGTGTGTGCGAGTGTGTGAACTCTGAATGTCTGCCCCCCCCCCCCCTCCCACGCCTATCAATTCGAACATGGTGAAACCGAATTGAATGAAATTTGGTACAGAAGTAGAACTATCAAAGGGCGCCTCAGTGCCATGTTTCATATCGCCGCCATCCTGACGGAAACGTAATGGCGGCCACCCAAATGTTTAAAGCCTAAATCAAATTATGACGAACATAATCATCCGATCTCTACCAAATTTTGCAACAACATATATTTATATGGCGAGCGTCTTTTGACGAAACTGCAAGGTCATCAGCCTAATAATTTAAGGATGGTGGCCATGTATGAGTGCAAATCGATTCCCCCTATCTATTCAAACACGGTGAAACCGAATTGAACAAAATGTGGTACAGAGGTAGAACTAGCAATGGGCACTCCAGTGTCATGTTTTATATCGCCGCCATTTTTACGAAGACGTAATGGCGGCCACCCAAATTTTGAAAGCTTGAATCAAATTACGACCAACCTAATCATCTGATCTCTACCAAATTGTGGAACGTTATACCTTTATATATAAGGAATCTTTTGACCAAACTGCAAGGTCATCAGCCCAATAATTTGCGGATGGCGGCCATGTATGTGTGGAAATCGATTCCCCGTATCTTTTCAAACATGGTGAAACTGAATTGAACGAAATTTGGTACTGAAGTAGCGCTAGCAAACGGCACCTCAGTGTCACGTTTTATATCGCCGCCATCTTGACGGAATCGTAATGGTGGCCACCCACATGAAAAAAGCTTAAATCAAATTACGACCAACCTAATCATCTAATCTCTACCAAATTTTGCATCAATATACCTTTATGTCATTAGCGTTCTTTGAAGAAGCTACAAGGTCATCAGTCCAATAGTTTGCATATGGCGGCCATGTATGTGTGCAAATCGATTCCCCCTATCAATTCAAACACGGCAAAACCGAATTGAACGACATTTGGTACTAGGTAGCACTAGCAAAGGGCACCTCAGTGTCATGTTTTATGTCGCCGTCATCTTAACGTAAACGGAATGGCGGCCACCCAAATGTTAAAAGCTTAAATCAAATTACGATCTACCTAATAATTAGATCTCTATCAAATTTTGCAGCAACATACCTTTTTGTGGGAAGCATCTTTTGACTGAACTACAAGGTCATCAGCTCAATAATTTGCAGATAGCAGCCCTGTATGTGTGCAAATTGATTCCCCATATCAATTTAAACACGGTGAAACCGAATTGAATGAAATTCTTTACAGAGGTAGCACTAGCAAATGGTACCTCACATTCATGTTTAATATCCCTATAGCACGTTGTATTTCAACAAGCTACTACATCCAACATTCAATTATACTCCTTCAAAAGACAATGAGTTATAACAATACCCATGCATTTAGGAGAAAGTAGGCTATATGTTCTTTACTGAACATCTTTTTTTTTATTTTATTTTTATAATTATTAGTTTTATTTAATTTTTTGTTTTATTAATTTTCGGTCTTATCTAGTTGACCGCCTCTAAATTTTAAATTCCATTCCAAATGTGTGTACTTTAATCTGTGTTAAGAGGGGAAGATGACCTCGTAGTTCCGCCCCTTAATATAACAATAAATAACAAACGTCTAAACCCACCACAGAAACACAGGTTATCAGCCAAATCACACACAAACCAAGTACAGGGGGCTGAATATGAAGCTGTTGTTAGCCCCTGAAATGAATTGCACCAACATTCAACAGTGGCATAATCCCGCATAATCACACGTGTTGGTGACAAACGGGACAATCTGGTGCTCAATCCGCTGAGGTAATGCGTGCCGACAATTTGTTAACAGGTTTAGGTAAGTTTGGAAATCAGGAAGCGGAGGAGAATTGCATGACAGAGTGGTGCTCATTGTGCATGTAATTGTGTTGATACTCACGATACCACAACTCGCGTCGTTATTTCATCAAGCCCATTCTAAATTCACAGTTCACTGCACTCTAATACCCTCGACCCAGTGGCTCTCAAGTGATGGAGACCGTGGTACCTCAGCTAAGTTCGACATTGCTTCCATTTACTTATGGTTGGAGAGTTCCTTAGATTTGGGGCTGCGACAACGCGGTCATGTAGTCAAGTGTATTTTGAGTGTGCGTAGAATTTGTCTGATAACCGGTGTTAATTGAGATTGCTGTATAAGTGTGTAGTATCTGTGATTCAGGTAGAAGGACTGCAGACGATTGATTTTTTCAAGTAGTTCCTACTTTTGATACTAAATGCTGCCGTCCACGACACCTAGCTGTGGACGTGGCTACTAAATTCCATTTCATTCAGCAACTGGCGGCAAACGTTGGAACTAATATAGGAAAGTGATCAAAGTCGGACCCCCATTTTGTTTTTTACCTGTATTGTTATTAATTTCATCTTATTTAAATTTGAATTTTAGCTAGATGAGTCAAGTTCTTTGATATGTTTTATAACATTGTATCTGGTTCAGGTTAACTTATAACAGCCCAGTTTTTCCTATGAAATGTTTTCATTAAAAGTAACAAAAATGACGTCTTGGAAAAAGTATGCCAATGTCGGACCCCTCTTATGAATGAACGTAAAATCACATAAAACCACTAGAAAAGTAATGAAGAACGTGAAAATACTTTATTTTTACATTATATAATGTCTTGTTAGGAACTTAACTTATTGTTATGACCACAAAATTCAGAAAACGACCACTTTGAGAGTTTCCCATTTTCTCACGCAAGGACTGATATTTTTTTGGGGGTCACCTGAAACAATATTTTGAATGGCTTAAATTAAAACCAAGAAATTTTAATTTTAATTTCAGGAGTCCAACTCAGGGTTATTAGGGGTCCGACTTAGGATTTTTAGGGGTCCGACTTAGGAAAGACACGGGGGTCGTACTTGGGACATCTTGTACTTGATATTTTCGAGGCTATGAAAAAAAATGAATAGGTATTTCGACAAGCAAATACAACATTTATCAAGTGTATCGCTTACTGAAGACAGTACTGTAAACACAATGTGACTTACCCTCTTTGAAATATAAAACAATCACTATTCCATGAGCACGTGTAAAAGCATCCACTCACTTTTAAACAAAATTTTTAGCTTCCACGACTTTAGATAGTGGAAGTTTCTTTTCATGCCATTAATCGATGACATGGGACCGCTGGCTTTACTTCCCCTCCAAAGGAAGGCATAATGAGAGATTTTTAACGCTCTTAAAAAATCTGATGACTTCGGCCGGGTTTGAACCCGTAATCTTGGCCATAGAAACTCAGCATCCTACCAACTACGCCACCAAAGCCGCTAAAATCATTTGCTTATGACAGGCACCTCTCTTATATGTTTCCTTGTCAAACTCCTTGATTAACTCTTGTTCTCTTCCGACCGCAAACCAACGGTATTAGGGTATCCAAGCCCTAGGGTATCCTTCACATTCCTTCCATAATTGGCCTTTCCCCCATATTTCCTGATACCCTCATTTTTCTAGGAACTCTGCCTTCTGTGAGAGACCGTATAAGAATCAGGGTGTGTGTAGCCCCATCACTAGAGGTGGTGATATTTAGCATTTTGAAATCAGAAGGTTGTTACAGGAGTCAGGAAAAGTTGTAACCTCCCACCACTAGGCCCTACTGTTTATCATATATATTATTTCAGTAGTATAGATCCTTCCTGCGGCGCTCACAAGCGACCGATCGAGACAAATGAGCATTCAAATGAAAAAGAATAGACATTAGCAGTGACGAATTCCACGTTAATTTCATAAATATCTATAATTTCTTTAAATAATGACTTTAAAAAATTTACGAAGTGTGCGATTTGCCGACACTGTTGCTGTAGGAAAATACGATCCATAATTGCTTTCCACTTCACATTTTGACCACTGTGACGCCTGTTTCATGTCATTTTAACATTCTGAGGTCTTTCATTCATCATTTTGCATGGATTTCAGAAACAGTAAATCAAATGAGTACTCAAATTGTATGATTTCATAAATATCGAATAACCAGTGAGTGTTATTTTCAATGATTGCCTTCTTAAGTTAGGGAACGTAGAACTTGGAATTCTAACTGAAATGTAAATAGTGTTCTATAATCATTTGGTTGAAATAAAAACATAACCTTTCTCCTTAAGTGTCTCATTATAAACCTATCGGGGAAAGTGTGGCTCATGAACATGCGAGATTTCTCGCACGGGTCCGTTAGTTTTATATATTTGATGAAGGGCATAAATTGGCTGGGTGGGATTCAATTAGGTGGAAACCAAGCAAGGGAGGTAGCGCGCAGTTCATTACTCCTGTGGGGGTCTGGGCGGGGACACCAAGAGCCCGCCGATGAGCCAGCTTGGTGTCCTAGGCGAAACCCCACACAAGACACGGCACAAACCTAGAAAAATAGCTGAGTTTTAATTCACCGGCCGTGAAAGCCAATATACCACCTTTTTGGAAGGCTTCATAGGGAGGTTGAGGCTGTTTGAGCTTTTAGTTCTCGCAGCAAAGTAGTGCAGTTGCATTCAATATAAAGGGAGGTAGCGCGCTGTTCGTTACTCCTGTGGGGGTCCGGGCGGGGACACCAAGAGCCCGCCGATGAGCCAGCTTGGTGTCCTAGGCGAAACCTCACACAAGACACACAAGACAAGTATGCCCTATGCTGATGGCCTGGTTGTAATGACGGCCTCCGTCGAATGATAGCAAGCCAACTTGGTAGAACTTGATTAGAAATGTAGGGTGTGTGGTATGTTGATCAGCATTTCAATGACGAATGTTATGTCTGTCGGCAAGAAACGCAAGACAATAGAATGCCAGCTAGGATGTACTATATTGGAGCAGGTGGGACATTTTAGGTACTGTTGTTGTTTGAGTCTTCAGTCTTTTGACTGGTTTTATACAGCTCTCCATGCCTCCCTGTCCTGAGCTAATCGTTTCATCTCTACATAGCTACGCACCCTACGTCCGAGGCAATCTGTTTAACATATTCTAACCTTGGTCAACCCCTACAGTTCTTCTCCTCGACCCTTCTTTCCATAACTAAGCTTGCTATTCCTGGGTGTCTTAGTATGTGTCCTACCAACCTATCTCTTCTCTTCATTAGCAGTCGCCAGAAACATCTCTCATCTCCCACTAGTCTTAATACCTCTTCGTTTGTAACCCTATCTACCCATCTGATCTTCATCATTCTCCTGTAACACCACTTTTCAAATGCTTCAATTCTCCTCGTTTTTGCTGCACCATTACTCCAAGTTTCACTTCCATAGAGTGCCACGCTCCGGACAAAGGCCTAAAAAATGACTTCCTAATACCTAAATCTATATTCGATGTCAACAGATTCCTTTTCTGTAGAACTGCTTTCCTTGCCGGAGCTAACCTACTTTTGATATCCTCTTTGCTTCGTCCATCACTGGTTATTTTGCTTCCTAAGTAACAGAAGTCTCTTACTTCCTTTAGTTTTTTACCTGCCAATTTAGGTACTTGGGCTGTATATTCACTCAGGATGGTAGTATGGAGAAGGAAATACAGTAAAGTCGAGGTGTAAAAAAATTAATACAGTGAGTTCTCAGGGGAGATCTACAGTATTCTGCAAGAAAGAAGTTATTGTCTCGACGAAACTCTCCCTATATTGCTCAGTATTTAGACTGACTTTGTTGTGTGGGAGTGAGAGCTGGGTGCATTTTGGATATCTGATATTTTTATTTTTTAATAGAGTTTACCCTCCAGGGTGGTAGCTCCCACGGACTCAGCGAGGGAACTCACCCCTATCGCCTCTTCAGGCAGTGTCCTAGAGCTGGGAACATCTGGTCGGTGTGGATACAACTGGTGAGGTGGATCAACACCTCGCCCAGGCGGCCTCACCTGCAAAGCGAACAGGGGCCTTATGAGGGAAGGGATTGGAAGGTTAGGATGGATAGGCAAGGAATATGGAAGGAGGTGGCCGTGGTCTTACAGGAGGTACTGCCCCCGAAAAGTGAATTATTTGGGATTAAAATGAGAATATTTTTGAAGTCCATGATAAAATTTAACATGGCAATATAAATCCTGGAACTTGACACAAACCAGCCGTGTTACTGTGTTCAGCGAGAAGGGGAATCCCATCACGTGATGTGTTTCGCAATAGAATATTCTAGAAGCTTGAAAATGACCTAGCAACAGTGGAATTGCTATGGATGATGTGTGCCCGATAATCTGGCTTTGGATTGGGTGGCCCGACACACACTTCAACCCTCACCCAGAATTCGGTACAACACGAAAAGAAAAAAAAAAATCTTGAATGTCCGAATCAATTTTGGCCTTAAAAAAATCTGTGTCGGGAACGAGATTCAAGCAATCCCGGGGTCTTTATAATGATGGGTACAACTGGGGTAAAATCTCAAAATTGATCCGGTGGACACACAAGTATGACAACGAACAAGAATGACAAAAAACTCCGCTGTTAAGATAAAACTCATCCACCATTTATTACAGAACCACACCACTAAATACATAGGATCACACACTGAAGCCTGCCTTCGCTCGGAGACTTCTCAAAATTACTCTTGATGTGCAAATAAATAAATAAATGACGCAGAAGCAAAATTCAAATTAATGAGGACAAAAATCTCCGGGCGTCCTAATCTTTGGATACAAAATAACTTACGGAGATCAGAGCTATATCATTCTAGTATTACAACCATTACTTCAAAATGCTATGTCACCTCTCCGCTAATAGTCCATAAACGAGCAGGTGCATAAATCTGAAAAGATATTCAAAGAAAAAAAATTGTTGCCTCATTCGATCTCCTTCTAACTAAATGTAATCACCAAAATAGGAAAAAGAATATTTTTATGTATGGATGTCACTGGCGTTAAAGAATTTATTTTCAGACCTTTTATTCATGTATTAAATACTTTCATTATTATTTCACTGGTTTTCGTTCAGCTGTGCCTCACTCAGAAAAAATGACTGGTTGTTGGCTTTTACATACATCACTTTACATTTTAACATCTTTATGATCCCAGATATTTTTTTTGTCATTTATTAATCACTGCATGCTCTTCACATATTTATAACTACACCATAAACATTTAAGTAGATGGCCTCTGCCTATCTGTATTATTTTTCCACTGACAATTGCCTCAAAATTTCATATACTTGAACCTATCACGTAACATTAATTATAATCATTTATTTTATTCACCTCGCTATAGCGAGAACCTTTAGTTTCATCATAACTTCGTATTATGCAACCCTGCTATTTTATCAATGCAGTATCATTATTTACACAACCTTGTATCAGTCACCTACCAAACGCATCTCCTCATGTTAGCATGTAAAGGGAAACCTCAGTGACGTGTGAGTGTTTAGCATAAATGTGATGTGCGCACAAAAAGTGGCCCATTAAGTGTAAATGAATCCCTTGTAATTTAAGCCTGTTCAAACCATAATTTGTCATCCAGGTTGCACCAATTCAAAGAACACAGCGACTTAACACGCTGAAAGATCCCTGTACTCAAATTATATTTTAAAGCATCCATATATTTATTTTTAAATCCTAAAGAAAACTGCCTTAATCTCTCAAAAGAAAACTTAAAATTTACTATCCTACTAATCATGTCATTATATCGCATTTTATCCTTATTGATTAACTTCTATTTCGATTTTTGCCCAACTGTCCAAATCTTAGTGACCACTACCCATTAACCACTACTTAAGAATTAACATGGTTTTCAGTACCTTTCGGCCACCTCAGTCTTGGTTCCGCTGACACGTTTCCTGGGGGTTTGGGTCCACGTTCTTCCCATTGAACATCCTCCCCTCTCGTCCTGGATCCAGCTCGCGACCCTCGGGGTGTCCATGGTCCTGGCTCGCCTTCGTTTCCACGTCATCGTAACAGCTTCCACATACTAAACTTAGCTTGCCATCTCTTCGCTCGTAAAGTTCTTGACACAAAACTCGCACTGGTCTGTACTGATAGCCTTTATGTCCGTCCAATACATCGCTGCAATCTTCATGTCGACTATGCCAAGTAATATCAACTCATGGCCGTGAAAATAACTCTATAACGGCACAGGTTATATCGTATGCGTCTACACAAGCCTGTACTCATAAGGTATTACATCCGTCCTTGACCTAGAATGTCGCTCTATATTTGGACTGCACTCAGCTTATCTCTCATAGTTCACTGACCCTGGACACTCATTTGTCTGGTCGTCAAACAAAAGCACATCGCTTCGTTCATATGTTCTGGGCGTCAGTTATCTAGCGCACGGCCCATACAGTCCCGTACCTGGTAAAAGCTTGAGACACCACGTGTGTCTGCTCGCACTTCATTGTACAAATGACTAATGTCCCACAACATAATGCATTATGATCTGCGTTATAATATCACCTCGCCACATTCAGCTTTAGTATTCGTTAACACAGAGCTGTCCACGCAAGAAATAATACTGATCCTTTCAGCTATGTCCCAAAAAACTGTCGGAATACCACACTGGTTCCAAGCGGCCACGATACGACTGCTACTACACACTTGTTAGGAACTTCAGCGTGCGGCGACACAAAAATAAAGATGAACTTCGGCGTACGGCGACACAAAAGAAAGTGAACTTCGCTGGACGGCGATGCAAAATAAAGTGACCCGTTTCTCCGGTGTGACCTTTCCACCTCAACTTTTCCTGGAGCTCATCAGCGCCCTCTACACTTCTGGAAACTTCGCCTAGTCATGCTGTCGACTATGTCCATGACGTAAAAACATCAACCTCAGGTTACTTCCGCTTGCTTCCTTCCTCCTGCTATGCGACGTTGCCAGAGCTCTCAAAACCATGCGATATCGGTCACAAATCCCCCTCAACCAGGAATAATAATAAGCGTGAAACATCTCGATTATTATTATTCTGTTGGGTTAACAATCTATTTCTTCAATGAGTTCTCCATATCGCATGCTTACTCTCTCTTGTGGTACCTTTTAAGGCTAGCTGCATTGAATTTGCCTATAACTCTCTCAGTTGCGATATCCACGACTTGGTAACAATTATTTCCATAATTGCGTCCAATCTTGAACGGCCCAGCGAAAACTCTTACAAATTTGCTGTAGATCTTCGCTGGCAAATTAGATGACACAGGTCTCCTGAGGAGCACTTCCTGTCCTTCGTTCAGGGGCTGATCGAATCGCTTGTGCTGCACCCTTCTAGCTCTCTTGTCCGCTTGGAGTTGAAGTCGCTCGCGTGCCCTCTGTATCCTCACATTATGACTGGGGACGGCGTCTGGAGGTCTGTTGAACAGATGGTCCCATGGTCTTCGGGGTGCCGTATTAAAATGGAGAGCCTTAGGAATTTGCCGCGTACTTTCATGGAGTGTGGTGTTTATACACGCTTCAATTAGCGGTACAAATTCCATCCATCTATCATGCCTTTCATGTGTATAAATTCTGAAGAACTTTCCCAGTTCAGCCATCGTCCTTTCAACAGGGTTCGATTCGGGATTTCGAATTGAACTTAAAATATGTTTAATACCCAGCCTCGTAATCGCTTGTTGGAAGTCTGCTGCAGTGAATTGAGTCCCGTGATCTGTTAAAATATATTCGGGCTTACCTGCCTTAGGAATCACTCCTTTCTCTATCCTATTGATGACGTATCTCGCCTTTGCCTTTTGAATGGGGTGCAGCATTATGAATTTCGAAAAAACATCCATAGTCACCAATATGTACCGATTTCCTCTGGTTGATCTAGGGAGGGGGCCATACAGGTCCGCCGAATACAACTCACAGGGTTTGGATGGTATTATAGCCCTTGGCTTCTCCCGTAGTAGGTGTGATGAGTACTTGCTCTTCTGACATACGTCACAGGTCCTCAATGTGTTTTTCACAGATATTCTCATTCCTTCCCACGTAAATTGTTCCTGCAACACCGCAATCGTCTTGTCCGTGCCGCCATGACCTATGGCATGATGTGCTAGCCATGTCACCGGCTGGACTAAACTGGGTGGTATTACGATCCTGAGCATAGTGCGATCTCGATCTATGAACTTGTAGACTGAGTCCCCTAAAATCAAATGTACAGCCGCTTGTTTCGAAGTAGCTTCGTATTCAGGGTCATCTCGGTCGATCCTGCCTTTCAAAAACCTATAAATTCTTCTCAACGGCTCGTATCTTTTTTGTGACTGTGGGATCTTCTTGAGTCTTTCAATCGTCTCACGGTCTTCCCGCTGAATTTCTACCACTTGCACGCTTGCTTCTTCACAGGGATTTCGGCTCAGTATGTCCGCCAACAGGTTATTCCTTCCCGGTTGGTGAACAATCGAAACATCAAATCTTTGCAGAAACAAGGTCCATCGTGCAACTCTCTCATTGGCTAGATCCGTTTTTAACATAAACTGGAGGGCCTTATGGTCAGTTATTATTATTATTCGGTGTCCTAATAGCATTTTCTTCCAGTTTTGTAGTGCGAAAATCGTCGCCAAGGCTTCAACTTCAGTGACAGTGTAGTTCCTCTCATGCGCTTTCAATTTTCTACTAGCAAATGCTAAGTAGTGCCTCTGCTGTTTGTCATCTAGTTGATATAGTACCGCGCTTATTCCCACATAAGAAGCGTCCGTTTCCAAGTAAAACGTTCTTTGAAAATCTGGATACTCCAATTTTATGTTTTCAACTAGCATACTCTTTGCTCTGTTGAAAGCTTCTTCGCATTCGTTTCCCCATTTCCATTTGTTGTTTTTCTTTAGTAACTCGTGAAGCGGAGCCATCACTTCAGAGTACTTAGGGCAATGCAGGGCAAAAAATTGGCACATGCCCAAAAATCCTCTAATTTGCTTAATTTTTCGCGGCATAGGGAAGTTTTTGATAGCATCTATCTTTTGGGGGTTTGGCCTGTATCCTTGCCCATCTATCACGTTCCAAGAAACATGATCTCCTCCTTACAAAAATGACACTTCTTATAATTCACTTTGAAGTTCGCCTCATCTAGATTTTGAAAAACCATTCTAATGTGTTCTATATGCTCTTCTGGTGTCTCCGATGCTATGATCAAGTCATCTACGTAACAGATCACGTGCTTCTTGACTTCTTCCGTTAGATTTTGGTCCAGTGCTCTCACCATCACGGGTCCACTATTTTTCAGGCCAAATGGGAGCCTAGAAAAGACATATGTCTTCTCGTCGAATAGGAACCCCGTGTACTGACGACTATTTTCCGCTAGCTCAATATGGTAATATGACGCCGTCAAATCCAGAGTTGTAAATATCGACTTCCCTTTGAACCTTCTCAGTATCTCCCTGATCTTGGGTGGTCTGTCGTATTCTGGAAGGCTCACGCTGTTAATTTTTCTCGCGTCTAAGCATATCCTCACAGATCCTTCGGGTTTCTTTACTATAGCGAGAGGGTTCAAGTATGACGTTGCCCTCTTCTCTATGATGCCGTCCTTCTCCATTGTCTTTATCATCTCTTCTACCTTCCCATGAAGGTATTCCGGGACAGGATAAATTTTCCCTTTATACGGCGTGTCATCAGTTAATTTCATTTCATACTGGAAATTTTTGATCAACCCTGGTTTGCTGTCGAAGATGTGTTTAAACTCTTCTATCAGATTTTCCAAATTCTCCTGTAACTTTGGCTCCAATGGTTCTTCTTTGATGGTATTTATCCTCATTTCCTCCTTGCTATCCGGCAACATTCCTTCCCACTTATTTCCAGTGTCCCTAATTGGAAATTCTTCCCTTTCACTTTCAACTCGTTCATCTATATCATCTCTGAATTGAACCACTTTTCCGCGCAGGTCTATGACTATGCCGTGCTCAGAAATGAATTCCGCTCCTAATATCATGCTGTATTTACTGTCCTTGAGCACAATAAATACATGCTCGAATACTCTTCCAGAGATTCGGAATTCAAACAAAACTTGTTTTCTACATTTTACTGATCTGTTTGGAATAACACCCTGTATCTTCATACTCGATACTGGCATTATAGCCATCTCAACTAAATCTTTTATTCCTTCCAGACAAGCTTCCGATATTATGCTCACACTCGCACCCGTGTCGAGCAGCGTTTCAATCTCACACTTCCCTATATTTACATTGATTATTGGCAGATCCACACACCTCACCTTTCTATATCCTTCTTCGTCTCCATAAATAATATCTTCATCAGTTATGTGGTGTATAGCTTGAATTTGGACTGTCCAAGCACTAGGGCGTAAATCATTATTAATGGGCAAAAAATCGTTATTACTGCCTGTGAGTCCCTGTCCAAACTCAGTATTTCCTTCCTGTCAGCTTCTCTTTCCTGATTTGACTCCACTGGTGCCTGGTTTCGATTCCTCATGCTGTTTTGCCTGAGATTCTTCTTCTTCTTGTTCCTTTTCCCTTAATTGTTCAATGTATCTTCGGCTTTCTTGGTGACGTTCTTCTAATGATGGCCTATAATTTTGCCTTTCTTGATTCCCGTACCTTGGGCAGTTATTGTATGGTCTCCGATCACGTGGCCACGATTCTCTCCCTCTATATCCTGACCTTCCGTAGTCCCTCTGATTAAATCGTCCACTTCTATCCTGATAATATGGCCTCCGGTCATATGGCTTTCCTTGATTCCTGTATCTGTTTAAGCCATTTCCTTCATCCCTTCCATCTCTATCGTTCCTTCCATAACTTCGCTGAGGTTCCGTCTGCGCCATACGATCCATTACCACCATATTTGCTTCTCTCTGTTCTGTCCTTGGACTACGAGGTTCCGTCATCTTGCTCGTGTGGTCTAGTTTCCTCAAAATCTCGTCACACACCTTGAGTCTATTTGCACCCGATGCAATTAATACACGCTGGACTTCTACCGGATATTGCTGTATGATGGCATGCACCAAATCCTGCTCCTCCAACGGTGGATCCAAAAATTGTAGCCTGGCTACCTGATTCGTGAAGTACCCAGCGTATTGTGTTGGCCTGGTAGTCGCGTATTTCTTTGAGTATAATTCAGCCCTTATACTTTGTTGATCTTCTGAGGACCAAAATCTCTTCAGGAAAGCGTTCGCAAAGTCATCGTACCCTCTAAACTGATTCCTAAAAGCTCGCATCCAGTTTAGCGGTTGGCCTTCAAGAGCTCTTTCTATCACCCTCATTTCTCTCTCTTTAGGAACCCTATGTTCATCCATGTATTCCTTCAGGTCCCGCAGGAATTCTATGGGTGTGATGCCAGTCAAATTTGAATTTTTTTTTGGGCGGTCCTCCTGATTCCTAATGATGGTAATCGGTTGAGTTGAGCTGTAACTGATTGGTGTGAATGTTGTTCCTGTCGGACTTGGTTCCTTGTTTACGTCTATCGATTTTGCTTCTACCATCTTTCCTTCTAATTCAACAATTCTCTTTAACTGTTCTCCGTGAGCAATACTCACTTTATCTTGTACTGTCGAAACCGCTGTTGCAATCTGTGTTTTAATTTCGTCGTTTAACTCTAATTTCATTTCCCCCATCTGACTCCTAAGACTTTCCATCTTGCATTCCTGCTCCATGGTGAATTCAGACATTTTATCGGTCATGCTCCTGGTATCTTTCGCTAATCTCTGCTGTATTACTTTCGCCTCTTCCTTTAACACTAAGACCTCTGCGTTGATTGCTTTATCCCTTTCTTCCATCTTGGCGGTCAATGCCTCCACGCTTCGATCCATTTTCTCTTGAACGGTTTTCTCCAATGATTTCAACTGTGTCCCCATATTACTTTCAATTTCCACCTTATTCCTCTTAATTTGTTCCTTTAAATCCGTCATTTCGGCTTGAGCCTTCTCCATGTACTGTTTCATATCGAATTGGTGCTCCTTAAATAATTCCAATCCTCCTTGCAAGTCCCCTGACTGAATTCCAAGATTTTTTTCAAAACCTTCGAATTTAATATCTAAATCTTTGAATTTGGTGTCGAAACCTTTAAATTGAGTGTCTAAACCTTTGAATTGAGTGTCTAAACCTTCAAATTTAGTGTCTAAACCTTCAAATCTAGTGTCTAAACCCTCAAATTTAGTGTCTAAACCTTCAAATTTAGTGTCTAAACCTTCAAATTTAGTATTTATTCCTTCATGCACCTTAATCAACTGTCTATCCAACCCATCTAGATTAGTGTTCATACCACCTTCATAGTCTTTCCATTGAGTCTTCAAACCTTCCTCCATATTCTTTTGACTTTTAGCTAACTCCTTTAGCTTCTCTCCTAGCTGTCCCATCAATCCCTTAATTTCATCAAATTCTCCCATATTTCACAACAAATAAACATGGAAGCTGTTACAACTAGTGACTAACTTAGACTAAGGACTAGTGGTTACTTCAATTTGGCAGTGGAATCGAAATCTAATATCATGTGGAAATAATAAATGTGGATGGTATCGCTTAAACACAGCGATCTAACGTTACTGAATCGCTTCGTTCTATGTCATTAAAACACACACAAAAATCCTACAAAGTGAATTTTAACAGACTGACAGACATATCGCACAATAAAATGGGGTACCAGCACTCAATTGGTTTTCTCTCCATTCCATTTGTGCCACATGGCCGTCCACCATCTTGTCACTCTCCCCTGGTGTTCCAATTTTTTCGAGTTCAAGATGTCGGCTATACCACTGCGTGGTACGATATTCCCAGTTCGAGGCCATTACACGGTGGGCGCCATCTTGTTGTGCCCGATAATCTGGCTTTGGATTGGGTGGCCCGACACACACTTCAACCCTCACCCAGAATTCGGTACAACACGAAAAGAAAAAAAAAATCTTGAATGTCCGAATCAATTTTGGCCTTAAAAAAAACTGTGTCGGGAACGAGATTCAAGCAATCCCGGGGTCTTTATAATGATGGGTACAACTGGGGTAAAATCTCAAAATTGATCCGGTGGACACACAAGTATGACAACGAACAAGAATGACAAAAAACTCCGCTGTTAAGATAAAACTCATCCACCATTTATTACAGAACCACACCACTAAATACATAGGATCACACACAGAAGCCTACCTTCGCTCGGAGACTTCTCAAAATTACTCTTGATGTGCAAATAAATAAATAAATGACGCAGAAGCAAAATTCAAATTAATGAGGACAAAAATCTCCGGGCGTCCTAATCTTTGGATACAAAATAACTTACGGAGATCAGAGCTATATCATTCTAGTATTACAACCATTACTTCAAAATGCTATGTCACCTCTCCGCTAATAGTCCATAAACGAGCAGGTGCATAAATCTGAAAAGATATTCAAAGAAAAAAAAATTGTTGCCTCATTCGATCTCCTTCTAACTAAATGTAATCACCAAAATAGGAAAAAGAATATTTTTATGTATGGATGTCACTGGCGTTAAAGAATTTATTTTCAGACCTTTTATTCATGTATTAAATACTTTCATTATTATTTCACTGGTTTTCGTTCAGCTGTGCCTCACTCAGAAAAAATGACTGGTTGTTGGCTTTTACACACATCACTTTACATTTTAACATCTTTATGATCCCAGATATTTTTTTTTCATTTATTAATCACTGCATGCTCTTCACATATTTATAACTACACCATAAACATTTAAGTAGATGGCCTCTGCCTATCTGTATTATTTTTCCACTGACAATTGCCTCAAAATTTCATATACTTGAACCTATCACGTAACATTAATTATAATCATTTATTTTATTCACCTCGCTATAGCGAGAACCTTTAGTTTCATCATAACTTCGTATTATGCAACCCTGCTATTTTATCAATGCAGTATCATTATTTACACAACCTTGTATCAGTCACCTACCAAACGCATCTCCTCATGTTAGCATGTAAAGGGAAACCTCAGTGACGTGTGAGTGTTTAGCATAAATGTGATGTGCGCACAAAAAGTGGCCCATTAAGTGTAAATGAATCCCTTGTAATTTAAGCCTGTTCAAACCATAATTTGTCATCCAGGTTGCACCAATTCAAAGAACACAGCGACTTAACACGCTGAAAGATCCCTGTACTCAAATTATATTTTAAAGCATCCATATATTTATTTTTAAATCCTAAAGAAAACTGCCTTAATCTCTCAAAAGAAAACTTAAAATTTACTATCCTACTAATCATGTCATTATATCGCATTTTATCCTTATTGATTAACTTCTATTTCGATTTTTGCCCAACTGTCCAAATCTTAGTGACCACTACCCATTAACCACTACTTAAGAATTAACATGGTTTTCAATACCTTTCGGCCACCTCAGTCTTGGTTCCGCTGACACGTTTCCTGGGGGTTTGGGTCCACGTTCTTCCCATTGAACATCCTCCCCTCTCGTCCTGGATCCAGCTCGCGACCCTCGGGGTGTCCATGGTCCTGGCTCGCCTTCGTTTCCACGTCATCGTAACAGCTTCCACATACTAAACTTAGCTTGCCATCTCTTCGCTCGTAAAGTTCTTGACACAAAACTCGCACTGGTCTGTACTGATAGCCTTTATGTCCGTCCAATACATCGCTGCAATCTTCATGTCGACTATGCCAAGTAATATCAACTCATGGCCGTGAAAATAACTCTATAACGGCACAGGTTATATCGTATGCGTCTACACAAGCCTGTACTCATAAGGTATTACATCCGTCCTTGACCTAGAATATCGCTCTATATTTGGACTGCACTCAGCTTATCTCTCATAGTTCACTGACCCTGGACACTCATTTGTCTGGTCGTCAAACAAAAGCACATCGCTTCGTTCATATGTTCTGGGCGTCAGTTATCTAGCGCACGGCCCATACAGTCCCGTACCTGGTAAAAGCTTGAGACACCACGTGTGTCTGCTCGCACTTCATTGTACAAATGACTAATGTCCCACAACATAATGCATTATGATCTGCGTTATAATATCACCTCGCCACATTCAGCTTTAGTATTCGTTAACACAGAGCTGTCCACGCAAGAAATAATACTGATCCTTTCAGCTATGTCCCAAAAAACTGTCGGAATACCACACTGGTTCCAAGCGGCCACGATACGACTGCTACTACACACTTGTTAGGAACTTCAGCGTGCGGCGACACAAAAATAAAGATGAACTTCGGCGTACGGCGACACAAAAGAAAGTGAACTTCGCTGGACGGCGATGCAAAATAAAGTGACCCGTTTCTCCGGTGTGACCTTTCCACCTCAACTTTTCCTGGAGCTCATCAGCGCCCTCTACACTTCTGGAAACTTCGCCTAGTCATGCTGTCGACTATGTCCATGACGTAAAAACTTCAACCTCAGGTTACTTCCGCTTGCTTCCTTCCTCCTGCTATGCGACGTTGCCAGAGCTCTCAAAACCATGCGATATCGGTCACAGATGACAGAATATTGTTATAAAATATATAATTGGATATAGGCCCGCAGCCAATTAGAAGTGGTCTTATTGAAGACGGGATTATCTTCAACTAAATTATAGGGGGAATTATTACATTTAGGCCCGAAGAAAGTTATTTTATTCATTGGTAATAAGAAGAAAATTATGAGAAAATATTACAGATACTTTGAAAGGCGACGAAAGGACGAATTACGCCGTAATAAGCATTTATCATGTGCGCGCTAAATTTCTGGGGGGAATCAGAAATGGCGGCTAAAATTATCGACTTGGAAGGGAGACGCCAAGCCTCAGGGTTCTTATTCCTGCAAAGTTCAAAGCGTGCAGACGTTTATTCCGGGAGAGTGTATTCCCGAAGGTTTCTGCCGAGTGCGATGTTTTAACCATTCGTGGAGTTCGCGACGAAAGAGAGTCGATAGTGGAGATCGCCCGTGCTTTCATTTTATGTGAAGTTGCGAAGAGTCTTAGGAACGCAACAACTATCTGTTAGTTGAAGATAGAATAAAGCAATTTAGTATATATTAGAGTCCAGAATGCCGGTGCTGACAGCGATTATCCTGAGTGTGTTTTTCCCCGGGTTTTGCCACACTCCCTACAGGAAATTGCCGGGATAGTGCCTTGCTGAAGTCCCGGAGCGTCTACTCCATCCCTGTCCCAGATACATTTAGACACACAACTACAATCATCACACCAATACAGGTTGCCAGACAGCTTCAACACACTCCCAACTACACAGGGCTGATGACCAAGGTGTCTCAAGCACCTCAAATGAATTAACAACAACTCTACAAGTATTTCCATTTCTCTATGGGATATTATTACACAAGAAAAGTTTCATGTATTTTGATCCCGAATTTGTCGAGTAATACAATATGCTCAAAAGACAAAACAAATCAGTTCTTTAAAAAATTGAGTTAATTTTTTACTAAAATGTCTCACTTCAATGGTAAATCTAGAACATTCCTGTTCCCCTGACAGGAACAAAATAAACTCAAATATATCTGTGCTATCAATATGAAGACTGCGTATCTCTCAACAAGAGAAATTATTTACAGACGTCTCAGCAAAAGAGGGCATGTCCTCTCACGATGTATGATATTGATTTATGAGTAATTCAATACCGGTACTAATTTTTATGTTTATTCAGTTTTTCCAACAAGATCCTGTGCTTTATATTGCAATTAGCCCTGAATGCCTAAAGTATCATTTTCGAAGATTTTTTGTCACCTGCCAAGGTCCTTCTTACCTTACAAAAGCTACATGCAGCCAGAAAAAGTTTTAATTGCTTACACTACTCAGGCGACAAATTTCACTCATTCATAACTGGGAGATAACCGTAATTCGGGGAATTGCTGGACATATATTTACGTAATATGAAGCAACTCGGCTGACGGTTATCTCATGCTAAGTATATTAATAATGATCCCAAAATTAGTGTTAATGTACCCATAGATTTTTCTGAGTCTTTATTAAAGCGCGTTATTTTTAATAAAAACTAGATTCATTTACATATAACTTCTCTCCCGCCAAGAAAAGAAAGAAAAAGCTAATAGTGTCCCGCTGTGTGGGATTCAAAATTATTTGGCGCTAGCCTCAGTTTGAAATAAGCTATAAGTTATTTCACGGGGAAAAGTTAGATTGGCAACCCTGGGAGGAGGGAGTTTTATTCAACCCCTGGCACTATACAGCCCATGAAGGGCCTAGGCCGACCAAGCGACCACTTCCCAGCCATTTGGCCTGGCAGATATTGGGGTGACGCATGATCAGCGCATCGGGTCTCCTCGACCGTTAACCTTGGTTTTCGTGATTGGGGCGCTGCCTCACTGTCAGACAGCTATTCAATAGTCCTCACGAGGCTTAGTGTACCCCGTTCCAACCCTCACGTCAGTTTTAAAATCCCTGACGGAGCCGGGATTCGAACCCAGGGCCTCCGGGTGAGAAGCAGGCGGAGTTGCATTACCACAGTCTAAATTACACCCTTAGGGCTCACGGCTGGTGAGTCCGGGAGTTGGCAACCCCGAGGGATTCCTGAGCTGGGTCCGTTTTCCCCTTTTGTCCCTTACCGTTGGGGCGGACCCTCTCCTCTATCAATTTCCTATCTGCCTTTCATGGCTCTCCTTCCTTCCGAGTCCCTCAATCCGCATTCTTCGAGGGTTGAGGGCATTTCTTTTCCTCCTGTCCTTTATTTGCCATATTCTCCTTTTGTTTTCCATTTCTTCTTCTTTCCCCTGTCTTTTGTTTCCCTTACTCTTATTTTTGTTTTCCATTTCCTCTCATAGAATGTACAGTAAGTATGTAGTTAGTTTGTTTATTAGATATATGCGATTGTTCTCTTAGACTGTGGTGTGTGGGTGTGTCTGGTGGCAGTTGCATGGTTTATTAGATATAGTTCATTGTTTCATTAGACTGCGATTTGTGAGGGTGCATGTGAGTGTGCCTGGTGACAGACTGTTTTAGTGGTAGTATTTGTTGTTGGTGGAACTTTAGTATTTTTTTGTTAATATAATTTTGGTATTTAATTGTTAGTAGAAGGTTAGAAATTTTGTTAGTAGAATTGCTCTTTACTTATTCTGAAAGGGAGTAGCAGCCTTTCAGAATAAATCAATTCTTTACTAGTCTTATAGACGGTTAAGATATTGATAATATAAGCCAACTAATGGCTACACTGCGTTCTGCTGCACGGCTGAAAGCAACGGGAAACTACAGCCGTAATGCTATTCCCGAGGATATGCACCTCTCTATGCATAATTATATGTGATGATGGCCTCCTCCCTTGTAACATTTCAAACCGGAGATAAACTAGTCCCCCGTTCGGATCTCCGGGTGGGGACTACTCGAGAGGGGGTTACCATCACAGAAGTGACAAAGAGGAAATCTGACATTCTACGGATCGGAGCGTGGAATGTTAGAAGTCTGCTAGGAAGTGGAAGGTTAGAAAACATAGAAAGGGAAATGGATAGGTTGAGGTTGGATTTGGTTGGGATTAGTGAAATGCGCTGGCAGGAAGGACAGGACTTTTGGTCAGGTGACTATAGGGTCATTAGCACTAGATCAAACAATGGCCAAGCAGGGGTTGGTCTCATATTGAGTAGGAAACTTGGACAGCGGGTGGAATATTATGAGCAATATAGTGAACGGATTATTGTAGCAAAAATCAATACAAAACCTACGTGCACCACAGTGGTACAAGTCTATATGGACTTGACAGGAACAAAGCATCAGGCATAGATGATATACCGATTGAGTTGCTACGCTGCATAGGAGATGAAGGTCTGATCAGGTTATTTAACTTGGTGTGTAGGATTTATGAGACAGGTGAGGTACCCCTTGATTTCAAGAAGAATGCTATTATCCCTATACCAAAGAAAGTGGGAGCTGACAGATGTGAAGATTACCGTACAATCAGCTTGATTACTCATGCTTCAATGATACTGTCTAGAATAATTTACAAGAGGATTGATAGCCAGATGGAAACGGAGTTGGGTGAAGACCAGTTTGGTTTCAGGAGAACTGTAGGAACAAGGGAAGCTGTACTAAGTCTTAGGCTGATTTTGGAAGGTAGAATAAGGAAAGATAAGAGAACGTTCATGGCATTTTTAGACTTAGAAAAGGCTTTTGATAACGTTGATTGGACTAAATTGTTTGACATTTTGAAATCTATTGGAATAAAGTACAGGGATAGGAGGGTGATATACAATCTATACAGAAACCAGACAGCAGTCATTCGAGCTGAAGGACACGAGAGAGAAGCGAAAGGTGTAAGGCAAGGCTGCAACTTCACCCATACTTTTCAATATTTACTTTGAACAAGCAATGAAGGAAATTGTACAAATATTTAAAGTGGGAGTGAAGATTCAAGGAGAAATAATTTCAACTCAGAGATTTGCTGATGACATCGTCATCTTGGCCGACACACCTGAGGATTTGAATGAGTTTTTGAATGGTATGGACTCCGTCTTACGGAAAGAATACACGATGAAAATTAATAAATGTAAAACAAAAATACTGGAATGCTGCCGAAATAAATCAGAAACCTCTATGGACATCAAATTGGCAGGTGAAAAGCTGAATGAAGTAGGAGACTTCTGTTACTTAGGAAGCAAAAACCAGGGATGGACGAAGCAAAGAGGATATAAACAGATTGCCTCGGATGTAGGGTGTGGTAGCTATGTAGATATGAAACGATTAGCACATGACAGGGAGACATGGAGGGCTGCATCAAACGAGTCAAAAGACTGAAGACTCAACCAACCATAGTCCAGAACGCATTGCAGTATATTACGAAAGTTCAGCGTCAACGAAGGAAGATTTTCCCAGTTATGGCCATTTTAGAAGTGAAGAAGAAAAGTGACGGACTCAATAGCTGTAACGCATTTTCGTTTCGACAAGACTACAGCGAACGCTGATACACTTTATGAAGTCACGTGAGTTACAGTGATAGACTTTAACATTGGAACAGTATATTGTTGCTACAGAATTATGACTATTTATATTCAGCAAGTGGAAACATTATTCATTATACATAATATGCTTGAGATGATGAACTAAGGACTTATATGCGTCAGGGATATATTTGAAACAGAGTAATAAATACAACATGGAGCTTCGATAATGAGATTACTCTTGAATACTTACGAATCAAGTATACATGAAACGTTATGTACACCTACATCTCGTACATTAACATAATTCATGAACTTGAACATAACATATTCGAGCTACATAAATATTTCATAGAACATCTGTATGAATATTTTTATCAATGAGTGAGGTCCAATACTTCTATTGCAAATTTATTTGTAACTATGAAGCTGAACCTACACTATTACTCGACGAATATGGAACTCTATCAAGACGGAGAAAGAAGATTATTAAGAAGAAAAGTCAAGATGCCAGGGGTGGACCCGGCAACAAGGAAGTTCTATGAACGGGAGGTTGCAGTTCGATCCCAGATGGAGCTTGATGTATGCCGGAGAGAAATTCCTTCCTTTGCCGAGGTCGTTGGTTCGTGAGAGCGGACTGGGGTCCAACTTAGTTTCTTGAAGGAGGAAACATCTAAGTATTTTATAATACTTATCCAGAACATCGAGAAATCTTCAGTCAAGGTAGCAGTGTAAAATATTATGCAGTTAGAGCATTATAGTGATATTCAAAGCAAAACCTTTATCCATATTTCGATATATATTTGTACTTCATGTATGTAACAACATTTTATTCTACGAGATCATGTGCGATGCTCGTTTTTCGTCATTTTCACTTTGAGATTCTACGATTCAGTTTCTATACTAAGATATTTAAATTTGTGTAAGGAATTAGTATTCCAAGTTATTTTTATTGAAGATCAATAACTTCAATTTTCAACGTTTTTCAATTTATTTTAATTCAAGGATTCAGACATTTTGTCTAGGATACCAATTAAATTCTTTAAGTAATTTAATTTGGGCATCTTAATTGTTGAGAAGAAACCGCAAGAGAAGAAGAAAACAACGTGTGATATATTGTTGTGATATCACAATTTTTATGAACTTTACGTCTATCTGACAAGAAAACAGTCGTCATGATTTCGATAGGAAGTCATATACTCATATACATTCTTTGTATAGAATGGAGACACATTCCGAAATTGACAATCCTTACTTTAAGTGAGAAAGCTAAGATCGTTCGTCAATTTAAACATTGTTAAAGACATATCTTCATGGAAGATACTTTTATCCGACGCTAGGGTATTCAATGCTAGTCTATCCCAGTCGAGATTGATTTTAATCGGACACTTAAATAACATTTGTTGTTATTAATACACAATGTGTAATGCCACGTCATATTGTGGACGCAATATTGCAGGACGTGTAACTGTGAGACCAGGTGAGTACGGTGGAACATTATTGCATATTTATTAAATATATATGTAACAGTTTAGTCAATATCCGAGTAACATTTTTAAAGTAAACTCATGGAGGTCATTCACGTTGTGTCTAAGGTCGTTTTTATAAACCAAGGTAACGTTTAATAACAGATGTAACTGTTTATGATGACAGCGATTGATCGTTTGTAACGCTGAAGTAGATGCCAGTAGTGAAATGTTAGTTTTGTGGAAGAGATGATGGTAACAATTATTCTGCATAATAGAATTGTTAAATAAGCAGTAATAGAGATTGTAATTCCGTATACAAGGGTATACGAGGCTTTTATAGAGATATTTGTATAATTGCGAGGTGCTTTCCGCATTAATAAAAGTCATGGCAGGGCAAGACTATTTTTGGTAAGAATTTGGCATTATGGCAATGGAATCGAGTTGTTTCGAACACCGATATATGTATATACGACTTAGATGTGATGACATGAGAGTTTGTGAGCGGAAATAATTATGAGAAAAGTGTTATCAACTGCTGTTATTAATACTAATTATTAATCTATTTTTTAAACACGGATCTGAATAAATACGTGTGTTTGATCTTAGCTGATCGAATGCATCAGACTTATAACGACTACAAACCCAGTTATGACATTGTGCAGTAGTATTTTGTGAGGAGAAGGAGTTCTGTGAAGGAATCTGGCATTTAGAATGTGCAGATGGATTTAACTTGATCAGAGCTAAGGCTCATAACGAGTGTATCGTTATGATAGCAGACGTTAATTATAACGCAAACCGACACTGTAAATAGTTTTTCACATTTATTTAATCAAGGGTATAAGAAGTTAGGAATAATAATTTGATCGTATGTTTTTGATTTGTACTGTATATAAGAGTTAATATTTTTTGAATGAATGTTTTATATTGTTAAGTGTGTATGAGGACAACTTTGTCAGTCATGAATACCAGAAGGAAATGCTAGGATTGTTGTGTGAAAGTTTCAAAGCATTTATTAAAGAAATGAATGAGATACAGCAAGTTTTGTTCAGAGTAAATGATCAGTTGAAACGTGTATATTTGGAGCGCCCAGTTGCATTCGCCTAGCAGTGCGAACTACTGTGTGTGGAAATAAGCAGAGATATTTCCGTTATAAATTCAAGGTCAGTTTTATATGAATGGGGAGAGTTGTTACCGCCGCAGCCGATATGAATGAAACAGGTTCATGGCTGGCGAGAATCTGTATGATTATATAGCCCTATCACATCACCAGAGGCTCGCTTGTGGCGCGTGCTCAATAACGCTAATAGCTTTTTAAAGAATGCGTGACACGCAAAAAAATTTTAGTTAATTGTTTTAACACTTGTAGAAGGAGGAGTCATATCAAAATTAAATTTTTGTTACACTGAAGGCTTAACAACTACAGGAGCATGTATATGAAGAGGTGTGTGTGTGTAAATAATTTATTAATTAATTTTAAGTTAGGGATTTTTTTTTAAATTATAGTTTACAAATTGATTTACTTCTTTTTCTGCGTCGTCTTTTCGAGTGACTTATTTTAGATATAAAGGAATGATATTGTGGAGCCCCCTTACTGGTGTGAAGCCTATAGCCAATTAAACCCCGAGAGATATAAGGTAAGTGTTCACCTGAGTTCCCAGTGTGTCCATAATATCATTGCAGTATTCTGCGTATAATCTCGAAAACCTTGTTGGAGCGGATTTTGAAGGTAAATTTAGCCGGATGCTTTCAGAATTTTGCAATCCAGCCCAGTTTTGGATATTCCGACAGGTCCCTTCTCAAATATACGGGCACAGTACCACCCCGGCATTTGCCCGAAGACGAAGTGGGAAACGACGGAAAACCACTTCGAGGATGGCTGAGGTGAGAATCAAAGCCCCTCTACACATTTGGACCACCCGAGGCTGAGTAGATCCTGGTCCAGTCCACATACCACTTTTGTACTGGACAAAGGGGAGGCAGACAGGGTTTTCTCCGGATACTCCGGTTTTCCCTGTCACAAATTTCATTCCTGCAACATTTTCCACTGTCATTTCATTTCATGTGTCATTCATTTCATCATTGCCCTTGGGGAGTGCGACAGGCATCGGCAGCCGGCACAGTTCATATCTTCGCCGCTAAATGGGGGATTCATTAATTCCATTCCCTGACCCGTTCGGTCGACTGGAAGCAGACTGTGGAATTTTCATGTGTACAGCGGCTTCGGTGGCGTAGTTGGTAGCATGCTGAGCTTCTATGCCTAAGGTCGCGGATTCAAACCCGGCCGAAGTCGTCGGATTTTTTAAGAGCGTTAAAAATCCCTCAGTATGTCTTCCTTGGAGGGGAAGTAAAACTGACGGCCCCATGTCATAGATTTATGGCATGATAAAGAACCTTCCACTAATTGCACTTGTATGAAGCTAAATTGTAGGTTATACTTGACTAACGCCCTTAGGTTCCAACGTTCGTCGCCAGGAGCCGATTGCGGTGGCATCTAGTGACAAAGTTCAGAACTAGTTGTTCGTTGACGGTGGCGTTTAGTAACAAAATTTTTATTGTAAATACTTGAAAATCGAATGACTGCAGTCCTTACTTGAATTAAACAAGATGTTCAGTAAATAACATATAGCCTACTATCTCCTAAATGCATGGGTATTGTTATAACTCTTTGTCCTTTTCAAGGAGTATAATTGAATGTTGGTTGTAGTAGCTTGTTGAATACAACGTGCTATAGCGATATTAAACATGAATATCAGGTGCCCTTTGCCAGTGCTACCGCCGTAAAAAATTTCATTCAATTCGGTTTCACCGTGTTTGAATTGATATGGGGAATGGATTTGCACACATACATGGCCACTATTTACAAACTATTGGGCTGATGACCTTGTAGTCAGTCATAAGATGCTTTACACAAAAAGGCATGTTGCTGCAAAATCTGGTAGAGATCAAATGATTAGGATGGCCGTAATTTTATTTAAGCTTTTAACATTTGGGTGGCCGTCATTCCGTTTCCGTCAAGATGGCGGCGATATAAAACATGACACTGAGGTGCCCCTTGCTAGTGCTACCTCTGTACCAAATTTTGTTCAATTCGGTTTCACCGTGTTTGAATTGATAGGGGGAATCGATTTGCACACATACTTGGCCACCATCTGCAAACTATTGGACTGATGATCTTGCAGTTAGGTCAGAATATGCTTCCCACATAAAGGTATGTTGTTGCAAAATTTGGTAGAGACTAGATTATTAGGTTGTTCGCAATGAGATTTAAGCTTTTAACATTTGGGTGGCCGCGATTACGTTTCCGTCAAGATGGTGTCGATATAAAACATGACACTGAGGTGCCCTTTGCTAGTGCTACCTCTGTACCAATTTTCGTTCCATTCCGTTTCACCGTGTTCGAATTAATAGGGGAATCAATTTTCACACAAAGATGGCCGCCATCCGCAAACTATTAGGCTAATGACCAATTAATTTGGTCAAAGGATGCTCCCTCTATAAAGGTATGTTGTTGCAAAATTTGGTAGAGATCGAATGATTATGTTAGTCGTAATTTGTTTTAAGCTTTGAACATTTGTGTGGCCGCCATTACGTTTCCGTCCAGATGGCGGCGATATAAAACATGACACTGAGGTCCCCTTTGCTAGTGCTACCTCTGTACCAAATTTCGTTCCATTCTGCTTCACCGTGTTCGAATTAATGGGGGGAATCAATTTTCACACAAGGATGGCCGCCATCCACAAACTATTAGGCTGATTATCTACTAGTTTGGTAAAAGGATGCTCCCCCATAAAGGTATGTTGTTGCAAAATTTGGTGGAGATCGGATGATTAGGTTAATCGTAATTTGATTTAAGCTTTGAATATTTGTGTGGCCGCCATTACGTTTCCGTCAAGATGGCGGCGATATAAAACATGACACTGAGGTACCCTTTGCTAGTGCTACCTGTGTACCAAATTTCGTTCCATTCGGTTTCACCGTGTTCGAATTAATAGGGGGAATCGATTTTGTCACTAAGATGGCTGCCATCCGCAAACTATTAGGCTAATAACCTATTAATTTGGTCAAAGGATGCTTCCTTCATAGTGGTATGTTGTTGCAAAATTTGGTAGAGATCGGATGATTAGGTTAATCGTAATTTGATTTAAGCTTTGAACATTTGTGTTGCTGCCATTACGTTTCCGTCAAGATGGCGGCGATATAGAACATGGCACTGAGGTGTCCATTGCTAGTGCTACCATTGTACCAAATTTCGTTCAATTCGGGTTCACCGTGTTCGAATTGATAGGCGGGGCGTGGGGGCAGACATTCCGAGTACACACACTCACACACACACAGACTCACACACACACAGACACACACACACAGACACACACACACAGACACACAATTTTTCGCCCTGTGTTGATCTCATAGGTATAATTTCATTTTTTGCAAAAATCGAAAGTAGGCTAAAACAGATAACACACACTAATACAGCCATCAAAATTAACTCCGGTTATCAGACAGATTCTACACACACCCAAAGTACACGGGGCTACATGACCGCGTTGTCGCAGCCCCTAAACTGAGGAATCAACCAACTTAATACTGTACGTGTAGGCCTAGGTACAAGGTGAATCAGTAGGGACCGGAAAAATTAGCATCTATTTGTTTCAAAATTAGCATCTATTTTCTTCAAAATTAGCATCTATTTTCTTCAAAATTAGCATCTATTTACAAAGTTAAAAATCATCACATTGTAATATTATTTTAACGACTTCAAGGTTATGAAGTGCAGTTATAGTCCTCAAACGAAAGCATTGTCAGTAGTTCAGCATTGCTTTCTTTCAAATTGCACCGTCTGTCTGTAACCACTGAGTTGTAATGGGACAACACACGCTCGCTATCTACATTGTTCGTTGGGGTCCACAAAACAGTATTTAGCAAATATGCTGAACTCTGTCTGGACTGCAGTTAATGCAAGTATGATATCATATTTTTCACTTTCTTTCATCTGGGTTTGAATTGCATTTAGCCAACCGTGGCCGAAGACGCGGCGAACGATGCACAGCGTGCTAACACTCACGCTGCGCCGTATGCTAGCACGCGGCCGAGTTCTGATGCGACGCAATGCGTAAAGACGAAATCATTGAGATTCGAGAAGACTGAACTGCGTTTCCCTGCGATGTAACAGTAGGCCTACTTGCGCAACTGTTGTGGCGCGCTAATCGCTAATTCGAACGTATCTCAAGGCGGCGAATTTAGCCAATCTTGGCCGGAGACGCGGCGAACGATGCACAGCGTGCTAACACTCACGCTGCGCCGTAGGCTAGCACGCGGCCGAGCTCTGATGCGAAGCAATGCGTAAAGACGAAATCATTGAGATTCGAGAAGACTGAACTGCGTTTCTCTGCGATGTAACAGTAGGCCTACTTGCAGAACTGTTGTGGCGTGCTAATCGCTAATTCGAACGTGTCTCAAGGCGGCGAATTTAGCCAATCTTGGCCGGAGACGCGGCGAACGATGTACAGCGTGCTAACACTCACGCTGCGCCGTATGCTTGCACGCGGCGCCTCGATCCCTAATCGGCTCGTATCGAAGTTCGGACCAACTCGTTGTTGCTCGCTCTTCCTGTTAGTATCGCTTCGGGTAAGTTCCTGGACAATGACGACTGTTGTGGCGCGCTAAATCGAACGTGTTTCTACCTGAAGGTTATTACGGTCACTTATATGACGGTGTCAGTAATGAATGCAAGATATACAGTATGCGAGTACTTTTCCCCCCTGAAATTTCAATTAAAAACATGGGGTGCGAGATATACGCGGGGGCGAGATATACGCGAGCAAATACGGTATATCGATCAGAGCGGTTGAAAAATATATGCGTCATATTTGCAGTATTTCTCATGATTTCGCCGAAATATGTGGTTTTCGCCACTAAAATATCACATTTTCGCAGAATTCGCACCAAAATCGCATATTTGTACTAATTTCGCATTTTGGTCAAAATTCGCATTTTGTCGCATTTTGAATTTAGGTACCACAGTGCTTCAGAACACCTTAAAACTATTTAAAAAATGGTTTTAACACATATTACAAAAATTCGCATTTATCGCAAATGCGAATTTTTCCGGTCCCTATGAATCACTAACATTCAGGTCAGTATGTTGGGTTGCCTAATGTGTTGGGCGGTTGAGAATGGCACGTATGTGAATAACGATCTGAAGCGGGACAACTTCGCCCTTTTGAAGCCAAGCTAACATGAGTGGTTAAGTTATTAAGACAAGCCAATGTTCGTGAGAGGACAAGTTACTGATAACTTTATTTTTTGGATTGTTGACTTTTTCCCGTAGCAGGTATATATATATTTTATTTATTTTCTATTGATCCTTATATATCTTACAAAGAGATAGGTTAGCGCATATATAACACTTTTTGAAGAATCACTCATACCGCTTTCTCAATCTAAGGGAATTAGGATACGGTGCAGATAAATGCCAGACATAACTTAACATTTAATTACTATGTCCCGAATGAATTAACTACTAGAATTTAATTACACATGACACAGTTACATCATATTTAACACTTAATGATTAAATTCCTTAAGTGCTATTCAACTATACCAGGTGGCCCGTTTACCCCGAGCAATCTAGTTTTAGGTGTCCTGCATACACTAATTGTGTATGGGATGTCTGATAACTGATTTCCTCAGGGGTCACAGTGCATGCTGGCCGATTACGCCAGAATACGAAGGAATAAGAACCGGAAGGACGCTAACTGCATGTTCCTCAGCGCTACCCGTCTATGCATCCCATTGCCTTTTCGAGCCTCGCATTTGAGAGCGCAATAGACTCATAAAATGTGGTAGAACAACACGACAGTTGCTGGCTACATATTGACAATGGCTGGTGTATTCAGCATCGATGAGTACACGGGCATTATACTAATGTATGGAGAAGCTGGTCGTAATGCCGTTGAAGCTCGTAGACGGTATGCACTGGTGTTACCAGATAGACGTCTGCCGTCTCGACAAGTATTTCGCCGAACAGAGCTGCAATTACGAACGAATGGAATGTTCCAGGCACATACTGTACCAGCAGGACTAGACCCATCTGCGGAGATGCTGAAGTTGTTCAGAACATACTACAGTACTTTGAACGGAATCCTACACACGGTCAGTTACACTTCACCTTACTGAGCTACTGCTGATAAAAGTAATAGTAATAATAATAATAATTTGAATTTTTTATTGGAAATTATTTATGAATTACTATTGATAATACATTAATTTGTGATATGTCTCAGGAATCTGACGGCAAAACCAGTAGAGATTATCTGTGAGACATTAATTCTTTTTTACAGCATTATACAGTTTGTGTCTCAATACAAGAGTGCATACAATAATACGTTTATGTTCGACCCTCACTATTATGTGTTAGAAATCTGTATCATAATGATGGTCATTATAACACTATTTTTAGCCTATTTTCAATTTTGAAAAAATAGGCTTATGAGATCACCTTTTGTCCGTGTGTGTGTGCGTGTGTGTGTGTGTGTGTGTGCGTGTGTGTGTGATTCGTGTGTGTGTCCCCCCCTAATAAAATCTAAACGGCTGGAGCGATTTCAATGAAACTCGGAAAGTTTATAGCACTATTCCCGGCGACCTCGACCGTGCCCTTCAAATTTTATTACGACTCACCAATCCAACATGGCGGCTGTGCGAAATATTTCACCAGCATTCAATATCTCCGAAACTATTACCGATATTACCCTGACATTTTCTATGGTGATAGAGGGAATTACTATAAGTTCACATATGTGACTTTTGAAAACCTGGTAACTACAAAACCAACATGGCGGCCAAGCAAATTTGCGACTTTTAAATAGACGTTTCTCGCGGTTTGACCAACCAAACGCAATGAAACTTGGTACAGTATATGTTTATATACATTGTAATGCACCGACATCTAACTTCGTTCAAATGATTACATAATCACAAGATGGCGGATGTGCGAAATATTTCACCGGCATTCTATATCTCTGAAACTATTAGCGGTAAAACCCTCAAATTTTGTACGGAGATAAAGGGCACTACTGGAAGTCCATCTATAAGACTTTCAAAAACCGGTTAACTACAAAACGAACATGGCGGCCAAGCGATTTTGAAAATTTTAAATAGACCTTTCTCGCGATTTAATGTTCCAAGCGCACTGAAACCTGGCACAGGAAATATTTATACACATTGTAATCCACTGGTATATAATTTAGTTCAATTGTTTACATAACCTCAAGATGGCGGCAGTGCGAATTTTAAAATTAAGATTTTATTTATTGTGATGTAGTCATGCGATTGAAGTGAAGGTTTGAATAATGAACCTACGCAATAATTTTCCTTCAATGGTACATGACTCTATGGCCTATACATTTAACAATCCAACATGGTGACCATGCGAAATATTTAGACGATACTGAATATCTAGGAATCTATTTTAGCAATCAAACTGCATTTTTTAATGTTCATAGGGGCTATGAACTTAAGTTCACCTATAGGACTTTAAATAACCTGGTGATCACAAATCCAACATGGCGGTGACGCGAATTATAAATATTCACATGGACGTTTCTCGCAATTTAACCATCCGCGTGCAGTGAAACTTGGTACAGTAAATCCTTATACGAATGTTAATCCACTTGCATCTAATTTATTTCAATTGTTTCCATAACCTCAAGATGGCAGCTGTGAAAAAATTTAAAATCTCCTTGTTTTTTCTTGTGTCCTAACTATGCGATTGAAGTTTGAATACTACACGTTCACACTAATCTGCATGTAACAGTACATAACTCTAGGACCTACATATATAAAATCCAACATGGCGACCATCCAAAGTATATAGTCGGTTGTCAATATCTACGAATCTATTACAGCAATCAAACTGAAATTGTGTATGTTGATAGTGGCAATTAACATAAGTAGGATTTATGAAAATAGGCTGTATAGTTCTTCACGGAACTACTTGTTAATTATGAAACAGTTTCTCCCACCAATCACAGCTCAAGAAACAGTTGTTTGACCAAATAGATAAGGTTAGCATTGCACCTGCGTGGATTTCCAAGGCCTTCTGAACTGCGTTGCCTAGTGTCATAGTGGGGTAATCGAGAAGGCCATGGTCAAATACAAGGCATTCTCTGCGTCTCATGCGCTCTGTTCAGTACATAAAACTGGCGAAATCTCGACAGATATTTATGAATATTTATCTTCGAACATAAAATAGTTATAATAATTATCGTCGAACATAAACAGTCCTATGCAACTCGCCTATAATGGTAATTAAGACACTCGTATGGAAATTATAAAACTCGCGTACGCTCGTTTTATAAATATACTCGTGTCTTAATTATAGCCATTATAGGCTCGTTGCATAATGTACTATCTATATATATAAAGCACAAAGTTTGTCTGTCTGTTTGTCTGTTTGTCTGTTATGTATACAAATCTACACCGTTTCACCGATCTGAACCAAAATTTGTATACTTATACCCTTTGGAACCTTGCGGGTAACCCTGTCAACTTCAAATTTCGGACAGACCACCCCATTCCCTGCATTTAGGCGCTTTTGCTAAAATCTACACCGTTTCACCGATCTGAACCAACATTTGTATACATAGCCTTTGGAACCCTGCGGGTAACACTGTTCACTTAAAATTTCGGACCGACCACCCCATTCCCGGCATTTAGGCCCTTTGGTCCAAATCTACAACGTTTCACCGATCAGAACCAAAATTCGTATTCCCACACTTTGGTACCCTGCGAGTAACACTATCTGCTTGAAATTGCGGACAGGCCACTCCATTCCCTGCATTTAGGCCCTTTGGCACAAATCTACTCCGTTTCACCGATCTGAACCAAAATTTGTATACGTACCCTTTGGAACCCTGCGAGTAACACTGTCCACTTAAAATTACGGACAGACCACCCCACTCCCTGCATTTAGGCCCTTTGGCCCAAATCTACACCGTTTCACCGATTTCAACCAAAATTTGTATATTTACCCTTTGGAACCCTGCGAGTAACACTGTCCACTTACAATTACGGACAGACCACCCCACTCCCTGCATTTAGGCCCTTTGGCACAAATCTACACTGTTTCACGAATCTGAACCAAAATGTGTGTACTTACCCTTTGGAACCCTGCGGATAACCCTGTCCACTTGAAATTTTGGACAGACCACCCCATGCCCTGCATTTAGGTCCTTTTCCACAAATCTACACCGTTTCACCGATCATAACCAAAATTTGTATACTTACCCTTTGGAACCCTGCGAGTAACACTGTCCTAGGGGCCGATAACCTCGATGTTGGGCCCCTTAAAACATCAAATATCATCATTATCATCAGCATCATCATCGAGTAACAATGTCCACTTACAATTTCGGACACCACCCCATTCCCTGCATTTTGGCCCTTTGGTCCAAATATACACCGTTTCACCGATCAGGATCAAAATTCGTATTCTTACCCTTTGGTACCCTGCGAGTAACACTGTCCACTTAAAATTTCGGACAGACCACCCCACTCGCTGCATTTAGGCCCTTTGGCACAAATCTACACCGTTTCACCGATCTCAACCAAAATTTGTATACTTACACTTTGGAACCCTGCAAGTAACACTGTCCACTTAGAATTTCGGACAGACCACCCTATTCTCTGCATTTAGGCCCTTTGGTCCAAATCTACACCGTTTCACCGATCTGAACCAAAATTTGTATACTTACACTTTGGAACTTTGCGAGTAACAATGTCCACTTAAAATTTCGGACAGACCACCCCATTCTCTGCATTTAGGCCCTTTGGTCCAAATCTACACCGTTTCACTGATCTGAACCCAAATTTGTATACTTACCCTTTGGAAACCTGCGAGTAACACTGTCCACTTACAATTTCAGACAGACCACCCCACTCCCTGCATTTAGGCCCTTTTTCACAAATCTACACCGTTCCACCGATCTGGACCAAAATTTGTATACTTACCCTTTAGAACCCTGCGAGTAACACTGTCTACTTACAATTTCGTACTGACCACCCCATTCCCTGCATGTAGGTCCTTTGGCACAAATCTACACCGTTTCACCGATCAGAAATAACATTCGGATTCTTACCCTTTGGTACCCTGCGAGTAATACTGTCTGCTTGAAATTGCGGACAGACCACTCCATTCCCTGCATTTAGGCCCTTTGGCCCAAATCAACACCGTTTCACCGATCTCAACCAAAATTTGTATATTTACCCTTTGGAACACTGCGACTAACACTGCCTGCTTGAAATTGCGGAGAGGCCACTCCAACCCCTGCTTTTAGGCCGTTTGGCACAAATCTACACTGTTTCACCGATCTGACCCAAATTTGACATACTTACCCTTTGGAACCCGACAAGTAACACTGTTCACTTTAAATTTTGGGCAGACCACACTATTCTCTGCTTTTTGGCCCTTTGGCACAAAAGTACACCGTTTCACCGATATCAGATGATTACCCTTTGGAACTCGACGAGTAACACTGTCCACTGGAAATTTCGGACAGACCACTCCATTCCCTGCATTTAGGCCCTTTGGCTCATAAATTATCTACGTCGTTTCACCGATCTCAACCTAAATTTGCATACTTACCCTTTGGAACCCGACGAGTAACACTGTCCACTTAAAACTTTGGTCAGACCACTCCATTCCCTGCAATAAGGCCCTTTGGCAAAAATCTACCCTGTTTCACCGATCTGAACCAAATTTTACATGCTTACACTTTGGAACCCGACGTGTAACACTGTCTAAATGAAATTTCGGATAGACCATTCCATTTACTGCATTTAGGCTCTTTGGCAAGAAACAACACACCTTCACCCATCTCAACCAATCTTTATGTAAGTTACTTACCCTTTGAAACCCGACGAGTAACATTGTCTGCTTGAACTTTCGGACAGAGCACTTCATTCCCTGCATTTAAATCCTTTGGCACAAATCTACATCGTTTCACCAATCTGGACCAAAATTTGTATACTTACTCTTTGGAACCCAACGAGTATCACTGTCCACTTAAAATTTCGGAGAGACCACCCCCTTCCCTGCATTTAGTCCTTTTGGGACAAATCTACACCGTTTCACTGATCCTAACCAAATTGTTTATAATTACCCTTTGGAACCCGACGAGTAGCACTGTCGACATGAAATTTCGGACAGACCAATCTATTCCCTGCATTTAGGCCCTTTGGCACAAATCTACACGGTTTCACCGATCGGAACCAAATTTTACATACTTACCCTTTGGAACCTGAAGAGTAACACTGTCCACTTGAAATTTCTGACATACCACTCCATTCCCTGCATTTAGCTCAGGAATCCCTCAGGGTTGCCAGCTTCCTAACTCACCAGCCATGATCCCTTGATGGTGTAACAGAAGTGGTGGGGCTACACACACCCTGCCTCTTTGAGGGCCTTGAGCGGAAGACAGGAGATATTATGAAAAGGAAAAGAAGGCAGACTCCTCGAAGAATGAGGGCATCAGGAAAGATGAGACAAAGGCCAATTAAGGCGGGAAATTGAAAGACTCCCTAGCCCTCGGATACCCTAATACAGTCAGGGTCGGAAGAGAACAAGAGTTGACGAAGGGAGGCCGACAGGAAAGAGAACTGAAAGCCCAGCACCAGGAAGTAGAAGCGATGCCAGACTCAGCTGGGGTCCCGTGGACGCCAACCCACGTCCCACAAGTTGTGAGACACTGGGGGGGGGGCAGTTGTGCGAATAGCTTGCTGATTCATCGCGAGGTGACATGAGAGGACTTTCCAGTGCCCGTCGTGTTATCTGCTGTCTGTGCTGATGCCAGCACACCCGGCCAATCTTAATATGGCGGGGAACCCCAAACGTGTGTCATCATATTTCATCATCATCTGCGATCATCTCAGGTTCATGCAGCTTGGACCCATATTCTTTGCCGAGCAGTACGCCATAAGCTCTTTCACTAGACGCATCGAGTACAGGACTAAGCCAGAAAATAAGGTTGAGACTTTGGAAGACATCGAAGCTAGACATCTGAATTACCTATATCAGTTTTAAAATTACACCATGTTCGTTTAGTATTCATTTTTCCATTACCTAATTATTATCATCTTACGTGCAAATGGCCTAGATGTTACGCGCATCATACCACTAATCACCGCCGCATGAAGTCTTTCTCGACTGCGATTTTTAAAATATTTATTTTTTTACAGTACATTGTGTACATTATAAGTTGAAGTGGCAATTCCATACAGGTAGTAGTTTCACTTAACATCCTCATCATAAGGGCAAATGACCTAGATGTTACTCTCATTACACCATTGATCACCACGCACAATAAGTCTTCCTCGCCTGTGAATTTTGAAATATGTATTTCTATTACGGTCGTTTGTAAGTTTGACGTGTCAATTCAACAGTAGTTTTCATTATCATACTTATCAAAAGGGCAAATGACCTAGATAATACGCCCTCATTGTCTTTGGGGGCAAATGACCCAGATTTTAAGTCCATTCTTTTTAAAAGGAAACTTTGAGATATTATCATCATTCCACCGGGCGAAGCCGGGTACTACTGCTAGTTAAATTATAAATTAATGTTTATTTAGGTAATAATTTTTTATGCGACGTATAGCTAGTTGTTTGATGTTCATATTGGACATTCGAGGTAGTAGTTCATTAAATAGTGCTGGTGCAAGATTATTTAGTCTCTTGAAACCATAATAATAACAATAATAATATTAATAATGATACGAACCATCTATGTTACAATGTGCACATATTTATTGTTGCTTAGGGCATAGAGGAGCTGCAAGGGAGCTAGGAGTGCCACGAACTTCAATACAGAGGATCCTGAAGGAGCGAAAATGGCATCCGTATAAGCCGCACCTACACCAACAACTGTATGGAAATGATTTCGATCGCAGGGTAGCATATTGCGGAAGAATGGCCGCTGCATTTCAACAAGATCCACATTTTCTCAGGAATATTCTGTGGAGTGATGAATGCTATTTCGCCAATGGTGCCTACGTCAATACTCACAATCTTCATTACTGGGCTCCAGTGAACCCCCACTGGGTTCAAGCACAGCACGTTCAGATCCACTGGAGAGTTAATGTGTGGTTTGGTATTCTGGGAGGCTACATAATGGGGCCTGTTTTTATAGCCCCCAGAATCACAGGTAGGAATTATCTTGAATTTCCACAAACCGACTTGTCTCTAGGAAATCTTCTAGAAGATATTCCACTCTAGGTTGTATTACAACATTGGTACCAGCATGATGGTGCTCAACCTCACACCTTCCAAGCCATTACGGAATATCTAAATGCACGATATCCTGAACGGTGGATAGGTCGCGGAGGACCCTGGCAGTGGCCACCACAATCGCCTGATCTAACCCCTCTGGACTTCTTACTGTGGGAATATATAAAATCAAAAGTCTACGAAACGGCGCCATAAAATATTGATCAATTAAAACATCTTATTGGTAAGGCCCGTGCTGCAGTGACACCTGAAATGTTACGAAGTGTCCATGCAGATACTGCGAGACGTGTTCAGCATTGTATTCGTCACCAGGGACATGTCTTTGAGCATATTCATTATGTATAGCTGTCCAAGTGTGACATTTTAATTTACTGTATTTTCTAAGCTTTGAAGCAATAATATGTAAGTTTTTGTCCACATTTCTGTGGAAGCACGTAATGGAATTTCTATAGCCTAAATGTAAAAATTAATGTGTTATTAAACTTTGGTTGGATGGTTGGTTCCTCAGTTTAGGGGCTGC
The DNA here is from genome assembly GCA_946902985.2 of Meconema thalassinum. Classification (NCBI taxonomy): domain Eukaryota; kingdom Metazoa; phylum Arthropoda; class Insecta; order Orthoptera; family Tettigoniidae; genus Meconema; species Meconema thalassinum. The sequence goes on from OX336396.1 coordinate 169,772,217, forward strand.
GACAACGCGGTCATGTAGCCACATGTACTTTGGTTGTGTGTAGAATCTGTCTGATAACCGGTGTTAATTGTGATGGCTGTATTAGTGTGTGAATCTGTTTTCTTAATTCAAGTAAGGACTGCAACTTTGAATTTTTCAAATAGTTCCTACTTTTGCCGCCAAACGCCACTGTCAGCGACTACTAGGCCTAGTTCAGAACTGAGCTACTAGACGCCACCGCAGTCGGCTCCTGACAACAAACGTAGGAACCTAAGAGCGTTGTTTACATTCTTAACCTATACAATTTAGCTTCACACAGGTGTAATTAGTGGAAGGTTCTTTAACATGCCATAAATCTATGACATGGGACCACCGGCTTTACTTTCCCTCCGAAGGAAGGCATACTGAGGGATTTTTAACGTTCTTAAAAAATCCGACGGCTTCGGCAGGGTTTGAACCCGCTATCTTGGGCAAAGTAGCTCAGCATGCTACCAACTACGCCACCGAAGCCACCGTTATTAAACTTTCCTTTCTGCATCTTTGGCGTATTTACAAATGAACCCTATTTATTACAGAAATCGTTGTTTGCAAAGGAGCGTTACAACGAGGTTGGATGTTGTGCAACAATTTAGAAGTAATTTTACTACACAAGTACTGTAACAGGATTCCTACTACTATTATTATTATTATTATTATTATTATTGCCAGTATGATGTCTGCACTAGATTGTAATAATAAAATAACAATAGTGACACAGGTTATCAGTCAAATTCTTCACACACTCAAGTACACGGGGCTACATGCGCACTTTGTTGCAAAGCCTCTAAAAATCAACAACTCATTATTTCAGTACGGTATTATTCAACGTACCGTGTGAAGGATTCGATCACAATACTGATGTACGGTCTGCACAAAATCAGAATTGTTGCAGACGGATCTAGCCATGCTGGTACGTGCTTCAACAATCCATTAGCACTTAATCATAGCTCTTTCGGCCAAATACATGTGCAGAAGGCTGGCGTCTATTTGGAATCTCCCGTGTATATAATTTGCGAGCTTTGGTGGGATTGTGACCAAATTCTCCTTAGATTAAAGTTATGTGAGTGTGCTCGTTTTTGGTGAAAACCTCAGCCATTGTCGATGTGTTGGTAGCAACTTTAATACTGCTGTACCACGTACAAAGCTACTATTCTGCGCTCACCAGCGAGGCTTCATACCGCTATGGGGCGCATTAGACGGGAGCACAGAGGAACACGCAGCGTGTGGCCGTCTGGTTGTTATCTCGTGACATTCTGCGTTAATCTGCTTGCATGCAAGGTTACCCCTTAGCAATTCAGTTATTAGACCTCCCGTTCATCACTAGTACATGCGGGGCAATTATAAGTAGATTGCACGGCGCAGGGGGGGGGGGGCACCTGGTATAATCATCAATTGGTTAACAACCATACAAGTACAATCTCTATGACCGCAGATCTACATCAAAGAACATTTCAATTATTTGGTTCCGATTGCAACTTTAACCTCACTATAAAAAGATAGTTTTATGTTAATCATTTGGATTGTCTGTATATGACTAAAGACAAGTCAAAATTTAAACGCACCAACTGGTTGGTACCTGAAAGAAAAGAATAATACACGCCGCATTGCAAAAACTCAATTATTAACTCAGTTTTTAATTTATTAATTTTTCAGGCAACTTAATTAAGGTATTTGTTGATATACTCCATTTGTTATTCCAAATTAATTGACTTTTCTATTTAAATTTTGAAGTTTTGATGTGAAGACCAACATTGAATTTTGCATCATTTTAATTTTGATTGTAAGGATATCCATTTCATTATTACTTTTGATGAATGAAAGAATGAAAATCCACAGCCTGCTTCCAATCTCCGACCGGGTCAGGAATTGAATGAATGAAGCCCCCATCTAGCGGCGAGGATATGCACTCTGCCGGCTGCCGAGGCCTGACGCACTCCTCTGGGGCAATGATTAAATGAATGACAAATGAAATGATAGTGGAGAGTGTTGCTGGAATGAAATTTTGACCGGGAAAACCGGAGTACCCGGAGAAAAACCTGTCTGCCTCCGTTTTGTCCAGCACAGATCTCACATGGAGTGACCGGGATTTGAACCACGGACCCAGTGGTGAGAGGCCGGCGTGCTGCCGCCTGAGCCACGGAGGCTTCTCATTATTACTTTTGATATAATTATAAATTTATTATATAATTTTTCATATATGTCATTTCGTTATCAGACTTAAATATAACATGTATGATTTCAATTCTTGATTTGGGCTCAGGAAGACCTCATTGTAGGTTGAAGCATGTACCTACACCATTATTAGCCTATTTTCATTTATGAAACAAAAAGTTCCGTGACGAACTAAAGAGCCTACTTTTCTTATAATTAAAGATTCATGCCAATGATTAATCTATCTGGACCTATCTAGAATAATGACGAATATAAGTTGGTAATATCGAAATTTCTAATTAGTTCGAAGTATACCTGGTATAATGTAACCTAATAGAGCACTACAGTTGGCATCCCTGGTGACTGAATATATTCTTACTTCCATCTTGTAAGGTACAGAATACAAAATTTGGTTGAAGTCCACTTGATAGCATGGACGTTACATGCAGTTAGACATTGGATCTATCAGCGAGCGTAAAATCATGTTGGGAACAATGCCATGCATGTGTCAGAAATAATCTGAAATATTGTGATCTATTGTTGTGCCAATTTTGGATGAAATCCATTCGTTAGTATAGAAGTTACATGTATTTAAAAATTGGTCTTATCAGCAGGCTTAGAATTATGTTGGTAGCACTGACGTATATTAGTTACCCCAGATTAATCTAAAATATCAGGTACTATACGTGTGCATTGCTTACAGCTGTCGGCTTGCATACTATCTGCTATATTGATATTTAGATAAAGAAATAGAGAGAGCATTCATTAACAGTTGTCAGCCCTGGTAGCTCTTAAGAATACGCTCAGTCATGTCTGTTTATGCACACACAGTACATACGAAATTTGGTTGAAATCCAATTGATAGTGTAGAAGTTACATCTATTTGAAAATTGGATTTATCAGCAGGCTAAGAATCCTATTGGCAACACTGCCATGTATGGCCTCCAGGTAATTAAACTGAAATATTATTATCTATATGTGTGCCAATTTTGGAATAGCTCCCATGCATACCTTCCAAGATATCCAACATGGAGCTAAAATTTAAATTGCGGGTTATCAGCAGTTGGTAGCATTGACATCATTCCCAAATATGGGCTTGAGATATTTAGGAATAGATCTTTACTCACACCAAATTTGGTTTCGATTGATGCATCCGTTTAGGAGTTGATAGGGGGGAGGGGGGGGGGGGGGAGACATACACACACACACACACAGAGACAGAAGGACAGACAGGCAGACATTTGCCCGGATCGATCTCATAAGTCTACTTTTTCCTCATTTTTGCAAAATGTGAAAAGTAGACTAAAAATAGGCTTATGAGATCACCTTTTTTCCGTTTGTGTGTATGTGTGTGCGTATGTGTGTCCCCCTGTAATAACTTCTAAACGGCTGGAGCGATTTAAAATGAAACTTGATAAAGATATAGAACCTTTTCGGCCGAGCTCAACCGTGTACTTCAAATTTTATTACGTCTCACCAATCCAACATGGCGGCAGTGCGAAATATTTCTCCGCCATTCTATATCTCCGAAACTATTACCGATATCACCCAGAAATGTTGTGGGGTGATAAAGGACACTACTTGAAGTTTACCTATGAGAGGCACTACTAGAAGTTTACCTATGAGACTTTCGAAAACCTGTTAACTTCAAAACGAATATGGCGGCCAAAGGAAGTAGAAACCTTTAAATAGACTTTTCTCGCGATTTAACCATCCAAACGCAATGAAACTTGATGCAGCAAATGTATATACACATTGTAATGCACTGGATCTAACTTAGTTCAATTGTTTACACAATCTCAAGATGGCGGCTGTGCGAAATATTTCACTGGCATTCTATATCTCCGAAACTATTACAGATATCACCATGAAATTGTGTGCCGTGATAAAGGGCACTACTACAAGTTCATCTATGTAACCTTCAAAAAACCTGTAAAGTTCAAAACGAACATGGCGGCCAAGCGAAGTTGAACCATTCTAATGGACTTTCTTCGCGATTTAACCATCTGAGCGCAGTGAAATATGGTACAGTAAATGTTTATACACATTGTAATGCCACTGGCATTTAATTTAGTTCAATTGTTTACATAACCACAAGATGGCGGCTGTGCGAAATAATAAAATTAAGTTTTCATTTCTTGTGTCGTAATCATGCGAACAAAGTGAAAGTTTGAATGATGAACCTACCCAATATTTTTTATTTAATGGTCCATAACTCTATGACCTATAGATATAGCAATCCAATATGGCGACCATCCGATATATTTAGACGGTTTTCAACATCTACGAATCTATTACAGCAATAAAAATGATTCTTTTTTATGTTTTTAGAGGCTATAAACATAAGTTCACCTATGGGACTTTCAATAAGCTGGTGGGCACAAATCCAACATGGCAGCGACGCGATGTATAAACATTCAATTGGACGTTTCTCGCGACTCATCCGAGTGCAGTGAAACTTGGTACGGTAAATGCTTATACAAATGTTAATTCACTGGCGTCTATTTTATTTCAACTGTTTTCGTAACCATAAGATGGCAGCTGTGCGAAATTTTAAAATCACGTTTTTGTTTCTTGTGTCCTAATCATGCGATTGAAGTTTGAATATTACATCTACAGAATAATCTTCTTGTAACAGTACAGAATACTCTAAGACCTACATATACAAAAGTTTTACATGGTGACCATTCGAAATATTTAGACGGTTCTCAATATCTACGAATCTATTACAGCAATCGAACCGAAATTGTGTATGTTGATAGAGGCAATTAACATAAGTAGGATATATGAAAATAGGCTGAATAGTTCTTCACGGAACTACTTGTCTTAATTCAGGTAATGATTGGTGTATATTTTTACGACCTTTTATATGTTTCTAAGTATATAACTTTGTTTCATTTGAGATAGGCCTGCTTATTATTTTATTTCAATTTGTATTTGAAATTTTTCAAAGTCATCGCCATCATTCGGAAATACTAACACACTTCACTGAGCGTTAAAGCTTTACTTGTATTTCTCTTCGTTCAAAGAGCTAGCCATATTTATCACCAAATAATTAGCTCCGAGCAAGAGCGTAAGTAAGTAAACACAACTTCAAAAGATCGTACGCACGGTAGGCCAGCTGACAGCAGCATTTTCAAAGAATACATATTATGAATTCAGTTATTCACGGAACTTAAACACATCAATATAACCAGAGAGATAATGATTACCGCATTGTCTTGGTTACAACAGTAACAGCGTTGAGTGCTGGATATAATAACACAAATTTTATAAAAAATGGTGTTGATAGATCTGCTCGTGGCATTATTAGCATTTTTAACAGAAGCTTCGTCGGCCTATAATCGCTCTCTGTCTCTATGAAGGTTAAGGCTGTGCAATAATGAGGCTTACTAGGGAAGGTGAGGAGTGAGTTTCCTTACTGATCTAGTATAGCTTCGGTAGCGTAGTGGATAGCATGCTGAGCTTCTATGCCCAAGGTCACGGGGTCAAACCCGGCCGAAGTCAACGGATTTTTTAAGAGCGTTCAAAATCCCTCTGTATGCCTTCCTATGGAGGGGAAGTAAAGCCGGCGGTCCCATGTCATAGATTTATGGCATGATAAAGAACCTTCCACTAATTACACTTGTGTGAAGCTAAATAATAGGTCATCTTTGACTAACGCTCTTAGTTTCCAACGTTCGTCGCCAGGAGCCGACTGCGGTGGCATCTAGTAACAACGTTCATAACTAGTTGGTTGTTGACGGTGGCGTTTGGTAGCAAAAGTTGGAACTACTTAAACATCGAATGTATGCAGTCCTTACTTGAATTCAAAACAGATAACGCACACTAATACAGTCATCACAATTAACATCGGTTATCAGACAGATTCTACACACACAAAGTACACGGGTCTACATGACCACGTTGTCGCAGCCCCTAAACTGAGGAACCAGCCAACCGATCTCGTAAAGCAGTACTGATCACTTTTAGCAGTTCATTTTAGAGTATTCACAGGCACTCGTTGTGCTCCGAAGGCTATTACTTAACTCAACCCATGCCTCAGTAACTTCCGTAGAACCACAGCCATGACAGCGATTGAGATAAGAGTGGTAAGCCACAGTTTTGGTCTAGCCTGTAGCAACAAAGAAAAGCTGAAACACTACACGGTCAATGAAAAAATGTAAAATAATATGAATATACTGTGATTATCGACTTACCAGGTGTTGGAGTCCCATATCTCGGTCCAGAAGGCTGCTTACTGTGCCTCTCAATTGGAAGGTAGTCTTCAGATATTGATTGCTCTCTTCCTGATCGCGCAGAACGTTTCCGCCTCACACTTCCTGTATCAGTGGAGCATTGGCCACAAGTCACGCCGATGTCACACTGGATTGTTCAACAATACGAGGACTGCACTGAGTCGAACCAGGAAACACCCAGCAATAACTTACTATTACACCTTCACTGAAGAATGAATTAGGTATTTGTAACCAATCCACAAAGCAAAAACCCTGAAAGAGAACAATATTTGGAAATTATTACATCTGCATTTTAAGAGTTATTGTACGCTAATGAATAATACGGAGAAGTACGGTTATTTAGGCCGGTATTACACTATCAAAGAAATTTGTCAAATAAATTTTATAAAATATTTTATAAAATTGAACTCTTATAAAAGTTATACAAAGCAATCATCACACCATTACACTATATCAAATATTTTATCATAGTTCACCAAAATGGATGATGAGCAGTTCCTTGTTCACTTTACTGTATTACGGTAGTTGTAATTCTGTAGTGGCAATACTGGTATATAAATGAAACGGAAAGATAAAGTGAACGTCTATCGGTTAAACCATGGGTCGCCCACATTGAAGTGTATTACAAATAAAATCTTAGTGAAAGAGCTGCAGTACGAGCACTTGAAAAATAACTTTAATATTTAATTATTAACAATTATGATGAAATGAATGATGGTGACGTTCCAAAAACCACTGCCCAGCAAAGAAAATCGAAACATAAGAAGTAAAAATCACGCATTAAGTGGGATTCGATCCCAGGTCCTCTTGAACTAGAGTCGAGCGCTCTACCCATTCCGCTAACTAGACACTCCCATGTTAGTGTTAGATGCATTACATACTGGTAAAGATATGATGATGATAATAATTGTTGTTTTAAGGGGCCTAACATCTAGGTTATCGACCCCTGAAAGGTAAGGATAAAGTCCTTATTTACACTCATTTGTAATATCATAAGTGTAATTGAAAAATTATAACACAAATATTTTAACATAAAATGCACTACTATTCAAGGCAGTCGCCTCCGTAGCGTAGCGGTCAGCATGGTTAGCTGCCGCCCCGGAGGTCCTGGGTTCGATTCCCGGCTCTGCCACGAAATTTGAAAAGTGGTACGAGGACTGGAATGGGGTCTACTCAGCCTCGGGTGGCCCAAATGAGTAGAGGGGGTTCGATTCCCCCTCAGCCATCCTCGAAGTGGTTTTCCGTGGTTTCCCACTTCGTCTTCGGGCAAATGCCGGAATGGTACTGCCCCCGTAATTGAATTATGTAGAGACCACGGTGGCTATATTTGAAATTATGATTAGAGTTATGGCTGTCATAGTTATGACGTGGGTAGTCATGACGTAAGCACGGATGACGTAAATGTTATGCCAGCAAGCTACTTGAGCTGAGATTCTCAGTGACGTCAGCATTTTAGTCCAGAATGTTCCAAGATGTACGACGCAGTCGCAGGAAACGAGGAATTCTGCTGAGGAAGAAACTATGCTATTGGAGGAGAGGCATGAACCAATGAACGATAGTTTAAAGGAAGACGGAGATTGCTGAAACTATGGTATTTTTATGACTTTTTGAATGCAGAATTGTGGAAATCCATTTGCAGTAAAAGCATTGATTTGGAATTTTGATGAAATTTATTTTCAGTTTTTGAATTTTGAAAATCCGTCATGTATTAACGAAGTTGGAAGTTCTAGCGATGACGTAGTATCACGCTTTGGAAGGGATGGTAACGCCCCTCGTGAAGGTAATAAAAGGGCTTGCGCAGAAGAGAGGAGTCTCTTCTCTTCTCTTCTCTTTCGTTCGCTGATCATTCTGAGATCTAATGCTCAGATCATCGAAGTATTTGTGAAAGTCATTTTCTTATATATTCAATATAGTGAGACATCAAAGTGAACAGCAAGTGAAAAGAATCGTTTTTATAACGCGTGGCGAGGCCACTATGTTAACGAGATACAGGTCAAACTAGGTGAAGTTGAAACGGACCTTAGAAAGCTTCTTTAAGTTTAGCTTCAAACAGTTAGCGGTCTACGATAACATAATTGTATTGTGCAGTACTACATGCAATTATAGAAAAAAGCTGAACAATTTCGACCGAGTACTTCAAAAGATATTAGCAATATTATACGACTGGCAAAAGTGATTATCTCGCCACTAGAGAAACACTTTTGTATAAGCAAGGCTAACGCTGCGAGTGGAGTAGAAAGACTTCAGATTGCTTGCTTACAGAACGATACAGTATAATGGAGCATTTGAATACGGCAGTTTGTTCTTCTGACACTACAACTGAAGTGCAGATGGAAGGCTAAGAAGGCTTATTGCAATTGGGACATACTTCATTGGAGTAAGATAGCGACATGGAACTTCGCTAATTGCTATTCCACACAAGCGAACATGCGGTGAATACCATCTACACCCATGTTTCGTAAGTAAAGGCTGAATACCATCGAACAGCCATAGAAACAATTTCATACTCTGAATATGAATAATTTCTTCGGAAATTTCTACAAAACGTCATGATGATTGTCTACTGGAACTTCAGGGAATTTTTCAAGAGAGGTCAGGGTAGTCCCGACTCACAAGGAAGATTATTGCCGGAAGGATGTCTATTCGTCTTCGAGGAGCAGAGCGATTCACGGAGAAGGAAGCAGTTCGATTCTCCGAGGGTGCTATTTCCTATTTCGAGGATGGAGCTCAGCTTTAACGTGGTGAAATGGATCCATCAGCAGTCTTCTTTGGGGAATTTTCCTCTGGAACGTCAATCGGCAGATAAGGTAGTCGTGAACGTTTATTGTATTTGAGTAACCTAGTAATGTTTGAGCAACCATTTTTCCCATATTTTTATCCTCATGTATTTTTGCCTTATTTTCTTGTTGAGATTCTTATTCTCAGTACACCTTGATGAGTTTTGCATTTTTCGACGATTTATTAAGACATTGTTATGTCATGGGCATAGTTAACGATTTTGAATCAGTTGAGACTGATATTTAGATTTTTCAGTAATTAATATTTTTTTTTTGTAGTCACGATTTGACTGTATGTTAATGATTTTTATGGCAGATTTAAATTCAGACAGCGTGTCACTTTATTAAAGTAATTCAACCCCAGTTTAATTACTTTGAACAATTTTCTGTCATCATCAAGAAGGAAGAACATTTAAATGATTTTAGAGCGTTAAAATCTTACGTTATCGACGATCTTGGAAATACTAGTCGTTATTTGTATTGATTGCAACACAGACATTTATCGTCAGTTATGAATGAACATTGCATCATAGACAATTTTGTGAAAGAGTAATGTTAATAATGAATTATTGAATGCATTAAAGTCAAGTACTTTTGTTAGAAGTTTTTCTCAATTAGAGAATTATATAACGATGTTTGCATTCCCCAGTCTAAGTGGATTCTATTCGACTACTTTGCATTTAGTCGCACTTTATTTGAAGATAGTATTTTCATACTGCAATTTTCTTTTAAGATGTTAATCTTAAATTTTGATAGACCAGATAGGCGTATATAAGCGTATTCACTATTAAATTTGTTTGTGATTGGCAAGTTTTGACTTCATTTCAGTTCATGAATGAAATCTACGAAGGTTAAATAGAAAAACAGTTTTGAAACTATTATGATTATAAAATTTTTAAGTAGAACTATGAATGTATAATCGCTAGTGCAGCGCGTGTTAAAAGTCGCTGAGATATAATGCCCTTGAATAATGAAGGAAGTTCCCACAGGAATAAATGTTAAAGAATTATTTGTGGAAGTTTTGTAAGTGATGTGAAAGTTGTAAATGCCATATAGATTAATATATGATGATTTTGGGCATATTTTTAATGCAGATTGTGCATTAACTTGTTAGCGAAGGATTTTCCGCTGGAGTAAGATTGTTATAGTTCGTTGAAAATTAATCAAGTGATTTACTGTTATAATTAACACGAGTTTTGAAAGAATTTGAGACAAGATGTTGAATGAAGGTTGCCGTCACAAATCATTATTAAAAACTTTATTAAATCAGATTGTGACATTGATATGTATAACTAACCTTCATTGGTCGATTATATTAAACAGGATTATAAAATTACCAACCGAATGAACATGTGGCTAATGTATTTATTAAATTAATAATTTAAACAATTTAAATATTAATATTGTAAATAATTGTTGTAAATATTTTTGAAAATAATATGAAACGAGAGTAATGTTAAAGGCGTGCTTATAATATTTTTATTGTCTTTGACAAATATTATAAACAATTTCTAATTGTTATAAATAATTTTGTGATTTTGTTATAAACATTTAAGAGCTATTTAAACATTTGGATTGAAGTTAACAAGTTTAAGAAATTAATGTAACGATCCATTAGGATGTGATCAAAGTACTTGAAAGATTTGCGTAAATATAATGTGAGTTGTCTTGTAAGACATTTAAAAGCTTGAGAGTGCAGGCTGGATTCTTACGTAACATAGCGTGTGAGAAGGGAGTGCATTTGACCAGTATGCGTCAGGCTGGAAGGTAGCCCGCAGCTGTGTCAACATATGGTTTTCAGAGAGTGAGGTCGTACACTCCGGCCTTGCGACTATAAATACCATTCTCTTGTTTATTAAAAGGAAACAAATGCTCTATATATGTCACACCCTGACGTCCTTTTCCAATCCAATAGTGTTATGAATATTACGGTATTTGGAGCTCTTGGGAGCTAAAATGTTTTAGATCATGTTGTATAATAATTTTGCAAGTCCTACTGGAGGACGTAGTCAGATTGACTTGGGCTACTGATAGCCACGTATATTTTGTTGTGTTAGGAAAATCAGACCCTTTATTAGAAATAAAGCTTTTGTACAGTTCAAAGTTCTCGTCTTCGTTTCTGGTTCATTTTTAAATGTCATGGCGGAGATTATTGTGTGAACAGACTTTTAGTGATCCTGTTGTCAACTCAAACCCCGAGATAATTAAGAGGTAAGCAACGGTAAGTATAATCCCCCGTCTATTTTGGTGTGTTCCACAATGATTTCCAGTGAATTTCTGTGCTCTTATCTCGATAGTATCTGTCAGTGCCATTTTCATTGATGTAACTGTGCCGGTGCGATTGATTATTGGCAATCCGATTGAGGGGGCGGATATCTGACAGCCTACTATCCAGGTAAACGGGGACAGTACCTTCTTCAAGGCCACGGCCGCCTCCTTCCCTCTTCCTTGTCTATCCATCCCTTACCTTCCCTCATGAGGCCCCTGTTCGCATTGCAGGTGAGGCCGCCTGGGCGAGGTGCCAATTCCACCTCACCAGTTGTATCCCTTCCGATTCGATGTTTCCAGCTCTAGGACACTGCCCGTAGAGGCGGTAGTGGTGAGATCCCTCGCTGAGTCCGTGGGCTCCACCATCCTGGAGGGTAAACGACTAAAAAAAAAAAAAAAAAAAACTATTCACGGCTTATTTCAGCCTATTTAATTATTTCTTCCTCTTTATATCCTGAAATGCGCGTCCTTTGTGTGCAGCGCATATAGCCTCGGCTATTTTTACCTACGGTTTCTGTCTATTATTTATATTTTACATTGTATAACATTCATTGTGTAACATATTATGTAACATTTCATGCATTTCACACTCTGATTTGAGAATATTTGCTGTGCTAATATTCCAGCTGTTATGAGCCGCCATTTTGGTTTGAATCTTTTATCAAAGATAGCAAGCATGATGCTCAAACATTTTATAAAATAAATTTTATAAAACCACCTTTTATAAAAGATTTCCCCATTACACTGTCATATCTTTTATAAAATATCTTTCATCAAAGATCTTTGACAAATTTCTTTGATAGTGTGATACCGGCCTTAGTGATACTGGTAATTTTGTGATAAACTGTTGAACGAATGCCACCGCAAAAGTGGAAGAGTATAAGGATTATACCTGAGTTGGCGCATAGGAAAAACCCAAGACGCTCTGCTGACAACAGGTGAGCTCAAGAATAGAATATGTTTCGTGGTGGCATTCGTTTAATAGTTTATCACCAAATTACCTGTATCACGAAATAATCTTACTTCTACATCATATTGTTTGTATTTCGGCTTCGGTGGTGTATTCGGTGGCATGCTGAACTGCTATTCCCAAGATCTAGGGCCCGGCCGAAGTCGTCGGATTTTTAAGAACGTTAAAATCCTTCAGTATGTCTTCCTTCGGATGGAGAGTAAAACCGGCGAGCCCATGTCAGATTTATGGCATGAAAAATAACCTACAACTGCAATTGGTAGTGTGTAGATAAATTCGTAACTTATTTGATTGAGCGTTTCTAATCAAGTTCCACCGTTCACCGCTGAGCGACAGTGTCAGTGACAGTGCGTCTGCTAGCCAAAGTTGGAACTACTTGAAATTTAACTTGCCCAGTTTCACTCATTCATTCATTTCATCTTTATTTAACTCCTCTCATGAGGTTGGCGCCAGGAAGGGCATCTGGCCGTAAAAGCCATCCATCACATAGAATTTCATCACATCTCATCCCAGCCCCCGTTCAAAAGGTGATTAATAAGAGATAGCCATACATTGTTTGTCTTAAAAAAAAATGCGACCAAGGGTATTGTCTTGCTAGCTTAAAGTGAAACTTATGTTTGGTTGAAACATAATATGTACTATCTGATATTTCTTACGCTAAACACTTTGAAATATCACAGAAAGTTAGTTTCGCTGAATAATTTTCCATATTTCCATTAGATATGGGCATTTAAAGTTGAAGTCATAAGAGGGGCGTGGAATCCATGTCCTTGTGACAGTTCGGCGCGACACGCTTCAGTTCTTATTCGGCTTTTTACTCGCGTCTGCGGTCTTTTAGGAAGAATGCAGTTCATATTCCCTCCGTCAGATGGTAGAGTAATGCATTTGACAAAGCTTTGAAGAGTATTCATTCTTTGATATCCAAGAATACTGCAACTATTGTTGGTATACATCTGTTTGCTATCTGTGTTTACCTTTTGCTAGTTATACTTTCCAAAGAAGATAGGAATTATGCCACGTCTTAGTCCTAGAAGGTATAAGAAACATCGGTTTACCAGAAACTAACAGGAGAATACAATTTGTGTTGTTGTTGATTCATTTATGGCTGTGGTTCCCAACCCACAGATGTCTGCGAACCATTCAGCCTGAAATTAAATCATGTACCCCCACCAAACTCCCAATCAGTTGTAACCCTTCCTCAGCGCCTTATCAGAAACAAAATTCAAAGGTGGTTGAGTAGGACAGTTAATTAGTATACAATACAACTTCATTACACATAATTTAATTAATCAAAATTACTTGTTTATTAAGTAGAGCCTCCGTGGCTTAGGCGGCAGCACGCCGGCCTCTCACCGCTGGGTACGTGGTTCAAATCCCGGTCACTCCATGTGAGATCTGAGCTGGACAAAACGGAGGCAGACAGGTTTTTCTACGGGTACTCCGGTTTTCCCTGTCACAATTTCATTCCAGCAACACTCTCCACTATCATTTCATTTCATCTGTCATTAATTTAATCATTGCCCCAGAGGAGTGCGTCAGGCCTCGGCAGCCGGCACAGTTACTATCCTCGCCGCTAGATGAGGGCTTCATTCATTCCATTCCTGACCCGGTCAGAGACTGGAAGCAGGCTGTGGATTTTCATTTTTTCACTTGTTTATTAAGTATAGCCCACATGGCATAACAAGTCCAAATACTCGTTTATGTTGAAACAATAATTTCGTGTAAAAAGGACGTAAGATATTTAAAAACATACTGTAAGTTTCTCAGTTAGACTTTTGTGCACGAATGCATTTGACAAGCTGAGGAATTGTGGGAGTTACGCTCTTATAGAGCTAACCTCAAATAACTGTTTGCACCTAGCCGATTTCTTCGTTTGTTTTTAATCAACAATAAAGTCAAGAACCCCTGCTCCCTGCTCTGAATGTCCATTTGGCACATTCTGGAAAGGTTCATATCTCAAGGCCACGGCCGCCTCCTTCCCAATAATATTTCCTAAATTAAAAATACACACACTAGTATATTATGGTGTTTGAAGCCATTTTCAGTGTTGCCTTAGTAAACAAAATTTTAATGCTATCACCGACTGAAAAGCATCAAAATTTTGCGCACTAGTACACCTATCAAACGAATTCCATACACAATCAAATACACGGGGCTAAATCTCCACCAAATCGTCTGCCCCTAAAAAATAAGAAAACAACAACAAGCCCCAATACAACAACTGAATTGTTTCAAGTATTATAGGGGTTGTTGTTCTCTTCTCAGTACAGAAAAAGCACAACATTGCAACTGTGTATATTAACATTTCTGGGAGTTATAAGACAATAGATATCCTGTAGAAAACAACTTTTACGAAAAGCTAATGATAACTCACCGAAGTGTTAGAGAGTTCTAAAATACCGAGTCACTTCAGGTTATAACGTTGATAGAATTACAAAAGATTCAAGAAAACTGATTAATAAGAAACACTTATTAGTTATTTTTTGTCGTGTGGCCTCCCTAGAGGCCGAGTGCAGGTCTTTCTAGTCGACGACCGTGGGTGACCTTACGCCGGAATGAGACATGGAATGGATGAAGATGAATGAAACTGGGCAAGTATGTGGAAGGAAGCGACCATGGCATGTCAGAAGGTACCGTCCCAGCATTTGCTTGGTGTTGAAATTGGGGAAACCACGGAAAACCATTTCAAGGTCGGCCGACGGTGGGGCTCGGACCCACACGTCTACCGAGTCAGCAGAGAACTTGGCCCCATGTCCTAACGCTGCGCTTTAGCGAGGGGCGTACTAACTTATATTGATTTACACTTTATTTTTTTCTACTCAAATGAAGTATATTACACATCAGTTGTTACGTCCACCATCTCAACATAATCTCCTTGTAACTTAGGGCACTTTCGCCATCTCCAGACATTCGTGAAACCATTCTTTCGGAGTGCTGTGTATCTATACTTTGACAGCTCTGTCCAGTTCTGCAAAATCCGCAAAACGGCGTCATGCAATGGAAGCATAGGCGCAGTCCACCGCCAAAGAAATGTAGAACAGTGGCATCAGTTGGTAAGCGAATAGCGACAGTGTTCTTGGACACAAAGGGCATCATCCTCATTGACTGGCTGGAATTGGGGGCCACGATTAACAGTGCAGTAAATGTGGCAACCCTTAAGCGCTTACGTCGTGCCATTCCAACTAAGCGGCCAGGAAAATGGGCTGAAGATGTACTTCTGCAACATGACAATGCTCGCCCCCACACTAGCCGAGAGACCACCACTGCCATTGATCAAATGGGATTAAGGGTGCTGTCAGAGCCACCGTACCCTCCCGACTTGGCACCAAGTGATTATCACCTGTTCGGAAACAGGAAGAAACCTCTGGACACAGCTGTCAAGGCGTGGGTACGCAGCACTCCGAAAGAATGGCTTCAGGAATGTCTGGAGAGACTGACACATCGATGGCAAATGTGCATAAAGTTACAAGAAGATTAAGTTGAGAAGGTGGACGTAACAACTGATGTGTAATGTAGTTCATTTGTGTAGAAAAAATAAAGTGTTAAACAATATAATACGCCCCTCGTAGTACATGTTAATATATAAATTACCCTGTGGCGTAGCCTTGCTCGTTAAATATTTGCACTACAGCCGCGAGGCAGCTGCAGAAAGTCCGGAGATCGGAGGTTCGGATTCCAGCGCTGACAGCGGCTATCCTGATTATGGTTTTTCCCTGGGGTTTCCCACACTCCCACGAACTAGTTCTCTTCTTCGTCTTCTTCTTCATCAATAGTCCGTAGCAAAATACAGTATATGGAAATCCACAACCTGTTTCCAGTCGACCGACCGAGTGAGGAATGGAATGAATTAAGCCCCCATCTAGTGGCGAGGATCTGAACTGTGCCGGCTGCCGAAGCCTGTCGCACTCCTCTGGAGCAATGATTAAATGAATGACAGATGATATGAAATGAAATTGAAGAGCGTTGCTGGAATGAATGTTGTGACAGGGAAAACCAGAGTACCTGGAGGAAAACCTGTCTACCTCCGCTATGTCCAGCACAAATCTCACATGGAGTGACCGTGATTTGAACCACGGACTCAGCGGTGAGAGGTCGGCGTGCTGCCGCCTTAGGCACGGAGGTTGGTTCTTAAGTTTAGGGGCTGCGACAACGTGGTCATGTAGCCCCGTGTACTCTGGGTGTGTGTAGAATCTGTCTAATAACCAGTGTTAATTGTGATGACTGTATTAGTAGGCACGGAGGCTAAACAATATACTGTATACATAAATCTTAATCAAGTGTAATTTATTTCAGGTTATTTTTCACATATTCCAGTGATTGAAATAATTTTTGTGTTGACCGACTGAAATCTACAATATTAATTGTTGAGATAAATACAATACTTGAACTAATTACCCGTCAGTCCATGGACTTAGAAGTCTTCTCTTTTCACCACAGAAGAACAGTTCCATCACAAGTGAAGTAGTTCTTAGTCAATGCTTCGCCTCTCACGACAACGACACTTGTGTACTGTTGAAAGGATGTATGGAGATCCTGTTATCTGAAGGCAGGACGCACGGTGTGCGAGCAGAGGTGGGACTGTTGCGTTGCCCCCTTCAAGACCTTGGTCGGCCACCCAACCATCACGTCAATTGATTCTGTTGCTTCCTGTCTTAACAAATACACCAAATTAAAGCATGTCCATTGACATCGAAAGTTCTCCTGCGCGAAATTTTGAGCACGACCCCCACCCAGTGGTGGCCGATATATTAAAGGGGGGGGGGGAGGGGGCAGGGAGAGGGTTATTGGCTTATCATGAACGTCATAATATATTGCTTGATATGTAGTATCCGTTTTATTATTAACTAGCCGGGTATTGTCATTTTACAGAGAGCTACTATGGAAAACTAAAAATCACTTGCCTTGCATGCAATTGGATAATGTCCGTGAGCCCTCGTCCACCTCTTTGACGCGGGATTGTCAATCGCTCTACAGCTGATTTAGGTTGGAGACATCTGTGTTTTGTTAAGATGGTACGTGCCCTAATTAGGATGTTCTCCAAGTCAGTCTGCGTCCATTTGATAATACCGAAAGTGTATGTCAGAGCAGGAATAGCATAGGTATTAATAGCATTAAAGGTGTTCTTTCCATCCAACTTTGTTTTTAAAATCTTGTTAAGGAGTTGATTGTAGATAACTACGGTTCTATCTTTAATACCTTTATGATCTATTCGATTAGATTGCAGGAGACCAAGATATTTCTAGGTCTCATTACCTTCCTTAGGCTTTATGAAACAACCGTCATCAAGTTGAAATGCTCGGGCCTCTAATTTTCCACGCCGAATGGTGAGGGTGCGACACTTATCTAGTCCGAAGGACATTCCAATATCAGAAGAAAATGAAGCAGTTATTGCAATTAGATTGTCGATGTGTTTCTCAGAGGATGTATATAGTTTAATGTCATCCATATACATCAAATGAGAAATTTTGTATTTCATCATACCGTGGTGCTTAATTGGAAAACCACACTTGGCATTGTTCAGCAAGGATGATAGCGGATTGAGCGCCAAACAGAACCATAGAAGGCTCAAGCTGTCACCCTGAAATATACCTCTTTTGATTTGAATAAATCCCGATTCCATACATGTGTCTCCATTAGACATTAATAAATTATTATTATTATTATTATTATTATTATTATTATTATTATTATTATTATACCGACAGCAGTGGCTACGCTGGTTAAAGCGCAGCGTTAGGTCATGGGGCCAAGCTCCCTGCTGACTAGGTAGATGCGTGGGTTCGAGCCCCACCGTCGGCCGTCCTTGAAATTGTTTTCTGTGGTTTCCCATTTTCAACACCAGGCAAATGCTGGGACGGTAACGTCTGCCAGGACACGGCCGCTTCCTTCCACAACCTTGCCCAGTTTCATTCACCATCATTCATTTCATCTCTCATTAACTCCTCTCATGAGGTTGGCGTCAGGAAGGGCATCCGGCCGTAAAAACCATCGCCACAACGACTTCCATCGCATCTCATCCCCGACCCCGTTGGAAAACGGGAATAATAAGGGGTAGACATACACACATTATTATTATTGTTGTTATTATTATTATACGTCTTTCAGAAGTAATATTTATATCAATGATACGCCCAGTTAACATTGCGGCCTCCTCTGCCTCTATACACCTTGATACATTACTATTTTCACGGTTGTACGAAGTAACAGAATAATTGAAAAGACTGCCATCTATCGGTTAAATTATGAACCTGTCTTGACCGTCTCATTAGTTGATATTAACTCTTCGATTACAAAAATGCACCCCGCTCCGTAGGCCGGTGTATTATGTGCATTTAGGAACGCAGTCTGAGGGCAATAATGCATGGAGAAGAGATGACGAGCCAGAAGAAGTAGACGCAGATTTATGGAGCTAACATTGTTTGATATATTTTCTAAATTTCCCTGTGTTAATTAACCCACAATGGGTCGCGTCACTGTCTTTCGTATTTCTACCTAGGCAAGAAGCCTTTTAAGATGTGTTAATCATTTCAATCAATTATGTACGTATGATTCCTGATGTCCATGACCTTCAAGAACGTCTCCCAAGGAAGGAGCTAAGTCATATCTATTTTGAAGTTGTAGTTCTGATTGCTTATATGTGTGATGAAGATGACTCTTCGATATACTGTAGTATGTCCTCCCCACTTTAAGAACAGTAGGAGGCAGGGTGTATGTAACCCCATCACTTCTGGTGCACCCTAGATATTGCTACACCCTCAGGAGCTCATGGCTGGTGAGTTCTGGAGTTGGCGACCCCGAGGGTTTTCTGAGCTGGGTCCGGTTTTCTCCCCTTTTATCCATTACCTGTGGGGAGAACCCTCTCCTCTTTCACTTTCCTATCTGCCTTTTATGGCTCTCCTTCCTTCCAAGTCCCTCAATCCGCATTCTTCGAGGATTGAGGGCATTTCTTTTCCTCCTGTCCTTTATTTTCCTTATTCTCCTTTTGTTTTCCATTTTAGGTAGATTTCATTAGAAAGCTAACTATTGCAATGGGTCCCCTGTTTCGACTTCCGGAAAATTTCGACATATCTTCGCGTTTCACATCCCCCAGACCCCAAAACCACCGTCAGTTCAAAAGTTTATATATATATATATATATACAGTCTGGTCCACCAGCCCCTTATTATTTTTGGAGGAAGGCAACCCAACTAACGCGTATATCACAGTCATCCTAAAAACATCAGTACCTGCTCCTTTACGTCCATTGTACAACTTTAGCGTTGAGTACATCCTCGCGAATATAGTATAAATCAATAGTGGCAGTGTTCATTCAATGGCCTCAAATATAATGCATGATTGAAACGATCAGAGCTCCGAATAACACCTTCTTACGTTTGGACAGGAAGTGTCAACGAATAGATTCAATATGTGCCAGCAATACCCCCCCACGGTTCTCGGTAGCTATGGTGGCTAATTCAAGAATTGCTAGAGTAGCGTCAACGAAGTCGCGTTGTAGTAGGTTAGAACCTAGAACTAGTACAATTATTTTTTTTGCTTAATGTCGTTTATTGTGGATGTATTATGGACGCATATCTATCTATTCCATCGAGTGATTTTTTATTTGGTCCTCAAAAGGACCATACTTATCCGATGGTACGCAGCCAGGTTGGACTACATAATTATCTGTAGGACGAAAGCAAGGTATCCTGTATTTTCAAGGTAGCAAGTGTTCGAAATTTTGACCACCTTTGTTTAAAGGAAAACTCCGACTAAATCAGACGACCCACATAACAAATAGATTTGTTATGTGGGTAGGCTCACGAATAAATACATCAGACCGAAACTATAATTTCTTTCAACGGCGTCTGTGCGAAAAGCGCTTGCTATACACATAGTTAGTTAGTGAGGTTTTAATGGGCGGAACTTCGAGGTCATCTGCCCCAAACATACAGTAAATACAGATAATTATAACATTATTGGTTTTACGTCCCTTTTAACTGCTCTGGCTTTTAAATACGCCGGAGTGCCGGAATTTTGCTCCGAAGGGGATCTTCAACGTGCCAGTAAATCTACTGACACGGCTCCATCGCATTTTGCGCACCCTCAAATGCCAGCTGACTGCGCCAGGATAAGAACCTGCAACCTTGGGCACAGCAAGCGAGAACGTTACCCCTGAGCCTCGCAGCAAGACAGTAATTACAGAACGTGTCATATTATTATAAATATTGAACTATTAAAATTCTAATTATCACGAACAGAGTCGCCTCCGTTGCGTAGTAGTCAGCATGATTAGCTGCCACCCCGGATGTCCTGGGTTCGATTCCCGGCTCTTCCACGAAATTTGAAAAGTGGTATGAGGACTGGGACGGGGTCTACTCAGCCTCGGGTGGTCCAAATAAGTAGAGGGGGTTCGATTCCCAACTCAGCCATCCTCAAAGTGGTTTTCCGTGGTTTCCCACTTCACCTACGGGCAAATGCCGGGATGTTACCTACCGTACGGCCACGGCCGCCTCCTTCCCGATTCCTAGCCTATCCCTCCCGATATTCCCCTCCCTTCCCATCCCTCAAGAGGACCCTGTTCGTTTTGCAGGTGAGGCTGCCTGGGCGAGGTCCTGGTCCAATCTCCCCAGTTGTATCCCCCTGACGAAATGTTTCAAGCTCCAGGACACTGCCCGTAGAGGCGGTAATGATGGGATCCCTCGCTAAGTCCGTGGGAAAATCTAACCTGGAGGGTAAAATCGGAAAAAAAATTGAACAGTATTTAAGGAAAATAACCATTTAAATGATATAAGAAAATAACTTTCCCTATCGTCTTCGTAGATAATGTGAACAAAACCAAGTTGAAATCTTGCTGTACGAGGTAGGGAGGGTATAATAAGATAGTTAAAAAGAATTTTAAAAATCTGCCGTTGGATAGTCTTGAACCCGGGATCTTCGAAAGAGCGAGCGGGCGCAATAACACTTGCACACATTTCCAACACACTCTGGAGGTTTTTGTTGCGCTTCTTATTAACGCGTATGGTAAAATATTCAATTATTACAGTTAGATCTTAAAAACTACCGACAGTAGTGGCTACGCTGGCTAACGCGCAGCATTAGGTCATGGGGCCAAGCTCTCTGCTGACTCGGTAGACGCGTGGGTTGAGCCCCACCGTCGGCCGTCCTTGAAATGGTTTTCCGTGGTTTCCCATTTTCAACACCAGGCAAGTGCTGGGACGGTACCTTCCGACAGGCCACGGCCGCTTCCTTCCACGTCCTTGCCCAGTTTCATTCACCATCATTCATTTCATCTCTCATTAACTCATCTCATGAGGTTGGCGTCAGGAAGGGCATCCGGCCGTAAAAACCATCGCCACAGACTTCCATCGCATCTCATCCCCGACCCCGTTGGAAAACGGGAATAATAAGGGGTAGACAAACATACAGTTAGATCTTAAAAACTGATTGGAATGCATTCATTCAGTACCTGGCATGTTTTCTAATTTACTTAAAGCAAGTTTCGCGACCGCTTTGCGTTAATAAGGTGAAAGAACTGCAAATAATGCCCTCAAACGACAGCCCTTCGGTTTTATTTCATGCAACTTAGCGTACAAAATGCTAGCGTGTGATACACTTCGGTCATACAAGCAGGTGTACTGACGAAGAGAACAGTATCATACCGGATTTTGTACCAGCGATCACAGCAGCTTCCTTGCCGGCGAGTGTCGTGTAATACGGGCCTAAAGATATGCTAAGACTTTTTGTTAAAATTTAATAACAAAACAAGGTGTTCGGTAAAGAATGTATAGCCTACTTTCTCCTAAATGCATGGGTATTGTTATAACTCTTTGTCCTTTTCAAGGATTATAATTGAATGTTGGTTGTAGTAACTTCTTGAAATACAACGTGCTATACGGATATTATACATGAATATTAAGTGCCCTTTACTAGTGCTACCTCTGTAAAAAAAATCATTCAATTCGGATTCACCATGTTTGAATTGATATGGGGAATCGATTTGCACACATACATGGCCGCTATCTGCAAACTATTGGGCTGATGACCTTGTAGTTCAGTCAAAAGATGCTTCCCACATAAAGGTATGTTGTTGAAAAATTTGGTAGAGATCAAATGATTAGGTTGGTCGTAATTTGATTTAAGCTTTTAATATTTGGGTGGCCGCCGTTCCGTTTTCGTCAAGATGAAGGCGATATAAAACATGACACTGAGGTGGCCATTGCTAGTGCTACTTCTGTACCAAACTTCGTTCCATTCGGTTTCACCGTGTTTGAAAAGATAGGGGAAATCGATTTGCACACATGCATGGCCGCTATCCGCACATTATTGGCCTGATAACCTTGTAGTGTGGTCAAAAGATCCTCTATACATAAAAGTATGTTGTTGCAAAATTTGGTAGAGATCAGCTGATTAGGTTGGTCGTAATTTGATTCAAGCTTTTAACATTAGGATGGCCGCCATTACGTTTTCATCAAGATGGCGGCGATATAAAACATGACACTGGAGTGCCCTTTGCTAGGGCTACCTCTATACCAAATTTCGTTCAATTAGGTTTCACCGTGTTTGAAGTGATAGGGGAAATCAATTTGCACACATACATGGCCGCCATCTGCAAACTAATGGGCTGATGACCTCGTAGTTCAGTCATACGACGCTCGCCATTCAAGTATATGTTGTTGCAAAATTTGGTAGAGATCGGATGATTAAGTTAGTCGTAATCTGATTTAAGCTTTGAACATTTGGGTGGCCACCATTACGTTTCCGTCAAGATGGTGGTGATATAAAACATGACACTGAGGTGTTCTACGCTAGTGCTACCTCTGCACCAAATTTCGTTCAATTCGGTTTCACCGATTATGAATTGATAGGTGGAATCGATTTGCACACATACATGGCCACCATATGCAAACTGTTGGGCTGATTATCTTGTAGTTTGGTCAAAATATGCTTCCCTCATAAATGTATGTTGTTGCTAAATTTGGTAGAGATCAGATTATTAGGTTGGTCGTAATTTATTTAAGCTTTTAACATTTAGGAGGCCACCATTACGTTTTCGTCAAGATGGCGGCGATATAAAACATGACACTGAGGTGTCCTTTGCTAGTGCTACCTCTGTACCAAATATCGTTCAATTCGGTTTCACCGTGTTTGAATTGATAGGGGGAATCGATTTGCATCCATACATGGCCACCAACTGCTAACTATTGGGCTGATTACCTTGTAGTTTAGTCAAATAACTCACGGCATATACATATATGTTGTTGCAAAATTTGGTAGAGATCGGATGATTAGGTTATTCGTAATTTGATTTAAGCTTTGAACATTTGGGTGACCGCCATTACGTTTCCGTAAAGATGGCGGCGTTATAAAACATGACACTGAGGTGCCCTTTGCTAGTTCTACCTCTGCACCAAATTTCGTTCAATTCGGTTTCACCGTGTTCGAATTGATAGGGCGGGGGGCAGACATCCGGAGTACACTCACACACACACACACACACACACACACAGACTGACACACAATTTTTGGCCCTGTGTAGATATCTCATAAGTCTACTTTCATTGTTAGCAAAAATCGAAAGTATGCTAATAATACCATGGGAATTTCGATGCAAGCACTGGCGATCAGAATATCCTTCGATATGTTGTTGTTTTGTTTCATTTGCGGGGCTAGAACATCGCGGTCATTTAGCCCCGTTTACTTGGATATGTGTGTAGAATTTGTCTGATAACCTGAGTTATTGCGGGCTTGTAATGATGTGTGTATTTGCAATTAAGGATTGGGAAGGAGGCGGCCGTGGCCTTAAGATAGAATCCTTCCCGGAATTTGGCCGGAGTAGATGTGGGAAACCACGGAAAACCATTTCCACGTTGGCTGAGGTGGGAATCGAACCCACATCTTCTCATATTTGCTTCTCGAGGCTACGTGTACCCAATTTCAGCCCTCAGACAAGTATTACATTTCTTGACAGAGCTGGGAATCGAACCCGGACCTCCGGAGCAACACGTCGATATGTTATGTTAATATTCATGCCAGTTTTTTAATTTTCTGCCATTACAGGTCACGTGGCATAACGTACCAATTCGATCGTATTCTCTTTATAAATCATTAAAATTCATCGTACTCTACACAAAAATACGTCGTAAGGCAATACATGTGGCAATGTAGTTACATCCCGACTAAAATGGAATGTGGACTTTCGTTCAAAAAAGTATGCCCACCACTGGATTCGATGCAGCGTTCTAACCGCTCGCGCCCACCACGTAGGTCAGGCTTTAACCTTTTTTTTTTATTAGCTCTTTACAGAATTACAGAATTTTCAGATATGATAAATACAATACTAATACATCACAAGAAATCCAGATAGTGTCCATATTTATCGTACAATTGTCCACTTTCACTAAGCTTCCAACGCTCTTTTTGCAGGTGGTACCTGAGGTCCTGGAACGAGAAATGTTGATCATTGTCCATCACGAAGTGTATATATTGGCCCATTATCCACACAATGGCAGTCTGTTTAATTTGGGGGAAGGCGGTCACCGACAAGCGAATCAACTTCCTGTCATCAAGGTCATCCGTGGGCACATTTAATAGTTGACATACTTTTCCCTTACACCACACCCACGTGGAGGCAGCTCGCGTGCATGATGTGAAGCGGTGTATCGCCGTATCAGTTTGACCACATATAGTACACCATGGGTAAGCTTCAAGACGGATGGTATATCGCCGTAGAGCGGTTGGGATGAGATCGTTGAGGAAGATAAAAACCTGGGAGTGTACAGCAGAAGAAATGGTCATAGCCCCAAAATTTTTCCAAACAGTGGGCCAATGGACGTAGAGGGTGGTGGCCTCGATTCGCGGTTTGGAGTGTACCACTTGCCGCAACATGTTATAAATACTTTTCGTCGTTGGAACAGTCCCTGAAGGCATTTGGCGAACAGTTTCTAGAAGGTGCTGTTGATGGTCCCTAAATATCTTCGGCAAAGCTCTATCACAACCACGGGCTGTGTTTCGAATATCCTTGTATAGCGCTTTCGTAAAAGTGTCATGTTGGGAAAGAATGGTGATATCGTTCTTGCAGAGGAGTGCACGGCATTTCATGCCATGAGCTGCTAGCCCTAGCCCACCTTGCCGGGATGGGAGATACAACTGTTCCCGTTGTACTCGGAACAAAAATCCTTGCCATATAAACCAACCTGTATATTTTGCCAATTGGCTCTCAAACATTTTGGGAAGTGGGAAAAGTTGTGCGACATACCATATTTTAGAGAGCGCAAACACGTTGAGGATCATGACCCGTTGCACTATATTGAGGTTTCTTTGACCAAATTGGATCAGCACTCCCCTAACTTTGGCAATGACCTTAGTCCAGTTTGCTTGCACTGTGTCCAGAAGCGATTGCTTCCAGGTAATGCCAAGAATTTTCACCTCATTTACTATCCGGAACCAGGGCTGTTGGGTAATCACTGAGTTAGTATTGAGCGGAAGCAAAGCAGTTTTCTGGGGGTTCGATTGTGCTCCAGAGGCGATATGGTAAAGCTGAAGGGCGCTATCGATGTGGGAGATACCTTCATTATTGCGGATCAATATTGATACGTCATCAGCATAGGCGCACATTCCAAAAACATGTGTGGACAGTTTGTAACCCTGTAGCTTCACCTGGGTAGTCCGAATGAACGGTTCAAGGCCGATGACAAAAAGTAGCATGGAAAGGGGACAGCCTTGCCTAACTGATCGTTGTATTGGGATCAGAGGGGAAAGAAAACCGTTGACGAGCACTCGAGACGTAGCATTACAATTTATCATACGAATGTAGTCAATAAGGATTTCAGGAAATTCAAAGTGTTGCAAGACCATGTACAAGTATTCATGACTGATGCGGTCGAAAGCTTTATCAAGATCTAAGGTGAGAAAACTCATTGGCTCAGTGGGGAGCATTTCGGCTTTTAGGTGTAGGTCCCGTAGTATCGCTAAGTTTGTTAACAGAGTTCTTCCAGGAATACTGCAACATTGTTCCATACCAATGATATCATGTAGAACAGTCTTCAATCGGCATGCAAGTACTTTGGTAAGGACTTTATAATCACTGCAGAGCAGAGTAACTGGTCGGAAGTCACCAACTGCCATGGGAGAGGATGTTTTTGGTATGAAGACTATGGTACCTTCGTGATGTGACTGACAAAGAGCACGACGTTGGAGAATGGTACGCAGGACATGACAAAATTCTTTGCCAATGAGAGGCCAGAAGTGTTTATACATTTCATATGGCAGTCCATCAATGCCAGGTGAGCGGTTGTTTGGGAGTTGCTTAACCACAGAGTGAATCTCTTCATCCGTAATATCCGCGCTGAGCAGAGTTTTGTTGTCCGGAGATAGTTGGGTACTGCAAGATGAAAGCAATAGGGTAACCTGCTGTGGATCAATTTCAGCCTTAGCGTAGAACCGTTGATAAAATAATGATATTTCACTACGTATAGCGTCAGGGGAGGTGACGTCACGTCCAGTACTGGTGCGGAGGCGGTGGATATATTTACGTTGCCGCTCCCGTTGTCCTTTGGCGATATGGTATACACTTGCACTTTCGTCCGGGAGCACTGTACGATCTTTTAAAGCCACGTTTATATGAGCGAGTGTTCGTTGCTGTAGGGACAGGAGCTTGGTTTTAACTTCCCGAATCTGGTCATATATACGCTCCCCAGCATCAGATCTTTGCTAGAGCTGGCGAAGAACTCGATAGTAAAATTCAACTGTATCCCGTCTTTCCCGACCTCGTTGGTAGGATATGTTCTTAAAGACGCGGCGGATCCCTGGTTTAAACAAAATATCCCACCAGTCTGCGCAGTCGCGAAATTTGCATTTTTGTTGGACCCATCGAGTCCAGTGTTGTCTGAAAATATCTTGGCATTCCTCCTCCAGTAACAGCGAGCAATTCAGCTTCCAATAACCTCTTCCTATGTGAAATATGGGATGGGGGTAAGAGATTGTACATACGACAGCATGATGGTTAGTGAAACTGGCAGGTATCACTTCATATCGTCTAGGCTGGATAAGTTCCTGTGAAAAGTATATGCGGTCAATTCGTGATGAGGAGTTGTGACTTATACAGGTGTAATGGGGCAGGGGCACCCTTAAACTATCCACAGCATCAATGAGGTGTAGGGAGTTAAGAAGGGTCCTGAGAGCCGGGTTGATACCTTGGTATGAACTAGTGGAATCCTCTGGGCGTTGAATACAATTGAAATCCCCTGCAAGAATAAGTTTTTCCTTAACGTCGTGCAGATGAGGCAGTATACTCTGTTGAAAGAACATTTTCCGTTCCACACGCTTATTTGACCCGGATGGGGCATATACATTTATCAGGGTGGTATTGTTTATGTGTCCAGATATTATGCGTCCTGATGGATGACATAGCACACCTTCGAGTGGGATATCATGTCGTATGAGGAATCCGGTCCCTCTATTCGTATTACCAGTATTGATGTATTGTTTGTAGAAGGCAGATATTGGCAAACAGGGTATAGCAACTTCTTGAATGAAGGCAATGTCAATGTCTGCATCTCGAAGGAATCTCTCCAACAGTTGAAATTTCAGAGGGCATTCTATTACATTGATATTCACAGTGGCCACAGTGAGAAATTGCGCCATTAAGAAAAGTATAAAAGCTGTGCTAGACATACTGGAAGGTGGACTCGAGAAAAAAGAAAAAAAAAGACACAGGTGAGAAATATACTGGTGCACTATGTCAAATTAGGTTGAGATAGTTCCTTATGACTGCCATTCATAGGCCGGCTGTCAGCGTTTGAGAGCGTTCGTGGGTCCCTAGATGACGTAGAATGAAGATTTTGTTTCTTTTTCACAGCTGTGGAAACGTTTGTGGAGCCAGTTTGATTCTTCGGGGCTGGTACGGCAATCGAGGCATTTGTTTTAATCTTCTTAGATACATTCTCGGATCTCCGATCAACCAGCTTAGGTGAGTCGGTAGATACCAGAGAAGGTGGTGGCAGTGAAGACAAAATTTCTGTGGCAGCCTGTAGTGACGGCATAGTCGGTTCTAAGGCTGCGATACAGGTTGCCGATATCACAGGGGCACTCTGTGGCTCACTGCTCTGGTCAGGGCAAGTTACCAGTTCTGCGTCATATGTAACCGAGGTCACTTCTGGTGTTGTCCCAGCTGACTGATCAATAAGCATGTTTTCATATGACGTTTGCTGCGTCACAACTTCCGAGTATTGGGCACGTCGTTGTTGTGTAGGAGTTATACCGAGGGGAATCATTTTCTTTGGGCAGTTGATACGTAGATGGGTGGTAGCATTGCAAATTAAACAGGTCTGTTTCTGTCCATTATACGTTATATAGCCAGAATGGCCACCAAATGTCTCAGTGGAGGGGATATCTTGTTTGACCTTCTCAGCCACCAACACATGGTTGGTACAGCACGCTAAACGTGCTACACTTACTGTAGCCGTCCCACCTCAAACGTTAAAGTCCATGTCAAAGTCTTAAATCATGGTTTATGGTGTTGATTTAACTTTCTACTATAACAGATCACGTGGCGTAAGCTATTAATTCGATCGTATTACGTGTATGTGTGTTATTTCAAGGAGCAGTAAGTCATATGTTAGTAGAATGGGCCATAGTATTTGGCGGGGAAAAGTTTAAGGTCGGTTTTTCTTTGCTTGACCCATGACCCAATTACATTGCAGTCACACAGTCAGAGCGCAGAGCAATATCGACCATCGGGAGAAATGTGATGTTAGTTTGGTTTCATAAAACTAAATAATTAGGGGCGGGTGGTCGATATTGCTCTGCGCTCTGACTGTGCGACAGCAATGTAATTGGGCCATGGGTCTAGCAAAGAAAAACCGACCTTAAACTTTTCCCCGCCAAATACTATGGCCCATTCTACTAACATATGACTCACTGCTCCTAGAAATAACACACATACACGCATTTCGATCGAATTAATAGCTTACGCCACGTGATCTGTAATAGTAGAAAGTTAAATCAACACCATAAATCGTGATTGAAGACTTTGAGATGGACTTAAACGTTTGAGGTGGGACGGCTACTGTAACTACACCACGTTTAGCGAGCGGTATCTGCCATATGTTGGTGGCTGAGAGGTTTAAAGCCTGACCGTTCATGATGGGCGCGAGCGGGTTGAATTCTGCTTTGAATCCAGTAGTAGGCATACTTTTTTGAACGAAAGCCCACATTCCATTTTAGTGGGAATGTAACTACATTGCCACATTTATTGCCTTACGACGTATTTTTGTGACGAATACGTTGAATTTTGCTGATTTATTTACGAGAATTTGATCGAACTGGTACGTTATGCCACGTGACCTGTAATGGCAGCAAATTTAAAAACTGGCATGAATATTAATATAACATATCGAAGTGTCGCTCCAGAGGTCCGGGTTCGATTCCCAGCTTTGCCAAGAAATGTAATATTTGTCTGAGGGCTGAAATTGGGTACACGTAGCCTCGTGAAGCAAATATGAGAAGAAGTGGGTTCGATTCCCACCTCAGCCACCCTGGAAATGGTTTGCCGTGGTTTCCCACTTCTACTCCGGCCAAATTCCGGGACGGATTCTATCTTAAGGCAACGGCCGCCTCCTTCCCAATCCTTAATTGCAAATACACACATCATTATAAGCCCGCAATAACTCAGGTTATCAGACAAATTCTACACACACTCCCAAGTAAACGGGGCTAAATGACCGCGATGTTCTAGCCCCTCACATGAAACAAAACAACAACATATCGAAGGATATTCTGATCGCCAGTGCTTGCATAGAAGTATACGTATTCCTTAGAATTTCCCATGGTATTATTAGCATACTTTCGATTTTTGCAAAAAATGAAAGAGGACTTATGAGATCTACACAGGGCCAAAAATTGTGTGTCTGTGTGTGAGTGTGTGTGTGTGAGAGACTGTGTGTCTGTGTGTGTGTGAGTGTATGTACTCTGAATGTCTGCCCCCACCTTATCAATTCGAACACGGTGAAACCTAATTGAACGAAATTTGGTACAGAGGTAGAACTAGCAAAGGGCACCTCAGTGTCATGTTTTATATCGCCGCCATCTTGACGGAAACGTAATGGCGGCCACCCAAATGTTCAAAGCTTAAATCAAATTACGAATAACCTAATCATCCGATCTCTACCAAATTTTGCAACAACATATATTTATATGGCGAGCGTCTTTTGACTAAATTACAAGGTAATCAGCGCAATAGTTTGCAGATGGCGGCCATGTATGTGTACAAATCGATTCCCCCTATCAATTCATACTCGGTGAAACCGAATTGAACGATATTTGGTACAGGGGTAGCACTAGCGAAGGACACCTCAGTGTTATGTTTTATATCGCCGCCATCCTGACGAAAACGTAATGGCGGCCTCCAAAATGTTCAAAGCTTAAATCAAATTACGACTAACCTAATCATCCGATCTCCACCAAATTTTGCAACAACATATACTTGTATGGCAAGCGTCGTTTGGTTGAACTACAAGGTCATCATCCAATTAGTGTGCAGATGGCGGCCATGTATGTGTGCAAATTGATTCCCCCAATCAATTCAAACACGGTGAAACCGAATTGAACGAAATTTGGTACAGAGATAGCACTAGCGAAGGGCACTCCAGTGCCATGTTTTATATTGCCGCCATCTTAACGAAAACGTAATGGCGGCCATCCTAATGTTAAAAGCTTGAATCAAATTACGACCAACCTAATAATCTGATCTCTACCAAATTTTGCAACAACATACCTTTATGTATAGAAAATCTTTTGACCACACTACAAGGTCATCAGGCCAATAATGTGTGGATGGCGGCCATGTATGTGTGCAAATCGATTCCCCCTATCTTTTCAAACACGGTGAAACAGAATGGAACGAAGTTTGGTACAGAGGTAGCACTAGCAAAAGCCACCTCAGTGTCATGTTGTATATCGCCGCCATCTTGACTGAAACGGAATGGCGGCGACCGAAATGTTAAAAGCTTAAATCAAATTACGACCAACCTAATCATTTGATCTCTACCAAATTTTTCAACAACATACCTTTTTGTGGGAAGCATCTCTTGACTGAACTACGAGGTCATCAACCCAATAGTTCGTAGATAGCGGCCATGTATGTGTGCAAATCGATTCCCCATATCAATTCAAACACGGTGAAACCGAATTGAATGATTTTTTTACAGAGGTAGCACTAGCAAAGGGCACATCATATTCATGTATAATATCCGTATAGAACGTTGTATTTCATGAAGCTACTACAACTAACATTCAATTATACTCCTTGAAAAGGACAACGAATTATATCAATACCCATTCATGTAGGAGAAAGCAGGCTATACGTTCTTTACCGAACATATTGTTTTGTTAATTAATTTTAACAAATTGTCTTAGCATATCTTTAGGCCTGTATCACACGACACTCGCTGACAAGGAAGCTGATGTGATCGCTGGTACAAAATCCTGTATGATTCTGTTCTCTTCGTCAGTATACCCGCTTGTATTACTGAAGTGTATCACACGCTAGCATTTTGTACGCTAAGTTGTATGAAATAAAACCGAAGGGCTGTCGTTGAGGGCATTATTTGCAGTTAATTCGCCTTAATAACGCAAAACGGTCGCGAAACTTGCTTTAAGTAAATCAGAAAATATGCTTGGTACTGAATGCATTCCAATCAATATTTAAGATCTAACTGTAATAATTGAATATTTTACCATACGCGTTAATAAGAAGCGCAACAAAAACCTCCAGAGTGTGTTGGAAATGTGTGCAAGTGTAATTGCGCCCGCTCGCTCTTTCGAAGATCCCGGGTTCAAGGCTATCCAACGGCAGACTTTTAAAATTCTTTTTAATTATTTTATTATACCCTCCCTACCTCGTACAGCAAGATTTCAACTTGGTATTGTCCACATTATCTACGAAGACGATAGGGAAAGTTATTTTCTTGTCTCATTTAAATGGCTATTTTCCCTAAATACTGTTCAAAACCATGGATGGATAGTATTCGTTATAATTATTATATTTTTATTCGATTTTACCCTCCATGTTAGGTTTTCCCACGGACTCGGCGAGGGATCCCATCATTACCGCCTCTACGGGCAGTGTCCTGGAGCTTGAAACATCTCGTCTGGGGGATACAACTGGGGAGGTGGGATCAGCACCTCGCCCAAGTGGCCTCACCTGCAAAGCGAACAGGTTCCTCTTGACGGATGGGAAGGGAGGGAAGATCGGGAGGGACAGGCAAGGAAGAGGGAAGGAGGCGGCCGTGGCCGTACGGTAGGTAACATCCCGGTATTTGCCCGAAGGCGAAGTGGGAAACCACGGAAAACCACTTTGAGGATGGGTGAGGTGGGAATCGAACCCCTCTACTTATTTGGACCACCCGAGGCTGAGCAGATCCCGTCCCAGTCCTCATACCACTTTTCAAATTTCGTGGCAGAGCCGGGAATCGAACCCAGGACGTCCGGGGTGGCAGCTAATCACGCTGACCACTACGCAACGGAGGCGACTCTATTTGTGATAATTAGAATTTTAATAGTTCAATATTTATCCCAGAATAATAATATGACACGTTCTGTAATTACTGCCTTGCTGCGAGGCTGAACGGTAACGTTCTCGCTTGCTGTGCCCAAGGTTGCAGGTTCGTGTCCTGGCGCAGTCAGCTGGCTTTTGAGGGTGCACAAATGCGAGGGAGCCGTGTCAGTAGATTTACTGGCACGTTGAAGATACCCTTCGGAGCAAAATTCCGGCACCCCGACGTCTCTAAAAGCCAGAGTAGTTAAAAGGGACGTAAAACCAATAACATTATAATTATCTGTATTTACTGTATGTTTGGGGCAGATGACCTCGTAGTTCCGCCCCTTAAAACCTCACTAACTAACTATTACTGTAAGTGTATAGCAATCGCTTTTCGCACAGAAGCCGTTGAAAGAAATTATAGTTTCGGTCTGATGTATTTATTCGTGAGCCTACCCACATAACAAATCTATTTGTTATGTGGGTCGTCTGATTTAGTCGGAGTTTTCATTTAAACAAAGGTGGTCAAAATTTCGAACACTTGCTACCTTGAATATACAGGATACCTTGCTTTCGTTCTACAGATCGTTATGTCGTCGTCCAATCTGGCTGCGTACCATCGGAAAAGTACGGTCCTTTTGAGGACCAAATAAAAAATCACTCGTTGGAACAGATAGATATGCGTCCATAATACATCCACAATAAACGACATTAAGCAAAAAAATGTACTAGTTAAAGGTTCGAACCTACTACAATGCGACTTCGTTGACGCTACTCTAGCAATTCTTGATTTAGCCACCATAGCTACCGAGAACCATAGTGTATTGATGGCATGTATTGAATCTATTCGTAGATACTTCCTGTCCAAACGTAAGAAGGTGTTCTTCGGAGCTCTGATCGTTTCAATCATGCATTATATTTGAGGTCATTGAAAGAACACTGCCACTATTGATTTCTACTATATTCGCGAGGATGTACTCAACAGTAAAGTTGTACAATGGACGTACTAATGTTTTTAGGATGACTGTGATATACGCGTTAGTTGGGTTGCCTTTCTCCAAAAAAAATAAGGGGCGGGTGGACCACACTGTATATAGGTATATCAGTTCCTTGTGGACACGATAACTGTCGTAATTTTGCACCAATCACTTTGAATTTTTACATAATATGTATGCCCTTAAAATCTCGGACGAGTTCGTTAATGGGCAAAATCGGTCAAAGGGGGTGAAAATGGGAGGCTTTTTTCGAAAAAGTGAAATATCGCTATAACTCTCTTAATATATGAAATAGTGAATCCATTCAAAGTTCATACTATGTGTCGGACAAGGCCCTAAAATTTATGTTTGAAAAGTTTTTTGATAGCACCAACCATTGACCAAAGGGGTGGGAAAAAGTGGGTTTTTCGGGAAACATTAATCATATCTCTGTTAATAGGCACAATATCAAAACCGTACAAAATGGACAATATTCCTCCAATAATTACCTAAAACTTTTGTATGAAAGAATTTTTGATATGACCCACCATTACGCCACGGGGTGACAAAATGATTTAAATTATAAGAAAATGCCAAGTGCCAAGAGAGGTTGCCATGACAACTTTACTTTTAATTGATAAGGGATGAGCCATCAGCAGTTGCTAGACAACGCCACTGCACGAGATAACATTCAGTTTTCCATCTGTCTGTGGGAAGCGACTTCGGTATCGGAACTGGTAGCATGCTGAACTTCTATGCCCAAGGTCGCGGGTTCAAACCCGGCTGAAGTCGTCGGATTTACTAAGAGCGCTAAAAACCCTGAGTTTGCTTTCCTTCGGAGGAGAAGTTCCAACGTTCGTTGCGAGTTGATGGTTCCGGTGGCATCTAGTAGCCAAGTTCACAGATAGGTGTCGTTGATGGTAGTATTTTATGTAGATTACATTAGAAAGCTAACTATTGCAATGGGTACCATGTTTCGATTTCCGGAAAATTTCGACATATCTTCGCGTTTCACATCCCCCAGACCCCAAAACCACCGTCAGTTCAAAAGTTTATATATAATTTATGTATGTTTATATGTATATATATATATATATATATATATATTGAACCCATGTTCCATTGGCTCAAAAGGGGTCGAATCCATGTATATTTGTAAAAAGGAAGGAAAGAAATATACAGTCCAATGGAACATAAGAAAGATTTCAGGCGAGGAAGCCAGCCTAACGTTGTGTAAGAAGTTAGACCCAGGTGGCCAGGAAATGAGATCATTCCTGACTCATCGATAACGAGCCAGTCACGAGTATAAATAGACTGAGTGGAATGTTTCGGCTGTATGAGAGAGAGGCACGTCTCGGAAATCGCCCTTACCTTGCATTAAAACGGCAACAGCGCAACTGTGCCAGAAGAAGAATATTTAGATTTAACCCATTTGGAAGAATAAAAGTAGGTAAATAAATACGGCATTGTGAATGATTTCAGAAGAGAGATTTTTGTGTGAAGAAAAAGCTTTTAATAATTGTCAAGGAAAGAAGGGCAAACGTAGCCATACGTCATAGGGGAATTACCGAAGCCCGCGGAGTGGGGAATTAAAAATCAACAGCAACACCCACACAGCTGAAGATTAAACATTATTTAATATCTCAGAAATGCAGGATCGATTTTCATGCGCAGTGAGATCATTTTACGTTTAGAAAACGAGCTTTCTGGAGACATAATTTTTATAATGGTGCGACAATTATTTCAAAAGTTGGTCACGAAAAGGACTAGGATTTTATCTTTTTTTGACTAATGAGTATAAAACTCCTGGCAGCACCAAGCTAATAATTGCAGTTTACGACTGACTCCTTGAGGGGAGAGGCTACATCACGTCATGCAGGTTACCAGTACTCCTTAAGGGGAGATGCTACATCACATCGTGCAGACATTATCCGATAGCCAAGAGTGTCGCGGTATCGATAACCAACGAGCATCTGTAAGGAGTAGCCAAGAAGTATTATTACAGTATCGCCGTGTGGAGAATTAGGAAAATCCTAGTTACAGGATTTAGTTCCGACAGTATAAAGTTTACAGCAAAAAGTTCAGAAATTACAGTCAAAGCAGGCTGCGAACTTAGAGCTCAGGGCGATAGGTCTTTAAGTAAACGACCAAAAGTATCATAACGTATTGAAGTAACGTCATAGCGAGATAAACGTTCTATCAACTTTAAAGAACCCGAGTAGGGACGGACAGAACGAGGTTCGCAAGGTATTCCTGAAAGATAGGAATTCGAGAACCGAATAAGCGGAAAGGAGAAGGAAATTATAGACATTGCTTCAAGAAAGCAGACGAATTATTAAAAAGCACTAAGTTACGAGGAGTATTAGTTGCTAGAAGTTAATAGGTCACCAATAGATTATCTGGGGGACCGTGGACGAAATAGACTTTCGCTAGACCAACCAATAGGGTCTAAAAGGGAGCCGTTCGAGTCAGAGAAAATAGCAGATCGTCAGGAACGGGATTTGAAGGAGAACTATTCCAGGGAAGAAGTAGATGGTTCGAGACTTTCACATTCTGACAGGATAGGAAGCCGACATTTACTAAATTTCACCCTTGGAGACAGGAGGTCAAGAAATCACGTGTGAAAGGCTTACGAGCAGCCTCAGTGATTATAATCTGTGAAGTGTAAATATATAAAGATTTGTGTTAAAAAGTAATATTTTCAGTGTGTTTATCGTGTATTCTAAACGAATACATCAGTGTATTTTAATATGTTATCAGTGTTAAATGTATACTAGTTAAATATGTGTCAAGATATGTTTGTACATGAAATGAATTTGTACAAGATGGTGTAATTTCAAAATAGTGGGCAAAAATGAAACATCGCGAGAAAAGGAAGGTCAGGGGCCGACCTATAACATGTGAGTAAAGGTTTTCATTATGTTTTGTGTGGGGAAAGTGTTTGTGTACAATCCACCGGAGTTTGATATAGAAGGATGTTTCTAAATAACAAATAACAGAATAAGAGCGCGGTCTGAACGAATAAAATTTGAGAAATTATAAATAATTATGTGAAATCCTGTAGAGGAAATGTATGAAATAAAATGTCAGTGTATTTGACAAATACTGTAAAAGCAAGCGTAATAATAATAATCATAATGAAAGGTATATAAATAAAGATAAATTTGAATTATATGTAAGAAATAGCTTTTGAGCTTTTGTAAGGAATGAAGACATGATATGAATATAAATAATAATAATAACAAGGAAAAGAAATATAAATAAAGATTAAATTGAATGATATGAAAGAAAGAGCGTTTGAGCCTTAATAAAAGTATAAGACATGGTGTTAATGCATGTTCTTAAAATATAGCGATTATTGTCAAGGAAAAGGATTAATATAAAAATTGAGATATGGATCAATTGTTAATGTGGAATTTATCAGTTCTTTGGAAGACGCTAGGCCTTAAAATATTATATAGCGCAATGTAGCGCATTAAAGTAAATTGTCACGCTAGGAATGCGTAGAATCAAAATGTACTTGGTAAAATTACTTACGAGGGGTAGTTGATTGCGGTAATTGAGCCATGATAAAGTCCTCCAATAGTGACGTAGATCACGAGGATATGTGTGTTATGTTATATTGTAATAGGGAGCAAATGTATGGTATTTTGTGCGCAGGTAATGTAGGCCACGGCCGACCCTAAGTTGCATTTATATAAGTCCTCTAGTATGGGAATGGTTCCCGAGGCATGTTAAGAGAGTCGAACCTAGACTCGTCTAATTGTTGAAGCCCCTAAATATTCGTCGTTGTATGTGAATTACTCTTACCAATCAATGATGACCCTTCATAATTAATCAATGCCAAGGTTACGAAAGTGGTTTATGAACCTAATAATGTTTGTTGAAAGTAAATGAGGGAAATAAAAACGCCAGGTCTCACCAGAGAACTGAAGAAAGAAAGAAAGAAAGATCTGTTTTAAAAGCATTGAGTATAGCTGCCACGCGCGGGCTAGGCAGGAGGGTCCCCTCTCAGCCATAAATCTCGCCCAAGTGATTACGGTCTAACCCTTGTTATTGTAAGTTGTGCCAGGTCGGAAAGGAACGCCTGAGAGAAGTAGTAACACCGTGAGTGTTTAAAAGTTGTAAAGGACCCGGGGTTTGAACCGAGGTCCAAGTAGATGAAATATTGCTTGCCAGTTCAGATCGTAGCTTTCTTATGTGATAATGGTCTTATAAGACAGATAAATAAAATAAAATCCCTAATGTAATGTTGTATGGATGTAGGATGCCATGAGTTTAATGAAGATAACTAGATTCCGGGAGTAATCATAGTTTTTGACTTTGTCAAGTAATCTTTTGTAACTCTGGAGTACACAAGTATTTTTCCCGATCACTGTAGTGGATTTGTGAAACTTGAGAGAGATGGTAAATGTTGAGAACATTGTAGAATGCCCAAACATTTAAGTAGAGAAGTAATATGTACTTTAAATATGATTATAGGTTTGTTTGACGAGAAGAAAACTCATAAAATAGTTATTGAGGTGTGTGAAAGAAAGACACCGTCATTTATTGGAAAGTATCGAGCCATTAGAGCTCGTGATTACATTGGACTTTAAGATAGATACTTTATGGAAGTAAAAATAATTATGAGTTGCTGGTTTGAAAGAAACCATTTATTTTTATATAATGTTTGTTTAATTTTTATAGTTTTATTGTTCTTTTTGAACAAGTTTAGTATGATTTGGTCAATAGTTATTTGTTTTATTTGTTTGTAGCGCCATAATTTTGGTTAATTAAATGTTTTAAAATAGGAGTTGATTTTGTTGTTATTTTTGAAAGTGTATCCTCTAATTAATCCAAAATGTGTAAGTCACAGAGTGGGAGAACGTACCAAAACCCCGAAAATCCCGATTTGAGCATTGCTGGCATACTGTGATTTGCATATTTCTTGCTGGAAGGGCACAATATATATGTATATCAGAGCCTCCGTGGCTTAGGCGGCAGCACGCCGGCCTCTCACCGCTGGGACCGTGGTTCAAATCCCGGTCACTCCATGTGTGATCTGTGCTGGACATAACGGAGGCAGACAGGTTTTTCTCCGGGTACTCCGGTTTTCCCTGTCGAAATTTCATTCCAGCAACACTCTCCTCTATCATTTCATCTCATCTGTCAAGCATCTAATCATTGCCCCAGAGGAGTGCGTCAGGCCTCGGCAGCCGGCACAATTCATATCCTCGCTGCTAGATGGGGGGGGGGGGGGCTTCATTCATTCCATTCCTGACCCGGTCGGAGACTGGAAGCAGGCTGTGGATTTTCATTCATATATATATGTATATCAGTTTCTTGTGGACACGAAAACTGCCGTAATTTTGCACCAATCACTTTGAAATTTTTACCGAATATGTATACCCATAAAATCTCGGTCGACTTCGTTACTGGGCTAAATCGGTCGAAGGGGATGAAAATGGGGGCCTTCTTTCGAAAAAATGAAATATTGCTATAACTCTCTTAATATGTGAAATATCGAATCCGTTCAAAGTTCATACTATGTGCCGAATAAAACTCAAAAGTTTATGTTTGAAGAGTTTCTTTTATAGCACCAACCATTGACCAAAGGGGTGGGAAAAAGTGTTTTTTTCGGGAAACATTAATCATATCTCACTTAATAGGCACAATATCAAAACCGTACAAAATGGACAATATTCCCCTAATAATTACCTAAAACCTTTGTCTGAAAGAATTTTTGATATGACCCACCATTACGCCAAGGGATGAGAAAAATTATTTCGGAATTATAAGAAAATGCTATCAGTGGTTGCCATGGCAACACTACTAAATTGATGAGGGATGAGCCATCAGACATTGCCATGACAGCGCACTTGCGCGAGATCAGATTCAGATTTCCATCCGACTAAGTGTGAAGCGGCTTCGGTGACGTAACTGGTAGCATGCCCAAGGTCGCGGGTTCAAAGCCGGCCAAAGTCGTTGGATTTTCTAAGAGCGCTAAAATTCCCTCAGTATGCTTTCCTTTGGAGAGGAGGTTCCAACGTTCGTTGCGAGTTGCTGATTGCGGTGGCATCTAGTAGCCAAGTTCACATCTAGTGTCGTTGACGGTAGTATCTGGTAGCAACATTAGGAACTACTGCTTGAAATTGAGCGTCTGCATTCCTTACCTGAATTACAGACTAATACAGCCATCACAATTCACACCGTTTATCAGACAGATTCTACACTCACTCAAAGTACACGGGGTTAGATGACCGCGTTGTCGCAGCCCCTAAACTGAGGAACCAACCAACATCTCTGCGGGAGATATAATTTTGCGTGAAGAAGTAACAGACCGTTACATAGTTACACATCAGTGTCGAAACCTTGCATAAGGACAATGTGACCACAAGTATAAAAATTAACTCCAAATGACAAGAAGGTTACCGTCATCATAAGACAATAAAATGTTTAAAATATGCATAAAATGACGAAAAACAAAGTTAATTAATCTCTAATTATAAAATACTTTCACGCAATAAATGAGGTCTGATCCTTTTACGAAAACCTGCATATTCTGCCTATTTTCCCTTATCACCAAGTTTGTCCGGTGTAATCTACCTCCGCCTTCCGGCGTGCCGAGAGGACTTTTTTTCTTCTAGTTTATAAGTTAGTAGTTAGTTTTAGTTATACTTTACATTTCATTATCATCTTCACGATCACCTCAACCATTAGGGGCCAATAACCTAGATGTTAGGCCCCTTAAAACAACAATTATCATCATCATCATCAACCACTTTAAGTGTTAACTTTCCCTGCACGTCGTCATGCATTGAAATTAAAGGAGAACGCTACATTTTTAAATATGTTTAACTTGTAACTTGTGTTTATGTTCCTCCCTTTATATATACAGGGTGTAATTTATGTACTTGAGTACCCTTAATGGGCGTGTAGGGGATGGGTATAGGATCAATTTGAGACAGGGAACCTGGTGTCTGAATGGCCTCCTAACCCCAGAAAACAGGTTTGTTTCAGGCCCTCTGCCCCTGTAAAGTAGGGAAGCGCGCCATGTCGTGTTACTCTGGGGTCAGGCACTCTTTCGCTGTCAACGGTCTTGGCGCGACCACCGCTCAACGCTGCGTTAGCCGAGAGCTGCATTCCTCTTGCCAATTGATAGTTCCGTCGTCTTTAACTACTACAGAAACACACGTAACTCGTTGATACTAATAATCAAAAGGCAATTAATTTACAGAATCAACAATAGTTTAAAAAATCAGCACAGAATAAACACGCACTGTGACTAAGCCTCTCCCCTTTTTCCCCTCTAAAAAATAAAGAAAAAGAAAAATTGAAGACATGGTACCCCAGGAGAAACGAACCCGGGACCACGGCGCCTCGACGCTATCCTCTCGATTATCGCAGCGTTGAGCGGTGGTTCCTCCAAGACCGTTGACAGCGAAAGAGTGCCTAACCTCAGAGTAATACATGGCGCGCTTCCCTACTTTATAGGGGTGGAGGGCCTGAAACAAACCTGTTTTCTGGGGTTAGGAGGCCATTCCGATCCCAGGTTCCCTATCACAAATTGATCCTATACCCATCCCCTACACGCCCTTTAAGGGTACTCAAGTACATAAATGACACCCTGTATATACGTAGAGAGGAAACGTGTTGTTTGTGTTAATGGGTTATAGGTCGTGGGGCTTACTTGTTTTGATTTCTGTTAGGAGGACGTATTTATCGTATTGAATATTTATTCCTGCATGTGTTTACGTTTGTTTACGTTTTGAATTACAGGGAAGATCCGTGCTCCTATGTGCATTACCTTCATGTTTTGTATTATTTTGTTTTGTGTTGTTGCGTGGGGCCACTATGTTGAATTCAGTGAGCCAGTTATTTGCTTTATTGGGATTGTGGTTGCGCTACGAGATTAGGTAGCTCGGTGCTGTGTTGTGTTTTGGGGTAACTTTTAAGGAGTGCGTATCCTTTTTGGCATTCACTTGTAAGCTTGTATTCTCCTTATTATTGCGGGTGGGTAAATTTTTTTGATAAATGGGTCTTGACTGAAAACAGGGTTATAGTTGTTATTGTTCTCTTGTGATTTTTGTTCGTTTTCAGTCAAGAAACAGCACGTGACTTTCTTACGTTATTAAGTGAGGTGTATCGATCAGTCTTTCATTGGATGATAATGTTGTATGGATTCCATGTGTTCCGGGAACTGAACTCCATGCGCATTTCATTCCTTGTTAGATGATCGAATCTCGTGCGTTCGCCGTTAAGAAGATTTACTCTATGAAATATTGACATTATTTAATTTGTTGTCTTGATATCGGTTGGTTGGTCATTATGTTGCGTTCACCCACTGTAATCGTGTATGTGATGAGCTGTTATTGATTTTGTTTGAAGGGGTTGGTATGTCACGTCTTGTTATGTTGGTGTTTTGAAGTTATTAGATTTGTTTTGCGTAAGGGTTTCCTTGGAGGCTATGTTTGTTTTTTTGTGGTGACATATCTTGTTTTAAAGGTGGTTTTTGGGTGAGATAATTCATATAGGGAGATGATTTCAAGAGTTGTATATTAAGTATTTCCTTTAGCTACTAATCGGTAGCAAACCAGAGGTGGTGTAATGGTTATTAAATAGTCGCCCACTGATGGGTGATCAAATGCAATGGTTAATAAATAGTTTTATGTTAATAAGAAAAGTGCTCCACTGTTGGGCGTTAGATGAAATGGTTATATTGTTTGCGCCTTAAGTTGTGGTGGCAAATGAAACATTTAATTGTGTATTAATTTAAAATATATTTGTATTGTTGTTCAGCATCACTAAAAAAAGATCATTTCTATATAATATAATAAACCTCGGTTACACAGAGGTAGAGCATCGACATTCCATTCTCCAGTCGTGGAGAAACTTACGTTATCTTAACCTTACGATATATACTTTACGAGTGTGAGGTTGCCTTGTAGTAATTGCTAACTACTAAAGGAAACAAGTCTAACATTTGAATTTAAAATGAATTTAATATATAAAAACAAGAGAAAAAGAATAGAATACCAAAGATTAATAATAATAATAACTTTAAATTAGAGAATCTACTGAATGTACATTGATTATGTGACTTGATAGGAAATTGGAGAGTCTACTAAGTTAATTGATAATATCTAGAATTTAATAAGCTTGGAGGCTTTCTGGCTAGACTTGAGTAAAACTGTTTATATACGCTCACCGAATTGAAAATCATCGTTGATTAGTTGTTGCGTAGAGAAATCTTGATGACCCTGAGGTTCCTCAGAGTAATGGAATGATAATTGTTATGTGGATGATGGAATTAATGACAGTAATCATCCCTATGAAAGTGGTTCAAGACACAACCTTGGCATAGTTTAATGATACACAATGATTGACTTATCAAATTCACATTCTTATTAGTCGGCTGTATCTTTTAGCACCACGTTTCAGATGAATATTAAATTCCTACTCCTTCTTGCTTCACGATCGGTTCCATTCAACATCTCTCCCAGCTGGAAGCCTGTCCTATATATAATGTTCAAATGGACTCCACGCCTTCCCCCACTCTCCTGCAGACATAATCCCTTGAGCGCGTATTCCGAGTATCGATAATGAGAAGTCTCCATTGAATCCCTTCTCCGTTGGATCGGTTTACCTGCAGTATTCTTGAAATGAAAGACATTAAGGTCCATTCATGTCGTTTACCAAGAATCATTGATGGGTTAACCTTCAGTGAAAAACACTCCTTCTTCTCTTGTTCATATATTCCTTAGAAATATTACTCAGTCAAGCAACCTAATTTATTTCAAATATAACTAGTTGAAACCCGTCAAAACGTGTCGGACAATGGCAAAAATATTTACTGGAGAAGCTTCTTATATAAGTTACATTCTTTGTACGATTACTTTTTGGCACTATTGCAACTTTAAGCGCGTCAAAAGATAGCACTCGAAACATTGCAACATAATGCTGGTCATGACTGAAAACATGATGAGGTAAATAGACCAATACGTTCCATGGTTTCTCCTTGAGCTTTATTGATTGTGATAAAGCATGCCG
This sequence comes from Meconema thalassinum, assembly GCA_946902985.2. Taxonomy (NCBI): domain Eukaryota; kingdom Metazoa; phylum Arthropoda; class Insecta; order Orthoptera; family Tettigoniidae; genus Meconema; species Meconema thalassinum. The sequence continues at coordinate 169,816,160 of OX336396.1, forward strand.
AGCGAATAGGAAATTGTTGCCTATTAAAAGGAAATGTACTGTACATGTAAGTGTTTTATCGGAAGGTGATAAATCAAGTCGTAGAATTTGAGCACTCTGCTTAATATTACTGCACCTATTATATCCGAATCCAAGCAATTTCTTACAATTTCTTACAATTAATATGTATGCATATAGGAGTCCTTGGGAAACTAACAGATTTCGAAGGAGCATAACTATGGCTCAAACGTTCGGAGTATGTGGAGGCGAATCAATTAATTCCAAGGAATTGAAGAATTCTATAGTAGGGAAATGAAGTAACTGGCTTTCATCTTCAGTATCTAATCTGTTAACGCTGATGTATGTGTTTGAACTAATGGATATAAGTTCAATGACTTTTAAATTAATATCATTACATTGTTGCAGCCTGTCAAATATTTTATATTCCAGCAGGTCAATTTTACCATCACAACAGTAAAGGCCAAAGTAACCACGCGTAGATTTTACGCAAGAGAAATACAATGTAGAACAATGTTTACATTTGATCGTCAAGGACCTTACACTGTACTGCATAATATCTGGAATTGTTCCAGAAATGGTCTATTTATATTGGGTTTTAAAAGTGGCTTCGTATTAATCGATAACACTATAGTGTCCTGCATCAACGGAGCCGCTAAATAAAAATATTATGTGGCAAATAATACTTCCATTGCTGGAACCAACAGCGTAGTTAGACTCATTACTCTAAACAAATATTCATTAAACAATTGTATTATAAATTGAAGTTCTACATGACCAGTGTATTCACCATCCAGAGACGTTCATACTCAAGTTGGTTACTGAGGAGAATGCGACGAGACTGATCGCCTATAATAAAATCCTTATAATTGTTCCTGCTAGCGAAATGTTTTACAATAGCTTGAAAACGCAGCTCAGAATGACGTTCTTCATTTTTATATAAACAGTACGAAACTGCTCTAAATCAGCAATTTCCATCATCTGTTATAGGTTACGGCAGTACATTTTGCAGGGGAACATAGAATCACTACATTTCCATAGCTCTCTCACGCACGACCAATACCGCCCCTGGTCCCGATTCCATTCGCTATCGGCATCTCAAGGAGGCACCTCCATCGTTTCTGACAGCCTTAACTCATCTCTACAACCATCTTCTTCGCACCGGGTTCTACCCCACACCCTGGCGCCATGCCACGATGCTTCTCTTTCCTAAACCTGACAAGCCCTCTCCTCCCCTGATTCTTACCGTCCCATCTGCCTCACCGCTGTCCTCTCGAAAACCTTCGAGAAAATCCTCACCAAATGAATCCACACCCATCTCCGTCACCACCAGCTCCTTCCCCTCTCACAATGTGGCTTCAGACCCCATTTCTCCGCTCAGGATCAACTCCTCCGCCTCTCTGCCATGGTAGCGGAAAACTACAACCGTCCCGCTCCTACTTTATTTATCGCCTTCGACTTTGAGAAAGCGTTCGACACGGTCTGGCACGACGCCCTAGTCGTCAAACTACATTACTTCGACCTCCCCCATACCTACATCCGCTTTTTATTTATTTATTTATTTATTTATTTGTTGATGGTACACAACAGGGCTCAGTGTGCGCCCCAATAATAGTGCACCTACACAGTAAGATACATTTCCTGATATGTCTGCATTAAGTATTAATATCTTAATGTAATTCTTAAAACTAAGAAGTTCACACAGATCAAAATGCATAGTAGTAAAAAGATAATATAAAAACTAAATCTAAATATGATCTAATCTATATATATAAAAATCAATCTTACGTGATAGTTTGTCTGTGGGTGTGTATGTCTCCTATGCATTCATATACCACTCAACCGATTGCGATGAAACTTGGGTGAGATGTTGAGTACACTCCAAGGATGGTTTCTGACTTAGGAAATCCATTTTACAATAGGTAGCGCACGCGTAGATTCAACAAATGAGCGACGATGCGCGAAGTATTTCAACAAAGTCCCGTATGTGTTCATATACCATTCGTCCGATAGCGATGAAACTTGGGTGAGATGTTGAGTACACTCCAAGGAAGGTTTCTGACTTAGTAAATCCATTTTACAATAGGTAGCGCACGCGTAGATTCAACAAATGAGCGACGATGCGCGAAGCATTTCAACAAAGTCCCGTATGTGTTCATATACCATTCGTCCGATTGCGATGAAACTTGGGTGAGATGTTGAGTACACTCCAAGGAAGGTTTCTGACTTAGTAAATCCATTTTACAATAGGTAGCGCACGCGTAGATTCAACAAATGAGCGACGATGCGCGAAGCATTTCAACAAAGTCCCGTATGTGTTCATATACCATTCGTCCGATTGCGATGAAACTTGGGTGAGATGTTGAGTACACTCCAAGGATGGTTTCTGACTTAGTAAATCCGTTTTACAATAGGTATCGCACGCATAGATTCAACAAATGAGCGACGATGCGCGAAGCATTTCAACAAAGTCCCGTATGTGTTCATATACCATTCGTCCGATAGCGATGAAACTTGGGTGAGATGTTGAGTACACTCCAAGGAAGGTTTCTGACTTAGTAAATCCATTTTACAATAGGTAGCGCACGCGTAGATTCAACAAATGAGCGACGATGCGCGAAGCATTTCCACAAAGTCCCGTATGTGTTCATATACCATTCGTCCGATTGCGATGAAACTTGGGTGAGATGTTGAGTACACTCCAAGGATGGTTTCTGACTTAGTAAATCCATTTTACAATGGGTATCGCACGCATAGATTCAACAAATGAGCGACGATGCGCGAAGCATTTCAACAAAGTCCCGTATGTGTTCATATACCATTCGTCCGATAGCGATGAAACTTGGGTGAGATGTTGAGTACACTCCAAGGAAGGTTTCTGACTTAGTAAATCCATTTTACAATAGGTAGCGCACGCGTAGATTCAACAAATGAGCGACGATGCGCGAAGCATTTCAACAAAGTCCCGTATGTGTTCATATACCATTCGTCCGATAGCGATGAAACTTGGGTGAGATGTTGAGTACACTCCAAAGAATGTTTCTGACTTAGTAAATCCATTTTACAATAGGTAGCGCACGCGTAGATTCAACAAATGAGTGACGATGCGCGAAGCATTTCAACAAAGTCCCGTATGTGTTCATATACCATTCGTCCGATTGCGATGAAACTTGGGTGAGATGTTGAGTACACTCCAAGGAAGGTTTCTGATTTAGTAAATCCATTTTACAATAGGTAGCCCACGCGTAGATTCTACAAATGAGCGACGATGCGCGAAGCATTTCAACCAAGTCCCGTATGCATTGATATACTATTCGTCCGATAGCGATGAAACTTGGGTGAGATGTTGAGTACACTCCAAGGAAGGTTTCTGACTTAGTAAATCCATTTTACAATAGGTAGCGCACGCGTAGATTCAACAAATGAGCGACGATGCGCGAAGCATTTCAACAAAGTCCCGAATGCATTCATATACCATTCGTCCGATAGCTATGAAACTTGCGTAAAATGTTGTGTGCACTGCAGGGAAATTTTCTGGCTTAGTACATCCACTTTACAATAGGCAGCGCACGATTAGATTCAACAAATGAGCTACGACGCGCGAAGCATTTCAACAAAGTCACGTTTGCGTTCATATACCATTCGTCCGATAGCGATGAAACTGGGCTGAGATTTTGTGTGCACTCCAGGGAAGGTTTCTAGCTTAGTAAATCCCTTTAAAAATAGGTAGAGCACGAGTAGAATCAACAAATGAGCAACGGCGCGCGAAGCGTTTCAACAAAGTCCCATTTAATTTCATATACCATTCATCCGATAGCGATGAAACTTGGGTGAGATGCTGTGTACACTCCAGGGAAGGTTTCTGGCTTAGTACATACATTTTACAATAGGTAGCGCACCAGTAGATTCAACAAATGAGCGATGACGCGCGAAGCGTTTCAACAAAGTCCCGTATAAAGTCATATACCATTCGTCTGATAGTGATAAATGTTTGGTGAATTGTTGTGTACACTCCAGGAAAGGTTTCTGGCTAAGTAAATCCATTTTACAATACGAAGCGCACGTTTATGTTCAACAAATGAGTGACTACGCGCGAAGCGTTTCGACAACGTCCCGTATACGTTCACATACCATTCATCCGATTGCGATGAAACTTGGGTGAGATGTTGTGTACACTCCAGGGAAGGTTTCTGGCTGAGTACATCCATATTACAATATGTAGCGCAAGAGTAGAATCAACAAATGAGCGACGACTCGCGAAGCGTTTCAACCAAGTCCCGTATGCATACATGTACCATTCGTCCGTACCTATGAAACTTGGGTGAGATGTTGTGTACACGTCATGGAAAATTTCTGGCTTAGTAAATCTCCTATACAATATGCAGCGCACAAGTTGATTCAACAAATGAGGGACGACGCGCGAAGCGTTTCAACAAAGTCCCGTATAAGGTCATAAACCATTCTGCCGTTAGCGGTGAAACTTGGGTGAAATATGGTTGACACTCCAAGGAAGGTTTCTGGCTTACTAAATACATTTCACAGTAGGTAGCACACGAGTAGATTCGACAAATGAACGACGATAGCGATGAAACTTGGGTGAGATGTTGTGGACACTTACGTGACGGTTTCTAACTTAGTAAATACATTTTACAGTAGGTAGCGCACGAGTAGATTCAACAAATGAGTGACGGAGTGCGAATCGTTTAAACAAAATCAGGTATGCGTTCATACACTATTCATCCGATTGCGATGAAACATTGATCAGTTATTTTGTACCCGCCAGGGAAGGGGACTTAGTAAATCCATTTCACAATAAGTAGCGCAAGAGTAGATGCAACAAATGGGTGACGACGCGCGAAGCGTTTCAACAAAATTCCCTATTGCGTTCATATAACATTCTTCGATTGCGATGAAACCTTGATGGGTTATTGTGTACACGCCAGGGAAGGGCTTCGACTTAGTAATACATTTCTCAATAGGTAGCGCACGAGTAGATTCAACAAATGAGTGACAGCGCACGAATCGTTTAAACAAAAACCCCTATACGTGCATATACCATTCATCCGATTGCGATGAATCATTGATGAGTCATTGTGTACACGCCAGGAAAGGGTTTCGACTTAGTAAATCCATTTCACAATAGGTAGCGTACGATTAGATTCAACAAATGAGTGACAGCGATGAAACTTTTTGAAAGTTGTTGTGCACGCTCCCACGAATGGTTCTAAATTAGAAAATCCATTTTATGATAGCTTAGAGGCAGTTAACATGTTGTGTATCCAAAAGCACTTCAAGAAACAGAATTTCAACGCCAACACTTTCTTTGATTGGCATTGCAACGCATGCCGGGTACAGCTTGTGCCAAATATAAAAACAGGTTTTGAAATTATTACATAATAAACTAAAAGGTAACATCAATAACTAGGGAACAGGCCTATCCACATAGATACATTGTTGATTCTGTTATGTGTGACAATTTTATTTCAGGTATGAATTAGAGTGACTGGGTTATAATTTCCAAGAACGGTCTGATTGAGGGACAGAAATCTAGTTTCCAGTTTACACGAACCGCATCGTTGTAAAAACTGCAAAGCCTCCATACAGGTGAATTGTTATGTGAAGTGGTATTGATTATATCAGTTTTGAATGTTATGGTTGATCTTGTAGTTAAGCGAGGGATGTTGAAATTTAGGAGCGATAGGAAAAATGAGTTAAACACCTTCCTCCGGAACCGCACCGCAAGCATCACCATCAATGGCCACTACTCCCGCCCAATCCCCTTCGAACAGGGCGTCCCTCAGGGCTCCGTCCTTTCCCCCCTTCACTACGTCTTATTCGTCGCTGACATCCCCCAACCCTCCCCTCCCATGCAACTTCTACAGTTCGCCGACGACACTGCTATCGTCGCACCGTTTGCCACTGTACAACACATCAACACCCACGTCCAGCCCTACCTCGATCTCTTCACCTCCTGGTGTGGCATATGGCATCTGCGCCTGAATTCAGGAAAAACACAGACCATCCTATTCCGCCCACGCAGGCGATCTCTCGCCCCAACCCGCAATCCCGCGAATCTCACTCTCCACCTACATCACCGCCGCTTAGTCCCCACCCCTACCGTACGATACCTCGGCCTCCTTTTTGATCAATTCTTCACCTTCCGCCCCTTCTTTAAAACCAAACTCCCTGTGGCACGAAAGCGGGCGTATCTTCTCCGGCGTCTGGCTGGAACAACCTGGGGACTGAATGAGAAATTACTGCTCCATTCTTACAAAGTACTCATCCGCACATTTTTGGTGTACGGCCATCCTGCGTGGGCTGGATTCCCAGACTGCCCCCTTCGTCCATTTCTCTCAATGGAGCGCCGCCTAGTCCACGTTGCGATGAGACTTCCATTCACCTACCGCACAGTCGGCCTCGTTGACAGAATGCCACTGCCTCCACTAACGACATACGTCGAGCTACTACAACGCCGCTACCTCAAACGGGCGCAGGCAACCAACAACCCCATTGTGTGCCCTCTCCTAAACAAGCCGCTTCGTGCCCCAGTACTTACTAAGCTCGGCATCTACAGCCTCAGGGCACTACTTCCTGCACCCGACTAACAACCTAGTCTCCGATTATTTTGCTTATGACCGCCACTCCACTGGGCACTGACAGCATCTTCGCCGGATTGGAAATAGCGACAACAACCATATTTCTCAACACAATCAATTAATTCAAATAACAAAAAAAAAAAAAACCTTCAACATCTTCACCTTCACACACATTCACCGTCAAATTTCACATCGTTGACATGATCACTCCTCATTTACCCATTCAATTCATCCGTTTTCAACCCCCCCCTCCCCCATCTCAACTTGTTAAATCGCCACCATCCTCACATCACCAGCTATGCGTTCCTTCTTCTTCTTTCTTTCTTTCTTTCTGCTTTCTTCCTTCTTTCTCTCTCGCTCCACCAATACCACTCTCGCATCTCAACAAACATCATTCATTAGGCTACTCCCTTCTCATCGACATCATTTGATTTCCTCAAACTACCAGCTATATAATTCTTTCTTCCAGTCTCTTTACTACCATAACACTCCCCTTCTCATCTCACCGCACATCTTTCAATACTCCCTTCTCATCATCATCATTCATTAAAAAAACTTGAAAAAACTTGAAAAAATATAATAAAAATAATTTAAAAAAATAAAAAAAACATTACCTTATGATCTGGACTTAAACACAGCCCCCCTTTTCTTTTTCCCCAATAAACTTTAAAATTCATATTAATCTCAGAGCGAGCAATAGAAGTTCCTTCGTCTACTTTGGCAATTGCGGCAGTTGTTTCCGTGGTTTCCGCGTTTTCTTTGTTTCATCAATATTTCCGACATTTAAAATTATACATACGCACAATGAAGCAGTCACCCTTCTCCTCCACATCCCCCTTCCTGCATCTAACTCTCCCTTCTCAAAACAAAACTTCGCCCCCCACACCCTTCTCCAAATTTCCCCAGCAATGCCCCAACCAAAATTCTCACACACTTTCTTCCAAATCCTAAAACCAAACCCACTCATCACCAAAATTTCCAACTCTCCTAAACACCCTAACCCGTTGGCCCGAAGAGACGGCGAAACCGTCTGAGCGGGCCCGCAGCCGCCGGGGCAATCGCCATGCGGCGGAATGAAACGACTGCATATATATATATATATATATATATATAGAATCACTTCGCCAACTACTGGAATGAACATACCGTCCCCTGTCAAATGTACAAAAACAGGCTCCCGTGTGCTAGTTGAATATACAAGTGTGGAAGTAGTCTCAATCTCTTCGTTTGACCTTGGAGAAACACAATTTCGATGGTGGCACACTTGAAAATGGGAACAGGCCTTGAATGGAGGAGGCCGACCCAAAGATCATATTACATACAGCTTATTTAGTACAGAAAGGAATTAAAACTACTCATGTGTTCTCCCCCGATACTGATGTCTTGATTTTAGCACTAAGGCGATATCCTCAACTTTCGAAATGTTTTGCGTTTTTCCTCGGCCATGGCATGAAAAGGTTCGTTCAGATTGGTTCAATTTACAGAGCAGACGGACCTCTGAAAGCCTCTGCACTCCCTGGATTACACGCACTTCAGGAGCGGATGTAACAGGATCATTTGCTGGAAAAGGTAAAATAAAGTGGTGGAAAGCTTTTAATTCCGCAAGTGATACGCTGCTAGAAGCTTTAGCTAAATTGGGGACTACATCGTCACTCACTGAAGATATCCGGACTAACTTGGAAGCGTTCATTTGTCAGCTTTATATCCCCAAAACAACACTGACCGACATAGGAGCTGTGCGATGGTTGTTGTTTACACAGAAACAATGTCAAGATGAGAATCTTCCTCCAACACGATGCACTGAATCTGGCATTGCTAAGGGCTCACCTTCAGTGTTTTGAGTGGAATCAGGACCTAATTTAGCATCCCAATAACCCACCACCCTCAGATTTTGGATAGAACAAAGTAGGGGGTGCAGACTAGCCTGTTGCTTGTACCAACCCTTGTGCACCAGAGCTTATCTTGGAACTTTGTCGCTGCTCATGCTCCAAAAGACGTTGCTCTTCTCCATGTACATGTCAATCAAATCGACTCCGATGTACAGAAATGTCAAATGACGGACAATGAACAACATGTTTGACGGGTTTCAACTAGTTAAAGGTTAAAACTATGTTGTTGTTTGAGTCTTCAGTCTTTTGACTGGTTTGATGCAGCACTCCATGCCTCCCTGTCCTGAGCTAATCGTTTCATCTCTACATAGCTCCAACACCCTACATCCGAGGCAATCTGTTTAACATATTCTAACCTTGGTCTACCCCTACAGTTTTTGTCCTCGACCCTTCCTTCCATAACTAAGCTTGCTATTCCTGGGTGTCTTAGTATGTGTCCTACCAACATATCTCTTCTCTTCATTAACAGTCGCCAGAAACATCTCTCCTCTCCCACTCGTCTTAATACCTCTTTGTTTGTAACCCAATCTACCCATCTGATCTTCATTCTCCTGTACCACCACATTTCAAATGCTTCAATTCTCCTCTTTTCTGCTGCACCAATAGTCCAAGTTTCACTTCCATAGAGCGCCACGCTCCAGACAAAGGCTTTCAAAAATGACTTCCTAATACCTAAATCTATATTCGATGTCAGCAGATTCCTTTTTTGTAGAAATGCTTTCTTTGCCTGAGCCAACCTACTTTTTATATCCTCTTTGCTTCGTCCATCACTGGTTATTCTGCTTCCTAAGTAACAGAAGTCTCCTACTTCCTTCAGCTTTTCACCTGCCAATTTGATCTCCATAGACGTTTCTGATTTATTTCGGCTGCATTCCAGTATTAGCCTACTTTCGATTTTTGCAAAAAATGAAAGTAGACTTATGAGATCACTACAGGGCCAAAAAATGTGTGTGAGTCTGTGTGTGTGTGTGTGTGTGTATGTGTGTGAGTCTGTGTGTGTATGTGTGTGTGTGTGTGTGAGAGAGTGTGTGTACTCTGAATGTCTGTCCCCCCCTATCAATTCGAACACGGTGAAACCGAATTGAACGAAATTTGGTACAGAGGTAGAACAAGCAAAGGGCACCTCAGTGTCATGTTTTATATCGCCGCCATCTTTACTAAAACTGAATGGCGGCCACTCAAACGTTAAAAACGTAAAATCAAATAACGACTAACCAAATCATCCGATCTCTACCAAATTTGGTAACAACATACCTTCGTATATGATGCGTCTTGTAACCAAACTACAAGGTCGTCCGCCATACTATTTCAGGATGGCGGCCGTGCGAATTATGCAAACTTTATAATCCATATCATGGGACCCACCAGTTCCGATTATCGAGCCGAGAATCGTTTTAACTGTTCTAAAGGAAGAGGCACGTTCGAAATTAAAAGTTTATTTTGTAATACTATAGTGCAGATGTGATTTTAAAAAGCTGAGGCGAGTCAGTAATAAGACAAGATGGCAGCGGATATCTTGTACCTGACTTATATTTCACTAATTTGAGTATTGCATGCAATATAGCGTACTGATACAAAATAAATAAACTTTGTATGAAATGCTTTATATATAAATAATATACTCCAGTGATGAAATCGTTTAGTATAAATCATTATTTGCTAACAAGTTCTATATAAGTCATTTTATATAGAACGATATTCGTTGACACAATTGGCTCAGTGGTAGAGCGTTAGCCTATCGCTCAAATCCCTATGCTTCAAACCCGATCAGAGCTAGGTTTTTTGCTTGAAATTTTATATGTTTATTGTTTTGTAATGACTCAGACGTTTTAAAATTAAGCGTTATATTGTGAATATTATGGTGTAAAATATATATTTAATTAAAACATAATTCGCCAGCAGATTTACTCGAGACATCTAGCTGCCAAAAAGGTAACTGCACGCCGACCTACTTATTAACTTCCAGATTTTATTGAAAAGTTTCTTCTTATGGTCGCTAGAATGCACTCGCTCTGTTAGGATTATATTGTTCGATACTTCACCACTAGATGTCACGACTAGTCTACGTGGGGCTCCATTGATTACTATACCATTGGCATTCCATGCGCATCGAATTTGAAGAATGACAAGATGATACTACGATACATTTTTACTTTTTATTTTAAAGGGTTTGTTACAGCCTATTTTGCGTTACTTGAAAATGTTATTTGAAGTAAAGAACAAAACGATTTCACATAGTATCTGAATTCAAGCCGTTGGTGTTAGTTCAGGTTATTAATTACTACTTTTATTTCAGGCAAATAGCAATCGAAAATATCCACATAGTTTGTATACACACGTCTCTGTAGGGTCATGGAAAGATTTGTTAATTCAATTAGGGTTGTGAAAGCCATGCAAAACCAGACGTGTAAAGACATGCCTCAACTCAAAGTTGGATGTTGCCCACGGCAGGTCGTATATGTAATAATAATAATAATAATAATAATAATAATGTTATTGGTTTTACATCCCTTTTAACTACTGCTGCTTTTAGAGACACCGGGGTGCCGGAATTTTGGCCCGAAGGGGATCTTTAACGTGCCAGTAAATGTACTGACACGGCTCCCTCGCATTTGTGCACCCTCAAATGCCAGCTGACTGCGCCAGGATATGAACCTGCAACCTAGGGCCCAGCAAGCGAGGACGTTACCGCTGAGCCACGCAGCCAATCCGGTCTATTATGTCTCCAGATCCATAACATTCTTGAGACACTTCTTATCTTTCTTTCTTTCTTCAATGATGGTAGCAGTTTTTATCTAGGTTGTGGCGTTTGGTAGAGGTAAATCGTTTCTAAGGTCTTCAACAAAGAATAGTTCTATTATACTCTTTGATAATAACAACGAGTTATAACTATACTCATACATTTAGGAGAAAGTAGGCTATATGTTCTTTACTGAACATCTTGTTTTTGTTTTACATTTATTAATTTTCATCATGAATTCTTTCCGTAAGACGGAGTCCATACCATTCAAAAACTCATTCAAATCCTCAGGCTTGTCGGCCAAGATGACGATGTCATCAGCAAATCTCAGAGTTGAAATTATTTCTCCTTGAATCTTCACTCCCACTTTAAATTTTTCTCTATTTTCCTTCATTGCTTGTTAAATGTAAAGATTGAAAAGTATGGGTCATTAAGTTGCTGCCTTGCATTACACCTTTCTGAATACCAGCTTCTCTCTCATGTCCTTCAACTCGAATGACTGATGTCTGGTTCCTGTACAGATTGTATATCACCCACCTATCCCTATACTTTATTCCAATCGATTTCAAAATGTCAAACAATTTAGTCCAATCAACATTATCAAAAGCCTTTTATAAGTCTAAAAAAGCCATGAACGTTCTCTTATCTTTCCTTATTCTACCTTCCAAAATCAGTCTAAGACTTAGTACAGCTTCCCTTGTTCCTACATTTCTCCTGAAACCAAACTGGTCTTCACCCAACTCCGTTTCTATCGGGCTTTCAATCCTCTTGTAAATTATTCTAGACAGGGTCTTTGAAGCATGTGTAATCAAGCTGATTGTACGGTAATCTTCACATCTGTCAGCTCCCACTTTCTTTGGTATAGGGATGATTACATTCTTCTTGAAATCAGGGGGTACCTCACCTGTCTCATAAATCCTACACACCAAGTGAAATAACCTGATCAGACCTTCATCTCCTATGCAGCGTAGCAACTCAATCGGTATATCATCTATGCCTGGTGCTTTGTTCCTGCTTAAGTCTTCCAATGCTCTATCAAATTCTGATCTCAATATCAAACCTCCTTTCGCATCCTCATCAATTTCCTCCTCCCTTTCCATTACATGATTCTCAATCTCCTTCCCCTGATACAAACTCTCGAAGTAATCTTTCCATCTCTCAACCTTTTCTTCCCTATCTGTTAGAGGCTTTCCATTTGTGTCCTTAATATTACAGCACTTAGTCTTCTTTTCCCCAAAAGTATTCTTAATCCTTCGATAAGCTGTGTCTACTTCTCCTAATTTCAGACAATTTTCTATACCTGCACATTTCTCTTTCAACCATTCTTCTTTCGCTTCCTTGCACTTCTTGTCAACCTAATTTCTCAGACGTCTGTATTCTGCTTTCCCCTTTTCATCTCTTACATTCTTGTGTTTCCGCCTTTCATCCATCAATTCTAGTATATCCTGAGTGATCCACGGTTTTCTCCCTATTCTTTCTTTCCTACCAATGTTTTCTTCTGCGGATTTTGTTATTTCATTCTTCAAAAGTGCCCATTCGTCTGCAATTGAAGTTTGTTTAGGGTTTTTCATTAGTCCTTCCTTTATACTCTTCTTGAATCTTTCGTTTACATCCTTCTCTTTCAGTCTGTCTATTGCCCACCTTTTTGGCTTTTGACTTTTCTTCAGTTTCTTCAACTTTAATCTGCAATTCATTACAACCAGATTGTGGTCAGAGTTTATGTCAACACCAGGATATGTTTTACAATCCAAAATCTGGTTTCGAAACCTCTGCTTGACCATAATGAAGTCGATTTGGTAACGCCCTGTATCTCCTGGTCTCATCCATGTGTATATTCTTCTATTGTGGTTATTGAATAAGGTGTTAGCTATGATCAATTCATGCTCGGTGCAGAATTCTACCAGCCTGCTTCCTCGATCATTCCTTTCACCTAATATGAAATCTCCTACTATCTTCCCTTCTCTCCCTTTTCCTACCACAGCATTCCAATCTCCCATTACCATAACATTTTCATCACCCTTGATATACCTCAGAATTTCGTCTATTTCTTCGTAGACCTTTTCAACATCCTCATCATCAGCTTGACTGGTAGGCATATAGACTTGTACCACTGTGGTGCAGGTAGGTTTAGTATTGCTTTTTGCTACAATAATCCGTTCACTATATTGCTCATAATATTCCGCCCGTTGTCCAAGTTTCCTACTCAATATGAGGCCAACCCCTGCTTGGCCATTGTTTGATTTAGTGCTAATGACCCTATAGTCTCCTGACCAAAAGTCCTGTTCTTCCTGCCAGCGCATTTCACTAATCCCAACCTAATCCAACCTCAGCCTATCCATTTCCCTTTCTAAGTTTTCTAACCTTCCACTTCCTAGCAGACTTCTAACATTCCACGCTCCGATCCGTAGAATGTCAGATTTCCTCTTTATAACTTCTGTGATGTTAACCCCCTCTTGAGTAGTCCCCACGCGGAGATCCGAACGGGGGACTAGTTTACCTCCGGATTGAAATTTTACAAGGAAGGAGGCCATCATCACATGTAATTATGCATAGAGAGGTGCATATCCTCGGTAATAGCATACGGCTGTAGTTTCCCGTTGCTTTCAGCCGTGCAGCAGGGCGCAGTGTAGCCATTATTTGGCTTATATTATCAATATCTTAACCGTCTATAAGACTAGTAAAGAATTGATTTATTCTGAAAGGCTGCTACTCCCTTTAAGTAAAGAGCAATTCTACTAAAAAAAATACTAACCTTCTACCGTACTAACAATTGTATTGTATGTCTACCCCTTATTATTCCCGTTTTCCAACGGGGTCGGGGATGAGATGCGATGGAAGTCTTTGTGGCGATGGTTTTTACGGCCGGATGCCCTTCCTGACGCCAACCTCATGAGAGGAGTTAATGAGAGATGAAATAAATGATGGTGAATGAAACTGGGCAAGGATGTGGAAGGAAGCGGCCGTGGCCTGTCAGAAGGTACCATCCCAGCATTTGCCTGGTGTTGAAAATGGGAAACCACGGAAAACCATTTCAAGGACGGCCGACGGTGGGGCTCTAACCCACGCGTCTACCGAATCAGCAGAGAGCTTGGCCCCATGACCTAATGCTGCGCGTTAGCCAGCGTAGCCACTACTGTCGTTCTACCGTACTAACAATTAAATACCAATATTCTACTAACAAAAAAATACTAAATTTCCACCAACAACAAATACTACCACTAAAACAGTCTGTCACCAGGCACACTCACATGCACCCTCACACATCACAGTCTACTGAAACAATGAACTATAACTAATAAACAATGCAACTGCTACCAGACACACTCACACACCACAGTCTAATAGAACAATGACATATATCTAATAGACAAACTAAGCACCTACTTACAGCTAAAACTAACTACATACTTACTGTACTGTTATTTGAATTGACAATATTTACAAAATGCAATTTAGATAGAAAATACTTACAAAATGTAATTTAGATTCAAACTAGTCACAAAATGCAAATTAAGGGGGACGTATGCAAAATTGCACTCCAGTAAAAAAAAGTATTTTAACTCCCAGAGTTTTAAATATAATGCTATAGAATTTGACACAGATGATTATCCCCTTATTAACGCTGGTTAACCCAACAGAAAAAATGGTTAAGATTTTCACAAATCGAAACAAGTCACGCGGTTTATAATCGTTCACAATTGCGACAAATATTTCTTAAATGTCAGTGAAGGGACAGGCTAAGAAGTTGGTTGACAGTTATCCACACACAAGTGAGAATGATGTTAAAGTCTTGGAACATTTAAAGAATCGCTTTGGTAAAGATGAGTTGGTTATAAATTGTATGTATAAAGATTTGTTGCAATTGGTTCGCTCAGATTTATCTGTGACTGACCTGTATGATAATATAAGTACTAAGTTGAGATCCCTCGAAACATTAGGCATGAATTCTGATAGGGCAGCAATCTTAGTTCCAGTCATTGAAGAATGCCTCCCCATTGCCGTTTTGAAAATATGGGAAAGAAGAGCAGCAGAAGAGGACGATGATGGTGGTAATAAAATTGATAAACTTTTGTGTTTTCTGGGCAAAGAAGCCGAGAGTGAACAAAGACTGCATAATCATGCTAAGGTGAATGAGGTTGATACATTCACTGCGCCAGAACAGAGCCAACAGCAGCAGCTCTCGTTTCTTTCACTCCTACTGTCAAGCAGAATCGGGTAAGTTATCAGCAAATAGGACGGCCACACAAAGTAACCCTAACCTGTTTGTTTTGTAATGAGAACCATCCCTCTTACAAGTGTTCTAAAGAAATGTCGGGTGAGGACCGTCGTAAAATTGTAAAAGAAAAACGAGCTTGTTTTGCATGCTTGCATGGAGGTCACTCGAGACAGCAGTGTAGGAAAAGAATAGATTGTGGTAAATGTAAAAGGAGACACTATGATATCATGTGTGTTGGTGAGCCCAGCAGAACAGCATCGTTATTTGCAGGGCCTAGTGGAACTGTCATTTTAAAAACATTAGTAGCACAATTGCGTGGTGTCACTGTTCGAATATTACTTGATACTGCTTCACATCGCAGTTATATTTCGGAAGCTATCTGTGAAAAATTGGATTTGATCGAATGTGGTCGTGAAAATATTTGTCATATGCTGTTTGGTGGGAGTGTGTCAACTGAAATATCACATCCAATTCATGAAATTGAACTAACTAGCTTACAGGGTGACAACAGTTTTGTTCTTAAGGCACTTAGGGAGAAGAAGATTTCTGGTTTGATACCACCTGTGAATGATCCGCATTTGTTACGGAAGGTGGCTGCACACATTGACAGATGATGGAGTTAACCGACCTATTGATGTGTTGTTAAGAGCGGATGTTATGGGCGAACTTGTTACAGGTGTGAAATATATTGACTCTAAGCTGTTAGCATTTGGGACCAAGCTTGGATGGTGTCTCCTGGGTACCGCAGAGAGGCAAGAAGTAAGCAGTATGACAAACTTTGTGACCTCTTTGCTCAATTTACACCATCCTTTATGGGACTTAGAAGTTATTGGAATTGAGAAACAGACAAACAAAAAGGTCAGACGTAGATGATAGATGTTTGCGAAATTTTGAAGACACAATTCGTTTCGAAGGTGAAAACTGTCGGTATGTAGTAGCATTGCCCTGGATTGATGAGCACCCCCCTCTTCCCACTAATCGTGAAATAGTTGAAAGTCGTCTGAAATCAACAGTAAGCCGTTTAGATAACAATGGACTCTATGATGCGTATGATACTGTTTTTAAACAATGGGAAACAGATGGGATTATTGAAATAACATCTGATGAAAACATAGGGCACTTTCTACCTCACAGACCAGTTATAAATTATGGGAAAACAACTAAAATCCGCCCAGTCTTTGATGCATCGGCGAAAAGTATTGGAAACGTCTCTTTTTACTTTTTACTGGTACTTTTTATCTTTCAGTTTCCTACGGCACAGCATAAGGCAAAGGGGATAATTTTTAATTTATTAGTGATTAGCGTATTAGTTATTATTAGAATTATCCAGTGGCCATGTAAATAATGTCATGTACGTAAATATGCGCTTGCAAAACCCTCATACTGACACACTTTCATTTTAATTTTCGAAAAACATATAAGTACTTTTTATGAGGAAACGGTTGATACTAAATAAAATATTGTAATAACCTTTTTTCTGCAGAATGTGCGGAGCTACATTTCTTGTTTGAACTTTTTTTCCGTAATCCCAACGGTTACTGATATAAGTAGGTAAACGTGTTGCGATGGTGGCCGTTTTTGCCCGCAGCATTCAAACGCACCATTTTCAAGAGTGCCACCATCGAAATTGTGTTTCACCAAGGTCAAACGAAGAGATTGAGACTACTTCCACACTTGCATAATCAAGGAGCACACGGATGTTCATTTGACAGGGGACGAATAGGCCTGTACTCAATACTCACTTCGGCAGTCACCCTAATGGAGGCAGTTTTAGAATTCTATGTCCCGTGCATGTCAAAAATCATATTAACACATGGAAGCCCACCCATTTTTGGCTATCACCCCGGATCCCGGGTTACATTCCCTGCTCTGCCAAGAAATTTAATTCTGGTCTGAGGGCAAAAACGGGCACACTCAGTCTCTTGAGGAAGGAAAAGGAAGGAAGCTTGTAGTTTAACGTGACCGTTAATCTGTAGATCATGAGCCACGGGACCTCATTTTTACGTGGAATCCGAACCACGGGACATGGCATTTCACTTCGAAAATCTCACATGCATTGACCGGGAATCGAACCCGGACCACGTTGCTGAGAGCCATACAGCTAGACCGCTGAGCCACCACGCCCCCTAGTCTCTTGAGGTACCGTATAACTAAGAAGAGGAAGGTTCGTTTCCCACCTCAACAATCTTGGATGTGGTTTTCCGTGGTTTCCCACTTCCACTCAAGTCAAATACCGGGATGGTACCTAACTTAAGGCCTCGGCCGTCTCCTTGCCATGCCCCACCTTAATTACAAATACACACATTAATGCAGCCATCACAATAATGTTTTATCCCTTGGTTGGGGGTGGGATAAACACGGTAGTGTAGATGTGCTAATTTTGAGGATTGCTTCCGAATGAGGGTAGTTTCCCGTGGTTGGGAGAGACTACCAGTGTAGTGTGCTGGTGTGAGTGCTTAAGCTATTGGGGGCGTCTCTGCAGGATGCAATTACCTGCCAGGGGATGAATGTCTAAGTGCAGGCTGCTAATCTAGTCTGCCAATTAAGTAGAGTGAGCAATTCAGCAAATGTGCAGAGTCAGTGACTCGGTGCTCTGCAGTCGAGTCGCGTGCTCGAGTACAATAGAACCTGACGATGTAGTTATTGGCCTCTACGGTCAGGGGCAATGATGACTAAGGTCAGGCGGGGTATAAGGATGTGAAATGGAGTGTGATTAGTAATAAATGGTGTATGTTTACTGACCATGTGTTTATTGGCCAGTAGATGTGATGTGATGTCCCTCTTGGGGAGTTTAAACAAATATGAAATGTAGTACAATTTGTAAAGTGTACAGTCGTTCAGGGTAGGTGTTTTACAAAGATAAAGGACTCTGAGCACAGCCTGATCTCACCTGGTGAAGAACTGGAACTCGTCGGGCAGGGCCGCTGGCCAAGAGCAGCACAGAACAGAACAGATGATGGGGCTCCTCCGGGTCTAGGTTTTAAGGCCTTCCTCCACTGCCTGGTCAGCATTTCCCCATAGTTGTCGCTCCATTTACCGTGTTTATGTTTATATTTCGTAAGCGTGGCCGTCAGCAGTATGCCGGGCCCGCTCGTGTCTGACGAAATGCATGAGGCTTATGGTCTGCCTATGCGGGTAGTTTTGGTAAAAGATGGCGGGGTGGGTCTCAGGGGGTACTGCCCCCGGGCTGTACAATAACACAGCTTATCAGAGTAAAGTTTACACATACACACCAAAGTACACGGGGCTGAGTGACCATGATGTCAGAGCCCTTCAAACGAATTATGTTTACCAAGTGTCTCTCATGGCGAAAGCTATTGTGGACACGCGCGAGTGCCTGGAAAACTACTTTTTTCTTTAATACATTATAATGTAAGAGTATATCGACGATGCATAATTATAACTTTTAGTATAGGACGCTACCACCGAAGCATTGGGAAGAAATTGCAATATTAAGGTACATAAACAACACACACATTCAACTATCAGTTAATGCTCTTCAACATTTTCCTTCTTTTATAACTCTATTCCAGTATACATATCGTGAAACATCATAGAAATATTCCCCTCCTTTATAATTCTCATAAAACAACAGTTATCATCATCATCATCCGGCATTTGCCTGGAAGGAAGATGGGAAACCACAGAAGACCATCTTCAAGATTGCCGGCGGGGGGATTCGAAACTCCTCGCCTCCCGGATGTGAGCGACTGCCATCAGTCATGCCGCAACGACCACGGCTAACTCACCCGGTATTTTGTAGGTATTTCGACACTACATTGCATTTTGTACGTATTTTGAATCTAGCCTTCATTTTGTGGGTATTTTTCAATCTATTCCTTTTGTGAATCTTTTCGTTCTAAATTCCCTTTTGTAAGAACATAGGGCTTCTCTTCAGAAGCGTATTAAAATCAACGGGTACGTCAAATACCAGCAAAAACACAACCAAATGAGGTGAGAGGAAAAGGACCTCTGTAACTTCATCTATGAGAACTTCCTATTAATAGGCGTCAATTTGGTAATGACATATTTGAATATAACCATATTAATAATGTAGTGAGTAAGTTGGTTAATTTAGAAACTTGGGACATTGTATCATCAGCCCCGTGTAAACGACATCCTAGCACAGAATTATGATTCAGTTGTAAGTATGAAGTTAATTTGTTTATTAGATATATGTCATTGTTCTATTAGACTGTGGTGTGTGAGTGTGTCTGGTGAGGGTGCATGTGAGTGGGCCTGGTGACAGACTGTTTTAGTAGTAGTATTTGTTGTAATTTTTTTCGTTAGTAGAATTTTGGTATTTAATTGTTAGTAGAAGGTTAGTATTTTGTAGTAGAATTGCTCTTTACTTATTCTGAAAGGGAGTAGCAGCCTTTCAGAATAAATCAAATCTTTACTAGTCTAATAGACGGTTAAGATATTGATAATATAAGCCAACTAATGGCTACACTGCGTTCTGCTGCACGGCTGAAAGCAACGGGAAACTACAGCCGTAATGCTATTCCCGAGGATATGCACCTCTCTATGCATAAATACATGTGATGATGGCCTCCTCCCTTGTAAAATTTCAATCCGGAGGTAAACTAGTCCCCCGTTCGGATCTCCGGGTGGGGACTACTCGAGAGGGGGTTAACATCACAGAAGTGACAAAGAGGAAATCTGACATTCTACGGATCGGAGCGTGGAATGTTAGAAGTCTGCTAGGAAGTGGAAAGTTAGAAAACTTAGAAAGGGAAATGGATAGGTTGAGGTTGGATTTGGTTGGGATTAGTGAAATGCGCTGGCAGGAAGAACAGGACTTTTGGTCAGGAGACTATAGGGTCATTAGCACTAAATCAAACAATGGCCAAGCAGGAGTTGGTCTCATATTGAGTAGGAAACTTGGACAGCGGGTAGAATATTATGAGCAATACAGTGAACGGATTATTGTAGCAAAAATCAATACTAAACCTACGTGCACCACAGTGGTACAAGTCTATATGCCTACCAGTCAAGCTGATGACGAGGATGTTGAAAAGGTCTACGAAGAAATAGATGACATTCTGAGGTATATCAAAGGTGATGAAAATGTTATAGTAATGGGAGATTGGAATGCTGTGGTAGGAAAAGGGAGAGAAGGGAAGATAGTAGGAGATTTCGGATTAGGTAAAAGGAATGATCGAGGAAGCAGGCTGATGGAATTCTGCACCGAACATGAGTTGGTCATAGCTAACACCTTATTCAATAACCACAATAGAAGAATATACACATGGATGAGACCAGGAGATACAGGGCGTTACCAAATCGACTTCATTATGGTCAAGCAGAGGTTTCGAAACCAGATTTTGGATTGTAAAACATATCCTGGTGCTGACATAAACTCTGACCACAATCTGGTTGTAATGAAATGCAGATTAAAGTTGAAGAAACTGAAGAAAAGTCAAAAGCCAAAAAGGTGGGCAATAGACAGACTGAAAGTAAAGGATGTAAACGAAAGATTCAAGAAGAGTATAAAGGAAGGACTAATCAAAACCCCTAAACAAACTTCAATTGCAGACGAATGGGCACTTTTGAAGAATGAAATAACAAAATCCGCAGAAGAAAACATTGGTAGGAAAGAAAGAATAGGTAGAAAACCGTGGATCACTCAGGATATACTAGAATTGATGGATGAAAGGCGGAAACACAAGAATCTAAGAGATGAAGAGGGGAAAGCAGAATACAGACGTCTGAGAAATGAGGTTAACAAGAAGTGCAAGGAAGCGAAAGAAGAATGGTTGAAAGAGAAATGTGCAGGTATAGAAAAGTGTCTGAAATTAGGAAAAGTAGAAACAGCTTATCGAAGGATTAAGAATACTTTTGGGGAAAAGAAGACTAAGTGCTGTAATATTAGGGACACAAATGGAAAGCCTCTAACAGATAGGGAAGAAAAGCTTGAGAGATGGAAAGCTTACATAGAGTGCTTGTATAAGGGAAAGGAGAATGAGAATCATGTAATGGAAAGGGAGGAGGAAATTGATGAGGATGCAAAAGGAGATTTAATATTGAGATCAGAATTTGACAGAGCATTAGAGGACTTAGGCAGGAACAAAGCACCAGGCATAGATGATATACCGATTGAGTTGCTACGCTGCGTAGGAGATGAAGGTCTGATCAGGTTATTTCACTTGGTGTGTAGGATTTATGAGACAGGTGAGGTACCCCCTGATTTCAAGAAGAATGTTATCATCCCTATACCAAAGAAAGTGGGAGCTGACAGATGTGAAGATTACCGTACAATCAGCTTGATTACTCATGCTTCAAAGATCCTGTCTAGAATAATTTACAAGAGGATTGAAAGCCAGATCGAAACGGAGTTGGGTGAAGACCAGTTTGGTTTCAGGAGAAATGTAGGAACAAGGGAAGCTGTACTAAGTCTTAGGCTGATTTTGGAAGGTAGAATAAGGAAAGATAAGAGAACGTTCATGGCATTTGTAGACTTAGAAAAGGCTTTTGATAAAGTTGATTGGACTAAATTGTTTGACATTTTGAAATCTATTGGAATAAATTACAGGGATAGGAGGGTGATATACAATCTATACAGAAACCAGACAGCAGTCATTCGAGCTGAAGGATATGAGAAAGAAGCTGGTATTCAGAAAGGTGTAAGGCAAGGCTGCAACTTAACACCCATACTTTTCAATCTTTACATTGAACAAGCAATGAAGGAAATTGGAGAAAAATTTAAAGTGGGAGTGAAGATTCAAGGAGAAATAATTTCAACTCTGAGATTTGCTGATGACATCGTCATCTTGGCCGACAAGCCTGAGGATTTGAATGAGTTTTTGAATGGCATGGATTCCGTCTTACGGAAGGACTTCATGATGAAAATTAATAAATGTAAAACAAAAATACTGGAATGCAGCCGAAATAAATCAGAAACCTCTATGGAGATCAAATTGGCAGGTGAAAAGCTGAAGGAAGTAGGAGACTTCTGTTACTTAGGAAGCAGAATAACCAATGATGGACGAAGCAAAGAGGATATAAAAAGTAGGTTGGCTCAGGCAAGGAAAGCCTTTCTACAAAAAAGGAATCTGTTGACATCGAATATAGATTTAGGTATAAGGAAGTCATTTTTGAAAGCCTTTGTCTGGAGCGTGGCGCTCTATGGAAGTGAAACTTGGACTATTGGTGCAGCAGAAAAGAGGAGAATTGAGGCATTTGAAATGTGGTGTTACAGGAGAATGATGAAGATCAGATGGGTAGATAGGGTTACAAACGAAGAGGTATTAAGGCGAGTGGGAGAGGAGAGATGTTTCTGGCGACTGCTAATGAAGAGAAGAGATAGGTTGGTAGGACACATACTAAGACACCCAGGAATAGCAAGCTTAGTTATGGAAGGAAGGGTCGAGGACAAGAACTGTAGGGGTAGACCAAGGTTAGAATATGTTAAACAGATTGCCTCGGATGTAGGGTGTGGTAGCTATGTAGAGATGAAACGATTAGCTCAGGACAGGGACGCATGGAGAGCTGCATCAAACCAGTCAAAAGACTGAAGACTCAAACAACAACAACAACAAATAACTATCACGTGAAAACGCGCCATGTCTTGTGTTTTAAATATATCGATGCAATGCTGCTGCCATCTGTTGTCAGTTACTGGAACTATACGGGCGAGGTACTGCAATCTGTTGTCAGATACTGGAACTGATTGCAGACATTCAAACGGCGTTTTTGGTGAGTTGTTGGCGATTTACAAAAGAAAACGCCTTGTGTTTAAATATATACCTAGGTAGATGACAACGTACTGTCCCCGTTTACCTGGATAGTAGGCTGTCAGATATCCGCCCCCTCAATCGGATTGCCAATTATCAATCGCACCGGCACAGTTACATCAATGAAAATGGCACTGACAGATACTATCGAGATAAGAGCACAGAAATTTACAGGAAATCATTGTGGAACACACCAAAATAGACGGGGGTGTATACTTACCGTTGCTTACCTCTTAATTATCTCGGGGTTTGAGTTGACAACAGGATCACTAAAAGTCTGTTCACACAATAATCTCCGCCATGACATTTAAAAATGAACCAGAAACGAAGACGAGAACTTTGAACTGTACAAAAGCTTTATTTCTAATAAAGGGTCTGATTTTCCTAACACAACAAAATATACGTGGCTATCAGTAGCCCAAGTCAATCTGACTACGTCCTCCAGTAGGACTTGCAAAATTATTATACAACATGATATAAAACATTTTAGCTCCCAAGAGCTCCAAATACCGTAATATTCATAACACTATTGGATTGGAAAAGGACGTCAGGGTGTGACATATATAGAGCATTTGTTTCCTTTTAATAAACAAGAGAATGATATTTATAGTCGCAAGGCCGGAGTGTACGACCTCACTCTCTGAAAACCATATGTTGACACAGCTGCGGGCTACCTTCCAGCCTGACGCATACTGGTCAAATGCACTCCCTTCTCACACGCTATGTTACGTAAGAATCCAGCCTGCACTCTCAAGCTTTTAAATGTCTTACAAGACAACTCACATTATATTTACGCAAATCTTGCAAGTACTTTGATCACATCCTAATGGATCATTACATAAATTTCTTAAACTTGATAACTTCAATCCAAATGTTTAACTAGCTCTTAAATGTTTATAACAAAATCACATAAATTATTTATAACAATTAGAAATTGTTTATAATATTTGTCAAAGACAATAAAAATATTATAAGCACGCCTTTAACATCACTCTCGTTTCACATTAGTTTCAAAAATATTTACAACAATTATTTACAATATTAACATTTAAATTGTTTAAATTATTAATTTAATAAATACATTAGCCACATGTTCATTCGGTTGGTAATTTTGTTATCCTGTTTAATATAATCGACCAATGAAGGTTAGTTATACATATTAATGTCACAATCTGATTTAATAAAGTTTTTAATAATGATTTGTGACGGCAACCTTCATTCATAATCTTGTCTCAAATTCTTTCAAAACTCGTGTTAATTATAACAGTAAATCACTTGATTAATTTTCAACGAACTATAATAATCTTACTCCAGCGGAAAATCCTTCGCTAACAAGTTAATGCACAATCTGCATTAAAATATGCCCAAAATCATCATATATTAATCTATATGGCATTTACAACTTTCACATCACTTACAAAACTTCCACAAATAATTCTTTAACATTTATTCCTGTGGGAACCTCCTTCATATTCAAGGGCATTATATCTCAGCGACTTTCAACACGCGCTGCACTAGCGATTATACATTCATAGTTCCACTTAAAAATTTTATAATCATAAATTGTTTCAAAACTGTTTTTCTATTTAACCTTCGTAGATTTCATTCATGAACTGAAATGAAGTCAAAACTTGCCAATCACAAACAAATTTAATAGTGAATACGCTTATATACGCCTATCTGGTCTATCAAAATTTAAGACTAACATCTTAAAAGAAATTGTAGTATGAAAATACTATCTTCAAATAAAGTGCGACTAAACTGCAAAGTAGTCGAATAGAATCCAATTAGACTGGGGAATGCAAACATCGTTATATAATTCTCTAATTGAGAAAAACTCCTAACAAAAGTACTTGACTTTAATGCATTCAATAATTCATTATTAACATTACTCTTTCACAAAATTGTCTATAATGCAATGTTCATTCATAACTGACGATAAATGTCTGTGTTGCAATCAATACAAATAACGACTAGTATTTCCAAGATCGTCGATAACGTAAGATTTTAACGCTCTAAAATCATTTAAATGTTCTTCCTTCTTGATGATGACAGAAAATTGTTCAAAGTAATTAAACTGGGGTTGAATTACTTTAATAAAGTGACACGCTGTCTGAATTTAAATCTGCCATAAAAATCATTAACTTACAGTCAAGTCGTGACTACAAAAAAAAAATATTAATTACTGAAAAATCCAAATATCAGTCTCAACTGATTCAAAATCGTTAACTATGCCCATGACATAACAAAGTCTTAATAAATCGTCGAAAAATGCAAAATTCAACAAGGTGTACTGAGAATAAGAATCTCAACAAGAAAATAAGGCAAAAAAACATGAGGGTAAAAATATGGGAAAATGGTTGCTCAAACATTACTAGGTTACTCAAATACAATAAACGTTCACGACTACCTTATCTGCCGATTGACGTTCCAGAGGAAAATTCCCCAAAGAAGACTGCTGATGGATCCATTTCACCACGTTAAAGCTGAGCTCCATCCTCGAAATAGGAAATAGCACCCTCGGAGAATCGAACTGCTTCCTTCTCCGTGAATCACTCTGCTCCTCGAAAACGAATAGACATCCTTCCGGCAATAATCTTCTTTGTGAGTCGGGACTACCCTGACCTCTCTTGAAAAATTCCCTGAAGTTCCAGTAGACAGTCATCATGACGTTTTGTAGAAATTTCCGAAGAAATTATTCATATTCAGAGTATGAAATTGTTTCTATGGCTGTTCGATGGTATTCAGCCTTTACTTACGAAACATGGGTGTAGATGGTATTCACCGCATGTTCGCTTGTGTGGAATAGCAATTAGCGAAGTTCCATGTCGCTATCTTACTCCATTGAAGTATGTCCCAATTGCAATAAGCCTCTTAGCCTTCCATCTGCACTTCGGTTGTAGTGTCAGAAGAACAAACTGCCGTATTCAAATGCTCCATTATACCGTATCGTTCTGTAAGCAAGCAATCTGAAGTCTTTCTACTCCACTCACAGCGTTAGCCTTGCGTTGTTTCTGGCTTATACAAAAGTGTTTCTCTAGTGGCGAGATAATCACTTTTGCCAGTCGTATAAAATAGCTAATATCTTTTGAAGTACTCGGTCGAAACTGTTCAGCTTTTATCTATAATTGCATGTAGTACTGCACAATACAATTATGTTATCGGAGACCGCTAACTGTTTGAAGTTAAACTTATAGAAGCTTTCTAAGGTCTGTTTCAACTTCACCTAGTTTGACCTGTATCTCGTTAACATAGTGGCCTCGCCACGCGTTATAAAAACGATTCTTTTCACTTGCTGTTCACTTTGATGTCTCACTATATTGAATGTATAATAAACTGACTTTCACAAATACTTCGATGATCTGAGCATTAGATCTCAGAATGATCAGCGAACGAAATAGAAGAGAAGAGAAGAGGCTCCTTTCTTCTGCGCAAGCCCTTTTATTACCTTCACGAGGGGCGTTACCATCCCTTCCAAAGCGTGATACTACGTCATCGCTAGAACTTCCAACTTCGTTAATACATGACGAATTTTCAAAATTCAAAAACTGAAAATAAATTTCACCAAAATTCCAAATCAATGCTTTTATTGCAAATGGATTTCCACAATTCTGCATTCAAAAAGTCATAAAAATACCATAGTTTCAGCAATCTCCGTCTTCCTTTAAACTATCGTTCATTGGTTCATGCCTCTCCTCCAATAGCATAGTTTCTTCCTCAGCAGAATTCCTCGTTTCCTGCGACTGCGTCGTACATCTTGGAACATTCTGGACTAAAATGCTGACGTCACTGAGAATCTCAGCTCAAGTAGCTTGCTGGCATAACATTTACGTCATCCGTGCTTACGTCATGACTACCCACGTCATAACTATGACAGCCATAACTCTAATCATAATTTCAAATATAGCCACCGTGGTCTCTACATAATTCAATTACGGGGGCATTCTCCTCCCACCACGTTTTAAAAACAGTTGCAAATTGTTTTTAAACTTAATGTTACAAGTATCTCAACTCTCTTGAACACGAAATTGAATTATTACTGGCTTACTCTAGTATGATATTTCCTCTATGTTCCTTAATCATATATTTCTTCTACTCTGGGTTGTATGTGGTTAATGTATTCTTTCCTCTCTACTTTCTCTTCTGACCAGTGTTTCTATTCTCTAAGTTCTGCTGGCTCGTAGAAGGACCAGGATCGATTACAACATCCTGCCTTTTCCTTTGATTGTCAGCTTCTTTATCCCTCAATTCTTTTAAGTATTGCTGGCTTTCCTTTTCTCTTTGCTGATATTGATCAGGTGTCATAACCTGACTTTGAGTATTCTGGTTTCTATTTTGGTTTTGGTTATTCCTATTATAGTTACGATTATACCCATTGTTGTTATAATATCTGCCTCTTCCATTATAGTTTCCTCGGTTGTAGTTCCAACCTCTTCTCTGTTGATATGGTCGGTAACCTTGTGATCTGTAATTTCTAAACTGATTATTCCTGTGAGGACCTACATTGTCAGTTTTCTCCTCCTCTGGCATGTCAGTTTGTTGGACTTGGTCCATGTATACCGTATTGATTTCCTTATACTCTTGCCTTTGACTTTTCTGGACTACGTTAGGCATTGGACTTGTGTAGTCTAACCTTCTTAGTAATTCATCCATGCTGGATAAATCCCTGATGTTGGACGAAATTATAAGTATCCTCACCTCAATTGGCAGCATACGAGAAATCGCATCTATTAGTTGCTCCGTGGACAATGGGGGTTGCAAAAATCTCAAGCGGGACAACTGACTCGTGAAGAAATCAGCGTACCTCGTTGGAAGAGTACCTGAGTATTTTCTTGAATATACCTCCGCTCTTAACGAATTCTGCGCTTCTATGGACCAAAATCGTTTGATTAATGCCTCTGCAAACTCGTCAAAGTTACTGAATGTATATCTAAAAGCTCTAAACCATTCAAGGGGTCCTCCAATCAGATATCTCTCTACAATCTTCATCTCTCTCTCTCTGGGAATGTGAGCTTCGATGAAATAATCTTTGAGATTCCTTACATACTCTATAGGTGTCAAACTATCAGTGTTACTGAATTTTTGTGGTTTGTCCTCGAAATTCCTAATGACCGTCACGTTCCTTGGATATGAATCCGGATAGTTTTTCCCACTATCTCGATAATTCCACTCAGATTCCATATTCCTCTCGTCATCCTCCTCTCTGAATCTGGATACACGTTCTTCAGGAGTCACGTCTCTTTCTTCTAGATCTAGGTGACATCTTCTGGTATGCTTCCTGTTCAATTCGCAAGCTAAGCCTTCTGTATCCTTGTCGGTGATTTCTGTTAAGACTTTCTTGACTATCTCTTCCTTGTAGTTCTCCATTAAACTAGCCTCTCCTAACTTCAAATTTTTCAGTTTACTCGTCGTTTCATTTACGTCAGAGACAACTTTATGCATCTGTTCCTCTAATGTAGATTTTAAAGTTTGCATATCCTGATCTAGTTGTGTTCTATCGTCAACTTGTTTTTCGGATAGCGAATTTATCCTGACGCTTAAATCTTTTCTAATCTGTACTACCTCATTATTAATTTCTATCTGCGTACTGGCAAGTTTTCTTTCAATCCTTTCCTGAATTTGGGTTACATGTTCCCCACTTTACTTATTCCACTCGTCTTTCCATACCGCTACGTTTGCTGTTAACATTTCGGCTATGTCTACTTCGATATCCTCTTTTAATACTCTATTGTGGTCTAATACCTGTGTTCTCATGACCTCTACGTCATACTTCAACTCTGCTAAAGACGTTGTTGTTCTAACTGATTCGTCGACTAACCTAGTCGTTAATGCAGTTATATTACGCGTACAAAGAGTTTTTGAGTTTTCGATTTCTTCCCTGACTTTATTTACATCAGTTTGGACTTTAGTGATATCTACGAAAACTGTGTTGACCTCTACCTGAATCTTAGTTACATCACTTTGCACCTCAGTTATATCCGCATGAATGTTGTTAATGTCTACCTGAACATTGGATACATCTGTTCTAGCTTTTTGAATTTCTTTCTGGACTTCCTCGACCTTGTCTTGGACAGTCGCTACATCGTTTTTGACAACAACAACTTCGGCTCTAGCACAAGCAATATCCCCTCGGACATTAGCTACATCTAAATTTAACATTGTAAGGTCCCTCTGTACCTTAGACACATCATTTTTAACATCAGACACATTTGTGCGGATGTCACTTACAGTATTTTCAATTCCTAGGGTATTAATCTGTAAACGCGACATATTATCCTCCAAATTGGCAGCACTAGTATGAAGAACCTTCATATTCTCCTCCATTCGACTAGTATTCCTAGCTTCCATCTCCTTCATACTACTATTCAAATTAGCAGACATATTACTAGCATTCTCCTCCATCCTTGCATTCAAATTAGCAGACAAATTACTATTATTCTCCTTCATGCTTTCATTCAACATCTGCTTCATGCTGCGATTCATGTTAGCAGACATCTCCTCTAACATTTTCTTCAAACTTTCATCTGCCATTATAATATTATTATTCAAAATGGATTGCTGTAGGGACATACATCAAAAGAGCAAAATAACAACGTTTGAGCAACACTTTTCACCATATATAATTTTGATCAATTTTCTGTCTTAAATCTAACTTATAACTACCTTATAATTAATATTCGAAGATACTTCATGTTGAAACAAACTCAAGCACATGTTCAAATTTCTCTGGCTCATTTTAAAATATCCTAACACAAATAATTTACATTTACAATCCAAATAATTAATTTTATCTTTAATATGACTAAAGTGTCATAAGCCGGTCAAATAAAATAAGATTCCAGATTATAGGCGATTTTTCTAAGTTTCCTGCCCATTTAACCTTTCTCAAGTTGTATAAGATCTGATCTTTTCTGAGTGTAATTTTCCTAATACAATACAACATTTAATTCCTATATAATCACACTCTTAAATACTACAATTGGCCTAGACATCTAAAAAAGAATCAACCTCTTTATTTGAGTCTAATCGAGCCTCACGTTTTAGGTTTGTCAATCTTTCTAGTGTTCAACCTGGTAATCCAGTTTTGTTGAATACGCCCCACACGTTGACGGCGCCAATCTTTCTGTCCCCGTTTACCTGGATAGTAGGCTGTCAGATATCCGCCCCCTCAATCGGATTGCCAATTATCAATCGCACCGGCACAGTTACATCAATGAAAATGGCACTGACAGATACTATCGAGATAAGAGCACAGAAATTTACAGGAAATCATTGTGGAACACACCAAAATAGACGGGGGTGTATACTTACCGTTGCTTACCTCTTAATTATCTCGGGGTTTGAGTTGACAACAGGATCACTAAAAGTCTGTTCACACAATAATCTCCGCCATGACATTTAAAAATGAACCAGAAACGAAGACGAGAACTTTGAACTGTACAAAAGCTTTATTTCTAATAAAGGGTCTGATTTTCCTAACACAACAAAATATACGTGGCTATCAGTAGCCCAAGTCAATCTGACTACGTCCTCCAGTAGGACTTGCAAAATTATTATACAACATGATATAAAACATTTTAGCTCCCAAGAGCTCCAAATACCGTAATATTCATAACACTATTGGATTGGAAAAGGACGTCAGGGTGTGACATATATAGAGCATTTGTTTCCTTTTAATAAACAAGAGAATGATATTTATAGTCGCAAGGCCGGAGTGTACGACCTCACTCTCTGAAAACCATATGTTGACACAGCTGCGGGCTACCTTCCAGCCTGACGCATACTGGTCAAATGCACTCCCTTCTCACACGCTATGTTACGTAAGAATCCAGCCTGCACTCTCAAGCTTTTAAATGTCTTACAAGACAACTCACATTATATTTACGCAAATCTTTCAAGTACTTTGATCACATCCTAATGGATCATTACATAAATTTCTTAAACTTGATAACTTCAATCCAAATGTTTAACTAGCTCTTAAATGTTTATAACAAAATCACATAAATTATTTATAACAATTAGAAATTGTTTATAATATTTGTCAAAGACAATAAAAATATTATAAGCACGCCTTTAACATCACTCTCGTTTCACATTAGTTTCAAAAATATTTACAACAATTATTTACAATATTAACATTTAAATTGTTTAAATTATTAATTTAATAAATACATTAGCCACATGTTCATTCGGTTGGTAATTTTTTTATCCTGTTTAATATAATCGACCAATGAAGGTTAGTTATACATATTAATGTCACAATCTGATTTAATAAAGTTTTTAATAATGATTTGTGACGGCAACCTTCATTCATAATCTTGTCTCAAATTCTTTCAAAACTCGTGTTAATTATAACAGTAAATCACTTGATTAATTTTCAACGAACTATAATAATCTTACTCCAGCGGAAAATCCTTCGCTAACAAGTTAATGCACAATCTGCATTAAAATATGCCCAAAATCATCATATATTAATCTATATGGCATTTACAACTTTCACATCACTTACAAAACTTCCACAAATAATTCTTTAACATTTATTCCTGTGGGAACCTCCTTCATATTCAAGGGCATTATATCTCAGCGACTTTCAACACGCGCTGCACTAGCGATTATACATTCATAGTTCCACTTAAAAATTTTATAATCATAAATTGTTTCAAAACTGTTTTTCTATTTAACCTTCGTAGATTTCATTCATGAACTGAAATGAAGTCAAAACTTGCCAATCACAAACAAATTTAATAGTGAATACGCTTATATACGCCTATCTGGTCTATCAAAATTTAAGACTAACATCTTAAAAGAAATTGTAGTATGAAAATACTATCTTCAAATAAAGTGCGACTAAACTGCAAAGTAGTCGAATAGAATCCAATTAGACTGGGGAATGCAAACATCGTTATATAATTCTCTAATTGAGAAAAACTCCTAACAAAAGTACTTGACTTTAATGCATTCAATAATTCATTATTAACATTACTCTTTCACAAAATTGTCTATAATGCAATGTTCATTCATAACTGACGATAAATGTCTGTGTTGCAATCAATACAAATAACGACTAGTATTTCCAAGATCGTCGATAACGTAAGATTTTAACGCTCTAAAATCATTTAAATGTTCTTCCTTCTTGATGATGACAGAAAATTGTTCAAAGTAATTAAACTGGGGTTGAATTACTTTAATAAAGTGACACGCTGTCTGAATTTAAATCTGCCATAAAAATCATTAACTTACAGTCAAGTCGTGACTATAAAAAAAAAATATTAATTACTGAAAAATCCAAATATCAGTCTCAACTGATTCAAAATCGTTAACTATGCCCATGACATAACAAAGTCTTAATAAATCGTCGAAAAATGCAAAATTCAACAAGGTGTACTGAGAATAAGAATCTCAACAAGAAAATAAGGCAAAAAAACATGAGGGTAAAAATATGGGAAAATGGTTGCTCAAACATTACTAGGTTACTCAAATACAATAAACGTTCACGACTACCTTATCTGCCGATTGACGTTCCAGAGGAAAATTCCCCAAAGAAGACTGCTGATGGATCCATTTCACCACGTTAAAGCTGAGCTCCATCCTCGAAATAGGAAATAGCACCCTCGGAGAATCGAACTGCTTCCTTCTCCGTGAATCACTCTGCTCCTCGAAAACGAATAGACATCCTTCCGGCAATAATCTTCTTTGTGAGTCGGGACTACCCTGACCTCTCTTGAAAAATTCCCTGAAGTTCCAGTAGACAGTCATCATGACGTTTTGTAGAAATTTCCGAAGAAATTATTCATATTCAGAGTATGAAATTGTTTCTATGGCTGTTCGATGGTATTCAGCCTTTACTTACGAAACATGGGTGTAGATGGTATTCACCGCATGTTCGCTTGTGTGGAATAGCAATTAGCGAAGTTCCATGTCGCTATCTTACTCCATTGAAGTATGTCCCAATTGCAATAAGCCTCTTAGCCTTCCATCTGCACTTCGGTTGTAGTGTCAGAAGAACAAACTGCCGTATTCAAATGCTCCATTATACTGTATCGTTCTGTAAGCAAGCAATCTGAAGTCTTTCTACTCCACTCACAGCGTTAGCCTTGCGTTGTTTCTGGCTTATACAAAAGTGTTTCTCTAGTGGCGAGATAATCACTTTTGCCAGTCGTATAAAATAGCTAATATCTTTTGAAGTACTCGGTCGAAACTGTTCAGCTTTTATCTATAATTGCATGTAGTACTGCACAATACAATTATGTTATCGGAGACCGCTAACTGTTTGAAGTTAAACTTATAGAAGCTTTCTAAGGTCTGTTTCAACTTCACCTAGTTTGACCTGTATCTCGTTAACATAGTGGCCTCGCCACGCGTTATAAAAACGATTCTTTTCACTTGCTGTTCACTTTGATGTCTCACTATATTGAATGTATAATAAACTGACTTTCACAAATACTTCGATGATCTGAGCATTAGATCTCAGAATGATCAGCGAACGAAATAGAAGAGAAGAGAAGAGGCTCCTTTCTTCTGCGCAAGCCCTTTTATTACCTTCACGAGGGGCGTTACCATCCCTTCCAAAGCGTGATACTACGTCATCGCTAGAACTTCCAACTTCGTTAATACATGACGAATTTTCAAAATTCAAAAACTGAAAATAAATTTCACCAAAATTCCAAATCAATGCTTTTATTGCAAATGGATTTCCACAATTCTGCATTCAAAAAGTCATAAAAATACCATAGTTTCAGCAATCTCCGTCTTCCTTTAAACTATCGTTCATTGGTTCATGCCTCTCCTCCAATAGCATAGTTTCTTCCTCAGCAGAATTCCTCGTTTCCTGCGACTGCGTCGTACATCTTGGAACATTCTGGACTAAAATGCTGACGTCACTGAGAATCTCAGCTCAAGTAGCTTGCTGGCATAACATTTACGTCATCCGTGCTTACGTCATGACTACCCACGTCATAACTATGACAGCCATAACTCTAATCATAATTTCAAATATAGCCACCGTGGTCTCTACATAATTCAATTACGGGGGCAGTACATCGTGGAGAATTCCTTACTTTATGGGAATAATAAAATTAAAATATGTTAAGACAATGTATTACCAATAGCCAAAAATAATAATTAGGAAATAAAAATACATGTTTGAGGTGGGATTGGAACTCGTACGACTATGCACGAATTCATTCTGGGGTCCGCAATGTTACCCCTGAGCTGCCCAGACAACGGCCTTCGATTGCAATATTAAGTTATCTAAACATCAAACGCACTCAAATGCCTGTTGAAGTTGTTCAATATATCCCTTCCTTTATGTACCACAGGACATGGCATTTCACTTCTTTTTAATTCTCATAAACAAAGATCACACTACGATGCGGTAGGTATTTTATCCGCCATTTCTCTCATGAAAGAACGGCATTGTGCGCAGTCGCCACAAATATTAATTTTTTCTTTAATCATTTTAAAATATACCTTCCTTTTAAAGACACTCTGCAAATCTACATGCTCCCGTTAGAATGCAGTACGAAGTCAATCGGTTAAGACGTTTTCTCAATCTCGATGTTACAAAAATCACCTGAGTGTTTTAAATATATAGATGTATACTTCCAATTCCTCCCAAGTCCCATAATATTCTACATAATAACTTAATAATAGATATAAACATATTAATTAACATAGATAACTAATAAAATGTAAAACATAAAAATAAAAATATTGATAATAATAATAATAATAATAAAATATACAAGACTTCCCCTTTTTGGTGAAAAAATTGGGGCCAATAGAGTGGGGATAACGTACTATCGAATTATTAGTAATTTCTTGTATGTTTAAACGGCCCCTTTAATATTTTTATTGGCGAGCGATCTCCTGTCTATACATATTTACGTTAGGGCATCTCTTCTCTTCCTACAAGATTATTTCTTTCTAGATTTTTTATTGTGTGTGTATTTGTTTTTTGGAGCTCTTTAGATATTGTATTTTATACCTTCCCCATGATTTCATTCTCATCCTTCATTTCATCCGTCCCCCGTTTCCCTACCTTTTATGTTTTACTCTGTATATTTTAGCCTACTTTCGATTTTTGCAACAAATGAAAGTAGACTTATGAGATCACTACAGGGCGAAAAAAAGTGTGTCTGTCTGTGTGTGTGTATGTGTGTGTGTGAGTCTGTGTGTGTGTGTGTGTGTGAGTGTGTGTACTCTGAATGTCTGTCCCCCCCTATCAATTCGAACACGGTGAACGCGAGTTGAACGAAATTTGGTACATAGGTAGCACTAGCAAAGGACACCTCAGTGTCATGTTTTATATCGCCGCCATCTTGACGGAAACGGAATGGCGGCCACACAAATGTTCAAAGCTTAAATCAAATTACGACTAACCTAATCATCCGATTTCTACCAAATTTTGCAACAACATACCTCTATGGAGGGAGCATGCTTTGACAAATCTGATAGATCATTAGCCTAATAGTTTGAGGATGGCGGCCATCTTTGTGTCAAAATTGATTACCCCTATTAATTCGAACACGGTGAAACCGAATGGAATGAAATTTGGTACAGATGTAGCACTAGCAAAGGGCACCCCAGTGTCATGTTTTATATCGCCGCCATCTTGACGGAAACGTAAGGCGGCCACCCAATTGTTCAAAGCTTAAATCAAATTACGACTAATCTAATCATCCGATCTCTATCAAATTTTTCAACAACATACCTTTATGAAGGGAGCATCCTTTGACAAATCTAATAGGTCATTAGCCTAATAGTTTGCGGATGGTGGCCATCTTTGTGTCAAAATCGATTACCCCTATTAATTCGAACACGGTGAAACCGAATGGAATGAAATTTGGTACAGAGGTAGCACTAGCAAAGGGCACCTCAGTGGCATGCTTTATATCACCGCCATCTTGACGGAAACGTAATGGCGGCCACACAAATGTTCAAAGCTTAAATCAAATTACGACTAACCTAATCATCCGATCTCTACCAAATTTTGCAACAACATACCTTTATGGAGGAAACATCCTTTGACAAATCTAATAGGTCATTAGCCTAATAGTTTGCGGATGGCGGCCATCTTTGTGTCAAAATCGATTACCCCTATTAATTCGAACACGGTGAAACCGAATGGAATGAAATTTGGTACAGAGGTAGCACTAGCAAAGGGCACCTCAGTGTCATGTTTTATATCGCCGCCATCTCGACGGAAACGTAATGGTGGCCACACAAATATTCAAAGCTTAAATCAAATTACGATTAACCTAATCATCCGATCTCTACCAAATTTTGCATCAACATACTGCGCCAGAATTTATTGAAGGTCATTACTCAAGAACTGATCTGGAGATGAACCAAGACCCCAGAAAAAAATGAGTGGATAAAAATTTTATTTATTAAAAATTCGAGAAATATGGAAAAAACTGTATGGAAATAAGTGAAATACTATAGATCTTGTGCATTTATAAAAGGCAAGGAAGTAGGAATGATTTAAAGGACATGTACTCCATTATATGAATGTGGGAGGTCCATATTACGAGAAATATCACGCCACTTGAAGCGAGAGTTACGTCATGAGAGAGGGGAAGAGACGAAGGTCGAACTGCGGACTGAAGTGAGGAGAGGTGGTAGGAGTTACGTCACACCACGAGAGGAGAGGAAGAGAGATTGGAACTTGAAGGAGTGCGGAGCACATGACGGGAGAGTTTTTTCCAATTTGAGATTTGAACGAGACAAGACCTCGAGCAGAAACGAGTATTCTTTATAATAGTGCTACAGTTCATAAAAGTTGGAAGCAAGGAAGAGTGTAATTCCCGAACTTACAGTAACTTAGAAGCAAGCTACAATATATAAAGCAGAACGGAACAGTACAACCATATATTGCAGTGCTTATGCAAAGTTGTTCCACATAGCTTGAAATATTTCTACGTGTAAAAGCTTATTTGAACATTGTATTGAAAATGCTAGTTAAAAGTCAGCAACGGGGAGGTCTTAATTATATTGTCAGCAATATGAATATTAACATGTGCTAAGCAAAAAGCATAGGGAAGTAAAGACTACAAGGATGTCAGTTGAATTCCAGATTCACTAACATGAAATGCGCTACAAACATCTACGCAAAGCGCAACATCACCGAGCAAAACTCATACATTTCTACGAGAGTTTTAACACATCTTGAAATACGAAAACGCTTGCATAAACGACAATATTACACCGTGATGTCTATTCTGAAGAAAACCGATGTCTATTCTGAAGAAAACCGATGTCTATTCTGAAGAAACCCAGATGTCTATTCTGAAGAGATGGAGAATCGAAGCCGGCCTACTTGCAGTGTACGGGAGAACGGAGAGCTGGCGGAGCTGTTCACAGCGAGGTCATTCACCACGAGTCCAGCTGGCTCTGTCATAAACCGGTCTTCATAGCTGTGGGCGATGCTATGGAGCACGAAAAGTTTGGTTTGGAAGCAGAGATGCAGGTATTTTCAACAGGAAAGAAGCCAGCACAAGGTAGCGAAGAAATTGTCTTTTATCATGTAGAATTGTAGTTATGTTCTGTGATTATCCAATTGACCAACCGCATATTTTTCGACCGCATATTTTCTACAGTAATTTTTTAACTGCATTATTTAAAACGTATAATTTTGTCAAAGTAATTAAACTTGTGTAGATCTTGTTATAGTGATATTTCGTATTTTTCTACGAAGTTATTTTGCCTTGTTCTTGAAAATTTCAGTCACTTGGACGAAATTTCGGCATGATGATGCTATATTAACACTAAGGTTATATTAAAGTAAAATCGTGTAATATTTTTCATATTTGCGTTAGATTTAATTTAATTAAATCTGTTTTATCGCAGCGATGGAATATAAATGAATTGTTCAGAGGAACTTAGAACCAATTGTTTAAAGGAATTTAAAACAAATTGTTCAGAGGAATATGAAGCTAATAATTTAAAAGAATGTAGAGTGAACTATTTAAAAGGAATAGAACGTTGAACGAAGTAAAGAAGGAGTAAGATTGTAATTGAAGTAAAATGAAGTTTATTGGAGCAAATTTAAGTACAGTATATTTAAGAAGTAACGTCACGAAGTGTAAAGAATATTTCGACAACTCATGATGTTGATTCGAGTGTCAGAAATTTATTATGAACGGAAGTATTACGAAAGCTTATACACATATGTCTAATGAGATTTAGAGCGTTAAAAAGTATAAATGAATTTGTTAAACAAATATATTCATGGAAAGAAGTCAAACTTATATCTTTTGTTAAGAATATTTACTGATATTTCTTGAAAGTTGTAATAAAATGTAAAGCTGAATTTAAACACGTGAAAAAGAAAGTTAACAAAGTTGAATCACAGGGTGATCAGAAAGTGAAAGTACAACGATTTATTGCAGAAATGGAATTATGAGCACGAGGCGAAGTTATATCAGTATAGAGGAGAAATGTTAAAGTAAAGGAAGTATATGTATTGAAGTGGAAGTTTATAGTTGAATTACCGTGCAAATTAAGGAGATATGAACGTAAAGGAGTTACGTAATTTTACGAAAGGAGGCTGAGGAGTCTTTGAGTTTTTCTAGTATTGATTGCAATAATTGTGAAGTTATGTGAGTGTATTAAGGGAAGATTCTGTACAGGGTGTTTAAGAGAGAAAGTAATTGTTGTATAATTATGAAGGAGGAGTGTGAAACGAAGGTTAATGCCGTGCACGTCCAGTATTCACGTTTATCAGAAGATTGTTAACTCAGTAAAGAATTTCAGAACTTATTTCAGTATTTCATGATATATAGATAAAGGTAAAAAGGAACAGTGCTTAGCTTAAATGTTTGTCACTTATGTTCAATTGATTATGACGAGTATTTATTACTTTCAACACGATAGTTGCGGTGTATGTTTGGATTTGATGTTTAAGAAAATTGACTAGATGAAAGACTTATTGGAGGAAGAAAATTTAATCTTCGACATTATGAAGTGTAAAATTTGAGAGATTCTTAAAGAATGTATATATGCACATAGTTCATGAATAATTTTGATTAGATATGGAACTACGGTTCATAGTTGAAGCGGACCTGTATAAAATAGGGCAATACTTAGTAACACGCCGTTTCACATTTTCTAACTATATAAATGCCACGTGCAAATTTATTTTTGCAGTTATTTTGTTGAAGTGTCAGGGAGACACAATATTCAGAGAGGAGCCAGTTTTTATGCTTGTCTTATTAGCTTAATAAACGGCTGGCACTTTTTAGCGACTTAGTCAACTTTTATCTAAGCTGATACCGTTTTCATTGTCGTCATCGTCGAAAATAGTACTACGAGGTATAGATACAGTCGCTCACTATAGATTAAACCTTATCACCCCTCGAGATTGGAGTTTCTCGATTTGCTCTAAATGTAAATGATAGTAGAAATTTGTACCTTGTCTAGTAGTACTATTTTCTTTACGAATAATATTCATCCTGTATGTTCCTGAAATTCCCAATTTTACTTAGTAGGCATGGTAAGTTTGTGAGCAGGGTAACTTACATGTTTGCAATCCTTTTTCGAGCTTTGGATATAAGTACTGATGGGTTTCTTCGGGCGCAATACCATTATGGAGGGAGCATCCTTTGACCAAACTAATAGGTCATTAGCCTAATATTTTGCGGATGGCGGCCATCTTTGTGTGAAAATCGATTCCCCCTATTAATTCGAACACGGTGAAACCGAATGGAACGAAATTTGGTACAGAGGTAGCACTAGAAAAGGCCACCTCAGTGTCATGTTTTACATCACCGCCATCTTGACGGAAACGTAATCGCGGCCACCCAAATGTTAAAGGCTAAAATTTAATTACGACCAACCTAATAATCTAGTCTCTACCGAATTTTGCAACAACAAATATTTATGTGGGAAGCATATTCTTACCAAACTGCTAGATCATCAGCCCAATAGTTTGCAGATGGTGGCCAAGTATGTGTGCAAATCGATTCCCCCTATCAATTCAAACACGGTGAAACCGAATTGAACGAAATTTGGTACAGAGGTAGCACTAGCAAAAGGCACCTCAGTGTCATGTTTTATATCGCCGCCATCTTGACGGAAACGGAATGACGGCCAACCAAATGTTAAAAGCTTAAATTAAATTTCGACCATCCTAATAATTTGATCTCTAGAGGATTTTGCAACAACATGCCTTT
This sequence comes from Meconema thalassinum, assembly GCA_946902985.2. Classification (NCBI taxonomy): domain Eukaryota; kingdom Metazoa; phylum Arthropoda; class Insecta; order Orthoptera; family Tettigoniidae; genus Meconema; species Meconema thalassinum. The sequence continues at coordinate 169,856,508 of OX336396.1, forward strand.
TTGTGGAAAGCATCTTATGACTGACTACAAGGTCATCAGCCCAATAGTTTGCAAATAGCGACCATGTATGTGTGCAAATCCATTCCCCAGATCAATTCAAACACGGTGAAACCAAATTGAATGAATTTTTTACAGAGGTAGCACTAGCAAAGGGGACCTCATATTCATGTTTAATATCCCTATAGCACGTTGTATTTCAACAAGCTACTACAACCAACATTCAATTATACTCCTTGAAAAGGACAAAGAGTTATAACAATACCCATGCATTTAGGAGAAAGTAGGCTATATGTTCTTTACTGAACATCTTGTTTTCATACCTTTTTATCAAACATGTCTTTCTTTGGTTTTCGGCCCTCTTATGATACGTGTATTCAATCCGTAGTTGATTTCCATCTCGTTCAACTTCTGAGTACACTCGACACATGATTGGTTCCTTCGGACCTCTGTGTGCCAGCCCACACCCTGCGCACCTAGGGGAACGTCCTACGTCCGGCACCCGGTGTCTCTAAAAGCCGCCACAGTAGTTAAAAGTGACGTAAAACCAATAATATTATTATTACTGTATTTATTTCTCTTTCCCATTCAAATCGCGCGCTGCTCATGTATGCCTACTCGTTGTCAATGCTCGTTGTCTGCGGAAGACGCAGTACATCGTCAGAGTTTAACATCTGCGATATTGGCAAGTGAATAATGAATGCTCTATATACATTCAAATTACCTTCACAATGTCCATGATTATCAAACAATTGTTGTTTTATTTGAAGAATAAAATTAGTTTCAGTCACGTGATTTACCACAGAGGAAATTGACTATATTGTATACTCCGTTTGTTAGCAATGCATCATAAACAATCATATATCCATGTTGGTGACCATCTTATAATGACAAATTACAACGCAATTTGATATAGGTTAGTTTATTTGAAGCCGTTGTAATTACGTACAAATTAATATAATTTTTGGGGACCTGGCTATGTACTAAAAGCCAGGTCAGAAGAAAACTAAACATATTTGGCATCATGATGTGCATGAGCTCATATCCTCCTAACACTGCACTCGGGGTTCAACAGAAAAGAATACAATTCTTGAGTTACCTATACTATGTGTATATCGGTCCACTTCTAGTGTGTCGAGAGTGAGCTATTTTTAATATCCTAGGGGCCCAAAACTAGTGGGACACGATTAGTTACACTCACATTATTAGTCTTCTTCTTTTTTCGATTCGGCCAACTAGGGACCACGACAGTTCAACTGTCTCTTCTTCCGAGCTCTAACTGCCGCCCAGTGTTCCCGCATTCGTCTCCGATGTTGTTCTTTTCTCTCCTGGGACCACGCCTTCCCTGTCTTCAGCTTGGGCTTTTCCTGAAAACCTTTGTGAGTACGTAGTTTTTCCTGAAGTGGAACACGCTCCTGGATATCTTAAGGGGATATTTCCATTTCAAGTAGATCTTTCTCAAATTCCGTGAACCATGCCCCTTTGGTTTTCTTATCTTGAAAGTACGTCAATATCCGTTTTGATATCCTGCCTGGGCTCATTCGTGTCACGTGGCTATAAAAGGCAATCCTTCTTTTTCGAATCGTGTCACTGATCTTCTCCACGTGCTTGTATAATTCGTGGTTGTGACGCCTTCTGTACTCGCTGTTTTCTTTGATGGGACCCAGGATTTTCCTCAAAGTCTTCCTTTCTTTAGCCTCTAGTTTTTCCATTAGACCTTTATTGTTCATTGTTAGAGTCTCTGCCGCATACAGAGCCTCTGGTCGAATAACAGTGCAATAATGTCTCATTTTGGTGTTTAAGGATATCGATCACTTATTGTAGATGTCTTTTTCGAGTCGTGTCACTGATCTTCTCCACGTGCCTGTATGATTCGTGGTTGTGACGCCTTCTGTACTCGCTGTTTTCTTTGACGGGACCCAGGATTTTACTCAAAGTCTTCCTTTCTTTAGCCTCTAGTGTTTCCATTAGACCTTTCTTGTTCATTATTAGAGTCTCAGCCGCATACAGAGCCTCTGGTCGAATAACAGTGCAGTAATGTCTCATTTTGGCGTTTAAGGATATCGATCTCTTATTGTAGATGTCTTTAGTCAGGTTGTATACCATTTCCATTTTATTAATGCGTGACACTAAGAATTCTTTCTCTGATAGGTTAGGCTCTATCCACTCACCGAGATATTTAAACTTTTCTGCCTTATGAACTTTTCCTAGTCCGACCTTCAGTTCCCTGGGCGCTGATTTTATGTTTGTCATGAATTGTGTTTTCTCAAAGGAGATTTGAAGCCCAGCCTTCAGTGCTTGATTTTTCAGTTTGTTAAGTGGTTCTTCTGCCGTTTCAATGGAATCTGAAAAGACCACTAGATCATCTGCAAAGGCTAGACAGTCGATTGTAAGATTCATATACTTGTACCCTAGCCTTACTCCATTTTCTACCCATGAATTTTTCATTTCCTTCCGCCATTCTCGTATGACCTTTTCTAAAACATAATTGAAGAGAAGAGGTGAGAGTCCGTTTCCTTGCCTCACTCGTGTCTTGATTTCAATGGCATCAGACATCTCTCCTCTGCACTTTACTTTGGAGGACTCACATTATTATTATTATTATTATTATTATCCTGGTTGTTACAGGTGGTCATGTGCGTCGTGCGTGAGGGAAAAGGTGAAGCCAGAGGCCTGCCATCCGGAAATTCGATCGATTCGTCAAACCAGATCCGGGGTCTTTTTTACTGGAGTTTGATACGAAGGCTGACGAGGTCTGTCGAGAAATGGTCAGCAGCATTTTGAAGGAACCTGTTGGTCATGCAGGATTGGTGTGGACGTTGACTCCTAGAACTGTCTAGGAGATAAGAGACATGGATATTGTAACTACTGCAAGCGACGTCGAAATGGCTCTGAAACGAGACATAGAGGATTGTATAGATGAGCTGAAAGTATCCGTCACTAAACCTAACAGTGGAGGGCAAAATATGGCAATTGTGGAAGTGGATAATCAGAATGCTGACAAATTATTGGAGACTGGTCCTATTAAGGTCAGTTTCGTATACTGAAGGGTGAGGAGAAGAGCGATGGTAACTCGCTGCTTTCGGTGCCTGGGTTATGGCCACATAAGGAGGAATTGCAATGGCTCGGATAGAAGCGGCCTTTGCTACATATGTGGTCAACAGGGTCATTAAGCCGCAGGATGTACGTCTGACATGAAATGCGTGCTGTGCTCTGACTGAATATCTGGAGGGCTTAAACATAAGTCACATCCCTGGAACAGGTTCTTGTGCAGTGTTTCAAGAGGCACTCGCGAAGATTAAAGAAAAAGCACAATGACGAATGCCCTACATGGGAACCTGAAACGGAGCAGAATCGCTAATGATCTTTTGATACAGCTCAAGTTTGAAAGAAAAACAGATATTCTCCTGATCAGTGAGCAATATCGAAACTTGGAATTGCTGGGCTGGTTTTCGGATCCCCTAGGTACTGCGGCTATCTGGATACCAGATCTGAGAAAAAGTAGTTCCGTGAAGAACTATACAGCCTATTTTCATATATCCTACTACTGTTAATTGTCTCTATCAACATACAAAATGTCAGTTTGATTGTTGTAATAGATTCATAGATATTGAGAACCGTCTAAATATTTCAGATGGTCGCCATGTTGTATTTTTATTTATGTACTATTACATGAAGATTATTGTGTACGTGTGGTACTCAAACTTCAATCGCATGATTAGGACACAAGAAGTAACAAGATGTTCAGCAAAGAACATATAGCCTACTTTCTCCTAAATGTATGGGTATCTTTATGTTCGACCCCCACTATTATGTGTCAGGAAACTGTATCATAATGATGGTCATTATAACACTCTTTTTCATTATGATACAGTTTCTCCAGCCAATCAGAGCTCGTTCATTGACCAATTAGGTAACGATACCTACTCGCGTGCGCTCAAAATCCAACATGTCTATATAAATTACCGAAAGTGCACCGTCCATAATGTTCTCGTAAATAAACTGGTTAATATGAGACACTGCACCTTAATATCCTTAAATCCAATTTCTACACAGCGGGTTGTTTTCAAACGATTTCCGTGACATTTTTACTGAATACTGATGCTCAATCTGCACATACGGCATTGAAGCTCACAGAGCGCATGCGTCGGTCGGTCAGTGAGCTTGGACATCAGAGATATCCTACCCTGCGCAGCACCCGATCACAAAATTCTAGTGACAATCTCAACAGATATTTATGAATATTTATGTTAAAACATATAATAAAGTTGTAATTATCGTCGAACATAAACAGTCGTATGCAACTCGCCTATAATGGTAATTAAGACACTAGTATGGAAATTATAAAACTCGCATACGCTCGTTTTATAAAAAATACTCGTGTCTTAATTATAGCCGTTATAGGCTCGTTGCATAATGTACTATTATGACTCTTTGTCCTCATCCCTAAAACAATCACCCCAACCACAATGTATTGTTTGTTTTCTTTTATATTGATAATAAGCCAGTAAGTGTCAAGATCAATATTATATACTTTATGATGATTGAATAACAAAACTACTAACTTATTGTAATGCATTCACGTCCGTTAATCTCTATATTAAGCCAGCCTGCAAAATTAAGAATCTTCCGCCCCAATCACAGTAGGTGGTGCTGCGACCTATCAGTGAATTAATCTTTATCTTGTACGCCTATGCACTGCCATCGTAATGTACTACGATGGCAGTGTTCTATGGGTGTTGAATGAGTAGGCAGTTTAAAGTAGCCAAGAGGGAGGCGATCCTGCTGGCAGTGTTTAAAGGTATTCGGAGCGCGATCGTGGCTAATAGTTGAACTACCAGTATTACAAAATTGCCATACTTCAGGAGGCCAGCTCAGGCATTTACACAGCGTTATGTTTGGAGCAATATTACCCACATAACCCACAAGAGGACAGCACCGTACAGAGGCATTAAGAAGGCTGTGGTTAATGACAACGTGTATCTAGTTCTTCTATTCTCCTTTTTCTAATGTCTTCTGTTTATGTGCGATGCTGGGACTGTGATTTTATTAATATACGAGTGTATACTTTATCCTCTCCTTTGAGCTAAATGACATTTTATTCAGTATCTGTGGAAAAAGCTCGTGCACATCATTTGTAAAAGAATTCAAGAAAAAAAAACCTAACTGTAGCAGTACTCGATCCCCAGTCAACTGCGTGTCAGACTAACATGCTAGCCCAGAGCTAACCGTATCCATGACGTCAGGTGTTCTTAACTGATATATTAGATACAAACTGTTGGCAAATAATGACTTTAAATAAACGATTTCTTCACTGCAGTACATCTTCATTAAAGATCATTTCATACAAAGTTTATATTATTGTATCAGTACGGTATATCACATACAACATACTAAAACTACTGAAATATAAGACAGGCACATGAGGACAGCTGCCATCTTGTCGTGTGACACAACGGCTCAGCTCTTTTAAGCCACTCATACTGTATAATATTATAATATTAAATTATAATAAATAACGGATCACGACCTTCAGGATAGCTTAAACCCCCCTAGACTCGATAATCGGAATTGGTGGGTCTTAAGCTATTTATTAAAATGGTTGCATAATTCACACGGCCGCCATCCTGAAATGGCATGGCCGATGACCTTGAATTTTGGGTGAAAGACGCGTCCTATATAAAGGTATGTTGTCACCAAATTTGGTAGAGATCGGATGATTAGTTTAGCCGTAATTTGATTTTACGTTTTGAACATTTGAGTGGCCGCCATTCTGTTTTGGTAAAGATGGCGGCGATATAAAGTATGACACTGAGGTGTCCTTTACTAGTGCTACCTCTGTACCAAATTTCGTTCAATTCGGTTTCACCGTGTTCGAATTGATAGGGGGGGACAGACATTCAGAGTACACACACTCACACACACACAGACACACACACACACACACACACACAGACTCACACACACACATACACACACACACACAGACTCACACACACACATACACACACACAGACAGACACACTTTTTTCGCCCTGTGTTGATCTCATAAGTCTACTTTCATTTTTTGCAAAAATCGAAAGTAGGCTAAAAACGAGATATTAAAATTTCGCACAGCTGCCGTCTTTTGGTTATGAAAACAATTGAAATAAATTAGATGCCAGTGGATTAACATTTGTATAAGCATTTACCGCACAAAGTTTTACTGCACTCGGATGGTTAAAACGCGAGAAACGTCCATTTAAATATTTATACTTCGCATCACCGCCATGTTGGATTTGTGCTCGCCAGGTTACGGAAAGTCCTATAGGCGAACTTAGACTATGTTCCTAGCCTCTATCAACATTAAAAATATCAGTTTGATTGCTGTAAAAGATTCGTAGATACAGAGAACTGTCTAAATATTTCAGATGCTCGCCATTTTGGATTGTTATATATATAGGCCATAGTTATGTAAAAAAGGAAAATTAATGCGTAGCTTAATTATTCAAACGTTCACTTTGATCGCATAATTACGACACAAGAAATATAATAAAAGCTTAATTTTAAAATTTCGCACAGCCGCCATCTTGAGGTTATGTAAACAATTCAACTAAATTAGATGCCAGTGCATTACAACATGTAGCCTATAATAATTTACTGTACCACATTTCACTAATACAGTCATCACAATTAACACCGGTTATCAGACAGATTCTACACACACCCAAAGTACACGGGGCTACATGACCGCGTTGTCGCAGCCCCTAAACTTAAGAACCAACCAACCTCACTGCGCTCAGATGGTTAAATCTATTAAAATATTTCAACTTCGCTTGGTCGCCATGTTCGTTTTGTACTTTACAGGTTTTTGAAGGTTACATGGATAAACTTGTGGTAGTGCTCTTTATCACCGTACAAAATTTCAGGGTGATATCATTAATAGTTTCGGAGATATAGAATGCCAGTGAAATATTTCGTATAGCCACCATCTTGAGGTTATGTAAACAATTGAACTAAATTAGATGCCAGTGCATTACAATGTGTATAAACATTTCCTGTACCAAGTTTCATTACGTTTGGATGTTTTTTTGTTTTGTTTTTGATCTCGAATGAAAGAATAACCATTTCCTTATCTAAATCTGAAGTTTTATAGCGAAATTTCCAATTTTGACCGAGATATTAAGATTTAAATCCATGCATGTACTGAACTGTTAGCTGAGTGTTATGTGTAAGGGGAAATGTATATACAATGTTTAGAGCCATTTTCCCCAAAGTTTAATTTTTTTCACACAAAAAACACAATAACTCAAGAACTAATGGTCCAAAATGCATGAAATTTGGAATTCCCCTTGTTGGAACCAAGTTGGTTGAACCTCAATTATTGAATTCCTTTGAGAAATATACTCAGTGAAATTCTTAATTTTTTTCAATATTCAAATGAAATACCTATAAAAGGGTAACTTATTCTTTCACTAAGTTCATAGAGGTCTATCCTGGGTAATTTAGTGTTGTCTTAAAAAAAAATGTTTATGCCAATCACATTGATAGTTTTCACGAAATGATGTTTTTTGTAAAATTCAAAAAATATTTTTTTAACTATTTTAGTATGCAAATTTTATTACACTTGTACATACTGAATTTTAAAACATTATACATCAAATGAAAGCCCAGCATTTGTACTATAGGTGTACAAAGTACAATTCAAATCTCTTTGATGGTTCCATAGATATAGAGTAATTTACAAAATGCATGCATTCCAGGTGTATCAGCCCCCTTCAATCGCGAGAGAAAAGTCTATTCGAAAGTCTGAACTTCGCTTGGCCGCCATGTTGGTTTTGTAGTTACCAGGTTTTTGAAAGTATCATAGGTGAACTTCTAGAAGTACCCTTTATCACCGTACAAAATTTCAGGGTGCTATCGGTAACAGTTTCGGAGATATTGAATGCTGGTGAAATATTTCGCACAGCCGCCATGTTGGATTGGTGAGACGCCATAAAATTTGAAGGGCACGGTCGGAGTCGGCCAAAATGGTGCTATGACCTTACTGAGTTTCTTTGAAATCGCTCCAACCGTTTAAATGTTATTATTGGGGAGGGGGGGGGGGGGCACACAGACACATCACATACACATACGCACACATACACACACGGTCAAAAGGTGACCTCATAAGCTTATTTTTTTCATAAAATGAAAATGATCATCATTTATTGCATTAAACGGGCCTTTATGGCATACAGCAGAAGGACAATAGGAAAAGAAAACATTACAAATATTACAAAAAACAAAAAAATATTACAAAGGAAGAAATATTTCAAAACACAAACAAAAAAATCCAATAAAAGGAAAGTCAGTCAATCACAAGAGGAGGCAGATGGCACTCAATTTTTTTCGGTCTCTGGCCTCATCCTCCACGGCTGTCGGTCCCACTTCTTGAAGGATGGTCGTCACTCGATCCTTCCGTCGTGTTCTTGGGCGTCCTCTCAGGCGTTTTCCCGTGGGTTGAGATTGAAGGACTCTCCCAGGAAGGGATCCGTCCGCTCGTAGGATGTGTCCAAACCATTGTAGTCGCCTTTTTCCCAATATTCATCCAATGTGTGGCTTTCCAAACCTCTGGTACAGGTCTTCTTTCTTTCTTTCTTTCTTTCTTTCTTTCTTCTTTCCCATTTACCATCCATGCTATTGTAGACGGGTCCATACATTTTTCGAAAATAGGCTAAAAAAAGTATTCTATACAAATAATTCATTTTTTTGGGCTAATGGCGTGTGAAATTAAATTAAATACCAGACGTTTCGAAGGAACCTTGCCTCCTTTTTCAATGGAATCAATCAATGTGGCCAAAGAAAGTATATCAATGAGATTTAAAAAATTCGATAAATTCCTCTGTTCGTCACCAGAGAGCAGATACCAGAAATTACTGTCTCTGGTGACGAACAGAGGAATTTATCTAATTTTTTGTAATCTCATTGATATACTTTCTTTGGCCACATTGATTCCATTGAAAAAGGAGGCAAGGTTCCTTCGAAACGTCTGGTATTTAATTTAATTTCACACGGCATTAGCCCAAAAACCATGAATTATTTGCATAGTAATCCAGGCCGTGAAAGCCTTAATCTACATAAAATAAGTATTTTGTTTAATGGTGGGGCTCCTCCCCGCCCCCACCTGTGGCGACCATCCAAAACGTTAGCGTATATTGTCGCCCCCAGCCGCGTTTAACAAAAAAAAAATAATAATAAAAAAAAAAATAGCAAGCTCAACATGGTGAGGGCCCCTCCCCGCCCATACCCGTGGTGACCAACCTGAGGAAGTGCGCTTAATCACCCCCGAAATCCTATCGGACGCGCACTTACAAGTTGATGCTTGCTTAGTTACCTTGCCAGTATAATAAATGGTGTGAGCCCCTCCCCGCTCACACCCGTGGTGACCATCCTGAAGACCCGTGCGCTTAATCACCCCCGAAATCCATTAGGACGCGCACGTCAAATATAATTTATAACATCACTTTTTGATATATAAGCAAGGTTGTGGTGAAGGCTCCTCCCCGCCAACACCCGTGACGACCATCCCTAGCTTGTCGTCCCCGGAATCCTTTCAGGAAGTTTGGTGTTACTTTATGTAATATCAATGCGGACCGCAAAGTGAACGGCCGAAACAATATTACCATGTTCTTACTGTTGTTGCTTCAGTTGGCAGCTAGGGACATCTTTGTTCATCAACCCCGTATACTTTTGAGTGCAAGGTATTCGTCTGATAACTCGTGTTATAGTAATGGATGTAATTATTTTTCCCAAGGATTGAGGTAGGTATTCTAATGGTTGAAATATGAAACACTCTCGGCCAATGCAAGCAGTGGGGATGCAATAAATAGGGTTGCCAGACGTTCTGTATTACCCGGAACAATTCCGGTTCTTTTTGTTTTGTTCCGCGTTCCGTTTCAATATTTAACGGAACGCCAAATATTCCATTTTAGGTTAATTTGATAACACCCTCCTCTACTCAGTTGCTTAATAAGGCTGAGTGCACCCCGTTCCAGCCCTCAGCCCAGAATTAAATTTCTTCGCAATGTGTATGTCAGTCCAATCTACGGCTTAAATGACACAAATCTCCCATTTCCGGAGATCACAAAGCGTATTAAATTCGATTCATTGATGACTGTCATACGTCATAGACTATTGCTCATTTAAGGCCTTTGCAACATCGTGGTCATGTTGTCCCTTGCACGTAGGTGTGTGTGGACTCTGTCTGATAACATGTGTCATTGTAATGGCTGTAGTAGTGTATAGGCTATATTTATTGTAATTGAGGCTAGGATTTTGAAGAAGGTGGCAGTAGTTTTGAGCTTGGAATCATCTCGACATTTGTTAGTTATTGTTTTAAAGGGCGAAACAGAGAGGTTATCTGCCCCTCTCGGCATTTGCCGGGAGCAGAGGTTAGAAAACATGGAAAACCACTTCAAGGACAGCTGAGGTGGGACTCGAACCGCCTATTCTCAGTTTTGCCCCACGAGGCTAGGCGCACCCTGTTCCAACCCTCAGACCAGAATTAAATTTATCTCCAGAGCCAGCAATCGAAACTAGGATCTTTGGATCCACAGTCTCAATGCGATCCCCGAGACCACATAATGCGGAACATACTGTTACAACCTTATCATAATAGTAGAGTTTTCATTTCACCATTAAGAATGATATTTGAACACCCAATACTACATCCTCTTAGAAACAGATGGTCATCTTATTTCTTTCCTTTGACTGATAAGCCTCTAGGGAATAGTCCATATTAAAAGCTCTAACGAATACTGGATTTGAGTTGCAAGGAAACTTAATTTCCACTATACCAGTGTCACAATCAAGACACAAGGCTTCCCTTGCCAACATTTGCATCATATCAAAAGTAGATGTAGGTTATTGTAATTTGAAAGATGACTCACAAATGGTCCAGCTTGCAGTATCCTGTTACATTTCTCCTCACATAGATATTCTTATACAATGCATTTACAACCAACTAATTAGACACTTTGGTTCACAATTTTCAGTTGGGGAAAGAACTTCCCTAACCATAAATGTAGGTTCTATGTTCAAACTGTCAAAACGCACACGACCATTGGCGCTTAAACTTCGAAATCATCCCTGTGTAGATTTCTTATCCACTTCTCCTTTACTGTTTGGTCTTTATGAAATAATGTAAATGTTGAAATAACCTGCAACAGTATAATTCGATCTTCAGCTCGTTCAATAGCATGTGCGACCCGTTTTGTGACATATCACAACACTTCTCGTAATATATGGTACCGGTACTGGTATTTATTAGTATTCGCTATGTACTGCACTACCTACGGTACACTATTAACTTGATAAACAGTACGAGATCGCTCGAGATATATACTATTTTTACGAATTCTTGGCAGTAGACGCTCTCGCAACAAACGTAAACAAACAGCCGTCACTCAAAACCTTCCCCTTCGATAACCACCATTTTTGCTGAATCGATTGTCGTATTACGGTCTGATATATTGTAGTCGGTCTTGGAATAACGTTTCCACCAGTCTGCCGATTACACAGTGTACCGTTCCAGATTCTACCAACCAGCCACCCGATTTCTATGCGTATCGTTCCAGGTTCTCATATAAAAACATGTTACAACGGAACGTGGAACGGTAGGCCTACAGAGCTGAAACAGTACAGCAGCATTTCCTAAAATGTATGTACATAATATTACAGAACTATTACACAGTTATTACACTGACTATTACAACCATTATGGCTATACACCGAAATTTTACGTAGACTATTACGGCTATTACACAGTCTATTTAGTTACTACGGCAATTGTACAACAGCGTTTATTACGCTGTTACGCTGGTTATTACAAACTGTCACATAATAGCCAATTACACAATAACTACATCAAATTACATACCTGTTATCTTACCTAGGGGCATTTATTTCAGGATATCGTATTACTCTATCTAGCCTAAGTAAATGTTTCAGTATCTACTGTCCTATCTAGAACTCTGATAAACGAAAAGGTCATTTTCTTCTGCGTCAACAACTATCCCAGTTTGAACGATGCTGGGCCATTTTTAATTCCAGGCAAATTATTTATTCAAACATAGGATAATAACTTCTTGAAATATCAATAATAATCAACATAGTGATTTCAGTCTGAGCGCGTGATCCATCAAACAGGGCAAGGCACCGTGCTCGTCGCGATCGCGGTCACACGGTCATGCTCATACTGTAGCCTACGTTAGAAATTCGTCTCCAAATACAATACGATGGATCCCATTGATTCGAAATATTTCTTATTGCTTCATATAGGGGTTTGAAACATAGCCTATTGTTCATCAGTCCCATGTAGTTGGGGTGTGTATGGAATTTGTCTGATAAACTTTGTTATTATGATGTTTGTAGTAGCGTGTGTATTTGTAATTAAGGCGTAGCTTGGGAAGGAGTTGGCCATGGTCTTGACTTAGGAATTATCCACGCATTTTCCTGGAGTAGAAATGGGAAAACACGGAAAATCACTCTAGGATGGCTAAGATGGAAATCGAACTCACCTTCTCGCAGTGTTGCCATATGAGGCACAGTGTAACCCACAGACCAGACTTTCGCTCCTTTGTGACCAATAATAGTATTTCTTTCCTAAATGAAACCTCCCGTTCTTGCCGTTCATTTACTTGTTAGCCTATTTTAATTTATAACAAGTAGTTCCGCCAAGAACTATACAGCCTATTTTCATATAACCTACTTATGTTAATTGTCTCTATCTACATACAAAATTTCAGTTTGATTGCTGTAATAGATTCGCAGATATTGAGAACCGACTAAATATTTCGGATGGTCGCCATGTTGGATTTTATATATGTAGGTCCTAGAGTTATGTACTGTTACATGAGTATTATTGTGTACGTGTAGCATTCAAACTTCAATCGCTTGATTAGGACACAAGAAGTAACAAGGAGATTTTAAAATTTCGCACAGCTGCCATCTTGTGGTTATGGAAATAACTGAAATAAATTAGATGCCAGTGGATTAATATTCGTATAAGGATTTACTGTACCAAGTTTCACTGCACTCGGATGGTTAAATTGCGATAAACGTCCATGTGAATATTTATTCTTCGCGTCGCCGCCATGTTGGATTTGTGATCACCAGGTTACTTACAGTCCTATAGAAGAACTTATGTTCATAGCCCCATAGAAAATTAAAAAATCAGTTTGATTGCTATAATAGATTCGTAGATATTCAGAGCCGTCTAAATATTTCGGAAGGTCGCCATGTTGGATTGTTAAATGTATAGGCCATAGAGTCATGTACCATTAGGAAAATTATTGCGTAGGTTCATTATTCAAACTTTCACATCAATCGCATGATTACGACACAAGAAATAAAAACTTAATTTTAAAATTCGCCAAGCCGCCATCTTGAATTTATGTAAACAATTGAACTGAATTAGATACCAGTGTATTACAATATGTATAAACATTTCCTGTACCAGATTTCATTGCGGTGGGAACATTAAATCGCGACAAAGGTCTATTTAACATTTTCAAATTCGCTTGGCCGCCATGTTCGTTTTGTAGTTAACCGGTTTTTGAAAGTCTTATAGATGAACTTCCAGTAGTGCCCTTTATCTCCGTACAAAATGTCAGGGTGATACCTCTAATAGTTTCAGAGATTTAGAATGCCGGTGAAATATTTCACATATCCGCCATCGTGTGGTTATGTAAGCAATTGAACCAAGTTAGATGTCGGTTTATTACAATGCGTATAGACATATACTGTACCAAGTTTTATTGCGTTTGGTTGGTTAAATCGCGAGATACTTCTATTTAAAAGTCGCAATTTCGCATGGCCGCCATGTTGGTTTTGTAGTTACCAGATTTTCAAAGGTCACATAGGTGAACTTGTAGTAGTTCCCTTTATCACCGTACAAAATTCCAGGGTGATATCGGGAATAGTTTCGGAGATATTGAATGCTGGTGAAATATTTCGCACAGCCGCCATGTTGGATTGGTGAGTCGTAACAAAATTTGAAGGGCACGGTCGGGGTTGTCCGGAATAGTGCTATGTACTTACCGAGTTTCATTGAAATCGCTCCAGCCGTTTAGAAGTTATTAGGAGGGGCACACACACACATACATACACACACACACACTCCTAACACACACGCACACACACACGGACAAAAGGTGATCTCATAAACCTATTTTTTTCAAAATTGAAAATATGCTAAAAATCCATGTGGAGGATCACGGATCCGGAGAAGGATTCGTTAGGGTTAAGAGTGGTGGAATTACGTACGTAATTTGCTATTTAACTCCGAATGAACATATTCAGGACTTTCAAAGAAAGCTGGACTATTTGGAAGATATTTTCCGTGTGATGGAATGTGTTGCGGTAGTAGCCGGTGACTTCAACGCTAGGGCATTGGAATGGGGTATGCCACATCAAAATTCGAGGGGACGTGGAATTTTAGAGATGGCAGCCAGATTAGGATTGGTCGTGGTGAATACAGGGACCTCAACGTAGACGACCTGGTTATATGGAGACTAAACCAGATATTACGCTGGTGTCGGATCGTCTGGCAGCCCTGGTAGTAGAATGGGAAGTGATCGAGGATCATACTGCTAGTGATCACCAATATATCACCTTCCGGGTTCTACGAGATCAGCAGCCTCAGAGGCACAACTCACTGAAAACAACACGCTGAAATGCATCGCGCATCGATGAGGAGAAATTTGCTGCTGTACTCGGGTCAGTACAGACAGGAACTAGTAACATGGTTCAGGAATTAGATCATAGAGTTCCTGTAGAGGAACAAGTAGGGGTCACTATGCGTCTCTTGCACCTAGCCTGCGAAGCGTCAATGCCTCGGAAGCGTCTTCGAAACAATAGCCGTCCAGCTTATTGGTGGACTCACGAAATAATCTTCGAAGAACTTGCATCCCACTCAGAAAATACCTCAGCGTTCAAGACATCGACCAGACTGATTTGAGATCCGCTGAGCACCTTGCAGCTAATAGAACCCTTCGAAATGCCATCAGAAGACGTAAGACTCTCATGTGGCAGTTGTTAGTTAAAGAAGTAGATGTAAATCCTTGGGGATTAGGCTACCGAATTGTCACCAATAAACTCGGCACCATGTCCAATTCCACGCTGGATGCACGGACGATGGATGGTATTGTACACGAGCTATTCCCTACTCATTCTGTGCGAATTGATGTGAGTGACGTACTTGAGCGGGAATTCATACCTCTATTTACCACAGATGAGCTGAGGAAAGCAGTAGGCTCCCTTCGGAATAAGAAGGCTCCAGGCCCTGAGGGGATACCTGCTGAAGCTATGAAACTAGCTGTAAAGGTTTGTCTGCAGCTACTGCTTGATATGTACAACTGTTGTCTGAGAGCAGGTGTCTTTAGTGCCTGTTGGAAAATGGCTCGCCTAGTGCTGATTAAAAACTGAAAGGCAGACCGGAACGCGCCATCGTCCTTCAGACCACTATGTATTTTAGACATTGCGGGAAAAGTGCTGGAGAGCTATTAAAACCTGGCATACTGTCGTCTATTCAAGCCGCTGGGAATCTGTCCGACAGGCAATTTGGCTTCCGCTGTGGGCGATGTACAATAGATGCAATACGCGTAGTAGTTGAAGCTGCGAATCAAGCACCGGAAGGTAACCACTATTCTAAGAAAATCACTTCTGGTAACCTTGGATGTGAAGAACGCCTTCAACTCAGCTAAGTGGATAGATATTGTTGAAGATCTTAAATTCACCTTCCAGTTGCCTATATATCTCCTGCGTATAATGAAAGACTATTTGAACGACCGTACCCTGTTGTATGACACTGCAGACTGTCAGAGGAGGAGAGAAGTCACGGCAGGAGCAGCGCAAGGATCTATCCTGGGCCTGGATTTATGGAACATCTTGTACGACGGCTTACTGCGCATGGAGATGCCCAATGATACATTCCTTGTTGGATACGCTGATGATATTGCAGCAGTGATTGTAGCCCGAGATGCGGTTCTGGCTCAGTGAAAACTCAATCAGGTAATGCGACGGATGAGTGGTTGGGTGAACGCTCATGGTCTGAATTTAGCTATGGCGAAAACTGAAATAGTAATATTAACTAGGAGGAGAATGGACACAATAATTCCCATGAAATTTGGAGAGGTGGTCATTAGAACTAGAGCCACTGCAAAGTACCTAGGAATTAATCTTGACAAGAAACTGAAATACTGGTCTCATATGCGGAAGGCAGCAGACAAGGCGGAAGTAGTGACAGCTGCCATTAGTAGACGCATGGCTAATGTGCATGGTCATAGACAAAGCAAGCGTCGACTACTGTTGTCCACAGCGCAGCCTATTCTCCTGTATGGAGCGGAGATTTGGTCTGATTCGCTGAGGATATAGAAGTATAGGAAACGCCTAGCTGCAATTCAGTGGAGAGGGGCTCTAAGGGTGGCGTGTGCTTACCGAACAGTTTCGGAACCTGCAGTTATGGTTGTCTCAGGTGTTGCGCCAATTGGCATACTCGCGCAAGAACGTAAATACATATACTTTCGACGAGTAGAACTGAGCAAGGCTCAGGCCCGGAAGGAAGCCGTGGCACACAAGATGGAGCTTTGGCAGCAGAGGTGGAATGACGAACTCAGATGTTGACTTTCGATGTTACCTTCATCGTATGGCCAAAGTAAGGAGTTCAGCATGTATTTACTGCGACCATGAACGGGATGACGTATATCATGCGTTCTTCGTCTGCGCTCGTCGGGCAGCGGAAAAACAACGACTTGACGCTGAGGTTGGACCAATAACGCCGGACAATATAGTAGGCATTATGCTGAGGAACGAGCTCAGCTAGGATACGGTCGCTTTCTTCGTTGAGGTGGTCCTTCGTCAGAAGAAGTCGGATGGGGACTTGAACGATTTAGTTGTTCAGGTCTGCGATCTGCGGACTGACTATGAATTGAGAAGTAGGAAGGTGCTTGTGAAGCAAAGAAAAAAGCTCCATCCTGAAGTAATACGATAGTGGTCCCGGGATGGATTATATCAAGAGGACAGGGTGTGGTTTTTTAGTGGGTAAGAATCCCACACTCTTGAGGAGTGCGGACCCTTCTCAAAGTCTTATGGAAGATTTTTCCACTTCCCTCGTAAAAGAAACACGTATTTCCGTGAAGAAATATACTGCCTATTTTCATATATCCTACTCATGTCAATTGCCTCTATCAACATACAAAATTTCAGTTTGATTGTTGTAATAGATTCGTAGATATTGAAAACCGTCTAAATATTTCAGATGGTCGCCATGTTGGATTTTTATTTATGTACTATTACATGAAAATTATTGAGTACATGTGTTATTCAAATGCCAATCGCATGATTAGGACACATGATGTAAAAACAAGATTTTAAAATTTCGCACAGCTGCCATCTTGTGGTTATGAAAACAATCGAAATAAACTAGATGTCAGTGGATTAACATTTGTATGAGCATTTACTGTACACATTTCCACTGCACTCGGATGGTTAAATTGCGAGAAACGTCCACTTAAATATTTATACTTCGCGTCGCCACCATATTGGATTTGTGCTCACCAGGTTATTGAATGTCCTATAGATGAATTTAAGTTCATAGCCTCTATGAACATAAAAAAAACAGTTTGACTGCTGTAAATGATTCGTAGATACTGAGAACCGTCTAAATATTTCGGTTGGTCGCCATTTTGGATTTTTGTATATATACGCCATATAGTTATGTACTGTCCCCGATAATCCGGATAGTAGGCTGTCAGATATCCGCCCCCTCAATCGGATTGCCAATAATCAATCGCACCGGCACAGCTACATCAATGAAAATGGCACTGACAGATACTACCGAGATTAGAGCACAGTAGTTAACAAGAAATTATTGTGGAACACACCAAAATATACGGGGGTCCATACTTACCTTTTACTTACCTATTCAAATTAATCTCGGGTCTGGGTTGCCAACTGGATCACTTAAAAGTATGCCCTCACAATAACCTCCACCACGATATTTAAAATGAACCAAGACGGAAACAAGAAACTTTAAACTGCACAATAATTTATTTCACATAAAGAGAATAATTTAACAAAAAATTTAACAACAAAATATACGTGGCGATCAGAAGCCATTGTCAATGTAACCATGTCCTCCTGTAGGACTTGTAGACTTTACATACAAAATTTCAGCTTTCTCTAGCTCAAAAGAACGTAATAATAATAATGCAATTGGAATGGATAAGAGAGTTAGGACGAGACATATAGCAATTGTTTTCCTTTTTCATAAACATCACATTTTATTTATAACCGCAAGGCTGCTATGTAGACGACCTTGGCCTCTATCATACAGTTGTCAGGCCACCTGCGATACACCCTACACCATGTCGCATGCTTGCATCGTCAAATGGACCCACCTGTCCAGCCAACGTTAGCATATGCTAGTTACCTCAGAGCCTAGCTCCTTTTCAAAACACTTTAAATGTCCACAACTCAACTCAAATATTATCACGCAAATCTTTTAAATGCTCCGTTCAAATATCAATGGATTACTCTGATAATCCCAAATCTTGTTTAATTGTATAATCCAATTGTTTAACTAGCGTTGTTTAGAGTATAATAACGAAACGCTTAATGTTTATAACAAAAATGTTCATTAATTATTTATAACATTATAATTGTTTATAACATTGTCAAACGACAATTGAAAAATTTATACACGCCTCTATTAATCCCGTTCGTTTCAAATTATTATTAAAGATATTTACATAATTATTTACAATATTTATATTATTTATTTTAGAAATACATTAAACCACACGTTTATCCGGTTGATAATTACTTAAATCGTGGTAATATAATCGACCAATGAAGGTTAGTTATATTTAAATTTTAGATTCAGGTTTAATAAGATTTAATAATTATTATTATTATTTGTGACGGTAACCTCCATTCAAAATCGTTATCTCAAATTATTTAAACACTCTTGTTAATTTTAACAGTTACTTCACATGATTAATTTTCAAAGGACCTGAACAATACACTCAGCGGAAAAATACCTCGCTCAAAACGCACAAAATTGCACAAAATTGCCCAAAAATTGGCCCATAATTCATCATATATCTCATTATATATGGCATCAAAATCTTCCACAATACATACAAAAAACCTCCACTTATAAATTCATCAACATCATCCTTATTACTGTGGGAACCTCCTTCACTTATTCAAGGGCATTATTCATCAGCGACTTTTACACGTCCACTGAACTAACGATTATACATCCATAGTTCCTCTTTAAAAATTCTTATATTCAACAATTGTATCGAAAACTGTTATTATATTTAACCTTCGTGGGTTTCATTCATGAATCGATATAAAGTAAAAATTTGCCAATCACAAATAAATTTAATAGCAAATACGATTAGACACGCCTCCCTGGTCTATCAAAATTGAGATTAATATCATCAAAGTATCGTAGTATAAAAATACTATCTTCAATCAAAGTTCATCTAAACTGCATAAATAATCGAATAGAATACAATTAGACTTTGGAATGCAAACATTATTGTTCCAATCTAGAATTGAGAAAAATTACTATCAAATGTTCATTACTATAGTGTACTCAAAAAATCGTAATCAAAGTTCATATTTCATAAAATTGTCTATAATGCAATGGTATTTCAGAACTGACGATAAATGTCTATGTTGCAATCATGTTCATAAAACGACTAGTATTTCCAAGATCGTCGATCAAGCAGAAGATTTTAACGCTCTAAAATCTTTTAATTATTCTTCTTTCTTGAGGATGACAGAAAATTGGTCAAAGTAATTTACTGAATAGAATTACTTTAATAAAATGACACGCTGTCTGAATTCGAATTTGCCATAGAAAATCGTTAACTTTACAGTCAAACCGTGACTACAAAAATATGCAAATTACTGAAAGAATATATTTTATCAGTCTCAACTGATCCAAAATTATTTAAATATGCCAATGACATAATAATGTCTCAATAAATCGTAGAAAAAGGCATACATCATCAAAGTGTACAGAGTACAGAAATATCAAGCAAGAATATGGGGCAAAATATATGGGACAGAAAATATGGGAAAAATGGTTGCTCAGATATCGCTAAATGGCTCAAATAAAACAAGAAACGTTCACGACTACCTTATCTGTTGATTGAAGTTCTAGAGGAAAATTTCCAAAGAAGACTGCTGTTGGTTCCATTTCACCACCGTAAAGATGTGCTCCGATCTCGAACCTGGAACCTGCGCCCTCGGAGAATAGAACTGCTTCCTCCTCCGGAAATTGCACTGCTCCGTGTAGACGATAGACATCCTTCTGGCAAAACTCTTCTTTGTGAGCCGGGTCCACCCTGGCCTCTCTTGATAGTTCCCTGAAGTTCTGGTAGAAATTCGCCATGAAGTTTATTGCAATTATTTCCGCAGAAATGTTCATAATTGTGGAGTATGAAGATATTTCCACTGCCATTTGATGTAATTCAGCGATGGACTACGATGCATGAGTGTAGTTGGATGTTCACTACATGCTCGCTTTTGTAGAATGACGATTAACGAAGTTCCATGCTGCTATTTCACTCCATTGATATATGTCCCAATTGCATTAAAGTTTTAGTCTTCCATCTCCACTTCCGTTATAATAATAGTCGAAAGTACTGCCAGATTATATTGTTCCATTGTAGAATGTAGCGTTGTATCACCAAACGTAATCTTCAGTATCACGGTTGCAATACACGTGTCAGCCGTAGCGTAGAATGTGGTATTATAAAAGTGCTTCTCAGGTGGCGAGAAAATCACTTTTGTCTGCAGTCTTAAAATGCGAATATCTTCCAACGTATAATCGTGAAAATGTTCAACTTTCCTACACACCTCAATATTGTAATGCACAGTTGAACAAGATGTTCAGTAAAGAACATATAGCCTACTTTCTCCTAAATGTATGAGTATAGTTATAACTCGTTGTTATTATCAAAGAGTATAATAGAACTATTCTTTGTTGAAGGCCATAGAAACGATTTTCCTCTACCAAACGCCACAATCTAGATAAAAACTGCTACCATCATTGAAGAAAGAAAGATAAGAAGTATCTCAAGAATGTTATGGATCTGGAGACATAATCGACCGGACTGGCTGCGTGGCTCGGCGGTAACGTTCTCGCTTGCTGGGCCCTAGGTTGCAGGTTCGTATCCTGGCGCAGTCAGCTGGCATTTGAGGGTGCACAAATGCGAGGGAGCCGTGTCAGTACATTTACTGGCACGTTAAAGATCCCCTTCGGGCCAAAATTCCGGCACCCCGGTGTCTCTAAAATCAGCAGTAGTTAAAAGGGATGTAAAACCAATAACATTATTATTATTATTATTATTATTACGACCTGCCGTGGGCAACATCCAACTTTGAGTTGAGGCATGTCTTTACACGTCTGGTTGTGCATGGCTTTCACAACCCTAATTGAATTAACAAATCTTTCCATGACCCTACAGAGACGTGTGTATACAAACTATGTGGATATTTTCGATAATATAATCCTAACAGAGCGAGTGCATTCTAGCGGCCAGAAGAAGAAACTTTTCAATAAAATCTGGAAGTTACCTTTTTGGCAGCTAGATGTCTCGAGTAAATCTGCTGGTGAATTATGTTTTAATTAAATATATATTTTACACCATAATGTGCACAATATAACGCTTAATAACATTTTCAAGTAACGCAAAATAGGCTGTTACAAACCCTTTAAAATAAAAAGTTAAAATGTATCGTAGTATCATCTTGTCATTCTTCAAATTCGATGCGCATACAATGATAATGGTATAGTAATCAATGGATCCCCACGTAGACTAGTCGTGACATCTATTGGTGAAATATCGAACAATATAATCCTAACAGAGCGAGTGCATTCTAGCGGCCAGAAGAAGAAACTTTTCAATAAAATCTGGAAGTTACCTTTTTGGCAGCTAGATGTCCCGAGTAAATCTGCTGGCGAATTATGTTTTAATTAAATATATATTTTACACCATAATGTGCACAATATAACGCTTAATTTTAAAACATCTGAGTCATTACAAAACAATAAACATATAACATTTCAAGCAAAAAACTTAGCTCTGATCGGGTTTGAACCATCGGCATTTGAGCGATAGTCTAACGCTCTACCACTGAGCTAATTGTGTCAACGAATATCGTTCTATTTAAAATGACTTACATAGAACTTGTTAGCAAATAATGATTTATACTAAACGATTTCATCACTGGAGTATATTATTTATATATAAAGCATTTCATACAAAGTTTATTTATTTTTTATCAGTACGCTATATTGCATGCAATACTCAAATTAGTGAAATATAAGTCCGGCACAAGATATCCGCTGCCATCTTGTCTTATTACTGAATCAGTTCAGCTTTTTAAAATCACGTCTGCACTATAGTATTACAAAATAAACTTTTAATTTCGAACGTGCCTCTTCCTTTAGAACAGTTAAAACGATTCTCGGCTCGATAATCGGAACTGGTGGGTCCCATGATATGGATTATAAAGTTTGCATAATTCGCACGGCCGCCACCCTGAAATGGTATGGCGGACGACCTTGTAGTTTGGTCACAAGACGCATTCTATACGAAGGTATGTTGGTACCAAATTTGGTAGAGATCGGATGATTTGGTTAGTCGTTATTTGATTTTAGGTTTTGAACGTTTGAGTGGCCGCCATTCAGTTTTAGTAAAGATGGCGGCGATATAAAACATGACACTGAGGTGTCCTTTGCTAGTGCTACCTTTGTACCAAATTTCGTTCAATTTGCATTCACCGTGTTCGAATTGATAGGGGGGGACAGACATTCAGAGTACACACACTCACACACACACAGACACACACACATACACACACACACACAGACTCACACACACACATACACACACACTGACAGACACACTTTTTTCGCCCTGTGTTGATCTCATAAGTCTACTTTCATTTTTTGCAAAAACCGAAAGTAGGCTAATTAGCATAAAGGCAGTAGCTAACTTTTGATAGATAATCTTGTAGACTCGTTTATGTGTGCACTCCAACTTCGCCTAGTTTCAGTAACCGTAAAATTGTACTGCCGCACGCTCCGTGCTTTTTCGATGCTGTGGGCTGTACCACACGTGATAATGACGACTTGCTTCACTGAATAACTCGAAGTCTGACCATATGAGAATCAGAAAAACGACTATGAGACAAGAGAAAATGAGAGCTTCTCTCTGCTGTGCAAGGCCTTTTATCAACTTCTTAAGGGGCGTATCCATCCCTTCCATAGCTTGTTCCTCCGTCATTGCTAAAAGTTCGAACTTTGGCTATACTTGACGGATTTTCAAATTTCAAAAACTCAAAATTAATTTCTTCAAAATTCCAAATCAATGCCATAACTGAAAATAGTTTTCCACAATTCTGCATTCAAAAAGTAATTAAATATGGTAGTTTCAGTAATCTCCGTCTCCAATAGCGTAACTTCTTCCTTAGCACAATTCCTTGTTTCCCTGCGACTGCGTCGTAAATCTCAGATCTTTCTCCAACAAAATCATGACGTCACCAAGAATCTCAGCTCAACCAGCCTACTTGCATGAAGTCTGCGTCATCCGTGCCTACGTCATGAATATACACGTCACAACTATGACAGCCATAACTTGATTCATATTTGCCAATACAGCCACCGTGGTCTCAGTATAATTCAATTTACGGGGGCATTCTCCCTTCACCACGTTTTAAAAACAGTTGCAAATTGTTTTTAAACTCTGTGTTATGTATATCTGAATTCACTTGAATACGAAATTGAATTATAGTTGGCTTACTCTTGTATGATATTTCCTCTATGTTCCTTAATCATAAGCCTCTTCTTCTCTGGGTTGTGTGTGGCTAATGCATTCTCTCCTCTCTACTTTCTCTTCTGTCCTGAATTCCTGTTTTCCAAATTCTGTTGGCTTGTAGAAGGACCTGGATCGATCACTACATCCTGTATTTTCTTTTGGTTTTCAGCTTCCTTCTCTCGTAATTCCTTCAAATACTGCTGACTTTCTTTCTCTCTCTCTTGATACTTGTCTGGTGTCATAACCTGACCTTGAGATTTCTGATTCCGATTCTGGTACTGGTTATTTCTGTTGTAGTTCCTATTGTACCCATTGTTATTATAGTATCTACCTCTTCCGTTATTATAATTCCCTCTATTGTTATTCCAGCCTCGTCTTTGCTGATATGGACGGTAACCTTGTGATCTGTTGTTGCGAAAATAATTGTTCCTGTGAGGACCTACATTTTCAGTTTTCTCTTCATCAGGCTTATCAGTTTTCTGAACTTGATCCATGTAGACTGTATTAATGTCTTTGAATTCGTGCCTCTGACCTTTTTGAACCAAATTGGCATCGGACTCGTATAATCAAGCCTTCTCAATAGTTCGTCCATACTGGTCAAATCCCTGATATTTGACGATATGATAAGTCTTCTTACCTCCACAGGCAGCATACGTGAAATAGCATCTGTCAATTGCTCTGTCGACAATGGGGGTTGTAAGAATCTCAAGCGCGATAACTGGCTCGTGAAGAAATCAGCGTACCGTGTTGGAAGAGTACCTGAATACTTCCTCGAGTATACCTCAGCTCTTAATGAATTTTGTGCTTCTATTGACCAGAATCGTTTTATCAGTGCCTCTGCAAATTCATCGAAATTACTAAAAGTGTACCGAAATGCCCTGAACCATTCAAGGGGTCCTCCAGCTAGAAATCTTTCTACGATTCTCATCTCTCTTTCTCTGGGAATATGGGCTTCAATGAAATAGTCTTTCAGGTTCCTGATATATTCTATCGGTGTTAGACTATCAGTATTACTAAATTTTTGAGGTTTGTCCTCAAAGTTTCGGATGACTGTCACATTTCTTGGATATGAATCCATGTAATTCTTCCCACTATCACGATATTTCCATTCAGGTTCAATATTCCTATCCTCTTCTTCTTCCCGGAATCTGAATATACGTTCCTCAGGACTAATATCTCTCTCTTCAGTAGCGAGGTTACATCTCCTCACGTAATTTCTATTATCTTCACAAGTCAATCCTTCTGGATCCTTATCTGTGATTTCCGTGATGACTTTCCTAATCAACTCTTCTTTATACGTTTCCATCATGCTAGCTTCTCCTAGTTTCAAATTCTGAAGTTTGCTCGTAGTTTCATTGACATCAGAGACAACCTTATGAATTTGTTCCTCTAACGCGGTTTTTAATGCTTGCACGTCCTGACCTATTTGAGTTCTATCCTCTACCTGCTTTTCGGATAGCGAATCCATCCTTATATTCAAGTCCTTTCTAATTTGAACTACTTCATTATTTATATCTACTTGTGTACTGGCAAGTTTTCGTTCAATTCGTTCATGAATCTGATTGACATGTTCCCCACTTGACCTGTTCCATTCATCTTTCCAAACCGTTACATTTGCAGTTAACATTTCCGCAATATCTACATCAATGTCTTCCTTAAGTAAACGATTATGATCTAAGACTTGGGTTCTCATGACCTCTACATCATATTTTAATCCAGCTAGAGAAGCTGTTGTCCTAACAGACTCGTCAACCAACCTAGTTGTTAAAGCACTAATGTTACGAGTACAAAGCGTTTTTGAAGTTTCAATTTCCTCTCTAACCTTATTAACATCAGTTTGAACTTTGGCAATGTCTACAAAAACTGTATTAACTTCTATTTGTATCTTATTGATATCGCTTTGCATCTCATTTACATCAGAATGAATATTATTTATGTCTACTTGAACGTTTGACACATCGGTTCGAACATTTCTAATCTCTCTTTGAACTTCTTCTACCTTGTCTTGTACAGTAGCAACATCATTCCTAACAACGATTACTTCTGCTCTAGCACATGAAATATCACCCCGGACATTAGCAACATCAAGATTCAACATAGTAAGGTCTTTCTGTACCTTAGAAACATCAGTCTTAACATTTGAGACATCTTTATGCATATTGGATAAATCTACTTTAACCTCTGAGACATCTTTATGCACATTGGATACGTCTGTGCGCATGTCACTTACAGCATTCTCGATTCCCTGGGTACTGGTCTGTAAACGCGACACATTATTTTCTAAGTTTGCAGAACTGGTCTGAAGAACTTTCAAATTTTCATCCAGCATCTGCTTCATACTGTTATTCATGCTAGCTTTCAAATTAGCAGACATATTACTAGAATTCTCCTCCATCATCTCCTGCATTCGACTAGTATTCCTAGCTTCCATCTCCTTCACACTTTCATTCAGCCTAATAGACAAACTGTTGGACATCTCCTCCAACATCTTCCTCATACTCTCATCTGCCATCTCAATAATATTTCAATAATAGACTGCTTTAGGGACATACATCAAACAGAGCAAGATAACAACATCTGAGCAACATCATTCACCATATATAAGTTTGAGCAATTTTCTGTCTTAAATCTAACTTATAATTACCTTATAATTAACCTTCGTAGACACCCTATGTTGAAATAAACTCAAGCACATGTTCAAATTTCTTTGGTTCATTTTAAAATATCCTAGCAAAAATAATTTACATTTACAATCCAAATAGTTTAATTTTATCTTTAATATGACTAAACATGTCATAAGCCGGTCAAATAAAATAAGACTCCAGATCATAGGCGATTTTTCTAAGTTTCCAGCCTATTTAACCTCTCTCAGGTTGTATAAGATCTGATCTTTTCTGAGTGTAATTTTCCTAATACAACACAACATTTAATCCCTATATAATCACACTCTCAAATTCTACAATTGGCCAAGACATCTAACAAAGAATCAACCTCTTTATTTGAGTCTTCACAATCCCATTGACATCGATAACTTGGTAATCCAATGTTATTCGAGCACTCCACGAAATTGCGGTGCCAATTCTACTGCAATAACTTGGTAATCCAATGTTATTCAAGCACTCCGAACTTCGATTGTGCCAATTCTACTGGCGTTCAACCTGGTAATCCAGTGTTGTTGATCGTGCCCCACGAAATTGCGGCGCCAACCCTACTGTCCCCGATAATCCGGATAGTAGGCTGTCAGATATCCGCCCCCTCAATCGGATTGCCAATAATCAATCGCACCGGCACAGCTACATCAATGAAAATGGCACTGACAGATACTACCGAGATTAGAGCACAGTTGTTAACAAGAAATTATTGTGGAACACACCAAAATATACGGGGGTTCATACTTACCTTTTACTTACCTATTCAAATTAATCTCGGGTCTGGGTTGCCAACTGGATCACTTAAAAGTATGCCCTCACAATAACCTCCACCACGATATTTAAAATGAACCAAGACGGAAAAAAGAAACTTTAAACTGCACAATAATTTATTTCACATAAAGAGAATAATTTAACAAAAAATTTAACAACAAAATATACGTGGCGATCAGAAGCCATTGCCAATGTAACCATGTCCTCCTGTAGGACTTGTAGACTTTACATACAAAATTTCAGCTTTCTCTAGCTCAAAAGAACGTAATAATAATAATGCACTTGGAATGGATAAGGGAGTTGGGACGAGACATATAGCAATTGTTTTCCTTTTTCATAAACATCACATTTTATTTATAACCGCAAGGCTGCTATGTAGACGACCTTGGCCTCTATCATACAGTTGTCAGGCCACCTGCGATACACCCTACACCATGTCGCATGCTTGCATCGTCAAATGGACCCACCTGTCCAGCCAACGTTAGCATATGCTAGTTACCTCAGAGCCTAGCTCCTTTTCAAAACACTTTAAATGTCCACAACTCAACTCAAATATTATCACGCAAATCTTTTAAATGCTCCGTTCAAATATCAATGGATTACTCTGATAATCCCAAATCTTGTTTAATTGTATAATCCAATTGTTTAACTAGCGTTGTTTAGAGTATAATAACGAAACGCTTAATGTTTACAACAAAAATGTTCATTAATT
The DNA here is from genome assembly GCA_946902985.2 of Meconema thalassinum. Classification (NCBI taxonomy): domain Eukaryota; kingdom Metazoa; phylum Arthropoda; class Insecta; order Orthoptera; family Tettigoniidae; genus Meconema; species Meconema thalassinum. Next base: position 169,884,503 of record OX336396.1, read on the forward strand.
ATTTATAACATTATAATTGTTTATAACATTGTCAAACGACAATTGAAAAATTTATACACGCCTCTATTAATCCCGTTCGTTTCAAATTATTATTAAAGATATTTACATAATTATTTACAATATTTATATTATTTATTTTAGAAATACATTAAACCACACGTTTATCCGGTTGATAATTACTTAAATCGTGGTGATATAATCGACCAATGAAGGTTAGTTATATTTAAATTTTAGATTCAGGTTTAATAAGATTTAATAATTATTATTATTATTTGTGACGGTAACCTCCATTCAAAATCGTTATCTCAAATTATTTAAACACTCTTGTTAATTTTAACAGTTACTTCACATGATTAATTTTCAAAGGACCTGAACAATACACTCAGCGGAAAAATACCTCGCTCAAAACGCACAAAATCGCACAAAATTGCCCAAAAATTGGCCCATAATTCATCATATATCTCATTATATATGGCATCAAAATCTTCCACAATACATACAAAAAACTTCCACTTATAAATTCATCAACATCATCCTTATTACTGTGGGAACCTCCTTCACTTATTCAAGGGCATTATTCATCAGCGACTTTTACACGTCCACTGAACTAACGATTATACATCCATAGTTCCTCTTTAAAAATTCTTATATTCATCAATTGTATCAAAAACTGTTATTATATTTAACCTTCGTGGGTTTCATTCATGAATCGATATGAAGTAAAAATATGCCAATCACAAATAAATTTAATAGCAAATACGATTAGACACGCCTTCCTTGGTCTATCAAAATTGAGATTAATATCTTCAAATTATCGCAGTATAAAAATACTATCTTCAATCAAAGTTCATCTAAACTGCATAAATAATCGAATAGAATACAATTAGACTGTGGAATGCAAACATTATTGTTCCAATCTAGAATTGAGAAAAACTCCTATCAAATGTTCATTACTATAGTGTACTCAATAAATCGTAATCAAAGTTCATATTTCATAAAATTGTCTATAATGCAATGGTATTTCAGAACTGACGATAAATGTCTATGTTGCAATCATGTTCATAAAACGACTAGTATTTCCAAGATCGTCGATCAAGCAGAAGATTTTAACGCTCTAAAATCTTTTAATTATTCTTCTTTCTTGAGGATGACAGAAAATTGGTCAAAGTAATTTACTGAATAGAATTACTTTAATAAAATGACACGCTGTCTGAATTCAAATTTGCCATAGAAAATCGTTAAATTTACAGTCAAATCGTGACTACAAAAATATGCAAATTACTGAAAGAATATATTTTATCAGTCTCAACTGATCCAAAATTATTTAAATATGCCAATGACATAATAATGTCTCAATAAATCGTAGAAAAAGACATAAATCATCAAAGTGTACAGAGTACAGAAATATCAAGCAAGAATATGGGGCAAAATATATGGGACAGAAAATATGGGAAAAATGGTTGCTCAGATATCGCTAAATGGCTCAAATAAAACAAGAAACGTTCACGACTACCTTATCTGTTGATTGAAGTTCTAGAGGAAGATTTCCAAAGAAGACTGCTGTTGGTTCCATTTCACCACCGTAAAGATGTGCTCCGACCTCGAACCTGGAACCTGCGCCCTCGGAGAATAGAACTGCTTCCTCCTCCGGAAATTGCACTGCTCCGTGTAGACGATAGACATCCTTCTGGCAAAACTCTTCTTTGTGAGCCGGGTCCACCCTGGCCTCTCTTGATAGTTCCCTGAAGTTCTGGTAGAAATTCGCCATGAAGTTTATTGCAATTATTTCCGCAGAAATGTTCATAATTGTGGAGTATGAAGATATTTCCACTGCCATTTGATGTAATTCAGCGATGGCCTACGATGCATGAGTGTAGTTGGATGTTCACTACATGCTCGCTTTTGTAGAATGACGATTAACGAAGTTCCATGCTGCTATTTCACTCCATTGATATATGTCCCAATTGCATTAAAGTTTTTGTCTTCCATCTCCACTTCCGTTATAATAATAGTCGAAAGTACTGCCAGATTATATTGTTCCATTGTAGAATGTAGCGTTGTATCACCAAACGTAATCTTCAGTATCACGGTTGCAATACACGTGTCAGCCGTAGCGTAGAATGTGGCATTATAAAAGTGCTTCTCAGGTGGCGAGAAAATCACTTTTGTCTGCAGTCTTAAAATGCGAATATCTTCCAACGTATAATCGTGAAAATGTTCAACTTTCCTACACACCTCAATATTGTAATGCACATTTGAATTAGCATAAAGGCAGTAGCTAACTTTTGATAGATAATCTTGTAGACTCGTTTATGTGTGCACTTCAACTTCGCCTAGTTTCAGTAACCGTAAAATTGTACTGCCGCACGCTCCGTGCTTGTTCGATGCTGTGGGCTGTACCACACGTGATAATGACGACTTGCTTCACTGAATAACTCGAAGTCTGACCATATGAGAATCAGAAAAACGACTATGAGACAAGAGAAAATGAGAGCTTCTCTCTGCTGTGCAAGGCCTTTTATCAACTTCTTAAGGGGCGTATCCATCCCTTCCATAGCTTGTTCCTCCGTCATTGCTAAAAGTTTGAACTTTGGCTATACTTGACGGATTTTCAAATTTCAAAAACTCAAAATTAATTTCTTCAAAATTCCAAATCAATGCCATAACTGAAAATAGTTTTCCACAATTCTGCATTCCAAAAGTAATTAAATATGGTAGTTTCAGTAATCTCCGTCTCCAATAGCGTAACTTCTTCCTTAGCACAATTCCTTGTTTCCCTGCGACTGCGTCGTAAAATCAGATCTTTCTCGAACAAAATCATGACATCACCAAGAATCTCAGCTCAACCAGCCTACTTGCATGAAGTCTGCGTCATCCGTGCCTTCGTCATGAATATACACGTCACAACTATGACAGCCATAACTTTATTCATATTTGCCAATACAGCCACCGTGGTCTCAGTATAATTCAATTTACGGGGGCAGTACCATAAAGAAAAATTATTGCATAGCTTCATTATTCAAACTTTCACTTCGATCGCATGATTACGACACAAGAAACAAAAACTTAATTTTAAAATTTCATACAGTCGCCATCTTGAGGTTACGTAAACAATTGAACTAAATTAATTGCCGGTGAATTACAATGTGTATAAACATTTGCTGTACCAAGTTTCATTGAGTTTGGATGATTACATCGCGAGAAAAGTCTATTTAAAACTTTCAAATTCGCTTGGCCGCCATGTTCGTTTTGTAGTTAACAGGTTTTTGAAAGTCTCAAAGATGATCTTTTAGTAGTGCCCTTAATCTCCGTACAAACTTTCAGGGTGATGCCAGTAATAGTTTCGGAGATATAGAATGCCGGTGAAATATTTTGCACAACCGCCATCTTGAAGTTATGTAAATAATTGAACGAAATTACATGTCGGTGCATTACAATGTGTATAAACATATACTGTACCAAATGTCATTGCGTTTGGTTGGTTAAATCGCGAGAAACGTCTATTTTAAAGACTCAACTTCGCTCGGCCGCCATGTTGGTTTACTAGTTACCAGGTTTACGAAAGTCTAATAGGTGAAGGTAGTTTCCTTGATCACCGTACAAAATGTCAGGGTGATATCGGTAATAGTTTCGGAGATATTTAATGCTGGTGAAATAATTCGCACAGCCGCCATGTTGGATTGGTGAGTCGTAACACAATTTGAAGAGCACGGCCGTGGTCGACCGAAATGTTGCTATGACCTTACCGAGTTTCATTGAAATCGCTCCAGCCGTTTATAAGTTATTAGGGACACACACGAATCACACACACACACACACACACGCACACACAGACAGACACACGGACAAAAGGTAATCTCATAAGCCAATTAGCCTGCTTTCGATTTTTGAAAAAAAAATGAAAGTAGACTTATGAGATCAACACAGGACGAAAAAAAGTGTGTCTGTCTCTCTCTCTGTGTGTGTATGTGTGTGGGTGTGTGTGTGTGTGAGTGTGTGTACTCTGAATGTCTGTCCCCCCTATCAATTCCAACACGGTGAACGGGAATTGAACGAAATTTGGTACAAAGGTAGCACTAGCAAAGGACACCTCAGTGTCATGTTTTATATCGCCGCCATCTTGACGGAAACGTAATGGCGGCCACACAAATGTTCAAAGCTTAAATCAAATTACGACAAACCTAATCATCTGATCTCTACTAAATTTTGCTACAACATACCTTTAAGGGGGGAGCATCCTTTGACCAAACTAATAGGTCATCAGCCTAATAGTTTGCGGATGGCGGCCATCTTTGTGTGAAAATCGATTCCCCTATTAATTCGAACACGGTGAAACCGAATGGAATGAAATTTGGAACAGAGGTAGCACTAGCAAAGGGCACCTCAGTGTCATGTTTTATATCGCCGCCATCATGACGGAAACGTAATCGTGGCCACCCAAATGTTAAAAGCTAAAATGTAATTACGACCAACCTAATAATCTAGTCTCTACCAAATTTTGCAACTACATATCTTTATGTGAGAAGCATATTCTGACCAAACTGCAAGATCATCAGCCCAATAGTTTGCAGATGGTGGCCAAGTATGTGTGCAAATCGGTTCCCCTCTATCAATTCAAACACGGTGAAACCGAATTGAACGACATTCGGTACAGAGGTAGCACTAGCAAAGGGCACCTCAGTGTCATGTTTTATATCGCCACAATCTTGACGGAAACGGAATGACGGCCACCCAAATGTTAAAAGCTTAAATCAAATTACGACCATCCTAATAATTTGATCTCTACCAGATTTTGCAACAACATGCCTTTTTGAGGAAAGCATCTTATGACTGACTACAAGGTCATCAGACCAATTGTTTGCAAATAGCGGCCATGTATGTGTGCAAATCCATTCCCCATATCAATTCAAACACTGTGCAACCGAATTGAAAGATTTTTTTTACAGAGGTAGCACTAGCAAAGGGCACCTCATATTCATGTTTAATATCCCTATAGCACGTTGTATTTCAACAAGCTACTACTACCAACATTCAATTATACTCCTTGAAAAGGACAAAGAGTTTTAACAATACCCATGCATTTAGGAGAAAGTAGGCTATATGTTCTTTACTGAACATCTTTTTTTCATAAAATGAAAATAGACTAAAAATAAATAAATTATTATTATCCTAGGGGGTCACAACAAGAGGGACAAGAGTGGTTACTGTACCCTCAGATTATAATTATCATCCCAGGGGCTCACATCTACTGGGACACGTTAACTACACTTACATCATTATTATCATCCCAGAGGATCATTTATTTATTTATATATTTACTAGCAGAAGTACCCGTTCTTCAAACGGTGTTCGGTGTTAACACCAGACATTATCAATTGATCTACTGTTGCAATGGTTAGCTGTTTGTCATTCCTTCGTAAGTTTATCAGAACGAAGTTAATTTTCTGGGAACATTAAACCTACTGTTAATTTAAGGGCCTTAAAATGTGGTTTTCGGAGACCCTTTACAGACTCCCAAAATGCGTGTCTCACTTGAGAAGCGCAACATATGCTTTAGTCGTCCTTCTAGGATAATTTTTTTAATTCGCCTATTTTTGCATGTATTACGAGAAGTTTTCCTTATATCCACCTTTCTACTGTATGGAATGTACGGTGAAGAGTTTTATAAATGATTGGTGTATTGACTCTCATGGATACCACACCATACCTAAGTGATGGCCAATGGGTTTTAGTAAAACTGCGGGAAGGGGGAGGTGGGTGGTTGGCAGTGGAGCGTGTGAAAATGTTGGGAATGGTGATGAGGGCCGGTACCTTGTTGGGTGATTTGTGATTGGGATATTAATTTTTTCATCACCAAGAGGTCTTTTACGAGCCGACATCGTATACAACTCGGAGTGCCTTGGATTTTCCCGCCTTTCAGAATGACTTCTTCCTCTGCCAGAAATCGAATCCGCGATATTGGGATGCACTGGTCCACCGAGGAAGCTGTTTTGCCTAGCCTATATCATTATTATTGTCATTGTAATAATAATAATAATTATAACTATAAAGATCTTCCACTAAAGTAGGTAAGCACACGTTACCCCCTCCTGACCAGTTGACTGGATCTGCCAATTGGACCAACTTTGTCTCATTCAGCATTTAAAAGAATTTGGGGCCAATAACCTCGAAGAGAAGCTCCTTAAAACAATTAAAACAAAACTCTCTTCGCCTCCTTCTTTCTTTCCTGGTACTCTTCCCTTGTCTCTACCGTCCTATTTTGATACCACCTCCTAAAGTCTCTATTCTTTTCCCTTACTATATCTTTTGTCTTCTCATTCCACCATGGTGTTTCCTTCCACCTCTTCTTACTACTTGTCCTCCCACATACTTCTTCTGCTGCACCTACTAGTGTCTTCTTAAATCTAGCCCATTCCTCTTCCACCCCTCTTTCTTCATCTGTTGGAATTCCTTCCTTTACCATTTTGAGGTACTCGATCCTTCTATCCCCTTCTTTCAGTTTCCATATCCTTATACGTATTTCCTGGTTCTCAGTCCCTTTCTTCTCCTTACTCCCTCGCAGGTTCATTACCAGCAATCGATGGTCGCTATCCAACTTCTCCGATGGTATAACCTTGATGTCCGTGATGTTCTTATTTAGTTCTTTCTTTCAAATAAAAGTACAGTAAGTATGTAGTTGGTTTTAGTTGTAAGTAGGTAGTTAGTTTGTCTATTAGATATATGTCATTGTTCTATTAGACTGTGGTGTGTGAGTGTGTCTGGTAGCAGTTGCATTGTTTATTAGTTATAGTTCATTGTTTCAGTAGACTGTGATGTGTGAGGGTGCATGTGAGTGTGCCTGTTGACAGACTGTTTTAGTGGTAGTATTTGTTGTTGGTGGAACTTAAGTTTTTTGTTAGTAGAGTTTTGGTATTTAATTGTTAGTACGGTAGAAGGTTAGTATTTTTGTTAGTAGAATTGCTCTTTACTTATTCTGAAAGGGAGTAGCAGCCTTTCAGAATAAATCAATTCTTTACTAGTCTTATAGACGGTTAAGATATTGATAATATAAGCCAATAATGGCTACACTGCGTCCTGCTGCACGGCTAAAAGCAACGGGAAACTACAGCCGTATAATATTCCCGAGGATATGCACCTCTCTATGCATAATTACATGTGATGATGGCCTCCTCCCTTGTAAAATTTCAATCCGGAGGTAAACTAGTCCCCCGTTCGGATCTCCGGGTGGGGACTACTCGAGAGGGGGTTAACATCACAGAAGTGACAAAGAGGAAATCTGACATTCTACGGATCGGAGCGTGGAATGTTAGAAGTCTGCTAGGAAGTGGAAGGTTAGAAAACTTAGAAAGGGAAATGGATAGGTTGAGGTTGGATTTGGTTGGGATTAGTGAAATGCGCTGGCAGGAAGAACAGGACTTTTGGTCAGGAGACTATAGGGTCATTAGCACTAAATCAAACAATGGCCAAGCAGGGGTTGGCCTCATATTGAGTAGGAAACTTGGACAGCGGGTGGAATATTATGAGCAATATAGTGAACGGATTATTGTAGCAAAAATCAATACAAAACCTATCTGCACTACAGTGGTACAAGTCTATATGCCTACCAGTCAAGCTGATGATGAGGATGTTGAAAAGGTCTACGAAGAAATAGACGAAATTCTGAGGTATATCATGGGTGATGAAAATGTTATAGTAATGGGAGATTGGAATGCTGTGGTAGGAAAAGGGAGAGAAGGGAAGATAGTAGGAGATTTCGGATTAGGTGAAAGGAATGATCGAGGAAGCAGGCTGGTAGAATTCTGCACCGAGCATGAATTGGTCATAGCTAACACCTTATTCAATAACCACAATAGAAGAATATACACATGGATGAGACCAGGAGATACAGGGCGTTACCAAATCGACTTCATTATGGTCAAGCAGAGGTTTCGAAACCAGATTTTGGATTGTAAAACATATCCTGGTGCTGACATAAACTCTGATCACAATCTGGTTGTAATGAAATGCAGATTAAAGTTGAAGAAACTGAAGAAAAGTCAAAAGCCAAAAAGGTGGGCAATAGACAGACTGAAAGAGAAGGATGTAAACGAAAGATTCAAGAAGAGTATAAAGGAAGGACTAATGAAAAACCCTAAACAAACTTCAATTGCAGACGAATGGGCACTTTTGAAGAATGAAATAACAAAATCCGCAGAAGAAAACATTGGTAGGAAAGAAAGAATAGGTAGAAAACCGTGGATCACTCAGGATATACTAGAATTGATGGATGAAAGGCGGAAACACAAGAATGTAAGAGATGAAAAGGGGAAAGCAGAATACAGACGTCTGAGAAATGAGGTTAACAAGAAGTGCAAGGAAGCGAAAGAAGAATGGTTGAAAGAGAAATGTGCAGGTATAGAAAATTGTCTGAAATTAGGAAAAGTAGACACAGCTTATCGAAGGATTAAGAATACTTTTGGGGAAAAGAAGACTAAGTGCTGTAATATTAAGGACACAAATGGAAAGCCTCTAACAGATAGGGAAGAAAAGGTTGAGAGATGGAAAGCTTACATAGAGAGTTTGTATAAGGGAAAGGAGATTGAGAATCATGTAATGGAAAGGGAGGAGGAAATTGATGAGGATTTGAAAGGAGATTTAATATTGAGATCAGAATTTGATAGAGCTTTGGAAGACTTAAGCAGGAACAAAGCACCAGGCATAGATGATATACCGATTGAGTTGCTACGCTGCATAGGAGATGAAGGTCTGATCAGGTTATTTCACTTGGTGTGTAGGATTTAGGAGACAGGTGAGGTACCCCCTGATTTCAAGAAGAATGTAATCATCCCTATACCAAAGAAAGTGGGAGCTGTCAGATGTGAAGATTACCGTACAATCAGCTTGATTACTCATGCTTCAAAGATCCTGTCTAGAATAATTTACAAGAGGATTGAAAGCCAGATAGAAACGGAGTTGGGTGAAGACCAGTTTGGTTTCAGGAGAAATGTAGGTACAAGGGAAGCTGTACTAAGTCTTAGGCTGATTTTAGAAGGTAGAATAAGGAAAGATAAGAGAACGTTCGTGGCTTTTGTAGACTTAGAAAAGGCTTTTGATAACGATGATTGGACTAAATTGTTTGACATTTTGAAATCAATTGGAATCAAGTACAGGGATAGGAGGGTGATATACAATCTGTACAGAAACCAGACAGCAGTCATTCGAGTTGAAGGACATGAGAGAGAAGCTGGTATTCAGAAAGGTGTAAGGCAAGGCTGCAACTTATCACCCATACTTTTCAATCTTTACATTGAACAAGCAATGAAGGAAATTAGAGAAAAATTTAAAGTGGGAGTGAAGATTCAAGGAGAAATAATTTCAACTCTGAGATTTGCTGATGACATCGTCATCTTGGCCGACAAGCCTGAGGATTTGAATGAGTTTTTGAATGGTATGGACTCCGTCTTACGGAAAGAATTCATGATGAAAATAAATAAATGTAAAACAAAAATACTGGAATGCAACCGAAATAAATCAGAAACCTCTATGGAGATCAAATTGGCAGGTGAAAAGCTGAAGGAAGTAGGAGACTTCTGTTACTTAGGAAGCAGAATAACCAGTGATGGACGAAGCAAAGAGGATATTAAAAGTAAGTTGGCTCAGGCAAAGAAAGCATTTCTACAAAAAAGGAATCTGCTGACATCGAATATAGATTTAGGTATTAGGAAGTCATTTTTGAAAGCCTTTGTCTGGAGCGTGGCGCTCTATGGAAGTGAAACTTGGACTATTGGTGCAGCAGAAAAGAGGAGAATTGAAGCATTTGAAATGTGGTGTTACAGGAGAATGATGAAGATCAGATGGGTAGATAGGGTTACAAACAAAGAGGTATTAAGACGAGTGGGAGAGGAGAGATGTTTCTGGCGACTGCTAATGAAGAGAAGAGATAGGTTGGTAGGACACATACTAAGACACCCAGGAATAGCAAGCTTAGTTATGGAAGGAAGGGTCGAGGACAAAAACTGTAGGGGTAGACCAAGGTTAGAATATGTTAAACAGATTGCCTCCGATGTAGGGTGTCGGAGCTATGTAGAGATGAAACGATTAGCTCAGGACAGGGAGGCATGGAGAGCTGCATCAAACCAGTCAAAAGACTGAAGACTCAAACAACAACAACATGGTCACTGCCAATGGAAGGGAGGGTGCGCACGGTAGGGGTAACACTAAGCGTTGGAGACATCAGAATTATATCAGGGGTAGTATTGGAAATGGAACGAGTAGGGGAAGGGAAGGGAAAGGGATGTTACTTCCTCGGATGCTGCGAAGAAGCGTGTGAAAAACTTGGGTTTCAGTGACAGTATAGGAATGAATGTTGATATTGGCGACAAGAATATAATTACGAAAAGTATGATCAATGTAGGTGATATAGTCGAGAGGAGGAGGGGTACGGGGCGGGGGGTAGAGCGTGACGATGGTAAAGGTTTTAGATGGAGCAGAGACTTCTAAAATGAAATCTTCAGAGAAATGGTTAGGGAAATTATAATGATGTTGGGTGACTGTGAGATTACGATGAATGCCAACGGCTACACCTCCTCTAGCGGCGAGATGAGGATGATCTGCACGGTAGAGAGTATACGGAGGGAGGTGTAGCTGTTGAGAAGGAAGGAGAAAGGTCTCGTTAAGGACTACAGCATCCGGGGAGTGTTGGTGGAGGGTAAGGTCTAGGGTCGGACGGTTGGCATGAATGGAACAGTCAGTGCTCATTGTGCGGGGAAGCCGCAGGACATCGTCAGAGTTTAACATCTGCGATATCGCCAAGAATGAATGCACTATATAAATTCAAATAACCTGGGCAATGTACGTGATCATCAAATAACTGTTGTTTAATTTGATGACTAAAATTGTTTTCATTCTCGTATTATACCACATAGGAAATTTACGAAATTGTATATTCCGTATGGAAGCAATGCATTATAAACACTCATACATGCCTGTTTGTAAACATTGTATAATAATGAAAAAAAAAACATTTTACCACTACTCTCTGGTTATTATAAGCATAGTGGAGTCATCTTTATCACGCATATTTTCCACTGTATACGTCATTCTTCATATTTTATTGAGTTCGTCACCAGTGTTACCGTGTGTTGCGTCAGTGCTTCTCGAACCTTCCAGACCCAACGAATTGAGCGTGATCCTAATGGATCCTTCCAAACTTCCACCGCCGCTTCTGCCGCTTTCTATTCCATCGACTTCGACTTCTGGCGATCCAGGCGATGATCGGGACATGGAGGCTGAATCCATCAAACAGCCCCGCAGACTTGCCGATACTGAACCCTCCAGTCCTGAGAGCCGCAAGCGCATCTGCGCTGAGGAACAGTCAGATGGGTCATCTAATTATACTACTGGCAGTACCTATGCCGCGTCCCAGGCGTCCTCCATCCTGGGCATCGACGTCCTACAACCGGCCTCCGGCAACGTGGCGCCTTACCAACCTCCGCCGCCACTCTCTCCGACGTTGACTTTCAATCCGGCCACGTACATGCCTACTCATGTACGAAGCTACGCCCAGGTGGCCTCTAACCCGGCTCTCCATCCGCAGGTACGGCAACGCAGTGTCGTCACTCCTACTATCGTTCCCCCTCCTACCTTCTACATTATCAAACTGTCAAAAGTTGAATTGGCCAAGCCAAACACCCGTACCATTTTTACTATCCTCTCTCAGTTTACCCCCAATCTTTCCTCCTACAACCTTGAAATCCAGCGTTCCAAGGACAGTTACCATCTCGAAACCAGCAAGCCCTTCTTCACTCATCTCTCCACCAAGGTTGGGGTTGCCCAATTTGGCCCTCGTGCCAGGGCAACTTCTCTTCAACCCAACCGCCTATCTCGCTTTCCCCCCGCCCCTCCAGCTCGCCCCACACCATTACTCTCTGTGGTGGCCTACGGGGTGGATCGCGACTTCACAGAGGATGAGGTTCTTCAGGAACTCTCGCAGGGGGGCCATCTGGTCTACCGAGTCGCCCGCATCCGGAATGCTGCTGGTCCAACATCATTGGTGCGGATCCTCACCAGGGATACCGCCACGCTCGACGCCCTTCTTCGAGATGGCGCGCTCATCTTCGCCCGCCGCCATCGTGTGGAGCCGTCCAGAGTATCACCGCCCCAGCGCATCCGATGCGACAGGTGCCAGCGCTACGACCACCTGCCCAACCAGCCCTGCCAACATGACCAGGTATGCGCCTTCTGCTCCCAGGAGCACCCCACTAATTTCTGTCAAAACAAGTCTCAACCAAAGTGTATCAACTGTGGTGATCCCCATCCTGCCTTCTCTTACAAGTGTAAGAGCAAACCCGCTCTCCTCCCGACCCAACCTGAGGCGGTGACCCCGGTCATCTCTCAGGATCTTCCCACTTCCCAACCTCCCTCTGTCCTCCTTTCCCCCAGTTCGGAGAACATTGTGCGTTTTCTCACGATGGTTCTCCAGAACGTCCTTCCCTTCCAACGCTCCCTCATCGCCCAACATGTCCAATTGGCCGCACGTCTCTGCTTTTCTACCCATGTGGACATAGCTTACTCGGGGAATCGCATGCACTTTGCATTCTTTCCCCTGAGTAACAATTCTCTGGTTACGTAAACTGTATGTCACTAAAGCTTTTGCGATTGCGATTGGTGTACGCAATCATATTACCACCCGCCAACATTTTTATACTTTTCCCAATCGTTTTCAAGAATATTTAATCGTTGAAATCTTCACTCGTGGTAAATCTATTATCTTGGCCACTATTTATCTTGCTCCGCGTTCTCCTCCCGCCATAGCTTTTCTTACCTATTTAGATCGAACTTTTCCTAATTATATCTTAGCTGCCGATCTTAACATCACGTCTTATACCGTGGCCGAAACTCTCGCTTTTCAGAATCTTTTTACTCACTTCCGTGGCGTGCGTGCTCATTTTCCTTCCCATACTATTCCTATACGTTCTTCTACCCCTGATGTCATTATCTTACCCCTTCTCTCACCCCTACTCCTCTTATCCACATGCTTCCTTCCCTTGGTAGCGACCATCTTCCCGCTCTGATTCACATTCCCCATAGCCTTCCTCGCAATCCTAATCCTCCCGAAACCCCTCCTACTCGTCGTTATAACCTCACCAACTGGAATGATTATCGCCACACTATCACCAACCTCCTTCTCCACCCTACTCCCCCTACCTCCCTTCCCAATCTCGTCACCCTGATTCATGAAGTTGAAACTGCTATCCAAACCTCCGACCAATTGCACATTCCTCGTCATTCTTACCATCCCTCCAAACCTCCTATACCTCCCAAGGCCCTCACTCTCCTCAACCTCGCCCATGGCCTCTACAAAAACTTTCTCCGGACTCGTGACCCTGCCACTCTACGCCAACATCGCCGCACTATTCGCCATGCCAAATCCTACATTAACGCCATAAAACGCAGAAACTGGACTATCGCTTGCACCAATCTTTCCCATACTCCCGATCCTTCCAAATTTTGGTCTACTTTCCGCCGTCTCACTAAAAATACCCCTCCCCGGCCCAAATACCCTATTATCACTTCTACCCTTGTCCCTGTCACCGCCCAAGAAAAAGCTGATCTCTTTGCCTCTCACTATATTCGTATCTTTTCCCCCGTACAGGACCCTTCCTTTCACCACCCTCAGGAACTTCTTCTCCATCGCCTTAGTGACCCCGCTCTTCCCTCTCTCCAACCTTCCTTCACTCATTTTCCGGACGTTGATTATTCTCATCCTCTTAATGCCCTGATTACTCCCCAAGACATTCTCACTGCTCTTCGTCATCGCCCTAATACTGCTCCTTCCTCTGATTCCATCACTTATCGCCATCTCCAAGAAGCCCCGCCAGTCCTTATTGACCTCCTTAGTACCATTTATACCACTCTCCTTTACACAGGTGCTTATCCCCTTCATTGGTGCCATGCCAACATCCTTCTCTTTCTCAAACCTGGTAAACCTCCTGCTGACCTCAACTCTTACCGTCCGATTAGCCTCCTCCCTGTCCTCTCTAAACTTTTTGAAATTATTCTTGCCCGCCGCCTCTCCACTTACCTCTCTTCTCTCCGTCTTTTGCCTGAATCCCAAGCTGGTTTTCGCCCTCATCGTTCCACTCAAGATCATCTCTTTCACCTCACTTCCTCTCTCCACGCCTTCGTTAAACCTCACCGCACTGCCGCCCTCCTCTGCCTCGACGTTGCCAAAGCCTTTGACACCATCTAACTCCCAGTTCTCATGTTCAAGCTTCGCCATCTTCCCCTTCCCCCCACTATTCTTCGTCACCTATACAATTTCCTCCATCATCGCACTGCCCAAATCCTTATTCACCATACCCCCTCTTTTACTTTTCCTCTTACTGCTGGAGTTCCCCAAGGTTCTCCTCTCTCTCCTTTACTCTACATCCTTTTTACCTACGATAGCCCACATCCCGTTCCCTCTCTGCGACTTTAACAATACGCTGACGACCTCGCCATCCTAGCCCTTGGCAATACCGCTCCCACCCTACCCGAAAGCTTCAAGCCTACCTCGACATCCTCCAAGACTGGTTCAACGAATCCCATATTAAGATCAATCCCGCCATGACTCAATTCGTTGTCTTCCGTCGCCGTTCCCGCCTCTGCCGCCCCGTCATAAAATTCAACTCACCCTTTAAAACACCCCTCTCCTAGAAACTCCTACGCTTAATTACCTCGGTATCATTTTTCAAAACAATCTCCTTTGTACCCATCACCTTAACTCTGTGTACAGTAAACTTCTTCGCCGCTTCTTCGCTCTCCGATCCCTCACCGGCCCCACCTGGGGCCTCCGACCCGCCCAACTCCTCAATATATATCGCACCTTTCTTCGCCCCGTCCTTACATATGCTTCCCTCGCCTGGCTTTCTGCCACTCCTCTCCAATATCATCGCCTTCACCGCCTCAATCGTCATGCTATCCGAATTGCTCACCGCCTCCCCCTGATACCCCCATCGCTCATTTCCAACCATATTATTCCTTCCCCCCTATTCTCTCTCATCTCCACTCTCTTTGTCATAAGTATCTCTCCGCCGCTCTCCTCCGCAACTCTCCCGATTTCGCTGACGCTCTTGCCACTTCCCCCTTAGCCCGCGCTATCCTTGACGATACTCGTACTCCTGCCACTTCTCACCTCTTCCCTCCGCCTATCACTTAACATTAATCCAGCCGTGTCCCGCCCCAGTTGATACACTTGTGTTGCTTTTTCTTCACTTACTATATTGCTTTTGCTCCTGGGGACACAGCGCCTCCCCTGTGCCGCCAAAGTCGTCCCGGCATTTTTGCCACCAGTGCTACGTTCCCTTACGAGCTTATTCTCATCCCCCATACCGTGTGCTCACGCTTTCACATTTCTACGATTGTGCCTCGTGTGTTACGTGTGTGATATTAGAACACTGATGAACTCTCTGAACTTTTATTGATATATATGATTTTTACTTTCACATGTTCATACTTCTCATACGCTATCCTTTCTCCTGTTCGCCTCTTCGGCGCCCTCTTTGTTCTCCCTGCTCTAATGTCTATTTCTCTCTTTTCCTTCTTCACTTGATTTCTGTCTTCCCGCTTCCGAATTTCCTTTCTCCCTCTCGCTCAGCTGTCTACTGTGTCTCAGCTTACTAAAATTCCTTATCTCCACTTCCATTTATCATTCTTATTCGCCAGACGGCTTACTCTTGCTATGTCTACTTTTATATCTGTGTGTGTCTGTCTTTTTTGTCCACATTGTGTTTATCTGTAAATGTATATTCTCTGTATTTTGTATTTTTCAATAAATGGGGGTGTTTGGGGGGCTCTTCCCTGGCGGGTGGGATGTTGGGGTCTCCTCTCGGGTTCCGCCGGTGGTCCGGCTTTCCTCTGCGCCAGTTCATCATTCACATTTTCTTTTATGTATGTACGACACATACCTATCGATCAATCTCTTTCCTTATTCATCATATCATTTCCTTTTCTATGGCCTAAGGGCTACCCGTTTAGCCGACGGCCCGACCACAGCCGTGGTAATGAAATAACGCACTTTAGTTAGTTAGTTACCATTTTAGCACTCGCTCTGTTACTAAGTAAATCTCGGCCAGTCACTCTGACGGATTATATATTCGTGTGGAATAATTTGTTCAGTGCTCTTTTAGTGGAAGTACTCTGTGTGAACCAAGTGAACTCGTGTGCGCCATCTTCTCAACCGCTTCATCTCTCGGCCTTCTCCGACCACGTGTTACCGTGTGCGCCGCCATTTTGTGCAGTCCACAGTTCCTGGCCCATTCAACATGTCGAGTGAGGATAATTCACCCCCTCCGTTTGTGCTTACTCGAAGCATTTTCGAATCGCCTCCATCGCCTTCCATGGACACGCAACAAATTAAGTGCCCTCGACAAGCGGAGGACCTCGACCCTAACGCCGAAATACCCCGCAAACGTGTCTGTGGCCCCGCATCTACTACGTCATCTGGATCCACATATACCACGCAGACATCTTCAACGGCGACTTTGGGGGACTCGGTGAGTGGAATATCATCTTTAATTGATCGCCCTATTGTGTCACCCTCTACCTTGCCACCTCCCTCACAGTTCCCCCAACCTCCGCCAGCTCAGCCAGCCTACATGCCTGGTCCCGTGCGAAGTTAGGCAGCCGCCGCCATGAACCCCGCCCTTCATCCGCAAGTCAGACAGAAAAGCATCGTCTCCCCCCTCCCCATTCCACCTCCCCCATTCCACGTCATCAAGATGACAGAGATCGACCTACAGAAAGCCAACCCCCGCTCCCTCTACACCATCCTGTCTTCCTTCACCCCCGACATCGCCTCTTATAAGCTCGAGCTGCAGCGTACCCGTGAGGGCTACAACATCAAGACTTGCAAGCCCTTCTATTCCCACCTCAAGGACGTCATAGGCTTGCAGCAGTTCGGGCCCCGAACACGGGCCTCTAACCTTACCGCCTCCCAAGCCGCCCGTCTCCCCACCCTACACGCCCGCCTCACCCCCATCCTTTCGGTCGTCGCCTACGGCGTCGACCAACTTTACACCGACGAAGAAATCGCCCAGCAACTCCAGCTACAGGGTTTCAACATATTCAAGGTCACCCGCATTCGGAACGCCGCTGGTACCACATCCCTTGTTCGCATCTTGAGTCGCGACACCGGCACCCTGGACTCTCTCCTGCGTGATGGCGCAGTACTCTATGCTCGTCGCCACCGAGTGGAACCATCCCGAGCCTCCGCCCCGCAGCGCATCCGATGCGACAAATGCCAGTGGTACGACCACGCCCCGGGAGCCCCCTGCATCCAGCCGCAGGTATGTGGAATATGTAGCCAGGAGCACCCGGCTTCTTTATGTGAAAATCGTACCTCTCCCAAGTGTATAAACTGTTCCCAGCCCCATCCCGCCTTCAGCTTCAAATGCCGCAGCCGCCCCGCTCCCCTTCCCTCTGAACCTGAAACCGTCATTCCCGTCATATCCCATGATCCACCTACCCCCGCCCCTTCCTCTGTCCTCCCCTCCCCCAGTACTGAAAACATCCTACGCTTCCTTACTATGGTCCTGCAAAACTGTCTCCCTTTCCAACGCCCACTCATCTCACAGCACATCCAAACGGCCGCCCGGTTGGTGTTTAACACCCATCTTGATATAGCCTATGCGGGCAATAGAATGCACTTTGCATTCTTCCCGCTAACCGCAGCTCCTCTCCATTAATCATGCAATAGCGTTTAAGTTATTCTATGATAACATTTGTTCTATCTCTGCCAACCGGCCGACCCTAGACCTTGCCCTTCACCACCACTCCCCGGATGCTGTAATTCTTAACGAGACCTTTCTCCTTCCCACCCAACAGCTAGACCTACCTCCGTATACTCTTTATCGTGCTGACCGCCCTCACTTTGCAGCCCGAGGAGGTGTAGCTGTTGGCATCCACCGTAACCTTACAGTCACCCAACATCATTACAATTTTCCCAACCATTTCTCCGAATATTTAATTTTAGAAGTCTCCGCTCCCTCTAAAACCTTTACCATCGTCACGCTCTATCTCCCCCCTCGTACCCCTCCTCCCCTCGACTTTCTCACATACATTGATCACACTTTTCGTAACTATATTCTTGTCGCCGATATCAACATTCACTCTTATAACGTCGCTCAAACCCAAGCTTTTCACACCCTTCTTCGCAGCATCCAAGGATCAAACATCCCCTTCCCTTCCCCCACTCGTCCCATTTCCAATACCACCCCTGATATTATCCTGATGTCTCCCACGCTCAGCGTTTCCCCTATCGTTCGCATCCTCCCTTCCATTGGCAGCGACCATGTACCAGCCCTCATCACCATTCCCAACATTTTTCCCCGCTCCACTGCCAAACCCCCACCTCCCCCCTCCCGCAGTTTCACTAATACTGATTGGCCCGCCTACCGTGCTACTATCACATCACTTCTCTCCCATCCTACCACCCCACTTTCTCTTCCTAACCTTCAAGCCCTTATCCATGAAACTAAATCCGCTATTCTCACCGCCGATCGTCTCCACATACCACGCCGCTCCTTTCATCCTACTAAGCCTCCCATCCCACCCAAAGCCCTTCGTCTCCTTAACCTCGCTCATGATTACTATCGTGCCTATATCCGTACCCGTGATCCTAACTCTCTCCGCCAACACCGCCTTCACTTACGTCACGCCAAATCGTACATCAAAGCTATCAAACGCTCCTATTGGCATACCGCCTGTACTAATCTCTCCCACACACCTGACCCTTCCCAATTCTGGTGCACTTTTCATCGCCTTACCAAAACCCAACCTCCCCGTCCCACTTACCCCGTTCGTACCCCCACCTTCGTCCCTACCACCGATCTTGCTAAAGCAGACCTCTTTGCCAATCATTATACCACCGTGTTCTCTCCCGTACCCAACCCTCAATTCATTCACCCCGACTCTGCTCTCCTCCATCGCCTCAATGACCCCACTCACACCCCTTCCCTTCTTCCCTCTTTCGATCACTTTGCCCATATCGATTACAATCACCCTCTCAACCGCCCTATCACGCCAGAAGAAATCTCTCTCGTCCTTCGCCATCGCAAACCCACCGCCCCGGGCGCTGACTCCTTTACATATCGCCACATCCAAGAAGCCCCGCCCGTCCTTCTCCAGGCCCTCAGCACCATTTATACCACTATTCTCTACACCGGTCATTACCCTTCTCACTGGTGCCACGCTTCCATTCTACTTTTCCTCAAACCAAAGAAACACCCTCTGATCCCCACTCTTATCGTCCCATCAGCCTTCTCCCCGTCTTATCGAAAATCCTAGAACTTATCCTCGCCAAACGCATCAGCTCTTACCTAGAATCTCTCCACCTTCTCCCTGAATCCCAAGCAGGTTTCCGTGCCCGACTTTCCACCCATGATCACCTCTTCCATCTCAGCTCTTCCCTTCTTTCCTATGTTAAACCTCGCTATACCGCCGCTCTACTTTGTCTCGATGTCGAGAAAGCCTTTGATACCGTTTACCACCCCGTTCTCATGTATAAACTCCGTCATCTTCCCTTACCCCCTTCCTTTATTCGTTTTATCTTCCAATTCCTTCATCATCGTACTGCTTTCGTCCGTATTCGCAACACCTCCTCTTCTACCTTCTCTCTCCGTGCTGGTGTCCCTCAGGGATCACCTCTCTCCCCTCCCCCCTCCTCTACCTCCTTTTCACTTATGACATTCCCCACCCCCCACCGCCTCTTCGTCTGTACCAATTCGCCGATGACCTTGCCATTCTTTCCCTTGCCCGCTCTGCCCCTAAGCTCACCCGTCTCATTCAAATCTATCTTTCTGACCTAGAATCATGGCTCCTTTCCTCCCATATCACCGTTAATGCCCGCAAGACCCAACTCGTCGTTTTCCCGTAAAAAATCCCGTATCACCCGTCCCCGTAACAAAGTCACTCTCACCCTTCACGACGTCCCTATTCCCGAATCCACTACCGCTGTCTATTTAGGCATTACTTTCCAAAATAATCTTCGCTGGCAACATCACCTCAACACCCTCTACCGCCGTGCCTACCATCGTATCACCGCTATCCGCTCCCTCACAGGACACACCTGTGGCCTTAAGCCCCCCCAAATCATCAACATCTACAAAGTTTTTATTCGCCATCTCCTTCTCTATGCCTCCCTCACCTGGACTACTGCCCTACAACCCCTCTACTTCAAGCTCCACCGCCTCGCGTCACGCCATTCGCATTGCCTATCACCTCAAACTAGATACCCCTTCTGCCCGTTTTACCCCCTACTATACCTTCCCAACTATTCTCAGCCGTATTCACCCCCTTCGTTTAAAATATCTCACCCGCGCCCAACGCTCTTCCCTACGATTTTTCACTGAAGCTCTTCCTCTCTCTCCTCTCGCTCAAGATATCCTCCACGATCGCCGCACACCCGCCAACTCTCATCTTTTCCCCCCGCCCATTACTTGATAACTTCCACCCCACCCCCTAGCCTGCCCTCACCCCTGCCTTATTCTTCTTCCTGCTTCTCCTGAAGCTAGATCTACAATTAGACCTCAGGGGTGTCGGCCCTTCTGGCCTGCCCTTAGTGCAGAGAGTTTCTTTTCGGCGCATAGCCTGCTCCTGGCTACATTTCTCTACATGCAGTTCTCCGAATCCCCTTTCAGTGCATACCACCATCTTCGTTGACCCTCTAACTGTTCTCCGTCTTCGCACCCCAGTGTTTTACATGCTCCGTCGCCATCTCTAATAACTAGGGCTCCGATCTTACACCTCCACAGTGTTTATTCGAACGTGCTTTCCAGTGCTCCCCAGTGCTTCGCTCAATGACGCAATGCCGTCTGCCTAGTGCACGCTCATAGTGTCCATCTCTCACAGTTTTGTTTTTTCTTCTACGAACTATGTTTTGACTTAACGTTCAGTGTTTATGTTCGTGTATATTGTTTTCTTCTTCCCCCGTTCCAGGACGAACATTTTACGAACTTTTGGACTTTTATTTTCTGTGAAAAGAACCACAAAGCCACTGTTTATGTTTACTTTGTATTTTACCCACACCTTGTATAACTGTATATATTTTTGCTCAATAAACGGGGATTGTTTGGGGGGTTACTCCTTGGTGGGATGTGGTGGGGGGCCTTTTCCCTGGGGGGCTTCCTGGGTCGCGGTGACCTCTGCGCCAGCAACTTCACTTAACCCCTTCATATACATGTGCCCTAGCACACTCCCCTCCCACTTAACTTTTTTTCTTTACATTTTACTTTACCCTACGGCCAAAGGGCTACCTGTTTAGCTGACGGCCCGCCCTCGCCCTTTATCGGGGCGGGGGAATGAAACAACGCATGAGCTAGATAGAGATATACACCATTTTACAAACACACCAGCGTTATAATGGAACACATAATGCAATTTTTGGAGACCTGGCTATCTAGTGAGAGCCTGGTCAGAAGAAATCTAAACATATTTGACCTCTGCTATGCATGAGTTCATATCCTCCTAATACTGTACTCGGGGTTATACATCAAAATAAGGAAATTCTCGGGTTACCTGTACATTGTGTGTATAAGCTCACTACTGGTGATTCAAGAATGAGATATTATTATCACATATTCCCTCAAAGTGTAGGACAAGACTTGCTGGCTAGCTGCACTCACATGATTGTTGTCGCAGGGTCTCACAGCGAGTGGTTCCACTCTCATTATTATTATCACAGGGTCTCACAACTAGTGGGATGCGAGTACATTCTCTCACATTATTATCCCAGGGCTTCACAACTAGTGGGATACGAGTAGTTACACTCACATTATTATTATTATTATTATTATTATCCCGGGGTCACACAACTAGTGGTATACGAGTAGTTACACTCTCATTATTACTATTATCCCGGGGTCTCACAACTAGTGGGATACGAGTAGTTACACTCACATTATTATTATTATCCCGGGGTCACACAACCAGTGGGACACGAGTAGTTACACTCATATTATTATTATTATTATCCCAGGGTCTCACAACTAGTGGGATAGGAGTATTTACACTCATATTATTATTATTATCCCAGGGTCTCACAACCAGTGGGACACGAGTAGTTACACTCACATTATTATTATTATCACAGGGTCACACAACTAGTGGTATACGAGTAGTTACACTCTCATTATTATTATTATCCCGGCGTCTCACAACTAGTAGGATATGAGTAGTTACACTCACATTATTATTATTATCCCAGGGTCTCACAACTAGTGGGATACGAGTAGTTACACTCATATTATTATTATTATCCCAGGGTCTCACAACTAGTGGTATACGAGTAGTTACACTCACATTATTATTATTATCCCAGGGTCTCACAACTAGTGGGATACAAGTAGTTACACTCATATTATTATTATTATCCCAGGGTCTCACAACTAGTGGGATACGAGTGGTTACACTCACATTATAATTATTATCCCAGGGTCTCACAACTAGTGGGACACGAGTAGTTGCATTCATATTATTATTATTATTATTATCCCAGGGTCTCACAACTGGTGGGATACGAGTGGTTACACTCACATTATTATTATTATCCCAGGGTCTCACCTCTAGTGGGATACGAGTAGTTACACTCATATTATTATTATTATTATCCCAGGGTCTCACAACTGGTGGGATACGAGTAGTTACACTCACATTATTATTATTATTATCCCAGGGCCTCACAACTAGTGGGATACGAGTAGTTACATTCACATTGTTATTATTATCCCAGGGTCTCACAACTTGTGGGACACGAGTAGTTACACTCACATTATTATTATTATTATTATTATTATTATTATTATTATTATTACTATTATTATTATTATCCCAGTGTCTCACAACTGTCAGGAAACGAGTAGTTACACTCACATTATTATTATTATCATCCCAGGGTCTCACAACTGATAGTACATAAAGGAGCTTAAGGTCGGTGCTCTTAACCATTTTGTTGATAAAATAATATATGGGTTGGCGCCAGTCTACTAGCTGATGGCTTGTAAACAATCAACATATACTGTGTGTACAGTCTGATCCGATTCAACATGGAACTGTAAAATGGGTTGCCTACCCACCCGTAATCGGCTTGAAATCTGCTCGCAGCGAGCTAGCGACGGGGCCGAGTTCGATTTCACCACTGATTGCCGCCTACTTATGCAGCATGGCAAAGTCCTGGATTTCTTCATTTGAGGCTACGCCAGGTCGAGAGTATTTTTAAGATCACCAATAACACCCGAAGAAATGGAGCTCGTCATTACCGAAGCCTTTGCAGAAATTACTCCTCTGATGTTGTCGAACGGAAGTGAGACCTTCATGCGACGAGTGGCCCTCTGCTTGGAATATGATGGTCGCCACTTCGAACACCTTATGTAAATGTCCATTTGTAGTAGATGTAACGTCTGTGATAAATTAACCTTTTTAGTCGCATCGAAGCCTGATTACAATTTTGTATTAAATCATTTCCAAATTGTATCTCGTTTCGAGGTATTGGGTTAAAACGCAATAAATTGTGTTGTAAATAAAATACAACACAAAAGTAAATTGTGTTGTAATAAACTATGTTGAAAAATAAAATTTTATTTCATAGAAATGCTCTGCAAAAGCCATTAACAGATGCGTAAAATAACAAGTTATGAAACACAAATGGTAGAAACTTATTGTGAAGCCTGTGTACGTTTATATCGAAAGAGAAAAATACTTTGCAATGCTGCATAAGAAGGCGGCAATCAGTGAAATCGAACTCAACCCCGTCGCTAGCGCGCTGCGAACAGATTTCAAGCCGACTGCTGGAGGGTAGGCAACCCATTTTACAGTTCTGTATAGAAACGGAACAGGCGGTACAGGTATATGGTAGAGCACAGAAGACAACTTTCTCTCGAGTCTTGGTGTGACAACCACCAACCAGAGTATATTAGATAAGATTGCAAGGTCACATACACTGTAATATAATACATTTAAAAAACGTACACATGTGGTGGTATACAGGGTGTTTTGAAAGAAGTGTTCGATATTACAACAGGGGCTGGGATTGGTCAAAACGAGAAGAAATGTTCCTATAAACATATGTCCGGAAACAAATACCGGTTGGGATATGAACCATTTTACTTGTGTTGTGTATATACACTCCAGACAATGGACGTCGTCCTACCAGCTACTTCTAATGAACACTTGACTGTCACACACGTTTAACAGAACACGCGTTGGGCCAACATCCATCCACACCACCAACCAGGAGCTGTGATGATTACAGCCGGTCTGTCCACGGATACCATCTGCACGTTACAAGAGATGCTCCACATGGTTACCACATGCTTTGTCTCTTCTTCGCAAGGAATCCCCAACTCGTCCAATCACGCCTGGCTGCTTGCGGATGTGGGCACTCTCATTGGTCACACGTTCTTGTAACATCTGGACATTGTCGATGGGTGTGGCATACATCAATGTCTTTAAATGTCCCCATAGCCGAAAATCTAATGGATTAAGGTCCAGAGAACGGGGAGGCCATGCTACTACAATTTTCTATTCCATAGCATAAATCCATGTTTGCCATTACCCTCGGGGAATACTCCATCACACTGTTTACTTCATCCACACAGCACAGGACCAACAGTCTGGTGCGGGTACCGCACTGCATGTCAGCAAAACCGCATACTATGACTGAACATCGGGCTCATGCAAAGACCTTCAACGGAAGGACACCTGCACCACCGAACATAACGCCTCCTCGATGCGGGTAATATGTTGCATATCTCAACAGGTATTTGTTTCCGGACACATGTTTATGGGAACATTTCTTCTCTTTTTGATCAATCCCAGCCCCTGTTGCAATATCGGACACATTTTTCGCAACACCCTGTATATACGAATACTTTCTTGCAACTCAATTCCGATCTCTCCATACACATTAGTTTTCTTTGACTGACGCAACAGTCCAAATCTGAAATCCTTCACGGATAATCTTCTTCCAATTTCTTCTCCATTATTATATCTTATCTCCGAATAAACAATTAGAGTAGCTCTCTCTGCTATACACTCTTATGTCATTAATTCACGATATTATCACTAAAATTTTTCCAAACCCGCAGCAGTCATTTTGCACGTCATAGTAAAGCTTCTTTAGTTCTGCGTTTCACCACAATAACAGCTTCAGCCACCATCTTGCACGTTACCTATATAAAGTCTGTTGCGCATACCTTCTCTATAGTTTCTTTACTCCATGCTGCAGATAATACAAGTACATCTATGAATTTTCTTAGGAATGCTGCAATCACCTCTCCTTCCAACAGCACATCACAATTGCACCACTTCACATATAAACGGTCCCAGTCACGATTTCTGGACTCGTTACAATGGGTAGGTGACCACGGGGTTCCAACATTGTTTTCACTTACCTGTCGTTCCTTTTGACGTTCCTTGGACAACTCTAATTCTCTTCCTACTTCGATGGAATTAGAGTAACTGAGAACTAGGTTGTCTTTCATTATTGCGCTTAATTGGCCCTTATCGCTCCTTTCCTGGTACATGGCTTTTCGAGCAGGCAGACCTCGTCATATCTTTACTTCTCATCTCTTGCCCTTTGCCCAAGATCTTACAATAGACAGGGTGTGTGAAGCCCCACCACATAGGTGCACCTTGCATAGCGCTACACACTCAAGGGCTCATAGCTGGCGACCACTGGGATTCCAGACCTGAGTCCATTTTACATTTTTAGCCTATTTTCATTTATGAAAGAATAGGCTTAGGAGATCACCTTTTGTCTGAGTATGTGTATGTGTGTGCGTATGTGTTTTGTTTGTGTGTGTGTGTACCCCTCTAATAACTCCTAAACGGCTTGAGTGATTTCAATGACACTCGGTAAGGTTATAGCACCATTTTCACCGACCCTAACAGTGCACTTAAAATTTTATTACGTCTCACCAATCCAAATTGGCGGCTGTGTGAAATATTTCACCGGCATTCTATATCTCCGAAACTATTACCGATATCACCCTGAAAATTTGTACGGTGATAAACGGCACTACTACAAGTTCACCAAGAGACTTTCAAAAACCTGTTAACTACAAAATTAACATGGCGGCCTAGCAAATTTGAAACATTTAAATAGACTTCTCTCGTGATTTAACCATAACTCAATGAGACTTGGCACATCAAATGATTATACACATTGTAATGCACTATCATCTATGCTCAATTGTTTACATACTCTCAAGATGGCGGGTGTGCGAAATATTTCACCGGCATGCTATATCTCCGAAACTATTACAGATATCTCCCTGAAATGTTATACAGTGATAAAGGGCACAACTACAAATTCATCCATGTAACTTTCAAAATCCTGTAAAGTACAAAACGAACATGGCGACCAAGCGAAGTTGAAATATTCTATTATACTTTTCTCGCGATTTAACCACCTGAGCACAGTGAAGTATGGTACAGTAAATGTTTATACACATTGTAATACACTGGCATCTAATTTAGTTAAATTGTTTAGAATACCTTAAGATGGCGGCTGTGCGAAATTTTTTAAAATAAGTTTTTATTTCTTGTGTCGTAATCATGCGATCGAAGTGAAAGTTTGAATAATGAGCCTACGCAATAATGTTAATTTAATGGCACATAACTCTATGGCCTATACATAATAGAAACCTACATGGCGACCATCCGAAATATTTAGACGGCTCTCAATATCTACGAATCTATTACAGCAATCAAACTGATTTTCTTTTATGTTCATAAATGCTATGAGCATAAGTTCACCTATGATACTTTCAATAAACAGGTGGGCACAAATTCAACAAGGCGGTGACGAGAAATATAAATATTTAAACGGACGTTACCCGCGATTTAACCATCCGAGTTCAGTGAAACTTGGTACGGTAAATGCTTACGCAAATTGTAATCCACTGGCATCTAATTTATTTCAATTGTTTTCATAACCACGAGATGGCAGCTGTGCCAAATTTTAAAATCTCGTTTATCTTTCTTGTGTCCTAATCATGCGATTGAAGTTTTAATACGACACCTAAAGAATAATCCTCATTTAATACTACATACTGTAACTCTAAGACCTACATATAAAATATTCCGACATGGCGACAATCCAAAATATTTATATGGTTCTCAATATCCAGGAATCTATTACAGCAATCAAACTGAAATTTTATATGTTGATAGAGGCGATTAACATAAGAAGGATACCGTATATGAAAATAGTAGGCTGTAGTTCTTCACGGCACTACTTGTTTCCATTGAATTTGCGGCAGACCTTCTACTCGTTCTCATTTTAACCGCCCGCTGCTCATGTAAATCCACATCGGCAAGCTACGACTGCGTTCGTAGGCATCAATCAATGCTCATTGTGCGGGGAAGCCGCAGTACATCGTCAGAGTTTAACATCTGCGATATTGCCAAGAATGAATGCACTATATAAATTCAAATTACCTGGACAATGTACATGATCATCAAATAACTGTTGTTTAATTTGATGACTAAAATTATTTTCAGTCTCGTAATATACCACATAGGAAATTTACTATATTGTGTATTCCGTATCGAAGCAATGCATTATAAACACTCATACATGCCTGTTAGTAACCAATGTATAATATTGAAAAATACAACACCATTATTCACTCACTGTCTAACTCTGCTCAAATCTGTGCTCAAAGTGCCACGTCAGTTTACCAACAAACTTCAACGAGGAAGATATTGTGTCTTGTGTCTTGTGTCAGTTCAGTGACTTATTATTATTATCATCTGTGATGTCGGGCGAATCACCTTCGCCGCCTAAAATTGGAAGGCGTGCGATTATCTTCGACCCCCCAGAACTGAATCAAATGGAGCAGACCCAAATAAAATGTGCACGAAGACCAGAAGATTCCATCAGCCGTGACCATCAACGGAAGCGCGTATGTGGCGATAAATCCAGATCTTCAGGATCCACGTCAACTACACCAGACACAGGTACACTGAGTGGCATTGAATTTTTGCCCACGACTGCACTATCTTCAAATACAGACCACTCACTATTCCCACAACCAGCAGCACCCACATACATGCCAGGCAACCTTCGCAGTTTCGCTGAGATGGCTAAAAATCCAGCCTTGCACCCGCAAGTACGCCAAAGAAGCCAGGTGACACCTTGCCCCATTCCACCGGCCCCATTTTATATTATCAAATTAACCAATCTGGATCTTGCTAAGGCAAACCCTCGTTCCTTATATACAATCATATCTTCCTTCACCCCCGACCTTCAATCATACCAGCTTGAACTCCAGAAAACTAAAGAGGGCTATAATATCAAAACAGCGCAGCCATTCTACCACCATTTGGTGCACACAATAGGACTAGCCCAATATGGACCCCGCACGCGGACCACCAATTTATCCAACCTGAAACCTTCCCGCCCCGCCCCTCTACTATCAGCAGTGGTGATCTACGGAGTCGACCAGCTGTACACGGATAATGAAGTGGCCCAGCAACTAACCCAACAAGGACATACCATCTTTAGAGCCATCCGCATTAAGGACAACGCGGGACCCACGGCGCTCGTCAGAATCCTAAGCCGGGACACTGCCACGCTGGATGCACTTCTGAGAGACGGAGCATTAATATATGCTAGGCGCCACCGCGTTGAGCCTTTCCGCGCTTCAGGCCCTCAAATGATGAGGTGCGAGAAATGCCAGCGCTATGATCATGCTCCAGGAGCACCTTGTGTGCAACCCCAGCTATGTGGCATATGCAGTTTGGACCACCCAACATCTTTGTGTAATAACCGTGCAAACCCAAAATGTGTAAATTGTACCCTCCCCCATCCAGCCTTCAGCTACAAGTGCAAGAACAGACCTCCCCCAACTCCTGCCGAATCTGAAACCGTTATCCCAGTGATCTCCCAAGACCTCCCCTCCCCCGCTCCAGCTTCTACCCTCCCCTCCCCTAGTACAGAAAATATTATTAGGTTCATGTCTATGGTATTGCAAAACTGTCTCCCATTCCACCGCCCTCTCATCACCCAACACATTCAAATGGCAGCCCGGTTGGTGTTCCATACCCACATAGATATTGCTTATGCAGGGAATAGAATGCACTATGCTTTCTTCCCCCTTGCCAGTGCTCCCCCTATAAGCTAAGATGACTTGACAAATTTACTATGACAACATCCGTTCTCTGCGTGCCAACCGGGTCACCTTTGAGTTTGCTATCAATCAGCACTCCCCGGATATTTTCATCTTAAATGAAACCTTTCTTAACCCTATCCAACAGCTGCACTTGCCCCCGTTCACTATCTATCGTGCAGATAGGCCGTCTGGTGTGGCTCGGGGAGGTGTAGCTGTTGGAGTACACCGTAAGTTAACAGTAAAGCAGCATTTTTACAATTGGCCACGCAACTTTTCAGAATATCTCATCCTTGAAATTTTCGCACCATCCAAAACTTTTACCATAGTCACTCTTTATCACCTCGAACCCCTCCTCCTATAGAATTTTTACAACATATCGATCGCACCTTCACCAACTACATACTAGTCGCAGATATCAATATAAATTCATACAATGTAACGGATAATAACAATTTTCAAAATTTGCTACGTCAGACACGAGGAGTGCTGGTTCCATTCCCAGCGCACACTATTCCCCACACAAATTCAACCCCGGATGTCATCCTCATGCCTCCCACCCTCTGTGCCAACCCTGAAGTCAAACTCCTACCTCATAATGGAAGCGACCATCTCCCTGCACTCATATCCATGCCAAACATATTTCCCTGTTCAACAGACTCAAATCGCCCCCCTCCTACCCGTCAATATAAGAAAACCAACTGGAATGCCTACCGAAACACCATTACCTCATTCCTAGAAACAACCACACCACTAACCTCCCTTCCCAATCTCCAAACCCTTATAGTGAAAACAGAATCTGCCCTCCTGACTGCCGATCGCCTTCATATTCCCCGCCATTCCCGCCATCCAACTAAACCGCCCTTACCTCCAAAAGCTTTAAAACTCCTCCGTCTCTCCCATGACTATTACCGTACATATATCCGCACTCGTGACCCGGCTGACCTACACCAACATCGACTTCACCATCGCCATGCCAAATCATATATAAAAGCTATAAAACGCAAATACTGGACTAACACCTGCACGCGACTTTCCAATAACCCGATGCCTCCAAATTTTGGCCTACGTTCCGACAACTGACGAATACCCAACCTCCTTCCCCTACATATCCTATAGGATCAAATAACATAGTGCCAACTTCATTTCAAGAAAAAGCCAACATGTTTGCTACCTATTTCCACTCTGTCTTTTCCCCCGTACAAAATCCTAAATTCTGTAATCCAAATGATCTACTTATCCATCGATTAAACAACCAAACCCACACTCCCGACCTCCTCCCCTCATTCGACCACTTTCCCCAAATTCAATACGATCACCCCCTAAACCACCCTATCACTCCAGAGGAAATCAGCCGTATCCTACACCGACGCAAATCAACCGCACCAGGGACAGACACGCTTACATACAGACATCTTCAAGAAGCCCCCCTCTCCTGTCTCCATATTCTTTGTCTTATATATAATACCATGTTATATACCGGCTTTTACCCAGCCCACTGGTGCAAAGCTTCTATCCAGCTATTTTTAAAACCTAACAAACCCCCCTCCGACCTACACTCTTACCGACCTATCAGCCTACTCACTGTACTCTCCAAAATATTTGAACTCATCCTTGCCCGCCGTATGTCCACCTATCTGGAAACCTTACACCTCATCCCAGAGTCCCAAGCCGGCTTTCGCAAACGACGATCAACCCAGGATCACCTCTTCCACCTCACTTCCTCAATTAACGCTTACCTAAAACCTCGACACACAGCCGCCCTCATCTGCCTTGACATTGAAAAAGCCTTCGATACAGTATATCTCCCAGTTCTTATGTTCAAACTCCGTCATCTCTCCCTCCCCCCTTCTATTATTCGACTCATCTACAACTTTCTACCCTATCGCACCGCCTACATCCGTTTGCGCAATGTCCATTCCTATGTTTTCCCTCTCAGAGCCGGCGTCCCCCAGGGATCGCCCCTTTCACCCCTTCTCTATCTCCTCTTCACACACGATATACCCCACCCTCCCACTCCCTTGCGCCTCTACCAGTTTGCAGACGATTTAGCCATACTCGGCCTTGCACCTACAGCCCCCCGCCTTACCAGACTCCTACAAGCTTACCTAGATAGACTTCAAGACTGGTTTAACGCTTCCCACATTACCGTAAACCCTCGTAAAACCCAATTCATCGTTTTCCGTCGAAAATCCCGCATTTGCCGACCACGCAACAAAATCCAACTCACCCTTCACTCCCTTCCCCTTATTGAAACAAACATCATAACCTACCTAGGCATCACCTTTCAAAATAATTTTAAATGGAATCATCACCTCCAAAACATCTATCGCCGTGCCTACCACCGGCTAGCAGCCACCTGGAAACTTAAAGGCCACACCTGGGGCCTCAAAGCCCCCCAAATCCTACAGATCTACCAGACTTTCATTCACCCTGTCCTTCTCTACGCCTCGATATCCTGGATCACCGCTGACCCCTCTCTTTATTTTAATCCTTGTAAACTAGACAGACATGCCCTTCGCCTAGCCCATCACCTCCCCTACGACGCACCTTCAGCAGATTTCACAGCCCTGAACTCCTTTCCGCCTATCCTTGCAACTATCCATAAACTCCGCCTCAAATATTTAACCAAAGCTAGTATAGATAACTTACCTTTTTTCACAGAAGCCTCACCATCTCACCCCTTGCCCAAGCCATCCTCGACGACAACCGCATCCCAGCAAATTCACACCTATTCCCACCGCCAATCACCTAACTTCCTTGAATGTACCCTACTAAACTAATATCCAGCCCCAGCCCATTATCTATCAATATCAACCTCCCCTTTTTCTAAAAATATAAAAACACAGACTTTGGGTTGGCGACTTTTCCGGTCATTTAGAAGCTCAGTGAGCCAAAGGCATACAGCCTGCTCAAACTTAGGTTCTACAACTGTATTGCCACATCTCCGTACCAATTTGCTATATATATATTTTCATTTTCTTTTCTTTCTTTATGCCCGCTGCAATGCTCCGTCTCCAGAAAATAGTGAAAACCACCGTCAAGTCACACAACAATCAGTGAAGTGAATATGTGCCATAATGATGTGTGAGTGCCAAGTGTCCAATGATACTACATGAAAACACGTGTGAAACCGAAATTGTGCAAATATGTAATAAGAAAGACACTACTCTGCAATGGCAGAAAACATTATACAAAAGAAAAGAACTAAAACCACCATCCAATGTTGTGTTAAAATTGTAAACTGTTTACCCTTGTATAACCATTGTTAAATTTTTCACTATGAATGTACATTGTTGTCACAAATAAATGGGGGACTAGCAGGATGCCGGCCCGAGAGGGGTGCGGTGTGTGGGGGGGGGGCTTCCCTGGGGGGGGGGGGGCTGCTTTGTTGTTTGGGGTGACCTCTGCGCCATCCTTTTACAACCCATACGTACGTCACGACGTACACCCACCATAATTAAAATAAAGTTCAATAATTAAAATCGTAAGGCCTTAGGGCTACTAGTCTAGCCGATGGCCCGCCTGCTCCCGCGCGATATCCTCCTAATACTGTACGTGGGGTTACACATCAAAATAAGGAAATTCTCGGGTTACCTGTACTTTGTGTGTATAAGGCTATAAGCACATGTACTGGTGATTCGAGAATGAGATATTATTATCACATATTCCCTCAAAGTGTAGGACAAGAGTAGCTGGCTAGCAACACTCACATGATGATTGTTGTCGCAGGGTCTCACAGCGAGTGGTTACACTCTCATTATTATTATTACAGGGTCTCCAAACTAGTGGGATACGAGTACATTCTCTCACATTATTATCCCAGGGCATCACAACGGTGGGATACGAGTAGTTACACTCACATTATTATTATTATCCCAGGGTCTCACAACTAGTAGGACAAGAATAGTTACTCTCACATTATTATTATCCCAGTGTCTCACAACTTGAGGGATACGAGTATTTACACTCACATTATTATTATTATCCCAGGGTCTCACAACTAGTGGGATACGAGTAGTTACACTAACATTATTATTATTATCCCAGGGTCTCACAACTAGTGGGATACGAGTAGTTACACTCACATTATTATTATTATCACCCCCAGGGCCTCATAACTAGTGGGATACGAGCAGTTATACTCACATTATTATTATTATCCCAGGGTCTCACAACTAGTGGGACACGAGTAGTTACTCTCATATTATTATTATTAATATTATCCCAGGGTCTAACAACTAGTGGGACACGAGCAGTTATACTCACATTATTATTATTATCCGAGGGTCTCACAACTAGTGGGACACGAGTAGTTACCCTCATATTATTATTATTATCCCGGGGTCTCACAACTAGTGGGACACGAGTAGTTACTCTCATATTATTATTATCCCAGGGTCTCACAACTAGTGGGACACGATTAGTTACACTCGCATTATTATTATTATCCCAGGGTCTCACAACTAGTGGGACACGAATAGTTACACTCACATTATTATTATTATCCCAGGGTCTCACAACTAGTGGGACACAAGTAGTTACACTTATATTATTATTATTATTATCCCAGGGCCTCACAACTAGTGGGACACGAGTAGTTACCCTCATATTATTATTATTATCCCGGGGTCTCACAACTAGTGGGACACGAGTAGTTACACTCACATTATTATTATCCCAGGGTCTCACAACTAGTGGGACACAAGTAGTTACACTTATATTATTATTATTATCCCAGGGCCTCACAACTAGTGGGACACGAGTAGTTACACTCACCTTATTATTATTATCCCAGGGCCTCACAACTAGTGGGACACGAGTAGTTACACTCACATTATTATTATCCCAGGGTCTCACAACAAGTGGGACACGAGTAGTTACACTCACATTATTATTATCCCAGGGTCTCACAACAAGTGGGACACAAGTAGTTACCCTCATATTATTATTATTATCCCAGGGCCTCACAACTAGTGGGACACGAGTAGTTACACTCACATTATTATTATTATCCCAGGGCCTCACAACTAGTGGGACACGAGTAGTTACCCTCATATTATTATTATTATTATCCCGGGGTCTCACAACTAGTGGGACACGAGCAGTTATACTCACATTATTATTATTATCCCAGGGTCTAACAACTAGTGGGACACGAGCAGTTACACTCACATTATTATTATTATCCCAGGGTCTCACAACTAGTGGGATACGAGTAGTTACACTCACATTATTATTATTATCCCAGGGCCTCACAACTAGTGGGACACGAGTAGTTACACTCACATTATTATTATTATCCCAGGGTCTCACAACTAGTGGGATACGAGTAGTTACACTCACATTATTATTATTATCCCAGGGCCTCACAACTAGTGGGACACGAGTAGTTACACTCACATTATTATTATTATCCCAGGGTCTCACAACTAGTGGGACACGAGTAGTTACACTCACATTATTATTATTATCCCAGGGCCTCACAACTAGTGGGACACAAGTAGTTACACTTATATTATTATTATTATCCCAGGGCCTCACAACTAGTGGGACACGAGTAGTTACACTCGCATTATTATTATTATCCCAGGGTCTAACAACTAGTGGGACACGAGTAGTTACACTCACATTATTATTATTATCCCAGGGTCTAACAACTAGTGGGACACGAGCAGTTATACTCACATTATTATTATTATCCCAGGGTCTAACAACTAGTGGGACACGAGCAGTTATACTCACATTATTATTATTATCCGAGGGTCTCACAACTAGTGGGACACGAGTAGTTACCCTCATATTATTATTATTATTATTATCCCGGGGTCTCACAACTAGTGGGACACGAGTAGTTACTCTCATATTATTATTATCCCAGGGTCTCACAACTAGTGGGACACGATTAGTTACACTCGCATTATTATTATTATCCCAGGGTCTCACAAATAGTGGGATACGAGTAGTTACCCTCATATTATTATTATTATTTCTGTCCCAGGGCCTCACAACTAGTGGGACATGAGTAGTTACACTCACATTATTATTATTATCCCAGGGTCTCACAAGTAGTGGGACATGAGTGGTTACTATCACATTATTATTATTAATCCCAGGGTCTCACAACTAGTGGGACATGAGTGGTTACTCTCACATTATTATTATTATCCCAGGGTCTCACAACTAGTGGGATACGAGTAGTTACACTCACATTATTATAATTATCCCAGGGTCTCACAACTTGTGGGATACGAGTAGTTACACTCACATTATTATTATTATCCCAGGGTCTCACAACTAGGGGTATACGAGTAGTTACACTCACATTATTATTATTATTATTATCCCAGGGTCTCACAACTTGTGGGATATGAGTAGTTACACTCACATTATTATTATTATTATCCCAGGGTCTCACAACTTGTGGGATACGAGTAGTTACACTCACATTATTATTATTACCCCAGGGTCTCACAACTTGTGGGATACGAGTAGTTACACTCACATTATTATTATTATCCCAGGGTCTCACAACTTGTGGGATACGAGTAGTTACGCTCACATTATTATTATTATTATTATTATTATTATTATTATTATTATCCCAGGGTCTCACAACTAGTGGTACACAAGTAGTTACACTCACATTATTATTATTATCCCAGGGTCTCACAACTAGTGGGATACGAGTAGTTACTCTCACATTATTATTATCCCAGGGTCTCACAACTAGTGGGACACGAGTAGTTACACTCACATTATTATTATCCCAGGGTCTCACAACTAGTAGGATACGAGTAGTTACACTCACATTATTATTATTATTATTCCAGGGTCTCACAACTAGTGGGATACGAGTAGTTACGCTCACATTATTATTATTATTATTATTATAATTATTATTATTATCCCAGGGTCTCACAACTAGAGGTACACGAGTAGTTACACTCACATTATTATTATTATCCCAGTGTCTCACAACTAGTGGGATACGAGTGGTTACTCTCATATTATTATTATTATCCAAGGGTCTCACAACTTGTGGGATACGAGAAGTTGCACTCACAATATTATTATTATCCCCGGGTCTCACAACTTGTGGGATACGAGTAGTTACACTCACATTATTATTATTATCCCGGGGTTTCACAACTAGTGGGATACGAGTACTTACACTCATATTATTATTATTATCCCAGGGTCTCACAACTAGTGGGACACGAGTAGTTACACTCATATTATTATTATCCCAGGGTCTCACAACTAGTGGGACACGAGTAGTTACACTCATATTATTATTATTATCCCAGGGCCTCACAACTAGTGGGATACGAGTGGTTACACTCATATTATAATTTTTATCCCAGGGTCTCACAACTAGTGGGATACGAGTAGTTACACTCATATTATAATTATTATCCCAGGGTCTCACAACTAGTGGGATACGAGTAGTTGTACTCACATTATTATTATTATTATTATCCCAGGGTCTCACAAGTAGTGGGATACGAGTAGTTACACTCATATTATAATTATTATCCCATGGTCTCACAACTAGTGGGATACGAGTAGTTGTACTCACATTATTATTATTATCCCAGGGTCTCACACGTAGTGGTGGATAAAATGCTCAGCAGCAGATAAAGTTGACATAGATTGCTGTGTACATCTCTGAGCTGCTAAAAACAAAAACAAAAGAGGAACCGAGAAGATTTGTTGCCGAAGACAGTGAAGAAGATGATGAGTGATTTCATTATCATCACGTTAAATGAAATCGACTGAGACCTCCGGTCGTAACAGTGGCTCTACCCGGAAGTAAGGCTGAACAGGCAGTTCCGGGGAGGCCCAATGCCAAGTATAGGGTTTGTGGGTTTTTAGTAGGTATGAATCCTGCACAGTTGTAAGTCCGGAATCTTGCAATCTGTCTTTTGAAAATTTACCCGTGGTTTCCCTCGAAAAAAAAAATGAAAAAAAAATATTATGACACGAGTAGTTACATTCACATTATTATTATAACTTTTATTATTATTATTATTATTATTATTATTATTATTTACAAAATGCAAGACGAACAGCAAGAGCACAAACCTTTCACAATTGGCAGATCAAACGGGAGCAAGGACACCGAAGCCAGTGGACTAGGAGAATGATACCCCAGGTGCAGGTTTGGACAGAGAGGAAACATGGTGAGGTTGGTTATTATCTCACTCAGTTTTTGACTGGCCATGGGTACTTCAGTTCTTATCTTAAGAAGATGGGGAAAGTGGATTCACCAGATTGTATCTACTGTGTTAATGAGGTAGATAGTGCTAATCACACCTTCTTCTCTTGTGGACGGTGGGTCCAAAGTAGGCAGTCTCTTCAAGATGAAATTGATGTAGAGATATCTCCTGACAATATTGTTGCGGTAATGCTACAAAATGTTGAACATTGGAAACTTGTAGCAAGTTTTGTTGAAGATATCCTCCGAACAAAGAAGACGGATCTGGATCGCCACTGAAGATAATTCATTACGGAAGAGTGCCCTACGGGCAAATATAAAATGACTCTAGCCTGAAGTAATGTGCTAAACGGTTCCAGGCTAGTGTTCAGAAGTAAAGGGGGAGTTTTAGTCGGTAGTCTGCTACTCAGTAGCAGGAGCCCGACACTCTGTGCGTAAAGGCATTTCTTCCCCTAAAAAAAAATATATATATATATATATATTATTATTATTATTATTATTATTATTATTATCCCAGGGTCTCACTAGTGCTCTACAAGTAGTTACACTCATATTATTATTACTGTATTATCCCAGGGTCTCACAACTAGTGGGACACGAGTAGTTACACTCATATTATTATTATATTCCCAGGGCCTCACAACTAGTGGGACACGAGTAGTTACACTCATATTATTATTATATTCCCAGGGCCTCACAACAAGTGGGACACGAGTACTTACACTCACATTATTATTATATTCCCAGGGCCTTACAACAAGTGGGACACGAGTAGTTACACTCATATTATTATTATTATCCCAGGGTCTCACAACTAGTGGGACACGAGTAGTTACACTCATATTATTATTATATTCCCAGGGCCTCACAACTAGTGGGACACGAGTAGTTACACTCATATTATTATTATTATCCCAGGGCCTCACAACAAGTGGGACACGAGTAGTTACACTCATATTATTATTATATTCCCAGGGCCTCACAACTAGTGGGACACGAGTAGTTACACTCATATTATTATTATTATCCCAGGGCCTCACAACAAGTGGGACACGAGTACTTACACTCACATTATTATTATATTCCCAGGGCCTTACAACTAGTGGGACACGAGTAGTTACACTCATATTATTATTATTATCCCAGGGTCTCACAACTAGTGGGACACGAGTAGTTACACTCATATTATTATTATATTCCCAGGGCCTCACAACTAGTGGGACACGAGTAGTTACACTCACATTATTATTATTATCCCAGGGTCTCACAACTAGTGGGACACGAGTAGTTACACTCATATTATTATTATTATCCCAGGGTCTCACAACTAGTGGGACACGAGTAGTTACACTCATATTATTATTATTATCCCAGGGCCTCACAACTAGTGGGACACGAGTAGTTACACTCATATTATTATTATTATCCCAGGGTCTCACAACTAGTGGGATACGAGTAGTTACACTCATATTATTATTACTGTATTATCCCAGGGTCTCACAACTAGTGGGACACGAGTAGTTACACTCGCATTATTATTCTTATTATCCCAGGGTCTCACAACAAGTTGGGTACGAGTAGTTACACTCACATTATTATTGTTATTATACCAGGGTCTCAGAACTAGTGGGATACGCGTAATTACACTCACATTATTATTATTATACCAGGGTCTCACAACTAGTGGGATACGCGTAATTACACTCACATTATTATTATCATCCCAGGGTCTCACAACTAGTGGGATACGAGTAGTTACACTCACATTATTATTATTATCCCAGGGCCTCACAACTAGTGGGATACGAGTGGTTACACTCATATTATTATTATTATCCCAGGGCCTCACAACTTGTGGGATACGAGTGGTTACACTCATATTATTATTACAGTATTATCCCAGGGTCTCACAACTAGTGGGACACGAGTAGTTACACTCATATTATTATTATTATCCCAGGGTCTCACAACTAGTGGGACACGAGAAGTTTCACTCATATTATTATTATCCCTGGGCCTCACAACTAGTATGATACGAGTGGTTTAACTCATTTTATTATTATTATTATCCCATGGTCTCACAATTACTGGGACGTGAGTAGCTTCACTCATTTTATTATTATTATTCCAGGGTCTCACAACTAGTGGGATACGAGTGGTTACATCAGTCGCCCATTGCCTAGCATGCTAGAACGACTACCCTTAAGACCAATGGTAACTGTATATATGCGCCCAGTCTCGTGCGTCAGTCGCCCAGAGCCTAGTATGCTAGAGCAACTCTTCCTATAAGCAATGCTATATATGCGTTCAGTGTTGCGCGTCAGACGCCCAGAGACTATCATGCTAGAGTGACTGCGCCTCTGAGCAATGCTACTGTACATATACGCCCAGTGTCGCGCCTTAGACGCTCAGCGGTTAGCATGCTAGAGCGACTCCGCCTATGAGCAATGCTATATATGCGCCCAGTATTGCGTTTCAGTGGCCCAGAACCTAGCGTGCTAGAGCAATGCCACCTATGAACAATGCTACTGTAAATATACGCCCAGTGTCGCACGTCGGTCATTCTGAAACTAGCATGCTAGAGCGATTCTGCCTATGAGCAATGCTACTGTATACAAGCGCCCAGTGTCGCGTAGCAGTCACCCTGATCCTAGCATGCTAGAGTGACTCAGCCTGAGCAATGCTACTATATACTGTATATGCGCCCAGCTTCGTGCGTCAGTCGCCCAGATCATAGCTAGATCGACTCTGCCTATGATCAATGCTATATATGCGCCCAGTGTCTCGCGTCAGTCGCCCAGAGCCTAGCATGCTAGAGCGACTCTGCCTATGAACAATGCTACTGTATATATGCGCCCAGTGTCGCGGGTCTGTCGCCCAGAGCCTAGCATGCTAGAGCGACTCCACCTTTCAGCAATGCTACTGTATATATGCGCCCAGTGTCGTGCGTCAATCGCCCAGATCATAGCTAGATCGACTCTGCCTATGAGCTATGCTATATATGCGCCCGGTGTCTCGCGTCAGTCGCTCAGAGCCTAGCATGCTTGATCGACTCCGCCTATTAGCAATGCTACTGTATATATGCGCCCACTGCCGCGCGTCAGTCACCCTGAGCCTAGCATGCTAGAACGACTCTGCCTATGAACAATGCTACTGTATATATGCGCCCAGTGTCGTGGGTCTGTCGCCCAGAGCCTAGCATGCTAGATCGACTCCGCCTATGAGCAATGCTACTGTATATATGCGCCCACTGCCGCGCGTCAGTCACCCTGAGCCTAGCAAGCTAGAGCGACTCTGCCTATGAACAATGATACTTTATATATGCGCCCAGTGTCGCGGGTCTGTCGCCCAGAGCCTAGCATGCTAGAGTGACTCCACCTATCAGCAATGATACTGTATATATGCGCCCAGTGTCGCTTGTCAGTCACCCAAGCCAAGCATGCTAGTGCGAACCCCCCTATGATCAATGCCAACTGTATATATGCGCCCAGTGTCGTGCATCAGTCGCCCAGAGCCTAGTATGCTAGAGCGACTCTGAGTATGAGCAATTCTAATATGCGCCCAGTGTCGCGCGTCAGTCGCCCAGAGACTAGCATACTAGAGCGACACCGCCTATGAGCGATGTTATATATGCGCCCAGTGTCGCGCTTCAGTCACTCTGTGTCTAGCATGCTACAGCAACTCTGCCTATAAGCAATGCTATATATGCGTCCATTGTTGTGGGTCAGACGCCCAGAGGTTATCATGCTAGAGTGACTCCGCCTCTGAGCATTGCTACTGTATACATTCGCCCAGTGTCGCGCCTCAGATGCCCAGCGGTTAGCATGCTAGAGCGACTCTGCCTATGAGCAATGCTATATATGCGCCCAGTGTTGCGGGTCAGACGCCCGGAGGTTATCATGCTAGAGTGACTCCGCCACTGAGCATTGCTACTGTATACATGCGCCCAGTGTCGCGCCTCAGATGCCCAGCGGTTATCATGCTAGAGTGACTCCGCCTCTGAGCGTTGCTATTGTATACATGCGCCCAGTGTCGCGCCTCAGATGCCCAGCGGTTAGCATGCTACAGCGACTCCGCCTATGAGTAATGCTACTGTATATATGCGCCCAGTGTCGTGCGTCAGTGGCCCGAAGACCATCTAGCTAGAGCGACTCCG
Source organism: Meconema thalassinum (assembly GCA_946902985.2). Lineage (NCBI taxonomy): Eukaryota > Metazoa > Arthropoda > Insecta > Orthoptera > Tettigoniidae > Meconema > Meconema thalassinum. The sequence goes on from OX336396.1 coordinate 169,926,009, forward strand.
CCTATGAGCAATGCTACTGCATATATATTCGCCCAGTGTCGCGCGGCAGTCGCCCAGAACCTAGCGTGCTAGAGCAACTCCACGTATGAGCAATACTATATATGTGCCCGGTGTCGCGCAGAACCTACCATGATTGAGTGACTCCGCCTATGAGCAATGCTATATATGCGCCCAGTGTCGCGTGACCGTAACCCAAAGACTATCTAGCTAGAGCTACTCAGCCTATGAGCTATGCTACTGTATATATATTCGTCCAGTGTTGCGCGGCAGTCGCCCAGAACCTAGCGTGCTAGAACAACTCCACCTATGAGCAATGCTACTGTATATATGCGCCCAGTGTTGCGCGTCAGTCACCCAGAGCCTAGCATTCTAGAGCGATTCTGCCTATGAGCAATGCTACTGTATATATGCGCCCAGTGTCGCGCGTCAGTTACCCTGATCCTAGTATGCAAATCGACTCAGCCTATGAGCAATGCTACTGTGTATATGCGCCCAGCGTCGCGGGTAGTAGGGGAGAGCGAGGGGTTCTAAGCCACCCAGCGTTGCTCGGGCGGCGTTCATATTAAATAATTAATATCTCTCCAACCCATAGTCGGATTTTAACAAAAGAGGTATAGTTCGACTCTAGCAGACGTCCTCTTTGCTATGGACTCTGTATGATATATTTTTTTTAATTGTGAAAAATTTTGTTTCCGAAAGTAGGTGATAGTTTGAAAACCAAACATGATAGAATGTTGTGCCATGGCTCAAAAGAACGGTCTTTATGTCCTTTATTTTTATAATAAAACTTTTTTATTTTTTATGTTTTTTTTGAAAACAGTCCAATTTTGAAATTCCTATATTTTGGAAACTAGGAACTTTACGTTCTCTAGGCTAAGTATGTGTGTTGGTATTAAAAAAAAGAAACTTTTTGTTTTTTTGGATTGGCGCTATTTTGGAAACAGTGAATTTTGGGAAAAAGTTTGTTTCACGTTAATGAAAGGTGGGTATGCCCTCTAGGTGGACAGCAAGTTTCAAGGGTGTAGGAGGGAAAAAAATGATAGGCTACTTTCTCGCGAACATTGGTGATCATTGGCGAACGGATGGTCGGATTTTAATAAATGAGGTGTCGTTGGACTCGAGCTAACGTCGTCTTTCCTATAGACCACTCGTTATATTTTTGAAAACATTTTTTTGAAAATTTTTGTTTTTAAAAGTAGGCGATAGTTTGAAAACCAAACATGATAGAATGTTGTGCCATAGTTCAAACCAATGGTCTCTATGTTCTTTATTTTTAGCCTATTTTCAATTTTGAAAAAATAGGCTTATGAGATCACCTTTTGTCCGTGTGTCTGTGTGTGCGTGTGTGTGTGTGTGTGAGGTGTGTGTGTGTGTGTCCCCCTAATGACTTCTATACGGCTAGAGCGATTTCAATGAAACTCGGTAAGTTCATAGCACTACTCCGGGCGACCCCGACCGTGCCCTTCAAATTTTGTTACGTCTCACCAATCCAACATGGCGGCTGTGCGAAATATTTCACCAGCATTCAATATCTCCAAAACTATTCCCGATATCACCCTGGAATTTTTTACGGTTATAAAGGGAACTACTGGAAGTTCACCTATGTGACTATTGAAAAACTAGTACCTACAAAACCAACATGGCAGCCACGCGAATTTGCGACTTTTAAATAGACGTTTCTCGCGATTTAACAAACCAAACGCAATAAAACTTGGTAGAGTGTATGTTTATACATATTGTAATGTACCGACATCAAACATCGTTCAATTGTTTACATAACCACAAGACGGCGGATGTGCGAAATATTTCACCGGTATTGTATATCTCTGAAACTATTAGCGGTATCACCCTGAAATTATGTACGGTGATAAAGGACACTAATGGAAGTTCATCTATAAGACTTTCAAAAGCCAGTTAACTACAAAACGAACATGGCGGCCAAGCGAATTAAACATTTAAATAAACCTTTCTCGCGATTTAATGATCCAAACGCAATGAAATCTGGTACAGGAAAGGTCTATACACATTGTAATGCACTGGTATCCTATTTAGTTCAATTGTTTACATAACCTCAAAATGGCGGCTGTGCGAATTTTAAAATTAAGTTTTTATTTCTTGTGTCGTATTCATGCGATCGATGTGAAAGTTTGAATAATGAACATATATATATATATATATATATATATATATATATATATATATATGTTATTGGTTTTACGTCCCTTTTAACTACTCAGGCTTTTAGAGACGCCGGAGTGCCGGAATTTTGCCCCGAAGGGGATCTTTAACGTGCCAGTAAATCTACTGACACGGCTCCCTCGCATTTGCGCACCCTCAAATGCCAGCTGACTGCGCCAGGATACGAACCTGCAACCTTGGGCCCAGCAAGCGAGAACGTTACCGCTGAGCCACGCAGCCAGCCTGAATAATGAACCTACGCAATAATTTTCCTTTAATGGTACATGACTCTATGGCCTATACATTTAACAATCATAACTGGCGACCATCCGAAATATTTAGACGGCTCTGAATATCTACGAATCTATTATAGAAATCAAACTGAATTATTTTTATGTTCATAGGGGCTATGAACTTAAGTTCACCTATAAGACTTTAAATAACCTGCTGATCACAAATCCAACATGGCGGTGACGCGAATTATAAATATTCACATGGACATTTCTCGCAATTTAACCTTCCGAGTGCAGTGAAACTTGGTATAATAAATCCTTATACGAATGTTAATCCACTGGCATCTAATTTATTTCAATTGTTTCCATAACCACAAGATGGCAGCTGTGCGAAATTTTAAAATCTCATTGTTACTTCTTGTGTCCTAATCATGCGATTGAAGTTTGAATGCTACACATACACAATAATATTCATGTAACAGTACATAACTCTAGGACCTACATATATAAAAGCCAACATGGCGACCATCCGAAATATTTATTCGGTTCTCAATATGTACGAATCTATTACAGCAATCAAACTGAAATTTTGTATGTTGATAGAGGCAATTAACATAAGTAGGATATATGAAAATAGGCTGTATAGTTCTTCACGGAACTACTTGTTTTATAATAAAACATGTTTATATTTTGTGATTTTTTTTGAAAACCCTTAAATTTTGAATTTTTACTATATTGTAAACTAACCCGTTGACAAATAAGTTTGTTTGACATTAATGAAAGTTCCCTACCCCCTCTACCATGAAAATAAATGTCAGGTCTCTAGGACAAAAAAAAACTAGGCATTTTAATTTTTTTAATAAAAAAAAGCGTGTTTGTAGACAGTGAGCCGGTAGCGCTTGACGTATGTTACAACGAGGCTATGGCTGAGCATGGTGAATACTGGAAATGGCTATTTCGACGGGGGCGATGTATGGCAAAACGAGGGGTCGCTTTTCGATATTTTTTCCTATGATGAATGAATGAAGGCGAATATTTTGAAATGTGACAAGCATGCTAAGATTTTTTACCCCTGAAGGGGATCTTTAACGTTTTAGTTAACGGTGATGAGCGAGATCGCTCTCTGACACAACAGACGGTTGTAGGATATGACCAAGTGATTCTTAGACGTTGGCGATCTCGGTGACCGTGCCCGGAAGAAATGAATAGGTATTTTGGTGTGATGGCGGGGGCAGCTTATGACGGTTGGTTTTGTGACATTTCCTATGACGGATAGAGGCGAATATTTGAAAATGTGTTAAGTGTGCCAGGATTTTTTTACCCCTGAAGGGGATCTTTAACATGCTAGTAAATGGTGATAAGCGGGACTACTGTCTGGCACAGTACATAGTTTTAGAATATGGAAATCTATAACATTTGCTCGACCAAGTCATGTGCATGTACACAAAGAGCCAAAACGGTAAGGTCATTGGCCTGAAATTTTATAAACTAAATATTGAACTGGGTAAAGTCATGTGTTTTAGGATGAAATTATGTGGTTAACATGATCATGTATTGAGGATGGCCGCTTGCTAGTAATTATTATTACAGTAAAATGTTTAATAATAATAATAAAATTATTATTAATAATAATAATAAGACACACATATGTTTTGAATGCTAACACGCACACAGTCCAGCTCACTGGTGACTGAATATTGTACCTAGCCAGAGGACTCGTAAGAGCTGTTGCTGGTGCTGTCGAGGCAGGAATGTCTACGTCAGCAGGAAGTGTGATATCAGCTTACTTGCCTCGTGGTGGCTAGCAGGTGTGCTGTTTAAGCAGAGACCGCCATTTTGGTTCTGAGACAGTAGGACTACCGATGTATAAGAGGTAGCCATTTTGGTTCCTTATTAAAAACATGAAACTAGTATAAGGTACACGAATCTTATTCAGATTGAGGAATGTGAAGAGGCGTGGGAACACGTGCGAGAGAGAGAGACAGAGAACCATTCAAGGTCAAAACGCTGAGAAAATACAACGTTTTCTGCTGCTAGGCTAACTGATAACGATTGCGTTAGTCATGCACTTGCCATTTTAGCACACGGACGTATACAGTAGAGCTGTGGAAGAAAATCCTTTTATTTTTTGGTAAGTACCTATTGAACCCTTGCAAAGAAGCATATGAGACTCAATTTCGGGGGGTGTAACAGTCCATTTCGTAAAGTTGTTGTTAAGCGCTTCTTATAACATGCAGGGTAACATATAACAAAATAACATGCAGGAAAAAGTGAATACCAGGATTAAAACATATGAATTTAATAAACAGATCAACAAATTTACACTATTCACAGCAAACACAAGGTCTCCCAAGTGACACCCTCTTGAATTAATGGAAATTGCCAAACTAGGCCTGATCTCAGGAGAGATCGTAAACATCTGGACCAAATGTCCCGAATTACTGCAATGGCATATGCGTGGGCGGCTTTTCTACATGCGGTACGATGTGTACAATTTAATGCGAGATCCGTTACCATCCAGTAAACCTTCAGGGGACGAATCTGCATTGTCTTAGAGCTAGACAGACACGAGGAACCAACTAAACACTAATTAAACTAAATCCGACACTTCCTACACTGAATAAGACAAAATAATTTCCGCATGAAATTGGAATCAAAGAATTGCCGTAGCAATCCACACTAACGCCTAAAATTAGGACTTTTTAAATCAACACAAGTAAATCAACACGTGACAAATCAAGAAAAATACACACATGGCCGCTTGCCATTTTTATATGAAAAATACGAAATACACCTAACGGTGTCACAACAAACCAACAATCTAACATATAAGCAGATGAAATGAGTCACAGAAATCACTAGGCACAAAGCCAACATTTACATCATAAAACAAATATTTTATTTCATATGATATGCGGTAATTCGTAACGGACATGGCGAACTCCCAATTTAATATTATGATCCAAAGATCATTGCAAGATCAGGTTTGCTACAGATAGCTTACAGGGGTCAGTCGGTCAGTTGGACTGCCTAAACGATGAATCACCAGGCATAGACAGGCGCAAGGTGGAATCTGCACGTCTGTCAACCCACGTGTAAACATACCTTGACCTGCCGTAGCAATGGCTCGAGTCTCGAAGAAGCGTGCTCCCAATAGCACATAATATACGTGTGTGTGTCAAATAAAAATATCTTAGCATTTCCCAAGGAAACCCAAGAATCAGCACAGGACAAGGTACAGTAGCCTCCAAGAGCGCTCTGCCTTTCCATAAAATACCATCAAAATTTGAGGGCAGTAGACACATTCTACCCCTCATCACGAAGAATCAAATACACACACCTTGACACAATACACACACCCGAATCACACGTATGGATTTGACAGAAACCTGAAATAAAAGACATAAATATTTCCACCGACTTGCGTTCCCAGTCTAGTCCGTGACTGAAGAACCTGAAAAGGGATATAAAAAACTCAAAAATATAGAACTAAGGTGTTCTACAGTGACATCATAACGTGTCTCGCTCGGCAACCCTAGTATGAATAAAAACCTGTTCGTAAAACATCCAACAACTTTTACCCCCTTCTCCTACTTAAATGAATTTGAATACAGCACCATTTATCGACCATGACGAACTCAGCATTCGCATGAATAAAATCCAAATGCACGCACCGTGCATACCAATAATGACTCATAAGAAAAACAAGATGTTCAGGAAATAACATATAGCCTACTTTCTCCTAAATGCATGGGTATTGTTATAACTCTTTGTCCTTTTCAAGGAGTATGATTGAATGTTGGTTGTAGTTGCTTGTTGAAATACAACCTACTATAGGGATATTAAACATGAATATGAGGTGCCATTTGCTAGTGCAACCTCTGTACCCAATTTCGTTCAATTCGGTTTCACCGTGTTTGAATTGATAGGGGGAATCGATTTGCACACATACTTGGCCACCATCTGCAAACTATTGGGCTGATGTTCTTGCAGTTTGGTCAGAATATGTTCCTCACATAAAGATATGGTGTTGCAAAATTTGGTAGAGACTAGATTATTAGGTTGGTCGTAATTACATTTTAGCTTTTAACATTTGGGTGGCCGCGATTACGTTTCCGTCAAGATAGCGGTGATATAAAACATGACACTGAGGTGCCATTTGCTAGTGCTACCTCTGTACCAAATTTCGTACCATTCGGTTTCACCGTGTTCGAATAGATAAGGGGAATCGATTTTCACACAAAGATGGCCGCCATCCGCAAAATATTAGGCTAATGACCTATTAGTTTGGTCAAAGGATGCTCCATCCATAAAGGTATGTCGTTGCTAAATTTGCTAGAGATCGGATGATTAGGCTAATCGTAATTTGATTTAAGCTTTGAACATTTGTGTGGCCGCCATTACGTTTCCGTCAAGATGGCGGCGATATAAAACATGACACTGAGGTGCCCTTTGCTAGTGCTACCTCTGTACCAAATTTCGTTCATTCGGTTCCACCGAGTTCGAATTAATAGGGGGAATCAATTTTGACATAAAGATGGCCACCATCCGCAAACTATTAGGCTAATGACCTATTAGATTGGTCAAAGGATGCTCCCTCCATAACGGTATGTTGTTGCAAAGTTTGGTAGAGATCGGATGGTTATGTTATTCGTAATTTGATTTAAGCTTTAAACATTTGTGTGGCCGCCATTACGTTTCTGTCAATATGGCGGCGATATAAATCATGACACTGAGATGCCCTTTGCTAGTGCTATCTCCGTACCAAATTTCGTTCCATTCGGTTTCACCGTGTTTGAATTAATAGGGGGAATCGATTTTGACACATAGATTGCCGCCATCCGCAAACTATTAGGCGAATGACCTATTAGATTCGTCAAAGGCCCTCCATAAAGGTATGTAGTTGCAAATTTTGGTAGAGATCGGATAATTAGGTTAATCGTAATTTGATTTAAGCTTTGAACATTCGTGTGGCCGCCATTACGTTTCAGTCAAGATGGCGGCGATATAAAACATGACACTGAGGTGCCCTTTGCTAGTGCTACCTCTGTACCAAATTTCGTTCCATTCGGTTCCACCGTGTTCGAATTAATAGGGGGAATCAATTTTGGCATAAAGATGGCCGCCATCCGCAAAATATTAAGCTAATAACCTATTAGATTGGTCATAGGATGCTCCCTCCATAAAGGTATGTTGTTGCAAAGTTTGGTAGAGATCGGATGGTTATGTTAGTCGTAATTTAACTTAAGCTTTGAACATTTGTGTGGCCGCCATTACGTTTCCGTCAAGATGGCGGCAATATAAAACATGACTCTGAGGTGCATTTTGTTAGTGCTACCTCTGTTCCAAATTTCTTTCCATTCGGTTTCACCGAGTTTGAATTAATAGGGGGAATTGATTTTCACACAAAAATGGCCGCGATCCGCAAACTATTAGGCTAATGACCGATTCATTTGGTCAAAAGATGCTTCCTCTATAAGGGTATGTTGTTGCAAAATTTGGTAGAAATCGGATGATTAGGTTAATCGTAATTTGATTTAAGCTTTGAAAATGTGTGTGGCCGCCATTACGTTTCCGTCAAGATGGCGGCGATATAAAACATGACACTGAGGTGCCTTTCGTTAGTACTACCTCTGTACCAAATTTCGTTCCATTCGGTTGTACCGGGTTCGAATTAATAGGGGGAATCGATTTTCACACAAAGATGGCCGCCATCCGCAAAGTATTACGCTGATGACCTATTAGTTTGGTTAAAGGATGCTCCCCCCATAAAGGTATGTTGTTGCAAAATTTGGTAGAGATCGGATGATTAGGTTAGTCGTAATTTGATTTAAGCTTTGAACATTTGTGTGGCCGCCATTACGTTTCCGTCAAGTTGGCGGCGATATAAAACATGGCACTGAGGTGTCCTTTGCTAGTGCTACCTTTGTACCAAATTTCGTTCAATTGGCATTCACCGTGTTCGAATTGATAGGGGGGGACAGACATTCAGAGTACACACACACACAGACTCACACACACATACACACACACAGACAGACACACTTTGTCCCCCTGTGTTGATCTCATAAGTCTACTTTTTTTTTTGCAAAAATCGAAAGTAGGGTAATATACAATCACACAAAAATTTTGGCCACTTGCAAACGTGCATTTAAAAGAAAAGAGTGTCGGCGTACGAAATCTAAAATACACAAGAAAAACAATGAATACAATTATTTACACGTTCTCGCGTCTAATCTAGCTACATATTGAATAAATTAATGGTTTGTACATCACCGTCCAGCTTGCAGAAAATCAACCTGCATCCCAGAGCATTTCCCACGGGAAAATTACTCCGTCATCGTCGATATTCTGGTAGAGGCGTAGCACATCATCCCACCAATCGACCTTGCTGTAACATCTTGGCGTGGCTTCTTAAAAAGAAATGTTCAAAATTAAAACTCTACCCGGCTAAAATCGCTATGAGCTACTGACTTCCTCTCAAGAATCCTGGGCGATTTTTCCACGTCGAACTGGCCCTATCTAAGCATTTGCTTAATTCACACGCACATATACATCACAAAATATAACACAAAAATATTACAGAAAAATATTACATTCTAGTCAGCCACGTAGCTTGCATTTAACAGTGTCTCGAATTACTTATGCCGAGTAGCGCTTATCTCAACTAGAGATCTCCCCTCCGCTTGGCATGAACTCTGCTCCCAAGAGCACAATAAAATGTTCGTTCAGACTGACGTGAACTATGCTCCTCAGAGCTCGATAAAATTGTGTCTCAAACTACTCATCACCGATCATTTTATAGGAAACTCGCAGAATGGAATGGAGTGGGGGCAATCTGAGAAAATAATCTGTTGTTTTCAACTCACAGACTTTGGACTAGTATCAAACTTCTTCTTTTTATTTAAACGTCTCAATGCACTCATGCGGAATCCTATCGTATCGGCGGTTCTTCATACAGGTGTTTTCAGCGTCCTTTTTAAGGCACGCACCTCGCCGTGTGGTCCAAGCGTCCTCTCTTCTGATTCGCTGATTCAATCGTGTATCGGTTGGAAATTCACCTCTGGCACGCCCATAATGACGCCAAATTGTATGCGCGTTCATTCAGAATTTGTCCTTGAACTTGGCTTAGCCGGTCGTTCCCAGAAATAACTATCACGCCACCTTTGTTGCAAGCGTTGCGACACACTACCTGCCTTCCGTTGTCCACTCCAACAGGCACTGCCTGGATATAAGTAATGATAATAATAAAAATCATGAAGACTTATTGATCGGCAAATCAATAAGGGTTCACTATGAATGATTATTTTAATAATGTCATGCTAATGAACCTTAAATTTGTAGTTATTGATTAGGTAATTACTGATTTTTAATTTATTTGTTTGCAGATAACCGGTATACCTTACATGTCTGAGATACAAGAAACCAGTTTACTTTTGAGCCCACTAGAAGGAAACAGCAACAAGCCATTGCAAGTGAAGGTGGGATTATTTTTTTAAACTAACTTGTTTCATTTTTTGTTTAATATTTTATTTTATGAAATGCATGTACTAACCTGAATTTAGGTATTTATAACGGTTTATTTTATTTATTTTTAGAAACTTGGAAAGAAAAACCTTACCGCCGTAACAGTCGCAGTAAAGTGCAACCATTGTTTCCAGGCAGTGAACTATTTAAAACTCAGGTAAGACTAACATAAAATGCTATTCCATTTTACCACTACTGAAAACTCGTAGACAAAAAATTCATTACCTGTACATGACTAGAACGATGATTGCTTTCTTGACTAATGACTATGTATTGGCAACCGATACAAGACCATATTGGTTGTTTACCGGGAAAGTACAAGGCCAAATTGGATTTTGTAAAAAACAAAAATTTTAATTTAACTGACATGTCGTTTCCTATAATAATAATAATAATAATAATAATAATAATAATAATAATAATAATAATAATAATATCGCATGGCCTCGGGTGCCGGGTGCAAGCCTTGTTATTTGACACACAGAGGGTAGCTTGCATGCCGAATTTAGTTGTTAAGTCAAGGAGGTAAGATGTTAGATATCTAATCTCCATGAACTCTATAGTGCTTTCTAGTAGAAAAATGAGGAACTTCGTACCCTATGAACTCAACGAATATTCACAGGTTTGAACATGATAATCTGAACAAAATGACATGACATTATTATTTTTAGCCTACTTTTCACATTTTGCAAAAATGAGGAAAAAGTAGACTTACGAGATCGGGCAAATGTGTTTCAGTCTGTCTGTCCTTCTGTCTGTCTGTCTGTCTGTCTGGCTGGCTGGCTGTGTGTGTGTCCCCCCCTATCAACTCCTAAACGGCTGCAGAAATCGAAACAAAATGTGGTAGGAGTAAAGATCTATACCTGAATATCCCACGGCCATATTTGAAAATGATGTCAGTGCTACCAACTGCTGAAAAATCGCAATTGAAATTTGAGCTCCATGTTGGATATCTTGGAAGGTATGAATGGGGGCTATTTCAAAATTGGCACACGTATAGATAATAATATTGCAGTTTAGTTTTCAGGAGGCCATACATGGCAGTGTTGCCAAAATGATTATAAGCCTGCTGATAGGTCCAATTTTTAATGCATATAACATCTACACTATCATTTGGAATTCAGCCAAAATTCGTATGTGCTTTGTGTACATAAACAGATATGACTGAGCGTATTCTTAAGAGCCACCAGGGCTGCCAACTGTTATTAATGCTCTCATTTTTTAAAATCCAAATACACATATATCAGAGAGTATGCAAGCCGACAGCTTTAAACTATGCACACGTTTAATACCTGACATTCTATAGTAATTTGGAGTAACTTATTTTTTTCAGTGCTACCAACATGATTCTAAGCCTGCTGAGATGTCCAAATTTAAATACATGTAACTTCTATATTATCATTTGGATTTCAACCAAATTTCGTGTGTGCTATGTGTACCATAACAGATATGACTATAACGATTCTTAAGAGTAACCAGGGCTGCCAACTGTTAATAAATACTGTCTCTATTTGTGTTCCCCTAATATCAATATATCAGAAAGTATGCAAGCCAATAGCTCTAAACATTGCTTACGTATAGTACCTGGCATTCTATATTAATTTTGAGTAACTAATATAGGATTACGCCAGTGCTGACAACATGATTCTAAGCCTGCTGATAGGTTCAATTTGAAAATGCATGTAACTTCTATACTAACTAATGGATTTCATTCAAAATTGACACAACAATAGATCATATTATTTCAGATTATTTCTGACCAATACACGTATATCATTGTTGCCAACATGATTTTACGCGCGCTGTTAGATCCAAAGTTTAACTGCATGTAACGTCCATGCTATCCATTGGACTTCAACCAAATTTTGTATTCTGTACTGAACCCATCTGCAATTATTGGTTCAAGCGTCGAATCCATATATTATTTGCAAAAGAAGAGAGGAAATAATACAGTCTTTAGAATGACTTGAAAAGATTTTAAGAAGTGGGCTGTTATAATGTGGCGAAAGAATGGGTGACCACGAGCCATGCAGACGTGAGATCATGCTTGACGCATCGATAAGGAGCTGGCTCATGATTATTAATAGAACGAGAAAAACTTTCCAGGACGAGTAAGAGAGAATGAGTTTCGGAAATAGACCTTACTCAGCTATAAAATGACAACCTTGCAATGGCGCAAGAAGAGAAATAATTAGAATTAGGCCATTTGCAAGCATTTAACTAATGAAAGAAACACATCATTGTTGATCATTCTGGAATAGAGAATTTTTGTGCGGGGAAAAAGTTTATAATATTTGCACAGGAAAGAACTGCAGACGTGGCATGACGTAGTTAGTAATTCCCCGAGCCCAGAGTTGGTAGGGATGGAAGAAAAAACCTCAACACCCACATATCTGAGGAGCCAAATTATTTAATATCTTGGAATTGTGTGATCGATTTTCATGATTAAAGAAAACAGTTTACGTTTAAAACAAGAGCTTTCCAGAGATATATTTTTCAAAATTATACGATAATTACTTCAGAAGTTAGTACTGGAGAAGAAGCGGATTTGATCTTTTTGCCGCCGATTTCCATATAAACCCTGGAGGTGCCAGGAGGAGCATGCAGTTATTCCGAGAGCCCGAGAGGGGGCGTCCGGCTGTATCAAGTATCATTCAGTTAACCAGAGACGCCGGAGAGCGTGGTACTGTTTCAAAGTACATGCAGTTATTGTCAGCCTGCGGGCGTGACACTGTGTCATCACAATTCAGTCTTGAGCGACAGCTGAGGCGGGTCGTATTTTTTCGCCAATAATTCAGTTCCGTGAGCGCAGAGGCGCTGCACGATGGATCAACTACAAGACAAGTTACAAGTAAACTCCTAGTGCAGGAGTGCTGCATCAAAGTACATTCAGTTATAAAAGACGCCAGAGAGCGTGATACTGTGTCGCAAAGTACAACAAGTTATTTTAGTGAGCGCTTAGACGCTGCACGCAGGAACAATTATCGTTAAAGTTCACCAGTACAGTCAGAGTTTAGGCTGTGGACTTGAGAAATAACCGGCGATAGGAACTAGAATATAATAGTTCAGTTAAAGAACCGACGCATCATAAGGTTTCGAAGTACCCAAGGAAAGTGAAATAGACAAGTTCTATCTACGTTAAGGAACCAGATCGGGGTAGAACGAAATAGTAACGCCTAGTGTTCCGGAAATCAAGGGGACTAGAGAGCAGGACGATAAAATTAAGAATTGTAGTTCCAGGCTTTGTCTAGGTAGAAAAATGAACAGTAAACATTGGGGAGTACTCCAATAAGCCACGAATCAAAGTAACAGAAAGTAATACAAGGAAATTACTAGGTCACCGATAAACAGTTCGTGCGATCGAAAAGGTAATACTTCAAGGACAGACTTTTAGTAGACGAACAAGTAGCGTCTAGCAAGATACGACATCGTGCAGTAAAGTTATAGAAGCCGATAGTCAAACCCAGAATTAGAAGATCAGCCGTTCCAGTGAGGTTTAGTTCGATCGAGACTTTCCTTCATCTCGTCAGATTAGGAAGCCGACGTGCTATAGTGCAACCCTTGGAAACGGGAAAGGAAAAGAAATCACGTGTGTAAGGCGAATAATTAACGCCAGAGTGATAAATTTTTATGTAATGTAAATATAGTGAAATTTTTTAGTGTAATATTTTTAGTGAAATTGTATTGTGTGAAGTGAAAACGAATACAAAATGGTATTCGTTATATTCCAAGTTATTAGGGTATATATTTTATGTGCTGTTAAGAAAGTGTCATTGAGTGTAAATATAACCATGAAAATGGCTTAAGAAAAAGTTGGTGGGCGAAAATGTTCCATCGCTGGAGAATTCGGTTGCTGACCGTACAGTCATGTGAGTAACTATTTCATTATGATGTGTTTTGGGAAGATTTGCGTATAATCCTCATGAGTAAGGGTAGGGATATTTAATAACAGGTGAAAGAAAGATTGCGCGATCTGAACGATTAATTTGAGAGAAATATAATAAATATGTGAAATATAAATGATCCCTTGTGGAATGTATTCAGTAAAATATCAGTGTAAATGGTAAATGATATAAATATGAGAAAGCAAGCGTAATAATAATAATAATTATATAAATGAATGAATATTGTGATGAATTTTATATTGAATGTGGCAGCTTCCGAGCTCCTTTAGATGAATTAATACATGTTATGAATACATTTTCTTTATGGTAAAAATGATTATTGTTAAGGGAGGGAGAGTAAAATATATATTGTGAGTTGTAGATCAAACGTTGATTTTGAACTCATTTAGTTCTTTGAAGGCAACATGGCTAATTAATATATGAGCGCCATGTCGCGCATTGAAGTAATTTGTCACGCTAAGAATGCGTTGAAATGCTCGGTAAAAGTAATTATGAGGGACAGTTAGTCGTGGTAAATGAACTGTTATAAGCCCTCAAAGTGGTGATAGTGATCACGAGGCATTGTGTGTTGTATGTTAAAAGGGTGCTATTTATGTTGTATTATGAGCGCTGGTAATAGGCGAGGCCTACCCTAAATCGCTAATGTTATAAGTCCTCAAAAATTGGGATACTGCTCCCGAGGCATTTGAAAGGATCGAACTCAGAGTCGTCCGTGTTGAAGCCCCTTAATATTGGTTGTATTATTGAATTTTTCTTACCCGCTAATGAGGACACTTCATAATTATTATATACCGAAGCTAAGAGAATAAGGTATGTTAGAACCTAAATATGTTGTTTTATAATTTTGTATCGGAAGCCTTGTCATTCAGAGAATTGCATTTGAAACAGCTGTGTGTAAAGCTGAAATAAGCCAGTCCCTTGTTAAAGCGATACTGTGGGCTCTCTTCTCTCCCTGCAATAAATCAAGCCAAGTAGTTAAGATTAGACCCTTACCCTCTGGTAGTGCGGTAGGTTAGGACGGACTGTCTGAGTCATAATACACAGAAGTGTTTAAGATTGTTTGAACGACCCGGTCTTTGAACCGAGGTCACTTTATATCCATTATTATCGCTTGCAGAGTTCAGATCGTTGCTTTCTTAAGGTATAATTGTCTTTTAAGACAAAAATGATAAATCCCTAACTTTATTATTCTATAATTGAGTGATTAACGAGTTCTATTGGAGACATTAAGTTTCCGGAAGTAATCTTAAGTTTGACTTGCTCAGTAGTTTTCTATAGCTCGGGAATACGCAAGTTTTTCCCAATCACGGTAGTGAGTTGGTAGCTTGAGAGAAAGTGATGGTAACATATGAGCTTTGTGAAAGCCCAAAATTAATTGATGATGAGCCATACTTTGATATTATGATTAAAAAAAGATATACTCATGTAAATAGTAATTGATGTGTATTAAATTGATAGCACAGTGTATGTAAACTTTACCGGCTCTTATTTAGTTATTGTTGTTTTAAGGGGCGGAACTACGAGGTCATCTGCCCCTTTACCGAGCTCTTTAGAGCTCGTTACTTTAAAGATTTTGAATTGACACCATATGGAACTGAAACTTTGTGGAAGTTTTGTTGGTTTTTGGATAAACCAGTCATTTAGATTTTATAATTGTTTAATATGAATCCCGTGTTCCATTTTGGAAAAACATTAGATGGCGCCCAGTATGTTTTATTTGTTTAATTTCCAACGTGGGGATTGTATAATTAATCACCCCCCTAATAAACATAAATTTTGGCGCCCAGTACGTAGGGGTGAGTTTTCCTAGGGAAAACCCGTGTTTTTCGTGAAAAATCAAAATTTTCATTTTTTTAATATGGTTTTTCAAAATTTTTGAATTTTAAAATCACTTCCATAAAGGTGTTGATATTATAATGAGTATTATAACAAACGGGTACGTTTTAGTAAACACCCGTACTGAGGTTGAATTTTGGAAATTGGGACACAAGAGTTCAAGGTACCATCTCTCACGCATGAACTGATGATGGGACAGAGTAGCCCACTGTATTCTCTAAGATAGTAAGATGTCATTAAGTGAAGCGAGGCAGAGGTTCTTGGAGGCCGTGGAGGCAGATAGTAAAGATAGATATGAATCTATAGACAGTAAAGTGAACCTCCAACAAAATGAAAAAGGGTACCCAACCAAGGAAAATGTAGAGATTTCCTTAGCAAGCATGCGTGCATCTAGAGGCGTAGTTGCACGAAGAGAAGGTAACATGTCTTTAGAAAACAGGGTAAAGGTTGAGCCTATAGAGCTCCAAGTAGAGAATGAAATATGTAAACCAGTTCCAAGGGAATGCGTGCCTAGTAAAAGCAAGAATGAGGATAATAATAAGTATGATTCAAAGTCTCATTTAGTAAGGCAAGTTCAAGTAGGTTCGAAAAGCGAAGGGGAAAAGAATGATAGTCTTAGCATTCAGGATCAGGAAAAAGTAGAAATGACGGCCTGGAACGAAATAAAAATATTCTTGGATATAATTGATGAAATACGAAAAGAGCACACTAAGATGAGGGATGATCTTTGGAAAGTAAGAGATGCAGACTTAAGCCAGAAAGAGGGAATTAAGGAACAAAGAGAAAGTATTTCCGAGGAAACTAAGAAGATATCCGAACTTCGGGATAGGGCAAGTAAAAATTGGTATAAGATACCCAAACAAGAATTAGAAGAATTGAATAATGAAATCCCTAATGTTAAAAGGTCGTTAAGAGAAACGAAAATAAAATTTGCGAAACGCATGGTTAAAGAATGGAAAATAGAATTAGCTCCGTGGGAACAGATAAGAATGTTCATTGAGGAAGTAATTGAAATAAGGAACTCATTGTGGGAAATTAGAAAGGAATGGGATAAGATCTTGTGGAATACCCATTACAAAGATCACGACAGGAATAAATACATTAAGGAACAGAGGGCGTATATAGGAGAAGAAACGGATAAGATGCATCGTTTCAGAATGAGCATGCATGATGAACATGGGATAATAACTATTCAGGAGTTAAGCAAATTGAGAAAGGTTAAAATTCAGGAATATAAAGAAACATTAGAAGCCGCCCAGAAAATATATATGAGGAAGATATATTAGCGCAGGACCTCGAATCAAAAGAGGCAGTTATCCAAGCTAAGAGTAAAACTGGAGCTGTAGAAGAAAAGGAAATAACGGTGCCGGAAGAGCCCGAAAATTGCCTTAAACAATCCGAAGAAGAAAAAGAAGTGGAAATGGTTGTGAATCCTATGGAAACGGAGAAAACTATTGAGATACCTCAAGAAAAAATAACAGACATTCAAGAGGAAACGATAATTCCATGTCAGGAAGAATGCCTAAATGAAAACGAGCTTCAAATTAAAGAAGACCATTCTTATGCCAAAATTGAGCATGAAGAGAAAGAGAAAAACCCAGATCAAGTGGGGATAATAGAAGAAGTGGAAGTCATGGACACTAAAATAATAGTTCCTAGGGAAATGGATAGAACAACTGAAACCCTAATAGAGAGTGTCGTCGAGGCACGAATGGAAGTAGAAATTCAGGATCCAATAGGAATTGAAAAGGAAAGTGAAAATCCAGAAGAAAGTCATAAGTCTGAGGAAGACAAAATGGAATTGGAAGAAGAACAATTGAAAGCACAAATTCTGGAACTCATGATGAAATATCAGGAATGCCAACGAAAGAGGGCCGAGGAAAGAAAAATGGAAACAGACTCAAATCTGAGTAAAGAAAAACTCATAGAAAAGGATGAAACCATTGGAGATAATGAAGCAAAGAGAGATGTCTTTGAGAGAAATGATGAGAGAGGAAGACAACCGAAAATTGTAGTAGGTTTACAGGATGATAAAAACCCTATTAAAATTAGGAGAGGACTAGAAATAATGCAAATTCCCCTGGAGAAAGATAATTCACAAGCGTTTTACAGCTGGAAGATTAGAAAGAAGAAATGGAATGAAAGAAAGAAAAGAAAAGGAGAGAATCTTAAGGAACTCTGGAATTGGGAGAGTAGAAAAAAGAAATTTTGGAAAAATGCCATCTCGACACGAGATGAAAGAAAAAGGAAGAAAACAGAGAAGAGACGGGTAGGGATAGACCTCACCCGTAAAGAAAAATGAAATTCTGTAGACTTTGAGTCCAGAAAACAGAAAAGAAATAACGGGGTAGGGCCAGACCGCACCCGTTGGGCCTAAACAGTTTGTAAATATATAGGTCGACAGTGAATAACCAGAGAAGAGAGAGACAGACAGGCAGAACGCTAGTCCTATGAAATAAAATAAAATAAAAGAAAAAGGAAACCGTCTGACACAAGTTTTGGAGTGCACGCCAGACTGTGAGGAGACAGAGAAATATCCGGACGAGACAAGTGATTTATGACCTTAAGTGTCGACATCCGCCTAAAGGGAATGAATGAAGGAAACCCTGGTGAGACCATAACAAGCCAGAGAAAGGAAGTGCTTGTAAAAGAAGACCAAAAGGTACTGAGAAGTGTTATGATGGCTTCGACACTGAAGAAATAAGATTTTTTATGAAAAATATTTAAATAAATTTCCTCAAAATTTCGAAAATTTATTTATCTAAGTTGGGGAGATTTGAACCCATCTGCAATTTGTTCATGCGTCGAATCCATGTATTATTTGCAAAAGAAGAGAGGAAATAATACAGTCTTTAGAATGACTTGAAAAGATTTTAAGAAGTGGGCTGTTATAATGTGGCGCAAGAATGGGTGACCACGAGTCATGCGGACGTGAGATCATGCTTGACGCATCGATAAGGAGCTGGCTCATGATTATTAATAGAACGAGAAAAACTTTCCACGACGAGTAAGAGAGAATGAGTTTCGGAAATAGACCTTACTCAGCTATAAAATGACAACCTTGCAATTGCGCAAGAAGAGAAATAATTAGAATTAAACCATTTGCAAGCATTTAATTAATGAAAGAAACACATCATTGTTGATCATTTTGGAATAGAGATTTTTGTGTGGGGAAAAAGTTTATAATATTTGCACAGGAAAGAACTGCAGACGTGGCATGACGTAGTTAGTAATTCTCCGAGCCCAGAGTTGGTAGGGATGGAAGAAAAAACCTCAACACCCACATATCTGAGGAGCCAAATTATTTAATAACTTGGAATTGTGTGATCGATTTTCATGATCAAGGAAAACAGTTTACGTTTAAAACAAGAGCTTACCAAAGATATATTTTTTAAAATTATACGATAATTACTTCTGAAGTTAGTACTGGAGAAGAAGCGGATTCGATCTTTTTGCCGCCGATTTCGATATAAACCCTGGAGGTGCCAGGAGGAGCATGCAGTTATTCCGAGAGCCCGAGAGGGGACGTCCGGCTGTATCAAGTATCATTCAGTTTACCAGAGACGCCGAAGAGCGTGGTACTGTTTCAAAGTACATGCAGTTATTGTCAGCCTGCGGGCGTGACACTGTGTCATCACAATTCAGTCGTGAGCGACCGCTGAGGCGAGTCGTATTGTTTCGCCAATAATTCAGTTCCGTGAGCGCAGAGGCGCTGCACAATGGATCATCAACTACAAGACAAGTTACAAGTAAACTCCTAGTGCAGGAGTGCTGCATCAAAGTATATTCAGTTATAAATGACGCCAGAGAGCGTGATACTGTGTCGCAAAGTACAACAAGTTATTTTAGTGAGCGCTTAGACGCTGCACGCAGGAACAATTATCGTTAAAGTTCACCAGTACAGTCAGAGTTTAGGCTGTGGACTTGAGACATAACCGGCGATAGGTACTCGAATATAATAGTTCAGTTAAAGAACCGACGCATCATAATGTTTCGAAGTACCCAAGGAAAGTGAAATAGACAAGTTATATCTACGTTAAGGAACCAGATCAGGGTAGAACGAAATGGTAACACCTAGTGTTCCGGAAATCAAGGGGACTAGAGCGCAGGACGATAAAATTAAGAATTGTAGTTCCAGGCTTTGTCTAGGTAGAAAAATGAACAGTAAACATTGGGGAGTACTCCAATAAGCCACGAATCAAAGTAACAGAAAGTAATACAAGGAAATTACTAGGTCACCGATAAACAGTTCGAGCGATCGAAAAGGTAATACATCAAGGACAGTCTTTTAGTAGACGTACAAGTAGCGTCTAGCAAGATACGACATCGTGCAGTAAAGTTATAGAAGCCGATAGTCAAACCCAGAATTAGAAGATCAGCCGTTCCAGTGAGGTTTAGTTCGATCGAGACTTTCCATCATCTCGTCAGATTAGGAAGCCGACGTGCTATAGTGCAACCCTTGGAAACGGGAAAGGAAAAGAAATCACGTGTGTAAGGCGAATAACTAACGCCAGAGTGATAAATTTTTATGTAATGTAAATATTGTGAAATTTTTGAGTGTAATATTTTTAGTGAAATTGTATTGTGTGAAGTGAAAACGAATACAAAATGGTATTCGTTATATTCCAAGTGAATAGGGTGTATATTTTATGTGCTGTTAAGAAGGTGTCATTGAGTGTAAATATAACCATGAAAATGGCTTAAGAAAAAGTTGGTGGGCGAAAATGTTCCATCGCTGGAGAATTCGGTCGCAGACCGTACAGTCATGTGAGTAACTATTTCATTATGATGTGTTTTGGGAAGATTTGTGTATAATCCTCATGAGGAAGGGTAGGGATATTTAATAACAGGTGAAAGAAAGATTGCGCGATCTGAACGATTAATTTGAGAGAAATATAATAAATATGTGAAATATAAATGATCCCTTGTGGAATGTATTCAGTAAAATATCAGTGTAAATGGTAAATGATATAAATATGAGAAAGCAAGCGTAATAATAATAATAAATATATAAATGAATGAATATTGTGATGAATTTTATATTGTAAGTGGTAGCCTCCGAGCTCCTTTAGATGAATTAATACATGTTATGAATACATGTTCTTTATGGTAAAAATGATTATTGTTAAGGGAGGGAGAGTAAAATATATATTGTGAGATGTAGATCAAACGTTGATTTTGAATTCATTCAGTTCTTTGAAGGCAACATGGCTAATTATGTATGAGCGCCATGTCGCGCATTGAAGTAATTTGTCACGCTAGGAATGCGTTGAAATGCTCGGTAAAAGTAATTATGAGGGACAGTTAGTCGAGGTAAATGAACTGTTATAAGCCCTCAAAGTGGTGATAGTGATCACGAGGCATTGTGTGTTGTATGTTAAAAGAGTGCTATTTATGTTGTATTATGAGCGCTGGTAGTAGGCGAGGCTCACCCTAAGTCGCTAATGTTATAAGTCCTCAAAATTTGGGATACTGCTCCCGAAGCATTTGAAAGGATCGAACTCAGAGTCGTCCGTGTTGAAGCCCCTTAATATTGGTTGTAATATTGAATTTCTCTTACCCGCTAATGAGGACACTTCATAATTATTATATACCGTAGCTAAGAGAATAAGGTCTGTTAGAACCTAACTATGTTGTTTTATAATTTTGTATCGGAAGCCTTGTCATTCAGAGAATTGCATTTGAAACAGCTGTGTGTAAAGCTGAATAAGCCAGTCCCTTGTGAAAGCGATACTGTGGGCTCTCTTCTCTCCCTGCAATAAATCAAGCCAAGTAGTTAAGATTAGACCCGTACCCTCTGGTAGTGCGGTAGGTTAGGGCGGACTGTCTGAGTCATAATACACAGAAGTGTTTAAGATTGTTTGAACGACCCGGTCTTTGAAACGAGGTCACTTTATATCCATTATTATCGCTTGCAGAGTTCAGATCGTTGCTTTCTTAAGGTATAATTGTCTTTTAAGACAAAAATGATAAATCCCTAACTTTATTATTCTATTATTCAGTGATTCACGAGTTATATTGGAGACATTAAGATTTCGGGAGTAATCTTAAGTTTGACTTGCTCAGTAGTTTTCTATAGCTCGGGAATACGCAAGTTTTTCGCAATCTCGGTAGTGAGTTGGTAGCTTGAGAGAAATTGATGGTAACATATGAGCGTTGTGAACGCCCAAAATTAATTGATGATTAGCCATACTTTGATATTATGATTAAAAAAAGATATACTCATGTAAATGGTAATTGATGTGTACTAAATTGATAGCACAGTGTATGTAAACTTTACCGAGCTATTTAGAGCTCGTTACTTTAAAGAATTTGAATTGACACCATATGGAAGTGAAACTTAGTGGAAGTTTTGTTGTTTTTTGGAAAAACCAGTCATTATGATTTTGTAATTGTTTAATATGAATTCCTTGTTCAACTTTAGACAAGTGTGAAGTGGAGTGTCAGTATTTTTATTTGTTTAATTTTTGTAGCGCCATATTTTGGATAATTAAAAGTTTTGATAGTAGGATTTGATTTTTGTTTATTTTTGGAAGTATATCCTCTGCTTAATCCAAAGTGTGTAGGTCACAGAGTTGGAGAACAAACCATGAACCCCGATACTCCCGATTGAGCATTGCTGGCAAACTGTGATTTGCATATTTCATTGTTGAAATGGGCACAGTACCTTAAGAGATGGAACTAAGAATATATTCAGACACCTAGGCTGCCAACTGTAGTTCTCTATTAGGCTACATTATGCCATGTAGCATAAACAGTATTTCGAACTAATTATTAGATTAATTTCGATATTACCAACTTAATTTAGACATTATTCTAGATAGATCCATATAGATTAATCATTGGCATGAATCTTAAATTTTAAGAAAAGTAGCCTATTTAGTTCGTTACGGAACTTCTTATTTGTTTATGTATTGGTTAAAGGGGAATGTAAATGACCGCAGCTTTATAAAAAGAAAATAAGTACATGGGTTACTGTTAGTGCCGACATACAGTTTATTATAATTTGTATGGTGTTTTGGTATATTAATGCCAATTAACGTTAAAGTTTTATTTACAAGTATTGATTGATTGATTGAGTGAGTGATTGGTTATTTTGTTTGCTTCTAGGTGTCGTCATGCGCCATTACGGTAATGAACAGACAGTGATCAAGCATACATTGTGCTTTAAAGTACTCTGTGCAACGTTAATAACTTACAATAAGAAAAAGTTTTATTATAACGCATGGCGTTAGTACCAAATACAACAAATGAGCAAGTTGGTTTACCACGTGGGTTAATTTTAAAATCAGAACATGATCGTTGGTTCTCATTTGAATCCTTGCCTGTAGGCTTTTTGTCGACACATAAACATCCAAAAGCCGTTTTTTTTTACTTGAACCGAGAAGATGTGGTGAGCTGTGTGTTTTGTCGTATTGAACTTTCACACTGGGAGGAAGGGGATGATCCCTTTAGAGACCATTTGCGATGGTCTCCTTGTTGTCCTTACATGCTTGGAAAACAAGTGGGTAACATACCTGTGTATTCATTTTACCGAACCACAAGACCATTGGCCGCTACTTACGTTGCTGAATCACAAATAAATAATAATAATGATGTATTACCAGCCAACAACGGTAGTTTCGATATATGTGGTCCATATGCCATAGACAGTGTTGAATTGGCATGTGCTTTTGAAAAATTGGGAGTTTGCAAGACTAAAGAATTAGCACACCCAGAGTACAGCTCTGTTGAAAAACGTTTAGAATCTTATAAAAATGTTTGGCCATTAATATCAAAACACCTTAACAAACAGCTAAGTGAAGCTGGATTTTTTAAACTGGTGAAGGGGATAAAACAATATGTTTTTATTGTGGATTTGCTTTAAAGGATTGGCAAATGACTGATGACTCTTTTGTGCAACACGCTCGTTGGTTACCTAACTGTAAATACATGGTGTTGCTTAAAGTCAGGAATTTGTGAACACTATTCGTAAAGAAAACGTGATTGCAGCACAAGACATAAAAGTGCATTTAGAGTTAGAAAATGCGGAGCAAATACATGAGGCTGAAAAAAAAAAGACTTGTCTCACGAACAGATACAAAAGTGTGACCAACAATTATGTAAAATTTGTTATCAAGATGAACTAGGTGTTGTATTTTTGCCTTGTGGACACATGATAGCCTGTGTCAAGTGTGCATTAGAACTCAACACTTGTGCTATACGCAGAAAAGCAGTATCTGCTACAGTTAGGGCATTTCTTGCATAAATAGTAAAATTTATCAGCCATGCATAGTGCAAAATCCCTAATTGCACAATATTATTAAAGCTGTTTTAGAGTGTAATAGATACGATTTTCTTTTGTTTATAGACTACTACAATGAATGTTTTGAATGCTGTGGGTCAAGCATGTGGCTTAGAGACAAAGAAGCTCAGCGAATTGCCAACGCATATTCCATTCCGCATTATCAAGATTCGGAAATTGAATACTGCATATGGTGATCGTGTACTTTGTGTATGTGAAGACTTTGAGACATTTCTGCCTACTCGGTTTAATGATATGTCGGAGAGTGTTTTTGATGAAGTCAATAATGCTGTACAACCTGTACACTTAATTTATGAAGGTTTTAAAAACAATAGGGGCATGGTTCGTTTTAATTAAGTAAATAAAAAATGTCAAATAATAATGGTAGATATAAGTCATGACAATGGACTGAAAGAAAAATATGTGTATAGAATAATAATGTTTTAGTGTTTAGTATTGTCTTAAAAATATTATCATGAAACCAAAAAAATGTATATAAAGTTTGTAAATAAATGAAAATAATGGTACAATGTTGTTTTATTTTCTATAGAAGTCAGAATATTTAACATTGCAGAGTATACATGATTATGACAATAAAAAGCACACTTAATACAAGTCTTTGCCTTTACGATAGTGTGTTATAGTTTTAAAAACAAAGCTTGTTGTTGATCTTTTTTCTTCCACGGTGAACAATAGGCATGAAAACGTCATTGTCTTGTTTTGGATCATTATCACTAT
This sequence comes from Meconema thalassinum, assembly GCA_946902985.2. Taxonomy (NCBI): domain Eukaryota; kingdom Metazoa; phylum Arthropoda; class Insecta; order Orthoptera; family Tettigoniidae; genus Meconema; species Meconema thalassinum. Next base: position 169,950,710 of record OX336396.1, read on the forward strand.
CATAATCATAAGCAGCATGATCTATATCACTATTATTATAATCACTATAATTATCCTCAACATTATCCTCAACATTACTAAAACCAGTTAAATATTCTTGTTCCTCGTCATGTTCCTGTTCCTGTTCCTCTTCCTCTACAGTGTTCTCATGTAGAGTCTGCGTGGCTTTTGATAATATTAAGGGTTTTTTGAACATTGAATTATTTTCAATAGTAGTATTGTTTTGTAGCACTTGCTTTTTAATATTTTCATGATTTTCAGTTGACTGCAACAGGGTTTCATGCAGTACACTACATTGAGGATCACTGACAATTAAAACCTCACTATTTTTACTTTTTAGCTCACTGCGACATTGTTTTGAGCGTCATTTTGAACAACGCCAAATAACAGTTCCATTTTTATTGGTTCGTTTCACAATATATGAATATCCTATATAGAATGCTTGAGGCTTACCATACCTAGTCACAGATCCCAACTGTCGAGCATAGACTAAGCTCTAGTAAAGACATCTTGGTAATAAGAACAATAGTTTAATGTGCGAGCATATATGGGTGCAAATGTGGGAGCAAAAAGTGGGAGAAAAAAGTGAGAGCAAATATTGGGAGCAAAAAGTGGGAGCAAAAAGTGGGAGCAAAAACAAAAAGTAGGAGCAAGTATCGGAGCAAATGTGATATCAAAAGTGGGAGCAAAAAGTGAGAGAAAAAAAGTGGGAGCAATAAGTGTAAGCAAAAGTGGGAGCAAATATGAGAGCAAAAAAAGTGCGAGCAATTATGGGAGCAAAAAGTGGGAGAAAAAAGTGTGATCAAAAAGAGTAGGTGCAAGTATGAGAGCAAATGTGAAAGCAAAAGTGGGAGCAAGTATGGGAGCATATGTGAAAGCAAAAGTGGGAGCAAAAATTGAGAGAAAAAAAAGTGAGAGCAAAAAGTGTAAGCAGAAGTGGGAGCAAATACGAGAGAAAAAAAAGTAGGAGCAAATATAAAAGCAAAAGTGGGAGCAAAAAGTGTGAGAAAAAAAGTGGGAGCAAAAAGAGTAAGCAATAGTGCGAACAAATATGAGAGCAAAAAAAGTGAGAGCAAATATGGAAGCAAAAAAAAGGGAGCAAAAAGTGTAAGCAAAAGTGGGAGCAAACAAGTGTGAGCAAATATGGTAGCAGAAAGTGGGAGCAAATGTGAAAGCAAAAGTGGGAGCAAAAAGTGAGAGCAAAAAGAGCGAGCAAAAGTGAGTGCACAAAGTGGGAGCAAAATGTGTGAGTAAAAAGTGGGGGCAAATGTGGTGTTTTACTAAAACAATCTCCCCTAACCTAACCTAACCTAACTTCACCTATCCTAACCTTCCAACTCTCAGATCAAAAATTAAATTCTGGCCATAGTCGAGTTGGAACCCAAAAGCTCTGGGATAACACCCAAGTATACTAGCCACTACACCGCGAGATGGGCAAATTATCATGCAACACAACACAAAAATAAAAGTTTCCTGTGGTGTAACTCATTGGCTGACAACCATACTTGAGAATTCAAACCCAAGACCTCAGGACTTTTGTTTTGAACATTATCAGAAATATTATTCCATTTAAATTTTGCTGTTGCTTATAGTTATAAGAGTTGCCATTAATATGAGAGCAAAAGTGAAAGCAAAAAGTGGGTGCAAGCATGGCTGGTTGTTGAGAATTTCATATCAACTAATACACATAAATTAAATTTTAGTAAAGTCTTGTACCGGTTCCCAATACATAGTCATTAATCAAGAAAGCAATCATCGTCCTAGTCATGTACAGGTAATGAATATTTAGTCTACGAGTTTTCAGTAGTGGTAAAATGGAATAGCTTTTTATGTTAGGCTTACCTGAGTTTTAAATAGTTCACTGCCTGGAAACAATGGTTGCACTTTACTGCGTCTCGCGATTTCAGCGACTGCTACGGCGGTAAGGCTTTTCTTTCCAATTTTTAAAAATAAATAAAATTAAACCGTTTTAAATACCTAAATTCTGGTTAGTACATGCATTTCATAAAATAAAATATGAAACAAAAAAAAATGAAACAAGTTAGTTTAAAAAATAATCCCACCTTCACTTGCAGTGGCTTGTTGCTGTTTCCTTCTAGTGGGCTCAAAAGTAAACTGGTTTCTTGTATCGCAGACATGTAAGGTATACCGGTTATCTGCAAACAAATAAATAAAAAAATCAATAATTACCTAATCAATAACTTCAAATTTAAGGTTCATTAGCATGACATTATTAAAATAATCATTCATAGGTACTTACCAAAAAATAAAAGGATTTTTCTTCCACAGCTCTACTGTATACGTCCGTGTACTAAAATGGCAAGTGCATGACTAACGCAATCGTTATCGGTTAGCCTAGCAACAGAAAAAGTTGTATTTTCTCAGCGTTTTGACCTTGAATGCTTCTCTGTCTCTCTCTCGCACGTGTCCCCACGCCTCTTCACATTCCTCAATCTGAATAAGATTCGTCTACCTTATACTAGTTTCATGTTTTTAATAGGGAACCAAAATGGCTACCTCTTATATATCGGTAGTCCTACTGTCTCAGAACCAAAATGGCGGTCTCTGCTTAAACAGCACACCTGCTAGCCACCACGAGGCAAGTAAGCTGATATCACACTTCCTGCTGACGTAGACATTCCTGCCTCGTCAGCACCAGCAACAGCTCTCACGAGTCCTCTGGCTAGGTACAATATTCAGTCACCAGTGAGCTGGACTGTGTGCGTGTTAGCATTCAAAACATGTGTGTGTCTTATTATTATTATTTTTATTATTATTATTATTATTATTAAACATTTTACTGTAATAATAATTACTAGCAAGCGGCCATCCTCAATACATGATCATGTTAACCACATACTTTCATCCTAAAACACATGACTTTACCCAGTTCAATATTAAGTTTATAACATTTCAGGCCAATGACCTTACCGTTTCGGCTCTTTGCGTACAAGCACATGACTTGGTCGAGCAAATGTTATAGGTTTCCATATTCTAAAACTATTTACTGTGCGAGCAGTCTCGCTTGTCACCGTTTACTAGCACGTTAAAGATCCCCTTCAGGGGTTAAAAAAATCCTAGCACACTTAACACATTTTCAAATATTCGCCTCTACCGTCATAGGAAATGTCACAAAACCAACCGTCATAAGCTGCCCCCGCCATCCCACCAAAATAGCTATTCATTTCTTCCGGGCACGGTCACCGAGATCGCCAACGTCTAAGAATCACTTGGTCATATCCTACAACCGTCTGTTGTGTCAGAGAGCGATCTCGCTCATCACCGTTAACTAAAACGTTAAAGATCCCCTTCAGGGGTAAAAAATCTTAGCATGCTTGTCACATTTCAAAATATTCGCCTTCATTCATTCATCATAGGAAAAAATATCGAAAAGCGACCCCTCGTTTTGCCATACATCGCCCCTGTCGAAATAGCCATTTCCAGTATTCACCATGCTCAGTCATAACCTCGTTGTAACATATGTCAAGCGCTACCGGCTCTCTGTCTACAAACACGCTTTTTTTATTAAAAAATTTAAATGCCTAGTTTTTTGTCCTAGAGACTTGACATTTATTTTCTTGGTAGAGGGGGTAGGGACCTTTCATTTATGTCAAACAAACTTATTTGTCAATGGGTTAGTTTCCAAAATAGTAAAAATTCAAAATTTAAGGGTTTCCAAAAAAATCACAAAATATAAAAAAGGTTTTATTATAAAAAAATAAAGGTCATAGAGACCATTGGTTTGAACTATGGCACAACATTCTAACAGGTTTGGTTTTCAAACTATTGCCTACTTTTAAAAACAAAAATTTTCAAAAAAAAATTCAAAAATATAACGAGTGGTCTATTGGAAAAACGACGTTAGCTCGAGTCCAACGACACCTCATTTATTAAAATCCGACCATCCGTTCGCCAATGATCACCAATGTTCGCGAGAAAGTAGGCTATCATTTTTTTTCCTCCTACACCCTTGAAACTTGCTGTCCACCTAGAGGGCATACCCTCCTTTCATTAACGTTTAAACCAAATCTACTTGTTAATTGTCACTTTAACTCAGAGGGTCATATCGTGACATACAGACAATAAACACATAGATAACATAAATTTACAGTATGGCGTTAGATAATTAAACAAAATGTCCATTCGGCATTTCATAGCCTCCTTGTTATTTCAAAACTTAATAATGCTTTGCAGTAGTTATCTTCATTCACAATATCACTGGGCAACTTTTCTGATGGAAACTGCACAAAGTTCTTTCTTAATCATAAATGTGGACACAGTGTTCTTCATTTTTTGACAGTTCTCCATGGGAGACACCTCACAGAAAGAATTACTTTTATTTCCCTATCGAGCCGTTACTGACTGTAAGAGTCTGATAAGTTTTGTGGTAAGGAAAAAAAAAACCATCAAACTCACAGGAAAAATCTACAGACAGCAATATGTGGCTGTACGGTAGTAATCGTATAGGCTACCTAGTTAATACAGATAGGCTCTCCTAGGCTTTAACAAGATTTATAGCTTAGGAAGCCATCTCCTGTACTTGAATGTTTAATTTACATGCATCTTTGTTCTGAATCTCATCCGACGCTTTCTTATTCCACATTGCCCTGATGGTATTAAAATATTTTGCTAATTGACCTGCTTTCCCCCATTCCCTTTTTAGTAATTTAATTAAAGTGTGATACTCATTTTCATTTTCTATTCTGTTTAGATCTGCTTTGTCTACAAACTTTGATCTTATCATTTTAATTTCCTTGCATTCCCTGATCAGGTCCGACGCACCCATAACCTTCCCACAAAACAGGCAAATGTCCTCTTTTCCTATTTCTCTCAACGCTTTGTTCTTATACACCCCCATTAACCACCAAATTATCCCTCTCATTTCTCTTTTCATTAGGCATTGAGACTTTATGCACATAAAGTTCCTTATTTCGCAGAACTCCGTTAAGGTTCTCCTACTGGTGCACTCTTCTCTTAGCACCTGCAACTCTACGTCATTAACCCTTCTGCACACTTTTTTACACACCCTACCTTCCTCTCTTTGTAAGTCCCTATCCCATAGATAACCCATTCCTAATCTTTCCAGTACACTTCTTACCCCGTCCACCCAGTAGCCCTCTTGCTGATGCTTCATTTGGTGCAGGTAGGCTACCTTAAGCATTTCCCCCCCCCCCCACCTGCTTTTAAACGAATCCAAGACTTTATGACCCTTTTTATGATATGTTGTCTAATGCTTACATCCTCACACAACATTCTCGCTCCACAATTTGCCGTGCAACTAGGTAGCCCCAAAATTATCTTGGCAAACCTACTTACAATACTGTCCAGGGTTTTCGTTCCTTCCTCTAAACCCCATACTTACACTCCATAGAGTGCTCTTTAAACGATGAGTGCGTTGAACACATTCTTATACACTTTGTAGTCAAGATTCGGTAACCTACGCTCTAACACTTTAACATTCGCCAATGCCGCTAGCCCTTTCGATTTCGCCCTTTTAATTTGTTCGGTCCATTTACCATTACTCGCCATTATCGTCCCTAGATACTCAAGTTTTTTCACCGTCTCTGAGACCCATACATGACCCACTTTTCTTTCTTTGCCAGTTTAACTCCCTTTTTGCAGACCATAACTTTGGTCTTACTCGGGTTAATTTTTAAGTTCCAGTCCTCACAGTATCTCACAATCTCGTCAATACTATATTGCATATTATAGGGTGTTAGAGCAAGCAGAAGGATGTCATCAGCGAAAGCTAGGCCCGGGATATCATAATTGTCCAAGCAAGGGTTGGACCGTTGCTCAAAGCCCTTTGACTCGAAAATATCGTTGATAAATAGCAAAAAAAAAGCACCGGGGATAATTTGCATCCCTGTTTTAGTCCTATATTAGACGTTATCTCTCCTACAATTACATCATCTTTAGTTTTAATTGCACATTTCACTTCGGAATACACATTCTCAATTGCTCGTATCATTTTATGTGACACCCCGATTTTTCCCAGTTTAGCCATGACAGCTCCCCTGCTCACTGAATCAAACGCCTTCTCCAAATCAATAGCTGTGATATACAGCTTACCTCTTTTCCTTCTTATGTACTTGTCCATCACCGTTTTAACCACCATTATATTGTCACTGGTCCTCATTCCTTTTCTGAACCCTGTCTGGAATCTCGAGAACACCGAACAGCGCTCTGCCCATGCTATTAAACGCTTGGATAAGACCCCGGTGTACATTTTGCTCAAATTATCAAGCAAAGTTATGCCTCTATAGTTGCCTGGGTCTAGGTTGTCCCCACGCTTCTTATATATTGGACAAATTATCCCCTCCTGCCACGCCCACGGAAATCTACCTCCTTCAAAGATTTTGTTAAAGAATTTTACCAAGCTGTCCATCATGAACCTATTGTTACTCAACTCTTGCCAAAATTCATTTGTTATCCCCGAAATAGCACCTGACTTCCCACCTTTACTTTTTGTCATTACTTCCTTAATTTCCTCTATCGATATGACTTGGTCCAGCATAGGCAGAGTGGTCTCCCGCCCCCCCGGGACGCCAAACTCATCCCTCTTCCTCCAATTATCTTCAGCATTTAACAGATTCTCATAATATGCAATCCATATTTCATCACTAATAGAGCTCCCCCCACCAATTCTGCTCCCCCTACAGTAAGAATTTATCCTGCCCCACACTTTGCTACAGTCGTTAGCTTTAGAATCCTTATTTAGTGCTGTTGCTTCCTTACCCTGCCATTCATCTTTCATTTTACTGAGCAGTTCCCTATATTCTTTCCTTAGACGACAAAATTCTACTCTCATCGTATCATCCCCTCCTCTCTTGTATAACTTCAGTGCCCTAATAACTTCTGTTTTCTTCCTTCTACAAGATTCATCGTACCATCCTTTAATTCTCCCTAATTTTCCCCTAGCTTTCACGCGCATTTTCCGCCTGGCCATCATAATTGAATTCTCAATCATACGTATTACCCCTTCAATTTCATCATTACTGATCATTAAACTTATTCCTACCTTTATCAGCTCAAAATTTTCTCCCTGGAAGTAGTTCTGGAACTCTCTGCAGTTTTCCTCCCTCCATCTGAATCTGTTCACTTTTCTCTCTATAGCTTTAACTTGTGGGTTCCCTTTTGATTTTGATTTTGTCACCGCTCCCTGCATGTTGACGACAATTGGTAGGTGGTGTGATTCCCCCCATTCTTCAACAGTGAACCTCTTAATTAGGGCTAGTGCTCCTCTGGAACATATTGCTAAATCTATTACACTTCCTCCAATCTCTGTTATATACGTCAGGTTACCTTCTTCATCCCCCACACAGACACCATTTAATATATATAGCTCTTCTGCACCACATAGTTCCAAAATCTTTTCTCCGTTCTTGTTACATTCCTTGTCTTTGCTGTGCCTATCCCCACATACGGCCTCGGCAACCCCCTTGCTGTAAAGGGGCTTTCTGTCTGCAACCCTTGCATTGAAGTCCCCTAAAAGCACAATCTCTGCCTCTTCATATATATTTTTAATTCTGTTTATTTCAATAGCTAACTCATCGAAAAAGCTTTCTCTTGCATACGGGGAATTCTCCGGAGGGTTGTAGACAAAGCCGAAACATACCGTTCCTTTCCCCCTCCCCCTAATATCTGCTTTTACCCACACTACTTCTTCCAATTCTGAACTAATAAATTCTGATAATTCCCTCACCTCTTCTTTAATTAAAACAACAATTCCCCCTGGGAACCTACCGGTGCGAGCTTTCCTAATCTTAGGTTTTGTATATATATTGAAGCCATCTATTTTAACCTCGCAACCTACAGGGAGCCAACTCTCAACAAATCCTACAATCTGCATATCTTCTATTAGGGTCAAAACTACATCGTTCCCTCTCTTATTTAAAAAACCCTCTATATTTACGCTAGCAATATTCCAGTTTAGTTATTTTTTACCCCTACCCTCTTCGCTGGCGGTAGCTTTACTTCTAGTAACTCTAGCTTTCTCTAGCTCCAGTATACTGCCACCTGGAGAAGAAATGACCTCCTTCTCCACATTAACCTGCTCTGTCAAGGTTTTCTTGCCCCAAAGTTCTTTTAGACTAGTAACTCGTTGTTTGCCAGTCTCACCTTTCTGCAAACCACGCACTTGTCCGATGTTCCTGGCGCTGACGTTAGTCGTTCCTGCTCGCGCCACTTCCATGTTGGACTTGGAGGTCGATGCTCTCTGTTGAATTTATCACCGCACTTCCCTCTGAACCGACAACTGCTTCCACCAGGTTGCTAGGTCTAACTGTCTCCTGTTGTTGTTGCTTCTCCATATCCTGGAGTTGTGCCACTGTCCAAATCCGATCCCAGTTGTTGCCGCTAACCGCCAGTCTATTGCCTTTTACATAAGCCTTGAGACCAGAGCTCCTTGCCTTCCTTAAATGAACCTGCAAGGTCCGTTGCTCGCTTGGCTCTCCTTTACTCATTTCTCTCCTTACCCATATCCTCTCCCCTTTCAGGTTCTTTGTGTTCGCCAGAATTCTGTGAGCCATCAGCGAAGAAACTAATGACACTTTCACGGGCCTCGTGCCCCTTCCTCGCCCTATCCTGGTCACATTGTCAATCTCTGAGACTCCAATGTTTATCCGCATGCCTTCACTAATCACTCGGAGCACCTTGGATGTTAGATCCTCGGTGCTTTCCTTGGCATCTTCCTTTATTCCGTAAATGAAGATGTTTTTCTTTCTCTCATCCAGCTTGGTCTTCCTGAATTCATTTACCTCCACCTCTAATATCTTCACCTTTTCTCTTAGGTCTTTTATCTCTCTACTATTCTCGGCCAGCCTTTCTGTCACTATTCCCATCTCTTCTCTTATACATGTCTTCATCTCCTTGAATTCCTTACATTGCTCACGAAGAATGTCCCGGATCTGGTCATTTTGTGACACTTCCTTTACAATTTCCCTTATTTTTTCCATTTCTTGCCATCCCAGCTGACCAGGCCCTGGGTTTGACTCCACTCCTCCAATTAATAGTAGCGTCGCCACAACCAGCGCTACCATCCCCATCGCCAAAACCCCCATCTCTTCAGTGACGTTGCCCACTATCACCTTCCCGACACCGAAATCGTACTTCACTCTAGCCTGCCAGCGGCCGATGACCGCCCGGTACTGCTGAATAGCGATTCCCATTCTTCCTTACACTTCACTGTACGTCTGTTCACCTTGCTTGCCTGGTTGAAACAGGCTTTCATTAACGTGAAACAAACTTTTTCCCAAAATTCACCGTTTCCAAAATAGCGCCAATCCAAAAAACGCATGTTTACCTCATATTGCGTTTCCAAATTCCACCCATTGAAAAAATAACCTCACCATCAAATAGAGCGGAAAAATACCATCTAAACGACCCCTCACTTGACCCTAGTCCTCCCGCACCACCAACTTTTTCCAACATAGCCATACGTATTCAAGCACACGCGATTATAGGTAGAACCCCCATTCTAGCACTGCTACACAGTTTTAGTCCTAGAGGCTTGAAATTTATTTCACGAGTAGAGGGGGTCAGGGCCATTCATTTATGTCAAACAATTTTTTTTGTAAAGTTCCTAGTTTCCAAAATATAGGAATTTCAAAATTGGACTGTTTTCAAAAAAAACATAAAAAATAAAAAAGTTTTATTATAAAAAATAAAGGACATAAAGACCGTTCGTTTGAGCCATGGCACAAAATTCTATCACGTTTGGTTTTCAAACTATCACCTACTTTCGAAAACAAAATTTTTCAAAATTAAAAAAAAATATCATACAGAGTCCATAGCAAATAGGACGTCAGCTTGAGTCGAACGACACCTCATTTGTTAAAATCCGACCATGGGTTGGCCAGATATTAATTATTTAATATGACTTAGAACCCCTCGCTCTCCCCTACTGCGGGTCAGTCGCCCAGCTAGAGCGACTCTGCCCATGAGCAATGCTATATATGCCCCCGGTGTCTCGCGTCAGTCGCCCAGAGTCTAGAATGCAAGAGCGACTCCACCTATGAGTAATGCTACTGTATATATGCGCCCAGTGTCGCGGGTCAGTCGCCCAGAGCCTAGCATGCTAGAGCGACTCCACCTATGAGCAATTCTACTGTATATATGCGCCCAGTGTCGCGGGTCAGTCGCCCATAGCCTATCATGCTAGAGCGACGCCGCCTACTAGCAATGCCACTGTATATATGTGCCCACTACCGTGCGTCAGTAACTCTGAGCCTAGCATGCTAAATCGACTGTGCCTATGAGCAATGTTACTGTATATATGTGCCCAATGTCGCGCGTCAGTCGCTCAGAGCCTAGCTAGCTAGACCGACCGCCTAAGAGCAACTCTAATATGCGCCCAGTGTCACGCGTCAGTCATCCAGAACCTAGCATGCCAGAGCGACTCCGCCATGATCAATGCTACTGTATATATGCGCCCAGTGTCGCGCGTCCGTCGCCCAGAGCCCAGCATGCTAGAGCGACTCCGCCTATGAGCAATGCTAATATGCGCCCAGTGTCGCGGGTCAGTTGCCCAGAGCCTAGCACGCTAGAGCGATTCTGCCTATTAGCAATGCTATATATGAGCCCAGTGTCGCGCGTCAGTCGCCCAGAGCATTTTAGAGCGACTCTGCCTCTGAGCAATGCTATATATGCGCCGAATGTCGCGCGTCAGTCGCCGATAGCCTAGCATGCTAGAGTGAATCTGCCTATGAGGAATGCTAGATATGCGCCCAGTGTAGCGTGTCAGTCGCCCAGAGCCTATCATGCTAGATCGACTCCGCCTATGAGCAATGCTACTATCTATATATACATGCGCACTGTGTCGCGTGTCAGTCGCCCAGACTCTGCCTATGAGCAATGCTATATATGCACTTGACGTTACAGTTAGGAACAGGGCTCCGAGTGATAGCCGAAGTTAAACGATTGACTTCGCGTCACCACATGGTAGCTTTACGATTGTTTACGAAGTGAGAAGCTTATTATCCTCTCTGTTTCAAAATAAATCATGTGATTGTGCCAGAGCTTATCTATATTTACGACACTTTACTAAATGTAAAATACTGTAGTGTAATATTCAACATTTACATATTCTCAGAATATATTACATTGAAGTACCTCCATTTTCGGCTCATTGCACGTCGTCTTGTTGGTCGAGGGGTATAGTTCCTGCTTCGGGCGCGTAAGGTCCCGGTTTCAAACCCCGGACGTACACTGCATTTTTACTTTTGTTTTATCTCTTGAAAAGATTCAAAAAGTGTATAAAAGAACCTTAGGAACGTTCTTTTTTTCGGGCGAGACTTGTACTTATACCGGTAATATAAATACATAGGTTGAGGTAAACGCTTCTTTTTTTCCCGTCGGTTTACCCTCCAGGTTGGCTTTTCCCTCGGACTTAGGTTGGTTGGTTGCTTCCTCAGTTTAGGGGCTGTGACAACGCGGTCATGTAGCCCCGTGTACTTTGGGTGGGTGTAGAATCAGTCTGATAACTGGTGTTAATTGTGATGGCTGTATTAGTGTGTGTTATCTGTTTTTAATTCAAGTAAGGACTGCAGACATTGATTTTTTTCCCAAGTAGTTCCTACTTTTGCCGCCAAACGCCACCATCAACAACTACTAGTTCAGAACTTGGTTACTAGACGCCACCGCAGTCGGCTCCTGGCAACGAACGTAGGAACCTAAGGGCGTTATCCAAATTTTTAACCTATAATTTAGCTTCATACAGGTTTAATTACTAGAAGGTTCTTTATGAAAATGAAAATCTACAACCTGCTTCCAGTCTCCGACCGGGTCAGGAATTGAATGAATGAAGGCCCCATCTAGCGGCGAGGATATGAACTGTGCCGGCTGCCGAGGCCTGACGCACTCCTCTGGGGCAATGATTAAATGAATGACAGATGAAATGAAATGATAGTGGAGAGTGTAGCTGGAATGAGATTTAACCTATAATTTAGCTTCACACAGGTTTAATTACTAGAAGGTTCTTTAACATGCCATAAATCTATGACATGGGACCGCCGGCTTTACTTTCCCTCCGAAGAAAGGCATACTGAGGGATTTTTAACGCCGGCTTCGGCCGGGTTTGAACCCGCGATCTTGGGCATAGAAAAACAGCATAACCACCGCCAGGACAGTGTCCTGGAGCTTGAAACACCTGGTTGGGGGATATCACTGGGGAGATGGGGCCACCCTCCTTGCCTCTTCCTTGCCTATCCCTCCCAATCTTCCCCTCACTTTCCATCCCTCATGAGGCCCATGCTCGCTTTGCAGGTGAGGCCGCCTGGGCGAGGTGCTGGTCCCACCTCCCCAGTTTTATCCCAAGTCCAGGTGTTTCAAGCTCCAGGACACTGCCCTGTCGGCGGTAATGGTGGGATCCCCCGCAGAATCCGAGGGAAAAGCCAACCCGTAGGGCAAAGTGACTAAAATAAAAACAAGATGTTCAGTAAAGAACATATAGCCTACTTTCTCCTAAATGTATGAGTATAGTTATAACTCGTTGTTATTATCAAAGAGTATAATAGAATCATTTCTTGGTTGAAGACCGTAGAAACTATTTACCTCTACCAAACGCCACAACCTAGAAAAAAACTACTACCATCATTGAAGAAAGATAGATAAGAAGTATCTCAAGAATGTTATGGATCTAGAGACATAATCGACCGGACTGGCTGCGTGGCTCTGAGGTAACGTTCTCGCTTGCTGGGCCCTAGGTTGCAGGTTCGTATCCTGGCGCAGTCAACTGGCATTTGAGGGTGCACAAATGCGAGGGAGCCGTGTCAGTAGATTTACTGGCACGTTAAAGATCCCCTTCGGGCCAAAATTCCGGCACCCCGGCGTATCTAAAAGCAGCAGTAGTTAAAAGGGTCGTAAAACAAATAACATTATTATTATTGTTATTATTACATAATCGACCTGCCGTGGGCAACATCCAACTTTGAGTTGAGGCATGTCTTTACACGTCTGGTTGTGCATGGCTTTCACAACCCTAATTGAATTAACAAATCTTTCCGTGTCCCTATAGAGACGTGTGTATACAAACTATGTGGATATTTTCGATTGCTATTTGCCTGAAATAAAAGTATTAATAACCTGAACTAGTACCAGCGGCTAGAATTCAGTTACTATGTGAAATCGTTTTGTTCTTTACTTCAAATAACATTTTCAAATAACGCACAATAGGCTGTAACAAACCCTTTAAAATAAGAAGTAAAAATATATCATAGTATCATCCTGTCATTCTTCAAATTCGATGCGCATAGAATGCCAATGGTATACTATCAATGGAGTCCGATGTAGACCAGTCGTGAAATCTAGTGGAGAAATATCGAACAATATAATCCTAACAGGGCGAGTGCATTCTAGCGGCCATAAGAAGAAACTTTTCAATAAAATCTGGAAGTTAATAAGTAGGCCGGCGTGCAGTTACCTTTTTGGCTGCTAGATGTCTCGAGCAAATCTGTTGGCGAATTATGTTTTAATTAAATATAATTTTGCACCGTAATATGCACAATATAAGGCTTAATTTTAAAATGTCTGAGTCATTACAAAGCAACAAATATGTAAAATTTCAAGCAAAACGCCAAACTCTGATGGGGTTTGAAGCATAGGCATATGAATGACAGACTAACGCTTTACCACGGAGCCATTTGTGCCAACGAGCATTGTTCTATATAAAATGACTTACATAGAACTTGTTAGCAAATAATGATTTAGACCTAACGATTTCATCAGTGGAGTATATTATTTATGTATAAAGCATTTCATACTAAAAAGATGGTATATTGGCTTTCACGGCCGGTGAATTAAAACTCAGCAATTCTTCTAGGTTTGTGCCGTGTCTTGTGTGGGGTTTCGCCCAGGACACCAAGCTAGGCTCATCGGCGGGCTCTTGGTGTCCCCGCCCGGACCCCACACAAGACTCGGCACAAACCTAGAAGAATTGCTGAGTTTTTATTTCATACTAAGTTTATTTATTTTGTATCAGTACGCTATATTGCATGCAATACTCAAATTAGTGAAATATAAGTCAGGCACAAGATATCCGCTGCCATCTTGTCTTCTTACCGAGACGGCTCAGCTTTTTAAAATCACTTCTGCACTATAGTATTAAAAAAACCTTTTAATTTCGAACGTGCCTCTTCCCTTAGAACAGTTAAATCGATTCTCGGCTCGATAATCGGAACTGGTGGGTCCCATGATATGGATTATAACGTTTGCGTAATTCCCACGGCCGCCATCCTGAAATGGTACGGCGGATGACCTTGTAGTTTGGTCACAAGACGCGTCCTATATGAAGGTATGTTATTACCAAATTTGGTAGAGATCGGATAATTTGGTTAGTCGCTATTTGATTTTACGTTTTGAACGTTTGAGTGGCCGCCATTGAGATTTGGTAAAGATGGCGGCGATATAAAACATGACACTGAGGTGCCCTTTGCTTGTTCTACCTCTGTACCAAATTTCGTTCAATTCGGTTTCACCGTGTTCGAATTGATAGGGGGGGGGACATACATTCCGAGTACACACACTCACACACACACACACACACACACACTCAGACACACACACATACACACACACAGACAGACACACAATTTTTGGCCCTGTAGTGATCTCATAAGTCTACTTTCATTTCTTGCAAAAATCGAAAGTAGGCTAAAAATGCTTTGATCTCAAACTATGTATTTATATTACTGGCACACAGTAAGTACAAGTCTCGCACGAAAAAAAAAACGTTCGTAAGGTTCTTTTATAACCTTTTTGAATCTTTTCAAGAGATAAAACAATAGTAAAAATGCACGGCACTTCCGGGGTTTGAACCCGGGACCTTACGCACTCAAAGCAGGAATCATACCCCTTTTTTTTTATTATTAGCTCTTTACAGAATTACAGAATTTTCAGATATGATAAATACCATACTATTACATGACAAGAAATCCAGATAGTGTCCATATTTATCGTACAATTGTCCACTTTCACTAAGCTTCCAACGCTCTTTCTGCAGGTGATACCTGAGATCCAAGAACGAGAAATGTTGATCATTGTCCATCACGAAGTGTACATATTGGCCCATTATCCACACAATGGCAGTGTGTTTAATTTGGGGGAAGGCGGTCACCGACAAACGAATCAACTTCCTGTCATCAAGGTCATCCGTGGGCACATTTAATAGTTGACATACTTTTCCCTTACACCACAGCCACGTGGAGGCAACTCGCGTGCATGATGTGAAGCGGTGTATCGCCGTATCAGTTTGACCACATATAGTACACCATGGGTAAGATTCAAGACGGATGGTATATCGCCGTAGAGTGGTTGGGATGAGATCGTTGAGGAAGATAAAAACCTGGGAGTGTACAGCAGAAGAAATGGTCATAGCCCCAAAATTTTTCCAAACAGTGGGCCAATGGACGTAGAGGGTGGTGGCCTCGATTCGCGGTTTGGAGTGTACCACTTGCCGCAACATGTTATAAATACTTTTCGTCGTTGGAACAGTCCCTGAAGGCATTTGGCGAACAGTTTCCAGAAGGTGCTGTTGATGGTCCCTAAATATCTTCGGCAAAGCTCTATCACAACCACGGGCTGTGTTTCGAATATCTTTGTATAGCGCTTTCGTAAAAGTGTCATGTTGGGAAAACATGGTGATATCGTTCTTGCAGAGGAGTGCACGGCATTTCATGCCATGAGCTGTTGGCCCTAGCCCGCCTTTCCGGGATGTGAGATACAACTGTTCCCGTTGTACTCGGAACAAAAATCCTTGCCATATAAACCAACCTGTATATTTTGCCAATTGGCTCTCAAACATTTTGGGAAGTGGGAAAAGTTGTGCGACATACCATATTTTAGAGAGCGCAAACATGTTGAGGACCATGACCCGTTGCACTATATTGAGGTTTCTTTGACCAAATTGGATCAGCACTCCCCTAACTTTGGCAATGACCTTACTCCAGTTTGCTTGCACTGTGTCGAGAAGCGATTGCTTCCAGGTAATGCCAAGAATTTTCACCTCATTTACTATCCGGAACCAGGGCTGTTGGGTAATCACTGAGTTAGTATTGAGCGGAAGCAAAGCAGTTTTCTGGGGGTTCGTTTGTGCTCCAGAGGCGATATGATAGAGCTGAAGGACGCTATCGATGTGGGAGATGTCTTCATTATTGCGGATCAATATTGATACGTCATCAGCATAGGCGCACATTCCAAAAACATGTGTGGACAGTTTGTAACCCTGTAGCTTCACCTGGGTAGTCCGAATGAACGGTTCAAGGTCAATGACAAAAAGTAGCATGGAAAGGGGACAGCCTTGCCTAACTGATCGTTGTATTGGGATCAGAGGGGAAAGAAAACCGTTGACGAGCACTCGAGACGTAGCATTACAATTTATCATACGAATGTAGTCAATAAGGATTTCAGGAAATTCAAAGTGTTGCAAGACCATGTACAAGTATTCATGACTGATGCGGTCGAAAGCTTTATCAAGATCTAAGGTGAGAAAACTCATTGGCTCAGTGGGGAGCATTTCGGCTTTTAGGTGTAGGTCCCGTAGTATCGCTAAGTTTGTTAACAGAGTTCTTCCAGGAATACTGCAACATTGTTCATCACCAATGATATCATGTAGAACAGTCTTCAATCGGCATGCAAGTACTTTGGTAAGGACTTTATAATCACTGCAGAGCAGAGTAACTGGTCGGAAGTCACCAACTGCCAAGGGAGAGGATGTTTTTGGTATGAGGACTATGGTACCCTCGTGATGTGATTGACAAAGAGCACGACGTTGGAGAATGGTACGCAGGACATGACAAAATTCTTTGCCAATGAGAGGCCAGAAGTGTTTATACATTTCATATGGCAGTCCATCAATGCCAGGTGAGCGGTTGTTTGGGAGTTGCTTAACCACAGAGTGAATGTCCTCATCCGTAATATCCGCGCTGAGCAGAGTTTTGTTGTCCGGAGATAGTTGGGTACTGCAAGATGAAAGCAATAGGGTCACCTGCTGTGGATCAATTGGAGCCTTAGCGTAGAACCGTTGATAAAATAATGATATTTCACTACGTATAGCGTCAGGGGAGGTGACGACACTTCCAGTACTGGTGCGGAGGTGGTGGATATATTTACGTTACCGCTCACGTTGTCCTTTGGCGATATGGTATACACTTGCACTTTCGCCCGAGAGCACTGTACGATCTTTTAAAGCCACGTTTATATGAGCGAGCGTTCGCTGCTGTAGAGACAGGAGCTTGGTTTGAACTTCTCGAATCTGGTCATATATACGCTCCCCAGCATCAGATCTTTGCTGGAGCTGGCGAAGAACTCGATAGTAAAATTCAACTGTATCCCGTCTTTCCCGACCTCGTTGGTAAGATATGTTCTTAAAGACGCGGTGGACCCCTGGTTTAACTAAAATATCCCACCAGTCTGCGCAGTCGCGAAATTTGCATTTTTGTTGGACCCATCGAGTTCAGTGTTGTCTGAAAATATCTTGGCATTCCTCCTCCAGTAACAGCGAGCAATTCAGCTTCCAATAACCTCTTCCTATGTGAAATATGGGATGGGGGTAAGAGATTGTACATACGACAGCATGATGGTTAGTGAAACTGGCAGGTATCACTTCATATCGTCTAGGCTGGATAAGTTCCTGTGAAAAGTAGATGCGGTCAATTCGTGATGAGGAGTTGTGACTTATACAGGTGTAATGGGGCAGGGGCACTGTCTGTCTGCGACATACGTGCCCCAGATGAAACATCAGGGGATAAATGAAAATGACGAATTAACTCTAGTGGACTGTATTTACAAAAATGTACATGTTACAAATGACACAACACTTGATATGCGAAGGAGCTGCTGCTCCGAAACACAAACACATTCAGCCATGATGGCTACTTCACTCTCTCCCTAGGTCACTGCTGCCAACCTAAACATAATAAATGTATCTGTTACCAACTGTGGAAATAAAACACTATATAATTCTCCCTGAGAGCAAACATACTCCCCACCTTGAAATACATGGATTTCAATAATCTGAAATAGAAACACTGAAATGTTCCAATGACAAGGACATAAAACACTAAAATATTCACTAAGTTAAAACACTGACATATTAACAGTCAAAATTATGTGTCTGCTCAATTGGTAGCGGAGCTACCTTGGAAACTGGTCGTTTAAAAATACCACTGTTGCACTTCACTGAAACCACTCTTACCACATTGTCTTTACCACCATGCACTTCTGTGATAACACCAAGGGGCCACTGGAGTGGGGGAACATTGTCTTCCCGTATCAGCACCACAGTACCTGGTGATACGTTGCTGGAGGAGGTCGTCCATTTGCTGCGCTGTTGCAGATGGGTGAGGTAATCTAATGACCATCTCTTCCAAAAGGATTGGAGTCTTTGTTGCAGAACCTTATATCTAGTTAACAAAGGCCGTTTACTTAATGTTAAATCGGGTTCGGGAAGAGTAGTGAGGGGTTCGCCTATAAGGAAGTGACCTGGTGTCAAGGTAGATGCATCAGAAGGGTCATTTGACAGGGTTAGAAGGGGACGTGAGTTTAAGCAAGCCTCAATTTGCGCAGTTAATGTAGCCAATTCTTCATATGTGAAATGAAGTGTTCCGAGAACTCTTCTTAGATGATGTTTGAGGGATTTTACTCCGGCCTCCCAAAGCCCTCCAAAATTAGGGGCATGAGGAGGTATGAAATGCCACTTAACTCCACAACTACTGGCGAAGTTACTGATCTCCTCTCTAGTCCGTTCCTGAGTGAACAATTTCTTGAGCTCCTTGAGCTCTTTACTAGCACCTTGGAAATTTGTACCATTGTCGGAGTACATGTTGCTGCATAATCCTCTTCTTGCGATGAATCTCCTGAGTGCTGCGAGGAAAGCTTGAGTGGTTAGGTCGGAAACTATTTCTAAATGAATGGCCTTGGTGCACATACATATGAAAATGCATATGTAACCCTTGACAATGGTCTTGCTACGTGGATTGCCGATCTTCAAGTAGAAAGGGCCCGTGAAGTCTGTGCCGGTGTTGCGGAATGGTCTTGCTTGAGACACACGAACTGAGGGCAACTGTCCCATTACTTGCTGTGTAGTTTTGGCTTTGAACCTGAAGCATTTTGTACAAGTGTTAATAACTCTTCGAACCACCGACTTTCCATTGATGATCCAGTAGCACTGTCTGATGGATGCTAAAGTCAACTGGTTTCCTGAATGTAGGAGTCTTTCATGTTCCCTCTTGATTATTAAATCAGTAAACTGATGTTTAGCGGGCAAAATCATCTGATGTCTGAAATCGTAGTCTTGATTGGAGTTCTCTAGTCTTCCTCCAACTCTCAAGATTTGATCCTTGTCTAAAAATGGTACTAAACTTTGAAGTTTGCTACGTCTTGACACTGCATTGTGTTTCAAAAGATCAGCTATTTCGTCGCGGAATGCTATTGACTGGACTAGTCTAACACATGTCATGTTAGTTTGCTGCAACTCTTCTATAGTTAATGGACCATGTTTCCGTTCTGAAGGTTTGTGTTTAGTGTTGTGCACGAATCTTAAACAGTATGCTAACACTCTTTGTAGCTTGAGATGGGAAGAAAATCTTGTGAGCACGTCTGCAGGATTAGAGTGGACTGAACAACTAAGCACTATCTTGCGTTGCTCAGGAATCTCTGATTCAGGTTGTTCACTGGAAGTGGGCCAGTTCCGTTCCGAACACTGTAGCCATTCAGGGCCATGCCACCAAAGATGATTATTTAAAAGGTTTGTAGGAACAGTTCCTCGAGAAATTAGATCTGCAGGATTGTCCGCTGATGCTACGTGCTTCCAATCCTTGACTGAAGTATTTCCTTGCACTTCAGCCACACGGTGCGCAACAAAAGTTTTCCATTTTGACGGTTCACCTGCTAACCATGCGAGAACAATCTTTGAGTCTGTCCACAGATGAATACTATGGAATTCAATATTGAGAACATGACACATCTTTTTAACCACTTGTGACAATAGTACTGCTGCACACAACTCTAGTCTGGGTAGCGTGATCTGTTTCAGTGGAGCCACTCTGGACTTGGAGCACAGGAAATGTGTTATTACGTGACCTTGATCTGTTGACGAGCGTAGGAATAAACATGCACCGTAGCCCTTCAAGGATGCATCAGCGAAGCCATGCAACTGCACCTGAGTACAATTTTCTTGAAGCACAAATCTGTTAATATATATATTGTCAATCAAGGGTATTTGAGAATGCAGAGTACGCCATCTTGTAAGAAGTTCCGTTGGAAGTTCATCATCCCATCCTGTCTTCTCTTGCCATAGTTTCTGCAAAAACATCTTGAATGCGATGACAATAGGACTGATTAGCCCAATAGGGTCATAAATTGACGACACAATCGATAACACCTTGCGTTTGGTCACTGGAGATCCACTTCCTTGTTCTTTCTGCACACCACTGGATATCTGTAGTTTGTCTGTCGCTGGATGCCAAAGTAGACCTAAAGTCTTTATATTTTCTCCAGAATCAATCTGAAGGGGAAGCTGCGTCTCTCTGCAGTCCTTTGGAACCGCCTCTAACAATGCTGGATGGTTAGAGCACCACTTGCGGAGCTTGAAGCCTCCCTTGGATAACAATTGGATCAGTTCACGTTGTAGGAGTAATGCATTGTCAACTTTACTTGTTCCTGAAATGCAGTCGTCTACATAAAAATCACGAAGAAGGACAGATGCTGCCTGCGGATACTGTTGTCCCTCATCATATGCCAATTGCCTTAAACATCTTATTGCTAGAAATGGAGCTGATGATGTGCCATATGTGACCGTCTGAAGTTGGTACTGCTTGATAGGCTCATTAGGAGAAGCTCTCCAAAGGATGCGTTGAAGGCTGCTGTCTCTGGAATCAACCTTAACTTGTCTGTACATCTTCTCGATGTCAGCTGTAAAGCCTATGGCGTGAGTTCTAAATCTAGCGACAATCGAACATAAGTCTTGTTGAATAGTAGGACCCGTCATTAAAATATCATTAAGTGACTTTCCTGACCTCGATTTACAAGAAGCGTCGAAGACAACTCTAGTTTTTGTAGTAGTGCTGGATTTCTTGAATACCGGATGGTGCGGCTCGTAGTATGCTACCGATGTTGTCATACTAGAATTAACACTATCCATGTGACCTAGTTCCTGGTATTCAGTGAGAAACTGGTCATAATCTACCTTCAGTTGCGTATCATTGTTAAGCCTACGCTCAAGGTATTGAAATCTGCTAGTAGCTGTTTGTAAAGAATTGCCTAATATACTTGGATCCTGCTTAAATGGTAGTCTGACTATGTATTTCCCAGATGCATCTCGTGTCACATGATCAGAAAAATGCTGTTCACATTCAATCTCTTCTTGCGACTTGACTGGCTCGTGAAGTTCTTCGATCTCCCAAAATCGTTGTACTTGGTTATGAAGGTGAACATCATTACGAAGGAAAAACGTTCCTGCTGCATTGTTTCTCTTTCTCGAGGTGGATTCATATGAACCTGACACAATCCATCCAAAATCTGTGTTTTGTAGGACTGGAAACTTCCCTGGTCTCGTCCTGTGTCCCCTCTGTAGAATTCTAAAGAATATATCAGCACCGAGAAGCATGTCTATCTTGGCTGGGGCATAAAACCTCGGATCTGCTAACTGAATATCATTAGGGAGCTCCCACTCTTCATAGGGTACCTGCTGACCAGGCATGTCGCTAGTAATTTTGGATAGGACCAGACATTCAACATTGTGACGTGTGTTGCTTATGGAAGACTGCACTTCAATGCTCACACTATACTTGGCTTCAGACATGAACTGAGAAATTCCTTCGATGGGTGTGAGATTCTTGGCCTTTTTTAAGCCCAAATTTTGAACCAAACTCTCGGTTACAAAACTGCTTTGACTGCCACTGTCCAATAAGCAACGAGCTAAGTGTAGCCTACCAGCACTATCCTTTACCTTTACTATTGCTGTAGAAAGTAGAACTTGAGTTTGTGGTTTGAGTTTCATAGTGCAATAACTGGAGGAGTTACCACGAACTTGAGCATTGTGAGCCTGGTTGGACTCGGGGTTTGAGCATCTGCTGATAGCTCCTTGCTGAGACTGTTTAGACGAGTTGGTATTGAATTGCTGATTCCCTGAATCAAAATGCAACAGTGAGTTGTGACGACCGTTGCAAGTTTTGCATGTTGACTTCGAAGGACAAGAACTTATAGCGTGTGATTCATGCAAACAGTTGTAGCAAAGCTTATGCTGCTTAACTAGGTTGTATCTACGATTAACATCATAACCTAAAAATTTATCACATCTGAAGATTGGATGTTGCCCCTTACAGGCTTCACAATTATTGTTAATTGCAATGTATGAACTACTTGTAAATGGTTGTTTCTCATGCTTGAAACCATGCTTAGAAGTTTTATCTTGAGACAATCTGCTGATCTTATCACTGTGACCCTTAGTAGGTGAAAAATCAATTAATTCAAGGGTTTGAGCCCGCCTTTCAAGATATTCTAACAACTCCGTAAGTGTAGATAGTTCCTTGGATTTGTTGCTCATTTCCCATTGCTTACGTGTGGCTTCAGGTAACTTGTCAAGTATGATTTGACCTATTATGATTTCATGTAGGGGAATATTCAAATTCAAAGACTCAACAGCCTTTAAATTGGACTGTACTTGATTCAAAAGTGTGCGTAGACTTGAAGATGATTCCCTTTGGACGATATCTGGAGATAACAGTAATTTGATATGTGCATTTACTATTACCTTTGAATTGCGGTATCGCTTGCAGACCGTTTCCCAAGCTAGCTCAAAGTTATCTGCAGTAAGAGGAATGTTTTGAATGAGTTGATGAGCATTGCCACGCAGTGCTGACATTAAGTAATGGAACCTTTCAACATTACCCAAAGACTGATTCTTCAGTATTAATGAATCAAACAGGTCATGGAAATGCATGAATTGTGTAACATCACCTGAAAATTCTGGTAACCGTATCTTGGGCAAACTGTACGAACCTGTATTACTACTTGTAGATTCTCTACCGTTGCTAGAGACAGATGAGGCATGTGTGCAATGGGTATTTAGTAACTGTTGTAGCTTAGCCCTAAGTTCATCATAATCATCTTCGAATTCACACCGGACCTGCTCA
The DNA here is from genome assembly GCA_946902985.2 of Meconema thalassinum. NCBI lineage: Eukaryota > Metazoa > Arthropoda > Insecta > Orthoptera > Tettigoniidae > Meconema > Meconema thalassinum. Next base: position 169,973,839 of record OX336396.1, read on the forward strand.
TGAAGATTTTTGTCATCCAAATCCTCCAATTTGCTTTGAATTTCATTAAATTCTGGTAATAGAGCTAATAAACGTTCATTCTTCACATTTAATACTTCAGCAGGAGTCTCATTATTAAATTCATTAATTTGGGTATGGAGTCTCGTGAGGGATGCTCGGAGAACACCTCTGCGCTTGGTCAGTGACTTTATCTCACGTTCAGTAGACATGCTTAAAATGGTTCATGCACAGGAAGGATTGCTTGGTATGGGAAGGAATTGCTATGAAATGCCTTTGTTAACTTATCTGGTGTAGAGGTTCTTTCAGTCTGCGTCGTCACCAAACGGTTGGATATCGAAGTCAGGACGTCTGAATGGAACTGCGTCTGTCAGGAATCGAAGGCTGCACTGCTGAATGGAACTGCGTCCGTCAGGAATCGAAGGCTGCACTACTGAATGGAACTGCGTCCGTCAGTAATCGAAGGCTGCACTGCTGAATGGAGCTGCGTCCGTCAGGAATCGAAGGCTGCACTGCTGAATGGAACTGTGTCCGTCTGGAATCGAAGGCTGCACTACTGAATGGAACTGTGTCCGTCTGGAATCGAAGGCTGCACTACTGAATGGAACTGCGTCCATTGATGCTTTCAACTGCACACCGAAACTTTCACAATACTGGATATGCTTTTACGAATATACAATTCATCATGATTAATTTTGCAAGTCCCGCTGCATGAATTAACTTATTCAAATATTAACCTTGTATTACAACAGCCGCGTTGTAAAAATGAATCAAACAGGCTGGCGAGCGCTGCCTGCTGAATGCCATCAGCACGTGTATCGAAGCTTACCGATGCTAGCCGAAGCGACACGAAGCCAAAGCACACTGGTGGCTTTGTTTCGCAGCCACAATGCTCACTTTTCAAAATAAGTTAGATCGAACTCACAAACATTGATAAATAAATTGCAATTGCGCCTGCATTGTTCACAATAATGTACTAGTATTGTCTCTACATACGTATTTCGCACTGGTTCACTTAAATACAGCAGTTTTAGCGGTTGTCGAGACGACATGGCGTCAGTTGATATAGCGGGAATCCTGCCCGTGTTGGACCAAAACATATGTCTGTCTGCGACATACGTGCCCCAGATGAAACATCAGGGGATAAATGAAAATGACGAATTAACTCTAGTGGACTGTATTTACAAAAATGTACATGTTACAAATGACACAACACTTGATATGCGAAGGAGCTGCTGCTCCGAAACACAAACACATTCAGCCATGATGGCTACTTCACTCTCTCCCTAGGTCACTGCTGCCAACCTAAACATAATAAATGTATCTGTTACCAACTGTGGAAATAAAACACTATATAATTCTCCCTGAGAGCAAACAGGCACCCTTAAACTATCCACAGCATCAATGAGGTGTAGGGAGGTAAGAAGGGTCCTGAGAGCCGGGTTGACACCTTGGTATGAACTAGTGGAATCCTCTGGGCGTTGAATACAATTGAAATCCCCTGCAAGAATAAGTTTTTCCTTAACGTCGTGCAGATGGGGCAGTATACTCTGTTGAAAGAACATTTTCCGTTCCACACGTTTATTGGACCCGGATGGGGCATATACATTTATCAGGGTGGTATTGTTTATGTGTCCAGATATTATGCGTCCTGATGGATGACATAGCACACCTTCGAGTGGGATATCATGTCTTATGAGGAATCCGGTCCCTCTATTCGTATTACCGGTATTGATGTATTGTTTGTAGAAGGCAGATATGGGCAAACAGGGTAGAGCAACTTCTTGAATGAAGGCAATGTCAATGTCTGCATCTCGAAGGAATCTCTCCAACAGTTGAAATTTCAGAGGGCATTCTATTACATTGATATTCACAGTGGCCACAGTGAGCAATTGCGCCATTAAGAGAAGTATAAAAGTTGTGCTAGACATACTGGAAGGTGGATTCGAGAAAAAAGAAAAAAGAAAAAAAGACACAGGTGAGAAATATACTGGTGCACTATGTCAAATTAGGTTGAGATAGTTCCTTATGACTGCCAGTCGTAGGCCGGCTGTCAGCGTTTGAGAGCGTTCGTGGGTCCCTAGATGACGTAGAATGAAGATTTTGTTTCTTTTTCACAGCTGCGGGAACGTTTGTAGAGACAGTTTGATTCTTCGGGGCTGGTACGGCAATCGAGGCATTTGTTTTAATCTTCTTAGAGACGTTCTCGGATCCCCGATCAACCTGCTTAAGTGAGTCGGTAGGGACCAGAGAAGGTGGGGGCAGTGAAGACAAAATTTCTGTGGCAGCCTGTAATGACGGCATAGTTGGTTCTAAGGCTGCGATACAGGTTGCCGATAGCACAGGGGCACTCTGTGGCTCGCTGATCTGGCCAGGGCAAGGTACCAGTTCTGCGTCATGTGTATCCGAGGCCACTTCTGGTGTTGTCCCAGCTGACTGATCAATAAGCATGTTTTCATATGACGTTTGCTGTGTCACAACTTCCGAGTATTGGACACGTCGTTGTTGTGTAGGAGTTATACCGAGGGGAATCATTTTCTTTGGGCAGTTGATACGTAGATGTGTGTTAGCATTGCAAATTAAACAGGTCTGTTTCTGTCCATTATACGTTATATAGCCAGAATGGCCACCAAAAGTCTCAGTGGAGGGGATATCTTGTTTGATTTCCATAGTGACGGCACGTATTCCATTATACACCGGGAACTGATAAGCAGAAGACCATTGTTCTTTCCTGACGTCACTCACAGTGCCATATTTCGACAGGACGGATTTGAAAATTTCAGGGGGAACTTCAAGTGGGACATTAAATACACGCACTGTGGTAAAATTGGAATCCGCTGTGGAGAGCTTAACATTTGTCATTTCGCCTGAGTCATACTGAAATTTAATAGGATCTGCAAAAGTATTTAACAATTTCTGATAAGTAGATATGCTGATTACCTTGATGTACATGGTTTTTTCGTGCGCATTTAACTGGATGGCTTCTACTTGGTCGACAGTCAACCGGAGAGTATCGCTAATCCAGCGGTGAATTTCTCCTGGTGTGGGGCGAGAACTCTGCCTGTCCCATTGGCAGCGTACGGTGTTTTTCCTCTGGTATCCGGACATGATTTTCAGCGGGGATTTCTGGGTTCCTGGTTTTGTTGTCCTATCTGGAACACTACTTGAAAAAGTATTGTCCCAATGACACACGGAAGGTCAGTACACACGTGGAACTATCGGAAGCACCGGTATTAGGAAACGTACACTCTTCCAATGCGGTCACACAGCGCGCACACACGTACCTCACTCGGCCACGACTAGTGACCAACTGCCCCTAGACCAACATGGCTAGGTGCAATGTGCAGAAAATGGAGGTACTTCAATGTAATGTATTCTGAGAATATGATATGCTGAATATTACACTACAGTATTTTACATTTAATAAAGTGTCGTAAATATAGATAAGCTCTGGCACAATCACATGATTTATTTTGAAACAGAGGATAATAAGCTTCTCACTTCGTAACCAATCGTAAAGCTACCATGTGGTGACGCGAAGTCAATCGTTTAACTTCGGCTTTCACTCGGAGCCTTGTTCCTAACTGTCTTTAACGTCAAGTTACGCATGCGCCCAGTGTCGTGCGTCAGTCGGCCGGAGCCAAGCATGCTAGTGTGGCTCCGCATATGAGCAATACTACTATATACAGTATATGCGCACAGTGTCGCGCGTCAGTCGCCCAGAACCTAGCATGCTAGAGCGACTCCACCTATGAGCAATACTACTGTATATATGCGCCCAGTGTCGCGCGTGAGTCGCCCAAACCCCGGCATTCTATATCTCCGAAACTATTACCGATATCGCTCTGAAATTTTGTACGGTGATAAAGGGCACTACTTAAAGTTCACATATGGGACTTTTAAAAACCTGTTGACTACAAAACGAGCATGGTGGCCAAGCGAAATTGAATCTTTTAAATAGAATTTTCTCGCGATTTAACCATCCAAACGCAATGAATCTTGAAACAGCTATTGTTTAAACATATTGTAATGCACTGACATCTAATTTATTTCAATTGTCTATATAACTTCAAGATGGCTGCTGTGCGAAATATTTCACCGGTATTCTTTATCTCCGAAACTATTACTGTTATCACCCTGAAATGTTGTACGGTGATATAAGGGTCTACTACAAGTTCAGATATGTGACTTCCAAAACCCTGGAAAAATAAAAGGAAAATGGCGGCCATGCGCGTGTGAAACATTTTTATAGACATTTCTTGCGATTTGACCATCTGAGCGCAGTGATATATGGTACTGTAAATTTTTATACACATTGTGATGCACTGGCATCTAATATAGTTCAATTGTTCATATAAACTCAAGATGGCGGCTGTGCGCAATTATATAATTAAATTTTTATTTCTTGTGTATTAATCATGCGATCGAGGTGAAAGTCTGAATAATGAACCTACTGAAAAATCGTCATCTTATAGTACATAGAGGGCCCGGATGTTGATGACATTTCATATTCTTACTGAGCTGTCTGAAACAATGCTGAGTTACATAGAAACTCAGGACGCGCCACCCCGTCTTCAAATATGTCATTTTTATTTTGCATCTTTTTGTATTTTTTCCTATTTTTCCATTTTAAGAGCATTTTTTAAGTTTGGTAGATTTTTGGTCTTATTATAAATCGGCCTTTTGAGGTCATTTTTCCAATTTAGTCATGTCATAGCTTTATATGAGGGAGTCAAGTGTCTCAGAGTTAAGAAGAAGCTAGTAGCTGATACAAGATAATTTAAAATATTGAAATATTGATTCCATTTCCTTAACCAACCGGGTAGAAACTAGTCTTAGCAACAATCGTGGCGAAATTGCTGCGGTTATTGCATCAAAACTGAAAAAAGGTGCTGGACTAAAACATGAGGTATAAAACATTGTGCAAAATCTGACATTCTTTCTGGTGAAAACTAGTGCATGGATGGGATTGAGGAGGATTTAGCAGCCAAACTTCCTCACTTCAAGTACGCTCCGAACCCATCAGTTGATGTTGAACGCAGCTTTTGGAGATATAAAAACTTGTTGGCTGATAACCGCAGATCATTTACATTTGACAACATCAGAATGACATTCGTAGTGCAGTGCAACTCAGACTAAAGTGAACATAAATCTTTTGTTAAGTGCTAGAAATCTATTTTGATTGACTTTTCAGTTGGAGCTTAGGATTTCATTTTTGAAATATTGGCGAGTTTATTAAAGAACATTTTCTCCATTTTATAGTGAAGTTTTCGAATTTTTGAAATATGGGTGAGTGTATTATTATAAGATCATTTTCTCCATTTTATAGTGAAGTTTTCGAATTTTTGAAATATGGGTGAGTGTATTATTATAATATCATTTTCTCCATTTTATAGTGAAGTTTTCGAATTTTCGAAATATGGGTGAGTGTATTATTATAAGATCATTTTCTCCATTTTATAGTGAAGTTTTCGAATTTTTGAAATATGGGTGAGTTTATTATTATAAGATCTTTTTCTCCAGTTTATAGTGAAGTTTTCGAATTTTTGAAATATGGGTGAGTTTATTATTATAAGATCATTTTCTCCATTTAATAGTGCATTTTTCGAATTTTTAGGTAATTTATTACAGTCATTATTAAAAGTTTTAAGTGCATTTTTAAACTTTTTTTACGGCACCAACATCCGGCCCTATATAACTCTATGGCCTACATTTATAAAAATCCAACATGGCGACCACCCAAATATTTGGATGGTTCTCCATATCTACGAATCTATTACAGCAATCTAACTGAAATTTTGTATGTAAATAGAGGCAATTAACATATGTAGGATATATGAACATAGGCTGTATAGTATTTCACGGAACTACTTGTTTATAGTTGTCCTACACTTACTGAATGAGCAAAACGGTCAGCTGTTCAATTAGCCAATGGGGTGACAGTGAGTTGGGAGCGGCATTATCTCCGCTCATCCCTTTCCAAAAATACTCCACTTTTCAGTTGTCATTCTTTCAGTGAATAATATTGCAGTTACTAATACACAGTTCAAAAAAATAGGGGAACATGTTTTTGAACGTATGCCGTGCTCGAGAGAACAATACTTCACACCCAGATATATTACCAACTAAGACTTTATTGTTTACAGTTGCCGTATACGAAAGAATATCGATGGATTCTCGTCCATTTTCAGAACTCAAACGGAAATATCCAATTAGTGGCGAAAACAAAGTGAAAACAGTGCTCCAGGATGGATTTTGTCACAGTTGGAGAGCTTCAGTATGGTGAATGTCCTCCACGAGCATTTATCACAGCTTGGCACCTAAGTGGCATGCTCCGTACAAGTCGACGGAGGTGACGTTGCGTATCAGGTCCCATCCTTCAATGAGAGCCTGTTTGAGGTCTTGGAGCGTCTGTGGTGGAACAGGACGCCCACGAACACTTCTGTGAAGCCTATCCCACACATGCTAGATGGAATTACGGTCGGGACTCACTGCTGGCCATTCCATCTCTTGAGTGTCCAGTTCTCGCAAGACAGCTCTGGTGATGCGCGCTACATGAACCCTGGCATTGTCGTGCATGAGTACGAATTCAGGGCCAACACCGTATCCAGCAGCCAACAGATGCTGTAGCAGTATCTGCTCGATGTACCCCGCAGCAGTAAGATTACCATGGACGACGACATGATCCATACGGCCATCAATACTGATGCCACCCCACACCATCACAGAACCTTGTCCCAATCGGTCGACTTCCTGGACAACATTTGGCATGTACTGCTCATCACGGCGTCTCCTTACACGTTGACGTCCATCACGCTGTGTCAGGAGAAATCTGGACTCGTCAGTGAACAACGCAGCTCTCCATTGGCGAAGTTGCCAGTGACACACAGAGCATACCTTCACCAATTGATGAAACTGATGGTCCACCTGCCTTCAAGTCTTCAGAACATCGCTACCATCAAGCCTACCACCAATAATCCTTCCAAGTCCCTAATTCAAATCAACAATTCTCCAGCCCAACCGCTTACCCATTGTTGAAGTCACTTCCCTAGCCAAGCTACAAACATTCACCCTACCTGCCAAACCTTCCCCATAAAGCAAATCCTATCACCCTCGAGTTACAACCAAGCTTTACTCATCCCTTCTCACCCCAGCAGCCTAATTAATTAATTAATTGTTAAATCTTCGTAGCCAGCTCGTATAATCTCGCAGCCCCTCTGCTTAATAACTGGAAAACTTATACGACTGGCTAATCTTCTTGGGAGAGCCAAATTCATTCTATAAGGGTCTGCTAAAAGCATTTGACCCCTTCAATCATCTCCAGTAAATCAATCACTCTCGCAAACACTCACAACATGGACACCAACACCAACGCCCTCTGGGGTGAATTACTCGCTGTAGCTGCAGGTCCCCTGAACCCTGAATACACCTGCAGGTCGCCACCTCCAACACCTGGTCATGGCACCTTCCCAGACTTTGATTTTGGGCAGGGGCTGTGGTATGAGTCACCTGCTCCGCGATCCCCTAAGTGCACCCTGATTATTATACGTCCACCACAAAATAACACCTACATGAGCTCACTCAGAGGATCAATAATCAGTGTGCTTACACCAATTGCGAAGTACATCACCCAGATTGAGGAACTTCGCAATTATCACATCGCCATCACTCCTACAAAAGGCATTCGCCTCAACACCATCAGGAGAGCTGTCTTGAGTCACCCGGCCATTCCCTCATTCATACAGATTTCATACCAAGAAACTACATTCGACACAGCCCAATCACAAACAGATGACACTTACATGCCCAAACAGGAGGACACAACAGCCACAATACCTGTCCCCCCGCCCCTACCACCTACTCCCAAGTACTCAAAGTACTCTCAGACAGACCCTACAGAAATACATCATGAACACTCACAAACAGTCCCGGACATAGCTGAGACATGGACTCAGGCATCCCTAGCACACATCAAGCCCAAAAGGAAACATAAATGCACTCAATTCACCAGCTCAGGCACTAACAAACATTTAGACTCCAGCCAAATCACACAGCCAACTGCACAAGACCATGAAGGCTCCCAAACAACGCAGAACTCAGCTACGCCACAGACTGTCGCTCTTCCCTCAGAGAGTGACGTCACACATGATTCCCACCCTCCCTCAGACTCAGGAAATTCATCCCCAAAACCAAAAACACTGGCGAAACGTCGTCCCCTTTCCAAACCACACGCTACACTTCCATACAGTGTTTCAACTGCCAAAGAATGCACCATAATGCTGCTGCCTGTCCCCACCCTACCCGCTGTAACAGATGTGGCGATAATCATCACCACACTGCTTGCAAGGTACAAAGAGACGAACCTAAGTGCGTCAATTGTGGTGGTTCACATGCAGCCTCTTACAGTGGTTGCAAATACATTAAAACAGCCATTAGGCGAAGGTAGTTGAAGCTCAGACAACGCACAAATCCATCCATACCAGCCCTCATGTCACTAACAATTCCTCCTCTCGCGCAAACCCAGAACGCAGCTCTCACTTACATACTTCAAATACTCTCTCAACTGGCTTTAATTATACATTAAACTGCCCTCTCACGCCTCATCAGCTAACACGTCATTCCCCACCTCACATGACAGCGCGGGATGCCTACCCGTGGGGCTGGCCACGGCCGACCCACTAGGGGTGGCACCCCGTGGGTTCGATAAAACCTCCCAGCAATTACTACAGTCGAACATAGGACTCGCAGCCTCGTGGCGCGCCTGCCTGGGGATTAGGCGATAGCCTGATCATCTGGGATGGCGCGCTGCTAGCTGGCGGGCCACATACAGCTCATAGACACCCTACTTTACCAGTTCAACAACTCAAAATTAAATTATTAAATCCGAACATGCTAAATTACTCATTTTCAACTCCCTTTAGAAGCACAAATTGCAATATTCACTAGCGAAAACATCTCAGATCTACAGAACTCAGATAGCCAATCACAGGCCTTCGTTGGAACTTGGAACGTCCGACTAACATTTACACCCATATCGCAAGAGATTAGCAAACCAAAACTACTCTACAGCGTAGCTACACCTCTAAATTACACATTTTCAATCAAAAACTACAAATTTACCACCCGGAAATACTCTAAACAGGCCAAAAATCAACTACCAATCACAGCCCAGCATAGCTATCCGCCCAGCCAACACGTTCATATACAGCCAATCACAGCCCAATAGCACAAAACACAGTTCATACACCTCATTGAAGTCATTTAAATTCATCATTATCCCAAAAAGCGAGGCTTATTATTATCAACTTGTATTTTTAAACAAACAAACCTACTACAGGTCTATCTATCATTTCATACTATCAAACATCAACCCACTAGAGGTCTGCCTACCTTCCTTAAAGCTTAAAGTAACAACTTCAGAACGTTCATATTATTATTATTATTATTATTATTATTATTATTATTATTATTATGAAGCTGAAGCGACTGCTGCTGTCGCGCCACGGCCGGGAGGGCTTGTAGTGTGCGATGGTCGAGTGAACGAGCCGGAAATTTGTAATAACAACTTTATATAACGTAAATAAATTAATAACTTGACTTAACTTAACATAAAAAAAACTAAATGTTACAATCTTCAAACACTACGCCAGCTTAAGTCTTATCAACCTGAAATCACGTCAGGGGCCTCCAAGGACTCTGCCGGTCGCTGCTGACCGACTGCTGCCTCGGCAGGCAACTCTATTTTAAACTAAGATTTACATCACGTCAAATCAACTTCAGAAATTCAATTTTAAACTCCCCTTTCAATATATACACCAGGCTAAGGAGCGCTTAGTCGCACCGCGTGCCTGACCCTCACACCGCTGGCGATTACAAAGTTGCCAGTTGACGTGGGTACGGGCAAACAGTAGGCGAGCTGCGTGATGTTTCTGCGTTAAACGTGGCACTCGAACAGGACGTCTGGGTCGTAAGGACACTTCTCTCAACCTGTTCCTTACTAGTAGGGGAGCAGCGCCCACCTCTCCCTCTGACGTCACGTACTGCCCCCCGTAAATTGAATTATTCAGGGACAAAATGAGAGTATTTTCCGTCCCCATGATAAAATTTAACTAGCAAATATAATTTCTGGAAGTGTGACACAAGAGTGTCGTGTTACAAGCTCGAGACTGTGGGAGAGCCCGATCACGAGATATATTGCACAATGGACGCTTCTAGAAGGCTATATTTAGCATAGCAACAGCGAGTTTGGAGATTAATACTATAAATAAATATTGTTATAAATTATGCTATTGGATCCCAGCCCAGAGCCAATGAGAACAGGTCTTATTGAAGACGGGATCAAATTTAATTACGCCATAGGATGAAATTATGCATTTAGGCCCTTAGAAGAAGATTTTCTTATTTGGTAATGAAGAGAATATTAAGAGAAATTATGTCTGATACTTTAAAAACCACAGATCGGTTAATCTACGCAGTAATAAGCATTAGTAATCTACGCGCTAACATTATGGTGGGAGATTGATATGGCCGCCAAAAATTCGACTTGGAAAGGGAGATCCAAGGATCGAGGTTCTTATTCCAGCAGACTTTGAAGAGTGAGGAAGTGTTTTTACTGGGTTAACGGAGATCCCAAAGCTTAGTCCGAGTGCGACGACTGTCGACTTGTGGAGACGCGAGGATAGCTAGGTGGAGCGTTAGAGATCACCGCACTTCCATTCTACGTGAAGTTGCGAGGAACATTGTATTGGTTATATCTTTTATATAAAAGTGAAAGTCTGTATGTATGTATGTGGATCTGTTCCGTATACAAATCTACACCGTTCCACCAATCTCAACCAAATTTTGCATACATATAGTTTAGGACCCAGAAGGAACCGCTGGATACATGATTTTTCGATAGTCTTGCTCATTCTTCTGATTTCGGTCCTTTTGCACTCAATCACAGGCTAATCAAATCATAAAATATACTCATGAAGGAATGGCAAGGCAGATAGTTTCCATGGCAACATAGCTCAAGTCGAGACACGGCCGACTGGATGCCATTTGTGCTCTGCACTACCGGTATAGAAAATGAGGATCTTTACTTGAAATCCCGTTAGTTACTCAACTACTCACATAGCACTGTGAACCGAGTTTAGCATAACAAAGACTTGACACTGTCTTCTACTATATATTTGTCAAATACCACTCACTCACTCATTCATTCATCACGAAATCTCAGAAACCACCAAACGGATTGGAATGAAATTTGGTATGCAGCTTCCCCAAGGGCCGCAAATGCCCACTAAGAGAGGATTTTTGGATATCCAGGTTCTAAAGGGGTGTTAAGGGGGTAGACCTGCATTTCATTGAATAGCAATATCTCCCGATTGGTTTCATTGGGGGATGTGATACTCGGCACATAAACTCAACATTAAAAATAAGAAGACACGAGTCGGAGGGTTTTTCGATGTGGTGTATATTATGAGGTGAAAGGGGTGAAAAGTGGGGATTGAAAGATTCCTAACGGAGCGTGTATCTCTTAAACGACATAGGCGAGGAGTTTGAAACTCAGCGGGGAAAAATCAGCATAAAAATAAGTAAATATGTATTTGACCGTTTTATCATAAATCCAATTTAAGGGGCCCATGGGGAGGGGTGAAATTCTGGGGGGGGGGGGGAGAAACAGGAAATAAAGTGTCCTAACTGATTGATTGACTGACTCACTCATCAAACTCAGGGGGAAAACTGCTTTAAAGTAAGTAAATAGCTGTTCGACAGTTTTTTTCATAAATCAAATTTAAGGGGTTCACGGGGAGGGGTGAAATTCTGAAAAAAGAAATTTGAAAGAAAATGTCCTCACTCATTCACTCACTCACTCACTCACTCATCATCGCCCAGCCAAAATTATTGAAGTTAGAAACATGACAGTTTGGGGATATGTTAATTTTAGGTCAAGACCGTCTACTAAACCGGGTGAGTTAGCCGTGTTCGTTACGGCATGACTGTTGGCAGTCACTCACATCCGGGAGGCGAGGAGGTTCGAATCCCCCCGCCGGCAACCTTGAAGATGGTCTTCTGTGGTTTCCCATCTTCCTTCCAGGCAAATGCCGGGGTTGGTCCCTAACTATAGACCACAGCCGCTACCTTCCAACTCCTCGTCCTTACATTCCCACTTACCTTCCCAACGGTACTTGTAGCTCACCCATTGGGTGTCCGTCTCGAAGCAGCTACAAACCTGGCGAGCCGAACATGTCCTCGGACACTCCCGGCACTAAAAGCCATACGCTAAAAAAAAAACGTCTACTAAGGGAGGATTTTCGGATATTCAGGTTCTAAAGGGGACTTAATGGGGTTAAACCTGCATTTCATTGAATAACAATATCTTCCGAATGGTTTCATTGGGGGATGTGATACACGGCATATAAACTCATCATTAAAAAGTAAGAAGACACGTGTCTGAGGGTTTTTCGATGTGGTGTATATTATGAGGTGAAAGGGGTGAAAAGTATGGATTGAAAGATTCCTAACGGAGCGTGTATCTCTTAAACGACATAGGCGAGTAGTTTGAAACTCAGCGGAAGAAAATCAGCATAAAAAATAAGTAAATATGTGTTTGACCGTTTTTTCATAAATCCAATTTAAGGGGCCCATGGGGAGGGGTGAAATTCTGTGGGGGGGGGTGGGGGGGGAACAGGAAAGAAAGTGTCCTAACTGATTGACTGACTGACTCACTCATCAAAATCAGGGGGAAAAACTGCTTTAAAGTAAGTAAATAGCTGTTCGACAGTTTTTTAATCAATCAAATTGAAGGGGTTCATCGGGAGAGGTGAAAATCTGAAGGGAAAAAAATGAAAGAAAATGTCCTGACTCATTCACTCACTCATCATCGCCCAGCCAAGAATATTGAAGTTGGAAGCATGGCATTTTGGGGATATGTTCGTTGTATGTCAAAACCGTACACTAAGGGAGGATTTTTGGATATTCAGGCTCTAAAGGGGTCTTAAGGGGGTTAAACCAGCATTTCATTGAATAACAATATCTCAAGAGTGGTTTCATTTCTGGATGTGATACTCGGCATATAAACTAATCATTAAAAATAAGCAGACATGTGTCTAAGGGTATTTCGATGTGGTGTATTATTATGAGGTGAAAGGGGTGAAAAGTGGGGGTTGAAGGATTCCTATCGGAGTGTGTAGGTCTATCTCTTAAACGACAAAGGCGAGAAATTTGAAACGCAGCAAAAAAAACAGCTAAAAAAATATGTAAATCGGTGTTCGACCGTTTTTTTTCATAAATTAATTTAAGTGGCCAATGGGGTGGGGTGAAATTCTGGGGGGAAAGTGTCCTAACTGACTGACTAACTCACTCACTCACCAAACTCAGGGGAAAAAGACAGCTTAAAAAATAAGTTAATAGTTGTTCAAGCGTTTTTTCATCAATCCAATTTAAGGGGCCCATGGGGAGGGATGAAATTCTGGTAAAAATAATTGAAAGAAAATGTCCTGTCTGACTCACTCACTCATCACGCCCAGCAAAAACTATTAAAGTTGGAAAAATGTAATTTTGGGAATATGTTCGCTGTATGTCGAAAACGTCAACTAAGGAATGATTTTTGTTTATTCGGGTTTTAAAGAGGTGTTAAGGGGGTAAACGTGCATTTCATTGAATAACGATATCTCATGAGTTGTTTCATTGGGGATGTGATATTCGGTATATAAACTAATCATTAAACATAATCAGACATATGTCTAAGGGTTTATCGATGTGGTGTATATTATGAGGTGATAGGGGTGAAAATTGGGGGTTGAGGCATTCTTAACGAGCGTGTATCTCTTAAAAGACATAGGCGAGAAGTTTGAAATTCGGGGAGAAAAAACAGCTTAAAATATAAGTAAATAGGTGTTCGACTGTTTTTTCATAAATCCAATTTAAAGGGCCCTTGGAGAGGGGTGAAATTCTGGGGGGGGGGGGAACAGGAAAGAATGTGTCCTAACTGATTGACTCACTTACTCACTCATCAAACTCAGGGGGAAAACAGCTTTAAATAAGTAAATAGGTGTTCGACCGCTTGTTAAATAAATCTAATTTAAGGGGTTCATGGGGAGGGGTGAAATTATCAAAAATAAATGAAAGGAAATGTCCTGACTGACTCACTCACTCATCATCGCCCAGCCAAAATTATTGAAGTTAGAAACATGAAATTTTGGGGATATGTTCGTTGTATGTCGAAAGCATCCACTAAAGAAAGAGTTTTGAATATTCAGGTTCTAAATGGGTGTTAAGGGGGTAAACGTGCATTTCATTGAATAACAATATCTCACGAGTGGTTTCATTTGGGGATGTGATACTTGGCATATATACTAATCATTAAAAATAAGCTGACACATGTCTAATGGTTTTTCGATGTAGTGTATATTATGAGGTGAAAGGGATGAAAAGTGGGGGTTGAAAGATTCCTAACGGAGCGTGTATCTCTTAAACGACATAGGCGAGGAGTTTGAAACTCGGAGGAAATCAATCAGCTCAAAGTAAATAAATAAATAAAATAAATAGGAGTTCGACCGTTTTTTAATAAATCCAATTTGAGGGGCCTATGGGGAGGGGTGAAATTCTGAAAGAAAAACGTCCCCTACGGAAGGCTTTTTGGATGTTCACTCTCATCGACCAACCCAAACTATTAAAGTTAGAAGAATGATATTTTTGGGATATGTTTGTTGTGTGTCAAAAACGTCTACTAAGGAGGGATTTTTGGATATTCAAGTTCTAAAGGGGTGTTAATGGGTTAAACCTGCAATTCATTGAATAACAATTGACACGACTATGACGCGAGCGAAGCGAGGCTAAAAATGAGATGATGTGTGTCTGTGTATTACTCAATCACGCAAGTACCACTGGTCCGATTTACATGAATTTTACATGGAAGTAGCTGATTTACCTGGTTAACATATAGCTTACTTTTGATTTCAATACTTTGCACTATTTAAAGATGGCGACCATCTAAGAAATAGCAAACTTTTGATGGTATATACGAGGTTTAAAATTACATTTTCTATCCGAAAGGTATCTCCAACCGTTAGCGAGTTAAACCTAAATTTGTGCTATAAAACACGGTCAACGCCGAGCGGTGTAGTTGGACAAAATGTTCCATCCTTAATCTCCCTCTGCGCAGCACCTCGCCTATCCCCTGTTTTAACTGTCACCTTCACATTTTAATTTTTTATGACGCGTAGCGAAGCACGGGTACTTCAGCTAGTCTCATATATAATTGAGATCTGAAGTTAAATAAGCGAATATATATTAAGAACAGGTCGCCTACTATATATTGTGAAAAGTCGAGCATTTTAATATTCACCGTTTCGACAATATCAGCCTGTCAAGTTAGATTTCCAAATGTGCTGGAAATAAAGCTGAATATCATTATAAATTGCAACGTGAAGTTGACGAACGCAGTTCAAGCGAACAGTGGCGGAGAACTTTTAATATTGGCGCAACGCATAAACATTAATAGAATGACTATTATATTCTTCAAACATTATCATTCAGCATAATTAACATTGTTGATATGATGAACTAGATAGTCATGCGCCTGAGACATATTCGATAACAGGAGTTAAGATACAACGATGGAGCTTCGTTAGACAACGTATTCTTGAATACAGACGTAGTGTACTGTCCATCTTGTGCATTTTCGTCAGACTACGAACACTAATATAACATCAATTAGCAATGGAAACATTTCATTCACTATTTATATGAATATTTCCATAATTATATTCCAATGATGAAGCCGATACATATTTACGACGGAGAATGAAGACGTTACAGAAGAGATTTGTCAAGATGCTAGGATAGCCCAGCAACACAGAAGAATTTGCCAGAAGGATGTCGTTCGAGCCCAGGCGAATGTTGGTGAATTCCAGAGAGAGACGTTTCTTATCTCTGAGGTCGCAGATCCGAGGTTCGAATGCAGATCCATGTCAGTGTCTTGTACTGAGGAAACATCTACAGTATTGTGGGAATACTTACATTGATCTTCAAATTTTCGTCCAAATAAGGTATTAGTGTATCTCAATTGTTATATAGAGCTTGATTAGTAACATTCTGAGCAGGCGATCTTATTCCATATTTTCGGCGATCTTATTACATATTTTCTACATTTTCACATTTCATGTATTTCAGTGCTTTTATGTATTTTACACTTCAGATATGTGTTGAGATTTTTATGCTTCACGATTATTTAGAAGATGATTGCATTTCATCTATTTTTCAATTTTATTCTACGGATCAGTTGTGGAACTGACATTAAAAATTTTGTTTGAGGAATCATATTGCCTCATAGGAGACTAGTCGTTTCGACTCTCGAATTTTAATAATTTCATTTAAACCAAGTATTCTGACATTGTGTCATAGCTTCAAATTAAATTCTTATTAAATTTAATTTGAGCACTTTAATGTAACAACATATTACTTCAAGAACAGAAGAAACATCGAATGATATTGTTATATCATTATTGTACATAAACTATCGACGATCTAAGAAATACTAGTCGTTTGATAAGACCGAAGTCTTAATTCCTATGGACATTCTTTGTGTAGAGTGGAATAACATTACGACATCGACAAATCTTTCTTATTATTTGTAAAGCTAAGAGCTTTGTTCATTTAATATGTTAGAGGAAATAACTTTTGATAGAAGATTATTCAAATCTTAGGCTAGGAATTCAAAGCTAGTTTATCCCAGTCAGGATTGAATTCTATCTGACACTATAAATAACATGTGTGTTATTTTATCCTATTTGTGTAACATCACGTCATTTGTGGACATGATATTACAACGATAAATAATTTATAGCTTGACAAGTGAGATGAAACAGGAGTATTATTTTATTACATGTATTTGCGACAGACGAGTTAACAGTTAATTATCTTGTTGTGGAGTAAACTTTAGGAGGTTAATCACGACTGTCTAATATCGTTCATTACAATTGGAAGTTTCGTTTGAAGAACATACTCATGTATAATTGTAGTCCAGTAGTCATGTGCAATGATACTGAGGGTCATGCCAGTATTAGAGAGAAGTTCCTACATAAGATATGTTAATAACAATTAATCACTTTTGGTTATTGTTTAACATAGTAGATGATAATTGTTTATGCCATATCTATTGTTATATGAGGTTTTGTAGAGCTATGGAGTGCTCAGGGAAGGGAATTCCGCATTTTAAGGAAGTCAAAGTATTGTTGTTCTTTGATTAAAAAAAAGGCATGTATCATGATAAGAGCCGTTGTATAAAAGTAGTCCAGTTCTTGTGAATTAACGATTTAGCTGTGTTAACAGGAGGGTTTCAGCGGAAATACAACTTGAGAAAGATTGTCTACTCACGTCTATAATGAAAATCCACAGCCTGCTTCCAGTCTCCGACCGGGTCAGGAATGGAATGAATGAAGCCCCCATCTAGCGGCGAGGATATGGACTGTGCCGGCTGCCGAGGCCCGACGCACTCCTCTGGGGCAATGATTAAATGAATGACAGATGAAATGAAATGATAGTGGAGAGTGTTGCTGGAATGAAATTTTGACAGGGAAAACTGGAGTACCCGGAGAAAAACCTGTCTGCCTCCGTTTTGTCCAGCACAGATCTCACATGGAGTGACCGGGATTTGAACCACGGACCCAGCGGTGAGAGGCCGGCGTGCTGCCGCCTAAGCCACGGAGGCTTCTACTCACGTCTATAATACTATTATTCAATTTTATTAAACCCGAAGTTATGTAATTACGTACAGTTTACCTTTATTAGTCGACTGTATTATACCGATAGTGTAACGAAGCCTATATAAGACGATGTGTATGCAGTATATAAAACTACCGAACGTTAGAGAAGGATGGTTATGTGAAAAACCAGTGTATATATTTAGTTAATAATTATATTGTAACCGAGAAGTTAGAATCTCGAAAGTGTCGCGTTAGCAACACTATATAATGGATATTATTATAAACATATTACATGTAAATAATTTTTGTGGAAATGATTTAATTAGTTAAACAATTTAATAGGATTTATTAATCAATTGTTTCGGAACAGTGTGTGTTTATGAGCGGATGTTTTTGGTGTGAATGGTTATTCATTGTTAAGAGCAAATGTGGAACCGTATTGGTCTAGAACAATGACGAAGTGCGAATGAAAGAGTGGATATTTTTTTGAGTATGATTGTTTAAGAAACAAAGTAGGTTCGTGAACTTTTGTAAGATCTAAATGTTATTTTTACGTGTTTTATAAATGCTTACTCAAGCAGTCTCTGTGGACTAGCGAGAATGATTTACCGTTAGCATTGGAGAGCGATGACATAATATAACATGTGTAGACCCACAGCCTTGTACTTATTATATAAACCAGTTTCGAGTTCGGCGTGGTGCCGATATTTCATTGGTGAAACGATGTTACTGCACGTGCGTTCTACAACGCAGGCTTGTGAATGAAACCATGTGTATGGAACGCCATTAAGAGGCTTCATTAAACGTTTTTATTTTTACTCTGTGTAGACCTAGAACAAGCCAAGATTTATACTCATAATTTTTAATACAGCATCGTAGTAAGATGTAGAGTTGAAAGGAAGTGTGAATGTTTGCGTGTTTTTAATTTTAATGTCTATTGTTAAATTCGTTTATTGTTATTTGTTTATAGTAGATTAGTTTACCTTTTTGTTAATAAATTTGTTCAGATTGTTTTCCATTGTTGTTGGAGTGTGATTCATTTTAAATATAAGGAGCAGAGTATTGTGGATGTAGTGTAGGCGAAGCTGAATTCCCAGTCCCCAAGTTAAGTAAAGGTGAGTGTTCCGTGTAGTTGGTTGTTGATCCACAATATTCTTGTAACTGCTGTCTGCAAATCCCTAAAGACCATGTTGGAAGCGATTTCTAATGTAGTATTTGCCGGTGCAGTTAGAACTAGGCAATCCAGCGGGGTCAATGGATATTCCAACAGGATCCTTTCCGGATTATCGGGTACAGTACTAATCCGCAATACATTCAGGAGCAAAGCCCATATCTTGCGAACCCATGGTTGGATTTTGGAATGCGATATATCGTTGGACTCGAGCTGACGGCCCCTTTGCCATGGACCACTCGTTATATTTAAAATAAAATAAAAAATCTGAACATTTTTGTTTTCGAAAGAAGGCGATAGTTTGAAAACCAAACATGGTAGAACGTTGTGCAATAGTTCAAACGAAAGGTCTCTATGTCATTTATGTTTTATAATAAAAAAAATATTTTTTATGTTTTTTTGAAAACAGTCCAATTTTGAAATTCCTATATTTTTGGAACTAACAAGTTTACAAAAAAGTTTGTTGGAAATAAATGAAAGGTCCCTACCCCCTCTACCATCAAAATAAATTTCAAGTCACTAGGATAAAAACTTGTAGTAGGGCTAGAATGGGGGTTATGCTTAGTCTCCTACTTTCATATAAACTTTGCCGATATCTCCCTAACGCGTGATCGGATTTTAACGAACGAGGTGTTGTTGGCGTTAGGGTGACATACTCTTTGCTAAGAAAGTCTGTTTATATTTTTAATTTTATTTTTTTGAAAATTTTTGTTACTTGGATTGGCGCTATTTTGGAAACGGTGAATTTTGGGAAAACGTTTGTTTGACATAAATTAAAGGTCGCAATGCCCTCTAGGCAGACAGCAAGTTTCAAGTGTGTAGGAGGAAAAATGTTAGCCTACTTTCTGGCGAACATTGGCGATAATTCGCGAACGCTTGATCGGATTTTAACAAATGAGGTGTCGTTGGACTCGAGCTGACGGGCGCTTTGTTCTGGACCACGTATAATATTTTAAACGTTTTTTTGAAAATGTTTGTTTTTGAAAGTAGGTGATAGTTTGAAAACCAAACTTGATAGAACATTGTCCAACAGTTGAAACGAATGGTCTCTATGGCCTTTATTTTTTATAATAAAACTTTTTTATTTTTTACATTTTTTGGAAACACTCAAATTTTGTTTTTTTATATTTTGGAAACTAGGAATTTTTCAAAAGAGTTTGTTTGACATACATGAATGGACCCTACCCCCTCTACCATGAAAATAAATGTCAAGTCTCTAGTGTTTGTAGAGAGGGAGCCGGTATCGCTTGACGTATGTTACAACGAGGCTATGACTGGCCATGGTGGATACAGGAGATGGCTATTTGGAGGGGGCGACAAAACGATAGAACGAGGGGTCGCTTTTCGATATTTTCCTATGACAGATGAATGAAGGCGAATATTTCAAAAAATCCCTCATGGCAATCTTTAAAACATGTTAGTAAACACTGACCAGTAACCTGAAAAATTCATAATGGCATCAAACGAATAAAAGCAAGGCTTTTATAGTTGTTAACAACAGAACTTATTTTTGTATGTCTGGCTGGCAGCCAGAAAGGAAAACAGAATATCTGCTCGAGAGGCCTGCTTGGAGCCTGGCTGGCTGGGTGACAGGATGTGCCATGTTATCGCGATTCAGGAATGTGAGCGGACGGGACAACAGGCCAATGGAAAATTACAGTGACGTAGAGGTGACTTGAAGGTCGAACAATATCACAACGACGTCAGAAAAATATGATGATGATGATAATTGTTGTTTTAAGGGGCCTAACATCTAGGTTATCGGCCCATGATCAGAAAAATAATGCAGTAAGTGAGTATAACTCCTCCCTCTACCATTGCCATTGCCAATTGCAGGGCAAGAGCGATGTTAACAGCTGTGGTAAGAGGGACACAGGGTGAGGGGCTGGGAGAGGAGGGCAGGGGGTAATAGAATGTTGATCATGTTATGACACACAGTCAGTCATTACTGTTTTAAACTTTGCAGTGTGAACTTAGGCTGTGACTTATGTGTATAAAACTAATTGCATTCATGTACTCAACACCCAATTAGTGACGCTATTGGATACATTATATATCTGAGGTAAGTGTTGGATTAACACTGTTTATTTTATTTTATGCTAATCAATTTTTAATTATTATTGGTTTACCATTTGATTCCCAAATATTATTTAGAATCTTGTTTTGACATTTAAAAAAAATGAAATTTGTACAGCGCAAGGGTTGCATACAGCTTTAAAGGTGAATACAGAACTGGTGTGCGATTTCATATAAAAAAGTCCTCTCGGCACGCCGGAAGGCGGAGGTAGATTTCACCGGACAAACTTGGGGATAGGCGAAAATAGGCAGAATATGCAGATTTTCGTAGAAGGATCAGACCTCATTTAATGCGAGAAGGTATTTTATAATTGGAGCTTAATTAACTTTGTTTTTCATTATATGCTTATTTTAAACATTTTATTGTCTTATGGGAACAGTAACCTTCTTGTCATTTGGGGTCCATTTTTATACTTGTGGTCACACTATCCTTATGCAAGGTTTCGACACTGATGTGTAACTATGTAACGGTCTGTTACTTCTTCACGCAAAATTATATCTACCGCAGAGATTTTGGTTGGTTCCTCAGTTTAGGGGCTGCGACAACGCGGTCATGTTACCCCGTGTACTTTGGGATGGCTGTATTAGTCTGTAATTCAGGTAAGGACTGCAGACGGTCAATTTCAAGCAGTAGTTACTAATGTTGCTACCAGGTACTACCGTCAACGACACCTAGCTGTGAACTTGGCTACTAGATGCCACCGCAACCAGCAACTAGCAACGAACGTTGGAACTTCCCCTCCAAAGGAAAGCATACTGAGGGATTTTTAGCGCTCTTAGAAAATCCGACGACTTCGGCCGGCTTTGAACTCGCGACCTTGGGCATAGACATTCAGCATGCTACCAGTTACGTCATCGAAGCCGCTTCACACTTAGATGGAAATCTGAATCTGATCTCGTGCAAGTTCGTTATCTTGGCAACGTCTGATGGCTCATCCCTCATCAATTTAGTAGTGTTGCCATGGCAACCACTGATAGGTCTTGGCATTTTCTTATAATTCCGAAATTATTTTTCTCATCCCTTGGCATAATGGTGGGTTATATCAAAAATTCTTTCAGACAAAAGTTTTAGGTAATTATTATGGGAATATTGTCCATTTTGTACGGTTTTGATATTGTGCCTATTAAGAGAGATATGATTAATGTTTCCCGAAAAACCCACTTTTTCCCACCCCTTTGGTCAATGGTTGGTGCTATAAAAAAAACTCTTCAAACATACATATTTGGGCTTTATCCGACACATAGTATGAATGTTGAACGGATTTGATATTTCACATATTAAGAGAGTTATAGCAATATTTCACTTTTTCGAAACAAAAGCCCCCCATTTTCACCCCCTTCGACCGATTTAGCCCAGTAACGAACTCGACCGAGATGTTATAGGTATACATATTCGGTAAAAAATTCAAAGTGATTGGTGCAAAATTACGGCAGTTATCGTGTCCACAATAAACTGATATACATATATACATATACATACATAAATTATATATAACTTTTGAACTGACGGTGGTTTTGGGGTCTGGGGGATGTGAAACGCGAAGATATGTCGAAATTTTCCGGAAGTCGAAACATGGTACCCATTGCAATAGTTAGCTTTCTAATGAAATCTACCTCTGGTGTGTTCCTCAGTTTAGGGGCTGCGACAACGCGGTCATCTAACCCCGTGTACTTTGGGTGAGTGTAGAATCTGTCTGATACACGGTGTGAATTGTAATGGCTGTATTAGTCTTAATTCATGTAAGTACTGCAGACGGCCAATTTCAAGCAGTAGTTCCGAATGTTGCTACCAGGTACTACCGTCAACGACACCTAGCTGAGAACTTGGCTACTAGATGCCACCCCAACCACCAACTCGCAACGAACGTTGGAACTTCCCCTCCAAAGGAAAGCATACTGAGGGATTCTAGTGCTCTTAGAAAATCCGACGACTTCGGCCGGCTTTGAAACCGCGACATTGGGCATAGACATTCAGCATGCTACCAGTTACGTCACCGAAGCCGCTTCCCACTTTGTCAGGCGGCTTCGGTGGTGTAGTCGGTAGCATGCTGAGCTTCTATGCCATAGATACCGGGTTCAAACCCGGCCGAAGCCGTCGGATTTTTTAAGAGCGTTAAATATCCCTCAGTAGGCCTTCCTTCGGAGGGGAAGTAAAGCCGGCGGTCCCATGTCATAGATTTATGGCATGTTAAAGATCCTTCCACTAATTGCACCTGTGTGAAGCTAAATTGGATAGGTTAAGAATGTATGCAACGCTCTTAGGTTTCTATGTTCGTTGCCAAGAGCCGACTGCGGCGGCGTCTAGTAGCTCAGTTCTGAACTTGGCCTCGTAGTCGTTGACAGTGGCGCTTGGCGGCAAAAGTAGGAACTATCTGAAAAATTGTTAGTTGCAGTACTTAAATTAACAAACAGATAACACACACTAATACAGTCATCACAATTAACACCGGTTATCAGACAGATTCTACACACACCCAAAGTACACGGGGCTACATGACCGCGTTGTCGCAGCCCCTAACCTTTAGAACCAACCAACCAACCACTTAGTCAGATGGAAATACTGAATCTGATCTCGTGCAAGTGCGTTGTCATGGCAACGTCTGATGGCCCATGCCTCATCAATTTAGTAGTGTTGCCATGGCAACCACTGATAGCTCTTAGCATTTTCTTATAATTCCGAAATCATTTTTCTCGTCCCATGGCGTAATGGTGGGTCATATCAAAAATTCTTTCAGACAAAAGTTTTAGGTAATTATTAGGGGAATATTGTCCATTTTGTACGGTTTTGATATTGTGCCTATTAAGAGAGATATGATTAATGTTTCCCGAAAAAAACACTTTTTTCCACCCCTTTGGTCAATGGTTGGTGCTATCAAAAAACTTATTTGACATAAATTTTTGGCACTTATCCGACACATATTATGAACTTTGAATGGATTCGATATTTCACGTATTAAGAGAGTTATAGCGAAATTTCACTTTTTCGAAAAAAGCCCCCCATTTTCACCCCCTTCGACCGATTTAGCCCAGTAACGAACTCGACCGAGATTTTACAGGTATACATCTTCGGTAAAAAATTCGAAGTAATTGGTGCAAAATTACGGTAGTTATCGTGTCCACAAGAAACTGATATACATATATATATACATATATATATATATATACATAAATTATATATAAACTTTTGAACTGACGGTGGTTTTGGGGTCTGGGGGATGTGAAACGCGAAGATATGTCGAAATTTTCCGGAAGTCGAAACATGGGACCCATTGCAATAGTTAGCTTTCTAATGAAATCTACCTAAAAGGACGTTGAGCATAAAGAGACATTTTATATTTGCAGTAAAATGCAAGAGCTATTTATAGCCCATAATTTGGAACAGTGGTATGATTCCAATGTGATCAATGCCTTGTTTGCTAAATTTGATAAACTGCAACAAGGACCCAGTGGTCTTGCGTTAAACAAAATCCATTACTTCAAATCAACATTTGTCATTTCAACCCATTAAATGCTGGGTCTAGCTATATTAAAACACCACCAGCGATTGCCTGCCGGAGAGCGGTGGTAAATATTGAAAATTTTGACGATGATTGCTTCCTGTGGGCTGTAGCTGCGAATTTGCAGCCAGCACAACGTCACTGTGAGAGACCAGGAATGTACAAGGCCAAGTTTGATGAATTGAAACAAACTTAAAATTTAACTCGAGAATCGTTCCCTATGGACTTAACCGATATCCATAGGTTTGAACTAGATAAACACGACGTTTCGTTTATGGTGTATGGCCTGAATGTTAATGAGATTGTGGGTCCTCTTTATGCCACAAAAGAGCCAAAGCGACATCACATTCATCTTTTATATCTGTCTTACGGAGAGGTGAATCACTATTGCCTCATTAAGAGCTTAAGTAGATTGCTAAGCAGTCAAGCGTCCAAGCATGGACATAAAACACACATTTGTGACCGTTGCTTGCAATATTTTACAACCCCTACACTTTTGAAACGTCATAGGGTAGATTGTGTTTCTCAGGAAGTGGTGTGATTGATATTGCCACAAGGGGACAAGGCTATGTTAAAGTTTAAGGACATTCATAAGCGTGACACTGTTCCCTATGTGGTGTATGCAGATTTCGAAGCACTCACTTCACCCATGGCGGGATGTGAACCAGATCCCACCGTTAGCTCAACCACACCCAATCAAAAACATGAACCCTTTGCCATAGGATTTAGTGTGGTGTGTGCCTATGACCCCACACAATCCGTTTACAAATACCGTGAGGGGCCAGATTGTGCCAGATGGTTTTTGGATGAACTTGTAAAGTTGGCCGACCATGTACAGGGAATACTGGACCACCCAGTACCCATGAGCCTATCTCCAGAACAGCAGCAGCGGTATGAGCATGTCACGACATGCCATATTTGCGAAAAGCCACTGATCAGTGCTGAAGACACCGTTCGTGATCACTCGCACTTTACGCGAGAGTTTCGTGGAGCTGCGCATAGTAAATGCAATTTGAACTTTTCAGCTCCTCGTTTCATCAGTGTCTTTTTCCACAATCTGGCGAATTATGACATACAGTTTTTGATTCGTGAATTGGGTCATGTCAACAAGGGCTCGTTTACCATTATCCCCCAAAACCATGAGCGTTTTACAGCCCTGACATGGTGGTTAAGTGACTTTAGCATTAGATTTTTGAATTCCTTTAAGTTTATGGCATCCTCGCTAGACAGACTTGTGAATGGCTTGAATGAGGAGGAATTAAAACATACCAGAATGCATTTTAATGATCCTGAGCAATTTCAATTATGCATTCAGAAAGGTATATTTCCCAACGATTTCTGCAACAGCTGGGACGTGTTAAAGCAAAGAAAACTCCCACCACAAGAGAAATTATACTCAAAACTAACACGTAGTACCGTTTCCGATGAAGACTGTGCACATGCATGTAACGTTTGGCGAGTGTTTGGCATTAAGACGCTAGGTGAATATGCTATGCATTACCTAAAACAGGATGTATTGCTGCTCACCGATGTGTTTGAAAAATTCCGTGAGTTCTGTCAACACATTTACAGTCTTGACCTGGCTCACTATTATATGAGTCCTGGGCTCTCGTTTGATTCCGCATTGAAATACACTCAAGTGGAATTGGATTTACTCACTGATGTAGACATGGTTCTATTCTTTGAAAAGGGCATTCGCGGTGGCTTTGTGTCGCTTAACCAGCACCATGCCGAAGCAAACAATATCTACATGCCTAATTATTCACCAGACAAACCAGAATCGTACTTAATGTAATATGACGTGAATAATTTGTTTGGCTACGCCATGAGTCAACCATTGCCCTATGCGCATTTTGCTTGGCTGACAGACAAACAAGTGTCAGAATTTGATGTGATCAAGGCTAGCCAAGAAACAGGCCGTGGATGTGTCTTAGAAGTGGATACTGTATATCCCTCATCCTTGTAAGATGAACATGCCGATTTCCCACTCTGCCTTGAGCAAATGGTTCCCCCTGACAATAAAGTGAATATTGAAAATCTCATGGGTACACTTTACAACAAAAATCGGTATGTGCTACATATCCAAATGTTGGTGCAATGCCTCGCCCAAGGCTTGGTGTTGATGAAAATCCATAGAGGTATTTCTTTTGCTCAAAAAGCATGGCTCGAGCCATACATGCAACTCAACACAGAGCACCGTCAACTCAGCAGTTTGAAATTAATTATTTTAAATTAATGAACAACTGCATCTATGGCAAGTCCATGGAAAATGTCCGCAAATACCGTGACATTAAATTGGTCAATGTCTGGGAAGGACGTTACGGTGCCCGGCGGTACATTGCCAAGCCGAATTTCAAATCGATCAACTTTATCGATGAGAATTTGGCTACTATTGAATTGAGTAAGACCAGCGTGAACATGGATAAGCCCATTTACTTGGACCAAGCCATTTTAGACTTTTCTAAATGGGTCATGTATCGATTCCACTATGAGTTTGCCAAACACCATTTTGAGGACGTCTCTCTTTTGTATATGGATACGGACTCATTTATTTACCACATTCGCCACTGCAACCCCTATGACATCATGAGGCAGTATAGCGACTGGTTCGACACCTTATCCTATAGCGCTGACAACGTGTTTCAGCTACCCATAAAAACAAGAAGGAAATGGGCGTTTTAAAAGATGAATGCGGTGATTCCGTTATGACGGAATTCGTAGGTTTGGCCTCGAAAATGTATGCTTATCGCACACTACACTGTAAGGGAGCCTAAAGAGCAAAAGTGTAGGTGTGATTTTTCTGTTTGTTCGTTTAGGGACATGGCTTTTTTGTAACTAGTAGATTTAGTATTTTGTAAATATTGGTTTTTGTCATTGTAAATAGTAGATTTTGTAAATAGTGGCAACCAACTTGGACCTTTTGCTCTTTAAAAAGTTCTATGCAACCTTATTTTTATTTTTATTTTAAATTTAACGGAGTTGGGAATTGGAAAATGGTATATAGTTTGATTCTTTTAAAGCTGTACAAAAGTGTTATTTGTATTTTTTGTGTGAATATTCAATGAGTAATAGTTTTTTGTAACTTTAATGACTAATATTTATTTTTGGAATGTAAATGGTAAACTAAAAATTTCTTTTGGGATGAGTGTGCATGTAGAGTATCAGCTTTTGGGAATAAATAATGTGGTTGTTTTTGTTCCCAATGACAGGTATGATTGTGTGTAAATATATAAGTAGATACAGAAAACTCGTGTGTATGTATGACCAGAGCAAACACGGTGAGGTAGAGTGGGTGGGTGGGTGGGTGGGTGGGGGAAATTGTTACTTATATATATTAAATGGTCAATAGTCATTTTGTTTTCAATAGTTTTGTTTTCTTTAAATGTAGCGGTCAATAGACATTATTTTTGTAAAAACAGTCTTACCTGCAGTAGTCGTAGACCTCGACGTTTCTCAAAACACACATAAACACATTGCAGCATCACCATGGCCAAGCACTCACATCAACATCATTGACAAATCTCAACTTTCAACATACAACAAATGGAAAAATGTGTAAACAACAAAATGGGAAATCCATGTTTCGATATCACCAAAAAACGCAACACTTAAAACGGACATTTTTAAAAACTGGAATTGACCATGTATGAAATATGAACATTCAGAAAAACTTCAATCGGACATTGTTTAATAAGTGTAATTAACAAAATGGAAAATCCATATCATCAAAAACACAAGACTTGAAACAGACATTTTCATAATCTGTAAATTGCAAATTTGGCAAATGGCAATGTGTGAATTCATCGTGTGTGAAATGTGAAAATGAAAAATCAGCCCATCAACATCATGAATTTTAAATTAAATAAAACATCGTGCTCTGGTAAACCTTTGTTTTTTTTCATAACCATAGGGAATTGACAGAAGAAAATAGAATAAAAAAACACATCCCAATTCCTCACTCCTCAATTCCTCAATGTTCATGTCCACGCATCATCAACTTTCCTTTCATAGCACTCATCACAATCAGGGCTGCCATCCTTTCACACACTGAGGCATCACAGGATGTGAAACGTTGTTTAGCTTTTTTCAATAACAATTTATCTGCCACATGTCTTAAACCAGGATGCCTATGGCGATAAGGAAGGTCATTTTCTTTGCATGCTTGATCCAAAACATTAATGAGTACATCACCACGCTGCAAACGTTTTTCAAGATGAGTTCCAGGGCCACAAAAACGATAACCTGGAAGATGGATTTCAAAATGTAAGTATTGAATAATTACTTTGTCAATGACGCCATTGCCAGTACAGGTCTGGCATATCCTTTTCCATGGATGGTGAAAAGGATTGGTCCTCCTCCTCCTCTGTGGACGATGTTTGTGTTTGTTGTTGTTGTTGCCTTTTCTCGCCATGACACCCGTGGAATGATTCAACAAAGTCTTTACACGGACTTGTATGACCGTGATACAGTTTCACAAGCTGACAAGTCGCGCACTGACGCATAGAGGGTATTTTTGCCATGCCCACTTGCTTATGATGATCGTAATCCGTACAGGCTTGCAATTCACTCAACCCGGGGTCTTGAGTCCATGATTTTGGTACATGTTGCCAGATTTCTTTCACCGCATTGGCGGCCACATAATAAATGAACGACTTGGGCAGCGCTAAGAGTTCCTCTTTGGTAAAACTGTCTAGTTTTTTTTGCACACGAAGAAATTGCAGATGGCTTTGTCCGTAACATTGCCTTTCTCCATGGTATCACGTGTTGTAGATGTTTACACGTCGCTTGTAGAAATCTCACTGGCGTCATTCACAGGTAAATCTTGAGTTATAATTTTGTTCAACAACTCCCAGCAGGCATGGGTGGCTAACCAATGAAAGAGACCCCACGCATGCGATAGGGCTGTATGGGTAATTTTGCCGCAGAGACAAGTATCCATGAGCGTTTGCAGGGAGGGGAAGCCCAAGTCCATGAGGTCGACACATTGACAGTGAGACGCCAAAAATGGTTGCAACCATTCACGTTTTTCATTACCTTTCACAAATACCACATTGGCCGAGGACAAGTGCGCTTTCATGATCACGTCCAAATATTTACAGGAAATGGTTTCTCGATTCCAGTCTAGTTGCCTGTGATTTTCAATCCACACGGTTTGTTTACGATCTTTTTCATAAAACAAATCAAAAGCATGGGGCGGTTTAAATTGCAAATGCGTAGCTTGCGATATCCAAAAGGTGGTACAATCGATTATGGCCACTTGTTTAAATATAAATTTGTTGTCACCAATTTTAAACCCTAGGCAATCCACAATGAGTGTACGCAACATTTTGACGTTTGCCTGGACCAAGTTCAACTGACAACTGACTGACCATTGGCCACTAAAGTCTACCCATGACATGGACTTACCTGCCATGCTAGTTTGAAAAAATAATTGAGGTAATTTTTTTTTCTAGTGTGACCTCCTGGGAGGCCGAGTGCAGGTCTTTCTAGTCGACGCCCGTGGGCGACCTGCGCGTCGGGATGAGAGATGGAATGGATGATGATGAATGAAACTGGGCAAGGATGTGGAAAGAAGCGGCCGTGGCCTGTCAGAAGGTACCGTCCCAGCATTTGCCTGGTGTTGAAAATGGGAAACCACGGAAAACCATTTCAAGGACGGCCGAGGTGGGGCTCGAACCCACGCGTCTACCGAGTCAGCAGAAAGCTTGGCCCCATGACCTAATGCTGCGTTTTAGCGAGCGTAGCCACAGCTGTCGGTGAGGTTAGGGTAGGACAGGGGGACATGAAAATATAAGAATTTAAGAATTACATCATTTTATTATCACAACACGTCTTACAGGCTTTTGTCATTTTGGGATAAGGACGATACCAACAGATACAAAAATATAGTCTCTTGTGTTTGTAACGTCCATAACACCGATGATGTCCCAATGTCTTTAAAGTAGGCGTTTTTGACGGTGAGCTGCTCACCGATGCACCGTTGACACCCTATAGTCCGCACGTATCGTAACTTGTTTTTTTCATCACCCAGAGGCACAAGTGAGGGGTAGCTTGAATGACAGGGTATATTTCCCACCTCCATTCTGCACAGGTAGGGGCAGGCAGGTGACCATCGCTCTCTTGCCATTGGTCTATGGTGAAGGGACAAAAGGCGCATTTCACTTCATCTCTTGTAAATAATAGAAGCCAGCGGCCACCAAGGCTTGAGAGTGTATGAAAGGCACCGGTCACGTTGCAAAAGTCTTGAAACGTTGTTCCTCAGAGTTTAAATTCATGGATGTGACGTCTCTTGAGGCTTTAAAGCAAGGCATGACTGAGTGGCTTGACGTGGGTTGACTTGTTATTTATACACTCGTCACTTTGATGGACAGTGGATAATAGTTGACTTGTTTGTAATGAATAATCAAACAGTTGGCCGTCGTATTGGCTGGTACATTGTCATGCGTTTCAAAATCTATTCGAATGTCAATATTGGATGGCTTTACAGACTCTTCCAGGTAAGAACAGTCAAAGAAAATCAGTGGCGCCCTTGTCTTAAACGCTTGGGGCAGCAGCAACGGGCTGTTCTCTTTTTGATAATACGACCATCGAAATTTAGAAAACAAGTCATACAGGGGACCAAACTTATTTCTTGAAAAATCCAAATCCTGTCCTTCATAGGAAAACACAGCACCATTGAGGAAAAGACGTGCATTTCTCAATTGCAGGTGATCAAATTGCGTGGCATCTTTGGTTTGTTGATACTTGTTGTTCGTTTGAAAACCCACGATGATGTAGAGAGGTCTCTCTGTATAGTGGGCTGATTTTACAGACCAACTGTGTGTGTTGGTGGTGGGCAATAGCAGGTACTCATGGAGTGCCCAGCTTCTAAATACCATGGGTAGAGGCATATCTCTTTCTACCATTTTGAGTATGTCCAGTTTTTTGCTATCGTCAAGGGTCACATGGGGCACTTTCCATAGCAAGCGTTGTAGTTGAATTTTTGAATCAATGGGGGCATTGTCGGCTCCCTTGAGTGCATTATTATCACTCCTGTCTCTCACCAGATAAAGCACTTGCCTTGCGTTGACCATAATGCGCTGGTGATTTACGGCAAAACCTAAAATCAGTTTAAAAGGTAAATACCAGTAAAGGTCCCATCGGTGTGTACCATCCAGTCATTGGTCGAGTCAGGGCACCAACCCGCCATGCATAGTGTTTTGCCATCTTCCTCACTGTAAGAGGGGGTATAGTTTCATGACTCTGGAAATACCCACATTTCGAGTGCTAGCCACCACGATATCGTTAATGGCATACCGCACCTCAGAAAACAGAAAGGTCAAACCATGGTTGACCAACTTGGATGTGGTGCGTGTGGAGCCATCGGCTTTCGTGAGCCGACCTTCAATCTGAATGACACTTTCATGAGGTAGGGTGTAAATATCTTGGTTGTTGATAACAAATTGAATTTCATCATTGTTATTGAGTCCAGGTGTTTGAGCTTGATAGGAATGGAGATCAATTCTTACCACCCCGGGTTGCTCCTTAATACGGTTCGCTATCTCTAGGATAGAATTCATCATGGGGGTTGACGTGGTAACCCAAATGCTGTAAAATTTGCTTGTCTTGAGATGTTAACGTGTATTCACGTGGCAAACAACTAACACCATTCCTATACGGTGTCGTTGCTTTATACACAAACTTCATAGTGGCTTTAGCACCAACTTGTAAGTCACTGGTGTGGTAGAATCTAGTTGAATGAGTTGTTGCTCTCTATTGATCAGTCTTAATGTTATGTTACTAATACCATCGACAGGCACAGAACGAAAAAGCACCACTGGAGGGTTTTCACGAATAATATAGCCATTGGGCGATGTCACAACAAAGTCATAAAGCGAATGCGATGGTTCTTGATTGGTGTACACTTGGCTATTAATGTTACACGTCACCGACATATGATGGTCCTCAATGAATTTTAATTCATGGTCTGATTCATGCTTTTTGTTGGGCTCCAACACGCGTTGACTGACGGAAAGGAAATTGAGCGAGTTGAAGTATAGTCACAAATGATGGGGGGAGCAGAGGAAGATGTTCGAAGCCGTATCAGGAAGGCAAATGGTGCCTTTGTCCAGCTCTACCCCATCTGGAGAAATAGAAACATTTCCAGGAAGACCAAGCTCCGCCTTTCAATAGCAACGTAAAGTCGATTCTTCTCTACGGCTGTGAAACTTGGAAAGTCACAAAACCGATCAACAATCAGCTACAGGTGTTCATTAACAGATGTCTGCGTCGCATCATGAATGTGAGGTGGCCGGACATAATCTCAAATGAAGATCTTTGGACTATCACCAAGCAACAACCGATTAGCATCAAGATCAAGGAGAGGAAATGGCGCTGGATTGGTCACACACTAAGGAAGCCGGACGGAGCTATTGAGAGGGCGGCGCTAGACTGGAATCCTCAAGGCGCCAGGAAGCGAGGTCGACCTAAGAAGACCTGGAAGAGGACGATCGAAAATGAAATTGCAGAGGTGGACAAGAACTGGAGTCAAGTGAAGAGAATGGCCAGGAACCGTACTGCGTGGAGAAATTTCGCCAAGGCCCTATGCTCCGGAAGGAGCGGCAGGAATTAACACACCAACACGCATGGTTTAAATCCTAGTAATGGACCAATGGAATCGGGGCGTGTTTTAAAGTCAATTTTGGACATGGATAAAGTATTGCAGCAACTAGTGTTGGTAATTCCTACAAGTTCAAACTTGCGCGTTCCATCGAGAAATGACTTTAAACCATATTCATTGATCAACACCACATAAATGTGTTCATAAATATCATCGATCGTATATCCACCAGAGTTCAGGGTGAGCACAGAATCATCATAGTAAAACTTGTTTTTCTCATTTTCACGTATGTTGTATATTCTATTGTACGTTTCAAGTGAAACAAGTCCTAAACCATAGGGTTTTTCACTCAATTCGATGGGCGGGTAAAAGTCTAGGCTGACTTCAGGTCCACGTCCATGCAGCGTAAACGTATTACTTTCTGCCGACATACTGGTGGCGTTTTAGCTTATGCAGCGTGTTATATATAAAAATTAAACACAAACGTCCACACTGTTGGCTGTGAAACGTTTGCTCACGTTTCACATTATAATATATCTTGATCCTGTTTCCAAAATAGGTCACTAGTTCCATGGGCGAAGGCAAATTCTCAAATCTGTCAAAGTACCATACGGTGGATCCCTCTTTGACATAAGCTACATAATGCGTTCCTGGTCCTCGGTGAACATCCAAATTGATAACAGCGCATTCCTGTTTCCAGGGTCGTGGGGAAAATTGGTTTCGCATAAACACACCTCGAAAATGAGAATGATTTAGTTGTTTAGCATAGCTTTCCACTTGTTGATGCGTCAGGGCATGTCTTGCTACGGCTGAGGTTAATTTTTTTTTAATACTTCGAAATGTTGAAATCCCAAATCCTTGTTGATAAAAGGCTGGCTTTAAATTGGCATTTCTAGCCCCCATAGCAATCGCCTCCATCGTTTCATTATGCCACTGACTTTCTTTTAGTTGTTGCTTGCCCTGCTGCGTGGCTTTAATGGTTTTCGCCACTGCACTGGCACCGCCCAAAAGTGAACCCAGAGCAGCCAGACCGGCAAATAAAGCTGGTAAAAATCCCGCTCGTTTGGGAACGGGAATCACTCGCCTTTGTTTTGAACCCTGTCGCTGACGTTTTGGAATAACACGTCTCTGTGCTGCTCGAAGGGATTTCCTTATGGTCAATACATTATTTTTTTATTTCTTTTATTTCGCAAGGGCTTGTCCACGAATGTCTTAAGCCCAGGCTTTGCCAAGGACAGGGTCTTATTTTTAGTCTTTTTAGTCTTTCTCACCACATACCTTTGTTTCACCATGATGATGACCAACAACCTTTCACAAGAAAGTTTAAGTCGCAACTAACGTCAGATTGTTATTTCATGGCTGTATATTCCAATTCCACATAAAGTGGGAAATCGTTTATGGTTTTTCCCGCTTGCTTTTCATCCCATGTCAACATGAGAAGAAAGGACAATTCGTCAATTGCATTGACCATTTCATGTTTATAGACCAACATCCTATGACCGTTTATCTCTACAAATATATGATTTTCATCAGGCATCGCGTATTTGATGTGAATGGTTCCATCATAGTGTAATCGATAGTGGCTTAAACACGAAGAAAGCACATAGGTCAAGTGCTGGTCATGGCTAGCGGTAAATTGTTTCTGTCATTCACAGGTTTTTCATTTGTCAGATACACTAACAATACAGATGGGATAAATTGATAAAGCATTTTCATTGCATAGGTCACGTAACGCTTGGTACAGGTATCGTCTTCGTCTTGCGGGTCTTCCACATTGAATAATGCGGTGATGATTAGCGCTATAGCCATTCACCGTAAGCTGAGGCACTGTGTCATAAAACTCATACACTTTGTTGTGCACATACTTTTTTGTAGTAACGTCTGTAGACACTTGAGGATGTTTTACGTGGGTTAACCGCTGCCCCTTAAAGTCATAATCTCCCTGTTTAGTGCATGGCACTACTGACCTATCCACATAGTGTTTATTAGCAGGATCTCTTTCTGGTTTAGGATCATGTATGGGGACAGACCTAGCTTTGGCATTCAACGCACGTCCAAAGACATCCATCGCCAACCTGTAGTACGAGTCTACTGTTTCTATGACAAGGCTCGGTGCCTTGTATATAGACAGCCTACTAGCCTGTCTAAGCCATAGTTGAAATGAAGATTATTAAGCAGCAAGAGT
The DNA here is from genome assembly GCA_946902985.2 of Meconema thalassinum. Lineage (NCBI taxonomy): Eukaryota > Metazoa > Arthropoda > Insecta > Orthoptera > Tettigoniidae > Meconema > Meconema thalassinum. The sequence goes on from OX336396.1 coordinate 170,009,057, forward strand.
CATTCCCCATGGGGGACATGGTTTCCCATCTCGGTCCTACATCACGTGAACAAAGCCATGGTTCAGTGTATCCATCTTCCATTCGCTGCATCATTGTTGGACCTTCCGGCTGTGGAAAGACCAATCTTTTGCTAACGCACATCACAGCGCCCAATGGTCTGCGTTCTCAACATATTTATATTTTTGCAAAATCTCTCTACCAACCCCTCTATGTGTTTCTAGATCAAGTCATGTCTGGATTAAAAAATTAGAATATGGGTTATTTCACATTTTACATGCAAGAAAATGTTATTTCACCAGATGAGGTAAAGCCTGATTCACTCATGATTTTCGATGATGTATCCACTGAACGACAAGGCATAATTCAAAGCTATTTCAGCATGGGTCGAAACAAACATATCGATTGCTTCTATCTTGAACAAACGTATTCTAAAATGTCCAAACAGTTGATTCGTGACAATGCCAATGTCATTGTTTTATTTCGCCAGGACGAGAGGAACAGTCGTCACATTTATAATGAACATGTGTATCCGGATATGAAGTTTCAAATATTTACTGAGTTGTGTGCCAAGTGCTGGAACACTCAACGTCATGCCTGTTTGGTCATTGGCAAACAAAGTAAACTCAACCAAGGACGATATCGCTTAGGATTTGATCATTTTATTGCTATTTAAGGCACTATCTCATTCCCTGCCAAGCCATTTGTCAAGACACCATGGCGTTAGCAGAGAGTCAATTGAAAAAGGATATTATTAGAGCAAAAAAATACTATTCGCCAAAAGTTTCGTCAATTGAAACGATCACGTGCAGATCATGCTTTGTTTATTCAACAACATTTAGCACCTCCACTAAAAGCGATGTGAAAACCCTCTTTCAAGCCATCTGAATCGCTACCCACCGTTTCACAAGCAACTCAGACGCTGCACGAAGACCCTGAGGAAGAAGAAGTGGAACAGGAACAGGAAGATTTGACTACTGTTAGCGAAGTTGGGGATGACGAGGAACAAGTGTTTATGCCTCAAAAAAAGGCCGCACCCCTTGCAGAGTTTTTAAGAAAAAAGAAATCCTTCATGTTCGAAACACCTTGCCCTTCCAGATCGTCTCCGTTTTCACAACTCTTGGCCACCCCTCAACATAAAGCTCAACTGAAAAACATTTTAATAAAATATTATGGATCAACACTGGAACCCTATTTCACCGATCTATTTATTGGAAACACAGATACCACGTATGGTGTTCGCTATGAGGATGATATTTTTAAAATTGGTGATTCATCGATTAAATTTGCTCGTACTGAAGCTGTCATTAAGAACATCAATTATAAATTAACGCCAGGACTTTTAAAGCTGCTCTTCTCTCGAACACCCTCTTCCCATGATTATACACCAGAGGATCTTGGCAAATATAAATCCATTTTATTGGACACCCATGCCCACAAAAGACAGTATGATCCCACTCAACAAGTGAATGCCAATATATCTCAAAAATATAAAACCATCATTGCAAAAATATTTCCCACCAGTCAAAGTGGTCGTCGTAAAACGTCAGCTTCGGGAGTGACATTTAAACCATTAAAACCCCTTGTGGATGTTACCTACTGGCACAATCCCAATAAGCTCGTCCAGTGACTACAGCTGTTGTATGCTTCACGTCAAGCTGGCCATACCGGTCACGATTGGGAAATTCAAGAAATTGAACAAGAACTTCGAAATGCCAAAATTATTGTTTAAGCCCTCACCCATTAAAATGGGTATTTCTCATGAGTTGCATCGCCCAGCTAGGCGTCACTATCCGCGACTCAAGGTGATTTCACGTGGTGTGGATGAACTTTGGCAGGCTGACTTGGTTGAAATGATAAACTATGCTAGCGTTAACGACGGTGTACGCTATATGTTGAACGTCATTGATGTGTATTCCAAAATGACCTTTGTTGAAGCTGTGCGTCGCAAGTCTGGTCCACTAGTCCCCAAGCCCTTTCAACATATTATTCAACAATCCAAACCTCAACCTCAGTTACTACAAACCGACCAAGGGAAAGAATTTTTCAACAAAGATTTCTCCAGTTTTCTCAAATCTAAGGATATTCACCATTACACCACGTACAGCAATCTCAAAGCCAGCGTGGTTGAGCGGTTCAACCGAACATTGAAAACGCATATGTGGAAAGCCTTTACTGCTCAGGGCACTTATCGCTGGTTGGCCATGTTACCAGAGCTAGTGTCACGTTACTATGACACCAAACATAGAACGATTGGAACCAAACCACGGCTCGTGACCAAAAATATTCAGCGATTGGATAAAATGTTTAACCCCATAAAACAGCAGATCCTAAACGTCACCGACTGAAAATTGGGGATTTTGTTCGTCTGAGCACATAAGGGCTACATACCTCAGTGGGGGACTGAACTATTTCGAATTCGTCAAGTCAACTTGGACAGCCCTGTCACCTATTTACTCCAGGACCTCAACAATAAACCCATAAAAGGTAGATTTTATCTCCATGTACTTCAGAAAACAGCGTTTCCTAATCATCATCTTGTGGAAAAAGTTTTGAAACAAAAAGGAAATAAACTATATGTAAAATGGCTAGGATTAACTCTACCTTTAATTCTCGGATCAATAAATTACATGTTGTGTGAACCTATGCACTTTTTTATTTATTTATTTATTTTATTGAATCATGTTGTACGAAAGCTCTGTTTACAGCGCTCCGCACTTCGTGCATGTCCATACATGTTTCTCTTTTTCTCTCCTCACCTGCGTCTCACTCCTTCACTCAATGTTGACATATAACTCGTTCAGCTATAGGCTGTCATGGATTCTCCACTCCTCCCCTCACCTCTCCCCGCACCTCTGGCCCCACCCCCTCACCGCTCTGCAGTGGTCACGAGACTTCCTGTTCTCTCTTTGTGTTCACCCTTTCCCCTCTCTCCCCTTTCCTCTCTGCGGGGCCCTGCCTGCTGCTGCTAATGCTGCTCTGCTCGGGGCCTGGCTGACAGGATGTGAAATATTAACACCATTACAGAGTTGCCACATTGTTCCACCTGTTATCGCTACTCAACCGTGTTGTCAGCTTGACTGACATTCCATTCTCTTAGCTGTCCAGCCTGAGATTGCCAGACCCCAAACGGATTTATTCTTTCTTGGCTGCCAGTCAGACATACAAAACAAGTTCTTCAAGTTGTTGACACCTTCGCCTCATACCATTATTATTATTATTATTATTATTTGTCAATTACCTCATTACTAACATGTTTAAAGATTGTCATAATGGTTTTTCGAAATATTCGCCTTCATTCGTTTGTCATAACAAAATATCGGAAAGCGACCCCTCGTTCTATCGTTTTGTCGCCCCCTCCAAATAGCCATTTCCTGTATCCACCATGGCCAGTCATAGCCTCGTTGTAACATACGTCAAGGGCTACCGGCTCTCTGTCTACACTCTTTATTTTAAATATTAAAAAAGAGGTAAAAAAGTTTTAAAATGCATAGTTTTTTGTCCTGGAGACTTGACATTAATTTTCATGGTAGAGGGGGTAGGGACCATTCATTTATGTCAAACAAACTCTTTTGTAATATTCCTAGTTTCCAAAATATAAAAAATAAAAATTTGAGAGTTTTCAAAAAATGTAAAAAATAAAAAAGTTTTATTATAAAAAATAAAGATCATAGAGACCATTCGTTTCAACTATTGGACAACGTTCTATCAAGTTTGGTTTTCAAACTATCACCTACTTTCAAAAACAAACATTTTCAAAAAAATACGGGGTCCAGAGCGAAGCGCCCGTCAGCTCGAGTCCAACGACACCTCATTTGTTAAAATCCGATCAAGCGTTCGCGAATTATCGCCAATGTTCGCCAGAAAGTAGGCTATCATTTTTTTCCTCCTACACACTTGAAACTTTCTGTCTTCCTAGAGGGCATTGCGACCTATCATTTATGTTATACAAACGTTTTCCCAAAATTCACCGTTTCCAAAATAGCGCCAATCCAGAAAACGAAAATAAAAAATTAAAAAACCAAAATAAACACTAACACACTTTCTTAGCAAAGAGGACGTCACCCCAACGCCAACAACACCTCGTTCGTTAAAATCTGATCATGCGTTCGGGAGATATCGGCCAAGTTTATATGAAATAGGAGGTAAAGCAGAACCCCCATTCTAGCACTACTACAAGTTTTTATCCTAGAGACTTGAAATTTATTTTGAAGGTAGAGGGGGTAGGGACATTCCATTTATGTCAAAGAAACTTTTTTGTAAACTTGTTAGTTCCAAAAATATATGAATTTCAAAATTGAACTGTTTACAAAGAAACATAAAAAATAAAAAAGTTTTATTATAAAAAATAAAGGACATAGAGACATTTCGTTTGAACTATTGCACAACGTTCTACCATGTTTGGTTTTCAAACTATCGCTTACTTTCGAAAACAAAAATTTTCATTTCTTTTTTTTTAAATACGAGTGGTCCATAGCAAGGGGGGCGTCAGCTCGAGTCCAACGATATGTCGCATGCCAATATCGAACCAAGGGTTCGCGAGATATGGACTTTGCCCCTGAAAGTATTGCGGGTGAGTACGTGACGTCAGAGGGAGAGGTGGTGGGGGGTTTAAACCGGCACTGCTCTCCTACTCTTACTGTCTTAGGTCTTGTTGCAGTTTTCTGGCAGTTGCTGAACGACGCCGCAACGCGCAGATGGTCAGATATCGGCCATCTTGTGGGGTTGTCATGCGTCCACGACCTTATCCAACCCTCCTTGTGAACTGGCCTGTCTCATTGTTGCGTTTCAACAAGCGTTACTGACGGAGAGGTATTGAGATCCACAGCAACACGACGAATGGTCCATCCTTCCTGGATCAAAGCGACAGCCCTTGCGACTTGAACTCGTTAAGATGTCTCATGCCATGTGCTGGTTTACGTACAACGTGCTCAAATGACCGCAGTAGTCTGAGTACCTTACATTAACAAACGGACGCATCGCTATTCATTTTGTTTTGAGGGGTCACCTGTTAGTTTATAGTATGGCTGCGCCTACAGACGAATTATAACTTCAATTTTACATCCCCTGAGTAGCTAAGGTCTCAAGGCATTCTGTATGACCATTGGAACCCCATCTACAAAATTATCGTTCACATAACTTACCAGACGTTACCAAACATATTCCCCTAATACTTTTGAACTGATTAATATTGTTATAAATGGTATTGCTGTTTTCATTTTAAACTTTTGTTGGGAACTGTAGTTAATATGTATACAAGGCCGGGGTATAGAAAAGGCTAGATAATTTCGTCAAGAAAGTTGGACTTACAATTTAATATAATTTAACAAAGTTGCTAATACTCGAGCATTGGTACATGGATAAGTGCAAATACAACATTACAAATGCCAATGAAATCAAATACGAAAAAGCTATAGATAAGAGGTTTTAAACTTCTGGATCGTATATTTGCTTTCATTAATAATGCCTCAATATGTCCGAGCCCTCCCCCCCCCCCTTATTGCTGGGAGCCTACGGGCGTTCAATTAAAATACCCTGCTATGGCCATTGGCTTCAATTCGTATATAATAACAAGAAGTTCAGTAAAGAACATTATAGCCAACTTTCTCCTAAAAGCATGGGTATTGTTATAACTCTTTGTCCTTTTCAAGGAGTATAATTGAATGTTGGTTGTAGTAGCTTGTTGAAATACAACGTGTTATACGGATATTAAACATGAATATGAGGTGCCCTTTGCTAGTGTTACCTCTGTAAAAATGTCATTCAATTCGGTTTCACCGTGTTTGAATTGATATGGGGAATCGATTTGCACACATACATGGCCGCTATCTGCAAACTCTTGGGCTGATGACCTTCTAATTCAGCCAAAAGATGCTTCCCACAAAAAGATATGTTGTTGCAAAATTTGGTAGAGATCAAATGATTAGGTTAGTCGTAATTTGATTTAAGCTTTTAACATTTGGGTGGCCGCCATTCCGTTTCCGTCTAGATGGCGGTGATATAATACATGAAACTGAGGTGTACCAAATTTTGTTCAATTCGGTTTCACCGTGTTTGAAAAGATAGGGGAAATCGATTTGCACACATACATGGTCGCCATCCGAACATTATTGGGCTGATGACCTTATAGTTTGGTCAAAAGATTTTCTTCATACATAAAGGTATAATGTTGCAAAATTGGGTAGAGATCAGATGATTAGGTTGGTCGTAATTTGATTCAAGACTTTAACATTTGGGTGGCTGCCATTACGTTTTTGTCAATATGGCGGCGATATAAAACATGACACTGGAGTGCCCATTGCTAGTGCTACATCAGTACCAAATTTCGTTCAATTCGGTTTCACCGTGTTTGAATTGATAGGGGTATCAATTCGGTTTCACCGTGTTTGAATTGATAGGGGAATCGATTTGCATTCATACATGGCCGTCATCTGCAAACTATTGGGCTGAGGATCTTGTAGTTTGATCAAAATATGCTTCCAACATAAAGGTATGTTGTTGCAAAATTTGGTAGAGATCAGATAATTAAGTTGGTCGTAATTTGATTTAAGCTTTTAACATTTGGGTGGCCGCCATTTCGTTTCCGTCAAGATGGCGGCAATATAAAACATAACACTGAGGTGCCCTTTGCTAGTGCTACCTCTGTACAAAATTCGGTTTCACCGTGTTTGAATAGATAGGGGGAATCGATTTATACACATACACGACCGCCATCAGAAATGTATAGGGCTGATGACCTTGCAGTTTAGTCAAAAGATTTTTCATACATAAAGGTAAAATGTAGAAAAATTTGGTAGAGATCAGATGATAAGGTTGGTCGTAATTTGATTTAAGCTATTAACATTTGGGTGGCTGGCATGACGTTTTCGTCAAGATGGCGGCAATATAAAACATGACACTCAGGTGCCCTTTGGTAGTGCTACCTCTGTACCAAATTTCGTTCAATTAGGTTTCACCGTGTTTGAATTGATAAGGGGAATCGATTTACACACATACATGGCCACCATCTGAAAACTATTTGGTGGATGACCTTGTAGTTTGGTGAAAAGACGCTCGCCATATGACTGTATGTTGTTGCAAACTTTGGTAGATATCGGATGATTAGGTTAGTCGTAATTTGATTTAAGCTTTGAACATTTGGGTGGCCGCCATTACGTTTTCTTCAAGATGGCGGTGATATGAAACATGACACTGAGGTGCCCTTTGCTTGTTCTACCTCTGTACCATATTTCGTTCAATTCGGTTTCACAGTGTTCGAAATGATGGGGGGGGGGGGGAGGGGGGCAGACATTCAGGGTATACACACTCACACACACACACACAGATAGACACACATTTTTTAGCCCTATAGTGATCTCATAAGTCTACTTTCATTTTTTTTCCAAAAATCGAAAGTAGGCTAAAAATTATTGTAATATTTAGTAATATTCATTCATGATTTTTATTAAAAAGCAAATTCATCTACCATTTTACGGAAATATAAGAAAATTGCCATATTGATTAATATATAATTAGGCTAATTAAAATGCTCCACCATTCAATACAAATTCAATTCAAATGTTAGTACATGTTTCGATATACGATGATATCTTCTTCAGCGTTTATACAATATTAAAATGAAGGGGATAGCCTTACAAATAATTTGATTAAATAAATCTTCTAAATATTTAAATACGATTTAAAAGACACTCTGTAGATGGCTTTCCTAAACTGGTCATGTTAAAGAACCTTCCACTAATTACACCTGTGTGAAGCTAAATTAGTTTAAAAATGTAAACAACGCTCAGGTTCCTACGTTCGTCGCCAGGAGCGAACTGCGGTGGTGTCTAGTATCAATGTTCCGAACTAGTTGTCGTTGACGGTTGGTTTTGGCGGCAAAAGTAGGAACTACTTGAAAAATTCAAAGTCTGCAGTTCTTACTTGAATTAGGAAACAGATAACACACACTTATACAGTCATCATAATTAACGCTGGTTATCAGACAGATTCTACACACACCCAAAGTACACGGGGCTACATGACCGCCTTGTCGCAGCCCCTAAACTAAGGAACCAACCAAAACTGGTCAATGGAGCCATGATGGATGGTTGGGAAGTTGAAAAAATTCACAAATGGAATTGACATTTTTGTTAAGAATCTATGGAATATTTTCATTTGTTTACCTTACCTCCACTGTTAGTAAACAATTAACAGCAACTCCTCAGTCGGTCAATAGGTATTTATGGTCAATTTAATTAGGCTTAAAATGGCGGTGAAATATTATGTCCTATATGTGTGCCAATTTTGAAAGAAATGAAAGTTTGGAAGTTACTTGCAGTTAAACATTTAACCTATCAGCACGCGTAGAATGATGTTGGCAGCACTGTAGTATGCGGACCGTTGAGAATTAATCAGAGTTCTTATTATCTATATGCGTGTCAATTTTGGAACAGTTTCCATGCATACCTTCTAAGATATCCAATTCGAGTTCAAATTTCAATTATGTTTTTCAGCAGTTGGTAGCACTGACATCGGTTTCAAATATGCCCTTCAGATTTCATGGTTTATATTCTCACTCGTATCAAATTTGGTTTCTATAGCTGCAGCCACTCAGGAGTGTATAGGGTTGGGACTCTTACACAGACAGAAGGACAAACAGACACACATCTGCCCAGATTGATCTAATGGTTGGTTTATTTTCTTGTTTTGGTAAGCTAAACATATTTCTTTTGAAGAACGTATAATGATGATGCCTTTTAATTAATTAATTTACCATCCCACCAGTTTATTTACTCGTGTCAGGAAACATATAACTTACATCAATAAATAAAAAACACAAGGCTGCGCTTTCCACCTGAAGAAAAAGCAGTTTCTCAAGTTTCTGAGGAGGGTGTTATCTTGGGTCACTGCTCAACTCCTAAATATCTAGGAGTGACTCTGGATCGTGCACTCACCTACAAAAAACATTGTTTAAACACAAGGTATGTACACGCAATTGCATTTACCGTAAATTATCTAGTACTAACTCGGAGATACAAGCTCATACTATAAGAACTACTGCTTTAGCATTGAGTTACTCTGTGGCGGAATATCCATGCCCCGTTTGGTATAGATCTTGCCACAAGAAACAAGTAGATATTGCCTTCAATTAAATGTGCAGGCATATAACTGGTTACCTGAAACCTACACCATGTGATAAACTTGATCGCTTAGCAGGCATTGCACCCCCAGATATCAGACGTGAAATGTCAGCCAGATATGGAAGATCGAAAGTAGATATATCTGAAGCACATCCATTGCATGATTATAAACCTGCTCATCGGCGATTGAAGTCCAGAAGTAGTTTCCTGCATACGACTGAATGCCTGAAGAATCCATCTCAAACATCAAGAGTAAATGCCTGGAGATCTTGAAGCCTTCATATTTATGGGTGGGTAGACCCATCTGAAAGTCTTCCAGCAGGGTACGAAAAGCCATGGACTATATGGAAGAGTCTCAATAGGTTACGGGGTGGAGTTGGTAGATCTGGGACCAACATTAAGAAGTCGGGACTACCTTGTCAGTCGACCAGCTGTGTTTGCGGTGAAGAACAAACCATGGCCCACCTCCTCAACTGCGGCGTCTACCCTCTCCAGCGATCCATAGATGATCGAGTGAAGGCTACACCCAACGGCCGGGACATTGCAAAATATTGGTCCAACGTTGTTTAGTGAAATGTTCATCCTATTGATAGAAGACTACCTTTTTTAAATTTTATTTATTTAGTGATTGATCCCAACAGCAATAACTACACATACATCAATCTATATTTCTCGGCGGTGAAGCGGGGGATCTTTAACTTTCTTTTATCCTCCATTAGAAGCTGTATCCTCCACCTTCTTCATTCAACTGACCTTCCTATACAAGATGGGTGTCCTGGATTACTGCAATGTCTATGCCATATCTTCATAACTCTCTACCCACAAGGAATGTTCTCCTATCGGGTCTCTCATTTGCGGGGTCATGAGTGTCCTTTCGTTCCATCTTGCAAAATACGAGTATAATGATGCCATTGGCTGTCAATCGGTAAGAACAGTTGCAACCAAGCAAGCAAGGTGAACGAACTTGTAGTTGAATGTACGGAAACAATCGCAATTGCTATACAGCAGTACCGGGCGGTAATCGGCCACTGGCAGGTTAGAGTGAAGTGCGATATCGGTGATAGCGGGCAAAATCAAGGAGCAGATGGGAATGACGGTGTTGGCAGCGGTGGTTTTAGCGACACTGTTGATAATTGGAAGATTGGAATCAAGTCCAGGGCCTGGACAGTAAGGATGGCAAGAAATTCAAACAAGAAGTTCCGCGAAGAAATATACAGCCTATTTTCATATATCCTACTTATGCTAATTGCCTCTATCAACAGACAAAATTTAAGTTTGATTGCTGTAACAGATTCGTAGATATTGAGAACCGACTAAATATTGCGGATGATTGCCATGTTGGAGTTTTATATATGTACGTCTTAGAGTTATGTACTGTAACATAAAGAATATTGTGTACGTGTAGTATTCAAACTTCAATCGCATGATTAGGACACAAGAAGTAAAAGAGAGATTTTAAAACATCGCACAGCAGCCATCTTGTTGTTATAGAAACAATTTAAAAAAATAGATGCCAGTGGATTAACATTTGTATAATGATTTACTGTGCCAAGTGTCACTGCACTCGGATGGTTAAATTGCGAGAAATGACCATGTGAATATTTATACTTCGCGTCGCCGCCATGTTGGATTTGTGACCACCAGGTTATTGAAAGTCCTATATGTGAACTTATGTTCATAGCCCCTATCAACATTAAAAAATTCAGTTTGATTGCTGTAATAGATTCGTAGATATTGAGAACCATCTAAATATTTCGGATGGTCGCCATGTTGGATTGTTATATTTATAGGCCATAGAGACATGTATCATTAAAGGAAAATTATTGCGTAGGTTCATTATTCAAACTTTCACTTCGATCGCATGATTACTGACACGTTACCCCCCCCCCCCCCCTTTAGGCAAACTCTCTTGATGGATGGTGCTGGACCGTTTGCAATCATTTACCCTGGCTACCAGTTTGAAGCTGCTAATGAATACCATAACTAGGAAATGATATACTGATACGACTGGTAGACATATGATGTATTCAACAACATTTGAACATGGAAACACATAACATGACATGACATAAGAGATGTAGAAACATTAATTAGGGTACTTACTTTTAAACAAGCCCTCCATACAACTCCCAAAAACTTATCGTCCCACTTCAAAATATCCATCATAAAAAATGTATATTAGTCTTCAATACAGTGATCTCTTCAAGGGCAGTTACACATCGAAGTTCCATAAATGACATTCAGCAAAACATTTTCACTTCGCAACAATCTCCATATCTCTGGTCCATAGATACCTTTCACACATCAACAACAGTCTTTTCATCCAACTTGATAGTACTATAAGTCCGACAGTAATACAATTTATCTCACAATCAATCACAGTCGTAACATAAGATGAAATCAGACGTTTTGCTTAATATGTATCAACCAATGTGATCCTTTCATCTCCAGAATGTTTCCTTTCCTTAGTTCGACCCGTAACACCAACAGAATACGTTAGCCTATTCTTCATTATCCGTCAACTTGGTTCTCCAAAATTCATTTGCAGTGAACTTGACGATAATATCTTGTTTTCTCATAGGTTAAAATAATCACAGTCCAATGTTACATAATTAACACACTGCAAACATATACCAACGACTCTACAAATCTTCTTACAAACACTTCGTTACCTTCCTCCGTACCTTTTCCAAATCATCGTAACAGCTGATCGTTATCTCCCCACAACCACATAGTTGCAGTCATAATCTTTAACTGAAACTGCAAATGTATATCAACAACTGAACGAATCTTCTTGCAATATCTTTCGTTACCTTTCCTTGGTCATTTTTTCCCATCAACCTCACAGCTGATCGTCAACTAATTACTCCTTTCGTTGTTGTAAATCTTCAACAAAGTCCACCAGAGAACTCCCACGCAGTCCTGCAATACAATCATTCCAAGGGAACCAAGTTTTACGGAAACATCGAGTGAACTCTGTTTTCTGAGAGGCGAAAACATGACATAAATTCTCCTAGACATCTACTCCATAGAGAACACAAGCTAGCATTTTCCTCATACATTACCACTCATCCGTATTCAACATATCTTATCAACATAAAATAAACTTACTAGCGTTTCCAACGTCGTAATAGCTCCAGATCCATAATGTCATTACTTTCAGGTCACGTACAATCTCATAAGCCTACCACATATTGTACCCGATACCTAGTTGAGGCTATCGGCTACGCCAGTTGTGATCGAGCCATAGTTGAGATTTGTGGGAAAGGAGCAAAGATAGCGCTCAGATCGAGTCAGAAGAGTGGTAGGAAATGACGTAGGAGGCCGAGGGAGATGGAGCCACTACCCCTCAAACATATGGAATTATGGGAGAAACGCTGGATAATTGTAAAGATTAATTTGGAATAAAACCTTATCTAACCTCAGATGGGAAGGAAATATCAAGAAATCTTATTGACAATAACTTGAAGAAAGGTAGATAACTCCTTAAGTTATGTTATGACTTTATAGCCGAAATAGTGTGGTCGAGGTTAGAGCTGTGACGTCAGACAGTGGAAGGAAGGAGGAAGTCACGTGGTAGGTCAGGGCGAGACGGCCGAACGCAGTGACACCAGCGAAGAGAAGTATTCCAGCAGTCCAGCTGAGTAGATCAAATCGTGCTATAATAGAACAGTTTATAAGGCAGTGCAATACGGAAAGTTACGTGCGGGAGGGAGTCGCTAGGCGAGGCCTGCAATGCAGTATTCGGAGTTCGTTTTTGGAGCACACGCTGTCCATAGGGCAGGTCATACAAGCCGTTAACTTGAGCAAGGAAGCCGGTGTTCGGACACATGTTATTTCTACATCGCAGTCGTATTCACGTGAAACAGCAATGCTTTTACAAGCTTGCAATTTACCGAAGCAATACGCAGTATTACTCTAGGATTGAGAAACGTCATTTAAGCTACATTCTCAATGTATAACAGCACAGCGAATCAGTATAATGAGGCCAGTATTCAACCTCATATTACACAAGGACAGTGAAGCGGAGCGTGTCGTGCTGTGGGCGACATTTTGTTACCATGCGATAGTCAACGAATTGAACATTACTCTGACATTTTGTCAAGATTGAGATGTTAGGACTTGTGTTTCAACAGTCCAATTGTGCAGTCCAGTTACAATTATACACTTCTATTATGGACATTCAGATTGACTTGAACTTATTTCAGCAATATTACAGCATATTTCATAATGCATTTGAACCGAAATATTTAAGGCGACCATGGGGCCGTTCCAACATTACTGCTTTTGGCAAGTGAAAATATGTAAGCGTATGCACTTTGTGAATGATGGCACGAGCAGCATAATAGTTACATATCATGAACAGTTATGAAATATCTTAGTTACGAACGCAGATACAGGGTGTCTGACAAATCCGTACACTTTTAAAGCTACATTATTTTTCTACCAGTGCAATTCAGCCGCTGTGGAGACTAACATTATTATCGAATGCCAACCGAATAGTTTATGGAACAGTGGCGTGACATATTCGAGGAGTATGGGGTACTCTGTGTTTTTGAACTTTTGTGGAAGAGTTTGGACAATATCCATGATGGATAATCTTCAGTTCATCATGTCGTGCTAGGCGGATACGGAGACGTAATGGCATCTCAGAGCGATGGATTCGGTTCCTAACGAAGAGTATAAATATGACATCAAATTCACTTGGATGGAGTCAGGCGTTAGTTCAGTGGGTGATACAGCGTTTTCGCCGATCTTGCGAGAAATCTGTGACAAACACTTGGATTACCGACGATCTTTGAATTCTATTAACATCTGGAATATGAAGGTATTGTAAGAGTTATGGCATTACTGATATGATTTTTCATGTACACTGGGCACCTTACTGGGCATATATTTTAGTAGGAGTGCTACTATTATTTTTCGACATGGCTCAAATATTTTATTACTCCATTTGCTAAAATATGGTGTTACCATATGATATGGCAGGCACATTTATACACCGTTCTCACCATTGGTTGACTTGATTAGACAGGATTTGGTCTTTATATTTTTCTGTGAGGATAGTATTTCTTGATTATGGATATTTTTAGCGAGTGTTTCGAACTCGTGATCTGCAATTGGATAATTTGAATTTTTCGTCAGTTCATTGCATACTAGCGAGTATGTATAATTCATCAGTAGGGATTTTTATTGGATTGTTTGGTGATATTAAAATTTTATTCACTCAAGTGAATGCATATCGCTTTTATGTGACAAATAGAGTCTTGTTGATTCCAATCATGTACACTCACTCATTAGCCTACGAGATGGGGGCCTGTTACTCTGAGTAACTGTGTGGTGGCACTCACCTTACCTGTCGTTTTTAGGGAATTATCATCATAGTCTACGAGGCGGGGCCTGTTGCTCTAAGTAATTGTGTGGTGGTACTCACCTTACCTGCCAATCGAGGGTCTCATTTTATCATCCGAGTTGAACCGTTTTTCTTTTCCACCTGTAGTCTTCCCTTTTTTATCTTTTCTTCGGCGTGCCAATTATCGGAATTGTTCTCTTTTCTTCTTGGTTATTACTGGCCAGAATAGCCGAGCAGATCAGTGGAAATTTCTATAATTGCTGATCAAGGTTCGTTATAGTGATTTCTTACTATGCCGAATCGTGATTAGTGACACCTCTTTCCTTTTAACTTCCTTTTTCCGTCACCTGTGACAACCGTTTGTTTCTCTCTGGGCAGTCTTCTGTTTTTTCTATCCTGGTAGGACCTTTTTTATTTATGCGCCCGCTCTCATTTTCGAGATGCCTTGCCTTTTCTATCCGTTTTTCCCGTTCTTTTGTGTTTTTATAAAGGTGCGCGTAGAGGTGCGAATTTAGTTCATTTAATGCAATTCCGTGATGCCGGATTAATGTTGATACCATCAAGGTAAGTTACGTATTTTTGTCTTTGCTCATTGTATGGAATACTAGGGCGTTTCGCCTATTCTAGTATGTCCATGGAGTATCTGTTTCGTTCCCGTTTTCTTTGTCCCCATTTCGTCGTATCTTTTTGTGTAGGTATTTGGTCCGGTTTACTGAGTAACGTGTGTTCAACAGTAAGACCTATGCCATATCTCTTATCTTTTTGTTTGCCTCTTATCTTAGGATTGCGTTTTCATAATCATGTCCATGAGTTTGGCCTAATCCCTTCCTGACGTAACTTATTTTGATGGGTATCTTTTATTTTGTGTTGCAACACCTTTCTCGTAATTAATTTTAATATCGGTTACTTGCCCCTTTTTGTGTTTATTCTTTTACGTCGTATCTACGCGCGCTTTTATTAATACTCCGTTCCCCCCTCGCACTCCCTCATCTCCTTCAGGGCTATTTGAGCTACCGTTCGCTCCTTTGATGGTAGACTCACTTTCCCCGACTCTTTGTCTAGCCCTCTTAATCTTTATGTTTCACAATGTAATTTTACTCTTTACGAGTATACTTTCCCAAATGTGTTCCCCTCTTTACCGTTATCTCCTATCGATCATGACATTTACGTTTCGGTCCTTTCACCCGTTATTTTACCTAACATCACATGTTTGACGTCCACTTAACCTCATTCATAGCATGTAATGCTTCATCGTCATTCCTTGATGTTATCTCTTTGGTCAATACATTACCTCTTCTTTGCCTACGTGTTGAGTATGTGTACCTTATTTATTAGTCTTTATTTCTTTAGGCTAAGCTAGGCCCATAATGAAAAGCGCATTCGAATAGAACTTGCATTCACATGGCAGTGAATGTACGTTCAATCCATCGCCTCTGATACCTTCATAACCTTAGTCCGGTTTAATGGGCCCAGCGCCAGGCTAATCGGTACACACTTCCACTGTGAACTACATCTTGCGAAAGGCCAGACGGCACAGAGTGTAATTATGATCGTAAGAGGATTAAACAATAAACTACCAGTCACATATTAGTTGAATTTTGTTAAATAAATTAAAAATAAATGTCAGCAGGGTTACATTTTGTAATTCTTGTTTTGCCAACCCAATAATTTGTTGCAATACTCTTTTGAGAGTATATTCATTTAACAGTTAATACTTTTGATACTCTTTGTGAGTGATTTGATACCTTTGAGAAGCATTTCAAGCAATTGAATCTTGTAAGATGAGTTATTTATTGTCAGAATTTATTTTGAGGCAGATCATTATTAGATATTTTTGATGTGAGGTAATATAACACATTAGTGTTTTTCTTTGAAGTAAATCTTGAGGATCTTAAGAGAATTTATGCTCTGAATTAAACCAGATCTTGAATTGGATTACGATTACTAAGGTAATTTTCATATTGTTTAAGAAGTTGTCTAGATATGACCAGATTAATTACAGTTCTTGTAGATTGTGTGCGTTAATCATCTGAAGCCAGTTATATATTTTTGTGAATCATGCAACGTGATTATGTGAAGTATTTTTGATAGGTATTTTTGGAGGTTGCCAAGTGAAAGTTTGCAATATTGCCAATGATAATTTTGGGGCAGACATGAGGTTGTTGAACTTAGTCTAGCATATTTTTGAGATTCATGCTGTGCGCTGAATAATTATGGTGTTATATGGAATAATTATGGTATTCAAATGTGGTATTTGACAAAGTGAGATTAAATAGTGAAGTTTTGGATAGTGAGATCCAACGTGATTTTGTGAAGGCAACGTATTATTTTGGCATGATAATTAAATATGAGGTATAACTTGGAACTGATAAAACTTTAAGACAACGTTCTATAACCTATATTAAACAATCTTTAGGAAATTAAATAAATAAATAATTTTGATAATCCAAGATTTTCTGATAATAATAATAATAATAATAATTTATGAAATAATAATCTGAAGTGTAAACATATTAATGATCTGACCCCATGAATTAAAATTTAAATAAACTCGATGAATTAAATAAATTGATAAATTAAAGGTTGAATAAACTCGATAAATTAAATAAACCGATGAATTAAAAGTTGAACAAATTAACTGAATTAAATAAATCAATAGGTGATTAAACAGCTGGTGAATAAATGAATTAAAGGGTGATAATTAATTAAAGGAGCTGATGACTAATAAAATTTAAATGAATTGAAATAAATTTAAATAAGAGATATGAGTTAAATAAATTGATGAATTGCAACTTAAATTAATGAATTAAACAATTTAAGTGGATGGATTGAGATAATTTAATCTGAATGAGATAATGAAATGAGAGTGTGTGGATGATTGAATAATCTAATGAATTGATTAATATAATATTCATTTAAATGATCTGATGGTAATAAATTAATTATTCTGACTTGAATATAACGAATATTGGGATGAGAACTGATGTGAGAAACATTTTTTTTGACATGATAATGATGGTGATGACCAATGAATAGTGAAGTTTTCTTTGATTCACAACCAAGCAATGATCAGCAATAGTGTAAATATGGTGTATAAATTAATTGTTTAATTTTAAGGAGTAATTGTTGGGATTTCCAACATTGATTAGTGCCATTTAAGCCATAGAAATGAGTGAATAATTAAATATATGTATTTTTATGGTATTTTGTGTTAGACAGATTCATATTTCTTGACATCCACATTACTGATGTTAAATTAACGAAAGGTTAGGTCTCAGGGATCACGAAATGTCAGTGACGCAAAGACATAGTGCTACGGTGTCCCTGAGAACTCAAGCGAACTTACGTAATTTTTATTTTTTTATGTGGATGAAATATACTTTGAAATAGCACAGAGGTGGTTCGATTTTTGAGGACTATAACAACCTAACGTTTACATTCGACCATACTCTTAGGCAGGGTTTGTGTTTTTTTTTCTGTCTGACTGATTAAGTTTAAATAAATTTTGTTTTATCTTAGTTGTGATCTGATGATGATATTGTTTTCCCAATCCTTTCCTTTGTCTCAATTAAGGCTTAACCAGAAAGGATGTGGTTTGCTAGGGGTTCAGTTGATGGCGCCCATTTCTATTTGCTATTATGATTAAATTTAAGCCCGTAACGGCCCTAGAGATACTTTATCTCGTGTTACCCTCTGCTTTTGTGATATTTCAACTGAATTTCCGACACATTCCTTATTTTATTTCATGTTCATTTAACTCCACTCTGGCCTGGGAAGTCAGATATGCGATGTAATGTCAGATGGGTCATCGCATACCTCGCGTGAACGGGTGCAATATCAAAACTGTCAGTGGTCAAAGATACAATATTACTACTTCTAAGACATCAACAAATCTCTTCCCGACAGAAATGACAGTTCCAAATAAACCATCTATCTTACTATCAAGAACACATGCTTAGAAGATAGTCAAGGTCAAAGAAGGCCAGAAATAAACATTTTCAACATCGCACGAATAGAATGCACATTAACTGCACTCTGGCGGTTTCATTTCAAA
Source organism: Meconema thalassinum (assembly GCA_946902985.2). NCBI lineage: Eukaryota > Metazoa > Arthropoda > Insecta > Orthoptera > Tettigoniidae > Meconema > Meconema thalassinum. The sequence goes on from OX336396.1 coordinate 170,027,581, forward strand.
TCTTACACTGATAACTCCAATACTAGCACAAATGCTGCTGCCTAACGGTAGACCATGAAATCAATGTACTGTAGCATTTCACAATATTCTCGCGGATCACTTTTCATACTTGAAGCGTAGAAGAGAGTCATGAATTGGCTCAATTACGACACAAGAAATAAAAACTTAATTTTAAAATTCGCAAAGCCACCATCCTGAGGTTATGTAAACAATTGAACTAAATTAGATACCAGTGCATTACAATGTGTATAAACATTTCATGTACCAAGTTTCATTGTGTTTGGAAGTTTCATTGTGTTTGGATCATTAAATCGCGAGAAAAGTCAATTTAAAATTTTCAACTTCGCTTGGCCGCCATATTCGTTTCGTAGTTAACCGGTTTTTGAAAGTATTATAGATGAACTTACAGTAGTGCCCTTTATCTCCGTACAAAATTTCAGGGTGATACTGTGCCCGTTTAGACCGGAGTCCGCACGACCACATATGCATTTTACAAACAATCAGTCAGCACGAGAGTCAAAATATCCCGGAGCGCCAGATGGGTTAAAGCAAATCGCAAAAACGATATCAAATTTATAAAAATGCTTTACTGATTTTTGGCTCAATGCAACAATAAGGATAGAAGGAGATTTAATTGGGTGAAACACATCTGGTAAAATTATCTCAGTTTATTTAAAGTTAAAATCTGACTGCAAGAATGCTCAAAGCAGCATCATTCACGTGTGGCGATCCACACTCTTATTTACACACAATATACATAAATCTTCCAAACACATTTGACAATCTCTTTGGAAACACCAGTCCGATTGATAGTCCTGTGGACTGTGTTCCAAAATTATTAACATTTAATTCCAGTTCAAAATGAATTGTCCATACTGGAAATAACGTAGATCACTGTTTGACTATTTACATGAGATTAACACTCGTAGAATAAATGTTTATAGAATTTCTTAAACTTTCACTTGTTTTCCAGTTTTCAAAAATATATCGTTGAAAATATTATCATCATCGAAGCAACACAAATTATTAACACATATTAATAACATCTGAAAAGTATTTGACCATTGAGCATAGCATCGAAGAACTGTGCGAAGCACAACAACAATTAATTGTTCTTCTGACATTAAACATTCGAGAAGTGACTCGATTATGAACTTCAAGTTCCAAACAAAACATATGATTTCTGAATCATCAACTTGATCAATAAATGGTTGAACCATTCAACTATTAGATTTTCCACTTGGAATCATTATGAAAAAAATATTTATATTTATGGCCATTTTTTGCAACTTTCACAACTTGCAATTCTTCGACAGAATGCGGAAATTAGAATTGTAGTTTTATAATGAATTCATTTAGTTCATGGCACTAGGATTTGAAAATATCCTTCAAATTATTCGTGGTTAAAGAATTATTTTTAAATTTGCAGTGGCCCATTCTATTATCTGTGTAAGAACACAATATTATAACAACAACAACAACAACAACGGCAAAGGTCTTCCTCTGAAGAAGAATAAACTACAATCATGACAAATCCGGGTTCTAGCAAAATCAAAGTCTAAATGGAATTCGAAAACAAGGTTGAAATAAGAACTGATGGTTTCAAAGAAATAACCTTCGGGTTATTCATACGACGAAATGTGTGGCTCCAATACTCCTACTATAAACCTGAGCCATCGAACATGCTATTTGATTGATGCTCGAAAAAAACCTTCATTCCTGCGACTTAAACCTGCGCACCTGGGAATGGCATTTCAACTACTCCACACACATAAATTATCTTCCCAAAATTTATACAATAAATCAAGCCTCTGCTTGTTATCAACACTGGAAGATTAATAAACTTACAAGTTTATTTTATTTTACCATTCAGTTCAACCCGTGACTTTACCATACTTATGAAAAGCATTATTTCACTTTCGAAGTGTATTTACGTCATGATTTTATATAAATACAAAAATATCCTATTTGATACAAATATCATTTGCTTCCCGTTTCATGCCTCTCCGTGTTATATGAAACATATACTTTGCTCATAGCAAATATCAACTGTTCAACCAGAACTGACATGTTGGTTGAATGCGGGCTTGCGCTAACCACTCTCCTTCGGAAAATCTCCTGTTCCAGACTAGAAATGTTTAAACTACTTCATAGGCTCTTTCTCAATACATATGATTATTATAAAATTTAATATCCAAGAATTATTTAGAAAAATTATGAAAATTATTATTATTATTATTAGTGGATTATTATTATTATTATTATTATTATTATTTCAAATATGTTTAATTATCATCTCATTATGTGAGAATCCACATGTTCGAACCTTCGAATATGGAAAAAATATCCATTCCTCAACAAAAATAATTTTAACTTTTACAGTTACATCGGCTGATTACCGTGATTTCCCAAAAATATGAAAAATTCAAATAAATGCTCAAAATGCTCGGTCATCGATCCTAAACTGTTCTGAGTACTGAAAATGCTCAGAATAACTCTAACAAGTCTTGCGTAAATCATTACAAGCTTTAAATACGACGAAAAAAATGTGTTGGTCATCTGCAGAAAAATAGTTTGTTCCAATTAGCTAAGCATAATATAATTCAAATGTGGCTTACATTTCTTGATGGTCTTGAAGTGTAGTAAACCTGGTCTATACCAGATTTATCCATAGACATGCCCTATCGGACAAGCACGTATAATCCTCGTATCGGCCGCCATTGTAGACCCACAAATCGTCTAGTCAGACATAGTGGTAGTATCTTTCGACGTTTTAATAAACTGTGACTCCATTTTAATATGAGCTTCTAACAAAGCCATAACAGTTTGTTGAAATAGGGTCAGATCTAAGTGATCTCTTCTTAAATATGTCAGTTGTAACATAACTCACTGTAATCTCATCAGTACAAGAAAAACATTGACAGTCTAAGCAATTAACGGCTGTTCTGAAGATCGTTCCCTGGGCATGGTTTATTAAAATCACCATCTGCCATGCGCTAGACAACCTGCAGTTTCCCTTGCGTAGACTAATGAACGCCACCGTTATAGACTAGTCTTCAGTGTACTGACAGATCGAAGTGGTCACCTAGTTACAAAATATGAAAACTGACTTGCAAATGGATTTAAACATCCAAGTATTAAGTTACTAATGGACTGTGACAAAATACTATTTTCTAGACAGAGTCTAGCATATGTCCTTTTGGAAATATAAATATTTCCACCAATGTCTGTAGAAAAACAATCACCTCAGTGATTCTCCTCACCAGAAACTTACTAAGTTCCAACTCGTTCGCGCAGCACTTCTCGTGACTATCACGATTTGAACAGAACTTCTGCGTAGATGCGGCAACCATGTGCCTTGGCTCAGCGTAGACGCAACTTGCTCGCCAAGTGCTTGTGATGAAGTGAGCTAACCATGCCTCGCCCAGCTGGCTTTTATTCAAAACGGTCAGGGTCACGCGTCATCGCCTGATATCTAGAAATCCTCATATCTCTTGAATCCCTGGTCCGATTTACTTGATACTAATTGCGTTCTCTTTCATTTGGCCGTGCCAGTAATCTGATCCCAGTCTCAAGTCTCTGCTCCATGGTTAACTATTTAATCAATAAATAGCCTCCACCTCTGCTATGACTCGCTACGTCACTTGACATCCAACTATCGGTAAATTCCTTCTAAATGCTTCGAGAAGCAATGTAGCGCGATATTCAAATATCTGAACTTTCAAAAGCGGCTACAGCCTTTCCCTTGATATCTAGGTGTCTGAATCTTGGAATACCCATTCCTAGAGTTGGGCACATCCACCCCACACCTAGCAAAAAATAAAAATTGAAAATTTTTTATTTTTCCTATCTACACATTAAATTATCTGGTTCTTGAGTAATAGATTATCAAATTCGATGCATTATAAGTTCCCACGATGTTACCAGTTCGTGTATTAGCTACTTCATAGCTTCCATTATTGTTTACTTCCACAATATTCAAAATCTTCAATTTCACCAGGCTCAATATCAAAAATATCTTGATACTCTTCCCAAATCTTCCCTAACTCTGGGGACTCCTTCTCAGTGTAGACTTCTCTTCCTTCAGCTTCATGAAAAATCAGAGACCATTGAGCATCTCCCTCGATGTCTTCCTCTTCTTTTCCCTCGAAGTTTATCTCTTCGGTATTCTTGAATTTAATCGTCTCTGTCTTCATATCTATCACTGCTTGATATTTCTGAATGAAATCTGCTCCCAATATCATGTCAAAAGCCATGTCCTTCATTACCACAAATACATGTCGAAAATCATGTCCTCCAATCGTAATACATAAGTATAATTGTGTTTTGCACAGAGATATTTTATTGGGTATTATTCCTTGGATCTTAATTCCTGATACTGGAATTTCCTCTAAATTCTCCTTGAGCTTCCACAGAATATAAAGCTTCTCACTCACCAGACAAAGCATAGCCCCAGTATCGATCAAAGTATCGACAGGCATACCAAATACTTCGCATGATATAATTGGCATTCTAATTCTGGTACCCATTTCTTTTCGTTCGTCATTCTGTTGAATTAAATCATCATCCTCTGCTTGCCATTTAATAATTCTGGAAGTGAAAGTATTCAAAATTCTATCTTCTACTGTGAATTCGAAGGTTTTTTTTTTCATTACGATTCCCCCGGGATTGTTGTGTTCCCGATGGACCTGGATTATTGGGCCTCTGCTCCAAAAATTGCAAGTTATCTTGGTGTCTTGCTTCCAAATTTTTCCTTGTGTCCTTGTTAAACTCTTCATTGGACTGACGAGTATCTACATTCCCTCTGTTATTATAATTATTTCTGCCATAGGATCTCCTTTCCTGGTACCTTCCTTGAGTATCACGTGGTCTTCTCCATCGAGTATTGTATCGATTACCACCATCCGGTCTTGCATATGGTTTGTAACTGTATCTGTTACTGTATTGGTTCCATCCTCTCTTATTGGAATCTTCCCTCGGCGATTTCTCTTCTCGCTCCTCTCGAATCTCTCGAGGTGTCTGAGAATAACTGTCAGCCATAACAGCATACACAGCGTTGTTATTCTTTGCTCCCTTCTGATGGAAGAATTGAGCGTTTGTATGATCCAGCTTCTGTAATACTTCATCAAACTGTTCCATATTGTAGATATCAGCTGCGATCAAAGTCCTCTGGACGTCTGCTGGAAATTGACGTATCAATGCAGTAATCAACTCGTTATCTGGCATCGGCGGATCTAAATGTTGGAGTTTAGACAGCTGTCCAGAAAAGTATGTAGAGTATCGAGTAGGTTGTGACGTCGAGAATCTCTTCGAATATAACTCTGCTCTGACTTGCTGTTGGGTTTCAGGGGACCAAAACTTCTTCAATAGCCCGCGAGAAAACTCCTCAAAAGTGGTTAGAGTGGATCTAAATGCTCTGAACCACAAAAGTGCAGGACCTTCCAAGAACTTCCCTATTACTCGGATCTGTCTTTCTTTAGGGATCTTAGAATCTTTCAGGTAATCACCTGCTTCTCTCAAAAATTCCACGGGTGTTACAGAATCTCGCCCTGAAAATTTAGAAGGCTTATCTTCTATATTCTTAAATACAGTTATGGGGTTGGATTGAAATACTGTCCTGACCTCATCCTGTCTATCAGTCTCTCTAGCTCCTCCTAGATTTATTTGTATCTGTTCCTTTCCTTTTACATTTTGCATTTTCAACAGATGATCAGACTGTTTCTCATCCTTTATTTGAGTTTTCATAGCCTCAAGTTCCTTCTGGTTTTCTTCTGCCATCTTCTTGATTGCTTCAGTCTCTTTACAATTGTCTTTAACATCAATGGATATCTGGTTCATAACAGCTTCATGACTTTTCAATGACCCTGTCATATCTGATATGTCCTTCTGAGTTGCTTGGATATCCTTGGCTATTACTTCAATATGGGATGACAAAGATTCCCTAATCTCCTTGATTCCCTCTTGATTCTCCAGCTTGAGTGTGTCTTTAATTTCATTGACAACTGTGGTTTTGATTTCAGTTTGCAATTCACTAATCACACCTTCTCTTATTTCTCCCATGACAAGTTCCTTGAATTGTTCCGTTAAACGTTGAACAACTAGAATTCCCATCTCGTTACTCTCCTTCTTCACTCTGACTTCCAGGTTGACCATGTCTTCACCAACTTTCCTAAGACCATGTTCTATCCTATCAGCTAAGCTTTGGGATCGAAGATCGGCATCGCGAAATTTTTCGTCCATTAAACTAGCGTTAGTAGATAATGAAGTTTCGAGCTCATGTGTTTTGTCGCATAATTTATTCATTTTACTTTCAAGTGTAATTTTCAAAATTTCAGAATTCTCTTTAAATTTACTTTCCATTGAATTAAATTTACTGTTTAAATTTTCTTTTAAATTACTTTTCAAAGAATCAGAACTTTCTTTAAGTTTATTTTCCAAAGAATCAGAATTTTCTTTACGTTTATCCTTCAAACTTTCTTTAAGTTTATTTTCTAAAGACTCAGAATTTTCTTTAAGTTTATTTTCTAAAGAATCAGAATTTTCTTTAAGTTTATTTTCTAAAGAATCAGAATTTTCTTTAAGTTTATTTTCTAAACAATCAGAATTTTCCTTCAAGTTATCTTTTAACCTGCTTTCTAAAGAATCAGAATTTTCTTTAAGTTTCTTTTCCAAAGCCTCAGTATTTTCTTTCATAATGGCTGCTACACGCAGTCCAGCCTCTTTCGAACTCTCCTCCAAACTCCTCATCATCCTCATCATTTCTTCCATAATTTCAATTATTATTCAAAACGTAGGGGTATACAACAGTGGCAAACACAAGCTTATAACTAGAACAAGAAATATGAATAGCTAATTGGAACACTATAATAAAATGAGATTTGTCCTAATATCGACGTGATGGAAAAACAAAAGTCTCTACCTTTACGAATTACATTTACCACAATATCACAAGAAAAATATGCAAGTTCTCAAATATCCTCCACCTGGATTCTAATAATGTGTATATCCAGTCATCGAACGTTTACTACTGAATTTACTTGACGCCCTAATGGTTAAGCCATTATCAAAAATAATCAAACCCATTCTACTTATTAACCAAGTTAAATTTTTAATTTTCCCCACTAATTGGGTTTCCTACTAATTTATTCATCCAAACCAGACATCTCTCAACTCCCAAAATATTTCTATAAAAATTATCACAATTTCAAATCGGCATGCGATTGACCATGTCTAAAGTCGAGACCCACGTTCGAAGCCATTTCTCTCTTTATCTTATTTTATGTGCCCGTTTAGACCGGAGTCCGCACGACCACATATGCATTTTACCAACAATCAGTCAGCACGAGAGTCAAAATATCCCGGAGCGCCAGATGGGTTAAAGCAAATCGCAAAAACGACATCAAATTTATAAAAATGCTTTACTGATTTTTGGCTCAATGCAACAATAAGGATAGAAGGAGATTTAATTGGGTGAAACACATCTGGTAAAATTATCTCAGTTTATTTAAAGTTAAAATCTGACTGCAAGAATGCTCAAAGCAGCATCATTCACGTGTGGCGATCCACACTCTTATTTACACACAATATACATAAATCTTCCAAACACATTTGACAATCTCTTTGGAAACACCAGTCCGATTGATAGTCCTGTGGACTGTGTTCCAAAATTATTAACATTTAATTCCAGTTCAAAATGAATTGTCCATACTGGAAATAACGTAGATCACTGTTTGACTATTTACATGAGATTAACACTCGTAGAATAAATGTTTATAGAATTTCTTAAACTTTCACTTGTTTTCCAGTTTTCAAAAATATATCGTTGAAAATATTATCATCATCGAAGCAACACAAATTATTAACACATATTAATAACATCTGAAAAGTATTTGACCATTGAGCATAGCATCGAAGAACTGTGCGAAGCACAACAACAATTAATTGTTCTTCTGACATTAAACATTCGAGAAGTGACTCGATTATGAACTTCAAGTTCCAAACAAAACATATGATTTCTGAATCATCAACTTGATCAATAAATGGTTGAACCATTCAACTATTGGATTTTCCACTTGGATTCATTATGAAAAAATATTTATATTTATGGCCATTTTTTGCAACTTTCACAACTTGCAATTCTTCGACAGAATGCGGAAATTAGAATTGTAGTTTTATAATGAATTCATTTAGTTCATGGCACTAGGATTTGAAAATATCCTTCAAATTATTCGTGGTTAAAGAGGGGAGCGTGATGGCGTAGTGGCTTAGCTGCTCGTCTTTCACCCGGACGGCCGGGGTTCGAATCCCGGTGACAGCGGGGTGGAATTTTCACCTGAAAAATCACGTGGCGTCAGGAAGGGCATCCGGTCTTAAATCCCCGGCCAAAACCAAAATGAGCCGGGTTGGCTCCGGCGACCCCAATTAATTGGGAAAAGCCGTAGAGAATGAATGATGATGATTCGTGGTTAAAGAATTATTTTTAAATTTGCAGTGGCCCATTCTATTATCTGTTTAAGAACACAATATTATAACAACAACAACAACAACGGCAAAGGTCTTCCTCTGAAGAAGAATAAACTACAATCATGACAAATCCGGGTTCTAGCAAAATCAAAGTCTAAATGTAATTCGAAAACAAGGTTGAAATAAGAACTGATGGTTTCAAAGAAATAACCTTCGGGTTATTCATACGACGAAATTTGTGGCTCCAATACTCCTACTATAAACCTGAGCCATCGAACCTGCTATTTGATTGATGCTCGAAAAAACCTTCATTCCTGCGACTTAAACCTGCGCACCTGGGAATGGCATTTCAACTACTCCACACACATAAATTATCTTCCCAAAATTTATACAATAAATCAAGCCTCTGCTTGTTATCAACACTGGAAGATTAATAAACTTACAAGTTTATTTTATTTTACCATTCAGTTCAACCCGTGACTTTACCATACTTATGAAAAGCATTATTTCACTTTCGAAGTGTATTTACGTCATGATTTTATATAAATACAAAAATATCCTATTTGATACAAATATCATTTGCTTCCCGTTTCATGCCTCTCCGTGTTATATGAAACATATACTTTGCTCATAGCAAATATCAACTGTTCAACCAGAACTGACATGTTGGTTGAATGCGGGCTTGCGCTAACCACTCTCCTTCGGAAAATCTCCTGTTCCAGACTAGAAATGTTTAAACTACTTCATAGGCTCTTTCTCAATACATATGATTATTATAAAATTTAATATCCAAGAATTATTTAGAAAAATTATGAAAATTATTAATATTATTATTAGTGGATTATTATTATTATTATTATTATTTCAAATATGTTTAATTATCATCTCATTATGTGAGAATCCACATGTTCGAACCTTCGAATATGGAAAAAATATCCATTCCTCAACAAAAATAATTTTAACTTTCACAGTTACATCGGCTGATTACCGTGATTTCCCAAAAATATGAAAAATTCAAATAAATGCTCAAAATGCTCGGTCATCGATCCTAAACTGTTCTGAGTACTGAAAATGCTCAGAATAACTCTAACAAGTCTTGCGTAAATCATTACAAGCTTTAAATACGACGAAAAAAATGTGTTGGTCATCTGCAGAAAAATAGTTTGTTCCAATTAGCTAAGCATAATATAATTCAAATGTGGCTTACATTTCTTGATGGTCTTGAAGTGTAGTAAACCTGGTCTATACCAGATTTATCCATAGACATGCCCTATCGGACAAGCACGTATAATCCTCGTATCGGCCGCCATTGTAGACCCACAAATCGTCTAGTCAGACATAGTGGTAGTATCTTTCGACGTTTTAATAAACTGTGACTCCATTTTAATATGAGCTTCTAACAAAGCCATAACAGTTTGTTGAAATAGGGTCAGATCTAAGTGATCTCTTCTTAAATATGTCAGTTGTAACATAACTCACTGTAATCTCATCAGTACAAGAAAAACATTGACAGTCTAAGCAATTAACGGCTGTTCTGAAGATCGTTCCCTGGGCATGGTTTATTAAAATCACCATCTGCCATGCGCTAGACAACCTGCAGTTTCCCTTGCGTAGACTAATGAACGCCACCGTTATAGACTAGTCTTCAGTGTACTGACAGATCGAAGTGGTCAACTAGTTACAAAATATGAAAACTGACTTGCAAATGGATTTAAACATCCAAGTATTAAGTTACTAATGGACTGTGACAAAATACTATTTTCTAGACAGAGTCTAGCATATGTCCTTTTGGAAATATAAATATTTCCACCAATGTCTGTAGAAAAACAATCACCCCAGTGATTCTCCTCACCAGAAACTTACTAAGTTCCAACTCGTTCGCGCAGCACTTCTCGTGACTATCACGATTTGAACAGAACTTCTGCGTAGATGCGGCAACCATGTGCCTTGGCTCAGCGTAGACGCAACTTGCTCGCCAAGTGCTTGTGATGAAGTGAGCTAACCATGCCTCGCCCAGCTGGCTTTTATTCAGAACGGTCAGGGTCACGCGTCATCGCCTGATATCTAGAAATCCTCATATCTCTTGAATCCCTGGTCCGATTTACTTGATACTAATTGCGTTCTCTTTCATTTGGCCGTGCCAGTAATCTGATCCAAGTCCCAAGTCTCTGCTCCATGGTTAACTATTTAATCAATAAATAGCCTCCACCTCTGCTATGACTCGCTACGTCACTTGACATCCAACTATCGGTAAATTCCTTCTAAATGCTTCGAGAAGCAATGTAGCGCGATATTCAAATATCTGAACTTTCAAAAGCGGCTACAGCCTTTCCCTTGATATCTAGGTGTCTGAATCTTGGAATACCCATTCCTAGAGTTGGGCTCAATACCGCTAAAAGTTTCAGAGATATTGAATGCCGGTGAAATATTTTGCACAGCCGCCATCTTGAGGTTATGTAAACAATTGAACAAAGTTAGATGTCGGTGCATTAAAATGTTCATAAACATATACTGTACCAAGTTTTATTTAGTTTGGTTGGTTAAATCGCGAGAAACGTCTATTTAAAAGTCGCAACTTCGCTTGGACGCCATGTTGGATTTTTGGTTACCAGGTTTTCAAAAGTCACATAGGTGAACTTCTAGTAGTTCCCTTTTTCACCGTAAAATATTCCAGGGTGATATCGGTAATAGTTTTGGAGATATTGAATGCTGGTGAAATATTTCGCACAGCCGCCATGTTGGATTGGTGAGACGTAACACAATTTGAAGGGCACGGTCGGGGTCGTCCGGAATAGTGCTATGAACTTACCGAGTTTTATTGAAATCGCTCCAGCCGTTTGGAAGTTATTAGGGTGGGGGGACACACACCATCACACACACACGCTCACTCAGACACACGGACAAATGGTGATCTCAAAAGCCTTTTTTTTTTCATAAATGTGAATAGGCTAAAAATAGGGGAAACTGTAAAGGAAGCGTCCCAAACCAATCAGTTCCGTGACATTCTACGTGAACAATGCAATGGAATTAAAGAGATGAAGACATGTGCAAAGGAATAGATGAGAATGGTGACATAAAGGCTAGCTCAAAACAGTGAAGAGATAAATAATCTAAGAGAAAAGTAAAGCTATTAGAAGAGGAAGTAGATGAATTATGATGGCAGAACCGGAGGACCAAGCCGGATGAGAGAAAAAAAAGTCTTCATTTACGGAATAAGGGAATATGAAAATGAAAACTCCATTGATCTACTCTCCAATATTCTCTTGGTGATCAGGGACGGTTTGCAAATTACCTTTCGGAACTTTGATGTAGGCAATGTTATCAGGATGGATAGAGTTAAGAGCAATCGGCCCGTAAAAGTGACATTGATTCCCACACTGATGGCACAGAAAATTCTAGCGAACACCAGGTATCTGAAAGGCGAGAGAATATGGGTAAGAGGGGACAAGGACAAAGAAAAGCTACATGAACAGAGGATCTTCAGTTTCATTTGATAAAAGCAAGGGACTCTGGTCTAATGTGGAACGCCATGTGTCGTCACTCGTCTTCTTGATGACACGCAGTAGCCTGAAGCATCCACTTTCTGGTATTTCTTTTCTAGCCAACATCGACTACCCAGTCATCTACATCTGGACCATGGTCACCTCACTTCACTTCAGCTGACCAACGATGGCCATATGGCTGTCCTCTTATTACTGCGAAAATGTGAGTTCCAAAGTGTATGGTTTTAATAATCCTGATTGGATAGGCCAACACTTTTCGAGCTGGCTTGCTCTACACTCTTCCTTCTTTGGAATAACTACGCAGAACTTCAAGATATCAATATCACCATTACGCTAAAAGCTAAGTTTTAGTGTTCTTCTTGTTGTGTGTTTAATGATCCAATACGTACATGAACAGAACTTTCTTAATTTAACTTCACCAATTAAAAGTGGTAATTACACCTTTACTTTCAAGTAATTGTATTTTTTCTAAATTATCTTCCTTTTATAAGGGATTCTATTCATAGACCCCTCCCTGTTTGTAAAATGTAATCTCGTCATTTCTGCTTAAGTACTTGCGTGCTTTTCAGGCCACTATAGTGTTACTGCACAGCTTGGCCGTGGATGGCAGCACCCGCCGTATAGATATAACTTTATTGCCATCAATCATCGGGAGAAGAAAGCGGAGATCATTGACCCAACTATCCGATTTGGAACCTCCATGGATCAACCAGAGGAAGTAGACAAAGAGAAAAAGAGAATATATGAACCCACGATTCCCTATTTTTAAGAAAACTTTCCGGTGTATACAATAGCTGTTACCGGCTTATTTTCGGCTCTAGAGGTACTATTTCAAAGCTATTTATTAACTGCAGAGGGATTTACAAAATTGAAAATAAAGTTCAAGAAGACATTTTTATAACAATCCTCAAATCATCAGTAGCCATTCTAGGAAACCACTTCAAACTTCAAAACAACTAGCTTTGTAAATAGCCTTACTCTCGTTTTACAATCGCTGTATCTGTATTTATAAAATTATGTAAGCCTATATTATTCTGTGTCATTCAGCAAACCCTTCAGGGCCCAGATAAATAAGAATTATCAAATACATTAGTTATTGTTGCTTTAAGGGGCTAACAGTGAGGTCATCTGCCCCTATCAAATAAATTAAGTTTCTATAAACATAATAATGAGTCGTCAAGTTACAAAATTCGTCCACTTGTGAATTCACGTATCTTTTGTGTTTGTTGTTTTCTACTTTTTTGCTTTGTGTTTTTGGTTTTGTGTTTTCATTGTGCTTTTGAATTTTACTTTTTGCTTTTCTTTCTTGGTTTAGCGTTTTCTGCTTTTGCTATTTTGAATTTTGCTTTTTGCTTTATGTTTCTTGCTTTTTGTTTTCTTCTTTTGCTTTCGTTTTTGAATTTTGCTTTTTGCTTCGTCGTTTTTGGTTCAGTTTTGTGTTTGTTTTCTGCATTTGCTGTTTATGAATTTTGCTTTTTTGCTTTGTGTTTCTTTTTTTGGTTTTCTGCTTTTCCTTTTAAGTTTTAATTTTGCTTTTTGCTTCGTATTTTTTGTTTTGGTTTTGTGTACGTTTTCAGCTTTTGCTGTCTTTGAATTTTGCCTTTTGCTCTGTGTTTTTTTTGTTTTTTTTTGTTTTCTGCCCCTGGTTTTTGTGTTTGAATTTTGCTTTTAGCTTCGTGTTTTTCTTTTGGTTGTGTGTTTGTTTTCTGGAAAATCAAAATAAAACAAAACAAAATAAAACAAAATAAACAAAACAAAAACAAAATTAAACAAAATAAACAAAATAAAAACAAAAACAAAATAAAACAAAACAAAAAATAAAACAAAACAATTTAAACCAAAATAAAACGAAATAAAGTAAAACAAAACAAAATGAAAATAAAAAATTAAACAAAACAAAATAAAACTAAATAAAATAAAGTAAAATATAATAATTTAAAAAATAATTTTACGATTTGATCCTTATCCACAAGTGCAACTGGAAGACTCATATTGTGAATGTCTTCGTTCTCGTTTTACCAAGGCTAATCCTTATAATTAGGGCTCGGATTCGAGCATATTTGCATATTTTGTCCTGAATAGTACACATTGAAAGAAGCCTTTTGGTGGCATTTTCACCTCTCTGGGACCAACAGAATTGAAATTTATCGAGCATATAAATGCATAAAACCACGGTTTTCAGAATAGAAGCATATAAAAGCATATTCTTTTGGTTTTCGTCTAAATAGTTGGTTCTTCTTCGAATATCCCCCCTCCCCCGAATTTGGGCCCTGACCATTCTTAAGGTTCGAAAACAGAAATAATAAATTGAAAAGCCTATCTGGTTGAATAATACTGTAGAACCGCAGGTTTTTAACTTCTAGTGAGGTCGTTCTCGTCATTGAAACTTTTATTGATCGATTTAAGAAAATCATTCAAAACTGAAAACATAGAAAAAATTCTTGTGTTACAGACCAATGCAGATCTACTTCACTGACTCGCCTAATTCTGAAAATTTTGTAAATGAATTTTTAAACTGTAACTTGTATAAGAAAACTTCTGTTATATATACTTAAAAAACTTGAATGAGAGTACATTGCAGTGTATCATACATTCAATTAGAAAATAAAGCTCGTATACAAAGGCTTTTTCGTTTCACTTTCCTTTCTATAGTTTTTAACGGCGATTTTTGAGCATATTCTGCATATTTAACCGCATATAGTGGATTTTCGAGCATATCTATCGAGCATAAAACACATGGTTTTCGAGCATATCTGGAGATTTTATCGAGCATATCGATCCGAGCCCTACTTATGATATTCCTAATTTTTCTGGTAGGCCCCTCCATCCAACAACCTTTCATCTTCCCATATGGAGTTAGAACTTAAAAGGTTCATTCTGGTTCCGTATAGATAAACTAATTGAGTAAGTGAAGTATTGAAGTGTATGCAAATTTAATCTCACACGGACTAGAGGCCCGTTTCTACCATTGCATATGTTGGGGTTGTACAGTTCGTGAGCATAATTACTTCTCCGGAGCATTCTACTTGCAAGGTGTTGTTTCAGAACAATTGACTTCATTTATTGTGTACGTCTGCATCACTGGTGAAGTATTGAAGTGTTGTAAACGTTTCTATCTTTACTATTGGATTCGAGCAACAGGTTTCATTGTGTTCACAACTATTGCTGCCGTGCAGAGCCAATACATTTTATGTTTCATTGGCGTCTGTTGACCACAGTAAAGCGTGTGTTTGTTTTCAAGATTTTAGCCACATTTTTAGCCTACTTTCGATTTTGGCAAAAAATGAAAGTAGACTTATGAGATCAACACAGGGCGAAAAATTGTGTGCCTGTCTTTGTGTGTGTCTGTGAGGCTGTGTCTCTGTGAGTGTGTGTACTGTGAATGTATGTCCCCCCCCCTATCAATTCGAACACGGTGAAACCGAATGGAACGAAATTTGGTACAGAGGTAGCAATAGCAAAGGGCACCTCAGTGTTATGTTTTATATTTCCGCTATCTTGAAGGAAACGTAATGGCGGCCACCCAAATGTGCAAAGCTTAAATCAAATTACGACTAACCTAATCATCCGATCTCTACCAAATTTTGCAACAATATATCATATTGTGGGGAGCATTTGTTAACCAAACTACAAGGTCATCAGGCTAACAGTTTGCGGATGGCGGCCATGTTTGTGTGCAAATCGATTCCCCCTATTAATTCAAACACGGTGAAATCAAATTGAACGAAATTTGGTACAGAGGTAGCAATAGCAACGGGCGCCCAGTGTCGTGTTTTATATCGTCGCCATCTTGACGGAAACGTAATGGTGGCCACCCAAATGTTAAAAGCTTAAATCAAATTACGACCAACCTAATCATTGGATCTCTACCGGTTATTGCTACATTATACCTTTATATATGTGGACTATTTTGACCAAACTACAAAGTCATCAGCCCAATAATTTGCGGATGGCTGCCATGTATGTGTGCAAACGAATTCCCCCTATCTATTCAAACACGGTGAATCCAAATTGGACGAAATTTGGTACAGAGGTAGCAATAGCAAAGGGAACCTCAGTGTCATGTTTTATATCGCCGCCATCTTGACGAAAACGTGATGGCGGCCACCCTAATGTTAAAAGCTTAAAACAAATTTCGACCAACCTAATCTTCTGCTCTCTACCAAATTTTGCAACAACATGCCTTTATGTGAAAAGCGTTCTTTGACCAAGCTACAAGGTCGTCAGTCCAATAGTTTGCATATGGCGGCCATATATGTGTGCAAATCGATTCCCCCTATGAATTCAAACACGGTAAAACGGAATTGAACGAAATTAGGTACGGAGGTTGCACTAGCAAAGGGCACCTCAGGGTCATGTTTTATATTGCCGCCATATTGACGGAAACGGAATGGTGGCGACCCAAATGTTAAAAGCTTAAATTAAATTATGGACAACCTAATTATTTGATCTCTACCAAATTTTGCAACCACATACCTTTTTGTGGGAAGCATCTTTTGACTGAACTACAGGGTCATCAGCCCAATAGATTGCAGATAGCGGCCATTAATGTGTGCTATTCGATTCACCATATCAATTTAAACACAGTGAAACCGAATTGAATGCAATTTTGTACAGAGGTAGCACTAGCAAAGGGGACCTCATATTCATTTTTATTATCCGTTTAACACGTAGTATTTCTACAAGCTACTACAACCAACATTTAATTATACTCCTTGAAAAGGACAAAGAGTTAAAACAATACCCATGCATTTAGGAGAAAGTAGGCTATATGTTCTTTACTGAACATCTTGTTCCACATCATATTGTGTTGTTTTGGACATTCAATTTCCCATCCTTCTTTAAGGTGCAACATATAAGGTGTATCAAAAGACTTTTTAGTGTGTCACGTTATACATTTTTGTGTCTTTGACATTTATTTATTCATATCGGCTGATGAAGGGGCCGAAAACGATTAGGCCTTGAAACATGTCTCACCAATGACCACACAGTGATCTTTATTTAATAAAAAAGTATTGATTAGGCGGAACTTTCAACCTATTTATTACTCATATTGAGTTAACCTTTAATTACTCTGATTTGGTATTAGGCATATAGGAAAAATGCAAATCTGTTTTCAAATGATGCCACAACTATAATCGTAGTTGACACACTTGGCGTGGGGGGCGTGGTGGCGTAGTGGTCAAGCTGATGACCTCTCACCAAGGTGGACCGGGTTCGATTCCCGGTCAATGCATGTGAGATTTTCGAAGAGAAATGCCATGTCCTGTGGTTCGGATTCCACGTAAAAAAAGGAGGACCCGTGGCTCATGATCGCATGATTAACGGCCACGTAAAACCAAAAGCTTTCTTCCTTCCTTCCTTCCTTCCTTCCTTCCTTCCTTCCTTCCTTCCTTCCTTCACACTTGGCGTGGAATTCTGATACGTTGCAAGGAGTATAAATACAAAAGTTTGGTTGTGGACATCAGCACAGTCGTTGTATTGTCACTCCATCAAACAGAGGTTAATTGTTCAGGAGTGATGAACCTGGATTCTAACACTTGTAAAAATATGGTATATTGGCTTTCACAGCCGGTGTCCTAGGCGAAACTCCACACAAGACATGGAACAAACCTAGAAGAATTGCTGAGTTTTAATTCACCGGCCGTGAAAGGCAATATAAGTTACCATCTTTTTGGAAGCCTTCATAGGGAGGATAAGGCTGCTTGAACTATTAGTTCTCGCAGTAAAGTAGTGCAGTTGCACTCTATACAAAGGGAGGTAGCGCGCAGTTGCTTACTCCTGTGGGGGTCCGGGCGGGGACAGCAAGAGCCCGCCGATGAGCCAGCGTGGTGTCCTAGGCGAAACCCCACACAAGACACGGCACATACCTAGAATATTTTCTGAGTTCTACACTTGTACTTGGATAGCATATGTCATTTTCTTATTTCGTATCCTGTGAGTCATTACCAATTGATATTACTGTCGATTATCACTAATGCACTGGAAATATGTGCTGAATGACGCAAATTATTTATTTGTTGAATATCCATTGCCAGGGGAACTCTATTTCACCGGATTATATTAGGGTTGTAGTTAAAGAACAGGTTACATACAGTATTATATAGGAAGGCAATTTACAAAGATAATTTAGAGTAAATGTGATGTGTGAATGTTAAAAACTGATTGTAACAACAAGATTTCTGATAAAATGTGATAAAGTTGGATTTTTAGTTCATTATTGCAGTAATTCAAATTAGTGGGCCCGTGCGAGCTTTCGCAACGTGAATGTAGGTTTATGGGGGTAGTAGGGAAGAATGTGCGAGAACGAAGTTTTAAATATTGAAGAAATGTATTTATTGTTGTTAAACACCATACGTACATGAGAAGACCACAAATAATTATGTAGAACAATGTTTTGTACTTGTTACAGCAACTTTTTGTGGACAATACTCGATGTAACAACGAATTCATCGGTTATTGTTTGCTCGGGAGGTTCTTGTACAGCAATTTTTAGCCTACTTAACACATTTTGCAAAAATGAGGGAAAAGTAGACTTATGAGATCGATTCTGGAAAATGTCTGTCTGTCTGTCTGTCTGTCCTTCTGTCTGTCTGGCTGTGTGTGTGTACCCCCCCCCCCCCAATCAACTCCTAAACGGCTGCCGCAATAGAACCCAAACTCAGTACGAGTAAAGATGTATACCGGAATATCTCACGTCCATATTTTAAAATGATATCAGTGCTACCAACTGCTGAAAAAACGCACTAAAATTTGAGCTCCATGTTGGATATCTTGGAAGGTATGCATGGGAGCTATTCCAAAATTGGCACACATGTAGATAACACTATTTCAGTTTAATTTCCAGGAGGCCATACATGAAAGTGCTGCCAATATAATTTCAAGCCTTTTGATATGTCTAATAAATAAATGCCTATACCTTCTACACTATCAATTGGATTTCAACCAAATTTTGTATGTAATATGTGTACATAAACTGATATGACTGAGCGTGTTCTTAAGAGCCACCAGGGCTGCCAACTGTTAATAATTGATCTCTCTATTCTTTTATCCATATACCAATATATCGGAAACTATGCAAGCCGACTGCTTTAAACTATGCACACGTATAGTATCTGACATTTTAGATTAATTTTGGAGTAACTTATATACTTCAGTTCTACCAACATGATTCTAAGCCTGCTGATAGGACCAATTTTTAAATACATGTAACTTCTATACTATCAGTTGCATTTCAACCAAATTTCGTATGTGCTATGTGTAACATAACAGATATGACTATAAGTATTCTTAAGAGCAATCAGGGCTGCCAACTGTTAATAAATGCTGTCTATATTTTTACCCTAATATCAATATATCAGGAAGTATGCAAGTCAACAGCCCAACACTTTGCACACGTATAGCAGCTGACATTCTAGATTAATTTAGAATAATTAATATAAGTCAGTGCTGCCAACATGATTCTATGCCTGCTGATAGGACCAATTTTAAAATACATGTAACTTCTATACCCACAAATGGATTTCATCCAAAATTGGCACAATAAGATATCATAATATTTCCGATTATATTCTAACCAGCACACGCATGACATTGTTGCCAACATGGTTTTACGCATGCTGATAGATCCAATGTCTAGGTGCATGTAACGTCCATTGGACTTCGACCAAATTTTGTATTCTGTACCTTAAGAGATGGAACTAAGAATATATTCAGACACCAGGGCTGCCAACTGTAGTGCTCTATTAGGCTACATTATACCAGGAATATTTCGAACTAATTAGACATATTACGAACTTAATTTCCTCATTATTCTAGATAGGTTCATATACTGGAGAATAATCATTGGCATGAAAAGTAGGCTCTTAAGTTCGTCGCGGAACTTCTTGTTAAATTTGCAAAGGATCGAACCCTAGAGAAAGTCTTGGCGAGACTACACCGGAGCCATCTGCTGCGAGACTCCTCAGCTAGCAGTACGCCGCGCTCCCGCCAGATGGCTGCCGCCGCCACGCTGCCCTGCGCTCTAGCGGCAGGCTTGCCTAGCAGTACGCCTCGCTCTCGCCAGATGGCTGCCGCCGCCACGCTACCCTGAGCTCTAGTGGCAGGCTCGCCAGGTTACGGTGCTCCCAATTTAAATGTACATTTTTAAGGTATTTTTTTTTACTTGTGAGGCATTTATGGAGGAAATGAGTGTGTTTCGGGCACACATGGGGTTATGCGGAACCTGCAGGTACCCCATATGTATAGGTTGGTGTTAACAGGACCTTATGTTCGGTACAAAACCGGAATGGGACCTTAGCAGAATAATATAGGGAGGATGCCAATTCAGATTATATATTTCTCTATTGAAGGCAGGTCAGTCAAATAGGAAGTGACTTATGCTTTGAGATGATCCACAGATGCAAGAGAAAACGTGTTCTACTTTAATTTTGAAACGTCGAAAGTAAAATTTAAATTTTCCATGGGCGAAAGTACTTAAGAAAGCTAAATTTCGTAAATATGAGTTTTGGTTTCTTGCTAATTCAACGACAATATTGCCATGTTTGTTTGGCGCATCAGATCTCTTCCACTGTCACTGATGCGCACACACTGACGTCACATTACTGATACCAACACAAGGGATACGAAATGAAAATCCACAGCCCGCTTCCAGTCTCCGATCGGGTCAGGAATGTAATGAATGAAGCCCCCATCTAGCGGCGAGGATATGAACTGTGCCGGCTGCCGAGGCCTGACGCACTCCTCTGGGGCAATGATTAAATGAATGACAAATGAAATGATAGTGGAGAATGTTGCTGGAATGAAATTTTGACTGAGAAAACCGGAGTACCCGGAGAAAAACCTGTCTGCCTCCGTTTTGTCCAGCACAGATCTCAAATGGAGTGACCAGGATTTTGAACCACGGACCCAGCGGTGAGAGGCCGGCGAGCTGCCGCCTAAGCCACGGAGGCTTACAGATACGAATTACACCTTGTAATTAGGCGGCTTCGGTGGCGTAGTCGGTAGCAAGCTGAGCTTCTCTGTCCAAGATCGCGGGTTCAAATCCGGCCGAAGTCGTCGGATTTTTAAGAGCGTTAAAAATCCCTCAGTATGCCTTCCTTCGGAGGGGAAGTAAATCCGGCGGTCCCATGTCATAGATTTATGGCATGTTAAAGAATCTTCCACTAATTACAGCTGTGTGAAACTAAATTGTATAGGTTAAGAATGTAAACGACGCTCTTAGGTTCCTACGTTCGTTACCAAGAGCCGACTGCGGTGACGTCTGGTAGCTAAGTTCTGAACTAGTTGTCGTTGACGATGGCGTTTGACGGCAAAAGTAGGAACTACTTGAAAATTGATCGTCTGCAGTCCTTACTTGAATTAAAACAGATACACACACTAATACAGCCAACACAATTAACACCGGTTATCAGACAGATTCTACACACACCCAAAGTACTCGGGGCTACATGACCACGTTGTCGCAGCCCCTAAACTCAAGAACCTACCAACGAACCAACACCTTGTAATTATGTGAAAAAGCATTAATTGGCAAAACGATTGGTCTGGGTAAAAGTTATTGATGCGTGAGTAGTGCCACTGTGTGTGACAAAAACCAGGGGTGTACTCCTCTTAGCTTACGGCGTTTAGTGCCGGGAGTGTCCGAGTTCGGCTCGCCAGAGTATGTAGCTACATCTATGTGGACACCCATGGGGTGGGCTACAAGTACCGTCGCGTGTGGAGTGTTGTCTGGGGAGGAAAGTGTGAATGTAAGGACGAGGAGTTGGAAGGTAGCGGCTGTGGCCTATAGTTAGGGACCAACCCCGGCATTTGCCTGGAAGGAAAATGGGAAACCACAGAAGACCATCTTCAAGGTTGCCAGCGGGGGGATTCGAACCTCCTCGCCTCCCGGATGTGAGCGACTGCCTGCAGTACGCCGTAACGACCACGGCTAACTCACCACCAGGGATGTAGATACGAAGGTGGATCAAAAAGTTAGCAGCGCGCTGTGTGTCGCAAACGTGGGCACAGCGGAGAAAGGGACAGACACTGCCCACACGTCTCTTAGGTAGGTCGCTGTGGTGTCTCGTCTTGTATGGTGTGAATAGTGGCCAAATGCAATGGCGTGTCGACTGGACGTTCACTCCAAATATGAGGTGAGTGCGACAATCCGATTCCTGTGGGCCAAAAGGAAGAATTGCACGATTAAAGAGAAGTGCCGGGGGAAATTGAGCGCCGGTGTGATTTTGTTGCATGATAACGCAACACCTCACAAGGCCCTCCAAACGAGCAAACTGCTGCAAGTGGAAGGTCCGGTAATTTCCACCCTACAGTCCCGACCTAGCACCATGTGACTTTCATCTGTTCGGTATGCTCAAAACGGAGCTCGGTGGTCGACGATTCCAGACCGATGAGGAGGTGAAGGCCGCTGTCTCCGTGTGTTTGCAGTACGCTGGAGGAACTTTCTATGCATCCGGCATCGACAAGTTGGTTGTGCGTTCGCAGAAATGTTTGGAGTCTCTTGGAAACTATGTGGAAAAGTGACGTTACATTGTATGTCGTTATAGGCGTGTTGCTGTTGTATAGGTGGTGTAATAAATGGTCATAACTGGGAAGTGCAACTTATTTTTTGTTCTGCCCTCGTATTACCTAACTCGGCGCTACCTAGCAATTACAGTATTGGTTTGTTGGACCATTGGTCTACATAAAATTTATTTATGAATGGTACCGTATGCGCGAGGGAGGGTATATTGTATTTGTCCCATAATTCATACGTATTATGAGGGACACAACTTGAATTTTACTTTATAAGACGTTATCTAAAGAGGGGATGGTGGGTGGGTTGTAGACAGCGGAGGAGAAACCATCTATTGCCACAGCATTTCCACAATTATTGTTCATCATTACAAAAGGTATTTCGGCTAATTTAAGTAGTTTTATAGAAGGTTCACTACTCCTGAACTGTTAATAAACAGAGTTAGTTGTGTAGAGTCGCCTCCGTAGCGTAGCGGTGAGCATGGTTAGCTGCCACCCCGGAGGTCCTGGGTTCGATTCCCGGCTCTGCCACGAAATTTGAAAAGTGATATGAGGACTGGAACAGGGTCTACTCAGCCTCGGGAGGTCCAAATGAGTAGAGGGGGTTCGATTCCCACCTCAGCCATCCTCGAAGTGGTTTTCCGTGGTTTCCCACTTCATCTTCGGGCAAATGCCAGGATGGTCCCTATTGTAAGGTCACGGCCGCCTCTTTCCCTCTTCCTTGCCTATCCATCCCAATCTTTCCATCCCTCATGAGGCCCCTGTTCGCTTTGCAGGTGAGGCGGCCTGGGCGAAGTGCTGGTCTCACCTCCCAAGTTGTATCCAATCCAACCAAGTGTTCCCAGATCTAGGACACTGCCTGGAAAGGCGGTAGTGGTGAGCTCCCTCGCTGAGTCCGTGGGAACTACCAACCTGGAGTGTAAAATTGACTAAAAATGTTGTGTAGTTCCTCTTCTGTGGTTTCAGTCATGTTAGTAAACTCTGGGTAAGTACCGTTTTGTGCTGCCTACGTCGATTGGAATGAATTTTGCGATTATATTATTGTGATGTTTGATGGTCCAGTATAGTAGGCCTATGCACGCACTGTATGACCCACTTTTATTTAGAAATTTCTTCTTATTTTGATGTCGAGTATCATCTTCTAAAATATTAAACAACGTTTTTAACACCCTGCATAACGTCAAAAATAATGCTGATTTTATTTTCATTTTCCTAGGCATTTTTGGGGTAATTTGGAGGTGGTTGAAGCCCCATCAGGCCCTGTTATGGATGCGTCCCGTATACAATGCACTTGTGTATGTTGAATAGTGGAGAGAAAGTACTTTTTGTGTGGAGAGAGAAAGGATGGGAAGTTGCAATAAGTCATCACAAAAAGGAACACCGTGTAGTGGTTCGCCACAAACCCACCACATCATGTCTCCACCAAGCACTGTGGGGCGGTGCATTCCTCTTAGCAAATAAAACAAAGAAGACCTATCTCCTTTGTTCTTTAGTGCACAAACTTTCTTCAATGTTGTTGCTGTTGCCTTTATGGGCTTTGCTACATCGTGGTCATTTATCCACATGTCCTAGGGTGTGCACCCTTCTCGATGGCTGCATTAGTATACGAGGCATCGGTGGCGTAGTTGCTGAGGTTCTATACCCAAAGTCGCGGGTTCAAACCCGGCCGAAGTCGTCGGATTTTTTAAAAAGCGTTTAACATCCCTCAGTATGCCTTCCTTTGGAGGGGGAGTAAAGCCGGCGGTCCCATGTCATAGATTTATGGCATGAAAATGAACCTTCCACTAACTACACTTGTGTGAAGCCAAAATTTGTTGGTTAGAATTGATAAAGCTCTATTAGTTTCATTGTTTGCCACCAGGTGCTGACTGCGATGCCATCTAGTAGCCAAGTCCGCAAGCTAAGTGTTGTGGATGGTAGCATTTGGAAGCACAAGAAGGAATCACTTGAAATTACTGTCTGCAGTCCTTTTTTTTGGAGTTTAAACAGATAATACACACTAATACAGTCATCACAATTAACACCGGTTATTATCAAACAGTTTCTACACACACCAAAAGTACACGGGGCTAGAAGACCGCGTTGTCGCAGTCACTCAACTAAGGAACCAACCAACGAACCAGTGTGCATACAGTATGTGTAATTGAGACTGGGATTTTGGTAGAAGGTAGCCGTGATCTTCATTTAAGTGCCGTCCTGGCATTCGCTTGGAGTAGAAGTGAGAAAGCACGGAAAACCAATTTTTAGAGGGCTGAGTTAGGAATCGAATCCATCTCTCCTCAGTTATGCCTCACGATGAAGCTGAGTTTACCCCGTTTAGCCCTCAGACCAGAATTGAATTTCTTGGTAGAGCCGGGAGTCGACAGTCAAGAATGCTAGCCACTACACCACGAAGTGGGCGTGAATAGATGAGAGACTCCGTCACATAACATGGTAACTGGAAAATAAATTTGTTTAATTTCACCCAAGGGATTCACAACAAGTAAATCAACGGATTCCAGCTGGGTAAGGCTTTGCTTCCACTTCATTGTGCCGGGATCCTGCGTCTATCTTTCCTGTGACCACCTAGTGGTTTAGTGCCTAGCATTCCTGGATGTTCTACCTGAGTTCCCGGTTGGATTCGCAGCTCTGCAAAGAAATTTAATTCTGGTCTGAGGGCTGGAACGGGGCACATTCAGCTTCGTGAGACAGAACTAAGAAGAGGTGGGTTCGCATTCTCAGCTATCTAAGAAATGGTTTCCCACTTTTACTCCAGACATATACCGCGATATTTATTCTCGTAAGGCCATAGTTACCTCCTTCCCAGTCCTAGTCTGATTTTTAGCCTACTTTCGATTTTTGCAAAAAATGAAAGTAGACTTATGAGATCAACACAGGGCGAAAAAAGTGTGTCTGTCTGTGTGTGTGTATGTGTGTGTGTGAGTCTGTGTGTGTGTGTGTATGTGTGTGTGTGAGTCTCTGTGTGTGTGTGTGTGTCTGTGTGTGTGTGAGTGTGTGTACTCTGAATGTCTGTCCCCCCCTATCAATTCGAACACGGTGAAACCGAATTGAACGAAATTTGGTACAGAGGTAGCACTAGTAAAGGACACCTCAGTGTCATACTTTATATCGCCGCCATCTTTACCAAAACAGAATGGCGGCCACTCAAATGTTCAAAACGTAAAATCAAATTACGGCTAAACTAATCATCCGATCTCTACCAAATTTGGTGACAACATACCTTTATATAGGACGCGTCTTTCACCAAAAATTCAAGGTCATCGGCCATGCCATTTCAGGATGGCGGCCGTGTGAATTATGCAACCATTTTAATAAATAGCTTAAGACCCACCAATTCCGATTATCGAGCCTAGGGGGGTTTAAGCTATCCTGAAGGTCGTGATCCGTTATTTATTATAATTTAATATCATAATATTATACAGTATGAGTGGCTTAAAAGAGCTGAGCCGTTTGTATCACACGACAAGATGGCAGCTGTCCTCATGTGCCTGTCTTATATTTCAGTAGTTTTAGTATGTTGTATGTGATATACCGTACTGATACAATAATATAAACTTTGTATGAAATGATCCTTAATGAAGATGTACTGCAGTGAAGAAATCGTTTATTTAAAGTCATTATTTGCCAACAGTTTGTATCTAATATGTCAGTTAAGAACACCTGACGTCATGGATATGGTTAGCTCTGGGCTAGCATGTTAGTCTTACACGCAGTTGACTGGGGATCGAGTACTGCTACAGTTAGTTTTTTTTTTCTTGAATTCTTTTGCAAATGATATGCTCGAGCTTTTCCCACAGATACTGAATAAAATGTCATTTAGCTCAAAGGAGAGGATAAAATATACACTCGTATATTAATAAAATCACAGTCCCAGCATCGCACATAAACAGAAGACAATAGGAAAAGGAGAATAGAAGAACTAGATACACGTTGTCATTAACCACAGCCTTCTTAATGCCTCTGTACGGTGCTGTCCTCTTGTGGATTATGTGGGTAATATTGTTCCAAACATAACGCTGTGTAAATGCCTGAGCTGGCCTCCTGAAGTAAGGCAATTTTGTAATACTGGTAGTTCAACTATTAGCCACGATCGCGCTCCGAATACCTTTAAACACTGCCAGCTGGATCGCCTCCCTCTTGGCTACTTTAAACTGCCTACTCATTCAACACCCATAGAACACTGCCATCGTAGTACATTACGATGGCAGTGCATAGGCGTACAAGATAAAGATTAATTCACTGATAGGTCGCAGCACCACCTACTGTGATTGGGGCGGAGGATTCTTAATTTTGCAGGCTGGCTTAATATAGAGATTAACGGACGTGAATGCATTACAATAAGTTAGTAGTTTTGTTATTCAATCATCATAAAGTATATAATATTGATTTTGACACTTACTGGCTTATTATCAATATAAAAGAAAACAAACAATACATTGTGGTAGGGGTGATTGTGTTAGGGATGAGGACAAAGAGTCATAAAGATACCCATACATTTAGGAGAAAGTAGGCTATATGTTCTTTGCTGAACATCTTGTTTAAATTTAATTATCGTATGGCTATTAGTGCCGGGAGTGTCCGAGGACGTGCTCGGCTCCCCAGAGGCTGTAGCTGTTCAAGCGGACACCCATGGGGTGAGCTACAAGTTCCGTTCAATTTCAAGAAGATCCAACTTTCGCTACCAGATGTCACTTATACCTAGTGCTGAACGTTGGAACTTTGATAGAGTGTTTCAACGAAATCTAACCTATAAATTTAGCTTCACACAAGTTTAGTCTGTGGAAGGATATTTTACATGTCATAAATCTATGACTTGGGACCGGCAACTTTACTTCCCCTCCGAAGGAATGAATACTGAAGGATTTTAACGCTCTTAAAAAATCCGACGACTTGGGCCGGGTTTGAACCCACTAACTTGGGCACAGCAGTTCAGCATGCTACAAACAAAGCCACCGAAGCCGCTCTAGTCTGAATTACAAACACAGACTACTGCGTACATGTCAATAACACAGGTTATCAGAACAATAATCTAATTTCAAATATTTCAAAAATGTAATTTGGTTGGCTCAATTGAGTATTGCCAGACTTTCGCCCCAGGCAGTGTACCATTGGGATCGTTAGTTGGTATGGTGCACTTGGCTAGTACATACTGGGAAGGCCGCCGCAAGGCTACTATGATGCCACGAGCAGTGCCAATGTGCTATGAGAGCTATGCTCCCTTTGTTCAAACATTAGCTCACCAAGGCTATCAATATTGGAATAACTGTATCCCGAAGGATCCAGGATATATATATTTTTAGTCCGAATGAGCGTAATAAAACATCATCCCTCTGACTGAAACCTGTAGACTTATTACAAGTTGTTTGCGATCTACACCACTTGAAAATATTTACTGTCTAGCAGTCATCCTACCTCCAGATATCCACCGTGAGTCTGCAGCAAGACTGGAGAGATCTAAGGTGTTGGACTTAAAATCCCACACTTGATATGAGTATCAACCAGCAACTTCAAGGCTAAAGTCAAGAAAAAGTTTCCTCCACTCGACAGAACGTCTGACTCAACATTCCCCAACAGTAAATGGCACCTTAAAAGCCTCCGTGGCTTAGGTGGCAGCGCGCCGGTCTCTCACCGCTGAGTCCGCGGTTCAAATCCAGTTCGATCCTTGTGAGATTTGTGCTGGACAAAGTGGAGGCAGACAGGTTTTTCTCCGGGTACTCCAGTTTACCCTGTCACAACTTTCATTCCAGCAACACTCTCCACTATCATTTCATTGTGTCATTCATTTAATCATTGCCCCTGAGGAGTGCGACAGGCTTCGGCAGCCGACACAGTTCATAACCTCGCCGCTAGATTGGGGGGGGGAGGGGGTTCATTCATTCCACCCCTGAACCAGTCGGACGACTAGAACAGGCTGTGGATTTTCATTTTTCAAATGGCACTCTACATGGAACAGTTCCACAAGTGTGGTGTTACCTGCTGAAAGCCTCGCCCCTGGACATAGGAAACTTGGCCAATATGGAAGACGTTTAACAAGCTAAGCTCAAGAGTTGGCAGATCTAAAAGCAACCTCAAAAAGCTGGGATTTGCGTGTGACTCTACATTATGCAAATGCGGTGAAGAGCAGACCATGGACCATCTCCTCATCTGCAAACTGTGCCCAACAACCTGCTCTCTCGAGGACTTGATGCAAGCCACCAAAGAGGGCTGATACTGGTCACATTGCATTAAAATTTTGTATAAATTTGTAGAATCTATGAAAGTAGCCACTGTACGAAGAAATGTGTGTATTCTTTTACTACCAATTACTGGATTGTTTTATGTGTATATTATAAGTTATCTGACACAATTAAAATAAATCGTATTTCAATTATTTCCAAAAATTGATCCGGATTCTTCGGGAAGCAGTCATTCCAATTATCAGACAAATCCTTCACGCACCAAAGTACACGGGGCTAAATAACTCAATAACTACTTTAGTAGAAATATATGGGACTCAGCAAGTAGTTACTAACCCACAAGGGGCCTAGGCAAGGTGTACCGACGCCTACTGACAAGCCCAATCGGTTCAGCTGGGGCAAAACCTCAATAGACACAGTTTAGTACCTAAAACAATTGCTTGTATTAATTATCATTTGACTTGAACCGAAGTACGGGATCGGGTTTTTTCAACCTCCGATGATACAAGAAAGAAACAATATAAGTTAATTTTTCCTTTTATTATTATTATTATTATTATTATTATTATTGTTATTATTATTATTATTATTATTATTATTATTATTATTATTATTATTATATCATTTTTACCCTTATGGACAGTGTTGGAACTTAAATATCTCATGATGACACAATTTTCACTTCTCTCTCTTCTTTCTCTTCTCTTCCCGAAAACTCTTCATCCTTTGACCATAAATGAAAATCCACAGCCTGCTTCCAGTCTCCGACCGGGTCAGGAATGGAATGAATGAAGCCCCCATCTAGCGGCGAGGATATGAACTGTGCCGGCTGCCGAGGCCTGACGCACTCCTCTGGGGCAATGATTAAATGAATGACAGATGAAATGAAATGATAGTGGAGAGTGTTGCTGGAATGAAATTTTGACAGGGAAAACCGGAGTACCCGGAGTAAAACCTGTCTGCCTCCATTTTGTCCAGCACAGATCTTACATGGAGTGACCGGGATTTGAACCACGGACCCAGCGGTGAGAGGCCGGCGTGCTGCCGCCTAAGCCACAGAGGCTTTCTTTGACCATAAATAAATTAATTAATTAACAAATATGTATCGAAATCTACACGTGAACCATTTATAATTTTAAATGTCAGTATCCAACATACAGAATTTCTATTTCATCATACGCGCCTATTTTGCATTGGCACAGAAAATTCGTAATAACCCGTAAACATTCTGTTTAGTGTGAAACGAATTCCATTGCTAATCAAGTTACCTAATTCCTTCCGTTCCTGTGTTACATTTCCCGGTGTTGTCTGGCGTGTGATCTCATTCGTGGACAAGAATGCTTGACCAATGGAGCGGTGAACGGTCGTTGACACAGGCCTGCCTGTACCGCAGTAGAATTATTTGCAAGAGAGGTGAACACTTTTGTGGAATAACGTCCGAACTATACTCCCCGTATTTAAAAATTCACATACTATGGATGGGGATTGAGGGACTGACTATTATTTGTAACTTTTTCTAAACATTACCCTAATGATAAATAATAATAATGATAATAAGAAAATAATGCACAAATGTACAGTACTTATTGTCTGAAAATACTTTGGCTTACTATCAGTATGTTCCAGACACCGTTTTAGGTAAATCTTACGAAAAAGTTGTTATGGGACAGATCAGTTATTACTGATAAAACCATATCAGTAATCTGGCCAGATATCAGTAATTTGGACAAAGTGTGGAAGAGAACATTGTTCATTGATATCACAGTGCTCAATTGCCATAATCAGCAACAAATATGCTGTGAGAAAATCATCAAATGTCTGCCCTTGGCTGAGGAAATACGGCAAATGTGGAGACAGGAAAGTGTAGTGGTGCTGCCTATAGTCATCTCTTCTACAGACATCATCCCTAGATCATCGGCTCGCTGCCTAGAAAAATGGGAATACATTCTGGTCTACATATTTTCATGCAGTGGGCCGTCATCTTGAAGGCCAGTTCCAAAGTTCGCTAGAATGGCAATGTGTCACTCTAAAAGAAGTTGTCATACTGTCTTGCAAATAAGCCGACGATATCTTGATTTGTATCCACTGTTGTGGTGAAATAAATCATACTAATATATAAAAATGAGATGGTGTGTGTCTGTCTTTCTGTCTGTCTGTCTGTGTGTTACTCAATAACGCAAGAACCACTGGTCCGATTTAAATGAAATTTTGCAAGGAAGTAGCTGAAATACCAGGTTTACATATAGCATACTTTTAATTTCGATATTTTGAACTATTAAGAAATGGCGACCTTTTTAGTGACGTCACTACACCCTTTGATTTAATAATTACATATTTCCATATCAAATAAAAAGAGAACGCTAAGAAATAGCAAACTTTTGATGGCACATTCGAGCTAGAAAATTTAATTTCCTATCCGATGGGTCCTTATCACTTTTCGTGTATCTCCAACGGTTAGCGAGTAAAACCTACTTTTGTGACGTCACTACACCCTTTGGTTTCAAAATTTCATACTTCCATTCCAAATAAAAAGAGAACGCTAAGAAATAGCAATTTTTGATGGTATGCACGAGCTTTAGCATTTAATTTTCTATCCAAAAGGTTCTTATCACTTTTCGTGTATCTCAGACGGTTAGCGAGTAAAACCTAAATTTGTGCAATAAAACACGGTCAACACCGAGCGGTGCAGTATATTTCTACATGTATAAAAAAGAAAATTTGTCTGTTATTTTCTGAATTTCTACGGAAATTTGAGTTATTTACACGTTTCAGACTGTTTTATGATAGATGCGCGAGAAAATAATGTTTTGGTCTGTCTGTTTGTTTGATTGTCTGTGGACAACTTTGTTCCCTTTTAACTCGAGAACGGCTGGGTGTATCAACGTACGATTCGGTACACTTATCCATCATAGGCACGACACTAATCATTGATGTAACTCTTCTCCGTACCTCTCATAAAAAGGGGCCTACCGCCTTAAATTACATGCTCAAATAGGAGTAGAAGGACGAGGCAAAGCTCATTTTCTGGCCCTCAATGTGAGAGACAAAACTTCGGGGCCTAAAGGGTCCCCGAAAATCAAATTTTTAGGCCATAAAACTAACCGTTGTTTGAGATATTACCAGAAAACTAATTTCATTTTACAAACTAATGAACGAATGCAAGCCGGTAACCATGGCAACAGATTCTCAGAGGTCCATCTATTGCTGTAAGACGGCAGTTCCATTAATAACATTAGTGTGGAAGTTTGCAAACGGCTACAAGGTTATCACGGAACCAAATTAAGCTGTAAAATTAATCAATACGTAGAATGCTCTTAAGGGGGTCAGGGATACTCTAGAATTTTTTTCACGCGATTTACACCTGCGGGTGTGGTACGGCAGGTATATTATATTCCTATCCCTATATTATATTATTATTATTAGTATTATATTATGGCGTACAACGGCGAGACAAAGCCCCTCTGTGCCAGAAACAAAACTCGGGGGCCCTAAAAGGTCCTCAAAAACTACATTATAAGGATCTAAAACCAACCGTTTCTGATATATTCCCAGAAAACTAATTTAATTTAATTTAACAAACCAATGAAGTAATGCAAATCGGTAACCATGACAACATTATCTCAAGGGGTGGCATCCAACTTTCCATCTATTTCTGTAAGAAGCAATGCCACTCCATTTATTACATTTCTGTGAAAGTTTGTAAATGGCTATAAGGTTATCACGGAACCAACGTAGACTGTATAATTCATCAATGCAATTAAGGGGGTCAAGGGGTAACCTAGATTTTTTCATGCAATTTTCGCGTTCGACATATAGTACAGAAGGTCTATTATATCTCCAAACAGCAACATTATTAACAAAAATTCCTGAATTGAATCAGCTTTTTTGCGACTATTAGGAATTTGAGCCATTTGAGGCTAAAGAACCTGAATTTTCATACACCACAAGTCTTTATAATTTATGAAAGAGGTCTTCCTATGTATGGGGACCTAACACAAGGTAGAGGGTCAGTTTGTATGTGACGTGTATTGCGTTTCGTCTACAAGGCTATCAATTCTATTTCACGTCAGGAAGTACACGTTAGGCGAATTGAGTTTGAGAGCACCTTTTAACTAATCTTCTTTTTTTTTTGTCGACATAAGGGTTCATCGCAAGGATGATTTTTTTTGATACTGTGTGGTAGATATACCCATATTTGGGTATCTGGGTGATATGTTGTAGCACGGCCGACTGAATACGAGTTACGCTCTATACCGGCCTTGACATTCCCAGTCAGAACCCATGTATAACATGTAATTGGAAAGTTTCTACTCGTTGCCGGTAGAGCGCACTCCCCTCCCATCATAGGCGCGATAAGGAATCAGCTGTACAGTACGTATTGTGCCCGTTTAGACCGGAGTCCGCACGACCACATATGCATTTTACCAATAATCAGTCAGCACGAGAGTCAAAATATCCCGGAGCGCCAGATGGGTTAACACTCCAGTGGGCGCGCGGTTTGCCGTAACGCAAGTGGGCGCGTGGAGGACAGGTGTCCTCCACTTTGTTTTGCCATTTCACCGTATGAAATGTATATTTAGCGATCATGACTTTTTGTTTTTGGTTAGGTAGGAATATATTAAACATATTTTTCATAAAAAAAGAGTGTATGCTACAAAATATTAAGTAGGAAATGCATAATTATGGTAAATCCATCAAAAACGTGTAAAACTGTGGTAGGTTACGTTATAAATGTTACTAAAATGTGTATACGTTTTATGTTACAAATGAAAAATTATACAAATTAAGTGTTGTCTATTATTTCTAGTTTGAAAATACTAATTGGTTTCGTAGTATAAAAAGATACAATTAATTTTCCATCTTAGTAAAGCATATAAAACACAGCTTTTTTGAAACTCAAACAAACTGCTTTTGACATCTCTTGATTTATCAGGTAGAAAGTTTCGGGGAACTGCTGCTTTGTTCTTTCTCAGAGTAGCAATCATAGTTACTTTTTTTTCTTCCCGTAGCTTTATTGCAAAGGGCACAGATACGAACCAATTTTCACGGGTAATATTCCTATTGGTTCCTGAAATAGGCTGCATCAATCTCAAACCAAGTCTGACGTGTTGTTGCTTCTTCTGAAAGGGCCGCTTGGTTGCTTCCCTACATACACTTGAAGGTTTGTAGCATAGAAGGTTGTTTTGGAAACCATAGCAAACGATATCTATCCCATACTTTGCAGGTTTACTAGGCATATACACACAGAAGGTTACATAAACAGGCTCTACTCCCGTGCCGTGTGAATTATCCCACATTTCAAATACGTTTCTTCTTCCAGCCTTCAAAACCCCAGCAAGATATAATATAGGTCTACCAATCAATGCAAGAATTTCTCGGGAAACATTGGGCCTAGCATCCCTTTCTCTGACAAACTGAGGGCGAATTTCAGTTATGTAAACGTTAGTCCAATCAACTATTCTTTTTCACCATTTCATCATCAATTTTACACTGTGACGCAGCTTCTGGAGTCACAGTATTTTTCGCAGACCCTTGAGGTCCTCGGCAATGATAAACTGATACAATGTTATGTCTGGGTGTACTAGAAGTGTGGGCAACAAATGGTTCTAAGTACCACCTTGATGTACGAACTTTTCCCAAATAAAACTCTGAGTTGAAGAAAGGGACAGGAGGAATTGCTTCTTTACCACTTCTATTTCCTCGGATTCGTCTGGAACATCAACCGGGTCATCTTCTGCATTGATTTCATTTTCTCTACTCTCTGTGTGGTATTCCAAGTGGTCTTCTTCTCGTTCATCTTCATCCTCAACACCTAGAACACTTTCGTTATCCTCAGTCTCATCTAGACAACGGCGTACCTGTTCACGGTCCTTATTGTTTTCACACTTAAACTATTTCAATTAAACCGTTGTGACTTCCAAAACTATGAAATAAAATGAAAATACCACAGCAATATCCGAAAAAAAAAGTAACGCCAGTGAGCGCGCGGAGGACAAGTGTCCTCCAATTCCGCACAGCGCAAATAAACACGAGGTCACGGCGACAATTGGCGAGCATAAAAGCTGACGATGCACTGACGGGCAGAGGATGAGTGGCAAGAAAGGTATATGGCCGCTCAAGGTCACAAGTGTTGCCAACACTTGTGGTCACACAAAACAAAATCACTGGAGGACACCTGTACTCCGCGCGCCCACTGGAGTGTTAAAGCAAATCGCAAAAAACGACATCAAATTAAAAAAATTCTTTACTGATTTTTGGCTCAATGCAACAATAAGGATAGAAGGAGATTTAATTGGGATTAACACATCTGGTAAAATTATCTCAGTTTATTTTAAGTTAAAATCTGACTGCAAAGATGCTCAAAGCAGCATCATCCACGTGTGGCGATCCACACTCTTATTTACACAGAATATACAGAAATTTTCCAAACACATTTGACAATCTTTTTGGAAACACAAGTCCGATTAATAGTCCTGTGGACTGTGTTCCAAAATTATTAATATTTAATTCCAGTTCAAAGTGAATTGTCCATACTGGAAATAACGCAGATCACTGTTTGAATATTTACATGATATTAACACTCGTAGAATAAATGTTTATAGAATACTAAACTTTCACTTGTTTTCCAGTTTTCAAAAATACATCGTCGAAAATATTATCATCATCGAAGCAACACAAATCATTTACATATATTAATAATATCTGAAAAGTATTTGACCATTGAGCATAGCATCGAAGAACTGTGCGAAGCACAACAACAATTAATTGTTCTTCTGACATTAAACATTCGAGAAGTGACTCGATTATGAACTTCAAGTTCCTAACAAAATATATGATTTCTGAATCATCAACTTGATCAATAAATGGTTGAACCATTCAACTATTCAATTTTCCACTTGGAATCATTATTATAAAATATTTATATTCATGGCCATTTTTAGCAACTTTCACAACTTGCAATTCTTCGACAGAATGCGGAAATAAGAATTGTAGTTTTATAATGAATTCATTTAGTTCATGGCACTAGGATTGAAAATATCCTTCAAATTATTCGTGGTTAAAGAATTATTTTAAATTGGCAGTGGCCCATTCTATTATTTGTGTAAGAACACAATATTACAACAACAACAACGGCAAAGGTCTTCCTCTGAAGAAGAATAAACTACTATCATGACAAATCCGGGTTCTAGCAAAATCAAAGTCTAAATGGAATTTGTAAACAAGGTTGAAATAAGAACTGATGGTTTCAAAGAAATAACCTTCGGGTCATTCATCCGACGAAATGTGTAGTTCCAATACTCCTACTATAAACCTGAGCCATCGAACCTGCTATTTGATTGATGCTCGAAAAAACCTCTTCATTCCTGCGACTTAACATGCGCACCTGGGAATGGCATTCAACTACTCCACACACATAAATTTTCTTCCCAAAATTTATACAATAAATCAAGCCTCTGCTTGTTATCAACACTGGAAGATTAATAAACTTACAAGTTTATTTTATTTTACCATTCAGTTCAACCCGTGAATTTACCATACTTATGAAAATCTTTATTTCACTTTCGAGGTGTATTTACGTCATGATTTTATACAAATACAAAATATCCTATTTGATACAAATATCATTTGCTTCCCGTTTCATGCCTCTCCGTGTTATCTGAAAAATGTACTTTACTCATTGCAACTATCAACTGTTCAACCAGAACTGACATGTTGGTTGAATGCGGGCTTGCGCTAACCACTCTCCTTCGGAAAATCTCCTGTTCCAGACTAGAAATGATTAAACTACTTCATAGGCTCTTTCTCAATACATATGATTATTAGAAAATGTAATATCCAAGAATTATTTAGAAAAATAATGAAATTATTATTATTATTATTAGTGGATTATTATTATTATTTATTATATTATTTAATTATCATCTCATTATGTGAGAATCCACATGTTCGAACCTTCGAATATGGAAAAAAATATCCATTCCTCAACAAAAATAAATTTAACTTTTACAGTTACATCGGGGGTTTTCCGTGTTTTCCCAAAAATATGAAAAAATTCAAATAAATCTTCGAAATGCTCGGTCATCGATCCTAAACTGTTCTGAGTGCTGAAAATGCTCAGAATAACTCTAATAAGTCTTGCGTAAATCATTGCAAGCTTTAAATACGACGAAAAAAATGTGTTGGTCATCTGCAGAAAAATAGTTTGTTCCAATTAGCTAGGCATAATATAATTCAAATGTGGCTTACATTTCTTGATGGTCTTAAAGCGTAGTAAACCTGGTCTGTACCAGATTTATCCATAGACATGCCCTATCGGACAAGCACGTATAATCCTTGTATCGGCCGCCATTGTAGACCCACAATTCGTCTAGTCAGACATAGTGGTAGTATCTTTTGACGTTTGAATAAACTGTGGTTCCATTTTAATATGAGCTTCTATCAAAGCCATAACAGTTTGTTTAAATAGGGTCAGATCTAAGTGATCTCTTCTTAAATATGTCAGTTGTAACATAACTCACTGTAATCTCATCAGTACAAGAAAAACATTGACAGTCTAAGCAATTAACGGCTGTTCTGAAGATCGTTCCCTGGGCATGGTTTATTAATATCACCATCTGCCATGCGCTAAGCAACCTGCAGTTTCCCTTGCGTAGACTAATGAACGCCACCGTTATAGACTAGTCTTCAGTGTACTGACAGATCGAAGTGGTTAACTAGTTACAAAAATGAAAACTGACTTGAAATGGATTTAAACATCCAAGTATTAAGTTACTACTGGACTGTGACAAAATACTATTTTCTAGACAAAGTCTAGCATATGTCCTTGTAGAAATATAAATATTTCCACCAATGTCTGTAGAAAAACAATCACCTCAGTGATTCTCCTCACCAGAAACTTACTAAGTCCCAACTCGTAGCGCAGCACTTTTCGTGACTATCACGACTTGAAAAGAACTTCTGCGTAGATCTGGCAACCATGTGCCTTGGCTCAGCTTAGACGCAACTTGCTCGCCAAGTGCTTGTGTTAGAATGAGCTAACCATGCCTGCTCCAGCTGGCTTTTATTCAAAACGGTCAGGGTCACGCGTCATCACCTGATATCTAGAAATCCTCATATCTCTTGAATCCCTGGTCCGATTTACTTGATACTAATTGCATTCTCTTTCATTTTGCCGTGCCAGTAATCTGATCCCAGTCTCAAGTCTCTACTCCATAGTTAACTATTTAATCAATAAATAGCCTCCACCTCTGCTATTGCTCGCTACGTCACTTGACATCCAACTATCGGTAAATTCTTTCTAAATGCTTCTCGAAGCAATGTAGCGCGATATTCAAATATCTGAACTTTCAAAAGCGGCTACAGCCTTTCCCTTGATATCTAGGTGTCTGAAACTTGGAATACCCATTCCTAGAGTTGGGCACAGTATATTAAATGTGTAATCTCAAGAACCACTGGATGGATTTTGATGCTGCTTTCACCATTCTGTAAATGTGATCTCGAGGAAGATTTGTGTAGAAAATAATTTATTTATGACCAAAGGGAGCCAAGCAGTAACGATTTCAGTGGAAAGGTCGAAAAAATAGCCTGGTGTCCGTGCGCTTTTTAAGCTTACGCTGGGCGAACCGTTAAAAATATCATTATATTATGAGTGTAAGAATTGTTCAGCGTGAGAAATTCTACAAAAAAGTCCGCGAGAGCATATCTCTATCTTCGATACATCGCCCACTATAAGTGTTTTTAGTTTGGACGGGAGGGGCATTTGGCTTGCACCTCGCCATTCTTAAATTACGTCTGACAGGAATTCCTTGCACATTCATAACTGTTCCCGGGCGAAGCCGTGGCGGGTTGCTAGTGACACTATATAATTATTATCATTATAATTTCCGCATTATCAAAATTAAAATTATATTACAAAATAAAATAGCGTGCTAATAAATCTAAGAGAAATTAGACATACCTTGCACCTTCTTCGGCTACAAGGACACTACTCCAGCACCGTCTCATTAAAAGGAAAGAGAGGATCAAAATTACAGCCGGGAACAAGTAGCAGCTAATCGTGTGTTGTGTTTTGTGCTAAGAGATCTTTCGACAAATTATCAGATACCGTGTGCCTTCTTTTTCACGAAGCAGCTGTCAGGACGGGACTTACATAAACTCCTGCTGGACGTTATTCTCGAGGTTGAACAATGCTGTTTCATAATTATAATAACTGTCTCTGATAATCACAAAACTAACACTACAATGATGAGGCACTTAGGGGGAGGGAATTTGCAACCAATGGTCAATCACCCATACGACGAGTCTAGGAATGTATTCCCTAGTTTTGATCATTGTCACATTCTAAAAAAAACCATTAGAAGGCAGTTTCTGTAACGAGAGATGACTGATGGTACTGGAATAATTTCAGGGAAATACTTGTCATTACTATACACAATGCAAAAGGGTGAGATCGTCAAACCGGTCAGACACCTTACTAAAAAACACATCGAACCCACTAAATTTGAAAAAATGAATGTTCGGCGTGCCAAGGAAGTGTTCTCGTCAGAAGTTATTGGTGCCATTAGTACACTGAAAGAAAATATAGGCATGCACCCGGAAGCGTACACATTCATGGACGCAGAAGCAACCATTTTTTTTGAAAAACGTTAATAAATGGTTCGCTATGCATGACGTAAGCATCACATATCATCATATTCAGTCTAGAAATCCAGATAAAGGGCATTTTTTCTCATTAAATGTCAGTCGCCTAAACTGGCTAGAGGAATATTTTCTTTCTTACCTTGAAACTTTGAAAGCTGCTAGTAACGCTGCTAGAAAGGACTTCCTGAGTTCTGAGACTTACGAAGCTACCTATACAATTAATCACGGATTCAGCTGTCCAGTGCATAAGGTATCTTCTAAAAATGGGTAGAGGAAAGTCGCCAAATATGGGGAGTTTTTTTATAGGGCTCACATTAGACATAAGAAGGAACGGAATAATTTTGGTTCTCTCACCAATGTAAACCTCAGGCGATATACTATGTATATTACAAATATGGGCACGTTTGATGTTGTAATACCCTCTGATATTATTGTTAACTTTAAAAGTGCACTTTCCCCGTATTAGGCAACCGGGTTTCGTAATATGGGGAGGTGAGAAACCTCACGGTTTTTATTTATAATAGGTACACTGAATAGTATACCCTACTAATTAAAGCATTAATTCTGAGATATTTTTTTTCGTGTGGCCTCCTGAGAGGCCGAGTGCAGGTCTTTCTAGTCAACGCCCGTGGGCGACCTGCGCGTCAGGATGAGAGATGGAATGGATGAAGATGAATGAAACTGGGCAAGGATGTGGAAGGAAGCGGCCGTGGCCTGTTAGAAGGTACCGTCCCAGCATTTGCCTGGTGTTGAAAAATGGGAAACCACGGAAAATCATTTCAAGGACGGCCGACGGTGGGGCTAGAACACACGCGTCTACCGAGTCAGCAGAGAGCTTGGCCCCATGGCCTAACGCTGCGCTTTAACCAGCGTAGCCACTACTGTCGGTAATTCTGACAATGTAATGAAATCATGAACACAAATAGTACAAAAATACAAGAATGAATAGTTTAAGTAAATAACAGTCCTAGTTTCCTGTTGCCGAACTTCCAAACCGTTCAGCAGAAAAATGCATAAACTTTAATGAAAACCGAGTGATTCTGATCGAATTCAACTGTAACGAGGTGCATGGTATGTCTAATTTCTCTTAGATTTATTAGCACGCTATTTTATTTTGTGATATAATTTGCATTTTAATATTGTAGGAATTATAATGAAAATATAATAGTGTCACTAGCAACCCGCCCCGGCTTCGCCCGGGAACAGTTATGAATGTGCAAGGAATTCCTGTCAGACGTAATTTAAGAATGGCGAGGTGCAAGCCAAATCCCCCTCCCGTCCAAACTAAAAACACTTATAGTGGGCGATGTATCGAAGATAGAGATATACTCACGCGGACTTTTTTGTACAATTTTTCATGCTGAACAATTCTTACACTCATAGTAGATTGATATTTTTAACGGTTTGTCCAGCGTAAGCTTAAAAAGCGCACGGACGTCAAGTTCTTTCTTCGACCTATTCACTGAAATCTAAAATCGTTACTGCTTGGCTCCCTTTGATCATAAATAAATTATTTTCTACAGAAATCTTCCTCGATATTACCTGTACAGAATGGTGAAAGCCGCATCAAAATCCATCCAGTGGTTCTCGAGATTACCCGTGATATCCAAGAATTGGGGACTTTGTTTTACACTAAGTAGAGATAAGTCTTAGTCGTGCAATGCTTGGTGAACAGCGCTGTGTGAGCAGTTGAGTAACTAACAAGATTTCATGAAAAAGGTCTCATTGTCTAGGCCGGTATGAGCGCATTCAGTCGGCCGTGGTTGTAGACAATAGAATTGTCTGTCTGTCTTTCTGTGTATCTTTATGTACGCCTATAACTCGTGTTCGGATGCTTGGTGCATCGTAAAATTAGGTATGGTAAACATGAGTCAATACACCAAACATTTATAAAACACTTCACCGTACTTTTCATAGAGTGGATGGGTGGATATAGGGAAAAACTTCTCAAAATACATGCTAAAATAGGCGAAATATAAAAATTATCCTAGAAGGACGACCAAAGCATATGTTGCGCTTCTCAATGCGTGACACAAAATTCGCGAGTCTATAAAGGGTCTCCGAAAACCACATTTTAAGGCCCTTAAATTAACAGTGTGTGTGATATTCCCAGAAAACTAACTTCGTTCTGATAAACTTATGGAGGAATGACAAACCGCTAACCATTGCAACAGTAGCTCAATTGATAATATCTGGTGTTAAGACCGAACACCGTTCGAAGAACGGGTACTTCTGCTAGTATGTAATAATAATATAATAACAATGGGTGGAACATCGAAGTGATCTTGACTAAGTGTGCCTCGTTGCGTAGTGGCTATTACTCTTGGCTGTCACCGTGGAGGCTTTGGTTCGATTCCCAGCTCTGTCTGAAATGTAATTCTGGTCTGAGGTCTGGAACGGCGTACACTCAGCCTCGTGAGGAAAAACTGAGAATAGGTGGGTTCGATTCCCACCTCAGCCATCTTGGAAGTGGTTTTCCATGTGGTATCCCAATTCTACTCCGGGAGAATGCCGGGATGGTGCCTAAATTTAGGCCACGGCCGCCTCCTTCCCAATCCACATGTAAATTACAAATGCTCACACTAATGCAGCCATAACAATAACACAGGTTATTAAACAAATTCCACTCACCCAAGTACATGGTGATGCATGACCACGATGTCGTAAAGCCCCTAAAATGAATAAACAACAACAACTTGACTAAGTGTCGTAAATTATAAATTATGTACGTGTTAACTGCGAGATAGGAATTTCTCTTATGTTCTATTGAACCGGTCTTTGGGAAGGTTGATAAACCCGTAGGGTCGGAAGTTCCGCTCCTTAAAACCTCAATAAATAAATAAATAAATAAATAAATATGTATATTAAGCCTTTCACGGCTCGGATTATATAAATAATTAATGTTTTTTGGGCTAATGCCGTGTGTATTTAGATTAGAATCATACGTTTCGGAGAAAACTTGCCTTCCATCTTTTTTTCGCCGTTGCCTGTATGACGTTAGGTATCGTTCTTATACATTTCCCTTTTGTTTATGTTTCCTTATATCCATATAACCCTCCCACCTCCTCCCCCCCCCCCCCCTCCCTTTCTTTTGGACATCCTCATTCTTCGAGGAGTCTCTATATTTTCACCCCGCCCCCTTAACCTTCTCCTTACTTACTACTCTGTCCGCCGTTCTACCATGGTCCATACAGTAATTTCTGGCAGCTGCTCTCTGGTGACGAACCGAGGAATTTATCTATACTTTTTGTAATTTTTGTAATCTCATTGATCTACTTTCTTTGGCCACATTGTTTGATTCCATTGAAAGAGGAGGCAAGGTTTCTCCGAAACGTATGATTCTAATCTAAATACACACGGCATTAGCCCAAAAACATGAATTATTTAAATAAATAAATAACTATTGATAAACGAGTATCATGAACTTTAAATATTATGGTGCATAATCTTTTAGTTTTGTATTCATACTCGTATATTTATATTATTGATGGTACTTCACCAAGTGACTTTGAAGTTATATACACATTAAGAAGAGTTATGCATAACACTTGTTTCGTAATGACATAAAATTTACCATGTGTGAAGGGTTTCCTTATTGAAGTTATAATATAATTGAAATACTAATAGTACTTATTAAGTGTGTACACCTTAGTCAATAATGTTGAAATGGTAATGTTATACACATTTCCGCACCATTGTGGTCTTCTTCAGGAACTTTTCTCTAAAAATAAAAATAAAACTTAAAATAATTATGAGCAAAGTTGATTAATTATGAGCAAAGTTGACTTGATATTAATTTTCATTAAAACACGTATTTAAAAACAGGTCTGTTAACAAAAGTGTGATTTAAAGAAAATGATGATACATACTCATTAAATAATTCTTTTGAAAAATATGTTTCATAAGAAGAAATACATTATTTAAAATATGCTATAATGGCCTCTCATTGGATTCAAATTGGGTTCCTTGTTGAGGGAAGCATTCGTAATGATGACGAAAAATCAGGAGTTTATTATGGTTTGCAAATTCGTTCCCCGCTCAAATGAGAACTTTGTATGTGGTAAGGATGGTCCATGATTGCTACAATTTCTCGGATATGTAATGTGAAAATCAATTTATTGGGTGTTGATGTTATGTTTTTTTTAGGTTGTATCACATTTCCCAATTTTTGGGTTTGTACGCGCGTTGACCGACTGAAATATTACAATAACAATGTATACTATTGTTCATTATTGACCAGGTATCTCACCTCGTTTAGACGCAAGGCCAGGCATTATCTCTGGGTTCGGGAGACAAGTGGATAGAACCCCACTGCCATCCGTACTTAAAACGTTTTTTAGAGGTTTTCCACTTCAAGTAAATGCCGGACTGTACCTTCTACGTCAGCGGCGTCCAACCTTTGCACACTCGGTGAGCTAGCTATGCTGCGCCGCACGACGGTAAGCTAGCTCCTGCCTTTCTTGACTGCCCTGACTGCGGACGCTGCGACAGCTCTCCACCGCGTCTGACCGAGTCAAGTTGGGATCGCTAGCGCACCGGACGTAATGTAAACAAATAAACAAACAAACAAACAAACAAACTGTTCTTCCAATGTATTTGTTGTCCGACACATCTACATTGTGTTTCGCGTGTGTCTCCGCGTACCGTTAGTAGTGTGTTTGTGCCGGTTCTGTGACCACCTCCACCTCCCCACCTCACAAGATGGCGGCAGCCCGATAACTCCCGAACCCGTGGTCGGATTTTGACGAATGAGGTGTCATTGAACTCGGGCTGACACCCCCTTTCCAATGGACAACATATTTCAACCCCAAAATAAAACCTACCCCTACTAGGGGTGAAATTGTAATTTTTAGAGAATCTCTCTTTCCAATTGCAACATGTGAGAGTTTGAATGTCAATATGGAATGAAACGTTGTTCTACATAAAGTGCATGTGTACGGTGTATAGCCAATATGAATTAACATGCTAGTTTTTGTTTTTACACATGTCCACTCATAGGTTTCATAAGAGGGCGGGCTTTTTAAAAGATGGTGGCTGTAGTGTAACCTAACCCAACCTAACGGGTCCTTGTGGACAGGTCATTGTGGACGGGTCATTATGGACGAGTCCTTGTTGACGAGTCCTTGGGGACAGGTCCTTGTGGACGAGTCCTTGTGGATGAGTCCCTTTGGACTGATCCCTTTGGACCGGTCCCTTTGGCCTGGTTCCTATGGACTGGCTCATGAATTTATTTAAATTATGTCAAAGGGCCTAACTACATTTGTGTGTTGTTCTCCAGTCTCCACTACTATAATGGGATAACGATATGAAAGGAAAGTGACGAAATACA
This sequence comes from Meconema thalassinum, assembly GCA_946902985.2. NCBI lineage: Eukaryota > Metazoa > Arthropoda > Insecta > Orthoptera > Tettigoniidae > Meconema > Meconema thalassinum. The sequence goes on from OX336396.1 coordinate 170,072,208, forward strand.
TGTGAACATACAAGGGATCTAACTTGGTGGATGGATGTGTTCTAGCGAGTCATTTGTAGTTGAAAGAGAATAATACATGTTCTTAAGATGTTAAAACTGTAGAGATGGTATGTGCAGTAAGACGTCTTGCTATTTCCTATGTCATATTACAGACATGGCAGAGAGCGCGCAGATCTGTTGCTATGACTAACGCTGCAGTAATTTGAAACCGCAAGTGTTCATGAAGACAATGGGTAATGATCATGCAAAGTTAGCAGTTATTGGATATTACACAGGTGCTCCTTCCGGTGTCATGTTGCTGACATGACAGAGAGCGCACACTGCTGTTGCTATGACTAACACTGCAGTAATTTGATACCCCAGGTGATGGTCAAGACAATGGGTGATGATCATGCAAAGTCAGCAGTAATTGGATACCACACAGGTGTTCCTAGTGTACTTTGAATTCTCAGCTGTATTGGGAAAGGAATTGCAATGATCTGCAAAAAACTGCTGACACGAGCGATGAGAGTTTATATAAGAGAGGTGTAATATATTTCCCTACTGTCAGTCTTTATTACTCGCTTTGAGTGAACAGTGCTCTATTACTGCTCAAGAGTTGTAAAAAAGCCTTTTTGGTAGAAAATCATTAAATTATTTTGCAAGGTAAGTACTTATTATTAATGGATTGTAGTCATTTATCACTAATTGATGTTGAAGTTATTGATTGGAATGTATTGATTGATTGATTGATTTGTTTACAGATAATTGGGTACCTGTAGGTTACTAGATTCCTACAATCTGTTCATTCAGTGGCAGCAGTTGATAAATTATAAAAAGGTAAGTGCCCCTCTAATAACTTTTAAACAGTAAGGGTGATATTTTCCAATGTTCACCACTACATGTCAGTGAAAATGGTATATTTGGCAGTCAAAAGTTGGAACTACTTGACCATGGTGTGTAAAGCTAATTTTGTACGTTAGATTTTGATAACCGCTCTATTAAGTCTGAATGTTCATTGCTAGGTGTCAGTGACAGAGGAATATTTGAAGACTTAACCTCAGTTCACCTAACATAACATAACTTTACCTAACTTAACCTTGTCACGTGACATGTTTTACAAGTTTAGACTTGCTTTATGACTGACTATGACGTCACACTTAGCTCACTTAACTGGTGGCTGCTGGTTTCTATCACGTGACATGTTCTACAAGTTTAGACTTGTTTTAAGACTGGCTATGACCTCACACTTAGCTCACTTAACTGACGATCGCTGGTTTCTATCACGTAACATGTTCTACAAGTTTAGACTTGTTTTAAGACTGGCTATGACGTCACACTTAGCTCACTTAACTGGCGATCGCTGGTTTCTATCACGTAACATGTTCTACAAGTTTAGATTTGCTTTAAGACTGGCTACGACGTCACACCTAGCTCACTTAACTGGCGACCGCTGGTTTCTACCACTCTATCAAGTTCCAATGTTCACCGCTAGGTGTCAGTGACAGTGGTATATAGTAACCCCCAGTCAGAACTACATGAAGTTAGACTTGCTAGGAGTTCACAGATGATCGATTTAAATACCCTGCTATAACCATTGACTGGAATATAATTAAACTATTTATATTGTACTTTGTTTTATCATTTATTAACATTTATGATTTCTTTCTTTTATAGGTAATTTCGAAAGTGATCATCATGTTCAAGTGTGGTGACTGTAAGAAACAGTTCTCAAGACCTGACAGCCTTCAACGACACGCAAATGTTAAACATGACATTAAAATGTTTGTATGCAGTCATTGTGCTACCACATTTAACAGACAAGATAATCTTGCACGTCATGTAAATTTAATGCATGTTAGGTCAGCACCATTTTCGTGTTCAGTTTGCGAACTTGTTTTTTCTGCTGTAAAGCGATATCAATCCCACATGGTTGAAGTGCATGGGGAACAACAGGAATAAAAAGCTGTAAAACCATTAACTAGCAACGAACCTTTAAACGAATGTAATGCTCAAAAGCGTAAACGTTCTCAAGATTGTGAAAATAGTTGTGCAACAAAAAGAAAGAAGAATGGTGAACCTTCGATAACACATTGTGATGTATGTAATATTGATATACCTTCTTCAATCATTCATGGACATTTACGCAGTATTCAACATAAAAATAACGCTTGCCAGGAAAGAAATTCTGGGAATATTCAACAAATTGGTAGTGCGTTTAAAAGTCGAATTGCTAGTTACAGACTTCATAGTAAAGAAAAAACTCAAAGTATTGAATCATTTTTAAAACATGTTCAACCTACTGTGTTTGGCTTGGTAGGTAATGTTTTATTAGAGCATAAAACAATGAAAATGAATTTTGAACTTTTTGGACTCTATGTAAAAACTGGGAGTGAAGGTGAAATTACAGATATCAAATCTTTTAATACAAAAAACATAATTGTTAGCGAATCAACTAATATTAGTGATACATACCAAAATTTTTCAAGTGCCATCATTGTGAAGAGTGAAGAGTTACAGTTGAAGTACTTTATTTAGAATCCAACCTGAATAAATATAACCCCCTTCGAGCATCATCATATATTGATTTACCTGCATGGATCAAACGGAAGAAAGCTGTTGTGAACGTTTGGAATATTGATGAAGCATGTTTTGCGTGGGCTGTAACCTCAGCTCTCCATTCAACAGTGGGGCATATGGATAGAACATCATCCTATCCTCACTATTCCTCAGTGTTAGATTTAAAAGAAATAGAACTTCCTATGGCGATAAAAGACATTCAACGTTTTGAAGAGCTGAACAATGTAAGTATTAATGTTTATGGAATTAAAAATAAGAGTATAGTAGGTCCTCTATATTATACTCAGGAAAAAAATGATGCTCATGTAAATTTACTGTACATAACTGAAGGTGAAAACGCCCACTATTGTTGGATAAAACATTTAAGTAGACTTGTCAGTAGGCAGATAACAAAAAGAGAACATAAGAAGTGGTTGTGTGATGGCTGTTTGCTACATTTCCAGAAAGAGGACCAACTAATTAAACACCAAAAATTGGGGTGTAATCATGTGTGTACGGTATTACCGACTCCTAAAAATAACATTCTAAAAGTCAAGGATTATGAGAAACAGCTTCGAGTACCATTTGTTATATATGCTGACTTCGTGGCTTTGCTAAAACCATTTAATACATGTTCATCGAATCCAGCCCAACCTTTCACCAACACTACTCACATCCATGAACCTTTTAGCTTTGCATATTATATTAAATGTAGTTACGATGACTCTTTAAATATGTTTGAGCTCTATAGAGGACCTGATGCACCTTAAGTTTTTATGGAAAGACTTGAGAAAGATGCCATTCGTATATCCTCTATTTTAAATACAATCATTCCAATGGAGTCACTAACATCATCACAGCAAATGGGTTTTGAAACTGAAACTAATTGTTTTATATGTGGTGAATGTTTATATACGGACAGGGTTCGCGATCATGACCATTTAATAGGAAAATATCGTGGTGCTGCTCACCAAGAATGTAATTTAAATTATAGAGGAAGTAAATTCATTCCAGTCATTCTACATAACGGTAGCAGATACGATAACCACTTTATCGTTAAAGAATTTGGAGCTTCAGATGTGAAAATTGTTGTGATTGCAAATAATAAGGAACAATACATATCGTTCACAAAATACATCAAAACTGTCAATAAAAAACTATAAAACTGCGATTTTTAGATTCATTCCGCTTTATGCCAAGTAGTCTTGATAAGCTGGCTAGTAATTTAAAATCAGGTCAGTTTCATGAAATTCAACGTGTCTTTCCTAAAGAAGATGATTTTAATTTGATTCGTCAAAAGGGTATATTCCCTTACGAATATATTAAGTCTGTGGAACGTCTTGAGGAGTGTTCTTTACCACCAAAAGATGCATTTTACAGTTCCTTAAACACAAGTCTTATTAGTGATCAGGAATATTTACATGCACAACGTGTATGGACACAGTTTGACATTCAAACTTAAGGTGGATTTTCAGACATATATTTGAAGACAGATGTGTTATTATTAGCAGATGTTTTTGAAAATTTTCGGAATGTTTGTATGAAAACTTATGACCTTGATCCTTGTCAGTATTTCACTGCTCCTGGGTTAAGTTTCAGTTCAATGTTGAAAAAAACGAAAGTAAATTTAGAATTAATGACTGATATAGACATGATCAATTTTATAAAATCATCAATTCGAGGTGGATTAAGCCAATGTAGTGGGCGATATTCTAAAGCGAATAATAAATACATGCCTAGCTACAACCCTTGTGATGAGTCAAAGTATATTGTATACCTCGATGCAAATAACCAATATGGTTGGGCTATGAGTCAATATCTACCACTGAAAGATTTTCGCTGGCTGACACAACCTGAAATTAATGTCTTACATGTTGACACTCTTAATGATAACGATGATAAAGGATATATTTTAGAGGTAAATCTTGAGTACCCTAAAGAGTTACATGATCATAATGATTTACCATTTTGTCCTGAGAATATGAAATCTCCATACATCACACCACGAACAAAAATGTTAATTGCTAATGTAAATGATAAATGTAAATATGTAATACGTTATCAAAACTTGAGACAGTGTCTACAGCATGGATTGAAATGAACTAAAATTCATCGTGTATTACAATTCCATCAGTCAGCATGGCTCAAACCGTATATTGATCTAAACAATAATTTAAGAACACAGTCAACAAACGCGTTTGAAAAAGATTTTTATAAACTCATGAATAATAGTGTTTTTGGAATGACTATGGAGAATGTTGATAAACGAGTTGATGTAAAGCTAATAACAAAGTGGGAGAATGATGGTAAAAGGTATGGTGCGAGCAACTTTAGAAGCAAACCTAACTTTCACAGCTGTTCAATTATTAATGAGGATTTAGTTGTAATACAAATGAATCGTCTTAAAGTAACTTACAACAAATCCATATATGTGGATTACACCATTCTGGAATTGTCAAAAAACACTTATGTATGAATTTCACTCTGATTATGTAAAGAAAAACTATCTTGATATTCATGTGTGAAAAAAATGAAAATGAAGAAATGGCTATCACCATTTTTAGAATTAAAAGATATAGTGATCTGGTGAACCCTATTTTTATTTCACAACAAAAAATGTACAGAATGTGTGAACTAAACAAGGGGAATGTAAAAATGAAAAGTGGAAATTGTAAATATTCATGTGTGAAAAAAATGAAAATGAAGAAATGGCTATCACCATTTTTAAAATTAAAAGACATTGTGATCTTGTAAGCCTTGTTTTATTTCACAACAAATTGAGCTTTACAAAAATAGAATACAAAGATATACCAATTCCTCAATCCTTTTCAATGTTCATGTCCACTCATCATTAACTTTCCTTATATAACACTAATCACAATGAGAGCTGCCAACCTCTCTCCCACTGAGACATCACAGGATGTCAAACGTTGTTTAGCTTTTCAACGATACTTTATCCACTACACGTCTTAATGCAGGATGACTGTGGTGATAAGAAAGGTGCATGCTTGATCCAAAGGATTAATAGGTATATCACCACGCTGTAAAGGTTCATCAAGATAAGTTCCAGGACCACACAAATAATAACCAGGTAGGTAGATTTCGAAAGTTAAGCATTGAATTACGTACTTTATCCATGACGCCATTGCCAGTACAGGTCTGGCATATCCTTTTCCATAGGTGGAGAAAAGGTTTGATCTTCCTCCTCCTCTGTGGATGATGTTTGTTGTTGCTGCTATTTTCTCCATCACACCCGTGGAATGAAGAAACAAAGTCTTTACATGGACTTTTATGACCGTGATACAGTTTGACCAGATGGCAAGTAGCACACTGTCGCATAGAGGGTATTTTTGCCATAGCCATTTGCTTATGGTGATCATAATCCGTACATGGTTGCAATTCACTGAACACAGGGTCTTGAGTCCATGATTTTGGTACATGTTGCCAGATTTCTTTCGCTGCATTTGCTGCGACATAATAAATGAATGATTTTGGAAGAGCCAATAATTCTTCTTTGGTAAAACTGTCTAGTTTCTTTTTACACACAAAGAACTTTCCAATCGCTTTATCGGTAGCACCCCCTCTCTCCATGGTATCACGTTGATGTTTACACGTCGCTTGTAGAAATCTCACTGGTGGCATTCACAGGTAAACCTTTAGTTTTAATTTTATTTAACAACTCCCAGCAGGCATTGGGGGTCAACCAATGAAACAATTGCCACACCTGTGCCAGGGCTTTATGGGTAATATTGTCACAGGGGCAGCGGTCCATGAGTGTTTGCAGCGAGGGACAGCCCATGTCCATTAAATCGATACATAGACAGTAAGACGTCAAAAATGGTTGTAGCCATTTACGTGTTTCACTACCTTTCACAAATACTACATGGGCAGAAGACAAGTGGGCTTTCATGACCATGTCCAGGTGTTTATATGCAATGGTTCCTTGCTTCCAGTCTAATTGCATATGAGTTTCAATCCACTGGGTTTGTTTACGGTCTTTATCACACAATAAATCAAACGCATAAGGTGGTTTAAACACCAAATGGGAAGCTTGCGATATCCAAAAAGTGGAACAATCAATAATGGCCACTTCTTTAAATATAAATTTGGTATCTTCAATTTTAAACCCTTCACAGTCGACAATTAGTGTACGCAACATGTTCACTCTTGTCTGTATCAAGTCCAACTGACCACAGACTGACAATTGTTCTGTAAAGTGTACCCATGTCATTTACTTACATTCCATTCTATTAAAAGAAAATAAAAACATTGAGTAGTCATTATAGAGGTTAAGATATGACAGGGGGCATAGGAAATAATAATATAACAACAACCAATTTTTAGTTACATTATTTTATTAGCATACCAAGTTTTACATTCTTTTTTCATTCTCATACAACAAAAAAGTATTTTGTGTGTATAGTGTCCATAACACCGATGATATCCCAATGTCTCTAAACTGGGTGTTTTTGACTGCGAGCTGCTCACTGAAGCACTGTTGACACCATAAAGTCCACACGTATCATAACTTTTTTCATCACTCAGAGGCATGAGTGAGGGGTAACTTGAATGACAGGGTATATTACTCACCTCCATTCTGCACAGGTAGGGGCAGGCAGGTGACCAGCGCTGATGTTCCTGCATGGGTTCATCACTTTCTTGCCATTGGTCTAAGATGATGGGACAAAACACACATTTCACTTCATCTCTTGTTTTTAAATAGTAGAATCCAGCGGCTGCTAAGGCTTGAGGGTTTATAAAAGGCACCGGCCACGTCGCAAAGGTCTTGAAACGTTGTTCCTCAGATTTTAAATTCATGGATGTAACTTCTCTTGAGGCTTGAAAGCAAGACATGACTGAGCGGTTTGGTGTGGGTTGACCTGCTATTTATAAACTTGTCACTTGGTTGGACAGTGGATAATAGTTGACTTGTTTGTGATGAATAATCAAACAGTAGGCGTCGTATTGGCTGGAACATTGTCATGCGTTTCAAAATCTAGTCGAATGTCAATATTGGATGGTTTGACAGACTCTTCCAAGTAGGAACAGTCAAAGACAATCAGTGGCGCCCTTGTCTTAAAAGCTTGGGGTGACACCATAGGACAATACTCTTTTGATAATACGACCATCTAAATTTAGAAAACAAGTCGTACAGGGGGCCAAACACATTTTTTGAAAAATCTAAATCCAGTCCTTCATAGGGAAACACAGCACCGTTGAGGAAAAGACGTGCATTTCTCAATTGTAGGTGATCAAATTGTGTGGCATCTTCGGTTTGTTGATACTTGCGATTCGTTTGAAAACCCACAATCATGTAGAGAGGTCTCTATGTTTAGCGAGCTGTTTTTATAGACCAACTGTGTGTGTTGGTGGTGGGCAATAGCGGGTAATCATGTAGTGCCCAGCTTCTAAATTCCATGGGTAGAAGTATATCTCTCTTTACCATCTTGAGTATGTCCAGTTTTTTGCTATCGTTAAGGGTCACATGAGGCACTTTCCATAGCAAGCGTTGTAGTTGAATTTTTGAATCAATGGGGACATTGTCGGCTCCCTTGAGTGCATTATTATCACTCCTGTCTCTCACCAGATAAAGCACTTGCCTTGCGTTGACCACAATGCGCTGGTGATCTTCAGCAAAGCCTAAAATCAGTTTAAGAGGTAAATATCCAGTGAAGGTGCCATCGGTGTGTACCATCCAGTCATTGATCGAGTCAGGGCACCAACCCGCCATGCAAAGTGTTTTAGCTTCTTCCTCACTATAAGAGGGATATAGTTTCATGACACTGGATATGCCCACATTTCGAGTGATATCCACCACGATATCGTTAATCACATAACGCACTTCAGAAAACAGAAAGGCGAAAGCATGGTTGGCTAACTTGGATGTGGTGGGTGTAGAGCCATCGGCTTTGGTGAGCCGACCTTCAATCTGAATAAAACTTTCATGCAGTAGAGTATAAATATCTTGGTTGTTGATAACAAATTGAATTTCATCATTGTTATTGAGTCCAGGTGTTTGAGCTTGATAAGAATGGAGATCACCTCTTACCACTCCTGGTTGCTCCTCGATGTGGTTCGCTACCTCTAGGATAGAATTCATCGCGGGGGTTGACGTGGTAAACCAAATGCTGTAAAATCTGCTTGTTCTGAGATGTTAACGTGTATTCATGTGGTAAACAACTAAAACCATTTCTAGACGGTGCTGTTGCTTTATATACGAACTTCATAGTGGCTTTAGCACCAACTTGTAAGTCACTGGTGGGGGTAGAATCGAGATCAATGAGTTGTTGCTCTCTATTGATCAGTCTTAATGTTATATTACTAATACCATCGACAGCCAGAGAATGAAAAAGCACCACTGGAGGGTTTTCACGAATAATGTAGCCATTGGGCGATGTTACAATAAAGTCATAAAGCGAATGTGACGGTTCTTGATTGGTGTACACTTGACTAATAATATTACACGTCACCGACACATGATGGTCCTCAATGAATTTCACTTCATGGTCTGATTCATGTTTTTTGTTGGGCTCCAACACGCATGGTTTAAATCCTAGTAATGGACCAATGGAATCGGGGTGTGTTTTAAAGTCAATTTTGAAAGTAGAAAAAATACTGCAGCGATGAGTGTTGGTATTTCCTACAAGTTCAACTTGCGCGTTCCATCGAAAAATGACTTTAAACCATATTCATTGATCAACACCACATAAATGTGTTCATAAATGTCATCTATCGTGTATCCTCCAGAGTTCAGGGTGAGCACAGAATTCTCATAGTAAAACTTGTTGTTCACATTTTCACGTATGTTGTATATTCGATTGTACGCTTCAAGAGAAACAAGTCCTAAACCATAGGGTTTTTCACTCAATTCGATAGGTGGGTGAAAGTCTAGGCTCACTTCAGGTCCACGTCCATGCAGTGTAAACGTCTTACTTTCCACCGACATACTGTTGACGTTTTTGCTTATGCTGCGTCTTATATAAAAAAATTAAACACGAACGTCCACACTGTTGGCTGTTAAACGTTTGCTCACGTTTCACATTATAATATACCTTGATCCTGTTTCCAAAATAGGTCACTAGTTCCATGGGCGGGGGAGAATTCACAAAACTGTCAAAGTACCATAGAGTGGATCCCCCTTTGACATAAGCTACATAATGTGTTCCAGGTCCTCGGTGATCATCCAAATTGACAACAGCACATTCATGTTTCCAGGGTTGTGAGGGTAATTGGTTTCGCATAAACACACCTCGAAAATGAGAAAGCATCAGTTGTTTAGCATAGCTTTCCACTTGTTGATGCGTCAGGGCATGTCTTGCTATGGCTGAGGTTAAAGATGTTTTTTTTCTTTTCGAAAAGGTGAAATTCCAAATCCTTGTTGATAAAAGGCTGGCTTCAAATTGACATTTCTAGCCCCCATAGCAATGGCCTCCATTGTTTCATTGTGTCGCTGACTTTCATTGAGTTGTTGCTTGCCCTGTTGCACGGCTTTAATGGTTTTTGCCACTGCACTGGCGCCGCCTAAAAGTGAACCTAGAGCAGCCAGACCAGCGAATAATGCAGGTAAAAATCCCGCTCGTTTGGGGACGGGAATCACTCGCCCTTGTTTTGAACCCTGTCGCTGACGTTTTGGAATAACATGCCTCTGTGCTGCTCGAAGAGCTTTCCTTATGGTCAACACATTATTTTTTTCTTTTTTCTTTCGCAAGGGCTTGTCCACGAATGTCTTAAGCCCAGGCTTTGCCAAGGACAGGGTCATATTTTTAGTCTTTCTCACCACATATCTTTGTTTCACCATGATGATGATGACCAACAACCTTTCACAAGAAAGTTTAAGTCACTACTAACGTCAGATTGTTATTTCATGGCTGTATATTCCAATTCTACATAAAGTGGGAAATCGTTTATGGTTTTTCCAGCTTGCTTTTCGTCCCATGTCAACATGCGATGAAAGGATAATTCGTCTCCTGCATTGACCATTTCATGGTTATGGACCAACATCCTATGACCATTTATCTCTATTTCTAAATGGTTCTCATCAGGTATGGCGTATTTTATGTGAATGGTTCCGTCATAGTGTAATCGATAGTGGCTTAATCCCGAAGCAAGCACATAGGTCAAGTGCTGGTCATGAACTAGCGGTATATGGTTTCTCTCATTCACAGGATTTACATTTGTCAGATACACTAAAAATACACATGGGGGCTTCTTGTGGGTCTTCCACGTGAATAATGCGGTGATGATTAGCAGTATAGCCATCCACCGTAAGCTGAGGCACTTTATCATAAAACTCATACACCTTGTTATCCACATACTTTTTTGTAGTAACGTCTGTCGACACTTGAGGATGTTTTACATGGGTTAACCGCTTTCCTTTAAAGTCATAATCTCCCTGTTTTGTGCGTGGCAATACAGACCTATCCACATAGTGTTTATTAGCAGGATCTGTTTCTTGATTAGGATCATGTATGGGAACAGACTTAGCTTTGGCCATCAACGCACGTCCAAAGACATCCATCGTCAACCTGTAGTACGAGTCTACTGTTTCTATGATAAGGCTCGGTGCGATGTATATAGACAGCCTGCTAGCCTCTCTAAGCCTTAGTTGAAATGAAGATAATTAAGCAGCAAGAGTCATTCCCCGTGAGGGACATGGTTTCCCATCTCTGCCCCACATCACGTGAACAACGCCATGGTTCACTGTTTCCATCTTCCATTCGCTGCATCATTGTGGGACCTTCCGGCTGTGGAAAGACCAATCTTTTGCTGACACTTATTACAGCGCCCAATGGTCTGTGTTTTCAAAATATTTATATTTTCGCAAAATCACTCTACCAACCCCTCTACTTGTTTCTGGATCAAGTCATGTCTGGATTACAAAATGAGAATATCGGGTATTTTACATTTTCCACGCAAGAAAATGTTATTTCACCGAATGAGGTAAAGCCTGATTCACTCATGATTTTCGATGATGTATCCACTGAACGACAAGGCATCATTCAAAGCTATTTCAGCATGGGTTGACACAAACATATCGATTGCTTCTATTTTGGACAAACGTATTCTAAAATGTCATTGTTTTATTTCGCCAGGACGGGACGAAAAGTCGTCACATTTATAATGAACATGTGAATCCGGATATGACCTTTCAAATGTTTACAGAATTGTGAGGCAAGTGCTGGAACACACGACGTCATGCCTGTTTAGTGATTGACAAACAAAGTGATCTCAACCAAGGGCGGTATTGCTTAGGGTTTGATCATTTTATTGCTATTTAAGGCACTGTACCATTCCCTCTCAAGTCATTTGTCACGACACCATGGCGTTAGCAGAGAGTCAATTGAAAAAGCATATTATTATAGCAAAAAATACTATTCGCCAAAAGTTCCGTCAATTGAAACGATCGCGTGCGGATCATGCTTTGTTTATTCAACAACATTTAGCCCCTCCGCTAAAAGCTATGTTGAAACCCTCTTTCAAGCCATCTGAAACGCTACCCACCATTTCACAAGCCACTCAGACGCACCACGAGGACCCTGAGGAAGAGGAAGAGGAAGAGGAAGAGGAAGAGGAACAGGAACAGGAAGATTTAACTAGTGTTAGCGAAGTTGAGGATAATGATGAACAAGTGTTTACGCCTCAAAAAAAGGCATCACCCCTTGCAGAGTTTTTAAGAAAAAATAAATCCTTGGTCATGGTCGAAACACCTTGCCCTTCCAGATCGTCGCCATTTTCACAACTCTTGGCCACCCCTCAACATAAAGCTCAACTGAAAAACATTTTAATAAAATATTATGGATCAACACTGGAACCCTATTTCTCCAATCTATTTATTGGAAACACAGATACCACGTATGGTGTTCGCTATGAGGATAATAGTTTTAAAATTGTTGATTCATCGATTAAATTTAGTCATACTAAAGCTGTCATTAAAAAGATCAACTATAAATTAACAACTGGACTGTTAAAGCTACTATTCTCTCGGACTCCCTCATCCCAAGATTATACGCTAGAGGACCTTGATAAATATAAATCCATTTTATTGGACACCCATGCCCACAAAAGACAATATGATCCCACTCAACAAGTGAATGCCAATATATCCCAAAAATATAAAACCAGCATTGCAAAAATGTTTCCCACTAGTCAAAGTGGTCGTCGCAAAGTGTCCGCTTCGGGAGTGACATTTAAACCATTAAAACCCCTTGTGGATGTTACCTACTGGCACAATCCCAATAAACTCGTCCAGCGACTACAGCTGTTGCATGCTTCACGTCAAGCCGGCCATACTGGTCACGATTGGGAAATTCAAGAAATTGAGGAAGAACTTCGAAATGCCAAAATTATTGTTTAAACCCTCACCCATTAAAATGGGTATTGCTCACGAGTTGCATCGTCCAGCTAGACGTCACTATCAGCGACTCAAGGTGATTTCACAAGGTGTGGATGAACTTTGGCAAGCAGACTTGGTTGAAATGATTCCCTATGCTAACGTTAACGATGGTGTACGCTATATGTTGACGGTCATTGATGTTTATTCCAAAATGGCGTTTGTTGAACCTGTGCGACGCAAGTCTGGTCCACTAGTCACCAAGGCCTTTCAACATATTATTCAACAACCCAAACGTCAACCTCAGCTGCTACAAACCGATCAGGGAAAAGAAATTTTCGACAAGGATTTCTCCAGTTTTCTCAAATCTAAGGATATTCACCATTACACCACGTACAGCAATCTCAAAGCCAGCGTGGTCGAGCGGTTCAATCGAACATTGAAAACCCATTTGAGGAAAGCGTTTACCGCTCAGGGCACTTATCGCTGGTTGGACTTGTTACCTGAGCTAGTGTCACGTTACAATGACACCAAACACAGAAACATTGGGACCAAGCCACGACTTGTGACCAAAAATATTCCACAACTGGATAAACTGTTTAACCCCATAAAAACAGCAGACCCTAAACGTCATAGCCTTAACATTGGGGACCATGTTCGTGTGAGCAAATTCAAGTCCGTCTTCGACAAGGGCTACACACCAAATTGGGGAACTGAACTATTTCGAATTCGTCATGTCAACCTGAACAGTCCAGTCACCTATTTACTCGAGGACCTCAACCATCAAGGCAGGTTTTATCTCCAAGAACTCCAAAAGACGGCGTTTCCTAAACATTACCTTGTGGAAAAAGTGTTGAAACAAAAAGGAAATAAACTATATGTAAAATGGATGGGATTTAGCACAGCCTTTAATTCTTGGATTAATAAATTACATGTTGTGTGAACCTGTGTGCCTTGTATTTATTTATTCACTCATGTTGTACTTAACCTACAGTCCTATGTACAGTCCTCAGCTCCACATGTATTATGAGCAATGCATATTTCTTTCTCTCTTCACCTGTGTTCTCTCTTACACTGACTCTCCCCCTCTCCTCCCCTTCACCTCCCCCCACTGTCAAAACAGGTTGTGACTTGTTAGATCTTTTCGTGCACGTGCACAGGTGAACACCTGTGTGTTAGGTCATATTACACATGAACTTGCATTTTCTCACGTATGAACCAAAACAGGATGTGACTTGTTTCACAAGGAGAATGCTAATAATGACATCTCACACGTGTTCACATGTATTTCGTCACTTTCCTTTCATATCGTTATCCCATTATAGTAGTAGAGACTGGGGAACAACGTCAGTTCAACACACGCAAATGTAGTTAGGCCCTTTGACATAATTTAAATAAATTCATGAGCCAGTCCATAGGGACCAGGCCAAAGGGACCGGTCCAAAGGAATCAGTCCAGAGGGACCCATCCACAAGGACTCGTCCACAAGGACTCGTCCACAAGGACCTGTCCCCAAGGACTCGTCAACGAGGACTCGTCCACAATGACCCGTCCACAATGACCTGTCCACAAGGACCCGTTAGGTTGGGTTAGGTTACACTACAGCCACCATCTTTTAAAAAGCCCGCCCTCTTACCAAACCTATGAGTAGACATGTGTAAAAACAAAAAACTAGCATGTTAATTCATATTGTCTATCCACCGTACACATGCACTTTATGTATAACAACGTTTCATTCCATATTGGCATTCAAACTCTCACATGTTGCAATTGGAAAGATATATTTTCTAAAAAATTACAAATTCACCCCCTAGTAGGGGTAGGTTTTATTTTGGGGTTGAAATATGTTATCCGTTGGAAAGGGGGTGTCAGCCCGAGTTCAATGACACCTCATTCGTTAAAATCCGACCACGGGTTCGGGAGTTATCGGGCTGCCGCCATCTTGTGAGGTGGGGAGGTGGAGGTGGTCACAGAACCGGCACAAACACACAACTACCGTTACTTGCAGATTACGTGCTTAGCATTAAACAGTCAGAAATAATAAGGTATCATGGAACAGGCATAGCAATTTCGGTCACATTATTATTTCTTTTCTCCTTATTTGCGTTTTGTTTCAGTTTGTTTTCATGCAATATACGTTCGACCGATCAACCACAACTCAGCGAAGGATCACAACCGAACTACAACCCCCTCATATGACATTTGTAACTCATTATATACTCTTGAACATCGTATCGCTGCTTGTACCGGACCATCAGTCTATGGGAATGTACATGCCAGACTATCGCGCGAATCTCAGGACTGTTCCTCACCAGTGCCAATAAAACTTTTCTATCAGTGGAGTACACTTGTCGTACCAGACTTTCGTGCGCCGCAGTCATATGGCTCCTGGCTGCACTGATCCATTACTTGTTGGAAAAAAGATCCACCCTCTAGCACCTGAACCTGCCAGCCTACATCCAGTATCTACGGCGAGAAAGTTGGAAGTACATCTCTAACAAGACGCTTGAACCTGCCTATACACTTTTTAAACTCCCACAATGGCATTTCTTTTCAGTATTGAATGACATTTATTTTCTGGTCTTGTATGTGTGACAAGTCTTTCCGTGTTTCCAAGACCAAGACTCAGTATACCTGTTAGCCACAGCACCTAAGTGCAGTGACGTTTATTTTTGTGTGTTTGTAAGTTTCAGCTTATGTGAATAAAAGGAATATGACTTTGGGGACACGCATCAAAAAAAGAAAGACACTACGGGAGGGAGGGAGACGGAAAAGTGAGCGAGAGAGACAGACATCTAGCCTTCCCGCACCATCGTTCCAAGGCCGTCTGCGCGAGAAAGAACGACGGCGTGCTAACGTGCCCAGCGTGCTGCATGGAAACCTCTGATCAACATAATAGGTCGCCTTCCAAGTCCTTGGTCAGTACCATTCATTTTCGTGAATTTAATTTCTGAAATCTCTCTCAGTTAAGATTGGTTCAGAAAGGGCATTCGATCATAAAATCATTCTAATACTCAACCCCTGAACAAACGGGAGAAATATACGATAGAAATTATTATTATTATAGTTTATTGTTTGACAACATTATCACGGCAAATACCGGCTACATTTTCTTTTACAGCCTGGTTCGGCCTTAGCAAGGAACCATCTGTACTGAGATAATTACGATTACACTGTTCAGAGACCTCACATCCATGTCGTGCCCGCATTCTTCACGAGTCTCCTTCATTTGTAGGATGAGCTAAATTCCCATCTGGATCATCGAGCTTTGCTGAGTATTCGGCCAGGGCATTGTCACCAAGGAACTTCCTAACAATATGGCATGTATATTGGCTTTCACGGCCGGTGAATTAAAACTCAGCAATTCTTCTAGGTTTGTGCCGTGTCTTGTGTGGGGTTTCGCCTAGGACACCAAGCTAGGCTCATCGGCGGGCTCTTGGTGTCCCCGCCCGGACCCCCACAGGAGTGACGAACTGCGCGCCACCTCCCTTTATATAAGGTGCAACTGCACCACTTGACTACGAGAACTAAAAGTTCAAGCAGCCTTAACCTCCCTATGAAGGCTTCCAAAAAGATGGTATATTGGCTTTCACGGCCGGTGAATTAAAACTCAGCAATTCTTCTAGGTTTGTGCCGTGTCTTGTGTGGGGTTTCGCCTAGGACACCAAGCTAGGCTCATCGGCGGGCTCTTGGTGTCCCCGCCCGGACCCCCACAGGAGTGACGAACTGCGCGCCACCTCCCTTTATATAAGGTGCAACTGCACCACTTGACTACGAGAACTAAAAGTTCAAGCAGCCTTAACCTCCCTATGAAGGCTTCCAAAAAGATGGTATATTGGCTTTCACGGCCGGTGAATTAAAACTCAGCAATTCTTCTAGGTTTGTGCCGTGTCTTGTGTGGGGTTTCGCCTAGGACACCAAGCTAGGCTCATCGGCGGGCTCTTGGTGTCCCCGCCCGGACCCCCACAGGAGTGACGAACTGCGCGCCACCTCCCTTTAGTATAAGGTGCAACTGCACCACTTGACTACGAGAACTAAAAGTTCAAGCAGCCTTAACCTCCCTATGAAGGCTTCCAAAAAGATGGTATATTGGCTTTCACGGCCGGTGAATTAAAACTCAGCAATTCTTCTAGGTTTGTGCCGTGTCTTGTGTGGGGTTTCGCCTGGGACACCAAGCTAGGCTCATCGGCGGGCTCTTGGTGTCCCCGCCCGGACCCCCACAGGAGTGACGAACTGCGCGCCACCTCCCTTTATATAAGGTGCAACTGCACCACTTGACTACGAGAACTAAAAGTTCAAGCAGCCTTAACCTCCCTATGAAGGCTTCCAAAAAGATGGTATATTGGCTTTCACGGCCGGTGAATTAAAACTCAGCAATTCTTCTAGGTTTGTGCCGTGTCTTGTGTGGGGTTTCGCCTAGGACACCAAGCTAGGCTCATCGGCGGGCTCTTGGTGTCCCCGCCCGGACCCCCACAGGAGTGACGAACTGCGCGCCACCTCCCTTTATATAAGGTGCAACTGCACCACTTGACTACGAGAACTAAAAGTTCAAGCAGCCTTAACCTCCCTATGAAGGCTTCCAAAAAGATGGTATATTGGCTTTCACGGCCGGTGAATTAAAACTCAGCAATTCTTCTAGGTTTGTGCCGTGTCTTGTGTGGGGTTTCGCCTAGGACACCAAGCTAGGCTCATCGGCGGGCTCTTGGTGTCCCCGCCCGGACCCCCACAGGAGTGACGAACTGCGCGCCACCTCCCTTTAGTATAAGGTGCAACTGCACCACTTGACTACGAGAACTAAAAGTTCAAGCAGCCTTAACCTCCCTATGAAGGCTTCCAAAAAGATGGTATATTGGCTTTCACGGCCGGTGAATTAAAACTCAGCAATTCTTCTAGGTTTGTGCCGTGTCTTGTGTGGGGTTTCGCCTAGGACACCAAGCTAGGCTCATCGGCGGGCTCTTGGTGTCCCCGCCCGGACCCCCACAGGAGTGACGAACTGCGCGCCACCTCCCTTTATATAAGGTGCAACTGCACCACTTGACTACGAGAACTAAAAGTTCAAGCAGCCTTAACCTCCCTATGAAGGCTTCCAAAAAGATGGTATATTGGCTTTCACGGCCGGTGAATTAAAACTCAGCAATTCTTCTAGGTTTGTGCCGTGTCTTGTGTGGGGTTTCGCCTAGGACACCAAGCTAGGCTCATCGGCGGGCTCTTGGTGTCCCCGCCCGGACCCCCACAGGAGTGACGAACTGCGCGCCACCTCCCTTTATATAAGGTGCAACTGCACCACTTGACTACGAGAACTAAAAGTTCAAGCAGCCTTAACCTCCCTATGAAGGCTTCCAAAAAGATGGTATATTGGCTTTCACGGCCGGTGAATTAAAACTCAGCAATTCTTCTAGGTTTGTGCCGTGTCTTGTGTGGGGTTTCGCCTAGGACACCAAGCTAGGCTCATCGGCGGGCTCTTGGTGTCCCCGCCCGGACCCCCACAGGAGTGACGAACTGCGCGCCACCTCCCTTTATATAAGGTGCAACTGCACCACTTGACTACGAGAACTAAAAGTTCAAGCAGCCTTAACCTCCCTATGAAGGCTTCCAAAAAGATGGTATATTGGCTTTCACGGCCGGTGAATTAAAACTCAGCAATTCTTCTAGGTTTGTGCCGTGTCTTGTGTGGGGTTTCGCCTAGGACACCAAGCTAGGCTCATCGGCGGGCTCTTGGTGTCCCCGCCCGGACCCCCACAGGAGTGACGAACTGCGCGCCACCTCCCTTTATATAAAGGGAGGTGGCGCGCAGTTCGTCACTCCTGTGGGGGTCCGGGCGGGGACACCAAGAGCCCGCCGATGAGCCTAGCTTGGTGAAAGGGAGGTGGCGCGCAGTTCGTCACTCCTGTGGGGGTCCGGGCGGGGACACCAAGAGCCCGCCGATGAGCCTAGCTTGGTGTCCTATAAAGGGAGGTGGCGCGCAGTTCGTCACTCCTGTGGGGGTCCGGGCGGGGACACCAAGAGCCCGCCGATGAGCCTAGCTTGGTGTCCTAGGCGAAACCCCACACAAGACACGGCACAAACCTAGAAGAATTGCTGAGTTTTAATTCACCGGCCGTGAAAGCCAATATACCATCTTTTTGGAAGCCTTCATAGGGAGGTTAAGGCTGCTTGAACTTTTAGTTCTCGTAGTCAAGTGGTGCAGTTGCACCTTATATAAAGGGAGGTGGCGCGCAGTTCGTCACTCCTGTGGGGGTCCGGGCGGGGACACCAAGAGCCCGCCGATGAGCCTAGCTTGGTGTCCTAGGCGAAACCCCACACAAGACACGGCACAAACCTAGAAGAATTGCTGAGTTTTAATTCACCGGCCGTGAAAGCCAATATACCATCTTTTTGGAAGCCTTCATAGGGAGGTTAAGGCTGCTTGAACTTTTAGTTCTCGTAGTCAAGTGGTGCAGTTGCACCTTATATAAAGGGAGGTGGCGCGCAGTTCGTCACTCCTGTGGGGGTCCGGGCGGGGACACCAAGAGCCCGCCGATGAGCCTAGCTTGGTGTCCTAGGCGAAACCCCACACAAGACACGGCACAAACCTAGAAGAATTGCTGAGTTTTAATTCACCGGCCGTGAAAGCCAATATACCATCTTTTTGGAAGCCTTCATAGGGAGGTTAAGGCTGCTTGAACTTTTAGTTCTCGTAGTCAAGTGGTGCAGTTGCACCTTATATAAAGGGAGGTGGCGCGCAGTTCGTCACTCCTGTGGGGGTCCGGGCGGGGACACCAAGAGCCCGCCGATGAGCCTAGCTTGGTGTCCTAGGCGAAACCCCACACAAGACACGGCACAAACCTAGAAGAATTGCTGAGTTTTAATTCACCGGCCGTGAAAGCCAATATACCATCTTTTTGGAAGCCTTCATAGGGAGGTTAAGGCTGCTTGAACTTTTAGTTCTCGTAGTCAAGTGGTGCAGTTGCACCTTATACTAAAGGGAGGTGGCGCGCAGTTCGTCACTCCTGTGGGGGTCCGGGCGGGGACACCAAGAGCCCGCCGATGAGCCTAGCTTGGTGTCCTAGGCGAAACCCCACACAAGACACGGCACAAACCTAGAAGAATTGCTGAGTTTTAATATGGCATGTGTTTAACAGAACTGCCTTCTGAAGTTCAATATATATCTGCGGGTGCAGATTCAATATTGATAGACTACTATGGAGAGTTTTCGGTATAACACCAGTACACGATACAATTATTGGGATGGTAGTCACCGAATCAAGTTTCCACATCTGCTTTATCTCAATTGCCAGCTCTGTGTACTTAGATATTTTAGTAGCAGCTGTTGTTTGGATGTTTTGAGTGTTGGGACATGCGATATCTATCAGTAATGCCTCTTTGTGTACTTTATTGATGACAATGATATCTGGCCGATTGTTACTGACTGCGACATCTGTCACAACTCCTCTGTCCCAATAGAGCTTGTGTGTGGCATTTTCGAGTACTGCAGATGGTGTGTATTTCCAATAGGGGACGGAGCTTTGAAGAAGTTTGTACTTCAATGCCAGTTTCTGGTGGATAATGTTGGCAACTTGATCGTGTCGATGTTTGTAGTCAGTGTTGGCAAGGTGGGAACAACCTGATATGACGTGTTGAATGGTCTCACTACATTTGCCACAGCGGCGACATTTCTCACTCTCTGTTGCTGGATCTTTTATGATAAATTTCCGATAGCTTCGAGTAGCAACAACTTGGTCTTGGATAGCTACAACAAATCCCTCTGTTTCCGGAAAGAGGACCGAGTGGGTCAGCCATGCGTGCGACGCTAACTTGTCGATGTGAGGCTGGTCCAACTCATGTGGAAACTTCCCATGAAGCGCCTTCTGTTTCCAATTCCCGATCTTGTATTCAGTAGTTTTCATTTCTTTTACTGGTGGATCTAAAGATGACAGATGGAGCGGTGTGTAATTATCATCAGCTGAAGATACAGTGTCATGGAGAGGGGATGTTTCTCCTTTGTTGTGGAAAAATGCACGCAGAGTTGTCACTTGTTTTGTATGAAGGTTCATGATGTCTATCAGTCCTCTACCACCTTCAGACCGAGGTAGAGTCAGGCGCTCTGTTGCTGATTTCGGATGGTGCATACGATGGCGTGATAAAAGCACCGATGTTTTTCGTTGCAAATCGTGCAGTTCAGTTTGAGTCCACCTGATTATACCAAAGGAGTATGTAACTACGGGCATTGCAAATGTGTTAACTGCCTTAATGATATGTTTAGCGCTAAGTTTTGAAGAGAGAACGCTGCGAAGTCATGAAGTAAACTGCTCAGTTATGTTCTTCTTGATATCACCATGTCTGAGACGGGTACTCTGGGCGAACCCAAGATATTTGTACAATGCGCCTTCCTCCAACGGCTGAATACTTCTTTGTCCCTCTCCAACATGTATTCCTTGTGCAGAGTGCGAGCCTCTAATAACAGTCTGGGTTCTGCACTTATCAAAACCAAACTGCATATGGATATCTGAAGAAAAGCTCTGAGTGATAGAGATGAGATATTGTAGGTGCACTTTAGTTGATGCATACAGTTTAATGTCATCCATGTAAAGAAGATGGTTCATCTTGTACGCTTCACCATGATTACCCTTAATACTAAATCCGTAGTTGCTACTGTCCAGGATTTGCGAGAGAGGATTCAATGCCAGACAAAACCAGAGTGGGCTTAGCGAGTCTCCTTGAAAAATTCCTCGGCGAATCGGTATTAATGAAGATGTTAAACGAGTGCCACCCACTGTAAGTTGGAGAGCAGTGCTCCATGAAACCATTGCGCACTTCAGGAAGTTCACTATAATAGGGTTGACCTTGTAAATCTCCAAGCTCTGTATAAGCCATGTATGAGGCACGGAATCGAAAGCTTTTTGGTAATCAATAAAGCAGGCATAAAGATTTCGTGATCTACGACAGGCCTGCTCTAATGCCACGGCATCAATAGTGAGCTGTTCCTTACATCCTTGAGAATTCCTTCTGCAACCCTTTTGCTCCTCTGCGAGAATGGCGTTTTCCTCACAATGCGCACGAATTCGATTTGCAATAATGGATGTAATGATCTTATAAAAGTTTGGCAAGCAGGTGATGGGGCGATATTTAGATGGATTTGTGATTTTAGAGTCCTTTGGCTTGAGATAGGTTAACCCTCTGGTTAGGAAAACTGGAAATGCAGCAGGATTTTCCAGAAAACACTGTATGTGAATAGCCAGTAAACGGTGGGTACATGTGAGCCTTTTATAGTAGTAATTATGGATCCGGTCAATTCCAGGTGCTTTCCAATTCTGTAGGCTGCTGATGACCTGGCGTAGTTCCTCAACATCAACGTCTGTATGTGCCATTTGATTTATTCGTCTGGTAGCATTCTCTATTTCCTTAAACCACGGAGCTTCATTGTTGTGTTCTTCCGGCCTAGACCATATTGATGACCAGTAGTCGGTAACACTCTCCGCACTGGGTCCTTCTGGAGAATCATTCTGAACTTGAGGTGTCTTTTTCAGGTCTTCATAGAACTTTCTCTCATTTCTCTTGAAGTCATTGTTCTGTTTCTTCCGTTCGGTAGTGTTCTGGTATCTCTTAAGACGCTTAGAGAGGGCTGCAAGTTTTTGTTTATAAGT
The DNA here is from genome assembly GCA_946902985.2 of Meconema thalassinum. Lineage (NCBI taxonomy): Eukaryota > Metazoa > Arthropoda > Insecta > Orthoptera > Tettigoniidae > Meconema > Meconema thalassinum. The sequence continues at coordinate 170,094,699 of OX336396.1, forward strand.
ATCAAGTACTTCTATTATCACTGCGTCCTCGGGGACCTGAAATTCTTCTAGTGAGGAGTCCATCATGATCCTTCGTATGCGGTTGTTCAGACGTCTACTTCTCACTCCATTCTTGTACTGTTGCAGTCTGTTCACATTCTGGCGTAGTTGTTCAATGCGTTGTTTTAAGCGTTTTTCCCATGGTGGATCACTGGGTTTCCTTGCAGCAGACTGTTGGTTTGGACGGCGTGGCCTACCCCCATTAATTCGTACTGCAGCTAGTGCTGCACAATAGATAGCAGTATGAACCTCCATGAAAGATTGGTGCTCTTCTAAATAGTTGGAAGTTCTTTCAACACCATGGCAAACTTGCGGGAAGACTGCTGCCTCGGAAGTATTGGACGTTGGGTAGGGTCAGTACCTGCATATTCAAACAGAGCTGAATTAAATTCGTCTTGGAGCTTGGAATGATGGCTTGTTTCCCCATTATGAGGTTCATTTACGTGAGTCGTTTCATTCATGGAGACCTCATTATCAGTATTTATTTGGCTAGTTTCACCACTTGCAGCTGAGGGATATAGTTCATGAGATATCTCCTGTCTGATTCGTTCCAGAACAGGGTCGGGAACTAAATGATTCTTTACAATTGCTCTTCTTTGATCCGCGACTCGTTGCTCAGTGATGCTAAACAGAGGATACTGCTGCTTGAAAGCCGCGTGCAGGGCTTGGCGGTAGTTTGTTATATCTGTTTCAAGTCGAGTTATTCGATAATATGCCTGCATGATATATTCATTCATATGAGATTCCCATTTCATGCGTTTTCTGGGCTTACCTGCGAGAGTGGTTGTATTTATTATTATTATTATTATTATTATTATTATTATTGATTTAAGCCCACTACGGAGTGCTTATGATTAGTTCTTCTTCGATGCTCTTTTCTGTTCCCAATATCTCTTGAGCCCTGCTGATAATTTCTCCTTTCTCTCCTGCGAAAGGGGCTTCCGACATTTAAGGACTGTAGGTGGTGGGGTCCAAGATTCTACCATAGCACAACATTTAGAACGATCTTCTGTCAGCAATTCCAGCCGAATCCAAGTCCTGTAGTACTTCATTAAGCCACAGGCTTCCAGTATTGTAGCTTTTAACCAAGCAGAAGACGATCTTCGTAAGCCTGTTGCTGTTCATTCGTTGTAGGTGCCCGTAGAACTTTAGCCTCCTACGTCACATACTGGTATTGGCTGATTCTAACTGTCGATACAGGTCAGAATTAGATTTCAAACAGTAGGTTCCATCTGGGAGCAATCTCGGACCATGGATTTTCCTGAGGATACGTCTTTCGGCTTTCTCCAGGTCATCCATGGTGCTATTTCTGTTCATCAAGAGGGTCTCTGCGGCATACAGAAACTGTGGTCTGACAGCAGTTCTGTAGTGACAGATCTTAGCATTCCTCGAAATGCATTTCTTGTTGTACAAATTGTGGGATAGTTGGTATGCTGCGTTGAGTTCGTTACGGCTTTCTAAGATGGCTGTGCCATCTCTACCATTGGGTGGACCCATTCACCAAGATAACGAAAGCGATTGACTCTTCCAATCGTTCCATGTATGGTCGTCAAAGGGGTGTTTTCGGAGTGACGATTCTCAAAGTACTTGGTCTACGATAGGAATTACTGTAATTATACAGGGTGTTTCAAACGTATCCAGATCTGCCGCCAGGGAACGGAATCAGCGCGTGACCTCACTAAGCACCTGCTGTTCAAGCAAGTGTATGCCAGGCGAGTGAGCCGACAAACCTAACACCTGATCAAAAATGCGGCGTTTAGGAGCAGCACTGACATATCGGTTATAAATTTAGGTATTAGGAAGTCATTTTTAAAACCTTTGTTTGGAGCGTGGCACTCTATGGAACTGAAACTTTGGACTATTGGTGCAGAAGAAAAGAGGAGAATTGAAAAGTTTGAAATGAGGTGTTACAGGAGAATAATATAGATCAGATGAGTAGATGGAGTTACAAAGGAAGAGGTATTAGTACGAGTGGGAGAGGAAAGATGTTTCTAGTTACTGCTAATGAAAATAAGAAATAGGTTGTAGGACAATTACTAAGACGCCCAGGAATAGCAAGGTTAGTTATGGAAGGAAAGGTCGAGGACAATAATTACTGTAGGGGTAGACCAAATTTATAATATGTTAAATAGATAGCTTCGGATGTAGGGTCTGGTAGCTATGTAGAGATGAAACGATTAGCTCAGGATAGGAAGGCATGGATAGCTGCATTAAACCAGTCGAAAGACTGAAGAATCAAACAACTACATTTCTGCAGCGATACCGTGATGACGGCGACGACTTACTCGAACAGGATCGTCACGGGCGACGATACGTAGGTTGCTTACTTTCCTGTCCTCCGGTCAGCATTTCACACTGAAGAAGAGCTGAAGACTAATGCAACACGCTGGTTCCATCCCCCAGGTGGTAGACCTCTTCGGCACAGTAATACAAATGTTGATCCCTCGATATATGACAGGTGTCTCAATTTTATTCTGGTGGTGATTATGTCACATTTCTGAATTGGGCACCAATTATTTATTTTCATGTAACTATGTATTCATTTTATTAAAAGAAGGAAAACTTAATTTCTTGATGCCCCTAGTATTTTTATGAAAATGGTTAGTGGGGTAGTAGGAGTTGTCACCTATCAGACGAATCTGAAAAAGAAAATAGTCATTTCAGCAGATCCAGTAGTGTATATCTGTCTACCCCGTTTTCAACAGGATCGGGGATGAGATGCGATGCAAGTCTATGTGGCGGGTGATTTTACGACCGGATGCCCTTCCTGACACCACCCTCATGAGAGGAGTTAATGTGAGATGAAATGAATAAACCTAGGCAAGGATGTGAAAGGAAGCGGTCGTGACCAGCCAGAAGGTACCGTCCCAGCATTTGCCTGGAGTTGAAAATGGGGAAACTATGGAAAACGATTTCAAGGACTGCCGATGGTGGGCCTCGAACTCACGTCTACCGAGTCTGAAGATAGCTTGTCACCATGGCCTAGCGCTGCGCGTTAGCGAGCGTAGCTAACAATAAGATCCAGTGGTATATAAATCCCCTTAATATACTTTTGTTTTAACAGGGGGAAGTTTGTGTTATACTGTATAGCCTACATAATTACATACTTTCAAATTCATCGCGGATCCAAGCATCAACAAAATGTTTATCATGTCTTTAGACCTTAAAAAATATGTCAGTCACCCAAACTGTTACATAAAATATAGCAATTATCTCTGGAACAACGCAGCGATAAACTCCGTCAGTTCAGATTTGGACAGATATTTTCTATTTGGACATGCCTTGAAACGACGGCATCACATTTTGGAACAGCCTGTATATCAGTAATTATATTGCGTTATATTTATTTCAATTAGTTTCATCTTTCAACAAGGCCAAGCTCTGAAAGAACATAATGAGTTGTATTCAGGACTGTGAAAGCTATAATCAAGCCTGTGTGTTGTCAAATACAGTGAATGAACTAATATTTATTTTTGATTACAAAGCTGCTCTAAGTGATATCTGGCTTTACATCCTGTGAGCTACAATGGAATATAAATATCAAAGTCAAAATGTTTGTAAGCGCTGACATATTTTCCTTCCCTCACGCTTGTCTGCTCCGGCGGCGGAATATGTCAAAACCATAACACGTGGCCATTGCCATTGATCCATCCGTCCCCCTTCCCATACTGTGTAATTTATATCGACTCTTCCAAGTCTCCAACCGAGTTTTCGGATAGGCTATGTTTTCTTTGAACTACAGGCTCTAGCCAGCAGCACTTCGAGCTTAGCAGTATAGCGGGTGTATCACCTAGGAGTCGTCAGGTGCTATTCATACAGAGTTTCTGACCCCGCAACATAGCCATGTTTGATATGACGAACTTGAGTGCATTTTCCTCTCGTCCTTTTAACACTGCTTCCGGGAAAATATCGGGATAGTACCGTATTTCAAGTTCTGGCACACCTACTCCAAACGTATGTTGTTGTTTCTATTAGGGGTTATAGGAAGTATGTATACCAAAGGTCCGCTTCGTTGCATAGTGGCTAGCATTCTTGGCTGTCACCGCGGAGGCCCGCGATCGTTTCCCGGCTCAGCAAGAAAGTAAGTTCTGGTCTGAGGGCTTGAATGGGGTCCACTCAGCATCGTGAGGCAAAACTGAGATGAGGTGGATTCGACTCCCACCTCAGCTATCCTGGAATTGGTTTTCTGTGGTTTCCCACTTCTACTCCAGGCAAATGCCGAGATGGTTCCTGACATAAAGCATCGGACGCCTCCTTCCTAATCCTGACCTGAAGTACAAATAAACACACTAATACAGCCAACACAATAACACAGGTTATCAGACAAATTTTCACAAGTACACGGGGATAAATGATCACAATGTCCAAGCCCCTCAAATAAAACAACAACAACAACTATTTATATTTGAGGTACGAATTGGGAAGGAGGTGAGCGTGGATTTAAGTTATGGAAGATCCTGGTATTTTCCTGGAGTAGTACTGGATAAGCCAGAGAGAGCCATACCTAATGTAGTCAGTTTTTGCCTCACAGGGTTTGTGCACCCCGTTCCAGCCCTCAGGCTAGAATGATATTTCTTGGCCGAACCGGGAATTGAACCTCGGCCTCCGCGGTGACATCGACCCGGGCCTCAGGGCTAGTGAAATTTGCACGGCAAGAACATAGAATATTTGCCGTAGTTTAATTTATTGGTAGAGAGGGAAAGTTATTTCTTAAATTTCTCTGTATGTAGTTTGGTTGGGATCAAGTGCCAGGATTCAGAGGTGGCAACCCCACCATGGTAATCGGCTGGTGTAGACTAATAACCAGCAACAGCTTAAACACTAACCTATTAAAGAAACTAAGAGAAGTAGCCGGACGGACCTGAAAACGACGACCTTTCGCATGAAAAGGATACGAATATCGTATTCTGGAATGTAAGCCAAGAAGGAGAGGAAGACGTTTGCAGAGTTGTAGGTTCTTGCAAGCTGGCGTAACTACGTCGAAGCCCTATTCTCTGTATAAGAGCGAAAGGAATTAAGTCAAGTAAGTCAATTTCTTGATCGTGAAAGCCACCTCTATAGGAAGGTCTCACAGGGGCTCACACCTCGTGGGACATGGGTTGGCGATAGAGGGGTAACAGAAAATATTGCAATATTTATAGAGGCAGTTCTTTGATAAGTGTCCTAGGCAAAGTGTACTCTGGCATAGTAGAAAGGAGAGCTCGATCATTGTCCAAGAGTGGGAAGGATGAAGACCAGTGTGGCTTTAGACCACAACGAGGAAGTCAGGGTCAAAATTTTAGTTTGCTCCATGTTATTAAGAAATGCTGCGAGAGGAATAGACTGTTGTGTTTGTATTTTGTAGATCTAAGACATACGATAGATAGAGCCCTGCACGGATAAACAAAACGTTATCCGCTTCCGCCCCGCATCCGCATGCTTGGTATCCAAATCCACTGACATAAAAATAATATTTTTAATTTATTAGATAAAGCATAAAGTATTGAAGCAACACATTTAGTCATTTGAGGAGAAGTCGTTCCCCTAGGCTGAGTGTTTCGTGTGTTTTGTTTAAAATGAATATTATAATTGTATATTGTATAAATTACTATACAATTAAATAAATAATACAACCCTTTCCAGTTCAGAGTGTTAATGACGTAATTTGAATTATATTAGCTTAAATCATCATTTTAAATTTTTGTCATTAAAAAAAATCATAATGGAAAGAATATGATATGTCCTAAACATCCGAGTCCTAGTAATGATATTCGGCAACTTGGGATTGCATTCTTAAAATTATCCGCAAATTTACTCCAAACATTATCCGCACCTTAATGCAAACTAGATCCACATGGAGGAAAATGTTGCGGATATCCGCGGGTTTATCCACGGATATCCGCATCCACGCAGATTTTTAACGTTAGAGTACCCAGGGATAAGATGCTGAGCATCCTGATGGATTATGGTATCGAGGGAAGGCTACTATAGGCAATCAAAAGTGTTTAGGCTATGTTGACAATCAGACTGTAGTGAGAGTTGATGGTAGGGTGAGGCCTTAATTCAAGGTTAGTTAGTTAATGTTGTTTTAAGGGGCGGAACTACGAGGTCATCTGCCCCATTAGTTCAAGGTTGTACAGGAGTGAGGCAAGTCTGTAACCTCTCACTATCTATTGCTGTTTATGTTATATATGGACCATTTGCTGAAGGGCATAAACTGGCTGGGTGGGATTCACAGGTGGAAACCAAGTAAGGAGTCTGGTCAATGCTGATGGCCTGGTTGTAATGATGGACTCCGTCGATTGCTTGCAAGTCAACATGTTAGAACTTGAACAGAAATGTACGGAGTATGGCATGAATATTAGCATTCAAGGACGAAGATTGTGTCGGTAGGTTAGAAACGCAATAAAATAGAATGCCCGGTAGGAGGAACTAAAGTGCAGCAGGTGAAACATTTTAATTACTTGGGCTGTCATTGCGCACCCGACTACTTCTATGCTACGATTTTAGTTGTCCTGCTCTATGGAGTTGAATCGTGGACACTTACCGAGGTTTTAAGTAAGAAACTGATAGCATTTGAAATTTGGACGTATCGCAGGATTTTAAGGATATCATGGACAGCTAAAGTCACAAATGTGGAAGTATTGCGGCGTATGAACAAAGACTCGGAAATGCTCAGTATCATCAAAAGGAGAAAACTAGAATACTTTGGTCATTTCATGCGCAACAACAAACACCACCTCTTGCAATTAATTATCCAAGGGAAGATTGATGGCATTAGGGGTCCAAGACACAGACGAATATCCTGGCTAAAGAACTTAAGCCAGTGGTTTGGACTTAATACAGTGTCACTGTTTAGAACAGCTATGGGCAAACAGCAGATCATGTTACTGATCGCCAATGTTCTTGGAGGACAAGGCACTTGAAAATAATAATTATAATAAGTGTATTCTCTCAGGGTGGTCGTATGGGGAAGGAAATAGGGTCGAGGTGTGGAAAAGCCAATGCAGTGAGTTCTCAGTTGCGATCTACAGTATTCTGCCAGAAAGAAGTTAGTGTAGCGATGAAACTCTCCCTGCATCGCTCAGTACTTAGGCCGAGCTTGCTGTTTGGAAGTGAGAGCTGGGAAGATTCACAATATCCGATCCGTAATCTAGAGGTGATTGATATGAGGGTAGCACGAATGATTTCTGGGACAAATTGATGGGAGCAATGCCAGGAAGGTACTCGTAACGAAGATATAAATGCTAAGTTAGAAATGAACACGCTAGATGAATCTGTTCGTATGAGCTGACTCAGACGGTGGGGTCAAGTGAAGAGAATGGGAGAGTATAGATTACCTAAGTGGTTAATGAGTTGGGCTGTAGAGGGTAATAGAAATAAAGGTAGACCTAGGAGGCGATGGTTAGATTCAGTGTTGAACGATTTCTAAGTGAGAGGAGTGGTAGCAATTTAATTGTTTGTTGTCAAGTGATATAAGTTTCCGTGAGGGCGCCAATTCATAGATAGAATACTACGAATGAATATAATCTTAATACAGACACAAGAACTCATTCATCTCAAGGTGTGGTATGTCTCCGACACCAACCAAGACACTTCAGTAAATAAGGGCAATAAAGATTTACCGTAACATACATATATTTCATACGGTTGCTACTTACTTTTATGATGAATAGGGAATGTATAAAGATTGTGACATTAATCCAGTCACCATAAAATATAACTTCCAAATCACGTAGCACCATTCACCATTATTCGTTAAAAGAATCGGAAGAGATTTATTTGAAATATCAGCCATATAACCATAAAGATGCTGCGAAGAATATAGAATAAATTTACTGTTACTTTCTTTAACAAATATTATACATTCAGTATATCATATGTGTTCATTAAATTTGTTTCGATACTTCATGTATCATCTATAACCTCTAAGAATCCAATGTCCCACTTTTATACTCTCTGTTGTCATTCTTGTCTCTCTCCTCTTTGCTATTCCTAGAGTTGTCACTTCATATAAAAGTTCAAGTTCTCACCACTCTAGCGCTCCATCACCACCAAAGAACACAAGACAATCCATAGATAAATACTTCATGGTAACTCAAGACCCTATAACTATTACATCGCCCCCAGAAATCCTGATAATAGTATTATATTAGAGGGATTTATGAAACACATTCAACACAAAACATATTAAATCTTGTTCCATTGGGACCTGGTCTCCCATCCAAGCTTTCCTAATGTATTCTAATCCACCATGGGTTGCATAAATTTGCAGTTTTTTCTGGAGTCATAAAGTCCACAGGTACCAAGGCCTCCTCATCATCACGTTATTCCAGGGTATTCTTTGTCGTCTCCATGAATACACAGAGAATAAATTTACCCTCTAGATTTGGCTCAAATGTAAAAACAACTATACAGTACGTTCCATGGAAACGTAGAATCTGTCCACACATTTTTATGCACACATCACCTTGTATGGCAGGCTCATTCAAGCTGTTGCGATACAACGACTTGCACTCATGTACACAAATAATTCCTACAACCATCTGCTGACGATCTCATAACTCACTCTTCTTTAAACATTTTTTTAAACACTTTCAATATTTTCTTCCATCATGTTCGGACAAGTACTGATCTCAAGACACTGTACAAATTAAAGGTATTTAAGGAACCTATGACTTGAATATCGAACATTCAGAATGCATTCCTCCAATATCTAATGACTTCCCATAGATCCAAGACCTCTTCTCTTCCAAGAATACATAATCTTTTAGCAGAAACCTCAGATAGCACACTTCAAATTCCCAATGACAATCAGCTGAATGTAAATAAGCTCCTCCATCATAAACTTGACAAAGCTCACCACATCAGAATGCAATGTAGGGCATTCCTTGAAGTATTCTGTACAAAGTTCCAACTTTAATTCGATGACTTAGAAAACTTGGAAATTATATTTTAATTGTTCAGAATTACTACACAAAATCAGGTAAAAAAAACAAAAGCTGCTATAATATGAATGGACAAAAGGTTAAATAGAAGATAACGAAAATTATCCACAGCATAACTTCCAACTTAAGAAAGATACTAGGTAACACACACAATGAAAAACATATACATTACAGCATACACACGAATACATATACATTGTGCAACTGTATCAAAAATTAAGAAAATAGACATATACAGTGTGGTCCACCCGCCCCTTATTTTTTTGGAGGAAGGCAACCCAACTAACGCGTATATCACAGTCATCCTAAAAACATTAGTACGTCCATTGTACAACTTTACCGTTGAGTACATCCTCGCGAATATAGTAGAAATCAATAGTGGCAGTGTTCTTTCAATGACCTCAAATATAATGCATGATTGAAACGATCCGAGCTCCGAATAACACCTTCTTACGTTTGGACAGGAAGTGTCTACGAATAATTTCAATACATGCCAGCAATACACTATGGTTCTCGGTAGCTATGGTGGCTAAATCACGAATTGCTAGAGTAGCGTCAACGAAGTCGCATTGTAGTAGGTTCGAACCTTGAACTAGTACTTTTTTTGCTTAATGTCGTTTATTGTGGATGTATTATGGACGCATATCTATCTGTTCCAACGAGTGATTTTTTATTTGGTCCTCAAAAGGACCGTACTTTTCCGATGGTACGCAGCCAGATTGGACGACGACATAACGATCTGTAGAACGAAAGCAAGGTACCCTGTATATTCAAGGTAGCAAGTGTTCGAAATTTTGACCACCTTTGTTTAAATGAAAACTCCGACTAAATCAGACGACCCACATAACAAATAGATTTGTTATGTGGGTAGGCTCACGAATAAATACATCAGACCGAAACTATATATTTTTTCAACGGCTTCTGTGCGAAAAGCGATTGCTATACACTTACAGTAATAGTTAGTTAGTTAGTGAGGTTTTAAGGGGCGGAACTACGAGGTCATCTGCCCCAAACATACAGTAAATACAGATAATTATAATGTTATTGGTTTTACGTCCCTTTTAACTACTCTGGCTTTTAGAGACGTCCGGGTGCCGGAATTTTGCTCCGAAGGGTATCTTCAACGTGCCAGTAAATCTACTGACACGGCTCCCTCGCATTTGTGCACCCTCAAAAGCCAGCTGACTGCGCCAGGATACGAACCTGCAACCTTGGGCACAGCAAGCGAGAACGTTACCGTTTAGCCTCGCAGCAAGGCAGTAATTACAGAACGTGTCATATTATTATTCTGGGATAAATATTGAACTATTAAAATTCTAATTATCACGAATAGAGTCGCCTCCGTTGCGTAGTGGTCAGCGTGATTAGCTGCCACCCCGGACGTCCTGGGTTCGATTCCCGGCTCTGCCACGAAATTTGAAAAGTGGTATGAGGACTGGGACGGGGTCTGCTCAGCCTTGGGTGGTACAAATAAGTAGAGGGGTTCGATTCCCACCTCACCCATCCTCAAAGTGGTTTTCCGTGGTTTCCCACTTCGCCTTCGGGCAAATACCGGGATGTTACCTACCGTACGGCCACGGCCGCCTCCTTCCCTCTTCCTTGCCTGTCCCTCCCGATCTTCCCCTCCCCTCCCATCCGTCAAGGGGACCCTGTTCGCTTTGCAGGTGATGCCACCTGGGCGAGGTGCTGATCCCACCTCCCCAGTTGTATCCCCCATACGAGATGTTTCAAGCTCCAGAACACTGCCCGTAGAGGCGGTAATGATGGGATCCCTCGCCGAGTCCGTGGGAAAACCTAATATGGAGGGTAAAATCGACTAAAAATATAATAATTATAACGAATACTATCCATCCATGGTTTTGAACAGTATTTAGGGAAAATAGCCATTTAAATGAGACAAGAAAATAACTTTCCCTATCGTCTTCGTAGATAATGTGAACAAAACCAAGTTGAAATCTTGCTGTACGAGGTAGGGAGGGTATAATAAAACAGTTAAAAAGAATTTTAAAAGTCTGCCGTTGGATGGTCTTGAACCCGGGATCTTCGAAAGAGCGAGCGGGCGCAATTACACTTGCACACATTTCCAACACATTCTGGAGGTTTTTGTTGCGCTTCTTATTAACGCGTATGGTAAAATATTCAATTATTACAGTTAGATCTTAAATATTGATTGGAATGCATTCAGTACCGAACATGTTATCTAATTTACTTAAAGCAAGTTTCGCGACCGCTTTGCGTTAATAAGGGGAATTAACTGCAAATAATGCCCTCAAACGACAGCCCTTCGGTTTTATTTCATACAACTTAGCGTACAAAATGCTAGCGTGTGATACACTTCGGTCATACAAGCGGGTATACTGACGAAGAGAACAGAATCATACAGGATTTTGTACCAGCGATCACATCAGCTTCCTTGTCAGCCAGTGTCGTGTGATACAGGCCTAAAGATATGATAAGACTATTTGTTAAAATTTAATAACAAAACAAGATGTTCGGTAAAGAACGTATAGCCTACTTTCTCCTAAATGAATGGGTATTGTTATAATTCGTTGTCCTTTTCAAGGAGTATAATTGAATGTTAGTTGTAGTAGCTTCTTGAAATACAACGTGCTATACGGATATTATACATGAATATGATGTGCCCTTTGCTAGTGCTACCTATGTAAAAAAAAACATTCAATTCGGTTTCACCGTGTTTGAATTGATATGGGGAATCGATTTGCACACATACATGGCCGCTATTTGCGAACTATTGGGTAGATGACCTCGCAGTTCAGTCAAGAGATGCTTCCCACAAAAAGGTATGTTGTTGACAAATTTGGTAGAGATGAAATGATTAGGTTGGTCGTAATTTGATTTAAGCTTTTAACAATTCGGTGGCCGCCATTCCGTTTCGGTCAAGATGGCAGCGATATACAACATGACACTGAGGTGGCCTTTGCTAGTGCTACCTCTGTACCAAACTTCGTTCCATTCGGTTTCACCGTGTTTGAAAAGATAGGGGGAATCGATTTGCACACATGCATGGCCGCCATCCGCACATTATTGGCCTGATGACCTTGTAGTGTGGTCAAAAGATTTTCTATACATAAAGGTATGTTGTTGCAAAATTTGGTAGAGATCAGATTATTAGGTTGGTCGTAATTTGATTCAAGCTTTTAACATTAGGATGGCCGCCATTACGTTTTCGTCAAGATGGCGGCAATATAAAACATGGCACTGGAGTGCCCTTCGCAAGTGCTATCTCTGTACCAAATTTCGTTCAATTCGGTTTCACCGTGTTTGAATTGATTGGGGGAATCAATTTGCACACATACATGGCCGCCATCTGCACACTAATTGGATGATGACGTTGTAGTTCAAACGAACGACGCTCGCCATATAAATATATGTTGTTGCAAAATTTGGTAGAAATCGGATGATTAGGTTATTCGTAATTTGATTTAAGCTTTGAACATTTGGGTGGCCGCCATTACGTTTCCGTCACGATGGCGGCGATATATAACATGACACTGAGGTGCCCTTTGCTAGTTCTACCTCTGTACCAAATTTCGTTCAATTAGGTTTCACCGTGTCGAATTGATAGGGTGGGGGCAGACATTCAGAGTACATACGCTCACACACACACTCACACACAGACACACAATTTTTGGCCCTGTGTAGATCTCATAAGTCTTCTTTCATTTTTTGCAAAAATCGAAAGTGTGCTAATAATACCATGGGACATTCTAAGGAATACGTATACTTCGATGCAAGCACTGGCGATCAGAATATCCTTCGATATGTTGTTGTTTTGTTTCATGTGAGGGGCTAGAACATCGCGGTCATTTAGCCCCGTTTACTTGGGTGTGTGTGTAGAATTTGTCTGATAACCTGAGTTATTGCGGGCTTATAATGATGTGTGTATTTTCAATTAAGGATTGGGAAGGAGGCGGCCGTGGCCTTAAGACAGAATCCGTCCCGGAATTTGGCCGGAGTAGAAGTGGGAAACCACGGAAAACCATTTCCAGGGTGGCTGAGGTGGGAATCGAACCCACTTCTTCTCATATTTGCTTCACGAGGCTACGTGTACCCAATTTCAGCCCTCAGACAAATATTACATTTCTTGGCAAAGCTGGAAATCGAACCTGGACCTCCGGAGCGACACTTCGATATGTTATATTAATATTCATGCCAGTTTTTAAATTTGCTGCCATTACAGGTCACGTGGCATAACGTACCAGTTCGATCGTATTCTCGTAAATACGTAAATCAGCAAAATTCAACGTATTCGTCACAAAAATACGTCGTAAGGCAATAAATGTGGCAATGTAGCTACATCCCCACTAAAATGGAATGTGGACTTTCGTTCAAAAAAGTATGCCCACCACTGGATTCGATGCAGCGTTCTAACCGCTCGCGCCCACCACGTAGGTCAGGCTTTAACCTTTTTTTATTTTATTAGCTCTTTACAGAATTACAGAATTTTCAGATATGATAAATACCATACTATTACATCACAAGAAATCCAGATAGTGTCCATATTTATCGTACAATTGTCCACTTTCACTAAGCTTCCAACGCTCTTTTTGCAGGTGGTACCTGAGGTCCTGGAACGAGAAATGTTGATCATTGTCCATCACGAAGTGTACATATTGGCCCATTATCCACACAATGGCAGTCTGTTTAATTTGGGGGAAGGCGGTCACCGACAAGCGAATCAACTTCCTGTCATCAAGGTCATCCGTGGGCACATTTAATAGTTAACATACGTTTCTCTTACACCACAGCCACGTGGAGGCAACTCGCGTGCATGATGTGAAGCGGTGTATCGCCGTATCAGTTTGACCACATATAGTACACCATGGGTAAGCTTCAAAACGGATGGTATATCGCCGTAGAGCGGTTGGGATGAGATCGTTGAGGAAGATAAAAACCCGGGAGTGTTCAGCAGAAGAAATGGTGATAGTCCCAAAATTTTTCCAAACAGTGGGCCAATGGACGTAGAGGGTGGTGGCCTCGCGGTTTGGAGTGTACCACTTGCCGCAACATGTTATAAATACTTTTCGTCGTTGGAACAGTCCCTGAAGGCACTTGGCGAACAGTTTCCAGAAGGTGCTGTTGATGGTCCCTAAATATCTTCGGCAAAGCTCTCCCACAACCACGGGCTGTGTTTCGAATATCTTTGTATAGCGCTTTCGTAAAAGTGTCATGTTGGGAAAGAATGGTGATATCGTTCTTGCAGAGGAGTGCACGGCATTTCATGCCATGAGCGGTTAGCCCTAGCCCGCCTTGCCGGGATGGGAGATACAACTGTTCCCGTTGTACTCGGAACAAAAATCCTTGCCATAGAAACCAACCTGTATATTTTGCCAATTGGCTCTCAAACATTTTGGGAAGTGGGAAAAGTTGTGCGACATACCATATTTTAGAGAGCGCAAACACGTTGAGGACTATGACCCGTTGCACTATATTGAGGTTTCTTTGACCAAATTGGATCAGCACTCCCCTAACTTTGGCAATGACCTTAGTCCAGTTTGCTTGCACTGTGTCCAGAAGCGATTGCTTCCAGGTAATGCCAAGAATTTTCACCTCATTTACTATCCGGAACCAGGGCTGTTGGGTAATCACTGAGTTAGTATTGAGCGGAAGCAAAGCAGTTTTCTGGGGGTTCGATTGTGCTCCAGAGGCGATATGGTAGAGCTGAAGGGCGCTATCGATGTGGGAGATATCTTCATTATTGCGGATCAATATTGATACGTCATCAGCATAGGCGCACATTCCAAAAACATGTGTGGACAGTTTGTAACCCTGTAGCTTCACCTGGGTAGTCCGAATGAACGGTTCAAGGCCAATGACAAAAAGTAGCATGGAAAGGGGACATCCTTGCCTAACTGATCGTTGTATTGGAATCAGAGGGGAAAGAAAACCGTTGACGAGCACTCGAGACGTAGCATTACAATTTATCATACGAATGTAGTCAATAAGGATTTCAGGAAATTCAAAGTGTTGCAAGACCATGTACAAGTATTCATGACTGATGCGGTCGAAAGCTTTATCAAGATCTAAGGTGAGAAAACTCATTGGCTCAGTGGGGAGCATTTCGGCTTTTAGGTGTAGGTCCCGTAGTATCGCTAAGTTTGTTAACAGAGTTCTTCCAGGAATACTGCAACATTGTTCAATACCAATGATATCATGTAGAACAGTCTTCAATCGGCATGCAAGTACTTTGGTAAGGACTTTATAATCACTGCAGAGCAGAGTAACTGGTCGGAAGTCACCAACTGCCATGGGAGAGGATGTTTTTGGTATGAGGACTATGGTACCTTCGTGATGTGACTGACAAAGAGCACGACGTTGGAGAATGGTACGCAGGACATGACAAAATTCTTTGCCAATGAGAGGCCAGAAGTGTTTATACATTTCATATGGCAGTCCATCAATGACAGGTGAGCGGTTGTTTGGGAGTTGCTTAACCACAGAGTGAATCTCTTCATCCGTAATATCCGCGCTGAGCAGAGTTTTGTTGTCCGGAGATAGTTGGGTACTGCGAGATGAAAGCAATAGGGTCACCTGCTGTGGATCAATTTCAGCCTTAGCGTAGAACCGTTGATAAAATAATGATATTTCACTACGTATAGCGTCAGGGGAGGTGACGTCACGTCCAGTACTGGTGCGGAGGCGGTGGATATATTTACGTTGCCGCTCCCGTTGTCCTTTGGCGATATGGTATACACTTGCACTTTCGTCCGGGAGCACTGTACGATCTTTTAAAGCCACGTTTATATGAGCGAGTGTTCGTTGCTGTAGGGACAGGAGCTTGGTTTTAACTTCCCGAATCTGGTCATATATACGCTCCCCAGCATCAGATCTTTGCTGGAGCTGGCGAAGAACTCGATAGTAAAATTCAACTGTATCCCGTCTTTCCCGACCTCGTTGGTAGGATATGTTCTTAAAGACGCGGCGGATCCCTGGTTTAACTAAAATATCCCACCAGTCTGCGCAGTCGCGAAATTTGCATTTTTGTTGGACCCATCGAGTCCAGTGTTGTCTGAAAATATCTTGGCATTCCTCCTCCAGTAACAGCGAGCAATTCAGCTTCCAATAACCTCTTCCTATGTGAAATATGGGATGGGGGTAAGAGATTGTACATACGACAGCATGATGGTTAGTGAAACTGGCAGGTATCACTTCATATCGTCTAGGCTGGATAAGTTCCTGTGAAAAGTATATGCGGTCAATTCGTGATGAGGAGTTGTGACTTATACAGGTGTAATGGGGCAGGGGCACCCTTAACCTATCCACAGCATCAATGAGGTGTAGGGAGTTAAGAAGGGTCCTGAGAGCCGGGTTGATACCTTGGTATGAACTAGTGGAATCCTCTGGGCGTTGAATACAATTGAAATCCCTTGCAAGAATAAGTTTTTCCTTAACGTCGTGCAGATGAGGCAGTATACTCTGTTGAAAGAACATTTTCCGTTCCACACGCTTATTTGACCCGGACGGGGCATATACATTTATCAGGGTGGTATTGTTTATGTGTCCAGATATTATGCGTCCTGATGGATGACATAGCACACCTTCGAGTGGGATATCATGTCGTATGAGGAATCCGGTCCCTCTATTCGTATTACCGGTATTGATGTATTGTTTGTAGAAGGCAGATATTGGCAAACAGGGTATAGCAACTTCTTGAATGAAGGCAATGTCAATGTCTGCATCTCGAAGGAATCTCTCCAACAGTTGAAATTTCAGAGGGCATTCTATTACATTGATATTCACAGTGGCCACAGTGAGAAATTGTGCCATTAAGAAAAGTATAAAAGCTGTGCTAGACATACTGGAAGGTGGACTCGAGAAAAAAGAAAAAAAGACACAGGTGAGAAATATACTGGTGCACTATGTCAAATTAGGTTGAGATAGTTCCTTATGACTGCCATTCATAGGCCGGCTGTCAGCGTTTGAGAGCGTTCGTGGGTCCCTAGATGACGTAGAATGAAGATTTTGTTTCTTTTTCACAGCTGTGGAAACGTTTGTGGAGCCAGTTTGATTCTTCTGGGCTGGTACGGCAATCGAGGCATTTGTTTTAATCTTCTTAGATACATTCTCGGATCCCCGATCAACCAGCTTAGGTGAGTCGGTAGATACCAGAGAAGGTGGTGGCAGTGAAGACAAAATTTCTGTGGCAGCCTGTAGTGACGGCATAGTCGGTTCTAAGGCTGCGATACAGGTTGCCGATATCACAGGGGCACTCTGTGGCTCACTGCTCTGGTCAGGGCAAGTTACCAGTTCTGCGTCATATGTAACCGAGGTCACTTCTGGTGTTGTCCCAGCTGACTGATCAATAAGCATGTTTTCATATGACGTTTGCTGCGTCACAACTTCCGAGTATTGGGCACGTCGTTGTTGTGTAGGAATTATACCGAGGGGAATCATTTTCTTTGGGCAGTTGATACGTAGATGGGTGGTAGCATTGCAAATTAAACAGGTCTGTTTCTGTCCATTATACGTTATATAGCCAGAATGGCCACCAAATGTCTCAGTGGAGGGGATATCTTGTTTGATTTCCATATTGACGGCACGTATTCCATTATACACCGGGAACTGATAAGCAGAAGACCATTGTTCTTTCCTGACGTCACTCACAGTGCCATATTTCGACAGGACGGATTTGAAAATTTCAGGAGGAACTTCGAGTGGGACATTAAATATCCGCACTGTGGTAAAATTGGAATCCGCTGTGGAGAGCTTAACATTTGTCATTTCGCCTGAATCATACTGAAATTTAATAGGATCTGCAAAAGTATTTAACAATTTCTGATAAGTAGATATGCTGATTACCTTGATGTACATGGTTTTCTCGTGCGCATTTAACTGGATGGCTTCTACTTGGTCGACAGTCAACCGGAGGGTATCGCCAATCCAGCGGTGAATTTCTCCTGGTGAGGGGCGAGAACTCTGCCTGTCCCATTGGCAGCGTACGGTGTTCTTCCTCTGGTATCCGGACATGATTTTCAGCGGGGTTTTCTGGGTTTCTGGTTTTGTTGTCCTATCTGGAACACTACTTGAAAAAGTATTGTCCGAATGACACCCGGAAGGTCAGTACACACGTGGAACTAAGGAAGCACCGGTATTAGGAAACCGTACACTCTTCCAAATGCGGTCACACAGCGCGCACACACGTACCTCACTCGGCCACGACTAGTGACCAACTACCAAGCCTCTAAGCCGCCAACACATGGCAGATACTGTTCGCTAAACGTGGTGTAGTTACAGTAGCCGTCCCACCTCAAACGTTTAAGTCCATCTCAAAGTCTTCAATCACGATTTATGGTGTTGATTTAACTTTCTACTATTACAGATCACGTGGCGTAAGCTATTAATTCGATCGAATTGCGTGTATGTGTGTTATTTCAAGGAGCAGTGAGTCATATGTTAGTAGAATGGGCCATAGTATTTGGCGGGGAAAAGTTTAAGGTCGGTTTTTCTTTGCTAGACCCATGGCCCAATTACATTGCTGTCGCACAGTCAGAGCGCAGAGCAATATCGACCATCGGGAGAAATGCCGTGTTAGTTGGGTTTCATAAAACTAAATAATAAGGGGCGGGTGGACCACACTGTATATGCCTCCAATACCCAATTCATAAGTAGAACAACAAATAGCGGAACGCGCCCCCCAACACATTAATTTTACGTCCAGATAAAAAATGATCTTGGCAACTTCAAATATACATCTAAGTAATATAACCTTTTCTTCTCGTTCTCTTAATTCAGTGTCTCTATGGATTTTCTTCCCAGCTTTAACTTCCAACTTACCTCTTTTCTTGACATCAACTTTATCAAAATTGTCAATACATTTAGGCTCATTATCATCATCATCATCATCATCATTAGATTCATTATAGCATTGGGCTGTATGTCTTGTCCATGCTCTAATATAGCGAACTCCTACTGCTCTTCTAGACCTATCTGTATCATTTATTCTAAAACGAGACGTATCCCCAGTACCATTTTCATCGTTATCATGCCTACAATATCCATCCCCTCTATTTCCATTAAAGCGTCCTCCTCTGCTGTGTCGGCGGCGACCTCTACGTCTACCTCTACAACCTTTCTTTCTTCTTTGCCTATTATGGCCTATCCCACGTCTACCTCTATAACCTACGCGATTTCGACCTATACAACCGCGGCGTCTACCTCCACATCTGATTCCTCTTTGACGCCTACTACGTCCTCTCCAATATATGCCTTTACAACATCGCCTTATCTTATATCGTAATTTTACATCAAGCTCAACTACCTTCCTCTCATCTACTCTATTCTCCCCTACAATTTCCTCTAACTCTATGCTACTTTCGCGTAACATCTCCTCTAACAAATTCTTCCTCTCCTCTACTCTATTCTCACTTACAATTTCCTCTAACTCTATGCTACTTTCGCGTAACGTCTCCTCTAACAAATTCTTCCTCTCATCTACTCTATTCTCACTCACAATTGCCTCTAACTCTATGCTACTTTCATCTACCATCTCCTTTAACTCCAAAATACTTTCACCTACAGCCTTTTCTTCCTTTATAATACTTTTAGCCTCTTCTTCTAACATATTTTTAATTTCACATCTGATCTCCTGTTTCACCCCCTGAATACTCTCCTGCAGAGTCCCATACTCCTATTTAATTCCTCATTTTCCTTGACCACATTGTCTAACCTTTGATGAATTTCCTTATTATTTTTATCTATCGTCTCTCTCATCTTCTGATTTTGCCTACTTATTTCCTCTCTCATCTCCTGATTTTGCCTACTCATTTCCTCTCGCATCTCCTGACTATCTTTCCTACTTTCATCAAATCTTTCACTCAGCATTCTCATGATCGCAGCTAATGAATCTTCCGAAATTCCTTTCTCTTTACTAGTATTCGGGTTACTCTCTGACATCATAGTATTATCATCTACGCTCTCTTCACTATCAAGACCACTTCTTAGCTTCATATCTTTCTCCGACATACTGAATTACACCTCTAAACACATGCCCCAAAATCACTCGCACAATATTTATGCATTCCTACCCCTACACTGATGTGTCCTGGTTCTCGTGCCCTACGTTGAGGTGTCATTTGTAATTGGTTCTTTTTGTCATGTGATATAAATATTTCCGGGAGGGCGCCAATTCATAGATAGAATACTACGAATGAATATAATCTTAATACAGACACAAGAACTCATTCATCTCAAGGCGTGGTATGTCTCCGACACCAACCAAGACACTTCAGTAAATAAGGGCAATAAAGATTTACCGTAACATACATATATTTCATACGGTTGCTACTTACTTTTATGATGAATAGGGAATGTATAAAGATTGTGACATTAATCCAGTCACCATAAAATATAACTTCCAAATCACGTAGCACCATTCACCATTATTCGTTAAAAGAATCGGAAGAGATTTATTTGAAATATCAGCCATAAAACCATAAAGATGCTGCGAAGAATATAGAATAAATTTACTGTTACTTTCTTTAACAAATCTTATACATTCAGTATATCATATGTGTTCATTAAATTTGTTTCGATACTTCATGTATCATCTATAACCTCTAAGAATTCCTTTGACCCCTTTCATACTCTCTGTTGTCATTCTTGTCTATACCATCTTTGCTATTCCTAGAGTTGTCACTTCATATAAAAGTTCATGTTCTCACCACTCTAGCGCTCCATCACCACCAAAGAACACAAAACAATCCATAGATAAATACTTCATGGTAACTCAAGACCCTATAACTATTACAGCAGAGGAGGCCGCATTGCTAACTGCCAATAGGGTACCATGGAGGTGGCTTGTTTGCAAACAGAAGCTTGCAGACTAGATTGGACGCTGAAAGGCAAAGCATTATCAAATGAAAATGTATAAATATAAGCATAGACAGTGTCATAAATACATAAATATACTGTAAATATAAATATCTAGTGTAGACGTGTGGTGTAGTGGACACCAGCAGGCCTACAGGAGAAACCGAAAATCAGCTAAGTCTTCAAAACCTCATTGACAACTCAGTTACATTTAAGTGTTTGTTTAAGTGTTTAACATAACTAACGAACTAAAAAAAGGAAGGAAGCTTGTAGTTTTACGTGACCGTTAATCGTGTGATCATGAGCCACGGGACCTCCTTTTTACGTGGAATCCGTACCACAGGACATGGCATTTCACATCGAAAATCTCACATGCATTGACCGAGAATCAACTAACGAACTGCAAAAGCTCACTAAGTAAATAATATATCTGAAACGTACCGGTTAATAACAAAACAGTCCAGAACGCAATCCCTTCAATAGCTCGCAAAGATAGAAGCTAACGATACACACTTTAACACATAAAAATTACTAACAGTTAACGGAACACTTCAGAAGTATAATAGAGTAATAATACATCTATTGCAGCTTGTCACGGTGGGTGAGTGGTTATCGTGTCGCACTACCAACCCCAAACTTGCGGGTTCACTCCTGGCCATGGAACGTGATTTTTGAAAGGCGACAAAAATCACGACACGCATGTCATACGTTGTTGGCATGTTAAAGAATCCATTTGAATTCAGTAGGCCGTGTTCATAATGGCAAAATTAATCTCGGTATTTCCCACCAACACAAAGTTCCTCCTTTCTCTACTACAATACGCTATAGTGTCAAGGAGTTTAGATATCTAACTTCCTTGACTTTCATAGCGCTCCAAGGAACAACAAAATTCGACAAGAAATCAGCCCTCTGGGCGTCAAATAACAAATCTTGCACCGGCATCCGAGGCCATACGATATTATTATTATTATTACATCTATTGCAGCCAAATGGCCATCTCAATTATATACATGAATTTACATTCTGTTTTGTGTACGTATGCACTTATTGATTTTGTCCTGTTGTTACATAGTTCAATGTGGTAGCATTCACACTTTTTTCTGCACAATGCACTCTCACACGATTTATTTGGTTCGTGGTATGCTGTGTTTTTTGCAGATGAAAATCCACAGCCTGCTTCCAGTCTCCGACCGGGTCAGGAATGGAATGAATGAAGCCCCCCACCTAGCGGCGAGGATATGAACTGTGCCGGCTGCCAAGGCCTTACGCACTCCTCTGGGGCAATGATTAAATGAATGACAGATGAAATGAAATGATAGTGGAGAGTGTTGCTGGAATGAAATTTTGACAGGGAAAACCGGAGTACCCGGAGAAAAACCTGTCTGCCTTCGTTTTGTCCAGCACAGATCTCACATGGAGTGACCGGGATTTGAACCACGGACCCAGCGGTGAGAGGCCGACGTGCTGCTGCCTAAGCCACGGAGGCTTTGTTTTTTGCAGATAAGATGGTTATTTATTTATCGTTTGATGAAGTGATACATATCTATTTACAAAAATATGCAGCAATACATAATCTCAAGTTCGTAGTGTAAAATGATTAATTTACAGCTGCAGATACAATTGGAGAAGCCAGTCAACAGCCTCTTGAGGTAGACTGTGTAGATCTTCCAGTGTACCACTGAAGGCTCTGAGGGGACAATCAAGCGTTATGTGATCTATAGTCTGCATCTCTTCTCCACAATCGCAGTTTGGAGAGGACTTCCAACCCCATTGATGTGGTATACCTCTAGACCTGCCTTGGCCAGTTCAACAAGCACCAGTGGCGCCTGGATAAGTGAAACACATGAACGGCCAGTTTGATTATCACATGTCGTTGTTCAAAATTCTCCTTTGTCCAATCTCCATCTATCATGGCTCCAGTGCCGTAAACTTCTACTGGATTGTGTTCTCTATTCTTTCTGAGTGTTGTTAAAATTCGTTCTGAGGCATCAGTTCTGGTTAGGAGTAAGTTTGTCCTTAGATAGTCAATAAGGAAGGTCTCACTCGCGAGTAGGTATATTAGCCTCGATGGTGTTTACTTGGATACTCCAATCACTTTCTTTATGTAGGTTGCCTTTACATTTTCTAGTGTTTCTAGGTTTGGCTTTGTTAGTGCACCAGGAAATTTGAGTGGAGGGAGGGTTTGGTACCCTGAGGCCAAAGTGGCCTGAAGACAATTAACCTAGTATTATTCTATGCGCACAATGAAACATGGACTCGAACAGCAATAGGTAAAATAAATATATATTCTCAAGGGAAAAGAATACAAGGCCGAATGGCTATGGGAGGGAACACCAATCTGCACTCCTACTATAAATCTAAAATGGAGGTCAAGCTATACCCCAAATTATATGGCAACGCTGTATAATTAAAACAAGTTACATTTACGTGATTTAGAAATCACCACATATTAAACCTTTTCTAATTCTTATCCGAAACTACTACAGTCTCTTTTCGATTCATTTCAATTGGTTACTCATTACATTCTTTCAAATAGCCTTCCGAAAATGTTTTGCAACCAGCATGAATGCTGTGCTTTATGCGGCCATAATAGACCAAAAGATGCCATCACAGACAAACGAAAAGCAAGGGGCCGTTTGTCATTATTAAAACTATCAAGTTCCCCACGCCAAAATCCTGACAATTACATTCTTAAAATCAATTAATTTAACATTAGCAGCATGGAAAGATTAAAAAATGAAACCAAACACATCTCGAAAGATGAAGTAAAACAAACTCGTTTTTCGCTGCTTAAATAATAGGAGGCGTGTTATGAATATAAAATAATCTTAGGCCACATTATAATAGACCCATAAAAATATAAATTGAACAAATTAGACAATCTAAGAAAACGCCTTGATAAAGGAAGAATAGCGTCCTTTTGGAATCGAAAGTTATTTCAATGCATCCGGCCAGACGACACTTGGCCTCTTAATTGACAAACATAATTCCCCTTTTCATGAAATTGTCATAAATGTTTTGTCTGACGGTTCTAGAGTTCCAATTAATATCATCTAACAGTTTTACCTTGTTCTCGGACCAAGATTTAGGTAGTGGTCCGAGGCCACCACAAACCGCGTCCTTTCACCACAAGCTCACATTATGTTCACTTTTAGCTTGGCTTCATTTCGACACTGGGACGCCATTTTGCGCATGTGCAGAAGTTCATTTTAAAACCGATGACAAATGAAGAACGCCTGGCACTAGTTTTAATGCCAACTTTTATAATTAATTTTCCTTCACCTCTTAAATTATCAAAACGTCCCTTTTTAACCAAATTTAATTTGGCAATAGAATTTTCATCGATGTGTCCGTCAATGATTGGCTATCAGACTTTAGATTATTTGAACAAATACCGCCAAATCCAGTACAGTCCCAGCATACATATTATTCACTAGACAGTCAACAATGGCTATATTCAATCAATGCAGACCGGAGTAATTAGTTAATATATTTTCCATTAAAAGACAATGGTTATTTAAGTTGTTTATGTCTTCTTCTTGTATCCAGAAATGATTCACAATTAATGCCAGGAGCGTCGGCAGAAGAATGGGGGGGGTCACATGGGGGCGGGGCACATGGGGGCGGCGGCGGCGGCGAAGTATTGTGAGTCGAAACCAATCGGCTCAGTCTCCCCCTGCGATTCCACCTGTAGGGGGTCAGATGATGATCCCCGATGGTAGCTGCAAGCAGGATGGAACCAGCTCTCCAATACAGCCTCTCCGGACCGTTACAGCTGGACATCTCACGAAGTTGTAGTAAATGCTTCCACTCTGACCAGCAGAATGGCTAACACCTCCACTAGATGTTATGTCGTGCATGGTGACAGTCACCTGTGCACTGGCCACTGCCACGAGTGGTGAGTGATCACATCACTCACGTGACCAACCGGAACAGATACCAGATGGCAATAAGGATCACATGATCGCCATCTCACCGATGATATTCCATGTAGATTCAGTTACCATGTCGTTGTTATAGCAAGTGACATTCCTTGGCTTTTTGGATTAATTGCAGTGTTAGACCAGGTAAGACTGTTAGAGCTTAAACCGACAGACGATGTTTAAATTTAAATTGTTAGTTTACAATGTGATGAGTAATTACTAATATGAACATCACAATTCGATGTTCTGGTAAAATTTCTAGCTTGTTCCCAACCAAAATAAATCCTGTTTTCACATTCTAAGGAAATTATTAAGTGGACGCAGCGTCACTTAACAACATGCCATCCCTCAACAATCATGGCAATCGGCTCTCAATAAAGTGAAGGTACCAAGGCACCACAGTACCTCTCGGGTACTCTCAAACAGCACAGTCATTTACTTCCTAAGATGTACAAATTACATCAAGTACAAATATACACACACAGCTCTCAAGCATGGCTTCAAACTTTATTAAGGTAGAACAGCAGGCGCAGAACCGCTCGAACAATCTCAGCAACCAAACAGCAATCACAATTTCACGTGAACCAAACTTCAACAGGACTACACACACGTGCTCTCAGCAATCTTCTAACCTCACTGTCACAATGACAACACTAGACAACTCAAAGGATCAAGCTCACACCTAACCTCACAACATTCACTCTTGTCAAGACATAACCTCACCATCACAACGACAACACGCAGGATCTCGCTCATCGAAACCAATCAATTTACTCACAATCAAACCAAATAAACTTCAATCAACACATTCGCAACCATCTCCACGATGGCCACCACAATCAACTTACCTTAGGTCACTTCAGCAACCTTTCTAATCTTGGGTTACTAGTTAGTAACCAACCTCTCTTACCATACCAAGGGTTACTTAACCATTTCTTCCACCATGGGTCACTCAATAGCAACCAACTTTTCACTGGGTCACTTCACGCAACCATGGGTCACTTATGCAACCATTACTTTCACTGGGTCACTTCACGCAACCTTACAACTTACCTTGGGTCACTTAAGAGTAACCATTGCCTTACCGTCCGTAGGTGCCAACTGACTACGTCTGTAGAACCAGACAAATTAAATTCCTCACCTAATCAATTCAGAAGAAAACCTTCACCAGTATCGCATACACAATGCAGCTTACAGTTTGCTCCCAAACTGGCCTCCACACCTGCCACGTGTTTCAGCGACAAGAAATATCCACCTGCATATACCTTCCCTTCATGAAAAGGCTCCCTGCATATACCTCTTCTAATTACTAAGTCAAGGCACCACTCGACTAACTCAATCGCAAACTCACCATCAGATCACTCATTAAAACCAACCGTCCGTAGGTACCTATGTCGTCTGAAATATCAGACAAGAACAATTTCCAATCCACCTAATTCCATAACAGAAACAGTTGCCAGCCATCTCCGGAACTAGTCTGGAACACCTGCCACGTGCGCCAATGAAAGGAAACATCGCCTGCATACGCCTCTTCACCAAAACCTCCTGCATACGCCTCTTCACAAAGACCACCTGCATACGCCTCTTCACAAAGAAAAGGCCACCTGCACTTTCACTTAAGGACATTAGGCACCACTCGACAATCCATCACACATCATCAGGGAATTAAACATCCTGGTATCACCGACCCAACCTAACCTCTCGAAGCACAAATACTACTCAGAGTACTGACAACTTTACACAACTCAATCCAACCAATACCAACACGGTACCAACAAAACAAAACCTAGACACTAACCGAAGAAATCTCAAATACTCAACCGAGTACCAACGCACAAGAAAATAATAAAAACACTAACCCTAATTAAATCTCAACTAGTACCAACAACGCAGTACATGGATCACAAATCCACAAATCACAAACAACAAAACACTCCCTAACAAGTACTCACTCGAGCACCAAGTACCAACCAGGCACTAAACACACCTGAAATAAAACAACAAAATGTACCCTCAAAATACTAAACTAGGATGTGCGATCATCACCAGCCCGCACGACATCAAGAGTCAGAGGAGCATAGCAATGTCGACATCACCAACCATCACTGAAAGTACCAGAATCATAAATAGACAGAGACTGGCTACTCCCGCTAGGTTGGTATCACTCGACGATCTCCGCATCAACTCCTCACATCCCAATTTGGCATACTGAAATGCCCTAACCTCACTCGCTCAACCAC
The DNA here is from genome assembly GCA_946902985.2 of Meconema thalassinum. NCBI lineage: Eukaryota > Metazoa > Arthropoda > Insecta > Orthoptera > Tettigoniidae > Meconema > Meconema thalassinum. The sequence goes on from OX336396.1 coordinate 170,121,657, forward strand.
ACGCACACCAACACCAACCATACGTGCAGTCCTGGCACGTCACTCGTTCGATTCCTAACTCCAACCAAACCTGAAATAAATTTCAAAATTTCTATCTACCGACTGAAGATCAAAACTTCACACGACCAAAATACGATCACCTAGATCAGCTCTACTTATAACTGCTTTCTGCTTCCTAAATTTCGACCACTCGTCGCATGAACAGCTGCAATCACAACTACTACACACCCAACACAACGGGGCTTCACGACTCCACAGCTGACTTAACACCTGACCTCGGCCTAGCAATTTTAGAACTCGCTGTTTCACCACCTGAAAAGCTTCAGCTCGACACTGCTGTTGTATGTACTCACAGTACATTACTCGTCCGCCTGCATGTTCACAGAAAACATCACTTAATATGTCACAAGACATTACACATTCAACTCGATGACAAGTATCTGCGCACAGATGTTACTCACAGAATACAGCAAAATAATTGACTATACAGTTCACTAAATTTCATTAATGCTTAGATGACTTAATCACATTGGCAACACAGCCAGAACAAATAGCAATTCAAAATTTGGCAACCATGCCATAATGATTTTCAGCAAGAACTCAACGCGCGAATGATATCACTTTTCACACAACTTGACAGGAACACAGAACGATTAGCCATTAGCACTTTACTTAACAGCTGTGCATAGATAACTTTCTACCATGAATCAAATAACTACTGTACTGGTTTGATCCTACCTTGGAAGTAGCTTGTAGTACGGAACATCACAGAGTGTGATAATAGAGAGAATCCATCAGCCAATTTTACCATGCTTACAGAGAGACCATGTTCTTGAGTGCCAGTATTAAAACTGGACTTGACTCGTCGTCAGTGCGTTCACGCACTGAGGAATGCCGGCAACGCTTTGTCCATTCACAGCCATGAAAAGAAAAACATATATTAGCCAGAGCACCACAGTAGGCATCCTACCTAACCTTAGTTAACCCATTAATCACTTCTCCCATGCTGCTCGAATCCACGTAAGTTAATCCTACCTCGTTACTATGGCAACAAAACAATACTAGGCAACGGGCTTCAGAAAATCGAAACCACGCTACACTGCTACCATAAATCTGCACCAGGAAATTTGAGTGGAGGGAGGGTTTGGTACCCTGAGGCCAAAGTGGCCTGAAGACAATTAACCTAGTATTATTCTATGCGCACAATGAAACATGGACTCGAACAGCAATAGGTAAAATAAATATATATTCTCAAGGGAAAAGAATACAAGGCCGAATGGCTATGGGAGGGAACACCAATCTGCACTCCTACTATAAATCTAAAATGGAGGTCAAGCTATACCCCAAATTATATGGCAACGCTGTATAATTAAAACAAGTTACATTTACGTGATTTAGAAATCACCACATATTAAACCTTTTCTAATTCTTATCCGAAACTACTACAGTCTCTTTTCGATTCATTTCAATTGGTTACTCATTACATTCTTTCAAATAGCCTTCCGAAAATGTTTTGCAACCAGCATGAATGCTGTGCTTTATGCGGCCATAATAGACCAAAAGATGCCATCACAGACAAACGAAAAGCAAGGGGCCGTTTGTCATTATTAAAACTATCAAGTTCCCCACGCCAAAATCCTGACAATTACATTCTTAAAATCAATTAATTTAACATTAGCAGCATGGAAAGATTAAAAAATGAAACCAAACACATCTCGAAAGATGAAGTAAAACAAACTCGTTTTTCGCTGCTTAAATAATAGGAGGCGTGTTATGAATATAAAATAATCTTAGGCCACATTATAATAGACCCATAAAAATATAAATTGAACAAATTAGACAATCTAAGAAAACGCCTTGATAAAGGAAGAATAGCGTCCTTTTGGAATCGAAAGTTATTTCAATGCATCCGGCCAGACGACACTTGGCCTCTTAATTGACAAACATAATTCCCCTTTTCATGAAATTGTCATAAATGTTTTGTCTGACGGTTCTAGAGTTCCAATTAATATCATCTAACAGTTTTACCTTGTTCTCGGACCAAGATTTAGGTAGTGGTCCGAGGCCACCACAAACCGCGTCCTTTCACCACAAGCTCACATTATGTTCACTTTTAGCTTGGCTTCATTTCGACACTGGGACGCCATTTTGCGCATGTGCAGAAGTTCATTTTAAAACCGATGACAAATGAAGAACGCCTGGCACTAGTTTTAATGCCAACTTTTATAATTAATTTTCCTTCACCTCTTAAATTATCAAAACGTCCCTTTTTAACCAAATTTAATTTGGCAATAGAATTTTCATCGATGTGTCCGTCAATGATTGGCTATCAGACTTTAGATTATTTGAACAAATACCGCCAAATCCAGTACAGTCCCAGCATACATATTATTCACTAGACAGTCAACAATGGCTATATTCAATCAATGCAGACCGGAGTAATTAGTTAATATATTTTCCATTAAAAGACAATGGTTATTTAAGTTGTTTATGTCTTCTTCTTGTATCCAGAAATGATTCACAATTAATGCCAGGAGCGTCGGCAGAAGAATGGGGGGGTCACATGGGGGCGGGGCACATGGGGGCGGGGCACATGGGGGCGGCGGCGGCGGCGAAGTATTGTGAGTCGAAACCAATCGGCTCAGTTAGGTGTCCTGCAATTATTTCAACACCATATGTTAGCATTGGCAGTATTTTGTTTTTAATAATGCCATTGCCATTTCTAGGCTGAGAAGATTGATGTATTTTATGTCATGCATCGCTCAAACGGCTTGTGTGTGCTTTTTCCATTATGTGCTCCGTCTAGCATTTTGCACTGGTTAATATTGTTATGCCAAAATATTTGTAGTCTGGGATAATTTTCAGAATTCTATTCTATATGGAAATTGTTGCTGCTTATGGAGCTCTCCTACCATTTCTGAATACCATTATCTCAGTATTTTCAGCATTTATCTCAAATTTGTATTTATTGCACCATTTCACTATGATGTTTATTGTTCCCTTTAATGTTTTAAAGTCTTTCGACCCTACTACAATGTCGACCGCATATGCAAATGAATTTACTCCTAGAAGTGGAGACTAATATACAAACGGAAAAAAATTGGTTAAAAATTCAACTCGTAACAAAGTTTAATTTAAAACTTCTTTAGCTTAATAATCGTAAATACTGGTGTACATAAGAGTAATAAGTAGGGATCGGATTCGAGCATATTTGCATATTTTTTCCTGAATAGTACACATTGAAAGAAGCCTTTCGGTGGAATTTTCACCTCTCTGGGACCAACAGAATTGACATTTATCGAGCATATAAATGCATAAAACCGCGGTTTTCAGTATAGAAGCATATAAATGCATATTCTTGTGGTTTTCGTCTAAATAGTTTGTTTTTCTTCGAATTCCCTCCCGAATTCGGGCCCTGACCTTCCTTAAGGCTCGAAAACAGAAATAATTACTGAAAAGCATATCTGGTGGGAATAAAAGAACCGCAGGTTTTTAATCTTTAGTGAGGTCGTTCTAGTCATTGAAACTTTTATTGACTGATTTAAGAAAATCATTCAAAACTGAAAACATAAAAAGAATTCTTGTTGTACAGACCAATGCAGATCTACTTCATTGACTCGCCTAATTCTGAACATTTTGTAAATGAACTCTTAAACTGTAACTTTTATAAGAAAACTTTTCTTATATATACTTGAAAAACTTGAATACGAGTAGGGATATTGCAGTGTATCATACATACAATTAGAAAATAAAGCACTTATATAGAGGTATGTTACTGTTTTTTGTTTCACTTTCCTTTCTATAGTAATTAACGGTGTTTTTCGAGCATATTCTGCATATTTAACCGCATATATTGGTTTTTTCGAGCATATCTATCGAGCATAAAACACGTAGTTTTCGAGCATATCTGGAGATTTTATCGAGCATATCGATCCGAGCCCTAGTAATAAGCATATCAATTGAACTTAAATAAGTGAGCAAGATCTGATAATGCGGCTTCGGTGGCGTAGTCGGTAGCATGCTGAGCTTCTATGCCCAAGATAGCGGGTTCAAACCCAGCCGAAGCCGTTGGATTTTTTAGAGCGTTAAAAATCCCTCAGTATGCCTTCCTTCGGAGGGGAAGTAAAGCCGGCGGTCCCATGTCATATATTTATGGCATATTAAAGAACCTTCCACTAATTGCACCTGTGTGAAACTAAATTGGATAGGTTAAGAATGTAAACAACGCTCTTAGGTTGCTACGTTCGTTGCCAAGAGCCGACTGCAGTGGCGTCTAGTAGCTGAGTTCTGAACTTGGCCTAGTAGTCGTTGACGGTGGCACTCGGCGGCAAAAGTAGGATCTATTTGAAAAATTCTAAGTTGCAATAAATTAAAAAACAGATAACACACACTAATACAGTCATCACAATTAACACCGGTTATCAGACAGATTCTACTCACACCCAAAGTACACGGGGCTACATGACCGCGTTGTCGCAGCCACTAAACTTAAGAACCAACCAACCAAGATCTGATAATGTTCACGTTACGAACGAAACTAGGCAACAAATTTTGGCCCTCATTTTATGAGACTTTTTTAAATCTCTACTTAGTATAACACAAAGTCCCCGATTCTTGGATGATACGGGTAAACTCGAGAACCACGGGATGAATTTTGATGCTGTTTTCACCATTCTGTAAAGGATATCTCAAGGAGGGTTTCTGTAGAAAATTATTTATTTATGATCAAAGGAAGCCGAGCAGTAACGATTTCAGTGGAAAAGTCGAATAAAAACCTGGCATCCGAGTGCTTTGTATGCATACGCTGGGCAAACCGTTAAAAATATCTAAATATTATGAGTGTAAGAATTGTTCAGCATGAAAAGTTCTACAAAATAGTCCGCGAGAGTATATGTCTATCTTCAATACATCGCCCACTGTAAGTGTTTTTACGTTTTAATTTCTTCCAACCATGTCCATTCAACTACTGAGGCGAGAGTTTACGAGCTAGCTAGGGGCGAGTCTATTAACCCAGTTACAGCTTAGCTAGCGGACGAGCTTATTGCCCCAGATACAGCCAGCAGCAAACTGTCGAGTCGTGTTGAGTTTAAAACTTTAGAGAAGAGTGGTTGTGTTTGGAGTTTCTCTGGAAGTGCAACTCGGCTTTTCTTCATTTCGCCTGTGAACTTATCGTTCTGCAAAATTCACAGTCAAGTTAAGATTGGACGGAAGAGGGATTTGTGTTTCATGCACCTCGCCATTCTTAAATTACGTCTGACAAGAATTTGTTGCGCATGCATCTCCATGATAATATAATTAATAGTCCAATCAGTGATTTTAACCCATCATGCCGAGACGTAAAACGGATATTGGTCGTTGTTCATTGACATTGAAAAAAAAGCGCCTACACGTAATGCATTCATAACTGTTCCCGGGCGAAGCCGGGTCGGGTTGTTAGTTAAGTGTATAAATAATTCATGCAATTTATTTCAGGTACTAGGAAATGAATTGTAACTCCTCACCCAGTCTCATTGGGCACAATCATGTTGACCGACTGAAAAGACTCTACTAACATATACATAGGCAACACTAAAAAATTGCTTCTAATATTTCAAAATGATTAACTAGTTTCAGGACTGCATTTTTAGCCTATTTTCAATTTTGAAAAAATAGGCTTATGAGATCACCTTTTGTCCGTGTGTGTGCGTGTGTGTGTGTGTGTGATTCGTGTGTGTGTCCCCCCCTAATAAAATCTAAACGGCTGGAGCGATTTCAATGAAACTCGGAAAGTTCATAGCACTATTCCCGGCGACCTCGACCATGCCCTTCAAATTTTGTTACGACTCACCAATCCAACATGGCGGCTGTGCGAAATATTTCACCAGCATTCAATATCTCCGAAACTATTACCGATATTACCATGACAGTTTCTATGGTGATAGAGGGAACTACTATAAGTTCACTTATGTGACTTTTGAAAACCTGGTAACAACAAAACCAACATGGCGGCCAAGCGAATTTGCGAATTTTAAATAGACGTTTCTCGCGATTTGACCAACCAAACGCAATGAAACTTGGTACAGTACATGTTTATATATATTGTAATGCACCGACATCTAACTTCGTTCAATTGTTTACATAATCACAAGATGGCGGATGTGCGAAATATTTCACCGGCATTCTATATATCTGAAACTATTAGCGGTAAACCCCTGAAATTTTGTACGGAGATAAAGGGCACTACTGGAAGTCCATCTATAAGACTTTCAAAAACCGGTTAACTACAAAACGAACATGGCGGCCAAGCGAATTTGAAAATTTTAAATAGACCTTCCTAGCGATTTAAGGTTCCAAGCGCACTGAAACCTGGCACAGAAAATATTTATACACATTGTAATCCACTGGTATCTAATTTAGTTCAATTGTTTACATAACCTCAAGATGGTGGCAGTGCGAATTTTAAAATTAAGATTGTATTTATTGTGATGTAGTCATGGGATCGAAGTGAAAGTTTGAATAATGAACCTACGCAATAATTTTCCTTTAATGGTACATGACTCTATGGCCTATACATTTAACAATCCAACATGGCGACCATCCGAAATATTTAGACGATACTGAATATCTACGAATGTATTTTAGCAATCAAACTGCATTTTTAATGTTCATAGGGGCTATGAACTTAAGTTCACCAATAGGACTTTAAATAACCTGGTGATCACAAATCCAACATGGCGGAGACGCGAATTATAAATATTCACATGGACGTTTCTCGCAATTTAACCATCCGCGTGCAGTGAAACTTGGTACAGTAAATCCTTATACGAATGTTAATCCACTGGCATCTAATTTATTTCTATTGTTTCCATAACCTCAAGATGGCAGCTGTGAAAAAATTTAAACTCTCCTTGTGTTTTTTTGTGTGTCCTAACTATGCGATTGAAGTTTGAATACTACACGTTCACAATAATCTGCATGTAACAGTACATAACTCTAGGACCTACATATATAAAATCCAACATGGCGACCATCCAAAAATATTTAGTCGGTTCTCAATATCTACGAATCTATTACAGCAATCGAACTGAAATTGTGTATGTTGATAGTGGCAATTAACATAAGTAGGATATATGAAAATAGGCTGTATAGTTCTTCACGGAACTACTTGTTAATTTCCTAATTGCAAGACTGTACAGGCTCTACATTTCATTCTATTTCAAAGTACCGTAATTCACACTAAATACATTTTTACAGCCTGTTATTAACATCTCATACCGTACGTACTGAAAAGTCCACTTGTCACGTCTGTTTTACCACTACGAATGTGGCTTGTCGCAATGCACCACCAGAAAGGAATTTCTTGCCACGAATGGTTTCTCCAGGCTTTGGAATGTCTAGAAATTACAAGATGCTAAGTTCGAACTACACAAATGGTGTTTTAGTGCTGCCCCAGCAATGTCGACCAGTACCGCGCAATGAAGCAACAATGCCGCAATGACGGAGTACTTTTATGCCTGCAGCAAAAGCCACTGTTTCTTGTGCAATTCCATTTGCGTGGAGCTTAGGGAAGCGTAGAGAATGTGCATCTAGCCCTGTAGCCATAGCTGTCTAAAACAGCAGTTGATGAAGGAAGGGGCGAGCAAACCAACAGACGTTGTGCCTGTGTTGGAATGCAAATAATAGACAATTCAACCAGACTAGCGGACCCATGCGAGAAATCTCACATGTTCATAAACCACACTTTCCCCAATAGGTTTATAATAAGAGACTTAAGGAGAAAGGTTGTTGTTTTTATTTCAACCAAATGATTATAGAACACTATTTACATTTCAGTTAGAATTCCAAGTTCTGCGTTCTCTAACTTAAGAAGGCAATCACTGAATATTGAATCATCATAACACTCGCCGGCTATTCGATATTTATGAAATTATACGATTTGATTTACTGTTTCTGACATCCATGCAAAATGATAAATTAAAGACCTCAGAGTGCTGACATGAAACAGGCGTCACAGCGGCCAAAATGTGAAGTGGAGAGAAATTATGGAGCGTATTTTCCTACAGCAACAGTATCTGAAAATCACTCACTTCGTACATTTTTAAGTCTTTTTTAAAGAAATTATAGATATTTATGGAATTAGAGTGCAATTCGTCACTGCTAATGTCTATTCTCTTTCATTTGAATGCTCATTTGTCACGATCGGTCGCTTGTGAGCACCGCAGGAGGGATCTATACTGCTGAAATAATGTATACTAAAGGAACCGTGCGGGGAATCTCCAATGTTCATAAGCCACACTTTCCTCAATAGGTTTATAATAAGAGACATAAGGAGAAAGGTTGTTATGTTTGTATTTGAACCAAATGATTATACGAGGGCTGTTTTTTAAGTAATACCCATTGGGATATTACGCCATTGCAGCGCTGCGGTCGGCATTCCGTGCAGGTGCGCTGTGTACCTGCATCTATTGGCAAGGCTGAGACGCCATTACGGCAACAGTCACCCATGTGTGGGTGTGTTGACAAGCTTTTGAAATGGCATCGCCGATCGCGAGTGCCGCCGACCCGTAAACGAGAGGGAAAACTCCCCTGTAATACGAGGCACGTCCAGAAAGTATGTTCCGTTTGGTAATAAAATTAAATTGTGTACAGATACAGAAAAAATATTTATTGCACAACATTCTACACCTCTTAAACTACTTTTCCACATAACTGCCGAACTTTTGCAGGCATTTGTCATAGCGTGGCACAAGTTTTTGGAAACCTTCTTCATAGAAGTTTGCCGCCGACCCGTAAACGAGAGTGAAGACTCTCCTGTAAGATACCCTACTGTTTGGCCACCACTGTTAGGCAAATTGCGTATGTGGTCAGGAGAACTCCTAAACATACGCAGTTCTCCTGGTAAGCACGCAATTTGCCTAACAGTTGTGGCCAAACGGCAGGATATCATACAGGGGAGTTTTCTCTCTCGTTTACGGGTCGGCGGCAAACTTCTATGAAGAAGGTATCCAAAAACTTGTGCCACGCTATGACAAATGCCTGCAAAAGTTCGGCAGTTATGTGGAAAAGTAGTTTAAGAGTTGTAGAATGTTGTGCAATAAATAATTTTTCAGTATCTGTACTCAATTTAATTTTATAACCAAACGGAACTTACTTTCTGGACGTGTCTCGTATATCCTGCCACTTGGGCACCACTGTCAGGACAACTGCGTATTAGGTCAGGAGAACTCCTAAACTTACGCAGTTCTCCTGATAAGCACGCAATTTGCATGACAGTGGTGCCCAAGTGGCAGGATATATTACAGGGGAGTTTTCTCGCTCTTTTACGGGTCGGCGGCACTCGCGATCGGCGATGCCATTTCAAAAGCTTGTCAACACACCCACACAAGAGCGACTGTTGCCGTAATGGCGTCTCAGCCTTACCAATAGATGCAGGTACACAGTGCACCTACACGGAATGCCAACCGCAGCGCTGCAACGGCGTAGTATCACAACGGGTATTACTTAAAAAACAGCCCTCGTAGAACACTATTTACGTTTCCGACGTCCCTACGGCCAAAATGCGAACTGAACAACAATGATGTCGCTTATTTTCCTACACCAACAGTATTTGCAAATCGCACACTTCTTACAAAAATTGATATTTAAGAAATTAGAATGCAATTCGTCACTGCTAATGTCATTTGTGTGCTGAGTCCATTGATTGACAGCTTAGCCGTAACCTTCACCAGTTATTCGATATTTATGAAATTATACGATTTGAGTACTCGTTCCTTTAAATTAGGCTACTGTTTCTGAAATCCATGCAAAATGATAAAGGAAAGACCTCAGAATTTTAAAATGACATGAAAGAGGCGTCACAGCGGCCAACATGTGAAGTGGACAGCAATTATAGAGCGTATCTTCCTGCATCAACAGTATATGCCAATCGCACACTTCGTACAGGTTTTTTAAAGTAATTATTTAAAGAAATTATAGCTATTTATGAAAATAGAGTGCAATTCGTCACTGCTAATATCTATTCTCTTTCAATTGAATGCTCATTTGTCACGATCGGTGGCTTGTGAGGGACGCAGGAGGGATCTATACTACTGAAATAATATATATGGTTATGCAACTTTTGACAGGTGGGTGGTAGAGTGCTAGGAATATAAAGATCAACCAGGTTATGGGACTTTTGACACTTGTGCATATGTTGAGGTGCTAATAACAGAAAGAACAACCAGGTTATGGAACTTGAACCCAAGGAGTGTTGAAAGACATAGTCCGGGCGTGGGAACTGATGCGCTTCGCCGGACCCGTCTCTAAAAGCGGAGGGAAAACACTGTCTACGCTAATTAGAACCAGGAAACACAAGCAGCTAATGGCTTGTGAAGTGTGATTAATTGATCTAAGCTCAGTGAGGAATTCCAATTACTTGGAAACAATTGGCTCACTGCTAAAGCTCCCACGTGCTATGTTCTGAGAGGCTTCCACTCTAAATTCGATCGCCCAATGATGCATATGGGATACATTTTGTTAGCCTACTATCGATTATAGCAAAAAATGAAAGTAGACTTATGATATTTACACGGGTCAAACATTGTCAGTCTGCCTGTGTGTGTGTGTGTGTATATATCTGTCCACCTCTATCAATTAAAACACGACGAAACCGAATTGAACAAAATTTGGGGCAGAGGCAGCACTAGCAAAGTTCACCTCAGTGGTATGTTTTATATCGCCGCCATCTTTACCAAAACTAAATGGCTGCCACCCAAACGTTCCTGATCGCATCGTAGATATTTTCAATTTCTTTATTCTTTTAGAGATCGTCATTTTTACTGTATCTGAACTCTTTACTTTCTGTTTGAATGGTCCCAATATTTTTCTATGAATCCATCTCTCCTTTATTTCTAGCTCTTCTATTTCTCCTTTTTATGGTAAACATACATTCTGAAGCTTAGAGACTTTCCGGCTTAATTACCGTATTGTAATGTCGGATTTTAGTAGCAATAGAAATATTTTTCTTATTGCTTCAATTATTATTCACAAATAGCAATAATAATTAAATGAACATTCTATATGCATGAACACTATTTTAATTATACTATTCAGCACAATAAACAAAACTGAAAAACTTCAAAATTTAAAAATATGGGAAACAGTAGCTAAATATAAAACTGAATGGATCCAGTGGAATCAACATGCTCATACGCGACTGATTATAATATTGATAGTGAGAAAAATAATTCTTTGCTCTCCATGTTCCTAGTGCCATTACTATTGAATCTCAAAATCTGCCTTTCCTAATGGCTTTATCTGCATCATTGATAGGAATAAATTACAGAAACTCCTTATGTAACGAATTATCTTTAACAAAATAGACACATATTTAAAGCAGCCCGAAGCGACGCGAAGAAAGTTACCGATCGCATACTTTTGGAGCAAAACTTACCCATTGCTAGCTCCAACGCTGGAGAAGGATTCTTACTTCGAGTAGTGCATTTACCAAGTGAAGGACGTGGTCACATTTACCATATATATCGGGCTAAAGAAGCTTCAGTGGCGGTAGCGTAAATCATTTACCAGGTGATAGATGGGACAATACTTTTATGTACCTTTGGAGAATGATAGGTCGTGTAGAGGACGGGTATAGAAGTAATTTGAGATAGGGAACTTGGGGTCGGAGCGGCCTCCTTAACCCCTAAAATAAGGGTTGTTTGACGCAATCACTGCTATTGTGTAATTATTGTTGTTTTGTAATTTTATTGCCTATTAAAGGAACTTGGTACTAATTACGGAACTGCGGTAGTTTTAAGATCGTGCCTTCTAATGATTACCCTACGGCAAAAATTAAGCTAAGCATGCCTAGCCTAGCTAAACCTTACTTTTTCTTGCAAATCAACGTGATTTAAAAGTAATAACGGACTTAAAAAATTAAATGCTACGAAGTGCACGAAGATCGATTTAATTTACCGAAGGTATCAAGCTTAAAACCTTACACCTAAAATAACATTAAAAAAACGATTTTGCCCAAGCCCGGAATCGAACCCGAGACTGCCGGCCTTTCACACCGCAAAGCTATCCATTACGCCAGCGCCAAATGGTGAAATGAATCTTGCCAAGAGTTAAAGGATTGAGAAAGGTATTAGAGGCTTGGGACGGTTGCCTAAATTACAGGGTGGAGGGTCTGAATCAACCCTTATTTTAGGGGTTAAGGAGGCCGCTCTGACCCCAGGTTCCCTATCTCAAATTACTTCTATACCCGTCCCCTACACGACCTATCATTCTCCAAAGGTACCTAAAAGACACCCTGTATAAGGATTCAAGTACATGTCATTGGGGGTGTAAACCTTAACCCCTCGTTGGTCCACCACTGCCTCCAAAAAGAAGAATGTTAATTCCACAGCATCAGGGACCGCTTGATCAGTGGTGAAACCGTACCGTTCATGACCTTCTTCAATGGGTCAAATAAGTGGCAGTCACAAGGAGAGAGATCACCAGCTGCCAGTGTCCTTCACGGAAGGTTCAGTGTTAGAACAGTGGCTTCAATACCCGCACACTCCCTCGAATTATAATACGAATATGCATGATGGCGTTGTGATACTCCAGATCTGTTCAAATTATTAAACTCAAGCACTTTTTAAAAAAATCTTCCTTCATCCAGCAGGGCATTAAGAAAATGCAACTTTAAGTGAAGAAATGTCTTTGTTTTTCACCATTATTCAAACATAATCCGATTTTACTATGCACGGTGCTAAATAATGGAAGGAATCAACGTTTTAATGATATTGTGACATTTCGAAATTAACGGTGAGAAAGAGGTAGGCATATGCTTTGGGGCAGATAACCTCGCCGTTCCGTCCCTTAAAACAACAATAACTATTTAAAATACCTAAATTACCGTAGCAACACCCTATTAACAATATATTGTACCAACAATGAACATAACCTCAATTATTCATTATTGTCTTAAGCTGTTACTTTCGATCATAGAGCAGCGAGTGATTCTCCATTCAAAACAAAACAGTTGAAGGTCAGAGCAGAGTTGCCAACATCTTGGATGAATGCATAAATCGACTAGGAAATGTTACTGCACATTATACAGTACCAACAATCTGACAAGAAAATTCCCTGTTATGAACAACTATCTTGAAATATATTAAACAAGTAGTTCCATGAAGAACTAAATAACCAATTTTCATAAATCCTACTTATGTTAATTGCCTCTATCAACATACAAAGTTTCAGTTTGATTGCTAGATATTGAGAACCGTCTAAGTATTTTGGATGGTCGTCATGTTATATTTTAATATTTTATGTAGGCCATAGAGTTATGTACTGTTAGATGACGATTATTGCGTAGGTTCATTATTCAATCGTAGACTACGTTCGCATGATTAGGACACACGAATTAAAAATGTAATTTAAAACATTCGCACAGCCGCCATCTTGAGGTTATGTAAACAATTGAACTAAATTAGATGTCAGTGCATTACATTGTGTATAAACATTTGCTATACCGAGTTTCACTGCGCTCGGATGGTTAAATCGCGAGAAACGTCTATTTATGAGTTTCAAATTCATTTGGTCACCATGTTCGTTTTGTACTTGAAAGATTTCTGAAAGTCACATAGGTTAAGTTTTAGTAGTGCCCTTTATCATCGTACAAAATTTCAGGGTGATATCAGTAGTAGTTTCGGAGATAGAGAATGCCGGTGAAGTAATTCGCATAGCCGCCATGGTGGGTTGGTGAGACGTATTAAAATTTGTAGGGCACGGTCAGGGTTGGACGAAATAGTACTATGTCGTCACTGAGTTTCATTGAAATCGCTCCAACCGTTTAGATTTTATTGGGAAAGACACACATACATACGCACACACTCACACATGCACACACACGGATAAAAGGTGAACTCATAGTAGTTGTTTTTTTTCATAAATGAAAAGTGGCTAAAAATGATGCAAATTTTTGTGTTGAGTCTAATAATTTGAACAAATCTGTATATTGTTAATTCCCGGTGTCTGTTCAAGGCGAACCCGTATCAGAAAATCAACCCCAGTTCAACCTAGTCAGCAAGAACCTCGCTTGCTCCTCGTAGACCATTCATTGAACTTCGATGTTGGTTATACGATTCTTCCATTAAAATTATGAATGTTGTCTTGAGCAGTGATTTAGAGCGAATCAAATTCGCAATATTTGGTTGGGGGTTGGTTCCTCAGTTTAGGGGCTGCGATAACGCGATCATGCAGCCCCGTGTATTTTGGGTGTGTGTAGAATCTGTCTGATAACCGGTGTTAATTGTGAAGCTGAATTAGTGTGTGTTATCTGTAATTAAGGTAAGGACTGCAGACGATCAATTTCAAGTAGTTCCTACTTTTTCTACCAAATGCTAACGTCAACGTCACCTAGTATCGAACTTAGTTATTAGATGCCACTGCAACCGGCACCTGACGGCAAACGTTGGAACTTAATAAAGCATTAATCAAATCTAACCTACAAATTTAACTTCACACAATTGTAGTTAGTGGAAGGTTCTTTTACATGCCATGAATGTATGGCATGGGCCCACTGGCTTTTCTTCCCCTCAGGATGAAGGCATACTGAGGGATTTTTAACACATTTAAAAATCCGACGACTTCGGCCAGGCTTGAACCCGCGATCTTGGGCATAGAAGCTTAGCATGCTACCAACTACGCCAACGAAGCCGCCATTTTGGGCAATGCTTATAACAACTCATGACATGTGACATTTTAATAATCTTCCCACGAAGAATAAATGCTGATACAGAGTTAATAGAGGCAATCTTTTAAATCGGAAAATTATTTTCAAAATTAAAGATTGAAATGAGTTGCAGACCCTCTTCTGTAGTGACCTTCAAGTTCAGAATTGCAAGCAAGTCCTCTTTAACTGTAAATTCTGCAATGTCACAGACATCGGAACTTGAGCTGAGTCGACTTGCCTGTTAACTCAGGAATATACACAGGACTTCAAATCAATTAGCTGCTTTTTCATATTATCTACCATTCCTTCACCTCTCCACATAACACAAAGCCTCACAGAAAGAGTATATATCGCACCCCTGCTGGAAGACTGCCACAAGTCAAAAAGGACACATTTTCAGGAGAAGAATTTAAAAATGTTGAGCGTATGGGAAAATATAAATATTTACATAATTAAAGTGAAGTGAAGCCTCCGTGGCTTAGGCGGCAGCACGCCGGCCTCTCACCGCTGGGTCCGTGGTTCAAATCCCGGTCACTCCATGTGAGATCTGTGCTGGACAAAACGGAGGCAGACAGGGTTTTCTCCGTGTACTCCGGTTTTCCCTGTCAAAATTTCATTCCAGCAACACTCTCCACTATCATTTCATTTCATCTGTCATTCATTTCATCATTGCCCCAGAGGAGTGCGTCAGGCCTCGGCAGCCGGCACAGTTCATATCCTCGCCGCTAGATGGGGGCTTCATTCATTCCATTCCTGACCCGGTCGGAGACTGGAAGCAGGCTGAGGATTTTCATTTCATTTTCAATTAAAGTGAAAGTAACGTGTTACCAACTTCTAACATTGTCTAGTACTAAGTTATACAATAACAAACAAAGTTCTTTCATGGATTATAATTATGTGTTTTAATAAAATAATAATAATTTTCAGTTATGGCAGTTTTCTATTCAATGCCGTAGAATTGCTATTTATAGGATCTGAGTTGTGGCAGTTTTACAGGACACGGACTTGATCATATGCATTTATAAGTACCACATACTTCAAAATTCATGTTTTTAGCCTACTTTTGATTTTTGCAAAAAATGAAAGTAGACTTATGAGATCACTACAGGGCGAAAAAAAGTGTGTCTGTCTGTGTGTGTGTATGTGTGTGAGTCTGTGTGTGTGTGTGTGTGAGTGTGTGTACTCTGAATGTCTGTCCCCCCCTATCAATTCGAACACGGTTAAACCGAATTGAACGAAATTTGGTACAGAGGTAGCACTGGCAAAGGGCACCTCAGTGTCATGTTTTATATTGCCGCCATCTTTACCAAAAGGTAATGGCGGCCAATCGAATGGTCAAAACTTAATATTGCATTACGACCAAACTAATCATCGGATCTTTACCAAATTTGGTAACAACCTACCTTCATATGGGACGCGTCTTGTGCCCAAACTACAAGGTCATCAAACGTACCATTTCAGGATGGCGGCCGTGTGAATTATGCTAAATTTATAATCCATAACATGGGACCCACCAGTTCCGATTATCGAACCAAGAATCGTTTAATCTGTTCTAAGCGACGTGGTTCGTTCGAAATTAAAAGTTTATATTGTAATATTATAATCTACAAGTGACTTTAAAAATCTGAATCGTCTCGGCTATTTGACAAGATGGCAGCTGATCTCTCGTTCTGACCTATATTTTACTGATTTCAGTATGTTGCATGCAATATAACCTACTGATAAAAATTATATGAACTTAATATGAATTGAACTCGGTTTGAAATATACTCCAGTGAAGAAATCTTCAGTCCAAGTGATTATTTGCTAATACAGTACGTTATATGTATTTAATCGATAACGCGTAAGTTATGAGTGTACGATTGGTGTTGGTCACTAGTCGTGGCCGAGTGAGGTGCGTGTGAGCGCGCTGTGTGACTGCATTGGAAGAGTGTACGTTTCCTAATACCGGTGCTTCCGATAGTTCCACGGGTGAACTGACCTTCCGTGTGTCATTCGGACAATACTTTTTCAAGTAGTGTTCCAGATAGGACAACAAAACCAGAAAACCCCACTGAAAATCATGTCCGGATACCAGAGGAAAAACACCGTACGCTGCCAATGGGACAGGCAGAGTTCTCGCGCCACACCAGGAGAAATTCACCGCTGGACTAGCGATACTCTCAGGTTGACTGTCGACCAAGTAGAAGCCATCCAGTTAAATGCGCAAGAAAAAACCATGTACATCAAGGTAATCAGCATATCTACTTATCAGAAATTGTTAAATACTTTTGCAGATCCTATTAAATTTCAGTATGACTCAGGCGAAATGACTAATGCTAAGCTCTCCACAGCGGATTCCAATTTTACCACAGTGCGTATATTTAATTTCCCACTTGAAGTTCCCCCTGAAATTTTCAAATCCGTCCTGTCGAAATATGGCACTGTGAGTGAAGTCAGGAAAGAACAATGGTCTTCTGCTTATCAGTTCCCGGTGTATAATGGAATACGCGCAGTCACTATGGAAATCAAACAAGATATCCCCTCCACTGAGACCTTTGGTGGCCATTCTGGCTACATATCTTATAATGGACAGAAACAGACCTGTTTAATTTGCAATGCTAACACATATCTACGTATCAACTGCCCACAGAAAATGATTCCCCTCGGTATAACTCCTACACAACAACGACGTGCCCAATACTCGGAAGTTGTGACACAGCAAACGTCACATGAAAACATGCTTATTGATCAGTCAGCTGGGACAACACCAGAAGTGGCCTCGGATATACATGACGCAGAACTGGTACCTTACACTGACCAGCTCAGCGAGCCACAGAGTGCCCCTGTGCTATCGGCAACCTGTATCGCAGCCTTAGAACCATTTATGCCGTCACTACAGGCTGCCACAGAAATTTTGTCTTCACTGCCCCCACCTTCTCTGGTACCTACCGACTCACTTAAGCAGGTTGATCGGGGATCCGAGAACGTATCTAAGAAGATTAAAACAAATGCCTCGATTGCCGTACCAGCCCAGAAGAACCAAACTGGCTCTACAAACGTTTCCGCAGCTGTGAAAAAGAAACAAAATCTTCATTCTACGTCATCTAGGGATCCACGAACGCTCTCAAACGCTGACAGCCGGCATATGAATGGCAGTCATAAGGAACTATCTCAACCTAATTTGACATAGTGCACCAGGATAATTCTCACCTGTGTCTTCTTTCGAGTCCACCTTCCAGTATGTCTAGCACAGCTTTTATACTTCTCTTAATGACGCAATTTCTCACTGTGGCCACTGTGAATATCAATGTAATAGAATGCCCTCTGAAATTTCAACTGTTGGAGAGATTCCTTCGAGATGCAGACATTGACATTGCCTTCATTCAAGAAGTTGCTATACCGTGTTTACCCATATCTGACTTCTACAAACAATACATCAATACCGGTAATACGAATAGAGGGACCGGATTCCTCATAAGACATGATATCCCACTCGAAGGTGTGCTATGTCATCCATCAGGACGCATAATATCTGGACACATAAACAAGACCACCCTGATAAATGTATATGCCCCATCCGGGTCCAATAAACGTGTGGAACGGAAAATGTTCTTTCAACAGAGTATACTGCCTCATCTGCACGACGTTAAGGAAAAACTTATTCTTGCAGGGGATTTCAATTGTATTCAACGCCCAGAGGATTCCACTAGTCCATACAAAGGTGTCAACCCGGCTCTCAGGACCCTTCTTACCTCCCTACACCTCATTGATGCTGTGGATAGTTTAAGGGTGCCCCTGCCCCATTACACCTGTATAAGTCACAACTCCTCATCACGAATTGACCGCATCTACTTTTCACAGGAACTTATCCAGCCTAGACGATATGAAGTGATACCTGCCAGTTTCACTAACCATCATGCTGTCGTATGTACTATCTCTTACCCCCATCCCATATTTCACATAGGAAGAGGTTATTGGAAACTGAATTGCTCGCTGTTACTGGAGGAGGAATGCCAAGATATTTTCAGACAACACTGGACTCGATGGGTCCAACAAAAATGCAAATTTCGCGACTGCGCAGACTGGTGGGATATTTTGGTTAAACCAGGGATCCGCCGCGTCTTTAAGAACATATCCTACCAACGAGTTCGGGAAAGACGGGATACAGTTGAATTTTACTATCGAGTTCTTCGCCAGCTCCAGAAAAGATCTGATGCTGGGGAGCGTATATATGACCAGATTCGGGAAGTTAAAACCAAGCTCCTGTCTCTATAGCAACGAACGCTCGCTCATATAAACGTGGCTTTAAAAGATCGTACAGTGCTCCCAGACGAAAGTGTTAGTGTATACCATATCGCCAAAGGACAACGTGAGCGGCAACGTAAATATATCCACCGCCTCCGCACCAGTACTGGAAGTGTCGTCACCTCCCCTGACGCTATACGTAGTGAAATATCACTATTTTATCAACGGTTCTACGCTCAGGCTCCAATTGATCCACAGCAGGTGACCCTATTGCTTTCATCTTGCAGTACCCATCTATCTCCGAACAACAAAACTCTGCTCAGCGCGGATATTACGGATGAAGAGATTCACTCTGTGGTTAAGCACCTCCCAAACAACCGCTCACCTGGCATTGATGGACTGCCATATGAAATGTATAAACACTTCTGGCCTCTCATTGGCAAAGAATTTTGTCATGTCCTGCGTACCATTCTCCAACGTCGTGCTCTTTGTAAATCACATCACGAGGGTACCATAGTCCTCATACCAAAAACATCCTATCCCATGGCAGTTGGTGACTTCCGACCAGTTACTCTGCTCTGCAGTGATTATAAAGTCCTTACCAAAGTACTTGCATGCCGATTGAAGACTGTTCTACATGATATCATTGGTGATGAACAATGTTGCAGTATTCCTGGAAGAACTCTGTTAACAAACTTAGCGATACTACGGGACCTACACCTAAAAGCCGAAATGCTCCCCACTGAGCCAATGAGTTTTCTCACCTTGGATCTTGATAAAGCTTTCGATCGCATCAGTCATGAATACTTGTACATGGTCTTGCAGCACTTTGAATTTCCTTCAATCCTTATTGACTACATTCGTATGATAAATTGTAATGCTACGTCTCGAGTGCTCGTCAACGGTTTTCTTTCCCCTCTGATTCCAATACAACGATCAGTTAGGCAAGGATGTCCCCTCTCCATGCTACTTTTTGTCATTGGCCTTGAACCTTTCATTCGGACTACCCAGGTGAAGCTACAGGGTTACAAACTGTCCACACATGATTTTGGCATGTACGCCTATGCTGATGACGTATCCATATTGATCCGCAATAATGAAGACATCTCCCACATCGATAGCGTCCTTCAGCTCTACCATATCGCCTCTGGAGCACAATCGAACCCCCAGAAAACTGCTTTGCTTCCGCTCAATAACAACTCAGTGATTACCCAACAGCCCTGGTTCCGGATAGTAAATGAGGTGAAAATTCTTGGCATTACCTGGAAGCAATCGCTTCTGGACACGGTTCAAGCAAACTGGACTAAGGTCATTGTCAAAGTTAGGGGAGTGCTGATCCAATTTGGTCAAAGAAACCTCAATATAGTGCAACGGGTCATAGTCCTCAACGTGTTTGCGCTCTCTAAAATATGGTATGTCGCACAACTTTTCCCACTTCCCAAAATGTTTGGCAAAATATACAGGTTGGTTTCTATGGCAAGGATTTTTGTTCCGAGTACAACGGGAACAGTTGTATCTCCCATCCCGGCAAGGCGGGCTAGGGCTAACCGCTCATGGCATGAAATGCCGTGCACTCCTCTGCAAGAACGATATCACCATTCTTTCCCAACATGACACTTTTACGAAAGCGCTATACAAAGATATTCGAAACACAGCCCGTGGTTGTGAGAGAGCTTTGCCGAAGATACACACATCAAAAAAAGTTTTGCATCACCTCGGTTCCAAGAGTTCCGGAACCTTTAAATACAAAGGGAATAGAGATCAACACAAACAACATTTCAGCTCGTTTTATTGCTCATGCGACCCACACATTGCATGTTGTACCATCATACAGCTAGACTTTCAGCATTTGTGGTCCAGATTGCAGTACACACCACTACCTCTAATACCCAGTAGCACGTCCTCTTGCATTGATGCATGCCTGTATTCGTCGTGGCATACTATCCACAAGTTCATCAAGACACTGTTGGTCCAAATTGTCCCACTCCTCAACGACAATTCGGCGTAAATCTCTCAGAGTGGTTGGTGGGTCAAGACGTCCATAAACAGCCCTTTTCAACATATCCCAGGCATGTTCAATAGGGTTCATGTCTGGCGAACATGCTGGCCACTGTAGTCGAGCGATGTCGTTATCTTGAAGGAACGCATTCACAAGATGTGCACGATGAGGTCGAGAATTGTCGTCCATGAAGACAAATGCCTCTCCAATATTCTGCCGATATGGTTGCACTATGGGTCGGAGGATGTCATTCAGGTATCGTAAAGCCGTTTCGGAGCCTTCCATGACCACCAGTGGCGTTCGTCGGCCCCACATAATGCCACCCCAAAACATCAGGGAACCACCACCTTGCTGCACTCGCTGGACAGTGTATCTAAGACGTTCAGCCTGACCAGGGTGCCTCCAAACACGTCTCCGACGATTGTCTGGTTGAAGGCATATGCGACACTCATCGGTGAAGAGAACGTGATGCCAATTCCGTGGGGTCCATTCAGCATGTTGTTGGGCCCATCTGTACCGCGCTGCATGGTGTCGGGGTTGCAAAGCTGGACCTCGCCATGGACGTCGGGAGTGAAGTTGCGCATCATGCAGCCTATTGCGCACAGTTTGAGTTGAAACACGACGTCCTGTGGCTGAACGAAACGCATTATTCAACATGGTGGCATTGCTGTCAGGGTTCCTCCGAGCGGCAATCCGTAAGTAGCGGTCATCCACTACAGTAGTAGCCCTTGGGCGGCCTGAGCGAGGCCTGTCATCGACAGTTCCTGTATCTCTGTACCTCCTCCATGTCCGAACAACATCGCTTTGGTTCACTCTGAGACGCCTGGAAACTTCCCTTGTTGAGAGCCCTTCTTGACACAAAGTAACAATGCGGACGCGATCGAACTGCGGTATTGACCTTCTAGGCATGGTAGAACTACAGACAACATGAGCAGCGTACCTTCGTCCTGGTGGAATGACTGGAACTGATCGGCTGTCGTACCCCCTCCGTCTAATAGGCCCTGCTCATGCATGGTTGATTACATCTTTGAGCAGTTTTAGTGACATCTATGAACAGTCAAAGGGACTGTATCTTGGATACAATATACACAGTCAACGTCTATATGCCGGAGATCTGGGAACCAAGGTGATGCAAAACTTTTTTTGATGTGTGTATTTAGGGACCATCAACAGCACCTTCTGGAAACTGTTCGCCAAGTGCCTTCAGGGACTGTTCCAACGACGAAAAGTATTTATAACATGTTGCGGCAAGTGGTACACTCCAAACCGCGAGGCCACCACCCTCTACGTCCATTGGCCCACTGTTTGGAAAAATTTTGGGACTATCACCATTTCTTCTGCTGAACACTCCCGGGTTTTTATCTTCCTCAACGATCTCATCCCAACCGCTCTACGGCGATATACCATCCGTCTTGAAGCTTACCCATGGTGTACTATATGTGGTCAAACTGATGCGGCGATACACCGCTTCACATCATGCACGCGAGTTGCCTCCACGTGGCTGTGGTGTAAGAGAAACGTATGTTAACTATTAAATGTGCCCACGGATGACCTTGATGACAGGAAGTTGATTCGCTTGTCGGTGACCGCCTTCCCCCAAATTAAACAGACTGCCATTGTGTGGATAATGGGCCAATATGTACACTTCGTGATGGACAATGATCAACATTTCTCGTTCCTGGATCTCAGGTATCACCTGCAGAAAGTGCGTTGGAAGCTTAGTGAAAGTGGACAATTGTACGATAAATATGGACACTATCTGGATTTTCTTGTGATGTAATAGTATGGTATTTATCATATCTGAAAATTCTGTAATTCTGTAAAGAGCTAATAAAATAAAAAATAATAAAAAAAAAATGGCTGTGTGGTTAGAGCTCCCGTCTCTCATGTGGCTGGCCGGGGTTCAAATCCTATCAGAGTAGAACTTTTTTGCTTGATTTGTTTATATGTATTGTTTCTTGAGTACTGAGACGTTATAAAATAAAGCGTTATATGGTGCGTTTTGCAATGGAAATTATATATTAAAAAAAACGACATTCTCCACCGGAGTGACATCTGCCAGCCTTCAGTTGTACTATGCAGAAACTATATATTCGAGCAGCGCTCTATACCGGCCAGTTAGTGAACCCAGTCTTAACGACTGCTAGGAGTAATAATACAGTAACATTCGTTTATTCCTGGAACCAAGAATCGTTTAATCTGTTCTAAGCGACGTGGTTCGTTCGAAATTAAAAGTTTATATTGTAATATTATAATCTAGAAGTGACTTTAAAAATCTGAATCGTCTCGGCTATTTGACAAGATGGCAGCTGATCTCTCGTTCTGACCTACATTTTACTCATTTCAGTATGTTGCATGCAATATAACCTACTGATAAAAATTATATGAACTTAATATGAAATGAACTCGGTTTGAAATACACTCCAGTGAAGAAATCTTCAGTCCAAGTGATTATTTGCTAATACAGTACGTTATATGTATTTGATCGATAACGCGTGAGTTATGAGTGTACGATTGGCTGTGTGGTTAGAGCTCCCGTCTCTCATGTGGCTGGCCGGGGTTCAAATCCTATCAGAGTAGAACTTTTTTGCTTGATTTTTTTTATATTCATTGTTTCTTGAGTACTGAGACGTTATAAAATAAAGCGTTATATGGTGCTTTTTACAATGGAAATTATATATTTAAAAAAAAACGACATTCTCCACCGGAGTGACATCTACCAGCCTTCAGTTGTACTATGCAGAAACTATAGATTCGAGCAGCGCTCTATACCGGCCAGTTAGTGAACCCAGTCTTAACGACTGCTAGGAGTAATAATACAGAAACATTCGTTTATTCCTTGTTCACAGAGGCGTTGTTGATAACCTCAAAACTGGCAATATGGATGATATGGA
Organism: Meconema thalassinum; assembly: GCA_946902985.2. NCBI lineage: Eukaryota > Metazoa > Arthropoda > Insecta > Orthoptera > Tettigoniidae > Meconema > Meconema thalassinum. The sequence continues at coordinate 170,145,457 of OX336396.1, forward strand.
GATGGATTATTTTGTTATACCGTGTATTTAAGATTAGCCTATAAATTAACGGGTTGCGAAGTTACTTCACTTAGTCCTATACCATTCGTATACGACACAGAATAACAACGTGACGTCAGTTTCTGATCTGCTCTGATTGGCTATTACATTGCTGCAGTCGGGTAGTTGGCAGTCAAGGATAAAATTCGCGACTGCCAACTGCCAGCTACCAACTGCAACTTCATGTTGTGTATGGTGCCTATAGTATACACGGAGTCGATCGCGACTGCCGACCGAGGACTACCAACTACGGACTGCCGACTGCGCATTGTAGATGGGCCTTATTAGAGCAACGAAGTTTCAATTATTGTAAGTAGTCGGTGTTTGGAGTGTTTGCTGATGAAATTGCAAAATGCTGGGGTAAATTATAAACTATGGTTTGAACGCCACTGTTCAAATCCTGTGTGCCAATTTGCACTTCAAATAGGAAGAAATTAGGAGATGATAAGGACAGAGAGTTATAACTATACCCATACATTTAGGAGAAAGTAGGCTATATGTTCTTTCCCGAACATCTTGTTTGACTTGTGGCAGTCTTCCAGCGGGGGTGCGATATATAAGTACTCGTATATTCGGACGACATACCAATAATAAATAAATAAACTCATATAAATTGCAATTACAATTCAATAATTTTATAATCTTAATTTTGAGATTATAAAAGAAAGTAGTTCCGTGAAGAACTATACAGCCTATTTTCATATATCCTACTTATGTTAACTGCCGCTATCTACATACAAAATTTCAGTTTGATTGTTGTAATAGATTCGTAGATATTGAGAACCGACTAAATATTTCGGATGGTCGTCATGTTGATTTTTATATATGTAGGCCCTAGAGTTATGTACTGTTACATGAAGATTATTGTGTACGTGTAGCATTCAAACTTCAATCGCATGATTAGGACCCAAGAAGTAACAAGTAGATTTTAAAATTTCGCACAGCTGCCATCTTGTGGTTATGGAAACAATTGAAATAAATTAGATGCCATTGAATTAACATTCGTATAAGGATTTACTGTACCAAGTTTCACTGCACTCGGATGGTTAAATTGCGAGAAATGACCATGTGGATGTTTATAATTCGCGTCGCCGCCATGTTGGATTTGTGATCACCAGGTTATTGAAAGTCCTACAGGTGAACTTATGTTCATTGCCCCTATGAACATGAAAAAAATCAGTTTGATTGCTGTAATAGATTCATAGATATTGAGTTCCGCCTAAATATTTCGGATGGTCGCCATGTTGGATTGTTATATGTGTAGGCCATAGAGTCATGTACAATTAAAGGAAAATTATTGCGTAGTTCCATTATTCAAACTTTCACTTCGATCGCATGTTACGACATAAGAAATAAAAACTTAATTTTAAATTTCGCACAGCCGCCATCTTGAGGTTATGTAAACAATTGAACTAGATACCAGTGCATTACACTGTGTATAAACATTTGCTGTAAAAAGTTTCATTGCATTTGGATTATTAAATCGCGAGAAAAGTATATTTAAAACTTTCAAATTTGCTTGGACGCCATGTTCGTTTTGTAGTTAACCGGTTTTTGAAAGTGTCATAGATGAACTTCCGGCAGTACTCTTTATCTCGGTACAAAATTTCAGGGTGATACTGGTAATAGTTTCAGAGATATAGAATGCCGGTGAAATTTTTCGCACAGCCGCCATCTTGAGGTCATGTAAACAATTGAATGAAGTTAGATGTCGGTGCATTACAATGTGTATATACATATACTGTACCACGTTTAATTGCGATTGGTTGGTTAAATCGCGAGAAACGTCTATTTAAAAGTCGCAACTTCGCTTCGCCACCATGTTAGTTTGTAGTTACCAGTTTCTCAAAGGTCACATAGGTGAACTTCTAGTAGTTCCCTTTATCACCGTACAAAATTCCAGGGTGATACCGGTAACAGTTTCGGAGAAATTGAATGCTGGTAAAATATTTCGCACAGCCGCCATGTTGGATTGGTGAGACGTAACAAAATTTGAAGGGCACGGTCTGGGTCGCCTTGAATAGTGCTATGAACTTACCAAGTTTTATTGAAATCGCTCCAGCCGTTTAGAAGTTATTAGGGGGGAATACACAGCATTACACACGCACACACAGACAGACACTCGGACAAAAGGTGATCTCATAAGCCTATTTTTTTTTCATAAATGAAAATAGGCTAATAATATAAGAATCGAAACGAAGACCTGCAAATTATGAGCAATGAGCCAAAGAGTTTCTTTAGTTCTTTACGAACGAATATGCCAGAGTATGTACTCTTCGCAATATTTTGGAGGAAATATTATACCAGGGGTGCAAACACAGACGCATTTCTCTCTAGTTTTAACCCTTTATCGGGCAGCATATTTTAGAATACATTTTATTTGTATTTATTTTAATTTCATTTTAATTATTTTAGCCTATTCATAATTTTTAATTTTATTTTTTGTGTGCTTTAACATCTTAATGTTCATATTTATTTCGATAATTTGAATTTTTATAATGGTCAGATGACCTCGTAGTTCCGCCCCTTAAAACAACAATAACTAACTAACTGAATTCTTATATTATATTTATAATCTCAAAATTAAGATTATAAAATTAATGTAATTATAATTTAAAGAGCTTATTTATTTCTTATGTTCACAAGCATATTTGTTTTTAATTCTAATTTGTATTTACATCTATACTAAAAAGCTGAAGAGTTTGTTTGTCTGTGTGTTTAAACGCGTTAATCTCTGGAACTACCAGTCAGATTTGAAATGTTATTTTTGTATATGATAGCCAGATTCAAGAGGAATAGTTTAGGCTATGTAGCATTAGGCTACACCTCTCAGGTAACCCTAGAGATTGATTTTTGTTCAGTGCCGTCGGAAGAACAAGCGCTCTCGAACAGCTTCAATAATACCAAAGTCTATTGTTGCCTGGCAATGCGGGCTGCATCACGTCGTCCCTAGCTGTGTTCTGGTACAGAATTGCGAGCTGTTTATAAATTGCAGTCACGGGGAGAAATTAGTGCAAAAAGATTTCGTAGGCCCTTAAAACAGTTATCATGCCTCTGTACAAGGGCGATGGTGTTGGTGCAGTATACTGAGGTTATCAGCTGCAATAAGCGTTGATGCTTTCCGATCCTTATCCTTGAGCGCTCCAGTTCTGTAGTAGTATTCATTATCATCCATAAAACAAATAAATCCACCGGGCGAAGCCGGGCATTACTGCTAGTATTTTTTATGTTCGCTCTTTAATTTTAATTATCATTTTTAAAAATAATTTAATCAATCACCTTAGGTCTAATATTTTGTTTTCAGTAATATTAACCCGTTGATATATGGCTGAAAGATTCAACCATCCGTATTTTTGACAATATAAATAGTCCTTACAGTAGTTGATAAATACACAGACCACTGACCTATAAAGGGTTTAAAGCTCGGAAATATGGGCCAATACCGTCCCGGATAAGAACTGTCTGGGACCCAGAACATTTAGCACGAATACGGGACTGTCCCGTAAAATCTGGGACGTCTAGTAACCCTGTATGCGCCCCATTCGATCGCGGAACATTTGTTTAGGGCGGTTTGTATATCGCGCCAAGTGAAGCACTCAGTGTCTATGAAAGTGAAGTAAGGAAGGTGATCGCACCGTTGAGATTTCTCCCTGGTCCTCCCTGGCAAGCCCACCTAGTTTTTGCGGACCACAGCCGCAGTGCAGTTCCGCATGACCAGGAGAGCGGCTCTGCGAGAGGCCATCGAGCTATATAAAGGAATTTCTCCCCGCCCGCCAGCCATTATTGGTCTATCTCAACAATTGAATACATCACATTGTGCATCCATAATTCAATTACTACGGACTACAGTTCATTCTTTGAGTTCTTCATAAAGTGGCTTTACGCCACTGAAAGAGACTTTTAGTGTGTGTGGTTGTGATCATCTCTAACGATGTTTCTTCTTTCTGGAAAGAGAACAGTCAGTGTAAGTACATACAGCTATTGATGGTGGTTAGTGCTAAGAAACTATTATGCCAAACTTGGCACGTTAAGTTAGATTATTCGTATTTTTCTATGGATTGCTCTTGTTTGATTCTATAATAATAATAATAATAATAATAATAATAATAATAATAATTATTATTATTATTATTATTATTATTCGTTTCGGCCTGCTGTGGGTCACGTCATTTCAACCGATTTCTTCCTTGAGATTTATTATTATTATTATTCCACAGTATTCCTTAATTCGCTTTCTATGAACCCACTTTCATTCATTAGTCCATTTTTTCTTTCTTTATTTTTGAGGATCCAACCAGCCTCCGGGTTGACTGCCAAACAGACAGATGTTTTACATAAAACATGTTATTACTGTACTAGGTATTTATTTTAAGCGAATTCCCCAATAAATGGAAGTCGTTAAGCAAATAACTCAATCAACTTTATTTTTGGTTCTTCTTGTCGTTCCGATAGACTTTCATTCTTTCCAAGAAGACTCGTTTACGTTCTTCGGATCACTTTGGTCTGTACTATTTTTGTGTTGGTTGCTCTGATGTAACTTCCCATTTGTTTACTTTGTGTCTGTAGGTTCCCCTTTCTGAAATGTCTGTTGAACTTATGTTTGCGTCTTTGAGGCCCCTTTGAAGTTCTTCTAGCCAAGGTGTTGAGTTCTTGAGTGAGGTTACAAAATCTATTATCCTTTTCATCAATCGATTTTCTGGTAGTTTAGTGAGATGACCAAAGAATTGCATTTATTTTTTCTTATTATCAATTTCGATGTTTGAGTACTGTTCTGTAGTTTTGGTTGATTGTAGCCTGTAACCATCTTGGGTAGATCTTCCTTCTAAGATTTTCCTAATGATCTTCCTGTCTACGTTTTTGATTTCTTCAAGTTAATGTTTATTGCTAAGTGTCGGAGTTTGGCTTGCGTAAAGGTCTGTTGGCTATATGACTGTGTTGTAGTGTCGAATTTTTGTCTGTTTTAACATAGATTTTTTGTTGTAGATGTTTTGGACTAATCCTAATGTCTTTTTGACATTTTTGAGACGATTTTGTTGTGAGAGTTGTTCAAGGCCGACAGGTTCGATGAATTCTCCGTCGTATTTAAAGTGCGGGATTCTACCGTAGTGTCGATTGACCGTAGTTTGTTTCCAGGCTCGTGATGTCTGTCTTTGAACAGAAGAATCTAGTTTTCTCGAACGAGATCTGTAGTCCTACCTTTTCTGAACGTTCTTTATCTCGAGCTGGTTGGTAGCAGTCTCCTCATCTCTGGTTAGTATCGCCAGATCATCCTCAAATGCAAGGTATGGTATGTAGAGGTTGTTTTTGGGAAAGCCCAGTCGGATTGGCTTCCAAAATTCACATTTCTTGAGTTCTTTCTCCCATTGTTACATAACCTTGTCTAGGACCACGTTGAACAAAATAGGAGAGAGTCCATCACCCTGTCGCACACCTGTTGGAATGTCGAATGGTTCTGAGTTTACACCCATAAATCTCACCATAGACCTTGTGCCACTTAGTGTTTGTTTTGTGAGTTCTCGGGTTGTAGGACCTAGTCCCATTTATTATTATTTATTTATTCGTTAATTCCCCATAAGGAGAGCGTTACAACACAATCAATTTTCATATTTCATTCTGGACCTTTCTTCTTTTTTCCCAAAAACCTCTCATATACACACTATGTTTCCTCTTTCTCTCTTCTGTCCACCTCTTTGCTGGTTGTCTCTCTTTGGGAGTTTGCTCAAACTTCTGTAGTCTAAGATTTTCTCTGTATTTGCTCCTGTCTGCGATATCTTCTGTAGAGATGTTTAGTTTCTTAAGGTCTTCCACGGTTTCCTTTACCCAATTGGTTTTTAGTGTGCTATTCGTAACTATATTAAAAATTTTCTTGGTCAGTCTGTCTTCGGTCATCCTATGTATATGTCCATAAAATTTTGCCCTTCTTTTCCTTATGTTGTTTGTAATCGTCTCTGTCTGTTTGTACAGTTCTATTGTCGGTCTCTTCATCCATATTCCCTCTTTCTGAACTGGCCCGTAGATCTTTCTCAGAATTTTTCTCTCTTGTTTTTCTAATTCCTTGATTTTTGTTCGCCCCTTGATTGCTGTCGTTTCTGAAGCGTATAAGGCCTCTGGTAAGACTACTGTACGGTAGTGTCGTAATTTGGCATTAATGGAAATACTTTTTTATTGTAGTGGTTCCATGTAAGTCGGTATGCTTTCTGCAATTTAGCGATCCTGTCTTCATTGGATGCCAAGTTCAGTCCTGTTTTCTGATCTCCATACTTGGTTTCCAGTGGGTGCTTGTCTGTAGGTTTTAGTGTCCATGAACTGTGTTTTTTCGTATGAGATTTGTAACCCTGTTTGGCAGAGATTTCATGTAGCGTCTCTAGAGCTTCTTTGGCTTCTTTTCTGTTATTTGTTGTAATCGCTACATCATCGGCAAAGGCCAGACACTTAATGTTGACTGTCATTTTCTGGTGTTTTGCCATTTTTATGCCTTTGACTCCTTTTTCCCATGTCTTGATTATTTTATCCAAAACTGAGTTGAATAGAATGGGTGATAAACCATCACCTTGTCGCACTCCTGTATTAATTTTGAAGGGTTCCGAGATCTCTCCCATGAATTTAACTTTGGATATCGTATTTGTTAATGTTTCTTGGATTAGTTTTCTGGACTTATTGTCGACCTTCATTTCTTCTAATGTGTTAAAAAGTGTTTCTCTATCTATGGAGTCGTACGCTTTTTTGTAGTCGACGAATGTGATTGTGATTTATTATTATTATTATTATCATTATTATTGTAATCACATTCATTTCACGACATAAGTGGAATAGATCAACATATCGTCGGCTTGTTTGCAAGACGGTATGACAACTTCTTTTAGGGTGGCACATTGAGAAACGAGCGAACAATGGAAGAGGTCTCCAAGATGACGGCCTTCTGCATACTGATAAGTAGACCAGGATATATTCCCAATATTTCAATATTGCGAGCCAATGATTTAGGGACGATGCTGGTAGAGGAAATGACTATGGGCAGAACTACTACACTGTTTTGTCTCCACATATGCCGTATTTCCTCAGTCAAGGGCAGATATTTGGTGATCTTCTCACTGCAGGTTTGTTGCAGATTATGGGAATTGGGCACTGCACTATCAATGAGAAAGGTTCTCTTCTGCACCTTGTCCACAAGAACGACGTTTGGCCGGTTTACTGCTATGGTTTTATCAGTAATAACTGATCGGTCCCATAACAACGCGTGACTTGGATTTTCCAAATGGTGTCAAGAACATACTGATAGGCAAAGTATTTCCAGATAATAAGTGCTTTCGCGCAAGGTGTAGGTGCATTATTTTGGGCACTTGGTTTTGCCTTTTCATGTAATCAGTACTGGAAATTGCTTGGCAGCTTCCTGTGATATATTGAATTGTTTTCGGTTCTAGTTGGCATCTTCGGCATCTATCATTCTGTTAGTTTTTGGTAGTCACAACTTGATCCTGGATTTCAACCATGAATCATTCGGTCTCAGTGAATAGGTCCGCATGAGTCAACCAGCTGTTCGACGCAACAATGCCGACATGTTTCTTCTTATTATTATTATTAATGTTAATTTCAGACCATTGTCTCGTAAATTGCATAGCAATTACCCGCAGAATACATTGAATCAAAGCATATTCATCACCTTAATTTGAATCACTGCCAATGAATTTCCGAACTATCCTAGTTGTAGCCAATATTACTGCCATGACGAATATTCGTCATGCTACTGCCTTCTGAATTAATTTATAAAAGTTAGTAAAAGTTAGTGTCCAGACAAAGCTGTTTTAGCTCTTGCAGAAGATGTTTGGGAACTACGCCACTGCTTGAGATGACTATTGGTACAATTCGAAATCTTTATTATTATTATTATTATTATTATTATTATTATTATTTTTATTATTTTCTCATAAGTAATGTCGTTTTCTAAGTTTGGTATTTTATAAGATAGAATTGGTTGTCTTTGGTTCGCCAATGCTATTTACAGGAGGCCATGACTAGAATTACGTATATTGTGAGAATGTATCGATGATGATGATGATAATTGTTGTTTTAAGGGGCCTAACATCTAGGTTATCGGCCCCTGAAAAGAGAATGTATCAGTCGATCACAAATAGAACTTACAAAGTTGGAGGTTAAGGTCCTTCTAAAGCACTACTGGAAACAAGATTACGAAGCTGCTACCGTGGCTCAAAGAACATTGTGAAGTGGAAGGAGAAGGTGTCGTTAGTGAGCGTGTGCACAACGATGGTTCCAAAAATTAATGTCTTTGAGCAATTATTCTTCTAAGAAAGTATAGGTTTTCCTAGAGGTATAACGCCTTAACTCTGTAGCAGTGTGATGGGGATCTGCAGCAGGTTAGAAGTTGGTGGAGCTGTCAGAAAATGTTATGCAATCATTAAATGTCATAATAAGATAATTTTTCCTTCTGATGAGAACCGCATTGATGCGCTGCTTTTTCCACTTAAGTGGCGATCAATCTTTGAGAGTTTACACTCTTTTCCGATGTCACTGTACAGTAAGCGACAGTTTTGTATGAGAAGAAGTCTCAGATTTACCCCCAAAGACAGCAGACTTCCCATAATAAGATAATAATCTCATTTGTAGGTATTTGGTTCCACATTGACTATCAAGACATAGGAAGCGATTTTCTGTTATAGTCAAGCTTAAAATAAGAAACGCCTGTGTTCAGTACAAGCTCTTGTCACACTGTTCAATTTTTCAAGCAGAACACTGGGCCTTAAAGACAGCAATACAGTGGAGTAGAGAAAACAACAAAAATGCAAAATTACACAGTGATTCACAGGCAGCACTCAACTCAATAAACGACAAGTGCAACTTGAACCCAATAGTTGTTTACATAACGTCAATAATTCAGTGGTTTCCATGTCTGTCTCTCCTGGGTTCGTGGACACACAGGGACTATTAGGAATGAACGAGCAGATGAACTAGCGAAAAAGGCTGGATAAACAACAATGGAAGTTTCATATGACAGAACTCCAATATGTCAACTGAAAAGAAAGATAAAAGACTGCATAACTCACCAGTGGAATAACATTTGGACCACAACTTCGAAAGGATCTGTTACGAGAGAAATATTTTTTCATGAGATTCATCATCGACTTCAAAGTAAAATATTAGTTCCGAACTTTGTGCTTACTCAATTTTTATCTGGACTTCGAAAATTCCCGTCATTCTTTGAACGATTTCACATCACTGTTTTAAATGACTAAGCCTATACATGCTTTTGTAGATCCTCTCAAACTGTACATCACCTGCTTTTCGACTTCGCTGCTTTTGCATATTATATTATAAAGTATCCTTCAAATCAGTAAACAAAGTTTATACTATTGTTAATACACATGCACCAACTAATGGGAAAAATAGGACTCAGAAAGAACAAACGTTTTTTTTGGCAAGAACTATCAAACATCCTAGATCAAATTCCATCAAAAATATAATACTACTACTTGTAGACTTAACGCTCAAATCGGCTAAGAACATCAACATCGGTCCATAGTAGGCAATTTCCCTGCACATAAAAGAACCAACACAAATGGAGAAAGACTCATTAGTTTATGCAGAGAGCATAACATAGACTTGAAATCTACATTCTCCAAAAAACTTCCTAGGAAACAAACTACTTGGGTTTCCCCACATCCAGTTTGTGGGGAGAAACAACTTGACCATGTTGCTATTACCAGACAGTCTACAACGGAGATACTCAATGTAAGAGTTCCTAAGAGTGCAGGGTTAGATTCAGACCACTATCTGTCTCTCATTAAATTCAAAATTAGACCAGTATATAAAATAAAAATCATTATCAATCCAAAAATGTTGATACCGGTACACAACAATTAGCTACAGAAAATAATTTCAAAACACTTTTGGAAAGCAGAGCACCTAAAACATGGGAACAACTTCAAAGAGACTTAGTACAGACAGCAGAAGAAACCATTCTCCTAAAAAGAAACAAAAACATGCCTGGTGGACTGCTAAGTGTGATGAACTAATCTTTAAAAGACAACGAGCTTGGAACATCTGGAATGCAAATAAAAATTAGCATACTAGGAACAGCCTCATAGAAGTCCGAAAACATACATCTAAGGGACTAAAACGGATAGAAGTGCAACATATGAAAGACCAATTAACATTAGTAGAATCGGACTTCAGACAGCACAATACAAAGGGCTTCCACAAAACTTTCAGAAGTAGTTTAAGGAAGTATACTCCACCAAGCTTACTTTTCACAAATCAGAAGACACAGAAAACTGCATATAATAACGCTGAAAATTGCAGAATACTTGCGGATTATTTTGAAGAACTCCTCAAATGCGATCCATCAAAGGAAACATTTAACTTTGATAATATAGTCCCCATTCCTCCAGACTCGAAACCACCAACAACAAATGAAATTAAAGAAATTCTAAGCGAACTTAAAAATAACAAAGCATCTGGAGAAGATAGTATAGTTGGTGAATTATGGAAATGCTCGAATGAAAACATTATCCTATGTTTAACGGAAATCATAAATGACATATGGAAAACACATAGTTTACCATCAGAATGGACATCTGCATTGATACATCCACTACATAAGAAAGGGAAGAAAACAGATCCTAACAATTACAGGGGAATCTCCCTCCTGCTAGTGACTTATAAGATATTATCCAAAGCACTTTTAAGAAGAGCAGAAGACATACTCGACCCACAATTGGGAGAATATCAGGCAGGATTTAGGAAGGGACGATCGTGTACGGAGCAAATACTAAATTTAAAGAACATATTAGACATGAGGAAAATCAGGAACTTGAAATATGTAGTTATTGTTGTGGATTTTAAAAATGCCCATGACTCCATTGACAGAAAGGCTATTATTAACATTCTGAAGGAATTTGGACTTGATTACAAGACAAATTAAATAATTCAAGCAACATTAACGAACACAACTTCCAAAGTTAAATTTAGAGGGGAACTTTCAAAATCTTTCAAAATAAAGTCAGGTGTGAGACAAGGAGATGGTCTGTCACCTCAACTTTTCAATTGTACATTGGAATAGGTAATTCGAGAGTGGAGGAAAGCCATCAATACTAAAGGCGTTCTACTAGGAAGACATCCAAATAAAATCACTAGGCCTATAGATAGTTAAGCTTTTGCGGATGACATTGCATTACTTACTGACTCACTGTAAACTGCTCAAGAACAAATTAGAGAGTTGCAAAAACAGGCAGCCAAATTTGCACTACAAATATCATTTGCAAAAGCTAAGTTCATGAAAAATATCACCGACGCCCCGAAAAGTATCACAATTCATGACAGTTCGGTATGTAAAACAAATTCCTTTAAATACCTAGGAGAGTGGATGATGAATGACTCACAGGAAAAGACAGCAACAGAAACGCGTATGCATAAATTACAAAGGTGTTTTCATATGACAAAAGATATATATAATAAAATAACTTATCCTGGAACACTAAATTAAGGCACTATCAAACAGTGGTCAGACCTAAAACTCTGTATTCGGCAGAAATACTTAAATTAACAAGATTTGGTGATTTAGACAAATTAGAGAAGACTGGAAGACGAATTCTGAGAAAAATACTGGGAGCTAAACGAAATAATAACGCAGAATATAGGTTACGACCAAATAGTTATATTTGAAATATGAAAAATTAACTGATGTAATGAAAAAGAGAAGATTGCAATTTTTCGGGCACATCTATAGAATGGAAAATAGTAGACTAACTAAACAGATCTTCAACTTTCTGAATAGTTACAAATCCAAACCCACATGATTCATTGAAATTGACAAAGATTTGACAATAGCCAGAATTCAGACGGACACAATAGCAAACAGATCACTCTTCGGAAAAGCTATTGAAAAGGCAGAATTTCAAGAAAGAAAGAAAGAAAGAAAGAAAGAAAGACAGAAAGAAAGAAACAACTCGCAGAAAGTGGACTCAAGAGGAGAAAGATCGACACTCTAGAAGAGTGAAGGAAATTTGGAAACAAAGGAAATTGAATACAATGGACAATAGCCAAAGATGATTCATCGTACCCTCCAAATGGGTTATTCGAAAGAAGAAGAAGAAAATGTCATCTGAGTCACTGCAATAATGAACTGACAAAAGCTCTATATTTAAATGAATATGTTGTTATTCTCATTTTCTAACATTCTTCCATCACATCTTTCATAAATTATTATAATGTAATACAAGTAGTATATATTTTGTGATATTCGAACTATAACCCTAATGTGCTAGGCAAAATAGGGTTCCTACAGTACTTAAATATTTATTGTTTTGAACCCTGTTTCAAATCCTTATTGGGGTCATCGTCAGCTTGAGGATAAAGATAAGGTGTTAGTATAAGAAACTTATAAAACTACGATAATATACTTTAAAATTGTTCAACAGTTCTGGGTCAGAATTCTGATAAAATGTAATAAGAAAGTTTTTCAAACTGAAATGTATATTGAATAGTTTAGTACCGGTATTACGTATGTCTAAGAAACACGGACATCTTTACATAAATTAGTACGAAATGACATGAATAGGACCATGTATGCCCAAATCGTTATTGACAGAGTTTAATTGAAAAAGGAAAAGATACATTAAGTCAATAAAATTCAATATTTGGGTACACTGTACCAGACTGCAGCAGACAGTATTCGATATGAATGAAGTTGCAAGATCACATATAATTTTATAAAAGGTATGAGTTCAAAAATATTTCCAAAAAAGTTAGGCCTAACTATCTAAATGCTTAAAAATGCTCTAAAAAATTAAAATCAGATCTGATACAACTTTCATTAAGTTAATGACGAAAGAAACAAAGTCAATTATTATTTTATTTATTATGCTTCCTCGACTTACAAGGCTGCTAATATACAAAGCTTAACAATCATAATAAGGTGAAAGAAGAACAATTATAAGGTTAACAAAATACGACTAATGAACTATGAAATGTATGACACACATATAAATTAGAATAAAAGACCTGAAGAGTTGGCAAACCGCAACTAAAATAGATAATTAAAATAGCTATTCAGCCTTAAAATACACATAATTTACGAATATAGGTGATTTCACAAAATACTAATGGATCCTTTAAGGGCTGTTACTGCTATGGTATTAATGGTGACATTTGAGATACGCAATTGTTTACACGTTGCAGCAAAAATAGAAGATATTGTTCCCTGGGCCCCCACTAATAACTCAATAACTTATATTTATTGATGGCGGTATTTTTCCTTGTACCAACGTGATGACTAGGCCTATGAGTGAATATTACGCGCGTAACTGTGTATGGTTTAAAGCTACAATAACGGAAATTAGTGATAAAGGCGAAACTTATCTGTAATATTATATTCTCAAAGCAAATTAACAGTGACTCCAGTTTTTTAAGATGATGGCTGGGCGTACCATAAAATAATACGTAATAATGAATCATTCAGAATGTAATTGCGCAATTAAACTGAAACCTAGTACGAAAGATTTAGTTTACCATATAAGGGACCCTGTTGAAATAAGCCATAAGAATAACACACTGAATAAATTCTCCAGTGCCCATCTTGAAAATGTAGATGAAAATCTCCTAACAATAAGGATTTTACGCTAAAATAATGAAAATTAGTAGCAATGTAAAAGCTTGTAAGTAGCTTCCGATGATGAAGCCAAAAGAACAGCGACTCCACACATCCACGATGGGAGCTGGGCGTATACTTTAAACCTGAAGATCATTAACTCACGATGTAATGGCTAAATATGGTGGGAGATAAGTACCATCAGAATATCACATTGAATATAACGTGCAGCGGCCATCTTGGATTTACAAAATCTAAAAATATATAACTTTCTCTATTTTATAGACCCAATATCTAAAATTAGCATTAACGCAAAACCGTACATAGAACTTGTATGACAAAAGAACAGCCTCAGCATATATTCAAGATGGTGACTGAACATACAAAACCTTCAAATGCAAAAACTCAGGATCCAATAGCGCAATCAGCACGAAACTTTGTAAGAGAGGAGTAACATATAAGAGGCCAAGACCTCACTAGCATTACTCATCAGAATATCACATTGGATATAGCGTGCAATCATACCGCGTATAGCACTCATCCACTATCTTGAATATATGACATTAATATCGATAATCCACTCTTAATTGCAGTTACAATGTTAAACGTAAAATAAGGGGCAATCTTTGCAAAAGGAACAAGATCAACGATTCGATAGATTCAAGATGGTGGATGAACGTGCTTTTCTTACGTTAGAATCAATTCCTATGGATGCAATACCGGAATTACAACAATACTTAGTAAACGATGAATCTCTTAACGATAATCACAAGAGCATTCAATTATACTGTTTAATAAGAACAAAGAATTTTACTATACACACACATTTCAGAGAAAGCAGACTAAATGTTCTGTACTGAACAACAAGTAGAATATTTTCTAACTTTGTAAGGGTCTTGAGTTACCATGATGTATTTATCTATGGATTGTTTTGTGTTCTTTGGTGGTGATGGAGCGCTAGAGTGGTGAGAACATGAACTTTTATATGAAGTGACAACTCTAGGAATAGCAAAGAGGAGAGAGACAAGAATGACAACAGAGAGTATAAAAGTGGGACATTGGATTCTTAGAGGTTATAGATGATACATGAAGTATCGAAACAAATTTAATGAACACATATGATACACTGAATGTATAAGATTTGTTAAAGAAAGTAACAGTAAATTTATTCTATATTCTTCGCAGCATCTTTATGGTTATATGGCAGATATTTCAAATAAAGCTCTTCCGATTCTTTTAACGAATAATGGTGAATGGTGCTACGTGATTTGGAAGTTATATTTTATGGTGACTGAATTAATGTCACAATCTTTATACATTCCCTATTCATCATAAATATAAGTAGCAACCGTATGAAATATATGTATGTTACGGTAAAACATTATTGCCCTTATATACTGAAGTGTCTTGGTTGGTGTCGGAGACATACCACACCTTGAGATGAATGAGTTCTTGTGTCTGTATTAAGATTATATTCATTCATAGTATTCTATCTATGAATTGGCGCCCTCCCGGAAACGTATATCACATAAAAGAAACAATTACAAATGACACCTCAACGTCGGGCACGAGAACCAGGACACATCAGTGTAGGGGTAGGAATGCATATATATTGTGCGAGTGATTTTGGGGCATGTGTTTAGAGGTGTAATTCAGTATGTCGGAGAAAGATATGAAGCTAAGAAGTGGTCTTGATAGTGAAGAGAGCGTAGATGATAATACTATGATGTCAGAGAGTAACTCGAATACTAGTAAAGAGAAAGGAATTTCGGAAGATTCATTAGCTGCGATCATGAGAATGCTGAGTGAAAGATTTGATGAAAGTAAGAAAGATAATCAGGAGATGCGAGAGGAAATAAGTAGGCAAAATCAGGAGATGCGAGAGGAAATAAGTAGGCAAAATCAGGGATGCGAGAGGAAATAAGTAGTCAAAGTAAGAAAGATAGTCAGGAGATGCGAGAGGAAATAAGTAGGCAAAGTCAGGAGATGCGAGAGGAAATAAGTAGGCAAAGTCAGGAGATGCGAGAGGAAATAAGTAGGCAAAATCAGAAGATGAGAGAGACGATAGATAAAAATAATAAGGAAATTCATCAAAGGTTAGACAATGTGGTCAAGGAAAATGAGGAATTAAATAGGAAGTATGGGACTCTGCAGGAGAGTATTCAGGGGGTGAAACAGGAGATCAGATGTGAAATTAAGAATATGTTAGAAGAAGAGGCTAAAAGTATTATAAAGGAAGAAAAGGCTGTAAGTGAAAGTAGTTTGGAGTTAAAGGAGATGGTAGATGAAAGTAGCATAGAGTTAGAGGCAATTGTGAGTGAGAATAGAGTAGATGAGAGGAAGAATTTGTTAGAGGAGACGTTACGCGAAAGTAGCATAGAGTTAGAGGAAATTGTAAGTGAGAATGGAGTAGAGGAGAGGAAGAATTTGTTAGAGGATACGTTACGCGAAAGTAGCATAGAGTTAGAGGAAATTGTAAGTGAGAATAGAGTAGAGGAGAGGAAGAATTTGTTAGAGAAGACGTTACGTGAAAGTAACATAGAGTTAGAGGAAATTGTAGAGGAGAATAGAGTAGATGAGAGGAAGATAGTTGAGCTTGAAGTAAAGTTACGATATAAGATAAGGCGATGTTGTAAAGGCATATATTGGAGAGGACGTAGTAGGCGTCAAAGGGGAATCAGATTTGGAGGTAGACGCCGCGGTTGTATAGGTCGAAATCGCTTAGGTTATAGAGGTAGACGTGGGATAGGCCATAATAGGCAAAGAAGAAAGAAAGGTTGTGGAGGTAGACGTAGAGGTCGCAGCCGACACAGCAGAGGAGGACGCTTTAACAGAAATAGAAATAGAGGGGATGGATATTGTAGGCGTGATAATGATGAAAATGGTACTGGGGATACATCTCATTTTAGAATAAATGATAAAGATAGGTCTAGAAGAGCAGTAGGAGTTCGCTATATTAGAGCATGGACAAGACAAACAGCCCAATGCTATAATGAATCTAATGACGATGATGATGATGTTGATCATGAGCCTAAATGTATTGACAATTTTGATAAAGTTGATGTCAAGAAAAGAGTTAAGTTGGAAGTTAAAGCTGAGAAGAAAACCCACAGAGACACTGAATTAAGAGAACAAGAAGAAATGGAAGAATATTACTTAGATTTGGTTATAGGAAGTTGTCAAGATCATTTTTTATCTGGACGTAAAATTAATGTGTTGGGGGCGCGTTCCGCTATTTGTTGTTCTAGTTATGAATTGGGTATTGGAGGCATATACAGTATATGTCTATTTTCTTAATTTTTGATACAGTTGCACAATGTATATGTATTCGTCTTTAAGCTGTAATGTATATGTTTTTCATTGTGTGTGTTACCTAGTATCTTTCTTAATTTTGAGTTATGCTGTGGATATTTTTCGTTATCTTCTATTTAACCTTTTGTCCATTCATTTTATTGCAGCTTTTGTTTTTTTTACTTGATTTTGTGTAGTAATTCTGAACAATTAAAATATAATTTCCAAGTTTTCTAAGTCATCGACTTAAAGTTGGAACATTGTACAGAATACTTCAAGGAATGCACTACATTGCATTCTAATGTTGTGAGCTTTGTCAAGTTTATGATGGAGGAGCAATATTTACATTCAGCTGATTGTCATTGGGAATTTGAAGTGTGCTATCTGAGGTTTCTGCTAAAAGATTATGTCTGCTTGGAAGAGAAGAGGTCTTGGATCTATGGGAAGTCATTAGATATTGGAGAAATGCATTCTGAATGTTCGATCTTCAAGTCATAGGTTCCTTAAATACCTTTAATTTGTTCGATGTCTTGAGATCTGTACTTGTCCGAACATGATGGAAGAAGATATTGAATGTGTTTAAAAAAAGTGTAAAGAAGAGTGAGTTATGAGATCGTCAGCAGATGGTTGTAGGAATTATTTGTGTGCATGAGTGAAAGTCGTTGTATCGCAACAGCTTGAATGAGCCTGCTATACAAGGTGATGTGTGCATAAAAATGTGTGGACAGATTCTACATTTCCATGGAACGTACTGTATAGTTGTTTTTACATTTGAGCCAAATCTATAGGGTAAATTTATTCTCTGTGTATTCATGGAGACGACAAAGAATACATTAGGAAAGCTTGGATGAGAGACCAGGTCCCAATGGAACAAGATTTAATATATTTTGTGTTGAATGTGTTTCATAAATCCCTCTAATGTAATACTATTATCAGGATTTCTGGGGGCGAAGTAATAGTTATAGGGTCTTGAGTTACCATGATGTATTTATCTATGGATTGTTTTGTGTTCTTTGGTGGTGATGGAGCGCTAGAGTGGTGAGAACTTGAACTTTTATATGAAGTGACAACTCTAGGAATAGCAAAGAGGAGAGAGACAAGAATGACAACAGAGAGTATAAAAGTGGGACATTGGATTCTTAGAGGTTATAGATGATACATGAAGTATCGAAACAAATTTAATGAACACATATGATACACTGAATGTATCAGATTTGTTAAAGAAAGTAACAGTAAATTTATTCTATATTCTTCGCAGCATCTTTATGGTTATATGGCAGATATTTCAAATAAAGCTCTTCCGATTCTTTTAACGAATAATGGTGAATGGTGCTACGTGATTTGGAAGTTATATTTTATGGTGACTGAATTAATGTCACAATCTTTATACATTCCCTATTCATCATAAATATAAGTAGCAACCGTATGAAATATATGTATGTTACGGTAAAACATTATTGCCCTTATTTACTGAAGTGTCTTGGTTGGTGTCGGAGACATACCACACCTTGAGATGAATGAGTTCTTGTGTCAGTATTAAGATTATATTCATTCATAGTATTCTATCTATGAATTGGCGCCCTCCCGGAAACGTATATCACATAAAAGAAACAATTACAACTTCTAGGTTTAAGGTTGTACTTTCCTAGCCTGTTTTTCCAGACTGTATGCAATTTTAAGTACAGATGCTATTAACTACTGAGATACAGATGTATAGAGCCCAGAAATGGCAAAAACTCTATACCCAAGAAATAGGAACTTGTCAAATACACGCACACAAATGTTCGTTTAATGCCACATGTGGTCTGCTCTACTACTGTGCAGCGTAAGGTCACCGGTTTCGTAATGAAGGACGAGAATGTTTGAACAATAATATAAGGTGTTCCCATGATAATGGTACAGGTTTCCAAGGATGCTGGTGACAAGTTCAGGAATAAATTTGAGGAGGAGAACTCCGATCCGGAAACGCCTCCGTCACCTCCTAGATGCCCAAATAATATGTAGATAGCTAGGAGTGTGGAGTAGACGCCTTTCTACGTAATTGTTGATGAACCTCATTTTTAGCCCATTTTCATTTAGAAAAAATAGGCTTATGAGATCACCTTTTGTCCGTGTATCTGTCTGTGTGTGCGTGTGTGATTCGTGTGTGTGTGTGTCCCCTAATAACTTCAAGATGGCTGGAGCGATTTCAATGAAACTCGGTAAGTTCATAGCACTATTCCGGACGACCCCGACCGTGCCCTTCAAATTTTGTTACATCTCACCAATCCAACATGGCGGCTGTGCGAAATATTTCACCAGCATTCAATATCTCCGAAACTGTTACCAATATCAACCTGGAATTTTGTACAGTTATAAAGGGAACTACCAGAAGCTCACCTATGTGGCTTTTGGGAAACTGGTAACTACAAAACCAATATGGCGGCCAAGCGAAGCTGCGACATTTAAATAGACGTTTCTCGCGATTTAACCAACCAAACGCAATGAAACGTGGTACAGTATATGTTTATACACATTGTAATGCACCAACATCTAACTTCGTTCAATTGTTTACATAACCTCAAGATGGCGGCTGTGCGAATTTTAAAATAAAGTTTTTATTTCTTGTGTCGTAATCATGCGATCGAAGAGAAAGTTTGAATAAAGAACCTACGCAATAATTTTTCTTTAATGGTACATGACTCTATGGCCTATACATATAACAATCCAACATGGCGACCATCCGAAATATTTAGACGAATCTATTACAGCAATTAAATTGATTTTTTTTAATGTTCATAGGGGCTATGAACATAAGTTCACCTATAGGACTTTCAATAAACTGGTGATCACAAATCCAACATGGCGGTGACGCGAAATATAAATATTCACATGGACGTTTCTCGCAATTTAACCATCCTAGTGCAGTGACACTTGGTACAGTAAATCCTTATACAAATGTTAATTCACTGGCATCTAATTTTTTCAATTGTTTCCATAACCATAAGTTGGCAGCTGTGCGAAATTTTAAAATCTCGTTTTTACTTCTTGTGTCCTAATCATGGAATTGAAGTTTGAATACTACACGTACACAATAATCTTCATGTAACAGTACATAACTCTAAGACCTACATATATAAAAATCCAACCTGGCGACCATCCGCAATATTTAATCGGTTCTCATGTTGACAGTGACACTGAACATAAGTAGGATATATGAAAATAGGCTTTAGTTCTTCACGGAACTACTTGTTTTTTATTGAAAGGAGCCGTCAAAAATTACAATACCTCTGAATTAATTATAATGTAATGTATGTATGTATAAATGTATGTATGTATTGAAACCAATTAGGCGAGCCTGAAAGGATGGATTTATTGCGATAAATTGAGATGTACAGAAAAGACCAGATTGTATTATTCAGAAATGAACCGAGTGAGAACATTGTCGTCAGGGGATTTCTGCTGGCCGCAACATCGCGTTGGTCGTGTGGCCTCCTCGAGTGGCCGAGTGAAGGTCTTTCTAGTCGACGCCCGTGGGCGACCTGCCCGTCGGGATGAGAGATGGAATGGATGAAGATGAATGAAACTGGGTAAGGATGTGGAAGGAAGCGGCCGGTGTCTGTCAGAAGGTACCGTCCCAGCACTTGCCTGGTGTTGAAAATGGGAAACCACGGAAAACCATTTCAAGGACGGCCGACGGTGAGGCTCGAACCCACGCGTCTACTGAGTCAGCAGAGAGCTTGGCCCCATGAGTAAACGCTGCGCTGTCACCAGCGTAGCCACTGCTGTCGGTAACATCGCGTTACATCAACATGAACAGCCTCCGCGGTGACAGCCAAATGTGCTAGCCTCCACGCAACGAGGCATATCTGATTGTTTTAGTTATATACACGTAATCTTCCAGTACCAGTACGCGGAAAAACTCCTGAAATACAATGTAGCTGTGTCGGACAAATAACGCATTGGAAGAGCAGTTTATTTGATTGTTTAGATTACATTCGGTGTGCTAGCGATCCCAACTTAACTAGGTCTGATGCGAGGAAGAGCTGTCACAGTTCCGGCAGTCAGGCGAGGCAGCCCAGCCAAGAGAGACACGAGCCTGCTGGTGGGCGCCGCAGCATACCTAACTGGCTGAGCGTGCGGAGACTGGACGCCTCTGTTTTAGGAGGTGAAAATATACATGAATATAAATTATCCAGTATGTTTTTATTCAAAGAACTTATTAGCCTACTTTTTATTTTTGCAAAAAAATAAATTATAATTGAACGAAATTTGGTACAGAGGTAGCACTAGCAAAGGGCACCTCAGTGTCATGTTTTATAACGCCGTAATTTTTAGCAAAATTGAATGGCGACCACTCAAACGTTCAAAACGTAAAATCAAATTACGACTAAACTAACCACCCGATCTCTACCAAATTTGGTAACAACATACCTTTATACAGGACGCGTCTTTCGCAGAAACTTTAAGGTCATCAGCCGTGCCATTTCAGGATGGCGGGTCGTGTCAATTATGAAACCATTATAATCAATAGCTTAAGAACCGCCAATTCTGATTATCAAGCTATTATTAAGCTATCCTAAAGGTCGTGATCCGTTATTTATTATAATTTAATATTATAATAATATACTGTATGAGTAGCTTAAAAGAGCTGAGCCGTCTCTGTCACATGGCAAGATGGCAGCTGACCTCTTGTGCCTGTCCTATATTTCAGTAGTTTTAGTATAATGTATGAGATAGAGCCTACTGATAGGAATAATATAAACTTTGTATGAAATGATTTATAATGAAGATGTACTGCAGTGAAGAAATCGTTTATTTTTAGACATTATTTGCTAACACGTTGTATCTACGTCAGTTAATAACACTCGGATGCTAGGACAAGTTCGGCTCTGGGCTAGAGCGTTAGTTTTTCACGCGGTTGACTGGGGATCGAATACTACTCGAGTTAACTTTTTTTTACTTGAATTCTTTTACAAATGATGTGCACGAGCTCTTTACACAGATACTAAATAAAATGGCATTTAGCTCAAAGGAGAGGTTAATGTATACACTCGTTTATTAATAATCACAGCCCCAGCATCGCAAATAAACAGAAGACATAAGTACAAGTTACTCGTTGTCATTAACCACAGCCTTCTCAATGCCTATGTACGGTGCTGTCCTCTTGTGGGTTACATGGGTAATTGTTTTAAACATTCCACTTTGTAAATCCCTGGCCTCCTGAAGTATGGCAATTTTGTAATAGTTCAACTACTAGCCACGACCGCCCTCCGATTGCCTTCAAGCCATGCCAGCTGGATCCCATCCCTCCTGGTTGCTTTAAACTCCCTGACCATTCAACACTCAGAGGCGTACTCGAAATTATATTAATGCACTGCTAGGTTGCAGCACCAACCTACTGTGATCACTGCAGATTTTTAAAGTGGAAGATACCCAAAACGAAGGATTCTTAAGTTTGGAGGCTTAGTATCGAGATTAACGGACGTGAATGCATTACAATAAGCTAGTAGTTTTGTTATTCAATCTTCATAAAGTATATAATATTGATTTTGACACTTACTGGCTACTTATCAATATAAAAGAATACAAACAATACATGGTGGTAGAGGTGATTGTTTTAGGGGATAGGACAAAGAGTTATAAGTATACCCATACATTTAGGGGAAAATAGGCTATATTATCTTTGCTGAACATCTTGTTTTATTATTCGAATTACCAACTTTTGATTTCCGTGTATTTTTTTTTCATTTTAATTGCAGTTATTAGTTTTATTTACTTTATTGTTTTATTACTATTAGGCTCTTTTACAGAATTACGGATCAATCTCTAAATTGTAAATTACCAATTTTTAAAATAATATTATATGTGTAAAGAAGGGAATATGATTTCTTGTTTCACCCTTTAAAACAATAATAACTAACTACAATATGCATCAAAACAAGAATATTATGGGTCATACCACGCCTACTTGTTTATAGAAGTTGCAGACCACCAGATGACCATAGTACACCTGTGGGTAGGAATATTGAAAGTGATATGAACTGCTTAATAATTTTAAAGTTTTAACTGGCTGCATGGCTCAGTGGTAACGTTCTCGCTTGCTGAGCCCAAGGTTGCAGGATCGTGAAGGTGTGCAAATGCGAGGGAGCCGTGTCAGTATATTTACTGGCACGTTAAAGATCCCCTTCTAGACATAATTCCGACACCCCGGCATCTCTAAAAGAGCCCCAGTTGTTATAAAGGACGTAAGACCAATAACGTTATTATTATTATTTTCAAAGTTTCCTTATTGACGTTTAAACTAACAGAAAAACCAATGATTATTTGATAATTTTATTCCATCTTAATGTCAATAAAATTGTATTAATAACAATAATTAATTATTCTAGTTTCGGCCACATTATGACCCTCCTCAGTTGTTGTTTTTTTTAAAGAAACTATTATAATTGCGAGCAAAGTTGATTACTATACTTGGATTTTTGCCTTTGAAAATTTAATAATAGTTACAGATATGATTTTTGAATTATTTTGATATATTTTTATTAATTTTTGAAAGATAAAAATACAAGTATAATAATCAACTTTGCTCAGAATTATAATGGTTTCTTTTAAAAGACAATTTCTGAGGAGGACCACAATGTGACCGAAACTAGTGTAATTAATTAATGTATATTAATTCAATTTTATTGACATAAGGTGTAATAATAATAATAATAATAATAATAATAATAATAATAATAATAATAATAATAATAATATCGTATGGCCTCGGGTGCCGGGTGCAATCTTTGCTATTTGACACCCAGAGGGTAGCTTGCATGTCGAATTTCGTTGTTCCTTGGCTATGAAAGTCAAGGAGGTTAGATGTTAGATATATAATCTCCATGAACACTAAAGCGCTTTCTAGTAGAGAAATGAGGAACTTTGTGTTGGCGGAAACTCCCGAGATTAATTTTGCCATTATGAACTCGGCCTACTGAATTCAAATGGGTTCTTTGACATGCCAACATCGTATGACATGCGTATCGTATTTTTGCCGCCTTTCAAAAATCACTTACCACGGCCAGGGGCGTACCTGAAATCTTGGGGTTAGTAGACCGACACGCTATCCACTCACCCACCGTGGTGTAATAATAGTACATTAGGCATCGAGCCTATAATGACAATAATTAAGACACTGTTTATAAAACGAGCGAAGCGAGTTTTATAATTTCCATACGAGTGCCTTGATTAACATTATAGGCGAGTTGCATACGACTGTTTATGTTCGACGATAATTATAACTATTTTATTTTCGAACATAAATATTCATAAATATATGTCGATATTTCTCCAGTTTTATGTACTGAACAGAACGCATGGGACGCAGAGAATACCTTGTATTTGACCATGGCCTCCTCAAATACCCCAATATGACACTAGCCACACTGTAAAATTTAAAATAGGGGGCCGTGGAAGTCAGAGTAGGTGCGATGCTATCCTTACCTAATTGGTCACACCACTGTTTCTTGAGCTCTGATTGGTGGGAGAAACTGTATCTTAATGAAAAATAGTGTATAATGACCCTGATTATGGTACAGTTTTCTAACATATAATATTTACATTTCGGCATCGTCGAACATAAAATTATTAAATAATAATTCAATTGATATTTCTGTTAGTTGATACTAATGAGACGCAACGAATAATGAAAACAACACATGGTTGTGAATGTGAACAAAAGCGTTGTATTGGCGCTCCATCCAGCTGTGTGGTTTCCGTCATGTTAGTGTACGTTACTTTTAACTCAGGGTACGTAGCGTCGTATATTACTTTGAAGGGCAGAGAGATGCATTACGATAGAAGTGTCCATACAGCACGCCTGGCGTACATCTGGCGTGGACGGTCCTGCAGCGATGGCTGGGGAAGACTATATGTTTGTCCTCGCTCGCTTTCTCAAGGGACAGAATACCTCGTAGTTCCGTCCCTTAAAACAACAATAACTAACTATAACTCGCTTTCTCATCTCACTCCCTCTCGTACTACCTTTGCTGTGTTGTGGTTGATCGATCAAAAGTCAAATGGGAATCAGTAAATTGTCTATATGAAAACAAATTGAAAAAAAGTAGTTCCGTGACGAATTAAAGAGCCTAATTTTCTTAAAAATTATGATTCATGCCAATCTATATGGACCTATTTAGAATAATGACGGAATCAATTTTGAAATACACCTGAAGTAGTGTAGCCTAATAGAGTCACTTACTACTGTTGGCAGCCCTGGTGACTCTCAATGTATTCTTAGTTCCATCTCTCAAGGTATAGCATGCACATACAAAATGTGGTTGAAGTCTAATGGATAGTATGGATGTTACATGCTGTTTGTTATTGGATTTATCATTGTGCGAAAAATCATGTTGGGAACAATGTCATGTAGGTGATGCTCAGAATTAATCTGAAATATTACGTACAGTCATATCTGTTATAGTACACAGAGTACATACGAAATTTGGTTGAAATCCAATCGATGGTATAGAAGCTACATGTATTTAGAAATTGGACCTAACGGCAGGCTTGGAATCATGTTGGCAGCACTGGCATGTATGAACTTCTGAAAATTAATCTCGAATGCTATTATCTATAGGATGTGTGCCAATTTTGGAATAGTTCGCATGCATAACTTCTGAGATATCCAACATAGAGCTCAAATTTCAATTTAGATTTTTCAGCAGTTGGTAGCACTGACGTCAATTTGAAATATGGCCGTGATGTATTCCGGTATAGGTGTTTACTCATACCAAATTTGGTTTCGATAGCTGGAGCTGTTAAGGAGTTGATAGGTGGGCGGACACACACAGACAGACAGAAGGACAGACACACATTTTCCCGGATCGATCTCATAAGTCTACTTTTTCCTCATTTTTGAAAAATGAGAAAAGTAGGCTAAAATGAAAAACAAGGGGGAAAAAAATCAATGTGACCGAAATTGCAATGCCTTAAAATAATGAGTTCCATGATACCTTATCAGTATTTCCGACTGTTTTAATGCTAAGCACGTAATCTTCAAGTCTACCGGTACACGGAGAAACACCCTCAACACACTGTAGATGTGTCGAATAGCCGCCGCATTGGACGAACAGTTTGTTTGTTTGTTTGTTTGTTTACATTAGTTCCGGTGTGCTAGCGATCTCAACTTAACTCGGTCAGATTCACGCTGGCAGTTATTAAAAGTCAGCCATTCACACTCCAGATTGCTGGCCGCCCGGCTGGATGAGTCTAGCTTATCCATGCTCCAATGGGGTATCCAACTTCATTTCACGTTTGACTGTCAATTCGGTAGGTTGTCTGTGTGAAAATGTAACCGCATTGTGATTCGTGACTAAAAGACAGAAACTAGCACTACTTGGTATTGGCTTGTTGTCGCTACAAAAGAAAAGAAAGAATGTGTGGGTGAATTTCCAATATATCCTCTAAAGCACCTTTTCTCATTTGTCTATTTGAATAATAGAGCTGGGATTCGAAAGGCACAGCTTTTCTTTGTACGCTTGTAAGCATTCTCCCCAAGTCTCTTTATCCATTATTGCTATTCCACTACCCGCCTATCAACCGATACTTTGTCACACACTTACGTACCGGTATGCGGCTGGATGCTCCGATTTAGCTCGATGAAGCGCATGCAATGGGAGATAGCTGTGTTCGATTCCCACCATCGGCAATCACATAGTTTTCCCATCCTGATGTTCTTTCCTAATAGACGATGACGATTAATGTTTATTTAAGTAGTGAAACATCTAAGTTATCTGCCCCTATTGGTAAACGTTATTGTGAAATGGGAAATGAAATAAAAACGTAAAAGAAATAAAAAACAGGGGATATAAATGGCCTCAACCCTCGAAGAGTGAGGACTGAGTGACTCGAAAAGAAGTAGAGCCATGAAAGGCAGTTCGGAAAGAGGAAACAGGAGAGGGTCCGCTCAAAGGCAATGGAAAAGAGGGAAAATGGACCCAGTTCAAGAAGCATTCAGGATCGCCAATCCCCGAACTCACCAGCCGTGAGTCTTTGAGAGTATAGCACTACCCAGGTTCACCATGCATGGCAGGAATTCACACACCCTACCTTATTTGTGTAGGAGGTAGGAAATACAATGAAATTTAAAAAATGGGTCTGACCCCTCGAAGAATGAGGGTATGAGGAAATAAATTAAAAGAAAAATTAAAAACATCCTAGGCATAAAATACCATAATGCTGTCGGAAGAGAATAAGAGAGTTGACCAAGGGAGATGAAGAGAAGTCCGGCATAAGTAAGTTGAAGAAATGGCGGACTCAGCTGGGGTCCAGTACTCTCCAACTTACATCCCACTAGCTGTGAGCCTCTGGGGAATAGAGGGGAGAGGGGGGGGGGGGGGAGGGTTAGGTGCGGGGAGGGATCATTGCTAATAGACCATGACTGCTTCTTCTTTAATACCTCTTGTCACTGGATTGATCACGAAGGCTATAGGTAAATTTTCGCCATTCAAATACCGTGGATGGCTGCTATAATTTCATATTAAAATAAATAAATAATTGGTATTCTGACCGAAGGCAGGTCCGAGCCTTCGAAGGGGCTGCCCCCAGCCGGAGTTTACGTGCGGTAGGGTGGCCAGGACCATTCCGCTCCTCCTTATGTTGGCCAACCGCGCGCAGTGCCTAGAACCGACATACCATCCAAGTTCCGACTGCGCCCAATGTTACTTAACTGCGGACTTCTCATGGGATCCGGTGTTTCAACACGGCTAGGCCGTTGGCCTAATTTCATATTAGTGAATTAATTTCTACTTCTACCATGATGGTGCGAGTGTATACCTTGTATTTATAGGGTCCTAACGTAAAATATAATTTGATTCGTAAATACTAATTTCAAGTAGAATGTAATCATCCCTATACCGAAGAAAGCAGGAGCTGACAGATGTGAAGATTACCGTACAATCAGCATGATCACTCATGCTATAAAGATCCTGACTAGAATAATTTACAAGAGGATGGAAAGACAGATAGAAACCGAGTAGGGTGAAGACCAATTTGGGTTCACGAGAAAAGTAGGAACAATAGAAGCTGTACTAAGTCGTAGGCTGGTCTTGGAATGTCAAATAAGGGAAAATAAGAGAATATTGTTGGCATTTGTAGACTTAGAAAAGGCATTTGATAACGTTGATTGCAGTAATTTGTTTGAAATTTTGAAAATGATTGGAATAAAGTGTAGGGATAGGAGGGTGCTCTACAACATATACAGAAACCATACGGCAGTTCTCGAGCCGAAGGACATGAGAGATAAGCTGGTATTCAGAAAGGTGTAACGCAATGCAGCAACTTATCGCCCATACATTTTAATCTATACATTGAACAAGCAATGCAGGAAATTACAGAAAATTGTAAAGTAGGACTAAAGACTCAAGGAGAAAAAAATTCAACTCTGAGATATGCTGATGGCATCGTCATCTTAGCCGATTCGCCAGAGGACTTGAATGCGTTTTAAAATGGTATGTACTCCGTATTGAGGAAGTGCATCCGTGGCCTAGGCGACAGCACGCCGGTCTCGCACCGCTGTGTCCGTGGTTCAAATCCCGGTCACTCCATGTGAGATTTGTGCTGGACAAAGCGGAGGCAGACAGGTTTTTCTCCGGGTACTCTGGTTTTCCCTATTGAAATTTTATTCCGGCAACACTCTCCACTATCATTTCATTTCATCTGCCGTTCATTCAATCATTGCCCCAGGAGAGTGCGACAGGCTTCGGCAGCCAGCACAGTTCATATCCTCGCCGCTAGATGGGGGCTTCATTCATTCCATCCCTGACCCGGTCGTTTG
Source organism: Meconema thalassinum (assembly GCA_946902985.2). Lineage (NCBI taxonomy): Eukaryota > Metazoa > Arthropoda > Insecta > Orthoptera > Tettigoniidae > Meconema > Meconema thalassinum. The sequence goes on from OX336396.1 coordinate 170,174,187, forward strand.
ACTGGAAGTAGGCTGTGGATTTTCATTTTTTTTTTCGTCTTGAGGAAAGGATTCATGCTGAAAATAAATAAATAAATAAATGTAAAACGAAAATAATGAAATGCAGCCGAAATCATTCAGAAACCCCTGTGGTCATAAAATTGGCAGGTGAAAAGCTAAATAAAGTATTATATATTTTTACTTAGGAAGCAAAATAACTGGTGATGGACAAAGGAAAGTTGTTGTAAAATGTTGGTTGGCTCAGGCAAGGAAAGCATTTACACAGAAAAGGAATATGTTGGCATTGAATATAGATTTAGATCAGTTATGAAAGCCGTTGTCAGGAGCGTGGCGCTCTTTGGAAGTGAAACTTGGGCTGTTCGCGCAGCAGAAATGAGGTGAACGGAAGCATTTGAAGTTTGGTGTTACAGTAGAATGATGCACATTAGATGGGTAGATAGAGAAACAAATGAAGAGGTATTAAGACGAGTGGGAGAGGAGATATTTATGGTGACTGCTAATGAAGAGAAGAGACAGGCTGGTAAGTCACATGCCAAGACACCCAGCTATAAAAACTTTAGTAATGGAAAGAAGGTTTGAGGACAAGAACTGTAGGGGTAGACTAAGGTTAGAATAAGTTAAACAGATTGTCTCAGATGTAAGGTGAGGTAGCTATGTAGAGATGCAACGATTAGCTCAGGACAGTGAGGAATGGAGTGCTGCATCAAACCTGTAAAAAGACTGAAGACTCAAACACACTCTGCAATATAGCGTGCTTGTTGAGGAGTTGTTCAAGGTGTTGAGCGAAATGCCGCTGCTAAATTAGCCCCTTCGTATAGCTGCACAGGCAATACTTGTTACATCTACGTGAAGCAGCGTAAGGGAATACTAGTAACACATGCGAAGTGAACCGATGTCTTCAAATTCAACAGAATTTTGTTATAAGGCGGATTTTTGGAAAAGATTATAATTTCCTAATATTATTCAGATAATGAGACTATCAACATGGAAATGTATGATAATGTCTGATTCTGAAAAGTACACAAAATCGGAAGATGATTGTTCTATAGTAAATTATTAACAAGTTCAAAAATCACTCGAATATATTAGAAGATATGCTTGAAAACAAGATGTTCAGGAAAGAACATATAGCCTACTTTCTCCTGAATGTATTGGTATAGTTATAACTCTTTGTCTTTAACACCTCCTGTTTCCTTCCTATCCGAAGTGCAAATTGGCACACTGAATTCGAGCAGCGGCGTTCAAACCCTAGTTTATAATTTACCCCAGCATTTTGCAATTTCATCAGCAAACACTCCCAATAACGTAGGAATTCAGTATATTAGCACCGACTACTTACAATAATTGAAACGTCGTTGGTCTAAACGTATCACTGGCAGAAACACATTTAATATACCTGCTGCACAGCTAATTGTTAATCGCGCCTACCCCGTGGGGGGCGAGTTCGCTCTATACGCAACGAGAGGAATTTTTTCAATTACACCGTACGCATGGGTTCACTAACAGACCGGTATATAGCGCAGTTCCCATTTAGTAGGCCGTGGTTAGCTCCGGCATAGTTCCACTGGTTGCTAGTAGATGTTATTCGAGCAGATCCAGTGGAGAATATTGTTTTAATGAAATATATATTTTCCATTGCAAAATGTACAATATACCGCTCAATTTTATAACGTCCTAGTACTCAAGAAACAATAAATATAAAAACGTCAAACAACAAAATACAACTCTGATAGGTTCTGAACCACGGTCGGCCGGCTGAAAGACCAAAGCTCTCACCACCGAGCCAATCATGTTCTCCCAAGTTAAACGTTATAAATTGATTTACATACAACGTCTTGGCAAATAATGACTTTGACTAAACGATTTCTTCACTGGAATAAATATCCATTATAACCCATTTCATTCAAAGTTCGTATTATTTCTATCAGTAGGCTATATTGCATGCAACATACTAAAATTAGTAAAATATAGGTCAGAACGAGAGATCAGCTGCCATCTTGTCTAGTAAAGGATACGGCTCAGCGTTTTAAAGTCACTTCTGCACTATAATATTACAATATAAACTTTTAATTTTGGACGGGCCACGTCCTTTAGAACAGTTTATACGATTCTCGGTTCGATAATCAGAACTGGTTGGTCCCATGTTATGGATTATAAAGTTTGCATAATTCACACGGCCGGCATCCTGAAATGTTACGGCTGATGACCTTGTAGTTTGGGCACAAGACGCGTACCACACGAAGGTATGTTTGTACCAAATTTGGTTAAGATCCGATGATTAGTTTGGACGTAATTTAATTTTATATTTTAACAATTTGAGTGTCCGCCATTAAGTTTTGGTACGGAAGGCGGCAATATAAAACATGACACTGAGGTGCCCTTTGCTAGTGCTACCTCTGTACCAAATTTCATTCAATTCGGTTTCGTCGTGTTTGAATTGATAGGGGGGACAGCCATGCATAGTACACACACATACACACACACACACAGACACACAATGTTTTGGCCCTGTGTAGATCTCATAAGTCTACTTTCATGGCGTGGTGGCTCAGCGGTCTAGCTGTATGCCTTTCACCAAGGCGGTCCGGGTTCGATTCCCGGTCAATGCATGTGAGATTTTCGAAGCGAAATGCCATGTCCTGTGGTTCGGATTCCACGTAAAAAGGAGGTCCCGTGGCTCATGATCTCGCGATTAACGGTCACGTTAAACTACAAGCTTGCTTCTACTTTCATATTTTGCAAAAATCGAAAGTAGGCTAAAAGGAGAGTCATTTTTTATTTAGAAATATTAGTTTGGAACGATTTAATGAAATAAACATTTCGTAATAAAACTAGACCAAAATGGATATTAAGTACATTCCAAGGACCGAGGTAATAATACAATTTTAAAGTGGAGAATTGAGAGAATGGTATTCAGTGCTCACGTCTACCATATGACGTCATCCATTTGTGGATGGGAAAATAAAGGGTAAGTGCGTACGCAATTTGATCCTTAATCTTATCAGTACGGTGCCTTTCATCTCATAAAAAAATGAACAGTTATTATAAAATAAAATTGAATTTAGAGAAACTTCGGAAGTTAACGTCATAATTTCAAATACTCTATCCACACTCACCTAAGTACACGGGGCTAAATGACCAGGATTTTCAGGGCCCTCAAATGAAACAACAACAACTTTAGCCATTTTCAAAATGTCAAACTACTTAATCCAATCAACTTTATCAAAAGGCTTTTCTACTGTAGGTTTAAATGCCTTATGCTACCTTCCAAGATCAGCTTATGACATAGTACAGCTTCCCTATTTCCTACGTTTCTCCTGAAAACAAATTGGTCTTCCTCCAACTCAGTTTCTATCTGTCTTCTTCTTGTAAATTATTCTAGTCAGGATCTTTGAAGCATGAGTGATCAAGCTGATTGTACGGTAATCTTCACATCTGTCAGCTCCTACTTTCTTTGGTATAGGGATGATATCATCCTCCTTGAAATCAGAGTATTTGCGAATAAAAGTATATTTTACATTAGGGCTCTATAAATACCGGGTTTACACTCACTCCATCATAATTCTTTCCTTTAATCCCTTCAATTGGTAATTGAATAGGAAATCCGAACTGTGTAAAGTGTGTATGTCGCTATCATGTATAAAACAAGTACAACTGAGTGTATTTCTGTGCTAAGTAGAAATTAATTCACTAATATGAAATTATAGCAGCCATCCACGGTATTTGAATGACGAAAATTTACCTATAGCCTTCGTGATCAATCCTGTGACACGTCCAAGAACATATAGCTTGTAGGTGCCAGAAGCAAACAGAAAGAACGCCCCCAGCGAGACACTGACTATGTCTGTCGAGTAAGTGAGATAGTTTTAGCAGTGTCCATAGGATGAGGTGAGACCGAGTCGTTCACAGTTCACTAATATCAACAGAATCATAAGTCGTGTTAACATAGCTGTCGACATGAATTATTTCCCTGATATCAACTGGGACGTGTGAGACAGTAATACTGACTGATTTCATGTAGAATATCAATTTAGAGATACGATGTTTGATGCTTTTCAGTCGGTCAACACGATTGTACCCAATTGTGATGGTTTATTCCCTAATCCTGAAAAAATACATGAGATTAATAACTACACTTGGATGACCAGTTTCGATCGTCAAGCGATCATCATCAGATCCATTACACATAGGCTTTAAAATCTATGTGTGAGAGTATGGGTGAGAGTATTTTTACAATATGTAGACATATTTAGTTGCAGTATTAGATAAAATAATGCAACTCTTCAATATTTGTTAGTTGTAGTCTATGTGATGTTTTGTTAAGATACTGGAACTGGTGATTGACCTCCAAAATTTGCTTGTTTTGAGTGAATATGTGATTGTTGTTAAATGGTTAATTCAGATTGTATTGTACAAGCTAATCATCTGGTTTGTCTTGCACGGTCCTAAAATGAAAATAGGCTAAAAATAGCATGCACTAGAATTGTATTTGTTAGTTATTTATGTTTTAAGGGATGGAATTACGAGGTCATCTGCCCCAAAGAAGAATTATATTTATATACTTATCTCAGTAGAGCTATCGCCGAACAGCAGTTGTCTTGTCTCCAGGCCAACCGTGTAACGAGATTCAAGTTACGAATCGTGTTATAAACACCAAAAACGCGCTACAATCGTAGCTATTATATTAGGATGTCTCATAACTAATGCCGTTTTTTAAATTTGGTGTTTTATACGGTAGAATTGATTTTCTTTGGTTCGCCATACTATTTACAGGAGGCCACGACTAGAATTGCGTATATTGCGAGAATGTATCATCAAAAGACACCATGCATCGACAAATTAGGAAACTTGGAAAATCAAACAGAAGCTGTAGATCTGCATCTGATGAATTGACCCCTGATCAGGCTCAGCGTAGAGTGGATATCTGTCGTCAGTTTATTGGTAACCCCATGGATGATAGAACTATCAGGAGAATTGTCACATGTGATGAAAAGTGGGTCTATTACCGCAACGCTGATCCCTCGAAAAGTAGTTTAGTCCCAGTCTACGTGCCAAAGTCATCGTTAAAAAGGATTGGTTCGGCCCCAAGGTGATGTGTGTCTGGTGGAATTTTCAAGGAGTGATTCACTGGGAGTGTGTTCCAAACATGCGTGCAATCAATGTGGATCTTTATTCTCAACAACTGGAACGAGTTCCTGAAATTTTGAGACGGAGATGCCCAGCTTTAGTTAACCGAAATAGAGTTCTCTTGCAGCAGGACAATGTGAGACCTCATACTGCACGAACAACCATGGCAAAAATTCAGGAATTGCGAGGAGTCGAACTGCTACCATATGCAGCAAACAGCCCTGATCTTGCGCCTTTAGATTACTATATTTTTGATCCATTGCCCTTTACTTGCGTGGAAGAAATTTCGATAATAGTGAACCACGTTTAGTGGTTTAGCTGCCAAGCAAGTCACACGCTACGGCACCAAGCTCCACAACCACGACATCAAATTGATGACCAACAGCCTTCCGCCACGACTATAATTCATCAGCCGCTTGCAAAACATCAACGCCAGTTGACGCCTGCCACGAAGCTATCTTCCCCCACCATCGCCTAACGTCAAGCTTACCAGCTAAACCCTTCATCTCTCACCGTCCCAAGTTCACCAAACATAGCAGCTCTCCAACCCCGTTGCCCTCAATTATCCGATCGCAGCAAGACTCCCGCTCATTCATCCCCCACCACATCTATTGTCAAGCGTTCCCAACAATCATACTCTGCTCGCTCATTGTCACGGCACCAACCGTTTCACTGGTAACCTTGAACGACAGAGTCATCCCCATTCAACAGTCCTTGGGCAAGGCCTTACTCAACTTACGATTTGCCACGGCATTTGACCACTAAATTATAAATCTAAATTTCCCCACCAGTTTTAAGTCTTCACCAGTCATGGAAAACCGTTCCAACTCTCCCCTACCTACACCGGTCCGCGGTACCTTCCCAGAATTTAACTTTGGGGAGCTGCTGTGGTACAAATCACCCAACAGACGCGCACCCAAGAGCTCGCTGGTAGGCATCCCCCCCCACCGCCCCGCCCCCCACGCCCCCCACGCCCCCCACCCCCAGTATTACATACCCACACCTACAAATCCTCCAAGGAACAATAGTCAACGTGCTCTCACCCATTGCGAAGTTCAAATTGAGGAACTTCGCAACCACCACATAGCCATCACATCCACCGGTGACATACGTCTCACCTGTATCAGGAAGGCTCTCATGAGCCACCCTGCCATACCCACAGTCACACTTATTAGTCATCACTCAACAACAACTGAAACAGCACAGACAAACGCAAACAAGCACACGACACTCACACTCAAACCGAAACATCTCCCACACAATCAACCGAGCAGGGCACACAAACACACAGAAATCCACCCTCTACCTCCCCCAAATAGACTCAAACTCTGCCGGTCATATCAAAAACGGACATAAAAACCAAACATACGCAAACAGAAGTCTTCGAGACCGCCAAACACGAGCAAACTCAAACGCAAACAAACACAGGAATCCGCTTCACGCAGACAACGAAACGCAAAACAAAAAACACGGAGACACAAACAGATCATGCCAAACAGCACCTATCACGAACACAGCCCCTTCCCGACGTCCCAGCCACGCACACAACTGAAACACACCAAACTCCTCCCATTTCAGCCCCAGAACATCCACACGTGCTGTAGTTCACAACATCACAGAACAGCCGTCGCCCCCCATAAAGAAACCCCAACAACCCAAACCAGTCACACGGACATCGCGACGCCAACCACCGCAAGCTCAACACTGCACACTAACATTCCAGTGCTTCAAGTGCCAATGCCTGCACCATGACGCTGCTAAATGCAAGTATGACACCTGCTGCATCAGATGTGGAGGTCCTCACCGCCATGCTGACTGCAAGGTACTCAGAGACAGCCCCACGTGTGTTAACTGTGGAGGCGCACATGCAGCGTCATATCAATGGTGCCCATTCATCAAGAAAACATCTAAACTATGACAGAAAGCACACAGAACCAACCAAACACACACAAACATCCCATCGTTACTCTCACTTCAAACATCTCCCCCCTCTGCACCCGCACATGCCACTGCACTCACGCAATTACTCCATGTACTACAACCATCAGCCATCACCCTAGCATAGCCATAACACTCCATTCAGATTCAATCACCTAGCTCAAGACCCTCACCCAACTCAACGCGGCCGGGTGTGACAGCCGCAGAGGACTGACCAGGCCGGACTGCGCCCGACTACCCGAAACTCCCAATTTACAATAAAATCTCCCCAAAACAGTTTTACAACACAGCTACACACCCAAATTACATTAATTCAACAAAAAATTACATCAATACTAGGAAATACACCAAACAGACCTAAAAGAAATAGCCAATCACAGCACAGCATACATCCCGCCACGCCACCTCCTTCAAATACAGCACGCCGCTCAACAATCTTCACATACGCTAAACCAAGTTCCCCCACAGCGAGGTTTATTATTATTATTAATATCAAGTATAATTCTAAAATTCGTACCTACAGTACTATAGGTCTATCCACTTTTTCATACTACAAAACCAACCCACTAGCGGTTTTTCTTCCTTCCTAAAGCTTTACTTAACAATTTAAAAATCTTTTCTAGTATTATTATTATTACTATTATCAAAGTGCTGCTGCTGATATCCAAATCACCCATGGCGCGCGAGTGTGTGAGGTCTGGAGTGGACAGGGCATTACAGCAGTCTAAATAAGTTTAAACAACGAAGTCAAACGAGTTAACAGATCAAATCTACAAACATTAAAAGCTAAAAATAGAAACTTAACTCCCCAACGTCAACATGAAATTACAACAACTTGAACCCACGAAAGTAGCCGCCAGAGCGACTGCCGGCAACTTCGCGGCTGACAGCTGCCCCAGCGGGCTGTGTTTGTTTATTAAAACTCACTATTATACAATAAATGAAATATTAAACCCCTTGCAATTTTACAGCTGCAGGCAGAGGAGCGTATTGACGCACTGCTACCTAGCCCAAATTCAAGACACTAGTGAAGCTGTGGAAGTGGGTCTCGCCGAATTCTTCGCATCAAAACCCAGAGACTGGTACCGTCGCGGGATAAGAAACCTCGCTGAAAGATGGCTCAAGACCATAGAATCTGACGATCCCTACTTTGAGGAATAATTCAACTTCTTTTCAGAAGAAATTCCAAATCAAATTTTCTTTAAAATTCGACATTACTTATATTAGAGCACAATTTAAACCTCAACACAGTGATCAGAATCTGATGATGGCCGCTTTAAGGCCGAAACGATAAATTGACCCATTATAATAGTTATTTATTTTATTTATCGTATGGCTTTTAGTGCCGGGAGTGTCCGAGGACATGTTCGGCTCGCCAGAGGCTGTAGCTGCCTAGAGCGGACACACATAGGGTGAGCTACAAATCCCGTTCAATTTCAAATAGTTCCAAATTTCTCTACCAGATGTCACTGACACCTAGTGGTGAACTTTGGAACTTTGATAGAGCGTTACAACGAAATCTAACCTAGAAATTTAGCTTCACACTAGTTTAGTTAGTGGAAGGATCTTTTACATGCCATAAATCTATGACATGGGACCGCCGGCTTTACTTCCCCTCCGAAGGAAGGCATACTGAAGGATTTTAAGGCTCCTAAAAAATTCGACGACTTCGGCCGGATTTGAACCTGCGATCTTGGGCACAGCATTCGGCATGCTACCAACTACGCAACCGAAGCCGCTATTATAATAGTGATAATCAACAAATGCATGTATTTCTTTTCCAGCAGTGTTATTTTCATATTTTATACATTGTATCCCGCCCAACCATTGGGTAAATTTGTGTTGACCGACTGAAGAGCTATAATTGACATATTGTGTAGGCAACACTGAAAGAATGGTTTCAAAACTTTACCGAGTTAAAGGATATCCATTTCATTATTTTATTTTATTTATTGATTTATTTATTTTAATTATAAATGTATTATACAGTCTTCTCTTATCAAACATTTGTTCTTAGGCTTAAGCATAACGTAGAACGTGCAGCTATAAAGGTCAGACGAGCATATCGCAGCGCGCTGTCACAGCATATGTCATTATTAAGATAAGGAAGTGCTGTTGGATTGATGCTTCGGACTTTCGACCCTAAGCTCAGCGAGCTGCCTCTACGCGCCGCACTGCCGGCCGCACTTTGAGTGAAAGACCCTGTATCTTAATTCTTAATTGCGCTGAGGAAGACCTCACTGTCAGGTCGAAATATGTACCCATCCTATAATATATAATAGATATGTTTTAATTCAAGTATTGATTGGCGTATACTTAAAACCTTATAATTCTAAAACAGCGGCGTCCAGCCTTTGCACGCTCGGCGTGCTAGCTCCTGACTCTCTGGGCTGGGCTGCCTGCCCTGACTGCTGGCGCCGTGACAGCTCTTCGCCGCGTCTGAGAGAGTTAAGTTGGAACCACTAGCACACCGGACGTAATGTAAACAAACAACAAACAAACAAACTGTTTGTCCAATGTGTTGGTTGTCTGACACATTTATTAGTGTTTGGCATTAAAACAAAAAGAAATAGTGATATGGTATCATGGAACTCATTTAAGGCATTGCAATTTCGGTCACTTTACTGCTTTTAGCCTATTTTCACATTTAAAAAAACTGATGAAAAAGTAGTTATATGAGCGATCACCCGGGCAGATGTCTGTCTGTTAATCTGTCCTTCTGACTGTGTGTCTCCCCATTCGCTTATCAATTCAATTCCTAAAAGGCTGCAGCTATCGAATCCAAATTTGGTATGAGTAAATATCTATACCTGAATATATCACGGCCATATTTTAAAATTTCGTCAGCGTTACCAACTGCTGAAAAGTCACAATTGAAATTTGAGCTCTATGTTGGATATCTCAGAAGTTATGCATGCGAACTATTCCAAAATTGGCACACATGCAATAACATTCCAGATTAATTTTCAGTAGGCCTTACATTACAGTGTTGTTAACATGATTCGAAACTTGCTGATAGGTGCAGTTTTTAAATGCATGTAACTTCTATACTATTCAATTGGATTTCTTACAAATTTCGTAAGTGCTATGTGTATCATAACACATATGACTATGCGAATTCGTAGGAGAAACCAGGGCTGCCAATTGTTAATAAATGCTCTCTTTATAATTTTATCCTAATAACCAACATATCACAAAGTATACATGTCAACAGCTCGAAACTTTACACACATATAGCACCTGGCATTCTGCTTTCATTTGGAGTAACTAATATACGTCACTGCTGCAACATGATGCTAAGACAGCTGATTGGTCTAATTTTAAAAGCGTGTAACAAATGGATTTCAACCAAATTTCGTATGTGCATTGTGTACCATAACTGATAGGACTAGGAGCCAGCCGGGCTCCCAACTGTTAATAAATGCTCTCACTGTATTTTAGCCTATTTTCATTTATGAAAAAATAGGCTTATGAGATCACCTTTTGTCCGTGTGTCTGTCTGTGTGTGCGTGTGTGTGTGATGGTGTTTGTGAGATGGTGTGTGTCTCCCCCCCCCCCCAATAAATTCTAAACGGCTGGAGTGATTTCAGTGAAACTCGGCAAGTCCATAGCACTATTCCGGACGACCCCGACCGTGCCCATCAATTTTATGTTACGTCTCACCAATCCAACATGGCGGCTGTGCGAAATATTTCACCAGCATTCAATATCTCCGAAACTATTACAGATATCACCCCGGAACATTTTACGGTGATAAAGGGAACTACTGGAAGTTCACTTATGTGACCTTTGAAAACCTGGTAACTACAGAACCAACATGGTAGCCAAGCGAAGTTGCGACTTTTAAATAGACGTTCCTCACGATTTAACCAACCAAACGCAATAAAACTTGGTACAGTATATGTTTATACACATTGTAATGCACCGACATATAACTTCGTTCAATTGTTTACATAACCTCAAGATGGTGGCTGTGCTAAATATTTCACCAGCATTCTATATCTCTGGAACTATTAGCGGTATCACCCTGAACATTTGTACGGAGATAAAGGGCACTACTGGAAGTTCATTTATAAGTCTTTCAAAAACCGGTTAACTACAAAACGAATATGGCGGTCAAGCGAAGTTGAGAATTTTAAATAGACCTTTCTCGCGATTTAACCAACCAATCGCAATGAAACTTGGTACAGGAAATGTTTATACACATTGTAATGCACTGATATCTAATTTAGTTCAATTGTTTACATAACCTCATGATGGCGGCTGTGCGAATTTTAAAATAAAGTTTTTATATCTTGTGTCGTAATCATGCGATCAAAGTGAATGTTTGAATAATGAACCTACGCAATAATTTTCCTTTAATGGTACATGACTCTATGGCCTATACATATAACAATCCAACATGGCGACCATCCGAAATATTTAGATGGATCTCAATATCTACGAATCTATTGTTGTTGTTTGAGTCTTCAGCCTTTTGACTGGTTTGATGCAGCTCTCCATGCCTCCCTGTCCTGAGCTAAACGTTTCATCTCTACATAGCTACCGCACCCTACATCCAAGGCAATCTGTTTAACATATTCTAACCTTGGTCTACCCCTACAGTTCTTGTCCTCGACCCTTCCTTCCATAACTAAGCTTGCTATTCCTGGGTGTCTTAGTATGTGTCCTACCAACCTATCTCTTCTCTTCATTAGCAGTCGCCAGAAACATCTCTCCTCTCCCACTCGTCTTAATACCTCTTCGTTTGTAACCCTATCTACCCATCTGATCTTCATCATTCTCCTGTAACACCACATTTCAAATGCTTCAATTCTCCTCTTTTCTGCTGCACCAATAGTCCAAGTTTCACTTCCATAGAGCGCCACACTCCAGACAAAGGCTTTCAAAAATGACTTCCTAATACCTAAATCTATATTCGATGTCAGCAGATTCCTTTTTTGTAGAAATGCTTTCTTTGCCTGAGCCAACCTACTTTTTATATCCTCTTTGCTTCGTCCATCACTGGTTATTCTGCTTCCTAAGTAACAGAAGTCTCCTACTTCCTTCAGCTTTTCACCTGCCAATTTGATCTCCATAGAGGTTTCTGATTTATTTCGGCTGCATTCCAGTATTTTTGTTTTACATTTATTAATTTTCATCATGAATTCTTTCCGTAAGACTGAGTCCATACCATTCAAAAACTCATTCAAATCCTCAGGCTTGTCGGCCAAGATGACGATGTCATCAGCAAATCTCAGAGTTGAAATTATTTCTCCTTGAATCTTCACTCCCACTTTACATTTTTCTCTAATTTCCTTCATTGCTTGTTCAATGTAAAGATTGAAAAGTATGGGTGATAAGTTGCAGCCTTGCCTTACACCTTTCTGAATACCAGCTTCTCTCTCATGTCCTTCAACTCGAATGACTGCTGTCTGGTTTCTGTATAGATTGTATATCACCCTCCTATCCCTGTACTTTATTCCAATCGATTTCAAAATGTCAAACAATTTAGTCCAATCAACGTTATCAAAAGCCTTTTCTAAGTCTACAAAAGCCATGAACGTTCTCTTATCTTTCCTTATTCTACCTTCCAAAATCAGCCTAAGACTTAGTACAGCTTCCCTTGTTCCTACATTTCTCCTGAAACCAAATTGGTCTTCGCCCAACTCCGTTTCTATCTGGCTTTCAATCCTCTTGTAAATTATTCTAGACAGGATCTTTGAAGCATGAGTAATCAAGCTGATTGTACGGTAATCTTCACATCTGTCAGCTCCCACTTTCTTTGGTATAGGGATGATTACATTCTTCTTGAAATCAGGGGGTACCTCACCTGTCTCATAAATCCTACACACCAAGTGAAATAACCTGATCAGACCGTCATCTCCTATGCAGCGTAGCAACTCAATCGGTATATCATCTATGCCTGGTGCTTTGTTCCTGCTTAAGTCTTCCAAAGCTCTATCAAATTCTGATCTCAATATTAAATCTCCTTTCGCATCCTCATCAATTTCCTCCTCCCTTTCCATTACATGATTCTCAATCTCCTTTCCCTTATACAAACTCTCTATGTAAGCTTTCCATCTCTCAACCTTTTCTTCCCTATCTGTTAGAGGCTTTCCATTTTTGTCCTTAATATTACAGCACTTAGTCTTCTTTTCCCCAAAAGTATTCTTAATCCTTCGATAAGCTGTGTCTACTTTTCCTAATTTCAGACAATTTTCTATACCTGCACATTTCTCTTTCAACCATTCTTCTTTTGCTTCCTTGCACTTCTTGTTAACCTCATTTCTCAGACGTCTGTATTCTGCTTTCCCCTTTTCATCTCTTACATTCTTGTGTTTCCGCCTTTCATCCATCAATTCTAGTATATCCTGAGTGATCCACGGTTTTCTACCTATTCTTTCTTTCCTACCAATGTTTTCTTCTGCGGATTTTGTTATTTCATTCTTCAAAAGTGCCCATTCGTCTGCAATTGAAGTTTGTTTAGGGTTTTTCATTAGTCCTTCCTTTATACTCTTCTTGAATCTTTCGTTTACATCCTTCTCTTTCAGTCTGTCTATTGCCCACCTTTTTGGCTTTTGACTTTTCTTCAGTTTCTTCAACTTTAATCTGCATTTCATTACAACCAGATTGTGGTCAGAGTTTATGTCAGCACCAGGATATGTTTTACAATCCAAAATCTGGTTTCGAAACCTCTGCTTGACCATAATGAAGTCGATTTGGTAACGCCCTGTATCTCCTGGTCTCATCCATGTGTATATTCTTCTATTGTGGTTATTGAATAAGGTGTTAGCTATGACCAACTCATGCTCGGTGCAGAATTCTACCAGCCTGCTTCCTCGATCATTCCTTTCACCTAATCCGAAACCTCCTACTATCTTCCCTTCTCTCCCTTTCCTACCACAGCATTCCAATCTCCCATTACTATAACATTCTCATCACCCTTGATATACCTCAGAATTTCGTCTATTTCTTCGTAGACCTTTTCAACATCCTCATCATCAGCTTGACTGGTAGGCATATAGACTTGTACCACTGTGGTGCAGGTAGGTTTAGTATTGATTTTTGCTACAATAATCCGTTCAGTATATTGCTCATAATATTCCACCCGCTGTCCAAGTTTCCTACTCAATATGAGGCCAACCCCTGCTTGGCCATTGTTTGATTTAGTGCTAATGACCCTATAGTCTCCTGACCAAAAGTCCTGTTCTTCCTGCCAGCGCATTTCACTAATCCCAACCAAATCCAACCTCAACCTATCCATTTCCCTTTCTAAGTTTTCTAACCTTCCACTTCCTAGCAGACTTCTAACATTCCACGCTCCGATCCGTAGAATGTCAGATTTCCTCTTTGTCACTTCTGTGATGTTAACCCCCTCTCGAGTAGTCCCCACCCGGAGATCCGAACGGGGGACTAGTTTACCTCTGGATTGAAATTTTACAAGGGAGGAGGCCATCATCACATGTAATTATGCATAGAGAGGTGCATATCCTCGGGAATAGCATACGGCTGTAGTTTCCCGTTGCTTTCAGCCGTGCAGCAGGACGCAGTGTAGCCATTATTTGGCTTATATTATCAATATCTTAACCGTCAATAAGACTAGTAAAGAATTGATTTATTCTGAAAGGCTGCTACTCCCTTTCAGAATAAGTAAAGAGCAATTCTACTAACAAAAATACTAACCTTCTACCGTACTAACAATTAAATACCAAAATTCTACTAATGAAAAAAACTACTTAAGTTCCACCAACAACAAATACTACCACTAAAACAGTCTGTCACCAGGCATACTCACATGCACCCTCACACATCACAGTCTACTGAAACAATGAACTATAACTAATAAACAATGCAACTGCTACCAGACACACTCACACACCACAGTCTAATAGAACAATGACATATATCTAATAGACAAACTAACTACCTACTTACAACTAAAACTAACTACATACTTACTGCACTGTTATTTGAATTGACAATATTTACAAAATGCAATTTAGTTAGAAAATACTTACAAAATGTAATTTAGATTCAAAACAGTCACAAAATGCAATTGAGAATAAAAATACTTACAAAATACCCACCCTACACAATATTGGCATTTATCGAAGGATAAAGAAAAAGAACACAATTCAACAGACATTATTTTTAGTTTCCAGTAACCTACATGTTTTAGGCACCGTGTGCTCTTCATCAGCTGTGCACTCAACAGCTGTGACCGATCCAAGGAGAGGTGTGTCCAATACCATGTTTCAAAATTATAAATCTAAGTCAGGTTTAGACTCTGATGTGGGTGATGTTAAGCCCCTTAAAACACCAATCATCATCATCATCGTCATAGTTTAGTGCATAGGTAGGATGTAAAAGTCGTCAAGAAGCGGAAACTCAAATATTTCGGACATGTGATGAGGAATGAAGAATACAGCATCCTACAGTTGGTGATTCAGGGGAAGATCTCAGGACAGCAGAGACCCAGCCGAAGGAGAATCTCATGGATGAAGAACCTCAAGGATTGGTATGAGATGAACACAACGACCGTGTGGCAGACTCGAAGACTAGAATAGCCATAATGACCGGCAAACTTCGATAGGAGGAGGAGATCAAAGATATTTCTCCGTCATTCTGGAAGACACCGCAACAGCCACATGACAATTTGCCGCGGTCGGAACGAGGACGCATTAGTCGTGGCTAAACGCACCTTCCCGGACAGCAGGAGATTCGGATTCGCGGTTATATTTTTTAAAGTCTTGTTCAACAAAAGTTTCATTTGCAGTTCACTATGCACTCGAGTACTTCCCAAGCGGGAAAAAGTAGAACGAGAGTTCTGAGAATTTTTAACAAATTGTAAATACGTTCCCATGTACCATTAAAGGAAAATTATTGCGTAGGTTCATTATTCAAACTTTCACTTCGATCGCATGATTACGACACAAGAAATAAAAACTTAATTTTAAAATTCGCAAAGCCGCCATCTTGAAGTTATGTAAACAATTGAATTTAGTTAGATACCAGTGCATTACAATGAGTATAAACATTTTCTGTACCAGATTTCATTGCGTTTGGAACAATAAATCGCGAGAACGGTCTATTTAAAATTTTCAAATTCGCTTGGTCGCCATATTCGTTTTGTAGTCAACTGGATTTTGAAAGTCTTATGTTCCTTTGAAGTCTAAGTAATTATTTTATTCCTTTTAAAAACATCCACCCTCCCTGTCCTGTCATGCATTTGCCTGTCATACACACTTTGCAAACCCATCACATGTGTACGATATGCTTACATGCCTGGTATCCATTCTGTGGGTGGAATCACACCCAGGAACCTGCTTGCGCGTAAATATGTCCTTGCCCGACTGCACGCTGTCTGATGCAGCATCCACAACAGCGCATGCTTATTGATCTCAAAAAGTAACTGTCCGATTTTCAAAATACTTACATATTTGAACTTTTACGCAGTTAAAACTTTTAGGCTAGCTGTATGAATTTGTGCCGTTCCACTTAAAAATATGGAGTTAGTATCAATATCTCGGTTATTACTCACCCCATGAGAATAAGTAGCCCATTTAAGCCCCTGGGTATCATTCACGAATATGAAAACAGAATACTGATAGCTTTAACGGTTTAGTTCCGTGCAACATCTTAGGTGAATAACCCTGTATAAAATTCAGAAATCAATGTAAGTTTACAGGAAATGTAGACTGTATGACCAGAAGAGATTATTAAAAATATGCCAAGTATGACTTCATACAACCTCCCAGTACAATAAAAAGAAGTGTCTTACTAAATTTATTTCTTTTTTCTTCTTCTTTTACGGTCTCATTGGACCACTTCAGTCAATCATTACTTGGTCCTCTTCTTCAGTAAGTTTCCTTTCCGAGTTGCCCAGTAGCCCAGTAGCTTTTCATTCGCTCTGATCTTCTCAGGTGTTCCTCAGCTGTAAATACCCTTTTCATTGTGTTAGGTTTGTCTATTTTTGCCTGAAATCTTATTTTATATCATTCAGTTTTTTAAATATTTTTGATTTGTTTTGCAAGTCATCCAAGGTTATTTCTAATTCTTTCCTATCTTCTCTAATGTCCTTAATCCATCCTACTTGTTTCATATTCCAAAGTTTCACTACAATTTTCATACCGTACACACGATCAACTCCTCGCAAACTCCACTCTTTCTCCACTTTCTCCCACCCCCACTTCACATCACCACAAGCCCCACCAATTACTCCCATCTCACAATACATAATCATCTACTTCTCAAAAAAAAAAAAAAAAAAAAATACATGCTCCAGGAACTAACAATCCCTGGTTCTAAGAAACCTAGTGGATAACCACTAGACCCCATTTCTTACAAGTAACCATGGCGCGTGCAAATAATAACAGTGTTACCCCAGGTGGTAACCAATCCACCCGTCAACTGACGGCACCCGGGCGTTCGGACTCTGGGGGAACCGGGCAACCACGGCCACAGGGAAAATCGGAGTTCTCTGGCAAACTTCCACATAAGACACCAACATACGTAGGCACTCTAAACATCAACACTCTCATACAGCCTGGAAAGTTGCACAATCTAGTGACAGAACTCGATAGACAGAAGCTTCTAATCCTCGAGCTGCAGGAGACACGTATCACAGATGAAGACACCATGGACTACGGCAATTACCGCTTGTTCAAGAGCAAGACTGACAGGCGCGTTGCTAAAGGCGCCCCACTTCTGGGGATGGCCTTCATGGTCCACAAGACCATAGTAGAATCCTTAGAAGAAGTTACTCCAGTAAACAACAGATTGATGAGCATGCGCTTCCGGTGCGCCAACAAAAAATATACACTGATCAACGCACTAATCAAAGTAACAAAGTAACAAGAGCGATCCACAGTCCGCAGAAAAATTCTGGTCGACCCTTGACACAGTGATGTCCAAAGTCCCCAGGGATGACGTCAAACTCCTCATGGGCGACTTCAATGCACAGATCGGTAGAGAAAAGATGTACAGGAAAACAGTCGGAAACTATCCTGCACATAAATTCACAAATAAAAATGGCACACGACTCATAGAACTCTGCCAGCAGAATAACCTCAAGCTCATGTCAACATCTCTTAGAAAACACCCTAGAAAACAGAAAACCTGGCGTTCTCCAGTCCAGCAGTTAGGCGAGTTCCAAATCGACTATGTGGCAATCTCATATCCAGTACAGAAGGAGATTCATGATGTACAGGTACGTAGAGGAGCCAACATTGACTGACCATTACCTAACCCACGTCAAGGTCAAGTTCACCCCAAAGAGAACTTTCTGTAAGAAAACCCCCCTACCAAAATTTGACACAAAAAAGATCGCAGACTCTGGAGTGAAGGAAGCCTGGGAAAAAGAACATGCCAATGACTGGCAAAATTTCCACCGAAAAATCATAGAAACAGCACAAGCTCTCATTCCTTTGAAGAAGAATTCCAAACATCCTTGATGGGATGTTGATTGTGAGAATGCACTCATTACCAGGAAATTGGCATATCAGAAATACAACAGTAAAAAATCCCCAGAAAATTTACAGACTTTCCATGAAACACGAAAAGCAACCGCAAAAATTATCAGACAATCCAAGAGGAGATACCTGAAGGAACAGTTGGACTCCATTGAGGACAACTTCCATAACTACAACGTAAGGGACTTCTACAGAACGTTTGCAGGACACATCCGAGGGTACACACCACCAAACCTTTGCTTCAGAAAATGTGATGGAAAATTAGCACTAACGAATAAGGAGAATTGCAAGGTGATGGCACAATACTTCTCTGATCTTCTCAACTGTCCAGAACCAATAGAGAGATTCTCAGAGGATGAACCTACAGTCAAGAACGCAGACTCATTACCTCAGACACAAGAGAAAGTTCACAGGCACATCATCAAACTTAAGAACAACAGGACATCTGGTGAAGACGGCATAGTGGCCGAACTACTGAAAAACCTAGGGCCACACTCACTTAGGGAACTCACACAGATTATCACTGACATCTGGACATCAGAAAAGCTACCAGATGAGTGGAAATGTGCATTGATCCACCCATTACACAAAAAAGGCGACCGCTCTGACGTAAACAATTACAGAGGCATTTCACTATTACAAGTTACGTACAAGATCCTCTCAGCGTGCCTACTCCAAAGGGCTCGGGACCAACTGGAACACAAGATTGGCGAGTACCAGGCGGGATTTCGTCCTGGTCGCTCCTGCGCGGAACAAATCTTCAACCTAAAAAGTATATTGAAAATCAAAGCCCTCAGGAATACTCCAGTTATATGTACCTTCGTTGACTTCAAGAAGGCGTATGACTCCATTTACCGTCAGTCATTGTTCAACATCTTACACGAGCAAGGTTTGGATAGCAAGACCTTGCGATTGATCAAACAGACACTGACAGACACGACATCAAAAGTGAAATTCTTGAGAGAAATCTCAGAACCATTTCAGATCAATACAGGTGTTCGCCAAGGTGACGGGCTCTCTCCGCTCCTCTTCAACCTAGTGCTCAACAAAGTTATCAAGGAATGGGAGAAAGAGCTGAGACTTCCTGGAGGCCAGTGCGACTAGGACGACCAAAGGACGAACTGGAGGTTGGATGTCTAGCCTTCGCGGATGATCTGGCTCTACTCTCAGATAACGAAACCACATCAATCAGACAGATAGAAGTGCTCCAAGAGTGCGCCGAAAAAGTAGGACTACAGATCTCGTTCCAAAAGACAGTTTTTCTGTTCGAAATTCGACATACAGAATTTAAACACGAAATATGGCAAGATCAATAGAGTCGCCCACTTTAAATACCTAGGTGAAGTGCTTGAACCGACGGGAAAAGAGAAAATCGCGCAGAACACTAGGTTAATGAAAATGAAGAGAGCCTTATACAAGACACAGAGTGTCTACAACAAAAAATGTCTGTCCACATTCACTAAACTTCGTCATTGCAACACGGTTATTAAACCTGAGGTGCTTTATGCTAGTGAGACGTTGACGTTACACACTAAGGGCGACTTGGAAAAAATCCTCACAGAGGAAAGAAAAATAATAAGGAAAATAATTGGACCAAAGCACACAGATGAAGGATACAGGCTTCACTCCAGAGACACCACAGAGAAATTGTCCAACCTCGCAGCAGACATCAGAAAGAGGCGACTAAAATTTTACGGCCACATCAGCAGACTCCCACAAACCAGACTCAGCAACAAAATTCTTAGATACATACAGCGGCTCAAGATTACTACACCCTGGATGATGCAAGTCAAAATTGATCTAGTAAAAGCACAGGTCGACCCAGAAGACGTCATAGACAAAAGCGTATTTAGACACAAGGTATACAAGTGGGAAGTGTTGTCAGAGAAAGCAGCACCTACAGCCCAAGACCAAAGTGAACCGAAGAAAGGAAGAGGGCCTTTAGTGCACGAATGAACTAGTACTGGAAAGACAGGAACAACAAAAAGTCATGATTGCTTCGCGTGGTCTAATAGGCCTGTAACGTGTAAAATAAATAAATAATAATAATAATAATAAAATCAATCAATCTCTCCAACTATCGAAGCTCATCACCCACTCTAACTCCCAACTTCTGAAAACACCAAATTTTCAAATCTCTTACAAAACCATTAAAATTAAAATCTCAAAATTCAACAACTAACGGCTTCACCTACAATAGTACAATGCATTCAAGAGCAATTTTTCGTCAACACCAAATTTTCAAAACTTCAATCTTAGCCAAGAGGTCAAATCATTTCTCCTTCTCCAACTTACACAATCCACCACCACCACCCTTCTCCTATAACTCTCAACCTTCCATTCAATCCCCTCCTCTGGCCCAAGAGATGGTGCGGCCAACTATAGGGGCCCGCCCACCCTCGTTGGGTGGGAATGAAATGACCCTTTCATTATTATTATTACAATTTTTCTAGATAACCTGGTTTCTGGTGTCCTCATGATGTGACCAAAAAAAGAAATCCGTTTCTTCCGAATAGTATCAGTGATGGGCTCCAGTTCTCTGTATACCACTTCATTTGGTACAATCCGCTACTTTCTATCTTTCTGATATTTTTTATTTATGCATGTTCTAGCTATTCTTCTTTCTAGTTTTAAAATTTTGTAGATTCTGTTTTTCTGAGTAACTTTAAAAGGAGTTTCGCTTCCATATGTCATCTCTGGTTGAACCACCTTCTTGTAATGTTTTAACTTTGTTGCGATTGATGGATATTTTCTTTTATATGTAGACCATGTTAATTTTTGGGCTTTTATCATCTTACTAGTTCTTTCTTGCCATGCAGGTTTCTCATTCAAGTTGTAAGTTATAATTTTTCCTAAGTATTTGAATTGCTTCACTATTTTAACTTTCTTGTTATTTACTGTTATGTGATTGATTACAAGAGGATTTGCTACCATTATCTCTGTCTTTTCAAATGATATCTGAAGTCCAATTTTTTGTGTTATATTTTGTAGGCTTAACCCTCTTAGTGCCAAGCCATTTCCTGAAATACTTGCCAAGAATGCCAAGCTATTTTCAATGATCATGCGGACTATTCGAAAAGAAATCATTAATACCCCATTTTCAACGATAGAATCATTACTTAACAGTCATTAATACAATTGATGAATATAAGAATTTTTAAAGAGGAACAATGGATGTATAATCGTTAGTTCAGTGGACATGTAAAAGTCGCTGATGAATAATGCCCTTGAATAATGAAGGAGGTTCCCACAGTAAGAAATGAAGTTGATGAATTTATAAGTGGAGGTTTTTGTATGTAGTTTGGAAGATTTTTATGCCATATATATGAAGATATATGATGAATTTTGGGCCAATTGTTGTGCAATTTTGTGCGTCTTGAGCGAAGTATTTTCCCGCTGAATGTATTGTTCTGGTTCTTTGAAAGTTATTCATATGAAGATACTGTTAAAATTAACAAGAGTGTTAAATAATTTGAGATAAAGATTTTGAATGGAGGTTACCGTCACAAATATTAATAATAATTATTAAACCTTATTAAACCTGAATTTGACAGTTAAATATAACTAACCTTCATTGGTCGATTATATCACCACGATTTGAGTAATTATCAACCGGATAAACGTGTGGTTTAATGTATTTCTTGTATAAATAATATAAACAATATTAATATTGTAAATAATTTTGTAAATATCTTTGATAATAATTTGAAATGATAGTGATTAATAGAGGCGTGTATAAAATTTTCAATTGTCATTTGACATTGTTATAAACAATTTATTATTGTTATAAATAATTAATGAACTTTTGTTATTAACATTAAGAGTTTTGTTATTATACTCTAAACAACGCTAATTAAACAAGTGGTTTGAACAATTAAACATGATTTGGGATTGTTGGAGTAATCCACTGGTGTTTGAATGGAGCATTTAAAAGATTTGCGTGATAATATTTCAGTTGAGATGTGAACATTTACGTGTTTTGAAAAGGAGAGCCAAGCTCTGATGTAACACGCTTATGCTAGGGTTGAACGAACGGGGAGTCCACTTTGACGAAGCAGGTGCATTGCAGCTGGCCCGGACAACTGTATGACAGAGGCCAAGGACGTATCCATAATAGCCTTGTGGCTATAAATAAAATGTTAAGTATATAAACACGCAAAACAATTGATATATGTGTCTCGTCCCAAATCCCGTTTCCATTCCAAGTGCATTATTATTTTTACGTTGCTATGAGCTTGAGAAAGCTGAAACATTGTATGTAGAGTATACAAGTCCTACAGGAGGACATGGTTATATGGACGATGGCTTCTGATTGCCACGTGGATTTTGTTGTTTATTTTTGTTAAATCATTCTTTTTGTGAAATAAATTAATGTGCAGTTTAAAGTTTCTCGTCTTCGTTCTGGTTCATTTTAAATATCATGGTGGAGGTTATTGTGTGGGCATACTTTAAGTGATCCAGTTGACAACCCAGTCCCCGAGATAAATTTAAGAGGTAAGTAAAGGTAAGTATGAACCCCCGTATATTTTGGTGTGTTCCACAATAATTTCTTGTTAACTATTGTGCTCTAATCTCGATAGTGTCTGTCAGTGCCATTTTCATTGATGTAGCTGTGCCGGTGCGTTTGATTATTGGCAATCCGATTGAGGGGGCGGATATCTGACAGCCTACTATCCGGATATCGGGTACATATGTATCAAATAGGTCTTGCGATGGCCTTCCCAGTGTGTACTAGACAGTGTCTTGGTGAAGTGTGCTTTAACCAACTGAAGAGCCCAATAGCACACCGGGGCGAAACGCCGTCATTTTGTTGAGTTATGCCGGAACATTTAGCACAATTTGTGTTTAAATATATAATGGCTCAACGGACAATACATATATTTTCTTTTGAAAATTATATATTCAATGCCAAGGTAAGGTTATAATTGCTTTGGAGTGGAGTTTCGACTCCCATAGTGCACTGGCTTTGCTCGTGACGCGGATACATATGTATCAAATAGGTCTTGCAATGGCCTTCCCAGTGTGTACTAGACAGTGTCTTGGTGAGGTGTGCTTTAACCAAATGAAGAGCCCAATAGCACACCGGGGCGAAACGCTGTCATTTTGTTGAGTTATGCCGGAACATTTAGCACAATTTGTGTTTAAATATATAATGGCTCAATGGACAATACATATATTTTCTTTTGAAAATTATATATTCAATGCCAAGGTAAGGTTATAATTGCTTTGGAGTGGAGTTTCGACTCCCATAGTGCACTGGCTTTGCTCGTGACGCGGATACATATGTATCAAATAGGTCTTGCAATGGCCTTCCCAGTGTGTACTAGACTGTGTCTTGGTGAGGTGTGCTTTAACCAAATGAAGAGCCCAATAGCACACCGGGGCGAAACGCTGTCATTTTGTTGAGTTATGCCGGAACATTTAGCACAATTTGTGTTTAAAAGTCATACCACCTCCCCTCCGCCGCCCTTCCCCGCCACCGCGCTGGCTGTTACACACAACACGCAAGCAGTCCATTAGTGATAGTCAGGTGAACTTAGACGTACGTTGACCTCCAATTGGTCTTGCAACAGATGTGTTCATTCAAAATCGGTAAGTCATTTTCCAAAAAACCTCTAAGGCTCTAAGTATAGGCCCTCAAATTTGAGTTCACGCGTCGAGGTATTAATTGCCGTTTTTCTTCTTCAGAAACCTGGAACACTCCAATAGCCTTTAATGAAACTGGCAAGCAGTTCCCAAGTTACTGTTTTCTTAAGTCAATTCAACTTGTCCGAAGCCAAGATTTTAATTTTCACTTGCACCTTTTTAATATTTGAGACCATTAAATACTTAACTCACTCATTTCAGGTACCACATGCAGAATGAGAGAGAAGGGGAAGCTTTTGCAATTTTTTGCCACTGAATGTCAACAGTCACCTTTTGAAGCTTTACATGTGACTGCCATTTGCCATCAAACCTTACCAGCCACTAAATTTTTGAATTGTTCATTATGGTCCATCTAATCAACACAAGATTCGCTATAGAATGCAGCTTTAATGTGTTTAAAGACATTGAAAATATTTCAATAAAAAGTGTCTACCATAAGCAACAAGTTTTAGGAGTGTCTAATGACACAAGTTAAAATACAGGATAAAATAAGTGACACAAGCTGCTTGGAACATTACATGTTATTTTTAATGATTTTTATTGATGTTAAATTAGTGTTTTTAATGTGTTAATTTATGAAATGTTTTTTTTGTGTCATCAACAAGAATTTCAATGTTATATATATGATGTGTACTAATAGTTGTGGGCTGAGGAAGAAACCACATTACGTTTCGAAACATGTGCCCCTAAAATTATCTTTTGGTAGTAAAGTATTGATTAGGCGGAAAATTTTAAAAGTAATACTTCTTTCATATTTGCATTCACACACAAGCATACGGAGAAATCAATCTCGCGCCAGAAGCCTTTTCATTCACACACAGACTTACAGAGAAATTAATCTCACGCCAGAGGTCTTTTCAATTTTAACTACAAGGCGTGAGTTTACAGCTATCAAACTGAATTTTCCAATGTTCATATGGTCTATGAACATAAGTTCACCTATAGGACTTTCAATATTCTGGAGATCACAAATCCAAGATGGCGGTGACGCGAAGTATAAATATTCACATGGTCGTTTCTCGCAATTTAACCATCCGAGTGCAGTGTCACTTGGCTCAGTAAATCCTTATACAAATGTTAATCCACTGGCATCTATTTTTTTCATTTCTTTCCATAAGATGACAGTTGTGCGAAATTTTAACAATCTTGTTTTTACTTCTTGTGTCCTAATCATGCGATTGAAATTTGAATACTACACGTACACAATACTCTTCATGTAACAGTACATTACTCTAAGACCTACACATATAAAAATGCAACATGGCGACCGTCCGCAATATTTAGTCGGTTCTCAATATCCACGAATCTGTTACAGCAATCAAACTGAAATTTTGTATGTTGATAGAGGCAATTAACATAAGTAGGATATATGAAAATATGCTGTATAGTTCTTCACGGAACTACTTGTTTTACCATAATATCTATAAACAGAAAGTATGCAAGCCAACAGCTCAAAATTTTGCATACGTATTGTATCTGACATTGTAGATTAATTTGGAGCAACAAATATACGCCAGTGCTGCCAACATGATTCTAAGCCTGTTGATAGGTCCAATTTTAAATGCATGTAACTTCAAACGGATTTCATCCAAAATTGGTGCAATAACAGATCAAAATATTTCAGATTAATTCTGAGCAAAAAATACATGACATTATTGCCAACATGATTTTGCGCGCGCCGATAGGTCCAATGCCTAACTGCATGTAACGTCCATACTATCCATTGGACTTCAACCAAATTTTGCACGTGTATTTTGTACCATGAGAGATGGAACTAAGAATATATTCAGAGTCGCCATGACTGCCAACTTTAGTGCTCTATTAGGCTGCGCTATTTCAAGTATATTTCGAACAAATAAAAAACCGTCAATATTACCAACTTAATTTCGTCATTATTCTAGATATGTGTATATAGATTTCTCATTGACATGAATCTTATATTATAGGCTCCTTATTTCGTCACGGAACTACTTGTTTTGTCTTGTTTTCATTTTGTTTTATTTGTTTTCATATTTAAAATACCGTTTGACGTTCGACCGATTAACCACAATAAAACGAAGGTTGTACGAGAGGAAGTGGGACGGGAATGCGAGTGAGAGAGACAGCCATATAGTCTTCCCTCACTATCGCTGTACGACTGTCCGGGCCAGAAGAGCACGCCGGCGTGCTGTATGGACACCTCTGTTCTAAAATGTTGGATACTGTTATTTAACAACCTACTGTATAAAATGCAGGTATGAAGAAATTATTCTCAGACTATTTGATGGCTGTCAACACACCTGGAGTATCTTTAAGTAAATATCATAGCTCTTTTATTTTAACATTGAGGTGATAGAAGCCATTTTTCAGTGTTGCCTAGTTCCAATGAAGAAAGTTTTTCAGTCGGTCAACACAAATTGTGCCCAATTACATTAGGTGGGACTGTTTATATTCGACGATAATTATAACTATTTTATGTTCGAACATAAATATTCTTAAATATCTGTCGAGATTTCGCCAGTTTTATGTATTGAACAGAGAGCATGGGACGCAGAGAATACCTTGTATTTGACCATGGCCTCCTGGAATACCTCACTATGACACTCGCCACGCAGTGAAATTTAAAATAGGGGGCCATGGAAGTGAGCGCAGGTGTGATGCTATCCTCACCTAAATGGTCACACAACTGTTTCTTGAGCTCTGATTGGTGGGTGAAACTGTATCATAATGAAACCTTGTACTATAATGAGCCTCATTATAGTACAGTTTTCTGACATATAATATTTACATTTTGCCAGAGTCGAACATAAAAGTATTTACATTCCCTAACCTGAAAAAAAAACAATTATTACAAAATAATACGCTTTTATGTACACTATGGGGTAGCCTACTTAATTGCATGCCATGTTTCGAACGTCAATCGTTCATCTTCAGATCATGTTCACTTAGGCTTAGTTAATGTACGATGTTTATGAATTACAGTAAGTTATGCAGTAATATATATGCACAAGAACCTCGTTTATCCGGATTACGTGGGGCCGGAACTGATCCGTATAGTTGAAAATCTGGATAATGCGTAAAAAACTAAAAATACCTGTTATATAATCTATTAATATATATTGTTATACCGTTTCTCAATTGTACAAAAAATATAAGAACACTTTTCTTACATTTACGACACGGTTTTATGCACTAAAATAATGTGTGAGTATTTTCTGTTTTACATTTGTATAGTGTTTGCGCGCAGCACGATCACGAAAACGTTTTACTAACATCAGTTCTCAATTCCAGGCAAATGCCGGGACGGTACCTTTGATAGACCATGGCCGAATTACTTCCAATTCTTGTCCTTAACTATCCTTGGCGGAAAAGACATTCTAGAAGAGTCGGTCCAACCCGTAAAAGCAATACAGTCCAGTAAAAATATTTTTTTAATATCTTCGATCCGGATTAATGATGGCCGGATAAACGAGGTTCTTGTGGACATTTTTGTTTGGCTATTCTTTTCTTTCTTTTCTTCTTTTGTCCTCGAAGAACCTCTTCATGCGTTCGCTTCTTTTCTTTCACTCGTCATCGGAAATAATCCGTTTGGGGCTCCTCATTGTTGGTTTCTCCTGAAATGCTTTTCTACTGTCTACTCTCCTAAGTTCTCTTCTGTTGTGGACCATCTGTAGTGTGATTCCAACTTCTGCCACATCCCTTTTCACCTCATCTACCCATTTAGATGTGGCCTTTTACCCCATGATGTAGTTGAAGATCCTTTTGGTCAGTCTGCATTCATCCATTCTCAGCAGGTGTCCGTAGAACTTCAACTTCCGCTTCCTCACTGTGTCCGTGATCTTCTCAATGTATTTGTAGAGTTCTTCGTTTTCCCTCAACCTCCAAGTCCCATCAGCAGTTTTCTGTGGTCCGAGTATTTTTCGCAGAATCCTCCTTTCTTTCTTTTCTAGTTCTTGAAGCACCCCCTTTATTTTTAGCCTATTTTCATTTTATGAAAAATAGGCTATGAGATCACCCTTTGTCCGTGTGTGTGTGCGTGTGTGTGTGTGTGTCCCTAATAAATTCTAAACGGCTGGAGCGATTACAATGAAACTCGGTAAGATCAGAGCACCATTCTGGCCGAAATTTTGTACGGTGATAAAGGGCACTACTAGAAGTTCACCTATGACACTTTCAAAAACCGGGTGACTACAAAATCAACATGGCGGCCAAGCGAATTTGAGACTTTTAAATAGACTTTTCTCGCGATTTAACTTTCCAAACGTAATGAAACTTGGTCCTACAGCAAATGTTTATACACATTGTAATGCACTGGCGTCTAATTTAGTTCAATTGTTTACATAACCTCAAAATGGCGGCTGTGCGAAATATTTCACTGTTATTCAATATCTCCGAAACTATTACAGATATCACCCTGAAATTTTGTACGGTGATAAAAGGCACTGCTACAAGTTTATTTATGTAACTTTCAAAAACGTGTAAAGTACAAAACGAGCATGGCGGCCAAGCGCATTTGAAGCATTTTAATAGACTTTTCTCGTGATTTAACTCTCTGAGCGCAGTGAAATGTGGTACAGTAAATGATTATACATATTGTAATGTACTGGCATCTAATTCAGTTCAATTGCTTACATAACCTCAAGATGGCGGCTGTGCCAAATTTTAAAATTAAGTTTTTATTTCTTGTGTCGTAATCATGCGATCGAAGTGAAAGTTTGAATAATGAACCTAGGCAATGATTTTCCTAGAATGGTACATAACTCTATGGCCTATACATATAACAATCTAAAATGGCGAGCATCCGAAATATTTTGACGGTTCTCAAAATCTACGAATCTTTTACAGCAATCAAACTGATGTTTTTTATGTTCTTAGAGGCTATGAAGTAAGTTCACCTATAGGACTTTCAGTATGCTGGTAAGCACAAATCCAACATGGCGGCGACGCGAAGTATAAATATTTAAATGGACGTTCTCGCGATTTAACTATCCGAGTGCAGTGAAATGTTGCACGTTAAATGCTTATACAAATGTTAATCCACTGGCATCTAATTTATTTCAATTGTTTGCATAACCACAAGATGGCAGCTGTGCGAAATTTTAAAATCTCGTTTTTACTTCTTGTGACCTAATCATGCGATTGAAGTTTGAATATTACACGTACACAATAATCTTAATGTAATAGTGCATAAATAACAAGAAGTTCCGTGAAGAACTATATAGCCTACTTTTCATGCCAATGATTATTCTACAGTATATGAACCTATCTAGAATAATGACGAAATTAATTTGGTAATATCGAAATATCTAATTAGTTCAAAATATACCTGGTACAATGTAGCCTAATAGAGCACTACAGTTGGCAGCCCTGGTGACTGAATATATTCTTAGTTCCACCTCTTAAGGTACAGAATACAAAATTTGGTTGAAGTCCAATGGACGTTACATGCAGTTAGACACTGGATCTATCAGCACGCGTAAAAGCATGTTGCCAACAATACCATGCGTGTGCTGGTCAGAAATAATCTGAATTATTATGATATCTTGTTGTGCCAATTTTGGATGAAATCCATTTGTTAGTATAGAAGTTACATGTATTTTAAAATTGGACATATCAGCAGGCATAGAATCATGTTGGCAGCACCGCCTTGTATTAATTACTCCAAATTAATCTAGAATGTCAGGTGCTATACGTGTGCTAAGTATAGAGCTGTTGGCTTGCAGACTTTCTGATACATTGATATTAGGGTAAAAAGAATATAGATAGCATTTATTAACAGTTGGCAGCCCTGATTGCTCTTAACAACACTTATAGTCATATCTGTTATGGTACACATTGCACATACGAAATTTGGTTGAAATCCAACTGATAGTATAGAAGTTACATGTATTTAAAAATTGGTGCTATCAGCAGGCTTATAATCATGTTGGTAGAACTGACCTATTTAAGTTACTCCAAATTAATCTAAAATGTCAGAATATACGTGTGCATAGTTTAAAGCTGTTGACTTGCATACTTTCTGATATATTGGTATTTGTATTTTAAAAAAATAGAGAGAGCAATAATTAACAGTTGGCAGCCCTGGTGGCTCTTAAGAATACGCTCAGTCATATCTTTTTATGTACAGATATTACATACAAAATTTGGTTGAAATCCAGTTGATAGTGTAGAAGTTATATGCATTTAAACATTGGGCCTATCAGAAGGCTTAAAATTATTTTGGCAACACTGTCATGGTTGGCCTCCCGGAAATTAAACTGAAATAGTAATATCTACATGTGTGCCAATTTTGGAATAGCTCCCATGCATACCTTGCAAGATATCCAACATGGAGCTCAAATTTCTAGTGCGTTTTTACAGTAGTTGGTAGCACTGACATCATTTTCAAATATGGACGTGAGCTATTCCGGTGCACATCTTTACTCATACTAAATTTGGTTTTGATTTCTGCAGCCGTTTAGGAGTTGATAGGGGGGGACACACACACAGCCAGACAGACGGACAGACAGACAGAAGGACAGACAGACAGACAGACAGACAGACAGACATTTTCCCGGATCGATCTCATAAGACTACTTTTTCCTCATTTTTGCAAAATGTGAAAAGTAGGCTAAAAATCCAAACTGGGGACCATCTGAAATATATAGACGGTTCTCAGTATCTACGAATCTATCACAACCTTCAAACTGAAATTTTGTATGTTGATAGAGGCAATTAACATGAGTAGGATAGGCTGTATAGTTCTTTGCGGAACTACTTGTTTTAAAATAAGACACTCTGAAGCGTGCAATCCTTCAGGTTGTACTATCGATCTATAGTGTCTGATTTTGCCGTTGTAAAATGTTTATCTTACATAAATGTGTAAAAGCTTGTGTAACGCGTCAAACTTATTTACATTTAGTATTGGTCACTTCTATAGTTGCTGCGTTGTTATTATTAACGTAGTTTAAGTATGTTAGCCTGTCTTCTATTGAATTATTATTGTGACTAACTTCAGTAAAGAACAAGATGTTCAGTAAAGAACATATAGCCTACTTTCTCCTAAATGCATGGGTAAAGTTTTAACTCTTTATCCTTTTCAAGTAGTGGATGTAACGTTTTTAAGGATAGGATGTAAATAGGAAGCAGTATAAATTTTGCTTGGCCGCCATGTTCGTTTTGTAGTTAACAGGTTTTTGAAAGTCTCATAGGTGACAGTTTAGTAGTGCCCTTTATCACCGTAGAAAATTACAGGGTGATATCAGTAATAGGTTTGGGGATATAGAATGCCGGTGAAATATTTCGCACAGCTGCCATGGTTGATTGGTGAGACGTAATACATTTTGAAGGGCACTGTCGGGGTCTGCCAAAATAGCACTATGACCTTATCGAGTTTGATTGAAATCGCTCCAGCTGTTTAGAAGTTATTAGGGGGACACACAGACACACATACACACACACGGACAAAAGGTGATCTCATAAGCCTTTTTTTTTTCATAAAATGAAAATATTCTAAAAATGTACAAAGCCTAGAACACTTTGCTGCACATAGAGAGATTGTCGTCAATAGTAACTGTTCCCTAAACTAAAGATGGAATATAATCTTTGAATCCATGTCTCAATATGCCTTTTGTTTTAAAAATCAATAAAATACAAGATTTATGAAGTAGTGCTGTACGTCAATAACACATTTATGAATATAGTTTCATTCCTATGAACTGTATGTGAATGCTTCAATACAGAACCACTAACATAATGTATAAAACTTTTCAGCATCATTTTACTTTGTATGTCGCCTCCGTAGCGTAGCGGTCAGCATGGTTAGCTGACGCCCCGGAGGTCCTGGGTTCGATTCCCGGCTCTGCCACGAAATTTGAAAAGTGGTACGAGGACTGGAACGGGGTCTACTCAGCCTCGGGTGGCCCAAATGAGTAGAGGGGGTTCGATTCTCCCTCAGCCATCCTCGAAGTGGTTTTCCGTGGTTTCCCACTTCGTCTTCGGGCAAATGCCGGGATGGTACCTACTGTAAGGCCACGGCCGCCTCCTTCCCTCTTCCTTGCCTATCCATCCTAACCATCCTTTACCTTCCCTCATGAGGCCCCTGTTCGCTTTGCAGGTGAGGCCGCCTGGGCGAGGTGCCAATCCCACCTCACCAGTTGTATCCCTTCCGATTCGATGTTCCCCGCTCTAGGACACTGCCCGTAGAGGCGGTAGTGGTGAGTTCCCTAACTGAGTCCGTGGGTTCCACCAACCTGGAGGGTAAACGACTAAAAAAAAAAAACTTGGTAGTATTTGTGCTACTAAATAATTCACATATTGTGTATTTAGCAACCGCATTATTGTGAATTTTCTGAACCTTAATTGAAATTTCGTTTGTAATAATTGGAACAGTTCTAATATACGAGACTATTGAGCTGGAAAATTATGTTTAACAAGTAATAAGCTGTGTTTGGAAACACGAAGCGGGCTCTAGGAAGAAGTACGTTATTGACAATTTCCAATATACAACTATTTTTATACGCAAGCGGTTGCAGGTTTCCCTCAGGGTTGGAAAGTAACGCGTTAAGAGTCACCGTTACTTTTTGTGGTAACGACGTTACTAATTGATTTAAGTAACTCGAACGCCGTTACTTTTGCGGTAATAACGTTACTAATTGAATTCTAATGCCGTAATATTTACGGTAACGACATTACTAATTGAATTAAGGAACTGTAACGCCATTCCTTTTTACGGTAACACCGTTACTTTTAGCAGTAAGAAAGTAACGAGAATGTTCGTTACTTTTTCAATATTGAGCAATTAATATCACTGGTGTTAATTGTGATGACTGTATTAGTGTGTGTTATCGGCTTTTAATTCCAGTAGGGACTGCAGACACTAATTTCAAGTAGATCCTACTTTCGCTACCAAATGCTATCGTCCACAACACCTAGCTGTGAACATGGCTACTAGTAGATGCCATCTTAACCAGTGTCCTACAAATTTTGTTTCACACAAGTTTAGTTGGTGGAAGGCTCTTTTACATGCCATAAATAGATGACATGAGCCCGCCGGCTTTACTTCCCCTCCGAAGGAAGGATACTGAGAGATTTTAACGCTCTTAAAAATCCGATGACTTCGGCTGGATTTGAACCCGCAACCTTGGGCATAGAAGTTCAACTTGCTACCAACCTACAAATAAGAAGACGAAGTAAAATTGAACATGAAAATATCAAAGTAATGTAACCATTTGAACTGTCCTCTACTGTACTTAACCTTTGGGGAAAATTAAACAGCATTCATCTTCATGGAGTAAGTAAGATGTTAAGCGCCGAGGAAGGGTTTATTGGTTTTGTGCTTGGCCTGGGATAACAAAACCACATGTCACACTCAAGAAGATGGGCAAACTGCCATCCCAGAGGGGCGGACGCACGTATTTCGAGAGGAAATAAGTGCACCCGAATCCCCAAAACAGTTTACTTTACCCCTAGTTCCATCACGAATAGGCTACTCTACAAATAAGAAGACGACGAAAAATTGAACATGAAATTCAGTGGAATCTGAGCCCAGGAGATGGGTAGGGCCTCTACCAGAAGCATGAAAGAAGGCACTGATCGATGGACTCAAGAAATATTTGGAGGACATCCAGGCTGGTAAAAGAACTAGATCTATACACAAACAAAATCGATTGCTAATATGCAGTCCATAGAGGCTCAATTAAAATGCAATCAATAACGGCTATAACGAAGCCTCCGTGGCTTAGGCGGCAGCACGCCGGCCTCTCACCGCTGGGTCCGTGGTTCAAATCCCGGTCACTCCATGTGAGATCTGTGCTGGACAAAACGGAGGCAGACAGGTTTTTCTCCGGGTACTCCGGTTTTCCCTGTCAAAACTTTCATTCCAGCAACACTCTCCACTATCATTTCATTTCATCTGTCATTCATTTAATCATTGCCCCAGAGGAGTGCGTCAGGCCTCGGCAGCCGGCACAGTTCATAACCTCGCCGCTAGATAGGGGCTTCATTCATTCCATTCCTGACCCGGTCGGAGACTGGAAGCAGGCTGTGGATTTTCATTTTCAACGGCTATAACGGGTCTGTTTATCAACATCGGAAAGACAGAGTTCATTACCAATATTCAAGACGCCCCTAAAACCATGAGTGTCAGTGTAACTAACCATATCAAGAGAATGAAAGCAGTAAAATACCTTGGAGAATGGATCTCAAAAGATCTCAGTGAAATAATGGCTCTCGAACAGAAAAGGATCAAACTATGCTTGCAGAAAACTGTACGCCTCGAAACATCTGTCGATGAATATCAAACTAAGACACTATAATGCAATAGTCAGACCGTCAATCCTCTACGCAGCTGAGTGCCTGTTTCTAACTAAGAAGACCCCCATAAGGGCCGTCGAGGTACAGGAAAGGAAATTCTTGCGGAAAATAGTTGGACTAAGGATCTTTCCAGATGGAATACGATGGTACAAACCAAATTGCGAACTCTACAAACCTCACCGATGCCATCAGAAGGAGACACCTGGTTTTCTACGGCCGCTTGTACAGAATGGACCACCAGAGACTGTCTTATAAGATCTTCAAGGTAGCCAAGAAGGGTAAAACCACTGGGTCCTTGTGGATCAAATAAATTGAGAAGGATCTTGCTGAACATAATATTCAGAAAGACACAATAAATGACAGGAGTCGCTACCGTCTGTCAATTGAAACCAGGCCTTTCCTCACATCCATTACAGACGTTCTTCACAACACGTTCAGGAAATGGTCTGAGGATCGTAAGATAGAGTTCAGCAAGAAAATGAAAGATTACTGGTCCAATAGAAAGGATCAAGATTCCAGCAAAAAAGCAGCCGCCTAACAATCCATCAAAAACACCGGAAGTGGCAGACAACAGCTAAAGCACAAGCACCGTGGTCCATAGGTGGCCCAAACATCCGAATATATAATAATAATAATAATAATAATAATGTTATTGGCTTTACGTCTCGTTTAACTACTGTACTACAGCATTTAGATAAGCCAGGGGTGCCGTAATTTTACTCCAAAGGGGATCAAAATGAGCCAGTAATGCGAGTAACATGGCTCCCTCACATTTGCTCACCTTCAAATGCCAACTGATTGCGCCAGGATTTGATCCTGCAACTTCAGAAACAGCAGGCGTGAGCGCCACGCAACCAGTCAGAATTAGTTTAGGTGTCACTTCCAAACAGTTAAATATAAAACAGTAAAATGTGGTTTAATAATAATAATAATAATGTTATGGGTTTTACGCCCCTTTTAACTTCTGTGGCTTTTAGAGACGACTGGGTGCCGGAAGTTTGACCCAAAGGGGCTTTAACGTGCCAGTAAATTTACAGAAACGGCTCCCTCTCATTTGCGCACCCTCAAAATGCCATCTGACTGCGCCAAGATTCGATCCTGATTTCTTGGGAACACTAGGCAAGAAAGTTACCGCTGATCCACGCAGCCAGTCGAAAAAAAAATTGGTTTACTGTCCATTCATATCGTCATTAATATGTGGAATACATTTGAAATAAATAATACCGTAGTTTTCTGAAGCCTCCGTGGCTTAGGCGGCAGCACGCCGGCCTCTCACCGCTGGGTCCGTGGTTCAAATCCCGGTCACTCCATGTGAGATCTGTGCTGGACAAAACGGAGGCAGAAGGTTTTTCTCCGGGTACTCCGGTTTTCCCTGTCAATATTTCATTCCAGCAACACTCTCCACTATCATTTCATTTCATCTGTCATTCATTTAATCATTGCCCCAGAGGAGTGCGTCAGGCCTCGGCAGCCGGCACAGTTCATATCGTCGCCGCTAGATGGGGGCTTCATTCATTCCATTCCTGACCCGGTCGGAGACTGGAAGCAGGCTGTGGATTTTCATTTCAAAACCGTAGTTTTCTAACTTTATAATTTCGACCATTCACTCGTGAATACCCTAAGTTTCATCTTGAAAGATTGAGAACACTGGAAGCAGAGGCTTGTTGATTGTACCCCTATTACACTCAGCTGCACAATTGTATGCTATACTTTACAATGAATCGTTTCACCGCAATTACTACCGACAGTGGTGGCTATGCTCGCTAAAGCGCAGCGTTAGGTCATGGGAACAACCTCTCCGCTGACTCGGTAGACGCGTGGGTTCGAGCCCTACCGTCAGCCGTCTTTGAAATGGTTTTCCGTGGTTTCCCATTTTCAACACCAGGCAAATGTTGGGACGGTACCTTCTGTTACGCCACGTTCGCTTCCTTCCACATCCTTGCCCACTTTCATTCATAGTCATCCAATCTCTTATCCCGACGCGCAGGGCGCCCACGGGCGTCGACTAGAAAGACCTGCACTCGGCCTTTCAGGAGACCACATGAAAAAAAAAAAAACGCAATTACTACTGTAGAAAACGAACAGCAGTTTCGTATAAAATAGGGGTCGGCTGGTGGACGTACCCATATCACTCGATGCGAATCAGATGATCCTACAATTAAATACTGAAGCTCTGCGCTGAAAAGACTAACATTTTGCAGTACATTGGACTGTTAACACTCACCATTTATTGCTAGCTTGACCAAACCCTCCCAGCGCTCTGTCCGCCTTAGGTGAAAAGAAGAAGGATCTAATCAATGTATTGCGTAGCCTGGAATTTTTTAAATCCCTGAAGGTGTAGACCAATATAAAACAAATGAACAGCTCTGTAGACTGTGATATAACGTTAACACGAGACAGACCTAATAATGCGAACTGGTGGAGGTATTGATTGCAGAATATCAAGTTTATTAAACAAACTGTGGGAGTACTACAAGGAGATACCCCAAGGGTCTGTTTTCCAATCTCTGGATAAAAGTGACGAGCATCCAATCTCCGAGTAACTTTGCTCAACACCTTTATCCCTTCGGCATTCGAAATGTGTTTTTCAATGCATAGTTACTCGGCGAGCTACTACTCGTCGGAAGTATCAACGAACGGCTACAGTACGGGATATGTGTGGTCAACATTGAATTCTGAATGGTAAACGCTCATGGGAACTCTGGTGTCAACTGATTGAAACACAAACCACATGGTCTCAGTCTTCGTAACAGTATTTAAATAATGATATGCTTTAATATGAACATTGTAACTAGTCGGCAATACCGGTATTATGTTTCTGCACAATGGCTATTCAGATATTACCCCTCATTGCGGTAATGCAGTTATCAACGTAAAATATATGTCGATGTTTTTATACGGGAAGTGGGCTAGCTTTTCATGGACTACTGTACGCATTCCTTTTACTGTCAAATAGGCCTATTCATAACGAATTTTAAAATCAATTCCACGCAAGAACATTACCGAAAAAAGCAAAATATTATTGGAGCATATAATATTACTTCCATAATATTACTGGTACGTGAAAATAAGCAACCGTTCTGTACCCATCAGTTCTGCGATTGTAATAGCAGCGGTGATAGCGTCTTGGTCTGAGAATCATGAAGTCTCAGGTTCGAACCCCAGTCGTGGCAGTTATTTTTGCTACAAGATTATTGATTTAAACGATATTGATCATATCATTATGAGTAATTTTACCAGAATGAACATGAAATTACGATTTATTTCATTTTTATTACAATATGTTGCAGCAAGCAGGATTTGAGAAATTTGATTGTCTTGAACAGCATTTCTGGTGGTCTATATAAAGGCTAGAGACTATGGTTTCATCTTATAAAAATAGTCTAGTTAAAAACAGATCTGTAAAAAATGTGATCTTTAAATTGATGTTAATAAAAATAAGTTTGTAATGACATACATTATACATATATAAAGATAGTTGTTATTGTATACTCCAGTAATTAGGCTAAATATGTCTTTAAAAATACTTTGGAGGCTATCATGTCGAAAATTTTATTTTTGGTCCATATGCAATACTATCTTGAGATAGTCAATAAGGTGTGAAGTGTGTTCTCTACGTTAGTAAAGGCTTTTTGTGGAATGGAGCATTTATGTTCTTACTCCAATGGAAATTTTGAAGTGATTCGAAATGAAGAAACTCCTTCCTAAAAAAAAATATGTGTCGTTAACTTTGGTAGTCCTCTTATCGAAATTGTATTAAAGTCGAATATCGTCACTTGTGTATTAGTTTTCAATTGTAGTTCTCGTGGATTTTTAGCCTACTTTTCTCATTTTGCAACAAGTAGCTCCGTGAAGATCTATATAGCCTATTTTCATATATCCTACTTATGTTAATTGCCTCTATCAACATACAACATTTCAGTTTGATTGCTGTAATAGATTCGTAGATATTGAGAAATAAATATTTCGGATGGTCGCCATGTTGGATTTTTCTATATGTAGGTCTTCGAGTTATGTACTGTTACATGAAGATTATTGTGTACGTGTAGTATTCAAACTTCAATCGCATAATTAGGACACAAGAAATAAAAACGAGATTTTAAAATTTTGCACAGCCGCCATCTTGTGGTTATGGAAACAATTGAAAAAATTAGCTGCCAGTGGATTAACATGTGTATAAGGATTTACTGTACCAAGTGCCACTGCAATCGGATGGTTAAATTGCTAGAAACGACCATGTGAATATTTATACATCGCGTCGCCGCCATGTTGCATTTGTGATCACCAGGTTATTGAAAGTCCTATAGGTGAATTTATGTTCATAGTCCGTATGAACATTAAAAAAATTCAGTTTGATTGCTGTAATAGATTCGTAGATATTGAGATCCATTGAAATATTTCGGATGGTCGCCATGTTGGATTGTTATATGTATAGGCCATAGAGTCATGTACCAATAAAGGAAAATTACTGCGTCGGTTCATTTTTCAAACTTTCACTTCGATCGCATGATTACGACACAAGAAATAAAAACTTAATTTAAAAATTCGCACATCCGCCATCTTGAGGTTATGTAATCAATTGAACTAAATTACATACATGTGCATTGCAATGTGCATAAAAATTTTCTGTACCAAGTTTCATTGTGTTTGGATCATTAAATCGCTAGAAAGGTCTATTTAAAATTTTCAACTTCGCTTGGCCACCATATTCGTTTTGTAGTTAACCGGTTATTGAGCGTGTTATAGATGAACGTCCAGTAGTGCCCTTTATTTCCGTACAAAATTTCAGGGTGATACCACTAATAATTTCAGAGATATAGAATTCCGGTGAAATACTTCGCACAGCCGCCATCTTGAGGTTATGTAAACAATGAAACGAAGTTAGATATCGGTGCATTATAATGTGTATAAACATATACCGTACCAAGTTTTATTGCGTTTGGTTGGTTAAATTGCGAGAAACGTCTATTTAAAAGTCGCAACTTCGCTTGGCCGCCAAGTTGGTTTTGTAGTTACCAGGTTTTCAAAAGTAACATAGGTGAACTTCTAGTACTTCCCCTTATCAATCACCGTAAAATATTCCAGGGTGATATCGGTAATAGTTTCGGAGATATTAAATACTGGTGAAATATTTCGCACAGCCGCCATGTTGGATTGGTGAGACATAACAAAATTTGAAGGGCCCGGTCGGGGTTGCCCGGAATAGTGTTATTAACTTACCGAGTTTCATTGAAATCGCTCCAGTCGTTTAGAATTTGTTAGGGGTGCACACACCATCACGCACGCACACACACACACAGACAGACATGCGGACAAAATGTGATCTCATAAGTCTATTTTTTTAAATAAATGAAAATAGGCTAAAAATGAGGAAAAAGTAGACTTATGAGATCGATCCGGGCATATGCGTGTGTGTTCCCAATCAACTCCTAAACAGCTGCAGCTATCGTAACCAAATTTGGTATGAGTAAAGATCTATACCTGAATATCTCACTACCATATTTGAAAATGACGTCAGTGCTACCAACTGCTGAAAAATTGCAATTCAAATTTGAGATCCATGTTGGATATCTCGGAAGGTACGCATGGGAGCTATTCCAAAATTGGCACACATATAGACAGATTTCAGTTTTATTTCCAGTGTTGCCAACATGGTTATACGGTTGCTATTAGTTCATATCATTATATGCATGTAACTTCCATACTATCTATTCGATTTCAACCAAATTTCGTATGTACTATGTGTACCATAACAGATATGACTATGCGTATTCTTAAGAACAACCATAGCTGCTAACTGTTAATAAATGTTCTCTTTATTTTTTTTATCCTAATACCAATATATCAGAATGTATGCAAGCCAACAGCTCGAAACTTTGCACATGTATAGTACCTGACCTTCT
This sequence comes from Meconema thalassinum, assembly GCA_946902985.2. Taxonomy (NCBI): domain Eukaryota; kingdom Metazoa; phylum Arthropoda; class Insecta; order Orthoptera; family Tettigoniidae; genus Meconema; species Meconema thalassinum. The sequence continues at coordinate 170,214,526 of OX336396.1, forward strand.
ACATTAATTTGGATTCTAAGCCTGCTGATAGGTCCAATTTTGAAATGCATGACACTTCTATACTAAAAAACGGATTTCATGCGAAATTGGCACAATAATAGTTCATAATATTTAAGATTAATTCTAAGCAAAATATATATGACATTGTTGAAAACATGGTTTTACGCGCGCCTATAGATCCATCGCCCCCTCTGCCAGTTTTAGTCCCCATTCCTTTGCTCTTGCTGAAAAAAATAGTTCAAAGGAGGATCTTCTCAAGGCAGTGTTATGCGCAGTGGAAGAATTACATCTGGTTTGCTTCTACCAAACTTTACTGTTTAACTCCACTTCTTGGCAAATACATTTATTATTCCATTAACGAAGATTCTCTGCAATGTTACTTTCCTCTCAAGAAACTGTTTCCAAAGACCAACAAACATTGAAATTAAGATACAAATGGTAAAATGTTATCCTGTAAATTAATTGGGTTTTCTGAAAGTTATCGAGTAAAACGTGATCATTCATAAATGATTATGACTTCAGTACATACCCTCATTGTGACCACATTTCTTGTCAAAAAAGTGGCTTATTAAGGATAGATTTGAAGCCATTTTGCAGCGTTGCCTTATAAACAACAAGCAACCCGCCCCGGCTTAAAAGGCGTATTTTTAGCCGATCTTCATTTATTAAAAATAGGCTTATGAGATCACCTTTTGTCTATGTGTGTGTGTGTGTGTATGTGTGTGTGTCCCTAATCAAATCTAAACAGCTGGAGCAATGTCAATGAAACTCGGAAAGTTCATAAAGCTCTTTTTTCCGACCCCGACCGTGCCCTTCCTACTCAATAATAGATGTTCATTCCCATTTAAAATACGTCACGTGACCATCGAATTACCATCCAAACGTTCTCCACGATATATATCATGTTCTTTCCCCCTTAATATAATGCAACTTCATCTCAGACAGTTTTTTATCATTTTAAATGATCTATTCGACTTCGTCGTTATGTTACGGTGGCGTCACGAAATGTACCGAGAATGCACTGAGGTGTGTGACGTCATAGTACCGCTTGGTGCATGTGTACCGTACTGAGTTCACTGATGAGCTCTGGCGTTACGAGACGACAACGACACGGCGAACGTGACGTATTCCAGCCAGTTCCCTCCTTTCACCGCGCGCTGCAGCTCCCTCATTACTTGTTCTCCAGCCTTTTTAGCATTTTTCAGCATTTGTAGCATTTAAAATGATATAAAGTCCAGTCTTTCAGATTGACTGTCTCTTTTTATATAACGCTTAGTTTTTGAGATATTGTACAGTCTCAACTTACGTGGTCTACCCTGTATATAAAACTCCAACATAGCGACCATACGAAATATTTAGGCGGTTCTCAATATCTACGAATCTATTACAGAAATAAAACTGAAATTTTGTATGTTGATAGAGGCTATTAACATAAGTAGGATACCCATGGCTTATGATATCGAGATTAATGGTCACGTAAAACTACAATCTTCCTTCCTTCTTTCATAAGTAGGATATATGAAAATAGGCTATTTAGTTCTTCACGGAACTACTTGTTTTCGATTCCAATGAACTACGACCTATATCCGTTATCCGTCTCGGCATAATGGGTTAAAATCACTATCTGGATTATGAATTATGTATCGTCCATTTAATCCATTGAACTTCAACCAAATTTTGTATGTGCATTCTGTACCTTAAGAGATGGATCTAAGGATATATTCAGAGTTACAAGGGCTGCCAACGGTAGTTCTCTATTAGGCTCCACTATTTCAGGTATACTTCGAAGTAATTAGAAATGTCAGTATTACCAACTTAATTTCGTCCTTATTCTAGACGAAAGTGATCGCTAATTTATTTATTTTTATTTAATCGAATAGCACCATTACAGAGCCGTAAAATCAATACTTCAAATCTTGCCACATGTCTTTTTTTTTCTCTTCCCACATTCGCTTCATCCTCTCTGACCTCTGCTTTTGGAGCTGTTCAATGTTCCGTGGCTGCTTTCGTTGTCTTTCTTGTTCCTTCCTGAAGATCACTTTTTGAATTTTGTCCCAAAATAAATTCCTATTATATGTATCTGTAATGTCAATGTCGGCTTACTTAGGATCCTTTAATGTCTGTGTAATCCACGCTGAAGTTTTAAAATTTTATTAAACATTTGTTTTGTTAGCCCGTCATTATTATTTCTATTTAAATGCCTAAAAAATGACAACCGTAATTTGCGCATGGTGTGAATTATGTTCTCCACACGGGTGTATATTTCCTTGTTAGTGTAACATATGGTTACAATGTTCTTTGAGTCACTAGTGACTCTTAGAAAAAGTTTGGGGTTATAACATGGCTTCCTTGATATAATTCAGTAGTGATGTAGGGGAGGCCATGCTTATATTTTAAAATCTCTATGTATTTTATGTTTCCATTTATGATGCTGTTTTGTTTTTATACATCTTTGGTTATTATTTTAAGAGAGTCCATACTGCAAGATTTAGAATTCCTTGAGTATCTGGGCAATTCATTGGAGATTATTGTGGTGCATGATCAGAGGAAGTTAGATACTGCTAGATTTAGTGTTTGAAGATCTGGTTATTGGTTATACATGAGAAGATATGAAAGAATTGTGAAGAGAATATAATAAAGGTTGGTTATATTTGTAGGAAATGAGTCCCTCATGGTAAATTTAATACCACCACACCCCAGAATAGATGTGTACGGTTACATTATGACGCACCAACGTGGAGTTCTAAAGAGGGATACGGACACGAACAAGGAAATGAAGAAATAGGGTGACTAAGATGAAATATGAGTAACATGACGTGAGTAGAATGAAAGTAGAAAAAGAAATGGCTGAAGATCTGGATCGGGATATGCTACTAATGTTGCTTAGGAAGTTTACAGAGATGGAAGAGTCTCTATATAAGTCTGTGAAACAGTGGAAAGAGTCTGTAAATGAGGAAGTGAAGGAGATAAGTGAGATTAAGGAACAAGAAGATTATCCGAGATGTGGGGGGCGTTAGAAAGCAGGTGATATGAAAGAAACTGAAGGATAGGAGGCAGGTGAAAGAAAGGAAAAGGTACAAGAGAAAGGAGAAGCGGATAACGGAGAAGGTGAAATGGAAGAAACTGAAGAGAAAGGAGAAACGGATAAGGGAGAAGGTGAAACAGAACAGCGTGAGAAAGCAAAAGATATGGGAGAAATTGAAGAAAAGAAAGGAGAATCAGGTGAGGTTGGTAATGAAGACAGTAGCAATCAAGAAAAAGAGGCTAAAGATGAGGATGAAAGTGCAAGAGTGAGCCATGGAGAAGACAACATACTAGAAGAAGATAAGGTGAAAAAGAAACAGTGGAAAACAAAGTGGAAGAAGAGAAAGGAACTGTTGAGTAAGACAAGACAGACGAGGAAGAGGTGGAACCTGTGGAAAGGAAGAAGAGAGAAGTGGTTGAGAATGAAGACAAAGAGGACCAGGAGAATAGATAAAAGAATGAGTTGGAAAGCAAAGAGAAGGAGTAGGAAGAAGATGAGATGTCAGGTAAAGGAAGATAAGAGAGTGAAGGATCATACCAAAGGAAGAAGAAGAAAGGAAATTATGATACTGAATCAGAGGAGACAGACCAAGAGAAGAAAAAGAAAGAAAAATATGATACTGAATCAGAGGAGACAGACCAAGAGAAGAAAAAGAAAGGAAAATATGATGGTACTGAATCAGAGGAGACAGACTAAAGGAAGAAGAAAAAGAGAGGTTTGGAATACAGGAGATGGGGAGGCAGGAGGCATCATAGAAGACGACGAAGCAGGCGTGGAGGCAGGAGGAGAAAGGGGAGAACGAAGATGATAGCGATTCTACCGTTCCTTCTGATTATGATGCTATCCGAATTTCTGATGGAGGAGGAGTGTTTGACGAACTTGATGATATAATTTTGGTTGCTTCATCTGAGGAGAGTAATACAACGTTATGTGATGTTGATAATCTATAATTTGTTGTACTCTGTGTGTTTTTAGTGTATGCTTGATGTATATTTCGTTTTATGTATTTATGTTACTTTATGAATGTGATCCCCATGTGTTTCTCACATGAGAATCACATTAAGGGGCGTACTGTAACATATGGTTACAATGTTCTTTGAGTCACTAGTCTCTTAGAAAAAGTTTGGGGTTATAACATGGCTTCCTTGATATAATTCAGTAGTGATGTAGGGGAGGCCATGCTTATATTTTAAAATCTCTATGTATTTTATATTTCCATTTATGATGCTGTTTTGTTTTTATATATCTTTGGTTATTATTTTATGAGAGTCCATACTGCAAGATTTAGAATTCCTTGAGTATCTGGGCAATTCATTGGAGATTATTGTGGTGCATGATCAGAGGAAGTTAGATACTGCTAGATTTAGTGTTTGAAGATCTGGTTATTGGTTATACATGAGAAGATATGAAAGAATTGTGAAGAGAATATAATAAAGGTTGGTTATATTTGTAGGAAATGAGTCCCTCATGGTAAATTTAATACCACCACACCCCAGAATAGATGTGTACGGTTACATTAGGTCGTGGTCTGTTATAGTCTGTTTCTGTTTTCCTTGGACCAAGGATGCATCGAACCAATCTTCTTTCCATGAGCATGATTTTTCTTATGTCACCTTTCCACATTAACTTTAATGTTTCGGCTCCAAAGAGTGCTTCAGATCTCACCACAGAATTGTAATGTTTAATTTTAGTGTCCCATGATAATGCCTTCTTCTTGTATACATTTATGGTGATCTGAAATGCTACGTTCATTTTATCTGGTTGCAAACATTTCAGCATTATTCTTCAAATTCCAAGGCATATTGGAAGTGATCATGTTCAAGCAGTATGTCGTCTCTCATTTAGATTAATGTAGCCTCTGTTTGACAAATAAATGGATATAATATGATATGAAAATGATTATGTTAGCCCTGATCCTTACTGACGAAGTATAATATATTCTGAAGATTAAAAGCCTTAAATCAAAATTAATTTGTACTTTTTATTGTACCGATTTCCGCCACATTGCGGCCTTCCTAAGCGTAAATACGAGGTCTGTTTTTTAAGTAAGGACTGTTTTTTAAGGCCGTAGTTAGTGCGCACGCCGCAACAAGCGTGCGCGCTACCTCCCGGCATCCTTTGCTAACAAGCAGGCGTCAGTTGCAGCTGTGTAGCTAACCTGTACGCTGAGCTGTGCATCATTACAATGTTCAAGATTATTGATTCGCCCACCGCGTGTGAGGTACGATCAGTGATATGTTTTTTGAGTTCAAGAAACATGTCGGCTGCAGACATTCATCGTCAGCTTTGTGAGGTGTATGGTGGTAATGCAATGACGGAAGGTAAAGTGCGAGAATGGGTACGCAAGTTCAAAAGTGGCCATGAAAATGTCCATGACGATGAACGCTCAGGTCTGTGATCACAGATGACTTGGTGACTGCAATTGACACGAAAATTCACGAGGACCGAAGATTCATGATAACCACTCTATCAATGGATTTTCCTCAAGTGTGAATTCTTGGTTGTCAGAGCAGGTGACAAACTTTTATGCAAAGGGATTTCAAAACATAGTTTTCAGGTATGACAAGTGTCTAAATAAACAAGGCAACTATGTAGAAAAATAGAGGAAGGTATGTAAAACCAAAAAATAAATGTGGTCTTAAAATAAAATGTTCGGTTAATTTAAAAAATCAGCCCTTACTTAAAAAAATAATATGAATAATAATATGAATAGAAATGCAAGACTATCATTAAAATGTTTTTACCACAAACGAAGGTTGTTCTCAAAATTATTTCTAAATAAAAAATAATCGTCTAAAGGCTAAAAAACCCACACATTAAAATTTTTAAAAAAGCAGATCTGTTACAAACATGTGTTAAATACGAAATAAATAAATCTTAATACAAAACCAGTTTGAAGAAGGAACAGTGATCTAGAAAGAAGATTACGATAGAAATGAGTAACAAATTCTAGAAAGTCAGAAAGGAGAGGGAAAAATACACCTTAAAAAACTTACGTGAATGTCATACGAATGGAAAGCCAAGAATATAGCCATGGCAGCCCTTGTCCTTATTGACGAAGTTTAAATATTCAGTATGAATATTTATACCTACAGGGCCATTATGTGTGTGCGTGCCAGTAAACACGGCAAGCTAAGCCGGCTGTGACTAGAGAAGATCGCGGCCGCGCGCACCCGGTCCAGCCGGCGGTAGGTGTGCTCCGCTGACTCATATCGTTAGTTCACACGTGTTTTGTCATTCATATGGGCGTGTATTTGCACGTTTAGTAAGTATTGTGATTACTGTGATTGTTGGTCATGCCTAGACACCAATTCACATTGCGCGAACGTGTGTATATCCATAATTCGTATATGAAAAGCCGAAAATCTTGTTCTGAAACAAGACGAAAATTTTGAATCAAGTTTCTAGGAAGACCTGTGCCTAATGCCAGTGCAATTAGGAGGCTGGCTAAACTATTCAAGGGAACAGCCTCCGTAAATAATAAAAGAGTTGACAGACATCTTTCATCAAAAGATGTCAGGTGTGTGTTACAAGAGAGGGAGGACATTTTCAGCATCGCCTATGAGCTATGTAAGTACACAATATTGAACATGTTTGGTGAAAGTGTGCGCCGATCGTCGGCTGGACCGGGTACGCGCGGCCGCGATCTGCGCTAGTCACAGCCGGCTTAGCTTGCCGTGATTACTGGCGCGCACACACATAATGGCCCTGTACAAATGTTTAGGTTAACATTGAAGTTGTCAGTATGAGTAAGAACATGTACAATAATGTGAAGAAACCCGTGTGAAGAGAAAAAACAAACAATAAAAGAATTATGTAGAAAAATAAATGTACTCGATTATTAAATTGTGAAAGTTGGATAATACTTACTGTGAAATATAATCGTTGAAAAATTCCAAGCTGTAGATAGGGCAAGGGGCAGATGACCTCGTAGTTCCACCCCTTGAAACCTCAATAACTAACCAACTAGATAGGGCAATTTTACATGTTCTTACCCTTACTGACAACTTCAATCTTAGCCTAAAAATGTGTATGTCTATATAACATCTACGTAAGTTTTATAAGGTGTATATTGCCTCTCATTTCTGACTTTCTAGAATTTGTTACTCATTTCTATCTTAATCTTCTTTCTAGATCACGCGTCCTTCTTCAAACTGGTTTTGTATCAATATTTCTTTCTTTCGTATTTAACATATTTTTGTAACAGATCTGTAGAACCCATAAATTTTAACTTATCAGGGAAGTGATAAGCTTAAAATGCCTAGTGTATAGCCTATGTTTTGTGTCTTTATTTTTAACCTAATGCAAAATCAAAATTCTACGTTTATATTTATTATTTTGAGACAAATCGAAATTAAAATTTTTGTGTGCACGCTTTCTTTATCTCCAAACCAGGTGAAGGAGCCAAAATAAAATTATTCCTAAAAATCAGTAGCCAATTAATTGTTGCTTGTTGCTCCTTACTAGGACAGATATTCATATTCTTTGATCCAAAATCACAACGTGGCGTGATGAATTTTCTATTGATCCGCCATGCTTGTTCAGATCTGTAGAGAACAGACGTCTACAAAATGTGCTGTTAGTTATTTCTGGTAGTACAAATCCAAACTAAAGTGGTAAGAATAATGTCCAACAGATGGCAGAATATGCCAGAGATCGACTCGGCACTAATGAGCAAACGGGGACAGTGAAAAAAATAAAGTTCTTGTGCACCGACTATAGACGGGCGTTGCACTCAAAGGATTAATTTTTAAGAAATAGTTTTGAGAACAACCTTCGTTTATGGTATTTGTATTTAAAGTAAGTCTTGCATTTCTATTCATATTATTATTTGCACTGAGGAAGGGCACAATGTGGCCGAAACCGCTACAATAAAAAGTACAAATTAATATTGACTTAAGGTTTTAATCTTCAGAACTTCAGAACTTAAAATAAATGTATGTTAGTATTTGTCCACGTCATTGCATGAAATTCGAATGTTTAATATAATGGCATCATGCGTTATGCGTTAATTTAAAATTAAAATATTGAAACCTACTTTACGGGATATTCTTGTATTTAACATCAAATATCGGGCTACCATCCATGGTCTCGGTGGTGCGTATTGAAATTACGGAAAATGTAATTTTAACCTGAGGGTTTGAACGAGGTACGTTCAGTCTCGTGACGCAGAAACTAAGACTCCCATGTAATCCTTGAAGTGGTTTACCGTGGTATCCCCTTTCTACTCCAGGTAAATGCCGGGATGATTCGTAATTTAAGACCACTGCCACCTCCTTAACACTCCTACCTTTAATTAAAAATACACAAAATACTATTGACACCATAATCGCATAGATTACTAGACAAACTTTACACACAATAATACAAGAGTGTGATGGATGATCCCGATGTCAAAGACCCTAAAGTTAAAAATATACTCAAATATTGATGTCACGCAGAACAGCCAAATAAAAGTCTCATGTGCATTGACTCATGAACTGTTAGTTCTTCTGACTCGGGATTTAATTTAAAGAAAACTTTGAACCTTCTTGTCCACTTTGAAACTGGTTGTTCTTTGAGACAAATATATTCAGAAAATTGGTTACGATGGTGAAAATATAATTTCGAAAATAATCCAGTGATGATTTCCGGGCAATTTTAACTACTAAAATCCCCGATTTTCTTCTTGAACGTAACACCAATTTGTAAATGAGGTATACTAATCATACCAGTGCAAACACCTCACTGATTCGTATATAAGTGCCACAGAGATGGCAGTTTGAGTGTGAAAAATGCGACAATAGTTGCACTGAGAACAGTTCATTACCGCGAGACTATCAGTGTCCGGTACTTTTCCGTCTCGTTCGATATTCTCCATTCTCGTAGGTTCACAAGGTAATATTGCTCTCACTACACATGATGCAATGTAGGAGTATGTGCCTAGGAGACGTGATTGAAATGGTGGTGGTTCAAGCAAGCATATATCAAAACTATCACAAGAAAATAAAAATCATCCATTTTACCCTTGAACGTGAGTATTATTATTTCTTATGCCCGGCGACTAGAGAATAATATTTGAATCGGTAGGAGCGTTTTAGATAACAAGAGTCAAGTGTCCAATTCAAATCTTTGTGACATTTTCCATCTTTGAATAAGTGTTTTCGTGGCTGAGTGGATTATGCGTTGGACCCATGGACGAAATGATTGGGGTTCAATTCATACATAGTTGGGGAAGTAGTTGAGCATTTGTTTTCGTTATGTTTTATAACTTGTGTTGACCGAATGCGATTCAGCCTGAGAAATCCTTAAGTCACAGCCACACCATAATATCATAATATAAAATTATAATAACTAACGCCCTTGAAGACAGTTTAAACCACCCTCTGTTCGATAAGCGTTGGGTCGTAAGTTGAGGTTTATAATGCTTACATCGTTCACATGGCCACCATCTAGAAATGATTCGGCTGATGACCTTGTAGTTTGGGCTCAAGACGCGTCCTTTATGAAGGTAAGATTTTAGTGAATTAGGTAGACATCCGATGATTAGTTTAGTCGTGTTTTGATTGAGGCGTTGGACATTTATGCTTACTTTCTTGTTTTCGTTAAAATGGTGGCGATATAAAACATGACACTGAGGTCCCATTTTCCAATGCTGCCTCTGTACCAAGTTTGGTTCAATTAGGTTTCGTCCTTTTTTGAATTGATAAAGCGGCATACATACACACATACAAACACACAGACAGACAGACAGACACAAAAACCTTTGGCCCGTAAAGAACTCATCAGTCTACTTAAACCGGCTTCGGTGGCGTAGCGGTAGAATGCTGAACTGCTATGCCGAAGATGGCGGGTTTAAACCCGGCCATTGTCATCGGATTTTTTAGGAGGGTTAAAATCCTTCAGTTAAGCCGGCGGGCCCATGTCAAAGATTTATGCCATGTAAAATAAACCTACCACTGCAATTAGTGGTGAGTGGCAAAATTTGTAGGTTATAATTATTTGACTAGTTAGGAAACGCTCTATAAGTTCCAACGTTCGCCACTCGTATTAGTGACAATAGCATCAGGTAGTCAAAGTTGGAACTACTTAAAATTGAACTTGTTGGGAGCTCTCGGGCGTTCAATCAAAAATACCCAGCTTATGGCCATTGGCTGTGATTCGTGTATCATAAGTATACTTGCATGCTTTGCCAAAACAAAAAGCGAAATTACGACATTACACTACTATCGTCAAACCAGAAGCATGTTACGCTTCTGAGACACTGATAATTGAGGACAAGGTGTAAACAGTGAGGAATTATTATTTAATTATGATCTGAACATGCCTTTTTGTCGATGGGCGACATTCTGCCCCATACATTGCCACTGAGCGTACCACGGTCTTGTAAACTTTTTCTGTTTAAATGGAGACATCTTTTTCTATCACAGAGAACTCCGGTGACGTTTCTCTACTTGAGCCAAGTTAACACTCGCGCATTTCCCACGTCTCTCGGGGACAAGTGGCGCTTTGGAAGGACGCCCTATCGTGTTCCGAATTTCGAAGTGACATGGCCATAGATGCAATAAAATATACCTCAACCGACGGGTCGCTTCATCTGTCGTCAAGTGATTTTTATAGCTACTGCCTGCAATACGAGTATAACATTGATCGACCCTAACCTGGAGTACAGACGCCTTCTGTAGCCACCCGATCCGGGTCAGACGCTACGAATGACCTTGCTTTGTTAATTCCCGAGCACTGGGGTGCCACTTTCGCCATAATTATGTACTGTACCGAAGACTATCTTCTAAACTGTAGATGCCGTTGTGGACTTCACTCTATATCCTGACCTACGGTATATTTTTGTCCCCTGGAGGGAGAGTGTCGCAACATTTTAAAGCCGCCATGAATTGAGCTGCCTGTTGATCCGTGGTTCATTTTACGGGGTGTCTGAACCATCCCCCTAACCACCTGGGGACGTGTCCCCTAGGGGTTAGTAATAATAATATCGCATGGCCTCGGGTGCTGGGTGCAAACTTTGTTATTTGACACCCAGAGGGCAGCTTGCATTTCGTCGTTCCATGGAACGCTATGAAAGTCAAGGAGGTTAGTTATCTAAGTTCCTTGACGCTATGGCGCTTTCTAGTAGAGAATGGAGGAACTTTGTGTTTGCGAAAAATCGAGAGAGTAATTTTGCCATTATGAACACGGCCTACTGATTTCAAATGGGTTCTTTAACATGCCAACAACGTATGACATGCGTATCGTAATTTTTGCCGCCTTTCAAAAATCACTTACCACGGCCAGGAGCGAACCTGCAAGCTTGGGGTAGGTAGTCCGACACGTTAACCACTCACCCACCGTGGCAAGCTCCCTAGGGATTAATAGGCTGCCCCCATGTTCCAGAAATTATAGACTTCGTTACCCCTTCGTTGCCTTTATTATTGAACTGAATTCTTCAAGGACTTGACAATACAATGTCACATGTTAAGCCCCACTGGACATGCTGCAGAACATCTGCAGCAACCCAATTCTTTGACTCTTCTCTCCCTTTGAATTGTTGTTGTTGTTTGAGTCTTCAGTCTTTTGACCTGTTTGATGCAGCCTTCCATGTCTTCCTGTCCTGAGCTAATCGTTTCATCTCTACATCCGAGGCAATGTAACATATTCTAACCTTGGACTACTTCTACAGTTCTTGTCCTCAATCCTTCCTTCCACAACTAAGTTTGCTATTCCTGGGTGTCTTGGTATGTGACCTACCAACCTATCTCTTCTATTCATTAGCAGTCGCCAGAAACTTCTCTCCTCTTCCACTCGTCCACCTCATGTGTTACTCGATTCAATTTCAAATTCATCTATTATTCATTATTCTCCTGTAACACCACATTTCAAACGCTTCTATTCTCTTCATTGCTGCTGTGCCAACAGTCCAAGATTCACTTCTACAGAGCGTTAAAATCCGTCAGTATGCCTTCCTTCTGAGGGGAAGTAAAGCCGATGATCCTATGTCATAGATTTATGGGATGTAATGAACCTTCCACAGACTAAACTTGTGTGTAGCTAAATTTCTAGGTTAGATTTCGTTAGAACGCTCTATCAATGTTCCAACGTTCACAACTTGGTATCATTGACATCCGGCAGCGAAAGTTGGAACTACTTGGAATTGAGCGGAACTTGTAGCTCACCCAATGGGTGTCCGCTTGAAGCAGCTACAGCGTCTGGAGAGCCGAACATGTCCTCGGACACTCCCGGTACTAAAAGCCATATGATAAATAAATTGTACAGAGCGCCACGCTCCAGACAAGGACTTTCATCAATGACTTTCTAATACATAAATCTATATTTGATGTCAGCAGATTAGTTCCTGTAGAAATGCTGTAGACTTCCTTTAGCTTTTCACCTGCCAATTCGTCGTCAATAAGGGTTTCTGATTTATTTCGGCTACATTCCATTATATTTGTTTTACATTTATTAATTTACCGGCCACGGTGACCGAGAGCTCTAAAGCGCTACCTCGTGGCTCGCTGGCATCGGGAGAGCGTGGGTTCGAATCCCACCTTGGTCGACCTGAAAATTGTTTTCGTGGTTTCCCATTTTCACCACCAGGCAAATGCCGGAACGGTTCCTTTCAATAGGTCCACGGCCGATTTCCTTCCAATATTCCTTCCCTGACCCGTCCTGAAAAGAAAAGTAGGCTACATGGCAATTAGCTGCATTAATAAAATTACGTTTATTAATTTTCATGAATTCTTTCCTCAAGACGGAGTCCATACCATCTAAAAACTTGTTCAAATCCTCTGGTGAATCGGCTTTGATAATAATGTAATCTGCAAATCTCAGAGTATAATTCATTTCTCCTTGAATCTTTAGATAATTACAATGAAATTTACTTGGACGGCAGTTTGCATTCCCGCATATTTTGAGGAGTGTACGTTGTACATAAAAGTGTGTTATATTTTGATGATATATTATGTGATATTTCTTTCAGGTTAAGGTATACAATAGTACATTATACAACGAGCCTATAATGGCAATAATTAAGACACGAGTATGTTTTTAAAACTCGCTTACGCTGGTTTTATAATTTCTATACGAGTGGCTTAATTACCATTATAGGCGAGTTGAATACGACTGTTTATATGATTGGTGGGAGAAACTGTTTCATAATGAAAAATAGTGTTATAATGAGCCTCATTATGATACAGTTTTCTGACACATAATGTTTACATTTCGACATGGTCGAACATAAAATACTTATTTTCTCCCCCAATGTAATTGGGCACAATTTGTGTTGACCGACTGAAAAGCCTACTTTAATAGAATTAGGTAACACTGACGAATGGGGGATGTGACAGAAAGGCCGGTTAACTTTAAGCAAGGGTGTTGTTGTTTGAGTCTTCAGTCTTTTGACTGGTTTGATGCAAAATTCGAAGTTTGGTTCTCGTAACATGGTACTGGTATAGCGCGTCTGCCTCTCACACTGAAGCACCTGGTTCTATTCCTGGCTTTCTCAGGGATTTTAGAAACTGACGTGAGGGTTGAAACGGGGTGCACTTAGTCTCGTGAAGACAATTGAGTGGCTGTCTGACAGTGCGACAGCGGCGGTCACGAAAATCGAGACTAACGGCCGAGGTGGACCGACGCGTTTCCCTAGCGTGACCCCTTAATCTGCAGGCCAAATGCCTGAGCAGCGGTCGTTTTTGATTGGCCTGGGCCCTTCTTGGGAAGTTGTGGCATGGGTTTTGAGATTTCGGTTCTCGTAATAAAGGTCTGTGTTTCCTTGGGAAAATGTAAAATTTTTGTATAATACATTATTTATGTCAGAGACATTAAAAAATTGTCACTCTTTTGACTCCTTCCCCCTCCTCCCCCCCCCCCCTCTTAAACATTTCTGTTTCCACAATTCAGTTTTTATAAAGTATCATTTACATAATCCATCCATTTACATTTTTCATTGTATGATTTTACAGAAATAGGAACTTAATTAACCCGTTGTTTCTTTTCTCTTCCAGCTTCTGTTGCTCGCAGCATGTGTCTTAGCTACCAAAGCGCAGCATTACGACTCAGACAGCGATGAACACTACCAAGTCACTGATGACGACAGTGACCAGCCTGACGCCCCAAAGAAGGCAGTGGACTACAGCCAATACTACAGTCAACCAACTTCTCATGTGGATAGTGTGCAGCCTTCGGCAAACGCTGAGAGTAGCGGCTTCGTCAGCCCTATCGACTTCTCCGCTCTTCTAGCAACAGCTCAGCTGGGTGAAGGTGGTTCTGCCGTAGCAGCCAGTTCCAGTCGCCTACAAGACTTCTTTAGGGCTGCCAACTCTGACCATGCTCCCTTCGCCTTACCATTGACTGCAGGATCGTTTCCAGTGCATTTAACAGAGACTGTACCACAACAAAATGGTTCAGGGTTTACCAGTCCTGAGGTTAAGTTCCAATCTCTTTTCGATGCTTCAGGGTCAGCATCTGAAGTAGGATTCAGACCACAAGATTTCCTGGCTCCAAATAAGGCTGCTGATGAATCTGAAGCTCTCCAATCAACACAGGCATCAGGTTTGGAAATATTTTCGCCATCATTTGCCAAGCTCCATCAGAACTACAATACCGACCCTGGCCCTAGTTATGCTAAAGCCATAGCAAGAGCAGCAGAAGAAAATTCACAAACCAAATCAGGGTCTCGAGTTCCAGTACCGGAGTCGTACCGCACAGCCCCTTCGGAAGTGAGCAGTGGGAAAACATCTTATTATAAACAGTACAAACCATCCGATGGTAACCAAGGAAAGTATCGGCCTTCAGAGGCAAAGGAAGGTAAATCTGCATACGCCGCACCAGATTCGTACAGTAAACCATATTATGGGTCATCTGATACTGGTCCAGTGAAGTCTACATACAATGCTGCTCCCAATACAGATGAAGGACGAACTACAACTCCTCTTTATCCTTCAAAGATAAATTACTACACCCCTGCCTCTACAGAAATAAATCAAGGAAAGAACGTAAACCACGGATATCCTTCAAAGGTTCCACTGGATATTTACGGCGATAAGACATCATCCTACCGAGCAGCTACTTCAGATCCTTATCCTGGAAAGTCAAGCTATCCCGGTACAGACACAGTGGGCTATAACGGTAAATATGTCACTAAACCTACTGCGGTGAGTGCAGCTAAGATAAATCCAGAATACTTCGCTCTTCCTAGCACCCAAGGATCGTCGCCTTACACGAGAGCTCCAACAGTAACCGCAGCACCTGCAAGAGATATTTACACATCTCCCAGATCTCAATATCGTACCCAATCCAGTGATGAAGACGCCAGAGAATCTTCGCCCCAACCAAGTGGAGATAAGGAATCCGCAAGTGGTCCTAAGGGCAAGAAGTGTAAAAAGGTAGAGAAGAATATATCTGCTGATGATATTGTTAAGGGAAGATTCAGAAGGCAGGCTATGACGTGCTATGTATGTGAAGATCCCAAAACTGGAGGGAATTATGAAGAATGTTCTTATGCATCTGAACCCAAATCTAATAAATACTTTGTGGGTCATGCTACATCATACAACACAAATAAAGGTACTAAGCCTACCACTACTTACCGATACAGAAGATACCTAGGTGAAGATCCATTTGGGGTTGCATATGACAGCTACCATAGTGCAGATTCTAGCTCGGACTACCCGTATCAATTCGGTGCTAGCAACGACAAGCACAACTACAGGTTCAATCCTGATGACTTCAAGAGTTCTGGAACTGAGTATAACACTGAAGAGTATGCTTCAGCAGCTGCAACTACTAAAGACAAACAATGCAAGAAAGTGCAGAAAGATTCCATGACATGCTTCCACTGTACAGACCCAAAGACAGGAGGTTCATACGAGCAATGTTCTTATGAATCTCAGCCAAAGGCTAATAACTACTTCGTAGCCAGGGAGTCATCGTATAACTCTGAAGACAAACCATCAGGGTCACGATCTGGTTCGGGTTCAGGATCAGGATACTCGGAGCGTTACAGAAGAACTCCTTTAGTGCACAACCGGCGAATCAGAGAGGAGCCTGATTTGTTCAGTAGTAGCACTAAGGATGCACCAACCAACAACTACAACATACCGAGAGCCCTTCAGATGGCTGAAAGTGCCCAGAAACTGGTGATTGAGAAGACCGGAGGTCACGGATTGGATCCTAAGTTGTATGGCTCACCAGAGCCTTACGATGAAAAGGAGGACAAGAAGGAATCTGCTTCTGCTTCTGATAAAGTTGACTCTTTTTACGCCCCCTATAAAAGCTATGAAGAGTATTTTCGCCACCTCTTTCCCGAACTTGATGCTGGGAGTAAGGGCAGTGCGAGCAGCGACGTGGAATCCTACGACACCAGTGGAAGTGGCAGACAGTATAGTCCATCGGAGAACAGTGAAGAAAAGGCGGAATCGGGTTACGATTACAAGGCCTCACTTCCTGAGTACTTCACGGATAACGAAAAGAAGAAGGATTTGGACGCGGTTCTAGGAGAATTCACCCAGAAAGATAGATCTAACTGCAAGAAGGTGATTAAGGATAAGATGACGTGCTACCAGTGTATTGACAACAAGGGGATGCAACACGAAGAATGTATGTTTGTAGCAGCGTCGGAGCCTAAGAGTCAACACCTCGCCTACCACGAGATGAAGGAGTTCAGGTTAGTTCCTAAAGTCAATGAGGGAGATCCTGCTGCTTCATCCAATATCCCCGCAGTTTCACAACCAAAAGACTCGACGTCCTCTTCCTCTGACAAAAATAGCAAGACTTTAAAGGAAGGCACTAACGACAATAGCAGTACCGATACTACAACAGAAAAGAGCAAACGTAAGACATTCTTCAAAAAGGCAACCACTTCGACGACCACCTCAACAACGACAACTGCAGTCCCTTTGACAAAACGCAGAGCAGACAAGTTCAAGAAGTCAATTAAGGCGAAGGAGGTGATAGATTTGGAGCCGGTAGCTGCAGGTAGTTCAGTGAACGAGAGGGTAGTTCCCAGGCAAGAGCAGCAGGAAAACAACCCCCCTCCAGAGCTATCAGAGCAGGACCGCAGCCCCGATGGGTTGTACAGTGCCGAGACCAAGACACGGTTCGACCCTGTGCTCAAAGTTACCTTACCAGAGTACATGCTTACACGCTCGGAGCATGAGGCTATCTTTGACGAAGTTATGGCGTCAGGACGCTGAACGTAGACTAAAGTGACGAGAGACTTGACTAAGAAATAACAAAAGGACTGTATAAATGAACACTGAACTGAAAACCCTAGCTCTCTCTCCGTCCTGTAGACAAATTATGTTGAATTGTAGTTTGTGTAGAAATTGAACTGTACCACTTGTTAATTTAAGCACTTAGTGTTATGCTACATTAATTGTTAACCGCTTCTCGAGACCTGACATTGCTTACTATACGTCAAGGAGGAAACTTCAAAGAGTTTCATATTTAAATATGGAAACTCGTGGAGATTGCATCCTTAACATTTAGAGGATAACTATAGTCACAAGTTCACGAAGCAATCAACGTCAATGCTCATCTTTAAATTGCCCACAATTCCCTTAAGAGAATTTTCAAAACGTGTTTTAATAATCGTATCCTTGTTATTCTGCGTCATAATAGTTTCAGGAACAGATTGTTAACTTTTATATGAGCACACGTTTAATAATCGTTGGTGCAATAGTCTATAAACCAAATATATTTCTCGACAATAATAGTCTATTTAAAATACTAATCGAAGGAGGATGTGTTAATTATGTTATTTAGAGAGTTATGAAATGCTGTGTAAGGAGATCATTATGTATATTGTTATTAAAAGTAATAAACTGCTTTAAATCGTTAATTATTTTATTAGTAATTTGCTCCTCAATACATTCCTTTCTACTGTAGTAAACAATATTACACTGCTGCTACATGAGTGCCAGGCTAGGACCACATTTTAACCCTCCTAGAGCCAAGCCGTTTCCTGAAATACTTGTTGAAAATTCCGAGACATTTTAATTTATTATGCATTGAATATTCATAAAAGACACATTCTTTATGAAAGATTAGATGCATTATTTTTGATGCAAAATATACACAAAATGTCCTCATAAAAGGAAATGTACTTAAACTTATAACTACTGAACTGCTGTGCCCAAGGTAGAGGGTTCAAACCCGGCTGACGTCGGCGGATTTTTAAGAGCGTTAAAATCCTTCAGTATGCCTTCCTTTGGAGGGGAAGTATATCTTGTGGTTCCATGTCATAGATTTATGGCATGTAAAAGATCCTTCCACAGACTAAACTTGTGTGAAGCTAAATTTCTTGGTTAGATTTCGATGAAGCGCTCTATCAAAGTTCCATCGTTCACCACTAGTATCAGTGATATTTGGTAGCGAAAGTTGGAACTACCGTACTTGAAATTGAAAGGATTTGTAGCTCACCCTATGGGTGTCCGCTTGAAGCAGCTAGAGCCTCTGGCGAGTCGAACATGTCCTTGGACACTTCCGGCACTAAAACGCCATACGATAAATAAATCAATAAACGATTTTCAGAGCAACGTAACTATACTGCTTTTATTCTCACGTAATCATATGATCACAACATAAATCATCCCAATCTCAAAATTTCAACGCACCAATACTGTGCCCGTTTAGACCGGAGTCCGCACGACCACATATGCATTTTACCAATAATCAGTCAGCACGAGAATCAAAATATCCCGGAGCGCCAGATGGGTTAAAGCAAATCGCAAAAACGACATCAAATTTATAAAAATGCTTTGCTGATTTTTGGCTCAATGCAACAATAAGGATAGAAGGAGATTTAATTGGGTGAAACACATCTGGTAAAAATTATCTCAGTTTATTTAAAGTTAAAATCTGACTGCAAGAATAATGCTCAAAGCAGCATCATCCCACGTGTGGCGATCCACACTCTTATTTACACACAATATACAGAAATCTTCCAAACACATTTGACAATCTTTTTGAAAACACAAGTCCGATTGTTAGTCCTGTGGACTGTGTTCCAAAATTATTAACATTAACTCCAGTGCAAAATGAATTGTCCATACTGGAAATAACGTCGATCACTGTTTGACTATTTACATGATGTTAACACTCGTAGAATAAATGTTTATAGAATTTCTTAAACTTTCACTTGTTTTCCAGTTTTCCAAAATATATCGTTGAAACTATTATTATCATCGTAGCAACACAAATTATTAACACATATTAACAACATCTGAAAAGTATTTGACCATTGAGCATAGCATCGAAGAACTGTGCGAAGCACAACAACAATTAATCGTTCTTCTGACATTAAACATTCGAGAAGTGACTCGATTATGAACTTCAAGTTCCAAACAAAATATATGATTTCTGAATCATCAACTTGATCAATAAATGGTTGAACCATTCAACTATTAGATTTTCCACTTGGGAACAATATTATAAAAAATATTTATATTTATGGCCATTTTTAGCAACTTTCACAACTTGCAATTCTTCGACAGAATGCGGAAATTAGAATTGTAGTCTTATAATGAATTCATTTAGTTCATGGCACTAGGATTTGAAAATATCCTTCAAATTATTCGTGGTTAAAGAATTATTTTAAATTGGCAGTGACCCATTCTACTATTTGTGTAAGAACACAATATTATAACAACAACAACAACGGCAAAGGTCTTCCTCTGAAGGAGAATAAACAACTATCATGACAAATCCGGGTTCTAGCAAAATCAAAGTCTAAATGGAATTCGTAAACAAGGTTGAAATAGGAACTGATGGTTTCAAAGAAATAACCTTCGGGCTATTCATACGACGAAATGTGTGGCTCCAATACTCCTACTATAAACCTGAGCCATCGAACCTGCTATTTGATTGATGCTCGAAAAAACCTTCATTCCTGCGACTTAACATGCGCACCTGGGAATGGCATTTCAACTACTCCACACACATAAATTATCTTCCCAAAATTTATACAATAAATCAAGCCTCTGCTTGTTATCAACACTGGAAGATTAATAAACTTACAAGTTTATTTTATTTTACCTTTCAGTTCAACCCGTGAATTTACCATACTTATAAAAAGCATTATTTCACTTTCGAAGTGTATTTACGTCATGATTTTATATAAATACAACAATATCCTATTTGATACAAATACCAATTGCTTCCCGTTTCATGCCTCTCCGTGTTATATGAAACATATACTTTGCTCATTGCAAATATCAACTGTTCAACCAGAACTGACATGTAGGTTGAATGCGGGCTTGCGCTAACCACTCTCCTTCGGAAAATCTCCTGTTCCAAACTAGAAATGTTTCAACTACTTCATAGGCTCTTTCTCAATACATATGATTATTATAAAATAAAATATCCAAGAATTATTTAGAAAAATTATGAAAATTATTATTATTATTATTAGTGGATTATTATTATTATTATTATTTCAAATATGTTTAATTATCATCTCATTATGTGAGAATCCACATGTTCGAACCTTCGAATATGGAAAAAAATATCCATTCCTCAACAAAAATAAATTTAACTTTTACAGTTACATCGGCTGATTACCGTGATTTCCCCAAAAATATGAAAAATTCAAATAAATGCTCAAAATGCTCGGTCATCGATCCTAAACTGTTCTGAGTGCTGAAAATGCTCAGAATAAATCTAACACGTCTTGCGTAAATCATTACAAGCTTTAAATACGACGAAAAAAATGTGTCGGTCATCTGCAGAAAAAAATAGTTTGTTCCAATTAGCTAAGCATAATATAATTCAAATGTGGCTTACATTTCTTGATGTTCTTGAAGTGTCGTAAACCTGGTCTATACCAGATTTATCCGTAGACATGCCCTATCGGACAAGCACGTATAATCCTTGTATCGGCCGCCATTGTAGACCCACAAATCGTCTAGTCAGACATAGTGGTGGTATCCTTCGACGTTTTAATAAACTGTGGTTCCATTTTAATATGGGCTTCTAACAAAGCCATAACAGTTTGTTTGAAAAGGGTCAGATCTAAGTGATCTCTTCTTAAATGTGTCAGTTGTAACCTAACTCACTGTAATCTCATCAGTACAAGAAAAACGTTGACAGTCTAAGCAGTTAACGGCTGTTCTGAAGATCGTTCCCTGGGCATGGTTTATTAAAATCACCATCTGCCATGCGCTAGACAACCTGCAGTTTCCCTTGCGTAGACTAATGAACACCACCGTTATAGACTAGTCTTCACTGTACTGACGGATCGAAGTGGTTAAATAGTTACAAAATATGAAAACTGACTTCAAATGGATTTAAACATCCAAGTATTAATTTACTATTGGACTGTGACAAATACTATTTTCTAGACCAAGTCTAGCATATGTCCTTTAGGAAATATAAATATTTCCACCAATGTCTGTAGAAATACAATCACCTCAGTGATTCTCCTCACCAGAAACTTACTAAGTTCCAACTCGTTTGCGCAGCACTTCTCGTGACTATCACGATTTGAAAAGTACTTCTTCGTAGAGGCGGCAACCATGTGCCTTGGCTCAGCGTAGACGCAACTTGCTCGCCAAGTGCTTGTGATGAATTGAGCTAACTATCCCTGCTCCAGCTTGCTTTTATACAAAAACGGTCAGGGTCACGCGTCATCGCCTGATATCTAGAAATCCTCATATCTCTTGAATCCCTGGTCCGATTTACTTGATATTAATTGCATTCTCTTTCATTTGGCCGTGCCAGTAATCTGATCCCAGTCTCAAGTCTCTGCTCCATAGTTAACTATTTAATCAATAAATAGTCTCCACCTCTGCTATGACTCGCTACGTCATTTACCATCCAACTATCGGTAATTTTCTTCGAGAGGCTTCGAGAAGCAATGTAGCGCGATATTCAAATATCTGAACTTTCAAAAGCTGCTACAGCCTTTCCCTCGATATCTAGGTGTCTGAAACTTGGAATACCCATTCCTAGAGTTGGGCACATCCACCCCACACCTAGCAAAAAATAAAAATTGAAAAATTTTTATTTTTCCTATCTACACATTAAATTATCTGGTTCTTGAATAATAGATCTTCAAATTGGATGCATTATAAGTTCCCACGATGTTACCAGTTCGTGTATTAGCTACTCCATAGCTTCCATTATTGTTTACTTCCACAATATTCAAAATCCTTAATTTTACCATTCCCCCGGGATTGTTGTGTTCCCGATGGACCTGGATCATTGGGCCTCTGCTCCACAAATTGCAAGTTATCTTGGTGTCTTGCTTCCAAATTTTTCCTCGTCTCCTTGTTAAACTCTTCATTGGACTGACGAGTATCTACATTCCCTCTGTTATTATAGTTTCTACCATAGGATCTTCTTTCCTGGTACCTTCCTTGAGTATCACGTGGTCTTCTCCATCGAGTGTTGTATCGATTACCACCATCTGGTCTTGCATATGGTTTGTAACTGTATCTGTTACGGTATTGGTTCCATCCTCTCGTATTGGAATCTTCCCTCGGCGATTTCTCTTCTCGCTCCTCTCGAATCTCTCGAGGTGTCTGAGAATAACTGTCAGCCATAACAGCATACACAGCGTTGTTATTCTTTGCTCCCTTCTGATGGAAGAATTGAGCGTTTGTATGATCCAGCTTTTGTAATACTTCATCAAACTGTTCCATATTGTAGATATCAGCAGCGATCAAAGTCCTCTGGACGTCTGCTGGAAATTGACGTATCAATGCAGTAATCAACTCGTTATCTGGCATTGGCGGATCTAAATGTTGGAGTTTAGACAGCTGTCCAGAAAAGTATGTAGAGTATCGAGTAGGTTGTGACGTCGAGAATCTCTTCGAATACAACTCTGCTCTAACTTGCTGTTGGGTTTCAGGGGACCAAAACTTCTTCAATAGCCCACGAGAAAACTCCTCAAAAGTATTTAGAGTGGATCTAAATGCTCTAAACCACAAAAGTGCGGGACCTTCCAAGAACTTCCCTATTACCCTGATCTGTCTTTCTTTAGGGATCTTAGAATCTTTCAGATAATCACCTGCTTCTCTCAAAAATTCCACGGGTGTTACAGAATCTCGCCCTGAAAATTTAGAAGGCTTATCTTCTATATTCTTAAATACAGTTATGGGGTTGGATTGAAATACTGTCCTGACCTCATCCTGTCTATCAGTCTCTCTAGCTCCTCCTAGATTTATCTGTATCTGTTCCTTTCCTTTTACATTCGGCATTTTCAAAAGATGATCAGACTGTTTCTCATCCTTTATTTGAGTTTTCATAGCCTCAAGTTCCTTCTGGTTTTCTTCTGCCATCTTCTTGATTGCTTCAGTCTCTTTACAATTGTCTTTAACATCAATGGATATCTGGTTCATAACAGCCTCATGACTTTTCAATGACCCTGTCATATCTGATATGTCCTTCTGAGTTGCTTGAATATCCTTGGCAATTACTTCAATGTGGGATGACAAAGACTCCCTAATCTCCTTGATTCCCTCTTGATTCTCCAGCTTGAGTGTGTCTTTAATTTCATTGACAACTGTGGTTTTGATTTCAGTTTGCAATTCACTAATCACACCTTCTCTTATTTCTCCCATGACAAGTTCCTTGAATTGTTCCGTTAAACGTTGAACAACTAGAATTCCCATCTCGTTACTCTCCTTCTTCACTCTGACTTCCAGGTTGACCATGTCTTCACCAACTTTCCTAAGACCATGTTCTATCCTATCAGCTAAGCTTTGGGATCGAAGATCGGCATCGCGAAATTTATCGTCCATTAAACTTGCGTTAGTAGCTAATGAAGTTTCGAGCTCATGTGTTTTGTCGCATAATTTATTCATTTTACTTTCAAGTGTCATTTTCAAAATTTCAGAATTCTCTTTAAATTTACTTTCCATTGAATTAAATTTACTATTTAAATTTTCCTTTAAGTTATCTTTTAACCTGCTTTCTAACAAGTCGGAATTTTCTTTGAGTTTACCCTTCAAACTTTCTTTAATTTTATTTTCTAAAGACTCAGAATTTTCTTTAAGTTTATTTTCTAAAGACTCAGAATTTTCTTTAAGTTTATTTTCTAAAGAATCAGAATTTTCTTTAAGTTTATTTTCTAAAGAATCAGAATTTTCTTTAAGTTTATCATTCAAATTTTCTTTCAAATTATCAGAATTTTCTTTAAGTTTATCATCTAAACTTTCTTTCAAATTATCAGAATTTTCTTTAAGTTTACTTTCTAAAGAATCAGAATTCTCTTTAAGTTTCTTTTCTAAAGCCTCAGTATTTTCTTTCATAATAGCGGCTACACGCCGTCCAGCCTCTTTCGAACTCTCCTCCAAACTCCTCATCATCCTCATCATTTCTTCCATAATTTCAATTATTATTCAAAACTTAGGGGTATACAACAGTGGCTAACACAAGCTTATAACTAGAACAAGAAATATGAATAGCTAATTGGAACACTATAATAAAATGAGATTTGTCCTAATATCGACGTGATGGAAAAACAAAATTCTCTACTTTTACGAATTACATTTACCATAATATCACAAGAAAAATATGCAAGTCCTCAAATATCCTCCACCTGGATTCTAATAATGTGTATCTCCAGTCATCGAACGTTTACTACTGAATTTACTTGACGCCCTAATGGTTAAGCCATTATCAAAAATAATCAAACCCATTCTAATTATTAACCAGTTAAATTTTTAATTTTCCCCACTAATTGGGTTTCCTACTAATTTATTCATCCAAACCAGACATCTCTCAACTCCCAAAATATTTCTATAAAAATTATCACAATTTCAAATCAGCATGCGATTGACCATGTCTAAATCGGGACCCACGTTCGAAGCCATTTCTCTCTCTATCTTATTTTATGTGCCCGTTTAGACCGGAGTCCGCACGACCACATATGCATTTTACCAATAATCAGTCAGCACGAGAATCAAAATATCCCGGAGCGCCAGATGGGTTAAAGCAAATCGCAAAAACGACATCAAATTTATAAAAATGCTTTGCTAATTTTTGGCTCAATGCAACAATAAGGATAGAAGGAGATTTAATTGGGTGAAACACATCTGGTAAAAATTATCTCAGTTTATTTAAAGTTAAAATCTGACTGCAAGAATAATGCTCAAAGCAGCATCATCCCACGTGTGGCGATCCACACTCTTATTTACACACAATATACAGAAATCTTCCAAACACATTTGACAATCTTTTTGAAAACACAAGTCCGATTGTTAGTCCTGTGGACTGTGTTCCAAAATTATTAACATTAACTCCAGTGCAAAATGAATTGTCCATACTGGAAATAACGTCGATCACTGTTTGACTATTTACATGATGTTAACACTCGTAGAATAAATGTTTATAGAATTTCTTAAACTTTCACTTGTTTTCCAGTTTTCCAAAATATATCGTTGAAACTATTATTATCATCGTAGCAACACAAATTATTAACACATATTAACAACATCTGAAAAGTATTTGACCATTGAGCATAGCATCGAAGAACTGTGCGAAGCACAACAACAATTAATCGTTCTTCTGACATTAAACATTCGAGAAGTGACTCGATTATGAACTTCAAGTTCCAAACAAAATATATGATTTCTGAATCATCAACTTGATCAATAAATGGTTGAACCATTCAACTATTAGATTTTCCACTTGGGAACAATATTATAAAAAATATTTATATTTATGGCCATTTTTAGCAACTTTCACAACTTGCAATTCTTCGACAGAATGCGGAAATTAGAATTGTAGTCTTATAATGAATTCATTTAGTTCATGGCACTAGGATTTGAAAATATCCTTCAAATTATTCGTGGTTAAAGAATTATTTTAAATTGGCAGTGACCCATTCTACTATTTGTGTAAGAACACAATATTATAACAACAACAACAACGGCAAAGGTCTTCCTCTGAAGGAGAATAAACAACTATCATGACAAATCCGGGTTCTAGCAAAATCAAAGTCTAAATGGAATTCGTAAACAAGGTTGAAATAGGAACTGATGGTTTCAAAGAAATAACCTTCGGGCTATTCATACGACGAAATGTGTGGCTCCAATACTCCTACTATAAACCTGAGCCATCGAACCTGCTATTTGATTGATGCTCGAAAAAACCTTCATTCCTGCGACTTAACATGCGCACCTGGGAATGGCATTTCAACTACTCCACACACATAAATTATCTTCCCAAAATTTATACAATAAATCAAGCCTCTGCTTGTTATCAACACTGGAAGATTAATAAACTTACAAGTTTATTTTATTTTACCTTTCAGTTCAACCCGTGAATTTACCATACTTATGAAAAGCATTATTTCACTTTCGAAGTGTATTTACGTCATGATTTTATATAAATACAACAATATCCTATTTGATACAAATATCAATTGCTTCCCGTTTCATGCCTCTCCGTGTTATATGAAACATATACTTTGCTCATTGCAAATATCAACTGTTCAACCAGAACTGACATGTAGGTTGAATGCGGGCTTGCGCTAACCACTCTCCTTCGGAAAATCTCCTGTTCCAAACTAGAAATGTTTCAACTACTTCATAGGCTCTTTCTCAATACATATGATTATTATAAAATATAATATCCAAGAATTATTTAGAAAAATTATGAAAATTATTATTATTATTATTAGTGGATTATTATTATTATTATTATTTCAAATATGTTTAATTATCATCTCATTATGTGAGAATCCACATGTTCGAACCTTCGAATATGGAAAAAAATATCCATTCCTCAACAAAAATAAATTTAACTTTTACAGTTACATCGGCTGATTACCGTGATTTCCCCAAAAATATGAAAAATTCAAATAAATGCTCAAAATGCTCGGTCATCGATCCTAAACTGTTCTGAGTGCTGAAAATGCTCAGAATAAATCTAACACGTCTTGCGTAAATCATTACAAGCTTTAAATACGACGAAAAAAATGTGTCGGTCATCTGCAGAAAAAAATAGTTTGTTCCAATTAGCTAAGCATAATATAATTCAAATGTGGCTTACATTTCTTGATGTTCTTGAAGTGTCGTAAACCTGGTCTATACCAGATTTATCCGTAGACATGCCCTATCGGACAAGCACGTATAATCCTTGTATCGGCCGCCATTGTAGACCCACAAATCGTCTAGTCAGACATAGTGGTGGTATCCTTCGACGTTTTAATAAACTGTGGTTCCATTTTAATATGGGCTTCTAACAAAGCCATAACAGTTTGTTTGAAAAGGGTCAGATCTAAGTGATCTCTTCTTAAATGTGTCAGTTGTAACCTAACTCACTGTAATCTCATCAGTACAAGAAAAACGTTGACAGTCTAAGCAGTTAACGGCTGTTCTGAAGATCGTTCCCTGGGCATGGTTTATTAAAATCACCATCTGCCATGCGCTAGACAACCTGCAGTTTCCCTTGCGTAGACTAATGAACACCACCGTTATAGACTAGTCTTCACTGTACTGACGGATCGAAGTGGTTAAATAGTTACAAAATATGAAAACTGACTTCAAATGGATTTAAACATCCAAGTATTAATTTACTATTGGACTGTGACAAATACTATTTTCTAGACCAAGTCTAGCATATGTCCTTTAGGAAATATAAATATTTCCACCAATGTCTGTAGAAATACAATCACCTCAGTGATTCTCCTCACCAGAAACTTACTAAGTTCCAACTCGTTTGCGCAGCACTTCTCGTGACTATCACGATTTGAAAAGTACTTCTTCGTAGAGGCGGCAACCATGTGCCTTGGCTCAGCGTAGACGCAACTTGCTCGCCAAGTGCTTGTGATGAATTGAGCTAACTATCCCTGCTCCAGCTTGCTTTTATACAAAAACGGTCAGGGTCACGCGTCATCGCCTGATATCTAGAAATCCTCATATCTCTTGAATCCCTGGTCCGATTTACTTGATATTAATTGCATTCTCTTTCATTTGGCCGTGCCAGTAATCTGATCCCAGTCTCAAGTCTCTGCTCCATAGTTAACTATTTAATCAATAAATAGTCTCCACCTCTGCTATGACTCGCTACGTCATTTACCATCCAACTATCGGTAATTTTCTTCGAGAGGCTTCGAGAAGCAATGTAGCGCGATATTCAAATATCTGAACTTTCAAAAGCTGCTACAGCCTTTCCCTCGATATCTAGGTGTCTGAAACTTGGAATACCCATTCCTAGAGTTGGGCACAATACGTCATTCATATTTTCCACTTCGAACTGTTTTTTATAGAGATTGTCTTTCAACATTAAACAAAAGTTGTAACAGATCTGTTTTTTTTAATCTTTTAGTGTACCATTTACAATTTTAGATAATTAGAATTTTTTAGAAATATTCAATCAGCCTTGCTATAAAATGTTATTATAATAAGTGTATTAGGGCACAAAATATGCAATTGAATTAAAGACAGCTTATCTTTTTCTCCATCATCATCATCATCATCATCATCATCATCATCATCATCACAGAAAGACTTGCAACTTCTTTATTGTGTATTAACTACTCTCTGCTGAAAAAGGTCACAATAAAACCGAAAGAGGTTCACTGTACTTAAGAATAATAATTTATTGACTTACGGTATTAATGTTCTAATTTATTAGGAAATAACTTGTGTTTTTTTTATTTTCACAAAATTACATTAATTGGACATTTGATATACAACAAAGTGTATTTTTAGCCTAATATTTCACATTTTGTAAAAAGTAGTACCGTGAAGAACTGAATAACCTACTTGTATATATCCTACTTTTGTAGGGTTACAAACGAAGAGGTATTAAGACGAGTGGGAGAGGAGAGATGTTTCTGGCGACTGCTAATGAAGAGAAGAGATAGGTTAGTAGGACACATACTAAGACACCCAGGAATAGCAAGATTAGTTATGGAAGGAAGGGTTGAGGACAAGAAATGTAGGGGTAGACCAAGGTTAGAATATGTTATACAGATTGCCTCGGATGTAGGGTGTGGTAGCTATGCAGAGATGAAATGATTAGATCAAGACAGGGAGGCACGGAGAGCTGCACCAAACCAATCAAAAGACTGAAGACTCCAACAACAACAAACTTATGTTAATTGGCTCTATCAACATTAAAAAAAAACAGTATGATTGATGTAGAGATAGAGAACCGTCTAAATATTTCGAATGGTCGCCAAGTTGGATTTTTATATGTGTAGGTCTTAGAGTTATGTACTATTACTTGAAGGTTCTTGTGTAGGTGTAGCATTCAGACTGCAATTGCATGATTAGGACACAAACAATGAAAACTAGACTTCAAAATTTCGCACAGCTGCCATCTTGTGGTTGTGAAAACAATTGAAATTAATTAGATGCCAGTGGATTAAAATTTGTATAAGCATTTACCGTACCAAGTTTTACTGCGCTCGGATGGTTAAATCGCGAGAAACGTTCATTTAAATATTTACATTTCGCGTCCCCGCATGTTGGATTTGAGCTCACCTGATTATTGAAAGTCCCCTAGTTGAATTCATATTTAGCCTCTCTCAACATACAAAATGTCATAGATGAATATATATTTATTTATTTACTAATTATTTTGTTGACGGTACACAACAGGGCTCAGTGTGTGCCCCAATAACAATACACCTACACACTAAAATACATTTCCAGGTATTTCTACATTAAGGATCCTTATCTAAATGTAATTCTTAATACTAGAAAGTTCACACATATCAAAATGCATAGTAGTAAAAAGCTTAATCTAAATATAATACTAAAACTAAATCTAAATTTAAACTGAGAACCATCTAGGTATTTCGGATGGTCGCCATATTGGATTTTAATATTATGTAGGCCATAGAGTTATGAACTATTAGATGTCGATTATTGCGTAGGTTCATTATTCAAACGTTCACTTCGATCGCATGATTAATACACAAGAAATAAAAACGTAATTTTAAAATGTCGCACAGCCGCCATTTTGAGGTTATGAAAACAATTGAACTAAATTAGATGGCAGTGCATTACAATGTGTATAAACATTTACTGTACCATATTTCACTGCGCTCAGTTGGTTAAATCGCGAGAAACGTTTATTAATATATTTCAATTTCGCTTGGCCGCCATGTTCGTTTTGTAGGCTACTTTACAGGTTTTTGAAAGTTGCATAGATAAACTTCAAGTACTGACCTTTATCACGGCATTAAATTTCAGGGTGAAATATTTCACACAGCCGCGATCATGAGGTTATGTATACAATTGAACTATGTTAGATGCCAGAGCATTACAATGTGTATAAACATATGCTGTACCAAGTTTCACTGCATTGGATGATTAATCGCGGGAACAATGTATTTAAAAGTTTCAACTTCGCTTGGCCGCCATGTTCGTTTGTAGTTAACAGGTTTTTGAGAGTCTCATAGGCGATCTTCTAGTAGTGCCCTTTATCACCGTACAAAATTTCAGAATGATATCCGTAATAGTTTCGGAGATAGGCTATAGAATGCCGGTGAAATATTTCGCACAGCTGCCATGTTTTTGATGAGACGTAATGAAATTTGAAGGGCACTGTCGGGGTCGGCCAAAATAGTACAATTACCTTACCGAGTTTCATTGAAATCGCTTTTACCGTTTAGAGGTGTCTGTGTCTGTCGCCAGGGCAGACACACACTCACATACACACACGGACAAAGATGATCTCATAAGCCTTATTTTTCATAAAGGAAAATAGGTTAAAAACGAGATTTCAAAATTTCTCACAGATTATATAAATGATAATCCACTGGCATCTACTTCATTTATATTATTTTTATAACCACAAGATGGCGGCAGAGCGAAGTTTTAAAAACTCGTTTTTATTTCTTGTGTTCTAATCATGCGATTGAAGTTTGAATAATACACCTACACAATAATCGTCATGTAATAGTACTTAACGCTAAGGTCTATATATAAAAATCCAACTAGGTGGCCATCCGAAATATTTAGGCGGTTCTCAATATCTACGAATCTATTACAGCAATCAAACTGAAAATTTGTATGTTAATAGAGGTAATTAATATAAGTAGGATATATGAAAAATATCCTAATGTGATTAGCTCTCCACATTAGTGAAAACGAGCTACCCTTTTTTAGGAGACCTTTGTCCTTTAAGGGACATTCGAGGCAGTTCTTTATGAAAATAGTCTAAAAAATAGGAAAAAGTAGACTTATGATATCGATCCGTGCAAATGTGTGTCTGTCTGTCCTTCTGTCCTCTGTCGGTCCGTCTGTGTGTGTGTGTGTGTCCCTATCAACTCCTAAACGGCTGAAACTATCAAAACGAAATTTGGTATGAGTAAAGACCTATACCTGAATATCTCAAGGCCATATTTCAAAATTATGTCAAAGCTATTGACTGATGAAAAATCGCATTTGGAATTTGAACTCCATGTTGGATATCTTGGAAGGTATGCAAGGGAGCTACTCCGAAATTGACACCCTTATAGATATCAATATTCCAGTTTAATTTTCAGGGCGCCATACTTAACAGTGTTGCCAAAATAATTCTAAGCATGCTGATGTGTTCAATTTTTAAATGCATGTTACTTCTACACTGACATATGGATATCAATCAAATTTCGTATGTACTATGTGTACCATAACAGATATGACTGTGCGTATTCTTAAGAGCCACCAGGGCTGCCAACTGTTAATAAATGTTCTCTCTATTTTCTAATCCTAATACCAATATATCAAAACGTATGCAAGCCAACAGCTCGAAACATTGCACACGTATAGTACATGATATTATGGATTGATTTGGAGTAACTAATATACGTCAGTGCTACCAACATGTTTCTCAGCCTGCTGATAGGTCTGATTTTTAAATACATGTAACTTCTATACTATCAAATAGATTTGAGCCAAATTTCGTATGTGCTATGTGTACCATAGCAGATATGGCTATGTGCATTCTTAAGAGCAACCAGGCTGCCAACTGGTAATAAATGCTGTCTCAATTTTTTACCCTAATATCAATATATCAGAAAGTATGCAAGCTAACAGCTCTAAACTTTGCACACGTATGGTACCTGACATTCTAGATTAATTTGGAGTAAGCAATATACGTCAGTGCTGCCATCATTATTCTAAGTCTGCTGATAAGTCCAATTTTTAGATAAATGCAACCTTTATACTAACAAATGGATTTTATTCAAAATTGGCACAACAGTAGATCATAATATTTCATATTATTTCTGAGCAACACATGCAGTCATTGTTGCCAACGTGATTTCACGTGCACTGATAGATCCAATGTCTAACTGCATGCTATCCATTGGACTTCAACCATATTTCGTATGGCATTCTGTAGCTTAAGAGATGGAACTAAAAATATATTCAGTCACAAGGGCTGACAACTGTACTGCTCTATTAGGTTACACTATGCCAGATATATTTCGAACTATTAAAAAAATGTCGGTAATCGGGTTCAGTATGTGTTCCGTTCCTAGTTCACATACACCCATGTAGGCCTAGCATTACTTGCTGTGTACCTCTCAGGCAGGCTGTGGGCAATTTCATATGGTAGGGACGTTATCAACTGCAGCATGGTGTACCTTTTGTGACTTCAGGCAGCATGGCCTCTGCTTTTGTGTGGTTTAAATACTCTCATGTGTATAGCACCCTACTAACATATTTATTAAAACTCAGACAGTTTTCTAGGTTTATGCTGGCTCATCAGCAGGCTCTTGGTGTCCGGCCCGGACCCCCCACAGGAGTAGTGAACTATGCACTACCTCCCTTCTTATGAAGCGCAATTGTGTTTGAGGGAGGTAGTACACAGTTCGCTACTCCTGTGGGGGTCCGGGCACGGACGCCAAGAGCCCGCTGATGAGCCAGTTTGGTGTTCCCAGGTGAAACCCCACACGAGACACGGTATAAACCTAGAAACATTCCTAGGTTTTAAATCCTTGGCCGTGAAAACCAATATACAAATCTATTTATTAATAAATCAGTGTTAAGTCAATGCATCTTTCAAGTTGGTGTGAACTGTGAATGAGTGAGAGCACGAGTATGATACGAGATATAACAGTATGTAGGGTCTACTATATTAAAAAAAATTGAATGGACTTTCGGTGAGGGCATCAAACACACGTCAATACCCGGATTCGAACCGACAGCCAAGCTCGAGTTCAATTTCAAGACCAACATTTCACTATTGGCTCATGCCATTGGACAAATTTAAAATGCGATGCTGAATGTGCAAAAGTCTTACTTCCCAGTATGGGTTCATAATTAGCCTGAAATGTTCACCATAACATTTTCTCACTCCACGATCGGTGTCAAGTTTTTGATAGACAACTTGCAACTTCTAATCACTCGAGTCCTAGGCGGATAAACAAAACGATATCCGCATCCGCCCCGCATCCGCACGACTGTTATCCGCATCCACCCCGTATCCGCACGACTGTTATCCGCATCCGCCCCGCATCCGCACGACTGTTATCCGCATCCGCCCCGCATCCGCACGACTGTTATCCGCATCCGCCCCGCATCCGCACGACTGTTACCCGCATCCACCCCGTATCCGCACGACTGTTATCCGCATCCACCCCGTATCCGCACGACTGTTATCCGCATCCGCCCCGCATCCGCACGACTGTTATCCGCATCCACCCCGTATCCGCACGACTGTTATTCGCATCCGCCCCGCATCCGCACGACTATTATCCGCCCCGCATCCGCACGACTGTTATCCGCATCCGCCCCGCATCCGCACGACTGTTATCCGCATCCACCCCGTATCCGCACGACTGTTATTCGCAGCCGCCCCGCATCCGCACGACTGTTATTCGCATCCGCCCCGCATCCGCACGACTGTTATCCGCATCCACCCCGTATCCGCACGACTGTTATTCGCATCCGCCCCGCATCCGCACGACTGTTATCCGCATCCACCCCGTATCCGCACGACTGTTATTCGCATCCGCCCCGCATCCGCACGACTGTTATTCGCATCCACCCCGCATCCGCACGACTGTTATCCGCATCCGCCCCGCATCCGCACGACTGTTATCCGCATCCGCCCCGCATCCGCACGACTGTTATCCGTATCCGCCCCGCATCCGCACGACTGTTATCCGAATCCGCCCCGCATCCGCACGACCTTTATCCGAATCTACTGGCATTACAATAATATTTTCAATTAGATAAAATATTGAAGCAACACATTTAGACATTTGAGGGGAAAGTCGTTCCCTTTGCCTATGTATGTCAAGTTTTATGTTTAAAATGAATGTTATCCAGCCAGAGTTGCAACCCTTTTCAGTTCGGAGTGTTAATTGCGCTTAATGACATCATTTCAATTTATTTATTTATCGTAAGGCTTTTAGTGCCGGGAGTGTCCGAGGACATGTTCGGCTCGCCTGAGCCTGTAGCTGCTTCCAGCGGACACCCTTAGGGTGAGCTACAAGTTCTGTTCAATTTCAAGTAGTTCCAACTTTCGCTACCAGATATCAATGATACCTAGTGGCGAACGTTGGTTCTTTGATAGAGTGTTCCGACGAAATCTAACCTAACAATTTAGCTTCACACAAGTTTAGTCTGTGGAAGGATATTTAACACACCATAAATCTATGACATGGGACCACCGGCTTTACTCCGCCCCCCCCCCCCCCCCCCCCCGAAGGAAGGCATACTGAGGGATGTTAACGCTCTGAACAAATCCGACGAATTTGGCTGGGTTTTAACCCGCTATCTTGGACACAGCAGTTCAGCATGCTACCAACTACGCCACCGAAGCCGCATCATTTCAATGAGATTAGGGTAAAATCATCTTACATTTGTCATGAAGAAAAAAACGGAAAAATAGGATATGTCATAAACATCCGAGTCCTAGTAATGACATTCAACAAGTTCAGATTGTATTCTAAAAACTATCCGCAAATTTACTCCAAATATTATCCGCAGCTTATCCGCTATCCGCACAGGGCTTTACTTATCCCAAGCTTCATTGAGACAGGTTGGTTGGTTCCTCAGTTTAGGGGCTGCGACAACGCGGTCATGTAGCCCCGTGTACTTTAGGTGTGTGTAAAATCTATCTGATACTCGGTGTTAATTGTGATGGCTGTATTAGTGTGTGTTATCTGTCATTCCGGTAAGGTCTGCAAACGATCAAATTTAAGTACTACCTACTTTTTCTACCAAATGCTACCGTCAACGACACCTAGACGCAAACGTGGCTACTATATGCAATCGCGACCGGCATCTAGCAGCGAACGTTGGAACTAACAGAGCGTTAATCAAATCATCATCATCTTCTTTGCATTTTCCCACTTATGTGGGGTCTGCCTTCCTGCAATGTTTCCTCCACTTCAATCGATCCATAGCGTCTCGGGGGCGGAGCTTAGAGAGCCGCATGTCATCTCTCACCCTATCCAACCAGCGTGTTTGAGGTCGCCCTCGAGGTCGACGACCCTCCACATTTAGTTGAAGGGCAGTTTTAGCAACTGAGGTTTCACTGCTACGGAGCACATGTCCATACCACCGCAGACGTGATTCACGCATTTTCTCTGTGATTGGGGCAACCTTGAAATCCTTCCGCACGGCATCATTCCTAATATGGTCCAGTCGAGTCATACCATTGGACCACCGCAACATCTTCATTTCCATTACATGAAGTGCCTGTTCGTGCTTCGATGTTGTAGGCCAGCATTCAGATCCATGAAGGGCCACCGGTCTAATCACTGTGCGATATACCTTAGATTTGAAATGCAATGGAATTTTCTCATCGCATAGGACTCCAGTAACTTGGCGCCATTTCATCCATGCGGCAGTGACTCTTGTTTTGACATCAGGAATCGTGCTGCAGTCTGAGGTGATGCATGACCCAAGGTATTTGAATTGGGTCACTTTATTAAGTTGAACCTCACCAACAGTGATCGTGCCATCAGTTTGGTCACCGCATTCCAGGTATTCCGTTTTCTTCAGGTTCAATTTCATCCCAAATTCTTCAAGACGCATCTTCCACTCTTGTACTTGCTGTTCGAGGTGCCCACGGGTCTCATTAGCTATCATGACATCATCCGCATATAATAATGTCCATGGATGCCTGGTTTGGATGTCATTTGTGATGGCGTTCATACAGAGTATGAAGAGCAAGGGGGACAAGGCTGATCCTTGATGGACACCAACAGTGATTTGGAAGGTATCGGACATTCCTGCTGCACACCGCACTGAGCTTGTTGTCTTTCGGTACAGAAGTTTCACCCAGTTTACATAGGCTTCTGGTACACCGTGTAGCCTCAGTGCCAGCCAGTTGAGATCATGTGGTACTCTATCGAACGCCTTTTCCAAATCAAGAAAGGCTAAGTGAACTGTTAATCAAATCTAACCTACAAATTTAGCTTTACACAAGATTGTAGTTAGTGGAAGATTCATTTACGTGCCATAAATCTATGGCATGCACCCGCTAGATTTACTTCTCCTCCGAAGGAAGAAATACAGAGAGATTTTTAACGCTCTTAAAAAATCCGACGACTTCGGCCCGATTTGAACCCATGACCTCAGCATGCTACAAACTACGCCACCAAAGCCACTAAGGTTCCCTGTTAACGCCCGCAACTCTTTGCATTGCATAAATAATGTGTAGCCTGCAGTAGTTTTATTTTAGAGGTGCCTTCTACTTGCGGAAGTTCATGTAATTCGCTCCAGTGGTTTTGACGCCAACCCATAACAAAGAGGCAAACAGACAAACATACAAACCAATAAGCAGACAAAAATCAAACTAGGGGTATATTTGGTCACCATGCTCCCCATCCGTGATAAATACAGGATCATCGAAAAATAATGCCAATCATTTAACAAAATGATAGCACCGAAACCCTTTGTGTTAAACGTGTAATTCTTTCACTGAACGCCAGCTGGTTAAATTAAGTTTTGTTTTGGAGGGGACGTGACCTCACTATGCGCACACTTAATGCGCAGTAGCCATGGTCGGCCGGGAGCGCACGCGCCAATGAAGTCCTGACCTCACCCCTTTGGATTTTTTTTCTGGGGGTACATTAAAAACATTGTGTATGCAGAAAAAATTCGGGATTTGGACCACCTGCGGGAGCAAATTTCTGCCGCAATCTTGACAGTTACTCCTGAAATGATTGCACGTACCAATCCAGCCATTGGGAAAGCGTGCTTTCAATGCTGATGTTTGTGATCGGCCTGGCCTAGATTTTTTCTCTTCAGTCCCTGTTTCCTTAAACTGATTAAACCATCGAATGACAGCTTTGTAATCAGGTGCAGTTTGTCGGGCGGTGCAGTCATTGGCACGCGCGCCCCCGGCCGACCTTGGCTACTGCGCATCTAGTGTGCGCATAGCAAGGTCACGTCCCCTCCAAAACAAAACTTGCTTTAACCAGCTGTCGTGAAGTGAAAGAATTACGCGTT
This sequence comes from Meconema thalassinum, assembly GCA_946902985.2. Classification (NCBI taxonomy): domain Eukaryota; kingdom Metazoa; phylum Arthropoda; class Insecta; order Orthoptera; family Tettigoniidae; genus Meconema; species Meconema thalassinum. The sequence continues at coordinate 170,251,879 of OX336396.1, forward strand.
TAACATGAAGGGTTTGGGTGCTATAATTTTTTTAAATGTTGGCATTATTTTTCGATGACCCTGTATATAACTTTAGCCAAAAATTAAAAACGTTCAGACAGGAAGTATACTTTATTTATAGAAATAACTAGCAACCCGCCCCGCCTTCGCTCGGTATCTTTAACGGTCTACCCAGCGTAAGTTTAAAGGCGCACGGACATCTGGTTCTGGACACAATTCAAAAAAGCTGAGGTGAACAGTGTAACTCCAAACACATATACTCTTCTCTGACGTCTTAACTCGACACGACTCGACATTTTGATGCTGACCGAAGCTGGAGTGATAGGCTCGTTCGCTAGCTCATAAACTCGCTCCGAAGCTAGTAATTTAAATTTCTCACTGAATGGAGATTATTGGAAGAAATGAAACCGTAAACACACTTATAGTGGGCGATGTATTAAAGATGGTGATATGCTGTCACGGACTTTTCTGTAGAACTTTTCATGCTGAACAATTCATACACTCATAGTATATGGATATGTTTAACGGTATACCCAGCGTAAGCTTGAAAGGCGCACGGACTGCAGATTATTCTTCGACTCGATTCACTGAAATCGTTACAGCTCGGCTTCCTTTGGTCATAAATGAATATTGTTTCCTAAAATCCTTTACAGAAATGTGAAAACCACACTAATATCCATCAAGTGGTTCTCGAGATTATCCGTTACCACCAAGAATTGGGGACTTTGATTTATACTACGAACGTAGAAATACAAGCTCCTTAGTTTCCAGCTTTTCCCCTTTGTAATGAAGCAGTTCTTATAAACTCAATTCCTGCAAGATGAGCAGTGGAGAGCAAATAACTCACCTCAATATATATTACATTCTGTTATTAATAATACTGTACAAGATTAATCTCTTATAATCATAAAATAGAAAAATGTACCAGAATAAAGAAAGTTCATGTTTGGAATCTTTAAAAAATAAATCAGTGTGAAGGACTTCAAGTGTTACTAACCTAACCAAGTTCGAGTAAAAGACAATCAAGCCTTAAAACTTACGCAACTAATAATAAGTAGTTCCGTGAAGAAATAAATAGCCTATTTTCATATATCCTACTTATGTTGATAGCCTCTATCAACAACCAAAGCTTCAGTTTGATTGCTGTAATAGATTCGTAGATATTGAGAACTATCTAAATATTTCGGATGGTCACCATGTTGGATTTTTATATATAGGCATTAGAGTTATGTACTATTACATGAAGATTAATCAGTGGGTGTATTATTCAAAATTCAATCCCATGATTAGGACACAAGAAATAAAAACGAGATTTTAAAATTTCGCTAAACCGCCATCCAGTGGTTATGAAAATAATTTAAATGGATTAGATGCCAGAGGATTGAAATTTATATAAGCATTTACCGTACCAAGTTTCACTGCGCTCGGATGGTTAAATCGCGAGGAACGTCCATTTGAATATTTACATTTCACGTCACTGCCATTTTAATTTGTGCTCACCAGGTTAGTGAATGTCCCATAGGTGAACTTATGTTTATAGCCTCTATACACCTACAAAATTTCAGTTTGATTGCTGACATAGATTAATAGATATAGAGAAACGTCTAAATATTTCTGATTATTGCCATATCTATTTAAAAGTTTCAACTTTAAATGGCCGCCATGTTCGTTTTGTAGTTAACGGGTCTTTGAAAGTCACATAGGTGAACGTCTAGTAGTGCCCTTTATCACCATACAAAATTTCAGGGTGATAGAAGTAATAGCTTCGGAGATATAGAATACCAGTGAGATATTTCACACAGCCGCCATGTTGGATTGGAGGTGTACTAAAATTTGAAGGGCACGGTCTGGGTCGGCAAAAATAGTAAAAGACCTTACCAAGGTTCATTGAAGTCGCTCCAGCCGTTTAGATGTTATTAGGTGAGGAGACACACACGCACGGACACACGCATACACACGGACAAAAGGTGATCTCATAAGCCTATTCTTTTCATAAATGAAAATATAAAAAATGAGGATATACTGGAACGTGCAAAATGAGAGCAGGAAGAAAAATAGAATAAAAGAAGTCATTAGAACACTGCCGTCTAGAATGGAAAGGCTGATTAATATTCATTTATACAGCAGAAACTTAACACCTACGTATTTAATCACACAATAGAGCCAGGAATAAGAATAGAATAAAGGAAGTCATTAGAACTCTACCGTCTAGAATAGAAAGGCTGATTAATATTTAAGTTACAGGAACTTAACACCTACATCATCAGTCCCATAATACAGCCTTGAGGAGATGGACGGCCGATGTTTAAGGGTAGAGAATCCGTACCAAAATTCCTCATACGTGAAGGGGTCAGAAATTCTCTTTTATCCCCCTCCTTCTTCTTCTTCTTCTTCTTCACATAGCTGTGAAGTCCCTTTACTAGCGTTAAACTCCATCAGTATACCTTCCTTCGGAGGGGAAGCAAAGCCGGCGGTCCCATGTCATAGATGTATGGCATGTAAAAGAACCTTCCACTAATTACACTTGTGTGAAGCTAAATTAGAGGTTAAATTTGACTAACGTTCTTAGGTTCCAACGTTCATCGCCAGGAGACCACTGCGGTAGCTTATAGTAACAAAGTTCAGAACAAGTTGTCGTTGACGGTGGCGATTGGTATCAAAAGTAGGAACTAGGCTACTTGAAAATTGAATGTCTGCCGTCCTTATAATAATAAAAATAATAATACAGTGCGCCCGGGAATGTTCTCCGCAGTGCCTACGCGCTGCTGCGAGAGATTACGTCACCAGTTACGGCTCCGTCAGAAATTGTAAAACTGACGTGAGGAATGGAACGGGGTGCACTCAGCCTCGTGAGGACAATTGAGTAGCTGTCTGACAGTGAGACAGCGCCCCCGATCACGAAAACCTAGATTAACGACCGAGGGGACCCGATGCGCTGATCACGCGTCACCCCAATATATGCAGGCCAAATGGTTGGGCAGCGGTTGTTTGGTGACCTAGGCCCTTCATGGGCTGTATAGTGCCAGGGTTGACTTTTTTTATTGACTTTATTCACAACAAACAACACAACCGGCAAGCATCTGCACAACAGGGGGGCGTGGTGGCTCAGCGGTCAAGCTGTTGACCTCTCACCACGGTGGACTGGGTTTGATTCCCGGTGAATACATGTGAGATTTTCAAAGTGAAATGCCATGTCCTGTGGTTCGGATTCCACGTAAAAAGGAAGGTCCCGTGGCTCATGATCGCAAGATTAACGGTCACGTAAAACTAAACTTGCTTCCTTCATCTGCGCAACAGTGATTTAAATATTGTTGTTGTTGTTCCCTATGGCTAGCCCGGATTCCAACCCATCGCCTTTATTGCGTTCCAATAGAGTTGTGTGGGGTTTCCTGAAGTTCTAGCAGTCACATCAAGTTTATTGCAATGTAGCAGGTGCCCCTTATCCATTTTACTTCCAGATTCGTGACAAAGTGTGCATTTTTCAGATCTCAGGATGTTGATTCGTTTCAGATGAGCTGCAAGGCAGTCATGGCCAGTGTTAAGTCTGAAGAAGGCTACAGCTTCTCTTCTTGGTGTTAATTTATATTGATCCCATTTAGCATCAATGTCCTTCCTTAATATGGTTTCTGCTGTTTTCTTTGCCATTTTTTCATACCTGTTTTTGGTAGTTTTATTTTTAAATCCTTTTTGCTGACATAAAATCAGTCTGACTGACAGGTTGTTTTAGTGTGGTACCTTTTTTTTGCTAGTCTGCCCCTTCATTACCTGATATTCCTTTTAGGGGAAGATGACCTCATAGTTCCGCCCCTTAAAACAACAATAACTAACTAACTAACTAACTAACTAACTAACTACCTGCTATTCCAACATGAGAAGAGAAATACACAACACCCGTATTCATAGTCAGGGGTACACTCAGTAACGTGCCAAGCAAATTACATTGGCCAAAGTGGTAGAAGAGTAGACTCGAGATACAAAGAACACAGAAATGTGATAAAATATGGGACACACTCGGCCCTGATGAACATACCGTATGAAGGACGCGGGGCACAGATTCACTAATATGGAAAGAGAATTTATAATCGTGCATCACGAACAGAAAGGAAGCCATCGAGTTACACTTATCTCTACTTAGTATAAAACCAAGTCCCAGATTCTTGGATGTTACGGGTAAACTTGAGAACCACTGGATGGATTTTGATGCGGTTTTCACCATTCTATAAAGGATATCTCGAGGATAATTTCTGTAGAAAATAATTCATTTATGATCAAAGGAAGCCGAGCAGTAACGATTTCAGTGGAAAAGTCGAAAAAAAACTGGCGTCCGAGCGCTTTGTAAGCATACGCTGGGCAAACCGTTAAAAATATATTTATACTATGAGTGTAAGAATTGTTCAGCGTGAAAAGTTCTACGAAAAAGTCCGCGAGAGCATATCTCTATCTTCAATACATCGCCAACTATAAGTGTTTTTACGTTTCAATTTCTTCCAACCATGTCCATTCAACTACTGAGGCGACAGTTTACGAGCTAGCTAAGGGCGAGTCTATCTTCCCTGTTACAGTCTAGCTAGCAGGGGAACCTATCGCCCCCAGATACAGCCAGCAGCAAACCGTCGAGTCGTGTTGAGTTAAGACTTCTGAGAAGGGTGGTTGTGTTTGGAGTTTCCCTGGAAGTGCAACTCGGATTTTCTTCATGTCGACTGTGAAACACAGTCAAGTTAAGATTGGACGGAAGGGGGATTTGAGTTTCATTCACCTCGCCATTCCCTAGAAGTGCAACTCTCATTTCGCCTGTGAACTCTTCGTTCCGCAAAAATTCACAGTCAATTTAAGATTGGATGGAAGGGGGATTATATTATATTAAATTATACTGATTGGCATATAATCTCTACTTAGTATAAAACAAAGTTCCCGATTTTTGGATGTCACGGGTAATCTCGAGAACCACTGCATGGATTTTGATGTGGTTTTTACAATTCTGTAAAGGGTACCTCGTGGTAGGTTTCTGATGAAAATAATTTATTTATGATCAAAGGAAGCCAAGCAGTAACGATTTCAGAGTAAAAAAAGTCGAAAAAATCCTGGCGTCCATTTGCTTTCTAAGCAAACAGTTAAAAATATCAATATACAATGAGTGTAGGAATTGTTCAGCATGAAAAGTTCTACAAAAACTTACGTGAGAGCACATCTCTATATTCAATATATCGTCTACTATAAGTATTTTTAGATTGGAGGGAAGGGGGAATTGTGTTTCATGCATCTCCATGATAATATAGTTAATAATCCAGTCAGTGATTTTAACCCATCATGCCGAGACGTAAAACGGATATAGATCGTAGTTCATTGACATAGTAAAGAAGCGCTTATCACGTAATGCATTCAAAACTGTTCCCGGGCGAATGTGGGCCGGGTTGCTAGTCTATAATATACAACCATTTAAATATAAACGAACACACATTCATGGAGAATCCACATCTCTCTACACTACTAGAAAACACCTATCGTAAAGCGAGGAACAACAACTGTTTAGCCTGGCAAGATAAGAGGTAAAAAGGGAAACGTGTTAACGGATTAGGATGTGCTTTGTACCAGATCTTCAATGTACCAGGCCGTCATTAACGATTGTATTAAAGAGTCCAAGACATTTTCAACAGTATGGGAGCACTTGAAGAGGGATGTTTAACTTACGCGTGGCGAGAATGAAAATTGGTTATTAATAAATTGTTGAAGATGTCCTGAATACTGTAACATACATCATATTTAGGAAGATCTAGACTTGGCTAGCACGATAAGTTTCATTGCGAGACGGTCATAGACTGGCAGGAATGCGGGAAATGCCCAAGGAGGGGGAAAAGGGGAAGAAATAGCAGCCTGCACAAGGAAATTCCGACCAGTTCAGTTGAGACAGTGGAAGTGGTAGCAGATGCTCGAGAACGTATCCCATATCGCTCAAACAATAAGCTAAGTTCATATTCAATTCCAACCTGACCATTCACAAGCAATCATAGATATCACATTAATCAAGCAAACTTGACGGTAAATAACCACTAACAAAATCTTAAAAACTCACATAACATAGTAACTAACACATCTTGACACGTTGCGCAAGTTTATAATAACTGCTGTCACCAAAATAAATGTATGTAATGTAAATACCATCACCCGCATACGTGTAGCCATAGATTTAAAGACCCAAGTACACAGGGTCTGATGATGATCGCTTGACGATCGAAACTAGTCAACCAAGTGAATTTATTAATCTAATGGTAATTTTAGGTTTAGGGAAAACCCCATTAATTTTGTACAATCATGTTGACTGACTGAAAATAATTAATTTTGATTATTTTATTTATTGATCTTTCCGCTCGGTTGTTGGATACGTTTGTGGGAGTGGTTTTGAAAAATGGGACGGAAGTGGATCGGACGGAAGTGTGTAAGACGCACCAGGAGGGATGCGATCCTGCTGGCAGTGGTTCCATGTGGAATGTATATAACATACGGATTACTTCAAGGTTTGGAGGCGCCATTACAGATATTTCTACAATAAATCATCTTCAAGTTGTCGTTCCTTGGCGTAAAAATATTCATTATGTCATATTTGCTGAAAACAATTATGATTTATTAAGAGTCTGTTTTTCAATCTCTGGATAAAAGTGATGGGCATACACTTCCAGAGTAACTGCTCAACACTTTCATACCGAACGGTAAACGCTCTTGCGAACTCTGGTTTCAACAGATTGAAACAAAAACCTCATATTAAAAGTCTTCGTAACAGTATTTAAATGATGATATGCTTTAATATGAAACATTGTAACTAGTCGGCAAAGCCGGTATTATGTTTTTGCACAATGCCAAAAAGCCAACTCCGTACAGGCCACGGAGGCCCTGGGAGTAGTGGAAGGTAGAGGCTTCCACTTTCTGTGACATCGGCACTAGATGGGATGGAGTTGTCAGCTCCACGCCCGGCCGCCTTTGCTCCCAGGATTTACCCTGGTACTCATTTCCGGTGTAGGCTGAGTGAACCCCAGGGCTATTTGCGTTTCCGAAAGTGGTAGTTTTGTTTCTAAAATCCACTACCTGGGTGGGGATCGAACCCACTCTCTTTCAGTTAGAAGCTCAGCGCCTCTACTGACTGCGCCAGGCAGCCCCCTTTTTGCACAATGGCTATTCATATATTAACCCACATTGCGGTAATGCAGTGATCAATGTAATATATATCGATGCTTTTATACGGGAATGGGGCTAGCCTTTCATAGACCACTATAGGAATTCCCTTTACTCTCAAGTAGGCGTATTCATAACTAATTTAAAACTCAATTCCACGCAGGAACATTATCGAAAAAAACAAAATATTAATGGAGCATAAAAGAATACTTTCATATTATTTATTACCGGGAAGTGAAAATGAGTAACTGTCTTGTACTAAAAATTGCTGTGTTTGTAATGGCTGCATGGATAGCATCATGGCCTGCGAATCATGTGGTCTCAGGTTCGAACCCCAGTCTCAGCAATTATTTTTGCTACCGGATTATCGATTTAAACGATATCTATCATAACATTAAGCGTCATTTTAACAGAATCTACACGAATTTACGATTTATCTAATTTTAATTACAATAGTTTGCACCAACCAGGATTGGGAAATTTGATTGTATTGAACATTCTATAGATAGGCAAGAGACTATGGTTTCAATCCTCCTCTTAATTTACAATATAATATGTGATGTTTGTTCAAACAAGTGTGACAGTAGCATATCTGCAATTCAATCTATATATTTATCATAACTTAGTACCAGTATGAAAACAGGGCGTAAATGAACATTTTTAGAATGTCCAAGCTGAGTAGTATACGAGTAGGATAACATGTCTAATGACTTCACATACATTTCATCTCAATTTCATAGTAGGATAACATGTCAGATGTTACACATCGTATGCGACTACTGTAAGGCTCGTATCTTTATTTATTTATTTATTTATTTTAATAGACTTTCGATCGTCTTTGTAAGACGATTTGTAATCGCATTTATTTATTTATCCATTAAATTGCTACTCTAATAATATATCTTCCTTGTCATGTTTCAGCTATGGACCTCTCGGATCTCAGCTCGTCTATTTTTGAAAGAACTGGGAGTTTGTTTTCCTGTCACTGCCATGCTCAACATGAAATGAAATACAGTATAATGTACAACTGTGTTTGAAATAAAATTGGGAATTACTTCATATTCTACCCTCCTCTTTTGTGAACATTCCTAGCCTCTAGTTACAGAAAGCTAAAAACCTGTGGCTCAACACCCCCATTGAGGGTCTTGGTGACCAGCCGTATGGTCTGCTGGTTGGCTGTTAATACGCATAACGTTGTTAAAATAGCCCAAGTAATAAATAGGAAGGCATTATCTCTTACAAAGGAGATTGAAAATCTCTTAAAAATTGCTTTTCAGCTGGTCAATGCAAAGGTGCCAAATTAGATTGAGCGGGAAGTAGCAATTACTATTTTTCACCCTACTACTGGTAAGAAATGTCTTATAGCAAGCTGTTGGCCTCTCACCAAGGTGGAGCGGGTTCGATTCTCGGTCAATACATCTGAGATTTACGAAGTGAAATGCCATGTCCTGTGATTCGGATTCCACGTTAAAATGATGTCCAGTGGCTCATGATCGCATGATTAACGGTCACGTAAAAATAAAAGCTTCCTACCTTTCCTCGTCTTCTAACATTCTTTAGAGAAATGAGTTAATATATAAATAGTTCATGGAACATTTCTTGTCGCCTCCGTAGCGTAGCGGTCAGCATGGTTAGCTTCCGCCCCGGAGGTCCTGGGTTCGATTCCCGGCTCTGCCACGAAATTTGAAAAGTGGTATGAGAACTGGAACGGGGTCTACTCAGCCTCGGGTGGCCCAAATGAGTACAGGGGGTTCGATTTCCACCTCAGCCATCCTCGAAGTGGTTTTCCGTGGTTTCCCACTTCGTCTTCGGGCAAATGCCGGGATGGTACTGCCCCCGTAAATTGAATTATACTGAGACCACGGTGGCTGTATTGGCAAATGTGAAGAAAGTTATGGCTGTCATAGTTGTGACGTGGATATTCATGACGTAGGCATGGATGACGCAGACTTCATGCAAGTAAGCTGGTTGAGCTGAGATTCTTGGTGACGTCATGAGTTTGTTCGAGAAAGATCTGAGATTTACGACGCAGTCGCAGGGAAACAAAGAATTGTGCTAAGGAAGAAGTTACGCTATTGGAGGAAAGGCTCGAACCAATGAACGATAGTTTGGAGGGAGACGGAGATTACTGAAACTATCATATTTAATTACTTTTGGCATGCAGAATTGTGGAAAACTATTTTCAGTTATGGCATTGATTTGGAATTTTGAAGAAATTAATTTTGAGTTTTTGAAATTTGAAAATCCGTCAAGTATAGCCAAAGTTAAAACTTCTAGCAATGACGGAGGAACAAGCTATGGAAGGGATGGATACGCCCCTTAAGAAGTTGATAAAAGGTCTTGCACAGGAGAGAGGAGCTCTCATATCTCATTTTCTCGTGTCTTATAGTCGTTTTCGAGTGATTCTGTGAAGCAAGTCGTCTTTAGCGCGTGTGGTAGAGCCCACCGCATCGAACAAGCACGGAGCAGTGCAGCAGTTCCATTTTACGGTGTTTGAAACTAGGCGAAGTTGAAACGCACACATTAACGAGTCTACCGGGTAATATATCAAGAGTTAGCGACTGCCTTTAAGCTAATTCTAGTGTGCATAACAGTATCAAAGTGTGTAGTAAAGTTGAACATTTTCACGTATATAATTTGGAAGATATTGGCATTTTAAGACGGCCAACAAAAGTGATTTTCTCGCCACCTGAGAAGCACTTTTATAATATCACATTCTACGCTACGGCTGACGCGGGTATTGCAACCGTGATACTACATATTGCATTTGGTGATACAACGCTACATTATAGAATGGAACTATATAATATGGCAGTTCTTTCAACTATGATTATAACAGAAGTGGAGATGGAAGGCTAAACCTTTAATGCAATTGGGACATATATCAATGGAGTGAAATAGCAGCATGGAACTTCGCTAATCGTCTTTCTGCAAAAGCGAGCATGTAGTGAACATCCAACTACACTCATGCATCGTGGTCCAACGCTGATTTCTATCAAATGGCAGTGGAAATATTTTCATACGCTACAATTATGAATATTTCTGCGGAAATAATTGCAATAAACTTCATGGCGAATTTCTACCAGAACTTCAGGGAGTTATCAAGAGAGGCCAGGGTGGACCCGGCTCACAAAGAAGAGTTTTGCCAGAAGGATGTCTATCGTTTACACGGAGCAGTGCAATTTCCGGAGGAGGAAGCAGTTCTATTCTCCGAGGGCGCTGGTTCCAGGTTCGAGGACGGAGCACATCTTTACGTTGGTGAAATGGAACCATCAGCAGTCTTCTTTGGAAATTTTCCTCTGGAACTTCAATCAACAGATAAGGTAGTCGTGAATGTTTCTTGTTTTATTTGACTCATTTAGCGATATCTGAGCAACCATTTTTCCCATATTTTCTGTCCCATATATTTTGCCCCATATTCTTGCTTGATATTTTTGTACTCAGTACACTTTGGAGAGTTATGCCTTTTTCTACGATTTATTGAGACATTGTTATGTCATTGGCATATTTAAATAAATTTGGATCAGTTGAGACTGATATTATATATTCTTTCAGTAATTTGCATATTTTTGTAGTCACGATTTGACTGTAAAGTTAACGATTTTCTATGGCAGATTTGAATTCAGACAGCGTGTCACTTTATTAAAGTAATTCTATTCAGTAAATTACTTTGACCAATTTTCTGTCATCCTCAAGAAAGAAGAATAATTAAAAGATTTTAGAGCGTTAAAATCTATTACTGTATCGACGATCTTGGAAATACCAGTCGTTTTATGAACATGATTGCAAGATAGACATTTATCGTCAGTTCTGAAATACCATTGCATTATAGACAATATTATGAAATATGAACTTTGATTACGATTTATTGAATACACTATAGTAATGAACATTTGATAGGAGTTTTTCTCAATTCTAGATTGGAACAATAATGTTTGCATTCCACAGTCTAATTGTATTCTATTCGATTATTTATGCAGTTTAGATGAAACTTTGATTGAAGATAGTATTTTTATACTGCGATACTTTGAAGCTATTAATCTCAATTTTGATAGACCAGGGAGGCGTGTATAATCGTATTTGCTATTAAATTTATTTGTGATTGGCAAATTTTTACTTCATATCGATTCATGAATGAAACCCACGAAGGTTAAATATAATAACAGTTTTGAAACAATTAATGAATATAAGAATTTTTAAAGAGGAACTATGGATGTATAATCGTTAGTTCAGTGGACGTGTAAAAGTCGCTGATGAATAATGCCCTTGAATAAGTGAAGGAGATTCCCACAGTAATAAGAATGATGTTAATGAATTTATAATTGGAGGTTTTTGTATGTGGAAGATTTTTATGCCATATATATTGAGATATATGATGAATTCTGGGCCTATTTTGTGCAATTTTGTGCGTTTTGAGCGAGGTATTTTTCCGCTGAGTGTATTGTCCAGATCCTTAGAAAATTAATCATGTGAAGTTACTGTTAAAATTAACATGAGTGTTTAAATAATTTGAGATAACGATTTTGAATGGAGGTTACCGTCACAAATATAAATATAACTAACCTTCATTGGTCGATTATATCACCACGATTTGAATAATTATCAACCGGATAAACGTGTGGTTTAATGTATTTCTAAAATAAATAAAATAAATATTGTAAATAATTATGTAAATATCTTTAATAATAATTTGGAACGAAAGGAATTTAGAGAGGAGTGTATAAATTTTTCAATTGTCGTTTGACAATGTTATAAACAATTAATAATTGTTATAAATAATTAATGAACAATTTGTTATAAACAATTTAAAATGTTATTATACTCTGAACAACGCTAATTATACATTGGAATTTATACATTTAAACAAGTTTTGGGATTATTAGAGTAATCCAGTGATATTTGAAAGGAGCATTTAAAAGATTTGCGTGATAATATTTGAGCTGAGACGTGAACATTTTAAGTGTTTTGAAAAGGTATGATGATGATGATAATTGTTGTTTTAAGGGGCCTAACATCTAGGTTATCGGCCCCGTTTTGAAAAGGAGCTAGGCTCTGAGGTAACTAGCACATGCTAACGTTGGCTGGAGGGGTGAGTCCATTTGACGAGGTAAGCAGGCGACATGATGCAGGTGTATCGCAGCTGGCCAGACAATTGAATGATAGAGGCCAAGATCACCTGCATAGCAGCCTAGCAGTTATAAATAAAGTGTGATGTCTATTAAAAGGAAAACAATTGCTTTATGTCTCGTCCCAACTCCCTTATTCATTCCATGTGTATTATTATTATCACGTTCTTTTGAGCTAGAAAGCTGAAATTTTGTATGCAAAGTCTACAAGTCCTACAGGAGGACATGATTACATTGACAATGGCTTATGATCGCCACGTTTATTTTGTTGTTCTATTTTGTCATATTATTCCTTCATGTGAAATAAATTATTGTACAGTTTAAAGTTTCTTGTTTCCGCCTTGGTTCATTTTAAATACCGTGGTGGAGGTTATTGTGTGGGCATACTTTAAGTGATCCAGTTGACAACCCATACCCGAGATTAATTTGAAGAGGTAAGTAAAGGTAAGTATGAACCCCCGTATATTTTGGTGTGTTCCACAATAATTTCTTGTTAACTGTTGTGCTCTAATCTCGATAGTATCTGTCAGTGCCATTTTCATTGATGTAGCTGTGCCGGTGCGATTGATTATTGGCAATCCGATTGAGGCGGCGGATATCTGACAGCCTACTATCCGGATATCGGGGACAGTACCTACTGTAAAGGCCACGGCCGCCTCCTTCCCTCTTCCTAGCCTATCCATCCCAATCTTCCATCCCTTCCCCTCCCTCATGAGGCCCCTGTTCGCTTTGCAGGTGAGGCCGCCTGGGCGAAGTGCTGATCACACCTCCCCAGTTGTATCCCTCCCGACCAGATGTTCCAAGCTCCAGGACACTGCCCATAGAGGCGGTAGTGGTGAGTTCCCTCGCTGAGTCCGTGGGATCCTCCAACCTAGAGGGTAAATTGACTAAATAAAAAAAAAAAAAATTATGATGCAATTATTGTTACCTCCCGACCTATCTAAAGGGACACACTTGTGTTGATCGACTGGATATCAATTCTGTTACTAGATTACAAATGCAACACTGAGAATTGACTTCTAACATTTCAACGATTGAAAGTTGAAGAGAATCTCCTGAGCTGACGTTGCCATGGTTACGGCGCATCACTCCTTAATCAGTGTCTCAGATCGTTACTATTTTAAGGAAATATCTCGGGAACGGTTTGTTTTGGGCTTAAAGCGTTGTTTCCTTCTACGATGACTTTGATATTTTGCTCAAAAGTCCTACATCAGAAATATATGCTATATTTCGAAACGGCAAAGGTCCTACATATCTCCCTGGTATAAAAACTCCTAACCTCTTAACGCGCTAGTATCGGGAGAGTGTGGATTCGAATCCCACCTCGGCCGTCCTGAAAATAGTTTTCGTGGTTTCCCGTGTTCACCACCAGGTAAATGCTGAGACGGTTCCTTTCAACAAGCCCACGGCCGACTTCGTTCCAAAATCCCTTCCCTTACCCAATTTAGCGGTCGCCTAGGTGATCGGCCTGTCACTATCCCCAGTTGTATCTGCTGAAAAATTGTGTTCAGCTCCCAGATACCGTCCTTGCGACGAAAGAGGTATGATCCCTCGCAGAGTCCGTGGATGCAGCAAAGCTGGGAGGATGATCAATTTAAAGAAATCGTTCCTACAAAATTTGAGCTAAAATGGTTGAGTCTTTCTTGCATGAAAGAGCAACAGAATCCACTACACTTTTTATATTATTATTATTAGGCGTATTATTATTATTGTTTCACGTCCAGTGGATCAGATTCCACGTGGATAGGAGGTCGCCTGCTTATCATCGCAAGATTAGTAGTCACGTATAAGACTACAAGCTTTCATTTTATTTCTTGTGGTTCGTTTATGCTATGTGTGAATTACGTGGTTTCAACTCGTCTTTGTAAGCATTATGCCTTTAATCCAGATTCACTAACGTTTGTGAAAATTGCTACTCCCACATGGAATGATCCGAATGAATCCGAACTGGGAGGATGTAAATACGGGGGTGGATCGAAAAGTATTTGCCTCTCTTTTTATCCAAAGAAGAATATATACAGATAATTACAAATTCAGAGTGTTTCAGGAGGAATAGTAAATATTTTAGGAGGTGGTAGTGTAGATGAATTGCAATAAAATATTCCATATAACATGTGTCCCATTTTTATTGCGTACCGAGATACAGACTTTGGTATGTAACCAGAGCAGTTGTCGTTTCGTATGTTGGTACACGTAGACTTTCTGCACGTATCGGTGTTCCATGTACAAGAGTATGGCGGACATTACGTATGCACAGGTTGCATCCGTGTCATTACCAGCCCGTTCACACCTTCGAGCAGGAGATGCAGATAGACGAATGGAATTTTGTCGTTGGATACGTGCAAATCGCCAAGTAATCCCATTTGTAATCTTCAACGATGAAGCCACGTTCACTCGTGACGGCATCAATAATACTCGTAATGAACATCAGTGGTCAGAAGAAAACCCACATACCATAGTAGACACATTTTCAGGAAAGCTTCTCTGTAAATGTGTGGTGTGGGTTCATTGACAATCAGTTGATTGGGCCTGTTGTGTTGCCGCATCGTCTAACAGAACCCCATTATCTACACTTTCTTGAAAATGAACTTCCAGCATTATTGGAAGTGATTCCTTTGGCTACAAGAATGCGTATGTTCTTCCAGCATGACGGGGCTCCTGCGCAGTCTAGTCGTCTGGTGATACAACATCTAAACCTAACATTCCCCGGAAGATGGATCGGGAGATATGGGCACGTTTCTTGGCCACCAAGATCCCCGGACCTTACCCCTTTGGATTTTTGCCTGTGGGGTTGTTTGAAAAGCGAAGTCTAAAAGGAAAAAGTTAACACAAGAGCTGAGTTGGTTGTTCGGATTATTCATAGTGCAGCCCTCCTCAAAGAACGCCAAGACGCCCTGCGAAGAGTTACACAGGGTGTTATCAAGAGAAGTGCAAAAATGCATTGGTGGTGGAATTTTTGAAAATCAACTTTGAACGTCCTCATTTGCCTTGGCTTTACAATTGTTCGGGTAAAATACAACCAGCTTTATTGCTATACGCAATACAAATAGGACACATGATATATGGATTTTTTATTACAATTCATCTATTCTACCATTCCCTAAAATATGTACTATTCCTCCTGAAACACCCTGTATACCCACTGTTCTACGTTCCTTACACAATTTTTTCACATAGTCTCCACATTTATTCCAACATTTATCTCATCATAGCACTAAATTTGAGATAATATTAATAATAATATCGTTTTGCCTCGGGTGCCGGGTGCAAACTTTGTTAATTGACGCCCAGAGAGCAGCTTGCATGTCAAATGTTATCGCTCCTTGGAGCGCTATAAAAGTCAAGGAGGTCAGATTGGATAAGCTCCTTGGCACTATAGCGCTTTCTAGTAGAGAAAGGAGGAACGTTTAGTGTTGACGGAAAATCCCAAGATTAATTTTGCCATTATGATCACGGCCTACTGAATTCAAATGAGTTCTTTAACATGCCAGCAACGTATGACATGCGTACCGTGATTTTTGTCGCCTGTCGAAAATCACTTACCATGGCCAGGAGCGAACCTGCAAGCTTGGGGTTGGTAGTCTGGCACGATAACCACTCACCCACCGTGGCAAGCAAATTTGAGATGCCCCTGTGGTAGAATTCAGCCGGCTAACTGTGGAATTATCGTCGGACTGCTGTGTTGGCGTCATCGTTTCATGTGAATCGTTGTCCTGCCAGGAACTTCTTCAGCGGACCATGACAATGCGAGACCACATGTGACAACCATAATCGCCAACAAGCTCCGGTCATTTCACTGAGAGAGTCTGGAGCAGCCACCATCAGTCCATACCTCGCACCTAGTGATTCCCACGTTCTTGGTTCTGCCTAATGTAACATACAGTTTTTATACCAAAAACAATTGAGACTCTTGATCATATATATCATCTCCCTGTTTTCCCAAAGATAAAAACTGTTTCTGGTCTATCACGGCCTTCTCAATACTGCCTCCCTAGCATGCTATAGGTTAAATATATGGGATTACAGCCGAGTCCAGAACGGCAGCCACATAGGAGGTACTGTGCTCTGAAGTTCTGCAGCGTAGAAGTGTTGTAGTTTCACCGCAATGTAGCGTACGTTCTCTTAAATGTAGGCCTATAGGTATAGTTAAACTCTTTTTCTTTATCAAGGAAAATAATTGAACTTTACAGTATTGAACTTTAAAAATTGTACCCTCTTTAAGACTCCTCGTTTTCTACGATCCCTTGTAATACCGCTATTGCATCCAGAGGAATTGATTCTAACATTATAGAAAATTACGTCCATCCACCATCTTGAATGTATGGAATCATTGATATTGTGCATTCAGAAGGTTATGTGAGATTATCTGCTCGCTGCGTTTCGTCTTCGTAACTGTAATACAGTAGATAGTGGCCTATCAAAAGACTATAAGGTGCGTTCAAAAAGTAACGAGCCGGAGGCTGTAATGCGCAAACTGGTGACGACATCGGCTAATCGTGGCATGTGTGACGAGGTGTGGTTCCGACCAGAGCGTGGAAGGTCACAGCCCGTCGCTAGAGGGCACGCGTGCACGTCACGTGACGATACAAAGCGAACAGCGGCATTCATCAGTCGTCCAACCAAGACCAAGACAGTAGGCCATTCGACATGCTTCCTGGTGTGGTTGAAGACTGTGGGGCACCCATTGCACACACACTTTCCGCAAATGCAGTCGTTCCTTCAAGATGGTGTGCACACTGCTGACGCTCAATCCGACCACGGCGGCTATGTCGTTCAATGTCACTCGGCGGTCCTGGGTAATGAGTGCATCAACCAGCTAGACGTTGTCATCGGTAATGCAGAGGGGTGCCCCAGACCGGGCATCATCGGCTAACGACACCCGTCCTTCCCTGAAGCGCTTGTGCCACGCCTTGGCCCTTGCAAGGGACATGCAGTGTTCGCCGTACATTTGTGACATTTGGTGATGAATGTCCGTTCCCCCTCCTCCTTTCGCTGTCAGAAATCGAACAACACCTCTTTGCTCTTCGTTTGATGCCTCCATGTCACTGTTTGCAATGCGACTGGCAGCGTTGGACGATTGATGCATGCTGCTGCTCGCTTTGTATCGTCACGTGACGTGCACGCGTGCCTTCTAGCGACGGGCTGTGACTGTCCACGCTCTGGTCGGAACCACACCACGTTACACACGCCACGATTAGCCAATGTCGTCACCGGTTTGCGCATTACAGCCTCCGGCTCGTTACTTTTTGAACGCACCTTATATTATTGCGTTAAACAGGGCGCCAGGGAATATTCACCGCGGTGCTTACTTGGTAATGCGAGAGCTAGCATCAGCAGTTACGTTGGCAGCACGGCTGCTGCTGTTGGTTGTATCAAAACAAACAAACAAACAAACAAACAGTAAACTGTGTAGGCTACTCACCACTGCCATTCATAACAGATACTGAAAGTGTTCGAAGACGGACTTTAATATGTGTAGACGTATTGTCGAAGACTTTCTTGATCTTAATTGCTTGTTGATTTTCTTGGACTACGCAGCATTATATCGGAGATTTCATCAAGTTTTTCGTCTGTTAAAAGCATAGGCTGACCTGTACCCAGTATATCGTGAACTGAGCCTGTCACAAGAAATTTACTTATCAAATCCTGAACGGTATCCCGGTTTGGACACTTTGAATTAGGAAACCGCACCTAAAATATTAGTTTTGCAATTTCTGTAAACGGATCGCCTTCGCGAAAAACGTATTCCACCAAGAAAGCTCTCTCTTCAGTAGTAAACATTATCGTCTGTATACTGATGCACTCTTCCAATAATCTATCTGAACTCTCGCTTACTGCGATACACACTGACGATTTCGGCACTCCACAACCCACACATGTGGCCTTCACTGTACCGCTCTCCTGCCGTGGACACCGTGCTGCCAACTAAACTGCTGATGCTACCCCTCGCAGCAACAGGTAGTCACTGCGGAGAACATTCCCTGCCGCCCTGTATTTTCAATTTGGCGGCTGCGTGCTATATGCAGCGGGACAGTCTCATGACTAAAGCATGTGAGGTCACTAATGTGGATCAAGAGATTTGATTTTGACGTTTTATTAGTACGCTCAGCCACTAATTTGAATATATGACGACGCTATTCTTTTGCTTTGGCCACACAAAGTCACGTAAACGTTTCTAATGTAGTACTTATATTGCGTATTGTATCTCCAAAATACGAGGGATGTTCTAAAAGTGAGTTTCATCATTTTATTACAGGAGCAGATGGTACACGAGGTGACACAGACAATCGTTATAAGAAGGAGTTCTCATGGGATTCGGTGTTTCAACATGACCAGGCCGTTGGCCCAATGTAATTCTTTTTTTTACGAGGGACTGTGGAAAATCTTCAAAAGACACTTGTGAAGGGTCCGCACTCCAGACTAGTGTGGGATTCTTACCCGCTAAAAACCACATTGCTTTTCCCACGATGCGTTCATCACCTCGGAACCGCTCTCGCATTACTTCAGGGTGATGTCGTGCTTACTTAGCCTTTCAGACTTCTTCTTTCTTAATTTCTTCTTAAGAACGTTCGTACGCTTCCAGATCCCGCTTTTTCCGGCGCAGGACATCCTCCACATACACTGCTACCTGATCCCATGATTGATGGTTCCATAACATCACAGAAATAATGTTATCTGGTGTCAGTTCTCCCTATTCAGATTCCACATATTCTCTCTTTATCATCCAATGGCCGCATACGAAGAAGGTGTGAAGTACATCATCGACGTCGTCACAATATATGCAAATTGCACCACTCGCTCCGCCTACTCTATGTAGGAATTTCCGGAAATATCCGTGTCCTGTTAGAAGTTGTGTGAGGTAATAACTGACTTCACCATGGACTCTTTCGACCCAGGTATCCAGGCGTGGTATCAGTCGCTTGGTCCATTTACCACGAGGGTCACTTTCCCATCTAAGTTGCCATCGCCTCATCCGTTGATTAAAGGCACGCTTCTTTGCACATTTCTTTCCCAGCTCTTCTTGGGTATGCCAGATTTCTTGTCGCTCCAATGCAAGTAGATTTATGGCCCAATGTAATAATAATAATAATAATAAGGTTATTTTGTTTAAGTTCCTCTTAACTACTGTGGCTTTTAAAGACACCGGGGTACTTGAATTTTTCCCCGAAGGGGATCTTTAACGTGCGATTAAATCTATTGACACGGCTCCCTCGCACCCTCAAATGCCAGCCAGCTGACTGCACCAGGATTCGATCCTGCAACCTTGGGAACAGCAGACGAGAATGTTACTGCTGAGACACGTAGTCAGTCAATATCAAAATGTAGGTCGTGTACTAGAAGCTATTCTGTGCATCACATGGAAAACTCTTTTAACAGACGGGTGCGTGTCTTATGTAAAAGACCAGTATGATACAGGCTGTTTAGTTTTTCACGGAACTACGTCGTTTTGTAATACTGTACAGCTTCTCTGTGAAAAGTGACTAAACGTATAACCAGAACGTCCCTCATACATCTCACGATGAACCCAAGAGAAATCTTGTATCGTGTTCACTCTCCATTTCATTCGTTTCGTGTAAGTGATAAAGGAACACGACATAAAATGTTAACTCACTTTTTGTTAGGTTTCAGTTGATTTCCCTCGCTACCTATAGAATACACTTTCCAATCCTTGGGTGTCGCACAGTTGTGTTTGGTGACCGCAAACAAGCTTTCTTTCCTTGCATAATATTCACCAGTGACTGAACACTCGATCACCGAACGAATAACAGAACTATATAAAGCTCCACAGTAATTAGTTTCAATTCGGTTATGGGATTGGGACAACATAGTCATCAGTCCCATGCAATGGCTTTGAATTCAACTTGTCCCGTGTTTCTGTGGTGAGTGTAGTAGTGTGAGTAACTCTAGTTATTAGATTCAGGAATGGGAAAGATGCCCCGGGACTTGAAATAAGGTTCATTCCCGGCATTTGTCTGTAGGGAGTATTGAAAATAGTCCGAGCAATAAAACCACACTCTGGATAACCGCTGTCAGCGCCGGGATTCGAACCTTTGATCTTGCTGCAGCTTCCGTCCCGGTCGTGGTGAATGAGAATTAACAATTAATAACAGAACAGTATAAAGCTCTTCTCCTTCTAAAAAGATAGTATATTGGCTTCACAGCCAAAGAATTAAAACTCAAGCAATTTTTCTAGGTTTATGCCGTGTCTTGTGTGGAGTTTCGCTTAGGAACATCAAGCTGGCTCATCAGCGGGCTCTTGTTTGCCACGGTGGGTGAGTGGTTATCGTGTCGGATTACTAACCCCTAGCTTGCAGGTTAACTCCTGGCCGTGGAAAGTGATTTTTGAAAAGCGGCAAAAATTACGACACGCATGTCATACGTTGTTGATATGTCAAAGAACCCATTTGAATTCAGTAGGCCGTGTTCATAACGGCAAAAATAATCTCGGGAGTTTCCGCCAACACAAAGTTCCACATTTCTCTACTAGAAAGCGCTATAGTGTCAAGGAGCTTAGATATCTAACCTTGCCGCTTTTCAAAAATCACTTTCCACGGCCAGGAGTTAACCTGCAAGCTAGGGGTTAGTAATCCGACACGATAACCACTCACCCGTGACTTTCGTAGTGCTTCAAGGAACAACAAAATTCGACATGCAAGCTGCCCTTAGGGTGCCAAATAACAAAGCTTGCACCTGGCACCCAAGGCCATACAATATTATTATTATTATTATTATTATTATTATTATTATTATTATTAATAAGCGGGCTCTTGGTTTCCGCGCCCTAGAAAAATTGCAGAGTTTTTATTCAGTGGCCGTGAAAGCCAATATACCATATTTTTGGAAGCCTTTATAGGGAGGTGAAGGCTGCTTGAGCATTTAGCTCTCGCAGTTAAGAAGCGCACATTGCTGAGTTTTAATTAACTGACCGCGAAAGCCAATTTTCTATCTTTTAAGAAGACTTTATAGGGAGGTGAAGGCTGCTTGAGCATTTAGCTCTCGCAGTTAAGAAGCGCACCATGCTGAGTTTTAATTCACTGGTCGTGAAATCCAATATACCATCTTTTTGGAAGTCTTTATAGGGAGGTGAAGGCTGCTTGAGCATTTAGCTCTCGCAGTTAAGAAGCGCACATTGCTGAGTTTTAATTAACTGACCGCGAAAGCCAATTTACTATCTTTTAAGAAGACTTTATAGGGAGGTGAAGGCTGCTTGAGCATTTAGATCTCGCAGTTAAGAAGCGCACTTTGCTGACTTTTTATTCAGTGGCCGTGAAAGCCAATATACCATATTTTTGGAAGACTTTATAGGGAGGTAAAGGCTGCTTGAGCATTTAGATCTCGCAGTTGAGAAGCGCATCTTGCTGAGTTTTAATTCACTGGACCTGAAAGTCAATATACCATTTTTTGGAAGCCTTTATTGGGAGGTGAAGGCTGCTTGAGCATTTAGCTCTCGCAGTTATTATCATGAAGGAACGCATTCACAAGATGTGCACGATGCGGATGAGTATCGTCGTCCATGAAGACGAATGCTCCCCGAAATTCTGCCGATATAGTTGCACTATGGGTCGGAGGATGTTATGCATGTATCGTAGAGCAGTTTTGGAGCCTTCCAGACTACCAGTACCGTACGTCAGCCCCACATGATGACACCCGAAATCATCAGGGAACCACCACCTTGCTGCACTCGCTGGACAGTGTGTCTAAGACGTTCAGCCTGACTAGACTGCTTCCAAACACGTCTCGGACGATTATTGTCTGGTTGAAGGCATATGCGACTCTCATCTGTGAAGAGAACGTGATGCCAATTCTGACGGGTCCTTTCAGCATGTTGTTAGGCCCATCTGTACCGCGCTGCATGGTGTCGGGGTTGCAAAGGTGGACCTCGCCATGGACGTCGGGAGTGAATGTGCGCATCATGTAGCCTATTGCGTACAGTTTGAGTCGACACACAACGTCCTGTGGCGGCACGAAACTCATTATTTAGCATGGTGGCGTTTTTATCAGGGTTCCTCCGAGCTGAATTTCGTAATTAGCGGTCATCCACACTGCCGTCCCATCGTGGCTCTTGGGTGGCATGTCGTCGACAGTTCCTGTACCTCCTCCATGTCCGAACAACATAGCTTTGGTTCACTCGGAGACGTCTGGAAACTTCCCTTGATGAGAGCCCTTCCTGACACAACGTAACAATGCGGATACGATCAAACGGCGGTATTGACCTTCTAGGCATGGCAGAACTACCGACAACACGTGCAGTGTACCTCCTTCCTGGTAGAATGACTGGACCTAATCGGATCCTGACCTGACCTGACCCATGCACTTATTATTATTTATCGTTTGGCAATACAAGATTTCAGAGTAAGTTACAAAGAAAATCACTTTAAAATCTACTGTACATTATTTTTACTGTTTACACTATTATTACAGTCTCAGGTCTAATGAGTCTATCCATTGGACCACGTCAGGTGTAGCCAACAGGAAGTCGATCCAGTCCCCTCCATATGTCCTCAGAGGACAGTCAGTTGTAATGTGTACCCATGCACTGACCCATGCAGACTATTGTAGCCTATCGGCCCGAAGGCCTTGACTGCTCTATCCAATGGGTTTCGACCAGCTACAAATGTGTTAGGGTGATTGGGTGATTACAATGAAATCGGAGTTGGCACGAATGTGACCTAGTTCAGGAAATACAGAAAATAGAAAAGAGTAAAGATAAGTAGTTCTGAGAGAGTCAGAAATTAGATGTGATATTGAAAATAGAGAGTTCTTAAGACAAGAAAAGGTGTGCTATAGTAGCAGTTTTGGTATGAAGAGGAAAATCATTCTATAATAATGCGGGGGCACTTGTGATGGCTCCCCCTGGCTTGGTAATCACCCAATCTGTTTATGAGTGGGTTTGTACTTAGTGTAGCTGTTCTTTATAGTTTTACTGACTGAATATGAATTCTCCGACTGATGGTCGGGAGATTCTAATGCGTGTGTAGTTGAGCGTTGCGCACGTACCAAGGGGCGCCCGATATCGTGCGCAGCGCTTTGTTCTGAACGACCTGAAGATTATTGAAGTAGAGGGGGAAGCAAAGCCCCACGCAGGGCTGCATATTCCATAACAGGACTCACAATTGTGCTGTATGTGAGAAGTCTGCTCCTGTCATCTAATGCACTTTGAGACTTCATAAGAGACCTAATCGGGTGTCGTACGCCCTCCGTCTAATAGGGCCTGCTCATGCATGGTTGTGTACAGCTTCGGGCAGGTGTCGTGACATCTAGGGACAGTCAAAGGGACTGTGTTCGTAATGCTATATTGACATTTAGCGTCAGTGGTCAGGCAATCCTGGAACCGAGGTGATGCAACACTTTTGTTGATGTATGTATTCCACATTCCACACTACCTCTCCTCAATAGCTGCATACTGCTATCTCACTGATGATGGACGTACTCAACCAGTTTATACTAACAATCCAACACCCTGTTCGTTATCAACCACCACTTCACACACAAACCTACATTCCCACACCAATACATACCGAGCGGCGCAGAGCAATTAAATATAAATACAAGGGATGATCAGAAACTAGGGTTATAAGGCCGATATTCCTGGAGTTTCGTCTGTTATAGAGAAATTAATAGTGTGGAGTAATTCGAATACATACGGTCGATAACTGTGCAGAGGTTTAGACACCCGCCACCTATAGCGCTAGTTGTAGGTAAACAACTAATGGCAACTCGTTTAGAAAACTTGTCTCACGAAAAGATCCCGTCAGTTATTCGATTTCTTTTGGCAAAACATGTAACCGTGGCCAGGAGTTCTCACCGAGGGCGTCATCTTAATTCATGACAACGCGTGACCTCATACGGCCCAGAAAACCACCACGCTGTTGAAACGACTTCGCTGGGACATCATTGGCCATCCTTCCTATAGCTCGGACCTCACGCCAAGCGACTTTCACCTGTTTCATCACTTGAAGGCCTGCCTGATTCGCTTCAAGGGAGACTCCTCTAAAAAATTAACTTTTCTTCTACTGGGTCGATTTCAACCAAATTCTGTAATAATATTTATCTTTAATGATCTAGCGATGCCTGTGTTTTGAAGTCCATAACATGAACGGTTTTTGAATTTTTATTTGTAATGTGATTTTAATGGTATCTTGGAAAAACAACTTTTGGTACTTACAGTAGATCTCAATGTTTACATTTAAGATTTTCCAGACTCATTTAACAAGACATAGTAAAAGAGTTCTATGCATTCATTTTATGAGAAATTTAGTTTATTTACCAACAGATATTTTTTTTTAGTTTCAAACTTTCTTTTTCAAATTATTTGTACTGTGCCCATTTTGAGGGAGCCCATTGCCCGGATATAATGAGTCGTTTTTCCGGATTACATTTTGGAAGTTTTTAGTTTGAAGAAAAGCGCCAAGGAGGAGTTTGTGAGTCGCCCTGTAGGCGAGGCGTTACGTCACATGTGCGGGTTGGTTGCGCACGGAACTACGACAGGGTCATTGCTCGGAGAGCACCTGTTGAAGTGAGTGGTAGAAGTCAGCAGGAGAATATCGAACGGAATTCGTGTCACGCATGGCCTAGCATGAGTTCGAATATCTTATTCGGATCGGCATTTCGCGTGCCAGACATACAGTCTACGAGGAAACACTTTTTCAGTGTTGGTCACTAAATGCTTTTATGCAGGTGGACCAGTTGTGGAATGTTCAAAACTGTTGTGGACTCATTTTGGTCTCACATACAGGTAGCCTATGGCCCGGAACATATTCATAATCCGAATCTAGGGAAATGTATAGCTTCAATCGAAGGATGTTGGAAACATTGCAAGCAATTTTGTTAGCTGACTGTGCTATACCAGCTTGAATGTTAACCAAGTTTTTGTGTCTTCTATTTGTGACACAGACTTATTTGGAAACGGTGCATGACCGGGTGACTATATTTCGAATACAACAGTCTACCTTACGGGAATTTTTGTGGCAAAAGCCATGGTGATATTGAACAACGAACAGGAATTCGTGGTAGCAAACAGTCGTAATAAACTTTGGTATCTTACTGCCATGGATCGAAACGTTACTATGGAGTGCTAAAGCCTATTTGGTGGTGCAATGGAGGCCGACATGATGAAACTTTAGATCGTGATGAGGGAACACGGGCGTTCGAGCCAGCTGTTAGGCATGGACGTGGCCGGCTGCAGACACGGGACTCGTCGAGGAAGATCACCATAAGGGAAGTGGAAAACACCTTTACTTTGTAGAATTTAGTACATGTGATTTGGAGGTTATAGACTTTTTCACTCAACCATGTTTCAACGTTTTGATGCCAGCATTTATTTTTTGAATTATGCAGGAGCATAGTGACTGGATCATCTTTATGGATTTCTAGGCGATGCGTTTGTGTGTCACGAGGTCAAGCATATCCACGATACGGCTTATCGTTGGATGATGGCATACTTCTGAGGCATTCATGCTTCGATAGCTAGTTAGTCACGTTTCGTAGATTTTCTCGTGTACAGTCTTGTACATATAATTTTTCCCTTGTTGCATTTTTTTGGTCTAAAGCTATCTTTTTTGGGTAGTGATTTTGCTATAATTAATTAATAAATGATGATTCTTGGGAGTTAATCTCCGTAATACTTTATGAGGTTAGATACTTAATCGTTACTTTATGAGTTTGATTTTTCCGCACGATTAGGATTTTCTGATAAATAATAATAATAATTGATGATTGTAATACTTGTTATAATTCTTGATTGAATCATGTTGAATGATTATCGGGATTTTGAAGATCTGTTGGGATCGTAAACTTGGAATTTAGTCATTTTTGACTTGTGAAATATTTAATAATATTAATAAACTTATTGGGTGATAGTGTACCAATCTGTGGTGTTCACATAATCAAATTTCGGATTAAGTTATAGGCGGACGGTAATGAGATCATAATTAATAATGCAATTTGGATTTCATTAAGGAGATATTTTATTTTCTAAAGGAAGTTGCGGAGTGGAGCGCTTGTGTCAAATAGGGATTGTTTTTGTAAGATGACCATTGGAAGGCAAACTAATTGTTAATCACAATGAAATGATTTATCTGGCATGGTAGTTGAGTTGATTGGGCAGAGATGCGTGTTCTGATCCCACAATAATTATTATAATCCATTAATAGAATCAATAAGGCTCAATGGAATTTGGAAATATGGAAATAATGTTTATGATTAAATAATGTTGTATGTGAAATGAAGTTAATGATTTTGGAGGATGATTCCTCATATTGTATTCTCAAAAAGAAGGGTTAAGCCAGTGGAGCAACCCCAAGCCGTCGACCAGTTAACGTCATCAGTGGAATTTCGAATTCCACTTGTTTTTGCTCACACCTTAGAAACATTCTATGGAATGTTTTAGAATTGCCGAACAATTAATATATATTTCTTTTCTTTGCAACTTTTAACATCAGATGATGAAATATAATATGTGAAGCCTATTCAATGCTCGGTGATATGGGGCATTCGTGGAACGCAGACCTCGTGTTCAGATGATTTTTGTTAACCGTCATAACTGATCCATAATTCATATAAATTTAATAATCACATAGTAATAGCGCATTACACCCAAGTCTAATAAATGAATAAATTTATTTCTTTAGGAAATTATTTTTAAATCAACATGGTTGATGGAGTGTTTAATAATTTCCAAGAGTGGAATTTACGATTGTGAAGTAACTGGATTATCATTAAATGACATGGAAGAATAGATTGTTCATAGCCAATACATTTTTGTCGTCGTTTTAAATAATAGAGATAACATTTTTCGGATTTTTATCCATGACTTTTCACATACGTGATTTGAAACTAAGAATATTTTGGAAGATACTTTTCGAAATATAAATGCTATTGTAACTTATATATAATTAATTTTTCGAATGATGTCAGACTAGACTAATTAATTGTCTGCGCATCATTAAGGTGTTTATGATGATTCGAATACACACGTTCCAGTGATAATTATGAATTTCACTAAATGTTGGAGAAGCATTTGACTAATCACGTCACTTAATTTTTGTTTTTGTTTTAATTTATTGTTGCCGTTAGTCATACAAGGCATCTTTAGAGCAGGATCCCAGGGGGAACGATGGGATGTTCTTTATTTTCAGGAGTGTATTTAGTGATTCCCCTGCGGAAAGAAGTTTGTATTTAGTTTAGGATGGTTGAGTGAATAAATTGACCTGACGCATTTTACCTTAGACATCTGGTGACATTCATGATTCTTGAAACTTAACTCCTTTCTATCCTTGCTGCAGTGTACATCGGAATAACAGCTAAGCTTTTATTTTAAATTTCAGCGTTGGCTGTTTGCCCATAATTTTACCCTGAGATGTTTTTGAGTCTTGTGCTCTGCTGTTATTTAGATGTGCGCTTATGTGGACGTGGGACATCCGTAAAACGGTCACAGTACATACATGTAATAATAAATAAGATAAACTTTATTTCCTATAATATTAATGCACAGAAGCATGTAGACATCTCGTGACAACTTTCTGCAAAAGTTCCATTGGGATTGGTTAATATTTAGGATCAAAAATTGGCATTGAAGTTAAAAAAGAGCCTAACGGGAAACGGGATTTTTAAAAAATGATAGCTAGTGCAAGTCATATACCCATTAAAATTCTCCAGCACCATATGTTGTTTTTTTCAATTTTGAGGTAATGCCAAGTTCCATATATAAATTGACATTATATTTATAGACTAAGTATATACACAAAATATAAGATTTGGAGCCACTGTTTCACACTGTTTACACTAGAAGAATGAATTTCCAATGGGACTATGGGTTGCTGTTACACTCCGGCAGGAACTTTTGCTGTGTTCACTACCATGATATTCACAACTATAACCAATGTTGGATTAACAATTTATATTGGCAATCATTTATATAAACCTAACCCAAGACATCTGCTCTAGAGGAAAAGAACAACAAACTTTCATAAATTTTCCCTCTCAAAATGTTTATTGACATCAGTAGTTCGGCTTTTTATCACTAGAAATCGCTACATGTTGAGGAAGAGCAAAGGGTCAACATTGGAACAAAAAGTTATCCGATTTGTGTGAAGATGGTCGTGTTTGATACCGATAAAAATAAAAGTGACAGTCAGTCTGAAAGACTAGACTTTGTATCATTTTAAATGCTACAAATGCTGAAAAATGCTCGAAAGGCTGGAGGCTTCTCGCTTCGCTCGAAGCCAAAGACTCTTGACATGTTAGAAAATTATCTGCATAATACTTATATTGCTTTATAATTCTTTACCTTGTTTCAAATTACTCGCGAACGGCAAGTGCAAACCAAGGGCAAAGCAAGGTCAAGCGCGCGGATGGAGGTGGCTGGATGACGTGCCCATTCCATCCAGTCTAAAAACACTTATAGTGGGCGATGTACTGAATATAGAGACATGCTCTCGCGGACTTTTTTGTAGAACATTTCATGCTGACCAATTCTTACAGTACGCTCATAGTATATTGGTATTTTTAACGGTTTGCCCGGCGTAAGCTTAAGAAGCGCACGGTCGCCAAGTTCGTTTTAGACTTTTTCACTGAAATCGTTACTGCTTGGCTTCCTTTGATCATAAATAAATTATTTTCTACAGAATCTTTCCTCGAGATATCCTTTACAGAATGGTGAAAACCGCATCAAAATCTATCCAGTGGTTCTCAAGATTACCCGTGACATCCAAGAATCGGGGATTTTTGTCTTATACTAACGAAGTAGAGATTGTCGGGGAACACATGCACCAAGCGGTACTATGACGTCACTAACCTGAGTGCATTCTTGGTACATTTCGTCCCGTCACCGTAACGTAACGCCAGACCCCAGCGTAACGACGAAGTCGACAAGATCATTTGAAAATGAAAATCCACAGCCTGCTTCCAGTCTCCGACCGGGTCAGGAATGGTATGAATGAAGCCCCCATCTAGAGGCGAGGATATGAACTGTGCCGGCTGCCGAGGCCTGACGCACTCCTCTGGGGCAATGATTAAATGAATGACATATGAAATGACATGATAGTGGAGAGTGTTGCTGGAATGAAATTTTGACAGGGAAAACCGGAGTACCCGGAGAAAAACCCGTCTGCCTCCGTTTTGTCCAGCACAGATCTCACTTGGAGTGACCAGGATTTGAACCACGGACCCAGTGGTGAGAGGCCGGCGTGCTGCCGCCTAAGCCACGGAGGCTTGACAAGATCATTTAAAATGATAAAATACTTTCTTTGACACCTGTCAATGTACCACTCCCCCTCTTGTAGTCCATATTTCAAATATGTTTTGACTTATTTGTAATTCGAATACAAGCAAATCATTTTGGGATCTAAGATCAAACACTCCAAGGCTCTCATATAGCCAATCATTTTCTTTAAATGAAGTTTTGTGGTGGAGTCTCCCCTCAGGTGAGGAGGTAAAACACTTGGTGACAACGTGGCTGAACACGCAATGAAGGATTGATACCATGAGGGAATAATCAAACTCATCCCACGAAGCAACAAGTACCTAATCCGATATGGAGACTATGCACTGTATGTTCTATCAGTTGGCTGTATTGGTTGTATGAAATACGTTTCACTGCAGGCTTTGTAACCTTAGTTTCTGATCATCCCTCATATTGGTATTACTATAGCTATTACGAGTAAGCTGGATGGATCTTGAGATATTACCATAAGGAGCTAATTACCTGTGTCAAAGTTACAATACTTGGCCCATATAATGAGAGGAGACAGGTATCGTCTTCTACAATAAATTAATCAAGGGAAGGTTGAGGGCAGAAGGAGTCGAGGAAGAAGAAGGATCTCTTGGTTGGACAACCTAAAACAATGGTTCAAGTGTAGTTCCAGTGAACCTTTCAGTGCTGCTAGATACAAAAACTGGATTGCCGTGATGATCGCCAACCTTCTTAGAGGAGGCGGCTTCGGTGGCGTATTCGGTAGCATGCTGAGCTTCTATGCCCAAGATCGCTGGTTCAAACCTGGCCGAAGCCGTCGAATTTTTTAAGAGCGTTAAAAATCCCTAAGTATGCTTTCCTTCGGAGGGGAAGTAAAGCCGGCGGTCCCATGTCATAGATTTATGGCATGTTAAAGAACCTTCCACTAAATACACCTGTGTGAAACTAAATTGTATAGGTTAAGAATGAAAACAACGCTCTTAGGTTCCTACGGTCGTTGCCAAAAGCCGACTGCTGTGGCGTCTAGTAGCTAAGTTCTGAACTAGGCCTAGTAGTCGTTGACGGTGGCGTTTGGCGGCAAAAGTAGGAACTATTTGAAAAATTCAAAGTTTCAGTCCTTACTTGAATTTAAAAAAACAGATACACACTCTAATAACAGCCATCACAATTAACACCGGTTATCAGACAGATTCTACACACACCCAAAGTACAGGGGGCTACATGACCGCGTTGTCGCAGCCCCTAAACTGAGGAACCAACCAACTTCTTAGAGGAGACGGCACATGAAGCAGAAGAAGAAACACTATTATTATAATTTTCAGAACCATGACCTACTAAAGGTCTATTTTCCCCGTGGCACCACAGCCATGACGACCAAGCCACCTTGCCCAGCCATTTGGCCAACACAGTGCGGGATGACGCATGGTCAGTGCGTTGGGTCACTTCGGTCGTTAATCTTGGGTTTCCTGGCCGGAATGCTACCTCAGTGACGTGAGGGATGGAAGGGGGTACACTCAGACTCGTGATGACAATTGAGTAGCTGTCTGACAGTGAGGAGAGGACTGGACAAATATAAACACAGACAGACAGACAGCAGCACACAACATACACAAACAAATCGCTACAACTCCCCAAACAAAAACACACACAAACAGACTCAGCTTAAACCCCCACAGAAACCCCCACAAGACAAACACAAACTAAACCAGACACCAATACCAAAAACAAGTAGTTCCGTGAAGAACTATACAGCCTATTTTCATATATCCTACTTATGTTAATTGCCTCTAGCAACATACAACATTTCAGTTTGATTGCTGTAATAGATTCGTAGATATTGAGAACCGACTAAAAATTTCGGATGGTCGCCATGTTGGATTTTATATATGTAGGTCCTAGAGTTATGTACTGTTACATGCAGATTATTGTGTACGTGTAGTATTCAAACTACAATCGCATAATTAGGACACAAGAAGTAACAAGGAGATTTTAAAATTTCGCACAGCTGCCATCTTGAGGTTATGGAAACAATTGAAATAAATTAGATGCCAGTGGATTATCATTCGTATAAGGATTTACTGTTCCAAGTTTCACTACACTCGGATGGTTAAATTGCGAGAAACGTCCATGTGAATTTTTATATTTCGCGTCGCCTCCATGTTGGATTTGTGAACACCAAGTTATTTAAAGTCCTATAGGTGAACTTAAGTTCATAGCCCCTATGAACATTAAGAAATTCAGTTTGATTGCTATAATAGATTCGTAGATATTCAGAGCCGACTAAATATTTTGGATGGTCGCCATGTTGAATTGTTAAATGTATAGGCCATAGAGTCATGTACCATTAAAGGAAAATTATTGCGTAGGTTCAATATTCAAACTTTCAATTCGATCGCATGACTACATCACAAGAAATAAAAACTTAATTTTAAAATTCGCACATCTGCCATCTTGAGGTTATGTAAACAATTGAACTAAATTAGATACCAGTGCATTACAATGTGTATAAATATTTTCTGTACCAGATTTCAGTGCGTTTGGAACATTAAATCGCGAGAAAGGTCTATTTAAAATTTTCAACTTCGCTTGGCTGCCATGTTCGTTTTGTAGTTAACCGGTTTCTGAAAGTCTTATAGATGGACTTCCGTAGTGCCCTTTATCTCCGTAAAAGATTTCAGGGAGATACCGCTAATAGTTTCACAGATATGGAATGCCGGTGAAATATTTCGCACATCCGCCATCTTGTGGTTATGTAAACAATTGAACGAAGTTAGATGTCGGTGCATTACAATGTATATAAACATATACTGTACCAAGTTTCATTGCGTTTGGTTGGTTAAATCGCGATAAACGTCTATTTAAAAGTCGCAACTTCGCTTGGCCGCCATGTTCGTTTTGTTGTTACCAGATTTTCAAAGGTCACATAAGTGAACTTATAGTTGTTCCCTTTATCACCATACAAAATGTCAGGGTAATATCCGTTATAGTTTCGGAGATATTGAATGCTGGGAAATATTTCGCACAGCTGCCATGTTGGATTGGTGAGTCGTAACAAAATTTGAAGGGCACGGTCGGGGTCGCAGGGAATAGTGCTATGAACTTACCGAGTTTCATTGAAATCGCTCCAGCCGTTTAGATTTTATTAGGGGGGGACACACACACGAATCACACACACACACACGGACTAAAGGTGATCTCATAAGCCTATTTTTTCAAAATTGAAAATAGGCTAACAAGAAAATCAAATGTGCACAAACGAAACCAAATATAGGCAATCTATTTACGTAAACACTAAAATGTAAATCCAAAAACACCGAGACTTAAAATAAACAAACAAAACTAACAACACCAAGCATTATAAAACATACTACAGAAAAACACCCCAATCACCTAACCCAACTAACACACCTGACATTCAGCCGCTACACTCAACATCCAACACTACTCCACACACAGCATAAACTACTGATCGAACATCTCATCCACAACCACACCCCAACCAACAACAATGCAATATGAAACATCTTCACGGGCGTCGTGATGCCACATACTGCTTGGGTCTAATTAAGCTGCGTGAACCTGAGAGGAATGTGCATCGCGGACTATGAGTAGTGGAGTTGACGAGTGATGAGGTTTCTCGGTCCGTGCATAGTACAGAATCAAATACATTCGTCGGTGACTCACTCACTCATTCCTAAAAGCACAGTGGTTTGAGCAACGGCCCAATGTTAGCAGTATTGGAATAGAAAGGAATACCATAATCACGGTGGGCTGGTGACAGATCCTTCTCTTCTCGCCCGACCCTTCCCTGCTCTTTCTCCTCACCCCGCAAGTTCATAGAGCTTGGACCCGAGCAGTAGAGCTGCAAATGTTTACAAATCAAAATAATACAGGTTTCCCTGCTCTGTATAAATAAAACATTTAAAATGGAAATAAGATTTGTGCCGAATAGTTTCTTGAGCCACGTGGCTCATGTTATTTGGCAATATCCACTTTAATCCCAACGCCCTGCCCATCTGTAGGCCTACATGTAATCCCATAGAGCTTCGTGGGATTACTTGTTTCCAGGTTCATTGCAGTCTCCAAGACTCACTATTACCGACCAAAGCAAGCCACTGTGTAACAAAATAAGCAGCTGTTAGTGTTATAGTTGTTGATTTTACATGATAAGTGGTGCACCTGGCTAAACAAGTTCGAATTCAGATAAGTCCAATGGCATTTAGGCTAATAGTGTTAAAATGCAACAGCTTCGTGTTGGTAGATTTAATAATAAATAACCACTGGCACTACAGCCCATGGAGGGCCTAGGCCTACAAAGTGACCGCTGCCCAGCCATTTGGCCTGCAGATATTGGGGGGGGGGGGGGGTTCACGTGGTAAGCGCATTGGGTCCCCTCAGCCGTTAATCTTGGTTTTCGTGACCGGGGTGCTGCCTCACTGTCAGACAAATACTCAATTGTTCTCACGAGGCTGAGTTACCGTGTTCCAGCCCTCACGTCAGTTTCTAAAATCCCTGACGGAGCATGGAATCGAACCCGGCGCCTCCGGGTAGGAGGCATGCGCGCTACACCAAGGGGCCGACGGTAGATTTAGTAGAGCATTAAAAATAACCTTTAGGACAAAATTCTGGTACCAAGACCTCGCCAAAATTACATGAGTCCTAACAGACATTAAATCCATAACATTGTTATTCTTCTTTCTTTCTTTCTTTCTTTCTTTCTTCCTTCGAATTTGGCCTACTGTGGACCACGGGAAACAATCGATATGCTGGTTAGTTCCTTTTTCTTCAACCAGAATTTATCCTTCCTTTCGCTGTGTTTCCTCCTCCTTTCCTCTGACCAGGTGTGCTTGGTCGTTCTACTGGGCATTTCCTTGATCCCCTTGAAGATATAAATTTTAGCTCGATACACAGCGCTATTCCAGATGTATTTTGGATCCACGCCAACTTCCTCCATGTCACTTGTCGTTTCTTCTACCCACATTGTAGTCGCCTTTAGCTTGGTGATGTACGGTAATTAAAGATAATTTTCGTTATTCGATTCTCTTCCATTCTTATGAGGTGCCCAGAAAACTTCAGTCTCCTCTTACGCATGGTGTCTGTGATCTTCTCTGCCTCTATGTATAGATTATTATTAATATTATTATTATTATTATTATTATTACAAAGTTATGCCGAAACAAGGAGCACGATTGAGCCTATTAAACACATCAATTTAAAATAGCTTTCTTCTCTTCATAACATCTCTTTAATCCCTCACTCTGATTTTTCTTCCTTTCTGCTGCCCATGCAGTAGCGATCTGAAGCTATGCCTGTCCCATAAAATTTTGCCTGTTTGTTAGATTCCTTGGCCATTTTCAATTTCGATTAGCCAGTTATTCTTGACTTTTAATGAGGAGGCATGATTAAATATCCTTTTAGTATGTCTTTCATTTTCCGTTCTTAGGATATGCCAATAAAATTTCAATCGTCTTTTTATAAGTCTTTGTTATATTCTCGGAACGTTGGTATAACTCGTGATCAAGCATTTATATACACAACTGGGGAGGTACTTAAGTAAGCGTGTTATTTTGCCCTTATCATCGTGAGAGTGAACATTGCATTGAAGCCTCGCCCTTATCCAATTCACGAGCACGAACCTTGCACACTGATTATCTCCAAATGCACATGTGGCGGGCTCGCCTTTCTCTTACGGAACGCCTCGTATTTCTTTCAGGTTAGGATATATAAACACTCGTTTTCCCGCCTAATTTAATTGGACACAATTTGTGTTTAC
Source organism: Meconema thalassinum (assembly GCA_946902985.2). Classification (NCBI taxonomy): domain Eukaryota; kingdom Metazoa; phylum Arthropoda; class Insecta; order Orthoptera; family Tettigoniidae; genus Meconema; species Meconema thalassinum. The sequence goes on from OX336396.1 coordinate 170,287,133, forward strand.
GGACTGGAAAGCTTTATTTAATACATATTCCAAAATATCTTCATTCTCTCACTATGATTTTTCTTCCTTTCTTCTGTCCATGCAGTGGTGACACCTGGTAGCGAAAGTTGGAACTACTTGTAATTAAACGGAACTTGTAGCTCACTCCATGGGTGTCCACACTGAAGCAGCTACAGCCTCAGGCGAGCCGAACATGTCCTCGGATACTCCCGGCACTAAAAGCCATACAATAAATCATACTAATATATAAAATTGAGATGGTGTGTCTCCGTCTGTCTGTGTGTTAGTCTGTTACTCTCAATCACGCAAGAACCACTGGTCGGATTTAAATGAAATTTTGCATGGATTTAGCTTATTTACCAGGCTTACATATAGGCTACTTTTGATTTCGATATTTTGCACTTTTTAAAAATGGCGACCATTGCAAAATCAGAGCGCGTCCCGGTCGCAGTGTGTGTGTAGGGCAGACGGAGAAGAGAATGACGTAACAATCTTTTGTTTACGCCACTATAGCTCGGCAAATATTATTCATACATCAATAATAAATACATCGAATGAAAGCTTATTTTGTCGCCAACAACTTTTATGGAAGACTTGTCTGCAATATTCGTGATAGTTTGCCAACAAACGCCAAGAAAAGAAAAACGTGGCACTTTCTTTTTAATTTCGCGGCAGTTTTTCGTTTCCTGTTAGACCGGAAGTATCACTAACATGCCAACCCATAAATTAAGTTATAGCTTATTTTTTCTCCTTTAATTCAAGCCATGTTAGAGCACGGTAAGGCAAATCGTTCGCTTACAATGCGCATTCCAGCGACACCACCTACTTCTCTAGCATTCCAGGAGTTCAAACGGCTGGAAATCCAGGAAGCCGGCACGGGAAGACCGGGGACTTTTAATATGTTGTTAAGAACATCACATAGGACAACTGTACCAATTTTCAGTTTTACTAAATTTTTTTCAAGGTTAAAACCTAAAATTCCTGGGCTATAACCATTGCAACAGTAGCTCAATTGATAATGTCAGGTGTTAACACCAAACACCTTTCGAGGAATTGGCACTTCTGCTAGTAAATAAATAAATAAATAAATAAATAAACAAATAAATAAGCAGAAAAGTGATGTTTGTCCATCAACGTTCTAAAGCTAGGCCTGCTCCCCCCCACACACACACACAAAAAGTCGCCTCGTACGTTGATTTCTTGATTTCCAATTTTGATATTCCAGTTGACTTATAATTATTTCTATTATTAATTAATTCATTCATTTAGGAGCTTGAAAACGCATCGTGCACGTGGGTATTGGTGTGTAGAATCTTGCTGACGATTTGTGTTATTGTGGTTCGTGTAGTAGTTTGACCTCTAGTATCTACAGTAGGGCTAGAATTTTGAATGAGATGTCACGATCTAAAATTCGGTACCCCCTCAGCAGTGGCCTGAAATATAAGTGACTAGCAGTAGTGCCCGGCTTCGCCCGGTGGATTTATTTGTTTTGTGGATGATAATGAATACTACTACAGAACTGGCACATGATACTTAAACTAACAGAAAAACAGATTTTAAAAACATAACTTTTTGTGATGCTAGTGGTGGTGGTGGTGGTTGTAGTGTGGTTGAACGTAGTACAGTATATCAGACGTAACATTCAGGTAATTTTCCCGTAATGATAATAATGATAATTATGAATAGGGAAACAGCTATTTACTAACTACAGCACTGACACATGTAATTTACAAACAAATTTTAAAAAAGTCCTCTCGGCACGCCGGAAGGCGGAGGTAGATTTCACCGGACAAACTTGGGGATAGGCGAAAATAGGTAGTATATGCAGGCTTTCTTAGAAGGATCAGACCTCATTTATTGCGAGTAGGTATTTTATAATTGGAGCTTAATTAACTTTGTTTTTCGTCATTTTATGCTTATTTTAAACATTTTATTGTCTTATGGGAACGGTAACCTTCTTGTCATTTGGGGTCCATTTTTATACTTGTGGTCACACTGTCCTTATGCTAGGTTTCGACACTGATGTGTAACTATGTAACGGTCTGTTACTTCTTCACGCAAAATTATATCTCCCGCAGAGATTTTGGTTGGTTCCTCAGTTTAGGGGCTGCGACAACGCGGTCAAGTTACCCCATGTACTTAGGGATGGCTGTATTAGTCTGTAATTCAGGTAAGGACTGCAGACGGTCAATTTCAAGCAGTAGTTCCTAATGATGCTACCAGGTACTACCGTCAACGACACCTACCTGTGAACTTGGCTACTAGATGCAACCGCAGCCAGCAACACGCAACGAACGTTGGAATTTCCCCTCCAAAGGAAAGCATACTGAGGGATTTTTAGCGCTCTTAGAAAATCCGACGACTTCGGCCGGCTTTGAACTCGCGACCTTGGGTATAGACATTCAGCATGCTTGCTACCAGTTACGTCGCCGAAGCCGCTTCACACTTAGATGGAATTCTGAATATGATCTCGTGCAAGTGCGTTATCTTGGCAACGTCTGATGGCTCATCCCTCATCAATTTAGTAGTGTTGCCATGGCAACTACTGATAGCTCTTGGCTTTTTCTTATAATTCCGAAATCATTTTTCTCATCCCTTGGCATAATGGTGGGTCATATCAAAAATTCTTTCAGACCCTCGACCGAGTTTATAGGTATACATATTCGGTAAAAAGTGATTGGTGAAAAATTACGGCAGTTATCGTGTCCACAAGAAACTGATATATCTTTATATATATAATTCTTCGACACGTATGTATGTGACTGATCTCCTCCTAAACGACTGAACCGATTTTGATGGAATTTGGTATGTATATTAAGGTGGGCCCATGTATGGTTTAGATTCACAATCTGACCCGGTAGTTGGAATGAACGCAATTTCAGAACCACAATTTACACACAATTTTAGAACCACAATATACAGTCAAAAACAGTCGTCATGGAAACCACTAGCATTGGCCTTCGTGAAAGCTGATGTCTTTGGACGGTTTGTCTCTGCACGTTAGAGCCACTACCGCCATTACATACACTCCACCCGTGGCGAAAAGTTGTGTTTTATACCAAAGGTGGCAGTGATGTCGAATTCTACTGTTTGTCTCTGCACGTAAGAGCGTTTCCAAGTCCCGTATGCGTTCATATACCATTCATCCGATTGCCATGAAACTTGGGTGATATGTTGAGTGAGCTCCAAGGAAGGTGTTTGGCTTAGTAAATACATTTTACAATAGATAGCGTACGAATAGATTCAACAAATGAGCGACGACGCGCGAAGCGTTTCAAAAAGGTCCCATATGCGTTCAAATACCATTCGCCCGATAGCGATGAAACTTGGGTGAGATGTTGTGTACACTCCAGGGAAGGCTTCTGGTTTAGTAAATCAATTTCACATTAGGTAGCGCACGACTAGATTCAACAAATGAATGACGACGCGCGAAGCGTTTCAACAAAATCCCGTATAAGTTAATATTCCATTCATAGATTGAGATGAAACTTTGATGAGTTGTTGTGTACACTTAAGTGAAGGCTTCTAACTTAGTAATCCATTTCACAGGAGGTTGCGCACGAGTAGATTCAACAAATGAGCGACGACGTACGAAGCGTTTCAACAAAGTCCCGTATGCGTTCATATACCATTCATCCGATTGCCATGAAACTTGGGTGATATGTTGAGTGAGCTCCAAGGAAGGTGTTTGGCTTAGTAAATACATTTTACAATAGATAGCGTACGAATAGATTCAACAAATGAGCGACGACGCGCGAAGCGTTTCAAAAAGGTCCCATATGCGTTCAAATACCATTCGCCCGATAGCGATGAAACTTGGGTGAGATGTTGTGTACACTCCAGGGAAGGCTTCTGGTTTAGTAAATCAATTTCACATTAGGTAGCGCACGACTAGATTCAACAAATGAGTGACGACGCGCGAAGCGTTTCAACAAAATCCCGTATAAGTTAATATTCCATTCATAGATTGAGATGAAACTTTGATGAGTTGTTGTGTACACTTAAGTGAAGGCTTCTAACTTAGTAATCCATTTCACAGGAGGTTGCGCACGAGTAGATTCAACAAATGAGCGACGACGTACGAAGCGTTTCAACAAAGTCCCGTATGCGTTCATATACCATTCATCCGATTGCCATGAAACTTGGGTGATATGTTGAGTGAGCTCCAAGGAAGGTGTTTGGCTTAGTAAATACATTTTACAATAGATAGCGTACGAATAGATTCAACAAATGAGCGACGACGCGCGAAGCGTTTCAAAAAGGTCCCATATGCGTTCAAATTCCATTCGCCCGATAGCGATGAAACTTGGGTGAGATGTTGTGTACACTCCAGGGAAGGCTTCTGGTTTAGTAAATCAATTTCACATTAGGTAGCGCACGACTAGATTCAACAAATGGGTGACGACGCGCGAAGCGTTTCAACAAAATCCCGTATAAGTTAATATCCCATTCATAGATTGAGATGAAACTTTGATGAGTTGTTGTGTACACTTAAGTGAAGGCTTCTAACTTAGTAAATCCATTTCACAGGAGGTTTCGCACGAGTAGATTCAACAAATGAGCGACGACGCGCGAAGCGTTTCAATAAGGTCCCGTATGCGTTCAAATACCATTCGTCCGATTACGATGAAACTTGGGTGAGATGTTGTGTACACCCTACGGAAGGTTTCTGGCTTAATAAATCCATTTTACAATAGGTAGCGCATGAGTAGATTCAACAAACGTGTGACGGCACGCGAATCATTTCAACAAAGTACCGTATGCGTCCATATACCATTTATCCGATTGCGATGAGACTTTGGTGAATTGTTGTGTACACTTCAGGAAATGTCTTAGTAAATCCCGTTTTTAATAAGTAGCGCACGAGTAGATTCAACAAATGAGCGACGGCGCGCGAATCGTTTCCAAAATGTCCCGTATGCGGTCATATATCATTCATCCGATTGCGATCAAACCTTGGTGAATTATTGAGTACACGCCAGAGAAGGTTTCAGGCTTAGTAAATCTATTTTACAATAGGTAGCAAATGAGTAGATTCAACAAATGAGTTACGGCATGCGAACCGTTTAAAGAAAATCACTTATGCGTTCATATGTCATTCTTCCGATTCCGATGAAACTTTGATGAGTTGTTGTGTACACGCCAGGGAAGGTGTTCAACTTGGTAAATCCATTTTACAATATTGGTAGCGCACGAGTAGATGTAACAAATGAGTGACGACGCGCGAAGCGTTTCAACAAAATCATGTATGCGTTCATATACTATTCATCGATTGCGATGAAACTTTGATGAGTTGTTGTGTACACTTACGGGAAGTTTTCTAACTAAGTAAATCCATTTCACAGTTGATAGAGCACGAGTAGATTCAACAAATGAGTGACAACGCACGAATCATTTAAACCAAATCCCGTATGCGTTAAATGCCATTTATCCGTTTGCGATGAAACTTTGGAGAGTTGTTGTGCACGCTCCAACGAATGTTTCTAAATTAGTTAATTCAATTCACGATAGTTAAGAGGCAGTTAACAGAAATTGAAAAAAATATTGTGTATCCAAAAGCACTTCAAGAAACAAAGTTACAACTCTTTCTTTGATTGGCAGGACAACGTCTGCCGGGTCAGCTTGTATATATATATATATATATATATATATATATATACTTTTGAACTGACGGTGGTTTTGGGGTCTGGGGGATGTGAAACGCGAAGATATGTCGACATTTTCCGGAAGTCGAAACATGGTAGCCTACCCATTGCAATAGTTAGCTTTCTAATGAAATCTACCTCTGGTTGGTTCCTCAGTTTAGGGGCTGCGACAACGCGGTCATCTAACCCCGTGTACTTAGGGTGAGTGTAGAATCTGTCTGATAAACGGTGTGAATTGTATTGGATGTATTATTCTGTAATTCAGGTAAGGACTGCAGACGGTCAATTTCAAGCAGTAGTTCCTAATGTTGCTACCAGGTACTACCGTCAATGACACCTAGCTGTGAACTTGGCTACTAGATGCCACCCCAACCAGCAACTCGTAACGAACGTTGGTACTTCCCCTCCAAAGGAAAGCATACTGAGGGATTTTAGCGCTCTTAGAAAATCCGACGACTTCGGCCGGCTTTGAAACCGCGACCTTGGGCATAGACATTCTGCATGCTACCAGTTACGTCACCTAAGCCGCTTCCCACTTAGTCAGATGTCAAAGTCAACCCCTGGCACCATCCAGCCCATGACGGGCTAAGGCCGACCAAGCGACCGCTGCCCAGCCATTTGGCCTGCAGATATTGGGGTGACGCGTGATCAGCGCGTAGGGTCCCCTCAGCCGTTAATATTGGTATTCGTGATCGGGGTGCTGTCTCACTGTCAGACAGCTACTCAATTATTCTCACGAGGCTGAGTGCACCCCGTTCCAACCCTCACGTCAGTTTTAAAATCCCTGACGGAGCCGGTGATCGAACCCGGGGCCTCCGGGTGAGAGGCAGGCGCGCTACCCCAACACCACGGGGCCGGCTTAGTCAGATGGAAATACCGAATCTGATCTCGTGCAAGTGCGTTGTCATGGCAACGGCTCATCCCTCATCAATTTAGTAGTGTTGCCATGGCAACCTCTGATAGCTCTTGGCATTTTCTTATAATTCCGAAATCACTTTTCTCATCCCTTGGCGTAATGGTGGGTCATATCAAAAATTCTTTCAGACAAAAGTTTTAGGTAATTATTAGGGGAATATTGTCCATTTTGTACAGTTTTGATATTGTGCCTATTAAGAGAGATATGATTAATGTTTCCCGAAAAACCCACTTTTTTCCACCCCTTTGGTCAATGGTTGGTGCTATCAAAAAACGTATTTGACATAAATTGTTGGCACTTATCCGACACATAATATGAACTTTGAATGGATTCGACATTTCACGTATTGAGAGAGTTATAGCGAAATTTCAATTTTTCGAAAAAAGCCCCCCATTTTCACCCCCTTCGACCGATTTTGCCCATTAACGAACTCGACCGAGATTTTATAGGGCTACATATTATGTAAAAAATTCAAAGTGATTGGTGCAAAATTACGGCAGTTATCGTGTCCACAATAAACTGATATACATATATCTTTATATATATAATTCTTCGACACGTGTGTATGTGACTGAACTCCTCCTAAACGACGGAACCGATTTTGATGGAATTTGCTATGTATATTAGGGTGGGTCCATGTATGGTTTAGATTCACAATCTGACCCGGTAGGTGGAATGAACACAATTTTAGAACCACAATTTACACACAATTTTAGAACCACAATATACAGTCAAAAACAGTCGTCATGGAAACCACTAGCCTTGGCCTTCGTGAAAGCAGATATCTTTGGACGGTTTGTCTCTGCACGTTAGAGCCACCTGGTCGCAACCTGTGCAACTACCGCCATTACATACACTCCGCCCGTGGCGAAAAGTTGTGTTTTATACCAAAGGTGGCAGTGATGTCGAATTCTACTGTTTGTCGCTGCACGTTAGAGCGTTTCAAAGTCCCGTATGCGTTCATATACCATTCATCCGATTGCCATGAAACTTGGGTGATATGTTGAGTGAGTTCCAGGGAAGGTGTTTGGCTTAGTAAATCTATTTTACAATAGATAGCGCACGAATAGATTCAACAAATGAGCGATGACGCGCGAAGCGTTTCAAAAAGGTCCCGTATGCGTTCAAATACCATTCGTCCGATAGCGATGAATCTTGGGTGAGATGTTGTGTACACTCCAGGGAAGGCTTCTGGCTTAGTAAATCAATTTCACATTAGGTAGCGCACGAGTAGATTCAACAAATGAGCAACGACGCGCGAACTTTTAATCGAAGTCCCGTATGCGTTCATATACCATTCATCCGATTGCAATGAAACTTGGGTGAGATGTTGTGTACACTTACGTGAGGGTTTCTAACTTAGTAAATCCATTTCACAGGAGGTTTCGCACGAGTAGATTCAACAAATGAGCGACGACGCGCGAAGCGTTTCAATAAGGTCCCGTATGCGTTCAAATACCATTCGTCCGATTACGATGAAACTTGGGTGAGATGTTGTGTGCACCCTACGGAAGGTTTCTGGCTTAATAAATCCATTTTACAATATGCAGCGCACGAGTAGATTCAACAAATGTGTGACGGCACGCGAATCATTTCAACCAAGTACCGTATGCGTCCATATGCCATTTATCCGATTGCGATGAAACTTTGGTGAATTGTTGTGTACACTCCAGGAAATGTTTCTGTCTTAGGAAATCCAGTTTTTAATAAGTAGCGCACGAGTAGATTCAACAAATGAGCGACGGCGCGCGAATCGTTTCCACAATGTCCCGTATGTGGTCATATATCATTCAACCGATTGCGATCAAACCTTGGTGAATCATTGAGTACACGCCAGAGATGGTTTCAGGCTTAGTGAATCTATTTTACAATAGGTAGCGCATGAGTAGATTCAACAAATGAGTGACTGCACTCGAATCGTTTAAAGAAAATCACTTATGCGTTCATATGTCATTCATCCGATTCCGATGAAACTTTGATGATTTGTTGTGTACACGCCAGGGAAAGTGTTCAACTTGGTAAATCCATTTTACAAAATTGGTAGCGCACGAGTAGATGTAACAAATGAGTGACGACGCGCGAAGCGTTCCAACAAAATCCTGTATGCGTTCATATACTATTCATCGATTGCGATGAAACTTTGATGAGTTGTTGTGTACACTTACGTGAAGCTTTCTAACTTAGTACATCCATTTCACAGTTGGTAGAGCACGAGTAGATTCAACAAATGAGGGACAGCGTACGAATCATTTAAACCAAATCCCGTATGCGTTAAATGCCATTTATCCGTTTGCGATGAAACTTTGGAGAGTTGTTGTGCACGCTCCAACGAATGTTTCAAAATTAGTTAATTCAATTCACGATAGTTTAGAGGCAGTTAACAGAAGTTGAAAAAAATATTGTGTATCCAAAAGCACTTCAAGAAACAAAGTTACAACACTTTCTTTGATTGGCAGGACAACGTCTGCCGGGTCAGCTTGTACATATATATATATATATATATATATATATATATATACATACATAAATTATGTATATATATATATATATATATATATACATACATAAATTATGTATAAACTTTTGAACTGACGGTGGTTTTGGGGTCTGGGGGATGTGAAACGCGAAGATATGTCGAAATTTTCCGGAAGTCCAAACATGGGACACATTGCAATAGTTAGCTTTCTAATGAAATCTACCTAAAATGATTAGAAAGAGCAGTAAGTGAATTAAATGACACTGCCTTGGGCCTAAATCTCATTGGCTGTAGAGGCCAATAGTGTCGTCTTTTGTCGCATAGCCCCGTAGGAAAATAATCAGAACACTTTGGAAAACTTCGTCTGTCCCGAGCTACTGAGGTAGCAATAGTGTTATTTATCGCCACATAGCACTCAATGATAAGGCTCGGAATAAATGAAGGTAAATTTGAAAGCACCAACACTTATTGCAGCTGGTAACCTCAATGTACTGCACAATCACCATGCCACTTATACAGAGGCATAATATTTTCATGATGATAACTCTTTTAAGGGAACTAAGACAATTTGCCACTAATTTATCCCCGTGACTGCAATTTATAAACAGCGCAATATGCAACTATTTTCGCAATTCTGCACCACAACACTGGTAGGGGCGACGTGATGCTGCCCGAATTGCCAGCCAACAATAGTAGTGGGATGATGAGAGAGCTGTCTCACTTTTTATTGAGCCACCCTCGTAGTTGCCCCGAACCTGATATCTCGCTAACAAATCATGGGATTTAAACATACAGGGTGTCCTAGCATTGGTAGAAATGCCCCCTACTTTCCTATAGCCTCTTTATTTAATTAAAAGGCCAAAACTAAAAGGTCATTCGCGAGTAGTGGGGTAGTGTTGGTTTTCTCAAGTCGCGCTCGTGCTTGAATATGTATGGCTATGTTGGGAAAGGGTTAGGTGGTGGGAAAGGAGTAGGGTCGAGTGAGAGGTCGTTTAGATGGTATTTTTTCCGCTCTAGGTGATGGTGAGGTTATTTTTTAAAATGGATGGAATTTGGAAAGGCCATTTGGGGTAAACATGTTGTTTTTTAACATTTTGGCGATGAATGTTTTTTTATACGCATGCGCACTTGAGGAGTTTTGTAAAAGGGCGGGCTTTTTAAATGATGATTTATTAATGAGTGTTTTTAATATGTATTGAAATAAACCATAAAAACTAATAGGTCATCGGCTTTTGACTATTTCGCTAACCAATAATCGGATTTAAACCTATGAGGTGTCGTAGGACTCGTGGTGAACTCTTTTTTTTCTATCGAAGGGGTATATTCACTCTAAAATAAAAACTACCCTCACCCGGGGGGGTGAAATAGATTTTTTTGTATGTGCGCGCACGGACGGCTTTTGTCAAAAGGACCTAACTACACGTTTGTTAATATTTTCTGAACCCCTCATGGGATTTTGCCATAGGCAGTATTCTAACCCTGGGGGTGACGCCCCGTTTTTGAATGTAGGATTCATTCTTGTTAAAAGGACCTAACGACACTTTTGTTCATATCTCGCGAACCAATCATGCTAGGGACTTGTATGAGGGGTCCTAGCACTTGGGGCAACATTCCCTGTTTGGGGGTGAAACTAACCCCTAAAATTGAAAAATCCATATCTAGGAAACGAAGAATTCTAAAATTAGGTGTGATAGCTCAAAAAATAGGGGATGTTATGGGCTTTTACCTCGATTGATCATTTCACCCCTAAAACAGTAAATAGTTATGTTATGGGGGAAAAAACGTGTTAAACACCTAAAAATGATAAATGAACCTAAGATCTTTTGTTTTTGATGAAAAATAGCAGGGGGGTGAAACTACCCCCCAAAATTGAAAAATCCCTATCTCGGAAACGAAGAATCCTAAAATTAGGTGTGATAGCTTAAAAAATAGGGGATGATATGGGCTTTTACCTCGATGGATCATTTCACCCCTAAAACAGTAAATAGTCATGTTAAGGGGGAAAAAACGTGTTAAACACCTAAAAATGATAAATGAACCTAAGATCTTTTGTTTTTGATGAAAAATAGCAGGGGGGTGAAACTACCCCCCAAAATTGAAAAATCCCTATCTCGGAAACGAAGAAGCCTAAAATTAGGTGTGATAGCTTAAAAAATAGGGGATGATATGGGCTTTTACCTCGATGGATCATTTCACCCCTAAAACAGTAAATAGTTGTGTTATGGGGGAAAAAACGTGCTAAACACCTAAAAATGATAAATGAACCTAAGATCTTTTGTTTTTGATGAAAAATAGCAGGGGGGTGAAACTACCCCCCAAAATTGAAAAATCCATATCTTGGAAACGAAGAATCCTAAAATTAGGTGTGATAGCTTAAAAAATAGGGGATGATATGGGCTTTTACCTCGATGGATCATTTCACCCCTAAAACAGTAAATAGTCATGCTATGAGGAAAAAACGTGTTAAACACCTAAAAATGATAAATGAACCTAAGATCTTTTGTTTTTGATGAAAAATAGCAGGGGGGTGAAACTACCCCCCAAAATTGAAAAAACCCTATCTCGGAAACGAAGAACCCTAAAATTAGGTGTGATAGCTTAAAAAATAGGGGATGATATGGGCTTTTACCTCGATTGGTCATTTCACCCCTAAAACAGTAAATAGTTATGTTATGGGGGAAAAACGTGTTAAACACCTAAAAATGATAAATGAACCTAAGATATTTTGTTTTTGATGAAAAATAGCAGGGGGATGCAAACAACCCCCAAATTGAAAAATCCATATCTAGGAAACGAAGAATCCTAAAATTAGGTGTAATGGCTTAAAAAATAGGGGATGATATACGCTTTTACCTGGATAGGTCATTTCACCCCTAAAACAGTAAATAGTCATGTTATGAGGAAAAATGTGTTATACACCTAAAAGCATAAGCATCTTTGTGAAACCATGCTTTAATGGACATGTGTATGGAGGATGATTGTTATTATTATTATTATTATTAGGTAATTATGGATTAATGTGTGTATAGATAACTAACCTGTGGGGAGCGTGATGGCGCAGGTGCTTAGCTGCTCGTTTTTACCCGGACGGCTGGGGTTCAAATCCCGGTGCCAGCGGGGGTTAGAATTTTCACTTGAAAAATCACGTGGCGTCAGGAAGGGCATTCGGCCTTAAATCCCCGGCCAAAATCAAAATGAGCCTGGTTGGCTCCGGCGACTCAAACTAATAGGGAAAAGCCGAAGAAAGAAAAAATGGTAACTGACCAGTAATAGTAAACATTGGTTGGAGGTGTTGAAGAAGTCAGGATGGCCAACCCTTGCCATGGTTCACGAATGCACCCCAAAAAGTTTTACCTGTCAAGACTCAGTCTACCCTGTTGCAGCCTTTAGAAAAAAAAATCGAACCGGGGCCTCTGTGGTGACAGTGGAGCTATATTCATGATGATTTTTAAACAAACATAGGCTTGCCTACTACCACTGGGTTGAATCTGCACAGAGACACTGGCTTTGGTGATAACAGCACAGCGACCTTGTCAGGAAGTTTCATATTACTCATTTGCTTGATAGCGGACATGCTCTGCACATGACTAGATCGTTGTTAGGTTTGACAAAGGCTTAGTGAAGCTTATGGCAACCTTGAAATGAATGTCATGGTATAGTCGGGGTTGGAAGGCAAGACCTTAGGGTTGACAACCAAGTAGGTTAACCACTACACGGTGAGATGGTCAAATAATAATGTAACAGAACATATAGAAACGTTTTCTATAGTTTAACGAATTGGCATACCATGAGAGGTGTAGGTAATGGAAATTGAATCCTTAGCTGATGATCTATAGCCATGCCCACGTATAAGCTATCATGGTAGAAAAAGAATGGTATGGCTTGTTTTAAACGGAGAATAATAATTGTGTTTACTGTGAAACACAAATCTGAATTTAAAATAATTAATTTAAAATAATTAATTTAAAATAATTAATTTAAAATTAGTTTAGTACGCTGAAGTTAAAATGAACAATGATCACGTTACAGACAGCCAGTTTCAAAGCCATGAGAACTAAGTGAACAAAGAATAAAATTCATGAACCAGTGAGGAATTCAGCATGCTGTCCTTTGGACAAGAGAGAAGCGTTCTACAGCGACCCTCAATGGTTTGGGTCATCGTAAAGATGAAAATTAAATCTAAGCTACTACACGCTTATATACTAGAAGAAGAAATGGAAAACAATAGGTCAAATAAAGAACAGAAGGAATAAAAAATGGCCCTCAACCCTCAAGCATGTGGATTGAGGGAGTTGGAAGGAAGGAGAGCCATGAAAGGCAGATAAAAAGTGTACTAGGAGAGGCTTTGTCCCAGAGGTAATGGATAAAGAGGAGGTAAACTGGACTCAGCTCAGAAATCCCTTGGGGTCGCCAACTTCCAAACTGATCAGCCCTTGAGGGTGTAGCCATATGCAGAGTGCACCGCAAGTGGTGGGGCTTCTTGAGGGGGCATGAGCAAAAGACAGGAAATAACATGAAAATAAATAAAGCAAGGCTGCCTCCTCAGGATATCAGAAAAAATAAATAAACCAGGGCCAATGAAGTTGCAAAAGGAAGAGACTCCCTAGGGCTCGGATACCCTAATCATGTTGGGGTCGGTAGAGAACACGAGATGAGCAAGTGTGGTCGACAGGAAATAAGACAGAGAAGAGCCTAGCACAAGTTAGTGGAAGCAATGACGGTCTCAGCTGGAACTCCGTGATCGTCAACCTACATGACACTAGATATGACGCCCAGGGGTGGAATTAAAGACCTCTTTTGTTTTATATCACATGACATGTCTTATAATGCAATACTGGTCCTAGGGTATGCAAAAAGGTATTAGAAACTCAGCTAATAATAGTGTGCTTGCCCATGATTATTTTCCCAAGTATAGTACATGGGACTGATAACCATGATTTCCAAGCCCCTAAGTAAGACAAAAAACAAATGATTTTCATTTTTCCAATGAGTTGGGGTGAGGTGAGGTGAGTTTTCTATACACCAAACTGATGTGGTTTCCCACTTCTACTCCAGGCAAATGCACATTTGATGTTATGAATAGTCAAATGGTTTGCAACTGCCCAATGCTAGGACCTGATTAGTGGCTTTTAAAAAAAGGAATGGAATGGAGTACACTTTCCCCAAAACCAACAAGAGGAGTGTTCGATCCCTCACAACAACCATCCTTAAAGTCAATATAAATGACTATGCACTTCAGCTCATGACGGTCTCCTCTATTGTATGGTTTGTTTTAAACGGAGAATAATTGTGTTTACTGTGAAACACAAATCTGAATTTAAAAAAAGTCCTCTCGGCACGCCGGAAGGCGGAGGTAGATTTCACCGGACAAACTTGGGGATAGGCGAAAATAGGCAGAATATGCAGGTTTTCGTAGAAGGATCAGACCCCATTTATTGCGAGAAGGTATTTTATAATTGGAGCTTAATTAACTTTGTTTTTCGTCATTTTATGCTTATTTTAAAAATTTTATTGTCTTATGTGGAACGGTAACCTTTTTGTCATTTGGGGTCCATTTTTATACTTGTGGTCACACTGTCCTTATGCAAGGTTTCGACACTGATGTGTAACTATGTAACGGTCTGTTACTTTTTCACGCAAAATTATATCTCCCGCAGAGATTTTGGTTGGTTCCTCAGTTTAGGGGCTGCGACAACACGGTCATGTAACCCTGTGTACTTATGAATGGCTGTATTAGTCTGTAATTCAGGTAAGGACTGCAGACGGTCAATTTCAGGCAGTAGTTCCTAATGTTGCTACCAGGTACTACCGTCAACGACACCTACCTGTGAACTTGGCTACTAGATGCCACTACAACCAGCAACTCGCAACGAACGTTGGAACTTCCCCTCCAAAGGAAAGCATACTGAGGGATTTTTAGCGCTCTTAGAAAATCCGACGACTTCGGCCGGCTTTGAACTCGCAACCTTGGGCATTGACATTCAGCATGCTTGCTACCAGTTACGTCACCGAAGCCGCTTCCCACTTAGTCAGATGTCAAAGTCAACCCCTGGCACCATTCAGCCCATGACGGGCTAAGGCCGACCAAGCGACCGCTGCCCAGCCATTTGACCTGCAGATATTGGGGTGAAGCGTGATCAGCGCGTCGGGTCCCCTCGGCTGTTAATCTTGGTATTCGTGATCGGGGTGCTATCTCACTGTCAGACAGCTACTCAATTGTCCTCACGAGGCTGAGTGCACCCCGTTCCAACCCTCACGTCAGTTATAAAATCCCTGACGGAGCCGGGGATCGAACCCGGGGCCTCCGAGTGAGAGGCAGGTGCGCTACCCCAACACCACGGGGCCGGCTTAGTCATATGGAAATACTGAATCTGATCTCGTGCAAGTGCGATGTCATGGCTACGTCAGATGTCTTATCCC
Organism: Meconema thalassinum; assembly: GCA_946902985.2. NCBI lineage: Eukaryota > Metazoa > Arthropoda > Insecta > Orthoptera > Tettigoniidae > Meconema > Meconema thalassinum. The sequence continues at coordinate 170,302,590 of OX336396.1, forward strand.
TCATCAATTTAGTAGTGTTGCCATGGCAACCTCTGATAGCTCTTGGCATTTTCTTATAATTCCGAAATCATTTTTCTCATTCCTTAGTGTAATGACGGGTCATATCAAAAATTCTTTCAGACAAAAGTTTTAGGTAATTATTAGGGGAATATTGTCCATTTTGTACGGTTTTGATATTGTGCCTATTAAGAGAGATATGATTAATGTTTCCCGAAAAACCCACTTTTTCCCACTCCTTTGGTCAATGGTTGGTGCTATAAAAAACTCTTGAAACATAAATTTAATATATGCTATTTGCTAATAGGATTCGACACTGGAATTATTTTACAAGTAGTTATTTTAATGACCAACAGAGTTTAATGTTAACAAGGCACAGCTCTATTTGAAATTTTGAATAACATGTTGCATGTCATACATCATAGGCAACTACTGTAAGGCTTGTGATTTATTTAATGCCTTTAACCCTATATTAAACACGCAGTTTGCAATACTAATAACTGCAATGTTAGTGAAAAAAATTGAAACAAAACAAAAATCAGCATTGAAAAACCAAAAAGTGGTTGAGCATATATATAGTGGGGAAAAGAAAAGTTTTGTAAACACTAATGTCCAACAAGACTAATTAAATCAGTAACTGTCAGAGTGACCGAGTGGTTAAGGCGTTTGACTTAAGATCAAATTTCCAAATATATAAGGAAGCAAGGGTTCAAATCCCTTCCCTGACATAACTATTGCTTGAACATGCAAGAAAACAAGAAATATACACAAACTATGTTTATCAATTTAATCAATTTTTTACAAGAGATAGACACACAGAATACAGCTCTTTTGGTTTATCAGTTCTTTTAAACATAACACTTGTTGAAAATTATTTTTTAGGGGATGGGGGTGTTGCTACGTTGACCCATTACACAATAATAGCAGCTTTACGAAGTTCATTTTCTATATTTAATAGCTCTTTCTCATAACCAATATGGCCAAGCTGTTTACAGGCATGCAAGAGCTGTAGACGTTCGACTAATATATTAGGATCGTTCCATTTACTATTTTTTATGAATGGTTTCAGAATCTCGGGAAGCAGTTCATCATTATCACCATCATTATGATTATCATCCTCATTATTATAATCATTTTCATAATGATGATCATTATCATCGTTATCATTACCATGATAATTTCCACCTGTGTCCACAGTCTGTTCAATGGTTTGAGTTGTCTTTGATAGTGTTGAAAGCTTCTTTTTAGATGTGCTAGAATGCTTTAACATTGTTATGTTATTTTTACCACTATTACCTTTCCCCACTAACTTTTTGATGGGGTATATTGTCTCTGATAGGGTTGAGGGCTTTTGAGATGTGGGTGCATGTCTGATCATGGGTTTCACAGGAGGTGTTAAAGGTTTCTCATTAAACAACTCGCTAACAGCATGAGTGCGTTGTAGTGTATTAATCTTGAGGTTAATATTATCTTGAGCAGTACTATCTTTCTCTTGGACTTGGTTTCTTGCTTTGGTTTGGGTTTTCCTTATATTTAGACTAGCGTGATTATTAAGTTTACATTCATGATTGTTTGAAGAAAGTACGTCCAATTCTTTTGTTTTAAGCATTCCTCGACACTGTTTCGATCGTTGCTTTGAACAGCGCCAAATAACAGTTCCATTTTTATTGCTTCGTTTCACAATATATGAATATCCTTTATAGTATGCATAAGGCTTACCATACCTAGTCACTGATACTTCCATATCAACTGTCAAGCACAAACTAATCTCTAGTAAAGACAACTTGGTAATAACAACAATAGTTTAATGTGGGAGCATATATACATGCAAAAAGTGGGAGCAAAGGTGGGGGGTAAAAAGTGGGAGCAAAAGTGGTAGCAAATGTGGGAGAAAAAAATAACTGTGAGCAAAAAGTGGGAGCAAATATGGGATCAAATGTGGGAGCAAAGCAAATATAAAAAAAAGTGGGAGCAAATATGCTAACAAATATGTCAACAAATATACCAGCAAAAGTAAATACACAAGTCAAGATAGATTAAAGTGCAAAGAAAATATGAAAGCAAATATGAGAGCAAAAAGGGTGATTTTCTAAAACAACTAGACATAACAAACTTAGTCATAACCTAACCTCACCTAACCTAACCTCACCTCACCTAACCTCACCTCACCTAACCTCACCTAACCTCACCTCACCTAACTTCACCTAACCTAACCTAACCTATCCTAACCTAACCTAACCTAAACTAACCTCACCTAACCTAACCTCACCTCACCTAACTTCACCTAACCTAACCTAACCTAACTTCACCTAACCTAACTTGAGTGAACTTTACCTAACCTAACCCATCATAACTTCACCTAACCTAACTTTACCTAATCTAACTTCACCTAACCTAACTTTCAACTCTCAGATCAAAATTAAATTCTAGGCATAGTTGAGTTGGAAGCCAAGACTTCAGGGATAACACACAAGTATACTAGCCACTACACCGCAAAATAGGCAAATTATCATGCAACACAACATAAAGTAAAAGTTTCCTGTAGTGTAACTCATTGGCTGTCAACCATAGTTTGGGAATTCAAACCCAAGACCTCAGGACTTTTGTTTTGAACATTATCAGAAATATTATTCCATTTACATTTTGCTGCTGCTGCTTATAGTTATAAGAGTTGGCATTAATATGGAAAGCAAAAAAAAAAATGTGGGAGCAAAAAGTGGGAGGAAAACGTGTAAGCAGAAGTGGGAGCAAATATGGGAGCAGAAAGTGGGAGCAAATGTGAAAGCAAAAGTGGGAGCAAAAAGAGCGAGCAAAAGTGAGTGTACAAAGTAGGAGCAAAATGTGTGAGTAAAACGTGGGGGCAAATGTGGTGTTTTACTAAAACAATCTCCCCTAACCTAACCTAAACTAACTTCACCCAACCTAATTTCACCTAACCTAACTTTACTTAACCTAACCTTCCAACTCTCAGATCAAAAATTAAATTCTGGCCATAGTCGAGTTGGAACCCAAAACCTCTGGGATAACACCCAAGTATACTAGCCACTACATCGCGAAATGGGCAAATTATCATGCAACACAACACAAAAATAAAAAGTTTTCTGTAGTGTAACTCATTGGCTGACATTCATAGTTGAGAATTCAAACCCAAGACCTCAGGACTTTTGTTTTGAACATTATCAGAAATATTATTCCATTTACATTTTGCTGTTGCTTATAGTTATAAGAGTTGGCATTAATATGGGAGCAAAAGTGAAAGCAAAAAGTGGGTGCAAGCATGGCTGGTTGTAGAGACTTTCATATCAACAAATACACATAAACTAAATTTTAGTAAAGTGACTTGGCTAATAATAATAATAATATTAACAGTTTAAAATTTTTTTCAAGGGGATTGATATTTTTCAGGATGTAATTTCCAAAGTACTGTCAAGAATAATAATTACATGAACAGATTCCAAGAACTCTAGAGTGCTTTTAAGGTTAATGATTGGCTAGGAGTGAGATAGAGCTAGCTAACCTAAGTTAACCTCAGCTCAGTAAACCTAACCTTGTCGCATGGCATGTTCTACAAGTATAGACTTGCTTTGAGACTGGCTATGACGTCACAGATGAATGGCGGTGGGAGGCTGGACATGACGTTTTTATTATCCAAAAACATTTTCCTTTTTGCCAGCCTCCCACCGCCATTCATCTGTGACGTCATAGCCAGTCTCAAAGCAAGTCTATACTTGTAGAACATGCCATGCGACAAGGTTAGGTTTACTGAGCTGAGGTTAACTTAGGTTAGCTAGCTCTATCTCACTCCTAGCCAATCATTAACCTTAAAAGCACTCTAGAGTTCTTGGAATCTGTTCATGTAATTATTATTCTTGACAGTACTTTGGAAATTACATCCTGAAAAATATCAATCCCCTTGAAAAATTTTTTAAACTGTTAATATTATTATTATTATTAGCCAAGTCACTTTACTAAAATTTAGTTTATGTGTATTTGTTGATATGAAAGTCTCTACAACCAGCCATGCTTGCACCCACTTTTTGCTTTCACTTTTGCTCCCATATTAATGCCAACTCTTATAACTATAAGCAACAGCAAAATGTAAATGGAATAATATTTCTGATAATGTTCAAAACAAAAGTCCTGAGGTCTTGGGTTTGAATTCTCAACTATGAATGTCAGCCAATGAGTTACACTACAGAAAACTTTTTATTTTTGTGTTGTGTTGCATGATAATTTGCCCATTTCGCGATGTAGTGGCTAGTATACTTGGGTGTTATCCCAGAGGTTTTGGGTTCCAACTCGACTATGGCCAGAATTTAATTTTTGATCTGAGAGTTGGAAGGTTAGGTTAAGTAAAGTTAGGTTAGGTGAAATTAGGTTGGGTGAAGTTAGTTTAGGTTAGGTTAGGGGAGATTGTTTTAGTAAAACACCACATTTGCCCCCACGTTTTACTCACACATTTTGCTCCTACTTTGTACACTCACTTTTGCTCGCTCTTTTTGCTCCCACTTTTGCTTTCACATTTGCTCCCACTTTCTGCTCCCATATTTGCTCCCACTTCTGCTTACACGTTTTCCTCCCACTTTTTGCTCCCACATTTTTTTTTTTTTTTGCTTTCCATATTAATGCCAACTCTTATAACTATAAGCAGCAGCAGCAAAATGTAAATGGAATAATATTTCTGATAATGTTCAAAACAAAAGTCCTGAGGTCTTGGGTTTGAATTCCCAAACTATGGTTGACAGCCAATGAGTTACACTACAGGAAACTTTTACTTTATGTTGTGTTGCATGATAATTTGCCTATTTTGCGGTGTAGTGGCTAGTATACTTGTGTGTTATCCCTGAAGTCTTGGCTTCCAACTCAACTATGCCTAGAATTTAATTTTGATCTGAGAGTTGAAAGTTAGGTTAGGTGAAGTTAGATTAGGTAAAGTTAGGTTAGGTGAAGTTATGATGGGTTAGGTTAGGTAAAGTTCACTCAAGTTAGGTTAGGTGAAGTTAGGTTAGGTTAGGTTAGGTGAAGTTAGGTGAGGTGAGGTTAGGTTAGGTGAGGTTAGTTTAGGTTAGGTTAGGTTAGGATAGGTTAGGTTAGGTTAGGTGAAGTTAGGTGAGGTGAGGTTAGGTGAGGTTAGGTGAGGTGAGGTTAGGTGAGGTGAGGTTAGGTTAGGTGAGGTTAGGTTATGACTAAGTTTGTTATGTCTAGTTGTTTTAGAAAATCACCCTTTTTGCTCTCATATTTGCTTTCATATTTTCTTTGCACTTTAATCTATCTTGACTTGTGTATTTACTTTTGCTGGTATATTTGTTGACATATTTGTTAGCATATTTGCTCCCACTTTTTTTTATATTTGCTTTGCTCCCACATTTGATCCCATATTTGCTCCCACTTTTTGCTCACAGTTATTTTTTTCTCCCACATTTGCTACCACTTTTGCTCCCACTTTTTACCCCCCACCTTTGCTCCCACTTTTTGCATGTATATATGCTCCCACATTAAACTATTGTTGTTATTACCAAGTTGTCTTTACTAGAGATTAGTTTGTGCTTGACAGTTGATATGGAAGTATCAGTGACTAGGTATGGTAAGCCTTATGCATACTATAAAGGATATTCATATATTGTGAAACGAAGCAATAAAAATGGAACTGTTATTTGGCGCTGTTCAAAGCAACGATCGAAACAGTGTCGAGGAATGCTTAAAACAAAAGAATTGGACGTACTTTCTTCAAACAATCATGAATGTAAACTTAATAATCACGCTAGTCTAAATATAAGGAAAACCCAAACCAAAGCAAGAAACCAAGTCCAAGAGAAAGATAGTACTGCTCAAGATAATATTAACCTCAAGATTAATACACTACAACGCACTCATGCTGTTAGCGAGTTGTTTAATGAGAAACCTTTAACACCTCCTGTGAAACCCATGATCAGACATGCACCCACATCTCAAAAGCCCTCAACCCTATCAGAGACAATATACCCCATCAAAAAGTTAGTGGGGAAAGGTAATAGTGGTAAAAATAACATAACAATGTTAAAGCATTCTAGCACATCTAAAAAGAAGCTTTCAACACTATCAAAGACAACTCAAACCATTGAACAGACTGTGGACACAGGTGGAAATTATCATGGTAATGATAACGATGATAATGATCATCATTATGAAAATGATTATAATAATGAGGATGATAATCATAATGATGGTGATAATGATGAACTGCTTCCCGAGATTCTGAAACCATTCATAAAAAATAGTAAATGGAACGATCCTAATATATTAGTCGAACGTCTACAGCTCTTGCATGCCTGTAAACAGCTTGGCCATATTGGTTATGAGAAAGAGCTATTAAATATAGAAAATGAACTTCGTAAAGCTGCTATTATTGTGTAATGGGTCAACGTAGCAACACCCCCATCCCCTAAAAAATAATTTTCAACAAGTGTTATGTTTAAAAGAACTGATAAACCAAAAGAGCTGTATTCTGTGTGTCTATCTCTTGTAAAAAATTGATTAAATTGATAAACATAGTTTGTGTATATTTCTTGTTTTCTTGCATGTTCAAGCAATAGTTATGTCAGGGAAGGGATTTGAACCCTTGCTTCCTTATATATTTGGAAATTTGATCTTAAGTCAAACGCCTTAACCACTCGGTCACTCTGACAGTTACTGATTTAATTAGTCTTGTTGGACATTAGTGTTTACAAAACTTTTCTTTTCCCCACTATATATATGCTCAACCACTTTTTGGTTTTTCAATGCTGATTTTTGTTTTGTTTCAATTTTTTTCACTAACATTGCAGTTATTAGTATTGCAAACTGCGTGTTTAATATAGGGTTAAAGGCATTAAATAAATCACAAGCCTTACAGTAGTTGCCTATGATGTATGACATGCAACATGTTATTCAAAATTTCAAATAGAGCTGTGCCTTGTTAACATTAAACTCTGTTGGTCATTAAAATAACTACTTGTAAAATAATTCCAGTGTCGAATCCTATTAGCAAATAGCATATATTAAATTTATGTTTCAAGAGTTTTTTATAGCACCAACCATTGACCAAAGGAGTGGGAAAAAGTGGGTTTTTCGGGAAACATTAATCATATCTCTCTTAATAGGCACAATATCAAAACCGTACAAAATGGACAATATTCCCCTAATAATTACCTAAAACTTTTGTCTGAAAGAATTTTTGATATGACCCGTCATTACACTAAGGAATGAGAAAAATGATTTCGGAATTATAAGAAAATGCCAAGAGCTATCAGAGGTTGCCATGGCAACACTACTAAATTGATGAGGGATAAGACATCTGACGTAGCCATGACATCGCACTTGCACGAGATCAGATTCAGTATTTCCATATGACTAAGCCGGCCCCGTGGTGTTGGGGTAGCGCACCTGCCTCTCACTCGGAGGCCCCGGGTTCGATCCCCGGCTCCGTCAGGGATTTTATAACTGACGTGAGGGTTGGAACGGGGTGCACTCAGCCTCGTGAGGACAATTGAGTAGCTGTCTGACAGTGAGATAGCACCCCGATCACGAATACCAAGATTAACAGCCGAGGGGACCCGACGCGCTGATCACGCTTCACCCCAATATCTGCAGGTCAAATGGCTGGGCAGCGGTCGCTTGGTCGGCCTTAGCCCGTCATGGGCTGAATGGTGCCAGGGGTTGACTTTGACATCTGACTAAGTGGGAAGCGGCTTCGGTGACGTAACTGGTAGCAAGCATGCTGAATGTCAATGCCCAAGGTTGCGAGTTCAAAGCCGGCCGAAGTCGTCGGATTTTCTAAGAGCGCTAAAAATCCCTCAGTATGCTTTCCTTTGGAGGGGAAGTTCCAACGTTCGTTGCGAGTTGCTGGTTGTAGTGGCATCTAGTAGCCAAGTTCACAGGTAGGTGTCGTTGACGGTAGTACCTGGTAGCAACATTAGGAACTACTGCCTGAAATTGACCGTCTGCAGTCCTTACCTGAATTACAGACTAATACAGCCATTCATAAGTACACAGGGTTACATGACCGTGTTGTCGCAGCCCCTAAACTGAGGAACCAACCAAAATCTCTGCGGGAGATATAATTTTGCGTGAAAAAGTAACAGACCGTTACATAGTTACACATCAGTGTCGAAACCTTGCATAAGGACAGTGTGACCACAAGTATAAAAATGGACCCCAAATGACAAAAAGGTTACCGTTCCACATAAGACAATAAAATTTTTAAAATAAGCATAAAATGACGAAAAACAAAGTTAATTAAGCTCCAATTATAAAATACCTTCTCGCAATAAATGGGGTCTGATCCTTCTACGAAAACCTGCATATTCTGCCTATTTTCGCCTATCCCCAAGTTTGTCCGGTGAAATCTACCTCCGCCTTCCGGCGTGCCGAGAGGACTTTTTTAAAATTCAGATTTGTGTTTCACAGTAAACACAATTATTCTCCGTTTAAAACAAACCATACAATAGAGGAGACCGTCATGAGCTGAAGTGCATAGTCATTTATATTGACTTTAAGGATGGTTGTTGTGAGGGATCGAACACTCCTCTTGTTGGTTTTGGGGAAAGTGTACTCCATTCCATTCCTTTTTTTAAAAGCCACTAATCAGGTCCTAGCATTGGGCAGTTGCAAACCATTTGACTATTCATAACATCAAATGTGCATTTGCCTGGAGTAGAAGTGGGAAACCACATCAGTTTGGTGTATAGAAAACTCACCTCACCTCACCCCAACTCATTGGAAAAATGAAAATCATTTGTTTTTTGTCTTACTTAGGGGCTTGGAAATCATGGTTATCAGTCCCATGTACTATACTTGGGAAAATAATCATGGGCAAGCACACTATTATTAGCTGAGTTTCTAATACCTTTTTGCATACCCTAGGACCAGTATTGCATTATAAGACATGTCATGTGATATAAAACAAAAGAGGTCTTTAATTCCACCCCTGGGCGTCATATCTAGTGTCATGTAGGTTGACGATCACGGAGTTCCAGCTGAGACCGTCATTGCTTCCACTAACTTGTGCTAGGCTCTTCTCTGTCTTATTTCCTGTCGACCACACTTGCTCATCTCGTGTTCTCTACCGACCCCAACATGATTAGGGTATCCGAGCCCTAGGGAGTCTCTTCCTTTTGCAACTTCATTGGCCCTGGTTTATTTATTTTTTCTGATATCCTGAGGAGGCAGCCTTGCTTTATTTATTTTCATGTTATTTCCTGTCTTTTGCTCATGCCCCCTCAAGAAGCCCCACCACTTGCGGTGCACTCTGCATATGGCTACACCCTCAAGGGCTGATCAGTTTGGAAGTTGGCGACCCCAAGGGATTTCTGAGCTGAGTCCAGTTTACCTCCTCTTTATCCATTACCTCTGGGACAAAGCCTCTCCTAGTATACTTTTTATCTGCCTTTCATGGCTCTCCTTCCTTCCAACTCCCTCAATCCACATGCTTGAGGGTTGAGGGCCATTTTTTATTCCTTCTGTTCTTTATTTGACCTATTGTTTTCCATTTCTTCTTCTAGTATATAAGCGTGTAGTAGCTTAGATTTAATTTTCATCTTTACGATGACCCAAACCATTGAGGGTCGCTGTAGAACGCTTCTCTCTTGTCCAAAGGACAGCATGCTGAATTCCTCACTGGTTCATGAATTTTATTCTTTGTTCACTTAGTTCTCATGGCTTTGAAACTGGCTGTCTGTAACGTGATCATTATTCATTTTAACTTCAGCGTACTAAACTAATTTTAAATTAATTATTTTAAATTAATTATTTTAAATTCAGATTTGTGTTTCACAGTAAACACAATTATTATTCTCCGTTTAAAACAAGCCATACCATTCTTTTTCTACCATGATAGCTTATACGTGGGCATGGCTATAGATCATCAGCTAAGGATTCAATTTCCATTACCTACACCTCTCATGGTATGCCAATTCGTTAAACTATAGAAAACGTTTCTATATGTTCTGTTACATTATTATTTGACCATCTCACCGTGTAGTGGTTAACCTACTTGGTTGTCAACCCTAAGGTCTTGCCTTCCAACCCCGACTATACCATGACATTCATTTCAAGGTTGCCATAAGCTTCACTAAGCCTTTGTCAAACCTAACAACGATCTAGTCATGTGCAGAGCATGTCCGCTATCAAGCAAATGAGTAATATGAAACTTCCTGACAAGGTCGCTGTGCTGTTATCACCAAAGCCAGTGTCTCTGTGCAGATTCAACCCAGTGGTAGTAGGCAAGCCTATGTTTGTTTAAAAATCATCATGAATATAGCTCCACTGTCACCACAGAGGCCCCGGTTCGATTTTTTTTTCTAAAGGCTGCAACAGGGTAGACTGAGTCTTGACAGGTAAAACTTTTTGGGGTGCATTCGTGAACCATGGCAAGGGTTGGCCATCCTGACTTCTTCAACACCTCCAACCAATGTTTACTATTACTGGTGAGTTACCATTTTTTTTCTTTCTTCGGCTTTTCCCTATTAGTTTGAGTCGCCGGAGCCAACCAGGCTCATTTTGATTTTGGCCGGGGATTTAAGGCCGAATGCCCTTCCTGACGCCACGTGATTTTTCAAGTGAAAATTCCAACCTCCGCTGTCACCGGGATTTGAACCCCACCTGCCCGAGTAAAGACGAGCAGCTAAGCACCTGCGCCATCACGCTCCCCACAGGTTAGTTATCTATACACACATTAATCCATAATTACCTAATAATAATAATAATAATAACAATCATCCTCCATACACATGTCCATTAAAGCATGGTTTCACAAAGATGCTTATGCTTTTAGGTGTATAACACATTTTTCCTCATAACATGACTATTTACTGTTTTAGGGGTGAAATGACCTATCCAGGTAAAAGCGTATATCATCCCCTATTTTTTAAGCCATTACACCTAATTTTAGGATTCTTCGTTTCCTAGATATGGATTTTTCAATTTGGGGGTTGTTTGCATCCCCCTGCTATTTTTCATCAAAAACAAAAGATCTTAGGTTCATTTATCATTTTAGGTGTTTAACACGTTTTTCCCCCATAACATAACTATTTACTGTTTTAGGGGTGAAATGACCAATCGAGGTAAAAGCCCATATCATCCCCTATTTTTTAAGCTATCACACCTAATTTTAGGGTTCTTCGTTTCCGAGATAGGGTTTTTTCAATTTTGGGGGGTAGTTTCACCCCCCTGCTATTTTTCATCAAAAACAAAAGATCTTAGGTTCATTTATCATTTTTAGGTGTTTAACACGTTTTTTCCTCATAGCATGACTATTTACTGTTTTAGGGGTGAAATGATCCATCGAGGTAAAAGCCCATATCATCCCCTATTTTTTAAGCTATCACACCTAATTTTAGGATTCTTCGTTTCCAAGATATGGATTTTTCAATTTTGGGGGGTAGTTTCACCCCCCTGCTATTTTTCATCAAAAACAAAAGATCTTAGGTTCATTTATCATTTTTAGGTGTTTAGCACGTTTTTTCCCCCATAACATAACTATTTACTGTTTTAGGGGTGAAATGATCCATCGAGGTAAAAGCCCATATCATCCCCTATTTTTTAAGCTATCACACCTAATTTTAGGCTTCTTCGTTTCCGAGATAGGGATTTTTCAATTTTGGGGGGTAGTTTCACCCCCCTGCTATTTTTCATCAAAAACAAAAGATCTTAGGTTCATTTATCATTTTTAGGTGTTTAACACGTTTTTTCCCCCTTAACATGACTATTTACTGTTTTAGGGGTGAAATGATCCATCGAGGTAAAAGCCCATATCATCCCCTATTTTTTAAGCTATCACACCTAATTTTAGGATTCTTCGTTTCCGAGATAGGGATTTTTCAATTTTGGGGGGTAGTTTCACCCCCCTGCTATTTTTCATCAAAAACAAAAGATCTTAGGTTCATTTATCATTTTTAGGTGTTTAACACGTTTTTTCCCCCATAACATAACTATTTACTGTTTTAGGGGTGAAATGATCAATCGAGGTAAAAGCCCATAACATCCCCTATTTTTTGAGCTATCACACCTAATTTTAGAATTCTTCGTTTCCTAGATATGGATTTTTCAATTTTAGGGGGTAGTTTCACCCCCAAACAGGGAATGTTGCCCCAAGTGCTAGGACCCCTCATACAAGTCCCTAGCATGATTGGTTCGCGAGATATGAACAAAAGTGTCGTTAGGTCCTTTTAACAAGAATGAATCCTACATTCAAAAACGGGGCGTCACCCCCAGGGTTAGAATACTGCCTATGGCAAAATCCCATGAGGGGTTCAGAAAATATTAACAAACGTGTAGTTAGGTCCTTTTGACAAAAGCCGTCCGTGCGCGCACATACAAAAAAATCTATTTCACCCCCCCGGGTGAGGGTAGTTTTTATTTTAGAGTGAATATACCCCTTCGATAGAAAAAAAAGAGTTCACCACGAGTCCTACGACACCTCATAGGTTTAAATCCGATTATTGGTTAGCGAAATAGTCAAAAGCCGATGACCTATTAGTTTTTATGGTTTATTTCAATACATATTAAAAACACTCATTAATAAATCATCATTTAAAAAGCCCGCCCTTTTACAAAACTCCTCAAGTGCGCATGCGTATAAAAAAACATTCATCGCCAAAATGTTAAAAAACAACATGTTTACCCCAAATGGCCTTTCCAAATTCCATCCATTTTAAAAAATAACCTCACCATCACCTAGAGCGGAAAAAATACCATCTAAACGACCTCTCACTCGACCCTACTCCTTTCCCACCACCTAACCCTTTCCCAACATAGCCATACATATTCAAGCACGAGCGCGACTTGAGAAAACCAACACTACCCCACTACTCGCGAATGACCTTTTAGTTTTGGCCTTTTAATTAAATAAAGAGGCTATAGGAAAGTAGGGGGCATTTCTACCAATGCTAGGACACCCTGTATGTTTAAATCCCATGATTTGTTAGCGAGATATCAGGTTCGGGGCAACTACGAGGGTGGCTCAATAAAAAGTGAGACAGCTCTCTCATCATCCCACTACTAACAATAGACTTATTAAAATATTCTTACAGTTACACTACTACGGACATGAATGGTTCTAGGGCCTTAATACGTGGTTTTCAAGTTCATTTTGTCTGTTATTTTAATGTAGTGAATGGAGAGCGTTGTCCAAAATATCAAGTGGACAGTGTTACCAGCAGGGTTTCAAAGTGTATGTAAAATTTGGTGCAATTAGGAGAAACGGTGTAGATTTGTGATAAAGGGCCTAATTTAAAGTGGACAGTGTCACCCGCATGGTTTTAAAGGGTAAGTATACAAAATGTGGTTCAGATCGGTGAAACGGTGTAGATTTATCCCAAAGGACCATAATACAGGAAATGGAGTGTTATGTCCAAAATGTCATGCAGACAGTGTTACTCGCAGGGTTCTAAAGCTAAGTATACCAATTGTGGATGAGATCGGTGAAACGGAGTATATTTGTGATAAAGGGCCTAAATGCAGGGAATGGAGTGGTCTGTCCGAAATTTCATGTAAACAGTGTTACTTGCAGGGTTCCATAGGGTAAGTATACACATTTTGGTTGAGATCGGTGAAACGGTGTACGTATCACTAACCATAACGCCAGCGCATGCGGATTGCGCAGTTCTGGAGCGCTTGTTCTAGCGACTTACTGAACAAAAATCAATATTGAGGATTACCTGAGAGGTGTATCCCAATGTTACATAGCCTAAACTATTCCTCTTGAATCTGGCTATCATATAATAAAAGAATTTTTCGAATCGGACCGGTAGTTCCAGAGATTAGCGCGTTTAAACCCACAAACACACAAACACACAAACTCTTCAGCTTTATTATATTAGTATATATTAACTACTATATCTACTTCTAGGGTGTATAAGACAAAGATTTGAATCACATTATCTTCTGAGTTATCCCCACGAAGCTCAGTGAGCTACGTTCGAACCATCACACCAGGGTTAAAATCTACTAAGACACAATGGTATCACAATGATAAAAGTAAAAGAAATGGCCATTCAATTCTTGGGATTGTTTCTTCAAATCAAGAGAAAGATTTACAAATTGGGCATTGCATTTCAAAAAAAAAGTCCTCTCGGCACGCCGGAAGGCGGAGGTAGATTTCACCGGACAAACTTGGGGATAGGCGAAAATAGGCAGAATATGCAGGTTTTCGTAGAAGGATCAGACCTCATTTATTGCGAGAAGGTATTTTATAATTGGAGCTTAATTAACTTTGTTTTTCGTCATTTTATGCTTATTTTAAACATTTTATTGTCTTATGGGAACGGTAACCTTCTTGTCATTTGGGGTCCATTTTTATACTTGTGGTCACACTGTCCTTATGCTAGGTTTCGACACTGATGTGTAACTATGTAACGGTCTGTTACTTCTTCACGCAAAATTATATCTCCCGCAGAGATTTTGGTTGGTTCCTCAGTTTAGGGGCTGAGACAACGCGGTCATGTGACCCCGTGTACTTAGGGATGGCTGTATTAGTCTGTAATTCAGGTAAGGACTGCAGACGGTCAATTTCAAGCAGTAGTTCCTAATGTTGCTACCAGGTACTACCGTCAACGACACCTACCTGTGAACTTGGCTACTAGATGCAACCGCCGCCAGCAACACGCAACGAACGTTGGAATTTCCCCTCCAAAGGAAAGCATACTGAGGGATTTTTAGCGCTCTTAGAAAATCCGACGACTTCGGCCGGCTTTGAACTCGCGACCTTGGGCATAGACATTCAGCATGCTTGCTACCAGTTACGTCACCGAAGCCGCTTCACACTTAGTCAGATGGAATTCTGAATATGATCTCGTGCAAGTGCGTTATCTTGGCAACGTCTGATGGCTCATCCCTCATCAATTTAGTAGAGTTGCCATGGCAAGCACTGATAGCTCTTGGCATTTTCTAATAATTCCGAAATCATTTTTCTCATCCCTTGGCATAATGGTGGGTCATATCAGAAATTCTTTAAGACAAAATTTTAGGTAATTTTTAGGGGAATATTGTCCATTTTGTACGGTGTTGAGATTGTGCCTATTAAGAGAGATATGTTTCCCGAAAATCCCACTTTTCCCACCCCTTTGGTCAATGGTTGGTGATATAAAAAAAACTCTTCAAGCATAAATTTTTGGGCTTTATCCGACACATAGTAAGAACGTTGAACGGATTCGATATTTCATATATTAAGAGAGTTATAGCAATATTTCACTTTTTCGAAAAAAAGCCCCCCATTTTCACCCCCTTCTACCGGTTTAGCCCAGTAACGAACTCGACCGAGATTTTATAGGTATACATATTCGGTAAAAAGTGATTGGTGAAAAATTACGGCAGTTATGGTGTCCACAAGAAACTGATATATATTGTACCCATGTGAGTAATCTCGATGGTAAATATGCAGCTGCCTCCAGCTAGCATCAGGTCTCAAGCGCGTGCCGTTCCCCCAAATGAGCAGTGCATATTGTGGATTTGAGGCTATAAGGTATCAACTCTACAATAACAAGGCACAACTCTATTCTAAAACTTTAATTCAGTAAATAAAAATCATGGCTTCAAACACAAAAACAATCCCAAAACCATAAAAAAACAAAGCAAACAAAAATTTTACTTCCACAATCCACAAACAAACAAAAAATGAAATCATAATAAAATCATATTGAACCATAAAGCTGTACCCTTATGTGAACTACATAAATATATTCTGGTGTGCTGGTGCACCTACGACTTCAATACAAACTGTACATTAACATAACAGTCATACAATGTGACTTCCTTAATATCACAAATTAATTATTCCTTAAACCTCTTGGTTTTAACAATTATGTGTGCCGTGCGTGTTTTGATTTTTCTCTTCTCACCAAACAAATGCTTTCATGCATTACCTATTCGGACGTTGCACCGCAATCAACGTGCAACTCCATGATTATGTAAGCTACCCCTCCACTTCCTCTATTTATATGGTTCCATTGCATGCTGTATGTGATTCCTATATAAAACGTTACGTTATAGCTTGTGTCGGATGGTATAATTATATTACCTTGCTCTCGTGGCGATTGGCATCTGGTAACTAACTTCAAAACTTGGTTTCAGTGACAGTACAAATACATCGTCTAACTATTCGTCAGATAGCTAAAATAATGAACCATCAGGATGATCTATAATTATCCATGTGTTCCTAAACCACATGGCTACATTACTCAACATAACAATCTTTCATCATATGTCATTTACCAGGGTCGAAAATCTGTCCCTTTCAACTTGCCTTGCCGGTTCGAGTTTAGACTGCAGACCCTCGGCTAGAGGAGTCCGCACACAATAGAAAGTGGGATGGGTGTTCCACCAATTACCTCGACCCTCCTTAAAGGTTTTGAATGCTTTCCTTTCTAAGCAGTAAAGATTTACAAGACAAATACTGTCGTCTGACCGACACACATATCCCAAAGGATCTTAATTGATTATTATGCAAACAGGTATTGAATGAGCTTTTATAATTACTCCTACACAGAGGATATAATAATTACTGGCCTCACACGGGTCCATTCAACATGAAGGTTCGGGGTTCGTAATGCATTAGTCTAACGGGTGACCGATGTCTCAAGTAAAATATAGGCGCTCACTGCAGCTGTCGCCATGAGTTTCGCTACCACAAGCGGAATAACTCATCAAATAAGTTCTCGGGAGACCATAGAGTTTCGAGGTGTCCTCGTTCTCCTCGTCTCTATCACAGGATCCCAACCCGGAACACTTTCATATCCTTCCTCAGAGCTAGGCCTAGGGTACACACTACAACTCTGGCATAAAATTATATCTCCACTTATGCCCATGACATAGGAGATTTCATACGTAGAATAGACCATCTGGCCCCTTACTCAATGCTACGACCTCCGACCTATAGTATTAAGAGAAATCTAACAATTAACTCTATAATCTTCTCATATAAGCTGCAAATTCAATTCACTAAAAGCTCTTTCATGCCTGGCATCATTATTGAATATATGCAATATTCTGATATAAAACTTCTTTCCTTAATTACTGTAACGTAATCTTACTGTATCATCTTACTGCTTGGATTGATAAGTCTTGCAATTAGCGTAAATCTCTCGCTTACAACATTTATTTGTTTCCTGATGTGTTCATACTTTTAATATTCATTATTATTATTACCATTAATCTCACTGACATGAATGAAAATCCACAGCCTGCTTCCAGTCTCCGACCAGGTCAGGAATGGAATGAATGAAGCCCCCATCTAGCGGCGAGGATATGAATTGTGCCGGCTGCCGAGGCCTGACGCACTCCTCTGGGGCAATGATTAAATGAATGACAGATGAAATGAAATGATAGTGGAGAGTGTTGCTGGAATGAAATTTTGACAGGGAAAACCGGAGTACCCGGAGAAAAACCTGTCTGCCTCCGTTTTGTCCAGCACAGATCTCACATGGACTGACATAAATGACCAAATTCATTCTTTATTATTCTTCTCACATAACTTTACCAAAAAATCCGACATAGCTAAACGTCTTAAAATCCGAACAATCGTGCTCGTCACAATTACATAACTGATTGCCATTCTTTAATTCATAGTGGGAATAATTACTCCACTTAATGATGCAAATTAACATCTCAACTCTATAACAATCAACACAATAATGATCAAACATGGAGGATCTGCCTCCTAACTGATTTTTACTGGCATCTTTAAGGAATTCACAACATGCAGTGGCCCATATTTCTACATAATCATAACTTGTGGGGTACTTACATTTCTATAGGCGTCTATGGTGGCTCCAACCAATCATATTTCTCCATGTCGCCCGCCATTAGCAGGTTTAACGCGACATATTCATCTTGAATGCACACATTTTATAACACATAATTTTCATCAACAACACGACACGTTGCATAACTCTCAGGAAGCTATTACTCCCAAACATATGAAACACTTATCTAATCACTACTTTAAAGGATATTTTACATATGTTGTACACTTAACACACGTCACTTTATACACTTTTCAATGCTGAAATTCCCTAGCAAAGATCGAAATTGCAGGTGTTGACGGCATCTTCCGTGCTCCTATTAACTCCTGATTGAAAGTCTGGTTTACCTGCTTTCGGAATTCACCAACAGTTTTTATATTTCTTACTCCTACAGTAAGCGTCCTGCGCTGCATAAATATGCTAGCTCCCGTCCTGAGTTTTATCATCTGGTACTCTCATGACATTACCAAACACGTCATAGAGCTTCATTTAGCGCATTCCATCGTAATTACACATATACGATCATTCAATACTTTACACATTGCGCTCAACACTATCCAATACTTTACACAAATAATTATTTACAATAGTTCTGCCATTAGCCTACATGGTGCTTCGTAACTGAACACGGCATAGTTCGTACTGCTGATTATGCCTATAGCACGACTATTATTCATACAAGCTTATTAAATGCTTCAATTACATGTACCAGTCTTTGTCCGGCGTCTATTATGAGTAGAACCGCCATGCGTTCTGCCTTGACGAACTTGCTTCAAAGTGGCTGTACCTGACTGAAGATTCACTTGAAGACTGCTCGTACCTTACTTGAAGACTGCTGTATACTGCTTACATACTGTCTCGTACTGCTGCATACATTTTGCATACTGATTGCAACTTACTGCAACTGTGCGGCAACTGGGTAACTTCTAACGTCGTGAAGACTGCGTAAGACTGCAACTTGGGCTGTAACTGGGTGCACACTGCACGTGAACTGCGCGTAGACTGAGCTTCAACTGAGTGAGACTGGGTTTCAACTGAGCGCTCCTCCAAGGGTCTACCCCCTTATATCGTATTCCCACGGAAATTAGGGCGAAATCTTCCCGCGTAATCTTGGCTTCTCTCACTCCTCAAATCTATTCTCCGTCGGGGAATAACTGGGTCATTATTCAGGCCTCCACCCTGCTCTAGACGACAGAATGGGGTCACAGAGAT
Organism: Meconema thalassinum; assembly: GCA_946902985.2. Lineage (NCBI taxonomy): Eukaryota > Metazoa > Arthropoda > Insecta > Orthoptera > Tettigoniidae > Meconema > Meconema thalassinum. The sequence goes on from OX336396.1 coordinate 170,321,552, forward strand.
GGACATGGCTCCACTGGGCCCCACCCACAATTCTGGGCTAATTTGTAAAATGTCAACTCTGTCCTCTCCGTGCTTCAAGCCTCGTATAGCCTACACCAAGTAGTCTAATAATGCTGTAATCTGCTCATTATTCCCTGCATTATTTTAATAAATAATGTCATTGCACCAAAAATCACACCAGTGATTAAATATACACTCCTTTCGAGGGGTTTTTACCATGAAACTGCCTCTACAGATCTCTGGTTCGTTCCCTGGTGGAACCTTCATACTGAGATCACAGTCTCTGAGAACCACGTTCGATTCCAGTCAGCATAACCTCCTCGGGTTCAATATATACTTTTGAACTGACGGTGGTTTTGGGGTCTGGGGGATGTGAAACGCGAAGATATGTCGAATTTTTCCGGAAGTCGAAACATGGTAGCCTACCCATTGCAATAGTTAGCTTTCTAATGAAATCTACCTCTGGTTGGTTCCTCAGTTTAGGGGCTGCGACAAAGTGGTCATCTAACCCCGTGTACTTTGGGTGAGTGTAGAATCTGTCTGATAAACGGTGTGAATTGTAATGGATGTATTAGTCTGTAATTCAGGTAAGGACTGCAGACGGTCAATTTCAAGCAGTAGTTCCTAATGTTGCTACCAGGTACTACCGTCAATGACACCTAGCTGTGAACTTGGCTACTAGATGCAACCCCAACCAGCAACTCGTAACGAACGTTGGAACTTCCCCTCCAAAGGAAAGCATACTGAGGGATTTTTAGCGCTCTTAGAAAATCCGACGACTTCGGCCGGCTTTGAAACCGCGACCTTGGGCATAGACATTCTGCATGCTACCAGTTACGTCACCGAACCCGCTTCCCACTTAGTCAGATGTCAAAGTCAACCCCTGGCACCAACCAGCCCATGACGGGCTAAGGCCGACCAAGCGACCGCTGCCCAGCCATTTGGCCTGCAGTTATTGGGGTGACGCGTGATCAGCGCGTCGGGTCCCCTCGGCCGTTAATATTGGTATTCGTGATCGGGGTGCTGTCTCACTGTCAGATAGCTACTCAATTGTCCTCACGAGGCTGAGTGCACCCCGTTCCAACCCTCACGTCAGTTTTAAAATCCCTGCCGGAGCCGGTGATCGAACCCCGGGCCTCCGGGTGAGAAAAAAAAGGAAGCTTGTAGTTTAACGTGACCGTTAATCTTGAGATCATGAGCCACGGGACCTCCTTTTTTACGTGGAATCCGAACCACAGGACATGGCAATTCACTTCGAAAATCTCACATGCATTGACCGGCAGGCGCGCTACCCCAACACCACGGGGCCGGCTTAGTCAGATGGAAATACTGAATCTGATCTCGTGCAAGTGCGTTGTCATGGCAACGGCTCATCCCTCATCAATTTAGTAGTGTTGCCATGGCAACCTCTGATAGCTCTTGGCATTTTCTTATAATTCCGAAATCATTTTTCTCATCCCTTGGCGTAATGGTGGGTCATATCAAAAATTCTTTCAGACAAAAGTTTTAGGTAATTATTAGGGGAATATTGTCCATTTTGTACGGTTTTGATATTGTGCCTATTAAGAGAGATATGATTAATGTTTCCCGAAAAACCCACTTTTTTCCACCCCTTTGGTCAATGGTTGGTGCTATCAAAAAACGTATTTGACATAAATTGTTGGCACTTATCCGACACATATTATGAACTTTGAATGGATTCGATATTTCGCGTATTAAGAGAGTTATAGCGAAATTTCAATTTTTTCGAAAAAAAGCCCCCCATTTTCACCCCCTTCGACCGATTTAGCCTAGTAACGAACTGGGCCGAGATTTTGTAGGGATACATATTATGTAAAAAATTCAAAGTGATTGGTGCAAAATTACGGCAGTTATCGTGTCCACAAGAAACTGATATGCATATATACATATCTATATATATATATATATATATATATATATACATACATAAATTATATATAAACTTTTGAACTGACGGTGTTTTTGGGGTCTGGGGGATGTGAAACGCGAAGATATGTCGAAATTTTCCGGAAGTCGAAACATGGGACACTTTGCAATAGTTAGCTTTCTAAAGAAATCTACCTAAAAGATACCGGTAGGTGATTTGTTCTCCACGGAACTTCTTGTTTAAAAAATGTGAAATTAGACGAAAAATTGCTCAATAAGGGTATGTATCTTCATTTGTAAGAGAAGTACAAGCACGAACCGTACTGCCACTGTGGTAATTTGTATTTATTTATGTATTTACTTATTTAGTTATATATTTATTTATTTTCTTATTTATTTATTTAGTTATTTAGTTACTTAGTTATTTAGTTACTTAGTTATTTATTTATTCATTTATTTATTTATTCATTCTATCGGTTTTGGTCTACTGTGGATTGCGGTTAACAATTGGCCGACTTGGTAATCTCTTTTTCTGCTCCCAGAATCGTTTCATACGGTCACTAATACTTCTCCTGTTTTCAGACCCAATTACCTTAGTTTTTGAGCTATGTATGTCCTGAAAGCCACTAAAAGTTTTCAACCTTTCCTTCAAACCTGTGCTGTTTTATGTATTTGTTTATTTATTTATTTATTTATTTATTTATTTATATTCTGCTGTCGATTTTGGCCGAATGTGGACTGCGGTAACAATCGCCTGATTTGCCAATCTCTCCTTCTCATCCCAGAATTTCTTCATACTGTCTTCAGACCAGATGACCTTGATTTATGAGCTATGTTTTTCCTGACCCTTTGCATTTATCAACCTGCCCTCAATACTCGGTTTTATTTATTTATTTATTTACTTATTTATTTATTCATGTATTTATTTATATATTTATTTATTAATATTATTAAATAATTTTTGCCCTTATGGACAGTGTTTGAACTTAAATATGGCATGATGATACAATTATCACTTCTCCCTTCTTCCTCTTCTCTTCCCAAAATCTCTTCATCCTTTGACTGTGCTCCTGTTTCCGTTGTTCTGTCCACAATGTTCCCGTCTTCTTCTATTCATTTATTTTAAATATTGTATTCTAAATTTTGTTTCAGAAATTTCCTCTGTCTCCAATCATTTGCCTGTCGATCCCCACCTCCCTTAAGCCTTCCTTCCTTTATTTATTTATTTATTTATTTATTTATTTATTTACTTTCATTGTCCAAATTGTTTTTCAAGTAAATGTGGAGCAGCCAGTAGGATGACCAAGGAGCGATGACTTGACACTTGACCTCAATATCTCAGTCCTGCACCCTGATCAGGCACAAGATCATTTGAGGTGGAGACGGAGAACTTAAACAGCGGACCCGCCAGCATACAGAACAAAGGCTAAGGATGAAGAATAAGAAGTTTAAATTGTTTTGTATGTACTTCAGACGATGAATTACTTAACCGTGACGCTGTTCTTTTGTTATACTGTACACAAGTGAGTGAAAGTGAAACGATTTTCTTCACCACTTGAACTAACACCCAGGTACTTTTTTCTTGATTTTGTGTATTTCCTGGCCGTACCTGGCGAGATTAATGACCCTCGGCGCCAGAACCATTAGCGGAACAGACTCCGATGAAGAAATATATTAAGAAGTTTGGTCTCTCCAATCAGCCACTCAGCTGTTCGTCAGGTGAGGAAGTGAGTTGCGCCTTGTCACCTCACTCTGTGGAGTTTAAGATAGGGTGGAACGTAGTTGTTTCTGGTAAATACGAATGGAGAATGTGATCTTAGTCAGGGCAGTAGCGAGAGGGTGACAAGATCAGCCCCCATCAAGGGTGCATAATATTGTTATTGGTTTTACGTTCCTTTTAACAACTGGGGCTTTTAGAGACGCCGGCGTGCCGGAACTTTGCCCCGAAGGAGATATTTGCCGTGCCAGTAAATCTACTGACACAGATCCCTCGCATTTTCGCACCCTCAAATGCCAACTGGCTGCGCCAGGATTCGATCCGGCAACCTTAGGCACAGCAAGCGAGAACGTTACCGCTGAGCCACGCAGCCAGTCACCAAGGGCGCAGGGACAGAGGGAGCTCATGAACATACATGTTTTTTAATGTAAGGCGTGTTCAAAGAGTTTCCGTTTGACAACCGTACAGTCCAGACAGTCAACAAGGTGAGCGTGGCCACCAAGATCCCCAGATTTGAACCCATGTGATTTCTGACTGTGGGGTTACCTTAAGGACAGGGTGTATCAACGGGACATTGACACTTGTTGGCGTTTGAAGGTGAGCATCGCGAGGGAGGTAACCCGGACAGAGATGGAGCACTCGCTACTGTGGTTCCAGGCTGTGGTGGATGCTGATGGTCGTCACATTGATCATCGTTTGTAAACTGGACTGTCAACATGGTACGCCATTAACACCTTTTACCCGATCATGTGGAAATTAAAATGTGTTCCTTTCAATAGTGTATTCGTTATGTCTCTTCCGCATGTCCTGCCAAAGGTTTCCGCACCGTTTCATTGTCCTTCGATCACTCGTTTGTCCGGGGAGCGCAAGTTAATTATAACCACCCTGTATATCATTCTGAAATTTTATAGGCGTGGCTTTAAGTTAAGAGAAATGGAAAATCACGGAAAATCACTCCCAGGATAGCAATATTTCAATATTTTACTGCAGGGAATGTTCATGCATTGACGAAATATACGAGGTAGGAAAACTGTACATTACGGTAGAGATGCACTACGGGGCCAGAATACCTTACCTAGTTAGTGATCACACAGATGACAATCACACGCAATTAATCCAACGGAGAAAAGAAACAGGTGATAAGCTTCACAAAGAACATGCCAATTTAAAAAAGAAAGAAATGAGACCAGAATTTTAATTGAATAACTGTTGTTAATTCATTTAGGGGCTTTTGCGACTTCGTGTTTATTTATCCCCATGAACTTGGGTGGGTGTGTGTGTGTGTAGAATATGTATGATAACCTATGTTATTGTGATGGCTGTAATAGTGTGTGTATTAGTAATGCAGGTGAGGATTGGGAAGAAAAGAAGAAATATTGTAGTTTTACATCACAGTTAATCTCGCGATCATGACCCACGGGACCTCCTTTTTACGTGGAATACGAACCACAGGACATGGCATTTCACTTTGAAAATCTCACATGCATTGACCGGGAATCGAGCCCGGTCTGACGTGGTGAGAGGCCAACAGCTACTATAGACCGCTGTACCACCACGGCCATGGAATTTGAGTTAGGAACCATCACGGCATTTCTACGGACTAGAAGTGGACTCGGGCGCAGATTACAAGCTCACACACTGAATGGCCTGACTCAAATAAAATTGAAATATTGAACTGCAGGGCATGTTCATGCATTGACCTAATATACGAGGAATGTTCAGGAAATGAATTTCGTCATTCCCCCCCAAGGATCCTTTTTTTTATCAAACTGACGCACACCATGGCATCATGAACTAAGCACCTTGCACTATTTTTTGACATAGTCGCCATAAGCAATGAAAAATTTTTCGTACCGTGCAATCAGTTTGAAAAAAACATTCTGGTAAAAATCGGTTCACTGCGATACAAGGAATTGTCGCACGGCCTGTTCCGGGGTCAGGTTTCTCAGTACCCATCTTGCGGACACTTTTCGGTATCCCACCACATCATGAAGCATGTGATGGGCCCGGGCACGACCAATACACAGTGTAGACGCCAAGTCTGCCACCGTCATGTGGCTGTCTGCCAACACTATGTCATGTACTCGAGCAATGTAGTTTTTATTCGTGGATGCGGATGGATGCCCATTAAAGATCTCCATACTCCACATTCTGCCGTCCTTCAGTGAACATGCAACACCAGCGACCGACCGAATGATATCGGACACGCCAATCTGCTGCTCCTCTCTCTTCGTTGGCGCTCTTTGCATACGTCATTTCCCCTCCACTGACGCTCCTTCCGTTGTTGAACCAGCCACGGGTGAGGGTTGGTTGGTTGGTTCCTCAGTTTAGGGACTGCGACAACGCCGTCAAGTAGCCCCGTGTACTTTGGGTGTGTGTAGAATCTGTCTGATAACCGGTGTTAATTGTGATGACTGTATTAGTGTGTGTATCTGTTTTAATTCAAGTAAGGACTGCAACTTTGAATTTTTCAAATAGTTCCTACTTTTGCCGCCAAACGCCACCGTCAACGACCAACTAGTTCAGAAATTAGTTACCAGATGCCACCGCACTCGGCTCCTGACGACGAACGTAGGAACCTAAGAACGTTAGTCAAATGTTTAACCTATATTAATTTAGCTTCACACAGGTGTAATTAATGGAAGGTTCTTTAACATGTCATAAATCTACGACATGGGACCGCCGGCTTTACTTCCCCTCCGACGGGTGAGGGTTATTATGGCGATAGTTTGTGTCACCTGGTGTACCATCTGCTTGGGCAATAAAATGACGAAACTTACTTTCGGAACTTCCGTCGTATTACACAGCCCTCGATATGGTAGACCATGGGTTCTCAACCTTTTAGACTCTACGACCCCCTCTTTTAGTTGAGTATTTTGGCGATCCCCCCACAAGTTTTAACGTTAGAGATTTCAATTGATCAGTCAGTGAAACTAACTTTTAACAATGCTTGTGCCGACAAATTTTGGATAAGTATTATAAAGGAATACCCAGAACTGTCCACAATAGCGTTAAAAACTTTGGTGCTGTTTTCAACATCTTACAACTGGGAACAAGGATTCTCCATAGCCTAATGGTGAAATTTACATCCAAATCAAGAAATCGTTTGACACTGGAAAATGACATTGATTTGTATGTTACAAAAATCATTCCAGACGTTCAACAAGATGTTCAGTGAAGAACATATAGCCTACTTTCTCCTAAATGCATGGGTATTGGTATAACTCTTTGTCCTTTTCAAGGAGTATGATTGAATGTTGGTTGCAGTAGCTTGTTGAAATACAACGTGCTATAGGGATATTAAACATGAATATGAGGTGCCCTTTGCTAGTGCTACCTCTGTACCGAATTTCGTTCAATTCGGTTTCACCGTGTTTGAATTGATAGGGGGAATCGATTTGCACACATACTTGGCCACCATCTGCAAACTATTGGGCTGATGTTCTTGCAGTTTGGTCTGAATATGTTTCCCACATAAAGATATGGTGTTGCAAAATTTGGTAGAGACTAGATTATTAGGTTGGTCGTAATTACATTTTAGCTTTTAACATTTGGGTGGCCGCGATTACGTTTCCGTCAAGATAGCGGTGATATAAAACATGACACTGAGGTGCCCTTTGCTAGTGCTACCTCTGTACCAAATTTCGTTCCATTCGGTTTCACCGTGTTCGAATTGATATGGGGAATCGATTTTCACACAAAGATGGCCGCCATCCGCAAAATATTAGGCTGATGACCTATTAGTTTGGTCAAAGGATGCTCCCTCCATAAAGGTATGTTGTTGCTAAATTTGCTAGATATCGGATGATTAGGCTAATCGTAATTTGATTTAAGCTTTGAACATTTGTGTGGCCGCAATTACGTTTCTGTCAATATGGCGGCGATATAAATCATGACACTGAGATGCCCTTTGCTAGTGCTATCTCTGTACCAAATTTCGTTCCATTCGGTTTCACCGTGTTTGAATTAATAGGGAGAATCGATTTTGACACAAAGATGGCCGCCATCCGCAAACTATTAGGCGAATGACCTTAGATTGGTCAAAGGATGCTCCCTCCATAAAGGTATGTAGTTGCAAAATTTGGTAGAGATCGGATGATTAGGTTAATCGTAATTTGATTTAAGCTTTGAACATTCGTGTGGCCGCCATTACGTTTCTGTCAAGATGGCGGCGATATAAAACATGACACTAAGGTGCCCTTTGCTAGTGCTACCTCTGTACCAAATTTCGTTCCATTTGGTTTCACCGTGTTTGAATTAATAGGGGGAATTGATTTTCACACAAAGATGGCCGCCATCCGCAATCTATTAGGCTAATGACCTAGTTATTTGGTCAAAGGATGCTCCCTCTATAAAGGTATGTAGTTGCAAAATTTGGTAGAGATCGGATGATTAGGTTAATCGTAATTTGATTTAAGCTTTGGACATTCGTGTGGCCGCCATTACGTTTCTGTCAAGATGGCGGCGATATAAAACATGACACTGAGGTGCCTTTTGTTAGTACTACCTCTGTACCAAATTTCGTTCCATTCGGTTGCACCGTGTTCGAATTAATAGGGGGAATCGATTTTCACACAAAGATGGCCGCCATCCGCAAACTATTACGCTGATGACTTATTAGTTTGGTCAAAGGATGCTCCCCCCATAAAGGTATGTTGTTGCAAAATTTGGTAGAGATCGGATGATTAGGTTAGTCGTAATTTGATTTAAGCTTTGAACATTTGTGTGGCCGCCATTACGTTTCCGTCAAGATGGCGGCGATATAAAACATGACACTGAGGTGTCCTTTGCTAGTGCTACCTTTGTACCAAATTTCGTTCAATTCGCATTCACCGTGTTCGAATTGATAGGGGGGGACAGACATTCAGAGTACACACACTCACACACACACACACACAGACACACACACACACAGACTCACACACACACATACACACACACAGACAGACACACTTTTTTCGCCCTGTGTTGATCTCATAAGTCTACTTTCATTTTTTGCAAAAATCGAAAGTAGGCTAAAAATTGGATAATTCCAAACCAGCTCAAGTTTCTCACCAATAGAATTTAAAAACTTAAAAGTTAAGAACAATGTGAGCGTATTCTCATTTTAATTTTTTTTAACTACAGCAATAACTAATATTTTTAAACTTTTTCTCCGTTTCTCGAGTTCCCCCAAGACACATCCTGCGACCCCCCCTCCCCCCCCTCTCGCCCAGGGGGGTAGCGACCCACTGGTTGAGAACCCCTGTGGTAGAAAAAAGGAAAGTTCAAGAGTTAAAGAGACAACTGAACGTGGCTGCCGGAGAAGTAAAGAATATCAAGAGTGAAATAAATCCCTCCCATTCATAAAACCAGCCCGAATTAACATCTGAATAGTATCTCATAAAAGAGCTAACGAATCTCTCTCACGACAACAAAGACTTGGCGTCGGATTCCAGAAGACTGAAAGATATCACAACAATAGGACGACGCTTCACTAAACATGCTCTTGCCAAGGTAACAGACAATGGCATGGAAACGAGACCCCGACCAATGGGAAACTGGCACCAAACAAATGTGACTTACTATGGTATACGAGCTTTCATTATCCATCGTTAAGGGGTACGTCGAATAAAGGAAGGCGGCGTATAATGTCTCCCCCCTTCAGGTCATATCCACGTCACATGAGAAAAAATGAAACAAAAGTCCTATGATAAAAAAATGGAAATAACCCTTACAGTGCAAGGGAAATGTAAGAGATAACTCTTAGAAATACTACGCCAATCAATACAAATTAATATACATCCATTCAATTGTTGAACAAGTTTGGGTCTATGGTGAGACCATCTTCAGCAAATCACTACATAGTTTAAAAAATATATCCTCGATTCTTGGATGTAACGTGAAATCTAGAGAACCACTAGGTGGATTTTGATGTGGTTTTCACCATTCCGTCAAAGATTTCTCGAGGAAGTTTTCTATAGAAATACATTCATTTATCACTAAAGGAAGCCGAGGAGTAACGATTTCAGTAAGTCGAGTCGAAGAAAAACCTGCCGTCCGTGCGCCTTTAATCTTACGCTTACACCGTTAAAAATATCTATATACTGTTCAGCCCAAGGGTCGGGACGACCCTAGGACCTGAAACGACAACACACCCCTTCATCTTTCACCTATAAACTACCCCTTACAGGCCGTAAGCCTCATACACTTCCTTAACACAGGCAGGCGCAGCGATCTAGCTGTTAGCCAAGCTTACATCACTTATAAACAAATACACTATCGCCGGAATCTGGAACAGCAACAGTGACGAAACACCAAGTCAGCAGCTCGGGAGACCTTAAAAGGTAGACTCCAGGAAAGCCCAATGTCTATTCGCGGCCGTCGGTTCTGCATCTCCGGTTCCAGCTCCAGCACCACCAGGTGAGAATAGAGTGTGTTAAGATCTCCTTATAACTTACACATTTGTACTTTATCACCCAAACCCACACTTGTACTTTTACACATTGTTTTACACCTGTCCACTAGTAAAAGGGACAGCAGATCACCATAACTGACCAAATAAACACTTGGTCAGTAAACACACATCTTATACTTATTTCATTTTACTTTACATCCTCACACCCAGCCTGCCCTCAGTCCTAATTGCCCCTGACCGTGAACGCCAGGAATTGCACCGTCAGGAACTCCATTGCATTTGAATAGCAGCCAGACAGCAGCGGCCAAAGTGCCGACTCCGCATATGAGCTCGCTGTCGCTCGCTCACACTTAATTGGTAAACCAAGTTAATAGCTCTTTATTAAGCATTCATCCCTTAACGAGTAGACGCACCCCGTAGGATCGCACCCCGTTATACTTCATCCTAAAACAGACACTTACACTAGTAGTTTCCCCAAATACGGGAAACTGCACCTTTCGGAAACCACCCCTAAAATCATACATCTACACATCCCTGTTCATCCCTGCCCCCAACTCCGGGATAGAACAGATTGGTGAAGGCGCCATACCACGCAAATAAGGGTAGGGACGCATACAACGAGCCCTCGTGGTAGATCGGCAAGAAGGTACTAAAAGCAGCCAAGCAAAAAATTGGATTTTTTTCTCAGAGTACGCATTATTTTTTCGTCTCTGTGAACATAAGGGGGAATTTTTTGCCCACCCACCCTCCCTAGGAATACCATCACACTTAGCACGCCAAAAGGCACACACTTTTAGGTAGATTTCATTAGAAAGCTAACTATTGCAATGGGTACCATGTTTCGACTTCCGGAAAATTTCGACATATCTTCGCGTTTCACATCCCCCAGACCCCAAAACCACCGTCAGTTCAAAAGTTTATATATAATTTATGTATATATGTATCTATATATATATATATATATATATATATATATATATCAGTTTCTTGTGGACACTATAACTGCCGTAATTTTGCACCAATCACTTTGAATTTTTACATAATATGTATCCCTATAAAATCTCAGTCGAGTTCGTTAATCGGTAAAATCGGTCGAAGGGGGTGAAAATGGGGGGCTTTTTTCGAAAAAGTGAAATTTCGATATAACTCTCTTAATACGTGAAATATCGAATCCATTCAAAGTTCATAATATGTGTCGGATAAGTGCCAAAAATTTATGTCAAATACGTTTTTTGATAGCACCAACCATTGACCAAAGGGGTGGAAAAAGTGGGTTTTTCGGGAAACATTAATCATATCTCTCTTAATAGGCACAATATCAAAACCGTACAAAATGGAAAATATTCCCCTAATAATTACCTAAAACTTTTGTCTGAAAGAATTTGTGATATGACCCACCATTACGCCAAGGGATGAGAAAAATGATTTCGGAATTTAAAAAAATGTCAAGTGCCATCAGAGGTTACCATAACAACGCTTTTAAATTGATGAGGGATGATCTATCAGAGGTTGCAAAGACAACGCCATTGACGAGATCACATTCATTTTTAGCCTACTTTTCACACTTTTCAAAAATGAGGAAAAAGTAGACTTATGAAATATATCCGGGAAAATTTGTCTGTCTGTCTGTCTGTCTGTCTGTCCTTCTGTCTGTCTGTCTGGCTGGCTGTGTGTGTGTGTCCCCACATATCAACTCCTAAACGGCTGCAGAAATCGAAACCAAATTTAGTATGAGTAAAGATGTATACCGGAATATCTCAGGCGCATATTTGAAAAAGATACCAGTGCTACCAACTGTTAAAAAAACACACTAGAAATTTGAGCTCCATGTTGGATATCCTGGAAGGTATACATGGGAGCTATTATAAAATTGGCACACATGTAGATAATACTATTTCAGTTTAATTTCCAGGTGGCCATACATGACAGCGTTGCCAAAATAATTTTAAGCCTTCTGATAAGTCCAATTTTTAAATGCATATAACTTCTACACTATCAATTGGATTTCAACAAAATTTTGTATGTTATATGTGTACATAAACAGATATGACTGAGTGTATTCTTAAGAGCCACCAGGGCTGCCAACTGTTAATAATTGCTCTCTATTTTGTATCCAAATATATCAGAAAGTATGCAAGCCGACAGCTTTAAACTATGCACACGTAAATTACCTGACATTTTACATTAATTTGGAGTAACTTATATACGTCAGTTCTACCAACATGATTCTAAGCCTGGTGATAGGACCTATTTTAAATACATGTAACTTCTATACCAACAAATGGATTTCATCCAAAATTGGCACAAAAAGATATAATATTTCAGATTATTTCTGGCCAGCAATCGCATGACATTGTTGCCAACATGCTTTTACGTGTACTAATAGATCCAATGTCTAAATCCATGTAACGTCCTTTGGACTTCAACCACATTTTGTATTCTGTACCTTAGGAGATGGAAGTAAGAATATATTCAGTCACCAGAGCTGCCAACTGTATTGCTCTCTTAGGCTACATTATGCCTAGTATACCTTATTTCGAACTAATTAAGACATTTCGATATTACCCACTTAATTTCGTCATTATTCTAGATAGGTTCATATACTGTAGATTAACCTATGGCATGAATCTTAATTTTAAGAAAAGTAGGCTCTTTAGATCGTCACGGAACCTCTTGTTTCATCTGACTATGAGGGAAACGGCTAACTGGTAGCATGCTGAACTTCTATGCCCAAGGTCGCTGGTTCAAAGCCGGCCAAAGTCGCCGGATTTTCTAAGAGCGCTAAAAATCCGTCAGCATGCTTTCCTTCGGAGGGGAAGTTACAACGTTCGTTGCAAGTTGCTGGTTGCGGTGGCATCTAGCAGCCACGTTCACAGCTAGGTGTCGTTGACGTTAGTATTTGGTACAAAATTAGGTACTACTACTTAAAATTGACCGTCTGCAGTCCTTACCTGAATTACAGACTAATACAGTCATCACAAATAACACCGTTTATCAGACAGATTCTACACACACCCAATGTACACGGGGTTACATGACCACCTTGTCGCAGCCCCTAAACGGAGGAACCAACCAACATCTCTGCGGGAGATAAAATTTTGCGTGAAGAAGTAACATACTGTTAGATAGTTACACATTAGTTCCAAACCTTGCATAAGGACAGTGTGATCACAAGTATAAAAATGAACCCCAAATGACAAGAAGGTTACCATCCCCATAAGACAGTAAAATGTTTATAATATGCATATAAAGACGAAAAAAATGTTAATTAACCTCTAAATGTAAAATACTTTCTTGCAATAAATGAGGTCTGATCCTCCTACGAAAACCTGCATATTTTGCCTATTATAGCCTATCCCCTAGTTTGCCCGGTGAAATCTACCTCCGCCTTCCGGCGTGCCGATAGGATTTTTTAGTACACTTTAGGCAAGATGGCCTATACCGCTTAGCAATGCTACAGAATATTGGAGAGTACCAGGACTTAATTGCCTGGCATAAGGTCTTTGAGACAAGTCAGGACTACCTCAGGAGGTATCAGCAGCTCCTGCACGCTCAGTATATGAGAATAATAAGGGCACTTTTCCGGCCACACCGCAGCGCCAAGAATCAAAAAACTAGGGCGAAAATCCCCACCCTCCGTACACAACTTAACAAATCACACTGGAAACTACACTGTCTACATGATGTCATGTTCCAGCAATATGAGGCACTCAATAAACAACACAAACACGTAGGGACTAGCGGAACAAAAGTCGCAGAGCAGGCCATATGCCTCAACAGGGAGTATGCCTAAATTTGGGATGGCTACCGTGAACTTCAAGCCAATAACGCCATCTTTGAGTTTGCAGCAGGGCCGCCAGCACAACTTAGGGAGGACAGCGACATAAACACGCTCATACAACAATTCGCGCTGATGTCCATCTCTGCACCTACACAAACACATAGTAAAGCACAAGGGAAGGAGTCTGCCGTTGCCATAGGCCAGAAAACGGCCAGGCTAAGCTCCAATACACTAAAGGGCCAAACTCACACAGACACACGTCCCGCCACTCCGGTCCGGGAGGCAATTTTGCCAGACCGAGGGGCGAAGCCTACACCAACCCCCGCAGAACAAATGCACGAGAGGGAGTTGACGCCAGGTCTCCAAGACACACAAATTTACACAAAATGGAACCTGTAGGAACCTACATCATGGGCAGATGACGTAGAAAACGTGCCACAGCAAAGCAAGCCCATACATACACACACACATAAGGAAACACAATGGAAGGGGTCCGCCGTGGCCACAATTCAGAAAACGGCCAGGCTAGCCTCCAAGACACTAAAGGGACATGTACACACAGATACACGACCCCCACCACCAGCTCAGATGGCGATTTCGCCAGAATGGAGGCGGACAATTACATATGCACCCCCAGTGCAAAGAAACAGAGGGGGGTTGCTTCCAATTCCCCAGGGTGCAACACACATGCCTGGACGTACTATCATGCCTCAAACACAGTCTACACGGGGCATAAGGGAGGTTTTACCGCCCACCCCACGAGGCCAAGCATACAGGAGAACATACACCCCCACAGACACGGATAGGGTAGAGCAAGGGCAATGCAGACCCTCAGGCACAAGCACACCTAGGACGATGAACAGGCAACACGGTAAACGTAGGCCCAGGCTCACCCTACTGAAAACCCCTCAGAAAGACAGTGGGGACCCACCCCAGTGGAGGGCAGAGGCCTACGCCGTCATTTCAGGACGAGCACAGTCACCCCGTCGGGCAACAGCGCTCGGGCGAGGATAAAAACATTCACCGTGAAAAATTCACCCTCAAGATAGAGAAAAAAACCTAGCTAGAAATAAGGCAACTAACATGGTACAGTAGAATTAAAGCCATGGACATAGACACGGGGACAGACAATTACACAGACAACATCTCACAAACAACATACAGACACAATCAGATAGAAAACCATAGAATCCCTTACACGCACGGCAGCCCATAGGTTATGGTTATGAATAAATGCATGCATGAAAGAGTTATATTATTACTGTATGTATATGTACTCGCATATCAGCATGATGTACATGTCTTAAATAGACACCAGGGTTGACATATGAATTACACTAATGTCATTCACAACACAAACATAAACACGGGGAGGTTCTTTTACATACAGGGAATACATAAATTGACACAAAAACACAGAGAGAGAGAGAGAAAGGCAAGCCCTGAAGCACAAAACTACAAGGACACAAACACATAAACTACACAGATAGAAACACCGAATGTAGCTTCGACACATGATGCTAGATGCCACACGGGCAGACATCGATTACAGATGACATGAATGCTACACTACACAACTCTGACATATGTAGCGTCATCATATAACAAAGGCAAAAGATACGGTAATTGTAAAGAAGCGGAGGGTCTTTTGGAAAACATATTCTAACAAGCTCCCACCATTTGTAGCAAGATTACAACATGGTTGCTGCACACTTGACATGTTAATAGCGGCAGGAAGTAATCTCCTCGCCGGCGATTACCGCATAGGTAAACCAATACTCTGCAAGATCAGCACGTACACGCGTCACAACACCGTAATACAGCCACAAGCAGAGCGTATTGCGACCACGGTAACATTGCGGTCGCCAGAGAATCATTTAGTACAAATTCAAAACCCCACTACGCTCACAGTTCAGAACCAGGGGTGACAAAAATTCGCACAGGCGACATACACAGAGCATACTTAGACGTGCGCAGGCCTGTTCCATGGTACTCGCTATTATAACCTAGTTAGGGCATTAGCGACCCCGGGACTACCAATAGGGGATATATCAGGAACACCAGGCCTCTACGAGACCACAAAATACTCTTTCAAACCATAACGCCCGAACTCTAGGACGAGGGACGATCAAGAGTATACAGAACACTTACATTAAGGAACACCGACACGCCCATCTTACACGCACTAAGTGCGCCACGGGACGGAAATTGCCAGAATGAAGGTCCCGAAATAGGGCACAAGGCATATATTGTGCGACGCGTCAAGGGCACAAACCTAGAAAATACACGGTCATACAACACAGGCACAGGAGACAATCTACAACCTCCGGTAGAAGAAACGTAACTAGCACAAGTTAGCCAACGACAGATAGTTGCGGACTACGATACCTGTGGCCACACAGTGACACACGATAGCGATACGCAATCTAGGGTTCGCATTTTAGATGAGGACGGGTGGCCCAACGAATAGTAAGGGAAGAAGGAGTTGACCGACTAAAGAGCAACCAATACAGGTGCACGGATCACAGGACAGTGATAGCACACATGCATACAAACAATGACACAAAGGTAGACATATACAGAGTACATTTTGGAAACACTGGGACGCTATAAACGAACCAAACAGACAGCAATACCACATCTCAACACTGGACGGCATGAAAAATTAGTGCGGTACACTTAGAAATGCCCCAGAAATAGACATCCTAGGGTAAAATCACACTCTACCACACAAAAATACACCAGGACAGACATATTCCACAACACGAGGAATATGAGGGGACCAGACATCGTAACACCACATCTCGACGGCCGAAAATCATAAATATTCAGTACAGGGGCATGTAGATTACCCCGAACACAGACCAAATAGACTTGCTAGACATAAATACTAGATAATTGCATAAAGCGAAGGAATTTCGGAAGCAAGTTCCCAAACAAGCTAGAACCGGAAATATTACAGGTTAACAAATTGCTCTTTTTCACACAAACTTATATTGACACACGGGCAATAAGTGACAACAAAATTGTTATTCTTCCTGCCTGTCGCTGAAGACATTAAGTTACACAAGGGCGATAAACAACACACAGGAAACAGCGCGGTGTGAACACAGCGAATTCCAGCGCAACGCCACACACTGTCGCGGAAGAAATTTCGCAACAGCGGGACGGGACAACAATACACAAACATGATGACACTGGCACAAGCAATAGTAGGAAGCCAGAAACGGACAACACGGATGTTTACACAGGAAATGAGGACGGTATTACATTAGGTTCTGCCCAAAAAATTACACATATACGGCAGACAGATTTGATTTGAGAGACTACACTTTTTCAGATCGGCCAGTAATAGAACGGGAACATGAATACAGCTGCGATAAGCAACACTAGACGGCGTGTGCCAAGTAGCCACGCGGTACAGATAAACCCTCTCAGATAACAGGACACGCGCAGGCGAGAACTCAGCTGGCAGGAAACCGCGGGCACTAAAGCGCGCTGCAAGTTGAGGCCTCGGCCGCTTCCCTCCTACACGCGCCCAGCACTTGGGGGCAGCAAAACAATTACACACAAACACACATATATACAAATTAAGGGCGGACACACACAGATTCCATGGAGGAACAACCCACCCCCTAATAACTTCTTTTCCTTCCCCTAAACTACTAAAGGCAACTATGCCATACCTGTCTATATTCGCAGGCCACAAGATTATTATCGTGACATAGGGTCACATACGTACAAAACACACCCCATTTTTATTTAGAAAACCTAGTATACAACAAGCATTGTAGAACTGCTCAGCCCGCACGCAAAAGGACAGGCGAACTCCCGCGATAGGGCAAATATTTTAATCATGAACACAAACATAGAGATGATAGGCCCACGGGCATTACACAGATTAGTATTTTGGCACACACTAGGTGCTGTATGGCATCCCAAATGACCCATAGACGCTCAGCGAGCGCAAGCTTTAAACACCTTAGAGAGCGAAAGAGAACACAGAACAGCCAAGAGAGGCTGACACACCATAAAAGAAGGAAGGTGGATAATGCCATCAGGATGGTCATAGTACAGCTTACAGGCAAAACATCGCCACACCCTTCCTTCCACTTATCCTATTACCCAATACAAACTCGCACAGACACACAGACACATAAAAACATATTACTCTACATTGAAATAATACATAAGGGGTTGGTTTAGCATTCATGTGTTTCACAACTCAAAGGTCTACTGCACCTTGCGTCATTATGCCGGCACCTGAATATTAGAGGTGATTCGGACACCAATGTTAAGCGCCGATGGACATCTCCATATAGAGAGATGAGGCCATACGTACATACTAACCAATGTTTCAGTAAATAATCCCGCATGCAGAAGACATAGACTTATCGCACCCTAATACACCCCTTCTCCTCAAATGAGAGAAGACATGAGCTCATATCCATCTCGAGGCAAGAGATATCCCACCCACACACCAAGGGTTGTATCGTTATCATACCTGCATGACGCATTTCAAATTTGGACACCTGGGGAAAACCCACCCCATCCACTCACAGTAATAACATCCTAACAGCATCACCGACTCTTGGCCACCATAAACATGGAGTCCAACGATGCATAACTCTTTCCCACCACGCTTTAATCCTATTCAGCAAATAACACCCTTTCGGATCATAATAACAAGGGACCAGTCATCCCATAAACCCACTAATATCTCCAGAAACATAACAAAGCATCAGCGCGGGAGATCCGATAAGGCAATGAAAGACCTAAAGCAGGCACTGCGTTTAGAATGCTCTACAACCCCAGAACACTAAGAATTATACCAAATTACAGTAGTACACAAAATTATACCAAAATATTACATCTAAAACACTACAGTATACAAAATTACACTTGTCATATAACTCAAAAGTAATCTGAGGTCACACTAGGTGGTGAAAAACAAGCATATCGATGGGAGCAGGAACGCCACACGAGGGCAGAGCCGCAGGAGGCGACAATGCATCCTGACCCAGACTTAATGACGGACTGACGTAAGGTCGAAGCGACGATGGCTGTGTGCGGGCAAACATCAAGATCTTGGGAGTGCCTAGCCTGCCCCCATGTAGGAGAAAGGTTATACCCATTATGCACTATGGTCATCGAATCCAGACCTGCAGGGGAGACTTTTGACGTCTAGTAGGAGAATTAGCCAACTCAGTATTAGACTCAGGGGACGAACCTAGAGACGACCACTTTTCATCAGACTCATAGTCAGATGTATGCTAAGTCAGCTCTCGGAGGCGTAGAGGGCAGTCTTCCGTTCGCAGGAAGTGAAGAAACACAGTCCTCATCCGGAAAATGGGGTGAAGAGTACACACTCACTAAATAATGGACGATGTTCCAGCCCACGTAAATGGAGGACAGCGGGTCCCCAGAGCTTAAATGGGAATTGCAGCGAGCACCCAGAGATGTACATGGGAATGCGGCGAGCTCCCAGAGGGGTCTGAGCCACCCACTAATAAATATAAATGGCGAATAAAACGACCATATGCATTATATGAACGTAAACGAAACGGATATCCGCACGCAGTGTTTGCCAATCAGCAACACAATCACACGGGTCTCTACACGCTACACATTAGTTATTAAGGGGGGAAGTCGACAGTTAGCCTGAAGGGAGCGGAATTCAAAAGGGCCTTTCGGCCTGGTGTTTTGGAAGCAACCGGTGTTTCCAAAATACACACGGGTGGTGCCCTGAGGAGGGAAACCTGCCTCAGGCGATCGCTCCGATCTAAATTCTAGTATGTAAGGCAGTTGCATTTGGAAAGCAACTTAGACTTAAGCAAATTTAATAAGCACTGTTGTAAAACGGTGGCTACAACGCATTTCGGTACTAGGTTAAGGACCATTTCGGCATGTAAATAAAACATTTTTTTTATTTTTAGCATTAATTAATAGTAACTTAGGTTAAGTACACTTATACACATATAACATACAGCGTTCGGCGCCAGGCAACTAAGCGTTACCAGGGTAAGACCGACAACATATAAAATAAATAGCTATACGAACGCGACATACAGCGTTGCCAGGGTAAGACCGACAACATATAAAATAAATAGCCATATGCTATACGAACGCGACATACAGCGTTCGGCGCCTGGCAACTAAGCGTTACCAGGGTAAGACCGACAACATATAAAATAAATAGCTATACGAACGCGACATACAGCGTTGCCAGGGTAAGACCGACAACATATAAAATAAATAGCCATATGCTATACGAACGCGACATACAGCGTTCGGCGCCTGGCAACTAAGCGTTACCAGGGTAAGACCGACAACATATAATATAAATAGCCATATGCGATGTGGACGCGACATATATACGCGAGACGTCCGAAGCGATATCGCCGGTACAGCAACCGGAGCTTACCGACCACAGTGCGGCGCAATGAACACAACGGATAGGACATATGGCCAAAGGTATTTAATCACCATGTATTCATTTCAGAGAAAGGGCCCCATCACGGCAGCAGCGAGGGAAACCCAAAGGTCATGACACAAGGTAAAGGTAAGGTGGACCACCGACGTCACATACACACTTCACACAATGAGTACACACTGAGGAGACATACAATTACACAGGTACACAAGAGGGTAGAAATTAGTAGCATCATAGTATACGGCCACCCTAGACTAAGTTAGATTTAGTGGCGCCATGTATTAAGGTCTATGAAGAATGCTAGAAATAAAGGGTATTTTTATAAATTTCATGTAATCCACTTTTTCAGATTGACAGCGAGCTATCACGCGTGCGCACGATGGCGCATGACCGGCACTAATACATTTCAATTTTCAGGGCAAGCAGCCCCCAGACCACATCATCATCATCATCTTGTACAGTTTCCAGCCCCAGGCTGGGTCTGTTTGGAACATAAGCCTCGCCACTTAGTTCTTTCTTCCCACCACCTCTCCGCTGTCACTCTGGCCCAGTCCTCGCCTCTCTTCTTGACACATTCCTCCACTCCTTTCAGCCATCTATCTCTTGGTCTTCCTCTTGGTCGTTTCTTCTGCATCTGCATCTCATGTATCCTCTTGGGAATCTTCTTCTCATCCATTCTCTTTAAGTGTCCATACCACCTCAGTCTTGATGTCTCAATCCTACCTTGCAAGGGCTCCTCTTCCACCATTTCCCTGACCTTTTCATTCCTCAACCTGTCTCTTCTTGTTTCTCCGATCCTACTTCGCAGGAACTTCATTTCACCTGCCTGTATTCTGCTTATGTCTCTTTTCTTCATTGTCCACGTTTCTGAAGCATAGGTCAGTATCGGGATATAGTAGCTTCTGTATAACACTTCCTTGCTTTTTTGTGGGACATCTTTATTCCACACTAAGCTCCTAATGCTTCTCAGAAATGATTCTGCCTGTCTGCCACGTTCCGTAATCTCTTTGCCATTTCTTCCATTTTCCTCCACTATACTTCCCAAGTACTTGAGACTTTCCACCTTCTTCAGCTGTCCACCTCCAAGTGTTATCCCACTCATTGGTCTGTCCTTTTTCCTGGTCGTTAACAGGATCTCACATTTACTGATGTAGAACTTCCATACGTACTCTCCCACTGTTTCTTCCCAAGCCTTCAGTTGCTCCTGAATTTCCTCCTCCGTGTTTCCCCAGACCATGAGATCATCTGCAAACACCATTGCTTTCATCTTATCTTCTCCTATCTTTCCTGCTATCCGTGTCATTACCTCGTCCATAACCACAATAAAGAGAAGGGGTGACAGCGCACTACCCTGTTTCAGGCCACTCATTTGTCTGAACCAGTCTGTTCTTTCCCCTCCAACTTTCACACAACTCACACTTCCACAATACATCTCCTTCACTCTGCCTACAGTCTCTTTTTCCACTCCCATGTTTTCCATTGCTTTCCAAACCTTCTCCCTACACACACTATCATAGGCCTTTTCGATGTCCAGGAAGGCCATCAACAGATCCTCTCCAAATTCGTAGTGGTGTTCCTGGAGCTGTCTCACTGAAAATATGAGATCCACTGTTGATCTCCCAGGTCTGAATCCATACTGCTCCTCTCTCAATTTTCTCTCCACTTTGGCTCGTATTCTACTTTCTAATATCTTTTGATATATCTTGGCACAGTCAGGTATGAGTGTGACTCCCCTGTAATTTCTGCACTCCTTTCTGCTTCCTTTCTTAAATATTGGGACAATTAATCCTTTCTTCCAATCTTCTGGGGTCTTTTTCTCCTTCCATATCACCCTCATCACACGGTACAGCCTCTGTTTCCCAACCTCCCCTGCTGCCTTCACCATTTCAACACTCACTTCATCCACACCGGGTGCCCTTCCTCCTTTCATCTTGTCTATAGCCATTTCCAGTTCTCTCCAAGTCAGGTCCTTTTCATTCCTGTGTTGTCTTCTCCATCTTCCAATACATTGTCTTCCTCCCTATGACCATTTGGATTCAGCAAATCCTCAAAGTACTCTTTCCACACTGTCTTGAGTGACTCTTTGTTGTGTACCTCATTTCCGTTTTTGTCCATCATTACCACATCCTCTCGCAGACCTCTTCTCTTACTTTTGACCATCCCATAAAGTACTTTCATATTTCCTCTGCTGTCTTCCTCCATCATCTCTGTCCACTTTACCATCCACTTCTTCCTCTCCTCTGCGACAATCTTGTTTGCTTCTTTCTTCTTTATCTTATAATCTTCCCTTGCCAGATCAGTTCTTTCCAGGAACCACACTCTGAAAGCCTTGTTCTG
Source organism: Meconema thalassinum (assembly GCA_946902985.2). NCBI lineage: Eukaryota > Metazoa > Arthropoda > Insecta > Orthoptera > Tettigoniidae > Meconema > Meconema thalassinum. The sequence continues at coordinate 170,344,104 of OX336396.1, forward strand.
CCTTCCCACAGCTTCTTTTACTCTCTCATTCCACCATGGTGTCTCTTTACACCGCTTTCTGTTGCTTGTTCTTCCACGTACTGCCACTGCAGCTTCCACCATTGTGTTTTTGAATTGCTTCCATTCCTCTTCCCCGGTTTTAGGATTGTCTGTTGGCATCCTTTCCCTTATTATCTTCTGGAATTCTTCCTTGACTTCCTTTTCCTTGAGTTTCCATACTTTGATTCTCCTTTCCTGGTACTCTGTCCTCTTGCTATCCTTAACAACTCCCAGGTTCATTACAAGTATTCTGTGGTCGCTATCTAAGGCCTCTGATTGTATTACCTTTATATCTCTGACACTTCTCTTCATTTCCCAGTCGTACAGCATGTAATCTACCAAAGATTTCTTTGTTAAATCGCTGCTGTACCACGTTACCTTGTGGCTTTCTTTCTTCCGGAACCAGGAGATGCCTACCACTAAACCGTTTCTCTTGCAAAAGAGACCACATACCTTTTGTAAATATTTCTTCCACACACACATATGTAATACACTTACTATAGCCTAAGCACGTACACACTGCTTCTATACTATTTCAGTCGCGCCCTTAAGGCGCCGGGGCCGCAGTCAGCAGCGTCAAGTGACCGTGGTGCACCAAGCGATGCTGACGCAACACACACACAAAAACGCTTAGATAATGAGCGGAAGCGATAGCCAGGAGAGACGCAGCTTTGTGAACGTCTGTCCTAGCCATCAAGGTGAATTTTTCCTACCCACGGGGAGAAACTCACGAGGGTACAGCGGTTGAACGGTTCGACCACTAAACAGCGGCTACGGAGGAAGTAGCATACAAAGGGAAAGGAGTAGCGAAATGAGAGCGCTAAAAGAAGGCCTGGAGAGCGAAGGTATAAGGCTCATGAGCAGAACACCTAGTAATAAGTACTGTATATTGTATTGTAATTGTAATATTGTAAACTCAAGTTACACACAACAGCATTATCACACAAGTGTATGCCTACATATATGTCACACTGTAACACACCTTTGTTTCTTTCTTTTCCATCCTTCTAACGATAAATTGTGAAGGTACCCTATTTATCCCCGAAGAACAATAAACCATCAGATATATTCCCTCAAATGTACACCCCAGGGCACCTATTTTACTTTCACCTTCACTCTCTTATACAGTAAACACTACCGATTTAACAAACACACACAGGAAGCAATTTTTTTCCAGACAACACGAGGACGGCACAACCACCCGCCGAACAACTATTTTTTTCTTCCTGAATGTTACAACCAATATATATATATATATGTAACATGTGAAAAAATTTTATGCAACATTTTAACACTTATAACATTTATAAGAAAAATAAGTTAAAACTATGTATATACCCAATACCCACCCACCCCCTGAGCACACTCTAACCTCACATCACCAACCAGACAGGACGACACGAAGACACAACACCAACATCTACACGGCATCAATGAGGAGGAGGAAGAAGACGAAGAAGGAGAAGAAGAAGAACCACCACACCGAAACATCTACACTATTTTCCGAGGCCGCGAACAAAGGCCGAGAATGTCTTGTTCAGCCCAAGGGTCGGGACGACGCTAGGAACTAAAACGCCAACACACCCCTTCATCTTTCACCTATAAACTACCCCTTACAGGCCGTAAGCCTCATACACTTCCTTAACACAGGCAGGCGCAGCGATCTAGCTGTCAGCCAAGCTTACATCACTTATAAACAAATACACTATCGCCGGAATCTGGAACAGCGACAGTGACGAAACGCCAAGTCAGCAGCTCGGGAGACCTTAAAAGGTAGACTCCAGGAAAGCCCAATGTCTATTCGCGGCCGTCGGTTCTGCATCTCCGGTTCCAGCTCCAGCACCACCAGGTGAGAATAGAGTGTGTTCAGATCTCCTTATAACTTACACATTTTTACTTTGTCACCCAAACCCACACTTGTACTTGTACACATTGTTTTACACCTGTCCACTAGTAAAAGGGACAGCAGATCTCCATAACTGATCAAATAAACACTTGGTCAGTAAACACACATCTTATACTTATTTCATTTTACTTTACATCCTCACACCCAGCCTGCCCTCAGTCCTAATTGCCCCTGACCGTGAACGCCAGGAATTGCACCGTCAGGAACTCCATTGTATTTGAATAGCAGCCAGACAGCAGCGGCCAAAGTGCCGACTCCGCATATGAGCTCGCTATCGCTCGCTCACACTTAATTGGTGAACCAAGTTAATAGCTCTTTATTAAGCATTCATCCCTTATCGAGTAGACGCACCCCGTAGGATCGCACCCCGTCATACTTCGTCCTAAATCAGACACTTACACTAGTAGTTTCCCCAAATACGGGAAACTCCACCTTTCGGAAACCACCCCTAAAATCATACTTCTACACATCCCTGTTCATCCCTGACCCCAACTCCGGGATAGAACAATACTATGAGTGTAATAGACTATCACTCGTTTTCGAGTAAGATTATCTTCTAAAGGTGAGTTCTTAGGTGACTATATAGCCCAATCCTGGAAACAGAAACTCTCCCACAGTAGCGACACTCGTTGTTCGGTGCAGCCACTGGCTCTTGAGGTTGATCCTCCTATGAACTTCACGCTCTTTCCTCGCATTGTACTTCCCAGTCTCACGGCTTCGGCGATGTTGTTCGAAACATAGTGGACCTTGGTGGACGATGCGACGCCATACCTGACGATTTGATGCCGTAGTCTCCCATTTATTCGTGTCGATTTGACATTTGGTTTAATTGTATTTTAGGACGTCTTTGAAGCGTTTCTGCTGCCCTCCTTGCATTCTCTGTCCAATCTGCAACTCGCAGTACATACTTTGTTTTGGAACATGCGAACAAGATGTCTTGCCCATCGAAGCTGATGCTTTAATATCATAGCCTAAATGCTGGTAGTATTCGCTTCCTCAAGGACACTGCTGTTGGTGCGTCGGTCCTGTAACTTAACACCAAAAATTCTCCTGATGCAACGCTGATCGTATCTTTCCAAACTCATAAGTGCCTTCTGTAGGTAGTTCAGGTTTCGCAACCATAGAGCAGAGAAGGTATTACAACAGCTTGGTACACATGAAAAGTTCTTAGAATGCAAACACATTTACTAAGATAGCAAAATGATTTTTGTTAACCGTATTGATAGTTGAAATCTAAAGCTGTTAAAAATATACGCCAGTCCATTGATTGGCCAGGAGCCAGCCAGACATATAAGACACTTAGGGCTGAGGAATACCTCATTGTAGGTCGAAAAATATAATAGATTACTTAAATGCATGTATTGATTGGCGTACATTTTTAACAACTTTATATGTAAAGTTCTACCGAAAAGTCCTCGACAGCATATCTTTATCTTTAATACCTCGCCCACTACAAGTGTTTTTACGTTTCCATTTCTTCCAACAATCTCCAGTCTGTGGAAATTTAAATTACTATTTCGGAGCCAGCCTATCACCCCAGCTTTGGCTAGCATCAAACTGTCGAGTCGTGTCGAGTTAAGACTTCAGAGAAGAGTATATGTGTTTGGAGTTTCGCTGTTAACCTCGACTTTTCTGAATTGCGTCTGGGATCTGCCATCTGTGTGCCTTTTAAACTTACTCTGGGTAAAACGTTTAACATACCGGGTGAAGCCGGGACTGGTTGGCATATAATTAATAAACGCAGTGCACAAGTGATTGAGAAGGACACGCCACAGGGAAAAATAGGTTCTAAGAAAACTGTAACTTAATTTTGATGTAGGTAAATGTGTTTCCTTATATTTTGACCGCTAACAATGTTGAGGATTTGTTTGGTTGGTTGGTTTCTCAGTTTAGGGGCTGCGACGACGCGGTCATGTAGCCCCGTGTATTTGGGTGTGTGTAGAATGTGTCTGATAACCGGTGTTAATTTTGATGGCTGTATTATTGTGTGTATCTGTTTTTTAATTCACGTAAGGACTGCAACTTTGAATTTTTCGAATAGTTCCTACTTTTGCCACCAAACGCCACCGTCAACGACTATTAGGCCTAGTTGAGAACTTAGCTACTAGACGCCACCGCAGTCGGCTCTTGGCAACGAACGTAGGATCCTAAGAGCGTTGTTTACATTCTTAACCTATACAATTTAGCTTCACGCAGGTGTAATTAGTGGAAGGCTCTTTAACATGCCATAAATCTATGACATGGGACCGCCGGCTTTACTTCCCCTCCCAAGGAAGGCATACTGAGGGATTTTTAATGCTCTTAAGAAATCCGACGGCTTCGGCCGGGTTTGAACCCGCTATCAAAGAGGAATTGTTTAATTATGAACTTAACTCAGTACGCCTTCAACATGGATTTCACACAATCATATTACAGTTAAGCGACTGTTGGTAAAGGGCAGCCCCCCCCCCCCCCTCTCAAATTTAATGCGATCAAGAAGATGAAGTATGATTTAATCCATTTAGTCACTTGAGCGTATAACGTATTATGGAAATGTCGCGATGTCCATTAGACGTTCAGAAGGTCATTAGAAATTTTCAGAATGTACGCTATCTCTCTCTCCTAGCGTATGTTCCATCGTGCAGTGCCCATTACGTTGCTATATCTCATCCATTTCAGTCTGTCGTTGGCATCTTCAGGTTTTAAGCCAACATCGTACATGTCGACCTTGTGAAAGACATGGCCAAGTTTGGACCAAGTTGGTAGTATGTTATTATCGAGTTTCATAGAAATCGCTTCAACCGTTTAGATTTTGTTTGGGGTGCATTTACACACACACACACACACACACACACACACGCGCGCGGACTAAAGGCGAATTGATATTCTTGGGTTAATTATCTTGGTAGATCCGGGAACGGAATTAAGGACCTCAGGGATATCTCGCAATAATGCTAACCACTAAACCACAAGGCGCTCTCCAATACAAGATGTATGAGAGTGTGACCGTACCTGTACTTGTCTCTTGGACGTATTGTCTCTTTTCTTACGTCACTTTATGCGGTCCACCAACTTCCGTCACACAATAGTAAACTGAAAGTAAAGGTTACCCTAAAACCGAGAGTGGTGTCTATTGTCATATACCTAATAAAACATATGTAGTTTCGTTGTTGCTCAATTTAGGGTTGGTTGGTTGGTTGGTTCCTCAGTTTAAGGGCTGCGACAACGCGGTCATGTAGCCCCGTGTACTTTGGGTGTGTGTAGAACCTGTCTGATAACTGGTGTTAATTGTGATGGCTGTATTAGTGTGTGTTATCTGTTTTTAATTCAAGTAAGGACTATAGATGTTGAATTTCAAGTAGTTCCTACTTTTGCCGCCAAACGCCACCGTCAACGACTACAAGTTCAGAACTTGGTTACTAGACACCACCGCAGTCGGCTCCTGGCAATGAACGTTGGAACCTAAGACCGTTGTTCAAATTTTTAACCTATAATTTAGCTTCACACTGGTGTAATTAGTGAAAGGTTCTTTAACATGACATGGGACCGCCGGCTTTACTTCCCCTCCGAAGGAAGGCATACTGAGGGATTTTAACGCTCTTAAAAAATCCCAATATATGCCATAGGTGATACAAATATCCATACTTACAGGGCAGCTATCCACTGACTAGTAACATTTTGAGAACGTCTGAGCTCTAGACCCCATACCTTAAAAAATAATCCTATAAGCAAGTTTAAACTCTGCACACTATTATGTCCCATTATTGCAGATATATTTTGAGTAAAACATACTGCATATGTCAGTGTTACCAAAATAATTATACGCATATTCATAGGTTCCATGTTCAACTGCATGTAACTTAAATCGCAGTTAAGGATTTCTACCTAATTTTGTATAGACAGTGCATATTTTTTTAAAACAGCAGGTATATCAAAAAACTTAATAATTTGAGCTTTTGACTCACAATATCTCAGAATATGTGCATGGAAACCATTTAAAAATACTACAGTGGTCTATTAGGTCAAAATATTATGAGCAAGTACCCAACGGCAGTGTTACCAACATAATGGTTATACTCTAAATAAGTGAATCTTCGGTGTTGAGTTTTAATTTTATGAATAGCAGGCTCTAGAGTTATTGGCGGATTTTTATGTTCTCCTTTCTTTTAAACAACAGTAAAAACAATTTTGTGAAATGAAAACATAACCTAACATACGTAAATCATTTTATAAAGAAAACTAATGACCATCCTGAAATTAAGTGTCTCCATTTTCTATTTTTAGCCTATTTTCAATTTTGAAAAATAGGCTTATGAGATCACTTTTTGTCCGTGTGTGTGTGCGTGTGTGTGTGTGATTCGTGTGTGTGTCACCCCCTAATAAAATCTAAACGGCAGGAGCGGTTTCAATGAAACTCGGAAAGTTCATAGCACTATTCCCGGCGACCTCGACCGTGCCCTTCAAATTTTGTTACGACTCACCAATCCAACATGGCGGCTGTGCGAAATATTTCACCAGCATTCAATATCTCCGAAACTATTACCGATATTACCCTCACATTTTCTATGGTGATAGAGGGAACTACTATAAGTTCACTTATGTGACTTTTGAAAACCTGGTAACTACAAAACCAACATGGCGGCCAAGCGAATTTGCGACTTTTAAATAGACGTTTGTTGCGATTTGACCAACCAAACGCAATGAAACTTGGTATAGTATATGTTTATATACATTGTAATGCACCGACATCTAACTTCATTCAATTGTTTACATAATCACAAGATGGCGGATGTGCGAAATATTTCACCGGCATTCTATATCTCTGAAACTATTAGCGGTAAAACCCTGAAATTTTGTACGGAGATAAAGGGCACTACTGGAAGTCCATCTATAAGACTTTCAAAAACCGGTTAACTACAAAACGAACATGGCGGCCAAGCGAATTTGAAAATTTTAAATAGACCTTTCTCGCGATTTAATGTTCCAAGCGCACTGAAACCTGGCACAGAAAATATTTATACACATTGTAATCCACTGGTATCTAATTTAGTTCAATTGTTTACATAACCTCAAGATGGCGGCAGTGCGAATTTTAAAATTAAGATTTTATTTATTGTGATATAGTCATGCGATCGAAGTGAAAGTTTGAATAATGAACCTACACCATAATTTTTCTTTAATGGTACATGACGCTATGGCCTATACATTTAACAATCCAACATGGCGACCATCCGAAATATTTAGACGATACTGAATATCTACGAATCTATTTTAGCAATCAAACTGCATTTTTAATGTTCATAGGGGCTATGAACTTAAGTTCACCTATAGGACTTTAAATAACCTGGTGATCACAAATCCAACATGGCGGTGACGCGAATTAAAAATATTCACATGGACGTTTCTCGCAATTTAACCATCCGCGTGCAGTGAAACTTGGTACAGTAAATCCTTATACGAATGTTAATCCACTGGCATCTAATTTATTTCAATTGTTTCCATAACCTCAAGATGGCAGCTGTGAAAATTTTTAAAATCTCCTTGTTTTTTCCTGTGTCCTAACTATGCGATTGAAGTTTGAATACTACACGTTCACAATAATCTGCATGTAACAGTACATGACTCTAGGACCTACATATATAAAATCCAACATGGCGACCATCCGAAATATTTAGTCGGTTCTCAATATCTACGAATCTATTACAGTAATCAAACTGAAATTGTGTATGTTGATAGTGGCAATTAACATAAGTAGGATATATGAAAATAGGCTGTATAGTTCTTCACGGAACTACTTGTTAAGTAAACGTATTTAGCCGGGAAATATGAGATTGTACGACAGATCTATGACGTAGCGATCATATACTGACCCAACAAGTTCTTATTGTTGTCAGTAGTGCAGCAGCAGTGGCTCAAAATGGTGACTCTTATTCTGTCTCGCGCCACCTCCGAGGTTCGGTCTTTGATAAAGTTACTTAATGCACAGTACGTAGCGTCAATCGAAATGCTCAGTGTAGGTGTTGTGCTGATCCATGACAATGCTCGACCACCACTGTTCGGTAAGAGTTCGACTGGGAGCTGTTTGATCAGCCACCTGATTTTGCTACCAGCGATTTTCATCTTTTCTTGCACCTTGAGAAACTCTTCTCCAGTCACGGGTTCAAATCCGGCCGATGTAGTCGGATTTTTTAAGAGCGTTAGAAATTCCTCAGTATACCTTTCTTTGGAGGGGAAGTAAAGTCGGCGGTCCCATGTCATAGATTTATGGAATGTAAAAGAACCTTCCTCTAATTACACTTGTAATATAGGTTATATTTGACTAACGCTCTTAGGTTCCAACGTTCATCGCCAAGGGCCGACTGTGGTGGCATCTAGTTACCAAGTTCAGAACTAGTTGTCGTTGACGGTGGCGTTTGGTAGCAAAAGTAGGAACTACTTGGAAATTGAATGTCTGCAGTCCTTACTTGAATTAAAATCAGATAACACACGCTACTACAACCATCACAATTAACACCAGTTATCAGACAAATTCTACACACACCCAAAGTACACGGGGCTACACGGCCACGTTGTCGCAGCACCTAGACTGAGGAGCCAACCAACCAAACTCTTCTCCTTCGTTCATTATTTTCACAGTGACGAAGAGCTGAAGACGATGACACACGCTGATGCCATTCCCAGGCGCAGCCTTACTGTCGACCAAAATAGTATGTGCACTCGAGTTTGAAGGTTGTTTTAAAAGTAACCATTAGACAAAATCCAATAACATCATCATTTTCATCGTTCTATTTTACGTTAGTTCATGTAGGTTTGGAATGTTTAATTTATATTTTAATATTTTTTATCGCAGTTGAAACACAAAAAGGTTCTCGTTTTTAAGCGTGTTTCAACCATGCGTCACATTTAAGAATTATTATCTCACAAACCTGTCACCAGATCGAATCCAAATTTTATCACAATATTCATTGGAATGTTGTATAACTGGTTTATTAATTTCAAAATTTTGGATGTTCAAGAATGAAAGTTGTTATCATTTTCGTAAGGTAACTTTTTCTTGGCTCGGGGTCGTTGGAAAATGTAGTTCTTGGTAGCGTTGTAATCCTTATACATCAAAAGGTTATGCTACATGACTGTGAAATACGTAAATTAATTCACTTATCTTATATCGGTTTGTATTTGTTCGGGGAATTAAGACATGGTTCACCAGCTAGCCGCTCTGGGAAATGCTGTACAGCGTTGCTGATATGGAGCCCATCACTTCCGAGAGAGGCGCGCTATGACGCCATGACAGTAGGCTATACTGTGCCCAACTCTAGGAATGGGTATTCCAAGATTCAGACACCTAGATATCAAGGGAAAGGCTACAGCCGCTTTTTAAAGTTGAGATATTTGAATATCGCGCTCTATTCCTTCCAGAAGGAAATGGAAAGAATTTGCAGCCAAGAGCATGTCAAGTGACGTAGCGAGTAATAGCAGAGGTCGAGACTATTTGTTGATTAAATAGTTAGCCATGGAGTAGAGACTTGAGACTTGGATCAGATTACTGGCACGGCCAAATGAAAGAGAATGCACTTAGTATCAAGTAAATCGGACCAGGGATACCAGAGATATGAGGATTTCTAGATTTCAGCGTGATGCAGCGTGACCCTGACAGTTTTGAATAAAAGCCGGCCGGCCCAAGCAACTTCAGCTCACTTCGAACCAAGCGCTTGCATAGCAAGGTGCAACTACGCTGAGCCAAGGTACATGGTTGCCGGATCTACGCAGAAGTTATTTTCAAAGTTGTGATAGTCACAAAAGTGCTGCGTTACAAGAGGAACTTAGTAAGTTTCCAGCAGGGAGAATCACTAAGGTGATTGTTTTTCTACGGACACTGGTGAAATATTTTATTTCTACATGGACATATGCTAGACTTTGTCTAGAAAGTACTTTGTCACAGTCCAGTAATAATCATTCAATACTTGGATATTTTAGTCCAATTTAGTCAGTTTCATAATTGTAACTTGATAACCACTCCGATCTTTCAGTATATTGAAGGCCAGTCTATTCCGGTGTTGTTCATTAGCCAACGCAGGGAAACTATATGTTGCTTCGCGCATGATAGATGGTGATAAGCCATGCCCAGGGAACGATCTTCAGAACAGCCGTTGATTGGTTTAGACTGTCAGTGTTTTCTTGTACTGAAAAGATTACCGTGAGTTACGTTACAACTGACATATTTGAGAATAGATCACTTAGATCTGACCCCATTTAAGCGAAATGCTATGGCTTTAATAGAAGTCAACATTAAAATGGATCAGCAGTTACTTCAAACTTCAAGCAATATCTCCACTATGTCGTGTTAGACAGATTGTGGGTATATAATGGCGGCCGATACAAGGATTATACGTGCTTGTCCGATAGGGCATGTACCTGGATAAATCTGGTACTGACCAGGTTCACTACGCTTCAAGACCAACGAGAAATGTAAGCCACATTTTGACTTTATACTATGCCTAGCTAATTGGAACAAACTATTTTTCTGCAGATGACCAACACATTTTTTTTCTTCGTATTTAAATCTTGCAATGATTTACGCAAGACATATTAGAGTTATTCTGAGTATTTTCAGCACTCAGAACAGTTTAGGATCGATGACCGAGCAGAACGAGCATTTATTTGAACGTTTCATATTTTTGGGTAATCACGGAAAACAACCGATGTAACTGTAAAAGTTAATAATTATTTTTGTTGAGAGATGGATATTTTATCCATATTCGAAGAATCGAACATGTGGATTCCCACATAATGAAATAATAATTAAACACATTTAATATAAATAATAATAATAATAATAATAATCCACTAATAATAATAATAATAATGATTTTCATAATTTTTCTAAATAATTCTTGGATCTTATATTTTCTAATAATCACATTTATTGAGTTAGAGCCTATGAAGTAGTTTAATCATTTCTAGTTTGGAACAGGTGATTTTCCGAAGGAGAGTGGTTAGCGCAAGCCCGCATTCAACCAACATTACAGTTCTGGTTGAACAGTTAATATTTGCAATGAGCAAAGTATATTTTTCAGATAACACGGAGAGGCATGAAACGGGAAGCAAATGATAATTGTATCAATTAGGATATTTTTGTATTTATATAAAATCATGACGTAAATACACATTCGAAAGTGAAATAAAGATTATCATAAGTATGGTAAATTCACGGGTTGAACTGAATGGTAAAATAAAATAAACTTGTAAGTTTATTAATCTTCCAGTGTTGATAACAAGCAGAGGCTTGATTTATTGTATAAATTTTGGGAAGAAAATTTATGTGTGTGGAGTAGTTGAAATGCCATTCCCAGGTGGGCATGTTTAAGTCGCAGGAATGAGGAGGTTTTTATTTGAGCATCAATCAAATAGCAGGTTCGATGACTCAGTGTTAAAGAAGGAGTATTGGAACTACACATTGCGTCGTATGAATGACCCAAAGGTTATTTCTTAAAAACCATCAGTTCTTATTTCAACCTTGTTTACGGATTCCATTTAAACTTTGATTTTGCTAGAACCCGGATTTGTCATGATAGTATTTTATTCTTCTTCAGAGGAAGACCTTTGCCGTTGTTGTTGGAATGTTGTGTTCTTACACAAATAATAGAATGGGCCACTGCCAATTAAAAATAATTCTATAACCACGAATAATTTGAAGGATGTTTTCAATCCTAGTGCCATGAACTAAATGAATTTATTATGAAGCTACAATTCTTATTTCCGCATTCTGTCGAAGAATTGCAAGTTGTGAAAGTTACTAAAATGGCCACAAATATAAATATTTTTCTTAATGATGATTCCAAGTGGAGAATCGAATAGTTGAATGGTCCAACAATTTATTGATCAAGTTGATGATTCAGAAATCATATATTTTGTTAGGAACTTGAAGTTCATAATCGAGTCACTTCTTGAAACGTTAATGTCAGAAGAACAATTAATTTTGTTGTGCTTCGCACAATTTCTTCGATGCTATGCTCAATGGTCAAATACTTTTCAGATGTTGTTATTAATATGTGTACATAATTTGTGTTGAATCAAAGATAATAATATTTTTTGACAATATTCTTTTGAAACTGGAAAAATAAGTGAAAGTTAAAAATTCTATGAACAATTATTCTACGAGTGTTAATATTATGTGAAAATTCAACCAGTGAACTACGGTATTTCCAGTAAAGACAATTAAATTTGAACTGGATTTAATCATAAATAATGAATATAATTTTGGAACACAATCTACAGGACTAATAATCAGACTTGTGTTTCCAAAAATAACTGTCCAATGTGTTGGAAAATTTCTGTACATTGTGTAAATAGTAATGTGGGTCGTCACACGTGAATGATGCCGCTTTGAGCATTATTATTTTGCAGTCAATTTTAACTTCCAAATAAAATGAGATAATTTTACATGATGTGTTATGCCCAGTTGAATCTCCTTCTATCCTTATTGTTGCATTGAGCCAAAAATCAGTAAAGCATTTTTTTTCATTTGATGTCGTTTTTGCGATTGGTTTTAACCCATCTGGCGCTCCGGGATATTTTGACTCTCGTGCTGACTGATTCTTGGTAAAATGCATATGTGGTCGTGCGGACTCCGGTCTAATTGGGCACATAAAATAAGATAGAGAGAGAAATGGCTTCGAACGTGGGGCTCGAGTTAGACACGGTCAATCGCATGCCGATTTAAATGGTGATAATTTTTTATATAAATATTTTGGGAGTTGTGAGATGTCTGGTTTGGATGAATAAATTAGTAGGAAACCCAATTAGTGGGGAAAATTTAAAAATTTAATTGGATTAATAAATAGAATGGGTTTGATTATTTTTGATAATGGCTTAACCATTAGGGTGTCAAGTAAATTCCGTAGTAAACGTTCGATGACTGGACATACGCATTATTAGAATCCAGGTGGAGGATAACTGAGAACTTGCATATTTTTCTTGTGATATTGTGGTAAATGTAATTCGTAAAAGTAGAGAATTTTGTTGAAGCCTCCGTGGCTTAGGCGCCAGCACGTCGGCCTCTCACCGCTGGGTCCGTGGTTCAAATCCCGGTCACTCCATGTGAGATCTGTGCTGGACAAAACGGAGGCAGACAGGTTTTTCTCCGGGTACTCCGGTTTTCCCTGTCAAGATTTCATTCCAGCAACACTCTCCACTGTCATTTCATTTCATCTGTCATTCATTTAATCATTGCCCCAGAGGAGTGCGACTGGATTCGGCAGCCGGCACAGTTCATATCCTCGCCGCTAGATGGGGGCTTCATTCATTCCATTCCTGACCCGGTCGGAGACTGGAAGCAGGCTGTGGATTTTCAGAGAAATTTGTTTTTCCATCACATCGACATTAGGACAAATCTCATTTTATTCGAGTGTTCCAATTAGCTATTCATATTTCTTGTTCTAGTTATAAGCTTGTGTCTGCCAATATTGTATACCCCTAAGTTTTGAATAATAATTGAAAATTATGGAAGAGATGATGAGGATGATGAGGAGTTTGGAAGAGAGTTCCAAAGAGGCTGGACGGCGTGTAGCCGCCATTATGAAAGAAAATACAGAGGCTTTAGAAAAGAAACTTAAAGAAAATTCTGATTCTTTAGAAAATAAACTTAAAGAAAATTCTGATAAACTTAAAGAAAGTTTAAATGATAAACTTAAAGAAAATTCTGATTCTTTAGAAAATAAACTTAAAGAAATTTCTGATTCTTTAGAAGATAAACGTAAAGAAAATTCTGATTCTTTAGAAAATAAACTTAAAGAAAGTTTAAATGATAAACTTAAAGAAAGTTCTGATTCTTTAAAACATAACTTGAAAGAAAGGTTAGAGGATAAACTCAAGGAAAATCCTGATTTGTTAGAGAGCAGGTTAAAAGATAACTTGAAAGAAAATTTAAATAGTAAATTTAATTCTATGGAAAATAAATTTAAAGAGAATTCCGAAATTTTGAAAATGTCACTTGAGAGTAAAATGACTAAATTATGCGAAAAAACACATGAGCTCGAAACTTCATTAGCCACTAACGCAAGTTTAATGGACGATATATTTCGCGATGCCGATCTAAGATCCCAAAGCTTAGCTGATAGGATAGAACATGGTCTTAGGAAAGTTGGTGAAGACATGATCAACCTAGAAGTCAGAGTGAAGAAAGAGAGCAATGAGATGGCAATTCTAGTTGTTCAACGTTTGACAGAACAATTCAAAGAACTCGTAATGGGAGAAATAAGAGAAGGTGTGATTAATGAATTACAAACTGAAATTAAAACCACAGTTATCAATGAAATTAAGGACACACTCAAGCTGGAGAACCAAGAGGGAGTCAAGGAAATTAGGGAATCTTTGTCATCCCATATTCAAGTAATTTCCAAAGATATCCAAGCTACTCCGAAGGACATATCCGATATGACAGGGTCGTTGAAAAGTCACGAGGCTGTTATGAACCAGATATCCACTGATGTCAAGGAGAATTGTAAGGAAACCGAAGCAATTAAAAATGGCAGAAGAAAACCATAAGGAAATTGAGGGTATGAAAACCCAAATCAAGGACGAGAAACAGTCTGACCATCTGTTGAAAATGCCAAGTAGAAGGGGAGAAGAACAGATACAGATAAACCTAGGAGCAACTAGAGAAACTGATAGTCAAAGACAGGATGAGGTCAGGACAGTATTTCAATCCAACCCCATAACTGTATTCAAGAATGTAGAGGATAAGCCTTCTAAATTTTCAGGGAGAGATTCTGTGACACCCGTAGAATTTTTGAGAGAAGCAGGTGATTACCTGAAAGATTCCAAAATCCCTAAGGAAAGACAGATCCGAGTGATAGGGAAATTTTTGGAAGGTCCTGCACTTCTTTGGTTTAGAGCTTTTAGGTCCACTCTCACCAATTTTGAGGAGTTTTCCCGTGGGTTATTAAAAATGTTTTGGTCCCCGGAAACCCAACAGCAAGTTAGAGCAGAATTATATTCAAAGAGATTCTCGACGTCACAACCTACTAGATACTCTACGTACTTTTCTGGACAGCTTTCTAAACTACAACATTTAGATCCGCCGATGCCAGATAATGAATTAATTACCGCATTGATACGTCAGTTTCCAGCAGACGTCCAAAGAACTTTGATCGCTGCTGACATTTATAATATGGAGCAATTTGACGAGGTATTGCAGAAACTTGATCATACGAACGCTCAATTCTTCCATCAGAAGGGAGGAAAGAATAACAACGCTGTGTACGCTGTTATGGCCGACAGTTATTCCCAAACACCTCGAGAGATTCGAGAGGGGCGAGAAGAGAAAAGGCCGAGGGAAGAGCCCGATAAAATAGGATGGAATCAGTACAATAACCGATACAGTTACAAACCTTATGCGAGACCGGATGGTGGAAATCGATATAATACTCGATGGAGAAGGCCAAGGGATAATCAAGGAAGGTACCAGGAAAGAAGGTACTGTGGTAGAAACAACTACAATAATAGGGGGAATGTGAATACTCGTCTGTCCAATGAAGAGTTCAATAAGGAGACGAGAAAGAACTTGGAAGAAAGACACCAAGAAAACTTGCAGTTCTTGGAACAGAGGCCCAATGAACCAGGTCCATCGGGAACACAACAATCCCGGGGGAGTGGAAACGGAAAAAAAACTTCGAATTCACAGTAGAAGATAGAATTTTAAACACTTTCACTTCCAGAATTATTAAATGGCAAGCAGAGGATGATGACTTAATTCAACATAATGCCGAACGGAAAGAAATGGGCACAAAAATTAGAATGCCAATCATATCATGCGAAGTATTCGGTATGCCTGTCGATACTTTAATTGATACTGGGGCTATGCTTTGTCTTGTGAGCGAGAAGCTTTACATTCTGTGGAAGCTCAAAGAGAATTTAGAGGAGATTCCAGTATCAGGAATTAAAATCCAAGGAATAATACCCAATAAAATATCTCTGTGTAAAACACAATTATACTTATGTATTACTATTGGAGGACATGATTTCCGACATGTGTTTGTAGTAATGAAGGACATGGCTTTTGACATGATATTGGGAGAGGATTTCATTCAGAAATATCAAGCAGTGATAGACATTAAGACAGAGACGATCAGATTCAAGAATACCGAAGAGATTAACTTCGAGGGAAAAGAAGAGGAAGACATCGAGGGAGATGCTCAATGGTCTCTGATTTTTCATGAAGCTGAAGGAAGAGAAGTCTACACTGAGAAGGAGTCCCCAGAACTAGGAAAAATTTTGGAAGAGTATCACGATATTTTTGATATTATACCTGGTGAAATTAAAGAAAGGAAACAACAATGGAAGCTATGAGATCGCCAATACACGAACTGGTAACATCGTGGGAACTCATAATGCATCGAATTTGAAGATTTAATATTCAAGAACCATGTGATTTAATGTGTAGATAGGAAAAATAACAATTTTTCAATTTTTATTTTTTGCTAGGTGTGGGGTGGACGTGCCCAACTCTAGGAATGGGTATTCCAAGATTCAGACACCTAGATATCAAGGGAAAGGCTACAGCCGCTTTTTAAAGTTGAGATATTTGAATATCGCGCTCTATTCCTTCCAGAAGGAAATGGAAAGAATATGCAGCCAAGAGCATGTCAAGTGACGTAGCGAGTAATAGCAGAGGTCGAGACTATTTGTTGATTAAATAGTTAGCCATGGAGTAGAGACTTGAGACTTGGATCAGATTACTGGCACGGCCAAATGAAAGAAAATGCACTTAGTATCAAGTAAATCGGACCAGGGATACCAGAGATATGAGGATTTCTAGATTACAGCGTGATGCAGCGTGACCCTGACAGTTTTGAATAAAAGCCGGCCGGCCCAAGCAACTTCAGCTCACTTCGAACCAAGCGCTTGCATAGCAAGGTGCTACTACGCTGAGCCAAGGTACATGGTTGCCGGATCTACGCAGAAGTTATTTTCAAAGTTGTGATAGTCACAAAAGTGCTGCGTTACAAGTGGAACTTAGTAAGTTTCCAGCAGGGAGAATCACTAAGGTGATTGTTTTTCTACGGACACTGGTGAAATATTTTATTTCTACATGGACATATGCTAGACTTTGTCTAGAAAGTACTTTGTCACAGTCCAGTAATAATCATTCAATACTTGGATATTTTAGTCCAATTTAGTCAGTTTCATAATTGTAACTTGATAACCACTCCGATCTTTCAGTATATTGAAGGCCAGTCTATCACGGTGTTGTTCATTAGCCAACGCAGGGAAACTATATGTTGCTTCGCGCATGATAGATGGTGATAAGCCATGCCCAGGGAACGATCTTCAGAACAGCCGTTGATTGGTTTAGACTGTCAGTGTTTTCTTGTACTGAAAAAATTACCGTGAGTTACGTTACAACTGACATATTTGAGAATAGATCACTTAGATCTGACCCCATTTAAGCGAAACGCTATGGCTTTAATAGAAGTCAACATTAAAATGGATCAGCAGTTACTTCAAACTTCAAGCAATATCTCCACTATGTCGTGTTAGACAGATTGTGGGTATATAATGGCGGCCGATACAAGGATTATACGTGCTTGTCCGATAGGGCATGTATCTGGATAAATCTGGTACAGACCAGGTTCACTACGCTTCAAGACCAACGAGAAATGTAAGCCACATTTTGACTTTATACAATGCCTAGCTAATTGGAACAAACTATTTTTCTGCAGATGACCAACACATTTTTTTTCTTCGTATTTAAATCTTGCAATGATTTACGCAAGACATATTAGAGTTATTCTGAGTATTTTCAGCACTCAGAACAGTTTAGGATCGATGACCGAGCAGAACGAGCATTTATTTGAACGTTTCATATTTTTGGGTAATCACGGAAAACAACCGATGTAACTGTAAAAGTTAATAATTATTTTTGTTGAGAGATGGATATTTTATCCATATTCGAAGAATCGAACATGTGGATTCTCACATAATGAAATAATAATTAAACACATTTAATATAAATAATAATAATAATCCACTAATAATAATAATAATGATTTTCATAATTTTTCTAAATAATTCTTGGATCTTATATTTTCTAATAATCACATTTATTGAGAGAGAGCCTATGACGTAGTTTAATCATTTCTAGTTTGGAACAGGTGATTTTCCGAAGGAGAGTGGTTAGCGCAAGCCCGCATTCAACCAACATTACAGTTCTGGTAGAACAGTTAATATTTGCAATGAGCAAAGTATATTTTTCAGATAACACGGAGAGGCATGAAACGGGAAGCAAATGATAATTGTATCAATTAGGATATTTTTGTATTTATATAAAATCATGATGTAAATACACATTCGAAAGTGAAATAAAGATTATCATAAGTATGGTAAATTCACGGGTTGAACTGAATGGTAAAATAAAATAAACTTGTAAGTTTATTAATCTTCCAGTGTTGATAACAAGCAGAGGCTTGATTTATTGTATAAATTTTGGGAAGAAAATTTATGTGTGTGGAGTAGTTGAAATGCCATTCCCAGGTGGGCATGTTTAAGTCGCAGGAATGAGGAGGTTTTTATTTGAGCATCAATCAAATAGCAGGTTCGATGACTCAGTGTTAAAGAAGGAGTATTGGAACTACACATTGCGTCGTATGAATGACCCAAAGGTTATTTCTTAAAAACCATCAGTTCTTATTTCAACCTTGTTTACGGATTCCATTTAAACTTTGATTTTGCTAGAACCCGGATTTGTCATGATAGTATTTTATTCTTCTTCAGAGGAAGACCTTTGCCGTTGTTGTTGGAATGTTGTGTTCTTACACAAATAATAGAATGGGCCACTGCCAATTAAAAATAATTCTATAACCACGAATAATTTGAAGGATGTTTTCAATCCTAGTGCCATGAACTAAATGAATTTATTATGAAGCTACAATTCTTATTTCCGCATTCTGTCGAAGAATTGCAAGTTGTGAAAGTTACTAAAATGGCCACAAATATAAATATTTTTCTTAATGATGATTCCAAGTGGAGAATCGAATAGTTGAATGGTCCAACAATTTATTGATCAAGTTGATGATTCAGAAATCATATATTTTGTTAGGAACTTGAAGTTCATAATCGAGTCACTTCTCGAAACGTTAATGTCAGAAGAACAATTAATTGTGTTGTGCTTCGCACAATTTGTTCGATGCTATGCTCAATGGTCAAATACTTTTCAGATGTTGTTATTAATATGTGTACATAATTTGTGTTGAATCAAAGATAATAATATTTTTTGACAATATTCTTTTGAAACTGGAAAAATAAGTGAAAGTTAAAAATTCTATGAACAATTATTCTACGAGTGTTAATATTATGTGAAAATTCAACCAGTGAACTACGGTATTTCCAGTAAAGACAATTAAATTTGAACTGGATTTAATCATAAATAATGAATATAATTTTGGAACACAGTCTACAGGACTAATAATCAGACTTGTGTTTCCAAAAATAACTGTCCAATGTGTTGGAAAATTTCTGTACATTGTGTAAATAGTAATGTGGGTCGTCACACGTGAATGATGCCGCTTTGAGCATTATTATTTTGCAGTCAATTTTAACTTCAGAATAAAATGAGATAATTTTACATGATGTGTTATGCCCAGTTGAATCTCCTTCTAACCTTATTGTAGCATTGAGCCAAAAATCAGTCAAGCATTTTTTTCATTTGATGTCGTTTTTGCGATTAGCTTTAACCCATCTGGCGCTCCGGGATATTTTGACTCTCGTGCTGACTGATTCTTGGTAAAATGCATATGTGGTCGTGCGGACTCCGGTCTAAACGGGCACAATACGACACAGGAATACAAAAGTTGATCGCAAGATATGACAGGTGATTCAATACAGGCGGTGATTATGTCAAAATATAGCTCAAACATTTCTGTATCTGGTGCCAACAAAGATGTTCAGGTAACTATGTTTTCTTTTTATTTAAAAAATTTGGAACTTGCAGTCTTTTCTGTCTTGGCCTCGAGTAACCAGCACATTATTTAACAGATTTCTGGTAAGTTACAATTTCATACCTATCTTCCTCAACGTGTGAAAATGTCATACGGGCCTGGTAGTATACATTAATCCCCGATACCGTTGTTTAAGTTATCGTCTGAGCCTGCCGTTGAAATTTGGCCAAAACAGTTACCAAGTGTGCGCTCATTCATTGTTTGAGTGACAGTAAATATTGAAAAGCAATATTTAAATTACATTGAATTTGAATGAATTATTACTGGACATTGGAAATGCTAAAACATACTCCCAGAGCTTCATGTCTCATTCAAGGTTCTCTTAAATGATCTGTTGATCTGTAAAATGAATATCAGCTTATTAAAGGAGAGGATTTCAGACGTCGTCACGAGAGGCAGATGTTTCAACTTTCGGAAAATTTAGACATATCTTCACGTTTCACATCCCCTAGACACCATAGCCACCGTCAGTTCAAAAGATTATATATAATTTATGTATGTATGTATATATCTGTATATATATATTACCATTTACTTGGGGACACGTTAACTACCGCAATTTTGTACCAATCACTTTGAATTATTTACATAATATGTACCTCTTTAAAATTTTCTTGTGGACACGTTAACTACCGCAATTTTGTACTAATCACTTTGAATTATTTACATAATATGTATCTCTTTAAAATATCGGTCGAGTTCGTTAATGGGCGAAATCGGTTGAAGGGGGTGAAAATGGGTACCAAACTTTTATGTTTAAAGAGTTTTTGATAGCACCAACCATTGACCAAAGGGGTGGGAAAAAGTGGGGTTTTCGGGAAGCATTAATCATATCTCTCTTAATAGGCAAAATATCAAAACCGTACAAAATGGACAATATGTCCCTAATAATTACCTAAAACATTTGTCTGAAATTTTTTTGAAATGACCCACCATTACGCCAAGGGATGAGCGAAATGATTTCGGAATTATAAGAAAACTAGCAGAAGTACCCGCTATTCGAACGGTCTTTGGTATTAATAACCAGACGCTATCAATTGAGTTACTGTTGCAATGGTTAGGGGCTTTTCATTCCTTCATACGTTTATCAGAACGAAGTTAGTTTTCTGGGTATATCGCAGACACTGTTAAGTTAAGGGCCATAAAATGTGGTTTTCGGTGACCCTTTATAGGCTCCCTAGTTTTGTGACACACATTGAGAAGCGCAACGTATGCCTTGGTTATCCTTCTAGGATAATTTTTATTTTTTTCTTCTTCTTTTTTTTTTTTTTGCATGTATTTGGAAAGTTGTTCCTTATACCCACCCTTCTACGAGAAGTACATTGAAGAGTTTTATAAATGATTGGTGTATTGACTCATTGTTGAAATACCTAATTTTACGATGCTCCAAGCACCCGAACATGAATTATAGGCGTACATAAACATAAAGATATATCAACCACACAGTATTAAACAAAATCATCTTTACGATGCTCCCGTTTGTCGACAAAAATATGATTAGTTAAAATGTGCTCTCAAACTAAATTCACCTAACGTGTACTTCCTGACGTGAAAATAATATTGCAAACGTCGTAGACGAAACGCAATATATTTCAAATTTAAGCTGACCCTCACCATTGTGGAAAGTCTCCATCCCCAGGAAGACCCCTTTAATAAATTATAAAGGCTTGTGGTGCATGGAAATTCGGGATTTTTAGCCTTAAATGGCCCAAATTCCCAAAAGCTGCAAAACACACTATTCCAATCCAAGAATTTTTGAAAATAATGTTGCTGTTTGGAGATATAATAGACCTTCTGTACAACATATCGCATATCGCACGTGTAAGTCACTTGTAAAAATTGTAGGGTACCCCTCGACCCCCTTAATCGCATTGTTGAATTTTACAGTCTATGTTCGATTCCACGATAACCTTATAGCCATTTGCAAACTTTCACAGAAATTAATAAATTGAGTGGCATTGCTTCTGACAGAAATAAATGGAAAGTTGGAGGTCACCTCTTGTGATAGGCCTACTGTTGTCATGGTTACCGGCTTGCATTACTTCATTAGTTTCTTCTTGTTCTTCTTCATTCGGATGGGCCAGCTAAGGACCACGACGTTCAACTTTTCAGCTTGGCGAGGGACTTGATTTTTGCCCAGTATTCGCGCGTTCTCTGGCTATGTTTCTCCTTTCCCTCTTTTGTCCAGATGATGCCGGTTTTCTTAAAGGGTGGTCTGTCCAGAAAACTCGTCTGTTTAAGTATCTTTCTGAGATGTGATCAGCTTCTAATATCACTTTTCATTATCTTCAGTTCTTGGATATCCTTGTTAACTACTGTTAGCGACGGTGTCACGCTCTTTCTATTCCCCCAGTAGTTGAGAAGCCGGTTGGTTAGTCTTGTTGGGTTCATCCGTGAGACATGTCCGTGGAAAGCCAGACGTCTCTTCCTGGTTACATAGTGATTTTCTCAGTATATCTCTATAGCTCCTGATTTGGTCTTCTTCTGCACTCGTCATCTATTTATTAGTTTATTAAATGAAATTAGATTTCTGGGAATATCGTGAAAAAATTCAAGAGTACCCCTTGACCCCCTTAAGCGCATTATATACGTATTGATAAATTTTACAGCTTAAGTTGGTGCCGTGATAACCTTATAGCCGTTTGCGAACGTTCACAGTAATATAATTGCGTCTTACAGAAATAGATGGACTTCTGAGATTGTGTTGCCATGGTTACCGGCTCGCATCCTTTCAATAGCTTAATACATGAAATTAGTTTTCTGGGTATATCTCAAAAACTGTTGGTTTTAGGACCTTAAAATGTGGTTTTCGGGTCCCGTAGGGCTCCCGAGTTTTGTTTCTCACATTGAGACGCTGGAAATGAGCTTTGTCTCGTCTTTCTACGCCCATTTCAGCATGCATTCTAAGGGGGTAGGCCCTCTTTTATGACGGTCTAGCTGTGTGCCTCTCACCAAGGCGGTCCGGGTTCGATTCCCGGTCAATGCATGTGAGATTTTCTAAGTGAAAAGCCATGTCCTGTGGTTCGGATTCCACGTAAAATGGAGGTCCCGTGGCTCATGATCCCAAGATTAACGGTCACGTTAAACTACAAGCTTCCTTTTCCTCTTTTATGAGAGGTATGGAGAAGAGTTACATCAATGATTACTTTTGTGCCTCTGATGTACATCTGTGCCAAATTTTACGTTTATCCACTGAGCCGTTCTCGAGTGATGCGCGTGCAAAGTTGTACACAGACAAACAGACAGACAGACAAAAATTTTGTTTTTGCGCGCAACCGTCATAGATCAGTCTGAAACGCGTTAATAACTCAAATTTCCGTGGAAATTCAGAAAAAACAGACAAACTTTCATTTTTATATATAGAGAGATGCCAAGAGCCGTCACAGGTTGCTATGACAACGCTACTAAATTGATGAGGAATGAGCCATCAGAGGTTGCCATGACAAGGGCATTGCACGAGATCACATTCAGTTTTCCATCCGTCCCTGTGGGAAGTGGTTTCGGTGGCGTAACTGATAGCATGCTGAAATTCTATGCCCAAGGTCGCGGGTTCAAACCCGGTCGAAGCCGTTGGATATTTTAAGAGCGTAAAAATCATTCAGTATGCCTTCCTTTGGAGGGGAAGTTCCAAGTTCCAACGTTCGTTGCCAGTTGCTGGTTGCGGTGGCATCTAGTAGACGATTTCACAGATAGGTGTCATTGACGGTAGCGTTTGGTAACAAAATTAGGAACTACTACTTGAAATTTACCGTCTGCAGTCCTTACATGAATTACAGACTAATACTGCCATCATAATTAACACCGGTTATCAGACAGATTCTACACACACACAAAGTACACAGTGCTAAATGACCACGTTGTCGCAGCCCCTAAACTGAGGAACCAACCAACATCTCTGCTGAAGATAAAAATTTACGTGAAGAATTTACAGATTGTTAGATAGTAACACATCGGTGTCGAAACCTTGCACAAGGACAGTGTGACCATAAGTATAACAAGTAGTTCCGTGAAGAACAAAAACTTATTTTCATATAGCCTACTTATGGTAATTGCCTCTATCAACATTCAAAATTTCAGGTTGAATGTAATAGATTCGTAGATAGAGAACCGTCTAATATTTCGGATGGTCGCCATGTTAGACTTTTAAATATGTAGGTCTTAGAGTTATGTTCTGTTACATGAAGATTATTGTGTAGGTGTAGTATTCAAACTTCGATCGCATGATTGTTACACAAGAAGTAGAAACAAGATTTTCGCACAGCTGCCATCTTCTGGTTATGAAAACAATCGCAATAAATTATATGCCAGTGGATTCTCATTTGTATAGCCTAGGCATTTACCGTACCGAGTTTCACTGCACTCGGATGGTTAAATCGCAAGAAACGTCCATTTAAATATTTATATTCCGTGACGCCGCCATGTTGGATTAGTGCTCACCGGGTTATTGAAAGTCCTATAGGTGAACTTACGTTCGTAGCCTCTATGAACATAAAGAATTTCAGTTTGATTGCTGTAAAAGATTCGTAGATATTGAGAACCGTCTAAATATTTCGAATGGTCGCCATGTTGGATTGTTATATGGGTAGGCCATAGAGTTATGTACCATTAAAGGAAAATTATTGCGTAGGTTCATTATTCAAACTTTGACTTCCATCGCATAATTATGACACAAGAAATAAAAACTTAATTTTAAAATTTCACACAGCCGCCATCTAGAGGTAATGTAAACAATTGAACTAAATTAGATCCCAGTACATTGCAATATGCATAAAAGTAGTGGAGTGATGAGAGTTCTAACCCACAAGGTGCTCAAAAAGTTAGTACACACTATTTGCTTATTCATATTTCATGAACCAATGGTCGGATGTTAACAAATGAGGTGTCGTTGGACTCGGGTTGACGCCCTCTTTCCAATGGACCACTCATTTCAACCCCTAAAAAACCTACCCCTACTAGGGGGTGAAATTGTAATTTTTTAGTGAAAGTCTCCTTTCAAATGCGACATGTATAAGGTGCGCTGCTAAAATGAACTTAAACGTTGTTGCTCATATCGCGCATGCGTTTTTCTGGATTCCGCTATGGATTAACATTTTTGTTTTTGTTTTGTACGCATGCGCACTTGGGATTTTTGTAAGAGGGCGAGCTCTTTGAAAAAAATGATTGATAAGAAGGGGTTTTGGTGGTGAGGAGAGAGCCAGATAGTCGCCTACTTTCCTACGAAGTTTGCCGATATCTCTCGAACGCAAGGTCGGATTTGGACGAGTGACGTGTCAAATCGCTTGTCTCGAAACCCTATATATGTTATTAATAGGTTAAAGTTTTGAGAATGAGGGAAACAGGTTTTTTGAGGGTAAAACCATGATTTTAGACTTTTTCCGATATCTCACGAATGCATGGTCGGATTTGGTCCTATGACGTGTCAAATGGCTTGTCTCGAAACCCTCTTTATTTTGGTAATAGGTTAAAGTTTTTTAGAATGAGGGAAACAGAATGTTTTGGGGTAAAACCGTGATTTTAGACTTTTTGCTATATCTCGCGAACCAATCATGCTAGAGGAGTGTGCGACGTGTCCAAGGACTCGTAGTGACATCCTCGTTGCTATGGACCACTCGTTATAATTTTTTTTAAATTGGAAACTCGATGTCGGGTAAACACTTGTTTTTTGTGATTTTGCCGATATCTCACGAACCAATAACGCTAGAGACGTGTATGAGGTGTCCTAGGTCTCGGGCTAACGCCCCCTTTTGAGTGTGGTAGATGTGTTTTCCAAAAAATAATTCACAAAAGGCCTAACGCCATACATGTTGAAAAAAACTGTTTTTTTCTTTACCTGTTTATAATGTTCATGAAGCGTGGTGGTTGAGAGAGACGATACTGCTGGGTCTGTGTGTATGTTTCAACGAACCTGTTGCTAACCACAAGGACCATGCTTAATAGAACAATCGCTATTTCGGCGGGTCGATGTATGACAGAGCGAGGGTGCGTTTTTTCACACATTTTACCTTTGACGTGTAAACGGTGATGAGAACTTGGTTCTATGTTGGTCGAAGCGAGTACAGAAAACAAACTTGCAGACGAGCAGGAGGTGAATGCCATTTGAGCTTATTGGAAGGCGTTGATCTGACTTGACAACAAGTGCAATGGAAAAATGACAATGACGCTTGAAGGTGAAATAATCTGACCATCGTGGTGGCAGGGAAGAGCGAAAGGCATGTGAACACATGTGAAACCACATGAGGGCTAAACCAGTGACATCCTGTTTTGCTTCGTACGTGACAAAATGCAATTTCATGTGAAATTTGACCTGGCACAGGTATTCGCCTGGGACGTTAGCTGTGCACGTGCGCGATAACTGTTAACAAGTTACATTCTGTTTGCTTCGTACGTGACAAAATGCAAGTTGACGTGAAATTTGATCTGCCACAGGTGTTCACCTTGGACGTTAGCTGTCCACGAGCCTGATAACAGAATGTTCAAAGCGTGGGAATCGCTGAATCAGTAAAAAGTATGATGCAACTTGTGGGAATGATGTCACAACCAATAGATAGGCAAGAGCTGCGAACAGCAGTGGTGGGAGGTAAAGGGAGGGATAGGGGGAGGGGTAATGTATGAGAGAACACAGGTGGAAAGAGAAAGAAATATGTGGAGCTGAGGACTGTACACATAGAGCTATAGGTGGTGTACAAAATGTGTGAATAAATAAACTAAAAATTGCACAAGTTCACACAACATGTAATTTATTGATCCAAGAATTAAACGTAGAGTTAAACCCTAACCATTTGACATATAGTTTATTTCCTTTTTGTTTCGCGTACGAACATGTGTGATGTTTACCATGTGTGATGAAACATAGCTAGGTAGAGAAAGAATTAGTGTAGGCTACATGTATGGTGACTGACAAGTCTTTTACCATTGAAACTTGTTTTTCAGATCAAACTGCAGTATAGAGAGAGTATAGGATGCAGGTATGTGTTAATAAATGACGAACGGTGTACACAAACTCTGATTTATCGATTCAAGAATTAAGAGTAGACTATCTTTAATTGATTGGTTAAAGAGGATAGCTAAAATACAAAAAAAAAAAAGATCAGTGGTTACCGGGACAAGATGGTCGCTACACACAACAAGCTTTAAATACTTGAGGCTAATAATCTATACACACACACTCGCTTGTTCTAAACGAAACTGTGTTGCTGTCAGTGCTCAGACAGTAGGCTGATGACAAAATGCATTGCTAACGGAAATATAATCATTTCCGGTTGTATAATGTTACCAGCTATCCATTTTGTGTTGTAGTGTTAAGCACTTTTAGCTCTTGTACTGGTGGTCTTAACTCGATTTCCAGGTCTGAGGCCTCGAACGAGTCAAACTAAGAAACAAGGGCATGGTGGTGTAGTGATTAAGCTGTTACCCTTTTCACCAGGGTTCGATTTCAGGTTAATATGCATGTCATAAACATATTAAACAAAACAAAACCGAGATAACGTTTAAAACTGATTACATTTGTGTCTTTTCAAATTATTACTTGGATTACAAATACAAAGGTGAACTGGGTTTGATATACAGTTAATGCTGTCTATCACACACTAGACTGTAAGAAAGCCAAATAGCAAAAGGCGTAGGTAGAGCAGTGGTAAAATTGCTATATGTAGAGAACTACCTAGCGGTTTTATGAACTGGCAAAGCTATATCGCATAAACAGTGCAGGATACAATCCAGCAATCAAATTTGTATCTAGTGGAACAGAGAAAATGCACTTTTACCTTGACGGATAGCAAATGAGTGCAGATGAATGACCTATGCATTAGCCTACCATAGGGTTATAACCACGAGATGGAGGTGTGACTTCTGTATTTTATTGTTTAGAGACATGGCTTTTTGTAACCAGTAGATTTAGTATTTTGTAAATATTCATTTTTGTAATTCTAAATAGTGGAAACATTTCTTTGTAATAGTAAATGTTAAATGTATAACTAAAAGTTATTTGGGATAAGTGTGCATGTCAAGGATAAACAAGATGTTCAGCAAAGAACATATAGCCTACTTTCTCCTAAATGTATGGGTATCTTTATGACTCTTTGTCCTCATCCCTAACACAATCACCCCTACCAAAATGTATTGTTTGTTTTCTTTTATATTGATAATAAGAAAGTTAGTGTCAAAATCAATATTATATACTTTATGATGATTGAATAACAAAACTACTAACTTATTGTAATGCATTCACGTCCGTTAATCTCTATATTAAGTCAGCCTGCAAAATTAAGAATCTTCCGCCCCAATCACAGTAGGTGGTGCTGCGACCTATCAGTGAATTAATCTTTATCTTGTACGCCTATGCACTGCCATCGTAATGTACTACGATGGCAGTGTTCTATGGGTGTTGAATGAGTAGGCAGTTTAAAGTAGCCAAGAGGGAGGCGATCCAGCTGGCAGTGTTTAAAGGTATTCGGAGCGCGATCGTGGCTAATAGTTGAACTACCAGTATTACAAAATTGCCATACTTCAGGAGGCCAGCTCAGGCATTTACACAGCGTTATGTTTGGAACAATATTACCCACATAACCCACAAGAGGACAGCACCGTACAGAGGCATTAAGAAGGCTGTGGTTAATGACAACGTGTATCTAGTTCTTCTATTCTCCTTTTCCTAATGGCTTCTGTTTATGTGCGATGCTGGGACTGTGATTTTATTAATATACGAGTGTATACTTTATCCTCTCCTTTGAGCTAAATGACATTTTATTCAGTATCTGTGGAAAAAGCTCGTGCATATCATTTGTAAAAGAATTCAAGAAAAAAAAACTAACTGTAGC
This sequence comes from Meconema thalassinum, assembly GCA_946902985.2. NCBI lineage: Eukaryota > Metazoa > Arthropoda > Insecta > Orthoptera > Tettigoniidae > Meconema > Meconema thalassinum. The sequence continues at coordinate 170,372,837 of OX336396.1, forward strand.
AGTACTCGATCCCCAGTCAACTGCGTGTCAGACTAACATGCTAGCCCAGAGCTAACCGTATCCATGACGTCAGGTGTTCTTAACTGACATATTAGATACAAACTGTTGGCAAATAATGACTTTTAATAAACGATTTCTTCACTGCAGTACATCTTCATTAAAGATCATTTCATACAAAGTTTATATTATTGTATCAGTACGGTATATCACATACAACATACTAAAACTACTGAAATATAAGATAGGCACATGAGGACAGCTGCCATCTTGTCGTGTGACACAAACGGCTCAGCTCTTTTAAGCCACTCATACTGTATAATATTATAATATTAAATTATAATAAATAACGGATCACGACCTTCAGGATAGCTTAAACCCCCCTAAGCTCGATAATCGGAATTGGTGGGTCTTAAGCTATTTATTAAAATGGTTGCATAATTCACACGGCCGCCATCCTGAAATGGCATGGCCGATGACCTTGAATTTTGGGTGAAAGACGCGTCCTATATAAAGGTATGTTGTCACCGAATTTGGTAGAGATCGGATGATTAGTGTAGCCGTAATTTGATTTTACGTTTTGAACATTTGAGTGGCCGCCATTCTGTTTTGGTAAAGATGGCGGCGATATAAAGTATGACACTGAGGTGTCCTTTACTAGTGCTACCTCTGTACCATATTTCGTTCAATTCGGTTTCACCGTGTTCGAATTGATAGGGGGGGGACAGACATTCAGAGTACACACACTCACACACACACAGACACACACACACACACACACACACAGACTCACACACACATACACACACACACACACAGACTCACACACACACATACACACACACAGACAGACACACTTTTTTCGCCCTGTGTTGATCTCATAAGTCTACTTTCATTTTTTGCAAAAATCGAAAGTAGGCTAATAGCGTGGTTGTTTTTGTTTTTCAAAGACAGGTATGGTTGTGTGAATGTATGACTATAGATAGAATGATAGATAGAGAGAGAAAGCTTGTGTGTGTGTGTGTGTGTGTGTGTGGGTAGCATTGATTTTTCAACCAAAGCAAACACGGCAAGGTAGGATGGTGGGGTAATTAATGTATATAGCAAATGGTATATAGTATACTGTATTTTTTTAACACTTGTGTTTTTTAGCCTATTTTCAATTTTGAAAAAATAGGCTTATGAGATCACCTCTTTGTCCGTGTGTGTGTGCTTGTGTGTGTGTGTGTGTGTGTGTGTGAGGTGTGTGCGTGTGTCCCCCCCCCCCTAATAAAATCTAAACGGCTGGAGCGATTTCAATGAATCTCGGTAATTTCATAGCACTATTCCCGGTGACCTCGACCGTGCCCTTCAAATTTTGTTACGTCTCACCAATCCAACATGACGGCTGTGCGAAATATTTCACTTGCATTCAATATCTCCGAAACTATTACCGATATTGCCCTGAAATTGTGTGCGGTGATAAAGGGCACTACTAGAAGTTCACCTATGAGACTTTTAAAAACCTGGTGACTACAATACCAAAATGGCAGTCAAGCGAATTTGAGACTTTTAATAGACATTTCTCGCGATTTAACAATCCAAACGTAATGAAACTCAGTACAGCAAATGTTTATACACATTGTAATGCACTGGCGTCTAATTTAGTTCAATTGTTTACATAACCTCAAAATGGCGGCTGTGCGAAATATTTCACTGACATTCTATATCTCCGAAACTATTACAGATATCATCATGCAATTTTGTACGGTGATAAAGGGTACTGATACAAGTTTACCTATGTATATTTCATAAACCTGTCAAGTACAAAACGAACATGGCGACCAAGCGAATTTGAAATATTTTAATTGACTTTTCTCGTGATTTAACTCTCTGAGCGCAGTGAAATGTGGTACAGTAAATGATTTTGCAGATTGTAATGCACTGCCATCTAATTTGATTCAATTGCTTACATAACCTCAAGATGGCGGCTGTGCGAAATTTTAAAATTAATTTTTTATTCTTGTGTCGTAATCATGCGATCGAAATGAAAGTTTGAATAATGAAGCTAGGCAATAATTGTCCTTGAATGGTACATAACTCTATGGCCTATACATATAACAATCCTAAATGGCGAGCTTCCGAAATATTTAGACGGTTCTCAATATCTATGAATCTTTTACAGCAGCCAAACTGAATTTTTATATGTTCATAGAGACTATGAACATATGTTCACCTATAGGACTTTCAGTAACCTGGTGAGCACAAATCCAACATGGCGGCGACGCGAAGTATAAATATTTAAATGGACGTTTCTCGCGAATTAAATATCCGAGTGCCGTGAAACGTTGCACGTTAAATGCTTATACAAATGTTGATCCACTGGCATGTAATTTATTTCAATTGTTTGCATAATCACAAGATGGCTGGTGTGCGTACTTTTAAAATCTCGTTTTTACTTCTTGTGTTCTAATCATGCGATTGAAGTTTGAATACCACACGTACACAATAATCTTAATGTAATAGTACAAAAATAAAAATCCATCCTGGCGACCATATGAAATATTTAGACGGTTCTCAATATCTACGAATCTGTTACAGCAATTAAACTGAAATTTTGTATGTTGATAGAGACAATTAACATGAGCAGGGTATTTGAAAATAGGCTGTATAGTTCTTCACGGAACTACTTGTTTTAAATGCAGCAGTAGATAGGTGTTATTTTGTAAAACAGTCTTACCTACAGTAGTAGTAGTAGTAGTAGTAGTAGGCCTACATGTTTTTGGAAACAAACAGAAAGAGAATGCACTATTGCCATAGTCAAGCACTTCCATTAAGGTGATTTCAAGAACATTTAAATCAGCATATGTGTGTTTTACAAAACTAAACTTTCAGCCTGGACTAAATCATAAACGTGTCGTCTGTGATATGGAAAAAATAGGAAATCCATGTTTCCATATCAACACAATTTAAAAACTTAAAACTGACATTTAAAAAATGTAAATGGGAAATTGACAAATGTGTAAACAACAAAATGGAAAATTTTTGTTTCCATATTGTACAGGCCCCCAGGGGGTTGCACCCCCTGGAAGCCACCCTCCATCATCTATTAAAACCATCCCTAACTGGCAAACATCATAAGTCCAGAACAGTATCTTTTACTCAGCAAGGGCCGCCGACCAGCTTGGAAGGCTTGCCAAACACTTGCATCACACTATAAACATCTACACTATAACTAACTAGGACACCTACATCGACGGAATGCCGACGAAGCAACACCAAAGCCTATAAGAGGAAGGCCTTAATGAGGACACACTCTCTCTCGATTATCAGTCATACAGTGTGTCAGCCGGAGGCCCTAGCTGTTATCATCAGGTGAGTCAGCAGTGTTCAGATATCCTATACTCTGTAAAACCTACCCCACAAACTTGTACACCTAATTTGCACTATTGTTCACACTTCCCTAAAAGGGACATACAATTTCATACATCACTGACCAATAAATACTTGGTCAGTAAACTACACCTTGTATTCGTAATTGCACGCCTCTTCACATCCTAACACCCTTCCCGCCTCTCGTCACGAGTAAGCGTGACAACAGTAGCCTGTAATCGCCGGCTCAAGTTCTATTGTGTCTCTCACACGCGACCACTGGCTGCAAGCCGCCAGCATAGCTGACACAAGCAGGACTGTTACATAATTCCTTCTGACCAGCTGGGAGTCTAGTACATTAACCTGCGCCCAGCAGATCATCCCCATAAGCGACACTTACGTCTTTACAGGAGCACCCCCTAGCATTTAAACATCACACAACACTCTACACTGGTAAGCTTACCCAGCTACGGGAAGCTGCCCTCTTTAGAAATCACCTTCCAAATTAGCAAATTAACACGTACGTTTTAGATCTAACTACCCCCAACTAAGGGATCTAAAACAATTTGGTGGAGGCGCCTCTACTACGCACAGTAAGGGTGGGACTCATACAACGAGCCCTCGTAGTAGAAACGACCCCTACCGTACGCAGCCAAGCGAAATAGTGATATTTTTTTTTCTCAGACAGAAAGCATCATTTTTGCTTTCCGCTAGTTACACAAGGGAATTTTTTTCTCTCTCACCCAAAACAACCCCCAACCAAAACCACTTTTATTTTTTTAAAAAATACATAAACATGAATGCGCCCGCACGAAAGGCCATGCTGAGGAACATTCATTTTGAGCTGACAGATGAAAAACTCACGAAGCACACAAACGACATCTCTATAGACACATTAACGCAGCAACTTGTGAGAACGTCCCTCTCAGCACGTTCCGCAACACAAGGGCAGGAGTCTACCGTGGCCACAGGCCAGAAATCGGGCAGACCACCCTCCAACACATTGCGGGGCACACACACACACACCACCAATTCCCGGAACCGGCCCGGATGCCTTACAAGAGAGAGAACAGGCGAAGCCGGGGACATGTCACCCCAACACCAATACAGGGAGGAACGGGACTACCCACCCCAAAGTTACCGAAAAGGACAGTAGAACAAACTACCAGGAGGGACAAGGAAAGACACATTAGGGAAGAGGGGGAGAGGACCTACAGACAAACACACTACCGGGATTATAGAGACCCAACTGGGCCGACAGCAGGAGCACATGCTACGATAAGGGATGAAACCCGCGATCGTTGGCGAAACGAACGAAGGGGCGGGCGTGAGAGATACGGGCATGACATTTGGACATCCACGCTACAATATGACGATAGGGCATACAGGTCCACTAGGCACACGGGCCTGACTAAGCACGCAATGGCTAATTCGACGCCAGGACAACGAGTGCAAGTACAGACGTGGACTCATACCGAGATCCACACTCGGCACACATACATAACCACACACAATTGGTAGCACACTACCCCAGCCACACGGAAACACGTTCAGAATTTAGGATGATTACCGAGAAATCCAGGCCAGTAAGGCCATTTTTCAGTTAATGGCAGGGCCTCCAGCCCAGCCGAGGGAGGACATAAGCGTAAATACGCTAACTCGGCAATTTGCGAGGATGTCCCTCTCGCCATATACTGCCACACCAGGGAAGGAGTTCACCGTGGCCACAGTCCAGAAGACGGCCAGGTTAGACTCCAATACACTGCGGGGACAAAGTTACACCATTACACATCCCTTAACTCCGGTTCGGAAGGCAATTTTGCCAAACCGAGGAGCAGCATCTAGGCCAATCCCCTCACAACGGACGAACGAGAGGGAGTTGACGCCAGGACTCCCGAGTACACATGACATAACAGGGAGAAAACTTGAGGTAACCACGTCATGGGCTGAAGACATAGAGCCCGTCCCACTGCACATTAAGCCCACACACAACTACACAAATAGGCAAACACAAGGGCAGGAGTCTACCGTGGCCATAGGCCAGAAATCGGCCAGACTACGCTCAAATACATTGTCAGGGCAGAGACAGGCAATTAAACGGCCTTTACCGCTAGTTCAAAGGGCAATTTTGCCAGAATGGAAGCGGGCACCAGCATTCGTGCCCCAGGTGCGTATGCATAAGAGGGTGTTGCCTTCAGGCCCTCAGGGTGCACAACACACACCCGCACACTCCGACCAGGCGCAGACACACAATACACGGGGTATAAGAAAGGTTTTATTACCTACCCCACGACACCGGGAAGTCAAGAGTACACACACCCCCATAAACTCTACTAGGGTAGCGCAGAGCGCAATCAATCCCTCAGACATAACCACATTAAGGCCAACAGCCAGGCACTACGGTGAAAGCAGGCTCAGTCTTACTTTGCTGCAAATTCCTCCGGAAAATAGCAAAGGGGAACCTCAGTGGATTCCAGGGGCCTACACCTTAGTGACAGGGCGAAAGTATTAACCTTTCCGAGCAAGGACGCTCGGACGGGGATAACGACTTCCACCAGGGACACAACATAAACCAATATCACTTGCACCACTATTATAGATACACGTAGGCTCGTTTACACGTGAGAAATACCATAATAGACACATAGAGACTCACAAACATAAACTGCACTTTTTTCATATATATACAGTGGAACATGGCTAAATCAAAAGTGTATCATTCGAAATTCTTCTTGGTTTTTTTTCTTGACCCCCCTAGTATTTTTTTAGGCCACCAATGGCTTACAATCGTGATTAAGTAAAGACATATTTAGGGCAATGCAAAGTCTTAATATGCAAAGCCGACCGGGAGCCAATTAGGCGAGCCACGCGGCTTAAGGCCGGAAAGAGCTATTCCGAACACAACCTAAGCAACAAACCACTGCATAGAGCTTAGGCGGGTCTTTCTAAGTAGAAATGACTAAAGGTTCTATGTTCCGGTCCCACAGTTTGATAGATTCTCTTGTGACGGGCGAGAGCCCTAATTGTAGCAAGAATTAAGAATCTCAAACTATTTTTCAAAAGTGGTAGATTCCCCTGAGACGTAACTAGATTACTGTCGTACTAACGTCACCAAATTAGGTGAATAGTACACTCAGGTCCTACTTTTCATTTTTAAAAATTATTGCACTATTTACGACACAATCTTTACAGATTACCGCTGCCTGGCAACCCGCTTTGATAAGCATAAAGCATTGCGCAGACGGGATATAATATATTTTCTCTACTCTTTTCAAAGTGCTCTCTTAATTCGGAGCGTTGCATAACTTATTTTTTTCTTTTGCCTCTTTCACTAATCCCGAGAAAGGAAAGTTACCCAAGGGGAACTGTATGTATTTAATCCATAGGCATACGTGACACATTACACTGCCTATAACATGACTTTTTCTCGCCTCCATAACAGCACGCAAGCTAAAACACAAACACCATAGGGTGAAAATCCCAGACTTTGGGAAAGCCTACATATTTTTGGACGGCACACAGTCAACCCACATTACCACATAACTAGTTAATACGCTAACACAACTGTCCAGAAGACACAAGCCTGAATGGCATCAGAAATAATTACCCTGGTTAAAGACGGTCTCAAACCCGCAATCTCCTGAATACCAGGAGTGCAAGGTCGGGTAATTATCCCATGGGAGGATATAATAATAGAGGACAGTTCCAATAACGCATATACATAAGCACGAAACAATCAAATCACCTCCGACACCTAGTCACCAAACACGCGACTAGCGGCCCGAAGACACTTGTGCATCGAGACAGCCAAGTGCCACTAAAAGGGACATATCCGAACCACACTTACATTACCACAAAACTTGGGAACACGAATGTACTTAGTGGAAGGTTCTTTTACATTACGGAAAGCCCTGATCACAACTACAGAGATAGCACTCATGCCCAGACACACACACGTGCCGGACACGGAGCATTGTCAAACAAGTAATACGATAGCGCACACGTTAATGAAATTAGAGACTATCGCCGTCAGCGATAAGACACTCGTGACTGGGCGACCTTCACACATACAGACAGCAGTATGCAGGCGGCTCTGAGAGGGGAACAAACGCCATCATTCACGTCAGATCCAAAACCTTATAACTCCCGAAATTACAACACGAGGACCATTCCCAAAGACACAAACTCTTCACAGAAATGCGTATTTTCATCTGCACATTTCAAATACACGATACATGTGCCATGGTATATACGGCACAGATATCGTCATACCAGGTCCTTACAGCAAGCCGGGTCCGAACCCACGACCACACTACACACTCGTGCCAAAAACTAACTAACCAATGGTATTTTTGGCACGAAAGACACAATCAAAAAACCACACTGGGGACAACTAAATCCCAAAAACACAACGCAGACATAGAACACGGAGAATTACATGATCACGGGTCCGAATCCCAGCAAAAATTGGACGCCATGGGAAACAAAAATCCAGACGCCCAATTACACTGAAGTTGGCCACAGATAAGTAAATAACTGGGTCAGACACATGCCTATAGACACAGGAGGGTTTTTTCCTCTCTTTTTTCTCTCTTTTTGCCCATACATAAGGGAGCATAGATTCGCCCCAGGGTACTCGCTACAACAGCCTACCTCGGCAGTGGCGACCCAGGAATTCCCAACAAGAGGACGTACCGCAAATTCTAGGCCTCCAAGGGGATCACAATAGACTTCCCAGACATGGATTACACATGGTTACACAAATCAAAGTCTTGCGAAAGCAGTGTACACATAACATCGATTAACAAAAGCGGGACAGATTAGCACACTGGCACTCCCGGAATCTCAAGCAATAACAACATGCCGACGTTCGCAAAAAGGCACGTTCCGACAGCCGACATACGTGACGTCAGAGCCTGCCCTTACACAAGTAATAACATTGACTTGCACATTCTAGAAGCATTGCGACACTAACACACAGGACACATGGATACTGACACAGAATTCTACAATGTTACAATAGGCCTGGCATTTAGCAATATGCAGATACTGTGGGCCACATTATCTCAGGACCATAGGAGCATATCTACAAAGATGTTGACAAGTTACACGCGCCATCTGACACTCAGACACGCGACACACGATAGGACTTAGCCTATAACAGCCCACCCGCCCGGATGGTGTAACGGGACATAGGCACACACACGCGCTCACTAATCAGGGGCGAATAAAGACAGGGACTCTGAGGGAACAGACCTCCCGAATAAACACTTCTCTTCTTACGTTTAAATCCTAACACCATCATTGACGGTCAGGACATGACCAGTCGCACTACGACCACTGGCTGCATTAACATTGCAACTGAAAGACCAGATGAGGTCGTGACGTTATAGCGTCACCATACTTTACTATCCTAAGGAGCGGATAGTAAACAGATTGACCAGGTGAGGATGACAGGAGCACAGGTGGATAAGGCCAGCCAGACAGCCAATATACCGCCTACAGGCCAACATACTACCACCTCATCCTTCCATAACCCTCCCAATTACAACATTAGCCAACACAGACACATAAACACATAAACAGATAAACTACATGACAAAATTCACATCGGGGTTGATAGACTTCATGCGTTTAAAGAGAGGGCTTACTACGCCCTGGATCTCAATGCTAACACCTGAATATTAGGGGTGTGTCGGAAAACGACAATTAAGCGTAATGCGCATCTCCAAGTAAGAGATGAGGCCAAAATTATACACTAACAATTCTTTTTTATTAAATAATCCCGCATGAAAGGGACATAATATTATTATACACTGACCGATACCCATCCTTCAATGAGTGCGGGTACGCCTCATATCCAGACACATGCATGGAATATCCCATCCACATACCAAGGGTTATTATTATTAAACCTGCATGACACTTTGTTAAAATTTTTGCAATCCCGGGAAATACCTACCCCCGTCCACTCATTGTAGAAGCATCCCAGCAGCATCACCGGCACCAGGCCACCATTAAGATGGAGTCCAAAGATGCGCAACCCCATACTACCATGCTTTAAACCTATTCAACGGATAATACCCCCGGATCCTAATAACAGGGAACCTAATGCCATAAACCCTACTAACGCCTCCAGGAAAATCAACAAAGCATTACAGCTGGAAATCTGACATAGCACAGTAGACCTAAAGTAGTCTATGCACTTAGAAGTTTCTACAACCCCAAAAAAATTGAAAAATTTTACATTTTATACACAATAAATTATTTACACAATACACTTATTTTTTCCATATATAAAAAGGAATCTGTGACACGCTGATTGATGATGACAGCGTAAGCTGAAGGGCAGAGGCACCACACAGAAGCAGAGCTGGGTAAGGCGATGTTGAGCCTTACCCTAGTTAACATACTGACCAGACCAAACAGACGAACCACGTAAGGTCGAGGCATTCATGGCCTGGCACGGGCAAACTTCGGAATCCTAGGTGTGCCTAGCCTGCCCCTAGGACGAAGAGATGTTACACCCACTATGTGCCACGGTCGTCGAAGCCAAGACCTGCAGGGGAGACTTTCTGAGGATGGTGGGAGAAATAGCCAGCTCCACGCCGGACTCAGGAGATGACCCTAGGGACGACCAAATTAGGACTAGACTATTAGTTTAGTATATAAGTAAGTAGGGCTTCTAGAGCGAGAAGCAAGACTCCTATGCGCGGGAGTGAAGCATTATTGTTGCCAATAAGGGCGAAGAGGACCCGGACGCTCAATTCCCGGATGATTATTATTACTGCGAATAAGGGCGAAAAGGATACTATTACTGCCAATAAGGGCGAAGATGATATTATGCCATTGGACGATGTCCAATGCCCACATAAATGGTGACGCATCGGGCAGCCAAGGGCATTAAATGAGGAGCATCGCGAGTAACTCACAGGGGTCAAACCTGGGCAGACCCAACAACGACAACATATGCAAAGGCAACGGCAATGAGCAGGCAAATACAGCAGGCGAAGCGGTTTGCTTAGTGGCACCGTAAGCCGCCTGCGACTATATTAATACTAGTTAATAATCATTAGCATAAATGTCGACAACTAGTATTAAGGGAGCGGAATCCGGCGATTCTAGAGACAACCGGTGTTTCTAGGATACGTGCGGGTGGTGATCTCGGGAGGTAAAACTGCCCCGGGCGATCGCTCTGGTCAAAATTTTAGCATGTAAGACAGTTGCATTTTGGTACGCAACTTAGAATTAAGCAAATTTTATAACCGCTGTTGCTAAATAATAGCACAGCATATTTCGGCAATAAAGTAAGGTCGACCATTCGGCTTATAAATAGCAAACATTTTTACTACCATAATTAAGGTAGAATATCTCGGCACCTGATGACCGACAAACCCGTCATCAGGGTAAGCCCGATAACACATAGGTTAACAATAGACTAAGGTAGAATATTTCGGCACCTGATGACGAACAAACCCGTCATCATGGTAAGCCCGATAACACACTAGAATAAGTCAGATTTAGGCTAAATATCTCGGCACCCGGTAACTAAAATACCGCTACCGGGGTAAGCCCGACAACATATTAAGATAAATGGTATTAAGATAACACATTAACATAAATAGACTAAGGTAGAATATTCCGGCACTTGGTCACCAAAAATCGGTACCTGGGTAAGCCCGACAACACTAGGTTAAGGCAATATTTGGAGCCACTTTTTATATATCCCTAAGAGTTGTCTATAAATAGACATAAGGTTAGTTGGTAGACAGGAGTACACTATCACGTTGGTAGACAGGAGTAAACATACATATGGACAGTGATATTAATCATATATATGCTTGCTTTACAGCCATGAGCTCCAACGTGTGACACCCGCTCCCAATATAGGGTGCTCCATCATGATGGACATTTATTTTTGTCAGCACAGAGAGTGGCGCCAATATGGGCACTCTCCAGGTTTTATATGGTAATATCATTATTATATTGTGCTTACATATCATGTTATATTTTCTTGCACCCCGCCAGGTATCGGTCCAGCGCCGACAACCGACCACTGGGTACAGGCAACCGCTACCATGTAGCAACCACGTGTTGAGCACCATGCTCATACTGTCATGTTTTACAGGCCAATACGCAGCATGACAAGGGTAAACACCCTATACATATATGTCCAATAATTTCTTTTCTTTACCAACAGGTGGCGACATTGTATATAGCCCTCTGTAAATATTTTGCCCACGCCCATACACGTCTTGCTAACCCCCACTCACACACACAATTTCCTCCCCTCTACACACATCAATAAATTTTGCTTACAGGTAATAAATCCGCACCACGGGGGAGATATGCCTGTGGGATATACCCCACCGCAGGTCGGATCAACGTTTAATGAATATCTCACCTAATATGAGAGGTGACATACGGCCACACAACGCGGACTCCTCATGTACAGGACGGGTTGTGTCGCCATGATAGTCGCGCCCACCCACAGGGGGCAACGCTATTAGCATAAGTTTGTTAGAAACGATGACGATGAGGTACCACATAGATTAGAATAACAGAAATTTAGCGCGCTTAGTTAGTCCGTAAGATAATTGTAAATTGTAAATTAGCACAAAGTAATGCTACCACGGGCAGTTATTCTCCTATAAATGTATAAATAATACTTCGCACCCCCACATTGTTTGCGGAGGGAATAAATGGTATTCATAAATCTTAATACATGCGCATATCAAAGTTACATATTAAACAGTATACTCTCTACATTAATATCACATGTACACAATGATTATGATTTGTTTTTTTCATTTTCTTTCTTCTAACGACCAAATTTGTGAAGGTGTTCCGTTTTATCCCAAAACAATAAACATATTTTAAATATTTCCCCTAACGTATACCTTGGAACACCTATTTTTTCTACTTCTTTCTTTCTCATTGCAGGGAGCAATTTTTTCCCCAAGATAGAGCCGGACGGCACAATCATCCGTCCAGCCCTGGGTTTTTTCCTCCCTGCACAACAACAATATATTATCAAAACCATGTATTTTTTTTGGAACTTTTTATATATTGCAAATGTCAATTTTTTTCTTCTCATGAACTGTTTTAAAATGTCAAATGTATATGTATATCCCAAAACCCACCCTCTGAACACGAGCTGATCTCACATCTACACGACATCGCTACATCAACACGACATCACTACCTCTACACGACACAGAAGAAACAAAGAAGAGATACAAGGAAGATTCAAGAATAACCTAATACATCGACACCCCAACTCCACGTTCCGTTCCCGTTCGCGGGGACGCGAACTAATCAGAGGAGGAGGCTTGTACAGGCCACCAGGGGGTTGCACCCCCTGGAAGCCACCCTCCATCATCTATTAAAACCATCCCTAACTGGCAAACATCATAAGTCCAGAACAGTATCTTTTACTCAGCAAGGGCGGCCGACCAGCTTGGAAGGCTTGCCAAACACTTGCATCACACTATAAACATCTACACTATAACTAACTAGGACACCTACATCGACGGAATGCCGACGAAGCAACACCAAAGCCTATAAGAAGAAGGCCTTAATGAGGACACACTCTCTCTCGATTATCAGTCATACAGTGTGTCAGCCGGAGGCCCTAGCTGTTATCATCAGGTGAGTCAGCAGTGTTCAGATATCCTATACTCTGTAAAACCTACCCCACAAACTTGTACACCTAATTTGCACTATTGTTCACACTTCCCTAAAAGGGACATACAATTTCATACATCACTGACCAATAAATACTTGGTCAGTAAACTACACCTTGTATTCGTAATTACACGCCTCTTCACATCCTAACACCCTTCCCGACTCTCGTCACGAGTAAGCGTGACAACAGTAACCTGCAATCGCCGGCTCAAGTTCTATTGTGTCTCTCACACGCGACCACTGGCTGCAAGCCGCCAGCATAGCTGACACAAGCAGGACTGTTACATAATTCCTTCTGACCAGCTGGGAGTCTAGTACATTAACCTGCGCCCAGCAGATCATCCCCATAAGCGACACTTACGTCTTTACAGGAGCACCCCCTAGCATTTAAACATCACACAACACTCTACACTGGTAAGCTTACCCAGCTACGGGAAGCTGCCCTCTTTAGAAATCACCTTCCAAATTAGCACATTAACACGTACGTTTTAGATCTAACTACCCCCAACTAAGGGATCTAAAACAATATCATGAAATCCAAAAACTTTAAACTGACATTTTCAAATCGTGTACATGGAAAATTGACAAATGGCCATGAGTAAAATGTGAAAATGAAAAAAAAAATGAACAAATGGCTATCATTATTTTAAAAAATAAAAAACCGTCGTGTTCTTTCGTTAAAGTGTGAATCAAACCACATCTACTTATTTGGATCACCCGAGACTGAGTAGACCTGTTTTGGTCCTAATATACTTTTAAAATTTTATGTTAAAGCTCAAATTGAACTCAAGAGCTTTAGAGTGCCAGCTAACTATTATAACCGTTACGTCACAAAGACAACTTTACACTACTCTTAATGAGCAATAATAAGAAAAAATAATAATAAATGTTGAATTTTTTTAAAGGATGAACATGGTGACACTGTTTCTGTTGCACAGTATGCTAGCTACTAGCCAGCAGCTGGGGTCTTAGAAAACGATACAGTTGAAATTTTGTAATGAGATGTGACATGTTTCAAAGTACAGTATTATTGGTTGCTGTTGAGTAAAAACTAATCCTGTACAAGGAAGCAAGGGTTACAACCCCTTACCTAACATTACTATTGCCTGAACATGGCTTGACGACACTGTATTATTATGATACTCGGTACACAAACCATAGGTAGAGTGTATTGATTAAGATCACTTTCTTTCTGAACATAGGTGGAGACTGTTGATGGTTAACAATGGCATTAATAAAGTAGGACGTGGGTATAGCAATTAAGAAAAAACAGACAATCCCCATACAATAATTTTATTTATTTAATATAAGTACTTGTACAATAGTTACATTCAAAATACATTTCTTTTTTCTCTATTACTATTTAGTCCTTTTTGATTCTCTTGCATATGAAGGGTAGATAACCTTGTAGTTCAGCCCCTTAAAACAACAACAACAACAACACAACCTTTTGCATAGTCCGTGATGTTGACGACTCTTGAGATGTGGAAGATGGATTAAACATAATTTTTACAGCAGGGTTTAAATGTTGCTCAATAAACACTGCACTATTTTGAGTAGCAAGATTTTTTCTTGTACTAGCTTTTTAGCATTGTCATGATTATTTGTTGACACCAACAGTGTTTCATTTGGTACACCGCATTGATGATCACTCACACTTAAAACCTTACCATTTCTACTTTTTAGATTGCCTCGACATTTTTTTGACCTCTCTTTTGAGCATCGCCAAAATATTATTCCTTTTACATTTTGACGATTATAGTTATAAGAGTAGCCTTTATAGAGTACACGTTGTTTACCTTTGTTAGTTGTAGTAAGTTCCATAGTAGCAACTAACCTGTTAGTATGATTTGCTCACTACAAAGGTTATAACTGTTCTGATAATAAAATCATTTAGCGTTGGCTTTTATATTTAATATGTACAGTTTGAAGTGATAGCAAAAGTGAGAGCAAAATGGTAGCAGAGTGGTAGAAAATATAACATGTATTGTTAAGAAATAGTTTAAGCGGTTATGTGGATCCATTACATAATAATTTTAGCACGACGAAGCTCATTTTCTATATCCAATAGTTCTTCCTCATATTCAGTATAACCAGCCTGTTTATAGACATGCAGTTGCTGAAGCCGCCGGATTAGCTTACTTGGATTGTTCCAGTAGACAAATTTAACAAATGATTTTTAGGTGTAAACAAAGCATTACAATTATCATTATTATCTTCATCATCAACATCATCATCATCATAACCATTATCATTATCATCATCATCATTATCTTCATCATCATCATTATAATCCTCATCAGTATTACTATATAGTCCTTTTTGATCCTTTTGCAATACAATATTTTGCACAGTCTGTGTTGCCTTTGATAATGTTGGGAGTTTTTCATACATTGACAACTGTCCTAACACGACTTTCTGAGGAGATGATACATGCTTCTTAACAAACAATGCACTATCTTGAGCTGCAATATCTTTTTCTTTGACAAGTGTTTTAGCATTTTGAAGAGTTTTTTTAAACAGCAATGATGTTTTATCTGGTACACTACATTGATGATCACTCACACTTAAGACATCACTATTTTTACTTTTCAGCTCACCTCGACACTGTTTTGAACGATGTTTTGAACAACGCCAAATAACAGTTCCATTTTTATTGGTTCGTTTTACAATATATATATACATCCTTTATAGAATGCGTATGGCATACCATTGCTATTTGTTGATACATCCATGTCAATTGTCAAGCATGAACTAATCTCTAGCAAAGTTCACTCGATAATATAAATAATAGTTTAAAGTGAGAGCAAAAGTGGGTGCAAAAGTGGGTGCAAAAGTGAGTGCAAAAGTGAGTGCAAAAGTCAGTGCAAAAATGAGTGCAAAAGTGGGTGCAAAAGTGGGTGCAAAAGTCAGTGTAAAAGGGAGTGTAAAAGTGAGTGCAAAAGTGGGTGCAAAAGTGAGAGCAAAATTGGATGTAAATGTGGGTGCATAAGTGGGTGCCGCTTATAGTAGGCATGAATTTTACTAGAATGTGATTTGAGTTAATGTAATTTCTAAACCCCAGTAGTGAATAGTCAGTTGGTTTTGATCTATGCAAACGTAAACATGTCACATACACTGGTGATGGATACTCAAGGCTTTAAGGTCAATGAAAACAAGTACAGTATATATTTAAATAGGTGGCTATCATTGATTGCACAACACGCGGGTTACCATATCTTTTTTTCGGACTAGTGTTTTAACATTTGAAGAGTTTTTTTAAACAGCAACGATGTCTTATCAGTCACACTACAATGATGATCACTCACACTTAAGACCTCACTATTTCTACTTTTTAACTCACATTGACACTGTTTTGAACGATGTTTTGAACAACGTCAAATAACAGTTCCATTTTATTGGTTCGTTTTACAATATACGTATAACCTTTATAGTATGCATATGGCTTACCATAACTATTCGTTGATACTTCCATATCAATTTTCAAGCATGAAATAATCTCCAATAAATTTCGCTCGATAATAGAAATAATAGTTTAAAGTGGATGCGAAAGTGGGTGCAAAAGTGAGTGTAAAAGTGGGTGCAAAAGTGGGTTCAAAAGTGAGTGAAAAAGTGAATGTAAATGTGGGTGCAAAAGTGGGTGCAGTTTATAGTAGGCACAATTTTTTACTAGAATGTGATTTGAGTAAATGTAATTTCTAAACCCAAGTAGTGAGTAGTCAGTTGGTTTTGATTTATGCAAGCGTAAACATGTCTCATACACTGATGATGGATACTCAAGGCTTCTTGGTCAACAAAAACAAGTATATAGTTAAAGAGATTGCTATTATTGATTGCACAACACTGAATCTATTTTTGAAATTTTGACAAAGGGTCTAAGTGCACTTTTGTTAATATCTCGCGAACCAATAAGACTAGGGCATTGCATGAGGTATTGTTGGACTTTTTGCCGAAGACTGCTTGTAAACACCTAAGTTCCCACGACCTTTTTAGAGATGGCGACTGACCCACGAGGGGTGATTAAAAAGTATTCCAAGCGGCGCTTGTCGATAAGCAAACCAATAATCATAGGGGGGTATGACAGAGCTTGAGGCGATAACCACTTTTGATTGATTCCTGTTGATTTGCCCCTTTGGACTGGTCCCCGTTGACTAGTCCCTCTGGACGGGTCCTTTTTGAAGGGAGTCATTTATGACGGGCCCCTGCTGACGGGTCACTGTGGACGGATCCCTGTGGACGGGTCCCTGTTGACAGGTCCTTTTGACTAATCCCTTTGGACTGGTCCCTTTGGACAGATCCCTATGGGTTGGCCCATGCATTTATCCAAATTATGTCAAAGGGACGGGTCCAAAGGGATTAGTTCAAAGGACCTGTAACAGGGACCCGTCCACAGGGATCCGTCCACAGTGATCCGTCAGCAGGGGCCCGTCATAAACGACTCCCTTCAAAAAGGACCCGTCCAGAGGGACTAGTCAACGGGGACCAGTCCAAAGGGGCAAATCAACAGGTATCAATCAAAAGGGGTTATCGCCTCAAGCCCTGTCATACCCCCCTATGATTATTGGTTTGCTAATCGACAAGCGCCGCTTGGAATACTTTTTAATCACCCCCCGTGGGTTAGCCGCCATCTTTAAAAAGGTCGTGGGAACTTGGGTGTTTACCAGCAGTCTTCGGCAAAAAGTCCAACAATACCTCATGCAATGCCCTAGTCTTATTGGTTCGCGAGTTATTAACAAAAGTGCACTTAGACCCTTTGTCAAAATTTCAAAAATAGATTCAGTGTTGTGCAATCAATAATAGCTACCTCTTTAACTATATACTTGTTTTTGTTGACCAAGAAGCCTTGAGTATCCATCATCAGTGTATGAGACATGTTTACGCTTGCATAAATCAAAACCAACTGACTACTCACTACTTGGGTTTAGAAATTACATTTACTCAAATCACATTCTAGTAAAAAATTGTGCCTACTATAAACTGCACCCACTTTTGCACCCACTTTTACATTCACTTTTTCACTCACTTTTGAACCCACTTTTGCACCCACTTTTACACTAAATTTTGCACCCACTTTTGCACCCACCTTCGCATCCACTTTAAACTATTATTTCTATTATCGAGCGAAATTTATTGGAGATTATTTCATGCTTGAAAATTGATATGGAAGTATCAACGAATAGTTATGGTAAGCCATATGCATACTATAAAGGTTATACGTATATTGTAAAACGAACCAATAAAATGGAACTGTTATTTGACGTTGTTCAAAACATCGTTCAAAACAGTGTCAAAGTGAGTTAAAAAGTAAAAATAGTGAGGTCTTAAGTGTGAGTGATCATCAATGTAGTGTGACTGATAAGACATCGTTGCTGTTTAAAAAACTCTTCAAATGTTAAAACACTAGTCCGAAAAAAAGATATGGTAACCCGCGTGTTGTGCAATCAATGATAGCCACCTATTTAGATATATACTGTACTTGTTTTCATTGACCTTAAAGCCTTGAGTGTCCATCACCAGTGTATGTGACATGTTTACGCTTGCATAGATCAAAACCAACTGACTATTCACTACTGGGGTTTAGAAATTACATTTACTCAAATCATATTCTAGTGAAATTCATGCCTACTATAAGCGGCACCCTCTTTTGCACCCACATTTACATCCAATTGTGCACTCACTTTTGCACCCTCTTTTGCACTCACTTTTACACTCCCTTTTACACTGACTTTTGCACCCACTTTTGCATCCACTTTTGCACTCACTTTTGCACTCATTTTTGCACCCTTTTTGCACTCACTTTTGCACTCACTTTTGCACCCACTTTTTCACCCACTTTTTCACCCACTTTTGCTCTCACTTTAAACTATTATTTATATTATCGAGTGAACTTTGCTAGAGATTAGTTCATGCTTGACAATTGACATGGATGTATCAACAAATAGCAATGGTATGCCATACGCATTCTATAAAGGATATATATATATATTGTAAAACGAACCAATAAAAATGGAACTGTTATTTGGCGTTGTTCAAAACATCGTTCAAAACAGTGTCGAGGTGAGCTGAAAAGTAAAAATAGTGATGTCTTAAGTGTGAGTGATCATCAATGTAGTGTACCAGATAAAACATCATTGCTGTTTAAAAAAACTCTTCAAAATGCTAAAACACTTGTCAAAGAAAAAGATATTGCAGCTCAAGATAGTGAATTGTTTGTTAAGAAGCATGTATCATCTCCTCAGAAAGTCGTGTTAGGACAGTTGTCAATGTCTGAAAAACTCCCAACATTATCAAAGGCAACACAGACTGTGCAAAATGTGGTATTGCAAAAGGATCAAAAAGGACTATATAGTAATGCTGATGAGGATTATAATGATGATGATGATGATGATGATGATAATGATGATGATGATAATGATAATGGTTATGATGATGATGATGTTGATGATGAAGATAATAATGATAATTGTAATGCTTTGTTTACACCTAAAAATCATTTGTTAAATTTGTCTACTGGAACAATCCAAGTAAGCTAATCCGGCGGCTTCAGCAACTGCATGTCTATAAACAGGCTGGTTATACTGAATATGAGGAAGAACTATTGGATATAGAAAATGAGCTTCGTCGTGCTAAAATTATTATGTAATGGATCCACATAACCGCTTAAACTATTTCTTAACAATACATGTTATATTTTCTACCACTCTGCTACCATTTTGCTCTCACTTTTGCTATCACTTTAAACTGTACATATTAAATATAAAAGCCAACGCTAAATGATTTTATTATCAGAACAGTTATAACCTTTGTAGTGAGCAAATCATACTAACAGGTTAGTTGCTACTATGGAACTTACTACAACTAACAAAGGTAAACAACGTGTACTCTATAAAGGCTACTCTTATAACTATAATCGTCAAAATGTAAAAGGAATAATATTTTGGTGATGCTCAAAAGAGAGGTCAAAAAAATGTCGAGGCAATCTAAAAAGTAGAAATGGTAAGGTTTTAAGTGTGAGTGATCATCAATGTGGTGTACCATATGAAACACTCTTGGTGTCAACGAATAATCATGACAATGCTAAAAAGCTAGTACAAGAAAAAATGTTGCTACTCAAAATAGTGCAGTGTTTATTGAGCAACAGTTAAACCCTGCTGTAAAAGTTATGTTTAATCCATCTTCCACATCTCAAGAGTCGGCAACATCACGGACTATGCAAAAGGTTGTGTTGTTGTTGTTGTTGTTTTAAGGGGCTGAACTACAAGGTTATTTACCCTTCATATGAAAGAGAATCAAAAAGGACTAAATAGTAAAAGAGAAAAAAGAAATGTATTTTGAATGTAACTATTGTACAAGTACTTATATTAAATAAATAAAAATATTGTATGGGGATTGTCTGTTTTTAGCCTAATTTCGATTTTTGCAAAAAATGAAAGTAGACTTATGAGATCACTACAGGGCGAAAAAAGTGTGTCTGTCTGTGTGTGTGTGAGTCTGTGTGTGTGTGTGTGTGTGAGTGTGTGTACTCTGAAAGTCGGTCCCCCCCCTATCAATTCGAACGCGGTGAGCGCAAATTGAACGAAATTTGGTATAAAGGTAGCACTAGCAAAGAACACCTCAGTGTCATGTTTTATATCGCCGCCATCTTGACGGAAACGTAATGGCGGCCACACAAATGTTCAAAGCTTAAATCAAATTACGACTAACCTAATCATCCGATCTCTACCAAATTTTGCAACAATATACCTTTATGGAGGCAGCATCCTTTGACCAAACTAATAGGTCATCAGCCTAATAGTTTGCGGATGGCGGCAATCTTTGTGTGAAAATCGATTGTCCCTATTAATTCGAACACGGTGAAACCGAATGGAACGAAGTTTGGTACAGAGGTAGTACTAGAAAAGGGCACCCCAGTTTTATGTTTTATATCGCCGCCATCTTGACGGAAACGTAATGGCGGCCACACAAATGTTCAAAGCTTAAATCAAATTACGACTAACCTAATCATCCGATGTCTACCAAATTTTGCAACAACATACCTTTATGGAGGGAGCATCCTTTGACAAATCTAATAGGTCATTAGCCTAATAGTTTGCGGATGGCGGCCATCTTTGTGTCAAAATCGATTACCCCTATTAATTCGAACACGGTGAAACCGAATGGAATGAAATTTGGTACAGAGGTAGCACTAGCAAAGGGCACCCCAGTGTCATGTTTTATATCGCCACCATCTTGACGGAAACGGAATGACGGCCACCCAAATGTTAAAAGCTTAAATCAAATTTCGACCATCCTAATAATTTGATCTCTACCGGATTTTGCAACAACATGCCTTTTTGTGGAAAGCATCTTATGACTGACTACAAGGTCATCAGCCCAATAGTTTGCAAATAGCGGTCATGTATGTGTGCAAATCCATTCCCCAGATCAATTCAAACACGGTGAAACCGAATTGAATGAATTTTTTTACAGATGTAGCACTAGCACAGGGCACCTCATATTCATGTTTAATATCCCTATAGCACGTTGTATTTCAACAAGCTACTACAACCAACATTCAATTATACTCCTTGAAAAGGACAAAGAATTATAACAATACCCATGCATTTAGGAGAAAGTGGGCTATATGTTCCTTACCTAACATCTTGTTTCTTAATTGCTATACCCACGTCCTAGTATATTAATGCCATTGTTAACCATCAACAGTCTCCACCTATGTTCAGAAAGAAAGTGATCTTAAACAATACACTCTATCTATGGTTTGAGTACCGAGTATCATAATAATACAGTGTTGTCAAGCAATGTTCAGGCAATAGTAATAATAGGTAAGGGGTTCGAACCCTTGCTTCCTTGTACAGGATTAGTTTTTACTCAACAGCAACCCATAATACTGTACTTTGAAACATGTCACATCACATTACAAAATGTCTACTGCATCGTTTTCTAAGACCCCAGCTACTGGCTAGTAGCTAGCAGACTGTGCAACAAAAACAGTGTCACCATGTTCATCCTTTAAAAAAATTCAACATTTATTATTCTTTTTTCTTATTATTGTTCATTAAGAGTAGTGTAAAGTTGTCTTTGTAACGTAACGGTTATAATAGTTAGCTGGCACTCTAACGTTCTTGAGTTCAATTTGATCTTTAACATAAAATTTTAAAAGTATATTACGACTAAAACAGGTCTACTCATTCTCGGGTGATCCAAATAATTAGATGTGGTTTGATTCACACTTTAACGATAGAACACGACGGTTTTTTATTTTTTTAAATATTGATAGCCATTTGTTCATTTTTTTTCATTTTCACATTTTACACATGGCCATTTGTCAATTTTCCATGTACACGATTTGAAAATGTCAGTTTAAAGTTTCTGGATTTCATGATATGGAAACAAGAATTTTCCATTTTGTTGTTTACACATTTGTCAATTTCCCATTTACATTTTTTAAATGTCAGTTTTAAGTTTTTTAATTGTATTGATATGGAAACATGGATTTCCTATTTTTTTTCCATATCACAGACGACACGTTTATGATTTAGTCCATGCTGAAAGTTTAGTTTTGTAAAACACACATTTGCTGATTTAAATTTTCTTGAAATCACCTTAATGGAAGTGCTTGGCCATGGCAATAGTGCATTCTCTTTCTGTTTGTTTCCAAAAATATATAGGCCTACTACTACTACCACTACTACTACTACTGTAGGTAAGACTGTTTTACAAAATAACACCTATCTACTGCTGCATTAAAAAAAACACAAGTGTTAAAAAATACAGTATACTATTTACCATTTGTTATATACATTAATTACACCACCATCCTATCTTGCCGTGTTTGCTTTGGTTGAAAAATCAATGCTACCCACACACACACACACACACACACACACACACACACAAGCTTTCTCTCTCTCTCTATCATTCTATCTATAGTCATACATTCACACAACCATACCTGTCTTTGAAAAACAAATACAACCACGCTATTTATCCTTGACATGCACACTTATCCCTAATAACTTTTAGTTATACATTTAAAATTTACTATTACAAAAAATGTTTCCACTATTTACAATTACAAAAATGAATATTTACAAAATACTAAATCTACTGGTTACAAAAAGCCATGTCTCTAAACAATAAAATATAGAAGTCACACCTCCACCTCGTGGTTATAACCCTATGGTAGGCTAATGCATAGGTCATTCATCTGCACTCATTTGCTATCCGTCAAGGTAAAAGTGCATTTTCTCTGTTCCACAAGATACAAATTTGATTGCTGGATTGTATCCTGCACTGTTTATGCGATATAGCTTTGCCAGTTCATAAAACCGCTAGGTAGTTCTCTACATATAGCAATTTTACCACTGCTCTACCTACGCCTTTTGCTATTTGGCTTTCTTACAGTCTAGTGTGTGATAGACAGCATTAACTGTATATCAAACCCAGTTCACCTTTGTATTTGTAATCCAAGTAATAATTTGAAAAGACACAAATGTAATCAGTTTTAAACGTTATCTCGGTTTTGTTTTGTTTAATATGTTTATGACATGCATATTAACCTGAAATCGAACCCTGGTGAAAAGGCTAACAGCTTAACCACTACACCACCCTGCCCTTGTTTCTTAGTTTGACTCGTTCTAGGCCTCAGACCTGGAAATCGAGTTAAGACCAAGAATACAAGAGCTAAAAGTGCTTAACACTACAACACAAAATGGATAGCTGGTAACATTATACAACCGGAAATGATTATATTTCCGTTAGAAATGCATTTTGTCATCAGCCTACTGTCTGAGCACTGACAGCAACACAGTTTAGTTTAGAACAAACGAGTGTGTGTGTATAGATTATTAGCCTCAAGTATTTAAAGCTTGTTGTGTGTAGCGACCATCTTGTCCCGGTAACCACTGAGCTTTTTTTTGTGTGTGTGTTTTAGCTATCCTCCTTAACCAATCAATTAAAGATAGTCTACTCTTAATTCTTGAATCGATAAATCAGAGTTTGTGTAAAGCGTTCGTCATTTATTAACACATACCTGCAACCTATACTCCCTCTATACTGCAGTTTGATCTGAAAAACAAGTTTCAATGGAAAAGACTTGTCAGTCACCATACATGTAGCCTTCACTAATTCTTTCTCTACCTAGCTATGTTTCATCACACATGGTAAACATCACACATGTTCGTACGCGAAACAAAAAGGAAATAAACTATATGTCTAATGGTTAGGGTTTAACTCTACGTTTAATTCCTGGATCAATAAATTACATGTTGTGTGAACCTGTGCAAATTTTAGTTTATTTATTCACAAATTTTGCACACCACCTATAGCTCTATGTGTACAGTCCTCAGCTCCACATATTTCTTTCTCTTTCCACCTGTGTTCTCTCATACATTTTCCCCTCCCCCTCTCCCTCCCTTCACCTCCCACCACTGCTGTTCGCAGCTCTTGCCTATCTATTGGTTGTGACATCATTCCCACAAGTTGCATCATACTTTTTACTGATTCAGCGATTCCCACGCTTTGAACATTCTGTTATCAGGCACGTGGACAGCTAACGTCCAAGGCGAACAACTGTGCCAGGTCAAATTTCACATGAACTTGCATTTTGTCACGTACGAAGCAAAACAGGATGTCACTGGTTTAGCCCTCATGTGGTTTCACATGTTTTCACATGCCTTTCGCTCTTCCCTGCCACCACGATGGTCAGATTATTTCACCTTCAAGCGTCATTGTCATTTTTCCATTGCACTTGTTGTCAAGTCAGATCAACGCCTTCCAATAAGCTCAAATGACATTCACCTCCTGCTCGTCTGCAAGTTTGTTTTCTGTACTCGCTTCGACCAACATAGAACCAAGTTCTCATCACCGTTTACACGTCAAAGTTAAAATGTGTGAAAAAACGCACCCTCGCTCTGTCGTTCATCGACCCGCCGAAATGGCGATTGTTCTATTAAGCATGGTCCTTGTGGTTAGCGACAGGTTCGTTGAAACACACACACAGACCCAGCAGTATCGTCTCTCTCAACCACCATGCTTTATGAACATTATAAACAGGTAAAGAAAAAAACATTTTTTTTCAACATGTATGGCGTTAGGCCTTTTGTGAATTATTTTTTGGAAAACATATCTACCACACTCAAAAGGGGGTGTTAGCCCGAGTCCTAGGACACCTCGTACACGTCTCTAGCGTTATTGGTTCGTGAGATATCGGCAAAATCACAAAAAACACGTGTTTACCCCAAAAGCCTTGTAGACGAAATGCAATGCACGTCACATAAAAACTGAACCTCTACGATGTGCCAGGTGCCCATACACAGGAAGACCCCTTTCATAAATTCAGGTTCTTTAGCCTCAAATTGCCCAAATTCCTAAAAGCCGCAAAAACATGCTGGTTCTATCCAAGAATTTTTGAAAATGATGTTCCTGATTGGAGATAAAATAGACCTTCTGTACTATATGTCAAACGTGAAAATTGCATGAAAAAATTCTTGGTTATCCCTTAATTGCATTTATGAATTGTACAGTCTACGTTAGTTCCGTGATAACGTTATAGCCATTTGCAAACTTTCACAGAAATGTAATAAATGGAGTGACATTGCTTCTTACAGAAATAGAAGGAAAGTTGTAAGCCATCCCTTGATATAATGTTCTCATGGTTACCGATTTGCATTCCTTCATTAGTTTGTTAAATTAAATTAGTTTTCTGGGAATATTTCAGAAACTGTTGGATTTAGAGCCATATAATGTAGTTTTCGAGGACCCTTTAGGGCCCCCGAGTTTTGTTTCTGGCACCGAGGGGATTTGTCTCGTCGTTGTACGCCATAATATAATACTAATAATAATATAATATAGAGAGAAATTATAACACCTATTTTTTATTTTGTATTAATGCAGCCAATGGCCATGTACTTTTCTTTTCAGGGCGGGTCATGGAAGGGATATTAGCAGAGAAAGAAGCATTCAATCATGCATGAGCAAAATGGAAATGGCCAACCATTTAACTAAGGACATTTATAAGAAAAGGTCAATATCCTTCAACGCAAAACGAAAACAGTACTGCTGTGTCATCCGTCCGGAAGTCTTGCATGCTTTTGAATGCCTCACGATGAACAAAAAAGGCTTGGTCGAGAAACTGGAGGCCAAAGAAAGAAAAAATGTTGAGAAAGATATTGGGTTCAATCAAAGACAATGGGGAATACAGAAGACGGCATAACCATGAACTATATACTCATGTGGAGAAGATAAGTAACGTCATCCGGAAGAGAAGGATACCATTTTTAGCCTACTTTCGATTTTTGCAAAAAATGAAAGTAGACTTATGAGATCAACACAGGGCGAAAAAAGTGTGTCTGTCTGTGTGTGTGTATGTGTGTGTGTGAGTCTGTGTGTGTGTGTGTCTGTGTGTGTGTATGTGTGTGTGTGAGTCTGTGTGTGTGTGTGTCTGTGTGTCTGTGTGTGTGTGAGTGTGTGTACTCTGAATGTCTGTCCCCCCCTATCAATTCGAACACGGTGAATGCGAATTGAACGAAATTTGGTACAAAGGTAGCACTAGCAAAGGACACCTCAGTGTCATGTTTTATATCGCCGCCATCTTGACGGAAACGTAATGGCGGCCACACAAATGTTCAAAGCTTAAATCAAATTACGACTAACCTAATCATCCGATCTCTACCAAATTTTGCAACGACATACCTTTATGGGGGGAGCATCCTTTGACCAAACCAATAGGTCATCAGCGTCATAGTTTGCGGATGGCGGCCATCTTTGTGTAAAAATCGATTCCCCCTATTAATTCGAACACGGTGCAACCGAATGGAACGAAATTTGGTACAGAGGTAGTACTAACAAAAGGCACCTCAGGGTCATGTTTTATATCGCCGCCATCTTGACGGAAACGTAATGGCGGCCACACAAATGTTCAAAGCTTAAATCAAATTACGATTAACCTAATCATCCGATCTCTACAAAATTTTGCAACTACATACCTTTATGGAGGGAGCATCCTTTGACCAATCTAATAGGTCATTCACCTGATAGTTTGCGGATGGCGGCCATCTTTATGTCAAAATTGATTCCCCCTATTAATTCGAACACGGTGGAACCGAATGGAACGACATTTTGTACAGAGGTAGCACTAGCAAAGGGCACCTCAGTGTCATGTTTTATATCGCCGCCATCTTGACTGAAACGTAATGGCGGCCACACGAATTTTCAAAGCTTAAATCAAATTACGATTAACCTAATCATCCGATCTCTACCAAATTTTGCAACTACATACCTTTATGGAGGGAGCATCCTTTGACCAATCTAATAGGTCATTCACCTAATAGTTTGCGGATGGAGGCCATCTTTATGTCAAAATTGATTCCCCCTATTAATTCGAACACGGTGGAACCGAATGGAACGACATTTTGTACAGAGGTAGCACTAGCAAAGGGCACCTCAGTGTCATGTTTTATATCGCCGCCATCTTGACTGAAACGTAATGGCGGCCACACGAATGTTCAAAGCTTAAATCAAATTACGATTAACCTAATCATCCGATCTCTACCAAATTTTGCAACTACATACCTTTATGGAGGGAGCATCCTTTGAACAATCTAATAGGTCATTCGCCTAATAGTTTGCGGATGGCGGCCATCTTTGTGTCAGAATCGATTCCCCCTATTAATTCAAACACGCTGAAACCAAATGGAACGAAATTTGGTATAGAGGTAGCACTAGCAAAGGGCACCTCAGTGTCATGTTTTATATCACCGCTATCTTGATGGAAACATAATCGCGGCCACCCAAATGTTAAAAGCTAAAATGTAATTACGACCAACCTAATAATCTAGTCTCTACCTAATTTTGCAACACCATATCTTTATGTGGGAAACATATTCTGACCAAACTGCAAGAACATCAGCCCAATAGTTTGCAGATGGTGGCCAAGTATGTGTGCAAATCGATTCCCCCTATCAATTCAAACACGGTGAAACCGAATTGAACGAAATTTGGTACAGAGGTAGCACTAGCAAAGGGCACCTCATATTCATGTTTAATATCCCTATAGCACGTTGTATTTCAACAAGCTCCTACAACCAACATTCAATCATACTCCTTGAAAAGGTCAAAGAGTTATAACAATACCCATGCATTTAGGAGAAAGTAGGCTATATGTTCTTTACTGAACATCTTGTTTGGGCATGTGAAAAGAATGAGCCCAGCGAGACTGACCAACCGCAACATAATTTACTTTCAGGAGAGGAAAACAAAATGGGCCTGGCTCATAGAACTGGATAAAGATCTGAATGAAGTGGGGATTACACCAATAGATTCAGGAGCGCGCCCCACTCAAAAGGAAACTTCAAGCTTGCAAAGGTTTCCAAGAAAACCCGAAGCTGAAAACGGGAAAGATTTGGACCCAGGAACGGAAGCAAGTCCACCGAGAACGAATGTGGGCGTACTGGGCAAACATCAAAGCCAGTAGGAGACAGTTGGAATGACGCGGTTCATAGATGGCCTATACGAAATGAATGAATGAATAATATGGGGATAGGAATATAATAGACCTGCCGTACCACACCCGCAGTTGTAAATCGCGTGAAAAATTCTAGAGTACCCCTTGATCCCCTTAAGCGCGTTATACGTATTGATGAATTTTACGGCTTAATTTGGTTCCGTGATAACCTTCTAGCCGTTTGCAAACTTTCACACTAATGTAATTAATGGAATTGCATTGCGTCTTACAGCAAGAGATGAACTCTGAGAATCTGTTGCCATGGTTACTGGCTTGCATTCGTTCATTAGTTTATTAAATGAAATTAGTTTTCTGGGAATATCTCAAAAACGGTTGGTCTTAGGGCCTTAAAATGAGGTTTTCGGGTACCCGAGTTTTGTCTCTCACATTGAGGGGCTGAAAATGAGCTTTGTCTCGTCCTTCTACGCTTATTTCAGCATGTATTTTAAGGGGGTAGGCCCCCTTTTATGAGAGGTACGGAGAAGAGATACGTCAATGATTAGTGTCGTGCCTCCGATGGATATCTGTACCACTTTTACGTTGATACACCCAGCCGTTCTCGAGTTATAAGGGAACAAAGTTGTCCACGGACAAACAAACAAACAAACAAACAAACAAACAGACAAAAAATCGCGCGCATCCATCAAAAACAGTCTGAAACGCGCAATCAACTCACTTTTCCGTGGAAATTCAGAGAAAAACAGACAAACTTTCATTTTTATATATAGAGAGATCCCGCTCGGTGTTGGCCGTGTTTTATTGCACAAATTTAGATTTCACTCATTAACCGTTGGAGATATACGAAAAGTGATAAGGACCTTTCGGATAGAAAATTAAATGTTAAAGCTCATGTATGCCATCAAAAGTTTGCTATTTCTTAGCGTTCTCTTTTTATTTGAAATGGAAATATGAAATTTTGAAACCAAAGGGTGTAGTGACGTCACAAATGTCGGTTTTACTCGCTAACCGTTGGAGATACACGAAACGTGATAAGGACCTTTTGGATAGGAAATTAAATTTCAAAGCTCGTATGTCCCATCCAAAGTTTGCTATTTCCTACCGTTCTCTTTTTATTTGATATGGAAATATGAAATTTTGAAACCAAAGGGTGTAGTGACGTCACTAAAATGGTCGCCATATTTTAATAGTGCAAAATTTCGAAATCAAAAGTATCCTATATGTAAACCTTGTAAATCAGCTACATCCATGCAAAATTTCATTTAAATCGGACCACTGGTTCTTGCGTTATTGAGTAACACACAGACAGACACACACCATCTCATTTTTAGCCTATTTTCAATTTTGAAAAAATAGGCTTATGAGATAACCTTATGTCCGTGTGTGTGTGCGTGTGTGTGTGTGTGTGTGTTTGAGGTGTGTGTGTGTCCCCCCTTAATAAATTTTAAACGGCTGGTGCGATTTCAATGAAACTCGGTTAAGTTCATAGCACAATTCCGGACGACCTCGACCGTGCCCTTCAAATTTTGTTACGTCTTACCAATTCAACATGGCGGCTGTGCGAAATATTTCACCGGCATTCAATATCTCCAAAACTATTCCCGATATCACCCTGGAATTTTTTACGGTGATAAAGGCAACTACTAGAAGTTCACCTATGTGACTTTTGAAAAACTGGTAACTACAAAACCAACATGGCGGCCACGCGAATTTGCGACTTTTAAATAGACGTTTCTCGCGATTTAACCAACCAAACACAATAAAACTTGGTACAGTATATTTTTATACACATTGTAATGCACCAACATCTAACTTCGTTCAATTGTTTACATAACCACAAGATGGCGAATGTGCGAAATATTTCACCGGCATTCTATATCTCTGAAACTATTAGCGTTATCACCCTGAAATTTTGTACGGAGATAAAGGGTACTACTGGAAGTTCATCTATAGACTTTCAAAAACCAGTTAACTACAAAACGAACATGGCGGCCAAGCGAATTTGAAAATTTTAAATAGACCTTTCTCGCGATTTTATGTTCCAAACGCAATGGAATCTGGTAGAGGAAATGTTTATACACATTGTAATGCACTGGTATCTAATTTCGTTCAATTGTTTACATAATCTCAAAATGGCGGCTGTGCGAATTTTAAAATTATTATTTTTATTTCTTGTGTCGTAATCATGCGATCGAAGTGAAAGTTTGAATAATGAATCTACGCAATAATTTTCCTTTAATGGTACATGACTCTATGGCCTATACATTTATCAATCCAACATGGCGACCATCCGAAATATTTAGACGGCTCTGAATATTTACGAATCTATTATAGCAATCAAACTGATTTTTTTATGTTCATAGGGGCTATGAACTTAAGTTCATCTATAGGACTTTAAATAATCTGGTGATCACAAATTCGACATGGCGGCGACGCGAAATATAAATATTCACATGGACGTTTCTCGCAATTTAACCATCCGAGTGCAGTGAAACTTGGTACAGTAAATCCTTATACGAATGTTAATCCACTGGCATCTAATTTATTTAATTTGTTTTCATAACCGCAAGATGGCAGCTGTGCGAAATTTTAAAATCTCCTTGTTACTTCTTGTGTCCTAAACATGCGATTGAAATTTGAATGCTACAGGTACACAATAATCTTCATGTAACAGTACAAAACTATAGGACCTACACATATAAAATCCAACATGGCGACCATCCGAAATATTTAGTCGGTTCTCAATATCTACGAATCTATTACAGCAATCAAACTTCAATTTTGTATGTTGATAGTGGCAGTTAACATAAGTAGGATATATGAAAATAGGCTGTATAGTTCTTCACGGAACTACTTGTTATATATTAGTATGATTAAAACTTCGCTTCCGTGGAGATATTCAAGAATGCTGGTAGCTACGCCACTTTGTGATGGTTGGTTGGTTCCTTATTTTAGGGGCTGTGACAACGCGGTCATGTTGCCTCGTGTACTTTGGGTGTGTGTAGAATTTATCTGATAAACGGTGTTAATTGCGATGGCTGTATTAGTGTGTGTTATCTGTGATTCAGGTAATGACTGCAGACGATGAATTTTTCAAGTAGTTCCCACTTTTGCTACCAAATACTACCGTCCACGACACCTAGCTGCGGACTTGGCGGATGAAATCACAACCAGCGCCTGGCGACGAATTTTGGAACTGATATAGCGTTATCAAATAATCTAACCTACAAATTTTGGCTTCACACAAGTGTAGTTAGTGGAAGGGTCTCTTTCATGCCATAAATCTATGACATGGGCCCGCCGGCTTTACTTCCCCAACGAAGAAAGGCATACTGAGGGATTTTTAACGCTCTTAAAAAATTCAACGACTTCGGCTGAATTTGAACCCATGACCTTGTGCATATAAGATCAGCATCCTACCAACTAAGCCAATGAAGCCACCTGCCACTTTGTGAACTGAGCTGAATAAAATTGATTCAAGAGAAAACTATTGAAAATTAGCGGAAGGAGGAGAAAATACAATACATGAATTCTTTAGCATCCAAAATATAATGGAACATACCTTTTACTAAATAGTGGAAGTGGTTTACTCCAATACCCTACACCTCTGTGTAATAAATTAGAGAAGAATGTAATATCACGATGCAAAGACAACTAGATTAAATTTCTTCATTATCGTTGATCAAATTTGGTCATTATTAATTTTAGCCTCTCATTAAGAGTAATTACATTGTTCGCTTAATAAGACAGTCGGGAATGCACGTATGAGGAACAAGTGTAGTTCCGTGAAGAACTAAATAACGTATATTATATATTCTCCTGCTTGTATCCGTGTCGAGATAACCGGTGTTAATTGTGATGGCTGTATTAGTGTGTGTTATCTGTGATTCAGGTAATGACTGCAGACGATGAAATTTTCACTAGTGTTTTATTAATCTCATGTAATTTATTTCATGATTAGGGCATATCAGTTATCAGTTGGCAGTCAAAGTGAAAGGTCGTGTTTTTCCCGAGCTCTCAGGTGTGCTGAAGTGGGTTGTTCTCTGGAGTGTTATAGGGCGAGGATCGGACTGTGGTATGCGAAGGGCAGTCGGGATTTCCGGTGTTTGTGTGTGCGTACGGGACCTAGCAACTTGTGGTTCATAGCCCTAGTGATAGCTGCATTGCTAGTTATTGGTGGAGTGGAAGTGAATCCAGGACCTGTTACTCCAAATGTGAATCAGGCAAATGATCCAGTGGCAGCTTTAAAGTGTTCGACGTGCAGTAAAACATTGAAGAATGGTGTTGAGTGTGGACTATGTGAGAAATGGTTTCACTTCGGCTGTATTAAGGTCAAGAAGGAGGATTGTGATGTTGGAAATTGGTTTTGTAAAGTATGTGATACGCCGGACTGTTTGAGGGTGCAAATCAAAGCAAGGGATCAAATAATACAGGAACTTAGAGCAAAGCTTCGTGAATCAGAAGAAACGGTGAAGGATGTGACTGAACGGCTTTCTACAGGGATCATTGTGGAAGAGGGCGTGCAGGAGCAAACTGAGGATGACGTTATCATAATGGGTGATTCAATGATACGATGGAGTGCGAATATCTCGAGGAAATCAGGTGCGAAAGTGCGGTGTTATCCGGGGATTAAAATTGACCAGCTTGCCCAACAAGTGGAACAATCAAATGTAGAGGACTGTGACAAAGTTAAAGTGTTGTTGCTACATGTTGGGACGAACGATTTGAAGAAGAGGGCTACACCTGATTACATCATGGGGGAGCTCTACGAACTAGGCAGAAAAAAGCTAACCCATCTCTTTTGGGTACATTCGCATTGACCGACTGAAAAGCACTAAACTCTTAATTATATTTCCTTGCGATGGACTAAATAACTCTTGGTACTTGACCTACATTGTGATAATGAATACGTGAGAAATTATAAACTCAAAACTCAATATCCAATAAAATCATTACAATCATTTTAGATAATAAACATAAAATATTATGCCAAGATAACAAAATTCATGATGAAAATTAATAATAATTGTAAAACAAAAATATTGGAATGTAGCCTAAATAAATCAGAAACCTCTATTGACATCAGATTGACAGGTGAAAATCTAAGGAAAGTAGGAGACTTATGTTACTTAGGAAGCAAAATAACCAGTGATGGACGAAGCAAACAGAGTATAAAAAGTAGGTTGGCTCGGGCAAGA
Organism: Meconema thalassinum; assembly: GCA_946902985.2. Taxonomy (NCBI): domain Eukaryota; kingdom Metazoa; phylum Arthropoda; class Insecta; order Orthoptera; family Tettigoniidae; genus Meconema; species Meconema thalassinum. The sequence goes on from OX336396.1 coordinate 170,406,530, forward strand.
AAGCATTTCTTAAAATAAACGAATCTGCTGACATCGAATATAGATTTAGGTATAAGGAAGTCATTTTTGAAAGTCTTTGACTAAAGCGTGGCGCTCTATGGAAGTGAGACTTGGACTATTGGTGCAGCAGAAAAGAGGAGAATTGAAATGTTTGAAATGTGGTGTTACAGGAGAACGATGAAGATCACATGGGTAGATAGAGTAACAAATGAAGGGGTATTAAGACAAGTGGGAGAGGAGAGATGTTTCTGGTGACTGCTACTGAAGAGAGAGGTTAGTAGGACACAAATTAGACACCCAGGAACAGCAAACTTAGATATGGAAGGTAGGGTCGAGGACAGGAACTGTACAGGTAGACCAAGGTTAGAAGATGTTAAACAGATTGTCTCGGATGTAAGATGTGGTAGTTATGTAGAGATGAAGTTGGTTGGTTGGTTGGTTCCTCAGTTTAGTGGCTGCGACAACGCGATCATGTAGCCCCGTGTACTTTGGATGTGTGTAGAATCTGTCTGATAAACGGTGTTAATTGTGATGGCTGTGGGTTATCTGTTTTTAATTCAATTAAGGACTACAGACATTGGATTTTCAAGTAGTTCCAACATTTGCTACCAAACGCCACAGTCAACGACCAACTAGTTCTAAACTTGGTTACTAGATTCCACCACAGTCGGCTCTTGGCGACGAACATCACAACCTAATAGCGTCAGTCAAATAATTTAGCTTCACACAAGTGTAATTAGTGGAAGGTTCTTTTACATGTCATAAATCTATGACATGGGACTACCGGCTTACTTCCCCTCCGATTTTTTACGCTCGAAAAATCTGACGACTTCGACCGGGTTTGAACCCGTGACCTTGGGCATAGAAGCTCAGCTTGCTACCAACTACGCCACCGAAGAGATGAAATTTTAGTTCAGGACAGGGAGAAAGGAGGGCTGCATCAGACTAGTCAAAAGACTGAAGACTCAAACACACAAAGTGTATATTTGTAAATGTATCATTGATGCATTTGATAATGCTACTTTTCAGTCGGTCAACACAATATAATCCCAAGTACAGGCGCAATCGAAAAACAATGGAACAAATATTTTAATCATGTGTACTTATCCTTCCAGGTTGTTTTTAGCATGCCCCAGTACTTGGGATTGTATTGCGTTGACCGGTTGAAATTTAATCCTTACAGTACGTAGAAGAATGCATGTTACCTTATAGAGTAGGGATGGTACAGGCCGGACGTTTGTTTTAGACGAGTGAAACATCACAATGGAGGCGAGTTACTACGGTACCTGTGTTGTTGTTAGCTGCCCCATGCAGACAGATGATTGACAAAACTATCTCGCGCTTCTGCTGTAGTACAGTCATTGGCAAATATAATGGCGTTCTGTTCGTAACTGTATAACGTGTACTTCCGCGTCACACAATACTTCGACGTAGACTGTACTGTTCTGAACGGTGGTGTCGTCACGTGCTCAAGTCTTGAATCCAATTACATCAGACTGGTTGTGACAAATGTGGAGCGACAGGGTGATAGAGTAACAGTGTACAGGCTCTTCCGCAAGCTTCAAGGTCAAGGGCAATCGTCTGAAACAAACGTCCGTATTGAATGTGGTCAGGCTTGAAGGTCGAGCTAACCGCTGAAAGCAGACAGATTTCCAGCTACGTTGCAGTGGTGGGTTAACAGCGACAGCAGTCACTCGTCATCCGCCGTGCTGTCGACATCGCGTGTTCTTGCTCAGTTACGTGACGGGTGTCTGCTCGAGCGCTCTGGCTCTCCACCACTCATACTGTGCCGCGACCTTGAAGCCTCAACACATACCGTCCGAACTCTATCTTGCATGTGCATAGCCGTAAATTACTTAATGTTTGACCCACATATCTCAAAAGAGCTCATGTTTTTTTTTCTTAATTTTTATTAGTTTCGACGTAATTTTGTGGAATTATGATCATGAAGGAAAGGGTGGGGGTAAATCTTCTTTCAGGTACCGCACCATCCATTGCGAGTCCATTTTTTGAGCCATTCTTTGGTACAAATATAACTGATTGTTCGTTTTGATTCACAGGTTATTTTCGCTGTGATATGTCATCATCTTGGTGCAGACATTCTCGTTTCACTATGAAGGAGAATAAAAAGAAATTTCGTTTATTCTTATAAAGAATCAATTTCGAACACTGGTTATGAAAGAACTTCATGTGAGATAGGTCGTTCTCGTTGTTATCAAATGTTCAGAAGGTGAAGATGGAGAACGTTTTAAGGGGGCTTTGGAGGCGAGCGTTGTCCTGACGTAAGCGGTCCAAGGGCGACTCCTGTCCGTTGGCCGGTGGAAGAAGCTGAAATTTGAGACAAACACACAGTAAATAAAACAGGCATAAGTTAATCGGCAAACAGATGAGAGACAATTTTCATCTCATTTAATCTTATGTTAAGTAAGTGATTCTGTCTTAAGGGTAAAACTTGAAAAAGATGATGATGATGATGATTGTTGTTTTAAGGGGCCTAACATCTAGGTTATCGGTCCCTAATGATATGAATGATAGTGAAAAATATTATAAATTGTTAACTACAAACTTATCACTAACTTACAATATATAGGCCCAGTACAGTAGATGAAACGCGAAAGGAATTGAATAAGGGTAATAAAGGACAGAAGGAAGGGAAATGTCCTCAACCCTAGAAGAATGAGGATTGAGGGACTGGGTAGGAAGGAGAGCCACGAAAGGCTGAAAGGAAATGGAAATGAGAGACGGCCGCCCCAAATTCAGTTGATAAAGTGTAAAACGGATCCAGGTCATGAATCCCTCGGGGTCGGTAACTCCCGATCTCACCAGTCGTGAGCCCTTGAGGGTGTAGAACTATCCAGGGTGCACCAGAAGTGGTGGGGCTACACACACACTGCCACCATTAGGGTCTTGAGCAGGAAGGTAAGAGATATCATGTAAAGAAAAGGTCTGACCCCTCGTAGAATGAGGGAAACAAGAAAGATGAGACGAGGGTTAATTAAGGCGAGAAATTGAAAGACTCCCTAGGCCTTAGATACCCTAATGTGATGTGAATGTTATATATCCATCCACGTAAGTGTTGTAACGTTTTATATATTCCCTCTTCTTTCTGACTTACTATAATTTGATTCACATTTCAACCTTATTCTTCTCTTTAGATCACTGATACTTTACACTTCAAGCTGGTTTTCTCAAGGGCAATATCTTTCACCTTTAATCTAAATTTGCAACAGATCTGGTTTTCTAGTCTTTTTATGTATTTTTAGGGCTATGGATAATTAGTATTTTTAGAATTATTTTTGGAAACAACCATTGTTATGATTTTTTTTTTAATATAAAACTTGCAACTCGACTTGTGTTACATACTTTCTGCTGGGGAAGGTCACAAGGGGGTCAGAACGGTACACTATAATTAAAAGTACATTTTTAGCCTACTTTTCACATTTTGCAAAAATGAGGAAAAAGTAGACTTATGAGATCGATTCAGGAAAATGTGTGTCTGTCTGCCCTTCTGTCTGTCTGTCTGTCCTTCTGTCTGTCTGGCTGTGTGTGTGTCCCCCCCTATCAACTCCTAAACGGCTGCAGCAATCGAAACAAAATTTGGTAGGAGTAAATATCTATGCCTGAATATCTCAATCTCAATGATGTCAGGGCTACCAACTGCTGAAAAATGTCAATTGAAATATGAGCTCCATGTTGGATATCTTGGATGGTATGAATGGGAGCTATTTCAAATATGGCACACGCCTAGATAATAATATTTCAGTTTAATTTCCAGGAGGCCATACATGGCAGTGTCGCCAAAATGGTTATAAGCCTGCTGATAGGTCCAATTTTTAAATGCATATAACTTCTACACTATAAATTGGAATTCAACCAAATTTTGTATGTAATATGTGTACATAAACAAATATGACTGAGTGTAATCTTAAGAGCCACCAGGGCTGCCAACTGTTAATAATTGCTCTCTCTATTTTCTTCATCTAAATACCAATATATCTGGAAGTATGCAAGCCGACAGCTTAAAACTATGCACACGTATAGTACCTGACATTTTAGATTAATTGGGAGTAACTTATATACTTCAGTTCTACCAACATGATTCTAAGCCTGCTGATAGGACCAATTTTTAAATATACTGACCGGCAAAAAAGTGGAACACTTCAATTTTTTATGTAATTTCTTAATTTATTCCACTAAAATGTATCGGTTTTCCAATATTTGCATTATTCATGTAAATGTTAGATGGTTGGCTACAGAAAATACTGAAACATGTTTTACAACACGCTTTAACTCACAAATTTCGTTACATTTCACAAATCTAACAATTTTCTATTTTTTACTAATGTTCTTTGGGCTGGTTTTTTTTTTCCAAACAAAATAGTGTTAATGTTTGCACTGCTCTGCACGGGAACACTGGTCACTAAAACGAGTGTTTCCGCCCTTAGCGTCCATGACAGCTTGTTAGGCTCATCGAAGATTGGGGGTAATTGGTGGTAATAAACCACCCTAAGAAATGTCAATTTCTATTCACGGATGTTTCAGATGTGTGTCCTAATGCGTGAAAAGCTTTTAAAATGTGATTACATCTTTTTCATGGCTAATTTTATACTTTTTAAATTACTGTTCCACTTTTTTTGCCGGTCAGTGTACATGTAACTTCTAATCTATCACTTGTATTTCAACCAAATTTCGTATTGCTATGTGTAACATAACAGATATGACTATAAGTATTCTTGAGAGCAATCAGGGCTGCCAACTGTTAATAAATGCTGTCTATATATTTTTACCCTAATATCAATATACCAGAAAGTATGCAAACCAACAGCTCTGTACTTTGCACACGTATATCACCTGACTCTCTAGATTAATTTGGAGTAATTAATATAAATCAGTGCTGCCAACATGATTTTATGCTTGCTGATAAGTGCAATTTTAAAATACATGTAACTTCCATACTAACAAATGGATTTCATCCAAAATTGGCACAACAAGATATCAGAACATTTCCGATTAGTTCTAACCAGCACACGCATGACATTGTTGCCAACATGCTTTTACGCGTGGTGATAGATCCAATGTCTAACTGCATGAAACGTCCATTGGACTTCAACCAAATTTTGTATTCTTTACCTTAAGAGATGGAACTAAGAATTTATTCAGTCACCAGGGCTGCCAACTGTAGCGCTCTATTAGGCTTCATTATACCAGGAATATTTCGAACTAATTAGACATTTCGATATTACCAACTTAATTTCGTCATTATTCTAGATTGGTTCATATACTGTAGAATAATCACTGGCTTGAAAAGTAGGCTCTTTAGTTCGTCACGGAACTTTTTGTTTGACTTAATGTGTTAATTTTCATAATATAATTAATAATACAATAATTTCACATTGTTTTTATGTAAACAATATTACGTACCAGAGCTTGTCCGTTGCACTTGGCACATGGTCGCTCGAGTAGAATTACTACCAAGGCTATCTATCTGTTGTGGCTGATCGTAAATAGCTCCCCATTTGAACTTGAAGATCTCTTTAAAATCATTCTAGAAATAGAGAAAGAGACATGTATTTAATAAATAATAATCTTTAATAATAATAATCAATTTTTAGTTAATTAGTTTTCTTCGTTTTCATACACTACTACAGTCATTACAGAAACATAGGTTATCGGACAAATTAAACACACAATGAATCAAAATGCTCCGCGATTAAATACAATTTCTATTCAAATGAATACATGTTTCGATCCAACTATGGGACTTTCTTAAGCAAATTAGAATCAAAACTTAAGAAGCTAATCTAATAAAACTAAGTGTTGAGAAACGACATTAAGTAATATACAGGGTCATCGAAAAACAATGCCAACATTAAAAAAAAAAAAGGATAGCACCGAAACCCTTTATGTTAAACGTGTAATTCTTTCACTGAACGCCAGATGGTTAAAGTAAGTTTTGTTTTGGAGGGGACGTGACCTTGCTATGCGCACACTAGATGCGCAGTAGCCAAGGTCAGCCGGTGGCGCGCGCGCACCAATGAAGTCCTGACCTCACCCCTTTGGATTTTTTTCTGGGGGTACATTAAAAACATTGTGTATGCAGAAAAATTCGGGATTTGGAGCACCTGCGGGAGCAAATTTCTGCCGCAATCTTGACATATACTCCTGAAATGATTGCACGTACCAATCCAGCCATTGGGAAAGCGTGCGTTCAATGCTGATGTTGGTGGTCGGCCTGGCCTATATTTTTTCTCTACAGTCCCTGTTTCCTTAAACTGATTAAACCATCGAATGACAGCTTTGCAATCAGGTGCAGTTTGTCGGTCGGTGCAGCCATTGGCGCCCGCGCCGACCTTGGCTACTGCGCATCTAGTGTGCGCATAGCAAGGTCACGTTCCCTCCAAAACAAAACTTACTTTAACCATTCGTCGTTCAGTGAAAGAATTACGCGTTTAACATGAAGGGTTTCGGTGCTATCATTTTTTTTAAATGTTGGCATTATTTTTCGACGACCCTGTATATACAGGATGAAATGAAGAAATAGTAATCAATGAATAAGAAAGGTGAAAATATAAACTAAAAAAAGAAAAAGATTAGTTTCTTAAAGTTTTGATTCTAATCTTGCTGAATAACAGACCCAACCCCGAAATATCTAAGGAGCAGAGAAAATTATGGAGTGAACGAATGAAGAGGATCTGGGAAGACAAAAGAAGACTGGCCAGAAACCATTAAATTACACGTGGTCCACATTTGGCAAAATTTGGAAGCAAGAAGACATATTAAAAATCTAATAAATAAGTATTCGTTTAAGATATAAAATAATAGAATCAATTTGAAATAAAATAAAATAAAATGGATACGGTATTCTTACAAATATTTAAACATAATTTTCAAAAACACTCTGGAGATGCATTTTCGATCTGGCCAATGGAGCCGTGATGGATGGTTGTGATTTTGAAAAACTGGCAGATTGAATTGAGACTTCCATTTTCGACATCTACTGTACCAAATATAAAGCCACAATTGCCGGCCTATTCTCGTTGTAGTCGTTCATAACATGCTTATACACCTCTTACGGATCTAATTTATTTATGTATTTATCGTATGATGAATGTATGTACATATATACTATATATATACAGTATATATATATATAATTTCTGGACAAATGTGCATAGTCACAAGTTCGTATGATCTTAAAACTCTAGGTCTAGTTCTTTGACCCATTCAACTGCTTCATCCGATGTAAGATGAATGTCAATTATTGTTCTTTGAAAGATCGAAGAGGACAGTCAGCAACAATATGGTGGATTTCTGTGATAATGCAGTGCAGTCGCAATTTGCAGAGGTAGCCCATCCCCATTTGTGCAGTAGATAGCCACATCTGCCTTGTCCAGTTCGAATCCGGTTGATAATCCTCCACTGACGCCTGGGGAGATGGGATCCTTGTATCCGGTTACAAGGGTTGTCAACTAGATGTTTATTTACCACTGAAGACTGCTCCCTTTGGATTTGCCATGAGTTGTTAACTTGGAAGGAGCATCTTTCATGGTTGACTGCTGTACGCCATGATGGTTTCCTTCATTTCAAGCGTTGGTGTTCTGCTCGTGCAAGATCTTGTTGAATGGGTAGCTGGGGATTCTGCCGAATGTTTTTCCATACCTTTAGGAGAGCTTCTGATCTTCTTAGGACTGGAGGTGGAATGTTGCTGAGAACAGGCAGCCAAAGTGTGTTCGCGCTCCGAATACAACCCGTGATTATTCGCATTGCTTGATTGAGTTACACATCTATCTTCTTAGTGTGAACACTATTGATCCAGGTTGGACAGCAATATTCAGCAACAGAATATGATAAAGCTAAGGCAGTGGATCTTAGAACTTGAGTATTAGCTCCCCATGATGTACCAGCAAGTTTCTGAAGAATATTATTTCTGGTTTTGATTTTTGCAGCCGTATTTGAGAGATGCTGCTTGAAAGTCAGAGTCCTATCTAGTGTTATTCCCAAGTATTTTGGTATACTGCAGTACGGTAACAGTTGTCCCCTGAATCTGACTTCAGGATTGTAATTTGATTGCCTGTTGCATAGGTGGAATTCAGATACAACTGTTTTCTGAGAGTTTAGGCGGAGGCACCATTTCTTTAAGTATACATCCAAGGCTTCCAGATCAGTGGATACATTAGTTTCAGCATCAGAAAGTCAGAGCACTGAGTCACCAAACAAATGTCATCAGCATACATGAATTTTCTTGAAGATGTTTCAGGTAAGTCGTGTAAGTACAGACTGAAAAGGAGGGGAGCCAAGACAGAACCTTGAGGTAAACCATCCTTTAGTTTAAACACTCTGCTTCTGTCATTATCAGAGTAGATCTGAAAGTATCTATTGTTTAGCAAATTGTTAAGTAAGGCCGTAAGTTTACGACATGGGATAACACTCGCGAATTTCAATAGGAGACCTTCTCGCCAAACAGTATCATAGGCAGTTGATAGATCCAAAATAGCAGCCACACTTACAGAGTTCTTCTCAAACCCATTTTCAATGTGCGTAGTAAGAGACAGTACCTGATCGTTACAACTTCTTCCAGGCCTGAATCCTGCTTGTTCTATAGGAATGTGGTTATTGATTGTTTCAAAAATTCTATTATAAATCAGACGTTCAAAGAGTTTGTATTGTGCCCGTTTAGGAAAATGGAAGTACCGGTCATCATCCGACTAAATGCTCTGCTCAGGGCGTGTACAGTTATTCCCACTGCCTGGCCATGTACTCAGAATGTGAACTATAGGAAGGACGAGCACAAAAGGACTATAACACCAACTACTTTAAATTGATATCTTTAATTCACTCAAATATTTCCAAATATGAAGTCACAACATAAATATTGGTTGAAATTACCCTAAAACATAATTTTAAAAAAATATAATGACCCTTAGTCTATCTTGCTTCATTTCCAATGGATTCGTCATGATCCATTTGCTTACACTGATACTTTAGTCTTAGATATTCTAAATCTTATATTCCCCAAATTTAAGGGTTTTGAGTCACTTCAACTGAGTTCCGCCTGGTCAGGCTCGAACTCAGGATATTTAATTTTACTCTTACAATGCCTTCATTCGGCTATAATCTGAACTTATTATTCTTCACATTTATTTATCCTTTTAAATCTCTTTTTCCACACATTTGAAACACAAATTATCCCCCAAAACACAAATAACATTATTTACACATGAGTACCAATTACTTCTCCACTTCCATGCCAATTATATTTTATTGCAGCCATTGTGTCACTGAGAATTGGATGTTCAAGGGAGCCCGCACTCCCCGAAGTCCAATTCTATGATTTTTATCTTACCCGTATTTCTTTTCTTTAAGAGCATGGAACCAAAATTTTACATTTTTCAAAAATGCATTTATTATTATTATTATTTATATTCATTATTTCATTATTATTATTATTTGCATTCAGGATGAGCAATCCATGAATAATAATCATCTTTGGCAGGTATTCCTTCTGCGACTTTTTAATCCTTCAGATAAAACCACGAGGTCTTTATTAAGATATTATTTACCACAGTGACAGTTTTATGGCTTGGCCTGCGTGTGGCGCGACCGTCATTAGTCTCCCCTCGCCTCGAGTGAGACAACGAACCTCTTATAAACAACATAGCTTTCCGTTATCCGTATCTTGACCTAGCTCAATCTTTACCCATATGTTTTTAACATTCAAAGACAGACCACCTCTCCATTGAGACTCCAACAATTTTTATTCTATTCTTCATACGGACTACGATCAGTCCAATTATTCACATTATTTCGCGCTTCTTTCGGGATAATTATTCTCTGCTATTAGTATGACAAACAAACATAGTATTATTATGCTGTGATAGGCATTCCAAATACAAATGCTAACCAATATAAAAACGCCATGTTCTACCTGGCTGCAGAGGTCGGCCTAGCTCGCAAGAGGGAATCAATTTTCACCCTACCTCCGGCTACCCGCCTAGACAAAATATCATCTATCCAGTCTTACGATATTTTTTCATTCATGTGCTCCCTGGCATACATGAGAATTATACAATACTTGTGTGAGCATTTATTCTTTCACTCGAACACATTATGTGACTTTACCTTAGTCAACCGACGAATTTCCCATAGACTATAACAATTATCCGATACTCGCACGTTAATTCAATATTTTAAGCCCTAGCTTACATTTGGTCTAGCCCATTTTTGGCGACAATAATATTTCTTGGATACTCAATTCATTATTACTGTGGTCCAGATATCCTGGCGAGGATAAATGAATCTACTTTTCATTATTACATTTTCGTATTATTCCCTTTCGTTATTTTTGTGGTCTTGTATTATTATTATTATTATTATTATTATTATTTTCGTTAGGCCTTTCATTGCCTTTACTCGTGATGCTGAGGTCATTTGACATTACTTTTAATTTATATCATTTAACCGTATAAGGTTTATTTATTATTTTATCACTGACTTGGATTTTCATTGCATTACTTTAAATTTCTTTAAATTATCTTTCAATTTCTTAATTATTTACTTTCGCATTAACTTAAGTTGCTTTCATCCTCTATTGCGTTTACTTTGCTTAACAAACGTCACTGATTTCAATTACTTAGTTTATTTCTTTCGATAATACTTTGGTTCCATTACTTTATATGCTTACACGCACTTGGGTATTTTTTGTACAATATTTAATTCGTTACTAGGCCTCATGTTTACGGCCTTCCTCAATAAAAAGTGACACTTTAAAGCACTACTCACCGCTATCACTTTATCATTAATAATTTCACAATAATACATTTCGAATTATGGGTCCACAATGGCTAAATATATTTAATTCATTTTGGTACTCACCAACTCAGGATCTGCCGTTGTGAAGAATTTCACCCTCATGAGTTTTGACAAATACATTTTCACAACAATATGGCAACACATAACACACGTGATTTTTACCTGACGTGACATTGATATTTTTACACATAATGATTCTTGATAAAAACACTTTCACAGAATTTATATTAACTTTTAAAACAATAAACTTATACCTTTTCACACGTTTTCACTTTATAACTTTTTACTTTGTGACAATTCACACGTGTTAACCCTTGGGTTAAGTCCTATTTTAATATATATTTACAATTTCTTTACACACTGTGTAATAGTTCTTGTCGCATCTCAGAAACGCAAGCGATGACTTCCGATTGGTCTCCTGATGATGACTTCTCACCTCGATCTAGTTGCACGATCTGTCCTACGATGACTTCTAACTCGGACCCCAAGGTCTTGAATCAAAGTTCTGTAGTTTTATCCACGGTTTAAACTCACCGGTTTATTGACTTAACCTGGCTTCTCTTTTACAACGTTATGTTGTGAAACGATTGTAATTATCGACCTGTTATTTTATTTCAGCAAGGCTCGAAATGTTCCTGTTATTTGACAATGTTCGGTACTTCCACTTTTTACTGCGCATTCATTCTAAATGAAACGCGACTCTACTTTTACTTTTGGTACGCGGTCCTGTTATCTTACTGGCTTTTATTTACACCCATAGATGATGCTAGCGATACTTGTTTTAGCGATTGTGTTCGGACCTAACTTTCATTTCTGGTGCGTATTGTTCACCTATTCTCACAATTTTATAAAGGCGGAGTTCTTTCTACTTTCGGTAGCTTCTGCCTGGTCTCGAACCAGCTAACTTGTATTCTTGAAGATTTATAGTTCTTTCCGAAGCTACGTAACTTTCCCTGATGTCTTTGTGTCCCGTGTACTGAACTACCCGCCACGATCGGACACCAAACTGAATACTGTGAACCAGTATCGTGCTCCTTGGCGCCTACGGTAAACTGAATATACTGAAAATTGTTCTTTTCACTGATATGGCCCAACTTGGCGCTCACTGGCGATTCGTACTGGCGGTCTAGATACTGTGATCCAGCGTTGTGTTCGACTGGACTGACAAAACTGCACGTACTCTGAGGTAGCACCTCCGTCCCAACGGACTGAAAGACTGCCTATGATGTGATGCAGCACTCCTGAACATTGAGTCCACTGTAGACTGCATGTACTGAAAAATTGTTCTTTCCCGCCCTGATCGGGCCCAAACTTGGCGTAATGACGACTTGTACTTGTTGAAACTAGTTGTACAGTATGACCTCCCTGAGGTTCATACAACTGAATACGTTATGAGACAGCAACCTCCCTTAGGAGTGCTCTGTAAAACTGAATATGCTCCAGCCTCACGCCCCACTAGGCTGACGAAAACAATGTGTACTGTTAGTGATACAGCGTCGCACCCCTCCTGAGCTGACGAAAAACTGCATATGATGTGATGCAGCACTCCTGCACTGGGAGTCCACTGTGGACTGCATACCTTCTGCCTAAAGACTCGGCTATATATCGGGAACTTGCAAAAATAAACTAATTTGTTCTTCTTCTCAGAGCTATCTTTTGAACTTGACGTCGCACGTTATTGAAAAAATAACCATTATGTTCCCTAAAGTCTAAACGTTGCGTTCTCATCTTGTTTTCCGAAAATCGATCGTCTATTATTTTTAAATTAAATTTACAATGCTCCTCAGCTACGTGGGCGAGTTGGTTTTATTTTCTCCTTCCCAGGACCTCTCCATAGCCCCGCCTAATGACGTGACTGCTTCATAAGCACTTTTTCCCTGTGCCTTAGTTACTCAATTTTAATCTTAATTAATTCGTAACTCCCTGGATTATTCTGATTGACATGACAATATTTATGTAATTTTGCGTTATTTCCAAGAAAACTGTTTATTTCATAATTCTGCGGTGTTGGAACGCAATCCAGGGTTTTCATAAAAATGCTGATCTCAAACCTTCGCAGTGGTTCCCCTGCCTACCTGCTCTGATCGTTTCCTCACAGCATGACTGTGCTCGTGAATCATACACAGCTTGCATTTTGTGACTTCAGATAAGGCTGTTAATGCTCTGCGTCATTGCCTGAATCACTTCATATTTCCTCATGGCTAGCTTATGCGTAACTGAAAGTCTTACAGCTATTTTATATTTCTGGATTTATAATAACTTAGGTTCGAACCTTGCACCTCTTGGTCGGGCACAGTATGTGACACTTAAAAGTGCTATTGGACGATAGTTTTCAACTTTTGTGGGATCTTTGTTTGGTTTCAGTATGGCTATTAGTTTTGTTTCTTCACCAAAGATGGGATGTTTCCAGTTTGTAGGATATTTGAAAAGAAGTCGGTTAACCATCTTACTGTAGCTGGCCCACAGTGAGCCAGAAATTCAGGGTAAATTCCGTCAAATCCGGCTGCCTTACCAAGTTTCATACTTTTAATTTCATCTTTAGTTTCCTCTTCTAGGAATGGAATGGAGAATTCAGAAGACTGTATGGCTGCTCTTTTCTTGGTGTTCAACTGTGATTTGATCTCCCCTTTGGTTTGCTTGTCTTTTGCGTTCTTGGAAACTGATTCTAGATGTTTACCAAACTCATTCAAACTGATGTCAGTCATTGATCTTTTAGTTACATGGTTTGATGACCAGGCTTTCCTGCTAGAGTGGGTGTATTCTAGGCATTCTACTGTTTTATGCCAGATCTTTCTTCGACTCTCGTCCAGGAATTGGAGGAGACCTGTTTCACTGTCGGAATAATAATTTGTCTGAATGATTCTCTATATTATATGCTCTAAATAATTAGCGGAGCATTTCAATTAATTATCTATTGATTAATACAGCAATATTCTTACATTTTCACAAATGAGAAATGTTTAAACGCACACAAAGATACATGGGGTTAAAGACCACGGTGTTCAAAGTCACAGAATATATAAACAACAACAAAAACCCAGTACGGTGTTCCTTTTCCTAAAGCTGATACTGTAAGCCAGGTTTTAAAATAATTCTTGCCAGACAGTGGCATAACTAGGATTTGCTTCTGGAGGGGGATGAGTGGAGTCAAATTTGAAATAATTGTGTTGTTGGTTTTGTGTTTGTTGTTTTCTACTTATTTGCTTTGTGTTTTTGTTTTATTGTTTGTTTTCTGCTTTTGCTTTTGTTTTCGAAATGTTTTGTTTTTTGTTTGTTCTGTTGTTGTTTTTTTGGTTTGGATTTGATTTCTGCTTTTGATTTTGTTTTCGAATGTTGTTTTTCTCTTTCTGTTTTTTTTTGTGTGTTTGTGTTTGTCTGCTTTTGCTTTAGTTTGTGAATTTTGCTCTTTAATTTGTGTTCATTGGTTTTGGTTTTGTGTTTGATTTCTGCTTTTGCTTTTGTTGTTTGAATTTTGCTTTTTTGCTTTCAGTTTTGGTCATGCGTTTGTTTTTGCTTTTTTCTTTGAATGGGGGGCAAAATAAGACTATCAATGAAAGCAAACCTACACGTCTTCATTATGAACTCAATAGCATTTGCACCTCTCAATGTGCCTAACACTAACATTTCACACAAGCGAAGATAAATGTTCTCAAGATGGTTATTGTTTGTCATCAATCCAAAAATAGGCTTTTGTTATTTTTCAAAATGAAACTTCATCAAATTACGTTTTTTTTTAATATTTGGCTCTGAGGAGTATTGACCCCCTTAATCACCCCCGTAGTTACGCCACTGTTGCCAGATGTGATATAAAACTAGAATATTTTAGTCATTTCATGCGTAACAACAAATACAACCTGTTGCAATTAATTATTGATGGCATTAGGGGTCCAGGACGTAGCAAAATATCCTGGATAAAGAACTTAAGCCAGTGGTTTGGACTTAATCCAGTGTCGCTGTTTAGAAAAGCTATGGACAAACAACAGATCATGCTAGTAATTGAGGCTAAGGTCGGTAAGGTGTTCATAATATTAAGTTAGGAACCATATCGGTATTTGCTTGGAGTAGAACTGGGAATTAATGGAAAAATACTTCTAGGATGTCCGGAGTGGGAATCGAACCTACCTCTTCACAGTTCTTCCCCAAGTGACCAGGATAAAATTTCTTGACAGTCCCCAAAATCAAACCCGGACCTTATATTGACACCCAATAATGCTATCCATTACAGCTCAAAATAATCTAAATCCTTAACTCTACAGATGGTCTTACCCTGAAATTGTCGCTCATGAAGCAGTAAACTAAGGGGTTGACCAGGCTGTTGGCGTTAGCCAGCCAATGGCACGCCACGAACGACAGGGCGTACTTCGTCCTCTCGCTGTCATTGGTGTAGTAACCAAACTCTGGTATGAAGTAATAGAGGAGTAGAAACGTCTGAAGCGGCAGCCAGCACACAGCGAACAGCACGACTATCGCAACCAGCATCTTGATCACCTGCAGGGTAAGACGTTGATAATAGTAGTCTTAATGGGCCTAACATCTAGGTTATCTGCCCCTAATGGCTTTGGTGATCGTGAAAATGATGAAATGAACAATTACAACTAGAACAAACTTACGTACTAGACGAAGAAGGAGACGAAAATAAAAGGTATAACGGAAATAATCGACAGGGAAAAGAAATGCCCTCAACCCTCGAAGATTGAGAGCTAAAAGATTGGGATTGCTGGAAGGCATCTAGGAAAGGAAAAGTAAATGTTATGAAAACTAAATAAATTTCCTAAACAACCTCACAAATACAATACTGTACTCGGCTTAAGACAATAAATTGCAATAAGCCAAGAAGAAAAATTAACCTATTTACTTTAAAACTGTATGGACAAAACGGAGGCAGACAGGTTTTTCTCCGGGTACTCCGGTTTTCCCTGTCAAAATTTCATTCCAGCAACACTCTTCACCATCATTTCATTTCATCTGTCCTTCATTAAATCATTGCTACAGAGGAGTGCGTCAGGCCTCGGCAGCCGGCACAGTTCATATCCTCGCCGCTAGATGGGTGCTTCATCATTCCATTCCTGACCCGGTCGGAGACTGGAAGCAGGCTGTGGATTTTCATTTTAAAACTATACATGAACTACAGCCAATGGCCATAGCAGGGTATTTTAATTGAACACCCGTACGCTCCCAGCAAATTCAAATTTAAAGTAGTTCCAATTTTGGCTACCAGATGCCACTGTCACCGACACCTAGCGGCGAACGTTGGAACTTGATAGAGCTTTTTTAACCAAATAACTTACACATTTGGTTCTTTTACATGCCATAAATTTATGACGTGGGCCCACTGCCTTTACTTCCCCTCCGAAGGAAGGCATACGGTACTGAAGGATTCTAACGCTCTAAAAAGTCCGACGACGTTGGCCGGGTTTGAACCCGCAATATTGGGCATAGCAGTTCAGCATGCAACCAACTACGCCACCTAAGCCACAATCGTAATAAAATGTTAATTAACTTTCCAGGAAGAAGAGTGAAAGGAGGCTGGCCAAGAGGTACCAGACTGTCAACCAGATTGCTCGCAATCGTAACTGACAGAAATAGGGCTCCCACAAAGTGACTCCAAATATGGACTTTTGGAAGAACAATTCGCTGTACGCTAATCTATGACGTTTGAGAAAGTAAATACACAGGTCTACACGATTTTAGCCTATTTTCATTTATGAAAAAATAGGCTTATGAGACCACCTTTTGTCCGTGTGTCTGTCTGTCTGTGCGTGTGTGTGTGTGTGTGAGGATGTTTGTGTGCTAACCCCCCCCCCCTTAATAACTTCTAAACGGCCGGAGCGATTTCAATGAAACTCGGTAAGTTCATAGCACTATTCCGGGCGACCTCGACCGTGCCCTTCAAATTTTGTTACGTCTCACCAATCCAACATGGCGGCTGTGCGAACTATTTCACCAGCATTCAATATCTCCGAAACTATTACCGATATCACCCTGGAATTTTGTACGGTGATAAAGGGATGTACTAGAAGTTCACCTATGTGACCTTTGAAAAACTGGTAACTACAAAACCAACATGGTGGCCAAGCGAATTTGCGACTTTTAAATAGACGTTTCTCGCGATTTAACCAACCAAGCGCAATGAAACTTGGTACAGTATATGTTTATACACATTGTAATGCACCGACATCTAACTTCGTTCAATTGTTTACATAACCTAAAGATGGCGGCTGTGGGAAATATTTCACCGGTATTCTATATCTCTGAAACTATTAGCGGCATCAGCCACAAATTTTGTACGGAGATAAAGGGCACTACTAAAATGGTGGCTAAGCGAAGTTGAAAGTTTTAAATAGACTTTTCTCGCGATTTGATGATCCAAACGCAATGAAACTTGGTACAGCAAATATATATACACATTGTAATGTACTGATATCTAATTTCATTCATTTGATTATACAACCTCAAGATGGTGGCTGTGCGAATTTCGAAATTTAAGTTTTATTTCTAGTCGTCATGCGATCAACATTTGCATAATAAACGTACACAATAATCATCATCTAATAGTACATAACTCTATGGCCTACATATATTAAAATCCAACATGGCGACCATCCGATCTATTTAGACGGGTCTCAATATCTATTAATCTACTACTGCAATCAAACTGAAATTTTGTAAGTGTTTAGGGGATATAAGCGTATGCTCACCTATGGGACGTTCAATAACCTGGCGAGCACAAATCCAACATGGCGGCGACGCGAAATTTAAATATTCAAATGGATGTTCCTTGCGTTTTAACCATCCGAGCGCAGTGAAACTTTATACGGTATAGGTGCTTATACAAATTTTAATCGACTGGCATCTAATTCATTTAAATTATTTTCATAACCACAAGATGGCGGCTGAGGGAAATTTTAGAATCCCGCTGTGTCCTAATCGTGCGATTGAAGTTTGAATAAAACACTCTCACAATAATCTTCATGTAATAGCACATAAATCAAAGGCCTATAATATAAAAATCCAACATGGCGACCATCCAAAATATTTAGACGTTTCTCAATATCTACGAATCTATTACAGCAATCAAACTGACAATTTGTATGTTGACAGAGGCAATTAATATTAGTAGGATATATGAAAATAGGCTGTTTAGTTCTTCACGGAGCTACTTGTTCCTTCCTTGGGTTTGACTCTTATTTTACATGTAGGTACATTGTTCATCTAAATTCGGAAGTGCCATTAGTTTTTTCCTATCTTCTTCTTGCTCTCCTAAACCTGGCGGTTGGTGGGTAGCATGAATGTCTTCGTCCAAAGATCTTCTATCCTGAGCCCGCTGTTTGATCAGGTGGTACGGACATCTTCCTCCGATGTCATCAAAAACTCTTGGTCGTCCTCTTCCTGCCTTGCCTTCCATTTTCCCTTCAAGCAGTGTGATGCACCATGGTGAATGCCGAAGTAGGTGGCCGATCCAATTATTTCTTCTTTTTTTGATTGTTTCTGTCAGATTGATGATTTCCTCTGCTCTTCTTAGAACCTCTTCATTAGTTAGCCTTAGGGTCCAAGGTATCCGTAGCATTCGTCGCCAGCACCACATTTCAAATGCACATAATCGTTTCTTGTCGGCCTTCAATAGTGTCCAGGTTTCGCAACCATAGGTTGCAATGCTCCAAATGTAACTTTTAATGAAGTGTTTTTTGACTTGTAGGGATATGGCTTTGGATGTCAGGAGACTTCTCTTCTTGTTGAAAGCTTCTTTAGCCTGGGCTATTCGAGAGCGGATGTTCTTTTCACACCTCCCATCAGAAGTAATAATGCTTCCCAAGTACTTGAAAAGATTTACTTGAGCCACTCTTTCTCCTCCCAACCATACATTACTGTTCTGACTACCATCTCGACTACATTTCATTATCTTGGTTTTTGTTTTGTTAATCTTCATGTTCCATTTTGCCCTTAGATGATCATTTAATGTAATGCAATTTCTAGTTTTTTCTCATCATCTGCTATGAGGGCAATGTCATCTGCGAAACGTATTGTTTGGTACAATTCACCGTTTATTTTTATCCCATGTGTGCATGTTGTAGAAAATTATTTTATTGCTTCTTCTACTTACACATTGAAGAGCAGAGGTGAAAGACTGCACCCTTGTCTTACTCCTTTCCTAATTTCGCGGCCATTTGTTCCTTTCCAATAATTGCTGTCTGGTTCTTGTACAACTGGTAAATGATTTTCCGATCTCTGTAGTCCACGTTCAAGCTTTTAAGGGCTTTGAACATAATGTTCCAATTTACATTATCAAAAGCTTTCTCTATGTCAATGAAAGCAATGAGGATGTTTTTATTGATTGATATGGCCTTTTCAATAATTGTTCTCAGACTCAGGATTGCCTCCCTCGTTCCTCTATTTCTTCTGAACCCGAATTGATCTTCTGAGAGATTTTCTTCTATTCTCTTCTCCATGCGGTGGTAAACAATTCTTGTGAGTATTTTGGAAGCATGAGTTGTCAGGCTTAAGTTCTGTAATCTTGACATTTCAGTGCAAGGTTACTTTTTGCAATAGGTATCAGTACAGTTTTCTCAAAATCACCTGGTATTTCTCCTGTAGTATACATGTCATTTACAAGTTGATACAGAGAAGTTTTTGCCTTATCACCCAGTGTTTGTAGGATTCCGCCTGGGATTGAGTCTATTCCGGGTGCTTTCCTTTGTTTTAAATCGTTGAAATCTTTATCAAATTGCTCCCTAAATATATTGGGTCCAAGACCGTCTTGTTCAATATCAGCGTCTTTCTCTATTACATCGGGCGTGGTGGCTCAGCGGTCTAGCTGTATGCCTCTCACCAAGGCGGTGCCATGTCCTGTGGTTCAGATTCCACGTAAAAAAGGAGGTCCCGTGGCTCATGATCTCATGATTGACGGTCACGTTAAACTACAAGCTTCCTTCCTTCCTTGCTCTATTACATCGTCATCCAGTTGACCTTCATATAAGTCTTCTACATATTCTTTCCATCTTGTAGCTATCTTATCCTCTTCTATTATCGCAACTCCATTGTTGTCTTTTATTGTACTCGAGGGCTTTGTTAGGTAGATTTCATTAGAAAGCCCACTATTGCAATGGGTCCCATGTTTCTACTTCCGGAAAATTTCGACATATCTTCGCGTTTCACATCCCCCAGACCCCAAAACCACCGTCATTTCAAAAGTTTATATATAATTTATGTATGTATATATATATATATATATATATATATATATATATATACAGTGTGGTCCACCCGCCCCTTATTATTTAGTTTTATGAAACCCAACTAACACTGCATTTCCTCCGATGGTCGATATTCCTTTGCCCTCTGACTGTGTGACAGCAATGTAATTGGGTCATGGGTCTAGCAAAGAAATACCGACCTTAAACTTTTCTCCGCCAAATAGTATGGCCCATTCTACTAACATATGACTTATTGCTCCTTGAAATAACACACATACACGTAATACGATCGAATTAATAGCTTACGCCACGTGATCTGTAATAGTAGAAAGTTAAATCAACACCATAAACCGTGATTGAAGACTCTGAGATGGATTTAAACGTTTGAGGTGGACGGCTACAGTAACAACTGCAAGTGCAGCGCGCTTTCTACTATGCGCTGGTGGCCGTTGCGGTTAAAGCACGGCCGTAGACGGCGGGCGAAAATGGGTAGAGTAGTGCATCGAATCCAGTGGTAGGCATACTTTTTTTTTGATGAAAGCCCACGCTCCATTTTAGTTGGGATGTAACTACATTGCCACATTCATTCCCTTACATGTATTTTTGTGAAGAGTGGGTTGAATTTTCCTGATTTATAAAGAGAATACGACCGAATTGATAGCTTTTGCCACGTGACCTGTAATGGCAGAAAATTAAAAAAACTGTCATGGATATTAACATAACATATCGACGTGTCGCTCTGGAGGTCCAGGTTCGATTCCCAGTTCTGCCATGAAGTCTAATACTGGTCTGAGGGCTGAAATTGGATACACTCAGCTTTGTGAAGCAAATCTGAGAAGAGGTGGGTTCGATTCCCACCTCAGAACCCTGGAAGTGGTTCTCTGTGGTTTCCCACTTCTGCTCCAGGCTATTGCCGGGACGGTTTCTAACTTAAGGCCCCGGCCGCTTCCTTCCCCATCCTCACCTTAATTGATAATACATACATTATACAGACACCGCTATAGACAGGTTATCAGAGGAATTCTACACACACACCCAAGAACACGGGGCTAAATGACCGCGATGTTCTAGCCCCTCTAATGAAACAAGATTCTGATCGCCGGTATACGTATTCTTTAAAATTTTCCGTGGTATTATTTTGTTCGTCGCCTCCGTAGCGTAGCGGTCAGCATGGTTAGCTGCCGCCCCGGAGGTCCTGGGTTCGATTCCCGGCTCTGCCACGAAATTTGAAAAAGGGGTATGAGGACTGAAACGGGGTCTACTCAGCCTCGGGTGGTCCAAATGAGTAGAGGGGGTTCGATTCCCCCTCAGCCA
The DNA here is from genome assembly GCA_946902985.2 of Meconema thalassinum. NCBI lineage: Eukaryota > Metazoa > Arthropoda > Insecta > Orthoptera > Tettigoniidae > Meconema > Meconema thalassinum. The sequence continues at coordinate 170,427,844 of OX336396.1, forward strand.
TCCTCGAAGTGGTTTTCCGTGGTTTCCCACTTCGTCTTCGGGCAAATGCCGGGATGGTACCTTCTTAAACCGACTGTAGTGGCTACGCGCGCTAAAGCGCTGCGTTAGGTCAAGGGGCCAAGCTCTCTGCTGACTCGGTAGACGCGTGGGTTCGAGCCCCACCGTCGGCTGTCCTTGAAATGGTTTTCCGTGGTTTCCCATTTTCAACACCAGGCAAATGCTGGGACAGTACCTTCTGACAGGCCACGGCCGCTTTCTTCCCCATCCTTGCCCAGTTTCATTCGTCTTCATCCATTCCATCTCTCATCCCGACGCGCAGGTCGCCCACGGGCGTCGACTAGAAAGACCTGCACTCGGCCTCTCAGGAGGCTACACGACAAAAAAAACCTTCTTAAAGGCCACGGCCGCCTCCTTCCCTCTTCCTTGCCTATCCATCCTCACCATCCCTTACCTTCCCTCATGAGGTCCCTGTTCGCTTTGCAGGTGAGGCCGCCTGGGCGAGGTGCCAATCCCACCTCACCAGTTGTATCCCTTCCGATTCGATGTTCCCAGCTCTAGGACACTGCCCGTAGAGGCGGTAGTGGTGAGTTCCCTCGCTGAGTCCGTGGGTTCCACCAACCTGGAGGGTAAACGACTAATATATATATATATATATATATATATATATTCGAACATAAATATTCATACATATCTGTCGAGATTTCGCAAGTTTTATGTACTGTGCCACTGCGCGAGCGATTGCGAATGGGGTGGCAACAGGATGGGGCCCCACCTCACGGATCATTAGTCGTCAGGAACCATCTTCATGATACATATCCAAATAAATGGATAGGAAGAGGAGGACCCTTTCACTGGCCTGCAAGATCACCCGATCTTACCCCACTTGACTTCTTCCTGTGGGGTCACTTAAAGCAGGTAGTATATGCACATGAGCCTGAAGATCCTGACCACCTTCGGCAACTAATCACCGAGGCATGCCAAGCTGTTACACCTCAGATGTTACAGCGTGCAAGACTGTCTGTAATACGTCGTGCTGAAATCTGCATCAACCAAGGTGATCAATATTTCGAACACTTGCTACACTGAATATGCAGAGTACTTTGCCTTATTCCTATAGGGGGGTGTGGTGACGCAGCGGTCAAGCTCTTCGCCTCTCACCAACGCCATGTCCTGTGGTTCGAATTCACCTAAAATGGAGATCCCGTGGCTTTTGATCGCGAGATTAACGGTCACGCTAAACTACAAGCTTTCTTCCTACATACCATTATGTCATCGTCTAACCTGCCTACGTAGCATCGAATAAAAACTGTCCTTTTCAGGACCAAATAAAAGTTCATTCATTGAAACAGGTAGATATGTGTCCGTAGTGCAGCTACTGTAAACGGCATTAAGCAAAAAAAAAACTTATTTGCCTTGGGATCGAACCTGCTACATTGCAGCATGGCTGACGTTACAGCAGACAAGAACGATTTAACCATCTTAGCTACCGTGAGCCGATGTGGTATACTGTCACGTATTGAGTCTATTTGTAGTCCTCCATTTGTAGACACTTCATGTCTTTCGTAAGGCAGTGTTGTTTGGATGTGTCGATTTACACATTCGTTATAGTTGATGGCATTGAAATAATACTGCTGCCAATAATTTCGACTTTATTCGCGAGCATGAACTCAACCGTAAAGCTGTACTAGGCCAAGTACTAATGTTTTTAGGACGACTATGATATACGCGTTAGTTGGGTTGCCTTCCTCCAAAAAAAATAAGGGGCTGGTGGACCACACTGTATATAATATATATGTATATATGTATATCAGTTTCTTGTGGACACGATAACTGCCGTAATTTTGCACCAATCACTTCGAATTTTTTACATAATATGTATCTCCTTAAAATCTCGGTCGAGTTCGTTAATGGGCAAAATCGGTCTAAGGGGGTGAAAATGGGAGGCTTTTTTCGAAAAAGTGAAATATCGCTATAACTCTCTTAATATCTGAAATATTGAATCCATTCAAAGTTCATACTATGTGTCGGCCAAGGCCCTAAAATGTATGTTTGAAAAGTTTTTTGATAGCACCAACCATTGGCCAAAGGGGTGGGAAAAAGTGGGTTTTTCGGGAAACATTAATCATATCTCTGTTAATAGGCACAATATCAAAACCGTACAAAATGGACAATATTCCTCCAATAATTACCTAAAACGTTTGTCTGAAATAATTTTTGATATGACCCACCATTACGCCACGGGGTGAGCAAAATGATTTAAATTATAAGAAAATGCTAAGTGCCAAGAGAGGTTACCATGACAACTTTACTTTTAATTGATAAGGGCTGAGCCATCAGCAGTTGCTATGACAACGCCACTGCACGACATAACATTCAGTTTTCCATCTGTCTGTGGGAAGCGACTTCGGTATCGGAACTGGTAGCATGCTAAACTTCTATGTCCAAGGTCGCGGGTTCAAACCCGGCTGAAGTCGTCGGATTTACTAAGAACGCTAAAAAAAACTGAGTTTGCTTTCCTTTGGAGGGGAAGTTCCAACGTTCGTTGCGAGTTGATGGTTCCGGTGGCATCTAGTAGCCAAGTTCACAGCTAGGTGTCGTTGATGGTAGTATTTTTAATTATGTAGCCTATTTTAGGTAGATTTCATCAGAAAGCTAACTATTGCAATTTAGGTAGATTTCATCAGAAAGCTAATCATTGCAATGGGTGCCATGTTTCGACTTCCGGAAAATTTCGACATATCCTCGCGTTTCACACCCCCCAGACCCCCAAACCACCGTCAGTTCAAAAGTTTATATATATATATATATATATCAGTTTCTTGTGGACACGATAACTGCCGTAATTTTGCACCAATCACTTTGAATGTTTTGCATAATATATATCCCCTTAAAATCTCGGTCGAGTTCGTTAATGGGCAAAATTGGTTGAAACCGGGGGGGGGGGGGCTTTTTTTTTTTTTTTGAAAAAGTGAAATATCGCTATAACTCTCTTAATACGTGAAATATCGAATCCATTCAAAGTTCATAATATGTGTCGGATAAGTGCCAACAATTTATGTTTGAAAAGTTTTTGATAGCACCAAACATTGGCCAAAGGGGTGGAAAAAGTGGGTTTTTCGGGAAACATTAATCATATCTCTCTTAATAGGCACAATATCAAAACCGTACAAAATGGAAATTATTCCCCTAATAATTACCTAAAACTTTGTCTGAAAGAATTTTTGATCTGACCTACCATTACGCCAAGGGATGAGAAAAATGATTTCGGAATTAAAGAAAATGCCAAGTGCCATCAGAAGTTACCATGACAACGCTTCTTAATTGATGATGGATGAGCTATCAGAGGTTGCCAAGACAACGCCATCGCACGAGATCACATTCATTTTTCCATCTGACTCTGTGGGAAGCGGCTAACTGGTAGCATGCTGAACTTATAAGCCCAAGGTCGCTGGTTCAAAGCCGGCCAAAGTCGTCGGATTTTCTAAGAGCGCTAAAAATCCCTCAGCATGCTTTCCTTTGGAGGGCAAGTTCCAACGTTCGTTGCAAGTTGCTGGTTGCGGTGGCATCTAGTAGCCAAGTTCACAGCTAGGTGTCGTTGACGTTAGTATATGGTAACAAATTAGGAACTACTACTTAAAATTGACCGTCTGCAGACCTTACCTGAATTACAGACTAATACAGTCATCACAATTAACACCGTTTATCAGATTCTACACACACCCAGTGTACACGGAGTTACATGACCACGTTGCCGCAGCCCCTAAACTGAGGAACCAACAAAAATTTCTGCGGGAGATAAAATTTTGCGTGAAGAAGTAACAGACTGTCAGATAGTTACACATGAGTTCCAAACCTTGCAGAAGGACAGTGTGATCACAAGTATAAAAATGAACCCCAAATGACAAGAAGGTTACCATCACCATAAGACAATAAAATGATAAAAATATGCATACAAAAACGAAAAAAAAGTTAATTAACCTCCAAATGTAAAATACTCTCTTGCAATCAATGAGGTCTGATCCTCCCACGAAAACCTGCATATTTTGCCTATTATAGCCTATCCCCTAGTTTGCCAGGTGAAATCTACCTCCAAGGCTTGTAGATTCTTCTTTCTTCTTTTCCAAAACACTTTTCTGCTGTATCAACTATTTGCCCCTTGATTTCTTCCCACTTTTCTTGGATATTATGTCCGCTCAGTCCCTCAGGATCAAACTTGTCATCAGTAACTTCCTTGAACTTTTTAATTGCTTCGGTGCTTTTCATTGCTTTACTCAAGTTCCATTTTGGTGTGGGTCTTTCTATTTTTTTTCTTTTTGAGTTTTAGTTGACTCGTCATCAGCACAAGGTTGTGATCAGAGTCGACATCAGCTCCAGGGTAGCTTTTGCTAAGTTTTACTTGATTTCGATATCTTTCTCTGACTAGTATATAATCTAGTTTATATCTATTTCCATTTCCTGGCATTGTCCATGTGTATCTTCTTCTCTTTGGTTGACTAAATAACGTATTTGTGATTACAAGTGAGTGACTTTGACAGAATTCAATGAGTCTATTTCCTCTTTCGTTTCTGGATCCCAAACCAAAGTTCCCTACCGTGGTAACTTCTCTACCTTCTCCAACTACTGCATTCATATCTCCCATGATAATGAGAGTTTCCTCATCCTTGAACTTCAGCAGCATTTCTTCCATTGCTCATACACTTCCTCTACTTCATCATCTGTGTACGGTGAGGTGGGCATGTACAGTTGAATTAAAACTGTATCTCTAGGTTCTGTCTTTAACTTCATGAGAAACATTCTTTCATTATATCCCCATATAGCTGTCACTCTCTGTCCTATTTGCTTTGACAAAATAAATGCAACAACTCCTGCTCCATCTGAGCATCCAGAGCATAAAACTCTGAATTCTCCGCTCCATAAATCTCCGTTATCTGGCCACCTTACCTCACTCAGTCCCAACACATCTCTTTCTAGTAGTTTCACTTCATTCTTCACATTTTCCAGCTTGCCACATTTCTTCAAAGATCCCACATTCAATATACCTATTTTGAACTTCGTCTTCTCCTGCATCCCCCTCCGGAGATCCGAATAGGGGACTATTCCGGAATAGTTTACGTTTGAAGACATCATCATGCATTCATTCCTGGGATATCATAAAGATCTTTAATGTGGTGGTGACCCGGTGCCTTCCACATTCTGATGCCGTTGACCAATCTTGGCTCATCCGCCTTTAGGGACGATTTCTCTTCCCATGGACAACAGAATGCCGAAATCATCTACCCGCTCCTCCGCCCTCCAAGAGGTCGTTGGCACTTGGTAGAGGAGGGACCTCTTATACCGGAGGTCATTCGGTATCAACAACAAACACAGAATCCTGAACAGGGAAACGATATCCTTAATGGCATGCCTAGGCACGACGTTCAGGTAATCTTTAAGCTGCTGCATCCTTCTTACGCCTTTCTGGCCGTTCAAAGTAAGCTCACTGCTCTTATGCCTGGACCGCCGTTGAGGACTTTAATTGAAACAAATAATTACAAAATAGCTAGGACCATATGTTAATAAAGGATATATATCAAAGAAAGATCATATAAAATTGGTAATAATTCAGAAGGTAGGGATCATCATCTACTACAAGGAGGAAGGATGTGTACATAACCTAAATTTTAATCGTTGATTGTCAACTGTATAGATCTGTCACTTCACACAAACGTGCGGGTTGTCATGGACATTATACAGAAGGTGGTATAGGCCCGTGTGCTCTTCCTCATTGAATACAAAGAACTACGAAATATCAAATCAATGCAAGATAATCAACATGTCGGCAAGTTTGGACACAAAAACATACAGAATGGTTCACTTGAGTGAACTTGCATAATGAGAGCACAGATTGATGAGATAACAAGAACTGGCACTGGATACTCATTAAAAAGCTGTGAAAACACACGATGATTCCTTAAAACAACATAAAACAACTTCAAACGACAAAACTGCGGCAGCACCACATCCCTAGATCTTATCATGGCCCTCTGTCACATATCAATTTTTTATAATTGCAGTAATTTTGATTAACAACATATTGCAAAATTTCACTATATCTCTACTGTTGGCTGATAAAACATGATGATCCTACTAGAATGAACAAGAGAAAAAGCAGTATGAGAAGCTTTGCATCCAAGCGGCAACGGTTCCATTGACTTTGTGGAGGCCATGAGCGAAGAGCTCTTCGGAGAACTTAAAGTTATTTGATTGATTCTTTACTCTGTGCGAGTTTTGTGTGCTTTTCTTTCTGTTGGCATAAAGAGTTTTTCAAGAAGGAATAAAAGGTTTCCAGTTACCAGCATCAGATATAATTTATTATAATGCCTAATCCTAGTACCTAAATTGGTGACCCCGACGTGTTGTCGTGCAACGGAGAAGAAATACCAGGTCAGTCATTACAGATACGACCAGTGTCTCAAAACGACGCACCCGTGGCTCATGATCTCGCGATTAACGGTCACGTTAAACTACAAACTTGCTTGCTTCAAAACGACGCGGAGATAGCCCATGTCGCAGTAAAAAAATTCCTCTCGGCACGCCGGAAGGCGGAGGTAGATTTCACCGGGCAAACTAGGGGATAGGCTATAATAGGCAAAATATGCAGGTTTTCGAAGGAGTATCAGACCTCATTTATTGCGAGAAAGTATTTTACAATTGGAGGTTTGTTAACATTTTTCGTCTTTCTATGCATATTTTTAACATTTTACTGTCTTATGGGGGCCTCCGTGGCTTAGGCGGCAGCACGCCGGCCTCTCACCGCTGGGTCCGTGGTTCAAATCCCGGTCACTCCATGTGAGATCTGTGCCGGACAAAACGGAGGCAGACAGGTTTTTCTCCGGGTACTCCGGTTTTCCCTGTCACAATTTCATTCCAGCGACACTCTCCACTATCATTTCATTTCATCTGTCATTCATTTAATCATTGCCCCAGAGGAGTGCGACAGGCTTCGGCAGCCAGCACACTTCATATCCTCGCCGCTAGATGGGGGCTTCATTCATTCCATTCCTGACCCGGTCGGAGACTGGAAGCAGGCTGTGGATTTTCATTTTTCACTGTCTTATGGAGATGGTAACCTTCTTGTCATTTGGGGTTCATTTTTATACTTGTGATCACACTGTCCTTATGCAAGGTTTGGAACTAATGTGTAACTATCTAACAGTCTGTTACTTCTTCGCGCAAAATTTTATCTCCCGCAGAGATGTTGGTTGGTTCCTCAGTTTAGGGGCTGCGACAAGGTGGTCATGTAACCCCGTGTACATTGGGTGTGTGTAGAATCTGTCTGATAAACGGTGTTATTTGTGATGACTGTATTAGTCTGTAATTCAGGTAAGGTCTGCAGACGGACAATTTTAAGTAGTAGTACCTAACTTTGTACCAAATACTAACGTCAACGACACCTAGCTGTGAACTTGGCTGCTAGATGCCACCGCAACCAGCAACTTGCAACGAACGTTGTAATTTCCCCTCCGAAGGAAAGCATGCTGACGGATTTTTAGCGCTCTTAGAAAATACGGCGACTTTGGCCGGCTTTGAACCAGCGACCTTGGGCATAGAAGTTCAGCATGCTACCAGTTAGCCGCTTCCCTCATAGTCAGATGGAACAAGAAGTTCCGTGACGAAATAAAGAGCCTACTTTTCATAAAATTAAGATTCATGCCAAATATTAATCTACAGTATATGAACCTATCTAGAATAATGATGAAATTAAGTGGGTAATATCGAAATGTCTTAATTAGTTCGAAATAAGGTATACTAGACATAATGTAGCCTAATAGAGCAATACAGTTGGCAGCTCTGGTGACTGAATATATTCTTACTTCCATCTCCTAAGGTACAGAATACAAAATGTGGTTGAAGTCCAAAGGACGTTACATGGATTTAGACATTGGATCTATTAGTACACGTAAAAGCATGTTGGCAACAATGTCATGCGAGTGCTGGTCAGAAATAATCTGAAATATTATATCTTTTTGTGCCAATTTTGGATGAAATCCATTTGTTGGTATAGAAGTTACATATATTTAAAAATTGGCCCTATCAGCAGGCTTAGAATCATGTTGGTAGAACTGACGTATATAAGTTACTCCAAATTAAAGTAAAATGTCAGGTAATATACGTGTGCATAGTTTAGAGCTGTCGGCTTGCATACTTTCTGATATATTGGTATTTTGATACAAAATAGAGAGCAATTATTAACAGTTGGCAGCCCTGGTGGCTCTTAAGAATACACTCAGTCATATCTGTTTATGTACACATATTACATACAAAATTTGGTTGAAATCCAATTGATAGTGTAGAAGTTATATGCATAATTGGACTTATCAGAAGGCCTAAAATTATTTTGGCAACACTGTTATGTATGGCCACCTGGAAATTAAACTGAAATAGTATTATCTACATGTGTGCCAATTTTAGAATAGCTCCCATGTATACCTTCCAAGATATCCAACATGGAGCTCAAATTTCTAGTGCGTTTTTTTTAGCAGTTGGTAGCACTGACATCTTTTTCAAATATGGGCCTGTGATATTCCGGTATACATCTTTACTCATACTAAATTTGGTTTCGATTGCTGCAGCCGTTTAGGAGTTGATTGGGGGGGGGGACACACACATAGCCAGCCAGACAGACAGAAGGACATACATACATACAGACAGACAGACAGACGGACAGACACATTTTCCCGGATATATCTCATAAGTCTACTTTTTCCTCATTTTTGAAAAGTGTGAAAAGTAGGCTAAAATGAATGTGATCTCGTCAATGGCGTTGTCTTGGCAACCTCGGATAGATCATCCCTCATTAATTTAAAAGCGTTGTTATGGTAACCTCTGATGGCACTTGGCATTTTTTTACATTCCGAAATCATTTTTCTCATCCCTTGGCGTAATGGTGGGTCATATCAAAAATTCTTTCAGACAAAAGTTTTAGGTAATTATTAGGGGAATATTTTCCATTTCGTACGGTTTTGATATTGTGCCTATTAAGAGAGATATGATTAATGTTTCCCGAAAAACCCACTTTTTTCCACCCCTTTGGTCAATGGTTGGTGCTATCAAAAAACTTATTTGGCATAAAGTTTTGACACTTATCCGACACATATTATGAACTTTGAATGGATTCGATATTTCACGTATTAAGAGAGTTATAGCGAAATTTCACTTTTTCGAAAAAAGACCCCCATTTTCACCCCCTTCGACCGATTTTGCCCATTAACGAACTCGACCGAGATTTTATAGGGATACATGTTATGTAAAAAATTCAAAGTGATTGGTACAAAATTACGGCAGTTACCGTGTCCACAAGAAACTTATATATATATATACATATATATATATATATATATATATATATATATACAGTATATATATATATAGATAGATAGATGGATACATATATACATAAATTATATATAAACTTTTGAACTGACGGTGGTTTTAGGGTCTGGGGGATGTGAAACGCGAAGATATGTCGAAATTTTCCAGAAGTCGAAACATGGTACCCATTGCAATAGTTAGCTTTCTAATGAAATCTACCTAAAATTCCTCCTATCTGGCGCAAGAACGTCAAGGTTTGGGCCATGGAAATAGAAGCGCAGTTTGCTATAGCAGGGATAACGGCTGAACTTTCCAAGTTCAGTCATGTGCTAGGTGCGTTAGATGCCGATGTAGCTGAATTAATATCTGATTTTCTGTGCAAGCCCCTGTCCAATACGCCTTTCTCCGACTTGAAAAAACGGCTTGTCCAAGAGTTCGAAGAATCGGAGGGACGTAAAGTTAACAAGCTTCTGACTGAATTAGACTTAGGAGACACGAAACCGCCCCAATTGCTTAGAGAAATGAGAAATTTGACTGGAACACAAGTTAAGGACGATTTCTTACGCACGATATTTATCCAGCGGCTACCCGTCAATGTGCGTTCTATATTAGCGTCAAGTAGTACTATGTTGGACAATTTGGCAATAATGGCCGACAAAATAATGGAATTTTCAGCTCCCACACACAACATATACAGTACCAAGCCACGCAGTAAAGTATTAGAGACCAACCTAACCTCAACTTAGAAACAGACAGACTTTCACGCCTTGAAGCGCAGATTTCTCAGTTAACTTTATGTGTCAACGAACTGAGAACCAGATCTCAATCTAGATCGCCAGACTCAAGGTCACGTTCCAAAACACCAACAAGTAGATATAACCCAAACAAATCATTTTGCTGGTATCATTTTAAGTTTGGAGATAGAGCTAAGAAATGCTCTAGCCCTTGCTCCTATCGTTGCAACGTCAGCGCGCCGGAAAACTAGCTCGCTCCCCACTGGACGCGGCATGTGATCGGAGCTTGGTATCGCACCGCTTGTTTATTATTGATAAATTAACTGGCTACAAATTCCTTATAGATTCAGGAGCTGATATCTCCGTACTCCCTACATCTTTCAAGGAACAAGGGCAAGTGTCAAAAAGGCAACTGTATGCAGCCAATGGCAGTCCAATCAAAACATATGGCGAGCGACTTCTCAAACTAGATTTAGGTTTACGCAGACATTTCTGTTGGAATTTTCTGATAGCAGAAGTACAAACACCTATAATAGGTGCTGATTTTATCCACAATATCAACCTGCTAATCGACCTGAAAAACAGATGTGTCAGAGACAGTACGACTAACCTCTCCTCACCAGCTACCTTGATCAAAACAGAAGTGATCGAATCACTCCATACCATCCCTCCATATCAAAAGTACGCTGAAATTATCAAAGAGTTCCCTGAACTCCTGAAAGAACGAATCAATGTTTCAAGTCTACATTCCAGTGTGATGCACCCTATCATAACAACTGGACATACAGTCTCAGCTAAGGTACGGCGATTACCACCAAAGAAACTTGCAGCTGCCAAGGCAGAATTTCAGCAGATGATCGATATGGGAATCTGTCGATCTTCGAACAGCTGTTGGGCAAGTCCTCTCCTCCTTGTACCCAAAAAGAGATGGATCTTGGCGTCCATGTGGTGATTATATCGGGCATTGAACAACATCACTCAACCTGATCGCTACCCAATGCCCAATATACAAGACTTCAACAGTCAGCTGGATGCAACAAAAATATTTTCCAAGATCGATCTCCTTCGCGCATACCATCCCATACCAGTTCATCCTGACGATATTCCGAAGACTGCAGTGATAACCCCCATCGGACTGTTTGAATTTATTTCCTTACCGTTTGGATTACGCAATGCAGCACAGACCTTTCAGAGATATATGGATAACATTCTATGAGATTTTGATTTCACCTACTGCTACATCGATGATATACTCATAGCTTCCTCCAGTGAAGATGAACATAAACGGCACCTGTATTTATTATTTGAGTGCCTCAGTCAGTTCAATATTAATATCAATATTAGCAAATGCATCTTTGGAGTGACAGAAGTGCCATTTCTTGGTTACCTTATCTCTGCCAATGGTATCCTTCCATTCCCAGATCGCGTACAAACAATCAAAGACTATCCACTAACGGAAACAATCCAAGACTTGCGTCGTTTCTTAGGACTAATCAACTTCTATCGTCGAGCACTTCCTCATGCAGCCAATATGCAGGCTAAACTCTTTGGCATCACTCACGGAGCAAAGAAGAACGACAAAAGAAAAATTACTTGGACAAATGAACTTCAAACGATATACTCAGATTTGAAGACCAGTCTTGTTAATGCAGCTCTTCTCGCACATCCTTCCTATGAACTACCGTTGGTTTTGATGGTCGACGCTTCTGACTTTGCTATGGGTGCTTCACTTCACCAAGTTAGAGGAGATATTCTCCAACCCTTATCGTTCTTTTCAAAGAAACTCAGTGACACACAGAATAACTACTTGACTTATGACAGAGAACTTCTTGCTGTGTATTCAGCTGTCAAACATTTCAAACATATGCTAGAAGGTAGAGAATTCCCAATCTACACGGATCATAAACCTTTGACGTTAATGTTTAATCAACGATCCGACAAAGCTACCCCTCGGCAACTTCGCCACATGAGCTTTATAGGGCAGTTCACCACTGACATTAAGTATGTGGAAGGAACAAATAACTCGGCTGCTGACGCTTGTTCTCGAATTTCTTCCATCAGTATTCCTTTACGCTTTACTACGGAGGAGATTGCCAAAGCTCAAGCTACAGATGAGGAATTGAAACATCTGCAGCAATCAAGCGCATGTTCTCTGAAATTCCAGGTGTTTCCTTTACCCAATAACCATGAACTTATCTGTGACAATTCCATCGGCAAGCTCAGACCAATCATCCCTACTGAATTTCGTCATCGCATATTTGAGTCCATCCACAACCTGTCACATCCTGGGGTGAAAGGATCGATCAAACTCATCCAACAACGATACGTATGGCCGTCGATGAAAAAGGATATCAAGTTATGGGCATCATCATGCGTCCCTTGCCAGCGATCAAAAGTCTGGCGTCATACACACAGCGCTATCGGGCTATATGAGCAAGTCACAGAACGATTCAGCCACGTCAACATTGACATTGTTGGACCTCTTCCATTTTCCCAAGGTTACTCATATGTACTCACCATGATCGACCGGTTCTCACGGTGGCCTGAAGCAGTTCCAATAAAAGACATTACCGCAGAAACAATTGCATCCACCATACTCTTAAACTGGATTGCCCGTTTCGAAGTTCCCAATACAATCACTACTGATCGTGGACGACAATTTGACTGTGAACTCTTTAGATGTCTTACGCAATCACTTGGCGTCCAACATATCAAAACTACAGCATACCACCCAGCAGCAAACGGGATGATTGAAGGCTGGCATCGGCAATTGAAATCATCTCTGAAAGTTCACCTAACAAGCGACTGGGTCCCCAAACTTCCATTAGTTCTGCTAGGACTGAGATCCTACATCATCCCCAATCACAACACAACTCCAGCAGAGATGTCCTATGGAACACCAATTGAACTACCTTCAGACTTCTTCAATGGACCTTCAAATACAGAAGATATTCCAACTTTCTTATACTAGCTGAAAGAACAAACCAGGACACTTCAACCTGTGCAATCAGAGCACCACTCTGGCAACAAGATATTTGTTCACCCAGAACTAATGAAGTGTGAATACGTGTATATTCGGCAGGATGGATACCGAGTCCTCTGCAACCAGTGTACAACGGACCATATCGTGTTCAGTCAAGGAATAACAAACATTTCAATATTGAGACCCCATCAGGCTCACAAACAGTGTCCATAGATCGACTTAAGCCAGCATTCCTTCTTAAGGAACCCCAATCTACGTCAACGGACCTGCCGCAACATCTTAACCTCCGGATCCAGCTACTCCTCTGAAACATCCTGAGCCTCTTCCCAGTGTCACCACAAGAGTTGGCAGACGAGTGACATTCCCTCGTCACTTCCTTAGCGTTACCACTGGGGAGGGAGTGTGTGGAGGCCATGAGCGAAGAGCTCTTTAGAGATCTTAAAGTTCTTTGATTGATTCTTTACTCTGTGCGAGTTTTGTGTGCTTTTATTTCTGTTGGCATAAAAAGTTTTGCAAGAAGGAATACAATGTTTCCAGTCACCAGCATCAGATATAATTTATTATAATACCTAATCCTAATACCTAAAACTTAATCATACAAGTGAACACGAACAGGTTTTTTCTTTGATATGTATTTGTTACAATATGTCTAATGTGATTATTATTTTCATGTACTAAACTTTACCTGAGGGGCAGATGACCTCGTAGTTTCGCCCAATAACAATAACAATAACTAAAACTAAACTCTGCCTGCTATAAAGAAACAATACAATGCAGATTTTCAAGTTCACGTATCTTGTAATGATTTCTTTAATATGTAGCTTTTTAAAAACGTGTTGTGATACAGGAACATGGAAGAAATTTCCTTAATTCATACACTTTCAATGTACAATATCAGTTATTGAATCCAAAACAGGTCTCCAAAAAATTTATTTTGTAGACCTGTGATATCTATGTTAGCAGCATTGTTTCAGTCCAAAACCTTTCTCCAAAGAATGTACCGGTTACGTGATTTTTAGTGGTTGAAGTAAGGTGATTATGTCAATATTTTTTTCAAAAATCTACCCAAAAAAAAAGAAAGACTCATGTATTTCTTGGTTTTGCAAGTCCATTATGTTGGACACCGGAAAGACTTCCAAGTTGAGTGATTAATATAAGCATTGTGCATGAAACACTGACCTTTTTCTTTGCGCGTAGTTGCACCAAGTCGCGGCTTGGATCCGCATTCCCTGGTGTCACCCGGAACCACATTCGTATCACAATGGAGGAATAGGTGTAGCCGATTACCAGGAGTGGCAGCGCGAACGTCACGATGAACACAGCTACTGTGTAGATCTTACTGTAGACAGGGGAGTCCCAGTATTCCTGGCACGACCAGAGCAGTCTGTAATAATTATAATAATAATAATAATAATTCCTCAAGTAAATAGTTTCAAATACTTACAGGGGAGCGGATGGCGTGGTTAAATTCTAATCTAGTTGAAATTCAGTACACAATATTCCTACAAAGTTGTACAATGACTTTGTTAGTGAAAACCAGACGGGCCACTTTCAATTTTGAACTCCAAAACCTTCTGGGCGACGGCGTGAGGGAGGAGGTGGGAAGAGGTAAAGCTGACCTTGAATCCTAGCAGCACGCGATAGCTCGCGGCCACCACGCAGCTGCCTGCGATGCTGCGTTCCATTCCCCACCTTAAACATTCCCCTCATTCCGTCACTCCCGTATCAGTTCGGTAGGGCTATGCAAAACAAAAGTGGTGTTTTGGATGAACAGGTTCAATATATATATATATATATTTTTAACTGTACCAGACGATATTGTTTTACTCTTGGATTCAGGTGACTTCGGTGGCGTAGTCGGTAGCATGCTGAGCTTCTATGCCCAAGATCGCGGGTTCAAATCCGGCCGAAGTCGTCGGAATTTTTAAGAGCGTTAAAAATCCCTCAGTATGCCTTCCTTCGGAGGGGAAGTAAAGCTGGCGGTCCCTTGTCATAGATTCATGGCATGTTAAAGAACCTTCAACTAATTACACCTGTGAGAAGCTAAATTGTATAGGTTAAGAATGTAAACAACGCTCTTAAGTTCCTACGTTCATTGCCAAGAGCCGACTGCGGTGACGTCTGGTAGCTAAGATATGAACTAGTAGTCGATGACGGTGGCGTTTGGCGGCAAAAGTAGGAACTACTTGAAAATTGATCGTCTGCGTCCTTACTTGAATTAAAACATATACACACACTAATACAGTCATCACAATTAACAACGGTCATCAGACAGATTCTACACACACCCAAAGTACACGGGGCTACATGACCGCGTTTTCGCAGCCCCTAAACTTAAGAACCAGCCAACCAACTCTTGGATTCGTGGACAGCACAAAGTGAAGCAAATATATTAGCGTCAAAACCCGCCAACACAACTATTATTGTTAAAACTATTCGCCAGGGAGCTCCTGGAATGAGTCAGCCGTTATATGTGCTTGGTTTCCGGATATGGAAACAATTTCTTCGTTTTTTATGACCTGATTGTATTATGCAATTTCGAGATTAACATTCATTTGCACAACAATATTTTAGAAACCCAATCATTGATCGACAGTAGGATAAATAAGGCGTTTCTGGCGCAGTGGCTAATGGGCAAGATGGCCACCGCGCGCAACCAGCCCTATATTATTCTTATGGAGGGGTCAGTCAGAGCTGGCGCAGTGGCTAATGGGCAAGATGGCCGCCGCGCCATGAGACCGTGAATGACGTCACAGAGAGAGGTCGGCCGTGTAGTTGCTAAATGGAATATTTATTATTATTATTATTATTAGGTAATTATTGATTGATCATGTGCAATCCAGACCAGCTTTATATTGTCAACCACTTGGTGTAGAGGCTAGTAATCTTGAATGTCACCACGGAGGCCCGGGTTCAATTCCTGGCTCTGACAAGAAATTTAATTTCTGGTCTCACGAGCGGAACGGGGTACACTCAGTCTTGTAAGGTAAAAGTAAGAAGAGGCGGGTTTTAAGTCATACCTCTGCCATTCAGCCTAACCCAACTTTATTTGGCCTCACCTAACCTAACCTAACTTCAAAGTGAGAGCAAAAAGTGGGAGCAAAAAGTGGGAGCAAAAAAGTGGGAGCAAATATATAAGCATGAAGTGGGAACAAATGTGACAACACAAATAATAAACTTAGTTATAACCTAACCTAACCATACCTAACGTAACTTTACCTAACCTAACCCAACCTAACCTAACTTCAAAGTAAGAGGAAATATCAGAGCAGAAAGTGCTAGCAAAAAAGTGAGAGCAAGAAAAAGGGAGAGTAAAAAGTAAGAACAAAAATTGTCAGCAAAAAAGTAAGAACAAATGTGAGACCACAAGTAATAAACTTAGTTATAGCCTAACCTAACTTTACCTAACCTAACCTAACATACCCCCCCCCCCCCAAAAAAAACTCATTTTAAGATTTAAATTAATACCTGTAAGATTTTCTATTATTTACATTTTTGATTTTACAGTTTTGATTTTTTCATTTTAGTTTTTAGATTTTTAGATTTTTAGATTTTGATTTTACCTTTTTAACATTTTACATTTTAGATTGTAAATTTTAGATTTTAGTGTTTTGATTGTACATTTTTTGATTTTACATTTTACATTTTAGATTTTCCGAAAAGAGTAAACTACAAGGTCACATACCTAACCTCAGTTTACCTAACCAAACATGTTCTCACCTAACTCTACCTAACCTAACTTTACCTAACCTAACCTTTAAAGCTAGGCCAAAGGCTAATCAACACACCCAAAATATATAAGGGCACACACAACTATCTTTATGCTAGTCTTATAGAGAGTAAGGTAAAGCTAACACTTGCACTGTGACTACTGTGCAAGATGTTCGCTACGCACAACCAGCTTAGGATTACAAAGTCAGTTAAGTTTTAAAAAGTAAAAGCTTTTATTCATTTTATTTTATTTTATTTTGTTGTTTACACATTTGTCAATTTCCCAATTTCCCATTTCCAGTTTTAAAAAATGTTAGTTTTAAGTTTTCGAATTTCATGATATTGAGACATGGATTTTCAATTTTGTCAATATGGAAACATGGATTTTCCAATTTTGTTGTTTACATGTTTTTGATTTAGTCCATGTACAAAGTTCATTTTGCATTAAGAGTGAAAAGAAGTGGATAGTAATAAAAATGTCCAAGCAGTGTTCATACAATATTTTTATTAATTTTAAATATATTTACACTATTTTCACATAATACATTGTCTTTTTTGTCATAAACTGTAGAGTTGGTTTTATTTTTTTATTTTTAATTGTTAAATATGAATACCATTTTCTTTCTTTTATTTGCTTTTTTTAAATTTTTGTAGTGCTATTGTTTTTAAATTGTTTGTTTCATGTATTTGCTATATACAGATAGAGGATTTTGATATTCAAAAGTTAACTCTTTAAGCATGGTCAATGATTGAGTAACAATGGAAAATATTCGTAAAAGAATAGACATACGTCTTGTGACTGACAGCAAAAAGCAGAAAAGCTAATAGCAAAGCCTACATTTATCGACAGAACAATTTATGGTCCTAACCTAGCTGCTTTCCACATGGCTAAACGAAACATTGTATTCAATAAGCCTATATATATTGGAATGTGTATACTGGATATTTCAAAAACTCTCATGTATTCCCACCACTATGATGTCCTGCTACCCTATTATGGCATGGACAATCTTAAACTTATGTATATGGATACTGACTCGTTCATTTATTTGGTTAACAACCAAGATGTATATCAAGACAAGTTGGATTTCCTAGAACACCTGGACACATCTGATTATCCTACTAATCACATATGTTACTCTACATCAAACAAGAAAACGTTGGGGAAATTTAAAGACGAGGCTTGTGGACAAATTATTAAAGTATTTGTTTGGCTTAGTGCTAAAATGTATGCATTAGACATAAATGGTAAATAAATCAAAAAGATTAAAGGTATTGGCAGAGGTGTTGTCAAAAATTGTATAAGCTTTCAAGATTATAAGGATTGTGTCATGAAAATCAATGTAAAAAGAATACCAAAGAACATTATCGCTTCTAAACAACATGACATGTCATCTATAAGACTAAACAAAATTGCTTTGTGTCCTGGTGATGATAAAAGAGTAATTGATTCGAATGGTATAGGTACACATGCCTATGGTCATTACTCAATCATTGACCATGCTTAAAGAGTTAAGTTTCGAATATCAAAATCCTCTATCTGTATATAGCAAATACATGAAACAAACAATTTATAAACAATAGAACTACAAAAAAAAGCAAATAAAAGAAAGAAAATGGTATTCATATTTAACAATTAAAAATAAAAAAATAAAACCAACTCTACAATTTATGACAAAAAGACAATGTATTATGTGAAAATAGTGTAAATATATTTAAAATGAATAAAAATATTGTATGAACACTGCTTGGACATTTTTAATTACTACCCACTTCTTTTCACTCCTAATGCAAAATGAACTTTGTACGTGGACTAAATCAAAAACGTGTAAACAACAAAATTGGAAAATCCATGTTTCCATATTGACAAAATTGAAAATCCATGTCTCAATATCATGAAATGTCTCGGAGGTCACACCGTGATGAAGGAGAAGAACTACAATAAATATACACATGTGCTCCTATGGATCATCGAAGGCATAAAGAATGCCCTACCTCTTTTCCCAACAGAGACACTAAGCAGTTATAGCGTCATCATACTGCCTGAAACATTTTTAACAGAGCATTTCAACATTCAAGGATACTACGGGACGCATTCATTCGCCCGCCAGACCGAAGGAAGACCAGCAGGAGGGGTCTCCATCTTTCTCAAACCGAATTTAGGAACAATAAAAGAAATAATAAAAAAAGAAAACACAATTATAGTAAAAATCACCCTACTATCAATCATAGGCATATATGCTCAACCACAAATGTCAATAGAGGACATAACCGAAAGAATAACAGAGGTCTTATCGCAAACAAAATTAGATGATAGAGTAATCTTCGCAGGGGACATAAACGCAAGAATAGACAAACCAACCATTAAAACGGAACTGATTAAGGAGACACTGGAAGAAGCAGGCTATGTCCTTATTAATATCCCCAATATGAAGACATACATTGCCCCGAATGGAACCAGCGCCATAGATCTAGTCTTCTACAGAGGAACAGACATTAAAAACCTCAGTCAAAAAGCACTATGGACTTCAGCCATGGCCCCAATTAGGAAACATCTACCAATCTCGACTACCTTTGAAATCTTCTGCCAAGACCAACTACCCATACCGTCAAGGAATAAAATATCCAGGAAACTAGATATAGTGAAACTAGGGCATATCAGCGAAGAAATAGATAAAGCAAAACAATTAATTCAATGACATGAATTAACTGAAGCAGTGGAAATATGTACAAGAACCCTTCAATCATGTTCAACTCAAACGAAAGTAAGGATATCACAACCATGGTTCAATAAAGACTGTTATAATGAACGGAAAAAGACCCTGCTAGCACTACATCGAGCGAAGGACACATCGGAACCGAATCACCTGGTAGAATACGCCGAACAAAGAAGGAAATATAAATCCCTAATCAAAAAGAGGAGAACGGATTATATTGAAGATGATGCCAAGAGACGTTCAAAATGACCCATTCCTAATGCTTAGGAAACCAAAATCACCAGTAACGAGCAATATCTCCATGGAAACGTGGGAAAACCATTTCAGAAGCATTCTCAATCATCAATACCAGTCAACAGCGTTTGAATTAACTCCAGTAACAATGACAGTAAATTACACCCCCATAACAAGACAGGAAATTATTGATCCAATAACAACAGCAAAAAATGGAAAAGCCCCCGGTCCTGACAGCATCTGCAATGAACACCTAAAAGACTCGCTGCCTGTCATGCTAGACAACTGGGTAGAACTATTCAACACATGCATACTCACTGGGGAAATCCCAGAGCAATGGAGGTCGTCAACAATCAAAGTGATGTTGAAGAAAGGAGAAACTGATGACGCTGATTCATACCGAGGTATAGCTCTCGAAAATACATCCTTCAAAGTATTCATGAAAATCTTAACAAACAGGCTTACAGAAGAAATAGATTTCCAGATACCGGAGAGTCAATTCGGCTTCCAAAAGGGAAGAAGCACATTACATGCCGTGAAATATCTAATTGAACAAGCCCAGGATACAATGAGGCACCCAGGAAAGAAATACTTTGTGGTCTTCGTAGACTACCGTAAGGCTTTTGACCTCATTGACAGAACGACGCTCGTCCGGAAACTCAATCACCTACTAGGGGCTACACATCCGTTAGTAATCATAATCTCGAATATTATCAGATATAACTATGTCCAAATATCAGATAGCATAGCCCTATCCAAAAACATAACCCAAACAACGGAATCCTACAAGGAGATCCAATCAGCCCAATATTATTCAACATCATGACAGCAGATATCACAGAAGTAATCATAGATACATCAGCATCACGTTTACTTTATGCGGACGACATGGCAATAGGTTCAGAAAACATAGAAGAGCTCCAAGAGGTCCTCAACAGGCTCACATCATGGACAGAAAGAAATGGCCTACAAATTAACCACAGAAAAAAAAAAACAGATGACCTTCAGGAAAGGAGGAAGGCATTCACTTAAAAACACAATGACTCTTCACAACAAACCACTAGAAGTAGTGCCGAAATTCAAGTACCTCGGAGTCACCCTCCAAACTACTCTAACATCCTACAATATCCACGTTAAAGAAAGAGCGGCCGCAGCAATAAAAGCCATGTACCACATCGAACAACCTCAACAAATATCATTGGGTACAGCAATGCTACTGTTCAGAACAGCCATATCACCAATAACAACCTATGGGAAGGCATTACCTGGGAAAAACTCACACTCAGCGACCTGATGATAATAGAAAAAGTCAAGGCCCGATATCTTAAGAGGATTTTAGGCATAGGAAAGTCTGCCCCTTCAAGGTTGACATATGTATTAACTAAGAAGGACTACTTCATCGACGACATCAAAATACAGTTTTACCTACCAAACACCAAAGCCTATGAGAATGCACGCCGAACCTTAAATGAGAAACGAAATGCCATTTGGTCCGACTTATACTCCACAGATGCCATAATGACAGAAGAGTGGAAACAAGCTAATTACGAGCTACGACATGTAATAACACGTTACGCCACCCATGGATTTCACTACAGATTTTGCAAAACCAAGAATTTCCACCAACCGAATAAAGACTGTGTGTGTGACCTGTGCAACGATCATTGTGAAAGGTACAACGCACAAAACTGCAAAATGAGGACAACCTCAATAATAAGACTGGCATTAGCATAATTGATCATTTATGTACAAATATGTATTTGCACATTGTGCGCTTTTCTTTTAATAATAATATCATGAAATTCGAAAACATAAAACTAACATATTTTTAAAACTGGAAATGGGAAATTGGGAAATTGACAAATGTGTAAACAACAAAATGAAAATAAAATAAAATGAATAAAAGCTTTTACTTTTTAAAACTTAACTGACTTTGTAATCCTAAGCTGGTTGTGCGTAGCGAACATCTTGCACAGTAGTCACAGTACAAGTGTTAGCTTTACCTTACTCTCTATAAGACTAGCATAAAGATAGTTGTGTGTGCCCTTACATACTTTGGGTGTGTTGATTAGCCTTTGGCCTAGCTTTAACGGTTAGGTTAGGTAAAGTTAGGTTAGGTAGAGTTAGGTGAGGACATGTTTGGTTAGGTAAACTGAGGTTAGGTTAGGTATGTGACCTTGTAGTTTACTCTTTTCGGAAAATCTAAAATGTAAAATGTAAAATCAAAAAATGTACAATCAAAACACTAAAATCTAAAATCTACAATCTAAAATGTAAAATGTTAAAAATGTAATATCAAAATCTAAAAATCTAAAAACTAAAATGAAAAAATCAAAAATGTAAAATCAAAAATGTAAAAAATAGAAAATCTTACAGGTATTAATTTAAATCTTAAAATGAGGTTTTTGGGGGGTGGGGTTATTTTAGGTTAGGTTAGGTAAAGTTAGGTTAGGCTATAACTAAGTTTATTATTTGTGGTCTCACATTTGCTCTTTCTTTTTTGCTGACACTTTTTGTTCTTACTTTTTACTCTCCCTTTTTCTTGCTGTCACTTTTTTGCTAGCACTTTTTGCTCTGATATTTCCTCTTACTTTGAAGTTAGGTTAGGTTGGGTTAGGTTAGGTAAAGTTAGGTTAGGTAAGGTTAGGTTAGGTTAGGATATAACTAAGTTTATTATTTGTGTTGTCACATTTGTTCCCACTTTATGCTTATTATATTTGCTTCCACTTTCTTGCTCCCACTGTTTTGCTCCCACTTTTGTCTCCCACTTTTTGCTCTCACTTTGAAGTTAGGTTAGGTTTGGTTAGGTTAGGTGAGGTTAAATAAAGTTGGGTTAGGCTGAATGGCAGAGATATGAATTAAAACCCGCCTTTTCTTACTTTTGCCTTACAAGACTGAGTGTACCCCGTTCCGCTCGTGAGACCAAAAATTAAATTTCTTGGCAGAGCCAGGAATCGAACCCGGGCCTCCGCGGTGACATTCAAGATTACTAGCCACTACACCAAGTGGTTGACAATATAAAGCTGGTCTGGATTGCACATGATCAATCAATAATTACCTCATAATAATAATAATAAATATTCCCTTTAACAACTACACGGCCGACCTCTCTCTGTGACGTCATTCACGGTCTCATGGCGCGGCGGCCATCTTGCCCATTAGCCTCTGCGCCAGAACCGCCTTATTTATCCTACTATCGACAACCAACTATATTCTACGCGGTTTCGTAACATATGGATGTATAGTTGGTACAAATCCGCCAACACAACTCGCATGCTTTGTGATCCCCGTTCACTTTTGTTTCAAGGATGGTGCTATCCGAAATACTTGCGATTTGTGTACAAAAGAAAGTGTTGTAAGGTGCACGTGGTGCAAGCAGTCTCTTTGTATTGACCACTTTTTCGTTAGCATACATTGTTGCAAGGATTACAAAGAGTAAAAGAGGAAAGAAATTAACAGTCGTTTTATTTATTTACAGTATGGCCAACCGCAAAACATCATATTATGTTGCATTCTATACTCTACTCGAGAGGTTAGAAGTATGAGCTGAGGGGAACGTTTAAGGTGGGGAATTCAAAGCAGCACGGAAGGTCGCTGCCTGTTGCCTGGAGCCATCGCGTGCTGCTAGGATTCAAGGTCAGCTTTACCTCTTCCCACCTCCTCGCTCATGCCGTCCCCTGGCAGGTTTTGGTGTTGAATATTCGCGTTCAAAATTGAAAGTGGCCCGTGCGGATTCCACTACGGCATTGTACAACTTTGTAGGAATATTGTGTACTGAATTTCAACCAGATTAGAATTTTATATCGCAATCCATTAATTCCCTTGTTAACTGAAACCATACAGCCATCTGGATTAAGTCGTGAAGCAAACAAGGAGAGAATCTGTAAATTACAAGAAGCCTATAGAATCATCAGGGACAGATACGACAAAAAATCAATATCTGGACTAAAAATTTAAACACTATAACACGATAATTCAACCTGGAGCATTATACACATCAGAGACCCTTATCATTAGAGGCAGATCACTAAATAAACATTTAGAAAAATAAGAAAGGAAAATCTTCAGGAAAATCTTTGGCCCAGTATGCATAGCGGGAGCGTGGATGAAAATGAGGTTTCACGAACTTTACTTCGTTACTCTATCCACCCATCTGATCGTCAATATTCTCCTATAACACCACATTTCAAATGCATCTCTTCTATTCTCTCAACAAGATGTTCAGTAAAGAACATATAGCCTACTTTCTCCTAAATGCATGGGTATTGTTATAACTCTTTGTCCTTTTCAAGGAGTATAATTGAATGTTGGTTGTAGTAGCTTGTTGAAATACAACGTGCTATAGGGATATTAAACATGAATATGAGGTGCCCATTGCTAGTGCTACCTCTGTAAAAAAATCATTCAATTCTGTTTCACCGTGTTTGAATTGATCTGGGGAATGGATTTGCACACATACATGGCCGCTATTTGCAAACTATTGGGCTGATGACCTTGTAGTCAGTCATAAGATGCTTTCCACAAAAAGGCATGTTGTTGCAAAATCCGGTAGAGATCAAATTAATAGGATGGTCGAAATTTGATTTAAGCTTTTCATATTTGGGTGGCCGTCATTCCGTTTCCGTCAAGATGGCGGCGATATAAAACATGACACTGAGGTGCCTTTTGCTAGTGCTACCTCTGAACCAAATTTCGTTCAATTCGGTTTCACCGTGTTTGAATTGATAGGGGGAATCGATTTGCACACATACTTGGCCACCATCTGCAAACTATTGGGCTGATGATCTAGCAGTTTGGTCAGAATATGCTTCCCACATAAGGATTTGTTGTTGCAAAATTTGGTAGAGACTAGATTATTAGGTTGGTCGTAATTACATTTTAGCCTTTAACATTTGGGTGGCCGCGATTACGTTTCCGTCAAGATGGCGGTGATATAAAACATGACACTGAGGTGGCCTTTTCTAGTGCTACCTCTGTACCAAATTTCGTTCCGTTCGGTTTCACCGTGTTCGAATTAATAGGGGAATCGATTTTCACACAAAGATGGCCGCCATCCACTAAATATTAGGCTAATGACCTATTAGTTTGGTCAAAGGATGCTCCCTCCATAATGGTATGTTGATGCAAAATTTGGTAGAGATCGGATGATTAGGTTAATCGTAATTTGATTTAGGCTTTGAACATTTGGGTGGCCGCCATTACGTTTCCGTCACGATGGCGGCGATATAAAACATGACACTGGGGTGCCCTTTGCTAGTGCTACCTCTCTTCCAAATTTCATTCCATTCGGTTTCACCGTGTTCGAATTAATAGGGGTAATCGATTTTGACACAAAGATGGCCGCCATCCGCAAACTATTAGGCTAATGACCTATTAGATTTTTCAAATGATGCTCCCTCCATAAAGGTATGTTGTTGCAAAATTTGGTAGAGATCGGACGATTAGGTTAGTCGTAATTTGATTTAAGCTTTGAACATTTGTGTGGCCGCCATTACGTTTCCGTCAAGATGGCGTCGATATAAAACATGACACTGGGGTGCCCTTTGCTAGTACTACCTCTGTACCAAATTTCGTTCCATTCGGTTTCACCGTGTTCGAATTAATAGGGGCAATCGATTTTCACACAAAGATGGCCGCTGTCCGCAAACTATTAGGCTGATGACCTACTAGTTTGGTCAAAGGATGCTGCCCCCATAAAGGTATGTTGTTGCAAAATTTGGTAGAGATCGGATGATTAGGTTAGTCGTAATTTGATTTAAGCTTTGAACATTTGTGTGGCCGCCATTACTTTTTCGTCAAGATGGCGGCGATATAATACATGACACTGAGGTGTCCTTTGCTAGTGCTACCTTTGTACCAAATTTCGTTCAATTTGCGCTCACCGTGTTCGAATTGATAGGGGGGGGGGACAGACATTCAGAGTACACACACACACACAGACTCACACACACACATACACACACACAGACAGACAGACACACTTTTTTTCGCCCTGTAGTGATCTCATAAGTCTACTTTCATTTTTTGCAAAAATCGAAAGTAGGCTAAAAATGACGTTCTAGTACCTAAATCTATATTTGAAATCAACAGATTTCTTATCGGTAGAAATTCTTTCCTTGCCAGAGCCAAACTACTTTTTATATCCTCTTTGCTTCGTCCATCACTGGTTATTTTGCTTCCTAAGTAACAGAAGTCCCCTACTTCCTTTAGCTTTTTACCTGCCGTCAACAGGGGTTTCTGATTTATTTCGACTGCTTTCCATTATTTTGGTTTACATTTATTGTTTTTCATCATGAATTCCTTCCTCAAGACGGAGTCCATACCATTCAAATATACGAGGGCAGATCAAAAAATAAGTTGCACTTCCCAGTTATGGCCATTTATTACACCACCCATACAACAGCAACACGCCTATAACGACATACAATGTAACGTCACTTTTCCACATAGTTTCCAAGCGACTCCAAACATTTCTGCGAACGCACAATCAACTTGTCGATGCCAGATGCATAGAAAGTTCCTCCAGCGTTCTGCAACCACACGGAGACAGCGGCCTTCACCTCCTCATCGGTCTGGAAACGTCAACCACCGATCTCCGTTTTGAGCTTACCGAACAGATGAAAGTCACATGGCGTGCAGCAAACCCTCCATGTCAAAGAACACTGTCGCCATAACCTTACCGGCTGAAGGTTGAACTTTGGCCTTCTTTCGTTGTGGTGATGAGGGGAGCACCCATTCCATTGATGTTCTCTTCGTTTCGGGGGTGAAGTGATGGACCCACGTTTCATCGCCTGTGACGATTCGCCGCAGAAACCCGTTGCACGTGGGATTCATGCCGAAAGGAACGACGATCAACACGGCGTCGTATTGTCAAACGTTGCACTGGTTGCATAAGCGATTAAAGTGAGGCGCCGGAGGAAATTGAGCGCCGGTATGATTTTGTTGCACGATAACGCAACACCTCACAAGGCCCGCCAAACGAGCGAACTGCTGCAGCGTTTCAAGTAGGAGGTCTGGCAACAAACACCCTACAGTCCCGACCTAGCGCCTTGTGACTTTCATCTGTTCGGTAATCTCAAAACGGAGCTCGGTGGTCGACGTTTCCAGACCGATGAGGAGGTGAAGTCCGCTGTCTCCGTGTGGTTGCAGAACGCTGGAGGAACTTTCTATGCATCCGGCATCGACAAGTTGATTGTGCGTTCGCAGAAAAGTTTGGAGTCTCTTGAAAACTATGTGGAAAAGTGGCGTTACATTGTATGTGGTTATAGAAGTGTTGCTGTTGTATAGGTGGTGTAATAAATGGCCATAACTGGGAAATGCAACTTACTTTTTGATCTGCCCTCGTATATAACGTGGCCTGCCCTTAGCCAGGTCTACACTCAGCAGCTCTCCATGCATTCCTGTCTTCAACCGTTTTCTTTGTTTGGTAGTAATTTCGTGCTATCTTGACACTGTCCACCAACTGCTACCTTCTCAGTCCTCTTCCTCTCTTTCCATTTACTGATACTTCGAGAGCATCCCTCAGCGAACACTCTATTCGCAGCCAGTGCCCAAGCCAGATCCTCTTCCTTGTATGGATGGTGTGTAACAGCCTCCAACTCGCTCCAATAGGCTACCTCCTCATTCCGGACCCTTTCCACCCAGGATATCCTTTCCATCCTCCACCATAACTACATTTCAAACGCTTCTAGTCTTCTTTCACCATCCTTCCTTAGCGTCCAGGTCTCGGCTCCGTATAGTGCATTCAAATACTCTTGTCAATAGGTTAAGATGACAATGTCATCAACAAATCTCAGAGTTGAAATTAGTTTATCATTTTAAATGATCTTGTCGACTTCGTCGTTACGCTGAGATCTGGCGTTACGTTACGGTGACGGGACGAAATGTACCCAGATGCACTGAGGGGTGTGACGTCATTGTACTGCTTGGTGCATGTGTTCCCCGACAATCTCTACTTCGTTAGTATAAGACAAAACTCCCCGATTCTTGGATGTCACGGGTAATCTCGAGAACCACTGGATGGATTTTGATGCGGTTTTCACCAATCTGTAAAGGATATCTTGAGGAAAGATTCTGTAGAAAATAATTTATGTATGATCAAAGGAAGCCAAGCAGTAACGATTTCAGTGAAAATGTCGAAAACAAACTTGGCATCCGTGCGCTTCTTAAGCTTACGCTGGGCAAACCGTTAAAAATATCAATATACTATGAGCGTAAGAATTGGTCAGCATGAAAAGTTCAACAAAAAAGTCCGCGACAGCATATCTCTATCTTCAATACATCGCCCACTATAGGTGTTTTTAGACTGGATGGAAGAGGCACGTCCCCGCGCGCTCTGGTGAGCGTGACGGCATGCCGCGCGCTCTGGTGAGCGTGACGGCATGCCGCGCGCTTGACCTTGCTTTGCCCTCGGTTTGCACTTGCCGTTCGCGAGTAATTTGAAACAAGATAAGCAAGATAAATACTATGCAGATAATTTTCTAACATGTCAAGAGTCTTTGGCTCCGAGCGAAGCTAGAAGCCTCCAGCCTTTCTAGCATTTTTCAGCATTTGTAGCAATTAAAACGATACAAAGTCTAGTCTTTCAGACTGACTGTCACTTTTTTTCCTTGAATCTTTACTCCAACTATAAATTTCTCTTTAATTTCCTTCATTGTTTGGTCAATGTATAGAAGGTATGCGCAGCATATGCTCCCCACTAATTATACGAGCATGGCATTCCATGTAAAACCAATGAAGGTACTCCAGTGAAGACTACCTGAGTACTTTTGTGAGATCGAAAACTATTTGTAACCCTAATTAAATATATAACCAGTGTGTTCATTAATTTGATTTTAGTCAATAATTTGTGTGAAATTTTGAGCTCTTTAATATTTTAGCAAATTATTCTGAGCCAAATGGGTTCTTTCTAATCCACTTTTCTGTGAAAAATTATCACACTTTTTTCTCAATAATATAAAAATATTTGTATACGGAAAACATTCACGCAAGTCAGTTTCTTTAAATGAGCCATGTTTAAGATGTTTTTATAGCTAAAAAATCCCCACACAGGTCATGGAGGCCCTGGGAGAAGTGGAAGGTAGAGGCTCCCACTCTTTGTGACATCAGCACTAGATGGGATGTAGGCCGGTCGTCTTTGCTCCCAGGAATTGCCCTGGTACTCATTTCTGGTGTAGGCCCAGTGAACCTCAGAGATATATCCGTTTCCGAAAATGGTAGTCTTTTTCTAAAATCTGCTACCCAGGTTGGGATCGAACCCACTCCCTTTCAGTTGGAAGCTCAGCGCCTCTACAGACTGCGCTACGCAGCCCTCATTCTAATAGCTAAGC
Source organism: Meconema thalassinum (assembly GCA_946902985.2). NCBI lineage: Eukaryota > Metazoa > Arthropoda > Insecta > Orthoptera > Tettigoniidae > Meconema > Meconema thalassinum. Next base: position 170,456,903 of record OX336396.1, read on the forward strand.
GATTATAACTATGCAACATTGACTATACATAAATATTTACAATCCAGTAGCATCAACAATTGTGAGTGGTTAAGTGGCAGAGCTCCCTCACTTCCGAATTTCATTGTTTTATTTGCATAATTAACGCCCACATTAGAGCACATAAATCAAATCAAATATATTGTTACGTGCCACCCCCTAGTGACACTTTTGTTAACTGGATTACGGTGGGTTGAAGCACAACACAGATTGTTCCTTTAAAGAAATAATTAATTTTATTGCGGCCAGAAAGATACACTACTCATCAGCAAATACAAGCAATTGAAACCTTACTCCAGTTTCCTCAAGTCTCTTGCTTATGGAGAGCTCTTGCTCCCTTACACTTGTCAACAGTTAATCCTCTCGCTAATGAGTCTGGTGGCCTTGACAGAACTACATGCAACTCTTCCTTTTGTACACAAATTACAGTTACTTACGATAGCCTTCTACACGCTGCTTCGCTGTTCACGAGCTGGGAAACAATATCACTGGATTTCGTAACTCGCACGGCACTTCACAATATCTCTGACGCTCAGTGAAATCACACTCACTCAAAACACAGGCAGTCCCCTGTATGCTTCTCACTTCTTCGCTGTCAAGAGAAAAGGCTTCACTAGGGGTTTCGCAAGTCACCACAATTCTGTCGCTCAGGATAAATGTTCGCACTAGCTCGTAAAACACAACTCTGCTTGACAGGTGGCTCTTATATAGCAGGCCGGTGACTCAATAAATGCTTCTAGACCCATCCAGGGTTCACGGCTTCTCGAGGTTTCCTTCACTGGTTGAGTCACGAATATTCTGGACCATCCCTTTGTCCTAGTAGTCCTGTTGCATAAGGCGTACGCAATACACTGAGGCAGGGCACAGCCCAGCCCTGGGGCAGTTGTGACTCATGCGGCGAGCGATGACACTAACTCACAGCCGTAACAATATTTAAGTCATCTAAGAATCGGCAGGGAATTTACTTGTCATCATAGGGCATGGTGGCGCAGTGGTCAAGCTGTTGGCCTCTCACCAAGGTGGACTGGGTTCGATTCCCGGTCAATCCATGTGAGATTTTCGAAGTGAAATATCATGTCCAGTGGTTCGAATTCCACGTAAAAAGGAGGTCCCGTGGCTCATAATCACAAGATTCACGGTCACGTAAACCTACAATCTTCCTTCCTTCCTCCTTGTCGTCATCTTGCTCCTCTCGCAAAACTTCTTCATTCTGGCTGACCTGCCTGCAATTTCATTATCAGATATGACATATGGTTTTCATTGCTTAGTTTTTACTGTAAGTCTTATATCGGAGCTATTTTTAACCAACTTTCATTTATGAATAAATAGGCTTTTGAGATCACCTTTTGTCCGTGTGTATGTGTATGTACGTGCGTGTGTTTCTCCTTAATAACTTCTAAACGGCTGGAGCGATTTCAATCAAACTCGGTAAGGTCATAGTACTATATTGGCCGACTCCGTCCGTGCCCTTCAAATTTTATTACGTAATCACCAATCCAACATGGTGGCTTTGCGAAATATTTTACCGGCATTCAATATCTCCGAAACTTGTACTCATATCACCCTGACAGTTTGCACACTGAAAACAGGGCACTACTCGACGCTCACCTATGTAACTTTCAAAAACCTGTTAACTACAGAAGGAACATGGCGGCCAAGCAAAGTTCAAACATTTAAATAAACTTTTCTCGAACTTGAACCATACGAACGCAGTGAAACTTGGTACAGTATATTACTATACAAATTGCAATACACTGACATCTAATTTTGTTCAATTGTTTACATAACCTGAAGATGGCGGCTGTGCAAAATTTTAAAATTACGTTTTTATTCCTTGTGTTCTAATCATGCGATAGAAAGCAACGTTTGAATAATGAACGTACACAATAATCATATTCTAATAGTACATAACTCTATGGCCTACATATATTTAACTTCAACATGGCGACCATCCATAATATTTAGACGGTTCTCAATCTATTAATCTATGACAGCAACCAGACTAAAATTTTGTATGTATATAGAGGCTAATAATAATAATAATATCGTATGACTTCGGGTGCCTGGTGCAAGCTTTGCTATTTGACACCCAGAGGGTAGCTTGCATGTCTAATTTCGTAGTTCCTTGACTATTAAAGTCAAGGAGGTTAGATGTTAGATATCTAATCTCCTTGAACACAATAGCGCTTTCTAGTAGAGAAATGAGGAACTTGGTGCTGGCGGAAACTCCCGAGATTAATTTTGCCATTATGAACTCGGCCTACTGAATTCAAATGGGTTCTTTGACATGCCAACATCGTATGACATGCGTATCGTATTTTTGCCGCCTTTCAAAAATCACTTACCACGGTCAGGGGTGAACCTGCAATCTTGGGGTTAGTAGACCGACACGCTATCCACTCACCCACCGTGGCAAGCTATATAGAGGCTATAAGCATACGATCACCTATGGGATGTTCAATAACCTGGTGAGCACAAGTCCAATATGGCGGCGATATGAAATTTAAATGTTCCAATATACGTTTCTCGCAATTAAACCATCCGAGCGCAGTGAAACTCAGTACGTTATAAGCTTATATACATTTTAATCCACTGGCATCTAATTCTTTTAAATTATTTTCAAACCCACAAGATGGTGGTGGATCAAATTTTAAAATCTCGTTTTTATTTCTTGTGTCTTAAGCATGCGATTGAATTTTGAATAAAACACCTACACAATAATCTTCATGTAATAGTACATAACTAACTCTCAGGCATAAATATAAAAATCCAACATGGTGACCATCCGAAATATTTAGATGGTTGTCAATATTGAACCCACTAAGCACTGGTTCATGTGATATTTTCCATCGAAACGCTTTTTTATGAATCACTTTAGAACGTACCCACTGACCGACCATGCTGTCGCCACATGCCAACATTCTTTGGAGTGATAAATGGTTGATCTTTTGACTATGTAGAAAACCGTTATTAAATAATCTGAGGCTAAATTATGACACTTCTATTTTCTACGAAGCTCATATACTCATGTTGTAATTCTGTATCACCGAAACATTCTTTAGAAGGTTATTTCTGCTTTTGGTAATGTAGTAACGTCGCAGATACACGAACCGGAACCAGACAGTCGCTGCACGACTAGTGTATTCACGAGTTCACGCAGCGCAGGACTGAGCTCTTACCACATGTGTTTGGTTTACCATCCAAGTTGGATGTGTTCATGTCAAGTCCGTCTAAAAGACGATGTAATAGTCCGCCTAGGCGGCGAGGAAAGCAATCTTAGTGCATCGCACATTATTTAACTACGAACAGTACATAATATTAGTGAATATTACAGCCGGAGAAGGCTTGTGCTACCGTACGAATACTGTGAATTTTTGGAAAAGTGATTATAATTGTGGAACACCACATTTTCAACCACGTGTTTGAACATTGTATTTCGACATCGTCAAGTGGCGATAAAATATATCATTCACTGTGAAATTATCATTAACCGAGTGAATCATTTCAACACTCATAACTACAAATATTGCTTTGATGGCAAGTGCGATTCCTTTCTGTGAAACACAACGTCGATGCCACGTGATTTGTGGGCAAGTAAAATCTGTGTTATTGAAGCAGATAATAGTGCATGGCCAATTTATAAACCATCTGTGCCATGTAGCAGCAGTGAATTTAGTACCACATTAAAGCTAGTTTCAGTGCAGCTGTGCTACGCTCATTTTTCGTATTTTCAAGTGGTAATTTCGTACTCCAAAATGTCACTTCTTGATAACCACGTGTACGACGATCTTTGTTACGCATCACCTGTGGAGATGAGCTGTTAAGCTTCATCATGTGAAGGAGAGGACCGGAGAACTACAGCCGATGACGGGAGAACCATGAGTTTAGCATCCGCTAAGCCAAGCAAAATGACGACTTTGGGGAGGAGTCTGGTCATATCATCACGACAAGGACGAGGACGAATAAAGGCCGTGGAGAAGGATAAAGCCTATGTGGAGGCCCAGATTGGACAAGCATTGTCCGGAGACCAAAGCCTTATTGTATCCCTCAGGTCGTTGGAACGACTGAGATGTAGACATAGTTTCTTGTGAGTCCGAATAATTCATTCCTTGTGAGGTTCTTTTGTGGTGTAGCTTAGTGTAGTTTATTGTAGTTTATTGTAGAATCAGCCGAACGTCTTGACAAGCCATAGGTAGGTTTTGTATTGTTAGAATTAATCCTTGTAGTTCACTTTCAGTGATTCGTTAGTCACCCGTTGTGATTGAATTTCTTTTCTATCACGGTGCATTCTGATGGACATCGCTAAGATGTTATTTCTACCCCTGCTAAGCGTGACTGTAGTCTTTGTTACTACGTTTTGTTCAACCCTAGGTGGGTGATTTTGTGTACAGTTATTTGGGATGACGATCAGACGTCATGGTCAGCGTTATTTTTATAACACCCCTTTCTAGTAAATGTTGTCACGCCACTGACTTAGTCAGAACAGTCCGTATCGTTAGATTGCCGACTGAAGCTATCAATTTTGTAATTCAATGTCATTTTCATTTCGATGTGCTATGAAGCCATCCAGTTCGAGTTATGAACACATTCAGGGTGTTACATTTTGTATGCAATCTAGCATCGAACCTTGGAATGAATGCCGTATCAATGGCAAACTTAGCAATTGTAAGATCTGTTTATTTCGTGTCAAGTGTTTCGACACAGTTATTATTTTGGTTGTGATTAGACAGAGCAGTTATGAACTGACATATCTGCACATTTCAAAGAGGTTCAGATTAAGTGGAATATCTGTATTTTTCATTTCTTTGACTTTTACACACATGCTATGTCTTTGTGCATAGTTTTGAGGCGTGATTTTAAGCTTAATGCTTATATGATTTTGTATTATATCTGGGACATGTTAACAAGGCCAGTTTTCTGATAGGACTTTCTGCGAGAAAACTGCCTGCCTTCAGTGTTGTTCATTTTCTAAACTGTCCGTGTGGATGATTGAGAGTAGCGAGGCTAGCTCGAATCATGGACAGGTGGTAACAGTTCGCAGCATGTAATGTACTAGAGCACCACTCACTCAGTGAGACATACTTTTTCAGACTCTTTGACAATGCTTATAGCATTACTAACATTTAAATGATGTGTCTCATATGTAGGTCAATGTCCAAGCCACCATTTTGTAATAATCAGATGTTTTGCTACTAAGAGATGACTGGCGAGAGCCATGTGTTTGCATCGCTCTTGAAGCGAATATCTTTCTTCTCCATCTGAGAATGATTACACGTTATGTTAAGGTTTATTTGTTGTAATTAAGAGGCTAGATGAGGCACCTGTATAGAGGCTATATTTATGTGTGTCCAGACTTTGATTCTGTTGACTGTGTTATTGTAGGGAGGTAACTAATGTTCATGCCAGGCCTTACCCAGAGGTAAATTAAGTGAGCCGAGAGCCACTAATAACCTGTGTTATTGTTATGTCCGAGCGGGAGAGCTCGTTGATGGTGTTTTATAGCAGAGATTGATCTCGCACGAGACTGCTACTGCTGATCCCAAGGTATTCAGGATTGTCAGCCTATTCGCCATAAACCAACGATAATCTAAACCAACGACTCTAATAATCAGAACGTCATTATTATAAACTGATGATAATTAACTATTTATAGCATTTAACCTTGATTTTCTTGCATTTTGGACCTGCTGGCTGACACTTGCTTTGTGCACACGCTTCTTTTGTGGAAGTAATCTAGGACAGATGACACTAATTTTTATCGACGGAGTGCTTGCTCAACCTTTAGTCAGTAACTGGTGGAGCGTGAGCCTCATGCAACGTTAGACGTAGTTTTTACTACGTAATCGCCACCGTAATTAACATGCACGTAGATGACACCGGTTTACAAAGAGTAACCCAGGGCAAAGGCGATGGCCTTGTTATTATTTATTCAAGTGTATTATAACCCCATGTTTACCCTTTTAAATTTATAAGAGGGCATTTAATGTTTTTTTTTTTTTTGACGGCTTGTCATGTAGATTTGTACTAACTGTTTTGTTTTACGGACGTCATCGCCGTAAATTTTGTATTTATTGTTAGGAATTAGCTAGATAATTTAAAAATAAATGTAAATGAGGAAATGGTATCATCCTAATTTTGACTTGCTATTGCTACCCTGTTAAATGTAAATTCCGTTATTAGCTTATTTTGTAACTTGACTTAGAGATTATTGCCATACCATTTTCCCAGCGTTGCTGTTGTTGCTTTACTTTGTCAGATAGATCTTTCGCGACGGTTTACAGTAGTTTACAGGTAGGGTACTGATCTCTTATTTTTGTTTATTTATTAGTTTGCGGATTAGCCGATAGAAACCCTCCGAACTAGGCTAGGTGTCTGAATATTTTGAATAAATATGTCTACATGTTTTACTTAAGCCTGGAAGTTTATTTCTCAGTCTAGCTTTAGGAGGTGTATGTTTTTGGGCTGTCTATGACCTTTTTAGCAACCATGTTACCACGGAACCCCTGGATCATGGATTCTCGTGCCGCTATGGCCTATAAGAAATTCACCTGATCCTCATGGCACATGGGTCCGGCAGGTGAGGTGCTAGGGATGTCGTTTGGGCTGTTGGCAACCCTGATAGCTCCTCTGACGGGCACATAACTACCCCTCTTCTTTATTTGGCGCCCAACTGGTTGTGCCGATTTAGACATGGTGACCTTCTGCCCCATGCTCTTTTTATGAGGATTTTATTGTGATTAAAGGTAAATTGACTGGACTGGGACGAACTTAAGAAGTCGTACTGCAGATCAATTAACCGCATGGCATTCGTGCGTGATTTAAGTCCATGGGATGAGGCTTTGTAGTATAGATAATTGGAGGATAGGTTTTTCTTTGATGACGCCTCATCCTAAGTAAATGTAAGACTTTGCTTTGCTTGTTGTTGTTAATGTAATTGTAGAAGCACTTAGTTCGCATACTTCAGCAGTACTTGTAATATTTATTCAAGAGAAAGCAGGCTCTTCTACAACGCAAAAGTAACTAGTCATAGCTGTAAGTTTTCTGGATTGCTCCTTCTGTTCTCTCATATATATTCTTTTGTCATGGATGAGGAGACGATTCGTCGTGTGATGGGGGAGATGTTGGCTGTTGTTAACACCTACCTTCAACAGATTATAACTGATTTAGGTGAAGTCCGAGGTGATTTAGGAACTGTAAGTGGAAATGTTGAACAAGTCCGGGATGACTTGGGTGTGAATACTCAGTCTATTGATAACGATAGGGCTGATCTTGAAGCCAATACTCAAACTATCAATGATGTTAGGACTGATATCACAAGTGTTAGGGCTGATCTCGAAGCCAACACCCGAACTGTAAACAATGTAAGGGCTGACATAGATGCTCATAGGGAAGAGGCTAGGAATAACCTTACAGAAGGTTTAGCCGCAGTTAGAGTTGATGGCTTGCTACACCAGCAGAATCCAAATGATAGGATAGATCATTTAACCGATCAAATGAACCGAGCAAGGGAAGATGTTCAGACCAGGTTAGGCGAACACACCACTCAGATTAAGGCGGACATAAATAGAGTTCAGATTGATATGAGGGCTGATTTGGATCACACTAGAGAAGAGTTTGGTCATCGACTCACAAACGTCGAGGGATTTATCAACAATGTCAAGAGGGATATCGCTGCAGTCAATGTAGGATTAACCTTGATGAGAGGAGCAGCATACGCCGTAAACGCTAATGTGAAAGCTATCGCTGACGACATGGTTGAATTAAGAAAAACACTAGCGACGAATACGAAGAACGTTACTCAGTTAACGGTCACCGTGGGAGAGTTACGCGAAACCGTACACACTCATAGAGAAGAAACGAAAATTGACATCTCATTATTAAGAGGAGATTTTAATGAACACAAACATGTTGTGGAAGCTCAAGTAGCTCGTGTTCGAGACGAAGTAATGGAACTTCGAGGGGACGTCACAGAGGTTAAGGAGGACGTTTACCAGGTCAAAGAGGACGTATCCAAATTCGAAACGGAAGTAGAATCCATGAAGAAAAGGTTAGAAGAAGTTGCACTGACAGAGCGTCTTCAACTTAGCCACAACCTTAGGACAGCGATTCGAGAAGTCGACACAAACCTAAAGGGAAAATCGAAAGGGTCGAATTGCAATTAAACGATCTTGGAAGTAAGATTGAGGCAAAGACTATTCCAGGCCTCGAAATTATTGAGAGACGTTTAGATAAGTTGGAAGCTCAACCGAGAGAGACCCGAACCTCTGCACTGTCAACTGAAACGCAGAATACACCAGGACCACAGTCCGTACAATCGACATCGTCCTGTATTCAACCGAGCGCACCACCCGAAACACAACCATTCAGATTCGCAGATACCATGCGCAATGAAACATCACCATTCACGAAGTCATACTTCGGTGACAACGCCAAAGTAAATACTCAATCAACGCTGAATTACACTGCAAATCCATTTAGACCAGCACAAACTCAGCACAGTCAAGGTAATGTGATGATCATACGATCAAGAGAAGAGCAACCAGCTCGATTCTCAGGTACTGGTAGCGGCATTACACCAGTCGAATTTTTTGCAAATGTAGAGAGTTATCTACGTGACACTATGGTGACACCGGAAAGAGAGCTCAGGGTTATAGAGCGTCTTCTTGAAGGTCAAGCTAGCACTTGGTTCAGGGCCTTTAAATACTCTTTTACTGGATACCAGGATTTTAGAGAAGCTTTGTTACGTACTTATTGGTCGAGCGACATACAGCAGAGTATCAGAGCGGAGATGTACACTCGCCGGTACAGCTCAAATACGCCTACACGTTATGCAAATTACTTTGCAACCCAGCTGACGAAACTCTGATGTCTTCAACCCCCACTAACAGAGCAGGATTTAGTGAACACCATTATGTGGCAATATCCAGCCGATGTTCAACGAGTATTAATTTCAGCGGGAACAACAACCTTCCAGCAATGTGACCAAATTCTGAGGCGATTGGACGCAAATACTGAACAATTTTCAAACCACCGTCCAGCCAAAGGAGAGACATGCCACGTGAACTTGACTACTGTGGATAAAGTTAGTCAGACGCCACAGCAAACTCAGACTCAGAATGAGAATAGAGGAAGTTACAATTCCAATCAAAGTAACTGGAATAATACTCCATATGCGAGAGGGAGACAACAAGGTGACAATAGGGGATATTGGAACCGACGTTTCAACCAAGGGACGAGCGACAACCGTCGTAACGACAACAACCGTCGTGGGACAGGAGAGAATCAGCGAGGAAGAGGAAAAATTCGTCGAGACTATCGTTATAGCGGAGGCTATCGACGCGATCGAGACCCCAGAGAGAGGGAAGATCGAGATTGGAGAGGACGTGCACAGGAGAGTTGAGAATACATCCGACAACTCCACAATCAACGAGAAGAGGTTGAAGAAAACCGAACTCCGAGGGAAGATTCGCACTCCATGAAGAAAAATCAGAAGAATGTCGAAGCTGAAATCCACTGAATAGAGCCAGTGATGGACAAGCGACAATTTGTCAAGATTTCCGAGAGGATGAACGATGCCAGAAAGGCAAAGGAACGACGATATTACGAGGATGAAGATGGAATAAGAACACTCTTCGAGGAAGACTCCGACTGAAGAACAGTACCTTTCAGGGAGATTCTTGCTGACGAACGACGCAATCCGAGAATAGGACCACCGATGGAAGAAATCAAGAATAGAACCACCGATTTAATGATGGGAAAAATATCACCAAGCTTGAGCTTGAATTGGAGACAAAATTATATATTCCTTCATTTTTATTTGAAACGACGGAGGGGCAGATGAACCCGCTAAGCACTGGTTCATGTGATATTTTTCATCGCAACGCTTTTTGATGCATCACTTTAGAACGTACCCACTGACCGACCTTGCTGTCGTCACATGATAACATTCTTTTGAGTTATAAATGGATGATCTTTTGACTATGGAGAAAACCGTTATTAAATAATCTGAGGCTAAATTATGACACTTCTATTTTCTACGAAGCTCATATATTCTCATGTTGTAATTCTGTATCACCGAAACATTCTTTAGAATGTTATTTCTGCTTTTGGTAATGTAGTAACGTCGCAGATACACGAACCGGAACCAGACAGTCGCTGCACGACTAGTGTATTCACGAGTTCACGCAGCGCAGGACTGAGCTCTTACCACATGTGTTTGGTTTACCATCCAAGTTGGATGTGTTCTTGTCAAGTCCGTCTAAAAGACGATGTAATAGTCCGCCTAGGCGGCGAGGATAGCAATCTTAGTGCATCGCACATTATTTAACTACGAACAGTACATAATATTAGTGAATATTACAGCCGGAGAAGGCTTGTGCTACCGTACGAATACTGTGATTTTTTGGAAAAGTGATTATAATTGTGGAACACCACCTTTTCAACCACGTGTTTGAACATTGTATTTCGACATCGTCAAGTGGCGATAAAATATATCATTCACTGTGAAATTATCATTAACCGAGTGAATCATTTCAACACACATAACTACAAATATTGCTTTGATCGCAAGTGCGATTCCTTTCTGTGAAACACAACGTCGATACCACGTGATTTGTGGGCAAGTAAAATCTGTGTTATTGAAGCAGATAATAGTGCATGGCCAATTTATAAACCATCTGTGCCATGTAGCAGCAGTGAATTTAGTACCACATTAAAGCTAGTTTCAGTGCAGCTGTGCTACGCTCATTTTTCGTATTTTCAAGTGGTAATTTCATACTCCAAAATGTCACTTCTTGATAACCACGTGTACGACGATCTTTGTTACGCATCACCTGTGGAGATGAGCTGTTAAGCTTCATCATGTGAAGGAGAGGACCGGAGAACTACAGCCGATGACGGGAGAACCATGAGTTTAGCATCCGCTAAGCCAAGGAAAATGACGACTTTGGTGAGGAGTCTGGTCATATCATCACGACAAGGACGAGGACGAATAAAGGCCATGGAGATGGATAAAGCCTATGTGGAGGCCCAGATTGGACAAGCATTGTCCGGAGACCAAAGCCTTATTGTATCCCTCAGGTCGTTGGAACGACTGAGATGTAGACATAGTTTCTTGTGAGTCCGAATAATTCATTCCTTGTGAGGTTCTTTTGTGGTGTAGCTTAGTGTAGTTTATTGTAGTTTATTGTAGAATCAGCCGAACGTCTTGACAAGCCATAGGTAGGTTTTGTATTGTTAGAATTAATCCTTGTAGTTCACTTTCAGTGATTCGTTAGTCACCCGTTGTGATTGAATTTCTTTTCGATCACGGTGCATTCTGATGGACATCGCTAAAATGTTATTTCTACCCCTGCTAAGCGTGACTGTAGTCTTTGTTACTACGTTTTGTTCAACCCTAGGTGGGTGATTTTGTGTACAGTTATTTGGGATGACGATCAGACGTCATGGTCAGCGTAATTTTTATAACACCCCTTTCTAGTAAATGTTGTCACGCCACTGACTTAGTCAGAACAGTCCGTATCGTTAGATTGCCGACTGAAGCTATCAATTTTGTAATTCAATGTCATTTTCATTTCGATGTGCTATGAAGCCATCCAGTTCGAGTTATGAACACATTCAGGGTGTTACATTTTGTATGCAATCTAGCATCGAACCCTGCAATGAATGCCGTATCATTGGCAAACTCAGCAATTGTAAGATTTGCGCCTTTATGATGTTTATTTCGTGTCAAGTGTTTCGACACAGTTATTACATTGGTTATGATTAGACAGAGCAGTTATGAACTGACATATCTGCACATTTCAAAGAGGTTCAGATTAAGTGGAATATCTGTATTTTTCATTTCTTTGACTTTTACAAACATGCTACGTCTTTGTGCATAGTTTTGAGGCGTGATTTTAAGCTTAATGCTTATGTGATTTTGTATTATATCTGGGACTTGATAACAAGGCCAGTTTTCTGATAGGACTTTCTGCGAGAAAACTGCCTGCCTTCAGTGTTGTTCATTTTCTAAACTGTCCGTGTGGATGATTGAGAGTAGCGAGGCTAGCTCGAATCATGGACAGGTGGTAACAGTTCCCAGCATGTAAAGTACTAGAGCACCACTCACTCAGTGAGACATACTTTTTCAGACTCTTTGACAATGCTTATAGCATTACTAACATTTAAATGATGTGTCTCATATGTAGGTCAATGTCCAGGCCACCATTTTGTAATAATCAGATGTTTTGCTACTTAGAGAGGACTGGCGAGAGCCATGTGTTTGCATCGCTCTTGAAGCGAATATCTTTCTTCTCCATCTGAGAATGATTACACGTTATGTTAAGGTTTATTTGTTGTAATTAAGAGGCTAGATGAGGCACCTGTACAGAGGCTATATTTATGAGTGTTCAGACTTCGATTCTGTTGACTGTGTTATTGTAGGGAGGTAACTGATGTTCATGCCAGGCCTTACCCAGAGGTAAATTAAGTGAGCCGAGAGAACAGAGATTGATCTCGCACGAGACTGCTACTGCTGATCCCAAGGTATTCAGGATTGTCAGCCTATTCGCCATAAACCAACGATAATCTAAACCAACGATTCTAATAATCAGAACGTCATTATTATAAACTGATAATTAACTATTTATAGCATTTAACCTTGATTTTCTTGCATTTTGGACCTGTTGGCTGACACTTGCTTTGTGCACGCTTCTTTTCTGGAAGTAATCTAGGACAGATGACACTAATTTTTATCGACGGAGTGCTTGCTCAACCTTTAGTCAGTAGCTGGTGGAGCGTGAGCCTCATGCAATGTTAGACGTAGTTTTTACTACGCAATCGCCACCGTAATTAACATGCACGTAGATGATACTGGTTTACAAAGAGTAACCCAGGGCGAAGGCGATGGTCTTGTTATTATTTATCAAGTGTATGATAACCCCATGTTTACCCTTTTTTAGATTGTAAGAGGGCATTTAATGTTTTTTTTTGACGGCTTGTCATGTAGATTTGAACTAACTGTTTTGCTTTATGGACGTCATCGCCGTAAATTTTGTATTAATTGTTAGGAATTAGCTAGATTTAAAAATTAATGTAAATGAGGAAATGGGATCAACCTAATTTAGACTTGCTATTGCTACCCTGTTAAATGTAAATTCCGTTATTAGCTTATTTTGCAACTTGACTTCGAGATTATTGCCGTACCATTTTCCCAGCATTGCTGTTGTTGCTTTACTTTGTCAGATAGATCTTTCGCGAGGGTTTACAGTAGTTTACAGGTAGGGCACTGATCTTTTATTTTTGTTTATTTATAAGTTTGCCGATTAGCCGATAGAAACCCTCCGAACTAGGCTAGGTGTCTGAATATTTTGAATAAATATTTCTACATGTTTTACTTAAGCCCGGAAATTTATTTCTCAGTCTAGCTTTAGCATGTGAATTTTCTTGGGCTGTCTATGACCTTTTTAGCAACCATGTTACCACGGATCCCCTGGATCATGGATTCTCGTGCCGCTATGGCCTATAAGAAATTCACCCGATCCTCATGGCACATGGGTCCGGCAGGTGAGGTGTTAGGGATGTCGTTTCGGCTGTTGGCAACCCTGATAGCTCCTCTGACGGGCACAATATCTGCGAATCTATTTCAGCAAACAAACTAAAAATTTGTATATTGATAGAGGCAATTGTTATATATTTCGGAGGATATATGAAGATAGGCTATTTAGTTCTTCACGATACTACTTGTTTTGAATTCCAGTGTGTTATAGAAAAAAGACAGATTGACATAACAAAATGAATTTATTACTAAACGTTTAGATGTTTTGTACTTATTTTTAGCCTACATTCGATTTTTTGCAAAATATGAAAGTAGACTTTTGAGATCTACACAGGGCCAAAAATAGTGTGTCTGTCTGTGTGTCTGTGTGTTTGTGTGTGTGTGTGAGAGTGTGGGTGTGTATGAGTGTGTGTACTCTGAATGTCTGCCCCCCCCCCCTATCAATTCGAACACGGTGAAACCCAATTTAACTAGCAAAGGGCACCTCAGTGTCATGTTTAATATCGCCGCCATCTTGACGGAAACGGAATGGTGGCCAACCAAATGTTAAAACCTTAAATCGAATTACGACCAACCTAAACCAAATTTTGCAACATCATACCTTCTCGTGGGAAGCATCTTTTGACTGAACTACAAGGTCACCAGCCTAATAGTTTGCAGATAGCGGCCATGTATGCATGCTAATCGATTCACCATATCTATTCAAACTCGGCGAAACCGAATTGAATGAAATTTTGTACAGAAGTAGCACTAGGAAAGGGCACCTCATATCCATGTTTAATATCCGTATAGCACGTTGTATTTCAACAAGCTACTACAACCAACATTCAATTATATTCCTTGAAAAGGACAAAGAGTTATAATAATACCCATACAGTTAGGAGAAAGTAGGCTCTATGTTCTTTACTGAACATCTTGTTTTTCAACACAATCGCCAAAACGATTGAAACATTTGTCGTAATGTAACACTAGCTTTCCAATGCCCTCTGCAAAGAATTCTGCCGCCAGTGAGGTGGATAAGTCTGTACAGTCTCCTGAAGTTCTTCGTTGGTGGCAAGGTTTTGCGACCCATCCATACCTTCAATATTCTCGAAAGAGGTGAAATTACTCGGTGCTAGGTTTTGAGTAAATGGTGGATGGTTATAACTTTCCACTTGAATCCTTTGAGAATGTCTTTCGTCACGTTGGAACAGTACGGTCGGGCATTGCCTTGAATCAAAATCACGCCGGACGAGAACATGCATCTTGGTTGGTTGGTTCCTTAGTTTAGGGGCTGCGACAACGCGGTCATGTATCCCCGTGTACTTTGGGTGTGTGTAGAATCTGTCTGATAACCGGTGTTAATTGTGATGACGCTATTAGTGTATGTTATCTGTTTTTCAATTCAAGTAAGGACTGCAGACGATAATTTCAAGTAGTTCCTACTTTCGTTACCAAATTCTACCGTCCACGACACCTATCTGTGTACTTGGCTTCTACTAGATGCCATCGCAACCAGCACCTGGTGACGAATGTTGGAATTTAAGAGCATTAATCAAACTTAACCTACAAATTTTGCTTCACACAAATTTAGTTAGCGGAAGGTTCTTTTACGTGCCATAAATCTATGACATGGACCCGCCGGCTTTACTTCCCCTCCGAATGAAGGCATACTGAGGGATATTAACGATCTTAAAATATACGACGACTTTGGCCGGGTTTGAACCTGCGATCTTGGGCATAGGAGCTCAACATCCTACCAACTACGCCACCGAAGCCGCCAGCATGCATCTTAATTTGCTATGAATATAGCTCTGCTTGCAGAAAGCTTATCACAGTTCCCAACTCACACTTGGCGGGAGTATCGATGGTAGCGGTGGTAGCTCGGCTATGACTGGTGAAATGGAGTCCACAATAGCACAGGTTGTGAAGGGGATGTAGCGCAATTGCTCGACGCACACACCTGACTCCCACCTATATCTTGCTTTCTTATATGCATGAACGGGGGTTGAAAATAAAACACTCCTCGTATATTTGTTCTTCTAAATCCTTTTTTTTAAATCATTTTAAATGATCTTCTCGACTTCGTCGTTACGCTTGGGTCTGGCGTTACGTTTCGTTGACGGGACGAAATGTACCCAGATGCACTGAGGTGTGTGACGTCATAGTACTGCTTGGTGCATGTGTTCCCCGACAATCTCTACTTCGTTAGTATAAGACAAAAATCCCCGAATCTGGGATGTCACAGGTAATCTCGAGAACCACTGGTTGGATTTTGATGCGGTTTTCACCATTCTGTAAATGATATCTCGAGGAAAGATTCCGTAGAAAATAATTTATGTATGATCAAAGGAAGCCCAGCAGTAACGATTTCAGTGAAGAAGTCGAAAACAAACTTGGCGTCCGTGCGCTTCTTAAGCTTACGCTGGGCAAACAGTTAAACATATCAATATACTATGAGCGTAAGAATTGGTCAGCATGAAAAGTTCTACAAAAAAGTCCGCGAGAGCATACCTCTATTTTCCTACATCGCCCACTATAGGTGTTTTTAGACTGGATGGAAGGGGCGCGTCACCGCGCGCTCTGGTAAGCGTGACGGCATCGCGCGCGCTTGACCTTGCTTTGCCCTTGGTTTGCACTTGCCGTTCGCGAGTAATTTTAAACAAGATCAGCAAGATATGTATTATGCTGATAATTTTCTAACGTGTCAAGAGCCTTTCTAGCATTCTTCAGCATTGCACGACGCAGAATTTAAAATGATCCAAAGTCTAGTCTTTCAGACTGTCACTTTTCTTCTCTATTTCCAATTTGTTGCATTTTATTACTCAACTCTTCTAGATCATGTAATTGTTTCAATGTATTTCCAACGTTTATTGAGTAGATGTACCTCAAATATCCCAAACATAACATGAAATGCATTCACTCTTATGATATAAATGAAAATCCACAGCCTGCTTCCAGTCGACCGACCAGGTCAGGGAATGGAATGAATGAAGCCCCTATCTAGCCGCGAGGATGTGAACTGTGCCGGCAGCCGAAGTCTGTCGCACTCCCCTGGGGCAATGATTAAATGAATGACAGATGAAATGAAATGATAGTGGAGAGTGTTGCTGGAATTAAATTGTGACAGGGAAAACCGAGTACCCGGAGAAAAACCTGTCAGCCTCCGATTTGTCCAGCACAAATCTCACATGTAGTGACCGGGATTTGAACCACGGACCCAGTGGTGAGAGACCGGTGTGCTGCCGCCTAAGTCACGGAAGCTCATACCCTTATGATATACTGGTATAAAAAGAATCGTTACCAAACTGATTCAGAATTGATTTCTCTGTTTGGTAACCAAATATACTATATTATTCTAACAACACGACCACGTCGGTAGAAGGAGACAATACTGTTTTAAATTCTGTTTAAAATCCAGTTTCTGCAAGAATCTCCCTCAAGCAAGATTAGGGAAGCTATTTCAGTCAGTGGATTTCTTTGACGTCACTTCTTCCAGTCCATGTCACATCTAATCCCATTGGCGGCCGTCAGTCCAACGCGACATTAAAATGCATGGTGAGAGACCACGGTCTACCGTCACTTATCTGATCAGTCGTTCACGGAAAGAGTGTTGGAAAATTTCCATTAGAAGTAAACACGGAAATAAATAATCAAAAAGGTTTGTCAAATTAAAGTAGTATGGTCATCAGCCCATACACTTCATTAGGCTTGTCTAACTGACCTGTTCATTGCCTTCATAAACGTGGCCGTCCTGGTTGTAGTTAAGATATATTCTGAGTGCTAGTTAACTGGGCTAATCTTGGAAGGTAGAATAAGAACAAGAAGTTCCGTGAAGAACTATACAGCCTACTTTTCATGCCAATGATTATTCTACAGTATATGAACCTATCTAGAATAATGACGAAATTATGTTGGTAATATCGAAATATCTAATTAGTTCAAAATATACCTGGTATAATGTAGCCTAATAGAGCACTACAGTTGGCATCCCTGGTGACAATATATTCTTAGTTCATCTCTTAATCTACAGAATAAAAAATTTGGTTGAAGTCCAATGGACGTTACATGCAGTTAGACACTGGATCTATCAGCACGCGTAAAAGCATGTTGCCAACAATACCATGCGTGTGCTGGTCAGAAATAATCTGAATTATTATGATATCTTGTTGTGCCAATTTTGGATGAAATCCATTTGTTAGTATAGAAGTTACATGTATTTTAAAATTGGACATATCAGCAGGCATAGAATCATGTTGGCAGCTCTGCCATGTATTAATTACTCCAAATTAATCTAGAATGACAGGTGCTATACGTGTGCAAAGTATAGAGCTGTTGGCTTGCATACTTTCTGATATATTGATATTAGGGTAAAAAGAATATAGACAGCATTTATTAACAGTTGGCAGCCCTGATTGCTCCTAACAATACTTATAGTCATATCTGTTATGGTACACATATCACATACGAAATTTGGTTGAAATCCAACTGATAGTATAGAAGTTACGTGTATTTAAAAATTGGTACTATCAGCAGGCTTATAATCATGTTGGTAGAACTGACGTATATAAGTTACTCCAAATTAATCTAAAATGTCAGAATATACGTGTGCATAGTTTAAAGCTGTTGGCTTGCATACTTTCTGATATATTGGTATTTGGATTTTTAAAAAATAGAGAGAGCAATTATTAACAGTTGGCAGCCCTGGTGGCCCTTAAGAATACGCTCAGTCATATCTGTTTATGTACAGATATTACATACAAAATTTGGTTGAATTCCAATTGATAGTGTAGAAGTTATATGCATTTAAACATTGGACCTATCAGAAGGCTTAAAATTATTTTGGCAACACTGTCATGGTTGGCCTCCTGGAAATTAAACTGAAATAGTATTATCTGCATGTGTGCCAATTTTGTAATAGCTCCCATGCATACCTTGCAAGATATCCAACATGGAGCTCAAATTTCTAGTGCGTTTTTTCAGCAGTTGGTAGCACTGACATCATTTTCAAATATGGACGTGAGCTATTCCGGTGCACATCTTTACTCATACTAAATTTGGTTTTGATTGCTGCAGCCGTTTAGGAGTTGATAGGGGGGGACACACACACAGCCAGACAGACAGACAGAAGGACAGACAGACAGACAGACACACACACATTTTCCCGGATCGATCTCATAAGTCTACATTTTCCTAATTTTTGTAAAATGTGAAAAGTAGGCTAAAAAGAGAAATATTCATGGCATTCGTAGACTTAGAAAAGCCTTTTGATAACATTGATTGGATAAAGGTGTTCGTCATTTTGAAAAGGAATAGATTAAAGTAGAGGGTTAATAATAATAATAATGTAATATAGTTTACGTCCCTTTTAACATCTGCGGCTTTTAGAGATGCCGGGGTGCCAGAATTTAGCCCTGATGGGGATCTTTAACGTGCCAATAAATCTACTAACACGGCTCCGTCGCATTTGCGCATCCTTACACCCCGCGCCAAGATTCGTTCCTGCAACTCTGGGCACAGCAAGCGAGAACGTTACTGCTGAGCCACGCAGCAGGCTAGTCGAGGGATAGGAGGGCGCTCTACAATCAAAACCGAAACCAGACGGCCGAATTACAGGAAAGAGATAAGCCAAGCCTGAAACTTAACACCCAAAAGTTACATTATGTTCGACCCTGACTATTATATGTCAGAAAACTGTACTATAATGAGGCTCATTATAACACTATATTTCATTATGAAACAGTTTCTCCCACCAATCAGAGCTCAAGAAACAGTTGTTTGACCAATTAGATAAGTAGATGCGCTGAGTTCCACGGCCTTATAATTTAAATTTCACTGCCTGGCCTAGTGTCATAGTAGGGTAATCGAGGAGTCCATGGTCAAATACAAGGCATACTCTGCGTATCATGCGCTCTGTTCAGTACATAAAACTGGCGAAATCTCGACAGATATTTATGAATATTTATGTTCGAATGTAAAATAGTTATAATAGTTATCGTCGAACATAAACAGTCGTATGCAACTCGCCTATAATGGTAATTAAGACACTCGTATGGAAATTATAAAACTTGTATACGTTCGTTTTATAAACATACTCGTGTCTTAATTATTGCTATTATAGGCTCGTTGCATAATGTACTATTTCAATCTATACATTGAACAAGCAGTATAGGAAATTAAAGAAAAATTTAAAGTAGGAGTAAAGATTCAAGGAGGAATCATTTCTACTCGGATTAGCTGATGACGTTGTCATCTAACTGACTCACCAGTAGATTTGAATACTTTCTTAAATGGTATGAACTCCGTCTTGAGGAAGGAAATCAGGATGAAAAGCAATAAATGTAAAACATAAATAATGGAATGCACATGAAAGAAATTAGAAACACCCATTGATGCCAATTTGGTAGGTGGAAAGCTAAATGCTATTTAGGAAGAAAACCAACAAGTTCCATGACGAACTAAAGAGCCTACTTTTCTCAAAATTAAGTTTCATGCCAATGTTCAATCTACAGTATATGAACCTATCTAGAATAATGACGAAATTAAGTTAGTAATATCGAAATGTCTAATTAGTTCGAAATATACCTGGTATAATGTAGCCTAATAGAGCATTACAGTTGGCAGCCCTGGTGACTGAATATATTCTTAGTTCCATCTCTTAAGGTACAGAATTAAAAAAATTGGTTGAAGTCCAATGGACGTTACATGCAGTTAGACATTGGATTTATAAGCACGCGTAAAAGCATGTTGGCAACAATGTCATGCGTGTGCTGGTCAAAAATAGCCTAGTCTGAAATATTATGATATCGTGTTGTGCCAATTTTGGACGAAATCCATTTGTTGGTAGAGAAGTTACAAGTATTTTAAAATTGGACCTATCAGCAGGCATAGAATCATGTTGGCAGCTTTGACATACATTAATTACTCCAAATTAATCTAGAATTTCAGGTGCTATACGTGTGCAAAGTATAGAGCTGTTGGCTTGCATACTTCCCAATATATTGTTATTAGGTTAAAAAATATAGACAGAATTTATTAACAGTTGGCAGCCCTGATTGCTCTTAAGAATACTTATAGTCATATCTGTTATGTTACT
This sequence comes from Meconema thalassinum, assembly GCA_946902985.2. Taxonomy (NCBI): domain Eukaryota; kingdom Metazoa; phylum Arthropoda; class Insecta; order Orthoptera; family Tettigoniidae; genus Meconema; species Meconema thalassinum. The sequence goes on from OX336396.1 coordinate 170,477,533, forward strand.
CATAGCACATACGAAATTTGGTTGAAATCCAACTGATAGTATAGAAGTTACATGTATTTAAAAATTGGCCCTGTCAGCAGGCTTAGAATCGTGTTGGTAGAACTGAATTATATAAGTTAACTCCAAATTAATCTAAAATGTCAGGTAATATAAGTGTGCAAGCTGTCGGCTTGCATACTTTCTTATATATTGGTATTTGGATTTTTCAAAAATAGAGAGAACAATTATTAACAGTTGGCAGCCCTGGTGGCTCTTACGAATACGCTCAGTCATATCTGTTTAAGTAAACATATTACATACAAAATTTGGTTGAAATCCAATTGATAGTGTACAAGTTATAGGCATTTAAACATTGGACATATCAGGAGGCTTACAATTATTTGGCAACACTGTCATGTATGGCCTCCTGGAAATTAAACTGAAATAGTGTTATCTACATGTGTGCCAATTTTGGAATAGCTCCCATGCATACCTTCCAAGATATCCAACATGGAGCTCAAATTTCTAGTGCGTTTTCAGCAGTTGGTAGCACTGACATAATTTCCAAATATGGACGTGAGATATACCGGTATACATCTTTACTCATACTAAATTTGGTTTCGATTCCTACCGCCGTTTAGGAGTTCATAGGGGGGGGGGAGGGAGTGGACACACACACACAGCCAGACAGACAGAAGGACAGACAGACAGACAGACAGAAGGACAGACAGACATTTTCCCCGATCGATCTCATAAGTCTACTTTTTCCTCATTTTTGCAAAATGTGAAAAGTACGCTAATAACCAGTGATGGACGGAGCAAAGAAAATATAACAAGTAGTTCCGTGAAGAACTAAAGCCTATTTTCATATATCCTACTTATGTTAATTGCCACTATCAACATACATAATTTCAGTTTGATTGCTGAAATAGATTAAAAAGGAAGGATGCTTGTAGTTTAACGTGACCGTTAATCTTGAGATCATGAGCCACGGGACCTCCTTTTTACGTGGAATCCGAACCACAGGACATGGCATTTCACTTCGAAAATCTCACATGCATTGACCGGGAATCGAACCCGGACCGCCTTGGTGAGAGGCATACAGCTAGACCGCTGAGCCACCACGCCCCTGAAATAGATTCGTAGATATTGAGAACTGACTACATATTTCGGATGGTCGCCATGTTGGATTTTTATATATGTAGGTCTTAAAGTTATGTACTGTTACATGAAAATTATTGTGTTCAGCGTGTTCCGATTCAACACGAAACTGTAAAATTGGTTGCCTACCCACCCGCAATTGGCTTGAAATCTGTTCGCAGTGCTTGCGACGGGGCTGAGTTCGATTTCACTGATTGTCGCCTTCTTATGCAGCATTACAAAGCTTTTCGCTCTTTCAAAATATATTTACACAGGCTTCACAATAAGTTTGAACAATTTCTGTTTCAGAACTTGTTATTTTACGCTTCTGTTAGTGGCTTTTGCAGAGCATTTCTATGAAATAAAATGTTATTTTTTAACATAGTTTCTTACAACACAATGTATTTTTGTGTTGTATTTTATTTACAACACAATTTATTGCTTTTTAACCCAATTTTACAAAACGAGATACAATTTGGGAATGATTTGTTACAAAATTGTAATCAGTCTGCAATTCGACTAAAAAATTAATTTATCACAGACGTTACATCTACTACAAATGGACACTTACATACGGTGTTCGAAGTGGCGTCCGTCATTTTCCAAGCAGAGGGCCACTCGTCGCATGAAGTTCTCTCTTGCGTTCGACAACATCTGTGAAGTAATTTCCGCAAAGGCTTCGGTAATGACGAGCTCCATTTCTTCGGGTGTTTGTGGTGATCTTAAAAATGCTCTCGACCTGACGTAGCCCCAAATGAAGAAATCCAGGACGGTCGGATCAGGTGAACGTGGTGGGAATTCTATAAAGCCGCCAATTCCTATCAACCGGCCAGGAAACAAACGGTTTAAAATTTCTCCCGCCAGTCTGGAAGAGTGCGCTGGATGACCATCTTGTTGAAAAAGCATGATGTAATTGTGTTGTAATAAACTATGTTGTAAAATAAAATTTTATTTCATAGAAATGCTCTGCAAAAGCCATTAACAGAAGCGCAAAATTACAAGTTCTGAAACAGAAATCGTTCAAACTTGTCGTGAAGCCTGTGTAAATATATTTTGAAAGAGCAAAGTACTTTGCAATGCTGCATAAGAAGGCGGCAATCAGTGAAATCAAACTCAGCCCAGTCGCTAGCGCGCTGCGAGATATTTAAAGTCAATTGCGAGTGGGTAGGCAACCCATTTTACAGTTCCGTGTTGAATCGGAACACGCTGTACGTGTAGTATTCAAACTTCAATCGCATGTTTAGGACACTAGCAGTAAAAACGAGATTTTAAAATTTCGCACAGCTGCCATCATGTGGTTGTGGAAACAATTGAAATAAATTAGATTCCAGTGGATTAACATAATTTTGTATAAGGAATTATTGTACTAAGTTTCACTGCACTCGGATGGTTAAATTGCGAGAAACGTCTATGTGAATATGTATATGTCGCGTCGCCGCCATGTTGAATTTGTGATCACCAGATTATTGAAAGTCCTATAGGTGAACTGATGATCATAGCCCCTATGAAAATTTAAAAAATCAGTTTGATTGCTGTAATAGATTCGTAGATATTGAGAATCTTCTAAATATTTCGGATGGTCACCATGTTGGATTGTTATATGTATCGGCCATAGAGTCATGTACCATCAAAGGAAAAATATTGCGTAGGTTCATTATTCAAACTTTCACTTCGATCGCATGATTACGACACATGAAATAAAAACTTAATTTTAAAATCGCACAGCCGCCATCTTGAGGTTATGTAAACAATTGAACGAAGTTAGATGTCGGTGCATTACACTGTGTATAAACGTAGCCTATACTGTACCGAGTTGCATTGCGTTTGGTTGGTTAAATCGCGAGAAACATCTTTCTAAAAGTCGCAAATTCTCTTGGCCGCCATGTTGGTTTTGTAGTTACCAGGTTTTAAAAAGTCACAAAGGTGAACTTCTATTATTTCCCTTTATCACCGTACAAAATTCCAGGGTGATGTCGGTAATAGTTTCGGAGATATCGAATGCTGGTGAAATATTTCGCACAGCCGCCATGTTGGATTGGTGAGACGTAAGGAACTTTCAAGGGCTCGGTCGGAGTCGTCCAGAATAGTGCTATGAACTTACCGAGTTTCATTGAAATCGCTCTAGCTGTTTAGATTTTATTAGGGGGGAACCCACACACGAATCACACACAGACAGACACACGGACAAAAGGTGATCTCATAAGCCTATTTTTAGCCTATTTTCAATTTTGAAAAAATAGGCTCATGAGATCACCTTTTGTCCGTGTGTGTGTGCGTGTGTGTGTGTGTGATTCGTGTGTGTCCCCCCCCCCCTAATAAAATCTAAACGGCTGGAGCGATTTGAATGAAACTCGGAAAGTTCATAGTACTATTCCCGGCGACCTCGACCGTGCCCTTCAAATTTTGTTACGACTCACCAATCCAACATGGTGGCTGTGCGAAATATTTCACCAGCATTCAATATCTCCGAAACTATTACCGATATTACCCTGACATTTTCTATGGTGATAGAGGGAACTAAAATAAGTTCACTTATGTGACCTTTGAAAACCTGGTAACTACAAAACCAACATGGCGGCCAAGCGAATTTGCGACTTTTAAATAGACGTTTCTCGCGATTTGACCAACCAAACGCAATGAAACATGGTACAGTATATGTTTATATACATTGTAATGCACCGACATCTAACTTCGTTCAATTGTTTACATAATCACAAGATGGCGGATGTGTGAAATATTTCACCGGCATTCTATTTCTCAGAAACTATCAGCGGTAAAACCCTGAAATTTTGTACGGAGATAAAGGGCACTACTGGAAGTCCGTCTATAAGACTTTCAAAAACCGGTTAACTACAAAACGAACATGGCGGCCAAGCGAATTTGAAAATTTTAAATAGACCTTTCTCGCGATTTAATGTTCCAAGCGCACTGAAACCTGGCACAGGAAATATTTATACACATTGTAATCCACTGGTATCTAATTTAGTTCAATTGTTTACATAACCTCAAGTTGGCGGCAGTGCGAATTTTAAAATTAAGATTTTATTTATTGTGATGTAGTCATGCGATCGAAGTGAAAGTTTGAATAATGAACCTACGCAATAATTTTCCTTTAATGGTACATGACTCTATGGCCTATACATTTAACAATCCAACATGGCGACCATCCGAAATATTTAGACGATACTGAATATCTACGAATCTATTTTAGCAATCAAACTGCATTTTTTAATGTTCATAGGGGCTATGAACTTAAGTTCAAAGTTCACCTATAGGACTTTAAATAACCTGGTGATCACAAATCCAACATGGCGGTGACGCGAATTATAAATATTCACATGGACGTTCTCGCAATTTAACCATCCGCGTGCAGTGAAACTTGGTACAGTAAATCCTTATACGAATGTTAATCCACTGGCATCTAATTTATTTCAATTGTTTCCATAACCTCAAGATGGCAGCTGTGAAAAATTGTAAAATCTCCTTGTTTTTTCTTGTGTCCTAATTATGCGATTGAAGTTAGAATACTACACGTTCACAATAATCTGCATGTAACAGTACATAACTCTAGGACCTACATATATAAAATCCAACATGGCGACCATCCGAAATATTTAGTCGGTTCTCAATATCTACGAATCTATTAAAGCAATCAAACTGAAATTGTGTACTGTATGTTGATAGTGGCAATTAACTTAAGTAGGATATATGAAAATAGGCTGTATAGTTCTTCACGGAACTACTTGTTTCATAAATGAAATTAGGCTAAAAAGTAGGTTAGTTCAGGCAAGGAAAGCATTTTTACAGAAAATAAATCGGTTGACATCAAATATGGAGCGTAGCCTTCTATGGAAGCGAAACTTGGACTGTTGGCACCTCAGAAAAGAGGTGAATAGAAGCATTTGAAATGTGGTGTTACAGCAAAGTGATGAAGGCCAGCTGGGTAGTGAGAGTAACAAATGAAGAGGTATTAAGGTGAGTGGATGGGGAGGGATGTGTCTGGCAACTGCTAATGAAGAGGAGATATTTTTATTTATTTAGCGTATGATGAATATTGACAACCTATAAACGATTTAGGCTACACATCCAGTGGGAGATAAGCACTAAGTAAATACAAAATATCATGACGTATATACAGTCAAAGCAATTTACGAAGCTTGAACAAAAAATGGAATAAAAACAATATATTTGCATACCTATCTACCTAACAACTACGACAGTTCAAATGCTATCGCGTGCATAAATGACGGGCCGCCTTGCCGTGCGGGAGTTGAGTTTTCGAGTCATCAGGTTGCCATCACTTGGTGTGTTCTCGGGAGGGGAATGCTGAGAGCCGTGTTTGGGCACCTGTCCTTGAAGGCAAGGACGAGAGGCTGACAGTGGTTCAGTAACACTACAGCGAACTTCGATTTTGAGGTCCGTGACCTTCAATATAAACGACCGTTTGGTGAGGAGGGTGCAGATGGTTGGGCTCTAAGAAGTTGGCGTCGGATTAACAGAAATATAATTAGTTTAGGACGTTTGCGATTTCCTTCTTTTTCTTCTTATTAAACTGCATTTAGTCCCTAACTGTGAAAACTCGATTCTCAAAAGAATTCACACACAGTAAAACTCAACAGTGCATTTCTAACGAGATTTAACAATTAATGGGTTACCTGGCATTTCAATTTAGATTTATTAAAACCGTCTCGTTATCTGTAACAATCTTCCAAGCGCGAAACTAAAGAAAATCAAAGTTGGCGCTGCACTCCTCGATCTGTCCCCCTCCTCCCCCCCCCCCCCCCTTTGCCTACAAGGACAGGTGCCCAATCACGTCACTTAGCATTCCCCTCCCGAGAACACCCCAAGTGATGGCAACCTGATGGCTCGAAAACTCAACTCCCGCTCGGCAAAGCGGCCCGTTATTTATGCAGGCGATAGTACACATTGAGTGCGAGTGATGTACGTCTCACTAAATGTGAATGTCCAATTCCGCTACCCACTTCACTGCTCCGGTGTTGCTGAATTGAGGTCTTCCATGGTGCCAGTGAAAGCACGGAGTGGGCGTTCCTGCACTACATGTTCCATTGTTTGGCGAACCTCCCCACAGTCACAATGGGAGAAAACTGACCAGCCCCATGTGTGTAAAGTAGATGCTGTTCTACCTATTCCACATCTCATGCGATTTAGTCTACTCCAGGTGCAGCGTGGCAGATTGAAGCCTGCCAGTTTTGTAGATGGATTGTTAATGTCCACTATTGCACAAGGTGGGGATAGAGACCACTCTGTTGACCACTTAGAAGTGGAGTTGAAGAAGCTGGATGTCAACTTCACAGCCGTCTTCCAAGCAGGCTGACTTGAGACTTAAGGCGTGTGCATTTCTGTTTGATATCCTCATGAACAAGTAGATGTTCATTCTTCAACATTCTTGTCCACAGCTGAAAAAGGGCCTTCTGTCTCCTGATATGAGGAGGTACTATATTGCTGAGTACCGGTAACCATTTGATCGGTGTAGCACGAAGTGTACCAGTTATGATCCGCTTGGTTTGGCGAAGTTCTGAATCTACTAGCTGTGTGTGAGCACTATTAAGCCAGATACCAGAGCAGTATTCTGCTGCAGAATAGACCAAGGCCAAAGATGGTGTCCGTAAAGTGTTTCCATCCGCTCCCCCAAGAAGTTCCAGCCAGTCGTTGGAGAATGTTATTACGACTTTTTAGTTTGTTGGCGGATTTCTGCAGATGATGTTTGTACGCAAGAGACCTATCCAATGTTACTCCTAAATAACTGGGATTGGCACGATTGTAGTTCATGACCTTTGAGAAATAACCTTGGATGGTAGTTCGCTTCTGCGTTGTTTAGATGAAATGTAGACGTCACTAATTTCTGTGGGTTAGGATGTAGATACCATCTTTGAAAATAGTCATCCAACAGTTTGAGGTCTCGATTAAGAACTATTTCAGCTTCTGCGAAGTTGGGTCGCTGAATTGTAAGGCAAATATCGTCCGCATATGAACTTTCTGGACAATGTTTCAAGCAGGTCGTGGATATATAAGTTGAAGAGAGCAGGAGATAGAACCGGCCCTTGTGGCAGACCGTTATTGACTTTGCGGAATTTGCTCCTGTTGTTTTCTGAGTGAACTTGAAATAGCCGGTTGTTTAACATTCTGTCAATTAGTGTTGTAATTTTTATACAAGGACCAGCTTTAATCAGTTTAAGCATAAGACCTGCCCTCCAAACTGTGTCATATGCAGCTGTAAGATCTAAGAAGACGGAGACGTTTTTCAATTTCTTCTCAAAACCAACCTCCATATTCGTGGACAATGACAGTACTTGTTCACTGCAGTCACGGCGGGGTCGGAATCCTGCCTACTCAACTGGAAGAGAGGAGAGAGAAGTTGGTAGGACACATACTAAGGCACTCAGGAATAGCAAACTTAGTTATGAAATGAATGGTCGAGGACAAGTACTGCAGGGGAAGACCAAGGTTAGAATATGTAAAACAGATTGCATCAGTTGTAGAGAATGGGAACTATGTAGGGATAAAACGATTAGCTCAGGACAGGGAGGCATGGAGTACTGCATCAAACCAGTCAAAAGACTGAAGACTCAAACAACAGTTAACTGTTCAAAGGGTCTCTATACTGAATACAGGATGGTCCACCTCCAGTATTTCCTCAGTTATATAGGCTAAGGTATCTGCATTTTCAACCCTTTATAGTTCGGTGGGATAATATCTTCCCACCATGTATTTATAGAACGGTTTTAGGGAGAGAATCTTCCCACACTCGTCATTTCAAGCAATTCCACATACATCCACAAGCTAGCTGCACAGAAATATTGAAAACACATTAATATGGTGTATACTGTCATCGGAAACCAAAGGTGGGAAGCATATATCCCAGTGGTCTCCGCAGTGCACGTGCTCGCCAGTTCGGTTGTATTGAGTGAATGCAATGCATTGTTTTAAAGAAGAAGGTGTCTTTATTGAAGATAAGAGATTTATGAAAGTTGGTGTATAATTGAAATACAATGTTGATAATGGTTTTGGTCACTTGAGTAAATATACGAGGCACGTCCAGAAAGTAAGTTCCGTTTGGTAATAAAATTAAATTGTGTACAGATACAGAAAAAATATTTATTGCACAACATTCTACACCTCTTAAACTACTTTTACACATAACTTCCGAACTTTTGCAGGCATTTGTCATAGCGTGGCACAAGTTTTTGGATACCTTCTTCATAGAAGTTTGCCGCCGACCCGTAAAGGAGAGTGAAGACTCCCCTGTAATATATCCTACTGTTTGGCCACCACTGTTAGGCAAATTGCATATGTGGTCAGGAGAACTCCTAAACATACCCAGTTCTCCTGGTAAGCACGCAATTTGCCTAACAGTGGTTGCCAAACGGTAGGATATCTTACAGGGGAGTCTTCACTCTCGTTTACGGGTCGGCGGCAAACTTCTATGAAGAAGGTATCCAAAAACTTGTGCCACGCTATGACAAATGCCTGCAAAAGTTCGGCAATTATGTGGAAAAGTAGTTTAAGAGGTGTAGAATATTTTTTCTGTATCTGTACACAATTTAATTTTATTACCAAACGGAACTTACTTTCTGGACGTGCCTCGTATTTCAGCTAGAAAGGAAATAATTATCCTGTTTAGGGTTTTTGTCATAGAATAGAAGATTTTTAAAATTAATGTTCTGTGTTTTAGTAAATACTATTTTAAAATTATATTCGAATATACTATTATCATTCCAAAACCACTTTTATATTTTTGTGCACTTTTTGGCAAAGATGTTATAGGTCACTGAACTTGTTTTGCGTGGGAGTTGCGTTTTTATTAATTACAGAGCGTGATGCGTGTTTTGTATATACTATATTATGTTAAATAAACCTCATTATTGAGTGATATCATAATTTGGTGGTGGGAAATTATTACCCCCATTGCTCATTTAAGAAAACATACTGTCGGGTATGGGCTGTGGGATAATAATTTCCCACTCCATATTTCGTAACATAGAATCCACACTTATAAAATTGTTGCATATTCCTACTCCTCTATCACCCCCAATTACAAATGTGCAAAAAAAAATATACCCACAGTTTCTTGCCCTATAAAGGGTTACAAGTATGTAAGTAGGCGAGTTATTTGCCGCTTAGTCAATACTCTGCAGGCTGACATAGAAGAAGCCCTGAAACCACCCGGGGGAAAACTACATGTGGTATTCTTGGACTATGCAAAGGCCTTTGATACAATCAATGGACAAATGCTAGTAAGGAAATTAGACTGCATGATTGGTGAAGGCAACTACTTGGCAAGATTTGTTAGGACCCTGTTGAGCGAAAACTACATCGTTATTTCGGACAACATTAAAACTTCCAAGGAAATACAGCAGACAATTGGAGTACTGCAGGGGGATCCCTTAAGCCCCATCCTCTTCGCTCTTGCTACGGCAGATGTGGTGGAAATAGTACCCCCAAATGTAAAAATATATATTTACGCAGACGATATGGCTCTAATTTCAACCAGTGAAAAGGATTTACAGCAGGCATTTGGCAGAGTTGCAGAGTGGGCGGAAGAGAATGAACTCTATCTGAATGAAAGGAAAACAGTTGCAATGACTTTCAGAAAAGGGGGAAGAGGAGCGACAATTCTCTACAAAAATAGACCGCTGGAATGTGTTACGCACTTCAAGTATCTGGGGGTGACGTTCCAGACTCACGGAAATGTCTTCACTATTCACATCAAGGACAGAACAAACGCGGCTATAAAGGCCATGAGTGACATACGACATATCCGAACACTGTCATTACAGACAGCGATGAGACTTTTCTCGCTGAAGATCATTCCTGTAGTTGCATATGGTTTGGAAAGTACAGATTTGGCATCACCTTAAGTATAAGCACCTCGTAGAGTTGGAGAAGGTGAAAGCTACCTACCAGAAAAGGGTAATGTGTCTTTCTAAATTCACTCTTTCTCGGTTGGTGTATGAACTCACGAGCCTCCTTTTGTTGAAGACCTCAGATTACAGCTGCTCCTGCCATCTACATCGGGTTATGAGAGACTAGTGCAGGAAATGAAGTTAAAGAGAGGAAGCATATGGCAGGAATTTTATATCACGGATGCGATGACATCGCGGGATTGGACGAGGGGTTTCTATGAGATGAGACAATTGATAACCAGATTCGCGGTGCATGGATTCCACTTCAGGGTGTGTGCAAACAAAATGTACCATCAGCCGGATTGCTGGTGCGTGTGTGCCCTCTGCGGCAAAGCATGTGACAGATATCATGTAATGCAGTGTGATCAGAGGAAGTTATCTCTGTCACAGTTGTGTACTAGTGATAATTAATGATGATGATGATGATGTTCGAGGAAAAGATGTCATGTTTAATTCAATTGCATATTTTGTGCTCTAATAAATTTATTTACACTTGTATGTATTGAGAAATTAAAATAAATATAAATTTAAAAAAGAAACATTCATAATTTAACTGCTTTTCAAAGTTCGACAAGAATTCAATTCGTATTTTATCTTTCACGCAGGGTCCCTTCATTGGAGTACCTTAATTCGAATCTCGTACTCGTAGCATTTGTAATATGGTGCTGGCGAAGGATACACAAACCTTGGACGATATTCCGCACGATAGATCTCCCCCTCAGATCTAGGTTACCATCAATATGTGAACAAAGAGTTACCGAATTCTTTGGACACACAATACGTCGTGGGATGGACAGTTTAGAGAAACTGATTATCCTTGGAAATATCCCGGAAAAGAGGGACTATGGTCGAATGCCCACTCGATGGTCTGACATTATCAAGATTAGACTGGGCTGAACCTCCTTGGTGCAGCACGTCCTTGCGAAGACCGGGAGAGATGGTGAAGAATGAAATGAATAATATCCTCCTCGGAGATCACGGTCCTCAGGATTGAGGGATCGACATATTATTAGCTTGCCACGGTGGGTGAGTGGTTAACGTGTCGGTTTACTAACCCCAAGCTTGCAGGTTTGCTCCTGTCCGTGGTATGTGATTTTTGAAAGGCGGCAAAAATTACGACACTCATGTCATACGATGTTGGCAGGTCAAAGAACCCATTTGAATTCAGTAGGTCGTGTTCATAATGGCAAAACTAATCTCGGGAGTTTCCGCCAATACAAAGTTCCTCATTTCTTTACTAGAAAGCGCTATAGGGTTCAAGGAGCTTAGATATCTAACCTCCTTGACTTTCAAAGTGCTTCAAGGAACAACGAAATTTGACATGCAAGCCCACCGAGGCCATACGATATTATAATGTTATATTATTGCTAATAATTGGAGAGTGCCGCCGTCTTCTATCAAAGGTTGGCGGTAATCATAGCTACTCTATTCTTCGAGCCTGCCACACAGAAAACGGTCGTTGTGGTCATCTCATACCAGTCCCTGAGGTTCTTCAGCCATGAGATTCTCCTTCGGCTGGATCTCTGCTGCCCTGAGATCTTCCCCTGAATCACCAACTGTAGTATCCTGTGGTGTTTAACTTTTAAAAATCCAAAATGTTCCATTTACATTTCAGTATTTATCGATTTCTTGAGGTGCAAGAAAAGATGGAAATCGCTGGGAGTAAGATCAGGCCTGCATGATGGATGATCAAACAGTTCCCAGCCAAATTCCCACAAAACGGTTGCTGTGCGCCGAACCGTATACTGTATGGCCGAAGTGATGTCCATCTTTTCTTGCACCTCAAGAAATCCCTGTTCTCCAGTCAGCATTTTCACACTGACAAAGAGCTGAAGACGAATGACATACGCTGGTACCATTCCCAGACTTCTATGACACGGACATACTAAAGTTGATCCCACGATATGACAGGTGTCTTCATTCTGGTGGTGATTATGTCAAAAAATAACTCAAACATTGCGCTATCTGATGCCAAGAAAGCAACTATGTTTTCTTTTTGTTTAAAAAAAAGAAGGGAAACTTAATTTCTGGATTGGCCTCGTAGAAGACACCCCTAAATTAAAACTAGGCTACAAATTATTCTTGTAATTCAGGAGGATGAGGGGGTTAATAGGAAGCCTCAAATTTTGGCAGTCACACAATTGTGCAATACATATCCATCTCTTGACATGCAGCTATAGCCTAGGCCAGGAATTCTCAACCTTTTTCAACCATCGTACCCCTTAAAAAAATTAAAGATCCTGCGTACCCCCTTCTAACCTTTCTTAGGTAGTAATAATGGTAATTAAAATGTAAAAGGTAATTAGTTAGTATGGTTTAACCTTTGTAATTTTATAAGGAAAGATATTTTAATAAAACAATATATATTTGTTGTTTTTCAGTTCCTTTTCCCAAAGGGTGATTTTTTGCAATCATTGTGTTACTTTTCATTTCAACATAGAACATATCAGAAACACTACCTTGCGTGCACTTATTCCATATGTTCAGTTTTTCAAAAACATCACTTAAATAGGCCAATTTTAAAAGCCAACCAAAGTCATTGAGTACTGTTTCGAACGGCAACCTCGAGGCAAGTGATTGCAATGATGATCACCAATCTTCGACGCGGAGACGGCATATAAAGTAGAAGAAGAAGAAGAAGACAGAAAGAAAAGATGCAATTCTTTGCGGAGTTCAAATGCACGCGCCGTAAATAACTCCACAGTAGTCACGGCATGAAGCTCACTGCGCATGTGGATCGAGTAGAAAGATGGCCTGCCGTGTACCCCCTGAAATGTTTCACGAAGGGGTACGCGAACCACAGGTTGAGAACCCCTGGCCTAGGCTGTCATGGTTTCGTGGAATGCGCTCGAGACGGCTGCAAATAACGCATTGCTTCTGCGATAAGGCGAGAAACAAATTATGCTAACATGATTGTGTCTCAATCATGCGTATAAGAAGTCGCAAGGTATCAGCTATCTTTCAGTTCGCACGGAGCGTACGGTGATAGGAGTACTGTAAATTCTACAGTATCGACCTTGGTAGAGTGAGTCCTTACGCACGCTACTTTAACTGTCTCCGGCCAGAAGTAAGGATAATTGATTATCTTCACGGCAACGGTATGTTTATTGCAGTTATCCTAACTCCGCTGGTTTTCTCTCGACAATGGATGTGTTAACATTGATTTCCTGCTCTAGATTCAAATGTTAGTATTATCCTTGAAATATACGACTGCTGCTGAACTTGGCTGCGTTTGTTGATAATACTGTAGCAGAAGGAGCCTTGAGGTACGAGCAGATACACAGTGATGACAGAGTGCAGTCCCCACATAAGTCAAGCAGCACTACACGCGCTAATTATGTTAGAATGTAATGTTTTTGGTTGGTGCTTCACTATTGGCCAACCAAATGAGACGTTTTGGGCCCTGCTAAAAAGCCACCTTACCTTCCTGATGAATACAAAGACCAATAAATTACCACAGATTAATAATAATAAGAAGAATGTTTGTTGGGCGTCAGGTCACAACTTGAAGTGGTGAACCAAAAGATATAACAATAATAATTAATACTCCAGAGCACACAGAGAACTCTCATTCCCTGGCTGTGGCGTAACTAGGTCACCTACCCGGCAGCAATTGATTTAGGAAAGAGGGATGCCTTATACGTATATCTAACTACTGGGAAGAAAATACTGAGCAGAAGGGAAAAACAATGTATTATGATCAAAAGACAAAGAAAATAATTTTGACGTTATATGAATGTACTGAAGTTGCGTTAAAATGTGGTACAAATGAAATATAGAGCTTTAAATAAATGACGTTACAAAAAGAAGCTTGAAATTAAGTTACCCAAAATGCATTTACAGAGAGACTTGAGTAAAACTTATTCGTTTGCTCACCACTTGTCGATTTCGGAAACAATAACCCTGGGTCATGGCTTCTGTATGTTGGCAGCTGGCGTTCTCGGTCATCACCAAGAGTTGAAATTGTACTGCTCGGGTCTAAGCTGCGTGAACTTGAGAGGAATGTGCATCGCGGACTATGAGAAGTGGTGGTGACGAATGATGAGATTTCTCGGTCCTTGCGTAGTAACAGAAGCAAATATGTTAGTCGATGACTCACTCACTCATTCGCAATGCCACACTGGTTTCAGAGAAGACCCTATGTTAGCAGTATTGGAATGGACGAGAATGTCAGGTAACACTGCGGGCTGTCGACAGGCTTCTCAATTCTCGCCTGCTCCTTCCCTGCCTCTGCCCTTCATCCCGCAAGTTCACGGAGCTTAGACCCAAGCAGTAGATCGTAGATAATTATAAATCTTGAATAATAATTCAATAGGCCTCGAAAATCGCTCCGTGAGGGCTTATATCGTTTCTTTTACCTCCCTCCATCGGTCGTCTCATTTTTTCTAAACACGGCTCCGTTGCTATAGCCACACTCCCTCCATATGAGACCGCATAGAGGCACTGGTAATTAATGTAAGAGCCTATAAGCATATATATTCAATGTCTTTTCTACACCTTTAGCTGTTTTTGACAGTAGTGATGATGGCACCGAAGCGACAGTTTCGTTTGAGAACAAATCTCATGCTGGTCCCAAGGCACCGTACTGCCCTGTATTGAGAGCCCACCTGCTGAGTTTGTTTACGAAGAATAACAACAATGAAGCAAGTCTCTCTCTGTCCTTAACTTAAGAAATTCAACTACGTCTATATTCCATAGGTTCACAAATTAACGTTAAATAAGAAATATATATAATTTATGCTAGAATCAGATTTACCGACAGTAGTGGCTACGCTGGCTAAAGCGCAGCATTAGGTCATAGGGCCAAGCTCTCTGCTGACTCAGTAGATGCGTGGGTTCGAGCCCCACCGTCGGCCGTCCTTGAAATGGTTTTCCGTGGTTTCCCATTTTCAACACTAGGCAAATGTTGGGACGGTACCTTCTGACAGGCCACGGCCGCTTCCTTCCACATCCATGCCCAGTTTCATTCACCATCATTCATTTCATCTCTCATTAACTCCTCTCATGAGGTTGGCGTCAGGAAGGGCATCCGGTCGTAAATTCCATCGCCACAAAGACTTCCATCGCATCTCATCCCCGACCCCGTAGGAAAACGGGAATAATAAGGGGTAGACATACATGCTATAATCAGATTTGATTCGCGTCATAAATTGTCAAAATGGAAAAATCAACTAATAAGAAAATAGTTTGATTACAGTAGATCCCTTAAAATAATACGACATGCATATTTAAAATGTAACGTGTGGTCCAAATGGGACAAGACAGAAGTCATATGAGTCGTCCAGTTGCAAAACTCGTTTAATCCACTTGTGAATCATTCTCATAAGAAACGATTCTCTGGACTTTGCCTCACGTATCTTTTGTGTTTGTTGTTTTCTACTTTTTTCCTTTTTGCTTCTTGTGTTTTTGGTTTTGTGTTTGCTTTGTGCTTTTGCTTTTAAATTTTACTTTTTGTTTTTCTTTCTTGGTTTTGGTTTTTTGTTTGTTTTCTGCTTTTGCTTTTTGGAGTTTTGCTTTTTGCTTTGTGTTTCTTGTTTTTTGTTTTCTGCTTTGCTTTTGTATTTGAATTTTGCTTTTTGCTTCGTGTTTTTTGTTTTTTGGTATTGTGTATGTTTTCTGGAAAATCAAAATAAAACAAAATAAAATAAAACAAAATAAACAAAACAAAATAAAAATAAAACAAAACAAAATAAAATAAAACAAAATAAACAAAACAAAATAAAAACAAAAACAAAATAAATAAAACAAAACAAAAAACAAAAAATTAAAACAAAAATAAAACAAAAACATATAAAATAAACAAAACAAAATCAAAATAAAATAAAACAAAATAAAATAACCCAAAACAAAATTAAATTAAATTACACATAACAAAATAAAACAAAATAAAATAAAAAAAAAGTGACAGTCAGTCTGAAAGACTAGACTTTGTATCATTTTAAATGCTACAAATGCTGAAAAAATGCTAGAAAGGCTGGAGGCTTCTAGCTTCGCTCGAAGCCAAAGACTCTTGGCATGTGAGAAAATTATCTGCATAATACTTATCTTGCTTATCGTGTTTCAAATTACACATGAACGGCAAGTGCAAACCAAGGGCAAAGCAAGGTCAAGCGCGCGGGATGCCGCACGCTCACCAGAGCGCGCGGGGACGTGCCCCTTCCATCCAGTCTAAAAACACTTATAGTGGGCGATGTATTGAAGATAGAGATATGCTCTCGCTGACTTTTTTGTAGAACTTTTCATGCTGACCAATTCTTAAGTTCATAGTATATTGATATTTTTAACGGTTTGGCCAGCATAAGCTTAAGAAGCGCACGGACGCCAAGTTTGTTTTCGACTTTTTCACTAAAATTGTTACTGCTTGGCTTTCTTTGATCATACATAAATTATTTTCTAAAGAATCTTTCCTCGAGATATCCTTTACAGAATGGTGAAAACCGCATCAAAATACATCCAGTGGTTCTCGAGATTATCCGTGACATCCCAGAATCGGGGATTTTTAGCCTACTTTTCACATTATGCAAAAATGAGGAAAAAGTAGTCTTATGAGATCGGGCAAATGTGTGTCTGTCTGTCTGTCTGTCTGTCTGTCTGTCTGTCCTTCTGTCTGTCTGGCTGGCTGTGTGTGTGTGTCCCCTATCAACTCCTAAACGGCTGGAGCAATTGAAACAAAATTTGGTAGGAATAAAGACCTATACCTGGATATCTCACGGCCATATTTGAAAATGATGTCAGTGCTACCAACTGCTAAAAAATCGCAATTGAAATTCGAGCTCCATGTTGGATATCTTGGAAGTTATGAATGGGAGATATTTCAAAATTGTCACACGTATAGATAATAATATTACAGTTTAATTTCCAGGAGGCCATACATGGCAGTGTTGCCAAAAGGATTATAAGCCTGCTGATAGGTCCAATTTTTAAATGCATATAACTTCTACACTATCAATTGGATTTCAACCAAATTTCGTATATTGTATGTGTACATAACCAGATATGACTGAGCGTATTCTTAAGACCCACCAGGGCTGCCAACTGTTAATAAATGCTCTTAATTTGTTTTGTCCAAAATACCAATATATCAGAAAGTATGCAACCCGACTGCTTTAAACTATGCACACATATAGTATCTTACATTCTATATTAATTTGGAGTAACATATATACCTCAGTGCTACCAACATGATTCTAAGCCTGCTGAGAAGTCCAATTTTAAATACATGTAACTTCCATACTATCATTTGGATTTCAACCAAATTTCGTATGTGCTATGTGTACCATAACAGATATGACTATGCGTATTCTTAAGAGCAACCAGGGCTGCCAACTGTTAATATGTGCTGTCTCTATTGTTGTTACCCTAATATCAATATATCAGAACGTATGCAAGCCAATAGCTCTAAACTTTGCACACGTATAGTACCTGACATTCTAGATGAATTTGGAGTAACTAATATACGTCAGTGCTGCCAACATGATTCTAAGCCTGCTGATAAGTCCAATTTTAAAATGCATGTAACTTCTATACTAACTAATGGATTTCATTCAAAATTGGCACAACAATAGATCATATTATTTCAGATTATTTCTGAACATTACATGCATAACATTGTTGCCAACATGATTTTACGCGCGCTATTAGATCCAATGTTCAACTGCATGTAACGTCCATGCTATTCATTGGACTTCAACCAAATTTTGTATTCTGTACGGTACCATAAGAGATGGAACTAAGAATATATTCAGTCACCAGAGCTGCCAACTGTAGTGCTCTATTAGGCTACATTATGCTAGGTATACAGTATTTCGAACTAATTAGAAATTTCGATAATAGCAACTTAATTTCGTCATTATTCTAGATAGATCCATATAGATTAATCATTGGCATGAATCTTAAATTTTAAGAAAAGTAGGCTCTTTAGTTCGTCACGGAACTTCTTGTTGTCTTATACTAACGAAGTAGAGATTGTCGGGGAACACATGCACCAAGCAGTACTATGACGTCACACACCTCAGTGCATCTGGGTACATTTCGTCCCGTCACCGTAACGTAACGCCAGACCCCAGCGTAACGACGAAGTCGACAAGATCATTTAAAATGATAAAAAAGTAAAATAAAATAATTAAATAAATAATTTTACAACATGATCCTTATTCACAGGTGGATTAAACGAGTTTTACAACTGGTCGACTCAATTGTGAATTGTGAATGGAAGAGTAATAATAATGGACGAATTAAGAATGGTATGTTTCAACAGCACAGCTAAGTTTAACAGGAGATCATGTTAACATGGAGAGTAAAACGATGAAAGACGTGAGTTATAACCTTTCTGCGTGACTATACCTGTCAACTAAGCAAGCACACAACATGACGCTAATAAACAAAGAATAATTTCCACCGCGGCTACCGGCAATAAGTGCTAATAAGTGCTTATCCCCTTATGCAACATCGGCTTAGTGTTATTTATTCAAATACTAGCAACCAGCCCCGGCTTCGTCCGGGAACAGTTATGAATGCATTACGTGCTAGCTCGTTAACTGTCACCTCAGTAATTGAATGGAGATTGTTGGAAGAAATGAAAAGTTAAAAACACTTACTGTATAGTGGGCGATGTATATGCTTTCGCCAACTCTTTTGTAGAACTTTTCATGCTGAGCAATTCTTACACTCATAGTACATATATATATTTTTAACGGTTTGCCCAGCGTAAGCTTAAAAAGCGCACGGACGCCAGGTTTGTCTTACGTCTTTTTCACTGAATAGTTACTGCTAGGTTTCCTTTGATAATAAATAAATAATTTTCTACAGAAACCTTCCTCAAGAAATCCTTCACAGAATGGTGAAAACCGCATCAAATCCATCCAATGGTTCTCGAGATTGCCCGAGACATCCAAGAATCGGGGACTTTGTTTTATACTAAGTAGAGATGCGCTACTGTATTTAGAGGGCAAGGCTCTCCTCCATTTTTCTGTCATAAGACATTTGTTTCTTTTCTACAGTGACGTGGAGATGACCTAGAAGTTATCGTCACTCTATGTACCCGTCAACGACGGGAAATGAAAGCTAGTCAGAGAATCAAATCTCTAAATTTCTTAGAAAACGTAGACCTGCCATTTTATTATATGCTTTAAACCAGATACCTATATCCTGAATACAGAGCAGCTCAATGAAGCTAGTTAATTATCTGCCCATGGAACGTTCTAATTTGACTGTTCAAGGTGAACTATATTCATTGGCTCCAATGCAGTGTGTTGCACTGATCTACCTTGGACCGTCAACCAGCTGCCTCATCGATCGTCGTGCCTGAGGACCAAAGATTGTAGCGACAATAACTTAGGGATACGAATGGGAAGCTGAAGGCTATAAATCCAATGTTCAACGTACCGAGCTAGTCCTAAGTGATATCGATCCGCGGACTACGGAGCAGTTTGACTTCGCAGGACCGCAATTTATATATGAAACGCTTTGTGAGTCCATTAATTGCGATGGGAGTTGCTTAAGGCCACGGCCGGTGTCAATATTTGCAAGTGCAAATATAGTAGATTAGCGTTCATGAACTGATGGTAAACATAAGACTGATTGTGCTAGAGGGGTTGTCTGTTGGTCAACGAGGTGATTACGAAAACTTCTCAAATGTGAATAACAACTTGAACTGAAACTAAAGGGTCATTCATATAAAACTCATGATTTTCTTTTGTCCATTATTTCCATAGGAATACGCCGAATTGTTTCATTTACCTATCAAATGACGCAGGAGGTCGGTTGGTTCCTCAGTTTAGGGGCTCCGACAACGCGGGCATGTAGCCCCGTGTACTTTGGGTGTGTGTAGGATCTGTCTGATAACCGGTGGTAATTGTGATGGCTGTATTAGTGTGTGTTATCTGTAATTCAGGTAAGGACTGCAGACGATCAATGTCAAGTAGTTCCTACTTCTGTTACCAAATGCTACCGTCAACGACACCTAGCTGTCAACTTGGCTACTAGAAGCCACCGCAACCCGCACCTGGTGGCGAACGTTGGAACTCCATAGAGCCCTAATCAAATCTATCCTAGAAAGTTAGCTTCACACAATTGTAGTTAGTGGAAGGTTCTTTTACATGCCATAAATCTATTACATGGGCCCGTCGGCTTTACTTCCCCTCCAAAAGAAGGCATACTGGGGGATTTTTAACGCTCTTAATGAATCTGACGACTCTGGCTGGGTTTGAACCCGCGATCTTGGGCATTGAAACTCAGCATGCTACCAACTACGCCGCTTGACGCAGGAGGTCTTGGAGTTTTGACTTCATACCACGCGGGAGCTTTAGGCATTTATCACGAGATGGCACAGTTGTTCATTGTCATTGTCGTTAGATCGTGCCAGGCGCCATTATTGGGGTTTATCAGTGTCAATCAAGATACAGTACACGTTACAGCAACGGGCATTTGTTCTTAACAACTACATGGCGACCATCCGAACTATTTAGACGGTTTTCAATATCTATATCTATCACAGCAAACAAACTGGTTTTTTTTTTAATGTTCATAGAGGCTATGAACGTATGTTCACCTATAGGACTTTCAATAACCTGGTGAGTACAAATCCAACATGGCGGCGACGCGAAGTATTAATATTTAAATGGACGTTTCTCGCGATTTAGCCATCCGAGTGCAGTGAAACTTGGTACGGTAAATGCTTATGCAGCTGTGAGAAATTTTAAAATCTCGTTTTTATTCCGTGTGCCATAATCATGCGATTGAAGTTTGAATACTATACCTATACAATAATCTTCATGTAATAGTACATAACTCTAAGACCTACATACATAAAAATCCAACATGGCGACCATCCGAAATATTAGACGGTTCTCAATATCTACGAATCTATTACAGCCATCAAACCTAAATTTTGTATGATGATAGAGTCAATTAACATAAGTAGAATATATCAAAATAGGCTGTATAGTTCTTCACGGAACTACTTGTTTTATATAATGTGCATGTTTGGTTCTACATATATGTGTGAACAACTTTTCTCCACTTTAAAGCTTTGCAAATCGAGACATCGACCACAAATGACAGATAACCACCTGAAGGCGGTGCTTCGGCTGCACACTAGTAGTAGTATTTGTCCAGACAAATCCCTCGCTTACAGCAAAACATGGGACATATACCTACGTGAATCCCTGCACCTTTGTAATATAATATAAATACATTGTCAATAGTAAAACAGTATTAGATTGAACCTGCCGCCCCGGAATCTCTATCGCATCCCGGTATGACGCACTACTCGCAATGCCTGCTCGTTGAGACTGGGTACACTCGCTCGCTTCGTCTCGCTACACTGTGTCGTATTCATGCTGGTAAGCCACCCGCATTTACGTCACGCCTGTCCAGCTGCCCTGAGAGAGCTGACCACCTCTGCTTCTGTTGTGGACGTTTAGGAGAGACTACAGCGGTCACTCCACTAGAATTTAAGGTATCGGTCGCAGGCAACCGGGTACCCATGTGCGATGTGTCAGAAAGTTGCTAGTATTATGGCTTAAACCCGTATAGGGTGATGTCTGTTTATGAGAGTTGTTTAGGCCAGATAAGGTTAAAAGGGTGGAATATTGCTGTTGGTTCCAGATGACCCTTGTTCGAAGTACTGACATACTGTCCATTACATGGCTCACAGACAAGGCATGGTTCCACTTAAGCGGTTACGAAAACTCACAGGATATACTCATTTGGTCGGCACAAAATCCACTTGGCATTCATGAAACACCTATGTACCCATTAAAAGTAAGCGTTTGGTGCGCATTATCAGCAGAAAGATTCGAGGCTACAAATTCTTTTGACGAAACAGTGAATTCATTCAGTAATTGGATGATATTGAGCTGCGTAAAGGGTACGTTCAACAGGACCATGCCACATACCATACGTCTCGTGAATCTATGGTGCTGATCCAAATTTACTTCGATGGTCGCATAATACCCAGAAATGTGTGGCCGCAACGATCACCGGACGTGACCTCACCAGATATTTTCTTATGGGGTTATATAAAGGAAAGAGATACGTTACACACTTTGGATTATCCGAAGAAGAATATTATTCAACGTGCCAGTAAATCTACTGACATGGCTCCGTCGTATTTTCACACCCTCAAATGCCAACTGACTGCGCCAGAATTCGATCCTGCAACCTTGGGCACAACAGGCGAGAACGTTGCTGCTGAGCCATTCAGCCGGTTAATTCAGTTACACAGACTGCTACAGTCATCACATAAATACAGGTTATCTGGCAAATTCAACACACACCCAACTACACAGGGCTGATGAACTAGATGTCCCAAGGCCCTGAAATGAATTAACAATAACAATACTTTACACATTATCTAGTCACTATAATTGAACCATTAAAGAGATGTAATGATAACTTAGATACTCACTCCCCGTGATATCGGAACTGCTCGGCTCTAGCCACGATCATCTGAACTGAGGAAAGAAGGAAGGCACCCACCCAAGTACCAACCACGATCAGTCTCGCGTGAGACTTGGTGAAACTCCTTGCGAATGGGTGCATGATGGCATTGTACCTGCAAAAAAAAAAAAAAAAGAATAAAACAGAGAGAGCCAATATGCAAATTCGGACTAAAAAGATATCCTGGCTCCTTGAGGAAACCGTTTCTTTCAGTAAAGGACAGGACGAGAATAAATAAGCATAAAGAACAACAAGTTTCCTTCCGCAACGTCGAACGCGCTAGCATAGACATCACAGTGACACAGGTTATCATACAAATTCCACACACACACACCCAAGTACACGGGGCAACACTACCGCGATGTCGCAAAAACCCTAAAGAATCAACAACAGTAACTAAATCCACTTTCAAATAGAGAGTTTTGAAGCCATTTTCAGTGTTGTCTTACTAACAATTAAATGTTAGCTTTCAGTCGGTCAACGCGAATGTATGCTCAATTAAATTGGCCCAGGTTCGATTCCCGGTGTGAGGGCTGGAATGGGTTACACTCAGCCTAGTGAGGCAAAATTGAAAAGTGGAGGGTTCGATTCCCACCTCAGCCATCCAGGAAGTGGTTTTCCATAGTTTCCCCACTTTTACAAAGGCAAATTCTGGGATAATTCCTAACTTAATGTCAAGGCCGCCTCCTTCCCAATCCTATCCCCAATTTTAAAAAAATACAGTCAGTCTGAGAGACTAGACTTTATATCATTTCAAATGACGCATGCTACAAATGCTACACATGTTAGAAAGGCTCAGGAGGGCTTCTCGCTTCGCTCGAAGCCCCAGAACTCTTTCAACAGACTCCATTACCCATTAACTTAGGCTTCCCGCGCGGGCACCTCTTTAAGGGTCACCCTGTATTTGAGTCTGACATCTTTTACAACTCTTTAAGGGTCACCCATTATTTGAATCTGATATCTTGCAAACCTCTTTAAGGGTCACCCTGTATTGGAATCATTCCGGGATTTGCTTTAAGTAGAAGTGAGAAACCGCAGACAACCACTTCCAGGATGAATGATTTGGGAATCGATCCCATCTCGTCTCTGGTTTTGCCTCACGAGGCTAAGTGTACCCCGTTCCAACCCTCAGACCAGAATTAAATGTCTTTGCATAGCCACGATTATAACCCAAACCTCCAAGGTGACAGCCAAGATGCTAGCCGCTACACCACGATGAACTAAATTAAAGGTTGCTATGGAAATATGATAAATATGGAAAATGGTTAAACAATCCGACTCGTTGCGAAGTTTATTTAAAAACTTCTGTAGCTTAATAATAGTAAATACTGTTGTACCTAAGTGATATCCTCTGAACGTAAGTTAAATCAACATGAATTGATCTGCTGATATTCACTTGACGAATGAATCTATCCATCCAATTAAACCCCCCGTTTGTGTGAGAAGAGTTTTACAGAAGTGCCCATTTTATTAGAATAATGATATACAGGGTCTTTATTGTCGCTTGGCAAGACGATTCTGCTCGACCTTGGCCGCCGGTCCCCAAACAATAGTCGGATGTTACCTATTACAGGTTGGCGCGCGCGGTCTCCGGCCGTATACTCACGTTCTTCCTTCGGTAGACGTGTTAACTCCGAGTTAATTGGGTGTTTTATAAAGCCACTGTGAACTGTATATCGTATTTATAGTGCTTTATTGTGATTATGTATAGTGCTGTAATGCCTTATGTGAAATATTCGCTACGTAAACTTATATATCTGCACAATACGTACATAAAGTGCAGGAAATCGTGCGCTAGAAAAATACAAAAGTTTCGAGTGAAATTTCGAGGGAGACCCATCCTATAAATCGGGCAATAAATCAACTGGCTAAGAGATTCAAACGTACAGGTTCAGTAAACACACTTTGTCAGCAGGTACAACTGAGGATGGGGACAGGCGACCGCTAACTTGGGTCTAATTAAGGGTCAGGGAAGTCGGCCGTGGACCTGTTGAAAAGGAACCATCCCGGCATTTGCCTGGTGGTGAAAATGGGAAACCACGAAAGCCATTTTAGGGATTTGAACCCACAGTCTCCCTATGCCAGCGAGGCACGAGCTAGCGCGTCAGCACTCTCGGCCACAGTGGCCGGTCACATTTAATATAAAGAAAATTAAACGAAGTGTTTGTATTTTCTCAGCCATGGCCTGAGAATCAATACGTCTGGAATATAAAATTCCTCATCAATTGAGATAAATCTGTTTCATTAGTAGGGTAATGTCGTCACGGGATAAGCTTTATGGACCGGATTAGAGGATCCCGGGAAGGAATAGTGAGATTAAACTGTCTAGCTGATAATGAGAAATAATCCCTCACCGATTCTACTTTGCACCGCGTTGTCACGTGCCTTCTCTCCCCCATAAATTATGCCCCGATTCTTTGTTGTGCTAGTGTTTCCCGTGAATCTCTATTTGCAATATTTATTTGATCTCTTCTCTTGTTGTTCCTCCCTTATCCTATGTAAATGTGCGTTTACCATCCCCCTAATATATTCTGTAAATAATGTAACCATTGCTCGATTCCCGCTAATTGTCATCTTGTGTACATATGTAAATATAACCCAGTGTATATATATTGGGGGCTCTGACGCATCCCGAATGCGAAGTGGGGCTTTGCTCTTTTTAGAGACTCCCTTCAGTGTACTGTATATATAGTGTAAGGCACTGATCAATAAAAATTAAATTAAATCCTCTTTCACGCCAACCCACTCACACCGTCACGCTGGCTTGTGATGTAGTGGCTAGCATTCTTTGCTGTCACCATGGAGGTCCCGGTTAGTTGTGCGTTGCCACGTACATAATTCTGCATTTAGTAAAACAGGGAAAAATCTCGGGTAAACGTGGACGAAGTAAGCCTTAATTTAATAAA
This sequence comes from Meconema thalassinum, assembly GCA_946902985.2. Lineage (NCBI taxonomy): Eukaryota > Metazoa > Arthropoda > Insecta > Orthoptera > Tettigoniidae > Meconema > Meconema thalassinum. The sequence continues at coordinate 170,502,923 of OX336396.1, forward strand.
GGAATGTGTAATGGATTAAAAGGATGGATTCCTATTGGAGGACATACGTTGGTTGAAGAACTGGTGTGAACGAGCTACAACAGGGGTCTCCAAACTACGGCCCGCGGTATGCGGCTCGCCATAGCTTATTTTGATTAGGCTACATTGTAAACATTACTATGTAAGTGAAAATGAAAATCCACAGCCTGCTTCCAGTCTCCGACCGGGTCAGGAATGGAATGAATGATGCCCCCATCTAGCGACGAGGATATCAACTGTGCCGGCTGCCGAGGCCTGACGCACTCCTCTGGGGCAATGATTAAATGAATGACAGATGAAATGAAATGATAGTGGAGAGTGTTGCTGGAATGAAATTGTGACAGGGAAAACCGGAGTACCCGGAGAAAAACCTGTCTGCCTCCGTTTTGTCCAGCACAGATCTCACATGAAGTGACCGGGATTTGAACCACGGACCCAGCGGTGAGAGGCCGGAGTGCTGCCGCCTAAGCCACGGAGGCTTCATTACTATGTAAGTAAATCATACAAATTATAATCAGATGTTTCCATTTAACGACCAATTAAGAAACACAATGTAATAACTGGCATACATAAGCTATATTATTAAAAATATTGATGAAAACTTATCCGAGTCCGTCCGGCCATACTATCCGGCCGATTTCCTTCATCCTTTTTTAAATGAAAGGTATTCATGCACAGATTTGTCATCAAGTATTACAAATCACTTAAATTACGCCTTTCTCAAATTATTAGATTTTTCCAACTTTTTCCAACTTTTTCCAACTTTGAAGTAAGCATATCTTCGGTTCTAATTGAGTTACGAAGGTTGTTTTAGTCTAAGAACACTCAGTGAATCAAGCGCTAACATTTGAGCTATTAACCATTCAAATCGGATGATTCTGAGGAAAGTTATGCTTGGACATACGATATTACATCTCATTTTTTCAAAAGTTTTTCTCATTGTAGCAATCATATCTTTGGTTATAATTGAGTTACACTGTTCGTTTGGGTCTAAGAGCACTCAGTGGATCATGCTCTATCATTTGAGGTATTAAATATTTACATTGGTTGATTCTGAGTAATGTTATGAGTGCCGAAGCGAATATTAGAAATAATTATGAAAACTTAACCGAGTCCGTCCGGCCATTCTATCCGGTCGATTTCCTTCATACCTTTATTAAATGAAAGTTATTCATGTACGGATTTAATATCAAGTATTACAAATCACTTAACTTCTGCCTTCCTCAAATTATTTGATTTTTTGCACCTTTTTTACTTTTTTTTTTTTTCACATTGAACCTATCTATATTATTAAAAATATTGATGAAAACTTATCCGAGTCCGTCCGGCCATACTATCCGGCCGATTTTCTTCATCCTTTTTTTAAATGAAAGGTATTCATGCACAGATTTGTCATCAAGTATTACAAATCACTTAAATTACGCCTTTCTCAAATTATTTGATTTTTTCAACTTTTTCCAACTTTTTCCAACTTTGAAGTAAGCATATCTTCGGTTCTAATTGAGTTACGAAGGTTGTTTTAGTCTAAGAACACTCAGTGAATCAAGCGCTATCATTTGAGCTCTTAACCATTCAAATCGGCTGATTCTGAGGAAAGTTATGCTTGGACATACGATATTACATCTCATTTTTTCAAAAGTTTTTCTCATTGTAGCAATCATATCTTTGGTTATAATTGAGTTACACTGTTCGTTTGGGTCTAAGAGCACTCAGTGGATCAAGCTCTATCTTTTGAGGTATTAAATATTTACATTGGTTGATTCTGAGTAATGTTATGAGTGCCGAAGCGAATATTAGAAATAATTATGAAAACTTAACCGAGTCCGTCCGGCCATTCTATCCGGTCGATTTCCTTCATACCTTTATTAAATGAAAGTTATTCATGTACGGATTTAATATCAAGTATTACAAATCACTTAAATTCTGCCTTCCTCAAATTATTTGATTTCTTGCACCTTTTTTACTTTTTTTTTCACATTGAAGCTATCTATATTATTAAAAAAAAATGGAATCTTATCCGAGTCCGTCCGGCCATACTATTCGGTCGATTTCCTTCATACCACTATTAAATGAAAGGTATTCATGCACAGATTTGTCATCAAGTATTACAAATCACTTAAATTACGCCTTTCTCAAATTATTTCATTTTTTCAACTTTTTCCAACTTTGATGCAACCATATCTTTGGTTCTAATTGAGGTACGCAGGTCAGTTTGCTCTAAGAACACTCAGTGAATCAAGCGCTTTCATTTGAGCTCTTAACTATTCAAATAGGCTGATTCTGAGGAAAGTTATGAGTGAACATTCGATATTACATCTCATTTTTCAACATTTTTTCTCATTGTAGCAATCATATCTTTGGTTCTAATGACGGAAATTTCCTATTACACTAGCGTCAAACGCTTCATCAAGTTGGAATCTACTTGCCTGATCCTGTTTTAGGCCATGGAATGTTCTATGTTGCCTTATCCCGAGGAAAATCATTTAAAGATGTAGAAGTAGAAATTAAACCTAAGGGTCGACGCACAGCGAACAAATTTTCTGGAGGGAAGTATTGTGAAATAAAGGTTATAAACTATTACATAATGTCGTAATTTTTTAATTCCAATACTGAAAAATTATGCTGCGGAGCAGTACGGGCGCCCTAGTGAAATTGAACATTTTGACTGTAATTATTGACATGAGATTTATCCTAAAATCTTAACATATGTGAAATACATAGGTAGGCCTAGGCCCTAATTCACATAATTAAATTATTCATTATTATTATAAGAAAGTTTGGTGCTTTTCAGTCGGTCAACACGATTCTACCCAAATGAGATGGGTTATTCCCTAATCCTGAAACAATACACGAGATTAATAAATACACTTGGATGGCCACTTTCGATCATCAAGTGATCATCATCAGATCCATTACACTTAGGCTATACAATATACAGTATGTCTGAAAGTATGGGTGAAAATATTTACAATATATACACTTGTTTAGTTGCAGTATTAGTTGAGATAATGCAACTCGTCAATATTTGTTAGTTGTGGTCTATGTGATATTTCTTGAGATACAGGAAGTGGTGATTGACGAGTTGCATTGTCTCAACTAATACTGCAACTAAACACGTGTACATATTGTAAATATTTTCACCCATACTCTCAGACATACTGTATATTGTATAGCCTAAGTGTAATGGATCTGATGATGATCGTTTGACGATCGAAACTGGTCATCCAAGTGTATTTATTAATCTCATGTAATTTTTTTTTCAGGATTAGAGAATAACCGATCTCATTTGGGTAGAATCGTGTTGACCGACTGAATAGCACCAAACTTTTGTTTACTAAGAAAACACTGAAAAATGGCTTCAAACACCACAATGTCATTATTATTCAATGCTGCAAAGAAGGAACTAAGAAATTGAAGAAATATAGGGAGTATACAGGATAAAACATGTGTGTGCATATGCAGATGATGTTGCCCGAATATATCGCACAATGAATGCACTGCAAGAAATGTAGAGGATTATGGTGAAAAAAAAACAGAGCGTATAGGGCTTGAAATAAATGTTAAAGAGACTAAATATCTGGAGAAGGCAGCCAGCATGGATGTAATCGCACAATGAATGCACGACAATACATGTAGAGGATTATGGTGAAAAAACAGAGCGTATAGGGCTTGAAATAAATGTTAAAGAGACTAAATATCTGGAGAAGGCAGCCAGCATGGATGTAATCGCACAATGAATGCACGACAATACATGTAGAGGATTATGGTGGAAAAAACAGAGCGTATAGAGCTTAAAATAAATGTTAAAGGGACTAAATACCTGGAGAAGGCAGCCAGCATGGATGTAAGATGGCATGAGAAGCCATCGGATTTTTAAGAGCGTTAAAAATCCCTCAGTATGCCTTCCTTCGGAGGGGAAGTAAAGCCGGCGGTCCCATGTCATAGATTTATGGCATGTTAAAGAACCTTCCAGTAATTGCACCTGTGTGAAGCTAAATTGGATAGGTTAAGAATGTAAACAACGCTCTTAGGTTTCTACGTTAGTTGCCTAGAGCCGACTGCGGTGGCGTCTAGTAGCTAAGTTCTGAACTTGGCCTAGTAGTCGTTGACGGTGGTGCTTGGCGGCAAAAGTAGGAAGTATTTGAAAATTCTAAGTTGCAGTCTGTACTTAAATTAAAATAGTACATTATGCAACGAGCCTATAATGGCTATAATTAAGACACGAGTATTTTTATAAAACGAGCGTATGCGAGTTTTATAATTTCCATACGAGTGTCTTAATTACCATTATAGGCGAGTTGCATACGACTGTTTATGTTCGACGATAATTATAACTTTATTATATGTTTTAACATAAATATTCATAAATATCTGTTGAGAGTCAGCTACTTGAATTTTGTGATCGCAGAGCGAGCGTTGGGTGTTATATCTCTGTCTTTCAAGATCTCTGGACGACCGACGCATGCGCTCTGTGTGCTTGCAATGCCATACGCAGGCCATGTGTTTACATCTGCCGCCCCTCAGTAATATTGTCACTGGAGTTGTTTCAAGACAATGCACTGTGTAGAAATTATATTAAGGTACAGTGCTATTTGTTGTCTCACATTCGCCAGTTTATTAACGCGAACATATGGACGGTGCGTATTCCATGTCGGCAATTTATTATAGTTCGATGTTGTGTTTATGTCCGACATGTTGGATTTTGAGCGCACGCGTGATGGTATCGTTACCTAATTGGTCAATGAACGAGCTCTGATTGGCTGGAAAAACTATATCATAATGAAAAAGAGTGTTATAATGACCATCATTATGATACAGCTTTCTGACACATAATAGTGAGGGTCGAACATAAACAGATAACACACACTAATACAGTCATCACGATTAACACCGGTTATCAGAGAGATTCTACACACACCCAAAGTACACGGGGCTACATGACCGCGTTGTCGCAGCCCCTAAACTGAGGAACCAACCAACCACCCAACCAAGATGGCATGAAAGTGTTACCCTGGGAGGGTACAAATTTGAAAGAGTCAAATGTTTAGTTACCTAGGGACCATCATAGACAGTGAAAACAAAATCTCAGTGGAGATTAATAAACGAATGATGATGGGTAGCAAGGTCTATTATGCTAACCAAAATCTTATAAAGTCCACGCTGCTCTCTTGAGCAACTAAATTAAAGCTGTACAAGACCTTGATAACACCAGTGGTTACATGGAGCGGAGGCATGGACTATGACAGCGCGGGGGAAAATGCTCTTAGAGTATTTGAAAGGAAAATATTGAGAAGGATCTATGGCCCCATAAGAGAAGAAGATCATCGGAGAATTATATCTAATAAAGAGTTGGACGATATTATCAATGGTGAAGATATAGTAAGATTTGTGAAATCTAGGAGGTTGTCATGGTTGGGTCATGTGGAACGAATGGGGGGAGGAGAGAATGCCAAAGAAAGTAAGAAGAATGTATGGAACAAGGAAGAGAGGAAGACCCAGAAAAGGATGGATCAAGGACATAGAAGAGGATCTTAAGAAGATAAATATTAAAGGATGGTGGGAGAAGATAAAGAAGAGAGAAGTTTGGACGTATATTATGAAGGAGGCCAAGACTTTCCCAAGGCTGCAGCGCCGTGCAAGTAAGTAAATATTATTATTATTATTAGCATTATTATTATTATTATTATTATTATTATTATTATTATTACTTACATCATCTTCATTTTGCTGATGACCAGATTATATTGACTCAAGATATAGACGGTGCCTGTTATATGATGAGGAAATTAATTGAGGAATATGAAATGTGGGGAGAATAATGGTGGTGAGAATCTACACATCGGAAATGCAGAAATTCAGTCACTAAATTTAAATATTTGGGTTCAATAATAGTAAAACCGTAAGCCTCCGTGGCTTAGGCGGCAGCACGCCGGCCTCTCACCGCTAGGTCCGTGGTTCAAATCTCGGTCACTCCATGTGAGATCTGTGCTGGACAAAACGGAGGCAGACAGGTTTTTCTCCGGGTACTCCGGTTTTCCCTGTCAAAATTTCATTCCAGCAACACTCTCCACTATCATTTCATTTCATCTGTCATTCATTAATCATTGCCCTAGAGGAGTGCGTCAGGCCTCGGCAGCCGGCACAGTTCATATCCTCGCCGCTAGATGGGGGCTTCATTCATTCCATTCCTGACCCGGTCGGAGACTGGAAGCAGGCTGTGGATTTTCATTCTCAATAGTAAAACCATCTGTTCTGAATGCCTCGTGATGGCCAGGAATGGCCCACTCAGGAAACTTGAACTCAAGGAGAGGAAGATCCTGCGGAGGATACTAGGACCTATACGGGAAGAGGGAGGCACCTACAGAATTCGGCACAATGATGAGCTTTACAGCCATCAAGAAGACATTGTGACTTGTATAAGAAAGAGGCGCCTGGCCTTCTATGGACACTTGACCCGCATGATCCCTTGCCGGCTCACCAGTAAGATCTTCACAGTGGCAGGAAGAGGGAAGGCCTCTAGGACCAAGTGGATCTCTACGGTCAGGACGGATTTAGACCACCTAGGGACCCCACTTAATTCCATACAGGACCGCCAACAATTCCGGAAAGCCATCCGACAGGGAATTTTTCCTGTATCACTAACAGCTAGGAAGAACACCGGTGTCAGCAGACCACCATGGACGGAGGAAAGAAAGCTGGCTCATAGTCAGATGATGAAAAAGCACTGGAAGAAGAGAAAAGACAAAGCGACGAGGAGATACGAGCCCCGTGGTCCTCAGTAGGCCCAAACGAAGAAGAAGAAGAAGAAGAAGAATAAGAAGAAGAAGAAGAAGAAGAAGAAGAACATGAAGCTGGGGAACAAGTTCATCTGAAATTGAGAAAAGAGTAAACGGAGCTAGGGTAACAATTGGAGCATTATATTCCGTTTTTATGGAGCAGAAATATTTTAAACAACACTAAGAAACTTATTTACAGTTCATTGACACAAAGTATTTTGTTATATGAAGCAGACACTTGGACGTTAAACAGACAGCAAGCAAACAAATTATTAGTAACAGAGATGTATTATTGGAGGAGGGCGGCAAGAAAATCAAAATTGGATAACATTAGAAAATACGAGGATCAGAGAAATTATGGAGATAGAAAAATATACTAGAAGTAGTTGAAGATAGAAGGTTACAATGGTTTGGACTTGTGAAAAGGGTGCAGAATGGTAGAATTCCAAATTTGATGTTACATTGGCAAGCTGAAGGCAAACGAAAACGGGGTAAACCAAGAGAACAATGGATGGATGGTGTAAAGAGAAGCATAGCTACCAGAGGCTTAAACGAGGAAGATGCTGAAGACCGAAATTTGTGGAGGAGTAGAGTATTTTTGGGTTGGAAGAAAACAACTGTATTGTAGAATAACGTAATAAAGAAGATTATTATTATTATTATTATTATTATTATTATTATTATTATTATTATTATTATTATTAAACCACTATGATTAATGAGATTTATGAAGCTGGAACTTTCCACAGACAATTGTTTGCAGTTGTGAAACAAGTTTACAGAGGAAATTATCAGAAGCGATTTCAAATGCTCACCAGTTAATTTGGATCTTTTCCACACAGAAAAGTAAGTAGTGCCGAGAGCTGAAAAGCACATTTATGCAACTAATCAAACTGTGCGAGTTCAATTCCAGCAATGGTGACGCTAAATATATTTCTTTTAAAATAACACTACACTACAAATCACCCCCGCTAGCTCACTCTCCGACCAGTCCTGAAACGAAACTTTGCGCGTATTCAAAACTATGGTCAGAAACGCTCTACCAAGTTCCAATGTTCGCCGCTAGGTGTCAGTGACAGTGTCATCTGGTATCGATAGTTGGAACTACTTGAAACTGAACTTGCTGGGAGCCCACGGGCGTTCAATTAAAATACCCTGCTATGGCCATTGGCTGCAATTCATAAAACTTGGTATAATAAAAACTACAGTATGTTGGTATGATGAGCTAGCTTGGGACTTTGCGGAGGAGTCATGTGGCCCGTTCTGCACTGAAGTCTCTAAAACAACGATAGCCATGATGATTGCCATCGGCCTTCTCCGGTAACGGGGTACGTGTTGAGACTACCATCTCAATGGTTCTAGATTCGATTACCAGCTCTGCCAAGAAATGTATTTATTGTCTGAGGGCTGGAACGGGGTTCATTCACCATTTTGCGGCAAAATTCAGAATGGTTGGATTCGATTTCTACCTCGGCCATCCTAGAAGCGTGTAGTTTAACGTGACTGCAAATCTCGCGATCATGAGTTCGTGGCTCATAGAGGATAAAAGAAGTACTGCTGTAGAACAGTGGCATGTTAAAGAACCTTCCACTAATTACACCTGTGTGAAGCCAAATTGTATAGGTTAAGAATGTAAACAACGCTCTTAGGTTCCTACGTTAGATGCCAAGAGCCGACTGCGGTGAACTAGTAGTCATTGACGGTGGCGTTTGGCTGCAAAAGTAGGAACTAATTGAAAAATTCAAAAGTCTGCAGTCCTTACTGAACCCGCTGAGCTAAGGTTCATGTGATATTTTTCACGACAGCACATTTATGATGGGATGTAGTACCTTTGAACACACCCAGAAAGCTACGAGAAGCTGAGAGCTTATACTATTCTCTTTGAAGTAGCTGAGAATCGCACTTTTGACTTTGGTGAAGTCTGATAATTATTTATCTGAGGTCTTATTAATCAATTTTATCTTTCCACGAGACTCAGAATATTCCATTTCGTCATTCTGTATTATCGAAACATTTTGGAGAATGTTTTTTCACTTTAAAGTAAGGTAATATCATTGCAGATACGCAAACAGGAATGTAAGTAGTCGCTCAACGACTCAGTTTTGACGACTTGCTTCCACGAGGAACGCGGTTCCTTGCACTACGTCTGGAGAATCTGCCCTGTGTAGGCGTGTTATTATATCCGTCGCATTAGACGTGGCAAACAGTCCGCTTTTCAGCGTGGAAATCATTATCAGGTGCCATCGAGCACAAGTATACTACGAATCGCTGTTTTTGATGTGCAGTGATCAACACGAATTGTATTGTGAATTATTTGGCAAGTATTGTGAAATTTACGACATTACTGTAGCACCACATTTTTACACCCACGTGTTTGTGGAGGGCCGAGAGCCTGGTGCGAAACTATACAGGTAAATGTGAAATTATTACTTTGAACAAGTGTGATTATAAAAGTACATTATATAGAAATTACTACGGTGAATTTATCCGTAATAAAACTACGCCCATTTCACGGATGCCACGTGATAGAGAAAGTAGCGTCTGTACACGTGTGAAACCTCAGAACAGTGCATGGCCATTTATCATTTACATCTGCAAAGTGTAGAGGCTGTGTTATCAGTTATATTTAAAGCCTGTGATATCTACGACGAAATACTGTAATTTTCAAGTGATAATAATGAACTACTACAAGTCTTATACTACCGCCCACGTGGTTAACTTTTTCAATACCATATTCAAGCCCGAGACCATGGGCTAATACCATTATGGTATGAGGGAGATGTCTCGGATGGGACCAGCTTGATTATGGAACTTCTAGAACATCAGACGAGGAGGAAGGAACCGAGGATGCCTTTCCTAGGCATGTCCAGTCCATTCACGAGGTCAACTACAGGGACAGACCGAACCCTGGTCTTTGGGAGAGCCCAGATGGAAGTTCTGATGAGGACGATGCCAACCCTGAAAGCCAGAAGCGCTTTTGTTCAACCCTTGTTGTTGGACAGAGAGCTAAGTGTGGACTCCTTCGTATCGTGAGTTTTGTACACCCTTCCTTGTTCTAGTTTCTGGTGGTATAGTTAGATTAGTGTAGTTTGTGAACCAACCGAACTTAGTGACAGCCATTTCATAGGTAGGGAATGTAATTTAGTCTAATTAGATGTCATTTATTTGCAGTGATTGTGAGTCACCCTTGGGTCTGACATTTGGTCAACCCTGGTGCAGCTTGATGGACGTCGTAGGACGTCAATTTCTGCCAATTGCTAAACGTGACTGTAGTCATTTTGAGGCTACTTTGTTTAACCCTATCTGGGGTGATTTTTCAAGTCTTTGCAGACTCTAGTTATGGCAATCTGATGCCATGGTTATGTTTCTTTAACTGCATTTTTTGCAGCCAGTCTATGTTACACCCCTGACTTTGTTAGAGTAGTCGTGTCATTTGGGTAATCGACTGTAATTACCAGTTTTGTAACTGTATAATATTTCATTTGAGATGAGCTCAGAAGCCATCCAGGTCATGTGAACCTTATAAATAAAAGGGATATTTCATCGTTGCCTAGCATCGAACCCAGTTCCCAACGTATCATTAAGCAGATCCAGCAGAAAGTGGAATTTGCGCCACAATTATTATTATTTTGTTGTGTCAAGTGTGATGACACGTGTTTATTTGATGTTTGCTACAAGTCAGAAATAGGGTATTTTATCTTTGAGAGCAGAGAGCTCCAGCAATGAGTGACATTACTACCTTTTAAACGTCTTTGATGTGAAAGACAGAGTTATATGATTGTACTAGCAGGTACCCGCGGCTTCTCCCGCGATCAAGACAATGGGGACGATGCATTATTGCTGATAATTGGTCTATTCTATTACAGCAATCGCGGCTATAGGTGTGTCCATTCTAATTCTGAATATTCTGATACATACAGTATATTGATATGATCAGCAAAGTGGGAATTTTATCGAGTTGTGAACGTCTGCAGGGTTCGATGTTACATTATGTTAACACATTTTGAAATTACCTTTATGGTTTTGCCATCTTCTGCTGAGACATAACGATTTTGTTGTCCGGATGCTGGCGAGCACACCACATACAGTTGGCCATGGGAAAAAATGGTTTTGTCTAAATGTACACGTGCTACTGTTAAGTGTGTGTCATTGCGCTTTGTTAAAGAAATTGCGAATATTGTTTGAAGAGGGAACTGCACTCTTGCACACTGGAATGGCAAATCTATCGGAATATGGGGAATTAAAAGTATTCTTACTTAAGCTATTCTGGATGTAATTTGGCCATACTAATTGATGATTTGAACGTAAACATATCCCTATTAATAGACCTATAGTTAAATATCGCTCACCTTGGCCGCTGATGTACATTATGCAGTCTCTTACAGTGTTACATCCCAGGGATTGAAATTGTCCAACGACCCTTTTGCCCCACATGCCTCTCTAAGTAATTAAAATTCCTGATTGTTGTTGTTTGAGTCTTCAGTTTATTACTGGTTTGATGCAGCCCTCCATGTATCCCTCTCCTGAGCTAATCGTTTCATTTCTACATAGCTACCACACCCTACATCCGAGGCAATCTGTTTAACCCTGGTTTACCCCTACAGTTCTAGTCCGCGACCCTCCCATCCATAACTACTGTCGAGCAAACTATTATGTGTACTCGAGTTTGAAGTTTGTTTGTGAAGTAACCGATAGACCTATATAAAATCCAATAACATCATCATTTTCGTCGTTCTATTTTACGTTAGATCATGTAGGTTTGGAATTTTTAATTTATATTTTAGTATTTTTTATCACAGTTGGAACACAAGAAGTGCCCGTTTTTAAGCGTTTTTCAACCATGCGTCACATTTAAGAATTATTATCTCACAAACCGAAGCCTCCGTGGCTTAGGCGGCAGCACGCCGGCCTCTCACCGCTGGGTCCGTGGTTCAAATCCCGGTCACTCCATGTGAGATCTGTGCTGGACAAAACGGAGGCAGACAGGTTTTTCTCCGGGTACTCCGGTTTTCCCTGTCAGAATTTCATTCCAGCAACACTCTCCACTATCATTTCATTTCATCTGTCATTCATTTAATCATTGCCCCAGAGGAGTGCGTCAGGCCTCGGCAGCCGGCACAGTTCATATCCTCGCCGCTATATGGGGGCTTCATTCATTCCATTCCTGACTCGGTCGGAGACTGGAAGCAGGCTGTGGATTTTCATTTTCATCTCACAAACCCGTCTTCAGATCGAATCCAAATTTTAACACAATATACACTGGAATGTTGTATAACAGGTTTATTAATTTTAAAATTTTGTGTGTCCAAGAAAGAAAGTTGTTATTATTTTTGTAAGGTAACTTTTCCTCGGCTCTGGATGGTTTGAAAATGTAGTTCTTGGTCGCGTTGTAATCCTTATACATCAAAACGGTATGCTGTATGATTGTGAAATACGTAAATTAATTTACTTATTGTATATCGGTTGGTATCTGTACGGAGAATTAAGACATGGTTCACCAGTTAGCCGCTCCGGTGAAAGCAGTACATCATTGCCAAGATGGGCTACATCACGCGTCATGGCGCGTCTCGCTCGGATGTGATGGACTTGATATCAGCAACGCTGTATAGCATTTCCCGGAGCGGCTAGCTGGTGAACCATGTCTTAATTCTCCGTACAAATACAAACCGATATAAAATAAGTGAATTAATTTACCTATTTCGCAGTCATACAGCATAACTTTTTGATGTATAAGGATTACAACGCAACCAAGAACTACATTTGTCAACGACCCCGAGCCGAGAAAGAGTTACCTTACAAAAATGATAACAACATTCGTTCTTGGACACACAAAATTTTGAAATTAATAAACCAGTTATACAACATTCCAATGTATATTGTGTTAAAATTTGGATTCGATCTGATGACGGGTTTGTGAGATAATAATTCTTAAATGTGACGCATGGTTGAAACACGCTCAAGAAGGGGCACTTTTTGTGTTTCAACTGCGATAAAAATATTAAAATATAAATTAAAAATTCCAAACCTACATGAACTAACGTAAAATCGAGCGACAAAAATGATGATGTCATTGGATTTTATGACGGTCTATTGGTTACTTCACAAACAACCTTCAAACTCGAGTGCACATAATATTTTGGTCGACAGTAAGCTAGCTATTCCTGGGTGTCATAATATGTGTCCTACCCTCCTATCTCTTCTCTTCATTAGCAGTCGCCAGAAACATCTCTCCTCTCCCTCTCGTCTTAATACCTCTTCATTTGTTACCCTATCAACCCATCTGATCATCATTCTCCTGTATCACCACATTTCAAAAGCATCAATTCTCCTCTTTTCTGCTGCACCATTAGTCTATTTGTACAACTCAGCAACTTTTCTAGGTTTAAGCCGTGCCTTGTGCGGGGATTCAATGGCCGTGAAAGACAAAATAACAACTTTATTGAAATAAGTTTGCCCAATTCCTCAGTAAGAGTAATTAAGAAACAATAATAATTAACGTGACAGCCGGTAGAATACGACACATTCGACTGTGAATATACGTTGCAGATCATGGTTAAAAACTAAAAAGAGCAGATCAAAATTGGCAAACAAAAATATTCAGTTAAGAAAAAACAAATTTATAAAGAAAATGAAAGCATACCGTGCAAAATAGAAAGTATCTTAACATTGTAAATTCGAGTAAAATTCTGAAAGCTCGCTTACAACAACCAGCTGAAAGACTATAAAATTAGACTCAAAATCACGATCGTATCCGAGCCCCAAAAGCAACCTCTATATATAAAATATATCTCATTTTACGCGTATCAATGCGAGGAGCAACGTTCGTGGTTAGAAGTGGGAACCGAACCCAGCGTTTTAAGGCCCTAAAACGAACGGTTTTCGAGATATTGCCAGAAAACTATCCACGGTCTGCGAAATTTCAGCGGTTGCCATAGTAACGTTGATCTGTTTCTCAGAGGGAACACAGTTATTTGGGAATATCTCCGAAACCGTTCATTTTAGGAACTTAAAAAGTGTGTTTCGGGGTCCCTACAGGACCTCCGAGTATTGTTTCTCGTATCTGGCGGCTTAAAATGAGCTAAATCCGAACATTTTACCGACTGTCCTTGCTCAGTGCCAAAGGGCCGAAAAAAGTCACATACAAATTGAATTTTCAAAAACCGTTTCTTATTGGGCCTCTACATACTCGGATCAACCAACATGCAAAATTTCAGCTTTCTAGATCGAGTGGTTTGAGCCCTGCGTCGATGAGTCAATTTTGGATTGTCAATGCCAAAGGGCCGAAAAAAGTCACTTACAAAGTGAATTTTCATAAACCGTTTCTTAGTGAGCCTCTACATACTCGGATCAACCAACATGCAAAATTTCAGCTTTATAGGTCTAGTGGTTTGAGCCCTGCGGTGATGAGTCAGTTTTGGATTATATATAAGAGATTCAGATTTATAGCGTGCTTTTAATGCACATATTCTTCGAGGTTTATAACCTATGGTAAAGGTATTATTATGAGGCCAGTTTTATTGTTATTATCTTGCTTAAATAGCCGGCCTAGTTAGTGTGTTGTGTCTATCAGCGCAGGAATCTTGTAGCCTGCGGCGACACGAACAGGTTTTGTGTATTCTACTCAGCGCCCGTGTGAGAGCACATGCTTCTAAGTGAGATGGACTTATGTTAACATAGGACAGAATGCTTTTAGCATTCACTTTTCCTTTCATTGCAATTATAGCTTATGGAACCCAGTGTCCATTCTTGTATCTGATCATATGTTTTGTAGAATGTCATTTGTTAGTTAAACGCTGTTGCGTGTACCGTTGTTTTGACGAGTACAGTTATGTCAGGTTTTCTATAGTACGTTGTAGGCTAGCCCCGTTAGGGAGGTTTTTCATGTATGATGGTATTGTGTGTACCATGTCCGGGATTGTTCCCGTAGACCAGATGTTTAGGGAGGGTAACTGATTGTGTCCAGGCCCGTCCCAGAGTTATTGAACGCGAGTTGTGCGCCGCTGGTAACTTGTGTTATTGTGTGTCCGAGTTGTTATTGCTCGTTGATTGTATTCCGACTTTTGAGTCGAGGCTTTTTGGCAGAGATGATCTCAAGGGAGACGCTCCGTGCCCAGGCTTGTCAGTATTATTCGCCATAAACCAACGATAACCTAAACCGACATCTTAATAATAAAACGCATAATTTTGATAAAACAAAAGCTAACTAACGATTACTTTCTGCTTAACCTTGTTCATTTGCATTTGGAACCTGCTGACATAGCCGTGTTTATGAAGGTATTTCCTGGAGGAAATGACTTGAGGACAGCTGACACTCTTTTTGTTGTGACTGAAGCTTGCTCGAACCTAGAGTTCGTAGCTGGTGGAGCGCAGGCCATACGATGTTAGACGTAGTCTTTACTACGCAGTCGTCACCGTAACTACACACATTAGATGACTATGGCTTACAAAGAGTAAACCAAGGTGCAGGCAGGCATTTGAATAAAACTCTGGTCTCTTATTTATTTATTTGATAATGTAAAAGTGTATGAATCCTCTATGTTACCCTATTGTGTGCTGATTAGCTCCTAGTTATAAGATTGACTTAGATGTTTTTTTTATGGCTGCTCACTTAGCTTTGAACGTAATTGTTTGTTATTACGGACGTCACCGCCGTAAATTTTGTTATTAATTGATAGGACTTAGCTAGATGAATTAACGTTAAATGTAAATGTGGAGATGGTATCATCCTAACTTAGATTTGTTTTGCTACCCTGTTAAATGTAAATTCTGATATTAGCTTGATCTTGTAACTTGACCTAGGGATTTGCGTCGTACCATTTTCCTAGTGTTGCTGTTGTTGCTTTATTATTGTGAGACAGATCTTTCGCGAGGGTTTACTGTAACTTCTCAGGTAGGGACCTGCTCTTTATTTTTGATTATTTTTTAGCTTGCGGATTAGCCGATAGAAACCCTCCGAACTAGGCTAGGGGTTTGTAAAATTTACAATAAATTTTCACGGTGTTTTACATAAGTCTGGATGTTTCTCTTCTCAGTCTAGTTTTTGAGGTGAACCTTTCCTTAGGCAGTCTATGACCTTCGTCACCATGTACCATGATCCCCGTGGACTACAGTTTCTCGTGCCGCTTTGGCCTATTTGGAAGTTCACCTGATCCTCTCGGCAGTTAGATCCGATGGATGAGATGTTAGGAAAGTCATTGCGGTTGTTGGCTATCCTGGCAGCTCCTCTGACGGGATCATTACTTGAATTTAAAAAACAGATTATTTATTTATTTATCTATCGAATGCATACATGAAAATTATTTACAATTTGACATCAAGTTTCGAAAAGTAATGAAGTGCCTGTGGTGTCCCTAGGAAGAAGTCGCCGAAGTCACCACTGTATGATGTTTGTGGGCATTCTTGAACTAGGTACCGAACAGTCTGTCTTTCAGCACCACACTCGCAACATGACGAAGATTTTTTCCTCCACTTGTACAGGAGATCGCCGCATACACCGTGATACACACTAATACAGTCTTCACAATTAACACCGGTTATCAGACAGATTCTACACACGCCGAAAGTACACGGGGCTACATGACCGCGTTGTCGCAGCCCCTAAACTTAAGAACCAACCAACCAGTACGGTGATAGCAGTCTTACCGGTCTATTCCGATAGCTGCCAGTGTGTAGACCGACACTATTACGGATACATGCTGCATCACCATGACGACCGTGCAGAAGGAAGGATGGTAGATCCACTTCCCGAGTAGAAATCTGCAAACAGAAAAACAGAATAGTTTATTGCAAGTCAGAAATTAAGTAAATAAATGTATATTTAAATAGATAAATAATACAAATGAAGTTACAGTACATGGCTTGGGCACTGGCTGCGAATAGAGTGTTTGCTGAGGGATGCTCTCGAGGGATCAGTAAATGGAAAGAGAGGAAGAGGACGGAGAAGGTACCAGCTGGTGGACCGTGTCAAGATAGCAGGATATTACCACCAAACAAAGAGAACGGCTGAAGACAGGACTGCATGGAGAGCCGCTGTGTGTAGGCCTGGCTAAGGGCAGAACACGTTATATATACATTATAGTTTGTTTGTTTGTTTGTTTGTGTTTGTCTGTCTGTCTGTTTATTTATCTTACCGCTTTTAGTGCCGGGAGTGTCCGAGGACATGTTCGGCTCGCCTGAGTCTGTAGCTGCTTCCAGCGGATACCCTAAAGGGTGAGCTACAAGTTCCGTTCATTTTCAAGTAGTTCCAACTTTCGCCACCAGATATCAATGATACCTAGTGGTAAACGTTGGAACTTTGATAGAGCGTTCTGACGAAATCTAACCTAACAATTTTGCTTTACACAAGTTTAGTCTGTGAAAGGACCTTTTACATGCCATAAATCTATGACATGGGACCGCCGGCTTTACTTCCCCTCCGAAGGAAGGCATACTGAAGGATTTTTAACGCTCTTAAAAAATCCGACGACTTCGGCTGGGTTTGAACCCGCTATCTTGGGCATAGCAGTTCAGCATGCTACCGACTACGCCACCGAAGCCGCTTGTCTGTCTGTGTGTCTGTCTGTCTGCTTGTCCGTCCCGTATGCTTTCATATAGCATTCATCTGATTGCGTAGACATATTGGTGAGTTGATGTGCACACACCCAAGAAGGATTCTGCATTAATAAATCAATTTTACAATAAGTGGCACACGAGTTGTTTCAATAAATGAGTTATGCCGCACAGATAGTTTCAGTAATGTTCCGTGTGCGTTCATAAAGGCTACCATTCATCTGATGGCGTTAAAAATTGTGAGTTGTTGTGTGCATTCCCGGGAAAGTTTATGAATTAGAAAATTAATTTTACAATAGGTGGTGTACAAATTGTTTCAAGAAATTAGTGCTGATGCACGAATCGTTTCAACAAATAAACTTTGGTTACTTGGCATGCGCTTACCCGCGAAAATATCTGAATTAGCAAATCCATTTCACAATAGATGGCGCGGGAGTTGATTCAACAAATAAGTTCTGGCGCGCTAATCGTGTCAACAAATAAACTTTGGTAAGTTGTGTGCGAGCCCGCGAAGGTTTCTGAACTAGAAAATCCCTTTGGAAATAGATGGCGTGCGAGTCTTTTAAAAAATGAACGTTGATCAGCTGTTGTGCAAACTCGCGAAGGTTCCTGAATTAGTAAATAGATTTTTCAATAGATAGCGCAGGAGTTGTTTCAACAAATAAGTTTTGGCGCGCTAATCGTTTCAACAAATAAACTTCGGTAAGTTGTGTGCAAGCCCGCGAAGGTTTCTGAACTAGAAAATCCCTTTTAAAATAGATGGCGCGCGAGTTTTTTTTTTTTTTTTTATATATATATGAACGTTGATGAGCTGTTGTGCAAGCTGGCGAAGGTTCCTGAATTAGTAAATCCTTGCTTCTCAAATGGAGTGTTGTTTGCGGCCTGCTCACGCGTCAGATAGCCTTCTGATTAATTCATGTACCCGCCAGTCGAAAAAAAGTGAGAGTCAGTCTGAAAGTCTAGACTTTGTATCATTTTAAATGCTACAAATGCTGGAAAATGCTAGAAAGGCTGGAGACTCTTGACATGTTAGAAAATTATCTGCATAATACTTATCTTGCTTATCTTGTTTCAAATTACTCGCGAACGGCAAGTACAAACCAAGGGCAAAGCAAGGTCAAGCGCGCGGGATGCCGTCACGATCACCAGAGCCCGCGGGGACGTGCCCCTTCCATCCAGTCAGAAAACACTTATAGTGGGCGATGTATTGAAGATAGAGATATGCTCTCGCGGACTTTTTTGTAGAACTTTTCATGCTGACCATTTCTTACGCTCATTGTATATTGATATTTTTAACGGTTTGCCCAGCGTTAGCTTAGGAATTGCACGGACGCCAAGTTTGTTTTCGACTTTTTCACTGAAATCGTTACTGCTTGGCTTCCTTTGATTATACATAAATTATTTTCTACAGAATCTTTCCTCGAGATAACCTTTACAGAAAGGTGAAAACCGCATCAAAATCCATCCAGTGGTTCTCGAGATTACTCGTGACATCCAAGAATCGGGGATTTTTGTCTTATACTAACGAAGTTGAGATTGTCGGGGAACACATGCACCAAGCAGTACTATGACATCACACACCTCAGTGCATCTGGGTAAATTTCGTCCCGTCAACGTAACGTAACGCCAGACCCCAGCGTAACGACGAATTCAACAAGATTCCTTAAAATGATAAAACAGTAAATATTCTGCCAGAAACACTTCAATAAGCAAAATTACAACACCAGCACTTTCTTTGATTGGCATTGCAACGCATGCCAGGTACAACTAGTATAGCTGATAATAGCACTGTGGACTCTCTCTCGTTCTCCTCAACCTGAAGGTTGGTGGGTAACATGACTGTCTTCATCCAATGACCTTCTAGAGCCAACTGCTTGATTAGTTGATATGGACGTCGCCCTTTAATGCCATCGAGGAAACCTGCTCTTGGTCGTCCTCTTCTAGTCTTCCCTTCCAGTTTCCCTTCAAACAGTGTGGTGTAAGTGACCAATTCAACTATATCTTCCTTTCGGGATCATTTTCCCTAGACTGGTTGTTTATTCAGCTCTCTCTTAGCCTGTCAGTCAAGGGTATTCGTAACATTCGGTGCCAGCACCATATTTCAAATGAATTGATTATTTTCTTATCAGCCTTTAATAGAGTCCTCTGTGGACTATATCTATCTTAAAAAAGAGGTCAAAATAAAAGGAAGAAAACGGAGGTGGATTAAAAAATGAAATGTTGAGTTCATCTCAGAAGAAAACATTACATACGAGGCTGGTAAAGTTCAATTTCCTTTTAGCTTGCTTTTCTCAATTGAAGACGGAAAATTAGGTTTATTAGAACAATCTGAGACACGGTTGGTTGGTTCCTCAGTTTAGGGGCTGTGACATCGCGGTCATGTAGCCCCGTGTACTCTGGGTGTGTGTAGAATCTGTCTGATAACAGGTGTTAATTTTGATGGCTGTATTAGTGTGTGTCTCTGTTTTTTATTTAAATTTAAGTACAGTCTGCAACTTAGAATTTTTCAAATAGTTCCTACTTTTGCCGTCAAACGCCACCGTCAACGACTACTTGACCTAGTTCAGAACTTAGCTACTAGACGCCACCACAGTCGGCTCTTGGCAACGAACGTAGAAACCTAAGAGCGTTGTTTACATTCTTAACCTACCCAATTTAGCTTCACACAGGTGTAATTAGTGGAAGGTTCTTTAACATGCTATAAATCTATGACATGGGACCGCCGGCTTTACTTCCCCTCCGAAGGAAGGCATACTGAGGGATTTTAACGCTCTTAAAAAATCCGACGGCTTCGGCCGGGTTTGAACCCGCGATCTTGGGCATAGAAGCTCAGTATGCTACCAACTACGCCACCGAAGCCGCCAATCTGAGACCAAAAGTACAGTCGTAGAAACAAAGGAAACGTTGGTTGGTTCCTCACTTTAGGGGCTGCGCCAACGCGGTCATGTAGCCCCGTGTACTTTGGGTGTATGTAGAATCTGTCTGATAACCGCTCTTAATTGTGATGGCTGTGTTAGTGTGTGCATCTGTTTTTAATTCAAGTAAGGACTGCAGACATTCAATGTTCAAGTAGTTCCTACTTTTGTTACCAAACGCCACCGTCAACGACTACTAGTTCTGAACTAGGTTACTAGATGCCACCACAGTCAGCTCCTGGCGACGAACGTAGGAACCTAAGAGCGTTAGTCAAATCTAACCTATAATTTAGCTTCACTTTAGTGTAATTAGTGGAAGGTTCTTTTACATACTATAAATCTATGAAATGGGACCGCCGGCTTTACTTCCCCTCCGATGTAAGGCAAACTGAGGGATTTTTAACGCTCTTAAAAGCTCCGATGACTTCGGCCGGGTTTGAACCCGCGATCTTGGGCATAGAGGCTCAGCATGCTACCAACTACGGCACCGAAGCCACAAAAAGGAAACGTGCACTCTGGGTAACTGTACAGCACGGGCAAGGACTACTTTTACGGTCCACGACTCGGACCATGGGGTAGGCCTATCTGTTTTCTTGCTGTCAGCACGGCAGTTCCTCTCCTCATCGCTTCTCAACGCCTCCCCATCCACGCACCGCTCTACTGTAATTCTCAAGCCGTATCACTAAGCCTAGCTCCCACGGCATGTGGCTTGGCGAACCTACTCACAGACTTGTAGTCTATTGTGGCCTGTCGTGCTGTGTCGTATTCCGACCTCAAGCCGTTCCCATGGAGCGGAAAGGCGCGTAGCTTAGCGAATCTCGAGTGGCAATTAGATTAGAAGAGTCACCAAAGCTAGTAGGCGTTAAAAATCCCTCAGTATGCCTTCCTTCGGAGGGGAAGTAAAGCCGGCGATCCCATGTCATAGATTTATGGCAGGTTAAAGAACCTTCCAATAATTACACCTGTGTGAAGCTAAATTGTATAGGTTAAGAATGTAAACAACGCTCTTAGGTTCCTTCGTTCGTTGCCAAGAGCCAACTGCGGTGACGTCTGGTAGCTAAGTACTGAACTAGTGGTCGTTGACGGTGGCGTTTGGCGGCAAAAGTAGGAAATATTGAAAAATTCAAAAGTCTGGAGTCCTTACTTGTATTAAAAAACAGATAACACACACTAATACAGTCATCACAATAACACCGGTTATCAGACAGATTCTACACACACCCAAAGTACACGGGGCTACATGACCGCGTTGTCGCAGCCCCAAAACTTAAGAACCAACGAACCAAAGCTAGTAGGTAGAATGTTTAGTGTGTTGTAAAATTATTTAGTTCCAGTCCCAGATCCCGTAATGTTTTTAGACGATTTTGATTTATGAAAAAACAAGTAGTTCCGTGAAGAACTATACAGCCCATTTTCATATATCCTACTCATGTTAATTACCACTATCACATACAAAATTTCAGTTTGATTGCTGTGATAGATTCGTAGATAATGAGAACCGACTAAATATTTCGGATAGTCGCCATGTTAGATTTTATATGTAGGTCCTAGAGTTATGTACTGTTACATGAAGATTATTGTGTAGGTGTAGTATTCAAACTTCAATCGCATGACTAGGACACAAGAAGTAACAAGGAGGAGATTTTAAAATTTCGCACAGCTGCCATCTTGTGGTTATGGGAAAAAAAATAGATACCAGTGGATTAACATTCGTATAAGGATTTACTGTACCAAGTTTCACTGCACTCGGATGGTTAAATTGCGAGAAACGTCCATGTGAATATTTATAATTCGCGTCGCCACCATGTTGGATTTGTGATCACCTGGTTATTTACAGTCCTATAGGTGAACTTAGGTTCATAGCCCCTATGAACATTAAAAAATTCAGTTTGATTGCTATAATAGATTCGTCGATATTCAGAGCCGTCTAAATATTTCGGATGGTTGCCATGTTGGATTGCTAAATATATAGGCCATAGAGTCATGCACCATTAAAGGAAAATTATTGCGTAGGTTCATTATTCAAACTTTCACTTCGATCACATGATTACGACATAAGAAATAAAAACTTACATTTAAAATTCGCACAGCCGCCATCTTGAGGTTTTGTAAAGAATTGACTAAATTAGATACCAGCGTATTATATTGTGTATAAACATTTCTTGTACCAGATTTCAATGCGTTTGGAACATTAAATTGCGAGAAAGGTCTATTTAAAATTTTCAAATTCGCTTGGCAACCATGTTCATTTTGTAGTTAACCGGTTTTTGAAAGTCTTATAGATGAACTTCCCGTAGTGCCCTTTATCTCTGTACAAATTTTCAGGGTGATACCGCTAATAGTTTCAGAGATATAGAATGCCGGTGAAATATTTCGCACATCCACCATCTTGTGGTTATGTAAACATTTGAACGAAGTTAGGTGTTGGTGCATTAAAATGTGTATAAACATATACTGTACCAAGTTTTATTGCGTTCGGTTGGTTAAATCGCGAGAAACGTCTATTTAAAAGTCGCAAATTCGCATGGCCGCCATGTTGGTTTTGTGGTTATCAGTTTTTCGAAAGTCACATAGGTGAACTTCTAGTAGTTCCCTTTATCACCGTAATAAATTCCAGGGTTAAATCGGGAATAGTTTCGGAGATATTGAATGCTGGTGAAATATTTCGTACAGCCGCCATGTTGGATTGGTAAGACGTAACAAAATTTGAAGGGCACGGTCGGGGTCGCCGGGAATAGTGCTATGATCTTACCGTGTTTCATTGAAATCGCTCCAGCCGTATAGAACTTATTAGGGACACACACACACACAAACTCCTCACACACACACACGCACACACACACGGACAAAAGGTGATCTCATAAGCCTTTTTTTTTTTTCAAAATTGAAAATAGGCTAAAAATAGGCTTATATGATCACCTTTTGTCCGTATGTGTGTGTGTGTGCCCCACCCCTAATAACTTCTAAACGGCTGGAGTGATTTCAATAAAACTCGCTGAAGTCATAGCACCATTTTGTCCAAACCCGAGCGCGCCCTTAAATTTTTATTACGTCTCACCAATCCAACATGGTGGCTGTGCGAATTATTTCACCGGCATTCTATATTACGAAACTATTACTGATATCACTCTTAAATTTTGTACGGTGATATAGGCTAGGGCACTATTACAAGTTCATCTATGACTTTTTCAAAAACCTGTAAAGTGCAATACGAAATGGCGGCCAAGTGAAGTGAAACATTTTAATAGACTTTTCTCGCAATTTAACCATCTGAACGCAGTGAAATATGGTACAGGAAATGTTTATACACATTTAAATGCACTGGCACCTGAAATGTTGTATGTTGATAGAGGCAAGTAACATAAGTAGGATATATGAAAATTGTTTACATAACCTCAAGATGGCGGCTGTGCGAAATTCCAAAATTAAGTTTTATTTCTTGTGTATTAATCATGCGACCGAAGGGAACGTTGGAATAATGAACCTACGCAATAATCGGCATCTAATAGTACATATTAGGCCAGGCGACAGGTCGGAAAAAAAGCCTTAATAAGGAATTAATTAGTGGAAAGCTGGAAATTGCTTTAATCGCTTTATTTTGGCCCAGATATTACTCTCCCAAGTTTTCCCTCTCGAGCGAAGTCGGCATTGGCCCTTTTGCCCTAAGAAGGTACAATTTTTCGTTTTATTGCAAATATCTCCCATACCATGAACTTTATCAAGAAAATACGCATTATAAAATAATCTAGAGTAAATTTACTACAAAAATGTTCCATACCTTTTGTCTCTAATGTGAACCGTTACGATGCTACGACCATTCAAAGTGGAGCCCTTTTTGATTCTTGCGGAAAATCTATGGAAATGATATGCCATATCAAAGTTTCTTCATGTTATAAATATTTGTCAGCATTCCAGGTGCACAAGCTGTTAACTTGTTACAAGTATCAATAAACAAATGGTCATTAAGTACATTCAGTTCTGATTCAGTACATTTTCCATGCAGACTTCATTGCTTTCTCATCGAGGGCGTTGGCAACAATGTGTACAGATAGAGCGGGCTTGCCGCGCTCGGCCTCGCATACAGCTGGCAACCACAGTCTCGAGATGCCTCTCCGCGCGGTAAATTCGAAAATAAAAATCCGCAACACGGATATTCCTGTTGATCCTCTTGTGCTTTTCCAACGCATTTGCCTTGCAAAGAAATCCGATGCACAATTGAAACAATACTTCCAGTTTGAACTAGCTCCGTATCCGGTTGCGATCTTTGATGAAGCGGGAATGCGTTAGACGCAAAAGTCTGTGTTCTATAAATTATTCCATCCTGTTACCGATGAGCCCACATTTGAGGACCTGCATCATGTTCTCGACGTAGGATATCTTCTGCACCGTGTAATTGGCAGCAAACCGATACTTTTGTCGACATTAGAGCCAAATATGTGAATTACGTTAAAAGATACTTCAAAAACAGTGTCATTATTTTCGATGGGTATCCTGACGACCCAGCAGCTCGCAGTACCAAGACCGCTGAACGTCTTCGACGATCGCACAAGCATGATGCTGCTAATATGTTTTTTGATGAGTCCATGTCGGCACCTATGCCACAAGCGAAAGTTTTGTCTAATGACAAAACAAACGAAGATTGATCGACTTGTTGCTCGTCAAATCGAAAGCGAAGGAATCGAAACCAGACAAGCTCCAGAAGATGCCAATGTGCTCATCGTTACCACCGCACTCGAGTAATCTCGGCCAGACAATTCGGTCATTATAGTGGCTGAAGATATAGATATCCAGGTCATCTTGGCGGCTCGTGTGCCACCCTCCACGAAAATGTATTTTATGAAACCCGGCAAAGGTTCAACCAAACAACAACTATTTTGCACAACAAGTTTCTATCTCCCACCGTGTGTGCAAGAAAACTTCCTCTTTTTGCATGAGGTTAGTGGGTGCGATACAACGTCTTCGTTTCACAGGCAGGGCAAAATGAAATTCGTATCACTGCTGAAGAGTAATGAGGAACTGCAAAAAGCTGTTAAGGTTTTCCTAGACGTGAACGCAACCCCCGATGAAATTGGCAAAGCGGGCCAGTTGGTTTTGGCTAGGCTTTATGACAACAAAACCACGGGAAATACCCTGAATGAGTTGCGGTTTCAAATGTTTGCGAAATCTCTAAGCAAACATCGATTTAATCTCGCAAGCTTACCTCCCACCGAATCAGCGGCACGTGAGCACTCTTTAAGAACATACCATCAAATCCAAACATGGTATGGAAATTATACAAATCCACTGGATTGGGGCTGGAAAAATTCTCAATGTGGTTTGGCTCCCATACCTACGACGAGGGGTCTGGCGCCACAAACGCTTCTAAACTTAGTGTCCTGCAAATGTTCGAAAGGATAAAACGCAGCGTGTGGTTGCAGGAAAACAGGCCTCCGATGTCCAGAATCGGCATGAATTGTATGGGACGGTCATGTACAAATGCTGCCGAGGAAGATGATATGGATGATTGTGACGGAGACATCGATGTTAATCTTGAGCGCCCAGTGACGTCGGACAAATGTACCGATACAGACAATGAAAACGATGACGGAGAAATTGAGGCAGACTATCAAGACTGCCAGCCTTCGTCAAAACGGTTTAAAATCGACTAACTTTGACATTTGAACTGTGGATTAGGCCTCCTAGAGACACCACTTTAAAAGAAACGCGACATTTACTCTACCGCCAGGTGGTGCGGAAAAGAGTGATTTTATGCCAATACTACGCAATAATAATACAAACGGTAGGTACTTTGCCACAGCTGTTTACATAGAAAAGTTGTTCTACTTGTAACAAGTTAACAGCTTGTGCACCTGGAATGCTGACAAATAAGTATAACATGAAGAAACTTTGTTATGGCATATCATTTCCATAGATTTTCCGCAAGAATCAAAAAGGGCTCCACTTTGAATGGTCGTAGCATCGTAACGGTTCACATTAGAGACGAAAGGTAGGGAACATTTTTGTAGTAAATTTACTCTAGATTATTTTTATAATAGGTATTTTGTTGATAAAGTTCATGGTATGGGAGATATTTGTAAAAAAAACGAAAAATGGTACCTTCTTAGGGCCAGAAGGGCCAACGCTGACTTCGCTCGAGGGGGAAATCTTGGGAGAGTAATATATGGGTCCAAATAAAGCGATTAAAGCAATTTCCAGCTTTCCACTAATTAATTCCTTATTCAACTACCTGTCGCCTGGTCTATATATCTATGGCCTACATACATAAAAATCCAACATTGCGACCATCGGAAATATTTAGACGGTTCTCAGTATCTATTAATCTATGACAGCAATCAAACTGAAATTTTGTATGTTGATAAAGGCTATGAATATAAGTCCACCTATGTGACTTTCAATAACCTGGCGAGCACAAATCCAACATGGCAGCGTCGCGAAATATAAATATTGAAATGGACGTTTCTCGCGATTTAACCATCAGAGCGCAGTGAAACGTGGTACGGTAAATGCTTATACAAATTTTAATCCACTGGCATCTAGATTATTTCAACTGTTTTAATAATCACAAGATGGCAACTATGCGAAATTTTACAATCTCGTTTCTTTTTCTTGTATCCCAGTCATGCGATTGAAGTTTGAATACTACACCTACACAATAATATTTATGTAATAGTACATACCTCTAAGCCTTTCATATATAAAAATCCAACATGGCGACCATCCGAAAAATTTAGATGGTTCTCAATATCTACGAATCTACTACAGCTATCAAACTGAAATTTTGTATGTTGATAGAGGTAATTAACATAAGTAGGATATATGAAAATTGGCCATATTGTTCTTCATAGAACTGCTTGTTTAACTTTGACGTCAGCTTCTCGTAAGTCGCCATTAAATTTTCTTCCCTCTTTTTCAGCTCTTTTAAAGAACACTCAGCGCTGATGCTACCATGTAATCGCTTCCAAGCATCAAACGGTATATCTTGTTTCTATCTTTGTGGGGTCCAGACAGAAGGTCCTCCCTTTTACAGGACTAAAAACTCCATAATCACTACATTGGACCACTCCATTTATTATCCGTAATCAAGCACCGAAAACGTCCAGAAAACTGAATAAACCTGCACAAACCACTGCAACAATCCACAACAGACCGTGGGAACGGATGCTCGAGCTGGCGTGAGGTCTGACAAACTTCAGACCAGGCTTGCCAAGCCACAGGCCGTGGGAACAAGCATTTTCGCTTGGCAATGCCACCCATCTGTCATCTGGAGGCCTAGAGAAAGCACATGGTAATCGCTAACACTGTATAAACACATATTTTGACGCGAAATTATTTCCAAAAAAACAGCAGGACATAACGTCCGCTAAATCTACACGGAAATATCGCAAATAAAGGTTAAATATTATCATATTATGTACTGTCGATTCCCGATAAGGTAGTAATAAAATGCTTTACTATACCTCTGTTCCAATAACTGCAGTTTTCTTTTCTTGCTGCTATGTTCACTGCCGTCATTGACGCACTCTGAAAAACATATTTAAAACTATTCTAACGAACTTTGATGTTGATATTAAATCCTTCACTTTTTGTCCACAGATGCAGTCATCATAGTCACAATAGGCATCCAAGCTTAATGTTGACAGTCTAACAATTTACAAAGAACACTTGTCAACTGAGTACAGTTCATAATGCACTGGAATATAGAGGCCACATGAAGATATATACCCAAAACTAAATTACTAGGCAGTGAAAGTTCTCCACGCTGTAAGTGATCAAAACGTAGTAATATAACCAGTTAGTTTCATATTTCTGTCATAATTTGCCTTACAGCCAGGCACTCAACACTTCCTATGCATCTGAAATGTTTTAATGAAATATTAGTGATGATCGCCTGGGCAATAACGGTTTAAAAATTCATCATAGGAAAAACCGAATATCTGCATGTGGCGCACAGACCAATGGTACCATTATAATTGAAGACCATCAACTCAATAAAACCACTAAATTTAAGTAACTTGGTTCTCTCATCACTTCGGATGGCGAAACAAATCTCGATGCCCGAGCACGAGTAAATGCTGCGTGGATGGAATGGCCCCAAGTCACTGGATTACTGTGATAAGAAAATACCTATCCACCTGAAAGGAAAAGTTTACAAGACCATGATAAGGCTAGTGGTTCTCTTCGGCACAGAATATTGGCTAGCTTCAACCAAATACGAACAAGCCCTCCATGGTATGGAAAGGAAAATGCTGCGTTGGTCCATGGGTATTACAAAACTTGACCATGTCAGAAATGAACATTTAAGGAAGCAAATAGAACAACCAAGCTATCGGACCCTGCGCCAACGCGGGAAATACGCTAGGAAAGAAGAAGAAGTGAAGAATTTGTTGGTTAAATTCATTACTAGGTATTGGTTATACATACAACTTAATATGGAAAATACTCACTTCTACAACTTCAAGCAGACCTATTTACCACGAGGAATTTCACGGATGTTGAAATAGTAAATACGAACTGATTTTAAATGCTGTCTTATCAAAATAAACGATATTTAACATGTGAGCTTAGCTTGTTTACACACCTTACAGCCTCACCAAAGTGTTGCCAATTATACCAACAGCACGGCTTGAGAATTATAGACGGTTATGCCCGATCCCAAATAACAGCGCCGCCTACCGTCCGCGTGTATATTCCGCTCTTTGACTGCTGTTTGCAATCACTTTGGTTACGCTGAACGGTGCGTCCATGTAGCTAGGTACTGTGCCCATTTAGCATGAAATATGCAAATCACAGTATGCCAGCAATGCAAAAATCGGGATTTTCGGGGTTATGGTATGTTCTCCCACTCTGTGACTTACACATTTTGGATTAAATAGAGGATACACTTCCAAAATGAAAACAAAATCAACTCCTACCATAAAACATTTAATTCCACAATTATATGGCGCTACAACAAATTAAACAAATAAAATACTGACCCATTCTAACTTGTTCAAAGTAAACAAGGAATACAATATAAAAGAAATGTTAAATCATAAATAAATGGTTTCTCATCAACCCACAAATATATCTCTATTTTCACTTCCATATAGTGTCCTTTTTAAATTTCCATACAATTCAGAGCTCCAATAGGCTTTATACTTTCCAATATAAACTGTGTTATCACTTTACTGCATATCACTTCCTTTTATATGAGTATTTTATAATTAAAACAATATATAATTTTTATTAAAGTACTTTTACCACTTTGCTTCAACTTTGGGCTTTCACAATGATCCTAGTTACCATCTCTCTCAAATCAACAATTCACTACAGTGATTGGGAAAACATTTGCGCACTCCCGAGTTTCTGAAGACTACTTGAACTAGTCCAAAAATTAAGATCACTCCCGAAATCTAATTGTCTTCACAGAACTCGTGAATCCTTACATCATAATTATAACATTACATTAGGGATTTATTATTATCTGTCTTAAAAGACCATTATCTCATAATAAAGCAACGATCTGAACTTGCAAGCGGTAATCTTCATCTACAAGAACCTCGGTTCGAAGACCGGGTCGTTAAACAAACTCTAAAAAAGCTAGCGTACTATAACTTCAAAACAGACGGATCCCCGACCGACCGCAACATTAATGACAAGGGGTCTAGCCTGGACACTTAGCGTGAGTTATTGTAGGGAGGGCGACTTCACGGCCATCGCCCCCACGGGACGAGCTACTCCAGGTTTCAACACAGCTGTTTCTTAAATGCAGTTCATTGAACAGGCCTGGCTTCTCATTCACTTACTTTACAACATATATATTTTCATTAGACCATTCTCGTAGCCTTGGCATTTATTAATTATGAAGTATCCTCATTGGTGGGTAAGAGTAATTCACATACAACAACGAATATTTAGGGGCTTCAACAACTAGACGAGTCTGGGTTCGACTCTCTCAACTGCCTCGGGAACCAATCCCATACTGGAGGACTTATATAAATGCGACTTAGGGCGGCCTTGGCCTTTAACACGTTGGCTGCCATGAGGATCACCGGTGTTCCTCAAATTAATTTTACTTGTGAGCCATGAGAATCACAGTGGATCCTCAGGTTAGTGCTTTTTCAATGGAACCTAGCATGCCGTGGCATGCTATTAATGGTCTGTAACTGTTATATGGCACACTGGGAACACAAAATAATTGACTGATACCCAATTGCCACCTGGTGGATTGGTATGGAACTAGTTATTAAAATTTTAATTTCTTTGGACCATTGGTCGATTACATGAGTTTGTATCAGGTTTATACAGATATACAACTTGAAACTCGCAGATTCTTGTTATTCTGTGGTATTCTAATATAATTTGAATCTATTATCGTTGCGATTGTTGAAATTCAAATAGTGTTTTATTGCTAAATGAACAGTCGGGCGTGTTATTCAATGGAATATTGACAAAACGACTGTATTGAGAAGTCATTATTGAAGTAAGTAATAATTGTTATATTTCATTCATATAAAAAGTAAACATATGTATCTAAATAGTTGATATTTATTGACTTTCATTTATGTATTACATTACAGATTTTCGTCATGGATTCTGATCCCGGTCCCAGTGGTATAAATAGGAACGGATAAGCCATGACCGAAGACGAAGTTTTAGCTGTACTTGAAGAAAGTGAAGATGACATTAGCTTATTTTCAACGACTTCTTCCATGGATTTTGAACCAGAGGGTATGTCAGACTCTTCGTTTGAATCTGATGATGAGGTAGATGTTGAAACGGTCAACCATCAAGACGATCCAGTTGAAGAGCAAACTGTAGAATGGCAGGTGGTAGATATGAACAAGTTGCCTCTTCACATACAGTTTACTGGCTCAGAATCGTATAAATATCATGACAGTTACCCAGATAATGTAGACAATTTATCTATCCTTGACGTGTACATGATGTTTCTTGATGCCGATGTCCTGAAGCTCATTGTTCATGAAACTAATAGAAATGCCTCAAATACCATTGCAAACACGAGATTAAGTCGCTCTTCAAGAATGAAAAAGTGGGTGGACACAAGCGAAGATGAAATGTGGAAGTGTTTTGCAGTGGTGCTTTATATGGGAATTGCAAAATACCCTAAAATTGCCGATTATTGGTCTAGCAGTATTTTATATAGAAACTGTCTTGTTCGAAAAATAATGAGTAGAAATAGATTTCAGCTATTACTGAGATCCGTCCACTTCGCTGACAATTCAGCACCTGGTGATGGTGACAGATTGTACAAAGTTAGAAGTCTGATGGACATGATGCAAGAAAGGTTTGTGTCGGAATACGTGCCTGGAGAAATGTTAGCTGTTGATGATCGATGATTCCTTTCCGTGGTAGATTATTATTCAGACAGTATATTCCCAACAAACACCATAAGTATGGGTTGAAACAGTTCAAATTGTGCAGCCCCATTGGCTATACATTGCGAATGACAATGTATTCTGGACAAACGCCCAACACAAGCACTGGACTTGCTGAAAGAGTAGTTCTTGAACTTGCACAACCATATTTATCAGAGGGAAGAGTTATAGTAGTGGATAACTTCTACACATCAGTGCCATTGGCAACTTCACTTCTTCAAAGAGATACCCATTTGTTAGGAACACTGAGAAAGAATAGAAAATTCCTATCAAAGGATGTGATCGCAAAGAAACTTCGACAAGGAGAGGTTGTAGGGAAGCAAAATTCGAAAGGAACTGTTGTCGGAAAGTGGAAAGACAAGCGTGACGTGCATTTCCTGTCTACTAAACACACGTTGCAGAAGGTAACAACTGGAAGAAAAAACAGACTTGGTGAAGATGTGAGCAAGCCAGTTGCTATTATTGATTACAATCAGGGCAAACAAGGGATAGATCTCTCAGACCAATTGTCGAGTTATTTTACGCCCTTGAGAAAAACGATTAGATGGCACCACAAGGCAGCTTTCGAAGTTCCGCTGAACACATCAGTAGTCAACGCACGTCTTATTTATAACCACTTCCAGAGAAGAAAAAAACTTCAGATCACTTCCTTCAGGGAGAAGCTAGTTCTTCAAATGCTGGGAGTTGTGGAAAATGATATTCCAGCAAAGCCATCAGCTGAAAAGCATTGTTTAGTGCAAAGTCAAGAAAGAGACCAGACTAATCGGAGGAAACGAAGAAGATGCATAAACTGCCATACTGTAGCTGCCAAAGAAAGCCGTTCCGTTGCCCAGAAACAATCAAAATTAGTGTCAACCCAGTGCTCAGTTTATGGGAAGTATTTGTTCCTCTCCTGTTTCACAAAACTACACTAGTTGTAAAAATGTGACTGTGAAATATGGCTTTGTGACTGAGGATCAGAGGTGATCCCCATGGCACTTGAGTAAAACAGATGTTATTGCAGTGCCATGAGGATCACCGGTGAACTCAGAATTTTCCGAATTTTCTGATGTGTATTTATGCTTTTCAAAATCTAAATGTGTTAGTTGTCACCCAATGAACACTTATTTACCATTCCCTTACTGTGGCACCTGGGAAATGTCATCAATGTTTGTATGGTGGCATTCAACGTGTTAACCTGCGCTCATAATACAATAAATTCGCACCCTATTATAACACAACAACACACATGGCCTCGTGATCCACATCACTATATAGAGGACTTACTATAGCTCAATTACCACGACCAACTGCCCCTCATAATTAAATTTACCAAGTATATTTAGGTTCAACGCCTTCCTAGCGTGACAAATTTACTTCAATGCGATACATTACGCTTATCCTTTATTTCCAAATTACCTTCAAAGAACTGATAAATTCAAAATCACATTTGATCTCTATCTCAATTTTATATTATTCCTCTCCCGTACAATAATCGCTTTACCTTATGAACATGTGTTCACAACATGTATTTATTCCTTTAAAGGAGCTCAAAAGCTACTACTTTCATATAATTCATCATAATCTTCATTTCTATAATTGTGATTATTATTATTACGCTTGCTTTCATATAATTAAATCATTTATCAAATACAATGATATTTTATTTCATACATTTCCCATAAGGGATTTATTCATCTCACAGAATCATTTTATACTTTCTCAATTTTAGTTGTTCAGATCGCGCTATTATTCTGTTATTTGTTATACAAAAACATCCCTATTTTCTCATTCTCAGGGGGAATGCACGCAAACATTTTCCAACACATGACATAATGAAATGGTTACTCACATGATAAGACGGTTCTCGACCGTATTTTCCAACGATGTTTCATGTCGCACACTTGAATGTGTTTAAGTCATCTTCCCTAATTCCATTTCATACACTGACATTTCTTGACACACATATAACTTATATACCTTATACACTGGTAACATTTTGAATACGATTTTGTATTCTTTTATAATACACAAATGAATTCACTGAAAAATTATTACACTAACACAAATTTCCTATATTTACAATACACTGCTTTTTATCACTGAGGCTTTGATTTTAGCCTTACACACGTGATTTCTCTCTTTCCCGTCTCCAAGGGTGAAACTAGTAGATGTCGGCTCCCTATCTGATCAGAATATGAAAGTCTCGAACACTCTACCCCTCCCTGGAATGGTACTTCTTCAAATCCGGTTTCCTGACGATCGGCAATTATTATTATTAGCTCGAAATTGTTTCTTTCTAGACACTATTGAGTTTGTCTAGCGAAAGTCTGTCTTGTTCACGGTCTCCCAAATACTCTATCGGTGACCTATTATTTTCTAGCATCTAATGCTCCTCCTTCAATACGTAACTTAGTGATTTTTATAGTTCGTTTGTTTCCTTGAAACAACGTCTTGAATTAAATTCTCACTTCTGATTATTCTGTTCTCTAATTCCTATCTTTTCAGAATACTGTGCGGCCCTTATTTTGTCCGACCCTGATCGGGTTCTTTAACATTGATAGAATGTTTGTTTCGCTATTATGGTACTTCAAAACGTTACGATACTTTCGGTCGTTTAAATGAACTGTTATTTGAAGACCTATTGCCTGTTCTTTAAGTTCACAGCCTACTTTGACTATAATACTGAACTTTTCACTATAAGATTGATACTGGCGGTACTAAATCCTGTATTAGGATTTTCCTAAGTCTTCACACGGCGATACTATGATGATACGTCTCGTACTCTGATGTTTCATCGTGCAGCGCCTCGGCGCTCACGGAACTGGATGATTGGTGAAATAGTACGACCCGCCTCAGCGGTCGTTCAAGACTGAATATGGTGATGCTCCAACGTCACACCCCCCTGGGCTGACTGATACTGCATTCGATGTGATGTAGCCTGACGCCCCCTCGGGCTGTCCGAAACTGCATGATGTGATACAGCGTCTCCCCTCAAGGAGTCCTTGTATACTGCATGTTTGGTCTGGCTCAGCCAGGACTTTTATACTCTTTGGCTAAAAAAAGATAAAATCCTCGTCTTTTCATAACCAACTTTTTAAGTAATGGTCTCACACTATTAAAAATTATATCTCTGGAAAGCTCGTTTTCTAAACGTAAACTGATTTCTTTGCACATGAAAATCGATTGTGCAATTCTGAGATATTAAATAAAATTTGGTCTTCAGATATGTGGGTGTTACAGTTGATTTTTAATCCCCACCTCCTCGGGTCTCGGGGAACTTTTAATGACGTATAGCCCCGTTTGCACTTCTTTCCTAGGCAATTATTAAAACCTTTTTCTTCACACAAAAATCTCTATTCCGAAATGATTCACAATGCTCTATTTCTTTTATTAATTTTATTCTTGCAAATGGGTTAAATCTAATTATTCTTCTTCTTGCACAACTGCGACGATGCCATTTTCCTGCAACGTAAGAGCAATTTCCGAAACATGCTCGCAGTCACTCGCGTGGAAAGTTCCACTCGTTCTATTAATAATCGTGACCGGCTCCTTATCTGTGCGTCATGCATGATATCATTTCCTGGCCACCTGGACCCTAATTCTTACACAACGTTAAATCAGTCATCCTGCATAAAATCTTTCTATGTTCCACTGAAGACTGTATATTTCCTTCCTTCTTTTTACCATAATACATGGATTCGACCCCTTGAACCAATGGTACATGGGTTCAGTACATACAGTAAATCGGATGATGCTATCAGCAGCCACTGCTTCATCGGCTAATATGAAATTAAGCGTGTCGTGCAGATCAAGGGTTCTTCGTAGACCAGCAAGATTTACACACTGAGTTAAAATGTGAATACGGCTCCACGGGCACAAAGTCGAGGATCTTCCCTTTTCATTAGGCTCTAGTGGATGAACCTTGCATGACTTTGTACCCTTAATCTGCTTAATTACTGATTCCCTCCGAGCCCGGAAGGAGCTTCGGCACACACGAGTAGTCCCCTTTATCGCTCTCAATTTACGTAGTCTTGCATGCAATTACAGATGGAAAAGAAAAGTTACGAATTGTTGAAAGCTAGAGCTGATTTAAAAAGAACGCCGTGGTGATAAGCAACCTCTTCAACACGCGTGCCATAATGACCGCATTATGGTAGGAGTGTTTATCACTGCATTGCACAAGTGTTGAAGATGTTGCCTATCACTACGGCGTTCAACGTTGGATAGAGTCATCTCACCACATTCAAAGCGCCCAAACCATTCAAAAACTTGTGTGCGGCTCATAACATCCTTCTTGAAAGTCTGTTGAAGCATTTGGTAAGCTTCTGTTGCCGATTTTTCAAGCATGTGACACAATTTCAAACAGACTCTTTGTTCTTTTAAATCTGCCATAACGACTTCGCAGGCGGAACACGAGAAAAACAAGACTACGATCATACGGTCACATAGCCTAAAACTGACGCCGTATGGGCAGTTGTTTTGTGAAGGTCTCTATTAGCCCCATCTAGCGGGAGAGCTCTCTACTACGTCCACAAATGGCAGCGCGCTCTCATTCAAGTTTCTTTTGGGTCCACCCTTTTACACCGACCTTAACACAATGATGTCGACAGCACGGCGGACGACGACTGACTGTTGTTGCTGTTCTCGCCCACCACTGAAACGTGGCTGGAAATCTGTCTACAATGAGCGGTAAGCTTGACCTTTATGCCTCACCATATACCATCCAAAATGTAAAAGACAAGACTGAAGAAATGGCTCCTAAGTTTTTAATACAAAGCAAGTTGAAGAGTGAGCTACTTCGGCACTGCTTCCCTTACTGACGCAGTACAGTTAGCCCAGTAGAGATATTATTTTGACTTGCAAAAGGTGGAGTGATTTTGATTTTCTGGCACAGTATGTTGTATGCAATGCCCCTCTCGTGAAAAATCCAAGTTTTTGACCTCCCCCTCCTTGTGCATTGTCGGCCATCTTGAAAATATCGCTAAGAAAAAGCGTTTTCTGTTTGCAGTTTTCCCTCAGTAACTCGCTTCGAATTCATTTCAGGCAAACTGTTGCCATTACCAATTGTAAATAGCGTTCAATTTCCTGCAAGTTTCGTCTGTAACATTTTGGAAAATTCATAAGTACTGATATACGAGGACATGAACATTTGCAACCATGTCAAAAAAATATGCCAAAAGTTAAATATGTCAGTGGTTTTGCCTTAATAACTTTATTTTAGCGCAGTTTAATGCAAAATGCATAATAACCAATCTTGTAGAGGTACGTGGAAGGGAAACTGAAGAAGAAACTGATTATATCTTCGGAAAATACACTACTACTTCTGCTCAAATCAGTATTCATGAAAGTAATATACTGTATACGTGTAGTTTATGAGATTCATGCACATTCTGGGTAATTTTTTTTTAAGATAAACACAAATTTTCAACACACTTTCAAATACAAATATATTGCAATGATATATAAAATAATTATGGTAATAATTCATGAGTTTTTGTTGTTTTGGTTCAGATATGGTTGATATGTACAATTCATTACTTCGACCAACAGGCAGTAGATTTTCTAACTAGTCTTCTTTCACATTGAATTGAACTGGTGCATTACTGAAGAATTCGAATTCACAATGAAGACACACAATAAAGCTTCGAAGTCCTACTTTTTTCAACTGCATTTGTTGCAACAAACCTTTTTGCATTAGAACGAAATCCTGTTGAGCAATACCGGTGGAGCTGGTTCTATATTCATATGCACTGGAATTACACCACCTAAATCCTTCTTCCAGCCCCAGTTGAGGGCGTTTGAACTTGCAGATAAGTTCTATATGCATGCTATTGATCTGCATCCCTGGTTATAGGTAGATGTGCCAAATCGAATTTGGTGTTTGTAGCAGCTTTAGCAAAGCGAAGATACCGCATTTCACTTACTGAGGTGTTCGAGTTATCTCCATAAAGGGCCACAAGGAAAGTTGCAGTGACTTCCAGCTGGATCTTTGAAAATGGCAACACTTTTATTGGGGGAAGCATCAATGTCAAGTGTGGTACAACACTTAATTTTCACGAGCCCAAACATAGCGGAGATGGTATCACAACCACTTATCGCATGGAGATAGAATGTTTTCCACTATATCTTTATATCTGAAAGATGTTATGGAGTTGCAAAAGAACTCATGGTATAGTGCTAGAGCCACCTCAAAAACTAAAAGATCAATGTTTTATCCAATAACAATAACATAATCGTGATGGGAAGACAACGAAATGACCGATTTCACAATTAACACATCTGCAACTTTTGTTGCTTGGTAAGCATTTGTGCTTGCAGAAATTCTTCCTAAAGCAATGAGATGAAGCGTGATTTGTTTTTCTCATCTCAGGAAACATTGTACTATCAAAGAGAATGTCTACATAAGATTGTAGCCTGCAACGACGAGCTCTTTCATTGCTTTTCGTGCTTCTTTTATTTTCTTCAGTGGGTAAACCATTGAAGACTACCGCAGCATTTTGACCATGATGATTAACTCCAATTCCAGTGAACTCTGTGTAGGAGATAGCCTACATCATCAATTACTTAAACTTTGCTCTTTCCAATTTCTATGTCACTTTGTCCCTTTACGAATGCCTTCCTGTGAGAAAAGTAACAAGAGAAAGGAAGCAAGTCCACACTCAAAGTTTTCTTTGTTTTTCCCCCCATCCTCATACAGATTAGAGAGGATCATCCTGTGGATGAGGGGATCCAGAGCTACTTTTCCTTTCTTCGTGTTGATGATGTTATCAGCTGTACCCAAAGAAACCTCTGCGTCCTTAGGTCGGAAATGTACGTTATTAAAGTTACTGTTCACAATTCCGTTCATTCCTCAGGAACCAACCTTCAGGACAGGTGGCAGTTGACGTATAATTATAAGTATTTGTAAATGTGTTAAAATTTTGTCTTAAAAAAAACTCATAATTCCTCAGCATTTTCATGAATCACATGAACTACACGTATATAGTAATTTCAGGGATACTGATTTGAACAGACGTAGTGGTGTGTTTACAGTAGATTTGTCATTTGAGGGTGCGCAAATGTGAGGGAGTCGTGTTACTAGATTTACTAGCAGGTTATAGATCCCTTGGAGAACCCCCCCCCCCTCCAGCGTCTTTAAAAGCCACAGTAGTAAAAAGGGGCGTTAAACCAGTAACTTTATTATCATCATACAGAGCCAGTTTACTCATGGGAGCACGTATTCATTATTCACAGAACTCTCACAGGGAATTAAATGCGATATGCTTTGCACGTCATAAAGTTCTCACTACATTTTAAAAAACTTGAATGTTCTCAACAACAAATTTTCATCATAAGATATTGGACTTGAATAGGAAAGGAATACTTACATGGTGTACGTGAATGGGATAGAGAACACTGCCATAGATACGTCCGATACAGCAAGGTTGATGAGAAATGCTCGAAGATCATTGGACGATCTGAAATAAATTAGAAAAGATCACCATTTAGACTACAATAGTATCTTCTATTATTTTATAGTATTATTATTATTATTATTATTGAGCTTTTAGCTCTCGAAGTTAAGAGGCGCACGTGCGCTTCATAAGAAGAAAGTTAGGGCACAGTTAGCTACTCCTGTTTGGTCCGGGCGCGGACAACAAGAGCCCGCTGATGAGCCAGCTTGGTGTTCCTAGGCGAAACCCCACACAAGAAACGGCACAAACCTAGAAAAATTGCTGAGTTTTATGTTTCACTAGTTTGAGTATTGCATGAAATATATAGCCTACTGATAGAAATAATATAAACTTTATATGAAATGCTTTATAAATAACAAAATATACTCCAGTGAAGAAATCGTTCAGTCCGAATCATTATTTGCTAAGACCTTGTATGTAAGTCAATTGATAACGACGATTTTTGGTGGACATATTTGGCTATGTGGTATAGCGTTAGTCTTTTAACCAGATGAACTATGAGGGTGACAATCACAGCCAACTGATTACGAGAAGCGCACCGGCTGGACTTTGGAACAGCTGTAATTGAAAAGTTTATTTTCATGGCCGCTAGAATGCACTCGCTCTATTAGGATTATCTTATGTGAAACTTTTCCGCCAGATGTCATGACTGGTCTCTGTGGGACTCCATTGGTTTGCCTACCGTTGGTATTCTATACGCATTGAATTTGAAGAATGATAAGTTGATAATACGATATTTATTTTATATTAAAAGGTTTGTAACAGCCTATTGTGATTCATCTATTCATCCATTCGTTCAAGTATTCACCCATTCGTTCATCGATTCATTCATCCATATATTCATTCATCTATTCATTCATATATTCATTCATCTATTCATTCATATATTCATTCATCTATTCATTCATATATTCATCCATCTATTCATCCAT
The DNA here is from genome assembly GCA_946902985.2 of Meconema thalassinum. Lineage (NCBI taxonomy): Eukaryota > Metazoa > Arthropoda > Insecta > Orthoptera > Tettigoniidae > Meconema > Meconema thalassinum. The sequence goes on from OX336396.1 coordinate 170,542,926, forward strand.
CGATTCATTCATATATTAATCCATCTATTCATTCATATTGCGCCCGTTGACGCATGCTTGCTCAGGCAACAGAGCCGAAAACTTATGCTGAAATGTAACTGAACATACCCTGCGAGAGGCGGGAAGAAGCTGAAGCAATATCGCTTATGATTATATTTTACTTATTTTTCACATTCCAAAAATCTACTATAATTATAACTAAGTAATTCTGCATATTTGAAGTACAGCATACTTCGTAAATCGAAGAAACTATCAATTTACGCGGCCAGCTCATGTACTGAGAGCACGCCATATTTGGTAACACCAGTTTCCTATTCGTCTGTGGAAGAGACAACATGTGCATGATGGAGCACAAGTGAAAGGAAACCATGTGGCAGGAAAAATCTACGAATAACTTTCTTATGGATAGCCATCATTGCATTGTGTAATAATTGAAGGATTGAAGACATTCACCACTACGAAAACTGTGAAATATTTTTATTATTATCCGAGGTGAAATGAAGGACTTGTGCGAAGAAAACTTTGCGACCGCATGGTCTCATACTCACGCACACACACAGGTTTCAGTGTTCTATAAACTGTGGATTTAACTAACTTTATAATTGTACAAAATCTACAAGTATAATCTTTATTTGCCGGATGGGCAGTGATTTTTTATTTAATTGTGTTAATATTTTCTTGTGTAAATATCAGTGAAAGTCACGAGTGAGTGTCGCACAAGCGACAGAGGCTAGAGCCAGCGGCGGAGTGAAAATGGGCAATTTTTTACCGCATATTAGCTGCAGGGCGCGAAAGATTTATTTAATTATGTGCTACATTTTTACCAACGCTAACATCGCAATAATGACGAACCAGCAGATCTTCAGATACAACTCCAACCGCGCGATGGCATGTGATTGCTAAATCATGCGTGGAGAATTGGCGACGGAGGATGTCCAGACACAATGAAATGGTAACCTAAAGCCATACACGAGACCGCATACAACATCTCATGGCGGGACTCGAACCAAGTGACGCTGAATCTGTAAGTCAGATCAAATATTTATAGCGTATTTTAAGAGTGGAAAACAGTAGACTTAGTTTATTTTGGTTTCATTTATTTAGTGCACAATGCAGGTAGCTAATTATAAGACGGGTGTGGAAATTAAAAGTTTTATTAAACGTTTATAGAAGCCAGGAAGGCTGGATTTTCAATGCTCATTCGTATCATTTAAAAACAGGTATTATCAACTTTTATTTTGTCAGGCTGATGACAAATAAACTAGTTTGACAATGTTAAATCGAGGCCAAGGTTACGAGCCAAGTTCACTACACAGCACACTCGATTCTAGGCAGTGGATTAATATTGTGTTTTAGAAGGCTGTGAGATTCTTGACATTATTACAAGTGGAATGCAGAGTTCCGTCACTCACATTTATTGGCCAGATCAATACTTGAAAACAGGTTTATTTCTTTAAAAGAAGCCACACAGGCAATGAATGAAATTGTATTTTGTAACCAAATGAACGCAGGTTCGATTTATTCAGGGAAGATGCAATTTTATAAACGCACACACACACAGTTAGCTTGTATCAGAAACCTTTATGATTATTTAAAGCGTTGTCAGGATGTGTTTTCTGTACACATAATCTTTATTACCAGCAATTCAAACGTGTATCAATTAGGATTCCACACTTTTGTAAATTAAGAGTATTATATGAGTCGTGACGGTGGATGAATACCTCCGACATTGTTATTGTGATTATATCGGTGGTAATGAACTAACTAAAGTCGTACCGAAAACCGAAGGCGCCTGGATCAATGGATCCGAAATAAGAGTAAAGTAATTGGTGAAGACATAGGATGTCTAATAAGTGTGATGAAATATTGGTGAAGACACAGAGTATCTCGTAAGCTATTGAACTATTGAGTTATTTGCTTAAGTGGGATACAAACGTTACCAGAATACACTGAACGCTTTTAAAGGTCCATAAACTGAACAAAATTACTGTCAGGAATAAATAATTGTGTGAAACTCTAATAATAATCAAAAATAGGGTTTTGAAAATTAAAAAATCTTATAAATTCCCCCTGAACCTAAATAAAATTTATAAACATTAAAAATAAACTATTTTTCTGGACCAAACGTTAACACTTAGATACTCTTAAGCTATTGTAGATACAATTTGATACATTTTCACATGATTAGTCGACCACTAATTGGTGATGTGATAACTGAAGCACACACATCAGATTAGTAGCAATATGAGTCGATGTAATTGTTTAATTACTATCGCATTTGCAGGCTTTCCTATATTTTCTGTTTTCTTAATACTTTGACACTATGACCGTTTGTTACAAACAGTAACAAATCGAGTACTCAGGCAGTGCCAATTGCACAACCATAGGAGTGCTGAATTATTGTATGCATTTGTGTTGTATTAGCATAGTTTTTTTTTATTCAGCAACATTGTGCACATAGCTTGATTTTCTTAGTAATAAACGCATCTCGTTTATTAATTAATGATATTTAGGACTAGCTAAAACTTAACTCTAAAGATAAATGCTAGAGATGGCACCATCATAGCATAGGACAAATTTTCCCCTTGCTACTAAATGTAAATGTTCTAGTATTTGTAAACAAGTAAATGTCTTGCTTTGCTGTAAATTCTTTTGATGTTTGATCCACCCGTAAGTTATTTCGATGTAATTGCTTAGGGCCGATCATACGTGCCATTACCTTAGCTTGTTCATTTTGTCGAATTTTGTATTAGGACCATGAGAGCAATTTAGATCTTGTTTAGGACTTTTTTATATTTCTTTCAGGGCAGAATAGTATCGGACTAGCCGTTTGCAACTCTCATGCTAGGCTAGGGATCTATTCTGAATAAAATGTATTTGTGATTTTAACCTAAGACTGACCTCTCTTTCTTCTTTAGTTTTGTTATCGATGCATTCCTCTGAGCTGGTTAAAGATCGAACCTCACTAATTCCCGACACCCCCGAGTGCAGACTTTTCTGCTACACCATCCTATGAATGTATCGTCCCCTATACTTGTGTGTTAACTGGAAGAGCGTCTCGGAAGGGTCATTTGAAACCGGTGGCTCCCCGAAACCTTCGGCCAGCGGGCACAATATATACATTCATCTATTCATTCATATATTCATTCATCTATTCATTCATCTGTTCATTCATCTATTCATTCATCTATTCATTCATATATTCATTCATATATTCATTCATATATTCATTTATTCATTCATCTATTCATTCATCTATTCATCCATCTATTCGTCCATCTATTCATTCATCTATTCATTCATATATTCATTCATATATTCATCCATCTATTCATTCATCTATTCATTCATCTATTCATTCATATATTCATCCATATATTCATCCATCTATTCATTCATCTATTCATTCATCTATTCATTCATTCATCTATTCATTCATATAGTCATTCATCTATTCATTCTTTCATCTATTCATTCATTCATTCATCTATTCATCCGTTTAAATCAATATTTAAATATTTTAATTTCGCGTCGCTGCGATGTTGGTTTTGTGCTCACCAGGTTATTAAATGTTCCATAGGTGAACTTATGTTAATAGCCTCTACATAACATACAAAATTTCAGTGTGCTGTAGTAGATTCTTGGATATTGAGATCCGTCTAAATATTTCGGATAGTCGCCATGTTGCATTGTTATATGAGTAAGTCATAGAGTTATATACCATTAGATGATGATTTTGCGTAGTTTCATTATTCAAACGTTTACTTTGATCGCATTATTAGGACACAAGAAATAGAAACCAGATTTTAAAAATTTGCACAGCCGCCATCTTGAGGTTATGTAAACAATTGAACTAAATTAAATGTCAGTTCATTACAATGTGCGTAAACACTCACTGTACCTAGTTTCACTGCGCTTGGATGGTTGAATCGCGAGAAAAGTCTATTTAAATGTTTCAACTTCGCTTGTCCGCCATGTTCGTTTTGGACTTAACAGGTTTATGAAGGTCATATTTATGAATTACTAGTAGTACCTTTTATCACCGTACAAAATTTGAGGGTGATATCTGATATTGTTGCGGAGATATGCAATGCCAGTGAAATATTTCGCGTGGCCACCATGTTGGATTGGTGAAACATATTAAAATTTGAAAGACACGGTCAAAGTCCCACTGAGTTTCATTAAAATCACTTCGGCCGTTTAGATTTTATCAGGGACACACACATACGCACACACATACACACACACACGGATAAAAGGTGATCACATAAGCCTATTATTTTTCAGAAATGAAAATGGGCTAAAAATGGCTTTCAATACGATAAGGTGCTTCTAGTTAATATGTGGTATATGCTTAATCGAATGAATTGTGTTGGATCCAAGATATGGCGACGATGCTGTTTTAGGACTGTAACATAAAATTTAGGGTCACCCAATGCAAGATCTTGACTGTGAAACGAATCATTCTCCCCTTATATCATGGCTCTCTTCGTGGAAAAGATGAGAATACTATTCAATTTTGCTGTATCCCTCTACTAAACACATTCTTGTGTCGCCAAGCGTACAAAACATCGATCACTTCCCCACGATTGATGTATCTGGGACAAGATGACCTGTCCATTTCTCACCAGGGAGTATTCAATCATCCGAACGCCTCTACAGTGCTTCATTTTAGCCTATTTTCATTTATGAAAGAATAAGCTTATGAGATCACCTTTTGTCCGTGTGTGTGTGTATATGTGTGTGCGCGTCCGTGTATCCCCCATAATAACTTCTAAACGGCTGGAGCGATTTCAATAAAACTCGGTAAGATCATAGTACTATACTGGCCAACCCCAACCAAGCCCATAAACTTTTATTATGTCTCACCAATCCAACATGGCGGCTGTACGAAATATTTCACCGGCATTCTATATCTCCCTAAAAATGATGAAAATCAATAAATGTAAAACAAAAATAATGGAGTGGGAGAGGAGAGATGTTTCTGGTGCCTGCTAATGAAGAGAAGAGTTAGGTTGGTTGGACACATCAAAGATACCCAAGAATAGCAAATTAATTTATGGAACGAAGGGTTGAGGACAAGAACTGTAGGAGTAGACCATGGTTAGAATATGTTAAACAGATTGCCTCAGATGGAAGGTGTGGAAGGTATGTAGATGTGAAACGATTAGCTCAGGACAGGGAGGTGTGGGGAGCTGCAACAAACCAGTCAAAAGACTGAAGACACAAACAACAATATTCGTTATGTCGAACTAAGGAGCTCTTCATAAGTTATTGAGCACAATGTTTTTACATTTCTTCCCAATAACTCTCATACGTTCACTGAGTTCTCCTTTGCGTTCTTCTGACCATCCTGTATTCTTACGTGTAGGTTTCTCGGCAAATTTGTAACCGATTATTAGATTTCTATATTTTGTTCTATTGTGAATGGCTTTTCCGTTAATATCAATTTCTTGTATGTCTTGTGTTAATTCTACCAGGCAGTTGTTATCGTTTTACAGAGATGTGACTTTGAATTTTTAGTCTCCTTCTTTTGATAGGATCTGTGTCTACTATTAAATTGAATTTAAGATTTTAATAAAGGCTTTCAGAATTGAGAGAGGTAAGACGATTATACAAATGGATTGTTTTAGCATTCGCTGAGGATATTGTGATTCTCACCAACGACGCGACGCAACGTAGCGTCATTTTAAAATAAATGGATCGAAGATCTCTCGAAGAGAACTAAGAAGATTAGGCTGCAAGTCTCTTATAAGAAAAACTAGTTCATTACCAACATCAGAATACATTTCATCATTGTGGAGTTGAGAAGGGAAAACGTAATTTACGTAAGGAGATTTTAGTACTTATGAGAAAGATTACAAGAAAACGATTGGGAATAAGATGTCATAGAAGAGCAGGGGAGAAGGATGGAAATGGATAAACAATTTATGAAGGATACGTTCAAGAGCCATCACACAATACTAAATGAAGGCCCCTAGACACATTCATCGAATCAAAATGCTTGGATGCAGCAGAAATGTTGCCCATGTTTGAGAATGGTTAGCAAAATACAGAAGCAGTTGCTGTTGTTCTTTCATTTCGATGCTTTTCAAAATCATAGTCAAGAATGTATCTACAAGCTTACGTGGCAACGCATTCGATCGATTGTTTTTCTTTTTACAAACAACAACTGTCTGAATACATTAAAACATGATTATAGTGCTTATAATTGAAATTGGCAGGTGAAAAACTAAAGAATGTAGGAGACTTCTGCACTTAGGAAGCAAAATAACAAGCTATGGTCAAAGCAGAGAGGATATAAATAGTAGGTTGGCTCAGGCATGGAAGGCATTTCCACAGAGAAATACATTTATTGACATCAAAATATATTTATTTATCGTATGGCTTTTAGTGCCGGGAGTGTCCGAGGACATGTTCGGCTCGCCTGAGTCTGTAGCTGCTTCCAGCGGACACCCTAAAGGGTGAGCTACAAGTTCCGTTCAATTTCAAGTAGTTCCAACTTTCGCCATCAGATATCAATGATACCTAGTTGTGAACGTTGGAACTTTGATAGAGCGTTCTGACGAAATCTAACCTAACAATTTTGCTTTACACAAGTTTAGTCTGTGAAAGGATCTTTGACATGCCATAAATATATGACATGGGACCGCCGGCCTTACTTCCCCTCCGAAGGCAGGCATACTGAAGGATTTTTAACGCTCTTAAAAAATCCGACGACTTCGGCCGGGTTTGAACCCGCTATCTTGGGCACAGCAGTTCAGAATGCTACCGACTACGCCATTTTTGAAAGCCTTCGCCTGGTGCGTGGTGTTCTATGGACGAGAAACGAGTAATTTCCCTTAAAACAACACAATCATCATCATTATCTCGAGAAAAGTTCAACGGTACAGAACTACAGTATGATAATAACAAATATCACTTCGTCGTTAAACAAAACTCGCTGATGAAAGAAACACTTACCTTTTGCCCAAAGCAAGGACTCCGATCACAGTGACGTTGCCTGCAATGCTGATGACTGCAGTCAAAGAGTAGATATATGCAAGGACTGTCTGCATGGAAGGTTCCAGCATTTCTAATTTATCTGACGTAAACATATCATTAACGTCCATGCTCAAGTTAAGTTTCTTCTTCATGATAAGCGTCAGGTTGGCCCAGTCCGTCATATTGTCTACACCGAGCAGCTTCGACAATTCGGCTATCGTCAAACTCATTTTTGCCATGATTGACAATCTGAAACAGGGAATAACATAGCATAAATGGAAACTATTATAAGCCCAAAAGAATATTATGAATATTATTATTGATGTGAGAAACTACAGTTGTTCTAGATAATGTTTAGTGTTTAAACGCAGCCGTCTCGATGTGGGTAGCGACTAGAGATGCCTATCACATGTTTAATCGTTTAAACGATTTCTTAGTAACCGCGTTTCCTTAAACGTTAAATTAAATAAACGTTTTCTTACTAACAGCGTTTCCTAAAACGTTAAATTAAATAAACGTTTTCTTACCAACCGCGTTTCCTAAAACATTAAATTAATTAAACGATTCTTGCTACTCGCGTTTACTAAACATTAAATTAAACCTTTCCTAACTAACCGCGTTTCCTGAAACGTTAAATTAAATAAACATTTTCTTGCTAACCGCCTTTCCTAAAACGTTAAATTAAATAAACGTTTCTTACTATCCGCACTGATTTTGGAAGGTAGAATAAGGAAAGATAAGAGAACGTTCATGGCATTTGTAGACTTAGAAAAGGCTTTTGATAACGTTGATTGGACTAAATTGTTTGGCATTTTGAAAACTGTTGGAATAAAGTACAGGGATGGGAGGGTGATCTACAATCTATACAGAAACCAGACAGCAGTCATTTGAGCTGAAAGACATGAGAGAAAAGCAGGTATTTAGAAAGGTGTAAGGCAAGGCTGTAACTTATCACCCATACTTTTTAATCTTTACATTGAGCGAGCAATGAAGGAAATTGGAGAAGAGTTTAATGCGGGAGTGAAGATTCAAGGAGAAATAATTTCAACTCTGAGATTTGCCGATGACATAGTCATCTTGGCCGACACGCCTGAGGATTTGAATGAGTTTTTGAATGGTATGGACTCCGTCTTGAGGAAAGAATTCATGATGAAAATTAATAAATGTAAGACAAAAATATTGGAATGCAGCCAAAATAAATCAGAAAACTCTATGGACATCAAATTGGCCGGTGAAAAACTAAAGGAAGTAGGAGACGTCTGTTACTTAGGAAGCAAAATAACCAGTGATGGACGAGGCAAAGATGATATAAAATGTAGGTTGGTTCAAGCAAGCAAAGCAAGCTTGTAGTTTAACGTGACCGTCAATCTTGCGATCATTAGCCACGGGACGGGTACCTGCTGGGACGGTACCTTCTGACAGGCCACGGCCGCTTCCTTTCACATCTTGCCCAGTTTCATTCATCTTCATCTCTCATTAGCTCCTCTCTTGAGGTTGTCGTTGGGAAGGGAATCCAGTCGTAAAAACCATTCGCCACCTAGACTTTCATCGCATCTCATTCCCAACCCCGTTCAAAACCGAAATAGTGAGGGGTAGATATTGTTTTTACGCCCCTTTTAACTACTGTGGCTTCTAGAGGCGCCAGAGTGCCGGTATTTTCCCGCGAAGGGGATCTTTAACGTGACGGCTTCGGTGGTGTACTGCTCGGGTCTAAGCTCTGTGAACTTGCGGGATGAAGGGCAGAGGCAGGGTAGGAGCAGGCGAGAATTGAGAAGCCTGTCGACAGTCCACCGTGTTACCTGACATACTCGTCTATTCCAATACTGCTAACATAGGGTCTTTTTTGAAACCAGTGTGGTGTTACGAATAAGTCAGTGAGTCAGCGACCAATTTATCAACACACTCGTCAACACAATTTCTCATAGTCCGCGATGCACATTCCTCTCAGGTTCACGCAGCTTAGACTCGAGCAGTAGTTGGTAGCACAACTTCGGCCGGGTTTGAAGCCGTCGAAATTTTTAAGAGCGATAAATATCACTCAGTATGCCTTCCTTCGGAGGGGAAGTAAAGCCAGCGGGCCGAGTTCATAGATGTATGACATGTAAAAGAACCTTCCACTAACTAAAAGTGTGTGAAGCTAAATTTGTAGGTTATATTTGATTAACGCTCTATTAGTTCCAACGTGTGCCGCCAGGGGCCGGTCATGGTGGCATCTAGTAGCCCAGTTCACGGCTAGGTGACGTTGACCGTATATTTTGGTAGCAAAAGTAGGAACTACTTGAAATTGATCGTCTGCAGTCCTTACCTGAATTACAGATAACATACAGCCATCACAATCAAGACCGGTTATCAGACAGATTCTACACACACCTAATGTACATGGGGCTACATGACCGCGTTGTCGCAGCCCCTAAACTTAGGAACCACAAACTTAAACGTGCCAGTAAATCTATTGACACGGCTCCCTCACATTTGCGCACCCTCAAATGCCAACTGAGTGCACCAGGATTTGATCCTGCTACCTTGGGAACACCAGAAGAGAACGTTACCGCTGCACCACGCAGCTAGTCAGTATTGTGATTAGGATTGGGTTGGACATATCCCGACATTTGACTGGAGTAAAATTTGGACACCACGCAAAACCACTTCGAGGATGGTTGAGGTAAGAATCGAACCACCTTTTCTCTGTTCTACCTTACGAGGTCCCCCATTCCAGGCCTTAGACCATAGGGTAATTACTTGACAGGCTGGAATCGAGCCCGGACCTCAGCGATGACAGCCAAGAATCATAGCTACTACATCATGATGTATCATACTCTAATTTAACTGGTATAAATAATGCCAAAATAAAGATCACGCAACTGTTACATCCGTGGCAATCCTTGTTTTTCAACTCTTCATACAAGAGTTATATCTCAGATGAAAAAGAAATTCCAAGCTAAAGAATAACATCCTCAGCGATCTTTCTTAACTGCCAGACAGAAGTGGAAAAGTTTTCCATTGCATTATTTTGTTACGTAACTTCTATATCTAACAAATCTTCAAATAAAGACTAAAGTCCTTATTTCCTACATCACAAAACTTTCTCGAAATACGCTATAAAATTAAATTATGTGGAATGGAAGGTTTATTTGTCTGTAGGTACAATAAATATAGTTGTCTATTCGTTTACTTATCTGAGCAGTAACATATCTTAAAGACAATAGAATTGCCAAGCATTTATTCACACGGAGTAATGTTTATTTAAACCTACCCCGTAAAGTAGCCTTACCCATTAAAACCCTTTATAAGACAGATTATTATTTAACCTCTTAACTGCTACTGTAGCTTGCCACGGTGGGTGACTGGTTAATGTGTCAGAACTGCCAACTCCAAGCTTGCAGGTTCGCTCCTGGTCGTGGTAAGTAATTTTTGAATGGCGACAAAAATCACGGCACGCATGTCATACATTGTTGGCATGTTAAAGAACCCATTTGAATTCAGTAGGCCATGTTCATAATGGCAAAATTAATTTCGGGATTTGCCACCAACACAAAGTTCCTCATTTCTCTACTAGAAAGCGCTGTAGTGTCAAGGAGTGTCCTTGACTGCCATAGCGCTCCAAAGAACGACAAAATTCGACATGCAAGCTGCACTCTGGGCGTCAAATAACAAAGCTTGCACCCGGCACCCGAGGCCATACGATATTATATTGTACTGCTACTGTATGTATTTCCAGATGAATAAACACCCATGTGCTGAGTTATTTTCATGCATCTTAGTCCCATTCTACATGAGGACCTTAAATCTGTTTAAAATATTCTCCCTTCTTTAATTGGTTATAAAATTTCATATTATATTGGATTATAATTTACACAAATGTACTCAAATAAGTTTCCTTCGGAGGCCTACCCAGAAGCGAGATTGCAATTTCTAGTTCACATTTAGCATTGGAGAAGGACACAGCTTCCGGATTGGCTATTCTGACGAAACACGTTAGCAGCAAAGGATGTGATTAGTCAGCGTAGTCAGCCTATCAGCGATGTCGTTCCAGGTTTGAAAAAAATATGTAGAACTCCTGCTGTTTTAACTTCGTAATTTCTTGGTACCCGTATACATTGTAATGCGCCTTGAAATAGTTGCATGATCATTGTACCTAAGACATAAGTGTTTCCATATCTTCTTAAATCAAGAAGAATTACCAGAATGTTTCTTCATCGATTTGGGCGATTCTACAAATAGGGGACACTTTATGGTCCTATAGCTGTATAGATTTTATTATTCCAACAACCCAGTTCTATGAAAAATGTATCATTGTATACATGAATATCTCTCAAATGGGCTATAGTTTAACAAATTTTGAGAATTAAACAATACAACAACAAGAAAGACGCAATTTGTCATTAGCATGTATGTTCCTGGTCATTACTTCCTAATTGTTTGCTATTACATTTATTGAAGTATGAGGTTTCTTTTTGTTATGAATGCATAAATATGATTAGCATATAAAACTTAACTTAATGCAACGACATCGCTGATAGATTCCACGTTATATCTACGCTGACTAATCACATCATTTGCTGCAGTCGTGTTCCGTCAGAATAGCCAATTAGGAAGCCGCATCGCTCTCCAATGCTAACTCGAAATTGCAATCTCGCTACCCGGAAGATAATTTAGTGGATGCGGTGTAGCACGAAAGTCAAACCAACTAATACAGTAGCGTAATTCTCATCACCTTAGAGGTTAAAAACGTAAAGTAAATGATTCTATGGACTATCAGAAAAGAGTACATAAGCCTCACTTTCAAATGTCATCGCTTCAAACATTGGAATGTGGAACTAAAAGACGTGCAGGTAATGACGTACCCTTTCGTCAATAGCACTCTGAAAGTAAAGCAAGATGTTCGGGAAAGAACATATAGCCTACTTTCTCCTAAATATATGGGTATAGTTATAACTCTCTGTCCTTATCATCTCCTAATTTCTTCCTATTTGAAGTGCAAATTGGCACACAGAATTTGAACAGTGGCGTTCAAACCATAGTTTATAATTTACCCCAGCATTTTGCAATTTCATCAGCAAACACTCCAAACACCGACTACTTACAATAATTGAAACTTCGTTGCTCTAATAAGGCCCATCTACAATGCGCAGTCGGCAGTCCGTAGTTGGTAGTCCTCGGTCGGCAGTCGCGATCGACTCCGTGTATACTATAGGCACCATACACAACATGAAGTTGCAGTTGGTAGCTGGCAGTTGGCAGTCGATAATTTTATCCTTGACTGCCAACTACCCGACTGCAGCAATGTAATAGCCAATCAGAGCAGATCAGAAACTGACGTCACGTTGTTGTTCTGTGTCGTATACGAATGATATAGGACTAAGTGAAGGAACTTCGCAACCCGTTAATTTATAGGCTAATCTTAAATACACGGTATAACAAAATAATCCATCTCCAAATCTTCCATATTGCAAGTTTTGAGGTTATCAACAACGCCTCTGTGCACAAGGAATAAACGAATGTTACTGTATTATTACTCCTAGCAGTCGTTAAGACTGGGTTCACTAACTGGCCGGTATAGAGCGCTGCTCGAATCTATAGTTTCTGCATAGTACAACTGAAGGCTGGTAGATGTCACTCCGATGGAGAATGTCGTTTTTTTTTAATATATAATTTCCATTGCAAAAAGCACCATATAACGCTTTATTTTATAACGTCTCAGTACTCAAGAAACAATGAATATAAAAAATCAAGCAAAAAAGTTCTACTCTGATAGGATTTGAACCCCGGCCAGCCACATGAGAGACGGGAGCTCTAACCACTCAGCCATTTTTTTTTTTTTTTTTTTTTTTTACAGAATTACAGAATTTTCAGATATGATAAATACCATACTATTACATCACAAGAAAATCCAGATAGTGTCCATATTTATCGTACAATTGTCCACTTTCACTAAGCTTCCAACGCTCTTTCTGCAGGTGATACCTGAGATCCAGGAACGAGAAATGTTGATCATTGTCCATCACAAAGTGTACATATTGGCCCATTATCCACACAATGGCAGTCTGTTTAATTTGGGGGAAGGCGGTCACCGACAAGCGAATCAACTTCCTGTCATCAAGGTCATCCTTGGGCACGTTTAATAGTTGACATACTTTTCCCTTACACCACAGCCACGTGGAGGCAACTCGCGTGCATGATGTGAAGCGGTGTATCGCCGTATCAGTTTGACCACATATAGTACACCATGGGTAAGCTTCAAGACGGATGGTATATCGCTGTAGAGCGGTTGGGATGAGATCGTTGAGGAAGATAAAAACCCGGGAGTGTACAGCAGAAGAAATGGTCATAGCCCCAAAATTTTTCCAAACAGTGGGCCAATGGACATAGAGGGTGGTGGCCTCGATTCGCGGTTTGGAGTGTATCACTTGCCGCAACATGTTATAAATACTTTTCGTCGTTGGAACAGTCCCTGAAGGCATTTGACGAACAGTTTCCAGAAGGTGCTGTTGATGGTCCCTAAATATCTTCGGCAAAGCTCTCTCACAACCACGGGCTGTGTTTCGAATATCTTTGTATAGCGCTTTCGTAAAAGTGTCATGTTGGGAAAGAATGGTGATATCGTTCTTGCAGAGGAGTGCACGGCATTTCATGCCATGAGCGGTTAGCCCTAGCCCGCCTTGCCGGGATGGGAGATACAACTGTTCCCGTTGTACTCGGAACAAAAATCCTTGCCATAGAAACCAACCTGTATATTTTGCCAATTGGCTCTCAAACATTTTGGGAAGTGGGAAAAGTTGTGCGACATACCATATTTTAGAGAGCGCAAATACGTTGAGGACTATGACCCGTTGCACTATATTGAGGTTTCTTTGACCAAATTGGATCAGCACTCCCCTAACTTTGGCAATGACCTTAGTCCAGTTTGCTTGCACCGTGTCCAGAAGCGATTGCTTCCAGGTAATGCCAAGAATTTTCACCTCATTTACTATCCGGAACCAGGGCTGTTGGGTAATCACTGAGATATTATTGAGCGGAAGCAAAGCAGTTTTCTGGGGGTTCGATTGTGCTCCAGAGGCGATATGGTAGAGCTGAAGGACGCTATCGATGTGGGAGATGTCTTCATTATTGCGGATCAATATGGATACGTCATCAGCATAGGCGCACATGCCAAAAACATGTGTGGACAGTTTGTAACCCTGTAGCTTCACCTGGGTAGTCCGAATGAACGGTTCAAGGCCAATGACAAAAAGTAGCATGGAGAGGGGACATCCTTGCCTAACTGATCGTTGTATTGGAATCAGAGGGGAAAGAAAACCGTTGACGAGCACTCGAGACGTAGCATTACAATTTATCATACGAATGTAGTCAATAAGGATTGCAGGAAATTCAAAGTGCTGCAAGACCATGTACAAGTATTCATGACTGATGCGATCGAAAGCTTTATCAAGATCCAAGGTGAGAAAACTCATTGGCTCAGTGGGGAGCATTTCGGCTTTTAGGTGTAGGTCCCGTAGTATCGCTAAGTTTGTTAACAGAGTTCTTCCAGGAATACTGCAACATTGTTCATCACCAATGATATCATGTAGAACAGTCTTCAATCGGCATGCAAGTACTTTGGTAAGGACTTTATAATCACTGCAGAGCAGAGTAACTGGTCGGAAGTCACCAACTGCCATGGGAGAGGATGTTTTTGGTATGAGGACTATGGTACCCTCGTGATGTGATTGACAAAGAGCACGACGTTGGAGAATGGTACGCAGGACATGACAAAATTCTTTGCCAATGAGAGGCCAGAAGTGTTTATACATTTCATATGGCAGTCCATCAATGCCAGGTGAGCGGTTGTTTGGGAGGTGCTTAACCACAGAGTGAATCTCTTCTTCCGTAATATCCGCGCTGAGCCGAGTTTTGTTGTCCGGAGATAGATGGGTACTGCAAGATGAAAGCAATAGGGTCACCTGCTGTGGATCAATTGGAGCCTGAGCGTAGAACCGTTGATAAAATAGTGATATTTCACTACGTATAGCGTCAGGGGAGGTGACGACACTTTCAGTACTGGTGCGGAGGCGGTGGATATATTTACGTTGCCGCTCACGTTGTCCTTTGGCGATATGGTATACACTTGCACTTTCGTCTGGGAGCACTGTACGATCTTTTAAAGCCACGTGTATATGAGCGAGCGTTCGTTGTTGTAGAGACAGGAGCTTGGTTTTAACTTCCCGAATCTGGTCATATATACGCTCCCCAGCATCAGATCTTTGCTGGAGCTGGCGAAGAACTCGATAGTAAAATTCAACTGTATCCCGTCTTTCCCGACCTCGTTGGTAGGATATGTTCTTAAAGACGCGGCGGATCCCTGGTTTAACCAAAATATCCCACCAGTCTGCGCAGTCGAGAAATTTGCATTTTTGTTGGACCCATCGAGTTCAGTGTTGTCTGAAAATATCTTGGCATTCTTCCTCCAGTAACAGCGAGCAATTCAGTTTCCAATAACCTCTTCCTATGTGAAATATGGGATGGGGATAAGAGATTGTACATACGACAGCATGATGGTTAGTGAAACTGGCAGGTATCACTTCATATCGTCTAGGCTGGATAAGTTCCTGTGAAAAGTAGATGCGGTCAATTCGTGATGAGGAGTTGTGACTTATACAGGTGTAATGGGGCAGGGGCACCCTTAAACTATCCACAGCATCAATGAGGTGTAGGGAGGTAAGAAGGGTCCTGAGAGCCGGGTTGACACCTTTGTATGGACTAGTGGAATCCTCTGGGCGTTGAATACAATTGAAATCCCCTGCAAGAATAAGTTTTTCCTTAACGTCGTGCAGATGAGGCAGTATACTCTGTTGAAAGAACATTTTCCGTTCCACATGTTTATTGGACCCGGATGGGGCATATACATTTATCAGGGTGGTATTGTTTATGTGTCCAGATATTATGCGTCCTGATGGATGACATAGCACACCTTCGAGTGGGATATCATGTCTTATGAGGAATCCGGTCCCTCTATTCGTATTACCGGTATTGATGTATTGTTTGTAGAAGGCAGATATGGGTAAACACGGTATAGCAACTTCTTGAATGAAGGCAATGTCAATGTCTGCATCTCGAAGGAATCTCTCCAACAGTTGAAATTTCAGAGGGCATTCTATTACATTGATATTCACAGTGGCCACAGTGAGAAATTGCACCATTAAGAGAAGTATAAAAGCTGTGCTAGACATACTGTAAGGTGGACTCGAAAGAAGACAGAGGTGAGAATTATCCTGGTGCACTATGTCAAATTAGGTTGAGATAGTTCCTTATGATTGCCATTCATAGGCCGGCTGTCAGCGTTTGAGAGCGTTCGTGGGTCCCTAGATGACGTAGAATGAAGATTTTGTTTCTTTTTCACAGCTGCGGGAACGTTTGTAGAGCCAGTTTGATTCTTCTGGGCTGGTACGGCAATCGAGGCATTTGTTTTAATCTTCTTAGATTCGTTCTCGGATCCCCGACCAACCTGCTTAAGTGAGTCGGTAGGTACCAGAGAAAGTGGGGGCAGTGAAGACAAAATTTCTGTGGCAGCCTGTAGTGAAGGCATAATTGGTTCTAAGGCTGCGATACAGGTTGCCGATAGCACAGGGGCACTCTGCGGCTCGCTGAGCTGGTCAGTGTATGGTACCAGTTCTGCGTCGTGTGTATCCAAGGCCACTTCTGGTGTTGTCCCAGCTGACTGATCAATAAGCATGTGTTCATGTGACGTTTGCTGTGTCACAACTTCCGAGTATTGGACACGTCGTTGTTGTGTAGGAGTTATACCGAGGGGAATCATTTTCTGTGGGCAGTTGATACGTAGATGTGTGGTAGCATTGCAAATTAAACAGGTCTGTTTCTGTCCATTATAAAATATGTACCCAGAATGGCCACCAAAAGTCTCAGTGGAGGGGATATCTTGTTTGATTTCCATAGTGATTGCGCGTATTCCATTATACACCGGGAACTGATAAGCAGAAGACCATTGTTCTTTCCTGACTTCACTCACAGCGCCATATTTCGACAGGACGGATTTGAAAATTTCAGGGGGAACTTCAAGTGGGACATTAAATATACGCACTGTAGTAAAATTGGAATCCGCTGGGGAGAGCTTAACATTAGTCATTTCGCCTGAGTCATACTGAAATTTAATAGGATCTGCCAAATTATTTAACAATTTCTGATATATAGATATGCTGATTACCTTGATGTACATGGTTTTTTCTTGCGTATTTAACTGGATGGCTTCTACTTGGTCGACAGTCAACCGGAGAGTATCGCTAATCCAACGGTGAATTTCTCCTGGTGTGGCGCGAGAACTCTGCCTGTCCCATTGGCAGCGTACGGTGTTTTTCCTCTGGTATCCGGACATGATTTTCAGCGGGGTTTTCTGGGTTTTCTGGTTTTGTTGTCCTATCTGGAACACTACTTGAAAAAGTATTGTCCGAATGACACACGGAAGGTCAGTTCACCCGTGGAACTATCGGAAGCACCGGTATTAGGAAACGTACACTCTTCCAATGCTGTCACACAGCGCGCTCACACGCACCTCACTCGGCCACGACTAGTGACCAACTGGCCAATCGTACACTCATAACTCACGCGTTATCGATCAAATACATATAACGTACTGTATTAGCAAATACTCACTTGGACTGAAGATTTCTTCACTGGGGTGTATTTCAAACCGAGTTCATTTCATATTAAGTTCATATAATTTTTATCAGTAGGTTATATTGCATGCAACATACTGAAATTAGTAAAATGTAGGTCAGAACGAGAGATCATCTGCCATCTTGTCAAATAGCCGAGACGATTCAGATTTTTAAAGTCACTTCTAGATTATAATATTACAATATAAACTTTTAATTTCGAACGAACCACGTCGCTTAGAACAGATTAAACGATTCTTGGTTCGATGTGCACAAGGAATAAACGAATGTTACTGTATTATTACTCCTAGCAGTCGTTAAGACTGGGTTCACTAACTGGCCGACATAGAGCGCTGCTCGAATCTATAGTTTCTGCATAGTACAACTCAAAGCTGGTAGATGTCACTCCGGTGGAGAATGTCGTTTTTTTTAATATATAATTTCCATTGCAAAACGCACCATATAACGCTTTATTTTATAACGTCTCAGTACTCAAGAAACAATAAATATAAAAAAATCAAGCAAAAAAAGTTCTACTCTGATAGGATTTGAACCCCGGTCAGCCACATGAGAGACGGGAGCTCTAACCACACAGCCAATCGTACACTCATAACTCACGCTTTATCGATTAAATACATATAACGTACTGTATTAGCAAATAATCACTTGGACTGAAGATTTCTTCACTGGAGTATATTTCAAACCGAGTTCATTTCATATTAAGTTCATATAATTTTTATCAGTAGGTTATATTGCATGCAACATACTGAAATTAGTAAAATATAGGTCAGAACGAGAGATCAGCTGCCATCTTGTCAAATAGCCGAGACGATTCAGATTTTTAAAGTCACTTCTAGATTATAATATTACAATATAAACTTTTAATTTCGAACGAACCACGTCGCTTAGAACAGATTAAACGATTCTTGGTTCGATAATCGGAACTGGTGGGTCCCATGTTATGGATTATAAATTTTGCATAATTCACACGGCCGCCATCCTGAAATGGTACGTTTGATGACCTTGTAGTTTGGGCACAAGACGCGTCCCATATGAAGGTAGGTTGTTACCAAATTTGGTAAAGATCCGATGATTAGTTTGATCATAATGCATTATTAAGTTTTGACCATTCGATTGGCCGCCATTACCTTTTGGTAAAGATGGCGGCAATATAAAACATGACACTGAGGTGCCCTTTGCCAGTGCTACCTCTGTACCAAATTTCGTTCAATTCGGTTTAACCGTATTCGAATTGATAGGGGGGACAGACATTCAGAGTACACACACTCTCTCTCTCACACACACACACAGACTCACACACATACACACAGACAGACACACTTTTTTTCGCCCTGTAGTGATCTCATAAGTCTACTTTCATTTTTTGCAAAAATCGAAAGTAGGCTAAAACATGTATTCATTTAAATTTAACTATAAGTATTTTAGCCTAATTTTAATTATTAATTTTCATCTTTGTTTTCTTTAACATCTTAATATTCATATTTCTTCTTCTTCTTCTTCTTCTCCTCATTCTTCTTCTTATTCTTCACCATCATCATCATCTACTTCTTCATTATCCTCTTCATCGTTAGGGCCACTGACGACCGCGGGATCTGAACTGTTTGCCTTCTTGTGGGTCTACAGGTTTCCATCCTTTCCGAGCATGCCTTCTTCGTTGCATCCGAATGAACATGCTTCATTCAAGTTGTGACTTCTTCTTGATGAGCCTGTTTAAGTTTTTCTTGAGTGGTGCTAGGAGTTGAATGTCTGTTTCAGAAATTCCATACTTTAAAAAGTCCATATCGGGCCAAGGAGGAATCGTTTTTAGACCTCTAAAATAGGATAACAAACATTCAGAACTTTTTTCAACTGGCAATCTGAAGGGGTGAGCATAAAAGGGTATCCTTCTTTTTCGCATTACGCTTGATATCCTTCCTGTATGGGCCTAAGTTGCTCCGAAGCCTGCGAACACCATCTTTGAAGTTTGGACCACGAATTTTTCTGATAATCCTCCTTTCCTTATTTGCCACCTTTTCAAGCAGAGACGGTGTTCTAAATGTTAAACATTCTGATTCAGGTCCATTCAACTGTTTGATAATGTCTAATTTCTGCACTTTGAGAGATGGACATTTTGTTATATACATTTGAAGTGAATGGGAAGGCTGTTTCAGGTTTTGTTGACAAGTGTTATGATATTTAAACACAAATTGTGCTAAATGTTCCGGCATAACTCAACAAAATGACAGCGTTTCGCCCCGGTGTGCTTTTGGGCTCTTCAGTTGGTTAAAGCACACCTCACCAAGACACTGTCAAGTACACACTGGGAAGGCCATTGCAAAACGTATTTGATACATGTGTATCCGCGTCACGAGCAAAGCCAGTGCACTATGGGAGTCGAAACTCCACTCCAAAGCAATTATAACCTTACCTTGGCATTGAATATACAATTTTCAAAAGAAAATTATGTATTGCCCGTTGAGCCATTATATATTTAAACACAAATTGTGCTAAATGTTCCGGCATAACACAACAAAATGACAGCGTTTCGCCCCGGTGTGCGAATGGCTCAACGGGCAATACATAATTTTCTTTTGAAAATTGTATATTCAATGCCAAGGTAAGGTTATAATTGCTTTGGAGTGGAGTTTCGACTCCCATAGTGCACTGGCTTTGCTCGTGACGCGGATACACATGTATCAAATACGTCTTGCAATGGCCTTCCCAGTGTGTACTTGACAGTGTCTTGGTGAGGTGTGCTTTAACCAACTGAAGAGCCCAAAAGCACACCGGGGCGAAACACTGTCATTTTGTTGAGTTATGCCGGAACATTTAGCACAATTTGTGTTTAAATATATAATGGCTCAACGGGCAATACATAATTTTCTTTTGAAAATTGTATATTCAATGCCAAGGTAAAGTTATAATTGCTTTGGAGTGGAATTTCGACTCCCATAGTGCACTGGCTTTGCTCGTGACGCGGATACACATGTATCAAATACGTCTTGCAATGGCCTTCCCAGTGTGTACTTGACAGTGTCTTGGTGAGGTGTGCTTTAACCAACTGAAGAGCCCAAAAGCACACCGGGGCGAAACGCTGTCATTTTGTTGAGTTATGCCGGAACATTTAGCACAATTTGTGTTTAAATATATAATGGCTCAACGGGCAATACATAATTTTCTTTTTAAAATTGTATAAGTGTTATGATGGCGAACTTCTTGGCATTGTTGGATACGAACCAATCACCAAAGTACATGAATCTTACCTCTTTCTATCATGGGTAGTCAGAAGATGTGGTGGAGCATGTATGATGTTAGAGATGAAGTGGATTTTGGTGTACGCAATCTTGAGACCAATCTTAACAGCACATTCATGCAAGTAATAAATTTGCTGAGTAGCCAGTTCAAGAGAGGAAGCAAGAAAAGCGATGTCATCTGCATATTTATCTATCTATATATTTAAAACAGTAAGCTGATTTTTGTTACGGCGAGATTGACAGAACGGCTGAACCGATTGACTTCATAATGCACTCTGACGAAAGCCCTTTGCCTGTATTTTTGCAGAGTGTCTTTAAAATAAACAAATATGTTACCATATATTCTTAAATTTATAAACAAAACTGCAAAATTATTGGCTCAAGCGCATGCGCAGAATCATCTTGGTTAATGACAGACATGGCGTATGTCCACCGCGTTTTAATGTAATAGTTATTTATAAGAATGATAATAAAGGAGGGGAATATTGATTAAGAAGTTTCCACGATATAAACAGGAATAGAATATTATAAATGACGGGAATGTAGAACAACTTATATACTGACTGTTGAGTGTGAATGTTGTTTAAGTAACTTAATATTGCGCTCTTCCACCAGTGATTCGGTAGCTCAGACGGCAGTGATTAAGGTTCATAATCTATGCATCGCGCAATGGGAGCAGTTCGAATCCTACCTCCAACACGTATTTTTATTTCCTAATTATTCTTTCTGGCTATTGGTAATACATTGCCTTAACATATTTTACTTTTATTATTCCCGTACAGTAAGGAATTCTCCTCGATTTACGTTCACATATACTTTTAAATTATTAAATAAAAGATGGCCACAATCGCTTTCGCCATGAGAGACAATTGACGAACTTAATTCATTTGATGGACTCAGACATCGTGGTCACTCAGCCCCGTCTACTTTGGTGTGTTTGTGTCAAATTTTCTCTGATAACCTGTGTTATTGTGATGGCTGTTCTGATGTGTGCATTTGTAATTAAAGTGGGGAATGGGAAATTGACGACCGAGGCTTTAAGTTAGGAACTATACCGGTATTTACCTGCAGTGGAAGTGGCAACCCACGGAAAACCACATCCCAGATTGTTGAGATGGGAATCGAACCTTGCCCTTCTTAGTTTTGCCTCAAGAGTGCGCCCCGTATCAGCCCTCAGACCAGAATTACATTTCTAGAGAAATAGCGGATAAAGGATCCACCGTATCATAGTGTGATCTTTGTTTTTGAGAATTAAAAAGAGGGGATTTAAGAACTTCAACAGGCGTTTGAGTTCGTTTGTTGTTTAAGTTGGTTGGTTGGTTGGTTCTTAAGTTTAGGGGCTGCGACAACGCGGTCATGTAGCCCCGTGTACTTTGGGTGTGTGTAGAATCTGTCTGATAACCGGTGTTAATTGTGGTGACTGTATTAGTGAGTGTTAACTGTTTTTTTTTTAATTTAAGTACTGCAACTTAGAATTTTTCAAATAGTTCCTACTTTTTCCGCCAAGCGCCACCGTCAACGACTACTAGGCCAAGTTCAGAACTTAACTCCTAGACGCCACCGCAGTCGGCTCTTGGCAACGAACATAGAAACCAAAGAGCGTTGTTTACATTCTTAACCTATCCAATTTAGCTTCACACAGGTGCAATTAGTGGAAGGTTCATTAACATGCCATAAATCTATGACATGGGACCGCCGGCTTTACTTCCCCTCCGAAGGAAGGCATACTGAGGGATTTTTAACGCTCTTAAAAAATCCGACGGCTTCGGCCGGGTTTGAACCCGCTATCTTGGGCATAGAAGCTCAGCATGCTACCGACTACGCCACCGAAGCCGCCTGTTGTTTAAGTAACTTAATATTGCTATGAAACTCTGTTGACTGGGTGGCTCAGGGGTAACATTGTGGACCAAAGAATGAATTTTGCATAGTCGAAGGAGTTCGCATCTCACCTCAGGCATGTATTTTTATTTCCTAATTATTCTTTCTGGCTATTAGTAATTCATTGTCTTAACATATTTTACTTTCGTTATTCCCGTACAGGTCGCCTCCGTAGCGTAGCGGTCAGCATGGTTAGCTGCCGCCCCGGAGGTCCTGGGTTCGATTCCCGGCTCTGCCACGAAATTTGAAAAGTGGTACGAGGACTGGAACGGGGTCTACTCAGCCTCGGGTGGCCCAAATGAGGGGGTTCGATTCCCCCTCAGCCATCCTCGAAGTGGTTTTCCGTGGTTTCCCACTTCGTCTTCGGGCAAATGCCAGGATGGTACCTACTGTAAGGCCACGGCCTCCTCCTTCCCTCTTCCTAGCCTATCCATCCCAATCTTCCATCCGTTCCCATCCCTCATGAGGCCCCTGTTCGCTTTGCAGGTGAGGCCGCCTGGGCGAAGTGCTGATCACACCTCCCCAGTTGTATCCGTCCCGACCAGATGTTCCAAGCTCCAGGACACTGCCCATAGAGGCGGTAGTGGTGAGTTCCCTCGCTGAGTCCGTGGGATCCACCAACCTAGAGGGTAAATTGACTAAATAAATATATATATATATATATATATTCCCGTACAGTAAGGAATTCTCCACGATTTACGTTCACATATACTTTTAAATTATTAAATATGGCCACAATCGCTTTTGCCATGAGAGACAATTGACGAATATAATTCATTTGATGGACTCAGACATCAAAGTCACTCAGCCCCGTCTACTTTGGTGTGTGTGTGTAAAATTTTCTCTGATAACCTGTGTTATTGTGATGGCTGTACTGATGTGTGCATTTGTAATTCAAGTGGGGAATGGGGAATAGACGACCGAGGCTTTAAGTTAGGAACTATCCCGGTATTTACCTGCAGCGGACGTGGCAAACCACGGAAAACCACATCCCAGATTGTTGAGATAGGAATCTAACCTTGCTCTCCTTAGTTTTGCCTCAAGAGTGCGCCCCGTTCCAGCCCTCAGATCTGAATTACATTTCTTGGCAAACCAGGGATCGAACCCGGAATCCTGGGCGATAGCTCAGAATGAAGCCTTAAGATTGGGCTTCCCAGTGTTAATACGATTTTTGACAAGCACTGAAAATATAGTCTAACTCTTAAACCCCCTCCATTACGGTGGCTGTCGAAGCGAGTCTATGCTAATTCCAGTATTTGGCGAAGTATTTACTGTCATGGAAATGCAAAGGATTGTACCTACAACAGGTGATGGAAATTGCTTATTTAGAGCAGTTTCGTACTGTTTATTCCAAAATGCAGAACGTCACCCTGAGCTGCGTTTGCAAGCAAATTGCAAAAATTGTTGCTGGCTTGAATAATTATAAGGATTGTATTATTGGCGATCAGTATCATCGCATTCCCATCAGCAACAAACTTGAGAATGAAAGTATCTGAACTTCATTGCATAAGTGAATATTATAGTTTATTGATTATTTGTTTAGAGTACATAACAACGAGTCTAACCACGCTGTTGATTTTGACAATGGAAGTATTATTTGCCACTATAGTGTTATTGAATATGACGTTAATTTGGAGAGAAATGCTACAATAAATATACCCATTTGACAAAAAAAAGAACATTAGCCACAAAAAAGTGGGAAATCGGAGACAAATATGAAGCCACTTTTAAAATCGAATATAAATATGCCATTTCAGAAACTATTCCAGATAATAATGTCGTACAGTGTAGGGTCCTTGACGAACAAATGTAAACATTGTTCTGCACAGTATTTCTGTAGCGAGAATTCTACGCTTGGTTACTTTGACCTTTGGTGTTGTAATGGCAAAATTGATCTTACTAAATATAAAATATTTGACAGACTGCAACAATTTTCCACTGGAAATGAAATCCCAAGGAATTTAAGAGAGAATAATCGGCAGTACAACAAATGCTATGTCCTTGGCTTTATTTGGTGCCAATGGCACTGTGCCACATGCATACGGTCCATATTGTTTTAAAATGTATGGAATTGCACATCATCGCATTTCTTCGTTAATGTGTATTCCAAAATGTTAAGCGACGGTTCTTGCGGCCAGTTGTATGTATTAGACTCCTCAGAATTCTTGAATTCCTTGGAATTAAGTGATTTGCTTCCACATACTCCAATCGATTGACCCATAGTTATGCTCCTTAGAAATCTCAAATTTCCTAAGGGCTCCTAAATGCTACCATATTAATTATAAGAAATATGTACGAAAATTGCTTGAATTTGGAAATAACAATTGCAGTTAAAATTAGGCCGAGAGATCTAACCCTTCGACTTGATTCCATATTAATTATAAGAAACAAGCTGACCCGGCGGACGTTGTCCTGCCAATCAAAGAAAGTGTTGTAACTTTGTTTCTTGAAGTGCTTTTGGATACACAATAATTTTTTCAATTTCTGTTAACTGCCTCTAAACTATCGTGAATTGAATTAATTAATTTAGTAACATTCGTTGGAGCGTGCACAACAACTCTCCAAAGTTTCATCGCAAACTGATAAATGGCATTTAACGCATACGGGATTTGGTTTAAATGATTCGTGCGCTGTCACTCATTTGTTGAATCTACTCGTGCTCTACCAGTGGCGTGTACACAACAGCTCATCAAAGTTTCATAGGAATCGGATGAATGACATATGAACGCATAAGTGATTTTCTTTAAACGATTCGCGTGCCGTCACTCATTTGTTGAATCTACTCATGCGCTACCTATTGTAAAATAGATTTACTAAGCCTGAAACCTTCTCTGGCGTGTACTCAATGATTCACCAAGGTTTGATCGCAATCGGATGAATGATATATGACCGCATACGGGACATTGTGGAAACGATTCGCGCGCCATCGCTCATTTGTTGAATCTACTCGTGCGCTACTTATTAAAAACTGGATTTACTAAGACAGAAACATTTCCTGGAGTGTACACAACAATTCACCAAAGTTTCATCGCAATCGGATAAATGGTATATGGACGCATACGGTACTTTGTTGAAATGATTCGCGTGCCGTCACACTTTTGTTGAATCTACTCGTGCGCTACCTATTGTAAAATTGATTTATTAAGCCAGAAACCTTCCGTAGGGTGTACACAACATCTCACCCAAGTTTCATCGTTATCGGACGAATGGTATTTGAACGCATACGGGACCTTATTGAAACGCTTCGCGCGTCGTCGCTCATTTGTTGAATCTACTCTTGCGAAACCTCCTGTGAAATGGATTTACTAAGTTAGAAACCCTCACGTAAGTGTCCACAACATCTGACCCAAGTTCCATTGCAATCGGATGAATGGTATATGAACGCATACGGGACCTTATTGAAACGCTTCGCGCGTCATCGCTCATTTGTTGAATCTACTCGTGAGAAACCTCCTGTGAAATGGATTTACTAAGTTAGAAACCCTCACGTAAGTGTACACAACATCTCACCCAAGTTTCATCGCTATCGGACGAATGGTATTTGAACGCATACGGGACTTTGTTGAAACGCTTCGCACGTCGCCGCTCATTTGTTGAATCTACACGTGCGCAACCTCCTGTGAAATGGATTACTAAGTTAGAAGCCTTCACTTAAGTGTACACAACAACTCATCAAAGTTTCATCTCAATCTATGAATGGAATATAAACTTAAACGGGATTTTGTTGAAACGCTTCCCGCGTCGTCACTCATTTGTTGAATCTAGTCGTGCGCTACCTAATGTGAAATTGATTTACTAAGCCAGAAGCCTTCCCTGGAGTGTACACAACATCTCACCCAAGTTTCATCGCTATCGGACGAATGGTATTTGAACGCATACGGGACCTTTTTGAAACGCTTCGCGCGTCGTCGCTCATTTGTTGAATCCATTCGTGCGCAATCTATTGTAAAATGGATTTACTAAGCCAAACACCTTCCCTGGAGCTCACTCAACATATCACCCAAGTTTCATGGCAATCGGAAGAATGGTATATGAACGCATACGGGACTTTGAAACGCTCTAACGTGCAGAGACAAACAGTAGAATTCGACATCACTGCCACCTTTGCTATAAAACACAACTTTCCGCCACGGGCGGAGTGTATGTAATGGCGGTAGTTGCACAGGTTGCGACCAGGTGGCTCTAACGTGCAGAGACAAACCGTCCAAAGACATCAGCTTTCACGAAGGCCAAGGCTAGTGGTTTCCATGACGACTGTTTTTGACTGTATATTGTGGTTCTAAAATTGTGTGTAAATTGTGGTTCTAAAATTGTGTTCATTCCACCTACCGGGTCAGATTGTAAATCTAAACCATACATGGACCCACCCTAATATACATACCAAATTCCATCAAAATCGGTTCAGTCGTTTAGGAGGAGTTCAGTCACATACACACGTGTCGAAGAATTATATATATATAAAGATATGCATGAAAATGCTTGGATTTGGAAATACGTGCAGTTAAAATTAGGCAGACTTGATTTAACTCCATCGGATAAAACAATCATTTTCTTTTAAGAGGCAACATTTTCCGATTCGCTTGGCATACTTTATCACAATCAATAAAGCTCAAGGGGGAACTCTGGAACGTATAGGTCTGAATTTGCCTCATCAAGATTTCAATCATGGCCAGCAGTATATTGCAATGTCTTGAGTGTAATCTTTTGACGCCCTTAAAGTTTCAATAGTGCCAAAAAATAATTGTACAAAGAACATATATAAGAAAATTCTTCAGTAAATATTTTCTTATTGACCGTCATGTATTGACGGGTTTCAACTAGTTCTTATATTATTTTTTATAACGAAAGTTTGATGCTTTTCAGTCGGTCAACACGATTGTACCCAAATGAGATGAGTTATTCCCTAATCCTGAAAACAATTACATGAGATTAATAAATACACTTGGGTGACCAGTTTCAATTGTCAAGCAATCATCATCAGATCCATTACAGTTAGGCTATAATATTTATGTCAGAAAGTATGGGTGAAAATATTTACAATATGTACACTTATATAGTTGCAGTATTAGTTGAAATAATTCAACTAGTAAATTATTGTTAGTTATAGTCTATGCGATATTTTGTTAAAATACTGGAAGTGGTGATTGACCTTTGTAACCGCCCCGGTTACAAGGAACCGAACCCGTGTTCTGGGGAGTTACGAATTTTATTAATGTGATGTGTATATTTTTATTTGAGGTCTTTTTATGTCATATAATTATCTATCAGAATGTATAGTATGACGTGCTTGATTTACAAGTAATTTGTTTAGCGTATAAATATTGTAATTTTAGCAGGATACGAATCTAGGGAGTGAGAAATATTTTAACATTGAAGTAATATAAAAGTTTTGAAGCTGCAAGTATGCACAAACGAGGAAACACGGGTTGTTATTTAGACCCGGGGGTGAACCTGAGCGCATTGGGAGGATGAGTCAGGGGTGAGCATCTATGTACGAGCGAGGACGATGGACTGTTTCCATATTTGGTAATGTTGAGAATCGGGCAGTGTGATTGGTTGGATCCCGTGGCTGAGGCCAGGTAAACCAGTGATTGTGGAAGGGGATGATGACGGTTACTTAGATTTTGTGGAGACAAGTGGAAGTCACTCAACTTTAGGATCCCGTGGGGATTAGACTCATTTTTGGACCACGGAGCGGTCGACTCAATTTTGGAATCGCGGGGCGGTGTAGTCTCGTTTTCAGACCGCGTGTAAGCGGAAATTATTCTTCGGTACTCCATGGGAGTAGGACTTGTCTTTTTGGTTTTGTGTGTTGAGGAAGAGGTATTACAGTATAACACTAGTCGTGTTCTCGATCCAATAACCAAGTTGCTGGCTATAAGTTCTTGATTGAATGATGAGCCTAGTCTTAAGTATATTGCCAAGATTACTTATTTCGAACAGCACGAAGTATTGTAATCTGATATCTGTGCATCTGCTTTTCAAGTATAGTGACAGAGTATTCGTCCAGGAATGCTAGTTAAATATGCTATGCATTGTTAAAGTCACGAGCGGAGTTAATGAAACGATCCAACACGGATTCCAAGCTTTTGTATGGTACTAGAACCACGACGCAAATTAAATCGTTGGATGCTGGTTACAAAAGTAACAAACATAATAGTAATCATAAAAGTAGAAATGGCGTGTGAAACAAAATTAATTGTGCTGCGAGTAAATAGGGCTAATTCTTTGGGAGCACCAACCCCAGAATTAGTAGAGTTAGGTCACCATTGCTGAAGCCAACATCTGTAAGTACCGGTCAACTTTATTCCTGAGGGTCATCTATATCATGTCATATGTGTATCTGTGTAAATACGATAGGGTGTGTAATTATTCTGTACGAGGAGGATCCTGCGAAATGTGTGTTTTATGTTTGGTATAACAATATTATTATCGATTTTACCAGAATCTGAAGGGTTTTATTTATTAGGTCACTTAGGAGTAGTTAGGTGTGAATGTCTATTGCTGTTGGTATTATCGTACAGGTGTTTAACCGCCTTACACCCCGGTTTATTACACCTTCAAACTTGCTTGTTTAGATTGAATTTGTAATTGTTGTTAAATAGTCAGTTCAGATTGCATTGTACAGGCTACTTATCTGGATGGGTCTTGCGCGGTCCTGGATAGAGCAATTAACTTCGTCACTATCTGCTCCCAACTGAGGAGATTTTCCTGTGAGAGTCCATTATCTGTCTGGGGTTCCCCCTCCCCCCATCTTGCATTCCTGTCTGTGTTCATCGTACAAATGTGACTGTGTTTTGCCAAGTATATTCTCCCTAATGTGGTGTATGTTAATTTATTCAGGATAATCTTCAACTATTAAAGATCAGGTTTCATTCTCGCCACGCGTAAGCTAGAAAGCCATATAAGCACTGCCTGGTCTAATGAGAATTTCCCGACACCTTTAATACTGCAGTTGATACCGGCCTCGGTTTATTAAAGAGATACATCGTACATCCTGATCCAATATCATGTTTCCCTTATTAATCCCTTATCTAGCCTGGCTACATCGTTATGTTGTGTTTTGTTTCCTTCAGGGTGTGATTTATAGCAGAGTGAAGAGGGGTGAACTCTCCATGAATGTGTGTTCGTTTAAATTATTGGGATTGTTTATTTTAGCTTTGTGTATCTTGATTGCTTCCTTTATGTCAAGAGCTCTACTTTTCGGTTGGTGATGAATTATTATTAAGTCGGTTTCAATATCAGTGAAACTGTGTCCCGCGTCGCACATGTGTTCGCATACGGCCGAGTGCGTCCCTTATTTTATCGCATTTCTGTGTTCATTGTATCGTGTATCCATTCTTCTCCCACTCTGCCCGATGTAATTTGCTTGACACCCTGTATCTTGGCACGTTATGTAATATACCCCTGACTTTGAATACAGGTCTTGTTTATTTAGATTACTGTTGTGCATATGCTTTCCGGTTGTGTTAATTGTTGTGAATGCTATTTTCATGCCTTGTTTTTGAACAGATTGTTGATTTTATATGTATTCGCGTTCACAGACTTGGGTACACAGTCACACATATACGATGAACACAGACAGGAATGCAAGATGGGGGGAGGGGGAATCCCAGAGAGATAAGAGACTCCCACAGGAAACTCTCCTCAGTTAGGAGCAGATCGTGACGAAGTTAATTGCTCTATCCAGGACCGCGCAAGACCCATCCAGATAAGTAGCCTGTACAATACAATCTGAACTGACCATTTAACAACAATTACAAATTCAATCTAAACAAGCAAGTTTGAAGGTCAATCACCACTTCCAGTATGTTAACAAAACATCACATAGACTATAACTAACAAATATTGACGAGTTGAATTATTTCAACTAATACTGCAACTAAATAAGTGCACATATTGTAAATATTTTCGCCCATACTTTCAGACATAAATATTATAGCCTAAGTGTAATGAATCTGATGATGATCGCTTGACGATCAAAACTGGTCATCCAAGTGTATTTATTAATATCATGAATTTTTCTGGATTAGGGAATAACCCATCTCATTTGGGTACAATCGTGTTGACCGACTGAAAAGCATCAAACTTTTGTTAACTAAAGCAACACTGAAAATAGCTTCAAACACCATAATACATTTTTAGAATGTTAAAAGTTATGATTATGAATTATTATAATTTTAATTTTAAGCCTATTTATTTGAAGTTTTTACATCATATTTATTTCTAATTCTAATTTTTATTATCATACTAGCTGTACCCGGCATGCGTTGCAATGCCAAACAAATAAAGTGTTGGCGTTGTAACTTTGTTTGTTGAAGTGCTTTTGGATACATAATATTTTTCTTTCTTCCTCCGTTAACTGCCTCTAAACTTTTTTTTAATGGATTTACTAATTCAAGTCGCCTCCGTAGCGTAGCGGTCAGCATGGTTAGCTGCCGCCCCGGAGGTCCTGGGTTCGATTCCCGGCTCTGCCACGAAATTTGAAAAGTGGTACGAGGACTGGAACGGGGTCTACTCAGCCTCGGGTGGCCCAAATGAGTAGAGGGGTTTCGATTCCCCCTCAGCCATCCTCGAAGTGGTTTTCCGTGGTTTCCCACTTCGTCTTCGGGAAAATGCCGGGATGGTACCTTCTTCAAGGCCACGGCCGCCTCATTCCCTCTTCCTTGTCTATCCATCCTAACCATCCCTTACCTTCCCTCATGGGGCCCCTGTTCGCTTTGCAGGTGAGGCCGCCTGGGCGAGGTGCCAATCCCACCTCACCAGTTGTATCCCTTCCGATTCGATGTTCCACTGCCCGTAGATGCGGTAGTGGTGAGTTCCCTCGCTGAGTCCGTGGGTTCCACCAACCTGGAGGGTAAACGACTAAAAAAAAAAAAAAAAGGTAATTCAAAACATTCGAGGGAGCGTGCACAAACACTCACCAAAGTTTCATCGCAATCAAATGAATGGTATATGAACGCATACGGGACTTGTTGAAACTATTCGCGTGCCGTCCCCATTTGTTGAATCTACTCGTACGCTACCTATTGTAATATGGCTTTACTAATTCATAAACCTTCGCAATAGTGTACAGAACTCACCATAGCTTCATCACAATCGGATGAATGGTATATGAACGCTTACGGGACTCTGTTGAAACGATTCACGCGCTGTCGCACATTAGTTGAATCTACTCGTGCGCTACCATTCATAAATGGATTTATTAAATCAGAAACCTTCGCGAGAGTGGAAACAGCAATTCACCAAATTTCATTGCAACCGCATGAATGGTATATGACCTCATACGGGATGTTGTTGAAACAATACACGCACCGTTACCCGCTGAAACATTCGCAGGAGTGTGCACAACAACTCATCCATGTTTCATCGTATTCATAAGAATGGTATATGAATGCATACGGGACTGTATTGAAACGATTCGCGCGCCGTCATTCATTTTTTAAATCTACTCGTGCGCTACCTATTATGAATGGATTTACTAAGATAGAAACCTTCGCGTGAGTATACACAACAACTCACCATAGTATCATCGCAATCGGATGAATGGTATATGAACGCACACGGGATTTTGTTTAAATGATTCGCGCGCCGTAACTCATTTGTTTAATCTACTCGTGCGCTACCTATTGTAAAAATGATTTACTATGTTAGAAACCTTCGCGGGAGTATACGCAGCAACTCATCAAAGTATCATCGCATTTGTATGAATTGTACATGAAAGCATAAGAGATTTTGTTTAAACGATTCACGCGCCGTCACTCATTTGTCGAATCTACTCGTGCGCTACGATTGTAAAATATATTTACTAAGTTAGAAACCTTCGAGGGAGTGGGTAAGAACAATTCACCAAAATTTTATCCCAATGTAATGAATGGTATATTAACGCATGTGGGACTTATTGAAACGAATCGCGCGCCAACACACATTTGTTAAAACTACTCGCGCGCTATATATTGTAAATTGGATTTACTATGCCTATAACCATCCCGAGACTGTGCACAACAACTCACCAACATTTGATCGCAGTCGGAAGAATGGTGTATGAACGCATAAAAGACGAACAAACAAATTCAGTATTTGTGCCAAAGGGCCTAAATGACGGGAATGAAGAGGGCTGTCCAAAATTTCAAGTAGATAGTGTTACTCGTTCCAAATGGTAAGTATCTACTCGTGCGCTTCCAACTGTGAAATGCAAGTGTTTGTTGAAACGATTCGGCGCCAACACACATTTGTTCACGCTACTCGCACGCAATCTATTTTAAATTGGATTTACTATGCCTATAACCATCCCGGGAGTGGGCTCAACAACTCACCAAAGTTTCATAGTCTACTTCGTGCCACGTGCGTTTAATCATATCTGGAGTAACAGTAGAGCTGGTGGCAGCAATTACCTCACGAAGATGCACCAAATCACGAATATATTCTGCGTAAACAACGATTTTTTGAACCCCTCAGAAAAAAATCCAAAGGGGTTAGGTCTGGACTTGTGGGAGGCCAGGAAATGGGGGCTTCTCTGTCAATCCAACCGTTTGGAAAGGGTGTGTCGAGTGCATCGCGTACCGGCCGAAGGTAGTGAGGAGGAGCCCCATTTTGCATTAAAAAAATGACGCGTTTTCCAGTCTGTTGATCGATGTCTTCTATTTGAGGGAAGACAAACTGTTCAAGCTTGTCGAGGTAAATTTGACCTCTAATGGATTTTTCAGTGAAAATG
Organism: Meconema thalassinum; assembly: GCA_946902985.2. Lineage (NCBI taxonomy): Eukaryota > Metazoa > Arthropoda > Insecta > Orthoptera > Tettigoniidae > Meconema > Meconema thalassinum. Next base: position 170,576,402 of record OX336396.1, read on the forward strand.
AAAGGTCCAATAACTTGGTCATGAAGAAACCCGCACCACACATTGATTTTCGGAGGATAACGAACATACTCGTGGTTTTCGTTAGGCAACTACCAAAGTCTCCCTAATGCATTAAACAAAACTTGCGCTAACCAGTTACCACACAGTAAGATAATCACTCATTTAACATAGCATGGTGTCCACAAAATTTTCAATGTCAATTTTCCTGACTTTTCTTGACTTTTCCTGACCATTTTCAACAATATTCCTGATTCGCGAAGTCATCGTAACATTGGAAAAAAATGGTTTATTGAGCTTATATTATACAGAGTGGTCCACCAGCCCCTTATATTTTTGGAGGAAGACAACCCAACTAACACATATATCATAGTCATCCTAAAAACATTAGTACCTGCTCCTTTACGACCTTAGTACAACTTTACCGTTGAGTACATGCTCGCAAATATAGTAGAAATCAATAGTGGCAGTGCTATTTCAATGACCTCAAATATAATGCATGATTAAAACGATAAGAGCTCCGAATAACACCTTCTTACGTTTGGACAGGAAGTGTCTACGAATAGATTCAATACGTGCCAGCAATACACCATGTTTCTCGGTAGCTATGGTAGCTAAATGAAGAATTGCTAGAGTAACGTCAACGAAGTCGCATTGTAGTAGGTTCGAACCTTGAACTAGTAGATTTTTTTCTTTTTGCTTAATGTCGTTTATTGTGGATGTATTAGGACGCGTATATCTGTTCCGACGAGTGATTTTTTATTTGGTCCTGAAAAGGACCGTACTTATCCGATGGTACGCAGCCAGATTGGACGACGACATAATGATCTGTAGAACGAAAGCAAGGTATCCTAAATAAATTTGTTATGTGGGTAGGCTCACGAATAAATACATCAGACCGAAACTATAATTTAATTCAACGGCGTCTGTGGGAAAAGCGCTTGCTATACACGTACAGAAATAGTCAGTTAGTGAGGTTTTTAAGGGGTGGAACTACGAGGTCATCTGCCCCAAACATACAGTAAATACAGATAATCATAACGTTATCGGTTTTACGTCCCTTTTAACTACTCTGACTTTTAGAGACGCCGGGTTGCTGGAATTATGCTCCGAAGGGGATCTTCAACGTGCCAGTAAATCTACCGGCACGGCTCCCTCGCATTTGCGCACCGTCAAATGCCAGCTGACAGGGCCAGGATACGAACCTGCAACCTTGGACACAGCAAGCGAGAACATTAACGCTGAGCCTCGCAGCAAGGCAGTAAATACTGAACTTGTCATATTATTATCATTCTAGGATAAATATTGAACTGTTCAAATTCTAATAATCACGAATTGAGTCGCCTCCGTTGCGTAGTGGTCAGCGTGATTAGCTGCTACCCTGGATGACCTGGGTTCGATTCCCGGCTCTGCCACGAAATTTTAAAAAAGGTATGAGGACTTGAACGGGTTCTATTCAGCCCTGGGTGGTCCAAATAAGTATAGGGGGTTCGATTCCCACCTCAGCCATCCTCGAAGTGGTTTTCTGTGGTTTCACACTTGGTCTTCGGGCAAATGCCGGGATGTTACCTACCGTACGGCCACGGCCGCCTCCACCCGATCTTCCCCTCCCTTCCCATCCCTCAAGAGGACCCTGCTCGCTTTGCAGGTGAGGCCGCCTGGGCGAGGTGCTGATCTCACCTCCCCAGTTGTATCCCCCGACAATATGTTACAAGCTCCAGGACACTGCCCGTAGAGGCGGTAATGATGGTATCCCTCGCTGAGTCCGTGGGAAAACCCAACCTGGAGGGTAAAATCGACTAAAAATAATAATAATTATAACGAATAGTATCCATCCATGGTTTTGAACAGTATTTAGTGAAAATGGTCGCCTCCGTAGCGTAGCGGTCAGCATGGTTGGGCCACGAAATTTGAAAAGTGGTACGAGGACTGGAACGGGGTCTACTCAGCCTCGGGTGGCCCAAATGAGTAGAGGGGGTTCGATTCCCCCTCAGCCATCCACGAAGTGGTTTTCCGTGGTTTCCCCCTTCGTCTTCGGGCAAATGCCGGGATGGTACCTTCTTCAAGGCCACGGCCACCTCCTTCCCCCTTCCTTGTCCATCCATCCTAACCATCCCTTACCTTCCCTCATGAGGCCCCTGTTCGCTTTGCAGGTGAGGCCGCCTGGGCGAGGTTCCAATCCCACCTCACCAGTTGAATCCCTTCCGATTCGATGTTCCCAACTCTGGGACACTGCCCGTAGAGGCGGTAGTGGTGAGTTCCCTCGCTGAGTCCGTGGGTTCCACCAACCTGGGGGGTAAAAAAAAGGGGGGGGATAACCATTTAAATGAGACAAGGAAATAACTTTTTCTATCGTCTTCGTAGATAATGTGAACAAAACTAAGTTCAAATCTTGCTCTATGAGGTAGGGAGGGTATAATAAAATATTTAAAATGAATTTAAAAATTCTGCCGTTGGATAGTCTTGAACCCGCGATCTTCGAAACAGGGAGCGGGCGCGATACCACTTGCACAATTTTATAACACACTCCAGATGTTTTTGTTGCGCTTCTTATTAGCACTTATGGTAAAATATTCAATTACTGTATTACAGTTAGATCTTAAATATTGATTGGAATGCATTCATTCAGTACCTGGCATGTTTTCTAATTTACTTAAAGCAAATTTCGCGACCGCTTTGCGTTAATAAGGAGAATGAACTGCAAATAATGCCCTCAAACTACAGCCCTTCGCTATGTTTTATTTCATACAACTTTGCGTACAAAATGCTAGAGTGTGATACAGTTCAGTAATACAAGCAGGTGTACTGACGAAGAGAGGAGAATCATACAGGATTTTGTACCAGCGATCACAACAGCTTCTTGCCAGCGAGTGTCGTGTGATACTAGCCTAAAGATATGCTCAAACTTTTTGTTAATATTTAATAGCAAACAAGATGTTCAGTAATGAAAATATAGCCTACTTTCTCCTAAATGCATGGGTATTGTTATTACTCTTTGCCCTTTTCAAGGAGTATAATTGAATGTTGGTTGTAGTAGCTTGTTGAAATACAACGTGCTATACGGATATTATACATGAATATGAGGTGCCCTTTGCTAGTGCTACCTCTGTAAAAAATTTCATTCAATTCGGTTTCACCGTGTTTGAATTGATATGAATAATCGCTTTGCACACATACATGGCCGCTATCTAAAAAATTAGGGCTGATGACCTTGTAGTTCAGTCAAAAGAAGCTTCTCACAAAAAGGTATGTTGTTGCAAAATTTGGTAGATATCAAATGATTAGGTTGGTGGTAATTTGATTTAACCTTTTAACATTTGGGTGGCCGCCATTCCGTTTCCGTCAAGATGGCGGTGATATAACATGACACTGAGGTGCTCCTTCCTGGTGCTACCTCTGTACCAAATTTCGCTCAATTCGGTTTAACCGTGTTTGAATTGATAGGGGGAGTCGATTTGCACACATACATGGCCGCCATTGGCAAACTATTGGACTGATGACCTTGTAGCTTGGTCAAAGAACGTTTCCCTCATAAAGGAATGCTGTTGCCAAATTTTGTAGAGATCAGATGATTAGGTTGGTCGTAATTTGATTTTTGCAAAAATCGAAAGTGAACAAATAATACCAAGGGAAATTCTAAGAAATACGTATACTTCGATGCAAGCACTGGCGATCAGAATATCCTTCGATATGTTGTTTTTTTGTTTCATTTGAGGGGCTAGAACATGCGGTAATTTAGCCCCGTGTACTTGGGTGTTTGTGTAGAATTTGTCTGATAACCTGAGTTATTGCGGGCTTGTAATGATGTGTGTATTTGCAATTGAGGATTGGGAAGGAGGCGGCCGTGGCCTTAAGACAGAAACCGTCCCGGAATTTGGCCAGAGTAGAAGTGGGAAACCACGTAAACTCACTTCCAGGGTGGCTGAGGTGGGAATGGAACGCACCTCTTCACATATTTGCTTCACGAGGCTAAGTGTACCCAATTTCTGCCCTCAGACAGGTATTAAATTTCTTGGCAGAGCTGGGAATCGAACCCGGACCTCCGGAGTGACACTTCGATATGTTATTCATGCCAGTTTTTTAATTTTCAGCCATTACAGGTCACGTGGCATAACTTACCAATTCGATCGTATTCTCTTTATAAATCAGCAAAATTCAACGTACTCTTCACCAAAATACATCGTAAGGGAATAAATGTGGCAATGTAGTTACATCCCCACCAAAATGGAGCGTGGTCGTTCGTTCAAAAAAGTATGCCTACCACTAGATTCGGAGCACCATTATATCCATCAGTACCCACCACGTACGGTCCGGCTTTAACCGTCTCAGCCACCAACATATGGTGGATACCGCGTGCTAAATGTGCAGTAGTTACTGTGGCCGTCCCACCTCAAACGTTTAAGTCCATGTCAGAGTCTTAAATCATGGTTTATGGTGTTGATTTAACTTTCTACTATTACAGATCACGTGGCGTAAGCTATTAATTCGATCGTATTACGTGTATGTGTGTTATTTCAAAGAGCAATAAGTCATATGTTAGTAGAATGGGCCGTAGTAATTGGCGGGAAAAAGTTTACGGTCGGTTTTTCTTTGCTAGGGACAGTCAGAGCGCAGAGCAATATCGACCATCGGGAGAAATGCAATGTTAGTTGGGTTTCATAAAACTATAGGTAAATAATAAGGGGCTGGTGGACCACTCTGTATATCATTGTGGGGTTTAAAGCCGGATTTCTATCACCATTTTAGCATTTCAACTAACATCATTTATACTACAATTAGCATACACCGACAGTTGCATTACCAATACCGCAACATTTTTTTTTTTTTTTTTTTTTTTTTTTACCCTCCAGGTTGGTTGAACCCACGGACTCAGCGAGGGAACTCACCACTACCGCCTCTACGGGCAGTGTCCTAGAGCTGGGAATATCGAATCGGAAGGGATACTACTGGTGAGGTGGGATTGGCACCTCGCCCAGGCGGCCTCACCTGCAAAGCGAACAGGGACCTCATGAGGGATGGGAAGGGATGGTGAGGATGGATAGGCAAGGAAGAGCAAAGGAGGCAGCCGTGGCCTTGAAGAAGGTACCATCCCGGCATTTGCCCGAAGATGAAGCGGGAAACCATGGAAAACCACTTCGAGGATGGCTGAGGGGGAATCGAACCCCCTCTACTCATTTGGGCCACCCGAGGCTGAGTAGACCCCGTTCCAGTCCTCATACCACTTTTCAAATTTCGTGACAGAGCCGGGAATCGAACCCAGGACCTACGGGGCGGCAGCTAACCATGCTGACCGCTATGCTACGGAGGCGACCTAAATAATTGTACCTATTGTAAATATTTTCACCTGTATTTTCAAACATAGATTTTAGAGCCTAAGTGTAATGGATCTAATGATGATCGCTTGACGATCGAAACTGGTCATCCTAGTGTATTTATTAATCTCATGTAATTAATTTCAGTATTAGGGCATAACCAAGCTCTTTTGGGTACATTCGTGTTGACCGACTGAAAAGCACTAAACTTTTGTTTTGTATATATATATCTTACTAGCAGGTACCCGCGGCTTCGCTCGCGATGAAGACAATGGGGACGATGCATTATTGCTGATAGTTGGTTTATTCTATTACAGCAATCGCGGCTACAGGTGGGTAGATTCAAATTCTGAGAATTCTGATACATACAGTATATAGATATGAGCAGCAAAGTGGGAATTTTATAGAGTTGTGAACACATTTGAAAATTTTAGTTTTGGTTTTGCCATCTTCTGCTGAGACATAACGATTTTGTTGTCCGGATACTCGCCAGCACGCCACATACAGTTGTCCATGGGAAATAATGGTTTTGTCTAAACGTACACCTGGAATGGCAAATCTATCTGAATATGGGGAATTAAAAGTAGTTTTCCTTAATCTATTCTGGGTATAGTTTTGCCACACTTATTGATGATTTGAACGTCAACATGTCGCTATTAATAGACCTATAGTAAAATATCTCTCACCTTGGTCGCTGATGTACATTATGCAGTCACTTCCAGTGTTACATCCCAGGGATTGAAATTCTCCAACAACCCTTTTGCCTCACATGCCTCTCTAAGTAATTAAAATTCCCGATTGTTGTTGTTTGAGTCTTAAGTTTTTTGACTGGTTTGATGCAGCCCTCCATGCCTCGCTCTCCTGAGCTAATCGTTTCATCACTACATAGCTACCACACCCTACATCCGAGGCAATCTGTATAACCCTGGTCTACCCCTACAGTTCTTGTCCTTGACCCTCCCATCCATAACTAAGCTTGCTATTCCTGGGTGTCTTAATATGTGTCGTACCAACCTATCTCTTCTCTTCATTAGCAGTCGCCAGAAACATCTCTCCTCTCCCACTCGTCTTAATAGCTCTTCATTTGATACCCTATCTAACCATCTGATCTTCATCATTCTCCCGTAACACCACATTTCAAACGCTTCAATTCTCCTCTTTACTGCAGCACCATTAGTCCAAGTTTCACTTCCTTATAGTGACTCAAAAGCTTTCAAAAATTACATCCTAATACCTAAATGTATATTCGATGTCAAGAGATTCCTTTTTGTGTAGAAATGCTTTCCTTGCCTGAGCCAACCTGCTTTTTATATCCTCTTTGCTTCGTCCATTACTGGTTATTTTGCTTCCTAAGTACCGGTAACAGAAGTCTCCTACTTTCCGTAGCGTTTCACCTGCCAATTTGATGTCCATAGAGGTTTCTGATTTATTTCGGCTGCATTCCAATAATTTTGTTTTACATTTATTGATTTTCATCATGAATTCATTCGTCAAGACGGAGTCCATACCATTCATAAACTCGTTCAAATCTTCTGGCGTATTGGCCAAGATGACGATGTCATCAGCAAATCTCAGAGATGAAATTATTTCTCCTTGAATCTTCACTCCGACTTTAAATTGTTCTCCAATTTCCTGATTATTGTGTTTTTAGAGATCGTTGAAATGCGTTGCCCTCGCACATGGTGTAGATGCATTGTCAAAGGAAAACATTCCATGTTACGAACATGGGCCGAATAACCTGTACCGAAAGCCTATTCTGGACAGCAGTTCCTTGAACTCAGATTTGCCAACATTTTATTGTATCTTTCCATGTGGTATGTCTCTGTACCTCAACATACAGAAGAGTGCTTTAAAAATCATGTCTTGTGTAAATTTTGGAAAATGTAGTGAGAGTGGTTTTTGCCGGAGTGGATACTCGCTAGTAGACATTCTTTTCAGTAAAATAGACTGGTTCACAATTTGGTAAGTGCACATTGAGCTTCTGGCGTATTGGCCAAGATGACTATGTCATCAGCAAATCTCAGAGATGAAATTATTTCTCCTTGAATCTTCACTCCGACTTTAAATTGTTCTCCAATTTCCTGATTATTGTGTTTTTAGAGATCTTTGAAATGCGTTGCCCTCGCACATGGTGTAGATGCATTGTCAAAGGAAAACATTCCATGTTACGAACATGGGCCGAATAACCTGTACCGAAAGCCTATTCTGGACAGCAGTTCCTTGAACTCAGATTTGCCAACATTTTATTGTATCTTTCCATGTAGTATGTCTCTGTACCTCAACATACAGAAGAGTGCTTTAAAAATCATGTCTTGTGTAAATTTTGGAAAATGTAGTGAGAGTGGTTTTTGCCGGAGTGGATACTCGCTAGTAGAAATTCTTTTCAGTAAAATAGACTGGTTCACAATTTGGTAAGTGCACATTGAGGTATATGACGGCGGGATGCCTTAAGTGTTAAGGAAACGGCAATAGCCGCCTCAGAGCTTCGTTGCTATTGAAATTATGACCAGACCGATATTTGTACTTAACTATAGGGGATTTGTGAGCCCAGTGTTTATGAAATTGAACGTAGCTATATCGCTACCTTTATTTAATAGCCGCTACTGTAGTGTTTAAAAATTGAAGGTGGTATTAGAAGGCGCTTCCGTCAGAGATTTTAGACACTGACGTGAGGGCTGCAACGGGCTGAACTCAGATTCAGCCCGTTGCAGCCCTCACGTCAGTGTCTAAAATCTCTGACGGAGCCGGGAATCGAACCCGGGGCCTCCGGACGGGAGGCAGGCGCGCTACACTGTTCTTATTGTGTTTATATATATATCTTAAAAAAGATAATAAATGAATTGGTATTGCCTCCTAGAGGGATATATAGGAAATCGGATGTCATACCTTGAGGTAGTGTTGCCATGGAAACGGACTTGCGATTAGTTCATCAATCAGAGCGAAGATAGTTTTCTGCGAATATCTTTGAAACTGTTGGTTTTAGAGCCTTAAAATGTAGTATTCGGTGTCCCATAGGGACATACTGAGTATTGTTTCTTGCATCGAGGGGAGTAAAATGAGCTTTGTCCGGTCTTTATGCGACAACTTCGATATTTTGTCCTGGTTGAGTATTTTTGGTGACTTTTCAGTTATGTTGCCCATTCCACGGGAACAATGATTTATTTCCGGACAAAAGGCAGCCTATATGTTATCCCATGGTATAAGCTGTCTCCATTTCAAATTTCATTAAAATCCGTCCAGCCGTTTTAGTGTCAAGAGGTAACAAACTAACACACACACTCACACACACACACACGGACACGCAGATTTTCACAATTATAATATACTAGCAGGTACCCGCGGCTTCGCTCGCGATCAAGACAATGGGGGCGATGCATTATTGCTGATAGTTGGTTTATTCTATTACAGCAATCGCGGCTACACTTGGGTAGATTCAAATTCTGAGAATTCTGATACATACAGTATATAGATATGAGCAGCAAAGTGGGAATTTTATAGAGTTGTGAACACATTTGAAAATTTTAGTTTTGGTTTTGCCATCTTCTGCTGAGACATAACGATTTTGTTGTCCGGATACTCGCCAGCACGCCACATACAGTTGTCCATGGGAAATAATGGTTTTGTCTAAACGTACACCTGGAATGGCAAATCTATCTGAATATGGGGAATTAAAAGTAGTTTTCCTTAAGCTATTCTGGGTATAATTTTGCCACACTTATTGATGATTTGAACGTCAACATGTCGCTATTAATAGACCTATAGTAAAATATCTCTCACCTTGGTCGCTGATGTACATTATGCAGTCACTTCCAGTGTTACATCCCAGGGATTGAAATTCTCCAACAACCCTTTTGCCTCACATGCCTCTCTAAGTAATTAAAATTCCCGATTGTTGTTGTTTGAGTCTGAAGTTTTTTGACTGGTTTGATGCAGCCCTCCATGCCTCGCTCTCCTGAGCTAATCGTTTCATCACTACATAGCTACCACACCCTACATCCGAGGCAATCTGTATAACCCTGGTCTACCCCTACAGTTCTTGTCCTTGACCCTCCCATCCATAACTAAGCTTGCTATTCCTGGGTGTCTTAATATGTGTCGTACCAACCTATCTCTTCTCTTCATTAGCAGTCGCCAGAAACATCTCTCCTCTCCCACTCGTCTTAATAGCTCTTCATTTGATACCCTATCTAACCATCTGATCTTCATCATTCTCCCGTAACACCACATTTCAAACGCTTCAATTCTCCTCTTTACTGCAGCACCATTAGTCCAAGTTTCACTTCCTTATAGTGACTCAAAAGCTTTCAAAAATTACATCCTAATACCTAAATGTATATTCGATGTCAAGAGATTCCTTTTTGTGTAGAAATGCTTTCCTTGCCTGAGCCAACCTGCTTTTTATATCCTCTTTGCTTCGTCCATTACTGGTTATTTTGCTTCCTAAGTACCGGTAACAGAAGTCTCCTACTTCCCGTAGCGTTTCACCTGCCAATTTGATGTCCATAGAGGTTTCTGATTTATTTCGGCTGCATTCCAATAATTTTGTTTTACATTTATTGATTTCCATCATGAATTAATTCGTCAAGACGGAGTCCATACCATTCAAAAACTCGTTCAAATCTTCTGTCGTATTGGCCAAGATGACGATGTCATCAGCAAATCTCAGAGATGAAATTATTTCTCCTTGAATCTTCACTCCGACTTTAAATTGTTCTCCAATTTCCTGATTATTGTGTTTTTAGAGATCTTTGAAATGCGTTGCCCTCGCACATGGTGTAGATGCATTGTCAAAGGAAAACATTCCATGTTACGAACATGGGCCGAATAACCTGTACCGAAAGCCTATTCTGGACAGCAGTTCCTTGAACTCAGATTTGCCAACATTTTATTGTATCTTTCCATGTGGTATGTCTCTGTACCTCAACATACAGAAGAGTGCTTTAAAAATCATGTCTTGTGTAAATTTTGGAAAATGTAGTGAGAGTGGTTTTTGCCGGAGTGGATACTCGCTAGTAGACATTCTTTTCAGTAAAATAGACTGGTTCACAATTTGGTAAGTGCACATTGAGCTTCTGGCGTATTGGCCAAGATGACTATGTCATCAGCAAATCTCAGAGATGAAATTATTTATCCTTGAATCTTCACTCCGACTTTAAATTGTTCCCCAATTTCCTGATTATTGTGTTTTTAGAGATCTTTGAAATGCGTTTCCCTCGCACATGGTGTAGATGCATTGTCAAAGGAAAACATTCCATGTTACGAACATGGGCCGAATAACCTGTACCGAAAGCCTATTCTGGACAGCAGTTCCTTGAACTCAGATTTGCCAACATTTTATTGTATCTTTCCATGTGGTATGTCTCTGTACCTCAACATACAGAAGAGTGCTTTAAAAATCATGTCTTGTGTAAATTTTGGAAAATGTAGTGAGAGTGGTTTTTGCCGGAGTGGATACTCGCTAGTAGAAATTCTTTTCAGTAAAATAGACTGGTTCACAATTTGGTAAGTGCACATTGAGGTATATGACGGCGGGATGCCTTAAGTGTTAAGGAAACGGCAATAGCCGCCTCAGAGCTTCGTTGCTATTGAAATTATGACCAGACCGATATTTGTACTTAACTATAGGGGATTTGTGAGCCCAGTGTTTATGAAATTGAACGTAGCTATATCGCTACCTTTATTTAATAGCCACTACTGTAGTGTTTAAAAATTGAAGGTGGTATTAGAAGGCGCTTCCCCTAATATTTTTTACCCCTGGCACTACAGCCCATGAAGGGCCTAGGCCTATCATGCGACCGCTTCCCAGCCATTTGGCCTGCAGATATTGTGGTGACGCGTGGTCAGTGCATAGTGTCCTCTCAGCCGTTAATCTTGTTCTTCGTGACCGGCACGCTGCCTCACAGCTACTCAATTGTCCTCACGAATCTGAGTTCAGCCCGTTGCAGCCCTCACGTCAGTGTCTAAAATCTCTGACGGAGCCGGGAATCGAACCCGGGGCCTCCGGACGGGAGGCAGGCGCGCTACACTGTTCTTATTGTGTGTATATATATCTTGAAAAAGATAATAAATGAATTGGCATTGCCTCCTAGAGGGATATATAGAAAATCGGCCATTTGGCCTGCAGATATTGTGGTGACGCGTGGTCAGTGCATAGTGTCCCCTCTGCCGTTAATCTTGTTCTTCGTGACCGGCGCGCTGCCTCACAGCTACACAATTGTCCTCACGAATCTGAGTTCAGCCCGTTGCAGCCCTCACGTCAGTGTCTAAAATCTCTGACGGAGCCGGGAATCGAACCCGGGGCCTCCGGACGGGAGGCAGGCGCGCTACACTGTTCTTATTGTGTTTATATATATATATCTTAAAAAAGATAATAAATGAATTGGCATTGCCTCCTAGAGGGATATATAGAAAATCGGATGTCATACCTTGAGGTAGTGTTGCTATGGAAACGGACTTGCGATTAGTTCATCAATCAGAGCGAAGATAGTTTTCTGCGAATATCTTTGAAACTGTTGGTTTTAGAGCCTTAAAATGTAGTTTTCGGTGACCCGTAGGGACATACCGAGTATTGTTTCTTGCATCGAGGGGAGTAAAATGAGCTTTGTCCGGTCTTTATGCGACAACTTCGATATTTTGTCCTGGTTGAGTATTTTTGGTGACTTTTCAGTTATGTTGCCCATTCCACGGGAACAATGATTTATTTCCGGACAAAAGGCAGCCTATATGTTATCCCATGGTATAAGCTGTCTCCATTTCAAATTTCATCCAAATCCGTCCAGCCGTTTTAGTGTCAAGAGGTAACAAACTAACACACACACACACACACACACACACACACACACACGGACACACAGATTTTCACAATTATAATATATATAGGGATATAGGGATATAGGGATTTGCAGGCTCCACCATCCCCATAGCTGCCCAACGCCCGCCTCTTTATTCATTTAAAATACAAAATAAAGTAAATTATAATGCAATAATACATAAATCCAAGTACTTAATAACCTAAACTATAGTGATGGGGTTGCCACATCCCTATGCCAACGCCAAAAAAAAAGCGTATAAAACTAGGTAAAAGAGGTTTTCACTATGATGTACTGTAAAAATGGAAATTTAGCATAATATCCAGTGAGTTATTGCTTTTTATTTTTAGAGATTAGTTGAACTAGTAACATCAAAATATGGCTGTAAAACACAAAATACTGTATGGTTAATATGAAATTCCCGACTTTCTAATACTTTTCGCAATTTTTTCCTGACTCACGCCATTTGTTCACACTTTTACCTGACTTTTCCTGTCCAAAAACAAAATTACGGACTATTCCTGACTTTTCCTGCCTGTGGACACCATGAAAAGATTTCGATGTTATAGAATATTTTTTTTAAAAATCTAGGCATTATTTTTCGATGGCCCTGTATATTAGGACTAACTTGATATCGATGGTGGCGCTAGCTACGAATTGGCCATCACGCGGATACCCCCGCAAGAAATCCAGCAATCCTTTCTGCTATGAATAAGAAATGCAATACAATAATAATGGAAAGCAGCCAAATAAATCAGAAACCCCTATGGACGTCAAATTGGCAGTTGAAAAGATTAGGGCCTCTGTTACTCAGGAAGCAAAATAACCAGCTATGGACGAAGCGAAGAGGATATAAAAATTATTTTGTGTCAAGCAAGGAAAGTATTTCTGCAGAAAAGGAACCTGATGACATCGAATATAGATCGAGGTAATAGGAAGTAATTTTTAAAAGCCTTTGTCTGGAGCTTGGCGCTCTATGGGAGTTAAACTTGGACTATTGGCACAGCAGAAAATAGGGCATATAAGAATTTGAAATGTGGTGTTACTGGGCAATAATGAAGAACAGATGGGTAGATAGTAACAAATGAATAGGTATTAAGACGACTGGGAGAGGAGAGATATTTCTGGTGACTGCTAATGAAGAGAAGAGATAGGTTAGTAGGACACATACTAAGACACCCAGGAATAGCAAACTTAGTTATGGAATGAAGGGTCGAGAACAAGAACTGTAGGGGGTAGACCAAAATTAGAATTTGTTAAACAGATTGTCTCAGATGTAAGATCTGGTAGCTATGTAGAGATGAAACGACTGCCTAAGGACAGGGAGGCATGGAGTGCTGCATCAAACCAGCCCAATGACTGAAAACTCAAGCACACATATGACTAAGAATATTGTAACGAAGGCAAAACGTCGACAATGATGCACACCTCCAAACGCAGCAAACCATTACGATTAATGTAGCAAGTGTTTTAGAAGCACGTTGTGCTCACTTTCTCACTTCTACGTCATACTTGCCGTTCCCTTCGAGAAATGTGCTACTGAGGTTCGACTATTTTCTAGTCGTCTATGGTTGTAAATCCTGAAGATAAACTGCTGCAATTATAACAGCTAGCTGGGAAATACGGAGGGAGAGGATCAGGTGTGGAGAGGAGCACGCAGGAAGTGAGCAGTGAAATATGAAGGGGAGGAGCAAGACAGTTTAATAATGGAACCGTGAAACTTCCAAAACACCGTGTCTCACCCCGGAAGATACACTGTGACAAAGGACCCCCAACGTTGAGGTCGGATCCTTTCATACAATAAGTTTTAAGAAATGAAATTCGTGTGGCGCACAAGCCTGACACAATTCTTCGAAACTGACACCATCTGAGTGACTTACATTTTAAAGATACCATTATACTGCAATACGTCAATCCAAAATTAAATTTTTGGGAGAGCTGAGAATCAAACAGTGACCAACGTCATAGCAGGCAATTACAGTACGTTGACAACTAAACCGTGAGGCGTACACTAAGGTGGTAATGTTACTGATTATAATAATGATGATAATAATAATAATAATAATAATAATAATAATAATAATACAGAGAAAAACTCAGAAAACAGAAATTTGAGCAAACGCCCAAAGAGAAAATGAACAGGAAAGAAGTGGACAGAAGAGGGAAAGAAGAAGCAAAGTGAATATATGAGAGGTTTCTGGGAAGAAAGAAGAAAGGATCAGAAAAGAACATGAAAATTGATTGTGTTTTAACGCTCTCCTTAAAGGGGAATTAACGAAAATAATGATAATATTAATAATAATAATAATAATAATAATAATAATAATAATAATAATAATAATAATAATCATAATCGTATGGCTGCATCGACTTGGAGTAGATCTTTCGAACTGAGTCCAGTATCTACTCTGGAATGTGAGCGTACTGTTGGTGCTGCCACATAGCAGAGAACTAAATGAATCTACCATAAGGGCAATTTACGAGTTCATGTTCTATTTTTAGCCTATTTTCAATTTTGAAAAAATAGGCTTATGAGATCACCTTTTGTCCGTGTGTGTGTGCGTGTGTGTGTGAGGAGTGTGAGTTTGTGTCCCCTTAATAACTTCTAAACGGTTGGAGCGATTTCAATGAAACTTGGTAAGTTCATAGAACTATTCCGGGCGACCCCGACCGTGCCCTTCAAATTTTATTACGTATCACCAATCCAACATGGCGGCTGTGCGAAATATTTCACCAGCATTCAATATCTCCGAAACTTTTCCCGATATCACCCTGGAATTTCTTACGGTGATAAAGAAAACTACTAGAAGTTCACCTATGTGACTTTTGAAAAACTGATAGCTACAAAACCAACATGGCGGCCACGCGAATTTGCGACTTTTAAATAGACGTTTCTCGCGATTTAACCATCCAAACGCAATAAAACATGGTACAGTATATGTTTATTCACATTGTAATGCACCGACATTTAACTTCGTTGAATTGTTTACATAACCACAAAATGGCGGATGTGCGAAATATTTCACCGGCATTCTATATCTCTGAAACTATTAGCGGTATCACCCTGAAATTTTGTACGGAGATAAAGGGCACTACTGGAAGTTCATCTGTAAGACTTTCAAAAACCGGTTAACTACAAAAGGAACATGGCGGCCAAGCGAATTTGAAAATTTTAAATGGACCTTTCTCGCGATTTAAAGTTCCAAACGCAATGAAATCTGGTACAGGAAATGTTTATACACATTGTAATGCACTGGTATCTAATTTAGTTCAATTGTTTACATAACCTCAAGATGGCGGCTTTGCGAATTTTAAAATTCAGTTTTTATTTCTTGTGTCGTATTCATGCGATCGAAGTGAAAGTTTGAATAATGAACCTACGCAATAATTTTCCTTTAATGGTACGTGACTCTATGGCCTATACATTTAACAATCCAACATAGCGACCATCCGAAATATTTAGACGGCTCTGAATATCTACGAATCTATTATAGCAATCAAACTGATTTTTTTATGTTCATAGGGGCTATGAACTTAAGTTCACCTATAGGATTTTAAATAACCTGGTGATCACAAATCCAACATGGCGGCGACGCGAAAAATAAATATTCACATGGACGTTTCTCGCAATTTAACCATCCGAGTGCAGTGAAACTTGAAACAGTAAATCCTTACACGAATATTAATCCACTGGCATCTAATTTATTTCAATTGTTTCCATAACCACAAGATGGCAGATGTGCGAAATTTTAAAATCTCGTTTTTACTTCTTGTGTCCTAATCATGCGATTGACGTTTGAATGCTACACGTACACAATAATCTTCATGTAACAGTACATAGCTCTAGGACCTACAAATATAAAATCCAACATGGCGACCATCCGAAATATTTAGTCGGTTCTCAATATCTACGAATGCATTACAGCAATCAAACTGACATTTTGTATGTTGATAGTGGCAGTTAATATAAGTAAGATATATGAAAATAGGCTGTATAGTTCTTCTCGGAACTACTTGTTTTTTATGTGTAACATCTTTCCGCTCGGTTGCTGGATTTATATATTTAGCGTATGGCCTTTAGTGCCCGGAGTGGATATTTTTGTGGGAGTGATTTTGAATGAAGGGACGGAAGTGGGATTGACGGAAAAGTGTAGCAGGAAACAATGAGCGTGCTCGGTGGCGAACATTGGTACCATGACGTACTATCGCATACGGTCTACGTCAATGTTTGGAGGCCCCATTACAGCTACAAGTTGTCGTTCTTTGGTGTGAAAATATCCATTATATCATATTTGCCGAAAACAATTATGATTTATTAACGGTCTGTTTTTCAATCTCTGGATAAAATTGATGGGCATCCACTCCCCGAGTAACATGTTTTTCAATGCAAGTTATGCGAACTCTGGTGACAACTGATTGAAACACAAACCACAAGCTCAAAGTCTTCGTATCTGTATTTAAATGATGATATGCTTTAATAGGAAACATTGTAACTAGTCGGCAATGCCGGTATTATGTTTCTGCACAATGGCTATTCAGATATTAACTCACAATGTGTGTTTATACGGGAACTGGGCTAGCCTTTCATGGCGGTACGTGAAAATAAGTAACCGTCTTGTACTCTAAATATCTGTGGTTGTAATAGCTGCGATGATAGCGCCTTGGCCTGCGATCATGAGGACTTAGGTTCGGATCCTGGTCCCGGCAATTATTTTGATACCAGATTATCGATTTAAACGATATTTTTCATAACATTATGCGTCATTTTAACAGAATCTGCATGAAATTATATTTATCTATTTTTTTTTTATTTACCCTCTAGGTTGGTGGTTCCCACGGACTCAGCGAGGGAACTCACCACTACCGCCTCTATGGGCAGTGTCCTGGAGCTTGGAACATCTGGTCGGGATGGATACAACTGGGGAGGTGTGATCCAGCACTTCGACCAGGCGGCCTCGCCTGCAAAGTGAACAGGGGCCTCATGAGGGATGGCAAGGGATGGAAGATTGGGATGGATAGGCTAGGAAGAGGGAAGGAGGCGGCCGTGGCATTACAGTAGGTACCATCCCAGCATTTGCCCGAAGACGAAGTGGGAAACCACGGAAAACCACTTCGAGGATGGCTGAGGTGGGAATCGAACCCCCACTACTCATTTGGACCACCCGAGGCTGAGTAGACCCCGTTCCAGTCCTCATACCACTTTTCAAATTTCGTGGCAGAGCCGGGAATCGAACCCAGGACCTCCGGGGCGGCAGCTAACCATGCTGACCGCTGCGCTATGGAGGCGACTTATCTAATTTTTATTACAATATTTTGCACCAAGCAGGAGTTGGGAAATTTGATTGTATTGAACATTATTTCTAGTAGTCTATAGATAGGCTAGAGACTATGGTTTCATTCCTCCTCTTAATTTACAGTATAATGTGTGATGTTTGTTCAAACAAGTGTGACAGTAGCATATCTCCAATTGAATCTATACATTTTCAAAGTACCAGTATGAAAACGGAGCGTAAATTAACATTTTTAGAATGTCCAAGCTGTGTAGTATACGAGTAGGGTAACATGTCAGATGACCTCACATATATTTCATCTCAATTTCATAGTAGGATAACATGGCAGATGTTACACATCATATGCGACTACTGTAAGGCTCGTATCTTTTTTGTCTTCATTTCTTGTTCTTTTTTGTTTTTGATGTGTAACATCTTTCCACTCGGTTGCTGGATATTTGTGGGAATGATTATGAAAAATGGGACGGAAATGGATCGGACGATCCAGCTGGCAGTGGTGAATCGAACGAAAGTGTGTAAGACGCACTGCCAGCTGGATCGCATTGCTGAACACTTCCATTCTGACTGTAAACGCTCATGCGAACTCTGGTGTCAAGTGAGTGAAACAAAGCACATGGCACATGTTCGAAGTCTTCGTATCAGTATTTAAATGATAAAATGCTTTAATATCAAACATTGTAAGTAGTCGGCTTTGCCAGTATTATGTTTCTACCCAATGGCTATTCAAATATTAACCCACATAACGGTAATGCAGTCATCAATATAATATAATCGTTGTGTTTATACGAGAACTGAGCAAGCCTTCATGAACTATTGCTGAATACATTCTCTTTACTCACAAGAGGGCCTATTCATAAGGCATTTTAAACTCAATTTCACGCAGGAACATTATCGAAGCAAGCAAAATATAAATTAAACTTAATTCCGTGATGCAGTATTATTGGTACGTGAAAATTAGTCACCATCTTGTACCTAATATTCGTGTGGTCGAAATAGCCGTGGGGTTAGCGTCATTGACTGTGAATCTAGAGATCTCGGGTTTGAATCCCGGACGGGTTAGGTATTTTTGCTACCAGATTATCGTTTTAAACTATATGTATCATATCAATATGACTCATTTTAACAGAATTCATATGAAATTACGTGTTGGTCTGTGAATCAAGAGGTCCGGGAACTGGGCAAGCCTTTCATGATCTACTGCTGTGCACATTGCATTTACTCGTAAGTAGGCCTATTTATAGTGAATTTAAGGTTGAGCGGTGTCGCGTCAATTAATCTAGTTGATCCATATCGTACTCATTATTTAGGCTAGCAATGGTGGAAGCTAGAAAACATCTAATAAAATGAGTTCCGTATTATAAACTACAATATATTGTGCCCATTCAGCAATGAAATATGCAAATCACAGTTTGCCAGCAATGCTCAATCGGGAGTATCGGGGTTCATGGTATGTTCTCCCACTCTGTGACTTACACACTTTGGATTAAATAGAGGATACACTTCCAAAAATAAACAAAAATCAACTCCTACTATAAACACATTTAATTATTCAAATATATGGCGCTACACAAATCAAACAAATAAAATACTGACCCTTCAATTCATACTTGTTCAAAGTTGAACAAGGAACTCATATTAAACAAATATTAAATCATAATGAATGGTTTTCCATAAACCAACAAACTTCCACTAAGTTTCACTTCCATATAGTGTCCTTTTAAATTCATTAAAATCAAGAGCTCCAAATGGCTCGGTAATGTTTATCTACACTGTGTCATCCATTTTATACACATCACTTCCTATTACATGAGTTTATATTTTGATCATAAATCTCAAAATTAACCAAAATACTGTTAATCATCACTAATTTTGGGCTTTCACAATGCTCATTTGTTACCATCCCTCTCTCTCTCAAGTCCACAACTCACTACTGTGATTGGGAAAAATTTGCGTTCTCCCGAGCTACAGAAGACTACTTGAACAAGTCAAAAATTAAGATCACTCCCGGAATCAAATTGTCTTCACTAAAACTCGTGAATCACTGAATCATACAATCATAAAGTTAGGGATTTGTCATTATTTTTCTTAAAAGACCATTATATCATAAGAAAGCTACGATCTGAACTCTGCAAGCGATAATCATTCATCTAAAGGAACCTCGGTTTGAAGACCGGGTCGTTAAAACAAACTCTAAACACTTCTGTGAACTATAACTCAAACAGACCGTTCCCAGACCTACCGTGATACATCAATGGTAAGGGTCTGGCCGTGACTACTTAGCGTGATTTATTGCATGGAGACAGAGACTTCACCGTCTCACTTCTCAAGAGACGGGCTACCCTCAGCTTTCATAGAGCTGTTCTTAAACGCAGTTCCCTGAATGACAAGGCTTTCATAGAGATACTTTAAAGCAACATATTTAGGCTCAACAAACCTATTCTCTTGGCTTCGGCATATAGTAATTATGAAGTGTCCTCATTGGCGGGTACGAATAATTCAATAATACAACAAATATTTAGGGGCTTAAACATGGACGACTCTGAGTTCGATCCTTTCAAATGCCTCGGGAGCAATATCCCACACTGGAGGACTTATAACCTTTGCGACTTAGGGAAGGCCTTTTGCCTTATACCAGCGCTCATAATACAACATAATCAGCACCCTTTTTACCATACAACACACACGTGACCTCGTGATTACATCACTACATTGGAGGACTTACCATAGTTCAATTACCACGACCAACTGCCCCTCATAATTAGTTTTACCGAGCATTTCAACGCATTCCTAGCGTGACAAATTACTTCAATGCGCTACATGGCGCTTATACATTAATTAGCCAAGTTGCCTTCAGAGAACTACTAAATTCAAAATCAACGTTTGATCTACATCTCAATTTTATATTCTTCTT
The DNA here is from genome assembly GCA_946902985.2 of Meconema thalassinum. Lineage (NCBI taxonomy): Eukaryota > Metazoa > Arthropoda > Insecta > Orthoptera > Tettigoniidae > Meconema > Meconema thalassinum. The sequence goes on from OX336396.1 coordinate 170,596,722, forward strand.
CTCCCTTGACAATAATCATTTTTACCATAAGAACATGTATTCATAAAATGTATTAATTCATTTAAAGGAGCTCGGAAGCTACTACTTTTCATATATAATTCATCATAATATTCATTCATTTATCTAATTATTATTATTATTATTATTACGCTTGCTTTCTCATATTTATATCATTTATGAATTACACTGATATTTTACTTAATACATTCCCCAAGGGATTCATTTACATTTTCACATATTTATTGTATATTTTCTTAAATTAATCGTTCAGATCGCGCTATTATTCTTTTATTTGTTATTCAATCATCTCTATTCTCTCTCTTTCATGAGGATTATACGCAAATCTTCCCAAACACATTACATAATGAAATAGTTACTCACATGATTGTACGGTCAGCGACAGAATCCGCCACCGATGAAACATATTTCGCCCACTCACTGCTTTTTTAAGCCCTTTTCATTGATACACTAGCACTCAATGACACTTCTTTATCAACACATATATTAATTACCTTAATCACTTGTAACATAATGAATACCATTTTGTATTCGTTTACCTTAACACAATATAAATTCACTAAAATTATTACACTAAAAAATTTGCACTATATTTACATTACATAGCTTTTTAATCACTTGGGCGTTCATTTTCGCCTTACAAACGTGATTTCTTTCTTCCCCGTTTCCAAGGGTGACACTTTTAGAACGTCGGCTCCCTAATCTGACGAGATGAGGGAAAGTCTCGATCGATCTACACCTCACTGGAACGGCTGATCTTCAAATCCGGGTTTTGACTATCGGCTTCTATACTTTACCTGCACGATGTCGTTTCTTACTAGACGCTAGCTAGTTCGTCTAGATAAAGTCTGTCCTGGTTACGGCCTCTCGAATAGTTTATCGGTGACCTAATAATTTCCTAGCATTAACTGCTATTTCTTTAATCCGTAGCTTATCGCTTTTACTGTTCGTTTGTCTATTTAGACAAAGCCTGGAACTACAATTCCTAATTCTTATTGTCCTGCGCTGTAGTCCATACCTCTTCGGAACACTAGGCGTTATTTACTTCGTTCGACCCTGATCGGGTTCCTTAACGTTGATAGAACTGTTTATTTCACTTCCTTTGGTACTTCGAAACTTTATGATGCTTTATATCTTTAACTGAACTATTGTCCGAGTACCTATTCCTTATTATTTCTTCGAGTTCACAGCCTGACTTTGACTATACTGGTGAACTGTAACGATAATTGTTTCTGAGTGCAGCGTCTACGCACTCACTAAAATGTACTTGTTATACTTTGCTACGCAGTATTACGCTCTCGGGCGTCCTTTATAACTGAATAAACTTTGATGCAACTCTCCTGTACTAGGAGTTAACTTGTAACTAATCTTGCAGTCGATTCTTCATCGTGCAGCGTCTCGGCGCTCACGGAACTGGATAGTTGTGATACAGCGACGCCCCCTCGGGCTGTCTGAAGACTGCATTAACGATGATAGTGACACAATGTCAGGCCCGCAGGCTGACAATAACTGCATGATCTTCCTGGCTCTGCCAGGGATTTTATACAAATCGGCGACAAAAAGATAAAATCCTCGTCTTCTTCAGCACTAACTTTTGAAGTAATAGTCACATAATTTTGAAAAATATATCTCTGGAAAGCTCTTGTTCGAAACGTAAACTGATTTCTTTGATCATGAAAATCGATCGCACAATTCCAAGATATTAAATAATTTTGCTCTCCAGATACGTGGGTGTTGCGGTTTATTTTTCTATCCCTACCAACTCTGGTCTCGGGGAATTACTAACGACGTCATGCTGATTCTGCACTTCTTTCCTGTGCAAATATTATAAACTTTTTCCCCACACAAAAATCTCTCTTCCAAAATGATCCACAATGATGTATTTCTTTTATTAATTAAATGCTCGCAAATGGCTTAAATCTAATTATTCCTCTTCTTGAGCAATTGCGAGGTTGTCATTTTATTGCTGCGTAAGGTCAATTTCCGAAACCTCCTCTCTCTTACACACAGTGGAAAGTTTTTATCGTTCTATCAATAGTCATGATCGGCTCCTTATCAATGCGTCATGCATGATATCATTTACGCGTGACTCGTGGTCCCTTATTATTGCGCCACGTTATAACAGTCCTCTACATAAAATCTTTCTAAGTCATTCTAAAGACTGTATTTTTTCCTCTCTTATTTTGCCAATAAAATATGGATTCGACCCTTGAACCAATGGCACATGGGTTCAATATATAAAACACTCCCTTTTACAATAGATTAATATTTGTACCAAATATTTTATAAAATTCCGGTGTATCAACAATTTGCCGTCCTTGAAATGGTTTTCTGTGGTTTCCCCATTTTCAACTCCAGGCAAATGCTGGGACGGTACCTTCTGACAGGCCACGGCCGCTTCCTTCCACATCCTTACCCTGTTTCATTCACCATCATTCATTTCATCTCTCATTAACTCCTATCATGAGGTTGGCGTCAGGAGGGGCATCCAGTCGTAAAAACCATCCGCCACAAATACTTCCATCGCATCTCATCCCCGACCCCGTAGGAAAACGGGAATAATAAGAGGTAGACATACAACACCGGTGCATCAACAATTTCATGTGAGGTTTCTTCTATGTCAGATGTTACACATCATATGCGACTACTGTAAGGCTCGTAAAGTTTTTTGTCCATATTCTTGTTCTTTTTTGTTTTATTTTCCAGTTGTCTGTCTATTGTTTTGTGGTTTTGATTTTTTGTTTTGGTATTGGTTCTGCCTTTCTGTTGTTTTTTTTTTTTTTTTATTTTAATTTTAGATTTTGATTTAGCTTAAGTTTCTTTTATGTTTCTATCTTTTACTTTTGCGTTTATTTTCGTTATTGTTTTCGTATTAGCCTACTTTCGATTTTTGCATGAACTGAAAGTAGACTTATGAGATCACTACAGGGCGAAAAAAGTGTGTCTGTCTGTGTGTGTGTATGTGTGTGAGTCTCTGTGTGTGTGTGTGTGTGTGTGTGAGTGTGTGCACTCTGAATGTCTGTCCCCCCCTATCAATTCGAACACGGTGAGCGCAAATTGAACGAAATTTGGTACAAAGGTAGCACTAGCAAAGGACACCTCAGTGTCATGTCTTATATCGCCGCCATCTTGACGGAAACGTAATGGCGGCCACACAAATGTTCAAAGCTTAAATCAAATTACGACTAACCTAATCATCCAATCTCTACCAAATTTTGCAACAACATACATTTATGGGGGCAGCATCCTTTGACCAAACTAATGGGTCATCAGCCTCATAGTTTGCGGATGGCGGCCATCTTTGTGTGAAAATCGATTGCCCCTATTAATTCGAATACGGTGAAACCGAATGGAACGAAATTTAGTACAGAGGTAGTACTAGCAAAGGGCACCCCAGTGTCATGTTTTATATCACCGCCATCTTGACGGAAACGTAATGGCGGCCACCCAAATGTTCAAAGCTTAAATCAAATTACGACTAACCTAATTATCCGATCTCTACCAAATTTTGCAACAACATACCTTTATGGAGGGAGCATCTTTTGTCAAATCTAATTGGTCATTAGCCTAATAGTTTGCGGATGGCGGCCATCTTTGTGTCAAAATCGATTACCCCTATTAATTCGAACACGGTGAAACCGAATGGAATGAAATTTGGTACAGAGGTAGCACTAGCAAAGGGCACCCCAGTGCCATGTATTATATCGCCGCCATCTAGACGGAAACGTAATGGCGGCCACCCAAATGTTCAAAGCTTAAATCAAATTACGACTAACCTAACCATCCGATCTCTACCAAATTTTGCAACAACATACCTTTGTGGAGGAAGCATCCTATGACAAATCTAATAGGTCATTAGCCTAATAGTGTGCGGATAGCGGCCATCTTTGTGTCAAAATCGATTACCCCTATTTATTCGAACACGGTGAAACCGAATGGAATGAAATTTGGTACGGAGGTAGCACTAGCAAAGGGCACCTCAATGTCATGTTTTATAATGCCGCCATCTTGACGGAAACGTAATGGCGGCCACACAAATATTCAAAGCTTAAATCAAATTACGATTAACCTAATCATCCGATCTCTACTAAATTTTGCATCAACATACCATTATGGAGGGAGCATCCTTTGACCAAACTAATAGGTAATTAGCCTAATGTTTTGCGGATGGCGGCCATCTTTGTGTGAAAATCGATTCCCCCTATTAATTCGAACACGGTGAAACCGAATGGAACGAAATTTGGTACAGAGGTAGCACTAGAAAAGGCCACCTCAGTGTCATGTTTTATATCACCGCCATCTTGACGGAAACGTAATCGCGGCCACCCAAATGTTAAAGGCTAAAATGTAATTACGACCAACCTAATAATCTAGTCTCTACCAAATTTTGCAACAACAAATCTTTATGTGGGAAGCATATTCTGACCAAACTGCTAGATCATCAGCCCAATAGTTTGCAGATGGTGGCCAAGTATGTGTGCAAATCGATTCCCCCTCTCAATTCAAACACGGTGAAACCGAATTGAACGAAATTTGGTACAGAGGTAGCACTAGCAAAAGGCACCTCAGTGTCATGTTTTATATCGCCGCCATCTTGACGGAAGCGGAATGACGGCCACCCAAATGTTAAAAGCTTAAATCATATTTCGACCATCCTAATAATTTGATCTCTACCGGATTTTGCAACAACATGCCTTTTTGTGGAAAGCATCTTATGACTGACTACAAAGTCATCAGGCCAATAGTTTGCAAATAGCGGCCATGTATGTGTGCAAATCCATTCCCCAGATCAATTCAAACACGGTGAAACCGAATTGAATGAATTCTTTTACAGAGGTAGCACTAGCAAAGGGCACCTCGTATTCATGTTTAATATCCCTATAGCACGTTGTATTTCAACAAGCTACTACAACCAACATTCAATTATACTCCTTGAAAAGGACAATGAGTTCTAACAATACCCATGCATTTAGGAGAAAGTAGGCTATATGTTCTTTACTGAATATCTTGTTTGTTGTTGTTTTTATCCTTGCTCATGTTCCTGTTCATTTTTTTTTCTCACGCAAATTTATTCTGTTTACACGATTCTGCTTTGCAAAACTGCTGAAATGCTATTACTGTATATTTAAATTATTTAACTGTCTGTTATCTGTTGTTTAACAGCTTATTTTTCTACTGTATCAATCAACTTGTCCAGTTTCTTGGCTAAATGGTTAGCGTGCTAGGATTTGGCCCTAAGTGCCCCGGGTTCGTTTCCCGGCCGTGCCATCAGGGTTTTTAATCTCCTGGGGTTAATTCCCGTGGCTCGCGGACTGGGTGTATGCGACGTCTTCACCATCACTCCATCCTCATTACAGCACGTAGGTCGCCCGCCTTGGCCTCTCCAGAGGCCACACGTTCATCATCATCAATCAAATAAATGATCCCACAAAGAGCTATATTGATAAGCCTGTGGCTATTTTCAGGAAGAATTCACGATTTACTCCCGTGTAATCACTCTATAATCGATTTTCAATACCGTGGTCGGAGTGATGCTGGGACGAAAAGACTTTATCAACATTACTAAACTTTTTCCAATTTGCAAATGTAAATTTGTTTTATTCATGTACTCTGGTAAGATATAGAATTCCTTGCCGAACTATTTTCTAGATAAATAGAGACGAGCTATAGATGTTGGCATTTCTCACTTGGGAAGTTGGTTAATATATCATGGAATTTACGACGTCCGGCCTTCTAAACTTCGTGTTTTTTTTAACTTATTGATTACAAGGTTTTTGAATTAGGACCGTTCTGCATGATGCTCTCACTTTAAACTTTGGGAGTCTATGTTTTAATGTGAATATTGCTGACAATAGTTTAATAACAATAATAATAACAGCTTGGGGTCTCCGGCGAGGCCAGGTGTAAGTCATTCAACATAACGAATAGAAGCATTTGACATGTGGTGTTACAGGAGAATGATGAAAATCAGATGGGTAGATAGAGTAACAAATGAAGAGATATTATGACTAGTTTCTGGCGACTGATAATAATGAAGGGAAGAGATAGGTTGGTAGGACATAACCAAGACACCCAGGAATAGCAAATTTAGTTATGGAAGGAAGGGTTGAGGACAAGATCAGTAGGGATAGACCAGGTTAGAATATGTTAAACAGATTGTCTCGGATGTAGGGTGTAGTTGCTCTATATTGATGAAACGATTAGTTCAGGACAGGGAGCCATGGACACTTGCATCAAACCAGTCAAATGACATAAGACTTAAACAATAACAACATGTATTGTATTGTATTGTATTGTATTATATTATATTACTAGCAGAAGTACCCATTCTTCGAACGGTCTTCGGTATTAATAACCAGATGTTATCAATTGAGCTACTGTTGCAATGTTTAGGGGCTTGGAACCTGTTTGTTGGCAAAGAAAAATTATTAGTTAAAATGTGCTCTCAAACTAAATTTACCTAACGTGTTCTTCCTGGCGTGAAAATAAAATTGAAAACCTCGTAGACGAATCGCAATACACGTCACATACGAACTGACACTAATCGTTGTGTCAAGTGCCCAACTACAGGAAGACCCCTTTTATAAATTATAAAGGCTTGTGGTGCATGAAAATTCAGTTTTTTTTAGCCTCCAATGGCCCAAATTCCTAAAATCAGCAAAAAACAGTCTACTATTTCAAATCATGAATTTTTGAAAATAATGTTACTGTTTGGAGATATAATAGACCTTCTGTACGACATATCGTACGTGTAAGTCGTGTGAAAAAAAATCTAGGGTACTCCTTGAACCCCTTAAGCGCATTGAAGAATTTTACAGTTTTAGTTGGTTCCGTGATAACCTTATAGCCATTTGCAACCTTTCCCAGAAATGTAATAAATGGAGTGGCATTACTTATTCCAGAAATAGATGTAAAGTAGGATGCCACCTCTTGAGATACTGTTGTCATGGTTAGTGGCTTGCATTCCTTCTTTAGTTTATTAAATGAAATTAGTTTTCTGGGAATATCTAAGAAACTGTTGGGTTTAGAGCCTTAAAATATAGTTTTCGGGGACCCTTTACGGCTCTTGAGGGGCCCCGAGTTTTGTTTCTGACACCAAGGGTTTGAAAATGAAATTTGTCTCTTCGTTGTACGCCATAATAATGATAATAATTAAAAGAATAATAATAATAATAATAATATAACAATATAGAGATAGGGATATAATAGACCTTCCGGACCATACCCGCACGTGTAAATCGCGTTAAAAAATTCTAGATTACCCCTTGACCCCTTAAGCGCATTATATGTATTGATGAATATTTCAGCTTAATTTGGATCCGTTATAACCTTATTACCGTTTGCAAACCTTCACAGTAATGTAATAAATGGAATTGCATTGCGTCTTACAGAAATAGATGGACCTCTGAGATTCTGTTGCCATTGTTACCGGCATGCTTTCCTTCATTAATTTATTAAGAGTAATTAGTTTTTTTGGGAATATCTCAAAAACTGTTGGTTTTAGGGCCTTAAAATGTGGTTTTCGGGGTCCTTTTAGGGCTTCCGAGTTTCGTTTCTCACATTGAGGGGCTGAAAATGAGCTTTGTCTCACGCTTATTCCCGCATGTATTTTAAGGGGGTAGGCCTCCTGTTATGAGAGGTACGGAGAAGAGTTACATCGATAATTAGTGTCATGCCTCTGATGGATATCTGTATCAAATTTTACGTTAATCCACCCAGCCGTTCTCGAGTTATAAGGACCCAAAAAATTGTCCACAGACAAACAAATAGACAAAAATATATTTTTGCGTGCATCCGTCACAAAACAGTCGGAAACGGGCAAGTGTGTCAAATTTCCGTAGAAATGCAGAAAAATCAGACAAACATTCATTTTTATATAATAGAGAAGGGATATAATAGACCGACCGTACCACACCCGCACGTGTAAATCGCGTGAAAAAATTCTAGAGTACCCCTTGACCCCTTAAGCGCATTGTATGTATTAATGAATATTTCAGCTTAATTTGGATCCGTTTTAACCTTATAGTCGTTTGCAAACCTTCACAGTAATGTAGTAAATGGAATTGCATTGCGTCTTACAGAAATAGATGGACCTCTGAGATTCAGTTGCCATGGTTACCGGCATGCATTCATTCATTAATTTATTAAGTGAAATTAGTTTTCTGGGAATATCTCAAAAAGTGTTGGTTTTAGGGCCTTAAAATGTGGTTTTCTTCGCTTCTCACATTGATGGGCTGAAAATGAGCTTTGTTTCACCCTTCTACGCCTATTTCAGCATGTATTTTAAGGGGGTAGGGCCCCTTTTATGAGAGGTACGGAGAAAAGTTACATCAATGATTAGTGTGGTGCCTCTGATGGATATCTGTATCAAATTTTACGTTGATCCACCCAGCCGTTCTCAAGTTATAAGGACTCGTAGAAGTTGTCCAGAGACACACAGACAGACAGACAGACAGACAGACAAAAAAAAATATTTTTGCGCGCATCCGTCATAAAACAGCCTGAAACGCGCAAATATCGCAAATTTCCGTGGAAATTCAGAAAAAACAGACAAACTTTCATTTTTATATATATAGAGATATTATATTATATTATATTATATTATATTATATTATATTATATTATATTATATTATATTATATTATATTATATTATATTATATTATATTATATTATATTATATTATATTATATTGTATTATATTATGTTTTCATTTTCAAATTATCCGCGGACCCAAAAGTATGCTATCGTGATCCTCCAGTTGGACAAACCTGATGTAGATTGCCTTGGTTCGGAAAATACACAAACTTACCCCCACATCACATTCTCTACAAATCACAAAACTAGCCATTCCCCTATATCTCTAGAATCTGATCAGAAAAATCAATTTCCCAGTGGTAGCTTGCTAACTCAATTGAAAAGATGAAGGATATTTCATGGTCATCAATTTCTCTTATTATACTCTCTGTGGAATTGGTTCTGTCTACAACGCATCCTTCAAACAGATATTGAAGTGGTAATCTTAGTTCGCTAGGAGATAAGGCTTTGATCACGACGATCTAATATCGCCCCGGGGGAAACCTTATCAATGCATCTCTCGAATGAGAGTTGCGCGTCTCGTCCAGTTTGTAAATGAACAACCTTTTTGATTTTAGGGTTTCCCAGTATATCCTTTCACAGTGTTCTTTCATTTGTTCTAACAGTCGCGCGTGTTTTGATCTTTTTCCTGAAAACCAAATGATGATAAATGTATTTTACGTTTTCGACCCCCACCCCCTCACAACACTATAATACCTATCACTGGGACGTACGAAAAAACAAACCTGAAAAGAATTACAATATACAGTATGTGATTAAATATATACATTTTTTATGGATTACAGGAGAGGTAATAAGCATGACATGTTTCCCTCGTCAATTGGGCATCATCAGATCCCAATATACAAGACAAAATACAGTAGCTTTACGAGACACTACCAACCCCGGTCACTGCCCTCCAAAACCAAAAAGCACGGGAAAGAAAAATTTAGAAACTTAGAAATGCCAAAACATTAAGCAACTGGGATCGTTATTTCGCAGTCTTGCAACCTTGTAGATATTAAAATAAATTGCTCTTTCTTCGGCTTCTTGATGCTTTAGTATTAATAATAATTAATAATTCGACCTGAAAACTAATCAAGAACTCATCGAGTTTTAGTTTGAGATGTGACTGTACTCCGCCCGTGGCCTTCAGCCGATGCGCAGGATGTGCGCGCGACAGGAAGCAGCCACACCACTGTTTCTGTAGTGTGATTGCAATGGCGACAGTTCAGCAGAAAGCACACTGTGTGTTGTGGTTAGCGGAGATTAAATCTGTTATAACTGTTCAGCGCACTTTCCGGCGTGTATATGGTAGGGATCCCCCTCATGCTAATGGCTTTAGACGGTGGTATGACGGTGGTATGAACGGTTTCAGGAAAGCGGCTTCGGTGGCGTAGTTGGTAGCATGCTGAGCGTCTATGCCCAAGATCAAGGGATCAAACCCGGCCGAAGTCGTCGGATTTTTAAGAACGTTAAAAATCCCTCAGTATGCCTTCCTTCGGAGGGGAAGTAAACCCGGCGGTCCCATGTCGTAGATTTATGGCATGTTAAAGAACCTTCCACTAATTACACCTGTGTGAAGCTAAAATAATATAGGTTAAACATTTGACTAACATTCTTAGGTTCCTCCGTTCGTCGTCAGGGGCCGACTGCTGTGGCATCTGGTAACTAATTTCTGAACTAGTTGGTCGTTGACGGTGGCGTTTGGCGGCAAAAGTAGAAACTACTTGAAAATTGATCGTCTGCAGTCCTTATTTGAATTAAAACAGATACACACACTAATACAGCCATCACAATTAACACCGGTTATCAGATAGATTCTACACACACCCAAAGTACACGGGGTTACATGACCGCGTTGTCGCAGCCCCCAAACTAAGGAACCAACCAACCGGTTTCAGGAAACTGGCAGCGTTGACGTGAAGAAGTCCCCCGGACGCTCTAGAACGAGTGGCGAACCAAGAGAGCGCACATAGAAACATTATAACATATGAAAAAAAATACACTTTGAGTTGGTAAATTTAACCAAAAAATACTCGTTTCAATATCTCAAATATTTCCTGAGCTATGATTTTTTAGCCTATTTTCAATTTTGAAAAAATAGGCTTATGAGATCAACTTTTGTCCGTGTGTGTGTGTGTGTGTGTGAGAGAGGTGTGTGTGTGTCCATCCCCCACCCCTAATAAAATCTAAACGGCTGGAGCGATTTCAGTGAAACTCGGTAAGTTCATAGCACTATTCCCTACGACCTCGACCGTGCACTTCAAATTTTGTTACGTCTCACCAATCCAACATGGCGGCTGTGCGAAATATTTCACTAACATTCAATATCTCCGAAACTATTACCGATATCGCCCTGAAATTGCGTACGATGATAAAGGGCACTACTAAAAGTTCACCTATGAGACTTTCAAAAACCTGGTGACTACAAAACCAACATGGCGGTCAAGCGAAATTGAGACTTTTAAATAGACATTTCTCGCGATTTAACTATCCAAACGTAATGAAACTTGGTACAGCAAATGTTTATACACATTGTAATGCACTGGAGTCTAATTTAGCTCAATTGTTTACATAACCTCAAAATGGCGGCTGTGCGAAATACTTCACTGACATTCTATATCTCCGAAACTATTACAGATATCATCATGCAATTTTTTACGGTGATAAAGGGTACTGATACAAGGTTACCTATGTATATTTCATAAACCTGTAAAGTACAAAACGAACATGGCGACCAAGCGAATTTGAAATATTTTAATAGACTTTTCTCGTGATTTAACTCTCTGAGCGCAGTGAAATGTGGTACAGTAAATGATTTTGCAGATTGTAATGCACTGCCATCTAATTTAATTCAATTGTTTACATAACCTCAAGATGGCGGCTGTGCGAAATTTCAAAATTAAGTTTTTATTCTTGTGTCGTAATCATGCGATCGAAGTGAAAGTTTGAATAATGAACCTAGGCAATAATTGTCCTTGAATGGTACATAACTCTATGGCCTATACATATAACAATCCTAAATGGCGAGCTTCCGAAATATTTAGACGGTTCTCAATATCTATGAATCTTTTGCAGCAACCAAACTGAATTTTTTATGTTCATAGAGACTATGAACATATGTTCACCTATAGGGCTTTCAGTAACCTGGTGAGCACAAATCCAACATGGCGGCGACGCGAAGTATAAATATTTAAATGGACGTTTCTCGTGAATTAACTATCCGAGTGCCGTGAAACGTTGCACGTTAAATGCTTATACAAATGTTGATCCACTGGCATGTAATTTATTTCAATTGTTTGCATAATCACAAGATGGCTGGTGTGCGTACTTTTAAAATCTCGTTTTCACTTCTTGTGTTCTAATCATGCGATTGAAGTTTGAATACCACACGTACACAATAATCTTAATGTAATAGTACAAAAATAAAAATCCATCCTGGCGACCTTATGAAATATTTAGACGGTTCTCAATATCTACGAATCTGTTACAGCAATTAAACTGAATTTTTGTATGTTGATAGAGACAATTAACATGAGCAGGATATATGAAAATAGGCCGTATAGTTCTTCACGGAACTACTTGTTGAAATTGCTGCAACCTTTTTTCGATGATCCTGTATATCAGTAATAGTTGCCGCACTTTCAAATGGTTTTACCGGGCTTTTTGGTTTTGGAGGGAAGCGATCCTCTGTGGCATTGTGAACTTGGTAGTGTAATGTAGAGCTATTTTGTCTCGTATATTGGACCTGATGATGCTCGATTTATGAGTGAAACATGTCATCATTATTATCTCTTCTGCAATCCATAACAAAATATAGGCTATATACTAGCTCATTTGCCCCGTACAATCTACTTCTAGGTGACCCGCATGCATTAATGATGGACGGGAGGTCTGATAACTGAATTCGTAAGGGGTATCCTTAAATGCAAGCAGGTATTTTCAGAATGCCAAGCGATAACAACCATACGGCCGCTCTCTGCATGTTCCTGAATGTTCTCGTCTAATACGCCCCATTGCGTTATGAAATCTTGAGCTTTGACGGCATTATGACCAGTTTCTCCATAGATTAGTATGATGTCCATGTACTTATTGTTGCCGAATACAGCAGCCATTGTCAATATGTTCCCAGCAACTGCCGTATTGTTGTACCACATATGAGCCTATTACGTTCTCCAATGCGAGGTTTCAAAACGCAATGAGGCCCAATAGACCGGTAGCGCTGAGTAAAATATAACGATTGATCTTCGGGTTATTATCCCTCCGTATTCTGACGTAAACTGCCAGCATGTGCAGTGTGACCCCTGTGGAAATCAGTTATTAGACCCCATACAGCAGCATGGTAGTGTATGAGGGACAATAAATGAATAATAATGTTATTTGTTTTACGTCCCTTTCAACTACTCTAGCTTTTCGAGACGCCGAGGTGCCGAAATTTTGCCCCGAAGGGGATCTTTAACGTGCCAGTAAATCTACTGACACGACTCCCTCGCATTTGCGCACCTTCAAATGCCAGCTGACTGTGCCAGGATACGAACCTGAAACCTCGGGCCCAGCAAGCGAGAACGTTACCGTTGAGCCACGCAACCAGCCGGGGAAAATGAGCCACCTATATATATATATATATATATATATATATATACAGTATATTTAACCACATGTTTATTTTTTCGTTTTATTATTATTATTATTATATTGTGAGGTCGAGAAAAAAGTTCCGCAAAGGGACTCGACATCACAACCCTCGGATTACCGTTCTATGCTCTTTTCGCCGCACCAACTGCACCTGGAAACTACGCTACCATAAATGGCTAATGCCTCACCCAACCCGCGCCAAAAATGCTTATTTTTTTCTTAACGATTGGCCATCTGGAGCTCCAACGTTTGTCACTTTCATTTCTGCCCAAGCCCTGCATATAGGCTACCATAAATTTGGAAGAAATCAGTGATGTCAAGTACGCACGGTCCCCTTGTGAGCCAGCCTGTGCCAGCAACTTCGGGCAACTTCGAACGGTTTTTTATAGCACCGATCTGTATACAGTATGATGATATAATATGTTGTCTGATTTGGGGGCTTGAAAATTATGGTTCTGATAATCTTTGTTATTATGATGTCTATAGAAGTGAAATGAAACAACAACAACAACAACAACAAACAAATCATTTTCCTTTTAACTTATATGACGAAGAATGTGAGCCCCAAAAACTACTGTTAGGCCAATCCATTCGGAACCTCTAATGGGAAGAAATAATGTTACGGGAGCTCCTAGTTCCGCCAGAAAAGAAGTACGATGCGCTCCATGTATGGGACGAAGTACATGGTTGGCTGTCCGGGTATGGTGTACCAAGCACCCGCTAATGAGTCAGAGTCGGTGCACTTAGGCGAACCCCCGCAAGACACACTACAAAAACGAAGAAGATTTGCTAAGTTTATTGTGAAATGTTTTTAAATATGTGCCTCAGTCAAATATTATGACAAGGTACTATACAACCATATCTTGTTGAGTAGAGTCTCACTCAACCGAACTTCGCATATCCGACACTCAATGTCATCCGACATTGTTCCCTTACTGAATTGCATTCCTGGTTGTGAAGATGCTACGACTCTAGATGTGAGTAAGTGGTGTGCACAAGATGAGCTGTTTGATCTAACCAACCCTGATATTATTGATTTCGTGAATGCCAACGAAAATGGAGATGGTAAAGATGAAGAATATTGGGGGATTGCAGAACAAAAGGATAAAACAATGTCTCAGAGTGAAGAATGAGGTGCATTGGATACGGCATTACTGTACGTGGAGCAACGGTAGGAGGCACGCGCAACGGAGGTGTTGATTTCTCGTCAATGACGAGATCTTTGAGCAAGGAAACGTGAATCAGCAAGCAAGCAGACATTGTTGACAAGTCTCTTTTCCTAAGGCATTTTGAACGTTTTTGATCAATACTGCATGTACAATAATTGTATCGTTAATTCAGTAGATAGAGTACCGGTACCGTAAAACATGTCATTGTTGCCGTAATTCAGTATAGTCTTAGTTCATTTTCAAAGTTATTCTACCCGGCCGAAGCCGTCGGATTTTTTAAGAGCGTTAAAAATCCCTCAGTATGCCTTCCTTCGGAGGGGAAGTAAAGCCGGTGGTCCCATGTCATAGATTTATGGCATGTCAAAGAACCTTCCACTAATTGCACCTGTGTGAAGCTAAAATTGGTTAGGTTAAGAATGTAAACAACGCTCTTAGGTTTCTACGTTCGTTGCCAAGAGCCGACTGCGGTGGCGTCTAGTAGCTTAGTTCTGAACTTGGCCTAGTAGTCGTTGACGGTGGCGCTTGGTGGCAAAAGTAGGAACTATTTGAGAAATTCTAAGTTGCAGTCTGTACTTAAATTAAAAAACAGATAACACACACTTATACAGCCACCAAAATTAACACCGGTTATCAGACAGATTCTACACACACCCAAAGTACACGGGGCTACATGACCGCGTTGTCGCAGCCCCTAAACTTAAGAACCAACCAGCCAAAGTTATTCTGTATTATCCGACATTTTCGGTGATCCAACGTACTCGAGGTCCAGTTTAGGTCGATTAATCGAGACTCTACTGTATTACACGCTACTACTCTGTATTTTACAGCCATGGAAGAAAAAGTAACGAGAGATTATTAACCCTAGAATAGTAGCATTCGTCTCCGCGACGAAAACGGGATACACTTCTGCTTTCGCCACTTCTGCGTTTCGACCAATTTCCACCAGTGTTTAGCAGTCCCAAAATGCAAAGCAAATTAGTCAAAAGTTTTAAAATAATAGTTTTTCAACACAAAGAAATCAAAGTTAGTCAAAACCCATAAAACCCCATAGAACCATCAAAATTACTCACAATTTGTAAAAAAAAAAAAAAAGGGAAAGAAAAACGAAAAATACTTAAAATAAAGAACTCCGCCTGCAGTACCTACTGGGTGGATTGAGTAGCTCAGTAGGTCCTGATGCCGGTCCCAAGCCCGGCGAAAGGAGGAGGGTTGGCTTAGAGCCGTAACATTAGAGCCAGAAAACATCTTGAGGCAATAAAGGGCACGACGGTTCCACATGTCAGTGGCGGTACACCGACAGCGTCTGTTCCACATGTTAGTGGCGGCTGAGTTAATGAACTTAGAAATGGAACTCTGAGCTCAATCAGACTGAGATCTCAGCTCAGTCAAAAATCCAATCCAAGTAAATCAACATGGATATTACACCTTCAAAAGAGAATTACCCCAGTGGGTCAAATCCCACGGTAGAAAAACCACAAGTGGTCTATTCGGATTCTGGGGAGACCACAGAAGTGTGTATGGAGGAATGTATGGAGGTAAGTCGGAGTGCCTCGAAACCCCGTAAGAGCAAAATTAAAACGAAATCAAGAATTTGGCTTATGACATTCAACACAAATTCCCTTTTGAAAATTGGTAAACTCAAAATCATCCTAGACAAATCGAGAGAACGCAAAATTAACATTATTGCATTTCAAGAATCACGATACAAAGATGAGTAGGCCTATCCTTTCGATTCAGAAGGATACAGAATATACAAAGGAAAACCAGGAGAACGGGTTATGACAAACTGTCCACAATTTGGGACTGGATTTATAGTAGATAAGTCAATACTTGATTCAGTTGCATCTTTCAAGTCCTACTCAGGTCGCCTTTCCACATTGACAATAAAATCAGCAAACAAGATCTACACGCTAATCAATGGGCATACGCCAATTAATGTCGCCAACAAAAACAACCCGGAAAAAGTGGAAGAATTCTGGAATCAATTAGACAATATTCTCCAAAGTGTCCCAAAAAATCATGTCAAAATCCTCGTTGGTGACTTCAATGCGCAAATTGGCAAAGAAAGGAAATATAGATACTGGGTCGGTAAATGGTCAGGACATCAGCAGACTAACAAAAATGGTATGCGACTCATTGATATCTGCAAAAACCATGACCTGTTTTTCAAATCCACATTTTTCAAGAAAAAATATTCTAAAACCAAAACTTGGATCTCGCCTAATCCACTATTAGGTGAATACCAACTGGACCATGTAATGATCTCCCGCCAAAACACAATACGAATAATGAACCTTAAAGTTCTTAAAGGACTAGATCTAGATTCAGACCATTACCCCACAAAACTCTCCTTGGACATCATTCCTGAAAAGAGGACGTTCATTCAGAAAGCCCCGCACCGTAAATACGATGTACAAAAGATAAAAGACAATGACCAGTTTAGAAAAGAAACACAAAAGTTAAATCCACAAAACTGGCAACAACTTCAAGCAGGACTTGTAAAAATAGCAGAAAACATAGCGCCACTATCCAAGACACGGAAATACGCATGGTGGACAGATGAGTGTGATCAACTCATGAAACTCAGACAAAAGGCATGGCTAAATTGGTCATGCAACAAAAATCCAAAAACTACGCAGGACCTCAAGGACGTCAGAAAGACGGTCACTAAATCTATAAGAACGATTCGTAAACAGCATGAGGACACAAAATTACAAGAAATAGAATCTGACTTCAGGAAACACAATTCACGAAACTACTACAAAACTTTTAAACAAAAATTAACCAAGTATTCTCCCCCATCACTCCAATTCAAAAATGAACTCGGGGAAATTTCTCACAGCAACGCCAAAAACTGTGAAATCCTGGGGAAATATTTTTCAGAATTATTAAATTGTGAAAAAACACAAGAAAAATTCAAATTTTACCATGCACAACGAAACCCAGACTCATAACCACCGAGTATACAGGAAATTAAAGACATAATTCACTCTTTGAAAAATGACAAAGCATCAGGAGACGATCAAATCACTGCACAACTATGGAAAAATGCATGGGAAAATCTCTTCTCAAAACTGAAGGAAATTATGGATGAAATCTAGCGAACTGAAAAAATCCCTGCAGAATGGAAAATGGCGATCATACATCCACTGCACAAAAAGGAAGCAAGACAGACCCCAACAATTATCGTGGAATTTCACTACTTTCAATAGCTTATAAAGTTCTGTCCAACGCTCTCTTGAACCGTGCAGAATCTCAACTGGATCCCGAAAACAGCGAATACCAAGGAGGATTCAGAAAAGGACGGTCATGCGTAGAGCAAATTATAAATCTAAAGAACTGTATGAAATATTTCCACAGCTCATCAAACAAGAATTATGTCATCACATTCGTCGACTTCAAGAAAGCGTACGATAGTATAGAAAGAGGATCACTTTTCAAAGTATTAGCAGAATTTGGACTTGATCAGAAGACGACAAACATTATCAAGGAAACACTCATGGAGACCAAATCCAAGGTGAAATTTATGGGAGAACTGAGCACAGACTTTCAAATAGAAACAGGAGTACGACAAGGACAATGGACTGTCCCCGTTGCTCTTCAATTGTGCTCTTGAGAAAGTTGTACGGGAATGGAGAAAAGCTGGTGCACCAACACATCGACTAGGGCCAAAACTGAAAGGCATAGAATTAGACTGCTTAGCATTTGCTGATGACATGGCACTAATTGCCTAAGATATCTCTGACGCGCAATAGCAAATTGAACTACTACAAGAACAAGCGTCGAAAATTGGATTACAAATCTCGTTTGAAAAAACAAAATTTATGACTGACATCAAAACCGCATCAAATGAACTTCAAATTGGCAACAACAAAATCTTTCGAGTAAGCGAATTTAAATATTTAGGTGAATGGATTACAGCAAACTGTAACGAAAGGAAAGCAATTGAATCGAGGCTTCATAAAATGGAAACTGCTTTTCAATCAACAAAAAATATTTATAACAAAAAGAGTCTCTCCTGGAACTGCAAAATTCGCCACTATACAACTGTAATCAAACCTGAAGCTCTCTATGCTTCAGAGATACTCAATCTCCAACCCAAAACACTAAAACACCAAATAGAAGTGAAAGAACGTAAAATAATGA
The DNA here is from genome assembly GCA_946902985.2 of Meconema thalassinum. Classification (NCBI taxonomy): domain Eukaryota; kingdom Metazoa; phylum Arthropoda; class Insecta; order Orthoptera; family Tettigoniidae; genus Meconema; species Meconema thalassinum. The sequence continues at coordinate 170,615,269 of OX336396.1, forward strand.
GAAAAATACTTGGACCGAGTACAAAGGATGGTGCATTATCCAAAGCCTAATACGGAAATATACAAAAAAGTTTCCAAAATCACAGACACAATGCGAATGCCAAGAATCCAATTTATGGGACACATAGAAAGAATGGACCCGAACAGACTGACACACGAAATACATACTTTCTTAAAGAACAAGGCTACTAGACTGAATTGGTATAAATTTACAGAGAGAGACTTAAAGGAATTAGGATCACCAAACTTACATGACCGGAAGGAAATCAGGAAAATCACTCAGACGCGGGGTTTCGAGGAAGAAGAGAAGAAGACTACACAACATCGATGGTCAGAGCAGCTGAAACAGACCCACTCGTTGCGAATGAAGGAATACTGGGCCAACAGGAAGGCTAGAAAGTGTTGATTTCGCGTGGTCCTAAGCAACCCATTCGCGAAGAAGAAGAAGAAGAAGAAGAAGAAGAAGAAGAAGAGAAACACCTGTACGTTAGGTAGTCAGCCCGAAGGCTGGTTGGATCTTCAAAAAGTACCGCCATTAGGTTATATGGGTAAATACCCACAAAACCCAAGGCAGCGCTATATTGAGAACCTTCCACAACATCCACAGGCACTGACTGTGCCCTGAATGTCATTACTAAGCACCACCCATACTTCAGTAGCTTCCATATAATCACAGCCATAAGTGAGACTGAGACATCGGTGAAAAGCCACATTTTTCTCTAGCCTGTGCCAACAGACAAGCATTCATCAAGAGATGGCAAACAGGCCATAAAGAAACACCCACTCTCTTAAATTAACAACCCTGGGGCTGGTTTACAGCAACTCGGCAATCTATTCTCCACCATCCTCTTCAATTCGTGATTATGATTTTGTGTTCTTGTCTGTCATTATCTGTGTGATGTACGCAAGTGTTGATCTTCCTCTAGTGTTTTTCCCTTCTAACGTCCCTTCGATGACTCTTGCTAGCAGGCTATTATATCCCAACATATTCGCTCGTCTTGTTTTTAGACTCTTCATAAAGCTTCTACCTTCTCCAGCTCTTCATTTGTCATATGTTGTATCCAACTGATCTTAAGCACTCTTCTCCAGCATCAAGCCTCAAAAGCCATCAACTTCTTCTCTTCTGACTACCCTATTGTCCAGGTCTCACAATGCCACACTCCACACGTACGTCTTCAACAGTCTTTTCCTTATTTTTAGGTCTATACTTCTGGATGTGGAGAAATTCTTCTTTCTATAAAAGGCGTTCTTTGCCTGAATAATTCTACTCCGAAACCGTTTGCTGGTTCCATCATACGTTATCAAACTCCCCAGATGCTTACATTCCTTCACATGTTGTACCAAAATTAGTCAAAATACCAAAAAAAAACAATCAAAGTCTAAAATGCTCAAAAAGTCAAAAATTAAAAATTAAATTAGTCAAAATGCAAAAAGAAAACAATCACAATTAGTAAAATTTACAGCTCACAAATTCCAAAAATGTAAATAAAGAATTAATCAAAATCCCCCCTCAAAAATAACAAAAATCAATCAAAATTATTCAAAAGCAGTCTCCATTCTGCTAGCCTAGAGAGTGAAAAGTTGACGTAAGTGGTATTTATTATCAGTTTCTAGAATCTTAGTCGTCGCCGATGCGAAGCGCTACCGTTCTAGGGTTAACGGAGACTAAAGCCCTTAAATGACGTCTGTCTGCCTCATTACGTTAGTTAATACCATTCGACTCGCTCTTACATTACTGATCGTTAATTGCTCACTTCCTGAACCCCAAGAGTGCTGTATAAAGCCACACCACGTCCACAGTGCATTTCAAATGGGAGCATCCTTGTGATTTGGTTCATGGACTTTGACGACCAGACTAGTAGTGTTTCAAGCTATTTTATTGAGTCCTGAATTTCTTAATTGCCCACGATTTGTCATCATTCAGTCATTTAGTCAGGGAAAAATGGTTGGCAGGCTATAGATAGAGCTCTGCGTAGTGCATTTCTTGGAATACACGTTTAGTTAGAGTTAGCAGTCGCTGCTCTTTGCTTTTTCTTTTTCATTAGTTTCTTTATTTCCCTCGCAGACACCAACAGGGACTCTTTTTTGTATTCCCTTTTTCTTTGAATATGTACTTAAATTTATGTAAGTTTGTTTCAGTTATTTACCCTCTGGATTTCAACCACGCGGCAACCTGTTTTGGATTCAGCAATCTCAAGAATGGCTTCAAACCGCTCAGGCAGATATCGTCGTTGTCGTCATCTACCATCTCCTTCAAGACTCTCCATGAAGCAAATTGTATTATGTAGAGTGTTTTATTTTTACAATGTTACCCACAGTGTTTAACTTCTCTTTTTTTCCCCTCCCTTCCTGCTTGCCTGCTCTCTGTGTGATCAAATTTTCCCGATCACTTCTCGTCTGGACGTTTGAGTGATAAGTTCAGTCCCCTCAAGGAGGCACAACTCCTTAACACATGACGTGATTCAAATAGACGCCATGTCTAAATTTTGGGTGTAACGGCTGCAGGAAACTTCAAACTTCAATCCATCATGGCAAGATGAGTACTACCTACATTGATTTTAACCACTTTTAAAAGGTTTCAAACAACATTCGAATGGTTTTAATGAAAGTTATAGGCAGAGTTGGGATTTTCACAAAATTGTGTAATAACTGCCCCCCACCCCACCCCGCGCGGGAACTATCATTCTTAGCCAACAAGGCTCTCTACTAAAGTCATGAAATCTAGCATTTCTTGTACTGAATAAGGGAATACCATCCCTACAACGTGGGATTCTGCTAAAACTTATAGCTGTCTAAAACTCAACTTTTTTCCTCCGTGGGGTTTCAACTGCCTCATTCAACTATCAATACATCTCTGGAAATTTCCATTCGCAATAGATTCTAAACTGTGGAAAACTGAACTCAATAACTTCAAATTATTTCTGAATTCCAACTCAAAGTGAACTCATTAACTGCTACATTAAGACTACATACCACTAAAAACCCGTTAAAGTGTAACTTAATGAACCTATACATACTGCATTAGTGACAATTTACAATCACTCAACGAACTTAAATGCTACAAACAGTGCCCGTTTAACGATCTTCCGCGTCGCGAAATCTATGAGAGCAATACAATTGGCCGGGACTCTGATTCCCTATTTCCTATACTCCTAATTCCCTTTACTAACAATTTAGGGTATATTTAAACTAGTTACTTTCTTCAATGAGGCCTCGTCTATAAATAGGCGCCCTCCCATCTTTGTTAAACTTAACATTTATTCACTCTGTAAAAGTACTCATGTGGTTATGGACTCACATTTTAATACGCATTTTTACTGCTACGGCCAGGAAGTTAGAATTTTCTAATTGTTAAACATTTATCTAATTTGTGTAATACAGGTTTCGTTAATACGACCTGCCCCATTAGAATTTAGCATTTCTTAAAATCTGTTTCAATATTTTAGGGGTTATAAATCCACTTATTAATCTCCCTTTTCTTCTCCTGCTGCGTCCAGGAATTTAAGATTAATTATTTATAGCCTTTTCGCTTATTACAAAGGCATTCTCAAACTATTGGTATTCTACCTAACCAATCTAACAAAACATTGAACCAAATTGTACGTCCTTTATTATCATTCTTCTTCTTCTTTCCTAACTTGTATCCCGCGATGGTGCAGGGTCCGCTTGTTTGGTTGCTATTCGCCACTTCTTCCTGTCAAGGGCGTCTTCAGATGTAAGTCCACGCTTCACCAAGTCTTCCTTGATCCTGTCCAACCATCTTTTATTGGGTCGATTTCCTCCTGGATCGTATTGGAGAGCTGTTCTTGCCACAGAGTTCTCATCACTTCTGGTGACATGCCCATACCACCGAAGCCGTGTTCCTCTCATTTTATCGGTAATGGCTGCAACTCCCATCTGTTTCCGGATATGTTCATTCTTGACATGATCATTATAAGCTTTAAACATTTTACTTGTATGCACAGTTTGAAAACCCTTGTAAGGGTTTTAGTGCTTGCAATAGGTCTGAGAACTCCAAATTGTTCAACATTATTTGTTAATTGTAAAACTCTTAATTATTATAGGCCTGAGACCTTTGAATTGTTTAAAAACATAAAACTTGTTTCTTTGTCTCAAAAATAGATCTGAGATCTAAATTGTTATTGTTACCGTATAACTTAATCACTCAGTTAAATAAATTCTTTATTATTTGTTTTCTACTTCTATTGCTAGAAGAACTGTTAGGCAGGACCTTCTCTTCCCTAATTTTTATCCTGAATTATTCTACAGTATATTCAAAGAAAAAGGCAAATCACCGACGGATAAGTTTATTAAAAACTCAATCACTTGTTGCGTTTAGAGCAAAACTTCTATTAACATCACTTATAAAGTTTCTTTTAGTTGTCACAGTTATTTCTAGTAAATTATTAAGGCAAGTATAGCTCGCTCAGCCAGCTTCCTACTTGTAGAGATTTTCGCTCTGACTTAACATTTACTGTTTAAAATTTTGGTTTTGTTCAAGTTAGGCTTGAGATTTTCATCCTTTCTAAACTTTTAGTCGGCACCCTGATGGGTAAGACTTTAGCCTTCCTTAAACGCAATACTTGGTTCTCTCTAATAATGTCTACTACTAATAATAAAAATGTCATTAAAAGCCCAAAAGGTGTTTCATCTCTGCCCACTCTGGGGGCATTCGGCCTTTCTGTTGGGGATCCGACAGTGACGGGTAATAAAAATATCCCGGTTAATTCAAATCTTTCTAGCATTCTAGAATGCTTTAGAAAATCTCACCCTTTTGAAGGGAAAGTACATTAATCAATTTCATCTAGCATACCTTTGCTCGCCAGCGCAACACCCTTCCCCATAGTACTTAAATTTACGCTCGGGAGGGAAAGAGCACTTAGCGATAGCCTGCCGGTAACCTCAGCTCATACCGCTCTCGCCGTTAGCCACGTTCAAGCTCCCGCTTGTTCACCTTACTTCCGCAGGTTTTGCGCAGTTTATCTATTTTTCCCTCACTATTTCTTGATTATTTTGACTTCGATTCTCTTCCTCTCTGCCTAAGATCGTTTCCACTCCTAAACCCTTCTCCTTTTCCTTTCAATCATCTTCCCTCAGGTAGTGTTTGAGCTCAGGCTTAACCTACCACTGCGCGGGAAAAAATGTTATCCGCAACCGCCCCGCATCTGCACGACCTTTATCCGAATCTACTGGCATTACAATAATATTTTCAATTAGATATGATATTAAAGCAGCACATTTAGACATTTGAGGAGAAGTCGTTCCCCTAGATTATGTATGTCATGTGCTATGTGTAAAATGTATGTTATACAGCCAAAATTGCAACCCTTTTCAGTTCAGAGTGTTAATTGTGCTTAATGACATAATTTGATTGAGATTAACGTAAAACATCACCTTCCATTTGTCATGAAAGAAAACCATAACGGAAAAATATGATAACTTATGTCATAAACAACCAGGTTCTAGTAATGTTCTTAAACAAGTTCGGATTGTATTCCAAAAATTATCCGCAAATTTACTCCAAATATTATCCGCAACTTATCCGCTATCCGTAGAGCCATGAAACTATATCCACATGGCGAAGAATTTTGCGGATATCCGCATCCGCGCAGGGCTTTAGCTATAGCTAGAGCTCAGCGCGGAAAAACAAAACGTTATCCACAACCATCCAGCATCCGCGCAAATTTCATCCGCATCCACGCGCTTGTTATCCGAATCCGCTGACATTACAATAATATGTTTAATTTATTAGACAAAGCGTTAAAGCAACACATCTAGGAGAAAGTCATGCCATGTTTGAAATGAATGTTATACAGCCTTTCCAGTTCGGAGTGTTATGTGCTTAATGTTATAATTTGAATTAGATTAGCTTGGATTAGCTTACATATGAAAAAAGCATAACCGAAAAAATATGATGTATGTATGTCTACCCCCTATTATTCCCATTTTTCCAACGGGGTCGGGGATGAGATGCGATGGAAGTCTTTGTGTCGATGGTTTTTACGGCCGGATGCCCTTCCTGACGCCAACCTCATGAGAGGAGTTAATGAGAGATGAAATGAATGATGGTGAATGAAACTGGGCAAGGATGTGGAAGGAAGCGGCCGTGGCCTGTCAGAAGGTACCGTCCCAGCATTTTCCTGGTGTTGAAAATGGGAAACCACGGAAAACCATTTCAAGGACGGCCGACGGTGGGGCTCGAACCCACGCGTCTACCGACTCAGCAGAGAGCTTGGCCCCATGACCTAATGCTGCGCGTTAGCCAGCGTAGCCACTACTGTCGGTAACCGAAAAAATATGATAATACGTCATAAACATCCGGGTCGAATTTTATTTATTATTATTATTTATTTATCGTATGGCTTTTAGTGTCGGGAAGTTCCGAGGACATGTTCGGCTCGCCTGAGGCTGTAGCTGCCTCAATGCGGACACCCATGGGGTGAGTTACATGTTCCGTTGAATTTCAAGTAGTTACAACTTTCGCTACCGGATATCACTGACACCTACTGGTGAACGTTGGAACTTTGATAGAGCGTTTCAATGAAATCTAACCTGCAAATTTAGCTTCACCCAAGTGTAATTAGTGGAACGTTCTTTTACATGCCATAAATCTATGACATAGGACCGATGACTTTACTTCCCCTCCGAAGAAAAGCATACTGAAGGATTTTAACGCTCTTAAAAAATCCGACGACTTCGGCCGGGTTTGAACCTGCGATCTTGGGCATAGAAGCTCAGCATGCTACCAACTACGCCACCGAAGCCACTCCGGGTCGTAATATTGATATTCATCAAGTTCAAGGCAAGGGCGTTGTAACTATCTGTGCCAATTATCGTCCTATTCGTCTCCTATGCCATATAATGAAGATTCTAGAACGTGTGATTGGCACTCGCTTACGTAGCATTGTTACCATCTCGCCTAACCAGTGTGGATTCATGAAAGGTCGCGGAACAACTGATGCTATCCATGCAATGCGGCTTCTGATAGAAAAGTATATGGAGAAAGGAAGGACAATTCACATAGCTTTCCTGGATCTGGAGAAAGCATTCGACCGGGTTCCCCATCAGCTTATATGGTATTCTCTTCGATCTCATGGCGTACCAGAAGCTTATGTGCGTTGGGTCCAACTCCTCTACAATATCTTAATACAACTAGCTCTGTACGCAGTGCTGCTGGCCTCACAGTTCGATATTCGAGTTGGGGTTCACCAGGGATCTGCTCTATCTCCACTCTTGTTTATCCTATGCATGGATACAGTGACTGCCGATTTGCAGAGGCAACCACCACGGACATTACTGTACGCCGATGATGTCATGCTTGCAAGCGAGACCCGTAATGATCTAGAGCACTTGGTCAACCTCTGGAATGCGAGGCTCTGTGAATTTGGACTACGGCTCAACCTCACTAAGACTGAGTACCTTGAATGTGTTTCCCAGACAGATGAGACCATCATAGTAGATGGCACCCCACTACCAAAGGCTTCACATCTCCGATACCTTGGCTCCGTTGTGAGACCTGATGGTGACACAGTCTAGGATGCCCGTGCAAGAGTGAATGCTGCATGGATGAAGGGCGCCAGGTCACAGGTGTTCTCTGTGACCGCAAGATCCCTTTGCGCCTCAAAACTAAGATCTATCAATCAGTCGTCCGCCCTGTTGCTTTGTATGGAGCTGTGGCGCCAGGTCACAGGTGTTCTCTGTGACCGCAAGATCCCTTTGCGCCTCAAAACTAAGATCTATCAATCAGTCGTCCGCCCTGTTGCTTTGTATGGAGCTGAATGCTGGCCTAATACAAAGAATCATGAACACGCCTTGCACTCAATGGAGATGCGGATGCTACAAAGGTCCTTGGGAATTACACGGCTGGATAATATTAAGAACGAAGACGTCCGCAATACTCTTGGAATTGTCCCTATTCCAGCCAAAATGAGGGAGACTCGGTTGCGTTGGTACGGGCATGTAGCCCGAGCAAATACAGAGTCCATTGTAAGCAAGTCACTTGCTCTCGAGCATGATGGACAAAGACCTCCAGGACGACTAAAAAGGCGTTGGATGGATACCCTACACGACGATATGCGCATCATAGGTCTTCGTCCTATAGATGCAGCAAACCGCAACAAATGGAGAACGAGGTGCAGAGTGGTGGACCCCCAAAATAATTGGGAACAACTCCAGGAAGAAGAAGATCAAGTTCAGGTTGTATTCTATAAACTATCCGCAAATTTCCTTCAAACATTGTCCGCAGCTTATCCGCTATCCACACGGCCATGCAAACTATATCCGCATCAGGCAGAGTTTTAGTATAGCCTATCTCTGACATAAGGGATCATCCATATGATTGGGCTACGTACATAGCCTACAGAGGAACTGGTGCTCCTTTCAAACCGAAACGGTAGGTAAAGCACAGCACTAGGCCATGGGGCCAAGCTATCTCCAGACTCGGTAGATGTAAATTCACGCCCCAACGTTGGCCGAACTTGAAATGGTTTCCATGGTTTCCCCATTTGTTACTCCAGGCGAATGCTGGGACGGTACCTCCTGAAAGGCCACGGCCACTTCCTTGCGCAATTTCATACATATACATTCAGTTCATCTCTTAATAATTCCTCTGATGAGGTTCTCGTCAGGAATCGCATCCGGCCATAAAGCCCACATGCTACACATACTTTCAACGCATATCATCCCCGACCCCGTTGAAAGAAAACGGGAATAAGAAGGGGTAGACATACATTCTGATGTTCCTTCTACTCTTCTAATCGAGGTGAATTTATTGAAAGAACGATTAGTTCCGTGAAGAACTAGAGCCTATTTTCATATATCCTACTTATGTTAATTGCCACTATCAACATACAAAATTTCAGTTTGATTGCTGTAATAGATTCGTAGATATTAAGAACCCACTAAATATGTCGGATGGTCGCCATGTTGGATTTTATATATGTAGGTCCTAGAGTTATGTACTGTTACATGAAGATTATTGTGTACGTGTAGTATTCAAACTTCAATCGCATGATTAGGACACAAGAAGTAAAAACCAGATTTTAAAAGTTCACTCAGCTGCCATGTTGTGGTTATGGAAACAATTATTGAAATAAATTAGATGCCAGTAGATTAACATTTGTATAAGATTTACTGTACCAAGTTTCACTGCACTTGGATTGTTAATTTGCGAGAATCGTCCATGTGAATAATTATATATCGCGTTGCCGCCATGTTGGATTTGTGATCACCAGGTTATTGAAAGTCCTATAGGTGAACTTATTTTCATGGCCCCTATGAATATAAAAAATCAGTTTGAGTGCTATAATAGATTCGTAGAAATTGAGAACCGTCTAAATATTTCGGATGATCGCCATGTTGGATTGTTATATGTATAGGGCATAGAGGCATGTACCATTAAAGGAAAATTATTGCGTAGGTTCATTATTCAAACTTTCACTTCTATCGCATTATTACGACACAAGAAATAAAAACTTAATTTTAAAATTCGCTCAGTCGGCATCTTGAGGTCATATAAACAATTGAACTAAATTAGATACCAGTGAATTACAATGTGTTTAAACATTTTCTGTACCAAGTTTCATTGCGTTTGGATCATTAAATCGCGAGAAAAGTCTATTTAAAACTTTCAACCTCGCTTGGCATCCATGTTCATTTCGTAATTAACAGATTTTTGAAAGTCTCATAAATGAACTTCCAGTAGTGTCCTTTATCTCCGTACAAAATTTCAGGGTGATACCGGTAATAGTTTCAGAGGTATAGAATGCCGGTGAAATATTTCGCACAGCTGCCACCTTTAGGTTATGTAAACAATAATTGAACGAAGTTAAATGTCGGTGCATTACAATGTGTATAAACATATCCTGTACCAAGTTCCATTGCGTTTGGTTGGTTAAATCGCGGGAAACGTCTATTTAAAAGTCTCAAATTCGCTTGGCCGCCATGCTGGTTTTGTAGTTACCAGGTTTCGAAAAGTCAGATAGGTGAACTTCTAGTAGTTCCCTTTATCACCGTAAAAATTCCAGGGTGATATCGGTAATAGTTTCGGAGATATTGAATGCTGGTGAAATATTTCGCACAGCCGCCATGTTGGATTGGTGAGACGTAACAAAATTTGTAGGGCTCGGTCGGGGTTGTCCGGAATAGCGCTATGAACTTACTGAGTGTCATTGAAATCACTCCAGCCGTTTAGATTTTATCAGGACACACACACACGAATCACACACGCACACACAGCCACACGGACAAAAGGTGATCTCATAAGCTTTTTTTTTTTCATAAATGAAAATAGGCTAATTATAATTTTTTCAAATAAATTCCAATTTGTATTTACCTCCTCCTTTCGGTCAACGACCTTTTATTTTTTCAGGACTGATAGATAGATAGATAGATAATGCTTTTATTGGTGGCGAAGTTAGGGCTCAAGGCCCTCTCTTACGCTAACTTAACCACTAGAGTATACATCTACATGACTTATAATTACAAATACCAATAGCACAAATAATATTAATAGCAATAAGAATAGTGATAATATGAATAATGGTAGAATCATTGATTTCAAAAATACACAAAGTAAAGTACCCTTAAATGACGTAACTACAGTAATCCAATCATTCATCTCATTCATTCATTCGTTCATTCAACATTTATCCAGGAAGTCAGCGGGATCCACCCAGCAAATACTCGCAGCAAGCCACTTTGAACTTGCGATGAGAGGGATTGTCTCTCATTTTCGCAGGTAGCAAATACCATGACCTGGACGCAGAGATTATGAACGAGCGATTGTAAACAGCAGTACGGTTTATAGGTATGGCAAGTGAGGAGCCAGATCTCGTATTGTGGTCATGATAGGACGAGAGGTAAGAAAACGGTGTAACAAGACACAGTTAGGGGTATTAGTGGAAAGTATTTTGTGCAGTAGTGATAACATGTGGAGTTCACGACGCTGGTGCACTCGAAGCCACGACAGCTCCTTATAATAGGGCGATATATGGTCATCATATCGCAGACCAAAGATATATCTTACACAGTTGTTGAGGCACCGGTCCAGATTCTTGTTACTGTCGCAGGTTATTTCAGTCAACACAGTTCACAGTAGTCAAATATGGGTAGTAACAGAGAGCGAATTAGTTGTACTTTAAGTCGATCAGAGAATACATTACCGAACCGTTTCAGAGGATATAAACATTTATGTACTTTATTACATGTGCTTATCACCTGTTTAGTCCAATTTAAGGTCTCAGTCATAATAATTCCTAAGTTTGTCACTGAAGTAGAGTAGGGTATGATTTTATTGTTTAAAATTATTGGAGAGATGTCACGTTGCTTGAGGGAATATAAGTTTTTACTTGTACCGATAATAATCACTTGAGTTTTTTTGGGTTTATTAATAAACTGTTTTTATTAGCATAGTCACTAAGATGTTGTAGGCCAGAATTTATTTTAATAATTGCATTATTGATATCACTCGGTTTTGAATGATAGTAGATCTGTACATCATCTGCATACACTTGCAATTTGCAGAAATTAAGGGTTTTTGATATGTCATTTATTTGGATGATAAATAAAAGTGGACCAAGAACCGAACCCTGAGGGACACCGTGGGTCTTACTTTGCCATCCCAATCTCGCATTTCCCACTATCACACGTTGCCGGCTATTTTCAAGGTAAGAGGATGAGAACACACTATTAAAATTTAGTTCTCGAAGTTTCTGCAGTAGCAACTGAGGGTTGACGGTGTCAAAGGCGCTACTGAGATCTAATAATGTCAGTACAATCACGTCCCGTTCGTCCATTGCACATCTGATATCATCAGTCACTCGTAGTAAAGCTGTCGTAGTGCTATGCCCCTTTCTGAAGCCAGATTGGAAGGGGTTGAGTAGGGAATGCTTTTTAAGGTATTCAGTAACTTGTGTATGAACTAGACGTTCAAGTACCTTGGATAATGGTGGTAGGATGGATACTGGACGATAATCTGGAGGAGAATCTAATTTGGAGCTCTTCGGGATAGGTCTAATTAGTGCATCTTTCCAAACATCTGGGAACACTCCGTTTGTCAGGCAGTAGTTAAATATATGAGTTAGTATTGGCAGAAAAGCTCCCAAGACATCCTTAATCAGTGAAGTAGGAATGTCATCATTCCCTGTGGCATTGGATGAAATAGAGTATATCACACCTTTAACTTCATTCGAGCTGATATTTCTAAAAGAGAATTGCTCAAACACAGACTGATGTTGAAACAAGGGTAGTGAACTTTAAGGCAAGGAGGTAGAGGCTACTTTTGGCCGTGCGAAGTGATCATTTAGAGCCTCTAGCGATATGCTTGGTACATTTGTTCAACTGTCTTACCTATCCCTAACGCACGTAATTTACTCCTTTTTTGTCTTGGGCTGTGGGTTTTCATCAGTTCCTGAAAGTATTTATATTTCGAATTTCTAATTAGCTGCTTGGTTCTGTTTCTCAGAATTCTATATCTCTCAAAATCAACTGCATCATGTGTCAGTCTGTATTGTCTGTATAGTTTGTCACGACTGGTCATAGCAGATCTTACCTCAGCCGTTAGCCACGCTGATGAATAGCGGGTAATTCTTACCCGTTTCTTTGGTGCATGTTTGTCAAATATTTCTAGTACCATTAAATTTAATTTATTTACTTTAGAGTTTATGTTCTGAGAACAACGCATATTATCCCAAGACAAGTTATATGCATCATGGCGTAGTTTATTCTGGTCAATATGTCGTAAGTCTGGTATTGTAATGTAGCGTGGTTTATACTTAGGTATTCGTATAGAATAACATACGTACAATAGATCATGTGAAGAGATGCCAGGAGCAGGGATCTGTCCGTGTTTAATTACTTTCTGAGGTTGATTTGTCACAAGAATATCAATTAAGGTATGACTCGTATGGTCAGAGTAATGAACATGATTAGTAGCGTTCAGGGGTAAAACCGTCATGTTTGTGGCGAGAAATAAATTCAGTAGGCTGTTAGCTTCACCAGTCTGCTTTAAAAGGTCAGTGTTAAAATCACCCATGATTATAATGTCGTCGTATGCCGAGGCAAGACCTGCTAATGCATCTTCAAAATCAGCAGTCTGTCTTATTTTAGGTGGCTTGTATACAATCCCTATTAATATCTTTTTATGGCAGTCTAATTCTATAAACATAAATTCTGGTCGCAGTATAAGTGTTGGGTCAGAAGTGGAAATTATCTTACATTTAAGTCGTTTCTGTAATAAAGTAGAAGCCCACCACCTATTTTGTCAATACGGTCATGGCGTAATATAGAGTATCCATCAAGGTTAGCTGCCGATGACGGCAAGTCTTTACGCATCCAACTTTCACTGATTCCAATAATATGTACATTGTTTACTTCAAAAATAGCCTGTACCTCCTCCAGATGTGCTAATAATGACTGACCATTTAAGTGGCAACATTGTAACGACCGCGGGTGGCTACTATGCTGCTCTTGCAACACAAGTCCCGTTGAAGGTGGTAGGGACGGGAGAGAAGGGGTGAGCGAGGTTAGTGGAGAGGAATGCAGGTCAATGGTATTGCCGTTGTGCTGGTCAACAAACATTTGAAAGTATGCGGTAGGAAATAAAATTAAGTAAGAAGTAAAATGAGCTTACCTGAGCAACCTGGTGAGCAGATCCACTGACTTTCACAAGCACACACATACACACACACAAATATAAGCTAATTACTATACACATAATTTATTTCCTTAGTTCACTTGTTCATCCTACTCCCTGCCATGTTATTTAACTGCATCATCGTGCATATTAGAATGTTACTGCCACCCTCCCTTAAAACACAAATACGTCCCACTTGAGTCCAGCATTTCTGCGATCCCCATATATCCCGTGCCTGATTTAAGATAGTTTTTCTCACACTTGTGAGTGACTCAGTTAGCATGAGCCCATTGCCCTTAAAAGCTCGCTTCGCACGCCACACACGATCTCGATCATGATACCGAAGGAACTTGATGATAATCGGTCAATTTCCATGCGAGATCACCTCAGCAGACGTTCGATTTCGGCGGCCCAACCTGTGGCCAAGGAAAGTATTTTGTAAGGAAATTGACCGTTTGACTTATTGAAACGAACCGTCCCAAGATTTTCCCGGTGATGGAAATGGGAAACCAGCAGAACCATTTCTAGGACAACTGAGGCTGAGTAGATCCCTTTCCTGACCTCAGACCAGAATTGAATTTTTTGGTAGAGCGGAGAACCAAACCCGGACCTCCGGGGTGACAGTTTCGCACTGCAGGCTGGATCGCACCCCTCCCGGTTGCTTTAAACTGCCTGCCCATTCGACAATCACAGGCGTACAAGATATATGCATTAATTCACCGCTAGGTGCTGCACCAACGCACTGGGATTGCCGCGGCTTTTTAAAGAGGAAGATACCTGAAACGAAGGATTGTTATGTTTGGAGGCTTAATATCGAGATTGACGGACGTGAAAACATTACACTAAGTTAGTTCTTTTGTTATTCAATCATTTAAAGTATTCTGACACATTTTCAGTATAAAAGAAAGCAAAAATAGATGTGGTGGAGCGATTGTTTATAAGGGGCGAAATGTCTAGCTCATTTTCCCGTAATTATGCAGATGATAATAAAAATACAACTACTTCTGAGTTAAATCTAACTTATATACTTGGCGAGATGAAAAGAAAAGAATAAGGACAATAAAAGACAGGGAAAAGAAAAATGGGATGTTGATTTATTTAGGGGCTTTGCGACATCGTGGTCATGTAGCCCCATGTACTTGGGTGTGAGTTGAATTTGTCTGATAACCCGTCTTATTGTGATGGCTGTATAATACATTTTTACAGATTTTTTGGATAGATTGTTTATTTATTTACTTATTTATTTACTTACAAATTTATTTATTTAAATATTTACTTACTTATTTATGTATTTAATTATTTATTTTCTTGTTTATTTGTTTACTTATTTACTTACTTATTTATTTACTTATTTATTCACTTATATATTTATTTACTCATTTAAGTTACTTAGATATGTATTTATTTAATAATTTATTTACTTATTTGTTTATTTACTTACATATTTATTTACTTATTTACTTACACATTTATTTATTTATTTAATTATTTATTTTCTTATTTCTTTGTTTACTTATTTGCTTATTTATTCACTTTTTATTTACTTATTTACTTACATATGTATTTAATTATTTATTTACTTATTCATTCTTTTACTTATTTATTTACTTCCATATTTATAACAAACGTTTGGTGCTTTTCAGTCGGTCAACACGAATGTACCCAAAAAAGAGCTGGGTTATGCCCAAATCCTGAAATAAATTACATGAGATTAATAAATTTAATGTGATTTATTTCAGGATTAGGGCATAACCCAGCTCTTTTTGGGTACATTCGTGTTGACCGACTGAAATGAACCAAACTTTTGTTTACTTGGGCAACACTGAAAAATGGCTTTAACCCCACAATTTTACATATTTATTTACTTACTTATTTATTTACATATTTATTTACTTACTTATTTACTTACATATTTATTGAGTCACGCATTTACTCACTTAACCATTCATTCATTTAAGTATGTTTTTATTTTTCTATTTATTTGCTTCCTCTTCGTCACCTTCTCTTGAAATTGCACGTAACCACATCCCACGCAGTGAATTGTCCGATGGTATCTCATGAAATGAGATTCCCCGGTATTCTAACTAGCCCTGTTCTGATTTACAAAAGGGCACGCAGCTTTACAGCATTATAAAATCGTTCAGAATAAATTCCAAACACAACTTCGCCATTAACATCAATACAAAACTTATGTCTGCCACAGTCACTTGGTGCTGCTTCCTAGCGCCTTTATTTGGAAACGAGGTTGTACGCTGAAACCAATGCTGTAATCGTTGAATGGGCAGGCAGTTTAAAGCAGCCAGGAGGGGTGCGATCCAGCCGGCAGTGCAGTTTCGTTAGACAAGAGGTAAATAAAACTGTTTCTAAAGTTTCCAATCCTAAAAGTGCAGATGTTTGTTGGCTTTCTAACTTTCTTTAAGAAAACACAAAGCAATCACAGTAATCTGAACATTTAACTCTTGTCTTTAACCAGTGTTTAAGAGTAGGCTAGTAAGCTATACACTTCAAATCTACCGGTACTCGTCATTCAATTGAAATGGAACCTTCAAGTTTCTTTTAATTCAAATTCAGTTATCACTAGGAACCAGATTTTTAGCCTACTTTTCACATTTTGCAAAAATGAGGAAAAAGTAGACTTATGAGATCGGGCAAATGTGTGTCTGTCTGTCTGTCCTTCTGTCTGTCTGTCTGTCCTTCTGTCTGTCTGGCTGTGTGTGTGTGTCCCCCTATCAACTCCTAAACGACTGCAGCAATCGAAACAAAATTTGGTAGGAGTAAAGATCTATACCTGAATATCTCACAGCCATATTTGAAAATGATGTCAGTGCTACCAACTGCTAAAAAATCGCAATTGAACTTTGAGCTCCATGTTGGATATCCTGGAAAGTATGAATGGGAGCTATTTGAAAATTGGCACACGTACAGATCATAATATTTCAGTTTAATTTCCAGGAGGCCAAACATGGCAGTGTTGCCAAAATGATTATAAGCCTCCTGATAGGTCCAATATTTAAATGCATATAACTTCTACACTATCAATTGGAATTCAACCAAATTTCGTATGTTGTATGTGTACATAACCAGATATGACTGAGCATATTCTTAAGACCTACCAGGGCTGCCAACTGTTAATTAATGCTCCTAATTTATTTTATCCAAATACCAATATATCAGAAAGTATGCAAGCCGACAGCTTTAAACTATGCACACGTATAGTACCTGACATTCTATATTAATTTGGAGTAACTTATATACGTCAGTGCTACCAACATGATTCTAAGCCTGCTGACAGGTCCAACTTTAAATACATGTAACTTCTATACTATCATTTGGATTTCAACCAAATTTCGTATGTGCTATGTGTACCATAACAGATATGACTATGAGTATTCTAAGGAGCAACCAGGGCTGCCAACTGTTAATATGTGCTGTCCCTATTTTGTTACCCTAATATCAATATATCAGAAAGTATGCAAGCCAATAGCTCTAAACTTTGCACACGTATAGCACCTGGCATTCTAGACGAATTTGGAGTAATTAATATACGTCAGTGCTGCCAACATGATTCTAAGCCTGCTGATAGGTCCAATTTTAAAATGCATGTAACTTCTATACTACCTAATGGATTTCATTCAAAATTGGCACAACAATAGATCATATTATTTCAGATTATTTCTGACCAATACATGCATGACATTGTTGCCAACATGAGTTTACGCGCGCTGTTAGATCCAATGTTTAACTGCATGTAACGTCCATGCTATTCATTGGACTTCAACCAAATTTTGTATTTTGTACCTTAAGAGATGGAACTAAGAATATATTCAGTCATCAGGGCTGCCAACTGTAGTGCTCTATTAGGATACATTATGCCAGGTATACAGTATTTCGAACTAATTGGAAATTTCGATATTAGCAACTTAATTTCGTCATTATTCTAGATAGGTTCATATTCTGTAGAATAATAATTGGCATGAAAAGTAGGCTGTATAGTTCTTCACGGAACTTCTTGTTAGGTTTTGAAAATTGTCATTTCAGACTTTCAAAAACATAAAATAGCTTCTTATTTAGGTTTTTTAAATCGGTAGAATAGAGTTTTAAATAGGTTTTCTAAGTTTAAATTGTAGCAAAACTTGACATAAACTGCGCAAAGGATTAATGCCTAATTGTTAGTAGAAAATCTGATTGTAACGAAAGTGTAAGTATTTTGAATAATTATACGCCCATTATCAAATTACCACCGGGAACTTCACACACTTTTAGGCAATATTTGCTCTTAAATATGTTAACCATCCAAATGCAATTAAAAACAAGTAGTTCCGTGAAGAACTATACAGCCTATTTTCATATATCCTACTTATGTTAACTGCCACTATCAACATACGAAATTTCAGTTTGATTGCTGTAATAGATTCGTAGATATTGAGAACCGACTAAATATTTCGGATGGTCGCCATGTTGGATTTTATATATGTAGGTCCTAGAGTTATGTACTGTTACATGAAGATTATTGTGTACGTGTAGCATTCAAAGTCCAATGGCATGATCAGGACACAAGAAGTAACAAGGAGATTTTAAAATTTCGCACAGCTGCCATCTTGTGGTTATGGAAACAATTGAAATAAATTAGATGCCAGTGGATTAACATTCGTATAAGGATTTATTGTACCAAGTTTCACTGCACTCGGATGGTTAAATTGCGAGAAACGTCCATGTGAATATTTATACTTTGCGTCGCCGCCATGTAGGATTTATTATCACCAGGTTATTTAAAGTCCTATAGGTGAACTTAAGTTCATAGCCCCTATGAACATAAAAAAATCAGTTTGATTGCTATAATGGATTCGTAGATATTCAGAGCCTTCTAAATATTTCGGATGGTCGCCACGTTGAATTGTTAAATGTATAGGCCATAGAGTCATGTACCATTAAAGGAAAATTATTGCGTAGGTTCATTATTCAAACTTTCACTTCGATCGCATGATTACGACACAAGAAATAAAAACTTAATTTTAAAATTCGCACAGCCGCCATCTTGAGATTATATAAACAATTGAACTAATTTAGATACAAGAGCATTACAATGTGTATAAACATTTCCTATACCAGATTTCATTGAGTTTGGAACATTAAATCGCGAGTAAAGTCTATTTAAAATTTTCAAATTCGCTTGTCGCCATGTTCGTTTTGTAGTTAACCCGTTTTTGAAAAACTTATATATGAACTTCCAGTTGTGCCCTTTATCTCCGTACAAAATTTCAGGGTGATACCGCTAATAGTTTCAGAGATATAGAATGCCGGTGAAATATTTCGCACATCCGCCATCTTGTGGTTATATAAACATTTGAACGAAGTTAGATGTCGAAGCATTACAATGTGTATAAACATACACTGTACCAAGTTTTATTGCGTTTGGATGGTTAAATCGCGAGAAACGTCTATTTAAAAGTCGCAAATTCGCGTGACCGCCATGTTGGTTTTGTAGTAACCAGGTTTTCAAAAGTCACATAGGTGAACTTGTAGTAGTTCCCTTTATCACCGTAATAAATTCCAGGGTGATATCGGGAATAGTTTCGTAGATATTGAATGCTGGTGAAATATTTCGCACAGCCGCCATGTTGGATTGGTGAGACGTAACAAAATTTGAAGGGCACGGTCAGGGTCGCCCGGAATAGTGCTATGAACTTACCGAGTCTTATTGAAATCGCTCCAGCCGTTTAGAATTTGTTAGGGACACACACACACACACACACCTCACACTCACACACACACACGCACACACACACGGACAAAAGGTGATCTCATAAGCCTATTTTTTGAAAATTGAAAATAGGCTAAAAAAGGATGCCAACGGTATTTTTACACTCGAGCCAGTTTAATTAACTTTGTTTATTTAGAACTAGCAACCCGACCCGGCTTCGTCCGGGAACAGTTATGAATGTATTACGTGATAAGCGCTTTTTTTTTCCAATGTCAATGAACAACGACCAATATCCGTTTTACGTCTCGGCATTATGGTTTAAAATCACTGACTGGACTATTAATTATATTATCATGGTGATGCTTGTGCAAGAAATTCTTGTCAGATGTAATTTAAGAATGGCGAGGTGCATGAAACACAAATCCCCCTTCCGTCCAATCTGAACTTGACTGTGAATTATGCGGAACGAAACGTTCACAGGCGAAATGAAGAAAAGCCGAGTTGCACTTCCAGGGAAACTCCAAACACAACCACTCTTTTCTAAAGTTTTTAACTCATCACGACTCGACAGTTTGCTGTTGACTGTATCTGGGGCAATAGGTTCACCCGCTAGTTAGGTTGTAACAGGGATTATAGACTCGCCCTTAGCTACCTCGTAAACTGTCGCCTCAGTAGTTGAATGGACATGGTTGGAAGGAATTAAATCGTAAAAACCCTTATAGTGGGCGATGTATTGAAAATAGACATAGGCTATGGTCTCGCGGACGTTTTTGTAGAACCTTTCATGCAGAACAATTCTTACACTCATAGTATTTAGATATTTTTAACGATTTGCCCGCTTACAAAGCACTCGGACGCCAGTTTTTTTCGGACTTTTACACTGAAATCGTTATTGCTCGGCTTTCTTTGATCATAAATAAATTATTTTCTACAGAAATCATCCTCGAGATATCCTTTACAGAATGGTGAAAACCGCATCAAAATCCATCCATTGGTTCTCGAGTTTACCCGTAACATCCAAGAATCGAGGACTTTGTTTTATACTAAGTAGAGATATAGGGCACTTGAAAATAACAAGAGATTTATTCCCACTTTACCGACAAAGAAAACCAAACAATAAGATATAAGCTGAAAAGTGCTGAAAGTATTTGAATTTTCTGGTAGGTGGGATTTCTCTCTATCAACTAGAACTAAAGCTAGGAATATACACTATCTTCAAATTTAATTAAAAAAATTATTGACTAAAATTCAAATATACTACAATAAATGGAACAAAACTCCAATTAGGTATTTTTAGGTACTCGCAAATCATTTAGGTTCATTCGGAAAAGTATTAAAGTAGACTATTCTTGTATTCAGAAGTAAGGAAACACATAGGTAAAATAACTAAGAATCCGGTTCCTAATAATAACTGCGTTGATGTCCACCACTACACCCCTAGGTATCAGTGACATCTGGTAGCGAGAGTTGAAACTATTTGAAATTGAACGGAACTTGTAGCTCACCTTATGGGTGTCCGCTTGAAGCAGCTACAGTTTCTGGCAAGCCGAACATGTCCTCGGACACTCCCGGCACTAAACGGCATTTGCCAAATAAATAAATAAATAAATAAATAACTACACCTCGCTCAATTATCAAAAGGCCCGCGGACGAAAGCTTTTTGTGACAAGTGGTATTTCTGCAATGCCTTATCAGGCGTCTGAGGCAGAATGCCCGCTCACCGAATGTTTTTTTTTTTTTTTTTATATTGGATTTGGCAGCTGTCTCCCCGTGCCGCCCCTTCCTTACACTTCTGGCAATCTATCTATCTATATATATATAAAGCACAAAGTTTGTCTGTCTGTCTGTCTGTTTGTCTGTTATGTATACAAATCTACACCGTTTCACCGATCTGAACCAAAATTTGTATACTTACCCTTTGGAACCCTGCGGGTAACCCTGTCAAATTTAAATTTCGGACAGACCGCCCCATTCCCTGCATTTAGGCCCTTTTGCACAAACCTACACCGTTTCACCGATCTGCACCAAAATTTGTATACCTACCCTTTGGAACACTGCGAGTAACACTGTCTACTTAAAATTTCGGACAGACCACCCCATTCCGTGCATTTAGGCCCTTTGATCCAAATCTACACCGTTTCACCGATTCGAACCAAAATGTGTATACTTACCTTTTGGAACCCTGCGAGTAACACTGTCTGCTTGAAATTTCGGACAGACCATTCCATTCCCTGCATTTAGGCCCTTTGGCCCAAATCTAAACCGTTTCACCGATCTCAACAAAAATTTGTATATTTACCCTTTGGAACACTGCGACTAACACTGTCTGCTGTAAATTGCGGAGAGGCTACTCCATCCCCTGCATTTAGGCCCTTTGGCACAAATCTACACCGTTTCATCGATCTGAACCAAAATTTGTATACTTACCCTTTGGAACCCTGCGAGTAACACTGTCCACTTAACATTTCGGACAGGCCACCCCATTTCCTGCTTTCAGGCCCTTTGGTCCAAATCTACACCGTTTCACCGATCAGAACCAAAATTCGTATTCTTACCCTTTGGTACCCTGCGAGAAACACTGTCTTCTTGGAATTGCGGACAGACCACCCCATTCCCTGCATTTAGGTCCTTTGGTACAAATCTACACCGTTTTACCGATCTGAACCAAAATTTGTATACTTACCCTTTGGAACCCTGCGAGTAACACTGTCCACTTAAAATTTCGGACAGACCACCCCATTCCCTGCATTTAGGTCCTTTGGCACAAATCTACACCGTTTCACCGATCAGAACCAACATTAGGATACTTATCCTTTGATACCCTGCGAGTAATACTGTCTGCTTGAAATTGCGGACAAACCACTCCATTCCCTGCATTTAGGCCCTTTGGCACAAATCTACACCGTTTCACCGATCAGAACCAAAATCTATATACTTACCCTTTGGAACCCTGCGTGTAACACTGTCTGCTTGAAATTGCGGACAGACCACTCCATTCCCTGCATTTAGGCCCTTTGGCCCAAATCTACACCGTTTCACCGATCTCAACCAAAATTTGTATATTTACCCTTTGGAACACTGCGAGTAACACAGTCTGCTTGAAATTGCGGAGAGGCCACTCCAACCCCTGCATTTAGGCCGTTTGGCACAAATCTACACCGTTTCACCGATCTGACCCAAATTTTACATACTTACCCTTTGGAACCCGACAAGTAACACTGTTCACTTTAAATTTCGGACAGACCACACTATTCCCTGCTATTTGGCCCTTTGCCACAAAACTACACCGTTTCACCGATCTCAAATAATTACCCTTTGCAACTCGACGAGTAACACCTTCCACTCGAAATTTCGGACAGACCACTCCATTCCTCGCATTTAGGCCCTTTGGCACAAATCTACATCGTTCACCGCTCGAAAACAAAACGTGTATACTTACCCTTTGGAACCCGATGAGTAACACTGTCCACTTGGAATTTCGGACAGACCACTCCATTCCCTGCATTTTTAGGCCCTTTTGCACATATCTACATCGTTTCACCGATCTGAACCTAAATTTGTATACTTACCCTTTGGAACCCGACGAGTATCACTGTCCACTTAAAACTTTGGACAGACAACTCCATTTCCTGCATTTAAGTCCTTTGACAAAATCTACCCTGTTTCACCGATCTGAGCCAAATTTTACATACTCACCCTTTGGAACCCGACGTGTAACACTTTCTTCATGACATTTCGGATAGACCATTCCATTTACCGCATTTAGGCTCTTTGGCAACAATCTACTTAGTTTCACCCATCTCAACCAATCTTTATGTAAGTTACTTACTCTTTGGAACCCGACGAGTAACACTGTCTGCTTGAACTTTCGGACAGAGCACTCCATTCCCTGTATTTAGACCCTTTGTCACAAATCTACATCGTTTCACCAATCTGGATCAAAATTTTTATACTTACTCTTTGGAACCCAACGAGTATCACTGTCCACTTTAAATTTCTGACATACCTCTCCATTCCCTGCATTTAGCTCAGGAATCACTCGGGGTTGCCAGCTTCCTAACTCACCCGCCATGAGCCCTTAAGGGTGTACCAGAAATCGTGGGGCTACACACACCCTGCCTCTTTGAGGGCCTTGAGCAGAAGACAGGAGATATAATGAAACGGAATAGAAGGCAGACCCCTCGAAGAATGAGGGCATCAGGAAAGATGAGACAACGGCCAATTAAGCGGGAAATTGAAAGACTCCCTAGCCCTCGGATGCCCTAATACAGTCGGGGTCGGAAGAGAACAAGAGTTGACCAAGGGAGGCCGACAGGAAAGAGAACTGAAAGGAGCCTGGCTCCAGGAAGTAGAAGCGATGTCAGTCTCAGCTGGGGTCCGGTGGTCGCCAACCCACGTCCCACAAGTTGTGAGACTCTGGGGGGGGGGGGCAGTTGTGAGAATAGCTTGCTGATTCATCGCGAGGTGACATGAGATGACTTTCCAGAGCTGTCTATACTGATGCCAGCACAGAGCCGTTGCTCAAGCCACTGTGGTGTTGCGAAAGACTGAGTGATTCCCCGGCCAATCTAAATACGACGGGGAACCCCGAACGTGTGTCATCATATTTCGTCATCATCTACGATCATCTCAGGTTCGTGCAGCTTGGACCCATTTTCTTTTCCGAGCAGTACGCCATAAGCTCTTTCACTAGACGCATCGAGTACAGGCCTAAGCCAGAAAATAAGGTTGAGACTTTGGAAGACATCGAAGCTGGACATCTGAATTACCTATATCAGTTGTAAATTACAGCATGTTCGTTTAGTAGTCATTTTTTCATTACCTTATTATTATCATCATCATAAGTGCAAATGACCTAGATGTTACGCGCATCATATCACTAATCACCGCCGCATAAAGTCTTTCTCGACTGTGATTTTTAAAATATTTATTTTTATTACAGTACATTGTGTACATTATAAGTTGAAGTGTCAATTCAATACAGGTAGTAGTTTCCCTCATCATCCTCATCATAAGGGCAAATGACCTAGATGTTACGCCCATTACACCATTAATCACCACACACAATAAGTCTTCCTCGCCTGTGAATTTTGAAATATGTATTTCTATTACGGTAGTTTGTAAGTTTGACGTGTCAATTCAACAGTAGTTTTCATTATCATCCTTATCAAAAGGGCAAATGACCTAGATATTACGCCCTCATTGTCTTTGGGGGGGGGGGGGAATGACCTAGATTTTGTCCATTATATTTCTAAGGAGACTTTGATACATTATCATCATTCCACCGGGCGAAGCCGGGTACTACTGCTAGTACACAATATTAGAACTGTTATGTATTAATTAACGGTACGCTATCACGCTGCAGGCAGTGTTCATAACGATCACGCAAATTATAAACATAGCCTGGAACATGGGTTGCTGCAAATTCTAGAAAAACAAGACGATCCTCTGACGTAATGCTGGCACGTAAAATGGAGGTCCCGTGGCTCATGATGGTTGGTTGGTTGGTTCTTAAGTTTAGGGGCTGCGACAACGCGGTCATGTAGCCCCGTGTAGCCTACTTTGGGTGTGTGTAGAATCTGTCTGATAACCGGTGTTAATTGTGATGACTGTATTATTGTGTGTTATCTGTTTATTTTATTATTATTATTTAAGTACTGCAACTTAGAATTTTTCAAATAGTTCCTACTTTTGCCACCAAGCACCACCGTCAACGATTACTAGGCCAAGTTCAGAACTTAGCTACTAGACACTACCGCAGTCGGCTCTTGGCAACGAACGTAGAAACCTAAGAGCGTTGTTTACATTCTTAACCTATCCAATTTAGCTTCACACAGGTGCAATTAGTGGAAGGTTCTTTAACATGCCTTAAATCTATGACATGGGACCGCCGGCTTTACTTCCCTTCCGAAGGAAGGCATACTGAGGGATTTTTTACGCTCTTAAAAAATCCGACGGCTTCGGCCGGGTTTGAACCCGCTATCTTGGGCATAGAAGCTCAGCATGCTACCGACTACGCCACCGAAGCCGCCGATGACGAAATTAACGGTTACGTAAAACTACAAGCTTCGTTCGATAAGGAGTAAAATCTTCGCACGGGCTCACTAGTAAATGATTATTGTGATAGTCTCATCTCTGTAGATTTTCGATTCGTAAATGAATCCTTTAAGGACAAAATTCAAAATTGTTATACTCTGACTTCTCCGGTGAACCACGATCACGTCATTCTCTCATCGCTGTCTAATCTTATCCTAATGAAAACTAGTCAGAGGTCACCTGACACTAGAGCTCGAGCCAGCCGGGAAGGCGATGCGCAGAACACAACGCTACCATTATGTCATGCATCACTTCCATCCCACCAATCACAGTCATTCTGTCTTGAGAATCTGAGCTAGTGTGTTGTCAGGAAAGCGAAGTGTAAGGCACCGTGAAAGAGACAGGCTCGATGAGGTAAGCGATGGTGTTGCCATACCGGAGGAACTCACGGCAGCAGCCTGCGGTGTGGGGACTCGGACATGGTGGACCTGTTGCAACAGTGGACATATATCTCTTTCTCTCTGGGCAAAAATCCCAGAGAGCCGGCCGCCTTCCGGGCTGACGCGATCTCTAGGTGCCTTGATCTAGAATCACAAGTAAGGCTCGGAAACATGGACTATGACCGTGTCAGAAGAGCGCACACCTGCTCGCTTATTGCAATGCACACTGACGATTTCGACTGCCTACAGCCCACACATGTGGCCTTCACCCTGTCAAGGACACCGTGCTGCCAACTAAACTGCTGATGCTAGTTCTGGCAGAAGGTCGTAGTCACTGCGGAGAACATTTCCTGGCGCTCTGTATAAATGTTTTTTTTTTTTTTTCATAAGCCCGGACGCTCCACCACGGATCACATTTTTACATTAAGACAATTAGTGGAAAATACTACGAATTCGAACGTGAATTGCATCTTGTATTTATTGATTTCCGTCAAGCATACGATAGCATTAAACCAAGCTACACTGTGGAAAATAATGCCAGAGATATCCATTCCACGGAAGTATATCAGGTTAATACAGGCCTGTTATACGGACTCAAGCTGTCAAGTTCGATTTGCCAATCAGTTATCAGCACCATTCATTATACGGAATGGACTACGGCGAGGAGACCCCTGGCACCAGTTCTCTTCAACATCGCCCTGGAGAGTATGAGGCGTGCATTCAGACGTCACAGGGAAATTGAGTTGATTGGCTTTGACACGATTTTTGCATTTGCGGATGATATCGTGATTATGGGATCAGGTGTTCGAAGACACAACTAGATTCCTCACAGAAGCAGGGAAGGTTGGTCTGGTAGTCAATGACTCAAAAACAAAATATATGAGGGTGTCTCGTCGGCCGAACAATCTTAATAGCATCAATATTGGTGGGCATAATTTTGAGATGGTAGAGGATTTCAAATATTTAGGATTGGTCTTTTCAAACAGGAATGAGATAGCAAAGGAAGTACAGCAAAGGATAACTGCAGCGAATCGTGTTTTCAATAGCTTGAACAATCTTTTCAAATCACGCGTGATTTCATATGAAAATAAAGTACATATCTACATGACCTTGGTGAGACCTGTGGTCCTATATGACTGTGAGACCTGGGCCACGCCTCAAACGCTTGAAGAACAACTCTGCGTTTTTGAAAGGAAGGTCTTGCGGAAACTATATGGCCCACTATATAATGCAGAAGCAGGAAGGTAAAGAAGATCTCACAATGACCTTTATCAACGCTTTGGGAAGACGAGCATCAGCCGGTTTCTGGAGAGGAGGAGGTTGCAATGGTTGGGACTTGTCATTCGAGCTGAGGATTCCATATCCAATCGTGTTTTCAACTCGACACCAACTGGGAGACGCCCGAGAGGCCACCCTTGAACAAGATCGAGCGATAATGTCACAGCAACTGTGGAGGATGCAAGGGACAGAAAAAGATGGAAGACCATCTGCGACCGATACTTGTGAAAGTGTCTCAGTCCCTGCTGTTGTAATGCCTGTGTTGTTTTGTATGTGAGTTTTTGAATTATGCTCTTATTGTCTGCCCTGGGTCTTAATGGCATATCAATGCAATAAATGATGATGATGATGATGATGATGATGATAAATAATAATAATAATAATATCGTGAACTCAAAATGCGGAAAGCATATGGGAAAACCGCAAACATCTACAACAAAAAAATGCCTGAGCATTAACACTAAAATTCGATATTACGTGACGGTCATCAAACCCGAAACACTCTACGCCAGTGTGACCTTAAACCTCAATTATAAAGGGGATCTTGAAAACATCAAGAAAGCTGAAAGGAAAATCATCCGAAAAATTCTTGGCCCAAGACTTACAGATGAAGGATATCGTTTACAATCTCACAAGACCACAGAAAAATATTCAAATATTGAAACCGATTTCCGTAAACGACGCTTGAAATTTTATGGACACATTATGAGGCTAGATGACAACCGATTAACAAAGAAAATATTGATGTACTCACAAAAATTAAAGACGACAACGGTTTGGATTAAACAAGTCCAAACTGATCTCAATAACGCCAACATCACACCCACAGATATCGAAGACCGCAAAACTTTCAGACATAAGAGCGACATGATGAAAGAATTCTGGAAGAACAAGAAAAATAACAGCAACAGATCATAACTTGCTTTACGTGATCTTGTATGGGTCGAAACTTACTAAATAAATAAATAATAATATCGTGTGGCCTCGGGTGCCGGGTGCAAGCTTTGTTAATTGACACCCAGAGGGCAGCTTGCGTGTCGAATTTAATGCTCCTTGGAGCGTTATGAATGTCAAGGAGGTTAGATAGCCTATCTAAGCTCCTTGGCGCTATACCGCTTTCTAGTGGAGAAATGAGGAACTTTGTGTTGGCGGAAAATCCCGAGATTAATTTTGGCATTATGAACTCGGCCTACTGAATTCAAATGGGTTCTTTAACATGCCTACAACGTATGACATGAGTATCGTGATTTTTGTCGCCTTTAAAAAATCACTTACCATGGCCAGGAGCGAACCTGCAATCTTGGGTTTGGTAGTCCGACACTATAACCACAAACCTACCGTGGCAAGCAATAATAATAATAATAAAAATCGTATGGTCTTGGGTGCCAGGTGCCAGCTTTGTTATTTGACACCCAAAGGGTAGCTTGCCTGTCGAATTTCGTTGTTCCTTGAAGCACTATGAAAGTCAAGGAGGTTAGATATCTAAGCTCCTTGAACACTATAGCGCTTTCTATTAGAGAAATTAGGAACTTTGTGTTGACGGAAACTCCCGAGATTAATTTTGCCATTATGAAGACGGCCTACTGAATTCAAATGGGTTCTTTGATATGCCAACATCGTATGACATGGTGTCATAATTTTTGCCGCCTTTCAAATATCACTTACCACGGCCAGGAGCGAACCTGCAGGCTTGGCGTTAGTAGACCGACACGTTGACCACTCACCCACCGTGGCAAGCATGATGATGATGATAAGCCAACACTAATTGAGGGTATTTCTATGACTGACTTCTGTCACTTCTCTATTACTCTCCCAACAAATCAAGCGAAAGCAAATAGGGAAATAACAAGAAACGTTAAAAGTGGAGATCTAAGCAAAAAACAAAATGATTTAAAAAACATCCAGTTCAACATTGTATTCTAAAAACTATCCGCAAATTTACTCTGAACATTATCCGCAGTTTATCCGCTATCCACACAGCCATGCAAACTCTATCCGCATCCGCGCAGAGCGTTATTCATGAAAGCTGCGCGAAATCAAGTACAGTACTGTATATTTTAGCGCATACCGTATTAATCGCTAGTATTTAATTAGCGAGTCATAGACTCACAGACTCTGTCTACAACACTGACATTAATCTTTGTTAAAAGTTAAGTACACACATTCATGCGAGATAATTAAACCATTTATGTCATGTACTTTGTCACGTTAAAATGATGAAACACAGGTGTACATTTCATAACCTTGAGGGCATGTAAAGAATGACTTATGACTAAAATTTTAATAACGAAGATCCTTGTTCAATATTGCCCATTAATATTCAACAGAAAAGTATTAATCATTAGATATTCATGTAGTAATTTACTGCACTCTGAAATATATACCATTTATGTACGGAAAATAGAAAGGCCTTTAGTACAAAATTCTCCTTGAAGCGATCATACATTTTGATAGCAATAGAATGCTTTTCAGTAGGTCAACATGATACTGCCCACAAATTTCGTAATTTAATAATTGAAAATATGTTTGTACTTACGTGTAAACTTATCCGCCGTACCTTAGGTGAACAGTTCTGATGATGATCACCTGATGATCGAAACCTGCCATCAATTAAATAACCCCGCCATCTCTTTGCGTTATTTAAGTGATATACTGTACATAACATAATATCGTATGGCTTCGGGTGCCAGTTGGAAGCTTTTTTAATTGACGCCCAGAGGGAAAATTGCATGTCGAATTTTACCGCTCCTTGAAGCGCTATGAAAGTCAATGAGGTTAGATAGCTAAGCTCTTTGACACTATAGCGCTTTCTAGTAGAGAAATGTGGAACTTTGTGTTGGCGGAAAATCCCGAGATTAATTTTGCCATTATGAACACGGCATATTGAATACAAATGGGTTCTTTAACATGCCAACATCGTATGACATGCGTATCGTGATTGTTGTCGCCTTTCAAAAATCACTTACCACGGCCAGGAGCGAACCTGCAAGCTTGGTGTTGGCAGTCCGACACGATAACCACTCACCCATAAAATATTCATGAAATATTTCTTTTAGGTTATGATGTTTAACTGTTTGTACTCCCCGCCTAATGAAATGGGGCACAATCTTGTTGACCGACTGAAAAGCATTCTATGATATAATATTAGGTGACATTGAAAAATGCCTCCTAAAACTTCATATATTTCCAGTAAGAATTGAAAATGGGATCGCAATCGAAATTCAAACCTGAACCTACCGCTGTCACCACGGAGCCCCGGGTTTGATTTCCAGCTCTGATAAAAAATTTAATTCTGGTCTGAGGTTTGGAACGGGTTCCACTCAGCCTCGTCATGCAACAATGAGAAGAGGTGGGTTCCCACCTCAGCCATACTGAAAGTGGTTTTCCATGGTGTCCCACTTCCACTCCAGTTGAATGCCAGGATGGTTCCTAACTTAAGGCCAAGGCTAAGTCCAAGTCCTTCCTAATCCTCACCTGAACTGCTATGCCCAAGATCGCGGGTTCAAACCCGATCTACCACTACAATTGAGTCGCCCGGTTGTAAAACTCGTTTATCCACTGGTGAACGAGAATCATTTTCATGAGAAACGTTTCTCTGGGCTTTGCCTCGCGTATCTTTTGTGTTTTGTTGTTTTCTACTTTTTCTTTTTGCTTTGTGTTTTTGGTGTTTGCTTTGTGCTTTTGCTTTTGAATTTTACTTTTTGCTTTTCTTTCTTGGTTTTGGTTTTGTGTTTGTTTTCTGATTTTGCCTTTTTTTTTGAATTTTGCTTTTTGCTTTGTGTTCCTTGTTTTTTGTCTTCTGCGTTTGCTTTTGTTTTTGAATTTTGCTTTTTGCTTCGTGTTTTTCTGTTTTTGGTTTTATATTTGTTTTCTGGAAAATCAAAATAAAACATAACAAAATAAAATAAACAAAACAAAATCAAAATAAAGCAAAACAAAATAAATAAACAAAAATAAAACAAAACAAAACTAAAAAAACATACCAAAAATTAAATAAAACATTTTAAACCAAAATAAAATGAAATAAATTGAAACAAAACAAAAAAGAAACAAAACAAAATATAATAAAGTAAAATAAAATAAACTTATTAAATAAATAATTTTACATGATCCTTATTCACAAGTGGATTAAACGAGTTTTGCAACTGGACGACTCAATTGGTAGTGTGTAGCTAAATTTGGAAGTTATTTGGCTAGAAACGGTCTATCAAGTTCAAACGTCGCCGATGGGTGTCAGTGACGTCTGGTAGCCAAAGTTGGAACTACTTGAAATTGAACTTGCCTAGTTTCATTCTATGTTATACCTTTCGAACATAATGGCATCACAGTATTTATTTATTTATTTATTTATTTATTTATTTATTTATTTATTTATTTATTTATTTATTTATTTATTTATAGATTTTAGTGCCGGGAGTGTCCGAGGACATGTTCGGCTCGCCAGAGGCTGTAGCTGCTTCAAGCGGATACCCATAGGGTGAGCTACAAGTTCAGTTCAATTTCAAGTAGTTCCAACTTTCGCTACCAGATCTCACTGATACCTAGTGGTGAACGTTAGAACTTTGATAGAGCGTTCCAACGAAATCTAACCTAGAAATTTAGTTTCGCACAAGTTTCGTCTGTGGAAGGATCTTTTACATGCCATAAATCTATGACATGGGACAGCCGGCTTTACTTCCCTTCTGAAGGAAGGCATACTGAAGGATTTTAACGCTCTTAAAAAATCCGACGAATTCGGCCGGGTTTGAACCCGCTATCTTGGACCCAGCAGTTCAGCATGCTACCAACTACGCCACTGAAGCCGCATCACGGTAATTCCAGTGTAGATATTCGAAACGCCGCGCCGCGGCAAAGAGCACAGAATTCACCCGACAGAAGACGACTGTAAGTGCAGGTGGCTAGGTCCAGCGCCATACGTGTTCATTCGAGCTTGGCCGTGCTACGAGAGATGGAAGTTGGTTGGTTCCTTAGTTTAGGGGCTGCGACAACGCGGTCATGTAGCCCCATGTACATTGGGTGTATATAGAATGTGTCTGATAACCGGTGTTAATGGTGATGGCTGTATTAGTGTGCGTTATCTGTTTTTCATTCAAGAAAGGACTGCAGACGATAATTTCAAGTACTGTAGTTGTTACTTTCGCTACCAAATGCTACCGTCCACGACATCTACCTGTGAACTTGGTTACTACTCGATGCCATTGCAAACAGCGCCCGGTGACGAACGTTGGAACTTAAGATCATTAATCAAACCTAACCTACAAATTTTGCTTCACACAAGTTTAGTTTGTGGAAGGTTCTTTTACATACCATAAATCTATGACATGGGACCGCCGGATTTACTTCCCCTCCGAAGGAAGGCATACTGAGGGATGTTTAACGCTCTAAAAAAATCCGACGACTTTTACCGGGATTGAACCCGCGACCTTGGGCATATAAGCTCAGCATGCTACCAACTACGCCACCAAGATGGATGTAAGGAGATTGAAACAACGATCATTCGTGAAAATTGCTTTTCTCGGTGGAAGAAATTCTACACAGTGTCATGCAGTACTACAAGTCCAGCCGCCGAGTGTCCAGCTGTGACATTTCTCATGAGAGAGGGAGACAGCGTTGCCGGTTCTGTACCGCGAAATATAAAACAAACGTGCACTACATAAAATATTTCACATGTTTTTAAATGAATTATGACGAACCACTGACCATATTACTAAAGTAATATGCCTACTCACAGTTAACCGGTAATTGTGCATACACAAGACAATAAAACAACAAACCTGCACTAACACAAAGAGCAACAGAAGTGAGCCCTTGCAAAATCGAGCTAAATATTTAAAGACCGGCTTACCGGGAAAACCGCTGATTGGTACAGGTGACAACATTCTTCATGGTAGTAAGGGACTTCGCCAACATAGGCGGAATTTCACTGCGATCGAAGAATTTAGGTTTTGTAACCGCATAATGTCGCAATAACAAAATCATGCATAACATTGCAAATGGAGTGTGGGACTTCCACGTTACATAGTGAAGACGCTAGAGAAGAATTACAATGATGGCAAGTTTCAAGGTTCTATTAACAGCTTCTCACTGCCGTAAGTTGGCTATATTGTTCTCTTTACCCCCTCTTCTCCCACCATCGCCAAACGTCAGAGCCGGACACTCGCCGGCTGGACTGTACTATATGTGAAGCTGTCGGTGATTACCGAACAATTGCACGTTCGGTGGAGACTTCCCTACTTGGACGTGCAGCAACAGCAGACTCACCGCGAAGTGAGTGCCCCTTGTCTGCCCAAACTGGCATGTCCGTGTCTGTTATTGAACAGTGTTTCAATGCTTGGGAATGGTGCCCTGTATGTTAATTAATTGATTTGTCTTCCATTTGTACTAGTGAAAAACAAATTTACACGGAGTTCCATTGTGTGGTTTTCTTTTGTCCCTTTGCCGTTAACTCCAATACACGAACCCAATTTTCTGTTGGCATTGAGATATCACACGGCCTTAACGGTTAAATGCACATCGTGGATTTTCCATGCTGCAGCATTATCGAAAGATATAACATAGTTGCCATGACTTGGAATGACCCTCGTATAACGTAAGGCTTAAACGTTATTAACAACTAGCTATTTTACCCGGCGTTACCCGGGAGGTGTATTTACATGTTATAGAAAGATGCATGTCAATATATTACGCAAGGTATATTCACTTTGCCCCTAAGTGAGTTTAAAACATAGTTCTCCAGGGCTCTGAAGTTAATCAAGTGCAATATTAACTCACTGTAAATCTAGGCGAAGGGTATTGTGGATTACAATAACGTAGTAGAGAATGCAACAATAACAAAAAGCGCTGTATATGCACATTTCTCAAGGACCTAGTCTCACAATTACAGTACTTTCCTGATAGTCTTTTTGTTGTTGTTGTAATGGGTGTAATTTAGACGTCTTGTTCACATAATTCTCTTTCATTTTTAAATTGTTGCATCTACCTTTTTGAAAGGAAACAATATTTAAATCTTATATATTTAAATTATTCAATATTAGGAATATAAAGTCATCATTCTGGAGTCAAATATACTTACGATTTTAACCCCGCACAAATTGTGTGATTAGTGAGAAATGGCTTATTCATGTACATAAGGCAGTGTGTAGTCTACTAGGTGTCGTTGACGGTAGCATTTGGTAGAAGAAGTAGGAACTGACTGTCTGTAGTCCTTACCTGAATTACATATAACACAAAATAATACAGCCATCACAATTAACACCCGTTATCAGGCAGATTCTACACACATCCTAAGTACACGGGGTTGCATGACCGCGATATCGTAGCCCCTAAACAGAGGATCCAACTAATCTATCTCACCTTGTTTAAGTAAATACAGCAACGTACAGGGTCTGGCATCATAACTTCCTTTTTTTTTACGTAATAAAACCCATTGTATGAATCAGAGAACTTTTATTTTTCTTTATACTGTAGGCGCATACATAAATTTTTGTTTTACTTAGTTTTGAAGATCAAATCAGGTAGGTGACGTCCCCCATTCTCCATACACTGAGTAAATCGCTTTCTGGCATTTTTTATGACTCTTGCCAGCATATCAGGCGTTATATTGGCAATTTCTTCCTGGACGTTGGTCCTCAAATCTTGTAGCGTCTTTGGACAGTTCATATAAAAAAAGGGATTAAAAAGAACCTATAGAAAAAATCACAAGGGGACAAATCAGGGGAGTGGGCTGGCCACTCCAAAGCACCCCTAAGTGAGATGAGGCCGAGAGACTCCAGTTCTTCGTCCTGTCACACTTCCAGTTCGTCTGAACGTAGTGAGACACGAAACAATTGATTTCCGGTCCAAGACAGGGGCCAACGGGGCTAAATTAAAGCGCCTCCGAAAGGCGCGCTGGGTTGCGATCACAGAACATCTGCTCGAAAAGTAGGCCTCCTCCCTGTTACAACGCATGATGGCGACTGAACTGTGTCGGGACAAAACTTTATAGTACCACCTCACGAACTAGACCACTAGCGCTCCGCTACGATATCAACCGACTGAATGGCGCGCATTTTAAAAAAGGAAGTTATGCTGCCGGACCCTGTATAATCCCAGTATAATGTCAAATGAGATGCATTGATTGAGAACACATTGGGCTTCTTTCTTAGCCTCTAAATTATTTCGTAAGATAGGTCAAAAGCTTGAAATGGCAGACTTGGAATATCAATACTTTACCAATCCGTATATAATTAATGAAGAGCCTGTATGCTTAAATCCTTTTCTAATCAAAGCGGCTTCAAGTTTATTTAGACACCATATACTTTGAGCTAACCTCTTTACTTTCCACCACGTCGTGTTACTGTCTAATGTTTAATATTTTATGGGTGTAGCAAAGTCCAAAAACGCAAATAGACGGTAGTAAGAAATGAAATAACGTCAGTGCTAGTTCTGAAAAAAGACGTAAATATAAATGGAGCGCTACTGTGAAAAGATCCTGTAAGCGTCTGTGTGTTGAATGGGCAGGCAGTTTAAAGCAGCCAGGAGGGATGCGATCCAGCTGGCAGTGAAAATGGTGCTGCAAACTATCTTGTCTTATGTTAAATAAACAGGCAGTTTAAAGCTATTATCAAAGAGAACAAAACATATCTACAAAGGCATTACATATGCCAGTTCCAAGTACCGATGATAGATGTCGCATTCAACACTACTCTTGGTCCCCCACAGGAGTGTGCTTTCATTTCCCGAGTTTACGTGAGACAGAGTTAGGTGAGATGATTGTCTTACGTGATTTCCGGCGATAACTTTGTTCCGGACACAAACACTCCTTCGTCTGTTGTGTGTAGTCGTCATTTTGAGAGTCCCGCACCGTAGTTGTGATCGTTTAATCGTGCACCACGGTTGCGAGGGCAGCTGTAGCAAGTCCAGACATCGTAGGTTCGAACCTATCCAGAGTGTGGTTTTTCTACACTCTGTCCTGGCAAATGCTGGGATAGTACTTGACCAATGCTAGTAATGCACATGATAGGGACTTCTTTGCCTCTGATACCTACGATGATATCCAATTAACTACGAATTCAACCGTCCGGTGCATATTCATAAGTTATCCCTTCAATAATGGGTATCATAACGTTTTACTTGTGCCGGGCTTCCTTCTGTCATCTTTCCTGTTGACCACCCTTGGTCACCTCTCGTTCACTTACGACATTACGACACTCCCACTCCTTCAGGGGCTCACAACTTGTGGGACGCTGGTTAGCGATCAGGGGACCCCAGCTGACTTCACGATTGCCTCCACTTAATTGTGCCGGGGTCCTCTCTGGCATATTTACTGTCGGCCTTCCTTGGTGAACTCTCGTTCTCTTCCGACCCTGACGGTATTAGGATATCCGAGGTCTAAGGAGTCTTTCAAATTCCCGCCTTAATTGGACCTTGTTTCATCTTTCCTGATACCCTCATTCTTCGAAGGGTCAGATCTCTTGGATTTTCTTTTCATCATATCTCCTCCCTTCTGCACGAGGTCATAAACAAGGCAGGGTGTGTGTATCCCCTCCACTGGAGGTGCTAAACCCTCAAGGGCTCACGGCGGTTGAGTTTGGGAGAATACCTGAGCTGGATCTGTTTTTTCCCTTTTTCCTGTGATTCTGGGGCGGTCTCCCTCCTATTTCCCTTCCTATCTGCCTTTCATGGCACACCTTACCAAATCCGTCAATTCTGATTTTTTTAGGGTTGAGAGCATTTCATTTACCCGCATTTTATTTCCCTTATTCCTTCCTTTTTGTCCTTTTGTTCTTCTAATCCGTAATTTGGTTGTAAGTTGTAGTTATTTTTAGTTCTAGTATTCATTTTATCATCATTCCTCATTTTCATCCCTAAGAATTAAGAGGCTTATAGCCTCCATGTTATGCCCTTTAACATCAACTATCATCATCAAATTACAATTTCAGCAATATCTTTTACGACAATGAAAACTGAAAGTCTGGGTTAAATCGTATTCACAGTGGAAAGAATTTATTGTATGAAATGTTTGGATTGCATTTCTCAGAACTGTAATCCTCTCCACTCATTAATCTGACCGCAGCAGTGATCTTCCCAGCGTCATTGCAGAGAAATTGGTATCACCGATTACGAATACTATTGCGGAAGCCGAAATATCGGTTGCTTCCAAATAACTTCTGTACTAACCAGTCAGCAGGAAATTTCATTAAGTTTTATATAAATCAAGTGAACCTAATGGAATTCTATTTTACTAAGGTGCAAAGGTAGGCTATGTTTAGTTTCTGTCATTTATTATCACGCTATTGTATTTTGTGGCCGGCCAGGTGGTGATGGGGTAGCATGCCTACCTCTCACCCGATTCCCGGCTCCGTCAAGGATTTTAGAAACTGACGTGAGGGCTGGAACGGGGTGCACTCAGCCTCGTGAGGACAATTGAGTAGCTGTCTGACAGTGAGGTAACGCCCCAATCACGAAAACCAAGATTAACGGCCGAGGGGACCCGATGCGCTGATCACGCATCACCCCAATATCTGAAGGCTAAATGGCTGGGCAGCGGTCGCTTGATAAGCCTAGGCCCTTCATGGGCTGTAGTGCCAGGGGTTATTATTATTATATTATTTTTTGATATAATTTGCATTTTGATATTGCGGAAATTGTTGTTGTTGCTTGAGTCTTCAGTCTTTTGACTGGTTTGATGCAGCTCTCCATGCCTCCCTGTCCTGAGCTAATCGTTTCATCTCTACATAGCTACCACACCCTACATCCGAGGCAATCTGTTTAACATATTCTTACCTTGGTCTACCCCTACAGTTCTTGTCCTCGACCCTTCCTTCCATAACTAAGCTTGCTATTCCTGAGTGTCTTAGTATGTGTCCTACCAACCTATCTCTTCTCTTCATTAGCAGTCGCCAGAAACATCTCTCCTCTCCCACTCGTCTTAATACCTCTTTGTTTGTAACCCTATCTACCCATCTGATCTTCATCATTCTCCTGTAACACCACATTTCAAATGCTTCAATTCTCATCTTTTCTGCTGCACCAATAGTCCAGGTTTCACTTCCATAGAGCGCCACGCTCCAGACAAAGGCTTTCAAAAATGACTTCCTAATACCTAAATCTATATTCGATGTCAGCAGATTCCTTTTTTGTAGAAATGCTTTTCTTGCCTGAGCCAACCTACTTTTTATATCCTCTTTGCTTCGTCCATCACTGGTTATTCTGCTTCCTAAGTAACGGAAGTCTCCTACTTCCTTCAGCTTTTCACCTGCCAATTTGATCTCCATAGAGGTTTCTGATTTATTTCGGCTGCATTCCAGTATTTTTGTTTTACATTTATTAATTTTCATCATGAATTCTTTCCGTAAGACGGAGTCCATACCATTCAAAAACTCATTCAAATCCTCAGGCTTGTCGGCCAAGATGACGATGTCATCAGCAAATCTCAGAGTTGAAATTATTTCTCTGCGGAAATTATATTTACAAATAGTGTCAAGTCTTTGTTAATCTAAACTGAGTTGACAGTGATGTGTGAGCAGTTGAGTAACTAACGGAATTTCTTGTAAAGTACCTCATTTTCTATACCGGTAGTGCAGAGCGCAACTGGCATCCAGTCGGCCGTGTCTCGACTTGAGCTATGTTGCCATGGAAACGATCTGCCTTGCCATTCCTTCATGAGTATATTTTGTGAATTTATTATGCTTTGCTGGAAGCCTCCGTGGCTTAGGCGGCAGCACGCCAGCCTCTCACCGCTGGGTCCGTGGTTCAAATCCCGGTCACTCCATGTGAGATCTGTGCTGGACAAAACGGAGGCAGACAGGTTTTTCCCCGGGTACTCCGGTTTTCCCTGTCAAAATTTCATTCCAGCAACACTCTCCACTATCATTTCATTTCATCTGTCATTCATTTAATCATTGCCCCAGAGGAGTGCGTCAGGCCTCGGCAGCCGGCACAGTCCATATCCTCGCCGCTAGATGGGGGCTTCATTCATTCCATTCCTGACCCGGTCGGAGACTGGAAGCAGGCTGTGGATTTTCATTATGCTTTGCTCGAGTGCAAAAGGGCCGAAATCAGAAGAATGAGAAAGACTATCGAAAATGCATGTAGGCAGCCGTTCCTTCTGGGTCCTAAACTATGTGTATGCAAAATTTGGTTGAGATTGGTGGAACGGTGTGGATTTGTATACGGAACAAATATACATAGGCTACCCACATACCCACATACATACATACAGACTTTCACTTTTATATATAAGTTGTATGAGAGATAAAGCTTGAAAAGTTAGTTCAACAACGGGAGTTATAAGAGTGGCGCAGTCGGCCGATGCACGGGCGACGGCCGAGTGGAAAATCCACGCGCGACGGCGCTGATATATAAAATATAACCCTGTAGGTTTGATCGGGCAAGGAAAGCATTTCTACAGATAAGAAATATGTTGACATTAAATATAGATATAGCCTAGGTGCCAGAAAATAATTCTTGAAAACCTTTGTCTGGAGCGTGGCGGTCTATGGAAGTGAAACATGGACTATTGGTGCAGCAGAAAAGAGGAGAATAGAAGCGTTTGAAATGTGGTGTTACAGGAGAATGTAGTGGATCAGATTGGTAAATAAATTAAAAATGAAGAGACATCAAGACGATCGGGAAAGGAGATATCTTTGTGGCTGCTGCTAATAAAGAGAAGAGATAGGTTGGTAAGACACATGCTATGACACCCAGGAATTGCAAACTTAGTTATGGAAGGAAGCGTCGAGGATAAGAACAGTAGGGGTAGACCAAGGTTAGAATGTGTTAAACAGATTGCCTCGGATGTAAGGTGTGGTAGCTATGTAGAGATGAAATTATTACCTCAGGACGAGGGGACATGGAGTGCTGCATCAAGCCAGTCAAAAGACTCAAACAACAATAGTTTTACGTGACACTAAACCTTGTGATCTAAGTCACCGAATTTCATTTTTACGTGCAGTGGACTAAAAACCATTGGATGTGACTTCTAATCTTCCAAAATTCTCACTCTGCCCTGGATTGATTGATTGATTGATTGATTTATTGATTTTATTTCCACGGCTACACGTAGAGCTTAAAAGCTCCTTTACAGTAGCGCCCTACATGAAATAAGATTAGGGCTTATAAAAATAAAACATTTCACTTACATTCACAATATTCACAAGACAGTAATAATACAATAATAATAATAATACCGTAATAATAATAATGGAGGTGGAATCATGGAAGTGATATGCGCAATACATTGGATTCACCAAGTGAATCCAACTAGCCTCTGTCACTCCAACTCCAACATGTAACCTACCAGAGGTGCCACTGTTAAGCCGAGCAACTTAGTGGAAGGTTGGGTAACCAATCCCAGCGGAAAACTAGGTCGGCGAGCCGATCAGTGTTGGGGGAAATGCAAAGATGGTTAACAGCTACAACGGCGGATGAGGAAAATAATTCCCAACGGCGAAGAAGGTGGAAGAACTATCTTTGATGCAACTTAAATCCATTAGAGTCTGTACTGGTATCCAGCGGCTAATGGTCAGCGTCTGTTAGCTCAGTGAGCTCGGCTGGAAACACGATGTTCCAAAGGCCTCAACAACCTCTGGTCCTATATGGTCCTGGCACTCCCCAGGCCAAACAATCAAGTACAAGCAAACATGAACTGTGCAAGCAATCACAACTCTACCCCAGGTGGTACCCAATCCACCCGTCCACAATCGGCAACTGGACTTTCGGATTCTGGGGAGTCCAGGCAAGCGCAGCAGAGAGAGTCGGAGATCTCTGGTAACCTTCCCTACAAACAGAAAACATTCATTGGAACACTAAACATTAATACCCTAATTCAAATTGGAAAATTATACAATCTCACGCAAGAAATCGACAGACAAAAAATTCTCATTCTTGCTCTTCAAGAAACTAGAATGACTGACAACGAAACTATGGACTATGGAAATTACCGCATTTTCAAGAGCAAAACATTACAGAGAGTCGCGAAAGGTGCACCAATCTTCGGAAAGGCAATTCTTGTCCACAAATCCATCATTAATTCTGTCAAAGAAGTCACACCGGTTAATGATCGAATTATGACCATGCGCATCCAGAGCGCCAACAAGAAATACACTCTTGCCAATGCTCATGCACCTACTAACATCGACAACAAGAAATATCCTGAAAATGTTGAAAAATTTCGGGGGAAAAACTGGAAAAAATTATGAGTAACATTCATCAATATGACGTGAAAATCCTGATGGGAGATTTCAATGCCCAACTTGGCAAAGAAAAAATCTATCGAAAAATCAATGGCAAAAGTTCTGCACACCAAAATACAAACAGCAATGCCACACGATTGGTAGACATTTGTCATCAATTCAATCTCAAAGTTACGTCTACGCATTTCAGGAAACCTGCACACAAACAGAAAACTTGGCGATCTCCCATTCAACATCTCGGTGAATACCAAATTGATCATGTTGCCATCTCCCATGCACACTATAGAACCATCCATGACGTTCAAGTCCGACGAGGGGCAAACATTGATTCAGACCATTATCTCACAAGAATCAAAATGAAATTTTCACCTGAGAGGATTCATAAAAAATGTATATTACATCCCAAAATTTGACACATCCAAAATTCAAGAAACAAAAATCGAAGAAGAATGGGATAAAGAACCAGTGAACAATTGGACAGACTTTTGCAGCAAAATTATCAGAAAAGCCAAAGAACTGATTCCATTAAAAAAGAAAGCAAAACACCCCTGGTGGGATTCCAACTATGATGAAGTCATTATTGAACGCCGAATCGCATTCCAAAAATACAATAGCCACAAATCTCCAGAAACTTTACTACACTTTCTCGGCGTCCGCAAACAGGCAACCAAAATTATCAGGACAACTAAACGTAATTTTATAACTAAGCAACTTCAGTCAATCGAGGATGACTTCAGGAATCACAAAAGTCGAGATTTTTATAAAACCTTCAGGAACAGAGTTAAAGGTTACACACCGCAAAATTTGACTCTCATGAAACAAGACGGAAGTCTCGCACTCACTAACCAAGAAAACTGTGAAGAACTAGCTTGTTATTTTTCTGACCTCCTCAATTGTCCTGAACCACCTGAGCAATTTATACACACAGTCCCAGAACACATACGACCCGAAGCCAAACCACCAACGCAAGAAGAAATCCATCTCCACATCAAAAAACTCAAGAACGGAAAGACATCAGGAGAAGACAGAATCATCGCAGAACTATTGAAAAATTTAGGATCACGATCACTACAGGAAATCACACAGATCATTCAGGACATTTGGCGAAGTGAAAAACTACCGGACGAATGGAAATGCGCACTCATCCACCCACTCAACAACAAAGGAGATAAATCTGATGTAAATAACTACAGAGGAATTTCCCTCTTACCCATCGCTTATAAAATCCTCTCCGCCTGTCTTTTACAACGCACGCAAGAACAACTCGAGCCACTCATCGGTGAATATCAGACTGGCTTCGCACCAAACAGATCAGCCGTCGAACAAATCTTCAATCTGAAATCCACCTTGAAACTTCGAGCCACACGAAATCTCCCAACCATCTGTACATTTGTCGACTTTCAGAAGGCTTATGACTCCATTGATCGAAAATCTCTTTTTAATGTACTCGAAGAAAACCATCTCGATACGAAGACGAGACGACTCATTAACAAACCTTAACCTACACAATTTCCAAGGTCAAATTCATTGGAGAGATCTCCCAACCTTTTCCCATTAAAACTGGTGTTCGGCAGGGTGATGGACTTTCTCCGTTACTGTTCAACATCGATCTCGATAAGGCCATCCAAGAATGGGAAAAAGAATTAAAGAGTCGCAACATATGGAAACCTGTCGCGTTAGGAAGACAGAAGGATAATATCAATGTTACATGCTTAGCTTTTGCTGATGATTTGGCAATCCTCTCCGGAGATGAACGAACGGCAACTCACCAGATTGAAGTCCTCAAAGAATGTGCTGGGAAAGTAGGGTTGCAAATCTCCTTCACAAAAACTGAATTAATGGCTACAAAACACATTGCAACCCAAACTTTGGCAACAAAATACGGTTCAATCAACAAGGTTAATCATTTCAAATACTTAGGTGAAATTATTGAACCTACAGGCACAGAAAGAATAGCACAAAGAACACGTGAACTCAAAATGCGGAAAGCATATGGGAAAACCGCAAACATCTACAACAAAAAATGCATGAGCATTAACACTAAAATTCGACATTACGCGACGGTCATCAAACCCGAAACACTCTACGCCAGTGAGACCTTAAACCTCAATTATAAAGGGAGTAGTGTGTTTGTGACAGTTCAGATGCCACCTCCACCTCCCCACCTCACAAGATGGCGGCGTCGCGATATCTCTCGAACGCATGGTCGGATTTTGACGAATGAGGTGTCATTGAACTGAGGCTGACACTCCCTTTCCATTGGATACATATTTCAACCCCAAAATAAACCCTACCCCTACTAGAGGGTAAAATTGTAAATTTTTTGAAAATCTCGCTTTTCAAGTGCAACATGTGAGAGTTTGAAAGCCAATATGGAATTAAAC
Source organism: Meconema thalassinum (assembly GCA_946902985.2). NCBI lineage: Eukaryota > Metazoa > Arthropoda > Insecta > Orthoptera > Tettigoniidae > Meconema > Meconema thalassinum. Next base: position 170,658,914 of record OX336396.1, read on the forward strand.
GTTGTTCTACATAAAGTGCATGTGTACGGTGGATAGCCACTATGAATTAACATGCTTGTTTTTTGTTTTTTACGCATGCCCACTCATGGCTTTTGTGAGAGGGTGGGGGGGGGGGGCGGTTCCCTGTGGACGGGTCCTTGTTGATAGGTCATTGTTGACAGGTCATTGTTGACAGGTCATTGTTGACAGGTCCTTGTGGACAAGTCCTTGTGGACGAGTCATTGATGACAAGTCCTTGTTGACAGGTCCTTGTGGACAAGTCTTTGTAGACAAGTCCTTGTTGACAGGTCCTTGTGGACGAGTCCTTGTTGACGAGTCCTTGATGACAGGTCCTTGTGGACGAGTCCTTGTGGACGAGTCCTTGTGGACGAGTCCTTGTGGACGAGTCCTTGTGGACGAGTCCTTATGGATGAGTCCCTTTGGACTGGTCCCTATGGACTAGCCCATGAATTTATTTAAATTATGTCGAAGGGCCTAACTACATTTTGCGTGTAAAGCAGTGTGCTGAACTGACGTCGTTCACTAATCCCCCACTACTATAATGTGATAACGATATGAAAGGAAAGTGACGAAATACATGTGAACACGTGTGAGATGTCATTATTACCGTCCTCCTTGTGAAACAAGTCACATCCTGTTTTGGTTCATACGTGAGAAAATGCAAGTTCATGTGTAATATGACCTAACACACAGGTGTTCACCTGTGCACGTGCACGATAAGAGCTAACAAGTGACATTCTGTTTAGTTCGTACGTAACGTTAGGGCTAATGCACACACCCAAGTACACGAGGCACATGCCATTTGAGGGCAGGTCAAGGGATCTAACTTGGTGGATGGATGTGTCATTTGTAGTTGAAAGAGAATAATACACGTGCTCAAGATGTTAAAACTATGGAGATGGTACGTTCAGTAAACTAACTTGTTATTTCATGTGTCATATTGCAGACATGGCAGAGAGCGCACAGTTCTATTGCTATGACTAATGCTGCAGTAATTTGAAACCCCAGGTGTTGATCAAGACAATGAGTGATGATCATGCAAAGTCAGCAGTAATTGGATACCACACAGGTGTTCCTAGTGTACTTTGGACTCTCAGCTGTATTGGGAAAGGAATTGCAATGATCTGCAAAAAACTGCTGACACGAGCGATGAGAGTTTATATAAGAGAGGTGTCATATATTTCCCTACTGTCAGTCTTTATTACTCGCTTTGAGTGAACAGCGCTCTATTACTGCTCAAGAGTTGTAAAAAGCCTTTCAGTAGAAAATCATTAAATTATTTTTGCAAGGTAAGTACTTATTATTAATGGATTGTAGTCTTTTATTACTAATTGATTTTGAAGTTATTGATTGGAATTTATTGATTGATTGATTGATTGATTGATTGATTGATTTGTTTACAGATAATTGGGTACCTGTAGGTTACCAGATTCCTATAATCTCTTCATTGAGTGGCAGCAGTTGATAAACTATAAAATGGTAAGTGTTCCTCTAATAACTTTTAAACAGCTAGAGTGATATTTTCCAATGTTCACCACTACATGTCAGTGAAAATGGTATATTTGGCAGTCAAAAGTTGGAACTACCTGACCATGGTGTGTAAAGCTAAATTTGTAGGTTAGATTTTGATTACCGCTCTATTAAGTGCGAATGTTCATTGCTAGGTGTCAGTGACAGAGGGAATATTTAAAGACTTAACCTCAGTTCACCTAACATAACCTAACTTTACCTAACTTAACCTTGTCACGTGACATGTTTTACAAGTTTAGACTTGCTTTATGACTGACTATGATGTCACACTTAGCTCACTTAACTGGTGGCTGCTGGTTTCTATCACGTGACATGTTTCACCAGTTTAGACTTGTTTTAAGACTGGCTATGACGTCACACTTAGCTCACTTAACTGGCGATTGCTGGTTTCTATCACGTGACATGTTCTACAAGTTTAGACTTGTTTTAAGACTGGCTATGACGTCACACTTAGCTCACTTAAATGGCGATGGCTGGTTTCAATCACGTGACATTTTCTACAAGTTTAGACTTGCTTTATGACTGGCTATTACGTCACACCTAGCTCACTTAACTGGCGACCGCTGGTTTCTACCACTCTATCAAGTTCCAATGTTCACCGCTAGGTGTCAGTGACAGTGGTATATAGTAACCCCCAGATAGAACTACATGAAGTTAGACTTGCTAGGAGTTCACAGATGATCGATTTAAATACCCTGATATAACCATTGACTGGAATGTAATTAAACTATTTATATTTTACTTTGTTTTATCATTTATTAACATTTATGATTTCTTTCTTTTATAGGTAATTTCGAAAGTGATCTTAATGTTCAAGTGTGGTGACTATAAGAAACAGTTCTCAAGACCTGACAGCCTTCAACGACACGCAAATGTTAAACATGACATTAAAATGTTTGTGTGCAGCCATTGTGCTACCACATTTAACAGACAAGATAATCTTGCACGTCATGTAAATTTAATGCATGTTAGTTCAGCACCATTTTCGTGTTCAGTTTGTAAACTTGGTTTTTCTGCTGTAAAGCGATATCAATCCCACATGGTTGAAGTGCATGGTGAACAACAGGAATTAAAAACTGTAAAACCATCAACTAGCACGGAACCTTTAAATGAATATGATGCTCAAAAGCGCAAACGTTCTCAAGATTGTGAAAATAGTTGTGCTACAAAAAGAAAGAAGAATGGTAAACCTTCGATAACACATTGTAATGTATGTAATATTGATATACCTTCTTCAATCATTCATGGACATTTACGCAGTATCCAACTTAAAAATAACGCTTGCCATGAAAGAAATTCTGGAAATATTCAACAAATTGGTAGTGCATTTAAAAGTCGAATTGCTAGTTATAGACTTTATAGTAAAGAAAAAACTCAAAGTATTGAATGATTTTTAAAAAATGTTCAACCTACTGTGTTTGGCTTGGTAGGTAATGTTTTATTAGAGCATAAAACAATTAAAATGAATTTTGAACTTTTTGCACTCTATGTAAAAACTGGGAGCGAAGGTGAAATTGCGGATATCAAATCCTTTAATACAAAAAACATAATTGTTAGCGAATCAACTAATATTAGTGATATATACCAAAATATTTCAAGTGCTATCATTGTGAAGAGTGAAGAATTCCAGGAAAGGGAGTCAGGCTGGGCGTTGGTTGAAGTACTTGATTTAGAAACCAACATGAATAAATACAACCCCCTTCGAGCATCGTCATACATTGATTTGCCAGCATGGATCAAACGTAAGCATGCTTGTGTAAACGTTATGAATAATGATGACGCATGCTTTGCATGGGCTGTAACCTCTGCTCTCCGTCCAGCAGTGAGGGACACGATGAGAACATCATCCTATCCTCAGTATTATTCGGTGTTAGATTTAAAAGAAATGGAATTTCCTATGGCGATAAAAGACATTAAACGTTTTGACGAGCTGAACGATGTAAGTATTAATGTTTATGGAATTGAAAATAAGAGTATAGTAGGTCCTCTATATTATACTCAGGAAATAAAGGATGCTCATGTAAATTTACCGTACATAACTGAAGGTGAAAATGCCCACTATTGTTGGATAAAACATTTAAGTTGACTTGTCAGTAGTCATATTTCAAAACACGATGGTAAAAAGTGGTTGTGTGATGGCTGTTTGCTACATTTCCAGAAAGAGGACCAACTAATTCAACACCAAAAATGGGGGTGTAATCATATGAGTACGGTATTACCTACTCCTAAAAATAACATTCTAAAATTTAAGGATTATGAGAAACAGCTTCGAGTACCATTTGTTATATATGCTGACTTCGAGGCTTTGCTAAAACCATTTAATACATGTTCATCGAATCCAGCCCAACCTTTCACCAACACTACTCATATTCATGAACCTTTTAGCTTTGCATATTATATTAAATTTAGTTATGATGACACTTTAAATAAGTTTGAGCTTTATAGAGGACCTGATGCACCTAATGTTTTTATGGAAAGACTTGAGAAAGATGCCATCCGTATATCCTCTATTTTAAATACGATCATTCCAATGGAGCCACTAACATCATCACAGCAAATGGGATTTGAAACTGAAACTAATTGTTTTATATGTGGTGAATGTTTATATACGGACAGGGTTCGCGATCATGACCATTTAACAGGGAAATATCGTGGTGCTGCTCACCAAGAATGTAATTTAAATTATAGAGTAAGTATATTCATTCCAGTCATTCTACATAACGGTAGCAAATACGATAACCACTTTATTGTAAACGAATTTGGAGCTTCAGATGTGAAAATTGATATGATTGCAAATAATATTGAACAATACATATCGTTCACAAAATACATCAAAACTGTCAATAAAAAACTATAAAACTGCGATTTTTAGATTCATTCCGCTTTATGCCGAGTAGTCTTGAAAAGCTGGCTAGTAATTTAAAATCAGATCAGTTTCATGAAATTCAACGTGTCTTTCCTAAAGAAGATGATTTTAATTTGATTCGTCAAAAGGGTATATTCCCTTATGAATATATTAACAGTGTGGAACGTCTTGAGGAGTGTTCTTTACCACCGAAAGATGCATTTTACAGTTCCTTAAACACAAGTCATATCAGTGATCAGGAATATTTGCATGCACAACGTGTATGGACACAGTTCGACATTCAAACTTTAGGAGAATTTTCAGACATATATTTGAAGACAGATGTGATATAATTAGCAGATGTTTTTGAAAATTTCCGGAATGTTTGTATGAAAACTTATGATCTTGGTCCTTGTCAGTATTTCACTGCTCCTGGGTTAAGTTTCAGTTCAATGTTGAAAAAACGAAAGTAAATTTAGAATTGATGACTGATATAGACATGATTCATTTTATAAAATCATCAATTCGAGGTGGATTAAGCCAATGTAGCGGGCGATATTCTAAAGCAAATAATAAATACATGCCTAGCTACAACTCTTGTGAAGAGTCAAAGTATATTGTCTACCTCGATGCAAATAACCAATATGGTTGGGCTATGAGTCAATATCTACCACTGAAAGATTTTCTCTGGCTGACGCAACCTGAAATTGATGTCTTACATATTGACACTCTTGATGATAACGATGATAAAGGATATATTTTAGAGGTAAATCTTGAGTACTCTAAAGAGTTACATGATGATCATAATGATTTACCATTTTGTCCTGAGAATATGAAATCTCCATACATCACATCACGAACAAAAATGTTAATTGCTAATGTAAATGATAAATGTAAATATGTAATACATTATCAAAACTTGAAACAGTGTCTACAGCATGGATTGAAATTAAATAAATTCATCGCGTATTACAATTCCGTCAGTCAGCTTGGCTCAAACCGTATATTGGTCTAAACAATAATTTAAGAACACTATCAACGAATGCTTTTGAAAAAGATTTTTATAAACTCATGAATAATAGTGTTTTTGGAAAGACTATGGAGAATGTTGATAGGCGAGTTGATGTAAAGCTGATAACAAAGTGGGAGAATGATGGTAAAAGGTATGGTGCGAGCAACTTAATAAGCAAGCCTAACTTTCATAGCGGTTCAATTATTCATGAGGATTTAGTTGTAATACAAATGAATCGTCTTAAAGTAACTTACAGCAAACCCATATATGTGGGTTACACCGTTCTGGAATTGTCAAAAACACTTATGTATGAATTTCACTATGATTATGTAAAGAAAAACTATCTTGATAATGCAAAATTACTCTACACAGACACAGGTTCTTTTATTTATGAGTTTAAAACTGATGATTTTTATGAGGATATCAAAACTGAGCTAAATAGGTTTGATACAAGTGACTATCCCGAGGTTAATATTTACCATTTACCTCTAGTAAACAAAAAGGTTCTTGGGAAATTTAAGGATGAATGTGCTGGGGTTATTATAGACACCTTTGTAGGCACAAAATCTAAATCATACAGCTATATGACAATTGATGATGTAGTAGTAAAAAAGTTAAAAGGAGTGAAAAAGAATATTGTTAGTAAAGAGTTAGATATAAGTGATTATAAAAACTGTATAGTTAGTAACCCACCTGTATTATAAAAGAAAATGTGTGTATTTAGAAGTAAAAATCATCAACTACATACCAATTTGCTGAACAAAGTTGCTTTAAGTAATGAAGACAACAAACGATTCATTATACCCAACACATTTGATACTTTTGCTTGGGGAAACAGTCGCATTGACGACTATTACTTTACTTAAGTCTAATGATCACTATATTGTAATATTTGTAGTGTGTTTTATATTGTAATATTTTTTGTAAAAAAATGTAAGTAGAATGTATAATGTTAGGCTACTGTAGTTTAGTAAAAATAAGATAAGTAATACATTTTAGTGTAAAATGTTTGCTTTTGTATATTACGAAAAAGATTTTTAAAAATGTACAGAATGTGTGAACTAAACAAGGGAAATGTAAAAAATGTAAAGTGGAAATTGTATATATCCATGTGTGAAAAAGTGAAATAGTTATCACCATTTTAAAATTAAAAGACATTGTGATCTGGTTTCATTTTACAACAACAAAAATGTACAGAATGTGTAAAATAAACAAGGAGAATGTAAAAAAATGAAAAGTGGAAATTGTAAATATTCATGTGTGAAAAAATGAAAATGAAGAGATGGCTATCACCATTTTAAAATTAAAAGACATTGTGATCTGGTAAACCTTGTTTTTATTTCACAACAAAAAAATGTACAGAATGTGTACACTAAACTAGGAGAATGTAAAAAAATGAAAAGTGGAAATTGTAAATATTCATGTGTGAAAAAATGAAAATGAAGAAATGGCTATCACCATTTTAAAGTTAAAAGACATTGTGATCTTGTAAACCTTGTTTTTATTTCACAACAAAATATGGCTTTACAAAATAGAATACAAAGAAATACCAATTCCTCAATCCTTTTCAATGTTCATGTCCACTCATCATTAACTTTCATTTTATAGCACTAATCACAATGAGGGCTGCCAACCTCTACCCCCACTGAGACATCACAGGATGTCAAACGTTGTTTAGCTTTTCAACGATACTTTATCCGCTACACGTCTTAATGCAGAATGCCTATGGCGATAAGAAAGGTGCATGCTCGATCCAAAAGGACTAATAGGTATATCACCACTCTGCAAAGGTTCTTCAAGACAAGTTCCAGGACCACACAAATAATAACCAGGTAGGTAGATTTCGAAAGTCAAGTATTGAATTACTTTGTCAATGACGCCATTGCCAGTACAGGTCTGGCATATCCTTTTCCATAGGTGGAGAAAAGGTTTGATCTTCTTCCTCCTCTGTGGATGATGTTTGTTGTTGCTGCTTTTTTTCTCCATCACACCCGTGGAATGAAGAAACAAAGTCTTTACATGGACTTTTATGACCGTGATACAGTTTGACCAGCTGGCAAGTGGCGTACTGTCGCATATATGGTATTTTTGCCATAGCCACTTGCTTTTGGTGATCATAATCCGTATATGGTTTCAATTCACTTAACGCAGGGTCTTTAGTCCATGATTTTGGTACATATTGCCAAATTTCTTTCACTGCATTTGCTGCCACATAATAAATGAACGATTTTGGAAGTGCCAATAATTCTTCTTTAGTAAAACTCTCTAGTTTCTTTTTACACACAAAGAATTTGCCAATGGCTTTATCGGTAGCACCTACTTTCTCCAGGGTAACACATCGATGTTTACACGTCGCTTGTAGGAATCTCACTGGTGTCATTCACAGGTAAACCTTCAGTTTTAATTTTATTTAACAACTCCCAGCAGGCATTGGTGGTTAGCCAATGAAAGAGATGCCACACCTGTGCCAGGGCTTTATAGATAATGTTGTCACAGGGGTAGCGGTCCATGAGTGTTTGCAGCGAGGGAGAGCCCATGTCCATTAAATCGATACAATGACAGTAAGACGCCAAAAATGGTTGTAGCCATTGACGTTTTTCACTACCTTTCACAAATACTACATGGGCAGAAGACAAGTGGGCTTTCATGACCATATCCAAGTGCTTATATGAAATGGTTCCTTGATTCCACTCTAGTTGCATATGAGTTTCAAACCACTGGGTTTGTCTACGGTCTTTATCACACAACAAATCGAACGCATAAGGTGGTTTAAACACCAAATGGGTAGCTTGCGATATCCAAAAAGTGAAACAATCGATAATGGCCACTTCTTTAAATATAAATTTGTTATCTCCATTTTTAAACCTTTGACAGTCGACGATTAGTGTACGCAACATGTTCACTCTTATCTGGATCAAGTCCAACTGACCACAGACTGACAATTGTTCAGTAAGGTGTACCCAAGTCATTTACTTATATTCCATTCTAGTAAAAGAAAATAAAAACATTGAGTAGTCACTATGGAGGTTAGGATATGACAGGGAGCATAAGAAATAATAATATAACAACAACAACAACCAATTTTTTATTACATTATTTTATTAGCATAACCAGTTTTACATTCTTTTTTCATTCTAGGATAGAGGCGGTACCAACTCATACAACAAAAAAGTATTTTGTGTTTATAGTGTCCATAACACCGATGATAATCCATTGTCTCTAAACTGGGTGTTTTTGACTGTGAGCTTCTCAATGAAGCACTGTTGACACGATAAAGTCCACACGTATCATAACTTTTTTCATCACTCAGAGGCAAGAGTGAGGGGTAACTTGAATGACAGGGTATATTACCCACCTCCATTCTACACAGGTAGGAGCAGGCAGGTGACCAGCGCTGATGTTTCTGCATGGGTTCATCACTTTCTTGCCATTGGTCTAGGATGATGGGACAAAACACACAATTCACTTCATCTCTTGTTTTTAATAGTAGAATCCAGTGGCCGCTAAGGCTTGAGGGTTTATAAAAGGCACCGGCCACGTCGCAAAGGTCTTGAAACGTTGTTCCTCAGATTTTAAATTCATGGATGTAACTTCTCTTGAGGGTTGAAAGCGAGACATGACAGAGCGGTTTGAGGTGGGTTGACCTGCTATATACACTTGTCACTTGGTTGGACAGTGGATAATAGTTGACTTGTTTGTGATGAATAATCAAACAGTAGGCCGTGGTATTGACTGGAACATTGTCATGCGTTTCAAAATCTAGTCGAATGTCAATATTGGATGGTTTGACAGACTCTTCCAAGTAGGAACAGTCAAAGACAATCAGTGGCGCCCTTGTCTTAAAAGCTTGGGGTGACAACATAGGACAATTCTCTTTTTGATAATACGACCATCTAAATTTAGAAAACAAGTCGTACAGGGGGCCAAACTTATTTTTTGAAAAATCTAAATCCAGTCCTTCATAGGGAAACACAGCACCGTTGAGGAAAAGACGTGCATTTCTCAATTGCAGGTGATCAAATTGCGTGGCATCTTTGGTTTGTTGATACTTGCGATTTGTTTGAAAACCCACGATCATGTAGAGAGGTCTCTCGGTATAGTGGGCTGTATTTATAAACCAACTGTGTGAGTTGGTGGTCGGCAATAGTGTGTACTCATGGAGTGCCCAGCTTCTAATTTCCATGGGTAGAGGTATATCTCTCTTTGAGTATGTCCAGTTTTTTGCTATCGTTAAGGGTCACATGAGGCACTTTCCATAGCAAGCGTTGTAGTTGAATTTTTGAATCAATGGGGGCATTGTCGGCTCCCTTGAGTGCATTATTATCACTCCTGTCTCTCACCAGATAAAGCACTTGCCTTGCGTTGACCACAATGCGCTGGTGATCTTCAGCAAAGCCTAAAATCAGTTTAAGAGGTAAATATCCAGTAAAGGTGCCATCGGTGTGTACCATCCAGTCATTGATCGAGTCAGGGCCCCAACCCGCCATGCAAAGCGTTTTAGCTTCTTCCTCACTATAAGAGGAATATACACACATCAAAAAAAGTTTTGCATCACCTCGGTTCCAAGAGTTCCGGAACCGTTAAATACAAAGGGAATAGAGATCAACACAAACAACATTTCAGCTCGTTTTATTGCTCATGAGACCCACACATTGCATGTTGTACCATCATACAGCTAGACTTTCAGCATTTGTGGTCCAGATTGCAGTACACACCACTACCTCTAATACCCAGTAGCACGTCCTCTTGCATTGATGCATGCCTGTATTCGCCGTGGCATACTATCCACAAGTTCATCAAGACACTGTTGGTCCAAATTGTCCCACTCCTCAACGACAATTCGGCGTAAATCTCTCAGAGTGGTTGGTGGGTCAAGACGTCCATAAACAGCCCTTTTCAACATATCCCAGGCATGTTCGATAGGGTTCATGTCTGGCGAACATGCTGGCCACTGTAGTCGAGCGATGTCGTTATCTTGAAGGAACGCATTCACAAGATGTGCACGATGAGGTCGAGAATTGTCGTCCATGAAGACAAATGCCTCTCCAATATTCTGCCGATATGGTTGCACTATGGGTCGGAGGATGTCATTCAGGTATCGTAAAGCCGTTTCGGAGCCTTCCATGACCACCAGTGGCGTACGTCGGCCCCACATAATGCCACCCCAAAACATCAGGGAACCACCACCTTGCTGCACTCGCTGGACAGTGTGTCTAAGACGTTCAGCCTGACCAGGGTGCCTCCAAACACGTCTCCGACGATTGTCTGGTTGAAGGCATATGCGACACTCATCGGTGAAGAGAACGTGATGCCAATTCCGTGGGGTCCATTCAGCATGTTGTTGGGCCCATCTGTACCGCGCTGCATGGTGTCGGGGTTGCAAAGCTGGACCTCGCCATGGACGTCGGGAGTGAAGTTGCGCATCATGCAGCCTATTGCGCACAGTTTGAGTTGAAACACGACGTCCTGTGGCTGAACGAAACGCATTATTCAACATGGTGGCATTGCTGTCAGGGTTCCTCCGAGCGGCAATCCGTAAGTAGCGGTCATCCACTACAGTAGTAGCCCTTGGGCGGCCTGAGCGAGGCCTGTCATCGACAGTTCCTGTATCTCTGTACCTCCTCCATGTCCGAAGAACATCGCTTTGGTTCACTCTGAGACGCCTGGAAACTTCCCTTGTTGAGAGCCCTTCTTGACACAAAGTAACAATGCGGACGCGATCGAACTGCGGTATTGACCTTCTAGGCATGGTAGAACTACAGACAACATGAGCAGCGTACCTTCGTCCTGGTGGAATGACTGGAACTGATCGGCTGTCGTACCCCCTCCGTCTAATAGGCCCTGCTCATGCATGGTTGTTTACATCTTTGAGCAGTTTTAGTGACATCTATGAACAGTCAAAGGGACTGTATCTTGGATACAATATACACAGTCAACGTCTATATGCCGGAGATCTGGGAACCGAGGTGATGCAAAACTTTTTTGTAGTTTCATGACACTGGAAATACCCACATTTCGAGTGATATCCACCACGATATCGTTAATCACGTAACGCACTTCAGAAAATAGAAAGGCGAAAGCATGGTTGGCTAACTTGGATGTGGTGGGTGTAGAGCCATCGGCTTTGGTGAGCCGACCTTCAATCTGAATAACTCTTTCATGCGGAAGAGTGTAATTATCTTGGTTGTTGATAACAAATTGAATTTCATCATTGTTATTGAGTCCATGTGTTTGAGCTTGATAAGAATGGAGATCAATTCTTACCACTCCTGGTTGCTCCTCGATGTGGTTCGCTACCTCTAGGATAGAATTCATCGCGGGGGTTGACGTGGTAACCCAAATGCTGTAAAATCTGCTTGTTCTGAGATGTTAACGTGTATTCACGTGGTAAACAACTAACACCATTCCTAGACGATGCTGTTGCTTTATATACAAACTTCATAGTGGCTTTAGAACCAACTTGTAAGTCACTGGTGTGGTAGAATCTAGATCAATGAGTTGTTGCTCTCTATTGATCAGTCTTAATGTTATATTACTAATACCATCGACAGCCACGGAATGAAAATGCACCACTGGAGGGTTTTCACGAATAATATAGCCATTGGGCGATGTTACAATGAAGTCATAAAGCGAATGCGACGGTTCTTGATTGGTGTACACTTGGCTAATAATATTACTCGTCACCGACACATGATGGTCCTCAATGAATTTCACTTCATGGTGTGATTCATGTTTTTGTTGGACTCCAACACGCATGGTTTAAATCCTAATAATGGACCAATGGAATCGGGGTGTGTTTTAAAGTCAATTTTGAATGTAGAAAAAATACTGCAGCGATGAGTGTCTGTATTTCCTACAAGTTCAAACTTGCGCGTTCCATCGAGAAATGACTTTAAACCATATTCATTGATCAACACCACATAAATGTGTTCATAAATGTCATCTATCGTGTATCCATCAGAGTTCAGGGTGAGCACAGAAGCATCATAGTAAAACTTGTTGTTCACATTTTCACGTATGTTGTATATTCTATTGTAAGTTTCAAGTGAAACAAGTCCTAAACCATAAGGTTTTACACTCAATTCGATAGGTGGGTAAAAGTCTAGGCTCACTCAGGTCCACGTCCATGCAGTGTAAACGTCTTACTTTCCACCGACATACTGTTGACGTTTTTGCTTATGCTGCATCTTATATAAAAAAATTAAACACAAACGTCCACACTGTTGGCAGTTAAACGTTTGCTCACGTTTCACATTATAATATATCTTGATCCTGTTTCCAAAATAGGCCACTAGTTCCATGGGCGGGGGAAAATTCCCAAAACTGTCAAATTACCATACAGGGGATCCCTCTTTGACATAAGCTACATAATGTGTTCCAGGTCCTCGGTGATCATCCAAATTGACAACAGCACATTCATGTTTCCAGGGTCGTGAGGGTAATTGGTTTCGCATAAACACACCTCGAAAATGAGAAAGCTTCAGTTGTTTAGCATAGCTTTCCACTTGTTGATGCGTCAGGGCATGTCTTGCTATGGCTGATGTTAAAGATGTTTTATTTTATTTCGAAAAGGTGAAATTCCATATCCTTGTTGATAAAAGGCTGGCTTCAAATTGACATTTCTAGCCCCCATAGCAATGGCTTCCATCCTTTCATTGTGTCGCTGACTTTCTTTGAGTTGTTGCTTGCCCTGTTGCGCGGCTTTAATAGTATTTGCCACTGCACTGGCGCCGCCTAAAAGTGAACCTAGAACAGCCAGACCAGCGAATAATGCAGGTAAAAATCCCGCTCGTTTGGGCACGGGAATCACTCGCCCTTGTTTTGAACCCTGTCGCTGACGTTTTGAAATAACATGTCTCTGTGCTGCTCGAAGAGCTTTCCTTATGGCCAACACATTATTTTTTTATTTTTTTCTTTCGCAAGGGCTTGTCCACGAATGTCTTAAGCCCAGGCTTTGCCAAGGACAGGGTCATATTTTTAGTCTTTCTCACCACATATCTTTGTTTCACCATGATGATGATGACCAACAACCTTTCACAAGAAAGTTTAAGTCACAACTAACGTCTGATTGTTATTTCATGGCTGTATATTGCAATTCCACATAAAGTGGGAAATCGTTTATGGTTTTTCTAGCTTGCTTTTCATCCCATGTCAACATGAGATGAAAGGATAATTCGTATCCTGCATTGACCATTTCATGGTTATGGACCAACATCCTATGACCATTTATCTCTATTTGTAAATGGTTCTCATCAGGTATGGCATATTTGATGTGAATGGTTCCATCATAGTGTAGTCGATAGTGGCTTAAATCCGAAGCAAGCACATAGGTCAAGTGCTGGTCATGAACTAACGGTATATGGTTTCTCACATTCACAGGTTTTACATTTGTCAGATACACTAAAAATACAGATGGGATAAATTTATAAAGCCTTTTCATTTCATAGGTCACGTATCACTTGGAACAGACATCATCATCTTCTTGTGGATCTTCCACGTGAATAATGCGGTGATGATTAGCGCTATAGCCATCCATCGTAAGCTGAGGCACTTTATCATAAAACTCATACACCTTGTTATCCACATACTTTTTTGTAGTAACGTCTGTAGACACTTGAGGATGTTTTACATGGGTTAACCGCTTTCCTTTAAAGTCATAATCTCCTGCGTGGCACTACTGACCTATCCACATAGTGTTTATTAGCAGGATTTGTTTCTTGTTTAGGATGATGTATGGGAACAGACCTAGCTTTGACCATCAACGCACGTCCAAAGACATCCATCGTCAACCTGTAGTACGAGTCTACTGTTTCTATGACAAGGCTCTGTGCTATGTATATAGACAGCCTGCTAGCCTCTCTAAGCCTTAGTTGAAATGAAGATAATTAAGCAGCAAGTGTCATTCCCCGTGAGGGACATGGTTTCTCATCTCTGCCCCACATCACGTGAACAACGCCATGGTTCACTGTTTCCATCTTCCATTCACTGCATCATTGTGGGACCTTCCGGCTGTGGAAAGACCAATCTTTTGCTGACACTTATTACAGCGCCCAATGGTCTGTGTTTTCAAAATATTTATATTTTCGCAAAATCTCTCTACAAACCCCTCTACGTGTTTCTGGATCAAGTCATGTCTGGATTACAAAATGAGAATATGGGGTATTTTACATTTTCCACGCAAGAAAATGTTATTTCACCGGATGAGGTAAAGCCTGATTCACTCATGATTTTCGATGATGTATCCACTGAACGACAAGGCATCATTCAAAACTATTTCAGCATGGGTCGGCACAAACATATCGATTGCTTCTATCTTGGACAAACGTATTCTAAAATGTCCAAACAGTTGATTCGTGACAATGCCAATGTCATTGTTTTATTTCGTCAGGACGAGAGGAACAGTCGTCACATTTATAATGAACATGTGAATCCGGATATGACCTTTCAAATGTTTACAGAATTGTGTGGCAAGTGCTGGAACACACAACGTCATGCCTGTTTAGTGATTGACAAACAAAGTGATCTCAACCAAGGGCGGTATCGCTTAGGGTTTGATCATTTTATTGCTATTTAAGGCACTGTATCATTCCCTCTCAAGTCATTTGTCACGACACCATGGCGTTAGCAGAGAGTCAATTGAAAAAGCATATTATTAGAGTAAAAATACTATTCGCCAAAAGTTCCGTCAATTGAAACTATCACGTGCGGATCATGCTTTGTTTATTCAACAATATTTAGCCCCTCCGCTAAAAGCTATGTTGAAACCCTCTTTCAGGCCATCTGAAACGCTACCCACCGTTTCACAAGCCACTCAGACGCACCACGAGGACCCTGAGGAAGAGGAAGAGGAACAGGAAGATTTAACTAGTGTTAGCGAAGTTGAGGATAATGAGGAACAAGTGTTTACGCCTCAAAAAAAGGCATCACCCCTTGCAGAGTTTTTAAGAAAAAAGAAATCCTTGGTCATGGTCGAAACACCTTGCCCTTCCAGATCGTCTCCATTTTCACAACTCTTGGCCACCCCTCAACCTAAAGCTCAACTGAAAAACATTTTAATAAAATATTATGGATCAACACTGGAACCCTATTTCACCAATCTATTTATTGGAAACACAGATACCACGTATGGTGTTCGCTATGAGGATGATAGTTTTAAAATTGGTGATTCGTCGATTAAATTTAGTCGTACTAAAGCTGTCATTAAAAAGATCAACTATAAATTAACACTAGGACTGTTAAAGCTACTATTCTCTCGGACTCCCTCATCCCAAGATTATACGCTAGAGGACCTTGGTAAATATAAATCCATTTTATTGGACACCCATGCCCACGAAAGACAGTATGATCCCACTCAACAAGTGAATGCCAATATATCTCAAAAATATAAAACCACCATTGCAAAAATGTTCCCCACTAGTCAAAGTGGTCGTCGTAAAGTGTCCGCTTCAGGGGTGACATTTAAGCCATTAAAACCCCTTGTGGATGTTACCTATTGGCACAATCCCAATAAACTCGTCCAGCGACTACAGCTGTTGCATGCTTCACGTCAAGCCGGCCATACTGGTCACGATTGGGAAATTCAAAAAATTGAGGAAGAACTTCGAAATGCCAAAATTATTGTTTAAACCCTCGCCCGTTAAAATGTGTATTGCTCACGAGTTGCATCGTCCAGCTAGACGTCACTATCAGCGACTCAAGGTGATTTCACAGGGTGTGGATGAACTTTGGCAAGCAGACTTGGTTGAAATGATTCCCTATGCTAGCGTTAACAATGGTGTACGCTATATGTTGACGGTCATTGATGTTTATTCCAAAATGGCGTTTGTTGAACCTGTGCGTCGCAAGTCTGGTCCACTATTCACCAAGGCCTTTCAACATATTATTCAACAATCCAAACGTCAACCTCAGCTGCTACAAACCGATCAGGGAAAAGAATTTTTCAACAAGGATTTCTCCAGTTTTCTCAAATCTAAGTATATTCACCATTACACCACGTACAGCAATCTCAAAGCCAGCGTGGTCGAGCGGTTCAACCGAACATTGAAAACCCATATGTGGAAAGCGTTTACCGCTCAGGGCACTTATCGCTGGTTGGACTTGTTACCTGAGCTAGTGTCACGTTACAATGACACCAAACACAGAACCATTGTGACCAAGCCACGACTTATGACCAAAAATATTCCACAACTGGATAAACTGTTTAACCCCATAAAAACAGCAGACCCTAAACGTCATCGCTTTGGCATCGGGGACCATGTTCGTGTGAGCAAATTCAAGTCCCTCTTCGACAAGGGCTACACACCAAATTGGGGGACTGAACTATTTCGAATTCGTCAAGTCAACCTGAACAGTCCATTCACCTATTTACTCGAGGACCTCAACCATCAACCCATAAAAGGTAGGTTTTATCTTCAAGAACTCCAAAACAAAGCGTTTCCTAAACATTACCTTGGGGAAAAAGTGTTGAAACAAAAAGGAAATAAACTATATGTAAAATGGTTGGGATTTAGCTCAGCCTTTAATTCTTGGATTAATAAATTACATGTTGTGTGAACCTGTGTGCCTTGTATTTATTTATTCACTCATGTTGTACTTAACCTACAGCCCTATGTACATTCCTCAGCTCCACATGTATTATGAGCAATACATATTTCTTTCTCTCTTCACCTGTGTTATCTCTTACACCAACTCTCCCCCTCTCCTCCCCTTCACCTCCCACCACTGTCAAAACAGGTTGTGACTTGTTAGCTCTTATCGTGCACGTGCACAGGTGAACACCTGTGTGTTAGGTCATATTACACATGAACTTGCATTTTCTCACGTATGAACCAAAACAGGATGTGACTTGTTTCACAAGGAGGACGGTAATAATGACATCTCACACGTGTTCACATGTATTTCGTCACTTTACTTTCATATCGTTATCACATTATAGTAGTGGGGGATTAGTGAACAACGTCAGTTCAACACACTGCTTTACACGCAAAATGTAGTTAGGCCCTTTGACATAATTTAAATAAATTCATGGGCTAGTCCATAGGGACCAGTCCAAAGGGACTCATCCATAAGGACTCGTCCACAAGGACCTGTCAACAAGGACTTGTCAACAAGGACTCGTCCACAAGGACCTGTCAACAAGGGCTTGTCCAAAAGGACCTGTCAACAAGGACTTGTCATCAATGACTCGTCCACAAGGACTTGTCCACAAGGACCTGTCAACAATGACCTGTCAACAATGACCTGTCAACAATGACCTATCAACAAGGACCCGTCCACAGGGACCCCCCCCCCCACCCTCTTACAAAAGCCATGAGGGGGCATGCGTAAAAACAAAAAACAAGCATGTTAATTCATAGTGGCTATCCACCGTACACATGCACTTTATGTAGAACAACGTTTAATTCCATATTGGCATTCAAACTCTCACATGTTGCACTTGAAAAGCGAGATTTTCCAAAAAATTACAATTTCACCCTCCAGTAGGGGTAGGTTTTATTTTGGGGTTGAAATATGTTGTCCAATGGAAAGGGGGTGTCAACTTGAGTTCAATGACACCTCATTCGTCAAAATCCGACCATGCGTTCGTGAGATATCGCGCCGCCGCCATCTTGTGAGGTGGGGAGTTGGAGGTGGCATCTGAACTGTCACAAACACACTACTAAAGGGGATCTTGAAAACATCAAGAAAGCTGAAAGGAAAATCATCCGAAAAATTCTTGGCCCAAGACTTACAGATGAAGGATATCGTTTAAAATCGCACAAGATAACAGAAAAATATTCTAATATTGAAACCGATTTCCGTAAACGACGCTTGAAATTTTATGGACACATTATGAGGCTAGATGACAACCGATTAACAAAGAAAATATTGATGTACTCACAAAAATTAAAGACGACAACGGTTTGGATTAAACAACTGATCTCAATAACGCCAACATCACACCCACAGATATGGAAGACCGCAAAACTTTCAGACATAAGATCTACACTTGGGAAGCTGCATCAAAAGATAAGCCTCGCAGACCTAGGGGAAAATGGACTGACGAACGTTGAGCTAAACATAGCGCCATGATGAAAGAATTCTGGAAGAACAAGAAAAATAACAGCAACAGATCATAACTTGCTTTATGTGATCCTGTATGGGTCGAACCATACTAAATAAATAAATAAATAAATAAATAAATAAATAAACAATAATAATGGAAAAATGATATACAAAAGAGTGCATACAGACACAGTATCAGCCCGAAAAACAAACACCATATACAAGAAAGCTGTTAAAGTAGTTAGTACAGCTGCATAGAAGAAACCCCTTTTGTTCCAAAAACCGTGCTATGGTTGGCTTTTAGTAAATCGTTACAAAGGCACAAGAAAAGCTTAACTCTAAATTTCAGAATAATTTGCACGATCATTTTGTCGGAAAACTCAAAACATTTTTGAAAAGCGTTTTTTTCTGAATCGGCGTATTTTAAAGAAAAGTTTTTTAAACAAAAAATGTACAGGACATTGTCACCTACAATTTGTCTCATTGAGGTCATGTCATACGTTTTGAAATGCAGAAACTAGGTGGCGCCAAAATTTCAAAGAAAGTGTTGTTTTTTTTCACTTTTTGTCTTTGAAAAAATGTTTTGTTCACAAAAGAGCGAAACAGAAATTTGTTCCTCTCAAAATTGTCTATAACATTTATTGAAACATTTTTTTGCTCCGACTTACCGTTCCAAATTGCCGAATTGTGAAAATTTTCCGACACCGGTCCCTGTCTAAACTATGCCCACCGCTCTCTCCGCGGTAACAATAGTAGCCTTGACTACGCAGCGTTGCATTTGCTGCTCTATAACGTTGGAACGGTAAGTTGGAGGAAACAAACGTTTAAATAAATGTTGCAGACAATTTTGAGAGGAACAAATTTCTAATTCACTCTTTTGTAAAAAAAAAAAAAAAATTCTAGGACAAGTGAAAAAACACTTTTTTGAAAACTTTGGCGCCACCTAGCTTCTGCATTTCAAAACGTATGACATGGCCTCAATGAGACAAATTGTAGGTGACAATGTCCTCTACATTTTTTGTTTAAAAAACTTTTCTTTAAAATACGTAGATTCAGAGAAAAACGCTTTTCAATTAGTTTTTTAGTTTTCCGACAACATGATACTACAAATTATTCCGAAATTTAGAGTTAAGCTGTTTTTGTGCTTTTCTACCGATTTACAAAAAGCCAACCATAGCACGGTTTTTGGAACAAAACCATTCCAGCTGTACTGTACTATAGAATTGGAGAGAGACAAGGAGCTGAACCACTACGTCATGCTGCCCTTAGAACATTGAGAGAGGTTATCATCATCATGTTAGCTTTTGCCATCCGTCAATTCATTTGTGAACTGAGTGTTACACCATAGGATAATGAGGCCGCATATCAATCATCACTCACTGTGAGATAATACTACACCAGCAATCTACTCTGACGCGAGTGAATATCAGTTATGTATTACATCAAGTGGGAGGTTTAATTCAGTGAATATAAAGCAACGCTTGTGTATTAAGAATGTGACCAGCCAAAGGTACCAGCGCACGCTTCTGAAAGGTTGACAGTTCTGAAAAGGAAGAAAACTTGTAGTTTTGTTTGTTGTTATTATTTCGTTTGAGTGACTTTGATATCGTGGCCAGTTAGCCCAATGTACCTGGGTGTGTGTAGAATTTTTCTGATGACCTGTGTCACTGTGATGTCTGTACTTGTTGTTGTTTGAGTTTTCAGTCTCTTGACTGGTTTGATGAAGCCGTCAATGCTTCCCTGTCCGGAGCTAATCGTTTCACCTCTACATAGCTACCATCTGTTTACCATATTCTAACATTGGTTTACCCCTGCAATTTTTGTCCTCGACCCTTCCTTCCATAACTAAGTTTGCTATAACTGGGTGCCTTAATATGTATGTGTCCTACCAACCTATCTCTTCTCTTCATTAGCAGTCACCAGAAACATCTCTCCTTACCCAATCGTCTTAATACCTCTTCATTTTTAACCCTATCGACCCAGCTGATCTTCATCAATCTCCTGTTACACCACATTTCAAACGCTTCAATTCTCCTCTTTTCTGCTGCACTAACAGTCCAAGTTTCACTTCCATAGAACGCCACACTCCAGGCAAAGGCTTTCAAAAATGGCTTCCTAATACCTAAATCTACATTCGATGTCAACAGATTCCTTTTCTGTAGAAATGCTTTCCTTGCCTGTGCAAACCTAATATCCTATTTGCTTCCTCCATCACTGGTTATTTTGCTTCCAAAGTAACAGAAGTCTCCTACTTCTTTTAGTTTTTCACCTGCCAACTTGACGTCCATAGAGGTTTCTGATTTATTTCGGCTGCATTACAATATTTTTGTTTTACGTTTATTAATTTTCATCGTGAATTTCTTTCCTCGTGACAGAATCCGTACCATTTAAAAACTCATTCAACTCCTCTGGTGTGTCGGCTAAGATGACGATGTCATAATCAAATCTCAAATGCCTGTACTAGTGTATTTGTAATTGAGGTGGGATTTGGGTAGGAAGCGTCCGTGGCCTTGCGATATGTACCATCCCATTAAAAGTAGAAGTGGGACACTATAAAAAACATTTTGGATGACAGAGGTAGGAATAGAACCCGTCTCTTCTCAGTTTTACCTTCTTCTTCTTTTGCTTTAGCGTTTGTCCCGCCTCGTGGCAGGGTCTACTATTTGAATCCGCTGTCTCCACTTTACTCGTCATGGGCCATGTCGGGATGTAGGTTGACGCTTTTCAGATCCCTGTGCAGTGTATTGGCCCAACGTTGTCTCGGTCGCCCTTTGGTGTTTTCCCGGCGACCTCTAGTGTGTAGCCCTAGTTTGCAATGGTGTCCGCTCCTGACCGTAGCACATGCCCAAACCATCGCAGATGACCCTCGCGTATTTTGTTGTTGATTGCCGCCATACCTAATCGTTCTCTTATTCAGTTTTACCTCAAGAGAATTAAATCGGGAATCGAACCTTGCCTCCGGGGTGACAGCCAAGAATGCTAGCCGCTACGCAACGAGGCGGAACAAAATAAGAGGGAGGGATTTATTTGAGTCAGAAACTTTTGCTGGATTATGAAGGCAACACTGAATAAATGGTGTCTAAAATTACAATACTTTCTCTAAAATACACGACCAAATAACTGAAAACTTACTTTCACCGTCAATACGGTTGAGAAAAACGAATTCTGGCAATAGAGAGCTTTGAAGCTATTTTAAGTATTGCCTTATTGACAATATTGTTATTGCAAATCTTCAGTTGGTAAATACAATAGAATCCCAAATACTGAGGAGGCGAAAAAGCAATGTGAAAAAAATTGCATGTAAGGATCTTTTTAATATCTTATCCTCCCAGCTTGGCTTCACCAACGAACTCTGCAAGGGATCATTTTTATACCATCGCACGGACTGTGTTTGCGAGCTGGACACACTTTGTCAGCAGATACAACTGGGGATGATGCCAGGTCGATCGCTCAGGTGACCGCTAACTCGGGTCTAATTAAGTAATGGTCAAGGAAGGGGTTTTGGAAGAAAGTTGGCCTTGGACAGTTTGAAAAGAACCATCCCGGCATTTGCCTAGTGGGAAATTACGAAAACAATTTATAGGATGGCTGAGGTGGGAGTCGAGCTCACGCTCTCCCGAAGCCTGCGAGGCACGAGGTAGCGCGTTAGTGGTCGGTTGTAATTAATATATCCATAACACATACAAATTATTATTTTTTTCATAATGAATTTTCGCATGTCCCAGTAATTGGGAAAATGAAAATCCACAGCCTGCTTCCAGTCTCCGCCCGGGTCAGGAATGGAATGAATGAAGCCCCCATCTAGCGGCGAGGATATGAACTGTGCCGGCTGCTGAGGCCTGACGCACTCCTCTGGGGCAATGATTAAATGAATGACAGATGAAATGAAATGATAGTGGAGAGTGTTGCTGGAATTAAATTTTGACAGCGAAAACCGGAGTACCCGGAGAAAAACCTGTCTGTCTCCGTTCTGTCCAGCACAGATCTCACATGGAGTGACCGGGATTTGGACCACGAACCCAGCGGTAAGAGGCCGGCGTACTGCCGCCTAAGCCACGGAGGCTTCCCAGTAATTGGGATTAATGTATATTGTGTTGACCGACTGAAAAGTTGCAATATCAAATTCTGGTAACGAATTAATACAGGGCGCCCGAGAATGTTCTCCGCAGTGGTTACGAGCAGCTGTGAGTGGTTGCCTCATCGGCTTAGTTGGTAGCACGGTGTCTTTGACAGGGTGGATCCCACACGTGTGGACTGTAGCCTGTCGAAATCGTCAGTGTGTATTGCAATTAGCGAGCGTATGTGTCATCAGCACTTCCAGCATCTGTTATGAATGGCTGTGGTGAGTACAAAGTATACTGTTTGCTTGTTATTAGGGAACACAGCGATGACAGAATACATTCTGCACGTAAGTCAAGCAGCATTGCGCGTCATAGGAGCTCATTTCGCCACGGACAGTTGGAGAGGCTACTTGAGCTGAGTCATATCCTACTCGCGCAACTATACCTGACAACGAAGCAGGCTGTCGTGTAACACAAGTAAACAAAGAATAGTTCCCATCTTGACCGCAGGCAATCATTTCGTGAAAGGCTAATATGATGCAAGCGGCAGCCGTGCTACCAACGTAACGTCTATAGTGTGGAACTATATTTTCCTTTCCTGGGCAGTATTCTATCTTGACATCAAACTGTTGAATGTATAAAGCCCAACGCATCAACCTTTGACTGGATAAGTCAGTCTTCATCAAAAAGGTTAAGGCTTTATGATCCGTTCTTAAAATGACCTGAAACCCATATACGATCTATCGCCAATATTGCAGCGCGTGCAGTATCGCTAACAGCTCGATTTCGCTGATCGTATAATTTTTCTCGTGTGGTTTCAGTCTCCTACTTGTGAAAGCTAGATAGTTTTTCTTATCATGGTTTTCCGGGTTTTCCTGATATAGCATTGCCCCTATTCCAATCTGGGATGCATCTGTTTGAATGATAAATCTCTGATTAAAATCAGGATATCCTAGCTTCACGTAGTTTAAGAGCATTTCCTTGGCCTCCACAAATGCTTTTTCTGTTTCCTCCGTCCATTTCCACTTGCCCCCCCTTCTTCAGAAGGTCCTGTAGTGGTGCAACAGTTTTTGTGTATGATGGACAATGTCCTGAGAAGAATCCAATCAATCCCAAAAACTGGCGAACGTTCTTCACCTTCAAAGGCCTTGGAAAATACCTTATCGATTCCAATTTGCATGGATTTGGTTTAACACCTTCCTTGTCAATCACATGCCCTAAAAATGTTACTTGTCTTTGACAAAAATTTGACTTCTTTAAATTTATTTTAAAATTTGCCCTTCTTAAGTCTTCCAATAATTTCTTCAATTTTTCTAAATGTTCCTTAACGTTCTCCGAGTTAAGCAAAATGTCATCCACGTATCGGATAGTGCAATCTTTCACTTCCTCTGACAGGTTTCGATCAAGCGCTCTTATCAATGCAGATCCTGCGGTCTTCAATCCAAACGGACATCTTCTAAAACAATATGTTTGTTGGTCGAACTGAAATCCAGTCAACAAGCTGGTTTTCTCTTCCAGTTCGAGATGATGATACGAAGAAGTCATGTCAATATTTGTGAAAATCTTCTTGCCCTTGAACTTCCTCAGTATTTCTTTTATGGGTGGTGCCGAATCATTTTCTGGTATGATTTTTGCATTTAGATTTCTGGCATCTAGACACACCCTTACTGAGCCATCCGGTTTACTCACAATCACTAATGGACTAACATATGGTGTCGCCATCTTTTCTATAACCCCTGCATTCATCATCTCCTGCAGTGTTTTCTTAGTTTGTGGGTAATGTTTTTCCGCAACCGGGTATGGTTTTTGTCTGAACGGTGCCCAATCATTGACTTGGAACGCATATTTAAAATTTTCAATCTTCCCTGGCTTGGAATCAAATACGTCCCTAAAATTCAATAGTAATTTCTTTAATTGTTCCTTATTTTCGAGGTTCACTTTAGCTTCCTCTACTTTTCCTGACAAGTTGGTTTCGAACTCAGTTTCCAAATCATCTTCGAGTTCTATGTTGAGGACTTCAAATATCTTTTCTATGTCCTTATAACCTTCCTCAATCACTTCTTCCATATGCCATACTTGTTCTCCTATTTTCGCATCCTGTTCCTGTAGGTTAATGTTTTGTTCATCCACATCCTCTCTTTGAACTCTAATGCAGTTTTGCGCTAGGTCTATAATGACCTTGTTCTCACGGATAAAATCAATACCTAATATGACATTATACGGTAATTGATTTACCAGCAAAAAGCACTGCGAAATTTCAGCGTTACCCATGATCAGATCGATATATACCTGAAATTTACATGTTAAAGATTTTTCAGGGATAATCCCCTTAATCTTTACACTTGATGTGGGAATCTTTAATACTCGGCCCCTTGTTTCCAATTCATTTAGAAGGGTTTGGGTAATTAAACTTATTGTGGATCCAGTATCAATTAATGCTCTGACCAGTAATCCTTCTATCCTTAGCATAATTATAGGTAATTCTCTTTTAACAGGTGGGATTCCTTCCACATCCTCGTTAATTAGCTCATCTGGTCTGGCTATCCAATTCACAATTTCTACCTCCTCCCAGCTCCTGGTATGTTTCCACTTTTGACAATTTAAATTTGGAGTTTTTTTTTATCCTGAGGGCTTCCTTTCCCCTCATTCTTTAATTGAGCTTGTAGTTCCAAGCTTTGAGCTCCATCTAGTCGGTCGGGTGATTTCCGGTTCTTGATTGCCTCATTCCAACGGACTTTTTGCCTATCAGGTTCATCTGGTCGTTCGTTCATATAACGAAGACTTTCCTGATATATTTCTTCTATTTCGGCCCGATATTCATCATCCCTATCCTCTGGCCGTACATTCCTTCTGGGATAATTCTCCCATTTCTTTCTGTTTTCTTGCCTTTGATGGTTATTGTTATAGGGTCGGCTCTCTTGTTGCCTATAACCCGTATTCCTAGGATTTCTTCCTCGATATCCTCCTCTGTAATATGGCTGTATCCTTCTAGGCTCCTGGTGCCCATACTCTCGACCCAGTCCCTGAGTATCCGTGCTGGTGGACTGATTCCTGGTCGATGGTTTTTCACTGGTTTCCTGACTGCTGGCCATGTGTACTTGCTCAGTCTGTCTTTGATGCCGAGGAGTTACGTGCGAAGTCGTCATATCTAATTGACGTAATACACTCTCCACTTCCACAGCACTTCTGGCTTTGGATGAGATTAACAGCCTCTGAATCTCATACGGAAGTTGTCTTGCAATGGCGGCACACAGGTCGTTTTCTGCCGGAGCAATGTCAAGTTCGCGGAATTTACACAGCTGAGCGGTGAAAAATTCCGAGTATTTAGTAGGTGCATTTGTGCTGTACTTCCTAGAGTACAGATCTAGCCTTAAATTCTCTTGGACGTCTGCTGCCCAATATCGTTTTAAAAATGCTTCCCTAAAGCCTTCCACCGTATCAAAGGTGTACCTGAAGCTTCTGAACCAGGTGAGACAATCACCTGCCAACAGCTTTTCAATAGCTCTCAGTCTCCGATCCTGAGGAACTTTCATTTCGTTTAAATACTCTGCAACTTCCTTTAGCCAGTATTTTGGAGTAATAGACATGTTATTACCCGTAAACTTTACTGGTCTGTCCTCATTCGATTTAATAATGTTTATTATCTGGCCATTTGTCTGATTCATGTACGGGGTTGACATCGCCATCGGATATCCTGGGTTCTTATAAGGGCTCTCCCCTCCTAAGTCCCTCTCCGTATCTGTGCCTTGTTCACGGGAATCTACCCATCCTGTCTTTGGAAACTCCTCCTGATTCTCAAATTCTAACTTCCTTTCCCTTCGGGCACTTTCTTCATTAGCCATGAGTTGGATTTCCATTTGACTATTCTTATGTTCAGTCCTTTCCAATCGGGATCTTAATTCATTCTGAATTCTTTCTTGATTCCTTTTACTATCTTCCTCTGCCTTTTTGAGTTGGAATTTCTCGTCCCTGTAACTATCCCTGAACTCATTTAGTTGGTTTTCTACCTCTTTCTTAAAGACCATGGCATGTTGATCTATAATTTCTGGCTTTACATCACCGATGGTATCCAGGCCCTCTCGTATTTCCTTTATCTTTTTCTCCATCTCTTTTTGTCCTTTGTAGACTTTATCCTGGATCTTGTTCATATCCTCTCGAGCCCTTCCTTGCTCCTCGAATATAATTGTTATGTCGGTCATAACCTTATCTATGTCTCCCTTTGTGTCTTCCATTTGTTTTGTTATTCCACTTACTGTTTCCTGAATTCCCGTAACCCCTTTATCTATCTTCTCTATTTTTACGAGTTGTTCATCACGATCCCTTTTTCGTTGCGTGCTTTCCTTCTTAAGATTCCCTTCGTATCCACCTAACTTCGTAGTAATATCCCCCTCATGCTTTCTCAACCATTCGTCCACCTGTCCCGTGAATACGTTAAATTGCAATTCCCTTTTGTTGGCATCGGCCTCACCTTGCTTCTTAACCTCAGTTATTTCTGTCTGTACTTTCTCGACTTTCCCCTCGAGGTTTTCTACTTTCTTTTCCATCCCTCCAAATCTGTCTCCTAACGCATCAATACTACTTTTTATCTCTCCCTGGGATTTTTCACAATTACTTTTGTTCGATTCTATTTGAGCTTCTAACTTTTTCTGCACACCTTGGATCTGGGTTACAAGTTCCTTTTTACATTCGTCTCCATTCTGTTTACAAGTTGTTTCCATAGAACCGATTTTATCCTCAATAATTTAAAAATGATTTTGACATTCATTTATGGATTTTACCGTACTATCGTTCAAGGTATTTATTTGGACTTGCAATCCTGAATGAAATCCTTTATTTTCCTCTTTTAACTCATTTAACTTGTCCCCAAACTTAGTGTCAAAACCTTGGAACTTGTCATTTATTTTATCTATCTCAGCCGTCACTTCATTGTTCATGTCTACACAGTTAGCTTCGATAGTTTCTAATTTAGTTCCCATGCTATCACTTTTAACTTCGATAGCTTCTAATTTAGTTCCCATGTTCGCACTATCAATTTTTATTGACTCTAAACTTTCATTTATGGATTTGAACACTTTGTTATTTTCATCCTTTTGGAGGCCCAATGTATTGTCTATTGTTCCCAATTTATTGTTTTATGGCCTCCAACTTCTCATTATTATCGGCTTTTATCGCCTCCAACTTTTCATTACTATCGGCTTTTATCGCCTCCAAAAGCCCCTGCAATTCCTCACTCAATACCATCTTATTAGAATATTGTGGGCTACTCATGCCACCACACTAGTACATGCTTGAGAGATGATACTCTGAATCATTGTGTCCCAATTTCTTTAAAATTTTACTTTGGTACGGGTATTTTACTACAACGTACCCTTTTGATAACTTTTATTCAATTTCATAAACCTTTATGGAAGTATTTAAAATTCAAAATTTCGAAAAACCATTTTTTTCAAAAAATGAAAATTTTTGATTTTTCGAGAAAACTCGGGTTTTCCCTAGGAAAACTCAGCCCTGCGTACTGGGCGCCATTTTAAGGGTGATAGGGGGGTTTAATGATATAATATTTATTCAGGGCTGCTCGGTATGAGTTTCCAGGGACCCATGCGGTCAGTTAATATTTTACGTTGTAGCTATTCCTATCATTACTTTACTTCACATGATATGACCGTCTTAAGTGTTCCTCTAGTTATTAATCCAGCACATTACTTCTATGCCCCCCATGTGCCCTTTTAGCAAGAAATATGCAAATCACAGTATACCAGCGTAGCTCAATTCGGGATTTTCGGGGCAGCGGTAAGTTCCCCCACTCTGTGACTCACATATTTTGGATTAATTAGAGGATACACTTGCAAAATAACAACAAAATCAACTCCTATTTTAACACATTTAATTAATCAAAATTATGGCGCTACAAACAATTAAACAATTAAATTACTGACCCATAATCATCTACTTGTTCCACATGAACAAGGAATAACAATAGAATAAAACAATATTGTATTAAAACATATGGTTTCCATATAAACCAACAATTCCTACTTATTTTTACTTCCATAAAGCATCAACTGTAAGTTTCATATAACTCCGAGCTCTTTTGGCTCAATGCTTTCTGTAATAATGGTGTCACTCTTTGTACACCTTAAATACTACTTTTTATATTTTTTTAATCATCAAAAAATGTATAATTACATTTAAAATTACATGTTAATTATCTAACTCAATATTTGGGCATTTTCACATCTTTTCAGCTGTTATCATCTCTCTCTAGTTTACAAATACATTAAGGTAATCAGGAAACTACTTGTGTACTCCAGAGTATGAAGATACTTGACACAGTCAAAAACTATGGTCACTCCCGGAACCTAGTTGCCTTCAATTTACTCGTGGAATCCTACTTCCATACAACATTACAATAGGGATTGTTATTTATTTCTTACGTCTATTAAGACCATTATCACATTAAAAAAACTACGATCTGAACAGGCAAGCGGAAATATCAATCTACAAGGACCTCGGTTCAACGCCCGGGTCATTAACAACTTTAAACACTCCTGGTGTATTCATTACTCCTTACAAAACGGCCTTCAGACACCCTCCTACTCCAAGGGTCTGGCCGTGAAACTTGAGAGTTATTTATGACTATGCGGGAACACTCCCGTATAGCCCGAGCTAGAGCTCTCTTTATTGCTTTTACAAAACACAAACCTTTCATTCTCAGTTCTTTGTGGAGACCTGGCATTCTATTCTTCGTGTACATTCAACCATATTATTGGGCTCATAAACCACTTCGTAATCTTGGCGTTTATTAATTATGAAAGGTCCTCATTCATTGGGGAAGAGTAATTACACATACAACGACGGATAATAAAGGGGCTTTCAAAATAAGAGGATTCTGAGTTCGAATCTCTTCACATGCCTCGGGAACCATTCCTTTATAGAGGACTATACAAAATGCGATTTAGGGTCAGCCAATAGCTATAAGACCTACGCTCAATACCATACATTTGCTCCCTTTCAATAACATACACAATGCCTCGTGATACTACGTCACAAATAGAGGACTTATACCAAATCTCAATTCGCTACAATCAACTACCTCTCATAAGTAAATTACCAAGTACATTAACTTTTACGCGTTCCTAGCGTGACATTTTACTTTAATTGCGCTCCTTTTGCGCTATACATTTTTTAAGCCTAGCGTCATCCAAAGAACTGATAATACCATATTAGCAATTGACACACATTTCAATTTTTTATATTATTCTTTTCCTTTGACAATAACTTATTTGATCTTTATTTAATATTTCCTTACTTGGTTATTATTATTATTATTTCATATCTTTATTCTTTACACAAGCTCAAAAGCTATTTCTTTCATATCTCAAATTTACCTTTATTTAAATATCTTTCATGATAATTATTAATTTTTCGCTTGCTCTTATGACAGTCGTAAATACATTAACATTTTATTCATATATTTCCTCTACTGGATTTATTCTTTACATAATTATTTATAGTTTCTCAAATTTCTATTTTTGTTCAGACCGCGTTTTTGTTTATTCAGTATTTATTTATTTAAACACATCCCTTTTACTCAAAAACTCCGGTGGATTTGTACACAATCATTCCCTGACACCAAAATATAATGAAATTCATTACTCACATGTTTTTAAGGTCGTCCCATGACCTTTATCCTTGTGCGGTGTTTCATTTTGGCCCACTTTGAAATTTACTCCATATTATAGAAATTCATCTTATGTACAAACACTTCTTGACACATATTTAATACACTTAACATTGACGACATTTTTAATACACTGGTGTATTCCTTTAGAACACACAATAAACACTAAAAAATATTATTTTACACACAATCTTGATAGATTTACACTTCACAACTCTTGATCACTAGGCCGTATTTTCTTAGCCTATCACACGTGACCTCTTAATCTCCCGTTTCCAAGGGTGAAATTTACTCAATGTCGGCTTCCTATCCTGCAGAATACGAAAGTCTCGAAACATCTACTTTTCCCTGGAATCCTAATTCTTCGAATCCTATTTTGGATGACTGGCTATTTCTCTAGCTTGAACGGCTTCCCTTTTTTTAGATCTGGTTTATCGATCCTAGTGAAAGTACGTTCGGATCGAGGTCTCCTCGATAACCTATCGATGATCGATGGATTTATTTTATAGCAGCTAGTACTTCTCGAGTCTAGTGCTTTAGAATAGTTCGTCTGCTTTCTGGAGATAATGTCTATAGTCTCCGTTCTTCTTTATTTAATCGGTTCTAGCACTCCTACTTTTCTGAGATACGTTGCGAACCTTACTCTGTTTTTCCCTAGTTGGGTTCTTTAATTTAGATAACTGTTTATCTTCCTGTTACGGTACTTCCGTACGTTATGATATTTTCATTCGTCTATTTAAAGACCTATCGCCTTAAGTCCAACGTTCGCAGCCTGCTCTGACTATATTTTACGAACTTTTTCACTGTAAACTTGTGTACTGTCGGACCTAAATCCTGTAACTAGGATTTTCCTAAATTTTTAACACGGCGATACTTTAATATTTCTTCTTTACAACTCCTTATGGAGGCAAGCAAGTTGTTAATACTGCGACGCCTATGGCTATCGGATATTAATTCTGCGGTGTAAAACAGCGTTTCTCCCCTCAAGGAGTACTGGTAAACTGTCTTCGGTGTAAAGCAGAATGACGCCCCACACGACTGTCTGAATACTGATGCGTAGCAACGCCCCCTCGGGCTGTTTGGAACTGCTTGTACTGATGCTCCAGCGTCACGTCCCCTGGACTGTCTGAGACTGCATGATGTGATACAGCACCTCCCCTCACGGAGTCTGTAGTGAACTGCATATACTGTTGATGCTCCAGCGTCGCGTCCCCCTGGACGGACTGATACTGCGTGATGCGTAGCAACGCCCCCTCGGGCTGTTCGGAACTGCATGTTTGGCTTGGTGATGCCAGGAGCTTTATACTATTTCGCTACAAAAAGATAAGACTCTAGCCCTTTCTGTGGCCAACTTTTAAAATAATGGTTGCACAATTATAAAAATTATACCTTCCGAAAGCTCGTCTTCTCAATGTCAAATAATCTCATTGCGCAATAGAATCGATCGTGCAATTCGGAGATATTAATTAATTTGTAGTCTTCAGCTGCGTAGGTGTTGCTGTTCTTTTGTACTTTCCCCTCTCTACAGGCCTTGGTAAATCCCCGATGACGTATACTTGCGTTTGCAGTTTTCTCCTGTGCAATTATTAAAGGGTTTTTCTTTACACAAAAATCTCTCATTCGAAATGATTCACCGTACTGTAATTGTTTACTTATTTTTATACTCGTAAACGGGTTAAATTTAATTATTCTTCTTCTGGCGCATAGGCGGTGTTGTCGTTTTTCAGCAAGCTAAGCTCGATTTCCGAGTCAGGCTTCCTTGTCTAATAGTGGGAATTTTCCACTCGGTTATTAATACTCATGACTAGCTCCTTTCTGAATGTCAAGAGGGGTGATCTCATCTCTCGAACACCTGGTCCACGCCGCTTGCACAACGTTAGGCTAGCATCTTGGCTTGATCTTTCTCTAAGTTACATTAGAAACTGTACGTTTCTTTCATTTCTTCCCCAAATACATGGATTCGACCTCCTTGGACCCTATGGCACATGGGTTCAATAGCTAGTTCTCGGAGACGCATGTAGGCGCTGCGGAGAACATTCCCGGACTCACTGTATTTACATAAATTTTTATATTGAGTCGTTGAAAGAATCAGGACATAGGGAGGGCGACAAAACAAATTCACGATATTATACTTTGAAGATACGAGTGCTGGTGGCCGAGGTGGGAACTACTATATTCTTTGTTTACTTGTGTCACGCTGTCACCTTGCTTAGTTGACAGGTACAGGCCGGACGTTTGTTTTCGACGAGGTGAAAAATTATAATGGAAGCCTGGATGCGAGTTACCACAGTACCTGTGTTGTTGTCACCTGTCCCATGCGGTGAGATGATGGACAAAGCTATCTCACGCTACTGCTGACAGTCATTGGCAAATATAATGGCGTTCTGTTCGTAACTATGTAACGTGTACTTCCACGTCACACAATACTTCGATGTGGACTGTACTGTTCTGAATGGTAGTGCCATCACGTGCTCACGTCTGGAATTCCATTACATCAGTCCGGTGGTGACAAATGTAAAGCGAGAGGGCTAGAGAGTGAATGTGTACAGGCTCACCCGCAAGCTTCAAGATCAAGGGCAATCGTCTAAAACAAACGTCTGGCTTGTACAGTCGCGTGGGTAGGATATAACTCATGTCTAGTAACCTTTCGTCGTTTTACTCTCCATGGTGACATGAACTTCTATTAAACTTAGCTATGCTGTTGAAACCACCATTCTTAATTCGCTCATTATTCTTCTTCTTTCTTTCTTTCTTTCTTTCTTTCTTTCTTTCTTTCTTTAGACATTTATTTATTTAGCGTGTGGCAATTACAAAACTGAATTACAACATAATAAATATACAAAATTAATTTAACTAAGTCATTAAATTTATAATTTAATATCTAAATTCTTTATCCATTGAAGGGCTGCCTCTGTCACTTCACAGAAATCGTTAAGATTTCCAGGGTACGCTCGACGGCTGCAACTTGATATAATGTGTTGGATGGTCTGATGTTCACTGCCACAATCACTTTGAGGAGATGGGACCTTTCCCCAGTGGTGAAGACTCTCTGCGTAGATGCCATAGCCTGTTCGAATCTTGTTAATTGTCTTCCATGCATGTCGCG
Source organism: Meconema thalassinum (assembly GCA_946902985.2). Classification (NCBI taxonomy): domain Eukaryota; kingdom Metazoa; phylum Arthropoda; class Insecta; order Orthoptera; family Tettigoniidae; genus Meconema; species Meconema thalassinum. Next base: position 170,692,193 of record OX336396.1, read on the forward strand.
GGAGTTCCATGCCTGGTGGCTTTGAGGTGGTTCTTATTAGAGTCTGTTGTTCGACGTTATTAGTTCTACTCCACATTTCCGACCACTTCTATTTCATGTTAAAGCCCATTTCTTGTAACGATTCTGCCAATATTATGGATGGCCGCCTAGATTTTAATCTACTTCTTTTAAGCATAGGAACGTCAGAGTGAATTGGGAGCTGTGGATTTTTAATCAATTTTTCATATTCCTTGAGAAGGGCATTCTGTCTTCGCAAATCTGGTGGAGCAATATGACTTAAAGGTGGTAGCCATTGTAGAGGAGTAGATCTAATGCATCCTGTTATCGTCCTCATTGCTGTATGTAGTTAAACATCAATTTTCCTCACATGAGGGCTATTAAGCCATACTGGGGCGCAATATTCAGCAGCAGAGTAGACAATACCTAAGGAAAAGCATCTTAAAGTTGTAGCTGTTGCATCCCATGAACTTCCACTCAACTTCTGTATGATGCTATTACGTGAGCTCAACTTTGCAGCGATGTTTTCTATGTGTTTCTCGTAGGACAAAGTTCTATCAAGAGTAACACTTAATATTTTGGGTAGACTTAATGGTGAAGGACTTGACCGTTGAAGGTTACGTTGAGCTTTGCATTAGCCAGTCTATTGCTAAGATGAAAACAGCTAACTTCGGTCTTCGTTGGATTTGGTGTCAATCTCCATTTCTTGAAGTAATCATGCATAATATTTAGATCTGCAGTAAGTATCTCTTCACCATCTTCAAGGCTTCTATGTTGTGTTAATAAAGCCAGATCAGCTGCATATATGAATTTCCTTGACTCTGTTACAGGTAGGTCAGATTTTTCTAAGTTGAATAGAACTGGGGCCATTCATAGAGCGCGTTGGAACTTGTGTATTGGCTTGATTAATTTTGCTTTCTTCTTCTTCTTCTTCTTCTACTTCTCCTCCTCCTCCTTCTTCTTTTTCTTCTTCATCTTCTTCTTCTTCTTCTTCTTCTCTCAAAATCTCTTCATGAACTCACTGTGTTGATTATTGCGTTCTGCTGTCCATCTTGTACCAGTCCTGCTGATATATTTCACCCTAAATATGTACTTATTTACGGTTATTCTGAAGATTTCTCTGTTTTTCATTATGTTCCCTCCGATGTTCATCTCAGTTAGGTCCCTCTTTGTTCCTCCAGCCACTTTATCCTCGAATGTGTTGTATTGATTATATTGAATCACCTTTTCGTTAATCAATTGTTGTCCATCATAAATATGTGCCCAAGAAATGTCAATCGTCTGGTGCGTACAGTGTTTGTGAAACTGTCTGTGATACTATAGAGATCTTCCGTTCGTCTCTTGATCCAAATTCTATTTTCTTGTGTAGGGCCGAATATTTTTCTAAGAAATTTTCGCTCTTGCTTTTCAATGTCTGCAATTTTTGAATGGTCTCCTAAAGTTATAATTTCTGATGCATATAGAGCTTCTGGGAGGACAAGGTTTTGTAATGCCATTATTATTATTATTATTATTATTATTATTATTATTATTATTATTAATTATTCCGTTCACATTTCTCAATATAACGTCTGCTTAACACAAGAAGCGCGTGCAATGCTGCTGGACTTATGTGCAGACTGCACTCTGTCATCACTGAGTCTCCCTGCTCGACCTACAAGGCTCCTGGTGGTATTATCAACAAACTCTGGCGCAGTCAAGTTCAGCGGCTATGGTATCTTGAAATGCTAATATGAAAAATGTGAGCAATATCCAAAAAGAATGCGTGAAATAACGAACATCAGTTGTTGTTTTATTAAGGGAATTAGACATCGTGGTGATTTAGCCTCGTAGTCTATAATTAGCCGTGTGTATAATTTGTCTGATAACTCGTGTTGTTGTGATGAATGTGTTAGTGTGTATTTGTAATTCAAGTGAGTATTGGGTAGGGGGCGGCCGTGGCCATAAGTTGGAACTATCTCGGCATTGTGCCAAGAATAGAAATAGGGAATCATGGAAAACTATTTTCAGCATGGTTGAGGTCAGAATTGAACACGCCTCTTCTCAGTCTTGCCTCACGAGGCTGAGTGTACCCCGTTCCAGCCATCAGACAGAATGAAATTCCTTGCCAGAGCCGGAAACCGAAGCCGAGTCTCCTGGGCGACAGCCAAGAAAGCTATCACTACACCACGAGGTAGTCGCGAAGTTAAGTAAGCAACAGTGCGTGGAATAACAAAAACTACATCAAAGCAGCGTTTTGCGTTTCTTTTGCTCGACGTTGTACATTGTGGCAATAGTTTAGAGTTATTGCTCTTTATGTCTTCTGTCTTAGTCGTTTACCCTCCAGGTTGGTGGAACCCACGGACTCAGCGAGGGAACTCACCACTGCCGCCTCTACGGGCAGTGTCCTAGAGCGGGGAACATCTAATCGGAGTGGATACAACTGGTGAGGTGGGATTGGCACCTCGCCCAGGCGGCCTCACCTGCAAAGCGAACAGGGGCCTCATGAGGGAAGGTAATGGATGGTCAGGATGGATAGGCAAGGAAGAGGGAAGGAGGGGGCCGTGGCCTTGAAGAAGGTACCATCCCGTCATTTGCCCGATGAGGAAGTGGGAAACCACGGAAAACCACTTCGAGGATGGCTGAGGTGGGAATCAAACCCCCTCTACTCATTTGGAACACCCGAGGCTGAGTAGACCCCGTTCCAGTCCTCATACCAATTTTCGAATTTCGTGGCAGAGCCAGGAATCGAACCCAGGACCTCCGGGGTGGCAGCTAACCATGCTGACCGCTACGCTACGGAGGCGACTATTGCTCTTTATGCTGCTAATGATTCTCCTCGAGGTTTTCGGACATCCTAGTGATCAGCCCCATGTAATGCACTAGTAAAAAGAATAAGGCTTCGGTGGCGTAGTCGGTAGCATGCTGAGCTGCTATGCCCAAGGTCACGGGTTCAAACCTAGCCGAAGTTGTCGGATTTTAAGAGCGTTAAAATCCTTCAGTATGCCTTCCTTCGGAGGGGAAGTCAAGCCGGTGAGCCCATATCATAGATTTATGGCACGTATAAGGACCTACCACTACAATTGGTAGTGTGTAACAAAATGTGTAGGTTGGACGTGGCTATTTAGAAACGCTCTATCAAGTTCCAACGTACGCCCCTATGTATTAGCTACAGTAGCATCTGGTAGACAAAACTGTAGCTACTTGAAATTGAACTTGTTGGTAGCCCTCGGGCATTCAATCAAGAACACCCAGCTATGGGCGTTCGGCTGCAATTCATATAGTACGTGGCAGAGTCATTAAGTTCTGAGACTGACCGCATGATGGCGTTGTGGGGCACTATAGCGCATAGGTGGCACCGTGGTATGGTACCATGTCAGTTAGTCTCTCGTCCCTGCAAGAGACAGTTGAGTGCATGCACTGGCAGCAGACGTACGGTCGTTGTTGTGATGGTGATTTGAATGTGCCAGTTGGACCTGACGATGATCCGACGTTTCTCAACCGGATAATAACGGGAGACGAAACATTGTGTTTCCTTTACGATCCGCAACTGAAACGACAATCAGCCACCTGGAAAACCCCATCATCACCACGGCAGAAAAAAAACACGAAAAGACAGGTCAAAAGGCAAGGTGATGCTTCCTTCACATGGAATTCTTATCAGACGGTGCAACGGTAAACAAAACCCGGTACAAGGAGATCCTTTGCCGTTTACGCGATGCAATTCGCCGTAAGCGACCTGGGCTTTTGCGTACTAAGAATTGGCTGTTGCTACACAACAACACCGCTGCACATCAGTAGTGGAGTAGTGGCGCTTCTGCTTAGTGTCATGGCCGCCGCGTGAGTCCAAGCCGATATGTCCCAAACCCATGGTCGGAGTTTCACGAATGATGTGTCATAGGACTCGGGCTGACATCTTTTTTGCTATGGACCACTCGTTATATTTTTGAAATTTTTTTGATTTTTTTTGTTTTCGAAAATAGGCGATAGTTTGAAAACCAAACATGGTAGAACGTTGTGCCATGGCTCAAACGAATGGTCTTTATGACCTTTATTTTTTGTAATAAAACTTTTTTATTTTTAATGTTTTTTTGAAAACACTTGAATTTTGAAAATCCTATATTTTGGAAACTAGGAAGTTTACAAAACAGTTTGTTTGACATAAATGAAATGTCCCTATGCCCTCTAGCCCCAAAATAAATTTCAAGTCTCTAGAGCAAAAATTTGTGTTTTGTAGTAGTGGGATGGGGATAGAGCTGCTCCACATAGCAAGTGGTGAGCCCCTGCGACCTTGGAATGGAAGGAGTCATGCTAGGAGGGCGTGCTTGGATTCGTTTTTTTCGTCTCATTGTGCTCTTTACGGGAATGTAGGTGTCGAAAAGGTGAACTTAGGGTTTTGGGTCAAAAAATGCGTTTTTCACATTTTTGCCGATTTTCGGAAAACGGACCATGCTAGGAGGGCGTGCTTGGATTCGTTTTTTCGTCTCGTTGTGCTCTTTACGGGAATGTCGGTGTCGAAAAGGTGAAGTTAGGGTTTTGGGTCAAAAAATACGTTTTTCACATTTTTGCCGATTTTTGGAAAACGGGCCATGCTAGGAGGGCGTGCTTGGATTCGTTTATTTCGTTTCGTCGTGCTCTTTACGGGAATGTAGATGTTGAAAAGGTGAAATGCTGGAAACACGTTTTTTTGGGGGGGAAAACCATGATTTTGAACTTTTTGCTATATCTCGCGAACCAATCATGCTAGAGGTGTGTTCGACAGGTCCAAGTACTCGGGGTGATGTCCTCTTTGCTATGGACCACTCATGGTAATTTTAAAAAATTTGGGAAACTCTATTTTGGGGTAAACACGTGTTTTTTGTGATTTTTGCCGATATCTCACGAACCAATAACGCTAGAGACGTGTACGAGGTGTCCTAGGACTCGGGCTAACGCCCCCTTTCAAATGTGGTAGATATTTTTTCCAAAAAGATAATTCACAAAGGGCCTAACGCCATACATGTTGAAATAACGTTTTCTTTTTCTTTGCCTGTTTATAATGTCCATGAAGCGTGGCGGTTGAGAGAGACGATACGGCTGGGTGTGTGTGTGTTTCAACGAACCTGTCGCTGACCATGGTGGGTGTGTTCAATAGATTAATCGCTATTTCGACGGGTCGGTTTATGACAGAGCGAGGGTGCGTTTTTCTGATATTTTACCTTTGACGTGTAAACGGTGATGAGAACTTGATTCTATGTTGGTCGAAGCGAGTACAGAAAACAAACTTGCCGAGGAGCAGGAGGTGAATGTCAATTGAGCTTATGGGAAGGCATTGATCTGCCTTGACAACAGGTGACGCTTGAAGGTGAAATAATCTGACCATCGTGGTGGCAGGGGAGTGTGAAAGGCATGCACACACATTTGTGAAACCACATGTATGCTAAACCAGTGACATCCTGTTTGCTTCGTACGTGACAAAATGCAAGTTGACGTGAAATTTGATCTACCGCAGGTGTTCACCTTGGACGTTAGCTGTCCACTGCGCGATAACTGTTAACAAGTTACATCCTGTTTTGCTTCGTACGTGACAAAATGCAAGTTGACGTGAAATTTGATCTACCGCAGGTGTTCACCTTGGGTGTTAGCTGTCCGTCCGTCAGTCGTCAGTTGAACTTGGTCCAGGCAAGCGTCAACATGTTGCGCACACTCATTGTGGATTGCCAAGGGTTTAAAATTGGTGACAACAAATTTATATTTAAACAAGTGGCCATGATCGATTGTACCACGTTTTGGATATCGCAAGCTACGCATTTGCTATTTAAACCACCCCATGCTTTTGATTTGTTGTGTGAAAAAGACCGTAAACAAACCCAGTGGATTGAAAATCATAGGCAACTAGACTGGAATCAGGGAACCATTTCCTATAAATATTTGGACGTGGTCATGAAAGCACACTTGTCCTCGGCCAATGTGGTATTTGTGAAAGGTAATGAAAAACGTCAATGGTTGCAACCATTTTTGGCGTCTTACTGCCAATGTATCGACCTCATGGAGTTGGGCTGCCCCTCCCTGCAAACGCTCATGGATACTTGTTCCTGTGGCAACATTACCCATACAGCCCTATCACATGCGTGGCATCTCTTTAATTGGTTAACCACCCATGCCTGCTGGGAGTTGTTGAACAAAATTATAACTCAAGATTTACCTGTGAATGACGCCAGTGAGATTTCTACAAGCGACGTGTAAACATCTACAGCACGTGATACCATGGAGAAAGGCAATGCTACGGACAAAGCCATCGGCAAGTTCTTTGTGTGCAAAAAGAAACTAGACAGTTTTACCAAAGAGGAACTCTTGGCGCTGCCCAAGTCGTTCATTTATTATGTGGCCGCCAACGCGGTCAAAGAAATCTGGCAACATGTACCAAAATCATGGACTCAAGACCCTGTGTTGAGTGAATTGCAACCCTGTACGGATTACGATCACCATAAGCAAGTGGCCATGGCAAAAATACCGTCTATGCGTCAGTGTGCGACTTGCCAGCTAGTGAAACTGTATCACGGTCATAAAAGTCCGTGTAAAGAATTTGTTGAATCATTCCACGGGTGTCATGGCGAGAAAAAGCAACAACAACAACAACAAACACAAACATCGTCCACAGAGGAGGAGGAAGACCAAACCTTTCTACCATCAATGGAAAAGGATATGCCAGACCTGTACTGGCAATGGCGTCATTGACAAAGTGATTCAATACCTACCTTTCGAAATCCATCTTCCAGGTTATCGTTTTTGTGGCCCTGGAACTCGTCTCGAAAAACGTTTACAACGTGGTGATGTACCCATTAATCTTTTGGATCAAGCATGCAAGGAACATGACCTTTCTTATCGCCATAGTCATCCTGGTTTAAGACATGTGGCAGATAAATTGTTATTAAAGAAAGCTAAACAACGTTTCACATCCAGTGATGCCTCAGTAGGTGAAAGGATGGCAGCCCTAATTGTCATGAGTGCTATGAAAGGAAAGTTGATGATGCATGGACATAAACATTGAGGAGTGAGGAATTGGGATTTGTTTGTATTCTATTTTTCTTTTGTCAATTCACTATGACTATGAAATAAAAACAAAAGTTTTCCAGAGCACGATGTTTTGTTATTTTTAATTTTAAGAAATCGTGATGTTGATGGCTGATTTTTTCATTTTACACATTTCACACATGATGAATTCCACACACTGTCATTTATCATTTTGCAATTTACAGTTTTTGAAAACGTTCGTTTCAAGTTTAACGTTTTTGATGATATGGAGTTTTCCATTTTGCTTATGACACATTTTAAACAATGTCCGTTTGAAGTTTTTGAATTTTCAAATTTCACACATGGCCATTTCCAGTTTTTAAAAATGTCCGTTTTAAGTTTTGCTGTTTTGGTGATATGGAAACATGGAATTTCCATTTTGCTGTTTTCATATTTTTTCCATTTGGTGTATGTCGAAAGTTGAGATTTGACAATGATGTTGATGCAAGTGCTTGACCTTGATAATACTGCAATGTGTTGATGTGTGTTTGGAGAAACGTCGAGGTCTACGACTACTGCAGGTAAGACTGTTTTTACAAAAATAATGTCTTTTGACTGCCACATTTCAATGAAAAAACGAAACTATTGAAAACAAAATGAGTATATAAGTGACCATTTACCCCCTCCCCACCCACCCACCCTACCTCACCGTGTTTGCTCTGGTCAACCATACACATCAGCTTTCTCTTTCCACTCATACATTCACACCTGTCTTTGGGAACAAACACAACCACTTTATTTATTCCCAAAAGCACATTCTCGACATGCACACTCATCCCAAAAGAACTTTTTTATTTGATCATTTACATTACGAAAAATAATTAAATACTAGTTATTAAAGTTACTAAAAATCTTACTTATTTCATATTTACAAAAAAAACTTTGTACAGCGTTAAAAGAATCATACTATTTACCAATCAAAAAATTTTAAAAAAATAAGTTTGCATAGAACTTTTTTTTAAAGAGCAAAAGGTCCAAGTGGATTGCCACTATTTACAAAATCTACTATTTACAATGACAAAAAACAATATTTACAAAATACTAAATCTACAAGTTACATAAAGCTATGTCCCATAAACGATTAAACAGTGAAATCACACCTCCTCCTCCTTGCGATCATAACCCCAGGGCAGGCTGGTGAGCAGGTCATCAGCCCACACACGTTTGTTATCCATGGAGGCGAGGGTGCGTTTTCTCTGTTCCACAAGATACAAATGATGGTTGCTGGATTGTATCCTGCACTGTGTATGAGACATAGCTTTGCCAGTACGTAAAACCGCTAGATAGTCATCAACACGTAGCGATTTTACCACTGCCCTACCTACACCTTTTGCTCTTTTGGCTTCCTTACAGTCGAGTGTGCGATAAGCATACATTTTCGAAGCCAAACCTACGAATTCCGTCATAATGGAATCACCGCATTCATCTTTTAAAACGCCCATTTTCTTCTTGTTTTTTATGGGCAGCTGAAACACGTTGTCAGCACTATAGCAAGAGGTGTCGAACCAGTCACTATGTTGCCTCATGACGTCATAGGGGTTGCAGTGGCGAATGTGGTAAATGAATGAGTCCGTGTCCATATACAAAAGAGAGACGTCCTCAAAATGGCGTTTGGCAAACTCATAGTGGAATCGATACATGACCGATTTAGAAAAGTCTAAAATGACTTGACCCAAGTAAATGGGTTTATCCATGGTCACACTGGTCTTACTCATTTCAATAGTAGCCAAATCCTCATCGATAATATTGATCGATTTGAAATTTGGCTTGGCAATGTACCGCCGGGCACCCCACCGCCCCTCCCAGACATTGACCAATTTAATGTCACGGTATTTGCGGACATTCTCCATGGACTTGCCATAGATGCAGTTGTTCATTAATTTTAAAAAAATAATTTCAAACTGCTGTGTTGCCATTTGTCGGTGCTCTGTGTTGAGTCGCATGTATGGCTCAAGCCATGCTTTTTGAGCAAAAGAAATACCCCTGTGGATTTTCTTCAACACCAAGCCTTGGGCGAGGCATTGTACCAACATTTGGATATGTACCACATACCGATTTTTGTTGTAAAGTGTGCCCATGAGTTTTTCAATTTTCACTTTACTGTCAGGGGGAACCATTTGCTCAAGGCAGAATGGGAAATCGGCATGTTCATCATACAAGGATGAGGGATATTCAATATCCACTTCTAGCACATATCCACGGCCTGTTTCTTGGCTAGCCATGTTCACATCAAATTCTGACACTTGTTTGTCTGTCAGCCAAGCAAACTTCCCATAGGGCAAAGGCTGACTCATGGCGTAACCGTACAAATTATTCACGTCATAGTACATTAAGTACGATTCTGGTTTGTCCGGTGAATAATCAGGCATGTAGACATTGTTCGCTTCAGCATGGCGTTGGTTAAGCGACACAAAGCCGCCACGAATGCCCTTTTCAAAAAATAGAACCATGTCTACGTCAGTGAGTAAATCCAATTCCACTTGAGTGTATTTCAAAGCGGCATCAAACGAGAGTCCAGGACTTGTGTAATAGTGAGCCGGGTCAAGACCGTAAATGTGTTGACACAAGTTACGGAATTTTTCAAACACATCAGTGAGCAGCAATACATCCAGTTTTAGGTAATGCAATGCATATTCACTTAGCGTGTTCATGCCAAACACTCGCCAAACTTGACATGCATGTGCATAGTCTTCATCGGAAACGGTACTGCGTGTTAGTTTGGAGTAAAATTTCTCTTGTGGTGGGAGTTTTCTTTGCTTTAACACGTCCCAGCTGTTGCAGAAATCATACGGGAATATACCTTTCCGAATGCACAACTGAAATTGCTCAGGATCATTAAAATGCATTCTAGTATTTTTTAATTCCTCCTCATTCAAGCCATTCACAAGGCTGTCTAGCGAGGATGCCATAAACTTAAAGGAATCCAAAAATCGAATGCTAAAGTCGCCCAACCACCATGTCAGGGCCGTAAAACGCTCATGGTTTTGGGGAATAATGGTAAACGAGCCCTTGTTGACATGGCCCAATTCACGAATCAAAAACTGAATGTCATAATTCGCCAGATTGTGGAAAAAGACACTAATGAAACGAGGAGCTGGAAAGTTCAAGTTGCATTTACTATGCGCAGCTCCACGAAACTCCCCTGTAAAATGCGAGTGGTCTCTGACTTTTTCCTCTCCACTTAAAATAAGCTTTTCGCAAATATGGCATGTCGTGGCATGCTCATACTGCTGCTGCTGTTCTGGAGATAGGCTCATGGGTATTGGGTGGTCCAGTAATTCCTGTACATCATGAGCCAACTTGACAAGTTCATCCAAAAACCATTTGGCACAATCTGGCCCCTCACGGTATTTGTAAATGGATTGCGTGGGGTCATAGGCACACACCACATTAAATCCTATGGCAAAGGGTTCATGTTTTTGAATGGGTGTGGTTGAGCTCATGGAGGGATCTGGTTCACATCCCGCCATGGGTGTAGTGAGAGCTTCAAAATCTGCGTATACCACATAGGGGACAGTGTCATGCTTGTGAATGTCCTTAAACTTAAACACAGCCTTGTCCCCTTGTGGCAATATCAATCTCACCGCTTCCTGAGTAACACAATCTACCCTATGACGTTCTAAGAGCGTAGGGGTTGTAAAATATTGCAAGCAACGATCACAAATATGTTTTACACCAGTGTGCTTAGACACTTGTCTGCTTAGCAATCTACTCAGGCTTTTAATTAGGCAATAGTGATTCACCTCTCCTGCAGATAAATATAAAAGATGAATGTGGTGTCGTTTCGGTTCTTTTGTGGCATAAAGAGGACCCACAATCTCATCACCATTAAGGCCATACACCATGAACGAAAAGTCCTGGTTATCTTGTTCAAACCTATGGATCTCGGTTAAGTCCATAGGGAACGACACTCGAGTTAAATTTAAAGTTTGTTTCAATTCATCAAACTTGGCCTTGTACTTTCCCGGCCAACAACCATTACGGTCTTGTGCTGGCTGCAAATACGCAGCCACAGACCACAGAAAGCAATCATTGTCACGATTCTTTATATTGACCACAGCCTTTTTCGAAGCTATTGCTGGTGGTGTTTTAATATAGCTAGACCCAGCATTCAACGGGTTGAATTGACAAATGTTGATTTGCAAATGATGAATTTTGTCTAAGGCTAGACCACTCGGTCCTTGTTGCAGTTTATCAAATTTTGATAGCAAGGCATTCACCACGTGGGTTTCATACCACTGTTCCAAATTATGGGCTATGAATAGCTCTTGCATTTTACTGCAAATATAAAATGTATCTTTATGCTCTACGTCCTTCTTTTTATATACGAAATCGCACACCAGTTCTGTATTCACCTTTAAAGCCGTATGCAACCTTTGTGCTGTACAAATTTCAATTTTAAAAATTTCAAAACAAGATTGTAAAAATTCTTTGGGAATCAAACTTTTTCTAACATTGACCACGCGGCCAGAGCACACACGCGATTTAAAACAACTATTTAGGGGTTCCCAAGTTAGGCTATCGGTAGCAGTGGCAAAAGACATTATTTTAGAAAGAACACTCTCACCTGAGTTTTCAGCTGTAGACTGCTTGACAATGGTTCCACTCTAAAGCCACTTGGTTTTCAACTGTATTTGCTATAGCAGTGAACCCTTTTATTTCTTCCAAATATCTAAAAAGAAATAAAATAAACCACCATAAGTATATCCATTCGGGCAAAATCAAACAGGTTATATTATATAATAAAACAAATCTCACCTTAACGTGTAATGCTTTGCTATATTCCCGTCTCGTGGGCTAGTGTGGAAATGGTTTCCTTTTCTAGCTGTCTGTCTTTCTCCCTTTCTTTAATATCGTTCTCACACACACTCACACAACAGGCAGGCTATACCGGTTATCTGCAAACAAATAAATAAACATTTATTTATAACTTTAACAATCAATAAATAATTGCATGTAAATAAATATATATAAATCAATAAATATATAAATGAATGAATAAACACCTACCTCACAACAAGGTTAAGTATTTTCCACCAACACCAAAACTGTTAAACAAGACCAGGGGTTTCATGCAACGCAGTGTGTTCAAAGGTAGTCACCTAAGTGAGAGTGGAAATGATAACGACATGTCTTTATATATGTTACCTTGCATGTATAATCTTTTTTTCCCCCCACGCTTTGACCATTCTCTTATCAGGCACGTGGACAGCTAACACCCAAGGTGAACACCTGCGGTAGATCAAATTTCACGTCAACTTGCATTTTGTCACGTACGAAGCAAAACAGGATGTAACTTGTTAACAGTTATCGCGCACGTGGACAGCTAACGTCCAAGGTGAACACCTGCGGTAGATCAAATTTCACGTCAACTTGCATTTTGTCACGTACGAAGCAAACAGGATGTCACTGGTTTAGCATACATGTGGTTTCACAAATGTGTGTGCATGCCTTTCACACTCCCCTGCCACCACGATGGTCAGATTATTTCACCTTCAAGCGTCACCTGTTGTCAAGTCAGATCAATGCCTTCCCATAAGCTCAATTGACATTCACCTCCTGCTCCTCGGCAAGTTTGTTTTCTGTACTCGCTTCGACCAACATAGAATCAAGTTCTCATCACCGTTTACACGTCAAAGGTAAAATATCAGAAAAACGCACCCTCGCTCTGTCATAAACCGACCCGTCGAAATAGCGATTAATCTATTGAACACACCCACCATGGTCAGCGACAGGTTCGTTGAAACACACACACACCCAGCCGTATCGTCTCTCTCAACCGCCACGCTTCATGGACATTATAAACAGGCAAAGAAAAAGAAAACGTTATTTCAACATGTATGGCGTTAGGCCCTTTGTGAATTATCTTTTCGGAAAAAATATCTACCACATTTGAAAGGGGGCGTTAGCCCGAGTCCTAGGACACCTCGTACACGTCTCTAGCGTTATTGGTTCGTGAGATATCGGCAAAAATCACAAAAAACACGTGTTTACCCCAAAATAGAGTTTCCCAAATTTTTAAAATTACAATGAGTGGTCCATAGCAAAGAGGACATCACCCCGAGTACTTGGACCTGTCGAACACACCTCTAGCATGATTGGTTCGCGAGATATAGCAAAAAGTTCAAAATCATGGTTTTCCCCCCCCAAAAAACGTGTTTCCAGCATTTCACCTTTTCAACATCTACATTCCCGTAAAGAGCACGACGAAACGAAATAAACGAATCCAAGCACGCCCTCCTAGCATGGCCCGTTTTCCAAAAATCGGCAAAAATGTGAAAAACGTATTTTTTGACCCAAAACCCTAACTTCACCTTTTCGACACCGACATTCCCGTAAAGAGCACAACGAGACGAAAAAACGAATCCAAGCACGCCCTCCTAGCATGGTCCGTTTTCCGAAAATCGGCAAAAATGTGAAAAACGCATTTTTTGACCCAAAACCCTAAGTTCACCTTTTCGACACCTACATTCCCGTAAAGAGCACAATGAGACGAAAAAAACGAATCCAAGCACGCCCTCCTAGCATGACTCCTTCCATTCCAAGGTCGCAGGGGCTCACCACTTGCTAAGTGGAGCAGCTCTATCCCCATCCCACTACTACAAAACACAAATTTTTGCTCTAGAGACTTGAAATTTATTTTGGGGCTAGAGGGTATAGGGACATTTCATTTATGTCAAACAAACTGTTTTGTAAACTTCCTAGTTTCCAAAATATAGGATTTTCAAAATTCAAGTGTTTTCAAAAAAACATTAAAAATAAAAAAGTTTTATTACAAAAAATAAAGGTCATAAAGACCATTCGTTTGAGCCATGGCACAACGTTCTACCATGTTTGGTTTTCAAACTATCGCCTATTTTCGAAAACAAAAAAAATCAAAAAAATTTCAAAAATATAACGAGTGGTCCATAGCAAAAAAGACGTCAGCCCGAGTCCTATGACACATCATTCGTGAAACTCCGACCATGGGTTTGGGAGATATCGGCTTGGACTCACGCGGCGGCCATGACACTAAGCAGAAGCGCCACTACTCCACTACTCACATCGCTCTGTCCTTGTCCAAGAGGAACTTGCAAGGCAACAGGTGACAGTTTTGCCCCACGCTCCGTACTCACCTGATCTCGCAACATGAGATTTTTTTCTCTTTCCTCGCCTGAAAGCACTCCTACGTGGACGCAGATTTCAGTCGTCCGAAGAGGTCATGATGGCCACAAGAGAAGCCATACAGGACCTTCCTGCCAACTGCTTTCAGCGGTGCTTCCAGCAGCTATACTAACGTTGGCAAAAGTGCATAATGGCCAACGGCGATTATTTTGAGGGTGGATGTGGTTCCGTTTAGGTGTACGCCGAATAATGCGGCAGCGTGTGCAACATACAGGGTCGTGAGGTGGCCTATCCTCCAGGCGTCAAGTCTCAGAACTTACGACTGTACTACGTATAATAAAAAAAGAATAAGGACATCACCCATAAAGTAACTTATGCATACTATCATTAATATACTGGTAATGCGCTATCTTTTAAAATATTAGTAAAAGTACAGAGTATGAGCAGGCTTTCTGTCAAAAAAATATGGAATCTGGTTGATAAATACGAAAGTAATACGAATTTTAAAGTTTTCAGTGTGGTAGGCGTATTGTCGTGTTGCAAACCATTTCTCAGTGTTGCCTTAGTAATCTAAAGTTAATGTTTTTCAGTCGGTCAACATGATTGTACCCAATTGTATTGGGTGCTTCCCTAAAACTCAAAACAAAATACATGAGATTATTTATTAATGTATTTATTAATATCACGTAAATGTTTTTCAGAATTATGGCAGCACCCATCACAATTGAGTACAATCGTGTTGACCGACTAAAAAACATTAAATTTCGATTTACGTATGGCACAAAAATTAACAGTAATCCACAGAAATCTCATCCAAAAAGAGACATTTGAAATCTGGAGTATCAATAAACCTTATAGAAACCTATCAAACGTGTAGTGTAAAAATATTGGAGGTAAATATGAGAATGAATGAGTGTGTCGTATATTTCTTCGAAATTTTCAGGAAATTACCCCAATTTTTGATGGTCTTTTTTGAATTTTATATTGGCGCCAAGGTATTTTGTCGAGTTCGTGAGGTTGTTGAAATAAAATGGCTCGTTGCTGTGTGCTGGATGAAATAAACTGGCAAATTTGAGGTATGCACAAGAGTGGCAAGAGGTATCGAAAAACTGGGACTAATTTGGGTGTGAATGTGTAGGGCAGACATTGAAGATTTTTGCCGAGACTGGCAACATCAACCATGGTGGTAGGCCAAGGAAAACCTCTCCTAGACAGGACGGAAACTTAATCAGTGATCAAGAGGGCTAGTCAGGGTGTTCTTGGTTCGGATTTAAACTGAGAATTTAGTAACCTAGTCAGTAAGTTAGCAGTAGCCGACGGTTACGTGAGGTGATTTTTGGGAGTCTGTCCTTATTGTTCTGACCAGCACTTATGTGCGTATGTGTTAAATTTGTTGTTGCTTCTTTAGCGATTTTGTGACATTGTGGTCACGTAGCCCCGTGTTTATAGAGTGGATGTTTGTAGAATTTATGATAACCTAAGTCACTGCGATGACTGTACTAATGTGAGTCCTTGAATAATTGATTGATTGACAGTGAGTACTTGTAATAGAGGAAGGATTTGGGAAGGAAGCGGCTGTGGTCTTAAATTAGATACCATCCCATCATTTTCCTGGAATAGAAGTGGGGGAAACAATGGAAATCATCTTCCAGAATGGTTGAGGTAGGGATCGAACTTGCCTGTTCTCAGTTTCGCCTCACGACGCTGAGTATACCCCGTTCCAGCCCTCAGACCAGGATTAAATATCTTACCAGAGCTGGGAATCGAACCCGGGCCTCCACGGTGACACAAGAATGTTAGCCACTACGCAACGAGAACCGTTAGATTTGTCTGATAACCTATATTTCTGTGTGTGCTGAGTGATGCAGCGGTAACTTTCTCGCCTGCTGTTCCCAAGGTTGGAGGATCAAATCCTGGCGAAGCCAGTTGGCATTTGAGAGTGAGTAAAATGCGAGGGATTTACTGCTACGTTCAAGATCCCCATCGGCGCAAAATTCTGGCACCCCGGCGTCTCTTAAAGTCACAGCAGTTGAAAGGGACGTAAAACCAATAACATTATTATTGTATATCTGTGTGAATGTTGTTATTAGAGTAGGAGGGCCCGGACTCGAACCTTTGATCTCCGGACTTGCAGATCCTTTATGCAGTCGTGGTGCGTGACTTAACACGCACGGCTACACTACGGGGATCAAACTTTGATATCCATGTAAAAGGAGAATTCTATTAGGCATTTTTAGATAAAAGCACTGCACAATCCATGTTGTTAGTAATTGATTCTCCTCTTGTCAGTGGATTCTTCCTAACAAGCCAGTAACCCACCCTCACCCTCTGGACCTCCTTCAAGTGCCACCACATAACATACAGTACGGGAGAGTTAAAGGGGAACTTCCCAGCGCGAGTTGCCTGATATAGAAATCAATATGACTACAACAGCTTACTTTAATTACTTTTTACAACACTTTCAGCAATGTCTGCCTCTCCTTGACTCAAGAAGTTAGATATCAGCCTCTCACTGTTGCATTCTGGGTTTATATCCAGGTCGGAGCATGTGAAATTTGTGCTGAACAAAGGGAAGTTGGTAGAAATATTCACCGGGATCTCCGAATATTTTGCCAATTTTATTCCAGTAATACTCTAGCATCATTAGTTATCGCCTCGTAAGAGTTCGACAGGCCTCACTGGCCGGCAAACTTCCGTTCCTCACTGCTGAATGAAGAACCCGGATATTTATGTGCTTAACTTTTCAGATATGTATTTATTTATGTGCTTAAAAGTGCAAAATATGTGATCAAGTTTCCAAAATATGTTCTAAAGGCTCGGCCACACAGAAAGCGCTCTATCGCGGCGGGAAGCGACATCTGACCGAGGCCGTCAGGCGGTCCTGTTGTATTTCCCAAAGTTGCATCAACCCTGGCACACAGATCGCGATTTACCGTCACCCGCTAATCTTTGTCGCGACGACGAGCGATCCGGTTGTACAAATTTACAGATTGCCCGCCTGACCGCCGTGCCGCCTTCGAATGTGGTGAGTGACCAAACTGTAGTATTTATTGAAACTATGCGTAAATATACATATTTGTTCGACAATATTCTCACGGACATTATAAATATGTTTTAAAGAAGGCTGAAGCATGGAATCGTGCAATTCCTTGAAACATTCTCGCTACATACGAAAGTACTTGAAAAACGTATCTTCTTGTGACTCCAGTTCGATACATAAGCGGTGGTATTCTCCTAATTGCTCTCTCTCTTCTTAATTGATGCCATGCACCCAACATTGTCTTTTCTTCTTTGTGTTTTGCAAAGCAAATAGTAGAAGGAGTTGTTCTTCGTCCGAGCTCATACTTATTAATAACTAGCTGAAGTTCCCGTGCTTCGCTACGCGTCGTAAATAAATTAAAATGTGAAGGTGACAGTTAAAACAGGGGATAGGCGAGGTGCTGCGCAGAGGGAGATTAAGGATGGAACATTTTGTCCAACTACTCCGCTCGACGTTGACCGTGTTTTATAGCACAAATTTAGGTTTTACTCGCTAACGGTTGGAGATACCTTTCGGATAGAAAATGTAATTTTAAACCTCGTATATGCCATCAAAAGTTTGCTATTTCTTAGCGTTCTCTTTTTATTTGAAATGGAAATATGAAAGTTTGAAACCAAAGGGTGTAGTGACGTCACTAAAATGGTCGCCATCTTGAAATAGTGCAAAGTATTGAAATCAAAAGTAGCCTATATGTTAACTAGGTAAGTCAGCTACTTCCATGTAAAATTCATGTAAATCGACCAGTGGTACTTGCGTGATTGAGTAATACACAGACACACACCCTCTCATTTTTAGCCT
This sequence comes from Meconema thalassinum, assembly GCA_946902985.2. Taxonomy (NCBI): domain Eukaryota; kingdom Metazoa; phylum Arthropoda; class Insecta; order Orthoptera; family Tettigoniidae; genus Meconema; species Meconema thalassinum. The sequence goes on from OX336396.1 coordinate 170,710,164, forward strand.
CGCTTCGCTCGCGTCATAGTCGTGTCATATTGTTATTCAATGAAATGCAGGTTTAACCCTTTTAACACCCCTTTAGAAACTGAATATCCAAAAATCCCTCCTTAGTAGACGTTTTCGGCACACAACAAACATATCCCCAAAATATTATTCTTCTAACTTTAATAGTTTTGGTTGGCCGATGAGGGTGAACATCCAAAAATCCTTCCTTAGTGGACGTTTTTCTATCATAATTTCACCCCTTCCCATAGGCCCCTTAAATTGCATTTATGAAAAAGCGGTCGAACCCCTATTTATTTTATTTATTTATTTATTTATTTATTTATTTATTTATTTATTTATTTATTTATTTATTTATTTATTTATTTATTTATTTATTTATTTATTTATTTATTTATTTATTTATTTATTTATTTATTTATTTTTAAGCTGATTGATTTCCTCCGAGTTTCAAACTCCTCGCCTATGTCGTTTAAGTGATACACGCTCCGTTAGGAATCTTTCAACCCCCACTTTTCATCCCTTTCACCTCATAATATACACTACATCGAAAAACCATTAGACATGTGTCAGCTTATGTTTAATGATTAGTATACAGGGTCTTTCATATAAAGTAAGAACGGTAAGCGGCGGCTTTGTTATCCGCTGCTGCAGTGGCCTTGGCCGAGTTTGTGGCGTGCCACGGCTCCCTGCTCTAGTATTGAAAGCGCACATATAGTATATACTGTACTCGACCTTGCAGGTGTACAGTCGCCAGTCTGAACCTCAGATGTTAACATAAGACAGTTATCATTATATCATCGTATTTTTGTAGTTTGTATTTAAGTACGAGTCGGCTTGGCGGGTACGTGATGCATTTGTTCAGCAATTTCCTGATGAAGTGCCACCTTCACTAGCACAGATTCACGAAATTGTCAATAAGTTTGATAGTACTGACTCTGTGCTCAATAAAATGCATAAAATTAAAAATCAGAAACATTACAGTGGCAGAACTCACTTGCGTCGCCAGAATGTGGTTACCAGATACAATGCCTGTATAACCCAGGAAGGACGACACTTCCAACATCTTTTATAAGGTAATATTTCATACAGGATTGTACACACGCTTAAAGTAGGGGGCTGTGGTGTGCCACAAGCTCGACCAAGGCCACCGCAGCAGAGAATAACAAAACTGCTGCTTGCCGTTCTTGCTTTATATGAAAGACCCTGTATATGCCAAGTATCTCATCCCCAATGAAAACCACTCGTGAGATATTGATATTCAATGAAATGCACGTTTACCCCCTTAACACCTCTTTAGAACCTGAATATCCAAAACTCTTTCCTTAGTGGACGTTTTCGACATACAACGAACATATCCCCAAAATTTCATGTTTCTAACTTCAATAATTTTGGCTGGACGATGATGAGTGAGTGAGTCAGTCAGGACATTTTCTTTCATTAATTATTGATAATTTCACCCCTCCCCATGAACCCCTTAAATTGGATTTATGAAACAAACGGTCGAACACCTATTTACTTATTTAAAGCTGTTTCCCCCTGAGTTTGATGAGTGAGTAAGTGAGTCAATCAGTTAGGACACTTTCTTTCCTGTTTTTTTTTTTTCAGAATTTCACCCCTCTCCAAGGGCCCCTTAAATTGGATTTATGAAAAAACGGTCGAACACCTATTTACTTGTATTTTAAACTGTTTTTTCCCGCCGAATTTCAAACTTCTCGCCTATGTCGTTTCAGAGATACACGCTCCGTTAAGAATCACTCAATCCCCAATTTTCACCCCTTTCACCTCATAATATACACCACATCGATAAAGCCTTAGACTGAATATTTTTAATGATTAGTTTATATACCGAATATTACATCCCCAAAGATACAACTCATGAGATATCGTTATTCAATGAAATGCACGTTTACCCCCTTAACACCTCTTTAAAAGCAGAATAAACAAAAATTATTCCTTAGTTGACGTTTTTGACATACAGCGAACATATTCCCAAAATTTCATGTTTCCAACTTAAATAGTTTTCGCTGGGCGTGATGAGTGAGTGAGTCAGACAGGGCATTTTCTTTCAATTATTTTTACCAGAATTTCACCCCTCCCCATGGGCCCCTTAAATTAGATTGATGAAAAAACGCTTGAACACCTATTAACTTAATTTTTAAGCTGTCTTTTTCCCCTGAGTTTGATGAGTGAGTGTGTTAGTCAGTCAGTTAGGACACTTTCTCTCCTTTTTTCCCCCAGAATTTCACCCCACCCCATTGGCCCCTTAAATTAACTTATTAAAGAACGGTCGAACACCGATTTACTTACTTTTTAAGCTGATTTATTTCGCTGAGTTTCAAATTTCTCGCCTATGTCGTTTAAGGGATAGGCCTACACGCTCAGTTAGGAATCCTTCAACCCCCACTTTTCACCCCTTTCACCACATAATAATACACCACATCGAAAAACCCTTAGACACAAGTCTGCTTATTAGCCTACTTTCGATTTTTGCAAAAAATGAAAGTAGACTTATGAGATCAACACAGGGCGAAAAAAGTGTGTCTGTCTGTGTGTGTGTATGTGTGTGTGTGAGTCTGTGTGTGTGTGTGTGTATGTGTGTGTGTGTGTGTGTATGTGTGTGTGTGAGTCTGTGTGTGTGTGTGTGTCTGTGTGTGTGAGTGTGTGTACTCTGAATGTCTGTCCCCCCCTATCAATTCGAACACGGTGAATGCGAATTGAACGAAATTTGGTACAAAGGTAGCATTAGCAAAGGACACCTCAGTGTCATGTTTCATATCGCCGCCATCTTTACTAAAACTGAATGGCGGCCACTCAAACGTTCAAAACGTAAAATCAAATAACGACTAACCAAATCATCCGATCTCTACCAAATTTGGTAACAACATACCTTCGTATAGGATGCGTCTTGTGACCAAACTACAAGGTCGTCCGCCATACCATTTCAAGATGGCGGCCGTGCGAATTATGCAAACTTTATAATCCATATCATGGACCCACCAGTTCCGATTATCGAGCCGAGAATCGTTTTAACTGTTATAAAGGAAGAGGCACGTTCGAAATTAAAAGTTTATTTTGTAATACTATAGTGCAGACGTGATTTTAAAAAGCTGAGCTGATTCATTAATAAGACAAGATGGCAGCGGATATCTTGTGGCTGACTTATATTTCACTAATTTGAGTATTGCATGCAATATAGCGTACTGATACAAAATAAATAAACTTTGTATGAAATGCTTTATATATAAATAATATACTCCAGTGATGAAATCGTTTAGTATAAATCATTATTTGCTAACAAGTTCTATGTAAGTCATTTTATATAGAACGATATTCGTTGACACAATTAGCTCAGTGGTAGAGCGTTAGCCTATCGCTCAAATGCCTATGGTTCAAACCCGGTCAGAGCTAGGTTTTTTGCTTGAAATGTTATATGTTTATTGTTTTGTAATGACTCAGATGTTTTAAAATTAATCGTTATATTGTGCATATTATGGTGTAAAATATATATTTAATTAAAACATAATTCGACAGCAGATTTACTCGAGACATCTAGCTGCCAAAAAGGTAACTGCACGCTGACCTACTTATTAACTTCCAGATTTTATTGAAAAGTTTCTTCTTCTGGCCGCTAGAATGCACTCGCTCTGTTAGGATTATATTGTTCGATATTTCACCACTAGATGTCTCGACTAGTCTACGTGGGGCTCCATTGATTACTATACCATTGGCATTCTATGCGCATCGAATTTGAAGAATGACAAGATGATACTACGATACATTTTTACTTTTTATTTTAAATGGTTTGTAACAGCCTATTTTGCGTTACTTGAAAATGTTATTTGAAGTAAAGATCAAAACGATTTCACATAGTAACTGAATTCAAGGCGTTGGTCTTAGTCCAGGTTATTAATTACTACTTTTATTTCAGGCAAATAGCAATCGAAAATATCCACATAGTTTGTATACACACGTCTCTGTAGGGTCATGGAAAGATTTGTTAATTCAATTACGGTTGTGAAAGCCATGCACAACCAGACGTGTAAAGACATGCCTCAACTCAAAGTTAGATGTTGCCCACGGCAGGTCGTATATGTAATAATAATAATAATAATAATAATAATAATAATAATAATAATAATAATAATAATAATAATAATAATAATAATAATAATAATAATAATGTTATTGGTTTTACATCCCTTTTAACTACTGCTGCTTTTAGAGACACCGGGGTGCCGGAATTTTGGCCCGAAGTGGATCTTTAACGTGCCAGTAAATGTACTGACACGGCTCCCTCGCATTTGTGCACCCTCAAATGCCAGCTGACTGCGCCAGGATACGAACCTGCAACCTAGGGCCCAGCAAGCGAGAATGTTACCGCTGAACCACGCAGCCAGTCTGGTCGATTATGTCTCCAGATCCATAACATTCTTGATATACTTCTTATCTTTCTTTCTTTCTTTCTTCAATGATGGTAGCAGTTTTTATCTAGGTTGTGGCGTTTGGTAGAGGTAAATCGTTTCTAAGGTCTTCAACAAAGAATAGTTCTATTATACTCTTTGATAATAACAACGAGTTATAACTATACTCATACATTTAGGAGAATGTAGGCTATATGTTCTTTACTGAACATCTTGTTTTTAATCATTAGTTTATATGCCGAGTATCACATCCACAAATGAAACCACTCGTGAGATATTGTTATTCAATGAAATGCATGTAACCCCCTTAAGACCCTTTTAGAACCTGAATATCCAAAAATCCTCCCTAGTGTACGGTTTTGACATACAACGAACATATCCCCGAAATGCCATGTTTCCAACTTCAATATTTTTGGCTGAGCGATGATGAGTGAGTGAATGAGTCAGAACATTTTCTTTCAATTCTTTTTTCTTCAGAATTTCACCCCTCCCGATGAACCCCTTCAATTTGATTGATCAAAAAAAACTGTCGAAAAGCTATGTACTTACTTTAAAGCAGTTTTTCCCCCTGAGTTTGATTAGTGAGTCAGTCAGTCAATCAGTTAGGGCACTTTCTTTCCTGTTCACACCCCCCCAGGATTTGACCCCTCCCCATTGGCCCCTTAAATTGGATTTATGAAAAAAACGGTCAAACACATATTTACTTCTTTTTTATGTTGATTTTTTTTTCGCTGGGTTTCAAACTCCTCGCCTATGTCGTTTAAGAGGTACACGCTCCGTTACGAATCTTTCAATCCCCACTTTTCACCCCTTTCACCTCATAATATACACCACATCGAAAACCCTCAGACACGTGTCTTCTTATTTTTAATGATGAGTTTATGTGCCGAGTATCACATCCTCCAATGAAACCAATCGGGAGGTATTGCTATGCAATGAAATGCAGGTCTACCCCCTTAACGCCCCTTTAGAACCTGAATATCCGAAAATCCTCTCTTAGTGGGCATTTGCGGCCCTTGAGGAAGCTGCATACCAAATTTCATTCCAATCCGTTCGGTGGTTTCTGAGATTTCGTGATGGATGAATGAATGAGTGAGTGAGTGAGCGAGTGGTATTTGACAAATATAGAAGACTAGCTGAAGTACCCGTGCTTCGCTACGCATCACAAATAAATTAAAATGTGAAGGTGACAGTTAAAACAGGGGATATGCGAGGTGCTGCGCAGAGGAAGATTAAGGATGGAACATTTTGTCCAACTACACCGCTCGGCGTTGACCGTGTTTTATAGCACAAATTTAGGTTTTACTCGCTAACCGTTGGAGATACCTTTCGGATAGAAAATGTAATTTTAGACCTCGTATATGCCATCAAAAGTTTGCTATTTCTTAGCGTTCTCTTTTTATTTGAAATGGAAATATGAAAGTTTGATACCAAAGGGAGTAGTGACGTCACTAAAATGGTCGCCATCTTTAAATAGTGCAAAGTATTGAAATGAAAAGTAACCTACATGTTAACCCGGTAAATCAGCTGCTTCCATGTAAAATTCATGTAAATCGGACCAGTGGTACTTGCGTGATTGAGTAATACACAGACACACACCATCTCATTTTTAGTCTCGCTTCGCTCGCGTCATAGTCGAGTCATATTGTTATTCAATGAAATGCATGTTTAACCCCGTTAACACCCCTCTAGAACCTGAAAACCCAAAAATCCCTCCTTAGTAGACGTTTTCGACACACAACAAACATATACCCAAAATATCATTCTTCTAACTTTAATAGTTTTGGTTGGTCGATGAGAGTGAACATCCAAAAATCCTTCCTTAGTGGACGTTTTTCTTCCAGAATTTCACCACTCCCCATAGGCCCCTTAAATTCCATTTATGAGAAAACGGTCGAACACCTATCTATTTTATTTATTTATTTATTTTTAAGCAGATTGATATCCTCCGAGTTTCAAACTCCTCGCCTATGTCGTTTAAGAGATACACGCTCCGATAGGAATCTTTCAACCCCCACTTTTCATCCCTCTCACCTCATAATATACACTACATCGAAAAACTATTAGACTTGTGTCAGCTTATTTTTAATGATTAGTATATGTGCCAAGTATCACATCCCCAAATGAAACCACTCGTGAGATATTGTTATTCAATGAAATGAACGTTTACCCCCATAATACCTCTTTAGAACCTGAATATCCAAAACTCTTTCTTTAGTGGACGTTTTAGACATACAACGAACATATCCCCAAAATTTCATGTTTCTAACTTCAATAATTTTGGCTGGGCGATGATGAGTGAGTGAGTCCGTCAGGACATTTTCTTTCATTTATTTTTGATAATTTCACCCTCCCGATGAACCCCTTAAATTGGATTTATGAAACAAACAGTCAAACACCTATTTTCCTATTTAAAGCTGTTTTCCCCCTGAGATTGATGAGTGAGTAAGTGAGTCAATCAGTTAGGACACTTTCTTTCCTGTTTTTTTTCAGAATATCACCCCTCTCCAAGGGCCCCTTAAATTGGATTTATGAAAAAAGCTGTTTTTCCCGCCGAATTTCAAACTTCTCGCCTATGTCGTTTCAGAGATACACGCTCCGTTAAGAATCCCTCAACCCCCAATTTTCACCCCTTTCACCTCATAATATACTGAACCCATGTACCATGGCCTCAAAGGGAGTCGAATCCATGTATTTTGAGAAAAGAATGAAAGAATCATACAGTCTCTAAGGGAACGGAGAGAGATTTCAAGCCAGGATTATAGCCTAACATTGTGCAAGCACTAGGGCCAGGTGTTCCTTAGATGAGCTCATGCCTCTTGACATTTATAAGGAGCCAGTCATGGATATTATTAGAACGAGTGGAAAGTTTGGACTGTAAGACGAAGAATCTTGACTCGGAAATTGCTCTTACGTTGCAGGAAAATGGCAACCTCGCTGCTGAGTCAGAACAGGAATAATTAAATTTAACCCGTTTACGAGTATAAAAATAAGTAAACAGATACAGTACGATGAATCATTTTGGATTAGAGATTTTTGTGTAAAGAAAAACCTTGTAATAATTGCACAGAAAAAAAAACTGCAAACGCAAGTATACGTCATTGGGGATTCACCGGGACCCAAGGAGTGGGAGAATTAAAAATGAACAGCACCACCCACACAGTTGAGGACGAAGAATTAATTAATATCTCGGAAATGCACGATCGATTTCCATGCACAGGAAGATTATTTTACGTTTGGAAGACGAGCTTTCTGGAGATATGATTTTTATAATTGTGCGACAATTAGTTCAAAAGTTGGTCACGAAAAGGACTAGGATTTTATCTTTTTGTGACTGAAAAGTATAAAACTCCTGGCCTCACCAAGCCAATCATGCAGTCTACGATAGCCCGTGAGGGGAAAGTCACGCTGTATCAGTACATGCAGTCTACGAGCATTCCGGGAGCGGAAGTACTGCACCACATCGTATACGCAGTATTCAAGAGCCCGTGAGGGGAACGTAACGCTGTATCAGACATCGAAGGCAGCTAACCAGTACTCCTTGAGGGGAGAAACGCTGTTTTACACCGCATAATTAATATATCCGATAGCCACGGGCGTCGAAGTATCAGTAACTTGCGTGCCTCCGGAAGGAGTTGCAAAGAAGAAGTATTAAAGTATCGCCGTGTTGAAAAATTAGGAAAATCCTAGTTACAGGATTTAGGTCCGACAGGGCAAAAGTTACCGTAAAAGTTCCAAAAATACAGTCAAAGCAGGCTGCGAACTTAGGATTCAGGCGTTAGGTCTTTCAGTAAACGACCAAAAGTATCATAACGTACGGAAGTACCGGAACAGCGAGATAAACAGTTTATAAATTTTAAAGAACCCGAACAGGGAAAAACAGAGTAAGGTTCGCATCGTATTCCAGAAAATTAGAAGTGCGAGAACCAAATAAACAAAGAAGAACGGAAACTATAGACATTGTTTTCCAGAAAGCAGACGAACTCTTCTAAAGCACTAAGACTCGAGAAGTGGCTAAAAAATCCATAGGTCATCGATAGGTTATCGAGGGGACCTCGATCAGAACAGACTTTCGCTAGGATCGATAAATCAGATCTAAAAGGGGAGCCGTTTAAGCTAGAGAAATAGCCGATCATCTGGATCAGGATTTGAAGAATTGTTATTCCAGGGAAGCAGTAGATGATTCGAGACTTTCGTATTCTGCAGGATAGGAAGCCGACATTGAATAAATCTCACCCTTGGAGACGGGAGATTAAGAGGTCACGTGTGATAGGCTAAAAAGACGGCCTAGTGATCAAAAGTTGTGAAGTGTAAATATATCAAAAGTGTGTGTTAAAAGTAATATATTTTGTAGTGTTTTATTGTGTGTTCAAACGGATACACCAGTGTATTAAAATGTTGTCAGTGTTAAATGTAGTGAATATGTGTCAAGAAATTTCTGTACATGAGATGAGTTTGTACAATATGGAGTAGGTCAAGAAGGTGGGCCAAAATGTCACATCAAACGAGAATAAAGGTCAGAAAACGACCTTAGACATGTGAGTAAAGATTTTCATTATATTTTGGTGTCGGGAAAAATTTTGTGTACAATTCCACCGGAGTTTTGAATAAAAGGGATGTTTTTAAATAAATAATAACTAAATAAGAACGCGATCTGAACAAAAATAAAGTTTTAAGAAATAATAAATAATTATGTGAAATAATGAATCCTGTAGAGGAAATGCAGGGAATAAAATGTCAGTGTATTTAATGAATGTTATAAAAGCAAGCGTAATAATAATAATTATAACAAAGATATTTACATAAAGGTAAATTTGAATTATATGAAAGAAATAGCTTTTGAGCTTTTGTAAGAAATGAAGACATGATGTGAATAACAAGGTAAAGAAATCTAAATAAAGATTAAATTGAATGATATAAAAATATAGAGCGTTGAAGCCTTAACAAATGTATAAGACATGATGTGAATGCATGTTCTTAAAAATGGAGCGATTTATTGTCAACGGAAAAGATTAATATAAGAATTGGGATATGTATCAATTGTTACTATGAAATTTATCAGTTCTTTGGAAGACATTAGGCCGTAAAGTAATGTGTAGCGTAATGGAACGCAATTAAGTAAAAGTCACGCTAGGAACGCGTAAAAGTTAAAGTACTTGGTAAATTACTTATGAGGGGTAGTTGATTGTATTGAATTGAGATATGTTGTAAGTCCTCTAATTGTGACGTAGATCACGAGGCCCTGTGTGTGTTATTATTGAAAAGGGAGCTAATGTATGGTATTATTGAGCGTAGGTCCTGTAAGCTACGGCTAGAACCTAAATCGCGTCTTGTATAAGTCCTCCAATGTGGAAATGGTTCCCGAGGCATGTTAAGAGATTCGAACCTAGAATCCTCTGTTTGTTAAAGCCCCTTATTATTCGTCGTCGAATGTGTATTACTCTTCCCCAATCAACGAGGACCCTTCATAATTAATAAATGCCAAGATTACGAGAGTGGTTTATGAGCCAATAATATTGTTGAAAGTAAAACGATTGAGTAGAAAGCCAAGTCTCCCCAAAGAACTGAGAATAATGTGAAGGTTTGTTTTAAAAGCATTGAAGAGAGCTCCAACCGTAAGCTAGGCCGGGAGTCGCTCTCCCTGTCATAAATCACGCTCGAGTATAATGGCCTGACCCTCATAGTACGAGGGTGGGTAAAAAAAAACGTCTTGTAAGAAGTGTTGAATACACCGTGAGTGTTTAAAGTTGTTAGTGACCCGGGCGTTGAACCGAGGTCCTTGTAGATTTATATTATCGCTTGCCAGTTCAGATCGTAGTTTTCTTATGTGATAATGGTATTATAAGACAAATGAATTAAATAAAATCCCTATTGTAATGTTGTATGGAAAATAAGGAATCCACGAGTTTTGTGAAGATAACTAGATTCGGGAGTAATCATAGTTTTTGACTTTGTCAAGTAATCTTTATGACTCTGGAGTACACAAGTAGTTTCCCGATCACCGTAGTGAATTTGCAAACTTGTGAGAGATAGTAAATCCTGAGAATATGTGAAATGCCCAAATATTGAAGTGAATAATTAACATGTAATTTTAAATGTAATTATATATTTGTTTTGATGATAAGAAAAGATAAAATAAATTCTTGAGGTGTACAAAGTATGACACCATTATTATGGAAAAGTATCGAGCCAAAGAAGCTCGTAGTTATATGGAACTTTAAGATAAGTACTTTATGGAAGTGAAAATAATTGTGAATTGTTGGTTTTAAAGAAAACCATGTGTTTTATTCTAATATTTGTTTTATTTTTATGCTATTCCTTGTTCACTTTGGACAGGTAGAATGATATTGGTCAATAGTTTATTTGTTTTATTGTTTGTGGCGCCATAATTTTGATTAATTAAATGTGTTAAAATAGGAGTTGATTTTGTTGTTATTTTTGCAAGTGTATCCTCTATTTAATCCAAAATATGTAAGTCACAGAGTGGGAGAACTTACCGCAGCCCCGAAAAATCCCGAATTGAGCAATGCTGGCATACTGTGATTTGCATATTTCTTGCTGAAGGGCACAATACACCACATCGATAAACCTTTAGACATATATCTGATTATTTTTAATGATTAGTGTATATACCGAATATCACATCCCCAAAGAAACAACTCATGAGACATCGTTATTCAATGAAATGCACGTTTACCCCCTTAACACCTGTTTAAAACCCGAATAAACAAAAATCATTCCTTAGTTGACGATTTCGACATACAGCGAACATATTCCCAAAATTTCATCCAACTTTAATAGTTTTCGCTGGGCGTGATGAGTGAGTGAGTGAGTCAGACAGGAAATTTTCTTTCAATTATTTTTACCAGAATTTCACCCCTCCCTATGGGCCCCTTAAATTGGATTGATGAAAAAACGCATGAACACCTATTAACTTAATTTTTAAGCTGTCTTTTTGCCCTGAGTTTGATGAGTGAGTGAGTGAGTCAGTCGGACACTTTCTCTCCTTTTTTCCTTCAGAATTTCATCCCACCCCATTGGCCCCTTAAATTAATTTATGAAAAAACAGTCGAATACCGATTTACTTACTTTTTATGCTGATTTTTTTTCGCTGAGTTTCAAATTTCTCGCCTATGTCGTGTAAGAGATAGGCCTACACGCTCCGTTAGGAATCCTTCAACCCCCAATTTTCACCCCTTTCACCTCATAATAATGCACCACATCGAAAAACCCTTAGACACATGTCTGCTTATTTTTAATGATTAGTTTATATGCCGAGTATCACATCCACAAATGAAACCACTTGCGAGATATTGTTATTCAATGAAATGCAGGTTTAACCCCCTTAAGACCCCTTTAGAACCTGAATATCCAAAAAACCTCCCTTAGTGTACGGTTTTGACATACAACGAACATATCCCGAAATGTCATGTTTCCAACTTCAATATTTTTGGCTGGGCGATGATGAGTGGGTGAATGAGTCAGGACATTTTCTTTCAATTTTTTTTCTTCAGAATTTTACCCCTCCCGATGAACCCCTTCAATTTGATTGAAAAAAAATCTGTCGAAAAGCCATTTACTTACTTTAAAGCAGTTTTTCCCCTGAGTTTGATGAGTGAGTGAGTCAGTCAATCAGTTAGGACACTTTCTTTCCTGTCCCCCCCCCCCCCAGAATTTCACCCCTACCCATGGGCCCCTTAAATTGGATTTATGAAAAAATGGTCAACACATATTTACTTCTTTTTTATGTTGATTTTTTTCGCTGAGTTTCAAACTCCTCGCCTATGTCGTTTAAGAGATACACGCTCCGTTAGGAATCTTTCAATCCCCACTTTTCACCCCTTTCACCTCATAATATACACCACGTCGAAAAACCCTCAGACACGTGTCATCTCATTTTTAATGATGAGTTTATATGCCGAGTATCACATCCCCCAATGAAACCAATCGGGAGATATTGCTATTCAATGAAATGCAGGTCTACCCACTTAACACCCCCTTTAGAACCTGAATATCCAAAAATCCTCTCTTAGTGGGCATTTGCAGCCCTTGCGGAAGCTGCACACCAGATTTCATTCCAATCCGTTCGTTGGTTTCTGAGATTTCGTGATGAATAAATGAGTGAGTGAGTGAGTGGTATTTGACAAATATATAGTAGAAAGAAGATAGTGTCAAGTCTTTGTTATGCTAAACTCGGTTGACAGTGCTGTGTGAGCAGTTGAGTAACTAACGGGATTTCAAGTAAAGATCCTCATTTTCTATACCGGTAGTGCAGAGCGCAATTGGCATCTGGTCGGCCGTGTCTCGACTTGAGCTATGTTGCCATGGAAACTATCTGCCTTGCCATTCCTTCATGAGTATATTTTATGATTTGATTAGCCTGTGCTTGAGTGCAAATGGGCCGAAATCAGAAGAATGAGAAAGACTATCGAAAATTCATGTAGCCAGCGTTTCCTTCTGGGTCCTAAACTATGTGTATGCAAAATTTGGTTGAGATTGGTGGAACGGTGTAGATTTGTATACGGAACAGACCCACCCACCCACATACATACATACAGACTTTCACTTTTATATATAAGATATCAAACAATACTTAATATGAAAACACACTACATATTCTCTAGAAGGAAGCGACCAGACTGGACCGCTCCCACAAAGGTATCGCGTCCTATGTGACGTCCCCATATCGCAGACCGCCGCGACGAACGCTGGACCGCTTCCTGCCGCGACAGACCGCTTTCTGAGTGGCCGAGCCTCATATTTATGTCCCCCAGTTACTCGAAATATATTTGAAACGTCCAGCTGCTTGAATAATCTATAATCCTGTCTACAGTACAAATGAACCCGCTCAATAGGTCGGGGCTTGCCTCAATTTCCGTATCCTACAATACTCACTGCAGATGCGCGATACGAAATGATGTATGTGCTGTTTGCGAATTTCATTCTAAATAGCAGAAGAAAAGGTCACTTCGAAAACTTTCACAGCTCTCTTTGCAATACCCACAAGTTTCGCACACCACTGCAATTTCAAGTAAAATTTCCTGCCAATGTAAGGACTATTGGAGGCTTAATGAGTCTGTTGACTCAAGCCCCTCTGTTATACCTACTGACCGGGGAATTCCTGTCTTGAAATACTAGGCCTACTGCAGTACAGAGACAAGGGTGCATTCACGAAAAATAGAAAGCAAATTACTGGAATTGCCAAGGGTCAAAGATGTGGGCAGCAGTCGTCTAAGGATAACAACATACCACCAAATATAGGAAATGTGTACAGAGGTGTACAAATTATTAATTTGACGGCAGTATTCCGAAATTCCATTTATACTTTTCACGGCTTAATGCACTAAATATATTTTCAAGGCATTGAATTCACTTCAAATGTTTAATAATCATCATCATCATCATCTAAAGGCTAGGCCTTGTCGCTACAACCACATTTGTTTCTCACTTGCTGCACGTTTTAAGTCAGCATACTGTTTGAATTGAAGTCCATGCGTCACAGAATCCAGATGAGACTTCCGCGGTCTTCCTCTTCCTTTCTTCACCAGAACATTCCCTTCCAGTATGATGGTCAGGAACTCATTATGACGTAGGGTGTGGCCAACAAATTTTGCTTTCCTTTTTTCTATAGTAGTAATCAGTTTTCTTGTTTCGTCTACTTCCTTGGGGACCCATTCGATTGTCGTTTTCTACGTCCAGCTTAATTTCAGCATTCTTCCCCACATCCTCATTTCCGCTGCTTTCAGGCGTTGTATGTCCTGTTTCCTTAGAACCCAAGTTTCGCATCCATATAACAAAATCCTCCAGACAAATGTTTTGATAAACGATTTTCTAGTTTTAATGCTAATGTTTAACCAAAGGTGTTAATTATATTTTCTTTTAAGAAAGTCAAAGTAAATGATTTTTTAGAATTTCCACTAACTCAGGAGTATTACTCATGCAAAATTCTACACATTTTGTTTTGATTTCTTCGCTCTACTTTTTGTGTGAATTTAGAGCAGAGAGATTTAGGTTCTTTTTTTATTGATGATCCGCTCTTGAGCTATTCAAACATTCATGAACCATGGATTGAAATCACCTGACTTAGAGGGTACATAACAAAGTCAATGAAAAATAGAAAACGGACACAGCTCAGGTAACCCTTGGAATCCCCTTTTCTAAAAGTTTTCAGAGGCATTCCTTATGGTAAAAGGTGTATGTTCACGGGGGAAAACATTACTAAGTAGGGCAAGAAAAGTTGCCAGTAGTTGGTCAAAGAAATGAATTAGAATGAAATGTTTGACTAGTTTAAATTCTTTATTTGATTCTAAAAATTTGCACACCTCTGTACTTATGAATAAATACGCCAGCATATGCCTTTGTCTGGAGCGTGGCACTGTATGGAAGTGAAACTCGGACTATTGGTGCAGTAGAAAAGAGAAGCATTGAAGCGTTTGAAATGTGGTGTTACAGGAGAATGATGAAGATCAGATGGGTAGATAGGGTTACAAACGAAGAGATATTAAGACGAGTGGGAGAGGAGAGATGTTTCTGGAGACTGCTAATGAAGAGAAGAGATAGGTTGGTAGGATACGTAGACCAAGGTTAGAATATGTTAATCGGATTGCCTGGGATGTAAAGTGTGGTAGCTATGTAGAGATGAAACGATTAGCACAGGACAGGGAGGCATGGAAAGCTGCATCAAAACAGTCAAAAGACTGAAGACTCAAACAACATGTATTTATTTAAACAAATGGCAAAAATATGTAAATTAATATAAAATATTTAATGTGTAGAATAAGGCTTTCATGGTCCGGAATACTACTAAAATTATTCATACTTTTGGAATATTCCCGTTTGAAAATTAAATAATTAAGATTCCTAGACTTTTCGAGAGGGATCTTACCTACTTTTTCAATACAATTAAAACAATGTGGCCAAAGAATGTGTGCCAATGAGCTTACAAAATGAACTAGAGAAATTCCTGTCTTCGTCACCATATAGCAGCCTTATTTGGACATCCTCATTCTCATTCTTCGATGAGACTCAATTATTTTCCCCGCCTCTTTTTCCTTCTCCTTCCTTGCTACTCTTTCCGCCATTCTACTTAAAATGGCGCGTTTTTCTACTAAGGTCCATACAGTAGCTTCTGGCTGCTATCTGGTGACGAACAGAGGAATTTCTCTAGGTTTTCTTTTTTAGCTCATTGGCACACATTCTTTGGCTACATTGTTTTAATTGTATTGAAAAAGTAGGTAAGATCCCTCTCGAAAAGTCTAGGAATCTTATTTTTTGTTATTTTCACACGGAAATATCCCAAAAATATGAATAGTTTTAATAAAATATTTAGGTGAATAATAAATATTTTAATACATAACTATCAGGGCCTTAATTATTACTAACCTGGCATTTGACTGAGTCACGTAATTAGGTTATTGTTTCTGAGTTAGGTCCAGATGCACTTCAAGTATAGAGTCATCTACAGCAAGGGTTCTCAAACTATTAGCCGGATGAACCACTATTGGACCGAAATTCATACTTTCACCGAATAAACTGTCAATGTTCAACCCAAAATTGCATTTTAATTGTAAGCAACTTTACCGTATTTTAATACTTTCAGAGAAATACCATCGATATTTCTGTCCATTGTCAACACAGGAAACGATGAAATGCGTTACCAACATAAGCTTTTAAATAAAACAATAAAACGGAGCAAAACAAAAACAAAAAATCCTTTGCTGATATATTTAGTGAACAAAAAGATCACCAGAACGTGAAACGTAAATTCACCAATAACAGGCATGGTGCTATCTTGTCGAAATATTTGGCTGATTGTAACCAAATTCTTTCACGTGATTGGTCCAAATAAATAGCGGCGTTCGAGTCCAATTGTCACACAACGTACGCTGTGTATCGCGACATGATAGTCACTGACCGGTAGCGACTTGCGCGTGGCGCAACACACGGAGCCACCATGTTGAGCTCGTATTAAGACTTTCAACGAATTCTTCACAAGCTTCAAACTTGTTGGCGGTGCCACACTCGAAGGGACATTCCGAGCTACGCCTTTAATTTCTAGGAATTCTCATACGTTGAAGGCACCACAATCCTAACGACATGATAAGCTACGTCTAGACTTTCTAGTAATTCTTCAGACGTTGATGGCGCCTACACTCCCAAGAACATGATAGGCTACGTCTGGACTTTCCAGTAATTCTTCAGATATTTATGACACCTCCCTCGGAGCGACATGATAGGCTACGTCTTGACTTTCTAGTAATTCTTCAGGCGTTGATGGCACCACACTCCTAAGGACATGAGTCTACGTCTAGACTTTTTAGTAATTCTTCAGACGTTGATGACTCCCACACTCCCAACGATATGATAGGCTACGTCTAGTCTTTCTAGTAATTCTTCAGACGTCGAAGGCATCATACTCCTAAGGACATGCTGGGCTACATCACGTCTTCACTTTCTAGTAATTCTTCAGACATTTATGACACCTCACTCGAAGTGACATGCTGGGCTATGCCTTAACTTCCTCGCATTTCTTCAAAAGGAATACCGAGAGGAACTAGACGTAATTTATCCAACCTTACTGTGTTCCCCCACGATGATGGGACCTTGCGGTACTGTGTCTCCGAACCTCAATGTATCCGCTTAATTTTGTCTCCTGACAGCCCTAACCATCACAATGTCCCTCGTGTATTCTCTCACGTTGTGTTGAACTTGCGATGCTGTTTCTCCGAACCACAATGTATCCTATTAATCTTGTCTCGTGACGGCGATGCTGTTATGGAATGTTAATGAGTGTTATATCTCACTAATCATAGCCTTACTCATTATAACACCTGAATGAAACTTGGCGGTAATTGAATAAGTTTGTTGGTTTTGCTGTCGAACATAATTTGATATCATTAATTATTGATTTTGATTGATCATTTGTTTTAAAATTATAGGTATATTTGTTTGGTGTTTATTTTAGACTCATAACATTAGAGAATGGATCCTCTCAAAACAGCCGGGTTATATTAGATACAAGTGCTAAGGTGAAAAGCCATTGGGCCAGGCTATCTTCAGATTCGCAAGGCAAGTAGTGACTTTTTTTGTTGTTGTTGTTGTTGTTGTTGTTGTTTCATTTTCATTTGAGATGTTTGGGCATCGTGATAATTTGGCCCCGTGTACTTAAGTGTGGGGTTTGTCTGATACCTGTGTTCTTGTGATGGCTGCATTACTGTGTGTTTTCCAGGTGAAGATTGGGAAGTAGGCGGCCATACCCTTAAATTGGAAACCATTCCGGTATTTTCCTGGAGGAGAAGTGGGAACCCGCAGAAAACCACTTCCAGGATGTCTGAAGTGGGAATCAAACCCACCTCTTTTCAGTTGTGGCTCACAAGGCTGAGTGTACTCGGTTACAGCCCTAAGACCAGAAGTTAATATCTTGGCAGAGCCTGGAATCGAATCCGGACCTTCGTGATGACAGCCAAGCAGCTTGGGAGTGTAGTGCATAATGGGTGCACACCCTGCCTCCTTTAAGGCCTCTTACTTTATGCAATAGTTAGCATGAACAGTAAGAAGAATTCTGATCCCCCGAGAAATAAGGAGTCATTTAGGACGTATTGAAATGTTTGCGGAGGGAGACTCTTTGTGCCTGGGATTGTCATTTCTAAGTCTTGTAACCTTGTACAGTAGATATAAAAATATATAAATGCTTACGTTAGTGGTTTTGTATTTATCAGGAATAGTTGCCGCACTTTTAAAGATTTTGCCGTGCTTTTAGCGGGTTGTTGTTGAGGGACAGCGACCGTATAAATAAATAAATAAATAAATAAAATAAATAGATAAAAATAAATAAGAAAATAAATAAATTAGCCGAAATGAATAATTAAATGAATAAATAAATAAAAAGTATAAATAAATAAACCATTAAATAAATAAAAGATAACAGTGTATAAATAAATAAATAAATAAGTAAATAAATAAAGAAAGAAAGAAAGAAAGAAAGAAAGAAAGAAAGAAAGAAGAAATAAGGAAATGTATCAATAAATAAATAAATGAAAATAAGTATAAATATTAAATTAATATGGATGTTGCAAGTCAAAATTGATCTGAAAAAGACACAGGTCGACCCAGAAGACGTCATAGACAAAGTCGTCTTTCGACACAAGGTATACAAGTGGGAAGTGTTGTCGGAGAAAGCAGCACGTACAGCCCAAAGACCAAAGTGGATCGACGAATGGAAGAGGGCCTTAAGGGCACGCATAAAAGAGCACTGGACAAACAGGAAGAACAAGTAGTCATGATTGCTTCGCGTGGTCTAATAGGCATGTAACGTGTAAAATAAATAAATAAATAAATAAATAAATAACAAGAAGACCCGTGCTGCTCCGCAGCATTCACTTCAACAATCCTACAGCACTTCTGTCCATATGACATTTGCATGTCTTCAATTTAGTGACCTGAACAGACATTTACGGTACCGTCGCTTTTGGGTAAATGATGAAGTAGACTTATGAGATCAAATGTGTGGGTGTCTGCCTGTCCTCTGTGTGTGTATCCCACTATTACCCAACGTAAGCTTAAAAGGCGCACGGACGTCAGGTTCGAGACGCAATTCTGAAAAGCCGAGGTGAACAGCTAACTCCAAACACATAAGCTATACTCTTCTCTGAAGAATTAACTCGACACGACTCGTCAGTTTGATGATGGCTGAAGCTAGGGTGATAGGTCGCTCGCAAGCTCGTAAACTCACTCTGAAGCTGTTAATTTAAATTTCCACTGAATGGAGATTGCTGGAAGAAATGAAAACGTAAAAACACTTACAGTGGTCGATGTGGGATCTGTCGCGGACTTTCTTGCAGAACTTTTCTTGCTGAACAATTCTCAGAGGATATCGATATTCTTAACGGTTTACCCAGTGTAATCTTAAAAGACACATGGACGTTAGGTTTTTCTTCAACTCAATTCACTGAAATCGTAAATGCTCGGCTTCTTTTGGTCATAAATAAATGTTTTTCTACCTAGTCCTTCATCGAGAAATCCTTTACAGAATGGTGAAAACAGCATCAAAATACATCAAGTTGCCTTCGAGATTACCCGTTACATCCAAGAAGAGGGAACTTTGTTTTATATTAAGTAGATAGAGATATCCACACAATTTAAGGCTACAGCGGTACAATTTGGTATTTTGTCTACTTATGAACAATGGTATCAATTTAAAATAAAAGATGGGTCTCTTATATTTGAATTTAGAGATGTAGCTCTTGGTTAACATATAGAGGTGTGCAAATTAATAGAATTAAATAAATAATTTTAATTATTCATAATTACTTTTATTCAAAATCATTTTATTGACCAACTTCTTTTGTTGTCCTACTTAGTAGTGTTTCCTCTCCCGTGGAATTACACCTTTTCCCATAAGGAATTGCGTCTCGAAACTTTCAGATTATTGGATTCCGAGGGATATCTGAGCGGGGTCAATTTTCAATTTTTCATTGACTTTAGAATTCAAGTCAGGTGATTTCAATGCATAGTTCATGAAACTTTGAATAGTTCAATAGCATTCATCAGTTAAGAGACCCCAAATCCCTCCGCTCTAAATTCACACGTAAAGTAGAGTGAAGTAATAAAAACGAAACGTGTGGCATTTTGCATTTGCAAGGCTCCTCTGTTAGTGGAAATTCTAAAAAATCATTTTAATTTTAGTTTCTTAAATGAAAATATAATTAGGATTCTTGGTTAAACATTTGAAGTAATTTCATCGCCTTGTGAACATACTTAGTGCATTAAACCGTGAAAAGTAAAAATGCAATTTTGGAAACAGGCATCGAATCTAATAATTTGCACATCTCTGTAAAGACAGCTATCGCCTCCACCCCTACATATAGAATAGTAAGTAAAGGCGTTTGATGAGAAATGAAAAGATAACTCACACAGAAGGAATTAATATTTATTAAGCTGTACATTTGATGGAGTATATTGTCCCCGTTAACCGGCATCGAATCGGATGACCCGGCGAAAACATCGCAATTCATGCCGATAACACAAGACATATATCAGACAAAGAACAAAAAAATGATTGAGGTCTGGGTTCGAATATCAAAAAAAAATACGCCGGTGGGCACGAGAACTCAAGTAGTCTCAAGGGGGGTTAACAGGATGTAGGTGTAACAGGTTAAATCAACCCACTCCCAAACCTAAATCAAAGCAATAGCACAACAGAAATCAGAAGATAAGCACAATTAAAAAGATTAAAATAGGCATCCATTTATTGGCAACTCATTGAGCAATACAAATATAGGAAACCCTTAAAAAGCCTATCCTGCCTCGGAGATTCGATCTAAATAAAAGCTTGATGTGGACCAAAGAAAAAGAAAAATATTTAGAGTCCAAATAAACATAATTAAGTTTTAAAGGGTCAACGAATCTCCTTGGTCCTATCCTTAGACACAAATAAAATTATGAGATACTCGAAGAAAATTAAATAAAATATATAAAAAAATTAGATTTAGTCACTTTTGACTATCAACATCAACTAATCACGCTAAATGTCCATCAGGTAGTGTCCTAGATTAGTAATATTATCACTCACTTGAGTTTATAATGAAAGAAAGTTAAATAAATAGCTTGCCAAACAATGACAGTATTGATCTCCGTTCTAACTAATGAGAGGAAAACAAATCTTATATCCACCAATTATTAATTAAAAATAATTGCTGCAACAATATAGGTCCTACATGACCACTCAATTAAAGTTGCAATAAGAATTTATATTTATCGTACAACGTTATTTCAGAGCCTCATTACTTAAAATATTTCAAGCAAACGTGCACCCGTTATCCTACATTTATGCAAAGGTCAAAGTCATGGCTGATCATTATATCACAACTAAAAGTTCCCATCTTTCCCAATTCGATGGTATGCTTGCAATGTATTTCACTCCATCAATTACATATTGATTAGATTATCGCCTGCCTACTCCTGTGGATACTTAATTCACCACCATCTGACTACATTTTGCATACTCATGCTTATTTAGAATAATATTACACTACTAATTATTATTATTATTATTTTTTTATTCACAAAGGGTTTCATCATGATTAATTCTCAGAAAATTTGTCATAAGACGTTCACAGAATATGTGAACTATCATCCTAAATTTCTTTTATTACATTCCATTCAATTCTCCCCTTTCTTTTTTATAAACAACTACACTAATCAATCTTTTTTTGTAGATAAACTCATTATTATCTTTTAATTATCATGACCTTTCATTTCATCACATAACTAGTGTGCATAAATTATCTAATGCAGGCATGACCTGTAGCAATGTCAAATGGGTAGGTGTCTAAGCATAATGACGAGCATGCTTTTAATAATTAAATTCTCTATATCAATGAATGTGGACGAAGAACAAATTGGGAATATTTAAAGTTATAATCCTTCAGAGTTCACATAATTAGATCCACCAAAACGCTGAAGTCAAAATCGAAAAAAAAGAAAAGAATTTCAAAACATGAACTCCACCCTAGCTCTCGACAGCTAGTCTACCATCTTCATTTATTCCATCATGAATTCAGTTCAGTATCCGCGTCGTATTTCCAATCTTATCATCGTAGAAAAAAAATCTTATCATTCGAAGTAGTGACGGATTTACAAAAATTCCCAAAAGAAAATATTAACTGGATAATGGTGCCAAGCATGGTGGATTGATCCTTGCCACGTGTGACAACCCTACAATGTGAATCACTTCCTCATATAATTACCTAATAGACGAAGGAAAAAATGTGGCCATTAATAATAATAATAATAAAATGATTAATCAACAAATAAATAATAATTAGTTCAACTCCATGGCATCTAGTACTACTGAGTAGTACAAACTACTCACGACTACAAATTGAAGTAATGTTTTAGCTCACCAACTGGCCGAAATAAGAAAATATGGTACAAGCCTAGCATGCTCATATAATGCAGAACCTCGGGAACCAATCTTCATTCAGGACCCTCTCCTTCCCATTCCAGAACCGGCAGGATTGCATCTTCCACCATCTTCTTCCTCGCCTCCTCCAGGAATCGAAACTGAGACATTCACGTTTCATGGTGGCTGCGTCGTCCGACTCCCACGGTGTGGTTATGTCATGGCAACATCATGGCCTCATCTTGATGTAAATGTCACTCCGTCCAGTCCCCTCACGTATAAGCTTAGTGGCACATATTTTCACTGACTAGTTCCATTTCAAAATTCTTCATTGACACTTCAACAGCACAGGTTATAAAATGTTCTCGTTCCATTCTGGAAATCATAAATTCCTGCGCCTCGAACAATGCAGACACAATTCTTCCTCTCAGCAAATTGCCACCGGCTTTACGTAAGCAGTAATCTAATAGCGTTCACAGCTGTTCAATTGCATCTACAAGTCCTCCATCGATGATAAAAGCCTCGTCTATTCTCGAATGTTTACTAGACAAACTATTCCGTATTGTATCTCACGTCCAAAGCTAGTCGCAAAGGGCTAGTTCTCTCGTTATCAAGCCAACATGCGCCTGCATTACCGGGATTATACACGCTGGACTCGGCCGTCTGATATAGCAATCGCGCCCGGCATAACAGCGGTGATTCGTAATTATATGGTATCTCAGGACTCCGATAAAATCACACCCGATACACAGCGACACTTAGACCTGTGGTGGCATAGCACACACGGCCCTCCACGATCACAATCGAATGTAAAAATCACTCCTGCCGCACAACGGAGTAATGTCCAGTCCGCGCTCAAAACGCATGTGTCTGCGCCTCTCAATGTGACCAGTTGCCGAAAACCAGAGCTGAGCACGTGGTCCGAGACAGCGCGCTCTGCCGGAGATAGTATACAGATATGCGTGACGTCAGACGCGTGACGTCACTCAACCTTGTGGTCGGGCCTGCGACGATAACATGTGGTGCTTTGGGCCGTGATTTACGCAGGGTTGCCAATCTGTGCTAAAACTGGAGTACTATGTTGGGCACAATATCTTTGTTATAGAACTGAGAGAATGAAATAACAGGATGTAGGATAGTAATCACCGATGTAGGACAATAGTATTTTTTTACCATTACCACAGGACAGTTATCGTATTAGGGATGCGGACGTCCTTGTATACTTGTTATTTAATCTGTGCCCCGTTTGCTAAGGTCTGTGCTCCTCCACAGCATTCGTTTCAACATTCTAATAGTACTTCCTTCCATTCGACATTTGCTGTTCTCTTGCCTTTTGGTTCTATTTGAGCTTTGACGTCATGAAAGGATTTTGCTCCCGATAGTGCGGCATACAGTAAAGTTGCCCATGGCTAAACACCGGTTGAGGTAAATAAATGCCTACTTGATCTAGTGTTTGACCTTGAGCTTTATTGATAGTTATACAAAAAGCCAAACGTACTGAAAACTGTCTCCTTTTGAAGGAAAATGGCATAGAAATATCTGATGGCGTAAGGTCAAGGCGAGGGAGTAGGACATTGTTTTCAACATTTACGCCAGTAATAATTTCCAGGTGTAAGTAATTGTCATGCATCTTCCAAACCAACAGTCTAGTACCGTTCAACAGACCTTGGGTAACATTAATATTTCCTAACAAAATCACAATTGAGCTTTCTTTTAGTCGAAGGATATGAGGTGGCAATCCACTTATGCGTATGCTGTCTAAAAATTATATTGGGAATTGTAGAAGTTCTCTCTCATCTTCAGTAATCAAATTATTCACACTGATGTAAGTTCTCGATGATCCTGGGATTAGTTCTGAAACTTTGTCGTTGATTTCTTTACAATGTTCATTTTATGTGCTAAAATCGCTATTTTTGAAAAGCGTGAATTATTTTTCAGCGTGGGACTAATTCTGAATTTTCTTCGTTGACGTGAGGGTATTCACCATTACCAATTTGCATCAAGAAGTTTGCAAAGTCACGTTGATCTGTATCCGCTCGCATATTTTTGTTGGGTTTAAAAATTTTGAATAATGGCCACAAAGGAGCGAACCTTACTGACATTTGGACTGATGCTGCTTTAGAAGCGTGAGGCACAACAGGCAATCAATACCTGCCTAAAATCTCCACCTAAGATGATAATTTTTCCTCCGAAAGGCACATCATTATTCATAATGTCCTTGAGCAACCGATTTACACATATCAACGCGTGCTTATTAGCCATAGAGGCTTCATCCCAGATTATACGTTTTGCTGAACGAATATAAAAAGCTTCCTTGCTGTTAACTTTTATTCCAGATACAGAACTTTCATGTAAATGTAGAGGTAACTTGAACTGGCTGTGTACAGTGCGCCCCTGAGGTAGTAACATTGCTGCAATACCAGTCCAAGCAACAGAAACTACATTTAACCCCAAATTTGTGCAACTGTGAATCAAGCATTGATAAGGAAATGTATTCCCGGTGCCCCCTGGACCGTCAATGAAATATGCATTACTCATCCTTTCATTGCTGTTTTGTACTAACCCCAAAATTTCTGTAATTATAGCCGTTTGGTTTCCATTTGCTTGGTTTATCATCCGACTTAATTGATCCTCATTAAGTTTTGGGTAATTCATTGGTAAATTTGTCTGAGGGAAATTATCAATAATAGCTGACAATTCGAGAGAAGTAATGGGCAGACCATGGAGATTTAATGTATTAGAAATATGTATAAGAGTGAAATGATATGCAATGTTAGGTTCGTGAAACTTCAGATAATCTTCTGATAATGAATTCTTGAAAATGTCCCATAACTATCTTACATTTGAAGGGGTCTGAAAGATACATATGTAAGAAAACAGTTGTCGTATCTGAGAAGGCATCTGAAATTGTGACGCTTCTGCCAAACAACGCTGCCATTCAGAATTGTCAATCAGCAAACCTCGCTCCTTAGCTGTTTCTTTAAAAGTAGAATAGACAACGGCTTTGTATGTTCGTACATACTGGAAGCTGGTAGCGTAAATAATACCTTTCTGTTTCTGTAGGCGAAACATTATACATTCTGCCTATAGTTTTTGAAACATTTTTTCTTTTTTGCCACTGGCAGTTGCTCTTATTCCAGACGTAATGTACTGGTGTTTCAGGATATATATACGGACTTATGGCTTGCGAATCTTGATTTAACTTGAACCACGCATGTAATTCCGTGTTGCGCAACTGTGCTTGAAGTAAAATATCAGGAGAGTTATCATTTTTAAAATAGATATTTTGCAAGTTTGGCAAGTGAACAGGTAATCGCACGATAGAATGTGACTGTTCATGCCTGTGAAATGAAAATATCCTGAATGCGGCTTCTGTTGGACAAACATATCTAGCATTTAGGAAAGAAGTAAATTCATCGTAGTTCACCGTTTCGCCTTCAGGACATATTTTAACAATGCAGCAGTCATCACCTTCATACACATACTTGTGGATTTTAATATATAAGATACTTGTGGATCTATTTAACACTCCGAACATTTGAGCATATTTCAACATTAATATGAGCTTGCAAGTAAAGTAAAAGAAATGGATTGTAGGAACAATGAATCGACTATCGATTTCAATGTCAATGCCTCAAATTGTTTTTTATAATAATCCGTCCATTATTTCTTATCCTATACGAAGGATAACCATTGGCATTATCTTTGGTCTCTTCCTGAAACTGTTTAGGGAAATCTTTCTTACATACGCCATCTTTCATACAGGCTGAAGAAGGATTCAAAGATCTGCGAGGACCATGTACCATATGACGCCTTACCAACTCGTATAGCGCTTCATCCTCGAGATCTGGTATTTCGCCTGACACCACACTGTCAATGTCAGAAATTTCTCGAAACTTAAAATCTTCCGTTAATGTTAAGAGTAAATGGATGTGCGGGAGACCTCGTTTTTTAAATTCCACTGTATATAGATATGCTTTTACCGAAAATTTCCTTAACATTAATCAATCGTAGCAATTCCTTTACTTTGCAAT
The DNA here is from genome assembly GCA_946902985.2 of Meconema thalassinum. Lineage (NCBI taxonomy): Eukaryota > Metazoa > Arthropoda > Insecta > Orthoptera > Tettigoniidae > Meconema > Meconema thalassinum. The sequence continues at coordinate 170,736,521 of OX336396.1, forward strand.
GGGAAACTCTCACTTCAATATCGGGCCTATTATTGGCCGTTTCCCAGAGATGAATGCTGTTAAGTATTTCTGGCTAGCCCGCATTATAGGTGAACGTAATGAATAAATCTGTCTTTCCAAACTTCCTCACTATCGCCATCGCATCCTGATAATTTTGCAATATTTTCCTTGGGCTACCTGTAAAAGAAGATGGCAAAACTACAATATGACCGACTCTGAGATTTTCATTTTCTGCTCGTACATGCAAGGCGTCTGCTAAACCGGCATTTTTATCAACTCGTAACTTCGTTTGTCGATGACGTGTATATTTTAACCGGTCACCTTCCATACGACAGTAGTAATCCACGAATAAATATCCATTTTGCAAACTTGAGCAGCGACAACTAACTCAACATGACCTCCATGAACACCATTCATAGACATATACATTTTGTAATCATCACTCGTATTGATAGCAGTTTCGTACATATCGCTGTTGCCAACAATAAAGGAAGAATAATTATTCCACATGTCTGTAACATGTTTTACAATACGCTTTCTAATCTGTGTAAATAAACTCTGTTTTTTGTACTCACAATATGCCAATGACCTTAACAGACAATTACCGTCACCTTTAATCTTTATAACATTTGTAATTGAGTGTCGCCTCTCATTCATCATAATATGATTCATTGTATTGATTGAGCACACAACCTATAAGGACGAATGATGAAACGAAAATAAGACAGTTTGTAGCTGGTGAGACCTAAGACTATATAACAGAAAGATAAGATACACAATACAAAATTGAGGTTCCAACATTCGACTGTAGCAGCATCTTCGTGAAAGTAGTTGTCTTTCGTATACAGTATTTGTTGTCATTCAAAGAGATGTTGACATGACAGTGTCATTAGCAAAATGACTGCTGATTGTGCATGAGCATTTCAGTCTCAAAGTAATCCTTCTTTGAGAAGTTTTAATTAAATTATGTGCACAGAATCCCCTTCTGCTTATTGTATGGATGCATGCGACATTAGCGCCCGAGTGGAACAGGTAGAAGTTAACGATAGCATGTATGGATACATGCGACATTAGCGCCCGAGTGGAGCAGGTAGAAGTTAACGATATCATGACGTAATTAGGGAACTCTCTGTTAATATCAAGTTAGTTTCATTATTGGGGCGGCGTTGAATATCATGATTCAGTCTTAGTCGTTGTCGCCTAGCGACAATATGTCCGTCAAATCATTCGATATTCCATTTTCGTGAGACCTTGAAGGAAGTAATATTCGCAATTATTTTAATACTCGAATGATATAATCAAGTAAGGTGGATATCAATCGGCGGTGCTAGACAGGCATTACATTTTAAGACAACAAACGTCGTCGTAGCACAAATACTTCCCGAGATATTTCAGTTTTAGTAAAGGGTGAATTTTTTTGAATACTATTTAATCATACTAATATATAAAAACTAGCAGGTACCAGCGGCTTCGCTCGCGATCAAGACAATGGGGACGATGCATTATTGCTGATAATTGGTCTATTCTATTACAGCAATCGCGGCTACAGGTGGGTCGATTCTAATTCTGAAAATTCTGATATATACAGTATATTGATATGAGCAGCGAAGTGGGAATTTTATAGAGTTGTGAAAGTCTGCAGGGTACAATGTTACGTTATGTGAACACATTTGAAAACTTTTGGTTTTGGTTTTGCCATCTTCTGCTGAGACATAACGATTTTGTTGTCCAGATACTCGCCAGCACGCCACATACCGTTGTCCATGGGAAAAAATGGTTTTGTCTAAACGTACACCTGGAATGGCAAATCTATCGAAATATGGGGAATTAAAAGTATTTTTCCTTAAGCTATTCTGGGTATAATTTTGCCACACTTATTGATGATTTGAACGTCAACATGTCGCTATTAATAGACCTATAGTAAAATATTTCTCACCTTGGCCGCTGATGTACATTATGCAGTCTCTTCCAGTGTTACATCCCAGGGATTGAAATTCTCCAACAACCCTTTTGCCTCACATGCCTCTCTAAGTAATTTAAAATTCCCGATTGTTGTTGTTTGAGTCTTCAGTTTTTTGACTCGTTTGATGCAGCCCTCCATGCCTCGCTCTCCTTAGCTAATCGTTTCATCTCTACATAGCTACCGCACCCTACATCCGAGGCAATCTGTATAACCCTGGTCTACCCCTACAGTTCTTGCCCTTGACCCTCCCAACCGGGTGGCATATGTGTCGTACCAACCTATCTCTTCTCTTCATTAGCAGTCGCCAGAAACATCTCTCCTCTCCCACTCGTTTTAATAGCTCTTCATTTGTTACCCTATCTACCCATCTGATCTTCATCATTCTCCCTAACACCACATTTCAAACACCTCAATTCTCCTCTTTTCTGCAGCACCATTAGTCCAAGTTTCACTTCCTTATAGTGTCACGCTCCAGACAAAAGCTTTCAAAAATGACATCCTAATACCTAAATGTATATTCGATGTCAACAGATTCCTTTTCTGTAGAAATGCTTTCCTTGCCTGAGCCAACCTGCTTTTTATATCCTCTTTGCTTCGTCCATTACTGGTTATTTTGCTTCCTAAGTAACAGAAGTCTCCTACTTCCCGTAGCGTTTCACCTGCCAATTTGATGTCCATAGAGGTTTGTGATTTATTTCGACAGTATTCCAATAATTTTGTTTGACATTTACTGATTTTCATCATGAATTATTTCCTCAAGACGGAGTCCATACCATTCAAAAACTCGTTCAAATCTTCTGGCGTTTTGGCCAAGATGACGATGTCATCAGCAAATCTCAGAGATGAAATTATTTCTCCTTGAATCTTCACTCCGACTTTAAATTGTTCTCCAATTTCCTGATTATTGTGTTTTTAGAGATCTTGGAAATGCGTCGCCCTCGCACATGGTGAAGATGCATTGTCAAAGAAAAACATTCCATGTTACGAACATGGGCCGCGTAACCTGTACCAAAAGCTTCTGCAGATTTAACACAAAACCTATTCTGAACAGCAGTTCCTTGAACTCAGATTTGCCAACATTTTATTGTATCTTTCCATGTGGTATGTCTCTGTACCTCAACATACAGAAGAGTGCTTTATAAATCATGTCTTGTGTAAATTTTGGAAAAGGTAGTGAGTGTGGTTTTTGCCGGAGTGGATACTCGCTCGTAGAAATTCTTTTCAGTAAAATAGACAGGTTCACATTTTTGTAAGTGCACATTGAGGTATATGACGGCGGGATGCCTTAAGTGTTAAGGAAACGGCAATAGCAGCCTCAGAGCTTCGTTGCTACTGAAATAATGACCAGACTGATATTTGTACTTAATTATACGGGATTTGTGAGCCCAGTGTTTATGAAATTGAACGTAGCTATATCGCTACCTTTATTTAGTAGCCACTACTGTAGTGTTTAAAAATTAAAAGTGGTATTGGAAGGCGCTACACCTATTTTTTATCCCTGGCACTACAGACCATGAAGGGTCTAGGCCTATCATGCGACCGCTTCCCAGCCATTTGGCCTGCAGATATTGTGGTGACGCGCGGGCAGTGCAGAGTGTCCCCTCAGCCGTTAATCTTGTTCTTCGTGACCGGGGCGCTGCCTCACTATCAGACAGCTACTCAATTGTCCTCACGAATCTGAGTGCAGCCCGTTGCAGCCCTCACGTCAGTGTCTAAAATCTCCGACGGAGCCGGGAATCGAACCCGGGGCCTCCGGATGAGAGGCAGGCGCGCTACCCTGTTCTTATTGTGTTTATTAATATCTTAAAAAAGATAATAAATGGATTGGCATTGCCTCCTACAGGCATATATGGAAAATCGGATGTCATACCTAGAGGTAGTGTTGCCATGGAAACGGACTTGCGATTAGTTTATCAATCAGAGCAAAGATAGTTTTCTGTGAATATCTTTGAAACTGTTGGTTTAGGGCCATAAAATGTAGTTTTCGGTGTCCCGTAGGGACACACCGAGTATTGTTTCTTGCATCGAGGGGAGTAAAATGAGCTTTGTCCGGTCTTTATTCGACAACTTCGATATATTGTCCTGGTTGAGTATTTTTGGTAACTTTTCAGTTATGTTGCCCGTTCCACGGGAAAAGTGTTTATTTCCGGATGAAAGGCAGCCTATATGTTATCCCATGGTATAAGCTGTCTCCATTTCAAATTTCATCCAAATCCGTCCAGCCGTGTTAGTGTCAAGAGGTAACAAACTAACACACACACGGACACACAGATTTTCACAATTATTATAGGCACCGTGCAGGCAGCTCGAAATGCTACTACTAGCGCTACATAGTGGCCCGTTCTAAAACAAGAGGTGAGGCGTATTGCGATAGTCTCAGTACAGCATGTGTGTCGTTTGAACAAGTTGCGGGTTTAGAGAGATTCAATTCGGGGATCTAAGTGAATCATCATGGAAGAAAGGAAAAAACCTAGTTGTCAGTGGCCACGTGAACGACGTGGAAGAGTTAATTTCGAATTCTTTCGGATATATCACAGGAAAAGTCACCCGACAAACGTCTGTGACTTTGCCGCCTTATATCGTGAAACTTGAGGTAGGCATGGTGTAGTAAGGTCACAATTTATAAAGTTTATTTAGGAAGAATTACTTAATGTATCTCCATACGTAAGCCTCCGCGGCTTAGGCGGCAGCACGCCGGCCTCTCACCGCTGGGTCCGTGGTTCAAATCCCGGTCACTCCATGTGAGATCTGTGCTGGACAAAACGGAGGCAGACAGGTTTTTCTCCGGGTACTCCGGTTTTCCCTGTTAAAATTTCATTCCAGCAACACTCTCCACTATCATTTCAGTTCATCTGTCATTCATTTAATAATTGCCCCAGAGGAGTGCGTCAGGCCTTGGTAGCCGGCACAGTCCATATCCTCGCCGCTAGATGGGGGCTTCATTCATTCCATTCCTGACCCGGTCGGAGACTGGAATCAGGGTGTGGATTTTCATTTCATCTCAATACGTAGACTTTCACGACCACTAAATGACATTGTAATATTTAATTTGGGGATATTAGGTCGCCTATAATATATATACAGCTGACGCGTTTGCATGTTTGCTATGAATTAATAACTTGTAACCATTTTTACTTTGTGTTTAGGTTGACCAGAATCGTAATGTCTCGAGCAGTGAATGCTCCTGTCCTGCAGGTGCCAGAGGAACTTACAAACACGTAGCTGCGGTAGTGTATTTTGTAAATAATGAAAGTGTTTTCTCGAAAACAGACCATCCGCAACAATGGGGAAAACCAAGTCCGAAAACAATGCCAAAAGAAAAACAAGATGTTCAGTAAAGAACATATAGCCTACTTTCTCCTAAATGCATGGGTATTGTTATAACTCTTTGTCCTTTTCAAGGAGTATAATTGAATGTTGGTTGTAGTAGCTTGTTTAAATACAACATGCTATAGGGATATTAAACATGAATATGAGGTGCCCTTTGCTAGTGCTACCTCTGTAAAAAAATCATTCAATTCGGTTTCACCGTGTTTGAATTGATCTTGGTAATGGATTTGCACACATACATGGCCGCTATTTGCAAACTATTGGGCTGATGACCTTGTAGTCAGTCATAAGATGCTTTCCACAAAAAGGCATGTTGTTGCAAAATCCGGTAGAGATCAAATTATTAGGATGGTCGAAATTTGATTTAAGCTTTTAACATTTGGGTGGCCGTCATTCCGTTTCCATCAAGATGGCGGCGATATAAAACTTGACACTGAGGTGCCTTTTGCTAGTGCTACCTCAGTACCAAATTTCGTTCAATTCGGTTTCACCGTGTTTGAATTGATAGGGGGAATTGATTTGCACACATACTTGGCCACCATCTGCAAACTATTGGGCTGATGATCTAGGAGTTTGGTCAGAATATGCTTCCCACATAAAGATTTGTTGTTGCAAAATTTGGTAGAGACTAGATTATTAGGTTGGTCGTAATTACATTTTAGTCTTTAACATTTGGGTGGCCGCGATTACGTTTCCGTCAAGATGGCGGTGATATAAAACAAGACACTGAGGTGGCCTTTTCTAGTGCTACCTCTGTACCAAATTTCGTTCCATTCGGTTTCACCGTGTTCGAATTAATAGGGGGAATCGATTTTCACACAAAGATGGCCACCATCCGCAAAATATTAGGCTAATGACCAATTAGTTTGGTCAAAGAATGCTCCCTCCATAATGGTATGTTGATGCTAAATTTGGTAGAGATCGGATGATTAGGTTAATCGTAATTTGATTTAAGCTTTGAATATTTGTGTGGCCGCCATTACGTTTCCGTCAAGATGGCGGCGATATAAAACATGACACTGAGGTGCCCTTTGCTAGTGCTACCTCTGTACCAAATTTCATTCCATTTGGTTTCACCGTGTTCGAATTAATAGGGGTAATCGATTTTGTCACAAAGATGGCCGCCATCCGCAAACTATTAGGCTAATGACCTATTAGATTGGTCAAAGGATGCTCCCTCCATAAAGGTATGTTGTTGCAAAGTTTGGTAGAGATCGGATGATTAGGTTAGTCGTAATTTGATTTAAGCTTTGAACATTTGTGTGGCCGCCATTACGTTTCCGTCAAGATGGCGGCGATATAAAACATGACACTGAGGTGTCCTTTGCTAGTGCTACCTTTGTACCAAATTTCGTTCAATTTGCGCTCACCGTGTTTGAATTGATAGGGGGGGGGGCAGACATTCAGAGTACACACACTCACACACACACACACACACAGACTCACACACACACATACACACATACAGACAGACACACTTTTTTTCGCCCTGTAGTGATCTCATAAGTCTACTTTCATTTTTTGCAATAATCGAAAGTAGGCTAATATAGGAAAGGAAAACGCGTAGAAGCACTATTCGGCAAAAAGACTTTAGAGACATCTCTTCCTCCCTTTGAGTTAAGTGAGGATATTTTAAAACACATCCCTTGCAGTATTCGTGCAATACTTCGAGCAGAAGCAAGAACTGAAATCGAACAATCGTGCAGGGCCGTAGTCAGCTCGTTGATGGACAGTGTAGTGAATGATGTGGAGAGAGAAGAATGTGAGGAAATTGTGACACAGCTAGTACATTTACAAGTCTCTAACGCCGTGCGCTCACCGGTCTAATACACCTTTCACACAGTGAGTGACGAAATGTTTTTTTTACCAGCAAAGTTCAGGTTGATACAGATCAGATAATTAAAATCTCCCTGGAAACTGTACCTCTATCACGAAGCCCTCGATGGTTTCAAGAAAGAAAGATACGAATATTTGCTAGCACGAAAGCACATCGGATCAAAACTAGGAGACATAACTTTGATACTTTAGCTCTCACATTTGTAACTGATTCACCAATTGGGGGAGCTGCTTTGAACAATCTTTCTTACTGAAGTGAAATGGAAAGTGAGGCAATAGAATGTTATGCAAGTTCATTCAGTGGTCGTGTTATTCGGTGTGGGTTACTAATCCTCCAAAAACAACCTTTGTGGCTCTCCAGATGGCATAGTTCTCAAGGGGAATGTAGCTGACAGAGTGTTAGAAGTTAAGTGTCCATCTTCCTGTAAAGATAAACCAATAGTTGATGAGGCAGGGAATGTGAGAGTACGTTATCTTTACTCTGACGGGCAAAAGACATACATTTAAAGACAAGCCATATGTATTACACACAAATACAAATACTAATGTGCATAACTGGCATAGCAAAGCACAACTGTTGACAATACGTGTTTATAAGGACAATAAGTATGTCGAGGAATGTCTCACCAAAATTTCAAAGTTCTTTTTCAGTAATTACTTGCCAAAAATTAGCGGTATTCCTAATGATAATTAAATAATAATTTGTGCTTGGTAAACACTGAATAGTTCAATATAAAATGAAAACAAAGAATATATAAAACAAACTGATGGTAGAAAAATTCTCGAACTATTCTTTTATTATTGGAGTTTGCAAATTTTCTAAAACGCAACACATATGCACAATGTCATCTATGTACTGAAACAGATCTGCTGGCAATTTCTGTAATATATTGTATATTTTGATTCTTTGAATACACCTTTCTACATGAATTCTAACACTCGCAATATTGTAAGTACTCTCAACCTCCTCAACTGTTAATCTCCCGTCATGTAAGAACGGTGGCGTCACTATTACGACACCGCGGCCAGATAAGTTAGTTCTGATGCCAGGAAATCCTTTATCAGCCAAGACCTCATCGCCAGGTTGAAGTTAAGTTAATAAACCACTGTCAGTTGTTATGAATGAGTTGCTAGCTCTTCAACCATAACATTTCGATTTAAAGGCGATCATACCACTAGGCGTGATAGCAATTAAAAGTTTTGCAGTGTAGCAACCCTTGTATTGATAATAGAAATACACTCTCTGATCTACTTGGGGAGGATGCTCAACCCTAAATTCCGTGCAGTCAATAATGGCTCGACAATTATTGTAATTTCTCTTAAATGCTGGAGGCATTGTTTCTTGAACACTTTCCTTACTAGGCCAGAATATGAAATTTTTAGTACGCTGCGCGAGTTGCATAAGAACGGTCGTAAAAATACGTAAAATTGTAGTCCTGTGAACACCGAATAGCACTCTCAAAGCAGAATAGGACAGTCCAGTTTTCATTTTCATTAGGAAAATTAATAATCTGGTTTCTTTACATACTTTTGAAACGTTACAGTTTGGTAATAAAGCAATGGGTAAGGCAAATACTTGGAAGTTTACACCTGTTAAATCACGCATTTGTGTATTGTTCCTTATGGAACTGTAACCTTGGAAACCTGGGCTCGTGACGTCTGCATGATCGTCTTCCGTTCCACACATTTGATCATGTTTCGAAATGTTCCTTCCCAGACCGAAATTAAGTGGATTACATGCTTGTGTATTTACGTCGTTTACATTTACAGAACAAGTAAACATGAAGTCTGAGCAATGAAAATCAGATGCGTCTGTTCCCACGGATGCATCCTTGGTTATGTTACTTGCGCAAACAGTAGCCGAAACGTTTCCGCCTGATCCTTCCTTTTTTAATCGTTTAAGTTGTCTGTGAAAGTGCTGTAAGCTAGGAGCCGGCGAAACATTCCTCTTCTTGTATTCATCAGGAAATATTGTCGGAACATAGGCTGGACTTAGTGGGTGTCCAGATCTTCTGTTTCCGATGAAATGTGCGCAGCATATTCTTGAGTAAGTCGTAGGTTGCCAAAGTGATCCATCAATGCCAAAAATTAACACCAAAATGAAATTAGATCCGGTCAGTTGAACTTATTGCAAATTTGTGCAATATGTACGTGTACTTACTTCCTTCGGTTAACTGCTTGTATCCATCGCCTCCTTCGGTCCACTTCTATCGCTCGTTTTGGAAAACAATGAAATTGTATTTCACTTCCCGTATTTGCATAAGTATTGGAACTACCGACAACACAACAATTGCGTTTACTTGATCTTCGTTTCTCTGCCATTATCGTCGGTGACTACACGCTCATCCAGAACAGACACTGCGACCGTAAGGTAATATGTGCTGCGAGCCTGGAGTCTGCCACACCTATAGTTCTCCACCCGGCCGCTAGAGCGACACGCACGGTGCCTATAGGGATGAGATGGTGTGTGTCTATCTGTCTGTCTGTCTGTCTGTGTGTTACCTAATAACGCAAGAACCACTGGTCCGATTTAAATGAAATTTTGCATGGATGTAGCTGATATACCAGGTTTGCATATAGGATACTTTTAATTTCGATATTTTGCACTATTAAGAAATTGCGACCTTTTTAGTGACGTCACTACACCCTTTGATTTAAAAATTTCATATTTCCATATCAAATAAAAAGAGAACGCTAAGAAATAGCAAACTTTTGATGGCACTAACGAGCTAGGAAATTTTATTTCATATCCGAAGGGTCCTTATCACTTTTCGTGTATCTCCAACGGTTAGCGAGTAAAACCTACTTTTGTGACGTCACTACAGCCTTTGGTTTCAAAATTTAATAATTCCATTTCAAATAAAAAGAGAACGCTAAGAAATAGCAAACTTTTGATGGTATACACGAGCTTTAGCATTTAATTTTCTATCCAAAAGGTCCTTATCACTTTTCGTGTATCTCCAACGATTAGCGAGTAAAACCTAAGTTTGTGCAATAAAACACGGTCAACCCGAGCGGTGCAGTATATCTCTACATAATATAAAAAAGAAAATGTGTCTGTTTTTTCTGAATTTATACGGAAATTTGAGTTATTTGCACGTTTCAGACTGTTTTATGATAGATGCGCGCGAAAATAATGTTTTGGTCTGTCTGTTTGATTGTCTGTGGACAACTTTGTTCCCTTATAACTCGAGAACGGCTGGGTGTATCAACGTAAAATTTGGTACAGATATCCATCAGAGGCACGACACTAATCCCTATATATATTATAATTGTGAAAATCTGTGTGTCCGTGTGTGTGTTAGTTTGTTACCTCTTGACACTAAAACGGCTGGACGTATTTGGATGAAATTTGAAATGGAGACAGCTTATACCCTAGGTTAACATATAGGCTGCCTTTCATCCGGAAATAAATCATAGTTCCCGTCGAACGGGCAACATAACTGAAAAGTCACCAAAAATACTCAGCCGGGACAAAATATCGAAGTTGTCGCATATGGACCGGACAAAGCTCATTTTACGCCCCTCGATGCGAGAAACAATACTTGGTAGGTCCCTACGGGACACCGAAAACCACATTTTAAGGCCCTAAAACCAACAGTTTCAAAGATATTCGCAGAAAACTATCTTCACCCTGGTAAACTGATGAACTAATGGCAAGTCCGTTTCCATGGCAACTGAACCTCAAGGTATGACATCCGATTTTCTATATATCCCTGTAGGAGGCAGTGCCAATCCATTTATTATCTTTTTCAAGAGATATATAAACACAAGAACAGGGTAGCGTGCCTGCCTCCCATCCGGAGGCCCTGGGTTCGATTCCCGGCACCGTCAGAGATTTTAGACACTGGCGTGAGGGCTGCAACGGAGTGCACTCAGCTTCGTGAGGACAATTGAGTAGCTGTCTGATAGAGAGGCAGCGCCCCGGTCACGAAGAACAAGATAAACGGCCAAGCGAACACGATGCACTGACCACGCGTCACCACAATATCTGCAGGCCAAATGGCTGGGAAGCGGTCGCATGAAAGGCCTACGCCCTTCGTGGTCTGTAGTGCCAGGGGTAAAAAAAATTAGGGATAGCGCCTTCTAATACCACTTTTAAATTTTAAACACTACACTAGCGGCTATTCAATAAAGTTAGCGATATACCTGCGTTCAATTTCATAAACATTGGGCTTACAAATCCCGTATAGTTAAGTACAAATATCAGTCTGGTCGTTATTTCAGTAGCAACGAAGCTCTGTGGCGGCTATTGCCGTTTCCGTAACACTTAAGGCATCTCGCCGTCACATACCTCAATGTGCACTTACAAAATTGTGAACCAGTCTATATACTGAAAAGAATTTCTACGTGCGAGTATCCACTCTGGCAAAAACCACACTCACCACCTTTTCCAAAATGTACACAAGACATGATTTTTAAAGCACTCTTCTGTATGTTGAAGTACAGAGATATACCACATGGAAAGATACAATAAAATGTTGGCAAATCTGAATTCAAGGAACTGCTGTCCAGAATAGGCTTTCGGTGCAGGTTATGCGGCTCATGTTCGTAACATGGAATGTTATCCTTTGACAATGCATCTACACCAAGTGCGAGGACAACGCATTTCAAAGATCTCTAATACCACAATAATCAAGAAATTGGAGAAAAATTTAAAGTGGGAGCGAAGATTCAAGGATAAATAATTTCATCTTTGAGATTTGCTGATGACATCGTCGTCTTGGCCGATACGCCAGAGGATTTGAACGAGTTTTTGAATGGTATGGACTCCGTCTTGAGGAATGAATTCATGATGAAAATCAATAAATGTAAAACAAAATTATTGGAATGCAGCCGAAATAAATCAGAAACCTCTATGGACCTCAAATTGGCTGGTGAAACGCTACAGGAAGTAGGATACTTCTGTTACTTAGGAAGCAAAATATCCAGTGATGGACGAAGTAAAGAGGATATAAAAAGCAGGTTGGCTCAGGCAAGGAAAGCATTTCTACAGAAAAGGAATCTGTTGACATCGAATATACATTTAGGTGTTAGGAAGTCATTTTTGAAAGCTTTTGTCTGGAACGTGACATTATAAGGAAGTCAAACTTGGACTAATGGTGCAGCAGAAAAGAGGAGAATTGAAGCGTTTGAAATGTGGTGTTACAGGAGAATGATGATCAGATGGGTAGATAGGGTAACAAATGAAGAGGTATTAAGACGAGTGGGAGAGGAGAGTTGTTTCTGGCGACTGCTAATGAAGGGAAGATATAGGTTGGTAGGACACATAAATAAGACACCCAGGAATAGCAAGCTTAGTTATGGAAGGGAGGGTCGAGGAAAAGAACTGTAGGCGTGGACCAGGGTTAAACAGATTGCCTCGGATGTAGGGTGTGGTTGCTGTGTAGAGATGAAACGATTAGCTCGGGAGAGGGGGCATGGTGCGCTGCATCAAACCAGTAAAAAAACTGAAGAATCAAGCAACAACAATGAGGAATTTTAATTATTTAGAGAGGCATGTGAGGCAAAAGGGTTTTTGGAGAATTTCAATCCCTGGGACGTAACACTGGAAGAGACTGCATAATGTACGAGTACATCAGCGGCCAAGGTGAGATATATTTTACTATAGGTCTATTAATAGCGACATGTTGACGTTCAAATCATCAAAAGTGTGGCAAAATTACACCCAGAATAGCTTAAGGAAAAATACTTTTAATTCCCCATATTCCGATAGATTTGCCATTCCAGTGTGCAAGAGTGCAGTTCCCTCTTCAAACTATATTCGCAATTTCTATTAACAAAGCGCAATGACACACACTTAACAGCAGCAGGTGTACATTTAGACAAAACCTTTTTTTCCCATGGGCAACTGTATGTGGCGTGCTCGCGAGTATCCGGACAACAAAATCGTTATGTCTCAGCAGAAGATGGCAAAACCAAAAACGTAATTTTAAAATGTGTTCATATAATGTAACATTGTACCCTGCAGATTTTGACAACACTAAAAAAATCCCACTTTTCGGCTCATATCAATATACTGTACTGTATGTATCAGAATTTTCAGAATTAGAATTGACCCATCTGTAGCCGCGATAGCTGTAATAGAATAGACCAATTAATGCATCGTCCCCATTGTCTTGATCGCGAGCGAAGCCGCGGGTACCTGCTAGTCATTGATATAACTCTTCTCTGTACCTCTCATAAAAGGGGGCATACCCCCTTAAAATACATGCTGAAATAGGAGTAGAAGGACAAGACAAAGCTCAGTTTCAGCCCCTCAATGTGATAGACAAAACTCGGGGGCCCTAAAACCACATTTTAAGGTCCTAAGTCCAACCGTTTTTGAGATATTCCCAGAAAACTAATTTCATTTAATAAACTAATGAACGAATACAAGCCGGTAACCATGGCAACAGATTCTCAGAGGTCCATCTATTGCTGTAAGACGCAATGCAATTCCATTAATTACATTGGTGTGAAAGTTTGCAAACGGCTAGAAGGTTATCACGGAACCAAATTAAGCTGTAAAATTCATCAATACGTAAAATGCGCTTAAGGGGGTCAAGGGGTACACTAGAATTTTTTCACGCGATTTACACCTGCGGGTGTGGTACGGCAGGTCTATTATATTCCTATCCCTATATTATATTAATATTATTATTATATTATGGCGTACAACGAGGAGACAAAGCCCCTCGGTGCCAGAAACAAAACTTGGGGGCCCTAAAGGGTCCTCGAAAACTACACTTAAGGCTCTAAAACCAACAGTATCTGAAATATTCCCAGACAACTAATTTAATTTAATTTAACAAACTAATGAAGGAATGCAAATCGGTAACCATGACAACATTATCTCAAGGGGTGGAATCCGACTTTCCATCTATTTCTGTAAGAAGCAATGTCAGTCCATTTATACCTTGCCACGGTGGGTGAGTGGATAGCGTGTCAGTCTACTAACCCCAAGATTGCAGGTTCACTCCTGGCCGTGGCAAGTGATTTTTGAAAGGCGGCAAAAATACGACTCGCATGTCATACGATGTTGGCATGTCAAAGAACCCATTTGAATTCAGTAGGCCGTGTTCATAATGGCAAAAATTAATCTCAGGAGTTCTCGCCAACACAAAGTTCCTCATTTCTCTACTAGAAAGCGCTATAGTGTTCAAGGAGCTTAGATATCTACCCTCCTTGACTTTCATAGTGATTCAAGGAACAACGAAATATCGAACATGCAAGCTACCCTCTGGGTGTCAAATTACGGAGCTTGCACCCGGCACCCGAGGCCATACGATATTATTATTATTATTATTATTATTAGCCTAATCCATTTATTACATTTCTGTGAAAGTTTGCAAATGGCTATAAGGTTATCACGGAACCAACGTAGACTGTTTAATTCGTCAATGCAATTAAGGGGGTCAAGGGGTAACCTAGAAATTTTTCATGCAATTTCACGTGCGACATATAGTACAGAAAGTCTAATATATCTACAAACAGCAACATTATTTTCAAAAATTCCTGAATTGAATGAGCATTTTTTGCGGCTGTTAGGAATTTGGGCCATTTGAGGCTAAAGAACCTGAATTTTCATGCACCACAAGCCTTTATAATTTATGAAAGAGGTCTTCCTGTGTATGGGGACCTAACACAACGTAGAGGGTCATTTTTTATGTGAGGTGTATTGCGTTTCGTCTACAAGGCTTCCAATTCTATTTCACGTCAAGATGTACACATTAGGTGAATTTAGTTTGAGAGCACATTTTAACTAATCTTTTTTTCTTTTGTCGACATACGTTTTCATCGTAAGGATGATTTTGTTTGATACTGTATGGTAGATATACCCATATTTGGATATCTAGGTGATATGTTGTAGACAATAGAATTGTCTGTCTGTCTTTCTGTGTATCTTTATGTACGCCTATAAATCGTGTTCGGATGCTTGGTGCATCGTAAAATTAGGTATGGTAAACATGAGTCAATACACCAATCATTTATAAAACTCCTCGCCGTACTTTCCATACAGTAGAAGGGTGGATATAGGGAAAAACGTCTCAAAATTCATGCTAAAATAGGCGAAATATAAAAATTATCCTAGAAGGACGATCAAAACTTATGTTGCGCTTCTCAATGTGAGACACAAAATCCTCGAGTCTATAAGGGGTCTCCGAAAACCACATTTTAAGGCCCTTAAATTAACAGTGCGTGTGATATTCCCTGAAAACTAACTTCGTTCTGATAAACTTATGAAGGAATGACAAACCGCTAACCATTGCAACTGTAGCTCAATTGATAATATCTGGTGTTAACATATAACACCGTTCGTAGAACGGGTACTTCTGCTATACTAATATATACTGCTCAAAAAAATTAAAGCACCAGTTTTTTCAAAGGCCACCAAATTTTGAAAAGTTGACCTACAAGCTCGAAATCTCAGTATGACGTTTGTCCTGACGCCTACCAAGCATATGCTTCAGCACAACTCCACAACTTGAGTAATTTCGGGGTAGCTCCCCGAAAACCAGCCCATTTTCGAAAACCGCAAATTGAAGTTTGCGAAAAACGCTGCAGGACTTGTCGCAGGTTGCCAAAGCAGTCGAAAATGAATGAGTCTTGCACTTAAAGGTTCTACAAACAAGTAGAAATCGTTACATTTGACGTTTGGGCATTTTCAACCCCCTTCATCATCCCCTAAACTTGGACTACCATTGGGGGCGTCTGAGAAGGTACCGGGTGTGTTTAACCATCTGAAAACCTGCACACCGTCCTCAGTTGTTGATTGCAGTAAGTTCTTAAGGCCTCCGGCAATGTCCACACCCCCTAACACCCTCAACTGGCATGGGACCAAACCACCCCCTCTCGATTCACCCCTAAGGAAGGTTTTAATCGAGATGTTTATCAGTGCTGTGAATGCGGGGGTCTTCCCCTACCATTTCAAAAAAGGAGCTGTGCCTTTGTCACCACCCCTTCCCCTGCAACCCCCGTTTGTATGATTTTTCGAATCAGGCCCTTTTTAAGGGCTGAAACGAGGTCTTAATCGCTGAAAGGGCTGTAAAGGTCCTTAGAAGTAGTGGTGACACGAAATCAACCCCTTCCGATCGATGATTGACATTCCGTCCCCCAAATTCGATATTTTTGCACCCCCAACCCTCCCTGTATGGACGCGTAACGCGTCATGGCAGAGTTTTCAGAGTTGGATGGAAATGAAGCTTATGGCCTGCAATGGAGCCCAAAACAGCAGGTTGGATAGAAATTCATCGGTAGGTTGGGAAACGGGACCAAAGTTTTTCAAAAAAGTGTACAGCCTACAGTAAGTACGCCCATGCATAGGCAACCCACATCAAGTCCGTGCGTGTGGGTTGCCTATGATCGGCAACAGGTTACAAAGTTTGGCAATGAGAGAAAAATGACGTGATGTGGGTTGCCTATGCATTGGTGTACTTACGAGAAGCTGTTAACTTTTTTGAAAACTCTTTGGTCCCGTTTCCCACCCTACCGATGAATTTCCATCCAACCTGATGTTTTGGGCTCCATGTCAGGCCATAAGCTTCATTTCCATCCAACTCTGAAAACTCTGCCATGACGCGTTACGCGTCCAGACAGGGAGGGTTGGGGGGTGCAACAATTTCAAATTTCGGGGACGGAATGTCAATCATCGATCGGAAGGGGTTGATTTCGTGTCACCACTACTTCTAAGGACCTTAACAGCCCTTTCAGCGATTAAGACCTCGTTTCAGCCCTTAAAAAGGGCCTGATTCGAAAGATCATACAAACCGGGCTTTGCAGGGGAAGGGGTGGTGACAAAGGCACAGCTCCTTTTTTGAAACGGTAGGGGAAGACCCCCGCATTCACAGCACTGATAAACATCTCGATTAAAACCTTCCTTAGGGGTGAATCGAGAGGGGGTGGTTTGGTCCCATGCCAGTTGAGTGTGTTAGGGGGTGTGGACATTGCCGGAGGCCTTAAGAACTTACTGCAATCAGCAACTGAGGACGGTGTGCAGGTTTTCAGATGGTTAAACACACCCGGTACCTTCTCAGACGCCCCCAATGGTAGTCCATGTTTAGGGGATGATGAAGGGGGTTGAAAATGCCCAAACGTCAAATGTAACGATTTCTACGTGTTTGTGGAACCTTTAGGAGCAAGACTCATTCATTTTCGACTGCTTTGGCAACCTGCGACACGTCCTGCAGCGTTTTTCGCAAACTTCAATTTGCGGTTTTCGAAAATGGGCTGGTTTTCGGGGTGCTACCCCGAAACTACTCAAGTTGGGGAGTTGTGCTGAAGCATATGCTTGGTAGGCGTAAGGACAAACGTCATACTGAGATTTCGAGCTTGTAGGTCAACTTTTCAAAATTTGGTGGCCTTTGTGTAAAGTGGTGCTTTAATTTTTTTGAGCAGTATATAAAAAATCAGATGGTGTGTGTCTGTCTTTCTGTCTGTCTGTGTGCTACTCAATAACGCAAGAACCACTGGTCCGATTTAAATGAAATTTTGCATGGATGTAGCTGATTTACCAGGTTTGCATATAGGATACATTTTATTTCGATATTTTTCACTATTAAAAATGGCGACCATTTTAGTGACGTAACTACACCCTTTAATCAAAACTTCATATTTTATTATCAAATTAAAAGAGAACGCTAAGAAATAGCAAACTTTTGACGGTATATACGAGCTTCACTTTTCGTGTATCTCCAACGGTTAGCGAGTAAAACCCACATTTGTTACGTCACTACACCCTTTGGTTTCAAAATTTCATATTTCCATTTCAAATAAAAAGAGAACGCTAATAAATAGCAACCTTTTGATGGCATACACGAGCTATAACATTCAATTTTCTATCCAAAAGGTCCTTTTCACTTTTCGTGTATCGCCGACGGTGAGCGAGTAAAACCTAAATTTGTGCAATAAAACACGGTCAACACCGAGCGGTGCAGTATATCTCTACATATATAAAAATTAAAGTTTGTCTGGTTTTTTTTTCTGAATTTCTACGGAAATTTGAGTTATTTACGCGTTTCATACTGTTTTATGACGGATGCGCGCAAAAATATATTTTGTCTGTCTGTCTGTCAGTCTGTCTGTCTGTTTGTCTGTCTGTCTGTCTGTCTGTCTGTCTGTTGTTTGTTTGTTTGTCTGTGGACAACTTTGTTCCCTTATAACTCGAGAACGGCTGGGTGTATCAACGTAAAATTTGGTACAGATATCCATCAGAGGCACGACACTAACCATTGATGTAACACTTCTCTGTACCTCTCATAAAAGGGGGCATACCCCCTTAAAATACATGCTGAAATAGGAGTAGAAGGACGAGACAAAGCTCATTTTCAGCCCCTCAATGTGATAGACAAAACTCGGGTTCCCTAAAACCACATTTTAAGGTCCTACGTCCAACCGTTTTTGAGATATTCCCAGGAAACTAATTTTATTTAATAAACTAATGAACGAATGCAAGCCGATAACCATGGCAACAGATTCTCAGAAGTCCATCTATTGCTGTAAGACGAAATGCAATTCCATTAATTACATTAGTGTGAAAGTTTGCACACGGCTAGATGGTTATTACGGAACCAAATTAAGCTGTAAATTTCATCAATACGTAAAATGCGCTTAAGGGGGTCAAGGGGTAGTCTAGAATTTTTTCACGCGATTTACACCTGCGGGTGTGGTATGGCAGGTCTATTATATTCCTATACCTATATTATATTATTATTATTATTATTATTATTATTATTATTATTATTATTATTATTATTATTATTATTATTATTATTATTATGGCGTATAACGACGAGACAAAGCCCCTCGGTGCCAGAAACAAATCTCGAGGGTCCTCGAAAACTACATTATAAGGCTCTAAAACCAACAGTTTCTGAAATATTCCCAGAAAACTAATTTAATTTAATTTAACAAACTAATGAAGGAATGCAAATCGGTAGCCATGACAACATTATCTCAAGGGGTGGCATCCAACTTTCCATCTATTTCAGTAAGAAGCAATTTATTACATTTATTACATTTATTACATTTCTGTGAAAGTTTGCAAATGGCTATAAGGTTATCACGGAACCAACGTAGACTGTATAATTCCTCAATGCAATTAAGGGGGTCAAGGGGTAACCTAGAATTTTTCATGCAATTTTCACGTGCGACATATAGTACAGAAGGTCTATTATATCTACAAACAGCAACATTATTTTCAAAAATTCCTGAATTGAATCAGCATTTTTGCGGCTTTTTAGGAATTTGGGCCATTTGAGACTAAAGAACCTGAATTTTCATACACCACAAGCTTTTATAATTTATGATAGAGGTCTTCCTGTGTATGGAGACCTAACCCAATGTAGAGGGTCAGTTTTTATGTGACATGTATTGCGTTTCATCTACAAGGCTTTCAATTCTATTTCATGTCAGGAATTACACGTTAGGTGAATTTAGTTTGAGACCACATTTCAACTAATCTTTTTTTTTTTTTTTTTTTTTTTTTTTTTTCAACATACGGGTTCATCGTAAGGATGATTTTGTTTGATACTGTGTGGTAGATATACCCATATTTGGATTTCTGGGTGATATGTTGTAGACAATAGAATTGTCTGTCTGTATCTTTATGTACGCCTATAACTCATGTTCGGATGCTTGTTGCATCGTAAAATTAGGTATGGTATACCTGAGAGTCAATACACCAATCATTTATAAAACTCTTCACCTTACTTTTCATACAGTAGAAGGGTGGATATAGGGAAAAACTTCTCAAAATACATGCTAAAATAGGCGAAATATAAAAGTTATCCTAGAAGGACGACCAAAGCATATGTTGCACTTCTCAATGTGAGACACAAAATTTGCGAGGCTATAAAGGGTCTCCGAAAACCACATTTTAAGGCCCTTAAATTAACAGTGTGTGTGATATTCCCAGAAAACTAACTTCGTTCTGATAAACTTATGAAGGAATGACTAACCCCTAACCATTGCAATAGTAGCTGAATTGATAATGTCTGGTGTTAACACCGAACACCGTTCGAAGAACGGGTACTTCTGCTAGTATATAAGATAAATAAATGGTTAAATTAAACATTGAATAAATATTTATCAACCGGGTTATATTAGATACAAGTGATAAGGTGAAAAGCCATTGGGCCAGGCTATCTTCAGATTCGCAAGGCGAGTAGTGACTTTTATTGTTGTTTCATTTTCATTTGAGATATATATAAATAAATACCCATGAAAATATCCCATAAATTTACGTATTAGTGCTCATTCCCAAGAATTGTTGAGGCTCGCAGGGTATCTGGTATCCCATCTTGCATCCATAACTCACCGACAGAATGCGATGGAGCGAACTGTAAGTCCCCTTAAAGTAGTGACATCAACACCCACTGAGTGTACTGTATTTATGAATTTCTCCCCCGTATTACCTTCTATCCGTAGCGACAAGAATATCCACGGTGGATTATCAATTCTTGGAATTATATTTCCTGCATTCGTGTTTACTCATATTCTCATCTCTGCTTTCCTCCCGTAGGCTATTTGTCAGAGTAAACGTCCCTACAATTTCACTCTTGAAGTCTTCATTATCATTATCAATTAAGGTGTGGTTGATTAATTTCATCGTAGTCATTAGCCCCTTCTATTACAGTGTCCACTTCCTGGTGTGGCGACTAGCATTCTTGGCTGTCACCTCGGAGGTCGGGGTTCAATTTCCGGGTCTGACAATAAATGTAATTCTCGTTTGATGGCTGGAACAGGGTGCACTCAGCCTCGTGAGGTAAAACTGAGAAGAGGTGGGTTCGATTCCCCCCTCAACCATCCTTGAAGTGGTTTTCCGTGGTTTCCCCACTTCTACTCCAGGCAAATGCAGGGATGATTTCTAACGTAAGGCCACAGCCACCTCCTTCTCAATCCTCATTTTAACTACAGAAACACACACTGTAACTACAAATACCACAATAACACAGGTTATCATACAACTTTTCTTTCTTTCTTTCTTTCTTTCTTTCTTTCTTTCTTTCTTTCTATGTATATACCGTACTAAGTGAATCAGCTGCCCCTAATAATATTGTTTTATGCATCCCACCTAACGTGCGTTGTCAGAATGGTTGATACTTTTAGCCTATTTTCATTTTATGAAAAAACAGGCTTATGAGATCACCTTTTGTCCGTGTGTGCCCCCCCCCCCCTCTAATAACTTCTAAATGGCTGGAGCGATTTCAATGAAACTCAGTAAGATCATAGCACCATTCTGGCCGACCCCGACCGTACCATTCAAAGTTTATTGTGTCGCACCAATCCAACATGGCGTCAGTGCGAAATATTTCACCAGCTTTCAGTATCTCCGAAACTATTACCGATATCACCTTGAAAGTTTGTATGGTGATAAAGGGCACTACTAGACGTGTACCTATGAGACGTTCAAAAACTTGGTAACTACAAAAACAACATGGTGGCCAAGCGAATTTGAGACTTTTAAATAGACTTTTCACGAAAATTAACCATCCAACATTAATGAAACTTGGTACAGTAAGTGTTTATACACATTGTAATGCACAGCCATCTAACTTAGTTCAATTGTTTACATCACCTCAAAATGGCGGCTGTGCGATATATTTCACTGGCATTCAATATCTACGGAACTATTCGTGATATCACCTTGAAATTTTGTACGGTGATAAAGGACACTGCTACAAGTTCATCCATGTAACTTTCAAAAATCTGTAAAGTACAAAACGAACATGGCGGCCAAGCGAATTTGAAACATTTTAATAGCCTTTTCGCGTGATTTAACCATCTGAGCGCAGTGAAATGTGGTCAGTAAATGATTATAAATATTTTAATGCACTGGCATCTAATTTAGTTCAATTTTATATAACCTCAAGATGGCGGCTGTGTGAAATTTTAAAATTAAGCTTTTATTTCTTGTGCGGTAATTATGCGATCGAAGTGAAACTTTGAATAATGAAGCTATGCAATAATTTTCCTTTAATGGTACATAACTCTATGGCCTATACATATAACAATGCAAAATGGCGAGCATCCGATATATATTGACGGTTCTCAATATCTACGAATCTTTTACAGCAATCAAACTGAACGTTTTTATGTTCATAGAGGCTACGGACATAAGTTCACCTATAGGACTTCCAGTAACCTGGTGAGCACAAATCCAACATGGCGTCGACGCGAAGTATAAATATTTAAATGGACGTTTCTCACGATTTAACCATCCGAGTGCAGTGAAACTTTGCACGTTAAATGCATATACAAATGTTAAATCCACTGCCATCTAATTTATTTCAATTGTTTTCATAACCACAAGATGGCAGCTGTGCGAATTTTAAAATCTCTTTTTTACTTCTTGTGTCCTAATCATGCGATTGAAATTTGAATAATACACGTACACAATAATCATCATGTAATAGTACGTAAATAAAAATCCAACCTGGCGACCATCTGAAATATTTAGACGGTTCTCAATATCTACGAATCTATCACAACAATAAAATTGAATTTGTGTATGTTGATAGAGACAATTAACATGAGTAGGATATATGGAAATAGGCTGTATAGTTCTTCACGGAACTACTTGTTCTGCTTGCATCCCGTATGTCACTTATGCATTGCAAGCATATCCTGCAAACGATACTGAACACTCTGTTTTCCTTGATGTGACTATACACTAATGAGTGGGGAAAATAATAGTGGTTAGTATCGTTTGCAAGATATGCTTGCAGGGCATTAGTAACATACAGGATGCAAGCAGAGAAAAATCGACCTTCCTGATAACAACGCTAGTTGGGTTGCATAAAACAATATAATTAGGGGCAGCTGATTCACCTGGTATACATATTTACACCCAAGTACACGGGGATAAATGACCATGATATCCAAGCTTCTTGAATGAAACAACAACTTCTATTACAGTGTATGTGGCTGATAACCTGTCATATTATGATGTCTGTAGTAGTGTGTGTGTAGTTGTAATTGGGGCTATGGTTTGGGAGGGGGCAGCTATGGCCTTATATCAGGAGCTATCTAAAAATTTCGCTGGTGTGGAAATAGGTTAACCACGGTAAAATACTCCTAGGATGACTGAGATGGGAATCGAATCCACCTCTTCTCACTTATCCTCAAGAAGCTGAGTGTTCTCCATTTCATCTGACCAGGAACTTTGGGGATCAATACATACCCCAAGTCTACGGAAGTTGGCTAACTTTTTGTAAGCTGACAACTACGTATAATTATTTCCACATATAATGGTCAAAGAAGAATGAAGTTCGCGGGACATGTTCCACGTATGAATGATAGAAGGATACCCAAATCAGCACTGTTGTGGAAACCAACGGAAGGATACCGAAGTAGAGGAAGACCTCGTAACACCTGGAAACGAACTTTTGCATAGGATCTTGAATGCATGGATATGAACTGGGAGGAAGCTGAAAACCTGGCAGCTGATAGAGTTCGCTGGAGGAAACTTGTTGCCCGATATGCTACCTAGCATTGGAGGAACTAAGACTAAGTAAGTGAATGAAAATCCACAGCCTGCTTCCAGTCTCCGACCGGGTCAGGAATGGAATGAATGAAGCCCCCATCTAGCGGCGAGGATATGAACTGTGCCGGCTGTCGAGGTCTGACGCACTCCTCTGGGGCAATGATTAAATGAATGATAGATGAAATGAAATGATAGTGGAGAGTGTTGCTGGAATGAAATTATGACAGGGAAAACCGGAGTACCCGGTGAAAAACCTGTCTGCCTCCGTTTTGTCCAGCACAGATCTCACATGGAGTGACCGGGATTTGAACCATGGACCCAGCGGTGAGAGGCCGGCGTGCTGCCGCCTAAGCCACGGAGGGACTAAGACTAAGTAAGTAAGTAAGTATAATGGTCTGACAACCCCATGGTGTAGTGGTTGGTGTTATTTGCTGCTGAGTTCCACCGTGCATAAATCTGAGCGTAAAGTCAACTTAGATGATGGGGCCATAAAAACTGAATGGGTGCAGAATGAGGAATGAGGGAATTTTCTTAAAGATTGCCGATGTCGGCATTGGAAGTCGTCTATCGAGTCAGGGAATTATGACCTCGCTGTTCCGTCCCTTAAAACAACCATAAATAACTAATTAGACACAGCTCGGCCCAATGACACTGCACGTTAAAGCTCAGCGCTTACATGGTAGATAATAAGTGTCATTATTAGTATTATTATTATGTTGTGCTTGAGCTAATAGTTTCATCCCTACAATGCTTCGGATATAGGGCGTGATAGCTATCTGTTAAACATATTCTAACCTTTGTCTACCCCTACAGTACCTGTCCTTGACCCTTCCTTCTATAACTAAGTTTGCTATTCCTGGGTGTCTTAGCAAATGACCTACCAACCTATCTCTTTTCTCCATTAGCAGGCGCCGGAAACATCTCTAATCTCCCACTCGTCTTAATACCTCTTTGTTACACTACCAACCCAAATGACCGTCATCATTCTCCTGTAGGCTAATAGCGCATTTCAAATGCGTCTAATCTTCTCTTTTCCGCTGCTTCAACAGTCCAAGTTACAATTCCGTCGAGTGCCTCGCTCCAGACAAAGGCTTTCAAAAATGACGTTCTAATACCTACAGTAAATCAATATTAATCAACATATTATTTATGTAGAAATCCTTTCCTTGCCTGTGCTAGCCTACTGTAATAATAATAATAATAATAATAATAATAATAATAATCTCATTATATAATACGCTAAGGTGTATGTTTCACAAAACTCAAGCTCCTAAAGCAGAGGGAGTTACAATGCGTGGTTTGTACCAAAATCTTTCAAATCGTCTCATTAGTAGGCCTACCGGAAAAATCATGCATTTCTTGAAAAGTCAACGGAAATATATGTAATTGTTATTTATTTATTTATTTATTTATTTATTTATTTATCGTATGGCTTTTAGTGCCGGGAGTGTCCGAGGACATGTTCGGCTCGCCAGAGGCTGTAGCTACTTCAAGCTGACACCCATAGGGTGAGCTACAAGTTCCGTTCAATTTCAAGTAGTTCCAACTTTCTCTACCAGATGTCACTGATACCTAGTGGTGAACGTTGGAACTTTGATAGAGAGTTCCAACGAAATCTAACCTAGTAATTTAGCTTCACACAAGTTTAGTCTGTGGAAGGATCTTTTACATGCCATAAATCTATGACATGGGACCGCCGGCTTTACTTCCCCTCCGAAGAAAGGCATACTGAAGGATTTTAACGCCCTTAAAAATCCAATGACTTCGACCGGGTTTGAACCCGCTATCTTGGGCACAGCAGTTCAGCATGCTACCAATACGCCACCAAAGCCGTTTATAAACTGTTTTTAAACAAATTAACAAGACGATAGCCCCTTGCAGAACTGCGTCGCGTATAGCCCGCATAGCACTAGGGTAGGTCGGGTAGTCTCCACACATGAGGCGCACACAAACCATTTTGCGAGAGTTCTCGCATGGGTTCGCTAGTAGTAATTATAATCATTAATTTTGGGAGGACAAGAAACCAAGATCAGCTAGATAGGTTCAATCGCGCTTCTTAGACGGGCATAACGGTTTAACAATATTAATAATAACAATTTATTTAGCGTATGGCTACATCACTAATACACAGTGAGTTTTAAATTACAAACTTTTGAAAGCCTTTGTCTGGAGCGTGGCGCTATATGGAAGTGAAGCTTGAACTGATGGCGCAGCAGAGACAAAAAATGTGGTGTTACAGGAGAATGGTGAAGATCAGATGTGTAGATAGAGGTGTTACGATGAGTGGGAGAGGAGAGTTGTTTCTGGTGACTGCTAATGAAGAAAAGATATAGGTTGGTAGGGCAGATACTACGACACCCATGGATAAATTAATTTTATTAATGCAGCCATGTATTTTCTTTTCAGGACGGGTCAGGGAAGGGACCTACTGAAAGAAACCGTCTTAGCAGTTGCCTGGTGATTAATATGAGAAAACCACGAAAAACATTTTCAGGTCGGCCAAGATGAGATTCGGACCCACGCTCTCCCGATGCCAGCGAGGAAGGAGGGCGCTAGCGCTCTTGGCCACGGCGGCCCGTGACACCTTAGTTATGGAATGAAGAGTCCAAGAAAAGAACTATAAGGGTAGACCTAAGTTATAATATGTTAAACAGAATGCCTCGGGTGTAAGGTGTGGCAGGTATGTATAGATGATGCGATTAGCTCAGGGCCGGAAGGTATGGAAAGTTAAATGACTGAAGATTCGAACATAGCTCGAGTTTATTCGGGCAGAACTAATTTCATAAAATAGACTACATTGTGTTAGTCAAACTGTGAATTAAATTGAATTTTGTTCATAAGAATAAAGACCGTTTTCTAAAGTAATTTAATATTGTCTTTCAATCAATCAAAAGTGGATTAGCTACAGAACTGCTGTAATAGGCTACTTTAATCAGTACATGTTTCCCATTTACGCTGATTAATATCTTGAACATTAAGAGACAAAACTCATATCTCAATTAGATATTTACAAAATACGATTTGTATATTTTTCAAAATCACAATCTTTCTATACAATAGTGCAAATTTCAAACTTAAAATAATAAAATAAATTAAAAAAGTTAGATAGGAATACATTTCGGACCATCAAATATATTATTTCAGTAGTATAGATCAATTATGGCGCTCACAGGCGACGATCGTGACAAATGATCATTCAAATGAAAGAGAAAAGACATTATCAGTGATGAATTGCACTCTAATTTCATACATATCTATAATTTCTTTAAAAAATTACTTTTTTATGTATGAAGTGTGCAATTTGCATATACTGTTGCTATAGGAAAATAAGCTCCATAATTGCTGTCCACTTCACATTTTGGCCGCTCTGACGCCTGTTTCATGTCATTTTAACATTCTGAGGTCTTTTCTTTATCATTTTGCATGAATATCAGAAACAGTAAATCGAAGGAATGAGTACCGTACTCAAATCGTATAATTTCATTTAATATCGAATAACCTGTGAGTGTTACAGCTAAGCTGTCGATCAGTGGACTCAGTACACAAATGACATTAGCAGTGGCGAATTGATTTCTAATTTCATAAATATCAATTTTTGTAGAAGTGTGCGATTAGCATATACTATTGCTGTAGCAAAATACGCGACATCATTGCTGTTCAGTTCGCATTTTGGCCGTAGTGACGCCTGTTTCATGTCCAAACTATTAAAACTTTATTAAACGTTATTAAAGGTTAATTCATCAACTGGTTCCCTGTCATTCAATGGACTCAGCACAAAAATGGCATTAGCAGTGACGAATTGCATTTTAATTTCATAAATGTCGATTTTTGTAAGAAGTGCGCGATTTGCAAATACTGATGCTCTAACATGCTGCAATTATGAGTTGTCTGTGTGTTCTATAATCATTTGGTTGAAATAAAAACATGACAACCTTTATCCTTAAGTTGTCATTATAAACCTATTCTGAGCTACTATGCCCAAGATCGCGGGTTCAAACCCGGCCGAAGTCGTCGAATTTTTTAAGAGGTTAAAAATCCCTCAGTATGCCTTCCTTCGGAGGGAAGTAAAGCCGGCGGTCCCATGGCATAGATTTATGGCATGTTAAAGAACCTTCCACTAATTACACCTGTGTGAAGCTAAATTACATAGGTTGAGAATGTAAACAACGCTTTTAGGCTCCTACGTTCGTTGCCAGGAGCCGTCTGCGGTGGCGTCTAGTAGCTAAGTTCTGTACTAGTAGTCGTTGACGGTGGCGTTTGGCGTCAAAAGTAGGAACTATTTGAAAAATTCAAAGTCTGCAGTCCTTACTTGAATTAAAAAACAGATAATACACACTAATACGGTCATCACAATTAACACCGGTTATCAGACAGTTTCTACACACGCCCAAAATACGCGGGGCTACATGACCGCGTTGTCGCAGTGCTTAAACTGAGGAACCAACCAACCAACCATAAACCTATTGGGGAAAGTGTGGTTTATGAACATGCGAGATTTCTCGCACGGATCCGCTAGTTATTCAAAATTTGGATGGGCTCTAATACGGAAGAACTGCGAAGACTGAAAGAACCTGGACGTATGACCAAATGCAGCAGCACAGCGTCCAAATGAAAGAATACTAGAGAAAAAGGAAGCTTAAGACGAAGACGAAATGAAATTGCAGTGTGATCCTCAGTGGTCTATTCGCAAATTTAAAATAGAAAATGCCAAGCACCAAATCCGATTAAATATTTTCAAAATGCGTAATTTTTGTTCTAAAAATTATTTATTATTTTGAAATTGCAGTTTTTCGTAGTTTTATAGATGACCTACATTCGTTTCGAAAATATTGTGTAATACTGTCACTGGTATTCTAAGGAAGTTTGTAAAAGAAAAATATGTTTTATCCAGTAAATCTACTAACTGTAGGATGTCATATTTAAGTGCCGTTAAATGGCATAGGAATGAGACGTAATCGAACCCACAACCTAGGGATCAGACAGACAACACTTAAGAATGAATGGCCACTTAAATCGTCTAGTTCATACGCTCTTAAAATTTATGGAAATATCATGTTTCTTCTTCTTTGTTAAACTTTCATAAAATTAGTTCAAACTATGGAAGACCATGAGCTAAAAGCTATTAATTCATCTAAGTTTAGATATAGTAACTGAATTGCTTTCAAAATCACAGATTCACTTCTTTGTGTCAGATTCCAATTTTGACCTATATTAATACTGTATAATGAATCTTTTAACCTTGAATTACAAACGAAACCAAAGTAAGTAAGAAACTAATCATCTCTTACCTGTTTGCTTTGAATATGGCGAATAAATAACTTTCAAGATCGATGTCCAGGTTCTTTTTTAGAAGTTGTTACGTAACTAGCGAGATTGTATTGCTTAGTCAGTTCAACATATTTCCTTAAAAATAAGCACACCGAAAAATATTCATAGTTTATTTTCAACTATCAACACACACACGCAATAATGACAATGCTATCTTTTAATATGAATTAAACAAGTTTTCACTCGCAAACATTAAGAGAGGAAGAGTTATGTGTTGTGTTCACACGCAAAATGTTTAAAAACACGTTAATATAACACCATATTTTCAAATTTGCCGTCCATTTATCTACACGTACTGTTTGTGTCCATGACAAAATAAGCACTTCAATATGCTCGAAAGTAACAGGTGGTAATTAGCTCACTGTCCAATGTAGTTGTGCTTCATACGATTAATATTCTTTGTATTTATATTAAATGTATTCGTCATACACTTCATTTGAATTCTTGTCCACATTTGCCAATATTCTATTAAGAATTTTAAACGCAAAACCTGCTCACATATCGTACGCATACACATGTTAAACATTCTTTTTAATTATTATAGGTCTTCATTATACACTCCATTTGAATTCGAATTTTGGTATAAACGAATATTTCATTAATTTCTGTAAGTGCGGAATTTTGTCGTTAATCGTACTCCCACGCATGATTCATATTCCTTTAAAAATTACCCTTTTTAATAATACAAGTTATATGAATTCCTGTTGGGATTAGGCAATATTCCATGAATATCTGTACTCGCGCAACTAGCTCGCGTATCGTACGCCCACGCTAAACATCGCGACCAGCGACAGGGACCTAGGTACTGTCGGCAAGCCGTCGGCTTCACCACTGAGCATGCAGCATCCCCTCGCCACCCCCAAAGTGAACACGGCGCTAAACATGCGCATCAGCCTTTCAATCAACGTATAATCCTTAAGAGAAATTGCTTGAGTTCTCGTCAAGAATAAAAATAATATCGAATTTATGATTTTTAAATGTGATTGAAAAATATATCATTATTTTTTGGGATTTTCTCGGCTACAAGCAAATACAAGAAATACTAAAATAAAAGCCAGATTCCACAAAAGAGCCCTTGGAGTATCGAAGACTACTAGATCCCGCCTATATGAAATAGTTCCTTCGGAGGGGAATTTAAGCTACGGGGCCATGTCATAGATTTATGGCATGAAAAAGAACCTTCCACCAACTACACTTGTGTGAAGTCAAAATTTGTAGGTTAGGATTGATAACGCTCTATTAGTTCCAACGTTCGCTGCCAGGAGCTGACTGCGATGCCATCTAGTAGGTAAGTTCGCATTTGGTAGCAAAAGTAGGAACTACTTGAAATTACTGTCTGCAGTTCTTACTTGAATTAAGACAGATAACACACACTAATACAGTCATCACAATTAACACCGGTTATCAGACAGAAAACCAAGATTAACGGCCGAGGGGACCCAATATCTGCAGGTGGGGGTAGCTTGGTAGGCCTAGGCCCTTCACGGGCTGTAGTGCCAGGGGTTATTATTATTATGTTATTATTACCAGACAGATTCTACACACACCCAAAGTATACGGGGCTACATGACGGCGTTGTCGCAGCCCCTAAACTAAGGAACCAACCAACCTATATGAAGTAGCGAAAGAGATATTTCTAATAGAAGATCTGCGGACGTTATTTTTTTTGGGGGGGGGGGGGCGCAGCGGTCAAGCTGTTGGCCTCTCACCAAGGTGGACCGGGTTCGATTCCCGGTCAGTGCATGTGAGATTTTCGAAGTGAAATGCCATGTCCTGTGGTTCGGATTCCACGTAAAAAGGAGGTCCCGTGGCTCATGATCGCACAATTAACGGTCACGTAAAACTACAAGATTCCTTCCTTTTTTTCTTCGTTTCTGCTTTTGCCGCCTACTGAGGGATACAAGAAACTGCTCCACGGCCGACAGAATAAATGAGAAGAGATACGGATGGACTTCTCCACAACATACGCGATGCTGGACAGAGCGTAGACTGGGACTTTGTATGAGACGAGACATGTGGTAACTAGACTGGATGTTGGTTGGTTGGTTGGTTCCTTAGTTTAGGGGCTGCGACAACGCGGTCATGTAGCCCCGTGTACTTTGGGTGTGTGTAGAATCTGTCTGATAACCGGTGTTAATTGTGATGACTGTATTAGTGTGTGTATCTGTTTTTTAATTCAAGTAGAGACTGCAACTTTGAATTTTCAAATAGTTCCTACTTTTGCCGCCAAACGCCACCGTCAACGACTACTAGGCCTAGTTCAGAACTAGCTACTAGACGCCACCGCAGTCGGCTCTTGGCAACGAACGTAGCAACCTAAGAGCGTTGTTTACATTCTTAACCTATCCAATTTAGTTTCACACAGGTGTAATTAGTGGAAAGATCTTTAACATGCCATAAATCTATGACATGGGACCGCCGGCTTTACTTCCCCTCCGAAGGAAGGCATACTGAGGGATTTTTAACGCTCTTAAAAAATCCGACGGCTTCGGCCGGGTTTGAACTCGCTATCTTGGGCATAGAAGCTCAGCATGCTACCAACTACGCCACCGAAGCCGCCTTAGACTGGATGTACATGGCTTCCACCACAAGATCTGCTCCCGGAAAAGTGTTTCACGACCCGGAGGAGAGTTGTGTGTGCGAACTTTGCAAAGACGTATGTGGAATGTATCACATTACTGCATGCCCGAACTGAACTAGATCAATAATGTCATATAGCAAGGAAACAAATTAGCCTACAGGATATACTAAGTTTTCTGTCCTTTTGTTACGTATTTTGTAAGTGCGGTTACCGCAATATGGCCACTTTGCTGCAATAAAGATTATTATCTTTATATATATAATTCTTCTACCCGTGTGTGTGTGACTGAACTCCTCCTAAACGCCTGGGCCGATTTTGATGACATTTTGTATGAATGTTAGGGTGGACCCATGTATGGTTTAGATTCACAATTTGACCAGATAGGTGGAATTTTAGAATTTTAGAACCACAATTTACACACAAATTTAGAACCACAATATACAGTCATAAACAGTCGTCATGGAAACAGCTAGCCTTAGTGAAAAGTGATCCTTTTGGACTGTGTGTCTCTGCACGTAGAGCCACCTGGTCGCAACCTGAGCACCTACCGCCATAACTTACACTCCGCCCGGTGCGGAAAGTTATGTTTTGTACCATAGGTGGAGGTGATTTCGAATTCTTCTCTTTGTCTGTGCACGTTAGAGCGTTTCAATAAAGTCCCGTATGCGTGCTTATACCATTGATCCGATTGCGATGAAATTTGGATGAGATGTTGAGTGCACTCCAGGGAAGGTTTCTGGCTTAGTAAATCCATTTTACAACAGATAGCGCACGAGTAGATCCAACAAATGAGCGACGACGCACGAAGCGTTTCAACAAAACCCCGTATACGTTTATATACCATTCATCGATTGCAATGAAACGTTGATGAGTTGTTGTGTACACTTACGTGAAGGATTCCACGGCCGACTGAATACGAGCTGCGCTGTATGAGCGCATTCAGTCGGCCGTGAGGATTCTAACTTAGTAAATCCATATCACAGCAGGTTGCGCACGAGTAGATTTCACAAATGAGCGACGACGCGCGAAGCGTTTCAACAAGGTCCCGTATGCATTCAAATATCATTCATCCGATAGCATTGAAACTTGGGTGAGATGGTGTGTACACTCCAGGGAAGACTTCTGGCTTAGTAAATCCATTTTATAATAGGTAGCGCACGAGTAGATTCAACAAATGAGTGACGACGATTTAAGCGTTTCAACAAAATCCCGTATAAGTTTATATACCATTCATCAATTGCGATGAAACTTTGATGAGTTATTGTGTACACTTACGTGAAGGTTTCTAGCTTAGTAAATCCATTTCACAGGAGGTTGCGCACGAGAAGATTCAACAAATGAGCGACGACACGCGAAGCGTTTCAACAAGGTCCCATATGCGTTCAAATACCATTCGTCTGATTGCGATGAAACTTGGGTGAGATCTTGCGTACACCCTAAGGAAGGTTTCTGGCTTAATAAATCCATTTTACAATACGTAGCGCACGAGTAGATTCAACAAATGAGTGACGTCACGTGAATCGTTTCAACAAAGTACAGTATGCGTCCATATACCATTCATCCGATTGCGATGAAACTTTGGTGAATTGTTGTGTACACTCCAGGAAAGGTTCCTGGCTTAGTAAATTCATTTTACAATAGGTAGCACATGAGTAGATTCAACAAATGCGTGACGGCACGCGAATCGTTTAAAGAAAATCCCTTATGCGTTCACATGCCATTAATCCGATTCCGATGTAACTTTGATGAGTTGTTGTGTACACGCCGGGGAAGGTCTTCAACTTGGAAAATCCATTTTACAATATTGGTAGCGCACAGTAGATGTAACAAATGAGTGACGACGCGCGAAGCTCTTCAACAAAATCCCGTATGCGTTGATATAGCCTACTATTCATCAATTGCGATGAAACTTTGATTAGCCGTTGTATATACTTACGTGAAGCTTTCTAACTTAGTAAATCCATTCCACAGTTGGTAGAGCACGAGTAGATCGAACAAATGAGAAACGACGCGCGAAGCGTTTCAACAAGGTCCCGTATGCGTTCAAATACCATTCGTCCGATAGCGATGAAACTTGGGTGAGATATTGTGTACACTCCAGGGAATGCTTCTGGCTTAGTAGATCCAATTTACAATAGGTAACGCACTAGTACATTCAAGAAATGAGCGGCGATGCGCGAAGTGTTCAATCAAAGAACCGTATGCGTTCGTATACCATTTGTTCAATAGCGATCAAACTTGGGTGAGATGTTGTGTACAGTCCAGGAAAGGTTTCAGGCTTAGTAAATCCATTTTACAATAGGTAGCGCACGAGATGATTCAGCAAATGAGCGACGACGCGTGGAGCGTTTCAACAAAGACCCGTATGCGTTCATATACCATTCGTCCGATAGCGATGAAACTAGGATGAAATGTTGTGTACACTCGAGGGAAGGTTTATGGCTTAGTACATGCATTTTAAAATAGGTAGCGCACGTGTATATTCAACAAATGAACGACGGCACGCGAATTGTTTCAAAAAAGTCCCGTAGGCGTTCATATACCATTCACCCGAATGCGATGAAACTTTGCAAATTGTTGTGTACACTCCAGGAAAGATTTCTGGCTTAGTAAATCAATTTTACAATCGGTAGCGCACGAGTAAATTCAACAAATGAGTGATGGCGCGTGAATCGTTTCAACAAATTCCCGTATGCGTTCATATACCATTCATTTGATTGCGATAAAACGTTGGTGAATTATTGTGTACACTCCAGGAAAGGTTTATGACTTCGTACATGCATTTTACAATAGGTAGCGCACGAGTAAATTCAACAAATGAGCGACGGCACGCGAATCGTTTCAAGAAAGCCCGTATGCGTTGCTATACCATTCATCCGATTGCGATGAAACTTCGGTGAATCGTTGAGTACACTCCAGGGAAGGTTTCGGGCTTAGTAAATGCATTTTATAAAAGGTAGCGTACGAGTGGATTCAACAAATGAGTGACGGCTCGCGATCGTTTAAACAAAGTTCCGTATGCGTTCATATGCCTTTCATCCCATTGCGAAGAATCGTTGATGGGTTGTTGTGTACACGCCAGGGAAGGTTTTCGACATAGTAAATCCATTTTACAATAGGTAACGCACGAGTAGATGCAACAGATGAGTGATGAAGCGTGAAGCTTTTCAACAAAATCCCGTATGCGTTCATATACCATTCATCCATTGCGATGAAACTTTGATGAGTTGTTGTGTACACTTTCGTGAAGGTTTCTAACTTAGTTATTCCATTTCTCAGTAGGTAACGCACGAGTAGATTCAACAAGTGAATGACAGCACACGAATTGTTTCAACAAACTTCCGTATGCGTTCATATGCCATTCATTTGATTGCGATGAAACTTTGGTGAGTTATTGTGCACGCTCCCACAAATGTTTCTAAATTAGTTAATCCATTTTACGATAGTTTAGAGGCAGTTAACAGAAATTGAAATAAATATTGTCTAGCCTACCCGAAAGCACTTCAAGAAACAAAGTTATAACACTTTGTTTGATTGGCAGGACAACGTCTGCCGGGCCAGCTTGTTTAAATATATAATTAGGTAATTAATGGAGATAAGTTATATTAATTTATTTCTCAGAAACCCCTCATATGAATTAAAAGTCAGTGCAAAATGCACCCCTAAGTTAGTTAATTAGTTATTTAGTTAGTTATTGTGGATTTAAGGGGAGAAACAGCTAGGTAATATGCCCCTAATGCATCCCTGACTCAAACGGATTATTAACATAAATAGGTTTTGGGGCTGTGAGTCTATCTGGAATAGTGTCTTCAATTTCCCGACACCATGGTAACCATGGTAGCCAGAGTTCGTCATCTATGGGGGCAGATGACCTCGCTGTTCCTCCCCTTCAAACAATAGCTAGCGTCACCTACGCATTTTTTAATAACGTATGTTGTGTATCTTAGCTACGTGTTGCTTGATCATCTATATATACTAGGTCACTAGCATCATCTATACGTTGCTATAAGAATGGTAGCTCTTGGTTACGTGTTGTTTATTCATCTATATATACTAGGTCGGTAGCATCATCTATACGCTGATATACAGTAGGATCGCAAGCTCTTAGTTACGTTTTGTACCTGTATTCGACGTCTTCATATCCTAGATGGAATGGATCGCACATGCGCAATGAACCTGACTGAAAGAATCATCGCACACCACTCACAACTCAAACACATGCATTTTTTTAATGTATCCTATGAAAAGAAACTACTTGGCATGAAACTCTAATACGAGAGAGTGAGAAACTGAAAAATTTCAGACCGTAACGGGATAATAGGAATGGTGTTTTTTTTTTCTAAAACTATTATCATAGCATAAATTTCATCTAACTAATAAAATTAAGTCCTGATATTTTCTATAAAAGAGCAATTAAAAAACTTGTACTCAGGATTTATTTATCTATGACGTACAGTACTGTATATAGAAATTAAATACTTCATCAACTTTCCCTAAAATGCAACATATAAACTCGTAAGAATATTGTTTAAAATATTTCTTGAAGAATATCTTCCGTTATTAATTAAGCGACATTTCTCCTGACGTCTAGTATACATTCAAGGAGATTATAAAATAAATAATTAAATAATAAATAACTTATAAAATAAACACATTTTACTTTCATCTTATTACCATATTATAATAATATCATTTGTTCGAGAAGTATGTTAATAAGTGAAATCTCCAAGGAAAAAACGAGGTAAGTCACATTATGTAAATTTTTCGGGAGAGCCAATTTAAACTTTCAACACTATTTATTTATTTATTTATTTATTTATTTATTTATTTATTTATTTATTTATTTATTTATTTATTTATTTATTTATTTATTGGTGCCTTTATTGTGGCGAAGTTAGGGCTCTAGGCCCTCTCTTACACTTAACCACACACAGTGCAACTTACATGAATACTCACATATGTTATTCTTAACCTACCAAACTTAAATACTAGGAAAACCTTAAATACTAGAATAAAATAAAATACAATAAAATAAAAATTAAATTAAATTGGCGACTGCGTGATATTAGCTAAGCTATACAATTTAAATGACATACATTTTTAACAAAATTATACTATGGTCACTCACTCACACATTCATACACAAATTGTTCTAGTTGGCCAACGAATTCAAGAGGAAATCTTTACATGCACGTTTGAAAGTTGTAAGAGATGTACAATTTCTGACGTCACGAGGACAATTATTCCAAATTCTAGTTCCCGACACGAGGAAAGAGTTGCTGAAGGCAGAAGAATGATGTAGAGGAATTGCAATTATAGATCCAGATCGCGTGTGACGATCATGAAAGGAAGAAAGAAAACGAAAATTACAAGAGAGATAATGAGGAGTACTTTCATTGAGAAGTCGATAGATGAGGGTACATATGTGCAGGTTCCTTTGTTGTTCTACTTTTAGCCAGGAAAGTAGATCATAAAAAGGAGACACATGTGAGGAAAATTTCAAGGAGAAAATAAACCTAAAGGAAATACTTAAAATACCCCAATTGAGTGTAAGCAATATACAGTAGTTATTTTGCCGAATGTATTTCTTATAATGGAAGTACATATAACACAAATAATAACTAACGTTATACTGTATTATGAAAAAGTGAGACGATATGGGACGTTATTTCCGTTTCCACTCAAAATAAAGACCTCTGTATCTCAGTGATATTCCGCTTTATTTGTAACTAGCAGTAGTGCCCGGCTTCGCCCGGTGGATTAATTTGTTTTATGGATGATAATGAATACTACTACAGAACTGGCACATGATAACTAAACTAACAGAATAAATATTTTAACAAGTAGTTCCGTGAAGAACTATACAGCCTATTTTCATATATCCTACTTATGTTAACTGCCACTATCAACATACACAATTTCAGTTTGATTGCTGTAATAGATTCGTAGATATTGAGAAACGACTAAATATTTCGGATGGTCGCCATGTTGAATTTTATATGTGTAGGTCCTAGAATTATGTACTGTTACATACAGATTATTGTGTACGTGTAGTATTCAAACTTCAATCGCATAATTAGGACACAAGAAGTAACAAGGAGATTTAAACATTTTGGACAGCTGCCATCTTGACGTTATGGAAACAATTGAAATAAATTAGATGCCAGTGGATTACCATTCGTATAAGGATTTACTGTACCAAGTTTCACTGCACTCGGATGGTTAAATTGCGAGAAACGTCCATGTGAATATTTATATTTCGCGTCGCCGCCATGTTGGATTTGTGATCACCAGGTTATTTAAAGTCCTATAGGTGAACTTAAGTTCATAGCCCCTATGAGCATTAAAAAATTCAGTTTGATTGCTATAATAGATTCGTAGATATTCAGTATCGTCTAAATATTTCGGATGGTCGCCATGTTGGATTGTTAAATGTATAGGCCATAGAGTCATGTACTATTAATCGAAAATTATTGCGTAGGTTCATTATCCAAACTTTCACTTCGATGGCATGAATACATCACAAGAAATAAAAACTTAATTTTAAAATTCGCACAGCCGCCATCTTGAGTTTATGTAAAGAATTGAACTAAATTAGATACCAGTGCATTACAATGTGTATAAATATTTCCTTTACCAGATTTCATTGCGTTTGGATAATTAAATCGCGAGAAAGATCTATTTAAAATTTTCAAATTCGCTTGGCCGCCATGTTCGTTTTGTAGTTAACCGGTTTTTGAAAGTCTTATAGATGGACTTCCAGTAGTGCCCTTTATCTTCGTACAAAATTTCAGGGAGATAACGCTAATAGTTTTAGAGATATAGAATGCCTTTGAAATATATCGCACATCCGCCATCTTGTGGTTATGTAAACAATTGAACAAAGTTAGATGTCGATGCATTACAATGTATATAAACATATACTGTACCAAGTTTCATTGCGTTTAGTTGGTTAAATCGCGAGAGACGTCTATTTAAAAATCGCAAATTCGCTTGGCCGCCATGTTTGTTTTGTAGTTACCAGGTTTTCAAAGGTCACATAAGTGAACTTATAGTACTCCCCTTTATCACCATAAAAATGTCAGGGTCTTACCGGTAATAGTTTCGGAGATATTGAATGCTGGTGAAATATTTCGCACAGCCGCCATGTT
Organism: Meconema thalassinum; assembly: GCA_946902985.2. Classification (NCBI taxonomy): domain Eukaryota; kingdom Metazoa; phylum Arthropoda; class Insecta; order Orthoptera; family Tettigoniidae; genus Meconema; species Meconema thalassinum. The sequence goes on from OX336396.1 coordinate 170,775,175, forward strand.
GGATTGGTGAGTCGTAACAAACTTTGAAGGGCACGGTCGGGGTCGCCCGGAATAGTGCTATAAACTTACCGAGTTTCATTGAAATCGCTCCAGCCGTTTAGATTTTATTTGGGGGGACACACACACGAATCACACACGCACACACACACGGCCAACATGTGATCTCATAAGCATATTTTTTCAAAATTGAAAATAGGCTAAAAATATAACTTTTTGTGGTGGTGGAGGTTGTTGTGGGGGTGATAAGTAGTACAGTATAATGGACGTAACATTCAGGTCATTTTCCCGTAATGATAATAATAATAATGAATAGGGAAACGGCTATGTACTAACTACAGCACTGACACGTGTAATTTAGAAACGAATTTAAAAATGATCGGAAAGAGCAGTAAGTGAAATGAAAGACACTGCGTAGGGCCTATATCTCATTGGCTGTTAGAAATGTAGAGACTAATAGTGTAGTCTTTTGTCGCATAGCGCCGTAGGAAAATAATCAGAACACTTTGGAAAACTTCGGCTGTCCCGAGCTCCTTAGGTAGCAATAGTATAATTTATCGCTACAGAGCGCTCAACGGTAAAGTTACGGAAAACAACATTCAGAATTTCAAAAAAGAACAAGTTCTTTGAATAAATAGCCTATATAAACTAAGATTAACAAACGAACAATAGGAAGAGTGATTTGAGAAAGAACACCACGACCAGAAAAATTGAAGAAGTGTTGGGCTGATGAAAAAACAAAAATCCTTTGTATAGAATAGAGTAATTTATTTGCACGTATGTTAATAATAGTTGTAATAAAATTTACTCACCCTAAAATTGAGGAAATTCCTACAATTTACATTTTCTGGTGATCACAAGTAATTTTTTCAGGTTAATTTCGTATTTCCCACTAATTGGGATTATACAGGGTGAACAAACAAGTAGTTCCGTGAAGAACTATACAGCCTATTTTCATATATCCTACTTATGTTAATTGCCACTATCAACATACACAATTTCTGTTTGATTGCTGTAATAGATTCGTAGATATTAAGAACCGACTAAATATTTCGGATGGTCGCCATGTTGGATTTTATATATGTAGGTCCTAGTGTTATGTACCGTTACATGCAGATTATTGTGAACGTGTAGTATTCAAACTTCAATCGCATAATTAGGACACAAGAAAAAACAAGGAGATTTTAAAATTTTTCACAGCTGCCATCTTGAGGTTATGGAAACAATTGAAATAAATTAGATGCCAGTGGATTAACATTCGTATAAGGATTTACTGTACCAAGTTTCACTGCACTCGGATGGTTAAATTGCGAGAAATGTCCATGTGAATATTTATAATTCGCGTCACCGCCATGTTGGATTTGTGATCACCAGGTTATTTAAAGTCCTATAGGTGAACTTAAGTTCATAGCCCCTATGAACATTAAAAAATGCAGTTTGATTGCTAAAATAGATTCGTAGATATTAAGTATCGTCTAAATATTTTGGATGGTCGCCATGTTGGATTGTTAAATGTATAGGCCATAGAGTCATGTACCATTAAAGGAAAATTATTGCGTAGGTTCATTATTCAAACTTTCACTTCGATCGCATGACTACATCACAAGAAATAAAAACTTAATTTTAAAATTCGCACTGCCGCCATCTTGAGGCAATGTAAACAATTGAACTAAATTAGATACCAGTGGATTACAATGTGTATAAATATTTCCTGTACCAGGTTTCAGTGCGCTTGGAACATTAAATCGCGAGAAAGATCTATTTAAAATTTTCAAATTCGCTTGGCCGCCATGTTCGTTTTGTAGTTAGCCGGTTTTTGAAAGTCTTATAGGACTTCCAGTAGTGCCCTTTATCTCCGTACAAAATTTTAGGGAGATACCGCTAATAGTTTCAGAGATATAGAATGCCGGTGAAATATTTCGCACATCCGCCATCTTGTCATTATGTAAACAATTGAACGAAGTTAGATATCGGTGCATTACAATGTATATAAACATATACTGTACCAAGTTTCATTTCGTTTGGTTGGTCAAATCACGAGAAACGTCTATTTAAAAGTCGCAAATTCGCTTGGCCTCCATGTTGGTTTTGTAGTTACCAGGTTTTCAAAAGTCACATAAGTGAACTTATACTAGTTCCCTCTATCACCATAGAAAATGTCAGGGTAATATTGGTAATAGTTTCGGAGATATTGAATGCTGGTGAAATATTTCGCACAGCCGCCATGTTGGATTGGTGAGTCGTAACAAAATTTGAAGGGCACGGTCGAGGTCGCCGGGAATAGTGCTATGAACTTTCCGAGTTTCATTGAAATCGCTCCTACCGTTTAGATTTTATTAGGGGGGGGACACACACACGAATCACTCACACACACACACACACACACACACACACACACACACACGGACAAAAGGTGATCTCATAAGCCTATTTTTTCAAAATTGAAAATAGGCTAAAAATGGCGCACTTGGAGGTCGGCATGTGGTTCCTCGTCGAAATTCACGACAAAGTTTAGGTTGCAAAACTTAGTCCCGCCAATAGGTTTAACAGAAATGAGAGTTAAGAAACGAGGCTCTGGCCTTTTCAACTGATCTGTAGTTAAGATTGCTGGCCACCAGAATGCGCCATAAACTCATTTCCGAAAAAATGGACTTACCCCGTTCTTTCCGTGGGGTCTTCAAGTGTATAAATAACTCCTGTAACATTTCTTTTCATTCATAACTTTGAAGCCAGTTTTCAGTGTTGCCTTATTGGCAATCGAATCGTTTATTTTAGAAAGGGGTCAAGTGGTAAAATATGATAAAATGGGTTCTTTGTTGGAACATCTTCTGCAGGGGTAGGTGCATATTTTAGTGCAGAAAGGAGTCAAGTTCCGGCCTGTTATTACAGTGATGCATTATGTTAAAAATTGCATTTTGTACAGAAAGGGGTCAAGGGACGCTGCTTGACTCGTTTCTGTTCTAATGTTTCAACCCGTACTTCTTTTACCCTAAGTCTAGTTTTGGCCTAGGACCTGTAAACAGGTTCCCATTAATGTGAAGAAGATAAAAGACTTCACTAACCTCAAACCTTACTATGTTGGGTATCAAGAGTTCTACAACGATATATTGCAATGGCCTACTACGGATGAAGAATGAGCTGTGGAGTTAGAAGACGTATACATCTGTGTACTACCAACCTGATAATGTACGGCTTTGAACTTTGAGACTGATCAGGTCAAAAGAAATTACCTGCCATTTATAAACAGGTTTCGACAGTTAAAATAATGATTTTCTTGCATTAATAATGTTATCTAATACACATATAAATAAACTGTTTTGCATACAATTAATTTTCATTACAAAACCGTAAAATATTTGTCAGTTTTGCTAACAAAATGTGTCCATGTTCTACTCTATTGCAGAAAGGTGTCAAGTTTTTAAGCTCTTTGGTTGCTCGATACATAAAAGTAAAACAAATATAATTTGTGTTATTACGTTTCAAATACATAAACACATTTGTGGTAAGTTTTTAAGATCCATAAAAAATTCTTTGTCTGAGATTTTTCAGTTTTCTTTGTTTTTCTCAAAATGGCTTTTTAGTCACTTGACCACTTTCTGAAATAAACGATTCAATTGATACTGCAAATTTTCAGTCGGTCAATACAATACAGGGTGAACAAAAAATGCCGCACTTGGAGGTCGGCATGCGATTCCTCATCCAATTGCAAGACAAAAATTTCAATAGCAAAATCGGATCGGGTGCTGTTTGAAAACACAAGTATGAAAACGAGACGCTGGCAACACTGTCACATCCTGCAGTGCATCGGATTGTACATAGAGAGCTCCGGCAGAGCGCCGAGTTCCTGCGACCTGCTTTTGGCCACGCTGCATGCAGTTACAGCGTTGCCAGAGTCTCGTTTCTTAACACGCAGTTCTGTTAAACCTATTAGCGGGATTAAGTTTTGCAACCTAAACTTTTGCCGTGAATTTCGACGAGGAACCGCATGCCGACCTCTAAGTGCGGCATGTTTTGTTCACCCTGTATAATCCCAATTAATGGGAAATACGAAATTAACCTGAAAAAATTACTTGTGATTACCAGAAAATGTAAATTGTAGCAAATAAATTACTCTATTCTATACAAAGGATTTTTGTTTTTCCATCAGCCCAGCATTTCTTCAATTTTTCTGGTTGTGGTGTTCTTTCTCAAACCACTCTTCCTATTGTTGGTTTGTTAATCTTAGTTTACATATTTATTCAAAGAACTTGTTCTATTTTGAAATTCTGAATTTTGTTTCTCCGTAACTTTTGTTTATTTTTATAAATTATTAATTATATTTTATTTTTGATTTATCAATTTTAGATAATTTTAAGAATCATACTTAGGCATCCACTTCTAAATTTTTAATTTACCTAAATATGTATAATTTTATTTTTATTAAGAGGGGAACATGACCTCGCTGTTCCGCCCCTTAAAGCAAAAAGAACGAACTAACTTAGTTTGTAGTGTACTTTCTTTATCTTGGAGTATCCATATTATGTATGTTAAGTTCAATCACACGAAAGGATAACCTGTAGCAAATACTCTTTTAATCACATGTAGTCTCTTTTTCAGGTTGATTTTGCATTTCCTAATAACGAAAGTTTCATGCTTTTGGTTCCAAGTGTATTTATTAATCTCATGTACTTTTCTTTTTCAGGATTAGGGAATAACTCATCTCATTTGGATACATTCGTGTTGACCGACTGAAAAGCATTTCTGTTAATATATTATCGTTGTTAGCTTGCCACGGTGGGTGAGTGGATAGCGTGTTGGTCTACAAACCCCAAGATTGCAGGTTCGCACCTGGCCGTGGTAAGTAATTTTTGAAAGGCGGCAAAAATACGACACGCGTGTCGTACTATGTTGGTATGTCAAAGAACCCATTTGAATTCAGTAGGCCATGTTCATAATGGCAGAATTAATCTCGGAAGTTTCCGCCAACACAAAGTTCCTCATTTCTCTACTAGAAAGCACTATCGTGTTCAAAGAGCTTAGATATCTAACCTCCTTGTTCAAGGAACAACGAAATTCGACATGCAAGCAACCCTCTGGGTGTCAAATTACAAAGCTTGCACCCGGCATCCGAGGTCATAAGATATTATTATTATTATTATCGTTGTTGATGATGATATTTCTTTTTTGGGCTCTACGACAGCGTGATCATGTATCCCCGTGTACTTGGATGTGTGTAGAATGTGTTCACTGTGATGTCTATACTAGTGTTTGTATTTGTAATTGAGGTAGGAAGCGGCCGGGGCATTAAGTTAGGTACCATCCCTCATTTGGCTGCAGTAGATGTGGAAGGGTGGAGGGAAACCATGGTAAACCACTTTCAGGATGCCCGAGGTAGGAATGATGATGATGATGATGATGATAATTGTTGTTTTAAGGGGCCTAACGTCTAGGTTATCGGCCCCTAATGGTGTGGGTGATGGTGAAAGATAAGATGAGAATGAAAACTATAACTAATACTAACTACAAACTTACACACTACAAGAAGAAATGGTAAACAAATAAAGAATAGGGCAAATAAAGGACAGGAAGAAAAGAAATGCCCTCAACCCTCGAAGAATGAGGATTGAGGTAGTTGGAAGGAAGGAGAGCCATGAAAGGCAGATAGGAAAGGAGAAAGAGGAGAGGGCCCGACCCAAAGTCAGTGTAAAAAGAGGAAAAACGGACCCAGCTCAGGAACACCTCAGCATCGCCAACTCCCGAACTCACCAGCCGTGATCCTCTGAGGATGTAGCAATATCCAGGGTGCACCAGAAATGGTGGGGCTGCACACACCCTGCCTTCTTGAGGGCCTTGAGCAGAAGGCAGGAGATAACATGAAAAGGAAAAGAAGGCTGACCCCTCGCAGAAGGAGGGTATCAGGGAGGATGAGACAAGGGTCAATTAAGGCAGGAAAGGAAGAGACTTCCTAGGCATCGGATACCCTAATACCGTCGGGGTCGGAAAAGAACAAGAGTTGACCAAGGAAGGTCGACAGGAAAGAAGATGGAGAGGAGCACGCCATAAGTAAGTGGAAGCAATGCCTGTCTCAGCTGGGTCCCGTGGTCGCCAACCGACGTCCCACAAGTTGTGGGGCCCTGGGGTGTTCTGCGGAGACAGCCAAGAATGCTAGCCACAACGCAATGCTAATAGATGACATAAGGAACACTGAACCAGGCTTCTAGATGTTCAATACCGGGTGACTTAGCCGTGGTGGTTACGGCATGACTAATGGCAGTCGCTCACATCCGGGAGGCGAGGAGGTTCGAATCCCCCCGCCGGCAACCTTGAAGATGGTTTTCTGTGGTTTCCCATCTTCCTTCCAGGCAAATGCCGGGGTTGGTCCCTCACTATAGGCCACAGCCGCTACCTTCCAACTCCTCGCCCTTCCCTTCCAACTTTCCTCCCCAACGGTACTTGTAGCTCACCCATTGGGTGTCCGTCTCGAAGCAGCTACAAAACTGGCGAGCCGAACATGTCCTCGGACACTCCCGGCACTAAAAGCCATACGCTAAAAAAAAAAAAAAAAAAAGATGTTCAATACTTACACTTCCTGACAGCCGCTGGGGGAGTTTCAAATTTTAACTAAGAGTTTATGTTATATCCTCATACGCTATTTGGCGACAGCTTGCTCGTTGCGTGAGACACAATACTCTGAACTCGGGCTTGGCTGAACTCCATGCTCCTGTTCGTGTCGTAACCTAATTGAATCCATGGGATTTCATTGGACTAATACGCTAATGTAAAAGCGCGGTTTTGGCGAATTGCGCCAGCTAATTTTCCGAGTTGATTTTTATTATCTTGTCATTCAATCGCAAGGTCCTTTCATGCCACTTGCCCCAGGCCAAGTTCCGGTTCTTCCGTAGAAAACTTCCTACCTTCCGTCCCCCACTACTCCATTGTGAAAACCAAACTGAAGGTTGTTCTTGTAGAATGACCGACTGGCTATTGAACTTCCTATAAACACTCTGCCACGCAGGACTGTACAAAATACATTGGGATCTAACACAAAACACTGAAACATACAGAGGTGTGCAAATTATTAGACCCAAATAAAGAATGTGAATCATTCACAATATTTTATTCAAAATAAGAGACACGGATATTCAGTCTGAAAGACTGGACTTTATATCGTTTTAAATGCTAGCAGCCGAGCATCAAGAAGGCAGTGCGAGAACAGAGTTTCAAGATTCTATTTTGTTTCTTCACTGCCTACTTGATTGTTCTCGCACTGCCTTCTTGAAACTCTGTTCTCGCACTTCCTTCTTGGTACTCAGCTGCTACATCGTACTATGATGTCACACACCTCAGTGCATTCTAGGTACATTTCGTCCCGTAACCGTAACGTAACGCCAGACCTCAGCGTAACGACGAAGTCGATAAGATCATTTAAAATAATTTAAAAAAAACACTGATAGTCAGTCTGAAAGACTAGACTTTATATCATTTTAAATGCTACTTCTTCTTCTTCTTCTACCTTATCCGATACGGACGTTGGCTACCACCATGGCTAACACCTTCTTATCCTGTGCAATCCTGAAGAGTTCCGTGGAAGACAGCCCAAACCACGTTTTTAAATTATCCATCCAAGTTATTCGTCTCCTTCCTGGTCCACGCCGTCCTTCAATTTTACCCTGAAGTATAACTTGGAGCAGACGGTATTTTGGATTCCTCATCATGTGTCCCAAGTATTCCAATTTCCTCTTCTTAATTGTGTTTAACAGCTCAGGTTGGCTGCTCACACGCTGAAGAACCTCGGCATTACTCACATGTTCTGTCCACGAAATTTTAAGAATCCGCCGGTATATCCACATTTCAAAAGCTCGAATCTTCTTTTCTGTAGCTACGGACAAGGTCCAAGCTTCAACACCATAAAGAAGGGTGGAGACAACATAACACTTCACAATTCTTTTCTTAAGCGTCATACTGAGATCTCGACAGCATAGTAGTTGTTTCATTGTCATAAAGATGGATCTAGCCTTCTCTATACGGCATCTTATTTCAACCGAAAGATCCCAATTCTCATTAATATTCTGTCCTAAATAAACCAAACTCTTGACTCGCTCAATCTGATGTCCATCGACTAAAAGGATTTGTGACAATGCTGGTTTTCGCGATATTATCATATATTTTGTTTTCTTAATGTTGAGGTCAAGGCCATATTGTTTACTCTTTTGATATACCATAGTAACAATCTCTTTAAGTCCTTCGAAACTATTTGCAATCAATACAGTATCATCTGCGTACCGTATATTATTAATATAATTACCATTGACCTTAATACCTTGTTGAATGCCATCAAGTGCCTCGGAGAAAATCTGTTCTGCATAGATATTATAAAGAAGTGGTGAAAGAATGCATCCTTGTCTCACACCACGCATTATTTCCACTGATCTCGATATATGTCCATCAATTCTGATACTAGCCTTTTGACCCCAGTATAAATTAATGATGATCCGAATGTCTTTCTCATCTATTCCTGAGTTCTTGAGTGCATTATACAACTTATCATGCTGACAACGGTCAAAGGCTTTTGCATAGTCCAGAAAACATGCATATACATCCTGATTCACCTCACGGCATCTCTGGAAAAGAACCTGAAGCGCAAATAATGCCTCACGAGTTCCTAGACCGTTGCGGAACCCAAACTGCGTGTCACTGATATTCATCTCGCATTTCCTGTATATGCGATTATGGATAACTTTGAGAAATATCTTGAGCACATGACTCATAAGACTGATTGTCCTGAAGTCACTACATGACTTAGCCATCGGTTTCTTCGGAAGAGCAATAAATGTAGACAAGAGCCAGTCTTCTGGTAATATGCCCGTGTCGTATATCTTGTTATATAAATTAGTGAGCGTCACAATGCTATCATCATCCAAGATCTTCAATAATTCCACTGGAATGTCATCTTGACCAGGAGCCTTACCATTTTTCGCTATCCTAATCGCATATTTCACTTCATCCATGGTGATCATGGGTCCAACAACTGAAGGAATTTCGGGTCGGGAAGGACGATGATCATCATTAAAAAGCTCTTGTATATATTTTTCCCAAACCTGTAATTTTTCTTCAACTTCAAATACCGTGTTACCTTGACTATCAACTAAGTTGACTGTGTTTCTTTTCCTGTGTCTACCTGAAACTTCTTTGATTTTCTTATGGACCTGGAAAGTATCATATTTACTATTAAGTTCTTCAATTTCTTTGCACCTATCTGACATCCAAACTTCCTTGGCTTGCCTGATCTTATTCTTTATCAATCTATGAATAAACCAATATTCTTCATTATCTCTTCCTTTGACTTCTCTTCTTTTATCCATTAGATTCAATATTTCATCCGTCATCCATGCCTTCCTTTTTTTATGTTGTCTCTTGTTCTTAAGAAAATGATCTCCAACCCTCTTCAATGAGGTTTTAAAAGTGTCCCAAAGTTCCAAGGGCTGCATGTCATTTGAATTCAACGTCTTAAGATCAGTGGTAAGAGCAGCAGCCACCTGTGACCTTGTATTTATTTCCCGAAGGGCATCAGTATCATATTTATTTTGTGTTGTTTTTATCGGAATCTTGTTAAGCCGGACACAAATCTTGCTAATGAGAGGATTGTGGTCAGAAGGAACATCTGCTCCTGGATAGGTTTTTGCAAAAATCACGCTGTTTCTAAATCTGTTTTTAATTAGAATGAAATCAATTTGATTTCTTATGATGTTCTCTGGACTATCAGCAGGTGCTTTCCACGTATAAAGTCTCCTGGCAGGAAGCTTAAACCAAGTATTAGCAATGACAAAGTTCTCCTCTCTACAAAACTGCACTAAACGATCCCCTCTGTTGTTTCTTTGTCCGAGACCCCACTGGCCCACAATGTGTTCTTCAGAACCTTTCCCAACTTTTGCATTAAAATCTCCCATAACAAGGGTTACATCATGTTCTTTGGTGTCTTTGAGGACGGTCTGAATTTGGGCATAGAATTCCTCAACCTCTTCATCGCTTTTGTCACTAGTAGGGGCATACACTTGAATGAGATTAATGTGGAAAGGTTTACCACGTAACTTTAACATCATTATTCTACTGGAGAATGGTATACAACTGATAACAGCAGACTGCAAACTTTTGTCCACTATAAAACCCACTCCATGCAAATGCCTGGCATCATTATTACCACTGTAGTATATCATGCAATCCTCCACATTACAATCTCCTGTCCCCGGCCATCTCATCTCACTTATACCCATTATGGACACATTCATCCTCTTCATCTCATGAATTGTATTGTGAATCTTTCCTGCTTCAAACATACTCCGTACATTCCACGTTCCTATCTTCAGGGCTGACCGGGAGATTCTTCGCACCCTCTGACCACTTAAGGTCTGCCCGGGACTAAGGGCCAATGTAATTGGGTTTTCAGCCATGAAGATTATCCTGGGGAAAAATAATTGAGGTGGTTTCCCGTTGCCTTCCTCAATGCGCAGTAACCACATCACATCCCAACATCCAAGGATGCCATGATATGATGCAGCTGTTTGCTGATGCAAGGTCGACAGATCGATCTTGTATCAACAATAATGATATAGCTACAAATGCTAAAAAATGCTGCGTGAACTGTAAGTCCGTTAGCAAAAAATAAATAAATAAATAAATAAAATAAAACAGACACTATGCGAAAACGCAGAGTTTGGTTGTACGGATAAATACGACGGATGATCGACTCCCGATGGACGAAACGCATCTTCAGTATATTCGACGCAAAACCAAAAACGACAATGCCATGGTATGTTAACGTCCAGAAAGATCTGAAAGAAATGGGGATACGAGCAGAAGATGCACAAGACCCAAATCTTTATAGAACAGCCATCAAGACGTTTGGGACTTTCCGGGACGAAACGGACAACTGGTGCGAAATGGACAGAAGAACGTCGTGCTAAGCACAGTGAGTTCATGAAGGCAATGTGGATCAAGCGAAAAATGAACAAATGCCAGAATGTAAAATGAGGCTTATCGCGGTCCCTAGTTGGCCGATTAGCGAAACTGAATGAATGAATAATAATTTAAAAAAACAAGTGCAATCCAAGGTCAAAGGAGGTAGCTGGCTGGATGACGTCACGCTCACCGGAGCGCGCGGGGAAAGGAAGAACCACAAGCAGTACTATGACGTCACACACGTCAGTGCATACTCGGTACACTTCGTCCCGTCACCGTAACGTAACGCCAGACCCCAGCGAAGTCGACATAAACATTTAAAATGATAATAATTTTATTTTATTTTTATTAGGCTACTTAGTAATGTTTTCTCCCCTGTGGACTTCACAACGTCTCCCATATGGAATTGCAACTGGATATTTTCGAAATTAGTGATTCTGAGAGACATCTAAGTTGGGTCCGTTTTTTTCTCTTTTTCATTGACTTGGGAGTGTATCCTCTAAATCAGGTGATTTCAATCCATTGCCAACGAATCGTTTAATAGTTCTAGAGTGGGCAATCAGTAATAAAAGACTTCTAATCTCACTGGTGTAAATTCACACCAAAACTAGAATAAAATAATCAAAACAAAACGTGTGACATTATGCTCCTCCTTTAGTGGAAACTGTAAAAAATTAGTTTACTGTCAGATTCTTATTTTTTATTAAGACTATTGATTAATCATTTGAAATAATTTCAGCACCTTGCAAAACATTTCCACGGTATTAAGTCACAAAACGTAAAAAAGTACATGTTGGAAAACTGCCATCTAGTCTAATAATTTGCACACCCCTCTATATATCTATTATTTAATTGTGACATATCGTACTGTTTGGGTAAAACTCTTCCACATAGTTATGACTAGGGCCCGGATGTTGATGACATGTCATCTTTTTACTGAGCTATCTAAAACAATGCTGAAGTACATAGAAACTCCGGACGGGCCACCCCGTCTTCAAATATGTCATTTTTATTTTGCATCTGTTTGCATTTTTGCTATTTTTCTATTTTAAGAGCATATTTTTAAATTTTGTAGATTTTTTGGGTCATATTTTAGAGAAATCGGCCTTTTAAGGTCATTCCTTTTTCAATGTAGTCATGTCACAGCTTTATATGAGGGAGTTACGTCTCCCCGAGTTAGCAGCAAACGATCTTCCTCACTTTAAGTACGCTCCGATCACATCAGTTGATGTTGAGCGCAGCTTTTCGAGATATAAAGACTTGTTGGCTGAAACCGCAGATCATTTACATTTGACAACATCACAATGACATTCGTAGTGCAGCGCAACTCAGACTAAAGTGAACATAAACCTTTTGTTAAGTGCTAGAAATCAATTTTGATTGACCTTTCAGTTTGAGCTTAAGATGTCATTTTTGAATTATTGGTGACTTTATTATTATAAGATCATATTCTCCATTTTATACTGCATTCTTAGAATTTTGGAAATATTGCTGAGTTTATTATTATACGATCATTTTCTCCATTTTATAATGCATTTTTTCAAATTTTTAGCCTACTTTTCACATTTTGCAAAAATGAGGAAAAAGTAGACTTATGAAATCGATCCGGGAAAATGTGTGTGTCTGTCTGTCTGTCTGTCCTTCTGTCTGTCTGTCTGTCTGGCTGTGTGTGTGTCCCCCCTATCAACTTCTAAACGGCTGCAGCAATCAAAACCAAATTTAGTATGAGTAAAGATGTGCACTGGAATAACTGACGTCCATATTTGAAAATGATGTCAGTGCTACCAACTGCTGAAAAACGCACTAGAAATTTGAGCTCCATGTTGGATATCTCGCAAGGTATGCATGGTAACTATTCCAAAATTAGTACACATGCAGATAATACTATTTCAGTTTAATTTCCAGGAGGCCAACAATGACAGTGTTGCCGAAATAATTTTAAGCCTTCTGATAAGTCCAATGTTCAAATGCATATAACTTCTACACTATCAATTGGATTTCAACCAAATTTTGTATGTAATATCTGTACATAAACAGATATGATTGAGCGTATTCTTAAGAGCCACCAGGGCTGCCAACTGTTAATAATTGCTCTCTCTATTTTTTTATCCAAATACCAATATATCAGAAAGTATGCAAGCCAACAGCTTTAAACTATGCACACGTATATTCTGACATTTTAGATTAATTTGGAGTAGCTTATATACGTCAGTTCTACCAACATGATTATAAGCCTGCTGATAGTACCAATTTTTAAATACATGTAACTTCTATACTATCGGTTCGATTTCAACCAAATTTCGTATGTGCTATGTGTACCATAACAGATATGACTGTAAGTATTGTTAAGAGCAATCAGGGCTGCCAACTGTTAATAAATGCTGTCTATATTTTTTACCCTAATATCAATATATCAGAAAGTATGCAAGCCAACAGCTCTATACTTTGCACACGTATAGCACCTGACATTCTAGATTAATTTGGAGTAATTAATACAAGGCAGTGCTGCCAACATGATTCTATGCCTGCTGATATGTCCAATTTTAAAATACATTTAACTTCTATACTAACAAATGGATTTCATCCAAAATAGGCCTAACAAGATATAATAATATTTCAGATTATTTCTGACCAGCACACGCATGGTATTGTTGGCAACATGCTTTTACGCGTGCTGATAGATCCAGTGTCTAACTGCATATAACGTCCATTGGACTTCAACCTAATTTTGTATTCTGTACCTTAAGAGATGGAACTAAGAATATATTCAGTCACCAGGGCTGCCATCTCTAGTGCTCTATTAGGCTACATTATACCAGGTATATTTTGAACTAATTTGATATTTCGATTTTACCAACTTAATGTTGTCATTATTCTAGATAGGTTCATATACTGTAGAATAATCATTGGCATGAAAAGTGGGCTGTATAGTTCTTCACGGAACTTCTTGTTAGGTCATTTATTACAGTCATTTTTGAAAATTTTTAGTGCATCTTTTAAACTTTGTTACAGCATCAACATCCGGGTCCTAATTATTACCATAACCTGAACGCTAGGTCATATAGGTTATGTGGTTTTAGTAATCGACAACACCCCTGGGACGGTCAACCTGAGAAACACTTCCACTCCAACAGTCTCTATGACGAAAGTTTGGAACATGTGAACAGTATGGGTATGTGTTGGCTGCAGAGTGGGGAAAGAGTGGGGAAGTTGCTAATGAGCTATACCAAACTAAGCGGTCCCTTTGATGTTCTGGTCTGTGAAAAGGCTAACGCGCAAGTAAATAGTTCCCACTCTTTCTGCTTGTTTTTGCAGTACAAGATTTTTCAGCGCATGTTGCTATGTATCGATAAACTGGCAATTTACTTTTAAGAAATTCCTTGGTATAAATCTATAAAATCATTTTCACGTTAATTGGGTGCAGCACCAACTTTGCTTTTCATATTATTAATTGTGTGCGTGAATATAGTTTTTAGTGGTAATTGAAACGATAGGCAGAGTAATTCCGTACGAATTTGATATTATATTATATTTCGTTCGTTGTTTGAGCGGTATAAGAGTACCCGAGTCATTCGATTTTGAGGCGAATCAGGTTCAAAGGTTGGCAATACTCTTACGAGTTCAACATGGCATCTTCAAGTACACAACGTGTTGAAACTGCAGCTGTAAAGCTTGAATCACCAATAAGATACTTCAAAGGTAATAAAAGTGGAGAGAAGTTGAGTAAAAGGTGCAAACAAATTGTTTTAATTGTATATAGTAGCTTGAGGGGTGACAATCCAGAGTGGACAGTAGAAGAGCTGGTGAAGAAGACTGCATACTTAACTGGCGTTTCGACATACAGTGTTTACTCGACACGCGCTGAATTCAAAGTTCATGGCGAATGTAAGTCTCCAGCGAGAAGTCGGCCGGCGTCACAAGGAAAGAGCGTTTGTGTGACTCAGTATTCGGAATTTGTTTTGTGTGGAATTCGTAGGAAAGTGCATTCTTTTTTCTCAAGAATGATATTCCAACTCTGAAGGAAGTGTCATGCGCAGTGAATAGTGATGAGGATTTTCCTAGTTTCAGTGAGAGTACGGTTCGTAGATTAATGAAGGACTTAGGATTTCTTTTCAAGCGACGGAAAAGAGCTTCAGCCTTGCTGGAACCCGATGATTTAATTCAGTGGCGTCACAAGTACTGCCCCCGTAAATTGAATTATATTGAGACCACGATGGCTGTATTGGCATAAATGAATAAAGTTATGGATGTCATAGTTGTGACGTGTATATTCATGACGTAGGCACGGATGACTCAGATTTCATGCAAGTAGGCTGATTGAGCTGAGATTCTTGGTGACGTCATGATTTTGTTCGAGAAAGATCGGAGATTTACGACGCAGTCGCAGGAAATAAGGTATTGTGCTAAGGAAGAAGTTACGCTATTGGAGGAGAGACTCGAACCAATGAACGATAGTTTGGAAGGAAGACGGAGATTGCTGAAACTACGATATTTGATTGCTTTTGGCATGCAGATTTGTGGAAATCTATTTTCAGTTATGGCATTGATTTGGAATTTTGAAGAAATTAATTTTGAGTTTTTGAAATTCGAAAATCCGTCAAGTATAGCCAAAGTTAAAACTTCTAGCAATGACGGAGCAACGAGCTATGGAAGGGATGGATACGCCCCTTAAGAAGTTGATAAAAGGTCATGCACAGGATAGAGGAGCTCTCATATCTCTCATACCGCTCAGATATCTCATATCTGATATTCTGATAACGCATATATATTTCAGATGTCATAGAGTCATTTTCGAGTGAATAAGTGAAGCAAGTTGTCTTTAGCGTGTGGTTAAAGCCCGGCGCATCGAACGAACACGGAGCAGTTCCATTTTACGCTGTTCGAAACTAGGTGAAGTTGTAACGCTCACATTAACGTATCTACCAGATAAGATATAAAGAGTTAACTTCTGCCTTCATTATAATTCAATTGGGCAGTACAACATTGAGGTGTGTAGAAGATTTGAACAATTTCACAGTTATACTTTGAAAGATATTGACATTTTAAGGCTGCAGACAAAAGTGATTTTCTCGCCACCTGAGAGGCACTTTTAAATTCCACAGTATACACTACGGCTGACACGTATATCGCAACCGTGATATTGGAGAATACGTTTGGTAATACAACGATACATTCTACTATGGAACATTATAATCTTGCAGTGCTTTCAATGATTATAACAGAAGTTGAGATGGAAGGCTAAGGCTTTAATGCAATTGGGACATATATCGATGGAGTGAAGTAACAGCATGGAACTTCGTTAATCGTCATTATACAAAAGCGAGCATGTAGTGAACATCCAACTACACTCATGCATCGTGAATCCATCGCTGAATTATATCAAATGACAGTGGAAATATCATCATACTCCACGATTATGAATATTTCTGCGGAAATAACTGCAATAAACTTCATGGCAAATTGCGACCAGAACTTCAGGGAATTTTCAAGAGAGGCCAGGGTGGACCCGGCTCATAAAGAAGAGTTTTGCCAGAAGGATGTCTTTCGTATACATGGAGCAGTGCAATTTCTGGAGAAGGAAGCAGTTCGATTCTCCGAGGACGCTGATTCCAGGTTCGAGGTCGGAGCACATCTTCACGCTGGTGAAATGGAACCAACAGCAGTTTTCTTTGTAAACTTTCCTCTAGAACTTCAATCAACAGATAAGGTAGTCGTGAACGTTTCTTGTATTATTTGAGTCATGTAGCGATATCTGAGCAACCATTTTTCCCATAATTTTGTCCTATCTTTTGCCCCATTTTCTTGCTGGACATTTCTGTACTCAGTACACTTCGATGATTTATGCCTTTTTCTACGATTTGTTGAGACATTGTTATGTCATTGGCATAGTTAAATAATTTTGGATCAGTTGAGACTGATAATTAATATTCTTTCAGTAATTTGCATATTTTTGTAGTCACGATTTGACTGTAAAGTTAACGATTTGCTATGGCAGACTTGAATTCAGACAGCGTGTCATTTTATTAAAGTAATTCTATTCAGTTAATTACTTTGACCAATTTTCTGTCATCCTCAAGAAAGAAGAATGATTAAATGATTTTAGAGCGTTAAAATCTAATACGTTATCGACGATCTTTGAAATACTAGTCGTCTTATGAACATGATTGCAACATAGACATTTATCATTGCATTATAGACAATTTTATGAAATATGAACTTTGATTACGATTTATTGAATACACTATAGTAATGAACATTTGATAGGAGTTTTTCTTAATTATAGATTGGAACAATAATGTTTGCATTCCACAGTCTAATTGTATTCTATTCGACTATTTATGCAGTTTAGATGAACTTTGATTGAAGATAGTATTTTTATACTGCGTTACTTTGAAGATATTAATCCCAATTTTGATAGACCAGGGAGGAGTGTCTAATCGTATTTGCTATTAAATTTATTTGTGATTGGCAAATTTTTACTTCATATCGATTCATGAATGAAACCCACGAAGGTTAAATAATAACAGACATTAATACAATTGATGAATATAAGAATTTTTGAAGAGGAACAATGGATGTATAATCGTTAGTTCAGTGGACCTGTAAAAGTCGCTGATGAATAATGCCCTTGAATAATGAAGGAGGTTCCCACAGTAATAAATGAAGTTGTTGAATTTATGAGTGGAGGTTTTTGTATGTAATTTGGAAGATTTTGATGCCATATATATGAAGATATATGATGAATTCTGGGCCTATTGTTGAGCAATTTTGTGCGTTTTGAGCGAAGTATTTTTCCGCTGAATGTATTGTCCTGGTTCTTTGAAAGTTATTCATATGAAGATACTGTTAAAGTTAACAAGAGTGTTAAATAATTTGAGATGAAGATTTTGAATGGAGGTTACCGTCACAAATATTAATAATAATTATTAAACCTTATTAAACCTGAATTTGACATTTAAATATAACTAACCTTCATTGGTCGATTATATCTACACAATTTGAGTAATTATCAACCGGATAAACGTGTGGTTTAATGTATTTCTTGTATAAATAATACAAACAATATAATATTGTAAATAATTTTGTAAATATCTTTGTTAAATAATATGAAATGAAAGGGATTAATAGAGGCGTGTATAAAATTTCCAATTGTCGTTTGACATTGTTATAAACAATTTATTATTGTTATAAATAATTAATGAACTTTTGTTATTAACATTTAGAGTTTTGTTATTATACTCTAAACAACGCTTATTAAACAAGTGGATTGAACAATTAATCATGATTTGGGATTGTTGGAATAATCCACTGGTGTTTGAATGGAGCATTTAAAACATTTGCGTGATAATATTTCAGTTGAGATGTGGACATTTAACGTGTTTTGAAGGGAGAGCTAAGCTCTGATGTAACTCGCTTATGCTAGGGTTGAACGGACAGGTGAGTCCACTTTGACGATGCAGGTGCATTGCAGCTGGCCCGGACAACTGTATGATAGAGGCCAAGGACGCTTACATAATAGCCTTGTGGCTATAAATAAAATGTGATGTGTATAAACACGCAAAACAATTGCTATATGTGTCTCGTCCCAAATCCCGTTTCCATTCCAAGTGCATTATTATTTTTACGTTATTTTGAGCTTGAGAAAGCTGAAACATTGTATGTAGAGTATACTAGTCCTACAGGAGGACATAGTTATGTGGTCGATGGCTTCTGATTGCCACGTGGACTTTGTTGTTTTATTTTTGTTAATTCATTCTTTTTGTGAAATAAATTATTGTGCAGTTTAAAGTTTCTCGTCTTCGTCATGGTTCATTTTAAATATCATGGTGGAGGTTATTGTGTGGGCATACTTTAAGTAATCCAGTTGACAACCCAGTCCCCGAGATAAATTTAAAAGGTAAGTAAAAGGTAAGTATGAACCCCCGTATATTTTGGTGTGTTCCACAATAATTTTCCTGTTAACTATTGTGCTCTAATCTCGATAGTATCTGTCAGTGCCATTTTCATTGATGTAGATGTGCCGGTGCGTTTGATTATTGGCAATCCGATTGAGGGGGCGGATATCTGACAGCCTACTATCCGGATAACGGGGACAGTAGGATTGGCGCAATCAACGTGTGGCACGATTGGCTCGATTGGCACGATCAGCAAAACATTGGATTACCAAGTTATTGCAGTAGAATTGGCACCGCAATTTTTGTGGAGTGTTCGAATAACATTGGATTACCAAGTTATCGATGTCAAAGGGATTGTGAAGACTCAAATAAAGATGTTGATTCTTTGTTAGATGTCTTAGCCAATTGTAGAATTTGAGAGTGTGATTATATAGGGATTAAATATTGTGTTGTATTAGGAAAATTACACTCAGAAAAGATCAGATCTTATACAACTTGAGAGAGGTTAAATAGGCTGGAAACTTAGAAAAATCGCCTATGATCTGGAATCTTATTTTATTTGACCGGCTTATGACATGTGTAGTCATATTAAAGATAAAATTAAACTATTTGGATTGTAAATGTAAATTATTTGTGTTAGGATATTTTAAAATGAACCAAAGAAACTTGAACATGTGCTTGAGTTTATTTCAACATGAAGTGTCTACGAAGGTTAATTATAAGGTAATTATAAGTTAGATTTAAGCCAGAAAATTGCTCAAATTTATATATGGTGAAAAATGTTGCTCAGATGTTGTTATTTTGCTCTGTTTGATGTATGTCCCTAAAGCAGTTTATTATTGAAATATTATTGAAATGGCAGATGAGAGTCTGAGAATGATGTTGGAGGAGATGAAAGCTAGCATGAATAGCAGTATGAAGCAGATGATGGAGGAGAATTCTAGTAATATGTCTATCAGGCTGGATGAAAGTGTGAGGGAGATGGAAGCTAGGAATACTAGTAGAATGGAGGAGAATATGAAAGTTCTTCAGACCAGTTCTGCAAACCTAGAAAATAATGTGTCGCGTTTACAGATCAATACCCAGGGAATCGAGAATGCTGTAACTGACATGCGCACAGACGTGTCCAATGTGCATAAAGATGTTTCTGAGGTTAAAATTGATGTTTCTAAAGTACAGAAAGATCTTACTATGTTGAATCTTGATGTTGCCAATGTCCGGGGTGATATTTCATGTGCTAGAGCTGAAGTAATTGTTGTTAGGAATGATGTTGCTACTGTACAAGACAAAGTAGAGGAAGTTCAAAGAGAGGTTAGAAATGCTCGAACTGATGTGTCAAATGTCCAAGTTGACATCAATAATATTAATTCAGATGTTAATGATATGCAAAGCGATATCAATAAAATACAAGTAGAAGTCAATACTGTTTTTGTAGACATTGCTAAAGTTCAGACTGATGTTAACAAAGTTAGGGAAGAAATTGAAACTTCAAAAACGCTTTGTACTCGTAACATTAGTGCATTAACAACTCGGTTAGTTGACGAGTCTGTTAGGACAACAGCTTCTTTAGCTGGTTTAAAATACGATGTAGAGGTCATGAGAACCCAAGTATTAGATCACAATCGTTTACTTAAGGAAGACATTGAAGTAGATATCGCGGAAATGTTAACTGCAAATGTAACGGTTTGGAAAGATGAATGGAACAGGTCAAGTGGGGAACATGTCGATCAGATTCAGGAGCGAATTGAAAGAAAACTTGCCAGTACACAAGTAGACATTAATAATGAAGTAGTTCAGATCAGGAAAGACTTGAATGTAAGGATGGATTCGCTATCCGAAAAGCAGGTAGAGGATAGAACTCAGATAGGTCAGGACGTGCAAGCATTAAAAACTGCGTTAGAGGAACAGATTCATAAGGTTGTCTCTGATGTTAATGAAACTACGAGCAAACTGCAAAATTTGAAACTAGGAGAAGCTAGCATGATGGAAACCTATAAGGAAGAGTTGATTAGGAAAGTCATCACGGAAATCACAGACAAGGATACTGAAGGATTGACTGGTGAAGAGGATAGACATTACGTGAGAAGATGTAACCTCGCTACAGAAGAGAGAGATATTAGTCCTGAGGAACGTATATCCAGATTCAGGGAAGAAGAAGAGGATCGGAATATTGAACCTGAATGGAAGTATCGTGATAGTGGGAAACATTATATGGATTCATATCCGAGAAATGTGACAGTCATCCGGAATTTTGAAGACAAACCTCAAAAATTTAGCAACACTGATAGTCTCACACCGATCGAATATATCAGGAATCTTAAAGACTATTTCATAGAAGCCCACATTCCTAGAGAGAGAGATGAGAATCGTAGAAAGATTTCTAGCTGGAGGACCCCTTGAATGGTTTAGAGCATTTCGGTACACTTTCAGCAATTTTGACGAATTTGCAGAGGCACTGATAAAACGATTCTGGTCAATAGAAGCTCAGAATTCATTAAGAGCTGAGGTATACTCGAGGAAGTATTCAGGTACTCTTCCAACACGGTACGCTGATTTCTTCACGAGTCAGCTATCACGCTTGAGATTTTTGCAACCCCCATTGTCAACAGAGCAGTTGATAGATGCGATTTCACGTATGCTGCCTGTGGAAGTAAGAAGACTGATCATATCGTCAAATATCAGAGATTTGACCAGTATGGACGAATTATTGAGAAGGCTTGACTACACGAGTCCAATGCCAAATTTGGTACAAAAAAGTCAGAGGCACGAATTCAAAGACGTTAATACGGTCTACATGGATCAAGTGCAGCAAACTGATAAGCGTGATGAAAAAAAAACTGAAAATGTAGGTCCTCACAGGAATAATTATTTCCGCAACAACAGATCACAAGGTTACCGTCCATATCAGCAAAGACGAGGCTGGAATAATAATAGAGGGAATTACAACAACGGAAGAGGTAGATACTACAACAATGGTTGTAATAGAAACTACAATAGAATAACCAATACCAGAATCAGAATCAGAATTCTCAAGGTCAGGTTATGACACCCGACAAGTATCAAGAAAGAGAGAAAGAAAGTCAGCAGTATCTGAAGGAATTACGAGAAAAGGAAGCTGAAAACCGAAAGAAAAGACAGGATGTAGTGATCGATCCTGGTCCTTCTACAAGTCAGCAGAACTTAGAAAACAGGAATTCAGGACAGAAGAGAAAGTAGAAAGGAGAGAATGCATTAGCCACACACAACCCAGAGAAGAAGAGACTTATGATTAAGGAACATAGAGGAAATATCATATAAGAGTAAGCCAATAATAATTCAATTTCGTGTTCAAGTGAATTGAGATATTTATAACACAGAGTTTAAAAACAATTTGCAACTGTTTTTAAAACGTGGTGAAGGGAGAATGCCCCCGTAAATTGAATTATATTGAGACCACGATGGCTGTATTGGCATAAATGAATAAAGTTATGGATGTCATAGTTGTGACGTGTATATTCATGACGTAGGCACGGATGACGCAGATTTCATGCAAGTAGGCTGGTGGAGCTGAGATTCTTGGTGACGTCATGATTTTGTTCGAGAAAGATCTGAGATTTACGACGCAGTCGCAGGAAACAAGGTATTGTGCTAAGGAAGAAGTTACGCTATTGGAGGAGAGACTCGAACCAATAATAAAATATTTATTGCAGCTAATAGCCAAAGGAATGATACAGACAAAATGAAACATACATAGGAATAAACTATTCATTACAACAGAAGGACGTCAGAGATTCAAGTCTATATGTACAGTACATCGCATGATATCTTTCGCAACATTTGCCGCAACGTTCACATACACAGCCTGCGTCTGGCTGGTGAAACTTCTTTAACTTGCACAGCTTATGGTGAAAGCCATGTATGGCAAAGCGTGTAACAGTATGTCTTAGTTCGTAGCCTCCCCGTTTCCAATCATTGCAGGTCATTGCGTCAGTGATGTAGAAATCCCACCATATGTCTCTCTTCTTCGATTTCAGGTTCTCCATGAGTTGCACGTATGCTGGTGTAGACGGTAGCGACAGTTGGAGGCGGAGCTCTTCCACATAATATAATTCACGTGTTAATTCATAGACTAGTCTTGAAGGCGTGTATTTTGAAACACACAGAACCTTCTTTAAGAAAGTCGCTATTAGTTTCTCCAACTTTTCCAGGTGTTTCAATTTGAGATGTGTCCAGATATTCTCTAATCCATATGTTACAACGGGTGTAACCTTGAGCTGGAAGAGTTTCAAGGCTGTTTTGACGGAGAGTTTTCTCAACTGTCTGATATCATTTATGGCCCTCGTAGCTGCACAGATCCTATCGTCAACGTGAAGCGTAAAGACGTTGCCCGTTGTCTGAAGTGTCACGCCTAGATATTTAAAGTTAGAAACGCTCTCCAGGGGTTTTCTATGTGTGTGAAAAACTGCTGGTTTTCCCCCTTTGCGGAAAGTCATTGATACAGTCTTGTTTTCGTTTAGGCTGAGTTCATTCTCTTCCGCCCATTCCAACAGCAGATCAAATGCAGATTGTAGATCCTCTTGCGATCTCGAGGCCAGCACAATATCGTCAGCGTACATATAGAGAATTACTCTCTCCGAGACTACCTGTGCGATATCCGCCGTCGCGATTATGAACTCGAACCAATGAACGATAGTTTGGAAGGAAGACGGAGATTGCTGAAACTACGATATTTGATTGCTTTTGGCATGCAGATTTGTGGAAATCTATTTTCAGTTATGGCATTGATTTGGAATTTTGAAGAAATTAATTTTGAGTTTTAGAAATTCGAAAATCCGTCAAGTATAGCCAAAGTTAAAACTTCTAGCAATGACGGAGCAACGAGCTATGGAAGGGATGGATACGCCCCTTAAGAAGTTGATAAAAGGTCATGCACAGGATAGAGGAGCTCTCATATCTCTCATACCGCTCAGATATCTCATATCTGATATTCTGATAACGCATATATATTTCAGATGTCATAGAGTCATTTTCGAGTGAATAAGTGAAGCAAGTTGTCTTTAGCGTGTGGTTAGAGCCCGGCGCATCGAACGAATACGGAGCAGTTCCATTTTACGCTGTTCGAAACTAGGTGAAGTTGTAACGCTCACATTAACGTTTCTACCAGATAAGATATAAAGAGTTAACTTCTGCCTTCATTATAATTCAATTGGGCAGTACAACATTGAGGTGTGTAGAAGATTTGAACAATTTCACAGTTATACTTTGAAAGATATTGACATTTTAAGGCTGCAGACAAAAGTGATTTTCTTACCACCTGAGAGGCACTTTTAAATTCCACAGTATACACTACGGCTGACACGTATATCGCAACCGTGATATTGGAGAATACGTTTGGTAATACAACGATACATTCTACTATGGAACAGTATAATCTTGCAGTGCTTTCAATGATTATAACAGAAGTTGAGATGGAAGGCTAAGGCTTTAATGCAATTGGGACATATATCGATGGAGTGAAGTAACAGCATGGAACTTCGTTAATCGTCATTCTACAAAAGCGAGCATGTAGTGAACATCCAACTACACTCATGCATCGTGAATCCATCGCTGAATTATATCAAATGACAGTGGAAATATCATCATACTCCACGATTATGAATATTTCTGCGGAAATAACTGCAATAAACTTCATGGCGAATTGCGACCAGAACTTCAGGGAATTTTCAAGAGAGGCCAGGGTGGACCCGGCTCATAAAGAAGAGTTTTGCCAGAAGGATGTCTTTCGTATACATGGAGCAGTGCAATTTCCGGAGAAGGAAGCAGTTCGATTCTCCGAGGACGCTGATTCCAGGTTCGAGGTCGGAGCACATCTTCACGCTGGTGAAATGGAACCAACAGCAGTTTTCTTTGAAAACTTTCCTCTAGAACTTCAATCAACAGATAAGGTAGTCGTGAACGTTTCTTGTATTATTTGAGTCATGTAGCGATATCTGAGCAACCATTTTTCCCATAATTTTGTCCTATCTTTTGCCCCATTTTCTTGCTGGACATTTCTGTACTCAGTACACTTCGATGATTTATGCCTTTTTCTACGATTTGTTGAGACATTGTTATGTCATTGGCATAGTTAAATAATTTTGGATCAGTTGAGACTGATAATTAATATTCTTTCAGTAATTTGCATATTTTTGTAGTCACGATTTGACTGTAAAGTTAACGATTTGCTATGGCAGACTTGAATTCAGACAGCGTGTCATTTTATTAAAGTAATTCTATTCAGTTAATTACTTTGACCAATTTTCTGTCATCCTCAAGAAAGAAGAATGATTAAATGATTTTAGAGCGTTAAAATCTAATACGTTATCGACGATCTTTGAAATACTAGTCGTCTTATGAACATGATTGCAACATAGACATTTATCATTGCATTATAGACAATTTTATGAAATATGAACTTTGATTACGATTTATTGAATACACTATAGTAATGAACATTTGATAGGAGTTTTTCTCAATTATAGATTGGAACAATAATGTTTGCATTCCACAGTCTAATTGTATTCTATTCGACTATTTATGCAGTTTAGATGAACTTTGATTGAAGATAGTATTTTTATACTGCGTTACTTTGAAGATATTAATCTCAATTTTGATAGACCAGGGAGGAGTGTCTAATCGTATTTGCTATTAAATTTATTTGTGATTGGCAAATTTTTACTTCATATCGATTCATGAATGAAACCCACGAAGGTTAAATAATAACAGACATTAATACAATTGATGAATATAAGAATTTTTGAAGAGGAACAATGGATGTATAATCGTTAGTTCAGTGGACCTGTAAAAGTCGCTGATGAATAATGCCCTTGAATAATGAAGGAGGTTCCCACAGTAATAAATGAAGTTGTTGAATTTATGAGTGGAGGTTTTTGTATGTAATTTGGAAGATTTTGATGCCATATATATGAAGATATATGATGAATTCTGGGCCTATTGTTGAGCAATTTTGTGCGTTTTGAGCGAAGTATTTTTCCGCTGAATGTATTGTCCTGGTTCTTTGAAAGTTATTCATATGAAGATACTGTTAAAGTTAACAAGAGTGTTAAATAATTTGAGATGAAGATTTTGAATGAAGGTTACCGTCACAAATATTAATAATAATTATTAAACCTTATTAAACCTGAATTTGACATTTAAATATAACTAACCTTCATTGGTCGATTATATCAACACAATTTGAGTAATTATCAACCGGATAAACGTGTGGTTTAATGTATTTCTTGTATAAATAATATAAACAATATAATATTGTAAATAATTTTGTAAATATCTTTGTTAAATAATATGAAATGAAAGGGATTAATAGAGGCGTGTATAAAATTTCCAATTGTCGTTTGACATTGTTATAAACAATTTATTATTGTTATAAATAATTAATGAACTTTTGTTATTAACATTTAGAGTTTTGTTATTATACTCTAAACAACGCTAATTAAGCAAGTGGATTGAACAATTAATCATGATTTGGGATTGTTGGAGTAATCCACTGGTGTTTGAATGGAGCATTTAAAACATTTGCGTGATAATATTTCAGTTGAGATGTGGACATTTAACGTGTTTTGAAGGGAGAGCTAAGCTCTGATGTAACTCGCTTATGCTAGGGTTGAACGGACAGGTGAGTCCACTTTGACGATGCAGGTGCATTGCAGCTGGCCCGGACAACTGTATGATAGAGGCCAAGGACGCTTACATAATAGCCTTGTGGCTATAAATAAAATGTGATGTGTATAAACACGCAAAACAATTGCTATATGTGTCTCGTCCCAAATCCCGTTTCCATTCCAAGTGCATTATTATTTTTACGTTATTTTGAGCTTGAGAAAGCTGAAACATTGTATGTAGAGTATACTAGTCCTACAGGAGGACATAGTTATGTGGTCGATGGCTTTTGATTGCCACGTGGACTTTGTTGTTTTATTTTTGTTAATTCATTCTTTTTGTGAAATAAATTATTGTGCAGTTTAAAGTTTCTCGTCTTCGTCATGGTTCATTTTAAATATCATGGTGGAGGTTATTGTGTGGGCATACTTTAAGTGATTCAGTTGACAACCCAGTCCCCGAGATAAATTTAAAAGGTAAGTAAAAGGTAAGTATGAACCCCCGTATATTTTGGTGTGTTCCACAATAATTTTCCTGTTAACTATTGTGCTCTAATCTCGATAGTATCTGTCAGTGCCATTTTCATTGATGTAGCTGTGCCGGTGCGTTTGATTATTGGCAATCCGATTGAGGGGGCGGATATCTGACAGCCTACTATCCGGATAATGGGGACAGTACTTAACGTCCATACGAGAGTACCGTGAACAAGGACGCACTATTTACTATCTAGATGAAACCTATGCAACGTCGGACATACAGTATCAAAGGTATGGCAGGATACTACAATTGAGAGTAAACGTCAAGCTTTCATTAGTGGTGTCAGTACTGGACCAGAAAATCCTACTGGGAAAGGGGGTTGTGCTATCGCATTTCATTGTGGAAATGAAAAAGGTTTCGTTGATAGTGCAGGACTTGTATTTCGAGCCAAGAAATCGAGTAGTGATTACCGCCAGAAAATGGACGGTCCCAGGTTCAAAGCCTGGTTTCGGGAACTATTGCTAAAACTTGAACCAAATAGTATGATTGTTATAGACAATGCCAGTTATCACTCTGTGAAACTTGAAAAAATCCCCATATCATCATCCAAGAAAGGTGACATGCAAAAATTTCTGAAAGAGAAGGGTGTTCACTTCGAGGGCAGTTAGATAAAGGTAGAGCTGATGGTTGTCATTCGAAGTATCAAACATAAGTATGAAGTAAGGGTAATGGTATTTACACTAGATACAAGTATGTATTTGTAATAGTTATTAAACTAGCGCAGTTAGTCAAGATTTGCTAGTTATATGTGATTTGTTTTGTTAAGATATTCATAGTGGTTATTGACCTTCAAGGTTGCTTGCTTAATGTGATATCAGTGATTGCCATTACATGGTCAGGTTAGAGTGAATTGTGAACTTAAAAGCCCTTAGTTGCGTTTTGTTTGTTCATCTATACATAGAACATCAGTAATGCCACCTATACGTTGCAATAAGACCGAAAGACCTTGGTTATGTAGTATTTTTTAATCTGTGAAAAACAATAAATATATACTGTGAAACGGAACGCATAGGTATAAATTAAATAATTACCAACAAGGATACATGATAAAACCTAATAATAGTGTATGGTGTCTTACCTAACTAACGGAAGATGCAAACTGGCACCGGGCAGGAGCGGGCACCATTATCGACTTAATACACGGAGCAAATGATGCTTTAGATGGATCAAGATCGAAGACTCATGGGCGGAATCAATCATAGACTGCGATGTGGAAAGGAAATGGAAAGACTACCACATTATTATATTTCCTGAACGTCGGAGGACGGAGAATAGATGATGGCACTTCCTGGAGTAAATCCTTTCAGAGGTAAACTACTCCCCCGATCGGATCTCCGGGTGGGTAGTACATTAGGGGGAGTCATCGAAAGAGTTGAACATTTTAATTTTAGGATTGGGACATGGAATGTAAGAACACTTCGAAGAGCAGGAAAACTGGAAAATTTGAAGAGAGAAATGGAAAAATGCAAAGTTAACATAATGGGTTTAAGTGAAGTGAGATGGACAGATAGTGGTGAAATAGTGTCATGTAATTACACCATTTTATATTCAGGTGGACAAGGTTTTGGAAGTGGTGTAGCAATAGTGATGGGAAATCAACTAGTGCACAGTGTGACTAAAGTGGTGTCCCTTAGCGATCGTTTATTGTTTGTGAAATTAAGTACAGAACCAGTGGACATTCTGATAATTCAAGTGTACATGCCAACATCAGATCATGACGACGACGAAGTGGAGAAATTGTACGATGAAATAGAAGATATAATTCACTCTGAAGGCAGAGGAAGAGTAAACACCATAATTATGGGTGACTGGAATAGTGTGGTTGGACAAGGTAGAGAAGCAAACATTTTGGGACAATATGGATTAGGCAGAAGGAACAACAGAGGAGGGATGCTAGTGGAATTCTGTCAGAGAAACAATTTAGTGGGGATGAACACTTGGTTCAAGAAAAGAAAGAGCAAATTATACACATGGAGGAGCCCAGGAGACATTAACAGATATCAAATAGACTACATACTTGTTAAACAGAGGTTCAGGGGCAGTGTGAAAGAGGCTAGGACTATGCCGGCTGCCGATATCGACTCGGATCACAACCTTTTGGTTGCAGACATCAATACAAGGCTGAAGAGGATTCGACAGTGTGGGAGGAGAAAGCAGAGATGGGACCTGGAAAAGTTACGAGTGAACAATGAGAGAGTAGGAGAATCATTGGAGCAACGATTTAGTGAAATGAGAGGTGAAAATGCAAGTACATGTGTGGAAGTGCAATGGCGAAATGTTAAACTGGTTTTGTTGAATACTTTAAAGAGTGAAGTAGGGAGGGAAGCAAAGAGAGCGAGGAAACCTTGGATCACCAATGAGGTGATGGAGAAGATTGAGGAAAGAAGGAAGTGTAAAAATATAAACGAAGAAGAATCTAGAAGACTTAACAATGCACTCAGGAGAGAAACAGACAAAGCAAAGGAAAAGAACATGGAAGAAATGTGCGATGACATAGAGGAACTACAAAGAAGTGGAAGGTACGACCTCATGTACCAGAAAATGAAGGATCTGAGAGGAAGCGAGAAAAAAGGAGAAAGGATATTCGGAATAGAGGACTCTAGAGGACAAATGGTTTCTAAACACGCGGGAGTGCTGAAAAAATGGGAAGAATACATAAAGGAACTCTTCGATAAGGAACACCGTCCGCATGACATCGACATAGAGACAGAGGAGGCGATTGATGAAGACGAGAAAGGGCCCAGCATAATGACAACGGAAGTAGAGAAGGCAATTCAGGACATGAAAAAAGAGAAATCTACAGGAGAAGACGACATACCCGTGGATTTGCTGAAAGAAATCAGAGACGGAGGTGCTGACACAACTTATCAACAACATTTATGAAAATGGAGAATGGCCTAAGGACTTTTTGGACGTCACAATGGTTCCTCTTGAGAAGAAAAAACAAGCTACGAAATGTAGTGATTACAGAACAATTAGTCTGATCTCACATGTGGCGAAGATCATTGCAAGAATACTCAATAGACGGCTGGAACACAAAATTGAAGAAGTAATGGGAGAGGAACAATTTGGATTTAGGAAAAGAAAAGGAACCAGAGATGCTATCGGTATAGTGAGGATTTTGTCGGAGAGAGTTTTGACTGTTAACGAAGAAGTTTGCGTTTGTTGTATAGACTGGCAGAAGGCCTTCGACAGAGTCAACTGGACAAAATTGATGAACATCCTTAAGGAGAAAGGAATCAACTGGAGAGACCGGAGACTAATATTCAATTTGTACCTGGGACAAAGAGTAAAGGTGCGACTGAAATACGGAGAAACGAACAGCGTGGAAATAGGAAGAGGAGTCAGACAAGGATGTTGTCTATCGCTAAGTCTCTTCAACCTGTATGGTGAATGACTGCTGAAAGAAGCTTTGAAAGGATGCGGAAATTTCAGGATAGGAGGACGCCTCATAAACACCATCAAGTATGCGGATGACGTAGTAGTGCTCGCCAAAAATCAAAGACAACTGCAGCACATGAAGAACCGGTTGGTGGAAACTGGAAGTATATGTGGCATGGAAATCAACATCGAGAAATCAAAAGTTATGCGGATTTCAAAACGGGAGAAACCTTTGAGGATAACTATCGACAATCAAGAATTGGAGAATGTGAAGCAGTTCAAGTACTTGGGAAGCTTGCTGACGAAAGATGCTCAATGCACAAATGAAATTCGCGCCAGAATCGCCATGGCCAAAGCCGCATTCAACAAGAAGAGGACTCTGCTCACCAGCAAGTTTAGAACTAAGGAAGAAATTGGTGAAGTGTTACATCTGGAGCATTGCACTGTACGGGGCAGAGACGTGGACAATGAGAAAAAGGGAAAGAAAATACTTAGAAAGTTTTGAAATGTGGTGCTGGAGGAGAATAGAGAAGATCAAGTGGACAGATCGGGTGACAAACGATGCTGTACTGAGAAGAGTAAGTGAGAAGAAAACTTTTCTGAATACAATTCTTCAGAGGAAGGCCAACTGGATTGGGCACATACTTAGACATGAGGGGCTCATGCACGACGTCATTGAAGGGAAGGTCAAAGGAACGACAGGACGGTGAAGAAGAAGAATTCAACATCTGGATGATATAAAAGATGGAAGAAGTGACAGCAGACTGAAGAAAGAAGCTGAATACCGGGAACGTTGGCATCAGAAATTCTCTGTACGAAGTCATGGACCTGCCACTAGGCAGAATACTGTATAATATATGTATACTAGGTCAGTAGTGTCACCTATACGTTGAAATAAGACCGAAGGATCTTAGTTATGTGGTATTTGATCATCTATGTATACTAGGTCAGTAGTGTCACCTATACGTTGCTACGAGAGCGCAAACCCTTAGTTACGTGTTGTGGTGTTCATCTATGTTCTATATACTCGGTCAGCAATACGTTGCTATAAGAACACAAGCTCTTAGGTACGTGTTGTTTGTATCGTTACGAATTTCTTTCTCTCATATAATGTTGAACCCTGGAAGTTTTAAAAATTATCGCGAACAAAAACGTGTGAAGAAGGAAGAGAATGTGTTTGAAGAATTTATCCTCTACACGCCATTTTCCTCTATAACTACCGACGCACAAAAATACAAAGCGTTTCAAGGATTCTAAGAAACTCGGAAAACAGAAAGTCGTTAACACATCCTTGATTCAATACTTTTCCGTACAGTGAAAAGAAATGTACTTTCTCCGGTGAGATTATTTCGTTGTTCATTCATATCCTAAAGGCTGATGCCTTGTCGATGCAACCACACTCTTCTGTCGTTGGTGGTTTGTTTCAGATCCATGTAATTGTCACATCCCAATCTATTGTTACGGCTGCGAGGTTGTTTCGTCGCCTCGCCGCGTGAGTCACAGCCGCCCCGGGCTATGCCCTGCCTCTGTGTGTTACCAGCACCTTACGCAACGAGGCTGCGAGGACAAAAAGGATGGATCAGAATATTCGTGACCCAGCTAGTGATGGAAATCTCGAGAAGCTGTGAATCCTGGACTGTTCTAGAAGGATTCGTTGAGTCACCAGCCCGCTATATAAAGCGGCCTCACCAGCGAGGGGGGACAGTGTTTTTGAGCGAGTGCGACAGTAGTTGGTGACGTGACGTGCGAAATTACGAAACCCAAGTGAGGCTATTGCAGTGCAGTGAAGTGCTGTGTGGATTGCGAAACGCAGTGGACTGTTTTCCTAGCCTGCGGACGGCGAGACAGTGTACATTCAGAACAAATTAGTGTGGCTTGTTTACATGAGGAAGAGTGCCGTTACTTCTAGCCAGGACTCGGGTCCACCCCATTAGCGAGAGGATTAACTGCAAGACCGAGTGAAGGAGTGAGTCGAGCTCCATAAAGGAGGTAGATTCTGTAAGACAGCTAATTGTTTCTATTGGATTATTGTACGGTGTATATTACTGACCTGCAATAAAGCAAACGTTTCTTTAAAGGAACAATTGTGTTGTGCTTTTACCCACCATGATCCAGTTAACGAAGTTGCCACTAGGGGCAACCCGTAACACTATTATTGATGTCTTCCAAATCCTTCGTCCTAGGCCATCCTCTTCCTTTCTTTCTCAGCATTTTCCCTTCAAGAATGTTAACGATGAAAGTGTTGTATCTGATGACATGTCCAATAAATTTTATTTTTCTCTTTCCCATTTCCTTCATTAATCTTCTCTCTTCTTTGAGTTCCCTTAAGACTTCCAGGTTGTTGTTTTTTTTTCATCCGGTTCATTCTTGTCATTTTCCACCATATCCACATTTCGTTGTATGTTTTATAAAATATCTATAAATTTCATGTGAGTTGTGCATTGGAAGATTGTATCTTGACTCGGCAAGTTTAATCCTAGGGCCCAGCGGTTGAGAGTCACCAGACTAGGGTTATTCAGGGAGCGCTGACGTGACGAGACGTTCCCTGGTCGGAAATCAAGAGTTTACACACTACTTGTTATTCAAGCCGCATGCTGAGATATTAGCGAGCTAGTATCTGGAGCTGGAGTATCATTAATTCCAATGTAGACCTAAAACATCATGTATCCGCGGTATAGAGCCGATATCAGATAACGCGTAGTGCTGGAGGTTTTTACCCATCTACAAAGATCTGACTTTCTCGGTCACAAATCGAATCCGCGATCTTGAAACCATCCACCGAGGAAGCTATGATGATGATTATAAGGGTAGGAGTTGGAATTGTTGATCCTTTAACCAACCCCTCCTGGCGAAGCCATGCGCGTTAATTAGCGCTCCATGATTGTGATGAGGGACTGCAGCAAGTACGCAGATCACAGGTTCGAATCCCGACTATCCTGAGTGTGGTGTTTCCCTGTATTTTCTACACCTCCTCCAGACAAAAGACGGGATATTACGTTCTTTCAAGTCCCGGAGCCCTCAATACGGCTACACACACTGCTAGAGTTATCACAGTAACACAAGTTATCAGACTAATTAGACACCACTCAAGTAAACGGGGCAAATGTCTAAGATGTTCCAAGCCCTTAAAATAAGTTAATTCTCATTAATATTATGAATGGCTGATAACCATGATATAATTCGCATTAAAAATAAGTATCACAAGAGGGGCAGATGACCTCGCAGTTCCGTCCCTTAAAACAAAAATTACTAATTGACACGACATGGATGAGTTTGGTGCGATTATCAGATAACGAATCATATGATTCTGGTTATTTTTCCTTCACAAATTGAAGCCAAAAACAAAAAGCCCGTGGACTACAGTCCATGAAGGGCCTAGGCCTACCAAGCGACCTCTGCCCAGCCATTTGACCTGTAGATTATAGGGTGACGCGTGGTCAGCGCGTCGTGTTCCCTCGGACTCAATGTCAGACAGATACTCATTTGTCCTCATGACGATGAGTGCACCCCTCTCTAGTCTACACGTCGGTTTCTAAAATTCATGACGGAGCCGGGAATCGAACCCGGGTTCTAAGGTGCGAGGCAAGTGTGCTACTCCAACACCACGGTGCCGGCACGAATTAGAGCGGTAAGGAATATAAAGTGAAGGAAAATATAGCCTACTTTTTTTTAGATAAGTGTGAATTCGCAGCGAAATTCGTAGAAAGTAACGAGCTTGAAATTGTATTCAGAAGCTGCGTGAGTGAATAAAAATGGAAGAGATGAGAACTATTTCTCAAGACAACAAAAATACCTGCTACCTTTAATATTTCAGGAAATCTCTTAACGGTCCACATGAATATTGCCAACTTTGATCCACGCTTCTTGAGAAATGAAGGTTTACCGTTCTTGGAGTGGCTGGTAATCCCAACTCAACCTGTCTCCTCACGCCACAGAGGTAAGATTCACAATAATGAAACATTTAATGGATTACCATTAGAATTTCATTAGAGCGAAATGACGATATATATTCCGCAAAATAAAGCAATAAATGCTAACCTTCTTGCGAAATCATACAGAAATTAATGACTCTGATCATTAGTAAAGCTCCCAAATAGAACAATTTCAGTACTTCAGTTCTAATTAATGAAATAGAGATTTTATTTGTCGTCTCTATTCTGCCCGTCAGACAAAGCCGTCGGGCAACCATTAACCGCCGATAATCTTCCCGACATCCCCATCCTTCGAACCCGCACGCTGAGAGGATCGGATGTGCTCTCAGACCAGCTCCGGCACGAGACTGTTAGCTCAGGTAGTATCAGGTATGGTGAGAGGCAAATGGTTACAAAACCAGCCCAAGGAACACACCCCCAAAAGATCAAAATCTAACAATCAATATTCCAGGCTGAAGTAAAATTCACTAAAAATTTATTCAAAAATCACAAATCCCTAGCCTGCTTCGGAGGATAAAATCTCGGCTAGTCAGCAAAGCTAAAAAGTAATAAAATAAATAATGATCTCCTATACTGAATTCAAGTTAAGCCCTCATGAAGTCCTGTTCACTAAATAATTAATTGGCAAGCAAGCTAAGATTGTGACACGTAAATTAATTCCCTGAGCAAATACATTCATTTATACGAAGAACACGAATAACCACACAAAGAATTTATGGCAAAGCAAGAATATTAATCGTCCGCAACAACTAGAGTATAATTTAAATTTACTAGCACCAATAAGAAATATTCAAAGATACGATGGTATCATTTCCAACATGTATTTCTAGGTTAAATTGTTAGCTAATCCCTAATCGACGTTAATATTGCAGACGCACTGCAGCAAAAGATAATCCAAAACTATGTAATGATACGGCTGCGAAGTTGTTTCGTCGCCTCGCCGCGTGAGTCACAGCCGCCCTGGGCTATGCCCTGCCTCTGTGTGTTACCAGCGCCTTACGGAACGGGGCTGCGAGGATAAAAGGGATGGACCAGAATATTTGTGACCCAGCTAGTGATGGAAATCTCGAAAAGCTGTGAATCCTGGACTGTTCTAGAAGCATTCATTGAGTCACCAGCCCGCTATATAAAGTGGCCTCACCAGCGAGGGAGGGACAGTGTTCTTGAGTGAGTGCGACAGTAGTTGATGACGTGACATGCGATATTACGAAACCCTAGTGAGGCTGATTCTCTTGACAGTGAAGGAGTGTGAATCATACGGAGGGACTGTGTATTTCTAGAGTGTGTGTTTTCCATTGCGACAGAGGTCATTGTGGTGAATTACGAAACAGTGTGTAGTACGGTATTCAGAAACAGTGAGTGACAGACTGAGTGCAGTTATTTCCAGCCAGGACTCGGGTCTACCTCATTAGCGAGAGGATTAATTGCAAGAACGAGTGAAAGGGTGAGTCGAGCTCCATAAGGAGGTAGCTTCTGTAAGACAGCTAATTGTTTCAATTGGCTTATTGTGCGGTGTATATTTCTGACCTGCAATAAAGCAAACGTTTCCTTAAAGGAACAATTATGTTGTGCTTCCACCCACCGTAATCCAGTTAACGAACTTGCCACTAGGGGCAACACGTAACAACTGGTGTCAGAAGCCGGATTATGAACCCAAGCACAACACCTGAAGGGCCTGGTTTCAAAACCCGTGCAGGTTATTTTACCACAGTTCACTAATTATCCTGTGAGTGCATGCCCATTACTAGACAAACAACTAAAATGGAAGCGCAATTACAACTACTGCTGGAAAAGTTAAGTGGCATGGAAACCAAGATGGAGGCCAGCCAAAAGAATTTAGCGGAGGACCTGAAGAAGATGGAGGACGGCCAGAAGAATTTAGCCAAGGACCTAACCTCCAAATTAGAAGACGGACAGAATAAGTTAGCGGAGGACCTGAAGAAGATAGAGGACGGCCAGAAGAAGATGGAAGACGGCCAGATTAAGTTAGCAGAAGCCCTGAAGAAATTAGAACAGGGCCTAAGTGAGATAGTCACGGCAGTGGAAAAGGAGTTCGACGCCTCACAAGTGGAAGTTGCCGAGCTGCGCCGACGCCCTCTGACGGGGGTGGAGGAGAAATTCAACGCTTTACGAGAGGAAGTTGCCAAGCTGCACCGACGCCCGCCGCCAGTTACACCGGGAACGTCAGGAATGGGACAGAGCAGAGTGACGACCCCAGCCTTCGACGGAAAGGTCCCGTGGAGCACATACCTACGTCAGTTCGAGGCGGCCTGTTCCATAAACAACTGGAACAACACAGAAAAGGCTAGAGCTCTTACTGTAGCGCTCAGAGGGGACGATCCAGTGCTCGTGGCTGATGTAGCAAACGAAGTGATCATCGGACTGGACTTTCTGGACCAAAACAACATCATCTTGGACCTGAGTACCAAAACTCTCCACTACGGAGGAGAAGAACTTGCTTGCAGGCAGCACTCGAGGCCATCACCGCACGACGAGTAAGGCTGAGAGAGGACGTCACCGTTCCCGCCAGGACAGAGGTCAGCGCTGCCGTAATTGTCAACGGAACTGCTGAGGGAATGGCGGCTGTCATCGAGCCAAAATATGAGGACACCCAGACAAAAGGATTGATAATTGCCAAGACCCTCATCAACATGACGTCTCGGCCGTATCTCCGCCTGTCCAACCTGAACGACTACGACATAACGGTTCACCGGGAAACCATCCTAGGAGTCTACGAGCCCGTTACCTGGATTTCCCGCATCACAGACACGACGGCCGGACCCCTGCAGACGGACATCCGAAGAAGACGCGCCCTGCCAGAAGAACTACTGAAGCTGTACCAAGGATCCCAGGACCATCTAGACGAGGAGCAATCACGCCAACTTTGGGACCTCCTAGGCGAATTCCAGGTCGTTTTCTCCGTGGTGAGCAATGACTTCGGCAGGACAAGCCTGGTCCAGCACAGAATCGACGTTGGGGACAGTGCACCGATTAGGGCCCCGTTCCGACGTGTCCCGCTCGCCAAGCAAGCTGAAGTCGACCGGATGGCGGAAGAAATGAAGGAGCAGAGGGTGATAGAGCCATCACATAGCCCTTGGAGTTCTCCGGTCGTGCTAGTGAAGAAGAAGGACGGCTCCACCAGGTTTTTCGTGGACTACAGGCGGGTGAATGACGTCACGAAGAAGGACAGCTACCCTCTACCCCAGATCAACCACACCCTGGACACCATATCAGGGTCAAGATGGTTCTCCACCCTAGATTTGTAGAGTGGCTACTGGCTGGTGGAGGCCCACCCTAAGGACCGCGAGAAAACGGCGTTCTCTGTGGGCAGCGGGCTCTAGCAGTTCACCGTCATGCCATTCGGTCTGTGCAACGCCCTTGCGACCTTCGAACGGCTAGTGGAGTCCATTCTGAGGGGATTACACTGGATGACCTGCCTGGTCTACCTAGACGACGTCATCGTTCTGGGGAGAAGCTTCGAGGAGCACTACAGCAACCTGAAGGAGATCTTGATGAAGCTTGATGAAGTTGAGCACCAAGAAGTGTCAGCTCTTCCAGAAGCAAGTCCAGTACTGCGCTCGAAATTAGGTCTAGTCAAGACAATATCACAGGAAGAGGTACGAACCGAGAGCATCAGAGGAAAATAGTGTATAAAATTTTCGAGATATGAATCTTATTTACACTCAGAAAGAGAGATTATGCATCAACAAGTCCATTGGTAAAATTTTAGCCAAAAGAAATATTTATATTTGGAGAAGGAATGGAAATTTTATTACTTGATACATTTTAACCAAGCATAAATGACTTGAGACAAGTCCAGCATAGTGCACAGTTTTATCAGTGTTAGCTGCGAAAAACCTGTTTTTTGATACGAGGGGACATGGCAAGGATAAGCAGAGATCGAACGCGAGCCAGAGGAGAGAGAAGTGGGGACGATGCGTGATCAGCGCGCGCCATAAAGAGTCGACAGCCAATCAGATAAAAGATTGATTACAGAGGAACTGATAAATATTAAACACATTATTTTAATATTAAAAAAGATTGTGACATATCAAATTCACCAGGAAGGAAAAAGGAATTTAATTGGCAAGACGGAAATTAAATTGGATAATTGAGAGAGGAGATATAAGCGAAGGAGTGAATTTTCAGAGCGGAGTGAGGCTAGTTCAGTTAATTTACGAGGGAAATCGAACGGAGGAGGCCAAGTAACGAGGCTCTTTCTATCTGAACATTCAAGGAGACAACACGTACAACGAATCACTCTCTAATCTACAAGAGGTAAAGACTTGGAAAATATTAGACTACTAGATGAAGACATATAGTAGAAACATGGAACAACAAGTATGAATAAGCTGATAATAAAATTGAGAAGAAGTATTTAGCAGAAACAACGAGAGATATAAGTCGTGAAACTATACTTTGTAGCATTACATCGAAACTTCGAAAGCAAGACCACGCAGAAGAGAAGCCAATGGCATTGTCATACTTCAAGGAAGAAACACATCGCACTATACAAGATGTATCAAGAATTAGGTCGAAGGGGAGAGATTACGACTACTCATTATTTAGAAGGAAGGAGAATTCTTTAATTCTTCCACTATGAATGGAAAGTAAAGCTATACTAACAAGCGAGATCCAGATATGACCATGACAACATACCTAATGGGAGCGAGCTGCGTCAACATCTGCAGTTCGTTCGAATAAACGCAACAATCTACTACAATAGAGAGAAATTCACAAGCTGAGGTGATTTCTCGAGTTAAGAAAGCACATTGCAACACTACCGACATCCAAGAACATCCAGAGATGGGCAGAAAGAAGATGGACCCAAGAATGAAGCGTGAGGAGTATCTAGGTCATCGGGCCGAGAAGAGTAAATCGCTGCGGAGGAGCGAGGTCAACGGTACGGACGGGGGGAGACTGCCAGTCGAATCCCAGCTGAATACCGGTTTTACTCACCCCATTGCTGTACAACAAGCCCATCGGTCTACACGAAAGCGGTGTGACTCATGCAGACCAGATGGCAGGCAAGTGTCACATTCCCGAAAGCACGTGGGAGAAATTCCACACATACCAACATCTTCAGATCTTACCAGCGGCCACAGTTTTGAAGGTAGAAAAGTGCAATTTTTCACACCTATGTAGTTAGAACTTGTACACGATATTCCAGTATAATGACCAACATCTTATCTCATATTCATAGCCCATGTTATTATTTTGTCTAGAATTTAGAAATTTGTGGTAGAAATCTTCATACGTAATTTCGACGTATTTTGAACGTTTATTGATGATATTCGTCACCGTAATTATTTTGGCAGTTTATTAGAATGCGTAGAATTTTTGCTTGAAGATAAATCCTTTGCGATAACAAAGTATATTTCGTAGATATTGTTGTAACATCAGAGAAACGGTAATAAGTATGTTAAATAAATATTGTA
This sequence comes from Meconema thalassinum, assembly GCA_946902985.2. Lineage (NCBI taxonomy): Eukaryota > Metazoa > Arthropoda > Insecta > Orthoptera > Tettigoniidae > Meconema > Meconema thalassinum. The sequence goes on from OX336396.1 coordinate 170,814,928, forward strand.
ACAGTGGAGAGAAAGTAGTCATGAGTTTTGACAAGCGTAAATTTGTACATGTGAAAGAGAAAGAGAGGACAAGATGATCCTAAGTATATGAAGCTAATTCGTCTCAGAAACGAAATTATGATGTATAAAACCGTAATTATTGAGAGGAGTATTCAATATTTGCATTGAAGGAACTCCATTGTCTGAGAAGATGATATTGTAAAACCCAGAAGTTTGTTTTGAACGTAAGAACAGTATGCGTATTTTAAAGGCATGGCTGAATGATGAAAACGAAATTATAAGGTATTGTAGATCAATATTTGTTATGAAAAGATCTTGTAAAATGAAAGGAAGGATATTAAGTATCTATTGTAAGGAGAGACGGGAGGTAAAGATATTGTTATTTGAATGACAAGCGCGAGCAGACTTAAGAGTCAGAGCAAGGCTAGAAATTGTAACAGAAGTGTATTTAAAGCAACGAGAAGAAATACAGCATGATTTATGGAAGCGAGAATGTGAAGAGATTTTGCGGTAATAATATTTTGTGAGAGATGTATAGTTGGAATATAGAACGGAATTGTATAATCGATAGAAGGTTATGTCGGAGGAGGAGCAGTGAATTCATGAAAGGTGTTACATTCGTAATATCTAGTAGAAATCCTGAATATCTTACTTTGTTGAAAGTATTTGATATGGTCCATAGAAGTTTGTGAATAGTGCTAAGAGGAGAATATATACGACAAGCAATTATGTCGAAGGAAGAGTAATAAGGACGCGATAATATGTTTATGAAGTGTGTGAGATAAAGAATTTATGATGGAAAGATGTGAAATAATATGTGTCAGTTAAGTAAAGCCGTAATATGTACTTTTGGAGAATTACGAGTGTGAGCAGTGAGGGTTAATGCCATGCACACTTATAGTTTTATTTTTGGAAGCTTATCTGACAGTCATGCGTCGCAAGTTTGTAATATTATTAATTATTAAATACCGGATTTGTATATTTAAGTGAATAGTCATGAACATAACTGTTTGTAACAATAATTCACATTGGTTATAACGATGTAATACAGGATTTGACAATTTTATTGTGTGATATACGAGAGAAGGAGGTAGGAATGAACTCTATACAATTGGAGACAAATATAAAGAAATCGTGCAGGACGCGATAGTGTATATAGTGTATATAAACAGTATTATTATTAATTATTTTATTCAGATTTGTAGATTTGACGCTATATTGCAGAGACTTTAACGACTGTATTAAACAGGGAACATGTTTGTAGAAGTTGGACGTTAAAGTGAAGTACAACAGAAGTAGAATTACAGCATTTCGCATTGTAATAGTGTTGTTTGTTTGCAACATCTTTCAAGGAAAGATATTAATTTCACATAATTTGTGTGTGATACACAAGAGACTCATTTTAGTCATATTACGCCTAGAGAAGGGCACCTATTTTATTTTGAGTGTTTTTATTTTATCTTTCAACAGTGTTAGGGACATTTATGTAATGTCATTTTTAGTTAATAAAAGGCAAGCGTTTTTATACACTTGCTACGTTTTTATAGAGCTGATTCTTATTTCAATGCTTAATTTCGCGATAACGATACCGTTAGCTCGATGTAGACAGTCTATCGACACATTTACCTTACTTACCCGAGAGTCGAGTTGCTCATTAGTGCTCTATTTTTTATTTTTCTTAAGCTGATCTGTATGCAACTAGTTGGTAGTATAGTTAGGTGTGCATTATGTGTGTTCAGGGTTCCTAGTCATTAGTCCGGTAGGACATGTTCAATTCTTAGCCGGGTATTGACATCCCTACGATCCTTTTTCCATCTGCGCGGATTTGGGACTGTGACCTAGAGGAATTCGGGCGCAGTACCTTGGACATATCGTCTCCGAGGAAGGGGTGAGCACCGACCCAGAGAAGACCGCAGCTGTGAGGGAGTGGCCAGTTCCAAAGGACAAGTCCCAACTACGAAGCTTCCTGGGAATCTGCACATATTACCGTCGCTTCGTGAGAGGATTCGCCGACATCGCCAAACCACTGCATCGACTGACTGAGGAGGACCAACTCTTCACGTGGATAGCAGAATGCCACAGTACCTTCGAACAACTCAAGCAGGCTCTGTGCACCGCACCTATTCTGGCCTTCCCCAGACATGGAACAAGGTTCATCGCCGATACCGATGCCAGCGACTTTGGTATAGGGGGAGTCCTGTCACAAGTAGTGGAGAGCGAGGAGAGAGTGGTGGCATATTTCAGCAAGGCCTTGTCAAAGCCAGAGAGGAACTACTGCGTCACCAGGAAGGAACTGTTCGCCATCGTGAAGACCATTGAACACTTCCGCAAGTACCTGTACGGACAAGAATTTCTCATCAGAACCGACCATGCATCCCTGCGGTGGCTCCTGAACATTAAGCAGCCCGTGGGTCAACTCGCGCGGTAGTTAGAGAGGCTTCAAACAGTACAACTTTGAGATCCAGCACAGTAATGGCCAGCTGCATTCTAACGCCGACGCCCTGTCACGAAGACCCTGTCCCGAAGACTGCACCTTCTGTGCCAGAAAGAAGGAGAACACCGAGATACAGTGCCAAAGGATTACCGTGGAACTTCAAGGGAGCTGGAGCCGCGAATCTTTCACGCGGGCACAAGCGGAAGTTGATGACCTGGGACTAATAGCCGAATGGAAGAGGGCCTGTGTCCCCAGACCCGGGTGGAACATTGTGAGTGAGTGCAGCCCAAAGTTTAAGTCCTACTGGGTGCAGTGGGACTCGCTGGTTGTAAGGGATGGCCTCATCTGCCGTATCTGGGAGAGCACCGACGGGAAGACATCTCGGGAACAAGTCGTCGTTCCAAAGGCTATGACGGAGGAAGTCCTGAAGGAAGTCCATGGAGAATCATCTTGTGAACACCTAGGTATAAAGAAGACCCTGGAGAAGCTGAGAGAGCGGTTCTATTGGATCGGATGCCGAACAGACGTGGAGAGGTGCCACGATTGCGCAGCCGGCAAGGGCCCAGGACGAAGACGATGGGGTCCACAGAAGACCTACAACATGGGCGGCCCCATGGAGAGAGTGGCCATCGACATTGCTGGGCCATTCCCGTTGAGCGAGGCAGGGAACCGTTACATATTGGTCTCCAGCGACTACTTCGCCAAATGGGCAGAGGCGTATGTACTCCCTAACCAAGAGGCCGCGAGGATCGCAGAGACCCTGGTGAAGGAATTCATCAGCCGGTACGGAGTATCCTTGGAGCTGCACTCCGACCAAGGGAGGAATTTCGAGTCGCAGGTTTTCCAGAACCTATGCCAGCTGCTGGGAATCCGGAAGACGACCACGACGCTGCTACACCCTCAGTCCGACGGGATGGTAGAGCGATTCAATCGCACCATCGAGAACCATCTCCGAATAGTCGTCAGCGAGCACCATAGGGATTGGGACAAACATCTTCCACTATTTCTCCAGGCCTACCGCGCCGCCTTGCATGAAGCCACCGGGTGCACACCAGCCCGGGCCATGATTGGGAGGGAACTCCTTCTGCCTGTCGATCTTGCCTTCGGCCGACCTGGGGATGATCCGGTGCCGGTAAGCCAGTATTGTCAAGAACTGGTCGACCGACTGGAGGACGTGCACGCGTTCGCAAGGAGGAGACTGCGGATCGAGTCCGACCGAATGAAGACCCGATACGACCAGCAGACGGATGCCGGCGGATTCCACGAGGACGACCTGGTCTGGCTCTTCAACCCATTACGGAAGAAAGCCTTGTCACCCAAACTGCAGAAGTCCTGGGAGGGCCCGTACCGAGTCGTGAAACGGATCAACGATGTCGTCTACATGATCCAGCGGAGTCCGAAGGCGAAGATGAAGATCGTGCATCGAGATCGCCCTGCAGCCTACGGAGGGACACAGACGGACCAATGATTGATCGGGACGATCAGCCTTTTAGGAAGAGGGTGGTGTTACGGCTGAGAGGTTGTTTCGTCGCCTCGCCTTGTTAGTCACAGCCAACCCGGGCTATGCCCTGCCTCTGTGTGTTACCAGCGCCTTACGCAACGGGGCTGCGAGGACAAAAGGGATGGACCAGAATATTCGTGACCCAGCTAGTGATGGAAATCTCGAGAAGCTGTGAATCCTGGACTGTTCTAGAAGCATTCATTGAGTCACCAGCCCGCTATATAATATGGCCTCACCAGCTAGGGAGGGACAGTGTTCTTGAGTGAGTGCGACAGTAGTTCGTGACGTGGCGTGCGAAATATCGAAACCCTAGTGAGGCTGATTCTCTTGACAGCGAAGGAGTGTGAATAATACGGAGGGACTGGGTATTTGAAGAGTGTGTGTTTTCCAATACGACAGAGGTCATCGTGGTGAATTGCGAAACAGTGTGTAGAACGGTATTCAGAAACAGTGAGTGACAGACTGAGTGCAGTTATTCCCAGCCAGGACTCGGGTCCACCTCATTAGCGAGAGGATTAACTGCAAGAACGAGTGAAAGGGTGAGTCGAGCTCCATAAAGGAGGTAGCTTCTGTAAGACAGCTAATTGTTTCTATTGGCTTATTGTGCGGTGTATATTTCTGACCTGCAATAAAGCAAACTTTTCCTTAAAGGAACAATTTTGTTGTGATTCTACCCACCGTAATCCAGTTAATGAACTTGCCACTAGGGTCAACACGTAACAGTAACAACAAGATTCTATGAAAAATAAATATTAACTACTACACAGAAGGATACAAAGAATAAATCACACACTTAATTTACACACTCCTATTGTCTGTACACTTTATACAATCCTGACTGCGCTAATTAGGCGCTATTTGTGCCTAATCGTCACCTAAGCGTGTGTAATTAGGCTGGCGTCTGCACAGTAAAAACTGGTCTATCGTCACATGGTTACTTCAAGTCCATGTTTACGAAATACCACGAGAAAGCAACTTCGTCGTCTCAAAGTAGTGTCAGCTCGTGCTAAAAGTCTGTCTCTAATCAATCAGCTTTTCCAAATGTGTCGGTATTCAATAAAAAATATTTCAAGTTTAATACAGTTCACTTCTTATTTAGTTGCTCAATTTATAAGTTCGATCTTAGAAGATTTATGTTCCATGATTTATTTTCAAGTTTAATCCACGTTTAATCCCTTCCAGTGTAATTTAGTTGCCTAATGACTATTATGGCACTCGATGATAACAGAAAAAACACTGCCCCATTGAAGTATGTTCCAAAATAATGAAGAAAACCTCATGGCAGTTAGCACAATAACACTCACCAACAATGGCGGAGATACGTGGCTCAACGACTGGCTAAACCCTCGGCTGATGAGATAAAACATCTCCATCACTGGAAAAACTCTTATAATATCAGTGTGGGTGATCAAAGTCTGTTCCAACATTCACTTCTCTTCTAATAATAACAATAATAATAATAACCTCTGGCACTACAGCCCATGAGGGCCTAGGCCTAACAAGCGACCACTGCCCAGCCATTTGGCCTGCAGATATTGGGGGTGTCACGTGATCAGCGCATCGGGTCCCCTTGGCCATTAATCTTGGTTTTCGTGATCAGGGCGCTGCCTCACTGTCAGACAGCTTCTCAATTGTCCTCACTAGGCTGAGTGCATCCCGTTCCAGCACTCATGTCAGTTTCTAAAATCCCTGACGGAGCCGGGAATCGAACCCGGGGCCTCCGAGTCAGGGGCAGGCGCGCTACCCCAAACCACGGGGCCGGCTTCACTTGTCACAGTAATAATGCTAACAGGCTGGCGGTCCATGGCTTCCATCACAAAACATGCCGCATAACATCATACCACAGCATCTCTGAGAAATGCGTGTGCCTACAGTGCAACGAAAAGTGCGACAAATACCACATCCTATTATGCAAGAACAATACAAGATCACTAATGGAACTTAGTTCTGAAGAGTAAAGACATAGATACATCTCAAACAATCAAATGTATAAAAAAAATGTATGGCCACTTGGCTGCAATAACTCTTTAAAAAATTATACAATTACTTCGTGAAGTACGTTTGGCAAAGGGATACCTTCCATTTGTGTTAAATGCATGAACACACTCTATCGTCAATCAACACAAGTAAAATGAAGTTTTAAATGAGACGTGAACGTTTAATAATAAACCAATAATATACCACCCTAGGCTATGACCATCAATCCGTTACATAAGTTAGCCTTGTGGCTTGAGTAAATGAAACGTGCAAGTTTCGGTCATCAAAAGTCGTCTCGCCGAGTTACTTGGCATTCTAGGAGAAGCACATGCCGGCACAGGTGGTGTGGCTCGACCTTTCCTCGCCAACAAGTTCGGTAATACATTCTGCCAGTCAACACGGCTACAAAGTTCACACATATAAATCGAGCTGTTTCACCAACAATACAGTCTGATCTGTAAGCTAAAACTAACACATGATTAACACTAGAGCTGGTCACCGTCAAAGCTCATATAAAATTCTGATGCAAATAAGCTAAAAGGAAATATATTCCACTCGCTCCAATCTCTCTGAGCTTAAACAACTGATACGATGGCACTTGTATTTACATTCACAGGCAACTGAGCCTCATACTGTCTCATGTGTGCTCTCAAAGCACTTCAGAAAATTGGATGTGCACTCTCGGCACGTTAAATAAATGGTGACCACCAAGGCCTTGCGTGTTGTCAACTGATACGCTAGAAACAATAAACTCAATCTGTGGCTTCTGAAGACTCTGTTCGCTTCCTAATCATTCCAAAGCTCTTCAAAATAGTAATTGTGACTTCTGCGCTCACAAAGAAAGACAAAATCACAACAGCTTAAACGTAACAGCTGTTAAATTATACGACCAGCTAAAGTTAACCTTAGTGTCATGTGGGTCATACTGGACGTCCTTTCGACAAATATCTAATATACAGTGAGTCCGGGAATGTTCTCCGCAGCGCCTACATGCGTCTGCGAGAGCTAGCTACAGCAGTTACGTTGGTAGCACGGCTGCCACTTGCATCATAACAAATAAACAGTAAACTTTGTACTCACCACAGCTGTTCATAACATATGCTGGAACCATTCACAGTACATCACTATTTTTCCGTAATCAGTTTGCTTTAATTCATGAACCACGGTAACTTTATAAGGGAACAACTGAAGCTTGTCTCTTAAGCTTTATGTGCTGTCGACTTAGAGATTCCTGTTTGTTAAGCTAATTTTCGTGTTGAATTACTTGGACTACACAGCATTATATCGGAGATTTCATCAAGTTTTTCGTCTGTTAAAAGCGTAAGCCTGCCTGTTCCCGGTACATCGTGAACTGAGCCAGTGACACGAAATTTACTAACCAAATCCCGAACGGTATCACGGTTTGGACACTTTGAATTAGGAAACCGCGCCTGAAATCTTAATTTTACATTTTCTGTAAACCGATTGCCTTCACGAAAAAAGTATTCCACCAAAAAAAAACAAGAAGTTCCGTGACGAACTAAAGAGCCTACTTTTCTTAAAATTTAAGATTCATGCTAATCTGTAAGGTTCTATCCAGAATAATGACGAAATTAAGTTGGTAATATCGAAATTTCTAATTAGTTCGAAATACTGTATACCTGGCATAATGTAGCCTAATAGAGAACTACAGTTGGTTGCCCTGGTAACTGAATATATTCTTAGTTCCATCTCTTAAGGTACAGAACACAAAATTTGGTTGAAGTCCAATGGACAGCATGAACGTTACACAGTTAAACATTGCATCTAACAGCGCGCGTAAAATCATGTTGGCAACAATGACATACATGTATTGGTCAGAAATAATCTGAAATAAAATGATCTATTGGTGTGTCAATTTTGAATGAAATACATTAGTTAGTATAGAAGTTACATGCATTTTAAAATTGGACCTATCAGCAGGCTTAGAATCATGTTGGCAGCACTGGCGAAGGCCTATATTAGTTACTCCAAATTCATCTAGAATGCCAGGTACTATACGTGTGCAAAGTTTAGAGCTATTGGCTTGCATACTTTCTGATATATTGATATTAGGGTAACAAAAAGAGAGACAGTATTTATTAACAGTTGGCAGCCCTGGTCACGCTTAAGAATCGGCATAGTAATATCTGTTATGGTACACATAGCACTCACGAAATTTGGTTGAAATCCAAATGATAGTATAGAAGTTACATGTATTTAAAGTTGGACCTCTCAGCAGCCTTAGAATCATGTTGGTAGCACTGACGTATATAAGTTACTCCAAATTAATATAGAATGTCAGATACTATACATGTGCATAGTTTAAAGCTGTCGGCTTGCATACTTTCTAATATATGGGTACTTGGATAAAAACAATTGAGAGCATTTATTTACAGTTGGCAGCCCTGGTGGCTCTTAAGAATTCGCTCAGTCATATCTGTTTATGTACACATAGCATATACGAAATTTGGTTGAAATCCAATTGATAGTGTAGAAGTTATATGTATTTAAAATTTGGACTTATCAGCAGGCTTATATTCATTTTGGCAACACTGCCATGTATGGCCTCCTGGAAATTAAACTGCGATATTATTATCTATACGTGTGCCAATTTTGAAATAGCTCCCATTCATACCTTCCAAGATATCCAACGTAGAGCTCAAATTTCAATTGCAATTTTTCAGCAGTTGGTAGCACTGACATCATTTTCAAATATGGCCGTGAGATATTCAGGTATAGATGTTTACTCCTACCAAATTTTGATTCGATCGCTGCAGCCGTTTAGGAGTTGATAGGGGGGGGGGACACAAACACAGCCAGACAGACAGACAGACAGACAGACACACATTTGCCCGATCTCATAAGTCTACTTTTTCCTCATTTTTTCAAAATGTGAAAAGTAGGCTAAAAATCTCTCTTCAGTAGTAAATATTAACGCCTGTATACTGTTGCACTCTTCCAATAATCTATCTGAACGCTTGCTTACTGTAATACACACTGAAGACATGCAGGCTCACTCGCTTATCGCAATACACACTGACAGCCCACACGGGGGAGTCCCGCTTTGAAGGACACAGTGCAGTGCAGCCAACTAAACTCATGACTCAACCACTCACAGCTGCACGTACCCACTGCGGAGAACATTCTCGGGCGGCCTGTATAAAAGAATACAAAAAGAAAGATGTTAGCACCATCATGAATAAATATCACACTTTATCTACAGTTACAAGTAGGAATCTATCTCGAGTCTTCCTATGAATCGCCCTAATCGTAGTTCACACGTGGCGCTATCATAATGTCGCTGAGCATTTAAATGGTCAGGGGTTGGCCTAAATTTGTCGAATCTAGAGTGAAAATAGTATGATAAAGGCCTTAAAAATGGGAAAAGTTGCCTGCCTACTGGTTGCTACATTTCGTGCGGTCGCTTATACAGTCAAACCTAGATTGAGAATATTCACGGGACCATGAAAATGATATAGTTACTGCAGGGTTATTGTTATAATGAGGTTTATGTTCGACGATGTCGAAATGTAAACATTATGTGTTAGAAAATTGTATCATAATGAGGCTCATTATAACACTATTTTTCATTATGAAACAGTTTCTCCCATCAATAAGAGCCCAAGAAATAGTTGTGTAACCAATTAGGTAAGGATACCTTCACGCATGCGCTCAAAATCCAACATGTATAAGTTATATAAATTACTGACGTGGAAAGTGCACCATCCATATGTTCGCGTAAATAAACTGGAGAATATGAGACCTCAATATCCCCAACTCCAATTTCTACACAGCGCATTGCTTTCAAACGACTTCGGTGACAATATTAGTGAATGCTATAGAGCTGGATGGCAGGCTGTAAACAATAGGTGTTCTGTGTTGGCAAGCAAAGTGAATGGTATCTGCTTTCGGAGTGCCTTGACACACGCATGCACTCTGTTCGGTCAGCAGAGCCAGTGCGCCCTGTTTACTAACTGAAGTAACTGAATCCCACATATATTATTATGAATATTTATGTTAAAATATATAATAAAGTTATAATTATCTTCGAACATAAACAGTCGTATGTAATGTGCCCAATGGTACACGGCTGACTAGCATCGAACCGAGGTCTTTATCACAGAAAGACCAGGCCCATGATTCTGCGAAGAATCGAACCATTGATCTCTGAGGGGGAACAGCCACAGTGAACCCGAGGATCAATGAGTTATAAATGTATATAATTATAACAGCATGATTTCACGGCCAGAACGGGAATATTATAGCATTAAAGGTGGATTATTGCAGCAAATACAAGCCTATGTACGTTTAAGATGCTAAGAGCTCAATAAATCGGGCCAACTTGACAGTTGACAAATCGTGGTTAGCGAGGGGGCGTTACTAGGTGACGCCAAGGAACTATTTTTCGTCGGCACTGGGGGAGCAACCAAAGATTAATGGCTTTGGGAATCACAGTCTTACAAGGCAGAGAAGCGGAGTGGGGGTGGTCGCCCACAGAAATTAATTAATTACGGCCAAATGGAGCAAGGAATTGAGATGAAACTTACACCCAGATGCATGTATTCTAGGAAAGATAATTTAGGAGTGTCCACACGCCTAAATTAAAGCCTGCATCTATAAAGGAGCTTATGCACAGACCTAATCCGCGGCTGAGTCAGGATTTGTAATGTAGCAGTAGGGGAAGAACCGGAGTAGCATCATGACGCCATGGAAGAAAACAATTAATTAAAATTAATTGGCCGAAGCAATTGCCTGCATGCGAGTGTATTTGGAACCTCCATGAATAGACGAATAAGGATCACACATCACTTTGTCTGAAAACGTATTGTTACGTGCCACCCCCCTAGGGAGACTTTTGTTAACTGGATTACGGTGGGTTGAAGCACAACACAGATCGTTCCTTTAAAGAAATAATTAACTTTATTGTGGCCAGAAAGATACACTACTCATCAGCAAATACAAGCAATTATTACCTTACTCCAGTTTCCTCACGTCGAGAAAACTTCCCCTTTCACTTGCCAACAGACCACAGTTAATCCTCTCGCTAATGAGTCCGGTCCCGTACGCTGGCTGGAAATAGCTGCACTAGGTAAGCACACTCGCTCAAAACACAGGCAGTCCCTGTAAGCTCCTCACTCCCTTCGCTGTAAAGAGAATCGGCTTCACTAGGGGTTTCGCAAGTCTCCACACTTCTGTCGCTCAGGATAAGAGCTCGCACTCGCTCGTAAAACATAACAACAACCACTGCTTGACAGGTCGCTTTTATATAGCAGTCCGGTGACTCAATAAATGCTTCTAGATCCATCCAGGGTTCACGGCTTCTCGAGGTTTCCATCGCTGGCTCAGTCACGAATATTCTGGACCATCCCTTTGCCCTAATAACCCTGTTGAATAAGACGCACGCAATACACGAGGCAGGGCACAGCCCAGCCCTGGGGCAGTTGTGACGCATGCGGCGAGCGATGACACAAACTCACAGCCGTAACAGTATTATTTTAAGAAGAGAGTCGCTCCTGGAAATCCAGTGAACTACTTTTCATCAGGAAGTTTTATATGGGGGAAGCTGAAGCAGAGAATCAGTTCTTCTTGACTCAACTCGTGGGGTGACACGCTGGCGGATCACGCAAGAAAGTGCGCGGAATTTATAAAGTATTGACGCTCAGTGTATTAGCAATGAACAATGAAAGGCGCACCATGCAGCTTAATAACAGTACTTTTTTTTTTTTTGTCGTGTAGCCTCCTGAAAGGCCGAGTGCAGATCTTTCTAGTCGACGCCCGTGGGCGACCTGCGCGTCGGGATGAGAGATGGAATGGATGAAGAGGAATGAAACTGGGCAAGGATGTGGAAGGAAGCGGCAGTGGCCTGTCAGAAGGTACTGTCCCAGCATTTGCCTGGTGTTGAAAATGGGAAACCACGGAAAACCATTTCAAGGACAGCCGACGGTGGGGCTCGAACCCACGCGTCTACCGAGTCAGCAGAGAGCTTGGCCCCTTGACCTAACGCAGCGCTTTAGCCCGCGTAGCCACTACTGTCGGTAAACAGTACGGTAATTCTGCATCATATAATAATTAGTCTACAGCAGACGTATAAGCAACAGTATACGCAAGTATAGAATCAGTACAGCGTAGAGATATTTTAGGGTGATGTTTACAGACAATGAACATAACCACAGGAAGTGTTATCATGGGTAAAATATCACATGCTATTGTAATGAACACTACAGTTACGGGAACCTGGAAGGCATCACAAGTAGTTGTGATCGAGGATTGAACAACTTTGCAGTAGAGGAGACATAAACTGTAGGTGACGGGAGACGAACACACACACGCAAGATAGACTTTCAATGAGACCAGCGGTGGTCAGGATTTAGCTGCATCGCATCTCTGAGGTCAGGCGATAGTGGGAATCCGATCAAGGATCCGTGTGTAAAAATTGTGTATAAAGTTATATTACAGTGATCGTTAAAAGTGTATGTTTATATGGTAAAAGAATGTGTATTGTGTTAAAGTGAAAATGCCAGTAGTGAAAGATATAATTACTATGTGTAAATTCTATGCAATGTGTCGTGTGAAAAATATCATGATGGCTTAAAGCAAGCATTATGGCGGGCGAATGGCTGTCATGCTGGACTAATCCAGCTAGAATGAAAGTGAGTATAAATTTAATATGTTGATATGATTTAATAGCTCACCCTACAACGAATCATTCCCTCAACGATTAAGAATTAACAGTCATTTGTGTACGAGATCACATTCCTCGTATTTTGGTAAAAATATGGCTTTGAGGATGACGAGCTTACGACCATTCAGGTGTAAGACATTGATGAAAGTAACGGTAACGTTAAATAATAATAATAATAATAATAATAATAATATGGGGTCGGTAACAATAATAAATTTATAAATCGGCATGTCAGGCCTATAGTACGTGCAAAGTGTGTCATATCTAGTGTAAGAATGCTGTGTTATTGTGAAAAGAAAGAAAGAAAGAAAGAAAGAAAGAAAGAAAGAAAGAAAGAAAGAAAGATAAATATCGAGATAAAGAGAGTTTTTCAGTGTCATTGAAATGTTAAATAAAGGTTTTATTATGGTATATTCTACAGGGTTGTATTTGAGAGTCAATGTATGCCTGTAAATTTATGCTTGTTTTGGAGCTACGTAGAACTGTGGCTTATGAGTAAATGTATAGAGGACGTAAGTGCTTTAAGAATTGAGTCATCTGTAAGAAATATTGTTTGAGCCGCGATCAGCGAGCATGTAACGTAGAATCAAGAGAGTTACGTCAATTAGTTGCGGGGATCATCCGAAAAATAGTTCGCGCGTTGTCGTATCTAGTCGGCTAATCTTCGAAGCTACGATATAGTATTGCCTTAGAGCATACATGAGTATTCGCAACAGAGTTGGGACAGAGTCTGTCTGTATCCACTGTTAGCAGAGTTTTCGCCGCCAGCGATAACTGCTAGGCACCCTAGGTAGGCCAATATATTAATTGATCTGCCCTTAGAGGTATGACAAATGGTTCTTCGTGTAGGAAACGTGGATTTCCTCTAGTTATATGCATGCCCGTCCAGTGAGATAACAATTTGAAACTCAGCTGAGACGCGCGCAAAGCCACTGATTACGACCATAGAACGGCGAAGCTATTTCGTGATCCATCCCTTGCCTTGAATAGTAATTAGGAGCCGATATGAGCCCATTAAATACTCTAAGTGTAGGTATTAAATAATTAGATTGACTCAATTCGTAATGACACGATCCATTCAGGGTACCTCTAGCACAGCTGCACCATTGAGTGAACATATGGCCGTGCAGGAAGTCGGGCGGGGTAGCAGGTAAAATCCACTAACCCGACAGCCATCTTGCAAAGGAAGGCCCGTGACAAATCCATTGTTCGCACGAAAGGAAGTCAATAGACTAGATCCTTTTATTCTAAGATTATAGTGGGACACTGAAGAATTTCGATATTTCGAAAAGTAATTAAGATGTGCTTGATATGATGGTATCAATTGAATTAGATGCACTATTTCCATACATACGTAATGTTGGAATGAAGTAATCGGATAAAATTTGGCCAAGTTATTCTCCCAGGAGAAACTAACTGCACCAAACAAAAAGAAGCATTTTTTGTAAAGAGTATTTACCCAGTTCATGCTAATTTATTCATACGGGTAGCGTAATTTGAATGATATCACACGTCTGTAACGATAATGTTTTGACCAGACCCAGAAAATCGTTGTATGGTGAAGCTATAAAATATCTATAACTATGTGTATTTTGGATGGGAAAGTGTACCACTTCAGCGTGTGAAACTTATGGGAAAGGAATACGATGCGCGGGGAAAAACAACACGTATTAAACAAGGCAGAAGCTAATGAATCAAAGTTATTTAAAATAAATGGTCCGTGTAAAACGGATAAATATTTAATAATTGCATATGTAATGTAATTTAAATGTAATTTGTGTTTGTTGTGTTGTGATATTCAAATTTGTGTTAAATTGTGCCACGTGAAGAACAATATGGTGAACCCGCTGAACTAAGGTTCATGTGATATTTTTCACGACAGCACATTTATGATGGGATGTAGTACCTTTGAACACACCCAGAAAGCTACGAGAAGCTGAGAGCTTATACTATTCTCTTTGAAGTAGCGAAGAATCGCACTTTTGACTTTGGTGAAGTCTGCTAATTATTTATCTGAGGTCTTATTAATCAATTTTATCTTTCCACGAGACTCAGAATATTCTATTTCGTCATTCTGTATTATTGAAACATTTTGGAGAATGTTTTTTCGCTTTAAGGTAAGGTAATATCATTGCAGATACGCAAACAGGAATGTAAGTAGTCGCTCAACGACTTAGTTTTGACGACTTGCTTCCACGAGGAACGCAGTACCTTGCACTACGTCTGGAGAATCCACGTGTAGGCGTGTTATTATATCCGTCGCATTAGACGTGGCAAACAGTCCGCTTTTCAACGTGGAAATCAGTATCGGGTGCCATCGAGCACAATTATACTACGAATCGCTGTTGTTGATATGCAGTGATCAACGCAAATTGTACAGTGAATTATTTGGCAAGTATTGTGAAATTTACGACATTTCTGTAGCACCACATTTTTACACCCACGTGTTTGTGGAGGGCCGAGAGCCTGGTGGGTAGTTTATTAGCTGAGGAATAACCCACCCACCAAGGGAAGATGATTAAGAAAAGGAAGTAGGTTTTGGATTGGAGAAAAAGGATAGAAAAATAGGAGGAGAGTCCCACAAAAGTTATGAATTTGACTTTCAATACATTTAAAGGTGGTTGCCACCGCAAATCCGTTCTCGGATACCTAAAGTGGGTACGAGCTTGGTCGAAGCTGACGGGAACCGCAGCTAAGACTTTGGCGGTTTGCCAGAGAAAGGCTTTAGTGTATTTCCTCCCAAGCATGCATAAAAGTACTATAGGGAAGGGTGATAGTCTGGCAAGACTGATAGTAACAGCTTTATTGAGTATGAATGAGAGCATAAACCTAGGAAGAGCTAGGAAAGCCAGGATCTTGCCTAACTGTAGTATCAGAGAAATGATGAATCCAAAAACAAATATTTAATTTATTTAACAATTCAAAGAAGTTTGAGGAAATTAACAAACGTGTAATATAATTTGGACAAACATAGTTCATTTGAACTTTTTAACAAATGGGGTCGCAGACCTCTCAACATTAAATGTTTGCTCCAGGCAATTGACAATTTACAAGGTTTCAAACCTTACATGTTTCTAAAATCTTTATAAGATTTAAACAAATAAACAATGAAGCAATTAAAGTTTGAACGTGAATTGGAGTACAAAGAGTGTACCTTAAGAAATTCTTGAGAGAATGTTCTAGAGAAAGTGACAACTTCGAAAATAACAATAATAAAAACATGAAAGATAAGATAGAAGTTCCTAAAACTTCTTATATTTATACAGAATTAACGTTGGTTATTATGCAAATAAGGGCAGGTCACGTACTGTGAAACCTGAAGAAAGTGAAAAGGAAAGTTCTAGACTTCCCAAGTTTGAGCAGGAATCACTAGCCAAATGGGACAGTTTCCATTTCGTGAAACCTGAACATGACTCGCTCAAGAGTTTAAGGAATTGTTTTCCCTGATTATAGGAAAGGAACAACGTGAATTTAAAACTTGTATCACACAAGCAATTATGCAGAATTTAATTAATGTTAAACTAGCAAAATTGGAAGGGCACTTCGTGAGTGACACCTTATAGAAAAGTTACAATTTTATTAATAATGGTGGTTAGTAGAAGGTTGAGGAAAGATCATTGGGATATAGGATCAATGTTCATGGCCGTATTTAATGTAAACGGACGAACGCGACGCGGTTGAAACGTGGAACAAACACTGGATATCACTGTAGTCTATAAAGATGGATGCAAAGTTCACTATAGAAACACTAAAGTTTATGAGAAAGAAAGTTATTGCAATTATGGAAATAACTGATTGCACTATATAGGTGAGAGTCTATTTCTTGAAAAAGTTGTGATTTACAATTAAATGTACCATAAAACATTCCAGTAGTTCCAGCGGTGGAAGAAAGTTAGCTATTGCAAAAATTTGTAAGGAAGATTCCTCATTTTAATATTATTGTCACAAGTGAGTGAAAAATACTTGACGGCAAGACTCGCAGATAGAGTACAAGATCTCGAAGGTTCCAGAACGACCTTAGTAGTAAAATGGGGTTGAGAAAGTCCAACGGAGGAACTAGCTTGATGAATTATAGACAGCGGGTATTAGGTAATATCCCACGTAGTGAGAGGATTTCTCATTTAAATAGCTTAAGAAAAGCTCTTTTTTTAGTAAGGTTGGCTTATACAAGCGAAAGCTCAACATGGCAAATCCCACGAAGAATGATTTTTGCCCCAAAATAAATACTTTCACACTGTCTATAAAAGTATCATTAAAAGCACGTGGAAGTTAAAACCATGAATATGAGGTTAAAACTTTTAAAATGGTACTTATCTTGAGTTCATGTTGAAGGCGAAGTTCTGTATGACGATAACTACTTTGCCAACATGGCGTAGAAGAGAGTATGCCTCTTGGTTTGAGGAGGCTAGCTCGAGTGGAGCTTTGACTGATCGAGTCAACTGCCGACTGAGAAGTGAGACCTGCTCAACGGAGCACGGAGGGACCAAGGAAGGGGAAAAGAGTGGGGGGTAGGAGACAAAAGGAGAACATATAAGCATTGCCAATGTTATAACAAAAAATAAAATGATCTTCTCATGCTGAGCGGGTCTTCAAAGAGTTGATAACAGGCGATACTAGCGCAGCATGGTGAGTAAAACAGTAGACGTAGTCCTCTTGCTCAAGGAGAAAATAGCTGGCGATGGTAACAGGATCTGGTGGCCAAATGGATAAGTAAGTCCTCTAGCACCAGGAAGAATTGAGGAGCTTCAAAGATTCGCTGCTGTATGACGCTAAGTGGGTCATAGAATATATATCTGGAACAGACTCATACAAAATATAAGCGACCTGAACCCCTAAGAGAAAACAGAAGATCACTGTTGGTGTTTGACAAAGAGGAAGGAAAGAACATGCAAAAGCATTGAAAATTATAATCTCTGGTACCGTGTATTCCAAGAATGCACCACACTGGGAGGGAGGAACACCAACAGGGAACAAGAAAAACAAGTAAACATTTAAAGGTAATAAGCAATTGCGGAGAAGTAGTCTTGTGATCTGACCATTAGTGGTCAAGACTCTGACTACCCTGACTCTCCCATCTCTTCCAGGATAACACTCGGTCACTCTTCCAAAAGGCCAGACTAGGGGGGGTGAAACATCTCTAACTAAGACCAAGTCCCCCACTTTAATGTCGGGACTGGAAAGAAACCACTTCTGTCTCCCTTGCAAGGAAGTTAAATATTCCAAGTTCCACCTCTTCCAAAAGGAATTGCGGAGGGCTTCAAGTTTACGCCAAACGATAGGTAAATCAGAATCCCTGAAAGAATTAGGAAGGGGAGGAGGGGCAGAGAGAGAAGTGCGTGTAAGGAAGCGACCAGGTGTAAGTGGAAGGAGGTCATCAGGGTCTTTAGAAAGCGGAGTTAATGAGAGAGAGTTAACGACATCTTCAATCACAAAATAACTAGAAGCTGAGGGAAATAAAGCACTAGTAAAGATTACGATACGATGCGAAAGGAGAATTGACAAGTTTAAACAAAGCGTATAGAAACAAGTACATCTATTCAGGACAAGAATATATCAAATAAACAAAGAAACTATGCGAGTAGAAAGCAGGAACGCCATAGGTAACAACCTAGTAGCCATAAACAATGACCTTAAGTCATAATAAGTATCAAAGGGGTTACTCAGAAAAATACTTAAGTCAGCGAGAAACGTGACGTGACAAGTATAAATGCAAAAACACATCGAATGTGACGACGAGAAAAAACCAGTTTGTTCATTAATGAACAATAAGATCGCAAAATATGTAAGCAAAGTGAAATACATGAGCGCGTGAGAAATACGTAACGAAGTTTTGAAACAAGGATCGAAGCAGTTGGAGAATACGAGCGTGAGTAAGTGAGAGACGTAAACAAGCACGGCCTTGACACACATAGTACAGCGAGATAAGGCATATAAATAGCTGAAAGAGTCCTTAACTGGAACAAGTTTATTTTGGGAAGTAGGTGAACGGCTTCTGTACTTGCAGGAGCGGCTCACTAGACAATGCTTGGCAATCAGCCAAAGTTGAGATAAGAGAAACTTGCTTTGACCTTTGGCAATCATACAAGAAATAAACAACAACTTGGCGTTATCCAGGCTTGTATACAAACAAGTTTGAAAAACAAGTAGTTCGGAATAAACAAACAACACTTGTTGAATCAGCTGTGACTTAAAGCAGATATTCAGGTTGTACGACATGCAGTCAATCGTAACTTGGACGTGAAAAAACTATTTAAAGACGTATGAAACAGAGTAGGAAATCAATTTCGCATGATTGAGAGGATCACGGAATCCGACAATTTTCGACAGGAAAAAGCTTGATTCTTCCGAAATAGGAAGTGAAGCCGGGACATTGAGAAGAAGGTTATGCATAAGAATAGTTATTCTAGATGCTATAGAATTCAGATTTTCAAACGGTTTCAAAAGCGGCTTCCAAATGTGAGGAAGGGGGGAGGAGCCGGCCGTGGCCATCCTTCTAAATAACGAAAGAAGTGAAACATGGCTTACAGCAAAGTGATGGTGACTGATAGCCATGGTTTTACACAAGGGGAAGATAGTTTTCGAGAAAGAGTTTAAGCAATTAACTACTATAAAAAATGACATAAGAAGGTAGACGAAGTAACACAAAGCAAGGCGAACTTGAATTGCTATCTTGTGCGGGAAGAAGGAAAAACCATTTAAGCAACTTACAGAGGTAGCGTAGTTGTTCACGATAAGATATCGTTTCGGCAAGTGTTTTTCAAAAATATTGAGATCTGAAACATGAGCGTTCTCTTTTTCAGAAATGGGATTTATGTCAGCTGTAACGAAATGACATTGCGCTTTGGTTTGAACACTGGGATGCTGAATTTCACCAGTAATAACCCAACCAAAATCGGTGTCTCTGGCGACCACAGTTGAAGATAACTTGCATGTTTGTTTGCGAAGGCACTTCCAAAAAACATTGGCACTGAAAAGTACATCAATGGGACCTTGAGCATTAAACTGAGGATCGGCTAACCTTAAGTGCGAAGGAATCTTTAAACAGGAGGTATTAATACAGATGCTAGGAGTGTCCTTGCCAATACTGGTAAGAATGAGACAGTTTAAATTAAGATTGGTGTTTCTTTGGCAAACGTCTCTGATTTTCAATTTTGAAGACTGCAAGACTTGAGTTTTCAAATTGTCAATGCCGGTCACATTGATAGAAGTAGGCGATGACGAAAGACCTAGTTTTTTAATCAACGATTGCGAAACAAAGTTGTGCGTTGAAGCGGAATCGAGAAGACCACGGGTTCGAAACCAATTTCCAAATTTATCTTGGATTTCGAATTGTACAGTGGACAAAAGGGTTTGCGCACTATGAAAAGTTTCGGCATTAGAAATGCAGGAAGAAGCATTAGTTTGTTCGGAGCTGCTCTGCATGGAGCTTGAAGAGGCAGGTACTGATGACCTCGATTTATCGTGAACGTGCAATAAAGAATGATGCGGTTTTTTGCAATGAAAACATAGATTTGAAGACGTACAGTTCGAAGAAGAATGCTTAGGTGACAAGCAATTGAAACAATGTTTGCTATTGAAGACAAACTTCCTTCGATCTTCGACAGACAATTCTTTAAAGGATTTGCACGAATACAATGTGTGAAGCTTTTTACAGAGCGTGCATTTTAAAGATTTGTTAAGCGGCCTGATATGTTCTCTTGCATGATTGAAAGAGGCAGAACGGGTTTGCTTGTTCTCGACAGATGGGGGCTGATGTCCCTTTGAAGAAGCAAGTTTTTTTTTCAAAAATTTGACACTGGTGATTCGTTTCGACCTTTTCGCACTGAAATGCGAGTGCTGTAAGAACTTGGCATCGGCTGTTAAGAAACGAGATTAAGTGTTCGAAGGAAAATTCTTCCTTGCGAGCGAGTTCAATTTCCCAAGCCTTTAAAGTTGAAAAATCGAATCTTGATGTAGCCAGATGAATGAGTATGGTGTCCCATGTTTGGACAGGCTGCTTAAGTTGGTATAATGCTCTGACATTTAACTGTATAGAGTCTAAGAGGTTTCTTAAAGAGGTGACGTCATTAGGTTTGACGGCTGGCAGGCTGAAGAGACAGCGTATGTGGCGAGCTACACTCAAACGTAAATTGCCATATCTCTCTTTAAGGAGATTAAAGGCGATGTGGTAGTTGTCTGCGCTTAAAGGCAGTGACTCCACCAAGGCTAAGGCCTCAGATTCCAAAGACGTACGCAGGAAATAAAATTTATGAATAACGGGGATCTCAGTATTTTCATGAATTAGGGAGCAGTAAAGTTCGTAAAAAGAATCCCATTCACCTTCCTTGGCTGAGAAGTGCAGTAGGCTTATCTTAGGAAGTAACGGTTTCGGTTTGTTCTTGTGAACTGAAGCGGGTACGAACTGGGCCGGATTGATGACCTTAGTGTCCGGTTCTGAGATATTGCGGATCAGTTGGTGGGCCTTTGCAATCTCTTCAAAGTACAAGGGTTCGACCTCGTCCCGATCCGATTGAAGTTCTGGGCAAGCGGATTCAATCTCGGTTTGAATTTGATCATAATAATCATAAGACCGTTCGTACAACTTAAGGCGATGTGTCAAGATGTCTAAATCACACTCGGCGGGATTTAATTTGCTGATGAAATTTCTGAATCTAGTGAGTTGCCCTTTATAGGAAGAACGTCTGGCAATGAGAGTTTCATCTTTTTCAGTAGGGGCCATGACAAGACAAATAAATTGAAATACAACTCACGAAACTGTAGAACCTTGGAGATGCTGTCAAGTTTGCAGCAGCGAATGGGTAGAAAGAACAGGACACACCAAAGGAGACAGGAGCAGCCTCTTTCCCGTTCACAGGCGTTGCATGATGTAATTATAGCTGAAAAATCCAAAGCAGATATTAATAATTTGCAAAGTATTGTCAAACAGAAAAATAACAAATGGACTCTCCCGGGTTTCTGGTACCAAACTTTGGGTAGTTTATTAGCTGAGGAATAAACCACCCACCAAGGGAAGATGATTAAGAAAAGGAAGTAGGTTTTGGATTGGAGAAAAAGGATAGAAAAATAGGAGGAGAGTCCCACAAAAGTTATGAATTTGACTTTCAATACATTTAAAGGTGGTTGCCACCGCAAATCCGTTCTCGGATACCTAAAGTGGGTACGAGCTTGGTCGAAGCTGACGGGAACCGCAGCTAAGACTTTGGCGGTTTGCCAGAGAAAGGCTTTAGTGTATTTCCTCCCAAGCATGCATAAAAGTACTATAGGGAAGGGTGATAGTCTGGCAAGACTGATAGTAACAGCTTTATTGAGTATGAATGAGAGCATAAACCTAGGAAGAGCTAGGAAAGCCAGGATCTTGCCTAACTGTAGTATCAGAGAAATGATGAATCCAAAAACAAATATTTAATTTATTTAACAATTCAAAGAAGTTTGAGGAAATTAACAAACGTGTAATATAATTTGGACAAACATAGTTCATTTGAACTTTTTAACAAATGGGGTCGCAGACCTCTCAACATTAAATGTTTGCTCCAGGCAATTGACAATTTACAAGGTTTCAAACCTTACATGTTTCTAAAATCTTTATAAGATTTAAACAAATAAACAATGAAGCAATTAAAGTTTGAACGTGAATTGGAGTACAAAGAGTGTACCTTAAGAAATTCTTGAGAGAATGTTCTAGAGAAAGTGACAACTTCGAAAATAACAATAATAAAAACATGAAAGATAAGATAGAAGTTCCTAAAACTTCTTATATTTATACAGAATTAACGTTGGTTATTATGCAAATAAGGGCAGGTCACGTACTGTGAAACCTGAAGAAAGTGAAAAGGAAAGTTCTAGACTTCCCAAGTTTGAGCAGGAATCACTAGCCAAATGGGACAGTTTCCATTTCGTGAAACCTGAACATGACTCGCTCAAGAGTTTAAGGAATTGTTTTCCCTGATTATAGGAAAGGAACAACGTGAATTTAAAACTTGTATCACACAAGCAATTATGCAGAATTTAATTAATGTTAAACTAGCAAAATTGGAAGGGCACTTCGTGAGTGACACCTTATAGAAAAGTTACAATTTTATTAATAATGGTGGTTAGTAGAAGGTTGAGGAAAGATCATTGGGATATAGGATCAATGTTCATGGCCGTATTTAATGTAAACGGACGAACGCGACGCGGTTGAAACGTGGAACAAACACTGGATATCACTGTAGTCTATAAAGATGGATGCAAAGTTCACTATAGAAACACTAAAGTTTATGAGAAAGAAAGTTATTGCAATTATGGAAATAACTGATTGCACTATATAGGTGAGAGTCTATTTCTTGAAAAAGTTGTGATTTACAATTAAATGTACCATAAAACATTCCAGTAGTTCCAGCGGTGGAAGAAAGTTAGCTATTGCAAAAATTTGTAAGGAAGATTCCTCATTTTAATATTATTGTCACAAGTGAGTGAAAAATACTTGACGGCAAGACTCGCAGATAGAGTACAAGATCTCGAAGGTTCCAGAACGACCTTAGTAGTAAAATGGGGTTGAGAAAGTCCAACGGAGGAACTAGCTTGATGAATTATAGACAGCGGGTATTAGGTAATATCCCACGTAGTGAGAGGATTTCTCATTTAAATAGCTTAAGAAAAGCTCTTTTTTTAGTAAGGTTGGCTTATACAAGCGAAAGCTCAACATGGCAAATCCCACGAAGAATGATTTTTGCCCCAAAATAAATACTTTCACACTGTCTATAAAAGTATCATTAAAAGCACGTGGAAGTTAAAACCATGAATATGAGGTTAAAACTTTTAAAATGGTACTTATCTTGAGTTCATGTTGAAGGCGAAGTTCTGTATGACGATAACTACTTTGCCAACATGGCGTAGAAGAGAGTATGCCTCTTGGTTTGAGGAGGCTAGCTCGAGTGGAGCTTTGACTGATCGAGTCAACTGCCGACTGAGAAGTGAGACCTGCTCAACGGAGCACGGAGGGACCAAGGAAGGGGAAAAGAGTGGGGGGTAGGAGACAAAAGGAGAACATATAAGCATTGCCAATGTTATAACAAAAAATAAAATGATCTTCTCATGCTGAGCGGGTCTTCAAAGAGTTGATAACAGGCGATACTAGCGCAGCATGGTGAGTAAAACAGTAGACGTAGTCCTCTTGCTCAAGGAGAAAATAGCTGGCGATGGTAACAGGATCTGGTGGCCAAATGGATAAGTAAGTCCTCTAGCACCAGGAAGAATTGAGGAGCTTCAAAGATTCGCTGCTGTATGACGCTAAGTGGGTCATAGAATATATATCTGGAACAGACTCATACAAAATATAAGCGACCTGAACCCCTAAGAGAAAACAGAAGATCACTGTTGGTGTTTGACAAAGAGGAAGGAAAGAACATGCAAAAGCATTGAAAATTATAATCTCTGGTACCGTGTATTCCAAGAATGCACCACACTGGGAGGGAGGAACACCAACAGGGAACAAGAAAAACAAGTAAACATTTAAAGGTAATAAGCAATTGCGGAGAAGTAGTCTTGTGATCTGACCATTAGTGGTCAAGACTCTGACTACCCTGACTCTCCCATCTCTTCCAGGATAACACTCGGTCACTCTTCCAAAAGGCCAGACTAGGGGGGGTGAAACATCTCTAACTAAGACCAAGTCCCCCACTTTAATGTCGGGACTGGAAAGAAACCACTTCTGTCTCCCTTGCAAGGAAGTTAAATATTCCAAGTTCCACCTCTTCCAAAAGGAATTGCGGAGGGCTTCAAGTTTACGCCAAACGATAGGTAAATCAGAATCCCTGAAAGAATTAGGAAGGGGAGGAGGGGCAGAGAGAGAAGTGCGTGTAAGGAAGCGACCAGGTGTAAGTGGAAGGAGGTCATCAGGGTCTTTAGAAAGCGGAGTTAATGAGAGAGAGTTAACGACATCTTCAAACACAAAATAACTAGAAGCTGAGGGAAATAAAGCACTAGTAAAGATTACGATACGATGCGAAAGGAGAATTGACAAGTTTAAACAAAGCGTATAGAAACAAGTACATCTATTCAGGACAAGAATATACCAAATAAACAAAGAAACTATGCGAGTAGAAAGCAGGAACGCCATAGGTAACAACCTAGTAGCCATAAACAATGACCTTAAGTCATAATAAGTATCAAAGGGGTTACTCAGAAAAATACTTAAGTCAGCGAGAAACGTGACGTGACAAGTATAAATGCAAAAACACATCGAATGTGACGACGAGAAAAAACCAGTTTGTTCATTAATGAACAATAAGATCGCAAAATATGTAAGCAAAGTGAAATACATGAGCGCGTGAGAAATACGTAACGAAGTTTTGAAACAAGGATCGAAGCAGTTGGAGAATACGAGCGTGAGTAAGTGAGAGACGTAAACAAGCACGGCCTTGACACACATAGTACAGCGAGATAAGGCATATAAATAGCTGAAAGAGTCCTTAACTGGAACAAGTTTATTTTGGGAAGTAGGTGAACGGCTTCTGTACTTGCAGGAGCGGCTCACTAGACAATGCTTGGCAATCAGCCAAAGTTGAGATAAGAGAAACTTGCTTTGACCTTTGGCAATCATACAAGAAATAAACAACAACTTGGCGTTATCCAGGCTTGTATACAAACAAGTTTGAAAAACAAGTAGTTCGGAATAAACAAACAACACTTGTTGAATCAGCTGTGACTTAAAGCAGATATTCAGGTTGTACGACATGCAGTCAATCGTAACTTGGACGTGAAAAAACAATTTAAAGACGTATGAAACAGAGTAGGAAATCAATTTCGCATGATTGAGAGGATCACGGAATCCGACAATTTTCGACAGGAAAAAGCTTGATTCTTCCGAAATAGGAAGTGAAGCCGGGACATTGAGAAGAAGGTTATGCATAAGAATAGTTATTCTAGATGCTATAGAATTCAGATTTTCAAACGGTTTCAAAAGCGGCTTCCAAATGTGAGGAAGGGGGGAGGAGCCGGCCGTGGCCATCCTTCTAAATAACGAAAGAAGTGAAACATGGCTTACAGCAAAGTGATGGTGACTGATAGCCATGGTTTTACACAAGGGGAAGATAGTTTTCGAGAAAGAGTTTAAGCAATTAACTGCTATAAAAAATGACATAAGAAGGTAGACGAAGTAACACAAAGCAAGGCGAACTTGAATTGCTATCTTGTGCGGGAAGAAGGAAAAACCATTTAAGCAACTTACAGAGGTAGCGTAGTTGTTCACGATAAGATATCGTTTCGGCAAGTGTTTTTCAAAAATATTGAGATCTGAAACATGAGCGTTCTCTTTTTCAGAAATGGGATTTATGTCAGCTGTAACGAAATGACATTGCGCTTTGGTTTGAACACTGGGATGCTGAATTTCACCAGTAATAACCCAACCAAAATCGGTGTCTCTGGCGACCACGGTTGAAGATAACTTGCATGTTTGTTTGCGAAGGCACTTCCAAAAAACATTGGCACTGAAAAGTACATCAATGGGACCTTGAGCATTAAACTGAGGATCGGCTAACCTTAAGTGCGAAGGAATCTTTAAACAGGAGGTATTAATACAGATGCTAGGAGTGTCCTTGCCAATACTGGTAAGAATGAGACAGTTTAAATTAAGATTGGTGTTTCTTTGGCAAACGTCTCTGATTTTCAATTTTGAAGACTGCAAGACTTGAGTTTTCAAATTGTCAATGCCGGTCACATTGATAGAAGTAGGCGATGACGAAAGACCTAGTTTTTTAATCAACGATTGCGAAACAAAGTTGTGCGTTGAAGCGGAATCGAGAAGACCACGGGTTCGAAACCAATTTCCAAATTTATCTTGGATTTCGAATTGTACAGTGGACAAAAGGGTTTGCGCACTATGAAAAGTTTCGGCATTAGAAATGCAGGAAGAAGCATTAGTTTGTTCGGAGCTGCTCTGCATGGAGCTTGAAGAGGCAGGTACTGATGACCTCGATTTATCGTGAACGTGCAATAAAGAATGATGCGGTTTTTTGCAATGAAAACATAGATTTGAAGACGTACAGTTCGAAGAAGAATGCTTAGGTGACAAGCAATTGAAACAATGTTTGCTATTGAAGACAAACTTCCTTCGATCTTCGACAGACAATTCTTTAAAGGATTTGCACGAATACAATGTGTGAAGCTTTTTACAGAGCGTGCATTTTAAAGATTTGTTAAGCGGCCTGATATGTTCTCTTGCATGATTGAAAGAGGCAGAACGGGTTTGCTTGTTCTCGACAGATGGGGGCTGATGTCCCTTTGAAGAAGCAAGTTTTTTTTTTCAAAAATTTGACACTGGTGATTCGTTTCGACCTTTTCGCACTGAAATGCGAGTGCTGTAAGAACTTGGCATCGGCTGTTAAGAAACGAGATTAAGTGTTCGAAGGAAAATTCTTCCTTGCGAGCGAGTTCAATTTCCCAAGCCTTTAAAGTTGAAAAATCGAATCTTGATGTAGCCAGATGAATGAGTATGGTGTCCCATGTTTGGACAGGCTGCTTAAGTTGGTATAATGCTCTGACATTTAACTGTATAGAGTCTAAGAGGTTTCTTAAAGAGGTGACGTCATTAGGTTTGACGGCTGGCAGGCTGAAGAGACAGCGTATGTGGCGAGCTACACTCAAACGTAAATTGCCATATCTCTCTTTAAGGAGATTAAAGGCGATGTGGTAGTTGTCTGCGCTTAAAGGCAGTGACTCCACCAAGGCTAAGGCCTCAGATTCCAAAGACGTACGCAGGAAATAAAATTTATGAATAACGGGGATCTCAGTATTTTCATGAATTAGGGAGCAGTAAAGTTCGTAAAAAGAATCCCATTCACCTTCCTTGGCTGAGAAGTGCAGTAGGCTTATCTTAGGAAGTAACGGTTTCGGTTTGTTCTTGTGAACTGAAGCGGGTACGAACTGGGCCGGATTGATGACCTTAGTGTCCGGTTCTGAGATATTGCGGATCAGTTGGTGGGCCTTTGCAATCTCTTCAAAGTACAAGGGTTCGACCTCGTCCCGATCCGATTGAAGTTCTGGGCAAGCGGATTCAATCTCGGTTTGAATTTGATCATAATAATCATAAGACCGTTCGTACAACTTAAGGCGATGTGTCAAGATGTCTAAATCACACTCGGCGGGATTTAATTTGCTGATGAAATTTCTGAATCTAGTGAGTTGCCCTTTATAGGAAGAACGTCTGGCAATGAGAGTTTCATCTTTTTCAGTAGGGGCCATGACAAGACAAATAAATTGAAATACAACTCACGAAACTGTAGAACCTTGGAGATGCTGTCAAGTTTGCAGCAGCGAATGGGTAGAAAGAACAGGACACACCAAAGGAGACAGGAGCAGCCTCTTTCCCGTTCACAGGCGTTGCATGATGTAATTATAGCTGAAAAATCCAAAGCAGATATTAATAATTTGCAAAGTATTGTCAAACAGAAAAATAACAAATGGACTCTCCCGGGTTTCTGGTACCAAACTTTGGGTAGTTTATTAGCTGAGGAATAAACCACCCACCAAGGGAAGATGATTAAGAAAAGGAAGTAGGTTTTGGATTGGAGAAAAAGGATAGAAAAATAGGAGGAGAGTCCCACAAAAGTTATGAATTTGACTTTCAATACATTTAAAGGTGGTTGCCACCGCAAATCCGTTCTCGGATACCTAAAGTGGGTACGAGCTTGGTCGAAGCTGACGGGAACCGCAGCTAAGACTTTGGCGGTTTGCCAGAGAAAGGCTTTAGTGTATTTCCTCCCAAGCATGCATAAAAGTACTATAGGGAAGGGTGATAGTCTGGCAAGACTGATAGTAACAGCTTTATTGAGTATGAATGAGAGCATAAACCTAGGAAGAGCTAGGAAAGCCAGGATCTTGCCTAACTGTAGTATCAGAGAAATGATGAATCCAAAAACAAATATTTAATTTATTTAACAATTCAAAGAAGTTTGAGGAAATTAACAAACGTGTAATATAATTTGGACAAACATAGTTCATTTGAACTTTTTAACAAATGGGGTCGCAGACCTCTCAACATTAAATGTTTGCTCCAGGCAATTGACAATTTACAAGGTTTCAAACCTTACATGTTTCTAAAATCTTTATAAGATTTAAACAAATAAACAATGAAGCAATTAAAGTTTGAACGTGAATTGGAGTACAAAGAGTGTACCTTAAGAAATTCTTGAGAGAATGTTCTAGAGAAAGTGACAACTTCGAAAATAACAATAATAAAAACATGAAAGATAAGATAGAAGTTCCTAAAACTTCTTATATTTATACAGAATTAACGTTGGTTATTATGCAAATAAGGGCAGGTCACGTACTGTGAAACCTGAAGAAAGTGAAAAGGAAAGTTCTAGACTTCCCAAGTTTGAGCAGGAATCACTAGCCAAATGGGACAGTTTCCATTTCGTGAAACCTGAACATGACTCGCTCAAGAGTTTAAGGAATTGTTTTCCCTGATTATAGGAAAGGAACAACGTGAATTTAAAACTTGTATCACACAAGCAATTATGCAGAAATTAATTAATGTTAAACTAGCAAAATTGGAAGGGCACTTCGTGAGTGACACCTTATAGAAAAGTTACAATTTTATTAATAATGGTGGTTAGTAGAAGGTTGAGGAAAGATCATTGGGATATAGGATCAATGTTCATGGCCGTATTTAATGTAAACGGACGAACGCGACGCAGTTGAAACGTGGAACAAGCACTGGATATCACTGTAGTCTATAAAGATGGATGCAAAGTTCACTATAGAAACACTAAAGTTTATGAGAAAGAAAGTTATTGCAATTATGGAAATAACTGATTGCACTATATAGGTGAGAGTCTATTTCTTGAAAAAGTTGTGATTTACAATTAAATGTACCATAAAACATTCCAGTAGTTCCAGCGGTGGAAGAAAGTTAGCTATTGCAAACATTTGTAAGGAAGATTCCTCATTTTAAATATTATTGTCACAAGTGAGTGAAAAATACTTGACGGCAAGACTCGCAGATAGAGTACAAGATCTCGAAGGTTCCAGAACGACCTTAGTAGTAAAATGGGGTTGAGAAAGTCCAACGGAGGAACTAGCTTGATGAATTATAGACAGCGGGTATTAGGTAATATCCCACGTGGTGAGAGGATTTCTCATTTAAATAGCTTAAGAAAAGCTCTTTTTTTAGTAAGGTTGGCTTATACAAGCGAAAGCTCAACATGGCAAATCCCACGAAGAATGATTTTTGCCCCAAAATAAATACTTTCACACTGTCTATAAAAGTATCATTAAAAGCACGTGGAAGTTAAAACCATGAATATGAGGTTAAAACTTTTAAAATGGTACTTATCTTGAGTTCATGTTGAAGGCGAAGTTCTGTATGACGATAACTACTTTGCCAACATGGCGTAGAAGAGAGTATGCCTCTTGGTTTGAGGAGGCTAGCTCGAGTGGAGCTTTGACTGATCGAGTCAACTGCCGACTGAGAAGTGAGACCTGCTCAACGGAGCACGGAGGGACCAAGGAAGGGGAAAAGAGTGGGGGATAGGAGACAAAAGGAGAACATATAAGCATTGCCAATGTTATAACAAAAGATAAAATGATCTTCTCATGCTGAGCGGGTCTTCAAAGAGTTGATAACAGGCGATACTAGCGCAGCATGGTGAGTAAAACAGTAGACGTAGTCCTCTTGCTCAAGGAGAAAATAGCTGGCGATGGTAACAGGATCTGGTGGCCAAATGGATAAGTAAGTCCTCTAGCACCAGGAAGAATTGAGGAGCTTCAAAGATTCGCTGCTATATGACACTAAGTGGGTCATAGAATATATATCTGGAACAGATTCATACAAAATATAAGCGACCTGAACCCCTAAGAGAAAACAGAAGATCACTGTTGGTGTTTGACAAAGAGGAAGGAAAGAACATGCAAAAGCATTGAAAATTATAATCTCTGGTACCGTGTATTCCAAGAATGCACCACCTGGTGCGGAAATATACAGGTAAATGTGAAATTATTACTTTGAACACGTGTGATTATAAAAGTACATTATATAGTTATTGCTACAGTGAATTTATCCGTAATAAAACGACGCCCATTTCACGGATGCCACATGATAGAAAAAGTAGCGTCTGTACACGTGTGAAACCACAGAACAGTGCATGGCCATTTATCATTTACATCTGCAAAGTGTAGAGGCCGTGTTATCAGTTATATTTAAAGACTGTGATATCTACGACGAATACTGTAATCTTCAAGTAATAATAATGAACTACTACAAGTCTTATTCTACCGCCCACGTGGTTAACTTTTTCAACACCATGTTCGAGGCCGAGACCATGGGCTAATACCATTATGGTATGAGGGAGATGTCTCGGATGGGACCAGCTTTATTATGGAACTTCTAGAACATCAGACGAGGAGGAAGGAACCGAGGATGCCTTTCCTAGGCATGTCCAGTCCATTCACAAGGTCAACTACAGGGACAGACCGAACCCTGGTCTTTGGGAGAGCCCAGATGGAAGTTCTGATGAGGACGATGCCAACCCTGAAATCCAGAGGCGCTTTTGTTCAACCCTTGTTGTTGGACAGAGAGCTGAGTGTGAGCTCCTTCGTATCGTGAGTTTTGTACACCCTTCCTTGTTCTAGTTTCTGGTGGTATAGTTAGATTAGTGTAGTTTGTGAACCAACCGAACTTAGTGACAGCCATTTCATAGGTAGGGAATGTAAATAGTCTAATTAGATGTCATTTATTTGCAGTGATTGCGAGTCACCCTTGGGTCTGACATTTTGGTCAACCCTGGTGCAGCTTGATGGACGTCGTAGAACGTCAATTTCTATCTATTGCTAAACGTGACTGTAGTCATTTTGAGGCTACTTTGTTTAACCCTATCTGGGGCGATTTATCAAGTCTTTGCAGACTCTAGTTATGGCAATCAGATGCCATAGTCATGTTTCTTTAACTGCATTTTTTGCAGCCAGTTAATGTTACACCCCTGACTTCGTTAGAGTAGTCGTTTCATTTGGGTAATCGACTGTAATTACAAGTTTTGTAACTGCATTATATTTCATTTGAGATGAGCTCAGAAGCAATCCAGGTCATGTGTAGACATTATAAGTAATAGGGATGTTTCGTTGCCTAGCATCGAACCCAGTTCCCAACGTATCATTAAGCAGATCCAGCAGAGAGTGGAATTTGCGCCACAATTATTATTTTTAGTGTCAGGTGTGATGTCACGTGTTTATTTGATGTTTGATACAAGTAATTACTAGAGTATTTTATCTTTGAGATAAATCTAAACAATCTAAATGAACACACGTTCATGGAGAGCTCACCCCTCTTCACGCTACTAAAAAACACACCCTGTCGGAAACAAAACACAATTTAGCGACACAGCCAAGCTAGATAAAAAAAGAGGGGAAATTAGGGGGTTTTTAATAGGTAAATGTTATCTGGATCAGGTGTACGATGTACTTTGCTTCTGCAATAAACCAAGGCCCATATTCGCGGCAGTATTAAAGGTGCCGGGACGTCCTCATAAGACCGTCAACGCTTAGTTCGAATGGGTTATGCTCCACGCGTGGCGAGGGCCAATCCACGGTCTTTAATAGTTGTGGACCCACGTCATTCAATAACATACATCTTATCTGGGTTGGCAACACCTCACATAAACACATCGCTATCACTCCCCACAGCACGTAGGGACAGGGGGGAGGAGGCAGGGGAAAAACCAGTCGTTAGGATAACCACCGCAGTCGACCGCACAGCGAGTTCCAGTGAGCACGAAAACTGCGAGTAGCTGTAATACGGAAGACAATCAGATAAGTAGTTAGCCAAACATTTTATAGTTTAACCATAGTTTACAACCATATAATCTCTCTAAAGTACAATCTCCGGATAGCTATCACCATTTAGCATTTCACCTAACATATATACTGCATTTAGCATACACTGACAGTTGCAGTACCAATACTGCAACTAAATAATTGTACATATTGTAAATATTTTCACCTGTATTTCAAACATAGATTTTGTAGCCTAAGTGTAATGGATCTGATGATGATCGCTTGACGATCGAAACTGGTCATCCTAGTGTTTTATAAATCTCATGTAATTTATTTCAGGATTAGGGCATAACCCATCTCTTTTGGGTACATTCGTGTTGACCGACTGAAAAGCACTAAACTCTTGTTAGATGCTGTTGATGTATGAAAATGCGCTCCATAATTGCTGTCCACTTCACATTTTGGTCGCTGTGACGCCCGTTTCATGTCATTTTAACATTCCGAGGTCTTTCCTTTATCATTTTGCATTGATTTTAGGAAGAGTAAATCGAAGGAATGAGCACTCAATCCGTATAATTTCATAAAACACTAATAACAGGAGAGTGTTACAGCACACTCAGTACACAAATGACATTATCAGTGACAAATTGCATTCTAATTTCTGAAATATCAATTTTTGTAAGAAGTCTTCGATTAGCAAAACCTATTGGGGAAAGTGTGGTTTATGTACATGCGAGATTTCTCGCACAGGTCCGCTAGTATATATTATTTCAGTAGTATAGATCCCTCCTGCGGCGCTCACAAGCGACTGATCGTGACAAATGAGCATTCAAATTAAAGAAAATAGACATTAGCAGTGACTTATTGCACTATCATTTCATAAATATCTATTATTTCTTTAAAAAATTACTTTTTAAAAAATGTACGAAGTGTGCGATTTGCAAACATCATTGCTGTAGGAAGATACGCTCCATAATTGCTGTCCACGGGCCGGTGTGACGCCTGTTGCATGTCATATTAACATTCTGAGGTCTTTCCTTTATCTTGAAATGTAAATAGTGTTCTATAATCATTTGGTTGAATAAAAACATAACATTTCTCCTTAAGTCTCTCTTTATAAACCTATTGGGGAAAGTGTGGTTTATGAACATGCGAAATTTCTCGCACGGGTCCGCTAGTCATCACATAATGGAACAATAAACAAGTATAACAAGATTACAATATTTACAATGTATACAGAAATAGGTCATAATGGGGGCAGATGACCTCGTAGTTCCGCCCCTTAAAACAACAATAACTAACTAAACTACGTCATAATGAAACTTTCTATCTCCGTAGATAATCAACACTCAATCAGCCACCAACAGGAACTCAGAAGGGTCTCCAGAGAATGCTGACATTGGACAAGATTGGATGATATTGTTTTATCCCGGTGTTGGGGGATGAGATAAACAGGGTAGTGTAGATGTATTAATTTGAGGGTAGTTCCCGAAAGGATGTAGTTTCCCGTAATCGGGGGAGACTGCTAGTGTAAGTGTTGGTGAAAGGATGTGATATGTTGGGGTGCGATCCTACGGGGTGCGTCTACCTGTTAGGGATGAATGTCTAAGACGGAGCTATTAACTTAGCTTGCCAATTAGCGTGAGTGAGTGAAGACGAGCTCACGTGCGGAGTCGGCACTTGGCTGCTGCCTGTCTGTTATGCTAACACAATGGGTTTCCTGACGTTGCAGTTCTCAGCATTCACGGTCAGGGGCAATTAGGAATATGTGCGGGTGGGGCGTAAGGATGTAAAGATGTGTGAAATGATTACAAGAAGTATGTGTTCACTGACCAGGTATTTATTGGTCAGTGGCGATAATGTACTGTCCCTTTAAGTAGTGGACGAGTATGAAACAAAGTGTACAAATACAAATGTGTTCTGGGTGAGGTATTACAAGTAATTAGGAGATCTGAGCACACTGCTAATTCTCACCTGGTGACGTCGTGATGGAGCTGGAACGAACCTGGAGATGCAGAGCCGCTGGCCAGGAATAGACAAATGGGCTCTCCTGGGTCTAACTTTTAAGGCTTCCCCGAGCTGCTTACTTAGCGTTTCATCACTGTTGCTGTTCCAGATAGTGTGTATGTGTGTAAGTTGTGT
The DNA here is from genome assembly GCA_946902985.2 of Meconema thalassinum. Taxonomy (NCBI): domain Eukaryota; kingdom Metazoa; phylum Arthropoda; class Insecta; order Orthoptera; family Tettigoniidae; genus Meconema; species Meconema thalassinum. The sequence continues at coordinate 170,849,410 of OX336396.1, forward strand.
AAGCGTGGCTGGCAGCAATACCGCTGTGCCTGCTTGAGTCAAGGAAGTGTGTGAGGCTTATGGCATGCCTGTGAGGGTAGTTTATGGTGAAAGATGAAGGGGTGGGTTAGGTCCTAGGTCCTAGGGATACTGCCCCTGGGCTGTACAAGACCTCCTCGGCCTTTGTTCGCGGCCTCGCGAACGGAAAATAGAGTAGGTGTGTCGGTGTAGTGGTTCTTCGTCTTCTTCTTTTCCTTCTTGTCCCTCTTCTTCTTTGGTGTCGTGTAGATATGTAGATGTCGTGTCGTCCTTCTGGTTGGTGATGTGAGTTTAGAGTGTGCTCAGAGAGGGTGGGTTTTGGGTATATACATATACATAGTTTATTATTATTATTATGCTCTTGATGCTGTTGCTGTTAATGAAAAGAAAAAAAACCATAGATATGTGCATATTGGTATGCCATGCAGGAAGGAAAAAAACCATGATTGGACGGGTGGTTGTGCCGTCCGTCGTTGTATGGGGAAAAAATTGCTCCCTGCATGTACATTGTGTTTATAAAGTATAGGCAAAGTGTTATTGTGTGAAAGATGGAAGAAAATAGAAAAACAGGTGCCCCAGAGTGTAAGTTAAAGGTATATATCAAATAGTTAATTTTGTCGGGGTGAAACAGGGCACCTTCACAAATGTTATCGTTAGTAGGATAGAGAGGAAGAGACAAAAGTGTATTACGGTGTGAATGGTGTTAGAATGTTGCAGTGTTTTATGTGTATTCTTCATATTTCTCGTGCTTTGACGGTTTTACAATGTCTTACACTTTTTGATTACAATGCTTACATGCTAGCCTTAATTATATTACTGTTACTACTAAACATTTTCTGCTCATTAGTACCTTTCTCGTATGCGTATGGCCGTAGCGCTTTTCTTTCTTGGCCACCTTTACCTTGTGCCATTCATCTGTGTCTTTTGACCTGCCTCTGTGGTTTAGCGGTTAAACCGCTCAACCGCTCTCGTGAATTTCCCTCCGTTGGTGGAAGAATTCACCTTGATGGCTAGGATAGAAGTTCACAGAGCTACGTCTTTCCTGGCTATCGCATCCGCTCCTTATTCAAGCGTCTGTCGTGTGTTGCGTCAGCGCCGCTCGGTGCCCCACGGCCACCTCGCGTAACCGCCGCCTGTTGTCATCACTTTATTAGTGTGACGGTAAATCGGTGAATATTTAGTGTGTGATAGATAGATAGATAATGCCTTTATTGGTGGCGAAGTTAGGGCTCAAGGCCCTCTCTTACACTGTGTGTTATAGTAGAGGGTGTGAACAAGTTGGTGTTGGAAATATATTTACAAAAGACATGTGTATGGTGCTGATGATCTGAAAAAATAATGATTTATTAATTAGTTCCCCTTTCCGGTGGAACGTGCGTAGAGAGCACCTCCTGGTGTGCCTGAAATAGAGTTTGATATAATATCCACATACATTTTGGTTATATCTCGTACACATACTTATGTCTACTGTGCACCTTTTAATTCTAGCTTAACCTAAGCCGGCTACATCCTTACTGTTATACTTATGAATGTACTCCTGTCTTCCTGTGTAGTTGTCATGTCTCCTCCGTGTATACAAGTGTATGAGTGTATTTGTGTGTCATGACGTCACCATTACCTGATAATGATCATTGTTGTCAGCGTTCCCACGATGCTGCAGTGGAGGAGCTCTTTACTGAAATACAGAGACATGTGGTGAATATACCCTTGGCCAAATATTACTGTTATGTGCCTATATCGCGCAGCGCTGTTTAAGGGTCGGCTTGGATGGTGACGCCACCTTTGAGACCTCTTCGGACGTCTCGTGTACTACTGCGGTTAGTCAGCCTCGGTTGCTGCACCGTTTATCGTTGACGTGTTATCGGTCTTACCCTGGTAACGTCTTTAGTTGCCAGGTGCCGAACGCCCTGTGTCGCGTTCGCATAGCAATACCAATTAAACCTATGTGGTGTCGGTCTTACCCTATACGGTGCCGAACGCCCTTTGTTGCGTTCGCATATCATTTCCAATTAAACCTATGTCGTGTCGGTCTTACCCTAGACGGTGCCGAACGCCCTATGTTGCGTTCGCATAGCATTTCCAATTAAACCTATGTGGAGTCAATCTTACCCTAGACGGTGCCGAACGCCCTATGTTGCGTTCGCATAGCATTTCCAATTAAACCTATGTGGTGTCGGTCATACCCTAGATGGTGCCGAACTATTATTAATATGTAGAGTGTACTTAATCTAGATTATACTAATTAATGCTATGAGAAAAAAATATTTGTATATACATGCCGAAATAGTCCTTAACCTAATGCCGAAATATGCTGTAGCTACTGTTTTACAACAGTGCTTGTTAAATTTGCTTTAGTCTAAGTTGCCTTCCAAATGCAACTGCCTTACATACTTGAATTTTGATCGAAGCGATCGCCTGAGGCATGTCGCCACCTGGGTAGATTATTAGCTTGGGAATAACCTAACCCCCAAGGGAAGATGATAAAGAGAAGGAGGTGGGTTTCGGACTGGAGAAAAAGGATGGAGAGATAGGAGTAAAGTCCTACAAAAGTTATAATTTCAACTTTAAATGTACTCAAAGGCGACTGCCACTGCAAATCCGCTCTCCGATACCTAAAGTGACTAGGGACCTGGGCAAAGCTAACGGGAAACGCAGCTGGAACTTGGCGGTTTGCAAGAAAGTGGCTTTAGAGTATTCCCTCTCAAGCATACATATGCCTACTATGGGGAAGGGTGATGGTCTGGCAAGACAAAGAGTAACAGATTTATTGTGTATCTGTTTAAAGGAGTTTGTTTTGAAACAAGTAATTTGAAGAATGCCAATAATTTGAATCGGTTTCAATATTTTTTGTTTTCGAAATTGTAGAATTCCTAAAGAGCGACCAAATGCTTCCAAGAAGGATAGGGATAAAACAATTATACTTTTGGGAATAATTTTGGTAAGTGTACCAATAGTTGCATTCAGAAATGGCTAAGCTTTTACCCAGCAAGAAGCCGACTAAAAGTTTAGACAATGAGAAACACTTATATTTTGAAACACCAACCATAAGTGTTGGAGAGAATCTCCACAAGCAGGAAGCTGGCGTAGCGAGCTATGCTTGCCTTACTGGCCAGTTAGAATTAGCTATTAAAGCTGAGAGAGACTTTACCAAGTTACCAACTAAGAGTTCTTGCTCAAATGCAACAAGTGGTGAAAACCCTATCAATAGATTTATTTGCATTAAGTGGGAAGAGTCAAGGAAGACAGGATCTTGCCTAACCGTTAAATTAGAGAAATTATAAAGCAAAAAAGAACTCTTGAATTTATTTAACAATGCAAAAGAGTGTAATGAATTTAACAAATATATATAATATTAATTTGGTTAACAAACGGGGTCGCAGACCTCCGAAAACATCTAAGGCTTGCGCCAGGCAATTAACAATTCTTTTGGTTTCAAACCTTTTATATGTTTTAAAATCTTCGCAAGATTTTGAAATAGCGAAGATAAACTGAAAAATTTAAAGATAATTGAAGTGATTAAAGTTAGACAATAAATCAAGTACAAGGTGTGTACTTTAATGAATTTCTAGGTAAATATCTTAGAAAGAGTAACAACTTCGAAAGTAACAACAATAAAGGCAGGAAGAATAAAATAGAAGTTTCTATAACTTCTTATATTTATACAGAAATACTTGTAAAGATTATGTAAATAGGGCAGGTCACTTATTGTGAAACCTGAAGAGAAAAATCGAAAGGAAGTTTCTAGAACTCCTATGTTTAAGTAGGAATCACGAGACAAATGGGGCAAGTTTCCCTTTCGTGAAACCTAGAGATAACTCACTTATGAGTTGAAAATTGTATTCCCAAATTAGAAGGGAGAAACAATATAATTTAAGACGTGTACCAGACACGTAGTTATGCAGACATTAATTCGTTTTAAATAAATCAAGAGAGGGAGGGCATTTATGGAGAGTGACACCTCATTGAAAAAAGACCTAAAGCGACAATTTTTATTTTGGTTTGTTAGTAAAGGGTTTGGGAAAGATCAAATGGGATTGAGGACAAGTGTTCATGGCCGTATTTATAGTATTCGGACGAACGCGACGCGGATGAAATGTTGAACAAACGCTGTTTTTCACTATGGTCAGTTGAAATAGATGAAAAGTTCACTGTAGTAGCACAAAAGTTTATGGCAAAGAAAGTTATTGCAATGATGGAAAATAACTAGTTACACTGGATAGGCGAGAGTCTATTACTTGAGAAAGTTGTAGATTACAGTTGAATACGCCAGAGAAAATCCCAACGGAGGAAGAAAAATTAGCTATTGATTAGTAGTTCATAAGGAAGATTCCTTAGTTTGAAAAAGTATTCCCATATGTGAGTGGAAAATACATGACAGTATAACTGGTAGATAGAGTGCAGATTCTGGAAGGTTCCAGAGCAATCCTGACTGAAGAATAGGGCAAAAGTTATTCCAGCGGTGGAACGTGCTAAGTATTTTATAGACAGTGGGTAATTTAATAGTATCCCACGTTGTGAGAAAAATCTCTCATTTAATAAGCATAAGAAACGCTGCTTCCTGTTAAGATTGGCTTAGATAGACAAAAGCCCAACATAGAAAATCCCGCGAAGGATGATTATTGCCCCAAATATAGTAATTTCACACTGCCTATAAAATGATCATTAAAAGCATGTAGCTAAATAAAATCCATTAAAATTAGTTGAAGAACGTAGAAGTAGTACTTAGCGTTGCTTCATGGCGAAGGTGATGTTCCCTTTGACGGTGTTGAGATTAAAATTCTAACATGGCGTAGAATTTAAAGGATTGCCTCTTGAGTTGAGGAGGCGAGCTCTAGTTGAGCTCTGACTGACTGAGTCAACTTCCGACGTACAAGTGAGACACGCTCAATGAAGCACAGAGGGACCAGGGAAGGGAAAAGAGTGGGGGTAGGAGACAAAAGGAATACATATAAGAAGAGACAACTTAACAAAAATAAATTTTCTCTTGATGAAATGGTCTTCAAAGAGTTGATAGTAGGCGACACTAGCGCAGCCTGGTGGGTGAAAAAGTAGACGAAGTTCTCTTGATCACGGAGATGTTAGCTGGCGATGGCGATGAGATCTGGTGGCCAGATTGATAAGGAAGTCCTCTTGAACAGGGAAGAATTGAGGAACTTCAGAGATTCGCTGCTAGATGACGCTAGGTGGGTCATGGAAGATATATATCTAGAACAGACTCACAGGTAAAATGAGAACCATAAACAGCAAGGAGAAATTAGAAGATCACTGTTGGTGTTTGAGAAAAAGGAAGGAATGAACTATAGCAAAGAGAAGTAAAAGTTTACTCTATCTTACCGTGTATTCGAAAGAATACACCAAGCTGGGAGGGACAAACACCAACAGAGAAATAGATAAACAATTAAAAATTTAACGGTAATGGAGCAATTAAAACAGTGGTCTTATAATGTGATCATTAGTGGTCAAGATTCTGGCTACCCTAACAGTCCCATCCCTTCCAGGATAACACTCGGTCACTCTACCAGAAATCCAGACCAGGGGAGGAGAAACATCCCTAACCAGGACCAAGTCCCCCACTTTGATGTCGAGATTGGAAAGAAACCACTTCTGTCTCCGTTGCAAGGAAGTTAAGTATTCCAAGTTCCACCTCTTCCAGAAATAATTGCGGAGGGCTTCAAGTTTACGCCAAACAATAGGTAAATTAGAATCCCTGTGAGAATTGGGAAGGGGAGGAGGGGCAGAAAGAGAAGTGCCTATAAGGTAGTGACCAGGTGTGTGCGGAAACAGGTCATCGGGGTCATTGGAAAGAGGAGTTAAAGGGCGAGAATTAACAACACCTTCAATCAGAACGGACAGTGAATTAAATTCTTCATAAGTCAGAATGCGATTACCTAAAACCTTTCTTAAATGACGTTTAGTGAGCTTTACGCAGGATTCCCACCTACCACCGTGATGAGGAGCGTAGGGAGGTATAAAATGCCATTTGAAACCCTTTGAGTAGGAAAAATTAGAGATCTGTTCCATGGCAGGAGAAGATGTGAGAGCTTTCTTCCACAGGGAAGCTGCGCCTTGAAAAGTGGAAGCGTTATCAGAGAACATCTCCGAAGGAACACCACGCCCAGCAGCGAAGCGAGAGACAGCTGATAAAAAGTAAGAAGTAGAAGCATTCGTTACTAGTTCCAAATGGATCGCGCCAGTAACCATGCAAACAAAGAGAGAAACATAGAGCTTACCAAACAATTTGCGTTTAGCTTCAGGGGAATTGCGTTGATATTGGACCGGACCCATATAGTCCACACCAGTTAGAGCAAATGGACGTATAGGAGAAGAGCGAAAGGAGGGCCGATCGCTCATTAATTGAGTATTGACTTTAGGTTTCGCTTTGAAGCAAGGAATGCACTTGTGAATTACAGAGGAAACTTCATGAATTCCATTTATAATCCAGTACTTTTCCCTTAAGAGGCAAAGCAGAGTGCGTGTACCAACATGCAGATTGCAGTAATTTTTTTTTTTTTTTTTTTTTTTAGCGTATGGCTTTTAGGGCCGGGAGTGTCCGAGGACATGTTCGGCTCGCCAGTTTTGTAGCTGCTTCGAGACGGACACCCAATGGGTGAGCTACAAGTACCGTTGGGGAGGGAAGGAGGGAAGTTGGAATGTAAGGACGAGGAGTTGGAAGGTAGCGACTGTGGCCTATAGTTAGGGACCAACCCCGGCATTTGCCTGGAAGGAAGATGGGAAACCACAGAAGACCATCTTCAAGGTTGCCGGCGGGGGGATTCGAACCTCCTCGCCTCCCGGATGTGAGCGACTGCCATCAGTCATGCCGTAACCACCACGGCTAACTCACCCGGTATTGCAGTAATGAAAGTCACGTATAATTAAGGAAGTTACGTGATGTTTAGAAGGCAAAATAACGGGATAGTTTTGTCCTCCGAAAGCAAAGATTGCGAGAGCCTACCACCTACCCTGAGTAACCCATTGTCATCAAGGAACGGGGCTAAAGCACGAAGACGACTGGTTTTGGGAAGATCCCTTTTAGAAGAAAGTAAAGACAATTCAGAAGAAAAGGATTCTTGCTGTGTTAGTTGCAAAATCATAATGGTAGCGAGATTCAATTCATGTTTGGTAAGGTGTGGTTTGGGGAGAAGAGGTTGGTCAACCACAAGAAATTTCCATCTAAGAAGATAGGCGACAATTCGAATTAATTTATGAAAGGAAGAATAGCGGGACAACGAGGGATGAGAAACGTTGGAAACAAGACACGAAGCAATAGATATAGATACTTTAGCGTCAGGCAAGTTGGAGTTTGTAGCTGGAGGTTTCGAAGGCCAACAAGAAGAGTCTTCGATTAACCACGAGGGGCCATGCCAGTACAACTGGGAAGCTGCCAATTGAGAGGGCAAACATCCACGAGAAATAATGTCGGCAGGGTTGTCAGTGCTGGGCACATGCCTCCATTGACATCCCGAAGGAAGAGTTTGAATTTTGGAAACTCTGCTTGCAACAAAAGTTTGCCAATGAGAGGGGTTTTTGGCGATCCAAGAAAGGGTGATCATGGAATCGCTCCAAAGATAGATTTGCGAGAATTCGACTTTTAAGACTTCCCGTAATTTCTTAACAAGTTCTGCGGCCATGAGAGCAGCATTTAATGAACCGCGATAAACCAAAAATGCACAGCAACCGTAAGCTTTTTCGGAACTGTCCGCGAACACATGAAGGAAAAAAGATGCATTAGGATGAGCGTTAATTAAATTCCTGGGAATTTCAATAAGGGAAAGATCAAGCAAATTGCTGCGAAAAGAGAGCCATCTGTTAAGAAAAGAAAGGGGAACAGTGTCATCCCATTCACATTTGAGCGACCATAGCTCTTGCATGAAAAGTTTGGCTATGACGATAACTGGGGCAAGGAATTGAAGCGGATCAAAAAATTTTGCAATATCAGAGAGAATTTGTATTTTTGTGTTAGGGAGCTCTTCTGCGAGCGAAACTTTATAGATGAGAGTGTCAGTGCTAGTGCACCAATGAATTCCAAGAGTTTTTATGGATTCGGAGTTTCCACAAATTTCGACAGAGGAGGGATCTACGTCTTCAATAGGAAACTGGGCGAGAAACTCATGAGAGTTGGAATTCCACTTATGAAGTGGGAAACCTCCATTCCTTAGCAATGCCTGAAGTTCTAAGGACACGAAAGAAGCTTCCTCCAGAGTGGGGAAGGACTGCAAATAATCGTCAACATAGAATGACGTAGTTAGTGCTTCAGAAGCTTTGGAATCAAATAAATGACCATCTTGAGAGGCTAACAAGTGTAGGGATCGGATAGCAAGGAAACCGGAAGGTTTTAAGCCATAAGTAACCGTCTTTAAACGAAATACCTTAATGGGCTTACTGATTTCGTAGCGCCACAAGATTCTTTGGAGATCTCGTTGTTCAGGCTGAATTAAAACTTGACGGGACATCTGTTTTATATCCGCTATAACAAGCTATGGGAAATAATCGAAAGTTTAAGAGTATAGCAGATAGATCTGACTGAATAGGAGGACCAGAATAAAGAGTATCGTTAAGACTGTTGCCATTAACGTCAGGTGATGAAACATTGAAAACAACTCGGATTTTATCCTTTACAAGAGGGTTTTTCCACACGGGATGATGATTTAAGAAAACCTTTTCAGTTGGGGGGTGCAATTCGTCATCAGATTTGTTAACAACTTCCATATGATCTAAGCTTTCATAATCATCCATGAAGTCAGTGTACTGCTGTTCAACGAGAGGTTCTTTTTTGAATTTGCTCTCGATAGCAAAGAGATCTTTTCGAGCTTTGGGTTGAGAGTTAATAAGTTTAGAGGGATTATGTAATCTTGGCATCTGAACAATGAACCGACCATCAGAAGAGCGAGTGGTAGTGTTCAGGAAAAGTTGCTCACAGAATTCGTTTTCTGAAGAGGTCACGTTAGGAGAATCAACGCTTTCGACCCTCCAGAACTGTTCCAAGTCAGTATTAGCAAAGAAACATTGCGATGCGGGTTGGGGAGAATAATGGGGAAGTTGACCGGTGACGATCCATCCAAAATTAGTGTCTCTGGCAACCACGTTTGAGGATAACTTGCGAACCTGTTTACGAAGGCAATTCCAGAAAACATTGGCACTAAAGAGTATGTCAATGGGGTGTTGTACATTGAACAAAAGATCGGCTAGCCTTAAATGCGAGGGAATGTTTAACCCTGAAATATCCACAGAGTGACTTGGAGTGTCTTCTCCAATGCTATTGAGAATGAGACAATTCAGTTTGAGAAAGTTGTTTCTGTGACAAATGTCTCTTATGGTTAGTTTTGAGAACTGTAAAGCTTGCGATTTTGAGCTGTTAATGCCCGATACGTTAATAGAATTGGGGTTTACAGGTAGGCCTAGTTTTCTAATCAAAGAATTAGACACAAAATCATGAGTTGCCGCTGAATCAAGAAGACCGCGTGAACGGACCCAGTTGCCAAAGTTATCCTGAACTTCGATTTGGACAGCAGACAATAGTACTTGGGCACTACGTATGGACTTGGCATTTTGAATGTACGATGAAGCATTGGAACTGTTAGCATTGTCACTTTTCTGAGAAGTAGATGCTGTCGATGACCTTGCCTGATCATGACGATGTAATAAAGTGTGATGAGCTTTTTCACAATGAAAGCAAAGTCTGGTGGACTTGCAATTTGAAGCAGAATGCGTGGGTGCTAGGAAGTTGAAACAATGTTTATTCTGGGAAACTAATTTTCTTCTGTCGTCGACTGACAGTTCTTTAAAAGATTTACATAGATATAAGGCGTGGGAATCTTTAAAAAGTATGCAATTTAAAGGTTCATTTAAACTCTTGCGGGGTTCGCTTTGAGTGTTTAAAACGAGAGAACTAGCAATACTGCGTTCGCTAGACCTAGTTGGGTAACCAGTGGTGTTTGACTAGAGTTTAGATGAGCTGGACCCAGGTTTTTGAGTACTAGACGCTAAGCGTTCGCTTTTAGGTTTAAGAGACATTAATTCAAATTTAGAACTCGGGGATGAGGGTTCACTTTGATTAGCTAGAACGGTTAAGAGTTGGCATCTAGCATTTATGAAAGTGATTAAATGCTCGTAAGAGTAATCGTCTTCTCTAGAAAGTTCAATCTCCCAAGCTTTGAGGGTAGCAACATCAACTTTAGAAACCACTAAATGTATTAAGAAAGTGTCCCAGTGTTCAGTGGGTTGATCTAATTGGGACAGAGCTTTAACGTGAAGTTGAGTAGTATCAATGAGAGTACGCAAACTAGTGAGGTCATTGTGCTGTGACGCAGGTAAGTTAAATAGAGCCTTCATATGGCGTTGAATACGTAACCGCAAATTTCCGTATCTTTCTTTCAATAAGTTAAAGGCCATGGGGTAGTTTTTGGCACTTAAAGGGAGTGCTTCAACTAACTGCAGAGCTTGACTTTGGAGGATAGATCTCAAAAAATGAAACTTGTAGATGACTTGAATGTCTTCATTGTCATGAACAAGAGAACAAAATAATTCATAGAAAGAATCCCAAGTAGATTCGTCTCCAGAGAAGTGGGGTAAATCAATCTTAGGTAGAATTGGTTTGGGCTTGTGAGTACCATCGCGAGAAGAGGTTTGGTGTTCGTGAAGGGAACCAAGAAAAGAACCGTCTTTTTCTGTTCTTCTTCGAGTTGGCGTATTATTTTGAAAGCAGAACCTATACCTTCGTAATATTGGTTTTCTACTTCCACTCGATCTTCGGTTTGAATGAGCATGCAAGTTTCTATTTCAGTTTGGATGTTACAATAATTTTCACATGAACGTTCAAAATCCCTTACACGATGTTTTAACAAATCTAATTGAGCTTCTGAGGGCTCTAGCTCTTTGATGTATTTTCTGAATCGGGTAATTTGCCCTTTATAGGATGCTCGTTTAGAAGTAAGTTTTTCATCCTTATCCTTTTCAGTAGGAGCAAGCCTCCGTGGCTTAGGCGGCAGCACGCCGGCCTCTCACCGCTGGGTCCATGGTTCATATCCCGGTCACTCCATGTGAGATCTGTGCTGGACAAAGCGGAGGCAGACAGGTTTTTCTCCGGGTACTCCGGTTTTTCCTGTCAAAATTTCATTCCAGCAACACTCTCCACTATCATTTCATTTCATCTGTCATTCATTTAATCATTGCCCCAGAGGAGTGCGTCAGGCCTCGGCAGCCGGCACAGTTCATATACTCGCCACTAGATAGGGGCTTCATTCATTCCATTCCTGACCCGGTCGGAGACTGGAAGCAGGCTGTGGATTTTCATCCTTTTCAGTAGGAGCCATGACAAAGTAGGTAAATTAAAGTATAACTTACGAAACAGTGGAACCTTGGAAATGCTGTCAGGCTAGCAGCAGCAAATAAGTTGAAAGAAAGGGACACACCAAAGGAGACAGGATAGGCCTCTTTCCACTTCACGGGCTTTGCACGATGTAGTTATAGCTGAAAGATTCAAAGAAGATATTAATGATTTGCAAAATATTGTCAAATAACCCTTGATAAAAAATTGAAAATGTCATGAATGGACTCTCCCGGGTTTCGGCACCAAATTCTGGATAGATTATTAGCTTGGGAATAACCTAACCCCCAAGGGAAGATGATAAAGAGAAGGAGGTGGGTTTCGGACTGGAGAAAAAGGATGGAGAGATAGGAGGAGAGTCCTACAAAAGTTATAATTTCAACTTCAAATGTACTCAAAGGCGTCTGCCACTGCAAATCCGCTCTCCGATACCTAAAGTGAGTAGGGACCTGGGCAAAGCTAACGGGAAACGCAGCTGGAACTTGGGCGGTTTGCAAGAGAGTGGCTTTAGAGTATTCCCTCTCAAGCATACATATGCCTACTATGGGGGAAGGGTGATGGTCTGGCAAGACAAAGAGTAACAGATTTATTGTGTATCTGTTTAAAGGAGTTTGTTATTAAAAAGTAATTTGAAGAATGCCAATAATTTAATCGGTTTCGATATTTTTTGTTTTCGAAATTGTAGAATTCCTAAAGAGCGACCAAATGCTTCCAAGAAGGATAGGGATAAAACAATTATACCTTAGGGAATAATTTTGGTAAGTGTACCAATAGTTGCATTCAGAAATGGCTAAGCTTTTACCCAGAAAGAAGCCGACTAAATGATTAGAAAATGAGAGACACTTATATTTTGAAAAACCAACCATAAGTGTTGGAGAGAATCTCCACAAGCAGGAAGCTGGCGTAGCGAGCTATGCTTGCCTTACTGGCCAGTTAGAATTAGCTATTAAAGCTAAGAGAGACTTTACCAAGTTACCAACTAAGAGTTCTTGCTCAAATGCAACAAGTGGTGAAAACCCTATCAATAGATTTATTTGCATTAAGTGGGAAGAGTCAAGGAAGACAGGATCTTGCCTAACCGTTATGTTAGAGAAATGATAATGCAAAAAAGAACTCTTGGATTTATTTAACAATGCAAAAGAGTGTAATGAATTTAACAAATATATAATTTTAATTTGGTTAACAAATGGGGTCGCAGACCTCCGAAAACATCTAAAGCTTGCGCCAGGCAATTAAAATTCTTTTGGTTTCAAACCTTTTATATGTTTTAAAATCTTCGCAAGATTTTGAAATGGCGAAGATAAACTGAAAAATTTAAAGATAATTGAAGTGATTAAAGTTAGACAATAAATCAAGTACAAGGTGTGTACTTTAATGAATTTCTAGGTAAATATCTTAGAAAGAGTAACAACTTCGAAAGTAACAACAATAAAGGCAGGAAGAATAAAATAGAAGTTTCTATAACTTCTTATATTTATACAGAAATACTTGTAAAGATTATGCAAATAGGGCAGGTCACTTATTGTGAAACCTGAAGAGAAAAATCGAAAGGAAGTTTCTAGAACTCCTATGTTTAAGTAGGAATCACGAGACAAATGGGGCAAGTTTCCCTTTCGTAAAACCTAGAGATAACTCACTTATTAGTTGAAAGAATTGTATTCCCAAATTAGAAGAGAGAAACAATATAATTTAAGACGTGTACCAGACACGTAGTTATGCAGACATTAATTCGTTTTAAATAAATCAAGAGAGGGAGGGCACTTATGGAGAGTGACACCTCATTGAAAAAAGACCTAAAGCAACAATTTTTATTTTGGTTTGTTAGTAAAGGGTTTGGGAAAGATCAAATGGGATTGAGGACAAGTGTTCATGGCCGTATTTATAGTATTCGGACGAACGCGACGCGGATGAAATGTTGAACAAACACTGTTTTTCACTATGGTCAGTTGAAATAGATGAAAAGTTCACTGTAGTAGCACAACAGTTTATGGCAAAGAAAGTTATTGCAATGATGGAAAGTAACTAGTTACACTTGATAGGCGAGAGTCTATTACTTGAGAAAGTTGTAGATTAAAGATGAATACGCCAGAGAAAATCCCAACGGAGGAAGAAAAATTAGCTATTGATTAGTAGTTAATAAGGAAGATTCCTTAGTTTGAAAAAGTATTCCCATATGTGAGTGGAAAATACATGACAGTATAACTGGTAGATAGAGTGCAGATTCTGGAAGGTTCCAGAGCAATCCTGACTGAAGAATAGGGCAAAAGTTATTCCAGTGGTGGAACGAGCTAAGTATTTTATAGAAAGTGGGTAATTTAATAGTATCCCACGGTGTGAGAAAAATCTCTCATATAATAAGCATAAGAAACGCTGCTTCCTGTTAAGATTGGCTTAGATAGACAAAAGCCCAACATAGAAAATCCCGCGAAGGATGATTATTGCCCCAAATATAGTAATTTCACACTGCCTATAAAATGATCATTAAAAGCATGTAGCTATTTAAAATCCATTAAAATTAGTTGAAGAACGTAGAAGTAGTACTTAGCTTTGCTTCATGGCGAAGGTGATGTTCCCTTTGACGGTTGAGATTAAAATTCTAACATGGCGTAGAATTTAAAGGATTGCCTCTTGAGTTGAGGAGGCGAGCTCTAGTTGAGCTCTGACTGACTGAGTCAACTTCCGACGTACAAGTGAGACACGCCCAGCGAAGCACAGAGGGACCAGGGAAGGGAAAAGAGTGGGGGTAGGAGACAAAAGGAATACATATAAGAAGAGACAACTTAACAAAAATAAATTTTCTCTTGATGAAATGGTCTTCAAAGAGTTGATAGTAGGCGACACTAGCGCAGCATGGTGGGTGAAAAAGTAGACGAAGTTCTCTTGATCACGGAGATGATAGCTGGCGATGGCGACGAGATCTGGTGGCCAGATTGATAAGGAAGTCCTCTTGAACAGGGAAGAATTGAGGAACTTCAGAGATTCGCTGCTAGATGACGCTAGGTGGGTCATGGAAGATATATATCTAGTACAGACTCACGGGTAACATGAGAACCATAAACAGCAAGGAGAAATTAGAAGATCACTGTTGGTGTTTGAGAAGAAGGAATGAATGAACTATAGCAAAGAGAAGTAAAAGTTTACTCTATCTTACCGTGTATTCCAAAGAATACACCACCACCCTCAGGGCACCACCCTTGTGTATTTTGGAAACGCCGGTCATTTCCAAAACCACCAGGCCGTCAGGCCCTTTTAGATTCAGCTTCCTTAAGGCTAACTGTCGACTTCCCCCCTTAATAACTAATGTGTAGTGTGTGTAGGCGTGTGTGACAGCGTTGCTAGGTGCAAACGCTGCGCGCGGATATCCATTTCGTTTATATTTATATAGCTTATATTCGCTTTATTCGCCAGTTTATATTTATTAATGGGTTGCCCACAAACCCCTCTGGGAATTCGCTGCATTTCCCATTTATTTCTCTGGCCGCTCGTTGCGTTACCATTTAAGCTCTGGAGACTCAGTGTCGTCCATTTATGTGGGCACGGGACCGAATGATCGCATTCATCCCATACGCATTATTTATCATTCATTATTTATTATATATCATTTATTAAATCATCTTCACCCCATTTTCCGGAAGGAAGACTTGATGTGCTCAAGGGTTGGTCCCGCTGAACTCTGAGGCACTTCTTCACTTCACACGAATGGAAGACTATCCTCTACGCCTCCTAGGATTGACCTAACTTACATCTAGCTATTAGTCTAGTCCAAGTGGTCGTCTCTAGGTTTTTCCCCTGAGTCTAATACTGAGCTGGCTAATTCTCCTACTAGACGTCAAAAGTCTCCCCTGCAGGTCTGGCTTCGACGACCGCAGTGCATAATGGGTGTAACGTTTCTTTGTCCCGGGGACAGGCTAGGTACACCCAGGATTTCGAAGTTTGCCCGCACTGAGTCATCGGCGCTTCGACCTTACGTCAATCTGTCATAATGCTGGGTCAAGATCCATCGCCGCCTTCTCCGGCGCTGCCCTCGTGTGGCGATCCTGCTCCCATCAATATACCTGTTTGTCACCACCTAGTGTGACCTCAGATTCCTTTGAATTATTTAAAAATAAGTGTGATACTGTATGCTGTAGTGTTTAGTGTAATTTTTAGGTATATTTTCGTGTACTGTGTAATTAGGTAAAATTCTTAGTGTTTTGGGGTTGTAGAATCTTCGAAATGCAGTGACTACTTTAGGCCTATTATTGCCGTATCGGATCTCCAGCGCTGATGCCTTGTTACGTTTCTGGAGGTATTAGTAGGTTTATGGAGTGTCTGGTCCCTTATTATTAGGATCCGAGAGGGTGTTACTTGCTGAATAGGGTTAAAGCGTGGTGGGAGAGGGTTATGCATCGTTGGACTCCATGTTTATGGTGGCCAGGAGCCGGTGATACTACTAGGATGTATTTACTGTGAGTGGATGGAGTGGTTTTTTTTTCAGATGTCCAAAATTGAAAATATCATGCAGGTGTGATAATAATACAACCCTAGGTGTGTGTGCGGGATATCTCATGCAGTGAGATGGATATGAGCGCATGTATGCTCTCATTCGAGGAGAAGGCATGTGTTAAGTTATAATAAGTCTATGTCCTCTGCATGCGGGATTATTTAATAAAATATTTGTTAGTATCTAGTATGGCCTCATCTCTCTATAAGGAGATGTTCATCGGCGCTTAATATTGGTTTCCGAATCACCTCCAATATTCAGGTGTAGGCATTCTGGTCCAGGGTGTAGTAGACCTTAATTTGTGAAGAGCATGAAGTGTACCAACCCCTATGTATAATTCTCAATGTAGTGTAGGTGTTTTTATGTGTCTGTATGTCTGTACAGGATAGTGTTTTATGTATTGGTGTATAGGAGGGAGGGTATGGGGATGTTAGCCCGTAGCTTGTACTCTGGCCATTCTGATGGTATGATCCACCTCTACTCCTGTTGTGGTGTGTCAGCCTCTCTTGGCTGTTATGTGTTTTCTTCCGCTCTTTGGGATTTACGCTCGCGGAGTTGAGATGCCATATACTGATATCACGCCAGGAGTTGGCAGTCGGGTTTGAACTGCAGATGTCTTCCCGCTCACTGCGTATCGCGCATTCCAAAAACATTAAGTTAGTCACTACTCGTTTCACTCACTCAGCACATTCCTTCTTTCACTGGCTGCGTGTCGTGTAATGCAATAACAGCGATTGGCATGCGCGAAGCCGATATATTTAAGTTTGGAATATGAGGGCCGCGCATGCGTACTGCAAGACTCCCCGCACCCCGTCGCAGCGTGTTGGACTGCCATCTCTTGACGCGATATCAGTAGCACCTAGTGTCTACCAAAATACTAATCCGTGTAATGCCCGTGGGCCTATCATCCCTACGTCGTGTAAAATATCTATGTCTCTGGGCACCGCCCTCTGGCTGTCCCTATGATCTCTAAGTGTGGTGACGCTTTGCCGTTCACGGTCTTGTCTGGTCCCCTGTTTATAATGTGGGTGGGGATAGTTATGCCTTAGGCCTATATGTCTGGTTTTAAATGTAGCCGTACCTTTATATGACTATTGTATACTACCCTCTATATCTGTGTTCATATGAAAAATGTTTGCCTTATCGCGGGAGTTCGCCTCTCCGTCTGCGCGTGGGCTGATTAGTTCTACGATGCCTGTTGTATGCTAGGTCTTCTAATAAAAATTGGGGTGTGTTTTATCTGTATTTGCCTCTGTGTCGCGATAATAAGCATGAGGCTTGCGAGTATAAACCGGTATAGCCTAATTGCCTGTAGTAGTTTTAGGGTAAAAGAGCAAAAAAGACATTATTAGGGGGGGGGGTGAATGGTTCCTCTATGTCTTCTGAGGTATCCGCACTTAAGTAGTCTGTGTGTTTGACTGCAGTTGCGTCGCTACCCAAAAGTGTTGGATGCGTGTAGGAGGGGAGCGCCCGTGGCTCCAGTCTGCAGCGCGGTGTGTTTAGTAGACCGCCTGCCGCTGGACTGTGGCCTACGCGTGCTTTGATATCTGGTTGGGCTTATCAGTTGTCGCGTGGTCACCGCCACACGCTGTGTAGTGTCTGTTATCACCTCTGTATACATGTTCCAGTTCTATTACTGGTAGGCCTAAAATAGTGTGTTTTCCCAGATCAATCTGGTCTGCAATATTTGTGTAATATTTTAGGCAAGACCTAATGTAATGCCGTTCTCACTTCCTGTGTAATATCCGCGTTGCCAATGTATGGCATCCTGTTATTGTTTTGTGTTAGTGTCATCATGTCTGTGTATTATTGTCACGTTCTGCTGTTGCAAAAATATTTCCGCATGCAGTGGGTGGCGACACGTTGGAATTCGCTTATTTGCAGCGCATTATTTCCTGTATATTTGTTTATCGCCCTTGTGTACTGAATGTCTTCAGCAACATGCAGGAAGAATAACAAAACGTGACGTCTGCCACTATCCGTGTGTCGACATGTGTTGGTGTTCTAGAAAGGACAATGTGTTAACCTGTCATATTTTTGCTCCCAAGCTTGTTTGGACTTTGCTTCCGCAATAACTCTGCTTTATGTAATTATCTATGATTTGTGTCTAGCCAGTCTATTGCCTATGTTCGGGGTAATCTACCGCCCCTTGTACTGAATATTCGTGATTTTTGGCCGTCGACATGTGGTGTTACCATACTTTGTGTGGTCGTGTGCCTGGTCCCATAATATTCCCCGTGTTCGTGGAATATGTCTTCCCTGGTGTGTTTTTGTGTGATAGAGTGTGATTTTGATTAATGCTCTAGGGTGTCTATTTTCGGACGGTACCGCCTGTCCTTCCTAATTTCCTCACTCTCTATCACTGTGCCTATCATCTCCCTTTTCGGAGTGTATCCTAGCCTATTTCCGGGGCATTTTATAATGTCCCGCACTAATTTTCATATCGTCCCGTGTTGACATGTGGTTTTCCCACCTTGTGTGTTTAATGTCTGTTGGGATCGCTTGTCCATGTCTATGATGCGGATCCTAAATTGCGTATCTCCGCTGTGTGTGCCTGTGTGGCTTCTGGTATCGTAATACGAAACTAAGTGTCGTTGGGTAACTGGTATTAGTCCCGTGTACTCTACCAGAGTTTGTAGATTGTCTACTGTGTCTGTGGTCACCTAGTGTGGGTGTTCCGTGTACGATTGGACGTCCCTCGTATTTAGATTTCGGGCGTTATGGTCCGAAAGAGTATTTTGTGGTCTCCGTAGAGGCCCCGTGTTCCCGGTACGTCCCCTATTGGTAGTCCCGGGGTCACTAATGCCCTAAGTAGGTCGTTATAGCGAATACCATGGAACGGGCCTGCACACGTGTAAGTATGACCCGTGTATGTCGTCTGTGTGAGTTTTGGTTGGCCCTGGTCTTAATTTGAGGGCGTAGTGTGGTTTTGAATCCCTAGTGAATGATTCTTTGCCGGCCGTAATTCTACTAAGGCTGTAGAATGGCTCTGGCCGCCCAGTGCGTCACGTATTCGCGCTGAGTCTGCAAAGTATTAGGTTACCTCATACGATAACGTCTGCTGTTGTTACAGTGTTACCTGTCCGCCTATTGACATTTGAAGTGCATAGCACTCATGTCGTAACCTTGCTACAAATGGTGTGAGCATGTTAAAATATGTTTTCCACAAGGCACTTCATTTCTTTACAATTACCGAGCCTTGTATTTTGGCCTTCCTGTTATGATGACGCTACATGTGTCAGATTTGTGTAGTGTAGCCTTTATGTCATCTGTGCCCGCTGTCTGTCCGTGTGGCATCTAGTGTTATGTCTCGCAGCTACGTGTCAGTGTTTCTGTCTGTGTAATTTATGTGTTTGTGTCCTCGTAGTTTTGTGTTTCAGGTCTTCCCTTTCTCTCTCTGTGTGTGTGTTCTCGTGTTAGTACATGTATTCCCTGTAAGTAAAAGAACCTCCCCGTGTTTATGTTTGTGTTGTAAATGGCATTAGTGTAATTCATATGTCATCCCTAGTGTCTATTTAAGACGTATACACAATGATAATATGCAAGTCATATACATACCATATAAACCCCCTTATGCATACATTAATTCTTAACCATAACTTTATGGGACACAGTGTCTATATGAGATTCTATGGCTTTTTTTCTTCTTTATGTGACTGTGTCTTTATGTTGTTTGTGAGATGTCGTCCGTGTAATTGTCTGTCCCCGTGTCTATGTTCATGGCTTTAATTCTACTGTGCCATGTGAGTTGCCTTATTTCTGGCTAATTTTTTTTATCTTGGGAGTGGATTTTCCCCTGTGAATGTTTTTATCCTCGCCTGAGCGCTGTTGCCCGACGGGGTGACTGTGCTCGTCCTGAAATGACGGCATAGGCTTCCGCCCTCCATTGGGGTGGGTCCCCACTGCTTTCCTGCGGGTTTTGCAGTAGGGTGAGCCTGGGCCTACGTTTACTGTACTGACTGTTTATTGGCCTAGGTGTGCTTGTGTTTGAGGGTCTGTATCGCCCTTACACTACCCTATCCGTGTCTGTGGGGGTGTATGTCCTCCTGTCGCTTTGGCCTCTTGGGGTGAGCGGTAAAACCTCCCTTATGCCCCGTGTAGACTGTGTATTAGGGATAATGTTACGCACGGGCGTGTGTGTTACAGCCTGGTGAATTGTAAACAACCCCCCAGTATTTCTTTGCACTGAGGGTGCATATGTTCGTGTCCGCCTCCATTCCGGCGCAATCGCCCTTTGAACTGGCGGTAGGGGTCGTGTAGTTGTCTGTGAGCGTCCCTCTAATGTATTGGAGGGTAGCCTGGCCGTTTTCTGGACTATGGCCACGGTGGGCTCCTTCCATTGTGTTGTGGGATGTGTATGTGTCTATGGGCGTATTTCGCTGTGGGACGTCCTCTACGTCCTCCGCCCATGATGTGGGTCCGTCCAGGTTCCTCTTTGTGTAATCGTGTGTGTCTGAGAGACCTGGCGTCAACTCCCTCTCGTTCATTCGTTCTGAGGGGGTTGGTGTAGGTTTTGTCCCTCGGTCTGGCAAAATTGCCTCCTGGACCGGAGTTGCGGGACGCGTACTTGTGTGTGGGTGTAACTGCAGTGTATTGGAGGCTATCCTGACCGTTTTCTGGCCTATGGCCACGGCAGACTCCTTCCCTTGTGTTGTGGGATGTGTTGAGATGGACATCTTCGCGAATTGCTGTGTTATCGTATCAACGACTATGTCCTCTCTTGGTTTAGTTGGTGGCCCTGCCGTGAACTCGAAGAAGGCAATATTGGCCTGGAGTTCTCGATAATCTTCCCAAATTTGGGCATACTGCCGATTAAGGCATATGGCCTGATCAGCGACTTTGGTACCGCTAGTCCCTACGTGTTTATGTTGTATGTGGAGTGCCTCATATTGTTGGAACATTACGTCATGTAGACAGTGTAGCCTGCGATGGGGGCGATTCAACTGTCTACGCAGAGTGGGCACTTTGCCTCTCATTTTTCTGTTTTGAGCCATGCTCCTTAGCCGGACTAGCGACTTAATCACGCGAATATATTGTGCGTGGAGGAGCTGTTGGTACTTTTGGAGGTAATCCTGCCTGGTCGCAAAGACCTTATGCCAGGCAATTAAATCTTGGTATTCTCCAATATTCTTTAGCATGGCTAAACGGTATAGGGGGGCCATCTTGAACTGTGTGTGTATTAAAAAATGTGTGTGCCTATGGGCGTGTGAAGCGTGATGGTACTTCCTTATATGGTACTTCCCCCTTATATTGACAGAGAGCGAAAAAATAATGCTTTCTCTTAAAAAAATTCAAATTTCGCTTGGCTGCTTTTGTACCTTGCGATCTACCACGAGGGCTCGTTGTTTGAGTCCCTAAATTGTCGTGGTACCCCGCTCCACCAATCTGTTTTATCCCGGTGTTGGGGGATGGGATAAACAGGGTAGTGTAGATGTATTAATTTGGCGGTAGTTCCCGAAAGGGTGTAGTTTCCCGTAATCGGGGGAGGCTACTAGTGTAAGTGTTGGTGAAAGTATGTGATCTGTTGGGGTGCGATCCTACGGGGTGCGTCTACCTGCTAAGGGATGAATGTCTAAGACGGAGCTATTAACTTAGCTTACCAATTAGCGTGAGCTAGTGAAGACGAGCTCACGTGCGGAGTCGGCACTTGGCTGCTGCCTGTCTGTTATGCTAACACAATGGGTTTCCTGACGTTGCAGTTCTCAGCATTCACGGTCAGGGGAAATTAGGAATATGTGCGGGTGGGGCGTAAGGATGTAAAGATGTGTGAAATGATTACAAGAAGTATGTGTTTACTGATCAGGTATTTATTGGTCAGTGGCGATAATGTACTGTCCCTTTAAGTAGTGGACGAGTATGAAACAAAGTGTACAAATACAAATGTGTTCTGGGTGAGGTGTTACAAGTAATTAGGAGATCTGACCACACTGCTAATTCTCACCTGGTGACGTCGTGATGGAGCTGGAACGGACCTGGAGATGCAGAGCCGCTGGCCACGAATAGACAAATGGGCTCTCCTGGGTCTACCTTTTAAGGCTTCCCCAAGCTGCTTACTCAGCGTTTCATCACTGTTGCTGTTCCAGATAGTGTGTTTGTTTGTAAGTTGTGTAAGCGTGGCTGGCAGCAATACCGATGTGCCTGCTTGAGTCAAGGAAGTGTGTGAGGCTTATAGCATGCCTGTGAGGGTAGTTTATGGTGAAAGATGAAGGGGTGTGTTAGGTCCTAGGTCCTAGGGGTACTGCCCCTGGGCTGTACAATATGCTGAACTGTTTGGCTTTCTGCACCGCAATCACATTTTGGAGATTGAACTTTGTCCTATTTATGCATCAAATCTGCACATCTGCCACAGTTAGTCCTTACTCTGTTTAAGGAAGACCAAATTTTCCGATTCAGTTCAAATCCTGGTGGTTTGGTCGTAATACATGGCATGCTAAGCTGCTCTGGAGGAGCAGATCAATTCCACATTGTTTTCCAATGAACAAGCAAGTCATCGTCCGATGACCCATGGTGTCAACTTGGGTGTCCCTGACGCGTTGCTGCAGATAAGAACAGTTCGGCGTACTTAAAATTATCACAGATTACAAAAATCACGGAATTTAACTGCGTATAACCCCCAACACAACACTTCTGAGGCTGACTGCAACTCAAGCTCAACAATGTACTGACTAAAACATTTAACACTGGATCAAACACAGGAGCTCTATGACTCTTTCTACTTTGCCGCTTAGCAGAGCTCGCCCGGCTACCTGCTTACCGTCAGCACAGGGACAGTATGTAGCGAAGCTTCTGAAAATACAGCGCTGAAGGTCGAGAGGATTAACAAACAATACGTGCCATTATAGTCACATTCTTAGAAGCAAAAATAGTAAGATCTCCGAAACTTTGTCTTCGTTATAACAGGGTGTTTCTAAAATTACTTCATCGTTGAAATGAGGGGTAATTAACATAGTAAATATGATTACTCACGCTTCAAAAATCCTGTCTAGAACAATTCACAAGAGGATGGAAAGCCAGATAGAAGTGGAGTTGGGTGAAGACCAGTTTGGTTTCAGGAGAAATGTAGGAACAAGGGAAGCTGTACTAAGTCTTAGGCTGATTTTGGAAGGTAGAATAAGGAAAGATAAGATAACGCTTATGGTTTTTGTAGCCTTAGAAAAGGCTTTTGATAAAGTTCATTGGACTAAATTGTTTGACATTTTGAAAACGATTGGAATAAAGTACAGGGATTTGAGGGTGATCTACAATCTATACAGAAACCAGACAGCAGTCATTCGAGCTGAAGGACATGAGTGAGAAGCTGGTATTCAGAAAGGTGTACGGCAAGGCTGCAACTTATCACCCACACTTTTCAATCTTTACGTTGAACAAGCAATTAAGGAAATAGGAGAAACATTTAAAGTGGGAGTGAAGATTCAAGGAGAAATAATTTCAACTCTGAGATTTGCTGATGACATCGTCATCTTGGTCGACACGCTTGAGGATTTGAATGAGTTTTTGAATGGTATGGACTCCGTCTTGAGGAAATAATTCATGATGAAAATTAATATATGTACTGTAAAACAAAAATATTGGAATGCAGACGAAAAAAATCAGAAACCTCTATGGACATCAAATTGCTAGGTGAATAGCTGAAGGAAGTAGGAAACTTCTGTTACTTAGGAAGCAAAATAACCAGTGATGGACGAAGTAAAGAGGATATAAAAAGTAGGTTGGCTCAAGCAAGGAAAGCATTTCTACAAAAAACGAATCGGTTGACATCGAATATAGATTTAGGTATTAGGAAGTCATTTTTGAAAGCCTTTGTCTGGAGCGTGGCACTCGATGGAAGTGAATCTTGGACTATTGGTGCAGCAGAAAAGAGGAGAATTGAAGCGTTTGAAATGTGGTGTTACAGGAGAATGTTGAAGATCAGATGGGTAGATGGGGTTACAAACGAAGCGGTATTAAGACGAATGGGAGAGGAGAGATGTTTCTGGCGACTGCAAATGAAGAGAAGAGATAGGTTGGAAGGACACATACTAAGACACCCAGGAATAGCAAGCTTAGTTATGGATGAAGGGTCGCGGACAAGAACTGTAGGGGTAGACCTAGGTTAGGTATGTTAAGCAGATTGCCTCAGATGTAGGGTGTGATAGCTATGTAGAGATGAAACGATTAGCTCAGGACAGGGAGACATGGATGGCTGCATCAAATCAGACAAAAGACTGAAGGCTCAAACAACAACTCAAATATTGGAAATCAGCCGGGGCCATATAAAATTATCGCTGTACCCAGCTTTATCGTTGTACGGAGGTTTAACTGTATTAAATTGACAAAAATTATACCTTTAAAAAGGTGAAAGTGTTTTAAAGACTCACATATCGGCGTCCTCGGAGAATGTTGGCCTTCGAATCACGGCTATTAGAGCTCGAGCCAGCCGGGAAGGCGGTGCGCAGAACACAACGCTACCATTACGTCATGCCTCACATCCATCCCACCAATCACAGTCAGTCTGTCTTGAGAATCTAGCTAGTGTGTTTTCAGGAAAGCTAAGTGTAAAGCAGCGTGAAAGAGACAGGCTCGATGAGCTAAGCGACGGTGTTGCCATACCGCAGGAACTCATGGCAGCAGCCTGCGGTGTGGGAACTCGGACATGGTGGACCTGTTGCAACAGTGGAAATGTATCTCTTTCTCTCTCTGCGCAAATCCCTCAGAGCCGGCCGCCTTCCGGGCTGACGCGAGCTCTAGCAAGGCCCGTGTTCAAGCCTCGGCCCATTCATACCCATCGCCTCTTCTTCTTCATGATTGTGTGGGATTTGATCTCAGCGTCTCCCTCATATTATTTAGCCCATCATAACCATTGCCTCGAGATGAATGTAATTCTCCACGTGGTCAGTCAATTTTCCCATCATGACTCGATGATTTTCACACTGATCCTATCGTAGTAACTTATTTGGAAAAATACAAGAACTGATTCTAAATATGTGCAAGTAATGCGAAAATGGCCATAACGTCTGCCACAGGGTTTAAAACACAGTGGTGGTGTTTGCACACAGAATCTAATACTGACAAGTATCACGCATAATCGTCGCAATCGTCGATTTAAATAAGTTTTAAAATATGCAGATTTTCAGTTCGTAGACTTTGTACAATAGATATTTAAACACGGATATTAGTTCACTGCGATGAAAATTTCAGTACATGCCCCATGGTTTTGCAAAAGAAATCGGTGACCATGCCGTCAGTCCAGTTGCTTTCAAAGTTACAATAAAAATCGCGAAATATCGCTTTATCACAATAATTCGTACACTCTGGCACTCATAATATTATATGGCGTGTTACACTCCTCACCCAAGACTTCTATTCGACTTCGTAGCCTGATTTATCACTATTTAGAGACTTGTGGGCGTGCAACAAGGTTCGTGCATGCATTCGCACGATCACAAAACGGAGTGATGTCTTCCATCATAAAGATCTGGTTCAAGCAAAAATCCCTAGTTGTGTAGGGACTTAAAAATCATCCTACGCATATCTGCGAGGTAAAATATACATTGATAACACACACTAATACAGTCATCACAATTAACACCGGTTATCAAACAGATTCTACACACACCCAAAGTACACGGGGCTACATGACCGCGTTGTCGCAGCCCCTAAACTAAGGAACCAACCGACCAACATTCTTAACAGCCAAAAATCCAAAAATGGGCGTAAATAAGTGCCAAAATATTCAGTTCATGTAATATATATATCCATAAATTATAATTCACCATCAGAAATATCTCCTCGTGCTCTAAAAGTAAACATATACACCGCTGAAGTCAAAATAAGTGATTGTGACCAGCTCAAAGCTCTCACGGCGCGTTTCGGCCGTTGTTGGAAATAATGCCAACATGACGTAAACTAAAGTATCACCAGACATAAGCCTTACGGGCTCACAATAAAGTACGAGCCTTAACTGGCGTTGTGTAAAACTACGTGAGTGCCACAATATGTGAAAAATCTTGTCACTTTATCGTATATAATCGTTAATCAACCACCACAGCTTAAATTAGCTGGAATGAAAATCAACGTGTTTGGCACACATTGGTCTAAATCATGATGATGATGATAATTGTTGTTTTAAGGGGCCTAACATCGAGGTTATCGGCCTCTAGTGGTTTGGTTGAAAATAAATAATAATAATAATAATAATAATAATAATAATATCGTATGACCTCGGGTGCCGGATGCAAACTATTATTTGACGCCCAGAGGGCAGCTTGCGTGTCGAATTTTGTTGTTGAGCGCTATGAAAGTCAAGGAGGTTAGATATCTAAGTTCCTTGACACGATAGCGCTTTCTAGTAGAGAAAGGAGGAATATTTTTGTTGGCGGAAAATCCTGAGATAATAATAATAATAATAATAATAATAATAATAATAATAATAATAGTAATAATAGGCTATCGTATGGCTTCGGGTGCCGACTGCCAGCTTTGTTATTTGACACCCAAAGGGTAGCTTGCATGTCGAATTTCGTTGTTCCTTGAAGCACTATGAACACGGCTTAATGAATTCAAATGGGTTCATTAACATCCTAACAACGTATGACATGCGTGTCGTGATTTTTGTCGCCTTTAAAAAATCACTTACCATGGCCAGGAGTGAACCTGCAAGCTTGGAGTTGGTAATCCGACATGATAACCACTCACCCACCGTGGAAAGATGGTTGAAACAACTAACTTCGGATTAGAAGTAGAAACTGACACAAAAGGAAGGAATAAAGAAAATTAAAAGATAGGGAATAGAATTGCCCTCTACCCTTGAAGAAAGAGGATAGAGGGGCTTGGAAGGAAGGAGAGCCATGAAAGTCAGATAGAAAAGGGAAAGAGGAGAGAGTCCGCCCCAGAGGCACTGGAAAGAGGGGGAAACCCCGATCCATATCAGGAATGCCTCAGGGTTGCCAACTTTCGAGGCGTGAGCCCTTGAGGATGTAGGCACTATCCAGGATGTTCCCTAAGTGGTGGGGCTACACACACCCTGCCTCCTTTAGGGCCTTGTGCAAAAGACAGGAGATATCATGAAAGAAGGAAGAGTTCTGACTCCTTGAAGAATGAGGGATCAGGAATGATGAGACAAGGGCCAAATAATGCGGGGAAATAAAATATACCCTAGACCTCAGATAGCCTAATGCCATCGGGGTCGGAAGAGAACAAAAGTTGACCAAGAGAGACCGACACGAAAGGTGACATAAAGAAGCCCGGCACAAGTAAGTGTAAGCAATGTCGGACTCAGTTGGGGATCCATGGTCGCCAACCCACGTCGCACAAGTCGTGAGCCCCTGGGGGATCTAAATCATATCGTGATGCTATGAGTACAGGCCGAAGTAACTGTACAAATACCCAGTAGACTGAGTATTAGGGTAGAAATGACTTGCCACGGTGGGTGAGGGGATAGCGTGTCGGTCTACTAACTCCAAGATTGCAGGTTCGCGCCTGGCCGTGGTATGTGATTTTTGAAAGGCATCAAAAATACGACACGCATGTCATACGTTGTTGGCATGTCAAAGAACCCATTTGAATTCAGTAGGCCGTGTTCATAATGGTACAATTAATCTCGGGAGTTACCGCCAACACAAAGTTCCTCATTTCTCTACTGGAAAGCGCTATAGTGTTCAAGGAGCTTAGATATCTAAACTCCTTGACTTTCATAGTGATTCAAGGAACAACGAAATTTGACATGCAAGCTACCCTCTGGGTGTCAAATTACAAAGCTTGCACCCGGCATCCGAGGCCATACGATATTATTATTATTATTATTATTATTATTATTATTATTATTATTATTATTATTATTATTATTATTATTACTATTATTAGGGTAGAAATCATTTTAATTTATATTTGTGTGCAGATGAAAGAAACTCAATCGGCCACGGAGGCCGACAGAACAAAAGCCCTAGCTCATTCTTCGCTGGCATTGGAGCAGCATGGGTTCGAATCCCACCTCGGCCGTCCTGAAGATGGTTTTCGTGGTTTCCCATTTTCACCACCAGACAAATGCCGGGATGGTTCCACTCAACTGGTCCAAGGCCGAGTTCCTTCCAAAATCCCTTCCCTGACCCTTCCATAATGAAACCCAAGTTAGTGGTCACCTGGGCGATCGGCTTGTCACCATCCCCAGTTGTATCTACTGACAAAGTGTGCTCAGCTCCCAGACACCGTCCTTGTGACGGTAGAGAAATGATCCCTCGCACAGTTCGTGGGTGAAGCTGAGATGGGAGGATAAGGGATTAAAGAAAGAAGCAACTCTAGACCACATACAGTATTAATGAAGGTCGTGAATTGCACCATCAGATGGAAGTTGGAGAATTGAAATGTCTGATCCAACCTATCGAACCTACAAACTCCAGCTTTGTACAGTGGTACTCTGACAACTGGATAGTATCATCAATCGTTTATGAACACTAGTTCATGTCTTGCTTAGAGCTCACTACTTGTGAAGCGATCCACTTTTAGGTGAACGAAGGAAGGCAGGAACGAAGGGAAGATAGGCAGGAAGGAAGGAAGGAAGGGGAGAAAGGCTGGAAGGAAGGGAAGGAAGGAAGGGGAGAAAGTCAGGAAGGAAGGGAAGAAAGGCAGGAAGGAAGGGAAGGAAGGGAAGAAAGGCAGAAAGGAAGGGAAGAAAGGCAGTAAGGAAGGGAAGAAAGTCAGGAAGGAAGGGAGGAAAGTCAGGAAGGAAGGGAAGAAAGGCAGGAAGGAATGGAAGAAAGGCAGGAAAGAAGTAAGGGAAGGAAGTAAGGGAAGAAAGGCAGGAAGGAAGGGAAGAAAGGCAGGAAGGAAGGGAAGGAAGGGAAGAAAGGCAGGAACGAAGGGAAGGAAAGGTAGGAAGGGAAGAAAGACAGGAAGGAAGGGAAGAAAGGCAGTAAGGAAGGAAGGGGAGAAAGGCAGGAAGTAAGGGAAGGAAGGAAGGGGAGAAAGGCAGGAAGGAAGGAAAGGAAGTAAGGGAAGAAAGTCAGGAAGGAAGGGAAGAAAGGCAGGAAGGAAGGGAAGAAAGGCAGGAAGGAAGGGAAGGAAGGAAGGGAAGAAAGGCAGGAAGGAAGGGAAGGGAGGCAGGAAAGAAGAGAAGGAAGGGAATAAAGGCAGGAAGGAAGGGAAGAAATGCAGGAAAGAAGGGAAGGAAGGCAGGAAGGAAGTGAAGGAAGGGAAGAAAGGCAGGAAAGAAGTAAGGGAAGGAAGGGAAGGAAGTAAGGGAAGAAAGTCAGGAAGGAAGGGAAGAAAGGCAGGAAGGAAGGGAAGAAAGGCAGGAAGGAAGGGAAGGAAGGGAAGAAAGGCAGGAAGGAAGGGAAGAAAGGCAGGAAAGAAGTAAGGGAAGGAGGTAAGGGAAGAAAGGCAGGAAGGAAGGAAAGGAAGTAAGGGAAGGAAGTAAGGGAAGGAAGTAAGGGAAGAAAGTCAGGAAGGAAGGGGATAAAGGCAGGAAGGAAGGAAAGGAAGGAAGGGCAGAAAGGCAGGAAGGAAGGAAAGGAAGTAAGGGAAGGAAGTAAGGGAAGAAAGTCAGGAAAGAAGGGAAGAAAGGCAGGAAGGAAGGGAAGGAAGGGAAGAGAGGCAGGAAGGAAGGGAAGGAAGAAAGGGAAGAAAGGCAGGAAGGAAGGAAAGGAAGTAAGGGAAGGAAGTAAGGGAAGAAAGTCAGGAAGGAAGGGAAGGTAGGAAGGATGGAAGGGGAGAAAGGCAAGAAAGGAAGTAAGGGAAGGAAGTAAGGGAAGAAAGTCAGGAAGGAAGGGAAGGAAGGAAGGGGAGAAATGCAGGAAGGAAGGAAAGGAAGTAAGGGAAGGAAGTAAGGGAAGAAAGTCACGAAGGAAGGGAAGAAAGGCAGGAAGGAAGGAAGGGAAGGAAGGGAGGGGAGAAAGGCAGGAAGGAAGGAAAGGAAGTAAGGGAATAAAATCAGGAAGGAAGGGAAGAAAGGCAGGAAGGAAGGGAAGGAAGGGAAGAAAGGCAGGAAGGAAGGGAAGGAAGAAAGGCAGGAAGGGAAGAAAGGCAGGAAGGAAGTAAGGGAAGAAAGGCCGGAAGGAAGGGACGGAAGGCAGGAAGGAAGGGAAGGAAGGCAGGAAAGAAGAGAAGGAAGTAAGGGAAGAAAGGCAGGAAGGAAGGGAAGGAAGGAAGGGAAGGAAGGAAGGCAGGAAGGGAAGAAAGGCAGGAAGGAAGTAAGGGAAGAAAGGCAGGAAGGCAGGAAAGAAGAGAAGGAAGTAAGGGAAGAAAGGCAGGAAGAAGTGGAAGGAAGGTGAGAGGGGAGGAAGGAAGCTTGTAGTTATACGTGAACGTTAATCTCGCGGACCTCGTTTTTTATGTGGCACACGAACTACAGGACGTGATATTTCACTTTGAAAATCTCACATACACTGACCGGAACACTTTTAGGTAAAGAGTTTGCAATATTTGAAGAAGTGGAACAGAAATATTTACTCTTGGTTTTATTGCCACTGGCTTTTAGAGCCAAGAACCGAGTGACAAAGCCCCAGCTTATATACCCCGGGGAGTTGGAATGAAACGTGACACCGCGACATACTGCAACTGAATTCGACTTGACCACAAATCACGGGCTCTCTAGTTCAGAGTCAACCAAGTATTTCATATTAAGAGCACAATAGGCGTAACAATAAGGAGTTATCGGCAACACAAGTTGTTATTGTTATTATTATTATTAATTTCGTGCAATACGATATCAAAATGAGAATTTCCTGAATTATTATTCAATTAACGTGTAAATCGGAAGATGTATTCCATATAGATGATTGAAAACTCATTATTTGGAGAGAAAAAACAAGATATTCTCATTTTGATATCTGATCTCACGTAATTTTTGACAATATTCATCAGTTTTTTACATCTTTAATTATATTGTTTCAATTCATTTTTAAATTTAATGTTTTCTTAAGAACGTCCATTTATTTGTTTTCAGTTTAGATTTTTACTCTTAATTCTTATAATAGATTACAAATTCGATTTAAGGTGGGTTTTTTTTTCAAAACACTCGAATATTTAAAATACCATATTTTGGAAACTGTGAATTATACAAAAAAGTTTATTTGACGTAAATGAAAGGTCCCTACGCCCTCTACCACCAAAATAAATTTCAAGTCACTAGGACAAAAACCTGACAGTAGTGTAAATTGGAGAGAGCTGTGCCACTTAGGAAGTTGTCAGCCCCTGCGACCTTGGAATGGAAGGAGTCATGCTAGGAGGGCGTGCTTGGATTCGCTTTTTTCGTCTCGTTGCGCTCTTTACGGGAATGTCGGTGTCGAAAAGGTGAAATGCTGGAAACATGTTTTTTTTTTGGGGGGGGGGGTAAAAACGTGATTTTAGACGTTTTGCTCTATCTAGCGAACCAATCATGCTAGAGTCGTGCACGAGGGGTCCAAGGACTCGGGTGACGTCCTCTCTGCTATGGAGCACTCGTTATATATTTTTAAAAAATTTGTAAACTCGATTTTGGGGTAAACAAGTGTTTTTTGTGATTTTTGCTGATTTCTCACGAACCAATAACGCTAGAGACGTGTACGAGGTGTGGCTTAACGCCACACATGTTGAAAACACTTTTTTTTCTTTACCGATACCTGTTTAAAATGTTCATGAAGCGTGGTGGTTGAGAGAGCACTCGTTATAAATTTTTAAAAAATTTGGAAACTCGATTTTGGGGTAAACAAGTATTTTTTGTGATTTTTGCTGATTTCTCACGAACCAATAACGCTAGAGGCGTGTACGAGGTGTGGCCTAACGCCACACATGTTGAAAAAACTTTTTTTTCTTTACCGATACCCGTTTAAAATGTTCATGAAGCGTGGTGGTTGAGAGAGACGATACGGCTGGGTGTGTGTAATTCAACGAACCTGTCACTGACCTCAATGACCATGCTTAACAGAACAATCGATATTTCGGTGGGTCGGCTTATGACAAAGCGAGGGTGCGTTTTTTTCTGACATTTTACCCCCGAAGGGGATCTTTAACGTGTAAACGATGATGAGAACTTGGTTCTATGTTGGTCAAAGCGAGTACAGAAAACAAACTTGCCAAGGAGCAGACGAGCAGGAGGTGAATGCCATTTGAGCTTATTGGAATGCGCTGATCTGACTTGACAACAGGTGCACTGGAAAAATGGCAAAGACGCAGAGGGCACTTGAAGGTTAAATAATCTGACCATCGTGGTGGCAGGGAAGAGCGAAATGCATGCATACACGTGTGAGATGACATGTACGCTAAACCAGTTACATCCTGTTTGCTTCGTACGTGACAAAATGCAAGTTCATGTGAAATTTGATCTGGCACAGGTGTTCACCTGGGACGTTAGCTGTCCACGTGCCTGATAACAGAATGTTCAAGGCGTGGGAATCGCTGAATCAGTAAAAAGTATGATGCAACTTGTGGGAATGATGTCACAACCAATAGATAGGCAAGAGCTGCGAACAGCAGTGTTGGGAGGTGAAGGGGGGAGAGGGGAAGTGTAAGAGAGAACACAGGTGGAAAGGGAAAGACAAACATGTATGAACATGCACGAAGCGTGGAGCGCTGTACACACAGAGCTATAGGGGGTGTACAACATGTGTGAATAAATAAATAAATAAATAAATAAATAAATAAATAAATAAATAAATAAAAAAGTGAATAGGTTCACACAACATGTAATTTATTGATCCAAAAATTAAACGTAGAGTTAAACCCTAACGATTTGACACATAGTTTATTTCCTTTTTGTTTCAACACTTTTTCGACAAGATAATGCTGAGGAAATGCTGTTTTCAGAAGTTCATGGAGATAAAATCTACCTTTTATGGGTTGATGGTTGAGGTCCTCGAGTAAATAGGGGACTGGACTGTCCAGGTTGACTTGACGAATTCGAAATAGTTCAGTCCCCCACTGAGGCGTGTAGCCCTTATTGAAGGCAGACTTAAATTTGCTCACACGAACAAAATCCCCAATTTTCATTCGGTGACGTTTAGGATCGGCTGTTTTATGGGGTTAAACAGTTTATCCAATCGCTGAATAATTTTGGTCACGAGGCGTGGCTTGGTCCCAATCGTTCTATGTTTGGTGTCATTTTAACGTGACACTAGCTCTGGCAACATGTCCAACCAGCGATAAGTGCCCTGAGCAGTAAACGCTTTCCACATATGCGTTTTCAATGTTCGGTTGAACCGCTCAACCACACTGGCTTTGAGATTACTGTACGTGGTGTAAAGGTGAATATCCTTAGATTTGAGAAAACTGGAGAAATACTTGTTGAAAAATGATTTCCCATGGTCGGTTTGTAGCAGCTGAGGTTGACGTTTGGAGTGTTGAATAATATGTTGAAAGGCCTTGGTAACTAGTGGACCAGACTTGCGATGCACAGGTTCAACAAAGGCCATTTTGGAATAGACATCAATGACGGTCAACATATAGCGTACACCGCCGTTAACGCTAGCATAGGGTATCATTTCAACCAAGTCAGTCTGCCAAAGTTCATCCACCCCTCGCGAAATCACCTTGAGTCGCGGAAAGTGACGCCTAGCTGGGCGATGCAACTCGTGAGCAATACCCATTTTAATGGGTGAGGGCTTAAACGATAATTTTGGCATTTCGAAGTTCTTGTTCAATTTCTTGAATTTCCCAATCGTGACCGGTATGGCCAGCTTGACGTGAGGCATTCAACAACTGTAGCCGCTGGACGAGCTTATTGGG
This sequence comes from Meconema thalassinum, assembly GCA_946902985.2. NCBI lineage: Eukaryota > Metazoa > Arthropoda > Insecta > Orthoptera > Tettigoniidae > Meconema > Meconema thalassinum. The sequence goes on from OX336396.1 coordinate 170,882,910, forward strand.
ATTGTGCCAGTAGGTAACATCCACAAAGGGTTTTAATGATTTATATGGCACTCCCGAAGCGGATGCTTTACGAGAAGTACTTTGACTAGTGGGAAACATTTTTGCAATGATGGTTTTATATTTTTGAGATATATTGGCATTCACTTGTTGAGTGGGATCATACTGTCTTTTGTGAGCATGGGTATCCAATAAAATGGATTTATATTTGTCAAGGTCCTCGGACGTATAATCATGGGAAGAGGGGATCCGAGAAAAGAGCAGCTTTAACAGTCCTGGCGTTAATTTATAGTTGATGTTTTTAATGACAGCTTTAGTACGAGCAAATTTAATGGATGAATCGCCAATTTTAAAACTATCATCCTCATAGCGAACACCATACGTGGTATCAGTGTTTCCAATAAATAGATCGGTGAAATAGGGTACCAATGTTGATACATAATATTTTATTAAAATGGTTTTCAGTTGAGCATTATGTTGAGGGGTGGCCAAGAGTTGTGAAAACGGAGACGCTCTGGAAGGGCAAGGTGTTTCGACCATGCCCAAGGATTTCTTTTTTCTCAAAAACTCTGCAAGGTGTGCGGCCTTTTTTTTTTTTTTTTTTTTTTGAGGCGTAAACAGTTGTTCCTCGTCATCCTCAACCTCGGTAACACTAGTCAAATCTTCCTGTTCCTGTTCCTCTTCCTCGTCCTCAGGGTCCTCATGCAGCGTCTGTGTGGCTTGTGAAACGGTGGGTAGCGTTTCAGATGGCTTGAAAGAGGGTTTCAACATGGCTTTTAGCGGAGGTGCTAAATGTTGGTGAATAAACAAAGCATGATCGGCACGCGATCGTTTCAATTGACGAAACTTTTGGCGAATAGTATTTTTTGCTCTAATAATATGCTTTTTCAATTGATTCTTTCCTAACACCAGGTTTTCTTGACAAATGACTTGACAGGGAATGAGACAGGGCCTTAAATAGCAATAAAATGATCAAACCCTAAGCGATACCGTCCTTGGTTGAGTTCACTTTGTTTTGTCAATCACTAAACAGGCATGACGTTGAGTGTTCCAGCACTTGGCACACAATTCTGTAAACATTTGAAAGGTCATATCCGGATTCACATGTTCATTATAAATGTGACGACTGTTCCTCTCGTCCTGGCGAAATAAAACAATGACATTGGCATTGTCACGAATCAACTGTTCAGACATTTTTGAATACGTTTGTCCAAGATAGAAGCAATCGATATGTTTATGTCAACCCATGCTGAAATAGCTTTGAATGATGCCTTGAAGTTCAGTGGATACAACAACAAAAATCATGAGTGAATCAGTCTTAACCTCATCCGGTGAAATCACATTTTCTTGCATGGAAAATGTAAAATAACCCATATTCTCTTTTTGTAATCCAGACATGACTTGATCCAGAAACATGTAGAGGGGTTGGTAGAGAGATTTTGCAAAAATATAAATATTTTGAAAACGCAGACCATTGGGCGCTGTGATGAGCGTTAGCAAAAGATTAGTCTTTCCACAGCCGGAAGGTCCCACAATGATGCAGCGAATGGAAGATGGAAACAGTGAACCATGGCGTTGTTCACGTGATGTGGGACAGAGATGGGAAACCATGTCCCCCACGGGGAATGACTCTTGCTGCTTAATAATCTTCATTTCAACTAAGGCTTAGACAGGCTAGAAGGCTGACTATATATAGGACACCAAGCCCTGTCATGGAAACAGTAGACTGGTACTACCGGTTGACGATGGATGTATTTGGGCGTGTGTTGATGGCCAAAGCTAGGTCTGTCCCCATACATGATCCTAAACAAGAAACAGATCCTGCTAATACACACGATGTGGATAGGTCAGTAGTGCCACGCACAAAACAGGGAGATTATGACTTTAAGGGAAAGCGGTTAACCCATGTAAAACATCCCCAAGTGTCTACAGACGTTACTCCGAAAAAGTATGTGGATAACAAAGTGTATGAGTTTTATGACAACGTGCCCCAGCTTACGGTGAATGGCTATAGCGCTAATCTACATCGGTTTATTCACGTGGAAGACCCGCAAGACGAAGACGATGTATGTACCAAGCGTTACGGTACCTATGAAATGAAAAGGCTTTATAAATGTATCCCATTTGTATTTTAGTGTATCTGACAAATGAAAAACCTGTGAATGACAGAAACCATTTACCGCTAGCTCGTGACCAGCACTTGACCTATGTGCTTGCTTCGGGTTTAAGCCACTATCGATTACACTATGATGGAACCATTCACTTGAAATATGCCATACCTGATGAGAACCATTTATAAATAAAGATAAATGGTCATAGGATGTTGGTCCATAACCATGAAATGGTCAATGCAGGTGACGAATTATCCTTTCATCTCATGTTGACATGGGATGAATAGCAAGCGGGAAAAACCATAAAAGATTTCCCACTTTATGTGGAATTGGAATATACAGCCATGAAATAACAATCAGACGTTAGTTGTGATTTAAACTTTCTTGTGAAAGGTTGTTGGTCATTATCATGATGGTGAAACAAAGGTATGTGGTGAGAAAGACTAAAAAGACTAAAAATAAGACCCTGTCCTTGGCAAAGCCTGGGCTTAAGACATTCGTGGACAAGCCCTTGCGAAAGAAAAAAAAGAAAAAATAATGTATTGACCATAATGAAAGCCCTTCGAGCAGCACAGAGACATGTTATTCCAAATCGTCGGCGACAGGGTTCAAAACAAGGGCGAGTGATTCCCGTCCCCAAACGAGCGGGATTTTTACCTGCATTGTTTGCCGGTTTGGCTCCTCTGGGGTCACTTTTGGGCGGTGCCAGTGCGGTGGCGAAAACCTTTAAAGCCGCGCAGCAGGGCAAGCAACAACTCAAAGATAGTCAGCGACACAATGAAACAATGGAAGCGATTGCAATTGGGCTAGAAATGCCAATTTAAAGCCAGCCATTTATCAACAAGGATTTGGGATTTCACCATTTCGAAATATTTAAAAAAAACTCAGCCATAGCGAGACATGCCCTGACGCATCAACAAGTGGAAAGCTATGCTAAACAACTAAAGCTTTCTCATTTTTGAGGTGTGTTTATGCGAAACCAATTACCCCCACGACCCTGGAAACAGGAATGTGCTGTTGTCAATTTGGATGATCACCGAGGACCAGGAACACATTATGTAGCTTATGTCAAAGAGGGATCTCACATATGGTACTTTGACAGTTTTGGGAATTTGCCCCCGCCCATGGAACTAGTGACCTATTTTGGAAACAGGGTCAAGATATATTATAATGTGAAACGTGAGCAAACATTTAACAGCCAACAGTGTGGACGTTTGTGTTTAATTTTTTTATATAAGACGCAGCAAAAGCTAAAACGCCACTAGTATGTCGGCAGAAAGTAAAACGTTTACAATGCATGGACGTGGACCTGAAGTCAGCCTAGACTTTTACTCGCCTATCGAATTGAGTGAAAAACCCTATGGTTTTGGACTTGTTTATCTTGAAACGTACAATCGAATATACAACATACGTGAAAATGTGAACAACAGGTTTACTATGATGATTCGGTGCTCACCTTGAACTCTGGAGGATACACGATCGATGACATTTATGAACACATTTATGTGGTGATGATCAATGAGTATGGTTTAACGTCTTTTCTCGACGGAACGCACAAGTTTGAACTTGTAGGAAATACCAACACTCATCGCTGCAGTATTTTCTCTACCTTCAACGTTGACTTTAAAACACACCCCGATTCCATTGGCCCATTACTAGGATTTAAACCACGTGTGTTGGAGCCCAACAAAAAACGTGAATCAGACCATGAAGTGAAATTCATTGAGGACCATCATGTGTCAGTGACGTGTAACATTATTAGCCAAGTGTATACCAATCAAGAACCATCGCATTCGCTTTATGACTTTATTGTGACATCGCCCAATGGCTATATTATTCGTGAAAACCCTCCAGTGGTGCTTTTTCATTCTGTGGCTGTCGATAGTATTAGTAATATAACCTTAAGACTGATCAATAGTGATCAACAACTCATTGATCTAGATTCTACCACACCAGTGACTTACAAGTTGGTGCTAAAGCCACTATGAAGTTTGTGTATAAAGCAACAACACCGTCTAGGAATGGTGTTATTTGTTTGCCACGTGAATACACGTTAACATCTCAAGACAAGCAAATTTTACAGCATTTGGGTTACCACGTCAACCCCCATGATGAATTCTATCCTAGAGATAGCGAACCGTATTAAGGAGCAACCCGGGGTGGTAAGAATTGATCTCCATTCCTATCAAACTCAAACACCTGGACTCAATAACAATGATGAAATTCAATTTGTTATCAACAACCAAGATATTTACACCCTACCGCATGAAAGTGTCATTCAGATTGAAGGTAGGCTCACCAAAGCCGATAGCTCTACATCCACCACGTCCAAGTTGCCCAACCATGGTTTGGCCTTTCTGTTTTCTGAAGTGCGGAATGTCATTAACGATATCGTGGTGGATAGCACTCGAAATGTGGGCATTTCCAGTGTCATGAAACTATATCCCTCTTATAGTGAGGAAGAAGGTAAGACACTTTGCATGGCGGGTTGGTGCCCTGACTCGACCAATGACTGGATGGTACTCACCGATTGGACCTTTACTGGATATTTACCTCTTAAACTGATTTTAGGCTTTGCCGAAGATCACCAGCGCATTGTGGTCAACGCAAGGCAAGTGCTTTGTTTGGTGAGAGACAGGAGTGATAATAATGCACTCAAGGGAGCCAACAATGCCCCCATAGATTAAAAAATTCAACTACAACGCTTGCTATGGAAAGTGCCCCATGTCATCCTTGACGATAGCAAAAAACTGGACATACTCAAAATGGTAAAGAGAGATGTGCCTCTACCCTTGGAATTTAGAAGCTGGGCACTCCATGAGTATCCGCTATGGCCCACCACCAACACACACAGTTGGTCTGTAAAAACAGCTCGCTATACAGAGAGACCTCTCTACCTGATCGTGGGTTTTCAAACGAATCGCAAGTATCAACAAACCAAAGATGCCACGGAATTTGATCACCTGCAATTGAGAAATGCACGTCTTTTCCTCAATGGAGCTGTGGTTCCCTTTGAAGGCCTGGATTTGGATTTTTCAAAAAATAAGTTTGGCCCCCTGTACGACTTGTTTTCTGAATTTCGATGGTCGTATTATCAAAAAGAGAACAGCCCCATGCTGCTACCCCAAGCGTTTAAGGCAAGAGCACCACTGATTGTCTTTGACTGTTCTTACTTGGAAGAGCCTGTCAAACCATCCAATATCGACATTCGACTAGATTTTGAAACGCATGACAATGTACCAGCCAATACCACGGCCTACTGTTTGATTATTCATCACAAACAAGTCAACTATTATCCACTGTCCAACCAAGTGACGAGTGTATAAATAGCAGGTCAACCCACGTCAATCTGCTCAGTTATGTCTTGCTTTAAAGCCTCAAGAGACGTCACATCCATGAATTTAAACTCTGAGGAACAACGTTTCAAGACTTTTGCCACGTGGCCAGTGCCTTTCATAAACCCTCAAGACTTGGCGGCCGCAGGATTCTACTATTTAAAAACAAGAGATGAAGTGAAATGTGCCTTTTGTCCCATCATCATAGACCAATGGCAGGAGGGCGATGAACCCATGCAGGAACATCAGCGCTGGTCACCTGCCTGCCCCTACCTGTGCAGAATGGAGGTGGGAAATATACCCTGTCATTCAAGCTAACCCTCACTTGTGTCTCTGGGTGATGAAAAAACAAGTTACGATACGTGTGGACCGTATGGTGTCCATTGTGCATCGGTGAGCAGCTCACCATCAAAAACGCCTAGTTTAGAGACATTGGGACATCATCGGTGTCATGGACGTTACAAACACAAGAGACTATATTGTTGTATCAGTTGGTATCGTCCTTATCCCAAAATGACAAAAGCCTGTAAGACGTGTTATGATAATAAAATGATGTAATTCTTAAATTCTTATTTTTGCATGTACCCCTGTCCTACCCTAACCTCAATTTGAAACTAGCATGGCAGGTAAGTGAATGTCATGATCACACCTTAGTGGTCGATCGTCAGTCAGTCGTCAGGTGAACTTGGTCCAGGCAAGAGTCAACATGTTGCGCACACTCATTGTGGATTGCCAAGGGTTTAAAATTGGTGACAACAAATTTATATTTAAACAAGTAGTAGCCATTATCGATTGAACCACGTTTTGGATATCGCAAGCTACGCATTTGCTATTTAAACCGCCCCATGCTTTTGATTTGTTGTGTGAAAAAGACCGTAAACAAACCCAGTGGATTGAAAATCATAGGCAACTAGACTGGAATCAGGGAACCATTTCCTATAAATATTTGGACGTGGTCATGAAAGCACACCTTTCCTCGGCCAATGTGGTATTTGTGGAAGGTAATGAAAAACGTCAATGGTTGCAACCATTTTTGGCGTCTTTCTGTCAATGTATCGACCTCATGGACTTGGGTTGTCCTTCAATGCAAACGCTCATGGATACTTGTTCCTGTGGCAACATTACCCATACAGCCCTATCGCATGCGTGGCATCTCTTTCATTGGTTAACCACCCATGCCTGCTGGGAGTTGTTGAACAAAATTATAACTCAAGATTTACCTGTGAATGACGCCAGTGAGATTTCTGTGACGGTTGCTAGCGCTTGTCACATTCTGGTTAATAATACCCTGCCCCACATGTCACATATTGGTACCCAGATGGCTTCTAAAATCCTTCGGACCATGTAAGAATAGACATGTCTCCTACAACACATTTTCAATCCATCAACTTCACTGATAATCAAAACCTATGATTTTAACTGGGGTACCCAGATAGCTTCTAAAACCCTGTTGGACCATGTCAGGATAGACATGTCTCCTACAACACATTTTCTATCCATCAACTTCACTGATAATCATAACCTATGATTTGAACTGCTTCTAAAACCCATTTGGAACGTGTCAGTATTGGCACGTCTCCTTATTCCTGATTTCCTTGGTGAATGTTATCTGTCGGCGGGCGAGAAGAGAAAATTGCATCTTTATGTTGGCAGACGGCAGAGGGCGATGTTCGAGGGCATGTTGGTACCACGGCGGAGTTAAGAATATATATATATATAAAAGAAGGGAGAACGTCGGACTGTTGTCAAGAAGGAGAGACTTGGTTATTAGAATCTTTAACGGGCATAATCGTAAAACTACTAACTTAGTGCCGATGAGAAGTTGATTCTGTGAACTTAAATGAATTGTGATTTGCGTCGACTTTAATATTTTATCGCCACCTTACTTCACATTATCTTAAGTGTGAACCTATGTAAATTTTGAACAGTGGCGTATGCGTGTACGAGAAACATTCTCGGGGTTTGATTAAAGAAGGTTTGTTTTGTTTCTGTTTTTTTTTTTTAATCTTTGTAGTGCGTTTTCTTGCCAATGAGATCCTATGAACTTTTATGCTTTCCTTGCTTTTGGTTATCTCCGTTGCCATGACGGCTTTTTTTGCAATATGGATTTAGATTGTTAATGAAAAAGAGAGTTGAACGTCGTTATCCTTGGCGATTGGAGTCGCAATATTATGCTGCTGATTTCCTCTTTTGCATTGTGGGAAAAGCGAAATAGTTGTTTTATTTAGGTAGTATTTCATGAACGAGAATGTTTCTCTAACGCGATTTCATAGAGACACGGTATTGTTCGGAGGGTTTCAATTATTTTTTTAAAACGTTACACATATCGGATTTTGCGCTGACTAGTGGAGTTGTTTGACGGATCTTACTCATGTTATCGTAAAGCTTTGGACTGTGAATACTAGCAAGGGGTTTGAAGATATTATACACGCTTTAACCTGAAGTATGTTTTAACCTGCTTGCGTCTTCGAAGAGTATTGAAGGTGAAGATTGATATGTTAATTGCGAGACCTGATAACAGGTTATACTTCGATGCTCCGTGGGGAGACCTCCAAGCTCCGGCCAGGTTGCTGAAAATATTTATTCCTCCCTGCTCAAACTGATTCTATTACCAAATGAATAAATATATGCCACTACCCATGATATGGGGGTAAGTACTGAATCTAAATGTTCTAAAAGGAGAGGATGAACTGAAAAAAAAGTCCTCTCGGCACGCCGGAAGGCGGAGGTAGATTTCACCAGACAAACTTGGGGATAGGTGAAAATAGGCAGAATATGCAGATTTTCGTAGAAGGATCAGACCTCATTTATTGCGAGAAGGTATTTTATAATTGGAGCTTAATTAACTTTGTTTTTCGTCATTTTTTGCTTATTTTAAACATTTTATTGTCTTATGGGAACGGTAACCTTCTTGTAATTTGGGGTCCATTTTTATAATTGTGGTCACACTATCCTTATGCAAGGTTTCGACACTGATGTGTAACTATGTAACGGTCTGTTACTTCTTCACGCAAAATTATATCTCCCGCAGAGATTTTGGTTGGTTCCTCAGTTTAGGGGCTGCGACAACGCGGTCATGTAACCCCGTGTACTTTGGGATGGCTGTATTAGTCTGTAATTCAGGTAAGGACTGCAGACGGTCAATTTCAAGCAGTAGTTCCTAATGTTGCTACCAGGTACTACCGTCAACGACACCTAGCTGTGAACTTGGCTACTAGATGCCACCGCAACCAGCAACTCGCAACGAACGTTGGAACTTCCCCTCCAAAGGAAAGCATACTGAGGGATTTTTAGCGCTCTTAGAAAATCCGACGACTTCGGCCGGCTTTGAACTCGCGACCTTGGGCATAGACATTCAGCATGCTACCAGTTACGTCACCGAAGCCGCTTCACACTTAGATGGAAATCTGAATCTGATCTCGTGCAAGTGCGTTATCATGGCAACGTCTGATGGCTCATCCCTCATCAATTCAGTAGTGTTGCCATGGCAACCACTGATAGGTCTTGGCATTTTCTTATAATTCCGAAATTATTTTTCTCATCCCTTGGCATCATGGTAGGTTATATCAAAAATTCTTTCAGACAAAAGTTTTAGGTAATTATTAGGGAAATATTGTCCATTTTGTACGGTTTTGATATTGTGCCTATTAAGAGAGATATGATTAATGTTTCCCGAAAAACCCAGTTTTTCCCACCTCTTTGGTCTATGGTTGGTGGTATAAAAAAACTCTTCAAACATAAATGTTTGTGCTTTATCCGACACATAGTATGAACGTTGAACGGATTCGATATTTCACATATTAAGAGAGTTATAGCAATATTTCACTTTTTCGAAAAAAAGCCCGCCATTTTCACCCCCTTCGACCGATTTAGCCCAGTAACGAACTGGACCGAGATTTTATAGGTATACATATTCGGTAAAAAATTCAAAGTGATTGGTGCAAAATTACGGCAGTTATCGTGTCCACAATAAACTGATATACATATATATATATATATATATATATATATATATATATATACATAAATTATACAGTATATAACTTTTGAACTGACGGTGGTTTTGGGGTCTGGGGGATGTGAAACGCGAAGATATGTCGAAATTTTCCGGAAGTCGAAACATGGTACCCATTGCAATAGTTAGCTTTCTAATGAAATCTACCTCTGGTTGGTTCCTCAGTTTAGGGGCTGCGACAACGCGGTCATCTAACCCCGTGTACTTTGGGTGAGTGTAGAATCTGTCTGATACACGGTGTGAATTGTAATGGCTGTATTAGTCTTAATTCAGGTAAGGACTGCAGACGGTCAATTTCAAGCAGTAGTTTCTAATGTTGCTACCAGGTACTACCGTCAACGACACCTAGCTGTGAACTTGGCTACTAGATGCCACCCCAACCAGCAACTCGCAACGAACGTTGGAACTTCCCCTCCAAAGGAAAGCATACTGAGGGATTCTAGCGCTTTTAGAAAATCCGACGACTTCGGCCGGCTTTGAAACCGCGACATTGGGCATAGAAGTTCAGCATGCTACCAGTTACGTCACCGAAGCCGCTTCCCACTTTGTCAGGCGGCTTCGGTGGCGTAGTCGATAGCATGCTGAGCTTCCATGCCCAAGATAACGGGTTCAAACCCGGCCGAAGCCGTCGGATTTTTTAAGAGCGTTAAAAATCCCTCAGTATGCCTTCCTTCGGAGGGGAAGTAAAGCCGGCGGTCCCATGTCATAGATTTATGGCATGTTAAGGATCCTTCCACTGATTGCACCTGTGTGAAGCTAAATTGGATAGGTTAAGAATGTATACAACGCTCTTAGGTTTCTATGTTCGTTGCCAAGAGCCGACTGCGGCGGCGTCTAGTAGCTAAGTTCTGAACTTGGCCTCGTAGTCGTTGACAGTGGCGCTTGGCGGCAAAAGTAGGAACTATCTGAAAAATTGTTAGTTGCAGTACTTAAATTAACAAACAGATAACACACACTAATACAGTCATCACAATTAACACCGGTTATCAGACAGATTCTACACACACCCAAAGTACACGGGGCTACATGACCGCGTTGTCGCAGCCCCTAAACTTAAGAACCAACCACTTAGTCAGATGGAAATACTGAATCTGATCTCGTGCAAGTGCGTTGTCATGGCAACGTCTGATGGCTCATGCCTCATCAATTTAGTAGTGTTGCCATGGCAACCACTGATAGCTCTTGGCATTTTCTTATAATTCCGAAATCATTTTTCTCGTCCCTTGGAGTAATGGTGGGTCATATCAAAAATTCTTTCAGACAAAAGTTTTAGGTAATTATTAGGGGAATATTGTCCATTTTGTACGGTTTTGATATTGTGCCTATTAAGAGAGATATGATTAATGTTTCCCGAAAAACCCACTTTTTCCCACCCCTTTGGTCAATGGTTGGTGCTATAAAAAAAACTCTTCAAACATAAATTTTTGGGCTTTATCCGACACATAGTATGAACGTTGAACGGATTCGATATTTCACATATTTCACTTTTTCGAAAAAAGCCCCCCATTTTCACCCCCTTCGACCGATTTAGCCCAGTAACGACCTTGACCGAGATTTTATAGGTATACATATTCGGTAAAAAATTCAAAGTGATTGGTGCAAAATTACGGCAGTTATCGTGTCCACAAGAAACTGATATACATATATATATATATATATATATATATATATATATATATATATATACAAGCTGACCCGGCAGACGTTGTCCTGCCAATCAAAGAAAGTGTTGTAACTTTGTTTCTTGAAGTGCTTTTGGATACACAATATTTTTTTCAATTTCTGTTAACTGCCTCTAAACTATCGTGAATTGAATTAGCAATTTTAGAAACATTCGTTGGAGCGTGCACAACAACTCTCCAAAGTTTCATCGCAAACGGATAAATGGCCTTTAACGCATACGGGATTTGGTGTAAATGATTCGTGCGCTGTCACTCATTTGTTGAATCTACTCGTGCTCTACCAACTGTGAAATGGATTTACTAAGTTAGAAAGCTTCACGTAAGTGTACACAACAACTCATTAAAATTTCATCGCAATCGATGAATAGTATATGAACACATACAGGATTTTGTTGGAACGCTTCGCACGTCGTCACTCATTTGTTACATCTACTCGTGCGCTATCAATATTGCAAAATGGATTTACCAAGTTGAACACCTTCCCTGGCGTGTACACAACAAAGTTTCATCGGAATCGGATGAATGACATATGAACGCATAAGTGATTTTCTTTAAACGATTCGCGTGCCGTCACTCATTTGTTGAATCTACTCATGCGCTACCTATTGTAAAATAGATTTACTAAGCCTGAAACCTTCTCTGGCGTGTACTCAATGATTCACCAAGGTTTGATCGCAATCGGATGAATGATATATGACCGCATACGGGACATTATGGAAACGATTCGCGCGCCGTCGCTCATTTGTTGAATCTATTCGTGCGCTACTTATTAAAAACGGGATTTACTAAGACATTTCCTGAAGTGTACACAACAATTCACCAAAGTTTCATCGCAATCGGATAAATGGTATATGGACGCATACGGTACTTTGTTGAAATGATTCGCGTGCCGTCACACATTTGTTGAATCTACTCGTGCGCTACCTATTGTAAAATGGATTTATTAATCCAGAAACATTCCGTAGGGTGTACACAACATTTCACCCAAGTTTCATCGTAATCGGACGAATGGTATTTGAACGCATACGGGACCTTATTGAAACGCTTCGTGCGTCGTCGCTCATTTGTTGAATCTACTCGTGCGAAACCTCCTGTGAAATGGATTTACTAAGTTAGAAACCCTCACGTAAGTGTACACAACATCTCACCCAAGTTTCATTGCAATCGGATGAATGGTATTTGAACGCATACGGGACTTTGATTAAAAGTTCGCGCGTCGTTGCTCATTTGTTGAATCTACTCGTGAGCTACCTATTGTAAAATGGATTTACTAAGTTAGAAACCCTTACGTAAATGTACACAACATCTCACCCAAGTTTCATCGCTATCGGACGAATGGTATTTGAACGCATATGGGACTTTGTTGAAACGCTTCGCACGTCGCCGCTCATTTGTTGAATCTACTCGTGCGCAACCTCCTGTGAAATGGATTAGGCCTACTAAGTTAGAAGCCTTCACTTAAGTGTACACAACAACTCATCAAAGTTTCATCTCAATCTATGAATGGAATATAAACTTATACGGGATTTTGTTGAAACGCTTCGCGCGTCGTAACTCATTTGTTCAATCTAGTCGAGCACTACCTAATGTGAAATTGATTTACTAAGCCAGAAGCCTTCCCTGGAGTGTACACAACATCTCACCCAAGTTTCATCGCTATCGGACGAATGGTATTTGAACGCATACGGGACCTTTTTGAAACCCTTCGTACGTCTTCGCTCATTTGTTGAATCTATTCGTGCGCTATCTATTGTAAAATGAATTTACTAAGCCAAACACCTTCCCTGGAGCTCACTCAACATATCACCCAAGTTTCATGGCAATGGGATGAATGCTATATGAACGCATACGGGACTTTGAAACGCTCTAACGTGCAGAGACAAACAGTAGAAATCGACATCACTGCCACCTTTGGTATAAAACACAACTTTCCACCACGGGCGGAGTGTAAGTCATGGCAGTAGTTGCACAGGTTGCGACCAGGTGGCTCTAGCGTGCAGAGACAAACCATCCAAAGACATCAGCTTTCACGAAGGCCAAGGCTAGTGGTTTCCATGACGACTGTTTTTGACTGTATATTGTGGTTCTAAAATTGTGTGTAAATTGTGGTTCTAAAATGGTGTTCATTCCACCTACCGGATCAGATTGTGAATCTAAACCATACATGGACCCACCCTAATATACATACCAAATTCCATCAAAATCGGTTCAGTCGTTTAGGAGGAGTTCAGTCACATACACACGTGTCGAAGAATTATATATATAAAGATATACATATATATACATACATAAATTATATATTAACTTTTGAACTGACGGTGGTTTTGGGGTCTGGGGGATGTGAAACGCGAAGATATGTCGAAATTTTCCGGAAGTCGAAACATGGGACCCATTGCAATAGTTAGCTTTCTAATGAAATCTTCCTAACCAGTGAGTACCATTACATCTGATTTTGAGCATGCATTAGTGTAGTGCATGAAGGTGGAAGGTATTTGTTGTTATTAAAAGGTGTTCTTGCATGTATATTGTAGTGTAATTAATGTGGTTCGAGGTTATTTTCTTCTGGTGATATTAAACTATTGTTAATTATACAGTATTGTATGTATTTATTTACCAGGCTAATTAAGGGTTGTTGCCGGCTTTTGGGGCGAGAGGCCCGCTTTCATACAACGGGCTTGGACCCGGTTTCCCTCCTCCTCTTTCTAATGGTAGCAGTAGTAATATATTAGGAATGGGGTGGAGAGTGCAAACAAAGTAACTTATCCTTTAAGGGGGGTTACATTAGTGGCAGCCTTAGAGCGTGGTTAGGTTATTGTTTTACTTATGGTATTGTTCCTTAATTTTCTTGTGGGTTTCCTTACGTTGTTGTTTGCCTGGGATCATAGTTTTTCTTCAACGTGATTTTGTTCCTGTCAAATGTTGTTTGGGATGGAGTTTCACGTACATTGATATTTGTGTTTCAGGGTAAATTTTGAATTTTATTTGGTGTCCTGATATTGAGTGGTGGTCCTGGAGCGTTGTTTTGGTTCTTTCTAAATTTTATTGCCTTATAGGTACTCGTCCGGAATTTCCATGAATTTCGATCAGCATTTCCTGATTTTGTTTTGATAATATGTGTAACTTATTTCAGTCCCATCATCCCTCATTATATCATTTCATGCGCTACTCATGCCCCTTTGTTATGTTTTGTTGTTGTTATTAAATTTTATTCTATCTCCATTCGAAAAGTGTAGTCATTGGATGGTAGGTGCTCCATCTAGTTCGAAATGTGTTAAAGAACTCGATAAGGTTTCTAGGTCCGCGTCCTATAACATCTACACGCCTCTCAATTGGTAGCAGAGCTCGATCGTAGCGCTTTCACATTTTGAGCATTGGGAGATTGATCATGTGATGACTGCATTTTTCGTGTATTGGTTGTGATGACCGTTGGTACCCTACATTTCTTCCTATTCAGAGATGTCCTAACATTTTTCGCACCTTCAGTTTGGCACTTAGTGTTGATTGTTTATCATACGTTAGATAGTTGGAAATGTGAACAACTAACAGGACCATTGAGAACCTAACTCACAGCCAACCGTAACTGAGAACGGTAAAAACTTATGAACTTAGTCGCGAACATTCTCTATTCGACAATAGATACGACGATTACCATCTGAAACCTTTAACGTCTTTGAAATATGCTTATTTGTACTCCGTCCCACCTTTATTACTATCTCCTTGGCTAAGTATTGCTAATCAGCTGTGACTTGTTATGACGTCTTGCCATTGATAACATCCACAATGCCTTGCTCCGTGTCGTGTCAGGGCCCGAAAAGACACGTGACTTAAACAATTGACGATCGCCATATCAGCTGATACTTATGTCAACTTAACCTGGCATTTGACATTCACATTTTCTATTGGATTTCGCAAACTATGTCCAAATTTGGCAGTGGGAGGTTGACCCGATTCTATTTTATAAACGGGTCGACAAGTAACGATATTATAAAGACTGCCATCTGCTGGTTAAAATTTAAACCGACTTAGATCTTGTGGAATAGGAAGAAGTGCCCACTATGGAGAGTGTGATCTCAATCAAAGAGACTAAAAGTCAACAATACCGTCGTCAGATTTTGTTATATAGGAGAATAGAGCCGAGATCCATGAGGATAAGAAGCCAAGAGATACTTATGCAATATGTTTTTAAAATCCCGATCTTATATTCTTCTTACGTTTCATCCTTCGATGTTTCTGTACACATTACTACACTGGAAGGAAAACAGGTTTAAAAAGGATATGTATTTACTGCTGTCGTCGAGACCGTCTCAGGAGAAAGCTAATTTCCTTGTTATTTAAAGTGCCAATACGCATGAAATATGTGTAACTTGAAGTTGGTTAGGAATACCTTGTCCCACTTCTTTCAGTGTTAACTTGTCCCTCTCTAGATTGGAGATCGCGTTCTTATATTACGTTATCTTGGTTATGTTTATGTTCTTCCCTTGTGTAGATGTACGTTTTGGGGGATCGTGTTGGTTTTGGGGTAAATCGTTTTGGGGTCTCTTGTTGTTATTTGCATTGTATTTTCTTTTGTCCCTTTTCCCATACGCGTGTGTTACGTTTATTTTTGCTGGATATTTAAATGACTAGGAGCATGGGAAGCTGTTTCAGGCGTTACCTGGAAGTAATGATGTAATATGTATTTTGTTCTGTTGATGTTGATGAAGCCACGATAGATGAATGCCGTGAGCTAATTAATTGTTGTTGTGTTGTGTTATTTATTTGTGTAACGGGTAAATGATTTAGGGCCTCGACATACTTCTGGTCGTAATTTATAAGCAGTGTCCTAATGTTAAGGGTGGGTTAAGGTTAATTGCTTAAGTGGGCTCGACTGAACGCCTAGGGTCATGTCAGTTTGTTCTTGTTTTATTGCGTGACTTCAGTCGAGAAACAACACGTGAACTCATTACGTTTATTAATTGAGACGTACGGTTACCCTTTTGAAATGATAGAATGTGTGTGCATTGTATGTACCCGGGACTACAGTGCAACCTCATCTTGTCTTTCGCAAGATAACCGAGTCTCGTACTTCTTCCGGAAAGGGGATTTATTCTGGATGTAAACGAAGTCATTGATATTTACTTTCCTTGGTGACTTGCTGTTCGGTTGAACTAGTTTCTGGTAAAGCGTTTTGTTTTAGTATTGTATGTCAAGTGTACCTGTAATCTTTCGTTGGAGTAATGTCAGGTTTGGATTTGATTGTATTGATGTATGCGTTAGGCTTGCGTTTGTTCTTGGGTTGTGTTTCTGTAAGTGACATACTTGTTTAAGGGTAAGGTTTTTCTGTTCTGGGGCTTCGTGACTTCGTAACTTCCTAGAATATCTCTCCTAACTACGATTTGTAGTTAGCCTGTGGTGGGAAGAAAGATACTATTTAAACTATTGTTAACTTGTTTTTTGCTACCCCGTTTTAATTGAGTTTAGCTTTGAACGATCTCCAGTCTAGAACGCGTTAGGCATCTCGGAATTATTCTCTTTACTACTCGGTTTATTTTTATACTATTGTTTATTTGTTTTTGATAATATGTGTACCTTTATTCCAGACCCATCATCCCTCATTATATCATTTTATGCGCTACTCATGTCCCCTTTGTTATGTGTTTTGCTGTTGTTATTAAATTTTGTTCAACCACCACTCGAAAAGTGTAGTCATTGGATGGTCGGTGCTCCAACTAGTTCAGAATGTGTGAAAGAGTTCGATAAGATCTCTAGGTCCGCGTCCTATAACATCTGCACGCCTCTCAATTGGTAGCAGAGCGTGGTTAAGTTATTGTTTTACTTATGGTATTGTTCCTTAATTTTCTTGTGAGTTTCCTTACGTTGTTGTTTGCCTGGGATCATATTTTTTCTTCAACGTGATTTTGTTCCTGTCAAATGTTGTTTGGGATGGAGTTTCACGTACATTGATATTTGTGTTTCAGGGTAAATTTTGAATTTTATTTGGTGTCCTGATATTGAGTGGTGGTCCTGGAGCGTTGCTTTGGTCCTTTCTAAATTGTATTGCCTTATAGGTACTGGTCCGGAATTTCCATGAATTTCGAGCAGCATTTCCTGATTTTGTTTTGGGTCTTGTTGTATCTCCTTTGGTTTCTGTGCCCTCTTGATTGGCGTTCCTTGGAGTAAAGAGCCTGCTTGTTGTCAGTGCGTTTGAGACAACTACTTTTATTAAATGTAAATGACTGTACTATTTGGGCCACTCGGCAGGCATGTTAGTAAGTGACCCTGTGTTGGTCTACCATAATGAGAGTCGAGTCACCCTGTCACTCTGGGAGCTTTCTGTATTTCACGTGGCGCATCCGCTAATTTCATTTCTGATATTTAGCATGTGAATCTTAGGATTTTGGTCGGGAAATAGCTTGGTCCTTCAGACAATTAATTTATCTGTGGTTTAAATGGGAAGTCCTCCATACCCCTAATTGATAACATTTGAATGTTTGGTCCTGAAGTTTTAACTGGTGTTAATTTCTTAAAGTTAAATTGTAACTTAATCTTGCTCAAGCGGTGCGTGCGTGTGCTTTGGTCTCCTTCCGATAAAGTGTTGTTCCCAAGTGCGTTCTTCGAGTGGTCACGTGCAACTGTGACCCTCCCCCTACTATCTCCGCTCCTGCTTGTGACAGGAGGAGTTCGGTTCGACTTGTCCTGTCGAGTCGCCTGCTGTGTGGAAGCAGTCTGCTGCTGGTTTTTGGTTTGTTTCAGCAGTGGTCCTGTGTGAAGGGTGCAAACTTCACACTTATGGGGGCAGTGACCTGAGGACAGGGTCTCTGTTGGCCCCGACGATTTTCTTCATATGGTAGTGGATTCTGACGGCTGCTGGTGGTTCGGAAGAGGATACCTACCTGGTCGTCCTGGCCCTGCTGGGCATCTTGAAGATAAGTACTGGACTGGTACACTGGTATAGCAAGCAATTTGAGAGGAACATACTCTTGTTGGTGGTGCATGCGTTACATGGGAACATCTGCGAGTGTCTACACTACTGCTTGTGCAACTATTGAAGTGTACTCTAGGGGCACACACCCATGTCGGCGCCCTCCCCTTCCACCCCTTGGTTTTCGTTAGCAGAGGGGACGCTGTGACAGTTTATTGACTGCCACTTATTTCGTCCCCACCCCCTCTCTCCCGGTTCTGTCATCCCCGGGGAGAGAGCTCAAAACTTTGGAACATTTCTGAACTTTGAAAATTCCCGCTTCCCCCTCCCCTTGCCAAACTCTTTCTTCGGCTAGAAGATGGTTGCTGGTGGCCGTGTGTACGCTGTGACACATCCTGTTGGCTTCCTATTGGCTCTGCCTGTGTTCACTCTGTTACACAGTTGGATGCTAAGGAAGCATTCTTGGCGTGAGACGCCATCAGCTCAGTTTGGAGCCATGTAGTGTGAAGGTGTATGTGGTCGGCACTCGGTAGCCGACCACCAGTAATTTATTGGCAAATGGGCCAATTACTAGGTACTGTGGACTGTTCCTTTTAGTGCATATTGCGCACTCCATTTTGAGCTATTTCACTCCCGATGGAGATTTTTCTTTTATTAAATATTTTCGTTTCAGTGCGGGTGGAAACCAAGCGTCCATAGATTTGGAACTTTCAAATGTGGTACCACAAACCCAATCTATTTGATTCTGCAATTCTCATCTTATTAGTTTAATATTCAACATATGATGAAAAGACTTACTCCGTCTTATTCCCGAAACTCAGAGCTGTTTCGTTAGCTAGCAAAATGCTACTCATTTGCTATATGGTTGCCACAATCCGTAAGACGTAAATAGGACGCCAACCTAACTGTTTGCGTTAAAATTTAAATTTGGTTCAACTTCAAAAGGACATTTTGTACACAATTAAACATGTAATTTTGGTGGGGATTTATTTTATTTTACGGCGACATTCCCTTCAATTGTCGCCCGCTTTGGTCTTTCCATTGTTGGCATGTTATTTCACGCAGGCCATTGTTAGGCCTAAGTTTGATCTCTTCATTGCCTTGCTTACAAAGTTTTATTTCGAGCCTTTGGCTTAGCATACCTTCCTTGGTGATTTTATTTTATATTTATTCCCTTGGTTGCATCACTTGTGGTGATAGCTATTTTACTTCTGTAATTTTTTGATGCCACGTTTTGACGCTTTCCTGTCCTTCATATG
This sequence comes from Meconema thalassinum, assembly GCA_946902985.2. NCBI lineage: Eukaryota > Metazoa > Arthropoda > Insecta > Orthoptera > Tettigoniidae > Meconema > Meconema thalassinum. The sequence continues at coordinate 170,902,210 of OX336396.1, forward strand.
GGCATTTTATTTGAGATATTTTGCTTAGCTCTCCTGAGCTATTTTACTCTCGGGCCTCGTGTTGCCCTGGAAAGACCAATTCATTTAATGGGGACCTCCAACCTTTTCTTAGGACCAGTGCTATATTTATGTGTGCCCCCGCCTACTGAAGTATCCCTTTATTTAAATATATTACTGATTTATTTGTTTTCTAATTTGATTACATGACTACTTTCTTTTGGCCTGTAACTGAAAACCACCCTCTAGGTTAACCAACCCAGCCCGCCGCTCAATGATCATTCTGATCAAGCCCCCTCTTTCCCTTGGTCTTCCAGGTAGCCTAAACATTTAGACCTTGGGTCACTAGAGGGGGCTGTCCTGTCTTCCTTTCGGGGGAGTTACGGGACAATTTCTACAAGCGACGTATAAATATCTACAACACGTGATACCATGGAGAAAGGCAATGCTACGGACAAAGCCATTGGCAAGTTCTTTGTGTGCAAAAAGAAACTAGACAGTTTTACCAAAGAGGAATTCTTGGCGCTCCCCAAGTCGTTCATTTACATGTGACCGCCAACGCGGTCAAAGAAATCTGGCAACATGTACCAAAAGCATGGACTCAAGACCCTATGTTGAAAGAATTGCAACCCTGTACGGATTACGATCACCATAAGCAAGTGGCCATGGCAAAAATACGGTCTATGCGTCAGTGTGCGACTTGTCAACTAGTGAAACTGTATCACGGTCATAAAAGTCCGTGTAAAGACTTTGTTGAATCATTCCAAGGGTGTCATGGTGAGGAAAAGCAACAACAACAACAACAAACACAAACATCGTCCACAGAAGAGGAGGAAGACCAAACCTTTTTATCATCGATGGAAAAGGATATGCCAGACCTGTACTGGCAAAGGCGTGATTGACAAAGTGATTCAATACTTACCTTTTGAAATCCATCTTCCAGGTATTCGTTTTTGTGACCCTGGAACTCATCTCGAAAAACGTTTGCAGCGTGGTGATGTACCCATTAATCTTTTGGATCAAGCATGCAAAGAACATGACCTATCTTATCGCCATAGTCATCCTGGTTTAAGACATGTGGCAGATAAATTGTTATTGAAAAAAGCTAAACAACGTTTCACATCCTGTGATGCTTCAGTGGGTGAAAGGATGGCAGTCCTGATTGTCATGAGTGCTATGAAAGGAAAGTTGATGATGCATGGACATAAACAATGAGGAATGGAGGAGTGAGGAATTGGGATTTGTTTGTATTCTATTTTTCATTTGTCAATCCCCTTATGGTAATGAAATAAAAACAAAGGTTTACCAGAGCACGATTTTTTGTGTTTTTATTATTTTTAAAAATCATGATGTTGATGGTTGATTGTTCATTTTCACATTTTACACATTGCCATTTGCCATTTTCAATTTACAGTTTTTGAAAACGTTCGTTTTAAGTTTTGCGTTTTTGATGATATGGATTTTTCCATTTTTGTTGATGACACTTTTTAAACAATGTCCGTTTGAAGTTTTTTGAATTTTCAAATTTCACACATTGCCATTTCCAGTTTTTTAATGTCCGTTTTAAGTTTTGCGTTTTTTGGTGATATGGAAACATGGATTTTCCATTTTGCTGTTTTCACATTTTTCCATTTGGTGTATGTCGAAAGTTGAGATTTGACAATGATGTTGATGCAAGTGCTTGACCATGGCGATGCTGCAATGTGTTTATGGGAGTTTGGAGAAACGTCGAGGTCTATGACTACTGCAGGTAAGACTGTTTTTACAAAAATAATGTCTATTGACTGCCACATTTCAAAGAAAACAAAACTATTGGAAACAAAATGAGTATAGAATTGACCATTTCCCCCTCCCCACCCACCCACTCTACCTCACGTGTTTGCTCTTGTCAAACATGCACACCAGCTTTCTCTCTCTCTACTCATACATTCACACCTGTCTTTGGGAACAAACACAACCACTTTATTTATTCCCAAAAGCACATTCTCAAGATGCACACTCATCCCAAAAGAACATTTTAGTTTAACATTTATAATTTACATTACAAAAAATAATTAAATACTAGTTATTAAAGTTACTAAAAATCTTACTTATTTCATATTTACAAAAAAACTACAACTTTGTACAGCTTAAAAGAATCAAACTATTCACCAATCAAAAATTTTTAAAAAATAAGGTTGCATAGAACTTTTCAAAGAGCAAAAGGTCCAAGTGGGTTGCCACTATTTTACAAATTCTACTATTTACAATGCCAAAAACCAATATTTACGAAATACTAAATACTAAATCAACGAGTTACAAAAAAGTCATGTCCCTAAACGATTACACAGAAAAATCACACCTCCTCCTCCTTGCGGTCATAACCCCAGGGCAGGCTGGTGAGCAGGTCATCAGCCCACAGACGTTTGTTATCCATGGTGGCGAGGGTGCGTTTTCTCTCTTCCACAAGATACAAATGATGGTTGCTGGATTGTATCCTGCACTGTGTATGAGACATAGATTTGCCAGTGCGTAAATCCGCTAGATAGTCATCTACACGTAGCGATTTTACCACTGACCTACCTACACCTTTTGCTCTGTTGCCTTCCTTACAGTCGAGTGTGCGATAATCATACATTTTCGACGCCAAACCTACGAATTCCGTCTTAACGGAATCACCGCATTCATCTTTTAAAACGCCCATTTTCTTCTTGTTTTATGGGCAGCTGAAACACGTTGTCAGCGCTATAGCAAGAGGTGTCGAACCAGTCACTATGTTGCCTCATGACGTCATAGGGGTTGCATTGGCGAATGTGGTAAATGAATGAGTCCGTATCCATATACAAAAGAGAGACGTCCTCAAAATGGCGTTTGGCAAACTCATAGTGGAATCGATACATGACCGATTTAGAAAAGTCTAAAATGACTTGACCCAAGTAAATGGGTTTATCCATGGTCACGCTGGTCTTATTCATTTCCTCATCGATAATTTTGATCGATTTGAAATTTGGCTTGGCAATGTACCGCCGGGCACCCCACTGCCCCTCCCAGACATTCACCAATTTAATGTCACGGTATTTGCGAACATTCTCCATGGACTTTCCATAAATGCAGTTGTTCATTAATTTTAAAAAAATAATTTCAAACTGCTGTGTTGCCATTTGTCTGTGCTCTGTGTTGAGTTGCATGTATGGCTCAAGCCATGCTTTTTGAGCAAAAGAAATACCTCTATGGATTTTCTTCAACACCAAGCCTTGGGCGAGGCATTGCACCAACATTTGGATATGTACCACATACCGATTTTTGTTGTAAAGTGTGCCCATGAGTTTTTCAATTTTCACTTTACTGTCAGGGGGAACCATTTGCTCAAGGCAGAATGGGAAATACAAGGATGAGGGATATTCAATATCCACTTCTAGCACATATCCACGGCCTGTTTCTTGGCTAGCCATGTTCACATCAAATTCTGACACTTGTTTGTCTGTCAGCCAAGCAAACTTCCCACAGGGCAAAGGTTGACTCATGGCGTAACCGTACAAATTATTCACGTCATAGTACATTAAGTACGATTCTGGTTTGTCTGGTGAATAATCAGGCATCTAGACATTGTTCGCTTCGACATAGCGCTGGTTAAGCGACACAAAGCCGCCACGGATGCCTTTTTCAAAAAAAGAACCATGTCTACATCAGTGAGTAAATCCAGTTCCACTTGAGTGTATTTCAAAGCGGCATCAAACGAGAGCCCAGGACTCGTATAATAGTGAGCCGGGTCAAGACCATAAATGTGCTGACACAACCCACGGAATTTTTCAAACACATCGGTGAGCAGCAATACATCCAGTTTTAGGTAATGCATAGCGTATTCACTTTGCGTGTTCATGCCAAACAATCGCCGAACTTGACATGCATGTGCATAGTCTGCATAGGTACTGCGTGTTAGTTTCGAGTAAAATTTATCTTGTGGTGGGAGTTTTCTTTGCTTTAACACGTCCCAGCTGTTGCAGAAATCATACGGGAATATACCTTCCCGAATGCACAATTGAAATTGCTAAGGATCATTAAAATGCATTCTAGTATGTTTTAATTCCTCCTCATTCAAGCCATTCACAAGGCTGTCTAGCGAGGATGTCATAAACTTGAAAGAATCCTAAAATCGAATGCTTAAGTCGCTCAACCTCCATATCAGGGCTGTAAAACGCTCATGATTTTGAGGAATAATGGTAAACGAGCCCTTGTTGACATGGCCCAATTCACGAATCAAAAACTGAATGTCATAATTCGCCAGATTGTGGAAAAAGACACTGATGAAACGAGGAGCTGGAAAGTTCAAGTTGCATTTACTATGCGCAGCTCCGCGAAACTCCCCCGTAAAGTGCGAGTGATCACGAACGGTGTCTTCAGCACTGATCAGTGGCTTTTCGCAAATATGGCATGTCGTGGCATGCTCATACTGTTGCTGCTGTTCTTGAGTTAGGCTCATTAGTACTGGGTGGTCCAGTAATCCCTGTACATGGTCGGCCAACTTGACAAGTTCATCCAAGAACCATATGGCACAATCTGGCCCCTCACGGTATTTGTAAACGGATTGTGTGGGATCATAGGCACACACTACATTAAATCCTATGGCAAAAGGTTCATGTTTTTGAATGGGTGTGGTTGAGCTAATGGTGGGATCTGGTTCACATCCCGCCATGGGTGTGGTGAGAGCTTCGAAATCTGCATATACCACATAGGGGACAGTGTCACGCTTGTGAATGTCTTTAAACTTTAACACAGCCTTGTCCCCTTGTGGCAATATCAGTCTCACTGCTTCCTGAGAAACGCAATCTACCCTATGACGTTCTAAAAGCGTAGGGGTTGTAAAATATTGCAGACAACGGTCACAAATATGTTTTTCACACTTTCTCTTAGACATTTGACTGCTTGGCCACTCAGGCTTTTAATGAGGCAATAGTGATTCACTTCTCCGTAAGACAGATATAAAAGATGAATGCGGTGTCGTTTCGGTTCTTTTGTTGCATAAAGAGGGCCCACAATCGCATCACCGTCAAGGCCATAGACCATGAACGAAAAGTCCTGGTTATCTTGTTCAAACCTATGGATCTCGGTTAAGTCCATGGGGAACGATACTCGAGTTAAATTTAAAGTTTATTTTAATTCATCGAACTTGGCCTTGTACATTCCAGGTCTATAACAATGCTGTTGTACTGGTTGCAAAAACGCAGCCGCAGAACACAGAAAGCAATCATTGTCATGATTCTTTATATTGACCACAGCTCTCCGACAGGCAATCGCTGGTGGTGTTTTAATATAGCTAGACCCAGCATTCAACGGGTTGAAATGACAAATGTTGATTTGTAGATGATGAATTTTGTCTAACGCTAAACCACTGGGTCCTTGTTGCAGTTTATCAAATTTTGATAGCAAGGCATTGACCACGTGGGTTTCATACCACTGTTCCAAATTATGGGCTATGAATAGCTCTTGCATTTTACTGCAAATATAAAATGTCTCTTTATGTTCCACGTCCTTCTTTTTATATATGAAATCGCACACCAGTTCTGTATTCACCTTTAAAGCCGTATGCAACCTTTGCGTTGTACAAATTTCAATTTTAAAAATTTCTAAACAAGATTCTAAAAATTATTTGGGAATCAAACTTTTTCTAACATTGACCATGCGGCCAGAGCACACACGCGATTTGAAACAACTGTTTAGGGGTTCCCAAGTTAAGCTATCGGTAGCAGTGGCAAAAGACATTATTTTGAAAGAACACTCTCACCTGAGTTTTCAGCTGTAGACTGTTGAACAATGGTCCCAAACACACACGTTCCTGGTTATCAACAGAGGTCAAGCGTTTTCCAACACTCTAAAAAGAAATAAAATGAACCACCATAAGTATATGAATTCCATATAGTTTATGTATTTCATAAACAAAAATAAATCAAACAGGTTATATATATAAAATCAAATCTCACCTTGGCGTGTAATGCTTTGCTTTATTCCCGTCTCGTGGGCTAGTATGGTAATGGTTTCCTCTTCTAGCTGTCTGTCTTTCTCTTTCTTTAATCTCTTTCCCACAGGCACACAACAGGTAGGCTATACACATTATCTACAATCAAATAAATAAACAATTAATTATAACTTTAACAATCAATAAATAATTACATGTAAATATATAAATCAATAAATATATAAATGAATAAATAAATACCTACCACACAACAAGGTTAAGTATTTTCCACCAACACCAAAACTGTTAAACAAGACCAGGGGTTTCACGCAACGCAATGTGTTCCAAGGTAGTCACCTAAGTGAGAGTGGAAATGATAAAGACATGTCTTTATATATGTTACGTTGCATGTGTAATCATTTTTTTTCTCACGCTCGAACGTTCTGTCATCATGCACGTGGACAGCCAACGTCCAAGGTGAACACCTGTGGCAGATCAAATTTCACATGAACTTGCATTTTGTCACGTACGAAGCAAACAGGATGTAACTTGTTTAGCGTACATGTCATCTCATACGTGTATGCATGCATTTCGCTCTTCCCTGCCACCACGATGGTCAGATTATTTCACCTTCAAGTGTCCTCGGCGTCTTTGTCATTTTCCATTGCACCTGTTGTCAAGTCAGATCAGCGCATTCCAATAAGCTAAAATGACATTCACCTCCTACTCCTCTGCAAGTTTGTTTTCTCTACTCGCTTCGACCAACATAGAACCAAGTTCTCATCACCGTTTACACGTTTAAGATCATCTTCGGGGGGTTAAATAGAGGAAAAACGCACCCTCGCTCTGTCATACACCGACCCATTGAAATATTGATTGTTCTTTTAAGCATAGCCACCGTGGTCAGCTATAGGTTCGTTGAAACACACACCCAGCAGTATCGTCTCTCTCAACCACCACGCTTTATGAACATTGTAAACAGGTATCGGTTAAGAAAAAAAATTTCAACATGTATGGCGTTTGGCCCTTTGTCAAAATGTCAAACATAGTTTCTAAAAGGGGGCGTGAGCCCGAGTCCTAGGACACCTCGTACACGTCTCTAGCGTTATTGGTTCGTGAGAAATCAGCAAAAATCACAAAAAACACTTGTTTACCCCAAAATCGAGTTTCCACAATTAAAAAAATATATAACGAGTGCTCTATAGCAGAGAGGACGTCACCCCGAGTCCTTGGACCCCTCGTGCACGCCTCTAGCATGATTGGTTCGCGAGATAGAGCAAAACGTCTAAAATCACGTTCCCCCCCCCCCCCCCCCCAAAAAAACATGTTTCCGACATTCCCGTAAAGAGCGCAACGAGACGAAAAAAGCGAATCCAAGCACGCCCTCCTAGCATGACTCCTTCCATTCCAAGGTCGCAGGGGCTGACAACTTCCTAAGTGGCCCAGCTCTCTCCAATTTACACTACTGTCAGGTTTTTGTCCTAGTGACTTGAAATTTATTTTGGTGGTAGAGGGCGTAGGGACCTTTCATTTACGTCAAATAAACTTTTTTGTATAATTCACAGTTTCCAAAATATGGGATTTTAAATATTCGAGTGTTTTGAAAAAAAACATAAAAAATAAAAAAGTTTTATTACAGAAAATAAAGGGCATAGAGACCTTTCGTTTGAGCTATAGCACAACATTCTATCATGTTTGTTTTTCAAATTATCGCCTATTTTCGAAAACAACAATTTTCAAAAAAAAAAACTATAATACGTGGTCCATAGGAAAGAGCATATCAGCCCGAGTCCAACGACACCTCATTTGTCAAAATCGGACCATGGGTTGGCCAGATATTAATGATTTAACATGGACGCCGCCCGAGCAACGCCGGGTGGCTTTAAACCCCTCTTACTCCCCTACTCCTTACTATGCGACACGTCGAAAGTATGAATATTTTCTGCATCAGTTTAAAAAGGCCTGGTTCTAATTTCCACTCTGTGGGAGATTCCTTTAAGTTATTGGGAATCACGCCAGTTCTGAAGAAGAACTGCCATTGCTTCCTTATCAGTTCTGAAAGCTGTGTGTATTTTGACAGCTTTTCAACATGTTTTGTAAGCATATTGCTACTGTCCGGGATTGCCACATCTATGAAGGTGGTGTGCCTCATGCATTTGTCAACAAGAACCAGATCAGGTCTGTTGTGAACGGCTGACTGGTCTGTCATACAGTACGATCTCAATACAACGTCAAGTTGTCATTTTCCAGGGGCATATTATTAATATTATTACATATTCATTTCACCACATCGGTAGGTGCACATCAACATATCGTCAGCTTATTTGCAAGACGGTATGGCAACTTCTTTTAGGGTGACACATTAATAAACGAGCGAACTATGGAACAGGTCTCCAAGATGACGGCCTTCTGCGTCATGATATGTACCTATTGTTGGCCACAGACCGAGGGATAAGAGCTGCCGAGTTCGGGAAAGGAAGAATTTAGTGTGTCTGCCAGACACGGAAAGTAAAGTAAGTATCATGATATGTAGACCAGGATGGATTCCCAATTTTTCTAGGTTGCGAGTCAATGATTTAGGGATGATTCCGGCAGAAGAGATAACTATGGGTAGCACCACTACACTTTCCTGTCGCCACATTTGCGGTATTTCCTATGTCAAGGGAAGATACTTGGTGATTTTCTTACAGCAGGTTTGTTGCAGATTATGGGAATTGGGTACTGCGATATCAATGAGAAAGGTTCTCTTCCGCACTTTGTCCACAAGAACTTTATCTGGCAGGTTCGCTGGTAGGGTTTTATCAGTAATAACTGATCGGTTCCATACAAACTTGTGAGTAGAATTTTCTAAAACGGCTTCAGGAACGTACTGATAGTATGGCAACGAATTTTTAGATAAGTGCGTTTGAGCAAAGTGTAGATGCATTATTTTAGCTACTTGGTTGTGACTTTCCATGTATTATTAATATTATTATTATTATTATGTTATTAGAGATTGAGTTTAGGATTTGTACTTGATCAATGCTATGTCGGATATACTGTACGTAACAGTGCCGTAGCTCTTATGAAAGATAGCCGCAGCAAGGCTGAATCCTGGTAATTTACATCTGGAGTGAAATTGGTTTTGATCTTCACAATGTGCTTCCTGTAACAACACTACATCTAGTTGACCAATTTTGAGAGGTAATTGCTCCTTGGTCGACTTATGCCCTCAACATTAAGTTGGAGTATTTGAAATCAGGACCTATGTTCTTTGCTGATGCGTAGTTCTGAAAAGAACCGTTTGGATTATGTTCCATGATCTTCTAATTGCTGGGATATCCTGAAGCAGAGCTTTAGACGGTTGGTTGCTTCCTCAGTTTAGGGACTGCGACAACGCGGTCATGTAGCCCCGTGTACTTTGGGTGTGTGTAGAATCTGTCTGATAACCGGTGTTAATTGTGATGGCTGCGTTAGTGTGTGTTATCTGTTTTTAATTCAAGTAAGGACTGCAGACATTCAATTTTCATGTAGTTACTACTTTTGCTACCAAACGCCACCGTCAACGACAACTAGTTCTGAACTTTGCTACTAGATGCCACCGCAGTCGACTCCTGGCGACGAACGTTGTAACCTAAGAGCGTTAGTCAAATCTGACCTAAAATTTAGCTTGGTTGGTTGGTTCCTCATTTTAGGGGCTGCGACAACGCGGTCATGTAGCCCCGAGTAATTTGGGTGTGTGTAGAATCTGTCCGATAACCGGTGTTAATTGTGATGTCTGTATTAGTGTGTGTTATCTGTTTTCAATTCAAGTAAGAACTGCAGACATTGAATTTTTTCAAGTAGTTCTAACTTTTGTCGCCAAACGCCACCGTCAACGACTACTAGTTCAGAACTGGTTACCAGATGCCATCGTAGTCGGTTCCTGGCGACGACTGTCGGATCCTAAGAGCGTTTATCAAATGTTTAACCTAACCTACAATTTAGCTTCACACAGGTGTAATTAGTGGAAGGATGCCATAAATCTATGACATGGGACCGCCGGCTTTATTCCCCTCCGAAGGAAGGCATACTGAGGGATTTTTAACGCTCTTAAAAAATCCGACGGCTTCGGCCGGGTTTGAAACCGCGATCTTGGGCATAGAAGCTCAGCATGCTACCAACTACGTCACCGAAGCCGCCATATTTTAGCTTCACACCAGTGTACTTAGTAGAAGGTTCTTTTACATGCCATAAATCTATGACATGGTACCGCCGGCTTTACTTCCCCTCTGAAGGAATGCATACTGAGGGATTTTAACGCTCTTAAAAAATCCGACGTCTTCGGCCGGGTTTGAAACCGCGATCTTGGGCATAGAAGCTCAGCATGCTACCTACTACGTCACCGAAGCCGCCATATTTTAGCTTAACACCAGTGTATTTAGTAGAAGGTTCTTTTACATGCCATAAATCTATGACATGGTACCGCCGGCTTTACTTCCCCTCTGAAGGAATGCATACTGAGGGATTTTAACGCTCTTAAAAAATCCGACGTCTTCGGCCGGGTTTGAAACCGCGATCTTGGGCATAGAAGCTCAATGCTACCAATTACGCCACCGAAGCCGCCGCAGAGCTTTAGGTCCAGCAGCCAATACTGTTGCTTACTTAGCACCACTCGGCAGACACGTGTAGGACATGATGATGATGATAATTGTTGTTTTCAGGGGCCTAACATCTAGGATATCGGCCCGTAATGGTTCGTGTGATCGTGAAGATGATAATGAAATGTAAACTAAAACTAAAACTAACTATGAACTTACAGTATATACTAGAAGAAGAAATGGAAAACAAAAGGAGAAAGAGGCAAATAAAGGACAGGAGGAAAAGAAATGCCCTCAATCCTCGAAGAACGCGGGTTGAGGGACTTGGAAGGAAGGAGAGCCATAAAAGGCAGATAGGAAAGTGAAAGAGAAGAGGGTCCTCCCCACAGAGAATGGATAAAACGGGGAAAGCCGGACCCAGCTCAGGAATCCTTCGGGGTCACCTACTCCCGAACTCACCAGTCGTGAGCTCCTGAGGGTGTAGCAATATCCAGGGTGCACCACATGTGGTGGGGCTACATACACCGTGCCTCCTTGTGGGCCTTGAGCAGAAGGCAGGAGAAAACAGGAAAAAAAAAAGAAGGCTGACCCTTCGCAGAAGGAGGGTTTCAGAAAAGATCAGACAAGGGCAATTAAGGCGGGAAAGGAAGAGACTCCCTAGGCCTCGGATACCCTAATAACGTCGGGGTCGGAAGAGAACAAGAGTTGACCAAGTGAGGCTGACGGGAAAGAAGACGGAGAGGAGCCTGGCACAAGTTCGTGGAAGCAATGCCGGACTCAGTTGGGGACCCGTGGTCGCCAACCCACGTCCCACTAGATGTGAGCCCCTGGGGGGATGTGTAGGATATTTAATGGTTGTACAGTACCTATGGAAAAATGCGTAAACATTAAACATTATGACCTTGGTAATAATTAACTTCCGTGTTGACTGATAGTACTATGCTATTACTGACAGCAGTGGCTACGCTGGCTAAAGCGCAGCGATAGGCCGTGGGGCCAAGCTCTCTGCTGACTCGGTAGACGCGTGGGTTCGAGTCCCATCGTCGGCCGTCCTTGAAATGGTTTTCTGTGGTTTCCCATTTTCAACACCAGGCAAATGCTGGGATGGTACCTTCTGACAGGCCACGACCGCTTCCTTCTACATCCTAGCCCAGTTTCATTCATCTTCATCCATCCATCTCTCATCCCGACGCGCAGGTACCCCCACGGGTGTCGTCTAGAAATACCTGCACTCGGCCTCTCAGGAGGCCACACGACAACTACAACAAAACTATGCTATTCAAAACCGCCTTGTCAAACACTAGATAATGTGGTTTAATCCCTGCTTATACGTACGAGTACATACTTCGGTGTTCAATCATGATGAACTTTAGTGTGGTTTAATATTACCAGATGTAATATGCCAATATAATCAACTTTAATTTTAGGGTTAAACCACATCAATTTGGTGTAGACCGCCGTATCCATTAAGGTTGATTATATAGGCATATTATAAATAAAAATATAATAATAAACCACACTGAAGTTGATCGTGATATAGCTGGAAGATACATCATATAGCAGCGGCGTGCGATTCACAATAACCTACCTTATTCTGCCTACATTTATCTTCATTCTATTATTACTTATTCATATGTTTTCTAATTCTTTTTGTGAGCTTTCTTTTATTTAAATTTCATAGTGTTTATTAACGATATCCAGCCGGCCCAGTGGTGTTGGGGTAGCGCGTCTGCCTCTCACCAGGAGGCCCTGGGTTCGATTCCCGGCTCTGTCAGGGATTTTAGAAAATGATGTGAGGGCTGGAACGGGGTGCACTCAGCCTCGTGAGGACAATTGAGTAGCTGTCTGACAGTGAGGCAGCGTCCTGATCACGAAAACTAAGACTAACGGCCGAGGGGACCCGATGCGCTGATCACGTGTCACCCCAATATCTGCGGTCCAAATGGCTGAGCAGCGGTCGCTTGGTAGACCTAGACCCTTCACGGACTGTAGTGCCACGGGTTATTATTATATTTTTAGCCTACTTTTCACATTTTGCAAAAATGAGGAAAAAGTAGTCTTATGAGATCGATCCGGGAAAATGTGTGTCTGTCTGTCTGTCTGCCTGTCTGTCTGTCTGTCTGTCTGCCTGTCTGTCCTACTGTCTGTCTGTCTGGCTGTGTGTGTGTCCCCCCCCCCTATCTACTCCTAAACGGCTGCAGCAATCAAAACCAAATTTAGTATGAGTAAAGATGTGCACCGGAATAGCTCACGTCCATATTTGAAAATGATGTCAGTGCTACCAACTGCTGAAAAAACGCACTAGAAATTTGAGCTCCATGTTGGATATCTTGCAAGGTATGCATGGGAGCTATTCCAAAATTGGCACACATGTAGACAATACTATTTCAGTTTAATTTCCAGGAGGCCAACTATGACAGTGTTGCCAAAATAATTTTAAGCCTTCTGATAGGTCCAATGTTTAAATGCATATAACTTCTACACTATCAATTGGATTTCAACCAAATTTTGTATGTAATATCTGTACATAAACAGATATGACTGAGCGTATTCTTAAGAGCCACCAGGGCTGCCAACTGTTAATAATTGCTCTCTCTATTTTTTTATCCAAATACCAATATATCAGAAAGTATGCAAGCCAACAGCTTTAAACTATGCACACGTATATTCTGACATTTTATATTAATTTGGAGTAACTTATATACGTCAGTTCTACCAACATGATTATAAGCCTGCTGATAGTACCAATTTTTAAATACATGTATCTTCTATACTATCACTTGGATTTCAACCAAATTTCGTATGTGATATGTGTACCATAACAGATATGACTATAAGTATTTTTAAGAGCAATCAGGGCTGCCAACTGTTAATAAATGCTGTCTATATTCTTTTTACCCTAATACCAATATATCAGAAAGTATGCAAGCCAACAGCTCTATACTTTGCACACGTATAGCATCTGACATTCTAGATTAATTTGGAGTACCGTAATTAATACAAGGCAGTGCTGCCAACATGATTCTATGCCTGCTGATATGTCCAATTTTAAAATACATGTAACTTCTATACTAACAAATGGATTTCATCCAAAATTGGCACAACAAGATATCATAATAATTCAGATTATTTCTGACCAGCACACGCATGGTATTGTTGGCAATATGCTTTTACGCGTGCTGATAGATCCAGTGTCTAACTGCATGTAACGTCCATTGGACTTCAACCAAATTTTGTATTCTGTACCTTAAGAGGTGGAACTAAGAATATATTCAGTCACCAGGGCTGCCAACTGTAGTGCTCTATTAGGCTACATTATACCAGGTATATTTTGAACTAATTAGATATTTATATATTACCAACTTAATTTCGTCATTATTCTAGATAGGTTCATATAATGTAGAATAATCATTGGCATGAAAAGTAGGCTGTATAGTTCTTCACGGAACTTCTTGTTATCTATTATTTTGTAAAGATATCCATTTTCTCTTTTATTTTTTAAACTAATTTTTAAGATTATTTTAATTCAATCTACCCTGACGAGGGTGTCATTGAACACCGAGACATGTACGTATTGATACGTGCTACCCCTAGTAGCAAGTTCGTTAATTGGATCAAAGTAAGTAAAGCACAACACAAATGGTCCTTTAAAGAAATATTAGTTTTATTGCAGGTCAGAAAGTTACACCACACAATAAGCAAATAGAAACAATTAGCTGTCTTCCTCAAGTTTGCTCCCTTATGGAGAACACTCACACTTTCACTTGCTCACGCAGTTAATCCCTCACTAATGAGACCGGTTTCCTCGCTAGAAATAACAACAACTCTTCCTAGAGTTCACAAGCGACAGACTGACACTCACTGTTCTTGAATACTACACACTGTTTCGCAATTTCACACGTCACCGCATTACCTCTTTCGCACAGGTATAAACACATTCACTGACACTGGCCAGGGTCGCTCTTTATATATCGGGGCTGGCGACTCACAGATGTTTCTAGAGTAGACCAGGGTTCACACCTTCTCGAGATTTCCAATACTAGGCGAGCCACGAACCTTCTGGACCATGTCCTTGTTCTTGCAGCCCCGTTGCGTAAAGCGCTGGTAACACGCAGTCAGGGATAGCCTGGGGCGGCCTGAGTCACGCGTGAGGCAACGAAGCTGTCTAGCACTCGTAACAGTATAATCAGTAATGAAATTACATTCTTTAGTGTTTGACGAGGTGGTTTTAAATAACATTGTACCTACGGACGTCAATCAACGATTATCTCCCATCCAAGACCTACACATTGCCACCGATGATGCTGTCAACTGGCTGAATACCCTGGACATTTTGTAGTAAATGCTCCAACTGTTACGGTACCTTCAATCTACTTTGTAAATATTGTATATATTTTAACCCTTTGTTATCTGTTTGTTTTCAATACTTTTCCACAATATACCCTCATATTTCCATACGAAATAAATTAATTATTATAATCTTGAGTGACCGACCGGCTTAACTTCGAATATTACCACACCAGGACAAGACTCTGCGCTATGTACAACACGTATACAAATCAACCAGCATGGGGTGAACTTATCATACGTATGGGAAGCCCACTTACATGGGTAGGAGCGATCATCCTTTCAAGTTAAGGGCCGACCTCAGCGAAAAAATTATGGTAAATATTATTTTGTAAACCGTGCCATTGATAGCTGGAACTCTCTACCTGCCGCATTCTCAGAGCATTTTCCCAAACATATAGGTGTGTTTAAGAAAAGACTGACTATTTGTGTAAATACTCCAGTTTAATTCTTATTGAATTGTTATGTATAATTATTTATTTGTTATGTATATCCGATTTGCCACCGGGTGGCACACCCCCAATTGCAAATAAATGAATGAATGAATGAATGAATGTAGGAATTAGAAATCGAATAAATTCGAAATCATCTGCCAGCCGTCCATGAAATGTATACCCGTAATTTCCCACATTTATCCGCAAGCTAATACCATAACAACACCTAAATAAAGGCCACGGACACCTCCGGAACTCCTTGCCAAGTTTCTTTAATAGAAATAGCACATTATTCTTCGCCTTCTGATCTGAACTCGTTACTAATGTTGGCAACAGTGTTTGGGAGTCACTACGATGGATGAGTCACTTCACACCTGTACGTTAATGCCTTTGTTATTGTGGTAGCCATGACATTGACTGATCACTGTCACTAATGTTGGCAGCAGTGTTTGAGAGTCACAAGAATGAATGAAATGTAAATTAAGGCTTTCACGGCCCGGATTATTATTGATATTATCCATATCTTTGGGATTATGCCGTGTGAAATAATAAAAAGATTAAAATGCCTATACGTTTCTTGAGGGACCTGGCATCCTTTTTCAAAGGCATTATTATCATGTTAATCTTTTTATTACTTCACACGGCATAATCCCAAAAATATGTATAATAATATGTATAATAAAATATGTATAATAACAAGTAGTTTCGTGAAGAACTATACGGCCTATTTTCATATATCCCACTTATGTTAATTGCCATTATCAACATACAAAATATCAGTTTGATTGCTGTAATGCATTCATAGATATTGAGAACCGACTAAATATTTCGGATGGTCGCCATGTTGGATTTTATATATGTAGGTCCTAGAGTTATGTACTGTTACATGAAGATTATTGTGTACGTGTAGCATTCAAACTTCAATCGCATGATTAGGACACAAGAAGTAAAAACGAGATTTAAAAATTTCGCACAGCTGCCATCTTGTGGTTATGGAAACAATTGAAATAAATTAGATGCCAGTGGATTAACATTCGTATAAGGATTTACTGTTTCAAGTTTCACTACACTCGGATGGTTAAATTGCGAGAAACGTCCATGTGAATAATTATTCTTCGCGTCGCCGCCATGTTGGATTTGTGATCACCAGGTTATTTAAAATCCTATAGGTGAACTTAAGTTCATAGCCCCTATGAACATAAAAAAAATCAGTTTGATTGCTATAAGAGATTCGTAGATATTCAGAGCCGTCTAAGTATTTCGGATGGTCGCCATGTTGGATTGTTAAATGTATAGGCCATAGAGTCATGTACCATTAAAGGAAAATTATTGCGTAGGTTCATTATTCAAACTTTCACTTCGATCGCATGATTACGACACGAGAAATAAAAACTTAATTTTAAAATTGGCACAGCCGCCATCTTAAGTTTATGTAAACAATTGAACTAAATTAGACACCAGTGCATTACAATGTGTATAAACATTTCCTGTGCCAGATTTCATTGCGTTTGGAACATTAAATCACGAGAAAGGTCTATTTAAAATTTTCAAATTCGCTTGGACGCCATGTTCCTTTTGTAGTTAACCGGTTTTTGAAAGTCTTACAGATGAACTTCCAGTAGTGCCCTTCATCTCCGTACAAAATTTCAGGGTGATTCCGCTAATAGTTTCCGAGATATTGAATGTCGGTGAAATATTTCGCACATCCACCATCTTGTGGTTATGTAAACAATTCAACGAAGTTAGATGTCGGTGCGTTACAATGTGTATAAACATATACTGTACCAAGTTGTATTGCGTTTGGTTGGTTAAATCGCGAGAAACGTCTATTTAAATGTCGCAAATTCGCGTGGCCGCCATGTTGGTTTTGTAGTTATCAGTTTTTCAAAAGTCACATACTGTAGGCGAACTTCTAGTAGTTCCCTTTTATCACCGTAAAAAATTCCAGGGTGATATCGGGAATAGTTACGGAGATATTGAATGGTGGTGAAATATTTCGCACAGCCGCCATGTTGGATTGGCGATACGTAACAAAATTTGAAGGGCACGGTCGGGTTCGCCAGGAATAGTGCTATGAACTTACCGAGTTTCATTGAAATCGCTCCAGCCGTTTAGAAGTTATTAGGACACACACACACCTCACACACACACACACGGACAAAAGGTGATCTCATAAGCCTATTTTTTTTTTTCTTTCAAAATTGAAAATAGGCTAAAAATGAATGAATTGCTTCACACATGCACGTTAATGTCATTATTGGTAGCCTTGACAATGACGGATCACTGTCACTAATGTTGGCAACAGTGTTTGAGATCCACAAGGATGGATGAGTTACATCACACCTGTACGTTAATGCCATTGTTGGTAGCCTTGACAATGACTGATCTCTGTCACTAATGTTGGCAGCAGTGCTTGAGAGTCACAAGTATGGATGAGTTACTTCACACCTGTATAAATGTCATTGGCATTGTTGGTAGCCATGACAATGACAGATCACTGCCAGTAATAATGGCAACAGTGTTTGAGAGTCACAAGTATGGATGAGTTATTCCACACCTGTACGTTAATGTCATTGGCATTGTGGTAGCCATGACAATGACAGATCACTGCCAGTAATAATGGCAACAGTGTTTGAGAGTCACAAGTATGGATGAGTTATTCCACACCTGTACGTTAATGTCATTGCCATTGTGGTATCCATGACAATGACAGATCACTGTATTATTCTTCACTTTCTGATCTAAACTTTTATGACGTGTGTAATTGATAAAGCGGGTTACTTTATGTGGGTGTGAGGGTTATCTCGGTATATGACAACCCGTATTGTAGGCGCTAACACATCTGCCAATCTCAATCAACACCCACACCTGCTCATTTCCGCGGAAACCAGACTGTAATACACTCATGAACCCGTAATATAATATTGCGTCAATACAGAACGTATATAGACTCCCTGAAATTATTGTTGAGAATAGCTTCCCTTCTTCATATCTGCCAAGTAAGAATTTTAAATGGGACCACAGTCAGGTTTCAAATTTGAATATCCTGTATTCGGTTTCGAATCCCAAATATGATCTAATTTGGATTTGATTTTGATTTAACGAGTACGGTCATTTTGAATTTATCTAAAGGATTTACGAAGAAGGCTAATTATAATTAGATAATTATCTAGAGGATTTAATATATATATACCTACCTGCAGGATATCCAATGTATAGGGGATGTCTCATAAGTAATGTCGTTTTTTTTAAGAAAATTTTATTTGGAATGTTTTCTGACAAGAAATTAAACTATTCTTCAAAGTAGAGACCAACATATTCTACGGTCTTGAGCCACATTTTAGCGTGGTTTCATATCCCGCGACGGCATCAGTCTCTGGGTTTTGATGCGAAAAATTCGGCGAGACCCACTTCCACAGCTTCAATGTTTTCGAAATTACTCCCACGCAAAAAATGGGCCATGAATCGAAAAAGATGGTAATCTGAAGGCGCAAGATCAGGGCTGTATGCTGGCTGTGGTAGCAGTTCGACTCCTCCCTCATGGTTGTTCGTGCAGTATGAGGTCTCGCATTGTCCTGCTGCAAGAGAACTCTATTTCGCTTTAGATCATTACTCACAGACGTGCAGTTCTCAACCGCCCAACACATTAGACAACCCAATACACTATGCTGGGTATTTCCGACTCAATTTCATGAACTCGTTCCAGTTGTTGAGAATTAAGATCCGCATTAATTGCACCCCTGTTTGGAACAAACTCCCAGAGAATCACTCCTTCAAAATTCCACCGGACACACATCACATTTTAACAATGACTTGGGCAAGTTGTCGGGGACTGAGCCACTGTGTCGAGGCGTCAGCGTTGCGGTAATAGACCCATTTTGCATCACATGTGACAATACTCCTGATAAATGTATCATCCGTGAGGTTACCGATAAGCTGACGACAGATACCTTCTGTTTGATTTTCCAAGTTCGTAATCTGGCGATTTATGGTATATTTTATTGATACATTCTCGCAATATACACAATTCTAGTCATGGCCTCCTGTAAATAGCATTGGCGAACCAAAGACAACCAATTCTATCTTATGAAACACCAAACTTAAAAAACGACATTACTTATGAGTAGGGTTAGGAAGTTTAAGACCTAATGAACTACAAAATATGCAAGCAAATATGCCCTAAAAACTAGCTAAATATGACCTAAAAACTATAAAATATGTCGTAAAAAAACTATGAAATATGACAAATATACCAAAACGTGATCAGCGATAATACACCAGACACATTTAATCATACAAACTGACAGAGAGCTACAGTACATAAAATTTTTCTACATTCATTCGGTATCATAGCCTTGAGATGCAGTTCTTGCTCGGTTCATTTACTACACTATTCGGAAATCCTGTGTTTGAAACTCTTCGCACGTACAGTACATTGTAAGTGACTTTCAACATGGGTTCATGCCTAAAAGATCAACAGTAACTAATCTAATGGAGTTTACTCACAAAGTATCAGCAGCAATGGACAAAGGAAGTCAAGTTGATGTAATTTATACAGATTATGCGAAGGCATTCGATAAGGTAGATCATGATATCCTCTTAAATAAGTTAGCATATTATGGTTTCTCCTACAATTTGCTGAAGTTGTTCACCTCATATCTCAGTGAACGAAAACAGTTTGTTGCTTGCAATGGATGTGAATCCTATTCATACTATGCCCAATCAGGCGTCCCACAAGGTTCAAACCTAGGCCCTCTATTATTCTTGCTGCTTATCAATGATCTTACAAGGTGTATTAAATATTCAAACGTTTTGTTATTCGCGGACGATGTCAACATTTTTAGAAATATTCAGACAGAGCAGGACTGTCAATTACTACAAGAAGATCTCAATAATGTGGCATACTGGAGTAAATTAAATCGCTTGAACCTTAACATAAAGAAATGCTCAGTTATGAAGTTTACTAGAAACAAATTCCAGGTGATGTTTCGGTACCGGATATTGGATGCGTATCTCACTATTAACAATTCTATCAAAGACCTAGGAGTCCATTTTGATTCAAAGCTAACATTTTCATTGCACACTCATGAAATGGTAGCTAGTGCTTATAAAATGCTAGGCTTTATAAGAAGAAATTCTAAAGATTTCGTCAACCCAAAAAGTATAAAATTATTGTTCAATTATTTTGTTAGAAGCAGATTAGAATATGCATCCAGCATCTGGAATCCCTGGTACTTGAACCACATTAGTGAAATTGAAATGGTTCAGAATAAATTCCTAAGATATCTTCAGTATAAAATGACGGGTATTTATCCGAAATATGATAGCTATGGAAATCTTCTAAGTTACCTCAATTATACATCTCTGGTTAACAGACGAAAAAATGCAATTCTTGTTTTTGTCTTCAGAGTATTCAATAACCTTTTGTATAGTCCGTATTTAGTATCACAATTTAATTTACGTGTCCCACCTCCCTCAACTCGACCTAAGTTTATTACATTTTACTGCCCAAGAACTAGAACTGAACAGCATAAACATTCCCCAATAATAAGTGCTATTCAATTATACAATGAACATTCAATAGCAAACAACCTCGACTTATTCAGTTACACATACAGTATAGTTCCTTTGTTTCTGCCTGCTGTGCGATCACATGAACTCGTACATTCCACCTACCAATTACCTGCACAGAATTATTATATTTTCGTATTTAGTTGTAGAATTAATTTGCATTACAATCTCAGCATTATGTCTGTCAATTATATTATAATTTGATAGAATTGTGTAACCAAATGTAAATGTGTTTCTTTTTATTAGGCATATGCCTGTTAGAGGCACAATAAATCCAAATAAATAAATAAATAAATAAATAAATAACACGTACCTTGTTAACGACGCCTAAATTTAAACACAAATGCTGAAATTATAACCAAATATGACCTTATATTCCTGAAATATGACCAAATATGACCAAAGCAATAAAATGGCCAAAATATGCATTTATAGGCAACATCAAATTGCTTTAAACGAGGTCAGGGACCCGTCATTCAAACTTATTTTTCACATTTCGGTTAAAATGAGCTCAGGAAAAAAATATGACTTTTCCTTAACATCCGAACCTTACTTATGAGACATCCTAACACAATGAAACCTCTTTAAAAGACCACCCCTATTAAAGACCGATTTTTCTTGGAACCTATTTAAAACCTCATAAGGTCAATGTATTTGTTACCTCTATTTAAGGACCACCCCTCTCCTCGACCAAAGACCAGGCATTTTCTCAATCTGACCTCTTTCAGAAGACCACTTCTCGTCTGCCTTCTCATTGGAGATGGTGATGAGGGTGATGATGTAAACAATGATTTTATTGACACAAAACTGCATCAGCATACAATGTCATGTTATGTAAAGTATAACAAATACAACAAGTAGTTCCGTGAAGAACTATTCAGCCTATTTTCATATATCCTACTTACGTTAATTGCCACTATCAACATACACAATTTCTGTTTGATTGCTGTAATAGATTCGTAGATATTAAGAACCGACTAAATATTTCGGATGGTTGGATTTTATATATGTAGGTCCTAGAGTTATGTACTGTTACATGCAGATTATTGTGAACGTGTAGTATTCAAACTTCAATCGCATAATTAGGACACAAGAAAAAACAAGGAGATTTTAAAATTTTTCACAGCTGCCATCTTGAGGTTATGGAAACAATTGAAATAAATTAGATGCCAGTGGATTAACATTCGTATAAGGATTTACTGTACCAAGTTTCACTGCACTCGATGGTTAAATTGCGAGAAACGTCCATGTGAATATTTATAATTCGCGCCACCGCCATGTTGAATTAGTGATCAGCAGGTCATTTAAAGTCCTAT
Source organism: Meconema thalassinum (assembly GCA_946902985.2). Lineage (NCBI taxonomy): Eukaryota > Metazoa > Arthropoda > Insecta > Orthoptera > Tettigoniidae > Meconema > Meconema thalassinum. The sequence continues at coordinate 170,924,366 of OX336396.1, forward strand.
AGGTGAACTTAAGTTCATAGCCCCTATGAACATTAAAAAATGCAGTTTGATTGCTAAAATAGATTCGTAGATATTCAGTATCGTCTAAGTATTTCGGATGGTCGCCATGTTGGATTGTTAAATGTATAGGCCATAGAGTCATGTACCATTAAAGGAAAATTATTGCGTAGGTTCATTATACAAACTTTCACTTCGATCGCATGACTACATCACAAGAAATAAAAACTTAATTTTAAAATTCGCACTGCCGCCATCTTGAGGTTATGTAAACAATTGAACTAAATTAGATACCAGTGGATTACAATGTGTATAAATATTTCCTGTACCAGGTTTCAGTGCGCTTGGAACATTAAATCGCGAGAAAGGTCTATTTAAAATTTTCAAATTCGCTTGGCCGCCATGTTCGTTTTGTAGTTAACCGGTTTTTGAAAGTCTTATAGATGGACTTCCAGTAGTGCCCTTTATCTCCGTACAAAATTTTAGGGAGATACCGCTAATTGTTTCAGAGATATAGAATGCCGGTGAAATATTTCGCACATCCGCCATCTTGTGATTATGTAAACAATTGAACGAAGTTAGATGTCGGTGCATTACAATGTATATAAACATATACTGTACCAAGTTTCATTGCGTTTGGTTGGTCAAATCACGAGAAACGTCTATTTAAAAGTCGCAAATTCGCTTGGCCTCCATGTTGGTTTTGTAGTTACCAGGTTTTCAAAAGTCACATAAGTGAACTTATAGTAGTTCCCTCTATCACCATATATAATGTCAGGGTAATATCGGTAATAGTTTCGGAGATATTGAATGCTGGTGAAATATTTCGCACAGCCGCCATGTTGGATTGGTGAGTCGTAACAAAATTTGAAGGGCACGGTCGAGGTCGCCGGGAATAGTGCTATGAACTTTCCGAGTTTCATTGAAATCGCTCCTGCCGTTTAGATTTTATTAGGGGGGGACACACGCACGAATCACACACACACACACACGCACACACACACGGACAAAATGTGATCTCATAAGCCTATTTTTTCAAAATTGAAAATAGGCTAAAAACCGCTCTCCTAGAAGATTGTTCGAACCCAGAACAAATTAATTAACTTTCGAACTCACTCAGAGATATTCTAGAAAGTGAAATTGTTAAACAGTGTGCTATTCTGAAACAGAGATCAATTCGTGACTTTTTTTAAATGACAGAGCTCATAAAATAACTAATTGTAATTAATTTGTACTAAATGTGAAGCAATGCAGATAAATTGTAATCACGTATGTGTTCCAACTGTACTTTATTAATATTGCAGTATAAAATTATTTTTAATGCCTACCCCTATTAAGAGACCGCCCCTCTAAAAGTCCAGTTTCCATGGAACCGTCACTGGTCTCTTAATATAGGTTTCACTGTACTCTCCTAGGCATTTAGAGAATTTCAGTTGTACTTACCTAGAGGATTGCTAAAGTACTTGTCTCGAGGGTTTCCAAAGTGCTCACCAACAGGATGCCCTCGTGCATACCGCAGTGCTGCTACCCCTATATTTGGCTACGTACATCCAAAGTGAATAACAGTTGATTTATGTTTTATTAAGGGCTGTTTGCTTTCTACACCCCCATTAAAGCCTAGCACACCAGTTTCCTCCAAGCAAGTATATTGACGTTACACTCAAGGGAAATAATCAAGTTACTACACTCAGACCATAAATAAACTCAGAAGGGACGTTTCTGAGGTAGTGTTCCGGGCGAATCACTTACATATAGATTGCCTAATGTGTTGGGCGGTTGAGAACTGTAAGTCTGTGAGTAATAGTCTGGAGCGAGACACCTTAAATAACATAATAATTCGAATAGTAATCATAATATAAATAATAAGAATAATGCGACTAATAATAATACTCATATTATAAATAGGGATCATAATAATGATAATATAATACAAATAATAACTATTTTTCGCTTCATAATCAGTTTACCCTCCAGGTAGGCTTTTCCCACGGACTCAGCGAGGGATCCCACCTTTTACCGCCTGTACGGGCAGTGTCCTGGACATCCTTGACATCGAGTTGGGGGACAAAACTGGGGAGGTGGGACTAGTGCCTCGAACAGACAGCCTCACCTGCAAAGACAAGGAAGAGGGAAGGAGGCAGCCGTGGCCTGACGGAAGGTACTATCCCGGCATTTGCCCGAAGACGAAGTGGGAAAACACGGAAAACCACTTCGAAGATGGCTAAGGTGAAAATTGAACCCCCTCTACCCATTTGGACCACCAGAGGCTGAGTAGACCCCGTTCCAGTCCTCATACCACTTTTCAAATTTCGTGACAGAGCCGGGAATCGAACCTGGGACATTCTGGGTGGCAGCTAAGAACGCTAACCACTATACCATGGAGGCGACATAATAACTATAATAATAATAATAATAATACGCATACTGTGCCCGTTTCTCGGATATGAGATTGGATGGCCCGACTAAAGACATCACATTCCCCACCGAGAAATAAACACAATTAAGTAAAACCTCGTAGATAGGAGATAGTTTGATTAAAAGTTAAGTAAAACAACTAGCGCCGAGAGGATGATGCGTAATGAAAAATGCAGGATCCTACAGTTAGTGATCCAGGGGAAGATCTCAGGGCAGCAGAGATCCAACCGAAGAAGAACCTCATGGCTGAAGAACCTCAGGGACTGGTATGAGATGACCACAACGACCCTTTTCAGTGTGGCAGACTCGAAGAATAGAGTAGCTATGACGACCGCCAACCTTCGATAGAAGATGGCATGGCGGAGAAGAAGAAAATACGTAACTGTTCGTAAGAGTTATTATTAAGGATAAGTGCGCATAATGTGTATTACACTAAAATTATTTACAAAATTCTGTTATTGACGACAACCTCTTAGTACACAGAAGAACGTGAATATGCCTACAATAGAAATCTATGGCACCACGTTGCTAAAGCACATGTCCAAAAGTTGGATTTTATCCCACCTCTGCTAAAAAGTTCAAAACCGTCCTAACAATGTGAAATCTGCAACATGAATTTTAGTTATGAACAGAACATAAAACGCCCCGAACGAGACGATCATGGAGAGCGATCAGCTGGGACGAAAACATGGGAGTGCAGCTGTGTAATCATCGAGCCACCTCAGAAAATTGTTTATTTGAACATTTAAAATCAGTGCATGATGCATGAATGACTTGTAAAATTTGAAGAACTACAGTTCAGCAGCTGTTCTTCACGAAAGCCATTCGGCTCTCTCCGCTGTTGTTCACTGACTCGAAGCCATGATGTTCTCTATCTGGAACGAGATATCTATCACAAGTCATTTCACACAATTTACAAATACACTCAGGCCTGGACTCATGGAGCACCTCAGTTTCGCAAATCTTATGGTGGAACCCGTGCACCGTGAATCGGGTTACCCTGTGTCTTAGTTCATAGGCAGTGCCCATCCATTCTGCTGACATCATGGCCTTCGAGGAATAGAAATCAATTGAGATCTCCTTCTTCTTGGCATGTAGTTCATTTAGGACATGGTTGTATGGTCTTTTGGATGGTAGTTGGTGAACCATTCGGAGTTCTTATATAAAGAAAGGTTCCCCTGCTAGCTCGTATGTCAGCTTCATGAGGGTGGTTTTTTTTTTTTTTTTTTTTTTTTTTTTTTTTTTTTTTTTTTTTTTTAGAATAAGGCTTTTACTTTCTCTAAATCTTTCAGGTTACTTTTGCTTAATTTATCCACGTTGCAATAGGTGTAATTTTGCTCTGAAAAGTCTCAGAGCTGAAAGCAAAGACATCTCTTTAAGATTACTAATGTCATTCATTGATCTGACAGCACATATCACCTTAGCTTCAACGTGACGTGTAATACCGATCGTGACCTACGGAATTGAGTTATTTTGGGATCTCATGAATGAAAACAACCTCAAGAAAATTGAGAAAGTTAAATCGACTTTTTTTAAGAACATTCTTTGTATATCTAGATACACACCCTCCAGGCTGACTTATGAGCTTACTAGCGAACCTTTTCTAATAGAGCAGCTCCGGATGAAGATGTTATTAGCGTACACAGGGGTCTATCAGAAAAGCGTGAGGCAATTTGGATGGAATTTTAGTGAAATGAAGCGATGTTGAACCCAGAGTGCAAAGGACCAGATTATGAATTGCGTCACACCTGGACACGCTACGCAGTGCACGGATTCCACTTCAGAGTGTGCGTGAGACCAACTTACCACACTCCAGATGAAGAGTGTATTTGTAAGATGTGTGGGAAGCATTGTGCAAGATGTCATGCACTATGTTGTGAACGACGGTTATCACTAAAGATTTTGAGCAATGACCAAGAACTGTAGATGAGGGTTGTGGATAGTCAATTTTATGTTTTATTTCTTGCACATTGTGCGCAATAAAATTATTATTAATATTATTATTAAATATTTTCCCTTGTATTTGGAGAGTTATAGTTATAGCAGTTGGTAGCACACTCGTCTTAGCCTATCCATCTCTAGAAACACTAATTAGTCCCCTGTTCGTTTAGGCTGTCATCTTGATACTGTACATTTCCAGAGTGTTTTGTCTCTCATGGCCCAGATTCAAAAGTTGTAGCTCTGATCGTAACATATTTCAATTAAGCCACTGACGCTTGCACGAAGGAAGTGTAATATGGTGTAATGTTGTTATCACTTAATATCTCTCCCTTTCATAAAGGTTCGTATGGCAGTATAATGTCTTATAATGAGGTAAATACAATGTCCCATTCAAATGTCATACAACCATTCAGTTTGTGTGACGTCACCGCAATGTTTAAACTTTGCATGTCACGTTTTAAACAATCATTATAATGTTATATAATCCCCTTGTGTTCGAGTTGAATTTAAATGCATTTAATGTCTCTTCTACTGCACAAGCATTATAACGTGGCTGGTAAGCTATAATTCCATTTCAGCTGTTTAATGGTGTGTACTGCACTTCTGGCTTCCTTTCATCTCTTCTGCTCGCTTTTGTGCAACAATATAAACTTACTGTATAATATAGCCTTCCTTTGTGACGTGTCGTATTTCCAATACCATTAGCTGACAGTTCTGTCTATGTATCACACGATAAAGAATTCTGACCTTCACATGCAGCACTCTGATATAAATCAGCTCGACTATAAAGTGAAATCAGCTGCACTGTAACCCGATTTTATATACCGGATGAATCAGCTGTCACTAATGAGATATATTATTTCAGTAACATAGATCCCTCCTGCGGCGCTCACAAGCGACCGATTGTGACAAATGAGCATTCAAATGAAAGAGAATAGACATTAGCAGTGATGAATTGCACTATAATTTTATAAATATCTATAATTCTTTTAAAAATGGCTTTTAAAAAATGTAAGTGTGCGATTTGCAGATCCTGTTGGTGTAGGAAAATACACTTCATAATTAATTGCTGTCCACTTCACATTTTGGCCGCTAAGACGCCTGTTTTATGTCATTTTAACATTCTGAGGTCTTGCCTTTATCATTTTGCATGGATTTCAGAAACAGTAAATAAAAGGAATGAGTACTCAAAACGTATAATTTCATAAATATCGATTAACTGGTGATCCAAGTTTCAGTGATTGTCTTCTTTAGTTAGGGAACTTAGAACTTGAAATAGTGTTCTATAATCATTTGGTTGAAATAAAAACATAACAACCTTTCTCCTTAAGTCTCTCCATAGCGTTTCTCTCTTTACAAACCTATTGCGGAAAGTGTGGCTTATGAACATGCGAGATTTCTCGCACGGGTCTCCTAGTAATATTGTACTATGCATCCCAACTAGCGATATCATCTATGCTTGCATCCCGTATGGTACTAAAGCACTGCAATCATATCCTGCAAACGGTAATGAACACTATTATTTTTCCCTCGATGTCACTACAGAGCGGCAAAAAGATCTGACGGTTTTTAAATCACAACAACACAAACATTTTAAATGATACAAACTCTTTTATTACTTATAACAGCAAGGTGTACATGTCAATTAATGGAAAACATGAAAGAACAATAGATTTTAACTTTTTTAAGATTTGAAGATAACGTCTTTCAAATGATGTCCATCTTTTGCCATGCGGCAAAAAGATCTGACGGTTTATGTCGTACGGCTGAGCGAGTCGAAGAGGACGCGTTCCATCTCGTAACACAATATTGTTTTGGGTGAGTAATTTTAGAGCTACAGGTTCAGCCTTAAAACGTACGTCGACAGGCCGTCCAAGGTCAGCCAGGACACCAGAAAATGTTGAGCGAGTGAGACAAGCTGTGGAAACCAGTCCACGGCGGCCGGCTCGTAAACAAGCTGCTGCTTTGCAAATGTCTGATCGAACAGTGAGACGAATATTGCGTTTCGATTTGCATTTTCATCCGTATAAAATGGTTATTGTCCAGCAGTTGAAGCCTAATGACTATGCAAAGCTTCAGTGCAAGACTGGAAGAATGCATGGCTAAAGATGGGCATCATTTGAAAGATGTTATCTTCAAATCTTAAAAGTTAAAATCTATTGTTCTTTCATGTTTTCCATTAATTGACATGTACACCGTGCTGTTATAATTAATAAAAGAGTTTGTATCATTTAAAATGTTTGTGTTGTTGTGATTTACAAACCGTCAGATCTTTTTTCCGCTCCCTGTACAAGGGAAAATCATAATCCTGACAACACGCGTTAGTTGGGCTGCATGACACAATACCATTAGGGGCAGTTGGTTCACCCGGTATATTAGACATTGCGCAAATACTCTCACCCTTACGACACGATGAGCCTGCGACTGTCATCTGACAAATACTAGAGTACGGATGGTTGTGGTGAGGTTTCAAGGTCGTGGTATAGTATGAGTGGTGGGGAGCTGGAGCGCTGGAGGAGATACTCCTCCCTTAACTGCGCCGAGCTCAAGACGATTGCATGGACAGAGTTTAAGCATTAACGCGCAATGTCAACAGCACGGCGGGCGACGAGTGACTGCTTCCACTGTTCCTTCATCAGTAAAACGTGGCTGGAAATATGTCTTCCCAGAGCGGTCACCTTGACCTTGAAGCCACTCTACATACCATTGGATCTCTAACTGTCCGCTATCTGACTGCTGTCACCACTAAATTGTGCTACCCCTCTTTTCAGTTTAAGGTATAAGAAGAAAATTGAATTAATTGAATTAGGAGGCGTGGTGGTGCAGCGGTCAAGCTGTTGGCCTCTCGCCAAGGAGGACCGGGTTCGATTCCCGGTCAATGCATGTGAGATTTTTCGAAGTGAAATGACATGTCCTGTGGTTCAGATTCCACGTAAAAATGAGGCCCCGTGGCGCATAATCACAAGATTCACGATCACGTAAATTTACAACTTTCCTTCCTTCCTTCCTTCCTTATATAGGTAATCAAGCTCTTCCCTCGGTGTTTTCTCTTGTTTTAAACATTTCTTTAGTCAACTACATACTTATTTGGAGTTTTATAATGCTGTTAGAATGCTCAAAATAGTTGTAAATTTACGTTATTCTGTGTGAGGTATCATGGGTTTGAACCTGACGTCATCTGCTCTCTCTACGCCATAATTTCTATTGGAGTCCCTCCAGTTACAATTTTACGTTGTTAACAAAAAGGAAGTTTGTAGTTTTACGTGTCCGTTAATCTCGCGATTATAAGCCACGGGACCTCCTTCTTACGTGGAATCCGAACCACAAGACATGGCATTTCACTTTGAACCCGGTCGCCGTAGTGAGAACGTTGTTATCAAGTCAATAATAAAACGTAATAACGTTATTGGTTTTACGTCCCTTTTACGGTAACTACTGGGGCTTTTACTGACACTGGGGTGCCGGAATTTTACCCCGAAGGGAATGTTTATCGTGCCAGTAAATCTACTGCCACGGCTCCCTCGCATTTGCGCACTCTCAAATTCCAGCTACTGCGTCAGGATTCGATCCTGTTACCTTGGGAACAGCAGGCGAGAACGTTGCCGGTGAGCCACGCAGCCAGCCTGTTCCAAAGTGTCACCATCTGACATGCCGATTTTTGGGGTATGATAATAATAATAATAACAATAATAATAATAACCCCGCCAACCTGGGCCCAATGTTTGGGAAACCAGGCTCTGCCTGTCACAAGCCAGGACAAAGCGGTGAGTGATAGATGAGTAACAACTCTTTAAAAAGCCGAGGTCCAGCTGACCCGGCTGATAGTACCTTGTAAGGGTCCCTTGCCAGGGTTACGGTGAAGTCCTCAACGGCATTGATGGTGGTATGGATGATCTATAGAACAGTGTTAATGGTGGACGAGGCGGCCTTGTATCCGGGATTAATAGGATAAAAGGCATCTATACTAGTATTCGGTTAGATGTCAGCTATACTTAAATCCATGAGCGTCTGTACTGGTATCCAGCGGCGAGTGGTCAGCGTCTGTTAGCTCAGTGAGCTTGGCTTAAAATCTAAAGTTCCAAAGGCCTCAACAACCTCTGGTCCTATATGGTCCTAGTATCTGCTAGGCCAAGTACTGAGTACAAGCAAATATGGAATGTGCAAGCAAATACAATCTTACCCCAGGTGGTACACAATCCACCCGTCAACAGACCGCCACTGAACTTTCGGATTCTGGGGAGTTCAGACGTGCGCAACAGAGAGTATCGGAGATCTCTGGTAAACTTCCCTACAACCAGGAATCATTCCTTGGAACGATAAACATTAATACGTTGATCCAAACAGGGAAATTACATGACCTCACACAGGAAATTGACCGAAAAAAAATTCTCATCCTTGCTCTTCAAGAAACACGAATGACAACGATACCATGGACTGCGGAAACTACCGCATCTTTAAAAGCAAAACACAACAAAGAGTCGCAAGGGGCGCACCAATTTTCGGTATGGCGTTTCTTGTACACCGATCTATTATCACCTCCGTCAGGGAAATTACGCCCGTCAATAGTCGGCTCATGACCATGCGCATCAAATGCGCCAACAAAAATGTCACACTCATCATTGCGCATGCCCCCACCAATGTTGACAATTAGAAGAACCCTGAAACGGTTGAAAAATTCTGGAACAAACTTGAGAACATCATGAGAAAGATTGCCCGCGACGACGTTAAAATCCTCATGGGAGATTTCAATGCTCAACTTGGCAAAGAGAAAATCTATCGAAAATTCGTCGGTAAATATTCCGCACACCAAAACACGAACACTAGCATCACGCGTCTGTTTGACATCTGTCACCAGTTCAACCTTAAAATTATGTCCACGCACTTTAGAAAATCACCGCATAAACAGAAAACATGGCGATCTCCGATCCAACATCTCGGTGAGTATCAGATTGATCACGTCGCCATTTCCTACGCCCACTACAGAAACATTCACGACGTTCAAGTCCGACGAGACGCGAATATCGACTCGGATCACTACCTTACAAGAATCAAAGTAAAGTTCACCCCAAAGAGAGTTCACCGTCGCAAACCACTTATCCCGAAATTCGATTTAGCTATGATTCAAGAAACAAATATTGTAAAGGAATGGGAAAAGGAACCGGCGAATAACTGGAACGACTTTCGTAGCAAAATTATCGGACAAGCTAAAGCACTGATCCGCTAAAAAGAAAGACAAAACATCCATGGTTGAATTCTGAGTGTGATCAAGCCATTGCCAATCGCCGAATCGTATTCCAAAAATACAGCAGCAGTAGATCACCAGGAACCCTGGGACACTTCCTTGACATCCGCTAACAGACAAACAAGACTGTCAGGAAAGTCAAGCGTGATTATATCACTGAGCAACTTAAGTCCATGGAGAATGATTTCAGAAACGCCGATAGTCGGAATTTCTACAGGACCTTCGCGAATAATATTAAGGGTTATGCACCGCCAAATTTAACCTTTAGGAAACAGGATGGAAAACTGGCACTTACTAATCGTGAAAATTGCGATGAACTTGCACGCTACTTTTCTGGGCTCCTTAACTGTCCCGAACCACCTGAACGTTTCTTGCAAACGACCCCAGAACACGTCAAGCCAGACGCTGATCCACCAACACAAGAAGAAATCACTCACCATATCAAAACAATCAAGAATGGAAAGACAGCAGGGGAAGACGGAATTGTCGTGGAACTGCTGAAAAAATCTTGGACCACGATCACTGCAGGAAATTACACAGATCATTCAAGAAGTCTGGCGAAGTGAAAAACTCCCAGATGATTGGAAATGCGCACTCATTCACCCACTCTACGAAAAAGGAGACAGATTGGATGTGAATAACTATAGAGGGATATCCCTCCTTTCTGTACCTTACAAGGTCTTCTCTGCTTGCCTCCTAGAACGCACACAAGAACAGCTAGAGCCTCTCATTGGTGAATACCAGACAGGGTTCAGACCAAACAGATCAAGTACTGAACAAATTTTCAACCTCAAGTCCACACTGAAACTTCGAGCTTTACGAAATCTCCCAACCATCTGCGTATTCGTCGATTTTCAGAAAGCTTATGACTCTGTCGACCGCCAATCCCTCTTTAATATACTCGAAGAATACACGCTCGACCCGAAAACACGACGCCTCATCCAACAGACCCTATCTGAAACAACTTCCAAAGTTAAGTTCCTTGGTGAAGTATCTGAACCTTTCCTCATCGGGACAGGTGTACGGCAGGGTGATGGGCTCTCCCCTCTACTCTTTAATATCGTCCTAGAGAAGGTCATCAAAGAATGGAGAAATGAACTGAGGAGTCGGAATACCTGGAAGCCCGTCATGCTAGGAAGGCAAACGGATAATATCGACGTGACATGCTTCGCTTTCGCGGATGATCTTGCAATCCTCTCCGCAGATGAACGAACGGCAATTCTTCAGATTGAGGTCTTAAAAGAGTGTACTGAAAAGGTCGGACTACAAATTTCCTTCACAAAGACCGAGTTTATATCGACAAAACACATTCAAGCACAAAATGTACTCACAGAGTACGGTATGATAAACAGGGTTAATCAATTCAAGTATTTGGGTGAAATTATTGAACCCACAGTTATGGAAAGAGTGGCGCAAAAATCTCGTGAACTTAAATTGCGGAAAGCATACGGAAAAATCGCAAATATTTACAAGAAATGCATGAGCATCAACACCAAAATTCAACACTGCACGACTGTCATCAAAACTGAGACACTTTACGCCAGCGAGACACTAAACATCAACTAAAAAGGGGATCTTGAGAACATCAAGAAGGCTGAGAGAAAAATCATCCGTAAAATATTGGGCCCTAAACTCACGGATGATGGATATCGTCTGCAATCACACACAATCACAGAGAGATACTCTAACATCGAGTCAGATTTCCGCAAGCGACGACTGAGATTCTACGGCCACATTATGAGACTGAATGATGACCGGCTAACAAAGAGAAAATTGACTTACTTACGGAAATTTAAAGTGACAACAGTCTGGGTTACCCAAGTCCAAATTGTTCTCGAAAGTGCCAACATCATACCAATAGACATAGACTATCGAATGACATTCCGACATAAGATCCACAGTTGGGAAGTCACACATGAAGATCGACCAAGGAGACCAGGGAAAGGATGGACGGAGGAACGTCGAGTCCGACACAGTGAGATGATGAAGGAGTTCTGGAAGAACAAGAAGAACAGCACCAGAACATAATTTGCTTAATGTGATCCTTTGGGTCTAAACAATGTAAATAAAAATAATAATAATAATATTAATAATAATATCGTATGGCCTCGGGTGCAAGTTTTGTTATTTGACACCCAGATGGCAGCTTGCATGTCGAATTTCGTCGTTCCTTGGTGCACTATGAAAGCCAAGAAGGTTAGATATCTAAGCTCCTTGACACTATAGCGCATTCTAGTAGAGAAAGGAAGAACTTGGTGTTGGCGGAAAATCCCGAGATTAATTTTGCCATTGTGAACACGGCCTACTGAATTCAAATGGGTTCTTTAACATGCCAGCAACGTATGGCATGCATGTCGTGATTTTTGCGTCTTTCAAAAATCACTTACCACGGCCAGGAGCGAACCTGCAAGCTTGGGGTTGGTAGTCCGACACGTTAACCACTCGCCCACTGTGGCAAGCATAAAAATAATAGATTACTATTAATAATAATAAGAAGAACAAAAATAGTAATAATAATAATACATTTATGAAGATGCTGTTGATGGTTGTCATTAGTTTCTTCCGTTCTGCCTTGGCTAATACAGATGTTCCAAACAACGGAGGGTCGCACTAGATTCCAAGTGTTTCACACAAGTAGACTTGTCACAATACGAGTATCTGCCTGATTGCAACTCTTTGGAACACACACAAATGTTTGAGTGATTGGTTTGACGAATAGTGCACTTTCCTACATTTCAAAATCGAACTGTGTGAGGAAAATAGTAATCCGGTTTTGTTGCATTTAGTGGGGTGTACATTACATCCAACATACTGGCCAGTAGGCTATTTAAGTGATTTACCCTGTACAGTCACTCTAACAAAGAATGAGGACACGCTTGATAACTGTTTTGGCCATATCTCAATGGCGGGTTTACACGAGAAACTTTACAGTGGTGTGAGGTATTGTAAGGAAGCAGATTGGGTGAGGTATTACTAGGCAGCCGAGAACATACGACTCCCCAGGTCTCAAAGAACCGAATCACTAAAAACTATAAAAGGTGTGTTGTTTATTGTAAAACAGGTGGAAAAGAACGTCGCATTCGGCAACACTGCTGGCAAACCTACCAAAGAACCGGATAACGAGACTTTACAAACTCATATCAACAGATATGAGAAACGTAAACAAGGTAACATGTAACTGACATGTAGCCAGCTGGTATCTAGGTGAAAGTCTCGCCAGGGTCCTGCGCAGCCGTCCGGCCCATGGGCTGCGTTGACACTAGACCGCGCTGAGCTTGAGAAGTCTCGTACCTAGCGGCCCGTGACGTCATCGCACGATACTAGCATACTGGCCTCATATAAAGAACTCAGCAGACAAGGCAGAGGTCGTGACAGTCGCCCTGTGTAGACTCATGGCTAATGTACATGGTCCGTGGTGAAGCAAGCGGCGCATCCTGATGTCCACCGAGCAGTCAATTCTCCTCTAGGCTATGGTGCGGAGATTTGGTCTGCTTCGCTGAGGAAGGAGAAATATCGAAAACGCATGGCTGCAATTCAGAGAAGTGGAGCTCTGAGGGTGGGGTGCGCTTATCGTAATATTTCTGAGCCTGCTGTACTGGTTGTCTCAGGTGTTGCGCCAGTGGACTTCCTAGCGCAAGAAAGTCAGGACGTACACTTCAGACAAGAAGAACTGGGCAGCAAGCCTTGGCCTTCAAGATGGAGCTTTGGCAGCAGAGGTGGAATTCTGATCTCAGAGGAAGATGGCTGATAACGAGTTTGGTTGAGTGGACAACCAGAAGGCATGGTGAGTATTACTATCTGACTCAGATGTTGACTGGCCATGGCTACTATCGGAGTTACCTCAATCGAATGGCCAAAATAAGGATTCCTATATGTATTTACTGTGAAAATAATCTAAATGCTGTGTAGCATACGTTCTTCGGCTGCGTTCGATGGACGGCGGAAAGACAACAATTTGAAACCGACGTTGGTTCAATAACTCCATATGACATCGTCGAAATTATGCTAAGGAATCAGTACAGCTGGGATAAGGTCGCTTTCTTTTTCGAAACGGTTCTCCGTCATATGAAGAAAGAGGAAGACTTATATGATTTAAGGGAGTAAGGCTGGGATCTACGGATTGCATATGAATAGAGAAGTAATAAGGTGTTCGAGAAGCATAGAAAACGATACCATCTTGAAGTAATACGGTTGGTTGGTTGGTTCCTCAGTTTAGGGGCTGCGACAACGCGGTCATGTAGCCCCGTGTGTGTACTTTGGGTGTGTGTAGAATCTGTCTGATAACCGGTTTTAATTGTGATGGCTGTATTAGTGTGTGTTATCTGTTTTTAATTCAAATAAGGACTGCATACATTCGATTTTCAAGTAGTTCCAACTTTTGCTACCAAACGCCACCGTCAACGACCAACTACTTCTGAACTTTGTTACTAGATGCCACCACAGTCGGCTTCTGGCGACGAACGTTGGAACTTAAGAGCGTTAGTCAAAGATAACATATAATTTAGTTTCACACTGGTGTAATTAGTGGAACGTTCTTTATCATGCCATGAATCTATGAAATGGGACAGCCGGCTTTACTTTCCCTCCGAAGGAAGGCATACTGAAGGATTTCTAACGCTCTTAAAAAATCCGACGACTTCGGCCGCTCCTGAAGTAATACGTAAGAGGTCCCGGGATGGATTTTGTCAAGAGGATAGGGTGTGGTTTTAGTGGGTTGAGGCTTGAGGACTGTGGACCCTTCTTAAGTGTCTTATGCAAAATTTTCCAATTCCCTCGTAAAAAATATATATAAAAATTATTATTATTATTATTATTATTAATTCCTCTTGGATATGGCAAATCTCAACATACGAGATACGGACTTAACAATCAATAGACTAACTTATAATTATTACTGGGATGAAAGAAATCGGACTATGTGACATGTTGCCACGGACACTACCTGCACTAAAAGCTATACGCTAAATAAATAATACCAGTCAGAGACGAGCAGCCTCCAATGATATGGTCAACAGTATCCAGCGACAAGCTGCATCTATGGCATCGTTCATACGAGATACGGACTTAACAATCAATAGACTAACTTATAATTATTACTGGGATGAAAGAAATCGGACTATGTGACATGTTGCCTATCTAGCAACACTGTCTTCTGCATTTTGGCGATCAGATGATTCATTTCTAGCTCTTCCAGACCTCTTACCACAGCCTTTGGAACTATTCCCGTTGCTGACATTACCATTGGTAAATGTTTCAGAGAGTTTACTCTCCATATCATCCTCATTTCTTCTGACAAAGGTGCATATTTGTAGATTGTTTGTTCCTGGGTGGTCTTCAGGGTTTGGCTTAGTGGTACACCGATGCCTATCAGATAAACCTTTTGATCTGTTTTGTTATGGTACACGATACCATGGTCGATTAGCCAAGACTTTCTGGTCCGTTAGGAAAGGTCTGTCCCAGTACAATTTGTACAGCACGTTTTCAAGTACGTTGGACGGCTGGAAGGTGTAACTCCATGGTCGTTTCCAGAAGTGCTCCTGTTACAGCAAGCTGTTGATGTACGATCTTGGATAGGCTACATCATTATGCCCTATTGTATACTCCACACCAGTTAGGGAAGCGGCTTCGGTGGCGTAGTTGGTAGCATGCTGAACTGCTGTGCCCAAGATCGCGGGTGCAAACCCGGATTTTTTAAGAGCGTTAAAATCCTTCAGTGGGCCTTCCTTCGGAGAAGAAGTAAAGCCGGAAGTCCCATGTCATAGATTTATGGCATGTGAAAGATCCTTCCACTAACTAAACTTGTGTGAAGATAAATTTCTAGGTTAGATTTCGTTGAAACGATCTATCAAAGTTCCAACGTTCACCACTAGGTGTTAGTGAGAGCTGGTAGCGAAAGTTGGAACTACTTGAAATTGAACGGAACTTGTAGCTCACGCCATGGGTGTCCGTTTGAAGCAGCTACAGCCTCTGGTGAGCCGCACATGTCCACGGACACTACCTGCACTAAAAGCTATACGCTAAATAAATAATACCAGTCAGAGACGAGCAGCTTCCAATGATGTGGTCAACAGTATCCAGCGACAAGCTGCATCTATGGCATCGTTCATCGGCATGTTCTCTTTCTGACTGTTTTTTCTATAGTTATTATTATTTTACACGTTACAGACCTTTTATCAGACCACGATAAGCAATCATGACTATTTGTTCTTCCTGTTTTCCCAGTACTCTTTCATTCGTGCACTAAAGGCTCTCTTCCTTTCTTCGGTCCACTTTGGTATTTGGTATGTAGGTTCTGCTTTCTCTGACGTCACTTCCTACTTATATACCTTGTGTCGAAAAACGCTTTTGTCTATGACGTTTTCTGGGTCAACCTTTATAAGTCATATTATTGGCATAATATGCCACTGTGTTCGCGCATCACAGCTGTCCGATACATTTACTTTTTGCTAGATCTATTTCATGTAGAACTCTGGCGATGATCCAGTGCCTGATACAATCAGAGAAGCTTGATTCCTGCCATACTCATGTTATTATTATTACTTTTCTCAAACCCTTGTGTTAGAATTGAGAGAATGAATTGAATTGCCAATGTTCAGTGTGTTGTATAGGCTTATGCCTTATCTGGCACAACACTGCTCTGCTTGTTCGCAAATACTGTTCTCGTGCCAGTGACAGACGAATAATGCTAGTAATATACTGCCCCGTTCACGAGTTCAAAATATAAGGCAACAAATTACTTTTCACGCTTTACTTTTATTTCATCAATTCCATACAAAACTATTGCATCATCTTACCATCTGACCACGTTTCTGGTCACTCTCTTTCACAACAAACTCTCTACCAAAGAACACCAATCAACATGACGCTTAGCAACCGTTGCTATGCACTTCAATAAACATGTCACTTGGCAACCGTTACTATGTACAGCATAGCTGCCAAGCCACTGCCTCCTTAACCAACATCAGGCCTTCACTAAGAAAGCCATGAGCCCAAAGAGATTCGAGTTCCAGAGGGCTCTCGCATAACATAGAAGCCGGTCAAACTAACGAGAGCAAGGCGCTGGCGGCGGATCTGACTGCGCCAGCCACAATACAATACGTCCATGGTAACCCTTGTCCCTCTGACTCCCGAGTTACGTGTTGTGACGAATATTTTAGGGGATATATATATATTCATTTTTTCCTCCTGATGAGAACCGCACTGATGCTCAGCTTTTTCCACTTAAGTGGCGATTATCTATAAAAGCTTTCGCTTTTGGCCGATGTCACTGAAAGCGACAGTTTTGTACGAGAACATAGTTTCAGATTATGCCAATAATACGACTTATAAAGACTGGGTAGTTGATATCTTCAAAGCTTTTATAAATAATATTTGTTTTCCTCCTGAACTGATATGCCCAATATCGCGGGTTCAAACCTGGCCGAAGTAGTCGGATTTTTAAGAGCGTTAAAATCCTTCAGTATGCCTTCCTTCGGAAGGGAAATAAAGCCCGCTGGCCCATGTCATATTTTTATGGCATGTAAAACAACCTACCACTACAATTGGTAGAGAATAGCCAAATTTGTAGGTTATATTTGGTTGGTTAGAAACGCTCTCTCAAGTTCCAACGTTCACCAATAGGTGTCAGTGACAGTGGCATCTGGTAGCCAAAGTTGGAACTACTTGAAATTTAACTTGCTGGGAGCCCAATTCAATTAAAATGCCCTCTTATGGCCATTGGCTGCAATTCAGAATTCATATATCAATAAATATATATTTCAATGTGTTGTCCTTTGGAGCAGATGATCTCTACTTCCGCCCCTTTAAACTACAATAACTAACTAATTTATTGTTGTTTTTATTGTTGATTCATTTAGGGTCTTTGTGACATCGTGGTCACGATGATGGAATGGCGTATTTTTCTAAAGTTATAATCAATTACACCAGATGAAATAGCGGAAGTACAACGAAAATTAGTGAACGGGGGTCTTACAAAGGGTGCAACGCTTCAGGTTCATCACAAGAACAATCAAATATTCTCCTTGACAAGGACAAAGAGTTACTATACCCATACATTTAAGAGAAAGCAGGCTGCATGTTCTTGAATGAACATCTTACATATTAAAATAGTTTTCAAAAAAGTTCACCCTCTACTAAAACTAAAAAATCTAAGGAAGAATTTGCGCTACGACGACGTTTGTTGTCTTAAAATGTAATGCCCGTCACGCATTATCGATTGATACCCACCTTACAAGACCAACTACAATACTCAGACCTTAATGCAGGTATCGAAAGTGTGAAAATGGCGTATGCGAAAGCCCGAGATATTGTTTGTTTGCATTCGTTGCTGGGATACAATAATAGCTTTGATTAGCTTCGTTTGATGAAAGTTGAGATAAACTATTGCTCATCTGTAATTTTTAGTGTCTTCAGTATGTCTGTTAAGTCCAGTTCACGTTAATGTACTGCAATCGTGTGTAAATATGTGATAATACTCTTATTATGGACTGGTTCGATTGTGTGATGATTGTTCAGTCGACCGATGGCATTGTGTCATTTACTGCAGATGTTGAATTACCTAAGACTAAAGCATTAATAGAAGTGTCTCAAGAATATACACCGCTAGTTAGTGACAATATAATAATAGCTTAGTACACTTCACTACCGGTAGTGTCGAACTTAAGTACGTAAAGGGAAAACGCAATGAGCATCTACGGCAAGATCAAACCGTTAACGTTATCTTGAACGCTCAGCTTCATGTGCTTCCGTAAATCCTTACCAGTCTAGTAGATGTTCTACACTGCCTTGTATACACGCCAAATATTACAGTGAACTTCTGTTTTATTGGTTAAGGATGATGTTTCCCCTGTGCCAAACAGTGAACTCATTGTGTTCCGTCATTATTCATACTTTTGTGATTCTTACAGCTTGCAAGTTATTTTTTATTATGATGTGTGTAATAAAGTGTTGTGAGTAACTTGACAATTATGTACTTACTAGCTGAAGTACCCGTGCTTCGCTACGCGTCATAAATAAATTAAAATGTGAAGGTGACAGTTAAAACAGGGGATAGGCGAGGTGCTGCGCAGAGGGACATTAGGGATGGAACATTTTGTCCAACTACACCGCTCGGCGTTGACCGTGTTTTATAGCACAAATTTAGGTTTTACTCGCTAGCAGTTGCAGATACCTTTCGGATAGAAAATGTAATTTCAAACCTCGCATATGCCATCAAAAGTTTGCTATTTCTTAGCGTTCTCTTTTTATTTGAAATGGAAATATGAAAGTTTGAAACCAAAGGGTGTAGTGACGTCACTAAAATGGTCGCCATTTTAAATAGTGCAAAGTATTGAAATCAAAAGTAACCTATATGTTAACCAGGTAAATCAGCTACTTCCATGTAAAATTCACGTAAATCGGACCAGTGGTACTTGCGAGATTGAGTAATACACAGACACACACCATCTCAATTTTAGCCTCGCATCGCTCGCGTCATAGTCGTATCATATTGTTTTTCAATTAAATGCAGGTTTAACCCCGTTAACACCCCTTTAGAACCTGAATACCCAAAAATCCCTCCTTAGTAGACGTTTTCGACACACAACAAACAAACATATCCCCAAAATATCATTCTTCTAACTTTAATAGTTTTGGTTGGTCGATGAGAGCAAACATCCAAAAATCCTTCCTTAGTGGACGTTTTTCTTCCAGAAGTTCATCCCTCCCCATATGCCCCTTAAATTGCATTGATGAAAACACGGTCGAACACCTATTTATTTTATTTATTTATTCATTTGTTTATTTATTTTTAAGCTGATAGATTTCCTCCGAGTTTCAGACTCCTCCCTATGTCGTTTAAGAGATACACGCTCAGTTAGGAATCTTTCAACCCCCACTTTTCATCCCTTTCACCTCATAATATACACTACATCGAAAAACCATTAGACATGTGTCAGCTTATTTTTAATGATTAGTATATGTGCCAAGTATCACATCCCCAAATGAAACCACTCGTGAGATATTGTTATTCAATGGAAAGTACGTTTACCCCCTTAACACCTCTTTAGAACCTGAATATCCAAAACTCTTTCCTTAGTGGACGTTTTCGACATACAACGAACATATCCCCAAAATTTCATGTTTCTAACTTCAATAATTTTGGCTGGGCGATGATGAGTGAGTGAGTCAGACAGGACATTTTCTTTCATTTATTTTACCAGAATTTCACCCCTCCCCATGGGCCCCTTAAATTGGATTGATTAAAAACGCTTGAACACCTATTAACTTATTTCTTAAGCTGTCTTTTTCCCCTGAGTCAGTCGGTTAGGACACTTTCTCTCCTTTTTTTCCCCCAGAATTTCACCCCACCCCATTGGCCCCTTAAATTAATTTATGAAAAACAGTCGAAAACCGATTTACTTACTTTTTAAGCTGATTTTTTTTCGCTGAGTTTCAAATTTCTCGCCTATGTCGTTTAAGAGATAGGCCTACACGCTCCATTAGGAATCCTTCAACCCCCACTTTTCAGCCCTTTCACCTCATAATAATACACCACATCGAAAAACGCTTAGACACAAGTCTGCGTATTTTTAATGATTAGTTTATATGCCGAGTATCACATCCACAAATGAAACCACTCGTGAGATATTGATATTCAATGAAATGCAGGTTTAACCACCTTAAGACCCCTTCAGAACCCGAATATCCAAAAAACCTCCCTTAGTGTACGGTTTTGACATATAACGAACATATCCCCGAAATGTCATGTTTCCAACTTCAATATTTTTGGCTGGGCGATGATGAGTGAGTGAATGAGTCAGGACATTTCCTTTCAATTTTTTTTCTTCAGAATTTCACCCCTCCCGATGAACCCCTTCAATTTGATTGAAAAACAAACTGTCGAAAAGCTATTTACTTACTTTAAAGCAGTTTTTCCCGTGAGTTTGATGAGTGAGTCAGTCAGTCAATCAGTTAGGACACTTTCTTTCCTGTCCCTCCCCCCGAATTTCACCCCTCCCCATGGGCCCCTTAAATTGGATTTATGGAAAAGCGGTCAAACACATATTTACTTATTTTTATGATGATTTTTTTTCCGCTGAGTTTCAAACTCCTCGCCTATGTCGTTTAAGAGATACACGCTCCGTTAGGAATCTTTCAATCCCCAATTTTCACCCCTTTAACCTCATAAACACATCGAAAAACCCTCAGACACGTGTCTTGTTACTTTTTAATGATAAGTTTATATGCCGTGTATCACATCCCCCAATGAAACCAATCGGGAGATATAGTTATTCAATGAAATGCAGGTTTAACCCCCTTAAGACCCCTTTAGAACCTGAATATCCGAAAATCCTCCCTTAGTAGACGGTTTTGACATACAATGAACATATCCCCAAACTGTCATGTTTCTAACTTCAATAATTTTGGCTAGGCGATGATGAGTGAGTGAGTAAGTGAGTGAGTCTGGACATTTTCTTTCAATTTTCTTTTTTCAGAATTTCACCCCTCCCCATGAACCCCTTAAATTTGATTTATGAAAAAAAAAAACTGTCGAAAAGCTATTTACTTACTTACTTTAAAGCAGTTTTTCCCCCTGAGTTTGATGAGTGAGCCTGTCAGTCAATCAGTTAGGACTATTTCTTTCCTGTTCCCCCCCCCCCAGAATTTCATCTCTCCCCATGGGCCCCTTAAATTGGATTTATGAAAAAACTGTCAAACACATATTTACTTATTTTTTATGTTGATTTTTTTTCGCTGTGTTTCAAACTCCTCGCCTATGTCGTTTAAGAGACACACGCTCCGTTAAGAATCTTTAAATCCCCACTTTTCACCCCTTTCACCTCATAATATACACCACATCGAAAAACCCTCAGACACATGTCTTCTTATTTTTAATGATGAGTTTATATGCCGAGTATCACATCCCCCCATGAAACCAATCGGGAGATATTGCTATTCAATTAAATGCAGGTCTACCCCCTTAACACCCCTTTAGAACCTGAATAGCCAAAATTTCTCTCTTAGTGGGCATTTGCGGCCCTTGAGGAAGCTGCATACCAGATTTCATTCAAATCCGTTCGGTGGTTTCTGAGATTTCGTGATGAATAAATTGAATGAGTGAGTGAGTGAGTGAGTGAGTGGTATTTGAAAAATATATAGTAGAAAGAAGTTAGTGTCAAGTCTTTGTTATGCTAAACTCGGTTGACAGTGCTGTGTGAGCAGTTGAGTAACTAACGGGATTTCAAGTAAAGATCCTCATTTTCTATACCGGTAGTGCTGAGCGCAATTGGCATCAAGTCGGCCGTGTCTCGACTTGAGCTATGTTGCCATGGAAACTATCTATCTTGCCATTCCTTCATGAGTATATTTTATGATTTAATTAGCCTGTTTTTTAAGTGAAAAAGGGCCAAAATCAGAAGAATGAGAAAGACTATCGAAAATTCATGTAGCCAGCGGTTCCTTCTGGGTCCTATACTATGTGTATGCAAAATATGGTTGAGATTGGTGGAACGGTGTAGATTTGTATACGGAACCAACATATATACATACATACATACAGACTTTAACTTTTATATATTAGAAGAAGAAGATATCGCAAGATGGTGTGCCGCGATAATTCCGCAAGAGGGAGATGGTGCTTTCCTACCTGCCTGCTGCAGACCGTTGAGATACTCCTTTGACCACCTCTGCCAGAAGTGCTGCAACATTTGCTGTGTATGTTGCCATCTACTCAGTCTATTCTCAGGCACAAGCTTTAAATTAGGCTCTGGAATAGCAGTGAGTGAGCTTCCTATTAGGAAATGTGCAGGTGTAAGAGGAGATGGATCATTAGAGTCACTCGGAAGTAGGGTCAAGGGTCGGGAATACATACAGGCTTCAATCTGAGCTGTTAGGGTAATCAACTCCTCAAGAGTCAAACTGCTGCTGCCTACTACTCGACGAAAATGGTATTTGAAAGCCCTTATTCCGGCTTCCCAAAGCCCTCCCATGTGTGGAGCACGAGGTGGTACGAAGTGCCACTGGATTTCTTCGGTCGCCAAAGTTGCCATAAGATGATCTCTTTGTTCTTCTGATTGAAAGGGATTGGTTGATGCATCTAATTCTCTTCGAGCACCTACGAAGTTCCTAGCATTGTCAGAATACAGGTGGGCACATTTTCCGCGTCGGGCTACAAATCGATGTAATGCTCTAAGAAATGCTGCTGTAGTAAGGTCACTTACTACTTCTAAATGCACAGCCTTGGTCGAGAAGCAAATACAGAGCGCAATATATGTCTTTATGGGGGGGGGGCACGTGTTTGACGTCCTCCATGACGTATGAGAACTGGCCCACAGTAATCCACTCCTGTGTGGAGAAAGGGTCTTGAAGGCGTAACACGGCTTGAAGGGAGATTTCCCATCAATTGATTTGCTGGTGTTGACTTCAGACGTGAACATCTGACACAGCCATGCACGATAGTTCGCACCAGTTGTCTTCCTCTTATTGGCCAATATTCTTCTCAAATAGTATTTAATAAAGCAGATGGGCCTGCATGCAGGTTTCCTATATGCATATCTTGGGTGATGAGGTTGGTCAGGTGTCCGCTTGCAGGAATGATGATGGGATGCTTCTGCCCGTCTGGAATGTTAGCATGTTGAAGACGTCCGCCTACCCTGAGAAGTCCATCTGGAGCTAGGAATGGATTCAATGACTTCAGCTGACTGCTTTCTGCAACATGATATCCACTGCGTGGCCTTCGAAGTTCTTCTGAAAGCCTGATGTCTTGCTCCATTCTCAGAATCATTTTCATCGTGGTGTCTAATTCTTCCGTGCTGAGCGGTCCAGTTTTACGCTCCTTCGGAGCCTTTCTTAAGTTCATTCCAAACCTACAGCAGTACGCTAGTACTCTTCTGAGCCTTGTCAGCGTGTAACGGTTTCGTTTGCTCCACGTTGAGCGTACAAGTGAAACGGTTTCTTTAGGCCTCACTGTTGCGTGACAAATGTAATGCTTCTACTGGCCCTGCCTTGCACTTTGAAATATTTACTCTGCCTAAGATATGTTGTTTTAATGGGCGCCAAGACCTCAACGCTATGTTGAAATCTAAATTTATATTTAACAACACCTAGCTCTGGTAGAACACCTTCTAGAATCTATTCACTCAGATCGTGGTATGATTTGATCATTAAGCCAACAAACAATTGTATCAGGAGAAGGAATTGGTCTATATCTAATGCTACCTACTGAAAGCAAAGATTGCATGGTTAAAAGAAATGAATTTATTATATAAAACCAGTATGGCAAAATTAATGGTAATAATAATATATTCTGAATTTAAATTGGAGCGTTGCGATTTGAATATTACCGCTAGAAAATTACGTGAAAACGGAGTCTGATAAATTACTGATTTTACTCTTATTCCCAAGCTATGAAGTTACTGAAATACTGAAAATGAAAAAAAAGACGAGAGATTACGTAGTTCTGAGTCATTCGCGCTTACCACTGGAAATTGCCGAAGCATTTCCCTCGTACTGGATGTTGAAGAGAGCTTCCCACAGCCTCCTGGACGTCGTCATCTTCTTCGATAGTTGATGAGATACTTGTAGTTATGATAACTTTATGGTCCGAACATCGGAGCCAATCACACGTACAACCACACTGGTTACGTTTTACAACGATAGTCGCCTTGCCTCCACGGCGCGCAAACCATATATGCACTCGTCGCATCCCCTCTACGGAGCCGTCTTCCAGTCGCCCGGTCTTCTCTGAGTGGCTGACCCACCACGCGATCTTCCCCTCCTCCGGGTCATTACACTCGGCGCGGCGATGATGTCGATTACCGGTCCAGGCCATTTCGCCTTTTCTTGAAGCAGCAACCCAGCTTGCGTCATGCTACTCGACAAGATTAAGCCTGTAGCCGAATTCCCAGTGACTCACCTCTCTCAAAATACCCTAACTGACAAAACTCCGTAAACTTCCGTAATCATATAATTTTCATACGATAATGTTGTTCGTAATAATTTGCTTGATAGTGTTTTCTATAACATAGAAAACCTCTCTGATTACTTATAATTTTATAAAAAATGCTACAATAAGTTAATAATAATAATAATAATAATAATAATAATAATAATAATAATAATAATAAGTTACATGAAAACTTCTCTTGGCTGAACAATTTGCCGCGTAAATAAATATAGAATGGCTTCCTACTGCCTTATGCCAGTGGCGTAAAATCCCCTCGAAAAACACGTTACATAATCGCCTCGGATCATCGGATGATTTACCGTGACGACGGTCCATCATGCGATTATCCCAGACACGTTAATAATCCCCATCCAAAATACATATTACCTAAATGAAATCACCCTAAATTACATATATTGTGCCCTTTCAGCAAGAAATATGCAAATCACAGTATGCCAGCATTGCTCAATTCGGGATTTTCGGGGTTGCAGTATGTTCTCCCACTCTGTGACTTACACATTTTGGATTAAATAGAGGATACACTTGCAAAAATAACAACAAAATCAACTCCTATTTTAAAACATTTAATTAACCAAAATTATGGCGCTACAAACAATAAAACAATTAAACTACTGACCAATATCCTTCTACTTGTTCCAAGTGAACAAGGAATAATATAAGAATTAAATAAATATTGTATTAAAACACATGGTTTCCTTTAAAACCAACAATTCATAATTATTTTTACTTCCATAAAGTACCTATCTTAAAGTTCCATATAACTACGAGCTCCTTTGGCTCGATATTTTCCAATAATAATGGTGTCATTCTTCTTGTACACCTCAAATACTATTTTTATATTTTCTTATCATCAAAACAAATATATAATTACATTTAAAGTACATGTTAATTCTTTACTTAAATATTTGGGCACTTCACATGTTTTCAGCATTTATCATCCCTCTCAAGTTTTTACAAATTCACCATAGTGATCGGGAAAATACTTGTGTACTCCAGAGTTATAAAGATTACTTGACAAAGTCAAAAACTATGATTACTCCCGGAACCTAGTTATCTTCATCTAACTAGTGGAATCCTACTTCCATACAACATTACAATAGGGATTGTTATTTATTTATTTGTCTTATAAGACCTTTATCACATCAGAAAACTACGATCTGAACTTGCAAGCGATAATTTCATCTACAAGGACCTCGGTTCAAAGCCCGGGTCATTAACAACTTTAAACACTCCCGGTGTATTAATTCCTTCTTACAGACGGCCTTCACCCAACCCTCCTGCTATGAGGGTCAGACCGTTATACTTGAGCGAGATTTATGACTGGTAGGGTGACTCCCTGTCTAGTCTACAGTTGGAGCTCTCTTCAATGCTTTTTAAAACAAATCTTCCTTTCTTTCAGTTCTATGGAGAGACCTGGCATTTAACGTCACTTATTTCCTTTCAACAACATTTAGGTTCATAAACCATTTTCGTAACCTTGGCATTTATTAATTATGAGAGGTCCTCATTGATTGGGAAGAGTAATACACATTCTACGACGAATAATTAGGGGCTTCAACAACATGAGGATTCTAGGTTCGAATCTCTTAACATGCCTCGGGAACCATTTCCACATTGGAGGACTTATACAAAATGCGATTTAGGGTCAGCCGTAGCCTACATGACCTACGCTCAATAATACCATACATTTGCTCCCTTTTCAATATAATAACACACACATGGCCTCGTGATCTATGTCACTATTGGAGGACTTACAACATATCTCAATTCACTGCAATCAACTACCCCTCATAAGTAATTTACCAAGTACTTTTAACTTTTACGCATTCCTAGCGTGACATTTTATTTTAATTGCGCTCCATTGCGCTATACATTATTTTTAAGCCTAGCGTCTTCCAAAGAACTGATAAATTCCATATTCACAATTGATACATATCTCAATTTTTATATTAATCTTTTCCTTTGACAATAATTGCTCTATTTTAAATAACATGCATTAATATCATGTCTTATACTTCTATTAAGGCTCCAACGCTCTTATTTTCATATCATTCAGTTTAATCTTTATTTATATTTCCTTTATATTATTATTATTATTATTAATACGCTTACTTTTATAACATTCGTCAAATACACTGACATTTTATTCATACATTTCCTCTACAGGATTTATTCTTTCACATAATTATTTATAATTTCTCAAAATTCTATTTTATTTTTTTTGTTCAGTACGCGTTCTTATTCTGTATTTAGTTATTTAGAAACATCCCTTTTACTCAAAAACTCCGGTGGATTTGTACACAATCATTTCCCCGACACCAAAACATAATGAAAATCTTTACTCACATGTTTAAGGTCGTTTCTTGACCCTTCTCCTCGTGCGATGTGTCATTTTTGGCCCACTTTTTTTAAATTACTCCATCGTGTACAAATTCATTGCATGTACAGACATATCTTGACACATATTTAACACGTATACATTTAACACTAATAACATTTTAAATACACTGGTGTATCCGTTTAGAACACACAATAAAAACACTGAAAATATATTACTTTTAACACAAAATCTTGATATATTTACACTTCACGAATTTTGATCACTAGACCGCTATTAGGCCTATCACACGTAACCTCTTGATCTCCCGTCTCCAAGGGTGAAATTTAGTAATGTCGGCTTCCTATCCTCTCTGAATATGAAAGTCTCGAATCATCTGCTTCCTCCCTGCAATAGCACTCCTTCGAATCCCGTTCTTGACGATCTGCTATTTCTCTGACACGAACGGCTCCCCTTTTAGACCCTATTTATTGATCTTAGCGAAAGTCTGTTCTGTTCACGGTCCCCTCGATAATTTATCGGTGACCTATGGATTTTTTAGCAACTAATACTTCTCGAGTCTTAGTGCTTTTGAATAGTTCGTCTGCTTTCTTGAAACGATGTCTATAGTTTCCTGTCTTCTTCTTTGCTTATTCGGTTCTCGCACTTCTAATCTTCTAGAATACTTACGAACCTTATTTTCTCTGTCCCTGCTCGGGTTCTTTAAATTAGAGAAACTGTTTATCTCTCTGTTACGGTACTTCCGTACGTTATGATACTTTTGGTCGTTTACTTAAAGACCTATCGCCCTGAGTCCTAAGTTCGCAGCCTACTTTGACTGTATTTT
The DNA here is from genome assembly GCA_946902985.2 of Meconema thalassinum. Lineage (NCBI taxonomy): Eukaryota > Metazoa > Arthropoda > Insecta > Orthoptera > Tettigoniidae > Meconema > Meconema thalassinum. Next base: position 170,952,069 of record OX336396.1, read on the forward strand.
ATGAACTTTTCACTGTAAATTGTATACTGTCGGACCTAATCCTGTAACTAGGATTTTCCTAATTTTTCAACACGGCGATACTGTAATATTACTTCTTTGCAACTCCTTTACGGATGCACGTAAATTATTGATACCGCGACGCCCGTGGCTGTCGGATATTTTCTATGCGATGTGATACAGCGTTTTTCCCCTCAAGGAAGGCTGGTATAGTGTCTTCGGTGTGTTTCAGCGTGACGCCCCCCTGGGCTATCGGAAACTGCATGTACTGATCCAGCGTGACGCCCCCCTGGGCTATCGGAAACTGCATGATTGGTCTGGCTTGGCCTGGACTTTTATACTATTTAGTCGCAAAAAGATAAAACTCTAGTCCTTTTCGTGACCAACTTTTGAAATAATTGTCGTACAATTATAAAAATTATATCTCCAGAAAGCTCGTCTTCTCAACGTCAAATGATCTCATTGCGCATAAGAATCGATCGTGCATTTCGGAGATATTAATTAATTTGTAGTCTTCAGCTGCGTGGGTGTTGCTGTTCATTTTTAAATGCCCCACTCCTCTGGTATCAGTGAATCCCCGATGACGTATACTGCGTTTGCAGTTTTTTCCTATGCAATTATTACAAGGTTTTTCTTTACTCAAAAATCTCTAATCCGAAATGATTCACAGTACAGTATTTATTTACTTATTTTCATTCCTGCAAATGGATTAAATTTAATTATTCTTCTTCTGGCACATCGGCGCTGTTGCCATTTTCCTGCAAGCTAAGCTGGATTTCCGAGTCACGCTTCTCTGTCTTACAGTGAAAATTTTCCACTCGTTCTATTAATATCCATGACCCGCTCCTCTCAAGGAGTCAAGAGGCATGATCTCATCTCCTGAACACCTGGTCCCCGCTGCTTGCATAACGTTAGGCTAGAATCCTGTCTTGAAATTTCTCTATGTTACATTAGAAACTGTATGTTTCTTTCATTCCTTCCCCAAATACATGGATTCGACCCCTTTTGAGCCAATGGTACATGGGTTCATCTCTCCCCTCCTTAGGTAAATAAATTTTCGAAAAATTTTGAGGAAATTTATTTCAATTATTCATTAAAATCTTATTTTTCTTTATTCGTCGAAGCCATCATAACGTTATCCGTACCTTTTGTTTCTTTTATTTCTTTAAAGTCGTATCCGGTAATTGTGTAGGTTGGGTACGCTCTGTCCCTGCCCTTTCTTTCCTTTTCCTTTATTTGTCTGGACTTTAAGTCTCCAGAACCTCATTCTTCTTTACGGGTGTGGTCTATCCCTACCCGTTTCCTTATTTCATCATTCTCCTTTCTTAAATTGAAATTTTCTTCTTCAACAAAAGCAATTATTTCTTTTATTTCCCAATATAATTTCTCCAATTCGCATTCGCACTCGAATGCTTGAGCACTGTTTCCTTTTTCTTCCTTATTCTCGTTTCTATCAAAAGTGGATTCCTCATCTCTAAATTGTTCCATAACCAGGGCTTGTTTATTGGCTTCATCGAAGTCTTCGGGGGTGTAATATACTTTCAAATTTGCTGAATTCATGGTCACTTCGTGATTCGTTTCACAGTGCCGAATTCTATAGGCATTATTTCTCAAATCTCTTATTATTTGATACGGTCCGTGGTACATTTTCTGGAACTTTTTGTACACGCGGTTACCTGGATCCGAAATGGCTGGTCTTTTTACTAACACCATTTCCCCTGCTAATAGTGGCCGATGATACCTCTTGTGCCTATTTCGTCTTTGCCTCCTGTCGGCTTGAGCTTTTAGATGCTCAAAGGCTCTTCTAATGCGTACATCTCTTCCCGGTTGAGCGTCGGCTGGCCTAGGAATTACCAGACTCCAAGGTCTTTCTGGTTGCTCATTCCGGTGTAACGTTATTGGTATCTCTCCCGTAGATTCATGGATTGTGTTGTTTATACAGAATTCGATAATATCCAAGATATCTATCCACTTCCAATTTTCTTCGGCACAGTATATTCTACAATACTTGGCCGTCTCCCTCATCACTCTTTCTACAGGATTTGCCTCAGGATGGCGAATACTTGACAAAATCTGACGTATTCCAAGTCTTTCTAATTCTTGTCTGAACTCTACACTGGTGAAACAACTACCGTGATCCGACAACAAATTCTCAGGTTTTCCCAGAAACGGTATCACTTTTTCTTTGAGTAGTTTCAACACCTGTTTGGTACTAGTCTTCTGTATGGGAGCAAGGACAACCATTTTAGTGAAGACATCCATAGCCACCATTATGTGTCGATTTCCTATTCTTGCCTTGGGCAAAGGTCCGAAATTATCAATAGAGATGATTTGACCTGGCCTCTCGGGCAACAATGGTATAGGCTTTTGTCTCATAAGAAATGCATTTGGTTTGATCCTTTGACATAGATCACATGTCTTTAGCGTGTCCCTTACAGTTTCTCTCAGTCTCGGCCATACAAATGCTTCTTTCAGCATCGAGACTGTTTTGTCGACTCCCATATGTCCGGACGATCTATGGGCTAACCATACTATTTTCCTCTGCAAAATTGCAGGTACCACAATCCTTAATCGTGTATGGTCCGAGTCCACAAACTTATATAATAATCCATTATAAAATGTGTAATCTTGAGCTATCTTATTAGCTTCCGTGTACGCTGGTGTTCCTCTTATAAAACTTCACTCAAGGAAAGATATGAGCATGTTCATCCATGGATCCTCACGTTGCCATTGACTAATGCTTCTTAACTCATTTAGAGTACGCTGATCCCTGTCTTCCAAATCAATAGCCATTACTTCCTCTTCTGTGGACTCTGGCTGTCTACTTAAATAGTCTGGAACTATATTTTCTTTTCCTGGGCAGTATTCTATCTTAACATCAAACTGTTGAATATATAAAGCCCAACCCATCAACCTTTGACTGGATAGATCAGTCTTTATCAAAAAGGTTAAGGCTTTATGATCCGTTCTTAAAATGACTTGAAACCCATATACGATCTTTCGCCAATATTGCAGCGCGTGCAATATCGCTAAAAGCTCGATTTCGCCGATCGTATAATTTTTCTCGTGTGGTTTCAGTCTCCGACTTGTGAAAGCTAGATAATTTCTCTTATCAGGGTTATCCGGGTTTTCTTGATATAGCATTGCCCCTATTCCAATCTGGGATGCATCTGTTTGAATGATAAATCTCTGATTAAAATCAGGATATCCTAGCTTCACATAGTTTAAGAGCATTTCCTTGGCCTCCACAAATGCTTTTTCTGTTTCCTCCGTCCATTTCCACTTGCCCCCCTTCTTCAGAAGGTCCTGTAGTGGTGCAACAGTTTTTGTGTATGATGGACAATGTCCTGAGAAAAATCCAATCAATCCCAAAAACTGGCGAACGTTCTTTACCTTCAAAGGCCTTGGAAAATCTGTTATCGATTCTAATTTGCATGGATTTGGCTTAACACCATCCTTGTCAATCACATGCCCTAAAAATGTTACTTGTCTTTGACAAAAATTTGACTTCTTTAAATTGATTTTAAAATTAGCCCTTCTTAAGTCTTCCAATAATTTCTTTAATTTTTCTAAATGTTCCTCAATGTTCTCCGAGGTAAGTAAAATATCATCCACATAACGGATAGTGCAATCTTTCACTTCCTCTGACAGGTTTCGATCAAGCGCTCTTATTAAGGCAGATCCTGCGGTCTTCAATCCAAACGGACATCTCCTAAAACAATATGTTTGTTGGTCGAACTGAAATCCAGTCAACAGGCTGGTTTTCTCTTCCAGTTCGAGATGATGATACGAAGAAGTCATGTCAATATTTGTAAAAATCTTCTTGCCTTTGAACTTCCTCAGTATTTCTTTTATGGGTGGTGCCGAATCATTTTCTGGTATGATTTTTGCATTTAAATTCCTGGCATCTAAACACACCCTTACTGAGCCATCCGGTTTACTCACAATTACTAATGGACTGACATATGGTGTCGCCATTTTTTCTATAACACCTGCATTCATCATCTCCTGCAGTGTTTTCTTCGTTTGTGGGTAATGTTTGTCCGCAACCGGGTATGGTTTTTGTCTGAACGGTGCCCAATCATTGACTTGGAACGCGTATTTAAAATTTTCAATCTTCCCTGGCTTGGAATCAAATACGTCCCTAAAATTCAATAATAATTTCTTTAATTGTTCCTTATTTTCGAGGTTAACTTTAGCTTCCTCTACTTTTCCTGACAGGTTGGTCTCGAAATCAGTTTCCAAATTATCTTCGAGTTCTATGTTGAGGACTTCAAATATCTTTTCTATGTCCTTATAACCTTCCTCGGTTACTTCTTCCACATGCCATACCTGTTCTCCTATTTTTGCATCCTGTTCCTGTAGGTTAATGTTTTGTTCATCCACATCCTCTCTTTGGATTCTAATGCAGTTTTGCGCTAGGTCTATGATGACCTTGTTCTCACGGATAAAATCAATACCTAATATGACATTATACGGTAATTGATTTACCAGCAAAAAGCATTGCGAAATTTCAGCGTTACCCATGATCAAATCGATGTATACCTGAAATTTACATGTTAAAGATTTTTCAGGGATAATCCCCTTAATCTTTACACTTGATGTGGGAATTTTTAATACGCGGCCTCTTGTTTCCAATTCATTTAGAAGGGTTTGCGTAATTAAACTTATTGTAGATCCGGTATCAATTAATGCCCTGACCAGTAATCTTTCGATCCTTAGCATAATTATGGGTAATTCTCTTTTGATAGGTGGGATTCCTTCCACATCCTCGTTAATTAGCTCATCTGGTCTCGCTATCCAATTCACAATTCCTACCTCCTCCCAGCTCCTGGTATGTTTCCACTTTTGACGATTTAAATTTGAAGTTTTTTTTATCCTGAGGGCTTCCTTTCCCCTCATTCTTTAATTGAGCTTGTAGTTCCAAGCTTTGAGCTCCGTCTAGTCGGTCGGGTGATTTCCGGTTCTTTATTGCCTCACTCCAACGGACTTTTTGCCTTTCAGGTTCGTCTGGTCGTTCGTTCATATAACGAAGACTTTCCTGATACCTCTCTTCTATTTCGGCCCGATATTCATCATCCCTATCCTCTGGCCTTACGTTCCTTCTGGGATAATTCTCCCATTTCTTTCGGTTTTCTTGCCTCTGATGGTTATTGTTATAGGGTCGGCTTTCTTGTTGCCTATAACCCGTATTCCTAGGATTTCTTCCTCGATATCCTCCTCTGTAGTATGGCTGTATTCCTCTAGGCTCTTGGTGCCCATACTCTCGACCCAGTCCCTGAGTATCAGTACTAGTGGACTGATTTCTGGTCGATGGTTTCTCTCTGCCTTCCTGACTGCTGGCCATATGTACCTGTTCAGTCTGTCTTTGATGCCTGGGAGTAACGTGCGAAGTCGTCATGTCTAATTGACGTAATACACTCTCCACTTCCACAGCACTTCTGGCTTTGGATGAGATTAATAGCCTCTGGATCTCATATGGAAGTTGTCTTGCAATGGCGGCACACAGGTCGTTCTCAGCTGGAGCAATGTCAAGTTCCCGGAATTTACACAGCTGAGCGGTGAAAAATTCTGAGTACTTAGTTGGTGCATTTGTGCTGTACTTCCTAGAGTACAGATCTAGCCTCAAATTCTCTTGGACATCTGCTGCCCAATATCGTTTTAAAAAGGCTTCTCTAAAGCCTTCCACCGTATCAAAGGTGTACCTGAAGCTTCTGAACCAAGTGAGACAATCACCTGCCAACAGCTTCTCAATTGCTCTCAGTCTCCGATCCTGAGGAACTTTCATTTCGTTTAAGTACTCTGCGACTTCCTTTAACCAGTATTTTGGAGTAATTGACATGTTATTACCCGTAAACTTTACCGGTCTGTCCTCATTCGACTTAATGATGTTTATTATCTGACCATTTGTCTGGTTCATGTACGGGGTTGACATCGCCATCGGATATCCTGGGTTCTTATAAGGGCTCTCCCCTCCTAAGTCCCTATCTGTACCTGTGCCTTGTTCACGGGGATCTACCCATCCTGTCTTTGGAAACTCATCCTGACTCTCAAATTCTAACTTCCTTTCTCTTCGGGCACTTTCTTCCTTAGCCATGAGTTGAATTTCCATTTGACTGTTCATATGTTCAGTCCTCTCCAACCGAGATCTTAATTCATTCTGAATTCTTTCTTGATTTCTTTTACTATCTTCCTCTACCTTTTTGAGTTGTAATTTCTCTTCCCTGAAACTATCCCTGATTTCAGCTAATTGATCTTCTACCTCTTTCTTGATGACCATGACCTGTTCTGTTATAATTTCTGGTTTAACCTCACCTCTGGTATCTAGGTCTTCTCGTATTTCCTTTATTTTCTTCTCCATTTTTCTTTGTCCTTTGACCATATCTACTTTAATTCCTTCAAGCTTTTCCTCAGTTTTCCCTTGACTCTTATACAATCTCCTCAAGTGGTCTTGGACCTGATTCACTTCAGTATTAGTTTTTCCTACTTGGACCTTTAATGTTCCGATGGTTTCCTGAACCTCATTAATACCCTGACTTATTTCATCTATCTTATGGGTACTTTACTTATTTTCGTCCTCCCGTTGTTTTCTTTCACTCTGGAGATTCCCCTCATATATATCTAATCTTCGATTTATTCCATCCTCGTACTTCTTTAAGTTATCATCTACCTGCCCGGTAAATCACTCAAATTGATCTTTCATGTCCTGCGCATCTTTTTGATTTTGATTTTTCATCTCAGTTACTTCGGTCTGAACTCCATCGACCTTTCCCTCGAGTATTTCTACTTGGTTCTTTACCCCTTCAAATTTGTCTCCTAATATCTTAAAACTTTCTTTTATCTCCCCCCGGGAACTTTCACAAATACTCTTGTTAGATTCTATCTGAGCTTTCAATTCTTTCTTCACACCTTGGATCTGGTTTACAAGTTTCTCTTCACATGCTTCTACGTTTTCTTTACATGCCTTTTCCATGCTATTTAATTTAGTTTCTAAATTTTCAAAATTTCCTTGACATTCAGTTTGGGATTCTACCATACTGTCCTTCAAGATCTTTATTTGGCCTTGCCATTCTGACTTAAGTGCCCCATTTTCATTTTCAATTTTACTTGTGATTTCCCCTTTAAAATCATTTAACTTCTTCCCAAACTCAGTGTCAAAATCTTGAAATTTGTTATCTATTTTCTTTTCTAAACTCTCTCGGAGTTCATTCCCTCAATTTCCGCCTTCACTTCATCGTTCATTTTTACACAGTTAGTCTCGATAGCTTCTAATTTAGTCCCCATGTTATCACTAGTAGTTTTTAGTGAGTCTAAGCTTTGCTTCATGGATCCTAAATCCCTTTTATTTTCACTCTGTTGGCTGTCCAACTTATTCAAACTTTCATTTATGGATTTAAACTCTTCTTTATTTTCAGTCTGTTGGCTGTCCAACTTATTCTCTATCTTAACACTGTCAGTTTTAAGAGCTGTTAAATTATCTTTTATAGATTCGAACTCTTTTTTATTTTCATCCTTTTGGAGGCCCAATGTATTGTCTATGGTTCCCAATTTATTGTTCATGGCCTCCCACTTTTCATTACTATCGGCTTTTATAGCCTCCAACTTCTCATTACTATCGGCTTTTATCGCCTCCCAAAGCCCCTGCAATTCCTCACTCAATACCATCTTATTAGAATACAGTGGGCTACTCATGCCACATCGCTGGTACATGCTTGAGAGATGGTAATCTGAGCCTTTGCGTTCCAATTTCTTCAAAAATGTACTTTGGTACGGGTATTTACTACAACGTACCCTTTTGATATCATTATTCAAACTCAGAAACTTTATGGAAGTGTTTAAAATTCAAAATTTCGAAAAACCATTTTTTTTTTCCAAAATTGAAAATTTTGATTTTTCGAGAAAACTCGGGTTTTCCCTAGGAAAACTCATCCCTGCGTACTGCGCGCCATGAATAATGATGAGTGGTAGGGGGTTGTTTAATTCAGGGCTGCTCGGTGTGAGTTTCTAGGGACCCATGCGGTCAGTTAACATTATACGTTGTACCTATTCCTATCATTATTTTAATTTACATGAAATGACCGTCTTTAGTGTTCCTCTAATTATCAATCCAAGCACATTACTTTATATACCCCCATGTGCCCTTTCAGCAAGAAATATGCAAATCAGAGTATGCCAGCATTGTTCAATTCGGGATTTTCGGGGTTGCGGTATGTTCTCCCACTCTGTGACTTACACATTTTGGATTAAATAGAGGATACACTTGCAAAAATAACAACAAAATCAACTCCTATTTTAAAACATTTAATTAACCAAAATTATGGCGCTACAAACAATAAAACAATTAAACTACTGACCAATATCCTTCTACTTGTTCCACGTGAACAAGGAATAATATAAGAATTAAATAAATATTGTATTAAAACACATGGTTTCCTTTAAAACCAACAATTCATAATTATTTTTACTTCCATAAAGTACCTATCTTAAAGTTCCATATAACTACGAGCTCCTTTGGCTCGATATTTTCCAATAATAATGGTGTCATTCTTCTTGTACACCTCAAATACTATTTTTATATTTTCTTATCATCAAAACAAATATATAATTACATTTAAGTACATGTTAATTCTTTACTTAAATATTTGGGCACTTCACATGTTTTCAGCATTTATCATCCCTCTCAAGTTTTTACAAATTCACCATAGTGATCGGGAAAATACTTGTGTACTCCAGAGTTATAAAGATTACTTGACAAAGTCAAAAACTATGATCACTCCCGGAACCTAGTTATCTTCATCTAACTCGTGGAATCCTACTTCCATACAACATTACAATAGGGATTGTTATTTATTTATTTGTCTTATAAGACCATTATCACATCAGAAAACTACGATCTGAACTTGCAAGCGATAATTTCATCTACAAGGACCTCGGTTCAAAGCCCGGGTCATTAACAACTTTAAACACTCCCGGTGTATTCATTCCTTCTTACAGACGGCCTTCACCCAACCCTCCTGCTATGAGGGTCAGACCGTTATACTTGAGCGAGATTTATGACTGGTAGGGTGACTCCCTGTCTAGTCTACAGTTGGAGCTCTCTTCAATGCTTTTTAAAACAAATCTTCCTTTCTTTCAGTTCTATGGAGAGACCTGGCATTTAACGTCACTTATTTCCTTTCAACAACATTTAGGTTCATAAACCATTTTCGTAACCTTGGCATTTATTAATTATGAGAGGTCCTCATTGATTGGGAAGAGTAATACACATTCTACGACGAATAATTAGGGGCTTCAACAACAAGAGGATTCTAGGTTCGAATCTCTTAACATGCCTCGGGAACCATTTCCACATTGGAGGACTTATACAAAATGCGATTTAGGGTCAGCCGTAGCCTACATGACCTACGCTCAATAATACCATACATTTGCTCCCTTTTCAATATAATAACACACACATGGCCTCGTGATCTATGTCACTATTGGAGGACTTACAACATATCTCAATTCACTGCAATCAACTACCCCTCATAAGTAATTTACCAAGTACTTTTAACTTTTACGCATTTCTAGCGTGACATTTTATTTTAATTGCGCTCCATTGCGCTATACATTATTTTTAAGCCTAGCTTCTTCCAAAGAACTGATAAATTCCATATTCACAATTGATACATATCTCAATTTTTATATTAATCTTTTCCTTTGACAATAATTGCTCTATTTTAAATAACATGCATTAATATCATGGCTTATACTTCTATTAAGGCTCCAACGCTCTTATTTTCATATCATTCAGTTTAATCTTTATTTATATTTCCTTTATATTATTATTATTATTATTAATACGCTTACTTTTATAACATTCGTCAAATACACTGACATTTTATTCATACATTTCCTCTACAGGATTTATTCTTTCACATAATTATTTATAATTTCTCAAAATTCTATTTTTTTTTTGTTCAGACCGCGTTCTTATTCTGTATTTAGTTATTTAGAAACATCCCTTTTACTCAAAAACTCCGGTGGATTTGTACACAATCATTTCCCCGACACCAAAACATAATGAAAATCTTTACTCACATGTTTAAGGTCGTTTCTTGACCCTTCTCCTCGTGCGATGTGTCATTTTTGGCCCACTTTTTTTTAAATTACTCCATCGTGTACAAATTCATTGCATGTACAGACATATCTTGACACATATTTAACACGTATACATTTAACACTAATAACATTTTAAATACACTGGTGTATCCGTTTAGAACGCACAATAAAAACACTGAAAATATATTACTTTTAACACAAAATCTTGATATATTTACACTTCACGAATTTTGATCACTAGACCGCTATTAGGCCTATCACACGTAACCTCTTGATCTCCCGTCTCCAAGGGTGAAATTTAGTAATGTCAGCTTCCTATCCTCTCTGAATATGAAAGTCTCGAATCATCTGCTTCCTCCCTGCAATAGCACTCCTTCGAATCCCGTTCTTGACGATCTGCTATTTCTCTGACACGAACGGCTCCCCTTTTAGACCCTATTTATTGATCTTAGCGAAAGTCTGTTCTGTTCACGGTCCCCTCGATAATTTATCGGTGACCTATGGATTTTTTAGCAACTAATACTTCTCGAGTCTTAGTGCTTTTGAATAGTTCGTCTGCTTTCTTGAAACGATGTCTATAGTTTCCTGTCTTCTTCTTTGCTTATTCGGTTCTCGCACTTCTAATCTTCTAGAATACTTACGAACCTTATTTTCTCTGTCCCTGCTCGGGTTCTTTAAATTAGAGAAACTGTTTATCTCTCTGTTACGGTACTTCCGTACGTTATGATACTTTTGGTCGTTTACTTAAAGACCTATCGCCCTGAGTCCTAAGTTCGCAGCCTACTTTGACTGTATTTTATGAACTTTTCACTGTAAATTGTATACTGTCGGACCTAAATCCTGTAACTAGGATTTTCCTAATTTTTCAACACGGCGATACTGTAATATTACTTCTTTGCAACTCCTTTACGGATGCACGTAAATTATTGATACCGCGACGCCCGTGGCTGTCGGATATTTTCTATGCGATGTGATACAGCGTTTTTCCCCTCAAGGAAGGCTGGTATAGTGTCTTCGGTGTGTTTCAGCGTGACGCCCCCCTGGGCTATCGGAAACTGCATGTACTGATCCAGCGTGACGCCCCCCTGGGCTATCGGAAACTGCATGATTGGTCTGGCTTGGCCTGGACTTTTATACTATTTAGTCGCAAAAAGATAAAACTCTAGTCCTTTTCGTGACCAACTTTTGAAATAATTGTCGTACAATTATAAAAATTATATCTGCAGAAAGCTCGTCTTCTCAACGTCAAATGATCTCATTGCGCATAAGAATCGATCGTGCATTTCGGAGATATTAATTAATTTGTAGTCTTCAGCTGCGTGGGTGTTGCTGTTCATTTTTAAATGCCCCACTCCTCTGGTATCAGTGAATCCCCGATGACGTATACTGCGTTTGCAGTTTTTTCCTATGCAATTATTACAAGGTTTTTCTTTACACAAAAATCTCTAATCCGAAATGATTCACAGTACAGTATTTATTTACTTATTTTCATTCCTGCAAATGGGTTAAATTTAATTATTCTTCTTCTGGCACATCGGCGCTGTTGCCATTTTCCTGCAAGCTAAGCTGGATTTCCGAGTCACGCTTCTCTGTCTTACAGTGAAAATTTTCCACTCGTTCTATTAATATCCGTGACCCGCTCCTCTCAAGGAGTCAAGAGGCATGATCTCATCTCCTGAACACCTGGTCCCCGCTGCTTGCATAACGTTAGGCTAGATTCCTGTCTTGAAATTTCTCTATGTTACATTAGAAACTGTATGTTTCTTTCATTCCTTCCCCAAATACATGGATTCGACCCCTTTTGAGCCAATGGTACATGGGTTCAATATATACACTCATAATTTTTCTTTACGCACTTTGCGTCAAAGTTTGTTGTCACTATGGATTGCACTTTGCAACCAGTCCAATGTTTTTCATATAGAATAATGTTCCACGGATATTTCCGCCTCTCTAATTTCTCTATGTTGAGAAAATAGACATAAATAATGTGTGAGCACTGTGTATTTATGATGTCACATCACACGCATCAAGGTGTTCTGTTATATGTATCACCACAGAACTTCCTAATTTCACTGGAGGTCCCTTCCTTATGGTGAAATTTAATCTCACTTATCACTGAGCACACGATCACACTATTGTGGCAGCGCCTCGTGACCATAATACTTAATCTCTCTTTATATAAGACGAAATTAATATTGACTTCTGAAAAAAAAACAGTAAGTGCGCCTTACATATAACACCAAATATTTCAGTGCCGTAATCGCCCTGTCTTCTTAAGTTCCCGTAGACCATATTCTACTTAATACTAGTTCTCAACACAGACCAGTTCTCCTCACACAAATAATACCATTGTACAAATTACCTTAAATTACACACTTACAAATCTTACATGGCGAGGCCGTAAACAGAAATCACGTGTGCTGATATGTATGAGTTTCATGAAGGACTGTCTCGCCTTCTGATGGCCCATCTTTTGTCTCGTGGACGCCTTAAGCAAAAATACCCTCTTCAAGCGCTCACCCATCTCTTGGAGACAAATGGGAATTCACCAGCGCTGCCAAATTCTGGCCTTGGTGTATCGAGACATTTTAGTGCACAAGAGCATCCGACAATCCCGTCATATTTCCCTGTACCTTAAAAACTCTCATTTACTTACATACTACCCCCCTGTGTGACTTCTGATACGCCTGCCTGGAAGACCAGATCTTCCACGCACCAAACACCACACTTACTCATTTGATAGCCTGGCTTGCCAGCTAAACACGCTTACTTTATGACACATACTTTCGTAGACTATGTATATTATACGTCCCGTATAATCTGTTTCCCTTACTATCCTCCAGCACATATGCTGTTTTGCCAATACGTTTGGAGACTATAAATGTTTCTGCGTCACCTGCTTCCAACCTTGCTCCCTTTAAATGAACGTCATCACGTTGCTCCACTAGCATATTTCTCAGTGTCTGTAACGATGCCCTGTTGCTACTGTCCACACATGCACATATTAAAATACCGTCCTCTGCTTTATCCACAGGATAATCCCTACATAAATTAGTGTCCCTTGATAGCATGTCTGCAAGGATGTTATCTTTACCTTTAATATATTTTACTGTGAATTCGTATTCCTGCAGAGCAAGAATCCACCTACTAACTCTGTTAGAACTAAGTTTACAAGTCCTCATATACAGTAATGCATGGTGATCTGTATGGATCTCAAATTTCCCCCCTACTAAATACATTCTAAATTTCCCTAAACTGAAAACAATACCTAAAAGCTCTAACTCAGTAATCGTGTATCTTTTCTCTGCTGCTGTCAGTCCTCGCGAGGCTAAAGATACAATGCACAGATTACCCTCATCATCATTCTGACATAATACTCCAGCAATGCCTATATGTGAAGCATCAGTCATAACCACATATTCCTTATCTTTCAAAGGATATTTCAGCACTACAGCTTTCTCAAAACCTTCCTTCAGCGCTCTAAAAGCCTGATCAAGGTTGGACTCCCATCTCCACCGAGTCCCACTTTTAAGCAATTCCCTGAATGGTTCTACCAACCCTGAGTATTTAAGAACGAACCTCCTGAAAAAGTTGCAAATTCCCAGGTATGTTTTTAACTCTTTAACATTCTGTGGCACCTCTGCGTTAAGTATCTTACTAACCCTACTTTCCTCTGGTGTTACACCTCTACTCGACACTCTATGACCTAAAAATGTCACTTCTGACTGACAGAATGACGACTTAGACAGCTTCAAATTGAACCCTGCCTGATCTAACTTCTGAAAAACTATATCTAAATGACGTAGATGCTCCTCAAAACTGCGTGAACTAATTACCATATCATCAATGTAAATGGTTACAAACTCTCCTGGGTCATCCCCTAATGCGATGTTTAAAGCCCTAATTAAAGCTGCTGAACTACTCTTTAACCCATAAGGTGTTATACAAAATTGATCCCCTAATGCGATGTTTAAAGCCCTAATTAAAGCTGCTGAACTACTCTTTAACCCATAAGGTGTTATACAAAATTGATAAAGGTTATATTTATGACTAAAAGCTGTAAATGGTCTATCTTCGTACATAAGTGGCACTTGCCAAAAACTGGAACTCAAATCTACAGAAGTGAAATACTTCTTCCCATCAAATGTTTGCATTAATTCCTCTATTGACATATATTTCAGCTGATCTGAACTAATTCTACTGTTAACCAAACGAGCGTCTAAACAAATACGAACTGTGCCGTCGGCCTTGGGTACCGTGATCAAAGAATTAACATATGGACTGTTAGAGTGCTCAATAATCCCATCTTCAAGCATCTGGTTAATTTGTGCCTCAACTGCACTCTGATAATCGAAAGGTACAGGATATCTATGTCCTGTGAATACTGACCTATCAATAACGTTCAATGAATGTGTATAGCAATTGGCCATACCAATGCGATCCTCAAAAACTCTCCTATTACACAATAACACATCATAGAGCCGAACACATTGTTCCACCGCCATATTTCCCTGAAATGCAGCATCACGTAACGAGTCCTCTAGACTACCGTTCGTAATCACACTGCCCACAAAACATGGAGAACCCCGCTCTACGGCTGGCGATATCTCATTTAAAGTACAAGTCACTCCTACAACACTACTTCTCTGAATATGGTCATTGAACGCTACTTCTACTTCAGAATCACCCCATTTAAATTTCAAACTCCCTACATCATAACATAAGTTACCAGACACTCTACTTAGCCACTCTGAACCCAAGATAACACTGAATACTAAATTTGGAATTACAAGACAAATCTGCTTCTCTACATGATTATTAATTTTAATGTCTACTAAAACTTGCTTAGAAATTACTTTAGACCTCTTCCCAACAGCTGTGATAACAAAAGTGCTTTTAATTGGCATCTCCTTAAAATTTACTCCAGTTCCTTTCATTTTATCATAAAATGCACTACTTATGCAACTCTTCATACAACCACTATCAATTAAAACATCTGTGTACGCCTCGGACACGTTAAATTTAACTATGGGGCTCTTACTGACCACCTCCTGAATAATACCTTCATCATCTAGTTCACGTAATAATTCACTTCTCACATTTAGGTCATAGGGTTCCTGTATAAGTGTATGGACAGGGCATGTTACAGACTGAGATTCTGACCTTACATCGCAGCCTGGTTCGTGTTTAAAGCATTGCTACCGCTTGGTGTAGTACTACTCACTACTGCACTGGTCTGGTTGTTCTGGGTTGTGTTAACGGTATATCTCTGTCCGTTATTACCATTGGGCTGATTCCCTCCTTGACCCCTGTTCTGGTTATAATTATTATTGTTATTATACCTCCCTTGGTTACCCCTAAAATCATTATTTCGGCCTTGATTTCCCCTGAAATCATTATTTCTACCTTGGTAGTTCGTACCATACCCATTTCCTCTGTACTGATTTTGCTGATTATTATTATTATTATTATTTTGGTTCCCCCTATTTTGGACGCTGGCCCCTTCGCCACTGTTCCCTTGAACTTCCTGATTCCTATTCTCATTAGGCCTGTTATTATTGTTACCCTGGTTCCTACCGAAATTCTCCTCGTAACCACCTCTTTCCAAAGCATCGAATGTACTCAATAAATTCTCCACTTGTGAAATAGATTTAACATTTTGGATACAGGCAGCTTCCTTGATTCTATATGGAAAATGTCTTAGTAATAGCCTGACTACATCACTTTCCTCCTTCAAACCATCCAGATATTTACACGTCAATACCTGTCCTAAAAAGTACTCGGTCATAGTGTAGTTTCCTCTCGGGTTATATTTCCCACACACAATTCCCTCACGATGCTGAGACTGAATTACCTCATTCCAAAATTTCTCACAAAATTTAACTTTAAAATCTGAAATATTCTCGAAATTGTCTCTGTAGACAGCAAACCAGTTTCTTGTCTCCCCTACAAACGCTTGCTCTAAAATTTCAACTACCTGGCACCACTCAATACTACCATCTTCCAACCTCTCCCCGAATTTATTTTCTATTGTGTTCATGAACTCCATTGGACAACCCTGCCGATTACTAAATTTGCCTAGGCTAGTTCTATTTCCCTGTGTGTGCTATTCACATAAACTGGCCTACTCTGACTATTTTCCTGCCTAATTCTAGCTTTCAACTTCTGTTCTAATTCAGCAATTTTCTCCTCAGCTTTTCTTTCAATATTAGTTACAGTTAACCTAATGCTCCCTTCCGATGCTTCAACTTTACCACTTAATTTAGCTTGTTTCTCATTAATCTCATTAATGCTTTCCTTACTCCTCTCCCTTAAATCATTAACTTCAGTGATTATTTCTGCATGAACTTTATCAATTCTTCCCCCCAGCTGTTCTTTAACCTCTTTAGTTGCTACCTGAATTTTGTCAATTTCTCCCCCCAATTGCTTTTTGACCCGCTGTGTTTCAAGTTGCACTAGTTCTTTTAAATTTTCAGCCTGTGTACTGACTCTAATTTCTAACTCCTCCTGTACTTTTCCTAATTTTCTGTCTACATCTGCAATAATCTCTTTAGCCTTCTCTTCCATCACCTCTGATCTCACCTCTAATCAGTTCGAACTTATCACTAATTTCCCTACTGTTTTGTTCAAGTTTAGTATTTAAACTATCGCTCAATTCCCTATTACTCTCTTTATTCTCCCTACTATTTTGTTCAAGTTTAGCATTATTTTGTTCAAGTTTAGCATTTAAACTATCGCTCAATTCCCTATTACTCTCTTTATTTTCCCTACTATTTTGTTCAAGTTTAGCGTTTAAAGCATCTGTACTTATTTTATTTTGTTGCATAAACTGAAGAAGCAAACTCTCTAACCCTGCTTGACTGTTTTGATTACCCCCCTCAGTATCGGGATTTACCTCCGACATCCCTGTACTGCTTTAATTTCCAAGACTAGCCATACTGCTCGTATCTTCACTATCCAACTGGTGACCACTACGCAACTTCATCTCTTCCTCAACACTACCCATGCTGATACACATCGATAAATGAAAAAAAAATACAGGCACAGAAATATATACCCTTCTCCTTCCACAAATGTTATTAGGATTTCAGCCCCAAGTTGGTAGCGACAAGTGTAACGGTTTCGTTTGCTCCACGTTGAGCGTACAAGTGAAACGGTTTCTTTAGGCCTCACTGTTGAGTGACAAATGTAATGCTTCTACTGGCCCTGCCTTGCACTTTGAAATATTTACTCTGCCTAAGATATGTTGTTTTAATGGGGGCCAAGACCTCAACGCTATGTTGAAATCTAAATTTATATTTAACAACACCTAGCTCTGGTAGAACACCTTCAAGAATATATTCACTCAGATCGTGGTATGATTTGATCATTAACCCAACAAACAATTGTATCAGGAGAAGGAATTGGTCTATATCTAATGCTACCTACTGAAAGCAAAGATTGCATGGTTAAAAGAAATGAATTTATTATATAAAACCAGTATGGCAAAATTAATAGTAATAATAATATATTCTGAATTTAAATTGGAGCGTTGCGATTTGAATATTACCGCTAGAAAATTACGTGAAAACGGAGTCGGATAAATTACTGATTTTACTCTTATTCCCAAGCTATGAAGTTACTGAAATATTGAAAATGAAAAAAAAAGACGAGAGATTACGTAGTTCTGAGTCATTCGCGCTTACCACTGGAAATTGCCGAAGCATTTCCCTCGTACTGGATGTTGAAGAGAGCTTCCCACAGCCTCCTGGACGTCGTCATCTTCTTCGATAGTTGATGAGATACTTGTAGTTATGATAACTTTATGGTCCTAACATCGGAGCCAATCACACGTACAACCACACTGGTTAAGTTTTACAACGATAGTCGCCTTGCCTCCACGGCGCGCAAACCATATATGCACTCGTCGCATCCCCTCTACGGAGCCGTCTTCCAGTCGCCCGGTCTCCTCTGATTGGCTGACCCACCTCGCGATCTTCCCCTCCTCCGGGTCATTACACTCGGCGCGGCGATGATGTCGATTACCGGTCCAGGCCATTTCGCCTTTTCTTGAAGCAGCAACCCAGCTTGCGTCATGCTACTCGACAAGATTAAGCCTGTAGCCGAATTCCCAGTGACTCACCTCTCTCAAAATACCCTAACTGACAAAACTCCGTAAAATTCCGTAATCATATAATTTTCTTACGATAATGGTGTTCGTAATAATTTGCTTGATAGTGTTTTCTATAACATAGAAAACCTCTCTCAATACTTATAATTTTATAAAAAATGCTCCAAAGAAATACCTTAATAATAATAATAAGTTACATGAAAACTTCTCTTGGCTGAACAATTTGCCGCGTAAATAAATATAGAATGGCTTCCTACTGCCTTATGCCAGTGGCGTAAAATCCCCTCGAAAAACACATTACAAGCGTAGAAAACAGAGTAATCAGCGATGTGCCCCTATCTTGAGTAACAAGAGTTATGAACTTACTGTTGCTTCCTCTTGCCTCTTCGCGCGTTTCTACTTGAATGCGTTGCGGCCACGACTCTTCTTCCTTACTCAGCCATGGTGCACCTTCCCACCAGAGTTGAGACTCCATTAACTGTGACGCTGACGCTCCTCTAGATACGAGATCTGCTGGATTGTTTGCAGTTGATACATGCCTCCAGTTGTCGACATCATGTCCAAATGACATCATGTTATCAAGTTTAATCGCTCTCCTGTAGGTGAATTTTCGCTTAAATAAATAAATAAATAAGAAGAAGAAGAAGAATTGAGTCAAAGTGCTTAACGCTTTCCACTATTGAGAAAATACGCTGTAAATAAATAATAAGAATAAGAATAAAAATAAGAACAAGAACAAGAACAGGAAAAAGAACAAAAACAAGAACAAGAACAATGACAAGGGCAAGGACAAGGACAAGGACAAGGACAAGGACAAGAACAAGGACAAGAACAAGGACAAGGACTAGGACAAGGACAAGGACAAGGGCAAGGACAAGGGCAAGGACAAGAATAAGAACAACGACAAGAACAAGAACAGGGAAAAGAGCAAAAACAAGAACAAGAACAAGAACAATGACAAGGGCAAGGACAAGGACAAGGACAAGAACAAGGACAAGGACAAGGACAAGGACAAGAACAAAGACAAGAACAAGAACAGGAAAAAGAACAAAAACAAGAACAAGAACAATGACAAGGGCAAGGACAAGTACAAGGACAAGGACAAGGACAAGAACAAGGACAAGGACAAGAACAAGGACAAGGACTAGGACAAGGACAAGGACAAGGACAAGGGCAAGGACAAGGACAAGAACAAAGACAAGAACAAGGACGAGGACAAGGACAAGGACAAGGACAAGAACAAGGACAAGGACAAGGACAAGGACAAGGGCAAGGGCAAGGACAATGGCAAGGACAAGGACAAGGAAAAGGAGCAGGACAAGGACAAGGACAAGGACAAGAACAAGGGCAAGGGCAAGGACAAGGAAAAGGAAAAGGAAAAGGACAAGGAAAAGGGCAAGGGCAAGGGTAAGGACGAGGACGAGGACGAGGACGAGGGCGAGGGCGAGGGCGAGGGCGAGGACAAGGGCAAGGACAAAGACAAGGACAAGGGCAAGGGCAAGGACACGGACAAGGACAAGGGCAAGGGCAAGGAAAAGGACAAGGTCAAGGACAAGGACAAGGGCAAGGGCAAGGGCAAGGGCAAAGGGCAAGGGCCAAAGGCCAAAGAGCAAAGGGCAAGGCCAAGGACACCAGTTTACTTGTACCTTCTGCCTTAAATTCCTTGCTTATTACTATCCAAAAATTTCCCTTCAATATTACATTTCAAATCTCTCTCAATCCCTTCAATCCACCCTGTTGTCGATACCTTCTTCCACAGGTATTTGAATAGGCTACATTGTTTTCTTGATATTATTATTGTTTCATTTGAGGGGGCTTAGACATCGTGGTCATTTAGCCCCGTGTTCTTAGACGTGTGTAGAATTGCAATCTGTCGTAGTTAGTGTATTTGTAATATCAGGTGAGGATTGGGAAGGAGGTTCCTAATATCCCGGCATTTGCATGGAGTAGAAGTGGCAAACCACAGAATATCACATTCAGGATAACTGGCATGTGAACCGAACCCACTTCCTCTCAGTTTTGCTTCACGAGGCTGAGTGTATCCAGTTCCAGCCCTGAAACTAGAATTGAATTTCTTGGCAGAGCTGGAAATCGAAGCCGGAAATTTAATATTACTGACGCTGGCTAAACCACAGTGCTAGGCCATGGGGACCTAGCTATCTGTGGATTCGCTAGAGGTTGGTTTGAACCTCATCGTCTCCCTTCCTCGAAATGCTTTTATGTGGTTTCCCCATTTTAAACTCGAGGCAAATGCTAGGACGATACCTTCTAATAAGCCACGGCATATGTCCGTAAAATCCGCTCGCCACTTGCAAATTCATTATATTTCGTCCCCGACCATGTATAATAATTATTATTATTATCGTCGCCTCCGTTTCGTAGTGGTCAGCGTGATTAGCTGCCACCCCGGAGGTCTGGGTTCAATTCCCGGCTCTGCCACGAAATTTGAAAAGTGATATGAGGACTGGAACGGGGTCTACTCAGCCTTGGGTGGTCCAAATGAGTAGAGGGGGTTCGATTCCCACCTCAGCCATCCTCGAAGTGGCTTTCCGTGGTTTCTCACTTCGCCTTCGGGCAAATGCCGGGATGTTTTCTACTGTAAGGCCACGTCTGCCTCCTTCCCTCTTCCTTGCCTATCTCTCCCAATCTTCCCTTCCCTTCCCATCCCTCATGAGGCCCCTGTTAGCTTTGCAGGTAAGGCTGCCTGGGCGAGGTGCTGATCACAATTCCCCAGTTCTATCCCCCCGACCAGATGTTTCAAGCTCCAGAACACTGTCCGTAGATGTGGCAGTGGTGGGATCCCTCGCTGAGTCCGTGGGAAAATCCAACCTGAAGTGTAAAATCGACTTTTAAAAAATATTATTATTAGCCCTGAAAATATTTGATTGTTGCCAAGTTAATGTCCTTTATTCGCAGTATAATAACACTGATTATGGTGAATTATTAATGTTTAATTAATTTAATTTTAAATTTTATTAATGCAGCCAATGGCCATGTACTTATTTTCCTTTCAGGAAGGTCAGGGAAGGGATTGTGAATGGAAATTGGCCGTGGACCTATTGAAAGGAACCGTCCCGGCATTTGCCTGGTAGTGAAAATGGTAAACCACGAAAACCACTTTCGGTATGGCCGAGGTGGGATTCGAACCCACGCTCACCCGATGCCAGCGAGACACGAGGTAGCGCATTAGCGCTCTCGCCTCCGCGGCCGGTTGTATGGTGAAATATTGAGTTACAGTAAGTTGGGCGTCCCTCATTGGCGTGCTGCGAAAGGTGGCATCACTGGATGCCTTGTATATTAATTTCATGAGATTGAGAAGGACAGCTACTGAATTCTTAATACTGAGTACCTGTTATTCTTCTCAACAAACTTACCGATAATGGCAGCTGCGTATTGAGGAAATTGGTTTGTTTGTGTTGGAGGTGCGTGTAGTTTTCCGTTCACTTGTTCGCTGTCTTTCTTCATTCTCTTCATCCATGACCAATGTTTATCACGACCACTTCTGATGCACGCAGAATTTGATCTACACTGGTCAGTGGTATCTTGTTAAAGTTATAAAACTTTTACAACTCTAGAATATCCCATTTACTACCGCGTGCTGAAGGTTGTTAGCTGTGAAATCTTGATACGCACAGCATTGCCAGATTTAGTATCGCGGTGCAAGATCTAGTGCAATGAACCAGGTGCATCCACAAAGTAAGTTTCCCTCATTATCATCATCATCCTTTTCCGTCTCCAGTTTCCCGGGTGCGGTAGACAAGCGCTCGCCACTGCTTTCTGTCATTGTACAACTTTCGTTCTACAACTTCTTCCCATTTCAACCCTTTTTTCTCCGCTTCTGAATTCACGGTCTAAATCCATCGTTTTCTGAGACTTCCCCTCGGTCTTTTCCCTTTCAGTTCTCTATTGAAGTAGTCCCTTGCTGTTCTAGTGTTATTCATTCGCATCATACAGTATGTCCATACCACTGGAGCTTACACTTCGCTATAACATTTACAACAGTTTCCTGTATCCCAGCTTTTTTTCCTATTTGTTTTGTTTCTGATCTTGTCTCTGCTGGTCTTTTGATTCATGGTTGTAATGAATTTCATTTCTGCTGCTTGGATTTTGTTAAGGTCTTTATCCAGTAAAGTACATGTCTCCAGTCCACACACCAGAATTGGTACAAAGTAAGTATTGGACATGGTTAATTTTGCTTCCAGGGGTATGTTGCTGTCCCATAGCAGGTTTCTCACTTGACTGTAAAAATGTGACGCTTTCTGTGTCATGTTGAGTACTTCTTGCTGAAGAGTGTTATACTTTGATATCCGAGATATTTGAAGTTGAAGACAGAGTCTAATTTAGTTCGGTTGGTTGGTTCCTAAGTTTAGGGGCTGCGACAATGCTGTCATGTAGCCCCGTGTACATTGGGTGTGTGTAGAATCTGACTGATAACCGATGTTAATTGTGATGACTGTATTAGTGTGTGTTATCTGTTGTTTTTTTTTATTCAAGTAAGGAATGCAGAATTTCGAATTTTTCAAGTAGTTCCTACTTTTGCAGCCAAACGCCACCGTCAACAACTACTAGTTCCGAACTTAGCTACCAGACGCCACCGCAGTCGGCTCTTGGCAACGAACGAAGGAACCTAAAGCATTGTTTACATTCTTAACCTATACAATTTAGCTTCACACAGGTGTAATTAGTGGAAGGTTCTTTAACATGCCATAAATTTATGACATGGGACCGCTGGCTTTACTTCCCCTCCGAAGGAAGGCATACTGAGGGATTTTTAACGCTCTTAAAAATCCGACGACTTTGGCCGGATTTGAACCCGCGATCTTGGGCATAGAAGCTCAACTACGCCACCGAAGCCGCCTAATTTAGTTATTTCCAAAAAGATGTTTGAATTGGTTCCCTCTCTGTTGATAGTCATTTCTACAGTCTTGGTTTTGCTGATGTTTAGCTGGAACTCCTTAAACTTGTTGTTCCGGGAATTCAGCTTCTTTTGTACTTCAGCTTCCATTTCTCTCCATATCAAAACCTCATCTGCAAATACAAGGGTGTTTCCCTATTAAAGAAAGAAAAAAAAAGAGATCATAGTTTTATGGAAGATTTTGACAACAGGAGCAGCAATGTGTCAGCTTTTTTTGGACATAAGCACCAAACGAATTGAGACACCTGTGGTATCAACTATTGTAGTCCTGTGTCATAAAAGTCTGCCGCCTGCGAATGGAACCAGCGTGTGAAAATGCTCACCAGAGGCCAGGGATTTCTTGAGGTGTAAGAAAATGTGAAAATCGCTGTGAGCAAGATGGGGACTGTTAGGTGGATGATCAAACAGCTCCCAGCCAAACTTCTGTAGAACAGTTGCTGTCTTGATATTGCTCCCAGCGATTTCCTCCTTTCCTTGCACCTCAAAATATTCCTGACTTCCGGTCACAATTTTCACACTGACGAAGAGCTGAAGACGAGGAAGCTTCTGCGACATCATATCTCTTTCTTTAATACATCGCCCACTATAAGTGTTCTTACGTTTTTATTTCCTCCACCAATCTACATTCAGTGGAAATTTAAATTACTAGCTTCGGAGCGAGCGAGCCTAATACCCCAGCTTCGGCCAGCATGAAACTGTTGAGTCGTGTCGAGTTAAGACTTGAGAGAAGTGTATATGTGTTTGAAGTTTCGCTGTTCACCTCGGCTTTTCTGAATTGTGTCTGGCACCTGCCGTCCGTGCGCCTTATAAGCTTACGCTGGGTAAACCGTTAAAGATAACCGGGTGAGTTAGCTGTGGTCGTTACAGCGTGGCTGCAGGCAGTCTCTTACACCCGGGAGGCGAGGAGGTTCGAATCCCCCCCGTCGGCAACCTTGAAAATGTTCTTCTGTGGTTTCCCATCTTCCTTCCAGGCAAATGCCGGGGTTGGTCGCTAACTATAGACCACAGCCGCTACCTTCCTATTCCTCGTCCATATATTCACACTTTCCTCCCCAGACAACACTCCACACGCGACGGTACTTGTAGCTCACCCCATGGGTGTCCACATAGAAGCAGCTACAAACTCTGGCGAGCTGAACATGTCCTCGGTTACTCCCGGCACTAAAAGCCATACGATAAAATAGTTTAAAAAACAACCGTAAATACAATCACCCACATACTTATATATAGAGAATTAACGGCCTAATAAGTGTAAAGGATCTGATGATGATCGCTTGACGATCGAAAATGGTCATCCAAAAACATTTATTTATTAATCTCGTGTATTTTTCTTCAGGTTTTTACAATTGGTAGGCCTACAGTGGTGTTGACCGACATAAAAGCATTAATTTCAGTTACCAAAGCAGTACTAAAAATTGGCTTCCAACGCGATTAGGATCAGTGACAGATTTAACAACAAAAATGTAGAACGCATTTATAATATTCTTCAAATTAGGAAAACAAATATTGTATTACGGATGTTGATCAAATTCGTGAAAAATAATGTACCATAGGAAAGATGCAAGGGGAAATTACAATTTAATTAATAAGGCACATGTTCTTTACAATCCATCTTTTATTATACAATTATTGTTTGCACATTGTTTTTAAATTAGAGAAGCTTAGCGAGATTCAGGCAATTGTTTCATTCGTAGATGCTCGTATAAAAGAGTAACTCTTTTCCTTTTCACTAAAGGACTTCTTCCTTCCAGAAAGTTCATTATAGATTTCCTTTACTGGCCTTCCCTTAGTTTCTGGCAACACAAAGTACGTGAATATCGCTCCGAGGACACAACAGCCGGCGAAAAAGAAATAACACACATGAATTCCAAGACTAACAGATATAGCTTTAAAGAAAGCTGACAATAAAAATGTAGGTAAGAATATTCCTAACGACGCTAGGGTAGAAGCAATTCTCATAGCAGGGGGTAAACAAATCTCATTGAGGACGACGAAGGGCAAAGGTCCCAGCCCTACAGCAAGGCCTAACATAAATATTGAAAGGGATGTAACAGGAAGCCAGGAGAAGCTACTGACATCCACTTGTAAGTACTTTGAATAGAAATACACTCCTAGTGCTGCCAAACAAATCGCCATACTGACATTGGATAACATTAGCAGAAATCTTCGACCTTTATTTTCAACCAGGTAAGAAGATACCAGAGTTCCTAATAACTGCAAGACAGCAACTATGACAGATGCTGTTATATATGACAGGTGACTACCTGCTTCTAAAAATATACTTCCTAAGTAAGTCAGAAATACGTAAATACCAGAGAACTGACTGTTAACACACAGAACTAATACGATCAACAAACCACGTCGAGTTCCTTTGTCACACAACATTTCTTTAAAAGTCATTGCTTTGCTATCATCCTTGATTTTAAGAGAATCTTGCAACAAACTCATTTCTTCAGTAATATCTTTATTTTTACCTCTCATCCACTGAAGTGATTTTGTAGCTTCTGATGTTTTACCACGCATAAGTAAATACACAGGCGTCTCTGGCATGCGTGTGAAGAACAAGAGAAACACCAGGCAAGGTATCAAACATGCAATAGCTATCCCTCTGTATTCAAGAAAGGCAGCAACACCATTCACGTAGAGATATCCAGTGTTAAACATTATATTAAAGTACACACCAAGTGTGCCTCTAATTTGGTCCTCAGAAACTTCTTTAACATACTGGGGACACAGAGCTAAATTGCACGCCGTACAGAATCCTCCGATAACTCTAGCTATGTAAACCCACACGATATTTTTGGTAGAAATAATGATAATCCAGCTGATTGAGAATGCTACACCAGTGATATAGCCAAGAATCTTGTAGCCGAACTAAGCGCTGAAGAAGTTGCCAAAGGAGCAGCAGATGAGGGCAACCAGGCAAATCAGTGTAGCGATGAGGGTAACTTCTTCGTTGGTCAATGGTTGTCCCAGTGGAGAGTCGGCTGACTGCAGGATGGGGACGGCTACTGAAGGCCATCCTATTATTACACCGTTGCAGAATGAGCAGATGTTCACTGAAACATGAGGAGCAAAACTTATGTAAGAATACTTGAAGAGTCTACAAGAGGGACAACCTCTTCGTCTATTGCCTTGCCTTTGCTGATGACCTCATTCTACTGGCAAATAATATAGAGGAGGCTACCTACAACTTACAGAGTCTTTATAGCGTAGCGGTTAAGACTGGTTTGAAGATCAACATCCAGAAGACTGAATTTATGACCAATATCGAAGAGACCCCTTCTGATATTCCTCCCACCGACACTACCATACGAAAGGTACCTGCAGTTAAGTACTTGGGAGAATGGATTTCTGCGAATCAGAGCGAGAATCTGGCCATAGATGCCAAATGTACCAAGTTTGAAAGGGATTATCATTCCTGTCGTAGTATATATCATCTAAGTGCCACTCCAAGAACTCGGCCGTCAGACCATCCATTCTGTATGCTTCTGAGTGCCTTGTAATGATCAGAAATGGTCCACTCAGAAAGCTGGAGTTAAAAGAGAGGAAGATCCTGAGGAGGATATTAGGTCCAATTAGAGAGGAAGGAGGCATTTACAGAAACCGCCATAATCATGAATTGTATGAACACCAGGAGGACATCATCACGTCTATAAGGAAAAGACGCCTGACCTTTTATGGACACTTGGCACGTCTGGCTTCTGAAAGACTCGCCAACAGGATATTCACAGTAACAGGAAGAGGCAAGGCTTCTAAGAACAAATGGATTGCGACAGTTAAGTCAGATATGGAACAACTAGATATCCCACTGGAACAAACTCGTGACCATCTGATGTTCCGTTAGGTCATCCGACAGGGCGTTTTCCCAACGTCCCTTACAAGTAAGAAGACTACAGGAGCTAAGTGTTCAGAAGAAAGAAGACTGACTCATAGTCATAAAAAGAAGTGCTATTGGAAGAAGAAGAAAGCAACAACTTTACCGAAGAGTAGATACGAGCCCCGTGGTCCTATGTAGGCCTAAACGATAAAGAAAGAAAGTGGCTCAAGTCCATTGAATGACAAACTTCAAAAAGAGCATCTTTTTAAATGTTCAGATAAAGCATTTGAAATACAGTGAGTCCGGGAATGTTCTCCGCAGCACCTACATGCGTCTGCGAGAGCTAGCTACAGCAGTTACGTTGGCAGCACAGCTGCCGCTTGCATCATAACAAATAAACAGTAAACTTTGTACTCACCACAGCCGTTCATAACAGGTGCTGGAACCATTCACAGTACATCACTCTTTTTCCGTAAACAGTTTGTTTTAATTCATGAACCACGGTAACTTTATAAGGGAACAACTGAAGCTTGTCTCTTATAGCTTTATGTGCTGTCGACTTAGAGATTCCTGTTTGTTGAGCTAATTTTCGTGTTGATTTACTTGGACTACGCAGCATTATATCGGAGATTTCATCAAGTTTTTCGTCCGTTAAAAGCGTAGGCCTGCCTGTTCCCGGTACATCGTGAACTGAGCCAGTCACACGAAATTTACTTGTCAAATCCCGAACTTTATCACGGTTTGGACACTTTGAATTAGGAAACCTCGCCTGAAATCTTAATTTTACATTTTCTGTAAACCGATCGCCTGCGCGAAAAACGTATTCCAACAAAAAACTCTCTCTTCAGTAGTAAACATTACCGCCTGTATACTGTTGCACTCTTCCAATAATCTTTCTGAACGCTCGCTGACTGTAATACACAATGATGACATGCAGGCTCGCTCGCTTATCGCAATACACACTGACAGCCCACACGGGGGGGGTGTCCAGCTTTCAAGGACACAGTGCAGCCAACTAAACTCATGACTCAACCACTCACAGCTGCACGTACCCACTGCGGAGAACATTATCGGGCGCCCTGTAGAATTACCATTATAAGTTAGTAAGATTTACTACTCTACAGACGTGGCCAAACTACAGTCGAACTTGGATAACTCAAGTTTTTTTTGATAACCCGAAGTTTTGTTTCCGGAAATTATAAAGATTTGTTTGGCTGAAACATGTTTTGTCAGTTTCAAGTCCAGTCCCAGTTTGATTTTCGCACCTCTCTTTCTCTCTCTCTCCCCCCCCCCCCCCCCCCCCCCCCTCTCTCTCTTTATTGCTTCGACAACTCCTCGGAAGGGAAGCAGACTTCGTAGGCCAATTTTGGTGTTCGTGGACGATCGGCAAAGTTCGGATAGCGTTTCTTCCCCCCTCCACTGCTTCGTCAGTGTGCGGCGAGTCTTCGAGCCGGTAGCATCATGTCTTAGTAACCCTTTATAGGGCAAATGACTGGGGGTATAAAATATTTGCTTTTTTTGCACATTTGTAATTGGGGGTGATAGATGAGTAGGAATATGCAACAATTTTTTGGGAGTGGATTCTATTTTATGAAATATGGAGTGGGAAATTATTATCCCACTGCCCATACACGACAGTATGTTTTCTTAAATGAGCAATGGGGTAATAATCTCCCACCTCCAAATTATGATGATACTCTGTTTATCACTCAATAATGAGGTTTATTTAACAGGATATAATGTATAAAAACACCCATCACGCTCTATAATTTAAGAAAAACCCGTAATTCCCACGCAAAACAAGGTCAGTGACCTATATCATCTTTGCCGAAAACTGCACAAAAAATATAAAAGTGATTTTGGAATGTTAAAAGTTAGTATATTCGAATATAATTCAATATTTTCAAAATAGTATTTATTAACAACTCAGATTTTTTTAAAATCTTCTATTCTATAATAATTTCCATTCTAGCTGAAATATATTTACTCAAGTGACCAAAACCATTATTAACATTGTATTTCAGCTATATACCAGCGTTTACAAGCCTCTTATCTTCAATAAAAACACCTTCTTCTGTAAAACAATGCATTTCTTTCACTCAACACAACCGAACTGGCGAGTACGTGCACTCTGGAGAACACTGGGATATATGCTTCCCACCTTCGGTTTCTGATGACTGTATACAGAAAATTAATGGGTTTTCAATATTTCTCTGCATCTAGCTTGTGGATGCAAGTGGAACTGCTTGAAATGAAATGGGTGGGAAGATTCTCTCCGTAACACCGTTCTATAAATACATGGTGGGAAGATAGTATCCCAATGACATATAAAGGGTTTCAGGCAAGTGAGCGTTTGGTTACAATCACAGCAAGTGAGCCGAATTTTAGTGAAAATTTCTTTGTTTATAGGTTAGCATGTCTCTTTCAAAACCAAGTCGCTCAACATCGGGCTCAAAGCTGAAGACTCTGACGCTAGCTGAGAAGAGAAAAGCCATCGAGGAAGCTGAGCTGGGCCTGTTTTAAAGGGTCGTTTTCCATTAATATACACCCTACCCCCTCCCAAACGACCGTTTTGGATAACTCGAATTCGTGGGTAACTCGACGTGTTTTTTTTCGGTCCCTTGAGCTTCGAATTATCCAAGTTCGACTGTATTAGAATTAAGTTTCATTTCAGCTATAATGCTTATAAAGCTATAATCATACTTTACAGCGAGGTGGCTTCGGTGGCGTAGTTGGTAGCATGCTGAGCTTCTATGCCCAAGATCGCGGGTTCAAACCCAGCCGAATTCGTCGGATGTTTTAAGAGCGTTAAAAATCCCTCAGTATGCCTTCCTTCGGAGGGGAAGTAAAGCCAGCGGTCCCATGTCATATATTTATGGCATGTTGAAAAACCTTCCACTAATTACACCTGTGTGAAGCCAAATTGAATAGGTTAAGAATGTAAACAACGCTATAAGGTTCCTACGTTCGTTGCCAAGAGCCGACTGCGGTGACGTCTGGTAGCTAAGTTCTGTACTAGTAGTCGTTGACGGTGGCGTTTGGTGGCAAAAGTAAGAACTACTTGAAAATTGATCGTCTGCGGTCCTTACTTGAATTAAAACAGATACTCACACTAATACAGTCATCACAATTAACACCGGTTATCAGACAGATTCTACACACACCCAAAGTACACGGGGCTACATGACCGCGTTGTCACAGCCCCTAAACTTAAGAACCAACCAACCAGCCATACTTTACAGCGTTTCAAATCGGCTTTAGTGGGGATATAAATTTTAAATCTGAACAGAAAATACCGTAGTAATTGAAAATTTAACGGATTAAGCAATGTATTTTGAGAGTAGTAACTTCATTTAGCAACATATTGTGCAGAAAATCAATGAATCTTTTCCATGTCATTCTTAAAGAAAAGATTCAGTGAAGAATTTATTTTCTTATTATCGTCAAGGTGTTAATGATATAAAATAGGAATTGTGTTCAAATGAAAAAAGAAAGAAAAAGAAAGAAAGGGAGAAAGAAAGAAAGAAAGAAAGAAAGAAAGAAAGAAAGAAAGAAAGATATACACTCAAAATTATTTAATATTCAAGGCTAAAAACGTAATGACTACGATGACGTCGATGATGATAGTAAAGAAAGAATCAATTGATTCAAGTCTCTAATTTCCTCAAAGACGTGAGATAGGGTATAGAGAACTATAAACAAAATGTTCCTTGTCGTAGAGTTGAGTTTTAGGTCTTCTTTAGTTAATAAGTCATAAAATATAGTTTAAGTATTGTCAACATTGGCATTAACTTAGCCTACATTTGAACCACGATATTTCGAATCGTTACGGGGCGTAAAAATAAATTCGACTTATTGAAAATTCGAGTAATGGAGATACGAAGGAAATATGTTAAATTTGTGATATACTGGTCGCAAAATACTGTATGTAGGCTTACAAAATATAGTTATCTAAATTTATGTAATAACAAGTAGTTCCGTGAAGAACTAAATATCATATTTTCATATATCCTACTTATGATAATTGTCTGTATCAACATACTACTTTTCAGTTTGATTGCTGTAATAGATTCGTAGATATTGAGAACTGTCTAAATATTTCAGATGGTTGCCATGTTGGATTTTTATGTATGTAGGCTATACAGTTATGTACTATATTACATGTAGATTATTGCGTAGGTGTATTATTCAAACTTCAATCGCGTGATTAGGACACACGAAATAGAAACGAGATTTTAAAATATCGCACAGTTGCCATCTTTTGGTTATGAAAACAGTCGAAATAAATTAGAAGTCAGTGGATTCAAATTTGTATAAACATTTACCGTATCAAGTTTCACTGCGCTCGGCTGGTTAATTCGCGAGAAACCTCCATTTCAATATTTAAATTTCGCATCGCCGCAATGTTGTATGTGTGCTTGCCTGGTTATTGGAATACCTATAGATGAACTTATGCTCATAGCCTTGATCAACATACAACATGTCAGTTTGATTGCTGTCATAGATTAGGAGATATTGAGAACCGTCTAAATATTTCAGATGTTCGCCATGTTGGAATTTCATATATGTAGGCCATAGAGTTATGAACTATTAGATGCCGATTATTGGGTAGGTTCATTATTCAAACGTTGACTTCGATCACACCATTAGGACACAAGAAATAAGAACTTAATTTTTAGATTTTGCACGGCCACCATCTTGAGGTTATGTAAACAATTGAACTAAATTACATGTCAGTACTGCAAATGCTCATACACATTGTAAAACACTATGTTTCACTGGGATCGGGTGGTTAAATCGTGAGAAAAGTATTTAAATGTTTCAACTTCGCTTGGCCGCCATGTTTGTTTTGTACTTAACAGGTTTTTGAAAGTCACGTATGTGAACCTTTTATCACCGTACACAATTTCAGGGTGATCTTAGTTTCGGTGATAAGGAATGCCAGGGAAATATTTCGCACAGCCACCATGTTGGATTGGTTAGACGTAATAACATTTGAGGGGCACGGCCGGGGTTGAACAAAATAGCACTATGTCCTTGCCGAGTTTCATTGAAATCGCTCCAGCCATTTAGATTTTATTAGACACACACACACGGACAAGAGGTGATCTCATAAGCCTATTTTTTTGCATAAATAAAAATAGGCTAGAATTGGATATTGGTAATGATGACAGATTTATTACATTATCTAGGTTAGTTAAATTTAATAACACAAAATGCAGACGGGCTTTTATCTACAAAGATTTGAAAACGATCCGTCATCTTCTTCTGCTTCTTTATCTGCGCACGAGGTTCCGCCACAAAGTTCTCAAACTTATTCAGTGATGTATGAAACAAGTTTCTCTGTAATAATACGTGAATGTTCGAAATAAAGAACAAGTTTAAGTTCCAGTTATATAATTTAAGCTTCGAGATATCGAAAACTTCAAATTGAAGAGAAAAGTAAACTGTAAATTATAGGATGTTTGATCAGGAAATAATAATTACTACGTGTTATAAAAAATTCAAGTAGTAGAGGTTTCGGATATACAGATTCAACTTTATTGATAACAAAACCACATGATGTAAAGTTAAGACACTTTGGAGGTAAAATACCGAGAGGGTGATTTAGTAAAGATTCGCTAAGCCATGTTTCATTGCACTATGGCAATTATTTTCAATATTTGAAAATCACTTGGCGGTCATGCTATGTTTGTGTTTTGCAAAATGTGTAAAGGCACATAATTTGTCCTTGCTTAACGGTCCTGTAACACCTTACATAATTTCAGTTTGATTGCTTGAATAGTTTCGGAGATACTGAGAACCAGTGAAATGTATCGTACGGACACCATTTTGATTGTTTTATGTACAGTATATGCTATAGAATTATATGCCAGCAGCTGAATATTGTAATCGTGATACCAACCTACATTTCTATCGCTTGTTTAAGACACGAGAAATAAAAACGTGATTTTAAACAATTAGCACAGCCACCATTTTGAAGTTCTCATAGAAAATGAGTTAAATTAGGCACCAATGTATTAAACCCTGTATGAAGATTTACCGCGCTAAGTTTCACTGCGCTAGGATAATTAAGTCGCGAGAAAAATCCATACACATATTTAAATTTCGCATCGTCGCCATATTGGATTTGTGTTCTTCAGGTTATTGAAAGTCCCATACGATTATAGCATCTGTCAACGTACAAAATCTCAGATTGATTGATGTAGATTCTCAGATATTAAGATGCATCTAAATATTTCGGATAATTACCCTGTTGGATTTTTCTATACAGGCCACAAAGTTATGTACCATTATATGAAAGAGGCAGATGACCTCGCTGTTCCGCCCCTTAAAACTCCAATAACTAACTAACCATTAGAAGTTTATTATGTAGGTATTACATCAAACGTTCACTTCAATCGCATTATTAGGACACAAAGAATATATATAAATCTTATTTTTAAAGTTTTGCACAGTCACCATCTTGCTTTATGAGGACAATGGAGTTAAAAGAGATGCTAGTAGATTACATCATGGATATACATGCAGGCTATTAGGTTTCACTGCGCTGGGTTGATTATATCTCGAGAAAATGTCATTTAATTATTTAAACTTCGCTTGGACGCCATGTTGAATGTGTACTTAACATGTTTTCAAGCGTCACATAACTGAACTTACCTTAGTATTTTATGTCACCATACAAAATTTCAGGGTGATATCTGTTATAGTTTAGTATCTATATATTTAAAACGCTAAGCTAATTTTTGTTACCGCGAGATTGAGAGAACGGCTGAACCGATTCACTTCGTAGAGCACTCTGACGAGAGCTCTTGGCCTGTAGGTTTGCCGAGTGTCTTTAAAATAAACAAATATGTTACAGAATATTTTACAATTAATAATAAACAATGCAGAATTCTTGCCATTCACGCATGCGCACAATCGCATTGGCTCATGACACACATGGCGGATGTCCGGCACGTTTTAATGTGATAGTTATTTACAAGAATTATAAAGAAGGGGAAGATTCATAATTATGTGCGCCGTATCACTCTTTCCCTTTTCGCTTTCATTTCGAGAATATATCATTTTCATACCTTGGGGAAGCGTCCGTGGCTTAGGCGGCAGCACGCCGGCCTCTCACCGCTGGGTCCGTGGTTCAAATCCTGGTCACTCCATGTGAGATTTGTGCCAGTTGTATGTTGCAATGTCAAGAGGGCAATCTTTTGACGCCCTTAAAGTTGCAATAGTTCCAAAAAATAATCGTACAAATAAATGTTACTTATATAGAAAACTTATTCAGTAAATATTTCGTCCATTGTGCGTCATGTTTTGACAGGTTTCAGCTAGTTATTATTATTATTATTATTATTATTATTTAATTGTCGACGGCCACCACTGAGGATATTACCACTTTTTACTAACAGATATCTTACCAATGATAGCAGCTATATACTGAGGCACTCTGCTTCCATTTTTGCTATGTTTCACTGAATCCAGACTTATTTTATTACTTTCTTCCTTCATGGCTCCTTTGTGTGGTAAGTGTTACAATTGTCTGCCAACTTGCAACTGCTACGAACAGTGTGGATTTCAGAAGATATATGGAACTGTAAGCTATATGCTTGTTGAACAATGCAGTTTACTTAACAAACGCAGTCAGTTCAAGGCTAGACCATGAAGGTTAATATTTGAGCCCATTCGTTCTTGCAATGGCATTTAGATGAGGCTTGATCTACTGACTGTTAAACTCGGTCACAGATTTCTTTCTTTGTTGATGTTGTTGTTGTTGTTGTTGTTAAGACATATTAGGGGCTTGGGACATCTTGGTCATCAGGTCCGTGTAGTTGTGTGTGTGTCTGATAACCTGTATTTATGTGATGACTGTAGTAGTGTGAATAACTCTATTAAGGACAGGGATGGATTAGGCACCACGGGACTTGAAGTAAGGTTTGATTCCTACCTCAGCCATCTCGGAAGTTGTTTTCCGTGGTTTCCCCACGTCTACTCCACGCGAACGCTGGGGTAGTTCCTAACTTAAGGCCACGGCTGCCTCCTTCGCAATCCCCACCTGAAATACAATGATAATGTTATTGGTTTTATGTTCCTTTTAACTACTGCAGCATTTAGAGACACGAGGGTGCCGGAATTTTGCCGCGAAGGGGATTTTTAACGCGCCAGTAAATCTATTGACAGGGCACCCTCCCATTTGCGCACCCTCAATGCCAACTGACTGCACCAGGATTCGATCTTACAACCTTGGGAACAGCAGACAAGAACGTTACCGCTGCTCCACGCAGCCAGTCCCACACACTAATACATGCAACACAATAACACAGGTTATCAGACAAAAAGGCCATAATCACTCAAGCACACGGGGCAAAATGACCACGATGTCCAAGTCCCTTTAATGAATCAAAAACATCAATTAGTTTCATAACCTGCGTATCGGTGGCCACTGTAGAGCAGTGGTTCTTAACCCGTAGAAGTCTGCGGACCACTCAGCATGAAATTGAATCATATACGCCTCCCCAATACACCTTATCAGTTGTAAACCTTCTTCAATAACACTTCTTATTTTAAAGATATTTAAATTCAAAACCTGTTGGCCATCGCCGCGAACACATTCGGACGATTCTCGTTCAACGCACATCGTTTTTGAAATCCCCATTTATTGGGCACTTTTTTATACATGCTTGTTGTAGCAATCTGTGCTACATTGCATTGTATTACCTCTGGTAATTGTAGGGACTATTGAAAGAACACAACGAGACACACTCTTCACACCACTGCTATATTGAACGCCATGACAGGCACATACTGTACACAGGTTGGCCAACGTAAGAGCAACATTGCCAACTTAACTGAATATGATGAAATTAAATAACTAACATTCCGCCTACCTTGACAGACCTTGAACGTCTGTCAACAAGAAGACAAATGTCAACCAGACACATGATAAATTACGACATACATTGCAAATAAGACAATATCAAATTAAAAAACAAACAATTGATATATACAAACACACGAAGTGAAAATCGCAGCAAATGTCAATGAAAGTTCCCTGAAAATGGCACAAATAATAATTTAAATAACACAATAGATTACACTGGAAGAGCTCAGAGTATATTTACATGTCTCTTAATGGTCCCATTAGCGACCTTCACGGTCACAACTCGAACAACACCTCTGAGCCTGGATGTAATGTAACGATTTTTCCCATTCGCTATGTCAATGGAGAAGAGTTGTCCTCCTTGATGAGAACCACTGCACCTTCCCTGAAGTTTGCAGCTCGCTGCCTCCATTTGGATCGCTGCTGCCAGGCCCCGGGCTAAGGTGATAGACACCCTGGGCAAATGGTCTACTGGCGCCCTTTTTCGCATTTATGTGTTATAAAAATAGCATAATGTTTTTTTTACAAACAACTACGTTACTAATATAGTATCACAGGAAATAAGTAAAGTAAGTCGTTCATACAATTTTGTAGCAATTTATTGATACATTAATCACACTAAAAACCAAGATTACAAATTCAAACCATTAGAGGTAGATCCTAAACGTTCACTGTCACCTTGTAAAGGTAACCCTCTAACTGAGGGAAATTTCACAACAGACACAATTCTGAGTGATACACTTCGCCAATATGTGACTTCCTGCTCATATTGGGTTGAAAGAAGAGTAGTCTATTTATTTCCTCTTTGTGCTTTCGTCTACTAATGTAAGTTAGTATGTTGGAACGATGGTCTGCTGATTGTTCATGTTGTTTAATCAACTCATTTCCATGTTTCCAATCATTGAACCCGTATGAAAATTCAGTTTTCTTGACCAACGGCTGAAACAAGCAGCAAGGAACACAAAAGACTTTTCTACACGATTGTGAGTAGATCAGCCAATCTTTAACATAAGATTCACCATTGGAAAGTGTAAATTTAAACAGTTTTACAGTAAGTGTACGCTTAGTTCCGTCATTGTAAATAGAAAATAGAAAAATCCGATTGAAAGTTTGAGGGTTGACCAGATCACGCAGCGCATGTGCCAGTTGTAAATCCATGAGTATTGCCAACAGCGTCAACCGTGCATCACAGCCTACATTGTTGCCAACACTAGTATTCATTACAGATAATACTGTTTATATTATTATACTGTATTGTAATAATTATAATCATGATTAAATATAAATACTACGAATGTATGTGATATTTAATATTACTTTTATTTTATATTCACGTAAATTATAGTTTTTTATCCTACTTTTTATAGATTTCCGTGTCATACTTATTTTCAATGTTCGGATTGTTGGGTCAACCTTTTTCTGCGTTCAGCGTCGCCTAAATTTCAGCGCCCCCTAAAATTTGGCGCCCTGGGCAAATGCCCAGTATGCCCGTTTATAGCCCGGGGCTTGCCTACATTACTTTGCTAAATCTACTATTTCCAGCGTACAACTATTCCAAACGGTAACAGCGAATGTTTAATAGGTTAGCGTTAGATGGTAACATATTATCGTGTCCTTCGTGTGTGGTAATCTCCATAATTATGTTCAGATATCCACACGACGACTTCTTTGCATATTTCAATCAACTAGTTCGGTGTGATGTTTTAGCCGAGATTTTAGACAATTCTACGAGAGGTCTTAATTGAATTGTATCTCTATAGCGTTGGTTCGATTATTTCAGGCAACTATTCTCATTATGATTGTGTACACAATTACTTTGCATGTGCTGGGACAGCACTTCAGTAACCGGGTACTTTCTTCTCTCCTACTTCAGAATCTGTTTGATTTTATGCTAATAATATTAATCTACTGTATAATTACTGAACTTAAATACAAATCGTGATAACTCGCCAAAAAGCTTCTTATTCAACCACAGAAACAGTGAGACTATTGTAGCTACCCCTTGGGTGAAGACGAAGAAACCTATAATTCGAGGCCAGCACTATATAAATAAATTAATTCAGGTAAGTATAAATTATTGATGCATATTTCTTCGGAACCTAGTCTCGTCTTGTGATATCTTTTATGCTCTTAGGTGAGTAAAAATAATAATTTACACGAACTGTGACAACCCCGATGACATGATCTTAGCTATTGGTAGGGCAACCATCGCCGCCATGTTTTTTTCTACATTAAGGTATGAGGATTGTAGTTGGTCTTGCACCTTACTTTATTATATAATTCGTGTATTAAAATAATAGGGATGTATAGAACTAGCACCGATAGAGCGCACTGTTGTTGTAGTGGGTAAGCGCAAGGCGCTCTTCAGTTGTCTCCTGTGTTCTCATGCCGCCAATATCCACGAATTTAAATTGTTTAAATTTCTATTTTCGTGACTATGCCGAGCTATTGCAGTGTTCCAAAAATCAGGGAAGCCCGTTTTCGTTTCACCAATTTTCACAAAATAAAGAAATGAGGAAGAAATGGTTACATGCTATTAGAAGGAAACATTTCGGTGAAGAAAGTCTGACCATCATTTTCAACTCGATGACTTCACAAAAACTGTATTGGGCAAGTGTGATTTACGAGGGAAATAATTCCTACCTATAAACTGATTAGACATTTCGATAACAACCACTGAATTTATGCGTTGGTATTTGAAGGTGAGAGAGCAAGATTAAAACCGGGCACTGTTCCATCGCTTTTTCCGTGGACCACGAACACAACAAAAATAAGGAAGAGGCCGGATTACCACGATAAGCCTACAATATCGGAATCTGCTGAAAGTATCTCCATTGAAGTACGGTACGGGAAGAAATCGTCAATATACAGGAAGAAGTGAATGTAACATTTGTGACTCCCATTTTCAAAGGCTTCAGTACTCGGACAAATACTTCAAGAATAATGTCACAACATTAACAGACACAAATGTATTATGGTTGGTTTCTTGAAATCAGAACTAATCGTCAACTTCCATCTGCCCGACGGAGAATGTGGTACCGGTAGCGACAGACTTCTACATTCTTGAGACATAAGTTAGTCAGATGATTGGAAACAGTTTGCGGCCCTAAAGCAGGGATTCTCAAACTTTTTAAATATTGTACCCCTAAGTCGTTTCCAAGGGGTACAGGAACGATTCGTATTAAGAAATTGACAAAATTACATAAGAACCAAACGTTGCGATGCATTTTGAGGTATACAATACCGGTACCGGTATCAACTTTCTTTGATTATGTTTAGGCCTACCTTAAAATATGACAGTTTCATGTAAGCTATCAACCAAAAAAAGACATGAATCGAAGTCTATAAGCAAGGGGAGCAAGTGAATATTTAAATCTCTATTTATAAAAGGAAGATAGTAGTTTTACGTGATCGTTAATCTAGAGATCATAAGCCACGGGACCTCCTTTTTACGTGGAATCCGAACCACAGGACATGGCATTTCACTTAGAAAATCTCACATGCATTGACCGGGAAATCTCTATTTAAGATTTAAGTCTTATGGAGATATATTTATCAATGTAGGCCTACAATACTCAAGCATTCTGACTCCTATTCATTATTTGAACAATAAAGCGTGTTAGAATTTTGTTATTACCGCTGTAGCCTATAAATTCTTCCTTCCTCCCACTAGTTTTAGCACCTGTAGTCCGTAGCTCATTTTGCAGCTGTTTAACGCTTAAGCTCTGAAAATCGTCCATAATATATTAGAGGATATACCTATGGAATTAATTAATATAGTCTTGGAGTAAAATTAGAGAAGATATAATTTACTTTAGCTTAGAAAACTCGGTCACAATCTATACATTCCTCGCAGCTGACTGGGGGAAACATAGTGTGCCCAACTCTAGGAATGGGTATTCCAAGTTTCAGACACCTAGATATCAAGGGAAAGGCTGTAGCCGCTTTTGAAAGTTCAGATATTTGAATATCGCGCTACATTGCTTCTCGAAGCATTTGGAAATAATTTACCGATACTTGGATGTCAAGTGACGTAGCGAGTAATAGCAGAGGTCGAGGCTATTTATTGATTAAATAGTTAACCATGGAGTAGAGACTTGAGACTGGGATCAGATTACTGGCACGGCCAAATGAAAGAGAATGCAATTAGTATCAAGTAAATCGGACCAGGGATACCAGAGATATGAGGATTTCCAGATATCAGGTGATGACGCGTGACCCTGACAGTTTTGAATAAAAGCCAGCTGGCCGAAGCAACTACAGCTCATTCTAACACAAGCACTTGGCGAGCAAGTTGCTACGACGCTGAGCCAAGGCACATGGTTGCCGGATCTACGCAGAAGTTCTTTTCAAGTCGTGATAGTCACGAAAAGTGCTGCGCTACGAGTTGGAACTTAGTAAGTTTACGGCGAGGAGAATCACTGAGGTGATTGATATTTCTACAGACATTGGTGGAAATATTTATATTTTCACAAGGACATATGCTAGACTTTGTCTAGAAAATAGTATTTTGTCACAGTCCAGTAATAACATAATACTTGGATATTTAAATCCATTTCAAGTCAGTTTTCATATTTGTAACTAGTTAACCACTTCGATCTGTCAGTACACTGAAGACTAGTCTATAACGGTGGCGTTCATTAGTCTACGCAAGGGAAACTACAAGTTGCCTAGCGCATGGTAGATGGTGATATAATAAACCATGCCCAGGGAACGATCTTCAGAACAGCCGTTAATTGCTTAGACTGTCAGTGTTTTTCTTGTACTGATAAGATTACAGTGAGTTATGTTACAACTGACATATCTAAGAATAGATCACTTAGATCTGACCCTATTTAAACAAACTGTTATGGCTTTGATAGAAGCCCATATTAAAATGGAACCACAGTTTATTCAAACGTCAAAAGATACTACCACTATGTCTGACTGGACGAATTGTGGGTATATGATGGCGGCCGATACAAGGATTATACGTGCTTGTCCAATAGGGCATGTATATGGATAAATCTGGTACAGACCAGGTTTACTACGCTTCAAGACCATCAAGAAATGTAAGCCACATTTGAATTATATTATGCCTAGCTAATTGGAACAAAATATCTTTTCTGCAGATGACCAACACATCTTATTTTTCGTCGTATTTAAAGCTTGCAATGATTTACGCAAGACTTATTAGAGTTATTCTGAGGATTTTCAGCACTCAGAACAGTTTAGGATCGATGACCGAGCATTTCGAGCATTTATTTGAATATTTCATATTTTTGGGAAATCACGGAAAACAACCGATGTAACTGTAAAAGTTAAATTTATTTTTGTTAAGGAATGGATATTTTTTCCATATTCGAAGGTTCGAACATGTGGATTCTCACATAATGAGATGATAATTAAACATATTTAAAATAATATAACAAATAATAATAATAATAATCCACTAATAATAATAATAATAATTTTCATAATTTTTCTAAATAATTCTTGGATATTATATTTTCTAATAATCATATGTATTGAGAGAGAGCCTGTGAAGTAGTTTAATCATTTCTAGTCTGGAACAGGAGATTTTCCGAAGGAGAGTGGTTAGCGCAAGCCCGCATTCAACCAACATTTCAGTTCTGGTTGAACAGTTGATATTTGCATTGAGCAAAGTATATTTTTCAGATAACACGGAGAGGCATGAAACGGGAAGCAATTGATATTTGTATCAAATAGGATATTGTTGTATTTATATAAAATCATGACGTAAATACACTCGAAAATGAAATGAAGATAAGTATGGTAAATTCACGGGTTGAACTGAATGGTAAAATAAAATAAACTTGTAAGTTTATTAATCTTCCAGTGTTGATAACAAGCAGAGGCTTGATTTATTGCATAAATTTTGGGAAGAAAATTTATATGTGTGGAGTAGTTGAAATGCCATTCCCAGGTGCGCATGTTTAAGTCGCAGGAATGAGGAGGTTGTTTCGAGCATCAATCAAATAGCAGGTTCGATGGCTCAGGTTTTTAGTAGGAGTATTGGAACAACACATTTCGTCGTATGAATAACCCGAAGGTTATTTCTTTAAAACCATCAGTTCTTATTTCAACCTTGTTTACGAATTCCATTTAGACTGTGATTTTGCTAGAACCCGGATTTGTCATGATAGTAGTTTATTCTTCTTCAGAGAATATTGTAATATTGTGTTCTTACACAAATAATAGAATGGGCCACTGCCAATTAAAAAATAATTCTTTAACCACGAATAATTTGAAGGATATTTTCAATCCTAGTGCCATGAACTAAATGAATTCATTATAAAACTACAATTCTAATTTCCGCATTCTGTCGAAGAATTGCAAGTTGTGTAAATTGCTAAAAATGGTCATGAATATAAATAGTTTTATAATAATGTTCCCAAGTGGAAAATTGAATAGTTGAATGGTTCAACCATTTATTGATCAAGTTGATGATTCAGAAATCATATATTTTGTTAGGAACTTGAAGTTCTTAATCGAGTCACTTCTCGAATGTTTAATGTCAGAAGAACAATTAATTGTTGTTGTGCTTCGCACAGTTCTTCGATGCTATGCTCAAGGTCAAATGCTTTTCAGATGTTATTAATTTGTGTAAATAATTTGTGTTGCTTCGATGATGATAATATTTTTCGACGATGTATTTTTGAAACTGGAAAAATAAGTGAAAGTTAAAAATTCTATGAACATTTATTCTACGAGTGTTAATATCATGTAAATATTCAAACAGTGATCTACGATATTTCCAGTATAGACAATTAACTTTGAACTGGAATTAAATATTAATAATTTTGGAACACAGTCTACAGGACTATTAATCGGACTTGTGTTTTCAAAAAGATTGTCAAATGTGTTTGGAAAATTTCTGTATATTGTGTGTAAATAAGAGTGTGGATCGCCACACGTGGATGATGCTGCTTTGAGCATCTTTGCAGTCAATTTTAACTTCAAAATAAACTGAGATAATTTTACAGGATGTGTTACTCCCAATTAAATCTCCTTCTATCCTTATTGTTGCATTGAGCCAAAAATCAGTAAAGCATTTTTTTAAATTTGATGTCGTTTTTGCGATTTGCTTTAACCCATCTGGCGCTCCGGGATATTTTGACTCTCGTGCTGACTGATTATTGGTAAAATGCATATGTGGTCGTGCGGACTCCGGTCTAAACGGGCACATAAAATAAGATAGAGAGAGAAATGGCTTCGAACGTGGGTCTCGATTTAGACATGGTCAATCGCATGCCGATTTAAATTGTGATAATTTTTATAGAAATATTTTGGGAGTTGAGAGATGTCTGGTTTGGATGAATAAATTAGTAGGAAACCCAATTAGTGGGGAAAATTAAAAATTTACCTTGGTTAATAATTAGAATGGGTTTGATTATTTTTGATAATGGCTTAACCATTAGGGCGTCAAGTAAATTCAGTAGTAAACGTTCGATGACTGGACATACACATTATTAGAATCCAGGTGGAGGATATTTGAGAACTTGCATATTTTTCTTGTGATATTATGGTAAATGTAATTCGTAAAAGTAGAGAATTTTGTTTTTCCATCACGTCGATATTAGGACAAATCTCATTTTATTAGAGTGTTCCAATTAGCTATTCATATTTCTTGTTCTAGTTATAAGCTTGTGTTTGCCACTGTTGTATACCCCTAAGTTTTGAATAATAATTGAAATTATGGAAGAAATGATGAGGATGATGAGGAGTTTGG
This sequence comes from Meconema thalassinum, assembly GCA_946902985.2. Taxonomy (NCBI): domain Eukaryota; kingdom Metazoa; phylum Arthropoda; class Insecta; order Orthoptera; family Tettigoniidae; genus Meconema; species Meconema thalassinum. The sequence continues at coordinate 170,995,619 of OX336396.1, forward strand.
AGGAGAGTTCAAAAGAGGCTGGACGGCGTGTAGCCGCCATTATGAAAGAAAATACGGAGGCTTTAGAAAAGAAACTTAAAGAAAATTCTGATTCTTTAGAAAATAAACTGAAGGAAAATTCTGATTCTTTAGAAAATAAACTTAAAGAAAGTTTAAATGATAAACTTAAAGAAAATTCTGATTCTTTAGAGAATAAACTTAAAGAAAATTTAAATGATAAACTTAAAGAAAGTTCTGATTCTTTAAAAGGTAACTTAAAAGAAAGTTTAGAGGATAAACTCAAAGAAAATTCCGATTTGTTAGAGAGCAGGTTAAAAGATAACTTAAAGGAAAATTTAAATAGTAAATTTAATTCAATGGAAAGTAAATTTAAAGAGAATTCTGAAATTTTGAAAATGACACTTGAGAGTAAAATGAATAAATTATGCGAAAAAACACATGAGCTCGAAACGTCATTAGCTACTAACGCAAGTTTAATGGACGATAAATTTCGCGATGCCGATCTTCGATCTCAAAGCTTAGCTGATAGGATAGAACATGGTCTTAGGAAAGTTGGTGAAGACATGGTCAACCTGGAAGTCAGAGTGAAGAAGGAGAGTAATGAGATGGGAATTCTAGTTGTTCAACGGTTGACAGAACAATTCAAAGAACTTGTCATGGGAGAAATAAGATAAGGTGTGATTAATGAGTTGCAAACTGAAATTAAAACCACAGTTGTCAATGAAATTAAAGATACACTCAAGCTGGAGAACCAAGAGGGAATCAAGGAGATTAGGGAATCTTTGTCATCCCATATTGAAGTAATTGCCAAAGATATCCAAGCAACTCAGAAGGACATATCAGATATGACAGGGTCATTGAAAAGTCATGAGACTGTTATGAACCAGATATCCATTGATGTTAAGGAGAACTGTAAAGAAACTGAAGCAATTAAGAAAATGGCAGAAGAAAACCAGAAGGAACTTGAGGCTATGAAAACTCAAATCAAGGATGAGAAACAGTCTGATCATCTGTTGAAAATGCCAAATGTAAGGGGAAAGGAACAGATACAGATAAATCTAGGAGCAGCTAGAGAGACTGATAGACAGGATGAGGTCAGGACAGTATTTCAATCCAACCCCATAACTGTATTTAAGAATATAGAAGATAAGCCTTCTAAATTTTCAGGGCGAGATTCTGTGACACCCGTGGAATTTTTGAGAGAAGCAGGGGATTACCTGAAAGATTCCAAGATCCCTAAAGAAAGACAGATCCGAGTGATAGGGAAGTTTTTGGAAGGTCCTGCACTTCTTTGGTTTAGAGCTTTTAGATCCTCTCTAACCACTTTTGAGGAGTTTTCTCGTGGGCTATTGAAAAAGTTTTGGTCCCCGGAAACCCAACAGCAAGTTAGAGCAGAGTTATATTCGAAGAGATTCTCGACGTCACAACCTACTCGATACTCTACGTACTTTTCTGGACAGCTTTCTAAACTCCAACATTTAGATCCGCCGATGCCAGATAACGAATTGATTACTGCATTGATACGTCAATTTCCAGCAGACGTCCAGAGGACTTTGATCGCTGCTGATATCTATAATATGGAGCAATTTGACGAAGTATTACAGAAGCTGGATCATACGAACGCTCAATTCTTCCATCAGAAGGGAGTAAAGAATAACAACGCTGTGTATGCTGTTATGGCTGATAGTTATTCTCAGACACCTCGAGAGATTCGAGAGGAGCGAGAAGAGAAAACGCCGAGGGAAGATCCAAATAAGAGAGGATGGAACCAGTACAGTAACAGATACAGTTACAAACCATATGCGAGACCGGATGGTGGTAATCGATACAATACTCGATGGAGAAGACCACGAGATAGTCAAGGAAGATACCAGGAAAGAAGATATTATGGTAGAAACAACTACAATAACAGAGGGAATGTAGATACTCGTCAGTCCAATGAAGAGTTTAACAAGGACACAAGGAAAAACTTGGAAGCAAGACACCAAGATAACTTGCAAATTTTGGAGCAGAGGCCCAATGATCCAGGTCCATCGGGAACACAACAATCCTGGGGGAATGGTAACGAAAAAAAAATCGAATTCACAGTAGAAGATAGAATTTTGAACACTTTCACTTCCAGAATTATTAAATGGCAAGCAGAGGATGATGACTTAATTCAACAGAATGACGAACGAAAAGAAATGGGTACAAGAATTATAATGCCAATCATATCATGCGAAGTATTCGGTATGCCTGTCGATACTTTGATCGATACTGGGGCTATGCTTTGTCTGGTGAGTGAGAAGCTTTATATTCTGTGGAAGCTCAAAGAGAATTTAGAGGAGATTCCAGTATCAGGAATTAAGATCCAAGGAATAATACCAAATAAAATATCTCTGTGCAAAACACAATTATACTTATGTATTACGATTGGAGGACATGATTTCCGACATGTGTTTGTTGTAATGAAGGACATGGCTTTTGACATGATATTGGGAGCAGATTTCATTCAGAAATATCAAGCAGTGATAGATATGAAGACAGAGACGATCAGATTTAAGAATACCGAAGAGATTAACTTCGAGGGAAAAGAAGAGGAAGACATCGAGGGAGATGCTCAATGGTCTCTGATTTTTCATGAAGCTGAAGGGAGAGAAGTCTACACTGAGAAGGAGTCCCCAGAGCTAGGGAAAATTTTGGAAGAGTATCACGATATATTTGATATTAAACCTGGAGAAATTGAAGATTTTGAACATTGTGGAAGTAAACAACAATGGAAGCTATGAAGTAGCCAATACACGAACTGGTAACATCGTGGGAACTTATAATGCGTCGAATTTGAAGATATATTATTCAAGAACCAGATGATTTAATGTGTAGATAGGAAAAATAAAAATTTTTCAATTTTTATTTTTTGCTAGGTGTGGGGTGGATGTGCCCAACTCTAGGAATGGGTATTCCAAGTTTCAGACACCTAGATATCAAGGGAAAGGCTGTAGCCGCTTTTGAAAGTTCAGATATTTGAATATCGCGCTACATTGCTTCTCGAAGCATTTGGAAATAATTTACCGATACTTGGATGTCAAGTGACGTAGCGAGTAATAGCAGAGGTCGAGGCTATTTATTGATTAAATAGTTAACCATGGAGTAGAGACTTGAGACTGGGATCAGATTACTGGCACGGCCAAATGAAAGAGAATGCAATTAGTATCAAGTAAATCGGACCAGGGATACCAGAGATATGAGGATTTCCAGATATCAGGTGATGACGCGTGACCCTGACAGTTTTGAATAAAAGCCAGCTGGCCGAAGCAACTACAGCTCATTCTAACACAAGCACTTGGCGAGCAAGTTGCTACGACGCTGAGCCAAGGCACATGGTTGCCGGATCTACGCAGAAGTTCTTTTCAAGTCGTGATAGTCACGAAAAGTGCTGCGCTACGAGTTGGAACTTAGTAAGTTTACGGCGAGGAGAATCACTGAGGTGATTGATATTTCTACAGACATTGGTGGAAATATTTATATTTTCACAAGGACATATGCTAGACTTTGTCTAGAAAATAGTATTTTGTCACAGTCCAGTAATAACATAATACTTGGATATTTAAATCCATTTCAAGTCAGTTTTCATATTTGTAACTAGTTAACCACTTCGATCTGTCAGTACACTGAAGACTAGTCTATAACGGTGGCGTTCATTAGTCTACGCAAGGGAAACTACAAGTTGCCTAGCGCATGGTAGATGGTGATATAATAAACCATGCCCAGGGAACGATCTTCAGAACAGCCGTTAATTGCTTAGACTGTCAGTGTTTTTCTTGTACTGATAAGATTACAGTGAGTTATGTTACAACTGACATATCTAAGAATAGATCACTTAGATCTGACCCTATTTAAACAAACTGTTATGGCTTTGATAGAAGCCCATATTAAAATGGAACCACAGTTTATTCAAACGTCAAAAGATACTACCACTATGTCTGACTGGACGAATTGTGGGTATATGATGGCGGCCGATACAAGGATTATACGTGCTTGTCCAATAGGGCATGTATATGGATAAATCTGGTACAGACCAGGTTTACTACGCTTCAAGACCATCAAGAAATGTAAGCCACATTTGAATTATATTATGCCTAGCTAATTGGAACAAAATATCTTTTCTGCAGATGACCAACACATCTTATTTTTCGTCGTATTTAAAGCTTGCAATGATTTACGCAAGACTTATTAGAGTTATTCTGAGGATTTTCAGCACTCAGAACAGTTTAGGATCGATGACCGAGCATTTCGAGCATTTATTTGAATATTTCATATTTTTGGGAAATCACGGAAGACAACCGATGTAACTGTAAAAGTTAAATTTATTTTTGTTAAGGAATGGATATTTTTTCCATATTCGAAGGTTCGAACATGTGGATTCTCACATAATGAGATGATAATTAAACATATTTAAAATAATATAACAAATAATAATAATAATAATCCACTAATAATAATAATAATAATTTTCATAATTTTTCTAAATAATTCTTGGATATTATATTTTCTAATAATCATATGTATTGAGAGAGAGCCTGTGAAGTAGTTTAATCATTTCTAGTCTGGAACAGGAGATTTTCCGAAGGAGAGTGGTTAGCGCAAGCCCGCATTCAACCAACATTTCAGTTCTGGTTGAACAGTTGATATTTGCATTGAGCAAAGTATATTTTTCAGATAACACGGAGAGGCATGAAACGGGAAGCAATTGATATTTGTATCAAATAGGATATTGTTGTATTTATATAAAATCATGACGTAAATACACTCGAAAATGAAATGAAGATAAGTATGGTAAATTCACGGGTTGAACTGAATGGTAAAATAAAATAAACTTGTAAGTTTATTAATCTTCCAGTGTTGATAACAAGCAGAGGCTTGATTTATTGCATAAATTTTGGGAAGAAAATTTATATGTGTGGAGTAGTTGAAATGCCATTCCCAGGTGCGCATGTTTAAGTCGCAGGAATGAGGAGGTTGTTTCGAGCATCAATAAAATAGCAGGTTCGATGGCTCAGGTTTTTAGTAGGAGTATTGGAACTACACATTTCGTCGTATGAATAACCCGAAGGTTATTTCTTTAAAACCATCAGTTCTTATTTCAACCTTGTTTACGAATTCCATTTAGACTGTGATTTTGCTAGAACCCGGATTTGTCATGATAGTAGTTTATTCTTCTTCAGAGAATATTGTAATATTGTGTTCTTACACAAATAATAGAATGGGCCACTGCCAATTAAAAAATAATTCTTTAACCACGAATAATTTGAAGGATATTTTCAATCCTAGTGCCATGAACTAAATGAATTCATTATAAAACTACAATTCTAATTTTCGCATTCTGTCGAAGAATTGCAAGTTGTGTAAATTGCTAAAAATGGTCATGAATATAAATAGTTTTATAATAATGTTCCCAAGTGGAAAATTGAATAGTTGAATGGTTCAACCATTTATTGATCAAGTTGATGATTCAGAAATCATATATTTTGTTAGGAACTTGAAGTTCTTAATCGAGTCACTTCTCGAATGTTTAATGTCAGAAGAACAATTAATTGTTGTTGTGCTTCGCACAGTTCTTCGATGCTATGCTCAAGGTCAAATGCTTTTCAGATGTTATTAATTTGTGTAAATAATTTGTGTTGCTTCGATGATGATAATATTTTTCGACGATGTATTTTTGAAACTGGAAAAATAAGTGAAAGTTAAAAATTCTATGAACATTTATTCTACGAGTGTTAATATCATGTAAATATTCAAACAGTGATCTACGATATTTCCAGTATAGACAATTAACTTTGAACTGGAATTAAATATTAATAATTTTGGAACACAGTCTACAGGACTATTAATCGGACTTGTGTTTTCAAAAAGATTGTCAAATGTGTTTGGAAAATTTCTGTATATTGTGTGTAAATAAGAGTGTGGATCGCCACACGTGGATGATGCTGCTTTGAGCATCTTTGCAGTCAATTTTAACTTCAAAATAAACTGAGATAATTTTACAGGATGTGTTACTCCCAATTAAATCTCCTTCTATCCTTATTGTTGCATTGAGCCAAAAATCAGTAAAGCATTTTTTTAATTTGATGTCGTTTTTGCGATTTGCTTTAACCCATCTGGCGCTCCGGGATATTTTGACTCTCGTGCTGACTGATTATTGGTAAAATGCATATGTGGTCGTGCGGACTCCGGTCTAAACGGGCACATAAAATAAGATAGAGAGAGAAATGGCTTCGAACGTGGGTCTCGATTTAGACATGGTCAATCGCATGCCGATTTAAATTGTGATAATTTTTATAGAAATATTTTGGGAGTTGAGAGATGTCTGGTTTGGATGAATAAATTAGTAGGAAACCCAATTAGTGGGGAAAATTAAAAATTTACCTTGGTTAATAATTAGAATGGGTTTGATTATTTTTGATAATGGCTTAACCATTAGGGCGTCAAGTAAATTCAGTAGTAAACGTTCGATGACTGGACATACACATTATTAGAATCCAGGTGGAGGATATTTGAGAACTTGCATATTTTTCTTGTGATATTATGGTAAATGTAATTCGTAAAAGTAGAGAATTTTGTTTTTCCATCACGTCGATATTAGGACAAATCTCATTTTATTAGAGTGTTCCAATTAGCTATTCATATTTCTTGTTCTAGTTATAAGCTTGTGTTTGCCACTGTTGTATACCCCTAAGTTTTGAATAATAATTGAAATTATGGAAGAAATGATGAGGATGATGAGGAGTTTGGAGGAGAGTTCAAAAGAGGCTGGACGGCGTGTAGCCGCCATTATGAAAGAAAATACGGAGGCTTTAGAAAAGAAACTTAAAGAAAATTCTGATTCTTTAGAAAATAAACTGAAGGAAAATTCTGATTCTTTAGAAAATAAACTTAAAGAAAGTTTAAATGATAAACTTAAAGAAAATTCTGATTCTTTAGAGAATAAACTTAAAGAAAATTTAAATGATAAACTTAAAGAAAGTTCTGATTCTTTAAAAGGTAACTTAAAAGAAAGTTTAGAGGATAAACTCAAAGAAAATTCCGATTTGTTAGAGAGCAGGTTAAAAGATAACTTAAAGGAAAATTTAAATAGTAAATTTAATTCAATGGAAAGTAAATTTAAAGAGAATTCTGAAATTTTGAAAATGACACTTGAGAGTAAAATGAATAAATTATGCGAAAAAACACATGAGCTCGAAACGTCATTAGCTACTAACGCAAGTTTAATGGACGATAAATTTCGCGATGCCGATCTTCGATCTCAAAGCTTAGCTGATAGGATAGAACATGGTCTTAGGAAAGTTGGTGAAGACATGGTCAACCTGGAAGTCAGAGTGAAGAAGGAGAGTAATGAGATGGGAATTCTAGTTGTTCAACGGTTGACAGAACAATTCAAAGAACTTGTCATGGGAGAAATAAGATAAGGTGTGATTAATGAGTTGCAAACTGAAATTAAAACCACAGTTGTCAATGAAATTAAAGATACACTCAAGCTGGAGAACCAAGAGGGAATCAAGGAGATTAGGGAATCTTTGTCATCCCATATTGAAGTAATTGCCAAAGATATCCAAGCAACTCAGAAGGACATATCAGATATGACAGGGTCATTGAAAAGTCATGAGACTGTTATGAACCAGATATCCATTGATGTTAAGGAGAACTGTAAAGAAACTGAAGCAATTAAGAAAATGGCAGAAGAAAACCAGAAGGAACTTGAGGCTATGAAAACTCAAATCAAGGATGAGAAACAGTCTGATCATCTGTTGAAAATGCCAAATGTAAGGGGAAAGGAACAGATACAGATAAATCTAGGAGCAGCTAGAGAGACTGATAGACAGGATGAGGTCAGGACAGTATTTCAATCCAACCCCATAACTGTATTTAAGAATATAGAAGATAAGCCTTCTAAATTTTCAGGGCGAGATTCTGTGACACCCGTGGAATTTTTGAGAGAAGCAGGGGATTACCTGAAAGATTCCAAGATCCCTAAAGAAAGACAGATCCGAGTGATAGGGAAGTTTTTGGAAGGTCCTGCACTTCTTTGGTTTAGAGCTTTTAGATCCACTCTAACCACTTTTGAGGAGTTTTCTCGTGGGCTATTGAAAAAGTTTTGGTCCCCGGAAACCCAACAGCAAGTTAGAGCAGAGTTATATTCGAAGAGATTCTCGACGTCACAACCTACTCGATACTCTACGTACTTTTCTGGACAGCTTTCTAAACTCCAACATTTAGATCCGCCGATGCCAGATAACGAATTGATTACTGCATTGATACGTCAATTTCCAGCAGACGTCCAGAGGACTTTGATCGCTGCTGATATCTATAATATGGAGCAATTTGACGAAGTATTACAGAAGCTGGATCATACGAACGCTCAATTCTTCCATCAGAAGGGAGTAAAGAATAACAACGCTGTGTATGCTGTTATGGCTGATAGTTATTCTCAGACACCTCGAGAGATTCGAGAGGAGCGAGAAGAGAAAACGCCGAGGGAAGATCCAAATAAGAGAGGATGGAACCAGTACAGTAACAGATACAGTTACAAACCATATGCGAGACCGGATGGTGGTAATCGATACAATACTCGATGGAGAAGACCACGAGATAGTCAAGGAAGGTACCAGGAAAGAAGATATTATGGTAGAAACAACTACAATAACAGAGGGAATGTAGATACTCGTCAGTCCAATGAAGAGTTTAACAAGGACACAAGGAAAAACTTGGAAGCAAGACACCAAGATAACTTGCAAATTTTGGAGCAGAGGCCCAATGATCCAGGTCCATCGGGAACACAACAATCCCGGGGGAATGGTAACGAATAAAAAATCGAATTCACAGTAGAAGATAGAATTTTGAACACTTTCACTTCCAGAATTATTAAATGGCAAGCAGAGGATGAGGACTTAATTCAACAGAATGACGAACGAAAAGAAATGGGTACAAGAATTATAATGCCAATCATATCATGCGAAGTATTCGGTATGCCTGTCGATACTTTGATCGATACTGGGGCTATGCTTTGTCTGGTGAGTGAGAAGCTTTATATTCTGTGGAAGCTCAAAGAGAATTTAGAGGAGATTCCAGTATCAGGAATTAAGATCCAAGGAATAATACCAAATAAAATATCTCTGTGCAAAACACAATTATACTTATGTATTACGATTGGAGGACATGATTTCCGACATGTGTTTGTTGTAATGAAGGACATGGCTTTTGACATGATATTGGGAGCAGATTTCATTCAGAAATATCACGCAGTGATAGATATGAAGACAGAGACGATCAGATTTAAGAATACCGAAGAGATTAACTTCGAGGGAAAAGAAGAGGAAGACATCGAGGGAGATGCTCAATGGTCTCTGATTTTTCATGAAGCTGAAGGGAGAGAAGTCTACACTGAGAAGGAGTCCCCAGAGCTAGGGAAAATTTTGGAAGAGTATCACGATATATTTGATATTAAACCTGGAGAAATTGAAGATTTTGAACATTGTGGAAGTAAACAACAATGGAAGCTATGAAGTAGCCAATACACGAACTGGTAACATCGTGGGAACTTATAATGCGTCGAATTTGAAGATATATTATTCAAGAACCAGATGATTTAATGTGTAGATAGGAAAAATAAAAATTTTTCAATTTTTATTTTTTGCTAGGTGTGGGGTGGATGTGCCCAACTCTAGGAATGGGTATTCCAAGTTTCAGACACCTAGATATCAAGGGAAAGGCTGTAGCCGCTTTTGAAAGTTCAGATATTTGAATATCGCGCTACATTGCTTCTCGAAGCATTTGGAAATAATTTACCGATACTTGGATGTCAAGTGACGTAGCGAGTAATAGCAGAGGTCGAGGCTATTTATTGATTAAATAGTTAACCATGGAGTAGAGACTTGAGACTGGGATCAGATTACTGGCACGGCCAAATGAAAGAGAATGCAATTAGTATCAAGTAAATCGGACCAGGGATACCAGAGATATGAGGATTTCCAGATATCAGGTGATGACGCGTGACCCTGACAGTTTTGAATAAAAGCCAGCTGGCCGAAGCAACTACAGCTCATTCTAACACAAGCACTTGGCGAGCAAGTTGCTACGACGCTGAGCCAAGGCACATGGTTGCCGGATCTACGCAGAAGTTCTTTTCAAGTCGTGATAGTCACGAAAAGTGCTGCGCTACGAGTTGGAACTTAGTAAGTTTACGGCGAGGAGAATCACTGAGGTGATTGATATTTCTACAGACATTGGTGGAAATATTTATATTTTCACAAGGACATATGCTAGACTTTGTCTAGAAAATAGTATTTTGTCACAGTCCAGTAATAACATAATACTTGGATATTTAAATCCATTTCAAGTCAGTTTTCATATTTGTAACTAGTTAACCACTTCGATCTGTCAGTACACTGAAGACTAGTCTATAACGGTGGCGTTCATTAGTCTACGCAAGGGAAACTACAAGTTGCCTAGCGCATGGTAGATGGTGATATAATAAACCATGCCCAGGGAACGATCTTCAGAACAGCCGTTAATTGCTTAGACTGTCAGTGTTTTTCTTGTACTGATAAGATTACAGTGAGTTATGTTACAACTGACATATCTAAGAATAGATCACTTAGATCTGACCCTATTTAAACAAACTGTTATGGCTTTGATAGAAGCCCATATTAAAATGGAACCACAGTTTATTCAAACGTCAAAAGATACTACCACTATGTCTGACTAGACGAATTGTGGGTATATGATGGCGGCCGATACAAGGATTATACGTGCTTGTCCAATAGGGCATGTATATGGATAAATCTGGTACAGACCAGGTTTACTACGCTTCAAGACCATCAAGAGATGTAAGCCACATTTGAATTATATTATGCTTAGCTAATTGGAACAAAATATCTTTTCTGCAGATGACCAACACATCTTATTTTTCGTCGTACTTAAAGCTTGCAATGATTTACGCAAGACTTATTAGAGTTATTCTGAGGATTTTCAGCACTCAGAACAGTTTAGGATCGATGACCGAGCATTTCGAGCATTTATTTGAATATTTCATATTTTTGGGAAATCACGGAAAACAACCGATGTAACTGTAAAAGTTAAATTTATTTTTGTTAAGGAATGGATATTTTTTCCTTATTCGAAGGTTCGAACATGTGGATTCTCACATAATGAGATGATAATTAAACATATTTAAAATAATATAACAAATAATAATAATAATAATCCACTAATAATAATAATAATAATTTTCATAATTTTTCTAAATAATTCTTGGATATTATATTTTCTAATAATCATATGTATTGAGAGAGAGCCTGTGAAGTAGTTTAATCATTTCTAGTCTGGAACAGGAGATTTTCCGAAGGAGAGTGGTTAGCGCAAGCCCGCATTCAACCAACATTTCAGTTCTGGTTGAAAAGTTGATATTTGCATTGAGCAAAGTATATTTTTCAGATAACACGGAGAGGCATCAAACGGGAAGCAATTGATATTTGTATCAAATAGGATATTGTTGTATTTATATAAAATCATGACGTAAATACACTCGAAAGTGAAATGAAGATTTTCATAAGTATGGTAAATTCACGGGTTGAACTGAATGGTAAAATAAAATAAACTTGTAAGTTTATTAATCTTCCAGTGTTGATAACAAGCAGAGGCTTGATTTATTGTATAAATTTTGGGAAGAAAATTTATATGTGTGGAGTAGTTGAAATGCCATTCCCAGGTTCGCATGTTTAAGTCGCAGGAATGAGGAGGTTGTTTCGAGCATCAATCAAATAGCAGGTTCGATGGCTCAGGTTTATAGTAGGAGTATTGGAACTACACATTTCGTCGTATGAATAACCCGAAGGTTATTTCTTTAAAACCATCAGTTCTTATTTCAACCTTGTTTACGAATTCCATTTAGACTGTGATTTTGCTAGAACCCGGATTTGTCATGATAGTAGTTTATTCTTCTTCAGAGGAAGACCTTTGCCGTTGTTGTTGTAATATTGTGTTCTTACACAAATAATAGAATGGGCCACTGCCAATTAAAAAATAATTCTTTAACCACGAATAATTTGAAGGATATTTTCAATCCTAGTGCCATGAACTAAATGAATTCATTATAAAACTACAATTCTAATTTCCGCATTCTGTCGAAGAATTGCAAGTTGTGTAAATTGCTAAAAATGGTCATGAATATAAATAGTTTTATAATAATGTTCCCAAGTGGAAAATTGAATAGTTGAATGGTTCAACCATTTATTGATCAAGTTGATGATTCAGAAATCATATATTTTGTTAGGAACTTGAAGTTCTTAATCGAGTCACTTCTCGAATGTTTAATGTCAGAAGAACAATTAATTGTTGTTGTGCTTCGCACAGTTCTTCGATGCTATGCTCAAGGTCAAATGCTTTTCAGATGTTATTAATTTGTGTAAATAATTTGTGTTGCTTCGATGATGATAATATTTCTCGACGATGTATTTTTGAAACTGGAAAAATAAGTGAAAGTTAAAAATTCTATGAACATTTATTCTACGAGTGTTAATATCATGTAAATATTCAAACAGTGATCTACGATATTTCCAGTATAGACAATTAACTTTGAACTGGAATTAAATATTAATAATTTTGGAACACAGTCTACAGGACTATTAATCGGACTTGTGTTTTCAAAAAGATTGTCAAATGTGTTTGGAAAATTTCTGTATATTGTGTGTAAATAAGAGTGTGGATCGCCACACGTGGATGATGCTGCTTTGAGCATCTTTGCAGTCAATTTTAACTTCAAAATAAACTGAGATAATTTTACAGGATGTGTTACTCCCAATTAAATCTCCTTCTATCCTTATTGTTGCATTGAGCCAAAAATCAGTAAAGCATTTTTTTTAATTTGATGTCGTTTTTGCGATTTGCTTTAACCCATCTGGCGCTCCGGGATATTTTGACTCTCGTGCTGACTGATTATTGGTAAAATGCATATGTGGTCGTGCGGACTCCGGTCTAAACGGGCACAATAGGACGATCGCCTTGCGCTTACCCAGTACTACACGAGAGGTATCTGGCGCGAACTTTCTCAGGCTACATCCCTATTGCGAATATTACTTCCTTCATGGTCACACGAAAATAGAATCGAATGACTTGGCGGACATATCGTCGCTAGGCGACAACCACTAACACTGTATCATGATATTCAACGCCGCCCCAAAACAAAGATCAAATCTCCTTGGGGACTTAACGCATTCACTTAAAAATCTTCTATGCGGTTTGAATCACGCCAAAACAGAATATTTCTTCATGCCATTTTTTGTTTTATTTCGTTCGTTTGGTGTTTCAATACATCCAATATAATTATAACATTCACTGGTATAGGGCGATCAGCTCCCAAATTACGTCATGATATCTTTAACTTCTACCTACTCCACTCGGGCGCTAATGTCGAATGTATCCGTACATGATATCGTTAACTTCTACCAGTTCCACTCGGGTGCTAATGTCGCATGTATCTATACAATAAGCAGAACGGGATTCTGTGCACATAAATTAATTAAAACTGCTCAAAGAATGGATTACTTTGAGACTGAAATGCTCATGAACAACCAGCAGCCATTTTGCTAATGACACTGTCATGTCAACATCTCTTTGAATGACAAATACTGTATACGAAGATGCCGCTACAGTCGAATGTTGGAACCACCATTTTGTATTGTGTATCCGATCTTTCTGTTATATAGTCTTTGGTCTCACCAGCTACAAACCATTGAACTATAGATAATATATATATATCAATTCTACAAACTGTCTTCTTTTCGTTTCATCATTCGTCCTTATTGGTTGTGTGCTCAATCAAAACAATGAATCATATTATGATGAATGAGAGGCGACACTCAATTACACATGTTATAAAGATTAAAGGTGACGGTAATTGTTCGTTTAGGTCATTGGCATATTGTGAGTACAACAATCAGAGTTTATTTAGACAGGTTAGAAAGCGAATTGTAAAACATGTCACAGACAAGTGGAATAATTATTCTTCCTTTATTGTTGGCAACAGCGATATGTACGAAACTGCTATCAATACGAGCGATTATTACAAAATGTATATGTCTATGAATGGTATTCTTGGAGGTCATGTTGAGTTAGTTGCCGCTGCTCAAGTTCACAAAATTTATATTTATTCGTGGATTACTACTGTTGTACGGAAGGTGACCGGTTAAAATATATATGTCATCAACAAACGAAGTTACGAGTTGTTACATATGCCGTTTTAGCAGACGCCTTGCATGTACGAGCAGAAAATGATAATCTCAGAGTCGGTCGTATTGTAGTTTTGCCATCTTCTTTTACACGTAGCCCAAGGAATATGATGCAAAATTATCAGGATGCGATGGCGATAGTGAGGAAGTTTGGAAAGCCAGATTTATTCATTACGTTCACCTGTAATGCGGGTTGGCCAGAAATATTTAACAGCATTCATCCTTGGGAAACGGCTAATAATAGGCCTGATATTGTAGTGAGAGTTTTCCATTGCAAAGTAAAGGAATTGCTACGATTGATTAATGTTAAGGAAATTTTCGGTAAAGTAAAAGCATATCTATATACACTGGAATTTCAAAAACGAGGTCTCCCGCACATCCGTTTACTATTAACATTAACGGAAGATTGTAAGTTTCGAGACATTTCTGACATTGACAATGTGGTGTCAGCCGAAATACCAGATCTCGAGGATGAAGCGCTATACGAGCTGGTAAGGCGTCATATGGTACATGGTCCCAGCGGATCTTTGAATCCTTCTTCAGTCAGTATGAAAGATGGCGTATGTAAGAAAGATTTCCCTAAACAGTTTCAGGAAGAGGCCAAAGGTAATGCCAATGGTTATCCTTCGTATTGGAGAAGAAACAATGGACGGATTATTATAAAAACAATTCGAGGCATTGACATTGAAATCGATGGTCGATTCATTGTTCCCTACAATCCATTTCTTTTACTTTACTTTCCAGCACATATTAATGTTGAAATATGCTCAATTGTTCGGAGTGTTAAATATAGCCACAAGTATATGTGTAAAGGTCATGACTGCTGCAATGTTATAATATGTCCTGAAGGCGAAACGGTGAACTACGATGAAATTACTTCTTTCTACATGCTAGATATGTTGGTCCAACAGAAGCCGCATACAGGATATTTTAATTTCACATGCTTGAACAGTCACATTCTATCGTGCGATTACCAGTTCTTTTGCCAAACTTGCAAAATATCTATTTTAAAAATTATATCGCTCCAGATATTTTACTTCAGGCACAGTAGCGCAACACGGAATGACAAGCGTGGTTCAAGTTAAATCAAGATTCGCAAGCCAGAAGTCCGTATATGTATCCTGAAACACCATTACATTACGTCTGGAATAAGAGCAACTGCCAGTGGCAAAAAAGAAAAAATGTTTCAAAAACTGTAGGCAGAATGTATAATGTTTCGCCTACAGAAACAGAAAGGTATTATTTACGCCTGTTATTGCTTCACGTCATAGGTGCTACCTGCTTCCAGGATCTACGAACATACAAAGCCGATGTCTATTCTACTTTTAAAGAAACAGCAAAGTAACGAGGTTTGTTGATTGATGATTCTGAATGGCAGCGTTGTTTGGCAGAAGCATCACAATTTCAGAAAGCTTCTCAGTTATGACAACTGTTTTCTTACATATGTATCTTTCAGACCCCTTCAAATGTAAGACAGTTATGGGACATTTTCAAGAATTCATTTTCAGAAGATTATCTGCAGTTTCACGAACATAACACTGCATATCAGTTCACTCGTATACATATTTCTAATGCATTAAAGCTCCATGGTCTTCCCATTACTTCTCTCGAATTGCCAGTTATTATTGATAATTTCTTTCAGACAAATTTACCAATGAATTATCCAAAACATAATGAGGATCAATTAAGTCGGATGATAAACCAAGCAAAAGGAAACCAAACGGCTATAATTACAGAAATTTTGGGGTTAGTACAAAACAGCAATGAAAGGATGAGTAATGCATATTTCATTGACGGTTCAGGGGGCACCGGGAAAACATTTCTTTACCAATGCTTGATTCACAGTTGCACAAATTTGGGGTTAAATGTAGTTTCTGTTGCATGGACTGGTATTGCAGCAATGTTACTACCTCAGGGGCGCACTGAACATAGCCAGTTCAAGTTACCTCTACATTTACATGAAAGTTCTTTATCAGGAATAAAAGTTAACAGCAAGGAAGCTTTTTATATTCGTTCAGCAAAACTTATCATCTGGGATGAAGCCCCTATGGCTAATAAGCACGCGTTGATGTGTGTAAATCGACTGCTCAAGGATATCATGAATAACGACGTGCCTTTCGGAGGAAAAATTATCATCTTAGGTGGAGATTTTAGACAGGTATTGCCTGTTGTGCCTCACGCGTCTAAAGCAACATCAGTCCAAATGTCAGTAAGGTTCTCTCCAAGTGGCAATTATTCAAAATTTTTAAACTCTACAAAAATATGGAAGCAGATACAGATCAACGTGACTTTGCTAACTTCTTGATACAAATTGGTAATGCTGAATACCCTCACGTCGATGGAGAAAATTCGGAGTTAGTCAACTTACCACCCTCCATCATTGCTAAAACTGATATCATCACTGAAATATATGGAAACGAAGTTTCTACGCTGAAAAATATTTCACGCTTTTCAAAAATAGCGATTTTAGCACCTAAAAATGAACACTGTAAAGAAATCAATGACAAAGTTTTAGAGCTAATCCCAGGATCATCGAGAACTTACATCAGGTGAATAATTTGATTACTGAAGATGAGAGTGAACTTCTACAATTCCCAACAGAATGTTTAGACAGCATAGACATAAGTGGATTGCCACTTCATATACTTCGACTAATAGAAGACTTAATTGTGATTTTGTTGAGAAATATTAATGTTACCCAAGGTCTGTTGAACGGTACAAGGCTGTTGGTTCGGAAGGTGCATGACAATTGCGTACACCTGGAAATTATTACGTGTGTAAATGTTGGAAACAATGTCCTACTCCCTCGCCTCGACCTTACGCCATCAGATACTTCTATGCCATTTTCCTTCAGAAGGAGGCAGTTTCCAGTATGTTTGACTTTTTGTATAACTATCAATAAAGCTCAAGATCAAACACTAGATCAAGTAGGCATTTATTTACCTCAACGGTGTTTGGCCACGGACAACTGTATGTCGCACTATCGCGAGCAAAATCCTTTCATGACGTCAAAGTTCAAATATAACCAAAAGGCAAGCGAACGGCAAATGTCGTATTGAAGGAAGTACTATTAGAATGTTGAAACAAATGTTGCGGAGAAGCACAGACCTCAGAAAACTGGGCTCAGATGAAATAACAATTATACAAGGACGTCCGCATCCCCAATACGATAACTGTCCTACGGTAATGGTAAAAAAGTGCTATTGTCCTACATCGGTGATTACTATCCTACATCCTGTTATTTCATTCCCTCAGTTCTATAACAAAGATATACTCAATCAAATTTACAGCTTAATAAATATTAATTCCTTCTGTGTGAGTTATCTTCATCAATCGCCTTTACTTATCATTCTATCTGTAGTGGTGGAGGTGATAGGCTAGCTGTCTTTCCAGAGGTCTGCAAATTATTAGATTCGATGTCAGTTTTCCAAAATTGCTTTTTTACTTTTCAGGGTTTAAAGCACTAAGTATGTTTACATGGCGCTGAAACTACTTCAATTGTTTAACACAGACTCCTAATTATATTTTCATTTAAGAAACTCAAATTAAAATGATATTTTAGAATTTCCACTGACAGAGGAGCTTTGCAAATGCAAAATGCCACACGTTTCGTTTTTATTACTTCACTCTACTTTACGTGTGATTTTAGAGCGGAGATATTTGGGGTCTTTTAACTGATGAACGCCATTGAACTATTCAAAGATTCATGAACTATGCATTGAAATCATCTGACTTAAATTCTAAAGTCAATGAAAAATTGAAAACGGACCCAGCTCAGATATCCCTCTGAATCCAATAATCTGAAAGTTTCTAGACGCAATTCCTTATGGAAAAAGGTGTAATTCCATGGGAGAGGAAACACTACTAAGTCAGCCACCAAAAATGTTGGTCAATAAAATGATTTTGATTAAAGAAAAGTATGACTAATTAGAATTATGTATTTAATTCTATTAATTTGCACACCTCTGTATGTTACCCAAGAGTTACATCTCTAAATTCAAATATAAGAGACCCATCTTTTATTCTAAATTTATACCATTGGTATCATAAGTAGATAGAAAACCAAATTGTACCGCTGTAGCCTTAAATTGTGTGGATATCTCTATCTACTTAGTATAAAACAAAGTTCCCAATTCTTGGATGTAAAGGGTAATCTCGAGAGCAACTTGATGGATTTTGATGCGGTTTTCACCATTCTGTAAAGGATTTCTTGATGAAGGATTAGGTAGAAAAAACATTTATTTATGACCAAAAGAAGCCGATCAGTTACGATTTCAGTGAAACGAATTGACGGAAAGCCTAACGTATGTGTGTCTCTTAAGCTGACGCTGGGTAAACCGTTAAAAATATCGATATACTCTGGGAATTGTTCAGCATGAAAAGTTCTGCAAGAATGTCCGCGACAGCTCCCACATCGACCACTGTAAGTGTTTTTACGTTTTCATTTCTTCAAGCAATCTGCATTCAGTGGAAATGTAAATTACTAGCTTCACATTGAGTTTACGAGCGACCTATCACCCTAGCTTCAGCCAGCGTCAAGCTGTCGAGTCGTGTTGAGTTAATACTTCAGAAAAGAGTATAGTTTATGTGTTTGGAGTTAGCTGTTCACCTCGGCTTTTCAGAATTGCGTCTGTAACCTGACGTCCGTGTGCCTTTTAAGCTTACGCTGGGTAAATAGTGGGACACACACAGAGGACAGGCAGACACCCACACATTTGATCTCATAAGTCTACTTCATCATATGCCCAAAAGCGACGGTAACGTAAATGACTGTTCAGGTCACTAGCATGAAGACATGCAAATGTCATATGGACAGAAGTACTGTAGGATTGTTTAAGTGAATGCTGCGGAGCAGCGCGGGTCTTCTAGTCTTGTTTTAAAAAAGGTTTGGGTGAACTGGCATTTTGAGTTTCTATACAATGTTTCGTATGGTTGATACGAGAAGTTCTATCATCGATGTCTATTGTCTTATTACAAGAAATGCTCCTTCATTATGAAACATTATCATGTTTTGAACAACTCCGCCTTAACCCTTTATAGGTCACTGGTTTGTATATTTACCACCAACTATAAGCACAATTTATATTGACAAAGATGCTGATAGTTGAATGTTTCAGTCATATCTTGTAGGGGACCTGAGTGGGAACCCTCTACAATGTAGTGTTCAGGGGGAGGAGAAAAGAGAATTTGGGGGGAATGCTGGAGATTAGCGTGGAGCGTGGACGGGGCTCGAAAAGAGAACTCCCAATTGTATTGTTTGGTTGGGTAGTTCGAGGGTGCGGTCTCGGCGTTAAGGGCTGCTTGGTGCGAGAGGTTCTGAGCAGATGAGCGGCTGCCTCTTAGAATAATGCAAACGTGGGCGTGGCTCGCGCTAAGAGCGAGACAAGTAAAGAGTGACGTAGGCGCGTGGCTGACTATGGGCGCCACGGAGCAATTAATTAAGTGTTCCCTGAATCCTACCGGGGACGGGGGATGAAGGGTAGGATCTTAATAACTAAGCAAATAAACTAGATGACCAGATACTGTAAAAGGTATGGCTTTAATTGGTACTTCCAACTGGGAGTACTTCTGGAGTTTGCAGAGCAGTTATTAAACCTGATGCTATCACAATTCAAACAATAAGGGGCGAAAGTGTTACTGTGGGTGTGAGGAGTGTAGATCGCTTAGACACTTACCCTTCAGTGGAGCGGCGTTCTGGAGTGGTCTGGCACAAGATGACACTGAGGCAGATTGACCTCGAGTTACCTCACCTCTACAGTTTTATAACCTTTTATTGGTGAGTGTGCATAATTGCACTTTTCACAGGATGTGAGGAGCTGGCCGGGGGTCGTTGAAGTCCAAGTTGCGCGGTCATTGAAGGTTGTTGCTATGAAATGTGTAGTGGAATTTCAATAAGGCGTTTATGTGGGGATGGATGTATTTGTAGGTAATTGGGGATGAGGGTGAATCCCCCGGATGCAACAACTCCTTCGACGGAGCTAGTCATCGTCCTCGATGACGGGACGAAAACTAGGCCGTAGGGGTAGTTTTTCTAGTGGGGGTGTGTGTGTGCATGGACATCTGTTTCTGCCTTGAAGTGTCTTCTCTCTTCTTTGCTTCTCTTGGTTTCTTCTGCTCTTCTATGAAATCCCTTAGGACAGAAGGTGGGAACGTCGATGGGGGTGAGTGGCTAGCCCCGTGTAAGGTGAGTAGTTGAAGAAATGAACGTCTGGCATATGGAGAGGTGGGTAGTATCGTAGATCGAAGTATGGAGAGATCAGTGTACATTGCCTCGTAGAATAATTTTGCCTCGGGTTCGTGTCTAGCGATCAAAGTAGGTGTTTTGGTGAGGGGGGGGGGACAATAATTCATCCATATACAATGTGCATCATTACAACTTCGGTGCCATGGCACATACAAATAGATATCAATCCAAACTTTGTACAAAAAGAAACACAATCAATAAACAAAACATAGTGACATCATCCTCTGGAAATGAAATATGGCGGGTATTTGGACCCTGTATAATCCTTAATCATCATCATCATCAACATCAACATTTATCAATCATCATCATCAACATCGTCATCAACATCATCATCATCAATCATCATCATCATCAATCATCAATCAACATCATCTTTATCAACATCATCATCATCATCATCATCAACAACAATCATCAATCATCAACACTGTGGGCCATCCCAAGGGGAAAAAACATCGGTAGGGCCTATCGTAGCCTCCGTCCTCACAAAACTGGACGGGATGAAAAAGTGCCCTTGGGTAGCGAAAATACAAAATATGGACAACAAAGTGAAAGAATAGATAGAATAGAAAAAGAAAAGAAATGCCTCTGTGTGTAAGTTAAGGGGGTAAGAAAAATTTGTGTATTGTGTGAGGGAGAAAGGAGGCATCTTTTTTAAATGTGATTTTAGAAGGAACGAAAGGAAAAGAAATAAAACAGTGTGGTGCCACCTGTGGCGTGTGTTACAAAGATACAGTTGGCATAAAAAACAAACCAAATAATATGCAACGGTGTCGGCCATGTACTCTGTGCCGTAATTACGGATGAACTCTCTCTCATGCCGTAGCACTAACATGGGAGCTTATAAATTACGCATAACCAATTCCACTCTGTGGATACCGTATAATCCGACCTTGCGCGCGCTAACTTATACCAGTACATTAATCCAAAGCTAGGCCATGGCAAACTAATGATATGTCCTTGAATCGTCCCCTGTGGGAGGACGGTCCATCTTAGCGGGGAAGGTCGACCCTTACAGACAGTGGGTACAGCCCTCGCCGCCGTATTCCACCTCTCATTTCAGGTGTGTGTGTTCCGCCCAGCGGGAGTGGATATCCCACAGTTATCCCTAGCCGTGGGACGGATATGCTGTGAAATAACGTTAAAATTCAGTGGGAGGAAAAGGTGTGAGAGCTGGGGGGGGAGTGAGCTCTGTGTGTGAGAGAGAGAAATGGTGCGACGGGCGCGTGTCAGGGCGTGGGCACGATATATACATGGGACTATATACAAAATCGCCATCTGTGGGGAAAGATAGAAATAAGACTATGGGTGTAAAGGCATCCCGCTGGCTAGCTGCTGTATGGTCCTGTAAGACATGTACTGATCATCATGTGTCACCCTGGTGACCTGTATCACCTGGTGTGTATACAATTAAAAATGTGTAGATCCATCTGTGGAGAGAAAAAAAACATAAATGTAAGTCATAAACATAGAGTAATCATATGTGCGCTATGTATTGTCACCTGTAAAAAATATATATCTGGGCACTTCGTGCTGCCAGCTGTCGGCGCACGGTGGATCGCCGTCTGAAAATAAAACATGTAAATAGGATTAAATGAGCATCTCGCAATTGTAAATGGTCACATCGTGTGATACCGTAATATCGAATTGTCGGGCTTACACGGCTGCGGAAAATTGCAATCCGAGGCCGATCGATAATCGATCTTTCCCGTGTAAGTGTATCTTATATCTAGTTACAGACTAATTTTATGTATACATAAAAAAATTGGCTCGAAATTTTGACTTAACCTAGTGCCGAAAAACTCCTTGTAAGCTACTGTCTTGCAATAGTGGCTTACTAAATTTGCTTAACTAAGTTGCCTGCCAAAAGCAACTGACTTATTTACTAGAATTTTGACCGAGGAATATCTCCCTTTCGGGGGTTTCGTGCGTGCAAATTCTGGAAACGCCGGAATCTCCAGAACAGCCAGACCGCCGCCCTACACGTCCCACCTTACCTAAGGGGTCTCGTGTGTGCTCTTCCTGGTGGTCTCGATCACCACCAGGCTGCCAGGCCTAAGTCCTTTTACACTTTCCCCCTTACATTAAATTGAGGGTCGTCGGTCATAGGCATACTCTGCCGGGCTGGTCCCCCAACAGAGTAATCGGACAAGGGCATTTCTCCTAGGCGTCCGTAACCTAGATGACGACTTCCCCCCCCCCCCACTTAAATTAAATTGAGGGTCGTCGGGCATGGGCATACTCTGCTGGGCACCCCCCAACAGAGTATTCGGACAAGGGCATTTCTCCTGGTCGTCCGTAACACAGATGTCGACTTCCCCCCTTAATAACTAATATGTTTGTATGTGTAGAGGCCTGTGTAATAACTGCAGTATAATGTCGCAAATCGCATATTGCGTCATATATTGCAAGTACGTCGCAACGGAACGCCTGAAATAGGCTAGAGACCATAGGGTCCCTAGGACGCAATCGCAAGGTAATGCAAAGGTGCCCCCCCCCCCCCCTGGGGCATGATCAGGGAGACCACCGGTGATCCATGCCTTGGCCAGGGAGAGAACCGTGGGCATGTCGTAAATCGTCTATTATCATGTATAAGGAAGTATCGTCCTCGGGGGTATGGCCAAAGAGATCATCGGTGACCGATACCTCGGCCCGGGAGATAATCGTATATATTCAGCATTATTTATCATTCATTAGTATTTATCTTCACCTTCCGCTGCAGGTCTTAGCTTCGCGCAATGAAGCTTACTACTTATCTTAAAATCTAACTAAAAGTCAAGTTACGTAGGTCGTCCCTGGGTGGAGGGTCTATGTTGTCCGATGCTGAGTTGGTCAATCCCCCCATCAGACCATCAAGATTCCGCCCGCAGGTCTGGCGTTGTCGACAGTAGTGCATTATGGGTGGAGCCCTCCGTTGCGTCGGGGAACAGGCTAGGTACTCCCGTCAGCTTCGGTGCTTGCCCGACCTATGTCGTCGCCGCTTCGACCTTCCGTCGTTCGTCGGAGTCCATGTCATGGGCTATGGTGGCCCTTAGTCCAGGTCAATGCTTACCATTATTTACCATTAATTACCATTATTTACCATTATCCTATTTTCCCAAGGAAAATAGGGCCACATCCCCCAAAGTGCATCTCTGTGCACAAACCATATAATTAAAAAGTGTCAAGCGAGTTGTGTTTGTGTAGGGGTTGGTAGTTATTCGGGGGGACTGGTTTTGGCACAGTGCACGTCATTGCGCCTGGCTTTCAGATATCTAGCTAATATCAGCTGCGTTTATACCTTGACATGTTAGTTGGTAAGTTAAGGACGTGGAAGGGTGTCCTCCTGTTATTGGGAGAATGTACACGTGTTAAAGTTTTAGTATTTGGTGGATGGGATGGTTAACTAGGACTGGGCAGTCGTGGTCCTAAGTGGATGGGAGACCAACGTTAAATGGGAGGAGAGCTCTACCGGTAAGGGGAGGATTGTAATCGGCCAGGAACGGGGTTTACAGTGCAGTTGTTATAGTCCGTACTGAAGTAGGTAGAGGTACGTTTGTGCTAGAAATGCGCATGCAGCGTTAAAGATCTCTATCAGGGTAAAAATGGCATGCGGGATAAAAATACAATATCTCATATGACTATGTTAGTGGGTAATTCCTTTTTACGCTAAGCTGTTAGCTCTATAGTTCCGAAATGTTGAATAACATGTAGCCACGAGCGAAAAAACATGGTGTGCACCCTGGCAGTTGCATGACTACCAAGTGCCGCGCATTAATAGGGGGATGGGGGAAATTGTGTGTAAAATGTAGAGTGTACATACTGTGTTCTGGAGGGGGAATAATGTTGAGCTTGGCTCAACTGGCTGTGAATTGTGGCATCTGCGGCCATACAACGTAGTATCCTGCTGACTGCACTGTACAAGATATAACCTGTACCTATACTCTAGACAACTTTTAGACTAAAACTGGTCAGGGAAAGAGAAAGATCCTGGTATTATAGTAGCACTGTACTATACCTTTCTGGAATGGGCACAGGGATATGTCAGGATACCCTGTGATTGAAATCCCACCTGTGGCACATCGTTTCGAGTGTGCTCTCAAAATAATCAATTGGTAGGGATGAGCTTGCTATAAAAGTGGTGAATCCCGATGTAAAAGTATAATGGGTGCTGTCTGAAAATTCGCGACCGCGAATGGTCTATCGGTATCGGCAGTGCCGACTGTCGCTGTGTGGGGAATATATCTGTACCTGAGATATTAGGTTGCACCTCTGTGCACCGTCGTGCTCTGAACAAATCGTATCGTCTATGAATTTGTGTCCTAGAATGCCGCCTCTGCGGGTTCTATTTAGTATCCTCTCCTGTGGGCTAAATCCACCTGTAGGGGGGATAATGTTCAACACTATATCATCCGCAACGCGGAAGTGTGTGGGAGCAAAAGTGGGTCTTGCCACCCTTAACATTGGGGGGGGGGGGGGAAATAAATGCAAAACATGTGTCATCTGTATTTATAAATCCCAAGATATGTAGGCGTGTAAAATAATAATCCGAGAGGGGGTAAGAGGAGTGTGGCGGGGAATGTATTTTGGGCCACCGTTGTGAACGATTTTTCTCGTCTCTGACTGGAATACAGTGATAGTATTAAAATGTGTTATGCCTGGAGAAAAAATTCTAAGTAGCGTGTACATTTATGTACATGTGTATGTGGGGAATGTCCGTATCTGCTGAGAGCGGAGGGCAGTGTCCTTACGAGGGTGTAGTAAGGGCAAGTGTATTGTGAAGAAGGGCGAAAGATATAACGGTGCGTATGTAACTATGCGCTGCGTGTGTAGCACTGCTAGTACGGACATTTGGCCGTGAAATATGCGCTCTCTGTGTGAGTCAAGGTGTGTGTGAAGGAACGAATCCTATCAAAAATGTGGGTCGACCCTGCGAGGCAGTGTATACTTCGGGAAACAAATGTCCCATGCGCGAAGACATTTGAACGGCGCGCTCGTCAGTGACGTGTCGCTTGTGCGAAAATAATGGCTGCCTAGAGTCAGGTTGAGTGACGTCAGAACAGAGATAAGCGGTCTGTATGTGTAGTGTCAGACAGCGGTTATCGCTGGGTGGAGTATGCTGTGCCAATTGGCTACATCACTCCGTGGGAGTAGTGTCTAACTGCGCGCTATGCTGATTGGACAGGAGCACGATGAGTTACTTAAAGAAAATGGCGTGTTTGTTGACATTGCGGGAGCTGGCTGTCAATCGCACGTGTCGTCTGATGACACGAGTGTGGGACGGCTACGCAAAGTGGTCATACGAGATAGCCTTTATATGATAGCGTGTGGGTGTGCCTGCAGTGTGTCATTGTTTAGGCAATGGGAAATCTAAGTATTTCTCTCTAAGGCGTAGAACGTATGTGGGAAAGCGCTGTCCTGAGAGCTTTATAAAACGTAGCGAATGATAATTAAAAAAACTGGAGTTACTGCGCCTTCTGTGTATAGAGGACGGGTAATGTACGGAGGCCTGTTGCGATCCTATTCGCGTTTAAGGTCCTGTGTGTTTTCCTGTAGGAAAATTCTTTCCGTGGTCTAATCCCACTTACTCCGGTATGGTATGGGGATCAATAATAGTTCCCTCGAGGTGTATAAACTAGGCATATTAATGTGTAGGCAGTATGACGTGTACAGTATTTCGCAAATGCCTGACGGTCCGTGTGGTATCGTAATGGGCTCTGTCTACTGGACAACCTGCTGTATGGAAGTGACAGCTGTGTGTTGTAGTTCTGTAATGCAATGTGTTGACAGGGGGAGCATGTTTCCTCAATGTGTATAGAATGTTTGTATCTACCAGTGCATATTTAGTGTTGTAAGGAAGAAAATCATTGGACCTTTGTTTACCGTTTTCTACAAAACTTGGCATTGCTTCGCCCAGGGCTGATATTTATCCTATAATGTGGCCCTAGGAGGGTATGTTTTGATGTACACTGTACAGGACTCTCCTAGTAAAACGTAGGGCACTTATGGACCATGGACGTAGTGGCTGCCTGAGTATACTTATACGCTCATGGCTGGATATTTATCTTACAGTGCGTTTGGGGGCACGATTGTTTTAATGTAAACTTTACAGTGCTTTAACACCACACAAAATAAAATAATTATGAGCCATGTCGTTAATGCTACACGTATATACATATTGGGATATGTATATCGGTATGAAGCGTCGTCTGAGAGAAAATGCGAAAGTTTAATTTGGCCAACTAATGATTGTGGTGACAAGTCTGTATCTACAGGGTATACCTATAGTTAATGGGATCTCAAGAAGGACTGTAAGGTCCTATGGTAGCCTTGTGGCTCTTGTGAAGGTATGTCGTTAATTTATTATGTAATGTTATATCGGCATATGGCATACTATGACGAACAGTTCATAACTGGGCGTATGGATGAAAAAAAAACGATGTCCTATTTGTCCGTTAGGGGAGTCACCCCAGCCAAGTGGTCTGTGCCACGAGTCCGAACCTTCGTAGGCTAATTAATGGATGAAATATTTAAATTTTGAGTGCATGACCCCAATCGTCGGCTAAGGATGATGACGCCTCGGTGGAGAACTGATTGTTATGCATGTCCTTATGACGTTATTGTGTGGTCAATACCACCGTTGAACAAAAAGAAAAATGAAAGATCCCATGTTAGGAAAAAAATATATAAAAGAAGCTGCGTGGATAGGGACAGCGCCATATGTGGCCTGTATGTGTTGGCTGCCCTGCTATGCTGTTGTAGCAATACTGTTTCTGGTGTCGTGGATGGATCGCGCGTCACTGCTCAGAATGAGTGCGCTGTCCCGTGTGTGGGACTGAGTGAACTGTATCAGAGAATGTAACATGAATTGATAGTGTGTATACTATGGGACCTCTGTACGTATGGCCTTATCCAATTGTCCCACAAGTGTGAGGTCCTGATGACCCGTTGGGTCCAAATGTAGGGTTATCTGGCCTGTGCGGAAGGCCGCTAAACTGTGTTATTGTGATAGTTTGTAATTAGCATTGTGGATGCAGCGAACACGTGTCGGTAAGGAGTCTTTGCCTATATTGAGGGATGCTAACCCATGTTATTGTAATGGGAATCTGGACCTGTACTGAAGGCCTCTCACCTGTGTTATTGTAATAGGGAGTGTCGGCCTGTATGGAAGGCCGCTAACCTGTGTTATTTTGTTGTTCATGAGGTTAACCGTAATCTACGTTGGTAATCGTATGTTGACACGTTATATGGAAGAAATCCAGCTAAGGTATTATTTGCCTCAGCGATAATTAAGTGGAAGGAGGTTGTGACCTCTCCCCAATGTGAGGTCGCTTTCGTAACCCGTGCACCTCGTGCTTGAGTGTGACGTATGGCTACGCGTATCATCATCCTTCCGCGGAAATTCTAGTACGGAGGTGTTTGTAAAAAAAATGGCTGGTGCCATGTTATGGAGTGTAACTAATTGTTATACTATGGTATTCTCATCTTCTGTCGGTCGATACCTACTGTGTATACGATTATGCCGTATGTCTATCGTTATTAGTAGATAATGTTTATGCAGGTATTCTGTAAATGCATGTAAATCCTACGGAGCCTGTTTTAAAGGTAAGTGAATCTTCCGTCGGTCAACTAATGCACCGTGCCTGGGTGCGAACTTTAGTGTGAAGATGTGAGGTGGATATGCCCCTCGTCAAACTACTGTGTGATCTACAGGGTGTGTATGGGCATTAACTAGAAGAAAATTTGTCCGCGATCTCACGCGTGGACTCCGGGTGACTACGGAAGTACGCATGGCTATGGATGCGTGTGCCGGGGCACGTGACTGGCCTAGCACGCCTTTTGCTATGAAAGCGTGGCAAGGCGCTGAGTCAACTTTGGGTGTCGTACGACAGTATCCTGTTGTGTGATAATGACCTGGCCTGGCGGCTGGTAGGACACATGTGTTTCACTGTACCGACAGTCCTTACTCTAGCGATTGCACTAGATCCAAGTATGATACTAGTATGATATAAGTACACAGTAAAATAAGACAGTATATAGTAATACACTATTAATAGTGAAAACATGCAACTTATAAGTAGGACTTGTCCAGGTATCGTGTGGGATTGGCATCGTCACCTAGTGGTGAATATGGCCACCAGATGCCATAGCGCGTTTGGCGCCTTTGCTCTGCGCATGGTCCTGGGTTCGATATGTCATTGGGGACTGATGGGGATTTTGGGGACACGTTAACCACTACATGTGCCGCTAGCCTCGACATGTCTTACTTTCTAATTTCCTGTATATTATGTGTCTGAAAGGGAAAATTGCCCTGGAGTTTAATTATGTGAGTTCCAATACTAGGCCGTGTGCGGGTTTCTACCGTAAGGCGTACCGCTTTTGCCCTCGGATGGCTAATGCGATTTTGGCGCCGGGAATCCACTCTGGGGATGTATCCGGTGTTCGGGGCGTTTGGAGGAGGGTGATTTTAGGCTTAAGCCGTTTTGGCTCCCCTGCGGGTGTAAAAGGCATTGGCCTGAGAATTAGGATGGCTTTCCGGCGGTACGTTAGGACCGTTGTTTGCCAGCAGATGCGGTAACGTCCTAGGGGGCAATGTAAGTGTGGAGATGGGGATGTGTGCACGTGGCGGGTGAAATGTATGCACGTGTGCACCGTTCCCAAGTGTGGGCCTAATATGTGGCATGGCCACGGTGGTCTCCTGCCTAATTGGAGTGGGCAGTGTATACTTCTATTAGCTGGACGCTCAGCCTCCTATATTCCGCAATAAGCTGTGCGAAGTGACGAGTCAATATCGTATGCTGCGCCCTGATGCGTTGGAGGGTCACGTTGGGAGGGAGGTGACCATAAGCCCGTCAATCCGGTTATGGATCCTCTGGGTTTTCGTATGTTTGGCCTGCAATGCCCTATGGGTGTCATGCAAATTGCGGTGCGAACGGGCGAGAAGTGCTTTACGCGTATCGGTGGGGGTGCGGATGTACTTATTCTGCGCCGCACTTACCCTCGCTTGTAATGCCTGTATATGAACCTGTATTTTATACATACGGCACTGGCGGTTTCGGAGGAGGGCAAAGAATAATTCGGATTCCCTACCCGTGTGTGTGAGGTGCCTCCTCCCTCGTGTACGTGGAAACTCGGGGATGTCGGCATGGGGTGCCATTGTGTGTATATATAAAAAGAGGCTGTGGCCGTATAAAGGTATATCCTCGCGAAGTATGGGGCTGCTACAGTCAGTAATTATGCCTAGCGTGTCCGGGGGGAATGCTGATAAGTATGGAGGTACAGTGGCGTGTAGCCTTCAGGGATGCGCTATCTAGTATGTGTATCGATTTTACCCTTAATAATTATCTATATATGGATGTAGGCGGACTATCGGAGTAGTGGGAGGCTTTTCCCTATTTGTATGGAATCTCCCCTAATTTTACGGGAGTGGTAAATTAAATATCACCGTCGCTATCCTGACTAAGGCACTGGAGATCGAATTGGGCGGGTAATTAAATAATGTGGCCCCCTGTTGCTGTATGGGACGGGCGTAACTTCCTATGGGGTTGTAAATTGCTTGCTTCTATATAAGGGTGGCGTTAGAAATGGTGTACCTGCTGGGGCGTGCTTGGCTGGGTACTAAATACTACCTAATCTGTACTCTGAAAATTTTTCTCAATGTTGAGTGGCGTGTGCTTGGCTAGTAAGAGGTTAATTTTTGGATCTTGACCGCAGAGCTACGTTGTTTGTAACCCTAGGGCGTTGTTCTAAATCAACGTCACGGTACCTAGCGCTCCATAAATTGTAGGGGACCTGAGTGGGGACCCTCTACAATGTAGTGTTCAGGGGGAGGAGAAAAGGGAATTTGGGGGGAATGCTGGAGATTAGCGTGTAGGGAGCAGTCCAAGAGCGTAGAAGGGGCTCGAAAGAGAACTCCCAATTGTATTGTTTGGTTGGGTAGTTCTAGGGTGCGGTCTCGGCGTTAGGGGCTGCTTGGTGCGAGAGGTTCTGAGCACCTGAGCGGCTGCCACTTAGAATAATGCAAACGTGGGCGCAGCTCGCTCTAAGAGCGACACAAGTAAAGAGTGATGTAGGCGCGTGGCTGACTACGGGTGCCACGGAGCAATTAATGAAGTGTTCCCTGAATCCTACCGGGGACGGGGGATGAAGGGTAGGATCTTAACAATTAAGCAAATAAACTAGATGACCAGATTCTGTAAAAGGTATGGCTTTAATTGGTACTTCCAACTGGGAGTACTTCTGGAGTTTGCAGAGCAGTTATTAAACCTGGTGCTATCACAATTCACACAATAAGGGGCGAAAGTGTGACTGTGGGTGTGAGGAGTGTAGATCGCTTAGACACTTACCCTTCAGCGGAGCGGCGCTCTGCAGTGGTCTGGCACAACATGACTCTGAGGCAGACTGACCTCGAGTTACCTCACCTCTACAGTTTTATAACCTTTTATTCGTGAGTGTGTATAATTGTACTTTTCACAGGATGTGAGGAGCTGGCCGGGGATCGTTGAAGTCCAAGTTGCGGGGTCATTGAAGGGCATTGCTATGAAATGTGTAGTGGAATTTCTATAAGGCGTTTATGTGGGGATGGATGTATTTGTAGATAATAGGGGATGAGGGTGCATCCCCCGGATGCAACAATATAAACGAATTATTATTAGTAGTGTGTTTTGGACAGTTCTAAATCCACCTCCACCTCCCCACCTCACAAGATGGCGGCAGCCCGATATCTCTCGAACGCATGGTCGGATTTAGACGAATGAGGTGTCATTGAACTCGGGCTGACACCCCCTTTCCAATAAACAACATATTTCAACCCCAAAATAAAACCTACCCCTACTAGGGGGCGAAATTGTAATTTTTTAGGGAATCTCTCTTTCCAACTGCAACATGTGAGAGTTTGAATGTCAATATGGAATGAAACGTTGTTCTACATAAAGTGCATGTGTTCGGTGGATAGCCACTATGAATTAACATGCTTGTTTTCGTTTTTACGCATGCCCACTCATGGCTTTTGAAGAGGGTGGGGGAGCGGTTCCCTGTGGACGAGTCCTTGTTGACAGGTCATTGTTGACAAGTCATTGTTGACAAGTCCTTGTTGACGGGTCCTTGTTGACGGGTCCCTGTGGACTGGTCATTGTTGACGAGTCCTTGTGGACGAGTCCTTGTTGATGAGTCCCTTTGGACTGATCCCTTTGGACGGGTCCCTTTGGACTGGCCCATGAATTTATCCAAATTATGTCAAAGGGCTTAACTAACGGACTAATAAGGCTAGGAACTTGTATGAGGAATTGTAGGACTTGGGATGAAGCCCCCTTTTAGAATGTATTTTTGAAATTTTGACAAAGGGCCTAACCACACTTTTGTTAAAATCTCGCGAACCTCATGCTAGTGACTTGTATGAGGGGTCCTAGCAATTGGTACGATGTTCCCCTTTGGGGGGTGAAACTATCCCCCCACTCCCAAATTGGAAAATCGATATCGTGGAAACTAAAATCCCTAAAATTATGTGTGATAGCTTTAAAAATAGATCATAAGATACGCTTTTACCACGATAGGTCATTTCACCCCTAAAATAGTAAATAGTAATGTTACAGGGAAAAAAGGGGTTAAACACTTAAAAATGATAAATGAACCTAAGATATTTTGTTTTTGATGAAAAACTAGTAGGAGGGTTAAAACTAACCCCCCCCCCCAAAAAATAATTTTTTAATCATTATCTTGGAAATTATGAAAATTCAAATTAAGTGTGATAGCTTTAAAAATAGGTCATGACATACGCTTATACCACGATAGGTCATTTCACCCCTAAATCAGTGAATAGTGTTTTTACAGGGAAAAAGGTGTTAAACGCCTAAAAGAGATAAATAAAACAAGGATCTTTTGTTTTTGATGAAAAATAGTAAGGGGGTGAAAACTATCCCAAAATTAAAAAAATCGATATCTTGGAAACTATGAAACTTAAAATCAGGTGTGATAGCTCAACAAATTGGCCATTTAATACTCTTTTACCACGACTGGCCATTTTTACAACTAAACAATGCATGTAGATTTTACAGGAAAAAAGGGGAACCAAGAATCAGATTTGGACACATGAGGTGTTATAAGACTCAGGGCGACAATCTCTTTTTGAATTTATTATTTATTTTTTGAAATTTTGACAAAGGGCCTAACCATACATTTTTGAAAATTTATATTTTTTAAAATTTTTGAAATAATTTTAATATTACTTTTTTTTTAGTCGAGAGTGATAGTACCGGTTGTGTTTAAACGTGCATGTCGCCGATCACTGTGACCATGTTCAATGGATGAATCGATATTTTGTGAAGCATTGATTGAAGAGGGTCATGCGACGACTTATTTTAAGAATATTTTTTTATGATTTTTCCTATGATGCATGCATTTAGTTAAATATCCCAAAACGGCAAGGTTACTGATTTGAGTTTTATAAACTAATAATGGGATTTGGTCTCTTAAGGTGTCCTAAAACTTGACATGACACTTTATTTATACGGCTTATGAATTTTCCCAAAAAGATTGAAAACAACAAGGTCATGGACTTTTGTTTCTCTTAATATAGTACAAACTCGTAATGTTAGATGCTTATGGTGAGCGATGAAACATAGCTAGGTAGAGAAGGAATTATTGTAGGCTACACGTATGGTGACTGACAAGTCTCTGACCATTGAAACTTGTTTAAACCTGGCCGCAGTACATAGGGAGTATAGGTTTCAGGCATGACATGACAAACTGTATGTACAAAATCCAATTTATTGATTCAAGAATTAAGAGTAGACTATCTTTAATTGATTAGTTAAAGAGGATAGCTATGAAAACAAGATGGTGATTACACTGAACCAAACCGAACCAATACAATCCTTTTTGGATATATAATGTTACTTGCTAACCATTTTGTGCTGCAGTGGCAAGCACTTTTGGCTCTAGCACTAGAGGCCTTAACTCGATTTAACTTTAAGGCATAGAACGAACCAAACTAAGAAAGATGGTTATAGTGGTGCAGTGGTTAAGCTGCTATCCTTTGACTAACGTAGGACAGGGTTTGATTTTAGATTAATACGCATGTCAAAAACATACAAAAAAGCAGGGATAATGTTTTAAGACTGATTACACTTGTATATTTTTTCAAATTATTACTTAGATTACAAATACAAAGGTGGACTGGATTCAATATACAGTTAATGCAAGTAAGATTTTGTATTTGTTTTTTTTATTTTAGACGTTAGATTTTAGAATTTACATTTTACAATTTAGATTGTGCAAAAAGACCAAACCATAATGTCATAATGTCATGACCAGTGAGTAGGGTTTTAGAAAAACTGTCTGTTATTTTGGGTTACATACAACAAATGAATAGACCTACTGAGCGACTATGTTTGCTAAACAAGACATTATACCAGAGATGATTAGGATTCTTATGTAGCTCAGGCAAGGAAAGCATTTCTACAGAATTTGTTGACATTGAATATAGATTTAAGTATTAGGATGTCATTTTTGAAGACCCTATGTCTGGAGCGTGACGCTCTATGAAAGGGAAACTTGGACTATTGGTGTAGCAGAAAAGTGGAGAATTGAAGTGTTTGAAGTGTGGTGTTACAGGAGAATGATGAAGATTAGATGGGTAAATAGGGTTACAAACAAAGAGGTATTAAGACAAGTGGGAGAGGAGAGATGTTTTTTGCGACAGCTAATGAAGTAAATCGATAGGTTGGTAGGACACATACACCCAGGAATAGCAAGATTAGTTATGGAAGAAAGGGTTGAGGACAAGAACTGTAGGGGTAGACCAAGGTTAGAATATGTTAAACAGATAGCCTTGGATGTAGAGTGTGGTACCTATATAGAGATGAAACGATTAGCTCAGGACAGGGAGTCATGGAGAGCTGTATTAAACCAGTCAAAAGGCTGAAGATTCAAACAACATGTAGAGCTTACCAAAATAATGTTGTGTAATGGTAAATGCTAGTCAACTAACTTTAATGCATTACTAAAACCCATGACACGATACCTGAGAGCTTTTCTAAAATTATTTTAAGATGCCTTTAACCCTATATTAAACAGCCAGTTCTCAAGACTCATAACTACAATGTAATGAAGAAAGAAAACAACAAAAAATACATTTAAAAACGAGCCAGTGGTTGAGTCAATGTACACTGGAAAATTTTGTAAACACTCAAGTGCACAAAACAAATTACATTATTAACTGTCAGGTTGATCGAGTGGTTAAGGCGTTTGACTTATGTTCACATTTTCAATACAAGAAAGCAAGGATTTGAATCCCTTACCTGACATAACTATTGCTTTAACATGCCTCAGCGATACTGTATTATAATGATACTCGATACACAAACCATAGATAGAGTGTATTGTTTAAGTCCACTCTCTCTCTTTCTAAACATAGCTAGAGACTGTCAATGGTTAACAATCGCATTAATAGTGAGAGGATGTAGTGATAGTAATTAAGAAAAAGCAGACAATAACCATAAAATATTTTTATTAAATTCATTTTATAATAGATACACACTGAATACAACTTTCTCTATTTACCATTGTTTGATATAGATTTTTTAAACACAACGCTTGTTGTAGATCCTTTTGCAACTTTCTCCAGGTACTCTTGGTCTTAAAAACTGAGGAAGTCGCAGTGGTTTTATAGACATAAAACCCTCATCCTTTTCTCTTTCATCATCATCATCATCATCATCATCATCATCCTCTTCATTATGAATATTATCATCAAAATTATGATAGTCATTGTCACCATCATTATCATCTTCATCATCATCATCCTCAACATCACTAGAACTATCCATTTCCTCTTGTTCGTTTTCCACAGGGACCTCTTTTAAAGTCTGCGTTGCTTTCGATAGTTGACGTTGACAACTGTCCTAACATGACTTTTTGAGGACATGATAAGTGATTTAGAACAAACACTGCACTATCTTGAGCAGCGTATTTTTTTCTTGGACTTGCTTTTTTACCTTGGTTAGAGTATTTTGTCCATTTAAATGTGTATTAATTCGAGATTCACAATGATGCTCGTTTGAAGTAAGTACGTTGGAGTCTTTTGTTTTAATCATTCCTCGACACTTTTTAGATCGTTGTTTTGAACATCGCCAAATAACAGTTCCATCTTTATTGGTTGTTTTTATAATATATGTATATCCTTTATAGTAGGCACATGGCTTACCATGGCTGGTTGTTGAGACTTCCATATTAACTAATACATATTAATTTAATTTTAGTAAAGTCACTTCAGTAATAATAATAGTAAAAATAAATGAAGTGGATTGATATTTTTTAAAGGTTGAATTTTCAAAGTACTGTCAAGAATAATAATCACATGAACAAATTTTAGACTACAAGTGATTTACACACACATTGCTCAATGTCAAGATTTATACTGAACAAAATTTATAGTGATTATGATTTTTATTGACTGTAATTGATAGAAGCCATGGTTAGTAGAGGCAATGTATACTGGGTGCATTTTATAGCACGCTCAATTTATAGTAGGTACGATTAGTAGACGCGTTCCATACTGGGCGCGTTTTATACAGATTATGATTTATACTGAGCGCGATTTTTACTAGAAGCTATTTTTACCAAGTGTAATTGATATCAGGTGCTATTCATACTCAACGCAATTGATAGTAGGCGTAATTGATAGTAGGCGCAATTGGTAGTTGGCGCAATTGATAGTAGGCACAATTAATAGTAGGCACAATTAATAGTAGGCGCGATTGGTAGCAGGCGCAATTGAATGTAGGCGCAATTGGTAGTGGACGTAATTGATAGTAGACGCTATTGATAGTTGGCGCAATTGACTGTAGGCGTGATTTATAGTGAATGTAATTGATAGCAGGCGCTATTGTTAGTAGGCGCGATTGATAGAAGGCGCGATTAGTAGTCGGCGCGATTGGTAGTAGGCGCTATTGGTAGTAGACGCAATTACTAGTAGGCGCGATTGGTAGGAGGCCCAATTGATAGAAAGTGCAATTGACAGTAGGCGCGATTGGTAGTGGGAGTAATGGCTAGTAGGCGCTATTAAGAGTAGGTGCAATTAGTAGGTGCAATAGTAGGCGCGATTGATAGTAGACGCTATTAGTAGATGTGATTGATAGTAGGCGCGATTGGTAGTAGGAGCGATTGGTAGTAGGTGCGATTGATAGTAGGCGCGATCTATAGTAGGCGCGATTGATAGTAGACGCGATTGGTATTTGGCGCAATTGATAGTAGGCACAATTAATAGTAGGCGCGATTGGTAGTAGGCGCAATTGACTGTAGGCGCGATTTATAGTGGACGTAATTGATAGTAGGCGCGAATGATAGGCGCGATTGATAGTAGACGCGATTGATAGTTGGCGCAATTGATAGTAGGCACAATTAATAGTAGGCGCGATCGGTAATAGGCGCAATTGACTGTAGGCGCGATTTATAGTGGACGTGATTGATAGTAGGCGCTATTGATAGTAGGCGCGATTAGTAATAGGCGCGATTGGTAGTAGGCAGGATTGGTAGTAGACACAATTACTAGTAGGCGCAATGGATAGTAAGTGCAATTGACTGTAGGCGCGATTGGTAGTGGGTATAATTGCTAGTAGGCGCTATTGATAGTAGGTGCAATTGACAGTAGGCGCAATTGGAAGTAGGCGTGATAGGTAGTAGGTGCAATTGATAGTAGTTGCAATTAGTAGATGCAATTGATAGTAGGCGCGATTGATAGTAGGCGCAATTGATAGCAGGCGCTATTAGTAGACGCGATTGATAGTAGGCGAGATTGGTAGTAGGCGCATTTGATAGTAGGTGTGATTGATATTAGGTGTGATTGATAGTAGGCGCGATTGATAGTTGGCGCGATTGGTAGTAGGTGCGATTGATAGTAGGCGCGATTGATAGTAGGCGCGATTGGTAGTTGGTGCAATTGATAGTAGGCACAATTAATAGTTGGCGCGATTGGTAGTAGGCACAATTGACTGTAGGCGCGATTTATAGTGGACGTAATTGATAGTAGGCGCTATTGATAGTAGGCATTATTGATAGTAGGCGCGATTGGTAGTAAGCGCAATTGGTAGTAGACACAATTACTAGTATGCGCGATTGGTAGTAGGCGCAATTGATAGTAAGTGCAATTGACAGTAGGCGCGATTGGTAGTGGGCGTAATTGCTATTAGGCGCTATTGATAGTAGGTGCAATTGACAGTAGGCGCAATTGGTAGTAGGCGTGATAGGTAGTAGGTGCAATTGATAGTAGGTGCAATTAGTAGATGCAATTGATAGTAGGCGCGATTGATAGTAGGCGCAATTGATAGCAGGCGCTATTAGTAGACGCGATTGATAGTAGGCGAGATTGGTAGTAGGCGTAATTGATAGTAGGTGTGATTGATATTAGGTGTGATTGATAGTAGGCGCGATTGATAGTTGGCGCGATTGATAGTAGGAGTAATTGATAGAAGGCGCGATTGATATTAGGCGCAATAAATAGTAGGTGCGATTAGTAGGCGCGATCGATAGTAGACACGATTGATAGTAGGTGTGATTGGTAGACCTTGAGGTGATAACCCCTTTTGATTGATCCCTGTTGATTTGTCCCTTTGGACTGGTCCCTGTTGACTAGCCCCTGTTGACCAGCCCCTTTGGACGGGTCCTTTATAAAGGGAGACATTTTGACGGGTCCCTGTGGACGGGCCCATGCATTTATCCAAATAATGTCAAAGTCACTTAACCTAACCTTGTCACATGACCCGTTCTACAAGTTTAGACTTGCTTTTAGACTGGCTATGACGTCACAGATGAATGGCGGTGGGAGGCTGGACACTACTTTTTATTACACAAAGACATTTTCCTTTTTGCCAGCTACCAATCGCGTCTACTATCAATCGCGCCTACTATCAATCGCGCCTACTATCAATAGCGCCTACTATCAATTGCGTCCACTATAAATCGCGCCTACAGTCAATTGCGTCTACTACCAATCGCGCCTACTATTAATTGTGCCTACTATCAATTGTGCCAACTACCAATCGCGTCTACT
This sequence comes from Meconema thalassinum, assembly GCA_946902985.2. NCBI lineage: Eukaryota > Metazoa > Arthropoda > Insecta > Orthoptera > Tettigoniidae > Meconema > Meconema thalassinum. Next base: position 171,034,152 of record OX336396.1, read on the forward strand.
ATCAATCGCGCCTACTATCAATCGCACCTACTACCAATCGCGCCTATTTCCAATCGCGCCTACTATCAATCACATCTACTAATAGCGCCTACTGTCAATTGCACTTACTATCAATTGCGCCTCCTACCAATCGCGCCTACTAGTAATTGCGTCTACTACCAATTGCGCCTACTACCAATCGCGCCTACTACTAATCGCGCCTACTATCAATCGCGCCTACTATCAATTACATTCACTATAAATCACGCCTACAGTCAATTGCGCCTACTATAAATAGCGCCTACTATCAATTACGTCCATTACCAATCGCGCCTACATTCAATTGCGCCTGCTACCAATCGAGCCTAATATTAATTGTGCCTACTATTAATTGTGCCTACTATCAATTGCGCCAACTACCAATTGCGCCTACTATCAATTACGCCTACTATCAATTGCGTTGAGTATGAATAGCACCTGCTATCAATTACACTTGGTAAAAATAGCTTCTAGTAAAAATCGCGCTCAGTATAAATCATAATCAGTATAAAACGCGCCCAGTATGGAACGCGTCTACTAATCGTACCTACTATAAATTGAGCGTGCTATAAAATGCACCCAGTATACATTGCCTCTACAAACCATGGCTTCTATCAATTACAGTCAATAAAAATCATAATCACTATAAATTTTGTTCAGTATAAATCTTGACATTGAGCAATGTGTGTGTAAATCACTTATAGTCTAAAATTTGTTCATGTGATTATTATTCTTGACGGTACTTTGAAAATTCCACCTTTAAAAAATATCAATCCACTTCATTTATTTTTACTATTATTATTACTGAAGTGACTTTACTAAAATTAAATTAATGTGTATTAGTTAATATGGAAGTCTCTACAACCAGCCATGGTAAGCCATGTGCCTACTATAAAGGATATACATATATCAAAAAAATCAAAAATCAACCCCTGGCACTATCCAGCCCATGACGGGCTAAGGCCGACCAAGCGACCGCTGCCCAGCCATTCGGCCTGCAGATATTGGGGTGACGCGTGATCAGCGCGTCGGGTCACCTCGGCCGTTAATCTTGGTTTTCGTGATCGGGGCGCTGTCTCACTGTCAGACAGCTACTCAATTGTCCTCACGAGGCTGAGTGCACCCCGTTCCAACCCTCACGTCAGTTTTAAAATCCCTGACGGAGCCGGGGATCGAACCCGGGGCCTCCGGGTGAGAGGCAGGCGCGCTACCCCTACACCACGGGGCCGGCAATATACATATATTGTAAAAACAACCAATAAAGATGGAACTGTTATTTGACGATGTTCAAAACAACGATCTAAAAAGTGTCGAGGAATGATTAAAACAAAAGACTCCAACGTACTTACTTCAAACGAGCATCATTGTGAATCTCAAATTAATACACATTTAAATGGACCAAAATACTCTAAACAAAGTGAAAAAAAAGCAAGTCCATGAAAAAAATATTGCTGCTCAAGATAGTGCAGTGTTTGTTCTAAATCACTTATCATGTCCTCAAAAAGTCATGTTAGGACAGTTGTCAACGTCTAAGAAGCCCTTAACACTATCAAAAGCCACGCAGACTTTAAAAGAGTTCCCTGTGGAAAACGAACAAGAGGAAATGGATAGTTCTAGTGATGTTGAGGATGATGATGATGAAGATGATAATGATGGTGACAATGACTATCATAATTTTGATGATAATATTCATAATTAAGAGGATGATGATGATGATGATGATGATGATGAAAGAGAAAAGGATGAGGGTTTTATGTCTATAAAACCACTGCGACTTCCTCAGTTTTTAAGACCAAGAGTACCTGGAGAAAGTTGCAAAAGGATCTACAACAAGCGTTGTGTTTAAAAAATCTATATCAAACAATGGTAAATAGAGAAAGTTGTATTCAGTGTGTATCTATTATAAAATGAATTTAATAAAAATATTTTATGGTTATTGTCTGCTTTTTCTTAATTACTATCACTACATCCTCTCACTATTAATGCGATTGTTAACCATTGACAGTCTCTAGCTATGTTTAGAAAGAGAGAGAGTGGACTTAAACAATACACTCTATCTATGGTTTGTGTATCGAGTATCATTATAATACAGTATCGCTGAGGCATGTTAAAGCAATAGTTATGTCAGGTAAGGGATTCAAATCCTTGCTTTCTTGTATTGAAAATGTGAACATAAGTCAAACGCCTTAACCACTCGATCAACCTGACAGTTAATAATGTAATTTGTTTTGTGCACTTGAGTGTTTACAAAATTTTCCAGTGTACATTGACTCAACCACTGGCTCGTTTTTAAATGTATTTCTTGTTGTTTTTTTTCTTCATTACATTGTAGTTACGAGTCTTGAGAACTGGCTGTTTAATATAGGGTTAAAGGCATCTTTAGTAAAGCTCTCAGGTATCGTGTCATGGGTTTTAGTAATGCATTAAAGTTAGTTGACTAGCATTTACCATTACACAACATTATTTTGGTAAGCTCTACATGTTGTTTGAATCTTCAGCCTTTTGACTGGTTTAATACAGCTCTCCATGACTCCCTGTCCTGAGCTAATCGTTTCATCTCTATATAGGTACCACACTCTACATCCAAGGCTATCTGTTTAACATATTCTAACCTTGGTCTACCCCTACAGTTCTTGTCCTCAACCCTTTCTTCCATAACTAATCTTGCTATTCCTGGGTGTATGTGTCCTACCAACCTATCGATTTACTTCATTAGCTGTCGCAAAAAACATCTCTCCTCTCCCACTTGTCTTAATACCTCTTTGTTTGTAACCCTATTTACCCATCTAATCTTCATCATTCTCCTGTAACACCACATTTCAAACACTTCAATTCTCCACTTTTCTGCTACACCAATAGTCCAAGTTTCCCTTTCATAGAGCGTCACGCTCCAGATATAAGGTCTTCAAAAAATGACATCCTAATACTTAAATCTATATTCAATGTCAACAAATTCTGTAGAAATGCTTTCCTTGCCTGAGCTACATAAGAATCCTAATCATCTCTGGTATAATGTCTTGTTTAGCAAACATAGTCGCTCAGTAGGTCTATGCATTTGTTGTATGTAACCCAAAATAACAGACAGTTTTTCTAAAACCCTACTCACTGGTCAATAACAAGCATAGTCGCCAAAATGTTTCGTTGGTTGTTAACTCATGTCTGGTTAGTCAATTCTTATTGCAAGGCCAGTCAACACCTAAAAATTCATCTTAGCATATAATCTAATCATCTTTCTATCTACATACCAGTGTCTAATGAATAGTCAATATTAGTTTGGTCTTTACCTAAAATCTAAAAACTAATATCAAATTTCTAAAATCTAAAACCAAAATAAAATGTAGTATAGAAAACATAATTCCAAGTAATACAAATCCTTATATGTTTTTCTTTAATAATTAGTTTACGAAAATTGAAAGTCATGACATTATGGTTTGGTCTTTTTGCACAATCTAAATTGTAAAATGTAAATTCTAAAATCTAACGTCTAAAATAAAAAAAACAAATACAAAATCTTACTTGCATTAACTGTATATTGAACCCAGTCCACCTTTGTATTTGTAATCTAAGTAATAATTTGAAAAAATATACAAGTGTAATCAGTCTTAAAACATTATCCCTGCTTTTTTGTATGTTTTTGACATGCGTATTAATCTAAAATCAAACCCTGGTCTACGTTAGTCAAAGGATAACAGCTTAACCACTGCACCACTATAACCATCTTTCTTAGTTTGGTTCGTTCTATGCCTTAAAGTTAAATCGAGTTAAGGCCTCTAGTGCAAGAGTCATAAGTGCTTGCCACTGCAGCACAAAATGGTTAGCAAGTAACATTATATATCCAAAAAGGATTGTATTGGTTCGGTTTGGTTCAGTGTAATCACCATCTTGTTTTCTTAGCTATCCTCTTTAACTAATCAATTAAAGATAGTCTACTCTTAATTCTTGAATCGATAAATTGGATTTTGTACATACCGTTTGTCATGTCATGCCTGAAACCTATACTCCCTACGTACTGCGGCCAGGTATAAAACAAGTTTCAATGGTCAGAGACTTGTCAGTCACCATACGTGTAGCCTACAATAATTCTTTCTCTACCTAGCTATGTTTCATCACTCAAATCTTTTTGGGAAAATTCATAAGCCGTATAAATAAAGTGTCATGTCAAGTTTTAGGACACCTTAAGAGACCAAATCCCATTATTAGTTTATAAAACTCAAATCAGTAACCTTGCCGTTTTGGGATATTTAATTAAATGCATGCATCATAGGAAAAATCATAAAAAAATATTCTTAAAATAAGTCGTCGCATGACCCTCTTCAATCAATGCTTCACAAAATATCGATTCATCCATTGAACATGGTCACAGTGATCGGCGACATGCTCGTTTAAACACAACCGGTACTATCTCTCTCTACTAAAAAAAATATTAAAATTATTTCAAAAAAATTTTAAAATCTAAATTTTCAAAAATGTATGGTTAGACCCTTTGTCAAAATTTCAAAAAATAAATAATAAATTCAAAAAGAGATTGTCGCCCTGAGTCTTATAACACCTCATGTGTCCAAATCTGATTATTGGTTCCCCTTTTTTCCTGTAAAATCTACATGCATTGTTTAGGGGTAAAAATGGCCAATCGTGGTAAACGAGTATTAAATGACCAATTTTTTGAGCTATGACACCTAATTTTAAGTTTCATAGTTTCCAAGATATCGATGTTTTTAATTTTGGGGTTGTTTTCACCCCCTTACTATTTTTCATCAAAAACAAAAGATCTTTGGTTCATTTATCATTTTTAGGCGTTTAACACCTTTTTCCCTGTAAAACACTATTCACTGTTTTAGGGGTGAAATGACCTATCGTGGTATAAGCGTATGTCATGACCTATTTTTAAAGCTATCACAATTAATTTTAAGGTTCATAATTTCCAAGATAACGATTTTTAAATTTTTCGGGGGGGGGGTAGTTTTAACCCTAATACTAGTTTTTCATAAAAAATAAAAGATCTTAGGTTCATTTATCATTTTAAGTGTTTAACCCCTTTTTTCCCTGTAACATTACTATTTACTATTTTAGGGGTGAAATGACCTATCGTGGTAAAAGCGTATCTTATGATCTATTTTTAAAGCTATCACACATAATTTTAGGGTTTTAGTTTCCACGATATCGATTTTCCAATTTGGGAGTGGGGGGATAGTTTCATCCCCCAAAGGGGAACATCGTACCAATTGCTAGGACCCCTCATACAAGTCACTAGCATGATTGGTTCGCGAGATATTAACAAAAGTGTGGTTAGGCCCTTTGTCAAAATTTCAAAAATACATTCTAAAAGGGGCTTCATCCCAAGTCCTACAATACCTCATACAAGTTCCTAGCCTTATTAGTCCGTTAGTTAAGCCCTTTGACGTAATTTGGATAAATTCATGGGCCAGTCCAAAGGGACCCGTCCAAAGGGATCAGTCCAAATGGACTCATCAACAAGGACTCGTCCAAAAGGACTCGTCAACAATGACCAGTCCACAGGGACCCGTCAACAAGGACCCGTCAACAAGGAATTGTCAACAATGACCTGTGAACAAGGACTCGTCCACAGGGAACCGCTCCCCCACCCTCTTCAAAAGCCATGAGTGGGCATGCGTAAAAAACAAAATAAGCGTGTTAATTCATAGTGGCTATCCACCGAACACATGCACTTTATGTAGAACAACATTTCATTCCATATTGACATTCAAACTCTCACATGTTGCAGTTGGAAAGAGAGATTCTCTAAAAAATTAAACTTTCGCCCCCTAGTAGGGGTAGGTTTTATTTTGGGGTTGAAATATGTTGTCCTTTGGAAAGGAGGTGTCATCCCGAGTTCAATGACACCTCATTCGTCAAAATCCGACCATGCGTTCGAGAGATATCGGGCTGCCGCCATCTTGTGAGGTGGGGAGGTGGAGGTGGATTTAGAACTGTCCAAAACACACTACTATAATTATTATTAGTTTGTGTTAATATTCCTGAAAACCAAACAGTATATCTAAGTTGCTTGATCAAATTATTTTTAATAATGACGTTTAAAATTAAAGAGTGGGAAAAGAAAATATGTTAATAAAAATTAGAATTAAAGAAATATGATATTTAAAAATAAGAATTAATTAATTTTAATAATTTGAGATTATAAAAAGTAATATAAAAATTAAAAATATCAAAACAAATATGAACATTAAGATGTTAAAGAAAACAAGAATTAAAATTAATAATTTTACTCGTAATTGGGCTAAAATAATTAAAATAAAACAAGTAGTTCCGTGAAGAACTATACAGCCTATTTTCATATATCCTACTTATGCTAATTGCCTCTATCAACATACAAAATTTCAGATTGATTGCTGTATAGATTCGTAGATATTGAGAACCGACTAAATATTTCGGATGGTCGCCATGTTGGATTTTATATACGTAGGCCCTAGAGTTATGTACTGTTACATGAAGATTATTGTGTACGTGTAGCATTCAAACTTCAATCGCATGATTAGGACACAAGCAGTAACAAGGAGATTTTATAATATCGCTCAGCTGCCATCTTGTGGTTATGGAAACAATTGAAATAAATTAGATGCCAGTGGTATAACATTCGTATAAGGATTTACTATACCAAGTTTCACTGCACTCAGGTGGTTAAATTGCGAGAAACGTCCATGTGAATATTTATACTTCGCGTCGCCGCCATGTTGGATTTGTGATCACCAGGTTATTTAAAATCCTATAGGTGAACTTAAGTTCATAGCCCCAATGAACATTAAAAAAATCAGTTTGATTGCTATAATAGATTCGTAGATATTCAGAGCCGTCTAAATATTTCGGATGGTCGCCATGTTGGATTGTTTTATGTATAGGCCATAGAATCATGTACCATTAAAGGAAAATTATTGAGTAGGTTCATTATTCAAACTTTCACTTCGATCGCATGACTACAACACAAGAAATAAAAACGTAATTTTAAAATTCGCACAGCCGCCATCTTGAGGTTATGTAAACAATTGAACTAAATTAGATACCAGTGCATTACAATGTGTATAAACATTTCCTGTACCAGATTTAATTGCGTTTGGTACATTAAATCGCGAGAAAGGTCTATTTAAAATTTTCAAATTCGCTTGGCCGCCATGTTCGTTGTGTAATTAACTAGTTTTTGGAAGTCACATATATGAACTTCCAGTAGTGCCCTTTATCTCCGTACAAAATTTCAGGGTGATACCGCTAATAGTTTCAGAGATATAGAATGCCGGTGAAATATTTCACACATCCGCCATCTTGTGGTTATGAAAACAATTGAACGAAGTTAGATGTCGGTGCATTACAATGTGTATAAACATATGCTGTACCAAGTTTTATTGTGTTTGGTTCGTTTAATCGCGAAAAACGTATATTTAAAAGTCGCAAATTCGCGTATCCACCATGTTGGTTTTGTAGTTACCAGTTTTTCGAAAGTCACATAAGTGAACTTCTAGTATTTTCCTTTATCACCGTAAAAAATTCCAGGGTGATATCGGGAATAGTTTCGGAGATATTGAATATTGGTGAAATATTTCGCATAGCCGCCATGTTGGATTGGTGAGACGTAACAAAATTTGAAGGGCACGGTCGGGGTCGCCCGGAATAGCGCGATGAATTTACCGAGTTTCATTGAAATCGCTACAGCCGTTTAAAAGTTATTAGGGACACACACACACACACACCTCACACACACACACACGCACACGCACACACACACGGACAAAAGGTGATCTCATAAGCCTTTTTTTTTTTTTTTTTTTTTTTTTTTTTTTTTTTTTTTTCAAAATTGAAAATAGGCTAATTAAAATGTCTACAATAGTATTCTTCTCTTTAAAGGGTTAAAATGTCGCCTTTTTCAGACTTGTACATTAGAATTCATCTCATTGCCAAGATATGAGGAAGGAAACTGTGTTATTTATAAGATCAGATCTACATTCTTGTTGGCGGCTGTTATTGGGAATCTATTGATTCTTTTGCTATGTTACTGTAGTGATTACTGTATTTTTAGCCTACTTTTCACATTTTGCAAAAATGAGGAAAAAGTAGTCTTATGAGATAGGGCAAATGTGTATCTGTCTGTCTGTCTGTCTGGCTGGCTGGCTGGCTGTGTGTGTGTGTTCCCCTATCAACTCCTAAACGGCTGGAGCAATCGAAACAAAATTTGGTAGGAGTAGAGATCTATACCTGAATATCTCACGGCCATATTTGAAAATGATGTCAGTGCTACCAACTGCTAAAAAATCGCTATTGAAATTAATTGAGCTCCATGTTGGATATCTTGGAAGGTATGAATGGGAGCTATTTCAAAATTGGCACACGTATAGATAATAATATTGCAGTTTAATTTCCAGGAGGTAATACATGGCAGTGTTGCCAAAATGATTACAAGCCTGCTGATAGGTCCAATTTTTAAATGCATATAACTTCTACACTATCAATTGGAATTCAACCGAATTTCGTATATTGTATGTGTACATAACCAGATATGACTGAGCGTATTCTTAAGACCCACCAGGGCTGCCAACTGTTAATAAATGCTCTTAATTTATTTTATCCAAAATACCAATATATCAGAAAGTATGCAAGCCGACAGCTTTAAAACTATGCACACGTATAGTACCTGACATTCTATATTAATTTGGAGTAACATATATACGTCAGTGCTACCAACATGATTCTAAGCCTGCTGAGAGGTCAAACTTTAAATACATGTAACTTCCATACTATCATTTGGATTTCAACCAAATTTCGTATGTGCTATGTGTACGATAACAATTTTTAAATGCGTATTCTTAAGAGCAACCAGGGCTGCCAACTGTTAATATGTGCTGTCTCTATTTTTGTTACCCTAATATCAATATATCAGAAAGCATGCAAGCCAATAGCTCTAAACTTTGCACACGTATAGTACCTGGCATTCTAGATCAATTTGGAGTAACTAATATACGTCAGTGCTGCCAACATGATTCTAAGCCTGCTGATAGGTCCAATTTTAAAATGCATGTAACTTCTATACTAACTAATGGATTTCATTCAAAATTGGCACAACAATAGATCATATTATTTCAGATTATTTCTGACCATTACATGCATGACACTGTTGCCAACATGATTTTACGCGCGCTGTTAGATCCAATGTTTAACTGCATGTAACGTCCATGCTATTCATTGGACTTCAACCAAATTTTGTATTCTGTACCTTAAGAGATGGAACTAAGAATATATTCAGTCACCAGGGCTGCCAACTGTAGTGCTCTATTAGGCTGCATTTTGCCAGGTTTACAGTATTTCGAACTAATTAGAAATGTCGATATTAGCAACTTAATTTCGTCATTATTCTAGATAGATCCATATAGATTAATCATTGGCATGAATCTTAAATTTTAAGAAAAGTAGGCTCTTTAGTTCGTCACGGAACTTCTTGTTAAATAATATAACAAGGATCATGTTGTTACCTCTATAGGTAGATTATAGTGTTGTGGTAATGTATTTATTTATTTACTAGCAGCCCACCCAGGCTTCACCCGGTGTCTTCAACGGTTTACCCAGCGTAAACTTAAAAGGTGCACGGACGGCAGGCCCTAGAATTCAGAAAAGCCGAGGTGAACAGCGAAACTCAAAACACGTATACTCTTCTCTGAAGTCTTAACTTGACACGACTCAACAGTTTGATGCTGGCTGAAGGTGGGGTGATAGGCTCGCTCGCTAGTTCGTAAACTCGCTCCGAAGCGAGTAATTTAAATTTCCACTGAATGGAGATTGTTGGTAGAAATGAAAACGTAAAAGCACTTATAGTGGGCGATGTATTAAGATAGAGATATGCTGTCCCGGAATTTTTTGGAGAACTTTTCATGCTGAACAATTCTTACGCTCGTAGTACCGGTATATAGATATTGTTAACGATTTACCCAGTATAAGCTTAAAAGGCGCACGGACGACAGGGTTTTCTTCGACTCGATGCACTGAAATCGTTACTGCTAGGCTTGCTTTGGTCATAAATGAATGTTTTTCCACAGAAACCTTCCTCGAAAAATCCTTTATAGAATGGTGAAAGCTGCATCGGAATCCATCCAGTGGTTCTTGAGAAAACCCGTTACATCCAAGAATCGGGGACTTTGTTTCATACTACTGTATGTAGGGTTTTATTTATTTATTTATTTATTTATTTATTTATTTATTTATTTATTTATTTATTTATTTATTTATTTATTTTGTGGGGCGTGGTGGCGCAGCGGCCAAGCTGTTGGCCTCTCACTACGGTGGACCGGGTTCGATTCCCGGTCAATGTATGTGAGAATTTCTATATGAAATGCCATGTCCTCTGGTTCAGATTCCCCGTAAAATGGAGGTCCCGTGGCTCATAATCACACCATTAATTACAAGCTTTATGTATGTATTTATTTATTTATTTAATTATTTAATTAATTTCCTTAGTAGAGGCGAAGTTAGGGCTAATGTCTCTCTCTTACACTTAACCACGCAATATGGGACTAGTACATATGAAACAATTTCATGAAGTACAATAAATAGCTTTCAAGTTCATTATGATGATCAATAAAACATACAGTTGTTTGTACACTTTGAGCATTTTCAACGTAATTTTGTTGCGCGCTTGATTGAACAAATACATTTTTGTGCATCTTCAGTACTGCACGTGTTATTCGTTGAGGTTGGCTGCGGCAAGTTGGTCAGCTGTTGACCCATCATATCCCACACATGCTCAATATGGTTGGGTTTGGGGGATCCGGCGGGCTACTGGAAGGTTGTGATGTCGTGGAGAGCTTCCCTGGAGAGCGTGCATTGTCCTGCTGAAACATCATATTTGCAATGTTCACATTCATTGGGACAACCGGATTGAGTACCCTGTCAACATAATGCCACCAACAGTCTCTAATATTGTGATTTCACACGAGAGGTGGTTCCTCCACGAACAATAACGGAGGGAGACCTATATAAACAATTCAATGAGACTGAAAATATTATCGTCACATGCCTACATTGCGTCGTTCCATATCTTGAAAATCATTACAAACGACCAATTCCTTCAAGTGTTGCAGCTTTCATTTTCATGACCGTACATATCAATATAAATAAAGCAACACACGGCAAGCCTGTCAGTTGCGCCTGACAGTTTACCGGATACTGGCCGCCTGTTGAATTGAAACCCTCATACACCTTCAGTTGAAAATAGTTTTAAAAGTAAGTTTCTCTTTGAACGTATTTTCTATATAATTATTGCAAGAAATTATGTATTTGTTGTTGTTAATTCATCTTAGTTATCAGTCCCGTGTAGTTGGGTGTGTGTAGAGCTTGTCTGATAACCGGTGTTAATTGTGATGGCTGTATTAGTGTGTGTTATCTGTAATTCAGGTACGGACTGCAGACGATCAATTTCAAGTAGTTCCTACTTTTGCTACCAAATGTTACCGTCAACGAAACCTAGCTGTGAACTTGGCTACTAGATGCCACCGCAACCAGCACCTGGCGGCGAACATTGGAACTTAATAGAGCGTTAATCAAATCAAACCTACAAATTTAGCTTCACACAATTGTATTGATATGATAAACACTGGTCCCCACGTGGACAGGCTTCAGGTGGCCTGGCGCCTCACCCCACTCACGTACCGGCTTGCCTGTACTCTCTTCAGACCAACCGGCTGGACGAACGAGTTTCCGTTTGATCACCAGTCGCCTTTTCAGTCGGATCTGACAGGCCAGCCGGATCCCACTCACGATCCGTTCCGCCGGTTTCCTGTGGACTGTTCATGCATAACTGACAGGCTTGCCGGAACGTGTATGGCCAGCTTTAAGGATGAAATACTACAGGGTCTTTCATATAAAATAAGAACGGCGAGCGGCGGCTTTGGTATCCGCCGATACAGTAACCTTGGCCGAGCTTGTGGCGTGCCACGGCCCCCTGCTGTAGTATTGAAAGCGCGCGCATAGGCGCATATACTGTACTTGACTTTGCAATAAACGTGCAGGTGTTCAGTCGCTAGTCTGAAACTCAGATGTTAACATGAGGCTGTTATCATTTCATCATCGTATTTTTGTATGTAAAACTTATTTTAAGTACCGTACGAGTCGGCTCGGGGGGTACGAGATGTATTTGTTCAGCAATTTCCTTTACTAGCAGATTCACGTAATTGTAAATAAGTTTGACACTACTGACTCAGTGCTCAATAAAAAGCATAAAATTTAAAATCAGAAACATTACAGTGGCAGAACTCACTCGCGTCAGCCAGAATGTGGTTACCAGATACTATGCCTGTATGACCCACGAAGGACGACACTTCTAGCATCTTTTATACGGTGATAGTTCATACAGGATTGTACACACCGTTAAAGCAGGGGGCCATGGCGCGCCACAAGCTCGGGCAAGGCCACCGTAGCAGCGAATAACAAAACTGCCGCTTGCCGTTCTTACTTTATATGAAAGACCCTGTATAAGAAAACATTGACCTTGACGTCAAAAGATTGCAGCTAATTTGGAGAGGAAGATTACCGGTACTTGGGGTAGCAAAATGAGAATAGCTTGGATGCGCGTTGGATATTTTAAAATTATTAATATTTGTCTGATAAACCCAAAATATACACGCATGTAAGTCATAGCAATTACAGACGGTCGGAACTGTATTAGTGTGTACCCATGTAAATGATGGTAGGACATAGTCTGACTGCGAGGTAGAGTTGACAGTTGTAATATATCATAGGGACGTGATATCTAGTAAACCTTGATAACACCAGTTGCACCTGCTGCGACAGGGTTTAACAGAGCTTATAAATGTAGCGACATCAAGTGTCGCGCGACAGTCACTGTAATATCCGTGTAACCCAACACCACAGGTCAGTGCAACATAGAGATTATATAAGTATTTTGATTTACGCACTTCATTAGATTATTATTATTATTATTATTATTATTATTATTATTATTATTATTATTATTATTATTATGAATATCCATTACAAGTAAATGGAGTAAGCCTCCGTGGCTTAGGCGGCAGCACGCCGGCCTCTCACCGCTGGGTCCGTGGTTCAAATCCCGGTCACTCCACGTGAGATCTGTGCTGGACAAAACGGAGGCAGACAGGTTTTTCTCCGGGTACTCCGGTTTTCCCTGTCAACATTTCATTCCAGCAACACACTCCACTATCATTTCATTTCATCTGTCATTCATTTATTCATTGCCCCAGAGGAGTGCGTCAGGCCTCGGCAGCCGGTACAGTTCATATCCTCGCCGCTAGATGGGGGCTTCATTCATTCATTTCATTACATTCCTGACCCTGTCGGAGACTGGAAGCAGGCTGTGGATTTTCATTTTCAATTTCATTACAAGTAAATGGAACCCTATTATACATAGTACATTAGGGTTATTGTTTGTTACAAAATGAAAAAATTAATTGCATCATAAATTATGAGATTAATTTTTGAAAAATAAGATGAATGAAAGCTTAAAATTGGTTATAACAACATTTTTTCGTGAATATATGATAAAGTGGTTTTGAAAATTTCAAGTTGCAGAAATGTAAGTGAGAGTTCAAGTTGTATCTGGCTTTACCAAACACAGAGCATTCAAACAACAGGTGATCTATTGTTTGAGGAGAATCACAAAAACAGGAATAATCATCTACAATATTAATTTTAAAACGTTCGAAATAGGATTTAAAACGTCCGTGACCAGTTAAGAATTGAGTAAGTTCAAAATTCGGCCTATGGTAACTTTTGGAAAAAATATATTTCTTGTGACAGATCCTCTTGTAGAACGGGTCCAGTAGTTGTTCCACTGACTTGTTATGTGACTTCTAATTTGTCTCTTTGCATAACATATTGAGCACTTGTCATATGAAGCTTGCATAGGCCTATTAGATGCTACTGTTTTTGCGAGTTGATCCGCTCTTTCGTTTCCACTTCATTAGATTAAGGGGGCCTAGAACGTCTTACTTTTACAATGTTAAATCACGCCACATGTAAGGAACATTTTCTCAGAAAATTTTCAAAACATCCATTTGTAATTTTCACAGTGTGTACATGCATGTGTTGGCTCTTTTGTTTTTCAAGCGAATTGACCACTTAGGATCACGCAACAACTTCATTTCTTTTTCTTTTCCTTTGCCTGAAGTCTCCTCTGTCTCAAATATTCCTTCATGCGTTCACTGGCGTGTTTCCTTTGATCTTCTGTCCAAGTTCCTCCAGTTCGCTTAGGTCTTCCTTCATCTTGAAACCCTTCCAGATGTTTAACTTTACTCTTAAATTCACTTCTTTCTAGCATTTGAGACTCTGTGATGTTCAACTTTTCAAAATATTTCCTATTTTCCTTAGTCCACGTTGAAGTGGTCTTCTTCTTCCAGAGATAGTCGAATATTTGTTTTGTTAATCCATGTTGGTGCATTCTGTAGACTATACAGTAGATGACCGAGGAATATCAGCCTCCTCTTCCGCATAGTCTCTGAGATTAATTCCATGTTCTGGTGGACTTCTCTGTTGCTTCGCAGTTTCCATCCGTCTTCATTCCGAACTGCACCCATGATTTTTCTTAGAATTCTCCTTTCCAGGATTGACTCGTTACTGAATTGACAGTTTTGAATCAATGTGCAGTAATTTGTTTTTTTATTTATGAAGTTTCTAAAAATGCCATAAATTTCAGTACTTTTTCTCTACATATTAGGATCATAAAGCCAGAAATATGTAACTTACCACCAAAGTTCCATTTCTGCACATGGATACTAATAGTATTCCTTAAGTATCAAACAAGTTGTTGTTTGAGTCTTTAGTCTTTTGAATTGTTTGATGCAGCCTCCATGCCCCCTCTCCGGAGCTAATCCTTTCATCTCTGCATAGCTACCATACCTTATATCGAGGCAATCAGTTAAACATATTCTAACCTTGGTCAACCCCTACAGTTATTGTCCTCAACCCTTCCTTCCATAACTAAGTTTGCTATTCCTGGGTGTCTTAATATACTGTATGTCCTACCAACCTATCTCTTCTCTTCATTAGTAGTCGCCAGAAACATATCTTCACTCCCACTCGTCGTAATGCTTCTTCATTTAAAAATCAAATACATATTTTACTATTATAGGAAAATGTGAGAAAATTGCGATATTGATTAATAAATAAATAATTAAAATGCTCCGCCAATTAGAACGAATTCTACTCAAATTAGTGCATGTTTCGGTCCAAAATCGGAACCTTCTTCAGCAATTTACAATAAAACCTTAAGAAACTAATTTAATAAAACAGTTGAAAAATGAAATTAAGTAAAATATAGGCCTATACAGGATGAAAAGAAGAACCAGGGAAAACAGTGAATAAGAACGATGAAAACATAAAATCTAATGGATAAGTATTCGTGTGAAATGTAAAATAATAGAATCAATTTGAAATAAAATAAAATGGATATATTTACAAATAATTGGTTAAAGGTTCTAAATACAGTATTTGAATATAATTTACAAAACACTCTGGAGATGCCTTTACAAACTGGTCATTGGAGCCGTGATGGACGGTTGTGATGTTGAAACAGATGGAATTGAGATTTCCAATTCATCATTCTCCTGTATTGGGACGTGGTGGTGCAGCGGTCAAGCTGTTGACCTCTCACCACAGCAGACCGGGTTTTAATTCCCGGTCAATTAATGTGAGATTTTCCTGTGGTTCAGGATTCCACGTAGAAAGGAGGTCCCATAGTCCATGAATGCGAGATTAACGGTCACGTAAAACTACAATCTTCCTTACTTTTTTCATTCTCCTCTAACACCACATTTCAAATCCTTCCATTCTTCTCTTTTCTGCTGCACTAACAGTCCAAGTTTCACTTCCATAAAGCACCTCGCTCTACACAAAGGCTTTCAAAAGTGACTTTCTACTACCCAAATCTCTTATTATATAATACGCTAATGTGTACGTTTCACAAAACTCAAGCTCCTAAAACAGAGGGAGTTAGAAGGTGTGGTTTGTCGTCTCAATTGTACAGGAAAAATCTTGCATTTCTAGAAAGTCAACGGAAATATATTTATTTGTTTATAGAGGGCTTTTAAACAAATAAACAAGACGATAGCCCCTGGCAGAACTGTATCGCGTACAGACGTATAGCACTAGAGCCGGGCGGGTAGTCTGTACACATGGGGGCGCACACAACCCATTATGCGAGAGTTCTCGCACGGGTCCGCTGGAGTATTTGATTTCAACAGATTTATTTTCTGTAGAAAACCTGCTCGAATTATTATTATTATTTATCGTATAGATTACTACAATGTATACAAAATAAAGTATATAAGGAAGTGAAACTTCGACTAATGGTGCAGCAGAAAAGAGGAGATTTGAAGCGTTTGAAATGTGATGTTACTGAAGGATGATGAAGATCAGATGGGTAGATAAGGTTACGAACGAAGAGGTATTAAGACGAGTGGGAGAGGAGAGATGTTTCTGGCGACTGCTAATAAAGAGAAGAGGTAGGTTGGTAGGACACATACTAAGACACCCAGGAATAGCAAGCTTAGTTACGGAAGGAAGGGTCGAGGACAAGAACTGTAGGGAAAGACCAAGGTTAGAGTATGTTAAACAGATTTCCACGAATATAGGGCGTGGTAGCTATGCAGAGATGAAACGATTAGCTCAGGACAGGGAGGCATGGAGAGCTGCATCAAACCAGCCAAAAGACTGAAGACTCAAACAACAACAAGGACTATACTAGAGCTCTGGTCTTAAATAGTGATGCCGAGTGAGTCGATCCATTCCAATGCTGTTGGAGAAGCCTAGATGACATCCTTCCAGTCACCACTGAAACATCTCTTGGGACATTCCTGTACTTGGTGGTCTATGGTCTGCTCTGAAGCTTCACAAACACACAATGGGGAGTCTGAGAGCCCCCATTTGTTCATGAAGTACTTAGTTCTTCTGTGTCCACAGAGGATTCTGTTTAGTTGACACCAAGTTCTTCTAGGCAGTTGCAACCCTGATATATGTGTGGGATCTTCGAGGCCATGATGATGTATTGTGTCCATTCAACAATGAAATATGCAAATCACAGTTTGCCAGCAATGCTCAATCGGGAGTATCGGGGTTCATGGTTTGTTCTCCCACTCTGTGACTTACACACTTTGGATTAAACAGAGGATACACTTCCAAAAATAAACAAAAATCAACTCCTACTCTTAAAACATTTAATTATCCAAATATATGACGCTGCAAAAAATTTGAACAAATAAAATACTGACCCTTTACTTCATACTTGTTCAAAGTTGAACAACGAATTCATATTAAACAATTATAAGATCATAATGACTGGTTTTCCAAAAAAAAAAAAAACTTCTATTAAGTTTCACTTCCATATAGTGTTACTTCAAATTCTTTAAAATAAGAGCTCCAAACGGCTCGGTAATGTTTACCTACACTGTGTTATCAATTTAATACACATCACTTACTATTACATGAGTATATCTCTTAAACATTAATATCAAAATTTACCAAAGTATTGTTAATCATCACTTAATTTTGGGCTTTCACAATGCTCATCTGTTACCATCCCTCTCTCTCTAGTTAACAACTCACTACTGTGATTGGGAAAAACTTGCGTACTCCCGAGCTACAGAAGACTACTTGAACAAGTCAAAATTAAGATCACTCCCGGAATCTAATGTCTTCAATAGAACTCGTGAATCAATGAATCATATAATCATAAAGTTAGGGATTTATCATTTTGTCTTAAAAGACCATTCTTTTATAAGAAAGCAACGATCTGAACTCTGCAAGCGATAATTATTTATAAAGGAATCTCGGTTCAAAGACCGGTTCGTTCAAACAATCTCTAAACACTCCTGTGTATTATAATTCACACAGACCGTTCCCCGACCTACCGCAATACATCGAGGGTACGGGTCTAGCCTTTACTACTTAGCGTGATTTATTGCAGGGAGACACAGAGTTCACAGTCTCGCTTCTACAAGAGACTGGCTACCATCAGCTTTCATACAACTGTTTCGAATGCAATTCTCTGAATGACAAGGCTTCTAATACAGATTCTAAAACAACATATTTAGGCTCAACAGACCTATTCTCTTGGCTTAGGTATATAATAATTATGAAGTGTCCTCATTGGCGGGTAAGAATAATTCAATAATACAACCAATATTAAGGGGCTTCAACACGGACGACTCTGAGTTCGATCCTTTCAAATGCCTCGGGAGCAGTATCCCAAATTGGAGGACTTATAACATTTGCGACTTAGGGCAGGCCTTGCCTATTACCAGCGCTCATAATACAACATAATTAGCACCCTTTTTACCATACAACACACACTGCCTCGTGATTACTATCACAACTTTTGAGGGCTTATCACAGTTCAATTTCCACGACCAACTGTCCCTCATAATTAGTTTTATCGAGCATTTCAACGCATTCCTAGCGTGACAAATTACTTCAATGCACTACATGGCGCTTATACATTAATTAGCCAAGTTGCCTTCAAAGAACTAATAAATTCAAAATCAACGTTTGATCTACATCTCAAAATATATATTACTCTTCTCCCTTGACAATAATCATTTTTACCATAAGAACATGTATTCATAACATGTATTAATTCATTTAAAGGAGCTCGGAAGCTACTACTTTTCAATATAAAATTCATCATAATATTCATTCATTTATATAATTATTATTATTATTATTATTATTACGCTTGCTTTCTCATATTTATATCATTTATCAATTACTCTGATATTTTACTGAACACATTCCCCAAGGGATTCATTTACATTTCACATATTTATTATATTTTTCTCAAATTAATTGTTCAGATCGCGCAATCATTCTTTTACTTGTTATTCAACATCCCTACTCTCTCTCTCATGAGGATTATACGCAAATCTTCCCAAACACATATCATAATGAAATAGTTACTCACATGACTGTACGGTCAGCGACCGAATCCTCCAGCGATGGAACATTTTTGCCCACTCACTGCTTTTTAAGCCATTTCCATGGATACACTTACACTCAATGACACTTCTTTAACAACACATAAAATATTTACCTTAATCACTTGGAATATAATGAATACCATTTTGTATTCGTTTCACCTAACACAATATAAATTCACTAAAAATATTACACTCAAAAAAAATCACTATATTTACATTACATAACCATTTTTATCACTTGGGCGTTGATTATTCGCCTTACACACGTGATTTCTTTTCTTTCCCGTTTCCAAGGGTGGCACTTATAGAACGTCGACTTCCTAATCTGACGAGATGATGGAAAGTCTCGATCGAACTACACCTCACTGGAACGGCTGATCTTCAACTCCGGGGTTTGACTATCGGCTTCTATAACTTTCCTGCACGATGTCGTTTCTTACAAGACGCTAACTTGTTCGTCTAGATAAAAGTCTGTCCTTAATGTATTACTATTACGGCCGCTCGAATAGTTTATCGGTGACCTAGTAATGTCCTTGCATTAATTGCTATTACTTTAATTCGTAGCTTATTGGAGTACTCCCCAATGTTTACTGTTCATTTGTCTACCTAGACAAAGCCTGGAACTACAATTCCTAATTTTTATCATCCTGCGCTCTAGTCCCTACCTTTCCGGAACACTAGGCGTTACTTATTTCGTTCTACCCTGATCGGGTTCCTTAACGCCGATAGAACTGTTTATTTCACTTCCTCGGGTACTTCGAAACCTTATGATGCGTTGTTTCTTTAACTGAACTATTATTCGAGTACCTATCGCCTGTTATTTCTTCAAGTCCACAGCCTAACTTTGACTATACTGGTGAACTTTATCGATAATTGTTTCTGAGTGCAGCGTCTACGCGCTCACTAAAATATACTTGTTATACTTTACTACACAGTATCACGCTCTCGGGCGTCTTTTATAACTGAATATACTTTGATGCAGCTCTCCTGTACTAGGAGTTTACTTGTAGCTTATCTTGTAGTCGATACTTAATCGTGCAGCGTCTCGGCGCCCAAGGAACTGGATTGTTGGTGAAACAGTACGACCCGCCTCAGCGGTCGTTCAAGACTGAATTTGCTGTGATGCAGCACCTCCGTACGAGGTCTGTTGTAAACTGCATGCTCCTCCTGGCACGTCCAGGGGTTTTGTACAAATCAGCGGCAAAAAGATAACATCCGCGTCTTCTTCAGCACTAACTTTTGAAGTAATAGTCTTATAATTTTGAAAAATATATCTCTGGAACGCTCTTGTTCTAAATGTCAACTGGTTTCTTTGATCATGAAAATCGATCGCACAAATCCAAGATATTAAATAATTTTGCTCTTCAGATACGTGGGTGTTGCGGTTTATTTTTCTATCCCTACCAACTCTGGTCTCGGGGAATTTTTAGTTACGTCATGCTGCGTCTGCACTTTTTTCCTGTGCAAATATTATAAACTTTTTCTCCACACAAAAATCTCTATTCCAGAATGATCCACAATGATGTGTTTCTTTTATTAATTAAAGGCTCGCAAATGGCTTATTTCTAATTATTTCTCTTCTTGCGCAATTGCGAGGTTGTCATTTTATAGATGAGTAAGGTCTATTTCCGAAACCTCTTCTCTCTTACACGCTGTGGAAAGTTTTTATCGTTCTATTAATAATCATGAGCCAGCTCCTTATCGATGCGTCAAGCATGTCTCACGTCCGCATGACTCGTGGTCACCTATTCTTGCGCCACGTTATAACAGCCCACTCCTTACATCTTTCTAAGTCATTCTAAAGACTGTATTTTTTCCTCTCTTCTTTTGCCAATAAAATATGGATTCGACGCTTGAACCAATAGCATATGGGTTCAGTATGTATACTGGCATTGCTTTTTCATGTCTCCTTCCACACAATTTCTATCCTAAGTGGTTACATCTCACGAGTAGTCCAAAATGGTTCCTTGATTTGAGACGCATGTTGGGTGGACTGAGCACTATTTTCTGGACAGGTAGCCTTAGGGAAAACTTTAAACTATTATATTTTCCCATTCACGGGTCACTGCTTCTTATCGTCTCAGATGTGGTGGAGCAATTTTGCTGAGAGTAGGCAGCCAAGGTAGAGACGTTGATATCAAGGAGCCCGTGATAATTCTCATGGTGTCGTTCAATTGAACATCCACCTTACTGACATGTACACTCTGGTTCCATACTGATGCACAATATTCAGCCACTGAGTATACAAGAGACAAGGCCGCATAAAATAATTTCACCAAATTGTCTTGGAATGTTGGTTGTAAGTCCTTTGTAACTGGACTCGCAACCCTTGGATAGAAAATACCTGCTTTAATTATTTTCCCCATTTAATGTACCGTATTCTCAGACTACCATTCACTCCTTTACAGGTCTGTTGCAGAGTTGAAGAAACGAAATGGCCACTCTAAGATCAAGTCGAGCTGTTCATCTGGTAATTGTGCTCATGGCTGATGGAATGTTCGCATTCCCTTCACTGAACTACGAGCCGGTGTATCAAATAGAATCTCCTCTAGATTCCAAATGGAATTATATAGGCATTTCAAACGATTACCTAATAAGAGCAGAAGATCTCAAAAACACACCAACTATTGAGGATGATAGTGTTGAACCAATCTCTCCACAAGACTTTCCTCTAGGAGTGCCAGACGAGGTAAGAATTGATTTAAAACCTGGGTTCTCTTCAGTACAACCGCGACCTAGCCGTGTGCGTAAAATCAATGCACATTTTATTTATTTGATTTATTTAGCGTATGGCTTTTAGTGCCGGGAGTGTCCGAGGACATGTTCGGCTCACCAGAGGCTGTAGCTGCTTCAAGCGGACACCCATGGGGTGAGCTACAAGTTCCGCTCAATTTCAAGTAGTTCCAAATTTCACTACCAGATGTCACTGACACCTAGTGGTGAACGTTGGAACATTGATAGAGCGTTTCAACGAAATCTAACCTAAAAATTTAGCTTCACACAAGTTTAGTTAGTGGGAGGATCTTTTATATGCAATAAATCTATGACATGGGACCGACGGCTTTCAATCCACATGGCCGCGATGGACCGCTACAGCAAGTCTGGAGATCGCAGGTTCAAATCCTGGCTCTGATAGCGGCTCACCCGAGTGTGGTTTTAACATGGATATGTTTTGTTGTTGATTCATTTAGAGGCTTTGTGACAACCTGATTATGTAGCCCCGTGTACTTGGGTGTGTGTGGAATTTGTCTGATAACCTACTGTATGTTACTGTGATGACTGTATTAGTGTGTGCATTTGTAATTCAGATAACGATTGGGAAGGAAGAAGGCCGTGGCCTTAAGTTAGGAAGTAGGAAACCACGGAAAACCACTTCCAGTATGACTGAGGTGGGAATCGAACCTACCTGTTCTCACTTGTGCCTCACGAGGCTGGGTATATCCCGTTCCAGCCCTCAGAACAGAATTACATTTCTTGGCAGAGCTGGGAATCCAACCCGGGCCTCCACGGTGGCAGCCAATAGTGCTAGTTGGACGAGACGGACGATATGTTCTTGGGCTGGTGGTCTATCTGTGATTATCGTGGACAGTTTGTTTTCATGGTTTATCATCCCACGGTCTCTGCGAGGGATCATTCCTCTACCGTCGCAAGAATGGTGTCTGGGAGCTGAACACATTTTTGTCAGCAGATACAACTGGGTATGATGATAGGCCGATCTAATTATGGAAGGGGCGGCTAGGTGGCGTAGTTGGTAGCATGCTGAGCTTCTATGCCCAAGATCGCGGGTTCAAATCCGGCCAAAGTCATGGGATTTTTTAAGAGCGCTAAAATCCCTCAGTATGCCTTTCTTCGGAGGGGAAGTAAAGCCGGCGGTACCATGTCATAGATGTATGGCATGTTAAAGAACCTTCCACTAATTACACCTGTGTGAGGCTAAATTATAGGTTAGGTTAAACATTTGACAAACACTCTTAGGTTCCGACGTACGTCGCCAGGAGCCGACTGCGATGGCATCAGGTAACCAATTCTGAAATATAAGTAGTTGTCGCTGACGGTTGCGTTTGGCGGCAAAAGTAGGAACTACTTGAAAAAATTCAATGTCTGCAGTCCCTACTTGAATTGAAAACAGATAACACACACTAATACAGTCATCACAATTAACACCGGTTATCAGACAGATTCTACACACACCCAAAGTACACGGGGCTACATGACCGCTTTGTCGCAGCTCCTAAACTGAGGAACCAACCAACAACCAATTAAGGAAGGTTCAGGGAAGAGTTTTTGGATAGAAGTCGACCGTGGACCTATTGAAAGTAGCCGACCCGGTATTTGCCTGGTGGTGAAAATCGGAAACCATGGTAACCATATTTAGGACCGCCGAGGTGGATTCAAACCCACACTCTCCCGCTACCAGCGAGGCACGAGGTAGCGCTCTCGGCCACCGTAACCGGTTAAATTTCTTAGCAGACTCGGGAATCAAACCCGAACCTTCGGGGCGACAGCCAAGAATGCTAGCCGCTACACCACGAGGTGGTCTTTGCGTCGACAAATATCCTATGCCAAACTTAGTTACCACGGCAAAAAAAAAAAATGTAAGCGCACTTAGCTCCCATTCGTTAAAGGGGTGCGCGATTACTATAAAAGGTAAAGGTGGTACTTATAACAATTTTAAACAAGGGTGACCAATAAAAAAATAAATAAATGAAACAACGTCATAATTGAATCGGTCGGAGCTGAACAGTATTAAGTCAGTTTTTACTACTTTACAGGAGATAGATAAAACGTCATTTACAGAACAGAACTTAATAAACACACTATATTAGTCATCTATATTGTGAAGCAATTAATTGTACTAGCGGAATATCAAGTTCCATTTAATAAACATATTGTTCTAATCAATTTTAGAAACGTGACTTAATGCCTTTCAGCTCCGTGGTCAGTTTAGTGCGGCATAAAGCCATCCAGAATGAATATTTCACATGATAATTTATTTTAAAATGGATTTGTAACATAAAAACCAACTAAACCCTGCACAAATGTAATTTACAATAGCACTGTAACACGCTGGAATCTCGCAGTGCGGCCAACAGTAATTACTGACTAAGGCGCTGAAGGGCAGCAAGTCATGACTTAGTGCTTTTCTCCTCTGATCGCACTACATGTAGCAGTGGATTCTGACTTAAACAGAAGGCTGACTTAATTCTTTCCTATGCCGTTCCAAGGCCCTTGGGTCAATACTTCAGAATACTAATTGTTTAAAAAACGACCATTTTATCATTTCAAATGATCTTGTCGACTTCATCGTTATGCTTAGGTCTATCGTTATGCGTCACGGCTACGGCGTGTATGACGTCATCATGTTGTTCACTGCATATGCACCGAGTCTGAGTTTACTCCTGAGGTCTGGCGTTATGCGAACGGAGACGGTGAGTGCGTGACGTCATGCAGTCCCCGCGCGGGAAGCCTAAGTTAAAGGGTAATGGAGTCTGTTGAGTCTGAGTTTACTCCTGGGGTCTGGCGTTTTGCGAACGGAGACGGCGAGTGCGTGACGTCATGCAGTCCCCGTACGGGAAGCCTAAGTTAAAGGGTAATGGAGTCTGTTGAGTCTGAGTTTACTCCTGGGGTCTGGCGTTATGCGAACGGAGACGGTGAGTGCGTGACGTCATGCAGTCCCCGCGCGGGAAGCCTAAGTTAAAGGGTAATGGAGTCTGTTGAGTCTGAGTTTACTCCTGGGGTCTGGCGTTATGCGAACGGAGACGGTGAGTGCGTGACGTCATGCAGTCCCCGCGCGGGAAGCCTAAGTTAAAGGGTAATGGAGTCTGTTGAGTCTGAGTTTACTCCTGAGGTCTGGCGTTATGCGAACGGAGACGGTGAGTGCGTGACGTCATGCAGTCCCCGCGCGGGAAGCCTAAGTTAAAGGGTAATGGAGTCTGTTGAGTCTGAGTTTACTCCTGAGGTCTGGCGTTATGCGAACGGAGACGGCGAGTGCGTGACGTCATGCAGCCCCCGCGCGAGAAGCCTAAGTTAAAGGGTAATGGAGTCTGTTGAGTCTGAGTTTACTCCTGAGGTCTGGCGTTATGCGAACGGAGACGGTGAGTGCGTGACGTCATGCAGTCTCCGTACGGGAAGCCTAAGTTAAAGGGTAATGGAGTCTGTTGAGTCTGAGTTTACTCCTGAGGTCTGGCGTTATGCGAACGGAGACGGTGAGTGCGTGACGTCATGCAGTCCCCGCGCGGGAAGCCTAAGTTAAAGGGTAATGGAGTCTGTTGAGTCTGAACTTACTCCTGGGGTCTGGCGTTATGCGAACGGAGACGGTGAGTGCGTGACGTCATGCAGTCCACGCGCGGGAAGCCTAAGTTAAAGGGTAATGGAGTCTGTTGAGTCTGAGTTTACTCCTGAGGTCTGGCGTTATGCGAACGGAGACGGTGAGTGCGTGACGTCATGCAGCCCCCGCGCGAGAAGCCTAAGTTAAAGGGTAATGGAGTCTGTTGAGTCTGAGTTTACTCTTGAGGTCTGGCGTTATGCGAACGGAGACGGCGAGTGCGTGACGTCATGCAGCCCCCGCGCGAGAAGCCTAAGTTAAAGGGTAATGGAGTCTGTTGAGTCTGAGTTTACTCTTGAGGTCTGGCGTTATGCGAACGGAGGCGGCGAGTGCGTGACGTCATGCAGCCCCCGCGCGAGAAGCCTAAGTTAAAGGGTAATGGAGTCTGTTGATTCTGAGTTTACTCTTGAGGTCTGGCGTTATGCGAACGGAGACAGCGAATGCGTGACGTCATGCAGCCCCCGCGCGAGAAGCCTAAGTTAAAGGGTAATGGAGTCTGTTGAGTCTGAGTTTACTCCTGGGGTCTGGCGTTATGCGAACGGAGACGGCGAGTGCGTGACGTCATGCAGCCCCCGCGCGAGAAGCCCAAGTTAAAGGGTAATGGAGTCTGTTGAGTCTGAGTTTACTCCTGGGGTCTGGCGTTATGCGAACGGAGACGGCGAGTGCGTGACGTCATGCAGCAGAGTGCACGGGAAGCCTAAGTTAATGGGCAATAGAAGCCCTCCTGAGCCTTTCTAACATGTGTAGCATGCATCATTTGAAATTATATAAAGTCTAGTCTCTCAGACTGACTGTATATTTTTTTTTTTTTTTTTTTTTTACTTATTGCTTTTCAGCTCCTACCGATTCAATTAAGAAATCACCATGTTGCAGAAAATTTGATATCGGTCTCATTCCGGTAAGAAATTGTTCTTCATTTAGATTTGACGTTCTCACGGTTGAAATTACACGCGAAATCTCATTGAACCCTAAACTTAAGTTTGGTTGTTGTTGTTGTTGTTATTGTTGTAATTGTTGTTGTTATTGTTGTTGTTCCATTTGAGGGGCTTGGACATCGTGGTCGTTTAGCCCCGTGCATAATTATGGGAGTGCGTGCAATTTTTTGGCTGATAACTTGTAATATTGTGGTGTCTGTAGTCAGGACCAGATTTAGATTTTATGCGCTCCTAGGCCCGAGGGTTTTTGCCGCCCCCTCTTCATACCATCGTGATGGAGGGAGAATTTGGACCTCAGAAAGGTCTTTGTAAAGCTAATTTGTATTTTATTCTAAAAATCAATTAAATAAATTAAAGTAATGAGAGAATCAACTGTTTCTAAATTGGTATATATAAACTATAATTAAAAAAGCCAACGAGATATTAAAATAAGTTTAAACCATTTAAGACGTATTATACACTTAGAGATATTCACATATACTACATCATACAACCTGCAACTATGCATAATGAATTATTCAAATTAAACTGATATTAGGACTGGTTGCGTGGCTCAGCGGTAACGTTCTCGTTTGCTGGGCCCTAGGTTGCAGGTTCGTATCCTGGCGCAGTCAGCTGGCATTTGAGGGTGCGCAAATGCGAGGGAGCCGTGTCAGTAGATTTACTGGCACGTTAAAGATCCCTTTCGGGGCGAAATTCCGGAGTCCCGGCGTCTCTAAAAGCCACAGTAGTTAAAAGGGACGTAAAACCAATATTTAAAAAAACTGATATTAATATTCAAGACTTAGATTTTCTCCTAATAAATCATAAAGCATTTCTGTTCTAAAGCTGAAGTCGAAAAATCTGTTGTTGCAAAACATTTGTTGCAAAATGATGGCCACAATATAAATTGGAAAAGTGTCAATATTTTGGAAAATTTAATTTAAATCATAAAATTATACGAAATTGGTTTTAAAAAGAAAGTTGTAACGGTCTGTTTAGTCTATTTTGTGCCCCTCAGCATGGTGCGCCCCTAGGCAGGGGCCTATGGGGCCTATTAGTAAATCCAGTCCTGTCTGTAGTCCTGTGTGTGTATATGTAATGCAGGTGAGGTTTGAGAACGAAGCGATCGTGACCTTAAGTCAGAAACCCATCGTGGCATTCGCCTTGCGTAGAAATGGGGCAAACTACGTATAACCACTTCTAGGGTGGTTGAGGTGGGAATTCAACCCACCTCTACTCTACTCAGTTTTTGTCTCTGAACCTGACTGTACCCCGTTCCAGCTCTCAGACCAAAACTAAATTTCTTGACAAAGCCGGGAATCGAACCCGGACCTCCAAGTCGACAACCAAGAATGTAAGCCTCTTCATCATGGGGTGGTCATATATTTACATAGTATAAGGTGCGTTCAAAAAGTAGCGAGCCGGAGGCTGGAATGCGCAAACCGGTGACGACATCGGCTAATCGTGGCGTGTGTAACGAGGTGTGGTTCCGACCAGAGCGTGGAAGGTCACAGCCCGTCGCTAGAGGGCACGCGTGCACATCTCGTGACGATACAAAGCGAGCAGCAGCATGCCGTTCAATGCTGCCAGTCGCATTGCAAACAGTGACATGGAGGCGTCAACCAAAGAGCAAAGAGGTGTTGTTCGATTTCTGACAGCGGAAGGAGTAGGGGGAACGGTCATTCATCGCTGAATGTCTCAAGTGTATGGCGAACACTGCATGTTCCTTGCAAGGGTCAAGGCGTGGCACAAGCGCTTCAGGGAAGGACGGATGTCGTTAGCCAATGATGCCCGGTCTGGGGCACCCCTCTACATTACCGATGACAACGTCCAGCTGGTTGATGCACTCATTACCCAGGACCGCCGAGTGACAGTGAACGCCATAGCCGCCGTGGTCGCTCCACGACCATGCACGACCTCATACGGCCAACACAGTCGCGGCACTCCTGCAGAAATTCAAATGGGAGGTTCTCAGACACCCTACACACAGTCCAGACCTCTCTCCCTGTGATTACGCCATGTTTGGTCCCCTGAAAAGGGCTCTGCGGGGCCAACGATTCACCACGGACACCGACGTCCAGCTGTACGTGCGGAACTGGAACTGGTTCACATCGCAGCCCAGGGAATTTTATGAGACAGCCATTCACCGCCTCGTGTCACAGTGGGACAAGTGCCTCAACTGCCAGGGCACATATTTCTAACATACAGGTTCTGGTTTCAGTAATTATATATCCGGCTCGCTACTTTTTGAACGCACCTTATATAAAAGAAAGTCCCGATTCTTTAATGTACCGGGTAATCTCGAGAACCACTGGATGTATTTTGATGCGGTTTTCACCATTCTGTAAAGGATTTTTCGAGAAAGATTTCTGTAGAAAAACATTCATTTATGACGAAAGGAAGCTGAGCAGTAAAGATTTCAGTGAATAGAATCGAAGAAAAACCTGCCGTCCGTGCGCCTTTTAAGCTTACCTCGGTAAACCGGTATAAATATCTACTCGTATATACTATGAGTGCAAGAATTGTTCAGCATGAATAGTTCTAAAAAAAATGTCCACGACAGCATATCTCTATCTTAAATACATCCCCCACTATAAGTGTTTTTACGTTTTCAGTTCTTCCAACAATATCCATTCAGTGGAAATTTAAATTACTAGCTTCGGAGCGAGTTTACGAGTGAGGGAGCCTATCACCCCATCTTCGGCCAGCATCAAACTGTCGTTTGGACTTCAGAAGAGAGTATGTATTTGGAGTTTCGCTGTTCACCTCGGTTTTTCCGAATTGCGTCTGGGACCTGCCGTACCTTTGGTAACCTGTGTTATTGTGATGTCTGTATTTATGGGTGTATATGTAATAGATATGAGGATTGGTATGGGGATGGCCTTGACCTTAAAATGGAAACCATTTTCCTGGAGCAGAAATGGGATACCACGGAAAGCCGAAGTTGGAATCGTACGTACCTCTTTTCAGTTTTGCCTCACGAGGCTTAGCTAGTATACCCCGTTCCAGCCCTCAGACCAGAACTAAATTTCTTGATAGAGCTGGGAATCGAACCCGGACTTAGGTTGGTTGGTTCCTCAGTTTAGTGGCTGCGACAACGCGGTCATGTAGCCCCGTGTACTTTGGGTGTGTGTAGAATCTGTCTGATAACCGGTGTTAATTGTGATGGCTGTATTAGTCGGACTTACGGGTCTCAACAGTCAAGAATGCTTGCCACTACACCACAAGGTGGTACTTTGCATTTCTTGGTGGAGTCAGGAATCGAATCCAGTACTGTACTTTTGGGATTGGAGTCTCAATACGCACCAGGTGGCCAAACATGGTAGGGGTAAGCGACCCATGGTAACTACGCCGTTATACTACCGTATAATGTTTGGGTTATGTCATTCTTTCTGCTACATATAGCAATATTGATCTCTGCGTTGGCTTTTCACGATGCACAGCTTTAGCCTGTACGTGACACAAGAAGAGTCCGTGGTCAGACAATATCACGTTCGCTACTGCTCATCGCTCATGTGGACATTAAAATGTATAAATAAAAAGTAAACTAAATAAAGGGAAATGTATAAAGAGACAGAACAATAAGAGCATTCAGCTAGCAGCGAGCAGTGACCACGTCAAGGAAAACAAATAAACCCAAACGGATGTGCTTTGTTGTCAAAATCGAGGAGGAGATGCGTAACTCCATCGGAAGGAAACCCTTTACATGACAGAACGGTTTTATTAATTTTTAATTTTATTATTGTAATTTTAATTATAAATTAATTGTTATTGGACCATGCGAGAACTCTCACGTGTATAAACCACCCGCCTGTCTTCATGTTAGGTGGGCTTGACGCGACACATCTCTGGCAATCTTAGGCCTATCTACTTTTACACTTAGTTAATATACCTGAATGAGTTCTATCAATATTTCCAACAATGGATATATACCACTTCAAATAAAACAAGTAGTTCCGTGAAGAACTATACAGCCTATTTTCATATATCCTGCTCATGTTAATTGCCACTATCAACATACAAAATTTCAATTTGATTGCTTTAATAGATTCGTAGATAATGAGAACCGACTAAATATTTCGGATGGTCGCCATGTTGGATTTTATATATGTAGGTCCTAGAGTTATGTACTGTTACATGAAGATTATTGTGTACGTGTAGCATTCAAACTTCAATCGCATGATTAGGACCCAAGAAGTAACAAGGAGATTTTAAAATTTCGAACAGCTGCCATCTTGCGGTTATGGAAATAATTGAAATCAATAGATGCCAGTGGATTAACATTCGTATAAGGATTTACTATACCAAGTTTCACTGCACTCGGATGGTTAAATTGCGAGAAACGTCCATGTGAATATTTATAAGTCTCGTCACCGCCATGTTGGATTTGTGATCACCAGGTTATTTAAAGCCCTATAGGTGAACTTATGTTCATAGCCCCTATGAACATTAAAAAATTAATTTTGATTGCTATAATAGATTCGTAGATATTGAGAACCATCTAAATATTTCGGATGGACGCCATGTTGAATTGTTAAATGTATAGGCCATAGAGGCATGTACCATTAAAGGAAAATTATTGCGTAGGTCCATTATTCAAACGTTCACTTCGATCGCATGATTACGACACAAGAAATAAAAACTTAATTTTAAAATTCGCACAGCCACCATCTTGAGGTTATGTAAACAATTGAACTAAATTAGATACTAGTGCATTACAATGTGTATAAACATTTCTTGTACCCGATTTCATTGTGTTTGGAACATTAAATAGCGAGAAAGATCTATTAAAATTTTCAAATTCGCTTGGCCGCCATGTTCGTTTTGTAGTTAACCGGTTTTTGAATGCTTATAGATGAACTTCCAGTAGTGCCCTTTACCTCCGTACAACATTTCAGGGTGATACCGCTAATCGTTTCAGAGATATAGAATGCCGGTGAAATAATTCGCACATCCGCCATCTTGTGGTTATGTAAACAATTGAACGAAGTTAGAAGTCGGTGCATTACAATGTGTATAAACATATACTGCACCAAGTTTTATTGCGTTTGGTTGGTTAAATCGCGAGAAACGTCTATTTAAAAGTCGGAAATTCGCTTGGCCGCCATGTTGGTTTTGTAGTTACCAGTTTTTCAAAATATATATAGGTGAACTTTTAGTAGTTTCCTTTATCACCGTAAAAAAAAATCCAGGGTGATATCGGGAATAGTTTCGGAGATATTGAATGGTGGTGAAATATTTCGCACAGTCGCCATGTTGGATTGGTGGGACGTAACAAAATTTGAAGGGCACGGTCGGGGTCAACCGGAATAGTGCTATGACCTTACCGAGTTTCATTGAAATTGCTCCAGCCGTTTAGTAGTTATTAGGGGGACACACAAACACACAAACACCTCACTCACACACACACGGACAAAAGGTGATCTCATAAGCCTATTTTTAGCCTACTTTCGATTTTTGGAAAAAATGAAAGTGGACTTATGAGATCAACACAGGGCGAAAAAAGTGTGTCTGTCTGTGTGTGTGTGTGTGTGAGTCTCTCTCTCTCTCTCTCTCTGTGTGTGTGTGTGTGTGTGTGTGTGTGTGTGTGTGTGTGTGTACTCTGAATGTCTGCCCCCCCCCACCTATGAATTCGAAGACGGTGAACGCGAATTGAACGAAATTTGGTACAAAGGTAGCACTAGCAAAGGACACCACAGTGTCATGTTTTATATCGCCGCCATCTTGACGGAAACGTAATGGTGGCCACACAAATGTTCAAAGCTTAAATGAAATTACGACTAACCTAACCATCCGATCTCTACCAAATTTTGCAACAACATACCTTTATGGAGGAAGCATCCTTTGACCAAATTAATAGGTCATTAGCCTAATAGTTTGCGGATGGCGGCCATCTTTGTGTCAAGATCGATTCCCCCTATTCATTCAAACACGGTGAAACCGAATGGAACGAAATTTGGTACAGAGGCAGCAGTAGCAAAGGGCACCTCAGTGTCATGTTTCATATCGCCGCCATCTTGACATAAACGTAATGGCGGCCACACAGATGTTCAAAGCTTAAATCAAATTACGACTAACATAATCATTCGATCTCTACCAAATTTTGCAAAAACATACCTTTATGGAGGGAGCATCCTTTGACCAATCTAATACGTCATTAGCCTAATAGTTTGCGGATGGCGGTCATCTTTGTGTCAAAATTGATTCCCACTATTAATTCGAACACGGTGAAACCGAATGGAACGAAATTTGGTACAGAGGTAGCACTAGCAAAGGGCACCTCAGTGATAATTTTACATCGCCGCCATCTTGACGGAAACGTAATGGCGGCCACACAAATATTCAAAGCTTAAGTCAAATTACGATTAACCTAATCATCCGATCTCTACCAAATTTTGCAACAACATACCTTTATGGAGGGAGCATCCATTGACCAAACTAATAGGTCATTAGCCTAATATTTTGCGGATGGCGGCCATCTTTGTGTGAAAATCGATTCCCCCTATCAATACGAACATGGTGAAACCAAATGGAACGAAATTTGGTACAGAGGTAGCACTAGCAAAGGGCACCTCAGTGTCATGTTTTATATCACCGCCATCTTAACGGAAACGTAATCGCGGCCACCCAAATGTTAAAAGCTAAAATGTAATTACGACCAACCTAATAATCTAGTCTCTACCAAATTTCGCAACAACATATCTTTATGTGGAAGCGTATTCTGACCAAACTGCAAGATCATCAGCCCAATAGTTTGCAGATGGTGGCCAAGTATGTGTGCAAATCGATTCCCCCTATCAATTCATACACGATGAAACCGAATTGAACGAAATTTGGTACAGAGGTAGCACTAGCAAAGGGCACCTCAGTGTCATGTTTTATATCGCCGCCATCTTGACTGAAACGGAATGACGGTCACCCAAATGTTAAAACCTTAAATCAAATTACGACCATCCTAATAATTTGATCTATACCAGATTTTGCAACAACATGCCTTTTTGTGGAAAGCATCTTATGACTGACTACAAGGTCATCAGCCCAATAGTTTGCAAATAGCGGCCTTGTATGTGTGCAAATCCATTCCCCATATCAATTCAAACACGGTGAAACTGAATTGAATGATTTTTTTTACAGAGGTAGCACTAGCAAAGGGCACCTCATATTCATGTCTAATATCCCTATAGCACGTTGTATTTCAACAAGCTACTACAACCAACATTCAATTATACTCCTTGAAAAGGACAAAGAGTTATAACAATACCCATGCATTTAGGAGAAAGTAGGCTATATGTTCTTTACTGAACATCTTGTTTCAAAATTGAAAATAGGCTAAAAATTTAATAAACCTGGTAAATTTCATGATTTTCATAGACATGCGAGCTTGCGATTCGTGAAACATAGCCTACACCTTAGCATCTATATACAGGTAGACTATATAAAGCTCAATGTTGTCTGTTTGTTTGATTGTTTGTCTGTTATTTATACAAATCTACACCGTTTCACCGATCTGAACCAAAAGTTGTATACTTATCCTTTGGAGCCCTGCGGGTAACACTGTCCACTTTAAATTTCGGACAGACCACTCCATTCCCTGCATTTAGGTCCATTGGCACAAATCTCCACCGTTTCAACGATCTGGACCAAAATGTGTATACTTACCCATATAATCTTGCGAATAACACTGTCTACATAAAATTTCGGACAGACCACTCCAATCCCTGCATTTAGGCCCTTTGGCACAAATCTACACCGTTTCAATGAACTGGACCAAAATTTGTATACTTACCCTTTGAAATCTTGCGAATAACACTGTCCCCATGAAAGTTCGGACAGACCACTCTATTACGTGTATTAAGGACCTGTAGCACAAATCTACACCGATTCACGCATCTGAATCAAATTTTACATACTTACCCTTTGGAACCCAACGAGTAACAATGTCTACTTGAAATTTCGGACAGACCACTCTATTCCCTGCATTTAGGACCTTAACACAAATCCACACCGTTTCACCGATCAGAACCAAATTTTACATACTTACCCTTTGGAACCCGACAAGTAACGCTGTCTACATAAAATTTCGGACAGACCACTCCATTCCCTGCATTTAGGCCCTTTGGCACAAATCTACATCGTTTCACCGATCTGAACCAAACTTTATGTACCTGCCCTTTGGAACCCAACGAGCAACATGATCTACTTTAAATTTCGGACAGACCACTCCATTCTCTGCATTTAGGCCCTTTGGCACAAATCTACACAGTTTCACCTAATTGCACCAAATTTTACAAACTTACCCATTGAAACCCTGCTGGTAACACTGTCCACTTGATATTTTGGACAAACCTCTCCATTCCCTACATTTAGAATAACAGACGAAAGGAATTTGAAAACCGCGTTTTAAGGCCCTAGAACCATTTATGTCCGTAGCAGTGTGACTGTAAGAATATTTTAATAAGTCTATTGTTAGCTGGCAATGCGGGCTGCATCACGTCACCCCTACCAGTGTTCTGGAGCAGAATTGCGAAAATAGTTACATCTTGCACTGCTTATAAATTGCAGTCACGGGGAGTAATTAGTGCAAAAAGATTTCTTAGGCCCCTTAAAATAGTTATCATCATGAAAATAATTATTATGCCTCTGTATAAGTGCGATGGTGTTGGTGCAGTACATTGAGGTTATCAGCTGCAATAAGCGTTGGTGCTTTCAAATATACTTTCATTTTATTCTAATCCTTATCCTTGAGCGCTATGTGGCGATAAATTACACTATTGCTACCTCAGGAGCTCGGAACAGCCGAAGTTTTCCTAAGTGCTGTGATTATTTTCCTGCGACGCTATGCGACAAAAGACGACACTATTGGTGTCTACTTTTCTAACTGCCATGAGATATAGGCCCTAGGCAGTGTCTTTTATTTCACTTACTCCTCTTTCTAATCATATATTTAATTCGTTTGTAAATTACATGTGTCAGTACTGTAGTTAGTAAATAGTCGTTTCCCTATTCATTATTCATTACGGGAAAATGACCTGAATGCCACGTCCATTATACTGTACTACTTATCAACCCGACTCCCACCACCACCACGAAAAGTTATATTTTGAAAATATTTTTTTCTGTTAGTTTAAAATATAGCGTGTGCCCGTTCTGTAGTAGTATTCATCATCATCTATAAAACAAATAAATCCACCGAGCGAAGCCGGACACTACTGCTAGTTTTATATAAAACTAGCAGAAGTACCCGTTCTTCGAACGGTGTTCGGTGTTAACACCAGACGTTATAAATTGAGCTACTGTTGCAATGGTTAGCGGTTTGTCATTCCTTCATAAGTTTATCAGAACGAAGTTAGTTTTCTGTGAATATCACACACACTGTTAATTTAAGGGCCTTAATATGTGGTTTTCGGAGACCCTTTATAGACTCCCGAAGTTTGTGTCTCACATTGAGAAGCGCAACATATGCTTTGGTCGTCCTTCTAGGATAATTTTTATATTTCGCCTATTTTAGCATGTTTTTGAGAAGTTTTTCCCTATATCCACCCTTCTACTATATGAAAAGTACGGTGAAGAGTTTTATAAATGATTGGTGTATTGACTCTCATGGATACCATACCTAATTTTACGATGCACCAAGCATCCGAACACGAGTTATAGGCGTACATAAAGATACACGGAAAGACAGACAGGCAATTTTATTGTCTACAACATATCACCCAGATATCCAAATATAGTTATATCTACCACACAGTATCAAACAAAACTATCCTTACGATGAACCCGAATGTCGACAACAACACAAAAAAAGATTAGTTAAAATGTGCTCTGAAACTAAATTCACCTAACGTGTATTTCCTGACGTGAAATAGAATTGAAAGCCTTGTAGACGAAACGCAATACATGTCACATAAAATCTGACCCTCTACGTAGTGTTAGGTCCCCATACACAGGAAGACCCTTTTCATAAATTATAAAGGCTTGTGGTGCATGAAAATCGGGTTCTTTAGCCTCAAATGGCCCAAATTCCTAAAAGCCACAAAAAAATTCAATTCAGGAATTTTTTAAAATAATGTTGCTGTTTTGAGATATAATAGACCTTCCGTACTATATATCGCACGTGAAAATTGCATGAAAAAATTCTAGGTTACCCCTTGACCCCCTTAATTGCATTGGTGAATTATACAGTCTACGTTGGTTCCGTGATAACCTTATAGCCATTTGCAAACTTTCACAGAAATGAAATAAATGGAGTGACATTGCTTCTTACAGAAATAGATGGAAAGTTGGATGCCACCCCAAGAGATAATGTTGCCATGGTTACCGATTTGCATTCCTTCATTAGTTTATTAAATTAAATTAAATTCGTTTTCTGGGACTATCTCAGAAACTGTTGGGTGTAGAGCCTTATAATGTAGTTTCCGAGGACCCTTTAGGGCCCCCGAGTTTTGTTTCTGGCACCGAGGGGCTTTGTCTCGTCTTTGTACGCCATAATATAATACTAATAATAATAATATAATATACGGAGAGGAATATAATAGACCTGCCGTACCACACCCGCAGGTGTAAATCGCGTGAAAAAATTCTAGAGTACCCCTTGACCCCCTTAAGCGCATTATACGTATTGATGAATTTTACGGCTTAATTTGGTTCCGAGATAACCTTCTAGCCGTTTGCAAACTTTCACACTAATGTAATTAATGGAATTGCTTTGCTCCTTACAGCAATAGCTGGACCTCTGAGAATCTGTTGCCATGGTTACCGGCTTGCTTCTATATATTTAAAACAGTAAGGTGTTTTTTGTTACCACGAGATTGAGAGAACGACAGAGCCGATTTACTTCATAGAGCACTCTAACGAAAGCTCTTGGCCTCTAGATT
The DNA here is from genome assembly GCA_946902985.2 of Meconema thalassinum. Classification (NCBI taxonomy): domain Eukaryota; kingdom Metazoa; phylum Arthropoda; class Insecta; order Orthoptera; family Tettigoniidae; genus Meconema; species Meconema thalassinum. The sequence goes on from OX336396.1 coordinate 171,071,245, forward strand.
TTCAGAGTGTCTCTAAAATAAACAAATATATTACGGTATATTTTTGAATTAATATAGAAAATAGCAGAATTCTTGCCCCTCACGATTGCGCACAATCCGCCTGGGGTCATGACAAAATGGCGGTGAGAAGTCCATTAAAATATAAGTTATTTAATAAGCTTCCATGTAATTGAAAACATACATTAACCAAGTTCTGACAATAAAATATAATAACAGTATGAACGTATACGAATGTGCAACATTGATTTATTTGGATAATGAAATGGATTATTTCCTTCAGACAGCGGCTTTTACAGATAATGAAAGGCTGCGTCTGCTGCTGAAGAAGAGTGCGTGAGTAGCTATGTGGTTAAGGTGATTGATTGTGGTTCCAGGGTTCACCGGTTCGATCCCAACCCTCGCCAATATTTTTTTTTTTTACCACTGGAATATTGTTTAATCAAGGAGTATTAGTAAGGTTTTATGTCTGTTAAAGATACATATTTCTACATTCCCTCTCAATACGTTTTATTTCCGTTTTACCATTGCATTACAGCATGTGATCAAAAGAGCAAACTGTTGTCCTCAGTACTCCGTTTAAATATCTGCAATCAGTTCCTATAACTGACAACAGATGGCAGTACATCGCCCATATAGTTCCAGTAACTGACAGCAGATGGCAGCACCATTGTATCGATATATTTAAAACACAAGACACGGCACGTTTTAACGTGATGGAGAATTATAAAGGAGGGGAATATTTAAGAAGGGAAATTTTGAGGAACATTAACCGACAGTTGAATGTGTAGGCTATGCTGTTTATGCACCTTAATATTGCAATTTCTTTCCAATGCTTCGGTGGTCAAGTTATTAGCGTCTTAGACTAAAAGTTATAATTATGCATCGTCGATATACTCTTAAATTATTAAAGAAAAAAGTAGTTTTCCAGGCACTCGCGCGTGTCCACAATTGCTTTCGCCATGAGAGACACTTGGCAAACATAATTCGTTTGAAGGGCTCCGACATCGTGGTCACTCAGCCCCGTGTACTTGGGTGTGTATGCGTGAAATTTTCTCTCATAACCTGTGTTATTGTGATGGCTGCATTACTGTGTGTATTTGTAATTAAGGTGCTAAATGGCAAGGAGACGGCCAAGGCCTTAAGTTAGGAACCATCCCAGTATTTGCCTTAAGTGGAAGTGGGAAACCACGGAAAACCACATCCAAGATTGTCGAGGTGGGAATTAAACCTTCCTCTTCTTAGTTATACCTCAAGAGACTGAATGTGCCCCGTTTTTGCTCTCAGATCAGAATTAAATTTCTTGGCAGAGCAGGAAATGTAACCCGGGTCTCCGGGGTGATAGACAAGAATAGGTGGGCCTCCATGTGTTAATACGATTTTTGACATGCACGGGACATAGAATTCAAAAACTGCCTCCATTAGGGTGACTGCCGAAGTGAGTATTGAGTATAGGCCTATGGTCGTTCCAGTAGTTGGTGAAGTGATTCAAGGTTCCCCTGCAGAATGTACTGCCATAACCTATAACAGGTGATGGAAATTGCTTATTTAGAGCAGTTTCGTACTGTTTATAACAAAATGAAGAACGTCATTCTCAGCTGCGTTTTCAAGCTATTGCAAAAAATTTCGCTGGCAGGAACAATTATAAGGAATTTATTTTAAGCGATTAGTCTCATCGCATTCTCCTCACCAACCAACTTGAGTATGAAAGTCTCTGGACGGTCATGTTGAACTTCATTGTATAAGACAATTGATTAATGATTATTTGTTTAGAGTACTGAGTCTAACTACGCAGTTGATTTCGGCAATGTAAGTATTATTTGCCATTTAATATTTATCGGCTCCGTTATTGCAGGACACTATAGTGTTATCGAATAATACGAAGCCACATTTAAAATCCGATATAAATAGGCCATTTCAGAAACAATTCCAGATATTATGCAGTACAGTGTACTGTAAGGTCTTTGACGATCAAATGTAAGCATTGTTCTACATTGTATTTCTCTTGCGTAAAATCTATGCGTGGTTACTTTGGTCTTTACTGTTGTGAGGGTAAAATTGATCTGCTGGAATATAAAATATTTGCCAAGCTGCAACAATGTAATGATATTAATTTAAAAGTCATTGAACTTATATCCAGTAGTTCAAACACATACATCAGCGTTAACAGATTGGATACTGAAGATGAAAGCCAGCTACTTCATTTCCCTATTATTGAATTTTTCAATTCCTTGGAATTAAGTGATTCGCCTCCACATACTCCGAACGTTTGAGCCATAGTTATACTCCTTAGAAATCTGAACGTTTCCCAAGGACTCATATATGGTAATATATTAATTGTAAGAAATATGTAAGAAATTGCTTGGATTCTGATATAATAGGTGCAGTAATATTAGGCAGAGAGCTCAAATCTTACGACTTGATTTAACACCTTCCGATAAAACACTTGCAGGTACAGTACATTTTCTTTTAATAGGCAACAATGTCCTATTCGCTCGGCCTACTTTATCACAATCAATCAAGCTCAAGGAGAAACTCTTGAACGTATTGGGCTATTTACCTCATCACGATTTAAGGCATGACCAGCAGGATAGTGAAGGTACGAAAAAGGTCCTGTATGGGATGGTAAAGAATAAGAGGCGGAAGGATCCTACGGATTATGTTAGAATGGTGAACACAAGGGGACAAGGGATAGAAAATTGGGAAGAACTGAAGAAAATGTGGAAAGAATATTTTGAAGAACTCCTGAACCCAAATGGAAACCACGGCGAGGAGGAAGAAATCGGGAAAGAGGTACAGTAGATGAACTGCAAACAGAAAAGGACTTAACATGGAAAGAAGTGGAAGATGCAGTGAGGAAGATGAAAGGAGGGAAGGCACCGGATGTGGATAAGTTGAGTGTGGAGATGGTGAGAGCAGCAGGAGAGGTGGGGATACAATGGTTGTATCGAGTGATGAAGACAGCATGGAAGGAAAGGAAGACCCCAGAGGACTGGAAAAAGGGAATAATTGTCCCGATCTTCAAGAAAGTTAGTAGAACAGAATGCAGAAACTATCGGGGAATAACACTGATGAGTCATTGTGCAAAGATGTTTGAGAAAGTTTCGGAAAGGAGAATTAGGACAAGGATAGAAGGAGGGATGAGGGAAGAACAACATGGCTTCAGAGCAGGAAGGTCCACAGTGGATTTGATTTTTGCTGTAAGGCAGTTACAAGAACAGCACTATGAGTATGGAACAGATCTACTGATGGCCTTCCTGGACATTGAGAAAGCATATGACAGTGTATGCAGAAACAAAGTATGGAAGTCCCTGGAGGATAGAGGAGTAGAAAAATGGACTAAAAGGAGGATAAAGGAGATGTACAAGGGAAGCGTGAGCTGTGTGAAAGTGGGAGGAGAGAGATCGCTGGGTGGAACAGAGAAACGGCCTGAAACAAAGAAGTGCACTGTCACCGTTACTTTTCATTGTGGTGATGGATGACATAATGACCCGAGCGGCACAAGTAATTGGGGAAGGAAAGATGAAAGCAATGGTGTTAGCGGATGATTTGATGATTTGGGGAAACAAGGAGGAGGAGGTACAGGAACAGTTGGTCGTGTGGGAAGGAATAATACAAGGATATGGGATGAAATTTAGCATAAATAAGAGTGAGATGGTGATCACAACAAGGAAGAAGGAAAGGACCACAACGGGAATAACAATTGGTGGGAAACAGCTGAAGAAAGTGGAGCGTTTCAAGTATCAGGGAAGCCTGATACAAGAGAATGGAAGAAACGATAGAGAAATAAATGAACGGGGGAGACAGGCAGAATCATTCCGGAGGAGTGTGAGAAGCATGTTATGGAGCAAGGATGTCCCTCAGAACAGCAAGTAGATCATATATCCTACTATGTCCCTATCCTGACGTATGCCTCGGAGACCTGGGTTATGAACGGAAGGGAGAAGAGCAAAATACAGGCCAGTGAGGTGAGGTTCTTGAGAAGCGGTATTGGAGCTAGAAAGATGGACAGAATAAGAAATGAGAGGACCAGAGAATTAATGAAGGAGGAACCATTACAGGATGGTATAGAGAAATCTAGACTTAGATGGTATGGACATGTAAAACGAATGGAGGAGAAGAGGATGCCCAGGAGGATACACGAGACGAAGTGGGAAGGAAAGAGACCAAGAGGGAGACCGAGAGACAGGTGGCTGAAGGGGGTGGAAGAAAGCGTGAAGAAGAGAGGAGAAGACTGGACAAGGGTGGAGGCTGAGAGATGGTGGGAAGACAGAAGACGTTGGAGAGGCTTGTGTTCCAAACAGACCCGGCCAGTGGCTGGAAACTGTGCAAGATGATGATGACCTCATCACGTTTTCAGTCATGACCAGCAATATGTTGCAATGCTGAGAGTGCTATCTTTTGACGCCCTTAAAGTTGCAATAGTGCTAAAAAGTAATCGTACAAAGAATGTAACTTATATAAGAAGATTCTTCAGTAAATTTGTGTTCCATTGTCCGTCATGTTTTGACGGGTTTCATCTAGTTAGTTTATTAAATGAAATTAGTTTTCTCAGAATATCTCAAAAACGGTTGGTTTTATGGCCTTACAATGTGGTTTTCGGGGACCCTTTTGGGCCCCCGACTATTGTCTCACATTAAGGGGCTGAAAATGAGCTTTGTCTCGTCCTTCTACGCCTATTTCAGCATGTATTTTAAGGGGGTAAGCCCCATTTTATGAGAGGTACGGAGAAGAGTTACATCAATGATTAGTGTCGTGCCTCTGATGGATATCTGTACCAAATTTTACGTTGATACACCCAGCCGTTCTCGAGCTATAAGGGAACAAAGTTGTCCACAGACAAACAGATAGTTAAAAGCATTATTTTCGCGCGCATCCATCATAAAACAGTCTGAAACGCGTAACTAGCTCAAATCTCTATATATATAAAAATGAAAGTTTGTCTGTTTTTTCTGAATTTCCACGGAAATTTGCGTTATTTGCGCGTTTCAGACTGTTTTATGACGGATGCGCGCAAAAATTAAATTTTTGTCTGTCTGTCTGTCTGTCTGTCTGTCTGTCTGTCTGTTTGTTTGTCTGTTTGTGGACAACTTCGAGTCCTTATAACTTGAGAGTGGCTGGGTGGATCAACGTATAATTTGATACACATATCCATCAGAAGCACCACACTAATCATTGATGTAACTCATCTCCGTACCTCTCATAAAAGGGGGCCTACCCCCTTAAAATACATGCTGAAGTAGGCGTAGAAGGACGAGACAAAGCTTATTTTCAACCCCTCGATGTGAGGAACAAAACTCGAGGGCCCCCGAAAACCACATTTTAAGGCCCTAAAACCAACAGTTTTTGAGATATTCCCAGAAAACTAATTTCATTTAATAATCTAATGAAAGAATGCAAGCTGGTAACCATGGCAACAAAATCTCAGAGGACCATCTATTTCTGTAAGACGCAATGCAATTCCATTTATTACATTACTGTGAAGTTTGCAAACGGCTATAAGGTTATCACGGAATCAAATTAACCTGTAAAATTCATCAATACGTATAATGAGCTCAAGGGGGTCAAGGGGTAAACTACAATTTTGTCACGTGATTTTCACATGCGGGTGTGGAACGGAAGGTCTTTCATATCCCTATCCCTATATTGTATTTATATATATATATACACCGCGGACAGGCCAACAAGGACCACGCAAATATCACTTCTTTATAGGTCTAGTTTCCTTCTTTCTCTTCCAGAAGTCTTTCATCCTGGTCGACTGTGCAGCTCTTCTTTCAGCAGTCCATTCTCCTCTGTTGAGATTTTTCTTCTCCCCGACAAGAATTTTGAGACCAAAAATTTTTTTTCTGTACTCTATTCGATTTAGACAATCTTCTTCAGTAATTTTGAATTTTTGAAGTTCTTCTTTCATTTGTTTTACATAGCCTCCTTGTCCTTTATAGTTCCAGATTTTATCAAAAATTTGTTTGTTTAACCTTGAGCAATCCATGCGGACCATATGTCCGTAGAACTGAAGTCGCCGTTTTCTGATCATCACTTCAAGGTTGTCGATTTTACTATAAATTTCTGCATTCGATCTCAGTCTATAACCTTCCTGTGTTTTCCTAGGACCATAAATCCTTCTTAAAATTCTTCTTTCTATCTTGAGCAAATTCTCCATTCCGGTTATATTTGTAGTTTCCATGCCGTACAAGATGACTGGTCTAACAACAGTATTAAAATGTCGTAATTTTGCATTGATAGACAGGTTCTTTTTATTGTATATATTTTTTGTACAAAAATTTAATCTTTCCAATTTCCCTTTTTTGTTCTCGATTGCCAATTTATCCGTCCCATTGCTACTAATTATTTCTCCAAGATATTTAAATCGGTCAGTGACCCTGGTGCTCCCATAATTTGTTTTTATCATTTTCTTAGTGTATTTCTGATCACTTGTCATCATCTCTGTTTTTACCAACGAAATCTGTAAGCCCGCTTTTTCCGCCGTTTCTTTTAACTGATCAATTTGGTTAATAGCTTCTTGTTCTGATTCAGCAAACAACGCTACGTCGTCAGCAAATGCTAAACCTTTGACTCTGAGGTTCTTATTCTTTGTACCAATTTTAGCACTTGAATCGTTCTTCTCCCAAAACGTCCTCATGACTTTATCCAAGACCAAATTGAAAAGCAGTGGTGATAGACTGTCCCCTTGTCTTAGCCCAGTTTTTACCTCGAAGGGCTCGCTAACTTCATTTAAAAATTTGACTCTGGAAATCGTATTAGTTAATGTAAGTTTTATTAAATTTATGGTTTTTTGATCAACTTGGTATTCCTTCAATGTGTCAAAAACAGTATCCCTATCCACTGAATCATACGCTTTCTGAAAATCAACGAATGAGATAAAGATATTCTTTGGCCTGTTGTTGTAATATTTTAATATCAATTTTAAACTAAGAATTTGTTCTGCACACGATCTATTCCTTCTGAAACCTCCTTGGAACTCGCCAAGCTGTGGTTCGATCTGTGGTTCAAGTCTGTTTAAAAGTAGTTTGGCAAATATTTTATATGTGACAGACAACAATGAGATCCCCCTATAACTATTGACATCAATTTTTGAGCCTTTTTTATGTAGTGGATGAATTAAGGCGATTAACCAGTCTTCTGGAATTGCTTCCTCAATCCAAATTTTCTGGAATAGATTTGTCGTCGCTATTAAAAATTCATCATCTACAAGCTTCCACATTTCTGCAATTATTCCATCTTTGCCTGAGGCTTTATTGTTTTTAAGTGAGTTGATAATACATTTAACTTCATTTACATCTGGGGGCGTAGAGTCAAAATTTTGTGTTGTAAATTTGAAACTCAACTTGTCTGTCGGTTTTGGACAATTTAACAACTTCTCAAAATACGCAGCCAAGATATCACAATTTTCCTTGTTGTTTAATGCTAGCGTACCATCTTCCCTTTTGAAATTTAAACTCGGCGCTGAATATCCAGTGATTTCATTCTTAAATGCTCTATAAAACAATCGGGTGTCATTTTTCTTAAAATTGTCGTCCATTTCCATTATTTGGTCCTTCATATATTTTCTTCGAATCGTTCTTAAAGTCTGGTGGGCCATTTTCCTTAATCTTTGTACTTCCTCTAAATTTTCTGGAGTCTTGTTCCCGTTCCACTTGTGCCAAGCACAATGTCTTTCTTTGATCACTCTTTCACATTGTTCATTCCACCAAGCATGTTTCCTATAAAAGTTCAACGGTGCAATTTCCTGAGCTGGTTCAAGAAGGTTATTAGTAACATCATTCCAATTGGTTGGTATTTTAAGTTTTCCTTGAAATTCTATCCTTTTTTCATTTGTAAGAACCTCTCTATTAATTTTCGGAATTTTAATTCTAGTTGTATTTTGTTTGCGTGTAAAAGGTATGAAATTCATCTTGATTTGAGAAAGGTAATGATCTGAAGTTACATTAATGGATTTTCTGACCTTGACATTTTGAATTTCTTTGAAACAATTTCGAGAGATAGCTACATGATCTAGTTGAAACTCACCCAGCAACGCATTTGGGGAGACCCATGTTTTCTTTTTACTTGGTTTTGCTTTAAAATGTGTGGACATAATCTTTAAGTTTAGATGTTCACAGAGTTTAACCAATCTCTCACCATTCCTGTTGGTTCTATTGTGAGCGGGATATTTACCTATTATATCAGAAAATTTTCTCTCAGATCCAAGCTGAGCATTGAAATCTCCAAGTAAAATTTTTACATGATTAGAAGGAATTTTGAGAATTTCGGCTTCTAACTCGTCCCAAAATTCATCAACTTTCTCTGGATTCGTTTTATTATCCTTATTTATAGGAGCATGGGCGTTGATTAGCGTGTATCTCTTATTGAGAGATTTTATAGTTAGAAAAGATAGTCTGGCATTCACACTTCTAAAAGCGATAACTGCGTCCAAAAATTTCTTGTTGACCATAAAAGCTGTTCCAAGATGTGGCATGTTCTTCATCACTCTCTTCCCAACTTTTCCTTTGAAAATTCGGAAGTTGTCAGATTCAAAGGTGTCCTCATCCAAGAACCTGGTCTCTTGAAGGGCTAATATTGTAATGTGATGTCTATGAAGTTCTGTTGTTAGTTGTTTTAATTTTCCAACCTGAATTAAGGAATTCACATTGTATGTTCCAAAAAAATATTTTCTCATTTTCTTGAATCTTGAACTGTTCTTGTGGTGCTCCGATTCACCATAATGTAACCCTAAACTGCTAGGCACCCTGGAATCCGATTTACGCCTAGCATTGTCTTCAGGGTAATCATGACCAATAGAAGCTAAATCCATGATATTAAAGTAAATGTGGGTTGGACAAAGTCCAACGTTATACAACTAAGATTGTGAGTCCTAGAGGTTGCCTCAAGATGTGTTCTGGCTCTTATTTTACGGCTTAAGCCAACCCTCCTCCTTTCTCCGGGCTTGGGACCGGCAACAGAAACTACTGAGCTACTCAATCCACCCAGTAGATCCTGCAGGCGGAGTATTTATTATATTACTAGCTGAAGTACCCGTGCTTCGCTACGCGTCATAAATAAATTAAAATGTGAAGGTGGCAGTTAAAACAGGGGATAGGCGAGGTGCTGCGCAGAGGGAGATTAAGGATGGAATATTTTGTCCAACTACACCGCTTGGCGTTGACCGTGTTTTATAGCACAAATTTAGGTTTTACTCGCTAACCGTTGGAGATACTTTTCGGATAGAAAATGTAATTTTAAACCTCGTATATGCCATCAAAAGTTTGCTATTTCTTAGCGTTCTCTTTTTATTTGAAATGGAAATATGAAAGTTTGAAACCAAAGGGTGTAGTGACGTCACTAAAATGGTCGCCATCTTGAAATAGTGCAAAGTATTGAAATCAAAGTAGCCTATATGTTAACCAGGTAAATCAGCTACTTCCATGTAAAATTCATGTAAATCGGACCAGTGGTACTTGCGTGATTGAGTAATACACAGACACACACCATCTCATTTTTAGTCTCGCTTCGCTCGCATCATAGTCGTGTCATATTGTTATTCAATGATATGCAGGTTTAACCCCGTTAACACCCCTTTAGAACCTGAATATCCAAAAATCCCTCCTTAGTAGACGTTTTCGACATTCAACAAACATATCCCCAAAATATCATTCTTCTAACTTTAATAGTTTTGGTTGGTCGATGAGAGTGAACATCCAAATATCCTTCCTTAGTGGACGTTTTTCTTCCAGAATTTCACCCCTCCCCATAGGCCCCTTAAATTTGATTTATGAAAAAATGGTCGAACACCTATTTATTTTATGTATTTGTTTATTTATTTATTTTTAAGCTGATTGATTTCCTCCGAGTTTCAAACTCCTCGCCTATGTCGTTTAAGAGATACACGCTCCGTTAGGAATCTTTCAACCCCCACTTTTCACCCCTATCACCTCATAATGTACACAATATCGATAAACCCTTAGACATAATATGTCTGCCTATTTTTAATGATGAGTTTATATGCCGAGTATCCCATCCCCAAGTAAACCACTCGGGATATATTGTTATTCAATTAAATGCAAGTCTTCCCCCTTAATACCCCTTTAGAATCTGAATATCCAAAAATCCTTCCTTAGTGGACGTTTTCGATATACAGCGAACATAGCCCCAAAATATCATGTTTCTAATTTTGGCTGGGCGATGATGAGTAAGTCAACACATTTTCTTTCATTTATTTTTCAGAATTTCACCTCTCTCATGAACCCTATAAATTGGATTTATGAAAAAAAAACGGTCGAACACCTATTCAATTATTTTTGAGTTTTTCTTCCCCCCTGAGTTTGATGAGTGAGTGAGTTAGTCAGCCAGTTAGGACACTTTCTCTCCTTTTTCCCCCAGAATTTCACCACACCCCATTGGCCCCTTAAATTAATTTATGAAAAAACGGCTGAACACCGATTTACTTATTTTTTTGCTGATTTTTTTCGCTGAGTTTCAAATTTCTCGCCTATGTCGTTTAAGAGATAGGCCTACACGCTCCGTTTGGAATCCTTCAACCCCCCACTTTTCACCCCTTTCACCTCATAATAATACACCACATCGAAAAACCTTTAGACACATGTCTGCTTATTTCAAATGATTAGTTTATATGACGAGTATCACATTCACAAATGAAACCACTCGTGAGATATTGTTATTCAATGAAATGCAGGTTTAACCCTCTTAAGATCCCATTAGAACCTGAATATCCAAAAATCCTCCCTTAGTGTGCGGTTTTGACATACAACGAACATAGGCCTATACCCAAAATGCCATGTTTCCAACTTCAATATTTTTGGCTGGACGATGATGAGCGAGTGAGTGAGTCAGGACATATTCTTTCATTTCCTTTCTTCAGGTTTTCACCCCTCCAGATGAACCCCTTAAATTTGATTTATCAAAAAAAACTGTCCAACACATATTTACTTATTTTTAAGCAGTTTTTCCTCCTGAGTTTGAAGAGTGAGTGAGTCAATCGGTTAGGACACTATCTTTCCTGGTTTTTTTTCCCAGAATTTCACCCCTCCCCATGGGCCCCTTAAATTGGATTTATGAAAAAAACGGTCGAACACCTATTTACTTATTAGCCTACTTTCGATTTTTGCAAAAATGAAAGTAGACTTATGAGATCACTACAGGGCCAAAAAATGTGTGTCTGTCTGTGTGTGTGTGTGTGTGTGTACTCTGAATGTCTGCCCCCCCCCCTATCAATTCGAACACGGTGAAACCGAATTGAACGAAATTTGGTACAGAGGTAGAACAAGCAAAGGGCACCTCAGTGTCATGTTTTATATCGCCGCCATCTTTACTAAAACTGAATGGCGGCCACTCAAACGTTCAAAACGTAAAATCAAATAACGACTAACCAAATCATCCGATCTCTACCAAATTTAGTAACAACATACCTTCATATAGGACGCGTCTTGTGACCAAACTACAAGGTCATCTGCCATACCATTTCGGGATGGCGGCCGTGCGAATTATGCAAACTTTATAATCCATATCATGGGACCCACCAGTTCCGATTATCGAGCCGAGAATCGTTTTAACTGTTCTAAAGGAAGAGGCACGTTCGAAATTAAAAGTTTATTTTGTAATACTATAGTGCAGACGTGATTTTAAAAATCTGAGATGTCTCAGTAACAAGACAAGATGGCAGCGGATATCTTGTGCCTGACTTATATTTCACTAACTTGAGTATTGCATGCAATATAGCGTACTGATACAAAATAAATAAACTTTGTATGAAATGCTTTATATATAAATAATATACTCCTCTGATGAAATCGTTTAGTATAAATAATTATTTGCTAACAAGTTCTATGTAAGTCATTTTATATAGAACGATGTTCGTTGGCACAATTAGGTCAGTGGTAAAGCGTTGGTCTATCGCTCATATGCCTATGGTTCAAACCCCATCAGAGTTAGTTTTTTTTTGCTTGAAATTTTATATATTTATTGTTTTGTAATGACTCAGACGTTTTAAAATTAAGCGTTATATTGTGCATATTATGGTGGAAAATATATATTTAATTAAAACATAATTCGCCAGCAGATTTGCTCGAGACATCTAGCAGCCAAAAAGGTAACTGCACGCCGACCTACTTAATAACTTCCAGATTTTATTGAAAACGTTCTTCTTATGGCCGCTGGAAGAAGGCCAGACTAGTTCTTATTAGTAAAGGAAAATTGGGAGGAAATTTGCCTTCATCATACAGGCCATTATGTATGCTGGATACGGCTGGAAAAGGATTAGAAAAACTATTACAGCCTAGAATATTGATGGCAGTTCAATCAGCTGGAGATCTATCTGCCTAACAATACGGCTTTCGGAAAGGGCACTGGACTATAGATGCTGTGCGGGTAGTTGTAGAGACTGCAAACAGAGCTCAGATGGGTAACCATTACTCACGTAAAGTTACGCTACTTGTGACTCTAGATGTGAAGAATGCCTTTAACTCTGCCCAGTGGAGTGACATTTTGGTGGCACTTCAAGATAAATTTAGACTACCGAGATACCTCATGTGGATAATGAGGGATTATCTAAAGGACCGTATTTTGCAGTACGATACCGAGGAAGGACATACGACTAAAAGATTAACCGCTGGGGCAGCTCAAGGATCTATTCTTGGGCCAGATCTCTGGAATATTGCATACGATGGCCTGCTTCGGCTGAAGATGCCCGAAGATGCAATATTGATGGATATGCTGATGATGTTGCTGCTCTGATTGTGGCTCGTGATATAGAGCTGGCGCAACTGAAACTCAATCAGGTAATGCGGCGTGTCACAGATTGGATGACGGAACATAAGCTGTCATTAGCAGACCATAAAATGGAGATGGTTGTGCTGACGAGAAGGAGAATCAACACTCTTGTACCAATGCAAGTGGGAGGGACGATGATTAATTCATCAAGGAGTACGAAGTACTTGGGTGTGACGCTAGATACGAAGCTCACATTCTGGGCCCATATTCAAAGAGTGACGGATAATGCAGCAAATATCTTGACCGCTTTGAGCCGATTAATGGGTAATATTAAAGGTCCGAAGCCTAGCAAACGACGTCTCCTGATGACAACAGTCCAGTCCATATTAGTCTATGGAGCTGAGATCTGGGCTGAGTCCTTACGGTTCGAGAAATATCGTAAAAGGATAGCAGCAGTACAACGAAGAGGAGCACTGAGGATCTCATGTGCATATCGCACCGTTTCAGAGCCTGCTGTTCTAGTGGTAGCGGGAGTAGCACCAATTGATTTACTTGCCTTAGAGCGTCAGGAAGTTTGGCGCACCAAAGAAGAACTGGACATACACCAGGCAAAGACGTCTGCACACAACCATTGTATGGAACGATGGCAACAGAAGTGGGATGATGAGACACGAGGTCGATGGACAAAGAAACTTATTCCGCGTCTGGCTGACTGGGTTGATCGAAACCACGGAGAGGTCAATTATTATTTGACACAGTTCCTAACAGGCCATGGATATTTTCGGAGATTCCTGCATCACATAGGCGTGGCTAATAGTCCTTTGTGTCATTATTGTAATGAAGAGGATGATGCGCTCCACACATTCTTTGTGTGTGAACGCTGGTCAACACATAGAAGAGATCTGCAAGCTTCTATAGGGGCAATCACGCCGGACAACATCCTACAGATGATGCTCCGAAATGATCAAACATGGAATCAGATAGCTATTTACATAGAATGTGTCCTGCGCCAGAAGAAGAGGGAAATGGATGCGTTCGAACATCCTTAAGAAAATATGAAGAAAGAAGAAGTCTGAATGACTAAGTAAGCACGACATCACCCTGAAGTAATGCGAGAGCGGTTCCGGGGTGATGAACACATCGTGGGAAAAGGGAGGTGGTTTTTAGTGGAGTGCGGACCCTTCACATGTGTATTTTGAAGATTTTCCACAGTCCCTCGTAAAAAAATGGCCGCTAGAATGCACTCGCCCTGTTAGGATTATATTGTTCGATACTTCTCCACTAGATGTCACGACTGGTCTACGTGGGACTCCATTGATTACTATACCATCGTCATTCTATGCGCATCGAATTTGAAGAATGACAAGATGATACTACAATACATGTTTACTTTTTATTCTAAAGGGTTTGTAACAGCCTATTGTGCGTTATTTGAAAATGTTATTTGAAGTAAAGAACAAAACGTTTTCACATAGTAATTGAATTCCAGCCGTTGGTGCTAGTTCAGGTTATTAATTAATACTTTTATTTCAGGCAAATAGCAATCGAAAATATCCACATAGTTTGTATACACACGTCTCTGTAGGGCCATGGAAAGATTTGTTAATTCAATTAGGGTTGTGAAAGCCATGCACAACCAGACGTGTAAAGACATGTCTCAACTCAAAGTTGGATGTTGCCCACGGCAGGTCGATTATGTAATAATAATAATAATAACGTTATTGGTTTTACGTCCCTTTTAACTACTGCTGCTTTTAGAGACGCCGGGGTGCCGGAATTTTGGCCCGAAGGGGATCTTTAACGTGCCAGTAACTGTACTGACACGGCTCCCTCGCATTTGTGCACCCTCAAATGCCAGCTGACTGCGCCAGGATACGAACCTGCAACCTAGGGCCCAGCAAGCGAGAACGTTACCGCTGAGCCACGCAGCCAGTCCGGTCGATTATGTCTCCAGATCCATAACATTCTTGAGATACTCCTTATCTTTCTTTCTTCAATGATGGTAGCAGTTTTTATCTAGGTTGTGGCGTTTGGTAGAGGTAAATAGTTTCTAAGGTCTTCAACCAAGAAATGATTCTATTATACTCTTTGATAATAACAACGAGTTATAACTATACTCATACATTTAGGAGAAAGTAGGCTATATGTTCTTTACTGAACATCTTGCTTTTAAGCTGATTTTTTCCGCTGGGTTTCAAACTCCTCGCCTATGTCGTTAAAGAGATACACGCTCCGTTAGGAATCTTTCAACCCCCACTTTTCACCCCTTTCACCTCATATTATACACCACATCGAAAAAACCTCAGACACGTGTCTTCTTATTTTCAATGATGAGTTTATATGCCGAGTATCACATCTCCAATGAAACCAATCGGGAGATATTGCTATTCAATTAAATGCAGGTCTACCCCCTTAACACCCCTTTAGAACCTGAATATCCGAAAATCTTTTCTTAGTGGGCGTTTTCGGCCCTTGGGGAAGCTGCATACAAAATTTCATTCCAATCCGTTCGGTGGTTTCTGAGATTTCGTGATGAATGAATGAGTGAGTGAGTGAGTGAGTGAGTGGTATTTGACAAATATATATTCGAATAGTGTCAAGTCTTTGTTATGCTATACTCGGTTGACAGTGCTGTGTGAGTAGTTGAGTAACTAACGGGATTTCAGGTAAAGATCCTCATTTTCTATACCGGTAGTGCAGAGCGCAACTGGCATCCAGTCGGCCGTGTCTCGACTTGAGCTATGTTGCCATGGAAATGATCTGCCTTGCCATTCCTTCATGAGTATATTTTATGACTTTATATTAGCCTTTGCTCGAGTACAAATGGACTGAAATCAGAAGAATGAGAACGACTCAAAAATGCATGTAGCCAGCGGTTCCTTCTGGGTCCTAAACTATGTGTATGCAAAATATGGTTGAGATTGGTGGAACGGTGTAGATTTGTATACGGAACCAACCCACATACATACATACATACATACATACTTACAGACTTTCACTTTTATATATTAGACAAGCTGACCCGGCAGACGTTGTCCTGCCAATCAAAGAAAGTATTGTAACTTTGTTTCTTGAAGTGCTTTTGGATACACATTTTTTTTTTCAATTTCTGTTAACTACCTCTAAACAACCGTGAATTGAATTAACTAATTTAGAAACATTCGTTGGAGCGTGCACAACAACTCTCCAAAGTTTCATCGCAAACGGATAAATGGCATTTAACGCATACGGGATTTGGTTTAAATGATTCGTGCGCTGTCACTCATTTGTTGAATCTACTCGTGCTCCACCAACTGTGAAATGGATTTACTAAGTTCGAAAGCTTCACGTAAGTGTACACAACAACTCATCAAAGTTGCATAGCAATCGATGAATAGTATATGAACGCATACAGGATTTTGTTGGAACGCTTCGCGCGTCGTCACTCATTTGTTAAATCTATCGTGCGCTACCAATATTGTAAAATGGATTTACCAAGTTGAACACCTTCCCTGGCGTGTACACAACAACTCAAAGTTTCATCGGAATCGGATGAATGACATATGAACTCATAAGTGATTTTCTTTACACGATTCGCGTGCCGTCACTCATTTGTTGAATCTACTCATGCGCTACCTATTGTAAAATAGATTTACTAAGCCTGAAACCTTCTCTGGCGTGTACTCAATGATTAACCAAGGTTTGATCGCAATCGGATGAATGATATATGATCGCATACGGGACATTGTAGAAACGATTCGCGCGCCGTCGCTCATTTGTTGAATCTACTCGTGCGCTACTTATTAAAACTGGATTTACTAAGACAGAAACATTTCCTGGAGTGCACACAACAATTCACCAAAGTTTCATCGCAATCGGTTAAATGATATATGGACGCATACGGTACTTTGTTGAAATGATTCGCGTGCCATCACACATTTGTTGTATCTACTCGTGCGCTACGTATTGTAAAACGGATTTATTAAGCCAGAAACCGTCCGTAGGGTGTACACAACATCTCACCCAAGTTTCATCGTAATCGGACGAATGGTATTTGAACGCATACGGGACTTTGTTGAAACGCTTAGCACGTCGCCGCTCATTTGTTGAATCTACTCGTGCGCAACCTCCTGTGAAATGGATTACTAATTTAGAAGCCTTCACTTAAGTGTACACAACAACTCATCAAAGTTTCATCTCAATCTATGAATGGTATATAAACTTATACGGGATTTTGTTGAAACGCTTCGCGCGTCGTCACTCATTTGTTGAATCTAGTCGTGCGCTACCTAATGTGAAATTGATTTACTAAGCCAGAAGCCTTCCCTGGAGTGTACACAACATCTCACCCAAGTTTCATCGCTATCGGACGAATGGTATTTGAACGCTTACGGAACCTTTCTGAAACGCTTCGCGCGTCGTCGCTCATTTGTTGAATCTATTCGTGCGCTATCTATTGTAAAATGGATTTACTAAGCCAAACACCTTCCCTGGAGCTCACTCAACATATCACCCAAGTTTCATCGCAATCGGATGAATGGTATATGAACGCATACGGGACTTGGAAACGCTCTAACGTGCAGAGACAAACAGTAGAATTCGACATCACTGCCACCTTTGGTATAAAACTCAACTTTTAGCCAAAGGCGGAGTGTATGTAATGGCGGTAGTTGCACAGGTTGCGACCAGGTGGCTCTAACGTGCAGAGACAAACCGTCCAAAGACATCAGCTTTCACGAAGGCCAAGGCTAGTGGTTTCCATGACGACTGTTTTTGACTGTATATTGTGGTTCTAAAATTGTGTGTAAATTGTGGTTCTAAAATTGTGTTCATTCCACCTACCGGGTCAGATTGTGAATCTAAACCATACATGGGCCCACCCTAATATACATACCAAATTCCATCAAAATCGGTTCAGTCGGTTAGGAAGAGTTCAGTCACATACACACGTGTCGAAGAATTATATATATAAAGATTATCATTATTATTATTATTATTATTAGACTATTATTATTATATATATATATATATATATATATATATATATATATATATATAATGCGTTTGGCCCTCTAAGGAGCACGTAGAACCATTAGTTAACATTGGTCTTCTTGTTCTTCTTATCTTCCCAAAACTTCCTCATCCTTTCGCTAAGTGCCTGTCTTCTTTCTTGTGTCCATGCAGCTTTAAGTTTCAAATTCTGTCCCGTAGGGATCTTGGGTGGAAACTTATACGAATTTACTTTTTGTCTATATGCAGTCCGCGTCGTTGTCAGTGGGTCAATATTGATTTCACTGAGGTCCTTTTGGGTGTCTGCTAGCCAGCGTACTTTGGTTTGTCGGTTTCCATTGACTATGAGGAAGATTTTTTTGGTCAGTCGGGAGTTGTCCATTCGAGCTATATGTCCGTAGAATTTCATGCGTCTTTTACGTGCGAGTGAGGCGAATCGTTCAGTCCGTGAATACAGTTCGTCTGAGCTTTTCCTCATCCAGATACCATCCAGAAGCTTTGGTCCAAAGATTGTTCTCAGTATTTGTCGTTCTATCTTCTCAATGTATTTGATGTTGATGGTTAACGATGACGTCTCAATCGCATAGAGTGCCTCTGGGAGGATGACTGTGTGGTAGTGATGGAGTTTGGTTTTAGTGGAAAGTGATTTCTTGTTGTAAATATTCCAAGTGATTGTGTAAGCTTTGCGTAATTTTTCTGCACGTGTTTTATTAGCCATTCTTTCGTTACCAGTGTTCCCGATAATTTCACCTAGGTACTTGAAGTGCTTAACTTGTGTGATGTCGCCATATTTGGTTGTAATTGATGCCAGGTTTGTGCTCTTGGAATCCATGTACTGTGTTTTCTCGTAAGAGATATGGAGGCCGGTTCTGATTGATATCTCATGAAGCTTCTCGATGGCATGTCTGGCTTCTTCTGGAGTCCGGGTAATTATTGCTAGGTCGTCAGCAAAGGCGAAGCATTTTATGTTGATTCGTTGTTCTTTTGTTCCCATACTTATTCCAGGTATTTCTTTCTCCCATGTTCTGATGATCTTATCTAGTACCAGGTTGAATAGGAGTGGGGACAACCCATCACTCTGTCTTACGCCTGTTCTAATGTGAAAAGGTTCGGACACTTCACCCATAAATTTAACTTTAGAAGTTGTATCTGTCAAGGTCTGTTGGATTAATATAGTTGTTTTGTTGTCCACATCATATTCACGAAGTATATTAAACAGAGTTGCGCGGTCGATTGAATCATATGCTTTCTTAAAATCTACGAAGGTGACAACTGTGCGATTCGACTGGCGATGTTGGAGTACCATCTTGAGGTTCCAGGTCTGTTCTGCACACGATCGACTCGGTCGAAATCCCGCCTGATATTCACCGATCATGTGCTCTGTCAGTTGCTCCAATCTGGTGAGGAGGGCACGTGAGAGTACCTTGTAGGCGATTGGCAGGAGTGAAATGCCTCGGTAATTATTCGGATCTGTCTTGTCGCCCTTTTTGTGTAGTGGGTGAATCAAAGCAGTTTTCCAATCAACCGGTATGGTGTCACTCTCCCATATATTAGCAATGATGTTTTGTAGTCTTTCAGTCAAGAGTTCACCTCCAATCTTGAGCACTTCGGCGATTACACCGTCTTCTCCTGGTGCCTTGTTGTTTTTGAGATGTAATATGATGTTTTGTATCTCATCATATGTTGGTGGTACTGAGTCCTGGTTTGGGGCAGTAAAGTGGAGTTGGAGATTCTCTGCAGGTGGTTCACAATTGTGAAGCTCCTCGAAGAACTGTTTCAGGATATCACAATTGGCCTTTCTGTTTGTCTCAAGTGTGCCATCAGGGCGGCGAAAACAAAGACTGGGCGGCTTGTAGTTCGTCAGTTCTTCCCTAAATGTCCTGTGGAAATTTCGTGTGTTGTTCCTCTTAAAGTCATTATCGATTTCTTCCAATCGTTTGAGGTGGTACATGCGTTTAACTCGTCTGATTGTTTTGGATGTTTGCTTCTGCGTTTCTAAAAAGTTCTGCCAATGTTCTGGTGTTCGGTTGCTATTCCATGTCTTCCAGGCTCGGATTCGGGACTCTAGGGCTTTATCACAGTCTATGCTCCACCATCTGTGTTTTCGTTTCCTTGGTGGTTTGTCGAGTTTTCTTGTTGATTCTTGGATGGCCTTGAGAAGTTCATCCCATGTTTCCGTGTTAGTCTGTAATGATTGTGTAAACTCCTGTGCGTGTTCTTTTAGGTATTCCGGATCTATGCGTGGGAGTTTGGAATTTGGACGCTTTTTACGATTGGGTATGAAGCGGACTTTGATCTGCGAGAGATGATGGTCGGACTCTACGTAACCTTTGCGTACCCTTACGTTCATGATTTCTGGAGAGAATTGACTGGTTATTGCTACATGATCTATTTGATACTCCCCGATGTGGTTTATGGGAGATTTCCATGTAGTCATTTTTCGTGGTGGTTTCTTCAAATGTGTGGACATTAGTTGTAGGTTGGCCATTCCACATATGTTGATTAAGCGAAACCCATTCGCATTTGTCTTTTTGTGTGCCGAGAAGTTCCCAATGATATGTCTGTGTTCCCGTTCTCTGCCAATTTGCGCATTGAAATCTCCGAGGAGGATCTTAATGTGGTGTTGAGGAATCTTAGTAAGTGTCCGTTCAAGTTGAGACCAGAACTTCTCAACTTTGTTTTTGTCAGGATCATTGTTAACTGGAGCATGTGAGTTTATCAATGTATAGGCCTTATTGGCGCATTTAACTGTGAGTAGAGAGAGACGATTCGAAGGTGATGTGAAGTCTATCACTGAGTTCTGGATACTGTTGTGCACAAGGAATGCTGTTCCGAACACATGTAAATTACTATTTCTTAGCTTAGTTGCTGGTTTTCCCTTATAGATACGGTATCCACCGGAGTCGAAGTGATCACAATCACGGAATCGTGTTTCTTGTACTGGAAGTATGAGAATTCCGAATCTGTCGCTGGTGTCCGTCAGTGTCTTGAGTTTCCCAGTTTTGGTCAGCGTCTGTACGTTTAGTGTACCAATGAATTGCGTTCGCTTAGGTTTGAGGAGTTTTGGGAAGCTCCGATCCTTCCCGGCATGACGTCCTGTTCCCCTAGAAGCCGAATGACCAGGTTCGCCTTCGCTCTTCTTAGCTCTGGCCTGAGGTAGTTGCTTTTTTGCTTGTGCTTCCATCATGCTAAGTTCGTGGTTGATTTTAGCTGGTGGGCGTGAGCCCAGGCGAGTGAATCGCTGATAATCCATAAAATTCACTCTCATCGTAAGGATTGTTAGTTCATACGGCAGCTGATGTTATGCTGTGGTTCACTGGTGCCTCTTGGTGTTCTGGGCTGAATATTATTTTACGGCTTCGAGCCAACCCTCCTCCTTTACCCGGACTTGGGACCGGCAACAGCAACGACTGAGCTACTCAATCCACCCAGTAGTTGCTGCAGGTGGAGTTATTATTATTATTATTATTATTATTATTATTATTATTATATTTTGGCATACAACGACGAGACAAAGCTCATTATTAGCCTCTCGGTGGCAGAAACACCCAGAAAACTAATTTAATTTAATAAACTAATTAAGGAATGCAAGCCGGCAACCATGACAACAGGTTCTCAAGAGAAGACATCAAACGTTCCATCTATTTCTGTAAAAATCAATGCCACTCCACTTATTACATTTTTGTGAAAGTTTGCAAATGGCTTTAAGGTTATCACGGAACCAACTTAGACTGTAAAATTCATCAATGCGCATAAGCGGGTCAAGGGGTACCCTAGAATTTTTTCACGTGATTTACACGGGTGATATGTCGTACAGAATTATATCTCCAAACAGCAACATTATTTTCAAAAAATACTCAATTCAAATAGTATTTTTTGCGGCTATTAGGAATTTGGGCCATTGGAGGCTAAAAGACCTGAATATCCATGCACCACAAGCCTTTATAATTTGTTAAAGGTGTCTTCCTGTGAATGGGCACTATATACAACGGTGAGGGTCAGTCTTTATGTGAGGTGTATTGCGTTTCGTCTACGAGGTTTTCAATTTTATTTTCACGTCAGGAAGTACACGTTAGGTGAATTTAGATTGAGCACATTCTAACTTTATTTTTCGACAAACGGGTTCTTCGTAAGGATGATTTTGTTTGAAACTGTGTGGTTGATATATCCATATTCGGACTTCAGGGTGATATGTTGTAGGTTGGTTGGTTCCTCAGTTTAGAAGCTGCAACAACGCGTTCACGTAGCCTCGTGTGTGTATAATCTGTCTGCTAACCGGTGTTAATTGTGATGGCTGTATTAGTGTGTGTGATCTGTATTTCAGGTAAGGACTGTAGACGATCAATTTCCAGTAGTTCCTACTTTTGCTACCAAATGCTACCGTCAACGACACCTAGCTGTGACTTGGCTACTAGATGCCACCGCAACCGACAAACTTTGAAACTAATAGAGCGTTAATCAAGTCTAACCTACAAATTTAGCTTCACACAATTGTAGTTAGTGGAAGGTTCTATTATATGCCATAAATCTATGACATGGTACCGCCGGCTTTACTTCCCCTCCGAAGTAAGGCATACTTGGGGATTTTCGGCCTTTCTGTGTATCTTTATGTACGCCTATAACTCGTGTTCGAATGTTTGGAGCATCGTAAAATTAGGTATCCATGAGAGTCAATACACCAATCATTTATAAAACTCTTCACCGTACTTCTCATAGAAGGATTGGTATAGGAAGGAACTTTTCAAAATACATGCTAAAATAGGCGAAATGCTGTTCCAAATCCACGAGTTTGAGTAAGCGTACACGCGAGTACTCAGCAGTGATGCTCAGAGCACGGTTGGGGAGGAACGGGAGGGTGATAGCCAATACGTCACTGGGCGAAGGTCATAACACAAGTGCATGCGCTTCCTGCCAGTCTTGATGTATTCACCGCGCAGTGACGGCAGCACTCACGGCAGAGCTGTATTGCATGTTGCAGGTTTACACACGCAAGGCGGCGAGTAATCGACTTCTCACTGGCGAGCTGCTCTCCTGGAACAACCTGACCTAGAAGGACGACCAAAGCATATGTTGCGCTTCTCAATGTGAGACACAAAATTTTGGAGTCTATAAAGAGTCTCCGAAACCCACATTTTAAGGCCCTTAAATTAACAGTGTGTGTGATATTCCCAGAATACTAACTTCGCTCTGATTTATTTATTTAATCGTATGGTGAATTACATAAAAACAAATCACAAATCCAAGTTCAAGTTTTGGAGCCATTCCACAGTACATTCTCGAAGATGAAACAGATCACTAGGGCTCCCGGAGTAGGCGTTTAGAGGGCAGCGCTGGATGATATGGTCCATGGTCTGTTCCTCCTCATTGCATTGACACAATGGGGAATCTATCCAACCCCACTTATGGCATAGGTAATTGCAACGGCCGTGCCTGGTTCTCAGTCTATTGAGGCGACACCATAATTTTCTAGGAAGATCAAATCCTTGTATTTTCACCGTTGGGTTGATCTCCTGGGCACTAATTCCAGACGTTGAGTTTGACCATTCGTCCTGCCAGCATTGGTTTAGGTTGAATCGATTTGCCAGAAGTTGGTCGGCCAATAAACTGGTTGGTCTCCTCGAATGAAGTCGCTTCGGTGGTGGGTGGCAGAATTCCTGGTGTATTGGTAATGAGGGAGAAGCATAGATCTTCTTTGCTTCTCTGATCAGAGCTTCCTTCCTCCTCAGGTGAGGTGGTGGAATGTGGCTGAGTACTGGTAGCCAGTGGCGAAGGGTTGATTTTATGGTGCCGGTTATGCAACGCATAGTGTCATTCCGCTTGGTATCCACTTTATGCACATGTGCATTTTCTAACCATACTGGAGCACAGTATTCCGCTGCAGAATAGACTAGACTAATACCCGTTAATCTTAAGCAGTCCGCCGTGGCTCCCCATGAACTACTGCAAAGCTTGTGCAGGATATTATTTCTGGTGGAAATTTTGTGAGAGAGCTTGGTGAGGTGTTCTTTGTAGCTCAGAGTTCGGTCCAGCGTGACACCTAGGTATTTCGGGAATGGGTTGTATTTCAGTTTTTCACCACGAAATACAACTTTTGGCTTGTAGTTTGCTAGTGGGTTGGCAAGATGGAAGCATGAAACCTCTGTCTTAGACATACTTGGGATCAGTCGCCAGGACTTGAAGAACGTTGACATTTTCTCCAGATCGGTTGTAAGAGTGCCTTCTGCATCTTCAAAAGTTCTGCTTTGAGCTACCAGTGCAATGTCATCTGCGTAAATAAACTTAGTAGCTGTTGTTGGTGGCAAGTCATGAATGTACAGATTGAATAGAACTGGGGCCAAAACTGATCCTTGGGGTAGACCATTATTTAGTTTCCTTTTGCGACTTTTAGCATCATCTAGAAATACTACGAACTCTCTTTCACAAAGCATGTTAGAGATAAGATTTGCAATTTCCAAACAGAGGATAGCTTCCAGCACTTTGAGGATCAGTCCATGTCGCCAGACAGTATCATATGCGCTAGTCAGGTCGATAAAGACAGCTGTTGATTTTAGCTTCTTTTAAAACCCTGCTTCAATGTGAGTGGTGAGGGCCAAGACTTGATCAGTACAGCTTCGGTTTTTCCTGAATCCAGCTTGTTCTGGTGGGGTTACAGCTTCAATGAGTGGTGCTATCCTGGCAAGAAGGATTCGTTCTAAAAGTTTATAAATGCAGCTAAGATAAACATATGAAGGAATAACAAGTCCCTAACCATTGCAACAGTAGGTCAATTGATAACGTCTGGTTATTAATACCGAAGACCGTTCGAAGAGCGGGTACTTCTGCTAGTTTCCGTATAAATTCAGAAAAAAAAACAGACAAACTTTCAGTATATAGAGCTATACTGCACCGATCGGTGTTGACCGTGTTTTATTGCACAAATTTAGGTTTTACTCGCTAACCGTTGGAGATACATGAAAAGTCATAAGGACCTTTCGGATAGAAAATTAAATGTTAAAGCTCGTGTATGCCATCAAAAGTTTGCTATTTCTTAGCGTTCTCTTTTTATTTGATATGGAAATATGAAATGTTGAAACCAAAGGGTGTAGTGACGTCACTAAAATGGTCACCATTTTATAATAGTGCAAAATATCGAAATCAAAAGTATCCTTTATGTAAACCTGGTAAATCAGCTACATCCATCCAAAATGTAATTTAAATCGGACAAGTGGTTCTTGCGTTATTGAGTAACACACAGACAGACAGACAGACACCATCTCATTTTTATATATTAGTATGATTATATAAAAGACTGGAGCTGCTTGGTTCTTACCAAGATGGCTTAAGACACAGCAAACCCCTCAATCCTTTTTAGGACATTTCATTAGCATACATTTTGTGGGACACATTTCAAATTAAGCTGTATTTTCATATCAGAAATGCCAGGTATTGGCATTCTTGTAGATTTGGTGCTGAAATATGGCCACCATTAGAGAAGGATCACCTGATCACTCTTGCTAAAACCATCATTGCTGACTCGAGACAAAGCCGAACTTCTGGAACAGTTCCACAACTTCTCGATAGATAGTGCCCTTGCCACCAAATAATAGTCCTCTCTCTTTGGTCAATATACCTGTAAGTGACATATCTTCGACCCTTCTATTCGATAGCTTTGCTTTGCAAGCACGCGTGCGTCGATCAATGGCTTTCGCTGATTTCTTGCCTGTTTTTTGGAAGAAATGCTGTAATTCCTGTAAACTACTGCATAACTTACTTACAAAATGTAAAACGTTAATAATACTCCTTGATAAGACAATATTTCAGTTGTAAATAATAAGAAGCCGCCGTAAAATGGGATCAATCCTGGACTCTTGTGGTGTGGTCCGGAGTCACTTAACCGGGAACCACTGCGCTATTGGGGCACATTTCTCTATTCGTTGGCGCACCTACTCACTATCTCGATAACCCACTGCCTGATCTCAT
The DNA here is from genome assembly GCA_946902985.2 of Meconema thalassinum. Lineage (NCBI taxonomy): Eukaryota > Metazoa > Arthropoda > Insecta > Orthoptera > Tettigoniidae > Meconema > Meconema thalassinum. Next base: position 171,096,916 of record OX336396.1, read on the forward strand.
TTCATTAACAACAAAATCAATGTTGCACATTCTTATGTGTACATAGGCCTATTGTTACTACAGGGTGTACGGTGATAAAGGGGGGAACTACTAGAAGTTCACCTATGAGACTCCCGAAAATGTGTTAACTACAAAACGAACATGGCGGCCAAGCAAAGTTGAAACTTTTAATAGACTTTTCTCGTGATTGAACAATCCAAACGCAATGAAACCTGGTACAGCAAATGTTTATACACATTATAATGCACTGAAATCTAATTTAGTTCAATTGTTTACATAACCTCAAAATGGCGGCTGTGCGAAATATTTCACCGGCATTCTATATCTAGGAAACTATTACTAATATCACCCTGAAAGTTTATACCGTGATGAAGGGCATTACTGAAAGGTCATCTATGTAACTTTCAAAACACTGTTAAGTACAAAACGAACATAGCGGCCAAGCGAATTTGAAATATGTTAATAAACTTTTCTCGCGATTTAACCATCTGATCGCAGTAAAATATGGTACAGTGAATGTTTATACACATTGTAATGCACTGCCATCTAATCTAGTTCAATTGTTTACATAACCTCAAGATGGCGGCTGTGTGAAGTTTTAAAATTAAGTTTTTTATTTCTTGTGTATTAATCATGCGATCGAAGTGAATGTTTGAATAATGAACCTACGTAATAATCGTCATCTAATAGTACATAACTTTATTACCTACATATATTAAAATCCAACATGGTGATCATCCGAAATATTTAGACGGTTCTCAATATCTATTAATCTATGACAGCAATCAAACTGAAATTTTGTAGGCTATGTTGATAGAGGCTTTGAACATAAGTTCACTTATGGGACTTTCATTAACCTGGTGAGCACAAATCCAACATGGCGGCGACGCGAACCATCCGAGCGCTGTACAACTTGGTATGAAAAATGCATATACAAATTTTAATCTACTGACATCTAATTTCTTTCATAACCACAAGATGGTAGCTGTGCGAAATTTTAAAATCTCGTTTTTATTTCTTGTGTCGCAATCATGCGATTGAAGTTTGAATACTACACCTACACACTAATCTTCATGTAACAGTACATAACTCTAAGGCCCACATACATGCAACATGGCGACCATCTGTAATATTTAGACGGTTCTCAATATCTACGAATCCATTACAGCAATCAAACTGAAATGTAGTATGCTGATAGAGGCAATTAATATTAGTAGGATATATGAAAATAGGATGTATAGTTCTTCACAGAACTACTTGTTTCTATTTCTGTGTGTCTGTCTGTCTGTTTGTTTGTTTGTTTGTTTGTTTGTTTGTTTGTGTTGTCGTGTTTGTGTGCGTGTAAATGATTGTGTGTATGTTTGTTTATCTATTGTTTGTGTACGTGTTTGCTTGATTGTTTGTGTGTTTATTGTTCGTGTATGTGTTTGCTTGATTGTTTGTTTGTTTATTGTTTGTGTATGTGTTTGCTTGATTGTTTGTTTGTTTATTGTTTGTGTATGTGTTTGCTTGATTGTTTATTTGTTTATTGTTTGTGTATGTGTTTGCTTGATTGTTTATTTGTTAGCTTGTTTGTTTGTTTGTTTGTTTGAATGATCGTGTGTGATTGATTATTTGTTCGTTTTTTTTATATTATTTGGTGTGTATGAGTTGTTTGTTTGTTTGCTATATGGGCAGACCTACATATATACCAGATGAACTTGTCACAGTGAATGACATATTTCTCTTCCAGGAGAAGAATGTTCCAGGCGAGCCACTCACTCCGCAAGACTTTGCAAACGCCGAGAAATTAGGTAAGACAACAAACACAACAACCATTTATTCTCCGCTTTGTACAAAAGAACTCATTTCCTGGCTACACCTGTCTTGTATAGAGTTGTTTGTTGAGACAAAGCACCCGTATATTTCCATGTCATTTCCGCAGTTGAGATAACGTCTGCAAGACCGGGTTCCAGCACTCCATCACCGCGGTGTCTTCTTTTAAACACACTTCTACTCTCGATAAAGCATCCAGCTTCTATAGACTGCTCCGTGTCGCTTTATAGTCTATTAGTGCAGTGGTTCTGAAACTTCGCTTGGATTGTACTCTTTAATCTTTAGAAATTATTGATTCCGCAGTGGAGCCGATCTATGGTCCGTTTTACTTTATTATTACTATTATTATTATCGTATTTAATCATCCAATACAGTCAGAACCCTATTTCGCCAAAGTACAGTATATTAGGGTTCTAGTTTAAAAGCAGATTTAAATCTACCGTAACAATATGGTCTAGGTTTAAGGAACTATCGTATGGGAAATAATGTGATGAATGGCTGTAAGGAACATAACAAACAGGTTTTGAAAGTTCCAATTTGCAACAATTCAAACGTTAAGTTCAGGGCATATCCTCATTTATCAAAAAAAGTCTTTCGAAAGCAGGTGTTGAAGAGTTTGGAGAGACCCACAAAAGCTCAAGTAGCCATCTTCAAGATAGATTTTAGAACATTAGAAGTAAGATTTAAACTTTCCATGGTTAGATAGAAAATAATTTGGTTCAAGTTACGGTACTAGAAGTTTACATTGTAGCCTATGATGAGTTTCGTAGGAAAATACATCTCTTGTGGCAGATCCTTGTGAAGTAGAGGTCAATAGCTTGTTCCATTGATATTAAATGTATTTTTCTTTATCCTCCTTTTAACACGAATTATGCTATTGAGTTGGAGGTCTATCTGAAATTATATGGCTGAATGCCTCAAATGAACACAGTGGAGATCTACAATCTACTCCGTGATCAACGACATTGTGCCTCAGCGACTATAGGCCTACGCATACGTCACAATATGGCTGAGGATACTCAATTTAGACGATGTGGACATGTGCACCGAGTGACATCCTGCCAAGAGGCTGTCCGGTTCCGTGGCTAAATGGTTAGCGTGCTAGGCTTTGACCCAAAGTGTCCCGGCTTCGAATCCCGGCGGTGCAATGGGGAATTTAATATTCTGTGGTTAATTCCTCTGGCTCGAGGACTGGGTGTTTGTGACGTCTTCATGTACAGAGAAACCAAACAACTGAAAGCAAATAGAATAAACAGAAAAGAAAAGTGGTAGTATTCTCGCCTGCCATGCGGAAAGCCTGGGTTCGATTCCTGGTCGATGCATTAAAAAGGAAACAAGTAGTTCCGTGAAGAAGTATACAGCCTATTTTCATATATCCTACTTATGTTAATTGCCTCTATCAACATATAAAATGTCAGTTTGATTGCTGTAATAGATTCGTAGATATTGAGAACCGACTAAATATTGCGGATGGTCACCATTTTGGATTTTATATATGTAGGTCTTAGAGATATGTACTGTTACATGAAGATTATTGTGTATGTGTAGTATTCAAAATTCAATCACATGATTAGGACACAAGAAGTAAAAACGAGATTTTAAAATTTCGCACAGCTGCCATCTTGTAGTTATAGAAACAATTGAAGAAAAAAAAAGATGCCAGTGGATTAACATTTGTATAAGGACTTACTGTATCAAGTGTCACTGCACTCGGATGGTTAAATTGAGAGAAACGACCATGTGAACGTTTATACTTTGAGTCGCCGCCATGTTGGATTTGTGATCACCAGGTTATTGAGAGTCCTATAGGTGAACGTATGTTCATAGCCCCTATGAACTTTAAAAAATTCAGTTTGATTGCTGTGATAGATTCGTAGATATTGGGATCCATTTAAATATTTCGGATGGTCGCCATGTTGGATTGTTATATGTATAGGCCATAGAGTCATGTACCAATAAAGGAAAATTATTGCGTAGGTTGATTATTCAAACTTTCACTTCGATCGCATGATTACGACACAAGAAATAAAACTTAATTTTAAAATTCGCTCAGCCGCCATTTTGAGTGTATGTAAACAATTGAACTAAATTAGATACCAGTGCATTACAATGTGTATAAACATTTCCTGTACCAAGTTACATTGAGTTTGGATCATTAATTCGCGAGAAAGGTCTATTTAAAATTTTCAAGTTCGCTTGGCCACCATATTTGTTTCGTAGTTAACCGATTTTTGAAAGTCTTATAGATGAACTTCCAGTAGTGCCCTTTATCTCCGTACAAAATGTCAGGGTGATACCGCTAATAGTTTCAGAGACATAGAACGCCGGTGAAATATTTCGCACAACCGCCATCTTGAGGTTATGTAAACAATTGAACAAAGTTAGATGTCGGTGCATTACAATGTGTATAAACATATACTGTACCAAGTTTTATTGCGTTTGGTTCGTTAAATCACGAGAAACGTCTACAGTATTTAAAAGTCGCAATTTCGCTTGGCCACCATGTTGGTTTTGTAGTTACCAGGTTTTAAAAATTCACATAGGTGAACTTCTAGTAGTTCCCTTTATCACCGTAAAATATTCCAGGGTGATATCGGTATTTCAGATATATTGAATGCTGGTGAAATATTTCGCAAAGCCGCCATGTTGGATTGGTGAGACGTAACAAAATGTAAAGGGCACGATCGGGGTCATCCAAAATAGTGCTATGATCTTACCGAGTTTCATTGAAATCGCTCCAGCCGTTTGGAAGTTATTAGGGGGGACACACACTATCACACACATACGCACACACACACGGAAAAAAGGTGATCTCATAAGCCTTTTTTATATATATATATATATATATATATATATATATATAAATGAAAATAGGCTAAAAAAAAGAGGCTTCGACAGTGTGAACCTAGACGACTGCTATACTGCATAGAATACACCCGGGTATAGGAAGGAAGGAAGCTCTTAGTTTAACGTGACCGTTAATCATGCGATCATGAGCCATGGGACCTCCTTTTTACGTGGACTCCGAACCACAGGACATGGCATATCGCTTCGAAAATCTCACATGCATTGACTGGGAATCGAACCCGGTCCGCCTTGGTGAGAGGCCAACTCAACAGCTTGACCACTGGGCCACCAACTTACCAGCGGAGCACATAGTGGTTTGCGATTGAACTTACTGGGAATCTAAGCAAGCTGATCACTACACCACGGATGTGACATGGGATTTAATTCCTAGTTAATTAGGTAATTATTTAAGTATTGTTATTTAATTAAATAGATGTTAATGTTATTTGATGTAATGCTATTTAGATCACAAGAGCGAATTGCATGCAGCAAATGGGGCTTCTTAGCCCTATGTATTGTGCCCGTTTGACCGAAGTCGCCCTAACACACATGCATGATTTTTGAAATCAGCATGTGTCACGAGATCTGGGTCTCAGGGTCTATCTGGGCAAACATAAATATAAACTGACTAACTGGCTGATTCCAAAATTCAAGCATCATTAGGGAAGAAGAGGAAATAAGGAAATGGCACAAATAACACAGTTTAAAATGATATTTAAAATTTATTTCTCCTTCTCAGACACCCTAACTAAAATAAATTCCTCCTAGAAAGAAAACGAAACTAAAGCACAAACCTGTAAGAAAGAACACCCTATCTTCCTAGGTTCCTATTTATCATACCCTATCATATAAAAACATTTATGCAAAGAGCGAATTGCATGCAGCAAATGGGGCTTCTTAGCCCTATGTATTGTGCCCGTTTGACCGAAGTCGCCCTAACACACATGCTGAGACAAAATCCCGCAAGCTACATAACTCTCGAGCTGATGTTAAGTGAACAGAAATTAGTAGTCCATCTGCCACTTAACCATTAATATAATATTGATCAGAGATTACATTAGATGCCATGTTTAATTCCAGTCCTAATTTGTCATCTATGTAATAATTCACGTTTAGAAATAGTTCAAACACTGTCCTTCAATTTCTACCAACCAATTCCAAAATGTTATCCAATGCATATGGTTAAGTTACTGTAATATACTTCTCAAAATAGTCTGTATAATCTAAGTTCAATATTTTGGATATTGGGAAATATTTCAAGTCTGTCTGCCACAAATGCATTATCCGTCTCCAAAATGCATGGGTTTTTCAAATCCTTTCATGGGTGACAACTAGAAAATGGGACTCATGGGTTCCATTAAGTGGTTCTGATTTAACAATAACAATGTCACTTGGCATTTGCCCATTCAAATATTTTATCTATTAGAAACAATCACATAAGGATGAAGTAAAGCTATTTATCAAAATTAATAAGCAGTCTGAATCATCATGTTCATTTAACCACCATCATGGGATTTTTATAAGGCTGTCTTAACAAATGGGATGTTATCAACCTCCTGTTTGGTTTACTCTGTGCGTCACGAATAGTAAATGAAAAGCTGAGCCGTAAATTTAGAAATATACAGATGACAAGATGGGTTTATAAATGGGGCAATCAACTATCCCTTCTTTTCTATATAATTATATAATTGCACCTGCATATATCTGCAATGGGGCGATCAACGTCTAACCCTTCTTTTATTTCCATAGGTTATAGGGATCCTAAGAATTCCGTTAACATTCACATAATTTTCACATATTTATATAACTCACAAGAGTATTATTAACTTCAACTACTGAGCCATGTCATCACATGCTCCTCAATCTAACATTCATTTTATTCATTTAAACCATCTGTCCCACTGCTATTCTGTTATTATTATTATTGCTTCACTCAATATTACGGCTCATGACTGGTCATCCGCTCATAAATTCTTACTCCAATTATACAAAACATGTATCCCAACAGGATTAGCCTTCCACTTATTTTATGTGTTTCATGAACATGACGTCATTAATTCAGATTATTATAAACAAATATACTGATTATTATTATTTTCCAAGATCATTCTAATCCATAAATCGTGACGTGCTTTACTAGTTATTTGAAATAATACACTCCTCATCTTATACAAAATACATTTAAAATTTTATTATTATTATTATTTGGTTTCATCATAATTATTATCACACCAATTACCACACTCTTCATTTGAAACATCAATAAATAATCGCCATTAATCACCATTCTTAAGTCATTATCGTAAATTATAATTAATTTCAATTAATCTCAATCAATCATGTCTAACCATCATCGAGCCCCTTCAAGTCTCCATAGACCTGTCAATACCATCACCACTAAATGATGTTTACCTCAAGAAAAAGTTTACGAATTCATTCCACTCATCTTCGATTAACATTAATCATTGATAATATATTTTAATGATTCTCAAATTATCGTTCAACGTCTATCACCTTAAATATTTATTTATCAGACCCATCATCCTAATCATGGCAAATTATTATTATTATTCAAAATGATAATATTTCCAGAAGTTACTATTTTTAAGTTTTTAGTATGCTGATTTACAATTATTATTATGATTATTCCAAAATTGATAGTTACCAAAATTATTATTATGATTATCATAGAAAAATCGGATTCGATAAACCTGGTTATTTATTATTATTATTAATCTAAAATTTTAAATATTCATTACTCAAACAATTAATTCAAATGCCACCACAACCAGTATTAAATGGTCCAAAATCCATAGCATAACAAATGCAGCGACTCCATAAAAGCGTCGTTCAAAACAAAGCAGCAGCTGTCATATCTCTCGTAAGTCACACATGGACTAGAATATGGTGTCCTCCACCATAAATAAAACAATTTAACCATCAAATTTTCATAAACTGGAGTCGACGAAATAGTGGATTCTGGTCCTAATTTATGTAATTACGTTGGCTGATGGCACGTGCAGAAAACATGTATTGAAAAGTGCGGAGAAAAATTGTGCCGAGAAGGGTTGAATGCAAGATCTTGCAAAGTTCATGACAACAAGAAAGATTAATGTAATGATCTAGCTTAAATTTTCAGATGACTGTGTCCGGTTGATGTGGCGGCGAATCCATTTCCGTGCAGATGGTATAAGCACTCCTGGATAGCGATAATATGTACCTGGATAGGCACACACACGTGAGTACCGTACCACGCCCAACTGGTCCGGTCCGGCGCTACATAACGTCGGTTCCCATCCTCCCCTGCACGATTAATGCCCCATTAAGCGATTCATATTGTTCTTCGTGGATTGAATATGTTGACGATTAACAGATATGTCCATAATGACGAATTTCGAACACGTTCATCAATTTTACTGTATTTTAGGATGTACTGCAGATGATAGGCACACACACTCATGGCTTTTGCGATTCGCGGTCCCGACAACAAACTTTCCACGTTTCACGACAGTCACTCAGGTTTTCAAAGTGAAACAAAATAGTTCATCAAGTTTACTGTATTTTAGCATGTACTGCAGATGATAGGCACACACACTTGATTAGCGATACCATCTTTCATGAGCATTTCCTGTTCGGCTATCCACTGACCTATCATCACCGTGGCCTACTGTGGAAAATGAGTATTTCTCTGATGTCGTGAGAAAATGGTGAGAAAGTGCACCATCAATATAAGCGATTTCCAGCTAATGTACGAGTAACTGCACCAATTACTCAAACTAAATACCATCTGTCTTTATGAAGACCAAATATCACGCTTCGTGTCAAGTACTCCAGACGCACTTGGCCTCGGAATGTCAGAGTTTGACTCATACTTCACGACTTGAGCATCCACTGCCTTTGGCTCGAAAACAACGAAGTTCCTACACTCACTGTCCTGCTCTGCACTCTGCTCAACTTTATCATACTTCCCTATTGCGTGTGATTATACTGCACAACTAATGCTGGATTCAGCACAAATAACACCTCTCTCTGCAGTCACAGCCCTTCTTATCATCCTGGTCGTCCTTGAACGTTGCGTCACGGACATGCGCATCATATATAAAATCACTTATTTTCCAAATACTTCTTCTAATTCCAAAATGATATTCTACAGAGATCATAGGAAAATATGAGCTTCATTCTCGTGTTGTTCTAGATGTTCTATTCTATGTATTCTTCGTTAATATTATTCAAACTATAATACAGTATCTTGCCACTAGCTCTCCAATGTTCGCTCATGCTGCCGCCCATAACATGGTCGCCTAACACGGCAAGCACGTGTTTCAAAATAGTGGATCAGCGCGGGTTTCAAAAATCGCGAACAGCTCTCGCGGACAAAATTACATAATCCACGTCGTGAATTGGGTAAATCATGTACCTAATCCTTAAATAAAAAATCAATCAATCTCTCTTCGGGGCTCCCTGGCTTCGTCACGGTTTCTATGAGCCCAGTCAGCTCACGGCAGCCTCATGGCATCACTGGTGGCTACCCACCTGGAATTGTCTGACCTAAGGCATTGCCTACTCAAAAAATCCGTCATTTGTTCCATATTAGTTTCATATTATATTACTGTATATTTAGACCACCTCGTAGCGGCTAGCATTTTTCGCTGAAAGCTCGAAGGTCCAGGTACGATTGCCGGCTCCGCTAAGAAATGTTAATTCTGATCTGAGGGCTGGAACGGGGTACACTTAGCCTCGGGAGTCCTATCTCAGCCATCTTGGTTTTCCATGGTTTCCCACCTCTTCTGCAGGCAAACGCCAGGAGTTTTCTTAACCTAAAGCCACGGCCGCCTCCTTCCCAATTCTCATCTGAATTACAAATACACACACTTATACAGCCAACACAATAACACTGATATCAGACACATACCACGCACGCACACACACCCAAGTACAGGGGACTACATGACCACGATGTCGAGAAGCCCATAAATTAATCAACAAAGCATTATATTTACAATTTTCTGATTCTTTGTCACCACAAGAGAAATCTCGTAAGCTGAGACAAAATCCCGCAAGCTACATAACTCTCGAGCTGAGTTTCACAGCTGTATGTATATCGTGTCCAGGTGCATTGATTCCAAATTTTGAATCTAATTCAATGTTTGCGGCTGCTCGCGACCAGGCATTAAACCAGCAAGCATCCTTTCTAGTTTCACGCCAATTGCCTCCAGCAGGTAGAGCAGATAGCTTTCGTCCCTCCAATGGTCACTACTGTGCAAGAGAACTGGATGATCTAGATCTAGAACACACAGACCTATCAAAAAGGGAGAATTGGCTGAAGTTCCATAGATCTTCATTTGTTAAACAACAAGTATTGCAATTGTTTCACATACATCATGGCTTTCCTTAAGTCGATCTTTTCCTGAAGAGAAAAGATTGAAAATGAGGCTAGCATCGAGACTCGGCCTGAATCCTCTGCATTGTGAAAGATAGGCTAAGCGACGTCACTAAAGCGTACTACGCCCAAATGAAGACCATTGTCAATTCTCAGTTTCAGTCATTACACCTAAGAGTTGACAATGGGCATTTTTAACATAATAATAATACAGTGCGCCAGGGAATGTTCTCCGCAGTGCCTACAAGCTGCTGCGAGAGATTACGTCACCAGTTACGTTGGCAGCACGGCTGTCGCTTGTACAGTATCATCACAAACCAACAGTAAACTTTATACTCACCACAGCCATTCATAACTGATGCTAGAAGTGCTGATGACACACATGCTGGCTTATTGCAATACACACTGACGAATTCGACAGCCTACAGCCCACACATGTGGCCTTCACCCTATCAAGGACACCGTGCTACCAACTAAACTGGTGACGCAACCACTCGCAGCGGCACGTAAACACTGCGGAGAACATTCCCGGGTGCCCTGTAGAAATTATAATAATATAAGGTGCGTTCGAAAAGTAACGAGCCGGAGGATGGAATGCGCTAACCGGTAACTACATCGGCTAATCGTGGCGTGTGTAACGAGGTGTGGTTCCGACCAGAGCGTGGAAGGTGACAGCCCGTCGCTAGAGGGAACGCGTGCACGTCACGTGACGATACAAAGCGAGCAGCAGCACGCATCAATCGTCCAGCTGCCAGTCGCATTGCAAACAGTGACATGGAGGCGTCAAACGAAGAACAAAGAGGTGTTGTTCGGTTTCTGACAGCGGAAGGAGTAAGGGGAACGGACATTCATCGCCGAATGTCACAAGTGTACGGCGAACACTGCATGTCCCTTGCAAGGGTCAAGGCGTGGCACAAGCGCTTCAGGGAAGGACGGGTGTCGTTAGCCGATGATGCCCGGTCTGGGGCACCCCCCCTGCATTACCGATGACAACGTCCAGCTGGTTGATGCACTCATTACCCAGGACCGCCGAGTGACAGTGAAGGCCATAGCCACCGTGGTCGCTCCACGACAGTGCACGACCTCATACGGACAACACAGTCGCGGCACTCCTGCAGAAATTCAAATGGGAGGTTCTCGGCCACCCTCCATACAGTCCAGAACTCTCGCCCTGTGATTACGCCATGTTTGGTCCCCTGAAAAGGGCTCTGCGGGGCCAAAGATTCACCTCGGACGCCGACATCCAGCTGTACGTGCGGAACTGGTTCACATCGCAGCCCAGGGAATTTTATGAGACAGCCTTTCACCGCCTCGTGTCACAGTGGGACAAGTGCCTCAACAGCCAGGGCCAATACTTCTAACATACAGGTACTGGTTTCTGTAATTATGCCTCCGGCTCGTTACTTTTTGAACGCACCTTATAATAATAATAATAATATAAGTGACGTCATCCTGAAGAGACGGATAACATTTTATGGACATGTGAAACGAATGAGCCCAGCGAGACTGACCAACCGCAACATAACTTACTTTCAGGAAAGGAAAACAAAATGGGCCTGGTTCATTGAAATGGATAAAGATCTGAAAGAAGTGGGGATTACACCAACGGACATTCAGGAACGCGCCCCACTCAAAAGCAAACTTCAAGCTTGGAAAGGTTTCCAAGAAAAAAACGAAACTGAAAACGGTAAAGATTTTGACCCAGGAAAGGAAGGAAGTCCACCGAGAACGAATGCGGGCGTACTGGGCAAACATCAAAAGCCTGTAGGAGACAGTTGGAATGACGTGGTCCATAGATGGCCTATACGATATGAATGAATGAATAATAATAATTTAAAAGATAATAGAAATATTATTTTTAGTTATTCTTTCTTTCTTTCTTTCTTTCTTTCTTTCTTTCTTTCTTTCTTTCTTCGTCTCGACTGCTGTGGACCACGTTACTTCAACCATTTGCACCCTAGAGCTTTAACTGTTCCCCAATATTCTGGCATTCACGTTCTGTGAGCCTCCTCCTTTTTTCATCAGTCCACTTCTTGCTAGTTTTCAATTTTGGCTTTTCTTGGAAGCTCTTGTATGCTCGAAGTCTTCTCTGCAGAGGTGCACGTTCCTGGATGTCTTCAAGTGTCATTCCTTCTTCTCGAAAATCGTTTTCAACTTCGATGAACCAGGGTCCCTTGGTTTTCTTGTTAACAAAGTAGGAAAATATCTTGTTGGTCTATCTCTGAGAGCTCATGCGTGTTATTTGGCCATAACATTGAATCCTCTTTTTCCGAATGGTGTCTGTTATCCTCTCAATGTGCAGATAGAGTTCGTTGTTATGCCGTCTCTTGTACTCGTGATTTTCTCTGATTTGGTCCAAGGATCTTCCTCAGGATTTTCCTTTCTTTGGCTTCTAACTTTTCAATCAGACCTATCCTATTCATTGCCAGGTATTCTGCTGCATACAGGGCTTCTGGGCGAATAATCCTTAAGCTTGGCGTTGACGGACACTGAGCTTTTGTTCTAGACATCTCTAGTTAGCTGATATGCCACTTTTATATTGTTAATCCTAGCTATGATTGCTTCTTTCTCAGTATTGGTAGGTATTATCCACTCGCTTAAGTACTTAAACTTTTCTGCCTGCTTGATTTTGCCCTGTTCCACAATGAGCTCTCTGGGAGCTGGCTCTGGGGCAGATAAACCTTAAGTTCTGCCCCTTAAAACAGCAATAACTAACTATAACTGGGAGCTGGCTTAGTATTAGTTATAAACTTTTTTTAAGGAGATGTGGAGCTAGCATTTGTTGCTTGAGTTCTAAGTTGGTGGATTTGTTTTTCACCAGTATCTAGGGAATCAGAGAATATCGCCGATCGCCTGCAAATGCTAGGCAGTCTATTATCATATCAGTTTTCTTGTATCCTATTCTAACTCCAATTTCGATATCTTCTTTGCATATCTCTTTGCGCCATTCCCGATAATTTTCTCCAGAACGCAGTTGAAGAGCAGATATGGTATTATTACTATTATTATTATTGTGATATGTATATACATTGCTGATACATCAAAACATGCCCATACGGGCTTCAGGAAACCAAACTAGTTACTCGTAGATACGGAAACAGCCAGTTCTAAGCTGGGAAGCCGAAATAGTTACCCATGAATTTCCGGACGATTCTTATCGTTCTACATGCCATTGCCTCTTGATAGGACCAACTCACTATATTTGCTGATCTTTTCAATAGGCCTATGCTTTAATTCGAGATTCTTGTTGTTGGGGATCGCAATATCAATCAAGGTACCTTGCAAGCTAGATGTCATGGACGGTAGCATTTGGTAGCAAAGGTTGGAACCACAGTACTTGGAATTACTGTCTTCAGTCTTTACTTTAAATAAAACAGATAACACACTAATACAGCCATCACAATTAACATCGCTTATCAGACAGATTCTACACACACGCAAAGTACACAGGGCTACATGACCGCGTTGCGCAGCCCCTAAACTAAGGAACTAACCAACCATGCATTATCTCCTTGCTGACAACCACCAGATCTGGTGGGTATTAATATTGTTATTATTATTATTTCGACTGATAATGTATTAGGAAATTTTTAAATATCTTGTTTATTTGAAAACAAATGTATGTTGTTGTTGTTGGTTCATTTTAGGGCCTTGGGACTTCTTGGTCATCAGCCCGAGTGTATATGGGTGTCTGTAGAATTTGTCACATAACCTGTGACTGTTGCAATGTGTGTAGCTGTATTAGGGACAGAGACGAGGTAGGTACCCCGGAACATCCCGGTATTATCCCGAAGTGAGTGTGGAAAAACCGGTAAAGTCACACTCATGATACCCGCTGTCACCGCTGGGATTCGAACTATTGACCTCCGGACTTGATGCAGGTCCCATCACCGGGGGCCAAATTCTTAGTACCTATTTTAACTGTCTAAAATTCGAATCACTTAATGACAAAGAAAGAAGTAGAAAGATTGATGAGTTCATCGGTATAGCCTCCAAATGCGGGTTCATGCTCAGAGAGCTCTGCCGTTACTTGGTTGACTTCAAGTTGAATTTGACCTCTTATCTCGAAACTTGTGAGTACAACCCCGATTTGTCATTGCCTTGCTGAGCCGCCCATTAGAAGGTTTAACTACCTCTGAATCTTAGGAACACATTTGTCATTGTCATGTGTATCTCGAACTGAGAACGTATTGGGCTTACCCGCTGTTATCCCTTTTGGCACACGGTGCCCCGCCCCCTCTTAACCCCAATATTGTGCTGTTGAAGAAGAGCATAAGATGAAATTATAGTGTTGCAGAACCAAAATACCCGTGATTTGTTATTGCTTCTTTAATTTGAGGGGCTTCGACCTCGTGGTCATTTAGCCCCGTGTACTTGGGTGTGTGTACATTGGTTTTATAACCTGTATTATTTTGATGGCTGAACACTTAGTGAGCAAAAGTCACGGGAAGGATAGTCCCATGAGAAAATGTCGAGTAGTGAAGCCTAGGCCCCGTTCAAAATATTAAGGCGATATAAAATAAGTGACATATCGTAGGCGATATACGATACGCCACACGCACAGACAGATACGTGAAATGTAAAGGGAGGTGATAAAAAAAGGTTCACAGCCGCGCGATTGTATTGTTCAACATATCACAAGTGGCATATCTTTCGAAGTACAGCTTGCTGGTTTCTCGATTGATTAGTATCGTGCGATAGTTCGGGCTGTAAACATGATGACGGAAAGAAGAGAAGACAATTCTGTAATTCCCTTAATCAAATCCTCGTTCACGAGGCTTTTCAGGAAATGAAAGCTTTCAGGATTCATTCGATATAACTCCCTGAATTTTGATTCGTGTTGAGACAGCTCTCGAGAAACAACGACCGAGCTATGGCGCACGTTGGTGAGATTGTAGGGATGTACGCAGTGTTTCCTTCTTCTTCTCCTTATCCTACGCCCGAGCCAGGAAGCCACTATATACAGTACAATGTCTTCCTCACTTGAGCTCATATTTGTAACTGAAGTAGTGAGAATTGTGTTCCCACCAAATTTGTATCGCCGAGGTCGCGCTAATTTATCGCCCGCTGTCTGAACCTTCCTAACAAGAGATCGTCGTAATATATTCCTTACTACATATCGCCTATCTTACATCGCCTTAGTATGAACGGGGCCTTAAAGATACTGGGCGAAGCCTGGACGGGTTGCTAATAAATATATTAAAAAAATAGATAAAATAAATAAAATAGATAAAATAGATAAAATAAATAAAATAAATAAAATAGATAAAATAATCAAATAAATAAAATAATTTAAATACACAAAATAAATAAAATATATAAAATAAATAAAATTGATAAAATGAATAAAATAAATAAAATAGATAAAAAATAATTAAAATAAATAAAATAAATTAAATAATTTAAATAAATTAAATAAATAAAATAATTTATATAAATAAAATAAATAAAATAATTAAAATAAATAAATAAATAAATAAATAAATAATAATATTTAAGCGGTGCCTCCTTTCAGTCCTGGTAGAAATGGATTCCTGACTCCGGTTGGTTGGTTGGTTGGTTGGTTGGTTGGTTGGTTGGTTGGTTGGTTCCTTAGTTTAGGGGCTGCGACAACGCGGTCATGTAGCCCCGTGTACTTTGGGTGTGTGTCGAATCTGTCTGATAACCGGTGTTAATTGTGATGGCTGTATTAGTGTGTGTATCTTTTTTAATTCAAGTAAGGACTGCAGACAGTGAATTTCTTCAAGTAGTTCCTACTTTTGCCGCCAAACGCCACCGTCAACGACCAACTAGTTCAGAACTTAGTTACCAGATGCCACCGCAGTCGGCTCTTGACGACAAACGTAGGAACCTAAGAACGTTAGTCAAATGTTTAACCTATATATAACTTAGCTTCACTCAGGTGTAATTAGTGGAAGATTCTTTACCATGCCATAAATCTATGGCATACTGAGGGATTTTTAACGCTCTTAAAAGATCCAACGACTTCGGCCGGGTTTGAACCCGCGATCTTGGGCATAGAAGCTCAGCATGCTACTAACTACGCCACCAAAGCCGCTTTTCCTGACTCCCAACATTCAACTGGGCGGTGATCTGAATCACAGTAGCCCTTCGAGGTTCTGCTGAGGTGACGTGATGTCCGATCGCTAAACACCTGTGGTCGCCCCGTGCGGAGATTTACGCAGATCGCAACATTCTATCTGCGATATTGGAGATCCACCCTCGACACTGTTGACCTTGGAAACCCGAATTCACGTGTAATCTCCGAAATGCTATGGCCCATGCGACGTGGGCCGATGATCATCCCACGTTCAAATTCGGTTAATTCGCGACGTTTTGCCAGCTTCACTACACTCGGGTCTGAGACTGCTTTGCTCCGCCGCAACGCTCAGGAGTCATACACGGCACATTTTCTCATGGGACTATCCTTCCTGTGACTTTTTGTCCCTCAGTGTATTAGTTAGTGTATTTGTAATTCAAGTGAAGATTGGGAAGTAGACGGTCGTGGCCTTAATTTAGAAACCATACTGGCATTTACCTGGAATAGAAGTGGTAAACCACGGAAAAACTCTTCCAAGATGGCCGAGGTGGTAATCAAACCCACCGCTTCTCAGTTTTGCCTCATGAGGCTGAGTGTACCCCGTTCAACCCCTCAGACCATTTTTATAGAGCCGGGAATCGTACCCGGACCTCCGGGGTGATATCCAAGAATGCTAGCCACTTCACCAGGAAGTAGACTGGTGAGAATTTGGTTTTTAATATTCAAGCTCGATATCTCTCATCCAGATTTCTCTCAGTTAGGGACACTTTAAAAACCAACACTTTTTTCCTTCATTCAATGTGGTCATGGTTACGGTACCTCATTATTCTACAAACTGCTTTTATAAATACATTACAAATTACAGAACTGCATAAAAAATTAATCTGCCTCAATTGCTATCTTATCAGTGTCGTTTACACTGAGATCTAACTCTGGTGATCTCTTATATTCAGCCACGGTGGATGAGTGGATAGCGTGTCGGTCTACTAACCCCAAGATTGCAGGTTCGCCCCTGACCGTGGTAAGTGATTTTTGAAAGGCGGCAAAAATACGATACGCATGTCATACGATGTTGGCATGTCAAAGAACCCATTTGAATTCAGTAGGCCGAGTTCATAATGGCAAAATTAATCTCGGGAGTTTCCGCCAGCACAAAGTTCCTCATTTCTCTACTAGAAAGCGCTATTGTGTTCAAGGAGATTAGATATCTAACATCTAACCTCCTTGACTTTCATAGTCAATGAACTACGAAATTCGACATGCAAGCTACCCTCTGGGTGTCAAATAGCAAAGCTTGCACCAGGCACCCGAGGCCATACGATATTATTATTATTATTATCTTATATTCAATCAGTTGCAACTTTGTGGTGTTTGAAGCCATATTTTCAGTGTTGCCTTAGTAAACAAGAGTTTAGTGCTTTTCAGTCGGTCAACACGAATGTACCCAAAAGAGATGGGTTATGCCCTAACCCTGAAATAAATTACATGAGATTAATAAAACACTAGGATGACCAGTTTCGATCGTCAAGCGATCATCATCAGATCCATTACACTTAGGCTACAAAATCTATGTTTGAAATACAGGTGAAAATATTTACAATATGTACAATTATTTAGTTGCAGTATTGGTACTGCAACTGTCAGTGTATGCTAAATGCAGTATATATGTTAGGTGAAATGCTAAATGGTGATAGCTATCCGGAGATTGTACTTTAGAGAGATTATATGGTTGTAAACTATGGTTAAACTATAAAATTTTTGGCTAACTACTTATCTGATTGTCTTCCGTATTACAGCTACTCGCAGTTTTCGTGCTCACTGGAACTCGCTGTGCGGTCGACTGCGGTGGTTATCTTAACGACTGGTTTTTCCCCTGCCTCCTCCCCCCTGTCCCTACGTGCTGTGGGGAGTGATAGCGATGTGTTTATGTGAGGTGTTGCCAACCTAGATAAGATGTATGTTATTGAATGAGGTGGGTCCACAACTATTAAAGACCGTGGATTGGCCCTCGCCACGCGTGGATCATAATCAGAGCAACGAGGAAGCATGAAACGCTAGAAAATAAATTAAGAAAACTAGGAGAAACACAGAACCATCAATCTAACGAACAACACACGAATAACAATGAATTCAATTTCCACAGCAGAGTAAACAGCAGAACGAACGTAACCTTTTCTCAAGGTGAAATGAATATGTTAGACAAAGGTTTGAAACACAACTGCACAGACGCACACACGAACCACAATATAAAACAGTTAATCACAGATATTGAGATAGCCAGTCACAAGCTCCCAGCAGAAGACAGGGAATTAACCAAAAATCTCGCCACCAACGAAGCCAAAAAAATCCTCAAACGAGAGGGCGATAGCAATAACATTCAAAACAACAAACAGCTCAAAGAAATAAAGTCGTTGAAACAAAAAATAAAAGAACAAGACTTAATCATCACAAAAGCAGATAAGGGAAACACTACAGTAATTTTGAACAAAACAGAATACATTGAAAAAACAGTCGAATTCCTAAACAACAACGAAATCAAGGAATTAACAAAAGACCCCACCAACAAATTCCAAAAACAAATAAAAAGTGCGCTAAAAGAAACAGAATACATACTGACCAAAGCCGAAAAATCAAAACTAATAAACATGAACCCGAAAATACCGTAATTGAGGGGACAACCAAAAATACACAAAAAGGAATGCCCAATGAGACCAATAGTCAATTGTAGGAATGCCCCTAATTACAAAATCAGCAAAGAGTTACTAAAAATCTTAAAATGCCGTCTTTCCAACGACAAAAACAACTCTGTAAAGAACACAACAGAACTAGTAACAGCATTGAACACCCTACAAATGAAACCTAGCTTCAGGCTAGTATCCTTCGACGTAACTAACATGTACACCAATATACCGATTATTGAAGCAATCAACACTATCGAAAACAACTTAAAATCCAACAATTCGGTAAAAGAAATTGAAGAGATTGTGAGATTACTGAGGGTCGTTCTCACCCAAAACGTGTTTCAATTCGACAATAAAATATATACACAGAGAGAAGGCCTAGAAATGGGATCGCCACTAAGTGGGTTAATCGCTGACATCTTCATCAATGCACTAGAAAATGCGTTCTTAGAAAAGACTTCAACAAAGGGAATAGTAATATGGAAAAGATACGTAGATGATGTAATTTGCATCTACGATACTGAACTAACAAGCGAAGAAACAATTCTCCAATCCATTAATAGCCTTCACCACTCTATCAAATTCACTAAGGAATCCGAAATAGACCGGAAAATAAATTATCTCGATATAACTATTGAACGTAAAGACAACGACCTTTCATATTCCATATTCCGGAAAGCAACACAAACCTCGCATGCAATCGACAATCAGTCTAATCACCCCAGTACGCACAAACTAGCGGGTTTCAATTCAATGGTGCACAGAGCTTTAAACATACCCATGTCAAAAGACAACTATAATAAGGAAATAAGAACTATTATGCAAATAGCAAAGGAAAACAACTTCTCGCCAAGCAAAATAAATCAAATTATAGCCAAACATAAAAATAAAGATAAAACGATTCCCAAACCGGACAGTAATGAGAAAAAATTTGCGCGTTTCAACTATGTGAATGCGAATACATATAAAATCACTAACCTATTCAAAAAACAAGGCATAAAGATAGCTTTCACGACGAAAAACACAACCGCTAGGCATCTCCTTAATAGTAATCTAAATAAACGTGACCCGTATTCAAGGTCAGGGGTATATTCTATAACGTGCCAAGACACCGATTGTCAAGCTAATTACATCGGGCAGAGTGGAAGGCGAGTTGACACACGTTATAATGAACATAGGAATGCGATAAGATACGGTACACATTCAGCCGTGTGCGAACATATGTGTGACGCAGGGCACAGCTTTACCAACATAGAGTCGGACCTTAAAATAATCCATCACGAATCGAAAGGCAGAGCTCTTGACATAAAGGAAGCAATCGAGATACACCTAGCCAAACGAAACAATCCCAACAATCTAAATGAACACACGTTCATGGAGAGCTCACCCCTCTTCACGCTACTAAAAAACACACCCTGTCGGAAACAAAACACAATTTAGCGACACAGCCAAGCTAGATAAAAAAAGGGGGGAAATTAGGGGGTTTTTAATAGGTAAATGTTATCTGGATCAGGTGTACGATGTACTTTGCTTCTGCAATAAACCAAGGCCCATATTCGCGGCAGTATTAAAGGTGCCGGGACGTCCTCATAAGACCGTCAACGCTTAGTTCGAATGGGTTATGCTCCACGCGTGGCGAGGGCCAATCCACGGTCTTTAATAGTTGTGGACCCACCTCATTCAATAACATACATCTTATCTAGGTTGGCAACACCTCACATAAACACATCGCTATCACTCCCCACAGCACGTAGGGACAGAGGGGAGGAGACAGGGGAAAAACCAGTCGTTAAGATAACCACTGCAGTCGACCGCACAGCGAGTTCCAGTGAGCACGAAAACTGCGAGTAGCTGTAATACGGAAGACAATCAGATAAGTAGTTAGCCAAAAAAAAAAATTATAGTTTAACCATAGTTTACAACCATATAATCTCTCTAAAGTACAATCTCCGGATAGCTATCACCATTTAGCATTTCACCTAACATATATACTGCATTTAGCATACACTGACAGTTGCAGTACCAATACTGCAACTAAATAATTGTATATATTGTAAATATTTTCACCTGTATTTCAAACATAGATTTTGTAGCCTAAGTGTAATGGATCTGATGATGATCGCTTGACGATCGAAACTGGTCATCCTAGTGTTTTATTAATCTCATGTAATTTATTTCAGGGTTAGGGCATAACCCATCTCTTTTGGGTACATTCGTGTTGACCGACTGAAAAGCACTAAACTCCAGTTGCAACTTGCAAACAGTATATTTTCAGATAAGTTTACTTCACTTTATTATCACAGTGCTATTAGTATTGGAAGTTTACCTCCTCGTGATGTGGCGACTAGAGTTCTTGGCTATCGTCCCGGAGGTTCAGGTATGTCATTGTTAAATAGTGTCTGCGGACGGGGATCGATTAAAGTTCGAGGTTAAAGAACGCTGTCGTGTCAAATGTATCCTATACCCATCGACATGCAGTTTCTGTTCACTTGCGATTAACGCTATATGAAACTAATTGAGTTCCATGTTATATCTGACGTGTGACTAGCCACTACGCAACGAGGCGGACTAATAATAATAATAATATTGATATTATGATGATGATAATTGTTGTTTTAAGGGGCCTAACATCTAGGTTATCGTCCCCTAATGGTTTGGGTGATCGTGAAGATGATAATGAAATGTAAACTATAACTAAAACTAACTACTAACTTATATACGAGAAGAAGAAATGGAAAACAAAAGGAGAATAAGGAGGAAAAGAAATGCCCTCAACCCACGTAGAATGTGGATTGGGGGGGATTTAGAAGGAAGGAGAGCCATGAAAGGCAGATAGGAAAGTGAAAGAGGAGAGGGTCCGCCCCAAAGGTAATGGATAAAAGGGGGAAAACTGGACCCCGCTCAGGAATCCCTCGGGGTCGCCAACTCCCGAACTCACCAGCCGTGAGACCCTGAGGCTGTAGCAATATCTAGGGTGCACCGGAAGTGGTGGGGCTACATACACCCTGCCTCCTTGAGGGCCTTGAGCAGAAGGCAGGAGATAACATGAAAAGAAAAAGAAGGCTGACCCCTCGCAGAAGGACGGTATTAGAAAAGATGAGACAAGGGCCAATTAAGGCGGGAAAGGAAGAGACTTCCTAGGCCTCGGATACCCTAATACCGTCGGGGTCGTTAGAGAACAAGAGTTGACCAAGTGAGGTCGACAGGAAAAAGACGAAGAGGAGCCCAGCACAATAAGTGAAAGCAATGCCAAACTCAGCTGGGGCCCCGTGGTCGCCAACCCACGTCCCACTAGATGTGAGCCCCTGGGAGGAATAATATTGAATTGGCTACACTGGTTTCAATAAGAAAATCTTGATTGCCTCACAAATCAAGTTGGCCTCCTCTGGTACACGTAATAGGAATTCCTCAAGCTTCATCATTATTATATTTTGTAAGAACTACTGAACTGAGAACTCTAGGAATGTAATATTGCAGGCACATGGAAGACAGTATTGTTAGATGCTGGTAGAATGTATTGTTACTAGGGGACCTGTGCGAGAAATCTCGCATAATATTTCATTAACTACTCACCCAGCTTTACTGTTATGCGGGCTTCTAAAGGCTAAATATGTTTTATTTGTTTAAACGCACTTTTCAAACAAATTGTCGATATTTATGATATCAGAGTGCAATTCTTCACTGTTGCGGGTATTAATCCTGTTTGAATATTATTTTCGATGCACAATGGGTTGTGTGTGCCCCATGTGTACAGACTACCTGCCCGGCTCTAGTGTTATGCGGGCTGGACGCGACACAGTTCTGCCAGGGCTATCGTCTTTTTATTTCTTTAAACACACTTCTTAAACAAGTAAATACATTTCTGTTGACTTTTCAAGAAACGCAAGATTTTTCCTGTAGTATTGAGACAATTGGGAAGATTTTAGCACAAAACGTACCTTTTAACTTTTTCTGGTTCAGGAGCTTGAGTTTTTTGTCAGATGAACTTAGCGTATTATATAGTGTAATAGATAATACTCAAAATAATTGTGAGTCATTTTCGAAGTTAGTAGACTATAATAGTGAAACCCAATTTCGCTACGTCCTCACCCTGTATAGTTGTTAATAATTTATTTGAGGGTTTTGAGACATCCAGCCCCGGGTAGTTGGAAGTGTGTTTTTACGTGCCTGATAACCTGTGTTTCTGTGATGACTGTGAGGCCTGAAAAGCCTATCCGCAGCCGGAGTTTACGTGCGGTAGAGTGACCAGGGTATTCCCGCTCCTCCGTATGTTTGCCAACAGCACACAGTACCCAGAACCGGCATGCCATCCAAGTTTCGATCAGACCACGCCCAATGCTGCTTAACTGCAGAGTTCTCATGGGATCCGGTATTTCAACATGGTCAGGCCATTGGCTGCACAAAAATAGGGGTACTTAATTGGATGACATATTTCAATCGTCATAAAGGCGTGTTATTTTGTAATACATATCCTATTTCTTTCAGGTTTGGGTATAGAAATACTTGTTTACCGTCTATTATGATTGGGCACAATTTGTGTTGAGCGACTGGAAAACTTTCTTTATTATTATTATTATTAACTTTATTGGCCACATTGGACCACTTGAATATTCCATGTACACTTTTTCTTTGAAGGTTGTATTGTTTGATTCTTCTTATCTGCCCAGTACTTCTTCATTCCTTCTGATCGCAGTGTTCTTAATTCGTCTGAAATCTCTACAGGCCCTGTCTGTGCATCATTTCTGCTGAAAATTTGTGATTCTTAAGAAGGGTGGTAATTTTATTCTTGTTCTCTGCATCTGTAATTTCGAGTCCGACTGTTTTGAGATCCTCTTGAATTTCTTTTATCCAATGCCCTAGTCTTCTTTCCCATCACTAGTTGTCGTAAAATCCTGTTTTCTGGTAATCGTAGGATGTGAAAGAAATAAGAGATTCTTTTCTTCTTCATCGTGCTGGTAACTGGGTCAATCTCTCGATAGACCGTTTCATTGGAGAGGATTCTCCAGTCTCCTTCAACCTTGTACTTTTTATTTATGCAGGTTCTGATAATTCTTCTTTCTAAACTTTCTTTAATAGAACTAGGCAACACTGAAATATTACTTCTATCACTTCAATTTTGTAGTGGTATGTGTAACTGTCAAGCCTCCGTGGCTTAGGCGGCAGCACGCCGGCCTCTCACCGCTGAGTCCGTGGTTCAAATCCCGGTCACTCCATGTGAGATCTGTGCTGGACAAAACGGAGGCAGACGGGTTTTTCTCCGGGTACTCCGGTTTTCCCCGTCAAAATTTCATTCCAGCAACACTCTCCACTATCATTTCATTTCATCTGTCATTCATTTAATCATTGCCCCAGAGGAGTGCGTCAGGCCTCGGCAGCCGGCACAGTTCATATCCTCGCCGCTAGATGGGGGCTTCATTCATTCCATTCCTGACCCGGTCGGAGACTGGAAGCAGGCTGTGGATTTTCATTTTCATGTGTAACTGTAAAATTTGCGTGATACACGTTGAAAGTGTGACGGTCGTTCGCCCACCTTGCACCTAAGCTGACGCGCAGATACTACCCGCATCTATTGTCCTGGATTTGTATTTTTCCCCGCAACTGCAATGCAAAAATAGCTAACTTTGTGCATCAACAACGTTATAAAGAAACTTGTTTACAGACCAATCCCCATGCAAATTGTGAGTGTTGTAATCACATGCTCTCCTGTAATATGATCTAGTTAGAAAGGTTAACGAGTATTCATCATCTAGATCTGAAAAACATATTCATGATTCGATGTTTTAACTTTTTACGGACAGGGATGAGATAGGTGCCCCAGGACTTGAGTAAGGTACTATCCTGGCATTTTCTTGGAGGGAGTGTGATATAAACCGGGAAAACCACACTGAAGATAGCCACTGTCAGCGCCGGGATTTGAACATGCCATCCCCGGACCTGCTGCAGCTGCCCACGTGGCCTTGGTGCACAATTTAACGAGCACGGCTACTCCACGGGGAATGGATGAATTCTTTATTATTGTACTGTTTATGAATTGCAGGACTCACAACAAGTTCAATTTCTAGTAGTTCCAACTTTGGCTACCAGATGCTACTGTTACTAACACCTAGCGGCGAACGTTGGAACTTGATTGAACGTTTCTAACTAATATAACCTACAAATTCTGCTACACACTACCAATTGCAGTGGTAGGTTCTTTTACGTGCCATAAATCTATGACATGGACCCTCCGGCTTTACTTCCCCTCCGAAGGAAGGCATGCTGAAGGATTTTAACGCTCTTAAAAATCTGATGACTTCTTGATCTTGGGCATGGCAGTTCAGCATGCTACCGACTACGCCACCGAAACTGAATTCTTTATAAACCACTCAGAGATGTTGTGGTACCAATGATTGGAGAATTACACAGTTCTTTTAATTTTCTTCTTCTAGGTTTCTATATCCTGCACTCTTGGTTGATTGGTTCCTCAGTTTAGGGGCTGCGACAACGCAGTCATTTAGCCCCGTGTACTTTGGGTGTGTGTAGAATCTGTCTGATAACCGGTGTTAATTGTGATGGCTGTATTAGTGTGTCTTATCTGTTTTTAATTCAAGGAAGGACTGCAGACATTGAATTTTCAAGTAGTTCCTACTTTTGCTACCAAACGCCACCGTCAATGACCAACTAGTTCTGAACTTGGTTACTAGATGCCAACGCATTCGGCCCTTGGCGACGAACGTTGGAACCTAAGAGCGTTAGTCAAATGTAACCTATAATTTAGCTTCACACAAGTGTAATTAGTGGAAGGTTCTTTATCATGCCATAAATCTATGACATGGGAATGCTGGCTTTTCTTCCACTCCGAAGGAAGGCATACTGTGGGATTTTTAACGCTCTTAAAAATCCGACGACTTCGGCCGGGCTTGAACCCGCGACCTTGAGCATGCTACCAACTACACCACCGAAGCCGCCATACTGCACTCTGTGAAGAGTGCCGTTAAGGAAGAGTTGCATTTCATTTTTTAGCAGACCTGGAAACGCAGCCGAGTGCGTTTTGCGTAATATTCACTCTGATTATCTTGTGACTGTATTATGAGTAGCTTCTTTCTACATTCCATCACAGCTAGTCAATGCCATTCAAGGTGTCGTTGTCCAGGTACCACTTGCAGTTGAGGCACGTGATTTAGCGCGCACGGCTAAGCTGTAGGAAAAGAAACAAACACAACCATAACTACAGTATTAAATATTAGATGTATCATCAATATGGGGTATTGAACCAAAGTTTTAAATCCAACTATTGCCTTTAGAGACTGGTAAGGATTGAGATCCACTCTATCGGCTTATCTGTCATCGTGAGCTTTAGGTCAAGTTGATCTGGGATGAGTTAGTATGTACGGTAGATAGCAGCACATGTACTTACCGTTTCGTGGGTTACCTTCAAAATGGCTGCTCTCTAAATCTAGGATATCATGCACTTATAACTAAAGCCCTGCGCGGATGCGGATATAGTTTGCATCGCTGTGGGGAGAGCGGATAAACTGCGGATAATGTTTGGAGTGCATTTGCGGATAGTTTTTGGATTACAATCCAAACTTGTTGAATATCATTACTAGGACCCGGATCTTATGACATATTTTTCCGGAT
This sequence comes from Meconema thalassinum, assembly GCA_946902985.2. Lineage (NCBI taxonomy): Eukaryota > Metazoa > Arthropoda > Insecta > Orthoptera > Tettigoniidae > Meconema > Meconema thalassinum. The sequence goes on from OX336396.1 coordinate 171,123,299, forward strand.
TGTCTTATTCATGACAAATATGTAAGATGACGATTTAAGCTAATCACATTCAAATTATGTCATTAAACATAATTAACACTCCGAACTGAAATGGATTGCAATTCTGGCTGTATAACATTCATTTTAAACATAGTACAAGACATACAAAGCCTAGGGGAACGACTTTCTCCTCATATGTCTAAGTGTGTTGCTTTAATAATTTATGCTTTATCTAATTAAAAGTATTATTGCAATGCCAGTAGATTCGGATAACAAACGTGCGAATGCGGGAAAAAGTCGTGCGGATGCGGATAACAGCTGTGCAGATGTGGGGCGGATGCGGATAACGTTTTGTTTATCCGTGCAGGGCTCTACTTATAACCTGCCATTTGCGATATCGTAAACTTAATTATTTCTCAATAAGTATGCTTCCCTTTACCGCAACCTTCCTCATTCGGCATTCACTCTTTTGCATCAACTTTCCTAAGTATCTCAGAATAAATGGAATGTGATCTACTCATTTTCCGTAGCCTATGCAGAGCCGGATTAGGCCAGCGCGGGGCCTGTAGGAAATGTGACTAGGAGGCCCTAGGTTTTGTAAGATAATAAAACAAAACTTAGACAACAGCAAAAGAAGAAAAACTTTTCTCGATTTAATGTGAGCAAATTTAGAGACAATGCTAGGCAAATCAATTTCTGTACGTGAATTACATTCAATGTTCTTTAAGGTCACTTAGACGTTATTGTCCCTCCATGTTCCTTAACTCACTTTTTACACGCTTTAATGTCGAAAAAGAGTTTTCTCCGCTGCAGTTAGCAATCATTAGAGAGAAGTAAATTCGTGAGACTATTTCTACATTTGGCAAACATTACTGTAATTAATTTGCCATTATAAGTTCATAAAGTTTCAGTTCAAGAGCCTCGTGCTTTTCGTTCTTAATAGCAGCAGCCACAAGAGTTTTAAGAAGTTCAGCGAACTGCGCAAGTCTGTCTCCTAGGCTTTCTTCCAAATCCTCTTAGTAAGCACTGACAATATTTGAAGTTCTTTTCAAGATCTCTTTTGCTGTAAGAGATTTTAACTGTCGAAGTATTCCAAATTCACCAGTCACTGTATGGTACGCTTCCATGTGTTAAGTTACGGCAGGCAGTAAATTATCAATTATGACAATAAACTTATGACTGCCAAATTTTCGTAGGAGTGTTTCGTTTTCTACAACTTCAACGAGCGTGGTAGAGCCGCTGAAATCGTCGTACTCAGTACAGGGTGGTCGAGAAGTCCCTATACATGTTATAGCATAGGACAGTTATTGTTATGAATAAAACAGGATTTTTTTGTTTCAACATTTATTTGGAGTAAACAATGCCTGGTTACAATTAACAATTCCATTCATCGATCAACAACGTCAGTATGTATTCCTCCATGTTCGAAGCAGACGTTGATCCGTCGCCATGTTCTTGTATGCATCCGTTGCAGCATGCGGTGGGTGATAGTTTCAAATAATGCCACGTGAACTCCATCTTTCAGTTGATTGTTGTTCAAGTATCGTCGTTTACGAACGTTTTCTTTTATTATTCCCCATAGTGCATTGTCCGGTTTGCTGAGGTCTGGGCTTCGTGGAGGCCATGGCAGTGGTGCTGGAAAGTCTCGTGATCCACACCCATTCCAGCGGTTTGGAAAAAGTTCATTTAGCCAGTTGCGGGCACTCACAGCTAAATGTGGTGGAGCACCATCTTGTTGAAGTGTCACGATGTCACTTATACCTTTAGCCCTTAATTGTGGAAGCAACCACGTGTTAATCATTTGCAGGTAGCTGTGCTGGTTCACAGGACCAAAGAAAAACATGCGGCGGATTGCACTCAATTTCCTCATAAAAGTGCGGATTGCATTTTGCCCAAATAAAGACGCTACGATTTCGTGAGCTACGATAAATCGCACACTCATCAGCGAATATAAGGTTGTTGTTTTTTTTTTCGTCTGCATGCGAGAAGCGTGCGAGCAGCATTTCACATGCATGCAAACGTTGCTTCAAGTCACGATCACTCAACTCGTTCATTGAGGATGGCCGAAAACATGACAGTTTCAAGTCTTTGCGCATATGGCCTTTCATCGTCGATCGCGGGACGCCTAATTCCGCAGACCGCTTACGGGTTGACTTCACCGGCGATCGTTCAATCGATTCCACCACAGCGGCACAAGTTTCGATACGTGTCGTAGGCCTTCCGCTACGTGGTGCATCAGAACACTTCCCGTCACAAAGGTTTTCTTCCCCTACGCGAATAATGTTGGTCGTGATGGCGGTGGTTTTCCAAACCTCACAGCGAAGTCCTTCAAAATATCTGACATTGTCTCCTTCGTATTCTGACGTTCGTGAACCCAAACCGAAGCCACCAAATGCTCCTCAACAGTGAAAACACTTGCATCCGTCTAACTGCGCAGTGAGCTACGCAGCGAACCACATGACACGTGACACGACTTTCCCACGCTAACCGAAGTGAACGTGTCAAGTGCGAGACTCGGCTCACGGCGGGAAATTGTTATCTCAACAATATGTAAAATGACGTTAATAGTAAATATATATATAATACATGTCTGAATTTATTGCCCTATGCTATATCATGTAAAGGAACTTCTCCACCACCCTGTATTTCGCTTGCATCATCTTGAAGCCTGTTGCTGATAGTCAGTTCTCCACAGTGAGCCAGGATTTTGGCTTTAGCATCAATATCTGAAAATATAGGCCACGTTGCTTGAACATACCTGAGTAAAAAGGGCATAACGCGTTTTGAGGTGATTGTAATGAAGCGCTAGGCGCATGCATGCGTTCTAGAATGGTGTTCCATAAAATGGTCATTATTTCCGTTTCCAACGTACTCATCTTTGAAACTAGTCTATACGCCTGATTACGACACTGTACCTTTTGATCCATGTTTTGCGATGTCATCCAAAACTTGTACCATTACCATTGTCGCACCAGCTCGGGCAGATCACCCAGTGTCCGACAGTCTCTTCACAGTCGGGAGTTTGGAACCTGTTATCTTCCAGTTCTTTTATAAGAAGGCCCCATCGATAGGTAGAAGCGGAAAATAACGAATAGAGGCTTTCAACAAAATAGGCTAAAATGAATGCTTCTATACAACATTCTGCAGCACACTTAGCAACCAAATTCAGTGGTGAGTGTACAATGCAGGGAATGTACTCTGTGTACCGTACCTATTTATCTCCTTAATACGTGCTTGCTACCCGTGGTATTTCCCTCTCATGTTGCTGGCATTGCCATAGCGTTGACCATGACAGTCTTAGGTATCAATGTCATTTCTCTTTTAAAAATATCAACTTAGGGCGAGTTGTTCAGCAGTCTGACCTTCCATATTCAAAATATCATAAACCTATCCACAGGCACAGATGGTAAGACATAGCGCACAATTAGAGTGAGTTGGTCCACATGCAAAATGTCTGGAGTCGAGTCCAGTGATATTGAATAGAACTAGCATTCCTTAATTTTTCAAATAATATGATCCAATAAGCTTGATCCAGTTAGTTGGATAAATTCCTCGCAATTTTTTTAGGTGCATGATGTATGTCCCTTTCCTTTATTTGCATAAGCATTTATATGCTAACCCAGGAAAATGGCAAATTGGCTATTAATTCCAACAAACATATATAATTTCCATTATGTAGGTGAAACAATAGTTTCACCACTACCTCGTTCTGCTACAAATTAGATAACTGAAGTAATCGGCTCTAAAAGTGCCCTCCAGTATTTTTGTTCGGCCCCAATTTGGCTTACAAGTTGAGAATCGACACGCGCATCCTTGTTTTAGCGAACGAACAGCGAAATTATCGCTTGTCCATGGGAGGTGCTTCTTCAAGTCTTTCAAACAAATTAATATTTGCGTTTTTCCGGTCGACAGATTCTTCTTTCGTAAACCGTGACAAACAGTCTGAATCAGTACGGTATCTTTGCAAACAAAGCAGTTTTCATTTAGTTTCTGAATAACACAACCAATCTCTCACGTGACATTTGTTTGATGGATTACGTGTGTATGTGTAAAACGACAAATTCGTGGATTATATTCTTTGCCGTTTTTTCTTTTAAGAGATGAATTAATCACTGTTCATATGCTGCGTTTTTCTACTGCCCTTCGCAATCTAATAATCACGACTAAAATAGCTCGGCCATTCACCAATATCGTTGGAGTACATTTTACTTCCGTTTCGTCTTTGGCTTGCAGATGAAGTTGCTAAATTGGAAGCATGTGCTGTGCTTTCTGCCTCTGTTTGGCTTGAAGATGATATGGATAAATAGGGAAGACTTTTGGAAAATGTGGCTAAATCTTGAAGAGTTGCAGATCTCATTAGTAATATTGATAATGATGATTCATCTACTACCAAGTGAGATATGACATGCATTTTCTGCTTCGATTTCTTCGTATTTAGCACCATCACGCACGAAAATTTATAAAGAAACAGACACCTTGTGAGTGTTTCATGTAACATTTTGCTTCTTTTTTTTTTTCATCTTTTACTTTACGTTTTGCACTTCCAGAAGCGTTACGTCGACTCGTAACTCTGGCTCTGTTGCTCATGTTGTCTATCACGGCTGGGTGGAAGGGAAAATGAATTTAACAATAAAATGTAATTCTTCCACTTTCTTCTAATATTACAATACATAGCCTATAAATGCGTAAGTTTGAACTAACGTTTTTTGATATGACAATTTACTCATGAGATACATTGTATGGGTTACACTTCTTGTATCTTAATACTTATATGAACGCGATAATAGAAACGAAAATAAATAAAAATGTATGAAATTACATTTTAAAGTTGTAATTTTAATTGCATGAAATATAAAATGACTCCAGTTTAAAGAAAGTAAGTAAGGAATTCCAAAATATATACAAAAAGAACAGTAGTCTATGCAGAGTTTCGCGAACAAACTCTTCACATTGACACCCGAATCAATGTTCTAAACGCGATTCCACATAACTTTACCCTAAGAAAATTCGTAAAAAACGCGTATGCGCTGGTACACTGATGTAACAGGAAAACAAATACTGCGCAACAAACATTGCAGACACGATCTATCCATGAGCTCAGTCATTGTTAAAGCATTATTATTAGTCTCGTAGTTATTGCCGATTCAAATCTCCCGGTACTGGCCTTTCATGATTTGATTGCCGGCGGTCGAGATGGGAACTATTCTTTGTTTACATAATAATAATAATAATATCGTATGGCCTCGGGAGCCTGGTGCAAGCTTTGTTAATTGACACCCAGAGGGTAGCTTGCATGTCGAATTTCGTCGTTCCTTTGAACGCTATGAATATCAAGGAGGTTACATATCTAAACTCCTTGACACTACAGCGCTTTCAAGTAGAGAATGGAGGACCTTTGTGTTGGCGGAAAATCCCGAGATTAATTTTGCCATTGAACACGGCCTACTGAATTCAAATGGGTTATTTAACATGCCAACAACGTATGACATGAGTGTCGTGATTTTTGTCGCCTTTCAAAAATCACTTACCACGGCCAGGAGCGAACCTGCAATCTTGGGGTTGGTAGTCCGACACTATAACCACTCACCCACCGTGTTTACATGTGTCACACTATCAGCCTGCTTGGATGACAGGTACAGTTGCGTGAGTAGCTCCAGTAGCCTCAGTCATCGTTCAACTGCCCGTGGTGACATAAGCTCCTGTGACGCCTAGCTGTACTATTGCAAGGATTGTAGCGCGCAATGCTGCTTGACTTATGTGCAAACTGCAGTCCGTCATCGTAGTGTCCCCCGCTTCGTCCCGTAAGGCTCGTGCTGCAATAAACAACAAATGCTGGCGCAGCCACGTTCAGCGGCAATCAAATCTTGAATGGATAATTTTGTCACACGAGAAAGTTTGACCAACTGTCACTGTACATAATGAGCGAATATACGTTTCCACGTAAATAGAAACTAACAGAAACGACACAAAAAATAATTAACCGGCATTTCACAACACGGGGTGCATAAACGGCTACCTTGCTAATATACACTGTAAACTGTATGTAAAAATAAAAAATTGTCAAATAAAATACCTTGAACGATGATACAGTCTCAGAAATTTGATAGTTATTTACATGTTTGGCGATGAAAAACTTTCTGACAAAGAAGACCCAACACAAAGCCACAAGGCACTCATTGCAGCTCGGCAATACAGCGAATGCGCGTTTGTCACAACTTCTATCCCGTGTTTGCCAGAATGCAACACTTATACTGAACTTTCTGCTCTAAGCGCGGGGCCCATAGCATTTGATACTTCTGCTATATGGCTAATCCGGCCCTGGCCGTATGTCGTGATGTTGATACTCTCGCGTAATGTTGATACCCTCGGTGTGAAAGTTCCCAGAGATATCCGTTTAGTATAGTCGTCTATGGTAGTAGTAGTGACGGTACTTCGTCTCCCGGGTTTCGGCACCAGTGTTGTGTGTGGTTCCACGCGTATAACGATTGTTTACTAATAAGCAATGAGCACTTCCCTTCTCCACTATATAACAACCCTTTTTATTTTCGGTGTATATACTCTCTCTGGTTGGCATAGATAGAAAATACCAGACTAGATATCAGTCACTGACTGATAAGCCGAGAAAGTGCATTTCAATCCTAATCAGAGATGAAATTTTATATCCTGTATTAATCTATGTTTCAGAGCTGTTGGTGCCTCCACATGACGACAATTCTCCAGATCCATTGGAGGTTGCAGGACTCTTCGAGGGTGACATTGCGGGAGTGAATGCTTCAGACTTCAATAAGGTAAAATAGACACACCAGACGTGGCCACCTTCCTAATTCTCGCAATGACAAAATGTATTTTGGTAACCTCACTACTTGGCAAAATACAAAAGAGGACGGTTGTTACTATTACTATATATTAAACCTCACAGTTACACTTGAAAGAGACCACCTCGGTGTGTATGTCGATCCACAATGCGCAGTTGGCAATCGGAAGCTGGTAGTTGGCAGTCGGCAGCTGCAATCAGAAATTGGTAGTTGACAACCTAGCCATTCACAATGCGCAGTCTTAACAACTGCTAGGAGCAAATAATGCAGTGACATTCTCTTATTCCTTGTGCAATGAGGCGTTGTTGATAACCTCAAAACTTGCAATATGGATGATTTGGAGATATACGGATTATTTTATCATTTTAAATGATCTTGTCGACTTCGTCGTTACGCTGGGGTCTGGCGTTACGTTACGGTGACGGGACGAAATGTACCGAGAATGCACTGAGGTGTGTGACGTCATAGTACTGCTTGAGCTTCCTCCTTTCCCCGCGCGCTCCGGTGAGCGTGACGTCATCCAGTCAGCTACCTCCTTTGACCTTGGTTTACACTTGCTAACGGATTATGAGTTCACGCAGCATTTGTAGCATTTGTAATCTTTCAGACTGACTATCAGTCTTTTTTATACCGTGTATTTAAGATTAAAAAGGTACGGATTGCGAAGGTATTTCACTTATATCCTCTTTGTACACGACACAGAACAACAACGTGACGTCAGTTTCTGATCTGCTCTGATTGGCTATTACATTGTTGCAGTCAGGTAGTTGGCAGTCAAAGATGAAATTCTCAACTGCCGACTACAGGCTGCCAACTGGCAGCTGGCGACTGCAACTGCATGTTGTGAATGGTGCTTATAGTATACACGGGGACGGCCGCGACTGCCGACTGTCAACTACCAACTACTGACTGCCGACTGCTCATTGTGGGTAGGCCTTTTTTGGCTGTCGTCCCGGAGGTCCGGGTTCAATTCTCGGCTTTGCCAAGAAATCTTAATTCTGGTGTGAGGGCTGGAACGGGGTACACTCAGCTTCCTGAAGCAAAACTGGGAAGAGCTGGGTTTGATTACCAACTCAGCCATCCTGGAATTGGTTTTCCGTGGTTTCCCCACTTCAAATCGAGACGATGGTTCCTAACTTAAGGCCATGACCGACTCCTTCCCAATCCTATCCCCAATTTACAAATACACACACTAATACAGCCAGTACTTTTTTTTAGGGAGCATGCGGGGGTACGCGTACCCCCTTAAATAATTGAAAACTGTTTAAGAAAATATATTGGCAAATAACTTCCGACTTGAAAGTTCATCGTTCAGCTGGCGTCAACGCGCTGCTCACAACAGCTGGAGGAGATTTCGAGTAATCCTCGATTTAAATCGATCTATCGAATCAGTTTCTTTTGGTCGGCACTGTTTTATAAGCACGCAGGCTAGTGTTTGGAGGCGGGGTAGGTTGTTATTTTGTGTGTGTGGTAAGTTTTGAAGGATGAAGAAAATAACAACTATTTAACATCCACCCTGGCATCGAAAAAGCTGAAAGTTAATGATTCGAACACAAACAATGACCGAACTTTGTAAATTGCCAAAAATTGCAACATCGTGATGTTTTGTCGACAACAACTGAGAGTTAGTTAGTTAGTTATTGTTGTTTTAAGGGGCGGAACTACGAGGTCATCTGCCCCTCAACTGAGAGTACCCCTTAAATACTTTTTAGGAGAAGAGCACTGAGTACAGCTATCACAATAACACAGGTCATCACACAAAGTCACTCACACACATACTCAACTACACGGTCCTATGTCGCAGCCCCTAAAATAAGCAACCACAACACCTACTAAACTTTCCTTGAAAGACTGTAAGAACACTGATTGGATAATATATCAATACTTAAATGTCAAATAATGATGTATCGTTGAAATTCTCCATTCAGGGATTGTCACAGAAACGTACTTGAAGTGAGTAAGCTAACCCTATACCGCCCATGTTAAAACATGACAAATTAAGTCGTATTAACTCACCAACTAATAAACACATTGAAATGAAATTTTTACATTTCTCTATTCCTATTCGCCCTAATAAAATCGTTAATCCAGAGCTTACAGTCACACACCTATGACTTACTTGACTTAATTCCTGTTAGTCCGATGTGGAGCACAGGGCACACACTTGAATTCTCCATCTGCTGTTCCCTTCATGTTTATCCAGAACCTTCTCACGACTGCCACCTCAGATTCAATGGTTCTTCTCCAGGTTGTTCTTTCACCTTTTTCCTTGTGGTTGGATGGTTGGTTGTTTCCTCAGTTGGAGGCTGCGACGATACGCTCACGTAGCCCCGTGCACTTTGGGTGTGTGTAGAATCTGTGTGATAACCGGTGTTAATTGTGAAGGCTGTATTAGTGTGTGTTATCTGTAATTCAGGTAAAGACTACAGACGATCATTTTGAAATAGTTCCTAATTTTGCTACCATTGTTATCGTCAGTGAAACCTAGCTGTGAACTTGGCTACTAGATGCCACCGCAACCGGCACCTGGTGGTGAACGCTGGAACTTAATAGATCGTTAATCAAATCTAACCTACAAATTTAGCTTCACACAATTGTAGTTAGTGGAAGGTTCGTTTACATGCCATAAATATATATGACATGGGTTCGCCGGATTTACTTCCTCTCCGAAGGATGAGTTGCTCGACAGCCTTCGTCGAGCGAGGTCGCGTCTGAATCACGTGCGGTACCGGTACTGTGCTTGGCTATTTCTGTGCGTATATCTGCCCTCGCACTACTGAATACCGTGTGCTGTGAGCGGTTCATATTCGCATAACTCTCGTCTTGTACTAGTAAACGACAATCACCATGGTTACAAAATTTGTGCGCAAGCTCACATTAAAATGTGTTTTTGAACGCGACAACAGGCCCAGTGCATGGGAGGTGCACAATTGGATCTCCACTTGTTTGAAAATCACTGCTGACCAGATCGAGATGATTCAACTCGACAATTTGGACAACGCCGTATATTTAAAGGTAATTTCCCAAGTACTGTTTGAGAGGTTGTTAAGTCTCCATGCGGGCCAACAGAAAATTACTTTGTCAGATGGTCGAATAGGGACTGTGCAAATTACTGCTGCCGACAATGTCATCAAAACAGTTCGTATTCTCAATGTTCCCCCGGAGGTTCCCATCGGTTCAATAATAAGTGTTCTTAGCAAATATGGTAAAGTGAATGAGCATCGAAATGAAGAATGGTCTGCGCAATACCCATTTCGGGTGCAGAATGGCATACGCGCAGTGCGCATGGACTTGAAGGAAGCCATCCCCTCCTTCATTTCCATTGAAGGCTATCGTGCACAGATTGTTTATGATGGTCAAATGCGAACTTGCCTTGCATGTAATTCGACAAACCATTTACGACCCCAGTGTCCCCTGCGACGAGCACGCGCTTTCGACCAGCGTACGGTAGGACCTGATACTATTGAACCAGAAAATACCGCCCTACCGGTTAGTGGCGACTCATCAATCTCGAGCCACCCAACCCCAGCATGGGCCACGGAACACGTTGTCTCGCCATCAGCTCCAGCACCAAAGCACGCTGTTGATCACTCGGACTTCCCTACACTTGATGAAAGCACACACAAACGTCGGAAACCGGACAGTGAAGGTCCCGATTTAACAGTCCCACCATCACCAGGAACCCATGACGGGATTTCCGGCACGTACACAACAGCTTATGTAATTGCGCCTACAAGCTCTGATCTGCTGCAGGATAACCCCTCACCACACGTTCCGGATCTGCCCCCGACGGCCCCACTGCCCAATCTAACTGATACTGCAAACAGCCTTGCCACAGATGACGATATGGAAATTGAGGTTGCTGGGAGTGGAACAGCTAGTACTGCTCACCCCCACGTGACAGCTCCGGACACTGGGAAGACTACGTTCTTACCCCCATCAGCTGCTACAACGCACAAGGAAATCACTCATGTGAAACCAGCCACGCTTAGTCATCGAGACCCACGATTACCTCCGAGACTGAAGAGTACTGACAAATCCCTGGGCAATTCTAAACGTTGACCTACAATAATTGCTGCTGTTTCTTTGTTTTTCATCAATAACATCAGTTTTACAGGCCACTATCGCATATAGAACATGTATTTCTCTCCTTTGTTTCTACATTTCGTGCTCGTTTTACAGAGCATGGCCAGTATTCTCACGACGTTTGCTACTCTCAATGTCAATGGCGTGAAGAATGTCACCACACCGGCCCTGCTGGGTAGGTTTTTGAAGGAGTATGATATTGATATATTGTTTCTGCAGGAGGTCAATGAAAACAATTTTGGCTGCTTGTACAATTATGACCATGTTGTGAATGTGGGGGATAACGTCCGGGGCACCGCCATCGTGTATAGAAAGGGTTTCGAAATTACCGATGTCATCATGGACCCCTCAGGTAGAATTTTGTCAGCTTCTTATAATAACATCAGACTGATCAATGTATACGGCCAGTCCGGGACGAACTATAAGCATGATCGGAACGCACTGTTCATCCATGACATCTTGACACATGTAGCGACGTCAGGTCCGGTGATATTAGCTGGTGATTTCAATTGCACACTGCATCCTCGTGATCAAACAGGCACATTCAACTTCTGTCCAGGGCTGCAGACACTTACCCATAGTATGCAGCTGGTGGATGCCTGGCAACGATTGCATGGTTCGTACGTAGAATTTACCTTCTGTCGTGGGGATTCCAGATCTAGAATAGATCGCGCTTATATCTCCCAGCCTCAAGCACATCTTCTTGATAGCTGTAAAGTCGTTCCCGTAGCCTGCAGTGACCACCACAGTGTCCTATTTACTCTTAAAGCGCAACGGTCAGATAGATGCTTCATTGGTCGGGGTTCATGGAAAATGAACAAGAATGCTTTTCAAACCCACGACAATGACCGACGCTTTGCCACCATTTATCAACAATGTACTACAACAAAAGATCGATACCATAATATTCTAGACTGGTGGATAAAGAAGTTAAAACCTACCATTAGATCTACAGCCAAAACTTTCACCTATGAACGGTACCACGACCTAAACAGGAAACTAGACTTTTATACCACAGTCATGCATGACCTGCATCGGAAGGAACGACTAGGAGAAAATGTTTCAACACACCTCAGTTCCATCAAGAAGACTATTATAGGGATTAAAGAGCAGAGTCTCCAGGACTTGCTCCCTCACATTAAAGGAACCTCCATCTTAGCAGATGAACGAATGTCGCTCTTTCATTTAGCCAAAATGCGCAGATCAGCGAACCGACAAGTTGTGCATGAATGGATTAATGAACAAGGTATGGTCATCAGAACTCACGAACACATACTTGCCGAAAGTGAGCGCTACTTTCGTGACATGTTGGGAGAAGACAGCGTTAGTGATTTGCAAGTAAATAACATCTTGCGATCTGTTGACAGACACCTCGAGGGCGATGACATCCATTTTCTTGAGACGTCTATCACCAAGGAAGAGGTGAAACATGCTCTAGACCAGACTGCAGCTAATAAGACACCCGGCGTTGATGGCATCCCGTACGAGTGGTACCGACACTTTTGGACCATGGTCGGAGATGACCTGACAAGTGTGCTTAATCACGCATTGACCGGCGACATTCCGAATACCTTCACAGACGGGGTTATTCTTCTGATTCCGAAACAATCGAAATGTGTCTATATCACTGACTACAGACCCATTACAATCTTAAATACCGATTATAAACTTCTGGCCAAGGTGTTAGCCAACAGAATCAGACGCATTCTTCCTGCTTTAATTGGCACTGGGCAAACTTGTACCATTCCAGGAAGAAATATCGTGCACAACCTTCTAGCCATTCGTGATATTATCATACACTACTCTGTCGCTGATAACCCCGCAGCCGCACTTGCAAGCATTGACCTTAATAAGGCCTTTGACAGAATAGCCCACAAGTATTTATGGAAGGTATTAGAACGCTTTCATTTTCCCAACACCATCATAGCAACTTTCCAACGACTTTACCAAACGGCTTCTTCTCGTGTAATGGTCAACGGGTTTCTGTCAGCGAAAATTCCAGTCAAGAAGTCTGTCAGACAAGGATGCCCCCTATCAATGGCTCTATTCGTCTTGGCGTTGGAACCCATGGTCAGGATGATGAACAACGTACTCACTGGCCTCACGATCAACGGAGAGCGTTTCACACTGCGAGCCTATGCCGATGACGTCACGATACTACTCACAAATGAAGGCGACGCGATACTCGTCCAACAGACCCTTGAGTCATTTTGTCAGGCCAGTGGAGCACAAGTAAACTATAGAAAGTCATCCTTATTGCTCTTAGGCCCAGGTGACGATAAGCACTACTCCAATACTACCGGTATTCCTACTGTCACCGCATGCAAAATATTGGGTATAACTTTCAGTCGAGATATTGCGGAGACCATACAGACCAACTGGGCTGCCCGATTAAATGTTCTGAGGTTCCAACTGAAAGAGGAACTTTCAAGACGGCTCAATATTCTGCAAAAAACCTGGCACATTAATATGTTTGCTCTGTCGAAACTGTGGTATCTGGCGCAAGTACTTCCCCCTCCACATATAATCAGCCAGCGCATTGAAATGGCGATTGGATTCTATCTTTGGAAAGGCTATCGCTATAGAATTCGACGGGAACAACTGCAGTTACCAGAACAGTGTGGTGGGCTGCGACTGTTTGCAGTTGAACTGAAATGCTCTTCACTCTTCTTGAAACATATTATCAAGGCGAGACAGTCTACAGGTGATCCGTTCGTTTGTGCTGCTCTGGAAGTCATTGAAACTATTCCTTTACGACAACCCCATCCGTTCCGGGCTTTGTTCAGGAAAGCCCTGGCCCTTTTGCTAAAACTTCCCACTGCCCACATCTCCGATGGTTCCTTTAATGAAGCTAAACACATTTATGCTTTTTTATTGCAACTCCGTAATTTCACACCCCTGGTGCATTTAAAGTACCCCAACAAAGACTGGAAGCATATCTGGGACAATGTGCGCAACAAATGGCTTCCCTTAGAATGGCGACTGTCTGTATATGCTTGCATTAATGAAATCATCCCCACTGGTGAAAAAATGAAGCGGCACGAACAAGTAGCTGATGATGCCTGTCCTGTGTGCAACAGGACTGACACCCTCATCCACCGCATCACTACATGTGGGAGTGCGAACGGCGTGTGGCGATGGACGATGAATGCTATCCACAGCATAACCGGGCTAACACGCAACAGGGACGAGGAGATCTTGAACTTCGAATTACGGGATGTACTTGGGGAGCCGAAAAGGAATGCCATCTTATGGCTTGCATCTGCAGCAATCCACTACAACCTTACTGGTTACCGGACACCCCTGGTGACTACCCTGCCTGGTTTTCTGGATCACCTCCGGAAAGAACGATGGAAACTCGTACAGCGGAAGTGTCTCAACAGTGCTTTTGGAAACTTTTTATATAAATTCTAACAACATACGTGTGGTCATCATTGTGCTACAGTCTTATGATGCTTGGTGTTTTGTTGTTGTGTTTTGTGTGTTTTATATTTTGTTTTTTTTCTCAAAGACTACTATGAACTTAGAACATTACCTTGAGGTGGGAATTGTATTTAGTGAACAGTGTTTGTAGCTGTTTTTTTTTGTTAACACAAGAATGAATAAATCAATGTAAAAAAAAAAAAAAAAAAGAGCCACCAGGGCTGCCAACTGTAAAAAAAAAAAGGAAGGCATACTTAGGAATTCTTTTAACGCTCTTAAAAAGCCGTCGACTTTGCCCGGGTTTAAACCCGCGATCTTGGGCATAGAAGCTCAACATGCTACCGACTACGCCAACCGAAGCCGCTTCGTTTTTATTTTTGTTCTTTTCCCTTGTGGGTTTCAGTCCAGCGCCTGCTTTGGGATGTTCTGTGGACCTCCTCTGAGCGTATGGCCAATCAATCTCCATTTCATCTCCTTTATAACCACCTCAGCCTTCCATTGTTGGGTTTTCTTCCCGAGTTTTTTATTGGAGATAACCTTTGGCCACCATATTTCCAGCATACTTCTCAAATATGTATTGATGAAAGTCTGGACCTTCCGTGTAATCTCTTTTGTCACCTTCCAAGTCTCACACCCGTAGAAGAGGACAGACTTCAAATTCATACACTCCTATACGTTGTTTTAAATTTAGGTATATTTATTTAGGGAAAATGTGTTGAACTTAAATTATATTTTAAACTTCGCCCGGTATCTTTAACGGTTCCACTCAGCGTGAGCTTAAAAGGCGCACGGACGGCAGGTCCCAGACGCAATTCAGAAAAGCCGAGGTGAACAGCGAAACTACAATCACATATAGTCTTCTCTGAAGTCTTAACTCGACACGACCCAACAGTTTGATGCTGGCCGAAGCTGGGGTGATAGGCTATCTCGCTAGCTCGTTAACTCACTCCGAAGGTTGTAATTTAAATTCCCAGTGAATGGGGACTGTTGGAAGAAATGAAAACGTAAAAACACTTATAGTGGGCGATGTATTAAAGAGAGATACCGTATGCTGTTAGGGACGTTTTTGTAGGACTATTCATGCTGAACAATTTTTACCCTCAATGTATATAGATATTGTTAACGGTTTACCCAGCGTAAGCTTATAAGGCGCACAGACGGCAGGTTTTTCTTCTACTCGATTCACTAAAATCGTTACTGCTCGGCTTCCTTTAGTCATAAATGAATGTTTTTCTACAGAAACCTTCCTCGAGAAATCCTTAACAGAATGGTGAAAACTGCATCAAAATCCATCCAGTGGTTCTCGAGATTACTCGTTACATCCAAGAATCGGGGACTTGGGTTTATACTACGTAGTGATGATGTTTTACACTTGGCTGAATAATTTTACTGTCAAACAACAGACACAGCGAGATAAACACATGGTGAGAGTTTCAACTCTCTAACTTAATTAGTTCCTGAGAAACTAGGTCAAATGTGCAGGAAGATTATATTCTACAGAAATTTAACCATTGGAAATTCAAGTCTCTCGTCTGGCTGGTAATATGCTATTTGCTATCACATCAAACACATGTACACTTTCTTTATTCTTCTAATGGTGCCATTATTTTATACCAACATATGAATTAGAGTTTCCTCTACAAAACAAAAATCTCCAGGTTCCTACACAAAATAGTGTTGAAAATATAACTTCACAGTAAAAGCATGCAATGTTCTTATAATCAAGTCATATAACAAATGAAGAGCTTAATTACAAAGTGACGTAAATCCAAACTTGATGGTTTTTCAGTTTTTTTCTTTCATAAGCAAGTTGATAGGTTCTCTCCACGTATAGTAAATGTTTTAAGCCGCAATACGTAGTATACCCCATATGAACAGGGATGTAAAATTAGTACATTATGCAACGAGCCTATAATGGCAATAATTAAGACACGCTTCGCTCGTTTTATAATTTTCTTACGAGTGTCTTAATTACCATTATAGGCGAGTTGCATGCGACTGTTTATGTTCGATGATAATTATAACTATTTTATATTCGAACATAAATATTCATAAATATCTGTCGTGTTTTGGCCAGTTTTATGTACTGAACAGAGCGCATGGGACACAGAGAATACCATGGCCTCCTCAAATACCCCACTATGACTACTTATAGAAGCCACGCAGTGAAATTTAAAATAGAAGGCCGTGGAAGTCAGCGCAGGTGCGATGCTATCCTTACCTAATTGGTCACACAACTGTTCCTTGAGCTCTGATTGGTGGGAGAAACTGTTTCATAATGAAAAATAGTGTTATAATGACCCTCATTATGATACAGTTTCCTGACTTATAATATTTACATTTCGGCATCGTCGAACATAAACTAAGTTTATTTGCAAAGTGACGTAACTCCAACGTGTATTTATTTCCAATGTGTCTTATCCATGTTGGCCAATCCGAGAGCTCTCTGGACATCACGTGATATAACTTTGAAGAATATGTAGAGCATCAGTTTGGGTTTGTTGTGTTAAAATCATTTAAATGTTCATAAATGTCACTCACGGCGTAGGTCAATATATGATTTGTTTCCAAAACGCCTTAACTCGAACTTACAGGAGACGATTACCACCATTTTCATTGATAGGAGATTTTTAAAACACAGTGTCAGGATGTGCATAAAAGTAATGAATGAAATGACATTATATTCATAATCATATCTGCATTTATTTATACGAAGAAACAAAAACACGATTTCTGAAGTTTTGCATTTCATGGATTTACGTCACTTTGGAAATAAGCTCTTCAATGTCTTAAAATATTCAATAGACCGATAGAGAATAGGCTACACCATTTCCTTCAGAGAATCCTACAGTTTTCTTTAAACAAAAAGCATTAAAAAGCATATTTGACCCCCGCCTCTTTCCAGGCTGACTTCCCTTAACAAAAAGAGTTACATGTTTGTTGTTGTTGATTCATTTAAGGGCTATGCAGCATCATGTTCATGTAGCCTCGTGTACTTCGGTGTGTGCGAATTTTTTCTGATAACCTCGGTGTATTAGTAGTGTATTGCATACCTAAGCCACACGAAAAGACTAATGTTTTAAAACAATGAAATGTTAATATTTTTATTTTTGCTTATTTACCTTTTTATTTATTCATTCATTCATTTATACATTTATTTATTCATTCATTCATTTACTTATTTATTTATTAATTTATTCATTCATTAATTTATTTATTTAAAATAAATTTATTTATTTTATTATCATTTATTCATCTATTTATTTATTTATTTATTTTTATTTATTCATTCATTCACTTATTCTATCCTTTATTAATTCATTAATGTATGTATTTAAGTATCTACTCATTCATTTATTTATTTATTTATTTATTCATTCATTCATTCACTTATTCTTTCCTTTATTAATTCATTAATGTATGTATTTATGTATCTACTCATTCATTTATTTATTCATTCATTCACTTATTCTTTCCTTTATTGATTCATTAATGTATGTATTTATGTATCTACTAATTCATTCATTTATTTATTCATTCATTCACTTAATCTTTCCTTTATTAATTCAATAATGTATGTATTTATGTATCTACTCATTCATTCATTTATTTATTCATTCACTTATTCTTTCCTTTATTGATTCATTAATGTATGTATTTATGTATCTTCTCATTCATTCATTCATTTATTTATTAATTCATTCACTTATTCTTTCCTTTATTAATTCATTAATATATGTATTTATGTATCTACTCATTCATTCATTTATTTATTCATTCATTTATTTATTCATTCATTCGCTTATTCTTTCCTTTATTAATTCATTAATGTATGTATTTATGTATCTACTCATTCATTCATTTATTTATTCATTCATTTATTTATTCATTCATTCACTTATTCTTTCCTTTATTAATTCATTAATGTATATATTTATGTATCTACTCATTCATTCATTTATTTATTCATTCATTCACTTATTCTTTCCTTTATTAATTCATTAATGTATGTATTTATGTATCTACTCATTCATTCATTTATTTATTCATTCACTTATTATTTCCTTTATTAATTCATTAATGTACGTATTCATGTATCTACTCATTCATTTATTTATTTATTCATTCATTCACTTATTCTTTCCTTTATTAATTCATTAATGTATGTATTTATGTATCTACTCATTCATTCATTTATTTATTCATTCATTCACTTATTCTTTCCTTTATTAATTCACTAATGTATGTATTTATGTATCTACTCATTCGTTAATTAATTTATTTATTCATTCATTCATTCATTCACTTACGCTTTCCTTTATTAATTCATTAATGTATGTATTTATGTATCTACTCATTCGTTCATTTATTTATTCATTCATTCATTCATTCGCTTATTCTTTCCTTTATTAATTCATTAATGTATGTATTTATGTATCTACTCATTCGTTCATTTATTTATTCATTCATTCATTCATTCATTCGCTTATTCTTTCCTTTATTAATTCATTAATGTATGTATTTATGTATCTACTCATTCATTCATTTATTTATTCATTCATTCACTTATTATTTCCTTTAATAATTCATTAATGTATGTATTTATGTATCTATTCATTCATTCATTTATTTATTTATTCATTCATTCACTTATTCTTTCCTTTATTAATTCATTAATGTATGCATTTATGTATCTACTCATTCATTCATTTATGTATTCATTCATTCATTCACTTATTCTTTCCTTTATTAATTCATTAATGTATGCATTTATGTATCTACTCATTCATTAATTAATTTATTTATTTATTTATTGAATTATTAATATTTTATTTATTTGTATATATTTTTTATTTGGTTATTTATTTTTCAGCAGAGGAATGCCATCCTTAATCTTCATAAACGCTGGACCCAGGGAGTTGTGCCGTATGTTATTTCTGCTTCTTACAGTAAGTGATATTCATTTCAAACCTAGAGACCATGTCCTATCTTGTTGTTGTTGTTCAATTTGGCGGATTGCGATGTATTTGGTTGTGTGTAGGATTTGTCTGATAATCTGTGTTATTGTGGTGTCTGTATTCGTGTGTATATTTGTGAATTGGGGATAGGAATTGGAAGGAGGCGGCCATGACCAACCCAGCATTCGCCAGGAGTAGAAGTGGGGAAACCAACGAAAGCCACTTCCAGGATGGCTGAGGTGGGAATTAAACCCTTCTCTTCACAATGTTGCCTCGCGAGGTTGAGTGAACCCCGTTCCAGCCCTCAGACAAGAATTAAAATGTCTTGGTAGAGCTGGGAATCGAATCCGGCCTCCCGGGTGACAGCCAAGAACGCTACCCGCTTAAGCACGAGATCGTTTATATCCATATTACCTAGGTAATAATGTATACCTTGAACTACGTACTACTACTACTAGTAGTAGTATATCAACTTTTTACAGTTGCAATACAGCTTTTATTTCGGTACATGACTCACAGTTAAGAATTAATTCATAGCTTCACTAATATGTAAGATAGAATTATGAAAACATATAAAGTTATAGTCAATACATAGGGCTTTTATTTCATATATAAAAGCGAACAGTATATAAAGTATTTCGTGATTTATTGATAGGACAATGTTTGTGAATTTTAAACGTCATGAATCACAAAAAACACGATTTAACAAGAAATACCAGTCTGAATAAAATGCTTTTTCTTTCATATAAAAATAACACATGAATACCGAGGCTGAACCACCATCAATGTTATATTTTGTCAATAGTATGGTTGTTTTAAAATATTTAATTTGTCTTTCAAAAATAGTTTCTTGTTAAATTTTTCAAGTAGACTATATCTTAATTATTAGCCTATTTTCATTTATGAAAAATAGGCTTATGAGATCACCTTTTGTCCGTGTGTCTGTGTGTGCGTGTGTGATTCGTGTGCGTGTGCGCGCGTGTGTGTGTGTGTGTGTGTGTGTGTGTGTGTCCCTAATAACTTCTATGAAACTCGGTAAGGTCATAGCACTATTTCGGCTGACCCCGACCGTGCCCTTCAAATTTTATTAAGTCTCACCAATCCAACATGGCGGCTGTGCGTAATATTTCACCAGCATTCAATATATCCGTAACTATCACCGATATCACCCTGAAATTTTGTACGGTGATAAACAGCACTACTAGAAGTTCACCAATGAGACATTCAAAAACCTGGTAGCTACAAAACCAAGATGGCGGCCAAGCGAAGTTGAGACTTTTAAATAGACTTTTCTAGCGATTTAACCATCCAAACGTAATAAAACTTGGTACAGCAAATGTTCATACGCATTCAAATGCACTGGCATCTAATTTAGTTCAATTGTTTACATAACCTCAAAATGGCGGCTGTGCGAAATATATCACTGGCATTCTATATCTCCGAAACAATTACTGATATCATCCTGAAATTTTGCACGGTGATAAAGGCCACTGCTACAAGTTTATCTATGTACCTTTCAGAAAGTACAAAACGAGCTTAGCGGCCAAGCGAATTTCAAACATTTTATTAGACTTTACTCGCGTTTTAACCATCTGAGCGCAGTGAAATGTGGTACAATAAATGATTCTACACATTGTAATGCACTGGCATCTAATTTAGTTCAATTGTTTATATAACCTCAAGATGGCGGCTGTGCGAAATTTTAAAATTAAGTTTTCTTTTCTCGTGTCGTACTCATGCGATTGAAGTGAAAGTTTGAATAATGAAGCTACGCAATAATTTTCCTTTAATGGTACATAACTCCAAGGTCTGTACATATAAAAATCCAAAATGGCGACCACCCAAAATATTTAGACGGTTATCAATATATTCGATCTTTTACAGCAATCAAACTGATTTTTTATGTTCATAGAGGCTATAAACATAAGTTCACCTATAGGACTTTCAGTAACCTGGTGAGCACAAATCCAACATGGCGGTGACGCGAAGTATAAATAATTAAAATGGACGTTTCTAGCGATTTAACCATCCAAGTGCAGTGAAACTTTGTACGTTAAATGCTTATACAAATGGTAATCCACTGGAATCTAATTTATTTCAATTGTTTTCATAACCAAAAGATGGCAGCTATGCGAAATTTTAAAACCTCGTTTTTACTTCTTGTGTCCTGATCATGTGATTGAAGTTTGAATACCACGCGTACACAATAATCTTCATGTAATAGTACATAAATATAAATCCGACATGGCGACCATCCGAAATATTTAGACGGTTCTCAATATCTACGAATGTATTACAACAATCAAACTGAAACTTTGTATGTTGATAGAGGCAATTAATATGTGTAGGATATATGAAAATAGGCTGTATAGTTCTTCACGGAACTTCTTGTTTTTTAATATAATTTCATGAATTAGGTTCATCCTCCGTGTTCTTGCGTTTTCTTCACAGGAAAAGAGAATCATTTCATTCAGGCTGGTATTTCTTGTTAAATCGTGTTTTTTGTGATTCATGACGTTTAAAACTCAAAAATATTTTCCTATCATTAAATCGCGCATTACTTGTATACTGTTCGTATTTATATATGAAATAAAAGCCCTATGTATTGACTATAACTTAGTAAGTTTTCATAATTCTATGTTACATATATTGTTAACTGTGTGCGAAAACTCCCACTCGCGGTGTATGAGCCCCTTAACCATAATTTACATATTTTACAAACATTAACAAACTATACTGTTAGGGGTTGGAATTTATTTAGTTCCCTAACTGTGTGTTGATTATGGGGTAAATACCGCCCGCGATGATTGGAATTTACTTGACGGCTTAATCAATTATTGGGGTTGAGATCTTTAGGTGCTTGGCGACTTTAGTAACTTACTGGGGGTTGAAAAGGTCCCTAGCCACTAATTACTAATTAGTCTGGTTCCCTTAATAAATGTGGGAGCTAATGAATTACGAGTAAAAGAGCTGTTTAGTCAAAGAAGTACTGAGTGGGCGACCTTGCTGGTCTGCCAGGTCTGTTTGGAATGTTGTAATTAGATAGTTGAAGCTGTTGCTTTCCTTGTGAGATTTGGGGTGAAGCGTGCTGGGTAGGGGGCTGATAGGGGTAGGTGTATTCGTAGTTGTACCCTGTGGGGACCTCAGGGTATAACAATACGATGAGATATTTACAGTAAAACTATTTTCTTCTATGACCCTTCACTATTATCTAGAAATAGGACAGGTGCATTGTTGAGCCTTCAGAGAAGTTGCTGCGATGTTGCAAGTCTTCAAAATCGCATCCATTTGTGCCGCAATGTGAATGTAGATGGGCAGCTTCAGTATCGTCAGATGTTTCCAAACTGAGTAATCAGAGGTTGTTTGTCTATGTTTCGAGGAGGTCCGTACATATATCAGGTTTTATTATAGTAGTAGTAGTATGGATTCCCTTTCGCTATGCATATATTGTATTCAGTACTCTTTTATTTTATCTCCATGAGCTATATTTGTCTCTTTCTCTCTCTCCAGATAAGCACGAACGCAGTGTGATCGCAGCTGCCTTCCTGGACTACCATCGTGGAACCTGTCTGAGATTTATACCGCGGACCACACAACAGGACTATATCTACTTGTTAAAAGGAGCCGGGTAAAATTTAGCTCTTTCATTCCTACAACAGTATGATACTGTACCATGAGGTTTCTTTACAGCCATCCTGCAAAGTAAGACTTACATTTTAAGGCAGCTCCAGATCAAACAAAAACGTATCCCTTAAGTCAATTGTGAAGCAATATTACTAACAATAATAATAATAATAATAATAATAATTGACCCATGTGGTGTTTGTTTGTAGATGTAGCAGTGAAGTGGGTCGTAGAAGCTCTGGACAACACATCTCTCTAGGGCCAGGCTGTCTCTACAAGGGGATTGTGATACACGAGCTGATGCACGCCGTGGGGTTCTGGCACGAGCAAAGCCGAGCAGACCGTGATAACTACGTGTCCATACTGTGGGGTAACATACGAGGAGGTGATGAAACCCTTCCAATTAGCCTATCTACCCCAACTAGGAGCAACATGCATGCATGAACAAGACTATCGCTTTCACTGCCCATCTAGAGTTACTGTTATTATGTGAAGTTTAGAAACCATTCTTTCAGTGTTTCTTATTCAAACTATCAATTTTTACTTTTCAGTCGGTCGATCGATATCCGACCTCTGTCAAGAAAATGTGTAACTACTCCTTACATAGCTAATAATGTTGAATATATTCTGAGGCTGTAAAAGCAAAGTGGTGTATGTTATCGATTCTGGAACTTTCTCATTAATATTGTAAGACATTTAAGTCACTTGCCATAGTGTAGACATAAGTCCATATATTCTTGCAACTGGTCTTAAGAGTGGTATAGGACTCTACAATGCTGCCTGCCTCAGGCCTTGGTTTGTTGAGAATAGGCACATAGTGGATCCTCCTCAATAAAATGTTCCCCAATTATTCCTTCCCATATGCATTCATCGCCTCGTCTAATCGTTATGATTTTGGATTCACTTCGTTTAGTAACACGAATAGTGGGGATCCTTCTAGAAACATATGTTCGTTCAAGTTCGCCGGATTATTTGCCATTATTTCTATGGTCTCTATAATGTCTAGAGTTTTCCCCTTCACCTTGTGGTGTAGAATCTTGAGATCTTTTTCTGGTTGGTTGGTTGGTTCTTAAGTTTAGGGGCTGTGATAACGCGGTCATGTAGCCCCGTGTACTTTGGGTGTGTGTAGAATCTGCCTGATAACCGGTGTTCATTGTGATGACTGTATTAGTGTGTGTTATCTGTTTTTTAATTCAAGTAAGGACTGCAGACTTTTGAATTTTTCGAATTGTTCCTACTTTTGCCGCCAAACGGCACCGTCAACGACTACTAGTTCAGAACTTAACTACCAGACGCCACCACAGTCAGCTCTTGGCAACGAACGTAGGAACCTAAGAGCTTTGTTTACATTCTTAACCTATACAATTTTGCTTCACACAGGTGTAATTAGTGGAAGGTTCTTTAACTTGCCATAAATCTATGATATGGGACCGCCGGCTTTACGTCCCCTCCCAAGGAAGGCATAAGTTACTGATGGATTTTAACGCTCTTAAAAAATCCGACGACTTCGGCCGGATTTGAACCCGCGATCTTGGGCATAGAAGCTCAGCATGCTACCAACTATGCCACCGAAGCCGCTGATCTTTTTCTATATTGGCAAAGTGATGGTTATTGTGATACACGTGTATGCATATAGCTAAGTGTTTGTTGTGTTTGATTGCAGTCCTGTGTCCTTTGTAACGTGTTTCGAAGCTTCGAAACCATCCACGCCCCGATCCGTAGAATGTCAGATTTCCTCTTTGTCACTTCTGTGATGTCAACCCCCCTTCGAGTAGTCCCCACCCGGAGATACGAACGGGATATGCTAATGCCTTCGAGGTCAGAAGAGATCAAGACTTGACCAAGATAGGTCGACAGGATAAATGAAAGAGAGATCCTGGCACAAGTAAGTGGAAGCAATCCCAGACTCAGCTGGGGTTCCGTGGTCGCCAACCCTCTCTCTTTACTTGTGAGCCCGTGATGAGTGCAGGATTCTGATGGAAACTCTGCTCCGACGTCGTACTCGCCTCCGGGCAGTAGGTCAAGTCTTTATCTACTGTTTTATTCCCACAATCGAGGTGTAGACTCGGAGAATCTCTCGCGCACTCTCACGTTTGCCACAATGTTACTGTCTGCACATAATTGAATTAAATTAAATTAGATATATGGTAATGCCTAGTGCAGTACCGTATTCTAAAACTTCAGTGCAAAATTAACTTACACACGAGATATCGTAGCGCAAAATTGATTACAAAATTAAGTCAAATTAGTTCAGGATACGGTATTAGGCTTGAGTACGTAACTTAACGACTTATTCTGTTCGCTAACTTAGATTCAAGATTTGAAATATATTTAGAAAGTATATGTTACATACTAACGAGCTAACTTCAAAACTCCAGTGGGTTCAGGATTATAAACTCGTCTATCCCACAGAGCTAGTGGAAGTCTTCGAAATTGACACCACTTTGACTTGCATGTCAACGATACCGTGCCAGTACCTGAAACCAGACTTAAATTTCTTGGCAGCGAAGGAAATCTAACCTGAGGAGGTAGCTAATTATGCTAACCACCAGCACGTGATACTGTAGGCCTAGTTGCAATTAGAATTGCGGCCTCCTCTGTTTCAATACCTTTCACCTTCATGGTCTGCCTATGCTTTTCTTCCCTCTATAGCCGAGTTCATTAGTCTTTCAGGTAATCTCTCCTCGCACATTAGCACCCCATGGCATCATCTATGCAGCAACCAAAATACAT
Organism: Meconema thalassinum; assembly: GCA_946902985.2. Taxonomy (NCBI): domain Eukaryota; kingdom Metazoa; phylum Arthropoda; class Insecta; order Orthoptera; family Tettigoniidae; genus Meconema; species Meconema thalassinum. The sequence continues at coordinate 171,148,917 of OX336396.1, forward strand.
CATAATCCTCATTCATAATTAACACTTTATATCATTATTAGTACCCTCCTGTGATTGCTTCCTTCAAAATGCCCAAGAAACATTCGTGTGGGAGATGACAGCAAGAGTACATGAAATTCATTTAGTATCTCCTATGTTTTTCCCTATCGACATCACTTTCATGTCATATCTTATCATACATTTCTGTTCAGTTCTAACATGTTAGCTTGTAGGCTCTCAACGAAGTATTTTATTACAACCAAATCATCAGCGTCAAGTTACCAATGTACCGGCATGTCTTTTAATAAATCATACGCAAAAATAAATTAGCACAACGGGGCGAAATTACAAACTTGTCTCAAACCTGTAACTAATTTAAACCACTAACTCACCCAACCATAAACTATTATAGCGACTTTATATTCAACATTAAACTTTTGATTCCCAGATTCCCTACTATTTTTTCCTCGATTTGGCTATAGACTATTTCTTTTTTGATGTGTAACATCTTTCCTCTCGGTTGGTGGATATTTTTTGTGGGAGTGATTTTGAAAAAGTGACGGAGATATGTAACAGGAAACAATGAGCGCGCGCGGTGGCGGAGATTGGCACAACGACGTACTGTCGGCCAGTTCGCGGTGGCGGAAATTGGTACCAAGACGTACTGTCAGCCAACATAGTTTTGCCTCGGTTGCTGGATATTTTTTGGGGGAGTGATTTTGGAAAAGGGACGGAAATGTGTAACAGGAAACCGGGGAAGCGCCCGATATTTGATTCGACCAATGAGCGCGCGCGGTGGCGGAGAGATGGCTGTGAGATGAAGCCAACCCATTTTTCGTGAGATGACGCCCCCTTAATTTAATCAAAGGACCCAAAACTAATAGGTCATCGGCTTTTAAATATCTCGCGAACCAATAATGCTAGGGACTTGTATGAGGTGTCCCAGGACTCAGGGTGACGCCCCCTGTTTGTCTATCCCCCTCTTATTTTACCAAAGGACCCAAAACTAATAGGTCATCGGCTTTTTAATGTCTCGCGAACCAATAATGCTAGGGACTTGTATGAGGTGTCCTTGGAGTCGGGGTGACCCCCCCCCCCCCCCCCCCGACAGTTTTTATATCCCTTTCTTATTTTACCAAAGGACCCAAAACTAATAGGACATCGGTTTTTAATATCTCACGAACCAATAATGCTAGGGACTTGTATGAGGTTTCCTAGGACTCGGGGTGACACCCCCAATTTTCCTATAGCCCCCTTAATTTAACCAAGGGACCCAAAACTAATAGATCATCGGCTTTTTAATATCTCGCGAACCAATAATGCTAGGGACTTGTTTGAGATGTCCTAGAAGTCGGGGTGACGCCCCCCGTTTTTCTATCCCCCTCTTAATTTAACCAAAGGACCCAAAACTAAAGATACATCGGCTTTTTAATATTTCGGGAACCAATAATGGAATGGACTTGTATGAGGTGTTGTAGGAAAAAATAGGCTTATGAGATCACCTTATGTCCGTGTGTCTGTCTGTGTGTGTGTGTGTGTGTGTGTGTGTGTGTGTGTGTGTGTGCGTATGTGTGTGATTCGTGTGAGTGTCCCCGCCTAATAAAATCTAAACGGCTGGAGCGATTTCAATGAAACTCGGTAAGTTCATAGCACTATTCCGGACGACCCCGACCGTGCCCTTCAAATTTTCTTACGTCTCACCAATACAACATGGCGGCTGTGCGAAATATTTCACCAGCATTTAATATCTCCGAAACTATTACCGATATCACCCTGGAATTTTGTATGGTGATCAAGTAAACTACTATACGTTTACATATGTGACTTTTGAAATCCTGGTAAATACAAAACCAACATGGCGGCCAAGCGAAGTTGTGACTTTTAAATAGATGTTTCTCGCGATTTAATCAACCAAACGCAATGAAACTTGGTACAGTATATGTTTATACACATTGTAATGCACCGACATCCAACTTCCTTCAATTGTTTGCATAACCTCAAGATGGTGGCTATGCGAAATATTTCACCGGCATCCTATACCTCTGAAACTATTACCGGTATCACCCTGAAATCTTGTACGGATATAAAGGGCACTACTGGAAGTTCATCTATGAGACTTTAAAACACCGGTTAACTACAAAACAAACATGGCGGCCAAGCGAAGTTGAAAGTTTTAAATAGACTTTTCTCGCGATTTAATCATCCAAACGCAATGAAACTTGGTACAGCAAATCTTTATACACATTGTAATGCACTGGTATCTAATTTAGTTCAATTGTTTACATAACCTCAAGATGGCGGCTGTGCGAATTTTAAAATTTAGTTTTTATTTCTTGTGTCGTAATCATGCGATCGATGTGAAAGTTTTAATAATGAATCTACGTAATAATTTTCCTTTAATTATACACGACTCTATGGCCTATATACAGTATATAACAATCCAACATGGCGACCATCCGAAATATTTAGACGGCTCTCAATATCTACGAATCTAAGTTCACCTATAGGACTTTCAATAACCTGGTGATCACAAATCCAACATGGCGGCGACGCGAAATATAGATATTCACATGGACGTTTCTCGCAATTTAACCATCCGAGTGCAGTGAAACTTGGTACAGTAAATTCTTATACAAATGTTGATCCACTGGCATCTAATTTATTTCAATTGTTTCCGTAACCACAAGATGGCAGCTGTGCGAAATTTTAAAATCTCGCTTTTACTTCGTGTGTCCTAATCATGCGATTGAAGTTTGAATACTACATATACACAATAATCTTCATGTAACAGTACATAACTCTAAGACCTACATATATAAAAATCCAACATGGCCACCATTCGAAATATTTAGTCGGTTCTCAATATCTACGAATCTATTACAGCAATCGAACTGAAATTTTGTATGTAGAAAGTGGCAATTAACATAAGTAGGATATGAAAATAGGCTTTAGTTCTTCAAGGAACTGCTTGTTTTTCATGATTTTGAGATTTGCAGAGATGGGTAAATCCAGGGCAAAATAAATGCGAAATTATCGACAAAAGAAACGTGAGAAAAAAATAAAACTGGAGGAGTACAGCCAAAAAAAAAATGACTTCACATATATTTCATCTCAATTTCATAGTAGGATAACATGTCAGATGTTACACATCATATGCGACTACTATAAGGCCCGTTTTTTATTTTAGTCGGTTTACCCTCCAGGTTGGCTTTTTCCTCGGACACAGCGAGGGATCCCACCATTACTGCCGCCAGGGCAGTGTCTTGGAGCTTGAAACACCTGGTCGGGGGATACAACTGTAGAGGTGGGACGCGCACCTCGCCCAGGCAGCCTCACCTACAAAGCGAACAGGGGCTCAATGAGGGATGAGAAGGGAGGGAAAGATTAGGAGGCATAGGCAAGGAAGAGGGAAGGAGGCGGCCGTGGCCTTACGGTGGGAACCATCCCGACATTTGTCCGGAGACAAAGGTGGAAACCACGGAAAAACACTTCAAGGATGGCTGAAGTGGGAATCGAACCCCCCTCGACTCATTTGGACCACCCGAGGCTGAGTAGACCCCGTTCTAGTCCTCAGGCCACTTTTCAAATTTAGTGGCAGAGCCAGGGATCAAACCGCGGACCTCAGGGGTGGCAGCTAAGCATGCTGACCACTACACCACGGAGGCGACACTAATACGAAGGAAAAATAATAGTGATCAGTATCGTTTGCGGGATGTGCTTGCAGTGCATTACTGTAGTACCATACGGGAGGAAGGCAGAGAAATATCGACCTTCCTGCCAACACGCGTTTGTAGGGTTGCAGCAAACGACATTGAAAGGGGCTGCTGAATCACCTGGTATATAGAGAGAATTTGTCTGATAACCTGTGTTATTGTGGTGTCTGTATTAGAGAGAGAGAGAGTGTGTGTGTTTGAAATTGACGTGAGGATTGAGATGGAGGCGACCGTGGCTTTAAGTGAGAAACCATCCCGGCATTTGCCTGGAGTAGGAGTGGTAAACCACGGAAAACCACTTCGAGGTGGGAATCGAACCCGCCTCTTCTTAGTTTTGCCTCAAGATGTTGAGTATACCCCGCTCCAGCCCTCAGATCAGAATTGAATTTCTTGGCAGAACCGGGAATCGAACTGGGAGCTCGAGGGCGACAGCTGCACGACGAGGTGGTCTATATTTTTAGTAACACACTTCTATAACAAATCTGCATATTGTATGGAATTGATTAGGTATGTTATCGCATATACTACACCGTAAGAAACTTTCTTACTCAAATACCAACCCTGATGCTAATGATAAAGACTATACGCCGTTTTCCTTCATTTTTTCAGGAATGGAGTACAATTTCCGTAAATACAGCTGGAATGAAATACAGGACTTAGGAACGCTGTACGATACCGGTAAGTGTGCATCTCAATACCACCAGTTTACCGTAGAGTAGAAAATCCGGGCTAATGTGGCACAAGAGTAGCTCAGATACGATTGTTCCACACGCTTACCTTGAGAGAATATCCTCTTCCCCACTATTTCAACCCCTTATTTTATTATTCCTATTTCTACACTGTCAGTGTTGAGGTGAGGTGATATTCCATTAAGCTCGGATGCTCTTCCTGACACCAACCTCACGAGAAAATGAAACATGAAATTAATTAAGATGACGAAATAGGGCGAGGAGTTGGAAGCCAACTAGAAGGTACAATCTCAGCATTTGACTGGAGTAAAAAATAGAAAACCAAGGAAAACCATTTCAAGGACGGCCGACGATTGGGTTAGAACCCAATCGTTTTCCGGGTTTGGAGAAATTCTGGCTCCATGACTTTATTCTAATAGATTTCTCTGTCATACACAAATGTACTGTAAAAGGTATTACCTACATTTCAAGGCAACGTTCAGCGTGCAACGTATGATTTTAGGTATAACGAAGATACAGTATTAAAAAAAACTAGTAAATTTGTATTCAGAGTTATGTTTACGCCACGTGGTTTGGTTGTTAGTATAAATAGTTGTCAGCGTGGAGGTCCGAGTTTGATCCATCTCTGCCAAACATTTAATTCTGGTTTTTGAGCTCTGTTTTTCCCCCGAAAACCTTTAAATTTATCACCCTTTCCTCGAAATCCTATTCTATTTAGTATATCTTCTGTATTAATTCCAACTTCTTGGAGATCCTTTCTTGTTTCTCCAACCCATTTTGTGGTGAATTTCAACTTGGTAATGTCAACCTACTGTTGTCCATTATTATTATTATAATTATTATTATTATTATTATTTTCTAGAAGGTAGTCAGTAATGTAATGACTTGTCTAAATGAATTAAATGATTGATATTTCTCCTTCAAGGTTCGGTAATGCATTACGGGATGTATGCATTTTCCAAAGATCGTAGTACACCAACGATAATCCCAAGACAGTCCGGTGTGGAGCTTGGACAGAGGGTAGGATTCAGCAAGGTAAACATGTTACTCATAAAAGTGATTCACAGTATAGCTTCTCTTCAGGCGAACATACAGACGTGACTAGATAATGACATTAAGCACTCATTTTCCCCCATTATTACCCATTTGTAATCTTGATTAAGGACACGTCCAGAAAGTAATTTCCATTGGTAATAAAAACAAAACTAGTGCAGATACAGACCAACTATTTATTGTAAAACTAACTACAAATCGTTAACCTTCTTTCCACAGAGCTCCCAACATTTTGTAAGCACTTGTCAAAGCGTGGCACAAGTTTTTGTCTACCTCCTTAGCAACACATTGTCAGCCATGAAATTTACGAGAAAGTTCCCAGGAAGAACAGTTAGTGTAAACCTACGGTTTCCCTTGTCGCGTTCTTCAACTGCATGGGTCAAGTCTTCATTAACTGGACGCCCACATCACGCACTTGATCACGTCGGATCGGTTCAAGTGTATACTGCGATACGTACTGTACGTATCTAGGGGATTTTTATTGTACCGGTAGTCGATGACGTCATGGATGACGTAAGGACGTTGATGTTCGTTTGTTTGATGTTGCGACTTGAATTTCCGCCATATTATTCAGCTGTATGGGATTTCAAGTAGTTGCATGCGGATGCAGTCACATGTGTTCAAGTCCAAGGTTTTGTCGTAAGTTACGAATGTTCATAAATTACTTTTAGTTGTTCAATTTAATTAAAAAGTTGCACTGTGCTCTTGTAAAGTCATGGTGAGACAAAGCTATTGGCCGCTACTAGGTTAGACCACTGTCTGGACGAAATCATTGGCCCCTATTAAGTTAGACCTCTGTCTGGGTGAAACTATTAGTCGCTACTAGGTTAGACCTCTGTCTGGGCGAAACTATTAGTCGTTACTAGGTTAGACCTCTGTCAGGGTGAAACTATTAGTCGCTACTACTGTAGATTAGACGAACGTCTGAACGAAACCATTAGTCGCTACTAAATTAGACGACTGTCTGAACGAAAATTACTGCTTATATTACAAGCAAGAGGTCAAGCCTCCGTGGCGTAGGCGGCAGCACACCGGCCTCTCACCGTTGGGTCCGTGGTTCAAATCCCGGTCACTCCATGTGAGATCTGTGCTGGACAAAACGGAGGCAGACAGGTTTTTCTCCGGGTACTCCGGTTTTCCCTGTCAAAATTTCATTCCAGCAACACTCTCCACTATCATTTCATTTCGTCAATCATTTAATCATTGCCCCAGAGGAGTGCGTCAGGCCTCGGCAGCCGGCACAGTCCATATCCTCGCCGCTAGATGGGGGCTTCATTCATTCCATTCCTAACCCGGTCGGAGACTGGAAGCAGGCTGTGGATTTTCATTTCATTACAAGCAAGAGGGTCTGAGGAGTAAGCCCCATATTATACGGAGCAGAGACGTGGGCTACAACGACGTCACCATGTAATAAACTGGATGTGACGGAAATGAAGATGCTTAGATGGACGAGAGGTGTCACTAGGAAGGACCGCATCAAAAATGAGACAGTCAGAAGAACTGTTAAAGTTGCAGAAGCATCAATGAAAATCCAGGAGAAAAGACTGTTGTGGTATGGGCATATTATGCGAAGGGAGGGAAGGGACTAATGGATCTGGTTGTAGATGGCAGGGGCGTAAAACTCCTCGCAAACTTGGGGGGGTCAAATTTATAAACTGTAGTTGCCTAGCGTAGCACTAATTCTAACGACATGCACATCATTGCTTTTTGAACCATCTCGGCGCAACGTAGGGCACATGCGTAGGGTGTGCTTAAAACGCGAGATGCGCGACTGAAAAGTCATGTTATTTTCCCTTGTTTATTTCAAGAAACCTCGCGCGCGCTGTTGTTTTCGGGCAGGAGTAATGATTTTGTGAGTCCCAGTATCTTACCTCAGTTTTAAACCAGGGCTAAGAAATAATAGTTCGAAATTGCACCTTTTCGGATCGTCGTGGTAAGTGGACAAAGCTCAAAGGGCCTCGGCTCCCGGCTCAGTTAACGCCTCTGCGGGAAACGGGAGAGGGGGCAAAAACAGACTGTTCGTTCAGTAGAATAAAGATATTACGACTAAGCAAGGCAAGATCGCTTTTCCCATTTTCCGCCTAACATACCGTAGTATTAAATCGTTTATAGAATCAGGATGTCTACTGTAAAAATTAGTTGCTTTATAGCTACCTTTTAGTTACCTACTAATTCATGATGCGTCATCAAGAAAAGAAGCTCATCAAGCGGTGGAAAAGAAATGAACTGTGCTTAAAATGGTAATATAAAAATTAAATAATAAATAAATAATAGAAATTTAATATCAATGAGTTGTTACTACTAATATGTCATCTGGTATACAAGAAGTTGTTATGATTACCAAGAGGTTGCTCTGCTCTTGGCCGTTTGACGAGATTTCCTTTGTCCCAGCGGTAGAGAACGAAGAAAAATCGCGATTTATACAATCGGTGTCAATTTTAGTAGTTTGACGGAGATTTCCATTGTCCGTGTGGTCGGGCACGGGGAACTATAGCTTTCTTACGCAATCGGCGGCGAATTTTTGTTACCTCTTACTATCCAGACTTTGAAATTAGCTACTTTTTGTTACCTGTTTGTAAAATTAGTTATTTTTTCGTTACTTTCGTTACCGGTAGAATCCCTGAGAATACGTTCTGGTTATTTTCCTTTTATTCTTTTACGTGTAGGCTACTTAAAAATGTTGGCTTGCACCTAAAACTTGCGAGGGAGGGGATGGACAATGCCCCCCTGACCCCACCCCCGTGTTTTACGCCCCTGGTAAATAGAACGAGAAATAGGGGCAGACCCAGAAGAAGATTGACAATATCCGAGAAGACCTGAAGGAGAAAAATTTAGAGGAAGATGATGTGTGGGACAGGAAAAAGTGGAAAAGGACGGCCAGAAACATCGACCCCGTTTGAAGCGGATAATGTGCCCTTTTAGCAAGAAATATGCCAATCACAGTATACCAGCGTAGCTCAATTCGGGATTTCCGGGGTAGCGGTAAGTTCTCCCACTCTGTGACTCACATATTTTGGATTAATCAGAGGATACACTTGAAAAATAACAACAAAATCAACTCCTATTTTAACACATTTAATTAATAAAAATTATGGCGCTACAAACAATTAAACAATTAAATTACTGACCCAATATCATCTACTTGTTCCAAATGAACAAGGAATAACATAAGAATAAAACAAATATTGTATTAAAACATATGGTTTCCATATAAACCAACAATTCCTAATTATTTTTACTTCCATAAAGCATCAACTGTAAGTTTCATATAACTCCGAGCTCTTTTGGCTCAATGCTTTCTATAATAATGGTGTCATTCTTTGTACACCTCAAATACTACTTTTTTATATTTTCTTAATCATCAAACAAAATGTATAATTGCATTTAAAATTACATGTTAATTATCTAACTCAATATTTGGGCATTTCACAGGTTTTCAGCTTTTATCATCTCTCTCTAGTTTTACAAATACATTAAGGTAATCAGGAAATTACTTGTGTACTCCAGAGTATGAAGATACTTGACACAGTCAAAAAACTATGGTCACTCCCGGAACCTAGTTGCCTTCAATTAACTCATGGAATCCTACTTCCATACAACATTACAATAGGGATTGTTATTTATCTCATATGTCTTATAAGACCATTATCACATAAAAAAAACTACGATCTGAACAGGCAAGCGGAAATATCAATCTACAAGGACCTCGGTTCAACGCCCGGGTCGTTAACAACTTTAAACACTCACGGTGTATTCATTACTCCTTACAAGACGGCCTTCAGACACCCCTCCTACTCCAAGGGTCTGACCGTGAAACTCGAGCGTTATTTATGACTATGCGGGAACCCTCCCGTCTAGCCTAAGCTAGAGCTCTCTTTAGTGCTTTTACAAACAGCTTTTCGTTCATTCTCAATTCTTTGGGGAGACCTGGCATTCTACTCCTCGTGTACATTCAACAATATTATTGGGCTCATAAACCACATTCGTAATCTTGGCATTTATTAATTATGAAAGGTCCTCATTGATTGGGGAAGAGAAATACACATTTTACGACGAATAATAAAGGGGCTTTCACAATAAGAAGATTCTGAGTTCGAATCTCTTCACATGCCTCGGGAACCATTCCCATATAGAGGACTATACAAAATGCGATTTAGGGTCAGCCTATAGCTTATAAGACCTACGCTCAATACCATACATTTGCTCCCTTTCAATACAACATACACAATGGCCTCGTGATACTACGTCACAAATAGAGGACTTACACCAATTCTCAATTCGCTACAATCAACTACCTCTCATAAGTAATTTACCAAGTACATTAACTTTTACGCATTCCTAGCGTGACATTTTATTTTAATTGCGCTCTTTTGCGCTATACTTTATTTTTAAGCCTAGCGTCATCCAAAGAACTGATAATATCATATTAACAATTGATACACATCTCAATTTTTATATTATTCTTTTCCTTTGACAATAACTTTCTCTCTTTTTAAGAACATGCATTTGAACATCATGTCTATACTTTTTATTAAGGCTCTAACGCTCTTATGTTCACATCAATTAATTTGATCTTTATTTAATATTTCCTTACTTGGTTATTATTATTATTATTTCATATCTTCATTCTTTACAAAAAGCTCAAAAGCTATTTCTTTCATATAACTCAAATTTACTTTTATTTAAATATCTTTCATGATAATTATTAATATTTCGCTTGCTCTTATGACATTCGTCAAATACACTGACATTTTATTCATATATTTCCTCTACTGGATTTATTCTTTTACATAATTATTTATAGTTTCTCCAATTTCTATTATTGTTCAGACCGCGTTCTTGTTTATTCAGTATTTATTTATTTAAACACATCCCTTTTACTCAAAAACTCCGGTGGATTTGTACACAACCATTTCCCGACACCAAAATATAATGAAATTCATTACTCACATGTTTTTAAGGTCGTCTCATGACCTTTATCCTTGTGCGGTGTTTCATTTTGGCCCACTTGTTAACTTACTCCATATTATAGAAATTCATCTCATGTACAAACACTTCTTGACACATATTCAATACACTTAACATGGACAACATTTTTAATACACTGGTGTATCCATTTAGAACACACAATAAACACTAAAAAATATTATTTTAACACACAATCTTGATAGATTTACACTTCACAACTTTTGATCACTAGGCCGTATTTTCCTAGCCTATCACACGTGACCTCTTAATCTCCCGTTTCCAAGGGTGAAATTTATTCAATGTCGGCTTCCTATCCTGCAGAATACGAAAGTCTCGAAACATCTACTTTCCCTGGAATCCTAATTCTTCGAATCCTATTCTGGGTGACCGGCTATTTCTCTAGCTTGAACGGCTTCCTTTTTAGATCAAGTTTATCGATCCTAGTGAAAGTCTGTTCGGATCGAGGTCCCCTCGATAACCTATCGATGATCGATGGATTTATTTTATAGCAGCTAATACTTCTCGAGTCTAGTGCTTTAGAATGGTTCGTCTGCTTTCTGGAGATAATGTCTATAGTCTCCGTTCTTCTTTATTTATTCGGTTCTCGCACTCCTACTTTTCTGAAATACGTTGCGAACCTTACTCTGTTTTTCCCTATTTGGGTTCTTTAAATTAGATAACTGTTTATCTTCCTGTTACGGTACTTCCGTACGTTATGATATTTTCGGTCGTCTATTTAAAGACCTATCGCCTTAAGTCCAACGTTCGAAGCCTGCTCTGACTATATTTTACGAACTTTTCACTGTAAACTTGTGTACTGTCGGACCTAAATCCTGTAATTAGGATTTTCCTAAATTTTTAACACGGCGATACTTTAATATTTCTTCTTTACAACTCCTTATGGAGGCACGCAAGTCGTTAATACTGCGACGCCTGTGGCTATCTGATATTAATTCTGCGGTGTAATACAGCGTTTCTCCCCTCAAGGAGTACTGGTAAACTGTCTTCGGTGTGAAGCAGAGTAACGCCCCACACGGCTGTCTGAATACTGATGCGTAGCAACGCCCCCCTCGGGCTGTTTGGAACTGCTTGTACTAATGCTCCAGCGTCACGTCCCCTGGACTGTTTGAAACTGCATTCTCTGATGCGTAGTAACACCCCCTCACGGGTTGTCAGAATAACTGCATGTTTGGCTTGGTGATGCCAGGAGCTTTATACTCTTTCGCTACAAAAAGATAAGACTCTAGCCCTTTCCGTGCCCAACTTTTAAAATAATGGTTGCACCATTATAAAAATTATACCTTCAAAAAGCTCGTCTTCTCAATGTTAAATAATCTCATTGCGCATAAGAATCGATCGTGCAATTCGGAGATATTAATTAATTTCTCGTCCTCAACTGTGTGGGTGTTGCTGTTCATTTGCATTCTCCCCTCTCCACAGGCCTTGGTAAATCCCCTATGACGTCTACTTGCGTTTGCAGTTTTCTCCTGTGCAATTATTAAAGGGTTTTTCTTTACACAAAAATCTCTGATTCGAAATGATTCACCGTACTGTAAGTGTTTACTTATTTTTATACTCGTAAACGGGTTAAATTTAATTATTCCTCTTCTGGCGCATAGGCGGTGTTGTCGTTTTTAAGCAAGCTCAGCTCGATTTCCGAGTCAGGCTTCCTTGTCTCACAGCCGAAATTTTCCACTCGGTTATTAATACTCATGACCCGCTCCTTCTGAATGTCAAGAGGGGTGATCTCATCTCTCGAACACCTGGCTCGCGCTGCTTGCACAATGTTAGGCTAGAATCCTGGCTTGATCTTTCTCTATGTTACATTAGAAACTGTACGTTTCTTTCATTTCTTCCCCAAATACATGGATTCGACCTCCTTGGACCCTATGGCACATGGGTTCATCTCTCCCCTCCTTAGGTAAATAAATTTTCGAAAAATGTTGAGGAAATTTATTTCAATTAATCTTATCTTTCTTTATTCGTCGAAGCCATCATAACGTTGTCCGTACCTTCCGTCTCTTTTTATTTCTTTAAAGTCGTATCCGGTAATTGTGTAGGTCGGGTATGCCCTGTCCCTACCCTTTCTTTTTCCTTTATTTGTCTGGACTTTAAGTCCCCAGAACCTCATTCTTCCTTACGGGTTTGGTCTATCCCTACCCGTTTCCTTATTTCATCATTCTCCTTTCTTAAATTGAAATTTTCTTCTTCAACAAAATCAATTATTTCTTTGATTTCCCAATACAATTTATCCAATTCGCATTCGCACTCGAATGCTTGAGCTCTATTTTCTATTTCTTCCTTATTCTTGTTTATGTCAAAAGCGGATTCATCTCTAAATGTTTCCATAACCAGGGCTTGTTCATTTGCTTCATCGAAATCTTCGGGAGGGTAATATAATTTCAAATTTGCTGAATTCATGGTCACTTCGTGATCCGTTTCACAGTGCCGAATTCTATATGCGTTATTCCTCAAATCTCTGATTATTTGATACGGTCCGTGGTACATTTTCTGGAACTTCTTGTACACACGGTTCCCTGGATCCGAAATGGCTGGTCTTTTTACTAACACCATTTCTCCTGCTAATAATGGTCGATGATACCTCTTATGCCTATTTCTTCTTTGCCTCTTGTCGGCTTGAGCTTTTAGATGCTCAAAGGCTCTTCTAATGCGTACATCTCTTCCAGGCTGAGCGTCTGCTGGCCTAGGAATTACCAGACTCCAAGGTCTTTCTGGTTGCTCATTCCGATGTAACGTTATGGGTATCTCTCCTGTGGATTCATGGATTGTATTATTTATACAAAATTCGATAATATCCAAGATATCTATCCACTTCCAATTTTCTTCGGCACAGTATATTCTACAGTATTTGGCCGTCTCCCTCATCACTCTTTCTACAGGATTTGCCTCAGGATGGCGAATACTTGACAAAATCTGACGTATTCCAAGTCTTTCTAATTCTCGTCTGAACTCTACACTGGTGAAACAACTGCCATGATCCGACAACAAATTCTCAGGTTTTCCCAGAATCGGTATCACTTTTTCTTTTAGTCGTTTTAACACCTGTTTGGTACTAGTCTTCTGTATGGGAGCAAGGACAACCATTTTAGTGAAGACATCCATAGCCACCATTATGTGTCGATTTCCTCTTCTTGCCTTTGACAAAGGTCCGAAGTTATCAATAGATATAATTTGACCTGGCCTTTCGGGCAACAATGGTATAGGCTTTTGCCTCATCAGAAATGCATTAGATTTGATCCTTTGACATAGATCACATGTCTTTAACGTGTCCCTTACAGTTTCTCTCAGTCTCGGCCATACAAATGCTTCTTTCAGCATCGAGACTGTTTTGTCGACTCCCATATGTCCGAACGATCTATGGGCTAACCATACTATTTTCCTCTGCAAAATTGCAGGTACAACAATCCTTAATTTGGTATGGTCAGAGTCTACAAACTTATATAATAATCCATTATAAAACGTGTAGTCTTGAGCTATCTTATTAGCTTCCGTGTACGCTGGTGTTCCCCTTATCAAGCTTCCCTCAAGGAAAGATATGAGCATGTTCATCCATGGATCCTCACGTTGCCGTTGACTAATGCTCCTTAACTCATTAAGAGTACGCTGATCCCTGTCTTCCAAATCTATAGCCAATACTTCCTCTTCTATGGACTCTGGCTGTCTACTTAAGTAGTCTGGAACTATATTTTCCTTTCCTGGGCAGTATTCTATCTTGACATCAAACTGTTGAATGTATAAAGCCCACCGCATCAACCTTTGACTGGATAAATCAGTCTTCATCAAAAAGGTTAAGGCTTTATGATCCGTTCTTAGAATGACCTGAAACCCATATACGATCTTCCGCCAATATTGCAGCGCGTGCAATATCGCTAACAGCTCGATTTCGCTGATCGTATAATTTTTCTCGTGTGGTTTCAGTCTCCGACTTGTGAAAGCTAGATAATTTTTCTTATCAGGGTTTTCCGGGTTTTTCCTGATATAGCATTGCCCCTATTCCAATCTGGGATGCATCGGTTTGAATTATAAATCTCTGATTAAAATCAGGATATCCTAGCTTCACGTAATTTAAGAGCATTTCCTTGGCCTCCACGAATGCTTTTTCTGTTTCCTCCGTCCATTTCCACTTGCCCCCCTTCTTCAGAAGGTCCTGTAGTGGTGCAACAGTTTTGGTGTATGATGGACAATGTCCTGAGAAGAAACCAATCAATCCCAAAAACTGGCGAACGTTCTTCACCTTCAAAGGCCTTGGAAAATCCCTTATCGATTCCAATTTGCATGGATTTGGTTTAACACCATCCTTATCAATCACATGCCCTAAAAATGTTACTTGCCTTTGACAAAAATTTGACTTCTTTAAATTTATTTTAAAATTAGCCTTCCTTAAATCTTCCAAGAGTTTCTTCAGCTTTTCTAAATGTTCCTCAATATTCTCCGAGGTAAGCAAAATATCATCCACGTATCGGATAGTGCAATCTTTCACTTCCTCTGACAGGTTTCGATCAAGCGCTCTTATTAATGCAGATCCTGCGGTCTTTAATCCAAACGGACATCTCCTAAAACAATAGGTTTGTTGGTCGAACTGAAATCCAGTCAACAAGCTGGTTTTCTCTTCCAGTTCGAGATGATGATACGAAGAAGTCATGTCAATATTTGTGAAAATCTTCTTGCCTTTGAACTTCCTCAGTATTTCTTTTATGGGTGGTGCCGAATCATTTTCTGGTATGATTTTTGCATTTAAATTTCTGGCATCTAGACACACCCTTACTGAGCCATCCGGTTTACTCACAATCACTAATGGACTAACATATGGTGTCGCCATCTTTTCTATAACACCTGCATTCATCATCTCCTGCAGTGTTTTCTTAGTTTGTGGGTAATGTTTTTCCGCAACCGGGTATGGTTTTTGTCTGAACGGTGCCCAATCATTTACTTGGAACGCATATTTAAAATTTTCAATCTTCCCTGGCTTGGAATCAAATACGTCCCTAAAATTCAATACTAATTTCTTTAACTGTTCCTTATTTTCGAGGTTAACTTTAGCTTCCTCTACTTTTCCTGACAGGTTGGTCTCGAACTCAGTTTCCAAATCATCTTCGAGTTCTATGTTCAGGACTTCAAATATCCTTTCTAGGTCCTTATAACCTTCCTCAATCACTTCTTCCATATGCCATACCTGTTCTCCTATTTTCGCATCCTGTTCCTGTAGGTTAATGTTTTGTTCATCCACATCCTCTCTTTGAATTCTAATGCAGTTTTGCGCTAGGTCTATAATGACCTTGTTCTCACGGATAAAATCAATACCTAATATGACATTATACGGTAATTGATTTACCAGCAAAAAGCACTGCGAAATTTCAGCGTTACCCATGATCAGATCGATATATACCTGAAATTTACATGTTAAAGATTTTTCAGGGATAATCCCCTTAATCTTTACACTTGATGTGGGAATCTTTAATACTCGGCCCCTTGTTTCCAGTTCATTTAGAAGGGTTTGTGTAATTAGGCTTATTGTGGATCCGGTATCAATTAATGCTCTGACCAGTAATCGTTCTATCCTTAGCATAATTATAGGTAGTTCTCTTTTAACAGGTGGGATTCCTTCCACATCCTCGTTAATTAGCTCATCTGGTCTTGTTATCCAATTCACAATTTCTACCTCCTCCCAGCTCCTGGTATGTTTCCACTTTTGACAATTTAAATTTGGAGGTTTTTTTTTATCCTGAGGGCTTCCTTTCCCCTCATTCTTTAATTGAGCTTGTAGTTCCAAGCTTTGAGCTCCGTCTAGTCGGTCGGGTGATTTCCGGTTCTTGATTGCCTCACTCCAACGGACTTTTTGCCTATCAGGTTCATCTGGTCGTTCGTTCATATAACGAAGACTTTCCTGATATCTTTCTTCTATTTCGGCCCGATATTCATCATCCCTATCCTCTGGCCTTACGTTCCTTCTGGGATAATTCTCCCATTTCTTTCTGTTTTCTTGCCTTTGATGGTTATCGTTATAGGGTCGGCTCTCTTGTTGCCTATAACCTGTATTCCTAGGATTTCTTCCTCGATATCCTCCTCTGTAATATGGCTGTATTCCTCTAGGCTCCTGGTGCCCATACTCTCGACCCAGTCCCTGAGTGTCAGTGCTAGTGGACTGATTTCTGGTCGATGGTTTTTCTCTGGTTTCCTGACTGCTGGCCATGTGTACTTGCTCAGTCTGTCTTTGATGCCGAGGAGTTACGTGCGAAGTCGTCATATCTAATTGACGTAATACACTCTCCACTTCCACAGCACTTCTGGCTTTGGATGAGATTAACAGCCTCTGAATCTCATACGGAAGTTGTCTTGCAATGGCGGCACACAGGTCGTTCTCTGCCGGAGCAATGTCGAGTTCGCGGAATTTACACAGCTGAGCGGTGAAAAATTCCGAGTATTTAGTTGGTGCATTTGTACTGTACTTCCTAGAGTACAGATCTAGCCTTAAATTCTCTTGGACGTCTGCTGCCCAATATCGTTTTAAAAATTCTTCCCTAAAGCCTTCCACCGTATCAAAGGTGTACCTGAAGCTTCTGAACCAGGTGAGACAATCACCTGCCAACAGCTTTTCAATAGCTCTCTGTCTCCGATCCTGAGGAACTTTCATTTCGTTTAAATACTCTGCAACTTCCTTTAGCCAGTATTTTGGAGTAATTGACATGTTATTACCCGTAAACTTTACTGGTCTGTCCTCATTCGATTTAATAATGTTTATTATCTGGCCATTTGTCTGATTCATGTACGGGGTTGACATCGCCATCGGATATCCTGGGTTCTTATAAGGGCTCTCCCCTCCTAAGTCCCTCTCCGTATCTGTGCCTTGTTCACGGGAATCTACCCATCCTGTCTTTGGAAACTCCTCCTGATTCTCAAATTCTAACTTCCTTTCCCTTCGGGCACTTTCTTCATTAGCCATGAGTTGGATTTCCATTTGACTGTTCTTATGTTCAGTCCTCTCCAACCGGGATCCTAATTCATTTTGAATTCTTTCCTGATTTTTCTTACTGGTTTCCAGTTCTTGTTTGATTTGGTTTTTGTCGTTCCTGAAGCTATCCCTGAATTCATTTAGTTGGTCTTCTACCTCTTTCTTGATGACCATGACCTGTTCTGTTATAATTTCTGGTTTAACGTCACCTCTGGTATCTAGGTCTTCTCGTATCTCCTTTATTTTTTTCTCCATCTCTCTTTGTCCTTTGACCATATTTACTTTAATTCCTTCCAGTTTTTCCTCAGTTTTCCCTTGACTCTTATATAATATCATCAAGTCATTTTGGATCTGGCCTACTTCCCTATGAGGTTTTCCTATTTCGACCTTTAATGTTCCGATGGTTCCCTGAACATCATTAATACCCTGACTTATTTCATCTATCTTATGGGTATTTTCGTCCTCTCGTTGTTTTCTTTCACTCTGGAGATGCCCCTCGTATATACCTAATCTTCGATTTATTTCACCCTCATACTTCTTTAAGTTATCATCTACCTGCCCGGTAAACAGCTCAAATTGACTTTTCATATCCCGCGCATCCTTTTGATTTTGATTTTTCATCTCAGTTACTTCGGTCTGAACTACACCGATTTTGTTCTCGAGGGTTCCTACTTTCTCCTCAACCTTTCCAAATCGGGTTCCTAGCTCATTCACACTTTGTTTTATTTCATCCCGGGATGTTTTACAGATATCGATGTTAGATTTTATCTGATCTTCTAACTTTTTCTGCACACCTTGAATCTGGGTTACAAGTTCATTTTTACAATCGTCTACATTCTTTTTGCACATTCCTTCCATGTTACTTAATTTAGTTTCCAAATTTTCAAAAATTTCTTGACACCTAGTTTGGGACTCTCCCATACTTTCGTTCAAAGCCTGTATTTGGGCTTGCAATCCTAAATGAAATTCTTTATTTTCCTCTTTAATCTCACTTGCGATTTCCCCTTTTAACTCATTTAACTTGTCCCCAAACTTAGTGTCAAAATCTTGAAATTTGGTATTCATTGTTTCTTCTAAAACCTCTCTGAGTCCATTTGACCCCCTTTTTATTCCCTCAATTTCAGCCTTCACTTCATCGTTCATTTTTATACAGTTAACCTCGATAGCTTCTAATTTAGTTCCCATGTTATCACTATTTGTTTCGATAGCTTCTAATGTAGTTCCCATGTTAGCACTACCAGTTTTTAGTGACTCTAAACTTTAATTCATGGATCCTAACTTTTGGTTATTTTCCTCTTGTTTGTAACGTAATCTTGATTACGGTACAAATTATTATTATTATTATTATTGAAATATCAAAGTTATATCGTTTTATTCACCCATTAATATCAAGGGAGGGGCCATACCATATTCACGTCATTACCATAGTCATATATAATATTGTCAAGTGCTTAGATTAAGAAACAGGGTTTTTATAGAGGTCTAGGGCTGTTTTATTAGTTAAATTGTAAAGACAGGACGGGCATGGTTGGAAGAAGTTACGGACGGTGAAGCAACATATTGCAAGAAAATGTATTTCTGGAACGAAGCCACGCTGACTGGAGACAAGGGCTTGGAGAAAGATTTCGGCGGTATATATATATGCGCAACGAGAGGAATAGCGGGTTCTGAGTGGAATATTTGAAGTACGCGGGCCTGTATTCCCGCTCGGAGAAGTTTTAGCGTCGCTTGAGGACTGAGAAATGCTTTGCTATAATTGGTCTGATGGGTCGCGGGCAAATTTATGCCGCGAAACATCGGGACCATTCAGAGTGTATAAAAGCCCAGCGTGACTTCAGCACTGGCTATTCTATAGATTCTATTCTGTCATTCACATATTCGATCACGCACTCATTCACTGACTTTGTGAGTCGTAGACTCTGTCAGTCCCTCAGTAAGATGGGACTTAGTGAATTCAATTAGCCTGGTTTGTTCAAATTTGCTTACCATGGTGATCAAACTCAGAAACAAGCAGCAGCAGCAGCAGCAGCAACAACAACAACAACAACGAGAAGAAGAAAACATATGTTTTCAAAGGTCAATAAACGTGTGTTGGCGTAAGATCTCAAATTAGACTGCAAGCAGACCAACGAGATGGACTTTGAACCACAAGGCACCAGGTATGTGGACCGAGTTATTATCAACACAGAAGATCAGCGCTAGCGAGAAGACAGTCAGTACTGCCCAGCAATTAGGGAATATTAATGCACATATTGTAAACAGCTCGAAACCTCACATCAAATGTTATTAATAATTTTGTTGTAAATAAACCAGTATTAGTTAAAATGTCTTGTTCATTGGGAGTTGAATATATAGGATAGTTGGAATGCAAAGAGTATCTCATAGAGCAAGTTTATTGCCCTACGCTCCGATGATAGATCTTGGCTCAAGGAAGGGAGCGGCCGTGGCTAAATAACATTTTAATGTGTTTTCTTTACGATAACTGGCGCCCAGTAAATCTAAATTAATAAAGTGTATGTCGTCTGTCTAGACAGGCCAATGCTAAATAAGAACGATGTGGTGGTTTTAAGGAGTCTTGAATGTAATATCTGTAGAAACGTTATAAATGATCGCCCAATTTGTAGAGCGATATCCAACGATAAAGGTAGCCGTTACATGTTGGCTGTCCAACTTATTCAAACTCTCATTTATGGATTCGAACACTTTGTTATTTTCATCCTTTTGGAGACCCAATGTATGGTCTATCGTTCCCAATTTATTGTTCATGGCCTCAAAGAGCCGTTGCACTTCCTCACTAAATGCCATCTTATGAGAATATTGTGGGCTACTCATGCCACCACACTAGTACATGCTTGAGAGATGATACTCTGAATCATTGTGTCCCAATTTCTTTAAAAATGTACTTTGGTACGGGTGTTTACTACAACGTACCCTTTTGATACTTTTATTCAATTTCATAAACCTTTATGGAAGTATTTAAAATTCAAAATTTCGAAAAACCATTTTTCAACAAAAATGAAAATTTTGATTTTTCGAGAAAAACTCGGGTTTTCCCTAGGAAAACTCAGCCCTGCGTACTGGGCGCCATGAAAGATTTGCTAGGGGGTTAATGATATAATTCCGGGCTGCTCGGTATGAGTTTCCAGGGACCCATGCGGTCAGTTAATATTTTACATTGTAGCTATTCCTATCATTACTTTAATTTACATGTTATGACCGTCTTAAGTGTTCCTCTAGTTATTAATCCAGCACATTACTTCTATGCCCCCCATGTGCCCTTTTAGCAAGAAATATGCCAATCACAGTATACCAGCGTAGCTCAATTCGGGATTTCCGGGGTAGCGGTAAGTTCTCCCACTCTGTGACTCACATATTTTGGATTAATCAGAGGATACACTTGAAAAATAACAACAAAATCAACTCCTATTTTAACACATTTAATTAATAAAAATTATGGCGCTACAAACAATTAAACAATTAAATTACTGACCCAATATCATCTACTTGTTCCAAATGAACAAGGAATAACATAAGAATAAAACAAATATTGTATTAAAACATATGGTTTCCATATAAACCCACAATTCCTAATTATTTTTACTTCCATAAAGCATCAACTGTAAGTTTCATATAACTCCGAGCTCTTTTGGCTCAATGCTTTCTATAATAATGGTGTCATTCTTTGTACACCTCAAATACTACTTTTTTATATTTTCTTAATCATCAAACAAAATGTATAATTGCATTTAAAATTACATGTTAATTATCTAACTCAATATTTGGGCATTTCACAGGTTTTCAGCTTTTATCATCTCTCTCTAGTTTTACAAATACATTAAGGTAATCAGGAAATTACTTGTGTACTCCAGAGTATGAAGATACTTGACACAGTCAAAAAACTATGGTCACTCCCGGAACCTAGTTGCCTTCAATTAACTCATGGAATCCTACTTCCATACAACATTACAATAGGGATTGTTATTTATCTCATATGTCTTATAAGACCATTATCACATAAAAAAAACTACGATCTGAACAGGCAAGTGGAAATATCAATCTACAAGGACCTCGGTTCAACGCCCGGGTCGTTAACAACTTTAAACACTCACGGTGTATTCATTACTCCTTACAAGACGGCCTTCAGACACCCCTCCTACTCCAAGGGTCTGACCGTGAAACTCGAGCGTTATTTATGACTATGCGGGAACCCTCCCGTCTAGCCTAAGCTAGAGCTCTCTTTAGTGCTTTTACAAACAGCTTTTCGTTCATTCTCAATTCTTTGGGGAGACCTGGCATTCTACTCCTCGTGTACATTCAACAATATTATTGCGCTCATAAACCACATTCGTAATCTTGGCATTTATTAATTATGAAAGGTCCTCATTGATTGGGGAAGAGTAATACACATTTTACGACGAATAATAAAGGGGCTTTCACAATAAGAAGATTCTGAGTTCGAATCTCTTCACATGCCTCGGGAACCATTCCCATATAGAGGACTATACAAAATGCGATTTAGGGTCAGCCTATAGCTTATAAGACCTACGCTCAATACCATACATTTGCTCCCTTTCAATACAACATACACAATGGCCTCGTGATACTACGTCACAAATAGAGGACTTACACCAATTATCAATTCGCTACAATCAACTACCTCTCATAAGTAATTTACCAAGTACATTAACTTTTACGCGTTCCTAGCGTGACATTTTATTTTAATTGCGCTCTTTTGCGCTATACTTTATTTTTAAGCCTAGCGTCATCCAAAGAACTGATAATATCATATTAACAATTGATACACATCTCAATTTTTATATTATTCTTTTCCTTTGACAATAACTTTCTCTCTTTTTAAGAACATGCATTTGAACATCATGTCTATACTTTTTATTAAGGCTC
The DNA here is from genome assembly GCA_946902985.2 of Meconema thalassinum. NCBI lineage: Eukaryota > Metazoa > Arthropoda > Insecta > Orthoptera > Tettigoniidae > Meconema > Meconema thalassinum. The sequence goes on from OX336396.1 coordinate 171,171,191, forward strand.
TAACGCTCTTATGTTCACATCAATTAATTTGATCTTTATTTAATATTTCCTTACTTGGTTATTATTATTATTATTTCATATCTTCATTCTTTACAAAAAGCTCAAAAGCTATTTCTTTCATATAACTCAAATTTACTTTTATTTAAATATCTTTCATGATAATTATTAATATTTCGCTTGCTCTTATGACATTCGTCAAATACACTGACATTTTATTCATATATTTCCTCTACTGGATTTATTCTTTTACATAATTATTTATAGTTTCTCCAATTTCTATTATTGTTCAGACCGCGTTCTTGTTTATTCAGTATTTATTTATTTAAACACATCCCTTTTACTCAAAAACTCCGGTGGATTTGTACACAACCATTTCCCGACACCAAAATATAATGAAATTCATTACTCACATGTTTTTAAGGTCGTCTCATGACCTTTATCCTTGTGCGGTGTTTCATTTTGGCCCACTTGTTAACTTACTCCATATTATAGAAATTCATCTCATGTACAAACACTTCTTGACACATATTCAATACACTTAACATGGACAACATTTTTAATACACTGGTGTATCCATTTAGAACACACAATAAACACTAAAAAATATTATTTTAACACACAATCTTGATAGATTTACACTTCACAACTTTTGATCACTAGGCCGTATTTTCCTAGCCTATCACACGTGACCTCTTAATCTCCCGTTTCCAAGGGTGAAATTTATTCAATGTCGGCTTCCTATCCTGCAGAATACGAAAGTCTCGAAACATCTACTTTCCCTGGAATCCTAATTCTTCGAATCCTATTCTGGGTGACCGGCTATTTCTCTAGCTTGAACGGCTTCCTTTTTAGATCAAGTTTATCGATCCTAGTGAAAGTCTGTTCGGATCGAGGTCCCCTCGATAACCTATCGATGATCGATGGATTTATTTTATAGCAGCTAATACTTCTCGAGTCTAGTGCTTTAGAATGGTTCGTCTGCTTTCTGGAGATAATGTCTATAGTCTCCGTTCTTCTTTATTTATTCGGTTCTCGCACTCCTACTTTTCTGAAATACGTTGCGAACCTTACTCTGTTTTTCCCTATTTGGGTTCTTTAAATTAGATAACTGTTTATCTTCCTGTTACGGTACTTCCGTACGTTATGATATTTTCGGTCGTCTATTTAAAGACCTATCGCCTTAAGTCCAACGTTCGAAGCCTGCTCTGACTATATTTTACGAACTTTTCACTATAAACTTGTGTACTGTCGGACCTAAATCCTGTAATTAGGATTTTCCTAAATTTTTAACACGGCGATACTTTAATATTTCTTCTTTACAACTCCTTATGGAGGCACGCAAGTTGTTAATACTGCGACGCCTGTGGCTATCTGATATTAATTCTGCGGTGTAATACAGCGTTTCTCCCCTCAAGGAGTACTGGTAAACTGTCTTCGGTGTGAAGCAGAGTAACGCCCCACACGGCTGTCTGAATACTGATGCGTAGCAACGCCCCCCTCGGGCTGTTTGGAACTGCTTGTACTAATGCTCCAGCGTCACGTCCCCTGGACTGTTTGAAACTGCATTCTCTGATGCGTAGTAACACCCCCTCACGGGTTGTCAGAATAACTGCATGTTTGGCTTGGTGATGCCAGGAGCTTTATACTCTTTCGCTACAAAAAGATAAGACTCTAGCCCTTTCCGTGCCCAACTTTTAAAATAATGGTTGCACCATTATAAAAATTATACCTTCAAAAAGCTCGTCTTCTCAATGTTAAATAATCTCATTGCGCATAAGAATCGATCGTGCAATTCGGAGATATTAATTAATTTCTCGTCCTCAACTGTGTGGGTGTTGCTGTTCATTTGCATTCTCCCCTCTCCACAGGCCTTGGTAAATCCCCTATGACGTCTACTTGCGTTTGCAGTTTTCTCCTGTGCAATTATTAAAGGGTTTTTCTTTACACAAAAATCTCTGATTCGAAATGATTCACCGTACTGTAAGTGTTTACTTATTTTTATACTCGTAAACGGGTTAAATTTAATTATTCCTCTTCTGGCGCATAGGCGGTGTTGTCGTTTTTAAGCAAGCTCAGCTCGATTTCCGAGTCAGGCTTCCTTGTCTCACAGCCGAAATTTTCCACTCGGTTATTAATACTCATGACCCGCTCCTTCTGAATGTCAAGAGGGGTGATCTCATCTCTCGAACACCTGGCTCGCGCTGCTTGCACAATGTTAGGCTAGAATCCTGGCTTGATCTTTCTCTATGTTACATTAGAAACTGTACGTTTCTTTCATTTCTTCCCCAAATACATGGATTCGACCTCCTTGGACCCTATGGCACATGGGTTCAATAAGAAGAAGTTATTCTTGTAGAGACCACTGAGGCTGGGGCAGATGACCTCGTAATTCCGCCCCTTAAAACAACAATAATTAACTATATCTAACTAACCACTGAGGCTACAAAGCCTCTTTATGCAGATCTCTTCATTGAGAAGGCGGTTAAACACAACTAAAGAAAAAATAAACTTTACTTACTCCTACAGCTGACAATCAAAATATTAGGTTGATGCATAAGTCCGTAGCGGTTTTGTTTTACTTGTTGGTATTCCGGTGGCTATGATTTTATTTATCGACTGTCATTGTTGCTTTGTAGTTCAAAGTTTGTTCTTGATTTTACATATTCAAGTTTTGTCATTTGCAGATAGTGGGAGGAGTTGTGGACGCTAGAAAATGGAGTGCCAAGTGGAGAAATTGGAGCATTTCCGACATATTCTTCTCTTTGAATTCAATAGAGGGACGAAAGCAGCGGAGGCGGCCAGAAACATTTGCGCTGTGTATGGGAACAATGCTATTGGAGAGAGCTCGGCAAGAAAGTGGTTTTCTCATTTTAAGGTGGGTCGTTTTGACCTTAGTGTCTCCCCTCGTTCAGGAAGGCCGTCACAATTTGATGAAGATCGTTTAAACGCATTAAATCACAATAGTCCACGTCAGTGTACACGAGAACTAGCAAATGTGAAGAACTGTGATCATTCAACCATTGTGCGACATTTGCATTCAATGGATAAGGTTCAAAAATCCGGTGTATGGGTACCGCATGCTCTAAGCCAAAATTACAAAAATCAGCGGGTGGCCATATGCGCATCTCTGCTTGCTCGTTATCGATTGGCTCGTGAACAACATCGACCATTCTTATCCTATATCGTTACTGGTGATGAGAAATGGTGTATTTACGCTAACATAAGGAGAAGGAAGGAATGGTTAAGCCCAAACATACATGCAACTCCCCGTACAAAGACCTGCGTGCATCCACAAAAAGTAATGTTATGCATCTGGTGGAACACCGACGGTGTGCTGTACTACGAATTGCTTCCCCGAGGTATAACCATCACTGCTGGCATTTATTGCCAATAACTGAGACGGCTTGCAGATGCAATCCAAGGAAAACAACCAGCAAGACTGCATGAAGTGATGCTACTCTATGATAACGCCCGTCCGCACTCTGCTAACCTGACAAAAAGCATTAAACAGGAGTTGGTCTGGGAAATCATTCCGCAAGCACCTTATTCGCCCAATCTTGCGCCTTCAGATATTCACCTTTACCGCTCTCTATCGAACAACCTTCAAGGAACTTCATTTCCGGATGAAGATGTGCTCCGAACATGGCTTGACGAATTCTTCAACTCAAAACCACGTGGTTTCTACAGGCGCGGTATCGAAAAATTACCACAGCGTTGGCAGACTGTTGTAGATAGTGAAGGAGAATATTTTACTGATGATTCACTTCTCTCTTATGTGTATCTTACGTGTTTAATGAACTTATGAACTTGATGTGGATAAACTTTTGGAAAACGCTACGGACTTACGCACCAACCCAATAATTATCTTTAAGCAAAACAACTAGATTTGTTTTCAGTTTACATAAGCCGTTTGTCCATTACTGAATAATGATACTAAATTAGTTTACACACTCACTCATTCACTCACTTGTGTAGTTAATATGCCACGGTGGGTGAGTGGATAGCGTGTCGGTCTACTAACCCCAAGATTGCAGGTTCGCCCCTGACCGTGGTAAGTGATTTTTGAAAGGCGGCAAAAATACGATACGCATGTCATACGATGTTGGCATGTCAAAGAACCCATTTGAATTCAGTAGGCCGAGTTCATAATGGCAAAATTAATCTCGGGAGTTTCCGCCAGCACAAAGTTCCTCATTTCTCTACTAGAAAGCGCTATTGTGTTCAAGGAGATTAGATATCTAACATCTAACCTCCTTGACTTTCATAGTCAAGGAACTACGAAATTCGACATGCAAGCTACCCTCTGGGTGTCAAATAGCAAAGCTTGCACCAGGCATCCGAGGCCATACGATATTATTATTATTATTATTATTATTATTATTATTATTAACTGATTGGCTGCGTGGCGTAGCGGTAACATTCTCGTCTGCTGTTTCCAAGAGGAAGTGGCGGGGTTGCGTGGTGGCGCAGCGGTCAAGCTGTTGGCCTCTCACCAAGGCTGACCGGGTTAGATACCCAATCAATGCATGTAAGATTTTCGAAGTGAAATGCCATGTCCTGTGGTTTGGATTCCACGTAAAAAAGAAGGGGGTCCCATGGCTTGTGATGGCGAGATTAATGGTCACGTAAAACTACAAACTTCCTTCGTTCCCAAGGTTACAGGATCGAATCTTGGCACAATCAGTTGGCATTTGAGGATGCGCAAATGTGAGGGAGCCATGTCAGTAGACTTACTAGCACGTTAAAGATCCCCATTCGGGGGAAAATTCCATTACCCCAGTGTTTCTAAAAGCCGCAATAGATAAGACGGGCGTAAATCCAATAACATATTATGTATTAATTCTCTACTTGCATCTTTTACAGACGGACCGGAAGAGGGTGAACATTCTCTACGAGTGTCCCAGGGGTGAAGTCATTGGTACGAAGCCACCAGTGCCCACTCGACCACAACCAACCAAACCCAGTAAGTACCCTAAACCACTCCTAACCCTCCCTTATTTATGTTCAAGATTATACTGGGAGTTCACCGGGAAACGCAACCCAGCGCGGGTTGCAGCACTAAACAACTGCTCGTGACATGCAAAAGGCCAGTTTCGCACTGATTCAGCTTTTGTTCAGCTGTTAACTCTGGATCGATGAGGACTGTTACAAGAATCGCCGGCCATTGAGTCCGGTTGATTTAACCTGCAGCAGACTTTTAGTAATGCGATGATGATGGCAAGAGAGAAAGTAGGTTGGATTTCTTGGTGAACACGCTGAATTTTAGCTCATTATATGAATAACTAAACTAACAGCAGTCACACCCGTCATTGATGGGTTATTTTGTGAAATGTCTTTGATTGTAATAGTCCATCATCTCTGGAAAATATTGTGGTTTAAAAAAGGCACAGTCACCTCTTCCTGATCTTCTATTGCAAGCGGCGAGACTCAATAACCATTTCCCTCTCCCAATATACCGGTACAGGGTTAGCTCAAATGATTAGAGTGATTTCATGTATAAGGTGCGTTCAAAAAGTAACGAGCCGGAGGCTGGAATGCGCAAACCGGTGACGACATCGGCTAATCGTGGCGTGTGTAACGAGGTGTGGTTCCGACCAGAGCGTGGAAGGTGACAGCCCGTCGCTAGAGGGCACGCGTGCACGTCACGTGACGATACAAAGCGAGCAGCAGCATGCATCAATCGTCCAACACTGCCAGTCGTATTGAAAACAGTGACATGGAGGCGTCAACCGAAGAGCAAAGAGGTATTGTTCGGTTTCCGACAGCGGAAGGAGTAGGAGGAACGGACATTCACCGCCGAATGTCACAAGTGTACGGCGAACACTGCATGTCCCTTGCAAGGGTCAAGGCGTGGCATAAGCGCTTCAGGGAAGGACGGGTGTCGTTAGCCGATGATGCCCGGTCTGGGGCACCCTCCCTGCATTACCGATTACAAAGTCCAGCTGGTTGATGCCCTCATTACCCAGGACCGCCATGTGACAGTGAACGCCATAGCCGCCGTGGTCGCTCCACGACAATGCACGACCTCATACGGTCAACACAGTCACAGCACTCCTGCAGAAATTCAAATGGAAGGTTCTCGGCCACCCTCCATACAGTCCAGAACTCTCGCCCTGTGATTACGCTCTGTTTGGCCCCCTGAAAAGGGCTCTGCGGGGCCAACGATTCACCTCGGACGCCGACGTCCAGCTGTACGTGCGGAACTGGTTCACATCGCAGCCCAGGGAATTTTATGAGACAGCCATTCACCGCCTCGTGTCACAGTGGGACAAGTGCCTCAACAGCCAGGGCACATACTTCTAACATACAGGTACTGGTTTCTGTAATCATGCCTCCGGCTCGTTACTTTTTGAACGCACCTTATACATGTATCATTGAAAGTATATAGGTTACAGCATTGACACATGTACCAATTAAAAGAGAAACTAATAAAGTTTTTTGAGTCTGCTTGCTACAAATGCTCGATGTGCTCTCCTCACGCCACACGGCAAATATTGATACGGTAGTCCGACTCTGCCCTCACACGCTGGAGCATATCCTTTAAATAATTGAAGCTGGTTGCATGGCAAAGCACATACACTACGGTACTATACAGTGGTGAGTGGCGTAGCTAGGGTTTGCTTCTGGAGGGGGATCTGAGTCAAAATTACATTGGGGGAGGGGCTCAGACATAATAAATGGAAGCTAATACAGAGAGTTTAGTTTGTATGTAACGGAGACCCTCGCTTGCCCGCTCGCCCGCGTTGCGCGCCTGTCTCCCGCCAGGCACTTTGCCGTTATGCGGCGCTCGCGCTGCACTGAGTCATTGAGTATAGGAATTTGTACTTCAATGTGATCCTTGAACAATTTTTTAACGAACTGACTTACGGAGAGCGATTGTCAATTTACTTTCAACAAGATTCTGCTACTGCTCACACTGCCGAAGCAACCATGACAGAATTGCGTCACATTTTCGGTACGAGGATTATAAGTCGGAACGTGTAGCCCCCGCGAAGCCCAGACTTATCACCATGTGACTTTTATTTGTGGGGGGCGCTTAAAAATAGAGTGTATGCGAAAAACCCTCACACTATAAATGAGCTTAAAGACTATATTACAGCTGAAATACAGTCATTCGGTGCTGAGGAACTTCAGAGAGTAAATGCCAGTTTTATAAAAAAAAAGGTGCCAGCGATGTGTAGCAGTGAATGGCGAACATTTTCAGCACCAGCTGTGAACTAGGTAAGTACAAATTCCTATACTCAATGACTCAGTGCCGCGCCGGCGCCGCATAACGGCAAAGTGCGTGGCGGGAGACAGGTTCACGCCATGGGCGAGCGGGCAAGCGAGGGTCTCCGTTACATACAAACTAAACTCTCTGTGGTCCCGAAGTTTCAAAACCTCCCATCTATATTTGTTTCGTATTTGCTTTCATTAGCATTTGATGCGTTGTATTTGCACTTCCCTCACAGCCAGCACTATCCAGTTCTCCTTGAAATAGGCAGAAGTATCCCAATAATTCAATCTTTCCCTCGTCCTAGATGGAACTTTAAAAAGGGTAGTAGGGGGGTAAGGGGGGTTCTAACGCACTCATTTTATTTGTACCCGACTGTACATGTTAAAATAATGAATATCTCTCAAACGCATGGTCCGATTTTGACAAATGAGGTGTCGTCAGACTCGGGCTGAAGTCCTCTTTCCTATGGACCACTCGTTATATTTTAAATTTTTTTTGAAATTTTTTGTTTTCGAACGTTGGTGATAGTTTGAAAACCAAACATGATAGAACGTTGTGCCATAGTTAAAACGAATGGTCTTTATAATCTTTATTTTTTATAATAAAACTTTTTTATTTTTTATGTTTTTTTGAAAACACTCGAATTTTGAAAATCATATATTTTGGAAACTAGAAATTATACAAAAAAGTTTGTTTGACGTAAATGAAAGGTCCCTACCCCCTCTACCCCCAAAATAAATTTCAAGTCTCTAGGATGAAAACCTGTAGTAGTGGGATGAGGGGAAAGCTGCTTACAAAAGCAAGTGGTGAGCCCCTGCGACCTTGGAATGGAAGGAGCCATGCTAGGAGGGCGTGCTTGGATTCGTTTTTTTCGTCTCGTCGTGCTCTTTACGGGAATGGAGGTGTCGAAAAGGTGAAAATCTGGAAACACGGTCTTTTTGGGGTAAAAACGTGATTTTAGACTTTTTGCTATATCTCGCGAACCAAGTATGCTAGAGGCGTGTACGACGGGTCCAAGGACTCGGAGTGACGTCCTCTTTGCTATGGACCACTCGTTATATTTTTTTAAAAAAATTGGAAACTCGATTTTGGGGTAAACACGTGTTTTTTGTGATTTTTGCCGATATCTCATGGACTAATAACGCTAGAGACGTGTAATAGGTGTCCTAGGACTCGGGGTAACGCCCCCTTTCAAATGTGGTAGATATTTTTTCCACAAAATAATTCACAAAGGGCCTAACGCCATACATGTTGAAAAAACGTTTTCTTTTTCTTTACCTGTTTATAATGTCCATGAAGCGTGGTGGTTGAGAGAGACAATACGGCTGTGTGTGTGTGTGTGTGTGTGTGTGTGTGTGTTTCAACAAACCTGTCGCTGACCAAGGTGGCTGTGTTCAATAGATCAATCGCTATTTCGGCGGGTCGATGTATGACAGAGCGAGGGTACGTTTTTTCACACCTTTTACCTTTAACGTGTAAACGATGATGAGAACTTGGTTCTATGTTGGTCGAAGCGAGTACAGAAAACAAAGTTGCCGAGGAGCAGGAGGTGAAGGTCATTTGAACTTATTGGATGGCGTTGATCTGACTTGACAACAGGTGACGCTTGAAGGTGAAATAATCTGACCATTGTAGTGGCAGGGAAGTGCGAAAGGCATGTGAACTTGTGTGAAACCAGATGTAGGCTAAACCAGTGACATCCTGTCTTGCTTCGTACGTGACAAAATGCAAGTCCATGTGAAATTTGATCTGCCACAGGTGTTCGCCTGAGACGTTAGCTGTCCACGTGCGCGATAACTGTTAACAAGTGACATCCTGTTTTGCTTCGTACGTGACAAAATGCAAGTTGACGTGAAATTTGATTCGCCACAGGTGTTCGCCTGGGACGTTAGCTGTCCACGTGCACGATAAGAGAATGTTCTAAGCGTGGGAAAAAAAGATTATACATGCAACGTAGCATATATAAAGATATGTTGTTATCATTTCCACGCTCACTTAGGTGACTACCTTTGAACACACTGCGTTGCATGATACCCCTGGTCTAGTTTATCAGTTTTGGTGTTGGTGGAAAATACTTAACCTTGTTGTGGGGTAGGTATATATTTATTTATTTATATATTTATTGATTTTTATATAAATACATGCAATTATTTATTGATTAGGTAATTAATGATTTTATTTATTTATTTGTTTGCAGATAACGTGTATAGCCTACCTGTCGTGTGTCTGTGGGAAATATATTAAAGAAAGAGAAAGACAGACCGATAGAAGAGGAAACCATTTCCACACTATCCCACGAGACGGGAATAGAGCAAAGCATTACACGTGAAGGTGAGATTTGTTTTATTAATATATAACCTGTTTGATTTTGTTTTGTTTATGAAAGGCATAAACTATATGGAATGGTTATACTTATGGTGGTTTATTTTATTTCTTTTTAGATATTTGGAGAAAAAAAAAGGGTTCACAGCTATAGCAAATACAGTTGAAAACCAAGTGGCTTTAGAGTGGAACCATTGTCAAGCAGTCTACAGCTGAAAACTCAGGTGAGAGTGTTCTTTCAAAATAATGTCTTTTACTGCTGCGGACACGTTAACTTGGGAACCCCTAAACAGTTGTTTCAAATCACGTGTGTGCTCTGGCCGCGTAGTCAATGTTAGAAAAAGTTTGATTCCCAAAGAATTTTTAGAATCTTGTTTTGAAATTTTTAAAATTGAAATTTGTACAGCGCAAAGGTTGCATATGGCTTTAAAGGTGAATACAGAACTGGTGTGCAATTTTATATATAAAAAGAAGGACGTAGAGCATAATGAGACATTTTATATTTGCAGTAAAATGCAAGAGCTATTCATAGCCCATAATTTGGAACAGTGGTATGAAACCCATGTGGTGAATGCCTTGCTATCAAAATTTGATAAACTGCAACAAGGACCGAGTGGCCTTGCCTTAGACAAAATTCATCATTTACAAATCAACATTTGTCAATTCAACCCGCTGAATGCTGGGTCTAGCTATATTGAAACACCACCAGCCATAGCTTCGAAAAAGGCTGTGGTGAATATTGAGAACCATGACAATGATTGCTTTCTGTGGGCTGTGGCTGCGTTTTTGCAACCAGCACAACGTGACAGTTGTCGACCAGGAAAGTACAAGGCCAAGTTTAATGAATTGAAACAAACTTTAAATTTAACTAGAGTGTCGTTCCCTATGGACTTAACCGAGATCCGTAGGTTTGAACAAGACAACCAGGACTTTTCGTTTATGGTGTATGGCCTTGATGGTGATGAGATTGTGGGTCCTCTTTATGCCACAAAAGAACCGAAACGACATCACATTCATCTTTTATATTTATCTGTAGGAGAGGTGAATCACTATTGCCTCATTAAAAGCTTGAGTAGATTGCTAAGCAGACAAATGTCTATGAAAAAGTGTGCAAAACATATTTGTGATCGATGCCTGCAATATTTTACCACTCTTACGCTTTTGGAACGTCATAAGGTAGATTGTGTTTCTCAGGAAGCGGTGAGATTGATATTGCCACAAGGGGACAAGGCTGTGTTAAAGTTTAAGGACATTCACAAGCGTGACACTGTCCCCTATGTGGTATATGCAGATTTCGAAGCTCTCACTACACCCATGGCGGGTTGTGAACCAGATCCCACCATCAGCTCAACCACACTCATTCAAAAACATGAACCCTTTGCCATAGGATTTAGTGTGGTGTGTGCCTATGACCCCACACAGTCCGTTTACAAATACCGCGAGGGGCCAGATTGTGCCAAATGGTTCTTGGATGAACTTGTCAAGTTGGCTCATGATGTACAGGAATTACTGGACAACCCAGTACCCATGAGCCTATCTCCAGAACAGCAGCAGCAGTATGAGCATGCCACGACATGCCATATTTGCGAAAAGCCTATTTTAAATAGAGAGGAAAAAGTCAGAGACCACTCGCACTTTACGGGGAAGTTTCGTGGAGCTGCGCATAGTAAATGCAATTTAAACTTTCCAGCTCCTCGTTTCATCAGTGTCTTTTTCCACAATCTGGCGAATTATGACATTCAGTTTTTGATTCGTGAATTGGGTCATGTCAACAAGGGCTCGTTTACCATTATCCCCCAAAACCATGAGCGTTTTACAGCCCTGACATGGAGGTTGAGCAACTTTAGCATTCGATTTTTGGATTCCTTTAAGTTTATGGCATTCTCGCTAGACAGCCTTGTGAATGGCTTGAATGAGGAGGAATTAAAAAATACTAGAATGCATTTTAATGATCCTGAGCAATTTCAATTGTGCATTCGGAAAGGTATATTCCCGTATGATTTCTGCAACAGCTGGGACGTGTTAAAGCAAAGAAAACTCCCACCACAAGAGAAATTTTACTCGAAACTAACACGCAGTACCGTTTCCGATGAAGACTATGCACATGCATGTCAAGTTTGGCGAGTATTTGGCATAAAGACGCTAAGTGAATATGCTATGCATTACCTAAAACTGGATGTATTGCTGCTCACCGATGTGTTTGAAAAATTCCGTAACTTGTGTCAACACATTTACGGTCTTGACCCGGCTCACTATTATACGAGTCCTGGGCTCTCGTTTGATGCCGCTTTAAAATACACTCAAGTGGAATTGGATTTACTCACTGACGTAGACATGGTTCTATTTTTTGAAAAGGGCATTCGTGGCGGCTTTGTGTCGCTTAACCAGCGCCATGCCGAAGTAAACAATGTCTACATACCTGATTATTCACCAGACAAACCAGAATCGTACTTAATGTATTATCACGTGAATAATTTGTACGGTTACGCCATGAGTCAGCCTTTGCCCTATGGGAAGTTTGCTTGGCTGACAGACAAACAAGTGTCAGAATTTGATGTGAACATGGCTAGCCAAGAAACAGGCCGTGGATATGTGCTAGAAGTGGATATTGAATACCCCTCATCCTTGTATGATGAACATGCCGATTTCCCATTCTGCCTTGAGCAAATGGTTCCCCCTGACAGTAAAGTGAAAATTGAAAAACTCATGGGCACACTTTACAACAAAAATCGGTATGTGCTACATATCCAAATGTTGGTGCAATGCCTCGCCCAAGGCTTGGTGTTGAAGAAAATCCACAGGGGTATTTCTTTTGCTCAAAAATCATGGCTTGAGCCATACATGCGACTCAACACAGAGCACCGACAAACGGCAACACAGCAGTTTGAAATTATTTTTTTTAAATTAATGAACAACTGCATTTATGGCAAATCCATGGAGAATGTCCGCAAATACCGTGACATTAAATTGGTGAATGTCTGGGAGGGGCGGTGGGGTGCCCGGCGGTACATTGCCAAGCCAAATTTCAAATCGATCAAAATTATCGATGAGGATTTGGCCACTATTGAAATGAGTAAGACCAGCGTGACCATGGATAAGCCCATTTACTTGGGTCAAGTCATTTTAGACTTTTCTAAATCGGTCATGTATCGATTCCACTATGAGTTTGCCAAACGCCATTTTGAGAACGTCTCTCTTTTGTATATGGATACGGACTCATTCATTTACCACATTCGCCACTGCAACCCCTATGACGTCATGAGGCAGCATAGTGACTGGTTCGACACCTCTTGCTATAGCGTTGACAACGTGTTTCAGCTGCCCATAAAAAAACAAGAAGAAAATGGGCGTTTTAAAAGATGAATGCGGTGATTCCATTATGACGGAATTCGTAGGTTTGGCCTCAAAAATGTATGCTTATCGCACACTCGACTCTAAGGAAGCCAAAAGAGCAAAAGGTGTAGGTAGGGCAGTGGTAAAATCGCTACGTGTTGATGACTATCTAGCGGTTTTACGCACTGGCAAGGCTATGTCTCATACACAGTGCAGGATACAATCCAGCAACCATCATTTGTATCTTGTGGAACAGAGAAAACGCACCCTAGCCTCCATGGATAACAAGCGTGTGTGGGCTGATGACCTGCTCACCAGCCTGCCCTGGGGTTATGATCGCAAGGAGGAGAAGGTGTGATTTCATTGTTTAATCGTTTATGGGACATGGCTTTATGTAACTTGTAGATTTAGTATTTTGTAAATATTGGTTTCTGCAATTGTAAATAGTAGATTTTGTAAAATAGTGACAACCCACTTGGACCTTTTGCTCTTTAAAAGTTCTATGCAACCTTATTTTTTTAAAATTTTTTGATTGGTAAATAGTTTGATTCTTTTAACGCTGTACAAAGTTGAGTTTTTTTTGTAAATATGAAATAAGTAAGATTTTTAGTAACTTTAATAACTAGTATTTAATTATTTTTCATAATGTAAATGATAAACTAAAAAGTTCTTTTGGGATGAGTGTGCATGTCGAGAATGTGCTTTTGGGAATAAATAAAGTGGTTGTGTTTGTTCCCAAAGACAGGTGTGAATGTATGAGTGGAGAGAGAAAACTGGTGTGTATGATTGACCAGAGCAAACACGGTGAGGTAGGGTGGGTGGGTGGGGAGGGGGGTAAATGGTCACTTATATACTCATTTTGTTTTAAATAGTTTAGTTTTTTCATTGAAATGTGGCAGACAATAGACATTATTTTTGTAAAAACAGTCTTACCTGCAGTAGTCGTAGACCTCGACGTTTCTCCAAACACCCATAAACTCACTGCAGCATCGTCATGGTCATGCACTTGCATCAACATCATTGTCAAATCTCAACTTTCGACATACACCAAAGGGAAAAATGTGAAAACAGTAAAATGGAAAATCCATGTTTCCATATCACCAAAAACGCAAAACTTAAAACGAACATTTTTAAAAACTGGAAATGGGCATGTGTTAAATTTGAAAATTCAAAAAAACTTCAAACAGACATTGTTTAAAATGTGTCATCAACAAACTGGAAAAATCCATCTCATCAAAATCGCAAAACTTGAAACGAACATTTTTAAAATCTGTAAATTGCAAAATGACAAATGGCAGTGTGTGGAATTCATCATGTGTGAAATGTGTAAAATGAAAAAATCAGCCATCAACATCACGATTTTTAAAAATTAAAAATAACATAACATCGTGCTCTGGTAAACCTTTGTTTTTATTTCATAGTGAATTGACAAAAGAAAAATAGAATACAAACACATCCCAATTCTTCACTCCTCAATGTTTATGTCCATGCATCATCAACTTTCCTTTCATAGCACTCATGACAATTAGGGCTGCCATCCTTTCACCCACTGAGGCATCACTGGATGTGAAACGTTGTTTAGCTTTCTTCAATAACAATTTATCTGCCACATGTCTTAAACCAGGATGACTATGTCGATAAGAAAGGTCATGTTCCTTGCATGCTTGATCCAAAAGATTAATGGGTACATCACCACGTTGTAAACGTTTTTCGAGACGAGTTCCAGGGCCGCAAAAACGATAACCTGGAAGATGGATTTCGAAAGGTAAGTATTGAATCACTTTGTCAATGACGCCATTGCCAGTACAGGTCTGGCATATCCTTTTCCATCGATGGTAAAAAGGTTTGGTCTTCCTCCTCCTCTGTGGACGATGTTTGTGTTTGTTGTTGTTGCTTTTTCTCGCCATGACACTCGTGGAATGATTCAACAAAGTCTTTACATGGACTTTTATGACCGTGATACAGTTTCACTAGCTGGCAAGTCGCACACTGACGCATAGACGGTATTTTTGCCATGGCCACTTGCTTATGGTGATCGTAATCCGTACAGGGTTGCAATTCACTCAACACAGGGTCTTGAGTCCATGATTTTGGTACATGTTGCCAGATTTCTTTCACTGCGTTGGCGGCCACATAATAAATGAACGACTTGGGCAGCGCCAAGAGTTCCTCTTTGGTAAAACTGTCTAGTTTCTTTTTGCACACAAAGAACTTGCCGATGGCTTTGTCCGTAGCATTGCCTTTCTCCATGGTATCACGTGCTGTAGATGTTTACACGTCGCTTGTAGAAATCTCACTGACGTCATTCACAGGTAAATCTTGAGTTATAATTTTGTTCAACAACTCCCAGCAGGCATGAGTGGTTAACCAATGAAAGAGATGCCACGCATGCGATAGGGCTGTATGGGTAATGTTGCCCCAGGAACAAGTATCCATGAGCGTTTGCAGGGAGGGGCAGCCCAACTCCTTGAGGTCGATACATTGGCAGTAAGACGCCAAAAATGGTTGCAACCATTGACGTTTTTCATTACCTTTCACAAATACCACATTGGCCGAGGACAAGTGTGCTTTCATAACCACATCCAAATATTTATAGGAAATGGTTCCCTGATTCCAGTCTAGTTGCCTATGATTTTCAATCCACTGGGTTTGTTTACGGTCTTTTTCACACAACAAATCAAAAGCATGGGGTGGTTTAAATAGCAAATGCGTAGCTTGTGATATCCAAAACGTGGTACAATCGATCACGGCCACTTGTTTAAATATAAATTTGTTGTCGCCAATTTTAAACCCTTGGCAATCCAAAATGAGTGTGCGCAACATGTTGACGCTTGTCTGGACCAAGTTCAACTGACGACTGACTGACGATCAGGTGTGATCATGGCATGGACTTACCTGCCATGCTAGTTCCAAAAAAGAAGGTTAGGGTAGGACAGAGGCAAAAGCAAAAAAATAAGAATTTAATAATTACATCATTTTATTATCATTACACGTCTTACAGGCCTTTGTCATTTTGGGATAAGGACGATAGCAACTGATACAACAATATAGTCTCTTGTGTTTGTAACGTCCATAACACCGATGATGTCCCAATGTCTCTAAACTAGGTGTTTTTGATGGTGAGCTGCTCACCGAAGCACCATGGATACCATACGGTCCACACGTATCGTAACTTGTATTTTTTTCATCACCCAGTGACACAAGTGAGGGATAGCTTGAATGACAGGGTATATTTCCCACTTCCATTCTACACAGGTAGGGGCAGGTGGGTGACCAGCGCTGATGTTCCTGCATGGGTTCATTGCCCTCCTGCCATTGGTCTATGATGATGGGACAAAAGGCACATTTCACTTCATCTCTTGTTTTTAAATAGTAGAATCCAGCGGCCGCCAAGGCTTGAGGGTTTATGAAAGGCACTGGCCACGTGGCAAAAGTCTTGAAACGTTGTTCCTCAGAGTTTAAATTCATGGATGTAACGTCTCTTGAGGCTTTAAAGCAAGACATGACTGAGCGACTTGACGTGGGTTGAGCTGTTATTTATACACTCGTCACTTGGTTGGACAGTGGATAATAGTTGACTTGTTTGTGATGAATAATTAAACAGTAGGCCGTCGTATTGGCTGGTACATTGTCATGCGTTTCAAAATCTAGTCGAATGTCGATATTGGATGGCTTGACAGACTCTTCCAGGTAAGAACAGTCAAAGACAATCAGTGGCGCTCTTGCCTTAAACGCTTGGGGTAGTAGCATGGGGCCGTTCTCTTTTTGATAATACGACCATCGAAATTTAGAAAACAAGTCGTACAGGGGGCCAAATTTATTTTTTGAAAAATCCAAATCCAGTCCTTCATAGGGAAACACAGCTCCGTTGAGGAAAAGACGTGCATTTCTCAATTGCAGGTGATCAAATTGCGTGGCATCTTTGGTTTGTTGATACTTGCGATTCGTTTGAAAACCCACGATCAGGTAGAGAGGTCTCTCTGTATAGCGAGCTGTTTTTACAGACCAACTGTGTGTGTTGGTGGTGGGCAATAGCGGATACTCATGGAGTGCCCAGCTTCTAAATTCCATGGGTAGAGGCATATCTCTCTTTACCATCTTGAGTATGTCCAGTTTTTTGCTATCGTTAAGGGTCACATGAGGCACTTTCCATAGCAAGCGTTGTAGTTGAACTTTTGAATCGATGGGGGCATTGTCGGCTCCCTTGAGTGCATTATTATCACTCCTGTCTCTCACCAGATAAAGCACTTGCCTTGCGTTAACCACAATGCGTTGGTGATCTTCAGCAAAGCCTAGAATCAGTTTAAGAGGTAAATATCCAGTAAAGGTTCAATCAGTGTGTACCATCCAGTCATTGGTCGAGTCAGGACACCAACCTGCCATGCAAAGTGATTTACCTTCTTCCTCACTATAAGAGGGGTATAGTTTCATGACACTGGAAATGCCCACATTTCGAGTGCTATCCACCACGATATCGTTAATGACATACCGCACTTCAGAAAACAGAAAGGCCAAACCATGGTTGGCCAACTTGGATGTGGTGGGTGTAGAGCCATCGGCTTTGGTGAGCCGACCTTCAATCTGAATGACACTTTCATGCGGTAGAGTGTAAATATCTTGGTTGTTGATAACAAATTGAATTTCATCATTGTTATTGAGTCCAGGTGTTTGAGCTTGATAAGAATGCAGATCAATTCTTACCACTCCTGGTTGCTCCTCGATTCGGTTCGCTACCTCTAGAATAGAATTCATCGCGGGGGTTAATGTGGTAACCCAAATGCTGTAAAATCTGCTTGTTCTGAGATGTTAACGTGTATTCACGTGGCAAACAACTAACACTATTCCTAGACGGTGTTGTTGCTTTATACACAAATTTCATAGTGGCTTTAGCACCAACTTGTAAGTCACTGGTGTGGTAGAATCTAGATCAATGAGTTGTTGATCTCTATTGATCAGTCTTAATGTTATAT
The DNA here is from genome assembly GCA_946902985.2 of Meconema thalassinum. Classification (NCBI taxonomy): domain Eukaryota; kingdom Metazoa; phylum Arthropoda; class Insecta; order Orthoptera; family Tettigoniidae; genus Meconema; species Meconema thalassinum. Next base: position 171,189,032 of record OX336396.1, read on the forward strand.
TACTAATACTATCGACAGCCACAGCATGAAAAAGCACCACTGGAGGGTTTTCACGAATAATATACCCATTGGGCGATGTCACAATAAAGTCATAAAGCGAATGCGATGGTTCTTGATTGGTGTACACTTGGCTAATAATATTACACGTCACCGACACATGATGGTCCTCAATGAATTTCACTTCATGGTCCGAATCATGTTTTTTGTTGGGCTCCAACACACGTGGTTTAAATCCTAGTAATGGGCCAATGGAATCGGGGTGTGTTTTAAAGTCAATGTTGAAGGTAGAGAAAATACTACAGCGATGAGTGTTGGTATTGCCTACAAGTTCAAACTTGTGCGTTCCATCGAGAAATGACTTTAAACCATACTGATTGATCAACACCACATAAATGTGTTCATAAATGTCATCGATCGTGTATCCACCAGAGTTCAGGGTGAGCACGGAATCATCATAGTAAAACTTGTTGTTCACATTTTCACGTATGTTGTATATTCGATTGTACGTTTCAAGAGAAACAAGTCCTAAACCATAGGGTTTTTCACTCAATTCGATAGGCGGGTAAAAGTCTAGGCTGACTTCAGGTCCACGTCCATGCAGTGTAAACGTTTTACTTTCTGCCGACATACTGGTGGCGTTTTAGCTTATGCTGCGTCTTATATAAAAAAAATAAACACAAACGTCCACACTGTTGGCTGTTAAACGTTTGCTCACGTTTCACATTATAATATATCTTGATCCTGTTTCCAAAATAGGTCACTAGTTCCATGGGCGGGGGCAAATTCCCAAAACTGTCAAAGTACCATACCATGGATCCCTCTTTGACATAAGCTACATAATGTGTTCCTGGTCCTCGGTGATCATCCAAATTGACAACAGCACATTCCTGTTTCCAGGGTCGTGGGGGTAATTGGTTTCGCATAAACACACCTCGAAAATGAGAAAGCTTTAGTTGTTTAGCATAGCTTTCCACTTGTTGATGCGTCAGGGCATGTCTCGCTATGGCTGAGTTTTTTTTTAATATTTCGAAATGGTGAAATCCCAAATCCTTGTTGATAAATGGCTGGCTTTAAATTGGCATTTCTAGCCCCATTGCAATCGCTTCCATTGTTTCATTGTGTCGCTGACTTTCTTTGAGTTGTTGCTTGCCCTGCTGCGCGGCTTTAAAGGTTTTCGCCACCGCACTGGCACCGCCCAAAAGTGACCCCAGAGGAGCCAAACCGGCAAACAATGCAGGTAAAAATCCCGCTCGTTTGGGGACGGGAATCACTCGCCCTTGTTTTGAACCCTGTCGCCGACGATTTGGAATAACATGTCTCTGTGCTGCTCGAAGGGCTTTCATTATGGTCAATACATTATTTTTTCTTTTTTTTCTTTCGCAAGGGCTTGTCCACGAATGTCTTAAGCCCAGGCTTTGCCAAGGACAGGGTCTTATTTTTAGTCTTTTTAGTCTTTCTCACCACATACCTTTGTTTCACCATCATGATAATGACCAACAACCTTTCACAAGAAAGTTTAAATCACAACTAACGTCTGATTGTTATTTCATGGCTGTATATTCCAATTCCACATAAAGTGGGAAATCTTTTATGGTTTTTCCCGCTTGCTATTCATCCCATGTCAACATGAGATGAAAGGATAATTCGTCACCTGCATTGACCATTTCATGGTTATGGACCAACATCCTATGACCATTTATCTTTATTTATAAATGGTTCTCATCAGGTATGGCATATTTCAAGTGAATGGTTCCATCATAGTGTAATCGATAGTGGCTTAAACCCGAAGCAAGCACATAGGTCAAGTGCTGGTCACGAGCTAGCGGTAAATGGTTTCTGTCATTCACAGGTTTTTCATTTGTCAGATACACTAAAATACAAATGGGATACATTTATAAAGCCTTTTCATTTCATAGGTACCGTAACGCTTGGTACATACATCGTCTTCGTCTTGCGGGTCTTCCACGTGAATAAACCGATGTAGATTAGCGCTATAGCCATTCACCGTAAGCTGGGGCACGTTGTCATAAAACTCATACACTTTGTTATCCACATACTTTTTCGGAGTAACGTCTGTAGACACTTGGGGATGTTTTACATGGGTTAACCGCTTTCCCTTAAAGTCATAATCTCCCTGTTTTGTGCGTGGCACTACTGACCTATCCACATAGTGTTTATTAGCAGGATCTGTTTCCTGTTTAGGATCATGTATGGGGACAGACCTAGCTTTGGCCATCAACGCACGTCCAAAGACATCCATCGTCAACCTGTAGTACCAGTCTACTGTTTCTATGACAAGGCTCGGTGTCCTGTATATAGACAGCCTGCTAGCCTGTCTAAGCCTTAGTTGAAATGAAGATTATTAAGCAGCAAGAGTCATTCCCCGTGGGGAACATGGTTTCCCATCTCTGTCCCACATCACGTGAACAACGCCATGGTTCACTGTTTCCATCTTCCATTCGCTGCATCATTGTGGGGCCTTCCGGCTGTGGAAAGACAAATCTTTTGCTAACGCTCATCACAGCGCCCAATGGTCTGCGTTTTCAAAATATTTATATTTTTGCAAAATCTCTCTACCAACCCCTCTACGTGTTTCTGGATCAAGTCATGTCTGGATTACAAAAAGAGAATATGGGTTATTTTACATTTTCCATGCAAGAAAATGTGATTTCACCGGATGAGGTAAAGCCTGATTCACTCATGATTTTCGATGATGTATCCACTGAACGTCAAGGCATCATTCAAAGCTATTTCAGCATGGGTCGTCACAAACATATCGATTGCTTCTATCTTGGGCAAACGTATTCTAAAATGTCCAAACAGTTGATTCGTGACAATGCCAATGTCATTGTTTTATTTCGTCAGGACGAGAGGAACAGTCGTCACATTTATAATGAACATGTGAATCCGGATATGACCTTTCAAATGTTTACAGAATTGTGTGCCAAGTGCTGGAACACTCAACGTCATGCCTGTTTAGTGATTGACAAACAAAGTGAACTCAACCAAGGACGGTATCGCTTAGGGTTTGATCATTTTATTGCTATTTAAGGCCCTGTCGCATTCCCCGGCAAGTCATTTGTCAAGACACCATGGCGTTAGCAGAGAGTCAATTGAAAAGGCATATTATTAGAGCAAAAAATACTATTTTCCAAAAGTTTCGTCAATTGAAACAATCACGTGCCAATCATGCTTTGTTTATTCAACAACATTTAGCACCTCCGCTAAAAGCCATGTTGAAACCCTCTTTCAAGCCATCTGAAACGCTACCCACCGTTTCACAAGCCACGCAGACGCTGAACGAGGACCCTGAGGAAGAGGAAGAGGAACAGGAAGATTTGACTAGTGTTAGTGAAGTTGAGGATGAAGAGGAACAAGTGCTTACACCTCAAAAAAAGGCCGCACCCCTTGCAGAGTTTTTGAGAAAAAAGAAATCCTTGGCCATGGTCGAAACACCTTGCCCTTCCAGAGCGTCTCCGTTTTCACAACTCTTGGCCACGCCTCAACATAAAGCTCAACTGAAAACCATTTTAATAAAATATTATGGATCAACATTGGAACCCTATTTCACCGATCTATTTATTGGAAACACAGATACCACGTATGGTGTTCGCTATGAGGATGATAGTTTTAAAATTGGCGATTCATCCATTAAATTTGCTCGTACTAAAGCTGTCATTAAAAACATCAACTATAAATTAACGCCAGGACTGTTAAAGCTGCTCTTTTCTCGGACCCCCTCTTCCCATGATTATACGTCAGAGGACCTTGACAAATATAAATCCATTTTATTGGATACCCATGCTCACAAAAGACAGTATGATCCCACGCAACAAGTGAATGCCAATATATCTCAAAAATATAAAACCATCATTGCAAAAATGTTTCCCACTAGTCAAAGTACTCGTCGTAAAGTGTCCGCTTCGGGAGTGACATTTAAACCGTTAAAACCCCTTGTGGATGTTACCTACTGGCACAATCCCAATAAGCTCGTCCAGCGGCTACAGTTGTTGCATGCCTCACGTCAAGCTGGCCATACCGGTCACGATTGGGAAATTCAAGAAATTGAACAAGAACTTCGAAATGCCAAAATTATTGTTTAAGCCCTCACCCATTAAAATGGGTATTGCTCACGAGTTGCATCGACCAGCTAGGCGTCACTATCCGCGACTCAAGGTGATTTCACGAGGTGTGGATGAACTTTGGCAGGCTGACTTGGTTGAAATGATACCCTATGCTAGCGTTAACGACGGTGTACGCTATATGTTGACCGTCATTGATGTCTATTCCAAAATGGCCTTTGTTGAACCTGTGCGTCGCAAGTCTGGCCCACTAGTTTCCAAGGCCTTTCAACATATTATTCAACACTCCAAACGTCAACCTCAGCTGCTACAAACCGACCAGGGAAAAGAATTTTTCAACAAGGACTTCTCCAGTTTTCTCAAATCTAAGGATATTCACCATTACACCACGTACAGCAACCTCAAAGCCAGTGTGGTCGAACGGTTCAACCGAACATTGAAAACCCATATGTGGAAAGCGTTTACCGCTCAGGGCACGTATCGCTGGTTGGACATGTTACCTGAGCTAGTATCACGTTACAATGACACCAAACATAGAACGATTGGGACCAAGCCACGTCTCGTGACTAAAAATATTCAGCGATTGGATAAACTGTTTAACCCCATAAAAACAGCCGATCCTAAACGTCACCACCTGAACATTGGGGATTTTGTTCGTGTGAGCAAATTTAAGTCTGCCTTCAATAAGGGCTACACGCCACAGTGGGGGACTGAACTATTTCGAATTCGTCAAGTCAACTTGGACACTCCAGTCACCTATTTACTCGAGGACCTCAACTGTCAACCCATAAAAGGTAGATTTTATCTCCATGAACTTCAGAAAACAGCATTTCCTCAGCATTATCTTGTGGAAAAAGTGTTGAAACAAAAAGGAAATAAACTCTACGTCAAATGGTTAGGGTTTAACTCTACATTTAATTCTTGGATCAATAAATTACATGTTGTATGAACCTGTGTACTTTTTATTTATTCACACATGTTGTACACTACCTATACCTCTGTGTGTACAGTCCTCAGCTCCACATATTTCTTTCTCTTTCCACCTGTGTTCTCTCTTACATTACCCCTCCCCCTCTCTCCCCCTTCACTTCCCACCACTGCTGTTCGCCGCTCTTGCCTATCTATTGGTTGTGACATCATTCCGACTTATTGCATCATACTTTTTACTGATTCAGCGATTCCCACGCTTTGAACATTCCGTTATCAGACACGTGGACAGCTAACGTCCCAGGCGAACACCTGTGGCAGATCAAATTTCACGTCAACTTGCATTTTGTCACGTACGAAGCAAAACAGGATGTAACTTGTTAACAGTTATCGCGCATGTGGACAGCTAACGTCTAAGATGAACACCTGTGGTAGATCAAATTTCACGTCAACTTGCATTTTGTCACGTACGAAGCAAGACAGGATGTCACTGGTTTAGCGTACATGTCATCTCACACATGTTCACATGCATTTCGATCTTCCCTGCCAACACGATGATCATTTTTCCATTGCACCTGTTGTCAAATCAGATCAACGCCTTCCAATAATCTCAAATGACCTTCACCTCCTGCTCGTCTGCAAGTTTGTTTTTCTGTACTCGCTTCGACCAACATAGAACCAAGTTCTCATCACCGTTTACATGTCAAAGGTAAAATATCAGAAAAACACACGCTCGCTCTGTCATACACCGACCCTCCGAAATAGCAATTATTCTATTAAGCATGGTCCTTGTGGTTAGCGATAGGTTCGTTGACACACACACACACACACACACACAGCCGTATTGTCTCTCTCAACCACCACGCTTCATGGACATTATAAACAGGTAAAGAAAAAGAAAACGTTTTTTCAACATGTATGGCGTTAGGCCCTTTGTGAATTATTTTGTGGAAAAAATATCTACCACATTTGAAAGGGGCGTTACCCCGAGTCCTAGGACACCTCGTACACGTCTCTAGCGTTATTAGTCCATGAGATATCGGCAAAAATCACAAAAAACACGTGTTTACCCCAAAATCGAGTTTCCAAATTTTTTTAAAAAATATAACGAGTGGTCCATAGCAAAGAGGACGTCACTCCGAGTCCTTGGACCCGTCGTACACGCCTCTAGCATACTTGGTTCGCGAGATATAGCAAAAAGTCTAAAATCACGTTTTTACCCCAAAAAGACCGTGTTTCCAGATTTTCACCTTTTCGACACCTCCATTCCCGTAAAGAGCACGACGAGACGAAAAAAACGAATCCAAGCACGCCCTCCTAGCATGGCTCCTTCCATTCCAAGGTCGCAGGGGCTCACCACTTGCTTTTGTAAGCAGCTTTCCCCTCATCCCACTACTACAGGTTTTCATCCTAGAGACTTGAAATTTATTTTGGGGGTAGAGGGGGTAGGGACCTTTCATTTACGTCAAACAAACTTTTTTGTATAATTTCTAGTTTCCAAAATATATGATTTTCAAAATTCGAGTGTTTTCAAAAAAACATAAAAAATAAAAAAGTTTTATTATAAAAAATAAAGATTATAAAGACCATTCGTTTCAACTATGGCACAACGTTCTATCATGTTTGGTTTTCAAACTATCACCAACTTTCGAAAACAAAAATTTTCAAAAAAAAAATTAAAAATATAACGAGTGGTCCATAGGAAAGAGGACTTCATCCCGAGTCTGACGACACCTCATTTGTCAAAATCGGACCATGCGTTTGAGAGATATTCATTATTTTAACATGTACAGTCGGGTACAAATAAAATGAGTGCGTTAGAACCCCCCTTACCCCCCTACTAAGGCTAACTGGTCTAAGTTCTCGATTAATCTGGACCAAGTAGTAGGATGGATTCCGCCAGTCAGTTCAAGCTATAATCGTTTCGTTGGAGCACAGCTAAAAAAAATGCATCCCTTGAGGCTACCACAGGGTTCTGTTTTGGCTCCCCTGCTTTGTAGCCTGTGCATAGCAGATATGCCTGAAACATCATCCAGGAAGTTCGGTTATGCCGATGACTGGGCTCTTGCAGCGAGTCACAGAAATATTGAAATTACAGAGAACATGTTAACTATGGACCTATCAACTGTTGGTAACTACATTCGAAAATGGAGGCTTCGGCTAAGCGCAGCCAAAACGGAAGTGTCCTCATTTCACCTTAATAACAGATTAGCCAATAAAAAACTATGCGTATTCTTTGAAAACAGGCCAATTTCACATAATAACCACCCAAAATATATGGGAGTTACTCTAGATAGTTTTAAAGAACATCTTTCAAGAACGGCTGCTAAAATTAGAAAAAGAAACAACATCTTGCAAAAGCTGTGTGGTACTACATGGGGTCATCAGCTTCAACACTTAGAACTTCAGCTCTTGGACTAGTTTATCTTGTGGCAGAGTACTGACTCGTTGACGCTCAACTTAATCACACCATGCGCACAATCACAGGAACTATCAGAAGTACCCCAACATTTTAGCTGCCTGTACTTTGTCATATTGCGCCTCCACCCTTGAGGCGTGAGAAAAGTCTTCTCAGGGAATATAAAAATATATGCAACAACCCTCATCTTCCTGTGCATGCCGACTTTCCTGCCATCCACAGAAACAGACTTCGCTCTCGTCTTACGCCGTTAAAGACTGCTCGAACACTCGATGAGAGCAACTTTAACTTGCTTGATCGTTGGAAAGCAATGTGGAATTCATCTGCTCCTCCAGAGCAGCTTAGCATGCCGTGTATTGCGACCAAACCACCAGGATTTGAACTGAATCGGAAAATTTGGTCTTCCTTAAACAGAGTAAGGACTAACTGTGGCAGATGTGCAGATTTGATGTATAGACGGGACAAGGTTCAATCTCCAAAATGTGATTGCGGTGCAGGAAGGCAAACAAACAGTTCAACATATCATCCAATCTTGTCCAATGTCAGCCTTCCCCGGAGACCCTTCTGAGTTCCTGTTGGTGACTGATCAAGTTGTTGACTATCTACGGACCAGTGGCGGCTGGTAATAATTACCTTGGTGGTGCCAGCAAATTCAAAATTTGAAATCAAATCGTTCAAACGTTGCAGGTATAGACACTTTATATTTTATTCTATAGGCCTAAGTTTCAGAATCACAATATTTAACTGTGTAATTGTACAAGACCCGCAATACACCTTTGACACAATTTCAGCTGCCACCGCGAAGACTACCTTACATACAGATATAGCCTGAACTTGGGAAGGATATCCACTGCACCCGATATAATTAAACACAAAAATAATTTAATGACGCTCCTATTAAACATTTGCAATGCCACCAGAAAAGTTAACAAACCCGAGAATTTGTATCTGCGTTCCGGTAGGCGTAACTGTGTCGCCAGCTTAAACCAACGAAACAAAACAAAACTTACTTAAAGAAGTCCGGATTGTTACATTATAATTAGAGAAATAAGTATTCCTGCTACGAATATGAGTGTGAAAAAGTCGCTAAATACGAGTATCTAACAAGAAAGAACTAAAAGCATCTTGTATATATTTAATAGTCGCCAGGTATAGTGACAAATCATTAAATCGGGAAACCTGGAGCTGCGTCATCTGCATTGTGCTGCCATTTGGCGGTTGAAATATAAATCACTTCAAGCAATTCTAGCTTGCGCTTGGATACTGCACTCTGGTGAATGAGCCACGTGGCTGTTGGCTCTACCTAGGGTAATCTGTGGCCCAACACAACACAATACAACACATGCAAAGCCAAGCCAAACTAGCCTTTATTGGTGCTGAGTCTTATTTCCGGAGGTGTAGCCCGTGTGGCCTGGCTCACGCATTCAGGAAAGCATCGTCAGAGCGTGTCAGTTCACTCGCTCTTTCAAATGAATGCATAATAAGACATGCTTGCCATTTCCTTGAAGTTTAAATTGAATATAAACTGTTATTGAGAGGGCACATTGGTGGTGCCATGGCATACAGGCACTACCTCATGGGCCGCCCCTGCTACAGACATTGAAAGTTTCATTATGACCTATTTCTGTATATATTGTAAATCTTGTAATCTTGTATCTTGTTATACTCGTTTATTGTTCTATGATGTGATGATAGCCAAACGCTAAATAAATAATGTGTAAATGCTCTAAAATTAAAAATTTTGTTGACATTAAATTATAAAGTCCAGTTTTCTTCGCGAAATCATCTGGTCCTTTCTATTCCCCGACATTGTATGAATATTAATAAACTACAGTTTCCAACTAAAGTTTAACTTAAAACAGCAAAACAAGTAAACACAATATTATCACTTTCCAAAATGCCACTCGCACTCGGATAGAGGAGCCTCCGTGGCTTAGGCGGCAGCACGCCAGCCTCTCACCACTGAGTCCGTGGTTCAAATCCCGGTCACTCCATGTGAGATCTGTGCTGGACAAAACGGAGGCAGACAGGTTTTTCTCCGGGTACTCCGGTTTTCCCTGTCAAAATTTCATTCCAGCAACACTCTCCACTATCATTTCATTTCATCTGTCATTCATTAAATCATTGCCCCAGAGGAGTGCGTCAGGCCTCGGCAGCCGGCACAATTCATATCCTCGCCGCTAGATGGGGGCTTCATTCATTCCATTCCTGACCCGGTCGGAGACTGGAAGCAGGCTGTGGATTTTCATTTTCACTCGGATAGAGAGATGGTGCTACACCCATCTCACTGTCACCCCTCTGGCTAACTGAACAGCTGACCATTTTGATCACTCAGAAAGTGTTTAGTTAGGATAACACTAAAAATGCTACACGAGTGAAACGAAATGCTTTCAAACACAGTTCAATAGTTTGTTAACATTTCATGCCCAAGGTCGCAGGTTCAAACCCGGCCGAAGTCATCGGATTTTTAAGAGCGTTAAAAATCTCTTAGGAACTTATGCCTTCCTACGGAAGGGAAGTAAAGCCGGCGGGCCCATGTCATAGATTTATGGCATGTAAAAGAACCTTCCACTAATTACACTTGTGTGAAGCTAATTTAGGCCTATAGGTTAGATTTGACAAACGCTCTTAAGTCCCAACGTTCGTCGCCAGACACCGACTGCCGTGGCATCTAGTAACCAAGTTCACAACTAGTTGTCATTAATGGCAGCATTTGGTAGCAAAAGTAGGAACTACTTGAAAATTAAATATCTGCAGTCCTCACCTGGATTACAGATAACACACACTAATACAGCCATCACAATTAACGCCGGTTAACAGACAGATTCTACACACACCCAAAGTACACGGGGCTACATGACCGCGTGGTCGCAGCCCATAAGCTGAGGAACCAACTAACCACTTTGTTATCAATCTGAAGACTGGTTCTAGTCAAAATTTAAAACTTTATCAGATTTTATATTTTTATTACTTGGCTCTGGGAGGGGATTGTTACCCCCCCCCCCCCCCCCCCGATCAACCCCCATCCCCGGGATCAAACCCCCCCCATCTAGTTATGCCACTGGTACTACAGATGCAAATAAGCAACCCTACAGAGTACCAGTTCATGAGACAGGAACCTGACTTACCGTATACGGTACAGTTTCACTTAGATGGCAAATGATAATATATGATTTTCATACCTTTTCAAGGGTTCCAGGGGACAATACCTATTGAAACTACCGTTCATTATGACTAATATAGCCTACTGGAAATATGTGCTAAATTACGTAAAATTATGTGTTTCTTTCCTGTTGAATTTGAACTATGGCGGCCATGTAGCTCACTCCAGCTAGGTGAGACATGACGAGAAATTGATATCACGGCAGTGTGCCCAACATGTAAGATATAAAATACACCACCACTAGGAGAATCTGGAGGTATTGATCTGGATGCGTCAGGTTGTAACCTTTGACTAAAACATTGATCTGGCCGTGTTAGGTTGTAAATTGTCAAAAACCATTGGATTGGACAAAACGAATGTTAGAATGGTCGGATTTAGGTGCCGCCTTTGGCCGCAGGAAGCTAGTAGGGCATGGTTGACAAAAAACCATCGATCTGTATTAGTACCGTATGCATGCGGTTGGCAATACTGTTCTAGCAACACCAAAATGGCTGACACAGCTGGAAATTTTACTATGTAAGTCATGTTATAATTTGGGACGGTGGGTGGGTTATAGACAGACGAGGAGTGAACTACGTCATTCGCAGATCAATTTTGAATCATTAGAAAAGATACTTATTGCCAATTTCAGAAGTTTTTTTTTCCCCCTAGGTTCATATCTCCTGCACCGTTACCCCTTACAGAAAGTTCTGGAAGAGGTGGCCTTGTTCTCCTAAACAAATCCCATAGACTAATGATAAAACTTGTTTTGAAAAACACGTTGGAGCTCTGCACGGGAAATCTTTATCAGTCTTACGTCTAATGTTGCGTTTTGGTTGTTCTAGTGTGGAGGGATTTGATTGCGACACTTAATTTCTCCACAATTAAAATCACACCGCGTATGAGACAGGCTTCGAAGGGGCCACAAACCCTCACTTATTAATCTGTCTTCAAACACTTCACTTATTGCACAGAAATACGCACTCTTATTTTGTTAGCAGCACCCCAAAGTGAATAACGGACTGAACCAGAGACATATACAGTAAGACGTAGGGCACATTAGTCTGACATCCCTCGCTGTGTTGGAGTGGTCTCTGCAGCGACAGCATTTTAAGTTAAAAGTCCTGTATTTGTAGTGGTGAGTGTGTCAGAAACAGGTTGAACAACAGAAGAAGTAGATAACAAAAAAGTTGGACTGATACAATATTGTAAACTGGCATTTATTTTACAGGTACCTGTTCCAATAACAACAGATTCTGTCAGTATTGGGCAGGTATTGGAGAGTGCCAGAAGAATCCCACTTGGATGCTTGTCAACTGTGCAAGCTCTTGCAGTCAGTGTGGTAAGGTTTACAAATTTATACTGAAGTTCCTAAAAACATAGAATACGATTTTTACTATTTACCATATGTTTTACCGATAATAATAATAATACAAATTATAAGTAAATCTACTGTATATAAGAAAACGAGACCGATAACCTAGATTTTATGCCGCTTAAAACAACAACTATCTTCATCATCATAAAAGGTCATCAATAAAATGCCACAAACTTTTTTACCCCCATTGTAAATTTGTAACAATTCTTAATGCCCCCCTCCCCTTACATGAACATTCAAAATAAATTAGTCCCTCTTTGTTCTGTGTACTGCGTAACTCAGCACCTGGAAAAGTTCCACTTTACAGGTCCGTGTTCCATTACCAGAGGCAGGAAATATATGGTATTTCTAAAATCACGAGAATGCTACACAGATTTAACCCTTAGACTTTCAAGGTAACGATCTGCCGTTACGCCCTGGTCATGCCAAAACTGTCAGGGTAACAATCCATCATTACCGGCCTTTATTATTGATTATTTCGTTATTTTTATACTTGATAACAGCAATTTTCAGGGAATGTGAAAAAGGCAATTTTAATTTTCTGAAGCATGTGCTCACAGAGTTTTGTGTCTTGTTTAAGTTGTGGTTGGTGACAAATTTGCGTATATTTCTCTCATTTTTCATTGGTAATTTTGGAATATTGACATTTACCACACTATCAAATAATATAGAGTTTCTTTTAACACTTAACACTTAACAAGTAAATTCCATTTCCCAAAATTACTTCAAAAATTTCAAATCTGAATTTTTTCCATTGTCTTTTTTTTTTTTTTTTACATTGAAATCATATGGCTCAGAGACATCACATCAATTCTTTTCAGTAATAACAAGTGATTTATACACTCTGTGTTTAAAATATTTTATTTTAATATCTTTATGGGTACCTCTTCCATCTCATTTTAAATGAAGTATGTGTACAGCTTTGTAAATATGGCTGACAGTTTTCACACATCCATCAGATGAGAGCTTGAAGGTGAAAGGGTTAATTTGTCCTTCCAAAATCAACCTACAAAAGCAATTGCTTTATTAAAAACGTATGGTACAGTATATGGAAACTGCCTAAAAGGAAGTTCATCAGATTTTGCAAGTCGGGTAATAACAGAAAAACACACTGACGAACTTACATATTTTCGTACAGAAAAATGATCTCTTATACGTAGGTATCAGAGATCTTCTTTCTTTTCAAGTTGAGATAACCGGGAGATTGTTAACACCATCCTCCTAATACACATATTCCTAATGATTCCAGATCATTTGATCCACATCAACTTATGAAAAAATGAAAATCCACAGCCTGCTTCCAGTCTCCGACCGGGTCAGGAATGGAATGAATGAAGCCCCCATCTAGCGGCGAGGATATGAACGTGCCGGCTGCTGAGGCCTGACGCACTCCTCTGGGGCAATGATTAAATGAATGTCAGATGAAATGAAATGATAGTGGAGAGTGTTGCTGGAATGAAATTGTGACAGGGAAAACCGGAGTACCCGGAGAAAAACCTGTCTGCCTCCGTTTTGTCCAGCACAGATCTCACATGGAGTGACCGGGATTTGAACCACGAACCCAGCGGTGAGAGGCCGGCGTGCTGCCGCCTAAGCCACGGAGGCTCCCACATCAACTTATGCCATAAGAATATTCCATTTAAAAGTCGGTTGAAAATGAAAATCCACAGCCTGCTTCCAGTCTCCGACCGGGTCAGGAATGGAATGAATGAAGCCCCCATCTAGCGGCGAGGATATGGACTGTGCCGGCTGCCGAGGCCTGACGCACTCCTCTGGGGCAATGATTAAATGAACAACAGATGAAATGAAATGATAGTGGAGAGTGTTGCTGGAATGAAATTTTGACAGGGAAAACCGGAGTACCCGGAGATAAACCTGTCTGCCTCCGTTTTGTCCAGCACAGATCTCACATGGAGTGACCGGGATTTGAACCACGGACCCAGCGGTGAGAAGCTGGCGTGCTGCCGCCTAAGCCACGGAGGCTCTTAAAAGTCGGTTATTTTATCTAATTAAGGACTGGATATTCTTTTCTGCCATCCTTCACTTTTAGCGGCTTCAGTGGCATAGTCGGTAGAATGCTGAGCTTCTATGCCCAAGATAGCGGGTTCAAACCCGGCCGAAGCCACGGATTTTTTAAGAGCGTTAAAAATCCCTTAGTATGCCTTCCTTCGGAGGGGAAGTAAAGCCGGCGGTCCCATGTCACAGATTTATGGCATGTTAAAGAACCTTCCACTAATTGGATAGGTTAAGAATGTAAACAACGCTCTTAGGTTTCTATGTTCGTTGCCAAGAGCCAACTGCGGTGGCGTCTAGTAGCTAAGTTCTGAACTAGGCCTAGTAGACGTTGACTGTGGCATTTGGCGGCAAAAGTAGGAACTATTTGAAAAATTCTAAGTTGCAGTACTTAAATTAAAAAACAGATACACACACTAATACAGCCATCACAATTAACACCGGTTATCAGACAGATTCTACACACACCCAAAGTACATGGGGCTACATGACCGTGTGGTCGCAGCCCCTAAACTTAAGAACCAACCATCCTTCACTTGATGCATACAACATAACATTTTGCAATTGTTTTGGTTGACACATTTCTAATATTGAAATAAATTCTTAGTCCGTCTCTAACTAGAAATGAACGATCTTTTATTAAAACTTGACAATACCTACTCCTGACTTTTACACTTCTACCTGGCAGATTATTGAAAATATAATGATTCACACCTTTCTGGGAGTCATTAGGAATTGAAATAACTGTGAATTATCACTGCTGCACCAGAAGTAGGCCTATGTGTTTTAATACGTAAATAAATGATGTAATTTATTTCTCATTCAACGATGGCAACCATGTTTCAGGCACACACATTGACGTCATATCACGTCCTGTCATTATTGCCAACATGTCCGAAACAAAATACACCACACAACACACGTTGTGTTGTAATTATGTTAAAAAAGAAATAGGGAAAACCAATGGCCAGGATAAAGATTATTGATGCATGACTACCCCCACTGTGAGTGACAAAATCCAGGGGTGTTTACATCGGCAGGGCCGCGCTACCAAACAATTATTGGTCTAGGCAAAAACCATTGGTTTGGATGAAAATTATTGATGCGTTATGATATTCTCAATTGAAATTGGAGATCGTTAACTCGCAACTCGCACAATCCATGTCTAAAAATACTGAAACTTGGCGCACCTTCACATTAACTCTCATTTGTTTTACGATACCGGATATGAAATAGTACCTAATACGTGGGGTTGGCAATACTGTACTTGTAGCTAATGTCCGTTAAGAGAGGTTTCACTATATTGATATTATATTATACCGTAATATAGATATACTATTATAATATGTATATAATTTTACATGAGGTTCTATTGGATAACAAAAGGACATTTAAGAATAAACTGAGGTTGTAGGATATTTATTCCACGTTAATGGTTCATCTTCTATATACTTCTCGGCTGGCTGCGTGGCTCAGCGGTAACGTTCTCGCTTGCGGAGCCCAAGGTTGCAGGTTCGTATCCTGGCACAGTCAGCTGGCATTTGAGAGTGCGCAAATGCGAGGGAGCCATGTCAGTAGATTTACTGGCACGTTAAAGATCCCCTTCGGGGCAAAATTCTGGCACTCCGTCGTCTCTAAAAGCCAGAGTAGTTAAAAGGGACGTAAAATCAATAACATTATTTCTATATTCTTCAACATATTTTATTCCCGTGTTTACTTTTGTGTGGGGATTTTACTGATAGGTCATTTGGAAGGTTGACAGGACGGTATGAAAATAATATTTAAATCAGCTACTGCTGTATCGATACCTTAATAATAATGTTTTTCTCTTTCAGGAAGAAAGTGTAGCAACTACAATAGCTTGTGTATTCAGTGGGCTGCATTAGGAGAGTGCATAAAGAACCCAGACTACATGGTTATCTACTGCCCTGCTGCGTGTCATACCTGCTCTTCAGGTGAGTAAATTATAGATAACATACAGATCCACCGTAAGAAAATGTTGTGCCACAAGGGTGGGTCATTGCCGTATGAATGAAATGTTGAGAGGGGATTAAAGATAATGAAATTGCGACTATGAAGACAGTTACCGTATATTGATAAGTAGAGATAGACAGCGAGATTTATAAGGTATCTGTCTTGCCATGTGTTGTGTATACCTTATCCCATATAAGTTGAGAGTCAATGACAACACGCCAGAGCCATTGTACATTTGCCGTATTGACATACAGTAGAGTCTCGCCAACTCGGCCTAATGTGGACCAAAGGGTGGCCGAGTTCGCGAAAATGCTGGGTTATCGAGAAATGGGTTAAAAAGAAGAAATAAGCAGTTTGTTTTTGTTTAAAAGTAATGCAATGCAGTACATTTAGTGTTTTTATAACAAACATAAGTTTTAAAACGATTAAGCCACTACAATTACAGTACTTCAATATATAGTTTAGTACTGTACTACTCAACTGGGCACCGAGTGGTGCGGAGAATGTGCAATCAAATAAATACAACGCTCTGCGCGAGAACCGTTTGTTTACTTCTTACTGCCAACAGTTTGTGTATTTACAGTACTGTACAACTACCTGTATTTATCAGGTCGTCGTTACGCTTCTTACTATGTACTGTAGGTCAACTTGTTTCAAGTCGTATTTAACTGTCGATAATTCCATTGACGGAGAAGGCGAAAGAAAACATAAAAACTCTCTGTGCGGAAACACGAAAGCAAACAAATATCATGATGTTTTTCTCCTGTCAGGGTGGCCGAGAAAACCGGATTGCCGGGTTACCGAGTGCCAAGTTTGCGAGACTCGACTGTACTTATGTGAAGTTAAAAGCCAGTTTACAATTGATACGGTGTCTGTAATATTTCAATCGAAGGTAGTGTGCTCATATACTGTAGGTAAGAGCTCTTCTTCGCGGCTCTGGCGTGTTGTCATTGACTCTCAACTTATATGGGATAAAATATAGAAGGCTGTTTCAAGTACTGCTCCTTCATCGGAAAGAACTGAGTAAATTGATAACTTGGGTATGGCTCAATGATGACTATGATGATAAGATAATTGTTGTTTTTAGGGGCCTAACATCTGGGTTATTGGCCCCTAATGGTTTGGGTGATCATGGAAATGAAATGGACACTATAACTAAAACTAACTACTGACTTACAATCTAGAAGAGGAATTAGAAAACAAAAAGAAAAATAAGGTAAATAAAAGACAGAAGGAAAGGAAATGCCTACAACCCTCGAAGAATGAGAATTCGGGGACTTGAAAGGAGAGCCATGAAATGCAGATAAGAGGGAAAGGGAAGAGGGTCCACCCCAAAGGCAATGGAATAGGGGGGGGGAATGAATCCCTCAGGGTTCCCAACTCCCAAACTCACCAGCCATGAGCTCTTGAGGGTGTAGCACTATCCAGGGTGCACCATAAGTGCACACTGCCTTCTTGAGGGCGTTGAGCAGAAGGCAGGAGATACCTTCGTGCACTAGATCACATCCTTCATTGAACTATCGGACCCATTTCCTTACCATTCAATCACTCATCGCATTTTCTCCGTACACCTCGCCAATCTGTCGATGAATGTCAACTGGTGTTAGTGCTCTTCGCATTCAGAAAAAGAATGACAGGTCTAATCTCACAAGCGGCGGGATTTTCAATTAACTTCGCCATTCTAGCCAAGTGTAACTATAAAGCGTAAACAACAGAGAGCTTCTAACTAAAAGGCAGTTGGTTAGATTCCCACCCAGGTAAGCCTAGTGGATTTTAGAAACAAATCTACCACTTTCAGAAATACAAATGGCCCAGGAGGTAACTCAGTCTACAACAGAAATGAGTACCAGTGCAATTCCTGGGAGCAAAGGTGACCGGGCATAGAACTGACAACTCCATCCTATCTAGTGCCGATATAACAAAGTGTGGAAGTCTCCACCTTCCACTGCTTCAAGGGCCTCCATGGCTTGTACGGAGTTAACTTTGCCTTTGTTCATCATAGAACTACTGTACCTCAGGCACCAGTCATTTCCAAGGTGGTGTTATATTAAGTTATAGAAAAATACATGTCTAGTACTATTACTCAAGTTTATTCACTTTGATACCGCTGTAATTGATTTAGAACAATTTACATACACACTGCCTTCTTGAGGGCGTTGAGCAGAAGGCAGGAGATACCATCGTGCACTAGATCACATCCTTCATTGAACTATCGGACCCATTTCCTTACCATTCAATCACTCATCGCATTTTCTCCGTACACCTCGCCAATCTGTCGATGAATGTCAACTGGTATTAGTGTTCATCGCATTCAGAAAAAGAATGACAGGTCTAATCTCACAAGTGGCGGGATTTTTAATCAACTTCGCCATTCTAGGCAAGTGTAACTATAAAGCGTAAACAGACAGCGATCTCAAAATGGCGTCATCTCCTTCTCCTTGACTCAGAGCAACTATCCCAAATGTGCCGATAAGCGATTGCATCGATGCCGGGGCAACGTATAAGAATGGAATTTAGTTTCTGAACGTGTCTAATATACAAAACTAAATTTCATCCTAAGCAAATGAAACAGGAAAGGGCAAGCCGCTTCCTTGATATGTTTATAAGTGATGTTATCATGACCAGGAGTAGAGATGCGATGGGTTTTAAAGACGATCTTAATTTCCGTAACTGAGTCTATTCAGTTTGTAATCTATTCATGTATGTCATACAATGGCTTGGTGGCTAGATCTCCTAAACCAGGCTGTTCCAGTCGAGCTGCTCGCCAGCGAGTAGTGGAATTCTCACCGCCTTGCGTGAGTAAACCTCCAACATGCAATACGGCTCTGGTGTGAGGGCTGCCGTCACTGCGCGGTGGATACATCAAGACTGGCAGGAAGCGCATGGACTTGTGTTATGACCTTCGCCCAGTGACGTATTGGCTATCACCCCCAGTCCCTCTCCAACCGTACTCCGAGCATTACTGCTGAGTACTCGCGTGTACGCATACTCAAACTCGTGGTTTTGGAACATCCGGTCCTAAGCTCTTAATCATAAAAATAAAATGATATATTATTATATCATACAATTAGCAAGTAAGTTTATGCTCCTGTTGCAGGTTCTGCTGAGTTGGATGACTGTGTGGACAACAACAAATACTGCACAGCCTGGGCAAAGATGGGACAGTGCCAAGCAAATCCCAACTACATGTTGAGTGTCTGCAAGAAGTCTTGCCGTCAGTGCTAGTAGTCCTCTAATCCGTACAATACTTGAATATTATCAAATGAGTCCAGGGAGAGGATTAGCTCTACCCTTAAATTGTTAAAATGAGTAACGTAACTCCCTACCGCAATATTTTGGTCTGTTCGGAAACCACAGGACCCCAAGCTGGGTCCGATAATGTTACTTACTTGGATCTTTCTCCCTTCCACCGTTTCAATCCGATCACCCTTCGTTAAGGCTTGCATCTTCCTACGTCGACGATATTAGGTTATATGAAGTACCGTATAACGTAACCTGACTATCTCCATGCTTCACTTTCTCTTCTTTCCACTCTCTCTTAACACCTCAACACCAATAGAAGTGCATAGAAATAACAAATAAATAGCATAAGAAAATCAAGATACAACAAACAGCATATAGTAAACCGGATTACCGTAACAATTTCAGTCACTGTGCTCTGTACGAGAAAGTGCAAGCAAGGTTCAGTTTAATATTTTGTTTAAGTTTATATTGACAGTGAAATCATTCATTTTAGCACTAATTCCTGTTAGTAAAACATTACAAGAAGTACCCATCAGGCTGTTAGCAACTGAAGAAACATATTTAGGAATCTTTTATCATTATTAATTTTAATATTCCTATAGTGCAATTTATTTTCATTAAAATATTTCATTTTTAATTGAGAAGTTATGTTGCAACACACCAGAGCTTTTGCAAACCAAATGAGGACTTTGGAGGATAAACGAGCAACAGTTATACGGCACCGAAGCAATGGCGGATCGCATATGGACGGCCAGAGCATTATGTCTTCAATTAGAAATTGCTAGGAGATATACCGATCTTGATATACGGTAGTTATTTTTTACTGTCCCAATGCTTTCTTGAGATACATTGATTTCTAGTGTCTCTAGGACTAGGTTGTTGTCCATGAGATGGTTCCATATAACCTCTATCCCATAGAAATACAGTATATATGTTAGGCTCATTCCTGATATGAACCATGAACTGCACCATGTCGTGACTAGACTGTCTATTCACGACTTCCATTATCTAAAACAAGAACTATGAAAACCTAACTCCAGCGTGTGTATGTGAATGATGCATTAAAGTCTGTGTACGATACCACATAGAACAATGCACGAGAAGACTGCGATCAATAAGTGAATACGCAAACATGTGGTAGTGCTGTATGCAATGTACCTTTACATGACTATTTGGCTGCAATTAAAATTATATACTGGATTTCTTTTCTAGTATACGATAGTTTTTATTTCAATAATTGACCTCGCAACCATCCACAGTTTACACTATTTAGAATAGTACATATTACTTACAAGAGTATTAACTTATATTAGCACAGTTGGTAGAAGTGCTGAGCTTCTAACTAAAAGGGAGTTGGTTAGATTCCCACCCAGGTAGGCCTAGTGGATTTTAGAAACAAATCTACCACTTTGAGAAATACAAATGGCCCAGGAGGTAACTCAGTCTACAACAGAAATGAATACCAGTGCAATTCCTGGGAGCAAAGGTGACCGGGCATAGAGTTGACAACTCCATCCCATCTAGTGCCGATATAACAAAGTGTGGAAGTCTCCACCGTCCACTGCTTCAAGGGCCTCCATGGCCTGTTAGGAGTTGGCTTTCCCCTTGCTCATCATAGAACTACTGTACCTTAGGCACCAGTCTTTTCCAAGGTGTTGTTATATTACGTTATTGAAAAATACATGTCTAGTACTATTACTCAAGTTTATTCACTTTGCTACTGCTATACAATTGATTTAGAACAATATTGATCTTTCCTCTAATGGTGATCAAATGGAAGATCAATTACCTCTAAACTTTGTTCAACAGTATAATACAATAACATGGAGCTGGACTCTGCTTCTTCTACAGCTGGATGGAAAGCTGAATGGAACCTTTTGAACTGGTATTGTCCTGTCTACGGTTAACCATTCCGTGATCAGTTCCCAAGAGCACGGAGTGTTTTGGAAATATTTAAAAATCGGTGGGTTCTATGACCTCAAAATGAAGTTTTTTAGGACTTGTCAAGTAGTGTTTCTCACACTGAGAAGCATAAAATGAGCAGAGTATGGTCCTTCTACGATAATTTTGATATTTTGCCAATGCCAAGTGCCACAGAGCCGAAATTAGCAGAATATACTATATATACTCTTCAAATGATTAGATAGATAGATAGATAGATAGATAGATTTATTTACCATCAACAGGATAGGCACCCAATTACAGATGATATAATAAAACATAATAAACATTAAATTTACTTAAAAGCAACTATTTAACTAACCTAGAAACAAACATTGATTCAAGCTTATAAACTAAGTTCTCGATACACTTAAATTAAAATAACAATTATTACACACTATATATACAACAAACACCTACGATCTTGAGTTCAACAATGATCTACGAATTTCCGTAGGCTTCGAGTAAAATATATCTATAGCGCTATCAAGATGGTTTAGAGAGCGCAACGCCATCAATAACCAGGAATTGGCATGGGCTACAGTTCTACACTTCTGGATCCGGAAAGTGAGTCTTTGCCTTGTATTGCGGCCTGGAACATGAAGAGGAATCAAACACAAAAGGGGCGCACAGTCGATTCTATTGGTCAGACACTTATATAGAAACATGGCGTTGGCACACATGCGGCGAGACCTCAAAGACCGCATACCCATGGTTCCACAGAAGGTCTCATAATTCAATGTAGAGAGTCGAATGCCCATATACCTACAGCTGATCCACTTCATGAATCTCACCTGCACTCTCTCTAACCGCTGAATAGCATATTGCTGAGAAGGCAGCCATACCTCACAACAGTATTCAACAGTCGACCTTACATATGCTAAAAATAAAATTTTGAGAGAACCTATATTGGCGAATTCACTACAATTTCTCTTCAGAAAACCTAGTAATCTGAACCCCTTACTTGTCACCTTATCTACACGTTTTAGAAATGACAGCCCGTCATCGTTGGTAATTGTTATACCTAGATCGTTTACTTCATTCACACGCACTAATACAGAGTTACTTATACTATAATTCCTCATGACAGGCGCCAACTTCCTAGAAAATGTTATCACATTGCACTTAGTACACCAATCTGTTAGTAGATGTAGGTCTAATTGAAGCAAGTCACAGTCTGACTCGTGGTCTATTACTCGAAACAGTTTCAAATCATCAGCGTATAGAAGGCAGTTACTATTCTTGAAGACCCCAGTTAAATCATTAATAAAGATTACAAATAAAAGTGGCCCCAAGATGGAACCCTGAGGAACACCAGAAGTTGGAAAGTATGGTTTTGAAGTTTGACCATCGGATTTAACAAAGCAAATTCTTTCAGTGAGATAGCTTCTAATCCACTCTAAAACGCTGCCGCCTATTCCATACGCCGACAATTTGATTAATAATGCCTTATGTTGTACGGAATCAAAGACTTTGGAAAAATCTGTGTATATGGCATCTACTTGTTGACTCCTGTCCAAGGCATTTGATATGAAGTTGACGTACACTGCCAGGTTCGAAACAGTCGAGCGCTTCTGCACGAATCCATGCTGAGCAACATTAATGTACTGGCCGACTGACCTGTATATTCTATTGTACACAATCTTCTCCGCCACCTTTGATAGGAGGGATAGCAGGACGACTGGCCTATAGTTGTCAAATACCCTTTTGTCACCCTTTTTGAATACTGGAATTAAGTATCCCTTCTTCCACTCACACGGAAAGCATCCAGATTTAAAAGATATATTTAAAATTGCACTGAGAGGTATCGCCAACTGAGGAGCACATTCTCTAAGTACAAGACCTGGTATCTCATCAGCCCCAAACGATTTTGCAGTATCCAATGATGACAGAATCTCACACACTTCAAAGGGCGTAGTCAGGATCGACATCAATCCCTGATTACACATGATTGGGACAGACGAGTGACACGGCCTCGCAGGAGAGTGATACTTCTTGAAGCCCTCTGCAAATTTATTAAGAATAGTTTTCTTGTCCTGGATTTTGATTCCATTCTGAAACATAGTGGATGGTAAACGTGAAGATTTTCTTTTATTGTTTACAAAATTCCAAAAATGCTTTGGATTGGTGGTTAATTTTGATTCAACTGAGATCACATAGTCTTTGTATTTTCTGTTCTGGAGTCTCTTATATTCCCCCCCGTATCACCGAAAATTGAACATAGTCACACCAAAAGCCCGATTTCTTGAACCTTTTTCTGACTCTCTCTTTTTCTTTCAACTTGTTGATTACCTCTGTATCGTACCAAACTGGATACTTCCGAGTATTGATTGTGCGAGTGGGCACTGAATCCTTGATAACTGCTTTGAGGAGGTCGTAAAACAGACTTAAAGCCTCATCAACAGAGGGAGAATTATCCATCAAATACCATGGACACATCAATAGAAGGGCTCTCATGAGGGGAAAATCAGCTTTAGTCCAAGTATATATTACCCTTCTTAGTGATTGTGGACGGATAATTCGCGGCAAGGATAGTGAGAATTCCACAGCATCGTGGTCTGACTTAACTACCTTCTCAGCCTGAATACATTGCGTATGTGCGGAGAGTTGTTCAGAGACTAGCACCAAATCCAGGAAATTGTTATTGCGTGTAGGGAAATGACACATTTGCTGTAGATTAAACTCACTGATAATCTCTAGAAACGATAGGACTTCCTCACATCTTTGCTTTATAAAAGGTTCAGGGGTCCAGGCTAATTCACTGATGTTAAAGTCCCCACACACTACGACTATGTCTTGGGGGTTTAAAACAGCTGTGACATTGCCCAGCGTCTGACGCAAATCACTCAGCCTAACCTTCACCTCGTCCGGTGGTAGATAGCAGCACACGATGAATACCGCCCGTCCAGGTTTAGGCCTGACCTTGACCACAAGGCACTCCCAACACCCTGCCAACTCCGGCCTTGATACCGGATCCAGGATGTTTTTCACGGCCACAAGTACGCCTCCACCCTTAGTTTTGGTGTCATGAACGAGTTGTCTGTCTTGTCGAAATATACTGTAATCACTGGACAGTATCTCGTTCTCGTCCACTGCATCATTCAACCATGATTCTACGATACAAATACAATCAATTTCAGCATCACTAAAAGCTAGGTTGATTTCCGATAATGAAGTACACATACTCGCTACATTTTGATAGAAGAAAGTCATATCATTACACTGACCAGGTCCCGGGTTCAATTGCACATCGCCTGACAGTGCCAATAGGAGCATGGCTATCACATTGCCGGACATTTTCAAATACGTGGACCTTTGACAACCACTTGGTTGCTTCAACGCCAGGTACTGTGTTCCATTCAAGCAAAGCACATGGCATGATATTTTAAGTTCATTGTTCACAAGGAAGTCTTCCCAGCATTCCACGAACTCGAAATGGTAGCCACGGTAGCCACGAACACAAACGTTAACCGATATTAAGCAGCATTTAAAAGCCACGAATACGCAAAAGAGACGGAGCGCAGCCGACACCATCCTGTTCGCTGGGTAAAAAACAGTGGGTGAAGTGAAGATGAGGGAATTAGATTGTTCTTCCCTAGTTCAAGAGTCTTAGGACTACGATTATCTTAAATTAAGGTTCTGATTTAGGACTTAAATTGGCTTCTATAACAAGTGCTACTCATTATTATGAATGTGCTGTTGGATTCATCAAAAATGTTTCTCCCCAATAAACGCAGCTCTCCTGAACACAACCAGGCTGACTTAAAATGCCTTCTTACTAATGACACAGGTACGTGCCCACAGTCCCAAGAGAGAAAACTATTATTTTCGACTGTGGACAGCACAGAAGCGAATGTCAATCCCTTTGCACATGTCGCGCATGAGAGCTTTCCAACTCCCGAGTGACTATTTCTTCACTGTCTGCTTCCAGCACGCAGCCATAAACTTCGATGTTGAACTGAGCGTGCTGCAATTTATGCTTTACTCTTCCTACTAACCACAAAGTTATATCAATTCACTTTTCGGACTTTATACGCTCACCTACAATTTCTTATATTCACAAACACTCCAATATTTGCTTTCACCTCAGTTCTCTTAAGATGCTTACCGTAAATACGCCCATATAAAAATCAATTCACCAATTTGTACATCCCGACCAGCATCTTGTACTTTTAGGCTACTCGAGAACCATTGGCATGATATTCAGTAATTATATGGGCATCTAGCAGTCTAAGTTATATATTGAATAGTTCTGTGTAACTTATTGCAAATAGGTTATGAACATTCCCGAATGGGAATATGATGTTATTTCCGTTTGATCAGATAAATTATCAATTAATATGATAAAATTGGTCCGGCTAGATCAAACATAAAATGCCAGCGTTTCGCCCCGGTGTGCCGTTGGGCTCGTCAGTTGGTACAGACACACCTCACCAATACGCATGGCTAGCACATACTGAGAAGGCCATCACAAGACACAAAATACAAGTAGTATTGACGTCACGAGTGATGCCAATGTGCTACGGAAGTCAAGCTCCCTTTCATAAAACAAAAACCTTACCTTGGCAATCCAAATAGGTTATGAACATTCCCGAATGGGAATATGATGTTATTTCCGTTTGATCAGATAAATTATCAATTAATATGATAAAATTGGTCCGGCTAGATCAAACATAAAATGCCAGCGTTTCGCCCCGGTGTGCCGTTGGGCTCGTCAGTTGGTACAGACACACCTCACCAATACGCATGGCTAGCACATACTGAGAAGGCCATCACAAGACACAAAATACAAGTAGTATTGACGTCACGAGTGATGCCAATGTGCTACGGAAGTCAAGCTCCCTTTCATAAAACAAAAACCTTACCTTGGCAATCCAAATAGGTTATGAACATTCCCGAATGGGAATATGATGTTATTTCCGTTTGATCAGATAAATTATCAATTAATATGATAAAATTGGTCCGGCTAGATCAAACATAAAATGCCAGCGTTTCGCCCCGGTGTGCCGTTGGGCTCGTCAGTTGGTACAGACACACCTCACCAATACGCATGGCTAGCACATACTGAGAAGGCCATCACAAGACACAAAATACAAGTAGTATTGACGTCACGAGTGATGCCAATGTGCTACGGAAGTCAAGCTCCCTTTCATAAAACAAAAACCTATTTGGATTGCCAAGGTAAGGTTTTTGTTTTATGAAAGGGAGCTTGACTTCCGTAGCACATTGGCATCACTCGTGACGTCAATACTACTTGTATTTTGTGTCTTGTGATGGCCTTCTCAGTATGTGCTAGCCATGCGTATTGGTGAGGTGTGTCTGTACCAACTGACAAGCCCAACGGCACACCGTGGCGAAACGCTGGCATTTTATGTTTGATCTAGCAGGACCAATTTTATCATATTAATTGATAACTTATTGCACCCGTAGAGACATGTTTAAGTCGTTCCACTTGAATATTCACCAGAAATAACACGATTTATATGGAGCACAAATTGACCCGACTGCCAT
The DNA here is from genome assembly GCA_946902985.2 of Meconema thalassinum. Classification (NCBI taxonomy): domain Eukaryota; kingdom Metazoa; phylum Arthropoda; class Insecta; order Orthoptera; family Tettigoniidae; genus Meconema; species Meconema thalassinum. The sequence continues at coordinate 171,215,662 of OX336396.1, forward strand.
GTGTGAATCCAGCAGAATGAAAGTCTCGAGCACTTGTTTTTTCTTAATCTTTCTTCATCTAAGAGCAATACATTTTCACAATTGAAGTATTAGAAGCCATTTTTCAGTGTTGCCTAGTAATCTATCATAGAATGCATTTCAGCCGGACAACACGATTGTGCCCAATAATAATAATAATAATAATATCGTATGGCCTCGGGTGCCGGGTGCAAGCTTCGTAATTTGACACCCAGAGGGTTAGATATCTAAGCTCCTTGAACACTATAGCGCTTTCTAGTAGAGAAATGAGGAACTTTGTGTTAGCGGAAACTCCCGAGATTAATTTTGCCATTATGAACACGGCCTACTGAATTCAAATGGGTGCTTTGACATGCCAACATCGTATGACATGCGTGTCGTATTTTTGCCTTTCAAAAATCACTTACCACGGCCAGGAGCGAACCTGCAATCTTGGGGTTAGTAGACCGGCACGCTATCCACTCACCCACCGTGGCAAGCTACCCTGGATAGTGCTACACCCAATATATTAGGTAGATAGTACAAATATTTCAACATCCTAACCTGAAAGAAATATTGCATGAAATATTTATCAATACATTTTTTGTACAAATGAGGGGATATTTAATTGGATGACATACAGTATAACACAATCGTTTTTAAAATGCTGCTTTTATATGAATACCTCGGCGGCGGTTGCAACTCGTTTCCGAGTCAACAATTTTCTGACAATACACTCCCAAAATCAGGGCATTTTATGAATGAATTTCTGGTGACTAAACGGGCCGATTTTTGCATGGAACATGCGGCCACAAACTAAACATCGTATAGCTGGAGGAGAGCGTGGACGGGTTTGACAAAGCTTGCGTTGGAGTCGCTGCATTTCTGCCAGTCTGCGACGTTCATAACAATACTTAAAATACTTTTTAGGTTTATTGAATCTTCTGTGCAATTACAATTGGGTGGAAGGAAATTGTGCACTTGAATAATGAAAGTTACTGTATTTCTTAGCAAACTTTCCAGAATTATGACCACCAGTGTAGTTTAAATTTTCCCAGAAAGATGGAGCACAACCTTCACTTTTAGTTATACCTGTTGTTGGCTATTCAAGGCTCCCGGAACTTTTTTTGGTTTTGGTGCTTGGCCCAGTATAAATTTCTACCAATCAAATAGTTGGGGAGTTCAGTGCCTTGGGACACTTGTTCTCAAACAAAATTGTCATTTCAGTGTCATCAGCTAAGAGTGAAAGCTCTCAAAGATTGATCGCTACTTAAATGGAAAATGCAGCGCATCAATTCGGTTCTCATCAGAAATATTGGCTTTTGGACTTTTTAAGCCATGCAGTCAGCTCCAAATTAATTTATTTTTACTTTCATTGTCTTGTTATGATGAAGAAAGATGGTTGGAATTATATAGTTTATATCAGAAATGAATTAAAGACAATGCACACATTCATGCCCATGGCTAGTTTCCAACCGGCAGATGAGCGCGAGTTAATTTTCAAGATTGCCTGATCAATGGACCACACCATTTGGAAATAAAGAGAAAAATGTAAGGAGCATGATTGGGTTACATGTGCTCATATATCACAACTATTTCGCCTTCACACGACGTGATGTGCTGACGGATAGCGAGAATCGTGAGCCTTTGCCTTTAAGGCCAGTTCATCTATGAGAAAAGGAAATAAATGCACATTGAACAATTGCCTTGCTTCACTGGATGGATTTTCACATTTAACTCAGTAAGGGTTCATTCCATCATAAATGCTATTAGCTGAAAATGTTCATAAATATCCAATTACTATTGTTCTATTGAGGGTATATTTGATCATTACACGCCTCATTCAGGATAAATACATAGCTTCAGCTAAAAATTCATTCAGACAGAAAGCGATGTTACTTACAGAGATTTTGAAACAGCAACAGTCCTATACCGTATTCTTTCTTAAGTTAGGAACACCTCATTTTAAATAGATCTCTTTCTCTTTTAAAACATTTCCTGTAATTATATTTTAAAAATGTAAAAAGAATTTCTTTACTTCTATGAAAATACAGGAAAAGGTTATTTTATTTATGTTGATGTACGAATAATTTGTACAGTACTGAAATTTAATTATATATGTAGAATATTGATTGAGCATTCTATTCGCAATTAGTTGTTTTTCCCCCCTTTACTAGTCAACCAAGTCTCCCTCAAGTCCAAGCCCTCGTCCATGTCATGGGAGACGGGCAATAGAATGAAGAAGGGGACTGCCTGTGCCCTAGGACTGCTACAGTAGCTGTGAAGGTCCTGCAGGAACCCTGAAAAGTGACAACTGGTGAAGCTACGACAGGCCCAGCAAGTCAGTAGCAGATAACCCCATTGATTTTGACGAATGGACCGAGCCTCAGGAAGAGAGGCTTATGTTCTAATCAGACCCGGCCAGAAAGGCTGGAAACTGTGCAAGGTGGTGGTGATGATGATAAAAGTCAACCATAGAAGAAGTCACATCAGATTATTATTATTATCAATATCATGTTGCATCATCATAATTTTCCATCTCCAGTTTCCCGGGTGTGGCAAACAAGCGCTCTCCATCTTGCCCGATCTTGGTACACCATTTGTTCTTGGACATCGTCCCAGTTAAAACCATTCTTCTCCACCTCTGATCGAACTGTCTCTATCCATCGTCTCCTTGGTCTTCCTCTTGGTCTCTTCCCTCTAACATCCAGGTTGAAGTACTTCTTAGCTGTTCTAGAGCTATCCTTCCTCATTACATGGCCATACCACTGAAGTCTGTGTTTCCCCAGAAAGTTGGTAACAGGGACCCTGATGCCAGCTGTTGCTCTACGTACCTCATTTCTGATCTTGTCTCTCCTGGTACTTTGGTTCATAGTCTTAATAACTCTCATTTCTGTGGCTTGAATTCTACTGTAATCCTTACTTAGCAATGTACATGTTTCCATACCATAAGTAAGGACTGGAACAAAGTAGGTGTGATACAACTTTGCCTTTGCTGCCAAGGGTATATTTTTGTCCCAAAGTAAGTGCCGAACTTGGTTATAGAACTGTGATGCTTTCTGTGTCCTATATAGAATTTCTTGTTTGAGGGTGTTATACTTGGAGACCATAATTCCAAGAAGTGAGAAACGGATTCTAGTTTTGCTCCCTCCAAATATGTGTTTGAACTTTTCCTCTCTCTGCTAATGGTCATTTCAACAGTCTTGGCCTTGCTGATCTTCAGGCTAAATTCCTTAAATTTGTTGTTCGAAGCAGTCAGTCTCTCCTGTACTTCCACTTCTGTTTCTCCCCACAAGACCACGTCATCTGCAAATACCAAAGCTCCTGATTCATTTGCAGTTTCCTTAATAGATTTTAAAATTCTGTCCATAACAGTGACATACAATAGTGGTGACAAGACACTTCCTTGCTGGACTCCCCTTTCTGTCTGAAACCATTCAGAACGACATAACATAACATAACATCCCAAAAGCCTACAACCTCATCAATAATTTTGATGCTCAGTGTGAAACTTTCTTTCTTGCTACAAATTGAAGAGAATCAAAAATAAAGAGATTTAGGGTGTAAATTGACAAAACCTATATAAAAACTACCGTACATACTCGAATACCACCCGCACATTTTTAAACAAATTCGGACGTGAAAAATTGGGGTGCGGGTCTTACTTGAGTCATCCAAATTTGAAAGATCTAAATTGCCCGCCGCGCGCGATATCGGGTGTTGCGAGTATCCGCTAGATAGTGATAGCCTTCTTCCGGCTATAACTTTGTTTTACCGTAAGCATGCGGCGTCATACAGTCACGCGCACGTTATCCGAGTGTAAACATGAATGCTACAAAACGTTTGCGGTCATTTACTGTGAGTGAGAAATTGAAAGTTGTGAGGGAAGCTGAAGTTATTGGAGATCGTGCCCGCTAGAAAATATGATATTGACGAGTCATGTATTCGTGATTGAGCGGGATGACGTCTATGCTACAACCACTGGATGTCTGCGTGAACCGCCCGTTCAAAGCAGCCTTGAAACAGCTGTATACGGAGCGGATGGCGGCCGATAAGCGCACACAGACTCCAACTGGTCGTATTCAGCGCCCGAAAGTTCAGCTGCTGTGTTCGTGGATTTTGACGGCATGGAATCATATCTCTGGAGATCTCATACGGAAGAGCTTCAAGAAATGTAGTATTTCGAATGCTATGGATGGCAGTGATGACGACATTTAGTGGGAAAGTGATGGTGATAAATGTTCCGAAGTTGGTACTTCTGATGACGATGAATGAAGTGTTTGTGTACTTTTATTTGTAATTTTAATTGTTTGATGTGTGTTATTTTAGGACGACTTCAAAACTGTTGGAAACTATTTTGGATAAATGCTATTCTGTTTATTTAGTTAAGATAGTAAATAATTTTGAGTAAAAAAATTTTTTTTTTTAAATTTTGTTCTTCAAAATCAGGGTGCGGGTCTTATTCGGGGGTCGTATTTGAGTAAATACGGTATATGAATTGTTTGGAACTGCAATTTAATGGTCAAAATCAATCAACAGATTTAGAAGTGATAGTATACAATGGTGTTATAAACTGAAACATTTTGAAATTAATAATCGGCAACCACATGTTATCAATTCCTGTTTATTAAGAAACAAATCGATTTCTATCATAAAATTATTTTTACAAAAATTACATGTTTTATGACAATATACACTATTTTATGGGCAGCCAGGATCATGCTTGTAGCACAGCTGCTCACTTCGTCAATTGTATGCCTACCTACCGACTTCGATAACAGTGTCTTGGAGCTGTAGACATTTGGTCGGGGAGATACAACTGGAAAGAGGTGGCATCTGCCACTACTGTTGAGCTGTAGATCAAACGAAATGTGTCCAGAATGGGCATTAAGATTGGATAGGATATAGTGGATGAATAATCTGCACTACTCGGAGCATTTGGAGGGGCAAAGGATGCACAGCTTAGTCCAGCGTAGGTCTTTCTTCCTCTTGCCTTTCTCCTAATCAGCCACAACAGGTGCAAAGCTCTCCCTTTGAAGTCACATTTATTTCTGTTGCTCATCCCATTGAGATCTGTTCCCTGTGTCACAAACTGGCACTGCACTATTCCACTTAACAGCTGAAATCCCTGCAATGTCAATGTCTGACAGTGTATATTACTTACAGCAAGTGAGCAATAACTTGGAGATGAATGACATTATTAATAAAAATCATCTTTGAAGGTAGTAAAAGGGTTCACTCAGTCAATACAATATATGTCAAAAAAAAAAAACAATTTAGTTAATTACCATCATACATGTTTTGAGCAATTAAGCACTCATCAGCAATCTAGTCTAAATACGGTAGTGTAACTCAAACACCTCCTTAAGACTTGACTTGACTCAGTCCCTACAGTTTCCTTTGGGCATCCACGATGCTAAGCCACCTCACTCTGTTGGCTACAATCCTCTTCACTTCTCCCCATGTCTTTCCCTGTTGGGCCGATAACCTAGATGTTAGGCCCCTTAAAACAACAATTATCATCATCATCACTTTCCCTGTTATAAACCTTCATTGTCTATTGTAATAATAATAATATAGTATGGCCTCGGGTGCCGGAAGCAAGCTTTGTTATTTGACACCCAGAGGGCAGCTTGCATGTCAAATTTTGTTGTTCCTTGAAGCACTATGAAAGTCAAGGAGGTTAGATATCTAAGCTCCTTGACACTATAGCGCTTTCTAGTAGAGAAATGAGGAACTTTGTGTTGGCAGAAAATCCCAAAATTAATTTTGCCATTATGAACACGGCCGACTGAATTCAAATGGGTACTTTAACATGCCAACATCGTATGACATGCATATCATGATTTTTGCCGCCTTTCAGAAATCACTTACCACGGCAAGCTGCAAGCTTGGGGTTAGCGATCCGACACGATAACCACTCACCCACTGTGGCAGTAGATCTATTATGCACCTCCATGACTGTTTAGGTCTTCCCCTTCTCCTAGTTAGATCCCAATCAAGGGGTTTGTTCTCCTATCTCCTTATCTGATTTTCTGAGAGTATGTCCAATCCACTTCCATTTTCTCACCTTCATTTAGGTCGGATCTGGTCCTCCGAGACTCATATCCACAGATCTTCATTCATGATTACTTCAGACCAATACATGTTCATTATTCTTATCAGACACCACCTATTTATGAGAACCCGTAGTTGATGTGTAATTTCACTGGTGACTTGCCATGATTCAGTTCCATACAATAGTACTGATCTAACATTACTTTTAACCTCATTAAAACATGCCAAAAAAATGTATGCTAGCACAAGCATGTTAAACACATTATTGTAATAACTGCTCTATGTGATTAACATATTTATATTAGCACAAAAACTTTTAGCCTGTCTTCATCATCATCAACATCATTTTACATCTCCAGTTTCCCGGGTGCGGTAGACAAGCGCTCGCCACGGCTTTCTGTCATTGTACAACTTCCGTTCTACAACTTCTTCCCATTTCAACCCTTTTTTCTCCACTTCTGATTTCACGGTCTCAATCCATCGTTTTCTGGGTCTTCCCCTCGGTCTTTTCCCTTTCAGTTCTCTATTGAAGTAGTCCCTTGCTGTTCTAGTGTTATTCCTTCGCATCATATGTCCATACCACTGGAGTCTACGCTTCGCTATAACATTTGCAACAGTTTCCTGTATCCCAGCTTCTTTCCTATTTGTTTTGTTTCTGATCTTGTCTTTTCTGGTCTTTTGATTCATGGTTCTAATGAATTTCATTTCTGTTGCTTGGATTGTGTTAAGGTCTTTATCCAGTTAAGTACATGTCTCCTGTCTTACTAAAGGATATTTTTTGAACAACCCTAATTCAGAGTACAGTAGATCACTGATGAAGAGTGCATAGTCGCTCAAGACATGTACAATGTTAATTTTATTTTTTACAGATATTTGCATTGACTGACCATTTTTTTTTTTTTTACCTTCAAAGAATTTTTGTATTTATTCCGTAAGTCAATACAGATCCAATTAGAAAGAAATCATTGTTCAAATTCATGTGATATTATAATGAATGACATCACAACACATTTCCTCACTTGGAAAAACAACACAGATGTTTTGCGAGCTATTATTCTAGGTCTAACTTCTGGAATCTCCATGTCCCCACAAAGCCTGCAGAGTGATTGGGTTTATTCAGTTGAAAAATGTTAATCGTACAGTATATCAAGCTCTAATCAATCATTTCTGCCTGTGATGTTTTCCACACAAAAAGAATGAAAATGGACAGGCTACACGAGCAAATATGGTATCACTAATACAAGGTTGCACAGTCTTGACTACTGTTCGATGCTCTTCTGACTTGAAAGTTCTGACATATTACCCAATGCACCCACTTCCTTGAGCAAATCCTCTTTCTTCTCAAAGTACTGTCGGAACCATTGGATGTGAGCATGCTTGTCCTGGACGGTGATGTAGGGGTTCTTTGAAAGGCCAACACACACCACCTCCATGAAGTGGCGAATGGGACCCTGTCTTGGGCACCAAGGTTCCAGTTGATGCTCCAGAAAAACATGCTCGGTAAAATATACTTTTGCTTCTTCATCCAGACCTATTCCAACACAAAGATTAAATACAAATCAATACACCATTGTTAGACTTGAAGATGATGGTGATGATTGTATGGACAGTGGTGCCAACAGTGAAATGGACTTTTCCAACAGATGTAGGTAACACAATTACTAGAACAGTTACTTTTCAAAATTAGTGTGTAGCAACAATGGTTTTAATTGAGTAAAAAAAGAAGCTTGTAGTTTTACGTGCCGAGACAGTGCAAAGAGGAATGCACTGGCCTGTGAGTTGTGAAGAGCAGATATGTGGACAGCGTATTGCAAAGAGCAATTATTGCCTGATGGTGGAAACCAGCGCAATGCCGAGAGCGTGTTTGTTGGATGGTTTTCATGCAGTCAACAAGTCATGGGAGAAAATTACCGCTACTACACTCGCACAAAAGCTAGTGTTTGCCGGCTTCTGTGACGACGATATTTCGAACGGACAAGGGGGTCTCACTACGATAACATTAACCCTTAGCACTCACGCGGCGGGGGAGCCCCGACAACGAAAATATCTCGCATAGATCCTTTGTCGGGTCACACCCGACATCGATTTGTATCGCCTATAACTTCGCTGTCGAGGTATACCCAACAAAATATCAGCAATACTGGGCTTCTCCTATCTTCTGCCGATACTATGCACTACCGTTAAGCTATATTCTCTTTGAAAACAGGCCGTATGGTGAGGTATTTTGAAGGCCATGCAAGTTTGAAATGAACTGTTGCGTAGCAACATGGTGACGTAAGAAGATCGCGAGAAGCAAATAGCGGGATATGTGGATGAAAGTGACGTTGATTTTAGCGATAGTGGAAATGATACTAAATTAAGTGGTGCGGAAGATCATGCAGAATTAGATGGTGTTAGTGAATCTAGTGACGAAGAGTTCGTTCATGATGAAACATTTCACAATGACAGTGCTGGTACCTCAAATGATGGTCGCTTATGGAGTTCAGGTCGTACGGATTTCTTTTCTCTAAATGTGATTTTTTACATCAATTATGGGTAAATCGAGGGTGCTGATCATGAATATACTATTAGTTTTGCACCCAAACCTAACGCCCTTGAGGGACGAGGGTTCGATTCCCCTCCCAGGTACTCAGTCATAAATTCGAAATTGCGGCGTGTAACCCGGGAAGTTACGGTATTGTGTTCATAAAAATAGTATGGAGACGTCTCTTACATTGGCTGTGTGAAAAGTCACACCTAACGCCTTTGAGGGTTGAGGGTTCAATTCCTCTCACAGGTACCAAGTCATAAATTCGAATTTGCGATGAATGGCCCGGATTAGTATTGACTAGGCGGCTCCATAATAAAAGGGTAATTATTTATCGAATCATATGTTATCGACACAATACCGTTCCGATCCGGGCCAGAGATCGCGAATTCGATTATTCCACTGAGTACTTGGGAGGGGAACCGAACTCCGACATTCAAGGGCGATACGGATGACTTTTCGCATATCCGAAGTAAGAAAGGTTTTCATACAATTTATATCGACGCAATGCCGTACAGATACGGGTTATACGTAGCAAATTCGAATTTACGACTTAGTACCCGGGAGGGGAATCGAACTCTCGACCCTCAGGGGCGATACGGGTGACTTTTCGCACATCCGATGTAAGAAGAGTTTTCATACAATTTATATCAATGCAATACCGTACCATTTTGGGTCATTCATCGGAAATTCGAATTTATGACTTGGTACCTGTGAGGGGAATCGAACCCTCGACCCTCAAGAGCGTTAGGTGTGACTTTTCGCACAGCCAATGTAAGAAACATATCCATACTATTTTTATGAACCCAACACCGTAACTATCCGGGTTACATGCCGCAAATTCGATTTTATGACTTAGTACCTGGGAGGGGAATCGAACCCTCGTTTTTCGAGGGCGTTAGGTGAGGGTGCAAAACTAATAGTATATTCCTGATCAGCACCCTCGATTTACCCATAATTAATGTAAAATAATCACATTTCCAGAAAAAATATCCATACCACCTGAACTTAATAAGTGCCGCCGGTTCAGAAGGTTATGCAATTACCGCTAATTACAGGTACATCCTGAGTGTAAAATACAGAACAGTGTGCCTGATATATTGTATTATGTTATAGTTTATTGTAGTAATTAACTGTATTGTATTATATTACATTAAACTATTAAATTCACATCGCAAACATTAGGGGTCTTCGGTACTGAAAATTTGGGTTCGGTACGGTTCGGTTCGGTAAAAAAAAATTGTACTTCGGTTCTCGGTACAAAATCGGTTCGGTACAGCTCGGCTGATTTTAACATGCTAAATTCGAGTAAACCGTTAAGAAAAAAGTAACACATGAGTTCTAATGATTATACAGTAAACCAAATACTTGCCAAATAGCACAATTTTTATTTAAAATACAGAAAAAATGTACAGCTAATAATCTCATACAATGTTCCATTAACTTTCATACTTGCCCTTTTAGTGTGGAGTAAGCCAATTGATGCATACATTAAATAGACATTAGGCTCACACTGGAACACTTAAGTCCATAATTTAATTTTATTAATCAGAAAAGTTATTGTGCTCTAGTAGTAAAACTTCACTTATACGATAACCAGGGGACCAAAGGAAAAAAACACGCATAAATGTGAAAAACGCGTAAATGAAAGTGCAAATAAAAACTGCAAAATGTATGTGACAATATGGGTTATGCAGGGACTTTGTTTTAAAAGCGACGGGGACCCTCTCTCGCGCCGCAAGCCGGTTCTCGCCAAGCACTTTGCCGTAATGCGCTTCTTGACGCCACGGCTTTAACAGTCCATATTCTTTGGACTAAGGTATATTACAGCTGAAATAGAGTCAATCGGTGCTGAGGAACTTCAGAACGTAAATGACAACTTCATGAAGAGGTGCCAGCGATGTGTAGCAATGAATGGCGAACATTTTCAGCACCAGCTGTGAACTATAGGTTATAGTATACTCAATGACTGTGCCGCGCGAGCTACGCATTACGGCAAAGTGCCTGGCGGGAGACAGGCTAGCAACGCGGGCGGCGGGCGAACGAGGGTTCCCGTTAAGAAGTGAAAAACAAGAAATAATAATACGATTGTTTAACTATAATCGGCAATATTTAACAAAACAACTACAAGAGAAATGCACTCAGATATAACAAAACAAAGAAAATTGAGTCACTTTACGAAGTAGTTTGTTATCTTGGCTTGTTTTTTGTTGGCCGCAGCCACGGCGTGAACAGTATTTTCAAACTGATATAATTCGGCCATTATTTCCTCAGAAACGTTATGGTGCATCACAAAATGTTTGATAGTCCATAGAGCATTGACAGCATCATTAAAATCCACTGTATTATTCTGCGGCTCTTCGTCGTCATTAATAAAATACCGTAGTGTAGGCCTAAATTAATGGATTTTCATTTGTCTGAAGACGCAAGATTATTATAACACAGAATCAATCGCGTATTTTTAATGGTTTGACAAGAAGTCCTAAAAAAACACGAATAAAAATTATAAAAGCGGAAATAATATTTTTTTAAATATATCGGCGATCGTAAAACTCTTCCGCTCATCTTAACATAAGCGTCAGATGCTGTCTAACTGTGTTTTATGGCTGCTTCCTGTTATTTTGAAAGGCTAACACAATAATAGCGCTTGCTTATTACGCAAGCTGTTCTTCCTTGTTACGACACTCTGGCAAGCGAGTGCCGCCATGACCACCGGTGTCGCTCAAGGCCATCGTAACATAATATAGCACTCGGTGCATCCTTCCAAAGGGAAGTACAGGCGGTAACAAAAGTTTGCATTCGAACATACGTACTTTCTCAGAACACGCAACGTATAAATGACGCTTTATATTGCAAGGGACTTAAAATATGATCGTATAAGCGTGAAAAACGAATAAATGTAAAACGTATATCGGAGATAAATTAACATGGAAAGTATAGGCATTTTGCCGGGACCAGGAAAAATCGTATAGAAAACGTATAAATATGAACCGTATACAAGAAGTTTTACTGTATTTAACCAACTATTGAAGTAAAACATTGTTGATAAAGGACAATATTTTGGATGTCTAAAAAAAGGTTTCCTTAAATTACGGTATTTGTGTCTCTTGTACCGAACCGAACTTTTTACCGAGTTTTTTATCGTCTCGAACCGAGGTCGGTAATTTCCTTTGTACCGTCATCATCATCATCTTGAGCAGTTTCCAACCGCTGGTCGGGTCTGCTTGGAACATAAGCCTCTCCATCGTTTCCTGTCCATCCACCATCTCTCGTCATTTACTGTGTCCCAGAACACTCCTCTTTCCTCCACACTCTTCTTAACTCCTTTTGTCCATCTGTCCCTTGGTCTTCCCCTTGGCCTCCTTCCCGTCATTTCCATTCCAAACATCTTCTTCGGTATCCTCTCCTCTTGCATCCTCCTCACATGTCCATACCATTGTAGCCTAGATCGCTCTATTTTATTTTGCAATGGTTCCTCTCTTACCATCTCCCTGACTCTCTCATTCCTTACTCTGTCCATTCTTGTCACTCCTACCCTACTCCTCTGGAACTTCATCTCCACTGCTCGTATTTTATTCTTGTCCCTTTCCTTCATCACCCATGTTTCTGAACCATATGTCAAAATTGGCACAAAGTAGGTCTTGTAGATGATTCCTTTACATTTTTGTGGTACATCTTTATTCCATATCATCCCCCTAACACTCTTGAAAAATCCATCTGCGCACCTTCCCCGCTCATTTATTTCCATCCTATTGCCTCCCTTTTCTTCAATTATGCTTCCCAAGTACTTGAAGCATTCTACTTTCTGCAACTGCTGTCCTCCAAGTGTTATGCCCATATCCAGTCTGTTCTTCTTCCTCGTTGTGATGACCACTTCACTCTTTTGTGCTGAGAACTTCATCCCATATGATAACACTACCTTCTCCCACTCATCTAATTGCTCTTGTACTTCTTCCTCATCCTCTCCCCATACCAGAAGGTCATCAGCAAACAACATTGCCTTCATTTTCCTTTCCCCAATGCTATTTACCACTTTTCGTATGATTTCATCCATCACCACTATAAATAACAGGGGTGAGAGGGCACTTCCCTGTTTCAGACCACTCTCCAGTTGAAACCATTCCGTTCTCTCTCTTCCCACCTTTACACAGCTTTTGCTTCCCTCGTACATTGCTTTCACTCTTGCCACTGTCTCCTTGTTCACTGCTTTTGCTCTCATTGCTTCCCATACCTTGTTTCTATTAATACTATCATATGCTTTCTCAATATCCAAGAAGGTCATCACCAGATCTTTCCCATATTCATAATGGTGTTCTTGTAGCTGTCTTACTGCAAAGATGAGGTCAACTGTTGACCTTCCTGGCCTGAATCCATACTGTTCTTCCCTCAGCCCATCTTCAACTTCTGTCCGAATTCTTCTCTCCAGTACCTTCTCAAATATTTTAGCGCAGTGGCACATGAGTGTAATTCCCCTGTAGTTCTTGCATTCCTTCCTACTTCCCTTTTTAAATATGGGTATTATTATCCCTCTTTTCCAGTCCTCTGGTATTTTCTTCCCCCTCCATATCACTTTCATTACTCGAAAGAGCCACTGTGTTCCTATCACCCCTGCTGCTCTCACCATCTCCACACTCACTTCGTCTATTCCCGGTGCCTTTCCCCCTTTCATCTTCTTTAATGCTTCCTCCACTTCTTCCCATGTCAATTCCTTCTCTGAAATGTCTTGGTCACTGTCTGTTTCTTCCTCCACAATGTCCACTACGCTGGTTTTAGTTGGATTTAGGAGTTCCTTGAAGTATTCTCTCCAGATAACCTTTACTTCTTCCATATTTTCGACCTCCTTTCCATTCCTGTCCACCATTCTGACATGTTCCCCTGTATCTCTTCTCTTTGCCTTTATCATTCCATACAACACTTTCTTACTGCCATCACAGTCCTCCTCCATCATTTCTGTCCATTTCTCCAGCCATTTCTTTTTCTCTTCCTTCACTACTTCTCCTGCTTCTTTCTTCCGCTCTTGGTATTCTTCTCTTGTTCTGTCTGTCCTCTGTTGGAACCATTTCCTGAATGCTTCATTTTTCTTTTTCACTGCTTCCTTAGTTCTGGGGTTCCACCATGGTGTTTCCTTCCACCTTTTCTTTCCACTAGTTCTGCCACACACGACTTCCGCTGCTTCTACCAACACGTCCTTGAACCTATTCCATTCTTCTTCACCTGTTTTCGGATCATCCTTCGGTAATTTGTTCCTCACTAATATCTGGAACTTCTCCTTATTTCCATCCTCCTTCAGCTTCCATGTCCTTATTCTTCTTTCTTGGTTTTCAGTTCTCCTCTTTTCCTTCAGTCCTCTCACCTTGGCGACCAGCAGACGGTGGTCACTGTCCAGGGCTTCTGAAGGTATTACCCTTATATCCGTGATACTCTTCTTTGTCTCCTTCCCGCATAGAATATAGTCCACCACTGATTTCCTAGTCAAATCCCTGCTGTACCAAGTAATTTTATGGCTCTCTCTCTTCTTGTACCATGTGTTTCCAACCATTAGCCCATTTATCTTGCACAGTTCCAACAATCTCTCTCCTTCCTTATTCCTGTTTCCCCATCCTTCACCACCAATCACTTCCTCAAAACCTCTTCTATCAGTTCCGACATGGGCATTTAGGTCTCCCATGACTATCAGGTCTCTCCCCACTAACTGCTTCTGCAACTCCTCTTCAAACTCGTCCTTCTCGCCTTCTGTGCATCCCACCTGTGGTGCATAGACTTGCAGAATGTCCTTTGTACCGTACCGAAACCAAAAAATCGGTGCACCGTCGACCCCTAGCAAACATACATGTGGTCTGATGACCTGTCACAAGCATACATTTAAATGGAGCTGAAGAGGAAATACTGTTCACAAATAATGGAGTGCTAAGGGTTAAGGCTAAACCTGGATGAATGCCAAGATGCCGAAGAAAGTGACATTCGGTAGTTAGACGTCGATAAAGACGATTATGGTTTCAGACATGACAACGAGGAGGATATTGTACGGGATTTGACTGTCGGTGAGGAATACGGAGATCCAGTAGATATCGAGTGCGGGAGTGATGCAACGGAAATCCTGAAAGTTCCCACAGTCAAGTTGTCTGTAGTCACACTTATCTCTTTTGTAGAAAATGGAGATGAAATTTTGTTGTCATATTGTTTTCTTCAGAAATGTGCAATCTAAAATTAGAAAAAATGAACAATCTAAGAAACAAAAAGTTCTCTCTCTTTGATATTAATGTTGGCATAATCCACACGCCTCTAGCATAGTGTAACTTACAATACAATGTTATAAAGTATTATAATTATTTTTTCGCGTGTTCAAAAATACATTTCAATGTTCTAACCAATAGTTTTGTTTTTACTATGCTTATATCATAATTGCGGATAATTGGTGGAAGTTCGTGCATTAATTACCACGAATTATTGGGAGTGCACTGTAATCTGGAAGATCCTTGGGATATAGAAGCTGTTCAGAAACTAATTTTAGATGAAGATTTAGTTTGTAGTTCTTCTTTCTCGTAACTTGTGATTATTTTTACTCCCATTGAATGATGTTTACAGAAAATTGTATTTTAGAAATAAATAATAAATAAATGATTACACTGGAATATAAAGAAAATAAACCACAAGAACAGAAATTAAAATGCATGTACAGATGATACACTCCGATACATGATACATTATTTCACAAAATGTATAATGATAAAGGAAATGTGTATTACACAAGTGCAAAATGACAGGTAGTATCGATATGTTGTAGGTACCTGAAAGGAAACATGATATGCCATATATCCAGGACAGCTGCAACAAATAGATGACAGTGCTAAGAAGTAGCTGGAAGTCTTGTTTGAATGATACATTGCGACCATTTCGTGAAACATTAACGTTGCGACTGATGGAAGGTTAATTGTAGCCAGACCAACCAGTACTTCTACTTTTGCAGTTTAATGCCCATTGCTCACGGTAAAATTTTCCTTCAAATTTATTGTACAATAATTTAATTTTATAAAATTTATGTTGCTCACGGTCAAATTCAAGTTTTATAAAACCTTTGATAAAACTTTTCATAAAATAGGACATGTTCTATTCGGTAAAATTAATTTTACGAAGCGAACCAATCAGGGAAGCTGACATGAAGATGATGCTGGCGCCACGAGGTGAGAAGATTGTGAAGCTTGCTTGTAAACAAACTCTTCGAAAATAAAACATGGAGGACGGTTGTCGTTTGGGGGTAAAATTTACAGTCGATTCGCATTATTAACGCAAAGCGGTCATTTAACTTGCTTTAAGTACATTTGAAAATATGCGTGGTACTGAATGAATTCATTCCAATCAATATTTAAGATATAATTGTAATAATTGGATATTTAACCATACGCGCTGATAAGAAGCGCAACAAATTGCTTTACAGTGAATTGGTAAAGTGTGCTAGTGGTATCGCGCTCGCTTGCTGATTTGAAGATCCCAGGTTCAAGGCTATCCAGGGGCGGAGATTTTTGCTTCCTTTTAATTATTTTATAATTTCCTCCTTACGTCGTACAGCAATATTGCAATTTTGTTTTGTGTTTTCTCCCATTTAAAATTCTCATTTTCCCTAAATACTGTAACTCAGGACGGATACCATTCGTGATAACTATTAGAATTTAAATAGTTGAATATTTATCCCAGAATAATAATTTTATTTATTTTTATTTATTTATTTACTTATTTATTTACATAGGTCCCAATGAGCCTGAGCTCGTGTTAGGGACAATCAAGTAACATAGTTACAGCATGGCATATATATAATTTTTGTAACATTATTGTTTAATTTAATAGTAACTTATATTATATTGCTAGTGACTAATTTTACATAGATAATTCGGTATGATACATTGCATTGCTTAAGGCTATTGTACATGGGCTATTCATTCCTTAATAGGAAGTCTTTTGTTTTCCTCTTAAATGTTTTTATAGAGAAACTTTCCCTTATGCCTAATGGTAGCGAGTTGTATTCTTTTATTATAGAGGACATAATTCCTTTAGTTCCAAATTTAATGGATTGGGAATGGCTGGTGAATATTTGATTTACTCCTCTTGTTGCATAATGATGAATGTCATTTGCATGGGTAAAATGGATGTGTGTGTGTATCAATTTGTTTTCTAATTTGTATACAAATACTGTTGCTGACATAGCTATTTGTTTTTGCAGTGGCATAATTTTAGTTCTTGAGTATAGTTCATTTGAGGGTGTGAGCCAAGGAAGTCCAAAGATAGATTTTATAGCACGTTTCTGGAGTATCTCAAGTTCTTTTATCAGCTCCTTCTTACAATATCCCCATATGAAATTCATGTACATTAGATGTGAATGTATCAGAGCAAAGTATATATTTTTCAATTGTTGGCTAGTAAGACAGCTATATCTTAATCTGAAAATAATACCAATTAAAGGGCTGATTTTATGTTTTACATTTTCTACATGATTTTCCCAGGTTAGTGTACTATCTATAATAATAATAATAATAATATGACACGTTCTGTATTTACTGGATGTAGCTAGCGCTTATCACACAGACACCGTTTAAAGAAAATATAGTTTAATTCTGATGTATTTATTCGTAGGCCTACCCACATAACAAATCTACTTGTTTATGTTGCCCCTAGGATATCTACCTGAACGAGAAAAGCAATCCGATTGGTTGTTGTACTCAAACTTCTATGAAAACTGCCAGGAAAAATGGCACCTGTTCAATTTCGTGAGTTGTATGGAAGCTATTATGGAAGGCAGAACCTAACATGGAAGGTACATATCACATATAGACGCGTCTATACCAGCGTATACACCAGTACTGGCAGAAGCTTTCATACTAATTAGTGTCGTGTGATACGGGCTCCCAAGCTGTTAGTGTTGTACTGTACTGGACGAGTACCAGAAATATCAGTGTTTGTATGAGGTTAAAACGCCCATAAACCACAATAGAAATACAAGAAGGGAGGCAGAAATCTCAATCGCCGAATATGTTTCACAAATTCGACCGAACACAAGCCAGGCTGATGTGAAGGCGAAGATAAACGGGTTTCGAACTCACTTGCAGTCTCATTTCAGGAGAAATGCCTTGCCTCATGTTAAGTGTCCTGTCGAATAATTTTGGGACCAACGAGATCTAGGAGTTTTTTAAAACTGCTTTCTTCCATTCTTAGAAAATTCCTATATGAATTCTGATTTCTAACCTCAACTCATTTTCGACCAAAGAGTATTCCTCTACTCTTCTCTTCTCCATTCCCAAGTCCAGGACTTCCTAGCATTTCTTTTCTTCCTTTTTACCACTGTACGACATTTAATTGTAGCTAAAGCAGCAATTTTTGCAATGTTTGCTTTGTTTGGAGCCATACTCTCAAACCAATGTGTGTTGAACAGCTGATTCTTGGTTCAGAAGTTTATCGGTAGATGGCGATCCTGATACATCCACGGATTTTATAAAATAATTTTACCGTGAACAACACAGCTTGCTTTCGTCAAATTTTTATAAAATTAGTTGTAAAATAAATTTTAAGAAACATTTTACCGTGAGCAACGGGCATAAGTAAATAAATAAATAAGTACATAAATGAGTAGATAAATAAGAACATCAAAATGTATGGATAGATCCATTCTTCCTATTTTCTGTTTTAGTTTGTGGATACGACATGCAATCTGGTTGAGTATCACTCATAGATGTTTTGTTTGAAAAAAGAAAGGATTATACTCTTCGGTTCAAAGAACATTGTAACCCCAAAATCACATAAATCTAAGGCTAAATCTCACCACTACCTGGCATGTCTATAAGAAAACAAATACCGTATATACCCGAATGTAAGACGTAACTCGCAACGGATCAATGCGTTAATGAAGATTAAAATATGCTTGGTTATGTTTAATTACCATGCATTTACGAATAGCATACATTTTGAGGTTAGGATTTACGCATACACGTCATTTTAATCGGATAAATAACATGTTCGAAATCATACGGGAATATGTTTTAAAACAATCTTTACAAGGACAAAACCCGTCAAAGTTTTACGTGCAGTAATTGAGTAATCAACGTATCTCAATTTAATAACATCAGCGCTCTTTCTAAGTTGATCCCGAACATCTGAAGGTCGTGTTGTCGTACGGTGATTTAAATACTGAACACACCCTTTTATGCTGAAGCCGATACGCGCTCGTACGTCTTGTGAGAAATGCTACGAGAAACATAACAAATTCTTGTTTTCTGTGTCGTGAAATTGTAAATCTAAGATACAGGTTACGGCAAGTTCATTAATAGAAAATTGCGATCATTCGTCGTCTCAAATAGAGTTTTTAATTCTTCCTTCCGCAGTTGGTAGACAGAAAATCACTGTACTTTGTTACAGTGGGTTGGCATTCGTGACTGGGTAAAGAGTTTACTGTGCCCACTACCGTAACGAGAAGAAGAAGAAGTGACTGCTTGCTGCGTTGTCGCTGTTCGCTTGTTTTTGTGCGGCTTCTTGACTAACTCGCATCTTCACGTGGTCTTCACTTGTGCTCACTGCGTGCTCTATTATAGGTTGAATTTGCGTCTACTGGTAGTTTATTCTTGGTGATGGCAGAAATTCGTGGAACGAAGAAATTTCAAGTTTTGTCGGGTGAAAGGAAGAGTTACGATGCGAACTTCAAGTTGATGGTGATTGGTTATGCTGAAACAACATCAAATGTTAAAGCCGGACAGAAGTACGGAGTGAGCGAGTGTAATGTGCGTAGATGGCGGCAAACTAATGCCTGTTGCTCACGGTAAAATTTTCCTTCAAATTTATTGTACAATAATTTAATTTTATAAAATTTATATTGCTCACGGTCAAATTCATGTTTTATAAAACCTTTGATAAAACTTTCCATAAAATAGGACATGTTCTATTCCGTAAAATTAATTTTACGAAACGAACCAATCAGGGAAGCTGACATGAAGATGATGCTGGCGCCACGTGGTGAGAAGATTGTGAAGCTCGCATGAAAACAAACTCTTCGGAAATAAAACATGGAGGACGGTTGTCGTTGGGGGGTAAAATTTACAGTCGATTCGCATTATTAACGCAAAGCGGTCATGGAACTTGCTTTAAGTACATTTGAAAATATGCGTGGTAATGAATGAATTCATTCCAATCAATATTTTAGATATAATTGTAATAATTGGATATTTAACCACATGCGCTGATAAGAAGCGCAACAAATTGCTTTATAGTCAGTTGGAAAAGTGTGCTAGTGGTATCGCGCTCGCCTGCTGATCTGAAGATCCGGGTTCAAGGCTATCCAGGGGCGGAGATTTTTACTTCCTTTTAATTATTTTATAATTTCCTCCTTACATTATACAGCAATTTTGCAACTTTGTTTTGTGTTTTCTCCCATTTCAAATTCTTATTTTTCCCTAAATACTGTAACCATGGACGGATACCATACGTGATAACTATTAGAATTTAAATAGTTAAAAGCGGCTTCGGTGGTGTAGTCGGTAGCATGCTGAATTGCTGTGCCCAAGATAGCGGGTTCAAACCCGGCTGAAGTCGTCCGATTTTTTAAGAGCGTTAAAAATCCTTCAGTATGCCTTCCTTCGGAGGGGAAGTAAAGCCGGCGGTCCCATGTCATAGATTTATGGCATGTAAAAGATCCTTTCACAGACTAAACTTGTGTAAAGCAAAATTTGTTAGGTTAGATTTCGTCAGAACGCTCTATCAAAGTTCCAACGTTCGCCACTAGGTATCATTGATATCTGGTGGCGAAAGTTGGAACTACTTGAAATTGAACAGAACTTGTAGTTCACCCTTTAGGGTGTCCGCTGGAAGCAGCTACAGACTCAGGCGAGCCGAACATGTCCTCGGACACTCCCGGCACTAAAAGCCATACGATAAATAAATTAAATAAATAGTTAAATATTTATCCAATAATAATAATAATATGACACGTTCTGTATTTACAGATATAGCTAGCGCTTATCACACAGACGCCATTTAAGGAAAATATAGTTTAATTCTGATGTATTTATTCGTAGGCCTACCCACATAACAAATCTACTTGTTTATGTTGCCCCTAGGATATCTACCTGAACGAGAAAAGTAATCCGATTGGTTGTTGTACTCAAACTTCCATGAAAACTGCCAGGAAAAATGGCACCTGTTCAATTTCGTGAGTTGTATGGAAGCTATTATGGAAGGCAGAACCTAGCATGGAAGGTACATATCACACGGTGCTAGACGCGTCTATACCAGCGTGTACACCAGTACTGGTAGAAGCTTTCATACTAACTAGTGTCGTGTGATACGGGCTCCCAAGCTGTTAGTGATTTACTGGACGAGTACCAGAAATATCAGTGTTTGTATGAGGTTAAAACGCCCATATACCACAATAGAAATGCAAGAAGGGAGGCAGAAATCTCAATCGCTGAATATGTTTCACAAATTCGACCGAACACAAGCCAGGCTGATGTGAAGGCGAAGATAAACGGGTTTCGAACTCACTTGCAGTCTCATTTCAGGAGAAATGCCTTACCTCATGTTAAGTGTCCTGTCGAATAATTTTGGGACCAACGAGATCTAGGAGTTTTTTAAAACTGCTTTCCTCCATTCTTAGAAAATTCCTATATGAATTCTTTTTATCCATTCCCGAGTCCAGGACTTCCTAGCATTTCTTTTCTTCCTTTTTACCACTGTACGACATTTAATTGTAGCTAAAGCAGCAATTTTTGCAATGTTTGCTTTGTTTGTTGGAGCCATACTCTCAAACCAATGTGTGTTGAACAGCTGATTCTTGGTTCAGAAGTTGATCGGTAGATGGCGATCCTGATACATCTACGGATTTTATAAAATAATTTTACCGTGAATAACACAGCTTGCTTTTGTCAAATTTTTATAAAATTAGTTGTAAAATAAATTTTAAGAAACATTTTACCGTGAGCAACGGGCATAACTTAAAAGTGCGCATACAACACGTTTATCTTTCCGTGGACCTAAGAAAGGACGCTTCCCTGACTTGGAGAAAGAAATTGTGGAATATGTGTTGGAAAAGCGGGCAGAGGGATTTCCGATAACACGAGAAGTTATAAAAATGAAAGCCTTGGAAATTTCTCGAAGAAAGTCTGTTACAGGTTTCAAGGCGAGTCAAGGGTGGTGCACTCGAATGATGAGACGCTCTGGATTCACTCTACGGCGGCGCACTACACTGGCGCAGAAGCTGCCAGAGGAATATTCTGAAAAGCTCTTAGCATTTCAGAGGCACATAATTAAATTAAGAACGAACAATAATTATTTGTTAAGTCAAATTGGTAATGCCGACGAGACACCAGTTTATTTCGACATGCCGTGCACCACGACAGTGGACACGAAGGGTGAAAAAAGTGTGCTTGTGAGAAGCACAGGTAATGAGAAAACCAGGGTGACTGTGATGTTATGTGCACTTGCCGATGGGCGTAAAATGCCTCCTTTCGTTATTCTTAGGCTAAAAACGATGCCCAAAGAAAAGTTGCCACCCAGCATCATCTTCCGATGCAATGAGAAAGGTTGGATGACCCATGACCTGATGATTGATTGGGTCAAATCAGTTTGGCACCACAGACCAAGTGTTCTACTCAAGCAGCGTGGACTTCTTGTTCTAGATGCATTTAAAGGGCATCTCACTGACGAGGTTAAGTCGGTGATTGGCACGGGAAGCACTGATTTGGTGGTTATACCTGGTGGCATGACGTCACAACTCCAGGTAATGGATGTAGTCGTGAATAAACCATTTAAGGATCATCTCCGTCAACTGTACACAGAGTGGCTCTTGGAGGGCAATCATGCCCTTACTCCAACTGGCAAGTTGAAGAAACCCAGTATTGGCATGCTGGGAGAATGGATCTCTACTGCCTGGGGAAGGATTTCTAGTGACTCGATTGTTGCTGGTTTCAAGAAATGCTGCATTTCTAATGCAATGGATGGTTCGGAAGATGATTTGTTGTGGCAAGCAGTGTGTGGTGCTCGGGACGAAGATGATCACGATGGTAACAGTGATGTTGAAAGTGATATTGAAAGTGAAAGTGATTAATGTGAGATCGAGGACCTAAGCATTTAAAGGATGTGATAATTTTAAAACATTTTTGTACAAATAGGGAGTTGTGTGACATAAGTAAATCAGTTTTTAGACCATGTTTTAGTTGTATATAACCCTGTATAATAATAATAAATTATGTTTTTCATAACTGGTAACAAGGAAACCAAGCATATTGATTTAAAATAGCTTCAATTAAGTGTTGAGCAACTTCTAAGATACAACAAACCCGCCAGTCACGGTAAGCTAATTTGCAAGCACAACCTTAAGGGCATATATTGTGCAAGTTATGTGTTCACGGGTATTTTTTTGAAAAAATCTGCAAGAGGCAGTTGAAAACTAGGCCTCGTCTTATATTCAGGGTCGTCTTACATTCGGGTATATACGGTACATGCAGGACCACAAAACAGAGGTATGTGTATGGAACCTGTGTTATCATGTCTGTACTAAAGAATGCCTTTGTAATTGAGGCTAGAATTGGATAGGAGGTGGCCCCATCCAAAGTTAGGTATCACTGTGGTATTTACTGGACTTCAAGAGGGAAACCTTTTTGACTGACTTGAGTATAGAATTATAATTCACTATACTTATTTTTCGGCAGCTTCGGTGGCGTAGTTGGTAGCATGCTGAGCTTCTACACCCAAGATCGCGGGTTCAAACCCAGCCAAAGTCGTCTTTTTTTTAAGAGCGTTAAAAATCCCTCAGTATGCCTTCCTTCAGAGGGGAAGTAAAGCCGGCGATCCAATGTCATAGATTTATGGCATGAAGAAGAACCTTCCACTAACTACACTTGTGGAAGCTAAAATTTGTAGGTTAGTTTGATAATGCTATACCAGTTCCAACGTTCGCCGCCTGGTGCTGTCTGCGATGACATCTAGTCGCCAAGTTCACAGCTAGGTGTCGTGAACGGTAGCACTTGGTAGCAAAAGTAGGAACTACTTGGAAAATTATCGTCAATCTACCTGAATCACAGATAACACACACTAATACAGCCATCACAATTAACACCGGTTATCAGACAAATGCTACACACACCCAAAGTACACGGGTCTACATGACCGTATTGTCGCAGCCCCTGAACTAAGGAACCAACCAACTTATTTTTCAACAAATTGATCAAATTCTTAAATCTTGCCAACAACAACAAAATATACATACCTTGTTCATTATTAATAGGAAACTTCCACAGTCTTCCTTGTTCTGTCCACTGGATCATTTCCTCAAAGATATTAGAAGGAGGGTGAGTAACAGCTAATTTCAGTTCTCTTTCCCGCAGCTGTTTCCATGTTTTGAGCTCAGTAGAGGAGGCATCTTTGACTGATTTTGCATCAGATGATGGCTGAAAAATCCCCAAAGGTTCTCCACCAAAAATATCAACCCTACTTGCAGGCCTAAAATACAAAATAAGAAATACATTAAATTATGTTCTGAACAAGAGATGAGTCATAGAATGGCATTCTCAAAACATTATTTTTGAGTGTATGAATATTTGATAACTTCTGAGGAGTGAGCTCAAAGATAGTGGAGTGTCTTTCAGTGGAAATTGTCCTTGACCATTATGTGTTTCACTTTTTATCCCTCCCACACCACATGCCAATGCTTTTGTCCTTTGGGCCGACAACCAAGATGTTAGGCCCCTTAAAACAACAATTATCATCATTTTTGTCCTTTTTACTTGTTCCTATCCTCCTTTCCTGTATGCCCTCCTCGTTGCTTTTCCTACATAAATTTACATGACTTTAACATGGTTCTCTTTTCCTTCTGTGTGTGTCCGTGTTCCTATTTTGCTCACCCTGTTGTATTTTTACTTTCCCAACCTTCCCTTTCTGTGTTTGTCTGATTGTCAATCCACCCTACACTATCAACTCCAAGAGAGATCATCTCACTGAAGAATGGCCGGTGCTCAAAATATGGTATTTTGAATGACAGAAGAACTGCTTGCTACCCACCCCCCTGAGGAGACCACGGGGTTAAAGTAAGCTTTAGTGTTAATGATCACCTTTTAACAACAGTCGAGTGTCCAGCTTTATAGATTTTTTTTTTTGTGTTTTTCCTGGATTTCCCTTCACCTGCATCTGCCTGTCACTGTTTTTGTTCTTTTTCTGTGGCTTTTATCATCCTCCTTTCCATTGACTGTTTGTATGTACACCTCATTGTGTGTTTCTTAATATTTTAATGCATTGAAAAGACACAAAGGTTTTATTTTTGTTCCAAATTCTGTGAACTTCCCAATTAGTGCTCCGTGATTTTAGGTTTCCCCTCTTCAGCGTGTCAGTACGTTCATCATGCCCCCAGAATTATATGAAAAATGTTATGTAACCCCTATTTCAAAACTTGCCAATTTTACTATTAATTACTGGATAGGAGAAAGAAACATAAGATTAATGAGGAACACAACGACAGGTAGGTGGATAAGGAAACAGATACAAAGAACAAACACAATTTCTTTTTAAAGATAGGACAAGGATAATCTCCACAAACAAAACACAGCTGGACATTCACACCATCAAACCATGCCATTGCTTTTCAATGCTACAGATACCGGTAATCCCCAAATAGTTTGTTTGGAACTATCGGTCTCATCAAGATCATAGGGGACACAGCATTGAAGATCTTTGGATTTTTCAGCAAGACATCAAAATGAGGTAACTGTCATGACTTTCAAACCCTAAAGTCAGCCAACACATAAACAGGAGCCCACAGCATAGGCATCAGTAGAATTTGCAATTTGTATCATTTAAAAAAACAAATGAATTGTAAACATTGCTATTTGTAGCAGCTAAGCTTTTCAGATTTAGAATTATGTGACAAATTGATTGAAAATAACAGCTCGTCATTTAATTCAGTAAATAAAGTAACTTACCACCAGGAGAAAGAAAGAAAATAAGAAACTTATCAAGATGAAACACAAACATACAAATTTACAACATATTTCAATGAAAAGACATTGAATTTAATTGAAGTTAGAATTTTGTTCTTTGACCAGAACAGAGAAGCTTCCCACTGAACATCTCAAAGCAGATTCCATTTTCCTATGGATATTTATTTCAAACAGTTTTCTTTTTTTATGGAGTGATATGCAACTTGAGACAATAAAATATTTAATTAGCAGTTAGAATTTTGAGCCAGTTTTCCATTAGAGATACATTACAACTAACATGTAGAAGTCATAAAACATAAAAGATAGGTAAAATGATGAGCTTTGGTAAATTCTTTGCATCTATCACTAATGCTCATAGCCACAAACTCTAGCAATAAATCTCTACGTACTATAAAAAAAGTCCCTGATTCTTGGATGTAACGGGTAATTTCGAGAACCACAGGATGGATTTTGATGCGGTTTTCACCATTCTGTAAAAGATTTCTCTTGAAGGTTTCTGTACAAAGGCATTCATTTATGACCGAAGGAAGCCGAGCAGTAACGATTTCAGTGAATTGAGTCAAAGAAAAACCTGCCGTCCGTGTGCCTTTCAAGCTTTGGCTGGGTAAATCACTAAAAATATCTATATACTATGAGTGTAAGAATCATTCAGCATGAAAAGTTCTACAAAAAAAATCCAGGACAGCATATCTCTATCTTTAATACATCGCCCACTATAAGTGATTTATGTTTTCATTTCTTCCAACAATCTCCATACAGTGGAAATTTAAATTACTAGCTTCGGAGCGATTTATGAGCTAGCGAGCAAGCCTATTACCCCAGCTTCGGCTAGTATCAAACTGTCGAGTCGTGTCGAATTAAGACGTCAGAGAAGAGTATTTGTGTTTGGAGTTTCGCTGTTCAACTCGGCTTTTCTGAATTGCGCCTGGGACCTGCCGTCCGTGCCTTTTAAACTTACGCTGGGTAAACCGTTAAAGATACCGGGCAAAGCCGGGGCGGGTTGCTAGTATTAATATACAGTAATCGTCAGCTGCAACTTGTTTCCAAGTACCGTACACACATTTTTTCCCGCAAACGATAAAATCACACTCAAATCAATTGGTGGATGTAACACTAATGTATAGCTGTGAAACTTGGACTCTATAGCCATGATATAAGAACAGAGAATTGGATTTTCACGACCACATTGTTGACAAAAGAAGGCTTTAAGCTATTAGGTCGTGTAATGCATGTAAGCTATGTAGATGGAAGATAGAGAATTAAAATGCCTCCCCATGCAGAATTTGAGCCCACAACCTCTGACTTTGTACGCCAATACTCGGGCCACTGAGCTAATGGGAGACACTTCAATTGAGGCGTTGAGATCAAAAAAGGGACATGTCACTGAACAGTAGTTTTGAGATATATCAATTTTTTTATATAATTCCGAATAATAACATTTCTACAGCTTATGGTTAACCCTACATGCTGATTAAGTCATATAATAAAGACACATACTAGTAAATTGATATAGAAAATTACTGACATGTCCCGTTTTTTATTTAAACAACAATCACTTTACCAAAAATAAAGTGTAACTCAAAAATTTCTACAGTTTTATAGCAAAATGTGTCTTTAATCATTTAAACATAGTCTATTAATGCACATTCCAAATACTGTAGGTATATAAGAATGCATCATATAACAAAAGGTATATAATTATAATGATACATATCAAATTCGGCACTGTCATGGAAAGACAAGTCAATAACCTATTAGTAGAGATACGGAAAAATCGCAATTGCAATAAATGCGAATTTTACTTTTTTCTCGTTTTTTTAACTACCTGGTATACATGGGCGCCCATAGGATTGTTTCCGGGGGGGGGGGGGGGCAAGTAAATATTTTCGTTTCATTACCTACCTGTCACCCCCGCACCCACACACACACAAAAAGAAGGTTTCATATCTTACTTACTTCGTGAAATTCATTATTTGACTGCTCTGAATCCATTGGCTACTTTGTGGCAAGTATGGGAGGAATGTTTTCTCTGAGTTTTTGTCCGTTAACGTTCGCTTTTCTTCGTGATTCAACATCGTAATGTTCAATTCTTAAAAACAGGAAAAATCTAGTGGTATCGACAAAAATAAAAATCAAGTACCGTAGTTCATTAAAATGGTATCGTTAATCCAGTTCGCGAACTTTCTAAATAACTGGACATATTTTCACATGATCCCAAATCACTAAGTTAAACTGTGGAAATATCCCAACATCTGAATCAGCCCAATTATTTAAATAGCACTGTTTCCAAATACGGAAGGCTACGGTATCTAGTTTGTACTGGCCATTACAGCAGATCGTCACGTCTTTCCTCTTCTAAACAACCAATCGGAAATACTTCGCATTGCTCTTATTAGAATCATGAAACACTTGTAACCAACGAACTGATAAACTCGAGCCAATGGTTTTAGTAAAATTTAGTTTTGTCAATAAAAATATTTCGCCTAATTATTACTAACCACTAAGTAAAACAAGATGTTCAGTAAAGAACATATAGCCTACTTTCTCCTAAATGCATGGGTATTGTTATAACTCTTTGTCCTTTTAAAGGAGTATAATTGAATGTTGGTTGTAGTAGCTTGTTGAAATACAACGTGCTATAGGGATATTAAACATGAATATGAGGTGCCCTTTGCTAGTGCTACCTCTGTAAAAAAATTCATTCAATTCGGTTTCACCGTGGTTGAATTGATCTGGGGAATGGATTTGCACACATACATGGTCGCTATTTGCAAACTATTGGGCTGATGACCTTGTAGTCAGTCATAAGATGCTTTCCACACAAAGGCATGTTGTTGCAAAATCCGGTAGAGATCAAATTATTAGGATGGTCGAAATTTGATTTAAGCTTTTAACATTTGGGTGGCCGTCATTCCGTTTCCGTCAAGATGGCAGCGATATAAAACATGACACTGAGGTGCCTTTTGCTAGTGCTACCTCTGTACCAAATTTCGTTCAATTCGGTTTCACCGTGTTTGAATTGATAGGGGGAATCGATTTGCACACATACTTGGCCACCATCTGCAAACTATTGGGCTGATGATCTAGCAGTTTGGTCAGAATATGCTTCCCATATAAAGATTTGTTGTTGCAAAATTTGGTAGAGACTAGATTATTAGGTTGGTAGTAATTACATTTTAGCCTTTAACATTTGGGTGGCCGCGATTACGTTTCCGTCAAGATGGCGGTGATATAAAACATGACACTGAGGTGGCCTTTTCTAGTGCTACCTCTGTACCAAATTTCGTACCATTCGGTTTCACCGTGATCGAATTAATAGGGGTAATCGATTTTGACACAAAGATGGCCGCCATCCGCAAACTATTAGGCTAATGACCTATTAGATTTGTCAAAAGATGCTCCCTTCATAAAGGTATGTTGTTGCAAAATTTGGTAGAGATCGGATGATTAGGTTAGTCGTAATTTGATTTAAACTTTGAACATTTGGGTGGCCGCCATTACGTTTCCGTCAAGATGGCGGCGATATAAAACATGACACTGGGGTGCACTTTGCTAGTGCTACCTCTGTACCAAATTTCATTCCATTCGGTTTCACCGTGCTCGAATTAATAGGGGGAATCGATTTTGACACAAAGATGGCCGCCATCCGCAAACTATTAGGCTAATGACTTATTAGATTTGTCAAAGGATGCTCCCTCCATAAAGGTATGAAAATGAAAATCCACAGCCTGCGTCCAGTCTCCGACCGGGTCAGGAATGGAATGAATGAAGCCCCCATCTAGTGGCGAGGATATGGACTGTGCCGGCTGCCGAGGCCTGACGCACTCCTCTGGGGCAATGACTAAATGAATGACAGATGAAATGAAATGATAGTGGAGAGTGTTGCTGGAATGAAATTTTGACAGGGAAAACCGGAGTACCCGGAGAAAAACCTGTCTGCCTCCGTTATGTCCAGCACAGATCTCACATGGAGTGACCGGGATTTGAACCACGGACCCAGCGGTGAGAGGCCGGCGTGCTGCCGCCTAAGCCACGGAGGCTTCCCATAAAGGTATGTTGTTGCAAAATTTGGTAGAGATCGGATGATTAGGTTAGTCGTAATTTGATTTAAGCTTTGAACATTTGTGTGGCCGCCATTACGTTTCCGTCAAGATGGCGGCGATATAAAACATGACACTGGGGTGCCCTTTGCTAGTACTACCTCTGTACCAAATTTCGTTCCATTCGGTTTCACCGTGTTCGAATTAATAGGGGCAATCGATTTTCACACAAAGATGGCCGCCATCCACTAACTATTAGGCTGTTGACCTATTAGCTTAGTCAAAGGATGCTGCCCCCATATTGGTATGTTGTTGCAAAATTTGGTAGAGATCGGATGATTAGGTTAGTCGTAATTTGATTTAAGCTTTGAACATTTGTGTGGCCGCCATTACGTTTCCGTCAAGATGGCGGCGATATAAAACATGACACTGAGGTGTCCTTTGCTAGTGCTACCTTTGTACCAAATTTCATTCCATTCGGTTTCACCGTGTTCGAATTGATAGGGCGGGACAGACATTCAGAGTACCACACACTCACACACAGACTCACACACATACACACACACTTTTTTTCGCCCTGTAGTGATCTCATAAGTCTACTTTCATTTTTTGCAAAAATCGAAAGTAGGCTAAAATGGATAAAAACCACTATATCACGTACTTCTTACTACCATTATTCGAATTCTTGACTGAAACAAGAGGAATGGTGATAAAGGAATGATGATATGAATATAAACAAACCACTTCTTTCAATGTGTAATTGAGCCTTATGCTCAAGCTTTTCTCTGTTTTTGAAAATAATAGACGATAACATGAAACTAACAGATATTGTACAATTCCGTAGAGTTTTATAAAATTAACAAGGATATATTTCGCCGTATTATTGTACCTGTGACGTAAATAATATACTGTCTAACCAATCTAATACAAATACTTTTTGAGTTTTTTAAATTTATGTGTGTTAAGGTTACCCTTAAAGAGGGGAAAATTAACCTTTTTATATTCAATAACTGGCATTGTTTTAAATATTGTTGCTTTATTTGTAAACAGGGTTAAACCTCACCCCTTGTACTTGACTGAGTGAAATTCCGGTTTATGTAATAACGTGTCATTAGGCGAGTGTGTATAAGTAATGTTATTTCAGAGTACCGATACCGTAGTTTTGAGATGAGTGCCCCGGAACATGAAACATGATACGTACGTGGTATTTTCCTGAAGGTAGTGTTGAAAATATCGTAGGCCTACTAGGGATGGCTGCTGTCAGCGTCGGCAATCAAATTTAGAATATTTAGATAACCAGTCGTCATCGTGGAGCTTAAATCGAGGTACTCAACTACACAGATGGGCTTAAAAATCAAATTACTACATTCTGTCCCTTCTTACAATGCATTCCACGTATGGATTTACGTTGCTGCCCCCAACTTGGAATATGCAGATTTATTAAAGTTGTAACCTTCCCAGGTCACAAGGGATCGAACCCTTACTTTCGGGACGCACGATTTTCATAATCGTCCATATATTTTTATTTGATGCCTTTTTATGTTTTATAATTATGTAATGAAGTGTATAATATCATGTGATTTATTTCCGATTAATTTGTTTAGGTTTTAAAGGATTGTAATTGGCAGGATCTGAGTTTAGTTATATGTGAATATTTTAACATTGGAATAATCTTCAGTCAGAGAGTCTGAAATTGTGTGCAAGAACCAGGAAGTAGGTTTGTTGTCGCCTGGGTTTTTCTCTCGCAAGCTCAAGTGCATGATGACTCATGCAGGTAGGAGGCTTGGCAACCCTATGCTAGGTGTGTGACTAGGGTATTTTGAAGACCAAGAAGGCACTCCTTATATGGTAATGTTTTGTTTTGATTGGCTGGACCCGTGAGGGAAGCCAGGTAGGCCAGTGATTTGTGGAGGGGAGATGAACATTATTAGGACTTGACGAAGCTGTGAGGGCGACTCATTCTTAGGACTCCGTGGCGAGTAGTACTCATTCTTTGGACCGCGTGTAGGGCGGTGTACTCATCCTTTGGACTCCGTGTGGAGTGGTTCGTATTCTTGGTAGGACTCCGTGAGGGAGTGGAACTTGTATTTTGGACTTGTGTGTTTTTGGTGGAGAAGGAAGGTATTTCAGGCGATCACAAGTTGGTGTTCGATGTACAATTACTAAGTTGGCTATACATTCTCAAGGGAATTATGAGCCAAGTTTCAAACAAATAGTCTAGATTGTTTGTCTCGAATCGCATGAAGTATTATAACTAACGTCTGTATACCGAAATTCTGAGACTATAGCGGTAAATTGTTATACGACAAATACTAGTAAAATATGCTATGTATTAGTAAACTCAGGAGCTAACTAGAAGCGATAATCCATCACACTGATTTAAAGCATCTTTGTATAATCAGATCCACGAAACTAGATAAATCGTTGGATGCTGACCATCAAAGTAATAATGTACATAATGTTCATATTTGAGAGGCTTGCGTGTGAAATATATAGTAATTGTGCTGCGAGTAAGTAGGAGTGATTCTCTGGGAGCAACTAACCCCCGAATCAGTAGAATTAAGTCGTCACAGCTGAAGTCAACGCCTGTTAAGTACCAGTCATCATTATTTCCGAGGGTCATCAATATGTCATAAGTGTGCCTGTGTGAATATGATAGGGAGTTTTAGATAGTCTGTATGACGAGGATCCTGCGAAGTGTATTTCATGTCTGGTATCAGAATACATTGTACATTTTACCAGATCTATAGTGCTTGTATTTATGAGATAACCAGTGTAGTTAGGAGGGAGTGAATGTTTATTGCTGTTGTTCATACCGTACAGGTGTTTAACCCTCATGCAACACGTGAAGCCGAGCAGTTACAAAGTTTCCATAACATATGAGGCTGTTTCTTCGTCTGAGTGTGTACTTAACTAGGAGTGGCATACACTATAAATATGCGTTTGCCAAAATTACAAATTAAAAAAAAATACAAATAATGTACATTAAATTTTTACAGATATCATACACAACCAATGTGCAAAAACAATTATTTAAATACCGGTAACGAGTTTGGAATTTCCTCATTGGTACAATTTAACATTCATGTCAGATCAACAGCAAGAACACCAAGGTGACTAAGACGATCCTTTTATTTATGTCCTTAAATAATCAACAATGCCAAAGTATATTCTCTTGTGGAGGGCTTAAACTTAATCAACTCGACGTTTAATGACCAAGCAGTTTTGTAAAGTTTCCCAGAAAATGTTCCGTCCCTAAAACCTGCCGCATTGGCAGTTGCAAGTTTGTCCCCCCGTCGGGTCTGAATACAGTAAATTATCCAATATTGTAAGCACGACCTTACAGGACCAGAGTTTTACTAGTAAGCATAGAAAAGCTTATTTTAGGGGTTAAGATACGCTAGCGATGTCGCAATGTCTAAACATATCTCCAGAACGTGCTTTTCATATCGACACTGCCGAAGTGAGGTGGCAAAAATAGCAGCCACTCAAGATAGGGATGGGGAAACACTAGGCATAACCGTATTGAAATTTGGAGCTTACCTAGATATTAGGCCCCTTTAAACAGCAATTATCATCATGATCATCCATTGGTGACAGAGTGCATGGCATCATTAGAACCATATTTGTATTTAAAAATTGTAAATACATATTACGTCAGCAACATTACAGATTTTTGTTGTTGTAACAGTTGTCAGTCGACTATCTGTAACTTCCATTTATGAAATAAACTGGTGTGACAATGAACAATCTTATTTCAACATTCTCGGAAATCCAGCCCCCCCCCTAAGGGCGCCCACGAGTTCCAAATGGCCGAACAGGCCCACTTAAAGCTTGAATATTCTAAGAACAATTTTTAGTGAGCACCCACAAACTAAGTCCATATCGGCCAGTTTGTCAATGAGTCTTCTACACATTTGCTGTTTTTGCAAAAGTGATATGCGAGGCAGATTGCGCCTGATCGAGCACCATTACGTAATAGACTATATAGAGAACGAATTAGTGTATTCACTAATTGAAGCAAAACTATTATTTAGCAAATATTGTAATTTAAAAAAATTCAGATTTCTGAGGTGTGCCAGACAGGCTTAATGCGCCCACTGCCACTATACAGTATTTAATGTTTGGCCTGGCGGAATGTTAAATATCTGAAGTATTTATATTTAGTACAAATTAATTAGAATACTGTAAGAACTTTTGCAAAAAAAGTTTGTTCTCAGTCTGATTTTCATATCGTTTTATTTTTCAAGGATCCGGGGGGGGGGGGGGGGGCATCCCCCGCCCCTCCGTATGGGTGCCCATGCCTGGTAACTAATATGACTATGTATACCCAAAATTTGCTAAACTGAATGTGCGACAAAGTGTAATAACTAAGGGTTCTTGCGAATTATTCCCATAAATGCGATAAATGCGAAAAGTGCCGAATTTACCATTTAATGTTGAATATTAAGTTTTATTACATTTTCGCACCGCAACTTTGAAATTTGCGAGTTCTCAGCAATGAAAACATCGGCTAAATAATCGATATTTACGAGTAATAATCGATATGTACAAACATCGATTATTGTCGTGAAAACAATCGATTACGGTAAAAAATCAATATGAAAATTGCTGCTGTTATTGCCGCATGTTTATCGCCAGTAAAACGATGTTTTTGGAGAAATTATTTCGTAGTTTCATTTGGTTGTGCTAATAAAAGGAATATTCCAATCGTTTGTGCCGATTCTTTTTAAAAATTCGTGCAATAAGGTTATACTTATATAGGTTTATATCGCGCCGGCCCTCATTTCTTGTATTTGACCATTATAATTAAAACTGGAAAGTAGGTATTGTGATATGAATAGACAATGTTTGTTAGGCATTCTCTTTGCTTTGGGGAATGTTGTATAATATGATGAAAGTATTCTCTACAATGTGTGAGTTATAGGTTATGTTACATGTCGTCCGGCGATTTCTCCGTGAATTCGGATACTGTTTTACAGATTGTCATTCAAGAGTCGCAAAAAGGTAGCCTATATCAATAATTGCGTGTTTGCATATTCTGTTTAACTTAAGAAAACCTTTGAGACTGATAAGATGTGATCATTTAAATCTTTGGAGTAGATATGAAAGGTGCGAAACAAAGTTCACAGGATCGTCAGCATTCATCTATACAAGTTGCATTGGCAGCAGTGTTAAGTCTCCCGTTGTATACGTGTGGTTTTTATTTTTACTACGGGAGTGTTAGAAGTATTAAAATCCTAATATCAGTATTAAAGAAATGTAGAAACTTGACATCATACATTTTTCAAAAATGTGAGATCTCTGAAAATAAAGGCATCAGCCTGGCTAATTGGCAAGATTGAGTTCAAGTGCTGTTGGTTGGTTGTATGACGTGAGACGAGGGTACCTGAGCTATGCTCAAAAGATCCAAAGGTCATGTTCTCATTATGCAAGCAACAATATCAGGTGTTGTGCAGCAACTCAAATATTGAGGGCCGGCAGAGAGTTGTATTAGTTCACTGGTACCAAGGTGCCAATTGTTAGAATAAAGCGAGCTGCGGTCAGGCGACAATGCTTGTCTTATGAAGTTTACTGTGTGGCAGGTGGAATGACGACAATACTGGGCTCTCCTGGACATGGTGGACAAATTGGTTCAAATTCTCTGGATGTCTATGATATCCTTTTGTGTGGTTTACCTACTAACTCCTTGCCAAGTTCCATTCATTTCTTTTAATAACTTATGAGGTTGGATTCAAGAAGTGCCATTTGACCATTAAACCACCGGCAAATAGAAATTCAATGCCCCTCATCCATGGACCTCATTGAAAAGGAAATAATGAGGGAGTAAACGTACATTTTATTATTTAGTTAATTATCCATTGTATGGTATTTACCTAAAGTAAAGTAAATGTATGATTCACATTATTATATTGTTACGGCTGTGAGTTTGTGTCATCGCTCGCCGCTTGAGTCACAACTGCCCCAGGGGCTGGGCTGCGGCTTGCCTCCTGTATTGCGCGCGCCTTATGCAACAGGGCTACTACAGACAAAGGGATAGTCCAGAAGATTCGTGACTGGACCAGCGGTGGAAACCTCGAGAAGCCGTGGACTCTGGATGGATCTAGAACCATTTATTGAGTCACCGGCCTGCTATATAAGAGTGACCCGTGAAGCAGTTGTTGTTGTGTTTTACGAGCTAGTGTGAGCGATTATCGTGAGCGACAGAAGTGTGGTGACTTGCGAAACCCCTAGTGTAGCGGCGAAGTGAGGAACATACAGGGGACTGCCGTGTTCTGAGTAAGTGTGCTTTCACTGAGTGTCAGATATTGTGGTGTCGAAATCCTGTGACATTGTTTCTCCCAGCTTGTGAACAGCGTACTTCAAGTGCTCGTAAGTAACTGTATTTGTTTTACCTGAGGAGGAGGGGCAGGTAGCTTCTGCCAAGGCCACCGGACTCATTAGGACGGATTAACTTCTGTGGTCTGTGACAAGTGAAAGGGGAAGTATTCTCGACTTGAGGAAACTGGAGTAAGCAAATAATTGCTATTTGCTGTTGAGTAGTGTATATTTCTGGCCACAATAAAGTTAATTATTTCTTAAAGCAGTAATTGGTGTTGTGCTTCCTACCCACCGTAATCCAGTTAACAAAAGTGCCACTAGGGGTGGCACGTAACAACTGGTGTCAGAAGCCGGATTACGAACTCAAGCACAACACCTGACGGTCCTGGTTTCAAAACCCGAGCAAGTCATTTTCTCTAATTTTCCTGTGAGTGCATGCCCTTTACAAGACAAACAACTAAAATGGAGGAGAAATTGGCAGCACTGCTAGAAAAGTTAAATGGCATGGAAACCAAGATGGAAGACGGCCAGAAGAAGATAGAGGATGGCCAGAAGAAGATGGAGGATGGCCAGAAGAAGTTAGCAGAGGACCTGAAGGACAGCCAAAATAAGTTAGCAGAGGACCTAACCGCCAAATTTCTGGATGGCCAGGAAAATCTGGAAGAGTGTCTGCTGACGAAATTAGAGGAGAGCCAAAGGAAATTAGAACAGGGCCTACGTGAGGAAGTCGCAGCAGTGGAAAAGAAGTTCGACGCCTTACAAGTGGAAGTCGCCGAGCTGCGCCAACGCCCGCTGATGGGGGTGGAGGAGAAATTCAACGCCTTACAAGTGGAAGTTGCCGAGCTGTGCCAACGTCCGCTGATGGGGGTGGAGGAGAAATTCAACGCCTTACGAAAGGAAGTTGCCGAGCTGCGCCAACGCCCACTGACGGGGGTGAAAGAGGAATTCAACGCTCTACGAGAGGAAGTTGCCGAGCTGCGCCAACGCCCGCCCACCGTTACACCGGGAATATCAGGAACGGGACATAGCAGAGTGACGCCCCCAACCTTCGACGGAAAGGTCCCGTGGAGCACCTACTTACGTCAGTTCGAGGCAGCCTGTTCCATAAATAACTGGAACAACACAGAAAAGGCTACAGCTCTCATTGTAGCGCTGAGAGGTGACGCCCTTAACGTCCTTCAGGCCATCCCGACTGGATCCCAGGACTACGCTTCACTGATCGCCCATATGGAGTCCCGATATGGAGATAGCCATCTTCAGCAGGCCTACCAGATGCAGCTCCGGACCCGGGTGCAGAAGAACGCGGAAACCCTGCAGGAGTTCGAGATGGACATCGCACGCCTCGTAAGGCTTGCCTACCCAACAGCGCCGGCCGACTTTCTGGAGCAGATAGCGACGCAGACTTTCACCGACGGGCTACGGGACTCGGACACTCAACAGGCGCTGCGACTCGCGCGCAATAAGACCCTGGCAGATGCGCTGAGCCACGCACTTGAATTCGAGACGGCAAAACAGGTATCTAGAATGTGCGCGCGGGTGCGTCAGGTGGACGTCGACGAACCAGCCAAAGCCAACAAGACCAAGCCCCTGGCCGATGAACTGATGGAGGCGCTAGGCCGGTTCTTCAAGAGTCGCAGTACCACCAACAAAAACTTAGCCGAAGGACATACGGAGAGGCGGCCCGGAAGAGGACTACCGACCTGCTGGACCTGCCGTAAGAGAGGCCACCTGAGCAAGGACTGCGGTGATCGCCGCCGCCAAGAGTTTCCGTCGGGACAGTCAGTCGTAGGGAAACCGCGCGGCCCAGGAAAACAAGTATCAGCCAGCCATGAGGGGCGAAGGTTGGCTTGTGACAGTCGTCAAGCCGCGGCAGTCCAAGTGCGTGTGACGAAGTTACGGAGGGACAATAGCAGCCTGATGGTCGATGGAGTCATCAACGGAGTGAGCTGGCCCATGCTGATCGACACGGGAGCATCGAGGACCATCGTCAATCCCACTGTGATCCCGAAGTGGAGAGTGCAACCCACACAAAGGAACCTCCAGCTAATAACCGCGACCGGAGAGACCGCACCGGTACATGGCGAAGCATCACTGGAGTTCGTCATTGGTCGACGGGTGATAAAGCATCCAGTGCTTGTGGCTGACGTATCAAACGAAGTGATCATCGGACTGGACTTCCTGGACCAGAACAACATCATCTTGGACCTGAGTACCA
This sequence comes from Meconema thalassinum, assembly GCA_946902985.2. NCBI lineage: Eukaryota > Metazoa > Arthropoda > Insecta > Orthoptera > Tettigoniidae > Meconema > Meconema thalassinum. Next base: position 171,253,780 of record OX336396.1, read on the forward strand.
ACACTCTGCACTTCGGACGTGAGGAACTTGCTTTGCAACCTGCGCACGAGTCCATCACCGCACGGCGAGTAAGGCTGAGAGAAGACGTCATCGTTCCTGCCAGGACGGAGGTCAGCGCTGCCGTAATTGTCGACGGAACTGCTGAGGGAGTGGCGGCTGTCATCGAGCCAAAATATGAGGACATCCAGACAAAAGGATTGCTAGTTGCCAAGACTCTCATCAACACGACGTCTCGGCCGTACGTCCGCCTGTCCAACCTGAACGACTACGACATTACGGTTCACCGGGACACCAACCTAGGAGTCTGCGAGCCCGTTACCTGGATTGCCCGCATCACCGACACGACGGACGGACACCTGCAGACGGACAACCGAAGAAGACGCACACTGCCAGAAGAACTACAGAAGCTGTACCAAGGATCCCGGGACCATTTAGACGAGGAACAATCACGCCAACTTCAGGACCTGCTACGCGAATTCCAGGATGTCTTCTCCGTGGGGAGCAAAGACTTCGGCAGGACAAGCTTGGTCCAGCACAGAATCGAAGTTGGGGACAGCGCACCGATTAGGGCCCCATTCCGACGTGTCCCGCTCGCCAAGCAAGCCGAAGTCGACCGGATGGTAGAAGAGATGAAGGAGCAAGGGGTGATCGAGCCATCACATAGTCCTTGGAGTTCTCCGGTCGTGCTTGTGAAGAAGAAGGACGGTTCCACCAGGTTCTGCGTGGACTACAGGCGGGTGAACGACGTCACGAAGAAGGACAGCTACCCTCTACCCCGGATCGACGACACGCTGGACACCATATCAGGGTCAAGATGGTTCTCCACCTTGGATTTGAAGAGTGGCTACTGGCAGGTGGAGGTCCACCCTAAGGACCGCGAGAAAACGGCGTTCTCTGTGGGCAGCGGGCTCTGGCAGTTCACCGTCATGCCATTCGGTCTGTGCAACGCCCCTGCGACCTTCGAAAGGCTAATGGAGTCCATTCTGAGGGGACTACACTGGAAGACCTGCCTGGTCTACCTAGACGACGTCATCGTTCTGGGGAGAAGCTTCGAGGAGCACTACAGCAACCTGAAGGAGATCTTGTTGAAGCTACGGGCTGCCCAGCTGAAGTTGAGCCCCAAGAAGTGTCAGCTCTTCCAGAAGCGGGTCCAGTACCTCGGGCATATCGTCTCCGAGGAAGGGGTGCACACCGACCCAGAGAAGACCGCAGCTGTGAGGGAGTGGCCAGTTCCGAAGGACAAGTCCCATCTACGAAGCTTCCTGGGACTCTGCACTTATTACCGTCGCTTCGTGAGAGGATTCGCCGACATCGCCAAACCTTTACATCGACTGACTGAGAAGGACCAACTCTTCACGTGGACAGCAGAATGCCACAGTGCCTTCGAACAACTCAAGCAGGCTCTGTGCACCGCACCTATTCTGGCCTACCCCAGACCTGGAACAAGGTTCATCGTCGATACCGATGCCAGCGACTTTGGCATAGGGGGAATCCTGTCGCAAGTAGTGGACGGCGAGGAGAGAGTAGTGGCCTACTTCAGCAAGGCCCTGTCAAAGCCAGAAAGGAACTACTGCGTCACCAGGAAGGAGCTGCTCGCCATCGTGAAGACCATTGAACACTTCCACAAGTACCTGTACGGGCAAGAATTTCTCATCAGGACCGACCATGCATCCCTGCGGTGGCTCCTGAACTTCAAGCAGCCCGAGGGTCAACTCGCGCGGTGGTTAGAGAGGCTTCAACAGTACAACTTTGAGATTCAGCACAGGAAAGGCCAACTGCATTCTAACGCCGACGCCCTGTCACGAAGACCGTGCCCCGAAGACTGCACCTTCTGTGCCCGAAGGGAGGAGAACACCTGGATACTGTGCCGAAGGACTACCGTGGAACTTCAAGGGAGCTGGAGCCGCGAATCTTTCACGCGGGCACAAGCAGAAGATGATGACCTGGGACTGATAGCCGAATGGAAGAGGGCCTGTGTCCCCAGACCCGGGTGGAACATTGTGAGTGACTGCAGCCCAAAGATTAAGTCCTACTGGGCACAGTGGGACTCGCTGATTGTAAGGGATGGCCTCATCTGCCGTACCTGGGAGAGCACCGACGGGAAGACATCTCGGGAACAAGTCGTCGTTCCAAAGGCTATGACGGAGGAAGTCCTGAAGGAAGTTCATGGAGGATCATCTGGTGGACACCTAGGGATAAAGAAGACCCTGGAAAAGCTGAGAGAGCGGTTCTACTGGATCGGATGCCGAACAGACGTGGAGAACCACTGTGCGAGGTGCCACGATTGCGCAGCCAGCAAGGGCCCAGGACGAAGACGACGGGGTCCACTGAAGACCTACAACGTGGGCGGCCCCATGGAGAGAGTGGCCATCGATGTTGCTGGGCCATTCCCGTTAAGCGAGGCAGGGAACCGCTACATATTAGTCGTCAGCGACTACTTTACCAAATGGCCGGAGGCGTATGCGCTCCCTAACCAAGAAGCCGCGACGATTGCAGAGACCCTGGTGAAAGAATTCGTCAGCCGGTACGGAGTACCCCTGGAGCTGCACTCCGACCAAGGGAGGAACTTCGAGTCGCAGGTGTTCCAGAACCTATGCCAGCTGCCGGGAATCCGGAAGACAAGGACGACGCCGCTACACCCTCAGTCCGACGGGATGGTAGAGCGATTCAATCGCACCATCGAGAACCATCTTCGAATAGTCGTCAGCGAGCACCAGAGGGTTTGGGACAAACATCTTCCACTATTTCTCCTGGCCTACCGCGCCGCCGTGCATGAAGCCACCGGGTGCACACCAGTCCGGGCCATGTTTGGGAGGGAGCTCCGTCTACCTGTCGATCCTGCCTTTGGCCGACCTGGGAATGATCCGATCCCGGTAAGCCAGTATTGTCAAGAACTGGTCGACCAACTGGAGGACGTGCACGCGTTCGCGAGGAGGAAACTGCGGATCGAGACCGACAGAATGAAGACCCGATACGACCAGCAGACAGATGCCGGCGGATTCCACGAGGACGACCTGGTCTGGCTCTTCAACCCATTACGGAAGAAAGGCCTGTCACCCAAACTGCAGAAGTCCTGGGAGGGCCCGTACCGAGTCGTGAAACGGATCAACGATGTCGTCTACAGGATCCAGCGGAGCCCGAGGGCGAAGATGAAGATCGTGCATCGAGATCGCCTGGCAGCCTACGGAGGGACACAGACGGACCAATGATTGATCGGGACGATCAGCCTTTTTAGGAAGGGGGTGGTGTTACGGCTGTGAGTTTGTGTCATCGCTCGCCGCTTGAGTCACAACTGCCCCAGGGGCTGGGCTGCGGCTTGCCTCCTGTATTGCGCGCGCCTTATGCAACAGGGCTACTACAGACAAAGGGATAGTCCAGAAGATTCGTGACTGGACCAGCGGTGGAAACCTCGAGAAGCCGTGGACTCTGGATGGATCTAGAACCATTTATTGAGTCACCGGCCTGCTATATAAGAGTGACCCGTGAAGCAGTTGTTGTTGTGTTTTACGAGCTAGTGTGAGCGATTATCGTGAGCGACAGAAGTGTGGTGACTTGCGAAACCCCTAGTGTAGCGGCGAAGTGAGGAACATACAGGGGACTGCCGTGTTCTGAGTAAGTGTGCTTTCACTGAGTGTCAGATATTGTGGTGTCGAAATCCTGTGACATTGTTTCTCCCAGCTTGTGAACAGCGTACTTCAAGTGCTCGTAAGTAACTGTATTTGTTTTACCTGAGGAGGAGGGGCAGGTAGCTTCTGCCAAGGCCACCGGACTCATTAGGACGGATTAACTTCTGTGGTCTGTGACAAGTGAAAGGGGAAGTATTCTCGACTTGAGGAAACTGGAGTAAGCAAATAATTGCTATTTGCTGTTGAGTAGTGTATATTTCTGGCCACAATAAAGTTAATTATTTCTTAAAGCAGTAATTGGTGTTGTGCTTCCTACCCACCGTAATCCAGTTAACAAAAGTGCCACTAGGGGTGGCACGTAACAATATTAAATGCTCATGCCGTTTATCAGAAACACCCATATTTCCAATCCTGCACATGTTTGAATTAATTTCCGAGCATATTATTTTGAACCTGTTTAAGTTTTATTGTAACTGGTGACGAACTTTTAAATGCTACAAAATGCTAATTTTTACAATTCAAAATACTCCAAAATGCTATTTTTCAAAATGAAAGTGCTACAAAATCAATTTCAAAATGCTATTTTCTCGTATCTTTACCTATTAGCATTTGGTTAGAAAACTATGTTCATATTCGGCTTGGAAGCCAGAATTCACTCTTGATCACTGTCCCAAAGTTCACTGCCAGACTCATTGTTTGGCAGGGGCGTGGTGGCTCAGCGGTCTGGCTGTATGCCTCTCACCAAGGCGGTCCGGGTTCGATTCCCGGTCAATGCATGTGAGATTTTCGATGTGAAATGCCATGTCCTGTGGTTCGGATTCCACGTAAAAAGGAGGTCCCGTGGCTCATAATCACAAGATTCACGGTCACGTAAAACTACAATCTTCCTTCCTTCCTTCATTGTTTGGCTCTTCACCAGTCATTTCATGAATGGCACATTTCCTTAGTATAGTGTCAAAGTATTCACGAAACTTCAATGGGATAACATCAATCATGTGCGAGACACCCTCTACAGGTGTTCAGTGCATATCACTACAGTACTGCTATCACGGCCTCGTCATTTTGGTTTGTGCTAGACTGGGACTTGTCTGTGACAAGTCCTGTTTTTGCACGACACAAAATTTCAACACTGATTTAGACAGGGAAAGAGTTACTGAACATGTTCCATTTTAGCATCGACAGATTCGAAATTATATTTAAAAAAAGAACTACAGTAATAACTCATATGCCACCTAAATGAAGACTAGTCCCGATTTTATCTCAGCACCTCAATCCTTGCTTGGCAATGAAATTATACATCTATAATGCTGGACGTCTGGTCACTGCAGACCAGGTCTCGGCTCATAGTCCGAAATAGAGAGGGTTTACTGTACTGCCTAACACTGTAAGTTTTTTCATCATGAATTTATAAAATCAAACCCATTTACTTATGGCCATATCAAGTACAGATCGAAGAGGACTTACATTTCAGGCCTTTGATAATCTGATCTTCTCTCCCTCATGGGTCTCCTCTCCATCTCCCTTTCTCTTCCTCTGTGTCCCTGTTGGCTGCTGAGGATCCTTCTTACCTGCTGGGCCCGGCCTTGATCCTCTTCCTCGGTTGCCTTTGGAGACCGGTCGATCTTCATGCCCACAATCAGTTCGCTGTAACAAGCATCGACATTATAGAATATGAGAAACATATACCAAACCAGATAGGAGAACTGTGTCAAGATGCAATTTTCTTGTATTAAAGATTATCTTAGTCAGAGGTAAAACAAGGGTTGATGTTACACATAGAATATCACTTTTCTACATATTAACATAATTTGGAGAATCATGTAGAATATTACAGTATACAATGATGGTTTATGATTTTTTGCTGTTTAACATCCTGGTCATCAGCCACCATTCTAACTTGGCTGGACTACATGAAACCTGAAAACCTATGTCACTGAGATGGCCATGGCTTAAGTTAGTTTATCATCCTGGCATTAGCTTGGAGTAAAAATATGAAACCATATAAAACCAATTCTAGAATTGCCAAGGTGGTATTTGAACCCATCTCATTTTAATTGTCCCTACAAGGCCATGTAAACCCTGTCCCAGTGTTGAGAAATATCCATCATTGCCAGTGTGTGGTATACGAGCGCTCTCCCCTTCTGTCTGTCCATGTACCACTTTTCTCTCAGGACTGTATCTCAGTTGGCTCCTCTAGTTCCTATATCCTCTTTCACTTGGTCCAGCCATCTCTTCCTAGCTGATAAACTAACTTAAGCCATGGCCACCACAGTGAAATAGGTTTTCAGGTTTCATGTAGTCCAGCCAAGTACAATGGTGGCTGATGACCAGGATGTTAAACACAAATATCATAAATCAAATCTTGGACAGAAATCTCAATAAGGGCCATTTGTGGTATAGTGGCTAGGATTCTTGGCCATCACCTATGAGGTCCAGATTAGATTCCCAGCACTGCCATATTTAATTCTGATCTGAGGGTTGGACTGGGGTATATTTACTCCTGTGAGACAATCCTGAGAAGTGGTTTACCGTGGTTCCACACTTCTACACCATGCAAATGCAAGGATGGTCCCTAACTCAAGGCCATGGCCATCTCCCGTCTTCTACCCAATCCTAACCTGAATTACAAATACACACACTATTACAAACACCACAATAACACAAGTTATCAGACAAATTCTACACACTCCCCCAAGTACACGGAACTAACTGACCACGATATCCAGGCCTCACTAATGAAACAATAACATTTGATATGCTTAAACTCGCCATCATATAAGAGTAATCCAAAAATGTTGCATACATTTTAACTCCCTTAAAAGCCATATACCAAATTCACGACCTAGTCATTAAGTGGATAAAAGATTTGATCTGTTGGATTTGTGAACCACTGTGTTATAAAAATATCTGATAATGTTTCACTATTAGCTAAAGCGCAGCGTTAGGCTATTGAGCCAAGCTCTCTGCTGACTCAGTAGACGTGGGTTCGAGCTCCACCGTCGGCCGTCATTGAAATGGTTTTCTGTGGTTTTCCCATTTTCAATTCCAGGCAAATGCTGGGACGGTACCTTCTGACAGACCACGGCCACTTCCTTCCATATCCTTGCCTAATTTCATCCATTCATTTCATCCCTCATTCCGACGTGCAAGTCGCCCACGGGTGTCGACTAGAAAGACCTGCACTCGGCCTCTCAGGAGGCTACACAGAAATAAAAGCTACAACTCCTATTTTGGGATCATAAAATTGACATAATAACCTGATTTGCAAGTAAATACAGTGAATTCTGTGAGAAATGAACAAACTAAAACATAACACCTTTTACCTACTATTCAAATTTGTTCTACAATGGCACTGAACATTCATGACAGAACACACTGTGTTCATCACTATTGCCCCCACCCCAAAATAAACACTACCTCTTGATACACAGTAAACAACTAGCATAAACATGTTAGTCAGCAGCGGTGACTCATGTCTGAGTATTCATTTTTCTCCTACAATTCTTCTTCAATATCCATTCAGGCATGGAGATGTCTTTGGTGGCGTATCAAGCCAATCCGGGCATGAAACAAACGACCACATTGGTTGCACCATATAGAGGGTAGAGGTCGTGGTTGAGTTTGGCGTAGTTTATGCCTCTGGTGTTTATCTACAGCTTGCCTTCGATGTTCATGCTCAAAATGGGCGACAGCAGCTGCCGTAGTCGAGCATCAGCAAGGACGATCCTCCACAGTGGCACTCCAAGTACTTGGTTCAATGTCTATGCTCCTCAAGATCTTCTTAAGATGGTCCTTATAACGCTTTAGAGGGGCACCACAAGGTCTCTTGCCTGTACTAATTTCACTATACAGGATCCATCAACAAAGTCGGTTATCACTCATGCGCTGAACATGCCCAATCCATCTTAGTTGGTGGCTTCTATGCTGTTCATCTTTGTCCTATCAAGAACTGTTGTTTTTGAAACGTAGTCATCCCATTTGATGTTCATAATGAATCTGAGCTTCTGTTGGTGAAAGCTTTCTAATTTCTTCATATCATGGCGATATAGACTCTAGGCTTCACATCCATAGAGCAGGGTGGAGATGACAACTGCTCGATACACCATCAATTTGGTGTATATTCTCAGATCTTGATTCAGGAAAACCCGATGTGTGAGAGGTCCAAAAGCTATATGGGCAGCACGTATTCTGTTCTCAACGTTCTTCTCTGATGAGCAGTTAATGGAGATAAGGGAAGTGATCTACCTGTTCCAAAGGCATACCAGAAATAGATATACTGAAATCTGGAAAGGTAGTTCCAGGAGCTGGGTGTACGAGTAACATGTTAGTAACATAAATAAATAGGAGAGAGACCCTGACAAAGGGAGCTCTCGGCTATTAGATCAAGTACAGTTGGCTTGATGGCACTATAAAGGTTCTAGGGGGCGTATTTCTATGACATAAAAATGTATGAAATATGTATGCATTTATGACCTAAAAACATCAAAATATGACCTATAAAAATCAAAATATGACTTAATGAATAGCATCTACATTACATAGAAACACTTTTATTATGATTGCTACAGGCTGCAATTAATTAAGAGTTAAAAAAAAATAATTCTTCGAAATCTTTAACCAAAAATCAACTAAAATGATGAATATTTCATGAACTCGTTAAGGTGACACTGCATACTCCTGGGCAAGGACGGACTCGGTGGAAGACATAAAAACTAAAGTTACTTTCACTGTTCAATATTCAATCAGTTTTAATTTATACACAAAACATACTATGTTATTTGAATGAAACTTTCATACCTGATCTAGTCTCCATTATTCTGGTTGCATATTGAAAGGAAGGAACTGAATGACTGAAGCTCCCTAATGAGTGACCAAGGTCATTCAGTGTGTTGAAAGTGGAAGAGGGAAGGGCGAAGGAGAGAGATAAGAATGATGACAAATAACTGCAGAATTACCTATTACAATAGCCCGGTTTCCACGAATTGACCAAGCTAGCAAACAATAGCTCCTACCTGTTAGAAACATTCCATACACTACTTTAGAATGGTTCTTCAGTAGTATATTCCAGTCTATCCTGAACAATAATTTCAAGAGCTTATTCTGATTTTTATAAAACGAAATTCAAATGAAATTTACCAAAATATGCCATTTATAATGATATTTTGTTCTAAATATGCCATAAAACTTAAGAAAGCCTAAATATGCATTTATATGCCCAATAAAACCTGTTTGACACAGCGAAAGCAGTACGAGAGGCAGTGAGATGCTTGGAAACGTGTTGAAAATACAAGACTATAAGATATAATGTTATGGGGAAAAATATGACTTGTCATAGAAATCCGCCCCCTAGTTATTACATAGCACCAACTCAGTCCTTACATGAAGAGAGGGAAAAAAAAACAGATGCTGAGAAGGACACAATTTGCTGTCTATTGCAGGAGCCTGAACTTGAATTCATAATCATATATTGATCGCATTTACAGATTCTAGAGCAGGGGCATCCAGCCTTTGCATGCTCGGCTTGCTAGCTAAGTTGTGCCGCATGCTGCCAGGCTGGCTCCTGCCACTCTTGGATAGGCTGACTGGCAGCGCTGCGAGTGCTCTCCGTCATGTCTGACCGAGTCAAGTTGGGATCGGTAGCGCACCGAACGTAATGTAAACAAGCAAACTGTTCGCCCAATGGGTTGGTTGTCCGACACATCTACATTGTGTTTCACGCATTTCTCCGCCTACAGGTACTAGCAGATTACGTGCATAATATTAATACAGTCAGAAATACTGATTTAAGGCATTGCAATTTTGGTCACTTTGTTTTTCTTTTCTCTCCTTGTTTTCGGTTTGTTTTCATAATTACAATATACAGTACTGAATACTGTTTGTCGTTCGACCGATCAACCACAACACAGCAAAGACAATACTAGAGGGAGTTAGATGGGAAAGCAATATCGCTACAAGGCCGTACACGTCAGAAGCATGACACAGTGAAGGCAGTACGAGATGGAGTGAGATGGGAAAGCAAGAGAGACACACATATTATCTTCCCCCACTACCGCTGCAAGGCCGTAAGCGCCAGAAGCACGCTGGTATGCAGCTGACGTGCCAGCGTGCTGTATGGACACCTCTGTTCTAGAGATTGCTCTTATCAAATCATGTCCAGGCAGTTGGTAATGATGAAGAAATGAGCCTACCTCAAACTAATGCTGGGCTTTGGGGCATCTTGATCGCCATCAGCTTTAGACGTTACTATAGAATGAGATCGGAGTTTGCTCAACAATTCAGATTCCGTCTGCTGTACATCTCCACCCAAACTCTCAGCCACTTTCTTTGCTGCATCAGCCAACTTATCACCTGAAGAAAACAGATAGGAAATTCAGTTAAATGTACATGATGATTCCTACACACAGAGTAAAGTGTCCCACAGTTGTAAGACTGAATATTTCATGGAAAAACTAACTAAATATCTTTGCAGATGTTGTAAGCTCTTCTTAAAAAAAGGTAATGAAATGCCTGTATCTTGTGAACCATTTATGCGGCGATCAAAATTTAGCCTGATAAACTATACATTTGGAAATGAAATGGACAGATATCCACAAAATCTGGGCAGAATACAAACACAAAGGCAAGAAGGATGCTATAGCAAATTTGAGACAAACAGGACATGACAGTCTTGTAGCTCATTTAAGAAAAATTGCATACCTGCCAACATTCGGAAGTCAAAAATAGGAAGATTTTTTTTAAATTATAGATTTCATCAATAGACTCAGTCATGGTTCCTTATTGATTGACAATCAAGTATAATAAAATCGGGGTATCCGCCTGATCAATACACAATTTTGTGTATTGATCAGGCTGTACACACGGACTAAGATTTGGAACTTTAAACCTAAGAACACTGACGGGGAAGGTGGAGGAGATAGTGGATATGATGGAAAGAAGGAAGTTGGATTTATTGGGATTGGCAGAAACAAAGTGGAAAGGGGAATGGAGTGGGAGTAGTAGTACGAGATGGTTTAAAAGAAGAAGTGAGGAGAATAAGTGATAGGATAATGAAAGTGAAAGTAGCACTGAGGGGAGAGACCGTAGAAATAGTGCAAGTGTATGCTCCACAAGTAGGCTGCGCCTCTGAAGAGAAGGAGGAGTTTGAAGAGGAATTGCAGAAGCAGCTGGTAGGAAGAAATATGATTGTTATGGGGGATCTCAATGCCCATGTAGGAAGAGAAAGACAAGGTTATGAGAGTGTTCTAGGACCAGAGGGTTGGGGCGGAAGAAATGAGGAAGGAAAGAGACTGTTGGACTTCTGCCAGAGGAACAGCCTGCTAGTTGGGAACTCCTGGTTTAAGAAAAGAGAGAGCCACACAATCACATGGTACAGTGATGACTTGACCAGGAAGTCGGTGGTCGACTATATACTGTATGAGAAAGAACTAAATAAGAACATCACGGACATCAAGGTTATACCATCGGAGAACCTGGATAGCGACCATCGATTGCTGGTAATGAACCTGAGAGGGAGTAAGGAGAAGAAAGGGACTGAGAACCAGGAAAGACGTATAAGGATATGGAAACTGAAAGAAGGGGATAGAAGGGTCGAGTACCTCAAAATGGTAAAGGAAGGAATTCCAACAGATGAAGAAAGAGGGGTGGAAGAGGAATGGGCTAGATTTAAGAAGACACTAGTAGGTGCAGCAGAAGCAGTATGTGGGAGGACAAGTAGTAAGAAGAGGTGGAAGGAAACACCATGGTGGAATGAGAAGACAAAAGATATAGTAAGGGAAAAGAATAGAGCCTTTAGGAGGTGGTATCAAAATAGGATGGTAGAGACAAGGGAAGAGTACCAGGAAAGAAAGAAGAAGGCGAAGAGAGTAGTGGCTGAGGAGAGAAGAAAGTGGATGGAAGAGTGGACAAAGATGATGAAGGAGGATAGTGAAGGTACAAAAAAGGTCCTGAATGGGATGGTAAAAAATAAGAGGCAGAAGGATCCTACGGATTATGTTAGAATGGTGAACAAAAGGGGACAGGAGATAGAAAATAGGGAAGAACTGAAGAAAATGTGGAAAGAATATTTTGAAGAACTTCTGAACCCAAATGGAAAAGATGGTGAGGAGGAAGAAATCGGGGAAGAGGAAGATGAACTGCAAACAGAAAAGGACTTAACATGGAAAGAAGTGGAAGATGCAGTGAACAAGATGAAAGGAGGGAAGGCACCGGGTGTGGATGAGTTGAGTGTGGAGATGGTGAGAGCAGCAGGAGAGGTGGGGATACAGTGGTTGTACCGAGTGATAAGGACAGCATGGAAGGAAAGGAAGACACCAGAGGACTGGAAAAAGGGAATAATTGTCCCGATCTTCAAGAAAGGTAGTAGAACAGATTGCAGAAATTATCGGGGAATAACACTGATGAGTCATTGTGCAAAGATCTTCGAGAAAGTTTTGGAAAAGAGAATTAGGACAAGGATAGAAGGAGGGATGAGGGAAGAACAACATGGCTTCAGAGCAGGAAGGTCCACAGTGGATTTGTTTTTTGCTGTAAGGCAGTTACAAGAACAGCACTATGAGTATGGAACAGATCTACTGATGGCCTTCCTGGACATTGAGAAAGCATATGACAGTGTATGCAGAAACAAAGTATGGAAGTCCCTGGAGGATAGAGGAGTAGAGAAATGGACTATAAAGAGGATAAAGGAGATGTACAAGGGAAGTGTGAGCTGTGTGAAAGTGGGAGTAGAGAGATCAGACTGGTTGGAACAGAGAAACGGCCTGAAACAAAGAAGTGCACTGTCACCGTTACTTTTCATTGTGGTGATGGATGACATAATGATCCGAGTGGCACAAGTAATTGGGGAAGGAAAGATGAAAGCAATGGTGTTTGCAGATGATTTGATGATTTGGGGAAACTAGGAGAAGGAGGTACAGGAACAGTTGGACGTGTGGGAAGGAATAATACAAGGATATGGGATGAAATTTAGCATAAATAAGAGTGAGATGGTGATCACAACAAGGAAGAAGGAAAGAACCACAACGGGGATAACAATTGGTGGGGAACAGCTGAAGAAAGTGGAGAGTTTCAAGTATCTGGGAAGCCTGATACAAGATAATGGAAGAAACGATAGAGAAATAAATGAGCAGGGGAGGCAGGCAGAAGCATTTCGGAGGAGTGTGAGAAGCATGTTATGGAGCAAGGATGTCCCTCAGAACAGCAAAAAGATCATATATCGGACGTACTATGTTCCTATCCTGACGTATGCCTCGGAGACCTGGGTTATGAAAGGAAGGGAGAAGAGCAAAATACAGGCCAGTGAGATGAGGTTCTTGAGAAGCAGTATTGGAGCTACAAAGATGGACAGAATAAGAAATGAGAGGACCAGAGAATTAATGAAGGAGGAACCATTACAGGATGGTATAGAGAAATCTAGACTTAGATGGTATGAACATGTAAAACGAATGGAGGAGAAGAGGATACCCAGGAGAGTACACGAGACGAAGTGGGAAGGAAAGAGACCGAGAGGAAGACCGAGAGACAGGTGGCTGAAGGGGGTGAAAGAAAGCGTGAAGAAGAGAGGAGAAGACTGGAGAAGGGTGGAGGCTGAGAGATGGTGGGAAGACAGAAGACGTTGGAGAGGCTTGTGTTCCAAACAGACCCGGCCAGTGGCTGGAAACTGTGCAAGATGATGATGATGATGATCGGGCGGATACCCCGATGGATTTCATCATGCGCAGGTTACCGTGGCGTGTGCGAAAGGCCCATATTTTAAAATATTAAAAATTTTTGAATCTGCAACACGTGCCATTTCATGAACAATGGCGGATGTTTTTGTCCTCCCACAGGTATATTTCTTCGCAATTTCCGAATCCGGGAAACTTTTTTCTAAACAATTGACCCACGTGATCGGAACATGATAAAGAGAAGTTATGTTCTACGATGAACGCCGTGAACAATTATTCTGCTCGAATGGCAGCATTGTCTTCATTCCTGTGAACAAAAAACGTACCTAATTTTTTGTTCTTCTGTAAACAACTAGCACTGTCCTTGTGTTTTAGAGTGTTTCTGTGAGTTACAATGTCAGTTTTTCCACCATGAGAAATATTTATATCGCAACGACACACGGAACGAGGAGCAAAATGATTTCTTCTACTAGATTGTACAATGAAAGAAATTCAGTTTTATAGCTTTCTTTGAACACTTGGAGATAACGTTTCTGAGGTCTTGTCGCCATAACGTGACGAGAGAAACTTAAAACACACGACATGAAACAATCATCGACACAACTCATTGAAATAATTACCTACCGACGCACTAAACGTGACGCTAGCAGAGTATAAACACGTGGCGTCAAACGGATCAAGTCACAATCGCCGCGCGTAGCATACGAGGTTTCAATCCCATATTGCATAGTCACCTGGCCAGCCTCGACTAATCAGCGTAGGCTTGACACCTGTTTGTCCGTAAAATACCACCAATCAGTATGAGGTAGGCCGATCAGCTGCCTCACCATTTCGAGATCGCAGCTATGGAGCTCACTGCCAAGCGAGGAACTTACACAAACTTACACAAAAAACCAAGGTCACGCAAATCACAAAAGTAATTACAACTTACGAGAGAATCTCCTTGAGAATGGAAATTATTTGCAGTTCCTTCCTCTTTTACAATATATCACTGGGGTCCGAAATTCGGAAGAAATAATAGTAATTAAGAAGATCGGAAGACGAGGTGAAAATTCGGAAAGTTTACGAATAAATCGGAAGAGTTGGTAGGCATGAAATTGTAATCTACAAATCCAGTGTGTGAGCAATATGCCACATACCAAACTCCAGTATGAACAAGGATCTTCTGCAACATTGACCAGCTAGTTCCCAAGAACACCATCAAGCTCTACTGGAATGCCAGAGCAATGATGAGATAACTTCTCCACATTCTGATAGAGCAACAACAACTATAATAATGGACGAATAGTGAAATACAGGGTCTGTCCTGAAAGTAGTCGGACTGAGTCAATTTTTAAAAAAATATTCACAGAAATGAAACATACGCTCAATATTCTTCAAAGTAGGACCCCTCTGCATCCACACACCGCTGTCAGCGGGATTTTCTACCTTCCTACGCATTCTGGAAGGCGGCAACCGGAATGCTGTCGAGCTCCCTCGTCACGGTCTGTTGCAACCCTTTCTCGCAGCCGTGACGATGTCCTTTTAGGGTGGTTTTGAGGTGGGGGAAGAGGAGAAAGTATGCTGGAGCAATGTCGGGACTGTAGGGTGGCTGAGGCAGGGTTGCCTCGGCAATTGAATGGAGATTGTTGGAAGAAATGAAAACGTAAAAACACTTGTAGTGGGTGATGTATTGAAGATAGAGATATGCCCTCGCGGACTTTTTTGTAGAACTTCTCATGCTGAACAATTCTTACACTCATAGTATATAGATAGTTTTAATGGTGTACACAGTGTAAGCTTAAAAAGTGCACGAACGCCAGGGTTTCTTTTCGACAGAGATTTTAAAATTAATTTTTACTTACATTAGCACTTACAGGCTAGTCTACAGGGTGAATAAGAAGTCCCAGTACCCCAAACAAATGGCATGATAAAGGTATTGAAATCTTCTTTGTTTATGCCATGTCAATAGCTTTAAAAAGCTGGAAGGGATCTTGAGCTATCGTGCAGATCTATACTGCACAACTAATTGTTAACAGTTGATAAGAACTAAATGTCGTTCTGACCATTTTTTATTTGAAACTGCTTGGAGAAAGAATGTAGTAATTAACAGAAAATTTTAATTAATTTTGAAAAGAGGTGGTGAATGGAAGAAATAGAAGGAATAATTACCAATTCACCCCCCTCCTATTTGTTCGAGAAGTGTGTTAAAAAGTATTAAATAATTCATGTAATATTTCTTTCAAGCATTACAGTGTTAAAATAGGTAATTATTATTTCCTGCCTCATCTAATTGGGCACAATCATGTTGACTGACTGAAAAACATTTCTGATAATATATTACTGGATATTCCAAAATGCCTTGAACTGGAAGTGAACAACAAATCTCTACTTAGTATAAAACAAAGTCCCCGATTCTTGGATGTCACGGGTAATCTCGAGAACCTCTGGATGGATTTTGATGCGGTTTTCACCATTCTGTAAAGGATATCTCGAGGAAGATTTCTGTAGAAAATGATTTATTTATGATCAAAGGAAGCCGAGCAGTAACGATTTCAGTGGGAAAAAAAAATCTGGCGTCCAAGCGCTTTGTAAGTTTACGCTGGGTAAACCGTTAAAAATATCTAAATAACTGTAAGTGTAAGAATTGTTCAGCATGAAAAGTTCTACAAAAAAATCCATGAGAGCATATCTCTATCTTCAATACATCGCTCACTATAAGTGTTATTAGGTTTTCATTTCTTCCAACCAGGTCCATTCAAATACCGAGGCGACAGTTTACAAGTTTGCTGAGGGTGAGTCTATCACCCCTGTTACAGCCTAACTAGCAGGCGAACCTATTACCCCAGATACAGCCAGCAGCAAACCGTCGAGTCGTGTTGAGTTAAGACTTCAGAGAAGGGTGGTTGAGTTTGGAGTTTCCCTGGAAGTGCAACTCAGCTTTTCTTCATTTCGCCTGTGAACTTTCCATTCCGCAAAATACACAATCAAGTTAAAATTGGACGGAAGGGGAATTTGTGTTTCATGCACCTCGCCATTCCCTGGAAGTGCAACTCGGCTTTTCTTCATTTTGCCTGTGAACTTATCATTCCGCAAAATAAACAGTCAAGTTAAGATTGGACTGAAGGGAGATTTGTGTTTCATGCACCTCGCCATTCCCCTGGAAGTGCAACTCAGCATTTCTTAATTTCGCCTATGAACTTTTCGTTCTGCAAAATACACAGTCAATTTAAGATTGGACAGAAGGGGGATTTGTGTTTCATGCACCTCGCCATTCTTAAATTACGTCTGAAAAGAATTTGTTATAATTAATAGTCCAGTCGATGATTTTAAGCCATCATGCAGAGATGTAAAACGGATATAGGTCATAGTTCATTGACATCGAAAAATAAAGCGCTTATCACGTAACAATGAAACAGAGCAACAAATAATTTCTCGATTGTCACAAGAGAAAGAAAGACTTCGTCCTCGGCTCCTTCAAACCGTTGCTCAAGAAGAACACCGTCTGAACCACGATCAGAAACAAGCTTATGACACCAGCATATCTAGCATCACTAAGAAGGAAGGTAAGATCTTTTTTCTCAATGCCCCTGGAGGCACAGGCAAAAAGTTCTCGATTAATTTGTTGCTCACCAAAGTGAGGCCTGGTGGTAATATTGCTCTTGCCGTCGCATCATCTGGAATTGCAGCCACTCTTTTGGAAGGGGGAAGTACAGCACACACAACATTAGACAGGACCTTGAGTGATCTAAGGGTTCGGAACACACCTATGGGTGGCTGCACAGTTATGTTCGCCGGAGATTTTCGTCAAATCTTACCAGTTGTTACCAGAGGAACGAGAGCCGGTGAAGTGAACGCTTCATTAAAAAGATCTTACATCTGGCCGGATATAACAAAATTGGCTCTCAAAACTAACATGAGAGTACTCTTATTTTCAGAGATAATAGTCTGTTCGCTAATTCGTTACTTAGAGTCGGAAATGGAGATTAACCAGTCATTGACGGGAAAATGACCCTCAGTCACGATTTCTTTGTTTTAGTAAGTAGCATTCAAGAATTGATTGATAGCGTTTATCCTTAAATCCACGACCTACTGTATCTAACAAGTCTCATTCATGGTTTAAAGAAAGAGCAATATTATCGCTGACAAACGAACAAGTTGTGAAAATTAATGACTCTCCAAATTCACTGCCCAGGCTCAAGTATATTACTCAGTAGATGCAGTAGTCGATAGTGAAGAAGCTGTTCATTACCCTACAGAATTCCTAAATTCTTTACTTCCTTCTGGCTTGCCACCACACAAGCTTATTTTAAAAGTGGGAGTGCCTATTATATTGCTACGTAATTTACACCCACCAGAGTTATGCAATGGGACGCAATTGGTAGAGAAAACTTGGAAAAACTGTTTCAATGAAGCAACTATCTTAACTAGCTGTGGTACAGGAGAAACAGTCTTAATACCCAGAATCCCTATGATTCCTTCAGATTTGCCTTATCATTTCAAACGAGTATAATTCCCAGGAAGAGTCTGCCTTGGCATGACTATAAACAAAGCATAGGGTCAGACACTTGGCGTGACTGGAGTTGATCTCAGTGGAGAATTTTTTTCTCATGGACAGCTTTACGTGGCTCTATTGCGTGTTACATCAAACCGAAATCTTTTCGTGTTCACTGCTGGAGGGAAAACGACTAATGTTGTATACAAGGAAAATTTATGACCTTGGTTAAAAGTAGCCTATCACCTTGCATTCATAACTGTTCCCGGGTTGCTAGTTATAAAATAAACTAATGTTTGTACCATTATTTGTATTTTATATTTGAATACAGTGGGACTTGGATAATTCCAAGCTGAAGGGACCAACAAAAAATTTGAATTAGAGAAGTTATATCTTTTTGGTTTGGTTTTAGGTAATTAATTAAAATGCTCCGCCAATCAATACAAATTCTATTCAAATGTTAGTACAGTAGAGCGTCGTTTATCTGGACTAATTGGGACCGAAAGTGCTCCGGATAACGATTTTTCCGGATAATCAAACATGTGTTTATTTCATAGGAAAAAACATGCACAGTACATTATGGTAATAACCACCAAGCTTCTCATTTAGCTGCCACGCTTTCTCACATAAAAAAGGTCCAGAAATGGGATCTCCCTTACTTCTTGTCTGAATGAACCATAAGTACACCGCTTCTTCCAATTTTTATCCCTAGCTGATCTCATGGTTCTACTCATCTTAAACCCTTCTTCACTATCTAACTTAAGGCTAGTCCACACCAAGATGTTTTCGTTAACTTTGTTAATGAACACTGTTCATGAACAATGTTCATTAACATTTTTGACTGTTCATAAACAAAATAGCGTGTTCATTAACTTTTCGAGCATGTTCATGAACAAAATCTCTTTAACTTTTGTGAATGAAACTTTTCATTAACTTTTCGTGTTTTCGTTAACATTTTGGTTCGCGCATGCGCAAAGACTCAATTAAGGCACCATAACTGAAATTTATTGTTTTGATACTCTCGACAAGGTTCATTCTGGTTCCGTATTGATAAACTAATTAGTATAAACAGGTTAAAAGTTCCGCCTGAACAATACTTTTATTAATTAAGATCTCTGTGTGGTCATTAATGGGATATGTTTCGAGACCTAATTAATAGTTTTGGCCCCTTCATCAGCCGATATGACAGAGAACGATACAAGAATATTTTGCGTAGCACTTAAAAATCCCCTTAATTGAATCTTGTATGGTGCACCATACCAATTGCTAGGAATCTTAATGTTATACCTAGCCTGCCATTAATGGAGATGGCTTGCCGATAATTTGTGTAATTTCTTACAATTTCAGGCCCAATTACTGTCAACAAGAACTGAAAGTCATGTGGAGACATTCTCAGAAAGTTTTGAAAGCCTGCTGCATGATGAATTAATAGTTCTGACATAAGTGTTCTCTCCAAACTTAATTCTAAACGCCTTTCCAATATTTTTCTTTGCCACACCTTGCGTCTGTGCTTTTCTCTAATTGTTCTCACTAAAATAATGAAAGCTGCAGCTGTAAGTACTTTCTTCTTCCTGACCCTATCCATTATAACCTCACAAACAGTTTATTTAATGTTGAAGATGTTTGTTAACAAAAGTTTATTTGGTGTGGACATAATGTTGAAGAAGTTTGTTAACAAATGTTTAGTAAACATGTTGAGAAATGATTTCATTAACATTGTTCATGAACATTGTTCATTAACTTTGGTGTGGACTAGCCTTTAGATGCATTCATCAGAATTTAACCCTTCCTTTCTTCAAATCATAAATTTTGGCTTTTCCAGCACTAAGTTTTCATTAGACACTGCACACTCTCACCTTTATCCAGTTTATTAATGATCTCCACCTTCTTCTCAATGGATAAAACATTGCGATTTCGTTTTTCTTTTTTGTCACTCGTAGAAGCCATTATCACAACGTAGTACAGTACTGTACAACACAGTACAGTACACACAGTCACATACTGTAACACATTGAAACATTATAGAGTAAGCAAACGGAAGGAGACAACAGAGACAACAATTGAAAACGAGAACCGACTCACTACTGTAGTGAGCGCGTGTTGCTTCGTCTTTATTTGGCTCGTCCGGATAATTGACGTTCCGGTTGTTTGACGTCTGGATAAACGACGTTCTACTGTATATGTTTCCATATACGATGATATCTTCTTCAGAGTTTATACAATATTCAAATAAAATAAAATGGATATCCTTACAAATAATTTGATTAAATAAAGACTCTATATATATATCTATCTTCTTCTTCTATATATATAAAGCTCAATGTTTGTCTGTCTGTCTGTCTGTCTGTCTGTCTGTCTGTTATGTATACAAATCCACACCGTTTCACCGATCTGAACCAAAATTTGTATACTTACCCTTCGGAACCCTGCGGGTAACCCTGTCCACTTGAAATTTCCGACAGACCACCCCTTTCCCTGCATTTAGGCCCTTTGGTCCAAATCTACACCGTTTCACCGATCTCAACCTAAATTTGTATACTTACCCTATGTAACCCTGTGAATAACACTGTCCACTTAAAATTTCGGACAGACCACCCCATTTCCTGCATTTAGGCCCTTTGGAAAACTTCTTCACCGTTTCACCGATCCGAACCAAAATTTGTATACTTACCCTTTGCAACCCTGCGGGTAACCCTGTCCACTTGAAATTTCGGACAGACCACCCCATTCTCTGCATTTAGGCCCTTTGGCTCAAATCTACACCGTTTCACCGATCAGAACCAAAATTTGTATACTTACCCTTTGGTACCCTGTGAATAACACTGTCCACTTAAAATTGCGAACAGACCACTCCATTCCCTGCATTTAGGCCCTTTGGCACAAATCTACACCGTTTCACAGATCTCAACCAAAATTTGTTATTTACCGTCTGGAACTCTGCGAGTAACACTGCCTGCTTGAAATTTCGGACAGACCACTCAATTCCCTGCATTTAGGCCATTTGGCACAAATCTACACCGTTTCACCGATCAGAACCAAAATGTGTATACTTACCCTTTGTAACCCTGTGAATATCACTGTCCACCTAAAATTCCGGACAGACCACCCCATTCCCTGCATGTAGGCCCTTTGGCACAAATCTACACCGTTTCACCGATCAGAACCAAAATTTAAATACTTACCCTTTGGTACCCTGCGAGTAACACTGTCTGCTTGAAATTGTGGACAGACCACTCCATTCCCGGAAAGAGGACAGGGTCCGTCCCAAAGGCAATGGAAAGAAGGGGTAAAACCGGACCCAGTTCAGGAAACCCTCAGGGTTGCCAGCTCCCGAATTCACCAGCCATGAGCCCTTGAGGATGTAGCACTATCTAGGGTGCACCAGAAGTGGTGGGGCTACATACACCCTACCCTGCCTCCTTGAGGGTCTTGAGCAGAAGACTTGAGATATTAAGAAAAGAAAAAGAAGGCTGACGCCTCGAAGAATGAGGCTATCAGGAATGATTAAACAAGGGCCAATTAAGGCGGGAAAGTGAAAGAGTCGCTAGGCCTCGGATACACTGATACCATCGGGGTCGGAAGAGAACAAGAGTTTGACCAAGGGAGGCCGACAGGAAAGAGAACTGAAAGGAGCCCGGCACCAGTAAGTAGAAGCAATACCGGACTCAGCTGGGGTCCCGTGGTCGCAAACCCACGTCCCACAAGTTGTGAGACCCTGGTGGGTGGAGGGGGGAGGAGGGGGCAGATGTGAGAATAGCTTACTGATTCATCGCGAGGTGACATGAGAGAAATGTCGAGTCCCCGCCGTGTTACCTGGTATTGCTGACTATGCTGATGTTCATACAGGGTCTTTGCTCAAACCACTGTAGAGTTACGAAAGAAGAGTGATTCACCGGTCAATGTGAATTGGACCGGGAACCCCCCCCCCCCCCCTCCAAACGTCTGTCATCATATTTCGACATCATCTGCGATATTCTCAGGTTTGTGCAGCTTGGACCCGAGCTGTACTCGATAAGCTCTTTCACTACACGCATCGAGTATAGGCCTAAGCCAGAAAATAACGTTCAGACTTTGGAAGACATCGAAGGTAGAGATCTGAATTACCTATATCAGATTTAAAATTACACCATGTTCGTTTAGTAGTCATTTTTCATTACCTTATTATTATCATCATAAGGGGAAATGACCTAGATGTTACGCCCATTATACCACTAATCACCACACACAATAAGTCTTCATCGCCTGTGAATTTTGAAATATTTATTTCTATCACGGTAGTTTGTAAGTTTGTCGTGTCAATTCAACTGTAGTTTTCATTACCATCCTCATCAAAAGGGCAAATGACCTAGATGTTACGTCCATTATACTACTAAGTAACACCACAGTCTTCATCGCCTGCGATTTTTAAAATGCGTATTTCCATTATTTTGTAAGTTTGATATACCCGTTCAGTAGTAGTAGTCTTCATTATCATCCTCATCAAAGGGACAAATGACCTAGATGTTACGTCCATTATACTATTAAGCAACACCAGAGTCTACCTAGCCTGTGATTTAAAAAATATGTATTTCCATTAGTTTGTAAGTTTGATATACCCGTTCAGTAGCAGTCTTCTTCATTATCATCCTCATCAAAAGGGCAAATGACCTAGATGTTACGTCCATTATACAGTACTACTAAGCAACACCACAGTCTTCATCGCCTGTGATTTTTAAAATGTGTATTTCCATTAGTTTGTAAGTTTGATATACCCGTTCAGTAGTAGTAGTCTTCATTGTCATCCTCATCAAAAGGGCAAATGACCTCTCATTCCTTTAAAGTATCAATTTTTCCCATTCGTTGATAAGTTACATGTGCCAGTAGTCGCTTCTATGTTCATCATCACTATGTAGAAGATGTTTTGCGTCAGAAGAAAAGACAACTGGATGCTCAGGAACGTTAACGATATATCGACTGCGAAATCTGGAAGCTTCTTGGAGGAATTGCTTGAGACATTTATCGTACAGTTTAAACCTTAACAAGACGAAACTTTTAACCAGATAGCGATCTAAGTGAGAGCTCTGTGGCAAAAAATAATCAAGTCTTTCCCGAAATATGAGTCCTAAAAATAACTTTTTCTATTATTTTCTAAGTTTCATATGTCAGTTATGTAGTAATTTTCAATATCATCCTGATCAGTAGGGCAAATTACCTAGATGTTACGCCCTCAACGTCATTGGGGGCAAATGACCTAGATTTTAAGTCCATTATATTTCTAACCGCCACATAAAGTCTTCTACGACTGAGATGTCACGAATTCTGGGACCGCTAACGACATATCTCGACTCGGACTGAAGACAAATATCACGAGAATGATCATTATTTTACAGAGCCTCCCATAGTGACTTAAGTATAAACATTGTCACTGGGTTTGATAATGTAAGAAATGAATACATAAATAAATATAATTTATGACGTTGAGTGTTAAGGAGACTGAAATATTATCATCATTCCACCGGGCGAAGCCGGGTACTACTGCTAGTTTAAATATAATTTACAAAACCACTCCGGAGATGCTGTTTTCTAAACTGGTCAATGGAGCCATGATGGATAGTTGTGAAGTTGAAAAACTGACAGAATTGAGACTTCCACTCTCGGCTTCATTCATTCCATTTCCTGACCCAGTCGGTCGACTGGAAGCAGCCTGTGGGTTTTCACCAAATGTTTGATAGGATGTTCCAGTACTTTATTGCCTAGCGGTTAACCAGACCATATTGTCACCTGAACTTGTAGCTAAGGGACTATTTCCCACTGACAGGTGACCGTGATATGTGGATAGTGAATCCATTTGCTGACAGACTGTCACTTGACCATGACCTTACGCTTCAGGAAGAAAATTCTTTGGAAGATCTCTCAACTGACAGTACGTTGAAATTGAAGTTTTCGCAAATACAACTAGCTTAGTTTTGGTTATCTGCAAAGGCTGATTATCCTGAATTATCCGAAAGAGCTTTGAAGCCCATAGCTGTGTTTCTTACACCTTACTTGAGTGAAACTGCATTCTCCCACCTAACCTATTTGAAATGTAAGTCAAGAAACAGACTTGAAGTTGAAAAGGACTTAATACTGGTACTGAAATTATCAGACATTAAAACAAACATCATTGAGCTTATTACTAACAAGCAGCTTTATTGTCCACATTAAAGAAAATTAGAATTTTTTTTTTATTATTTATTTTATTTATTTATTTTCATTGAGAGGATGTCCTAGAGGGCAAGGCCCTATAGAAGGACTATACATTGTTATATAATAAGGAATATTAATTACTGGTAATATACAAAAACAAAGTTACAAAGTATTTTACAATGACAGAAAGTTACTATTCAAAGTTTTATTAAGTTTATAAATTAGGAAGTATCAGAGTGTAAGTTAGTTGTGAAGAATTGTATGCAGGCTTTTTAAAATTTTAAGACAGGATTTATTGACTTTATATGCGCTGGGAGAGTATTATAATCTTTTATAGCCTGGGTAAATATGCCTTTGGTGCCATATTTAGAGGTGTAGACCCTGGGAATTGCAAGGTTCTTGGAATTTCTGGTGTTATACTCATAATTTTGTCCTTGTAGAGGAAACTTTATTGTGCCTTTATACGAAAGTTCTCCACTTTTATGTATGAATAGAGAAGCAGATACTTTTATACAGGTTTCTAGAAGGGGGATTCCTGAGATTTGAACTAAATCTGCTGTATGGGTGTGTAAGGGAAGGGAATAAACTGCTTTAATTGCCCTTTTCTGGAGAGTACTTACTTGATTTAATAATGTGGTAGTGCATCTTCCCCAAATACTGCACATATATGTTATATGGTTATGTACTAGACTGTAATACAGTGTTTTTAATATATGAGATGGGATAACATGTTGTAGTTTGTATATTGCTCCTATTGCAGGAAGAATTTTTTGCTTTACTTTGTATATCTGCTCATGCCAGCTCAGATGTTCATCAAAATTCAGGCCGAGATATTTTATTGATGAGACCCTTTCAATTACTGTATTATGTAGTGTTACAGGAATCATGGTTTCTTTGCTGTTGCTAGGTTTATTGAAATATATATAGTTTGTCTTTTTTGTACTAGGCAGCAATCCATTCAATTTACAGCAGTTGTCCAGGACTTTTAAATCATCATTTATTTTTGTTGCTAGTTCTTGTTTGGATTTTGTGCTATATATTAAACTGATATCATCAGCAAATAGTGTTGTGGCCCTGTAGAAAGCAATTATTGATATCATTCACATAAATGATGAAAAGTAGAGGGCCTAAAACTGATCCTTGTGGTACACCACTGACGCTCTTAGAAAGAGAGCTTTTAACGTTGTTTATTTGTACATACTGATATCTGTTACTTAGATAATTTTTGATCCAACTATGCGCTACTCCTCGGATGCCTGCATCATGCAGCTTATACAATAGTAAATTATGATCGACAGTGTCAAATGCCTTCTGTAGATCCACAAACAGACCTGCTGATATATTGCCTTCGTCTAGCGATTTCTCTAAATTTGTGACAATATCAAATAAAGCATCAAGTACACTTAGAGAGTCTTGGAAACCATACTGGTGTTTAAAGAAGTAGTTGCATTGAAAGAAAAATTTCACCAGCCTGCTTTTTATAATTTTTTCAACGATTTTTGACAGATCAGGCAATATAGTTATAGGTCTTTAGTTGTTTGGATCATCTTTAGATCCCTTCTTATGAACAGGAACTATTTTACCAATTTTCAAAGGATCTGGTAAGATGCCAGTTTCCAAAGACTTATTGATCAAATCTGAGATAGATTTGGCTAGTATCTGTTTGCACTTTTTTAGTACCATGCTGTTTATATCATCATTTGGGTAATTTTTGGATTTTAGAGAATCAATTATTTTTATTACTTCTTCCTTTGATGTGGGAGTAAAATTATACAGTCTACCTGCATTGTTTATCATAGTTATTTTGGGACTGTGTGGGTCTACTGGCCTTAGGTTGGGTCCTATATTTGTAAAGAATTTGTTAAATTCATTAGCTATTGATTCTGATTCGATCATATCTTTGCCATCAATTGTTAGTTTATTACATAATATAGACTCTGGTTTTGTTTTGTTATTTAGTGCTTCATTTATGACATGCCATGTTTTTCTTGGATTGTTATAATTATTTTTTAACTTATTGTTAAAGTAATCTCGTTTTAGTTCTCTTCAAAGTGTTGTTACTTTATTATTACATTTTTTATACTCTTCTATGGTGAGTGGATGACTCCAAGGTTTTAGTGTCTTTGCATATAGGACACTTTTTCTGTGAATTAAGTTAAAGAATTCCTCTGTAGCCCAAGGTGGGAAATTACTTTTGTTTGGTTGTATGGTAGTTTCTGTACATGACAATTCACAGGCATTTTTAACATAATCAGCTAATTCAGAGTACATATCTACAATATCATCCGTTGAAAACTGAAATGGATTTGATAACATTAAGTGATATACGTTATCATATGATATTCTTTTATAAGTAGTAGCAATATTATCCCTTATTTTTTTAACGCTAGGTAATTTCAAATGTAATATTAAGATGTTGTGGTCACTAAAATCATTAACTATATTAGCCACCTTGGTGTTAGCATTGAAGTTCAGAAATAAGTGATCAAGAAGAGACTTATTGCTAGGCCTAGTTGGTAGGTTGGGATTTACACATGTATAACCTTTGCTGAGTGTCATATCCAAGTACTGTACAGTATAATGATCTGTTTTGTTGAGTATATTGAAGTTAAAGTCACCAAACAAAATTACTTTGTTAGAGTTACATTTAGAAAGGGCAAGCTCCAGATCAGGGAGGAAGTCTGGTGCATTGGTGGTATGTGGATATTTTTTACTTTAAGACTTGAGACAAGAACACTGTGTGCACTGTTAATGGTATGTATTAGTTTGGCACTATAATTTTTATGAGTGTAGAGGCATATTCCACCTCCCCTAACCTCATTCCTGGATATATGTAATAGGCCATAATTGTTTAGCAGGTAGTACTTTACCTCTTCATTTGAAAACCAGCTTTCTGTAACTCCTATAACATCAGGGGAACACAATTGACTGGTAATTAACTTAAGATAATCAAATTTTCCTTCACTTCTTAAGCTGCGGGCATTCAGATATAAGATCCTGAACTGATCCTTATTAGCATCATTTTCAAGGTGATAGTCGGATATGGCATTATAACCTATTTCCATAAATGAAATTGAACAAAACAAAAACCTACAGCTGATTATTAGTCAGAATGATTAGGATGAGGAGCACTGAACGACAATTGCAAGTTTGATCCTTTTGATTATTGTTATATAAAAATGAATAATTAATATTATATTAATTTAATAAATAATTATGTATTGAGTACATTCTGTGAACTCATTTTTAAGAGAATTATAAAGTCATTGTGGTATTCTACAGTCCAACATACGGTTTATTATTTTCTTTTAATCTCAAGGGGTCCGTGAAAATATGTAAATTCTCGAGGGGTCTGAAAAGTTTGAGAACCTCTGCTCTATAAGGCAACTAACTATTGACTTATATTTTAGTACCCATGTACAAAAACTTTGAATTAAGGAAGGTAAACTTCAAATTATCCACATTTCTTTTCCAATGATTTGACACGGAAGTTCAAAGGAATGACACTAGTCTTAGAATTATCGAATTTGAATTATGGAAGTTCAAATTATCCAAGTCCCACTCCACTGTATTTACAAGGTAAAGGAAAAAAATCAAGTTCCACTTTACTAACCAGATGGTTTGATTTTAGATGAAATCCTATCTGCATCAGCATCATCCAATTCATCTTCCTTTCTTCTTACTTGTACTTTAGGTCTTGCAAGTTTCTCATCCAATCCAGGTGAGGCTAATTTCTTATCTTCCTAAAGAATAAAATATTGGTAATTGGCTATTGGCTGTAATAAATCTATTAATTAATTAATTAATTAATTAATTAATTAATTAAAGAATAAAATCTGAATGAATTTGGTTGTAGATATAAAAAACTACAGAGCAGATGTAGTCTCATTAAGGTGTCCAGCAATAGCAACTGTCAATAATTAGAAAACACACTCATTCTGATTTGGGCAGGGGTGCAAAAATGTTTCAAATATGAAAATTACCTTAGGTTATTGGCCCAAAAATAAGCTGCACTTTTTATTAAATTTATTTGGGTAACAAATCTGGGTGCAGCTTATATTCGCTACCTTCACTTTTATATGTCATGTACTATAACTATTTCACAATATTCACAATTATTTTATTCTAGTTATACAATCTCGTCAATACGGAACAATTGTCAAACGTCAACAACCTTGACGTCAACATGTCTGATGTCATGTACTGCTTAAAAACGAATGCTCATTAGCAAGAGCACAGCAACAATACAGTCTGTAAGAGAAACTGGCAGCAATTAATGACAACAATGCAAACTTTGTTTTGGCGTTGAAATTGTTATTCCGTAACATGTTATTGTTTTGTAAGCTTGAATAATCTAGCTCAGTTTCAGTAAGAACTGTAAGAGAAAAAGCCTGTTTAACGCAAAAATGAGCGATCAAAGGGTATGTCATTCAACCTACTAAGAAGCCTAAAGGTTTTGATATCCCGAGGAATCTTTGATGCCGCCTCAACAGGCTTAGGACTGAACACGGCTGTTGTAACTACTCTCGGCACATGTGGTGGGGTTGGATCAGTTCAGCAACATGCGACTGTGGTCGAGATGAGCAGACAATGCAACACTGCCCTCTATATTCGTAACCTGGGAACCCTGTCAACCTATTCAGTGTCACCTCTGATGTTATCAGTTGGCTGCAGAATATGGACATTAATATTTAAGTATCATATGTACATGTACCATCATTCGATTAAATAATTTTAAATAAATAATTTACAACCAGGTCATCAGCATTACTCAAACTCCTTACACGAATTCCACCAAACTGAACAGCACCTGCTAAGCTATACAAATTAATTTTGAGTGGTGTCTGTTAGGAATGAACTTCTTAGATGAAGCTGTTTGCATGACTCGACTGACTTAGATGGTGGGGTCGTGTGATGTGAATGGAGGAGGAGAGGGGTTAGAGGTTACTGAACTTGGCTAAAAGAGATAAAAGAAGCAGAAGTGGACCTGGCAAGCAACGGTTGGATTTGGTGTTTAAAGATATCAAGGTGAGAGATGAAGAGACAGAAATCGACTGCCTTCTGTGGTCTCGGGGTACATATTGAGACTATGGATCCAAAGATCCTGAGTTCGATTCCAGGCTCTGCAAAGGAATTTAATTCTGGCCGGAGGGTTGGAACAGGGTACACTCAGCCCTCTGAAACAAAACTGAGAAGAGATGGGTTCAATTCTCACCGCAGCTGTTCTAGAAGTGGTTTTCAGTGATTTCTCACTTCATTCATTCATTCGTTTATTTGCTATTGGGGGTGTGTCCCCCGGTGGCAAATTAGATATACATAACAATTCACTAACAATTAAACTGGAGTATTTACACAAATAGTCAGTCTTTTCGAAAACACACCTATATGTTTGGGAAAAGGCTCTAAGACTGCGGCAGGTAGAGAGTTCCAATTATCAATGGCATGGTTTACGAAAGAATATTTACCATAATTTGTTCGCTGTGGTCGGCCCTTAACTTTGAAAGGGTGATCGCTCCTACCCATGTAAGTATGCTTTTCCATACGTTTGCTAAGCTCACCCCATGCTGGTTGATTTGTATACGCGTTGTACATAGCGCAGAGTCTAGATTTCATCCTCCTGGCCTCAAGTGATTCCCACCCAAGTTTCTTTAACATACGGCTCACACTGCTCCTGGGATTCAAGTCACTGAGCACAAATCTAGCGGCCTTTCTTTGTACCATTTCCAACTCATTTATGAGCCCTACTTGATATGGATCCCAAACCGCCGAGGCGTATTCCAGAATAGGTCTTACAAGTGACAAATATCCTAATTCTTTAGCAGAGGTACTACTTCCTTTTAATACCCTCATTACAAAGTGCAGGGATTTGTAAGCTTTAGAAACTACGCATCCTATATGACTACTCCATTTCATATCATTTCTTTCGTGAACGCCCAAATATTTGCAAGAATCTTCTTCTACAAGTATTTCCGAGCCAATGTTATATTGCAAATCAAGCCTTCGCACTTTCCCTATTTTTATTAGACTACATTTTCTTGTGTTTATTTTCATTTTATTTTCAATCGCCCACTTATAGAGCAGGTTCAGGTCATCTTGAAGTACTGCATTGTCTTGTGAGTCATGTATCTATCGATATATTACACAATCATCCGCAAACAATCGACAGTCACTGCGAATCCCATTTGGTAAGTCATTTATAAACGCCACAAATAACAACGTTCCGATTACGCTGCCCTGAGGGATACCCGACGTTACGGTAATTTCATCCGAGAATCGGCCTTAGAGCATATGGGAGGCACTGGCAGCGAAGAAGGTACCAATGAGACTGTTAAATGCTGTGAAGAGTGTATACCAGCAACCTGTGGGAATTGTTCGTATAGATGGTGAAATGTCTGGAGAATTCCAAATGGAGAGAGGAGTAAAACAAGGTTTAATATCGTCCTGGATGAAATAACAAAAATATGTAAGCGGCGAACCCATAGGACCAAGCTTGGTATGCGGAGACTAAGACCTGTATACTTGCAAGCACTCCTCTATGCAGATGATATAATAGTGATTGCTGATACACCAGAAAGACTTCAGCAGGCCGTGGTGGAATGGTATGAAGAATTGGAAAGAAAAGGAATGGTAGTGAATACAGATAAAAGCAAAGTAATGTGGGTCTCAAAACTGGACAGACAGGAACAACAACTTGACATAATTTGTGGAGGAAGACCTCTCGAAAAAGTAGAAACTTTTGAATATCTTGGCACCATATTAAGTAGTGATGGGAAAATAGAGCAAGAGGTACTCAATAGAACTAAAAAAGCCATCTCAGCCTACTATCAGATGAATAATACAATAGTAGGGAAGAATGAGATAAGCATCAAGACCAAAATGCAGATTTACAACACGGTTATGGCCCTGATCACCCTATATGGCACAGAGAGTTTAGCACAGCAAGACAAGCATCTCAGTAAGATCGCTGCTACTGAAATGAAGTATACAAGGCGACTAGTGGGGAGGACTAGAAGGGATAGGATCCAGAATGAGAGAATCAGAGAAGAAGCAGGACAAAAGAAGGCGATAAGTATGGTGATTGAGGAACGTCAGTTGAAGTGGTATGGACATGTCAGGAGGATGGAACAAGAGAGAAAAGCGAAGCAGGTTTTTGAAATGCGAGTGGAAGGGAGAGTAGGAAGAGGAAGACCCCGTACCACTTGGGATGACAGAATTGAGAAAATCGGACAGAAGCGAGGGAAAACAATGCTGGAAATGAAGAGATTGTGTGAAAATAGATCGGAGTGGCAGAGATGGACAGAACGAGGCTACCCCGATGCTTGAAGGCACAAGGGATACGAAGAAGAAGAAGAAGAAGAATCGGCCTTCAACTTTCACTTTCTGGGAAGGACCCGTCAAAAATTCTTGGATCCATAAAATTACTCTTCTATCAATCTTCGTCGAAGCTAATTTATGGAGTAGCATGTCATGCGGCACGACATCAAATGCCTTTGCAAAATCTATAACTACGGCGTCGACTGAAACTCCATCGTCTAACGATTCGCTAATATCTTGAAAAAGTGATAGCATCTGACTCTCGCATGAGTAACCTTTCCGAAATCCATGTTGCCTATCATTAAACCATGATAATGGTTGGGATGGGAAAACTAAATGAGAATTGAGAAGAATAAACTAAGGTGGTTTGGACATGTAAAGAGGATGGAGGAAAATAGAATACCAAGACAGATGATGGAGGCCAAGTGCAAGGGTAAGAGAGCAAGGGGAAGACCTAGAACAAGGTGGATCGATTCAGTGAACAACAGCGTGAGAAAAGAAAAAAAAAGTCTGGACTGGGACAAGATCGTGGAAGAAGAATTGTGGAAGGAAAGAGGAAAGTGGAGAAGTGCCATAAATACCCCGACCCGGCAGGAGCTGGATAAGGGGAAATGATGATGATGATGAATGTTTCCAACTGTTCCCTCAAGTAGTCGCAAATGAGATGCTCTATCTGTTTACAAACGATGGACGTAAGACTAACCGGCCTGTAGTTGCCCAATTCAAGTCTGCTCCCTCCCTTAAATATTGGGACTACTGTAGCTCTTTACCAGTCATCCGGGATTTGCGCATTGTTTATGGACACATTAAAAATCATCTCTAAGTATCGTGCCACAGCCCTACCTCCTAGTTTAAGTACTTCACTAACAATATTACCAGGACCCTTCGATATATTGTAACGTAATTTTTGTATTAGCTTTACAATTGCTGACTGGTTTATTTGGAGAAGTGTAGCCCCTGATTCACCGTTAAGGTCCAACACACAGCTATTGGATTTATTGAACACACTACCATAAAAGACATTTAATTCATTAGCAATGGCTTGCATCTCTGTAATTAATTTACCGTCACCGGACATTATCGACAAATTATTTGAATCTCCCTTTCTTCACCTAACATAACTGTAAAATTTTTTCCACCCATCTCCTCCCGAACCAAGTAAACCTTGCATATAATTGTCATGAGCAGCCCTCTTTTTTAAGACGAGCTCTCTTGATAAGGACTTAAATTTCAACATATACTTGTCACTATCATGTCTTTTATTGTATAATTTCCTAATTTTCCGTTTAAGACTCCTGCCCTGATCCGCCCTGCGATACTGGAATATGGTCTTATTTGCTGCATCAGAGTCTAATTTTGTAATGTCACCGTATCTAATATTTAATTCAACCCCAGAATGGTCACTAATTCCTGGTACTTTCAGACAGTTAATATAGTCCGGGACAGCTTAATTAAGTTACTAGATCAAAACAGGGTAGGCAACATTAACAGCCGTCCCCTATGCCTACGTAAATGTTGGTTTATCATTGCATTTCTTGAAGTTACGTTGTTTTCAAGTGCGAGCACATTGTCGCCAACCCTGCTTAAAATCTCGCCATCTCCAAAGACCATAATACCAGTAAAATTTCTTAACACACAGTTGCCGACATTTTTCTCCCAGAATGCATTTTCCGCACATTCTCCCAACATAATAATTACGAATTTTACTAGTGCCTATTATCTGAATAATTTCACAGTTTTCTTTGGAATTTCAAGTCTAATGAAGTTAAAACAAGTTGTACAAGGTAAGTACTACTAATATACATCGATTAAAACAGATTTTACAGTTATTATAGACCCTTGATTATGGAATATGGAATATGTGCGCGTTCATACCCACTTGTCTCAGATGTTTGCCAGCTTTTATTTAATTAATTTTTGCATAAATTGTTATTTAGATTTTATCATGACGTCTAAAAAACACGAGAACAAGATTGAAGATGGATTGGAGAAACTCTACGAAGATCACTGGCGAATCAACTAGGTTTTGAGTAAGTAGCCTAGACCCTATCTACATAATTAAAAGTACAACGTTATTTAATCGTTGTTTTATGTATTTTTATATTCAGTCCGAGCACAAATAACGTAATAAAGAACCTTAATGGTCTCTGGAAATTTTGGAAAAGTCTTCTGACTGCATTTTTCATATAATACACACCAAACATAACCTAAAATATAGCCTATGTCTACAAGTTCACTCCCAGGGACATATTCTTAGCATCAATTCGCCTTGTAATATACCGGTAATATAATGTACCGGTATCTTATTCTCGACTTCCAAGTGCCGTCAGCCATAGTATTATAATACATTGCATATGTTACTCGAAAGCTTGAAAGTAGTCTATGATTCACACTCTGCTAGTTGTAGTGTGAATGCATTGGCGATTATTTATGTAGTTGGCTACTGACCTATAGCCTACTTAGTAGTAGGCAGATAAAATATTTATATTAGGCCTATTTTTGTTTCAGTTATGGTTGCGACAGATTAGTGTGGAAGCCTTCAACGAACTTCAAGGGTTGTGCAACATGAATCAATCATCATTCCGAAGAGCCATATGCACTGCGGTTGAGTCACAGATGCACATTTTCAGAGAATACCAACAATATCTCTTGGCTCTCTTTTAGTTCTCGACATAAGTTACTGCACCACTGAATGTCTGGGTGAAAATTACTGATGTACTTAAGTTGGGTGAGACAAAGTCACTGTTCGCTACTTGGTTAGATGACACAGTTCGTGCGAAGCCACTGGTTGTAATACGTTATAAATATTCCTCGCAACTATAGCCTAGGCTACTTGTATTATTAATTCTGAATGAAAGTAGAACGCGACTTATACATTTGCATCGCACATGATTGTGACGCTTACATACCTTGTGTCCTTGTTTCATCTTCTGGGCGATATTACGTATTGAAATTAGGAACCCTGGTCACTACTGCATTTCATATATGTGCATAAGTACATAAATATGCGTTTTTATTTATTGCTCTTTAAAAACGGCTGCCATGTTCCAACAGTGCTTGCATCTCATTCAACTGTCAACAAGGCGCACTCTAGCGGCACACCGATGCGCACACATTGTTGCCAACATGTGGGATACAAAATCGGCTTCCTTTGGTCATAATTTTTTTTTTCTAAAATTACCTCCCTATCGAAAAGTACAATTGTATGTATTTGATAAGTGCGTAATATTTGTTTATGTCTTAATGCATATTTGGGCTGAGGAAGTACTAACGTTTGTGCGAAACATGTACCCAATTGTATAAATAGACTAATAATATTGTATTGAAAAGATGGAGAATTGATAGTTTTATTAGTAAACATATTCAATACGGACCTGAGAATGGATAATATTATTCTGACATGGAATCCTTGCGATCAGCGTTCATTACAGTGGTAAATACGGTTCTATATACAAAACAAAACTTAACCTGGGGCTTACGCCCAGTAATGCAATCAGTAATTTTCGTCCAGACTGTCGTCTAACCAAGTAGCGACCAATGGTTTCGTCCAGACAGTCGTCTAACTAAGAAGAGCCCGATTAATTCTCCTTTTTTCCCCACATAATTGCAACATTACATGTGTCGTCTAATGTAGGCCTATTTTGTATCGGATATGTTGGTAACTAATGATGTCAATGTGATCGCTGCAGCAGTTTCACATACTAAATATGCTGTCGAACATGGCTGCGGTTGTTAAATATACAATAAATAAAAACACACATTTTAAGTGATTAAGCACATATATCCGGTGCAGAAGTGATCAAGGTTAGTAGTTACAACTGACAATGCCCGCCCTCCCCCCGCCCCGCCAAAAGATGAAATATGGTATGAAAATGATATGTTATCAAAGTGAAAGTGAAAAGGAAAAGAGTGATACCTTGTACAGAATTAATCTGAAATTTCCCTACAGTATATAAGTCGTGTTGTAAAGGGGATAGCGGGTGGGTTAGAGACAGCGAAGGAGAAAACATCTATTAGGACATCATTTCCACAATTATTATTCATCATTACACAAGGTATTTAGGCTAATTTAAGTATTCTACTTGGTTCATCACTCCTGAAGTGTTACCTCGATTATGGTACTTATGTTGTTTTGCTTTGAACATTTTTGCTTGAAGACGGGCTATTATTTCATGTAATTTCTTAATTTGTTCCACTAATATGTATCGGTTTTCCAATATTTGCATTATTCTTGTAAATTTTAGATGGTTGGCTACAGAAAATACTGAAAACTGTTTTACAAAACGCTTTAACTCACAAATTTCGTTACATATTTTTGCAAATCTTACAATTTTCTATTTTTTAGTAATGTTCTTTAGGGCTGATTTTTTATTTTCAGACAAAACAGTGTTAATGTTTGCAATGCACAACACCACTGGTCACTAAAAACAAGTGTTTCCACCTTTAGCGTCTATGACAGCTTGTAAACGCTCAGGCATACTGTTCACAACTCGTCGGATGACATTTGCCGGGATGCGATCCCATTCCTCCAGTTGTGCCAAGGTGGTGGGGTCACACTGTCTGACGTTCTTTCCAAGCATATCTCGTACATGTTCGATGGGGTTTAAGTCAGGACTACGAGCTGGCCAGTCCAGGGTTTGAATCCCCACTTCCTGCAGATATTATACAACACAGCGAGCAGTATGAGGTCACGATCCTGCATCAGCATGAAATTCTGACCAATGAAAGGCGCAAAGGGCATCACATGGTTCATCAGGATCTCTTCGATGTACCTTTGGGAATTGAGTGTCCCGTGATCGATGCACACCAACTCAGTGCGGGCCATAACGTTGATGCCACCCCACACCATAACCGAGCCACCTCCAAATGGAGTCCTGTAGGAGAAAGCAACAGGGCTGTACATCTCCCCGCGCCTTTTCCACATTCTCTCTCTTCCATCAGGAGATCTAAGATTAAAGAGACTCTCGTCAGTGAAGAGAATAGAGGCCCACTGCTCGTGTTCAACAAATGCCAGTTGTTATTCCTAGAATAACAATAAGCGAGTGGCAACATTCATAACCCTTAAATGCTTACAGTGCGCTTCCCGCCATCGAAGATTGGGTAATTGGTGGAAATAAACCACCCTAAGAAATGTCATATTATCAATTACTATTCACGGATGTGAAAGACAAGGTTATGAGAGTGTTCTAGGACCAGAGGGTTGGGGCGGAAGAAATGAGGAGGGAAAGAGACTGTTGGACTTCTGCCAGAGGAACAGCCTGCTAGTTGGGAACTCCTGGTTTAAGAAAAGAGAGAGCCACACAATCTCGTGGTACAGTGATGACTTGACCAGGAAGTCGGTGGTCGACTATATACTGTATGAGAAAGAACTAAATAAGAACATCACGGACATCAAGGTTATACCATCGGAGAACCTGGATAGCGACCATCGATTGCTGGTAATGAACCTGAGAGGGAGTAAGGAGAAGAAAAGGACTGAGAACCAGGAAAGACGTATAAGGATATGGAAACTGAAAGAAGGGGATAGAAGGGTCGAGTACCTCAAAATGGTAAAGGAAGGAATTCCAACAGATGAAGAAAGAGGGGTGGAAGAGGAATGGGCTAGATTTAAGAAGACACTAGTAGATGCAGCAGAAGCAGTATGTGGGAGGACAAGTAGTAAGAAGAGGTGGAAGGAAACACCATGGTGGAATGAGAAGACAAAAGATATATTAAGGGAAAAGAATAGAGCCTTTAGGAGGAGGTATCAAAATAGGACGGTAGAGACAAGGGAAGAGTACCAGGAAAGAAAGAAGGAGGCGAAGAGAGTAGTGGCTGAGGAGAGAAGAAAGTGGATGGAAGAGTGGACAAAGATGATGGAGGAGGATAGTGAAGGTACAAAAAAGGTCCTGTATGGGATGGCAAAAAATAAGAGGCGGAAGGATCCTACGGATTATGTTAGAATGGTGAACAAAAGGGGACAAGAGATAGAAAATAGGGAAGAACTGAAGAAAATGTGGAAAGAATATTTTGAAGAACTTCTGAACCCAAATGGAAAAGATGGTGAGGAGGAAGAAATCGGGGAAGAGGAAGATGAACTGCAAACAGAAAAGGACTTAACATGGAAAGAAGTGGAAAATGCAGTGAACAAGATGAAAGGAGGGAAGGCACCGGGTGTGGATGAGTTGAGTGTGGAGATGGTGAGAGCAGCAGGAGAGGTGGGGATACAGTGGTTGTACCGAGTGATGAGGACAGCATGGAAGGAAAGGAAGACCCCAGAGGACTGGAAAAAAGGAATCATTGTCCCGATCTTCAAGAAAAGTAGTAGAACAGATTGCAGAAACTATCGGGGAATAACACTGATGAGTCATTGTGCAAAGATCTTCGAGAAAGTTTTGGAAAAGAGAATTAGGACAAGGATAGAAGGAGGTATGAGGGAAGAACAACATGGCTTCAGAGCAGGAAGGTCCACAGTGGATTTGATTTTTGCTGTAAGGCAGTTACAAGAACAGCACTATGAGTATGGAACAGATCTACTGATGGCCTTCCTGGACATTGAGAAAGCATATGACAGTGTATGCAGAAACAAAGTATGGAAGTCCCTGGAGGATAGAGGAGTAGAGAAATGGACTATAAAGAGGATAAAGGAGATGTACAAGGGAAGTGTGAGCAGTGTGAAAGTGGGAGGAGAGAGATCAGACTGGTTGGAACAGAGAAACGGCCTGAAACAAAGAAGTGCACTGTCACCATTACTTTTCATTGTGGTGATGGATGACATAATGACCCGAGTGGCACAAGTAATTGGGAAAGGAAAGATGAAAGCAATGGTGTTTGCAGATGATTTGATGATTTGGGTAAACAAGGAGGAGGAGGTACAGGAACAGTTGAACGTGTGGGAAGGAATAATACAAGGATATGGGATGAAATTTAGCATAAAGAAGAGTGAGATGGTGATCACAACAAGGAAGAAGGAAAGAACCACAACGGGGATAACAATTGGTGGGGAACAGCTGAAGAAAGAGGAGAGTTTCAAGTATCTGGGAAGCCTGATACAATATAATGGAAGAAACGATAGAGAAATAAATGAGCGGGGGAGGCAGGCAGAAGCATTTCGGAGGAGTGTGAGAAGCATGTTATGGAGCAAGGATGTCCCTCAGAACAGCAAAAAGATCATATATCGGACGTACTATGTTCCTATCCTGACGTATGCCTCGGAGACCTGGGTTATGAAAGGAAGGGAGAAGAGCAAAATACAGGCCAGTGAGATGAGGTTCTTGAGAAGCAGTATTGGAGCTACAAAGATGGACAGAATAAGAAATGAGAGGACCAGAGAATTAATGAAGGAGGAACCATTACAGGATGGTATAGAGAAATCTAGACTTAGATGATATGGACATGTAAAACGAATGGAGGAGAAGAGGATACCCAGGAGAGTACACGAGACGAAGTGGAAAGGAAAGAGACCGAGAGACAGGTGGCTGAAGGGGGTGGAAGAAAGCGTGAAGAAGAGAGGAGAAGACTGGACAAGGGTGGAGGCTGATAGATGGTGGGAAGACAGAAGACGTTGGAGAGGCTTGTGTTCCAAACAGACCCGGACAGTGGCTGGAAACTGTGCATGATGATGATGATTCACGGATGTTTCAGATGTTTGTTCTAATGCGTGAAAAGCTTTTAAAATGTGATTACATCTTTTTCATGGCTAATTTTATACCATTGATATTACATTTTTAACTGTTCCACTTTCTTTTGTCGGTCTGTGTATTACTCCGTCGAGAAAGCTTCCTTTTCAACGAGTGTATTTAAAGAAATTTTAATTTTGGTCTGAGGGATGGAACAAGGCACACTAAACCTCGTGAGGCAAAACTGAGAAGAGGAGGGTTCGCTTCCCATCTTAACCATCTTGGAAGTGGTTTCCGCACTTCTACTCCAGGCAAATATCGGGATGGTTCCTAATTTAATCCCAATCCTCATCTAAACTTCTTGCATCTCAATAGGGATTTGCCAATAGGCTTTCAATAGCTTGTCTCAATTCTGCTTCCATATATGTAGGCCTATACATGCAAGAAATGAGTATGGTACTTATCAAAAATAAAGAAATAATAAGCTGATATGTACCCTACTATTCTATTTCTCTCCTACTCCTAAATCCTTCTCTGAACACTCATCTTAAAACAGAATGGTCTGCATTTTTACACTAATTATAAAAATGTAGCCTATAAGAAGAAATAAACATGTTTCTGTTCTTATGCATTTTATATGATGCTTTGAAAAATCAATCTAGAAGAGCTAATTTAAGTTAACTTCACTACCATAATACTGCTTAAGAGTTAGACTGTTGAGGACTGATGACCAAGATGTCCCTAACTTCAGCAAGGACTGCTTCACAACTTTATGTAACATGTAAAGGGCCTTTACGTAGTTTGGATCATTTGCGTACGTGTTACAAGGATGTGTGTGCTGACTGTTTGGTGTTAAATGATATAGGTTGGCAACACCAAAAGTGGCAGCCATGTTGGTTTTCTAGTAACTTATTTAAGGTGTCCCGGACTATATACAGCTCTACAGGCCTAACGAGATAAACATCTAAGGTATTATTGCCTCTAGTTGGGAAGTCAACTACTTGGGAAAATCCCCCCCTCCCTTAAGAATTTGTTTGCAGCGCTCTGAGCTTGACCACAGCTAGTCGACTCACCACACCAGTCTACTTTAGGGAGGTTTAAATCTCCGGCAATTATTATGCTCTTTTTCATAGCATTACCCGTACAAGTTTTATCATACAGTGTGTCGAGAAGCGAAAAGTTATTTTTCGGTGCACTATACGCCCCTATCACCTGAAGAGTGAATTTATTCCCTTTATCCAAAATTTGTACACATAACATTTCATGATCCGTATCAGCCCACTTTAAGAAACTAGCTATATTTTTGCGCACACAAATAAATAGCCCACCACCTCGCTTCCCCCGATCTCTTCTGTACATTTCGTAGGTCCCTTGAATTATTTCATTACTATTTATATCCTCATATAACCAAGATTCAGTAGCAATGACAATGTCCGGAGAATACGTCTCTACAAGATTCAAAAATTCAATTAATTTATTTCCTAAACTCTGACAATTAACCTGCAGTAATCTTAGAGTCTTACCTCCGCAGCAAATATCCCGAAGTAGCTCCTTCTGTTCCCGTCGGCTGGCAATCTCTGGACCTACTCCAGGCAAACACAGGAATGGTTCCTAACTTCAGGCCATGGCTGCCTCCTTCCAAATCCTAACCTCAATTACTGTACAAATACACACGCTACTACAGTCATCACAAATTACGGTACATAATATTTGAAACTCCGTCAGGGAAGTGTATTGTCCCCCTTACTATTCATCATAGTCATGGATGAAATTCAATAATAATGATAATTGTTGTTTTAAGGGGCCTAACATCTAGGCTATCGGCCCAATGGATGAAATTCACAAGAATGTTAAACAGAGATGGGGACAAGAGGCAACAAAGGCCATGCTGTTTGCAGATGATATAGTGATATGGGGCGAGGATGAAAAGGAAGTACAAAAACAACTAGATGTATGGAATCAAGAAATAGAGAAATTTGGGATGAAAGTAAGCACAGAGAAGAGCAAGACAATGGTAATGTCAAGAGGAAGGAAGAGGAAAGATAGAATTGAATGGGAAAATTCTAGAAGTGGTTAAAAGTTTCAAGTACATGGGAAGTGTGATCACAGAAGATGGAAGGATAACTGAGGAAATTGGAAAGAGAATACAACAAGCGAACAGTTTTTACCAGAGCATAAGGGGTATTCTGTGGAACCGAGATGTCCCAAAGAAATGTAAAAATGTATTATATTCAACCTACTACAGACCCATACTAACATATGCAGCTGGAGCGTGGACTACTACAAAAAGAGAGGAGAGTAGAATACAAGCCGCGGAGATGAAATTCCTAAGAGGTATAGAGGGCAAGACCAGAAGAGATAGAGTTAGAAATGAAGAGATTAGAAAAAGGACAGGAATCTTGAAGCTGCAGGACAGGATAGAAACAACAAAGTTAAAGTGGTATGGACATATGATGAGAATGGGAGAGGAGAGAGTACCAAAGAAAACTTTCTGTGAAAAGATGACAGGGAAGAGACCACGAGGAAGGCCCCGAAAGAGATGGGCAGATACAGTGTGGGAGTGTGTAGAGAAGAGAGGAGGTAAACCTGAAGAAGTACTAAAAACAGGAGAGGAGTGGTGGAGAGACTGGAAACGTTGGAGGTCCTTAATTCACAACCCGACCCAGGAAGCTGGAAACGGGAAATGAAGATGATGAATATTTGAAACTTGATAATGTGTCATTACGCTCATACGGAGTAAAAAATATCCAGGATATTTTGGGAAATAGATTATTTCAATATGAAAAGCACTGGAGGGCTAATTTTTGAATGAAGAGAGTAGGCCTACAGCTTTCATAGTACATTGGCACTGATCCCGATTGCAGTCTCATTTTCAAGTTTAACTCAAATACAATCACTCCAAGGGAAGCTATTTCATAAAGTCACCTCTGTTAAATTCATCTTGTCAGTAAACTTTGCATAATGATTGTTTTAGAAAAAGCTATAACTCATCTTTCTTTCAGGGGCAGAGGACCTTGCTGTTCTGCCCCTTAAAACAACAATAGGCTAACCAACCAAATTCTCATGTGTAACATCTTTCCATTCGATTGCTGGATATTTTTATGGGAGTGATTTTGAAAAATGCGATGGAAGTGGATCGGACGGAAGTAGAACGGACGGAAGTGTGTAAGACACACTGCCAGCTGGATCTCATCTCTCCTGCCAGCTGGCAGTGGTAAGAGGAAACAATGAGCGCGCGGTGTCGAAGATTGGTACCCTGGCGCACTGTCAGTAGTCTTGCGCACAATAGTTCGCGGCTGGGAGCGATCAGTTTAGTTCGCAGCTCCTTAGCAAACTAGTTCGCTCATTTAGTTCGTTAGCTCCCATCTCAAATTCCCCGTAACATAGATTGTTCGCTCGCCTTGCTACTGCCACTGCACATGCTCTTTGTTTGTTATAGCAGTCTGTCACCAGTGATTGCTCATCCACATTGCTCTCGTTTCAAGGAATCTTGTAGACTACTGTAACAGTTACTGTGCTCTCTGCACGTGCATTTCTTATATTAGATAGCAACATGTTAACATGTTGCGTGTGTAGTAATGTGTTTTACATTTTGATATTCGAAGATAAAAAAATACAAAAACATGAGTATTGAAATTAAATACAAGTTTTTCGGGCTTGTAGGCCATGGTCCAGACAGGATATCTCCCGACATTTCACCGGAAACTGCGTCCAGCATTAACAAGGGTTCCGCTCCTTTCCTTGGTCAGCACTGCTGACAAGCCCAAAAAACTTGTATTTAATTATGAACGCCGGCCGTGAAAACCTAAGCTGTTATATGAGTATTGAAACATTAGTGAAATTCCTCATTCCTTACTTATTTCCTTTTATTCCATGTAGGAACATACGGTAGCTACAAACTTCTTCCATCTCACTCTATTGTTGGCCATCCTTTTAATTAGGGTCCACGTCTTTCCTTCTGAGACGACTTCTCTTTCTATTGTTTATAAAGCCAAAAGTCATTTGTTTATCATTAGTGAAATACCGGTAGGCCTACCGCACCTAAAAGAAAAACAGTATGGACGATGTGTTCGTAGAAGCATACACTTATTATTCTCTTTATTTTTTTTCTCGCGTGGGGCCAATAACCTAGATGTTAGGCCCCTTAAAACAACAATTATTATCATCATGTTTCGCGTATATCGGCGCGTCACCATCCGATTCCATTTTCTAATTGTCACTAGGTGATGATAAGACGTACACCCTCTCTCCCGCAATTTTCATTTCATTTCTTACTTGCTTCGTGATATTCATTATTTGGCTACTCAGAAACCGTTGGGTACATTATCTTTATGGCATAAATGGGAGGAATAGGTTTTTTTAGTTCCGAGTTTTTGTCCATAGAAGTTTGCTTTTCTTTGTGAATCATCATCATAATGTTCATTTCTTAAAAACAGGTAGTTGTATCACCACGTATCGACAAAAATAAATATCAATCAGTTCATTAAAATGGTAATGTTAATCCAGTTCGCCGATTTTCTAAATAATTGGACATATTTTCAAATAATCCAAAATGACTTAAGTTAAATAAAACTGTGGAATTATCCCCACATCTAAATCAGTTAACTATCAGTAACTTCAATTTATGAACAGCCACTGAATTACATTACAAATATAAGGTAGTTATTACCTATTAGCGTGTTAGCACTAGTAGTGTGTTATACTGTTATTATTATAAACCAACAATGAACATTCGCCACGCCAAAACTTGACAATCTTGCCACTAACAATAGATACACTCAATCAACTGAAATGACTGAACAAAACAAAGCGCATGCGATTGTGCAATGAGTGGTGACGTGACGAGCTACGGCGGACCCGCGCTGCTACAAGTCGGTCAGAGGAAAAAGATCGAACAAACTAACAAGCGAGGGATCTGGGAACTAGTTCGGTAGTTCGTCTGTGGGACCCGCTCTTCCGAACTAGTTCGTTCGCGAACTACACAAGACTAACTGTCAGCCATGTGGTATGTATATCACATGTTTTGGAGGTGCCATTAAAGATATTCTTACAATAAATCATCTTCAAGTTGTCGTCCTTTGATGTAAAAATATTCATTATATCATATTTGCTGAAAACAATTATGATTTATTAAGAGTCTCTCTTTCAATCTCTGGATAAAAGTGATGGACATCCACTCTCCGAGTAACTTTGCTCAACACTTTCATACTGAACGGTAAACGCTCATGCAAACTCTGGTGTCAACTGATTGAAACACAAACCATATGTTCAAAATCTACGTATCAGTATTTAAATGATGATATGTTTTAATATGAAACATTGTAACTAGTTGGCAAAACCGGTATTATGTTTCTGCACAATGGCTATTCAGATATTAACACACATTGCGGTAATGCAGTATATATAATATATATCGATGTTCTTATACGGAAACTGGGCTAGCCTTTCATGGACCACTATATGAATTACCTTCACTGTCAAGTAGGTGTATTCATAACTGATTTAAAACTCAATTCCACGCAGGAACATTATCG
The DNA here is from genome assembly GCA_946902985.2 of Meconema thalassinum. Taxonomy (NCBI): domain Eukaryota; kingdom Metazoa; phylum Arthropoda; class Insecta; order Orthoptera; family Tettigoniidae; genus Meconema; species Meconema thalassinum. The sequence continues at coordinate 171,298,153 of OX336396.1, forward strand.
GAAGAAAAAAAGCAAAATATTAATGGAGCATAAATAATTACTTCCATATTATTACCGGCACGTGAAAATAAGTAACTGTCTTGTACTCTGAATTTCTGTGGTTGTAATGGCTGCGTGGATAGCATCTTGGTCTGCTAATCATGAAGTCTCAGGTTCGAACCCCAGTCCCGGCAATTATTTTTGCTACCAGATTATCTATTTAAACAATATCTATCATAACATTATGCATCATTTTAACAGAATCTACATGAAATTACGATTTATCTAATTTTAATTACAATAGTTTGCACGAAGTAGGTGTAGGGAAATTTGATTGTGTTGAACATTATTTCTAGTAGTCTATAGACAGGCTAGTGACTATGGTTTCATTCCTCCTCTTAATTTACAATATAATATGTGATGTTTGTTCAAAAAGTGTGACAGTAGCATATCTCCAATTCAATCTACCCATACATTCATCATAGTACCAGTATGAAAACAAAGTGTAAATTAACATTTTAAGAATGTCCAAGCTGTGTAGTATACGAGTAGGATAACATGTCAGATGATTTCACATACATTTCATCTCAATTTCATAGGATAACATGGCAGATGTTACATATCATATGCGACTACTGTAAGGCTCGTATCTTTTTTTTCTTTCTTCTTCACCAAGTAGGCCTATTTGCCTAATGATATTGCACTCAGAATTACTGCCAGCTTAAGCTAGGACGGCAGAAATTCTTTTTATTTAGGTTATTTTTTCTTCAACCCCGCGACATATATTATGACGTCACTGAAGACGCTATTGTTTAAAAAGACATTAAATCTATGTTCAATATTTACTTTGACTTTTTGTTGTTGCTTATTTTAGGAGCTGCAACATTGTGGTCATATAACCCCGTATTTTCGGATGTGTGTGGAATTTTTGTGATAATCTGTGATATTGTGATGGCAGTACTCATCATCATCATCATCTTGTACAGTTTCCAGCCCCAGGCTGGGTATGTTTGGAACATAAGACTCGCCACTTAGTCCTTTCTTTCCACCACCTCTCCGCTGTCACTCTGGTCCAGTCCTCGCCTCTCTTCTTGACACATTCCTCCACTCCTTTCAGCCATCTATCTCTTGATCTACCCCTTGGTCGTTTCTTCTGCATCTGCATCTCATGTATGCTCTTGGGAATCTTCTTCTCTTCCATTCTCTTTAAGTGTCCATACCATCTCAGCCTTGATGTCTCAATCCTACCTTGCAAGGGCTCCTCTTTCACTATTTCCCTGACCTTTTCATTCCTCACCCTGTCTCTTCTTGTTACTCCGATCCTACTACACAGGAACTTCATTTCACTTGCCTGTATTCTGCTTATGTCTCTTTTCTTCATTATCCACGTTTCTGAAGCATAGGTCAGTATCGGGATATAGTAGCTTCTGTATAACACTTCCTTGCTTTTTTGTGGGACATCTTTATTCAACACTAAGCTCCTAATGCTTCTCAGAAATGCTTCTGCCTGTCTGCCACGTTCCGTAATCTCTTTGTCATTTCTCCCATTTTCCTCCACTATACTTCCCAAGTACTTGAGACTTTCCACCTTCTTCAGCTGTCCACCTCCAAGTGTTATCCCACTCATTGGTCTGTCCTTTTTCATGGTCGTTAACAGGATCTCACATTTACTGATGTTGAACTTCCATCCGTACTCTCCCACTGTTTCTTCCCAAGCCTTCAGTTGCTCCCGAATTTCCTCCTTCTTGTTTCCCCAGACCATGAGATCATCTGCAAACACCATTGCTTTCATCTTATCTTCTCCTATCTTTCCTGCTACCCGTGTCATTACCTCGTCCATAACCACAATAAAGAGAAGGGGTGACAGTGCACTACCCTGTTTCAGGCCACTCATTTGTCTGAACCAGTCTGTTCTTTCCCCTCCAACTTTCACACAACTCACACTTCCACAATACATCTCCTTCACTCTGCCTACAGTCCCTTTTTCCATTCCCATGTTTTCCATTGCTTCCCAAACCTTCTCCCTATACACACTATCATAGGCCTTTTCGATGTCCAGGAAGGCCATCAACAGATCCTCTCCAAATCCGTAGTGGTGTTCCTGGAGCTGTCTCACTGAAAATATGATATCCACTGTTGATCTCCCAGGTCTGAATCCATACTGCTCCTTTCTCAATTCTCTCTCCACTTTGGCTCGTATTCTACTTTCTAATATCTTTAAGGAACAAGGTAAACCAACTTAATGCATTTTTAAATAGTAGTAGGTACCAAGTTTTATGTATTAATGAACACTGGCTTGCTAGTCAAGAAATTGATTTGATTAAACTTGAGGGTTATGTCCTAGTAAGTTAGTTTTTGTCGCAAGTCATGTTTGTATCAGGCTGGTGGATGTGCCATATTTGTGTCAGAAGAAACGCAATACCAAGTGATTTTATTTTATTTTTATTTCAGGAACTATTTTATATTTTTCCAAACCCATGCACAGAATTATTAGTCTGTGAAATGAGTACATAGTGTAAAAAGATTGTAAAGTTTGCCAGGCAACTGGAGGATGACGTGTACGTGGTGGTGATCAACCTAGGGGAGAAGAGCGTGTCTGTCGATATCACCAACAAGTTTAACATTACTGCTGGTAGTCTGCGGGTCTACGTGGGTAGCCGTAACTCGGCACTTTCTGCAGGGTAAGTACCATGTCTGTTAATAATAATAATTATAATAATAATAATAATAATAACTAGAATTAGAAAAACAAGAGAGAGAAATTCTGCGAAAGTTCTACGGGCCAGTTCAGAAAGAGGGAATATGGATAAAGAGACCGACAATAGAACTGTACAAACGGACAGAGACGATTACAAACAACATAAGGAAATGGAGGGCAACATTTTATGAACATATACATAGGATGACCGAAGACAGACTCACCTAGAACATTTTTAATATAGTTACGAATAGTACACTAAAAACCAATTAGGTAAGACCTCTACAGAAGACTTGACAGATAGGAGCACATACAGTACAGAGAAAAACTTAGACAACAGAAGTTTGAGCAAACTTTCAAAGAGAGACAACCGGGAAAGAAGTGGACGGAGGAGAGAAAGAGGAAGCATTGTGTATATATGAGAGGTCTATGGGAAAAAGAAGAAAGTGCCAGAATAAAACATGAAAATTGATTGTGTTGTAACGCTCTCCGTATGGGGAATTAACGAATAAATAAATAAATAAATAATAATAATCTTTTGGTCAAGACGTGAAAATGAGTTTGCAGTCGGGATTCATATCCATTCACACGACTACGAGCCACGGCATACAATAATTGTTACTCCCCACCTAATCTAATTTGGCATAATCGTGTTGACCGACTGAAAAAACATTTCATAAGTACTACACGATTCAATAAAAAAAAACGTGCACAGGTTCACACAACATGAAATTTATTGATCCAAGAATTAAACGTTGAGATAAATCATAACCATTTGACATATAGTTTATTTCCTTTTTGTTTCAACACTTATTCCACGAGGTAATGTTTCGGAAATGCTGTTTTTTGAAGTTCTTGGAGATAAAATCTACCTTTTATGGGTTGATGGTTGTGGTCTCGGAGTAAATAGGTGACTGGACTGTCCAAGTTGACTTGACGAATTCGGAATAGTTCAGTCCCCCACAGAGGCGGGTAGCCCTTATTGAAGGCAGACTTAAATTTGCTCACACGAACAAAATCCCCAATTTTCAGTCGGTGACGTTTAGGATCTGCTGTTTTTATGGGTTTAAACAGTTTATCCAGTGGCTGAATATTTTTGGTTACGAGAAATTCATATGCAAAGCATTCAGACTGAAAAGCATGTTATTATTGAGCAATGAAAACGGAATCTGATCCCGACAGTTCTTTAAGACTTATTTCCTAGTAGTGATATTAATGATAGTTGGTCCAATCTTAGGTTCACTACTTTGATCTCTGTACATTGACTATCATCTCACTTCCTGTAATAATGTACCATACTGTTAGTACCTTTTCAGTGTGATATGTTTATAGGTTATGTATAAAATAAACTTACGTAATGTATTTAATTTATAATGTCTGCTTTGAGGTATTGTGGGTATCTACCAACCTACCTAGAGTTCTCGGGTTCGAATCCGGGACGGGGTAGATACTTTTGCTACCAGATTATCATTTTAAATTTTGTAAATATTGTCAATTCAATTACAGTACAGTAAGTATGTAGTTAGTGTTAGTTGTAAGTATGAAGTTAATTTGTTTATTGGATATATGTCATTGTTCTATTAGACTGTAGTGTGCGAGTGTGCTGGTGAGGGTGCATGTGAGTGGGCCTGGTGACAGACTGTTTTAGTGGTAGTATTTGTTGTTGGTGAAACTTTAGTATTTTTTTCGTTAGTAGAATTTTGGTATTTAATTGTTAGTAGAAGGTTAGTATTTTGTAGTAGAATTGCTCTTTACTTATTCTGAAAGGGAGTAGCAGCCTTTCAGAATAAATCAATTCTTTACTAGTCTAATAGACGGTTAAGATATTGATAATATAAGCCAACTAATGGCTACACTGCGTTCTGCTGCACGGCTGAAAGCAACGGGAAACTACAGCCGTAATGCTATTCCCGAGGATATGCACCTCTCTATGCATAATTACATGTGATGATGGCCTCCTCCCTTGTAAAATTTCAATCCGGAGGTAAACTAGTCCCCCGTTCGGATCTCCGGGTGGGGACTACTCGAGAGGGGGTTAACATCACAGAAGTGACAAAGAGGAAATCTGACATTCTACGGATCGGAGCGTGGAATGTTAGAAGTCTGCTAGGAAGTGGAAAGTTAGAAAACTTAGAAAGGGAAATGGATAGGTTGAGGTTCGATTAGGTTGGGATTAGTGAAATGCGCTGGCAGGAAGAACAGGACTTTTGGTCAGGAGACTATAGGGTCATTAGCACCAAATCAAACAATGGCCAAGCAGGAGTTGGTCTCATATTGAGTAGGAAACTTGGACAGCGGGTGGAATATTATGAGCAATACAGTGAACGGATTAGTGTAGCAAAAATCAATACTAAACCTACGTGCACCACAGTGGTACAAGTATATATGCCTACCAGTCAAGCTGATGATGAGGATGTTGAAAAGGTCTACGAAGAAATAGATGACATTCTGAGGTATATCAAAGGTGATGAAAATGTTATAGTAATGGGAGATTGGAATGCTGTGGTAGGAAAAGGGAGGGAAGGGAAGATAGTAGGAGATTTCGGATTAGGTGAAAGGAATGATCGAGGAAGCAGGCTGATGGAATTCTGCACCGAACATGAGTTGGTCATAGCTAACACCTTATTCAATAACCACAATAGAAGAATATACACATGGATGAGACCAGGAGATACAGGGCGTTACCAAATCGACTTCATTATGGTCAAGCAGAGGTTTCGAAACCAGATTTTGGATTGTAAAACATATCCTGGTGCTGACATAAATTCTGACCACAATCTGGTTGTAATGAAATGCAGATTAAAGTTGAAGAAACTGAAGAAAAGTCAAAAGCCAAAAAGGTGGGCAATAGACAGACTGAAAGTAAAGGATGTGAACGAAAGATTCAAGAAGAGTATAAAGGAAGGACTAATCAAAACCCCTAAACTAACTTCAATTGCAGACGAATGGGCACTTTTGAAGAATGAAATAACAAGATCGGCAGAAGAAAACATTGGTAGGAAAGAAAGAATAGGTAGAAAACCGTGGATCACTCAGGATATACTAGAATTGATGGATGAAAGGCGGAGACACAAGAATCTAAGAGATGAAAAGGGGAAAGCAGAATACAGACGTCTGAGAAATGAGGTTAACAAGAAGTGCAAGGAAGCGAAAGAAGAATGGTTGAAAGAGAAATGTACAGGTATAGAAAAGTGTCTGAAATTAGGAAAAGTAGACACAGCTTATCGAAGGATTAAGAATACTTTTGGGGAAAAGAAGACTAAGTGCTGTAATATTAGGGACACAAATGGAAAGCCTCTAACAGATAGGGAAGAAAAGGTTGAGAGATGGAAAGCTTACATAGAGTGCTTGTATAAGGGAAAGGAGATTGAGAATCATGTAATGGAAAGGGAGGAGGAAATTGATGAGGATACAAAAGGAGATTTAATATTGAGATCAGAATTTGACAGAGTATTAGAGGACTTAGGCAGGAACAAAGCACCAGGCATAGATGATATACCGATTGAGTTGCTACGCTGCATAGGAGATGAAGGTCTGATCAGGTTATTTCACTTGGTGTGTAGGATTCATGAGACAGGTGAGGTACCCCCTGATTTCAAGAAGAATGTTATCATCCCTATACCAAAGAAAGTGGGAGCTGACAGATGTGAAGATTACCATACAATCAGCTTGATTACTCATGCTTCAAAGATCCTGTCTAGAATAATTTACAAGAGGATTGAGAGCCAGATAGAAACGGAGTTGGGTGAAGACCAGTTTGGTTTCAGGAGAAATGTAGGAACAAGGGAAGCTGTACTAAGTCTTAGGCTGATTTTGGAAGGTAGAATAAGGAAAGATAAGAGAACGTTCATGGCATTTGTAGACTTAGAAAAAGCTTTTGATAACGTTGATTGGACTAAATTGTTTGACATTTTGAAATCTATTGGAATAAAGTACAGGGATAGGAGGGTGATATACAATCTATACAGAAACCAGACAGCAGTCATTCGAGCTGAAGGATATGAGAGAGAAGCTGGTATTATGAAAGGTGTAAGGCAAGGCTGCAACTTATCACCCATACTTTTCAATCTTTACAATGAACAAGCAATGAAGGAAATCGGAGAAAAATTTAAAGTGGGAGTGAAGATTCAAGGAGAAATAATTTCAACTCTGAGATTTGCTGATGACATCGTCATCTTGGCCGACAAGCCTGAGGATTTGAATGAGTTTTTGAATGGTATGGATTCCGTCTTACGGAAGGACTTCATGATGAAAATTAATAAATGTAAAACAAAAATACTGGAATGCAGCCGAAATAAATCAGGAACCTCTATGGATATCAAATTGGCAGGTGAAAAGCTGAAGGAAGTAGGAGACTTCTGTTACTTAGGAAGCAGAATAACCAGTGATGGACGAAGCAAAGAGGATATAAAAAGTAGGTTGGCTCAGGCAAGGAAAGCCTTTCTACAAAAAAGGAATCTGTTGACATCGAATATAGATTTAGGTATTAGGAAGTCATTTTTGAAAGCCTTTGTCTGGAGCGTGGCGCTCTATAGAAGTGAAACTTGGACTATTGGTGCAGCAGAAAAGAGGAGAATTGAGGCATTTGAAATGTGGTGTTACAGGAGAATGATGAAGATCAGATGGGTAGATAGGGTTACAAACGAAGAGGTATTAAGGCGAGTGGGAGAGGAGAGATGTTTCTGGCGACTGCTAATGAAGAGAAGAGATAGGTTGATAGGACACATACTAAGACACCCAGGAATAGCAAGCTTAGTTATGGAAGGAAGGGTCGAGGACAAGAACTGTAGGGGTAGACCAAGGTTAGAATATGTTAAACAGATTGCCTCGGATGTAGGGTGTGGTAGCTATGTAGAGATGAAACGATTAGCTCAGGACAGGGAGGCATGGAGTGCTGCATCAAACCAGTCAAAAGACTGAAGACTCAAACAACAACAGTGATTGATGTGTCAAAATTTGGTTTAGAAAAACACTGTGAAATTGTGAGGTTCCGAATAAACATTTTATTGAGTCTGTCGAAAGGATTTGCTCACCTGCCTCACAGCTGCCTACAGCAGCAATTGAAAGAGTAGAAAAAATAGTTCCGAGTTTATCAAATAATACTTTTAAATGGGGAAAGGTAAACTGTAGTGAGGTAAAGAAAATTGTAAGAAATATGAAACCTTCCAATAGTAAGGATTGTTATGGGTTCACCAACAACATTTTAAAGGCTATCATTGACAGCATTTTAATTCCTTTGACGCACTGCATAATCGAGTGCCTTAGCGTAGGCTATTTTCCAGCTTAATTAAAAATTACGAGGGTTGTTCCAGTATACAAAAAAGGGGATAAGACTAGACCTGATAGTTACAGGCCTGTGTCTGTAGTAACCATCCTGTCAAAAGTCTTTGAATATGTTATTGTTCGTCAAATTTACGAATTTTTCATCAACAACTACCTTCTATCACCAACTCAGTTTGGGTTCCTTCCGGGAAAATCTACAATTAGTGCACTGGATGATTTTGTTTGTCACATAATGCACCGTTACGGTCGGCCATTTTTCTTCACCTGTTTGCGTATGGTGAACGTAATTTTAACAATTAATATTCCTGTTAATAATCTATAGAACGAGATTGTGATATTAGTAGTGTCGTCTACGCAATTGTGTTGGCGAATTGTAATGATAGTGTTGAATTCGTGAATGGCGTTACTTGTTAGCGTTTTGATATTAGCAGTGGCGATTTCTAAGAAAATTGTTGATTTCCGTAAGTTGTCGCAATCAATTGACGAAAGTGTTATGTGAATCATTGTGTGGACGATAATTACTGCTTCTTCTTCTACATGGGGAATAATAAGGCCTGTGGGATCCATTGGTGAGTGTTAATAAAGTTGTTCATATATTTTTTTTTTGGTTGTTGCTGGTAATTGAAAAGTTGCACTGTGTGGGGGAATACGCCTGGTAAAATAGGAACGGGTGGGTAAAATATAGGCAGAAATTGGCATTTACAAGAACCTATATACAGTAGGTAATTTTTTGACAGTTCATACAGTATGTCTGTGAGGCAACAGCATGTTAAGGATAGTGATTTTTAATTGAGATTGAGTATTTGCAGCCAATATTGGAAAACATAAAAATACCGAACCAGCTGGGGGAGAGGAGGGGGGGGGGGGGGTTGTGGGGGGCGCAGCCCCCCCAGCAAAAACAATATTATTGACAACTTTGAAAAAGAAAAAAAAACTACACAAAACCATAACATTATTGACCACAATGTTTTATAAGAATATTACAATGTGTTAGGTTTGTGTATGCCTGGGAAATGTGTTAATGTACCGTATTGATGCCAATTGGCGATTATTACAGACCGCGATCGTTTGTGCATAACTTTTTTATAAAAACAAATTGGCTTCTTTTGTGATGTTATCATCCACTTGATGAAATGCCTCTCTGGTAAGATTATGGGAAAATTCTTGGTTATAGGTTATATTGGGTGGTGACAACTCAATAACAGAAAAGAGCATTAAAAATAACCTTCGAAACGCATTGTGTTTCGTCATCTGTAATTGATTTATTTCCCTACCTCAATTTGATACGCCGTACATACGAAAATGTTTTAATTGAGGGTTACATTAATATGTTTTTGTATTGGAATGGGTAATTGGTCTACTTAGCCAAATTATGTCGGCGATATCTACGAAAATATTCCGATATAAGGTTATATTTTCAAAATGTTATATCTGTATCTGTAATTTGCCTATATAGCTGAATTTTAGATGACGATAAACATCGTCATTTATTTTAATTTTATAATTATAAAACATTGTATGGAAATCTGTGATTGGCCTATGTAGATCAATTACAGATTCCGATATACTTAGTAATTTTTCTACGCATCGGAATCTTTAATTGAGCTATGTAGGTGAATTGCAGATTTCGATGCACGGTTTTCCAATTATGAAATTGCAAGAATTACGATGTATATCGGAATCTATAATTGATCTACATAGTCCAATTATAGATTTAGATGCGGAAAATTAAAAATATCAATTGAAATCGCGAAATTTTTCTACGCATAGAAATATGCAATTGAGCTATGTAGGTGAATTGTAAATTTCGATGCACGTTTTTTCAATTATGAAATTGTAAGAATTACGATGTGTATCGGAATCTATCATCATCATCTTGTACAGTTTCCAGCCCCAGGCTGGGTCTGTTTGGAACATAAGCCTCGCCACTTAGACCTTTCTTCCCACCACCTCTCCGCTGTCACTCTGGTCCAGTCCTCGCCTCTCTTCTTGACACATTCCTCCACTCCTTTCAGCCATCTATCTCTTGGTCTTCTCCTTGGTCGTTTCTTCTGCATCTGCATCTCATGTATCCTCTTGGGAATCTTCTTCTCATCCTTTCTCTTTAAGTGTCCATACCACCTCAGTCTTGATGTCTTAATCCTACCTTGCAAGGGCTCCTCTTTCACTATTTCCCTGACCTTTTCATTCCTCACCCTGTCTCTTCTTGTTACTCCGATCCTACTTCGCAGGAACTTCATTTCACCTGCCTGTATTCTGCTTATGTCTCTTTTCTTCATTGTCCACGTTTCTGAAGCATAGGTCAGTATCGGGATATAGTAGCTTCTGTATAACACTTCTTTGCTTTTTTGTGGGACATCTTTATTCCACACTAAGCTCCTAATGCTTCTCAGAAATGATTCTGCCTGTCTGCCACGTTCCGTAATCTCTTTGCCATTTCTCCCATTTTCCTCCACTATACTTCCCAAGTACTTGAGACCTTCCACCTTCTTCAGCTGTCCACCTCCAAGTGTTATCCCACTCATTGGTCTGTCCTTTTTCCGGGTCGTTAACAGGATCTCACATTTACTGATGTTGAACTTCCATCCGTACTCTCCCACTGTTTCTTCCCAAGCCATCAGTTGCTCCTGAATTGCCTCCTCCTTGTTTCCCCAGACAATGAGATCATCTGCAAACACCATTGCTTTTATCTTATCTTCTCCTATCTTTCCTGCTATCCGTGTCATTACCTCGTCCATAACCACAATAAAGAGAAGGGGTGACAGCGCACAACCCTGTTTGAGGCCACTCATTTGTCTGAACCAGTCTGTTCTTTCCCCTCCAACTTTCACACAACTCACACTTCCACAATACATGTCCTTCACTCTGCCTACAGTCTATCGGAAAATTGAAAATATCAATTGAAATCGCGAAATTTTTCTACGCATCGAAATATGCAATTGAGCTATGTAGGTGAATTGTAGATTTCGATGCACGTTTTTACAATTATGAAATTGTAAGAATTACGATGTGTATCGGAATCTACAATTGATCTATATAGTCCAATTGTAGATTTCGATGTGGAAAATTGAAAATATCAATTGAAATCGCGAAATTTTTCTACGCATCGAAATATGCAATTGAGCTATGTAGGTGAATTGTAGATTTCGATGCACGTTTTTTCAATTATGAAATTGTAAGAATTACGATGTCTATCGGAATCTACAATTGATCTATATAGTCCAATTGTAGATTTCGATGCGGAAAATTAAAAATATCAATTGAAATCGCGAAATTTTTTTACCTATCGAAATATGCAATTGACCTACATAGCTCAATTATAGATTCCGATGCGTAAAAAAATCTCGCAAATTCGAAGGTTTTTATGTTTCCGCACCCAAAATCCCTATTACCCAGGCTATTCCCGTAAGCTTGCTAGAGGAGTGACGTCGTTGATGACGTCATGGTAGATGCCATTTTGTTTTAGGGGAATTTTATCGCGGCGGCATCGCAATGGAATATTATCCCGCCTACCCAATTTCAGCCCTCACACCAGAATTAAAATTTCAAGGCAGATTTGGACATCGAAGCTAAGAACGCTAGCTGCTACACCACGAGGTGGTTTACTTGGATTTAGTAAATTAAAGTTGGTACTTAACATTAGTTTCAAAAATGTATATAAAGGCCAATTCCAAGTAGGAATTTGATTGATAGGTATCAGTTTGGTGGGAACATTACTGACTCCTAAATTTTTGGTATGCTCAATAAGGACAAAATTTCTACACCTCTGGCTTCTGATGCGAGGTTGGTGGTTAACAAATACTGCAACTTGCTTGCTAGAATATGTCAGAGAAGGGAGATGGCAGATTCCCCTCCCCTCTTTGGATGCAACTGGTAGGAGATAATGGACTATTATAACTGTACAACAATAGAGATTTCATCTACAATATGTATGACCGCTAGTTTATAAATAAGAGTATGGTATGAAAATTATACATTACCTGGACCATGGAATGCAAGAGAAAATTGAGCCGTGCCAAAGCATCTTTATTTTTTGCAGCCTTCCTTGGTTCTCTTTCATCATCTGAGGAGTCACTAGAACTAGACTCATCTTTTTTGGCTGAAAGAAACTTCGTCAGTTGCAGAGGGGTTGAAGAACGCAAACATCTATTCCTGAAATTTGAATGAAAATCAAGCATTTCAACACCTTTAAGTTACAAGGATGTTCCTTAAAATATACCAAGAAACCCACAAATGAAGAAAGGTGGCAAAATTAGCCTAGCTCAGCTTCCAGCGGAGTACAAGTTTGCCAGCAGTTTTAAGCCATTCGTCAAAATGATCATATCTCTCCAACCACACAGATGTTCCTAACTGCTCATATAGGTTTGCCACACATTCTCAGTTAACGCATAAAACTGAGCATATGAAGCTACCATCCCATTTTCAAAACAATTTTGTAAAGTCATAGGTTTGTACGCAATTAGACGAGACAAGGCAAAATTAACACTCCGTCAGCAACATCATGTGATAACCACGTAGTGAGGTTCAATTTATGGTGTACAAGTATTTCAGTAATACCGGTAGCTATTAGGAAACAAGTCTACAACATGCTAACACCATTACAAATAGCTCCAAAGACTAATGGGTTTGGTATCCACCAGACCTAACCTACCAACATTATGGCTCTAGTACAGGGTCTTTTTTTAGGTCACTCCGCAGCACCACGAGCAAGGCACGGCTGGCGCAATGACACTCTGTGCCTAGCCGTAAAATGCGTGCTTGCTTACCGCTATCGTACTGCATTAGGTCATCTTAGCCGTCATGACGGGATATGTCTCTCGGCAAATGAGTCACCTGGCCTGGCTATCGCCTTCCGTGCATGTTCCCCTGATACTCGGAGCGACCTAAAAAGAAGACCCTGTATAAGGGGGACATGACGTTACAGAGGTCAAGCTGCTAGTCTCTCACCAAGAAGGACCGGGTTCGATTCCCGATAAATGCATGTGAGATTTGCAAAGTGAAAAGTCACATCCTGTGGCTCGTATTCCACGTTTAAAAGGAGGTCCAGCGGCTCATGACCGCAAGATAAACAGTCACTTAAAACAAGCTTGCTTTTCGGTTATTGTAATATAAGTACTGCATTACTCCATAAATCGGTGAAATCCATTACCTAAATAACAACACCGATCCCCTTCTACTGTAAACATAACCACTATAACGATTCGATTCATAATTTATCAATGATGCCATTTGAATGTGGCTCACCACCCAATAACATCAATGCCAAAGTATTATAGACTAACACCTGAATTTAGGTATATTAGTAGCCTACACGGTATAAGATTTTCAGTCAGTCGACATGAGTGTGCCCAATTATATTGGGCGGGCGATTACCATTTATTTCTTAATGCCTAAAATAAATTACATGAATTATTTATTCACTGAGTAACACTTCTCGTACAAATGGGAGAATGACTAGTTTCGTTCGTCCAGCGAACATCATCAGATCTTCTCCTTAGGCTGAATTTGATAAGTTATGTCCGATACAATGCAGTGCAATGCAATGCATTACCAAAAAATCACATCAGGAAACATAAAATTTGCTTAAAAACATTAATAAAATTTGGATAAGTGACTTGGAGCTTATGAAATTGAATAATCGTCTAATAAATGCCGGCGAAAATGGGGTTATGTCTCCTCCAAAAGCAAAAGCTGTGTTAAAGAGGAAGTAACATACATACCTGAGCATTATATTCAGCGCCAACATTTTGAATACAAGCTTAAATTGATCGCCAAAAATATTATAAAATTGCCAGTGAAGTTAATTTCATCACACGTAGACTATTTCAAACCATTCGTACCCTCGCCACCGCCACATGGATGATTTTCGATCTTCACTTTTCTTCTCCAATATTTTTGTTTTAGAGCAGATTACAAACATTTCTTGTTTTAAAAGGCAGTGATGTCCGATTTCTGCCAGCTGATTTTTGTGTCTCGTTCGTTCATCAGCTGTGAGGTTCAATGTTACGATTTATTTTTAGCGATTTTGTGTCCTGATGTGGTGGAGAAGACTGTGCCAGCAAAAGTCAGTGAGGAAAGATTCTTCAGGTCACAAAATATATAAACTATTCATTAAGTGCTGCGAATTCGCTAAAAATCAATGACAACGTAGACTACTCTCTACCATTGTATATTAATTTTTGATTTAATTTCGGACGTTGTTAAAACTGAATATTCAAAATGAAAGGTAGAGCTAAACAAAGCATATTTCGTGATGTTTATCAGCAACCTTACACAGATCTGACTAGAGTAAAGCTTTATAAGAGCAGTAGAGGTAAGTGACACTGTTACTACACTTCCTCCTTCGCAGTAAGAAAAGTGTCTAAAAATAACTTATGTATGCTGCATTGTTTCTAGGCATGAAAATTACGCACATGTCATTGTAATTGTGTTTCTGACAAGTAGCCTTGCTTGCTACCCTTAGTAGCCTAGTATACAATCATTGATTATTTAATTGCAGACTCTTTTTCTGTGCATCTTTATGGAAATCTTGCTAGAGAAAAAGGAAATGAAGGCTCATACCATAGTGATTCTTAGATGAAGCACCTTAAAGTATCATTAATAACTTAAGTTAATGGATTGTGTAGTTGCTTCTGTTCTCAGGGAATTGAGAACTCAAAGTTTAGGCTACTCAATTAAAAAACAAATTCAAATAGACCTATAAATAAAAACCTTTCCATTAGAAAAAGTCAGAAAAAGTTACATTTTATCTAGTGATATGATATTTATTCAATTAATTCCAAAGAGCCATAGGCTCGTACAGAGGAATTGTACAGTAATATGTGTGTTTACACACCAGGAAGAAAATTCTGAAGGTAACACAAATTGATGAATAAGGGCATAGGCCTATTAGTAAAGTTGATACTATATCTAAGATTGTTTAGACCAAGGTCTCTTAAAATGATAAGCACAGGATTTTTGAGCTTATTTGATGTATTACGATGCATCGAATTTTTCCCACAATACTTTCGTAGTTTTCCTCTTAAATACTGACAAAGTTGGTGCACTTTTTACTTCATCGGGAAGTTTATTATATAACTGTGATGCAGAGAACTTGAAACTATTTCTACCGTATTTAGAAGAGTGAATGATATATAAGGCTACGTCCTTCGCATGCCTAGTTCCATAAGAATGATTGTCCGAGTTCAAGATGTAGGGAGAGCTATAGAGTATTGTGTTGTGTTTAATTTTGTATATTAGCATAGCTGCTCGGAGATCTGCACTTATGCTGAGGGGTAGAATTTTACTTCTGATGTACAGATCTTTTACTGGAGTGCAGTAAGGAAGGTTAAATATGTTTCTAATAGCCCTATTCTGAATAGTCATTAAATCATTCAGTGTGGATTTCCTGCAGTGAGCCCAAATAACATTTAAATATTGGAGCTTGCTATGTACAAGTGAATAGTAGATTTGTTTTACAAGGTTTAGGGGAATAAGATACCGAAGTTTCCTTAGGATCCCTACTATAGGTGAGAGTTTCTTAGCAATTCGTTCAACGTGTTCAATCCAGGTCAGGTGTTTGTCGATGATTAGACCTAAATACTTTGCCTGATTAACCTCTTTTATTTCAATATTATTTATATATATTTTGTCATGTGTGATTTCTTTCATGCTTTGCTTTGAAATTACCATGTAATTGGTCTTCTGTAGGTTCATTGTTAATTTATTGGCCTGGAACCATTGTGAGAGAGTATTTATATCTTGTTGCACATTTTGTATGATTTCAATTATGTCTTTCCCAGTGTAGAAGATATTTGTATCATCTGCATACAATTTGATATGCCCTCTCAAATTACATTCCACAATATCATTTATATAAATTAAGAATAATGTAGGTCCAAGAATAGATCCTTGTGGAACTCCATGAGTTATATATTTTCCTGAACTTATGCATTTATTCAAAGCTACATGCTGCTTTCTTCCAATAAGGTAGCTTTGGAACCATTTTAGTGCTATACCTCGGACACCAGCATTTTCTAATTTTGATAACAGTATTTTATGATCTACTGTATCAAAGGCTTTTGTGAGATCAATAAATAACCCAACTGCCATATTATTTTTGTCAATAGTTTCTTGTAGCATTGTTATTAGGTCAATAGTTGCTGCCTCAGTACTAGAATTTTCCCTGAATCCATATTGCATATTATGAAAGAATGTATTCTTGTTCAGAAATGAAAGCAATCTTGTTTTTACCACTTCTTCCAGAATTTTTGAAACTACCGATAAAATAGAAACAGGTCTATAATTATTTGGATTTCTTTTGTCACAACCCTTAAATATAGGAACTACTTTGGCCACTTTTAAGTCATCTGGTATCATGCCAGTAACTAAGGACTCATTAATCATTTCAACCAAGATTTTAATAAATGATTGTATATTGTTTTTAATGAAATTTGTCTTGATCCTATCTAATCCACAGCTCTTTTTATTCTTTAAATTTGTGATGATGGACTTGACCTCTGCTTCATCTGTCGGATATAAGTAGAGAGAATTTGACTGATTGTGGTCCTTACTGAGGATTTCCTTCTGTTCAGGAATAGCTTTTGCTAGACTTCCAGCAATGTTTGTGAAGAACAAGTTAAATGATTCACATAGTTCTTGATTGTCTGTGATAATTTTGTTGTCTATTTCAAGTGAAGTGCATGTCTCAACTGTTGGTTTTTTGTTGTGTATGATTTCTTTGATAGTCTCCCAAGTTTTATTAGAATTGTTTCCATATGTTCTGAATTTATCTGAGTAGTAATTTGACTTTAGTCTTCTTTTTAAGTTTGTTACATTATTCCGGCATCTACAGTATTCTTGGTTCATATCATTATTATTTCTGTGAAGGGGATTTTTGAGCTTTGCATGCAGAGTGTCTCGTTGTTTTATAAGTGTAAGGAGTTCAGCTGTGACCCATGGTAAGTTAGTAGTCTGTCTGTTATTGTTAGAATTGTTTGTTATTTTTCTTTGGCTATGCCTGTTCCTTAGATTCAATTGTTTGATGAAAGAGTTATATAGAGAGTTAACAGTACTATCTGCATCATTATGGGAATCTGCATTTATAGATATATTAGTTTCAGGAGTGTGTTGCCTATCCCAAGAGTCCTCGTGTGTTGTTGATTTTGTCGGCTTATGTGACAGAGTGTACGTGCTATAATTGGTCTTGGAAATATCAAGAATTAATATACTGTGATCACTAATATCATTGCTGACATTTGATATTTTATAACTTAATTCTGAATTGTTTAGTGACACGTGGTCTATTAAGGTAGCTGCAGTGTCACAAAGTCGTGTAGCATATTTAGTGTTGCATTGTTTAAAACCATAGCATGCTATTAAATTCAGATATTTCCTTCTTAATTGATCATCAGCTAGGATATCAATGTTGGTATCTCCGAGGAAGATGCATAATTTATTGTTTATCTGGCTAAGAAAACTTTCAAATGAATTTAAGAAGGGTATGGCATTGCTTCTATTGGGGTTATATGCTGCAATAATGTCAATGCTTTTGTATGTTGGCCTATTACTTTTAACATCATCTCTGAATACCTCAATCCACATCAAACTATGATTCATTTCACACTTTCTTTTAACGTTCACTTTCCATTTGTGTGATACATAAATACCCAGACCCCCACCAACTTTGTCATCTCTATGAGCAAACACGCTTGTGAAATTGTTGAAGTTATAAAAATCTGCCTCATTACTTTTCACCCAGGTTTCTGTAACTACCAATACATCTATCTGAGTGTTATCTTATTAATAGTGGGTTGTTGTCATTTCTTCTATCCTATCGTTGCTATTCTGTTAGGTTTGCCTCGAGGATATCAAATTTGTGTAGTTGCAAATTTCTATTTAGAGTACATAAAGAACATAATAACTTAGTAAATCTTTCTAACAAAAATAGTTTGGATACTTGCCATATAGGTCAGAATATCAAGAGTACCTTGAAAGTTGGTGGATTGCATTGCATGAGATTTGAATGGGTGCCAGGAAAGCCTCCTTACCTGTGCCTTTATTGGATTGTTATTCTTAGAGTTTGTAAAATATTCTGCTACCAATTCAGGCCTACAGAAGACTACTACACAGTTGTGGTGTCATCTCATAATCAGAAATTGAATCTTGTTTTTCTTGAATGTTTGTGTTTACCATAGCCTACACTGTAATATCTGAGTAAACTCATGTTGCTTCTCCATAACATTTTGATGGTTCATTGAGAAATATAGCATCTCAATTCAAAGAGCTAACTCCTCCCACCTCTTGCTCCCTCTTTCCCTGTGCCCTCCAGGACTGCCAATTAAAAAATGTGTTTGTGACAGTTGTGTAATTTTTTTGGAGCATGCCAGTGGTTTCATTAATAATGGAAGAAAACTGAAATAAAAAACATCTCTGAGGTGGGTTTCAAACTCCTTTGACTCAGCATAATGTAATATGAATGAACCACCAAGACAGCAAAGGGGAAGCATACTATTTAGTTAAGTCAACAACTTATGCACACAACTGCCAGCTTAAGTTCGTCAATATTTCCCTTCATTCATAATTCTATTCCAGTAAATCTCCTGGGAACATCATAAACAATATTTCCTCTCCTTTCTAATTCTCATCAATAACAATCACAGTAATGAGGTGGATCTTCTATCCGCCATATCTCTCATGGGCGAAAGTGATTGCGTGCATGTAAGATTACCAGGAATATTACAGTTTTCTTTAATAATTTTAAAATAAATGTCAACATATTCTATTCTTTTAAAGACACACTGCACACACTTCATTGAATGACAGTAGGCCCCCTCAAGGACGAAGGATACTGAACACAATTGGCCAAGAGCTTATGTCCGAGTGCTTTACAAAGTCGGATAGTTATTGTTGTTTTAAGGGGGGGGGGAAGTACGAGGTAATTTGCCCCTTCCGAAGTCAATTGGTTCAGTACTTTTCTCAATCTATGACAACAAAAATCACGTTAAAATTTCAAATTTATAGGTTTGGACTTCTAGTAAACTAAACAACACAAAACACTTTCCAACTGGTTGAAAATATGTTTATGCTTGTGTACTTCCCAATTTCAAACCCCACTTCACCTGAGCCCCCTTGTAGATATCAGGATTTTTTTTCTTCTTTTTCTTCTCTGGTTCCAAATTTACTTGTTTTTCATCATATTTATGTATATACGGTATTTCAAATGGTTGTTTTAATGTAATTATTCCCCCTCAGACTTTGTCCCCATTTAAGTTATCTATATTTTTTTTTGTAGTTTCTAGTGTCCCTGGAATGCGTGTATTTTATTTATATACTCGTACTAGCAACCCGCCCTGGCTTCGCCCGGTATCTTTAATGGTTTACTCAGCGTAAGCTTAAAAGGTGCATGTACGGCAGGTTCCAGACGCAATTCAGAAAAGCCAAGGTGAACAGCCATCTTGTGGTTGCCAACTTCCGCATGAAGATCGTCGCAGTCCGCCGAAAGTTTAACACTCGGCACAACAAGTTTGATGTGGGCAAGCTTAAGAACCAGCAGAGATTGGACCAATTTAAACTGGAGCTCAGAAATAAATTCCAGGTGTTGGACTCCGAGACAGAGAAGGACGTGGAGACTGTGTGGAGCGAGGTAAAGAATATCTTCGTGGAAACCAGTGAGATGCAGCTCGGGTACAAGAACTACCTGCGGAAAGAATGGATATCCGATCAGACCTGGGACAAGATAAATTATAGGAAGGAGATTAAGGCCAAGCTCAACACCTGCAAGACTATGCAGCAGAAGGCTCTCACACAAGCAAAGTATTCAACAGCAAACAGGGAGGTAAAGATGAGTGTACGGAAGGATTATAGGAGGTGGATTGATGAGCAGGCGGAGAAAGCAGAAGAAGCGGCAAGAAGGGGGGGACATTAAGGAGCTCTATGGCATCGAAAGATGCTTTCGAAGAAAGGTTTTAATAAAACTAGGCCTGTGAAGAGCAAGACGGGCGAGATCCTCACGACGTATGAACAGCAGCTGACAAGAGGGAGAGAACACTTTGTGGAGGTTCTTAATAAAGATAGAGGACCAGAAAGTAAGCAGCGAGGAGAAGATGAAGAGGAAGCAGAAAGTGACCCAAGCATCAGCCTCGACTCCCCAACTCGGGGCGAAATACGGACAGCGTTGAAGCAGATGAAATGGAGAAGGACATTGAGCGAGTTGAGTCCTTCCTCTACCTTGGAAGTATAGTCACAAATGATGGGGGAGCAGAGGAAGATGTTCGAAGCCGTATCAGGAAGGCAAATGGCACCAGGTCTGGATAATATCCCAGCGGAAGTACTGAAAGCAGACCTGGATATTACGATCGATCTGCTGCACCCAATGTTGGAGAAGATCTGGAAGGAGGAGAAAATACCAACCGACTGGAAGAATGGGTTGATAGTCAAGTTGCCGAAGAAAGGGGACACCACAAACTGTAACAACTGGAGGGGTATCACCTTGCTGTCCATTCCAAGCAAAGTGCTGGCGAGAGTCATCCTGAATCGTATAAAAGACCGTAGAAAAAAGGCTTCGAAAGGAACAGGCTGGATTTCGACAACATTGCAGCTGTGTGGATCTCATCAACACCCTCCGAATCATCCTGGAGCAGAGTGTGGAGTGGCGGAATACCCTTTACCTCAAATTTGTTGACTTCGAGAAAGCCTTCGACTCCGTAAATCAAAGAATCATGTGGAAGACCCTCGAGGAATATAAAACTCCAACAAAGATCATCAGAATCATGGAAGAGATGTACGAAGGGTATGAGTGCCAGGTTCTTCACGAAGGCAAATTAACAGAAAAGATAAAGGTCAGTTCCGGAGTGAGACAGGGGTGTGTCCTTTCCCCCACTCTGTTCCTGTTGGTCCTGGATAGTGTGATGAAGAAGGTAATGGGAGGACGGAAAAGGGGTATTCAATGGGGTATAAATGACAGGCTTGAAGATCTGGATTTTGCAGACGACATTTGTCTTATGAAACAACGGTACCGAGACATAGAAGATAAGCTGGGGAGGTTGCAGAGAAAAGCAGAACGTGCAGGACTGATGATCAACACCAACAAGACCAATGAGATGAGGATAAATTCTGACATCACGACTAGTTTGACAGTCAACGGAAAGGACATTGAGCGAGTTGAGTCCTTCCTCTACCTTGGAAGTATAGTCACAAATGATGGGGGAGCAGAGGAAGATGTTCGAAGCCGTATCAGGAAGGCAAATGGTGCCTTTGTCCAGCTCTACCCCATCTGGAGAAATAAACATTTCCAGGAAGACCAAGCTCCGCCTCTTCAATAGCAACGTAAAGTCGATTCTTCTCTACGGCTGTGAAACATGGAAAGTCACAAAACCGATCAACAACCAGCTACAGGTGCTCATTAACAGATGTCTGCGTCGCATCATGAATGTGAGGTGGCCGGACATAATCTCAAATGAAGATCTTTGGACCATCACCAATCAACAACCGATTAGCATCCAGATCAAGGAGAGGAAATGGCGCTGGATTGGTCACACACTAAGGAAGCCGGACGGAGCTATTGAGAGGGCGGCACTAGACTGGAATCCTCAAGGCGCCAGGAAGCGAGGTCGACCTAAGAAGACCTGGAAGAGGACATTCGAAAATGAAATTGCAGAGGTGGACAAGAACTGGAGTCAAGTGAAGAGAATGGCCAGGAACCGTACTGCGTGGAGAAATATCGCCAAGGCCCTATGCTCCGGAAGGAGCGGCAGGAATTAAGGTAAGGTGAACAGCGGAACTCCAAACACATATAGCCTACTCTTCTCTGAAGTCTTAACTCGACACGACTGGATAGTTTGATGTTGGCCGAAGCTGGGGTGTTATGCTCGCTAGCTCATATTCGTAAGCTTGCTCCAAAGCTAGTAATTTAAATTTCTACCGAATGGAGATTGTTGGAAGAAATGAAAACGTAAGTACACTTATAGCGGGTGATGTATTAAAGATAGAGATATGCTGTCATGCACTATTTTGTAGAACTTTTCATGCTAAACAACTCTTACACTCATAGTATATAACTTAGATATTTTTAACGGTTTACCCAGCATAAGATTAAGAGGCACACGGATTTCTTCGAATCTATTTACTCCTTCCTTTGGTCACAAATGAATGGTAATTCTTTCATAGAATATAAATGTATTTCTCCTTCCGCCTCGTGTAGTGGCGAGCATTCGTGGCTATCACCCCTGAGATTTGGGACAGATTTCCCAGTAACAGTTGAAGAGACCTCATGGGCCTGACAAATATGTTCAATGAACAAGAAAATCACATATTTTTGGTGCAGTAGTGATATTTCAATTGGTAATGACTCTCAAAATGTGAAACAAAGTATGAAAACCACATATTATCCAAGTGAAAGTGTAAAAGCCAGGCTCTGCTCTCCTCCAAAATTAATGTGGCGAGCATTCTTGCCCGTCACCCCTGAGATCTGGGTCCAATTCCTTGCTCTGCCAAAAAATAATAATTCTGGTCTGAGGGCTGAGTCGGGGTACACGCAGCCTCGTGAGGCAAAACTGAGAAAAGGTGGGTCTGATTCCCACCTCAGCCATCGTAGAAGTGGTTTTCTGTGATTTTCCCACTTCTACTTCAGGCAAATGCTTGGATGGTTCCTAACTCACGGCCATGGCCACCACTTTCCCAACACTCGCCTCAATTACAATTATAAATAACAATAGTTATCAGATAAATTCTGTAGGCCTATAATCACTCAGGGTAACTTTGCACCACCCACACTTTTACGCGTTTTTTTTTAAGTCTATATAATTTAAAGTATGTTCAAATATGTTCAATACCATGAGGACCTTATTCACCAGCCGAGAACTCAACCTTCAGCTCAGAGTTCGAATGTTACGTTGCTATGTTTTTCCTGTCCTTTTGTATGGTTTCGGGTTTCGAAGGATGGATGCTCAGCCCATTACTGGAGAAGTGGATTGAATCTTTTGAGATTTATTTATACCGAAGAATACTCCGAATATCTTGGGTAGAAAGGAAAACAAATGAAGAAGTCCTCAACATCTTGAACAAGAAGAAGAGCTGCTCACAACCATCAAGGAGCGTAAGCTCAGCTACCTCGGCACATCATGAGAGGTGAACAATATGAACTTCTCCGGCTGATCATTCAAGGGAAAATTGATGGGAAAAGATCTGTGGGAAGACGAAGAAATTCCTGGATGAAAGACTTGCGGCCGTGGTATGGACATACGTCTATAGAAATCTTCCGTGCTGCCGTTTCGCATGTAATGGTAATCAATTGGATCGCCAACCTTCGGAGGGAGACGGCGTCATAAGAAGAAGATAATTTAAAGTACCGCACTCTGGTGATATAATTTGAAAGCTTGGTTTTCTGAGAAGATAAATTGACAGAACTGAAGTTGTATCACCTTTGTATTGTCGGCTAATTTGTAAGTTGGCGTGTTGATGCTGTATTTTGTGAGCTGTTTTCAAGTTGGTCACTCACATTTAACTAGTGCCCATATATTATTCACATCTACTACAACTTTATATACCGGTAATATTGGCTTGAAGTTGAATTATCCTGTATGTAACGTAATTTTTCTGCTGGCTCAATGTTATCCCAACTGCTAACTTGGTTAAATTAATTTATTTAATGTGGGATTTGTACAGTGGTTCAAAGTTACCCCGAATGTAATTGTAAATTTGTATCGGG
Source organism: Meconema thalassinum (assembly GCA_946902985.2). Lineage (NCBI taxonomy): Eukaryota > Metazoa > Arthropoda > Insecta > Orthoptera > Tettigoniidae > Meconema > Meconema thalassinum. Next base: position 171,321,798 of record OX336396.1, read on the forward strand.
GTAAAATCTAGTTTTGTCCATATATAATTATTTTCGTCTTCGTCTTCATTTCCCGTTTCCAGTGTTCTGGGTCGGGGTGTGAATCAAGGACCTCCATACTTTTCTGTCTCTCCACCACTCTCTTCCTTCTTCTAGTATATCTTCTACTTTTACCCCTCTCTTCTCTATGCTCTCCCTCACTGTGTCTATCCACCTCTTCCTAGGCCTTCCCCGTAACCTCTTTCCTGTTACTTTCTCTGTAAATACTCGCTTTGGGACTCTGTCTTCACCCATTCGCATCATGTGTCCATACCATTTCAGCTTACTGATCTCTATCTTGTCTTGTAACTTTGGGAATCCAGTTCTTTCCCTAATTTCTGTGTTTCTGATTTTGTCTCTTTGTGTCTTTCCAATTATTCCTCTAAGAAACTTCATCTCGGCTGCCTGGACTCTGCTTTCATCCCGTTTTGTTGTTGTCCATGTGCCTGCTGCATATGTCAATATAGGTGTGTAATATGTTGAGTACATGACTTTCTTACATTTCTTTGGAACATCCTGGTTCCACACCATACCTCTCACACACTGGTAAAACCCATTTGCTTGCTGGATTCTCTTACCAATTTCCTCACTTATCTTTCCATCTTCTGTGATTATACTCCCTAAATATTTAAAACTTTTCACAACTTCTAATGTTTTCCCATTTACTTCAATATTCCCCCTACCATCTCTCTTATTTCTCGTCATCACTACCGTCTTACTCTTCTCCACACTTATTTTCATTCCATACTCTTCTATCTCGTGGTTCCATACATCGAATTGCTCCTGTACTTCTGTTTCATCTTCTCCCCATATTACTATGTCATCAGCAAAGAGTAAGGCCTTAGTCTCTTTACTTCCCATTTTCTGTTTCACTCGCTTATGGATTTCATCCATGACAGAGATGAAAAGTATAGGGGACAATACACTCCCTTGTCGGAGTCCTGTTTCTACATGAAACCAGTTTGTTTGCCCAACCCTGGTCTTCACTCTACTTATACACTTCCTATACATAGCTTTTATCATTTCCACTTCTGCTCTGTCTACTTTCTTCTTTATCAATGCATCCCAAACCAGTTGTCTTGGTACACTGTCATATGCCTTCTCAATGTCTATAAATGTCATCACTAAATCCTTCCTGAATTCCCACCTTTTCTCCATCATGTTTCTTATGGTAAAAATTAGATCAAAAGTTGATCTGTCTTTTCTAAATCCATGTTGTTCTTCCTCCATTTCCTTTTCCACTTTCATCCTCAGTCTACCCTCAAGTATCCTTTCAAATATCTTTGCTACATGCGGGATGAGGGTGATTCCTCTGTAGTTGTTACATTCTTTCTTATCTCCTTTCTTGAATACTGGAATTATTAGCCCTTTACCCCAGTCTTCTGGTACTTCCTTGTTCTTCCATATCACTCGAAATAGTCTGTACAACCACTGCATCCCTACTGGTTCTGCTGCTTTTATCATCTCCACAGCTACCTCATCCACTCCTGTTGCTTTACCACTCTTCATCTTCTGTATGGCTCTTTCTATTTCTAACATTGTTGTATCATCATCTTGGGTTTCTTCAGTAATTTCTTTACCTTCTTCAACTTCCACTAATTCTTGGAATTTGATGTTCAGTAATTTATCAAAATATTCTTCCCATCGCTGGAGTATGTCTTCTCTTTGTGTCAAAATCTGTCCTATCTCTGTCTTTACAAATTTTGTATCTTCTCTGCTTTTTACTTTGTTTCTAATCAATCCATATAACATCTTCTTACTTCCTTTAACATCTCCCTGCAGACTTTCTGTAAAATCATCCCAGCACTTCTTTTCTCTTCCTGTACAATCCTGTGGCATTCTTTCTTTGCTTCTTGATACTTTTGCCTTGTCTGTACATTTTTGCCTACTATCCACTTCCTCCAGGCTTTTTGTTTTTCTTTCACTGCCTCTTTTACTCTGTTATTCCACCAAGGTGTCTCCTTTTCCTTCTTTATACCCGACACTCTACCACATATATCTTCTGCACATTTTACAATTCTTTCTTTGAACTTGGCCCATTCCTCTTCCATACTTCCTACCTCTTATTTAGGGATCAGTTCTTTCAGATCTTCTTGGAACTTTTCCTGTACTTCCTTTTCCTTTAGTTGCCATACTTTTATTTTTCTTTCTCTTGTCTCCTTTAACTTGACTATTTTGCCCAACCTTAATTTAGCTACAACAATTTTATGATCCCCTTCAAAATCCTCTTTGGGCATAGCTGTGACATCTTCTAGTTGTCTACGGTTCTCTCTTTCGACTAAAATAGTCTAACATGGTTTTCGTTTTCCTTTCTCCCCATCCATACCTACTTATTTTCTGGCTATTCTTCTTTCTGAACCAGGTATTGCCTACTATTAATCCATTCCTCTCACAGAAGTCTATCAAAAGGTCTCCTTCAGCATTTTTGCTTCCATGGCTGAAAGGACCAATTATTTCTTCCTTTCCATGCCTGTCTGTTCCTATGTGGGCATTCATGGCACCTATAATCACCACTTCTTTCTCTTCGATGTAACTTACCTCTCCAGCTCTTCCAAGAACTCCTCCAGACTTTCTTCCACATTGCCTGTCTGAGGTGCATATACCTGAATGAAATCTTTAACCCCACTTTCTAGGCCGAGTCTAATTTTTATTATTCTGTTATTTACCTGGATAACTTCCTCTACATACTGAACTAGATCTTCCCTTAAAATCATTGCTACACCATTTTTACTGTTGTCACCTCCACTCCAATACAATTTAAACCCCTTTCTCAGTTTCTTCTGTCCCTTTCCTCTCCACTTCGTTCCACTGAGTCCCATCAGAGCAATATCTTTCTTTCCCATATAATCGATAAGTTCCTCTGTCTTACCATTGAGGGTCAAGACATTTATGGTCGCAATCTTCACGATGTTCTTAATAGTCTCTGGTAGCCCACTTCTCACAGCTCCCCCCAGGACAGCAGGAGCTGCGCGTCGCCTCCGGGGGACGCCCTAGCTGTTTCCGAGGCCTCGACTCGCACACTTTCATATTTTAGGCTGTTTGTACGATGGGTTCGCCACACCCAAAGGCAATTATTATTTTATGTATTCTTAATTAAAATAAACTATAATCTAGGACTAGTTCTTTCATTTGAATACATTTGCCATGTATATATCATTACAACACAAGAGGGGAAAATATAATTTCAAAATTTTGGTACAGTATGTGGTTCAAAGTTACCCCGATTGACTGTACACATATCAAAGTTCATGGGGCTGAAAGTGACCACAATGCCTAAATGAAACAACAAAGACAACAAATATTCTCAATGAGACAAGATCCTATAAATGCCGAAGTGGCATGCCGAGAGGACATAATATATAAGGTAGTATGCCTGACCTTACCGCCCTTGAGGATATGAAAGTCAAAACGATTTCAACCAAACAAATGGAGTGCTATGCAGCATTCTAGCAAGAACATTTGGTTGCAAATCTCAAAGAATTAAAGTGGTTCAACCCTTTAAATTCTACAAGTCTGTTTCACTGAGGTGCTTGTAATATTCTAGCAATGAAAGATTAAAGCTCTTGAAATGGATGTCTTGTTACAGCGACATACTTCTCAGTGCACATCATGCTGGCAGATAGAAATAAAGTAACTATTGAGAAATACTTGAAGATGAAACTCTGCAATTTTTCTAGGTTTGTGCCGTGTCTCCGCCCGGACCTCCACAGGAGTAGCGAACTGCGTGCCACCTCCCTTTATATAGAGTGCAACTGCACCACTTTACTGCGAGAACTAAAAGCTCAAGCAGCCTTAACCTCCCTATGAAGGCTTCCAAAAAGATGGTATATTGGCTTTCACAGCCAGTGAATTAAAACTCAGCAATTTTTCTAGGATTGTGCCATGTCCTGTGTGGGGTTTCGCCTAGGACACCAAGCTGGCTCATCAGCGGGCTCTTGGTGTCCCCGCCCGTACCTCCACAGGAGTAGCGAACTGCGTGCCACCTTCCTTTATATCGAGTTCAACTGCACCACTTTACTGCGAGACCTAAAAGCTCAAGCAGCCTTAACTTTAAGATGAGACCACAGGATTCGAACCTGAATCCCCTGCTGTCTAGGCAGGCGTGTTTAGCCACTTCACCAGTGCTGTCACTCCATGACCTCTATGATATCCAGAAAGTTTCCCCTCAGCACCTTTTTCGTATCAGACTTGGAAATGAATCGCGGTGTAGCCACGGTGGTGTAAGTGGCTAAATGCACCAGCCCGGACTGCAGGAGATCCAGGTTTGAATCCCAACTGCAATCTCATTTACAAAACTTGCTCACTGCTTTAAGGAAAAATTCTGAAAATAAAATACACTGGGTAAATTTTATTTTCCTCGAATGTTGTCTACAGGAATTAATTTAGGAATATATCCCGTCTGAAGTGTTTTAATACAGTAATAAAATAACCAAGTAAACATGAAAATACACTACAGGTGATTAAATGAGTCAACACTTTCCTGCTTCGTTGACTTAGAAGAATCCTTGGTGTTTCATATCTTGTATATCATAAATATTAAGAAATATGAAGACCAGTCTAGATACATGTGTCAGTAACGGTAACAAAGAGTCGGATGTAACTTGATGGGCACATCTTATGGACTCCCAATTACTGGCATCCAAAAACTGTTCTATAGGAGTTAAAAGAAAATATAAGGCTGACCTTGAAGAACTTGGCCTCAAGCATTCAGTAATGATCTCAGAGCTGTTGACATCTCTTGGGATGATGCCAAAGCTGTTGCGATTGACCCACATTGCTGGAGAACACTTGCTGCCCAATATGTTTGCAGGCTAGACAGAATGCCATGGCAGGTCATACTAGAGTATTTTCATATAAGGACCTGGACATCATATCAAGGCTGCATGGCTCAGCGGTATTGTTCTCACCTGCTGTACCCAAGGTTGCAGGATCAAATTCTGGTGCAGTCAGTTGGCATTTGATTGTGCGCAAATGCGAGGGAGCTGTGCCAGTAGATTTATTGGCACACAAAAGATCCTTTTCAGGACGAAATTCCGGCACCCAGGTGTCTCTAAAGGCCACAGTAATTAAAAGGGACATAAAACCAATAACATTATCATCATTCCCATGTATTTGGGTGTATGTATAGAATTTGTCTGATAACTTTTGTTATTGGGGTGTCTGTAGTTGTTATCTGTGTATTTTATTGAAGTCAGGATTGGGAAGGAGGTGGCCATGGCCTGAAATTAAGAACCATCATGGTATTTGACTGGGTTAGAAGTAGGAAACCATAGAAAATCACTTCTAGGATGGTTGTGATAAGAATCAATCCCACCTTCTTTTTTATTACTTCATGAGGTTGAAACCCTGTTCCAGCCCTCAGACCAGATTTTTTTTGACACAGTTGGGAATAGAACTCAGACCTCAATTGGACCCAAAAGAAACTGGACTGAGAGCATGCTGCCATTCTGGGACGTAGGAGATAGATCTCCTGCTTGATGGGGTTAATAGAGACCTTCACGGAGCAAGGAGTTAATAGAGACCTTCATGAAAAAAGGGGTTAATACACATGGTGTTAACTTAAATCTACCTACAGGAGGATGTCACAATTTTGAGTTGAGAGTCGCTAATGCTAAACCAACTGCCTCACTTGGCAACTCCAACAGTCAGTCACACGTAACAAAAGCCAGTGGTTCATAATCTTTTTAAAACCTGGCCCCAAACATTGCTCGCTGTACAGAGAAATTGTAATGGACTTTTTTTTTTTCTTCAGTTTGTACGAGGATGGGCCCAAAAGAAATCGGACTGAGAGCTCGCTGCCATTCGTGGACGTAGTAGAGAGTTCTCCCGCTAGATGGGGTTAATAGAGATGTTCACGAAATAACTGCCCAGATGGCATCAGTTTGTATGTCACCATTTGATCGTAGTGTTGTTCTTCTCTTACTGTGACTTCATTATGGCAGGCATGTTTATCGCAGCATTGCTCAAGTGTTGAAGAGGTTGCCTATCACCACGACGTTCAACGTTGGACTGAGTTATCTTACCACGTTTGAAGTGCCCAAACCACTCAAACACTTGTGTGTGGTTCATAGCATCCTCCTTGAAAGCCTGTTGAAGCATTTGGTAAGCTTCCATTGCCGATTTTTCAAGCAGGAAACACAATTTCAAACACTCTTTGTTCTTTTAAATGTACCGTAACTACTTTGCAGGTGGAACACGAGAACAGTAAGAGAAGAACAACACTGCGATCAAATGGTCACATACAAACTGATGCCATCTGGGAAGTTATCTCGTGAAGGTCTATATTAACTCCATCTAGCGGGAGAACTCTCGACTACGTCCACGAATGGCAGCGTGCTCTCAGTCCGGTTTCTTTTGGGCCCATCCTCGTACAAACTGGAAAAAAAAAAAACTATTACAATTTCTCTGTACAACAAGCAATGTTTGTGGCCGTGTTTTAAAAAGATTACGAACCACTGGCTTTTGTTACGTGTGACTGACTGCTGGAGTTGCCAAGTGAGGCAGCTGGTTTAGCACTAGCGACTATCAACTCAAGTTAGTTGGTTGTGGCATCCTCCTGTAGGTAGATTTAAGTTAACGCCATCTGTAAAAGAAAATCCTCCTGGGCAAAATTCCGACACCTAGGCAAGTGATTAGCATTCTTGGTTGCCCCAAAGGTCCAGGTTCAATTCCTGGATTTAATTCTGGTCTGAGGGCTGGAACGGGTGTCCCTCGTGAGACAAAAATGAGAAGAAGTGGCTTTGATTCCCACCTTAGCAATCCTGTGAGTTGTTTTCTGGGTTTACCACTTCTTCTCCAGGCAAATGTGGTTCCTAGGTTAAGACCACAGCTGCTTCCTCACCAATCCTCACATGAGTTACAAATACACACACAACTACAGACTCTATAACAACACTTTATCATGCAAATTATATCTCTATATACATATACACAAGTACACGGAGCTAACTAACCACGAAGTCCAAGCTCCTCAAATGAAACCCATCTCTAAAGCCACAACTTCGAAAAGGAACATTAAATCCATGTTGCTGCTGCTGCTGGCATATGATCTATCAAGGGAACAGTATTTGTTACAAGACCTGTGACTACAAAAAATTCTTCTACTGGCAATGACAGTAATCAGATCATATTCATAGTTCATATTGGAAATATCTGTTCCCGTAGGAAACAGGATGTAAAATTGTCCGATTGAGCTATTTATATTAACAAATTCACAAAGAAATTGTATCAAATTTCTTTGTGAATTTGTTAATATTCATAGTTCTCCAACTAAAGAAAACTTCCAAGCTAGCTTGAAAGATTTCTCCATTTATGTAGGCTAATGGTTTATGACAACTAATTGGTATCTTCCTTGGTGGGTCAGTGGTAGTGTCCATTTGCTGAACCCACGGGTTCAATTTCTGGCCGAGGAGGTCAGATTTTTGAAGGACAGCAAAAAATATCCATGGATCTGCGAGCCGTTCTATTTTGGCTCTTAAAAGATCTCTTGTATCACTCTTGAATGATTAGAGAACTAATTAAATCGTAATCACCTGTCACTCAGAAGATGATAATATTATTGGTTTTATGTCCCTTTTAACTACTAGTACTGTGGAGCATTTAGACACTCTCGCCCATTTAGAGACTGTGCGAGCTGAACATCGAGTTTGGGGAGTAGATTGCCTGAATGATAATTATTAGTTTTACTACTAGCCTACAACGGGGTGAATCTTCTGTACCGAAAGACAACAAGCTCAGTGCGGTGCGCAGCAGGAATGTCCGATACCTTCCAAATCACTGTTGGTGTCCATCAAGAATCAGCCTTGTCCCCCTTGCTCTTCATTCTCTGCATGAACGCCATCACAAATGACATCCAAACCAAGCATCCATAGACATTATTATATGCGGATGATGTCATGTTAGCTAACAAGACCCGTGGGCGCCTCGAGCAGCAAGTACAAGTGTGGAAGATGTGTCTTGAAGGATTTGGGATGAAATTAAACCTGAAGAAGACTGAATACCTGGAATGCGGTGACCAAACTGATGGCACGATCACTGTTAATAAAGTGACCCAATTCAAATACCTTGGGTCATGCATCACCTCAGACTGCAGCACGATTCCTGATGTCAAAACAAGAGTCACTGCCGCATGGATGAAATGGCGCCAAGTTACTGGAGTCCTATGCGATGAGAAAATTCCATTGCATCTAAAATCTAAAGTATATCGCACAGTGATTAGACCGGTGGCCCTTTATGGATCTGAATGCTGGCCTACAATATCTATGCACGAACAGGCGCTTCATGCAATGGAATGAAGATGTTGCGGTGGTTCAATGGCTTGACTCGACTGGACCATATTAGTAATGATGCTGTGCGGAAGGATTTCAAGGTTGCCCTAATCACAGAGAAAATGCGTGAATCACGTCTGCGGTGGTATGGACATGTGCTCCTTAACAGTGAAACCTCAGTTGCTAAGACTGTCCTTCAACTGAATGTGGAGGGTCGTCGACCTCGAGGACGACCTCAAACACGCTGGCTGGATAGGGTGAGAGATGACATGCGGCTCGCTAAACTCCGCCCCTAGGACACTATGGATCGATTGAAGTGGAGGAATCATTGCAGGAAGGCAGACCCCACATAAATGGGAAAATGCAATGATGATGATGAATACTAGCCTACTACTACCACTATGCAGGAAAAAGTATGTGTACTCGGAATCGAGTTACAGCCGACGACGACTACTACCACTAGTATTAACTTACTATTACTTTACAAATTACAAAATTCCCTCTCGGCATGCTGGAAGGCAAGCTAAGAAATATATTTCGAATTCACCAATTCCTGTATTCCTGCAAAAGTTCACCATGTTTGGCATACCAGCCCCATCTTATAATTCCAAAAACATTTTGCTCATCCCTTGGCATAAGGGTGGGTCATATAAAAAAATATTTCTGACAAAAGTTGTAGGTAATTTCTGGAGGACAATTGACTGTTTTAAATGGTTTTGATATTGTGCCTATTAAGGGACGTATGATGTTTTTTTTTCTCTCTCAAAACTCAATTTTTCCCACGCCTTTGGTAAGTGGTTGGTGCTATCAAAGCACCTAAGCTGTTATATTTACTGAGATAAGTTTTTGGCACTTATCAGTCGAATAGTATGAAGTTTGAATGGATTTGATTTTTCACATATTAAGAAAGCAAGAGTTTAGTGCTTTTCAGTCGGTGTTGACCGACTGAAAAGCACTAAACTTTTGTTTACTAAGGCAACACGGAAAATATGGCTTCAAACACCACAACATATTAAGAAAGTTATAACGATATTTCACTTTTTCCAAAAAGGCCCCCCATATCCACCCCCTTGGTCCGATTAAGCCCATTAACAAACCCGGCCAAGATTTTGATTGGTTATATTTTATGTATACATTTGATAGTGAGTGGTGCAAAATGACAGTAGTTATCGTGTCCTCAAGAAAGTGATGTATATATATATATACATTATATATACATTTTTGAACTTGCAGTGATTTTGGGGTCTGGGGGATGTGAAATACATGGATATGTCAACATATTCCAGAAGTTGCAGCATGGTACCCCTTGAAATAGGTAGCATTCTAATGATGTCTACCTAAAAATCATCTCATCCCTCTAGGGCAAGGGCCTCCTACCATCTGATAGGAGTAGTTCAACCAAACTCACTGGGTGAGCTAGTCTCTGGGTATTACTACTGTGAAATTGCTCTTCACAGACCTAACTACATTCTACCAATAATTGGGTCCAGAGAATGTGTTTGTGTGACATGTGGAATATCGTTTGAATAATATGTCCTTGGATGCATAATTAGAACGGAGGGGACAAGTAAAAAGACTCCCCATAAAGTGTGTCACGTGAACTCGAGCATGCCTCAGGCATCTTTATCCTTATACCTCACAGCGGCTCACTAGTGGGATATGAGTTGGTAATCACAGGGCCCTGATTGAGCCCTAGCATTGCTTTCACTTGTGGCAAGTTCCATTTTTTTTTTTTTCTGTTGAACTTCTTTGGTCAACTCTTGATTTCCTCCAACCATATTATGGTATCCTAAACTAAACATATTCTTACAGCCTAACTGGTCCTTCTTTTTTCATTTATGAACAAGAAATATCTTTTTCTTTAAAAGTATACAAAGAATGTTTATGCTTTGGAGCCATCTTTTAGCATCCATTATACACTGTACTAAAATGCCTGTAAAACACATACAGATACAGTATTGTTACGTACCGCCGCGAACCGGCAGGAGACTTTTGGGTGAGTGACAGTGTGACAGACCAAAGCAGCTGTCTCGTTGGCCTTGGGCCGAACCATCAGCCGGAGAGAGAAAGTTACCACATCCTCCCGGCCCCTCCCACCGGCAGACACAATAGCGGGACATCTGTGAGTCATCGCGGGCGGGCCAGAATATACGTGAAAAGTCTGGACTTAGAACCATCGAGAACAGACTAAATGCGGCAATAGGTTGTCACATTTCGAACTTTCCAGGCCAGGGACTGATCCCATATAAACCAGCGAGCCGCGGCGAGGAGCCAGTTTGTATTGGAGTGTATTGGGGAGTGTGTATTGCAGTGTGTATTGGGGAGTGTGTATTGCAGTGTGTATTGGACAGTATTGGTCAGTGCTAGTGTGTACTGAAGTGTTGTCGAGTGAGTGCATACGGAGCAGTACAGCGATTATTTCTGGACGTCTACGGTAGCAGAGAGGAAGCCTTTCTGCCAAGGTGCAACTTGGAGTCAAGACTGTGAGTGCTTGGACGTGTCGCGGTGCTTCGTGGAATACGTGGTCGTGGGATCGACACGGGACGAGCAAGAGCGCACAAGGAGCAGCAAGAGGACTCTGGAAGTAAGTGAAGTGGCAGTGGCAAGGCTGTAGAGTACCTGTGTAGACTGTACGTGTGAGTGTAAGCTGGAACACTGTAATGCCTCACGGACAGGGAGAGCATAAATAGCGAGGACAGTGGTAGATTGTAAATGTGGAAACTAATAGTGACTAGTAGTGTTTTCTGAAGCTAGACTCAGTGTGTGTATGTGTGTGCACTGTGTATGTTTGAGGCCTGTAATAAATTATATTTCGTTAAAGGAACAATTGTGTTTGTGCTTTTCGCCCACCGTAATCCTGTTAACGTAAGTGCCACTAGGGGGTGGCACGTAACAGTATTGTAACCAAAAATATTTATTTGTAACCAATTATAACCACTTACAGCCTTGAAATGTGCGTATTACCTAAGAGAGAAGAAAGCCGTCTTCAAGCTACGGAAATGAATTTTCTCCACAGTATGGTAAAGAAGACAAATGAGATAAAGTAAGGCATGAAATAATAAGAACGTAGGCTGAAATAGAAGAACCCTTGTGCGAAAAAATTGCCAGATCATGGATGAAATGGTGTGGGCACATTATGAGAATGGAGAATGGAAGAGTGGCGAGAAAGTGGATGGAGGTAGAAGTTACTTGAAGACCAAGAAGAAGGTGGTCAGATCTAATAAATGAAGACATCGGGAGGAGAGCAATGTCAAGACCATCTTCAAAGACAAAGTGTTTTTGGATAGAGAAATGGAAGAGGTTCACTAATTGTACCCAGTTTGCTGGAGCATTAAACTGATGATGATGTACTGGTATGTATACTGTACAGTACAAACTGTGACTCAAATCGCTGGATATTACGGGGTTCTGGCACACAGATGCTTTTCCTGCTTATTTGGCCTTCTCACCTTCAATGGTGTTTGCAGATGACTTGATGATCTGGGGAAACAAGGAGAGGGATGTACAGGGTCAACTCAATGCATGGGAGGAAGTAGTGTCATCCTATGGAATGAAGTTTTCCACGCAAAAGAGTCAAGTGATGATAACATCACGTGAGAAGGGCAGAGTATAGTCTGGCATAAGGTTAGGCGGAGAGCAGTTGAAGAGAGTGCAGTGCTTCAGTATCTGGGAAGTGTCATTGAAGAAAATGGGGGAAATGCCTTGGAATTAGATGAACGAGGAAGATGTGCTGATGGATTCGTCAAGAGTGTTAGAGGCCTGATATGGAGCCAGGATGTGCCACAGAAATGAAAATGGATCACATTCAGTACAAGACATACTTTGTGCCGATCCTAACATATGGATCAGAAACTTGGGTGATGAGGGAGAGAGACAAAAGCAGAATACAAGCAGTGGAAATGAAGTTTCAGAGGAGTTGTATAGGTGTAACTAGAATGGACAGAGTCAGAGAAATATTAAAGGAAGAACCCCTACAGCATAAGATTGAAAAATCAAGGCTTCAGTGGTATGGACACGTGAAAAGAATGGGAGAAGAGAGAATACCACAGAAAATATTGGAAATGGAGTGGAAGAAAAAGAGACCTAGAGGAAGAATAAGGGATAGGTGGATGGGTGAAGAAAAGTGTCTAGAGAAAAGAAGTGAATTGGACAACAGTGATAGAAGAGAAGGGGTGGATGGACAGAAAACTTTGGAGACTAGGGTTGCCAGATTTCAAGAATGGAAAAACGGAACACACGTCCCAAAACATTGTCTTTTTTTAATCAAGGTTGTTAAATGTTTTAATAAATAATACACATATGTATTAAATAAGCATCAAATACACAAAATTAAAACTAGATATTGGTGACATATCATATAGGCCTATGACACCAGCAACTAACAAATGCTTTTCATTTGACAGACCCTTTGCAAGGATTTTTTATTTGTAAGTACCTTCTGATAAAATTCACTACAATTTTTGTCATAATTGTAATATGTGAACAATTCTTGTTTTATCAAACTAATGGAGCTTCTGTTTCACTCATCTCTCCATTTTATATTCATGACAGAAAAAGCTCTCTTCGTAAAAGCATTGGAGGGGAAAATGCTGAATATGAACTTCACAAGGACTAAGATATTCTTTAATTTTGTTGCCCCTAATTAGGCATGTACCCATCTATCTGACACAGACATAGAAATAATTTTATCTTTCAAACTTGCCTTGCGCCTGTATCACCAGAAAACAAGCTAGATATTACAATCAGTTCGGAAGTGGGACATTTGAAAATTGGTACAAAATTGAATATATTATCAAATTAATAAAAAAAACGGAATATTTAGCGTTCCATTCAAGATTAAAACGGAACGCGGAACAAAACAAGAAAAAAACGGAATGTCTGGCAACCCTGATGGAGAGGCTTGTGCTCCAAGCAGACCCAACCTGAGGTTGGAAACTGCTCCAGTTGATGATGACCCGTTTAATCCAAATTAGTCTTGGTCCCAGTATTAGTTCAGGCTAATAAGGTTCTACTCTGTGTTATCATTAATTCAGTGCTCATGTTCCTTCCTCCTTAAGATTAAGAGATTTAATATAGTGTGACATAATTCTTGTGTGAGTTGATACTTTGGTCAGAAGTAGGCATTACGCCAGTACTGGGATGTCATCATCTCTCTTTAATATCTGAGTGGGTTTCACCTGGAGTGCTAATTTAAGATCAGATGGAAAGCACAGGAGAATCTGGTCATCTGTATTCTCTCTCATTAAGTTTGGTCACAGCCTGGTACTTTGAAATATTGATGTCCCTTCATACAAAATAAGTCAAGAACTGTTTACACCTGTTTGAACCCTCAAACAACACAACTGTAAATTAGCTCCAAAATCCCAATGCAGAATGAGGAGTGGGTGGTTTCCCATGGATTTTCTCACAACCAGTACAGCTGTGGGCCCTACTGACCCTATGAGTAGGATTGCCAGACATCCATATTTTGTATGCCTAATTTGTGCTTTGTCCATACTGCACTTTTTAAAAATGGCAAAATATGTGTATTTTCTTATTTGGATACAAATTAAGGTTAATTCAGAACTCTCATGTGTACATTTTTATGATTTCATAAAGGAAAACTTTTTTTAAGCAAGTTCCGTACATTCATGAGTGAAATATTTTCGTGATACAACACCATTTGAATCTTAATTGGTACCAGTACCATGTGTTTTTATATATATTTTTAAGAGCGTTAAAATCCTTCGGTATGCTTTCCTTCAGAGGGGAAGTAAAGCCGGCTGGCCATTGGCATAGATTTATGACATGTAAAAGAACCTACCACTAAAATTGGTAGTGTGTAGCCAAATTTTAGGTTATATTTGGTTGGTTAGAAATGCTCTATCAAGTTCCAATATTCGCTGCTAGGTGTCAGTGACAGTGGCATCTGATAGCCAAAGTTGGAACTACTTGAAATTGAACTTCCTGAGAGCCTATAGGCGTTCAATTAAAAATGCTGTGCTATGTATATTGGCTGCAATTCATATATACCGTAGTAATTATTATTATTATTATTATTATTCACTGTTCATCGTACATGTTTAGAATATTATTATTACAACATTATAGACATAAACTCTTTCATGATTTTCCTAAAAATAATTTACTTCAATTTTGCAAAAATAATACAGTCGAACCTCCCTTCTGCGGACACTGTCGGTTCTGAGGGAAAATGTCCGTTATGAGAGGTGTCCGCTGAAACAAGTTTGTAAAAATAATCGAACATTTTAATGGCAAAGTACATCCACCTTAAACATATACATCTTTATTTTGTTTATTTGAGTTTTTCCGCATTTGAATTTTTTGGCAAGCTTTCTCACTGAAAGTCCCTTGTCACTTTCTACAATCACATTTCTTCTTGTTTCGAGGTCTAAACACGTTCGTCCCTTGTTACTCATGTTTACTCGATGACTGAAATGCTACGGTATTTCTGTCTCACTAATTAGCGCATGTACTGCAAGTCTTATCCTTCTCAAGTTGACTACCTGAGCTCGACCTTATCGGTGGCAATCTGAGTTATGAATAGAATGATGCAAGCAGGGAAGAAAATCCCCAGGTAACTCGTGAGTAAACAGTCACTGGCAGCATTCCTGCACAATTAGAATTCTCGGAATATACACCAGTAGGTAGAACACCATAACAAAAAGTTTGGAAAGAGGAATGTATAGAAGAATTAACTTTACGGCTACTACAGTGTTGCCATGTAGCCTGCATTTCACTCTCTCTCTCTCCTTTGACTCAAAATAGGTGTAGTACAGACATTCAAGAGGGATTTTCGTATGTCTGCAGAAAGGCTTTAAAAGAAAGTATGACATGGTCCGGTGTAAAAAATGTCCTGCAGCGTGTGAAGTGTCCGCTTAAGTCAAGTGCACGGGACAGATGGCGATGTCCGCTGTCCGGACTTCAAGGTGTCCGCTGAAATTAGGCTAATTTAACACTTGTCTTATGTAAAATAAAATCGGTTCCAAGGAAAAATGTCCGTATAGGCAGGTGTCCGCTGAATAAGGGTGTCCGTTAGGGCAGGTTCGACTCTATCTGTATTTTTGGGTTCAGAATTCTGGCAACTCTAGCCATAAGTAGCACCGTATGCAGCATTCGCAGGCACTAGCTGTGCAACAAATGGCATTACTCGGCACCATCCACACCTCACTGGCTTCCATATACGGTAATTACAGCTATAAATAAGACTGAAACATCAGAGGAAAGCCACATTTTGAACTAGCCTAAGGTAACAGATAAATGCAAAAATACCATCTGGCAAAGGGATAAGCCAAGAACTAGAGAACCAGAACCTTAAGAACATTCTATTTCACACAAAGCATAAAGTATGAAATTTGGACAAATATTACTGTTGACAGTTGTATTGACGGTCATATTCAGAGTAGAGGAATATTTGTCTCCAAACTGATCATCATCATGGACAATATCCCGCCACTGGTCAGTTCTGTGTTCATTGTATTTTGCAAATTCGAACAAACAAAATTTTGACATTATATTCTTAATTTATCATTAATTGGATTATTTATCGAGGTTATGGACTGGCACCTTTGTTGTTCGTAATTTATATGAACAAATTAATACAGGAATGGAGGTGTGAACGGCATGAGTCTATACCAGTCAGCAGATATCTGAAACATCTAGATGCCATATTGTTCGCTGATGATGTTGCCCCGGTAACATCATCAGAGGATGATCTACAGAGGTCAATTCTTAATCTCCAGAAGACCTCCTCTAAATTCAGCTTGGTAATTAAAAGCCAGAGTGTAAGGGATCTGATGCTGATCGCTTGATGATTGAAACTAGTAATCCAAGTGAATTTATTAATCTCATGTAATTTCTTTCAGGTTTAGGGAATAATACCCATTATAATTGGGTACAATAGTGTTGAATAACTGAAAAGCATTTTAAAATTTTGTTTACTAAGGCAACACTGAAAAATGGTTTCCAACACAATATCATTATAATGGTGTGAGACATTCAAAGAGAACTGGTGCAGATCTTCAGAGTTGGATGAGATGAATGATGAAGATATCAAAAATATACAGTCCTCTTACCAGGAAATTTACCCTCCCAAGTTAAACCCACGATCCGACCAGGATTCGAATCCGGAGTCCTTCAGACCTAAAGCTAGTGACCTATCCACTTCACCACAAAGCTGAACAACATGACATTAAGAAACATTTGAAAGTACTGCAGTAATAGAATTATAGACATAATATATTTCAAATTGACCTAACGGCCACCTATGTATAACTAAAATACAATGAATTTACCACTTACAAACAGTGAAATTTGGCAGGAATAATTGCCTTGACAATCGGTGAATAGAAGGTCAAAGTACGAGATATCATTTCCCATTGTCAGAAATTGGCGCAGTCGATTAAAGTAAAATTCTTGAATAGTTCTCATTATTACTGTTTCAGCAATTAATGGTAGTGATCAACTAAATTTATAGTGGCAATCTACCGGTAGGTCACAATCAACGTGTTGCTGATCCCTGATGTATGTTCTCTAATACATGCTTAGGTTTTATTGGTTTTTACATTGATGTACCCCAATTAGTTTATCATTTCAAAATGTTAAAAATTACTTTTTATATTATTTTTAATTGCTCCTTACTAATCATCCAAACTTTGTTGCTAATTTGTAAATGGTTTTGTCTTCAGGGAGTCTGGACTTGATTCAGAGACTGCAGCTGGTGAAGAAGCTTCCTGTGCATAATGGCTGTGTAAACTCCATATGTTGGAACGAGACTGGAGAGTACATACTGTCAGGCTCGGATGATCAGCATTTGGTCGTCACTCATGGTTATAACTATAAGGTAACAAGGTCTTATATAAAAGTTTTTAAGGTTCCATTCAGTCAATATCTTGAATTATTCTTATTTTAATATTAATTACTTGTATTTGTTTTGACATCTTATGTTCTTCAGCTTTTAGTTAAGTATCTTATGAAAACACTCTTCTTCGCCTCAAATAACAAAAGACATTTTAATGTAGATTTAATATAAGGTGTGTTCAAAAAGTAACGAGCCGGAGGCATAATTACAGAAACCAGTACCTGTATGTTAGAAGTATTGGGCCTGGCTGTTGAGGCACTTGTCCCACTGTGACACGAGGCGGTGAATGGCTGTCTCATAAAATTTCCTGGGCTGCGATGTGAACCAGGTCTGCACGTACAGCTGGACGTCGGCGTCCAAGGTGAATCATTGGACCCGCAGAGCCCTTTTCAGGGTACCAAACATGGCGTAATCACAGGGAGAGAGGTCTGGAATGTATGGAGGGTGGCCGAGAACCTCCCATTTGAATTTCTGCAGGAGTGCCGCGACTGTGTTGGCCGTATGAGGTCGTGCATTGTCGTGGAGCGACCACGGTGGCTATGGCCTTCACTGTCACTCGGCGGTCCTGGGTAATGAATCCATCAACCAGCTGGGCGTTGTCATCAGTAATGCAGGGGGGTGCCCCAGACCGGGCATCATCGGCTAACGACACCCGTCCTTCCCTGAAGCGCTTGTGCCACGCCTTGACCCTTGCAAGGAACATGCAGTGTTCGCCGTACACTTGTGTCATTCGGCGATGAATGTCCGTTCCCCCTACTCCTTCCGCTGTCAGAAACCGAACAACACTTCTTTGCTCTTCGGTTGACGCCTCCATGTCACTGTTTGCAATGCGACTGGCAGCGTTGAACGATTGATGCATGCTGCTGCTCGCTTTGTATAGTGACGTGCACGCGTGCCCTCTAGCGACGAGCTGTGACCTTCCACGCTCTGGTCGGAACCACACCTCGTTACACACGCCACGATTAGCCGATGTAGGCACCGGTTTGCGCATTCCAGCCTCCTGCTCGTTACTTCTTGAACGCACCTTATATATTAAAATGTTGTTACATTCTATGAAATAGTTCATATTGTTCAACTAGTTCCATTTTCTCCTAGATCATAGGCTTTCGCGGCTGGTGTCTAGTTTATCATCTAGGCTTACAGGATGGAGCCGCATCGTGTATTGGTGATTGTTTCCCAACGTGTCGGCTGTCATTGCAGCAGCCTTAATCATGGGTACGTGTTCGTGTCGGCACGATACCGACACACTCCTTCCTGTAAGCCTAGATGATAAACTAGTTCCATTTCCTTAAAAAATGTATGTCAACATTATATATCTGCTGAGTTTATTGACTAGTATTGAGAAAATATAAGTGTCCTATAAAGGTGCTGAAGCCAGAGAACAATGGTTGCATAGCCTTTTGGAAGTTGATGATATGTATTGTCTTACCGTATGATCCTGCTTTTTTCCTTATTGCATCTTTGATACCTTTTGTATGTTGAGCCTTATTCTTTTTGACTTAAAGAAAGCCCTGTGTATGTTGTTAAGTGCTTATGAAACTTATTGTCCAGGTGAATCCTTATAGTAACGTCCATTTGCTATATATTTTTAAATCCCTCATAGTGGTGGTAATTTCCATATGCACACACAGATACAACTTTTAGCCACATTGTGAGTACAGTAGACTCTCGGCTATCCGGCTCGTGACTATCCGGCCTACTTAATACTGTACCAATACTTTTCCAAAGCATTAACAAGCGGGCTCCTGCCAGAACCCTGTGTGGTATTTCAAAATATTGTATGCATATCTTGTACTTCTGGCACATGTGGGGACACAATATAAGGTACTGTACAGTATTTGTAATAAGTATGTATTGAATACGTTGTCAGAAAAATCTCTTAAACAAACGGGACACATAAGCCCTCTTTCAGCGCTCACAAACAACAATGAACACATGTAGAGAGCAGCTCTGTTGGCAACTCTGTGTTCTTTGTTCCGTCAGTTATTTATCGGAAGTTCAAAGTGCATACGTTCGTAAATTATATTTTTGTGCGCTCCATTATACAGTACAGTATTTTAATGAAAGATTGCGGAATGGGTGATACAACAACAAAAATTTGTAGTGAGTATAGATGAGAACCTACGTGCTATAAATCGTCTAGATTCTGGGGTAACGGCCAAAACTATTGCTTTGGAGTTAGGGGTAGGAAAAAGTAAAGTTGGAGACTGGAAGAAAAACTAGCAGAAATTGTAAAGTGGTCTGCTGCCTCAAGTAGTGGAAGTGGAATGAAAATATGAAAAACAATGTTGAAAGGTAAGCATAATGCTACGGATTGGATCGGAAGAGAGAATATAGAACTCCGGCCTATCCGGCTTGGCCTTCCGCCACATTAGGCCGGATAGCCGAAAGTCTACTGCAGGGCCATCCATACAGCGCTCCGGCCGCGCTCTAAACCAGTGCTCCGAGTGCTTTGGTGGAAGGTAGTGGTGGGAGGCGCTTTGCTGGCTGAGAGCGCGATCTGCCCTCCGTGCTGAAGTGGGCAGCCGATCCATCAGTCGCTAGTCTAGTCCAATGCGCTTCTTTGACAGCGTGTAAGTAAAGCAGTTTTGCAGTGGTCATGACTGAACATCATACAAAAAAAAAAAAAAAGAGTGGTGAAGCAGCAGCCTTTAAAGCAGAATGTGAAATTTCATTTTACTGTACAGCTTATAAAGGGCATCCCAAATGTTTAGTGTGCCACCGAGATTTAATGTGTTTAAAGAAACACCATTTGGAACGGCATCCACAGGGATGATTACGGTGGTTTGACAGAAGCCAGTCGCCAATCGAAGTTGGAAGAATTGAAAGAAAATTTCAAGCAGCACTTTTCTGTAAGTTTTAATTTTAGAATGCTTGTTTACAAACGGGAATGAACAAATGATTTAATTATCTGAAGAACTCTAAAATTGTGACTTGCCGTATTTTTGTCTGACAGGAGATTGAGGAGAGTGAGGTTGGTGGATCCATTTTATGAGCAAGCTACAAATGTTCGATGCGAATTACCAAAGCTGGGAAACCCTTCGCGGATGGGAATTTAATCAAGGAGTGCCTAATGGACGTGGCGGCATGTATTTGTCCTATGGAGCTAGTTGAGATATTTGGAAAAATCTCTCTTTCTCCCCAAATTGTGGCTCGAAGAATAGACGATATGGCCATTGATATGGAACAGCAATTAATGGAGAAGGCAGCAAATTTTGTATCATTTTCCATCGCCTTCGACGAATTAACTGACATTGGGGACACAGCACAGATCGTTATTTTCATTCGAGTGGTGGATGATGATCTTCGGGTCACGTAGGAGTTCCTAGACTTGGTAGTTCTCAAGGACACCACTACCAGTTTAGATATTTTCCAAGCGTTGGAGGGTGTTTTTGAGTCAATGGGATTAAAATGGGAGGGGTTGACGAGTGTAACGACGGATGGAGCTCCTGCTTTACGGGGTTCCTCAGCTATGTAAAGTTAAAAATGGCTGAGAGCGGTTGTACCCTAATGGCGGCGATCCATTGCTTCATACACCAGGAGGCAATCTGTCCAAAAGGCGCCAAGCTTAAAGACGTAATGGGAACAGTTGTGCGAATGGTAAATTATCTTCGTTCCAATGCACTTACCCACCATCAATTCAAAAAGTATCTGGACATCCCGTACCATGCAGAAGCAAGATGGCTGAGCAAGGCGAAGGTGCTGTATCGTATGTTTTGCTTGCGGAACGCAATAGATACCTTCTGTGACATGAAAAGGCGGCCCGAAGTTGTTTTGTGTGATCCTAGGTGGGTGGCAGACTTAACATTTTTAAGTAACATTACTGCCCATCTGGATACTATGAACACTTCGCTTCAGTGCGAAAAGCACAATATCTGCGATTTGGTTGAAAAAATTCAAGCGTTCACAAGAAAATTGATTTTGTGGGAAAACCAGTTGTGTGCAAGGAACACAGGACTTTTTCCATCGCTTGAAACAGTGAAAAAAGGTGTTAACTTTGATGAGTACTTACAGGTAATTCGGGAATTGCTTGAGAAGCGATTTTCAGAATTATCAGACCTCCAAGCGGTGTTCAACCATTTTCTCTTAGTGCAGACAGTGTTCCACAGCTATTTCAATTAGAGCTGTTTGAACTGCAGTGCAATGTTCGTATTAAAAACCGCTTTCTAATGTCATGAAGTTTAGAAGAATATCACAGCGGCTTTCCACAAGAAGAATACCCCCTTTTGTATAAACATGCATGTAAAGTTCTGTCAATTTTCGGCTCAACGTACATTTGTGAGCGTTTCTTTTCGGTTCTTAGGCTTACTAAAAGTAAGCAACGATGAGCGATAGAAACTTGCGCAATTGTTTGCGAATAGCTGTGTCCAGAAATATTGTACCCAATTTGGAGAAGATTACTTCCTCCAAATCTAAAAGCTCGTAAAGCTACGGATCAAAAGTCACTCAAGTCTATACTATCTGTACTATCGGTTCACATTGGTAAAATGTTGTTGAATTTTCCTCTGTAATATGTTCACATTTCAGTTTGAAATAAATTGCAATATTCTTTTCTTAACACTTGCATTTGTTTCCTGCACATTCCATACATCGGAGTACCATTCTATTTGTATATGGGTATATGGCAAAACAGCACTATCAGTATGTCAACAATCCCACAAAAGGCATCGGCCGCACGACTGTACGTACGTATCTAGTCAGCGCGGTCCGAACATCGTCGGTTTGTCTCACGTCACCTCGCTGCCACAGTGTAGTGGTGGTAGGGGAAGGAGCGCTAGTCTGACTGCCCAGTGCTCCCCGAGCGCAATGACTGGATGCCCCTGGTCTACTGTATGTTCAATTTTATTATTTCTTTGTGGCTACAATGTTTAAAATGGACCAGCAGCCTGCCGACTGTGGAATATGGTCAGTTATTTGGTTCTGGGCTGCAAGAGACATGAAGATGGTTAACATCACCATATTTATGAAATGCACAGTCCCAATGTAATGAGTGGCATAGGTAGATGTAATGTCATCTATTTTCATTTCCCAGTTAAACATTACCCAATAGAATCGATATCCATTCTATCTTACAGTAAAAGGAAATAATTCATTTTTATTTTGCTTTTTTTTTTTTTTATTATTATTTTTTTTTTTGCCAGTTTTGGCAGGTTGGTCATGATTTCTTTCCTTTTTGACAATTTTGGCTGGTAAGTCATGATTTTATCATTTTTGCCAGTTTTGGCTGGTGAGTGTTAATTTTATCCTTTTTGCCCGTTTTGGCTGGTAAGTCATGATTTTATCCTTTTTGACAATTTTCGTGCAGTGTTTAATAATTCATTAAATTTTTAGAACATTTTAATGCATTTTGTTTTCTACATGTGGTAAAACATGGTGCATATTCTTAAGTCACCTTAAGTGATTGATAGGTTTATTGATTTTAATAATTAATAAGAGAAAGGTAGAGATTTGGCAGGTATTGTAAAGCATCCAAAGAAAAGATATGAAGATTTAAAATTAGCATTTCGTAAATTTTAGGGTATTTTATTGAGCATTTAAGTCATCAACATCTACCCTCTAGTGACAATGAAGTGTATAAAAGAGTGAGATTGTTCAGGTTCAGGTGGGAAAAACTGGCAGGATGAATTGTGCTCTGGCCAGTCATCTGTAATCAGTGATTTTGTTCATGCAGTAGACATCAAAATCCATATTTTTTTCCTGAACTCATGTTTCCCGAAATCTGAAAAATAAGTTTGAATGACGGGTCCCTGACCACGTTTAAAGCCATTTGATGTTGCCTATAAATGCATATTTCGGTCATTTTTATTGTTTTGGTCTTATTTGGTCATATTTTAGTGATATAAGGTCATATATGGTTATAATTTCAGCATTTTTGTTTAAATTGAGGCGTTGTTAACAAGGTACGTGTTGTCTGCATCGAGTTTCAAACACAGGATTTCCAAATAGTGTAGTAGATATATTTATCTTTCTTTTCCGGAATAGGCAGATAGCAGGTTTAGAAGACCTGATTCCAAGAAGGCGCCCCTCTACGGACGTCTCTTAGCACATCTTTCTGGACAAGTTAGATTGCGACACTGTACGCATGAGGTCACGGAACATGACGATAGTGTGCTTCCGCCTTTCAATAGGATGTCACTCCAGTAGATATATTTCGTTCAGAAGCAATTAGCAAACAAGGAAATGCCATGTTATATCCTTCCCAGTTCTTCCTTGCAGGGCCAAGTGAAAGCTCCCTTGCTCTTTCACTCCCAACGGATTTCAACGGATTGGTCACACTTGTAGTACTGCAGTGAACCCCATCATGCCGAAAATGAAGTGTAGTGAAGCTGTAAAGTTCAGAAAGTATGTGAAAGAGTTGAAGAGGCGTTCAGTACTGACGGAACAATTCTTTTTTGTAAAGTGTGTGAAGTTAAGGTAGTGGCAATAAAGCAATTTAATGTGCAACATCACTGCGCTACGGCTAAGCATAAAAGCTGCACGAATCGAAATTCTTCTGAACAGAGCAGGCAGGCTCTTTTGTTTGATACAGTGAAATCTTCATCAACCAAACTTTCTGATTTCTCAAAAGACCTGTGCAAAAAGTTGGTATCTACCAATATTCCGGTTAACAAAGTGAACAAGAAACACTTCCGAAAATTCTTAACTAAATACACAACACAGTCGATCCTGGACGAGGTAACTTTGCGAAAAAGTTATTTGCCCACCTGTTATGGAGACGCACTTTGAAAAATTAGAATTAGTTTAGGCAACAATAGCGTCTGGGTATCTGTTGATGAAACTTCGGATGTTTATGGCAGGTATGTTGGGAATGTCATAATTGGCACGCTTCTTGTGGATCGTCCGGGCGATGTATATTTACTTCATTCGGAGGTTCTAGATGCAGCTAACCATTCCACTTCTACAATTGCAGTACTTTTTGACAATGCCATTAAACTTTTGTGGGATGGTGAAGTTAAGCGAGAACAAATATTGCTGTTAATAACCGATGCTGCACCATACATGGTGAAAGCAGCAAGGGGACATAAGGTACTTTACCCAAAACTGGTCCATTTAACGTGTCTTGCTAATGGATTGCACAGAGTTGCTGAAGAAATATGGCAGAATTTTCCTGATGTTGACCGGTTAATATCATACGTCAAGAAAATATTTGTGAAGGCTCCACTGAGGGTGGAAAAAATTCTAAGATCACGTACCTTCTCTTCCTCTTCCTCCTCAGCCAGTGCTCACCTGATGGGGAACGTGGCTTAACACAGTAGAGTGAACACTACGAAACTGTGTAAGAAATTGTTTCTACTTTTGACAGTAATGAGGCATCATCAATAAAAATTGCACAGGAACTGTTTTCCAATGATTTGTCGGGACAATTAGTATATATTTCTTCAAGTTATAGAGATCTATCGAAAACTATCTCTCGCCTAGAAACTGCTGGTTTAGAATTATGTGAGAGTTTGGGAATAGTAAAGGGCATGGTATCCAAAGTAAAACAAGCAAGAGGTACAGTGTCAGTTGCAGTGAAGAACAAACTTATTAAGGTGCTGCGTGGAAATAAAGGATGCGCAACAATGTGCAGAATTGGTGCCATTTTAGAGGGTAATGGATCTGGTTTAGGCGAAAACGACCCGGAGCTAAGCAGTAGTGAACTATGTTTAAATACACGCCTTCCAGTACAAAAAAATACTGAGCGACCTTCGAAGGAGATTTCTTTTCGACAGCCTGAGAATACACATGGCCGTGATGTGCAATGCTAGCAAAGAAGAAGATTAAGAGGTATGTATGATTATGAACTCAATAAACTTCCTGTTAGGCAGTGTCTTCTAACTTACGCCGACAGATATCATAGAGCATGCTAATACTTAGTTTTCTTTTTTTCTTTTAGGAAATCCGAGCAAGAACTGCATCTCAAGGCTATGATACTGAATGAACATTGAACATTTTAATGTACTGTAGTGCTCTGTCAGTTTGTACGATTAAATGTGTATGGTGTATTATCGCTGATCACGTTTTGGCACTTATGTCATATTTCATAGTTTTTTAGGTCATATTTAGCTAGTTTTTAGGGCATATTTGCTTGCATATTTTGTATTTATTTAGGTCTTAAACTTCTGTACCCTAATGATGAGGGTAAACAAATGCTCATCATATGCTAGAACAAATTTTTAAATGAACATTAAAACATGTAAAATCTGATAAAAAAATAAAATAGAATTTAATATTTGCCACTTCAGGACCTTACTTTAAAAAAAAAAGTCCTCACAGGTTTATACTCAACATGAGTGGGAGTGAATACTTGGAGGTGATGACAACTTCCCCAATTGTTTGAGTCGTTTACAGTGAGGACTCTCCCTATAGAAAGAGAACTTTCCAAAGGCCATGCTGTGGACAGGTCGCAATGACTCAGTCACATTTATAGCATGTGCCGATTACAACAGCGCTCCGTGAAGCCCTGGATGTGTCATAGCATTTATTACATATGCAGCTGGCAAGATACCTTAGTTGTGATAATTAAGACTTGCTTTGAAGTACTGTAGCCTACCTTGTATCAAGTGAACATGGTTAGGTATAGAACAAAGCATTGAATTGTCCTAGTGGAAACATACTGTATCTTCTCAAGAAGTTTGCAGTAAATTTGTTCATAAGTTTCAGCGCCATGCAATTTTTACTTGAGGGGGGTATCTCAAACAAAAAGTATACAGAAACAATCCACATACTCTCGAGGCTCTCGAGAACAAAATAACCACACCGATACAAAATATCAGTGAGGATGAATTACAGCAAGTGTACCAAAACTTCCTACGTTGGTGCAACATGTGTTTAGAAATTGAAGGACAGCATTTCTACCAACTACTCTGAAATTCATGTAAGTAATTATGATTATTAAATACGTTAAAAGGTTTGAATGTGTTAAACTAGTTGGGCGCTAGACTGCTGCTAGCACCCATGCCTTGTTCGACAAACAGCTAGCCACAGTGCCGCAGCCACCAGGTGGCATCTGCGAGTCTCGGTTCTACAGAGAGGGCCCTCATTGTATAACCTGATAAGGTCTCCTGCCGCCACTGGATGACAGGGTCTCTTCTTAACCCGGAAGAGGTGGCACGGGGGACTTCGTGACCCCAAGCAGTTTCGTTACGTTGGGGTTTCTACATTTTACTACACACAGGAGACTAAACCTGCCATATACCTTTCCCCACATGACTTATCCATTGTCTGAGGGCAGTAACCTATTAGTGGAAGAGATGAGGGCCGAGACAAATGTATTTTTGTCGAGCTATGTTGCAGTGTGATCTGAAACACCCCGCACCACCAGTCCTGCTGGCAGAGTGAACAGCTGTTCCAGTCTTACGTGTACTCCATGAGAATGTAGCTGTCTGATCGCGCAATAGAATTGATTGTAGTTAAGTGTTAAAATAAAACATTATGAATCGTCTGGGCTACGAAGAGCAAGAATCCAGGGTGTTATCTCTTCTGCAAGACGTCGAAGAGGAAGAAATATTAGGAGGTGAAAACCGCGATAGTGAAGACAAACTAGAAATAGCAGAATCTTAAAGTGATACTGAGCAGAGTGCAGACTAAGAAGAAAATGAAGAAAGTGACGATGATATGCCTCTTTCTCAAGCGGAAGTGTACCCTTACTGGAAAAGACAGAGTTACAAAATGGAGTACAATACAACCACAATACAACAAGAGACTTCTCTAAAATGTGAAAAAAATAGAATCATACATTATCTAAAACTTGTCTAAACATGCATTTTGAAATTGTTAATAGGCAAACTGAAGTAAATAAGAATTATCAGATATTTCGTAAAAATAGATGATTACCTGTCAGATCCGCACCATTTCTATTATAGTCTAAATACCAGTTTATAATATGTGCATAATATTCATTTTAGACAAATATACTTGCTCATTAGTTCAGTGAATGTTCTCATGCCATATCAGTACCATAAACGAAATAATTGTCATTACTACAGAAAAATAATTGGGAGGGGTCAGAAATGACCCCGCGCCACTTCTAACGTTGCTCAAGTAAGTTCCTCTCCTGGGTTAAGGGGCTAGTATTGAATGGTTTGAATAGTTGGCATCACCTCCAAGTTACCCATCCTCTTCTATATTCAAAGAGAGTATTCAAAGGTGAAAAAATTCAGATATTTTCTTGATTTAATCTCCATTTGACAAAGCTGCTACATATCCCAGATCTATTGTAAGTTTCATTCTAAAAGAGTGGTCTGTTTCTAGGTACTGACTGATTACAAAACAAGCCATCGTGCAAATATCTTCAGTGCAAAATTCCTGCCAAGCAGTGGAGATAACAGTGTTATATCATGCTCAGGGGATGGAATTATTTTGTATACAGGTTTGTATTTATTTATTTACACTGTTTATGCCCACATTGGAGCACCAAAAATCAAACCTTATGTACAAAGTCTTCAAATACTAAGTTCAGTTCTTAATACTTGATAATTTTTTTCTTTCCCAATCATTCTGGAATATCTTGCAGCCAGTTCCTTTGCAGATACAGTAGAACATATTGATTATGCTGTGAAATTTTGAATGTTAGTCCCAAAAGAAGTCAAAAAGTCATACAGGTTTGTATGCTAAATTTTAAATTCTATTTTTGTGATTTTTTTATTACTATTTTGTAATGGTATTTTGGTTGAGGATTCAGATTAATTTCTATAATTCATCTTTTTAAATGTGAAAAATTAAAAGTAATGAGGCTTGCATTCATTTAAGTGTAAGTAAGTGGGCAAAGAATATTTTAAAAAAGGGTCAAGTTCCTCCGCTACACTGAGAAACATCGAATCACAGATATGTTTTTTACAGCAATGATATGCGAGTAGTATCTGTGCATACTCGCTTAGGGGCTGGGTGCATGGTAGACTGTAACACTTTCTGTATCACGCAAATTCTGGCTTGACTCCCAGCCCAAAAACATAACCGTGTTAAGATTAAAGTCATTGGCCTGTTTATTTATTTATTTATTTATTTAGCGTATGGCTTTTAGGGCCGGGAGTGTCCGAGGACATGTTCGGCTCACCAGAGGCTGTAGCTGCTTCAATGTGGACACCCATGGGGTGAGCTACAAGTTCCGTTCAATTTCAGGTAGTTCCAACTTTCGCTACCAGATGTCACTGACACCTAGTGGTGAACGTTGGTACTTTGATAGAGTATTTCAACGAAATCTAACTTGAAAATTTAGCTTCACACAAGTTTAATTAATGGAAGGTTCTTTTACATGCCATAAATCTATGACATGGGACCACCAGCTTTACTTCCTCTCCGAAGATTTGAGATGGATTCAGGCTCATTCGAGAGCGAAGAAAATAATGTGTGATTTTTGTTGATTCCAATATCAATTTGTAATAATGCAATTTATAATTTTGTTTTGATCTAGTACTTATTTACAGTATTTGCAAATAGTAGGAATTACTAATTCTTTTTCAAGAACTCTGAGGCTATACATTTTTTATAGGCTGATCCAATTTTCTTGCAAATATATATATACATGGATAAAGGGCTGAAATGGGAAGAAGTTGTAGAACGAAAGTTGTACAATGACAGAAAGAAGTGGCGAGCACTTGTCTACCGCACCCGGGAAACTGGAGACTGAAAAGGATGATGATGATGATATACCATATGGAACTAGTATTTTAAACTAGGTCATAGTCATGTAATATTCATTAATATTCACTAGAATAGAAAGGACATAATCTAAAATGGATGATGTTGGAAATTTTGGTTACAAACTTTTCATTCAAAGATTTTAAAAAAAGAAATCCATTTTGAACGTCCTTCAAATCCCAAACCAAAAGTAAGAGATAGCATATTTGTTAGGCTATTATGATATTATTTCTAGATCTCACGAGGAAGGAAGAAACCTTCTACAACCAGTTTAATTGTCATTCTGGTACAACATATGAGGTGATCACAATTCCCAATGATCCTCACTCGTTCCTCAGCTGTGGAGAAGATGGCACTGTGCGGTGGTTTGATCTTCGGATTAAGGACAAGTGCACTAAACCACAGTGTAAAGAGGTAACACTTATTCTGTAATTTATGTGATTTGAAAGGATTTTGAAGTAGATAGATTTTCTACCCTATTCCATTGGCCCAAATATCAGGTTATTCCGAAACTTTGCTGGCCTGTCAATTTTCGGGAGCATATTATGAAAAAAGTGATGTTTTGTGTTATTGAGATACATAGCTGATTACTTTTTATTTCTCTTAGACCACCTCGTGGTGTAGCGGCAAGTATGCTTGGCTGTCGCCCCAAAGGTCCGAGTTCAATTCCCAGCTCAGCCAAGATATTTAATTCTGGTCTGATGGCTGGAACTGGGTGCACTCAATCTTGTGATGCAAAATAGAGAAGAGGTGGGTTCAAATCCCACCTCAGCCATCTTGAAAGTGGCTTTCGATGGTTTTCCAATTCTAATACAAGCAAATGCTAGGATGGTTCATAAATTAAGGCCACAGCCGTCTCCTTCCCATTCCTCACTTGACTTACAAATAGGCTGGCTGCATGGCTCAGTGGTAGTGTTCTTACCTACTGTGCCCAATGTTGCAGGATCGAATCCTGGCGCAGTCAGCTGGCATTTGAGGGTGCGCAAATGTGAGGGAGCCGTGTCAGGAGATATACTGGCACGTTCAAGATCCCCTTCAGAGCAAAATTCCGGCAACCCGGCGTCTCTAAAAGCCGGAGTAGTTAAAAGGGACGTAGAACAAATACCATTAATGACTTACAAATACACACATTAATACAGCCATCACAATAAGACAGGTTATCAGGCTATTCAAGAAAATTCTGCACTTATTCGTAGAATATCTTCCTATACCAACTACTGTAGCTGGAATGTTGCAGTTTTGATAGATAAATGTCTATTTAACATCATATAATGTGACATAGCATTCAACTTTCTTGTCAAGGAGACATCTGCTGGTTGGACTGCCTGATCAGGTGGTTAAACCTCTTCGAGGTGCCACAGCCAGTACAGGACTGGTGAGAATGGCACATAAACATATGATGATGTGCCACTGCAAGGATAAGAAGGGAAGGAAGGTTGTAGTGTTACATGACCATTAATCACACGATCATGAGTCACGGGACCTCTTTTTATCTTGGAATCCGAACCACAGGATATGGCATTTCACTTCGAAAATCCCACTTGTATTGACCGGGAATTCAACCCGGTCCACCTTGGTGAGAGGCAAAGAGCTTGACTGCTGCGCCGCCATGCCCCACACAAGAAGAGGAAGAACAACATGGCTTATATTCAATTTCCACAACACAACCTAATGCCTGAAAACCTTTGGGTCATCAATGTGGCCATGAAAATTTAAGTCACATACTGGCTACAGTACAGTGTGATTGTTCCACTCTTGTGTTCTTGCCTTGCCTAGAGAGTTCCATGTCATTCTACAGTGTAGCACATTACTTGACCATTGGCAGCCAAAGGTTCCAGGCTTAATTCCTGGTCTCACCATGACATGATAAATTATTGGAAAAATTCTATTTAACAATTTAACATTGTCAATATGGAACCATAAACACAAGGTACTGTATTTACCTTGACTAAGTATGGCATTTTAATATTCTACCTGTCTCCCATAAGTCCAACCCCTCGTCCACGTCGTGGGAGACGGGCAACGGCACAAAGTAGGGGATTGCCTGTAGGGGCGAAGTACAGTGGGGACTTCGTGTGCCCCGGGACCGTTACGGTAGCTGTGAAGGTCCTACAGGAACCCTGAAAAGTGACGGCTAACGGGGCTCTGGTGAAGCTACGATAGGCCCAGCAAGCCAGTAGTGGATAAAACCAAATGCTTTCAAAAATGGAACGAGCCTCGGACAGGATGGATTTAATAGACGACGACACGGCTGTACACACGGACTAAGATTTGGAACTTTAAACCTAAGAACGCTGACGGGGAAGGTGGAGGAGATAGTGGATATGATGGAAAGAAGGAAGTTGGATTTATTGGGATTGGCAGAAACAAAGTGGAAAGGGGAAGGAAGGAGAGTACTGAGAAAAGGCTATAGACTGTACTGGAGTGGGAACGAAGAGGGAAAGAGGAATGGAGTGGGAGTAGTAGTACGAGATGGTTTAAAAGAAGAAGTGAGGAGAATAAGTGATAGGATGATGAAAGTGAAAGTAGCACTGAGGGGAGAGACCGTAGAAATAGTGCAAGTGTATGCTCCACAAGTAGGCTGTGCTTCAGAAGAGAAGGAGGAGTTTGAAGAGGAATTGCAGAAGCAGCTGGTAGGAAGAAATATGATTGTTATGGGGGACCTCAATGCCCATGTAGGAAGAGAAAGACAAGGTTATGAGAGTGTTCTAGGACCAGAGGGTTGGGGTGGAAGAAATGAGGAAGGAAAGAGACTGTTGGACTTCTGCCAGAGGAACAGCCTGCTAGTTGGGAACTCCTGGTTTAAGAAAAGAGAGAGCCACACAATCACATGGTACAGTGATGACTTGACCAGGAAGTCGGTGGTCGACTATATACTGTATGAGAAAGAACTAAATAAGAACATCACGGACATCAAGGTTATACCATCGGAGAACCTGGATAGCGACCATCGATTACTGGTAATGAACCTGAGAGGGAGTAAGGAGAAGAAAGGGACTGAGAACCAGGAAAGACGTATAAGGATATGGAAACTGAAAGAAGGGGATAGAAGGGTCGAGTACCTCAAAATGGTAAAGGAAGGAATTCCAACAGATGAAGAAAGAGGGGTGGAAGAGGAATGGGCTAGATTTAAGAAGACACTAGTGGGTGCAGCAGAAGCAGTATGTGGGAGGACAAGTAGTAAGAAGAGGTGGAAGGAAACACCATGGTGGAATGAGAAGACAAAAGATATAGTAAGGGAAAAGAATAGAGCCTTTAGGAGGTGGTATCAAAATAGGACGGTAGAGACAAGGGAAGAGTACCAGGAAAGAAAGAAGGAGGCGAAGAGAGTGGTGGCTGAGGAGAGAAGGAAGTGGATGGAAGAGTGGACAAAGATGATGGAGGAGGATAGTGAAGGTACAAAAAAGGTCCTGTATGGGATGGTAAAAAATAAGAGGCGGAAGGATCCTACGGATTATGTTAGAATGGTGAACAAAAGGGGACAAGAGATAGAAAATAGGGAAGAACTGAAGAAAATGTGGAAAGAATATTTTGAAGAACTTCTGAACCCAAATGGAAAAGATGGTGAGGAGGAAGAAATCGGGGAAGAGGAAGATGAACTGCAAACAGAAAAGGACTTAACATGGAAAGAAGTGGAAGATGCAGTGAACAAGATGAAAGGAGGGAAGGCACCGGGTGTGGATGAGTTGAGTGTGGAGATGGTGAGAGCAGCAGGAGAGGTGGGGATACAGTGGCTGTACCGAGTGATGAGGACAGCATGGAAGGAAAGGAAGACCCCAGAGGACTGGAAAAAAGGAATCATTGTCCCGATCTTCAAGAAAGGTAGTAGAACAGATTGCAGAAACTATCGGGGAATAACACTGATGAGTCATTGTGCAAAGATCTTCGAGAAAGTTTTGGAAAAGAGAATTAGGACAAGGATAGAAGGAGGGATGAGGGAAGAACAACATGGCTTCAGAGCAGGAAGGTCCACAGTGGATTTGATTTTTGCTGTAAGGCAGTTACAAGAACAGCACTATGAGTATGGAACAGATCTACTGATGGCCTTCCTGGACATTGAGAAAGCATATGACAGTGTATGCAGAAACAAAGTATGGAAGTCCCTGGAGGATAGAGGAGTAGAGAAATGGACTATAAAGAGGATAAAGGAGATGTACAAGGGAAGCGTGAGCTGTGTGAAAGTGGGAGGAGAGAGATCTGACTGGTAGGAACAAAGAAACGGCCTGAAACAAGGAAGTGCACTGTCACCGTTACTTTTCATTGTGGTGATGGATGACATAATGACCCGAGTGGCACAAGTAATTGGGGAAGGAAAGATGAAAGCAATGGTGTTTGCAGATGATTTGATGATTTGGGGAAACAAGGAGGAGGAGGTACAGGAACAGTTGGACGTGTGGGAAGGAATAATACAAGGATATGGGATGAAATTTAGCATAAATAAGAGTGAGATGGTGATCACAACAAGGAAGAAGGAAAGAACCACAACGGGAATAACAATTGGTGGGGAACAGCTGAAGAAAGTGGAGAGTTTTAAGTATCTGGGAAGCCTGATACAAGACAATGGAAGAAACGATAGAGAAATAAATGAGCGGGGGAGGCAGGCAGAAGCATTTCGGAGGAGTGTGAGAAGCATGTTATGGAGCAAGGATGTCCCTCAGAACAGCAAAAAGATCATATATCGGACGTACTATGTCCCTATCCTGACGTATGCCTCGGAGACCTGGGTTATGAAAGGAAGGGAGAAGAGCAAAATACAGGCCAGTGAGATGAGGTTCTTGAGAAGCAGTATTGGAGCTACAAAGATGGACAGAATAAGAAATGAGAGGACCAGAGAATTAATGAAGGAGGAACCATTACAGGATGGTATAGAGAAATCTAGACTTAGATGGTATGGACATGTAAAACGAATGGAGGAGAAGAGGATACCCAGGAGAGTACATGAGACGAAGTGGGAAGGAAAGAGACCGAGGGGAAGACCGAGAGACAGGTGGCTGAAGGGGGTGGAAGAAAGCATGAAGAAGAGAGGAGAAGACTGGACAAGGGTGGAGGCTGAGAGATGGTGGGAAGACAGAAGACGTTGGAGAGGCTTGTGTTCCAAACAGACCCGGCCAGTGGCTGGAAACTGTGCAAGATGATGATGATGACCTAATATCTATAATCATCATCATTTTGTTTTTGCCAGCCTTAGCCAGATCAATTGGATCAATATCCATATATTCCCAACCAAAATTTTAAGAAACAACTTTTTAATGTGTCAAAAAAAATATAACAATTTCTAGAATGTATGTGTAATTGATTTAAATGTATAGTTTTATCCACAGGGAAAATGTGCAATTTATGCATGCTTTAACCCTACAAGTGCCAGCTTTATTTCCTGTAGTGCCAGCACATAATCCTCCGATTTGTAGTCTGCTTATTAAATGCTTACAGTTACCTCAAATTTTATCAGAAAATTATGTTTCTTATATCAATATTCAGTTCAGATTCTGTAGTTTAATTATATGTAGGAAATAGATGTATTAAAGAAGTGTAAGATCTAACAATCACTTTAATAACGTAAAAACAAAAACAAAAAAATAA
The DNA here is from genome assembly GCA_946902985.2 of Meconema thalassinum. Classification (NCBI taxonomy): domain Eukaryota; kingdom Metazoa; phylum Arthropoda; class Insecta; order Orthoptera; family Tettigoniidae; genus Meconema; species Meconema thalassinum. The sequence continues at coordinate 171,356,142 of OX336396.1, forward strand.
TTAATTCGAATTTCAAGCCAAAATTGTCAGGAAAACACTTATCTGAGTTGAAAAATCCAATATACACAAATTCTTCCTTGATATGTTCTTAGTCACCAGTAAACGTTTCGTTGCAATATGTGCATAACTTGGGTCACTACAGAAAATAAATTAGTTTCGGCCAAAATTACGTTCCACAATTGGAGAAGAAAATAGAGAAGGAAGTAACAAAAAGCCTTCGAATTTCTCCCAAGATTATGTTGAAATCCCATAGATCTAGGCCTAAATCTTAACCAGTCTTCCTCAGTTTCAGGAGGGATAATTTGTATTCAAGTTGTTTGATTAGCCGTAGTCCTACCTGCATTAGCAGCATCAAGTCTCTCTTGAAGAGGTACATCTTCTCTGGAATCACTTTCGCGATCACTATTTTCCGGCATTTGAGTCTGTTCTGGACCACTCTCACTATCACTGTCACTACTCGTATCGTAACTATTATGTTCGCCGTGTTCCACATCACTAAAATCACTTCCATCGTCTATTAATTCCGCAATAAGGTCAATATTGCCGGCAATGTTGACATCTCGAGTCGCCATCTTGACCACATGTAAACATTGAAATTTCAAAGCAAAGAGGATACATATCATGGAATATTTACGCAGATACGGAACTCCTTACGATAGGAAGAATAAACTTTAAACTATGCTTGACAACTTAGTACGTGTTTTATGTCGATAGATGTCACCTCAGGTACCTTTATCGCGACTTTCATGAAGGTCGATTTTTTCGACGCTGGCACTACAGACAGGTACACAGCGTCGAAAAAATTGACCTTTGGCACTTGTAGGGTTAAATAATAGGAGTGTCTTTTGAATGTATACATTGTTGATAAATCTGTGACAGGCTGAGGAAGGGCAAAGTTGTTGCCCGAAACATGCCCCTATAGTATGTTAAAATAAATTTTGTAGTAAGAAATTATAAGTATTGATTGGGCGGAGTTAATAGACCCATCTAAATCAAGCCTTAGCCGGGTCGAAGCAAATATGACACACCTCCACTCAACTCTGCCCACCATCCTTCCTCAACCACTGAACTCCACTCCAGGTTCTGTTCTCACCACTGTCTTTCATTAAGTGCATCCACCATACTCGAGGTACTTCTTGTCCTCTCTTTCCAGTCATACTTTTCCATTTTGTCTGACTCAGTCTGAGGATAACAATCTCCTTCTTCTTCATAAAATCAATAAGTTCCTCGCCTTGCCGGTTAACCTACCTAATATCTATAATAAGGTCAACTATTGGTGTAGCAGGTAAGTTTCTCTCCTGCTCTGCCCGATCCCAGAGGATTGAATCCCAGCACAGTTGAGGGTGAGAGACCTATGACAGTAGATTTACTGGCACACTAAAGATCCCCTTTAAGGCAAATTCCCAGCACCCCAACATTTCAAATCCACAGTGCAGTAGATATAAAAGGGACTTTAAACCCAAAACATTCTCAACATTTATATGGCTTGTACTCAATGTGCATAATATGATGTGATAAATGAAAGCTTTTTTTGTTTATTACATTCAGAATGTTTTCTGAAACATCCAGAATTTAGCATGGTTGGTTCTTAAGTTTAGGGGCTGCGACAACGTGGTCATGTAGCCCCGTGTACTTTGGGTGTGTGTAGAATCTGTCTGATAACCGGTGTTAATTGTGATGACTGTATTAGTGTGTGTTATCTGTTTTATTTTTATTTAAGTACTGCAACTTAGAATTTTTCAAATAGTTCCTACTTTTGCCGTCAAGTGCCACCGTCCACGACTACTAGGCTAAGTTCAGAACTTAGCTACTAGACGCCACCGCAGTTGGCTCTTGGCAACGAACGTAGAAACGTACGAGCGTTGTTTACATTCTTGTTGTTGTTTGAGTCTTCAGTCTTTTGACTGGTTTGATGCAGCTCTCCATGCCTCCCTGTCCTGAGCTAATCGTTTCATCTCTACATAGCTACCACACCCTACATCCGAGGCAATCTGTTTAACATATTCTAACCTTGGTCTACCCCTACAGTTCTTGTCCTCGACCCTTCCTTCCATAACTAAGCTTGCTATTCCTGGGTGTCTTAGTATGTGTCCTACCAACCTATCTCTTCTCTTCATTAGCAGTCGCCAGAAACATCTCTCCTCTCCCACTCGCCTTATTGCCTCTTCGTTTGTAACCCTATCTACCCATATGATCTTCATCATTCTCCTGTAACACCACATTTCAAATGCTTCAATTCTCCTCTTTTCTGCTGCACCAATAGTCCAAGTTTCACTTCCATAGAGCGCCACGCTCCAGACAAAGGCTTTCAAAAATGACTTCCTAATACCTAAATCTATATTCGATGTCAACAGATTCCTTTTTTGTAGGAAGGCTTTCCTTGCCTGAGCCAACCTACTTTTTATATCCTCTTTGCTTCGTCCATCACTGGTTATTCTGCTTCCTAAGTAACAGAAGTCTCCAACTTCCTTCAGCTTTTCACTTGCCAATTTGATCTCCATAGAAGTTTCTGATTTATTTCGGCTGCATTCCAGTATTTTTGTTTTACATTTGTTAATTTTCATCATGTATTCATTCTGTAAGACGGAGTCCATACCATTCAAAAACTGATTCAAATCCTCAGGCGTGTCGGCCAAGATGACGATGTCATCAGCAAATCTCAGAGTTGAAATTATTTCTCCTTGAATCTTCACTCCCACTTTAAATTTTTCTCCAATTTCCTTCATTGCTTGTTCAATATAAAGATTGAAAAGTATGGGTGATAAGTTGCAGCCTTGCCTTACACCTTTCTGAATACCAGCTTCTCTCTCATGTCCTTCAGCTCGAATGACTGCTGTCTGGTTTCTGTATAGATTGTATATCACCCTCCTATCCCTGTACTTTATTCCAATAGATTTCAAAATGTCGAACAATTTAGTCCAATCAACGTTATCAAAAGCCTTTTCTAAGTCTACAAATGCCATGAACGTTCTCTTACCTTTCCTTATTCTACCTTCCAAAATCAGCCCAAGACTTAGTACAGCTTCCCTTGTTCCTACATTTCTCCTGAAACCAAACTGGTCTTCACCCAACTCCGTTTCTATCTGGCTTTCAATCCTCTTGTAAATTATTCTAGACAGGATCTTTGAAGCATGAGTAATCAAGCTGATTGTACCGTAATCTTCACATCTGTCAGCTCCCACTTTCTTTGGTATAGGGATGATAACATTCTTCTTGAAATCAGGGGGTACCTCACCTGTCTCATAAATCCTACACACCAAGTGAAATAACCTGATCAGACCTTCATCTCCTATGCAGCGTAGCAACTCAATCGGTATATCATCTATGCCTGGTGCTTTGTTCCTGCTTAAGTCCTCCAATGCTCTGTCAAATTCTGATCTCAATATTAAATCTCCTTTTGCATCCTCATCAATTTCCTCCTCCCTTTCCATTACATGATTCTCAATCTCTTTTCCCTTATACAAACACTCTATGTAAGCTTTCCATCTCTCAACCTTTTCTTCCCTATCTGTCAGAGGCTTTCCATTTGTGTCCTTAATATTACAGCACTTGGTCTTCTTTTCCCCAAAAGTATTCTTAATCCTTCGATAAGCTGTGTCTACTTTTCCTAATTTCAGACAATTTTCTATACCTGCACATTTTTCTTTCAACCATTCTTCTTTCGCTTCCTTGCACTTCTTGTTAACCTCATTTCTCAGACGTCTGTATTCTGCTTTCCCCTTTTCATCTCTTAGATTCTTGTGTTTCCGCCTTTCATCCATCAATTCTAGTATATCCTGAGTGATCCACGGTTTTCTACCTATTCTTTCTTTCCTACCAATGTTTTCTTCTGCGGATTTTGTTATTTCATTCTTCAAAAGTGCCCATTCGTCTGCAATTGAAGTCCGTTTAGGATTTTTCATTAGTCCTTCCGTTATACTCTTCTTGAATCTTTCGTTTACATCCTTCTCTTTCAGTCTGTCTATTGCCCACCTTTTTGGCTTTTGACTTTTCTTCAGTTTCTTCAAGTTTAATCTGCATTTCATTACAACCAGATTGTGGTCAGAGTTTATGTCAGCACCAGGATATGTTTTACAATCCAAAATCTGGTTTCGAAACCTCTGCTTGACCATAATGAAGTCGATTTGGTAACGCCCTGTATCTCCTGGTCTCATCCAAGTGTATATTCTTCTATTGTGGTTATTGAATAAGGTGTTAGCTATGACCAACTCATGTTCGGTGCAGAATTCCATCAGCCTGCTTCCTCGATCATTCCTTTCACCTAATCTGAAATCTCCTACTATCTTCCCTTCTCTCCCTTTTCCTACCACAGCATTCCAATCTCCCATTACTATAACATTTTCATCACCTTTGATATACCTCAGAATGTCATCTATTTCTTCGTAGACCTTTTCAACATCCTCATCATCAGCTTGACTGGTAGGCATATAGACTTGTACCACTGTGGTGCACGTAGGTTTAGTATTGATTTTTGCTACAATAATCCGTTCACTGTATTGCTCATAATATTCCACCCGCTGTCCAAGTTTCCTACTCAATATGAGACCAACTCCTGCTTGGCCATTGTTTGATTTAGTGCTAATGACCCTATAGTCTCCTGACCAAACGTCCTGTTCTTCCTGCCAGCGCATTTCACTAATCCCAACCAAATCCAACCTCAACCTATCCATTTCCCATTCTAAGTTTTCTAACTTTCCACTTCCTAGCAGACTTCTAACATTCCACGCTCCGATCCGTAGAATGTCAGATTTCCTCTTTGTCACTTCTGTGATGTTTTACATTCTTAACCTATCCAATTTAGCTTCACACAGGTGCAATTAGCGGAAGGTTCTTTAACATGCCATAAATCTATAACATGGGACCGCCGGCTTTACTTCCCCTCCGAAGGAAGGCATACTGAGGGATTTTTAACGCTCTTAAAAAATCCGACGGCTTCGGCCGGGTTTGAACCCGCTATCTTGGGGATAGAATCTCAGCATGCTACCGACTATGCCACTGAAGCCGCAGAATTTAGTATAGTTGTATTATTTAGATGTCGTGTGTTGGCTGTGTTTTGCCTCAATCAAGAAAACCTATTCTGTTTATATATTTTAGGATATCCTGATCTCATGTCAGCGTGCTGTGACAGCCCTATCTGTCAACCCTATGGCACCATATCAGCTGGCTATCGGCTGTTCAGACAGCACTGTCCGTATGTTTGATAGGCGCATGCTCTCCACCAAAGCTTCAGGTAAGTTGGAGACCTATCTTTTAATTAGTGGGCATCGTCTAATTAATTAAACTTTCAATAACTTGGTGTTTTAACTATCTCTGTCTAAAATCCATGCTGCTCAGTAACAAAGTACCATTGATTACAGACATTGCAGACCAGTTTAGCTGAGTACATTAGGCCATAGAACCAGGCTGTATCCATATTTGTGAGACAAGTAGATTCAAATCCCCATTATTGCTCATCCTTGAATTGTTTTTCCATGCTTTCTCCAATAACAGCTCCAAACAAGTGCCAGGATGGTCATCCATAGCCTCTTATATTCATCTTGCCCATTCATCATTAACTTTTTAAATACATGGAAACGAGCAATCTTCAAGATTATATGCTGTTCCCTTGATCCTGATATCCATGTTGTGGTCTAAAGCTACACTGGTTTTCATCCATTTTATTCTCAGCCAATGATCAAGCTTTCCTTCCTAAAATGCGTACACTTTGCCTGGGATACTTATCAAATGTATGCCTCTATAATTTTATAAGTAAATAAATTTAAAACTGGAATTGTTGTGAAGAGGGAAGAAATAAAACCAAAACTCATCAGATAATTTCAAAATTTAACTCATGTGATGGATGACATAATGACCCGAGTGGCACAAGTAATTGGGAAAGGAAAGATGAAAGCAATGGTGTTTGCAGATGATTTGATTATTTGGGGAAACAAGGAGGAGGAGGTACAGGAACAGTTGGACGTGTGGGAAGGAATAATACAAGGATATGGGATGAAATTTAGCATAAATAAGAGTGAGATGGTGATCACAACAAGGAAGAAGGAAAGAACCACAACGGGAATAACAATTGGTGGGGAACAGCTGAAGAAAGTGGAGAGTTTCAAGTATCTGGGAAGCCTGATACAAGAGAATGGAAGAAACGATAGAGAAATAAATGAGCGGGGGAGGCAGGCAGAAGTATTTCGGAGGAGTGTGAGAAGCATGTTATGGAGCAAGGATGTCCCTCAGAACAGCAAAAAGATCATATATCGGACGTACTATGTCCCTATCCTGACGTATGCCTCGGAGACCTGGGTTATGAAAGGAAGGGAGAAGAGCAAAATACAGGCCAGTGAGATGAGGTTCTTGAGAAGCAGTATTGGAGCTAGAAAGATGGACAGAATAAGAAATGAGAGGACCAGAGAATTAATGAAGGAGGAACCATTACAGGATGGTATAGAGAAATCTAGACTTAGATGGTATGGACATGTAAAACGAATGGAGGAGAAGAGGATACCCAGGAGGATACACGAGACGAAGTGGGAAGGAAAGAGACCGAGAGGAAGACCGAGAGACAGGTGGCTGAAGGGGGTGGAAGAAAGCGTGAAGAAGAGAGGAGAAGACTGGACAAGGGTGGAGGCTGAGAGATGGTGGGAAGACAGAAGACGTTGGAGAGGCTTGTGTTCCAAACAGACCCGGCCAGTGGCTGGAAACTGTGCAAGATGATGATGATGAACTCATGTTTGGCACTCAGATTGTTCCTTTCAGATCAGTGTTTGAATTATGAGACTTCTTGTCACTAAGTATATAATGCCCATAATGTTATTAGGTCCTTTGTAGTGGCATTTTGTATTTCTCACCAAAACCTAATTTTTCAGGTTTTACTCCCAAATCTGAATCAATGTGGTGTTTAAAGCAAATGACTGTAAAAACATTTAATTAATTTTCCTCCGCTACACTGTGAAACATTGATTCATGGATATGTTTTTCAGATCTAGAAGATGAATACTTGTTGGCTTGGTAACCATATAGCAGGCCTAGATGGCCTTTATGCTTCAGATTTAGATGATGAATACTTGTTGCTTTGGTAACCATATAGGAGGCCTAGATGGCCTTTACGCTTCAGAATTAGATGATGAATACTTATTGCTTTGGTAACCATATAGGAGGCCAAATGGCCTTTATGCTTCAGATTTAGATGATGAATACTTGTTGCTTTGATAACCATATAGGAGGCCTAGATGACCTTTACACTTCAGGTTTAGATGATGAATACTTGTTGCTTTGGTAACCATATAGGAGGCCTAGATGGCCTGTACGCTTCAGATTTAGATGATGAATACTTGTTGGCTTGGTAACCATATAGGAGGCCTAGATGGCCTGTACGCTTCAGATATAGATGATGAATACTTCTTGCTTTGGTAACCATATAGGGGGCCTAGATGGCCTTTACGCTTCAGATTTAGATGATGAATACTTGTTGCTTTGGTAACCATATAGGGGGCCTAGATGGCCTTTACGCTTCAGATCTAGATGATGAATACTTGTTTCCTTGGTAACCATATAGGGGGCCTAGATGGCCTTTACACTCCAGATCTAGAAGATGAATACTTGTTGGCTTGGTAACCATATAGGGGCCTAGATGGCCTTTACATTCCAGATTTAGATGATGAATACTTGTTGCCTTGGTAACCATATGGGAGGCCTAGATGGCATTTACACTTCAGATCTAGCTAATAATAATATCGCATGGCCTCAGATGCCGAGTGCATGCTTTGTTATTTTCATGTTGAATTTCGTCGTTCCTTGGAACGCTTTGAATGTCAAGGAGGTTAGATATCTAAGTTCCTTGACACAATAGCGCTTTCTAGTAGAGAATGGAAGAACTTTGTGTTGGCGGAAAATCCCGAGATTAATTTTGCCATTATGAACACGGTCTACTGACTTCAAATGGGTTCTTGAACATGCCAACAATGTATGACATGCATGTCGTGATTTTTGTCGCCTTTCAAAAATTAATTACCACGGCCAGGAGCGAGCCTGCAAGCTTGGGGTTGGTAGTCCGACATGTTAATCACTCACCCACTGTGGCAAGCTTCAGATTAGGGGCAGATGACCTCGTAGTTCACCCCTTAAAACAACGATAACTAACTAAGCTTCAGATCTAGATGATGAATACTTGTTGGCTTGGTAACCATATAGGAGGCCTAGATGGCATTTCTTCTTCTTCGTCGCGAATGGGTCTCTTAGGACCACGCGGAATCAACAATGGTTAGCCTTTCTTGCAGCCCAGTACTCCTTCATACGCAACGAATGGGTTTGCTTCCGTTGTGCAGACCAGATATGGTGGTATGGCCGTCTTTCTTCCTCCTCGAAACCCCGTGTGAGTGCAAGTGTTCTGATGACATTTCGGTCTAGGAGATTTGGCGATCCTAATTCTTGCAAGTCTTTTTCAGTCTGTTTGTACCAATTTGATCTAGTTGTTTTGTTTTTCAAGTATGTGTGAATTTTGTGAGTTAGTCTATTTGGGTCCATTCTTTCCAGGTGCCCCAAGAATTGGATTCGTCGCATACGCATTTTGTCTGTGATTTTGGAGATGGTTTTATATATTTCAGCATTTGGCTTTGGAAGATGAACACCATCTTTGATTCTCGGCCCTAAGATTTTCCTCATTATTTTACGTTCCTTCACTTCCAACTGATCTCGAAGTGTTCTATGTTGAAGAGTGAGAGTTTCTGAAGCGTAGAGAGCTTCGGGCCCGATCACTGTTGTATAATGTTGAATTTTGCATTTCCAGGAAAGACTCTTTTTGTTGTAAGTATTTTTCGTTAACTGAAAAGCAGTTTCCATTTTTTGAATTCTTGTTGTAATGGACCTCTTCTCATTACAATTGTCGGTAATCCATTCACCCAAATATTTAAATTCCTTCACACGAGATATATGGTCAGTACCAATTTCAATTTCAGATGGGGCATTCTTTATATCTGTCATAAATTTTGTTTTATCAAATGAGATTTGCAATCCAATTTTCTTTGCTTGTTCTTGTAGAAGTTCAAGTTGGTATTGCGCATCAGAGATGTTTTGGGCAATTAATGCCATGTCATCAGCAAATGCCAAACAGTCTAATTCTATGCCTTTAAGTTTTGGTCCTATCCTATGCGTCGGTGCACCTGCTTTTCGCCATTCTCGTACAACCTTCTCTAGTGCACAATTAAAAAGCAACGGGGACAATCCATCTCCTTGTCGGACTCCTGTGTCAATGGGGAATTCTCTGCTCAGTTCTCCCATAAATTTAACCTTAGATTTGGTTTCCATGAGTGTTTCCTTAATAATATTTGTTGTCATTTGATCTAATCCAAATTCTTTGAGTATTTCGAAAAGGGATTCACGGTCGATGCTATCATACGCCTTTTGGAAGTCAACAAATGTAATGACATAGTGTTTGTTCGATGTATTGCGGAAATATTTCATTGAGTTTTTTAAATTGATAATTTGTTCCACACACGACCTGCCTTTCCTGAAGCCACCTTGGTATTCACCGATTACTGGATCCAATTGAATTTCTGCACGATTCAGGAAAGCTTTAGACAAAACTTCCTATGTTATGGATAGTAATGAAATTCCACGATAATTGTTGGGATCGGTCCGATTTCCTTTTTTGTGCAAGGGATGTATGAGTGCCATCTTCCAGTCAGCGGGGATTTTTTCAGTTCGCCAAACTTCTTCTAAAATTTCTTGGAGTTTTACAATGAGATTTTCTCCTGCATTTTTCCACAACTCTGCAACAATTTGGTCTTCCCCCGACGCTTTGTTGTTTTTCAATGATTTAATAATCTCTCTTATTTCCTGAACGTTGGGTGGATGAGAATCTTGGTTTTGTTGCGTGTGGATAAATGTGAATGTTTCTTGAGGTTTCTCACAATTGAGCAATACCGAAAAGTAGTTTGCAAGGATTTCACAGTTTTCTGTGTTACTATGAGCAATATCCCCATGTTCATTTTTGAATTGAAGTGATGGAGGGGAATATTTAGTGAGCTTCTGGCGAAAAGTTCTATAGTAGTTTCTAGAATTATGTTGTTTGAAGTCAGCTTCTATTTCTTGTAATATTTTGTTGTCATTCTGCTTGCGAATTCTTCGTATTGATTTCGTGACTGTTCTTCTGACATCCTTCAGATCTTGCAGAGTCTTAGGAGTTTTGTTGCAAGACCAATTGTGCCATGCCTGTTGCCTGAGCCTTACAAGGTCATCACATTCGGCTGTCCACCACGGATGTTTGCGTGTTCTCATGTGTGGTGCTATTTTCTCGGCTGTTTTTATTAATCCTGCTTGGAGCTGTTGCCAGTTTTGTGGATTCAATTGTTGAGTCTCGTTTTTAAATTTATCATTACCTTGAATATTTTGAACATCATATTTACGGGGTGGGATTTTCTGAGAGAATCGCCTTTTCTCTGGAATAATATTTAATGAAAATTTTGTAGGGTAATGGTCAGAATCCAGAGCTAACCCCTTAAGGACTTTAAGTTTCATTATTTCGAGAGTATTTACTCTGGAGATCAGCACATGGTCCAGTTGATATTCTCCTAACAGTGGGTTAGGTGACACCCACGTCTTGGACTGAGAGGTTTTCTTTTTGAAAAATGTTGATTTGAAGAATAAGTCATGGTTCTTGCAGATTTCAAGAAGACGCATACCATTCCGATTGGTCTGATTATGTCCTGACCATTTACCTACCCAATATCTATATTTTTTTTCTTTGCCAATTTGGGCATTAAAATCACCCATAAGTATTTTAACATGATTCCTCGGGATTCTTTGAAGTATATCATCTAATTGGTTCCAAAATTCTTCGACTTTTCCTACAGCCTTTCTGTTGGTGATATTAGTTGGGGCATGTCCATTAATGAGAGTGTAAATTTTGTTTGCTGATTTTATTGTCATGGTGGAGAGACGACCGGAGGGAGAGTGGAAGGTTGTAACTGAATCAAGTAAGGAATGATGGACTATAAATCCAGTACCAAATTGTGGGCAATTTTTCATAGCTCGTTCTCCTGGCTTCCCTTTGTAAATCCTGTAACCTTCAGAATTGAAAGGATATTCATCTGTAAATCTAGATTCTTGAAAAGCAATAATCTTGATTTTACGTTCTCGTGATTTGTCTAAAATGGATTTGAGTTTCCCCATCTTCAAGAGAGAATTTACGTTAAATGTCATTAGCCAAATCTTTGACTTAGGTTTAATTTTCCTACGGGGTGTCGAGGCACTCCGACTTACCTCATCGTACACGTCTGTGGTCTCCCCAGAATCCGAATAGACCACTTGCGGTTTTTCAACCGTGGGATTTGACCCACTGGGGTAAGTTGTTTTTGAACGTGCTACATCCATGTTGATTAACTTGGATTAGGAATTTGACTAGAATTGAGGTTCTAGTCGGGTTAAGCTCAGAGTTCCACTTCTGAGTGTTATTAATCAGCCGCCACTAACATGTGGAACAGACGCTGTCGGAGTATCGCCACTAACATGTGGAACCGTCATACCCCTAAGACTGATATATGGCCTCCACATACCTTTTACTCATTAACCCGAGCACTGGGTTGCCCCTTCCGCCAATTATGCTGTACCGAAAGTTACCTTCTCCACCATAAATGCCGTTGAGGTCTTCACCGTTACCCTGGTAAGGGGCCCATACATGGTACTACCAGTCGGGCCAACTGGACCATGGTTTTTTTAAGAGGTGTTACTCCTCTATCACTCACCTTTTGTCCTGGCTTGTGACAGGCAGAGCCTGGCTTCCCAAACAATGGGTCCAGGTTGGCATTTACACTTCAGATCTAGATAATAATAATATCGCATGGCCTCAGATGCCGAGTGCAAGCTTTGTTATTTTCATGTCGAATTTCGTCGTTCCTTGGAACGCTATGAAAGTCAAGGAGGTTAGATATCTAAGCTCCTTGACACAATAGCGCTTTCTAGTAGAGAATGGAGGAACTTTGTGTTGGCGGAAAGTCCTGAGATTAATTTTGTCACTATGAACACGAAATGGGTACTTTAACATACAACAACGTATTACATGCATGTCGTGATTTTGGTCCCCTTTCAAAAATCACTTACGATGGCCAGGAGCAAACCTGCAAGCTTTGGGTTAGTAGTCCGACACGTTAACCACTCACCCACCGTGGCAAGCTTCAGATTAGGGGCAGATGACCTCGCAGTTCCGCCCCTTAAAACAACAATAACTAACTAACTAAGCTTCTGATCTAGATGATGAATACTTGTTGGCTTGATAACCATATAGGAGGCCAAAATGGCCTTGACACTTTAGAGTTAGTTGATGAAATCTTGTTGCCTTGGCAACCACATAGGAGGCCTAGATGACCATCACACTTATAGGTTGTATTACACAAATTTTTGATTGACCCCCAACCCAAAAACATATTATCCATGTTTAAAAATATATTTTCTTAAAAGGAAGTAAATTCATATTAAAATGAACTGCAAATAGCAGGCTACCACACACTCCGTATATAGTAATTTGAGCGACGTATTTTGTCTTCAGGGGGATTTGATACTGGAGCAGCCATGAGGCCTCTCTGCTCCTTCACCGTCCCCAACTTCGAGAAACGCTCGTATCGCATAACGTCGTTATGCTTCAGTCCAGAGGGAGAAGAAATCCTCGTAAGCTACTCCTCCGACCATCTCTACCTCTTCAGTGTCAAAGTAAGGATTTTCAAACTTCAAAATAATTACTTACCTGGATTTCAATTTCCTTTAATAATCTTCTTCTTCTTCCTTTTTTTTTCTGCACCAATGATATATTAATAAATAATGACATCAGTATCACTGCCAATGACATTTTAAAATGCTGACATCTTCATAAAAGTAAAGTCATGCATGCATCATTGTAACCCTGGTGTACCGAGTCTCTAAATGAACTGACAGTTGCTTTTATGCAAGAATTGTTGTGATTGCAGGAACATGGAGCCTTACGATTGAAAGCTGGAGTCAGTTCTGAAGAGTTACACTGTGATGAAAAGGGTAAGAAAATAGCACAGCGGTCCCCTCCACCAGTAAGGAGGTTACGGTTACGTGGCGATTGGTCCGATACTGGACCTGACGCACGGCCAGAAAGAGAGGGAGGACGTAGGGGAGGTAAGTGTATCTATTATTGATATTAGGTGTTTAAAGTTAATGAGTTGTGGATTAATATCCTTGGTGATCATTAATAATTAGCTCATTAACTCTGTATAGTGTAATTAATGTGTGCTTCCTCAGCCAAAGTTTGCTTGCAGTAGAGTGGCCATTTACATCCCTTTGTACCACTCCCCCATTTGCCACAGCATCTGCCCTTTTTGAAAGAGGTAAATTTAAAGTACATATACTAGAGATGGACTGTCATCTCCGCTTGAGAGTTTTATCACTGGCCCCTGATCTTGAAGTCCTCTGCAATTGCTGACAAGACTAATAATTGGTTCATGCAACTTCAAATTGGTTAGTTTCATGGGCTTTCCAGAACAATAATTGGGTTCAGTGTTTCCCTAACATTTCCACTTGACAATTACATTGGTAACATTGGACTGGGGCACCAGTGAGAAATCTTTGACAGAATGCCTAAATTTATGGGCTGTTACAGTCATGCTTCTTGCAAACTTACCCAACTCTCCCCTTTGACTCATTATGACAGCAAACATGTATGATGTTGAAATATTTGGCTTCACATATACAGTAAATTATAGCTTGTTACATATTGGGCAGGTGCTTTGGGAGCAAATGGGTGTCTGATGACTTTTGGTGTAGAATCAAGTTAGTATTTTCTCATAGATCACTTTGTACTACTATGTTTGTCTGGCAAATGGTTAATAAGTTAGATAAGTGAATAGAACTAGGAATTACCTCCATCCATTTTTAATATATTTAGGTGATGAATTACAATCACTTATAATGTTCATATACAGTAGTCTAATAAATTATTTCAGCCAGAAATTATTGTATCTTATCAGTCTTGAAGATGTTAAAATAATTATATAAAATGCCAAAACTAGTTAATAGAATTCCACTGATTTCTTTTTTAAATGGGAATAATTTTCATCAGCATTTTGTGATTGTGGTGTTCAGCAGTGTAATATCCTGGACTGTACTTGTATAGCATTCAGAGGAGACTTTACAAGGTTGCATCAATTGCATTATGTTATTTGACTTCTTCTCTTGTGTCTCCATATCCTTTTTTATAGTATGTCTCAACATGTAGTGGTTAGCATACTTAACTACCACCCCAGAGATCCAGGTCCTATTCTTAGCTCGGACAAAGAATATCATTATGGTTTGAGATACTGGATCTGTATTGTTGACATAGAAGTTATCAAGGCAACTTCGGTGGCGTAGTTGGTAGCATGCTGAGCTTGTATGCCCAATATCACGGGGCCAAACCCGGCCAAAGTCGTCAGATTTCTTAAGAGCGTTAAAAATCCCTCAGTATGCCTTCCTTCGGAGAGGAAGTAAAGCCGGCGGGCCCATGTCATAGATTTATGGCATGTAAAAGAACCTACCACTAACTTCAATTGTGTATAGATAAAATTTGTAGGCTAGATTTGATTAATGCTCTAAGTTCCAACGTTCATCGCCAGGTGTTGGTTATGTTGGCATCTAGTAGTCAAGCTCACAGCTAGATGTCGTTGACAGTAACATTTGGTAGCAAAAGTAGGAACTACTTGAAATTGATTGTCTGCAGTCCTTACCTGAATACAGATAACACACACATACAGACATCACAATTAACACCGGTTATCAGACAGATTCTACACACACCCAAAGTACACGGGGCTGCATGACTGCGTCGTCGCAGCTCCTAAACTGAGGAACTAACCAACCAAAGTAACCCATGTGGTGTCAATTTTGAAGACTTGCTCCAAAGTAGTGAGGCCACAAAAGTTTCCTTTTATACAGTATAGATATAGTTCATTGTGTTAAATAATTAAGCATCATTTGTAGCAGATTTGAAACATATGAGATAATTTGCAAACTAAACAAATCCTAAGGTTGTGCATAAATCGTATAAAACGCCAAGGTGGATGTTTCACAAAACACAAGCTGTTGAACCAGAGG
Source organism: Meconema thalassinum (assembly GCA_946902985.2). Taxonomy (NCBI): domain Eukaryota; kingdom Metazoa; phylum Arthropoda; class Insecta; order Orthoptera; family Tettigoniidae; genus Meconema; species Meconema thalassinum. The sequence continues at coordinate 171,371,214 of OX336396.1, forward strand.
GAGTTATAATGTATGGTTTGTGTCAAAATCTTGCAAATCATCTCAAAAGTACAGGAAAAATATTGCATCTATTGAAAAGTCAGTGGGAATATATTTGTTTGTTTATAAAGTGAGTTTTAAACAAATAAACAAGCTGACAGCTCCTGCCAAAACTGTGTCGTGCTGAGCCCGCATAACAGTAAAGCCGGGGAATGTTAATCCAGTGTAGCAGTCGTGTTGTTGTTGAAGCAGTTGCTGAAAGGATTCATCTTTGATTTTTACTGTTTAAATTTCATTGTGAGAATCAAGATAAATTATGAGGTTAGTTAGGAGGAGCATTAATCAAGTGTAATCTGGCTTGGATAAAAGTTGGTCCAGTATTTATGAACTGTACATATAGTAACCTAGAAACACAGCAGAAAGGAGCATATAGCGGGTAGAGGAACTCTGCAGGTTTGCTTCATAGTATGGTGTTTGTCATACTTGCTGATAATATTCTTAGGAAATAAATATGTTCTTCAACAGTGGCTAATGTTACATTTACAGGTAAATATTAAGGAACTCAGCAATTCACTGGCCGTGAAAGCCAATATACCAAATATTAAGGACTTTACTTTTCAGCAAGCTGAAGCGTCACTATTGTTCCATTCCAACTGTTGTGCTAATTTCAGTGCTGGTCTTCACAGGCATTGGTTTGGATGTGTGTCAAATTATAATTTCCTTCTCATTGCCTGGCCCAAACAGTCACTTGACCTGAGCCCAGGTGTTGCCATATCATTAGCCACCGGTATACTGAGATAGATTCTGTATTTATCAGTATACTCCTTTCTGATGTGAGTAACTTTGTTCCTGCACTGTTAAGTTTGAAAATCAAGAAGGAACATAAGAATAGCCCTTTCCTTCATTCCATTCCCTTCTTAAAGATAATTTTGGTCCATGAATAATATTGGGATTGTCATTGCTATGTTCTATTATTGGCAGCTGTATGTATTGCAGAGGTAGCTCAGGCCCGCCCCACTCTCCATGCAACACTCATGCAGCGTATGACAGACGTGCTGTCTCGCATGCTCAATGATCCTGCTACAAGAGCAGCTCTCAGTGGTGGCGGTGAAGACTCTCTGGAAGGGGAAGAAGCTCCTCCACCCACTTCAACAGAGACCAACGTTACTGCCGTCAATCAGGATGCCGCTACCTCCACTAGCATGGACAATGCACCCGCCGCCGAAAATTCTGTAACCTCTGGAGTGACTTCGAATAGCTCTCCCGCTTCCATTTCAGTGCCTCAGTTCTCATCTCTGTCTATTCACTCCACTGCAGAAATTAATGACGTAGCAGAGACATCTTCATCTTCAACACAACGAATTAGTGAAGTGGCTTTACCAGACAGTGTTGGTATTGTTGATAATGCCTTAGATCTTTCCCATGTTCCTCCCCTCCCAGGTAGTTCAAACAGTGAACCCAATGAACTAAACAGTGCTACAGTTCCAAGGACTAGTGAACCTTCCTCGTCTTCCAGCGATAGTGCAAGTCATACGCTTGGAACAACCATATCATCAACGATTCCATTCCCTCCCAATTTAGAATCTATTAAGAACAAGATCAGCACTCTACAAGATAGGCTGTCCTCTATGAGAGACGGTTTTATTGAAAGGTAAGGTTGCATGAAAAGTTTTGCATGTGGGTCATTGCAGTTTAACTGGGACAAGTTGTTAAATTTAAAATGTTTTTACAATATTCAATAATCCTGTGACATAGCTGTATCTAACAAGGGAAGGATACGATGCATGGGTCACCGATTCGAACCATCTTTAGTACACGTGTAGGGCGTGACTAGGCGTATACCAGGTGCAAGTAGTAAGGTGCGCTTCTCAGCCGATTCCGAGAAACTAATTATAAATTATTCGTAATTGCTGTACGGCGTTCTTGTACGCTGTATGTTAACACGAAGCCAAGGAGCACGTAGTGCAATGATAAGAACCCTGCTTCGTAAGCGTGGGATCACTGGATCGAATCTCACCGGTGAGCCCTCTTTTTTACAACTGTAGGTGTCGTGAATAATGCTCATTTTGCTTTCAATTGTAATAACGTGTTTTGTGAGCGGGAAAAGGGATTCTGAAATCATCGTATGGGAGTCAACGTTTGTGACATTACATACTGTACAGTATCGGCATTGCAAATACATTGGTATTATACACGGTCAGATGTATTCTATCATATGCATACATTTATAAGTTTGAAGGCCCAGTCTGTTCCGTTCATTGCACGTCTGTAAACCATCATACCCCCCCATAAGCAGTGACTCTTGCTATGGGTATTGGTTGGAAATTGACAATGGTTACAACAACAAAAAAGACACTGCAAAGGCTCACCGATGGGATTCGAACCAGCGATCCCGTGCTTACGAAGCAGGGCTCTTACCGCTGCACCACGCGCTCGTTGGATTCTTACTAGCGTACAACGCACATAGACGCCGCACTGTAATTGCAATTAATTAATTACTCGGAAACGGCTGAGAAGCGCATCTTACTACTTGTACCTGGTATACGCCTGGTCATGCCCTACACGTGTACTAAAGATGGTTCGAATCGGTGATCCATGCATCGTATCCTTCCCCTTGTAAGCAAAAAGGAATATCGTAACATTTCTATCCCTGAGCCTATTCATATTATGCAGTGAGAGCCTTCCCTATAGATTGGAGCCTCAGATGTGCCTTGTGACGGCCTGGGCGCTGTGGCTGGCCGCCTGTCAAGCAAAGCACTGGCAATAGCAGCAGCATAGCACCCTACTAGTTCAATGCATTCACACTTTTTAACGTATTTAATAATCATAATTACTTACATGAATTTCAGAGTAGTTGCTGGAAATGCTGTCCTTCATTTTCTAAACACACATTGCACCAACGTAGGAAGTTTCTGTACACTCGCTGTAATTCATCCTCACTGATATTTCGTATTGGTGCAGTTATTTCGTTCTCGAGAGGCTCCAGAGTACACAGATTGTTTCTGTATACCTTTCGTGAGGTTCCCCCACAAGTAAAAATTGCACAGCGCTGAAACGTACAATCCCATTTACTGGAAGATAAATTTTCACTAGAAAATTCGATGTTTTGTTCACTACCTAACCATGTTCACGAGATACAGTACTTCACCTCTAAGGTATCTTGCCAGCCAGAATATGAAGTTGACAGGACTCAATCCACAAACCTGGGACCAGCTTGTTAAAGACCGTTCAACTTGGCGCCAGACCATCCCGGCTGCTGTCAAAATGTTTGAAGAAGAACGTCGTAGAATTGTTAAGGCCAAGCGACAAGCACGAAAGCTCAGTGCAGCACAGCCACGCCCTCCACCAACAGTTCTGTGTGATCTGTGTGGACGTTTGTTTCATGCACGCATTGGGCTGTTCAGTCACCGCAAACATGCCCACAGACCTCAACCTTAGATTATTTTAGACTGTTTTGGAAGAAGATGTATACTCGGAAACGAGTTAAAGCCGACGACGACGATCTTGCCAGCTGGGAATGTAATTAATGCTATGACCCGCATGCGGTGATTCCCAACTGGCTGTTGTGTAACGGTAGAAGCTAGTTTTCTGGCGCTAACTCAATGCTCTTCTCGCGTCACATGGGCCGGCAAAGTTCCGTTCTATAGAGAAGACCCGCACTGTAGTTTCTGGAACAAATTTCACTATGAATTTGCACTGTACATAATCTGAAATTTAGAAATTAATTATTTACATAGTGCAAATTGTATCATACTTTAGACCTTTCATAATAAGAAAAGCAGAAATCTTCCAAACTAAATGCCTCTACTGTTAAACAGAAGGGGGCATAATTTAACAAAGCACCTTTATTTAATAGATCAAATAAGTACTGTAGATACGGTACTTAAAATACAAGATTTTTACAAAGCAACCTTTAATATGGGGGGAAGAGAAAGTTACAGATTGACTTAAGCAATGCTAAGCGATTGGCACAAAGAAAACTGCCATTTTAAGAGCAATATACAGTAATAATAATATCATATGGCCACGGGTGCCGGGTGCAAGCTTTGTTATTTGACACCAAGAGGACAGCTTGCATGTTGAATTTTATTGCTCTTTGAAGCACTATGAAAGTCAAGGTGGTTAGCTATCTAAGCTCCTTGAACACTATAGTGCTTTCTTGTAAAGAGAAATGAAGAACTTTGTGTTGGTGGAAACTCAGGAGATTAATTTTGCCATTATGAACACGGCCTACTGAATTCAAATGGATTCTTTGACATGCCAACATCATATGACATGCATGTCGTAATTTTTGCCGCCGTTCAAAATCACTTACCACGGCCAGGAGTGAACCTGCAAGCTTGGGGTTAGTAGACCGACACGTTAACCACTCGCCGACCGTGGCAAGCTACAATATGCAGTGTTCACTAGATTTAGGAAATGCACATAGGGCTCATGTTTATAATAAGACATCTTTAATGTGTTATTCATTCCATATATAATGTTGACAATGTTGCCATGTGCTCATGAAGAACTACTGTATTATTAGTTCAAAACATGTAGACCTCTAAACCCCACAGAATACATGAAGTATTGGCTACGTGGAAAGAATCGAAATATTTCAAATAAATTAATTTATTGCAAGTCAATACGGAAACCCAACCACAAAACCAAAACAGTTTCTTTTAAAGCTTCTTCTTCACTTGTTGGCCTTCTTACTGTTCTGTGCCATGGTAGATGTTTTCAAATATAAACTCGTCACATATTGTTCTTAGAAGTTCAAGTTAGGTGCCTGCATGTAAGTCCTTCATGGTCATGTTAAATGTACTATTTATTTATTTATTTATTTATTTATTTATTGTATGGCTTTTAGTGCCGGGAGTGTCCGAGGACATGTTCGGCTTGCCTGAGTCTGTAGCTGCTTCCTATGGACACCCGTAGGGTGAGCTACAAGTGGTGCTATTTGTAGTGGTTGTTACTAGAATTGGGTTGGCAACGCCAAGTTGTCAGTGTAGAATTCCTATATTGTGACCATTTTAGAAATTAATAAAAAAGAAAAGAAACACTTCAGTTATAGAAACTGCTTATTAGCAGTACAGTTATAAATGTTTAAATGATGGACATAAACGCCTATACTCTGTATTTCAAAAGAATGAACGTGAAGGAAATGGCAGGTGCTTGGAACAGCTGAGCTGTGTTGCCAAGATTTTAGTGTTGATGTAGAACAGCTGATTCGAATAATACACTGGGCTACACTTCGGATATTATTTCGGTACTATTATGCACAATATAATGCAAATGTCGATCCTGGGTCAAGGCCGAGGACATTCAAATAGAGAAATGCGGTAAAAAATTAATAAATAACACACACGCGCTACCTGACCTTTATTGGTCTAGGCAAAAACCTTTGGTGTATGCTACCTTTGTCACCGTTATTCAATAAATACGAGAAAGAGGCCCAACACTCGACAGCTATACAAATATAATACAAACTCAAAGTAATATGATGATGAATATATCAACACTCACCATGCAATGATTATATCCTTCAAAATGAAACAAGAGTTTGGGTGAAGGTCGTTCACAGTTTATAGCAGTTAACACAGAACGCAGAAATAACATCATGACAATACCAAGCACACTCACTCACTGTATCGCGACTCTGTAGGTTAATAATAGCCTCCACATACGTAATGTTATGGTAAAGTATTTAGCACCAAGCACACAAACAAGCTGTGCTGTGGCGATATTATTGCAGTGATTTTACATTGTCGATTTGTAGGTCATTGAATGACAAGCGTTAATTTGAAAACTACGGTATGCAATGAAACATTACTGGATACGTAAACATTAAGACTAAATGTACATAGCCTATTTTGTATGTCATGCATGTATTCTAAATTAAGTATATTTAAATTTGAATTGAACAAACAAGGCTAACCATGAAAATAGTTTGTTGTCGAAATGAACGATAGCCAGCCGTTACAGGTTGGCGCGCGTGGTCTCCAGCTGTATTTCCAGCATTTTTCCACGTTCTTCCTGCGGTACTATTTACAACTTATTGATTTGATGCTTAAGTAAACGAAACGATGGCAATGAAACAAACTCCTTCACAGTTAACAGGCGACTGAATGAATGACAATAATCTGGCAACGTATGGTATTAGTTGTCAAAATCCATCCAATAGGAGCCCGCGGCGGTCATCTGTTCCACGCTCCCGCCATTTCCTTCACGTTCATTCTTTTGAAATACAGAGTAGAGTGTTATTACTCGTTTGATGAGTCTTTGCTGTTTTGAAGCGAGTGCCCTGTCCTCTGTTTTACATCGGTCTATCAGCGAGTTCGGGTAGTGCAGGGCAAGGGGGAGAGGCAGGTACACTCTGAATCAAGCGCCAATAGTCTTCCTGACGTGTGCACAAACTTTCTTCCAAACTTCTCTCGTCACTTCACAAATGCAGCGGTTGGTCAAATCTTTCAGAGTTGATGGAAACAGTTTGCTGACATTGCTCTTTTGTTTGACTATATTCCATATCAGTTCGATAGGATTTAGGTCACAGTGATAGGGTGGTAACCATAGAAAAGAAAACCCATTATATTTCAAAATCCTATCCACCATGTACACAGGCTTCGGTTTGTACCGCTTCACAATTTTTAACAACTCTCTCTAGGTCCTGTCTTCTGCAACTCTAATATAGTTAGATTTTAACCATGACAGTATTTCGTCATTTGCAAGAAGTGAGGGTGGGAGCTTGAATTTCTTGTACGGTGTGCTATGATGTATTGTCAAGTACAACAATACACCCAGGTGAAAGATTTGGAATGAGTCACTCCTGTAACCACTTACTATAATTTCCTGCTATTCATTTCATCGTGGACTGAGTCTTCGAATCATAAATGAACTCTACCCCTTGAATAAACTCCATTCCACCCCCAGCGTGGACCACCATAACTCAAATGCACAATTAGTGCAAGGCATTTAGATGTATGTTAGATAATTAAAATTTCAGGTTCAAATCCTCCCTTCTTCTTCTATATGCCCTGCCCAGTCTCCCGGACGTTGGCGATCAATGTGGATAGTGTTTGTCTATCTTCAGCAGAGCGGTAGAGCTGTTCAATAGATCTTGTTCCAGTCCAATCTTGAAGGTTCCGAAGACAAGATGTCCTTCTCCTTCCCGCTTTTCATTGCCCACCAATTTTGCCTTTTAAAATGAGATGTAATATTGTATATTTTTCACCTCGTAACACATGACCCAGGTATGCAATTTTCCTGCATTTTATGGTGGTCAGTAGTTCTCGTTGAGAATTTGCCCTCTGCAGTACCTGATCATTACAGACATGATATATCCAAGAGACTTTCAGCATCCTTCTATGAAACCACATTTTCAGAGCTTCGAGCCTCTTAATGATGGACGATTTCATAGTCCAGGCTTCCACTCCATAAAGCAAAATGGACCAAACAAAACATTTTACAATACGCTGCCTTAGTTTTAAATTTAAGGCATCATCGCACAATAAAGGTCTCATTTTCTTAAAAGTTGATCTTGCCATTTCTATACAGGTCTTAATTTCAAGGTCTGGATTCAAATCCTCTGACAACCAACAACCAAGGTACTTAAATTTATCAAATTGTTGGATTTGTTGTCCTTTCAGTGTTAGAATTACTTTATCTCTTCTTCGACTGAAAACTATAAGTTTTGTTTTCTTGGTGTTGATCGTCAGACCCATTTCTTCTCCAACTATATTAAGCTTATCAACGTACAGTTGTAGACTTTCAATACTACTGGCAAGAAGTACTGTGTCATCAGCATATCTAAGTCAAACAATTCAATTCTCTAGCTTCCATCTACTTGGCTTGCACTATTTGTGCATTACACAACCTAATAGCTTCATTTCTGTCACCCCCCCTCTCTCTCTCTCTCTCTCTCTCTCTCTCTCGCTCACCTCCAGTTCGACAAACTCCCTAGAGGGCCTGTCAACCCGAAGGAAACTTACCAACGGCGACCCCAAGACATCCTTTACGGAACTTGATGGCTTTGGCTCGGCGGCCGGTGTTGACAACGTACTCGGGTGACACTCTCAGATTTACAAGAGAGGAAGTACGTCGTTTTATCCACAAGCTTGAAATGTGGAAGACTTACCTGGTGAGGATCATTCCACCGCAGCTGTCTTGAGGGTGGGGATGGGACGTTAAAGGCCAAATAAAGTAGTAATCAAAATATAAAAGGGGGTCTGTATTATAAAGAATCAAATAAAAATAGGAACTACACTTTTGAGAACAGAGTTATTTCATGAGAACTTTTGTACTTGAGAGGATGATAACAAATGTCGTTGACGTCACGTGGCACGGCACACCACTTAACATGCTTTCGGACACCAACCGGATTAGGAAATGAACAGGTACACAGAAAGGTAATATCTTACAATTAGTAATCAGGTACACAAGAGAAAGCTATCCCTAGTCAAATGGATTTACACAAGGTTTGGACTTGGGAACACGTGCACGCACAAACCCAGAACAAACATAACAACAACATGAAAATGCCACCGCGAGGTTACACAATGAAAGGACAAATTACAAGTTACACACAAAATGAAAATTAGGAGCAACTAACACGCACGAACATACCAAGGATAAATGTAAAAGAAAATGAACAGAAATAAAGTGAAATGACTACATTACTAATGACAGGCTCCAGAAAAACGGAGCGGACGGTATCACACGACTGGTATGGGCCCCGACGCGAACAAGACTCATAAAATGGCGGACGCTAACGGTACACTAAGGTACGGTTGCACCATAGGGCGCTACTGCCAAAATTTGGGATATGAACCAATCCCATAGGTGAAACAGAAATACAAGGTATGGGAAATACAAAAATGAAACGCACATGGGGCGTAAAAGGAGGAAAACCAAGGCAAAAGCGTCACTTAAACAACAAACACCACGTGGACGTAATATGACGGAAACGAACACAGGGGACCCCTTAAAACTAAAATAATAAAAAAAACTCTACATGGCTGCAATTGGGAAAATTCCAAGAAGCGTGATGTCACAGGAAAATAATAAATAAATTTGGAACGAAACCTAAAGGATGCCTACGGTTGCACAACAAACAAAACCCTCTCCCAAAAACAAGAAGGAATCCCCACTATGAAAACTAGCTTCCGAAGAAGGAAAAATTGATAAACAATTCAAATATTAAACAGTGGGAGACATCAACCCATTATTCGGCCGAAGCTCGAAATGTTGCGCCATTACCACGAGGTAAATTTCTACGACGCAGTTACACAGAAGGAAAACACAAACCAACATGAGTGGACAGACAAGAAGAATTAAATATCACACTTCCCAGAATATGCTCAACTACAACCACATACTAAACTAAACAATTAAGCTATGACCAAAGCCATCCCATTAGGTGGCTGATACCTGTATTTTCAACCCACGGGTCATCCGAGCACCCGGCCCAGTCCATCTCGGTGAATAGTCCAAATAGAAGAGAGGGAGTCCTAACGCGAACGTTTTACATATATCAAAATGGCACGATAATTTCAAAAGAGCAGTAGTAGCACACACGCACACTAGAATCCCCTGGCTTCTTGAACGTAGTCCATAAGACACTTCCGTGAGAGTTGGTCACACTGGTCGGTCCCTAAGCGCTCGTCTCTCGTCATCTCCCGGCGGTCGATACATCTTGCGATGGTCGTGGCCGGAACAATCGATACAGGCGATGTTGCTTTCATAAATGCGTAATTCCACAAGTTTATTTTTGAGGTTAGGGAACACTAAATTCCAGAACCAGTGCACATCAGGTCCGGAGTTATACCTCGCATGTTTTGACTGCGAGTGCGATGTTATATCCTGGAAGATTTCGTCGACAAGGTGTTCACAGTCCAAATTTGCAACTGTCGGCATAGGCCACAATGTTCTTCAGAGATTTTGGTAAGTGAAGGAAATAATGAAGCGTTCGCTCCAACTGGAAATACAGGGATGGGTAAATTTTGGCAGGAATTGAATATCTTAGGTTAGGTATATTTTTATGTCAGCTAAGTGGCGTGAAACACGTCACAATTTCTCATCATTATGGGCATGAAAATTCAATTCGTGGAACAATGTTACAATATTGAGCACATACGTTTCCCAGCACTCCATCCCCAGGACCTGTGCAAGTTAAGGATATTTGAACTGCACGCTTTTATGATCATGGAAGGTCTATTAATTAATTTCCTGCACACTATTTATTGCCGGCCCCGTGGTGTTGGGGTAGCGCGCCTGCCTCTCACCCGGAGGCCCCGGGTTCGATCCCCGGCTCCGTCAGGGATTTTAAAAAACTGACGTGAGGGTTGGAACGGGGTGCACTCAGCCTCGTGAGGACAATTGAGTAGCTGTCTGACTGTGAGACAGTGCCCCGGTCACGAAAACCGAGATTAACGGCCGAGGGGACCCGACGCGCTGACCACGCGTCACCCCAAAATCTGCAGGCCAATTGGCTGGGCAGCGGTCGCTTGGTAGGCCTAGGCTCTTCAAGGGCTGTAGTGCCACGGAGTTAGGTTAGTTAGCACACTATTTATTAGGAAATGTCTGAGTGATGTCATAATTGTGTGCATATCATGGTTGGCCTCTCATGTCGTGATTGCATGCACAAAATGTAAGACATGCTAAATTTTTCTGTTAAATGGAGATTGTTTACTTTTTTTGCAGGATTATGGTAGTAAAAGTATCTAATTTAAATCTATAACAAGTTTTATGTGTTTCTTTATACCTGCACATGCTCGGGACTAAACTTCCCAGCGTTAGTTACCATATGGTAACGCTAGGCGGATCCATGGTTAGTGATAAAACAATAAATTTTCTCAAGGTCATTTGTATGAAATGAGTTAGAATATATTTCATGTACTTTTTTTTTTTTTTTTTACAGTGCAAGCTTTGCTAATATATATTTTATGTCACTGTAACATATTTTTTTATGCCAGTACTGTATTCCAGACCATAACTTTGCCAAGATATCTGGTTGTATGCAATGCTTCAGAAAATACAATACGAGAATTATTTCGTTTATTTCAGAAGTCTAACCTTGGCAGAAATATGGAGGAAGTGGAAGGTGGAAAAGAACGTCGACACGATTTATTGAGCCACTAGAGACTAGCATTCTTTCTAATGAAGACTTAGTTGATGAGGACGATGGCAGGTGGACTAGTAGGCAATGTAAACCACCAACAGTTAGCTGCAGGTCCTGAAGTTGTTTTTTCGAACGGTTGAGGACAACACTGCTACAGCATATATCGGCTTTCTCATACTGTACCTATTCCGAAATTCATGGGAGAAATGGATCTTAAGGATGAAAATGTGAAGCGGTGTCAATAAGAAGCAAAAACTCGTGATGGGTCATATTTTCTTGGCTTCTTGAGAAGAGTCGCCAAAATGCATGATACCTCAGTACTGTCACAACCAAGGACAACTCGATAGGAATTCGAGATGGAAGTGGTGAAATCGTACGGCGTAGAACCACAAGGAGTTGGGTGCCTGTCAACTGCCCTTGAAGGAGAGAGGAGAGGGCTGCCATATGATGGACGCAATCATCTGGTCATCAATATTCCAGGAGCGGAGGCAGTGTGCCAGTAAATTGTGTGGTGGCAGTGTCTGCACTGCATGATGTAAAAGTGACTTGGGACTGTGCATTCTTGGCATTCCACTGCAAAGTAATTATTCAGGCATTCCCTTGATTCCATGATTGAAAGTCTCAAAATACTTTCTCAGTGCTTTTTATAGTGTAATATTATCAATATAAGTATTTAGCAACCAATATGAAATTGTTACAGTATTATATTAATAAGTCACATCCTAAATAGGCTGCAAGGGTTTTGAAAACACAAGCGCCTAACATTACATATATGTAACGCCCTGTATTTCCGGAACTTACGATGCCACCTTCAAAAAATTAGCTTTGAGTATCTTAATAATTTCCTATAATATGACTTCTTCGAATTAAATTAATAAAATCATAAATATTCTAAAAAGTAATAAGTAAATATAATATATTCTTATAACCTCCGTCAATCAATACAAAAAATTACGCGTTATAAACGCACTACTGGTGGGACATGTTTCGAACCATATTACGGTTCTTCCTCTGCCACTTCAATACAATGATTAGATACATTACACACAGAAAACACTGGACAAGATAAAAAACATCAATCACAAAACTCAGTCACTCATGCAAAACACATTAATATCTGATCGATTCAAACACTCTCCATCATATAAAATGTCATTAAAACAATTTAGTCCATATCTTCTTGTTCATTTCAGACTTGCTGTCTTGTTGTCAATTTCGACATTCTTCGTTAACGCGTAATTTTTTGTATTGATTGACGGAGGTTATTTGAATATATTATATTAAAACGTATCAATACAGACCAAAAAATGGCAATGAATATTCCCAAGGGTTAAGGAAAATCTCATGGGCATTCCTGTTTCCCAGGAAGCAGTGACATCTGGTAAACTTACTTTACAGTTGAGTGAAAATGAATTCTTTGTGACAACTATTATATTATGACAAGCCACTACAGTAGATTAATCAATCCTCTTTTGTCACTAGTTGATACTGTATTGATGTGCCTGACTAAATTCAATTTACCGGTAATTAAGATATTAGGCTGCCTCTTTTCTGACTCTGGGCTAATGAGAATTACATTTGTGAATAAAGATCATCATTGTCTAGCACTGATAGTTGTTGTTGTTTTGTTGTTTTTTTTTTTTCTTTCTTCTTCTTATCTTCAACCTGTACTAATGTATTGCAGGCATGGTAGCGAGCCTGCTGTACGTCTTACCTACAACGACAGGGGATCAACCAGTGCAACCATCTCTCTTGGCGTAGGAGATGAAGTGAGTCGAGAGCTACATCCAGAGCCACCATTGCCTGAGACTAATGTTGGTATCAATGACTCAGGTAGGCATAATAATTCAACTTATTTTTTTATCTATACTGGGTGCATAAAGTATTATCAAGCAGCCAGGAAATTATGATTCCCCTGGTCAGCAAGTGCCAAAAGATGATGATGATGATGATGATTGTTGTTTAAAGGGGCCTAACATCTAGGTTATCGGCCCCTAATGGTTGAGGTGATCGTGAAGATGATAATGAAATGTAAACTATAACTAAAACTATCTACTAACTTATATACTAGAAGAAGAAATGGAAAACAAAAGGAGAAGGCAAATAAAGGACAGGAGGAAAATAAATGCCCTCAACCCTCGAAGAATGCGAATTGACAGACTTGGAAGGAAGGAGAGCCATGAAAGACAGATAAGAAAGTGAAAGAGGAGAGGGTCCGTCCCACAGGTAATGGATAAAAGGGGGAAAACCGCACCCAGCTCAGGAATCCCTCGGCGTCGCCAACTCCCAAACTCACCAGTCGTGAGCCCCTGAAGGGGTAGCAATATCCCGGGTGCACCAGAAGTGGTGGGGCTACATACACCCGCCTCCTTGAGGGCCTTGAGCAGAAGGCAGGAGATGACAGGAAAAGAAAAATAAGACTGACCCCTCGCAGAAGGAGGGTATCAGAAAAGATGATACAAGGGCCAATTAAGGCGGGAAAGGAAGAGACTCCCTATGCCTCGGATACCCTAATACCGTTGGGGTCGGCAGAGAACAAGAGTTGACCAAGGGTGGCCGACAGGAAAGATAACAGAGAGTAGCCCGGCACAAGTAAGTGGAAGCAATGCCGGACTCAGCTGGGGTCCCATGGTCGCCAGTCCACGTCCCACTAGATGTGAGCCCCTGGGGGGAGTGCAAAAAAAGACTTGAGAAATGGATAGTTAAGGAGAAAACAGGAGAAGTACATCACATTAGGCAACATTGCTTGCAAGCCTGCTACTGTGCACAAGCCCAGGAGCCAGGTAACAGTAACTGGTTCCATGTCTAAACATCAACAAATCTGAGATACGTAAACAAAGATTACACATAACTAACATCTAGCCAGCTGGTATCCAGGTGAAGATCCCTGGCCAGTCTTGTGAAAGAGGAGGGGACCTGCCAACTGGTTTCTGTCCACTAACCAGGGAAGTCTCTGAACCGGGGAATCACGCATCCTGCTGGAATTTTCAGATACGTTGCGTGAGCCCAACTAGGCAGAACCGTGAAGAAAAATCTTTCGGAAATTAACTTCCCCTTGTACTAGATGACAAAATAAGATTTCCAGATTTAAATTGGCGCGCCAGCGGCGTGAACTTCATTGGCTGCGTCAGAGGTTGCTTCCCAACCGTACTATGGCTTACGGTGTACAATCACCGAATGAGAGGCAACAGACGGTGAGTGTCCCATGCATTGCATGATGAATGGTAACATTGGAAAAGTTATGTTAACAGGAGGAAAAGTATGGAAAATGTATGGAAAGGTCTCTCAGCATTCAAGAACAGGACCTATTGGACAGTTTGGATGGTATGTTGATGGTTTTGTGCCTATCTCGTTTTCTGGCATTCGTCTCTTGTAACAAATGTGTTTATTTGTTGTGCTTATTGATATTTACAGGTATCATAACTGGTTGTATAGAAAACAGTACTATGAACGTGGACACCTATATATTGTAAAGATGCAGCATTAATGTCCCATGCCGCAGCGCAGCTTGTGAGCGCGAGTACGGAAGGGCAGTCGTTTCGAACGTGATCTTTTGAGCCACCAATCAAGCGTGAGGCACACTCCCTCTTGACCAGCGCGCACAGTTCAAAATTGTTGTATTTACTGCTGTCTACGGTGGGTAGGAGTTAATTTCCGAAAAAAAAATCTTCACGGTTCTGCCTAGTTGGGCTCACGCAACGTATCTGCTAAGTTCCAGCAGGATCCGCGATTCCCTGGTTCACAGACTTCCCTTGTAAGTTTTATTCTACAGGATGACACATAGGAACCGGATGTTTTTGAAATGAACCGTACTCGGTTGATTTGCAAGAAGAACTGATTTTATTGTTACCACATTTAAGAATACGTTCTACCATTTCATTTACCATTTTCAAGTGTGAAAGATAATGTCACTCAGGTGGCGGCCATCCGTTTGAATACAAGTTTCAAGTCGTCGTGAGAATGCATTCATAACTATGCGGAACACCGCTTGGTCAATCGCACGCACCTCTTCTGTAATGGCATCTTTCAGTGCCATTATTGTATGACATTAGTGGACATAGGCACGTTCCTTTAGGCATCCCCACAGGCAAAAATAGCAACAGGATAAGTCGGGGGATCTTGGCGACCAAGGGATTCAAACGGATGGATGCCACCTGAGTGACATTATCTTTCACACCTAAAAATGGTAAATGAAATGGTGGAAGGTATTATTAAATGTGATAACAATAAAATCAGTTTTCCTTGCAAATCAACCGAGTACTGTTCATTTCAAAAACATCCGGTTCCTATTTGTCACCCTGTATTTGATCCACCTAGTTCAATACCTTCAATACTTTCAATAAGCAACCGAATTTGCTTACTAATGTGATAAGCAACCAGAAATTTTCAAATATTCATACTAAAGGTGATACTATTTCTCTCTCATAGTTGTCAACATTGAATGTGGTCTTTTGCACACAAATCCTTGCATATACGAGGGCTGATTTTTAGCCTACTTTTCACATTTTGCAAAAATGAGGAAAAAGTAGATTTATGAGATCGATCCGGGCAAATGTATGTATGTATTGTGACCGAAATCGCATTTTGAGTTACGCTCATTAATACGTCAGAACAGCGGGATCATAGGCTCGTGACTGGACAAGTGCATAATGAACTTGAGAGCGAGTCTTATAGCCTAGCAGCAGCCTGGCTGGACACAGCAAGGAGATGCCGGTCTTTCTAACATATGAAATATACTCTTTATACAACGCATCATTGATTTCAGCTTTACCTTCATACATTGGCAGAATATGTATAATAGAAGATACCAATCGACTAACGGCTGAATATTATTTAAATATCACCTGTGTAATACTGCATGTTGAGTTACGTCGTAATACGTCACAGGAGGGGGAGGTCCGATTCACCCCTGACTACACCACATGATAACAGGAGGGGAGAGCTCGTCACCTGTACTTTGCAGCGCATCGCTGGCTTTCATTCGGAGAGAGTTCACGCTGAAAAACACATAGCCTATTTTCAACCGAGGTGATGGTTTTTCAAAATCGCACGGCATCAGATTGCTTAAGTGAACATGTGTTCGATTGAAATAAACGCTCAAACGGTCTAGTGTTTGAAACTAGCGATAAATTCAGTGATTTTCGTGTGAGTGTATCGGAGATTTATGTGAGTAGTACAATTCCTTACATTATCACACAACACGAGGAACAATTACAGCTTCATGTTGAAACCGTAATGAACACTACAAACCAATACATGCAAACGCACTCATACTAGGTGAAGTCCTAGGTTTGACACAAGAAGTTATTACTGCAATATTCACATTCAAATAAACATTGAGGAGCAGAACACGATTAATATAAACTGAATTTCAAGACTATTAAAGATGTGCATTATTCAGAAAGCAGTGGCAAACAGTCAAATTGTATTTGAGGAACCTGAATTATCCAGAATGCTCTTTATACACAATAAACTTTTCTTCGTGGGATCTTATGATAGCTTTTACACAATCAAGATGACATCAGCTTAGACAATTTGAGGGGAAACTTATAGGCTTTGATGAACACCGAGATCAGCAGACACACCAACTTATAGTCAGCACGATGATGTTGGGGTTTTCCAATTTCATTAAACGGAGGTCTATCAAGTTCAAGACATCTTTCGTCATTGGTGGACTTCACTCCATGTGCAAGGGCAGTGAAACATTACATCCATAATACACCATGACAACCAACACCATGAAACATGATTGATTTTATTTCCTGATGACTGTTATATTTACTCCTGATTTTTCGAACATAAAAGAGCTACCTTAAGAGTTAGTCATTGCTATTAGTGTTTCACAAATTTTTCTTATAGAGATAATAACTTAATAATTATTTAATTCTTTGATAAATTAAATTAATTTAAATATTTTTTTTATAATAATAATTCTTTTTGTTTAAGAATATTTTCCCACGATCGTTTGAATGCGATTGTCAGCGACATTTCCCGATCTTTGACAGCAATGGTTGATAAAGTTAATAATTGGATTCATTATGATGAATTATAATAATAATATCTAACTTATTTAAGTAAAGGTGACATTCATATTTATTAATTAATGGTTGATTATCAACGATAATAATCACATTTGTGTGGCAATTTATGACAGCAATTTGAAGAATTATTGCAGATAATAATTTATTGATTTCCTATTGATTAACTGAGCATTGGAAGATTCTGAATTAATGATTCGATTAATTTTTATGTTATAACAAGCTAGTTCTCTTCTGATATTTTTACGCAGCAGCCTATTTATACATGAATGCATGTTATTTAATTTATGTTTTGGACACTTCTTATGTAAGTGGTCCAATAGTTGCAACATTTGAATGCGAGTCAGGTGGCCCATTCAATAATTATGATAGAAATACTGTACTTCACATTTGTAGGCAGTGAAAATATGTATTTCACGATTGATTTTTGTGATTAGAAGAATTCTAGGAGGTGTCTGTGAACACAATCCTGAGATTATTATTGCGATAAGCATATTTAATCAATGCGATGAATAATAATAATAATATATATATTAAAGGCTGTAACCGAGCGTGGTTATTACACCAATCCCAAAAATTTGAAACATCTTTTCAAAATTTAGTTACACAACGAAAAGAAACAACTAAAACTTTAAGAAGAATAAAACGGCAATATCATACTGACACCCTACAAACAATTGAAGAGGAATTCAAAATTTCACAATCGCGGAATTATTACAAAATCTTTAAACAACATCTGAAAAAATATGAAGCACCTACCTTATTGTTAAAAGATGAAAATGGTAAATTGGCCCACAACAACCAGGATAATGCACAAATTATGGCTAAGTATTTTAAGACACTCCTAAACTGTGAAGAACCCATAGAATTTCTCCAATTGGATGTTGACACTCCAATAACAACACCACCGGAGAACATTAACCCGCCCACATTAGAAGACGTTTACATAGCACTGAATGAGATGAAGAATTTCAAAGCCCCTGGAGAAGACCATACTTTTGCAGAGATTTGGAAGTATGCTGGAAATTCGGCAAAAATCGCTCTTCACCAACAACTAGTCAACATCTGGATTACAGGAAAATTCCATGAACATTGGAGATCAGCTATCATCCATCCACTACATAAAAAAGGGGATAAGACAGACTCTAACAATTACCGAGGGATTTCACTCCTGGATGTTACCTATAAAAAATTTTCTCGAATTCTTCTCAATAGAATTAAAGTACAACTTCAAAATGAATTAGGAGAATATCAAGGAGGTTTCAGGCCCTGGAGAAGTTGCCCAGATCAAATTATGAGCCTAAAATTGATAATGGATTATAATAGAAAAAGGAATAGAGATATGGTGATAACATTTATCGACTTTAAAAAAGCATATGATTGTATTCATAGAGAATCTTTATTAAAAATTCTAAGACACATGGGATTACACCCCAAATTGACAAATCTCATAAAACTAACTCTTACAGGCACCAAATCAAAAGTTAAATTCAGAGGTGAATTCTCTGACCCATTTGAGGTCACAACCGGTTTACGACAGGGTGATGGCTTATCACCATTACTATTTAATTGTGCATTGGAAATGGTAATGCGAGAATGGTCTAAGAAATGCCCTCCAAATATAAAAATAGGGAGAAAAATTCAAACAAACTGTCTTGGTTTTGCAGACGACATGGCATTATTGGCGAAAGATTTAGAGGAAGCCAAAACACAGATATCAGAGCTTCAGACAATTGCAAATAAAATTGGCCTTAAGATATCATTCGAAAAAACAGAAATCATGCCACAAAAACCAACACCATTAAAGGAAATACAAATTAATGATACAAAAATTAAAATTGTAACACGATTCAAATATCTAGGAGAGCTAATAACAAACAATTTAAATGAGAAAGCGTCAATTCAAATAAGAACCAACAAGTTATCTAGGGCACAAAAATTAACATGCTTATCAATTAATGCAAAAATTAAACATTACAATACAGTCATAAAACCGGAAGCCACATATGCAGCAGAAACATTATTCCATCTAAATGAACATTCTAAAACCGACAGATTACAGAAGATCGAAAGGCGAATTGGAAGAACTTGTATCAATAAAGGATATAAAAAAGATGGGCAATGGCGAATAATACCTAACAATATGGTCTATAACAACCTAGAACCCATTACTGATACCATGCGAAAGAAAAGACTAGGATTCTTTGGGCACATCATGAGAATGCCAGATTCACGTCTTCTAAAACAACTAGTGCAGTACAATCTTGCTTCAAAAAACACAACAACTGGATGCCGATGGTTAAAAGAAATCAGAGAGGACTTAAAAGAAATTGGCCTAACAACAGAAGATGCTGCAAATAAGAAAAGTTTAACTACAGCACTTAAAAATATGACGTTTCATTTTCCACTCACAAAGAAGAATATTCCTACAAGAATATTTTCCGCCGAAGAACGGGCAAGACGTTCAATACACATGAAGAAGTACTGGGAGGACCGCAAGGCTCGTACAGTTCCTACAAGTCGACGAACTAATGGTTGGGTAAAGTGATCCTTTGTGGTCTCAAAAGAAGAAGAAAGGCTGTAAAATAATGGATATTGATATAAGAGCTTATAGAGATATTAACAATAACTAAGAATCTTCTTTATTCGATCTTCTCTTCAAAAGGAAAACATTTAAATGATGTAATCTATAACCTATTAATGAATGAATTTTGCCATATTAATTAATCAATGCATCACCCTCATAATAATAATATATGGAAGATATTCTAATAATATATGGATTATAATTTATTGGAACTGAATTGTGGAATTTAACAACAATTAGCAGGTTGATGGAATATAATTGGAGATTGGAATAATTATTAATGAACATTAGTTACTACATGAAAGATATTGGACATTACATGAACAGTTTCCACACCAATGTCGAATGCTCAATGTAAATAATATTTGCTAATTAATTCTATTTTTATTGCAATTTAAATTAAATCACGATTTATCATTGTTAGATAATATTCTCGTAATTGATTGACTTTTTTCCTTAAAATATGTTAGTTTAAATGTGTGATAAGTTAGATTTTTGAGGGGAATGTGAAGTTACAATTTACAACTTATTTCAATTTTATTCCAAGCTGAAACAGTGACAGTGAAGTGCAACGATTTTATTTTATTTACCATTCAGCTAAACCAACGAACACTGGAACTTTATTTCATTTCGCATTACCCCCAAGTGCAATAGGAAAGTCGAATTGGCAGTTTAGGACTTTTGGATCTACGATCCCAACATAAGATTGGACCAATTCGATTTTTAGGAGGGTATATCTATTTGTGTTCGTCTGCTCTTAAATAAAGAGAGACCACTTTATCTTAGTTATCTTAAATTATTCCTGCAGCTTGTTCCATTTCCTGACTGAGTGATACTATCCTATTTTATTTAGAGAGATATATATCTGAGGCAACCTTTCTCACCTATCCCGTTAAACGACCCGAGACATTAGATCTCTTGCCTGCCCGTGTTTGCAGTTGATGTTTTGGTAGTTTTTCCAGATATATATTTCAGAGACTCCTAATTTGTTTTGTTACGACCATGTACCATTTCTTGGACATCACGTTTGATTTCCGGTCCGACGTGAGGTCTGGGAAACGGGTAATGTATGTATGTATGTATGTATGTATGTATGTCTGACTGTCTGTCCTGTCTGTCTGTCTGTCTGTCTGTCTGCCGGTGTGTGTGTGTCCCCCTATCAACTCCTAAACGGCTGCAGCAATCGAAGCCAAATTTGGTATTAGTAAAGATCTATACCTGAATATCTCAAGCCTATATTTGATAATGATGGCAGTGCTACAGACTGCTGGAAAACAGCAATTGAAATTTGAGCTCCATGTTGTATATCTTGGAAGGAGTGTATGAGAGCTATTCCCCAATTGGCACACATATAGATAAAAAATATTCCAGTTAAATTTCCAGGAGGCCATACATGGCAGTGTTGCCAAAATTATTCTAAGACTGCTTATAAGTCCAATTTTTAAATGCATATAACTTCTACACTATCAATTGTATTTCAACCCAATTTTGTATGTACTATGTGTACATAAACAGATATGACTGAGCGTATTCTTATGAGCCAAAAGTGCTGCCAACTGTGAATAAATGCTCTCTCTATGTTTTAACCAAATACCAATACATCATAAAGTATGCAAGCTGACAGCTTTAAACTATGCACACGTATAGTACCTGACATTTTAGATTAATATGGAGTAACTAATATACGTCAGTGCTACCAACATGATTCTAAGCCAGCTGATAGGACCAATATTTAAATGCATTTAACTTCTATAGTATCAATTGGATTTCAACCAAATTTTGTATGTGATATATGTACCATAACAGTTATGACTGGGCATATTCTTAAGAGCAACCAGGGTGCCAACTGTTAATAATTGCTGTCTCTATGTTTTAACCCTAATATCAATATATCAGAAAATATGCAAGTCAACAGCTCTAAGCTTTGCACACGTATAGTACCTGACATTCTAGATTAATTTGGAGTAACTAATGACCTCTTTCTCTCGAGAAAATCCCTCTGATGTTTATAGAGATAAACACAAGTGGTCTTGAAAAAGACCTTTCGGAATTGAGTTGCAAAGTGATCTGGTGATAATCCAAAACTGGACAGTTAGAAATGGCATGGAGATAAATGTTATTAAATTATCAAGATGTTAGGTTTATAAATAAAAGGAATCAAATTTCTTATATGCTTATTCAGTTTATCGTGAACGTGACAAACCAACCCTCAGTGCACCCTTGCCTTCTACATTTTAAAAATCCTAGTTTTTTTCCCCATAAATCATAATCCAAGGTTGTTTTGAAAATGGGTGGGTGGCATTCGTCCTTGCATACCTACGATCTTCCGGGGTCCAGTTATAAGGTTCCTTTTTTATTATTATTTTTTAAGAACAACATTTGCTCTTCATATGTCCATGTAGACCTAATGTTTACTTATTTTCATTATCTCTGAACAAATTCATGATGAAATACTCGTATTTTTTTCTTCATGTCGTTTACTCCTGTCCTTTATTTGTTTTATCCTTCATTTGTTTACCATTTCTTCTTCTAGTTAGTAAGTTTGTAGTTAGTATTAGTTATAGTTTTCATTCTCATATCACCTTTCATTATCACCCACTATGCTTGGTTTTTAATGCGGTAAAATATGGCATGAGAAATGAGAAATGTCTGCTTTGAGGTTTTGTGGGTATCTACCGACCTACCTAGAGATCTCGGGTTCGAATCCCGGCCGGGGTAGATATTTTTGCTATAATTATCATTTTAAATTTTGTAAATATTGTCAATTCAAATTACAGTACAGTAAGTATGTAGTTAGTTTTAGTTGTAAGTATGAAGTTAATTTGTTTATTAGATAGGCTATATGTCATTGTTCTATTAGACTGTGGTGTGTGAATGTGTCTGGTGAGGGTGCATGTGAGTGGGCCTGGTGACAGACTGTTTTAGTGGTAGTATTTGTTTGTTGGTGAAACTTTAGTATTTTTTTTGTTAGTAGAATTTTGGTATTTAATTGTTAGTAGAAGGTTACTATTTTGTAGTAGAATTGCTCTTTACTTATTTTGAAAGGGAGTAGCAGCCTTTCAGAATAAATCAATTCTTTACTAGTCTAATAGACGGTTAAGATATTGATAATATAAGCCAACTAATGGCTACACTGCGTTCTGCTGCACGGCTGAAAGCAACGGGAAACTACAGCCGTAATGCTATTCCCGAGGATATGCACCTCTCTATGCATAATTACATGTGATGATGGCCTCCTCCCTTGTAAAATTTCAATCCGGAGGTAAACTAGTCCCCCGTTCGGATCTCCGGGTGGGGACTACTCGAGAGGGGGTTAACATCACAGAAGTGACAAAGAGGAAATCTGACATTCTACGGATCGGAGCGTGGAATGTTAGAAGTCTGCTAGGAAGTGGAAGGTTAGAAAACTTAGAAAGGGAAATGGATAGGTTGAGGTTGGATTTGGTTGGGATTAGTGAAATGCGCTGGCAGGAAGAGCAGGACTTTTGGTCAGGAGACTATAGGGTCATTAGCACTAAATCAAACAATGGCCAAGCAGGGGTTGGTCTCATATTGAGTAGGAAACTTGGCCAGCGGGTGGAATATTATGAGCAATACAGTGAACGGATTATTGTAGCAAAAATCAATACTAAACCTACGTGCACCACAGTGGTACAAGTCTATATGCCAACCAGTCAAGCTGATGATGAGGATGTTGAAAAGGTCTACGAAGAAATAGATGACATTCTGAGGTATATCAAAGGTGATGAAAATGTTATAGTAATGGGAGATTGGAATGCTGTGGTAGGAAAAGGGAGAGAAGGGAAGATAGTAGGAGATTTCGGATTAGGTGAAAGGAATGATCGAGGAAGCAGGCTGATGGAATTCTGCACCGAACATGAGTTGGTCATAGCTAACACCTTATTCAATAACCACAATAGAAGAATATACACATGGATGAGACCAGGAGCTACAGGGCGTTACCAAATCGACTTCATTATGGTCAAGCAGAGGTTTCGAAACCAGATTTTGGATTGTAAAACATATCCTGGTGCTGACATAAACTCTGACCATAATCTGGTTGTAATGAAATGCAGATTAAAGTTGAAGAAACTGAAGAAAAGTCAAAAGCCAAAAAGGTGGGCAATAGACAGACTGAAAGTAAAGGATGTAAACAAAAGATTCAAGAAGAGTATAAAGGAAGGACTAATCAAAACCCCTAAACAAACTTCAATTGCAGACGAATGGGCACTTTTGAAGAATGAAATAACAAAATCCGCAGAAGAAAACATTGGTAGGAAAGAAAGAATAGGTAGAAAACCGTGGATCACTCAGGATATACTAGAATTGATGGATGAAAGGCGGAAACACAAGAATCTAAGAGATGAAAAGGGGAAAGCAGAATACAGACGTCTGAGAAATGAGGTTAACAAGAAGTGCAAGGAAGCGAAAGAAGAATGGTTGAAAGAAAAATGTGCAGGTATAGAAAATTGTCTGAAATTAGGAAAAGTAGACACAGCTTATCGAAGGATTAAGAATACTTTTGGGGAAAAGAAGACCAAGTGCTGTAATATTAAGGACACAAATGGAAAGCCTCTGACAGATAGGGAAGAAAAGGTTGAGAGATGGAAAGCTTACATAGAGTGTTTGTATAAGGGAAAAGAGATTGAGAATCATGTAATGGAAAGGGAGGAGGAAATTGATGAGGATGCAAAAGGAGATTTAATATTGAGATCAGAATTTGACAGAGCATTAGAGGACTTAGGCAGGAACAAAGCACCAGGCATAGATGATATACCGATTGAGTTGCTACGCTGCATGGGAGATGAAGGTCTGATCAGGTTATTTCACTTGGTGTGTAGGATTTATGAGACAGGTGAGGTACCCCCTGATTTCAAGAAGAATGTTATCATCCCTATACCAAAGAAAGTGGGAGCTGACAGATGTGAAGATTACCGTACAATCAGCTTGATTACTCATGCTTCAAAGATCCTGTCTAGAATAATTTACAAAAGGATTGAAAGCCAGATAGAAACGGAGTTGGGTGAAGACCAGTTTGGTTTCAGGAGAAATGTAGGAACAAGGGAAGCTGTACTAAGTCTTAGGCTGATTTTGGAAGGTAGAATAAGGAAAGATAAGAGAACGTTCATGGCATTTGTAGACTTAGAAAAGGCTTTTGATAACGTTGATTGGAGTAAATTGTTTGACATTTTGAAATCTACTGGAATAAAGTACAGGGATAGGAGGGTGATATACAATCTATACAGAAACCAGACAGCAGTCATTCGAGCTGAAGGACATGAGAGAGAAGCTGGTATTCAGAAAGGTGTAAGGCAAGGCTGCAACTTATCACCCATACTTTTCAATCTTTACATTGAACAAGCAATGAAGGAAATAGGAGAAAAATTTAAAGTGGGAGTGAAGATTCAAGGAGAAATAATTTCAACTCTGAGATTTGCTGATGACATCGTCATCTTGGCCGACAAGCCTGAGGATTTGAATGAGTTTTTGAATGGTATGGATTCCGTCTTACGGAAGGAATTCATGATGAAAATTAATAAATGTAAAACAAAAATACTGGAATGCAGCCGAAATAAATCAGAAACCTGTATGGAGATCAAATTGGCAGGTGAAAAGCTGAAGGAAGTAGGAGACTTCTGTTACTTAGGAAGCAGAATAACCAGTGATGGACGAAGCAAAGAGGATATAAAAAGTAGGTTGGCTCAGGCAAGGAAAGCCTTTCTACAAAAAATGAATCTGTTGACATCGAATATAGATTTAGGTATTAGGAAGTCATTTTTGAAAGCCTTTGTCTGGAGCGTGGCACTCTATGGAAGTGAAACTTGGACTATTGGTGCAGCAGAAAAGAGGAGAATTGAAGCATTTGAAATGTGGTGTTACAGGAGAATGATGAAGATCAGATGGGTAGATAGGGTTACAAACGAAGAGGTATTAAGGCGAGTGGGAGAGGAGAGATGTTTCTGGCGACTGCTAATGAAGAGAAGAGATAGGTTGATAGGACACATACTAAGACACCCAGGAATAGCAAGCTTAGTTATGGAAGGAAGGGTCGAGGACAAGAACTGTAGGGGTAGACCAAGGTTAGAATATGTTAAACAGGTTGCCTCGGATATAGGGTGTGGTAGCTATGTAGAGATGAAACGATTAGCTCAGGACAGGGAGGCATGGAGAGCTGCATCAAACCAGTCAAAAGACTGAAGACTCAAACAACAAACAACAACAACTAATGTATGTCAGTGCTGCCAACATGATTCTAAGCCTGCTGATAAGTCCTATATTAAAATGCATATAACTTCTATACTAACAAATGGATTTCATCCAAAATTGGTACAACAAGAGATCATAATATTTCAGATTATTTCTGACCAGCACATGCATCACATTGTTACCAACATGATTTTACGTGCGCTGATAGATCCAATGGCTAATTGCATGTAACGTCCATGCTATCCATTGGACATCAACCAAATTTTTTATTCTGTACCTTAAGAGATGGAACTAAGAATATATTCAGTCATTACGGAGATAGAGACACTGCTGTGTATGTGGGGCTTGCCCTTTCTCTATCTGCCGTCCATAAACTGTAGGCACAATTTTTGGTAAATAATAATAAATCTACACCTTTTCTCCGATCAGAACCAAAAATCGTATTCTTACCCTTTGGTACCCTGCGAGTAACACTGTCTGCTTGAAATTGCGGACAGACCACTCCATTCCCTGCATTTAGGCCCTTTGGCACAAATCTACACCGTTTCACCGATCAGAACCAAAATGTGTATACTTACCCATGGAACCCTGCGAGTAACACCGTCTGCTTGAAATCGCGGACAGACCACTCCATTCCCTGCATTTAGGCCCTTTGGCCCAAATCTACACTGTTTCACCGATCTCGACCAAAATTTGTATATTTACCCTTTGGAACACTGCGACTAACACGGTCTGCTTGAAATTGCAGAGAGGCTACTCCATCCCCTGCATTTAGGCCCTTCGGATACTTACCCTTTGGTACCCTGCGACTAACACTGTCTGCTTGAAATTGCGGACAAACCACTCCGTTCCCTGCATTTAGGCCCCTTGGCCCAAAACTACACAGTTTGACCGATCTCGACCAAAATTTGTATATTTACCCTTTGGAACACTGCGACTAACTCTGTCTGCTTGAAATTGCGGAGAGGCTACTCCATCCCCTGCATTTAGGCCGTTTGGCACAAATCTACACCGTTTCACCGAACTGACCCAAATTTTACATACGGGTACTTACCCTTTGGAACCCGACAAGTAACACTGTTCACTTTAAATTTCGGACAGACCACACTTTTCCCTGATTTTTGGCCCTTTGGCACAAAACTACACACCGTTTCACCGATCTCAACCAGATTTTACATAATTACCCCTTTGGAACTCCACGAGTAACACTGTCCACTCAAAATTTTGGACAGACCACTCCATTCCCCGCATTTAGGCCCTTTGGCACAGATCTACATCGTTCACCGATCGAAAACAAAACGTGTATACTTACCCTTTGGAACCCGATGAGTAACACTGTCCACTTGAAATTTCGGACAGACCCCTCCATTCCCTGCATTTAGGCCCTTTGGCACATATCTACATCGTTTCACCGATCTGAACCTAAATTTGTATACTTACCCTTTGGAACGAGACAAGTTACACTGTCCACTTAAAACTTTGGACAGGCTGCACTGTTCCCTGCATTTAAGCCCTTTGCCAAAAATCTACCCTATTTCACCGATCTGAACCAAATTTTACATACTTACCCTTTGGAACCCGACGTGTAACACTGTCTAAATGAAATTTCGGATAGACCATTCCATTTACTGCATTTAGGCTCTTTGGCAAAAATCTACATAGTTTCACCCATCTCAACCAATCTTTATGTAAGTTACTTTCCCTTTGGAACCCGACGAGTAACACTGTCTGCTTGAACTTTCGGACAGAGAACTCCATTCCCTGTATTTAGACCCTTTGGCACAAATCTACATCGTTTCACCAATCTGGACCAAAATTTGTATACTTACTCTTTGGAACCCAACGAGTATCACTGTCCACTTTAAATTTCGGACAGACCACCCCTTTCCCTGCATTTAGGCCCTTTGGGACAAATCTACACCGTTTCACTGATCTGAACCAAATTGTTTATATTTACCCTTTGGAAATACAATTTTCATAAGAAAATATGCATTGTCCGTTGAGCCATAATATATTTAAACACAAATAGTGCTAAATGTTCCGGCATAACTCAACAAGATGACAGTGTTTCGCCCCGGTGTGCTATTGGGCTCTTCAGTTGGTTAAAGCACACCTCACCAAGACACTGTCTAGTGCACACTGGGAAGGCCATTGCAAGACGTATTTGATACATGTGTATCCGCGTCACGAGCAAGCCAGTGCACTATGGAAGTCGAAACTCCATTCCAAAGCAATTATAACCTTACCTTGGCATTGAATATACAATTTTCATAAGAAAATATGCATTGTCCGTTGAGCCATAATATATTTAAACACAAATAGTGCTAAATGTTCCGGCATATTTTCTTATGAAAATTGTATATTCAATGCCAAGGTAAGGTTATAATTGCTTTGGAATGGAGTTTCGACTCCCATAGTGCACTGGCTTGCTCGTGACGCGGATACACATGTATCAAATAAGTCTTGCAATGGCCTTCCCAGTGTGCACTAGACAGTGTCTTGGTGAGGTGTGCTTTAACCAACTGAAGAGCCCAATAGCACACCGGGGCGAAACACTGTCATCTTGTTGAGTTATGCCGGAACATTTAGCACTATTTGTGTTTAAATATATTATGGCTCAACGGACAATGCATATTTTCTTATGAAAATTGTATATTCAATGCCAAGGTAAGGTTATAATTGCTTTGGAATGGAGTTTCAACTCCCATAGTGCACTGGCTTGCTTGTGACGCGGATACACATGTATCAAATACGTCTTGCAATGGCCTTCCCAGTGTGCACTAGACAGTGTCTTGGTGAGGTGAGCTTTAACCAACTGAAGAGCCCAATAGCACACCGGGGCGAAACACTGTCATCTTGTTGAGTTATGCCGGAACATTTAGCACTACTGGTGTTTAAATAAATACCCTTTGGAACCCGACGAGTAGCACTGTCGACATGAAATTTCGGACAGACCAATCTATTCCCTGCATTTAGGCCCTTTGGCACAAATCTACATGGTTTCTCCGATCTGAACCAAATTTTACATACTTACCCATTGGAACCCGATTAGTAACACTGTCCACTTGAAATTTCTGACATACCACTCCATTCCCTGCATTTAGCTCAGGAATCCCTCGGGGTTGCCAGCTTCCTAACTCACCAGCCATGAGCCCTTGAGGGTGTACCAGAAGTGGTGGGGCTACACACACCCTGCCTCTTTGAGGGCCTTGAGCAGAAGACAGGAGATATTATGAAATGGAAAAGAAGGCAGACCCCTCGAAGAATGAGGGCATCAGGAAAGATGAGACAACGGCCAGTTAAGGCGGGAAATTGAAAGACTCCCTAGCCCTCGGATACCCTATTACAGTCGGGGTCGGAAAAGTACAAGAGTTGACCAAGGCAGGCCGACAGGAAAGAGAACTGAAAGGAGCCCGGCACCAGGAAGTAGAAGCGATGCCAAACTCTGCTGGGGTACCGTGTTCGCCAACCCACATCCCACAAGTTGTGAGACCCGGGGGGATGGCAGTTGTGAGAATAGCTTGCCGATTCATTGCATGGTGACATGAGAGGACTTTCCAGAGTCCGCCGTGTTATCTGGTGTCTATGCTGATGCCAGTACAGGGCCGTTGCCCAAGCCACTGTGGTGTTGGGAAAGAGTGAGTGATTCCCCGGCCAATCTAAATAGGACGGGGAACCCCGAACGTGTCATCATATTTCGTCATCACCTGCGATCATCTCAGGTTCGTGCAGCTTGGACCCATATTCTTTGCCGAGCAGTACGCCATAAGCTCTTTCACTAGACGCATCGAGTACAGGCCTAAGCCAGAAAATAAGGTTGAGACTTTGGAAGACATCGAAGCTAGACATCTGAATTACCTATATCAGTTTTAAAATTACACCATGTTCGTTTAGTAGTAATTTTTTAATTACCTTATTATTATCATCATAAGTGCAAATGACCTAGATGTTACGCGCATCATACCACTAATCACCGCCGCATAAAGTCTTTCTTGACTGGGATTTTTAAAATATTTATTTTTATTACAGTACATTGTGTACATTATAAGTTGAAGTGTCAATTCAATACCGGTAGTAGTTTCCCTTATCATCCTCATCATAAGGGCAAATGACCTAGATGTTACGACCATTACACCATTAATCACCACTCACAATAAGCCTTCCTCGCCTGTGAATTTTGAAATATGTATTTCTATTATGGTAGTTTGTAAGTTTGACGTGTCAATTCAACGGAAGTTTTCATTATCATCCTTATCAAACAGGCAATTGACCTAGATATTATGCCCTCATTGTCTTTGGGGGCAAATTACCTAGATTTTAAGTCCATTATATTTCTAAGGAGACTTTGCGACATTATCATCATTCCACCGGGCGAAGCCGGGTACTACTACTAGTGTGGTATATTTTTAAGTCAATATGCAAATACCTAAATTTCTGAACAGCAATGGCTCATGGTTTCTATCTGTTGGCACCTAACCCTTGAAACATTGTTGCCAAACTGCTAACCTAGAACAGCAGTAACATGAATTTTTGAGAGAACCACTCGTACGAGGATCCACCCCAGACATCATTTCTTTAGTTTACGCTGCTACACAACGTAGAGTAAATACCAAGTAATAGGGTGTATAATTAGTCTCCTAGACATGTGTAAATAATGTAACAAAATCATTTTTTTTTCCACAAAACTTCTATACTTTTTTTACATCCTTCTGCACTTTCTAACTTGGGGATTCATATGTCACCGGCTGCCTGATCATACCCCACCCACTCTGTATAGGAAAATGCAACAAGGTGGACATGCAAACAATCGAGAAAAGAAGGATAGTAACATGTGAAAAGAACACAGTGACGGGCAGTTGTTGATGAAAGACAAAAACAATGTCCACAGCCAGACATATCTTCTTGTAGTCCACACTTATATAAGGTGTTCCATGAGAGAAGGGCAAGCCCACCGTGAGGTTTTTTTTTTTTTTTCTATTTACGCATGAGGTAGCTGCCTTTATGCTCTATAATGCAAGGATATGGAAACTGAAA
This sequence comes from Meconema thalassinum, assembly GCA_946902985.2. NCBI lineage: Eukaryota > Metazoa > Arthropoda > Insecta > Orthoptera > Tettigoniidae > Meconema > Meconema thalassinum. The sequence goes on from OX336396.1 coordinate 171,402,157, forward strand.
GAAAGAGAGAGAAGGGTCGAGTACCTCAAAATGGTAAAGGAAGGAATTCCAACGGATGAAGAAAGTGGGGTGGAAGAGGAATGAGCTAAATTTAAGAAGACACTAGTAGGTGCAGCAGAAGCAGTATGTGGGAGGACAAGTACAGTAGTAAGAAGAGGTGGAAGGAAACACCATGGTGGAATGAGAAGACAAAAGATATAGTAAGGGAAAAGAATAGAGCCTTTAGGAGGTGGTATCAAAATAGGACGGTAGAGACAAGGGAAGAGTACCAGGAAAGAAAGGAGGCAAAGAGAGTAGTGGCTGAGGAGAGAAGAAAGTGGATGGAAGAGTGGACAAAGATGATGGAGGATAGTGAAGGTACAAAAAAGGTTCTGTATGGGATGGTAAAAAATAAGAGGCGGAAGGATCCTACGGATTATGTTAGAATGGTGAACAAAAGGGGACAAGAGATAGAAAATAGGGAAGAACTGAAGAAAATGTGGAAAGAATATTTTTAAGAACTTCTGAACCCAAATGGAAACCATGGCGAGGAGGAAGAAATCGGGGAATAGGAAGATGGACTGCAAACAGAAAAGGACTTAACATGGAAAGAAGTCGAAGATGCAGTGAGGAAGAAGAAAGGAGGGAAGGCACCGGGTGTGGATGAGTTGAATGTGGAGATGGTGAGAGCAGCAGGAGAGGTGGGGATACAATGGTTGTACCGAGTGATGAAGACAGCATGGAAGGAAAGGAAGACCCCCAGAGGACTGGAAAAAGGGAATAATTGTCCTGATTTTCAAGAAAGGTAGTAGAACAGAATGCAGAAACTATCGGGGAATAACACTGATGAGTCATTGTGCAAAGATGTGTGGAAAGTTTTGGAAAGGAGAATTAGGACAAGGATAGAAGGAGGGTTGAGGGAAGAACAACATGGCTTCAGAGCAGGAAGGTCCACAGTGGATTTGATTTTTGCTGTAAGGCAGTTACAATAACAGCACTATGAGAATGGAACAGATCTACTGATGGCCTTCTTGGACATTGAGAAAGCATATGACAGTGTATGCAGAAACAAAGTATGGAAGTCCCTGGAGGATAGAGGAGTAGAAAAATGGACTGTAAGGAGGATAAAGGAGATGTATAAGGGAAGCGTGAGCTGTGTGAAAGTTGGAGGAGAGAGATCGGACTGGTTGGAACAGAGAAATGGCCTGAAACAAGGAAGTGGACTGTCACCGTTACTTTTCATTGTGGTGATGGATGACATAATGACCCGAGTGGCACAAGTAATTGGGGAAGGAAAGATGAAAGCAATGGTGTTTGCATATGATTTGATGAATTGGGGAAACAAGGAGGAGGAGATACAGGAACAGTTGGACGTGTGGGAAGGAATAATACAAGGATATGGGATGAAATTTAGCATAAATAAGAGTGAGATGGTGATCACAACAAGGAAGAAGGAAAGAACCACAACGGGAATAACAATTGGTGGGGAACTGCTGAAGGAAGTGGAGAGTTTCAAGTATCTGGGAAGCCTGATACAAGATAATGGAAGAAACAATAGAGAAATAAATGAGCGGGGGAGGCAGGCAGAAGCATTCCGGAGGAGTGTGAGAAGCATGTTATGGAGCAAGGATGTCCCTCAGAACAGCAAAAAGATCATATATCGGACGTACTATGTCCCTATCCTGACGTATGTCTCGGAGACCTGGGTTATGAAAGGAAGGGAGAAGAGCAAAATACAGGCCAGTGAGATGAGGTTCTTGAGAAGCAGTATTGGAGCTAGAAAGATGGACAGAATAAGAAATGAGAGGACCAGAGAATTAATGAAGGAGGAACCATTACAGGTTGGTATAGAGAAATCTAGACTTAGATGGTATGGACATGTAAAACGAATGGAGGAGAGGAGGATACACGAGACGAAGTGGGAAGGAAAGAGACCGAGAGACAGGTGGCTGAAGGGGGTGGAAGAAAGCATGAACAAGAGAGGAGAAGACTGGACAAGGGTGGAGGCTGAGAGATGGTGGGAAGACAGAAGACGTTGGAGAGGCCTGTGTTCCAAACAGACCCGGCCAGTGGCTGGAAACACTGCAAGATGATGATGATGAATGCGAGGGTGCCTCATGTTGGCGAGCTCACCCTTATCGTCCAGAATGTGAACATTATATTGAAGCCTGCAGCGACAAGGCGGCGACCGAAGTGTCATATTCATTGAAATGCTCCCGCAGAGAACGGCGAATACGTCACGGCCCATCACAGCATCAGTCGCGGTGAGTGCATATATTATGTTTGTATAGACGTTGTAATAGTGTTGCGTTATCCTATCCATTATTTATCGTCACGTTTAGTGTATTGCAATTTCTATTATGTTAGAATACTATGTTTCACTGTACATAGTGACTTATATCCATAAATGAACCTATATTTTGTTCTATTCATTTATGAGTAAAATCAGTAACAATACTTCGCATTTCAATAGTAGTCGTAGTATTGCAATACAGTGCACATTTGAAACTGCTCGCAGTATTAACATGTCCCGAGCACCGAATGGTGGCCTCTCCCTCATCCAATTCACGAGCACGAACCTCGCATACTGATTATCTCCAAGTGCACATGGGGCGGGCTCGCCCTTTTCTTACGGAACGCTTCATATGTAATTTTCATTGAGGAACAAGTGCTGAAGTGCTCAGCTGTTTACCACGGTGTACCATAGAATCAATATAAGTCAGTGACTTATGAAATGTTGTAACGAAATTCTTACTTACTTACTTATAATAATAATAATAATAATAGTCGGGGTTGAGATAGTGTTAAACACACAAGGAAACACAATTAATCCCTTACAAAACATACCTCTGGCTTGGACACATTTCCTTCACATTTGATACTCGTGCAATTCATATAATTTTCCTTATTTTATTTATCTCTGATATCATTCTTAATAGCACAATTCATAACACTTCATCTATTCCTTTTCATCAAAAGCCCTCCTACACATACATTACAAGAAGAAGACATATCATCTATTCACAAGCCTAATCCTAACAAGCAGACTAAAACAAAACTCCATCATCAAAGGAATATATACTGTTTTATCCCTCCGTTGGGGGTGGGATAAACAGGGTAGTGTAGGTGTGTTAATTTAAGGGATGTTTCCGAATAAGGGTAGTTTCCTGTAATTGGGGGAGACTACCAGTGTAGTGTGTTGGTGTGAGTACGTAGTCTATTGGGGGCATCCCTACAGGATGCGTTTACCTGCTAGGGGATGAATGTCTAAGGCGAGCTAATGACTTAGCCTGCCAATTAAGTAGAGCGAGCGATTCAGCGAGCTTACGTGCAGAGTCGGCGATTTTACACTCTGCAGTCGGGCCGTTTGCTCGAGTACAATAGAATTCCTGACGATGCAGTTCCTGGTCTCCACGGTCAGGGGCAATTATGACTAAGGTCAGGTTGGGTGTAAGGATGTAAAATGGGGTGTAATTAGTAATAAAGTTGTGTGTTTACTGACCAAGTATTTATTGGCCAGTAGCTGTGATGTGTTGTCCCTTTTGGGAGTTAGACAGATATAAAATAAAGTACAAGGTGTAAAATACACAAGTGTTCAGGGTAGGTGTTACAATGATAAGGAATCTGAGCACACGGCTAGTTCTCACCTGGTGAAGAGCTGGAACGGACTTCGGATGAGCAGGGCTGCTGGCCACCAACAGATAATGGGGCTCTTCTGGGCCTAGCCTTTAAGGCCTTCCCCCACTTGGTCAGCGTTTCCTCACTGTTGCCGCTCCAGTTACTATGTTTATGTGTGTATTATGTAAGCGTGGCCGTCAGCAGTATTGCCGGGCCTGCTTGTGTTGAAGAAGTATATGAGGCTTATGGTATGCCTATGAGGGTGGTTTTGATGAAAGATGGAGGGGTGGGTCTTTAGGGGTACTGCCCCTGGGCTGTACAAGACCTCCTCGGCCTTTGTTCGCGGCCTCGCGAACGGGAAATAGAGTAGGCGTGTCGTTGTAGTGCCTCTTCTTCATCTTCTTCTTGTCCCTCTTCTTCTTCTTCTTCTTCGGTGTCGTGTGGATGTGTCGATGTCGTATTGTCCTGGTGGTGATGTGAGTTTAGCGTGTGCTCAGAGGGGGTGGGTTTTGGGTATATACATAGTTCATTATTCACATAAAATTATTCATTATAAAACTTGGCATTGGAATTAAAAATACATAGTTTACAATACAGTAGAACCTCGATGCATCGTTTTTCAAGGGGGAGGGGGAAAATGACGATGGATGCGGGAAACGATAAATGCGGGTAACATAAAAAAAATTGAGTAAAAAAATAAAGAAAGTACGGGTACTGTATTTGGACATATTTCTTCATGTAAACTTTATAGAGACGTCAAAATATTGCAACCACGATGTACGCGATATGATTTCATATGTCATTTTATCACTTGCTCTTTTTAGTAAAAAAAGTCATTAATTGTTTTTTGTTTCGTCAAAGCTTTACGTTTCAGACGAAACAAAGCCTTCTCAACTTGCATAATGTTCTCTTCTTCACGATCACTGATGACATGCGAGTACATGAAGGATTTCATCTTCGCTAAGACGGCATGCGCTTCGGCGAAACTCGGGACGACTTGGGGCTCACGATCGTCTTCCCTTCATCACTCCTCTTCCCCTCGCCATCATCGCACAGCTCGCCAATCTCCGCGGGAGATACTACCGGTGTTCCGAATGAAAGAATACAGCAGTTCCGAGTGTTCGCGGCTCTCTGACCGGGCAAGCTATTTCAAGGCTAAATGATGTCACGCTATGACGACACCCGCTCAAGACCGTCTAAATGCTTTCATTGCTGTTCTGTGTGATCTAACTTGTTAGCCAAGCATTGCCAAACGCAGCGTAACATTATTGAGATTACGAGAATTGCGTCGTCAGTGAAGTAAAGTTTTCATTACGAACTACAGATAAAATTGTAATCGCCGCACACGACCAAGGTACTACACGGGACCACTCAGAATGAAATGAAACAGCACAATGACGGCTTGGCGCTTCGAGCAGAATCGTTGGCGCCTGAAGGCTCGTAGGCGTGGTTATATAGTGCGGTTGCGCGTGAACAATCGGCGCACTGCAGTCCAGCCTACTTGAACTTGCTTCAGCCGAGAAACTTGCTCAAGCCTAGGAACTCCTAATCGTTCGTACCTCGTACATTCTCGCGTAACAGGTTGCCGCTATTCTGCTTCAAATTCAAAAAAACTTTAGCATATATTTTTCTCATAAACGATCAATGCGGGAAAATGGTGGCCAAGGACTAGTGATTTTTTGACGATCCATGCGAAAAAACGATAGTTCGAGGAACGATACATGCGGGGAAATTTAACATTAGTTTATATGGAAAATTTTCGGGACTAAATTAATTGAACGATGCATACGGGAAAACGACAGTTCCGGGAACGATGCATCGAGGTTCTACTGTACATGGTGTGGGAAATTATTCATTCATGGTTTTGCAGAAGGGAAATAAAACATTGGTGGTTGCTGTGATGCTGCTTTGCAGTTGGATGAAAAAATTGCCTTCTGCGTGAGGTGTAAAATGTAACAATAAAAATAAAGAGATAGTGTAGAGAGAAAGAAAAAAATAAATGTCTTAAGGTGTGATTAATGGTTTAATATAATATGCTTTTATTGCTCGAGGTGAGGTAAGACATTTTTACAAAATTTAAGTTAGAAGGGTAGAAAGGAAAGTCAGTGTGTACATGTGTGTGATAATAAGAATATGTGTGTTTACAATGTGTGGTATCATTGGTAACAAATTTTGTGTAAGGTGCCTCTTATCAGTATTACATTATTTTCTTTTACATTATTCACTTATGAAAATGAAAATCCACAGCCTGCTTCCAGTCTCCGACCGGGTCAGGAATGGAATGAATGAAGCCCCCATCTAGCGGCGAGTATATGAACTGTGCCGGCTGCCGAGGCCTGACGCACTCCTCTGGGGCAATGAGTAAATGAATGATGGCAAATGAAATGATATTGGAGTGTTGCTGGAATGAAATGTTGACAGGGAAAACCGGAGTACCCGGAGAAAAACCTGTCTGCCTCCGTTTTGTCCAGCACAGATCTCACATGGAGTGACCGGGATTTGAACCACGGACCCAGCGGTGAGAGGCCGGCGTGCTGCCGCCTAAGCCACGGAGGCTTTTTACATTATTCACTTATATCTATCTTAATTATTTTATACCTAGACGGCCGTATCTACTGTACCTTGCGTGCACGCTACCCTTGTATTCATGTGCCGTCTCATGGCTAATCCTGTTCGGCCGTTTCCGGTGCAGTTTAGTGGTCGTGCCGCTGATATACCCCTGTCCTGTGAATCATTCTCTGTGGGCGAATGCCTTCACACTTGACAGTGAGAGTCGCCGCCACAAATTGGTTGCGCCCTCATTGCCGTATGTTGCGTCACATCTTTGACGCCTTTGTGTTTTGTTGATCTGTCAGTAAGCCTGATACCCCACAGGTATCAACCCTGCTGTTCAGATTTCTGTGTTCTGGAGTGTAGCTGTAAAAGAATGGTGGTGAGTGTGTTGCATTATGTTAGAATGAGTACAAATTAGTGAGTAAAGATGGTACATAATAATAGCATGGCACAAAAAACATGTTGCTGCTGTATGGCAGTGAAATCATCGTCACCAGTGTCATGTATCTGGTGCCGCCGTCTGTAAAGTGGAGAAGTAAAATTTAAAAAAAAAAAACATGTAATCATTAGCGTAATCTCCATATCGCCTCTTTTATCGGCGTGTATACTTTCTGAAATCAAAATTACAGGTATTATAGTCTGTCAATACACTCGTGTCGTCCGTCTTGTTCTTTGTCTGGCGCCTTCTTTCCTTATGTTACTCTATACCTTCTTATGCCGGCTATGCCTTATGTCTATACCTTTGTGTTTATTGTTATGTCTCCTCAGTGTATACCAGTGTATGAGTGTATGTTTGTTCGGTGGTCCACCTTACCTTATACCATGATCATTTTTGGGTTCCATTCCTTGGTGCAGTGATGGAGCTCTTTGCTGAAATATGAAAACATGTCAGCAATACCCTTGGCCAAATATATATATTGCGCACCAATCGCGCAGCGCCGTTTAAGGGTCGGGTTGCGGTGCTACCGTCCCTGAGACTTCTTCGGCGTCTCGTGTTTTATCGAGGTCGGTCAGCTCCAGTGGCTGTACCGTTTACCTCGCTGGTGGGTCGGACGGCTTTAGTGCCTCCGCCCTGTTATGTTTTTTTATCGTTACTTTATCGATTTATCGGACTTATCCTGGCAACGTATAGCCGCCAGGTGCCGAACGCCCTGTGTCGCGTTCACATTACATATGCCGTTGAATGTTGTTCGGTCTTACCCTATATGGTGCCAAACGCCATATGTCGCGTTCGCGTCACATATGCGTGTTTTTGCAATGTGTTGTCGGTCTTACTCTGGTAACGGTTTTAGTTGCCAGGTGCCGGACGCTCTGTCTTAATTAAAAGTGCTTAACCTAGATTATATTAATTAATGCTATATAAAAAAAATGTTTGTATATACATGCCGAAATAGTCCTTAACCTAATGCCGAAATATGTTGTAGCAACTGTTTGACAACAGTGCTTGTTAAATTTGCTTAAATCTAAGTTGCCTTCTAAATGGAACTGTATCTTATATACTAAAATTTTGACGTGAGGATCACCCCGGTCGGTCTCCCTTCCGAGGTGCCCTTGTGACATCCTGCTGGGACCGGAACCCGGCAGGAGCCCGTAGTCCCCTCCTATAAACTAACTGTCGACTTCCCCCTCTTAATAATTAATATAGGCCTGTGCGACTGCGTTGCTAAGGATATATAACAATGGCGGACACTACAAGACATCGTCTAGGAAGTGCTCTAAAAATCATCGAAAAAGTGATACAAGAAGGAGGTTATAGGAAAAAGGAAGTGAAGAACGACATACAAGAAGCGGTAAGGGAGATTAGAGAGTGTTTTGATTCACTTGCAAGGGAAAGTAAGACAGTTGTTAGTAAAAGTAAGACTCCTCTAGAAGAGGTTATGAATAGCCAAGGAGATGTGATGAGTGAGGAGGTAGACGGCCACCCTGTAGGACAACCAGCGACATCTATTGATAATACGCATGAAGGAGCAGGTCGTGATCAGCGACAATCTGAAACGATATATACCAGGTCAAAGAAATTCGTTGAAGCAACAGGCCGTGGACAGAGACAAATGGTAGAGACATCTACCGAACAAAAGAAAAACGTTTACGATACACGCCGTGACCAGAGACAAACAGAAACGGAGCTATCTCTTGGCAGAACACAGGACGATGTAGCGAATGAAGACGGGGACAGTCACTATGAAGAACAAACAGAGTCATCTATCGGTTCAACTATGACTCAGTTGGCAGACAGACGGTCAGCACAGGATGTAGATATGGAGGGCCATGTTACGTTCTCTATAATTCGCACTCAGGAAACAGAGGCCAATACACCAAACAAATGTGTCGATCAAATGGCGGTGCCTAACGAACAGAAACAGAACCTTTCTGAAGTTGCAGTACTTTCAAAGAAAGTTGATAACATTATGGATTTCTTATCCTGCACCTTAGAGGGATTAATAGACTCCCAGATTAAAAGAATAATGCATAAAGATGGAGAAAGAGAAGACAGGAAAGAACCGGACCACAAGGAAGAAAGAGGTAATAATCGTACAGGCGGTAGCGGGAACAGCATCGATACCGAGACAGAAATCCCAGTACGCTATGCAACCGTAGTAGATTTAGGAGGTCCTAGTTCACGGCAACAACCACTACACCATAGCGAGCGCCCCTCTGCCATAACACGGCCAGTAGACGGAGGGCCGGGAGATCAAGACCGAGATCATCTCAGACCCCGCGCACAAAAAAGAATACAGAAGGGTACATCAACGGCGTTCACCGGAAAACTACGTGCTGCAAACAAGACTGCATGGTTATACATAGGACGCGTGAATCCGGATGTAACCTCAAGCGATGTCATGGACCACTTAAAAGACAAGGGAATCAAAGACGGCATAAAATGCGAGGAACTCACCACCAGAGGTGAAAATAAAGCTTTTAAAGTCGGGATCCCCTTCGAGAGAAAGGATGATGCTTATGACCCAAACTTCTGGCCAGCTGATGTGATTTTCCGACCTTTTCGTTTTCGTTTTTGATCAGGAACTCTCGCGAGGTGCAAACAACCAGGAAGTGAAGTTACTTTTATGGAATATTGAAGGCCTGTTAAACGCTACGAACTCAACGCCAGAAAATTTATTTGATCCCTATGACGTCGTAATACTGGTTGAAACTTTCTTAACATCAGATTGGAATGCGAGAAATCACTATACAGTGAACAATTTGGCAGAGCAAGGCCTGGTGGGAAGACCGAAAGGAGGAATCACCTGCCTTTTAAAGGTTCAGTTCACACCATTCCAGGTCATGTATAAAAACAACAATGTTCTAGTAGTGAAGACTAAATTGTGTGTGTTAATATGTGTGTATTTTCAGCCAGGATTCACATCTTACCAGATTATAGATGAAATAGGCACCGCTCTGAGTATAACGGAACGGGAGGATAGCATCATTATAGCAGGAGACCTAAATTGTCGAACTGATGTTCCATCACAGAAGACAAGAGAAGTCCTAGACTATTTAGAGGAGGAAGGGATATCACTTGTAAACAACAAAGAACGGAAGACGTATGTTTGTTACAACGGCACCAGCACGATAGATCTCGTCTTCTCGAATCAAGGTAACATAAAGCCAATAAAGCAAGATATAATTCCGATTCCCTACAGGAAACACCAGCTAGTAGAAACAACATTCCAACTCGGTCATGAAAACATTGAAATTTTCAAGGAAGACTCTACACCAGTTCATATATGAGGCCGACAACCAGGCAATCATGGAGAAGGCCCTGAAAGGAGATCTCGACGAAGCAGCAAATATGCTCGAACACCTTTTACAGGGTGAAGTCATACCGGAGGCAGTCATAACGAGAAAATCAAAATCATGGTTTGACGAAACCTGCTACAGAGTCCGTAGGACCACATTGGATGCCCTACACACAGCTCTCGAAGATCCCACCGACGATCATCTAAGGGAATATTCCAATCATAGGAAGACGTACAAGACCCTCATAAAAGAAACAAAGGAACGGTATCAAGAGCAAGAGGAACAAAGTCTGATAGCGGCAGCTGATCAGTACCCCTACAAAGCATTGAGTCCAAGGCAACCGAGATACTGCAGAAGCATCCCTATGGAGACATGGGTGACTCACCTTAGCAATGTACTGCAATATAAGGACACTCGTCCAACTGATACCCCCGAGATTGAGGAGGACATTGATACAGAGATATTTACAACTGAGGAAGTAGAGGCTGCTATTATCAGCTCGAAGAATAATAAAGCTTGTGGACCAGACAATATATGTAACGAGCACCTTAAAATTGCTCTCCCAGTGCTAAAAGAAGCAATAACATCTCTCCTGAATGAATGCCTCAGGCAAGGAAATATCCCGCATAGCTGGAGAAGGTCCACAGTAAAACTGCTGTATAAAGGAAAGGGATGCACCGAGGACCCAAACTCCTACCGAGGTATTGCACTGGAATGTGCGTTATTCAAAATTCTAACAAAACTTTTATGCCAACGCCTTATTAGAGAAATCGATCCTAAGCTCCCGGAGGAACAATTTGGTTTCAGAAAAGGAAGATCTACAACACAGGCTATCCAATGCCTTCTAAATGATATTGAGACAGCTCTGACAGTCCCAAAAGGAAAGCTATATGCCATATTTATAGACTTCTCCAAAGCTTTCGACATGGTCAATAGGAAGATCATCATAGAGAAGCTAGGAAATCAAATGAGAAGTAACAGCTATACAAAACGGCTTATCACAAGCATCCTGGCCTCAAATTACATAGAGATAAGCGACGGAATCACAACATCAAACCCAATAGATCAAACAACCGGTGTATTGCAAGGGGACCCTCTAAGCCCATTACTGTTCATAATCGCGACGGCGGATATCGCACAGGTAGTCTCGGAGAGAGTAATTCTCTATATGTACGCTGACGATATTGTGCTGGCCTCGAGATCGCAAGAGGATCTACAATCTGCATTTGATCTGCTGTTGGAATGGGCGGAAGAGAATGAACTCAGCCTAAACGAAAACAAGACTGTATCAATGACCTTCCGCAAAGGGGGAAAACCAGCAGTTTTTCACACACATAGAAAACCCCTGGAGAGCGTTTCTAACTTTAAATATCTAGGCGTGACACTTCAGACAACGGGCAACGTCTTTACGCTTCACGTTAACGATAGGATCTGTGCGGCTACGAGGGCCATAAATGATATCAGACAGTTGAGAAAACTCTCCGTCAAAACAGCCTTGAAACTCTTCCAGCTCAAGGTTACACCCGTTGTAACATATGGATTAGAGAATATCTGGACACATCTCAAATTGAAACACCTGGAAAAGTTGGAGAAACTAAAAGCGACTTTCTTAAAGAAGGTTCTGTGTGTTTCAAAATACACGCCTTCAAGACTAGTCTATGAATTAACACGTGAATTATATTATGTGGAAGAGCTCCGCCTCCAAATGTCGCTACCGTCTACACCAGCATACGTGCAACTCATGGAGAACCTGAAATCGAAGAAGAGAGACATATGGTGGGATTTCTACATCACTGACGCAATGACCTGCAATGATTGGAAACGGGGAGGCTACGAACTAAGACATACTGTTACACGCTTTGCCATACATGGCTTTCACCATAAGCTGTGCAAGTTAAAGAAGTTTCACCAGCCAGACGCAGACTGTGTATGTGAACGTTGCGGCAAATGTTGCGAAAGATATCATGCGATGTACTGTACATATAGACTTGAATCTCTGACGTCCTTCTGTTGTAATGAATAGTTTATTCCTATGTATGTTTCATTTTGTCTGTATCATTCCTTTGGCTATTAGCTGCAATAAATATTTTATTTAAGGAGCAAACGCTTCGCACGGTTATCCTTTCCGTTGGTCTTATGCATGCTTACATTGTCATTATTCGCCATTTGATGTTTATTAATGTTTATTACTGGGTTGCCCACAAAACCCCTTTGGGCAGCCCGTTGCATACCCATTTAATATCTCTGCTGGCCGCCCGTTGCGTTACCATTTAAGCTCTGGAGACTCTGTGTCATCCACTTATGTGGGCACGGGACCGAATGATCGCATTCATTCCATACGCATTGTTTATCATTCATTGGTTATTATATATCATTTGTTAAATCATCTTCACCTCACCATCCGGGATGAGGACTTGGCGTGCCTAGGATTGGTCCCGTTGAATCCTGAGGCACTGCTTCACTTCACGCGAATGGAAGACTTGTTCCCCGCCTTAGGAACGCTACTTATATTACACACTAACTAAAATTCTAGTCCAAGTTGGTCATCTCTAGGTTCGTCTCCTGAGTCTAGTATGGAGCTGGCTAATTCTCCAACTAGCCGTCAAAAATCTCCCCTGCAGGTCTGGCTTCGACGACCGTAGTGCATAATGGGTGTAAGTTTCTTCGTCCCAGGGAACAGGCTAGGTTTCCCAGGATTCCGAAGCTTGCCCACACTGAGTCATCGGCGCTTCGACCTTACGTCCATCTGTCATTCAACTGGGTCAGGCCTCATCACCGCCTTCTCCAGCTCTGTCCTCGTGTGGCGATTCTGCTCTCCATTTACCTTCTCATCACCATCTAGTGTGATTTCAGATTCCTTTAAAAATAAGTGTGATACTGTATAATTATGTAATTATGTAAAATTTCTAGTGTTCTGGGGTTGTAGAGTCTTCGAAATGCAGTGACTACTTTAGGCCTGTCATTGCCGTGTCGGATTTCCAGAGCTGATGCCTTGGTACTTTTCTGGAGGTATTAGTAGGTTTATAGGGCGTTTGGTCCCTTGTTATTAGGATCCGGGGGTGTTATTTGCTGAATGGGGTTAAAGCGTGGTGGGAGGGGGTCGTGCATCGTTGGACTCCATTTTTATGGTGGCCGGGAGCCGATGATGCTGCTAGGAGGTATTTACTGTGAGTGGATGGGGTGGGTTTTTCCCAGGTGTGCAAAATTTGAAAATATCATGCGGGTGTGATAGTAATACAACCCCTGGTGTGTGGGTGGGATATCCCATGCAGTGAGCTGGATATGAGGCGTATCTGCTCTCATTTGAGGATAAGGTGTGTGCTTAAGATACAATAAGTTTATGTCCCTTGCATGCGGGATTATTTAATAAAATATTTGTTAGTATCAGTATGGCCTCATCTCTCTATATGGAGATGTGCATCACCGCTTAATATTTGTTTCCGAATCACCTCTAATACTCAGGTGTAGGTGTTCGGGTCCAAGGTGTAGCAAACCTTAATTTGTGAGAAGCATGAAGTCTATCAACATATAGAAGATTTGGTGAGATTTGGTGAGTGCGATGAGAAAAAGGAGAATGTCTTTCTTTGGACATTTGGAGCGGATGGAGCATCATCGACTTTCATATCGAATCCACTCATCAATCTCTAAAAAAAATTCCTATTGTAAATGGTCGATGCAAGTTAAAAAGGACCTAACAGAAGCTCGAATCAATCAAACTCTGGTTTGGGATAGGAACCTGTTCAGAAAGGCGGTTAAATCAACCAGTAATCTACACCCTTTAACATCTGTGATGCCTCGCCCTCACTGCAAGTGGACGGAAGAAAGGAGAGCTGAACATTCGTCAAGAATGAAGATCTACTGGCAGACAAGAAAACAAGCTTTACAGTGATCATATGAGTGAAGAACATCGTGGTCCATTGATGGCCGAAACGACTCAAAAAAAAAAAATCAACCCCGATGTATACTTTGCAATGTAGTATAGGTGTTTTTATGTATCTGTGTGTCTGTGTTGGATAGTGTTGCAGGTAATAGGGTATGTAGGAGGAAGGGTATGGGGATGGTAGCCCGTAGTTGGTACCATGGCCATCCTGATGGCATTATCCACCTCTACTCCTATTGTAGTGTGTCATCCTCTCTTGGTCGCTATGTATTTTCTACCCACTCTTTGGGATGTACGCTGGCTGAGTTGAGATGCCATATAGCACCTAGTGTCTCCTAAAATACTAGTCTGTGGAGTGCCCGTGGGTCTGTGATACCTATGTCGTGTAAAAATGTTTGTGTCTGTGGGCACCGCCCTCTGGCTGCCCTTATGATGTTTAAGTGTGGTGACGCTGTGTCGTTCACGGCCTAATCTGGTCCCCTGTTCATAACGTGGGATAGAGTAGCATGTGGCTGTGAGTATAAATTGGCATAGCATAATTGCCTGTAATGGATTTTTAGAAGAGAAAAAAAAACAATTAAGAAAAGAAGTTATTAGGGGGGGGTCCTCCATGGAATCTGTCTGTATCCGCCCCTCATTAGTTTGTATGTTCGCGTGTAATTGCCTGTCTGTCCCTAAGTGTTGGGCGCGTGTGGGAAGGAAGCGGTCGTGGCTGTAATTGATGCGTTCTTGTATGTATGGAGCTGCCTGCTGTTAACTCCTACCGGCGCGTGTGGTGTTATCGGAGAAGGCTTATCTCGTGTCGCGTGGCTACTTGTCACGCGCCGTGTACTGCGTGTCATCACCTTTGTATACATGTTCCTAGTGCCGTTAGTGATAGGCGTATAATAGTCTGTCTTCCGAGATCAATCCGGTCTACAATATTTGTGTAATATTGGATGCGGAGCCTAATGCAATGCCGCGCTCCCTTCCTGTATCAACATCCGTGTTGTCACTGTATATCTTTATTGTTATTGTTTTTATGTTAGTGTCATCATGTCTATATGTCATTGTCACGTCTTGCTGCTACAAGACTTTCTTTCGTCAACAGTGTGTGGCAACACGCTGGAATTCGCTTATTTGCAGCGCAGTGTTTTTTTATATTTGTTTAGTGTCCTTGTGTACGGAAAGTCTTCAATGATATGCAGGAAGGCTAACAAAACGTGACTTCCGCCACTGTCCGTGTGTCGACATGTGTTTGCATTCTAGAAAGGCCAACGTGTTAACTTGTCACCTTTTTTCGCTCACAAGCTTGTTTGGGAATTTGTTTCCGTGATTACTTCCCCATTGTGTATTGCTCTATTATTTTATGTCCGGGGTAATCTACTTTGCCATGATTTTTGGCCGTAGAGATGTGGTGTTACCTACTTTGTGTGAGCGTTTGTCTGTGCCCGTGGCGTCTCCCTTTTTCAGCTTTCGGGTGCCATGGTACAAAAAAAAGTATTTTGTGGTCTCCGTAGAGGCCTGGTGTTCCCGGTACGTCCTCTATTGGTAGTCCCGGGGTCGCTAATGCCCTAAGTAGGCTACTGTAGCGAGTACCTTAGAACGGGCCTACGCCCCTGTATGTATGTCCCCTGTATGTCGTCTGTGCGAATTTTGGTTGACCCTGGTCTTAATTTGTGGGCGTAGTGTGGTTTTGAATCCCCTAGTGAATGATATTCTGTCGATTGTAATCCTGTGATGTCTGTGGGTGCCTTCAGCAGACGAGTGTGTCACGTATTCGCGCTGAGCATGCAAAAGTGTTGGGTTACCTCATGTGATAACAGCGCTGCCGAGATCGTATTTCCTGTCCGGCAGTGATCATTTGAAGTGTACAGCATTTATGTTGCGACCTTGTCACAAATTGTGTGAGTGTTTCTAAAATATGTTTTCACGAGGCCCTACTTTTCTTCATGATGACCGCGCCTTATTTTTTCCCTACCATCGTGGTGACGCTATCTGTGTCGGACTTGTGTAGTTTATGTGCTTATACATGTATTCCCCGTATGTAAAAGAAACTTCCCGTGTTCATGCTTGTGTGTCCTAATCGTTTTTGTGCTTGTGTGTCCTAGTCTCTGGTTGCATGTGTCGCGCCCTTGAGGCTGACTTTGGGCAGTAAGCTATTGCTGTATACTCCCGTGTTGATGTATCTACCTTGTAAAAGAACCTCCCCGTGTTTATGTTTGTGCTGTGAGTGGCATTAGTGCAATTCATATGCCATCCCTGGTGTATATTTAAGGTGTGTACACAGTAATAATATGCCAGTCATATACATATAATACTAGCTGAAGTACCCGTGCTTCGCTACGCGTCATAAATAAATTAAAATGTGAAGGTGACAGTTAAAACAGGGGATAGGCGAGGTGCTGCGCAGAGGGAGATTAAGGATGGAACATTTTGTCCAACTACACCGCTCGGCGTTGACCGTGTTTTATAGCACAAATTAGGTTTTACTCGCTAACAGTTGCAGATACCTTTCGGATAGAAAATGTAAATTTAAACCTCGCATATGCCATCAAAAGTTTGCTATTTCTTAGCGTTCTCTTTTTATTTGAAATGGAAATATGAAAGTTTGAAACCAAAGGGTGTAGTGACGTCACTAAAATGGTCGCCATCTTTAAATAGTGCAAAGGAATGAAATCAAAAGTAACCTATATGTTAACCAGGTAAATCAGCTACTTCCATGTAAAATTCACGTAAATCGGACCAGTGGTACTTGCGAGATTGAGTAATACACAGACACACCATCTCATTTTTAGCCTCGCTTCGCTCGCGTCATAGTCGTATCATATTGTTATTCAATGAACCTGAATACCCAAAAATCCCTCCTTAATAGACGTTTTCGACACACAACAAACATATCCCCAAAATATCATTCTTCTAACTTTAATAGTTTTGGTTGGTCGATGAGAGCGAACATCCAAAAATCCTTCCTTAGTGGACGTTTTTCTTCCAGAATTTCACCCCTCCCCATATGCCCCTTAAATTGCATTTATGAAAAAACGGTCGAACACCTATTTATTTTATTTATTTATTTATTTATTCATTTATTTATTTATTTATTTATTTTTACGCTGATTGATTTCCTCCGAGTTTCAAACTCCTCCCTATGTCGTTTAAGAGATACACGCTCAGTTAGGAATCTTTCAACCCCCACTTTTCATCCCTTTCACCTCATAATATACACTACATCGAAAAACCATTAGACATGTGTCAGCTTATTTTTAATGATTAGTATATGTGCCAAGTATCACATCCCCAAATGAAACCACTCGTGAGATACCGTATTGTTATTCAACGAAATGCACGTTTACCCCCTTAACACCTATTTAGAACCTGAATATCCAAAACTCTTTCCTTAGTGGACGTTTTCGACATACAACTAACATATCCCCAAAATTTCATGTTTCTAACTTCAATAATTTTGGCTGGGCGATGATGAGTGAGTCAGTCAGTACATTTTCTTTCATTTATTTTTGATAATTTCACCCGTCCCCATGAACCCCTTAAATTGGATTTATGAAACAAACGGTCAAACACCTATTTACTTATTTAAAGCTGTTTTCCTCCTGAGTTTGATGAGTGAGTAAGTGAGTCAATCAGTTAGGACACTTTCTTTCCTGTTTTTTTCGCCCAGAATTTCACCCCTCTCCAAGGGCCCCTTAAATTGGATTTATGAAAAAACGGTCGAACACCTATTTACTTGTATTTTAAGCTGGTTTTTTTTCACCGAATTTCAAACTTCACGCCTATGTCATTTAAGAGACAGGCCTACACGCTCCGTTAGGAATCCTTCAACCCCCACTTTTCACCCCTTTCACCTCATAATAATACACCACATCGAAAAACCCTTAGACACATGTCTGATTATTGTTATTGATTAGTTTATATACCGAATATCACATCCCCAAAGACACAACTCATGAGATATCGTTATTCAATGAAATGCACGTTTACCCCCTTGACACCTCTCTAAAACTCGAATAAACAAAAATCATTTCTTAGTTAAAGTTTTCGACATACAGCGAACATATTCCCAAAATTTCATGTTTCCAACTTTAATAGTTTTCGCTGGGCGTGATGAGTGAGTGAGTAAGACAGGACATTTTCTTTCAATTATTTTTACCAGAATTTCACCCCTCCCCATGGGCCCCTTAAATTGGATTGATGAAAAAACGCTTGAACACCTATTAACTTATTTTTTAAGCTGTCTTTTTCCCCTGAGTTTGATGAGTGAGTGAGTTAGTCAGTCGGTTAGGACACTTTCTCTCCTTTTTCCCCCAGAATTTCACCCCACCCCAGTGGCCCCTTAAATTAATTTATGAAAAAACAGTCGAACACCGATTTACTTACTTTTTAAGCTGATTTTTTTTCGCTGAGTTTCAAATTTCTCGCCTATGTCGTTTAAGAGACAGGCCTACACGCTCCGTTAGGAATCCTTCAACCCCCACTTTTCTCCCCTTTCACCTCATAATAATACACCACATCGAAAAACCCTTAGACACATGTCTGCGTATTTTTAATGATTAGTTTATATGCCGAGTATCACATCCACAAATGAAACCACTCGTGAGATATTGTTATTCAATGAAATGCAGGTTTAGCCCCCTTAAGACCCCTTTCGAACACGAATATCCAAAAAACCTCCCTTAGTGTACGGTTTTGGCATACAACGAACATATCCCCGAAATGTCATGTTTCCAACTTCAATATTTTTGGCTGGGCGATGATGAGTGAGTGAGTGAATGAGTCAGGACATTTTCTTTCAATTTTTTTTCATCAGAATTTCACCCCTCCCGATGAACCCCTTCAATTTGATTGAAAAACAAACTGTCGAAAAGCTATTTACTTACTTTAAAGCAGTTTTTCCCCCGAGTTTGATGAGTGAGTCAGTCAGTCAATCAGTTAGGACACTTTCTTTCCTGTTCTCCCCCCCCCGAATTTCACCCCTCACCTAGGCCCCTTAAATTGGATTTATGGAAAAACGGTCAAACATATTTACTTAATTTTTATGCTGATATTTTTCCGTTGAGTTTCAAACTCCTCGCCCATGTCGTTTAAGAGATATACGCTCCGTTAGGAATCTTTCAATCCCTGCTTTTCACCCCTTTCACCTCATAAACACATCGAAAAACCCTCAGACACGTGTCCTGTTACGTTTTAATGAAAAGTTTATATGTCGTTTATCACATCCCCCAATGAAACCAATCGGGAGATATTGTTATTCAATGAAATGCAGGTTTAACCCCCTTAAGACCCCTTTAGAACCTGAATATCCGAAAATCCTCCCTTAGTAGACGGTTTTGACATACAATGAACATATCCCCAAACTGTCATGTTTCTAACTTCAATAATTTTGGCTAGGCGATGATGAGTGAGTGAGTGAGTCAGGACATTTTCTTTCAATTTTCTTTTTTCAGAATTTCACCCCTTCCCATGAACCCCTTAAATTTGATTTATGAAAAAAAAAAACTGTCGAACAGCTATTTACTTACTTTAAAGCAGTTTTTTTCCCCCTGAGTTTGATGAGTGAGTCAGTCAGTCAATCAGTTAGGACACTTTCTTTCCTGTTTCCCCCCCACCAGAATTTCATCTCTCCCCATGGGCCCCTTAAATTGGATTTATGAAAAAACTGTCAAACACATTTACTTCTTTTTTATGTTGATTTTTTTTCCGCTGAGTTTCAAACTCCTCACCTATGTCGTTTAAGAGACACACGCTCCGTTAGGAATCTTTTAATCCCCACTTTTCACCCCTTTCACCTCATAATATACACCATATCGAAAAACCCTCAGACACATGTCTTCTTATTTTTAATGATGAGTTTATATGCCGAGTATCACATCCCCCAATGAAACCAATCGGGAGATATTGCTATTCAATTAAATGCAGGTCTACCCCCTTAACACCCCTTTAGAACCTGAATATCCAAAATTTCTCTCTTAGTGGGCATTTCCGGCCCTTGAGGAAGCTGCATACCAGATTTCATTCCAATCCGTTCGGTGGTTTCTGAGATTTCGTGATGAATAAATGAGTGAGTGAGTGGTATTTGACAAATATATAGTAGAAAGAAGATAGTGTCAAGTCTTTGTTATGCTAAACTCGGTTGACAGTGCTGTGTGAGCAGTTGAGTAACTAACGGGATTTCAAGTAAAGATCCTCATTTTCTATACCGGTAGTGCTGAGCGCAATTGGTATCAAGTCGGCCGTGTCTCGACTTGAGCTATGTTGCCATGGAAACTATCTGCCTTGCCATTCCTTCATGAGTATTTTTTATGATTTGATTAGCCTGTTTTTGAGTGCAAATGGGCCGAAATCAGAAGAATGAGAAAGACTATCGAAAATTCATGTAGCCAGCGGTTCCTTCTGGGTCCTAAACTATGTGTATGCAAAATATGGTTGAGATTGGTGGAACGGTGTAGATTTGTATACGGAACCAACCCACATACATACATACATACATACATACATACAGACTTTCACTTTTATATATTAGATAGAAGATAAACCTTCTTACGCCTACATTCACTCTTAGCTATAACTCTATGGGGCACAGTGTCTATATGGGATCCTATGGCTTTTCTATGGGATTGTGTATTCATGCTGTCTGTGCGATGCCGCCCGTGTGATTGTCTGTCCCCGTGTCCATATTCCTGGTTTAATTTTAATGTACTTACGAATTGCCTAAGTTTTGGCCACTTTTTGTCTAGTTGGGAGTGGATTTTCCCCTGTAAATGTATTTATCGTCGCCCGAGCGCTGTCGCTCGGCGGGGTGAATACCTTCGCCCTGTTATGAGGGTGTAGGCCTCCGCCTCCCATTGAGGTGCTTCTTTACTATTTTTCAGGGGTGTTTTAAGTAAAGTAAGCCTAAGCCTTCGTTCACCGTAGTGCCTGTTAATAGGCGTAGGTGTGCTGGCGCCTGAAGGGCTGTGTTGGCTCCGCGCTGCCCTATCAGTGTCTGTGGGGGTGTATGCCCTCCTGTCTGCCTGGCCTCGTGGGGTGGGCGGTAAAACTTCCCTTATACCCCGTGTACTTTGTTTTGGAGGCAGGATAGTGCGTGCAGGCGTGTATGTTACACCCTGGTGAATTGTAAGCAATCCCCCTGTATTTCTTTGCACTGGGGGTGCACATGTTCGTGTCCGCCTCCATTCTGGCGAAATCGCCCTTTGAACTGGCGGTAGGGGTCGTGTAATTGTCTGTGAGCGCCCTTGCAATGTATTGGAGGGTGGTCTGGGCTTTTTCTGGGCTATGGCCACGGCAGACTCCTTCCTTCGCGTCTGTCTATGTGTGTAGGTCTGTATGGGCTTATCTTGCTGTGGCACGTTCTCTACGTTCTCAGCCCATGATTTAGGTTCATCCAGGTTCCTCTCTGTGTTATGGTGTGTGTTTGAGAGCCCTGGCGTCAACTCCCTCTCGTTCATTCGTTCTGAGGGGGCTGGCGTAGGTTTCGCCCCTCGGTCTGGCAAAATTGCCTCCCGGACCGGAGCTGAGGGACGTGTGTCTATGTAAGTTTGGCCCTGTAGTGTATTGGAGGCTAGCCTGACCGATTTCTGGCCTAGGGCCACGGCAGACTCCTTCCCTTGTGTGACGGTACGTGTCGAGAGGTACATCTTCGCAAATTGCTGAGTTAGCGTGTCTATGCCTATGTCCTCTCTTGGCTTCGTTGGTGGCCCTGCCGTGAACTCAAAGATGGCCTTGTTGGCTTGGAGTTCCCGATATTCTTCCCAAATTTGGGCGTACTGCCTATTGAGGCATATGGCCTGTTCGGCAACTTTGGTACCGCTAGTTCCTATTTGTTTATGTTCTTGGATGAGTGCCTCCCATTGTTGGAACATGACCTCGTGTCGGCAGTGTAGTTTCCAGTGTGCTTTGTTGAGTTGTGTACGGAGGGTGGGGATTTTCGCCCTAGTCTTTCGATTCTTGGCGCTGTGGATTGGCCGGACAAGTGCCCTTATAATTCTCATATACTGGGCGTGCAGGAGCTGCTGATACCTCCTGAGGTAGTCCTGCCTTGTCTCAAAGACCTTATGCCAGGCAATTAATTCCTGGTATTCCCCAATGTTCCTCAGCACAGCTAAACGGTATAGGGGGGCCATCCTGAACTAAGTGTGTGTATAAAAAGAAATGTGTGTGGCTTCTAATGTATTAAATCTGCTGATTCTTCCCGGGGGGGTGGGTGGGTTGGCTAAAATTTCCCTTGTGTTCGGGTATGTGTATAGTTATGGACCTGTTCGCAAATTGCTGCGTTGACATGTTTATGTCCTATACAGTTCTGTGGCCGCCAACTGGAGGAGCGCCTGTTCGCGAATAAGCTCCCTGTATTGGGCATATAACATTGTGTAGTGCACGGTTATTCTCTCTAAGGTTGTGTTATCCGTTATAGGGCCATGTGTAGTGTTTAATCGGTCATATATCCTGTTCCTTCGGACATGGCTCCTGTTGAGGTGTTCTTGTATGTTACTTAAATGTTTGTGTGCGCGTCTCAATTGCGCTATCCTACCCTCTGACGGGGTGCATGGCTGTTTGCCCTGTATTGCTCCAACCCTTGTTTGGAGTGCCCGTATTTGTGCCTAACGCCTTTGTATATGCCTCTGGCACCTTAGTAATAAGGTGAATAATACTGGTGCACCCCTATCGCCTCTATGGCTTACAACCCCTGTTGCTTCTGCATGTGGTGCCATTCTGTATAGTGTAATCTTAATGTAATGCTGTTTTAAGTGTAGTGTGTCCTGTCGGGATTAATGTATTTCTAACAGTGTTGGTTATAAAGAAACAAAAAAAAACTGCCGCCCTAGTGGGGGGTGGGTGGCTGGGTTAAAATTTCCCTTACATTCCCAGAGAGGGGAAAAAATAATGCTTTCTCTCAGAGAAAAAAAAATCAAATTTCGCTTGGCTGCTTTCAGTATGGATCGCTCTACCACGAGGGCTCGTTGTTTGAGTCCCTTACCCTTATTTTGCGTGGTACCGGCGCTTCCACCACTATGTTTTATCCCTCCGTTGGGGGTGGGATAAACAGGGTAGTGTAGGTGTGTTAATTTAAGGGATGTTTCCGAATAAGGGTAGTTTCCCGTAATTGGGAGAGACTACCAGTGTAGTGTGTTGGTGTGAGTACGTAATCTATTGGGGGCGTCCCTACAGGATGCGTTTACCTGCTAGGGGATGAATGTCTAAGGCGAGCTAATGACTTAGCCTGCCAATTAAGAAGAGCGAGCGATTCAGCGAGCTCACGTGCAGAGTCGGCGACTTGACACTCTGCAGTCGGGCCGTTTGCTCGAGTACAATAGAATTCCTGACGATGCAGTTCCTGGTCTCCACGGTCAGGGGCAATTATGACTAAGGTCAGGTTGGGTGTAAGGATGTAAGATGGGGTGTAATTAGTAATAAACGTGTGTGTTTACTGACCAAGTATTTATTGGCCAGTAGCTGTGATGTGCTGTCCCTTTTGGGAGTTAGACAGATATAAAATAAAGTACAAGGTGTAAAATACACAAGTGTTCAGGGTAGGTGTTACAATGATAAGGAATCTGAGCACACGGCTAGTTCTCACCTGGTGAAGAGCTGGAACGGACTTCGGATGAGCAGGGCCGCTGGCCACCAACAGATAATGGGGCTCTTCTGGGCCTAGCCTTTAAGGCCTTCCCCCACTACTTGGTCAGCGTTTCCTGTTGCCGCTCCAGTTACTGTGTTTATGTGTGTATTATGTAAGCGTGGCCGTCAGCAGTATTGCCGGGCCTGCTTGTGTTGAAGAAGTATATGAGGCTTATGGTATGCCTATGAGGGTGGTTTTGATGAAAGATGGAGGGGTGGGTCTTTAGGGGTACTGCCCCTGGGCTGTACAATACAGAATAACCTACACAATTAGCAAAGCCCCTTGCCACCTATTGCTGGACCACTACAAAGAATCCAATAGCTCAAAGCACCAGACTCTCTGCAGTGCCCCATCAACAGGTGGCCATGCTTCTACCCTAAAAACTTAACCTTAACCGCACAAGGCGAAAACCCGAGGGTGAGCATTGTAACCAAATCATTTCGGTTACAATGTTAATGAGACTACTCTTTGAATATTTTACTAGGTTCCAAACTTCTAATGAGGAACATGAAACAAAGGATATGCAACACAATTATTCCGTCTATTTTAATTTATGGTGCAGAAACGTGGAGTGTTACTAAAAATGAAGAACATCAATTACAGGTTTATGAAAATAAAGTTCACAGAAACATTTTTGGCCCTTGCTATGACTCCGTCTTGCAAAATTGGAAAAAGAGATGAAATAAAGAAATGCACGCACTATCACAGCATCATAAACTGTAAAAGACTCCAGTGGGCTGGTCTTATTCTTAGGATGGAGGGTAACGGGATGGTCCTGCAGACTTTCATTATAAGGCATTGCCAGGGAGAAAAAAGACTTATGCCTGTTCGTAGACCGCGAAGCATCTGAAAGAGTTAGATCACCGAGCTAAGTGGATGAATGGTAGGAACTTGCCCAAGACAGAAATCAGTTGAGGCGTTTAGTGAGATCGGCACGGAATCTTTGTGTTCCATAATAGCCTATAGAAAGAGTCTTATGAACACACAAATCACATGATTTCCAGCAATGAAAGGTGCATTTATCATTGAAGAATAAGAAATAACTCTATTTGATGGAAAATGTATTTATGTTGAAGTCAAATTGAAATGCTATTATTTATTACAACAGAATCAGCCATGGCTGGTGGTGAACCAGCCCAGAATAGTTCCTCACGCCAGGAGACGCCCCAGTACTGTGAGTGTGGACCTGGACCAAGTTATTCACATAATCGGAGAGAGAGTGCAGGTGGTAAGTGCCTCTTCTAGCTACCAACTAATAAAATACATTACTATTAACACTTTTCCTAAAGGTCCTGGGTTAAATTCACAGCATTGCCAAGAACTTTAATTCTGTGAAGGCTAGAACAGGGTTTACTCAACCTCATGATGAGCTCAACTCCCACATCTACCCCAGGCAAACACCTGGATGGTATCTAACTTTGGGCCATAGTCACCTCCTTCCCAACCATAGCCCAAATTACAAGTATCAGACAACTGACAGCGGTAGCTATGCTCTCTAACGTGCAACTCTAGGCCATGGGGCCAAGCTCACTGCAGACTCGGTAGTCGTGGAAATTAGCCCCACCGTCGGCTGTCAATGAACTATGACCTATCCGTTTTACATCTCGGCATCATCGCTTAAAATCACTGACTGGACTATTAATTATAGTGAATTCTTGTCAGATGTAATTTAAGAATGGCGAGGTGCATGAAACACAAATCCCCCTTCCGTCCAATCTTAACTTGACTGTGTATTTTGTGAAATGGAAAGTTCACAGACGAAATGAAGAAAAGCCGAGTTGCACTCCAGGGAAACTCCAAACACAACTACCCTTCTCTGAAGTCTTAACTCAACACGACTCTACGGTTTGCTGTTGGCGGTATCTGGGGTAATAGTTCGCTAGCTAGTTAGGCTGTAACAGGGGTGATAGACTCGCCCTTAGCTAGCTCATAAACTGTCACCCCAGTATTTGAATGGACATGGTTGGAAGAAATTAAAACTTAAAAACACTTATAGTGGGCGATGTATTGAAGAGAGAGATATGCTCTCGCAGATTTTTTTTTTTCCAGGGCTTTTCTAGCTGAACAATTCTTACACTCATAGTATTTAGATATTTTTAACGGTTTGACCAGCGTAAACTTACAAAGCGCTCGGACGCCAGGTTGTTTTTTCGACTTTTTTACTGAAATCGTTACTGCTCGGCTTCCTTTGATCATAAATAAATTATTTTCTACAGAAATCATCCTCGAGATATCCTTACAGAATGGTGAAAACCGCATCAAAATCCATCCAGAGGTTCTCGAGATTACCTGTGACATCCAAGAATTGGGGACTTTGTTTTATACTAAGTAGTGATATAAGTATATTGTAATTGTACTTATATTTGTATTTCTTGCCTTGCCTTGCCTTGCTCTGTTTTCCACTTTCTCCTAGCATGTTCTTCCATAGTACTGAATTTTGTACATTTTATAATGAATAATACGTGATCAATTTATATTGTTTAATCCTAATATTGTTAGAAGTAATATTGCATACAATCTGAACTGCTATGCCCAAGATAGCGGGTTCAAATCCGACAGAAGTCGTCGGATTTTTTAAGAGCGTTAAAATCCTTCAGTATGCCTTCCTTCAGAGGTAAAGTAAAGCCGACTGTCCCATGTCATAGATTTATGTCACGTAAAAGAACCTACCACTGCAATTGGTGGTGTGTAGCAAAATTTGTAGGTTATATTTGTCTAGTAAGAAACGCTCTATAAATTCCAACATTAGCCGCTAGTATTAGTGACAGTAGCATCTGGTAGCCAAAGTTGGAACTACTTGAAATTGAACTTGTTGGGAGCCCTCGGGCATTCAATCAAAAATGTCCGGCTTATGGCCACTGGCTGTGATTCTTATATCAATATCAATATTGCATACAATCTTTATTCTCAACCAATTAGTTACAAAATGTTTAACTTGCAATTCAAAATGCAAAGTTTATATTTTTAAATGTATTAAACCACAAATGCTAGGCATATTCCTATATATATTCAAAGGCCTATTTGCATACGTAGATATTTCATCATTTTCAGACCATAAACTTATCCTCATTTTGTCTATTTAATTTCTTAGTTATGTCTGTGCAGTAATGCTTAAGAGTCCAAACTTATAAATCAGAAAGCAGTGCTTATTTGTGTAAGTAAAGTCCTCATCATCATCATCATCATCATCATCTTGCACAGTTTCCAGCCACTGGCCGGGTCTGTTTGGAACACAAGCCTCTCCAACGTCTTCTGTCTTCCCACCATCTCTCAGCCTCCACCCTTGTCCAGTCTTCTCCTCTCTTCTTCAAGCTTTCTTCCACCCCCTTCAGCCACCTGTCTCTCGGTCTTCCTCTCGGTCTCTTTCCTTCCCACTTCGTCTCGTGTACTCTCCTGGGTATCCTCTTCTCCTCCATTGGTTTTACATGTCCATACCATCTAAGTCTAAATTTCTCTATACCATCCTGTAATGGTTCCTCCTTCATTAATTCTCTGGTCCTCTCATTTCTTATTCTGTCCATCTTTCTAGCTCCAATACTGCTTCTCAAGAACCTCATCTCACTGGCCTGTATTTTGCTCTTCTCCCTTCCTTTCATAACCCAGGTCTCCGAGGCATACGTCAGGATAGGGACATAGTACGTCCGATATATGATCTTTTTGCTGTTCTGAGGGACATCCTTGCTCCATAACATGCTTCTCACACTCCTCCGAAATGCTTCTGCCTGCCTCCCCCGCTCATTTATTTCTCTATCGTTTCTTCCATTCTCTTGTATCAGGCTTCCCAGATACTTGAAACTCTCCGCTTTCTTCAGCTGTTCCCCACCAATTGTTATTCCCGTTGTGGTTCTTTCCTTCTTCCTTGTTGTGATCTCAATCTCACTCTTATTTATGCTAAATTTCATCCCATATCCTTGTATTATTCCTTCCCACACGTCCAACTGTTCCTGTACCTACTACTCCTTGTTTCCCCAAATCATCTGCAAACACCATTGCTTTCATCTTTCCTTCCCCAATTACTTGTGCCACTCTGGTCATTATGTCATCCATCACCACAATGAAAAGTAATGGTGACAGTGCACTTCCTTGTTTCAGGCCGTTTCTCTGTTCCAACCAGTCTGATCTCTCTCCTCCCACTTTCACACAGCTCACGCTTCCCTTGTACATCTCCTTTATCCTCTTTATAGTCCATTTCTCTACTCCTCTATCCTCCAGGGACTTCCATACTTTGTTTCTGCATACACTGTCTGTCATATGCTTTCTCAATGTCCAGGAAGGCCATCAGTAGATCTGTTCCATACTCATAGTGCTGTTCTTGTAACTGCCTTACAGCAAAAATCAAATCCACTGTGGACCTTCCTGCTCTGAAGCCATGTTGTTCTTCCCTCATCCCTCCTTCTATCCTTGTCCTAATTCTCTTTTCCAAAACTTTCTCGAAGATCTTTGCACAATGACTCATCAGTGTTATTCCCCGATAGTTTCTGCAATCTGTTCTACTACCTTTCTTGAAGATCGGGACAATTATTCCTTTTTTCCAGTCCTCCATAAAATTTTCTGACCATAATTTGGTTCATCATCATAATCAATTTCCGTTTAGCCGCCTAAGCCAAGTTGGAGCAAATATGACACCCCTTCACTTTACTCTGTCGGTTCACCATCCTTCCTCAACAACTGAACTCTACTCCAAGTTTCATTCTCTCACACCAAATCTATCCATCTATCCGTACTCTAGGTCTTCCTCGTCCTCTCTTTCCAGTCATCCATCTCTCCATCACTTGTTTCAGCATTCTTTCATCATTCATCCTTTTCACATGTCCATACCATCTCAATCTGTTCTGCTCCAGCTTATCATTCAGCTTTTGTACATTCACTTCCTTTCGAATGTCTTCATTTCTCACTCTATCTCTCCTAGTCTTCGGTACCACACCCTCCAGGAATTTAATTTCGGCTGCCTGTATTCTACTTTTCATCTCTCACCATTGGCCAAGTTTCTGCTCCATACGTCAGTATTGGTAAGCAATAGGTCTTGTACATCACTTCTTTAGCCTTTATCCCAAATGAAACTCCGAACCTGATGATAGAACACACTCCCGCATTGTATTCTCTTGTTGATCTCCATATCCAATCTTGCACTTTACATCAATTCACTTTCTAAATACTGTATTTGAAGTGCTCTCCTACTTCTAGATCTACATCTCCAATTTTAACCATCCCTTTTCCTTCTTTCTTTCCTCTTGTCATAACCATTGTCTTACTTTTCTCTGCACTGTTTTTCATTTCCCATATTTTCCTTCAGTACATCGAGCTGTTCTTGGACTACATTCTCATTCTCTCCCCAAATCAGAACATCATCAGCAAAGAGGATTATGTTCATTCTTGTACCTGTGTATGCTTCCTTTGTTGACTTTAATATATCATTCATCACCAGTATAAAAAGCAATGGTTAGAGTATACTACCTTGTTTCAATCCATGTTCAATTTCAAACCATCCTGTTTTACCTACTTGATTCTTGACACGGCTGCAACAATTACTGTATATCGCTTTCATCATTTGTATTATTTATTTTCCTATTCTTTTTTTGTTTTAGGCTTTCCCAAACTCTGTCTCTAGGGACACTATCATATGCCTTTTCTAAGTCAATGAAGGTCATACAGTATTCAACTTTGAATTTAGTTATTCTTATTCATGTATTTATTTAATGCATATGTTATCAGATGCTGCTTTTGATGGAGAAGATGACTACAATGACAGTGATGAAGATGATGATGATGAAATGCTGAATCCAGCAAAGAGAAGGTAATATTTCTACCAAAGTTTAATTTTCAGAAAAACAAATAGAACACTGCACCAATAGAGAGAAGTTGTCAGTGCAATACCTGCTATACAAAACAAAATTTTATGTAAGTTTTTTTTTAACACCCATGTAGAGAGTTGAAAATCAGCCATGAAGAAAATATGGAGCTGGTGGGGGATTTCAAACCAGGGGTAGTAAATGGCACAGAAGAGAATAAGAAGATACAGGTAAGTGGGATGAGGATCATGAAGCATACTGGAGTAAGAATTAATGCTTTCTGGATTTTTCTGCCAGCTTGGGAATAGAAATTTCAAACTCATTTTTTAAGTATAAAGATAACAGGGTACATCCAGGAAAGTAGGAAGAAAAGACAAATAGTGAGGCAGAACCATAGACTGCACTCCGTCTAGTGTAGGTTGAGGGGTGGGATGGGGAACTGGGCAGGAAGAGAAGGTAGTGTGCCAGTGGCACAAAGCTATCTAATGTTGAGGCCAGGGTCTGTTCTAGAATTGATCAGCTGTGTGGCACAGTATTAAGGTTGGTAATGGTGATAGTAATCGTCGTTTTAAAAGTGGAACAACAAGATCATCTGCCTCTGTCGGTAAAGTTCCCACCAGGCATGTGCAAGGTTTCAGAATCGATTCCCAACACAGTCAGTGGACAGTTGACAGTGCCTTGATGTGACACACTCGTGTCAATAGATTTACGGACATGTTAATAATAATAATGGTGTGTGGCCTCCAGAGAGACTTAGTGCTGGTACTTCAAATTGACACCCTTCGGTGACCTGCGTGTCATGATGAGGAAATAAATGAAGAAGTCACAAACACCCAATTCTCAAGCCAGAGGAATTAACCATCCAAAGTTAAAATCTTACGACCCAGCCGTTCAACCTGAGGTCCTTCAGACCAAGCACAACAGACTATCCACTTCGACACAAAGTTGGACTAAAAGGCAAACTTAAGAAACATAGTAGAATGGAAACTTTCCATTGTTCGAGGCTGACATGCTGTTTGAGGGGGAACGAGGGGCATGCTGATTGCATGCCGATTGGTTGACGGAAGGGAAAGGCGAAAAAGAGGTGCAGGATCTTCCGGGTGGTCAGGACACACAGGATTTGAAGGGGCAGGAAACATCTGAGGCTTGTTTCAGGTTGAAAGGACGGGCTGGAGATGGGAATCACCCGGGGTGGTCGAGTGGACAAACAAGTGTTTTACACCCTGTTTTACAAGTCAGAGGTGCTCAGCCAATTATGCAGTTACGAAGCCGGTCCAAGGGCACAGAATGTTTCTCGTGTCCAACTAGTGACACCTAAATGATGATCCAGCAATTCCACAGAAGTAATTTCACATTCGAGTCCAGTACTGGCCACGGGTTTGAATTCACATACATGTACATAGATTTCCAGAAGGCAAGGGATCGATCCAGGGCAGGTTCACTTCCGTTTGTAGATAGCAACTGTTTGATCCAAGGCAGTTTCACACCGGTTTCTAGGAGGCAAGGGTTTAACCCAGGGGGAGGGAGGTCAGATGCTGTATTGTTGTAACTCCCATTACTATGGTGTCTCTAAACCCTCAACAGTTAAATAGGATGTTAAATCCATTACATAATCTTTATTAATCAAGTGTTTTATTTTTCATCTTGCCCTGCCTAAACAATATACAGTATTCTACTTTAAATCTGGTATTTTCTGCACTATTTTTACACCATTAGTTTTAGTTCAATTGAACATACATGTGTTTAATTCCACCTAGTCAACACCTAGAAAGTATTGACTAGGTGTAATAAAACGCGTGTATTGAAATATTGTTAGTCAATACGGAGCAATTTTATCAAAAGACCTGATCGTAGTTTTTTTTTTTTTTTTTTTTTTTTCAGAGCTTAGTACTAATAGTTTGTCAAGTGTGTTACAATCTTCTTTCTTCTTCTTCTTCTTCTGTTTTTACGGCCTCTTTGGACCACTTCAGTCAATCATTTCTTGGTCCTCTTCTTCAGTAAGTTTCCTTTCCGAGTTGCCCAGTAGCTTTTCATTCGCTCTGATCTTCTCAGGCGTTCCTCATCTGTAAATACCCTTTTTATTGAACTACGTTTGTCTATTTTTGCTTAAAATCTTGTTTTTATATCTTTTTTTATATCTATATATATTTTTTTTTTTTAAATTTTTGTTTGTTTTGCAAGTCATCCAAGGTTATTTCTAATTCTTTCATATCTTCTCTAATTTCCTTAATCCATCCTACTTGTTGTTTCATATTCCAAAGTTTCACTACAATTTTTCTAGATAACCTGGTTTCTGGTGTCCTCATGATGTGACCAAAGAAAGAAATCTGTTTCTTCCGAATAGTATCAGTGATGGGCTCCAGTTCCCTGTATACCACTTCATTTGGTACTATCCGCCACTGTCCATCTTTCTGATAATTTTTATTTATGCATGTTCTAGCTCTTCTTCTTTCTACTTTTAAAATTTTGTCGATTCTGTTTTTCTGAGTAACTTTAAAAAGAGTTTAGCTTCCATATGTCACCTCTGGTTGAACCACCGTCTTGTAATGTTTTGATGTTGTTGCGATTGATAGACATTTTCTTTTATATGTAGACCCTGTTAATTTTTGGGCTTTTATCATTTTATTAGTTCTTTCTTGCCATGCAGGTTTCTCATTCAAGTTGTAAGTATAATTTCTCCCAAGTATTTAAATTGCTTCACTAATTTAACTTTCTTGTTATTTACTGTTATGTGATTGATTACAAGTGGATTTGCTACCATTATCTCTGTCTTTTCAAATGATATCTGAAGTCCAATTTTTTGTGCTATATTTTGTAGGCTTATTATTTGATTTCTGGCTTCTTGAATATTATTAGCCAGTAACGCTAAGTCATCTGCGAATCCCAAGCAATTTAAGTCTATTTGATCTTTCTTGGTTCCAATTCTTCTTCTAATGTAGTTATTTTCATTTTTAACCAATACCTTCATTCTTCTTGATGTCGGAACATCTTCTTTTGTTGACCCAAGTGAAGTTCGATATGACTACAACTTTAATCTGAAAATGTTCAATTTTCAGGTTCATTCATCCCATTGAGGACCACATGGATGAGGCCATAGCTGCAGCGCATCATGACAAAGAAATGATGTTTGACGAGCCAGCTGTCCTTCAGCCTTCCATTAAACAGAAATTTACTGGGCACAGGAATGCCAGGTTAGTGAGTCATAACATTAATTAATTAATGATGTTCTGACTGAGGCTTTCACAGCCCAGGATATTTGCTTATACAGGATGCAAGGTACTGTAGCTACTGCATAAAAAATAGACACGTTGTTATATGATGCTTATATGCTTGACAGATGCTTAGATACGTGCCTTAGGGAGTCAATACCATTATCGAGAATTTTAATCTAGTGTGTAGACAACAAGCTACATGGCAGCTACTTCAGAAACTCATAAGCATGTGACTTGTAAGTCAGCCAGAATTTGTTGTGGCAGCAAAACCTATTCTTCAAAGCTAAGAATGCAATTCTGATATGCCAGTAAACAGTAAATAGATTTGTTTATATCATTGATTTGCACTCAATGCAAAATTGGTCCAAAACTCATAAAGTTATGCAACTTCATGTTGTATGATCCATACAAGTGGATTTTTCTGTTATTTAACTAGCCATAAAATGTGAATAATCATATTCTATTCAATAAGTGTGATATTTGTTTTTTGTTGTTGTTGTTGTTGTTTTGTACAAAAAACACATTTTAAATAAAAATAGTAGTGTATTCTTTTAGCAAGGTAAGTAAAATTTCTTATCTATATATTTAAAACAGTAAGCTGATTTTTGTTACGGCGAGATTGACAGAACGGCTGAACTGATTGACTTCGTAATGCACTCGGACGAAAGCCCTTGGCCTGTATTTTTGCAGAGTGTCTTTAAAATAAACAAATATGTTACCATATATTTTTAAATTTATAAACAAAACTGCAAAATGATTGGCTCAAGCGCATGCGCAGAATCACCTTGGTTAATGACAGACATGGCGGATGTCCACCGCGTTTTAATGTAATAGTTATTTATAAGAATGATGATAAAGGAGGGGAATATTGATTAAGAAGTTTCCACGATATAAACAGGAATAGAATATTATAAACGACGGGAAATGTAGAAGAACTTATATACTGACTGTTGAGTGTGAATGTTGTTTAAGTAACTTAATATTACGCTCTTCTACCAGTGATTCGGTAGCTCAGACGGCAGTGATTAAGGCTCATAATCTATGCATCGCGCAATGGGAGCAGTTCGAATCCTACCTCCAACACGTATTTTTATTTCCCAATTATTCTTTCTGGCTATTGGTAATACATTGCCTTAACATATTTTACTTTTATTATTCCCGTAAGTCGCCTCCGTAGCGTAGTGGTCAGCATGGTTAGCTGCCACCCCGGAGGTCCTGGGTTCGATTCCCGGCTCTGCCACGAAATTTGAAAAGTGGTACGAGGACTGGAACGGGGTCTACTCAGCCTCGGGTGGCCCAAATGAGTAGAGGGGGTTCGATTCCCCCTCAGCCATCCTCGAAGTGGTTTTCCGTGGTTTCCCACTTCGTCGTCGGGCAAATGCCGGGATGGTCCCTACCGTAAGGCCACGGCCGCCTCCTTCCTTGCCTATCCATCCCACTCTTCCCCTCCCTTCCCTCATGAGGCCCCTGTTCGCTTTGCAGGTGAGGCCGCCTGGGCGAGGTGCTAATCCCACCTCACCAGTTGTATCCCTTCCGATTAGATGTTCCCAGCTCTAGGACACTGCCTGGATAGGCGGTAGGGGTGAGTTCCCTCGCTGAGTCCCTGGGAGCCACCACCCTGGAGTGTAAACACGATTAAAAAAAAAAAAAAAGTATTCCCGTACAGTAAGGAATTCTCCACGATTTACGTTCCCATATCCTTTTAAATTATTAAATAAAAGATGGCCACAATCGCTTTCGCCATGAGAGACAATTGACGAACTTAATTCATTTGATGGACTCAGACACCGTGGTCACTCAGCCCCGTCTACTTTGGTGTGTTTGTGTCAAATTTTCTCTGATAACCTGTGTTATTGTGATGGCTGTACTGATGTGTGCATTTGTAATTAAAGGGGGGAATGGGAAATTGACGACCGAGGCTTTAAGTTAGGAACTATACCAGTATTCACCTGCAGTGGAAGTGGCAAACCACGGAAAACCACATCCCAGATTGTTGAGATGGGAATCGAACCTTGCCCTTCTTAGTTTTGCCTCAAGAGTGCGCCCCGTATCAGCCCTCAGACCAGAATTACATTTCTAGAGAAATGGCGGATAAAGGATCCACCGTATCCTAGTGTGATCTTTGTTTTTGAGAATTAAAAAGAGGGGATTTAAGAACTTAACAGACGTTTGAGTTCGTTTGTTGTTTAAGTAACTTAATATTGCCTTGGAAGTCTGTTGATTGGGTGGCTCAGGGGTAACATTGTGGACCAAAGAATGAATTTTGCATAGTCGAAGGAGTTCGCATCTCACCTCAGGCATGTATTTTTATTTCCTAATTATTCTTTCTGGCTATTGGTAATTCATTGTCTTAACATATTTTACTTTTGTTATTCCCGTACAGCAAGGAATTCTCCACGATTTACATTGCCATATACTTTTAAATTATTAAATAAAAGATGGCCACAATCGCTTTTGCCATGAGAGACAATTGACGAATATAATTCATTTGATGGACTCGGACATCGTGGTCACTCAGCCCCGTCTACTTTGGTGTGTGTGTGTATAAAATTTTCTTTGATAACCTGTGTTATTGTGATGGCTGTACTGATGTGTGCATTTGTAATTCAAGTGGGGAATGGGGAATAGACGACCGAGGCTTTAAGTTAGGAACTATCCCGGTATTTACCTGCAGTGGACGTGGCAAACCACGGAAAACCACATCCCAGATTGTTGAGATAGGAATCTAACCTTGCTCTCCTTAGTTTTGCCTCAAGAGTGCGCCCCGTTCCAGCCCTCAGACCTGAATTAAATTTCTTGGCAAACCAGGGATCGAACCCGGAATCCTGGGCAATAGCCCAGAATGAAGCCTTAAGATTGGGCTTCCCTGTGTTAATACGATTTTTGACAAGCACTGAAAATATAGTCTAACTCTTAAACTCCCTCCATTACGGTGACTGTCGAAGCGAGTCTATGCTAATTCCAGTAGTTGGCGAAGTATTTACTGTCATGGAAATGCAAAGGATTGTACCTACAACAGGTGATGGAAATTGCTTATTTAGAGCAGTTTCGTACTGTTTATTCCAAAATGCAGAACGTCACCCTGAGCTGCGTTTGCAAGCAAATTGCAAAAATTGTTGCTGGCTTGAATAATTATAAGGATTTTATTATTGGCGATCAGTATCATCGCATTCTCATCAGCAACAAACTTGAGAATGAAAGTATCTGAACTTCATTGTATAAGTGAATATTATAGTTTATTGATTATTTGTTTAGAGTACATAACAATGAGTCTAACCACGCTGTTGATTTTGACCATGGAAGTATTATTTGCCACTATAGTGTTATTGAATATGACGTTAATTTGGAGAGAAATGCTACAATAAATATACCCATTTGACAAAAAAAAAGAACATTAGCCACAAAAAAGTGGGAAATCGGAGACAAATATGAAGCCACTTTTAAAAATCGAATATAAATATGCCATTTCAGAAACTATTCCAGATAATAATGTCCTACAGTGTAGGGTCCTTGACGAACAAATGTAAACATTGTTCTGCACAGTATTTCTGTAGCGAGAAATCTACGCTTGGTTACTTTGACCTTTGGTGTTGTAATGGCAAAATTGATCTTACTAAATCTACTATATAAAGCTCAAATACCACTCACTCACTGACTGACTGACTGATTCATTCATCACGAAATCTCAGAAACCACCGAACGGATTGGAATGAAATTTGGTATGCAGCTTCCTCAAGGGCCGCAAACGCCCACTAAGAAAGGATTTTTGGATATTCAGGTTCTAAAGGGGTGTTAAAGGGGTAGACCTGCATTTCATTGAATAGCAATATCTCCCGATTGGTTTCATTGGGGGATGTGATACTCGGCATATAAACTCATCATTAAAAATAAGAAGACATGTGTCTGAGGGTTTTTCGATGTGGTGTATATTTTGAGGTGAAAGGGGTGAAAAGTGGGGGTTGAAGGATTCCTAACGGAGCGTGTATCTCTTAAACGACATAGGCGAGGAGTTTGGAACTCAGCCGAGAAAAATCAACATTAAAAATAACTAAACATGTGTTTGACCGTTTTTTCATAAATCCAATTTAAGGGGCCCATGGGGAGGGGTGAAATTATGGGGGACGGGGGGAAACGTAATATGTCTGAGTGTAAAATTATACATGGCCTATGTTGTAGACAATAACACATTACATCTTTTTTGTCTCTTGCTATTTCATCATACGACGAATACTTACGGAGTTATTAATGATTTTGTACTTTTTGGTCGGAATTTTCTAAGTCCCAGGAATGACATAAAAATTGATTCCAATGAAATTTCAAAAAATATATCATTTTTAATACTTTTATTATATTTTTCACGTCTTTTAGGGTCCGAAACCAACATGATATTTTGATGTTTTTTTTCGTCCCATGCATTTTTGGTTTCAGGTGATAGACCATGCTTATCTATCTATATAACTAATGTTATAACGGGATTCCAAATGTTATTGCGGGCGAAGCCGCGGGTAACAGCTAGTATAAAATATTTGACAGACTGCAACAATTTTCCACTGGAAATGAAATCTCAAGGAATTTAAGAGAGAATAATCGGCAGTACAACAAATGCTATGTCCTTGGTTTCATTTGGTGCCAATGGCACTGTGCCACATGCATACGGTCCATATTGTTTTAAAATGTATGGAATTGCACATCATCGCATTTCTTCGTTAATGTATATTCCAAAATGTTAAGCGACGGTTCTTGCGGCCAGTTGTATGTATTAGACTCCTCAGAATTCTTGAATTCCTTGGAATTAAGTGATTTGCATCCACATACTCCAATCGATTGACCCATAGTTATGCTCCTTAGAAATATGAAATTTCCTAAGGGCTCCTAAATGCTACCATATTAATTATAAGAAATATGTACGAAAATTGCTTGAATTTGGAAATAATAAGTGCAGTTAAAATTAGGCGGAGAGATCTAACCCTTCGACTTGATTCCATATTAATTATAAGAAATATACATGAAAATGCTTGGATTTGGAAATACGTGCAGTTAAAATTAGGCAGAGAGGTCTAATCCTTCGACTTGATTTAACACCATCGGATAAAACAATCATTTTCTTTTAAGAGGCAACATTTTCCGATTCGCTTGGCATACTTTATCACAATCAATAAAGCTCAAGGGGGAACTCTGGAACGTATAGGTCTCAATTTGCCTCATCAAGATTTCAATCATGGCCAGCAGTATATTGCAATGTCTTGAGTGTAATCTTTTGACGCTCTTAAAGTTTCAATAGTGCCAAAAATAATTGTACAAAAGAACGTATATAAGAAATTTTTTCAGTAAATATTTTCTTATTGACCGTCATGTATTGACGGGTTTCAACTAGTTATTTATTAATTAGCTAAAATTAGCTTTCTCTTGGATGGACTGGGTTTGGAAATTTTTCAACAGAATAATTCAGCCTAGAAACAATATCCGATACCAACCATCCCCACATTTGTATATTTTCTGGTGTACATAGGAAGAGTTTTTTTCCTGCTCAAATAGTGGATAGAATAGTGAAATTTTCTATGGTGATCAACAGCAAGACAAGGTGATAAATGTGAACACAAAACCTGGCTGCAGAACTTTCTGCAATGCTGTGAAGAGCTGCGTATGGGAAAAACAGACCAGCGTGTATGTAAGGAGATGAACAGATTGAGGGGCTCAAGGAGAAAGCAGTGACATACTCTGAAGGCATTGGTGATGTGCTTTTGTTAGAGTTTGTGGTTTCTAGTATTTTAAAATCCAAATTTTCGCATTTTGAATTCCGAATTCAGCATTTTGTGGAAATCTTTAACCTCTTCATACCCCGCCTCAAAGTCACGAGTCAGCATTAAAACAGTTTTGGGACTTAGGGAGTCAATACCACAATATTACATTGCATGCACATGCAGAAATAAGGTTGGTGTTACTTACAAGCTGGTTGTAACTCTCACAACTATTGAACTAGTGAGTTTGTGATATGAGATGCATTCCACCAACCATCAATCGGGCACAGTTTTGGCGGCCATTGTAGGAATTGGTATCATGATATTGCAGTGCCTGTGGCTGCTGGAGGAGTTCGTATTGCAATATTATGGTACTCGCTTGCCTAGAAAACTGCTCAGCTTTACTTGTGAGTCTATGGCAGATACCGTATTGCCTACGTCTGTTTAAAATCCATAGCAAGATATGATTTCCACCAGCTGCCATTATAGTGCAGTTTTAGCATCTGTGGGAGTTGGGTGGTGCAATATTATTATGCTCTGAGATCCAGTCAGCATCTTTTCACTATCACATGTGACGGACTAATGCTGTCATCGGAATTCTGATGGAAGGAGTTCAGTTCCAACCTCTACTGAAATAATGCTCACATTTCAAATTTTTACTTCAATTTAAAAAAAACAACAATATATTCACACACATACAGTACAGTATATAAACTGTAACTAACATTATGGATATTTCAAAGCTATTGCTCGGCAAGTTCAACTGTAGTCCTGAGTGAGGGCTCTGTTGGTGCGAGGGAGGGAGAGTACTTAGTGGGCTGGGGAAGAGAGCCTGAGCGTGATAAGGAAGCGCCGATGCCAAATCAGCAATTAACTACAGTACATCACCTGTGTCTGTATCAGATAATGTCTGTTGTTTAAAATAATAACACGTAAAATAGTTGTTGGAATGGCATGATTTAATGTATTACATTCAAATTGGCAAGCTTTCCCTCGATTCAGCAATGGCACTGTTCGAGATAAAAATTACACCGATAGTAACATACGCAGTGGAAAATTTATGAAACCTCCTGACTAAAAAAGACCTGATGAGAATTGAAAGAGTGAAGGCGGTGTTCTTGAAGAAGGTGCTCAACCTCTCGAAATACACTCCCTCTCAGCTTGTGTATGTCTTAGCCAAGCAATAATTTTATATAGAAGACTAGCAGTAGTGCCCGGCTTCGCCCGGTGGATTTATTTGTTTTATGGATGATAATGAATACTACTACAGAACTGGCACATGATACTTAAACTACCAGAAAAAAAACTTTAAATATAACTTTTGTGGTGGTGGTGGTGGTGGTGGTGGTGGTGGTGGTGGTTGTAGTGAGGGTGATAAGCAGTACAGTATAATAGACGTAACATTTAGATTATTTTCCCCTAATGATAATGATAATAATGAATAGGGAAACGGCTATTTACTAACTACAGCACTGAGCCACTGACACATGTAATTTACAAACGAATTTCTAAAAATGATTAGAAAGAGGAGTAAGTGATATAAAAGACACTGCCTAGGGCCTATATCTCATTGTCTGTTAGAAATATAGAGACCAATAGTGTCGTCTTTTGTCGCATAGCGCCGTAGGAAAATAATCAGAACACTTTGGAAAACTTCGGCTGTCCCGAGCTCCTGAGGTAGCAATAGTATCATTTATGGCCACATCGTGATCAATGATAAGTTTCGGAATAAATGAAGGTAAATTTGAAAGCACCAACGCTTATTGCGGCTGATAACCTCAATGTATTGCACCAACACCATTGCACTTGTACAGATGCATAATATGTTCATGATGATAACTGTTTTAAGGGGCAAAACAAATCTTTTTGCACTAATTACTCCCCGTGACTGCAATTTATAAGCAGTGCAAGATTTAACTTTTTTCACAATTCTGCGCCAGAACACTGGTAGGGGCGACGTGATGCAGCCCGAATTGCCAGTCAACAATAGACTTATTAAAATACTCTTACAGTTACTCTACTACAAACATGAATGATTCTAGGGCCTTAATACATGGTTTTCAAGTTCAGTTAGTTTGTTATTCTAAATGTAGGGAATGGAGAGCGTTGTCCAAAATATCAAGTAGACAGTATTGCCAGTAGGGTTTCAAAGTGTATGTATAATTTGGTGCAATTAGGAGGAACGGTGTAGATTTGTGATAAAGGGCCTAAATGCAGGAAATGGAGTGGTCTGTCCGAAATTTCGAGCAGACAGTGTTACTCATCGGGTCCAAAGTGTAAGTATGTGAAATTTGGTTCAGATCGGTGAAACGGTGTAGATTTGTGCCAAAGGGCCTAAATGCAGGGAATGGAGTGGTCTGTCCGAAATTTCATGCTGACAGTGTTACTCACTGGGTTCCAAAGGGTAAGTATACAAATTTTGGTCCAGATCGGTGAAAAGGTGTAGATTTGTGCCAAAGGGTCTAAATGCAGGGAATGGACCGGTCTGTCATAAATTTCATGCAGACAGTGTTACTCGCAGGGTTCCAAAGGGTATGTATACAAATTTTGGTTCTGATCGGTGAAACGGTGTAGATTTGTGGCAAAGGGCCTAAATGCAGGGATTGGAGTGGTCCGTCTGAAATTTAACATAGCCTAAACTATTCCTCTTGAATCTGTCTATCATATAAAAATAGAATTTTTCGAATCCGACTGGTAGTTCCAGAGATTAGAGCGTTTAAACACAAAAACACACACACAAACTCTTTCAGCTTTATTATATTAGTATAGATAGATATAAGAAGTTAATGGATGCTGCCCTGCACTGGATCATATGATGAACTACTGAACGAACTATGCGACAAAAGTTTATTTGGATTGATTTTACTGCACAGATGCCATGATGAGCTGCGAGTGGTTGAACG
This sequence comes from Meconema thalassinum, assembly GCA_946902985.2. Taxonomy (NCBI): domain Eukaryota; kingdom Metazoa; phylum Arthropoda; class Insecta; order Orthoptera; family Tettigoniidae; genus Meconema; species Meconema thalassinum. The sequence goes on from OX336396.1 coordinate 171,443,174, forward strand.
CAAACTTTGATAACGCGAATGGCAGTGCACGGCTTTCACCGTAAGGTCTGTGCAGAGAAGAAGTACCACCAGCCAGATTTGAACTACTTGTGCATTATGTGTGGGAAACTCTGTGGCAGATATCATGTGTTATATTGCATTGAACGCAAGATATCTCTAACGCAATTCTGTACCAATTAATGCACACTGTGCGAGATTCTCATTACTAATGTAATCTTTGCACAGTGTATTTTCTTATTTCCTTATTTTTTTATTGTATGTTAATTTATTTGATATGGCCATTGGCTGCAATAAATGTTCATTATTATTTATTATTGGAAATAAAACAACAGTTTAGTTCGAAATTAACACAAAATATTGCTCATAAAATATAATCCTGTGAAATGGGAAAAGAAAGAAAGAACAACTGACCCTGCTGTGAAGTCATCCTCATGTGCGTGCGTAACCCAGCGCCAGTGTGTACAATGTTGTGAAACTTTCAGCTATTAGGACAAAGCTCCCTGCGATAAAGCCACAATGCTTGCCTTATGAAGTTCACCGTGTGGTAGCTGGCGACAGAATTACAATAATAAAACATTTGACAATGATGAATGAACTCTCTCTTTACTGGTTTCTGATGGCGTAACTGTGCCCTTTCGTGGCAGCAAATAGTAGGAGATCCTGTAGCAAGATGACTAGAGGGGCAAGGAGGAGCCTAGTAGTTCGCATATTTTCCAGGATTTGAGATGAACTTGTCGCACTGTAGCTCTGCTTTCCGCTCTCAGTGGTAGTGTATGACTTCTTTAATATCACCATAGAAGTACTATTTGAAAGTGGATTTATTTATGAAAATGTTTTTTTGTTTTTACTGTCATTTGTAAAAATCCATTAAAAAGTATTGTTTTATGTTCGACCCTGACTATTATATGTCAGAAAACTGTACTATAATGAGGCTAATTATAACACTATTTTTCATTATGAAACAGTTTCTCCCACCAATCAGAGCTCAAGAAACAGTTGTTTGACCAATTAGATAATTAGATGCGCTGAGTTCCATAGCCTTCTAATTTAAATTTCCTTGCCTGGCCAAGTGTCATAGTAGAGTAATCGAGGAGGCCATGGTCAAATACAAGGCATTCTCTGCATCTCATGCGCTCTGTTCAATACATAAAAACTGGCGAAATCTCAACAGATATTTATGAATATTTATGTTCGAACATAAAATAGTTATAATAAACATCGTCGAACATAAACAGTCGTATGCAACTCGCCTATAATGGTAATTAAGACACTCGTATGGAAATTATAAAACTCGCATACGCTCGTTTTATAAACATACTCGTGTCTTAATTATTGCCATTATAGACTCGTTGCATAATGTACTATTACAACATTATCATATCAACTGTCAATATGGCAACACTGAAAAATGGCCTCAAAGCTCTCTTTATATGAGGTTATACATTGTACATAACACTTGTTAACAATAAACACAAATGTTTCCATCCAAACTTAGGGTAAACTCAGTCTCTCGGAGCAGGGAAGGAAACTTGCAAAGGGGACATTGTGGCATTGGGCATAAGTGGAAATGGGAGGACAGTTGTGCTGTTTGCAAGTACTCCTGTGTTTAATTTTTATTTATTTATTTTTATCTCTCTTGCCAGGTGTGTTTCAATTGATTAACTGATGTTTCACCCTCCAATGTGGAGGAATGATGATAAATACCTTGATGTGAGTTTAATCATTAAATAGTTTAGCATTTCAACTGTAAGTGGTGATGTCACCGAAGCAACAGTTCGTGCTTACTTAATACTTATCTGGACCTTTGAAATTCAAGTCTTACTTAGATTTTATATCATTATTCTAAATGACTATACTGTACATGCTTCAGTGGATCCTCCTGAACTGTACATCACCCGCTTTTCGACTACCCTGCTTTTGAAAGAGTTATAAAATGTCACTTGAGTTACTGCAATAATGAACTGACAAAACCTCAGTATCCTATTTTTTTTAAATCATGTTATTCTCATTTTCTAACATTCATCCATTGTATGTCCCATAAGTTATTATAATGTAATAAAAGTAGAAAATGTTCTGTGTCGAAACTATAACCCTAATATGCTATATAGAATAGGTTTCGGAAACTCAATAATAATAATAATAATGTATAGATACCAATTGTATCATTTATATGCATTTGCATACAATATAAAACTGTGTTTGCAGTAGGCAACTTTTGGAAATGTTATGCCTGTTAATCATCATCATCTTCCCCATCCCCATTCCCAAGGGCTCACAACTAGTAGGATGTGAGCTGGCAATCACTATTATCCCAGCTGAGCCTGGTATTGCTTCCATTTACTAGTGCTGGACTCCTCTCCATCATCTTTCCTATCAATCTTCCTTAGTCAACTCTTGTTCCCTTCCTACCTCCACAGTATTAGGGCATCCCAGGTCTAAGATGTCTTTCATTTCATTGCCTTATTTGGCCCAAGTCATCCTCTACCTACTGTTAAGATGAGCTAAAGAGGATAAGGTGTGTGTAGCCCCCCCACCACCCAAGGAGCACACACTGTATTATGCTATATCCTTGAAAGGTTTTTTTTTTTTCCAGTGATGTTTGGGGTTGACCCATTTCCTCTCTGCCTTCTTCAAGGGTTTCTTGTCTCAAAAGACAAATTTCCCTTAGTATTTTTTTTTTTTTTTTTTTTTTTTTTCATTCTTCTTGAAGCAAGTTAGTTGTAATAGTATCCATTTTCATTTCCTGGAGCTGATGACCTAGGTTTTGTACCCCTTAAAACAACTATCACCACCACATTATCAATTTGTTTTTCCAGTAAACCAGGTATAATTGGTGAACTTTTTCCATTTCCAAGCCTTCTATCCCATTTTAAATATTGCATTTAAGCGTGTACGCCGCGCATCATGTAAGCTGCGTACCCAGATTTTGCTGTTTCTTTCAAGAAAAAAATATCAATCTCCTTCAATTGGCACATCTCTGTTGACACACTGTAAACGAATTGTCTTTTGCTTCTTATATTTCTTATATATTCTTGCAATTGTACTTCCACTTCGGTAAGCTTCACCTTTTTACCTTGAAAGGCCAAGCGATTTCGCAAATAGTTTTTGAGTATGTCCTTATTTTTTCGCCAATCTCAAATACACAATTGAGATACATCATATTTTCTACCCCCGGCACAACTTATTTCTTCTTCTGCTTCCCTGATCATTTTAAGCTTTTCGTTTTAAACTTCATTAATGCAGCCAATGGCCATTTATTTTATTTTTGTACCGGAAGTGTGTACCATAAACGCACAATATAGTTGGAATTTTACATTATATATAATTTGCGCATCAATTTTATCAGAGGAATAAATAGACAAGCGATTGATGTGAAAGGAAAATTGTTTTTTTTTCTTTCTTTTATACATCTAGTTGAGCCTCTATTGACTGCGTGGTAACAACGAACTTCACTTTAGTGTCTAGGTCTTGTTCTTGTTCTGACTTTGACTTCCTGCCGCATCTTCGGACCCCAGCGACGAGTGCCTGTTTATGTTCTTCGGACAAAGGTCCTCTCCGTCTTCCGGAAGTTGATACCATTTTAAAACCTTGGTAGTTGTTCCTGTCAGGACTTTCTTGCCTGAGATCCTTTTCGCATTCCTCGAACCATCTCGGCCTTGTTGCCTTAGACGTGATGAAACTCCATATTCTTTTCGTTAATCAATCATCAGTCATCCTCAAAAGTTGACCGTAAAATAGTAGCCGTCTCTTCTTAATTGGTGCTGTGATAGGGTCTATGTTGTACAAGTCCTCATTTGCTCTCATTCGCCACTGTCCATCAACCCATCTATTACCTAGGATTTTTCTTAATATCCTACGCTCTCTTCTTTTCCAGTTCGTCAGCTTGACCTTTACTATTCATGGTCAAAGATTCAGACGCAAATAATCCCTCAGGTTTTACAACTGTGGTATAGTATCGGAACTTGGCCACTATACTCATAGACTTTTTGCTATAGATATTCTTTGTAATTTGGTATGCCTGGTCTAACTTCCTCATCCTGACATTAATTGCTTCCTCTTCTAATCCATTCTGCTGGATGACTTCACCGAGATATCGGAAATTTGTGACTCGACCAATTTTTCCAAGATTAGTGATCATCCATTCAGGTCCATCACAGATGTTTGTCATATATTTTGTCTTCTGAATAGAAATCTGGAGTCCTACCTTTTCAGCAATTTCTGACAGCCTATTGATCTTGTTGACTGCTGAATCTATGTCGTTAGCAAAAATGGCCAGGTCATCCGCAAAGGCCAGACGGTCAATGTATATCCCTTTGTGCTTAGGACCAAGTTTGAACCGATCTTCTTCTGTTTCTTCTTGGTCTAACATCTTCCTCCATTCTCGAATGATTTTTTCCAAAACACAGTTGAAGAGGAGTGGGGACAGTCCGTCTCCCTGTCTGACGCCCGTTCTGATTGTAAAAGGTTCTGATATCTCTCCCATAAATATGACTTTCGACACTCTGTTGGTTAGAGTTTGTTTGATCAAATTTCTTGATGAAATTGATATAATTATTAATTATTTAAATAATGCATTGTTTTGACTTCCATTTGCCACATCATTTAAACAACGCCAGTCAAATGATAAGTCATATACACCAGTAACGCAAACATGGTTTTGGGTGGTCCATGTATAATTTCCTCATGTATGACAACCTTCCCTCATTTTAGGCATGATTATTTTGGAAAAACGATTCGCGGCATACACACGTAAATGCGGTATTTTGAGTTCTACAACTATGTAAACAGAGCATAAATTCCCAAAAGTTTCCCATTACATAATGGTCACAATAGTCTCAAAGATATTAAGGTTTGCTTGTTACAGGACAATGATTAAGGAGGCTACCTTCTGGGGTGATGGCTATGTCCTGTCCGGTTCAGATTGTGGCCATGTGTTCATATGGGATCGCTACACTGGCACTCTGGTCATGCTCCTCGAAGCCGATCGACATGTTGTGAATTGCCTTCAACCTCATCCTGTTCTACCTCTACTAGCAACCTCGGGCATCGATTATGATGTGAAATTGTGGGCTCCATTGCATGAAGAACCTAACTTTGATCGTGACCTCGCTGATATTGTAAGTAATACAATAGAAGACCATTACATTATAAGAATGGGATAAAACTTTCTTACTATAGTGTAGTGCATTTTGAACATTTTTCTATGCAAGGACTGCCTGAGTGTTTTGTAAAGATTATCCCCCCCCCCCTTTTTTTTAGCCTAATTTCAATTTTTAAAAAATGGCTTATGAGATCACCTTTTGTCCGTGTGTGTGTGTGCGTGTGTGTCCCCCTAATAACTTCTAAAAGGCTTGGAGCTATTTCAATGATACTCGGTAAGTTCATAGCACTAATCCGGACGACCCCGACCGTGCCCTTCAAATTTTGTTACGTCTCACCAATCCAACATGGCGGCTGTGCGAAATATTTCACCAGCATTCAATATCTCCGAAACTATTCCCGATATCACCCTGGAATTTTTTACAAAGATAAAGGGAACTACTAGAAGTTCACCTATGTGACTTTTGAAAAACTGGTAACTACAAAACCAACATGGCGGCCACGCGAATTTGCGACTTTTAAATAGATGTTTCTCGCGATTTAACCAACCAAACGCAATAAAACTTGGTACAGTATATGTTTATACACATTGTAATGCACAGACATCTAACTTCGTTCAATTGTTTACATAACCACAAGATGGCAGATGTGCGAAATATTTCACCGGAATTCTATATCTCTCAAACTATTAGCTGTATCACCCTGAAATTTTGTATGGAGATAAAGAGTACTGCTGGAAGTTCATCTATAAGACTTTCAAAAACCGGTTAACTACAAAACGAACATGGAGGCCAAGCGAATTTGAAAATTTTAAATAGACCTTTCTCGCGATTTAATGTTCCAAACGCAATGAAGTCTATTACAGGAAATGTTTATACACATTGTAATGCACTGGTATCTAATTTAGTTCAATTGTTTACATAACCTCAAGATGGCAGCTGTGCGAATTTTAAAATTAAGTTTTTATTTCTTGTGTCGTAATCATGCGATCGAAGTGAAAGTTTGAATAATGAATAATTTGCCTTTAATGGTACATGACTCTATGGCCTATACATTTAACAATCCAACATGGCGACCATCCGAAATATTTAGACGGCTCTGAATATCTACGAATCCATTATAGCAATCAAACGGAATTTTTTAATGTTCATAGGGGCTATGAACTTAAGTTCACCTATAGTACTTTAAATAACCTGGTGATCACAAATCCAACACAGCGGCGACGCGAAGTATAAATATTCACATGGACTTTTCTCGCAATTTAACCATCCGAGTGCAGTGAAACTTGGTACAGTAAATCCTTGTACGATTGTTAATCCACTGGCATCTAATTTATTTCAATTGTTTCCATAACCACAAGATGGCAGCTGTGCGAAATTTTAAAATCTCCTTGTTACTTCTTGTGTCCTAATCATGCGATTGAAGTTTGAATGCTACACACACATAATAATCGTCATGTAAAAGTACATAACTCTAGGACCTACATAATTATATAAAATCCAACATGGCGACCATCCGAAATATTTAGTCGGTTCTCAATATCTACGAATCTATTACTGCATTAAAACTGAAATTTTGTATGTTGATAGTGGCAATTAACATAAGTAGGATATATGAAAATAGGCTGTATAGTTCTTCACGGAACTACTTGTTTATATTCTATCTTCATAAGCTTACATTTAAGATGTTACTATTATTATTATTATCATCATCAGGAGGTTTAAGACCACGGAGAAGTTGTGCTGAACAGATGATTTTTTTAAAAATAGTTATGGCATACTACAAGAAACAAATTAAGCCTCTTGCAATAGCATTTATAGATTTTAAGAAGGCATATAATTCTGTACATAAGCCTTCAATTTTAAAACTTTTAAGGAATTTTGGACTCCATCCAAAACTAATTAAGCTTGCAAAATTTACTTTAACTGATACTCAGTCAAAAGATAAGTTTAGAGAGGAAAATTGTGACCCATTCATGATTAAAACTGGTTTGAGACTGAGTGATTGTTTATCAGTTTTGCTATTTAATTGTGCATTAGAATATGTAATGAGAGGATGGTAGGAAGAGAATCCTAAACTGATAAAAATTGGAAGTTCTAAGCAGAAAAATAGTTTAAACTCTTTGGGATGTGCAGATGACCTTGCTTTATTAGCCAACAGTATTCAGTAAACGGAGCATCAAATCAGATCTTTGAAAGAAATTATGTAGAAAATAAGTCGTAGAATTTATTTTGTAAAAACTGAAATCATGTTAACTGATCCACCACTCAAAAATGTAATTACTATTGATGAACTGGAAATTAGAAATTGTGGATAAATTTAAATACAGTATAACCCTCCTTTTACGTTCCCACAATTAACGATTCCCCGTCATTTACAACATTTTTCCTCGGTCCCTTAAATTTTCCTACATTTTCAATGAAATCTGGGCCATGGCAAGCGGCTTATCGCTACCCCAACGTAAACGAATTGTACGGCGTATTGAATGCAGCTACGGGACGAAGTCATGTGTTATTCTTCATCACGTGAGGCCGCATGGGAGTGCTACTTTTCCCACTAAAAAGTGGCGATCGTCTTCCAGATATCGATATTGGTCGCTGTCGCCAAAGAGACAGTTTTGTTTGAGAACAAGTCTAGACATGCCACATACTATGGAACTCAAATGGCCTTGATCATTCAGCTTCAGCAGGTAGTCGCCCAGAGAGCGCACAAAGTGCTGGGAGCAGTGACTGGCACTTTCTCCAATAAGTGAACAGCAAATTACTCCTGACGAGTTAAGTTATGCAGATGTTGATTGGTAATAACTGAATCACTTTTTTTTTTCCATTGCGCTTCAAACTGGGCCCTATTTCAACATAAAACTCGACAAGTCGACATCTGATGGCATAAAATGTCCGATAATTCGATAGTTCGACAAGTCGACAAGCATGTCGCGACAATTTTGTATATTTTCGGAAATCTGTTTCATAAAGTTGTAAAGCTGACGGGTAGAAATTTGACAAATATGTCACTTATGTCACCAGCTTTTCTTTATGAACTAATGAATATGTCAGCTGGATTGTCAAATTGTCATCGAAAACTCGACAGGCGCCTTGTTAAATGTCAATTATTACCATAACCTATCTTTTCTTATTGAGGCACGTTTGGAAGTTTTCCTTTACATTAACCCCTCTAGCCGGCTATTTTATCCAGAGGTGTTCACTTCTCTGGCGGTATATAAATTGAAGCACGGCAGAGGTTTGGACACCAAGAAGGTAAAAGAATTAATAATGTTAAATCTACGAAATATATTGTATTGAAAATTTTAGGATTACTTACCGAGATAATGCCCAATGTTTCTCAGTAATATATGCTACGACTGTTTTTCAGGGTTGTCCATGATCACACGCAATATTTACAAAAATATAATAATTTGATAAGCTCCACTTTTGGTATTTGTTTCAGGTAGCCTATATTTACAATGATTGCAAGATATTTGCATGATAATGCTCAATCTACATATATACATAATTTAGATATTTAGATATTTTATTCAATTTCGAGTATAATTTCCAGGAAAAGCTGAATTATGAAAAGCTTTTTAGGGCCCGTATATGTATCCCGTGTAGAATTTCAACAAAATGTAAATATCGCAATATTAGTTCAATCCTGTCCCTTGGCATTGTTTGTGGGAAGGAGGCTGGATTTAGACAGCTCCTTAACCCGGTCCATGAGTCAATCCTAATTGGCTACATGGATAATTCTTGCCAGGCGCGTCCACGTCGCGGGGGTGGGCAACGGTACTGTAATATACCATGGAACTACTGTACCGGCTAAGTTCTGGTGAGGACCCAGTCCTATGGGGTATAACATAGGCCCCGTGAACAGGGTTACGTGCGAAGACCTCAACGGAATCTGCAGCGGAGAAGATGAACTTCAGAACGGTGGAGATTGCGGAAGAGGCAACCCAGTACTCAGGGAATAGTATGAGTACAGCATCAATCGGCAGCGTCTGTTTCCCATGATCCCGGCTGCAAGGGCGTCTGTTCTCCATGTTAGGGGCGGCCTGAATAATAGCTGGCAGTAGCTTCATAAAATGCCTTTAGGAGTGGCGACCCCATCGTAATAATAGCCTAAAATGGAAATGGCACTTCCAATGATTCGGAAAAGGTTAGGGCGTACCCTGCAGGCGACGCGCAGTTCCTTTGGTACTGGGGGAACTGTGAGAAATGGGAGACCAGTAACCGAAATGAAAGTGGGAATCATGAATGTCATGACCCTGACAGACAAGGTGGAGGAGGTGGTAGACTTCATGGAGAGGGAGAAGGTTGGAATGATGGGGCTGAGTGAAGTAAAATGGAAAGGTAAAGGAAGGAAGAAATTGAGAAAAGGATATACATGGGTTGGTTTTTTAGTTTTGGCACCTTAGTTATAACTGGATTAATAACTCACTTAGATGGTTCCAAGTTTCACAGGCCCTCGATGTTGTCCCCACCGTTGCGTACAACGTGTTCCCAGCAATGCGGAAGTCGTTGGATCCTGTTTGCACTGCCCAATCTATTGATGTTACAAAGAGAGCGCTCGGCAGCCTGCTCAACGTCATTGTCATCTTCATCTCCGGGATGAGATCATAGTCGCAGGGACTGATGTCGGGAGAATATGGGGGCTGATAGAGGACTTTCCAGCCCCAGCGATCCAACACTGCCGACACAACATCTGCTGTGTGTGCCCTAGCATTGTCATGTAGAACGATGGGCGGTGTAACCATGTGGTGGCGCCGTTTCCTTCTCAGAGCTCCTCGGAGATGGTCTTGCAGAAACGAACAATAGTACGCCGCATTGACGGTTTGCCCTCGGGGAATAGTATGGCAGCGCTTCCATATCATTGAAGACGTTAAGCAGGCTGCCGAGCGCTCTCTTCCTACCATCAATAGATTGGGCAGTGCCATTGGGATCCAACGACTTCCGCATCGCTGGGAACACGTTGTACGCAACGGTGGGGACTACATCGAGGGCCTGTGAAACTTGGAACCATCTAAGTGAGTTATTAATCCAGTTATAACTAAGGTGCCAAAACTAAAAAACCAACCCATGTACATTATACTGGAGTGGTGGCCAAGAGGCAAAAAATGGCATGGGACTGATAACCTCGAAACAACTGGAGGAGTATGTTGAAGTGGTCGAGTGTGTGTGACAGAATAATGAAAATTAGAATGAAGATGAAGAATGACGTGATGGACTTCATACAAGTGTATGCACCACAGACTGGAAACAGAGAAGAAGATATTGAAGTATTCCCGGAGGATGTAGAAAGAGTAATCTCAGATGTAGAAGTGGTGATCATGGGAGATATGAATGCACAAGTAGGAAATGAGAGACAAGGAAAGGAAGAAGTCGTTGGACCATATGGATATGGGAAAAAGAACCGGGAAGGAGAGGAACTTGTAAACTTTTGTGAAAGGAATGGACTGATAGTGGGTAATTCATGGTTTCGGAAGAAAAACAGCAGGAAAATTACGAGATATGGGTGGGGTGATAGAAGAACAAAATCAGTAATTGACTACTTCCTGGTGGAAAGGACAAATCGCAGAAAGCTGATGGATGTGACAGCTTTACCAGGAGAAGCATTTGATGGGGACCATAGAGCTGTGGTGGCAAAATTTAGATGGGGAAAATTGGAAAACCTAAAGGAGATCAGAGAAAGTAAAATAAAAGTATGGAAATTGAAAGACAAAGCTGTACAGGAAGATTTTCAGGAGAGATTGAAGCAACAAATCCCAGTTACTGAAGTGGAAAATGTAGAAGAGGAATGGTCCCACTTTAAAAAGGCATTTGCTGGTGCAGCAGAGAGTGCTTGTGGTAGGACGTCAACAAGAGTGAAAGAGGAGACACCGTGGTGGAATGAGGAAGTGAGGAAAGCAGTGAAAGAAAAGAAGTCTGCATGAAAGGAATGGAACCGAGATCAAACAGATGAAAGCAAAAGGAAGTATCACGACAGCAAACGGAGGTGTAAGAAAATGGTAGGAGAAGAAAAGAAGAAAAGTTGGGAAGAATTTACACGAAGAATGGAAACAGATGTAAGTGGCAGTAAAAGGATGCTGTATGGGCTTCTAAGAAGTAAGAGGAAAGAAAGAGTTACTACAAAGCTGGTGAAAAAGGAAGATGGAGAGTTGTTAACACACCCAGAAGAGATAAAGGGACGATGGAAGGAGTATTTCGATAAGCTATTGAATGTGAGCAATTGTACTGGTGAGATCGAAGTGACACAGCCTGACGACTCTATAACAGAAGATGATATAACAATGCTGGAGGTGGAATTAGCAGTACAGAAAATGAAGATGGGAAAAGCAACAGGGGTGGATGAAATCAGTGTAGAAATGATAAAGGCTGCTGGACCTGTTGGTATGCAATGGCTGTATCGACTGCTAAAGTGTGTGTGGAAACGGAAATGTGTACCAGAAGACTGGAGAAAGAGCTAATAATACCAGTGTTTAAGAAAGGGGACAAGAAAGTGTGTGATAACTATAGAGGGATCACCCTCATATCACAGATAGTAAAAATACTGGAAAGGATATTAGAAAGAAGAATGAGAAGAAAGGTGGAAGGAGAGTTGCAAGAGGAACAGTATGGCTTCAGGAGTGGAAGATCCACAGTGGACCCAATCTTTAGCTTGAGGCAGGTGATGGAAAAGAACTGGGAATATGGAGAGGATGTGATCATGACTTTCATAGATCTAGAAAAGGCATATGATAGTGTCCCCAGAGAGAAGGTATGGGAATCCATGGTTAAGAAGAGACTGGGAAGAGAAATGTTGGAAATGGTGCAAGCAATGTACAACAACTGTGTTAGCAGGGTACTGACCCCAGTTGGAAAGACAGATTGGTTTAGGAACAAGACTGGACTAAGACAGGGGAGTGTGCTGTCACCTCTTTTATTCATAATGGTAATGGATGAAATTGTAAAGGAAACAAAGGAAGCATATGGACATAAAGAAATGAAGTTACTATTATTTGCAGACGATATTGTGGTCTGGGGAAGGAACACCGAAGAAGTGCAAAAACAACTAGATGCACTGAACGAAAATATTCAGAAGTATGGCCTGAAAATCAGTATAGAGAAAAGCAAGACCATGGTGATGACAAGAGGGGAAAGACAAGGAAAGGGCACTGTGAAAATTGGAAGTCAGAGTTTGGAAATTGTGGACACGTTCAAATACCTAGGAAGTGAATTGATGCAAACTGGTAGGTTGGACATGGAGATTGGCAGGAGGGTACAGCAGAGCAATGCATTCTGTCAAAGTGTAAGAAAACTTGTTTGGGATAAGGAAGTACCAAGGAAAAGCAAGGAGGTAATGTATAAAATGTACTATGTACCCATATTAACTTATGCAGCGGAGACTTGGACCCTGACGAGCAGGCAAGAGAGTAGAATCCAAGCTAGTGAAATGAAATTCCTAAGAAGTATGATAGGTAAGACAAGGAAAGACAGAGTGAGGAATGAAGATGTTAGGAAGGAAGTTGGGATGGGAAAACTACCGTAAATGAGAGAATTGAGAAGAATAAACTAAGGTGGTTTGGACATGTAAAGAGGATGGAGGAAAATAGAATACCAAGACAGATGCTGGAGGTAAGAGAGCAAGGGGAAGATCTAGAACAAGGTGGATCGATTCAGTGAAGAACAGCGTGAGAAAAAGAAATCTGGACTGGGACAAGATCGTGGAAGAAGAATTGTGGAAGGAAAGAGGAAAGTGGAGAAGTGCCATACCCCGACCCGGCAGGAGCTGGATAAGGGGAAATGATGATGATGATGAAGAGGGGTTTCTCAAACTTCATCTCTGGTGAAATAGCTCTTTAGGGCAGGTTTCTGTATTATTCCATTAACATTACAAGCCCCAAGGACACATAAATGTTGTCCCGTCACTGACTCCCACTTCCTGGCATGCGACCTTGATTCCAAGGGCGCGCCAACTATACATTCTGCCGCATACATATTTGTTTCTCAAACAATTAGTTCAATCATTTTGTCGTCGAAAACAGCAAAAAAGCATCTAAAACAGACGTGAAATGCTTTCTTGTATCCGGCATACCCGTGAAGGGGATCTTTTGTGCGCTCATGATGAAGTCTACCTCTCACCACAAGCACTGATCAGCAGTCGTTTTTGTTACAGATGAAGCTATTTTTTCTTCATCTATGCTGTCTGCCACTTCTCCAATAACATCATGCTGTGCATAGTCTGTATCACTACCAAAAATATTGCTTCCTTATACATCACTTCCACTACTGTCATCTATCAAACCAATAATCTCTGCAGCGTAAGAAATGAGACAGCCCGGCAATTATTCCACTGCGACTGAGTAGCCTCTAGCTTGCGAAGCAAAAAATTATCTACGAAGTATTTGCTTTTGGTGCTTCCCCTTCATAAGTGAAGAAAATTGTCAACTTAGATATAGTTCACAAAACATTCTCGAGATGGCAGGAAAGGATGTGCTACTTCTAAAGCAACTAACTTGAAACTCAATAGAGCGCGTTTCATATTCTTTCTCGGATCGATATGAGTCGTCAAAAGCAACGGATATCGATCAACTTCGGTATTAGTTATAATTATGAAACAGAGATGGCATGAAAGTACATAACTTCTCGGTTGATAACGTGAAAGAAGATCCCGCGAAGCAGCAGTATTTCATGTGTAATGGGCATTATAACTTCCGCCTGCACCGGCCGTTTGTGGTACGTCGAACCGGCTGAACGAGTCGAGTCCAGCGGACGTACAGTGTACGACGAACCGGCTTGAGGGGTTAATAGCGTTGTTAGAATCGTTGGAATGGAACGAAAACAGCGGCAGTAGTAAAGAGTGATTAAGATCAGTGGCGTAGGCAGGATTTTTTTTGGGGGGGGGGGGGGGGGGGGGGTGTTCATTCATACAGTAAGGTAATTGTACATTATTAAAATTATATTTTGATTATTATTCATAAAAATCAATAATTAAATAAACATTCTCTTTGCATGAAAGCTATTTTAATTATATTTTCCAACACATTAAAATTATTGATAAAAAATTATATATTAAAACTGAAATGATGCAGAAATAAAGCTGAAATGTTCAAAGGTGACTGCTTATAATATTGATATTATGTGAGAAAAATAATGTTTTGCTCTCCATGATTCCCCACAATTGACACTTTCCCTCGATTTACACTTTTTCATTCCAGACCCTTAAAAAGTGTAAAGAGGAGTTATATTGTACGTAGATTATTTAGGAGAAAAATATCACTTATAATCTAAAAGAAAAACCAACCTGGCCGAATAGAATAAATAAATTGAACAAAGCAAATTACTGTATATTACAAAAAATACATACAACCAAAAAAAAAACTTATATAGATTGCAACAAATTTATTTATTTATCTAGCATATGGCTTTTAGTGCCGGGAGTGTCCGAGGACAAGTTCGGCTTGCCAGAGGCTGTAGCTACTTCAAGCGGTCACCCGTGGGGAGAGCTACAAGTTCCGTTCAATTTCATGTAGTTCCGACTTTCACCACCATATGTCACTGACGCCTAGTGGTGCACGTTGGAACTTTGATACAGCGTTTCAACTAAATGTAACCTAGAAATTTAGCTTTACACAAGTTTATTTAGTGGGAGGATCTTTTACATACCATACATCTATGTGAAAGTGGGAGGAGAGAGATCGGACTGGTTGGAACAGAGAAACGGCCTGAAACAAGGAAGTGCACTGTCACCGTTACTTTTCATTGTGGTGATGGATGACATAATGACCCGAGTGGCACAAGTAATTGGGGAAGGAAAGATGAAAGCAATGGTGTTTGCAGATGATTTGATGATTTGGGGAAACAAGGAGGAGGAGATACAGGAGCACTTGGACGTGTGGGAAGGAATAATACAAGGATACGGGATGAAATTTAGCATAAATAAAAGAGAGTTGGTGATCACAACAAGGAAGAAGGAAAGAACCGCAACGGGAATAACAATTGGTGGGGAACAGCTCAAGAAAGTGGAGAGTTTCAAGTATCTGGGAAGCCTGATACAAGATAATGGAAGAAACGATAGAGAAATAAATGAGCGGGGGAGACAAGCAGAAGCATTCCGGAGGAGTGTGAGAAGCATAATATGGAGCAAGGATGTCCCCCAGAACAGCAAAAAGATCATATATCGGACGTACTATGTCCCTATCCTGACGTATGCCTCTGAGACCTGGGTTATGAAAGGAAGGGAGAAGAGCAGAATACAGGCAGGTGAGATGAGGTTCTTGAGAAGCAGTATTGGAGCTACAAAGATGGATAGAATAAGAAATGAGAGGACCAGAGAATTAATGAAGGAGGAACCATTACAGGATGGTATAGAGAAATCTAGACTTAGATGGTATGGACATGTAAATCAAATGGAGGAGAAGAGGATGCCCAGGAGGATACACGAGACGAAGTGGGAAGGAAAGAGACCGAGAGGAAGACCAAGAGACAGGTAGCTGAAGGGGGTGGAAGAAAGTGAGGAGAAGACTGGACAAGGGTGGAGGCTGAGAGATGGTGGGAAGACAGAAAACGTTGGAGAGGCTTGTGTTCCAAACAGACCCGGCCAGTGGCTGGAAACTGTGCAAAATGATGATGACATCTATGACATGGGACCGCCGGCTTTACTTCCCCTCCAAAGGAAGGTATACTGAAGGATTTTAACGCACCTAAAATATCCGACAACTTCAGCCGGGTTTGAACCCGCAATATTACAGCATAATTAAGGCGTTATAAAATAGTTACACACCCAGAGGCGACATATGCTAGCGAAGCTATTTTCAAAACTACTAATACACCTGAAATAGATAGAATACCGTATTTGCTCGCGTATATATCGCACTTTTTTGACTGAAAATATGTGTGAAAATTTTCGGTGCGAGATATACGCGGGGAATGACCGTATTCCCGAAAAAACACAAAATTTGTGATGTAACAGTAGGCCTACTTGCGCAACTGTTGTGGCGCGCTAATCGCTAATTCGAACGTGTCTCAAGGCGGTGAATTTAGCCAACCACGGCCGAAGACGCGGCGAACGATGTACAGCGTGCTAACACTCACGCTGCGCCGTATGCTGTTAGTAACGCTTCGGGTAAGTTCCTGGATAATGACGACTGTTGTGGCGCGCTAAATCGAACGTGTTTCTACCTCAAGGTTATTATGGTCATTTATATGATGGTGTCAGTAATGAATGCGAGATATATGAGAGTACTTTTTTTCCCCCTGAAATTTCAAATTAAAAAATGGGGTGCGAGATATACGCGAGCAAATACGGTACTTAAAACTGAAAAAAGAAGAATTAGGACATGCCTAAATAAACAATATCGTGTGGGGTTCACAAGGGATCTGCACTATCTCGACTCTTGTTTATCCTATGTATGGATACAGAGACTGCCGATTTGCAGAGGCAACCACCATGGACATTACTGTATGCCGATGATGTCATGCTTGCAAGCGAGACCCATAATGATTTAGAACACTTGGTCAACTTCTGGAATGTGAGGCTCTGTAAATTTTGACTACGGCTCAACCTTGCTAAGACTGAGTACCTTGAATGTGGTTCCCAGACAGATGGGACCATCATAGTAGATGCCACCCCACTACCAAAGGCTTCACATCTCCGATACCTTGGGTCCGTTGTGAGACCTGATGGTGACACAGTCTCGGATGCCCGTGCAAGAGTGAATGCTGCATGGATGAAGTGGCGCCAGGTCACAGGTGTTCTCTGGGACCGCAAGAACCCTTTGCGCCTCAAAACTAAGATCTATCAAACAGTCGTTTGCCCTGTTGCTTTGTATGAAGCTGAATGCTGGCCTAATACAAAGAAACATGAACAAGCCTGGCACTCAATGGAGATGCGGATGCTACGATGGTCCTTGGGAATTACACGGCTGGATCATATTAAGATCGAAGACGTCCACAATACTCTTGGAATTGCCCCTATTCCAGCCAAAATGAGGGAGATTCGGTTGCGTTGGTACGGGCATGTAGCCCGAGCAAATACAGAGTCCATTGTAAGGAAGTCACTTGCTCTCGAGCCTGATGGACAAAGACCTCCAGGACGACCAAAAAGGCGTTGGATGGATACCCTACACGACGATATGCGCATCGTAGGTCTCCGTCCTATAGATGCAGCAAACCGCAACAAATGGAGAGCGAGGTGCACAGTGGCGGACCCCAAGAAATAATGGGGAACAACGCCAGGAAGAAGAAGAGAAGAAGGATGGTATCAAAGAACTCCAAATAACATTAGACGATCTCCAGAATAAAACAGATAAAATCAAGATTCTACATGTCACACAAGAGACTCCACACCAAAATAAATAAATAAAAGAGCAAAAGGAACCCACTAAAGAAAGGGTGTTGACATCTGAAAGGATAAAGAAATATTGGAAGCATAGAAAAGAAAAATTGTCGTTGTATAATTGATTGCAGTGGTCCTATGTTGGCCTAAACTTGAACTGCTTTACAACTCATTGTGGATGTGGTTGTACCAAGAAAGAAGGAAAGGAAAGGAACCCCGATATCTCGAGTTCAGTGATTGTTTATTTTAATGTAAATCCGCATTTTTCTGTACTTTCTGATAATGTGACGTTTTTTGCGTTCCGACCATACCCTCTGTCCCAAAGGTGATGGATTTCAGGGGTTGTACTGTACCTATAAAATGTTGAAAATGGGCATTTACAATATTCTTACAGCTTCCAAGGATTGGATTTTCACAACCGCAAAGATGACGAATGAAGGCTTTAACCCTGGAAGTGCCAGCTATATTTCCTGAAATGCCAGACTGTTTTGCGATCCTATGCAAGCATATTTCCGGGAAATATTTAAATGCCCTTCCATACCTAGAAGTATGTCTTACTGTATGTCATATTACTCAGAAAGGTTCAAATTACATGTTTGTATACTTATTAAATAATAACAGACATACCTGGAGAGTTACACTTGATAAAAAGTAAAATTTTATTTAAAAAATATATATATCCCCAGTTCCACATAACAAACTGAATGAGGGGGGGAATTGATACATTTGTTATATACAAAACACGTAAAAATTTATGGTGATTTCAAAAATATAAGATTCACTCGGTTCCTTCACAAACACAAAGAGATCGAGACTTAACATGTAGCACTCAGCATCAGTTCTGATTTCACTTGCATATCGGTACTCATTCCATGTCACCATCAGAGATTCTTCTTTTTCTGCCGCGGCTCACAGGCCTCCAGAAATGTTCCAATTTGTAGTAGCATTCTCGATGAACACCGCAATTGCACCCAGGACACCAGAAGTGACTTCGTCCTCTTTTTTTCATGTGTCCACACACGGCGCACAACCTTTCCTGCCTCCCAGGAAAATGAACAAGTTCATGTTGTAGCTCCCCGTCTTGCGCTTCTCAAATATCACTTGAATCACATAGGTTGTCATCAGCCATTCTGCTTTCAACAAGTATACACTCTTCACACGAATATAAGCAACACAGCACTGAAGTGAAGAAGGATATATAGACAGCACAACCGAGCGTGCGCGATAACAGGCAGTAACTAGCCACACGTGCAGGATGAGGAAAATATGCTCTCTTTGCAGGTATACCATCCCTCGCACACCATTTTCATCGCAATTTCGATGGGTAACAAAAGAAATTTGAACCTTTTGCGTCAATTTCATTTGAACCTTTTACGTCAATTTCATACCCATCATAAAATAAATATGTTAAATTTAGCAGTGTTATAACTGATTCAATGAATGCCTACACAATGCGTCGCGCTTGCGACGTTGGCATTTCAGTTACAACATAATTCGTCGCAATTGCGACGCTTGGAACTTCCAGGGTTAAGTTATTAGGTCAGTTAGTTATTGTTTTAAGGGGCGTACCTACGAGGTGATCTGCCCCTTATTAGGTCATGTAACACAAAAATAGTGTAAGCCCTTTATATGAAAGATAGGGAATTAAAATGGCTGGCCCATGTGGGGTACCAACCTACATGAAAATCCAATTCTTGGAATCTATAGGTACCCCACAACGGTCACTATTCTCAGTATGATAGGCTGGCACGGGCCAATGGCATAGAGAATTCAAGTGTCCTCCATTAAGTCAGCAGTGAGCAACAGTGTACAAAGCTTGAGGTTGTAGGTTCGAATCTCACATAGGTCAGACATTTTAATTCCCTATCTTCCATATGCATGACTTGCAGTATTTGTGTATTATACAACCTAAAGTATTCATTAGTCTCTTACAGCTGTTTTCAGAAGTTACTTATCCGACATCTGCCTGAAACTAGCTTGATTGTTGTGCATCTGTTTCTTTCTGTTTATTCTCTGTACTTTTTGTAACCTTGCTTTTCTTGATTTTCTCAGCTTACAAAACGAAATGAAATCATGCTTGAAGAAACAAAAGATACTATTACTGTGCCAGCTTCATTTATGATTCGTATGCTTGCCTGTCTAAACCAGATACGAAGAGGTAAGTGCTGTTATAATATAACGGTATGTCTTTCAGCATTTGTAACCCTGACAGTAGTCCAACCGTAAATCAGAACAACCAATTTTATGAATTTATTCTTCCACCTAAAGATATGAAAAATTTAAATCCGTCTATTACGGTATATCATCGTGCCAAAACTATTGGAGTAATTGGCATTACATTGGTATTTAAATAGAAGGAATTCCTGAAAGTGAGAATTCAAATGTACCCCATTAACTCAGCAGCCATGAGCTTAGTACTTGAGAGTCTGGTTAAGTTTTGGACTCAAATAATGCATAAATAATATTGTCTCCACCAGGGGACTCATGACTCATAGTAATGTACATTCTGCCTCATTAAAATGATAAGGTCATTTAAATCTTAAGTAACATTTATCATTAAAAAGGAAAAGACATACTGTCCTGTCGAGTTGGGAGGCATTACAAAACATTCATACTATATGGTATTAAGGTACGGTACTAAATCATATGCTTAGGGTATGAATAATATATTGTTGCTAAACTTCTCCTCGTGATTATAATGTAAATGAATCTCTGCAGAACGATCTAGTACTGCCACTCAGTCCATTATCCTTACTGAGAGGCTACACAATGGGCTCGCACAAGCTCACGTATGAAATGACATTGCAACATTGGGATTTTCTGTCCTCTGCTGACCTTGACCTGTGGGTCCACACATCTGGTGAATGCAGTGGTGCACAGTGAGCAAAATAGATGGCCAACTCGCCATGAGCCAGCGAGCTGGACTCTGGTCCACATCATGCCATGTATTATTTTATCTTTGTTATCACAGTTATCCTTTTCCCAGGGTAATGCCGAAAGGCAGAGCCAGTTGAGATTAAATATTCAATATTAAGTGGAGTTCATCACGGTTCTCCACTCTCACACCCTCTGTTCATTTCGTGCTTAGTTACAGTAACAGCTGACTTCCAGAAGCCTCACCCATCCCATGGACAATCCTACATGGTGATGTTGTATTTCTTGCCAATCAAACTCTTGAAAATTTTACTCTGTGCTGGAAAGATCGCATGGGCAGAAATGGTTTAAAACTCAACATAGGATAAAACAAATATTTGCAATGTAGCATACGGACCAATGATACCATTAACACTGAAGACCATCAACTCAATAAAACCACTAAATTTAAATACCTTGGTACCCTCACCACTTCGGACGGCGAGACCATTCTTGACTCCCGAGTATGAGTAAATGCTGCGCGGCTGAAATCGCGCCAAGTCACTGGAGTACTGACCGATAAGAAAATACATATCCACCTGAATGGAAAAGTTGTTAAGTCCATGATAAGGCCACTGCGTTAGGGTTGCTAGGCTTGACCATGTCAGAAATGAACACGAAAGGAAGCAAATGGGAGTTAAAACAATTAAAGAAAAAATGGGGGAAGCACTCCTGCATTGGTATGGGCATGTCACTAGAAAAGATGAGAACCCTGTGGCAAAAACGGCCCTCCATTACAATCCAGGAGAACATCGATCCCATGGGCGTCCAGAGTTAATCGATGGATAGAATCAGCGAAGAACTCTTGGTATGCAGCCTCAAACATGAAGATGCCCTTGACAGGAAGAAGTGGTGAGCGGCAAACAAGCAAGCAAATCCTGCGCCAACGCAAGAAATACGCTAAGATAGAAGAAATGGAGTTAAAATTATATTACCGTATTTACTCGGCTCTCCATGTGAGATCTGTGCTGGACACAACGGAGGCAGACAGGTTTTTCTCCGGGTACTCCGGTTTTCCCTGTCAAAATTTCATTCCAGCAACATTCTCCACTATCATTTCATTTCATCTGTCATTCATTTAATCATTGCCCCAGAGGAGTGCGTCAGGCCTCGGCAGCCGGCACAGTCCATATCCTCGCCGCTAGATGGGGGCTTCATTCATTCCATTCCTGACCCGGTCGGAGACTGGAAGCAGGCTGTGGATTTTCATTTTCATTTACTCGGCTATAGGACCCCCTCGCCTGTAGTACCCCCCCCTTAATTTTCGAGAGCCAAAATTCTTGGATTTATAGTACCCCTCCTTAATTATTGGTCGACAAAATACAACATTCTTGGAAATTGATGAATTCCTTACTATCGTTATTCTGATTGCAGCAGCACTGTCTGTCTTGGGCTTTGAGACATTCTGTCAAACAAACATAGTGCTGCTTGCTATAATGAGGAAAGTGTGATATCTTTTCAGAGATGGTTGGCAATAATCATGAAATATACTGAACCCTTATCATTGTGTCCAATAATAATGTTTCATATTAATAAAAACGATGGAAATACTAAATACATGATATGCTGGATATTTGAGTAATATTGATGTAGCAAGAAATCTGGACTTGGTAAGACATGCTACGTGCTGGCTGGAAATGACCAATAGTTTCACAACCAATGTTATTCTTGGATTTCTGAGAAAATCAGATATGACGCTGTGGCGTACGTGACCATAAAAGGGCAAAATGCTGCGTACAAGGCAAGGAGTGAGAGAGAGGAGAATAGTCGTGACGTCAATATAAGGGCGGGATTTGTAAGGTCAGAACTCCGAAGCCAACTTATCTGACCAATAAGAAAACATGACGCCAGAACATAGCGTCAGTGTGTTTTGCGCGGCAATCGGATATAAAAAGATCTAGCGATCGGTTTGCATGTTCGACGGCAGATTCGCGACCTGTGAGAAAATACAAGAATTTTGAGAGGTCACACATAATTATAGGCCCATTACTTAAAATATTGAGGAGCTGTTTTTCTCCCACCATTGAAACTTTAGGCTTTCTGTATATATACAAATGTCTGAGATGAAACGGGACACTCCTAATTATTCTTCGACAGTCATTTTAAGACGTCCTTAAGACGAAATGGTTTTAAAATTATAGTTGTGTGTCGGCAACGAAGTTGGAAATTTTCATAAATTGTGAGATGGCAATTAGCCATAGAATAGGGAAAGTCGACGATTCTGCATAGGACGATCTGAGGAAATAAAATACTTAGAACGCAGATAGAACAGTTTAAAAACTTTGATTTAATTGTGTTTTAACAGCAGCAAAATGTCGACCATGGAGAGAAGACAGCAAGCTTCATCCTCCATTACCATCAGTGTTATGGGCTAACGGCCTAATGATGGGAATTGACGAGGCGGGAGGCCTCTGGAAAGCAGTTTAAGTGATGAGTATTAAAAAATTGATTTATTGATTTTGGACGAGGGGAATCGCGAGAGATGTGTGGAACTTTGTATAGATTTTATTTGTGTGATTTAATTTAAATTTTAGGGTTTGATTTCTTAACTGACATGCGTGTAGTAAATTTTGGCATTGCGTGACAATTATGTTGTACAGTAAATTTTGTAATATAAATGTTTTCCTTATGTATACGTAATTCTTATAGCGAAATGGCCGCATCGATTAACGTATCTATAAAAAGTGTAGCCATGAATGAGAACCTAGGAACGACAATGATAAATGGACTGATTTAATGATATGTTAAACTAATTACTACGTGGGGGGAATATTTGCATTTTGTTGCTTTGATAACTCGGGCTAGGACTGATCCTGTTATTTATTCTTTATTGTCATTTGGACATGTTGTGTGTCATTATCTGAGAGGTGTGCTGATTAATGCTACGACGAGATCTTCGAGAAATGTGCCACGTGTTTTTTGGGTGTAAGTGATGATGATGAGGAGAGGTAAAGCCTGTCCATGACTGCGATATCATTCCGGCAAACTAGTTATCCGTGGGGATAAGTTTGACCTGGGAATGTATTCTTAAAAATCCCTGAGAGGATGTTTTGAGATAATGTGTTATTTATTTGTACGCGTTTAACAGGTGGCGATTAGCAAAGGTGCTGTACGCTGGCTTTGGGCCAGAATCTATATTTAGCATGGCACTAATTACTACTTGGGGGAAGAAATCAGCCACTCTCTCGGTGATGCGATAACAGGCCCGGTTGTCTCCAGCTCGTTATGACACGTTTTGTTTGCTTTAAAGCCTAATGAGTTAAGGTTATTTTATTTGGTTTAATTTGGGAAGTTGCCATGTTGTCGATCCAAGTTTCTTTTATCATTACTACGACTTATTTGTTCATTGTTTTAAAACGCCAAACTTTCCGGCGTGAAAATTAAAAGTTGTATTTTGTTGTTGTTGGCTCTTATTTTCAAGGCCATTGTATTCATATAAATATAATTTGGCAACCGGCCAAACCTGTTCATGTCATGTTATGCCTTCCTAGTGTTTAAGGTATAAGTCGGTAATTCCGCAGCCCTTATTTTAAATAATACACACGTGTATTTGGTTGTGGTAATCTAAGGTTAGAGCATGTCAGTAGTGTATATAAATATGTAATTGTTGTTCCCACATTTCCGTAATTCGTCCTTCGCAGTACGGAGTCCGTTCCCGAACCAACTGTTTTGGTCGGAAACGAGCGCCCGTCAAAATGCTCATTACTTGAACTAGTCTTAAAACCCGTGTCGCTCATAAATATTGAATTTTTGTACTATTTTATTTGTTTGTTATATTTGGATCTTGTGATCCGTTTTCTTTTGTTACTCTGACTTAAGTGACATTTCAGTCACAATGCTTGTTGACAGCTGTCATGCCGTGTCGTCACGGTACGTCAGGCTGGTCAGTGTTAGATCTGTTCACGCGAGTGAACAATAAAAGGGTGGTTATAGTTTTCTTTTTTTATGTTTGATTCAGTTAATAAATTTCATTTGTTAGTAGATCCTGTTGTTTTTCTTGGCTTTATAATAATAATAAGTTAACCTTATGAACCCTGGAAGTTATGTTGATAGCAAAACCTCTAAATCACATTCACAAGAATCCATTACGACCCCGAAAATTTGAATCTTGTCTACATGCTATTTTCCAAAGGGTTTATAAGAGTTACTTTGGCTTCCGAACGTGTGGCATTTGTGTTTTAGAGTAAAAAAATAGATCACCGGCATGTGATAAGTTTATTAACGTAAGTTAGGCGAAGATAGTACCGCCAAATGTTTGAAAATATAAAGTCATGGAGTTTGCAATAAAGTAAATGTGGAACAAGTTAAGTGTTTGAACTTTGATTAAAATTAGAACAAACTGTTCCAGGCGCCCAATAAAATTAAATTAGCTTTGTGTAGAAAAGCCAAACTCAAAGAATTATTTGACAGGAAGGTTAGACCTTAAAAACTGATTAATACTCTATTAATTGGTTAAAATTTGTAAGTAAAGTAAGGTCAGGAAGATTATAACTGAATCAAAGGGTTAAAATTAAATGGAATAATAAGTAAATTATACTCAGTGATGCTATAGTTTGTGGGAGTAATTTAAAGTAAATGAACTGAGTATGTAAAGGGTTAATGTGTGTATATTTAATATGTGTGAGCGCGCGTATCCAGGGCTCCGCCCTTATGTCATTTCCCTATGTCTCAAATATATTATTGTTGTGATGGCAACTCTGGGAGAAATCCGCGAAGTGATTGAATTAGCATCCGCTCGTACGCGAGAACAACTTAGTGAGATGAGAAAGGACATAACCAATGAAATACAGACACAGTTAGCGGCAAATAGTGAAGAAACGCAGACACAGTTAGCGGCAAATAGTGTAGAAACGCAGACACAGTTAACGGCTATAAATAAACAATCGGTAGAAACGCAGACACAGTTGGCGGCAAATAATGAAGAAATGCAGACACAGTTAGCTGCTATAAATAAACAATCGGAAGAAATACAGACACAGTTAAACACAAAACTATCCGAAGTTAACGAGAATATAAATCAGAAAATCGCTACACAAAACATTCTGGTTAGTGAACAATTACATAGGCAGTCTGAGAAAAACAATGAAATATTAAACGCACAAGACGAAAGGAACACTCAAAATCTAGCTGCGCTAACGGTAGAAATCAAAGAGCACACAAAAGAACAGCTAATCCAATTAGCAAAGGACGTTAGCACTAACAATACCAAACAATTAGGAATAATAAAAGGTATCGAAGATTCGTTTAAAAAGGAAATAAAAGGAATGGATGAGACTGTTATGGCAAAACTAGCACAAATCGAGCAAGCGTGTTTGACCAGCTCATCTGAGATTAAAGAAGCACACACAAACTTAGAAAAAAGGTTTGAGAATATCGAACGAGGGACACAGGGTATGCAAGATCAGATAATTACAGTAGATAACAATATCACGGGCTTAGTGACGGAACTCAACAAATTAGAAATACAATCAATTAAGAAATGGAAAAAGTTAGAAATTGACCAGGAAGAAATTAAACAAACATTAGAACAGAACAACATTTCTCTGGGAGAAAGGATAGATAAACTTGAAGATAATCAGGAGGCTAATCAACAGGAAGTCGAAAAACGCTTTGTTAAATTGAAGGATACTATTAGGAAAGATTGGACCAAGATGAGCGCTGATTCGAAAGATGAACGGCTCGCAGTAAGCAAGAAGCTAGGGGAAAATAACGCGAAAATACAGGCGTTAGAAGAAAATATGAAGTTAAGATTTCAAATTCAAGAGGACCGCATGATAAAATCGGAGTTGCAGTCACTTGGACATAATACGATGTTTGCGACACTAATGGAAAAGGGGAAAGGGGAGAATGCGGAAAGAGAGCACACAATAGACAGCCACGAGCTTGGGCAAAGTCCAAGAACGGTAGACACGCAAGCATTCCAGAATTATGAGGGTCGTAGCTCGACACCTCAAAACACACAACTTCCCACGCAAGTTATACAAGTCATCCGTGGAAACGAATTTAAACCGAATAAGTTTTTACCAGAGAGCGGAGGGACACCTAAAGCTTTCTTAAGGGAACTGACAGAATATTTTTCGGATCAAAATGTTAGCTCAACGCGACAATTAAGAATGGTTGAAAAATTTTTGGCGGGCTCAGCACTTACCTGGTATCTTGGATTTAAGAACACATTTAAATCAATGGAAGGTTTCCACAAGGCCTTCCTGAGCAAATACTGGAGTGGGTCGTATCAACAAAGCTTGCGAATGGACTTATACTCGCGCAAATACCATTCCACGCATCAGACGAAATATGCAGATTTTTTCGCCATGCAACTTGTCAAATTGCAGGATCTTGATAATCCACCGAGCGAAATGGAGCTAATAACTACGATAGGAAAGCAGATGCCTATTAGCGTTCAGCAATTCTTGGTGGCGGCAAATATTACGACCGTGGTCCAGGCAGAAGAGGTATTAAGGAAGATAGATGAAACCACTAATTACATCAACCCGAGAGAGAAGAGACAGATAGAGTTAGTTAATGCAGTCGAAGTAGTCAAGACACCGAACAAAAACACGAGGTCGCAAGCTACAAACACTGGGGATAACCAAAGACGGCAGAGCACCGAAGAATATGAGCCGAGATCTCAACCGAGATACGAAAATAGGGACAGAAACCATAACAATCAGGAAGAAACTAACCGCTACCGGAACACAAACAATCAGCAGTGGCGAGATAATAGGAGATACCAAACGTCATACAATAGGAATAATAATAATAACGCACCTTATAATCGGGGATGGCATGGAGGACACTATAATCAACAATATAGGCCCAGAGACAATAGGCGTTACAACCAGCAACATAACGCACAAGATAACCAGCGGTTTAACGAGCAATCGGATCCAAGGGATGATCAGAGAAATTGGAACGAGAGACACGCTGAGTCACAACAGTACCTAGAAGAACTACATAACATACAGGGAAACAATAAGAATAAATGGGAACGAGCGATGGAACACAGAGCAAATCCGGACACCCACACTAACGGGGCGGAAGGTATGCTAATGCAGCAGGAAAGACAGGACGGGTGGCACCAAGACCAGGGCGAGGGTCAAGGCGCGAAAAAAAAAGTTTAATTGAAGGGAAAGGAGACAGCCTCAGAAGCGAATGGTGTGATGGTCGTGATGGTTGGGTGACAGCGCACATTACAGAGTGGATTGCGATGCCTGAAGATTGCTTGGAAGAAATCGTGAGGCCACAAAACGAACAATTAAAGCAATTACCAATAATATATGCTAGGATTGATGGATTGAAGGTCAAATGCTTAGTTGATACAGGAAGTCAGGTCAGCCTGGTATCTGAGGCCTTGATCAAAGAAATAGGACGGAATCATAAAGTTCCAATGATACCGGTCCCGCAAATTAAAGTACGGGGTATAATTCCTGAACGATCGGTTACTTGTAAGCAGCAGGCATATCTCGAATTAGAAATTCTGGAACACACCTTCGCTCAAACTTTCATAGTTATGACGAAAATGAACTTCAATATCATTCTAGGGGCAAACTTCATCTGCGAATATCAGGCCGTCATAGATCTACACAAAAACACCATAAGCTTCAAAAACATCGAAGGGATGACGAACATAGGACTGCATATGGACGAGATAACATCTGGCAAGGAGGCGCATACTTGGATGTTACAGGCAATTAGTGAAGAAGGGGCCGAGATCACGCAGCAGGCTATTTTAAACAAGACGGACAAGGAAATAATTGAGGCATATAGCAAGGACACCACTACAGCTGTAATTGAACTTAATGAAGAGGAAGAAACGCGAGATATCTGGGCATTGTTGGCTGAAGAGGACGACAGCAATAATGAGTTTGAAGAGCTACTACAGGAGCGGCTTAAGGAAGTCAAACTAGGGGTTACGGAAAAGAAGCAACTTGAAGATATTTTAAGAAAACACCAACAGGTTTTTGATACAGTACCGGGCAAGATTCTCAACTTTAAATATTCCATGCAGGTAGATGATTGGTCACCATTCAGAAGTAGGTTGTATCCGATTCCGGAAAAACATCATTCACAAGTTAAAGAAATTATTGACGGAATGTTACATGCAGGCGTAATAAAAAAGATGCCCACACCTTTTTTAAATGCAATTTTGGCCGTTATCAAACCAAACGGATCTATACGGCTATGTCTCGACGCAAGAATGCTCAACCTTCGATTGTTGCCGGAATACGATAAGGCACCCATAATTAGAGACGTCCTCAAGGGATTTAAAGGAAAGAGCATCTATTCAAGTGTGGACTTAACGAGCTCCTTTCACCATATCGAATTGGACGAGAAGTCGCAATTGTTAACAGGCTTCTTGTTCGACAATCAGACATACACATTTGGAAGAATGCCGTTCGGCGTGAAAACAGCTGGCTGTGCCCTAATTCGAGCATTAGACCGAAACCTTACTGAGGAGGTTAAGGAGATGACGACTAGGTACATAGATGATATTTTATTGGCTTCCGACAACATCAATGAACACATGGAAAACTTAGATAAACTGTTAGAAAATTTACGCACCACAAATTTCAAAATAAACCTAAAGAAATCCCACTTCTTTAGGGATGAAATTTTATATCTAGGCCACATTATCGATCAGGACGGCGTCAGACCAAACCCTGCCAAAATTGATGCAATCAAACATTTCCCCACTCCTACAAGAATAAAACATGTCCGTGCCTTCCTTGGTGTAACGGGGTTTTTCAAAGAAAACTGTCCCGGGTACACGGAAACTGTAGCCCCTATGCAAGAACTACTAAAGAAAAATAATAAATGGTCTTGGAATGACGAATGCAACCAATCTTTCCAAGCTACTAAATTATTGTTACAAAATTGTATCAAACTGGGATACCCAGATTTCGGCCTAAAGTTTGTAATTCAGGCAGACGCGTCGATTATTGGGGTCGGAGCAATGTTGTATCAGGAAGATCCAAGCAACCTACAGAAAAGATCTTATCTTGCCTTTGTAAGCCGTAAGTTACGGAAACACGAACGGAATTACACTGTTACAGAGTTGGAGCTCCTAGCTATTCTTCACGCCCTTCAAAAATGGAGAAAACTAGTATTTGGGTATCAAATTATTATCAGGACAGATCATAAGGCCCTCACATTTCTTTTTAAAACTAACATGGTTAGTGAACGTATCACCAGATGGTCGATCTACATTCAACAGTTCGATATAGAAATTGAACACTGCCCTGGAAAACTAAACATCATCCCAGACGCTCTCAGCAGAAACCCGGAAGAAGACGTGGAAGAAGAGGCCTTGGTTCAACACATAGAACTGACACCTAAGGATCACGAGTTCTTGAATGAATTAAAGGAATTAAAGAAAGAGCAAGAAGGTGAGCCCTGGATGCGGCAAATGATCATGTATTTTAAGGGAGAACTTCAGCCTGGATCTGCAGCTCATCGTGAGGCCCGGAGCAAAGAAGGAAAATATCAATATGTGAACAATCTGTTACACAAATTCATTAATGAGGAGCATACCAAAATGCGCATCTTGTTACCTGCTTCATTACAACGTGGTTTGACCTGGCATGTCCATGAAAGCCTAGGCCATATCGGAATAGACAAGGCAGAAGCGACCATGGCTGAAACTTTCACATGGCCACGCATGCGAACTACCATATGCGAAGTGGTTAAGACTTGTGACGCTTGCCAACGCACTAAGCCTAACAACTATTTAATGAAGCAATACCCGAAACCAATATTACCCCAGAAACCATTGGAAATAGTGGCGATCGACACATTTGGTCCAATTCCGAAGGGAAGGAGAGGGTGCAGGCATCTACTTGTGTGTCTGGACGTATTTTCCAAATTCGTGGTTCTATGCCCTATCCAGAAAACCACCACTAAACAGATTCTAAGTAGAATAATACACAAGGTGATACCGACTCTTGGTAAGCCTGAGTTTATATTATCGGATCATGGCGCATATTTCACCAGTGCCCAGTTTAAGAAAGGAATGGCAGATTTGAATATAAAACACGTTCTCTCATCAATAAGACATCCCCAAGGAAATTCTAGCGAACGCGTAATCCGTGATATTTCTAAGTTCTTCCGGGTATTTATTCCCAAGGAACATTACAAATGGGTAGACCGAGTGAGTGACATTGAGATATGTATGAATTCCACTCGTCATGAATCTACAGGGCAGATTCCCATGGTTTTACACCACAACCAGTTTCCAGTGAGATCTTGGAACACTATTGTAACATGTCCTAACGACCCAGTACCAACACACGATCTACGGATCCAGAACACCATTGTGCATATGAGAAGGCAGGCGGACCGTAGATTAAGAAGAGTACGCGGAAAGAAGTTTCATCGGGAGTTGATCGAAGGGGAATTGGTCTTGATTAAAAAGCCACCGATATCTGATCCAGCGAACAAGATACTAAACAAATTTTGTGAAAGGTATGTGGGACCGTTCAGCATCGTGAGGAATTTAGGTAACAACGCCTACAGAGTCCGAGAGGTGAGCACAGGAAACATGGCAGTGTATAATATCTCAAATTTAAAATTGTATCATCAGAGAGAGCCATACGAACCGAGAAATAATGTTACTGCAGCAAATTAAACATTCGCGTGATAACATACAACAAAAGATACGGGGGTACTCGAGTGGTGAAAGCGCTCAAAAGACAGCTCTGACGTGTTTACAAGTTCAGGCGGAAGTCGTTAATGAATATGTTGATGTTTTGAAAGAGTGAGAGGGGAGACGAGTAGCAAGGAAAGAGGCCGGAGGGCATAAGTATACAGGAATTTCCTAATGAGTTTGGAACGAGACGGCTACTGAAACAGACAGAGGCGGACAGTCATTATATTTGAGGGTGACCAGCAACTTCAAATTTGAGCCAGAAAAGTAGGGGATGTGAAATTCGACTTCATTTGAGTTCGAATTTCATCAACTAGGGGTCAGATGAACCCTTATCATTGTGTCCAATAATAATGTTTCATATTAATAAAAACGATGGAAATACTAAATACATGATATGCTGGATATTTGAGTAATATTGATGTAGCAAGAAATCTGGACTTGGTAAGACATGCTACGTGCTGGCTGGAAATGACCAATAGTTTCACAACCAATGTTATTCTTGGATTTCTGAGAAAATCAGATATGACGCTGTGGCGTACGTGACCATAAAAGGGCAAAATGCTGCGTACAAGGCAAGGAGTGAGAGAGAGGAGAATAGTCGTGACGTCAATATAAGGGCGGGATTTGTAAGGTCAGAACTCCGAAGCCAACTTATCTGACCAATAAGAAAACATGACGCCAGAACATAGCGTCAGTGTGTTTTGCGCGGCAATCGGATATAAAAAGATCTAGCGATCGGTTTGCATGTTCGACGGCAGATTCGCGACCTGTGAGAAAATACAAGAATTTTGAGAGGTCACACATAATTATAGGCCCATTACTTAAAATATTGAGGAGCTGTTTTTCTCCCACCATTGAAACTTTAGGCTTTCTGTATATATACAAATGTCTGAGATGAAACGGGACACTCCTAATTATTCTTCGACAGTCATTTTAAGACGTCCTTAAGACGAAATGGTTTTAAAATTATAGTTGTGTGTCGGCAACGAAGTTGGAAATTTTCATAAATTGTGAGATGGCAATTAGCCATAGAATAGGGAAAGTCGACGATTCTGCATAGGACGATCTGAGGAAATAAAATACTTAGAACGCAGATAGAACAGTTTAAAAACTTTGATTTAATTGTGTTTTAACAGCAGCAAAATGTCGACCATGGAGAGAAGACAGCAAGCTTCATCCTCCATTACCATCAGTGTTATGGGCTAACGGCCTAATGATGGGAATTGACGAGGCGGGAGGCCTCTGGAAAGCAGTTTAAGTGATGAGTATTAAAAAATTGATTTATTGATTTTGGACGAGGGGAATCACGAGAGATGTGTGGAACTTTGTATAGATTTTATTTGTGTGATTTAATTTAAATTTTAGGGTTTGATTTCTTAACTGACATGCGTGTAGTAAATTTTGGCATTGCGTGACAATTATGTTGTACAGTAAATTTTGTAATATAAATGTTTTCCTTATGTATACGTAATTCTTATAGCGAAATGGCCGCATCGATTAACGTATCTATAAAAAGTGTAGCCATGAATGAGAACCTAGGAACGACAATGATAAATGGACTGATTTAATGATATGTTAAACTAATTACTACGTGGGGGGAATATTTGCATTTTGTTGCTTTGATAACTCGGGCTAGGACTGATCCTGTTATTTATTCTTTATTGTCATTTGGACATGTTGTGTGTCATTATCTGAGAGGTGTGCTGATTAATGCTACGACGAGATCTTCGAGAAATGTGCCACGTGTTTTTTGGGTGTAAGTGATGATGATGAGGAGAGGTAAAGCCTGTCCATGACTGCGATATCATTCCGGCAAACTAGTTATCCGTGGGGATAAGTTTGACCTGGGAATGTATTCTTAAAAATCCCTGAGAGGATGTTTTGAGATAATGTGTTATTTATTTGTACGCGTTTAACAGGTGGCGATTAGCAAAGGTGCTGTACGCTGGCTTTGGGCCAGAATCTATATTTAGCATGGCACTAATTACTACTTGGGGGAAGAAATCAGCCACTCTCTCGGTGATGCGATAACAGGCCCGGTTGTCTCCAGCTCGTTATGACACGTTTTGTTTGCTTTAAAGCCTAATGAGTTAAGGTTATTTTATTTGGTTTAATTTGGGAAGTTGCCATGTTGTCGATCCAAGTTTCTTTTATCATTACTACGACTTATTTGTTCATTGTTTTAAAACGCCAAACTTTCCGGCGTGAAAATTAAAAGTTGTATTTTGTTGTTGTTGGCTCTTATTTTCAAGGCCATTGTATTCATATAAATATAATTTGGCAACCGGCCAAACCTGTTCATGTCATGTTATGCCTTCCTAGTGTTTAAGGTATAAGTCGGTAATTCCGCAGCCCTTATTTTAAATAATACACACGTGTATTTGGTTGTGGTAATCTAAGGTTAGAGCATGTCAGTAGTGTATATAAATATGTAATTGTTGTTCCCACATTTCCGTAATTCGTCCTTCGCAGTACGGAGTCCGTTCCCGAACCAACTGTTTTGGTCGGAAACGAGCGCCCGTCAAAATGCTCATTACTTGAACTAGTCTTAAAACCCGTGTCGCTCATAAATATTGAATTTTTGTACTATTTTATTTGTTTGTTATATTTGGATCTTGTGATCCGTTTTCTTTTGTTACTCTGACTTAAGTGACATTTCAGTCACAATGCTTGTTGACAGCTGTCATGCCGTGTCGTCACGGTACGTCAGGCTGGTCAGTGTTAGATCTGTTCACGCGAGTGAACAATAAAAGGGTGGTTATAGTTTTCTTTTTTTATGTTTGATTCAGTTAATAAATTTCATTTGTTAGTAGATCCTGTTGTTTTTCTTGGCTTTATAAAAATAATAAGTTAACCTTATGAACCCTGGAAGTTATGTTGATAGCAAAACCTCTAAATCACATTCACAAGAATCCATTACGACCCCGAAAATTTGAATCTTGTCTACATGCTATTTTCCAAAGGGTTTAATACTTGTCTTTGTATACCACATTGTTGGGGTCTTGGGCAATACCATTCAATCATACGCGAGCTCTGTTGCTAAGCAGGCGTGACCTTGTCTGAAGAAAGAAGTCTCATGTCTTTCCTTTTGAGCGTACGGGCTATGACTCGCGCTATGCAACAAGTGGCTGGTCGGCCACACGTGCGGTGTTGCCGCATTCACATAAGGCACACGCACGCCAGTCTACACTCTGTGGTGTATTTCGAAACAAAGAACGTGTTATAGGTAGCGATTTTGTATTTGGCCTGCATGTTCTACTGGCCACGCCCATCCACCACTTTATGATAGTATCTTCGGTCTTTGCGGAACTTGCTGTGCGGATGTTGTGGTGTATCATTGCTGATAAACTTCGTTTATTTTCATTAAATATATCGTACTTTGTAGCATCAAAATAAAATAGCTTATTTTTACACCTTTTCCCAAAATATGGATTTTTGCGAAGTTCACGAAGTAACCTCCCCAAATTTTGGAACTAAAAGTTTAGGGAAAAAAGGGGTCCTACAAAGTATAGCCGAGCAAATACGGTAATTTTATGCAATCTCACGAAGTACGGTACTGTCGATCATTACTATTAATAATAAATTTTATGATTTTAGCTATGCGTGTTTAAGCATCAGACCATGGGGCCAAGCATATCCTGCTTGGAGACAAGTACTTTTAAATCTGTCGTCAGCCATCCTCAGAATGGTTTTCAGTCATTTGCCATCTTCAACTTGAGGAACGCGAGATCATCATCATCTTGCACAGTTTCCAGCCACTGGCCGGGTCTGTTTGGAACACAAGCCTCTCCAACGTCTTCTGTCTTCCCACCATCTCTCCGCCTCCACCCTAGTCCAGTCTTCTCCTCTCTTCCTCACGCTTTCTTCCACCCCTTTCGGCCACCTGTCTCTCGGTCTCTTTCCTTCCCACTTCGTCTCGTGTATCCTCCTGGGTATCCTCTTCTCCTCCATTCGTTCTACACGTCCATACCATATAAGTCTAGATTTCTCTATATCATCCTGTAATGGTTCCTCCTTCATTAATTCTCTGGTGGCTTGCCACGGTGGGTGAGTGGTTATAGTGTCGGACTACCAACCCCAAAATTGCAGGTTCGCCCCTGGCCATGGTAAGTGATTTTTGAAGGCGACAAAAATCACGATACTGATGTCATACGTTGTTGGCATGTTAAAGAACCCATTTGAATTCAGTAGGCCGTGTTCAATGGCAAAATTAATCTCGGGATTTTCCGCCAACACAAAGTTCCTCCATTCTCTACTTGAAAGCGCTTTAGTGTCAAGGAGTTTAGATATCTAACCTCCTTGACTTTCATAGCGTTCAAAGGAACGACGAAATTCGACATGCAAGCTACCCTCTGGGTGTCAATTAAGAAAGCTTGCACCAGGCACCCGAGGCCATACGATATTATTATAATTCTCTGGTCCCCTCATTTCTTATTCTGTCCATCTTTGTAGCTCCAATACTGCTTCTCAAGAACCTCATCTCACTGGCCTGTATTTTGCTCTTCTCCCTTCCTTTCATAACCCAGGTCTCAGAGGCATACGTCAGGATAGGGACATAGTACGTCCGATATATGATCCTTTTGCTGTTCTGAGGGACATCCTTGCTCCATAACATGCTTCTCACATTCCTCCGGAATGCTTCTGCCTGCGTCCCCCACTCATTTATTTCTCTATCGTTTCTTCCATTATCTTGTATCAGGCTTCCCAGATACTTGAAACTCTCCACTTTCTTCAGCTGTTCCCCACCAATTGTTATTCCCGTTGTGGTTCTTTCCTTCTTCCTTGTTGTGATCACTATCTCACTCTTATTTATGCTAAATTTCATCCCATATCCTTGTATTATTCCTTCCCACATGTCCAACTGTTCCTGTACCTCCTCCTCCTCGTTTCCCCAAATCATCAAATCATCTGCAAACACCATTGCTTTCATCTTTCCTTCCCCAATTACTTGTGCCACTCGGGTCATTATATCATCCATCACCACAATGAAAAGTAACGGTGACAGTGCACTTCCTTGTTGCAGACCGTTTCTTTGTTCCAACCTGTCCGATCTCACTCCTCCCACTTTCACACAGCTCACACTTCCCTTGTACATCTCCTTTATCCTCTTTATAGTCCGTTTCTCTACTCCTCTATCCTCCAGGGACTTCCATACTTTGTTTCTGCATACACTGTCCTATGCTTTCTCAATGTCTAGAAAGGCCATCAGTAGATCTGTTCCATACTCATAGTGCTGTTCTTGTAACTGCCTTACAGCAAAAATCAAATCCACTGTGGACCTTCCTGCTCTGAAGCCATGTTGTTCTTCCCTCATCCCTCCTTCTATCCTTGTCCTAATTCTCCTTTCCAAAACTTTCTCAAAGATCTTTGTACAATGACTCATCAGTGTTATTCCCCGATAGTTCCTGCATTCTGTTCTACTGCCTTTCTTGAAGATCGGGACAATTATTCCTTTTTTCCAGTCCTCTGGGGTCTTCCTTTCCTTCCATGCTGTCCTCATCACTCGGTTCAACGATTGTATCCCAACCTCTCCTGCTGCTCTCACCATCTCCACACTCAACTCATCCACACCCGGTGCCTTACCTCCTTTCATCTTCCTCACTGCATCTTCCACTTCTTTCCATGTTAAGTCCTTTTCTGTTTGCAGTTCATCTTCCTCTTCCCCGATTTCTTCCTCCTCACCGTGGTTTCCATTTGGGTTCAGAAGTTCTTCAAAATATTCTTTCCACATCTTCTTCAGTTCTTCCCTATTTTCTATCTCTTGTCCCCTTTTGTTCACCATTCTAACATAATCCATAGAATCCTTCCGTCTCTTATTTTTTACCATCCCATACAGGACCTTTTTTGTACCTTCACTATCCTCCATCATCTTTGTCCACTCTTCCATCCACTTTCTTCTCTCCTCAGCCACTACTCTCTTCGCCTCCTTCTTTATTTTCTGGTACTCTTCCCTTGTCTCTACCGTCCTATTTTGATACCACCTCCTAAAGGCTCTATTCTTTCAAATAGGCCATGGTTATTCCCTTGCCCAATTGCATATGACTTCAGCCATTTAGAACAATCTTGGGCTGCATTAAGAGAGTTTGTGAACATAGGCTACTATATTTTTGGCATAGAATCTTGCACCAATTTTATACTCTGCTGAGAAGTGAAATAGAGCTTTATATCATACTCCCTCTTCCTTTACTAATTTAATCTGATGCTGAAATTATTATATTCACAGGTGGCCGTAATAGAAATCGTAATTCAAGACGGCAGAATGCTGGAGAAGACGCTAACGCCAGCAACTGAACTAGTACATTATTTTCGTGAATTTCATAGCTATGACAGACTAAAATACACAAATGAAAACCAGCATTGTGGTTTTCTAACTAGTATTCTTCCTGAAATGGATTTGCCTCAAATAAAAGCAACCTTTTTTAAAGTGAAAAATATTTATATATCGTATAAAAATATTTTAAAAAATACTGTAACTTTATTTGTTTAGTAATATATTTCAGGATGATCATTCTCCCTAGTGAGACTAGCAAAGAACTAACTACTGTATGAAGTATATTTCCCTTCCTAGTGTAATTTAATTCTGTGGAAATCTCAAGTATGTGAGCAAGGAATTGTGGATCCAGAAGCCAGCAAAATAAATAGTAGTAGAAAATTGCATTAATGAAGTTTTTCTTCATTTTTCTTCAATAGTGCATATACTGTAGTTGCAATTCTGTACAGGCTCTTCTCTGGTCTATATCCATCTTTTCTTTTATTCCTTTCTTTATTTAGTACCTACATTCATTTATGCAAATTTTACCACTATTTTGTTTGTTTTGGGGCTGGTATTAACAAATGCTGGAATTGCTTGTAAATAGTTGAATGTGAAGCAACTAGTCGTGTATGAGGAAGGGAAGTAAGCCAAGTTGTATGTTACAGAGAGAGAGAGAAGAAAATATTTATGTGCCATGCAAAGTAAAATTTAAAAAAAAATCCAAGGTTGAATGTTTTCATTATAAAGTTTTTATGTTGTATTATTAATTTTATTTCCTATTATTAAAAAAAATTGTGTGCTACTAAATATATGCAGTGCCTGTCTGTACTTTTTTCTTTTTATATATATAAAGGGATTGTTATTTTTATTTTTCATTGAAAGGAAATGCATATTTATTTATGTAAAAGGAAGGCAAATAATCTGCCCTAACCATAGAGCTAAACTTTACTCTTCTCCTTTATTCTTTCTGGTATGTGAATGCAAAAGATTTTTCAGACATGTCTTAGATAGGTCCCTTCACAATTGGGCATTTCCAAAAGAGAGAAAAACTTGATATTTGAAGATCTTGCTTTACAAGCTTTTATTTTGGCAAGTCTTTATACTTATTTGTAATCACAGGCAGTCTCTTATTGAGACTATAAGCTTATTTCACATTAAATTTTTAATACTTGCAAGGTAGTGAGAAATTTTAGAGAAACCTTGCATTAAATTAGCCTAAGGAGCAAAAACATGCATTCCCATATTTTAGCTTACACTGCATTATAAAAATGAGAAAGTACTACAATGTTTTTGTTGACTGTATTCTCAATTTCACAAAAGAGTTTCCAACATGGAATTCATAAAATTAAATTTATGTAGAAATAAAAAAATAATAAAGATATCGTTATTACATTACCTTGAACTCTGGTGTTTCTTATGTGAGAAGAATTGAAAAGCTTTCT
Source organism: Meconema thalassinum (assembly GCA_946902985.2). Classification (NCBI taxonomy): domain Eukaryota; kingdom Metazoa; phylum Arthropoda; class Insecta; order Orthoptera; family Tettigoniidae; genus Meconema; species Meconema thalassinum. Next base: position 171,481,833 of record OX336396.1, read on the forward strand.
TAAAAAACTGGAATTGACCTGTATTTTTGGTTAAAAACAATATTTTTGCCTTCAGTTTGAAGGCAAAATTGTGAAATTTTTGACATTTTACAAAATATTTCCGGAGTAAAATGTTATCTAATTTATCTCTATGTGATCATTAGAAGCATTTTATTTTTAATTTTATAACATTGCTTGCATATCTTTCGGGAAAAACAAAAGAACACCACCACTTGCATACATCACACAGATAATGACAGACACAAACACAAAATCATATCACGAATCGAATAGGATGGCGGAGAATAGAGAAGATTGGCGAGTTGCTGCAAACCAGCCCCAGAGCTGATAACTTAAGAGAGAGAGCATATCTATCAGGCTGGTTGATTTTTGACATGGGTCTTTTTATTTACAAATAACTCTTTAGCTACTGCACTTAGAAGGCTGTGGTCTTTTCTATTGATAGAGAATACCCAGCACTCAATTTTCTTTACTCTTCCATTTCCAATATGTCTTCCACTTTGCATTTTTTGTGGGAAGAAAGGCGAATTTCGTGTGAATTAATGTGTCTGGAAGTGCTCCCGTGTAGTTTGAGTGTCCTTATTTTGGTAAACAGTATATATATATATGCCCAGAAGTGCTAATCTATTTAGGAAACGCAACTTTTGTGGCAAAGAGCATAGTAGAAACACAAGACCATACAGTTCACATGAAGTAGAATCCACCAACAGTGTAAAAACAGATAGTCAGAATATGACACCAGACAAGACAGACATGTCCCCTACCATTACAAGTGAACCTAAATTATGTAAACATTTTGGAGAACTGGGATCATTGGGAGAAATTTTAGAGAGTACTGTATTTGTTGTGATTTAGGATAGGTTTTACTTGATATGAACATTTTGTCATGTGTTGACTTATTTTTTTAAGATTTTTTTAATTTTTTTTTATTTCTTTTAGAATCCTAACGAATCTTTCAACAATATGATATGGACTCGAGTAATGTAAAATATTGAGGCAGTGATGCTGTGTTAATATTTAATGATGGGAACATGGGAAGAATTAGTGTTATAACATCTCAACATCCACCCTGGCTGTCAGACTGTAAAGGGACTGTAACACTTAGACAGCGTGCAGCAGAGTTCAGCACCAAAGATGCAAGGTCATCCCGAAGGAAAAGGATCCCGACTATGCTGCCAAGTGCTTTAGAGCCTTAAATTAAACATTTGGGTGATTTCTTATCATTTCAAGTTTTAAACTTGATTTTCTCAAAATGACTTTTTTTACAATAAATATTTCTTTATCTGAAAAACTACTTGTGATAGATACATGAAATCTTTCTTATGTCTTACTGTCCTTACTGAAGCAGAATCATAGCAGAGGTTTCCATCGACTAGAAGTAAGGGGTGTGCATATACAAATATATTGTGTAAAAAATGGCATCTTTTTTCAAAATTATTATATCAGGTTTTTATATCTTAATTCTGCTTCTGACAATTTTAATAATATGGAAATGTCAGCTGTAAAGTCTTCAGAGTTGTTTCTTCATTGGTTCCAAAAATACAGGAACATAATCTTGGCTTATTTAACATTGGCAGTATAGGCCTTTCAAACGTCCCTAAACTCTCTCTCAGCATCCTTTTTTAATAACATTGCATTCTAATAGCATTTACAATGTTAAGATATTTTTCTTTTTGCTAAGCTGTAACATGAGGTTCATTAGTAATAATCAATATAAAGCTAATGCAGTGTAGGTGTATAAGCTTTATTTTTTATACATGTTTTGTTTCTAAGAAATTTAAAAACAAGGGGTTAAATTGGAACGATGTTCATAAAATGCAATATTCTTGTCCCTACAATCATTTCTCTGCCAATTACAAATTTTAAAACACTTGAAAACAAGAGAAAAAAAATGTCAATGATAAAACTATGTTTCGAGATTTGTTTTGGTTCATATACAGTAGAACGTCGTTTATCCGGACGTCAAACAACCGGAACGTCAATTATCCGGACGAGCAAAAAAAAAGTCGGAGCAGGGCGCGCTCACTGTTGTTATGCGGAAGTGTGCGTTGCCTAGAGAGTCGGTTTTCGTTTTCAATTATTGTCTCTGTTGTCTCTTACCGTTTGTTTGCTCTATAATGTTCCAACGTCTTACGGTAGCCTACGTACTGTATTAATTTGTGAAAATGACTTCGAGTGGCAAAATGGAAAACCGAAATCGCAATGTTTTATTGATTGAGAATAAGGCGGAGATCATTAACGAACTGGATAAATGTGAGTGTGTGCAGTGTCGAATGAAAAATTACAGTGTCGGAGAATCCGCAATATTTATGATTTGAAGAACCGAAAAGGTGAAATTCTGAATTATGCATCGAAGTTAGATAGTGAAGAAGAGTCTAAAAAGAGAAAAACTATGAGATCAGCTACGGATGAAAAATTGGAAAACGCGGCGTACTTATGGTTTATTCAGACAAGAAGTGAAGGATATCCCATTCCTGGACCTTTGTTGTGTGAGAAAGCATTGCACCTAAATGAGAAGCTTGGTGGTTCTCCCTATGTTTGATTATCCAGAAAAATCGTTATCCGGAACACTTTCGGTCCCAATTAGTCCGGATAAACGACGTTCTACTGTAGCTTGTATTCATTAGTGAAAACCTTAGCTCATTTGTTTTTCCAAGGAGGTTGTTCATAAAGATAAAATGGAGTTGTAGGATAGCATACAGTGGCAAGGATCATGGAATATCATGTCATGCTATCTGTCAGGAAAATAGATTAAGAGAGAGACTGAGTGTTGATATTTTGCTTGCCCGTTCTTGGGTTAAATCAGGGATGGTCAGAAACTTTGCTCGCATACAAAAGGTCTTCTAGCTTGCTACACTTACACCTACCTCCCATCATTCTCCCCGCACTTTCGTATTACACAATCCGTCAACATGAACTTTTGCACAAAATGTAAATGTGAGGGTTGAACAAACTGTAGAGGGAAGTACATTTAAACAGGAATAGCATTCATACCTAGCTTTGCACAAGTGGTTATCTCCCATCCCCTTTGCAAGACTCAGTCCATGGAAACGTCTCTGTAACATTACAAATTCTACTTATAGTAGAGTCTTTAGTATTTAAAAATCCAAAAATTTGTGATAGAATTCCAAACTTTGTATTTTGTAGCATTTATGACTTTTATATTTAGCTTTGATACAAGTGATTTTGTGCAATGTTATACATAGCATCATCTTTATCTTCTTCGTATCCTTCCAGCGAGCCGGGTAGGATGTTTATGAACAATTTACCTCCATTTTGCTAATTTAATATTGTTCAATAGGGTACCCAATTGTTAATCAGGTCAATTTCAAACATTTGCTTCCACCCACAATCATAAACCAGTCAACTAGGGAACTTTCCCCACATGTTGAATGCTTTTGATGCCTGCTAGCTCGTGTGTTCTTTATACAGATAATGGAAGACTAAAGAGATTTTAAAGGTAAGAGGAAAGTGTTTTATACATTTTAAAGGAAGCGTCAATGTTCTGTTATTATTTTACAACTACTATTGCAGTAAATACACACTATTAAATTTCAATAAAAAAGTATCAGCTTTTTAGAAGTTGGTACCGCTTTCATCAAAGCGATATTCGGTACTACCAACCTGATATTTTTTAAAAAGTACTAAATTTGGGTTAATAGGGCCAGTAATATTGGTCAAGTAGGGCCATTATATTTCGTATAAGTCTACTTATAATGAAGTATTAACATTCATATGTTTATCACAGAGGGTAAATATAAGAGGAAAACATCAAGTTCGTGGACTGAGGACGAGATCCAGAAGGTGATAAAAGCATTTTGGGAGCGAAGGAACATACGTCAAGCTGCCGACTTGTTTGGAGTCTTCAAAGTGGTTAGGACAAACGTTTAAAAGCTAGGCTATGTTTACTCCAAAGCAAGAAAATGAACTAGTTTCTGGAATTTTGAAACTGTGTGCATTTGGTTTGGGTTGGACTGCAGTACTGTCATGTTGCTTTTATTATTATTATTGATTTAAGCCCACTACGGAGCGCTTATGACTAGTTCTTCTTCGATGATCTTTTCCATTCCCAATATCTCTTGAGACTTGCTGATAATTTCTCCTTTCTCTCCTGCGAAAGGGGCTTCCGACATTTAGGGACTCTCGGTGGTGGGGTCCAATACCATAGCACAAAATTTAGAACGATCTTCTACATCAAGGTCAGCAATTCCAGCCGAATCCAAGTCCTTTAGTAGTTCATTAAGCCACAGGCTTCCAGTCTTGTAGCTTTTAACCAAGAAGATGATATTCTTGGTAAGCCTGTTGCTGTTCATTCGTTGTAGGTGCCCATAGAACTTTAGCCTCCTACGTCGCATACTGATATGGCCGATTCTAACTGTTGATACAGGTCAGAATTAGATTTCAGACGGTAGGTTCTATTTCGGAGCAATCTCGGGCCATGAATCTTCCTGAGGATACATCTTTCGGCTTTCCTCAGGTCATCCATGGTGCCTTTTCTGTTCATCAAGAGGGGTCTGCGGTGTACAGAATCCGTGGTTTGACAGCAGTACTGTAGTGACAGATCTTAGCATTCCTCGAAATGCATATCTTGTACAAATTGTGGGATAGTTGGTATGCTGCGTCGAGTTTGTTACGCCTTGCTAAGATGGGGGTGCCATCTCTACCATTGGGGTGGACCCATTCACCAAGATAACGAAAGTGATTGACTCTTCCAATCGTTCCATGTATGGTCATCAAAGGGGTGTTTCCAGAGTGCCGATTCTCAAGATCGTAAGATATCTGTAATCCAGACTTCACTGCTACCTCGTGCAGGGCTTGGACAGCTATGACAGCATCCTTAGAGTTGTTGGCTAAGATTGCAATGTCATCTGCGAAGACAAGGCACCTGATCTGTGTTTACTTTGCAACATTAGTTTTCATTCGCTATCTGCATTGGACTTGATAAAGATGGATGAGTCCAAATACCAAATGAACAATAAACCTGTAAAAATAGTGTATGATGAAAAGGGCAGAATATTCTCAGACATGTGCAAAGAGGGTATCATGTTCTCGGAGCATGTCTGCTTCTTGTGGATGGTCGTGCATCTCACAAGAACTTACTAGCTCTGACATTTTGCGAAGAACATGGTATCAACATCCTGTGCCTTCCGTGCCATATGACTCATAGTTAGGCTACAGCCCTTAGACGGGACAGTTTTCAAGCCCCTTAAAGCATATTACGATCAAGTGCAATAAATTTGTTTGAAATCACAAGAGGAGAGAAGGTAAATATAATCACACTCGGTAGAATCTTTAAAGACTTCTGGTCGAAGGCAACACCACCTGCAATTGAAGCAATGCGCCGAACAGGGGTCTAACCACCAAAACTGTATTATGAGTTAATTGCAAAAAACGTAGTTAAACTAAATGTAGGTATAATTTGTGCCATTATGTGCAGATTGATAGCTATTATGACTGAGGCAATGAAACAGTCCACGAACTACGTACAAAAGAAATTATTTACAACCTTGTAAACCTTCAAAAGTGAAGTGACAAGCATGTCAGGAAGAAAAATATCCGCTGTTGAAGTCCTTCCACTCATTCACATTAAGTTTGTGTTTACTAGTTGCATTTTCATGCTTTAATGCCCTCGTCACAAGCAAAGAACTATGCTACGCCATCTTGTATTGGAGTTAGATCCCTATCCGCGCAAGACAGAAGTTCCCCACCCCCCTAGCACCGCAACAAGTTTCAGATTCTTCCACATGACTATGCCACATTGCAGCAACGTTCATATAGATCCTCATCACAATCTAACAGCATTTTCGGGGAAATAGCGATTAGATCCCTTTTCGCCGCATCGCTTCAATTGTTGAAAGTGGCTTCAAATCTTTTTAATCAAGATATCCCATCGGAATATAATTTTCTCCCTGCTGTAAACCCAGCAAACATGATTGACCCTGGGATATCTAGAGCAGCCCGATATCGACAATGTCACTGCTAGACCTACTGTGTCGTCGATCCCAAAGTCTAAGAAAGAAACTGGTGAGATCATCATTATTGTACAGCTCCAGTTTCCCGGGCACTGTTTAGGAGTCTCTTCCACTTCAACCTGTCCATATACAAATGGTGAGATGGAAAGTGATATTTCAAATGTTTCTTTCCACAATTTGCTGCCTGCTCCCTCAACAAAAAAAAAAGCCACCTAAACCTCCACCAAGAAAATAAAAGGCTGCTTTATTGGCATCCACAGAATATATTCGAGGAAGAACTTTCACCCATAAATACAGAATTGAACTACTCCCTTCTTACGGAAAGACTAGAAAAAATAAACTGAAAAAACAAATTATTATGGCAGAAATGACCACTTACACAAGATTACGACTAGGGAACAAAAGCAACTAATAAATAAATCTTCATTTGTAAATACAGTAGTGCCATTGTTGATTAGAATGGTCTTAGGCAGTTATTGGGGTTTTAAGGGGCAGAAGAGCTAGGTCATCTGGCCCTTGGAATGGCCTTCCTCAAGAAGTTGTCGAGTCTTTCCCGAGGTTGAAAATATATTTAAAAGTGGGATAATTAATACAAATTAATAAATGTTTCAATGAATGGTAACAAACTTCTAGATAGATTCAGGTTATAGAGGTAATAAAATTTTAATTCACTTGTATTATAATTATTTATTGTATTACTAGCGGCTTCGGTGGCGTAGTCGGTAGCATGCTGAACTGCTGTGCCCAAGATAGCGGGTTCAAACCCGGCCAAAGTCGTCGGATTTTTTAAGAGCGTTAAAAATCCTTCAGTATGCCTTCCTTCGGAGGGGAAGTAAAGCCGGCGGTCCCATGTCATAGATTTATGGCATGTAAAAGATCCTTTCACAGACTAAACTTGTGTAAAGCAAAAATTGTTAGGTTAGATTTCGTCAGAACGCTCTATCAAAGTTCCAACGTTCACCACTAGGTATCATTGATATCTGGTGGCGAAAGTTGGAACTACTTGAAATTGAACGGAACTTGTAGCTCACCCTTTAGGGTGTCCGCTGGAAGCAGCTACAGACTCAGGCGAGCCGAACATGTCCTCTGACGCTCCCGGCACTAAAAGCCATACGATAAATAAATAAATAAATTGTATTACTGTGTTCTTTGTGGCCACCAAGACTATGCCCAACTGCAATGTATAATAATAATATTAATCAACATTCCAAACACAGTTCACCCTAATGAAAATTAACTTTATTATATTTGAATTGTAGCCAATGGTCATAGCGGGGTATTTTAATTGAACGCCCGAAGGCTCCCCTTCAAGTTCAATTTCAAGTAGTTCCAACTTTGGCTACCTGAGATGCCACTGACACCTAGCGGCAAACATTGGAACTTGATAGAGCGTTTCTAACCAAATTAACTACACACTACCAATTGTAGTGGTAGGTTCTTTTACATGCCATGTCCCTCTGAAGTAAGGCATACTGAAGGATTCTAACGCACTTAAAAATCTGACGACGACTTCGGCCGGGTTTGAACCCAAGATCTAACTTTAGCTAACTAATACATAACTGAAGCATTTGTATGAAAGTATACATCACTATTTTATTTAACATTAGTTTATTTTGTAGGAAATCAAGGATATTGCATTTATTTCACAGAAAGCAAATAATTTCACATTTTTAATTTTATTTAACATTTGTTTATTTTGTAGGAAATCGAGGATATTGCATTTATTTCACAGAAAGCAAATAATTTCACATTTTTAATATATATATATATATTTTGCTTAATCCACTTGTAGGGTTCTAGAACATAAAGATACACTATGTGCTGAGTTTTGAACAAATTTAGCTACTTCAGTCTCTGCGAAAATTACTTGCTGTTAACGTAGGCGGTTACAAATGCACCATCCCTTCACTTCTATCTCTATCCCATTAACTCTAACCATATACATATAAATAGATGTCAATAAAATGAATGGCAATCAGAAAATTAATTTCTTAAGTATGTTTTCTCATGAAGCTGGACATAACGATACTTAAGTCCATTATAGCCACTAGACAAGAACATTGCAATCAAGTTCGCTTGAAATCATAGCATACAAAACAGTACATATGTTAGCAACATCATCTCGCCAACATGTCTCTCCAGTGGGATGTTTCTCCAATATGATTAAAATATCTTTGGATCTCACATTTGGTGTCTTTCAGGTAATGAGTTTTGTTTCTCATGTCAAACAGCTTGTCCAGTCTCAGTACAGTATGCTTGCCACGGTGGGCGAGTGGTTATCATGTCGGACTACCAACCCTAAGCTTGCAGGTTTGCTCCTTGCCGTGGTAAGTGATTTTTGAAAGGCAACAAAAATCTCGGCACGCATGTCATACTTTTTGGCATGTTTAAGAACCCATTTGAATTCAGTAGGCAGTGTTCATAATGGCAAAATTAATCTCGGGATTTTCCGCCAACACAAAGTTCCTCCTTTCTCTACTAGAAAGCGCTATAGTGTCAAGGAGCTTAGATATCTAACCTCCTTGACTTTCATAGTGCTCCAAAGAATGACAAATATTCAATATGCAAGCTTCCCTCTGGGCGTCAAATAACAAAGCTTGCATCAGGCAACCGAGGTCATACGATATTATATTATTATAGTATGCCAAAATTTTCAAGAAGGTTCCTCTGTTCCCTCTCTCGTATTGTTGGTATGATGAAAAATTATAGAAATGATTGTACCCATGCCTATGATGGATAGATACCAAATTTTATGTTGATCCAACTCAGCCATTTTCAGGATATGGGTGTACAAACAGACAAAAATGTAATTATTGCATACAATCGTCATCCGTCTAAAGAGCAAAAAAGAACTTGCCAAGAAATTCACATAAACAAAAATAGCAGTAGTAGCAAGGCTAAAAGAATTCAATACAAACATAAACTCCTAGATTTCAGATTTTATGGAACTTTGAAGGAAAAGAGGAAGAAAAACATTTATAATGTCTTAGTTAAATATGCACTCTCATCTCCTCTGAGACCACCACATGCTGTAGGTTCGGAAAAAAAGGAAGCCTGTAGTTTAACGTGACCGTTAATCGCGAGATCATGAGCCACGGGACCTCCTTTTTACGTGGAATCCGAACCACAGGACATGGCATTTCACTTCGAAAATCTCACATGCATTGACCGGGAATCGAACCCGGACCACCTTGGTGAGAGGCATACAGCTAGACCGCTGAGCCACCTCGCCCTCCGCTGTAGGTTCGATTCCAGGCTCTGCCAAGAAAATAAATTCGGGTCCAACAGTGGCTGAATGACGACGATGTCTAAGCCCCTCCAATGAAACATGATCTCCTCTAGCATCTTAATCCAAACATGCTAACCTCATGTATCTGTCTATGGTGAGAGGGTTATTGAGACCGTTGGGATTCAGTACATGGACTTTTTTCCCCTACACAATTGGAACTGCTATTATCAAGTAATGTCAAAAAGCCACGTGATACCGTGAACTGCTATGTCTATCAAGATTTCTCACATCAAATGTGTTGCACATAAACACCCAGATTTGTCCATGCTAATAAGTAGTTTTCAATTGCAATCCTTTCTGTTTGTAGTGCAATTGATTGGAGAGAACAAGGGATCTGACCTGCACATATAGCTGGGCAATACATAAGGTACAATTATTTAAACTCTAGAAAAAGTCATTGGACTAGAAAAGAAGGATAGGAACATGCAAAAATGACAATCACAATGTAAGGCATGGGGGAAGGGAGAGACAAAAGGGGAAAACTGGGACAATAACACAAAAAAGGGCAGGACAATCTCGTCAGCCAGATATACCGTATAGTACTGTCTTCAATGGTTGGCATTAATGCCATTAATTTTATCGATGCTGCTTTAGTTCATAGCAAGTTCGTCAACAAAACAGCAACCAGTTCTTCTGTTGCTCAAAACTGTGTGTTCTTCAATGAGATCTTCTGTTTTGAAGTGTAGGATGTAGTGAAAACCAAACATTTGAACTAGTCCATCCTTCTCCATGCAGACCTCCAGTACTTTTAAGCAGCTGAGGTATAGTAAACCAGCATATCAGTAACTCAGGGCTAGTGAGTTTGGACAATAGATACATTTATAAGTGTAAATGGCTGGAGGCAAGCCCACAGAATCATGAGCCGATTAGTAATCCAGTGGCAAGAGTATGCATGAATGTCAATTATTATTCCTGTTTCTAGAGAGTTTTATGCAGACCTCCAGTACTTTTAAGCAGCTGAGGTATAGTAAACCAGCATATCAGTAACTCAGGGCTAGTGAGTTTGGACAATAGATACATTTATAAGTGTAAATGGCTGGAGGCAAGCCCACAGAATCATGAGCTGATTAGTAATCCAGTGGCAAAAGTATGCATGAATGTCTATTATTATTCCTGTTTCTAGAGAGTTTTATGCAGACCTCTAGTACTTTTAAGCAGCTGAGGTATAATAAACCAGCATATCAGTAACTCAGGGCTAGTGAGTTTGGAGAATAGGTACATTTATAAGTGTAAATGGCTGGAGGCAAGCCCACAGAATCATGGGCTGATTAGTAATCCAGTGGCAAAAGTATGCATGAATGTCTATTATTTTTCCTGTTTCTAGAGAAACAGAGGTAAGGAGATGAATTTCTATGTGAAAGAAGGTTTTTATAGCCAGATGCCCTTCTTGATACCAACCTCATGAGAGATGAAATGAATGAGGAATTAAATTGAGCAAAGAGTTAGAAGGAAGCAGCAATGGCCTATTAGAAGGAACCATCCCAACATTTCCCTGGAGTTGAAAATAGAACACCATTTCAAGGAAGCCAGCGTGGGATTTGAACCCTGTCATTTACCGAGCCCTCAGATAGCTTGGCCCCATGACCCAGTGTTACGTTTTAGTGAGCTTATCTACTGTTATTGGCACTCTGTAGTTATATTAGTATGAAAATAAATTATCAAACTGCTTTAGGATGTATTTATTGATCTGGAGATATTTCTCTCAAGTCGCAGCAGTTAAATATGCCATAAACACAAGACTACATCAATAAACATCAATAACTTATGCTTGTGATTCCAGTTAATGTGTATGATACTGGGAGCAAGATTAATATAGGTCTTATCTTATTCATAATAGAGGGCGAGAAACATTTTATATATTTTCTCTGAAAAAAGAAATTCATATAAAAAGTTTCTGTCAACTGGTAAATACTAATTAGAACCATCATAAGAGAGCAATAGCAAAAAGAGAAGTCCGAAAGAAATACAGGGAAAGTTGGGAAAACTTTGTATCGTACCTGGAGACTGACATAACAAGACCACAACCACAAACCTATAAAATTTTGAAAAAACTAAATAGGGAAGTAAAAGAAGATGTAAAAATTAATGCAATATCTCACAAAGAATGGCTTGAGTATTTTCAGAGCCTTTGGTAGAGTCCAAATATCGAACAACTTGTTTTACAAGCATCTAACAAGTCTTCGGAAAATATTACACTCTAAGAATTAGAACAGGTCTTGAGGAAACTTCGAAATGGGAAAACACCTGGAGAAGATTCAATAAATGCAGAAATGTTGAAATATTGAGGCGATGCCTTCAAGAAAAGATTTCTCAGATTATTGAATTTAATCTGGATGGGTAACAGGCCTCCAGAAGATTGGCAAAAGGCAATAGTAGTTCCTCTTCATAAGAAGGGAAATATGAAAGATTTGGAAAATTATAGAGGAATAAGTATACTTAACTCTGGATACAAATTTTTTGCAAACATTGTTAAAGAAAAAATACTGAAACATTACTCGGAGGTAATAGAGAATGAACAACATGGGTCGCACATGTGCTGATGCCTACTTCACCTTAAAAATTTTGATCGAAAAACGCAGGGAGTTCAATTTGGAAACACACATATCATTTGTTGATTTTAAGAAAGCCTTTGATTTTGTTGACAGAAACAGACTTATTGACATATTGGCCAGGGATTGTGTCCCCCAACAGTTAATTGATAACATTTACAACATGTATAGTGGTACTCTTATTGCAGTAAGGTTAAGTAATTATACATCAGAGTGGAAGCCAATCAGCAGAGGGGTAAGACAAGGCTGTGGACTCTCTCCATTGCTATTCATAATCTACATGAATGCTATAATAAAGGAATGGAGGTGTGAAAGACATGGTTCAATACCTATAAGCAGGCATCTAAAAAAATGTAGACGCTATACTACCGGTATTTGCTGATGATGTTGCATTGGTAGCAGCATCTGAAGATGATCTGCAGTGGTCAGTATTCAACCTCCAGAAAGTGGCATCAAAATTCAGCATGTGCATTTCTACTGAAAAGACTCAAGTAATGAATGGCCTTTAAGGGTAAGGACCCTATCCCCAGTAAAATTTGTCTGGATGGTAAAATTTTAGAAAGAGTTAACGAATTCAAGTATTTAGGATATCATTTATCTTTTCAAGAAGAACAAGACGTAACTGCAAAAATAACTAATTATACCAGAACAACAGGAATCATCAATCACGTCATGAAGCCGTCTCTTGTCCAAAGGCATACACGCTTTTGTTTGTATAACACATTAGCCAGACCAACCCTATGCTATGGCAGCGAGGCATGGACAATAAGATCTCAGGACATCTCCCGACTCACAGCACGCGAAATGAGCTTTATGCGCCGAACAGCAGGCTATACTAAATGGGATCATAAAGAGAAATGAGGATGTGCTGAAGGAACTAAAAGTGAAACCAATAACTACATACATTTGTGACTACCAAGAGAACTGGAAGCATCATGTTCAAAGGATGGAACCTGGAAGGTTACGAAAGGAGATCCTTCGCTACCAGCCACGGGGAAATACAGTAGATCTATAGGACGTCCGATGAAGAGATGGAAGGAAAGTGCAAGACCGTAACGGGACATTTGGCCCAATACTTGGAAGGAAGATGATGATGATGATGATTTTTACATCTATAACAATGAATGATTCATGACACCAAAGCTTTATCGACATACTCTATACAAATTTAAAAAAAACTGTACAGTAACAATTATATATAAGATGTGTGTCGTCCACTATATACATGTTTACAAACTTCAGGTACCACCTCACACAATATTTAGAGGTCACAGCCTACTTGAATTACTATTTTCCTTTTTTTTCTTTTGGCACTGTCTTCTTTCCTGAAAAGAGAAGGGAAGTCATTATATTAATCACCTGTTCACAGTACTTTCAAACATATGTGTGGCAAAAGTACAGTTGAACCTCACACACTGATGTCTTACAAGTGAAACACACCAAGTCAGAGAACATGCTGTGAGCTTTAGATACAGATATTCAAATTTGGGACACTTGGCAAACTTGACTGCATCTTTTGCAGAAACTTGTCAGCACATTCATGGTGTGTCAGCAGTTTTTGGTGAAAATAATTTATCTTGCCGATCTCATGGAGATAAAACTGACACATCTGATATGAATCACTAAGATGATGCAAATAGATATGACCACTCTAAAGAGAGCTACCCCAAAGCCATTTCTATGTATTAAAAAATCCTCTCGGCATGCCGGAAGGTGGAGGTTGATTTCACCGGGCAAACTAGGGGATAGGCTATAATAGTCAAAATATGCAGGTTTTCGTATGATCCGACCTCAATTACTGCGAGAAAGTATTTTACAATTTGAGCTTAATTAACTTTTTTTTGTCTTTCTATGCATATTTTTAATGTTTTATTGTCTTATGGGGACGGTAACCTTCTTGTCATTTAGGGTCCATTTTTAGCCTATTTTCAATTTTGAAAAAATAGGCTTACGAGATCACCTTTTGTGTGTGTGTGTGAGAGGTGTGTGTGTGTGTCCCCCTAATAAAATCTAAACGGCTGGAGCGATTTCAATGAAACTCGGTTAGTTCATAGCACTATTCCCGGCGACCTCGACCGTGCCCTTCAAATTTTGTTACGTCTCACCAATCTAGCATGGCGGCTGTGCGAAATATTTCACTAGCATTCAATATCTCCGAAACTATTACGGATATCGCCCTGAAATTGTGCACGGTGATAAAGGGCATTACTAGAAGTTCACCTACGAGACTTTCAAAAACCTGGTGACTACAAAACCAACATGGCGGCCAAGCGAAGTTGAGATTTTAAATAGACTTTTCTCACGATTTAACTATCCAAACGTAATGAAATTTGGTACAGCAATTGTTTATGCACATTGTAATGCACTGGAGTCTAATTTAGTTCAATTGTTTACATAACCTCAAAATGGCGGCTGTGCGAAATATTTCACTGACATTCTATATCTCCGAAACTATTACAGATATCACCCTGCAATTTTGTACGGTGATAAAGGGTACTGATACAAGTTTACCTATGTATATTTCATAAACCTGTAAAGTAATAAACGAACATGGCGACCAAGCGAATTTGAAATATTTTAATAGACTTTTCTCGTGATTTAACTCTCTGAGCGCAGGGAAACGTGGTACAGTAAATGATTTTGCAGATTGTAATGCACTGCCATCTAATTTAATTCAATTGTTTACATAACCTCAAGATGGCGGCTGTGCGAAATTTTAAAATTAAGTTTATATTTCTTGTGTCGTAATCATGCGATCGAAGTGAAAGTTTGAATAATGAACCTAGGCAATAATTGTCCTTGAATGGTACATAACTCTATGGCCTATACATATAACAATACTAAATGGCGAGCTTCCGAAATATTTAGACGGTTCTCAATATCTATGAATCTTTTACAGCAACCAAACTGAAATTTTTTATGTTCATAGAGACTATGAACATATGTTCACCTATAGGACTTTCAGTAACCTGGTGAGCACAAATCCAACATGGCGGCGATGCGAAGTATAAATATTTAAATGGACGTTTCTCGCGAATTAACTATCCGAGTGCCGTGAAACGTTGCACGTTAAATGCTTATACAAATATTGATCCACTGGCATCTAATTTATTTCAATTGTTTGCATAATCACAAGATGGCTGCTGTGCGTAATTTTAAAATCTCGTTTTTACTTCTTGTGTTCTAATCATGCGATTGAAGTTTGAATACCACACGTACACAATAATCTTAATGTAATAGTACAAAAATAAAAATCCAACCTGGCGACCATCTGAAATATTCAGACGGTTCTCAATATCTACGAATCTGTTACAGCAATTTAACTGAAATTTTTTATGTTGATAGAGGCAATTAACATGAGCAGGATATATGAAAATAGGCTGTATAGTTCTTCACGGAACTACTTGTTATACTTGAGGTCACACTGTCCTTATGCAAGGTTTGGAACTGATGTGAAATGAAATGAAAGTGGGAATCATGAATGTCATGACCCTGACAGGCAAGGTGGAGGAGGTGGTAAGACTTCATGGAGAGGGAGAATGTTGGATTAATGGGGCTGAGTGAAGTGAAATGGAAAGGTAAAGGAAGGAAGAAATTGAGGAAAGGATATACATTATACTGGAGTGGTGGCCAAGAGGCAAAAAATGGTGTGGGACTGATAACCTCGAAACAACTGGAGGAGTATGTTGAAGTGGTCGAGTGTGTGAGTGAGAGAATAATGAAAATTAGAATGAAGATGAAAAATGACGTAATGGACTTCATACAAGTGTATGCACCACAGACTGGAAACAGAGAAGAAGATATTGAAGTATTCCTGGAGGATGTAGAAAGAGTAATTTCAGATGTAGAAGTGGTGATCATGGGAGGTATGAATGCACAAGTCGGAAACGAGAGACAAGGAAAGGAAGAAGTCATTGGACCATATGGATATGGGAAAAAGAACCGGGAAGGAGAGGAACTTGTAAACTTTTGTGAAAGGAATGGACTGATAGTGGGTAATTCATGGTTTCGGAAGAAAAACAGCAGGAAAATTACGAGATATGGTTGGGGCGATAGAAGAACAAAATCAGTAATTGACTACTTTCTGGTGGAAAGGACTAATCGCAGAAAGCTGATAGATGTGACAGCTTTACCAGGAGAAGCATTTGATGGGGACCATAGAGCTGTGGTGGCAAAATTTAGATGGGAAAAATTGGAAAACCTAAAGGAGATCAGAGAAAGTAAAATAAAAGTATGGAAATTGAAAGACAAAAATGTACAGGAAGATTTTCAGGAGAGATTGAAGCAACAAATCCCAGTTACTGAAGTGGAAAACATAGAAGAGGAATGGTCCCACTTTAAAAAGGCATTTGTTGGTGCAGCAGAGAGTGCTTGTGGTAGGACGTCAACAAGAGTGAAAGAGAAGGAGACACCGTGGTGGAATGAGGAAGTGAGGAAAGCAGTGAAAGAAAAGAAGTCTGCATGGAAAGAATGGAACCGAGATCAAACAGAAGAAAGCAAAAGGAAGTATCACGACAGCAAACGGAGGTGTAAGAAAGTGGTAGGAGAAGAAAAGAAGAAAAGTTGGGAAGAATTTACACGAAGAATGGAAACAGATGTAAGTGGCAGTAAAAGGATGCTGTATGGGCTTCTAAGAAGTAAGAGGAAAGAAAGAGTTACTACAAAGCTAGTGAAAAAAGAAGATGGAGAGTTGTTAACACAGCCAGAAGAGATAAAGGGACGATGGAAGGAGTATTTCGATAAGCTATTGAATGTGAGCAATTGTACTGGTGAGATGGAAGTGACACAACCTGACGACTCTATAACAGAAGATGATATAACAATGCTGGAGGTGGAATTAGCAGTACAGAAAATGAAGATGGGAAAAGCAACAGTGTAGAAATGGTAAAGGCTG
Organism: Meconema thalassinum; assembly: GCA_946902985.2. Classification (NCBI taxonomy): domain Eukaryota; kingdom Metazoa; phylum Arthropoda; class Insecta; order Orthoptera; family Tettigoniidae; genus Meconema; species Meconema thalassinum. The sequence continues at coordinate 171,498,537 of OX336396.1, forward strand.
CTGGACCTGTTGGTATGCAATGGTTGTATCGACTGCTAAAGTGTGTGTGGAAACGGAAATGTGTACCAGAAGACTGGGAGAAAGGGCTAATAATACCAGTGTTTAAGAAGGGGGACAAGAAGGTGTGTGATAACTATAGAGGGATCACCCTCATATCACAGATAGTAAAAATACTGGAAAGGAATGAGAAGAAAGGTGGAAGGAGAGTTGCAAGAGGAACAGTATGGCTTCAGGAGTGGAAGATCCACAGTGGACCCAATCTTTAGCTTGAGGCAGGTGATGGAAAAGAACTGGGAATATGGAGAGGATTTGATCATGACATTCATAGATCTAGAAAAGGCATATGATAGTGTCCCCAGAGAGAAGGTATGGGAAACCATGGTTAAGAAGAGACTGGGAAGAGAAATGTTGGAAATGGTGCAAGCAATGTACAACAACTGTGTTAGCAGGGTACTGACCCCAGTTGGAAAGACAGATTGGTTTAGGAACAAGACTGGACTAAGACAGGGGATTGTGCTGTCACCTCTCTTGTTCATAATGGTGATGGATGAAATTGTAAAGGAAACAAAGGAAGCATATGGACATAAAGAAATGAAGTTACTGTTATTTTCAGATGATATTGTGGTCTGGGGAAGGAACACTGAAGAAGTGCAAAAACAACTAGATGCACTGAACGAAAATATTCAGAAGTACGGCCTGAAAATCAGTATAGAGGAAAGCAAGACCATGGTGATGACAAGAGGGGAAAGACAAGGAAAGGACACTGTGAAAATTGGAAGTCAGAGTTTGGAAATTGTGGACACGTTCAAATACCTAGGAAGTGAATTGATGCAAACTGGTAGGTTGGGCATGGAGATTGGCAGGAGGGTACAGCAGAGCAATGCATTCTATCAAAGTGTAAGAAAACTTGTTTGGGATAAGGAAGTACCAAGGAAAAGCAAGGAGGTAATGTATAAAGGGTGCTATGTTCCCATATTAACTTATGCAGCTGAGACTTGGACCCTGACAAGCAGACAAGAGAGTAGAATCCAAGCCAGTGAAATGAAATTCCTAAGAAGTAGGATAGGAAAGACAGAGTGAGGAATGAAGATGTTAGGAAGGAAGTTGGGATGGAAAAACTAAATGAGAGAATTGAGAAGAATAAACTAAGGTGGTTTGGACATGTAAAGAGGATGGAGGAAAATAGAATACCAGGACAGATGCTGGAGGCGAAGTGCAAGGGTAAGAGAGCAAGAGGAAGACCTAGAACAAGGTGGATTGATTCAGTGAAGAACAGCGTAAGAAAAAGAAATCTGGACTGGGACAAGATCATGGAAGAAGAATGGTGGAAGGAAAGAGGAAAGTGGAGAAGTGCCATAAATACCCCGACCCGGCAGGAGCTGGATAAGGGGAAATGATGATGATGATGTGTAACTATCTAACAGTCTGTTACTTCTTCACGCAAAATTTTATATCCCGCAGAGATGTTGGTTGGTTCCTCAGTTTAGGGGCTACGACAACGCGGTCATGTAGCCCCATGTACTTAGGGTGTGTGTAGAATCTGCCTGATAAATGGTGTTAATTGTGATGGCTGTATTAGTCTGTAATTCAGGTAAGGACTGCAGACGGTGAATTTCAAGTAGTAGTTCCTAATTTTGGTACCAAATACTACCGCCAACGACACCTAGCTGTGAACTTGGCAACTAGATGCCACCGCAACCAGCAACTTGCAATGAACATTGAACTTTCCTTCGGAAGGAGAGCTTACTGGGGTATTTTTGGCACTCTTAGAAAATCCGACGACTTTGGCCGGCTTTGAACCCGCGACCATGGGCATAGAAGTTCAGCATCCTACCAATTACGTCACCGAAGCCGCTTCCCACAGAGTCAGATGAAAAACTGAATGTGATCTCAAGCAATGGCGTTGTCATGGCAACCCCGGATAGCTCATCCCTCATCAATTTAGATGGCTCTTGGCATTTTCTTATAATTCCAAACTCATTTTCATCATCCCTTGGCATAATGGTCAGTCATATCAAAAATTCTTTCAGACAAAGGTTTCAGGTAATTATTAGGGGAATATTTTCCATTTTGTACGGTTTTGATATTGTGCCTATTAAGAGAGATATGATTAATGTTTCCCGAAAAACGCACTTTTTTCCACCCCTTTGGTCAATGGTTGGTGCTATCAAAAAACTTTTTAAACATAAACTTTTGGCACTTATCCGATATATAGTATGAATTTTGAATGGATTCGATATTTAATGTATTAAGAGAGTTATAGCGATATTTCACTGTTTCGAAAAATGCCCCGCATTTTCACCCCCTTCGACCGATTTTGCCCATTAACGAACTCGACCAAAGTGATTGGTGCAAAATTATGGCAGTTATCGTGTCCACAAGAAACTGATATACATACATACATATATATATATATCATCATCATCATCTTCCTAGCATTAATTCCGCTTTATTGCAGGGTCTGCTTTTCTGCACTTTTTCTTCCATACTGCTCGATCTTGAGCGTCTCTAGTTGTGGCATTCACTAGTTGCATGTCCTCCCGCATAGTATCCAGCCAGCGCTTTCTCGGTCGCCCTCGTGGTCGTCGGCCTTCTGGACTGATGTCAAGTGCAGTTCTCGCGACTGAAGAGTGATTGCTACGCAGTACATGACCATACCAACGCAGACGGCTCTCCCGCATTTTTTCATGGATTGGAGCCACACCAAATGTAGCTCGAACATTGTCATTCCTGATGTGGTCCAGTCTAGTAAGTCCCTGTGTCCAGCGAATCATCTTCATCTCCATGACATGTAGTTGTTGTTCATGTCTCTTCGTTACTGGCCAGCATTCAGTACAGTACAGTGCTACTGGTCGAACGATGGTTCTGTAAATTTTCGACTTCAGATATAGTGGCACATTCCGGTCAAAAAGGACTCCAGTAACTTGGCGCCATTTCAGCCATGCAGCGTTGACTCTGTTTCGGACATCTGGGAGTGTTCGGCCATCTGAACAGATTAGCGTACCCAAGTATTTGAATGCAGATGATTTTCGGAGTTCAGTGCCATCAATGTGAATAGATCCTTCACTTGGTACTCCACACTCCATATACTCTGTCTTCCCAATATTAAGTCGTAGGCCATGGGTGTCTAGTGCAGTTTTCCAACATTGAACATGTTGTTCCAATTCTTGGCGAGACTTGCAGGCTACAATGATATCGTCAGCATAGAGCAAGGTCCAGGGATGTGGTTGCAGTAGTTCGGCTGCGATGGTGTCAAGACAGATGATGAACAGGAGCGGGGACAAAGCTGACCCCTGATGAACACCAACTCGGATGGGAAAAGTTGCGGAGTTTCCTGAAGCACATCGGACATAGCTGGTGACATTCCGATAAAGAAGCTGAACCCATTGAACATATGCTTCTGGTACCCCATGCTGTCGTAGTGCATACCAAATTAGATCACGAGGTACCCTGTCGAAGGCCTTTTCAAGATCCAAGAAGGCTATATGGAGTGGTTTCCGCTTTTCTAGGTGCCTTTCCATCAAAAGACGAGCGGCGTGAATAGCATCGATTGTCCCTGTACCTTTCATAAAACCACACTGGTTTGAGGCAATCTTGATTATGTCACGAAGGCGTGTATCCACGATACGCTCAAATATCTTCATAGTGTGGCAAAGCAGGCGAATCGGTCGATAATTTGAGCAGTTGTGCACATCTCCTTTACCTTTCCATATTGGTATTGTTACACTGCTGAGCCAAGTAAGAGGAGCTTCGTTTTCATTGATGATCTTGTTGAAGAGATTTGCTAGAAACTGAGCTGCTTGTGATCCAAGCATCTTCCACACCTCCGATGGGAGATCATCCGGTCCAGTTGCCTTTCCATTTTTCATTTTCTTCATAGCGGTCTCCACTTCGGCAACCGTGATGGCTGGTACTGGACCAAGTACAGGATCCACAGCTGGTAGTGGCGGATGCGGAAATTCTTCGTTGCTAATATTTTCGAAGTGCTGTTTCCATCGGTTAAGGATCTCATTAGGTTCCCGTAGAGGTTGTTGATTTTCATTCTTAATGATCATAACATGTCCAACATCTTGAGTGGAACGATGGCGATTCTTCGCTAGTCTGTAGATATTATTTGCTCCTTCTGGTGTGTTGAGCTCTTCGTACATGCTCTTGTAATGGTCTGCTTTAGCCTTTGCCACTTCCTGTTTTGCCACCGACTTCAATCTTCTATATTGCTGACGATCAAGATCCAGTCTCGATTGGAGCAAGGTCTTATACGCTAACTTCTTCATCCTGATGGCATCTTGGACATGAGAATTCCACCACCATATCTCTTTATTGATAAAACTGCGTCCAGGTTTTGATTTACCCATGATGTCAGTAGCACAAGTCGTAATATGTGTGGAGGCCTTTGCCCAGATTTCATCAATGTGTTGACCTTGTTCTGGCATAGATAAAGAACCTATAGATGTTTTCAGCTGGATGTGATGTTGTTTTAATTTCCACCATTTAATTCGTTCCGATGTAGATTTAAGACTTTTCTTGCCGAGATCAAGGCGAATCCTAAAATTGAGGAGAAGCAGATGATGTTGGGGTGCAATAATGTCTGATGGTATGACTTTTACATCAGTGACAAACTTCAGATCACTCCTTCGTACCAGCCAATAATCAATCTGCGTATTTCTTCCACCACTACTGTAGGTAATGAGGTGCGATGGTCGCTTTTTGTAAAAGGTGTTAGTCACAGCTAAGTCTAAGGCCTCAGCAAATTCCAGGATTCTGTTTCCATCCTCATTTCGCTCTCCAAAGCCTTGTCCACCATGTACTCTCTCGAAACCATTTCTATTCCCTCCAACGTGGCCATTTAAGTCACCACCAATGAACAGGAGTTCTTCTTCAACAAACTGTAGGTAAGTTTCGAGGTTGTTCCAAAATTCATCCTTCTCATCATCCGTGCACCCAGTTTGTGGAGCATAACATGAAACCACACGTAAGGTTTTCGTACCAGTGTCGATCTTAATAGACATCAATCGGTCAGAAAGACGGTTTACTTCAGAGACATGATCTTTGAACTTTGTACTCACAGCTATAGCTACGCCATTCCTGCCTGATATCTTTCCGTGGTAGAATAATTTGTATCCTTCACCAATATCCTTGGATTTTGAGCCAGACCATTTGGTTTCCTGGATGCAGGCAATATCTACTTGTCGGTTCTTCAAGGTATCTGCAAGTTCTCGGCTTCGACTCGTTAGAGTACCAATGTTAATGGTTGCCATTCTGATTATACATACATATATATATATATATATATATGCACACATATACTGTATATATACATAAATTATATATAAACTTTTGAACTGAGGGTGGTTTTGGTGTCTGGGGGGTGTGAAACGCGAAGATATATTGAAATTTTCCGGGAGTCGAAACATGGTACCCATTGCAATAGTTAGTTTTCTTATGAAATCTACGGGTGGATGTGTAATCAAGAATCAAGAATATCTCCACATCATTCCAGAAGTTGCTGTATCAGTACCTCACCTTCTAAGGCTTGAAAATGTGTCACTGTTGGCATGTGGCCCATGGTGTTATAAGTAGCCTGGACACCAGGAGATTGGGGCCCCAGCGTACCATTGGGCACATCAGTTGGTATGGTACACCTCACCAAGATACTGGGAAGGCCACTGCAAGACTACTATGATGCCACGAACAGTTGTAATGTTTACTGCGGGGTGGGTGGGAACTAATAACAGCAGCACGTCCCACGTTGTGGCAACAAATTTAATGCTCTTATGGGGGAATGTGGAAAGATCACACCACAGCTTACTTAGGGTCTTAAATGTAATAGTTTTAGCAAGTGTGAAAAAATTGGGAATTTTTTACTGTGATTATTTTAAATTATTGCTTGCAGAGAAGTGATTTTAAAATACAAAATTGTTGGGTGCCATGGTCACAACACTGCGTTGAAGACTAAATATTTAAAATATACACTTGCATAAGATAGAGCACATTGAGAACTTCTTTACCTCAGCCCGTGGTATGACTGTCATTAACCAAGCCAACATTTGCTTAGGGATAAGTGATAGACCTATTCCTAACTATGAGAAATGAAAGGTTCTGCATGGATAGAAATACTGAATTTAATTAGGTATCAAAGAAAAAAAAACATGAAAAAAAGCAAGTGGATCATAATAATATAGAATAAAGAATGCTTCTACTGAATTTACTAGTTATAATCGCTATACGGCAAAGAGACGAGTTGGAGGTGATTAGAAATTTACGTTATTGCCTCAATGTGAAGTTACTTTCCGTTAAAGAATTTAATTCAAAGAAAAGAGAGAATTTGCGTAGGTGGTCATGGAGCTCACCCAGGTCGATCGAACACCGACCATGTGGTCCCTCATGGCGGTTCGATGCTGCAGTGCCTGGCTGGAGACCATCTTCTTCCTTGAAGACGCGATGATGAAGTTATGTTTTTTGGTACAGAGACTATATACTCCGTAATTGACTGGCATGACGGAGTCTAACTCCATAAATCACGATTATGTGTATAGCCCAATACGCATGAGTGAGTTGAGACTTAGTATGCCTCTCACACTTTTCCAAATTTAATGTCTACTAGTGGACTCCCTGAGTGCCATAGCGACGGTATACTTTGTATTTACACTTCAAAGAACCAGAAATATAAGTCCTAGTAGTAATCTTCGTAATAGTTGTCCCCCTGGTTCCACTGTGCATCCTCTTATATAAACTCTTCTTCTTCTCCCTCCATGTAGTAATTTTAGTTGATGCCCTGTGTTTGAGATTGCGTTTCCCCTTTGTTGCTTGCGCGTGGGACAGCTGCAAGTAATTATCACTCCATCTGGTTTTAATTGATGCTGTTGCTGTTAGAGGTAACGTCTCCCCTCTAGCACGTGTCTGAGATGCTTGGGACCGCTGCAACTCATTTAATTGCTCCATCTGGTGTTAGATAGCGTCTCTCGTCTTGCGTTAAGTCACAAAATTATACACGTCCGAACTCATCTCAACCTCCATATAAGCGCAAAAGATGTTATTAAATCTCTAGTTAATTCGTTATATAAATTAATTTCCGTGTCCTTTGTGATAGTGCACAATAATAATAATAATACAGAATATGGGATTTAGACCTAATAATAATAATCCCATAAATATGCGAATCTATAGATACAGCTGCGTAACGAATTGCTCGCTGATTAAATTTGTTAAAGCGAAATTATCATTACTCAGGTCATATTTTCATATAACCTGTAGCAGTGGCATAAGCACAATAACATGTTACACCGTGTCAATGTACTATTAAGAGCTATGTTCCTTTCATTCAAAAATTAGCCTACCAAGACTAGTTTTAACTATTTCCCGAAGTATCCAGGATATTGTTTTGATCTAGTTAGCTCAATTCAGTATTGCCAGCTAATTCCCCTAGTGTACCATTGAGCTCATCAGTTGGTATGGTACACCTCACCAAAATGCTTGGCTAGTACATGAAAAAATATCCTGGATCCTTCGGGAAACCATTATCCCAATATGGATAGCCTTGATGGTCTAATGTTTTATTAAATTAATAAAGGGAGCATAGTTTCCATAGTACATTGGCACCGCTCGTGGCATCATAGCAGCCTTGCAGTACCCTTCCCAGTAGGTACTAGCCAAGCATCTTGGTGAGGTGTACCATACCAGCTGACAAGCCCAATGGTACAGATCCCGGCGTCTAGCTGTAGACTTGACCTTGAGAGCTCAGCGGTAGGAAAGGGGCGTTGAGCGGTGAAGGGATCGTGCCGAATACTTCTCTGTCTGAGAATATTGACGCACGCCAATAGTCTGTTCCCTCGGACATTACTACTCTAAGCCGGTACCGCTTAGTGTGGCAAATGTTTTACGGTGTAGTACAGTAGTATACTGGGGGAGTGGGATGGGCAAGTGCAGAGCTAGCTGCCAGTAACTGTACACCGGCTGGGGTGAAACACTGGCAATACCGAATTGAGCTAACTGTATCAATTTTTTGAAATCTTTTGAAATTTGATGATGTATTATTACACTCATTCTGAGAAAAGAATATCCTGGATCCTTCGGGAAACAGTTATTCCAAGAAGATTCAAGCCCAAATCCCAACTGTGGTTACATTTTCAAGTCTTACGCAACAGATTTGACCGCTCCAAGGGAAGCTATGCCCGAAAGCCATTTGCATGTTTCAAAAATCCCAAGTCAGGTTTTGACTTTGGCACACATCGTCGCAGAGTTTAGCGGTATCTCCACATAATTCCAGAAACCACCACATCCAGTATCTATCTTAGACTAGAAGAGTATCGATTTTGGAGCATGGTCCACAGTGGTGTAAGAGGCGTAATACACAAACCCGGACAGCAGAAAATCTGGGTTTGAGTCCTGACAGAGGCCACATTTTCAAGTCTTACTCGACAGATACAACTGCTCCAATGGAAGCTATGCCCTAAAGCTATTACTATGTTATAGTTTATTTCACTTCTAGATGCAGTAATCTTAGAACTAAAGGAATATTTCATACATCACAACCAAATTCTTGCCTACATTGGTTCAGAAAGTAATTTCCAATCATTGCTTGGAAAAAAGCATATGACAGTGTCATCATCATCTTCATTTCCTGTTTCCAGCTTCCTGGGTCGGGTTGTGAATTAAGGACCTCCATCGTTGCCTGTCTCTCCACCACTCCTCTCCAGATTTTAGTACATCTTCGGGTTTTCCTCCCTTCTTTTCTACACACTCCCACACTGTATCTGCCCATCTCTTCCGGGGCCTACCTCGTGGTCTCTTCCCTGTCATCTTTTCACAGAAAGTTTTCTTTGGTACTCTCTCCTCTCCCATTCTCATCATATGTCCATACCACTTTAACTTTGTTGTTTCTATCCTGTCCTGCAGCTTCAATATTCCTGTCCTTTCTCTAATCTCTTCATTTCTAACTCTATCTCTTCTGGTCTTGCGCTCTATACCTCTTAGGAATTTCATCTCTGCGGCTTGTATTCTACTCTCCTCTCTTTTTGTAGTAGTCCACGCTCCAGCTGCGTATGTTAGTATGGGTCTGTAGTAGGTTGAATATAATACTTTTTTGCATTTCTTTGGGACATCTCTGACAGTGTATGCAGAAACAAAAGTATGGAAGTCCCTGGAGGATAGAGGAGTAGAGAAATGGACTATAAAGAGGATAAAGGAGATGTACAAGGGAAGCGTGAGCTGTGTGAAAGTGGGAGGAGAGAGATCAGACTGGTTGGAACAGCGAAACGGCCTAAAACAAGGAAGTGCACTGTCACCGTTACTTTTCATTGTGGTGATGGATGACATAATGACCCGAGTGGCACAAGTAATTGGGGAAGGAAAGATGAAAGCAATGGTGTTTGCAGATGATTTGATGATTTGGGGAAACAAGGAGGAGGAGGTACAGGAACAGTTGGACGTGTGGGAAGGAATAATACATGAATATGGGATGAAATTTAGCATAAATAAGAGTGAGATGGTGATCACAACAAGGAAGAAGGAAAGAACCACAACGGGAATAACAATTGGTGGGGAACAGCTGAAGAAAGTGGAGAGTTTCAAGTATCTGGGAAGCCTGATACAAGATAATGGAAAAAACGATAGAGAAATAAATGAGCTGGGGAGGCAGGCAGAAGCATTTTGGAGGAGTGTGAGAAGAAGCATGTTATGGAGCAAGGATGTCCCTCAGAACAGCAAAAAGATCATATATCGGAAGTACTATGTCCCTATCCTGACGTATGCCTCGGAGACCTGGGTTATGAAAGGAAGGGAGAAGAGCAAAATACAGGCCAGTGAGATGAGGTTCTTGAGAAGCAGTATTGGAGCTACAAAGATGGACAGAATAAGAAATGAGAGGACCAGAGAATTAATGAAGGAGGAACCATTACAGGATGGTATAGAGAAATCTAGACTTAGGTGGTATGGACAAGTAAAGCGAATGGAGGAGAAGAGGATACCCAGGAGAGTACACGAGACGAAGTGGGAAGAAAATAGACCGAGAGGAAGACAGGTGGCTGAAAGGGGTGGAAGAAAGCGTGAAGAAGAGAGGAGAAGACTGGACAAGGGTGGAGGCTGAGAGATGGTGGGAAGACAGAAGACGTTGGAGAGGCTTGTGTTCCAAGCAGACCCGGCCAGTGGCTGGAAACTGTGCAAGATAATGATGATGATGATGGTGATGATTGGAAAAAAATGTTAGTACAGTAGAAGCCCGAAATAGCGCGGCTGTCGGGGGACATGCTTTACCCCCGCGTTATATCGTACCCGAGGTATATAGAGAGTGAGCCGTGTAATGACAAACTATGCATGGAAAGTTAGGAAAAACACATAATCCAATGCAGTATTATACATATTGTACTATATACTGTACTGTACATAGATAAATAGAACCAACAAAATGAAAATAGCACAATTTCTAACCTGGTCAACTTATAACAAAAAAAAATGCTTGTCAATAGGGACTAAGATCCAACACGACAAAACTGTAACTTTGCCTGAAGCCACTTATGCTTGCGAAACCTTGTTCCAAATTAAAAATTAAAGAAGAACTGATCAGCTCCTCAAAACTGAAAGAAGAATTATCAGAACCTGCATAAATAAAAAGTACCAGGTTGAAGGAATCTGCAGAATCCTCTCCAATGAAACAGTCTATTGAGAGATTGACCCAGTTACCAGCAACGATGAAGAAGAAAAGAATCTCTTATTTCTTTTACATCCTACGATTACCAGAAAACAGGATTTTATGACAACTTGTGATGAGAAATCTGGGAAAGAAGTTTGGAGGGCATTGGATCAAAGAAATTCAAGAGGATCTCAAAACAGTTTGACTCGAAATTACAGATGCAGAGAACAAGAATAAAATTACCACCCTTTTTAAGAATCACATATTTTCAGCAGAAATTATGCACAGACGGCCTGTAGAGATTTCAGACGAATTAAGAACACTGCGATCAGAACGAATGAAGTACTGGGCAGATAAGAAGAATCAAACAATACAACCTTCAAAGAAAAAGTGTACATGGAGACTCAAGTGGTCCAATGTGGCCAATAAAGTTAATAATAACTAGTTGAAACCCGTCAAAAATGACGGTCAATAGAAAAATATTTACTGAAGAATTTTCTTATGTAGGCCTACTGTATATTCTTTGTACGATTATTTTTTGGCTCTATTGAAACTATAAGGGCGTCAAAAGATTTCACTCTCAACATTGCAAAATACTGCTGGCCATGACTGCAAAATTGATGAGGCAAATTGAGACCTATACGTTCCAGAGTTTTCCCTTGAGCTTTATTGATTGTGACAGAGTATGCCAAATAAATTGGAAAATATTGCCTCTTAAAACAAAATGTTAGTGTTTTATCGGATGCTGTTAAATCAAGTAGAAGGATTAGACCTCTCTGCCTAATTTTAACTGCACTTATTATTTCCAAATCCAAGCAATATAGTTGCATTTAGGAGCCCTTGGGAAACGTTCAGATTTCTAAGCAGCATAACGGTTCAAGCGTTTGGAATATGTGGAGGCAAGTCATTTAGTTCCAAGGAATTCAAGAACTCTGAGGAGTCTAATAAAACTGGCCGCAAACCGTCATATATAATTTTGGAATATAACGAAGAAATGCGATGATGTGCACCTCCATACATCTTAAAACAATGTGGACCGTATGGGTGTGGCACAGTAACATTGGCACCAAATGAAACGAAGGACATAGCATTGTACTGCCGATTAGTCTCTCTGAAATTCCTTGAGATATCATCTCCAGTGAAAAATAATTGTTGCAGCATGTCAAATATTTTATATTTAGTCAGATTAATCCATTACAACAGCAAAGGTCAAAGTAACCAAGTGTAGATTTCTCTCAAGAGAAATACAGTGCAGAACAATGTTTACATTTGTTCGTCAAGGACCCTACACTGTAACGGTATAGTATCTGGAATTGTATCTGAAATGCCGTATTCATATTGGAGTTTAAAAGTGGCTTCGTATTTTTCTCCGATTTCCCACTTGTTTGCGGCTAATGTTCTATTTCGTAAAATGGGTTTATTTATAGCAGCATTTCTCCCCAAATTAACGTCATATTAAATAATACTATAGTGGCCTGCATCAACGCAGCAGCCAAATATTAAATAGCAAATAATAACTTACTTCCATTGCCAAAATCAACTGCGTGGTTAGACTCATTGTTATGTACTCTAAAAAAATAATCAATAAACAATAATATTCACTTATACAACTAAGTTCAGAGACTTCCATTCTCAAGTTGGTTGCTGATGAGAATGCGATGAGACTGATCGCCAATAATAAAATCCTTGCAATTTTCTCCAATTTGCTTGCAAACGCAACTCAGGATGACGAACTTTATTTTGAAATAAACAGAATGAAACTGCTCTAAATAATCAATTTCCATCACCTGTTGAAGGTACAATACTTTGCATTTCCATGACAGTAAATTTTGCAAGGGAGCATAGAATCACTTCGCCACTACTGGAATGAGCATGGACTCACTTCGCCAGCCACCGTAATGGGGGGAGTTTTAGAATTATATGTTCAGTGTATTCAAAGATCGTATTAACACAGGGAAGCCCAGTCTTAAGGCTACATTCTGAGCTATCGCCCCAGATTCCAGGTTCGATCCCTGCTCTGCCAAGAAATTTAATTCTGGTCTGAGGGCTGGAACGGGGTGCACTCTTGAGGCAAACCTAAGAAGAGCAAAATTTGATTCCCATCTCAACAATCTTGGATGTGGTTTTCCGTGGTTTCCCACTTCCACTCCAGGCAAATACCGGGATAGTTCCTAACTTAAAGCCTCAGTCGTCAACTCTCCATTCCCCATACTAATTACAAATGCACACATCAATACAGCCATCACATTGACACTGGTTATCAGAGAAAGGTTTACACTCACACACCAAAGTAGATGGCGCTGAGTGACCACGATGTCTGAGTCCATCAAATGAATTATGTTCGACAATTTTCTCTCAAGGCGAAGCGATTGTGCCGATTTTTATTTAATAATTTGAAAGTATCTGGCAACGTAAATCATGGAGAATTCCTTACCTTACGGAAATAATAAACGTAACATATGTTTAGACAATGTAATACCAATTGCAAGATAGAATAATTGGGAAATAAAATTACATGTCTTAGGTGGGAATCAAACTCCTCCGACGATGCATAATCAATTTCGTTGTCCACAATGTTAGCCGCTGAGCCACCCAGACAACGAAATTAGAGTGCAATATTAAGTGAGGTAAACAACAAACGCACTCAACTGCCAGTTATAGTTCATCAATATGTCCCTTATTTCATGATTCTATTCCAGTATATATCGGGATACAACATAAGCGATATTTCCCTTTTCAATTCTCATAAACAAAGATCACTCTACGATACGGTGGATCGTTTATCCGCCATTTCTCTCATGAAGAAACGCCATTGTGGCAACGCGCAATAGCCACATATATTACATTTTTCTTTAAACATATAAAAATATACCGTAACATATATTTTCCTTTTAAAGACACACTGCAAATCTGCATGCCAAGAGCTTTCGTTAGAATGCCATACGAAGCCAATCGGTTAAGTCGTTTTCAAAATCTCGTGTGTACAAAAAATACCTTAGTGTTTTAAATATATATGGCAACAGCGAATTCGTTACTTTACGGGAATGATAAAAGTGAAATATATTTCTACAATGTAATACCAATCGTAGAAAGAAGAAAACAAAAAAAACCATATCCGAGGTGGGAATCGAACCCTCTCGACCATGCAAAGGATGGCAACAGAGAATTCGTTACTTTACGGGAATGAAAAAAGTGAAATATGTCTCTACAATGTAATACCAATCGTAGGAAAGAAGAAAATGAAAATAAAAGAACGTATCCGAGGTGGGAATCGAACCCTCTCGACCATGCAAAGGATGGCAACAGAGAATTCGTTACTTTACGGGAATGATAAAAGTGAAATATGTTTCTACAATGTAATACCAATCGTAGGAAGGAAGATAATGAAAATAAAAAAAACATAACCGAGGTGGGAATCGAACCCTCTCGACCATGCAAAGGATGGCAACAGAGAATTCGTTACTTGACGGGAATGATAAAAGTGAAATATGTTTCTACAATGTAATACCAATCGTAGGAAGGCAGAAAACGAAAATAAAAAAACATATCCGAGGTGGGAATCGAACCCTCTCGATCATGCATAATACATATTTCTAGGCAGTAAGCTTATCCCCTCGGCCATCCAGACAACTGTGTGAGACTTCAGTATTAAGCTATCTAACCAGTATACACGCTCAACCTGCAGTTTAAGTCCTTCAATTCGTGGTTTATTTAATATAATTCTAATTCAATGCATATTGTAAAAACATAATTAACATTATTGGAGACCCTTTTTAATTGTCATAAACAAAGATCTCAGTTAGACGCGACCGGAATCGCCATTTTCCTTGTTGAGAAAGGCCATTGTGCGCATGCGCGGGAGTGTCAAATATTACATATTTCTTTAATCATTTAAAAATATACCGTAACATATATTTTCCTTTTAAAGAAACTCTGCAAATCTGCATGCCAAGAGCTTTCGTTAGAATGTCTTACGAAGCCAATCGGTTAAGTCGTTTTCACAATCTCGTGTGTACAAAAAACAGCTTAGTGTTTTAAATATATAGATACTGTACTGTATTTAAATTTAAGGAACATTAGAAGTACATACTCATTTCAGAAACTTACCAAATAGGGTACAGCAATTAGACAAACTTAACTCCAACGTCGACCAAACAATAACATGAGTTTCAACACAGATTGCCTTGGATGTAGGGTGTGGTAGCTGTGTCGAGATGAGACGATTAGCTCAGGACAGGAAGGCATGGAGGGCTGCATCAAATTAGTCAAAAGACTGAAGACTCAAACAAGAACATATAAAGCACACTATCAAATACAGTATGACAATTTACAACACTGCCTGCAAGGTACAGTTGAGTTCATTATTCTACTGCTTTAAAGAAGTGAGTTAGCATTATTTGGCGGGTCCTTTCACGCAGTTTCTTTAGTACGTATTGTTTTATGCTCATCAGGTGCAACAACTCAATTTGGTTTGGTTCACTTTGTCGCTCCATCCACGTAATCACTTGATTTATATTATCCAATATTTCACGTGTACTGGGAACATCATCTATACTTCCTTCTTCAGCTTCATCATCTTCATCCTCGACTGCTTCACTACTCTCATTTTGAACAGCATCAAAAATGTCTTTGTCATGTATGATCCCCGAAATCGATTCTTCGTTGTCGATGACTACCCAACGGTTCAAGTCTTCAAGATAAATATTGCACCGTAGAACATCACATGCAGACTGTATGTAACTGCTGTTGAAATCTATGTCACTACAGCGTTCATCTGTTGCATTTTCTTCAATGGAACACTTGTTCCAGCAATTCCTAATAGTGGTCGGGCCAATGCTTTGCCACGCCAGGCCTACTGAATATGCAACAGTCTTAAGATTTAGAGATTTCAAGAACATTTCCATTTCCTCACCTGAATTTACTATTGAAGTGAGCAGTTCACGGCGATCATCATCATCATCTTGCACAGTTTCCAGCCACTGGCCGGGTCTGTTTGGAACACAAGCCTCTCCAACGTCTTCTGTCTTCCCACCATCTCTCAGCCTCCACCCTTGTCCAGTCTTCTCCTCTCTTCTTCACGCTTTCTTCCACCCCCTTCAGCCACCTGTCTCTCGGTCTTCCCCTCGGTCTCTTTCCTTCCCACTTCGTCTCATGTACTCTCCTGGGTATCCTCTTCTCCTCCATTCGTTTTACATGTCCATACCATCTAAGTCTAGATTTCTCTATACCATCCTGTAATGGTTCCTCCTTCATTAATTCTCTGGTCCTCTCATTTCTTATTCTGTCCATCTTTGTAGCTCCAATACTGCTTCTCAAGAACCTCATCTCACTGGCCTGTATTTTGCTCTTCTCCCTTCCTTTCATAACCCAGGTCTCCGAGGCATACGTCAGGATAGGGACATAGTATGTCCGATATATGATCTTTTTGCTGTTCTGAGGGACATCCTTGCTCCATAACATGCTTCTCACACTCCTCCGAAATGCTTCTGCCTGCCTCCCCCGCTCATTTATTTCTCTATCGTTTCTTCCATTATCTTGTATCAGGCTTCCCAGATACTTAAAACTCTCCACTTTCTTCAGCTGTTCCCCACCTATTGTTATTCCCGTTGTGGTTCTTTCCTTCTTCCTTGTTGTGATCACCATCTCACTCTTATTTATGCTAAATTTCATCCCATATCCTTGTATTATTCCTTCCCACACGTCCAACTGTTCCTGTACCTCCTCCTCCTTGTTTCCCCAAATCATCAAATCATCTGCAAACACCATTGCTTTCATCTTTCCGTCACCAATTACTTGTGCCACTCGGGTCATTATGTCATCCATCACCACAATGAAAAGTAACGGTGACAGTGCACTTCCTTGTTTCAGGCCGTTTCTTTGTTCCAACCAGTCAGATCTCTCTCCTCCCACTTTCACACAGCTCACGCTTCCCTTGTACATCTCCTTTATCCTCTTTATAGTCCATTTCTCTACTCCTCTATCCTCCAGGGACTTCCATACTTTGTTTCTGCATACACTGTCATATGCTTTCTCAATGTCCAGGAAGGCCATCAGTAGATCTGTTCCATACTCATAGTGCTGTTCTTGTAACTGCCTTACAGCAAAAATCAAATCCACTGTGGACCTTCCTGCTCTGAAGCCATGTTGTTCTTCCCTCATCCCTCCTTCTATCCTTGTCCTAATTCTCTTTTCCAAAACTTTCTCGAAGATCTTTGCACAATGACTCATCAGTGTTATTCCCCGATAGTTTCTGCAATCTGTTCTACTACCTTTCTTGAAGATCGGGACAATGATTCCTTTTTTCCAGTCCTCTGGGGTCTTCCTTTCCTTCCATGCTGTCCTCATCACTCGGTACAGCCACTGTATCCCCACCTCTCCTGCTGCTCTCACCATCTCCACACTCAACTCATCCACACCCGGTGCCTTCCCTCCTTTCATCTTGTTCACTGCATCTTCCACTTCTTTCCATGTTAAGTCCTTTTCTGTTTGCAGTTCATCTTCCTCTTCCCCGATTTCTTCCTCCTCACCATCTTTTCCATTTGGGTTCAGAAGTTCTTCAAAATATTCTTTCCACATTTTCTTCAGTTCTTCCCTATTTTCTATCTCTTGTCCCCTTTTGTTCACCATTCTAACATAATCCGTAGGATCCTTCCGCCTCTTATTTTTTACCATCCCATACAGGACCTTTTTTGTACCTTCACTATCCTCCTCCATCATCTTTGTCCATTCTTCCATCCACTTCCTTCTCTCCTCAGCCACCACTCTCTTCGCCTCCTTCTTTCTTTCCTGGTACTCTTCCCTTGTCTCTACCGTCCTATTTTGATACCACCTCCTAAAGGCTCTATTCTTTTCCCTTACTATATCTTTTGTCTTCTCATTCCACCATGGTGTTTCCTTCCACCTCTTCTTACTACTTGTCCTCCCACATACTGCTTCTGCTGCACCCACTAGTGTCTTCTTAAATCTAGCCCATTCCTCTTCCACCCCTCTTTCTTCATCTGTTGGAATTCCTTCCTTTACCATTTTGAGGTACTCGACCCTTCTATCCCCTTCTTTCAGTTTCCATATCCTTATACGTCTTTCCTGGTTCTCAGTCCCTTTCTTCTCCTTACTCCCTCTCAGGTTCATTACCAGTAATCGATGGTCGCTATCCAGGTTCTCCGATGGTATAACCTTGATGTCCGTGATGTTCTTATTTAGTTCTTTCTCATACAGTATATAGTCGACCACCGACTTCCTGGTCAAGTCATCACTGTACCATGTGATTGTGTGGCTCTCTCTTTTCTTAAACCAGGAGTTCCCAACTAGCAGGCTGTTCCTCTGGCAGAAGTCCAACAGTCTCTTTCCTTCCTCATTTCTTCCACCCCAACCCTCTGGTCCTAGAACACTCTCATAACCTTGTCTTTCTCTTCCTACATGGGCATTGAGGTCCCCCATAACAATCATATTTCTTCCTACCAGCTGCTTCTGCAATTCCTCTTCAAACTCCTCCTTCTCTTCAGAAGCGCAGCCTACTTGTGGAGCATACACTTGCACTATTTCTACGGTCTCTCCCCTCAGTGCTACTTTCACTTTCATCATCCTATCACTTATTCTCCTCACTTCTTCTTTTAAACCATCTCGTACTACTACTCCCACTCCATTCCTCTTTCCCTCTTCGTTCCCACTCCAGTACAGTCTATAGCCTTTTCTCAGTACTCTCCTTCCTTCCCCTTTCCACTTTGTTTCTGCCAATCCCAATAAATCCAACTTCCTTCTTTCCATCATATCCACTATCTCCTCCACCTTCCCCGTCAGCGTTCTTAGGTTTAAAGTTCCAAATCTTAGTCCGTGTGTACAGCCATGTCGTCGTCTATTAAATCCATCCTGTCCGAGGCTCGTTCCATTTTTGAAAGCATTTGGTTTTATCCACTACTGGCTTGCTGGGCCTATCGTAGCTTCACCAGAGCCCTGTTAGCCGTCACTTTTCAGGATTCCTGTAGGACCTTCACAGCTACCGTAACGGTCCCGGGGCACACGAAGTCCCCACTGTACTTCGCCCCTACAGGCAATCCCCTACTTTGTGCCGTTGCCCGTCTCCCACGACGTGGACGAGGGGTTGGACTTAGGCGATAATGAGCCTTAAATGCTCGTATGATGCCCTGATCCAGCAGCTGAATTAATGCGATTGTGTTTTTCGGCAAAAACAAAGTTTTTATTTTTCCATCTTCTGATTGCAACACATCAGCAGGTGGATGAGCTGGACAGTGATCAAGGATTAGTAGAGCTTCTCTCAGCTTAAGTGACTGTAGTTGCTTTCTCCCTGACAGAACAAACTCTTCTTGAAACCAATTGGTGAAAATGTTACATGTCATCCAAGCACTCTTTGAATTCCTGTAAGTGAATTGTAATGATGACATGTTTACATGCTTGAAACATCTTGGGCTTTAACTTTTACCTATATATATATATATATATATATTTCGTATGGTACAAATGATCTACATGATTAACAAACAAATATGTACATAATAATTAGAAATGAACATTAAAGCTCTTCAACCAGGAAAGCGCTGGAGCTGATGCTTTCATGAACTCTTCCCAATCGCCTATAAAGCTACGCTGTGGGTACTCCCAAATGATGTGGTTCATCATGTTCTTGAGCTCCGCAGTCAAAAGCTGGTGATTCTATCCACCCCCATTTGTGTAACATTGCTTTACACCTTCCATGACCAGTTCGATCGCGATTTAGAGAGGTTTCAGCTTATGGCTGCCCAACTTATTTGTGGCAAAGAGGAGGGTAATTCTGTCTTTATTAATTTTCAAACCCTTCCTATTTCCTGATTTTTGGTATCAATAGTAGTGGCTGGAAGCAATCGATAATAAAGCGCCGTTTGTCTACCATTACTTTGTGTAGAAAATCGGGAAACTGTGAAGCAATTCACCGTGGCAAGACCTTGCTTCTCCTTCAATGGCCGTTTGGCGAATTCCATGGCGACTTTTCCATCTTGAAAACCATGCATCGGAAGGTACAAAATCTTTGTTGACATGTAAATGAAAGTGAATTTTTTCTGCTTGAAATGAAAAATGAAAATGACCTGGAAAGTGGCACACCTTCACTTCTCTTTATTAAAAACCACCTATATAGGCATTCGTCAAATTCACTGACTTTCCCTAGTTCAGTCCTTTTTCTGCCCATTCCTACATCACTCTCAACTGTGTTTACAAAACTTCTAAGTTTATTCTCTTCTTGAATCCATCCCCTGATTGCTCCTTCAGATACACCACACTTGCAAGATAAACTTGCTTTCGTTTCGCCATTCTTCTCACGATCAATATTTTTTAGTTTATCATCACAGAATATACTTCCAGTTTCTGTTACATCTCAGCAAGCACACAGAAACCTAGACAATGAATTAATAATTTATGATCCACATGATGGTTGTGCTCATTTAGATTATTGCCAAGCACTGTTGCATAGTAACTTTGTTGATTGCATCACAATGTCAACCGTGAGATGTGTACTCTAGCAACAATCTTGATACAGTACAGTATGTACCAAAGGTTGAGTTTAATTACGTCCATCTCTTTTGGTTATTGTATAGAGAGCTTGAAGTTTGCAGCAGTAAATTATACTGCAGAAACGCTACATGCAGACTGTATTAGGTTTTTTTAAGTTTATAAATGAAATTTTATTTTGGGAGACTTAGTTCATCCGTGGTATATAGGGCTTCTACTGTATTTCTTCAGTAAAAAATACTTTACAAAATTAAGATATTCGTGGAAATACTTTCCCACTATGTTCTGAATTAAAATTAGGTGGTGAAAGCAAAAGGCCTCAAACAGTGAGATTTTTTTATTTAAACAAGTGGAAAATGCTTCAGACACTAGCAATAAAACCTCTCTTAATTGAAAAGGCTCAAATTTTATCTTAGAAAAACAACAGAGCAAGATCAACTTCCTGACAGCCTGACTATCCCATATTATCTCCACAAATACCACTGAGAAAACCTTGACTTATGTTCAGCTCCAGAGTCACTGTTACATCATTCTTTGCCAACTTCTTCAAGAGAATGAAGATTAGCTAAGGTCATCATTAATACGGTTGTCCTCAATGCACTGAAAGGATTCATATGGATTTTGAAACAGCATTTGAACCCATATCAATGAACTGCACTGTTCTATCTGTATGCAATACTTTGTACATTAGGCCAATTCAATTGTGGAACTTGAAATCATTTTTTGAATGAGTAGATTTTCAATACCTCCTCTCCATGCTGTTGACCTTTATTATTTATTTGATGTAGTATTCTGGATCTTCTTGGTCACCTGTAAGAGGTATGGCAAAATACCCTATGTTTATTATGTGATACCACACTTATTCCCAGATAAACAACTATAACACCAGAAAGCTTTAAAGCCATTTTCAGTGTGTGATCAAATTAACAATTAATTGATATTTCTTTCATTCGGTCAACACATATTTAATCAGGGTAATCAGTAACACAAGTCTGACACTAAGAGGATAGAAGATTTCAGGATAGAACATAACCCTAATAAGTTAATATATCACAGCATTTGAACACAGTTAGTTATCAAGGCTGTTCATATTAAAGAACGTTTTCCAGTCAGTCAACACAAATTGTGTCCAATTGCATTAGGCAGGAAAACAAGTATGGTTTTTACTGTATATACCCTTTGGACTATGGTAATAAGTGCTACGTCGAAGTTTAGTAACATAGCCTATAGAACAACAAGTAGGTGGCAGCACCTTTGGTGAGCGTAGAAGCTAACGGATCTTGCAGCATTCAGTCAGCAGTGAGCAGTGAACAAGAATGGATGCTGTATAGGACTCAGGTTTCAAATACCAGCTAAGTTTACATAATCTTTTTCCATTCCAGTGCAGTGTATCATGTGTGTATTCACCACACTGACATTATAAACAAATTACAATAGGCTACCAGTTTAAATGGGGCCGGTTGAATTAGAACATAAATAACAAAATACTGTATACAAAATCATTCCTGAAGTTAGTCACAACAATAATTCAATAGATCACAGGCTAACAAACTTAAACTACATTTATAATAATGCAACAACTATAGAAGTGACCAATATCTGTAAATAAGATTGACAATGCAAGTTTTTACAAACTTATGTAATCTAAACATTGCATACTGCTCACGTCTAAGCTCTGTGAAGTTGCGGGATGAAGGGCAGAGGCAGGGTAGGAGCAGGCGAGAATTGACAAGCCTGTCGAAAGCCCGCTGTGTTACCTGACATTCTCGTCTATTCCAATACTGCTAACATAGGGTCTTTTCTGAAACCAGTGTGGCGTTGGGAATGAGTGAGTGAGGCACCGACGAATGTATTTGCTTCTGTTACTATGCAAGGACCGAGAAATCTCATCACTCGTCACCACCACTACTCTAGTCTGCAATGCACCTTCCTCTCAGGTCCATGCAGCTTAGACCCGAGCAGTATACATTTATGCATAAGTGTAATTCATTAACATCGTACGTTAACTAAGCCTAAGTGAGCAGGACCTGATAATCGCTTGATGATCGAAACATGTTATCCAATTAAATAACCCCCATTTTTGTACATAAAAGCATGTTATTTTGTAATAAAAACCGTAAAGTACTTTGAACATCTTATTTTTATTTTTGTAAATAAAACCAAAACTTCTTAAGATAATGACAATAAACTTTTTGGGAAGTTGCAAGAGATGTTACTGAATGTGACAAAGCAAATTATACACAGTTCAAAAAAATTAGGGGAACATGTTTTGTAACGTCTGGTATGTGAACATTAATTTTGTAGATGGGGTTCCAATGGTTGTACAGCATGCCTTGAGACCTTAGCTACTCAGGGTATGTCAAATCGAAGTTATACTCCATCTCTAGGCGTAGCCATACATTAAATCGTCAGGTGACCCCTCAAAACAAAGTGAATAGCGGTGCATCCGTGTGGTGTAGTGAGGTACACAGACTACTGCGGTCATTTGAGCACATTGTACATAAACCAGCACATGGCATGAGACACCTTAACGAGGTTCAAGTCGCAAAGGCCGTCGCTTTGATCCAGGAAGGATGAACCATTCGTCGTGTTGCTGTGGATTTCAATGTCGCTACGTCAGTTATTCAACGTTTGTGGAATCGCGACAATGAGACAGGCCAGTTCACAAAGAGGGTTGGACAAGGCCGTAGACGCACGACAACCCCACATGATGACCGATATCTGACCATCTGTGCGTTGCGGCGGCGTTCAGCAACTGCCAGAGAACTGCAACAAGACCCTAGGAGGGTCACTGGAGTCACGGTGTCCGACCAGACAGTAAGGAACAGGTTAAGAGAAGTGTCCTTACGACCCAGACGTCCTGTTCGAGTGTCCCGTGTAACGCAGCATCACGCAGCTCACCTTCTGTTTGCCCGTACCCACGTCAACTGACAACTTCGTCAATGGAGACCTGTGTTGTTCACAGAGTCCAGATTTCCCCTGACACAGCGTGATGGACGTCAACGTGTATAGAGACGCCGTGGTGGGCAGTACATGCCAAATGTTGTCCAGGAAATCGACCGATTCGGACAAGGTTCTGTGATGGTGTGGGGTGGCATCAGTATTGATGGCCGTATGGATCTTGTCGTCGTCCATGGTAATCTTACTGCTGTGGGGTACATCGAGCAGATACTGCTACAGCATGTGTTGGCCGCTGCATTCGGAGTTGGCCCTGAATTCGTACTCATGCACGGCAATGCCAGGGTTCATGTAGCGCACATCAGCAGAGTTGTCTTGCGAGAACTGGACATTCAAACCATGGAATGGCCAACAGTGATTCCCGACCTTAATCCCATCGAGTATGTTTGGGGGGTAGGCTTGACAGAAGTGTTTGTGGGCGTCCTGTTCCAACACAGGCGCTCCAAGACCTCGAACAGGCTCTCATTGAAGAATGGGACCTGATACCGCAATGTGACCTCCGCCGACTTATACGGAGCATGCCACGTAGGTGCCAAGCTGTGATAAATGCTCGTGGAGGACATACACCATACTGAAGCGCTCCAACGGTGATAAAATCCACCCTAGAGTACGGTTTTCACTTGGTTTTTGCCACTATTTGGACATTTCCGTTTGTGTTCTGAAAATGAACGAGAATCCATCGATATTCTTTTGTATATGTCAACTGTAAAGAATAAAGGCTCAGTTGGTAATATACCTGGGTGTGGGGTATTTTTTTGAACAGTGAATGTTTTTATCCCCCATATTTTATTTTTATTTTAAAACATTTTTGACTGGTCAATTTCACCCCAAGGGTGGGGGTTCACTTTGAACATAGAGACATTTGTCTACTCTGTGGAAGTCATACCATGTACTGTTCAATGACACCCCTATCATATGAAAGAGCATGGTATTTTGTACATAAAAGTAGTTTTGAAAGTAACTTACTTTAAATATTTGAGTATTATTTACAAGTTTTCTTAACAAACTCAAAATTTTTATACAATTATGGCCAAATTTTGCTAATAATGGAAACAAGTGCTAACCTACTTTTGAAATAAGAAAATTATATAAAAACAGGCCTTTTGAAAACAATTTGAATGACTTGAACCATCAGCCATCACTGAACAGCTGATCTGTCAGTGTCAAAGAACATTGGAGCTGCTGTGCAAAGTCTTCCCTTGAAAGACAAGTCTTCATATTTTATTTTTTTATGTCACCCAAGAATAAATATAAAATGTTTTGCTTTCTGTAAATGTCCATTCAAGGTTTTTACCTTGACCACAAAGACTCGTTTTGAATTCTGAAACTTAAAATACTTCCAATACAGTATTAGGCAAATGTATTTGAGTTTAGATAAAAGAACATTTCCAGAATGTATTCTATTTTCTGGAGTTGGTATACAACGTTATTTCATATTGACTGTTAAATCATCTGAAAGTATCGATTATTGGCGATTTTTAAAGCTTGTAACCATAGTTCCTTATTAACACAGTCGAGTACAGCATTAAATTTAAAAAAACCCTAAATTACTGTTCAATGTCATCTCGTCATTCAAAGTAACCCCACTTTACGGTATCTTATGTAATATTTCTTTCAGGTGAGGGTATATAAATACTGGAAACCTTTCTTTAATACAACTAGGCAACACCGATAAATGGATTCTATCACTTCAATTTTCAACAGTGTTCATAGATAAATACAACTTACTATGGCTCTATTTTTTATGCTTATTGCCGAAGCATATCACAGCAATAGTAGCCACACATTCGCGTAGTGGTGGAGGGCCACTACTATTTGTGGGTAGCACTGTGGGTTTTTGTAGTTTGATAGTGCTAGTTTGTTATCTAGTTGGTTAATAATCGCATCTACATTTTCTTAGGGAGAGTCACCAAATTCAGTCCTGTTTCCAATGATAACATCAGGAAATGGTATGGTGTCACGCCTCCTACGACAAGATGCCCAAGTGCCATCTGTGTTGGTTTGAACATGAGCTGCGAGCGGGAGAAGATACTGTACACCTGCGAAAACTGGCTACAATCTGTTAGTCGGCAGTAAGAGACCTAAGGAAGGGCCAAAGCAATGGGGAAAATACGATACATCAGGAAAGCAAAAATCTTCATGCAAATGCGGCCCAAGACAAAAACAAATGGAGACAACATATCCATGCAGCTAGAATGTGGGACACATGCTAAAGAGGAGGAATCTATATTTTCTCCCTAATATAATTGGGCATAAATACATGTTGACTAAGTTATCAATGACTATCATGATATCAACTTATTTCTTTACCCTCATGAAGATAAATTTCACCATACATCCATAGATAAATCAATCCAAGAACACAATTTTTGAAAGAATTTCCTTCTTGGTAAAAATCATTATGTTATACTTACTTTTTGAGTTTGGAGAGCATAACAATGTTGTTGACCATGGCCAGTCCTGGAGTTTTGGATAAATATCTATCAAACTTGCTTGCAGAATTATTGGAAACTCCTCCACGATATAATGAGTATTTCTTAAGAACCTTCTTTTTTAACTTGTCATGGTGTAATCCATGATGATATAGTCCTAGTACTTCAATTATAATATCTTTCCACAGGAATCTGCCTCTCTTCGTGGCACAGTCTGATTCAACAGCTAAAACAAAATAATCTTTCGATAGAATTTGTACTTCACAACATTCAACCTCATGGATCAAAAAAACAGTTTCTAGCCTCAATCTTAAAACACAAAAAGATCCCTTAAGTCTCGCCAAAGAATATATCAATAAGAGCAATCTGTATGCCAGTCAACCCCATTGAATATATATAAGTGACTACAGATCTTACTTTGCTAGAAGAGGTCTGCAAGAAAGACTCTTCACCACATGATCTAAAACAGCTGGCCCTCTGTACAATAGAAGAAAGATATCCATCTAATCAATGGCTAAAAATATTTACAGATGGCTCACAAGACAAAGCAAATAGAACTGGAGCAGGAATACATTAATCTCTCTTCTCACTCTACTTCCCAGTAGGCCAAAACAAAACAAACTTTGATGCTGAGATAAGAGCAATTTCACATGTACTCCATCAGTTATTAGGCAGAAACATTGATTATCAAAAATGTGTTATCATTACAGATTCAAAAGCAGCCATCCAAGCCGTCTCGTCAAATTATAAGCCTCAAAATAAAGAACTGAAAGAAATTTTTTGTATGATAAAAACCCTTCAAACACTCCACAAACAGATCTCATTTCAGTGGATCCCTTCTCATGTTGGAATAGCAGGTAATGAAGAGGCAGACAGATTAGCAAAAAGAAGGTACCACACTACAACAACCTGTCAGTCAGACTGATTTTATGTCAGGAAAAAGGATCTTGAAAAATACTATCAAAACAGGTATGAAGAAATGGCAAAGAAAACAGCAGAAACCAAATTATGGAAGGACATTGATGCTAAATGGGATCAATATAAATTAACACCAAGAAGAGAAGCTGTGGCCTTCTTCAGACTTAACACTGGCCATGACTGCCTTGCAGCTCATCTGAAACGAATTAACATCTTGAGATCTGAAGAATGCACACTCTGTCACGAACCTGGAAGTAAAATGGATAAGGGGCACCTGCTACATTGCAACAAACTTGATGTGACTGCTAGAACTTCAGGAAACCTCACACAACTCTATTGGAACGCAAGAAAGCTGATGGATTGGAATCTGGGCTAGCCATAGGAAACAACAACAACAACATTCAACCTTCTGCGTGTGGAACTATTTATACGAGCACCTCTTATTTTTCACCATAGCTGGAAAAATATACTATTCAACGACCAGAAGTATCTTGATTCTTACATGAAAATGAACTCTACAGCAAACCATGGCTCTCAATATGGTGTTGGCCCACCTTCACCTTGATGACAGCCTCCTCTCTAACAGACATACTGTCAACCAAGTGGCAGCACTTTCTACACAGAGCGCTCAACAGAGGAGAGATAGGGATATGGGTTGTAGCCTGGCATGACGTTGGCATTCTTAATCACCCTAGTGATGTTCTATAGGATTCTATTTAGAACTCTGTGCAGTCCAGTACATTTGTAGGATGCTGTCTGCAAACCATTCCCCCCACAACCCTGTAGTATGGATGAAACATTGTCATCCCCAAACTGGTCTTTGATGGCAAGGAGCCAATACTGTGTAAACCAACTGGGGAGCCAAGTCCCTTCCAGGAATAAATGACCACATTGAAACACCTGCACATCCCTCACAAATTTCACTGTAGGCACTATATAGGGTGTTTCGAAAAAAGTGTCCGATATTGCAACAGGGGTTGGGATTGGTCAAAACGAGAAGAAATGTTCCTATAAACATATGTCCGGAAACAAATACCTGTTGAGATATGAGCCATTTTACTTGTGTTGTGTATGTACACTTCAGACAATGGACGTCTTCCTACCAGCTACTTCTAATGAACACTTGACTGTCACACACGTTTAACAGAACACGCGTTGGGCAAACATCCATCCACACCACCAACCAGGAGCTGTGATGATTTCGGCCGGTCTGTCCACAAATACCCTCTGCACGTTAGAAGAGATGCTCCACATGGTTACCACATGCTTTGTCTCTTCTTCGCAAGGAATCCCTAACTCGTCTAATAACGCCTGGCTGCTCGCGGATATGGGCACTCTCATTGGTCACACGCTCTTGTAACATCTGGACATTGTCGATGGGTGTAGCATACACCAATATATTTATATGTCACCATAGCCAGAAATCTAATGGATTATGGTCCAGAACAGGGAGGCCATGCTACTGCCATTTTCTAATCCATAGCAAAAAACCATGTTTGCCATTTCCCTCAAGGAATACTCCATCGCACTGTTTACGTCATCCCACAGCACGGGACCAACAGTTTGGTGCGGGTAGCGCACTGCACTGTCAGCACAACCGCATACTATGACTGAACATCCGATTCATGCAAAGACCTTCAACGGAAGCACCACCGAACATCATTCACTAGGCATTTGGCACACCTACACCCAACCATCAGATTGCCACACTGTATACCACGATTCATCACTTGACAAGTCTTATCTTTTTTTGGCTGGCTGTATGGTGCAGCGGTAATGCTCTCGCCTGCTGTGCCCAAGGTTGGAGATTGAATCCCAGCAGCCAGTAGGCATTTAAGGGTGCTTAAATGAGAGAGAGCCATGTCGGTATATTAACTGCCATGTTAAAGATCCCTTTTAGAGAAAAATTCCAGCATCCCAAAGTCTCTAAAAACTGCAGTAGTTAAGGGATAACTCATAATATTATTACTGTATATTGCACCCCTATCCTATGGCCCATAGGCTAAGTTCGCATGGATTACAATCATGCAGATGAACAGCGTTTAAATGTGCCTCGAATTACAGGGAAAAAGGAAGCCTAATTTCATATTATTTAATCATGCTAAACTCATGCTGCAATATTACTGGATCAAGCCAGGCAGCCGGCCACTTGACGCACCAGGGGTACGTCGCAAGAAATTTTCAGACAAAGGCGAGTCCAGAACATGCTTCCATAACACGCAGTAGCAAGAGCAGGTGCACTTCAAGGATTTCTGAGGGGCTTGCATCAGATTTGTTCCAGAATGTTCGGTGTTACATTGTATTTTGGCTAAACCACGCCCCCGAATTGCTAAATTAATTTATTTTGGCGATACGACGGCACCCAGGATCGAACCCTTAACTTCACTAAGCGAGAAATATTCCTGAGATTTTTTGCCAATAAACAGGATAAATAAATCGTCCAGAGATTGATAAATCAAGATCATAAAAATGAGTTCCTTCCGCGAGCTGTCTGGGTTGGAGAGTTTTGCTAGGAAGGAAGGGATAGCATCCATGTGACCATAAGTAGTTCGGAGGACACAGGATTGATATCTTCTAAATTTACGATCGATTATCGGTGATAATCCCGTGATTGATCAGGCCTTACTATCACCAACGAGGTGTACATGGTGTATTAGCAAAGAGATTTTGGAAAGCAGAGCTCTCGTGTGGGTAGTAGTTTTGAGGTGCTGCGCCGCCATATTCAAGATATATTTCACCCCCGCGTGGTCACGCAGTTAGTTCGCAATCAGTCTTCATGCAGTTAGTTTGCAGTAGTCTTCCGAGTGAATTCGCCAGTCAGTCTTCATGCAGTGCGACAAGATACAGTGACACTCAGTCGAAGGCAGATAGTTAGTAGCAAGGCGAGGCACACCGTGCTCGGTGATATTGCACCACAGTTATTATTCAAGGCTGCGAATTAAGTATCTTAGAGAAACATTGGTAATCACCGTAAACAGTGTTCTATGCAGGAAGAGACTGCAGTATCGCAAAGTAACGCGGTCTGTATAATTGTAATGACAGTGTTAAATAGTCACTGAAGTTGGAAAGCGCGGGGTGGAACATTCGAGACCCGAACCCTAGATACTGAAGTAGGAACGGCTTAGTGAGCGCGCAGTTAGAAGAGAGGGCCGCATTGGAACTGCCAGTAGTAAGTGTGGAGAGAGAATCTACGGGAGGATACGCACGTGGTCAGACAAATGCTGCGCCATCATAGTCCGATTGTATATGGAAAGTGTATAGTGATATATGTGTGTGTGTTGAGTAGGTTACTAGTATACAGCAACCATACGCGAGTGATAGTGTTATTTTTCTAAGTGTAAAGGCAAGTAAAATTTAGTGATAACCATGGTTATTAATCACTCAATGGAGTAGTGTGTTGTAGTGATCATGTGGTGTGTCAGTATGATGTAAAGGTACATGGTTAAGGGGCTGCCGACATCTATGTTGGAGAAGGATGGCAGCCAGCGATGGAAACATGATAAGTATTGAATTTTCTTAATTAACAATAAGTCATTGTTTTATGGGTCGTGTCTGTTACAATTATGATATTGAATAGATATTATAGTAGAGTAAAGTTAGATTTTGAATTTAGGTATTATTGTGTTAGATTAATTGCACTCGTGATGACGAGATGCTATTTTGTTTAGTTCTGACGATGCTTGGCGATGATAATTGTTCACGTACCGTACCAAATTGAACACACTGATAGGATTATATGTGTTTTTCCATTATGATGTGTGTATTTCAGCCCAGCAATGGAGGGAGCAGAGAGAGAGAGCAAAGTACGCAGATTTAGAAAAAAGAGAGAGATTTAAATAATACAGTGGAACTTGGATAATTCGAACAGTGAGGGACCAGTTCAAAAATTCGTATTATCCAAAGATTCGAATTATCCAAACATTCGAATTAAGAAAGTTCTTTCAAAAGGGTAGAGAAAATATATTGTATTATGTTTACATAATGATTTACGTTCAACAAAGCAGATTAACAGACAACGGTACTGTATAGAGACTGTGGGCCCTAGGAATCAACCTGGGGAGGTCTATAAATATGTAGACCTGGACAAAGGGAGTGTGATGTGATGATACTAACCAACAAAATCAGTAATACAAGGATTCAGCAGAAGAGAATCCTCATAACCTCTCCACTCCAACTCCAAACACTGACCTGCACGTGGTGTCCCCTGCTAAGCTGAGCAACCCAGTGGAAGGTTGGGTAATCAATCCCAGCGGGAAACTGGGTCAGTGAACAGACTAGTGTTGGGGGGGACTGAGAATTATTTTCTCAGTTCTTTCACCTTTCTGAATAACATTCAGGATTGTAATTCGAGGATTTATCCTCCCCTCAAGGTGAAACCTTAGATAGTCGACCATGAAAAGTCATTTGAAGAATAATTCCGCCGTCTGTAATGATAGATTACAGAAAAGACAGCATTCGGATACGGTGGGCTGTCATGCGGAAGATAATGACGAATCGGAGCGTCTGAAAACTCATCAAAAAGCAAACAAACAAATACTACGGAAAATCAAACCTAAACAAGTCTCATTCTTTTCTACACATAATGTTAACTCTCTGGTTCAAACTGGAAAATTGAAGATCATCACGGATATCATGAGAAGTCATAAAATTCTAATTATGGCCCTTCAGGAAATTAGAAATAGTGATCAAGGCCATCTGGAATCACAAGGATATAGACTATATAAAGGAATTCCAGGAAAACGAGTTATGAAAAATTGTCCACAATTTGGTAACGGATTCTTAATAGATCTCAGAATCATTGACTCGATAACAGAATTTAAATCTCAATCCTCCAGACTTACGACCCTAACTTTGAAATCGGCAAATAAAACATATACAATTATTAATGCACATGCTCCTACTAATCAAAAAAACAACACCATTAAGGACAGAGAAGAAGTACAAAAATTCTGGGATCTTTTGGATCAAACTTTAATAAACATCCCTTCATCAAACATCAAAATTCTCCTTGGTGATTTCAATGCGCAACTTGGACAAGAAAGAAGATATAGAGATATAATTGGAAAATGGACAGCACATAAACGAACCAATAAAAATGGTCAAAGATTAGTCGAAATTTGTAGAAACCACAAATTAATCTCTAAATCAACATGTTTTAAAAGACAGCCCCATAAATTGAAAACTTGGAAACATCCTGACTTCAGAAGGGGTGAATGGCAGTTGGATCATGTCTGCATGGATAAATTTCACCATCGCGAAATTCACAATGTCAAGGTTCTAAGGGGAGTTGACTCAGGATCAGACCACTATGTGGTAAAGATAAAAATAAAATTAACTCCAATGGCCAAGAAAAAAACTAATAATAACAATAGGAGGAAATTTGATCCATCTACCTTAATAAAAAATATAGAGTACTGTGAAAGAACAGGAGAAGAGTCTCTCAACACTAAAACATTGGACGAATTAATCACTAAATTAAAATCAATAGCAGAGGAGTTAGCACCAATAAATCCAAGGAAAAAACATGAATGGTGGAATGTAGATTGTGATCAAGCAATAGAGAAAAGACACCAAGCATGGATAAAACATCAAGCTCTAAAGTCAGAAGAATCAAATTTAGAACTAACTATACAAAGAAAATTAACCCATAAAATCATCAGACAAACGAAACGTAATCATCTTAAAAATACACTGGAAAAGATAGAAGACGATTTCAAGAAAAAGCAATCTCGAGATTATTACAAAACATTTGGTAAATATCTAAAAAAATTTGAAGCTCCAACATTAATGTTGAAAAATCAAACAGGAAAGTTAGCACATTCTAACCAAGAAAATACAGAGATCCTTGCAGAAGCATTCGAGAAACTGTTAAATTGTGATGATCCACTGGAAACCCTGCAAGTAAACACTGATACACCTATTTTAACTTCACCTGATTTAATAAATCCTCCAAACATTAATGAAGTAGAACTCGCAATTAAAGAACAAAAAAATTACAAAACTTGTGGCGAAGACTTAGTCTTTGCTGAAATCTGGAAAAATGCTGGTAAACCTGCGATTATAAATCTTCATCAACATCTAATTAAAATGTGGATTACTGAAGAAATTCCTGCACACTGGACCACAGGAATAATCCATCCATTATTTAAGAAAGGAGACAAAACGAACCCAGATAACTACAGAGGAATTACCCTTCTGGACTGCACATATAAAATTTTCTCTCGTATAATTTACAACAGGATCAAAAACATTCTGGAACCACAACTTGGAGAATATCAAGGAGGATTTCGCCCTTACAGAAGTTGTCCAGACCAAATCCTTAGCCTGAAATTAATAATGGAATATTACAAAAACAGAAATAAGCAACTCTTTATCACTTTTATAGATTTCAAGAAAGCCTATGATAGTATTCATAGACTGACACTGCTAAAAATCCTCAGATCATACGGTCTCCATCCTAAATTGATAAAAATCATTCAATTAACATTATCAAACACAAATTCGAAAGTTAAATTTAGGGGAGAAATATCAACAGCTTTCACAGTAAAAACTGGTCTCAGACAAGGTGATGGATTATCCCCTCTGCTTTTCAATGTGGCTCTTGATTATATCATGAAGGTTTGGCAAAAGGAAAACCCTCCTAAGATCAAAATTGGAACAAAACCATCAATAAAAATAAACTGCTTAGGATTTGCAGATGACTTGGCTCTTTTAGCACTAGACAAGGAAGAGGTTTGTACTCAGATCACTAGTCTCCAAGAAATTGCTCAAGGGATAGGATTACAGATATCCTTTGAAAAAACTGAGATCATGCCTATGAAACCCTTAGATATAAATGAAGTCTATATAAATGATCATAAAATTAACCTAGTTCCTCAATTTAAGTATCTTGGAGAAATTATAACACATAACTTAAACGAAAAAGTAACTTGGATAAATAGAACAAATAAAATGAAAAAGGCACAATCTCTAACCTGGTCAACATATAATAAAAAATGCCTATCAATAGCTACTAAGATCCAACATTATAAAACTGTAACTCTCCCTGAAGCCACTTATGCTTGTGAAACACTGTTCCAAATTAAAAATGAACAAAGAACTGATCAGCTCCTCAAAACGGAAAGAAGAATCATTAGAACGTGCATAAATAAAAAGTATCAGGTTGAGGGAGTCTGGAGGATTCTCCCAAATGAAACTGTCTATCGTGAGATTGATCCAATCACCAGCACAATGAAGAAGAAAAGAATTTCATATTTTTTTCACATCTTACGGCTTCCAGAAAACAGAATTGTACGCCAACTGGTGATGAGAAATCTAGGAAAGAAAACTGGAGGTAAATGGATCCAAGAAATCCAACAAGATCTCAAAGCAGTTGGACTCAAGATAACAGATGCCGAGGAGAAAAATAAAATTAACACCATACTTAAAACTCACAAATTTTCTGCAGAAATGACACACAGAAAGCCTATGGAGATTTCAGATGAGTTGAGAAAATCCCGATCTGAAAGAATGAAAAAGTACTGGAAAGAGCGCAAGAACCAAGCAGTACTACCTTCAAAGAAGAAGTGATTGTGGAACGACTCAAGTGGTCCAATGTGACCAATCAAGATTAATAATAATAATAGAGACTGTATCGTGAATAACCTCAAAAGTTTCAAATGGAAAATAAAACCAAAATGTACTATTCACCTATTTAACGACAGTAGTAATCCAGCAATCTAGTTGAAGTCTTAGAGAAATCTTCTGTTTTTCAAAATAGTTTGAGATTTTTACCTGTTTCCTACAATTAAGTTTCTCAGCCAACACAAAAGAATCTAACAAATTTAAGGAATGGAAAACAGAACCACTTACGCCTTTTCTACTTTCAAAAAAACACCTAAGTTTGTTGCTTGGGCTGCACTTGGAACAGTTTTTTCGGGAACTGACCCAACTGTTTGGATTCCGATTGGGTTTTTACACTAAAAACTTCGAATTATCCAAAATATAATTCGAATTAACCATGATTTTTTAGCATTGATTGTATATAAAATGCTAGGGACCAAGAGAGAAATTCGAATTAAAGAGGATTTCGAATGATAGAAGTTCGAATTAGCCACGTTCCACTGTATAAATATTTGACACGATAATAACACAGGTTGTTAATAATATTGGGAATAATAATAATAATAATAAGTATGAATTTAAAAGGGAGGACTTTAATTTTAATACTGTTATTTCGACACACGTTCTGGTGATCATTCATCTAATTGTACTCTGGAATTACATCAGGGACGATTTTATTTTATGCGTCTCTTATGGGTCAACTCAGGTAAGGATGGTATTTTTTTT
The DNA here is from genome assembly GCA_946902985.2 of Meconema thalassinum. Lineage (NCBI taxonomy): Eukaryota > Metazoa > Arthropoda > Insecta > Orthoptera > Tettigoniidae > Meconema > Meconema thalassinum. The sequence goes on from OX336396.1 coordinate 171,533,298, forward strand.
TATTTTTTTTTTTAGATATTTTAGATATTTTATTCAATTAATTCCAAAGAGCCATAGGCTCGTACAGAGGAATTGTACAGTAATATGTGTGTTTACACACCAAGGAAGAAAATTCTGAAGGTAACACAAATTGATGAATAAGGACACATGCCTATTATAAGGTTGATACCATATCTAAGATTGTTTAGACCAAGGTCCCTTAAAATGATAACCACTTAGGATTTTTAATCTTATACATAACTTAACTTATTTGATGTATTAAGATGCATCGAATTTTCCCCACAATACTTCCATAGTTTTCCTCTTAAATACCGACAAAGTTGGTGCACTTTTTACTTCATCAGGAAGTTTATTATATGACTGTGATGCAGAGAACTTGAAACTATTTCTACCATATTTAGAAGAGTGAATGATATATAAGGCTACGTCCTTCGCATGCCTAGTTCCATAAGAATGATTGCCTGAGTTCAAGATGTAGGGAGAGCTATAGAGTATTGTGTTGTGTTTAATCTTGTATATTATCATAGCTGCTCTGAGTTCTGCACTTATGCTGAGGGGTAGAATTTGACTTTTGATGTACAGATCTTTTACTGGAGTGCAGTAAGGAAGGTTGAATATGTTTCTAATAGCCCTATTCTGAATAGTCATTAAATCATTCAGTGTGGATTTCCTGCAGTGAGCCCAAATAACATTTAAATATTGGAGCTTGCTATGTACAAGTGAATAGTAGATTTGTTTTACAAGGTTTAGGGGAATAAGATACCAAAGTTTCCTTAGGATCCCTACTACAGGTGAGAGTTTCTTAGCAATTCGTTCAACGTGTTCAATCCAGCTCAGGTGTTTGTCGATGATTAGACCTAAATACTTTGCCTGATTAACCTCTTTTATTTCAATATTATTTATATATATTTTGTCATGTGTGATTTCTTTCATGCTTTGTTTTGAAATTACCATGTAATTGGTCTTCTGTAGGTTCATTGTTAATTTATTAGCCTGGAACCATTGAGAGAGAGTATTTATATCTTGTTGCACATTTTGTATGATTTCAATTATGTCTTTCCCAGTGTAGAAGATATTTGTATCATCTGCATACAATTTGATATGCCCTCTCAAATTACATTCCACAATATCATTTATATACATTAAGAATAATGTAGGTCCAAGTATAGATCCTTGTGGAATGCCATGAGTTATATATTTTCCTGAACTTATGCATTTATTCAAAGCTACATGCTGCTTTCTTCCAATAAGGTAGCTTTGGAACCATTTTAGAGCTATACCTCGGACACCAGCATTTTCTAATTTTGACAACAGTATTTTATGATCTACTGTATCAAAGGCTTTTGTGAGATCAATAAATAACCCAACTGCCATATTATTTTTGTCAATAGTTTCTTGTAGCATTGTTATTAGGTCAATAGTTGCTGCCTCAGTACTAGATTTTTCCCTGAATCCATATTGCATATTATGAAAGAATGTATTCTTGTTCAAAAATGAAAGCAATCTTGTTTTTACCACTTCTTCCAGAATTTTTGAAACTACCGATAAAATAGAAACAGGTCTATAATTACTTGGATTTCTTTTGTCACCACCCTTAAATATAGGAACTACTTTGGCCACTTTTAAGTCATCTGGTATCATGCCAGTAACTAAGGACTCATTAATCATTTCAACCAAGATTTTAATAAATGATTGCATATTGCTTTTAATGAAATTTGTCTTGATCCTATCTAAGCCACAGCTCTTTTTATTCTTTAAATTTGTGATGATGGACTTGACCTCTGCTTCATCTGTTGGATATAAGTAGAGGGAATTTGACTGCTTGTGGTCCTTACTGAGGATTTCCTTCTGTTCAGGAATAGCTTTTGCTAGACTTCCAGCAATGTTTGTGAAGAACAAGTTAAATGATTCGCATAGCTCTTGATTGTCTGTGATAATTTTGTTGTCTATTTCAAGTGAAGTGCATGTCTCAACTGTTGGTTTTTTGTTGTGTATGATTTCTTTGATAGTCTCCCAAGTTTTATTGGAATTGTTTCCATATGTTCTGAATTTTTCTGAGTAGTAATTTGACTTTAGTCTTCTTTTTAAGTTTGTTACACTATTCCTGCATCTACAGTATTCTTGGTTCATATCATTATTATTTTTGTGAAGGGGATTTTTGAGCTTTGCATGCAGAGTGTCTCGTTGTTTTATAAGTGTAAGGAGTTCAGCTGTGACCCATGGTAAGTTAGTAGTCTGTCTTTTATTGTTAGTTTTGTTTGTTATTTTTCTTTGACTATGCCTGTTCCTTAGATTCAATTGTTTGATGAAAGAGTTATATAGAGAGTTAACAGTACTGTTTGCATCATTATGGGAATCAGCGTTTATAGATATATTAGTTTCAGGAGTGTGTTGCCTATCCCAAGAGTCCTCGTGTGTTGTTGATTTTGTCGAGTTATGTGACTGAGTGTACGTGCTATAATTGGTCTTTGAAATATCAAGAATTAATATACTGTGATCACTAATATCATTGCTGACATTTGATATTTTATAACTTAATTCTGAATTGTTTAGTGACACGTGATCTATTAAGGTAGCTGCAGTGTCACAAAGTCGTGTAGCATATTTAGTGTTGCACTGTTTAAACCCATAGCATGCTATTAGATTTAGATATTTCCTTCTTAATTGATCATCAGCTAGGATATCAATGTTGGTATCTCCGAGGAAGATGCATAATTTATTGTTTATCTGGCTAAGAAAACTTTCAAATGAATTTAAGAAGGGTATGGCATTGCTTCTATTGGGGTTATATGCTGCAATAATATCAATGCTTTTATATGTTGGCCTATTACTTTTAACATCATCTCTGAATACCTCAATCCACATCAAACTATGATTCATTTCACACTTTCTTTTAACATTCACTTTCCATTTGTGCGATACATAAATACCCAGACCCCCACCAACTTTGTCATCTCTATGAGCAAACACACTTGTGAAATTGTTGAAGTTATAAAAATGTATGAATGGAAGAATTTATTTGAATATCTATTTGGATGTTTTGGGAGCAATGCGCGAACATCTGATTAATCGTGGTAAGTGGGTGATAAGATTCAGGTAAGTGGTATGCTAATATGATATCCGGAGGTTCCTTGAGATCCCAATGTTCTACGATAAATGAAGAAAATGGTAAAAGAGTACTATGATAAAAGAGTGTTGAAAGAAAGAAAAAAAAAAAAAGGTATAAAGGTTGCATGGTGACACCGTCATATGTCATCCGTTTGCCAACTGAAAAGGAAAAGAGGTAAGAAATGTGTACTAAGCATGCCCAGTGACAGGTAAGACAAAGAGTGCTTACAGGTATTTGTATAACAAGTGTGACCACGATAATAATATTGTTCCAAGGTGATGTCCCACTCAGTTCGAACCAGAGCCCATCTAAGGCGCGAGGTCGTCTATCTTTGCATTTCATTTCGTCTGTGTATTTTTGTGGAGAGTGCAGGATGATAGCTCATACCACTAGGTGTTTGTACTACGGTGGCTTGTGCCAAGGCCATCCACTCCCTTCCCTTTCACTAACAGGATCTTTGTGTCACAATGAGGCAGGAGCTTACAGCTGTGTCCCGAGGTAGACAGCTGGTTTCGCTGTCACAAGAAAACATGTGTAATATGTGAACCAATTTGCAACCTGGACCCAATGTTTGGGAAGCCAGGCTCTGCCTGTCACAAGTCAGGACAAAGGGCGAGTGATAGAGGAGTAACACCTCTCAAAAAAAAACCTTGGTCCAGCTGACCCGGCTGGTAGTCCCATGTAAGGGTCCCTTGCCAGGGTTACGGCGAAGACCTCAACGGCAGTTACAGTGGAGAGGTTAATCCTCGGTACAGTGTAGATGGCGGACGGGGCAGCCCAGTGCTCGGGAATAATTGAGTAAAAGATATCATCCTCATTTTCGGGGTGGATATCAGTTGTAGCGTCTGACCCGGATCGGGCGGCTACAAACGGCGTCTGTACCCCATGTTAGGGGCGGCCGAATTATACGCTGGCAGTAGCGCAAAAATGCTTGGCGATAGGCTTTGTGACAAGCCAGCTGTAAAAGCACAATGTCACATCTTTATGGGAATGTCGTCTCAAGATTTCGGAACCAAGGCTAGGGCGTCCCCCGTAAGAGACGCGCGCGAGCAGGGCCCAGTCAGCGAGAAAAGTATGCAAGGGTTGCCGTCGCAAGGGCGGCGACGGCTAAACATTCGAGCCCCCATTTTCTGTCTCGCATCATTGAACATCGGGACTATGACTGGAAGAAGTAGCGAATTAGCTAAAGCACTCGAAAAGAGGCGCATCGATATCTGTGCAGTGCAGGAAACGAGGTGGAGCGGAGAAAAGTCTTACGAAATTGGGTGTGGATACAAACTCATATACAATGGAACCCGCGGAACAACTAATGGTGTCGGCATTGTCATATCAGCAAAGTTTGATGGCTCTGTATGTGAAGTGCAAAGGTATGATGACCGCCTTATGAAAATTGTTTACGTAGCAGACAGGAGAAAAATTAATTTCTTCAGCGCTTATGCCCCACAAACAAGCCTAAACACAGAAACTAAAGATGCTTTCTGGACGCTGTTTGATGAGAAGACTGCGGAAGTGCCATCTGAAGATTACCTCATTGTTGCTGGCGATCTAAATGGACATGTCGGCCAGTAGAAAGAAGATCATGCTGCCCATGGTGGACACGGCTACAGACTGAAGAATGATGACGGACAACGAATCCTTGATTACGCAGAAACTCATGGCAGGGTCATCACAAACACCTGGTTTAAAAAGCGCGATACCCATCTAATCATGTACTACAGTGATCCAAATGCTACTCAGATTGACTATGTCCTTGTGAGACGTCGTAACCTTACAGATGTTTTAGACACGAAAGTTGTTCCATATGAAACCATTGCGATGCAGCATCGACCTGTCATCTGTAAGCTGCGTATAACACCACCAAGAGCTGTATGCACGGCCAGAACGGGTCCTTCAAGAAGCAAATGGTGGCGCTTTAAGGAATTAGAGTCCAATGTCATTGCAAAAATCACTGTACCACCCATTATGACAGTTGAAGAGAGCTGGACAAAACTAAAAGACTCGTCTCATGCAGCTGCACATGTTATTCTCGGAACAACAAAACCAGGACGATGGCGGATTGAGAAAGATACGTGGCTCTGGAACGACACTATCAAGGAAGCGGTACATAAGAAGAAGCAGTAGTACCATGAGTTTCTTGCAGATAAAAATCCATCTCGCTGGAATGCCTATAAAGTAGCCCGTAGTGAGGCCAAGAAAGTTGTTGCCTCAACAAAAGCAGAGCGATATGCAGACCTCTACAAGAAACTTGATACGTGTGAGGGCGAGCGTGACATTTATCGGATAATCAAATCGAGGCATCGAAAAACGGAAGATATCCAACATTTCTATGGCATCAACAATGAAGTGGGTGAGCTGCTAGTAGACTGGGAGAAAGCAAGGGAACGCTGGCGGAGCTACTTCGAGAACATTTTGACTGAAGAATTTCCCCATCCACCAATCCCAACCACCTGTGCTGTTAAAGGACCAATTAAGGAGATCGACATTGCCGAAGTTGAGGCTGCTCTGAAGGAGATGAAGCCTGGGAAAGCCACCGGCCCCAATGATCTTCCAGCAGAGTTATGGTGCTCTAGGGAGTGGGATGCTGCAGGATGGTAAACACAATTCTTCAATCGGATTACCAAAGAAGGTCGAATACCAACAGATTGGCAATGGAGTATCACAGTACCAATCTTCAAAAAGAAGGGAAGCCCTGCCGAATGTTCAAATTACCGCCCGATCAGACTTCTGTGCCACGCAATGAAAGTTTTCGAGCGTATCCTTGACAATAGAATTCGTCCGATTGCCAAAATCACAAGGAATCAAGCAGGCTTTGTGAAAAACTGCGGCACAACAGATGCAATCTTCACTGTACGGCAACTGGTTGAGAAATACTCCGAAAGAAATAAACCTTTGCATCTTGCTTTCCTCGACCTTCAGAAGGCTTTTGATCGGGTGCCACATGGCCTAATCTGGTTAGCGCTCCGTCAACACGGCATCCCAGAACCACCTTCTTAAATGGGTGCAGCTGCTTTACGCAGAACCAAGGAGCTATGTCCTAGCTGCCGCGGGAGCGTCTAATGACTTCCGCATCACCGTAGGTGTCCACCAGGGCTCCGCCTTATCACCACTGCTGTTCATTCTTGTGATGGACATTGTAACGTCAGACCTGCACCATCCGCTACCATGGACACTTCTCTATGCAGATGACGTCATGTTGGCTGCTGAGACGAAGCTTGATCTCCAACGTCAAACACAAGAGTGGTACAATCGACTTGCGCAATATGGTCTGCGCCTAAACAAGAAGAAGACAGAATACATGACATCCGATACACAAGAAGTGGGCACCATTACTGTTGACGGAGAAGATTTACCACGTGTAGCGAAATTTAAGTATCTTGGTTTCACTATCTCTGATGATGGGCTACTTACTGACGAGGTCAACACAAGGATACACGCAGCCTGGACGAAGTGGCGAAAGACAACTGGCGTCACCTGTGACCGTAGGATGAATGACCATCTGAAATCTAAGATCTACCGGACTGTCATTCGTCCTGTCGCTCTCTACGGCACAGAGTGCTGGCCATCTACTAAGGAAGCAGAATGTCGCCTATGTGTCATGGAGACGAAGATGCTTAGATGGTCAGCAGGTTTCACTAGGCTGGATCATATTTCAAATGATGCCATCAGAAATCGGTTTGGTGTTGCTCCAATCGGGAAAAAAATGCAGGAAAACCGTCTGAGATGGTTTAGACATGTGCTGCGCGCAGAGGGCGACACAATGACAAAAGCAGCTTACACACTGGATGTCACTGGAAAGAAGCCCAGAGGGCGACCAAGGCAACGGTGGGCCGATACTCTGCACAATGATCTAAAGGCTGTCAATCTTCATCCAGACATGGCCCATGACCGAGGGAAATGGAGACTACGATCCCACATAGCGGACCCTGCCACAAGGTGAGACAAACGCTAAAGAAAAAGAAGAAGAAAGAATTAATGATGAATTTACAGTAGGCTACTGTAATACACAAACCTTATGTGATCCAATTCCTTTATGAAGACACTCATCGTCATAATAATAATAATAATAATTACAATTATAATAATAACAATAATAATAATTTGGTGACAAGTCGGGGTAAAATTTATGTAAGGGTACAGTTATACACAAACCTTTTGTATGACGGAGACTTTTATTGAAGAATAAGAAGGATCATAATAATAATAATAATAATAATAATAATAATAATAATAATAATAAATTCACTGATTTTGAAAACTAAATTTATTTTAGGGTACAGGTATTCACTAACCTTTTGGATAATAGATTCTATCATGGTGGTAGTAGTTGAAAGTGATGATAATAATAATAATAATAACAGTGATAGCAATAATAATAATAATAATAATAATAATAATAATAATAATGGACACTATTATTATTGAGGAATTTAATTTGGTGATCATTGTATTTTCTTCTTCTTTTGTGAAGATGAAGGCTCTCTCAGATGTTAGTAGCGATTGTGGACGTACCATGCTCTAAGCAGGTAAGTTGGAGTCCAGGCTTCGGAACCTGTGTGTATATATATTCTCTTGTTAGCATTTTGTTCGTGTAAATACATTTTGTGTCGTGTTATTTTTTGCAGTGTCAGAGACATCGTTGACAGATACACACACCGTTGTCTTAAATGTATTTTGCTAAGGTACGGAATGTGAACGAAGGATGTTTTAAATATTGAAATATGCAGATTTTTGCACACAAGTTTGTAGTCGCTTTGGTTTCTTTATTTTACCTTATGGTAAGCCTGTATGTTGATCATGATTTTTCCGCAAGCATCTCAGGTGTATTATAGCTGTATAGTTACGCACACCCATAAGACTTTGACATACAGTCTTGAGTTCAGGACCCGAATTAGTATCTCGAGTCCTGGGTTCAACCCTTGAATAATCATGTTTCTGATGTATTAGTGTGTAATAAATATCAGTGTAACGCATCTCAAACTCAAATTCTATTGTGGTTATATGAATGTGAATTTGTATATTAATGGTAACAATTGCGCATCGAAAAGTGCGTAAGAGCTCAGAGATGAAGTGTGCCAATGTTTATATACACTAAAAGGGCAAAGTTTGTTTTCGAAACTAAGGATGCACAAGTGTTGTAATTCTGATGAAAGCATCATAACTCATTTAAAGCAATCACATAGGCAATGTTGCCAGATCATGTTGTAATGTAATTTGTCTTATGAATGTTATAATTAAGGAAGCCATATTTAAATTTGCACACACAAATAATTTAATGATTTTTACACTAATTAAATGGTACACTATGGCAAGTGCCATGATATTTGGGATATTGAGCTCAAAGATATGAAATATCTCAGTGAATATTAATTCCAGTCGGATCAGATCGATTGTCATTTAGGCATCTGATCGATGATTGATTGATGATAGTTGATTGGAAAATCGATTGATGATAATTAATGGGATTAATTATTCAATCAAAGTTTAATTTATTTGATTTAGACATTAATTGAGATGTAATTAATTTAATTGAGATGTAATTAATTTAACTGAGGTGTAATTAATTTAACTGAGATTTAATTATTCATTTCTAATTTTTAATTTATTTTTCTAATCTTTTGGATTATTTTGAATTTGAAATGGATTTTTGATTTATTTTGGATTTGTTCCAAGGTTTTGTGATTCATAATTTATTTGGTGTCGGTTAAATTTTGGATATTTTTCTTTGTCTAAATTTTTATTTTCTTGAGTTAATATTTTTGGATTTCTTTTCTATTTATTTTGTGTATTGTCCAGTGTTAATAAAGTAGTTTACTCTGTTTTGAATTCTGTGTGTGATGATTTATTTAATCAGCCCTATTGATCTTCCAAATAATGTATACCAGGACAGTTGTTAGCTTCAAGTAGGAACGCACCACCCCCGAGAATAGAATCCTGTCCTGAAGGTCCTATGTTCAGAAGGGTACAATATACAACAGCTTTTCAGTGTTCTACGGTCTGGTTACAGCACTCCTTACAACAGGTAAGTGGAGTTTGGCATTCGCCTCTGTGATATATGCCATGAAAATCACCTTTCTGCTCCTCAAGCCGAACAGCCGCAATGCTAAGAGCAGACCTAGAAGCAGTGCAGAATTCTCGTGCGATGAATGATCAATAAGTATCCTATACAGCCCTCTTCAACACTTATTGGCTCCTGGGGGGTGGGGGGTCCAACATGGACAGTCGTTCTGCATGTTGTAAATGCCCCATCACATTTCCACTTCACTATCACATAAGACACTGTGCACCTAGGAATGTTGAAGAGAATATAAATCTTGTGCCCAGACTTCTTACATCTGATCACATCACCACATTGAAAATCAGCAAATTTTCCACAGAACATCCCATTCGGCTGACTCGTACTGTATGCGGCCTACTGCAGATGCTGACCCATGTTGCATGCGGTGGAATGGCGGTGCTGTGTCAATAGAAATGCAGGTTTTGGAGGTGTCCGGATACTTCAGAATGAGTGAGTGAGTGTGTGCATGTGTTTGTGTATACGTATATAGTGTATGTATATTCTGTTTGAATGTTGTGGCTGTGATCAATAAAATAAAACTACCCAAAAATGTCAACAGATGGCAGAAGATGCTTCTTTCATTTTTACCCTTATGGGAATCCTTGCAAGGTACAGTATCATCATGTTTTCTATCCTGTCAGTTAGAGGCGCATGATTCACTTAGGGCGAGATGTTTGTTTTCCCAGTGGCTTCTTTTTGCATATTTTCAGTTTCCTGTCGAAATTGAATCGCAGAAGTGAGTTCATAGGTCAATAATGTTTTATTGTTAGTTTTAATAATATAGCCTTCTTCCAGTTGACCTTAGAGCTACCATATAAGCCACACATGCTGCAAGAAAGCAGATGACAAGACGGATGTGTAACAGTGATAGTGGATACATAACTACTATTTCCATTTGAAATATTGGTCACGAGTCATTATTGCCGTTAATTTGCAATGTTAGAACATGCCTAGAATATTTTTTTAAATCAGTATTTCTGCATCGAACAGTTGCGTCTATTTTATAAGAAGACTGAAGAATTCAACTTACCACAACACATAGCCAGTGAGGCATTCGACTCAGTAGAACACCAAAGCTTAATCCAGGCGTCAAGAAACCAGCTTAAGAGCAATTCTGTTGATAGACCCTCTTAATCCATGAACCTTAAGATGTTGCTCCTTGTATGATGTAAGTGGGGCACCTCATATCTCATAAAATGCATAGAGCAAAGTTCCCAATTGCATCCTAAATTTGCCCATTTAATAGTGATAATTATCTAATACATGTAATTTTTTCCAGGAGAGCATTTACATATATCTTGTAAACCGCCCATTCATTGGGCATATTTGTGTTGATCGACTGAAGAGCTACAAATGACAAGTGCATAAGCATAGAGCAAAGCCATGAAGTTCTGGTCATTATCTGCACAATATTCCATAGCATTAGTCATTTAAGTTACTAGCTTGCCACGGTGGGTGAGTGGATAACGTGTCGGTCTACTAACCCCAAGATTGCAGGTTCCCTCCTGGCCGTGGTAAGTGATTTTTGAAAGGGGGCAAAAATACGACACGCATGTCATACAATGTTGGCATGTTAAAGAACCCATTTGAATTCAGTAGGCCGTGTTCATAATGGCAAAATTAATATCGGGAGTTTCCGCCAACACAAAGTTCCTCATTTCTCTACTAGAAAGCGCAATAGTGTTCAAGGAGCTTAGATATCTAACCTCCTTGACTTTCATAGTGAATGGGTTCACCAGTGCTGTCACTCCCTAGCAACAAAAACTGTCCATGAAAACCTAGTAAATAGCAATCAAATTACTGTACATGAAATATTCTTGGCATCCTGAAATCCATTGTTACGGTTATATTTAGAAGTGGGCTGGCAGGTGCTGGTGGTTTCTATAAATGTTCTGGTTAACACTTTTAGCAGACATGTAATACGGATCAGCTTGTGATTAGAATAGCTAGTAATGGAAATAAAACAGACTGACAAACTGAGACCATAAGTTCAAATAACCTATCAGAGCAGACTCAAGACACTCAGCAATGTAAAAGAGAAAGAATATGCATCAGCTGACAATCCTGCAAACAGTGATGTTATTGTTGATTCATTTAGAGGCACTGCAACATCATAGTATAATTGGATGTGTGTGGAATCTGTCTGAAAACCTGTGTCAATGTGATAGTTGTAAAAGTATATACAGTGTATTTGCAATTGAGGCTAGGATTGGGTAAGAGGTGGCTGTGGCCCAGCATTTGCCTGGAGTAGAGGTGGGAGACCATGAAAAACCACTGAAGTGTGAATCAAACCCATCCCTTCTCAGTTCTCCCTCGCGAGGCTGAGTGATTCCTGTTCCAGCCCTCAGACCAGAATTAAATTTTTAGGGAAAAGTCAGGGATCTAACTCGGACCTCCACAGTGACCGCAAAAAAATACACTAGTCACTAAGTCATGAGGTGGACAAAAACAATAAACAACCACAGCGAAGAAACTGAAGACCTCTTCCTCTCAGGCCTCACTGATGATTCTACTTGTATCAGTGTCAGATTTGAGCACCATTTTTGAGTACTGTATTAAGAGAACTATTTCAGCCTAGAATTTACTTTCCTAACATTAAAACATGGTCAGGACTAAACTGCAACAAAAGAAGCTTTTAATCTGTGTTAAGAGTAAACTTATAAGCAATGTTAGGTTCGTGAAACCGCAGATAATTTTCTGATAATAACTATCTGAAAATGTCCCTTAACTCCCTTACATTTAAAGGGGTATGAAAGATACATATAGGGGCAGATGACCTCATAGTTCCACCCCTTAAAATAACTAACTAAAGATACATACGTAAGAAAATAATTGTCCTAAGTGAGAAAGCATCTGAAATTGTGACAATTCTGCCAAACAATGCTACCATTCAGAATCAATCAGTAAACCTCGCTAGAACCGACATATGTTCATAGATCTTGGAAGCTGGTAGCACCTGTGAAGTGAAGCAATAACAGGCGTAAATAATATATTTCTGTTTCTGTAGGTGAAACACTAGAAATTCTGCCTACGGTATAGTTTTGGAAACAAATCTTTCTTTTTTTACTACTGGCAATTGCTATTATTCCAGACATAATGTACTGGACTTCTGGTATGCAGATCATGATTTACACACATAATAAAAAGTTTTGCATAATGCCATGGAGCACAGAGGGGATGAAAGTGAGGACGGACTTATTTATTAAGCAGTGTCCACGCCTGCTCAACACAATTGAGATCGGGAGCATAGGTAGGCCATTCCATTCTGTGAATACCATTCTCCTGAAGAAAGGCATTGACAATGCAAGCTCTGTGCGGGCGAGAGTTATCATCCATGAAAGTGAAATTTGGACCGAAATTATCAGAATAGCCTTTCACCAAGGGTGCCAGGATAGTATCCCTCAAACGTATGCCATCATATGCCCTGGGATGTGCACAAGAGAGGTTTGGTGATCATACATAATGCCTCCCCAATACATTGCACCACCTCCTCCCTGTTGCTATCGGTCTCGGATGTATTGGTCGTGCATACGTTCATCAGGTAGTCTCCACACTCACACAGATCTATCCTCATTGACACAGGCGAGTGTACACAGCCGATATACACACACGCAAGAACGACTAATGGGTTTGAGACCACTACGACTCTTGGCCAGCAATATACAAAACTTTTTTTTGAAAAAACACCAAACCCCGTGGCAATACAGCCTACGAAGGGCCTAGACCTACCAAGCGACCGCTGCCCAGCCATTTGGCCTGCGGATTATGGGGTGACGTGTGGCCAGCGCGTCGGATCCCCTCAGCGGTTAATCTTGGTGTCCGGGGCACTGCCTCACTGGAAGATAACAGATAACTTTAGATTCAGAAATTCAAGTCACTTTCTTTACGTTTCTACTCAAGAGATCGCGTCAGTAACGCAGTAGAGAATTCCAGATTCCTAAAACACCTCCCCTCTGTCACTGTACTGTACCCATGTGAAGTTGGGTTCAGTACACGTCCTCCAATCTCCCCATACCTTAGCAGATTCCAAACCCCCCCTTCCCCTCCTATCCTACTCCGCTCTTGCGTCACAGGAGCACAACAGTTACATTCACTGATCGCCGCAGCACATTCTATTCAGTCATGTTCTGCGTGCACCACACTCGACATCGTAAGGTAAGCGAGCCTCATTCAATTTTCCTCACCTTAAAAAGAATTTTAGAGTTCCAATACATTAACACACTATTCTCACTAATATGTCTTTTTCTTTCTTAGAACATTAAAATCCTCTGAACGTGAATTTTTCCCAACAGAAGCTCAGACACAAATACATTAACAACATGTAAGTTACTATAACCTACATATATGCCCATAAGGCTAATATATAGTATAAAGTTCATGATTGTGATCTGCATTCTCTTCAATTAGGAGCAGATGACCTCGTAGTTCCACCCCTTAAAACAACAACTGACTAACTCTCTTCAATCCCACTTAAAATTTCTCTCACACAGTTCTAACTCGACCAGAATCTACCTCCAGTGTTATTCACACATAAGGAACTGTATTCACATACGCAAGGAATATGTAACACCGCCACAAACTGTCCAATTCAAATTGGACACATTTGTCCGCGACTCACAGCAAGCTCAACCAAACGTTAATTAAAGAGGACCTTTAAACCCAACAGGGTACATAGAACAAGAAAGGATAAAAGGACATGTTAGTCTTTAATGTATTTGTGTATAATTTGAATTGTTTTTTAAATGTTTTTAAAGTGTCAATTTTTCACCACAAAGACCACAGAATGCACCAGGTTGCAACTCATAATGAACAATATGTACCAGGAAAGACTTAACATGAGACATGAGTCAGATTTTATTTGTTCTTATAATTGTTTTGAAGTGTTTGTTTTTCATCGCAAGGACAACAGAATATACCAGCAATGTCACTTATAACAAGATAATATGTTCCATTGTCAGGTTTAATAATGTTTATTAGTAAAATTTATTCAATCCTACTAGCATGTATTATAGTTATTCTTAGTCGATATATATTCTAAGTATGTTTTATTCATGGAAATTGGTATGTTTTATATGTTAAGTTCTTCTATGTTAATGAAAGATAGGCTGAAGGAGGAGTAATTGACCTCCAAAACATGTACCTGTAAAAAAACTTTGTTATAAAATTTGTATTGAAAATGCGGACAATCAAACTCTTTTCTTATAATCACCCTCCATAAACACATTACATTTGTTGCCACAACGTGGGACTCCTCCTCAAACACATTACATTTTCTGCCTTAGCGTCGGGCCGAAAACCGGGTAGCATTTGTGAAGGAAAAGTGTACTATTTCTGTGCGAGTGCATTTGGGAGATTTTTCTGTGTCAGTGTGTGGTGTCAGCATGTCGGATGAGAAAGAGATGCTTCTGCAAAGTGGTCAACAGCTAGGTAGCAATATGACGGAGGAGAACGTAGAAGTAGAGCAAGAGCATAGTCGGTTACTAGAGGAAAATGAGAGCAGTAGGGTGTCGGAGGTAAACCCTGGTGCGGGTAAGGAGGACGAGAGTCAGGGAGGTTTTCAAAAATCTAATCGTAAAACTAATACAGGATTTAAGCAGTAAAATTGAAACCAGCAATCAGGAGAGTAGCAAGAAAATCAGTGAGATGAGTAGGGAGTTGAGAGAAAGTTTAGATACAAAGCTAGATAAAAGCAGTAGTGAAATGAATGTCAAGTTTGGGATACTGCAGGAAAGTATTAAGAGGGTGGAACAGAAGATTAGGGGTGAAATTAAAGAAGTGATGGAAGATAAGGCTAAGGCGATTCTAGTAGATGTAAACAGTAAATTGGGAAAGGTGCAGGACAAGCTGGAAGATAGAATCAGCACACAGGCAGAGAGTTTTAAGGAATTGGTGCAGGTGGAAACGAGGCAAGTTCGAGAATAGCTGGGGGTGAAATTGCAAAAGTTCAGTGGGAGACTAGGCAAGTTCGAGAAGCGCTGGGGGGGGGAGATCGAAAAGGTACAGGTGGAATTTAATAATAAGATAGAAGGCCTCAACAAGGCCTATACAAGAAATACAGGAGAAACAGTGTAGATTAAGAGATAGATTAGAAGAAAGAGAAGAAACAATTAAGGAACGAGTTAAAAGTATTGAGAGGCATGAGGAAGAGAAGAAGACCGAGTTGGAAGTGTGATTGAGATCAAAGATAAGGAATGAGGCAGGACAGGTCAGAAAAGGGTACGTGAGTCATCACAGGTTAAAGGAGATAGAGCTACGGAAGTTCAGTAACCGGCAGGGCTGTCCCATGGAGTTCATTGGAACAGTTGAAAGTAGATTCAAGGAGAGATTAGAAGATGGTCTTATCGAGTGGTGCAATGTAGTAGAGATATTAGAGCAGGAGTTTGTTGGAGAAACTAAGCGCTGGTTCATGGTATATAGGGATGGATTAGAGAACTTAATTTTTTTTTTTTTTTAAGTTTCGTAAAAAAAATTGGAGTGAGTCAATCCAGTCTCAGCATCGCGAGGGAGTTGTGTGTGAGAAGTACAACCCGAAAGGCAACAACAGCATGACGGAGTACTTCCTAAGGCAAGTTCTAGTGTGCAAATACTTGGATGTCTCGACTCAGGAAAAGGACGTAGTTAGGCTTTTGCTTAAGACATTTTCCGTATCAAATTAATGGGACAGCATGTATACAAAGTGTTAATACCATCACTGAGCTTGAGAAGTTATTAGGTACCTTCGGCGCTCTGGGGAAGAATAGCCGAGAAGAACAGGTTGCTAAATACCAAAATAACCACGGGAATCAGGTCCATGATGGAAGGTCAGGATCACAGACTGTCACTTGTCCCGTGTTAACTTTAAATTCGGGACACCTATGACCTGGACGTGAAAGATGAGCTGTTGAGAGAATTAAGGGAGGAAGCATTAATACCAGAAGTAGGAAATTTGAACCCTGTCATGCAGTTATATGTGTCCGGGGCGCGATCCGATGTATTAATTGACAGCGGTTGAGACACATCTTGCATTAGCCAGGTCTTCTATGATAAAATGAAGGGAGCTGCGGTGCATTTTGAAGAAATGCCCATCAAAAACACTTTCGTTATCTCAGCTGTTGGAAAGAAATCTAAAATAATCTCGAAGCAAGTTTTAGTAGAAATAAACATTAATAACCATGTAGAGAACCAGGTGTGTTTAATTATTCCAAATTTAGTGTCATCATCATCATCATTTCCCCTTATCCAGCTCCTGCCGGGTCGGGGTATTTATGGCACTTCTCCACTTTCCTCTTTCCTTCCACCATTCTTCTTCCACGATCTTGTCCCAGTCCAGATTTCTTTTTCTCACGCTGTTCTTCACTGAATCAATCCACCTTGTTCTAGGTCTTCCCCTTGCTCTCTTACCCTTGCACTTCGCCTCCAGCATCTGTCTTGGTATTCTATTTTCCTCCATCCTCTTTACATGTCCAAACCACCTTAGTTTATTCTTCTCAATTCTCTCATTTAGTTTTCCCATCCCAACTTCCTTCCTAACATCTTCATTCCTCACTCTGTCTTTCCTTGTCTTACCTATCATACTTCTTAGGAATTTCATTTCACTGGCTTGGATTCTACTCTCTTGCCTGCTCGTCAGGGTCCAAGTCTCAGCTGCATACGTTAATATGGGTACATAGTACATTTTATACATTACCTCCTTGCTTTTCCTTGGTACTTCCTTATCCCAAACAAGTTTTCTTACACTTTGATAGAATGCATTGCTCTGCTGTACCCTCCTGCCAATCTCCATGTCCAACCTACCAGTTTGCATCAATTCACTTCCTAGGTATTTGAACGTGTCCACAATTTCCAAACTCTGACTTCCAATTTTCACAATGCCCTTTCCTTGTCTTTCCCCTCTTGTCATCACCATGGTCTTGCTTTTCTCTATACTGATTTTCAGGCCATACTTCTGAATATTTTCGTTCAGTGCATCTAGTTGTTTTTGCACTTCTTCCGTGTTCCTTCCCCAGACCACAATATCGTCTGCAAATAATAGTAACTTCATTTCTTTATGTCCATATGCTTCCTTTGTTTCCTTTACAATTTCATCCATTACCATTATGAATAGAAGAGGTGACAGCACACTCCCCTGTCTTAGTCCAGTCTTGTTCCTAAACCAATCTGTCTTTCCAACAGGGGTCAGAACCCTGCTAACACAGTTGTTGTACATTGCTTGCACCATTTCCAACATTTCTCTTCCCAGTCTCTTCTTAACCATGGTTTCCCATACCTTCTCTCTGGGGACACTATCATATGCCTTTTCTAGATCTATGAAAGTCATGATCAAATCCTCTCCATATTCCCAGTTCTTTTCCATCACCTGCCTCAAGCTAAAGATTGGGTCCACTGTGGATCTTCCACTCCTGAAGCCATACTGTTCCTCTTGCAACTCTCCTTCCACCTTTCTTCTCATTCTTCTTTCTAATATCCTTTCCAGTATTTTTACTATCTGTGATATGAGGGTGATCCCTCTATAGTTATCACACACTTTCTTGTCCCCTTTCTTAAACACTGGTATTATTAGCCCTTTCACCCAGTCTTCTGGTACACATTTCCGTTTCCACACACACTTTAACAGTCGATACAGCCATTGCATACCAACAGGTCCAGCAGCCTTTATCATTTCTACACTGATCTCATCCACCCCTGTTGCTTTTCCCATCGTCATCTTCTGTACTGCTAATTCTACCTCCAGCATTGTTATATCATCTTCTGTTATAGAGTCGTCAGGCTGTGTCACTTCGATCTCACCAGTACAATTGCTCACGTTCAATAGCTTATCGAAATACTCCTTCCATCGTCCCTTTATCTCTTCCGGGTGTGTTAACAACTCTCCATCTTCCTTTTTCACCAGCTTTGTAGTAACCCTTTCTTTCCTCTTACTTCTTAGAAGCCCATACAGCATCCTTTTACTGCCACTTACATCTGTTTCCATTCTTCGTGTAAATTCTTCCCAACTTTTCTTCTTTTCTTCTCCTACCACTTTCTTACACCTCCGTTTGCTGTCGTGATACTTCCTTTTGCTTTCTTCTGTTTGATCTCGGTTCCATTCTTTCCATGCAGACTTCTTTTCTTTCACTGCTTTCCTCACTTCCTCATTCCACCACGGTGTCTCCTTCTCTTTCACTCTTGTTGACGTCCTACCACAAGCACTCTCTGCTGCACCAGCAAATGCCTTTTTAAAGTGGGACCATTCCTCTTCTACATTTTCCACTTCAGTAACTGGGATTTGTTGCTTCAATCTCTCCAGAAAATCTTCCTGTACAGCTTTGTCTTTCAATTTCCATACTTTTATTTTACTTTCTCTGATCTCCTTTAGGTTTTCCAATTTTCCCCATCTAAATTTTGCCACCACAGTTCTATGGTCCCCATCAAATGCTTCTCCTGGTAAAGCTGTCACATCCATCAGCTTTCTGCGATTTGTCCTTTCCACCAGGAAGTAGTCAATTACTGATTTTGTTCTTCTATCACCCCACCCATATCTCGTAATTTTCCTGCTGTTTTTCTTCCGAAACCATGAATTACCCACTATCAGTCCATTCCTTTCACAAAAGTTTACAAGTTCCTCTCCTTCCCGGTTCTTTTTCCCATATCCATATGGTCCAACGACTTCTTCCTTTCCTTGTCTCTCATTTCCGACTTGTGCATTCATATCTCCCATGATCACCACTTCTACATCTGAGATTACTCTTTCTACATCCTCCAGGAATACTTCAATATCTTCTTCTCTGTTTCCAGTCTGTGGTGCATACACTTGTATGAAGTCCATCACGTCATTCTTCATCTTCATTCTAATTTTCATTATTCTGTCACTCACACACTCTACCACTTCAACATACTCCTCCAGTTGTTTCGAGGTTATCAGTCCCACGCCATTTTTTGCCTCTTGGCCACCACTCCAGTATAATGTATATCCTTTCCTCAATTTCTTCCTTCCTTTACCTTTCCATTTCACTTCACTCAGCCCCATCATTCCAACCTTCTCCCTCTCCATGAAGTCTACCACCTCCTCCACCTTGCCTGTCAGGGTCATGACATTCATGATTCCCACTTTCATTTTGGTTACTGGTCGCCCATTTCTCACAGTTCCCCCAGTACCAAAGGAACTGCGCGTCGCCTGCAGGGTACGCCCTAACCTTTTCCGAATCATTGGAAGTGCCATTTCCATTTTAGGCTATTATTACGATGGGGTCGCCACTCCCAAAGGCATTTTATGAAGCTACTGCCAGCTATTATTCAGGCCGCCCCTAACATGGAGAACAGACGCCCTTGCAGCCGCCCCTAACATGGGAAACAGACGCTGCCGATTGATGCTGTACTCATACTATTCCCCGAGTACTGGGTTGCCTCTTCCGCAATCTCCACCGTTCCGAAGTCCATCTTCTCCGCTGCAGATTCCGTTGAGGTCTTCGCACGTAACCCTGTGCACGGGGCCTATGTTATACCCCATAGGACTGGGTCCTCACCAGAACTTAGCCGGTACTGTAGTTCCATGGTATATTACAGTACCGTTGCCCACCCCCGCGACGTGGACGCGCCTGGCAAGAATTATCCATGTAGCCAATTAGGATTGACTCATGGACCGGGTTAAGGAGCTGTCTAAATCCAGCCTCCAATTTAGTGTATGCGGTTATTTTAGGTTCGAACTGCCTTACTTAAGTGTCAGGTAATTTATATTATGATGAAGGTAGCGTTAAATTCAGGTGGTGTAATACTGGAGTGATAATTTCGTTCAATGATCGAAGTAAAATAAGTAGTAGTTCAGGAGAGGTGTGGACGTTAAGTGAGGTGTTAAAGGAAAGAGTTGTAGAGGGTACTGAGCAGGTGTCTGAGAGTATAGAGCCTGACTCGTAAATTTTTTAGGCAGTCTAATAACTAACGAAAGTCTAGCGGACTCGTTACGTGAAGCTGCATTTCTAGGAGATATAGAGGAAGATCAGTGTAATCTTCTCTATAATATTTTATTGAAGAATCAGAGGGTGTTTAAGGATAGGATTGTTGAGGCCAATTGCTATGAGCATTCACTGAATGTAATAGATCACTCAGTATTTACAGGGCACAGATACCCTATACCTTTCAAATATCAACGAGCCGTAGAATCGCAAATTAATCAGATGCTTCAGGATGGCATCATTGAATATTCGAACAGTCCTTATGTAAATTCGTTGATCACTGTTCCCAAAGCAGACGGAAAAGTAAGAATTTGCTTAGACGCACGCCTGGTAAATGCACGTATCTCTGCAGATCAATTCAAGTCTATGAGTATTGAAGAGTTAATGCAAACGTTCGAGGGGAAATAATTTTTTACATGTGTAGACTTAAGTTCAAGCTTCTGGCAGGTTCCGCCGACAGAGCAGGGTTCACATTGAAGTTGGCCAAGCCTTCGTTCTGCCGAAAAGAGAATAGAATTGTCATTACGGACCTAGCTATAGATATTAATCCAATTGATCTTTGATATGGTAGCAAAGCGTGGACCCGGAGGAAATGCGATGAGAGACGAATAACTACCGCCGAAATGAAATATATGCGACGAAAATCCATGAATACCAAAGAAATTGGCTAAGACACCTCAACAGGATGGACAGCAGGATCCCTAAAGCAGTCGTCAACTACTGCCCCCATGGGGAGAGATCTCTAGGTCGCCCCAGGAAAAGAT
The DNA here is from genome assembly GCA_946902985.2 of Meconema thalassinum. Classification (NCBI taxonomy): domain Eukaryota; kingdom Metazoa; phylum Arthropoda; class Insecta; order Orthoptera; family Tettigoniidae; genus Meconema; species Meconema thalassinum. The sequence goes on from OX336396.1 coordinate 171,554,133, forward strand.
GGCGTGAAAATTCAAATCTTTTGTGTATACCGTAACAGTTCTTCTAGGACTAACACATGAAAGGAGGACGATGATGATAATCAAATTTTAACTTCATCACCCACTTTAAACGTTACATTTATCGCCCAACAGTGGGATGATATATAATCACCCTCCATAAACACATTACATTTGTTGCCACAACATGGGACTCCCCACCAAACACATTACAACATTGATGAAATGAATATTCACAATTATTTTAATACATGGATAATAGAATCAAGTTGGAGCTCAATGGATTCATTAATCCGAATTTTCTCCTAAGCCAACAAATGTCGTAGCACAATTATTTGTATGGATATTTCAGATTTAGGAAAAGGTGAAATGTGACCATGGTGCAATTATATAATTGCAATTATTTTAATACACAGATGACAGAATAAAGTAAGTTGGGGCTCAATGGATAATGCTTAATGTGCATCGTCTCTCAAGCCAACAAATGTTGTTGTAGCACAATTACTTGTCAAAATATTTGTAGTTCTAGTAAAAGGTGAAATTTCTTCTCAATTATTTTAAGATATACATTTGAATTCAATCTATATTGTCTTTGACATTGTTCCCAGAAAACAAATAATAAAGGCTACTTACCAGAAGAATAATCCATTGAATCATTGAGATGGATACTATTTTTCTTCTTACTGAAGTTTTTTGGCCTATACAACTTCTCTTGAATTGCTTCTGTCTCACCTGTTTCTATAATCTGCACTGTTCCATTGTTTGTTAGGTCCACACAGTCTACTGAATGACTACTTAAAGCTTCCTTATCTTTCTTTTTCCCCTTCGACTTTGAAAATTTGAACTTTTTCACTTCATCATTAATTTTACCAACATTACTGTTTTCTTTCAATGTGTCCAATGAATCACTATTCTCTTCTGTAACGGATGAATCTTGTTTGCACTGTCTCTTTGCCTTCAGTTTAGTTTCTTCATTTCTTGCTGTATTGCTACTGTCCAAACATAATTCTCCAAGGCACTTTTTCATTTTTGACTGAGGTCCCCTTTTATTTCCTTCTTTTGCCACTTCATTCTCTTTGCCATTACCTTCAGTACAATGAATAGTTTTTCTTCTCTCTGATGAAGGGGATTTTATTTTATTTAGAGCATTATCTATCACAGTCTTCTCAGTTTGAGGTAGTCGTGATATTTGATTAATTACAACCTCCATGACACTTCTAAGAGCTTGTAGTTCGTCTTTCATTTTACATTTCCTAGCTTTTTTCTTGTTCTTTCTTAGAGCAGCACTCAACAATTTATCCTTTACAGATTCTAAGTCATTATGAGATTTATGCTTTTCAGATTTTGGGGATTTCATGAGACCGGCACCCACTTTCTCACTATCTACCAAAGTGCCATCTTCTATAGGAAATTTATCATTCAACTTTGCGTGCTTTTTAGATTTTCTTAAGGTATGCTTTTCAGCCAATAGACCATTTAGAGACACATCCCCACTTGAATTTTGTTTCTTGATTGAATTTCCTTTACAATCCCCTGAACCGTATCTTGAAATAACTGTGGGATTTAACACCTCATCTATACAATCATCATTACTAATCTTTTGTTTACGTTTTTTTGTTTTGTTTCCAGTCAAATAATCATTTGAAGGAACATCTCCAGCAGATTTACGCTTCTTTGGGGAGTTTCTTTTTCTAATACCAAAGTCACACAGATTGCTTGTGCTTTCTTGAAATATTCCCAATGTATCTTTTCCAGGCAATGGTTCATTTAAAGATATATCTCCAACAGATTGACGTTTCTTCACAGAGTTTCTTTCTTTGACAACCGAACTGTCTCCTATGATATCTGTGCTGTTTACCACCATTTTCTTAGCTTCATTGGAACACTCACCACTGTTGATTCTTGGTTTACATTTCTTCGTTTTTACTGAAATACTACTTTCAACCAAATGTCTGTTTGAATGAATGTCCCCAGTAGATTTGTGTTTCCTTTTGGAATTTCTATCCTGAGCACCCGAACTGTCTTCTATGATATCAGTGTTCAAAGACTGCTTTTGAAGTTTTTCTTTCTCTTTCATTTCCTTCTTTTTTCTTTTTGATTCACTGACCATATAGTCATATAATGATTTGTGTTTAGCTTTATTAGTCCCTTTGTTTTTTAGTTTGTGTTTCTTAGTTCTTGTATCATTGCCTTCATTTACTTCTACAATATATCCACTATTTTCAGCAAGACTAGTTTCATTACATACATTAGACTCATTCAGTTTTCTCCTATCAGCAGAACATTCTGTTACAGAAACATCTTCCAGCAGACTTTCAATAGGCTTACAAGCTATACATCCATAACTCTTTGTTGTATTTCTGTGTGTACTGATGGAAGAGTTAGTTTCAGTTGAGTCTAATGTAAATTTAAAAGTTCTGAAAACATCAGAGTCCTCTGGTGCATTGTTTATACCCTCAGAATAAACTCCACTAGCATCCAATACAGCACTTTTAAGTTTCAGATTTGAATTCTGTTGATATTGAGAACATGGCAAATTATCAGTAGATTTACCAGCAACTCGATTCTTGCATTCTGAGTGATTGCAAAAATGCCTACCACATTCCGATTTCAAACATACTGCCTGAACACCTGAAAAATGGCTTTTATTTTCAAGTGAATTTAGTTGTGCAGTAGGCCTACGAGGCACAAGATCACAGATGGGTTCTAACTTCACCGAAGTTGTCTGACGGCTAATGTCTGAAGTAATTTCATCTTCTGAATTTCTTTCTTTCTTCACATGTGGTTCTCTCAGATTAGTCTTTGCATATGACTCCAATTCCTCCATTACACCAGAACATGTTAAATCAATAACAGAACTTCGATTCCAACCAGTGTCATCTTTCACTCTGCTTTTGTATCCGAAAAGGAAATCCCATACTCGGCGTATTACTTCATCATCAAGTGGAATATTCACCAGTTGGCAAACAAATTGCTGAAATGCAAACAAAATATTATTAAGATTGGTGCAATAAGACCAACAAAACAACATATTACAGTACAATCACTCATCAGACAGGATAAGGATAGAAATATTAAAAACTATAAACACAATGGTAGACAGGTGCAGGGGGAGAAACAACTACAGAAGCTGTAGCCAACTTCAATAACATTCATATAGCAAATGATAGGATGGTTCCTAACTTAAGGCCATGGTGCATCCTTCCAAATTCTAGCCAAACCCAAGTTCACAGGACTACATAACTGTGATTTTAAGTCTCTAAATGAATAAACAACAATAAGTTTTACACATTGAGATGAATTTAACCATGTTGTTTGATTAGGAAGAGATGGACAAACCAGGTTAAGGAAGATCTCATAAGGAGTGGAGTAACATGGGATACAGTGGAGAGGGGAATGCTATACCAGGACAGGACTAAATGGAGGCATATAGTTCACAATGTTCCTACCGGGCGCACTGGAAGGATATCCTGATGATGATGTTTGATGTGGATCAGTATTGACTTACAATATCTGATACAAAATTTTAACTAGTTCCACCTCGTCAATAATAATTATTTAGAATATTAATCTAAAACATAATACTGCTGGGAAGATAGAATAAGATGGAGAGGACTCATAAACACCCAGACCCGGCAATAGCTGGAACGGGATTTGGATATGTATGTATGTGTATCTATGTACATGGCACCAGGAAATGTTCTCCGCAGTGCCTACACGAGTCTGCGAGAGCTAGCATCAGTAGTTACGTTGGCAGCACTACTGTCTCTTGTATCAAAGCAAACAGTAAACTTTGCACTCACCACAGCCATTCATAACAGATGCTGGAAGTGCTGATGACACTTGGCCGCTTATTGCAATACACACTGACGATTTCGATAGCCTACAGCCCACACGTGTGGGATTCACCCTGTCAAGGACACCGTGCTGCCAACTAAACTGCTGATCCTAGCCCTGGTAGAAGCCGGCAGTCACTGTGGAGAACATTTCCTGGCGCCCTGTATTATACTGCTGCACATGTTTCGATCATTTTTGAGACCTACTTCAACAAGAATCTCTTTTTTTTTTTTTTTTTTGTACAAAAGGCAAACATTACTTCTTTTTTGTCTGGACTAGTAAACACATTGAAATAAAATTATACTTAAAAGAGAACACTCTTTAAGTTAATTAAGATTATTTTAAAAATATTTGTCTCAAATTACAATCTGGTTCATCATCATCATCATCAAGTTTCCACTCCAGTTTCCCGGGTGTGGTTTACGAGCGCTCTCCATTTTAGTCGATTCATGTACCACTGCTCCTTCAAGACTTCATCCCAGTTGATTCCCTTGGATGTGATATTTTCCTTCACTTGGTCCAGCCATCTCCTCCTAGGTCTTCCAACAGGTCTCTTTCCAGTAATCTCAGTATGTAACCATTGTTTTGCAATTCTTCCTTCTGCCATACGTTTGACGTGACCAAACCATCGCAAACGTGCCCTAATTATGGTCTCCTTCAGGGACTGATTTATTCCAGCTTGTTCTCTTATCCTCTCATTTCTTACTTTGTCTTTCCTAGTTTTTTGAAGCATGCTTCTTAGAAACTTCATTTCTGAAGCCTGAAGTCTGCTGTCATCTTTTTTGGTAGTTGTGCATGTTTCCAACCCATAAGTCAATATAGGGACAAAGTATGTTCGAAACAAGAGTTTGTTTTGATCTTAGTGGCACTTGCTTATTCCAGAGTAGATATCGAACTTGCTGATAGAATTGACTTGATTTCTGAATACGGTTATTTAATTCAAGCTGTATTCTGTTGACACTTGATATTAAGCATCCAAGGTACTGATACTGGTTTACTGTTTCCAATTGTACACCCTCCAGCATTATATTATCTTTACGTCTCTGTCTGTTAACAGACATTGCAGCAGTTTTTGTAGCACTTACTTTCAGTCCATATTTTTTCAATTGATCATTCGGGCTCATTCCAGACGTTCAGCCTTTCCTGGACTTCCAGCTCACTATTTCCCCAGATAACTATATCATCTGCAAAAGCAAATGCTTGAAGATCCATATTGGTGCTCTGCTTCACTTCCTTTATGATTTCATCCATGATGGTGATGAATAGTAATGGTGAAAGGGCACTGCCTTGTTGCACTCCTCTCGATGTCTGGAACCAATTTGAATATCCATTTCCTACTTGAACACAGCTGTAGCAGTCATCGTAAAGCATTTTTACTCTCTGAATGAGTTCCATAGTCACATTCTTCTTTTTAAGACACTCCCATATAGTTGTTCTAGGGACACTATCGAATGCTTTTTCGATGTCTAAAAACACAAATGTCAAGTTACGATCTTTCTCCCAGTGCTTTTCCAATATCATTTTCAGTGCGAATATGAGGTCTATAGTTGATCTTTCCTAAATCCATATTGTTCTTCTTGCAGTTGGGGTTCAATAATTTTCCTTAATCTTTTCTCAAGAATCTTCTCAAATATTTTTAAACCATGAGACAGTAAAGTAATAAATCTATAGTTGTTGCACTTTTTTCGACTTCCTTTCTTAAACAGGGGAACTATAACTCCCTTCTTCCAGTCATCTGGTATTATTTTATCCTTCCTTATTACCCTGTATAGCCATTGAATTCCTTGTGGGCCAGCAGCTTTAATCATGTCTGCACTTAGTTCATCAAAGCCAGTAGCTCGTTCATTGCGCATTCTTTTAAGGGCTGATTCTACTTCACTCCAAGTTGGTGGCGTTTCTTCAGATATATTATCACTTGACTGAATCTGGTTAATCAGTTAAATTGTACAATTATAAACTCTTGTCAAATGTCAAATTCTTATCTGTGATTATCATTCTGGTCTAGTTAGCACATTGAAATAAATTTAGCTTGAAAACGAAACACACAAAAATTTTAAAATACATTTGTCTCAAAATGCAATCTGATGTTCAGTTAAAATTTATTGTCAAATCTTGTTTATGATTTTCATTCTTCCTTATGAAGTGATGGTGTCCAACGTTCAATTAAAAATATTTAGCCCTAACAGGTAAAGGTGACGTGATTGTTGTTTTCATAAAAGTATGTGATGGGCAGAACTCAGATTTACACAGGTGTGCCGTATTTGTGCCAATCAGGTCCCCACATAGTCAAATTGGTAATCTTACATCGAGTCCTTTAGTCTCTCTACCATCATTTCTATGCAAAAGAAAGATGATATCTGAAAAGGAAATGAATATGCACAACAGTAGGGTACAATATTTGAATCGGCATATGCTAAAAGGGCCTCAGTCCAAGCAACCTAGTTTTGGGAACAACGAAGAAAACTGTGTCCAACAACGGACTGAGAACCTTGAACCATATGTTAAGAATTTCCTTACCTAATATTAGGTATCCCATGCATGTGACTCAATACCTTTTAACATAGATGGTTGAGGCTATCCTATATCATACGATTTTAATGCTTAACTCAGTTTGCCATTTCTTGTGACCGAGGTCCTTTTAGCATGTGCCGATTCATTTTAGATTCATATTAAAAAAAAAACGTATTGATGAGGTGGAATAAGTTGAATTTATGTATCAAACAAAATGTTTTTTAAGCCTGATGTTTATTCTTAATCCGATAAGTTATCTGTTAACCAATGCCAGCTGGATCGCATCCCTCCTGACTGCTTTAAACTGCCTGCCCATTAACGCCCAGAGGGGTACAAGATATATATTAATTCACCGCTAGGTTGCAGCACCATTAAAGGGGAAGATACTTGTAACGAAGGATTGTTAAGTTTGGAGGCTTAATATCAAGATTAACGGACATGAAAACATTGCACCAAGTTAGTTCTTTTGTTATTCAATCATCATAAAGTATATAAAATTAATTCAGACACACACTTACAGGCAAATTTTCAATAATATAAGAAAGCAAAAATATACGGTGGAGGAGGCAATTGTTTTTGAGGAGCGAATTGTCTAGTTAATTTGCCCGTAGTAAAAATACAACTACTTCCAACTGACTTAAATCTAACTTACATACTAGACGAGATGAAAAGAAAAGAATAAGTGAAATAAAAGACAGAGAAAAGAAATGCCTCTGACCCCCGAAGAATGGGATGTTGATTTATTTAGGGGCTTTGCGACATTGTGGTCATGTAACCCCATGTACTACCGACAGTAGTGGCTACACTGGCTAAAGCGCAGTGTTAGGTCATGGGGCCAAGCTCTCTGCTGACTCGGTAGACGCGTGGGTTCGAGCCCCACCGTCGGCCGTCCTTGAAATGGTTTTCCGTGGTTTCCCATTTTCAACACCAGGCAAATGCTGGGACAGTACCTTCTGAAAGGCCACGGCCGCTTCCTTCCACATCCTTGCCCAGTTTCATTCATCTTCATCCATTCCATCTCTCATCCCGACGCGCAGGTCGCCCACGGGCGTCGACTAGAAAGACCTGCACTCGGCCTCTTAGGAGGCCACACGACAAAAAAAAAACAAAAAAAAAAAAAAACATGTACTTGGGTGTATGTTGAATTTGTCTGATAACCCGTCCCATCATGATGGCTGTATTATAATTTTTTACTCGAAGCCTATTATTGACAGTTGTTAGATTTCTAATTTTGTCTGCCTTTTCACTTGCACTTGTGATGCGTTTGAACACTAACATGACAAAATTTCACACTATCAGCTGTTATCCCATTTTCTGTTATGTTTCTTAATTTCAAGAGTTGGAAATGTAAAATATGTGTTATTAAATCACTCCACTGACTTCTAAAACGATGTTTTTTGGCTCCAGGATCGAATCTCCGCAACGTCAGTTAGCATTTGTTGTTTTTGTTTTCATTTACGGGCTTTGCGATATCGTGACCATGTGGCCCCGAGTACTTGGGTGTGTGTGGAATTTGTCTGATGAACTGTGTTATTGTGTGTTTGCGATTCAGATGAAGATTGGGAGGGAAGCGGCTGTGGCTTTGAGTTGGGAACCATCCCAGCGTTCATCAGGAGTCGATGTAGGGGAACTATTAGAGGTTTTAAAGCGGCAATGAAATGTAACGCTCGATTTAATGTAACTTAACTGATTTATTTAACACAAAATACATGAACTGTTTAAATGTGTTGTGCCATGAACAGATCATAAAACGAACTGTTTAAAAGTTAGTTGAGGGCGCTAGTTGCCTATCGATCAGGATGGAGGTCGATACCGGCGGGTGCCGAATCTCACCAACAGGAACTGTGGAGGACCACCTCCAAGATGACTGAGGTGGGAGTCGAACCCGCCTCTTCTCACTTTTGCCTCACGGAGCTGTATGTACCCCGTTCCAACCCTTGGACCAGAATTGAATTTCTTGGTGGGGCTGGGAATCGAACCCAGGCTCCCGTGGTGATATACAGGAGTGCAAACCGCTATGCCACGAGGCGGACCAATTAGCATTTAATTAAATTGAAATGCAAGATTCATGTCAGCGGATGTACAATTCTATAAGTTATGGGAATATCTTCTATGGCATCAGTGATTGATGGCGAGCTCATTCTCCTTCTCTTCCTTGCAGGCTCCTTGGTGAGTTGTTTACAGGACGGGTATTCTGGGAAAACACTTGGTACATATCCTACCTTTAATTTCCTATATTTACAGTTCTCTCTGAAGCTCTCAGGAAGAAAATGAAGACTACAAGCAACAGAGCGATCAGAAGGTACCTATTTGCTTCCTCTCTTGTCACCTTCTCTGAAAATTGCACGTAACCACTTCTCACGCAGTGAATAGTCCGATGGTATCTCATGAAGTGAGATTCCCCGGTATTCTAACTTGCCATGTTCTGATTTACAACAGGGCACACAGCAGTACACCATTATAAAATCATTCAGAATACATTCCAAAACACAACCTCGCCATTAACATCAATACAATACATCAGTACTGCTTCCTAGCGCCTTTATTTGGAAAAGAGATTGTACGCATAAACTAATGCTGTAATCGTTGAATGGGCAGGCAGTTTAAAGCAGCCAGGAGGATGCGATCCAGCTGGCAGTGCTGTTAACTATGTTCAATGTCACTATCATCATCATTGATATGAACTCTTGTAAGGTTTAGCTGATTTGATTATGTCAATATTGTAAGTTCCTGTTAGGGAGGCCTGTACAAATAATTAATCTAGGGGGTGAAATTAGTCTAGATAGGGGGCGAGCTTGGCAGATGGGTTCAAAACTGGCCGAAGTCATCAGAGTTTTGTGAGCATGAAAATCCTTCTTCGGAGGGGAAGTAAAGCAGGTGGGCCCATGTCATAGATGTATGGCAAGTAATAGAACCTACCACTACAATTCGTAGTGTGTAGCTAAATGTATAGGTTATTTGGTTAGAAACGCTCTATCAAGTTCCAACATTCGCTGCTAGGTGTCAGTGACAGTGGCATCTCTGGTAGCCAAAGTTGGAACTACTTGAAATTGAACTTGATGGGGAGCCTACGGGCATTCAATTGAAAAAAAAAAAAACGCTATGACCATTGGCTGCAATTCAAATACAGTATAATTATGTCGATATTAAGCATATAAGATATCAAGTAGTTTGTTATTATACTTGTTTGTGTGGTGTTTACTTAAATGATTTGCTTTTAGAAATTAATGCTTTTCAGTCAGTCAACACGATTGTACCCAACTGCAATGGGTGTTTCCCTAAACCTGAAAAAAAAAAAACTACAAAAGATTAAATTAGCAGAAGAATACAACTCAGGAGTGCTTTCTACCGACAGGTACGGAGACTAGTATGGAACAAGGATATACCAATTAAGGCTACAAAAGTTATGTACAAAGCATATTAAGTTCCTATAATGACATATGCAGCAGAAACTTGGACAATGAATAAGAGGGATGAAAGCTGAGTACAAGCAGCTGAGATGAGATTCCTGAGAAGTATGGTCCAGAAAACGAGGAGGAGCAGAGTGAGAAAAGAAGATATACGGAAAGAACTGGGAGTACAGAAACTGAATGACAAACTGGAGCAAAACAGATTGAGATGGTTTGGACATGTCAAACGGATGAATGAAGTAAGGCTACCAAGACAAGCACTGGAACGACGGATGACAGGGAAGAGAGGACGAGAAAGACCAAGGATGCGTTGGATGGACTCGGTGGAGAATAGTATTAGAAAACGGAACCTGGATTGGAACACTGTCAGAAGAGGAATGGTGGAACGACAGAACAATCCTCCAATTAATCTTGAGAACAATGTGGAGAGGAACCATATTTGCCCCCACCCAGTGTCAACTGGGAAAGGGGAAATGAAGAAGATGATGATGATGATGATGATGAAGATTAATAAATTCACTTGGATGACCAGTTTCGATTGCCAAGCCTTTACACTTAGGCCGTTAAATCTATGTCAACAAGTATGTGGGTGATTGTATTTACAATATATACATTTATTTAGTTACAGCAGTAATTATAAAATTGCGCAACTTGTCCCAGCTCAGAGTAGACAATGGAAGTGTTGGCAGCTGTAAGAGATTGGATCCACATCGCTCAAACAAGCTAAGTACATACTGTATTCCATTCTAACCTGACCATTCACTAACAATCCCAGATACCACACTAAACAAACAAACTTGAAGGTCAATAACCACTACCCATATCTTAACAAAAAATCACATATAACTAACAAATCTTGACAAAATGCTTATACTCTCCAACAAGAGCAGGTAGATTTATGCATTCATAAAACAAAATAAGTAACTTTCTTTAGAAATTAATGGCTGTACCTCCGAAATGCCACCTAAGAGTTATTAGAAGACTGTATTAGAAGCCGTATGTACTTGCTGAGATTGGTCTAGGGATGATAGGATGATAAGCAACTGGAAGAGGATAGCAGAGGAAATATGAAACTGCTATACCTACTGATGAGTTAAGCATTAAAATCTCCGCTGTGATCTTTTAACACCATCCTACATAGAAAACCTCTGTTTTCTAAATTTTATCTTCCTATGCTTTTATTCTGTACCAATACTGGTGTTGTTTTACCACATAAATATCTGAGAATGTCTATACACTCAGTGCGCCAATAGTATCGGTGTGAATGGTATTGGTGAAATCTCTCAGCATGTTGATCTATTGGCTATTTAAAATTCGGCAATTTTTCTAGTTTTATGCCACGTCTTGTGTGGGGTTTCGCCTAGGACACCAAGCTGGCTCATCAGTGGGCTCATGGTGTCCGCGCCCGGACCCCCACAGGAGTAGCGAACTGCTCGCTACCTCCCTTTATATGAAGCGCACCTGCGCCTCTTAACTGCGAGAGCTAAAAGCTCAAGCAGCTTTAACCTCCCTATGAAAGCTTCCAAAAAATTTATATTGGCTTTCACAGTCGTGAATTGAAACTCAGCAATTTTTCTAGGTTCATGCCGTGCCTTGTGTGGGAGGGGCAGATGACCTCGTAGTTCTGCTCCTTAAAACAACAATAACTAACTAACTTGTGTGGGGTTTCGCCTAAGAGACCAAGCTGGCTCATCAGTGGACTCTTGGTGTCCGCGCCTGTACTCCCACAGGAGTAGCGAACTGTGCACTACCTTACATTTTATGAAGCGCACCTGCGCATCTTAACTGCGAGAGCTAAAAGCTCAAGCAGCTATTCATTCACTGGCCGTGAAAGCCAATATACCATCTTTTTGGAAGCCTTCATAGGGAGGTGATAAAAATAGCCTGAGTGTTTTTGGCTGGGCAGGTGACTATAGCCTAAGAGCAAAAGGATTCATCATCATCATCTTGTACAGTTTCCAGCCTCAGGCTGGGTCTGTTTGGAACATAAGCCTCGCCACTTAGTCCTTTCTTCCAACCACCTCTCCGCTGTCACTCTGGTCCAGTCCTCGCCACTCTTCTTGACACATTCCTCCACTCCTTTCAGCCATCTATCTCTTGGTCTTCCCCTTGGTCGTTTCTTCTGCATCTGCATCTCATGTATCCTCTTGGGAATCTTCTTCTCATCCATTCTCTTTAAGTGTCCATACCACCTCAGTACCGACAGTAGTGGCTACGCTGGCTAAAGCGCAGCGTTAGGCCATGGGGCCAAGCTCTCTGCTGACTCGGTAGACGCGTGGGTTCGAGCCCCACCGTCCTTGAAATGGTTTTCCGTGGTTTCCCATTTTCAACACCAGGCAAATGCTGGGACGGTACCTTCTGACAGGCCACGGCTGCTTCCTTCCATATCCTTGCCCAGTTTCATTCATCTTCATCCATTCCATCTCTCATCCCGACACGCAGGTCGCCCACGGGCGTCGACTAGAAAGACCTGCACTCGGCCTCTCAAGAGGCCACACGACAAAAAAAAAACACCTCAGTCTTGATGTCTCAATCCTACCTTGCAAGGGCTCCTCTTTCACCATTTCCCTGACCTTTTCATTCCTCACCCTGTCTCTTCTTGTTACTCCGATCCTACTTCGCAGGAACTTCATTTCACCTGCCTGTATTCTGCTTATGTCTCTTTTCTTCACTGTCCACGTTTCTGAAGCAGAGGTCAGTATCGGGATATAGTAGCTTCTGTATAACACTTCCTTGCTTTTTTGTGGGACATCTTTATTCCACACTAAGCTCCTAATGCTTCTCAGAAATGCTTCTGCCTGTCTGCCACGTTCCGTAATCTCTTTGTCATTTCTCCCATTTTCCTCCACTATACTTCCCAAGTTCTTGAGACTTTCCACCTTCTTCATCTGTCCACCTCCAAGTGTTATCCCACTCATTGGTCTGTCCTTTTTCCTGGTCGTTAACAGGATCTCACATTTACCGATGTTGAACTTCCATCTGTACTCTCCCACTGTTTCTTCCCAAGCCTTCAGTGGCTCCTGAATTTCCGCCTCCTCGTTTCCCCAGACCATGAGATCATCTGCAAACACCATTGCTTTCATCTTATCTTCTCCTATCTTTCCTGCTATCCGTGTCATTACCTCGTCCATAACCACAATAAAGAGAAGGGGTGACAGCGCACTACCCTGTTTCAGGCCACTCATTTGTGTGAACCAGTCTGTTCTTTTCCCTCCAACTTCCACACAACTCACACTTCCACAATACATCTCCTTCACTCTGCCTACAGTCCCTTTTTCCACTCCCTTATATTAGATACTCTGAAATGTGTCATTAACTCACAAAAAAACTGAAATCACCATCAAATTTCTTTCTAAATGGTTTTGCACAAATAACATGAAAGATCTCATAGGGTTGGCACACATGGAACATCATTGCTAATGTATTGTCTTTATTTACACGAAGCTTATAGAGCAACACATGTTATTCTTTGGCCTGAGTTGAGTGCAGAACTGCATATTCATGAGGGGGAAATCTTTATTTTCAGTCGATTTGTTTGCCCCTTCTGGGCACGCTAATATTGTTCTCAATCTTAACCAATTTCAATTACAGATAGGAACCTATAAAAGAGCGGCTTCGGTGGCGTAATTGGTAGGTAGCATGCTGAACTTCTATGCCCAAGATCGTGGGTACAAACCCGGCCGAAGTCGTCGGATTTTTTAAGTGAGTTAAAAATCCCTCAGTATGACTTCCTTCGGAGGGGAAGTAAAGCCGGCGGTCCCATGTCATAGATTTATGGCATGTTAAAGAACCTTCCACTAATTATACCTGTGTGAAGCTAAATTATATAGATTAAGAATGTAAACAACGCTCTTAGTTTCCTACGTTCGTTGCCAAGGAGCCGACTGCGGTGGTGTCTAGTAGCTAAGTTCTGAACTAGTAGTCGTTGACGGTGGCGTTTGACGGCAAAAGTAGGAACTATTTGAAAAATTCAAAGTCTGCAGCCTTGCTTGAATTAAAAAACAGATGACACACACTAATACAGTCATCACAATTAACACCGGCTATCAGACAGATTCTACACACACCCAAAGTACACGGGGCTACATGACCGCGTTGTCTCAGCCCCTAAACAGAGGAACCAACCAACCTATAAAAGGCCTAATTATCTTAATTGTCACTAACAGTAGGCCTAATTCCTGGTGGGTCCTAATCTAGTCTATGAACAGTAAACTGTGGGGCAGATGACCTCGCTGTTCCGCCCCTTAAAGCAACAATAACTAACTAACTAACAGTAAACTATAGTGGACTTGCTCACCCCATTGGAGCTTGTTAATATTTGCAATTAAGTAAATGGCATCACATTCAGGAATAAAAAGTGTAGCGCCAATTTATAATATAGAGCCATTGTATATATATACCAGTAAAACATAAACAAATAACTAATTTAGCTGTTTGTTTCTGAGTTCTGTGAATAATTATGCATTCTGATATGTTTCATTCTATTAATTTCTAAGATAAATATGTCAAATAACAATGTTGTCACCTGTGCACCATACATTTAATATGCAAATATTACTATTTACCATCATTTTAGCAAGAACATACCTTGAATTCCTCCTTACTCCCAGAAGGAACATTACTATTACGCACTTGTTCCACCAAAGCTTGTCGCTCAGCTGGCAACTGGTAAGTGCTCGTTGTTGGAGCAAAAATGAAGTTGTGGCCATCCTCAATTTTAATATCATCATAGAAGTTGTCAGCCATGCTCACAGGAGTTTGCAGTATTATCTGAAAGGACAAAAGGCCAAGAGTTATAGCATCAATGAAATATTATGAAAACCAAATGAACTCACTTTGTCATTGTTAGCTTCTAGTTTTTTATTTTACAGAAAGGTTAGGGACTCTTGGTTAGTCATCAATCCTGCATACTTCCCTAGAGCTTGAAATATGCTTGCTAACTTGTACCATTCAATTGTGTTGTGATTACGATTGCTGTTTTAAGACAAAACTTAATATCAAGGTATCAAGCCCTAAGGGCTGAGAATGATTAAGGATAATTCCACCATTACAAGCCTTACTACTTCAAATCTGCTACACTATGATTACCTATAACATTCACCCAAAAAATCAACTAAAACTCTAGAAGAATGAGGGATGGACATGGAAAGGAGCAGTAGCAACTTTGCTATGATGAGATTGGCTCTTGAATTACCATGTGTCCTATGACTTAGGTTATTACAAATTACAAAAGCCCATCACATCGCTATAGAGCAAGGGTCTCCTACCATCCAGTAGGAGTAACTCAGCTGAACTCACTGGGTGAGCTAGTCCCTGAGAGATTGTTTCTCCTATAATGTTATAATAATAATAATAATTTTATTAATGCAGCCAATGGCCATGTACTTTTCTTTTCAGGACGGGTCGTTCCAAGCTTTTAACACACATTAATAATCACGAATTGTTCAACTGGCTGCGTGGCTCAGCAGTAACGTTCTCACCTGCTCTTCCCAAGGTTGCAGGATCAAATGCTGATGCAGCCAGTTGGCATTTGAGGGTGCACAAATGTGAGGGAGCCGTGTCAGTAGGTTTACTGGCACGTTCAAGATCCCCTTTGGGGCAAAATTGTGGCACCCAAGCATCTCTAAAAGCCACAGTAGTTAAAAGGGGCCTAAAACCAATAACATTATTATTATTGAACTTATTCCAATAAACATAATCCTAGAAGTTCTGACTGTTAATTTTAAGATCATATATTATTGTTCATCCCTATAACAATTACTGTAAAGCTGAGAATTATTATTTCCATTTCTCTCTGTCTCTAGCTGTTCCTTGTCCACTGAACACCAACCACATTCCTAAATTCCTGAGACAATCATTGCAATGGACGTGCTCTGTTTCATTTTCCAATTCTGGGATCCCATATCGTTGTGGTGTGGGCTCACTTATCTTGATGCATCCTGACCACGTTTCCACCCTAAGAGATCTTGCTTGGATGTATGCATCCTTCATACCACTTCTTTACAATTTCTCGTTCCGCACCTTATTGGCGAGGTAAATACCCAGTATTCTACTCTCCATTTTCCGTTGACAAACCTGTAGGCTATGATCTTGATCTGTCTTTTATTGAGAGTCCAAGTCTAGCTGGAAGAGATGGAACTTTCCAGGATTACAAACCTTTTCTGAAGGTTAATATCTTTATCCCAGAGAATTAATTTTAGGCCCCAGGCAAGTTTTATTGCTCTTTGAAGGTCCTTGTCATTTTTCCCTTCAAGCCTCCGAGTACTCAGTGGACTTGGCCATGACTCTAGTCTTGAAAGGGTTCAATTGCAAACCAACTTCCCTACTTCTTTTGTCAACTCAACATAGCTCTCTTGAAGATTTGGCAAAATTCCCAATATTATCTGCAAATCTGATATTAGACAGCTCTCTTCCATTTAGTATGCCTTCCTTTGGAGCGAAAGTAAAGCCGGTGGTCCCAAAACATAGATTTATGGCATGAAAAAAGAACCTTCCACTAACTACACTTGAGGAAGCTCAAATTTGTAGGTTAGTTTGATAAAGCTATATTAGTTCAAACGTTTGCCGCCAGGTGCAGGCTGCGATGGCATCTAGTAGTAGCCAAGTCCGCAGCTAGGTGTCGTGGATGGTAGGATTTGGTAGCAAAAGTAGGAACTATTTGAAAAAATGGTCGTTTGCAGTCCTTTTATCTGAATAACAGATAACACATACTAATACAGCCATCACAATTAACACCGGTTATCAGACAAATTCTACACACACCCAAAGTACACGGGGCTACATTACTGCGTTGTCGCAGTCCCTAAACTAAGGAACCAACCAACTTTTCCATTTATGCAGATCCCCCACCCTTTCCTGTTTCAATTCAATTTCCTGTAGACCATCTCTAGGGTGCATGTGAAGAGTTTTGGGGAAATAGAGTCTCCTTGCCAGAAGCCTTTCTTTGTTCGGAAGATTTCTTCTTTGATTTCTGTCCTTACTCTTGTGCAGTTTGAGTAAATTTTCCCATCAATCTCATATATTTTGGGTGAATGGCAAAAGCTTTCATTGAATCCAGGACACTAGTATGTTCTACAGAATCAAATGCTTTATTGTAGTCTATGAATGGCATAAAAAAATTACTGTAAATTGAATTCCTGAGATTTCTCTATTATCTGGTTGATTGATTGCAAGTGGTCCACACTGCAGAATTTCGTACGAAAGCCTGCTTGTTCTGTTGGTGTTCATCCATTGGTTTGGCCAACCTATAGGCTACATCAAAATTATCATAGCAACTTATAGGCACAAGACTGACAGTAAACGTATGGTAGACCATTGTACAGTTCCTTTTGTGTGCTTATTCTCCTTTCCATGACAACTCTAAACACAACTCTACTCAAAATGTTATTGATGAGACAAGCTACGATCTTGCAGGGAATCACTTTGAGTACCGGTAGTTTATATCTCAGTCCCTCTATCTAAACAATCAAAGAGCTTTGAGATCAATAAAGGCTACAGATGTTTTGAGACGTTGCTGGTTCCCTACTTCTATTAATGTTGTTAGGGACTAACCCTGGTCAGTACAACTTAGTTGTGATCCCCTGATGCTCTATGAGAATCTCAAGTAGTTTTAGGACGATTCTGGCTATTCAGGAGCAGCCTTTCCACTAACCTGTAGCACAGGCATAAAAGGGCAATTCGTCTAGTTCTCTAATCTAGCAGTAGGCCTAGGTTTCCCTGGTTTCAGGATCATAAGGACTTTTGCTTGCTTCATTAAACAGGGCAGTCTGTAGTACTGTATCAGTTGCAAACCTACACAGCCTATAACGAGTGTTCTTCCCTCAATTGAGTAGAAATTCCGGATGTAAGCCATTAAATCCTGGAGTTTGAAAAGCTTTGACGTCCTTTGGTGCTGTTTCAATCTCATCAAAAGTGAAGGGACATGAATATTCAGTAATGGGTTGACTTTTGGCTACCATCATCATCATTTATTGCATTAAACGGGCCTTTGAGGCCTACAGCAAAAGGACAATAGGAAAAGATAAATATCACAAATATTACAAAAAAATAAAAATAAAAAAAATAGCCTATATATAACTTATATAACAAAGGAAAAAAAATTACAAAACACAAAAATATCCAATAAAAGGAAAGTCAGTCAATCATAAGAGGAGCTATTTGTTGCAGATGGCACTCCATCTTCTCCAGTCTCTAGCATCATCCTCCACGGCCGTCGGTTCCACTTCTTGAAGGATCGTCATCACTCGATCTTTCCATCGTGTTCTCGGGCGTTTTCCCGTGGGTTGAGATTGGAGGACTTTTGGCTACCATGGCTTTATAATTTTTCCCAATATGTTTGACATGCTCCTTATCCAGGATCGTTAATTTTGAAATAAGAGGCTATAAGACCTGCAACTTTGTATGGAGATGACTTGCTACCATTCTGTTTTCTAAGTAGAGAACATACCTTTCTGTTAGATTTCTTAAACATTGACATAATATTAACCATATTTATTTTTATGGAATCCGTATTGACTTATATGGTTCCACCCCATCATATACAGAAGTAAGCTATAGATCCCTCCTGCGGCACTCACAAGCGACCGATCGTGACAAATGAGCATTCAAATGAATGAGAATAGACATTAGCAGCGACGGTTTGCACTCTAATTTCATAAATATCTATTAAGTAAAATGTAGCAAGTGTGCGATTTGCAGATACTGTTGCTGTAAGAAAATACGCTCCACTTCACATTTTGGCCGCTGTGATGCCCGTTTCATGTCATTTTAACATTCTGAGGTCTTTCCTTTATCATTTTGCATGGATTTCAGAAACAGTAAATCAAAGGAATGAGTAGGCCTACTCAAATCGTATAGTTTCATAAATATCGAATAAACGGTGAGCTAAGCTGTCAATCAATGGACACAGCACACTAATGACATTAACAATGACGAATTGCATTCTAATTTCAAAAATATCAATTTTTGTAAGAAGTGTGTGATTTGCAAATACTGTTGCTGTAAGAAAATACGCACCATCATTGCTGTTTAGTTCGCATTTTGGCCGTAGGGACGCCTGTTTCAAGTCCAAGCTATCAAACATTAATTCTTTTACAGGTTCGATGTCAATCAATATTTATGAAATTGGAATGCAATTCGTCACTGCTAATGTCATTTGTGTACTGAGTCCATTGATTGGTTGGTTCTTAAGTTTAGGGGCGGCGACAACGCGGTCATGTAACAAATGAGCATTCAAAAGAAAGAGAATTACCCGGAGCAGTGACGAATCACACACTGATTTCATAAATATTGACAATTTGTTTATAAAGTGGTCATCGCTAATTATGAGCGCTCAGTGATCATCTCTGCAGACAAATCATAGCTTAAAGGCAACCCTGTCTCCTTATTGCAGTTCAACTACATGGCATACAGAGGCAAGTTTTCCTTTATTACCTCATAACCCTTTTTACCACCTAAAATATTAAAACATTGCTGCCACTATATTGCTTTTTAACTGCCTCTATGCTTGGCTATCAACAAGCTTATGAACCAACATTTCTGTATTTGCCAACTGTCACCTTACTCCTTCATTCATCACTTGACTGCCACCTTATTCCTTACAGTAATAATTTTGTCTGGATACAGTAAGTTAGGATCTACTAGACATTACTGTCAGTGACAGCGACCCCTCCATTCTCTCCTATGCGTAATCATAAAGGTAGAATTGTTCCCAAATATTTATATAGGCATTAACACAGATTGACATCACACACTCACTCATACAGTACACTGCTAATGACCACAATTACCATGCCCCTAAATGAAGGAACTCCTCTTATTCACACATAATCATTCGCGAACAAACTAGCAGCCAATGGGAAGAAGAAATCCAATATATCACAGTGATCAACAACTACCGTGCATTAGCAAATGAAAAGAAATGACATAACCTGCCCAACTCCCACCGTAAAGAAGGTTTCTTTCTCTTACGTCTCATTATGGATTTACCACACTGTTTCTGCAAATGCCACGGTTAACGATTTCATTTCGTTCTAGTATCCGTTATTTTCTCTGTCATGCTTTTCGCCTTTCGGGTGATCAGAAATTACAACGTATTTACGCCGAACACGTTTTCGTCCAATATTTTGGCAATCTACAAAAATGATTCTGTTTTGTTCTAGACACAGCGAACAATCAGTGCTGCTAAGTTTTGTAAAATGAAATAGAATAATCAATTTGTCTTCACCGGGAATATATAAAAAGATGCATAGCATAACCTCCCAAAACCTTCTATATAAAATGAATCGTAACACATACAGTAAATTTAATAGATATTCAAGAATCAGTTTGGAGAATAAACAATGTATATGAACATGACATACAGCTTTTCATGTAGGTTGGTCTCGTGATTGATTCCGAATAGTCGAAGGTAGTCCTGCGATCACTGTGGACAACATTTATGGCGGGATTTGGAACTCCAGTTTTATTTTGAACAGCGCATAAATATAATATAACAACTGATTTATATCTGTAAGTAGCTAAGTACAGTTAATTAGACAGTACTCTTCTCTAATGGGCTCATTTATGTATTAGATAATGTAGCCTATACTATAACTTTCTGCAGTCTAGACTATATAACCTCTATTTGGTAATTTTAAGAAGGCGGTTGATCTCTTGAATAGAAAACTGCTGATGAACAACCCTTTGACGGTAGCAATGAGCAATATTTTTGCATACAACAAAATTACAGTTCAAGACGGCAAGGCATCATTAGCCGCCATAATTCACAGCATTGAGGTTTTGCAGAGTGATCCTCTTAGCCCATTACTGTTTAATTTAGCTGTCGCAGATATTATAAATATCGTTCAACCTCCTTCTGCTGTATTGTATATATTTGCGGATGATATAGTCATAGGATCAAGTAACAGATATAATAATGTTATTGGTTTTATGTCCCTTTTAACTACTGTGGCTTTTAGAGACGCCAGGGTGCCGGAATTTTGCCCCAAAAGGGATCTTTAACGTGCCAGTAAATCTACTGACACAGCTTCCTCGCATTTGCGCACCCTCAAATGCCAGCTGACTGCAACAGGATGCGAACCTGCAACCTAGGGCCCAGCAAGCGAGAACGTTACCGCTGAGCCACGCAGCCAGTCTCAAGTAACAGAAAAGAGCTTCAAGAAGCAATGGATAAACTTGACCATTATGCTGCCAACAACAGCCTCACAATCAATAATGAAGCAAAAAAAAAAAAACAGTACAAATGGTTTTTCGTACAGGTGGGAGGTTTGCAACCTGTGATAGGATTCAATGTAATGGGGAGGAGCTAGCAGTTGTGAACTCATTGAAGTACCAAGGTATTACACTACAACCCTGATGTACCTCTTTTAGAAGCCATGTAAGGGATAGGTTCTTGGCTGCTGTTAAATGTATAAGGTGCGTTCAAAAAGTAACAAGCCGGAGGCTGTAATGCGCAAACCGGTGACGACATCGGCTAATCGTGGCATGTGTAACAAGGTGTGGTTCCGACCAGAGCGTGGAAGGTCACAGCCCGTCGCTAGAGAGCACGCGTGCACGTCACTTGATGATGCAAAGCGAGCAGCAGCATGCATCAATTGTCCAACGCTGCCAGTGGCATTGCAAACAGTGACATGGAGGCGTCAAACAAAGAGCAAAGAGGTGTTGTTCGGTTTCTGACAGCGAAAGGAGTAGGGGGAACAGATATTCATCGCCGAATGACACAAATGTACGGCGAACACTGCATGTCCCTTGCAAGGGTCAAGGCGTGGCACAAGCGCTACAGGGAAGGACGGGTGTCATTAGCCGATGATGCCCGGTCTGGGGCACCCCCCTGCATTACCGATGACAACGTCCAGCTGGTTGATGCACTCATTACCCAGGACCGCCGAGTGACAGTGAACTCCATAGCCGCCGTGCTCGGATTGAGCGTCGGAAGTGTGCACACCATCATGAAGGAACGCCTGCACTTGCGGAAAGTGTGTGCCCAAAGGGTGCCCCACAGTCTTCAACCACACCAGGAAGCATGTCGAATGGCCTACTGTCTTGGTCTTGGTTGGACGATTGATGCATGCTGCTACTCGCTTTGTATCGTCACGTGATGTGCACGCTTGCCCTCTAGCGACGGGCTCTGACCTTCCACGCTCTGGTCGGAACCACACCTCGTTACACACGCCACGATTAGCTGATGTCGTCACTAGTTTGCGCATTCCAGCCTCCGGCTCGTTACTTTTTGAACGCATCTTATATAGTATTAAGATTTTATATTCCTGAATGAATAGTAACATCAAGTAACATATTGCACTAGACAAAAAGAACTTTATTCACACTATACAACATGCAGGGCTGGCCCAATAAATCAGAAAACAAAAGACAAGCGAAATTCGAAAATTGACTATGGAATACTGTCCTCTGGGACGGATCCCCAACATTACAATATTGTGGATATAACACTTCTCCCCCCTCAAATAGACAAAGGAGCTCAAGGAGAGTATCTCTGAGGTGGTCGTTCCGTGGGATGTGGACGAGCTCACTTTTCAACAGGCGGAAGAACTTTTAGTAAGTCATTTCGTTAAGTAAAAGAATAAGTACAGTGAAGCCATCAAGTTTCGGCACATTGTACAAAGTTCAGAAGAGAACATATCAGTGTATGTATCTCGACTAAAAGAAGGTGCTCGATATTGTGAATTGGGAACTTTTTTTTACTACTCCCTTATCGTCCAGTTCATTCCCAGCGTAATCTCTGACATTACTCGTGACAACATTGTTGCCAAAAAACCTGCCAAGTTTGAAGAAGCAGTTCAAATTGCACTTGACATGGATGCTATCTGTGAGGCATCTGCTGTTTTGAAACCTTTTGAAGATCAGCTGAATTTTTTCCATGAGAGTCGTCCTCATCCTAAAACAAATCAAACCCGTTCCCACTCCAGTCACATCGTTCACCCTCTCCCCACATAACTTCTGAGCATTCTTCGAGCCCTCAACATCGCCTGTCTTCTCCTAATCTTAACCACACCCCAAGATTTCCTTGCAATGGCTGCGGTGCCCCTCACTGGCGATCTGAATGCCCACACAAATATTCCCAATGTAGATCATGTCTCCGGGCATATTGCAAATGTATGTCCCCCCCCAGGGGCTCACATCTAGTGGGACGTGGGTTGGCAACCACGGGACCCCAGCTGAGTCTGGCATTGCTTCCACTTACTTGTGCCGGGCTCCTCTCCGTCTTCTTTCCTGTCAACCTCCCTTGGTCAACTCTTGTTCTTTTCTGACCCCGACGGTATTAGGGTATCCGAAGCCTAGGGTGTCTTTCACTTTCCGGCATTAATTGGCCCTTGTCTCATCTTTCCTGATCCCTCATTCTTCGAGGGGTCAGACCTCTTGTTTTCTTTCCATTCTACTTCCTTTTTCTCTTTAAGATTCCCGCTCCCCCTTTTTTTTTTTTTTTTTTTCTGTGAATTGGCTCCCCGTGTTTCTAAATTACCTTTAGCGAATTTTTTGAATCTACACTACATTTTGTAGGTATTTTCAATTTAAGTTGCATTTTGTAAGTATTTTCGATCTAAATTGCATTATGTGAGTATTTTCAACCTCATTTGCATTTTGTAAGGATTGACAATCTAGCCTAACTTTCTTTTTAGTACGTTATAAGTCTTTCAATGTAGGTGGAGGCAATTTTGTGAGTATTTTGAATTTCAATTGCAGTTTGTGTATTCAACCTAAACCACATTTTGCAAGTATTTTCAATCTAGTTAGTTATTGTTGTTTTAACCCTTGTTTGGTCGCGTGATAAATGAAACATATTTGGTCGCGCACGGTCAAAAAGACCGGGCATCATTAAAAGCAGGATGGAGTTAACTTACTGAATCTTACTTTTTAGCCATGGTTGACTACATAATAACAAATGAGACAATAACTTAAAGTGTAGTTATGATAGACATTTATGTAAAAGAAATCACTTATTTTGTTTTAAATAGAAAATCCAATGAAATAATGTTACCATCTAAAACTTAAACTACTACATATGAAATTATGTGACAATATCCATTTTACCACAAATAATAGTCAAAAGATGCAAACAAATACAAAACTGCACGCAAATTATACAATCTTAATTGGGCGCGCCCGGAACATTACACCATAAAAGTGACACACACACTTGGTCGCGCAACGGAACTTTAGACCGGGTGGCAAAACGTTTGCTTGTAACAATGGAGCGCATGGAGTGAAACTGATAAGAGATGCGTGGTGTTGTAGGTTGAGGGGCAGGGGGAAGGTACTAGGAAGTGGAAAGACTTGGCGCCAAACCGAGTACACACAGAAGAAATAAATGACCGTGGCGCGACCAATTGATGGTTAAGGGGCAGAACTACGAGGTCATTTGCTCCTAAATTGCATTTTGTGCGGTGGGCATTTTGTAAGTATTTTGATTCTCAATTGCATTTTGTGAGTATTTTGAATCTAAATTACATTTTGTAAGTATTGTCAATCCAAATGAGTATTTAGAATCTACCATACATTTTGTAAGCATTTTCAATGTCAATTGCATCTTGTAAGTATTTCCTAGGATAATAATTACTGTGAACATTGAAGGTACCGACATTCCAATGGAACTGGACACTGGGGGTGCATGTTCTTTCGTCAGTATTGAAACTCAGCAAATGATTCTTTCTGACTCCCAATTAGAGTTCCACAAGACCGATCGTATATTCCGCATCTTCACCAAGGATCAATTCAATTGCTTAGGTTTATGCAAAGTTCAAGTTGCATTCTGCGGGCGATCCAAGCAGCTAGACCTCTTCGTAGTAAGTTTCCCTGCTGACAGTATATTTGGGAGGGAATGGATTACCCACTTCCCAGACCTCATCTCACTCCAAGAACTTTTTCAGGGCCAAAAGTTAATCTTACCCAGTAATGCTGTTAACGCCCTTGCAAATCTATCTCACCAACTATCTTGGGAGACCCTTCTAAGCAAATACTCCCATATCTTCAGTAATACTGCTGGTAATCTTCAAGGCCCTGCTGTCGACTTCAACTTAGTCCAAGGGGCAACCCCCAAATTTGCATGTGCCCTCCGGATACCGTTTTCCTTAAAGGATTCTTATGCCTCTGAAATTGACAAAAAGTTTCAAACAGGACTCTACAAATGAGTAACACACTCTCAATGGGCATCTCCTACCCATGTAGTAATGAAGAATGGTAAACTTCAAATAAACTTAACTGGCGACTACAAAGCTATTCTTAACCCTCAGCTAATAGTGGATGAGCATCCTATTCCCCGGCTTCAGGAACTTTTCCATAAGGCATGTCATGCCAAAGTGTTTGCAAAGTTGTACATAACAGGTGCTTTTATGAGCCTTCCTTGTGGCCTACTCCTGAGTTCTGTGCAGCCATGACACTCAACACACCAACGCATGGTCTCATCCAGCCAATGAGGGTTCAGTATGGTATCGCTAGCATTCCAGTCATTTGGCAACACCGGCTTGAAGAAGTGCTCTGTGGCCTCAGTTCAGCCATCAACTTTTTTCATGACATCCTCGTTTTCTCAGATACACCAATCAATCTCTTGGCTGCGTTGGAAGAAGTGTTTCGCCGTCTCAACGCATCAGGCCTCAGACTGAAGAAATCAAAATGTGCATTTCTCTTGAACAGCATGGAATATTTGGGCCATAGGACAGATGGCTGTGGGCTCTACAAACTTGACCTCAGTTCGAAACATTCTTCAAGTCCCTCAACCGCAAAATTCTGATGAACTGCATTCTTATTTAGGAAAGGCCAACTTCTAGCATTCATTCATCCCACCCTGGATGCCACTTTTATATTCCTGAATGAATAGTAACATCAAGTAATATATTATTGCACTAGACACAAAGAACCATACAACATGCGGGGCTGGACGATAAATCAGAAAACAAAAGACAAGCGAAATTTGAAAAATGACCATAGAATACTGTCCTCTGGGACGGATCCCCAACATTACATTGTTGTGGATATAGCATAAGAGAACCCGTAAGATTGTTCTTCAACACAGCCATGAACCTATTCTATATTAAGGTAGTTCTGGCTCTATCTTACAGGTTAGAACTAATTTGGGAGTATCTAACCGTATCGGACCAAAGGACTATCGAAAATGTTAAGGCTAGATTCTTGAAGAGAATACTCGGCATCTCTAAGATCGCGCCAGACTAGCATGCGAGCTAGCCAGAGAGGCATAATTGCTGCAAGGTTTAAGGCACAGTCTGCAGCTCCCATCTACACAAGAGGTAATGGTAGTCATTCGAGGTAGACAGAGCTAAATGGCGGAAATTGCTGTAGAATTCTACTCCACATACACAATTTTAAATTGGAGATTGTCAGGTCCACATACCATCATGAGGAGCGCTTTAAATAGGCTAACGATACATGGTTTCCATCATAAACTATGTGCACGTCAAGGATTCCATGAGCCGACTGTACTTTGTGTCTGTGTGTTGTGTAGTAATCAGTGTGATTGAAATCACTTCAGTTCTTGCCCAAAGAAAACAAAATCTCTAGTTAACTATTGTAAACTCTTAAATGTCCTATATTATGACCATTTGGCTGAAATTATAACCCCTCTCCTGCTTTTCCCGAGGTTGCAGGATCGAACCGTGGCACAGTTAGTCGGCAGTTCATCATCATCATCTTGTACAGTTTCCAGCCCCAGGCTGGGTCTGTTTGGAACATAAGCCTCGCCACTTAGTTCTTTCTTCCCACCACCTCTCCGCTGTCACTCTGGTCCAGTCCTCGCCTCTCTTCTTGACACATTCTTCCACTCCTTTCAGCCATCTATCTCTTGGTCTTCCCCTTGGTCGTTTCTTCTGTATCTGCATCTCATGTATCCTCTTGGGAATCTTCTTCTCATCCATTCTCTTTAAGTGTCCATACCACCTCAGTCTTGATATCTCAATCCTACCTTGCAAGGGCTCCTCTTTCACCATTTCCCTGACCTTTTCATTCCTCACCCTGTCTCTTCTTGTTACTCCGATCCTACTTCGCAGGAACTTCATTTCACCTGCCTGTATTCTGCTTATGTCTCTTTTCTTCATTGTCCACGTTTCTGAAGCATAGGTCAGTATCGGGATATAGTAGCTTCTGTATAACACTTCCTTGCTTTTTTGTGGGACATCTTTATTCCACACTAAGCTCCTAATGCTTCTCAGAAATGCTTCTGCCTGTCTGCCACGTTCCGTAATCTCTCTGTCATTTCTCCCATTTTCCTCCACTATACTTCCCAAGTACTTGAGACTTTCCACCTTCTTCAGCTGTCCACCTCCAAGTGTTATCCCACTCATTGGTCTGTCCTTTTTCCTGGTCGTTAACAGGATCTCACATTTACTGATGTTGAACTTCCATCCGTACTCTCCCACTGTTTCTTCCCAAGCCTTCAGTTGCTCCTGAATTTCCTCCTCCTTGTTTCCCCAGACCATGAGATCATCTGCAAATACCATTGCTTTCATCTTATCTTCTCCTATCTTTCCTGCTATCCGTGTCATTACCTCGTCCATAACCACAATAAAGAGAAGGGGTGACAGTGCACTACCCTGTTTCAGGCCACTCATTTGTCTGAACCAGTCTGTTCTTTCCCCTCCAACTTTCACACAACTCACACTTCCACAATACATCTCCTTCACTCTGCCTACAGTCTCTTTTTCCACTCCCATGTTTTCCATTGCTTTCCAAACCTTCTCCCTACACACACTATCATAGGCCTTTTCGATGTCCAGGAAGGCCATCAGCAGATCCTCTCCAAATTCGTAGTGGTGTTCCTGGAGCTGTCTCACTGAAAATATGAGATCCACTGTTGATCTCCCAGGTCTGAATCCATACTGCTCCTCTCTCAATTTTCTCTCCACTTTGGCTCGTATTCTACTTTCTAATATCTTTTCATATATCTTGGCACAGTGAGGTATGAGTGTGACTCCCCTGTAATTTCTGCACTCCTTTCTGCTTCCTTTCTTAAATATTGGGACAATTAATCCCTTCTTCCAATCTTCTGGGGTCTTTTTCTCCTTCCATATCACCCTCATCACACGGTACAGCCACTGTTTCCCAACCTCCCCTGCTGCCTTCACCATTTCAACACTCACTTCATCCACACCTGGTGCCCTTCCTCCTTTCATCTTGTCTATAGCCATTTCAAGTTCTCTCCAAGTCAGGTCCTTTTCCATTCCTGTGTTGTCTTCTCCATCTTCCAATACATTGTCTTCCTCCCCATGACCATTTGGATTCAGCAAATCCTCAAAGTACTCTTTCCACACTGTCTTGAGTGCCTCTTTGTTGTGTACCTCATTTCCGCTTTTGTCCATCATTACCACATCCTCTCGCAGACCTCTTCTCTTACTTTTGACCATCCCATAAAGTACTTTCTTATTTCCTCTGCTATCTTCCTCCATCATCTCTGTCCACTTTACCATCCACTTCTTCCTCTCCTCTGCGACAATCTTGTTTGCTTCTTTCTTCTTTATCTTATAATCTTCCCTTGTCAGATCAGTTCTTTCCTGGAACCACACTCTGAAAGCCTCGTTCTTCCTTCCCACAGTTTCTTTTACTCTCTCATTCCACCATGGTGTCTCTTTACACCTCTTTCTGTTGCTTGTTATTCCACATACTGCCACTGCAGCTTCCACCATTGTGTTTTTGAATTGCTTCCATTCCTCTTCCCCTGTTTTAGGATTGTCTGTTGGCATCCTTTCCCTTATTATCTTCTGGAATTCTTCCTTGACTTCCTTTTCCTTGAGTTTCCATACTTTGATTCTCCTTTCCTGGTACTCTGTCCTCTTGCTATCATTGCAGTTGCAGGGTGCATAAATGTCTGTAGATTTACTGGCATGTTAAAGATCCCCTTCAGAGCAAAATTCTGGCACAGCAGCTTCTCTAAAAGCCACAATAGATAAAAAGGACTTAATATTTATTATTATTATTATTATTTCCTCAGTTTGTTGCTGTGGCCATCCGTAGTAACAGAGTCTGCTGTGAGAATATTATCATATTGAGAATATTGTTACAGCCCTTGTGAGAAATCAAGGACTTAGTTTAATAATCCTGCATGAGACGTGAACCTATGATAAAATTTACTAATCTACTGAAATTAGCCAAAATTCCTTCTGTAATTATGCAAATTAAATCTGGAAATGATGTAGTTCACCCCTCCGCTGCCTATAACCCCCACCCCTTTTTAGATCACGACTTAAATAGTAAAATTCCATCTGTCTCGGCGGTTAAGTGCGTGAATTTTGGACAAATTCAGTGTTGCCAATACCATTCATACGGTACAATTGTATACTTTAACAAAACTTCAAAAAGCAGTTTGAAAAAAATGGCCCAGCTAACTCAAACATTTTACCAGCGTTTCGCCCCAGTGTACCATTGAGTCCTTATCAGTTGGTATGGTACACCTCACCAAGATGCATGGTTAGTACTAGGTACATACTGAGAAGGCCACTGAGAGGCTGAAATGGTGCCATGAGCAGTGCCAATGTACTATGAGAGACAAGCTCCCTTCTTCAAAAATAAAACCTTACCTTGGCAATCCAAGATGGAAGTAACTGTTCCTGTCTCCTTCGGGAACAGTTACTTCCAACTAATTGTATAGGCAAACAAGGTATGAAAATCATCCATTATTCGTATTAACCAAGTATGAGTGTCAACGGCAGGTTCTCGTCTCCTGCAGTCTTAATCATTATTTCAAGGAGGCGTCGTAGATTCGGTTCTTGGAAAAGTCAGTCGCTAATGGGGATGATTGTTAAAAGAGGTTTCACTGTATGCTTATTGACATTTTATTTTTCATATTTAAGTCAACTTTCATGACAAAATTATTTTTAATCAGTAAAAAGTTATAAATGGCCTAAATTGCAACCACAACAATTTGACAGTAGTTCTAGGTTGTAAATCAGTTCATATGGCCTATTCTTATGGCAGAATATGAATACCACCATAAAATGTTTGCTATCCTTAATTATTGTTGATAAGGTTGTGAGAAGCACATCTAAGAATTTCTCCAGTTCCCTGCAGATACACCAGGTGGAAATATAATACCTAGCACAGCTGAATTCCTCTGTAAGTACAGTTAATTTCTGCTAGGAAAGTGAACGATCTGGAATTGTGGAAGGCAGAATGGGAGGTACAACTTCAACATCTCGACACCTCTCGCTTACTAGAGAAGGCTGGTAACGAGTTCATAACATCAGTGTGAAAATCCACAGCCTGTTTCTAGTCGACTGACCGGGTCAGGGAATGGAATGAATGAAGCCCCCATCTAGCGGCGAGGATATGAACTGTGCCGGCTGCCGAAGCCTGTCACACTCCCCTGGGGCAATGATGAAATGAATGACAGATGAAATGAAATGATAGTGGAGAGTGTTGCTGGAATGAAATTGTGACAGGGAAAACCGGAGTACCCGGAGAAAATCCTGTCTGCCTCCGCTTTGCCCAGCACAAATCTCACATGGAGTGAGCGGGATTTGAACCACGAACCCAGCGGTGAGAGGCCGGCATGCTCCCGTAGAAAATAAGCAAGTGTAGCCATAAAGTTGGTACCAACTATTACTTACAGGTAATAGGCCTAGCATTGAAACTAGTTAATACCTAATCACATTGTTACTGGTGTTAACTTCGTTCCTTGAACGTTTCGTAGACATTGTATCAGCCATCAAAGACAACCATTACATTGGTACCTCCTTAACTATTGATAATACTTGAGCAACGTTCAACTAGATAAATCCTTACTCAAACAATGTTTAGTCAAAATTGGTTCATTCTTTGGTACCATCCGTTACTAAAAGTTGTCAGCATTGGAAGAGCTTTAAACTGTGTAAATCTTGTATTGCTGGTGCATAATTTGTCCATACAAAGTTTGGTCCGAATTGGTTTAGTCTTTTGCAAGCTTCTTATATGAGAGCTGTTCGTTAAAGAATGATCATGATTTTTCATTTGCAAGATTTGTGGAGGGTTGGAACGGGGTGCACTCAGCCTCGTGAGGACAATTGAGTAGCTGTCTGACAGTGAGACAGTGCCCCGATCACGAATACCGAGATTAACGGCCGAGGGAACCCGACACGCTGATCACGCGTCACTCCAATACCTGCAGGCCAAATGGCTGGGCAGCGGTCGCTTGGTCGGCCTTAGCCCGTCATGGGCTGTATAGTGCCAGGGGTTGGTTGGTTGGTTTTTTTTTTTGTTTTTTTTTTTTAACTTAAATGTTCATGGTAATAGGTTCATTGATTTGGCTCCAGTGGTGCGTTAGTAGCTGCCATGCAAGTTGAAACATCCAATATCGCCTACAGGAACAAAGGAGGCAGCATGCAACGAGCAATACACTGCATTGAAATTTTGCTATCACCTGAAGAAATTGTCTGCTGAGTCCTATACAATGCTACAGGAGGCATATGGAGTGTGTGCTTCCCTGTAGCACAGCTAGAAGATGGTTTGAAATGTTTAATACCTACCCAGCTGATGCCTTAAATGCTGCTCCTGAGTTGTGTACTGGTTGATTTCCAGAATTTTTGGCTACGTTCAGAAGGGCACAAAATGAATGTGGTTTGAGTTACAAATACAGTAAGAAGTCAATTTGATATCCGAATCCTTACTCTAATGTAAAAAAAAGAGTGATAGTCAGTCTGAAAGACTAAGACTTTATATCGTTTTAAATGCTACAAATGCTGAAAAATGCTGGATGAAAGCCTCATGATCATGCAGCGAACTGCATGAACTCAAACTCCATTACCAAGTGCAAATCAAGGTCAAAGGAGGTAGCTGGCTGGATGACGTCACGCTCACCGGAGCGCGCGGGGAAAGGAGGAAGCTCAATCAGTACTATGACGTCACACACCTCAGTGCATTCTCGGTACATTTCGTTCCGTCGCCGTAACGTAACACCAGACCTCAGCGTAACGATGAAGTCGACAAGATCATTTAAAATGATAAAATATGTCACAAAATTACACATTTTATTTTCGACAGAAAAATAATAATTGAAAAATAAAAACTGCTTGTACTTTGCTGTTAAAATAAGTATAAACTAGCGGACCCGTGCAAGAACTCTCGCATAATGGGTTGTGTGCATCCCACATGTACGGACTACCCGCCCGTCCCTAGTGCTATGCGGGCTGGACACGACACAGTTCTTTGTTTATTTGTTTAAAAGCAGTTTTTAAACAAATATATTTCCGTTGACTTTTCAAGAAATGCAAGATTTCTCCTGTGACTATTGAGACGATTTGCAAGATTTTGGTACAAACCACACCTTCTAACTCCCTCTGGTTTAGGAGCTTGAGTTTCGTGAAACATACACCTTAGCATATTATATAATAAGATAATAATTTAATTAATAAAACACACTGTTTATACTTCAAATAAGAAAATCTCTTCTCATACGTGACTATGGTACAGTATATTTTGAAGCAAGGGATGACACAAAATCCAACATCCAACGAGTTCTCACGCCATCAAGCAGATGGATGTTTTTCTGCAGTACAACCTTTCAATTAAATTGTTGTTGTTCGAGTCTTCAGACTTTCGACTGGTTTGATGCAGCTCTCCATGCTTCTCTGTCCTGAGCTAATAGTGTCATCTCTACATAGCTACCACACCCACATCCGAGGCAATCTGTTTAACATATTCTAACCATGGTTTACCCCTACAGCCCTTATCCTCGACCCTGAACAATTGAGTAATATATGATCATTCGTACTCATGACCAAACCTCGCACTTCAATACACATGCCTGGATCCGCTTTTGACGACGCACTGTTTGAAACTTCATTCAGCAGTTACATAATGGGAATTCAAGGCATTACATCAAACAAACTTCAATGTCCGTACGTCCTCTGTGACATCATTGACTGCACAAAAATTCCCCTAAAAACGTAGGAATAGCAGTATATGCTTGAACTGCCTAGTTTGATACTCGTGCCTTTCAACATGCAAGCTGACACATGCCATATGTAGTGATGTGAGCCGGGTAAATACCCAGTGGGAAGGTAAATATAAATTGGGTATTTACCTGGGTATTTACGCAGTGGTATTAAGCCTCCGTGGCTTAGGCGGAAGCACGCCGGCCTCTCACCGCTGGGTCCGTGGTTCAAATCCCGGTCACTCCATGTGAGATCTGTGCTGAACAAAACGGAGGGAGACAGGTTTTTCTCCGGGTACTCCGGTTTTCCCTGTCAAAATTTCATTCCAGTAACACTCTCCACTATCATTTCATTTCATCTGTCATTCATTTAATCATTGCCCCAGAGGAGTGCGTCAGGCCTCGGCAGCCGGCACAGTTCATATCCTCGTCGCTAGATGAGGGGCTTCATTCATTCCATTCCTGACCTGGTCGGAGACTGGAAACAGGCTGTGCATTTTCATTTACCTAGTGGTCATTTAAATACCAAAAATGAGGGTATTTTCAGTTTTTGAGCTTTGTACAACACTTTTTGATGTATTGATGAAGTGTTGGACAAACAAAAACTGAAACACAGGTATTTGATGCCTTAAATTGAAGTCAGGAACAATATTGATCCTTCAAAAAAAAAAAAAAAGGAAAATGGGTGGTATTTTTGGGTATTTATGTGTTGTTTTGACACTGTAACCTTGTCTTTAAGTGTGTTTTTTCCTTAAACTAAAGTAAAATATTGGATAAAACCTTTTGGTTGTTTTGTGTTCTATATTTTTAATAAATACCAAGATATTGAGAAGGTCGAGTTTTATTACGGTACTGGAAATGAACAACAAAGATGTGGAAGGGAAAAGCTACTTTTGTAGTAATAAGAGTAGGCTATATGCATATTAATTGAAAGTGTATGCCAAAACTCAAAAGGTAATAAAATATATTCAATAGAAAGGACATCATCATCATCTTGCACAGTTTCCAGCCACTGGCCGGGTCTGTTTGGAACACAAGCCTCTCCAACGTCTTCTGTCTTCCCACCATCTCTCAGCCTCCACCCTTGTCCAGTCTTCTCCTCTCTTCTTCACGCTTTCTTCCACCCCCTTCAGCCACCTGTCTCTCGGTCCCTTTCCTTCCCACTTCGTCTCGTGTACTCTCCTGGGTATCCTCTTCTCCTCCATTCGTTTTACATGTCCATACCATCTAAGTCTAGATTTCTCTATACCATCCTGTAATGGTTCCTCCTTCATTAATTCTCTGGTCCTCTCATTTCTTATTCTGTCCATCTTTGTAGCTCCAATACTGCTTCTCAAGAACCTCATCTCACTGGCCTGTATTTTGCTCTTCTCCCTTCCTTTCATAACCCAGGTCTCCGAGGCATACGTCAGGATAGGGACATAGTACGTCCGATATATGATCTTTTTGGTGTTCTGAGGGACATCCTTGCTCCATAACATGCTTCTCACACTCCTCCGAAATGCTTCTGCCTGCCTCCCCCGCTCATTTATTTCTCTATCGTTTCTTCCATTCTCTTGTATCAGGCTTCCCAGATACTTGAAACTCTCCACTTTCTTCAGCTGTTCCCCACCAATTGTTATTCCCGTTGTGGTTCTTTCCTTCTTCCTTGTTGTGATCACCATCTCACTCTTATTTATGCTAAATTTCATCCCGTATCCTTGTATTATTCCTTCCCACACGTCCAAGTGCTCCTGTATCTCCTCCTCCTTGTTTCCCCAAATCATCTGCAAACACCATTGCTTTCATCTTTCCTTCCCCAATTACTTGTGCCACTCGGGTCATTATGTCATCCATCACCACAATGAAAAATAACGGTGACAGTGCACTTCCTTGTTTCAGGCCGTTTCTCTGTTCCAACCAGTCTGATCTCTCTCCTCCCACTTTCACACAGCTCACGCTTCTCTTGTACCTCTCCTTTATCCTCTTTATAGTCCATTTCTCTACTCCTCTATCCTCCAGGGATGTCCATACTTTGTTTCTGCATACACTGTCATATGCTTTCTCAATGTCCAGGAAGGCCATCAGTAGATCTGTTCCATACTCAGTGCTGTTCTTGTAACTGCCTTACAGCAAAAATCAAATCCACTGTGGACCTTCCTGCTCTGAAGCCATGTTATTCTTCCCTCATCCCTCCTTCTATCCTTGTCCTAATTCTCTTTTCCAAAACTTTCTCGAAGATCTTTGCACAATGACTCATTAGTGTTATTCCTCGATAGTTTCTGCAATCTGTTCTACTACCTTTCTTGAAGATCGGGACAATTATTCCTTTTTTCCAGTCCTCTGGGGCCTTCCTTTCCTTCCATGCTGTCCTCATCACTCGGTACAACCACTGTATCCCCACCTCTCCTGCTGCTCTCACCATCTCCACACTCAACTCATCCACACCCGATGCCTTCCCTCCTTTCATCTTGTTCACTGTATCTTCCACTTCTTTCCATGTTAAGTCCTTTTCTGTTTGCAGTTCATCTTCCTCTTCCCCGATTTCTTCCTCCTCACCATCTTTTCCATTTGGGTTCAGAAGTTCTTCAAAATATTATTTCCACATTTTCTTCAGTTCTTCCCTATTTTCTATCTCTTGTCCCCTTTTGTTCACCATTCTAACATAATCCGTAGGATCCTTCCGCCTCTTATTTTTTACCATCCCATACAGGACCTTTCAAAAATGGAACAATGGAAAGGACATTGAAAAAAAAAAAAATAGCTTAGTAAATGTGCTTAAATTTATTTTTCATTCAATTTTTAATATTTAAGTAATATTAATTTTTTTAATCAAACTCTAAATAATACAAATGCATGTCAGGAAGTTTTTATAGTATGTGGGCTCTATTTTGGGTGAAGATGTACTGTATGCCTGCAAGCATATGGGTTGGCAACACAGCTCTGCTCATCCTAGCCAGAATTCAAACTGACACTGTACTTCCCTCCCATTTTCTATTCTTTGTTTGATTTTCTATTTACTATAGTGCGCGACAAACCATTGGAAGCCTGAAGGTCAAGGGGCCCTCCACTCCGCTCTCCTCCCCGCTCCAGGCGGTGTTGCCATGCTATTGCACGGTACCTTCAGTGGAGTGCTGGATGCGAGAGCGTACATGACAACACCGCACCGACTACGCGTGACCTTCAGACTTCCAATGGTTTGTCCCGCACTCTAGTTCTTTTTGGTTATTTGATTATTTATTTTATATATGAACTAGCAACCCACCCCGGCTTCGCCCGAGAACAGTTATGAATGCAGGGTGATAGGCTACTTCTAACTGAGGTCTTATAAGATTACCTTGTATACGACATTAGCCGTTTTCCCTCCAGCAGTGAACATGAAAAGATTTCGGTTTGATGTAACACACGATAGAGCTACGTAAAGCTGTCCATGAGAAAAACATTCTCCACTAAGATCAACTCCAGTCATGCTAAGTGTCTGATCCTGTGCTTTGTTTATAGTCATGCCAAAGCAGACTCTTACTGGGAATTGTACTCGTTTGAAACGATAAGGCAAATCTGAAGGAATCATAGGGATTCTGGGCACTAAAGACCGTTTCTCCTGTACCACTGCTAGTTAAGATAGTTGCATCAGTGAAACAGTTTTTCAAAGTTTTCAGTACCAAACGCGTTCCATTGCATAACTTTGGTGGGTGTAAATTAGGTAGCAATATAATAGGCACTCCTACTTTTAAAATAAGCTTGTGTGGTGGCAAGCCAGAAGGAAATAAAGAATTTAGGAATTCTGTGAGGTAATGAACAGCTTCTTCACAATCGACTACTGCATCTAGCCTACTGAGTAATATACTTGAGCCTGGGCAGTGAATTTGGAGAACACCAAGTCATTAATTTTCACAACTTGTTCGTTTGTCGGCGATAATATTGCTAGAATGCAAACACATTTGCCATTGAAAACAAATGTCATATCATTATTATTGCCACCTTTACTTCATTGATCTGATAAATGTATGCATTACATACTACGGGATAATTTCAATACGACGGTTGCATTAAAGCGAAAAATACATAACCTAACACTGTTTGGCGAATTTAAAGAGGAACATCCGATACCTTAATTCCATTTCAAGAATCCCGTTTTTTCATTATCTTCTAAACGTTTTGGATAAATATTAGAATTGCCACATATCCACATTGGGCATTTCAACTCAAATTCTTATACGAATTTCCGAATTTCTCCATCCCATACAACAAGGTTAATTCATGTCATCATAATACTGGTTGGCACCTATTCAAAATTGTTAATAAACTCCGTATTGAAGAGGATTCAACTTATTTAATCAAGCGCCGAACTGAACTAATTTATTGATTTTAGAACTTGATTTTCTAAATTATTTTGTGTGTATTTTGATAAAAAAAAATTAAAGCTTAACATTTTTACACTCGCCGTTAATAGTTCATATTTTCTAACTACTTTTTTAAAATTATTGTAAAAAGACCAATCTTATATTTATTTAATTAATACTGCATTTGTAAGGATATCCATTTTATTACTATATTTTATTTATTACATTATCATTAATTTTTCATTTCTAATTTAAGTTAGATTTAAGTCATATATGCTAATTTAGTTTTCAACTCTTAATTGATTTTCTTTTTAAGCTGAAGATGACCTCATTGAAGGTCGAAACATGTCCCAATATATAAAATATATATTTGTTTATGTATTGATTTGGCGTATAATTTTAAACGTTTAATGATAATATTGCTCTTTCTTTAAACCATGAATGAGACTTGTTAGATAGGCCATGGATTTGAGGATAAACGCTATCAATCAATTCTTGAATACTGCTTACTAAAACACAGAAATCGTGACTGAGGGTAATTTTCCCGCCAAAGACCGGTAAATCTCCATTTCCGACTCTTATTAGTAACAAATTAGCAAACTACTATCATCTTCTGGAGATAAGAGTACTCACATGTTAGTTTTGAGTGCCAATTTTATTATATCCGGCCAGATGCAAGAAATTTTTAATGAAGCTTTCACTTCTTCCGCTCTCGTTCCGCTGGTAACAACTGGTAAGATTTGACGAAAATCTCCGGCGAACAAAACTGTGCAGCCACCCATAGGTGTGTTCCGATTCTTTAGATCACGCAAGGTCCTGTCTACAGCTTCAACGGAAGTTTTGTGCGACATAGTAGCCTCATCCCATACATCTAAAGAAGATTTTTGGATTAAACTGGCAGTGTTACTTTGTTTTGAAATATTACATACGTTTCCATCATTACTGCTTACTTTCAAAGGAAGTTTAAATGTGCATTTGCTGTTCTTCCCCTTCCAAAAGAGTGGCTGCAATTCCAGATGATGCGACAGAAAGAGCCATATTACCACCAGGCCTCACTTTGGCGAGCAACAAATTAATCAAGAACGTTTTGCCTGTGCCTCCAGGGGCATCGAGAAAAAATATCTTACCTTCCTTCTTAGTGTTATAAGCTTGTTTGATCGTGGTTCAGACGGTGTTCTTCTTGAGCAACGGTTTGAAAGAGCCGGGGACGAAGTCTTTCTTTCTCTTGTGACAATCGAGAAATTATTTGTTGCTCTGTTTCATTGTTTCGTGATAAGCGCTTTTTTTTTTCTTTTTTTTTTTTTTTTCGATGTCAATGAACTATGACCTATATCCGTTTTTCATCTCGGCATGATGCCTTAAAATCACTGTCTGGACTATTAATTATAACGAATTCTTGTCAGACGTAATTTAAGAATGGCGAGGTGCATGAAACACAAATCCCCCTTCCGTCCAATCTTAAATTGACTGTGTATTTTGCGGAACGAAAAGTTCATAGGCCAAATGAAGAAAAACCGAGTTGCACTTTCAGGAAATGGCGAGGTGCATGAAACACAAATCCCCCTTCCGTCCAATCTTAACTTGACTGTGTATTTTGCGGAATGGAAAGTTCACAGGCGAAATGAAGAAAAGCAGAGTTGAACTTCCAGGGAAACTCCAAACACAACCACCCTTCTCTGAAGTCTTAACACGACTCGACGGTTTGCTGCTGGCTGTATCTGGGGTAATAGGTTTGCCCGCTAGCTAGGCTGTAACAGGGGTGATAGACTCGCCCTTAGCTAGCTCGTAAACTGTCACCTCAGTATTTGAATGGACATGGTTGGAAGAAATGAAAACCTAAACACTTATAGTGGGCGATGTTTTGAAGATAGAGTGTAATTAGTAATTCCTGTTCTCAAGGAATTTTTGTAGAA
Source organism: Meconema thalassinum (assembly GCA_946902985.2). Classification (NCBI taxonomy): domain Eukaryota; kingdom Metazoa; phylum Arthropoda; class Insecta; order Orthoptera; family Tettigoniidae; genus Meconema; species Meconema thalassinum. The sequence continues at coordinate 171,592,990 of OX336396.1, forward strand.
CTTTTTTCATGCTGAACAATTCTTACACTCATAGTATTTAGATATGTTTAACGGTTTGCCCAGCGTAAGCTTACAAAGCGCTCGGACGCCAGTTTTTTTTTTCTTCGATTTTTTCACTGAAATCGTTAACTTACTGCTCGGCTTCCTTTGATCATAAATAAATTATTTTCAACAGAAATCATCCTCGAGATACCCTTTACAGAATGGTGAAAACCACATCAAAATCCATCCAGTGGTTCTCGAGTTTACCCGTAACATCCAAGAATCGGAGACTTTGTTTTATACTAAGTAGATATGATATTACAAACTGTTCTGAAAAACTGTATATTACACCTTTTGTAGAACTTGGCCAATGCTCTGAATAAATTTCTCCCAACTTTTATCTCAATATTTGCAAAAAAGCCTAGTTCAATTCTAACCCTGAGTTTTTCAGGTTATAACTATTGAATTTTATCTTCTTCTTCATTTCCCGTTTCCAGCTTCCTGGGTCGGGTTGTGAATCAAGGACCTCCAACGTTGCCTGTCTCTCCACCACTCCTCTCCCCCTTTAAGTACATCTTCAGGTTTTCCTCCGTTCTTCTCCACGCACTCCCACACTGTATCTGCCCATCTCTTTCGGGGCCTTCCGCGCGGTCTCTTCCCCGAAACCTTTTCCAGAAAAGCTTTCTTTGGCACTCTCTCCTCTCCCATTCTCATCATATGTCCATACCACTTTAACTTGGTTGTTTCTATCCTGTCCTGCAGCTTCAAGATTCCTGTCCTTCTTATCTCCTCGTTTCTGATTCTATCTCTTCTGGTCTTCCCTTCTATACCTCTTAGGAATTTCATCTCCGCTGCTTGTATTCTACTCTCCTCTCTTTTTGTAGTGGTCCATGCTCCAGCTGCATATGTTAGTACGGGTCCATAATAGGTTGAATATAATATCTGCTTACATTTCTTTGGGACATCTTGGTTCCACAGAATACCCCTAACACTCTGGTAGAAGCTGTTCGCTTGTTGTATTCTCTTTCCAATTTCCTCAGTAATCTTTCCATCTTCTGTGATCACACTTCCCAAGTACTTGAAACTTTTCACCACTTCTAGAATTTTTCCGTTCACTTCTATCTTTTCTCTTCCCTCCTTACTTCCCCTTGACATTACCATTGTCTTGCTCTTCTCTGTGCTAACTTTCATCCCAAACTTCTCAATCTCTTGGTTCCATACATCTACTTGTTTTTGTACTTCCTTTTCATCCTCACCCCATATCACTATATCATCTGCAAACAGCATGGCCTTTATTGCCTCTTGTCCCAATCTCTGTTTAACATTCTTGTGGATTTCATCCATGACTATGATGAATAGTAAGGGGGACAATACACTTCCTTGACGGAGACCCATTTCCACCTTGAACCATACCCTATTCTAATTCTGTTTTTAAGTCCCAATTCTAATTAAATTTAATTTTATTAACTATCTAATGTTATTACATTTCTAAAAAGTTAATGAAGAATAGTTTGCATACCGGTATCCTTTTTTAAGGTTCACTTACCATGACACAGGATTTTTAATGAAAAGTCTAAAATACCCGGGTATTTACCCAAATTGGGTATTTACCCAAGTATATACCCTGGGTATTTACCCCGATTTATAAATACCTGGGTATTTTACATCACTAGCCATATGTAAACAAATGATACAGTAAGTTAGTTCTCAACTTAGTCGCTGGCACTCGTATCTCAAACAGGTAACTGTTTAGGTTTATCGTATATTTTATTATTTATACTGTGTTGGTATTCTTTGTCAAGTGTAGGTAGCCTATTAAGTCTATCATTGTAGGAAGTAAATAAAATAAGTAATCTCTGATTTTGTTTTTTCATTATTTTTAGGTGGAGAGTTGTTGATCCATTTATGAATTCATTCAGAAGCTCGGTGGTCAAGACTCCGACAGCAGTAATGAATCTGGATAAACTGATACCTACTCTCAGGAGGAGACCTTTTCGAGTGTCAGTTGAAGGAAACATTGGCTGCGGCAAGTCTACTCTTATCAAGCATTTTACTAAATATTCAGAAGTGGATGCTTACACGGTAATGAGAAATATATTATTGTGATTTTGCATGATTTAACTTAAATGAGGTTTGTTTGTTGACGGTGTTGGTTGCGGTTGTGGTTTTAAGGGATGAGACATCTATAGTAGGTCATCTGCCCTTATGAAATATTGCTAACCATGCCTGAATTAATTTTATATACGTAACAAAAGAAGAAATGAACAATAACAACAAAAGAAGGAATAAGGGAGATAAAGGACAGGGAAAGGAAATGGCCTCAATTCTTGTAAAATGAGGGACGGTAGAACTTGACAACAGCTACTCAATGGGAAAAAATTCTTAAATTAGCCAAAATACCTGAAATAATGGTCGGGAAAAAATCTGGAGATGATGTAGTAATAGATGTTTACTTCTCCGCTGTTTATAACCCACCCTCCTTCCCAGATTTGATCACGACTTATATCGATGAAATTCCAGCTGACTGTGCCATTTTTAGCAACAAGTACAATATTGCCAACCCACACATTTGGTATTATTTCTTATCCGGTATTATGAAACAAAAGAGCGCCGTCAAGTTAATGTTACGCCCCAGACCCCCTTGCTTGTAGTGCTATCAGTAATTTTCATCCAGACAGTCATCTTACCAAGTAGTGACCAATGATTTTGTCTAGACAGTAGTCTAACCGAGTAGCGACCAATGGTTTTGTCCAGACACCCATTTTACTTCTGGTGTATTTTGTATCGGACATGTTGGCAACAGTGATAGGACGTCTGTGTGCGCATCAAACATGGCTGCCGTCATATCACATCTAATTGAATCCCACCTAACCAGTTTATGCCCTTCAGCAATTGATCCCTATATAAAATAAACAGTAGTGGTGAAAGATTACACCGTTGCCACACTTCTGTAACAACTCGAAACCAAATTATTACGTACAGTGTTACCGCATAATTTTTGAAACGGTTATTTATGACTGGACGTTCAGTCAACTGTTGTTTAAATTTGGACACACAAGTAGACTAACAAAATGTATACATTGTTGTTGTTTTTTTAACGAATAGTGGCATGCTCTGGGAATGAATCATTTATTGTATCTTCCCAATCCTATTGTGAAGCATGTAACAACCCTTGCTTATGATGTCCAATTCCTCATGAGAGTAACAGTAGATAAATAACAGTCAATCTTTTTATATTAGTATTAATATTTTGCAAAAGTTCCGCCTAATCAATACCTTTATTGTATTATATATAAATGATCTCTTAGTGGTCATTGGTACATGTTTCGAGGCCTAATTGTTTTGGCCCCTTCATCAGCCTATATAGATAAAAAGTCAAGGCAAACAGGTGGTCAGATAGCTAAACATTCCCTTCAAAAAAAAACTATTATTGTGCACCATAATGAAAGGTGAAAGATATTTATCCAAAGAAACATAAGGAAATAAAATACATCAAGAAAGAAAGAAAGAATGAAGGAAAGAAAGGAAGAAAGAAATAGTTGAAATTTGGAAACAAAAAATATAGTGTGAACACACTCTAAAATTTCACCCTTTCTTGTTGATCACAGAAATTGTGCACTCTTCATGTAGTCCAAATCTTCTGAAATACAGTATGTAGATGACAATAACACATTTGAAATAAACCATACGCTATACTCGTATGTAAATAATGTTAGGTGTAACAATGTAACAAATTAAAGACATGAGACTTAAATTAAACCCTTTGAACAAAATCGTTATACTATAACTGATGAACAAAGGGCAGCCAAGTCAGAAAGGATGAGAAACCTTTGGGCGCAGAAAAGGAAGCTGAAAGCCAAATCTCGAGTTACTCTCTGAAGACCTAAATGCGTATGGAATGACCTGAGTGCTCCAATGTGTGTGTAAAATATGATAAATAATTATAAAGTGTTATTTTTTCCCTGTATTGTAAATGATAGCATAGTGGTTTAGTGTCATTTAATTTGAGCTGAAGAAAACCTCAATGTCAGGTCGAAACATGTACAATTCAGGGCTTCCAGCGACTCACTTTTCTCACTATTGTTCACTATTTTCAAAACAGCCTCACTTTTCTCACTATTTGATAAAATTATTCACTATTCTCACTTTTTTTTTATAAAACTGGTCACATTCTGCGTTGAAAATGGTCTCGTGCGCAATCAGATTGCTAGAAACTACCCAAAATTTACCCATGACTGGATAGTTCTTTTTTCTGCCACCGGTGCCTATGCGCGCTGCCGGCAGCGAGCCAGGCGGCCAGAAAGCATAAAAGCTTCCATGGTGCGATATTACAGCCGGAGCCGTGCAGCGTTCGCCGAAAATTTTAACAAAGTGTGTTTTAACAAAAGTTCACATTTATATTTTTGTTTTACAATTTAAATTTCTTGAGTGTTGCATTGATTTTCCTATCCATTATTTCCAAGTGTCCTCTCTAACTAGATGAAAAATCACAAACAGTACTCAGAGATATTAACATAGGCACAATTTGGTTGACATTTTTGGGGGGCGAATTTGTTTTTCAGATACACATTCTTAAAAAAAAATTCTATTTCAATACAGTCGGTCACATTTTTGGGGAGGCTATGGTTGGTTTTCGGGAGCTTAGCCCCCCCCCAAGCCCCCCCCCCCTTAATTGCATCTACAGATATCAACAAAAGTTAAAATTATTAACCAGATATACGGCCATAAGTGCGAATAATGCTATGAATTTACTCACTTTTTCATACAAAACTCACCTTTATTTCACTTTTTTGAAAAGAAACCACTCAATATTTTGGACGAGTGAGTGGATGGAAGCCCTGAATATATAATATATGTGTGAGTATTGATTGGCGTATAATTGAAATCTTTTAATCTGCACTGGCCAGCTAATAATAAATATTGCACATTTAGCAAAGATAAAGTAGCTCTAAAATTCTGGAAAAGTATCGTGAAAGACAGAAGGGATTACACTTCGCATTCATGGACCTAGAGAAAGCATATGACTGGGTGCCCCGGGGAGAAGTCGGGAGATGTTTTCGAGCGAAGGGAGTCCCAGAGAAGTATGTGCAGTTGGTTCATGAAATGTACAAAGAAGCAAGAACACAGGTTAGAAGCAGCGTTGGACTTACAGATTGGATTCCGGTTCGAGTAGATTTGCACCAAGGTTCGGCTTTAAGTCCATATCTGTTTGACCTAATTCTGGACGAAATGTCTTGTGAATTAAGAGATGATGAGGTGCATGATGTTTGTGGACGACATTGTGTTGTGTAGTACCACCAAAGATGTCATAGAGGAAAAACTGGACCAGTGGAGGGCGGCCTTGGAAGACAGAGAACTCAGGATTAGCAGGAAGAAGGCGGAGTATATGAGGTTCAATACAGATCAAGACTGTGAGATCAGAATGCAAGGGTAAACGTTAAATAGAGTGGATGAGTTCAAATACCTGGGTTCGGTGGTGACTGGAGATGGAAATCTGGATGTGGAAATGTCGCACAGGATTCAGGTAGGATGGATGAACTGGAGGAAAATGTCAGGAGTGCTCTGTGACTGCAGGATCAAGCCTAAGGTTAATGGGAAAATATGTAAAACTGTCGTAAGACCTGCATTCCTGTCATCATCATCATCATCTTGTACAGTTTCCAGCCCCAGGCTGGGTCTGTTTGGAACATAAGCCTCGCCACTTAGTCCTTTCTTCCCACCACCTCTCTGCTGTGTCTCTAGTCCAGTCCTCGCCTCTCTTCTTGACACATTCCTCCACTCCTTTCAGCCATCTATCTCTTGGTCTTCCCCTTGGTCGTTTCTTCTGCATCTGCATCTCATGTATCCTCTTGGGAATCTTCTTCTCTTCCATTCTCTTTAAGTGTCCATACCACCTCAGTCTTGATGTCTCAATCCTACCCTGCAAGGGCTCCTCTTTCACTATTTCCCTGACCTTTTCATTCCTCACCCTGTCTCTTCTTGTTACTCTGATCCTACTTCGTAGGAATTTCATTTCACTTGCCTGTATTCTGCTTATGTCTCTTTTCTTCATTATCCACGTTTCTGATGCATAGGTCAGTATCGGGATATAGTAGCTTCTGTATAACACTTCCTTGCTCTTTTGTGGGACATCTTTATTCCACACTAAGCTCCTAATGCTTCTCAGAAATGCTTCTGGCTGTCTGTCACGTTCCGTAATCTCTTTGTCATTTCTCCCATTTTCCTCCACTATACTTCCCAAGTACTTGAGACTTTCCACCTTCTTCAACTATCCACCTCCAAGTGTTATCCCACTCATGTCCCTTTTCCTGGTCGTTAACAGGTTCTCACATTTACTGATGTTGAACCTCCATCCGTACTCTCCCGCTGTTTCTTCCCAAGCCTTCAGTTGCTCCTGAATTTCCTCCTTGTTTCCCCAGACCATGAGATCATCTGCAAACACCATTGCTTTCATCTTATCTTCTCCTATCTTTCCTGCTACCTGTGTCATTACCTCGTCCATAACCACAATAAAGAGAAGGGGTGACAGTGCACTACCCTGTTTCAGGCCAATCATTTGTCTGAACCCAGTCTGTTCTTTCCCCTCAAACTTTCACACAACTCACGCTTCCACAATATATCTCCTTCACTCTTACAGTCCTTTTTTCCACTCCCATGTTTTCCATTGCTTTCCAAACCTTCTCCCTACACACTATCATAGGCCTCTTCGATGTCCAAGAAGGCCATCAACAGATCCTCTCCAAGTTCGTAGTGGTGTTCCTGGAGCTGTCTCACTGAAAATGTGAGATCCACTGTTGATCTCCCAGGTCTGAATCCATACTGCTCCTCTCTCAATTCTCTCTCCACTTTGGACACGTATTCTACTTTCTAATATCTTTTCATATATCTTGGCACAGTGTGGTATGAGTGTGACTCCCCTATAATTTCTGCTCCCTTTCTTAAATATTGGGACAATTAATCCTTTCTTCCAATCTTCTGGGGTCTTTTTCTCCTTCCATACCACCCTCATCACACGGTACAGGCACTGTTTCCCAACCTCCCCTGCTGCCTTCACCATTTCAACACTCACTTCGTCCACACCTGGTGCCCTTCCTCCTTTCATCTTGTGTATAGCCATTTCCAATTCTCTCCAAGTCAGGTCCTTTTCCATTCCTGTGTTGTCTTCTCCATCTTCCAATACGTTGTCTTCCTCCCTATGACCATTTGGATTCAGCAAATCCTCAAAGTACTCTTTCCACACTGTCTTCAGTGTCTCTTTGTTGTGTACCTCATTTCCGTTTGTGTCGACCATTACCACATCCTCTCGCAGACCTCTTCTCTTACTTTTGACCATCCCATTAAGTACTTCCTTATTTCCTCTGCTGTCTTCCTCCATCATCTCTGTCAACTTTACCATCCACTTCTTCCTCTCCTCTGCGACAATCTTGTTTGCTTCTTTCTTCTTTATCTTATAATCTTCCCTTGCCAGATCAGTTCTTTCCTGGAGCCACACTCTGAAAGCCTTGTTCTTCCTTCCCACAGCTTATTTTACTCGCTCATTCCACCATGGTGTCTCTTTACACCGCTTTCCGTTGTTTGTTCTTCCACATACTGCCACTGCAGCTTCCACCATTGTATTTTTGAATTGCTTCCATTCTTCTTCCCCTGTTTTAGGATTGGCTGTTGGCATCCTTTCCCATATTAACTTCTGGAATTCTTCCTTGACTTCCTTTTCCTTCAGTTTCCATACTTTGATTCTCCTTTCCTGGTACTCTGTCCTCTTGCTATCCTTAACAACTCCCAGGTTCATTACTAGTATTCTGTGGTCGCTATCTAAGGCCTCTGATGGTATTACCTTTATATCTCTGACACTTTTCTTCTTTTCCCAGTCGTACAGCATGTAATCTACCAAAGATTTATTTGTTAAATCACTGCTGTGGCTTGTGGCTTTCTTTCTTCCGGAACCAGGAGTTGCCTACAACTAAACCGTTCCTCTTGCAAAAATCCAGCAACTTTCTCCCTTCTTCATTCCTGCTGCCCCATCCTTCTGCTCCCATTACATTTTCATATCCTTGCCTTTCACTTCCTACATGTGCATTCAAATCTCCCATGACAATGATGCTCTGACCATTCAACTGCTGTTGTAGCTCCTCCTCAAAGTCTTCCTTCTCTTGAGCTGTACATCCAACTTGCGGGGCATATACCTGGGCTATCTTCAGGCTTCTTCCCTTTACAGTTATTCTGATCTTCACGATCCTGTCACTTATTCCCTTTACCTCTTCCTTCATTCCATCTCTCACAACTACTCCTCCGCTGCTCCTTCCTTCACTGTTCCCTCTCCAGTACAACCTGTACCCTTTCCTCAGTTCTCTGCGACCTTCTCCTTGCCATCTTGTTTCTGCCAAGCCCAGTACATCCAGATTTCTTCTCTCCATCACATCTACAATCTCCTCCAACTTATCTGTCAGTGTTTGAATGTTTAATGTGCCAACTTGTAGTCCATTAACATATCCGGGTCGTCATCGTTTGCATCCGTCCTTTCCAAGGCCTGTTCCTGTTTTGAAAGCAAATATAATATCCTCTACTGGCTTGCTAGGCCTATCGTAGCTTCACCAGAGCCCCGTCAGCCGTCACTTTTCAGGGTTCCTAAAGGGCCTTCACAGCTACCGTAGCGGTCCCGGGGCACATGAAGTCCCCACTGTACTTCACCCCTACTTCATGCCGTTGCCCGTCTCCCACCACGTGGAGGAGGGGTTGGACTTGTGGGAAACACCTGCATTCCTGTATGGCTCTGAAACATGACCTGCATGCAAAACGCACACAAACAGGCTTGACGTCACGGAAATGAAAATGCTCAGGTGGATGAGTGGAGTGACTAAGCGTGATAGAGTGCAAAATGTCAAAATAAGAGGAACATTGAAGGTGGTGGAAATATCTAAGAAGATACAAGAAAAGCGACTTCAATGGTACGGGCATGTGAGAAGAAGGGAGGAATCCTTCCTACATGGGGAGGAAGATGCTAGACATGCAAATACAGGGAGTGAGAATGCGAGGCAGACCTAAACGAAGGATGGACCTCTGAGAAAAACAGTTGTCAGAAGAGGATGTACATGACCGGGTTAAATGGAGGAGAGCTGTCGGAAACATCGACCCCACATAGGAGTGGGAATGATGTAAAGAGAAAGAAGAAGAAGATTGTGTTCATCAACCCCTCGTTCTTATGCACTGGTTGAAATATCGTTTGTCTTTTACCTTTCTGTTTTTAAAAATAATTAGTACCTGTTCTTTGTTTTCTTTACTGTTATTTTATATTTATCTTTCTTTGCACATGTATTAGTCCTGATGCCCAATATTTTCCAGTTATCTCTATTCTCTCTCTTGCCTACCTTCCTTGTTTGTCTCCTTTTGCTTTTTTTATTTTTGTTTATTTTTCTTTCCATGCCCAAGGTTTCCCAGGTATCCATGTCCTCTGCTGATTCAGAATTTGGGGTAAGTAATCTACTCAAACACATTTCAAATACATTGTCTAACAAGAAAAGCCATGAACTGCAGATATGATACAAGATAGCTTCAAACCATAACTAGAGCTATTAAAGAAAGCTTTCCAGTCGGTCAACACAAATTGTGCCCAATTACATTAGGAAGAAAACAAGTACAGTATTTACATACCTTAACCTCAAAGAAATGAGATACCGTATTATTACAAACTAACACGCTTTTATGTGCAAAATGAGGTAATTAATTGGATGATATGTTTTGAACATCAAGCGTTCATCCTTAGATCCTGATCGCTTAGGCTTAATTAGTATACGATGTTAATGAATTACACTTAATCACAAATATAATAGGGCGTGCTGGAAGGTAATGTCTCCAAATTTTTTATTCTGTTCGCAATATTGGTTGAGGTATGACATGTCATGCACATTACTCAGTCGACTTTCCCTCATCGCTGACATAAGTTGCAACTCTCTGACACTAGAGGGATTCAAATTGTTGCATGTAACATGGCGGTGTGTAACGTTACTGCGTGAGAAACAGCATGCTGTAATCAAGTTTCTTACCACAGAAAACGTGCCTTCAATTGAAATCTGTAGTTGAATGAAAGCTGAGTATGGTCACTTTTGTGTCGATATCAGTAATGTGCGACGTTGGGTTGTTCGTGCTCGTAATTAAGGAAACGGTGGTGTAAACCTCAACGTGTGTGACAGAGTTTGGAGTGGACGACCGCATACGGCAAGCGAGACTCATCGGAATCAGGTTGATGAACTCATCAGAGCAAATCGTCTGATAAGAGAATAAGTCCAACTAAGTCCTCTCTTATGACTGTATCTCACCAAACATGAGGACTGTAAAATGACATAATAAATGAATGAAACACATGAATTAATAATAATAAGGGAATAGATATTTAAATACCATAGTCAGATCGTGTATTAGAAGTGATGGAATAGAAATTTGGATAGGTAAGTGTGGCATAACACGAGAGCATGTACTTTGTGTGATGGACAACACGTCTTTCTCCACGACCCTCTTTATTTCCGTCTTTCTATTGTTACACTCTCTCGTTGGCATAGATTAATATATATATATATATTTAGAATTTGGCCAATTATAGACCGCTTTGAACCTAAGACTACGGTACATTGTTTCATTTTTTTCTTTTCTTCCCAAAACTTCTTCATACGTTGGCTGATGGCCTGCCTCTGTTCCGTTGATAACACTCTCCGTGGTTGATGTGGAACTTGCAGAATCGAAAAATCTGCAGTAGTGATCAGTCGCCGGAATTCCACCCTATTAGAAATGATGTTGTTTGTGATCTTCAGTTTTTGCAGATCACACCGTATCTCTTCCAGCCATCTAGTGGTGTTTTTTAATTTGGAGATGTAGTCAAAAATTTTCTTAGTTAGCCTGCTGCTATCCATTCTATGAAGGTGACCATAAAATTGTAGTCTCCGTCTTTTAATTGAGTCTGTAATTTTTTCCACATTTCGGTAAAGTTCTTAATTTTTTCTCTTCATCCAAATATCTTTATTCTTTTGGGGACCCAAAATTTTCCTAAGTATTTTCCTTTCTTTCTTTTCCAGTTCCTCTTGTTCACCTCTTTTGTTCAACGTTAAACATTCTGATCCGTATAATACCTCTGGTTTAATTACAGTTGTGTAATGCCTGATTTTTGCCTGGAATGAAATTGATCGTTTGTTGTGTCTATGTTGGGTGAGTTTATAGGCATTTTCCATCTTTCTGAATCTCTCCTTGCAGGATGTGTTATCAAGTCCATTTGACTGGATCCATTCTCCGAAATATTTAAATTTATCAACTCTTTGAATCTGTCCATGTTGAGTTGTTAGATATTTTTCTCCATTGTGTCTGTGTTCAATATATTTGGTTTTTTCATACGAAATCTGAAGACCAGTTTTTATTGCTATTTCATGTAGGGTTTCAACCATTATTTGTGCTTGAAATCTGTTTTCTGAAATGATTGCTATGTCATCAGCCAAGGCAAGACATTTCACCTCAAATCTTCCTTTTCCTTGCCCCAAATGGACCCCTTCAATGTTTCTTTCGCATAATTTAAGTTCCCATTCCTTCATGATTTTGTTTAATATCAAATTAAATAGAAGTGGTGAAAGCCCATCACCTTATCTAACTCCGGTTTTGATTTGGAAGGGTTCTGAAATGTCGTTTAGAAATTTAACTCTTGAGGTTGTATTTGTTAGTGTTTGTTCAACCAGTTGTCTGGTATTTTTATCTATCCCTAATTCTGCTAGCGTTAGGAATACAGACTGTCTGTCTATTGAATCATAAGCCTTTCTGAAATCAATGAAAGATACAACTGTGTTGAGGTTACGTATTGTTCTGATTCTAAGGATTGTTTTGAGATTGAAAATTTGCTCTGGACAAGATCTCCCTTTTCTAAATCCGGCTTGGTATTCGCCGATAGTATGTTCTGCTTGTTCTTCCAGATTGTGTAGCAATGCTTTAGAAAGAACTTTGTATGCGATTGGCTGTAAGGAAATACCCCTATAATTGTTGGGGTTTGTCTTATCTACTTTCTTGTGCAAGGGATGGATTATTGCCTGTTTCCAATCATTTGGAATTGTTCCTTTTTCCCAACATTCCTTGATAACTTTGTCTAAAGCTTCAGCTGCAAATTTACCACCGAGTTTCAACATTTCAGTTAGTATCCCATCCTCACCAGGTGCCTTATTATTTTTAAGATTGTCAATATATTGTTCTATTTGTTGGATAGTTGGTGGTTCTGACGGAGGGTTCTCTTTTTGTGGTGATGTAAACTGTAGTCTTTCTAAAGGTTCTTCGCAATTAAGAAGTTCCTCAAAGTATTTAGCTAGTAACTCGCAGTTGTCTTTATTATTGGTGACCAGTCTACCAGTTGAATCCTTGAAATGGAGGTTCATTGGTTTGTATCCTTGGATCTCCTCTCGAAATACTTTGTAGAATTGTCTGGTGTTGTTCTTTTTAAAATCTATATCTATCTCTTCCAATCGCTTCTTATCATAATTACGTTTCTCTATCCTGATGATTTTGGATGTTAGCTTTCTGATCTCTACAAAATTAATCCAGTCATCTTCTCGTTTCCTGGAATTCCATAACTGCCAAGCCGCTAATCTACGTTCGATCGCTGCATCACATGTTGTATTCCACCATCGGTGTTTCCTTTTCCTTGGAGGCTGTCCCAATTCTTTGGCTGATTCTATCATTACATCTCTGATCTCTTCCCAGTTACTCTTATCTTTAGTATGCAGTTCATTGATAAATTCAGTCTTATTTTCTGATAAAACTTTTGTGTCTATTTTAGGAATTTTAGGAATTTTTGGCTTGGATTTATTTGGTTGGAATTTAGTTTTGATCTCGGACAAAAAATGGTCAGAGTCAATATTTAATCCTCTCCTTACTCTAACATTCAGGATTTCTCTAAAGTTCTGTTTTGTAATTGCTACATGATCCAATTGATATGAACCTAAATGTGGATTTGGAGAGCACCATGTTTTCTTTCTCCTCGGTAATTTCCTAAAAAAGGTTGACATTAATTTAAGATCAAATAGTCGGCAGAAACTTATGAGTCTCTCTCCATTTCTGTTAGTGCGGTTGTGAGCTGGGAAGTCACCCACTATGTTTCTAAATTTTCTCTCTCTTCCAATCTGTGCATTAAAGTCACCAACTAAGATTTTAACGTGATGATAAGGTATCTTTGATGATTCATGTTCCAACATTTCCCAAAACTCTTCAACATTTACTGGATTTTTCTTATTGTCCTCATTGGTGGGAGCATGAGCATTGATTATAGTATAGCCTTTGTTTCCTGATCGAAATGAGAGAAGTGAAATTCGTTCTGATGAAGATGTAAAATTTGTTATTGATTCTGTTAAGTTTTGTTTAATCATAAAAGCTGTTCCAAGTATAGTACTGTTTTGTTTTGATGCCAGCTTTCCCTTTGTAAATTCTATATCCCTCAGACTCAAAAGCATCTTCGTCGGTGTATCGAGTTTCTTGTAAAGCAAGAATGAGGATATTACGTCTATTCAGCACATCTGTCAGTTGTTTCAGTTTACCAGTTTTCATGAGCATATTGATGTTCAGTGTGCCTAGCAGATGTTTTTGCTTAGGTTTTATGCGTGAAGTTCTAGGAAGCTCCGACTCTTCCTCACATGATGTTTTGGGCTCTCCAGACTCCGCAGGCCCAGTTGCATCACAGTTTTTTGTGATGGAGGATTGTTTACCTCCTGGAGTATATTTTCCGTTGTGGTTTACCATCATGTCTTAAGTTGAGATTATTTTGGAAGGAGGTTTACTCCCCTTCGATGTTACATCTGTGATCGAATCGCCAGATGGATCATAATAGGCCGCCCAATATGGGAACAGACGCCTTTGATAACCGCCCCTAACATGGAGAACAGATGTTATCGGGTGAATGCTGATATCTGTTTAGTTAAAACAGATACCTTTTGCTCTATTTATCCCGAGCACTGGGATGCCTCTTCCGCCATCTATGCTGTACCAAAGGCTACCTTCTCCACCACAGTTGTCGTTGAGGACTTTACCGTAACCCTGGTAAGGGGCCCTTACAAGGGACTACCAGCCGGGCCAGCTGGACCAAGGTTTTTTAAAGAGGTGTTACTCCTCTATCACTCCCCTTTGGTCCTGACTTATGACAGGCAGAGCCTGGCTTCCCAGACATTGGGCCCAGGTTGGTAGGGTTGGCATAGATTAATATTAAGCTACCAGACTAGACATATGCTACTGGTTGATAGGCCGTGGTGCTTCGTAATCCATGACATCCTCCCCACCCTGGTCTATCCAGAGGGATGACCAGCTGCACTGGACGAGTTATTATAGTCCCCTTTGAGTCCTTGAGTATTGCAGTTCTTGTCACTCCATCTCTCCCAGCTCGGAGCTCTGCTATGCGGACCTTCCTCCACATGTGGCGGGGTTGGCTGTCTTCTTGCAGAAGCGCTACGTCTCCAACTCGCAGTTGCGGAATGTTGCCTCGAGGATGACGGACTTCATGAAAGCTCCTCAGCTCCATGAGGTATTCCTTTGTCCAACGCTTCCAGAAGTCATCAGTGATCTTTTGTTGTGCAGTAAACTCCTTTGTCAGGTTAGTTCTTAACGTTGGTTCTGGTCCAGTTGGTAGGGTAGTTAGTCTTTGTCCGGTCAAGAAGTGGGCGGGGGTCAGAGCTTCTGCTCCGCCTTCATTTTGAGTGATGGGTCGTGAGTTGATGGCGGCTTCAATATTCACTAGGATGGTATTTAGTAGGGGTCGACGGTGCACCGATTTTTCGGTTACGGCACGGTATAAAGAAAATTACAGACCTCGGTTCGAGGCGATAAAAATCTCGGTAAAATGTTCGGTACAAGAGACATAAATACCGTAATTTAAGGAAACCATTTTTTTAGACATCCAAAGTATTGTTCTTTATCATCAATGTTTTACTTCAATCGTTAGTTAAATACTGGAGCACAATAACTCTTCTGATAAATATAATTTTAAATTATGGACTTAAGTGTTCCAGTGTGAGCCTAATGTCTATTTAATGTATGCATCAATTGGCTTACTCCACACTAAAAGGGCAAGTTTGAGAGTTAATGGAACATTGTATGAGATTATTAGCTGTACATTTTTTCTGTATTTTAAATAAATATTGTGCTATTTGGCAAATATTTGGTTTACTTATAATCATTAGAAGTCATGTGTTACTTTTTTTGTTAATGGTTTTCAAATTACTCTAGTTTAGCGTGTGAAAATCAGCCGAGCTGTACCGAACCAATTTTGTACCGAGAACCGATGTACAATTTTTTTTACCGAACCGAACCGTACCGAACCCAAATTTTCAGTACCAAAGACCCCTAGTATTTAGCCTTTCCTCGGTTGTCAATGCCTTGCCTAACACCTTCCTTAGGCATCGTTTTGTAGTGCTAACCATCCTCTCCCACCATCCTCCCCACCAAGCCGCCCGTGGAGCAATGAATCGCCATTTGATGGAATGCTGTGCTAGGTACTGATGGACGGACGATTCGGTGAGGTGTTGCCATAGTGAAGACAATTCTTTGTTAGTAGCGTGGAATGTCTTGGCGTTATCCGTATAGATTATGTGTGGCAACCCTCGTCTTCCTGCAAACCTTTGTAATGCGAGGAGAAATGTTTCAGTAGTCATATCTGAACATAATTCCAGGTGCAAGGCCCTTGTAGATGCACACGTGAAGAGAGCAATGTAGCATTTCTTCGATTCTCTCCCCACCTTGATATATAAAGGCCCTGCGAAGTCAATGCCAGTCACTTCGAAGGGTTGCAAGGGCTTCACACGATCGGCTGTCAAGGGTGCTTCAGTAGCCTGGCCAAAAGGGTTGTGTGCCATTTTACAAGGCAGACAAGTGCGCAGAACTTTATTTATGGTTTGCCTGGCTCGAAGAATCCAATATTCTGATCGTAGCTCTGACAGTACTATCCGTACACTTAAGTGATGGAGCCTGATGTGGGTCTGCCTTATTAGAAGTCGCGTGAAAGTGTGGGACCCATCCAAAAGCACTGGATGCTTTTCTGTCTGCGTCAGATCTGCATTTTGAAGTCGACCACCAAGTCGAATCAGGTCATCTTGAATATATGGATTGAATCTTGCAATCTTGGACATACTGGGAAGTGGAAGGTTTTTCTTCAAGGCTGTGAGTTCCAGACCGAAGCACACTTCTTGAACCTGACGAATCCAGTAAAGTCGGGCATCATTTAGTTCCTTTTCTGTCAGATACTTGGAGTATCGTACTCTTTCCTTGATCGCTCTGACAAACCGTAAAACCCAGCAAGTAACATTTATCAGTTTCCAATATGAGCTGAACCTTAATACATCTAATATGGGTTCAGTGGCAGTGATCAAAAACACATTAGGCATCTTTCTGATTTCTGGTAGTGTTAGGTGTTCCGTTGTTATGTCAGGTGGCCAGGTATCGCTCTGAGTAAGCCAGTGGGGACCACACCACCACGTGTCTAAAGATGGTAGCTGGTCTGCGTCTACTCCTCGCGTGAGATAATCTGCAGGGTTTTGGTCTCCGGGACAGTGTCGCCACTGGCTGGGAGTTGTGTGGCTAATTATCTCTGTTACACGATTGGCAACGAAAGTCTTCCACTTATTTGGGTCGTTTTTTATCCATCCCAACGTCACTGTAGAGTCGCTCCACAGGGTAGCCCTATTGAGATCAAAACCAGTTTCCTCACAAAAGTAGCGCAGGAGGCGCGTGCCTATAAGTGCAGCTAGCAGCTCTAATCTTGGAAGCGTGACTTTCTTCACTGTTTTTGCTGCAAACTATGCGAGCGGAGGTGGTATAGTCCCGTGTTGATTTCATGTAAATAACTGCTCCGTATGCCCTCTCAGAGGCATCGCAGAATACGTGCACATGTGATTCGTGACTTGTTTTCCCTATCCCGATCCATCTGGGAATGTGTACAGAAGACAATAAGTGAAGTTTGGTAAGCCAAGAGTGCCAATTCTTAGCTATATCTGGAGGTAGTAATTCGTCCCAGGTCAATCCTCTTAGCCAGGTATCCTGAAATATTAATTTGGCAACAATTCCCACTGGTGCGAAAAGTCCAAGTGGATAGTAGAACTGGGCGGTGGCACGAAGAATGTTCTTCTTGGTTCCTGGTTTATGTATGAGATCGTTAGGAATCTTCTCCTTGTTAGTGAAGAGACAATCTTCAACTGTATTCCAGTCTACTCCTAGAACGCTCGTCACTCTTCTTTCCTCCAGATGTTCCTTGCGCTTTAACGCTTTTAACGGTTCCGAGTTTGTCGCTCACTTGGAAAGTGAGAGTTTAATTGGCTGCAAAAGTGCGGTGAGTTCCTGATATATGGCAATTACTTTTGTGTCATCATCTACACTTGCAATGAAGTCATCCATAAACATAGATTTGTCCACTAACTCTGATGCAGCTGCATATCTGTCCTGATTCAGTGTGACGGTTTCCCTTATAGTGGCCGACAGAAGGAATGGACTAGACATCAATCCAAAAGGTAGGCGTTTAAAACGATAGGATATCAACTTGTTTGATGTGTCATAAATCCCGTCCTCCCTCTGCTCGACACAATACCATAGAAATCTCGTAAAATCTCTATCCTCTTCGTTGAGTGTCAATTGTAAGAATGCTTGCTCGCCGTCGCATACAATTGCTTTGGAGTGTTTTCTAAATCTTAACAGTGTCCCTAGAATTTCTGGTAACAAGTTAGGACCCATTTCTAGCACGTCATTTAGTGATGGAGATTTCGTGAGAGGATGCGTCGAAAACGACTCTGTATTTTGTGCTACTCGCATTGGATTTCTTTACGATGTGGTGGGGTAGGTAATATACATCTCCAGAGTAGTCATTGTGAGGGGCAACCTCTACTTGATCTCTCCGTATATAATCTAACATGTGTTTATGGTAAATGGAGTTCACCTCATCATTCCCTTGTGGATTTTCATTTTCAATCCCTTGTAGTCTACCTTTTAATGATGAGAATCGCCTTTATGCTATTGTGAAGTTGGAAGAGAAGAGAACGCCCTCTTTCCTAGGCAACGAGACAACTCTCCTCCCATCCTCCTTACGGCAGGTGTTATGGAAATCTTGGAGAATAGCGCGATCCTTGGGTGACAGTGTTCGCCTTGATGTTCCTTAATGCCAATAACTTCTAACTCCCAAAACTGACGTAGACTGTCATCAGAGATTTCATTTACAGCAGAAGAAATGTGATGGACCATTATCTGGTTGACTGTGACGCCTGACCTATTTCCACTGAGAATATACCCAAAGATAGTAGGTAGGAGGACCAGTGATGATGACACTCTAATGGGTTCTCTTGTTGTAACTATCTGCCAGTAGGAATCAGCACCTATGAATGCCTCGATTGGAAGATCCGTGGCGTGGTCATCTCTCGGATCTGCTAGCTTTATCTTCCTTAACAATGCTAGCGGGGTTATGTCTTGAGGAGCGGTCGGCTGTGGGGTGTAGGTGCTGTGGCTTTCGAACGCTGTAATCGAGACTTGAGCTCTGGTTGAATAACCCGTCATGTCAAAGCAGACCTTCCTTCTAGTGTACTGAATATTTGAGGGTGATTTGAACGTGCTTATCTCTAGAGTCTTGCGCTCAGTGACATTAAGCTGTAGCGAGTCAATCAGAGAGTTGTGGATAAAGCTCGATTGACTTCCCGCGTCCAGGATACAACAGATTAATTTGTTTCGCCCTGTTGGCCCCTTGATCCATACACATGCCGTCTGTAGGTGAGTGAAATCGCACGTGGCGACCCCTATCTTGCCTACGGAGGTTCGCAAGTTGTTACCTTCAGAGCAGATTGACACGTGATGTGGCCCACGACATTTGTTGCAAGTCGTCTTCCCCTTCTTGAAACAGTTGGTTTTATTGTGCCCTCGGCGGAGACAAAGAAAGCATCGATTTGTTGTCTTTAATCTCTCAATCCTCGCCTGGGGGTCCCTCATCTGCTGGCAATCTTGACCCCAGTGACTTCGGTTTTCGCAATATACGCAGAACGGATCTATACCCCGTTTCTGTCTTTCCTTTTGTTTGTTGGTTTTCGTATTAACGTGAAGATTGGCTGCTGTGGGCACTGAAGTGGTAACCAACGGGGCATTCCCCGTATCTTTTGCGCATTGAGGGCTCCTTCAACTTCTTCGTTGTGGAACACCATCAGTTGGCTGGTGTCTCCTTCTTGTATGCCTAGTCTTTTAGCATGGATAAGCCAGCGGCGGCACATGTCTTCCGGAAAGGCTCTTAGTAACTTGGGTGCCAAGATTCGACCATATGCGTCGACGTCTTCTCCTAGTGATTTCAAAGCTTCGATACGGCGGTGATATTCAATGTAGGTTGCATTTAATACCTCAGGGGCTTCTGAGACTGCAACTTCGAGGTTTTCTAAGTAATCGAGATGAGATTGAATAATTCTATTCTTATCGCCATATCGTGCTGTCAGAATTTGTTTAATCTGCTCATAGGTACCTGCTGTTATGGATATCCCATCTACAAGACGTTTAGGTTCGCCTTCCAAATATCCGCGGAGAAACACATGTTTGTTAATGACGGATACTGAAGAATTTTTGCCAATGGAGCACTCAAACTGCTACCAAAATGCTGGCCATTCTTCTATATTCCCCGAGAATGACTGCAATTTGATAGTAGGAAGCTTTATATCCTGTGTAGTTGAGGGTCGAACGAGGTGCTAGGCGACTGAGTGGTTAAATTTGTCTCCCTCCCAGCACATATCTGTTCCATGAGGCCCGTGGCCTTTCTGATTGCCCGTTTGTTGTTGTCCAGATATTCTTCGCACGCTTCTATGTCGTTTTCGTATTCTGCGTCATCCAGTGAGTCTTGGATACTTTCATCTAGAGCATTTAGGGACGATAAGGTTTCCTGCAGACGCTCGTGGAAATCTTCAATTTCATCTAATTCCGTGGACTGACTAAAGGAATTAATTTTATTTATAAAACGCGTCGTGTTAGAACAGTAAGTCGCTCGTCTGTGTTTCAATTTCGTGAGCTGAGCCGTTGTATTGTCTTCCATGACGTCTACTGCTTATCCGACAGATGGCACTAGTGTGTGTTGTATTACTCCGTATTCCGTGCGCTCGTGTTGGGCATGCAGTTCTTATTCTCTGACAAAATGGAGGTCCTTTTATAGTGATAGTTTCCAGGTTATAACTAATTTAAAAGGAAATAATATTACCGTATATATGTATATCCAATCCTCTACTTGCATGCGAAACTGAGATAGTGTTCCTGGTTCCTGCAAACTCTCAAGTTTCTTGTGTTTCGGCACCAATTTTGTGTGATGGACAACACGTCTTTCTCCACGACCCTCTTTATTTCCGTCTTTCTATTGTTACACTCTCTCGTTAGCATAGATTAATATTAAGCTACCAGACTAGACATATGCTACTGGTTGATAGGCCGTGGTGATTCGTAATCCATTACACCATAGTCAGATCATGTATTAGAAGTGATGGAATAGAAATTTGGATAGGTAAGTGTGGCATAACACGAGAGCATGTACAGGTCATCCTTGCAGAACTGAAGTACAGAAAACTATGTGCACTGTGGGTGCCTCGAATGTTCACTCCTGACACGAAACACAGGTGATTGGAAATCTGTCAACAATTGCTTTTGCGCTTTGAGCGTGAGGGTGATTGGTTCCTTAACAACATCGTGACAGGTGATGAAAGCTGGGTTCACCATTATGACCCCGAATCCATGAGGGCATCAATGGAGTTCTGCCCCAAATGATCACCAACGTCAAAAAAGTTCAAGACCATGCCATCAGCAGGCAAAGTCATGCTCATAGTATTCTGGGATGTTCAAGGTGTGGTACATTTGGAATTCAAGCCGAATGGCACCACCATAAACTCTGTACGGTACTGCGAGACCCTCAAGAAACTGAAAGCACGAATTCGACGAGTGTGTCCACACATGCAGCACCATCTCCTTCAGCATGACAATGCAAAACCTCAAGTGTTGACGCCTCAAAAAAAATCCTCACCCCTTGCAGAGTTTTTAAGAAAAAAGAAATCATTGGTCATGGTCAAAACACCTTGCCCTTCCAGATCGTCTCCGTTTTCACAACTTTTGTCCACCCCTCAACATAAAGCTCAACTCAAAAACATTTTAATAAAATATTATGGATCCACACTGGAACCCTATTTCACCAATCTATTTATTGGAAACACAGATACAACGTATGGTGTTCGCTATGAGAATGATAGTTTTAAAATTGGTGATTCATCGATTAAATTTGCTAGTACTAGCGACATTTGCAACAATCACACCCCGCCCCATCTGTCTTTCATCTGTTTCCAAAACTTAAAGAACACCTTCGAGGAGTTCACTTTGATAGTTATGAAGTAGTGCAAGCAGAGGTGCGGTTGTGGCTCCATCGACAAAGTTAAACATTCTTCAGTGACGATATCAACAAACTGGTTTCTGTTTGGGAGAAATGTGTTCGTCTCCAGGGTGACTATGTTGAGAAGTGAAGAATAAAGATGTAGAATGTTAATACAGTTTGTTTCATTTAAAAAGCTTTAAGGATTTTCCCATAAAAAATTCGGAGGCATTATTTTCAGCACGCCCATGCATATATACAATGTTTAGATTACATAAGTCCGTAAAAACTTGTGTAATGCGTCAAACTTATTAACTGACAGTATAGTTCACTGAATTTCTTGTTTTATATATCACTAATTCGAATATTAGGGTCAAAGATTTTTGTTAACAAAATTTAATTTTATTACGCAATTAACATAAACAATTTAAGTGTCTTTATTATTGACTTATCTTTTCATATTTACAAAAGGAAGCTTGTAGTTTAACGTGACCGTTAATCTCGAGATCATGAGCCACGGGACCTCCTTTTTACGTGGAATCCGAACCACAGGACATGGCATTTCACTTCGAAAATCTCACATGCAATGACCTTTCATATTTACAGAATTTGGTCTAAAGGGGACCCAATAATGTATAGACGATTAAATTTTTTTTTGAGAATGAATTGGTTTGAACATTTTGGATTTTAAAATCAAATGTATTTGTTTTTATTGAATTTTAGGACATCTCATCTCATATTTTTATGTTTATTTGTATGACTTGCACTATACAGTGTATAATTGAAATATTGCTATGACTGATGAAGGTTCATGATAAACCGAAACATGTACCGTTGAATGGTAACGTAAGTTCTTGTGTTTAATTTTTTTTTTATTGGAAAGTGGATGAATTTATAACAATTGTTAATAATTCAATACGAAAAATTAAAAATGACAATAGTCAAAGATTATGTTTTCTTTGGTTCGCCAATGCTATTTACAGGAGGCCATGACTAGAATTGCGTATTTTGCGGAATGTATCAGTCATCAGTTGTTGACACACGATCACAAATGGAACTTGGAAAGTTGGAGTCCTTCCAAAGCACTACTAGAAACAAGATTACAAAGCTGCCGCAGCTCAAAGAATATGTGCAGTGGTAGGACAAGGTGTCGTTAGTGAGCGTGCGGCACAATGATGGTTCCAACGTTTCAGCACTGGAGAAGAAAACTCTACAGATTTACCGCATTCTGGAAGATCTAAATTATGGGATATTGAGAATACACACAGATGATTGGAAGAAAATCCTCAAAAACATACTCATAAGCTCGGGGAAAACTTGTGCATCAAAAGATACCATATGTCGTCAGATTAAGAAACTTTGAAAATCAAGCAGAAGCTGTAACCTCATGGATGATAGATTTATCAGGAGAATTGTCACATGTGATGAAAAATTGGTTTATTACCGCAACGGTGACGCCTCAAAACAGTGGCTCAGTCCCCATCAACCTGCCAAAGTCATCGTTAAAAAGGAACGGTTTGGGCCCAAAGTGATGGTGTTTCCGGTGGAATTTTGAAGGAGTGATTCACTGAAAGTTTGTTCCTAACGGGCGTGCTGTCAATGCGAATCTTTATTATCAACAACTAGAGCGAGTTCATGAAATTTTGAGACGGAGATACCCAGCGTTAGTTAACCGAAATAGAGTTTTCTTGCAGCAGGACAATGCGAGACCTTACTGCACGAACAACCATGACAAAAATTCAGGAATTGGGACAAGTCGAATTGCTACCACATCCAGCATACAGCCCTGATCTTAAGCCTACAGATTACCATTCTTTTTTATGCATGGCCTATTTCTTGCGTGGAAGAAATTTTAAAAGCATTGAAGCTGTGGAAGTGGGTCTCGATGAATTCTTCGCATCAAAACCCAGAGACTGGTACCATCGCGGGATAAACCTCGCTGAAAGCTGGCTCAAGACCATAGTATCTGATGGTCTCTAATTTCTTGTCAGAAAACATTCCAAATAAAATTTTCTTTAAAAAAACTACATTACTTATGAGACATCCCCTGTTTATTATTTTAAATTTTTATATTCTTTGAGTGGTTTTTTTTAGTCTCTATACACTAATCATCATCATTTTTTTGTTTTCCAGCCTAAGCTGGGTTGGAGCAATATGACAGCCCTCCACTTAACCCTACTGAACTCCACTCCAGGTTCCATTCTCTCAAACTGTCTTTCACTAAGTCCATCCACCGTATAGGCGTAATATCACTAATAACAATAAATATTCTTCAATCTAGCAAGCATAAAAATTAAACAAGAATTTGCAGGCAAAAAAGCTTCTTGAAGTGGGATTTGAGCCACCCAAAATTCGTTATGTGAACTAGGCCACCATCACACTTTAAAGTGGTATCTATGTAACGTCATGTATAAGCTTTAGATATAGTTTGTAATGTCGCCGAGCATTTGCCTTTGATAATTTTGTATGAAATCTGTAAATCTCTGCTGTTATTAAGAGGTTTATGTAGGTACCTGAAATAGACATTCTTACACCATTCCATCACTGGGGCAATGGGTACCACCATGAGGTTGAAAGTGGAACTTCACTCTTTCATTACTTTGCTTGCCCAGTAGAAATGACCTTGGTGAAATGAATATTCGCATTTATTTAAAATATATATATATATTTTCCTTTCATTTGTTCAACACAATGTAATCCCAATTATTGGGACTCCGGTTGGGTTGGTTTCTCAGTTTAGGGGATGCGACAACGCGGTCATGTAGCCCCTTGTACTTTGGGTGTGTGTAGAATCTGTCTGATAACCGGTGTTAATTATTGTGATGGCTGTATTAGTGTGTGTATCTGTTATTTAATTTAAGTACGGACTGCAACTTAGAATTTTTCA
This sequence comes from Meconema thalassinum, assembly GCA_946902985.2. Classification (NCBI taxonomy): domain Eukaryota; kingdom Metazoa; phylum Arthropoda; class Insecta; order Orthoptera; family Tettigoniidae; genus Meconema; species Meconema thalassinum. The sequence continues at coordinate 171,617,208 of OX336396.1, forward strand.
AATAGTTCCTACTTTTACCGCCAAACGCCACCGTCAACGACTACTGGGCCTAGTTCAGAACTTAGCTACTAGACGCCACCGCAGTCGGCTCTTGGCAACGAACGTAGAAACCTAAGAGCGTTGTTTACATTCTTAACCTATCCAATTTAGCTTCACACTGGTATAGTGGAAGGTTCTTTAACATGCCATAAATCTATGACATGGGACCGCCAGCTTTACTTCCCCTCCGAAGGAAGGCATACTGAGGGATTTTTAACGCTCTTAAAATATCCGACGGCTTCGGCCTGGTTTGAATCCGCTCTCTTGGGCATAGAAGATCAGCATGCTACCAACTACGCCACCGAAGCCGCCCTATTGGGACTTCCAAAAATAAAATTTAAAAAGTTAAATGCGATTAAAAGATATTTATATTATATTTGTTTTGGACTACAGAAGAGAGAGAAAACTAAGGGATGACATTTTTTGCTCATCAAGCAAGCATTATCAGATCCAAATATATATACAAGACAAAATAGCTTTACAAACACTACCAAACCTACAGAGGTGTGCAAATTATTAGACTCGACACCAGTTTCACAAAATTACATTTGTACTTTTCACGGCTTAATGCACTAAATATGTTTGCATGGCTGTGAAATTACTTCAAATGTTTAACCAAGAGTCTTAACCCTCTTAGTGCCACGCGCCGATCAGATCGGCTCTCACTGCTCGCGCCAAAAGTGCCAAAGCCGATTGAATCAACGCGCTGTTTATCTTATATTTGTAGATTTCTGTAGGCATATGTCCGTGATTATTTCATACTGTTGGAAAGGTGAGGTTCCAAGCTCGCCTGTGAGGTGTGTACTTTTTTTCCTTCGAAGTCCGTTACGCGATAGGTTTGAGTTTGTATTCACGCCTTACCTTAGCGCTCCCCCAATCACGCACATTCCCGCCAAAAGTGCGGTGCAGTTGTTTTCTTGTTGAAGTTTTCTGCCTACAGATGTATCTAAGAACTTTATACTGCTGGAAACTTAGTGTTTCTTTGAATTTGACTCTTAGGTGTCCTTAATTTAGACTCAAAATTGATTTAAAAAAAAAAATACCTCCATTAAAAAGGTTTAGATGCAGTATTTACTTTTACGAACATAATGTATGAAGGAATGAGGTATTGGTTATAAAAAAAGCAAAAATAATGATTCTATCGTTGAAAATGTGGTAGTTATGATTTATTTTTTTTCGAATAGTCTGCATAATCAATGAAAATGGCTTGGCATTCTTGGCTAGTATTTCGGGAAATGGCTTGGCACTAAGAGGGTTAATTATATTTTCTTTTAAGAAACTTAAAATAAAATGATATTTTAGAATTTCCACTAACAGGAGCTTTGCTACTACAAAATGCTACACGTTTTGTTTTGATTACTTCACTCTACGTTTCGTGTGAATTTAGAGCTGAGGGTTTTGGAGGCATTTTACTGATGATCCGCTCTTGAACTATTCAAAGATTCATGAACTACGGATTGAAATTCCAAAGTCAATGAAAAAATAGAAAACTGGCCAAGCTCAGGTATCCTTCGGAACACCCAATTCTGATAGTTTCCAGACACAATTCCTTATGGGAAAAAGTGTAAGTCTAGGCAAGGGAGAAAACATTACTAAGTTGGGTTACAAAAGATGCCAGCTGATGGTCAATAAAATGATTTATATAAAAAATTGTGACTAATTTAAATTCTTTATTTAATTCTAATAATTTGCACACCTCTGTACGATAACACCCACTAACAGGCATTGCCCTCCAAAAACAAATATCCTGTCAAAAACTCAGAAAGTGTGGCAACTATTACTGGTAAAATACTAAAGCATTAAGCATCCGAAATGAGAACTATTTGTATATGGTACCTACTGAGAAATTACAATCCCATCAACAAACAGTCTTACTCCACCAATAATCTATGAAGGTGTAGCTAGTATTGCTGTTATATGCTTAAGCAATAAGCCCTAAACTACTGTAGAATTGTAAATTGATTCAGAAATGATCTAAGAGTACTCTGCGGAGATGATGGTAATAAGTTAGTACTGCAGCATACAAAAACAATGTTTGTCTACTAATATAATGTTTTGAAAGATCTGATTTGGGGACTTATCTGAAATTGTGGAATGTCTACAAACTGCTCTGAAAAAGTTTTCAAGATGTTTTGAAAGATCTGATATGGAGACTTATCTGAAATTGTGGAATGTCTACAAGCTGCTCTGAAAAAGGTTTCAATATCAATTGCTTTTATAAAAGGTCCTAAAATTACAAGTATTAGCGACTTTACATACAGTTTTTACTTTACATCAGAAAGTAGTAGTCAGAACAGTATACCCCCCGTGGCTCATGATCTCAAGATTAACGGTCACGTTAAACTACAAGCTTCCTTTTTCAGAACAGTATATTTAGGCATTATTCATCATCATCATCATCATTATGAACCGGATCCAGTTTCCCGGGTGCGGTGTAGGCAGTATTATTAACAGAAATAATGAAATTAATACAGAAATTAACAACAGATTAAGTAAAGGTACATCATTTTATCATCAAGTTCGACAGCTGTAATGGGATGTTGAAGTACCACAAAGAACAAAATTACATTACTGGTATATGAACAATATTTTATCCCAATTGTAACGTATGTCCTAGAAACAACAGTTACTAACAAGAGTCTAAAGTAAGATTGAAGCGACTGAAATTAAATTCTTGAGGCCATCTATCCAGAAGACTAGAAGAGATAGAACCCAAAACTTAAAATTCTGGCAAGAACTAAATATAGAGGAACCATTAGTACAGCAAAATACAGAGGTTGACATTATGATGGTTTTTGCCATGTGCGAAAGATGGAGTTGCAAAAAGGGAGATAGTGAGAGAATTTGACAGTAATAGTCTTGTTTGAAAGACCAAAGGAGAGATGGATGGACCAAATCAGAAATGACATGTGTGACATTGGATTGGATGTGACAGAAGTACTGGAGCAGGAATGTGGAAGGTTAGACAGGAGTGGATTGTTTAGCACACCCGGTGACTGGAATTGGACACGGATGATATTGATGACCTTGGTGTTTATCCCCTTAGTAGTATCAGTTAATTATGACCACTTCCATAGAAATCATATCTTTCAGTGGCGAGTTACATCAGCTCACTTTAGGGAAATTCAGATGCACCAACTATAATTTATGAAAATTGAGCTAGAGAATTCTTTGGCAGAAAATTGACATTTTAGAAGTGTTTATCACACAATATTTTCCAGAAAACTGTCAATTATGCACAAAATATTAAAATATGCTTTTAGAATAGGCATACACATCATTATAAAAGCAACATTTAATAGAATTCAACCCCTTTAATTCATTCATCTCCATATTTGGAAGACAAGTAGGTCGAAACTCTATTGAAACCCCACCATCTGTTGGCTTTGAAATGGCTTTCCATGGTTTACTCGGGCAAGTGCCAGGACAGTATATTCTAATAGGCCCCAGTCCTCCTAAATCCCTGCACAGTTTCATTCATCTTCATCCATATCTCATTAACTGCCCTAATAAGGTTGGTGTCAGGAAGGGCGTCTGGCCATAAAAACACATTGCCACATTGAAACTCATCTCACTTTTTTCCCAATCCTGTAGAAACAAGATAAAAGAGTAGAAATACATTCTTGGTAATTGGTTGGACTAAACTATTTTCTGTTTGTTATTCCAGGAGCCTATTGATTTGTGGCGCAATGTGAGAGGCCACAATCTGTTAGACTTACTCTATCAGGATCTGAAGAGGTGGAACTTAACCTTTCAAAGCTATGTTCAGTTAAGTCGTCTCAATATTCAGACACAAGACACAAATAAATCAGTGCAGATGTTTGAGAGATCTATACAAAATAACAGGTGAGTGCTCAACTCCAAAATCCCACAAAAATCTCAATACCAGAAAGTGTAAATATTTTAGTTTGTTTTTTTACCTTAATGTTCATGTCTTGAAGTGTTAGATCGACAGCCTTTATTTTTTGCCTCAATATCATAAAATTCTGGAAGTTTCAAAAGAGCTCTCTGTTTTACCCTCAGCAGAAATTTATAATTGTTCCCCATGTCCAATATCTTGGATAAGGAAATGGATCGTTTGTCTCCATATCTGCCTCTCCCCAATTCTCTCTCCTTTTTTTTTTTTCCAATGTCATCCTGAAAGTTTGCCATTTTCTTCCTCAGATCTTCTTCAATTTGTTCTCTCGATTGTTTCCTAGGTCAACCTCTTGGTCTTTTCCCTCTAACCGCAATAGCTAAAAGGGATGTAAAACCAATAGTATTATTATTCTTTTCCCTCTAACCTTCAGTTCTAGGATTGACTTTCAATTCAGATTTGAAAGATGCTAAAATTGTCCAGTTTGTCATTCAATTTTGCCAGCATTCCACCCTTGTCTACTATTGGGCTCATCAGTTAATATGGTAAACACTGGTTAGTACACGCTGTGAAGACCACTGCAAGATTCTTAATGAACCACAAGGAGTGCCAGTGTACTAAGAGAGACTTAGCTCTCTTTTTATCACACATTGCCTTCCTGGCAGATCCGGGCAGATGATCTATGTTTCCGAAGTAACAGATTATTTTATACTCGGATTGAACTGTTCAATATCAATTCAAATCTCAAAGAAACTGAAATTGTCATTCCACACCAACTAATGAGCCAAATAGTGCACTGGGGTAAAACCCTGGCAAAATTGATTGAGATATAAAAAATAAATTTATTAGAGCACAAAATATGCAATTGAATTAAACATTACTTTTCCCGAAAATCAACCGAACATCACAGAAAGAAAACAGAAATTTGACTGGACATTTACAGCACAGACGCGACGACCACCAATAAGTGGAAAGAAGACAACTACGAATTAAGACACATAACAACCAGATTAGCTGGGCACGGATTTCACCCCAAGCTATGCTCCACGAAGACGCACCTCTCGCCGAACGAGATATCTAGACAATTCAATTTTCTTTGAGATTTGACTCAATATTGATCATCCCAATGGGAGTATAAAATAATCGGTTTCTCTGGAAACATAGACTATACATTCAGGTTTCTCGTTCCACCCATTCTTTCAATGTGTCCAAACTACCGGTACTTCTTCAGTTTTTATTGCTCTGCTCTCGCTCCCTCTTTGCATATTCCTAATCTTTCATGTCGTCGGAATTTTAAGAGCGTCAAAATCCTCCCTTTGGAGGGGAACTAAAGCTGGCAGCCCATGTCATAGATTTATGGCATGAAAAGGAACCTACCACTACAATTGGTAGTGTGTAGCTAAATTTGCAGGTTATTTGGTTAGAAACGCTCTGTCAAGTTCCAACGTTCGCCGCTAGGGTTAGTGAAGTGACATCTGGTAGCCAAAGTTGGATCTACTTGTAATTGAACTTGTTTGGGAGCCCATGGGCATTCAATTAAAAATACCCTGCTATGACCATTGGCTGCAATTTAAAATATTGTTACGTGCCACCCCCCTAGTGGCACTTTTGTTAACTGGATTACGGTGGGTTGAAGCACAACACAGATTGTTCCTTTAAAGAAATAATTAACTTTATTGCGGCCAGAAAGATACACTACTCATCAGCAAATACAAGCAATTAGAACCTTACTCCAGTTTCCTCAAGTATCTTCCATATGGAGAGCTCTTGCCCCCTTTCACTTGTCAACAAACCACAGAAGTTAATCCGCCCTAATGAGTCCGGTGGCCTTGACAGAAACTACCTGCTCCTCTTCCTTATGTACACAAATTACAGTTACTTACGATAACCTGCTACACGCTGCTTCGCTGTTCACGAGCTGGGAAACAATGTCACTGGATTTCGTAACTCGCACGGCACTTCACCACAATACCTCTGTCGCTCAGTGAAATCACACTCACTCAAAACACAGGCAGTCCCCTGTATGCTTCTCACTCCCTCGCTGTCAAGAGAAACGGCTTCACTAGGGGTTTCGCAAGTCACCACACTTCTGTCGCTCAGGATAAACGCTCGCACTAGCTCGTAAAACACACACATGCTGCTTGACAGGTCGCTCTTATATAGCAGGCCGGTGACTCAATAAATGCTTCTAGACCCATCCAGGGTTCACGGCTTCTCGAGGTTTCCATCACTAGGTGGGTCACGAATATTCTAGACCATCCCTTTGTCCTAGTAGTCCTGTTGCATAAGGCGCACGCAATACACCGAGGCAGAGCACAGCCCAGCCCGGGGGCAGTTGTGACTCATGCGGCGAGCGATGAAACAAACTCACAGCCGTAACACCACCCCCTTCCTAAAAGGCTGATCGTCCCGATCAATCATTGGTCCGTCTGTGTCCCTCCGTAGGCTGCCAGGCGATCTCGATGCACGATCTTCATCTTCGCCCTCGGGCTCCGCTGGATCCTGTAGACGACATCGTTGATCCGTTTCACGACTCGGTACGGGCCCTCCCAGGACTTCTTCAGTTTGGGTGACAGGCCTTTCTTCCGTAATGGGTTGAAGAGCCAGACCAGGTCGTCCTCGTGGAATCTGCCGGCATCCGTCCGTTGGTCGTATCGGGTCTTCATTCGGTCGGTCTCGATCCGCAGTTTCCTCCTCGCGAACGTGTGCACGTCCTCCAGTTGGTCGACCAGTTCTTGACAATACTGGCTTACCGGAACCGGATCATTCCCAGGTCGGCCGAAGGCAAGATCGACAGGTAGACGGAGTTCCCTCCCAAACATGGCCCGGGCAGGTGTGCACCCGGTGGCTTCATGCACGACGGTGCGGTAGGCCAGGAGAAATAGTGGAAGATGTTTGTCCCAATCCCTCTGGTGCTCGCTGACGACTATTCGGAGATGGTTCTCGATGGTGCGATTGAATTGCTCTACCGTCCCGTCGGACTGAGGGTGTAGCGGCGGCGTCCTTGTCTTCCGAATTCCCAGCAGCTGGCATAGGTTCTGGAACACCTGCGACTCGTAGTTCCTCCCTTGGTCGGAGTGCAGCTCCAGAGGTACTCCGTACCGGCTGACGAATTCCTTCACCAGGGTCTCTGCGATCGTCGCGGCTTCTTGGTTAGGGAGCGCATACGCCTCCGACCATTTGGTGAAGTAGTCGCTGACGACCAATATGTAGAGGTTCCCTGCCTCGCTCAACGGGAATGGCCCAGCAACATCGATGGCCACTCTCTCCATGGGGCCGCCCATGTTGTAGGTCTTCAGTGGACACCATCGTCTTCGTCCTGGGACCTTGCTGGCTGCGCAATTGTGGCACCTCGCGCAGTGGCTCTCCACGTCTGTTCGGCATCCAATCCAGTAAAACCGCTCTCTCAGCTTCTCCAGGGTCTTCTTTATCCTTAGGTGTCCACCAGATGATCCTCCATGGACTTCCTTCAGGACTTCCTCCGTCATAGCCTTTGGTACGACGACTTGTTCCCGAGATGTCTTCCCGTCGGTGCTCTCCCAGGTCCGGCAGATGAGGCCATCCCTTACAATCAGCGAGTCCCACTGCGCCCAGTAGGACTTGAACTTTGGACTGCAGTCGCTCACAATGTTCCACCCGGGTCTGGGAACACAGGCCCTCTTCCATTCGGCTATCAGTCCCAGGTCATCATCTTCTGCTTGTGCCCGCGTGAAAGATTCGCGGCTCCAGCTCCCATGAAGTTCCACGGTAGTCCTTCGGCACTGTATCCCGGTGTTCTCCTCTCTTCTGGTACAGAAGGTGAAGTCTTTGGGGCACGGTCTTCGTGGCAGGGCGTCGGCGTTAGAATGCAGTTGGCCTTTCCTGTGCTGGATCTCAAAGTTGTACTGTTGAAGCCTCTCTATCCACCGCGCGAGTTGACCCTCGGGCTGTTTGAAGTTCAGGAGCCACCGCAGGGATGCATGGTCGGTCCTGATGAGAAATTCTTGCCTGTACAGGTACTTGTGGAAGTGTTCGATGGTTTTCACGATGGCGAGCAGTTCCTTCCTGGTGACGCAGTAGTTCCTCTCTGGCTTTGACAAGGCTTTGCTGAAGTTGGCCACTACTCTCTCCTCGCCGTCAACTATTTGCGACAGGATTCCCCCTATACCAAAGTCGCTGGCATCGGCATCGACGATGAACCTTGTTCCAGGTCTGGGGTAGGCCAGAATAGGTGCGGTGCACAGAGCCTGCTTGAGTTGTTCGAATGCACTGTGGCATTCTGCTGTCCACGTGAAGAGTTGGTCCTTCTCAGTCAGTCGATGTAAAGGTTTGGCGATGTCGGCGAATCCTCTCACGAAGCGACGGTAATAAGTGCAGAGTCCCAGGAAGCTTCGTAGTTGGGACTTGTCCTTCGGAACTGGCCACTCCCTCACAGCTGCGGTCTTCTCTGGGTCGGTGCAAACCCCTTCCCCGGAGACGATATGCCCAAGGTAGTGGACCTGCTTCTGGAAGAGCTGACACTTCTTGGGGCTCAACTTCAGCTGGGCAGCCCGTAGCTTCATCAAGATCTCCTTCAGGTTGCTGTAGTGCTCCTCGAAGCTTCTTCCCAGAACGATGACGTCGTCTAGGTAGACCAGGCAGGTCTTCCAGTGTAGTCCCCTCAGAATGGACTCCATTAGCCTTTCGAAGGTCGCAGGGGCGTTGCACCGACTGAATGGCATGACGGTGAACTGCCAGAGCTTCTGCCCACAGAGAACGCAGTTTTCTCGCGGTCCTTAGGGTGGATCTCCACCTGCCAGTAGCCACTCTTCAAATCCAAGGTGGAGAACCATCTTGACCCTGATATGGTGTCCAGGGTGTCGTCGATCCGGGGTAGAGGATAGCTGTCCTTCTTCGTGACGTCATTCACCCGCCTGTAGTCCAAGCAGAACCTGGTGGAACCGTCCTTCTTCTTCACTAGCACGACCGGAGAACTCCAAGGACTATGTGATGGCTCGATCACTCCTTGCTCCTTCATCTCTTCTACCATCCGATCGACTTCGGCTTGCTTGGCGAGCGGGACACGTCGGAATGGGGCCCTAATCGATGCGCTGTCCCCAACGTCGATTCTGTGCTGGACCAAGCTTGTCCTGCCGAAATCTTTGCTCCCCACGGAGAAGACATCCTGGAATTCGTGTAGCAGGTCCCGAAGTTGGCGTGATTGTTCCTCGTCTAAATGGTCCTGGGTGTTGTTTCTAAAGCCTACCCGGCGTTCTCAGATTCTTTTTATCATAATTAAACAGTTTTAAGTGCAAGAGATTTTATTATAGCCTACATGCTTCCATCATGGATTACAAAGAATAATACTCTTTCAAAGAATACATATAAAGAGTACTAACAAAAAAAACAAAGGATAGCTGTTGCATCAAGGAACATACTTACAAAATGATATCCCGATATCCAACATACTCCCACCTTCGAGTCAAGACTAAATTCTCAACGACTCGAACTAAAACAACAATTCAGAACACAGTACATGAATAACAATATTAACAAAAAATAACAATCAGTCAATCAATCACAATCACTTTTGGAATCTAGCTGGCAGCTGTACTTTTCGTCCACAACTAGTTTGCACAAGTCCAACTACCTCCTCACTATCTTCCACACTCTTTTGGACAGTTGTCTCAGTTCCACCACTCTTGACAAGTTCATTGCCTGTTTGAATCTCCCTTGCACAGATTTCCAAAGGATATAGTCTTTGAACTGGTCGAAAGAGGACCCCTGAAGCTGTCTTCAATTTCACCAAGCGAACTTCTCCGTCGCGTCCTGGAATAAGCTGTTCCACCACAGCTAAAGGCCAATCGATTCGCTTCTGGTTGTCGGCTCCAACAAGAACAACTTCTCCCAGTAACAACTTGCGACTCTTCTTTTGAGCAGCTAAGGCCAACTGGCCTAGATACTCATTCCTAAATCGTTGTCGAAAGCTGTCTCTTAACCTCTGACGATTTCTGCTCCTTCTATTAAGGTTGTCAGAATCCATCACATCACAGTCTGGTACCCCCATTTCTTTGGTATCTAACAGAAACATATTAGGTGTGATAGGGGCTAAGTCGGTACTATCGTCTGACACATATGTCAGCGGTCTAGAGTTCATCACAACTTCGCAGTCACATACGACTGTCTCCAACTCCTCATAGGTCAGTGAAGCTTTACCAAGAGTTTTCCTTAACAGTTGCTTCAGGAGCCTTATCAGGCGCTCCCACCATCCTCCCCACCATGCTGCTGTGGGAGGATTGAATCGCCAGTCAATCTGATGAACAGTGCTATATTTTGAAATCTTGTCCCAGTCTAGCTGACTGAAGGCATTGTTTGTCCCAACAAAATTTCCACCATTGTCTGTATATACAATTGAAGGTCTACCCCGCCGAGCCACAAATCTTCTGAAAGTTCGTAGAAATGAATCCATGGACAACGATGAGGTCAACTCCAGGTGAACTGCGCGGTAAACTGCACACGTATATAGACATATCCATACTTTGTGATTGTCTCTTAAATACAAAGGCCCTGCTAAATCGATACCTGTGGTCTCGAAAGCAACTGCATCCCGCACTCGTGGTTCAGGCAGAGCTGGTGTATTTGCGGATATACCTCTCGCCTCATACCTCCGACAGATAATGCAATTAGTCAAAATGGCTCGAATAGCTTTCCTTCCCTTTAGAATCCAGAATTTTTCCCTCAAATGGCTTAGGAGACCTTGCACTCCTACGTGGCAAGATTTGACATGTGCTCCGAGCACTAGCTTCTCAACTACAGGATGTTTGGAAGGTAACACTGCTGGCATCCTGAAGTACTCCAAATCACTTCTTTCGGTGATCCTCGTCTTCAATCGAATGACTCCATCGACATCCATAAAGGGGCACAACGTAGAAAGTTTCTCATCTGTGACTCCCCTAAAAGTCTCCCTTTGCACCAATCGTATGAGATACTTCTCTGCTACGTTGAATTCCTTCTGTTGTAGCTCACTTTGACCCGCTACACATTTCTTTCTACATGAATTACTGAACCGCAGTATCCAACCAATGACCCTTACAACTTTCTCATAATCATTGGAGAAATTGTAGAACTGACCCACATCGCTCTCGTTGCATAGAAGTGCCGAGGTGATAGCTTTCCTACTCTCCAGCCTTACCATTTCTTCATCTGGTTCTGGTGCTTCTGAAGGCCACTCTTCCTGTGGCAGCTTCAGCCATGGTGGCCCCTCCCACCATTTAGACTCCAGCAATTGTTCAGCAGAGCATCCACGACTAGGAAGATCAGCAGGATTCATATTGCCTGGTACGTGCCTCCAAGCTTCCTTCGCTGTCAGACGCTTGATCTCTTGAACCCTGTTCCATACAAAGACTCCCCAATGATCTTCCCGCTGTATCCATGTGAGGACAGTAGTCGAGTCAGTCCAGAAGAAGAAATCTGGATGTAGTTCTTCAAATTCTCTCTTCAAAGATGCCATTAACCTAGCTCCAATGGTTGCAGCTAACAATTCTAGCCTTGGAATAGTCATTCCTTTGAGCGGTGACACTCTAGACTTTGCCTGTATCAGCTGTACATGTACACAAGAATTGTATTCCAAGCGTAAGAACACTGTTGCGGCATATGCAAGCTTACTGGCATCACAAAAGGTATGAACCGAGCACCTTATTACACTATCGCTAACTCCCATGACACAGCGTGGTATCTTCACATCTTCAAGAGCAGGAAGTTCTTGTAACCATAATAAGAATGCATTTCTCACAATATCTGGAACGTCTTCATCCCATCCCCCTTTCATGGCCCAACACTGCTGTAACAAAAGCTTTGGACATAGCGAAACAGGGCACGTGAAGCCAATAGGATCAAACACTCTCTGTGCTATTGACAATATAGTTCTTCGAGTGATGGCCTTAATGTCCATAGGCTTGTAGCCACTCACAGCTAGAGTATCGAATTTTCTGTCCCAAATAAGGCCTAGAACAGGAGTAGCTGTCTTATTTTCTAGGTTAGAATCTGAATATTCCCAACCTCTCAAGTCAAATTTAGCTTCTGCCAGTATGCTTATTGCTTCTTCTTGAAAACGGTGCAAGTCCTCAGTAGATTGTAAACTGGTTACACAGTTATCCACGTAAAAACTCTTTTTTAGCTTCTCGATGGTAGCTATGGAATACCTCCCATTTCCCATACGTTCAAGACGTTTCAAATGTAAATTGATCACTGCACCTAACAAGAACGGGCTGCTAGTCACTCCAAACACAACACGTGTATGGCGGAATATTTTCAACTCTCCCTCAATGTCAACCCACAAAAACCTGAGGAAGTCCCGGTCCTCTTCACATAAGCTGATTTGCAAGAATGCTTTCTTGATGTCTGCTATTACTCCAATTTGGTGGAGCCTAAAACGAAGAAGTAATGTAGGTATAATTTCAATTAGATTAATGCCCTTCTCTAAACACTGGTTCAGCGATGGAGAGCCACGCTCTCTAGACGAAGCATCGAAAACAGGTCGAACTCTCGTTGTACTGTTTTCTTTAAAAATGGGTCGATGAGGTAAATAGTGGCCTTCATCCCACTGTGACACAGGTACTTCTTCAATGATTCCTTCTTGTGTCCAGTCCTTCAGAACTTCATCATATATTTCTTTGGAATCACTTTCTTTCAGCTTCTTGATGGTGTGTTCCATTCTTCTTTTCCCCAAATTGAAATTTCTTGGAACTGGTGGGTGTCCTTCAATCCATGGCAACCTCACTTCATAGCGTCCCTCTTCATTTGTCCTAACAGTATCCATAAAGTAATCATGTGTTGCCTGTTCCCTCTCTTCTCTATTCTTCCTTTCACCTGGATCTTGAATACCGAGTGCATCCAGCTCCCAAAGTTTGCTTACAGATTCGGTATGAACAAGCATTGAAAGTGCTGTCATAGAATTGGAAGATTTGGGCCCCTTTATCTTTCCTGTGACAATCCATCCCAGATAAGTCTCAATTGCAACAAGCCCACATTGTAAAATCTCCCTTCTGCCAGTGAGAAGTTTTCCATATATATCTGCTCCCACCAAAACTTCAACTGGTTTATCTTCATCGAAGAGCTGTATACCTTTTTCAGTAGTTTCAGTCAACCATGGCCCAGGCTCAATGACAGGGATGCGAGAACAAATGTTTTCTTCATCCAGTGCTTCGAAATTACAAGCATAGGTCCCCTTGAGACTTTTTAACCTAACCTTGTAACAAAGATGTGGTTTTGGATTAGACACCTTACCCCCAAACAAACCATGGATCAGTGTCTCTTTACCGATGGGCTCATATCCCATACACTGAGCAGTGTCCTTCCTAATATACGAACGTTGCGAGCCTGGGTCCATGAGGACACGGACTTGTTTTTCTTGCTCTCCTCTAATGTTCACCATGAGTGTTTGTAAAAATACCTGACTACAGTTCACATTTGATAGAGAATTCTCAACCGTTCCCCCTTCTTTTGGAGTTTGCTGCCTGTGACTTCTGGGACACATAACTGGGACATGCTTACCCTCACAAATAATACATTTTAACAGTGTTTTACATTTTCTACTAATGTGACCAATCTTAAGACAAGAAAAGCAACAGTTCCTTCTTTTTAAAATGTTCTTCTTGTCATCCAGCTCCATTTTCTGGGCCTTAAAACAAGCATCGCTTGAGTGATTACCTTCACAAAAAACGCACACTTTTTGGTTTGGCTTAAAATTGACAAGGCCAGCTGCAGTTGGAACATTAGTACCGGTGTTATGACGGTTTGATTCTGCTCCTAATGTTTTCATGCTACCCTTGGAGTAGTTTCCTATCTTGAAGCCTTGGACTGCCATACAAATTCGCTCCTCATTTTCAACCTCGCATTTCAAGAAATTCATGAGGCTATCAAGTCTGGTTTTACCATCAGTTTGAGCCGAACTGGTGTTGTAGCTTCTCTGCCAAGCTCTCAAAACTTCTTCAGTGAGACATGACTCAACAAGTGGAAATAGCATTGCAGCATATTTATCTGTAGCTACTCCTAAAGTTTCCAAAGCCCTTAACTGTGTCTCGATTTTATCATATAGGGAGGAAAGACTGACTTGATTATGCTTCGAATTCATCGCTAGAGTCAGTTTGAGCAATTCCCTGACATAGAACTCTACCAAAATGTCTTCACGACCAAACCTAGCTTTCAAGCATTCAATAGCCTTGCTATAGTTACTGCCTGTAGGGGGAAAACTTTCCACCACTTCCCTAGCTCTAGTGTTTGGCTCCATAGCTTGTAACAAATACTGAAATTTGTCAGAATCATCTATGTCAGAATCGTCATTAATTTTCTTAAATTGACCCCAAAAGGTTAACCAGTCCTTGATTTCCCCTCCAAATTTATTTAACTCAAGAACAGGTAGTTTAAATTTTCTCTTGGTTATGTTTGACATAGACATACTATCATCAACAGGGTTTAGGCTCCTTTGCAAGTAAATACTTATTCTTTTGTACTTGCCTGAGTATTCATCAGCGGTCTGTACCTCTGTATCCAAATCCTGCGATTTGGCAGCCGTATTTTGCAGTAGCAAATCCAAAATTTCTGCATCCAAACGCGCCATCTCCTCGAATTTCTCGCGTAGTAATTCCAGATCCGCCATAACCTCCACATCATCTTGCTTTTCTGTGTTCACTCTTGAGTTTCTTCTTTCTTCCAAGTTGTTATACACGCGAGTAAATGCCGCCCGCACTACCGTACGTTTCTTTTTCAATGTATCCATGACCAATTGACCACGTGTTCACAAACTGGATAAAACACTTCCCGATATATGTTGCTCTAATATGCAACCCACAATTTAACAAAATAATCCTGTCACGGTCGCCATATGTTGTTTCTAAAGCCTACCCGGCGTTCTCAGATTCTTTTTATCATAATTAAACAGTTTTAAGTGCAAGAGATTTTATTATAGCCTACATGCTTCCATCATGGATTATAAAGAATAATACTCTTTCAAAGAATACATACAAAGAGTACTAACAAAAAAAACAAAGGATAGCTGTTGCATCAAGGAACATACTTACAAAATGATATCCCGATATCCAACACTGGGATCCTTGGTACAGCTTCTGTAGTTCTTCTGGCAGGGCGCGTCTTCTTCGGTTGTTCGTCTGCAGGTCTCCGTCCGTAATGTCTGTGATGCGGGCAATCCAGGTAACGGGCTCACAGACTCCTAGGTTGGTGTCCCGGTGAACCGTAATATCGTAGTCGTTCAGGTTGGACGGGCGGACATACGGCCGAGACGTCGTGTTGATGAGAGTCTTGGCAACTAGCAATCCTTTTGTCTGGATGTTCTCATATTTTGGCTCGATGACAGCCGCCACTCCCTCAGCTGTTCTGTCGACAATTACGGCAGCGCTGACTTCCGTCCTGGCGGGAACGATGACGTCCTCTCTCAGCCTTGTGCGGCGACGGCCTCGTGTGCTGGTTGCAAAGCAAGTTCCTCACTTCCGAAGTGCAGAGTGTTGGTACTCAGATTCAAGATGATGATGTTGTTCTGGTCCAGGAAGTCCAGTCCGATGATCACTTCATTTGATACGTCAGCCACAAGCACTGGATGCTTGATCGCCCGTCGACCAATGACGAACTCCAGTGATGCTTCGCCATGTACCGGTGCGGTCTCTCCGGTCGCGATTATTAGCTGGAGGTTCCTTTGTGTGGGTTGCACTCTCCACTTCGGGATCACGGTGGGACTGACGATGGTCCTCGATGCTCCCGTGTCAATTAGCATGGGCCAGCTCTCTCCGTTGACGACTCCGTCGACCATCAGGCTGCTATTATCCCTCCGTAAATGCGTCACACGAACTTGGACTGCCGGGGCTTGACGACTGTCACAAGCCAACCTTTGCCCCCCAAGGCTGGCTAATACTCGTTTCCCTGAGCCGCGCGGTTTTCAGACGACTGATTTCCAGTCGGATACCTTGGCGGCGGCGATCACCGCAGTCCTTGCTCAGGTGGCCTTTCTTACCGCAGGCCCAGCAGGTCGGTAGTCCTCTTCCGGGCCGCCTCTCCAGTTGTCTTCCGGCTGTGTCGTTGCTGGTAGTGCCGCGACTATCGAAGAAACGGCTTAGCGCCTCCATCAATTCGTCGGCCAGGGGCTTGGTCTCGTTGGTTTTTGCTGGTTCGTCGACGTCCACTTGACGCACCCGCGCGTGCATTCTAGATGCCTGTTTTGCCGTCTCGAATTCAAGTGCGTGGCTCAGCGCATCTGCTAGGGTCTTATTGCGCGTGAGTCGCAGCGCCTGTTGAGTGTCCGAGTCCCGTAGCCCGTCGGTGAAGGTCTGCGTCGCAATCTGTTCCAGAAAGTCGGCCGGCGCTGTTGGATAGGCGAGCCTTACGAGGCGTGCGATGTCCATCTCGAACTCCTGCAGGGTTTCCGCGTTCTTCTGTACCCGGGTCCGGAGTTGCATCTGGTAGGCCTGCTGAAGATGGCTATCTCCATATCGGGACTCCATATGGGCGATCAGTGAAGCGTAGTCCTGGGATCCAGTCGGGATGGCCTGAAGGACGTTAAGGGCATCACCTCTCAGCGCTACAATGAGAGCTGTAGCCTTTTCTGTGTTGTTCCAGTTATTTATGGAACAGGCCGCCTCGAACTGACTTAAGTAGGTGCTCCACGGGACCTTTCTGTCGAAGGTTGGGGGCGTAACGGTGGGCAGGCGTTGGCGCAGCTCGGCAACTTCCTCTTGTCGAGCGTTGAATTTCTCTTCCACCCCCGTCAGTGGGCGTTGGTGCAGCTCGGAAACTTCCTTTTGTAAGGCGTTTAATTTTTCCTCCACCCCCATCAGCGAGTGTTGGCGCAGCTCGGCAACTTCCACTTGTAAGGCGTCGAACTTCGCTAATTTCGTCATCAGACACTCTTCCAGATTTCAGCGGTCTAGCTGTATGCCT
Organism: Meconema thalassinum; assembly: GCA_946902985.2. Taxonomy (NCBI): domain Eukaryota; kingdom Metazoa; phylum Arthropoda; class Insecta; order Orthoptera; family Tettigoniidae; genus Meconema; species Meconema thalassinum. Next base: position 171,634,006 of record OX336396.1, read on the forward strand.
CTCACCAAGGCGGTCCGGGTTCGATTCCCGGTCAATGCATGTGAGATTTTCGAAGTGAAATGCCATGTCCTGTGGTTCGGATTCCACGTAAAAAGGAGGTCCCGTGGCTCATGATCTCAAGATTAACGGTCACGTTAAACTACAAGCTTCCTTTTTTTTCTTCCAGATTTTTCTGGCCATCCAGAAATTTGGCGGTTAGGTCCTCTGCTAACTTATTCTGGCCGTCCTCCATCTTCTTCTGGCTGTCCTCCATCTTGGCTTCCATGCCACTTAACTTTTCTAGCAATGCTGCAAATTGCGCTTCCATTTTAGATGTTTGTCTTGTAAGGGGCATGCACTCACAGGAAAATTAAAAAAATGACCTGCTCGGGTTTGAAACCAGGACCGTCAGGTGTTGTGCTTGTGTTTGAGTTCGTAATCCGGCTTCTGACACCAGTTGTTACGTGCCACCCCCCCTAGTGGCACTTTTGTTAACTGGATTTCGGTGGGTTGAAGCACAACACAGATTGTTCCTTTAAAGAAATAATTAACTTTATTGGGGCCAGAAAGATACACTACTCATCAGCAAATACAAGCAATTAGAACCTTACTCCAGTTTCCTCAAGTATCTTCCTTATGGAGAGCTCTTGCCCCCTTTCACTTGTCAACAAACCCCAGAAGTTAATCCGCCCTAATGAGTTCGGTGGCCTTGACAGAAACTACCTGCTCCTCTTCCTTATGTACACAAATTACAGTTACTTACGATAACCTGCTACACGCTGCTTCGCTGTTCACGAGCTGGGAAACAATGTCACTGGATTTCGTAACTCGCACGGCACTTCACCACAATACCTCTGTCGCTCAGTGAAATCACACTCACTCAAAACACAGGCAGTCCCCTGTATGCTTCTCACTCCCTCGCTGTCAAGAGAAACGGCTTCACTAGGGGTTTCGCAAGTCACCACACTTCTGTCGCTCAGGATAAACGCTCGCACTAGCTCGTAAAACACACACACGCTGCTTGACAGGTCGCTCTTATATAGCAGGCCGGTGACTCAGTAAATGCTTCTAGACCCATCCAGGGTTCACGGCTTCTCGAGGTTTCCATCACTGGGTGGGTCACGAATATTCTGGACCATCCCTTTGTCCTAGTAGTCCTGTTGCATAAGGCGCACGCAATACACCGAGGCAGAGCACAGCCCAGCCCGGGGGCAGTTGTGACTCATGCGGCGAGCGATGAAACAAGCTCACAGCCGTAACAATATAATCTTTCATGTATGACAGTATTTCATATTTGGTCCCATCTTACCTTGACTAACATACAGTATAAATGGGCCGTTTCTTCCTAGCTGATGCAATCTACGTGTGCAGTGGTGTATTCGTGCACAGCGAGCCTGCATCCAGTGCACATGAAGTGCACAATGTCTCCTTATTCAGGGCTTACACATATTGAGTCCATTCTCAGTATCCTTCTCAAGTGTGGACCGTGCATATAACATGGTAATGTGTGAGCGCCAAGAATAGACGCTGACAAAATGCTGGGCGGGTGAGCTGGAAGACTGTCGAGGAGATGTTGCGTGTTATTACTTAGACTTGCTTTAAAATTCTCACACGCCTATGACCCTCCATGAATGGCCAGACACGTATACTTTTCTCTGTTTCAGTTGTTTGGATGGAAGCGGTTCTTGTAAATGACTTCCGCGCATTGCTTTGGAGCTTCCTTAGTCCATACCAGTCTTCTCACACTCTTCTAACTATGCCTTGTGTCATTTTTCCATCTTTAGATATCACAAAGCAAAGCTACTGAAACGTTGCTAGACCTACCACCTCTAGTGATTCCCCTTGGATTGTTTTACCACCTCTTCCACTGCTTGATCTTACTGTAAGAACAACAGACTGACTGGCCATATTAATACCAGTAATTCAAATTGCCTTGAAGTCAAATGCCTCCCTTCATTAGAACAAGTGTAATATTCTTGTGTTTTCTTTTAGGTTCTGTTTTGTGGAAATGGCTCACAATAGCAACCTTCTCTCTGGGCCTGAATATACTGTTCTATGTAGGTGGTACGACTGGATCCATGACAACATGAACATCGAACTGGACCTTATAGGTTTGATTAAAATCTTTATTATTTTATCTCTGAGTAGATACAGGGTTATATTTTTATATATCAGCACCGATGCACAGGGAATTTCCACTCGACCGTCGCCCGTTCATCAGCCGACTGCGCCACATACAGTACTTCTTTCAAAATTTGCATCATTGATCTATATATAAATGGGCCGTTTCTTCCTAGCTGATACAATCTACGTGCGCAATGGTGTATTAATGCTCAGCGAGCCTGCGCCCAGTGCACATGAAGTGCACGGCGGTCGGCCGATGCACGGGCAACAGCCAAGTGAAAAATTCCTGCGCGCGACGGTGGTGATATACACTAGTGTCCTTGTTAACCCTTTGGGGTCCTATGTCGGACCTAGTCCGACACAACTTTAAGGTTATATATTTCGTATGCTGGAGCAAAAATGGTGCCGAACTTTACACAGTATACAGCCTAGGCCTTTCTCTGGTACCTACTGCCATCTGCTGTTTAATTTCTTGAAGCTGAATTGTATTTTCTTTGGAGATAGTTACTCACTGCCACAGCTGTGTTTACTTTTGTTAACAACATGGCGTCCACAAGCCGCATGGAGCCCGATGATATTTACGAACAGTTATGTGACAGTGGCGATGATGATGATGATGATTTGTTTACGGATTCTGATAGTGACATTAGTATTCCCGAATGTGAGAATGATATATTGAGAGAGGAGGAGGAAATTGAGGTGGAAGTTAGTGATGAAAGCGGTGATGTAGGATGTGACGAATGGAAAGTTTATGAAGAAGGTGACCGGTTTTGTAGTGAAAAGCCTGAAGTGGTGGAGGAAATTGTATTTCTGGGTGTTAGAGGTTGCTTTGTTGAACAATTTTCACCTATATAATTTGCAACGAAAGTCAGAAAATAAACCCAAAGTGAAACATAAGTCTTTCAGGGACCAAGTTATCATGGGGCTTGTTGGGGACGTTAGGAACAAAAATGCCCGTAAACGCTGCCGACGGAGCAGCTGTGACGAAGAATTTCGACTGAACGGGTTGCTACACATCATAGATGCTCGTGAGGACAAGAAAACCAAGGACTGTGCCGTGTGTCCCGACAGGAAGGTGAAAGGTGGCAGAAAGGAGACATAATTTTATTGTGAGACCTGTCCAGGGAACCCAGGACTACACCCTAACAAATGCTTCCAGAAGTACCATACTTGGAAAAAATATCGCTGATAATGTAGTTAACTTGACTGATAATAAATACATTTGCTGTTCATATTTTTAATGTAAATATTCAGCTCTTTACTTATGAGAGTATTTCCTTCCCATACATGCCCAATGTTAAATTGGACCTGTGCAGGATGCAGGCGGGAAATCAATTGGACCCCAAAGGGTTAAACTAACTTTTCAAGCTTTATCTCTCTTACATTGTAAATAATGTTCAAATATTACGTTATATAAGGTGCTGAAAATGGTGTCCTCCTGCAGCTAAACAGGGATTGTATCGAGAAAACACATTTTGATTAACACGATTAAGTTCGGACACTGAAATGTTTCTCACTTCGTATGTTGTATTTTTCAACATTCCACGCGAGCAGATTCGTACTTAAAATAACGTTTTAAAACAAAAATGCGCTGCTTTGAAGTTAACTGTCTAACCATCTTAAGCGAGAGAATGTACCGGTACACTGAGTGTGATAGTGGGATGACTGTGTGGTGACCGATGCAGCTGACAAGACGAGTGCGCATAGAGATAACGAGGGGAATTACATGAGCCGCGGTTGGCCGAAGCACGGGCAACAGCTAAGTGGGAAATCCCTGAGCGCGACGGTGCTTATATACACTAGTGTCCAAAAGTTAAGCACAATCACTAAACGAGGCCATACCGCCTGATAGGTATGTCAGACGCATTGCTGAACAAACGGAAGCTGAATCACACACCATATGTCACACAACTTGTCCAAGAAAACAGTGTCAGAAAGGTTCTGATTGCTAAGGTACACCTTTGACAACAACTAACAAAACTTGGCAATGTCTTCCACAACAAAATATGCTGTTAATAGGGTGTTTGGTTACTCCTAACGGCCACACATGCTTCTCTCTATTATATGGTCCAAGAGCTCTTGTGGCAGTCGATCCCATTCCTCCGAAAGGGAAATGCGAAGGTCTTCGAGGGTTCTTGGTGGAGGCTGACGGGATGCAATTCGCCTCCCCAATACACGTTCTATAGGACTCAGATCCGCAGACCTTGCAGGTCAGTCCATGCGATAAATGTCTTTCCCAGCCAGAAATTAATTCAGCAGAGCGATGTGGTCGGGCATTATCATCCATTAAGAGAAAGTCGGGACGAACCGCACCTCTGAAGAGTCGAACATGTGGTCTCAGTACCTCATCCCTGTATCTCCGAGTGTTCACAGTGTTCCTCGGACCACCCATGAAGATGTGCAGGTCCGTACGGCCATTCAACTTGATGCCGCCCCACACCATGATGCCACCACCACTACCACCATACTGGTCCCGTTCAACGATGTTTCTGTGGTTGTATCGGCTACCCGGTTCTCTGCAAATTAATGTGTGACGGGAATCGTTCTGCAAACTGAAGCGGGATTCATCTGTGAAGATCACATGCCTCCATTCATTCATGGTCCAGTTTCGACGACTCGACAGTAACCACCCCACAGCAGGACTGTATCTGGCCTTAACCGCCTGACTAAATCGGAGTGCACCTGCAAGACAATTGTCGGCGGAGCTTGCAGCCGTCTCGGGTTGCCGTTTCCCGGCAAACTGTGTACCGGGGGCTCAGAACAGCGGGGCTGTTTGCCAGACGTCCAGGGGTGTGCGTCCCGCTCACTCCAGCGCAGAAACGGGCCCGTTTACTGTCGACTAACATCTCCTGTGCCTCGAAATCGTCTCCAAAGCCTGGAAATGACACATTGTGGCACATTCAAGGATACGGCGACTTCGGTCTGTGTCTGGCCTGCTTCCAGGCAGCCGAGTATTCTACCCTGCAAAATGGCGTCGTTTTGCCATTAAGTTGTCACGTTCACCACGAGGCTACACTCCGCACACTATAACAGGGCAAACACGACTGAGGGAATATGGGGCGCAGGTACTGGCTGTGTTTACCTTGCGGTTACACCGCCAGTCTAAGCGGTGAACACAGAGCGAACACTTAAGGTTGGTAGGTGCATATGTCGTGCGATTTGTGGTATATTCCCTGCTTATTCATAACTTATGCTTAACTTTTGGACACTAGTGTAGAATCCAGAGTGCTGGAAGGTTCAAATATGACCCAAATTGAACACTTCCTCTAAGATGATTTACATCTTTCGAATTTTTTTTCTTACGAAGTACCTGATATAGTTTCCAATTATATTAACTTACTCTATTCTTCTTCTTCTTCTTCTACTTCCGGATTGGCTTACTGGGGACTACATTTCAACCGATGAGTGGATTTTTGCCTAGTATTGGCGCATCTTTTTCCGGTATATTTCTTTTCTTCCCACTGACCAGGGGCTGCCTTTCTTTAGAACAGGGGTGTCAAACTCAATTTTGCAGAGGGCCATATATTAAATTTAGAATGTGTAGGCGAGCCAGATTCAAATAAAAAAAAAATGTACTGAATTATTATAACATTTTATTTACTTAATTATGGGTAGTATATAATATACGGTTGTTAAAAATCATATCAAAGTTACAAAAGAGGGTGATTATTTTGAGCTCGAGGATCCAGATACCTGACTTCTCTTGTTTTTGACAAGCTCATTGATGTCAGGTATCATATTCATTGTAATTATTTTAAGAATTGATTGGAGATGTTCATTCGTAAGTCTTGTGCGATGTTTGTTCTTATTTATTTTCATGACGGAAAACATCTGCTCACATAAATAGGTGCTACCAAACATGTACAGAATGCGTGCTGCATGCTTTTTTAATTGCGGGTAGTTATCCAAACTCTTGAAATATTGTGTATAAAATGTAAGAGCGTAAACCTCTTTAAATTTTTCTTTCAAAATACTGTCTGATTGAAGATCTATTAACTCCATTTGCAAATGAACTGGTGCCTGTGAAGCTTCAAAATTGAATGGATTGTTGAAAATTGGGAATTCCATTTCATTCATTTTGTGGAAGTCTTCAAAACGATTGTTGAATTCCGTGATCAGATTTTGCAGAAGTTGAGAATATTGATCCAATTTATTTTGGTTCACCGTGCCAAATGATTTTAAATGAAGGAAATGATCCAAAGTTTGATTTTTTACCTGATTTTCCCACAGCCTCAACTTTGTTTCAAAGGCTTGAATACATGAATACATTTGAGTGACAATCAGATTTTTACCCTGTAACTTTACATTCAGATCAGTCAAGTGTTTATTCACATCTACTAAAAAGGCACAATCAACCCACCAGTCATTGTCATAATCAATTGGGTTGCCTTTTTCTAACATGAAAGCTTGAATAGGGTCACGTAATGCAAAAAAATCTTTCTAAAACTACTCCTCGACTGAGCCAACGAACTTCGGTGAAATAAGGGACATCAGTAAACTTTTCGTCCAAATCTTGTAAAAACTGCCTGAACTGTCGGTGATTTAGTCCTCTGCTCCTTATAAAATTTACTATTTTAATTATAGGTTGCATGACATGGTCCATTTTTAAATGTTTGGATGCCAATGATTCCTGATGAATTATACAGTGAAATCCCACAAAATTCCCTGATGTTTTCTGTTTTAACTTAGTTACATCGCCCGAATGTTTGCCAGCCATGGCAGGAGCGCCATCCGTAGTTGTGCTGCTAAGTATATTCCAGTCGAGTTCATATTCTGCTATCAAATGCTCAATTGCAGAATAAATATCATTTGCTCTTGTAGTACCTGTCAATGGGACGCACTTTAATAGTTCTTCAGTTATTTCAAAGTTACTGTTAATACCTCGTATAAAAACAGCAAGTTGAGCTGTATCCTCAATATCAGTGCTCTCGTCAACAGCCAGTGAAAAGTTTGTAAATTCCTTAATTTTCTCCTTCAGTTGAAGAACCGAATTTTGAGATAAATCATTTATTCTTGAAGCAACAGTGTTTCTTGACAGGGAAATATTTTAAATTATTGACTTTTGAAATGGAAATGAAACATCGGCCACTTTCAACATGCAGTCTCTAATGCAATAATAAAACTTGATTTCAGGGCATCTTCGCTCTCAGTATTATCTTTAGTAAACATCGATTGTTGACCTTGAAGTTTAGATTTTAAAGATGACAATGTGTCCATTCTTATTTTTTCAGTGTAACAATCGAATTTTGATTTATGATTCGTATCATAGTGTATCTTCAAGTTAAACTCCTTACAAACAGCAACTGTTTGATTGCAAATCTATGAAAAAATATGCAATTTCCCATTTAGACGGAAAATCTCTGCACTCACTATCAACTTTACGTTTTTGTGACATTATGCCAAAATCGTACCAATTATGGATATCGCATGCGCACGACACAAACAAATGCACAATACCTTCACAATCACTATGTCGCAGTACAACTAAATTAACTAAAATCTTTCTCCGACCGTATCGCTTCGATTACTCGACTCAACTGACTAACGTCGTGTCGACGCACTCCTTTTATATCAATAAGGAAGGTTCTAGTCTAGACTCGAAGAGCGTGGAAGATTCTAGCCTTCGTGGTATTTCTGCTTGTTGCTAAGAGATGGCGTTACTGTCTACCTCTCTCACTTGTCTAGGCATGCGCTGCCCTTGAAATTACTTATAAATGTTGTAGTGTGCGCATTTTAAAACTTCCGTAGAGGAATCGAGTGAAGTCATGATTCTTCTGTCTGTCACACATTGCGATCGCGGGCCGTATCTTTGACATCCCTGCTTTAGAGGCTTATCCTAGAAACCAAGGACTTCTTTTAGAATGTGTCTCACAGTTTGTCTGTCTTTTAGGTCTGTTGGTCTCAGTTCTTGGATGTCCTTCTCATTTTCAGTCAGCCAGCTTTATTAATGTTAATTATACAAATAAATAGACTACCAGTACTAATTTTGAAAAGAAAAAACTTGTGTATAAATTTCTTCTAATTAGCTCAGTGTTTTGCTATCATAGCCTCCCTTAATCAACCTGTGACATAAAATAATCTCACTACTATTGTACACCTGCTATAAAGGAACCTTGATACCGTTTTTACTCGAATACGACCCGCCCCCGAATAAGACCCGCACCCTGATTTTGAAGAACAAAATTAAAAAAAAAAAAAAAATACTCAAAATTATTTACTATCTTAACTAAATAAACAGAATAGCATTTATCCAAAATAGTTTCCAACAGTTTTGAAGTCGTCCTAAAATAAACACACATCGAACGATTAAAAATACAAATAAAAGTACACAAACACTTCATTCATCGTCATCAGAAGTACCAACTTAGGAACTTTTATCACCATCACTTTCCCACTAAATGTCGTCATCACTGCCATCCATAGCATTCGAAATACTACATTTTTTGAAGCTCTTCCGTATGAGATCTCCAGAGATACGATTCCATGCCGTCAAAATCCACGAACACAGCAGCTGAACTTTGGGGTGCTGAATACGACCATTTGGAGTCGGTGTGTGCTTATCGGCCACCATCCGCTCCGTATACAGCTGTTTCAAGGCTGCTTTGAACGGGCGGTTCACGCAGACATCCAGTGGTTGTAGCAGAGACTTCATCCCGCTCAATCACGAATACATGACTCGTCAGTATCATATTTCCTACCGGGCACGATTTCCAATAACTTCAGCTTCCCTCACAACTTTCAATTTCTCACTCACAGTAAATGACCGCAAACGTTTCGTAGCATTCATGTTTACACTCGGAGAACGTGCGCGTGACTGTATGACGCTGCGTGCTTACGGTAAAACAAAGTTATAGCCGGAAGAAGGCTAGCACCATCTAGCGGATACTCGCAACACCCGATATCGCGCGCGGCGGGCAATTTAGATCTTTCAAATTTGGATGACTCGAATAAGACCTGCACCCCAATTTTTCACGTCCGAATTTGTTTAAAAATGTGCGGGTGGTATTCGAGTATATACGGTATTTTGTCATCATGCATAGTAACTAAACTGTAGCCCACTGGTTTGCTGCAAGTCTTCAAAATTGGCACCACTTGTGTGACTCACATGTCAACGATACCTTTCCAGTATCTCGCACCAGAATTATGTTTCCTAAAGGAAGGAAACTTGTAGTTTTACATTGCATTGAATTTCAAGATCAGCTGACTGTGAGGTGCAGAAGTAAGGTTATTGCCTGCTGTGTCCTAGGTTGTGGGATCAAATCCCAGTTCCCCCAGAGGCTCACGACTAGTGGGACATGGACTGGCGATCACAGGACACCAGCCGAGTTCCGCATTACTTCCACTTACTAGTGCTGGGCTCCTCTCGACCTTCCTTGGTTAACTCTTGTTCTTTTCTGACCCCAACGGTATTAGGGTGTCCGAAGCCCAGGGAATCTTCTACTTTCCCGCCTTAATTTATTGGCCCTTGTCTCATCTTTCCTGATACCCTCATTCTTCGAAGGGTCAGACCTCTTCTGTTCTCTTCATGATATCTCTTGCCTCTTGCTCGAGGCCCTTAAGGAAGAAGGGTGTTTGTAGCCCCACCACTTATGGTGCACCCTAGGTAGTGCTACACCCTCAAGGGCTCACGACTGGTGAGTTTAGGAGTTGGTGACCCTGAGGGATTCCTGAGCTGGGTGTGTTTTCTCCCTTTTTCCATTGCCTCTGGGGCGGACTATTCCCACTTTCCCTTTACTATCTGCCTTCCATGGCTCTCCTTCCTTCCAAGTCCCTAAATTTTTTTTTTTTTTCTTTCTATTTTTGCCTTTATTCTCCTTCTTCTCCTCCTCCTTCTTGTCAAATCCATAGTTAGTTCTAGTTGTAGGTTTCATGGCATTATCACTCATTATCACTATCACCAGCTTGCTGAGCCCAAGGTTGCAGGTTCGTATCCTGGCGCAGTCAGCTGGCACTGAGGGTGCGCAAATGTGAGGGAGCCGTGTTAGTAGATTTACTGGCACGTTAAAGATCCCCTTCGGGGCAAAATTCCGACACCCAGGCGTCCCTAAAACCAATAACACTATTCACTATCACCAAAACCATTAGGGGCCGATAACCTAGATTTTAGGCCCCTTAAAACAACAATTATCATCATTAAATCCCAGTGCAATCAGTTACAACTTATGGGTGCTTAAATGTGATAGACCTACTGTATGTCAGTCGATTGTCACTTAGATATCCCATTCAGGACAAAATTCCAGTACCCCTGATTCAAAACCTTGTCTATTTCTTGGTTGGTCCCTTTAACCTAGATCAACTGTATTATTATTTTAAATCGCAGTTTCATAATCTACGGTGCCTCCTAGTTATATGCAATACAATTGACTGGACATTAAGTTTTCATTCAGTAGGCCGTGTTCATAATGGCAAAATTATTAATCTCGGGAGTTTCCGCCAAAACAAAGTTCCTTATTTCTCTACTATAGAGCATCCAGCGTTTAGAAAAGACTGTGGAGCCTTATGGCGACAGTGTTGCTAACTCTACGCAGAGGTAGCACTGACGTCATACGTTATGTTCACCCGCTTCGAGTACTGCGCTTTCATAAGTTAGCGAGACAACACAACCCCAACAGCTACCTGAAATAGAACACGCCTAGGACGGAGCAGTTTTGCAGGCGTTAACGGATGGACCAGTATTAAGGATACCGTTCGCGAAGAGAACCAATAACGACATTCATTTCGTTGTGATATGAAGCATTACTGATTGACAGATGTCGAGAGCACAACCTTTCCTTCCTTCTCGTATACTGTATGATGACGATGTTAACAATTTTTACGTCAGCAATACTGTTGATCATCACCTTTTTAGTTATTAGTTAGGCTATAATTTAGTTTCTTTCAATTTAATTCTTGTTGTTTTGTTTAGATTCATATTTGTAATATTGTACTGAGTTAGCCGTGCGGTTAGGGGCGCACAGCCGTGAGCTTGCATTTCGGAGCTAGTGAGTTCGAACCCAACTGTCGGCAGCCCAGATTCGAAAATAAAATAAAACAGACACGCAACAATAACACCAATGACGGATACTGCTTCAGAACTTATGTTGCTGGCGGAACTGAGCATGTGCTCCACTCCGGGTGAGCTTGCAGCACAGGACGAGGCTCTTCTTTCCAGCGTGCTAACCATGAAAACTTTTAAATTACTAAGACGTAATATAAACGATACTTTTATGCAATAACAAATGTAATGAATTGGCAGATAATTATAGGAAGCTATTATGATGAAAAATATATATGTTCAGAGTTCCTTCATGATAAAAGGTGAGGTAACAAAACCAGTGTAGGGGGGTTTCCGTTAAAAGTAAAAGCCCATAAGACCCACAGTCTTTTCTAAAAGCTGGATGCTCTATAGAAAGTGCTATAGTGTTCAAGGAGCTTATATATCTAACATCCTTGACTTTCTTAGTGCTTCAAGGAACGACAAAATTCGACATGCAAGCTACCCTTTGGGTGTCAAATAACAAAGCTTGCACCCGGCACCCGAGGCCATACGATATTATTATTATTATTATTATTATTATTATTTCAAAAATCTCATTTGTATTGACTGGGTTTTAAACCTGTCACCTTCCTAAAAGGAATAGAATTTGTATAACATGAACGCCTTGATTTTTATTGCACAAGTTACACAGGTAAATATCGCAAATATGGCAAAGCAGGCAATGGTACAGTGATGTGGAGTAGTTTAATTATTAAGGTATTGTATAATTAATTTTGCTCCTAACTGCCTGATAATACCAATAACATGCTATTTTTGTTTCTAGTTTACTTGCAGTCATCACCAGATACTGTTTACAAGAGAGTGCAGCAAAGACAAAGAGCCGAAGAGCAGTCGATCTCACTAGAGTACCTCAAGGATCTCCATGAGGCCTACGAATATTGGCTGTTAAAATCAGACAATGTGCCTGCACCAGTGCTAACACTGAGTGCTGATCAAGATCTCGAAAGTATGCTGAAACTCTACGATGACAATAAGGAAGTGATATTGGGAAAGAGCCAGATTAGCTAATGCAGTATTAACTTGATACTACCATTTTCATTCTGGATAGATTCAAAAGCAAGGAGGCAATAGGCTATCATAAAAGTTATGAATAATTATCGAGTTATCAGGTCATTTACGGTACAAAAATTGTTGAATGTGAATCGTTTGTTGTTCAACAAGTTGTTCTGTATTGGCAATAACGAGCAGATGACCTTGCCATTCTACCTAACAATAACTAACTGTGTTGGCAATAAATGAGGGGTCCCTCCATGGCTCAGGTGGTTGGATGTCGACTTTTCACCACTGCATCCTGAGTTCAGTCAGTGCATGTGAAGTTTGTGCTGGATAAATTGGAGTTGAAACAGGTTTCATCTCTGGTTTCCCCTGTCAGTTTATTTCCAGCAATTTTCCATCATCACACACTGCAACTGTACATTTCCATTCCTCAGTGCTAAGTGGTGCAGTATCCCTGACCTGGTGCTTGGATGGAATCAGTTAAGTAGATTATTATTAAGCACAAAGGAACAGTAAGGAGAAACACATAAAAGGGAGAAGGAAAAATCTCCTCAGCCGGACACACTGCCGTCTTGAAAAGTAGGCTTTCACACCATCAATCCACTCTGTAGGCTCTTTAGTGCTATAGGTTGCAACGGTCTCTTTTGACCTCCTAGTCTCGTTAAGAGGGTGAGAACAACCAATTCTTTTATCACTCAATATAGTGCATACCAAGGGTCATTCTTCAATACACATCTAGACTGTCACAATTTTAAAAAATTACAATCACAAGATTGGCATTTTCAGATTTGTAATCCAGATAACAAAATCCTGCACGGCTACCTTTTTGGCAAGAGCTCTTATACATCAGGTGTAGAATATAATAACCCCTGGCACTGCAGTCCATGAAGGGCCTAGGCCTACCAAGCGACCGCTGCCCAGCCTTTTGGGGTGACGCGTGATCAGCGCATTGGGTCCTCTCGGCCGTTAATCTTGGTTTTCGTGATCGGGGCGCTGCCTCACTGTCAGACAGCTACTCAATTGTCCTCACGAGGCTGAGTGCACCCCTTTCCAGTCCTCACGTCAGTTACTAAAATCTCAGGTGTAGAATATGCTCTGTTGAAACATGAAATGTGGCAGTTTAGAATCAAAAATCTGTGATCAAATGCTAACTTTGAAAAGTGCATTATACTGACATTTAGGAAGGAAATATGTTAATATGCTTTCCAGCATATTCGCTTTGTATGTTTCAAAAATGGTGGCGATGTTTCTCGTCCCACCATGTGGTCTGAGACTGAGAGTACCGAATTACTCACTCCTTGCCACGCAGGTAAATGTGAGAGTTCGTTCAACTTGCTATAATCCCTATATTATTTATTTCAGGAGTAAGGTACAGAATTACTGTATTTAGAAACAAGAATGCGGTAGTTATTACAGATGTAAAGCATACAATATATTTCTTGATCAAGCATGACAACACCGAAGAGTTACCATAATATTACCATACGTAGTTTCTGTGGCTATCTACTGCTTTAGGCTTGAGATATGGATATATTGCATATGAAATATGCAGGTGAGTTTAAACTTCCACTTCCTTCAAACTAGAAAACAAAAGACTGACTTTGTAAGAGATATATGATGTACAGCAAGGCCTGTGGTTGTCTGGTCTACTGGTGCTTTCTTTTTAAACCATCCAAATATTTATCCAAGTAACACTCACAATTTGGGTTCATTGCTGTGCAGTGTAACAGGGCACACTAATTCACGAGCGTAGCTTTGAAAAGAACTATACTCTCACCTAGCGGATGTTTTTTACTTATGTTATGTAGGTAAGACAATTCATTGAAACAAAGATGCTATCTTCTTATTCCCGAACGGGTCTCCTAGGACCACGCGGAATCAACACTTATTGGCCTTGATGTGTGCCCAATAACTCTTCATGTGCAACGATTGAGCGAGTCTTCGTTGCTGCGACCAGACGTGTCGGGTAGGTCTTCTCTCTTCTCCCTCAAAACCTCTTGCATGAGTGATTTTCCTAATTTCCTCTCGATCCTTGAGATTGGGAAACCTATTCATCGGAGTCCTTCTCCGCCTGTTTGTACCAATTGGACCTTGTTGACTTTTTCTGCAAAAACTTATAGATTTTATGTGTTAACCTAGTTGGGTTCATTCTCTCCAAATGTCCCATGAATTGGATCCTTCTCGTACGGATTGTTCTGTGATTTTAGTAATTTTCAAATAGAAGTCAGCATTATGTTTTGGAAGGTGAATTCCATCTTTGATTCTTGGCCCCTAAAGATGCTGTCAAATAGAGGATAATAAAAATAAATTCTTAAAGAAAACACTTATTACAGTATATGAAACAGAGGTATCTTATTTAACCCGGCATTAGTCGCGGCTGATCTGAGAGATAAGGAAGGGACATTTTTATTCATTGCTTCGTGAAGAGTGGCAGGCCTGTCTCTACCCCTCCCCCACCACTATCTTCCCTGCTTGGCGATTGGAACTAGCCAGTATGATTCAAATCCCCCATCTGTCAATAGTATTACGTGCAGTAGCTGGTTTGATCTCACAGATTGCCGCGACACTTGTGGGAGTCCTTGCAAATATCATTATGTCCTAATTACAGATGTGCGTAGTAGGCCTTCCATTAAGTTTGATGTATTGTTAGAATCATAGTCTTACAACACACATAAAACATTATTTTGCAAGTGACGCTGGAGAAACGCAATTCATGTTTAATTCTTATTCTTAACTCTAAATAGTATATTATGAATACTTATTTTAAGCTGATCATACTAGCATACTTCCCTGGTCTATTTTTTATTACTTCCATACACTCTAGATGATATTAATAATATATAAGGGCATTTAAACTGTAATTTTACAACTAGGCGATCTGAGAGATCGCCACGATAAAACAGCTCTGTCTAAGAGGCGCGACTAATGCCGGGTTAAAAATGCAATACTGCAAACTTCTGAGACCAGGTGCCTCTGCTATGCATGTGTAACAACAATCACTGAACTGTCCACATCTCTCGGCAACCATGCTACCTATACATCACGGGGATGGCATAGTAGCGACACTGGCTGTTACAAATTATGTGTGGATGCACTTGTGATAATTTGTGTATAGTACTCTGTTTAGTAATAAATGGTGATCATTTTTATTCCTCAAAATTTAGACTGATGTGAAATTCAAGTTTTTGAAATTTTCATACTTCATTGTAATTTTGCCCATATTTTTTTAGAATAGAAGTGTATTTCAGTTGTTTGAAGCTTTGTATTCACAGAATTATATTTCATTATGTTATTTATAAATGTTAATTTTTAAGTTATTTCTATTTTGGTGTTCAACACAAATCAGGGTTCCCAGCAACCTGGAGAGTCAAGGATTGTCAGGGAATTACAAATTGTCAAGGAAAGTCAGGGTAGCCTTTAAAAAATTGGCATGTGTCAGGGAAGTTGACTCAAATTTGTTATGTGTCAGGTAATTCACACTGATGTCAAACTGCAACCTGTGAATCCTTTGAAAATACAATACGCCTACTTGAAACCAGAAAGAAATTGTGTGTAATTTTGTAGTTTTGCTGCATTTATTTTATTTTTTATTTTATTTTTTTACATTATTACCAACATTGTATGTTCATTAGTAATTTTAATAGTAATACCTTATTTATTTATTCATGTATAAATAAAATATATTAACATTTATTATTATCTGGCAGATCATCATTAAATTGTATGTACTTTACTGTTCAAAATTTTGTATTTCCTATTTGAGTAATGAATATTGTGTACAAGTGTGTGTTGGACAGCTAATGGGGGTGGAGGAAGCTGTTAAAAATTGCACAAATGCCAAATTTTTGTCAGGGAAATAGAATATTTTGGTCAGGAAAAGTCATGGAAATTAGTTTGACTTTCTGGCTACATAGATTATAAAAGGCAACACTAAAGAAATTATTTGGCCATGAAAGCCAATATACCATCTTACTAAAGAAATAGCTTCCAGGTTTTCTTGGTTACAAAGTTACAAAGAACCCAAGAATAGTGTGAAACTAAATGTACTGTTGTAAATATAGTAAACTTGATTTAAACATCACTTAAGAGTCATGCATAACAAAACCAAAATTAGTCTTAGTAGTGAAACAAAAATCAATAAATTATTTAGTCATAATATTTGGTAGCTACTCTGAGAACAGTATCCAGTTAGTTCATTGTCCTATTTATATATTGTAATATTGAAATATTTAGGAGAAATTATAACATAACCTTAACGAAGAGCCAATGTGGCATAATAGAATAAACAAATTAAAAATAAAAGTATGTCAGTTGTAACTCTTCAGTTGGTCAACATGAATTTGCCCAGTGACTGGGCGAGGTATAATCTATATATAGGCTAACTAGCAGTAGTACCCGGCTTTGCCCGGTGGAATGATGATAATGTTTTAAGGTCTCCTTAGAAATATAATGGACTTAAAATCTAAGTCATTTGCCCCCAAAGACAATGAGGGAGTAATATCTAGGTCATTTGCCCTTTTGATAAGGATGATAATAAAAACTACTGTTGAATTGACACGTCAAACTTACAAACTACCGTAATAGAAATACATATTTCAAAATTCACAGGCGAGGAAGACTTATTGTGTGTGGTGATTAATGGTGTAATGGGCGTAACATCTACTGTAGGTCATTTGCTCTTATGATGAGGATGATAAGGGAAACTACTACCGGTATTGAATTGACACTTCAACGTATAATGTACACAATGTACTGTAATAAAAATAACTATATGGCGGCTTCGGTGGCGTATTTGGTAGCATGCTGAGCTTCTATGCCCAAGATAGCGGGTTCAAACCCGGCCGAAGCCGTCGGATATTTTAAGAGCGTTAAAAATCCGTCAGTATGCCTTTCTTCGGAGGGGAAGAAAAGCCGGCGGTCCCATGTCAGATTTATAGCATGTTAAAGAACCTTCCACTAATTACACCTGTGTGAAGCTAAATTGGATAGGTAAACAACGCGCATAGATGTCTACGTCCGTTGCCAAGAGCCGACTGCAGTGGCGTCTAGTAGCTAAGTTCCGAACTTGGCCTAGTAGTCGTTGACGGTGGCGCTTGGCGGCAAAAGTACGAACTATTTGAAGAATTCTAAGTTGCTGTTTGTACTTAAATTAAAAAACAGGTAACACACACTAATACAGTCATCACAATTAACACCGGTTATCAGACAGATTCTGCACACACCCAAAGTACACGGGGCTACATGACTGCGTTGTCGCAGCCCCTAAACTTAAGAACCAACCAACCAAAAATAAATATTTTAAAAATCACAGTCGGGAAAGACTTTATGCGGCGGTGATGATTGGTATGATGCGCGTAACATCTAGGTCATTTGCACTTATGATGATAATAATAAGGTAATGAAAAAATGACTACTAAACGAACATGGTGTTATTTTAAAACTGATATAGGTAATTCAGGTGTCTAGCTTCGATGTCTTCCAAAGTATCAACCTTATTTTCTGGCTTAGGCCTGTACTGGATGCGTCTAGTGAAAGAGCGTACTGCTCGGCAAAGACAAAGAATATAGGTCCAAGCTGCACGAACCTGAGATGATCGCAGATGATGACGAAATATGATGACACACGTTCGGGGTTCCCCGTCCTATAGAGATTTACCGGGAATCACTCACTGTTTCGCAACGGCCCTGTGCTGGCATCAGCATAGACAGCAGGAGATAACACGGCGGGCTCTGGAAAGTACACTCAAGTCACCTTGCGATGAATCAGCAAGCTATTCTCACAACTGACCCCCCCCCCCAGGGTCTCACAACTTGTGGGACGTGGGTTGGTGACCACGGAACCCCAGCTGAGTCTGGCATCGCTTCTACTTCCTGGTGCCGGGCTCATTTCAGTTCTCTTTCCTGTCGGCCTCCCTTGGTCAACTCTTGTTCTCTTCCGACCCAGACTGTATTAGGGTATCCGAGGGCTAGGGAGTCTTTCAATTTCCCGCCTTAATTGGCTTTGTCTCATCTTTCCTGATACCCTCATTCTTCGAGGGGTCTGCCTTCTTTTCCTTTTCATAATATCTCCTGTCTTCTGCTCAAGGCCCTCAAAGAGGCAGGGTGTGTGTAGACCCACCACTTCTGGTACACCCTCAAGGGCTCATGACTGGTGAGTTAGGAAGCTGGCAACCCCGAGGAATTCCTGAGCTACATGCAGGGAATGGAGTGGTAGGCCTATGTCAGAAATTTCAAGTGGACAGTGTTACGCATCGGGTTCCAAAGGGTAAGTAAGTATACACACTTTGTTTTCGATCGGTGAACGATGTAGATTTGTACCAAAGGGCCTTAATGCGGGAAATGGAGTGGTCTATCCGAAATTTCGAGTGACCAGTGTTACTCGTCGAGTTCCAAACGGTAATTATGTAAAATCTGGTTGAGATCGGTGAAACTGTGTAGTTTTGTGCCAAGGGCCAAAATGCAGGGAATGGAGTGGCCTGTCCAAATTTTAAAGTGGACAGTGTTACTCATCATCATCATCATCATCTTGTACAGTTTCCAGCCCCAGGCTGGGTCTGTTTGGAACATCGGGTTACTCATCGGGTTCCAAAGGGTAAGTATACACATTTTGTTTTCGATCGGTGAACGATGTAGATTTGTGCCAAAGGGCCTAAATGCGTGAAATGGAGTGGTCTGTCCGAAATTTCGAGTGGACAGTGTTACTCGTCGAATTCCAAAGGGTAATTATGTAAAATCTGGTTGAGATCGGTGAAACGGTGTAGTTTTCTGCCAAAGGGCCAAAAAGCAGGGAATAGTGTGGTCTGTCCGAAATTTAAAGTGAACAGTGTTACTTTTCGGGTTCTATGGGTAAGTATATAAAACTGGGGTCAGATCGGTGAAACGGTGTAGATTTGTGCCAAACAGCCTAAATGCAAGGGATGGAGTGGCCTCGCCGCAATTTCAAGCAGACAGTGTTAGTCGCAGTGTTCCAAAGGGTAAATATACAAATTTTGGTTGAGATCGGTGAAACGGTGTGGATTTGGGACAAAGGGCCTAAATGCAGGGAATGGAGTGGTCTGTCCGCAATTTCAAGCAGACAGTGTTACTCGCTGGGTACCAAAGGGTAAGTTTCCGAATATTGGTTCTTATCGGTGAAACGGTGTAGATTTGTGCCAAAGTGCCTAAATGCAGGGAATGGGGTGGTCTGTCCGAAATTTTAAGTGGACAGTGTTACTCGCAGGGTTCCAAAGGGTAAGTATACAAAGTTTGGTTCAGATCGGTGAAACGGTGTAGATTTGTGCCAAAGGGCCTAAATGCAGGGGATGGAGTAGCCTCTCCGCAATTTCAAGCAGACAGTGTTAGTCGCAGTGTTCCAAAGGGTAAATATACAAATTTTGGTTGAGATCGGTGGAACGGTGTAGATTTGGGCCAAAGGGCCTAAATGCAGGGAATGGAGTGGTCTGTCCGCAATTTCAAGCAGGCAGTGTTACTCGCAGGGTTCCAAAGGGTAAGTATACACATTTTGGTTCAGATCGGTGAAACGGTGTAGATTTGTGCAAAAAGGGCCTAAATGCAGGGAATGGCGTGGTCTGTCCGAAATTTCAAGCAGACAGTGTTACTCGCAGGGCACCAAAGGGTAAGAATACGAATTTTGGTTCTGATCGGTGAAACGGTGTAGATTTGGACCAAAGGGCCTAAATGCAGGGAATGGGGTGGTCTGTCCGAAATTTTAAGTGGTCAGTGTTACTCGCGGGGTTCCAAAGGGTAAATATACAAATTTTGGTTGAGATCGGTGAAACGGTGTGGATTTGGACCAAAGGGCCTAAATGCAGGGAATGGGGTGGTCTGTCCGAAATTTCAAGTGGACAGTGTTACTCGCAGGGTTCCAAAGGTTAAATATACAACTTTTGGTTCAGATCGGTGAAACGGTGTAGATTTGTGCAAAAGGGCCTAAATGCAGGGCATGGGGTGGTCTGTCCGAAATTTAATGTTGACAGGGTTACCCGCAGGGTTCCAAAGGGTAAGTGTACAAATTTTGGTTCAGATCGGTGAAACGGTGTAGATTTGTATACATAACAGACAGACAGACAGACAGACAAACTTTGTGCTTTATATATATAGATGTATAAATAAGTAAATGACACTCCTGGAAAAATTACATGTACTAATATTATGTTTGCAATTATACTGGTACAATTGCTTGTATAATTTTAGTGTTAAACACTAATGTTAGGTTACATAGATTCTAAAAGGCAAAACTAACCCCTCTGTTTGTGTGAGAAGTATTCTTCTTCTTCAGTCCATTTTGGCCTACTGTGGACCGTGATGAACAATCGCCAGACTTGCCAATCTCTTCTTCTCCTCCCAGAATCTCTTCATGCGTTCGCTGAGTCTCCTCCTTCTTTCTTCAGACCAGATGACCTTGGTTTTTGAGCGAGGTTTTTCCTGAAACCCTTTAAATTTATCAACCTTCCTTGAAAACAGTGATTTGTTGAGAATATCTTCTTCAGTGATGCCAACTTCTTTGATACCTGCTCGTGTTTCCTCAACCTATTTTGTGGTGGACTTTAATTTGCTAATGTAAGTGAATATCCTTTTGGTTAACCTATTGTTGCTCATTCGTGTGAGGTGGCCATAAAATGTAATCCTTCTCTTACGCATTGTGTCCGTAAGTTTCTCCGCCTGGTTGTACGAGTCACTATTCCTCCGTCTCCTCCATAAGCCATCTGTACTCTGTACTGGCCCCAATATTTTACTTAGGATTCTTCGTTCTTTCTTTTCTAAGTTCTCTGTTTCTCCTTTTTTGTTTAAAATAAGGCATTCAGAACTATAAAGAGCTTCTGGTTAAATCACAGCGGCATAATGTCGGGTCGAAATTTCACTTTTATCTCGGAGAAGTAATGATCGGAGTTGATGTTAAAATTTTACCTCACCTTAACATTCATGATCTCTCTGTAGTTGCTAGCTGATATTGCAACGTGGTCGAGTTGGGGGAAACCTATGTTTTCTTTTTCTTCGGGAGGGCTTTGAAATAAGTTGACATAAGTTTTAACTTAAATTGTTGGCAGAAAGCAATTAATCGTTCTCCACTCCTATTTGTTCGGTTATGTGCTGGGTAGTTACCTACAATTGTTTTATATTTTCTTTCTGTTCCTACTTGAGCATTTAAGTCCCCGACTAGTATTTTAACATTCTTGGGAGGGATTTTAGATGTTGACTGTTCAAGGGTTTCCCAGAACCTTCTCCATGTTTCTTTTATTATCTTGATTTATGGGGGTATGGGCGTTAATGATTGTGTATCTTCTGTTTCCAGATTTAAAGGATAAGAGGGAAATACTCTCCGAAGGGGAGTGAAAGTCTGTAATTGAAGTATTGTATTAAGTGTATAAATTAGTCATGTAATTTATTTCAGGCATTAGGAAATTATTGTACTCCCTGCCCAATCTTAGGCATATTTGTGTTGACCAATTGAAAAGCTTCTACTAATAGATTTATTGTAGATATACCAAAGTGCCTTTGTTCTCAGTTCAGATGTATATAATATATATGCCTTCCGAAGATAAACATGTAATTATATTAATAAAATACTGTAGGGTTGATGGAAGCATATGGTTTTATTGATAACATAACAGAAATACCGAGGTCTGGTCTTGGCCTGTTCCAAACTGTGGTATGAAGGCTGGAATGAACTAGAGAAACTGAGATTGTATTGGAAGGATATCGGCAAAATCTCATGATATTACTGGGTGTTGTATAATTTAATGTCATATGTTTATAATTGAAGTGCATGCACGAACAAACATCTATGATGCTTTCTAAATACGTATTTGCAAGAAGTTGAGATATTTTTTACTTGTAACCTAATGCAGGAAATGTTAAAAGTAGCCATTACATTTTCATAATCCATGCTTTACTCAGCAAAGAACAAGCTAGCATTTCTCCCTAGAACATGTTAATATCGCCATGGGCACTTCCTCTTGAGGGATCATGCATTGCACATAAAGGTGTCAGGTCCTACAAGTGGTCTGAACATTTTAAATGTTAATTATTATTTTCAGGGATTTAATTATAATTTTAATTATTTTATTTTAGACAGAACAATAACAAACTCTAGAAAAATCCGCCTTGTTGAAACACTCATGTTTTCCGTCTTCTCATATGGTTTTAGGACTAGGCAAAACTGAAAAATGACTTCTAATATTTCAGTTCTCATATGGTTGCGAAATATGGACCCTCGAGGCCAGAGACAAGCAGCGTATTGATGTATTCGAGCTTTGGTGCTGGCGCATGAAATGGCGGCAGGGGCGTAAAACTCCTCGCAAACTTGCAGGGGGGGGGGGTCAAATTTATAAACTGCGGTTGCCTACCTACCAGGCAGAGCCTTTTATCATTTTAGGCCTTAAAGCTTGAAATAACACGGTACTATAGGCCTAACGCTACATTAAAATAATACGCTAATTTTATTCATTATTCCTAATTAACGCTTCGGATACCAAGCTAACTTTAATGAAATCACAAGTTTTTGATAAACATTATGTCCTATCTATAATTTTTAAGATGTTAATATTTGACTGTAGCAGGCACATAGTATATGAGATGCTATATAATTAAAACAGTATTTCATTTGTTTCATTAAAATATACTTCTTTTTTTATAATTTGAAATGGAAATTTTTCAAAGTCGTCGTTATGAGTCAAAAACATACTCTCACACGCTTTACTGAGCGTTATAACCTCATTTATTTCTCCATCGTTCAAAGAGCTAGCGATATTTATCACTACACTTATCTCAATTAGCTCCGAGTAAGAATGTAAACAAACATAGTTTCAAAAGATCACACGTGCGGGTGATCATCTGACTACAGCATGTTCAAAGAATACTTATTATGAACCCAGTTATTCACAGAACACAAACATATCGATATCCAGAGAGAGAATAATTTCTACATTGTCTTGGTTACAACAGTGATAGCACTGCTTGCCTAGATGTAGTAGGCCCCCCTCGCACTATAAGGGTTAAAATACAATCAGAATATGAATACAAAACATAAAACAATAATGTCAACGTCGAGCTAAAGACCCGAACACTGACTGCCCGCAGGGGTGCATATAGAGTTTTATTTGGGAGTTTGGGGGCATGGAATAGTCCCTAAAAAAATGGGGGTCCTTTTGTATAATTTGGTGCAAAATGATGAGTTTTAAGGCTATCTGGCATCTCTTTTTCAACCAATCTGTTGCGATGTTTTATGTTTGATTATTGTCAAACACAACTAAGACAATTTCATGTTACTTTTTATTAATAGTCATCTTGCTCACTTTATAGTATTTAGATAGAAAGAATGAACATTACTGTTTGGATTTGGGGCACATGACATCGCTCTTCCACCGCTTAAATCTCAATAACTTTTTGATTTACAACTTACACTATAATATAAGAGTCTTGAAGCATTACCAAATTGGTTTATAACTTCATCGTTGGTGATTTGTATGTTTCCGAGAATAGATAACAATGCTAGACCGATGAGTCTGTTTTCGGAAGTAGAATTTAAGTATGTTTTTTTCCTACTCAAACTCTATTCGGCGGTAGCTACAGAGACGGCCAAAATTGCCAAAAGTTTGTTAAGGAGAAAAAAAACTTTTGTCACACTCTTCAAGGACTCTTATTGCTGTTCTTGGTAGGTTCTCAGGAGCGAAGGCACTGGAGAGTAATAAGAGTTATGTTATGAGATCAAAGTAAACTGATTGTCACACTGTTTCGTACATCACACTACCTTGCCTCGCTTTGCTACATTGCCATATGTCACTTAGTAACAATAGTACATTATAAGTATATTAGTTTTTAATGTTTAAATTCATAAACAAATATTATGTGTGACAATTTTTTTTTTGGGGGGGGGGGGGGGGTTGGGGATGCCCCTGGACTGCCGTCAATCTTTGTTTACAAACACTTGACCAATACGCGTGTCATTGAGCTTGTCAACTATTTCCGAGTAGGCGGCTAGTAGACAGCAATGATTCCGTGTTTTAATTTGTTCCATCGTAGATCGGAGGTGATCTCATCACCGAAAAACTTCTCTCGGCAGAACAGCTTGAAGCAGGTACGCCGAGCAGATTCACAGTCATCACAGTGACAAAGTACAATCTTCACAAATTTAAACGAAGTAATCAACAAAGTTTAGACAGTAACTGATGAAATGTTGGAGCTCCACCGATTTGAATAAGTACGGCACAAGCCTAGCACCAAATGAACTTCTAAAGTCACGTGCATCGTTGCTTTTTAAACCTTGTCGGCGCAACGCAGAGTGATGCGTAGGGTGCGCTTAAAAAGCGAGATGCGCGAGGGAAGTCAGGTTATTTTATCTTGTTTATTTCACAAAAAACCGACGCTCGTGCTGTTGTTTCTGGGCAGAAGTAATGATTTTGTATGTCCCGGTACCTTACCTCAGTTTTAAACCAGGGCTAAGAAATAATAATTCAAAAATGTACCTTTTCAGTTCGTCGTATTAAGTGTACAAAGCTCAATAGGTCTCGGCTCAGTTGGCGCCTCGGCGGGAAACGGCAGAGGGAGAAAAAATAAACTATTTGTTCGGTAGAATAAAGAAATTATTACTAAGAAGGCAAGATGGCGTTTCCCATTTAAAGCCTAGCGTAGTATTAAATCGTTTATAGAATACTTTCTGGTTTGTTGTTTTTTTTTTTTTTTTTTTTTTTTTAAGGGTAGGCTACTTAAGAAATTTTCCTTGTACCTAAAATGGGGGGGGGGGGGTCAATGCCGTCCCCGTCCCCCGTGTTTTACGGCCCTGATTAAAGGACATAACCCAGAGGCCTTTCTTCTATTGTCAACCAAAGAATCCTTCAGTTCTTTGGACATATTGTGAGAAGAGATAGAGATTAATCATGGAAGGGAAGATTGAAACCAAGGGATAAACCAAGTTACGAAGATCACTGTTTTACCTCTTCACAAACTTGAAGAAAAACTGGTCTGTGATGGTGCCGCTTAGTTCATTGGGTCATGATGCTCAGCAATGAGTAAAATGATGAATTATTATTTTGCAAAATTTACATAAATTTTCTCTTTCCTCAAACTGTTCAGAAAAGATTTAAGGATATTAAATTAACGGTGCTAAGAACTGACCAAAAAGGTTATTAGCTAGTACATTATGTGCTGTACAAAGTGTACTTGTTCAAAGGAAGAGAATTAAAATATCTGACATATGGACGTCGAACCCACGAACTCTGGCTATGGTTTCTCGTACTCTACCACAGAGCTAATGTGTGAATTGCTTTCAATTCTCTGGCAAGATGTGGTGGTTGTTGATAATTCATTTTAGGGGCTTGGGACATCTTGGTCATAAGCTCCATGTAGTTGGGTGTGCGTTGAACTTACCTGATAGCCTGTATTTATGTGATGACTGTAGTAGGGACAGAGATGAGGTAGGTGCCCTGGGACTTGAAGTAAGGTACCGCACTATCCAGCATTTTTATGGAGAGAGTGTGAAATAACCATACTCATCTGTGATGTTAGCCTATGCTAATATAATTCCACTCTTATTGTCGGTCCCTGTGGGCTAAATTACCAGAATTAGATTTTGGTCATCAATAAGGTTGTGATCGGTGGCTTTGGTGGCGTAGTTGGTAGCATGCTGAGCTTCTATGTCCAAGATCTCGGGTTCAAACCCGGCCAAAGTCCTCGGATTTTTTAAGAGCGTTAAAAATCCCTCCTCAGTATGCCTTGCTTCGGAGGGGAAGTAAAGCCAGCGGGCTTATGTCATAGATTTATGGCATGTAAAAGAACCTTCCACTAACTACAACTGTGTGAAGCTAAATTTGTAGGTTAGATTTGATTAACGCTCTATTAGTTCCAACGTTCGGCGCCAGTGCAGATTGCGGTGGCATCTAGTAACCTAGTTTGCAGCTAGGTGTCATTGACAGCATTTGGTAGCAAACTTAAGAACTACTTGAAATTGATTGTCTGCAGTCCTTACCTGAATTACAGATAACGCACACTAATACAGCCGTCACAATTAACACCAGTTATCAGACAGATTCTACACACACCCAAAGTACACGGGGCTACATGACCACGTTGTCGCAGCCCCTAAACTGAGGAATCAAACCAAGGTTGTGATCAGCTTTATTGCCACTTTATTCCTCATCTCTCAAAGTTGTCCTAAGAAAGAAGTTTAGAACAATAAAACTATATAGGAAAAAAACTATCAATGGAAAGGAAAATATAGAAACACTTAAAAATGGTAAACACAATGACAGGCAGTTGCGGGCAGAGGGAGAGAGACAAGGAGAAAACCGTACAAAAAGGACACGGAAAATCTCCACAACAACCTTCAGAGGTGGGCATTAATGCCATCAATCCAATCAATAGCTCTTCTTCAATGCTATAACAAGCTAATTGGACCTTCCAGTCTCATCAGGATGGCAGTACTTCTTTTGCTCTAGTGGGGGGAAAGGGGCATTCTTCTGTTTTGAAGTAGGATGGAGTTAGAACTAGTGCCACAAATAATTGAGAAAGCAGTAGGATATACTGTATATATATATATTTTTTTTTTTTTTATAAGTTTGATCTCGAAATGGACTTTATGAGGACTACTAGATTTTGTTGTAGTGAATACCTGAGATAGACTCACCTGAGACAATGATCCTCTATTATTGGGTTAAACTAAGAAAAAGAAAAAAAAACTCATTTAATTTTTTAAGTTCCACTAATTTATTTACTCGTGTCAGGAACAAAAATATTACAGAAAAGGCTCTAAATAATGCATGACCAATATTTTGTCATGTCATGCCCATTTGGTGTAGCCTTTACCAGATCCTCCATGGTGCACAGTATAGGACACAGACTGCACTGAAGCAGATGACCCATAGTCTCATTCACAAAGGACCGAGTCGCAGCAAGAAACCCATTTATGAATGTTGGACTTGGATCTGCCAACCCCAGATCGCAATCTGTTGAGAGACTTCCAAGTTGTCCAAACCTCTGTATGTCCTGCTGGGAGCCTTTCAGATGGAGCCATCCACTGAGTAATGTGGGGGCTACTGGTCAACCAAGATGTAATCCTCAAAACCTGAGGTTTGTCAGTCAGGCACTCAGTTGTGTGAAGGAAGCTTCTTCTGGACTTCAGTCGAGAATGGGCTGGTTGAAAGCTATACAATGGATGTGCTTGAGACACATCAACCCTAGATCTCTCACAATTAGCTGCAACTTCTCTTCTGATATCTGGGGGTGCAATGCCTGCTAAACAATACAGTTTATCACATGGCGTGGGCCTCAGGCAGCCAGTGATGAGTCTACACGTTTCATTTAATGCATTATCAACCTGCTTGGTACGACACGACCTATACCACGCAGGACATGCATATTCTGCTGCAGAGTAACAGAGTGCTAAAGCAGTGGTTCTTATTGTTTGAGCTTGAGTCCCCCAGCTGGTACCAGATAATTTGCGAAGGAGGCAGTTTCTTGCGGATACCTTATTTTTGGTGTTTAGACAATTTCTTTCATACGTGAGTGTACGATCCAATGTAATCCCTGAATATTTGGGATTCACACAGTGATCCAACAGCATGCCTTCCCACGTTACATGCAGTTTCCTCTTTGCCCGTCTGTTCTTGAGATGGAAAGTGCAGACTTGTGTTTTCGAAGGGTTTGGTTTCAATAGGTTTCCTCTATAATAATCACTTAGTTCCTCTAGAGCTTCAGATAGACGTCTTTCCACAACTTCAAACTGATCCGCCTGGACGGTAATGACACGATCATCCGCATAAATAAAGCTTCGAGTACCTACTGTATTGGCTGGTCATTTGTATATATGTTACAGAGGATAGGAGCCAGAACACTACCTTGAGGCAGTCCATTTCTTTGATTCCTCCAACGGCTGTGCTGCCCTTGAAAGTCTACAAAGAGTCTACGATTTTGAAGAAGACACCTGACTATTTCAGTTAATTTATAGTCTTTTGTCATCAAGTAGAGTTTATTCAGCAGTAAGTGATGATTGACTGTGTCATAAGCAGCTGTTAAGTCAATGAAGACTGCCCCTGTGATCTTCCGGTTCTGGAATCCATCTTCCATATGCTGGGTAAGATGTAGGATTTGTGAAGTGCAGCATTTATCTGTTCTGAAGCCAGATTGTTCAGGGATTAGGAAAGGTTCAATTACCTTTGCGAGCCTACTTAGAATCATTCGCTCCAGTATCTTGAAAAGGTGGGAGAGCAATGAAATAGGCCTATAATTCTTAGGATCATGTGCATCTTTCCCAGGTTTGAAAATTGCTATTACTCTGCTCTTCCTCCATATTTTGGGTATTTTACAGGTAGTAATGCCATTATTAAACAATTCTAGCAGCCATTCTTTAGCCCCAGGTCCAAAATGTTTGATTTGATCCACACAAATTCCGTCCAGACCAGCCGCTTTTCCATTCTTACAGTAATTAATGGATCCAGTTCTGAAAGTGCAAAGGGTTTAAGGAACATGTTGCCTTCCTGTTCATGTTCCCTTACCAACTTCAATTTAGGTTTCTGGATTGTCTTTCCAGAATTACCATTTCGAATAAGTTGATTAACAATTTGGTTGGCAGATACATTAGAATGTGAAGAAATTCTATTGTGATCATTGTTAAGGCGTCTAAGAAACCTCCAAGCTTTCTGGCTGCTCCCTCCCATATCCAAATCTTCCATAAGCTTTAACCACTGTTGTCGTTTTGAGTCTGAAATAGAAGAGAGAACACGTTGTCCGCTAGCAATAGTTTCATTACTGAAAGGATCTTCGTCAAATGATTTACAGTAATTTGACAAAAGAGTCGTTGTCTGAGGAGTAAGACCTTGTATGTAATTTGTTCTACATCCTCTCGGGATGGCTGCATTGGAACATATTTTAATCACATCAATGAATTTCTCATAGGATTCTGGAATGGGAGTGACTGTGGTGATCTTCTCATCAAGTAATGAGGTGAACTGTGTCCAGTTAGCCTTCTTGAAGTTGTGTCTTCTTCGAAAAGGGACAGTCTGTGCTCTGACAGCTGGAAATAGCTGGCACGTTATGGGACGATGTTGAGTATTTGGGATGGGCGGACAAACCGATTTCACACATTGGCTGGTGACACACTCACTTACAAATATGAGATCTGGGTTGTAGCCACGCTTCCATCTTCCACTGTTAAATGATGAAGGGAGTTGACTGTCATGTTTGAGGGACAGCTGTAGTAATTCAGCCCATTTTAAAACAGCTTCCGCGTTTTCATCATCGTGGGAATATCCCCACACACTACTATGGCTATTAAAATCACCAATGATAACAGACACTTTTTGCGAACTTAAATTGTCAGGAACTTTGAATGACAACTGTGACTTGGGTGGTTTGTATATTGAGAAAATGATTAAATTGCTCAGTTCTACGGCAATGATTTCTATATCATTTTCTTCTGAATGGATGTCGCCTGTATAATGAAGTCTGGTTTCGTGAAAATAGCACTACCATATTGGCCATGAGGACGTTCCACTGCCAGCTTCATACCTGGAATTTTAGGTCGGCGTTGGTTGATGTCTCTGTGCGTTTCTTGTAGAAATTCCCTCAATTTTCCATTTATCATAGACCGTTCTGGTATGTAAATATACTATGTTTCAGGAATGCTGACGTTCAGTTCAGTACTGGAAATTTGAGTCCAGGTACCTATGCAGGGGCACCACGGGCAGGAATCAGCTTCACCCCCAGTTCCACTAATGAACCTTGTTAACATTATCTAACAAGGGAATAGTCTATTTTTGTGCAAAGTCGTGGTTGGCTTAATTGATTTCCAGATAATTACACCTCCTTAAAGTGTGCCATTCTGCATTGATTCTGATTCACACTATTCTGTGTTTACCCTGCTACCAGTATGTTTCGTAGCATCAACCCCAGGAGTGCTCTTCAAGACAGACACAAATCCTCAGAAAATATTAGGTAACATAGCCTATTTCATAAACTTAAGTTTGTGGTGTAGGCCTACTTCAGATCATTCTTCTGTATTGTAAAGCTGTATTCCATAACTCGGGGACCTCCAGATTATGTATGGCCCAGAAGATGTGTCGCAAGTTTGTTTTCAAAAATTGAAAAATTTTTGACTGCTAATGACCTGTGGTAGCTTTCCTCTCAAATGACCCATCGATTGGAATGGGGTGCACTCAGCCTCTTCAGGCTTGTTAGAAGGGTTAGTTCATATTTGATCAGTGATTCCTAACAACTTTGCTGGTAGTGATGCACTACTACTACTACTTTCTCCATTTATAGCCTACTTTCGATTTTTGCAAAAAATGAAAGTAGACTTATGAGATCTACACAGGGCCAAAACTTTGTTTGTCTGTGTGTACTCTGCATGTCTGTCACCCCCCCACCTATCAATTCAAACACAACGAAACCGAATTAAACGAAATTTGGTACAGACCTCCAGGGCACCTCAGTGTCATGTTTTATATTGCTGCTATCTTTACCAAAACTTAATGGTGACCACTCAAATGGTTAAAACATAAAATTAAATTACGTCCAAACTAATCATCGGTTCTTTGCCAAATTAGGTAAAAACATACCCTCATATGGGATGCATCTTGCCCAAACTACAAGGTCATCAGCCGTACCATTTAAAGATGGCAGGCGTGTGAATTATGCAAACATTATAATCAATAGTTTAGGACCCACCAATTCCGATTATCGAGCCGAGGGTGGTAACCTATGTGTTTGATATTGTTTCTTCAGCTTAGGTTTGGTTAGAAAGTTAGGAAAGTCAAAAGTATTCTAGAATTTTTGAAATCTAAGTGTTGTAGTTGTTGCTCACTTAAGGAACTAGCTGTAAGGTTAGTAATGTCATTAAGAGAGAGCTGCTAGACTCATCTAAAACCATGTGAGGTATATAGGGTTTCTCAAAAGAAATAAAAGTGTCCACCCAAACCAAAAAAAAAAGGTTATTATCATTCAAATCCAAAAGCAGCCATCCAGATCGAAAGCACCCAAATTACGCCCATCCAGATCAAAAGTGCCAAAAAACACCCATCCTGGTCAAAAGAGCCCATAAGCACCCATCCAGATCAAAAGTGCCCAAAAGCACTCATACAGATCAAAAGCAACCAAAAACCTACTCTCTAGATCAAAAGCAACCAAAATAGGCCTCTACCAATGATTGAGTGATCTAGTAAGTAAACCTGACAATTAAATTTTCTGTGACTATGGAATAAGGGTTAACATCATGTATATATGTAGAGTCGTGGTACTTCTTGTAGTCTAGCTAGTAAGAGATTCAAACCTAAATCAAACTTGTTAGACTGCTCGACCAATCCAACAAGTACCGGTAATGAATGATTACAGGATGAAAAAATATGTAAGAAATATTATACACTTCCGGTGGATGACCTCTGTATAAATGGAAACCAGAGGCTTGCTAGAGCCATCCGAATCCTTAGTGTCATCAGACCAGATATTTGGAACGGGTACAAATAAAGTAGTGTCTTCTCATGTAGTTAGGCCCTTTTTGGCAAAATTGAAAAAAAAAAAATGTTGAAGAGGGCTTCATCCTTAGTAATTTGACACCTTACATGACCCCCTCAAATTTCGGGTTTGAGAGATATCAATAAAAGTCGGGCACGATCACCGTTTCCGGTGTCATACTCGTTGGGGTATAATTCTTGTTGACTCACTCAATAATAATATCTAATTCATAAAAATTGAATAATAAAAAAATAAATATATAATAATTAAATAAATAATTTATTGTCAATAATCATTCAAAAAGCCCGCCAGAGTCTCACCACTAGTCACGTGCCGAGAGCAAGGTATAGTCGCGTATAAATAAAAGGGTACCCTCCCATGTCGTTAGGCGCTTTGGGCAAAATTTGGCTAAATCAATGGTCCATGACAACGAGGGTAACATGCGAATTCATTTGACACCTCACACAAGTCTGTGCGTTTACGGGTTCACGAAATATAGACGGCCGATGACCTACTCGTTTTGGGTCCTTTGACTAAATGAAGAGTAAATAATCTATAAATAATCATTTGAAAATCCCGCCATCTTACAAAAGCCGCAAGTGCGCATGCGTACAAAAAGAATCACTATTTCACCCCCGGGTGAGGGTAGTTTTTATCTTGGGGTGGAAATAAGTAGTCCATAGGAAAGGGGGGGGCTTCATCTCGAGTACTTTGACACCCCACACACCCATCTTCGATGATTGGTTCGCGAAATATCGGAAATATTACATACCGTACGTGAGGATGTACAGTCGGTGACACAATAGAATGGGTCGGTTTAGATATCTAGTGGCTATCTACTAACTAATTTTCATAAATATTAATTTATTAAAGCGCACAATATGCATTAATACAGAGATATAGAACTTGAAATATGCAAAGGCTCACATTATTCTAATTTTCTAATCCTAGCTTTGTTATGGACACTTTCCTTTCCTTGCAATCTTGGGCATGGTATCTTCCGCAATGTTCGTTGCACAATTAGCATATACAATTCGTTTGCCTGGTGAAATAAATTGTGCCACGCTACGACAAATGCCTGCAACATTTCGGCAGTTATTTGGAAAAGTAGTTTAAGGGTTGTAGAATTTTGTGCAATAAATATTTTTTCTGTATCTGTACACAATCTTCCATAAGCTTTAACCACTGTTGTCGTTTGGAGTCTGAAATAGAAGAGAGAACACGTTGTCAGCTAGCAATAGTTTCCTCACTGAAAGGATCTTCGTCAAATGATTTGCTTTTGTACAGTACGAGGGTGGATCAAATAATATAAACTGTTTTTGTAATTCATTGCATCCCTTATACCATGACGAATGAAACCACTGTCAGTTCAAAAGTTTATATATAATTTCTGTATAATAAGAGTTCAGCCACGCAAGATTTGGAGACATCAACCAACGCCGACCTAAAATTCCAGGTATGAAGCTGGCAGTGGAACGTCCTCATGGCCAATATGGTAGTGCTATTTTCACGAAACCAGACTTAATTATACAGGCGACATCCATTCAGAAGAAAATGATATAGAAATCATTGCCGTAGAACTGAGCAATTTGATCATTTTCTCAATATACAAACCACCTAAGTCACAGTTGTCATTCAAAGTTCCTGACAATTTAAGTTCGCAAAAAGTGTCTGTTATCATTGGTGATTTTAATAGCCATAGTAGTGTGTGGGGATATTCCCACGATGATGAAAACGCGGAAGCCGTTTTAAAATGGGCTGAATTACTTCAGCTGTCCCTCATACATGACAGTCAACTCCCTTCATCATTTAACAGTGGAAGATGGAAGCGTGGCTACAACCCAGATCTCATATTTGTAAGTGAGTGTGTCACCAGCCAATGTGTGAAATCGGTTTGTCCGCCCATCCCAAATACTCAACATCGTCCCATAACGTGCCAGCTGTCAGAGCACAGACTGTCCCTTTTCGAAGAAGACACAACTTCAAGAAGGCTAACTGGACACAGTTGACCTCATTACTTGATGAGAAGATCACCACAGTCACTCCCATTCCAGAATCCTATGAGAAATTCATTGATGTGATTAAAATATGTTCCAATGCAGCCATCCCGAGAGGATGTAGAACAAATTACATACAAGGTCTTACTCCTCAGACAACGACTCTTTTGTCAAATTACTGTAAATCATTTGACGAAGATCCTTTCAGTAATGAAACTATTGCTAGCGGACAACGTGTTCTCTCTTCTATTTCAGACTCAAAACGACAACAGTGGTTAAAGCTTATGGAAGATTTGGATATGGGAGGGAGCAGCCAGAAAGCTTGGAGGTTTCTTAGACGCCTTAACAATGATCACAATAGAACTTCTTCACATTCTAATGTATCTGCCAACCAAATTGTTAATCAACTTATCGTTCATGTCGCATATCTAAGGAACTGGGAAAATTCATCAGTGTACTATGAACATGATTGGTTAGATCCAGTTTCTCCCTTAAAATTTGTTAATGCATATCCACCCATGACCTGTTCAACTGACAATGAAGGTAACGGTTTATGGTCTTGACATATGAATGTCGGTCTCAATTTGCCCCTCTAAGCGAAACCCAACTGTTTTAGGTAGATTTCATTAGAAAGTTAACTATTGCAATGTGCGACTTGAGAGTTTTTGTATACCTTCTTCATAGACGTGTGCCGCCTGTGTCTTCAACTAGTTGTACGTTCCGCTGCAGCGCAGTTCCGCATATGCGCGGTAGACGCTCTGTATCAAGGAGAAGAAACGTGCGCCATTTGGAGAGCGCTGTCAGCCACGTACGAGTTGTTGTGCATGTTTACTCGTACAATGTCGGTGTTGATTGAAAATCCCGCCGCTTGTGAAATCAGATCTGTGATTAGTTTTCTGAATGCTAAGAAAGTGAAACCAATTGAAATGTATCGGCAAATTTGCGAAGTGTATGGACAAAATGCAATGAGCGATTCATTGGTGAGAAGATGGGTCCGACAGTTCAATGAAGGACGCAGTGAAGTGCACGATGAAGAACGATGTGGGCGCCCATCTTTGGTTACAGAAGAACTGGTTCACGCGATTGATGAAAAAATCCGGGAAAACCGCAGGTTTACAATTAGTGCTCTCGCTATGAAATTTCCCCAAATCTCACGATCACTAATTCATGAAATTGTTACCGAAAAACTGAACTTTCGTAAACTTGGCCGACGTTGGGTACCAAAGATTCTTACGGAGCAACACAAAACAAAACGGATGGGTAGTGCACTTCAGTTTTTGACCCGTTACAATGAAGGCGGCGAAGAATTTCTGACACAGATAGTCACAGGAGATGAAACTTGGGTTTCTTACGACACCCCTGAAAGTAAGCGGCAATCAATGGAATGGAGGCACACTTCTTCCCCAACAAAGGTTAAGCCGAAACAAATCTTGACACCTCGGAAAATGATGTACACAGTGTTCTGGGACTGGAAAGTCATCTTACTCATTGATTTCTTACCGCGTGGTCAAACAATCAACGCAGATGCTTACTGCGAGACACTTAGGAAATTGCGCCGCGCAATACAGAATAAGCGTCGAGGGTTGCTGTCAAAAGGTGTTGTTTTTCTTCACGACAACGCACGACCACACACTGCAAATGTGACGAAAAACCTCCTACAGGGATTTGGCTGGGACGTGTTTGACCACCCTCCGTACAGTTCTGACCTCGCTCCTAGCGACTTTCATCTGTTCACACATCTCAAGTCTTTCCTTGGCGGTCAACACTTCAACAATGACGACGAGCTGAAATAAGATGTTTCCAACTGTTTGAAGACACAGGCGGCAAACTTCTGTGAAGAAGGTATCCAAAAACTTGTGCCACGCTATGACAAATGCCTGCAAAAGTTCGGCAGTTATGTGGAAAAGTAGTTTAAGAGGTGTAGAATGCTGTGCAATAAATAATTTTTCTGTATCTGTACACAATTTAATTTTATTACCAAACGGAACTTACCTTCTTGACGTGCCTCGTATATATATATATATATACATACATACATACATATATCAGTTTCTTGTGGACACAATAACTGCCGTAATTTTGCACCAATCACTTTGAATTTTTTTTGCATAATAAGTATCCCTATAAAATATCGGTCGAGTTCGTTAATGGGCAAAATCGGTCGAAGGGGGTGAAAATGGTTTTTTTTTTTTTTTTTTTTTTTTTTTTTTTTTTTTTTCTTCGAAAAAGTGAAATATCACTATAACTCTCTTAATATGTGAAATATCGAATCCATTCAAAGTTCATATTATGTGTCGGATAAGTGCCAAAAATTTATGTTTAAACAGTTTTTTGATAGTACCAACCGTTGGCCAAAGGGAAAAGTGGGATTTTCGGGAAACATTAATCATATCTCTCTTAATAGGCACAATATCAAAACCATACAAAATGGACAATATTCACCTAATAATTACCTAAAACTTTTGTCTGAAAGAATTGTTGATATGATCCACCATTACGCCAAGGGATGAGAAAAATGATTTCGGAATTATAAGAAAATGCCAAGAGCCAAGTTACCATGACAATGCTTCTAAATTGATGATGGATGAGCTATCAGAGGTTGCCATGACAACGAGATCACATTCAGTTTTCCATCTGACTCTGTGGGAAGCGGCTTCGGTGACGTAACTGGTAGCATGCTGAACTTCTATACCCAAGGTCGTGGGTTCAAAGACAGCCGAAGTCGTCGGATTTTCTAAGAGCTTTAAAAATCCCTCAGTATGCTTTCCTTCGGAGGGGAAGTCCAACCTTCGTTGCAAGTTGCTGGTTGCGGTGGGATCTAGTTGCCAAGTTTACAGCTAGGTGTCGTTGACGGTAGTATGTGGTGCCAAAATTAGGAACCACTACTTTAATTGACCGTCTACAGTCCTTACCTGAATTACAGACTAATACAATAATTACAATTAACACCGTTTATCAGACAGATTCTACACACACCCAAAGTACACGGGGTTACATGACTGCGTTGTCGCAGTCCCTAAACTGAGGAACCAACCAACCCTGCTGGAGATAAAATTTTGCGTGAAGAAGTAACAGACTGTTAGATAGGTACACGTCAGTGTCGAAACCTTGCATAAGGACAGTGTGACCACAAGTATAAAAATAGACCCCAAATGACAAAAATGTTACCGTTCCCATAAGACAGTAAAATGTTAAAAATATGCATAGAAAGACGAAAAGAAAGTTAATTAAGCTCCAATTACATTGTAAAATACTTTCTCGCAATAAATGAGGTCTGATCCTTATACATACACCCTCATATTTTGCCTACTATAGCCTGTCCCCTAGTTTGCACGGTGAAATCTACCTCCGCCTTCCGGCGTGCCAAGAGGAATTTATTATTTAGAAACTCTACCTAAAGATATTTTCCAATATAATTATCCTGAAAACTCTCTGTGGTGTTGCAGAACTCTCCCTTTCCCGGACTCCTCAGTGTACTGTAGGTTCCCTCACCCTGTGGACCCAGCCAGTTACTACAAACACTCACACACCCCCTCCCAGACAACTTAGAAAGTGGGCTCAGAAAATGCTATTGGTGAAGAACTCTTACAAGAAGGTAATCAAGTCAAAAGGGCATTTCTTATCAAGAAAACTCAGACCATAAACTGTCCTCAAGATCGGGTGATCAACTGTTCCTTGACAGTGTGTTCATTATATATTTCCCACTATCATGCATAGTTCCCTCACTTTCCTGGTTAACGAGCGGCGACTCGTAAGGCAGTAGCACGCGCCGACAATAAATTTGTTCGCTATTGACCAATAGCTGATGGTTGTTGACCAATAGAATGCTTCCTCTATCACTCCATGTGGTCTCCAAAGTCCATCCCTGACGGCTAGCTCATGTCTCATGCAGGTATCAGGTGTTCAATCAGTCTCCAGTGTTGCACATCTGCACGTAGTTCTGTCCAGTCTCACTGATTGATCTCAGTGGCTACAGTGGAAAGTTGACAACGCTGTGCCTCGCGTTGGGAATGTTAACATATCCGCCCATCTAGATTTCAAAGGTGAGCCGCACGTTAACGTGGAAAGTGAGGGAACTATAGGGTCCTCTGCAGCCATAGATACAGCATGCCTATGCACAGAACCAACACATTCTACGAAAACCTGCCCCTCAATTATAAGTGCAAGGATTAATACCTGTCTTTGCCTTCTCAATGTAAGGATGACCCGGATCCTCGAGAATGACTTGCTAGTACCGGTACACCTGTTTCAGGGACTAATGTCAATAATGAGTAACCATCAAACATGTTGCTTTGAACCAACAATTTAGCACTGGTCTCGTAGATATGTCAAAAGAAAATCGAAGCGAGACAAAGACATGCTCACATTCCCTTCAAGTGAAAGAGAAGTTGATATATCAATCTGAAATGGAGCAAGCTCAATTCATCATCATCATCGGTTATCCACTCCAGTTGCCCGGGTGTGGTATACGAGTGCTCTCCACTTCTGTCTGTCCATGTACCACTCTTCTCTGAGGACTGTATTCCATTTGACTCCTCTTGTTCCTATATCCTTTCACTTGGTCCAGCCATGTCTTCCTAGGTCTTCCTACCGGTCTTTTTCCAATCACCACTGTTGAAGCCAATGTTTTGCTGTCCTACCATCGTCCATTCGTTTGACATGGCCACACCATTTCAAACGAGCCCGTGTGACTCTTTCGTTCAAGAATGGGTACACACCTGCTTCTTCCCTTTTTCTTTCATTCCTTACTCTGTCCTTCCTTGTTTTCTGGACCATAGTTCGCAGGAACTTAATTTCTGCGGCTTGCAAGCTCAATTATTTAGGCAAATTAAGTCATTAAGAGGGAATGATAGTCTACCGAGACTAGGCTTGAATCCCGGGTTTGATTTTCGGCCGAGCCATCGGGAATTTTAATCACCTGGGGTTAATTCCCCTTGCTCGGGGTCTGGGTGTATGTTCCCACTTCATCATCAATAGGACGCGCAGGTCGCACACGGGCCTCATCTAGAAAGACCTGCACTCGGCCTCCCAGGAGTCCACACGACATTATATATTATTGATTTTATTAACCTAGGATTGAATCTTACATAAGAAAAGTATGCTATTTATAGTAAAGCCATCATTACTTCCGACTTGACGTTTCAGTGTTACCCTAGAGTTATCTAGCGGTCAGAAGGAAAATCATTTGAACTAGACAATCACAGGCAGACATTCAAATCGATATATCACAACAAATTGAGTTTCGTTCGCGATATCGCGATTTAGCAAAAGAAACTCTAGCCTGGCACTGAAACGTCAAGTCGGAAGTAATGATGGCTGAACTATAGTTATTCACGGAACTACTTGTTATAACATCTGTAAATGAGTTAGCCTCCAACTCACCATAAATGAACCATCTTGCTGAGAGCACAAACAACCTCTAAGAACGCATCAAAAAAAAAAAAAAGAAGTTTCGTGACGAACTAAGAGCCTACTTTTCTTAAAATTTAAGATTCATGCCAATAATTAACCTATATGTATCTATCTAGAATAATGACGAAATTAAGTTGGTAATATCGAAATTTCTAATTAGTTCGACATACTCTAGCCTATACCTGGCATAATGTAGGCTAATAGAGAACTACAGTTGGCAGCCCTGGTGACTGAATATATTCTTAGTTCCATCTCTTAAGGTACAGAACACAAAATTTGGTTGAAGTCCAATGGACAGCATGAACGTTACACAGTTAAACATTGCATCTAACAGCGCGCGTAAAATCATGTTGGCAACAATGACATACATGTATTGGTCAGAAATAATCTGAAATAATATGATCTATTGTTGTGTCAATTTTGAATGAAATCCATTAGTTAGTAGAGAAGTTACATGCATTTTCAAATTGGACCTATCAGCAGGCTTAGAATCATGTTGGCAGCACTGGCGTAGGCCTATATTAGTTACTCCAAATTTATCTAGAATGACAAGTACTATACGTGTGCAAAGTTTAGAGCTATTGGCTTCCATACTTTCTGATATATTGATATTAGGGTAACAAAAATAGAGACAGTATTTATTAACAGTTGGCAGCCCTGGTTACTCTTAAGAATCGGCATAGTAATATATGTTATGGTACACATAGCACACACGAAATTTGGTTGAAATCCAAATGATAGTATAGACGTTACATGTATTTAAAGTTGGACCTCTCAGCAGGCTTAGAATCATGTTGGTAGCACTGACGTACATAAGTTACTCCAAATTAATATAGAATGTCAGGTACTATACGTGTGCATAGTTTGAAGCTGTCAGCTTGCATACTTTCTGATATATGGGTACTTGGATAAAAAAAATGAGAGCATTTATTAACAGTTGGCAGCCCTGGTGGCTCTTAAGAATTCGCTCAGTCATATCTGTTTATGTACACATAGCACATACGAAATTTGGTTGAAATCCAATTGATAGTGTAGAAGTTATATGCATTTAAAATTTGGACCTATCAGCAGGCTTATAATTATTTTGGCAACACTGCCATGTATGGCCTCCTGGAAATTAAACTGCAATATTATTATCTATACGTGTGCCAATTTTGAAATAGCTCCCATTCATACCTTCCAAGATATCCAACGTGGAGCTCAAATTTCAATTGCGATTTTTCAGCAGTTGGTAGCACTGACATCATTTTAAAATATGGCCGTGAGATATTCAGGTATAGATGTTTACTCCTACCAAATTTTGTTTCGATTGCTGCAGCCGTTTAGGAGTTGATAGGGGGGGGACACACAGACAGACAGACAGACAGAAGAACAGACAGACACACATTTGCCCGATCTCATAAGTCTACTTTTTCCTCATTTTTGCAAAATGTGAAAAGTAGGCTAAAAATGCCAGCCTCACAGCGCTTGCATGTTGCAGCGGGGCAGGCCATCCGACGCCTGAGCGCATGCGTGTTACAGAACACTTGACTCGCTCCTCCCCTCACTACGGCCAGCACACAGCTTGGCCAGAAGAATGATCTTGGTGAAATGAATACAGTATTCGCAATTATTTCAATACATGGATGACAGATCAAATAAGTTGGATCTCAATGGATAATGCCGCTAATGCGTAACGTGAGTCGTGTCTCAAGCCAGCAAACGTCATCGTAGCACAATAATTTGTCAAGATATCTTAGTAAAAGGTGAAATTTCTTCCTAATTATTTTAATATATAAGATATTTTTATTTTTGCTACATCTCAAAAATTAACAAATCATAACCCCCTCCCCAACTCCAATTATTGTGCCCCTCTAATAACCTTACTCTGACCCAAAAAGACAGTGTGGCTGACTGATGAAGGGTTGTTATTGGTAGGGAATAAATAGGCAGATTTTCTGTTTGGTTAGTTACTGGACAAGTTCTTCCTTACACGTATATACAGTAGATAAGAAAGATTAGACCCTTTCAAGTTGGACTTCCCGTACTTTTAGACCTTTGATCACAGCAGTACAGAAATGGACACGCTGAGGTTTGAATCCTGGTTATGCATGTTTTGTTTGGAATAAATAGTAGGCATAATGTTACTGAATTATCATTTATTTGTTCATTATTTAATATAATTATGTCTTCCTTCACTGATTGATTGATTCATTCATTCATTCATCACACAGAGTGTGCTGCCCAGGATTGATACCGTCACCGCAAGTCGTGTTTTCATAGCATGTGTTTATTTCAAGGAACCCTGCTGTTACTTGGGTTGGTAAGGCGACAGAACCAGGCAAGATTTCGTATGTCCAGCACAGCAGACTGAAACTCGTGTTACACTTTCTACGTCCTGTAGCTGCTTATATCGCCACTTACTGCGAGAACTCCTCTCTGCATGGTTTGAAGTATATCGCCGAGGAAGGCCGACACAGGATCGAGAGGTGAGAATAAGTCGCAAGCGACATTATAGTTCAAATGAGAATACTTTTATACAGCTCCTGAAATGTAGATTTCTTGGTTTAACAATCATTATTGGTGGGCTGCTGCATAAAAGGGGTTATCAGAGATGAGATCATCCGATTAGCTCGCCTGGCTAATCCATGCTATAAAGAATAAGTGAATTTTTCATTATTATTATTATTACTAATATTAATATTCACTTAGAGTGATAATGGAAATTTTTCGTGTAAAGCGGAGCTCCTTCCGGGCACGGAAGGAGTCTCTCACATGATGCAGATTAAGGATAGGTCATGCAAGGTTCACCCACTTGCATCTGATTACAAGGGAATACCCTTACTTTGTGCTGGTGTAATCGGCGCAGCCACAATCGCCATGGTTCACATTTTAACCTAGTGCTTATGGACTTTCAATAACTACGAAGAAACCTTGGTGTGCACGATACGCTCAGTCTCATCTATCCGTTAATCGCTAAGGTGATTTCTTGCTGCGGTACATATGAATTATCACCGACAGGCGTAGCTCAGGGCCAGTGTGTGTGAGGCTCTAAACTGTGCGATGTGTCTGCTCCCCGTTTAAATCGAGCATGAGTGTGACTGTTGACAGTGTCATCCGCTTTATGGGAGGAATTAGCGTCGTCAATTACCCAACACCCGCAACCAGTGTTTGTCATCTACAGCAGAGATCCTCCTCAAAGCGGGGGGCACCCTGCGGGGGACGCAGGGAGTGATAAAGGGGGGTGCCGACTCTGATTGAAATACTGTATTTCGTATTCTGTAACAAATATTGCTATCCTCATATCCATGAACCTATCATATCCAGGAAGTTCCCACGACAATTCAACACTAATAAACTCGTACTTTTGGTGTCTTATTTCACAATAATACACCAGTAGAACCTTCCAGCAGGAATTGTGAGAAAAGGTGCAGAGTAGCATTTCCCACACAGCACCCTTTCTTCTTACCAAAAACACTTAACAACCATTGATGACAATAAGATGCTTGACAATGTGACCGCCATTCTTTACAAGAATAGATTCCTTTATTTCTGCCATTGTCGACTCGAATTTAGCCAGGCCTTTGCAGTCAGTTCAAAGACAGTGAGTGAACAGGTGAATTCTAGTGCGAGTTCAGTGGAAGTGGTTAGCCCGATTTACAATAAACCGATACAAGTAACGCCATTATCCATGGCTTATAAGCAGTCGTACTGAACTTTGATGCGCTCTAGGAATAGTAAATTGTGTGTTATTATTATTGTAACTTATATTTTCAGTAATTCGACAGAAGCAAATACTGTAGATCTTGTCATCCGTCTTTTTTGTGTGAAGTAGCCGATGAGAAATGCTACGAAAGGAAAGAAGAATAAGAGGTGGGGGGGGCTAGATAATCCATGTTCCAAAAGGAGGGTGCGGCAGAAAAAGTTTTTGAGAACCCCTGAACTACAGCAGTGGCGGCTGACTGATAATCATTCTGGGTGTTGCACTATTTTCATTTCTTACGGTTGGTTTGTTCATCAATGTACTATAAGCTTACTAGGTCAGTAACGTCACCTATACGTTGCTATAAGAATGCAACCTCGTAGTTGCGTATTGTTTGTTTCGTTACACATTATTTGTTGCGTATAATGTTGAACGCTGAAAAGTGAAAAAATACCTCCAACGGAAACGTGAGGAGAAGAAAGATATTGAGTTTTCAAAAATTGTATTCGACATTTGTTCTCCTCTACAACTACCAATGAACGAAAATACAAAGCTTTTCAATGATTAAAAAAGGCCCAGAAGTCAGAAAGTCGTAAACTTCTCAATAATTGTCCATGTAGCGGAGGAAATGTACGAGTTTTTTTCTTCCTTGGGTTTTTCCACACTCCGCCTAGGCAAATATCGGGATGGTACCTTTAATTTCTTTCCTGGGGTCCTAAACTCTGGTAATTATAGTTGCAGGTACTATCGCAGTCACCGAAGAAACACAGGTTATCAGATTATTTCAAGACACACACGTACACGGGGCTAATGATCAAGATGTTCCAATTCCCTAGAATGCGTTAAAAACAACGCAACAGTGGCGGCTGACTCATATCCAGTGATTTTAAGAGAAGACCATGTTACTCTCTGGGGACTGCTAATGACGCAATTACACCTAATGGACTCGTGTTTGTGCTGTGAGAGGAAGGGGACGTAGCCATGTATGGGCGTAACACTCACTTCATTGTGGAATACACTTTACCATTAGAGAACTCTAAAACTAATTGAATCGGTCGGAGCTGAAAAACATTAAGCCAAGAATGGTCATTTTTTAAACAATTAGTATTCTGAAGTATTGACCCGAGAGCCTAGGAACAGCATAGGAAAGAACTAAGTCAGCCTTCTGTTTAAGTCAGAAACCACTGCTACATGTAGAGTGGAGGAGAAAAGCAAATGTCGATGACT
Organism: Meconema thalassinum; assembly: GCA_946902985.2. NCBI lineage: Eukaryota > Metazoa > Arthropoda > Insecta > Orthoptera > Tettigoniidae > Meconema > Meconema thalassinum. The sequence continues at coordinate 171,677,899 of OX336396.1, forward strand.
TGTTGTATATCAGCGCCATATTCCGTACTTAATGTTACAGTGCTATTGTAAACAGGGTTTAGGTGGTTTTTATTTTACAAATCCATTTTTAAATAAAATATCATGTGAAATATTCATTCTGGATGGCTTTATGCCGCACTAAAGTGACCACGGTGCTGAAAGATATTCTGTCGCGTTTCCAAAATTGATTTGAAAAATATGTTTATTAAATTGAAATTGATATTCCGCTAACAAAATATAACCTGAATAGTTGCTTCACAACATAGATGACTAATATAGTGTGTTTATTAAGTTCTTTGCAGTCAATGATGTTTTATCTGTCTCCTGTAAAGTAGTGAAAACTGACTTAATACTGTTCAGCTCCGACCGCTTCTATTTAAATTATAGTTTCAAGAATTGAATTTTCTTCGGCCGCTATGAGACTTAAAATTGATGTTGTAACTTTCAGTCGGTTAACACAAAATAATTCCAATTAAGTTTTGGAATATGTGAAAAAATAACCTGAAATAAATTACAGAAGATTTATAAAAGAATTAATCGGACAATTATTAATTAAAAAACACCAAATGGATGGTCAGTGGAGGCTTTTGCCTAATTCAACACTTTACAAGGAAAGTGAATCGCCCGGCCGAAGCCGTCGGATTTTTTAAGAGTGTTAAACTCCCTAAGTATGCCTTCCTTTGGAGGGGAAGTAAAGCTGGCGGTCCTATGTCATAGATTTATGGCATGTTAAAGAACCTTCCACTAATTACACCTGTGTGAAGCTAAATTGTAGAGGTTAGGAATGTAAACAACGCTCTTAGGTTCCAACGTTCGTTGCCAAGAGCCGACTGCGGTGGCGTCTAGTAGCTAAGTTCTGAACTAGGCCTAGTAGTCGTTGACGGTGGCGTTTGGCGGCAAAAGTAGAAACTATTTGAAAAATTCAAAGTTGCAGTTCTTACTTGAATTAACACACAGATACACACACTAATACAGCCATCACAATTAACCCCGGTTATCAGACAGATTCTACACACACCCTAAGTACACGGGGCTATATGACCGCGTTGTCGCAGCCCCTAAACTGAGGAACCAACCAAAGTGAATCGATCGTTGATACGATGCGAAAACGAAGGATTGCATTTTATGGACACATTTCCCGTTTACCGCATACTAGACTCCTAAAACAACTTTTTGATTTCTTTTGGAACAGCAAAACAAAAATCACATGGTTTAAATAAATACAAATGGATTTAGATGAATATAGATCTCGGCCGTCCTGAAAATGGTTTTCGTGGTTTCCCATTGTCACCACCAGGCAACTGCTGGGACGGTTCCTTTCAATAGGTCCACGGCCGATTTCCTTCCAATATCCCTTCCCTGACCCGTCCTGAAAAGAAAAGTACATGGCCATTGGCTGCATTTTTTTTTTACACGCGAATGGACCACTTAGGATCACGCTACAACTTCATTTCTTTTTCTTGGTGCGAAGTTTTCTCTGCACCAATACTCCTTCATGCGTTCGCTGGCCTGTTTACGCTGTTCGTCCGTCCAGGCTCATCCGGTCTTCTTAGGTCTTCTTGCGGCTTGAATCCCTTCCAAATTACTCAGTATGTTCCTAAATCTATTTCTGTCTAACATTTGGTCTTCAGAGATGTTCAATCTTTCCATATCCGCCTTTGTTTCCTTAATCCATGCTGTTGTGGTCTTCTTTCTCCAGAAGTAATCAAATATCCGTTTGGTGAGTCTATTTTGGTCCATTCTGTATAGATGTCCGAGAAACTTCAACATCTTCTTCTTCATAGTCTCAGAGATTCTTTCTACTTTCTGGTAAACTTCTTCATTACTTCGAAGTTTCCAACCACTTTCGGTTTGAACAGCACCCATAATATTTTTCTGAGGATTCTCCTTTCCAAGACCTTTAGTTTATCCAGCTTGTAGTTCATAGACAGACATTCACTGTCATAGAGACATTAATAAAATGATAATTACTGCTCGAGTCCAAGCTCCGTGAACCTGAGAGGAATATGGATCATGGACGACGACGATGAGGTGATGTGCGAGGTTCCCGGTTTGTGCGTAGTAACAGAACCAAATGCATTTGTCGGTGACTCACTCATTCGCAACACCACAGTGCTTTAGGCAATGGCCCTATGTTAGCAGTATTGGAATATACAGCAATCAAGATAACACGGCAGGCTGTTGACAGCCCCTTCTCTTCCCGCCTCCTGCGTCACCTCACCCCGCAAGTTCACAGAGGTTGGACCCGAGCAGTACTAAGCATCAAATTGAACATCGGGAAGAGAAACGAATTCCGAATAATAAATGCACAAGACTAAAACTCAAAATTTCACAGCGTAAGCATTATGTTATATCTGCTGAAGAACGGGCCGCACGATCATCCAGGATGAGGAAGTTTTGAGAAAGAAAGAAGTTTGCATGTGTTAAAATTTGAATTTATTTGTTTTCTGAAGACTTTGTTGTATAAAGGTTGATTTTAGTGCTCCATTGTGGGCGTAAATAAATAAATAAATAAATAAACACTCGTGTCCAAAATTAAAGCAACAAACTGCTATTTTTCCGTCCTGTGGCAAATTCACGATATAATCAGACAAACTGTCGACAAATGTCCGTACAATCGTGTTCTGCATGGAAGATGGCATTCCTGTCATCGTACAGCCATGTCAACGATGACGTCAGTTCACCTGTCAAACGGGGTGGTGTTCACTGGGTAGTTGCATATCAACACTCGCTGTGTACACATGCACAGAAGGTGCAGTACGGCACCTCGCTAGATCGAAAACTTACTTTCGCTCATGAAGTCACAAATCGCGCAAACCAAGCGAAATCGATCCTAGCGCAACTCCGGCCAATATTAAAGGCCGAGAGTGCACTCAATGTCAAAAGCTAGCTCTTAGTATATCGTACCAATGTACGCCCAGTAATGGAATATACCAGCCCGATATGGGAGTACTCAGCCCCCTCTACGATCTACAAATTGCAAGTTGTTCAAAATAAAACTCTACGCTCATTATCAGGAGCCCACTGGTATGAGCGTAACACCCAACTCCACGAGGAGTTCAAGTTAGACACCATTCCTGTACGCATCAAGAAACAGGCTACTAAATTATACCATAATGCCAGATATAATCCCAACCACCTAATCTCCACGTTGGGTGATTACCAAGCTACCGGGTCCCGCCACAAACGGCCCCGGATTTTAATAGAATAACTTCTTTTCTCTATAAACATAGCCGCCTGGCACTATTTCTTCCTTCCTTCTAAAGTCAAGTAAATATAATGCCCCTAAGCAATAGGCCACACTCTGGCCAGCTATGTAACACAGGTAATCACCCAACCTCTAAATAAATGCTGAATAGTTCCTACTTCCGTCCAGACAGAGCTCTAAAGGCCTCAGGGCTGATAGGCTACAGTTGATGCAACTCTGTCGTCTACGGCGGGTGAGTTGCATGGGTAAGGTCAGGTCAGGTCAGAGAATACGCCAGAAGACCCACGGCGGTGGAGGGCCATAGAAAGAATGAAAGCAGGACAGTCGCAAAGGGTGGCCCGATGGCAGATTTGAATCGCTATGTTGTTTCCCTGATGTGGTGACAGTTTGTAGAGACCGAAAATATATCCCGAAGACCAGGGCAGGGTCAACCACGTGTTACATAAGAACGAGAGGACCGTTGTTTCGTTGTAAGGGCACGACGTTGCCGCCGTAGTACTGCACGGCAACTGGCGACCTCGCAGCATCCACTGAAACAGTTGTATCGAGATAAACAGGCTTCGGCAGAGTTGGCCTTTATTGTCGGAGACCCACTGTATGTGTACCACTGACGCGTCTGCACAGAAGGGAACGTCTAGAGTGGAGTCGTCAACATGCCAACCGCATGGTCAAACAGTGGGCCAATGTTATTTTCACAGATAAGTCCCGATTTGGTCTGGAGAGTGATTCTCGACGGATTCGTATCTGGAGAGAACCTTGAACACGATTTCGGGACCCGAACATGCTGGAAAGAGACCGATATCGAAGAGGAAAAACAATCTAAAATTGCTTGTTGATGTGCAACATCTTTCCACTCGGTATCTGTATATTTATTGTGGGGGTGATTTTCAAAAATGAAACGGAAATGAATGGGACGGAAACAATAAGCGCGTGGTAGCGGAGATTGGTACCATGACGTACTATCGGCCATGTGGCTATGTGGAATGTATATCGCATACGGTTTACTTCAAGGTTTGGAGGCCCCATTACCGATATTCCTACAATAAATAATTTTCAAGTTGTGGTTCTTTGGTGTGAAAATATTCATTATATCATATTTGCTGAAAACAATTATGATTTATTAAATCTTCATACTTTTGCACCTGGTGACAGACTGTTTTAGTGGTAGTATTTGTTTGTTGGTGAAACTTTAGTATTTTTTTCGTTAGCAGAATTTTGGTATTTAATTGTTAGTAGAAGGTTAGTATTTTGTAGTAGAATTGCTCTTTACTTATTCTGAAAGGGAGTAGCAGCCTTTCAGAATAAATCAATTCTTTACTAGTCTAATAGACGGTTAAGATATTGATAATATAAGCCAACTAATGGCTACACTGCGTTCTGCTGCACGGCTGAAAGCAACGGGAAACTAGAGCCGTATGCTATTCCCGAGGATATGCACCTCTCTATGCATAATTACATGTGATGATGGCCTCCTCCCTTGTAAAATTTCAATCCGGAGGTAAACTAGTCCCCCGTTCGGATCTCCGGGTGGGGACTACTCGAGAGGGGGTTAACATCACAGAAGTGACAAAGAGGAAATCTGACATTCTACGGATCGGAGCGTGGAATGTTAGAAGTCTGCTAGGAAGTGGAAAGTTAGAAAACTTAGAAAGGGAAATGGATAGGTTGAGGTTAGATTTGGTTGGGATTAGTGAAATGCGCTGGCAGGAAGAGCAGGACTTTTGGTCAGGAGACTATAGGGTCATTAGCACTAAATCAAACAATGGCCAAGCAGGGGTTGGTCTCATATTGAGTAGGAAACTTGGCCAGCGGGTGGAATATTATGAGCAATACAGTGAACGGATTATTGTAGCAAAAATCAATACTAAACCTACGTGCACCACAGTGGTACAAGTCTATATGCCAACCAGTCAAGCTGATGATGAGGATGTTGAAAAGGTCTACGAAGAAATAGATGACATTCTGAGGTATATCAAAGGTGATGAAAATATTATAGTAATGGGAGATTGGAATGCTGTGGTAGGAAAAGGGAGAGAAGGGAAGATAGTAGGAGATTTCGGAATAGGTGAAAGGAATGATCGATGAAGCAGGCTGATGGAATTCTGCACCGAACATGAGTTGGTCATAGCTAACACCTTATTCAATAACCACAATAGAAGAATATACACATGGATGAAACCAGGAGATACAGGGCGTTACCAAATCGACTTCATTATGGTCAAGCAGAGGTTTCGAAACCAGATTTTGGATTGTAAAACATATCCTGGTGCTGACATAAGCTCTGACCACAATCTGGTTGTAATTAAATGCAGATTAAAGTTGAAGAAACTGAAGAAAAGTCAAAAGCCAAAAAGGTGGGCAATAGACAGACTGAAAGTAAAGGATGTAAATGAAAGATTCAAGAAGAGTATAAAGGAAGGACTAATCAAAACCCCTAAACAAACTTCAATTGCAGACGAATGGGCACTTTTGAAGAATGAAATAACAAAATCCGCAGAAGAAAACATTGGTAGGAAAGAAAGAATAGGTAAAAACCCGTGGATCACTCAAGATATACTAGAATTGATGGATGAAAGGCGGAAACACAAGAATGTAAGAGATGAAAAGGGGAAAGCAGAATACAGACGTCTGAGAAATGAGGTTAACAAGAAGTGCAAGGAAGCGAAAGAAGAATGGTTGAAAGAGAAATGTGCTAGTATAGAAAATTGTCTGAAATTAGGAAAAGTAGACACAGCTTATCGAAGGATTAAGAATACTTTTGGGGAAAAGAAGACTAAGTGCTGTAATATTAAGGACACAAATGGAAAGCCTCTGACAGATAGGGAAGAAAAGGTTGAGAGATGGAAAGCTTACATAGAGTGCTTGTATAAGGGAAAGGAGATAGAGAATCATGTAATGGAAAGGGAGGAGGAAATTGATGAGGATGCAAAAGGAGATTTAATATTGAGATCAGAATTTGACAGAGCATTAGAGGACTTAGGCAGGAACAAAGCACCAGGCATATATGATATACCGATTGAGTTGCTACGCTGCATAGGAGATGAAGGTCTGATCAGGTTATTTCACTTGGTGTGTAGGATTTATGAGACAGGTGAGGTACCCCCTGATTTCAAGAAGAATGTTATCATCTCTATACCAAAGAAAGTGGGAGCTGACAGATGTGAAGATTACCGTACAATCAGCTTGATTACTCATGCTTCAAAGATCCTGTCTAGAATAATTTACAAGAGGATTGAAAGCCAGATAGAAACGGAGTTGGGTGAAGAACAGTTTGGTTTCAGGAGAAATGTAGGAACAAGGGAAGCTGTACTAAGTCTTAGGCTGATTTTGGAAGGTAGAATAAGGAAAGATAAGAGAACGTTCATGGCATTTGTCGACTTAGAAAAGGCTTTTGATAACGTTGAATGGACTAAATTGTTTGACATTTTGAAATCTATTGGAATAAAGTACAGGGATAGGAGGGTGATATACAATCTATACAGAAACCAGACAGCAGTCATTCGAGCTGAAGGACATGAGAGAGAAGCTGGTATTCATAAAGGTGTAAGGCAAGGCTGCAACTTATCACCCATACTTTTCAATCTTTACATTGAACAAGCAATGAAGGAAATTGGAGAAAAATTTAAAGTGGGAGTGAAGATTCAAGGAGAAATAATTTCAACTCTGAGATTTGCTGATGACATCGTCATCTTGGCCGACAAGCCCGAGGATTTGAATGATTTTTTGAATGGTATGGATTCCGTCTTACGGAAGGAATTCATGATGAAAATTAATAAATGTAAAACAAAAATACTGGAATGCAGCCGAAATAAATCAGAAACCTCTATGGAGATCAAATTGGCAGGTGAAAAGCTGAAGGAAGTAGGAAACTTCTGTTACTTAGAAAGCAGAATAAAGAGTGATGGACGAAGCAAAGAGGATATAAAAAGTAGGTTGGCTCAGGCAAGGAAAGCCTTTCTACAAAAAAGGAATCTGTTGACATCGAATATAGATTTAGGTATTAGGAAGTCATTTTTGAAAGCCTTTGTCTGGAGCGTGGCGCTCTATGGAAGTGAAACTTGGACTATTGGTGCAGCAGAAAGGAGGAGAATTGAAGCATTTGAAATGTGGTGTTACAGGAGAATGATGAAGATCAGATGGGTAGATAGGGTTACAAACGAAGAGGTATTAAGGCGAGTGGGAGAGGAGAGATGTTTCTGGCGACTGCTAATGAAGAGAAGAGATAGGTTGGTAGGGCACATACTAAGACACCCAGGAATAGCAAGCTTAGTTATGGAAGGAAGGGTCGAGGACAAGAACTGTAGGGGTAGACCAAGGTTAGAATATGTTAAACAGATTGCCTCGGATGTAGGGTGTGGTAGCTATGTAGAGATGAAACGATTAGCTCAGGACAGGGAGGCATGGAGAGCTGCATCAAACCAGTCAAAAGACTGAAGACTCAAACAACAAGAACATACTTTTGCTGTATTCTTATTTATTGTAAGCACTCGAGGTACTGTCAGGGTTTGGAGGCCCGTTCCTGAATTCCTGTAGGCTGTGATATGTCTGTCTATGGTATGTTTAGTGTTCTTAGGAGGTGGCGTGAGATTGAAATTGAACTAGAGTTGTTATGTTAGGAGGACATGCTAGATGGCCTGCGCCGCGTTGGAGCGCTTGAGTGAGGTTTGCTGGAACTTGTCGAGCGGGAGTGTCAGCTCTGTGGATTCCAGAGGTGTGAGAGACAATGGCAGGAAGGCTTTGTAAAGGAATAGATGAAGGTTATGAATTGTGCTATTAAAAATTGTTTGAGATATATCTGAAGAAATATATACAGAAGGAAATATTATATTGTCTTTACTACGTCGCATTGGTTGTATCTTGCTACAACATAATTATTATATAGCTCCTCCAAAGAAATAAAATAATGGAATGAGTACTGTCGGCTATGTAGCTATATGGAATGTATATCGCATACTGTTTACGTCAAGGTTTGGAGGCCCCATTACAGATATTCCTACAATAAATCATCTTCAAGTTGTCGTTCTTTGGTGTGAAGATATTCATTACCCTGTATCATATTTGCTGAAAACAATTATGATTTATTAAATCTTCATTTTATGCTGTATTCTTATAATGCAAGCACTGTCGGCCATGTGGCATGTCACACATCATATGCGACTACTGTAAGGCTGGGATTTTTTTTCTTTATTCGTTTTCTTTTTGATTCAAATCCTAACCAAATTAACTTATTTATATAATTATTTATTTAATGTGTTCCTTGGTTGAATACCGCCAGGCGTTTTTATTTGTTATTTTTTGAGAAATCTTCACACCGAAAGTACAGTAGTTGACTCACACTAGCGCTCGTAGTGGTAGAAAAGGCAAACTGCTAATCTTATCGACCAGAAATGGTTAAGTTTCATTGACTCACACTAGTGCTCGTAGTGGTAGAAAAGTCAAACTACCGACTGGATATGGTTGATTTTCCGGTGAACAATCGCCAGTCTACTGTGTATCATCATGCCGGTACATAAATTACCCAGTATTTATCTCCTAAAGGAACAGTTCATGAAAATGATATCCTATGACATTAAAGGATGTTTTCTACATTAAGTTGCTTGCCTGAAGGGCTAGAACCGTGGATGTTTTTTTTAAATTTAGGAAATAGACCATCTTCTACCGCTTTACGTCATTGTATTGGCCAAAAAGAAATTGTTCCATTACTGCAGTCTACCTCATAGTGGAGACATGACGGTGGAGGTAAACTACATGGATGCTTCCCCACGAGCTTTGTGTTCATCTGATCCAATTTTCGACCAGAGGTGGAAATAGTCAAGAGACTAATTCAAGCTATGTTCAAAATGTTAGTGAATGATGATTATGTACAGCAGCACATTTACGTGAGATGTAAATAACGATTATGATCTTAAGAATAGTCCACCCTAGTGCTCATTCGCCTGTTAATTCTAAATGTATGTCTACGGAAATTCTGATTACGGGCGAATGTGACCTAAGTAATGTTTTGGAATGCTTCATATTGATTTTTATGGACTGTTGTTGCAATGTTCATTTTGGAATGTGAATTGTCTTACTGTTTTGGGGATTCAGGACCACAGCGCCGCCTCCGCCACCCCCAATGTTCTGGACCACTACCCCTATTTTCTGAGAATACGGTACTCTCTTTGCATTGTGCTAGCCATTGAAAAATATAAAACTGTCTGAAAAAAGGTTAAGGTACACCCGAAATGATAAAAAACGCCAACTATCTGACGTTAGTTAGTTAGTTATTGTTGTTTTAAGGGGCGGAACTACGAGGTCATCTGCCCTTATCTAACGTTCTGACACAATGATGGATATCTGGGTGGTAAGATGTTGCCAGCGGAATATGCGTGAAACGCGCATATTCCGGAAAGTGCCACAATACTAGCAATCCGGACACTCTAATGATATCTGAGCACAAATAGGCTACGCCTTCTGTATTCTGTTCGAAACTGTCCTCCACACTGCTGCGCGCCGCTAGGTTTTCTTTTTAAATTTCAAGGATAAATGTATATGCTGCAAATAAAAATCTAGCCTACTCAGGGCCTCCTTATGCGGAGATGGAGGTACATGAGACGGAGACGGGTTTGGCAAATGAGGAGGGGGAGGGTGGTGGCGGAGGTGGTGACGGAGGACCAGAAAGTGGGGTTAGTGGTCCAGAACCTAGGTAGCACCAGTACATTGGGAGGCAGCGCTGTGGGGACGGCAGTGGTCCAGAATCCCCAAAACGACACTACTTGGGTGTGCCGTACTGTATTTCATATGTACATTTTGTAGCCTATTTCGTAACCCCTCTCTCTCTCTCTCTCTCTTAACTTCATTCTTAAGGCAGTGTGTATGCCAGTATCCAACGCGAAACCCGCGAGTTTTCATTTTTTCGAAATTGTCACGTGTTTTGAGAAATGTGATGATTTAAAAAATCAATCTCTTTCAAGGGTCTCCTACTTGACACTACATCACAGGATGTTCATCGGCAGGTTGTTGATAGTGAAAAAAAAACTCTGTTAACTGCAATAAAGGGGGCATACGCTTTTTCGGATAAGCGTAATTTCGAGTAATGAATATGGATCTCGATACGTCTTCTTTCTTAGTACATGGGTTGGTTTTTTAGTTTTGGCATCTTAGTTATGTTATAACTGGATTAATAACTCACTTAGATGGTTCCAAGTTTGACAGGCCCTCGATGTAGTCCCCACCGTTGCGTACAACGTGTTCCCAGCGATGCGGAAGTCGTTGGATCCCTTTGGCACTGCCCAATCTATTGATGGTACGAAGAGAGCGCTCGGCAGCCCGCTTAACGTCTTCAATGGAACGGAAGCGCTGCCATACTGTTCCCCGAGGGCAAACCGTTAATGCGGCGTACTATTGTTCGTTTCTGCAAAACCATCTCCGAGGAGCTCTAAGAAGGAAACGGCGCCACCACATGGTTACACCGCCCATCGTTCTGCATGACAATGCTAGGGCACACACAGCAGGCGTTGTGTCGGCATTGTTGGATCGCTGGGGCTGGGAGGTCCTCTATCACCCCCCATATTCACCCGACATCAGTCCCTGCGACTATGATCTCAACCCGAAGATGAAGATGACAATGACGTTAAGCAGGCTGCCGAGCGTTCTCTTCGTACCATCAATAGATTGGGCAGTGCCAACGGGATCCAAACGACTTCTGCATCACTGGGAACACGTTGTACGCAACGGTGGGGACTACATCGAGGGCCTGTGAAACTTGGAACTATCTAAGTGAGTTATTAATCCAGTTATAACTAAGGTGCCAAAACTATAAAACCAACCCATGTATTTAAAACGTTAGAAACTGATTCACAAGATATATGAAAGATTATAATATGTCTATGAATTTTAAACACCTATTGTTTTTAATTCCGACAATTTATGGGATAAAAATAAGGTCAACGTATCGTTCGTTACTCAGTAGTTGAGTCGCGCATTAAGAATAATAACCAAAGTACTGCAGTGCTTATCTGAGTGATGTGTAATGTATTCCACACCCACAAAAGACATACAGTATTACTTACTTTGACTTGAGAGTAACATGCAATAGAAACAGCTCTGAAGACAAGTGTTGTCTAAAGGCAGGTCAGAGAAAAATTTCGGATTTGAATTAGAATTAGAGAAGAATCAGTATTTACATCTGGCAATACCTGCGGTATGCATTGCTTCAACCCTTCTTTCTTTCAAACACGCTTAGCCTACCGTAATGCTTTCATGTATCTTGTGAATCATTCTAACGTTTTAAGTGCTAAGAAGGAAAGCATTTGCAGATCTATATTAATTACTTGAAATTTCGCTTAACCGAAAAAAGCGTCTGCCCCCTTTATTGAAGTTAACAGAGGTTTTTGCATTATCAAAAACCTGCTGACGATCATCCTGCTGTGTAGTGTCAATTAGGAGCCCCTTGAAGGTGATTGATTTGATAAATATTTGTGGTGGGGAAATTATGCGCTAAAGCCCCAAACGTTTGTACCCTATCTCGTATTTACAAGGGCAACAGTCGCCCATGTGTGGGTGTGTTGACAAGGTTTTGAAATGGAATCGTCCCGCCGACCCGAAAACGAGAGAGAAAACTCCCCTGTAAAATATCCTGCCATTTGGCCACCACTGTCATGCAAATTGCGTGGTTACCAGGAGAACTGCGTATGTTTAGGAGATCTCCTGACCACATATGCAATTAGTCTAACAGTGGTGGCCAAAGGGCAGGCTATCTTACAGGCGAGTTTTCTCTCTCGTTTACGGCGGGACTCGTGATCGGCGATGCCATTTCAAAAGCTTGTCAACACACCCACACATGGGCGACTGTTGCCGTAATGGCGTCTCAGCCTTACCAATAGGTACACAGCGCACCTGCACGGAATGCCGACAGCAGCGCTGCGACGGCGTAATATCACAACGGGTATTACCTAAATAACAGCCCTCCTAGATCTCGTAGACAAGGGAATATAATTCATGTTTCGGCTCTACAGGTTACTGTGGCTGGTGTGCTGCGCTTTGGGGGTGTTCGGCGCAGTAGTTCTCATCAGCGCCGTGTGGACCAAGTACAGCACCTCTCCTACCATCATCAGTGTGGAGAGCACTCACTACCCCATCTGGAACGTGCCCTTCCCTGCCATCACTGTCTGTAATGTCAACAAGGTGAGCCGCGAGGCTGCCGAACAGCTCTACCGACAGCGGTGAGTACAGAGCCCTGCGCGGATAAACAAAACGTTATCCACATCCGCACGACTGTTATCCACATCCGCACAACTTGTATCCGAATTCACTGGCATTACATTAATATTTTTAATTAGTTACTGCTCGGAGCCAAGCTCTGTGAACTTGCGGGGTGAGGGGAAAGAGCAGGGAAGGGTCAGGCGAGAAGAGAAGGGTCTGTCAACAGCCCGCCGTGATATCTGGTATTCCTTTCTATTCCAATACTGCTAACATAGGGCCGTTGCTCAAACCACTGTGGTGTTACGAATGAGTGAGTGAGTCACCGACCAATGTATTTGGTTGCGTACTGTGCACGGACCAAGAAACCTAATCACTCGTCAACACCACATCTCATAGTCCGCGATGCTCATTCCTCTCAGGTTCACACAGCTTAGACCCGAGCAGTAGAGCATGAAGTATTAAAGCAACACATTTAGACATTTGAGGAGAAAGTCGTTCCCCAGGATTTGTATGTCATGTTCTATGTTTAAAATGAATGTTATACAGCCAGAATTGCAACCCTTTTCAGTTCGGAGTGTAGATAATGCTGAATGACATAATTCAAATGAGAATAGCGTAAATCATCGTCTTACATTTGTCATGAGAAAAACATAAAGGAAAAATATGTCATAAACATCCAAGTCCTAGTAATGATATTTAACAAGTTCGGATTGTAATCTAAAACCTATCCGCAAATTTACTCGAAACATTATCCGCAGCTTATCCGCTATTCGCACAGGCATGCAAACTATATCCGCGAGGGGGAAAATGTTTGCGGATATCCGCGGGTTTATCCGCGCAGGGCTCTACCAGTATACACCTCCCTCTGAAAAGTTCGGTGAATGGGTTTATATTACGAACGGATTGTTGGCTTACCTGAAACTGCCGTTACTGTCCTTCGAAGTGATCCCCGTGCATGGTTATGCACTTCTGAGAACGAATGAACAAGTCCTGGAAACTCCTGCCATAGTCTTCTTTAGGAATAGTCTTCAGTTTGGGTCGTCACAACTCTAAATTGAAAGCAAGAGCGAAGCGTGAATTTATGCAACCTGCCTTGCACACCTGATAGACGGGCGGCAGTGAGACGGGTGAATTTATGCAATCTAACGAGCACACCTGTTCGACGGGTGGCAGTGAGATGGGTGAATGTTCCGTGGAATGGTCCTGAAAACCATCGTCACGGGTGACGAGACCTGGTGCCTGTGGTACGACCTCGAAGGCAAGCGTCAAAGTATGAAGTATCGGGGTCAAGGGTCGCCGAAAAGCCCTGAAGGGCCAGGGGTTTTCAGACATTTCGGACATCCAACGTAATGTGACGACCCAACTGAAGGCTATCCCTCAGGAAAACTATGCCAGGACTTGTATAGCGTTCTAAGAAATGCATAACCATCCACGGGGATTACTTCGAAGGACAGTAACGGCTGTTTCAGGTAAGCCAACAATCCGTTCGTAATATAGGCCCATTCACCGAACTTCTCAGACAGAGGGTGTACCATCTCTAGTGTGGAGAACACTCTCTATCCTCTCTGGAACGTGCCTCTTCCTACCATCAATGTCTGTAATGTTAACAATGTGAGTCGCGAGGCTACCGACCAGTTCTACCGAAAGCAGTGAGTACAGCACCTTTCATTGGAAAGCACACATGCTGGAGGCTCATATCTTAGGTATAGAGAGAGCCGACGGAGGAGACTACGCGTGTTGATTTACGAGTTTGTTAATATTTCTTGGCGTCTATAATAGCCACAGTAGTTAAAAGGGACGTACAACCAATATCATTATTATTATTAATATTTCTTTTATCGAACATAAATGTATTGATTTTTCGATGGATATGCCGGGTGTTTCAGCAGCCCCTTCCAATTTTGCTTACCGCAACCCAACTAACCTGTGTTGGCAGGAAGGTTGATACGAGGCTCGTCTTTTAAGTAATACCCGTTGTGATATTACGCCGTTGCAGCGCCGCGATCGGCATTCTGTGCAGGTGCGCTGTGTACCTGCATCTATTGGCAAGACTGAGTCGCCCATGTGTGGGTGTGTTGACAAGCTTTTGAAATCGTACCGCCGATCGCGAGTTCCGCCGACTCGTAAACAAGAGAGAGAACTCCCCTGTAAGATATGCTGTCATTTGGCCACCACTGTCAGGCAAATTGCGTGCTTACCAGGAGAACTTCGTATGTTTAGGAGTTCTTTCGCATGGTATCAGTAATGGGTTCTAGGTTGTTATCGACAATATTGCTTGGTATTATTCGCCATTGCCCATCTTCCTCATAACTTTTATTGATACAAGTTTTATTCGACTATAATCTCTACTTAGTATAAAACAAAGCCCCCGATTCTTGGATGTTACGGGTAAACTCGAGAACCACTGGACGGATTTAGATGCGGTTTTCACCATTCTGTAAAGGATATCTCGAGGATGATTTCTGTAGAAAATAATTTATTTATGATCAAAGCAAGCCGAGCAGTAACGATTTCAGTGGAAAAGTCGAAAAAAACCTGGCGTCCGAGCGCTTTGTAAGCTTACGCTGGGCAAACCATTAAAAATATCTAAATACTATGCGTGTAAGAATTGTTCAGCATGAGAAGTTCTACCAAAAAAAAAGTCCGCGAGAGCATATGTCTATATTCAATACATCGCCCACTATAAGGGTTTTTACGTTTTATTTTCTTCCAACCATGTCCATTCTGAGCGGACAGTTTACGAGTTAGCTAGTGCGAGTCTATCATCCCTGTTACAGCCTAGCTAGCGGGTGAACCTATTGCCCCAGATACAGCCAGCGGCAAACCGTTGAGTCGTGTTGAGTTAAGACTTCTGAGAAGGGTGGTTGTGTTTGGGGTTTCTCTGGAAGTGCAACTCGGGTTTTCTTCATTTCGCCTGTGAAACACAGTCAAGTTAAGATTGGACGGAAGGGGGATTTGTGTTTCATTCACCTCGTCATTCCCTGGAAGTGAAACTCTCATTTCGGCTGTGAACTTTTCTTTCAGCAAAATTCACAGTCAATTTAAGATTGGACGGAAGGGGGATTATCTTATATATTAAAATAGTTTTCAAAAAATGTCACCCTTTACTAAAACTGAAATATCTCGGGAAGTATTTGCGCTACGACGACGTTTGTTGTCTTAAAATGTAATGCCCGTCACGCATTATCGATTACTATCCACCTTACTTGATTATATCGTCCGTGTATTAAAATAATTGTGAATATTACTTCCTTCAAGGTCACACGAAAATAGAATCGAATGACTATTGATGGACATATTGTCGCTAGGCGACTACTAACACCGTATCATGATATTCAACGCCGCCCCAATAATAAATCTAACTTGATGGACTGTCACTAGGCGACAACGACTTACTCTGTATCATGATAGTCCGGTAAAGTAGAGTGCACATCTTCATCGTGGTTTCCATGGTAGTAATGTGAATCCACGTAAACATCTTCATATTAACAGAGATCAAATGTCCTTGGGGACATAACACATTCACTTAAAAATCTTCTATGCGGTTTGAATCACGCCAAAACAGAATATTTCTTCTTGCAATTTTTGTTTTGTTTTATTTCGTTCGTTTGGTGTTTTAATGCATCCAATATAATTATAACATTCACTGGTAGAGGGCGATCAGTTCCCTAATTACGTCAAGATATCGTTAACTTCTACCTGCTCCACTCGGGCGCTAATGTCGCATGTATCCATACATGATATCGTTAACTTCTACCTGCTCCACTCGGGCGCTAATGTCGCATGTATCCATACAATAAGCAGAACGGGATTCGCAAGCCAGAAGTCCGTATAAATATCCTGAAACACCAGTACATTCGAATAAGAACAACTGCCAGTGGCAAAAAAGAAAAAAATGTTTCAAAAACTTAAGACAGAACGTAAAATGTTTCGCCTACAGAAACAGAAAGGTATTATTACGCCTGTTATTGCTTCACGTCATAGGTGCTACCAGCTTCCAGGATCTACGAACATACAAAGCAGTTGTCTATTCTACGTTCAAAGAAACATCCAAGGAGCGAGGTTTGCTGATTGATGGTTCTGAATGGCAGCGTTGTTTTGCAGAAGCGTCACAATTTCAGATGCCTTCTCAGTTATGACAACTGTTTTCTTACATATGTATCTTTCAGACCCCTTCAAATGTAAGACAGTTATGAGACATTTTCAAGAATTCATTATCAGAAGATTATCTGCAGTTTCACGAACCTAACATTACATATCAGTTCACTCTTATGCATATTTCTAATACATTAAAGCTCCGTGGTCTTCCCATTACTTCTCTCGAATTGCCAGCTATTATTGATAATTTCCCTCAGACAAATTTACCAATGAATTACCCAAAAATTAATGAGGATGCATTAAGTCGGATGATAAACCAAGCAAATGAAAACCAAACGGCTATAATTACAGAAATTTTGGGGTTAGTACAAAACAACAATGAAAGGATGAGTAATGCATATTTCATTGACGGTCTAGGGGGCACCAGCATTTCTTTACCCACACCAATGCTTGATTCACAGTTGCACAAATTTGGGGTCAAATGAAGTTTCTGTTGCATGGACTGGTATTGCAGCAATGTTACTACCTCAGGGGCACACTGTACACAGCCAGTTCAAGTTACCTCTACATTTATATGAAAGTTCTGTATCAGGAATAAAAGTTAACAGCAAGGAAGCTTTTGCGCCGGTACAGGTCTAGTAAATAATAATAATAATGCGCGTCAGAGTAGCAGTGGAAGAATAAAATCAACAAGGTCGCAAAATGGACAGGGGAAAAGACGTCTTGCTCGACCCGGTGCTGGGCCCAAGGTTTTCGGAGCGAGCAAAAGATGATTTCCAAAAAACCAAATGCAAACAAATAATTGCTTAATGCAACAATCAAAAGTGCAAAAATGAGATTCCCATAAAATTAATTAAACAAATCCCAGAGGCGTGTTAATCGTGCCTTTGTTACGTCACAAAGACAAGATTGACGAAATCGAGATAAGGATAAGGATAAGGAAGGGGAACTTAAATATAAGAAATGAAAAGACAAGGGAGCTATATTACTTAAAATATAAAAAAGTATTAAGGATAAAAGAAAGAGCGTGTACACGAAATAAACATATTATTTAAAACAAAGAAAAAGGCAAGCTATGACAAGATCAGTAATACAAAAGAAACCCAATACCAAGAATAAAGAATTCAAAAACTTAAAAAAAACTGAAAAGCACGACAGAACCTGAGTACCGCTCAACAACATGAATCTAACGAAAAGATACAAACTTGAAAGAAAATAAAACGAAACTTACAAAAGTTAGAGAGAAACGACAAACTTGCAAAAAGTCAAACTTCGAACTGCTAAGACGCGAAGCTTTTCATGATGTTATGTAAACATACCGGAGGGAAGGGGGAGGAGTGAGGGGAGTAAAACAAAGGGGAGAGAGATCTCACGGAGATAGGAGGAAGGAGAAGACAAGGGGAATTATAATTAAGTTATGTAATACGGCGAAAATCGAAAGAGAAAAACAAAACAAAAGGAAAATGAGATATACGGAGATACATTACATTACAATTGACTTGGGACGAAAGAGACCGGTAAAAATCGAAAGCACGCTATAATAAAATAGGCTTATATTCCAACATAACGCCGCACCAACGCGACATATAAAAAAAAGAATAATATGACATCGGAGCTGGAGAAAATCCCAGTTAACCACCGTCACATATATTCTATAAACAAAAGGGACACGTATTAGTGGGACGTTGGACATCAGTCCCGTTACCTCACACATACTGTCCACAAACAAAGGTCCAATTGCTACCAATCAAATGAAACATTTGTGGTACAAAGAGACACCGACGCAAAAGACGAGCACTAAGGCCCGACAGGAAATATATATAAGCCAAGACGCAGAAACGCAATACTTTCGAATCTTACAGGTATTAACCAAAATAATAAAACTGTGAGAAGGGCACATAACAAAAGCAACAAAAAGAACTCCGCCGTATGACATTACGCAAGGTCCCGGAGATCTGGTTCAAGGATTAAAATACTAACAATAACATCTTGAAAAGGAAAGAGAATTAAGCAAAAGAAGGAACGTTTAACAAAAACAATTACATTGCGTTAGATAGAAATACATTGAGCCGTACTCACATTCCGCTGCGCCATGAGGGTGGGCCTCTGCCCGAATACACACGTTCGCCTTACATCTCGGCGCGTCTAAGACTGACTTAGCTTCTGTCCCCCCAGAGGGAAGAGAAGCCTCTCAGAAAAATCAAATGCGTAGTTTGGGAGTGGCCCCAAACTCGCGTCAAATATTGTCAGAGCCAATGGCAGAACGAATTGCACAACAAAATGCAAGGTAGCAACAACACTAGCCAATACGAGAGAACAAGGCAGTATGTAGCCAGGGGTTGCACAACGTTAGACAGAGAGATACATACAGACAAACTGCGCACTTTTAAACTCTCGAGGCGTAATATAGAGATGTCACAACACATGAC
The DNA here is from genome assembly GCA_946902985.2 of Meconema thalassinum. NCBI lineage: Eukaryota > Metazoa > Arthropoda > Insecta > Orthoptera > Tettigoniidae > Meconema > Meconema thalassinum. The sequence goes on from OX336396.1 coordinate 171,696,817, forward strand.
AATAATAATAATAATAATCATGATGATAATAATAATAATTACAATAAATTCTGAAAAGTGGTTCAAATTCCACCGCTTTCTCCAAAAAAAATTCTTTTACATAACAAAGGCATAAAAGAATTTTTTCTTTTTCATAACAAAATTATATAAAATAACATTCTTCGATTAGATACATTTGAACAGGGTGAAGGAAAGAAGATTACATCATGTACACCAGATACACACATGAAAAATTAAGACATAATAAAATGTTCTCACATTTCTCTTATTCATAAGACGCAGCTTAATTAAAAGTTCTTTGAACGTCATAACTTCCATAAAAGGCTTGACGAAACGCAAGTCTCTTTTCTCAAACACACATATATTTTCATACACACGTATTCACGAAGATGTTCACTGATGAGGAAAATTATTCCTTTTTGGTACGAAAGAAAAAAAAAGACTTTAAAATGAAATTAAAACAACAAAAATTGAAATTATATAAAGGATCAGTACAGGTGTGAAATAAAGGCGGATCCTACCTCTACTGCACGTCAATACATCACACATATTAAAAATGGATGTACCAAAAAGAAAATAATGATAATAAAACGGTCAATCTTGAGCTAGACTCTGCCAGATGACGTGGAGAAAGCGAAGTCTTCTTAATGGCGACCTTCTGGAAATCAGCCAATTTTCTAATAATAAAAGAAAGAAAAAGGTTAAATCATGATCACAAAAAAAAGATAAAGGGGAGCACCCTTTATACAAAATAAGGCTTGCGTCGGGGAAATATTTGGGGTTACATAAGCTGCGTAAGAGTGAAAGTGGATCCATTCTGCCAGCTGGAAAGTAAAGGTATGAATAGACAGGGTCGTCAGACCATATTACAAAAGAGTAAAGAGCCGTGAACTGGGTCTAAAGGATACACCGGCCACTTCTCAGGTACTTGGAGACTAGCTATCGCTACCGGAAACACTCTCCAAATATATGACAGATACAGGAAAATAATACACATTATCTTAGAGAAAACATATTAGATTGAAATGATTTATAAAAACATGATTTCACAAAAACGTAAAACAGAAGTTACGATGAATAGTAAACAACTATATCAATAGACAAATCACTGTCACTACAAGAAAAGAATGTAAGTCAACAGACCATCTCAGGCACTGCCGAACAATAGCAAGTCGTGTCTGCAGCTCGGACAATGGGTCGGGCCGGCTCCTTACAACAAAAGCAGGCAGGTACTGGAAATTGCCTTAGGTAGAAGTATAGTTCAACACATCTTTCGAAATCCTCCGTGTAACTCAGGCGGCCACGGGTGTCTCCTGCCTAACTAGATACATAGCAGGAGTAAAGGGGAAAAATGTACTAATAACCTTCGTCAAATGACATTAGGTACTAACAAATAAAAAGGAATAATAACTCAAAGAAGCTGTCAAAATAAAAAATGCCATCCCGGACAGAGAACGAAAATCCAAATAATTACGTTACAAAATACCTTCCAAATAAAAGGAACAGACTGGAACCTCGCATAAAACCAATCAAGACCAGACATACAATCAATCAAACTCGAAACCCAATAATAAATATTACCAACCCACAAAAATAAAATGGTTACTGCGTCAATATACGGGCCGTAGACCTCAGAGGTACCGCATAAAAAAATTAAAGACAGAGAGGGTATGGCCTATCCCATACTAATATAAGAAAATTGGGTAATGCACGCCAGAGTAGTTCACACGAACATCAATGTCCCATACCACGGAAGCCGTAGACCTAAAATGGTTGGTATCTCTGAGTAATACTTATCGTATATTTGGTTTGCCAATAAAAACGAATAAATAGTTCGTACGTAATATATATATATAGTTTAAATTGAATAGGGTATAAAATCAAAATTGAACTAAATTTGAAACCACCCACAAATAACTGTTGATAAAAATTCATTAAACTCATTGACTCACACATTCATCTCAAAATACAACCAACAACAACAACACTACATACATACTCCTTCCCATAAACAAATCAAAATTTCCCCATTACATCAGAATGCTAATATGAGTCGTTGGAACACCATGGAAACTCAAATAACGGACTACAGGTCATCGTGACAAACTTCATCCCATACTAAAGATTGACGAATCGTGTAGAATCTATGTACATCCTAAGTGGGCGTCGAAGCCGTGGGACAGGTCCCATACCCTAATCCCGACGGAGACCTCACCTAGCAGGTTTCCCAACGAAATACACACTACCATACTGAACATATAGTAACATCAAGCTTATATAAACCATTTTAAATGAAAACCAAAATTGAAAATCCCCTGACAAAAATAAAACAATCACCCTCCCTAATTATGAAACAAACTTAACTCCCAATCATAACACACATAATAGCTCAACAGACCATTCATTCATAACTGAAACAACAAACACTTTACTAACACCAAACGTTAGTATAATTACGCGAGGCTCAAGGTGGGTCGGGGCGACCGTAGGATTTAAAGAGTCGGTTCCCACAAGTGTTTTGGGGAAAACTTCGGAGAAAGAGGGGCGGGGGTTTTAGGCTGTACGGTAATGACAAGAAACCTGTCAGCAGCTGTTCCAGACTGAGACGTATGAAGGCGTGAGGCGAGTTCTGAGAAATATCACAGTTAACAAAGCGACTATTTACAACAAAGGTAAGGACTCAAACCCTTGAGAGAAATGCATTTTCTACTTCACAGAAAGTAAAATAAAAACGTCCACAACACTGACGAAATGAAAAAGAAGAGAAAGCAAACAAAATTTCCTGTCGCCTTAAAATCACCGTTAACTAAACAAATGTCTACTAGAGGAAGCAAATACATAAAAGTAGGTTACAATACCGTGATGTGTCGTGTTCCAGCGATGCGATGTACTCACTGATATGTTGCCACTGTTCACCTCGAAGCTGGGTCTTTTGGATGTCTTGTTTACTTGAGGGACAAAACCACCTTTCCTTGGAGATGGGTTTCCTGGATGCCCGTAGTTCACACAGAAAGTAACTTCACCCTTTCTTCAGGGGTGGGGAAAAAACAATTCGCTGAATTCCTTAAACTCAAAGAAAAACAAATTTTAATACAATGTAAATGAAGAGAAAAATAATAAAAGGTTAATAACTTGAGAGAGGAGAGGAGGGAACGATTTCGCACGCAACCATGCGATCTGCTACCATTGCGCCGGTACAGGTCTAGTAAATAATAATAATAATGCGCGTCAGAGTAGCAGTGGAAGAATAAAATCAACAAGGTCGCAAAATGGACAGGGGAAAAGACGTCTTGCTCGACCCGGTGCTGGGCCCAAGGTTTTCGGAGCGAGCAAAAGATGATTTCCAAAAAACCAAATGCAAACAAATAATTGCTTAATGCAACAATCAAAAGTGCAAAAATGAGATTCCCATAAAATTAATTAAACAAATCCCAGAGGCGTGTTAATCGTGCCTTTGTTACGTCACAAAGACAAGATTGACGAAATCGAGATAAGGATAAGGATAAGGAAGGGGAACTTAAATATAAGAAATGAAAAGACAAGGGAGCTATATTACTTAAAATATAAAAATGTATTAAGGATAAAAGAAAGAGCGTGTACACGAAATAAACATATTATTTAAAACAAAGAAAAAGGCAAGCTATGACAAGATCAGTAATACAAAAGAAACCCAATACCAAGAATAAAGAATTCAAAAACTTAAAAAAAACTGAAAAGCACGACAGAACCTGAGTACCGCTCAACAACATGAATCTAACGAAAAGATACAAACTTGAAAGAAAATAAAACGAAACTTACAAAAGTTAGAGAGAAACGACAAACTTGCAAAAAGTCAAACTTCGAACTGCTAAGACGCGAAGCTTTTCATGATGTTATGTAAACATACCGGAGGGAAGGGGGAGGAGTGAGGGGAGTAAAACAAAGGGGAGAGAGATCTCACGGAGATAGGAGGAAGGAGAAGACAAGGGGAATTATAATTAAGTTATGTAATACGGCGAAAATCGAAAGAGAAAAACAAAACAAAAGGAAAATGAGATATACGGAGATACATTACATTACAATTGACTTGGGACGAAAGAGACCGGTAAAAATCGAAAGCACGCTATAATAAAATAGGCTTATATTCCAACATAATGCCGCACCAACGCGACATATAAAAAAAAGAATAATATGACATCGGAGCTGGAGAAAATCCCAGTTAACCACCGTCACATATATTCTATAAACAAAAGGGACACGTATTAGTGGGACGTTGGACATCAGTCCCGTTACCTCACACATACTGTCCACAAACAAAGGTCCAATTGCTACCAATCAAATGAAACATTTGTGGTACAAAGAGACACCGACGCAAAAGACGAGCACTAAGGCCCGACAGGAAATATATATAAGCCAAGACGCAGAAACGCAATACTTTCGAATCTTACAGGTATTAACCAAAATAATAAAACTGTGAGAAGGGCACATAACAAAAGCAACAAAAAGAACTCCGCCGTATGACATTACGCAAGGTCCCGGAGATCTGGTTCAAGGATTAAAATACTAACAATAACATCTTGAAAAGGAAAGAGAATTAAGCAAAAGAAGGAACGTTTAACAAAAACAATTACATTGCGTTAGATAGAAATACATTGAGCCGTACTCACATTCCGCTGCGCCATGAGGGTGGGCCTCTGCCCGAATACACACGTTCGCCTTACATCTCGGCGCGTCTAAGACTGACTTAGCTTCTGTCCCCCCAGAGGGGAGAGAAGCCTCTCAGAAAAATCAAATGCGTAGTTTGGGAGTGGCCCCAAACTCGCGTCAAATATTGTCAGAGCCAATGGCAGAACGAATTGCACAACAAAATGCAAGGTAGCAACAACACTAGCCAATACGAGAGAACAAGGCAGTATGTAGCCAGGGGTTGCACAACGTTAGACAGAGAGATACATACAGACAAACTGCGCACTTTTAAACTCTCGAGGCGTAATATAGAGATGTCACAACACATGACAATAATAATAATAATAATCATGATGATAATAATAATAATTACAATAAATTCTGAAAAGTGGTTCACTTTTTATATTCGTTCAGCAAAACTTATCATCTGGGATGAAGCCCCTATGGCTAATAAGCACGCGTTGATGTGTGTAAATCGGCTGCTCAAGGACATCATGAATAATGACGAGCCTTTCGGTGGAAAAAATATCATCTTAGGTGGAGATTTGAGACAGGTATTGCCTGTTGTGCCTCACGCATCTAGAGCAGCTTCAGTCCAAATGCCAGTAAGGTTCTCTCCTTTGTGGCCATTATTCAAAATTTTTAAACTCAACAAAAATATGCGAGCGGATACAGATCAACGTGACTTTGCAAACTTCTTGGTACAAATTGGTAACGGTGAATACCCTCAAATGTTGGAAACAATGTCCTACTTCCTCGACTTGACCTTACGCCATCAGATACTTCTATGCCATTTTCCTTCAAAAGGAGGCAGTTTCCTGTACGTTTGGCTTTTTGTATAACTATCAATAAAGCTCAAGGTCAAACACTAGATCACGTAGGCATTTATTTACCTCAACCGGTGTTTAGCCACAGACAACTGTATATCTCACTATAGCGAGCAAAATCCTGTCATGATGTCAAAGTTCAAATAGAACCAAAAGGCAAGCGAACAGCAAATGTCGTATGGAAGGAAGTACTATTAGAATGTTGAAACGAATGTTGCGGAGGAGCACAGACCTCAGCAAACGGGGCACAGATTAAATAACAATTATACAAGGACGTCCGAATCCCTAATACGATAACTGTCCTGTGGTAATGGTCAAGAAAAAGTGCTATTGTCCTACATCAGTGATTACTATCTTAAATCCTGTTCTTTCATCGCCTCAGTTCTATAACTAAGATACACTCAATCAAATTTACAGCTTAATAAAAATTACTTCCTTCTGTGTGAGTTATCGTTTCATTTCTCATTAATCGCCTTTACTTACTATTCTATCTGTAGTGGTGGAGGCGATAGCTGTCTTTACAGAGGTGTGCAAATTATTATATTCGATGCCAGTTTTCCAAAATTGCATTTTTACTTTTCACGGTTTAATGCACTAAGTATGTTTACAAGGCGATGAAATTACTTCAAATGTTTAACCAAGACTCCTAATTATATTTTCATTTAAGAAACTCAAATTAAAATGATTTTTTAGAATTTCCACTAAGAGAGGAGCCTAGCAAATGCAAAATGCCACACGTTACGTTTTTATTACTTCACTCTACTTTACGTGTGAATTTAGAGCAGAGGGATTTGGGGTCTTTTAACTGATGAACGCTATTGAACTATTCAAAGATTCATGAACTATGTATTGGAATCACCTGACTTAAATTCTAAAGTCAATGAAAAATTGAAAACGGTCCCAGCTCAGATAACCCTCGGAATCCAATAATCTGAAAGTTTCCAGACGCAATTCCTTATGGGAAAAGGTGTAATTCCACGGGAGAGGAAACACTACTAAGCAGGACAACAAAAGAAGTTGGTCAATAAAATGATTTTGAATAAAAGAAATTATGACTAATTAATATTATTTTATTTAATTCTATTAATTTGCACACCTCTATATGTTACCCAAGAGTTACATCTCTAAATTCAAATATAAGCGACCCATCTTTATTTTAAATTTATACCATTGGTATCATAAATAGACAGAACACCAAATTGTACCGCTGTAGCCATAAATTGTGTGGATATCTCTATCTACTTAGTATAAAACAAAGTTCCCAATTCTTGGATGTAACGGGTAATCTCGAGAGCAACTTGATGGAATTTGATGCGGTTTTCACCATTCTGTCAAGGATTTCTTGATGAAGGATTAGGTAGAAAAAACATTTATTTATGACCAAAAGAAGCCGAGCAGTTACGATTTCAGTGAAACGAATTGACGAAAAACCTAACGTATGTGTGTCTCTTAAGCTGACGCTGGGTAAACCGTTAAAAATATCGATATACTCTGGGAATTGTTCAGCATGAAAAGTTCTGCAAGAAAGTCCGCGACAGCTCCCACATCGACCACTGTAAGTGTTTTTACGTTTTAATTTCTTCAAGCAATCTCCATTCAGTGGAAATTTAAATTACTAGCTTCACATTGAGTTTACGAGCGACCTATCACCCTAGCTTCAGCCAGCATCCAACTGTCGAGTCGTGTCGAGTTAATACTTCAGCGAAGAGTATAGCTTATGTGTTTGAAGTTAGCTGTTCACCTCGGCGTTTCAGAATTGTGTCTGGAACCTGACTTCCATGCGCCTTTTAAGCTTTCGCTGGGTAAATATTGGGACACACACACAGATGACAGGCAGACACCCACACATTTGATCTCATAAGTCTACTTCATCATTTACCCAAAAGCGACGGTACCGTAAATGTCTGTTCAGGTCACTAGCATGAAGACATGCAAATGTCATATGGACAGAAGTGTTGTAGGATTGTTGAAGTGGTTGTTGCGGAGCAGCACGGGTCTTCTAGTATTATATTAAATTATACTGATTGGCGTATAATCTCTACTTAGTATAAAATAAAGTCCCCGATTCTTGGATGTCACGGGTAATCTCGAGAACCACTGAATGGATTTTGATGCGGTTTTTACCAGTCTGTAAAAGATATCTCGAGGAAGGTTTCTGTAGAAAATAATTTACATGTGACTAAAGGAAGTCAAGCACTAACGATTTCAGTGAAAAGGTCGAAAAAAAACTGGCGTCCGTGTGCTTTTTAAGCTTACGCTGGGCAAACCGTTAAAAATATCTATACACTATGAGTGTAAGAATTGTTCAGCACGAAAAGTTCTACAAAAAATCCCGGGAGAGCATATCTCTATCTTCAATACATCGCCTACTATACGTGTTTTTACGTTTTCATTTCTTCCAACAATCTCCATTCAGTTACTGAGGCGACAGTTTACGAGCTAGCTAGGGGCGAGTCTATCACCCCACTTACAGCTTAGCTAGCGGACGAGCTTATTGTCCCAGATACACAGCAACAAACTGTCGAGTCGTGTTGAGTTAAAAACTTTAGAGAAGAGTGGTTGTGTTTGGAGTTTCCCTGGAAGTGCAACTCGGTTTTCTTCATTTCGCCTGTGAACTTGTACAGTCAAGTTAAGATTGGACGGAAGGGGGATTTGTGTTTCATGCACCTCACCATTCTTAAATTACGTCTGAGTAGAATTTGTTGCACATGCATCTCCATGATAATATAATTAATAGTCCAGTCAGTGATTTTAATCCATCATGCCGAGACGTAAAACGGATATTGGTTGTTTTCATTGACATTGGAAAAAAGCGCTTATCACGCAATGCATTCATAACTGTTCTCGGGCGAAGCCGGGTCGGGTTGCTAGTAATATATATTATATAATTCGCTAGGACCATCTAGGACCACATTAGGTCTTGTCACATTTGGCTTTCTCTTGCGCCCAGAATTCCCTCATGTTTTGGGAATGAACCTGCTTGCGTTCCTCTATCCAAGGGCCACCGTATCTTCTTTTTGAAGGCAAGACTCGGTCGAGCCCGTTCGTCACTACCTTGTGCGTGCGTAGTCGGGATTGATTTGGAGCATTTGGAGGCCTTCTTTGGTGTTTCTAATCCAGGGCATCGCGGTTTTGTGGTTGGAATCAAAAAGGTGAAAGATCTTCTTTGTGAACCAGTTGCCGCCCATTCGTCTGTGGTGGCCATAAAATCGTACCCGTCTTCTCTATTTTACTACAGACTTCCTTGTTGGATCTGTTTTGGTGGATGCCATTCTTGTAATTGTATCCCAAATACTACTATTACTACTGCTACTACTACTACTACTACTAATAATAATAATAATAATAATAATAATAATAATAATAATAATACTTAAAAGAAATAAACATTACAGAAGATATCATCATGAATCGCAAGACTTTTGGAACTCTAGTTACAAATCAGTCTTTCGAATAAAAAGCTAAAAAGACCACTGAAAACAAGTAGTTCCGTGAAGAACTATACAGCCTATTTTCATACATCCTACTTATGTTAATTGCCACTATCAACATACACAATTTCAATTTGATTGCTTTAATAGATTCGTAGATATTGAGAACCGACTAAATATTTCGGATGGTCGCCACGTTGGATTTTATATATGTAGGTCCTAGAGTTATGTACTGTTACATGCAGATTATTGTGAACGTGTAGTATTCAAACTTCAATCGCATAATTAGGACACAAGAAGTAACAAGGAGATTTTAAAAATTTCACAGCTGCCATCTTGAGGTTATGGAAACAATTGAAATAAATTAGATGCCAGTGGATTAACATTCGTATAAGGATTTACTGTACCAAGTTTCACTGCACGCGGATGGTTAAATTGCGAGAAACGTCCATGTGAATATTTATAATTCGCGTCGCCGCCATGTTGGATTTGTGATCACCAGGTTATTTAAAGTCCTATAGGTGAACTTAAGTTCATAGCCCCTATGAACATTAAAAAATGCAGTTTGATTGCTAAAATAGATTCGTAGATATTCATTATCGTCTAAATATTTCGGATGGTCGCCATGATGGATTGTTAAATGTATAGGCCATAGAGTCATGTACCATTAAAGGAGGGTATTGCGTAGGTTCATTATTCAAACTTTCACTTCGATCGCATGACTACATCACAAGAAATAAAAACATAATTTTAAAATTCGCACTGCCGCCATCTTGAGGTTATGTAAACAATTGAACTAAATTAGATACCGGTGGATTACAACGTGTATAAATATTTCCTGTACCAGGTTTCAGTGCGCTTGGAACATTAAATCGCGAGAAAGGTCTATTTAAAATTTTCAAATTCGCTTGGCCGCCATGTTCGTTTTGTAGTTAACCAGTTTTTGAAAGTCTTATAGATGGACTTCCAGTAGTGCCCTTTATCTCCGTACAAAATTTTAGGGAGATACCGCTAATAGTTTCAGAGATATAGAATGTCGGTGAAATATTTCGTACATCCGCCATCTTGTGATTATGTAAAAAATTGAACGAAGTTAGATGTCGGTGCATTACAATGTATATAAACATATACTGTACCAAGTTCCATTGCGTTTGGTTGGTCAAATCGCGAGAAACGTCTATTTAAATGTCGCAAATTCGCTTGGCCGCCATGTTGGTTTTGTAGTTACCAGGTTTTCAAAAGTCACATAAGTGAACTTATAGTAGTTCCCTCTATCACCATAGAAAATGTCAGGGTAATATCGGTAATATTTTCGGAGATATTGAATGCTGGTGAAATATTTCGCACAGCCTCCATGTTGGATTGGTGAGTCGTAACAAAATTTGAAGGGCACGGTCGAGGTCGCCCGGAATAGTGCTATGAACTTTCCGAGTTTCATTGAAATCGCTCCTGCCGTTTAGATTTTATTAGGGGGACACACACACACGAATCACACACACACACACGCACGCACACACACACGGACAAAAGGTGATCTCATAAGCCTATTTTTTCAAAATTGAAAATAGGCTAAAAATGGACGGAGGAACATAAGAAGGGGCATAGTGAGTTCATGAGGAGATTTTGGGAGGAGGAGAAGAAGAGAAAAACACCATCAACCCGAGTCAACCAGTTCATTGATAATAATTGTTGTTTTAAGGGGCAAAGCGATGAAAGAAAGAAAGAAAGAAAGAAAGAGTAATCATAACAATTATTATTATTATTATTATTATTATTATTATTATTATTATTATTATTATTATTATTATTATTATTATTCATTCATTCATTCAATTTCGCTAATCGGCCAACTAGGGACCACGATAAGCCTCATTTTACATTCTGGCATTTGCTCATTTTTTGCTTGATCCACATTGCCTTCATGAGCTCACTGTGTTTAGCACGACGTTCCTCTGTCCATTTCGCACCAGTTGTCCGTTTTTCGTCCCGGAAAGTCCCAAACGTCTTGATGGCTGCTCTATAAAGATTTCGGTCTTGTGCATCTTCTGCTCGTATCCCCATTTCTTTCAGATCTTTCTGGACGTTAACATACCATGGCATTGTCGTTTTTGGTTTTGAGTCGAATATACTGAAGATACGTTTCGTCCATCGGGAATCGATCATCCGTCGCATATGACCGTAGAAGCAAACTCTGCGTTTTCGCATTGTGTCTGTGATCTTCTCTATCCTCGAGTAAATTTCTTGCCTGGATTTTCTGATGTAGATGCCATTTTTGTAGTCTGGGCCAAGTATGATGTGTAGGATCTTTCTTTCTTTTCTCTCTAACTTCGCGAGCAAACATTATTATTATTATTATTATTATTATTATTATTATTATTATTATTATTATTATTGGTTTATACAGTACATATAACACATTGCTGGTACGTTACAACATAACTACAGTATACGGGCTTCAGGGAACCAAAATATAGTTACAGAAACAGCAACTTCTAAGCTAGAATGTCGCTACCCATGAACTTCCGAACGATTCCGGTTGTTGATAGAACTACTGCCTTCTGCATTAGTTTGTACAGTTGAGTATCCAGATCCAGTTCTTTAAGGCCTTGGATCGAGGCACTTGGGATCACGCCCGTACTTGAGACAATGATAGGTATGGTCTTGACCCGCTCTACATGCCATTGTCTTTTGATAGGGTCGACAACTCGCTGTATTTGCTGATCTTTTCTATGTGTTTTGACTGGAGATTCTTGTTGTTAGGAATCGCAACATCAATAAAGGTAGTTTGCTTGATTTTCTTACTGACAACCGATACCGATTGATCAGTCAAAATAGGTACGGAACTTTCTTTCCATTTAGAAGCTGAAACTTATCAGCCAACTCCTGATGCAAGATTTTAGCAACTGCATCATGCCTTTGTTTGTGCTCCGTCGTCAGGAAATATCTACATGCAGATGTAATATGCTGTATTGTTTCCGACTATTGACAGCCGTAGCGGCACTTATCATCTGGTACAGCGGGATCTTTTACAATGAATTTGAGCTAGTTCCTTGTAGGGATGACTTGGTCTTGAATTGCAAGCATAAATCCTTCAGTTTCTGGAAAGATCTGTCCTGAAGTGAGCCAGTATTATTATTATTATTATTATTATTATTATTATTATTATTATTATTATCACGTGTCGGCTACACGGCCATGCGCGTTAAATCGTGCATGATGACCGCCCGGGACGGGGGAGCTGCAGCAAGTCCGGAGGTAGGTGGTTCGAATCCCGAATGTGGTTTATCTCCAGTGTTTCTCACACATCTTCCAGGCAAATGCAGATATACTGTAGTACCCTATTTTAAGACCCAGGGCATTCCTGCCCTAAATACAGCTAAACGCACTGCTACAGTCATCACAGAAATGCAGGTTATCAGGCAAGTTGAACACACAAGTTCACGGGTCTGATGATCAAGATGTCCTAAGCCCCTGAAATGAATTAAGAACAACATATTTTAGGTTTCTCTAAAATGAGACAGAACGATTTTACGAGAATCCGAGGATTAGTATACAAATCCGAACAAGAGTTACAGAATAGACTTTTATCTAATCTATGCTAATCTAATCAAGATGTGGTGTCAGCAGCGGAGACCGTAGGTTGGTGCAGCAGCCAGAAAGTGTGTATCAACAGGCAGTAGCGACTCGCGAGCTTGGAAGATGTTGTTAATTCATTTAAGGGCTTTGCCTGCGACGTCGTGGTCATATAGCCCTGTGTACTAGGATGTGTGTGGAGTTTGTCTGTTAACCTGTGATGTCTGTACTAATGTGTGTATTTGTAATTGAGGTATGTTTTGGGTAGGAAGCGTCCGTGGCTTTAAGTTATGTATCTTCCCAGTATTTGCCTGGAGTAGAAGTAGCGGGTGGGGTAATCACGGATAATCACTTCCAGGATGACTGAGATAGAAATCAAATCCACCTCTTCTCAGTTTTGGCTCATGAGGCTGAGTGCACCCTGTTCCAGCCCTCAGACCAGAATTAAATTTCTTGGCAGAGCCGGGAATCGAAGCCTGACCTCCGGGATGACAGCCAAGAATGCTAGCCGCTACACTAGGAGGTGGACTGAGCATGGAAGACCAGAAGCGCGAAGGACAGCTTATACCCACAATGTTAAAAACTAAAAATGACTTTAATAAAAATGTCCTCAGTAAGAAGAATATAGCTGTCTCAAAATAAAGGCTCACATTATTAAAAAGTAACAATCAAAATAAAACGTAGGGTACACGATACAGTGCCTTATATTCACAAATTGTTATTATTGTAATGTATGCCCGTGGAATGTGATTATTTCTTTAAGATTCTATATCCCCGCATTGTTTTATCTAAAGAGAACCCGGGTGCTGTCCGATCACCCTCTTTCAACACCACTTTTTTCTCGAGAGAAAGGGAAGAACATTATAATGTTGTAGAAATTCTTCCAATGGAGTCATATTCATAAATAAACAAAACCAAGTGATGTAGCCGTTCGTGTTAAATGACTCGCCACGACCACGATGAGGAAGTCCAGAGATTGGAGGTTTCGGATCCCACTGGAATTTTCCACACTCCCATCAGGCAATTGTTGGAATAGTACGTTAATTTTCATTCCGGGATGCCTCCCCAATTACCGAGCATAATAATTATAGTTTACACAAATTACTACAATTACAACAGAAGCACAGGTTATCACACAAATTGAACACACATCCAATTATACGGACCTGATGATCATGATGTTCCAAGTCCCTAAAACTGATTAATAACAAATATAAATAATTAAATAAACAAATAAACCCAAATGAACAAATAAATAAACAAATAATTAAATAAATAAACAAATTAACACAAATGAACAAATAAATAAACAAATAATTAAATAAATAAACAAATAAAAACAAATAAATAAATAAACAAATAAGCACAAATGAACAAATAAATATACAAATAATTAAATAATTAATTAAACAAATAAACACAATTGAACAAATAAATAAACAAATAAGCACAAATAAATAAATAAATAAATAAACAAATAAACACAGATGAACAAATAAATAAACAATCACAAATTAACAAATAAATGAAGTGCATGACGAGAACTACGATTACCTCCAACACCTTTTAAACGCAAAAAAAAAAAAGCGTCCAAATTTGGATTAGCTTTCAAAGTACTAATTTCTCTGAAATGTTTCACAACAGTACAGTAGTGTTTAGACCAAACGCCATTTGTTGTTGTTGTTGTTGTTGTTGTTGTTGGTGGTGGTGGTGGTGGTGATTGTTTTAGGGGCTTTGTGACATTGTTGTCATATAGCCCCGTGCACATGGGTGTGTGTCTGTGCAATTTGTCTGATACTGTGTTGGTTGTATAATAGTTCTAATTCAAATGAGGATTGGGAAGGAGGCGGCTGTGGCCTTAATTTAGTAACCATCCCGGCATTTGACTGGAGTAAAAGTGGGAAACCACGAAAAACCACTTCCAGGATGGCTAGGTAGGATTCGAACCCGCCTCTTCTCATTTTTGCCTCATGATGCTGAGTGTAGCCCGTTCCAGCCCTCAGACCAGTTTTAAATTTCTTGGAAGAGCCGGGAATCGTACCCGGGCTTCCGCGGTGACAGCCAAGAGTCAAATGCCATTTGGAAAAGCTATAAGCTAAGAAATCGCATGATGGTTTTTAGCTCAATTTTAGTTCTACAGCACGAAATAGACTTCAACACTGCAACAGACCGCACGTTTGATTGTCCGCCTCGTTGCGTAGTGACTAGCATTCTTGGCTGCCACCGCCGAGGCCCGGGCTCGATTTCCGGCTCTGCCAAGAAGTTTAATTTTGGTCTGAGGGCTGAGACGGGGAATACTCAGTCTCGTGAGGCAAAGCTGATAAGAGGCAGGATCGATTGCTATCTCAGCCATCCTGGAAGTGGTTTTCCGTGGTTTCCCACTTCTATTCCAGGCAAATACAGAGATGATTCCTAACCTACGGTCACGGCCGTTTCCTACCCAAATCCTACCTCGATTAGAAGTACACACACTAGTACAGACATGACAGTGACGCGGGTTATCAGACAACCCCTACACACACCGAAGTACACGGGGCTACATGACCATAATGTGACATAGCTCCTAAAGAATCAACAACAACGCACGTTGGATTACATTCGAATTTTAGTTATGGATGGGGTTTTTACTTTTCATGCACCCATCCCTGAAGTAATCCTAAGTCCGCCACTGGCCAAAAGATCACTCAATTATTATTTTTAGCCTACTTTTCACATTTTGCAAAAATGAGGAAAAAGTAGACTTAATTATGAGATCGGGCAAATGTGTGTGTGTCTGTCTGTCTGTCTGTCTGTCTGTGTGTGTGTGTCCCCCTATCAACTCCTAAACGGCTGGAGCAATCGAAACAAAATTTGGTAGGAGTAAAGATCTATGCCAGAATATCTCACGGCCATATTTGAAAATGATGTCAGTGCTATCAACTGCTGAAAAATCGCAATTGAAATTTGAGCTCCATGTTGGATATCTTGGAAGGTATGAATGGGAGCTATTTCAAAATTGGCACACGTATAGATAATAATATTGCAGTTTAATTTCCAGGAGGCCATACATGGCAGTGTTGCCAAAATGATTATAAGCCTGCTGATAAGTCCAATTTTTAAATGCATATAACTTCTACACTATCGATTGGAATTCAACCAAATTTCGTATGTTGTATGTGTGCATAACCAGATATGACTGAGCGTATTCTTAAGACCCACCAGGGCTGCCAACTGTTAATAAATGCTCCTAATTTATTTTATCCAAATACCAATATATCAGAAAGAATGCAAGCTGACAGCTTTAAACTATGCACATGTATAGTACCTTACATTCTATATTAATTTGGAGTAACTTATAAACGTCAGTGCTACCAACATGATTCTAAGCCTGCTGACAGGTCCAACTTTAAATACATGTAACTTCCATACTATCATTTGGATTTCAACCGAATTTCGTATGTGCTATGTGTACCATAACAGATATGACTATGCGTATTCTTAAGAGCAACCAGGGCTGCCAACTGTTAATATGTGCTGTCCCTATTTTTGTTACCCTAATATCAATATATCAGAAAGTATGCAAGCCAATAGCTCTAAACTTTGCACACGTATAGTAGCTGGCATTCTAGATGAATTTGGAGTAACTAATATACGTCAGTGCTGCCAACATGATTCTAAGCCTGCTGATAGGTCCAATTTTAAAATGCATGTAACTTCTATACTAACTATTGGATTTTATTCAAAATTGGCACAACAATAGATCATATTATTTCTGACCAATACATGCATGACATTGTTGCCAACATGATTTTACGCACGCTGTTAGATCCAATGTTTAACTGCATGTAACGTCCATGCTATTCATTGGACTTCAACCAAATTTTGTATTCTGTACCTTAAGAGATGGAACTAAGAATATATTCAGTCATCAGGGCTGCCAACTGTGGTGCTCTCTTAGGCTACATTATGTCAGGTATACAGTATTTCGAACTAATTAGAAATTTCGATATTAGCAACTTAATTTCGTCATTATTCTACATAGGTTCATATACTGTAGAATAATCATTGGCATGAAAAGTAGGCTCTTTACTTCGTCACGGAACTTCTTGTTTTGTCTGAGCAGCTGTACGTTACATTACCTTTATAAGTACAACAAAAGGATTGCTATTGGAAACTGCTTATCGCCTTATCAGTATGCATAATTACTCTCAGTGACTTAGCAAAAAAATACAGCTTTTGAGCCGTGTAATGGTACTTCTACGTTCTATAATCCAAGGCAGTATTTCGACACACAGGATTCTCCCTTTTCAATCATCATATATAGACTATATTATTTCAGTAGTACAGATCCCTCCTGCGGCGATCACAAGCGACCGATCGTGACAAATGAGCATTCAAATGAAAGAGAATAGACATTAGCAGTGACGAATTGCACTATAATTTCTTAAAAAAAATTACATTAAAAAAGGTACGAAGTGTGCGATTTGCAGATACTGTTGCTGTAGGAAAATACGCTCAATAATTGCTGTCCACTTCACATTTTGGCCGCTGTGATGCCTGTTTCATGTCATTTTAACATTCTGAGGTCTTTCCTTTCTTATTTTGCATGGATTTCAGAAACAGTAAATCAAAGGAATGAGTACTCAAATCGTATAATTTCATATATATCGAATAACCGGTGAGTGTTATGATGATCCAATTTTCAGTGATTGCCTTCTTAAGTTAGGGAACGTAGAACTTAGAATTCTAACTGAAATGTAAATAGTGTTCTATAATCATTTGGTTGAAATAAAAACCTAACAACCTTTCTCCTTAAGTCTCTCATTATAAACCTATTGGGGAAAGTGTGGTTTATGAACATGTCCGCTAGTCAAATTTAACAAGGGACTGTCACACAGCTAATTCAATATCGTCAATTTTAAGACTTGCTAGGATGTCTTGGTCAAGGCGAATTTGTGTAAGTGGCTAAATTCACCTGCCCGGAACACAATAGATTCAGGTTTGAATACAGATGGTCACATTTTCAAGTCATACTCAACAGCTTTTGAACATGTTTAAGATATAAAATTTACTTGAGATCCTCCGCAACGGAGCTGTTGCAGCGGAAATGAATTAATTTGCGAATATTCGTCTACTTCTGGAAACTGTTCCCGACTTCGCAAAGTCATTGTCACCCATTTTCTTTTTTGCTTATTATTTTTTATTTAAAAATATATATATTATTATCGTGTTTTAAGCCATTTTTCAGTGTTGCCTCAGTAATCGAAAGGGTTGACGTCTTGTTGACCGACTGATAAACATTGAATGTCATTTATTTGATTCTTTTAAAATTATTTATTTATATATTTCGTTTAATGTGGCATGAAATGGGTAAAACGTTTGGGGTATTGAGTATAATTTGAATATTGCTGTCCTATTATTTTGGTTGGTTGGTTCCTCAGTTTAGGAGCTGCGACAACGCGGTCATGTAGCCCCGTGTACTTTGTGTGTGTGTAGAATCTGTCTGATGATAACCGGTGTTAATTGTGATGGTTGTATTAGTGTGTGTTTTCTGTAATTCAGGTAAGGACTGCATACGATCAATTTTTAAGTAGTTCCTACTTTTGCTACCAAATGCTACCACAACGACACCTAGCTGTGAACTTGGCTACAAGATGCCACCGCAACCAGCACCTTGCGGCGAACGTTGGAACTCAAAGAGCGTTAGTGAAATCTAACCTAGAAATTCAGCTTCACACAATTGTAGTTAGTGGAAGGTTCTTTTATATGGCATAAATCTATGCCATGGGCCCGCCGGCTTTAATTCCCCTCCGAAGTAAGGCATACTGAGGGATTTTTAACGCTCTTCAAAATCCGACGACTTCGGCCTGGTTTGAACCCACGATCTTGGGCATAGATGCTCAACATGCTACCAACTACGCCACCGAAGCCGCCTCCTGTTATTTTTACAGTGTTAAAAACATGTCGTCAGATGTTTACTTGCAGTGGTTGTATTTTCCTAGGCGTGAGCAGTTTAGCTCCGTCCGGCACCTTTTTCTCTCTGCAGCAAACAAAAAAAAATGAGTATATTAACAGTAAATTTGCCAGTGCGAATAGTTTTACTTATAGTGAGTAGCCTACTAGAATTTATCTAGGAAAAAGGCACTGGATACTTGATTTAATTGTGAGACAGAGAGAACTAATACAATAAGTGATAATAGGTGGTTTAGGTTTTCATCAAAATGCATGTTGTTGTCGTTGTTGTTGTTGATTTAGGGGCTTTGTTTCATCGTGGTCATGAAGCCCCGTGTACTTTAGTGTGTGGGGAATTTGTCTGATAACCCGTGTTATTCTGATGGCTGTATTAGTGCGTGTATTTGTAATTCAGGTGATGTTTGGGAAGAAGTCGGCCATGGCCGCATTTTATGAACCATGCCGGAATTTGACTAGAGTTTGTAGCAGAGCGTCAAGAAGGCAGTGCGAGAACAGAGCACACTTTAATCATACATAACAATTACAAAGATTCTATTTTATTTCATCACTGCCTACTAGGAGAGTGATGTAGCAGAGCATCAAGAAGGCAGTGCGAGAACAGAATATCAAATAGGCAGTGATGAAATAAAAGAGAATCTTTGTAATTGTTATGTATGATTAGAATGTGTAAAAATATAATATTTTTGTGTGTTGATCAATGTCAAGAATAATAAAAACAGCAACAAGTTGTTAATTCTTTACATTCAAAATTGTGATTTAATTATTTCATCAAGGGGCCCTTGCCTCTTCCCTGGATCTGCGTCTGGAGCAGACTCTAAGTTCCTGTGCCTGTTTACTATTTACAGAAACATCTCAGCGCATTTATCTGAAGAGAACTACTACAAAGTGATGAGGGATCTTGCGGAAATGATCCAACCCGATGACACTAGTAAGTTTAACGACAGTGATTTGGAAATCCTTCGGACGAAGTTCAACCTTACTATAAAATTCCTCATGAAGAACGTAAGTCTGAGTTCTCTTGTATAAATTATTATTATTATTATTATTAGAAGTAGTAGTTCATTAATTCTAGATTTAAATGTAACAGTGTAGCCACGTCCTAGTTCGTGAACCAAGGGCAACGACTAAGTGGCCTAGTAACACTGGTCTTGACAGTCGGAATACCAGTTTCTATGGAATAGGAGTTGGCATCTTGGACATATTCGAGTCATGGCCCTCCTTATGCACAGGCCGCTAGGACTACCCAACTCACTTGTTTGTTCCCTGAGGTAAAACTCAGAGGCCCTGAGTAAGTAAGGCTAGCAACTTGCTTCACTTGTATTTTTTAAAAACCTGCTAACAATGTATTGAGCATGCCTCGGACCAATGGGAATGACGGAGTCCCACTCCCTTCTGACATATCAGGGACACCTTGGAAACGAACAGGAAATCGAACTGGTATTCGATGTAGTGCTGTTCGAGCGGAGGTTATGGAAGGAAGAAAGTCTGTGGAAACTTGGTCTTCTCCACACGTTTTGTAGTTTTTCATCTCTGTTAGAGCTGTTTTCACCTCTTGGATTGTTGGAGAGTCTATGTAGGCTATTCATGTTTGGGATTTATTAGGGTCTCTGTATTAATATTAAAAAGTATCTTAAGTTCTTCACAATTCATAATTCAACCGAATGCCTTCAGTGTTCTCCTTTTTACTATGTGCTATTTTAATTTTCATATTTTAACATTAACGTAATTGTCTTTCAAAGATTTTCTAATAATCTCTGGAATTGCGTTTGTGGTAATTATTATTATTATTTATTCAATTCACCACTATAAACATGGGTTACTCTAAAGCACGGGTTAAACCAAGTGCTTTGCAACAACACATACAAACTATAATACATACATATCATGCATATACAAAATATAGAGTTTATTATCACTCATTCACCAGCCAGGAAGGATCGCACAATATTGCATGTGGACAAGAGGATAGAATGCTACATACCGTACTCTTGTAGATGGTCGGCGGAAGATCCAATTCCTTCAGACTCTTGTGGAGTGTGTGAGGTATGAGGCCGTTGACTGACAAGATTACAGGCACTATCCGGACGTAGTTCATCTTCCATATCCTCTTGATTTGCTCTGCAAGCTGTCTATACTTGGTAATTTCTTAATTGTGTTTCCGTTCGATATTGTTATTATTATTATTATTATTATTATTACTATTATTATTATTATTATTAGTAGTAGTAGTAGTAGTATTATGTTTGTGTGCACTTTCAGCTGGCACAACCGTGTGAGTCGCTGCTGGTGCGCTGTATTTGGCGCGGTGAAAATGAAATCTGCACGGATATCTTCAAGCAACAGAGATCCGACGCTGGTTACTGTTGTTCCTTCAACTACCACCCTCTCGACAAGAACATCACAATGTGAGTGTTCCTTCAATTACTACCTCTAGATAAAGACCTCACAGGGTGAGTGACTTTCCCTCCAGACAACTTATGCTGTTACACACTCTAGAGAAAGATTTCACAGGTGAGTGACTTTCCCCCAGGGTTGAACAAAACATTATGAACTCATACAGAGTCCGTGGCTTAGGCGGCAGCACGCCGGTCTCTCACCGCTGGGTCCGTGGTTCAAATCCCGGTCACTGCATGTGAGATCTGTGCTGGACAAAACGTATGCAGACTGGTTTTTCTCCGGGTGTCATTCATTTAATCAATGCCGCAGAGGAGTGCGTCAGGCCTCGGCAGCCGGCACAGTTCATATCCTCGCCGCTAGATTGGGGCTTCATTCATTCCATTCCTGACCCGGTCGGAGACTGGAAGCAGGCTGTGGATTTTCATTTTACAGAGGCCAGTCACATCTTCTCGAGGCGGAGGCTGAGTTACCCCGTTAACATTCCAACCCTCAAAAAATTGAATTTTTCGTTGAACCCGAAACTGGATCCTAGATCTTTGGGATGTGAATTTTAATGTTTAACCATAGACTACCGGAAATTAAGTATATTGGCAAGGTGTAAACTAAAACTTGCTGATGAAGAGGCGGGTAAGTGCACCGGGACTTGTGATAAAGTACCATTCCGGCATTTATCCCTGGATGGAGTGTGGAAAAGAAACCCCTGAGAAAGCCCACATTCACGTTGTCCACTGTCGACATCGGGATTTGAATCACTGATCTCCCGGTTGCTGTAGCTCTTCATCGGGTCATGATGCACGATTTAACGCACGTGGTGGAGCTCAACCGGTACACGCTTGCAGTGAAGCTAGCCTATGCTGACACAATCACTCTGTGTACTTCTTTTCAAAGAATTTGATTTGTACGACGCGAGCTTAGCTCCCACATTCATCAGACATTTTAATCCTCTACCTTCCATCTACAGGATGTCCCTCCTGAGAATCGACAGGCTTCTCCGATATCTATGGAGATACGGTATTTTCAATTAAGTTTTTTACATCTCTAGCTGGAACCAGACCAAACTGAGTCCGCTCATCAGGTGAGACCGGTAACGTCCAGCGTCAATGGAAAACGTAGTTTTGATTCTCACTGCAAACAAAATGTTGTTTTAAGCATGGTTTCATCTCTCCAATCGACAGAATAGCCTCAAATTAGTCTAGTGCGATATTCTGTTCAAGGAGATTTATTGATGGTGACAGAATAAGAGAATGGAAAACTATGAAGCCTTATTAAAGTTATTAACATTCAATATTGTATCTGTTGGTCGACACGAGTTTTTTTTCCTACTAACGTTTTAGAGGTTACAATTATATTCAAATAGTATCTAAGTACAAATAAGTGTAGTGTGTTTAATTGGTGTTTATGTATTACAATTCGCAGTTTGAATCTCGCTATATAAGGTTAGTTTATTTTATAAGAGTTTGTGAACCACAGTACGTATGAGTATATTACACGTGTATACAAATTAGAACAATACAATGTAATAAATAAAATAAAAATTAGACCATGCACTTGAATTCTATTATGTATATGGTTACCGTATTTATCTGAGCGAAGTCATTGTTTGTACAGTTGTTACGCTATCGCGTGTCGACTCCCTCAACACAGTGATCAGGATCAGATGATGACAGCTTGAAGGTCGAGACGCGTAATACTCAAATTGCCCTATTATAATAGTGATCATAACTAATACATACTGTACCCAACTGGGGTTGGTACAGGAGACGAACTTCGGATCTCTGAGATGTAAAGAAGTTCAGTTACAAGCTAGCCATGAGGAAATAGGCAGTGATTCAGGCAATGACGCAGAGCATTGACAGCCTTATCTGAAGTCACGAGATGCAAGCCGTGTATGAATCACGAGGACAGTCATGCTGTGATGAAACGATCAGAGCAGATTGGCAGGGGAACCACCGCGAAGGTTTAATATCAGCACTTTTATGACAACCCTGGATTGCCTCCCAACACCGCAAAATTGTGAAACAACCCGTTTTCGCGGAAACAACGCAAAATCACATAAATATGGTTACGTCAATCAGAATAATCCAGGGAATTATGAATTAATCAAGACTAAACTCGAATAATTTAGGCACAGGGAAAAAGCGCTTACGAAGCAGTTACGTCATTAGGCGGAGCTAAGAAGAGGTCTGGGAAGGAGAAAATAAAAACCAACTCGCCCACACAGCTGAGGAGCCTTGTAGATTTAATTTAAAATAAATAGGCGATCGATTTTCGGGAAACGAGATGATAATGTAACGTTTGGATTTTAGGAAACATAATGGTATATTTTACAAAAACGTGCGACGTCTAGTTCAAAAGATAGCTCCGAGAAGAAGACCAAAGTAATTTATTTTTGCAAGTTCCCAATATATAGCCGAGGTTTCAGCCAGAGAGCATGCAGTTTTTCGTCAGCCCAGGAGAAGGCATGACGCCGCCACATCACATGCAGTATTCGTCAGCCCAGTGGGGCGTTAGGCTGTATCAGAAGCAGTTTCACTATCAGTAAGCGTAGAGGCGCTACACGCTGTATCACCAAATGCAGGAACGCAGCATCACATCAGTCGCAGTTCAGTCAAGCCCGGAGAGGCTCTGCGCAATTTCATACAGTACATAGTATACAGTACACAGTATTATAGTCTGCCTGGACGGAAGTTCGTCATCACGTTGATAAAAACTCATCGCACTCCTTTATGGAGATGTCGCATCGAGTAACTCAGTTTGTCACCAACCGCTAAAGTGGATCGGGTTAAGTCAAATTAACAAATCGTCAGTATCCGCGGTTTCAACAATAGTTCGTATGTGCGTTGTAATATAAATACGTCACATCATAAAGTACTGTTGTTTTTAAGTGATCACTAAAGCACTTGTGCTAGATCAGATAAAACTTTACGCTACACGGAAACCGTGACACAATAAGTTGCGCCGCGTCAAATTCTAGAACATTAGTCCGCTAGAAAACATCAGTCCAGATCAGTAGAGACGTTACGCTGGAAGTCATCGGTTCGAGACTATAGACAGGTCTTCGTAAAAGTCAAGTAAAAAGACCACATTATTAAGAGTCAGATATTGGAACGGAATACAAAAAATCAAGTAAATGGACACGGGTTCGATACCCAACGCGTATTCAGCGAACTTTAGCGAAGCTACAGTGTGTCAAACAGGGACGTAGCCAGAAAAACATTATCGTAAGAGAAAGAAGAAAAATCTTGTCGCATTATATAAAAAGGACAGACTACTGTCAAGAAGTAGGAGGGCCGCAGGTTCGATAGACCGCCATATAAGCGTAGGGCAAGTGAAAAATGCTAATAGCTTATAAAAAACGATAAGGGAAGCCGAAATAGACTGTTAAAAGGACAGGGCAGAGACTAAATCCAGTGAAGAACTAGGAGCTGTTCGAGCTATCACGCGTCCAATGCAGGGTCTTGGGATCTCATTAGGGCGTCGATCACCGATAGGAAGTGCCGAAGATCACTTAGATATGGTGGAAAAAAGTGCCGTGTAAATAATTTAAAAGAAATATATTTTTAGTGTTAATACAGTGTTTTTATAGAATAATAATGTGTTTAAATATAAGTGAAGGTCGATTGGGCCTAAGTGAAATGCAGTTCACGAAAGAAAGTGCCATGGAAAAGTGTTAGATGGGTGAACCCTTCTAAGAATTAAACAAGAGCAACACACGGGTGAGTTATGATTTTTCATTAAAATTTGCAGCTGTACTATGCACTGACCCAGTGAAATCAGTCGTTGACTATGGAGTTTAACGATTGATTCACTTGGTAGTTGAATGCACTAAGATAATTGAAATGTTGGGATAATAATGAATAACTGCGAGAATGACCTCGCAGAAATAAATATACAAATAGGATCAGTAAATATAAAGTAATGGAAACCCAAGAAATGAAATAATAAGTAATAAATGATTTGGAGGAAGGAATCGAAATAATAACCTAAATGGCTTAGAATTTTTGCCACAGTAAAATCAGGTTATAAAATAAATACGCACCATAATAAAATCGTTAAAAGTCGATATGATAAGGAAAAATAAAAATAGTTTGATTTTATACCATATAATTAAATGGCAAATAACTAAAAGTTGTAATAAAAATAATTGAAAAATATGAGATGATAATAATAAAAATAACTATTATCGAGTTGTTATACTCTAAAAATAAAGTGGTGGTAAAAATCGTAATAAGGAACTCGAGTAATAAAAACGGAACGAAATAAATAATATCTTGACGTATTGTTGTCAAAATGATCAATTTATAAATGTCTAAAGTAATTGGTGAATAAAACACCCAAGGGAAAAATGTATTATTGCAGGCTATCAGGCCAAAGTTGTGAAACTAAAATAATAGGAAGACCGAGGTCTTACCGCTATAAATGAACGATTATACAAGAGATTAAATAAACCGCGAATATCCAAGCAAGAAATCGTGTTGCCGAAAAGGCCCAATAATAAAATAAATGTAGCTTCAAGCTAAAAAATATGCGTTAATCAGGATATATTTATTCGGGAGATGGAGAGTATCGTCGAAATATTGTGGGTGAAAGATTCCCATTAATGTATTGTTGTAGTATGAAAACGTCGTGTTATAGTGTGTAGGTGAAATTCCCACTAAAGTATTGCCATATTGAAGCGTCGAAAATGATAGTTACATGTGAGTCCCGCCAAATTGGATAAGTGTTCCTGGCCTGGCATTGTTATGATAAAAATATTGCGGGCAATAATCGTCGAAATAAAGCGTCGGATGTGAAATATGCAAGTAAGTCCGATAAGGCATTGTTATAAATATAGTGTTGTGATAAGACGTCATTCAAGTTGTTATTAAGGTTGGTGTAATCAACTATTATACATCCTCTCCGAAATAAGTAACAAATATCCTGAAGACACGAAATGTTAATGATAATAATAATAATATTAAAAGCAGAGACAAATAGCCGCTTTAGAAGTGAATGTAAGTCTTGGGAATCGTATGGTTAAATAGTAAATAACATTGTAAAGCATGGCGGTCAGCGAGACGTCATAAATCAAGTGAAGTGTCACAGGAAGAGGGGGCAGCTGTTAGAGCCTGACCACCGTAGTGAGGGAGTGAGAGAGGAAATTTAACGAGTTCCGCGGTCAAGTAGGGTCTAGCAAAGACTAATAATAAAGAGGCCACTATATAAAAGTTTTTATTAAAAGGTGCAAGCTCAATATAACTTATAAAATCATAATGCTGGGATTGAGACCATTCTCCAGAATATAAGTTTGAAGTGTTTATATAGATTTTGACGGATTTTGTCAAATACTTTTATTGTTGATAAAAGGATTCCTTCCTCCTGAAGAATGAAATAACGGGTTATGAAACAATGTAGTTTTAATATGAATAATGATCCCAATATGATAAATAACACAGTGCATGGTACGGTGCTGAGGAAAAATCACCTGATGCATGGAAAGTAGCTGGTGGAATAAGGGTTCGATCCACCGACATGGCATGTTCTTAGTATTTTAAATGTTTAAAACCTAAGGCTTTGTGGAGAATTATTATTAAGGACCAAAGGACTTAATAAATGATAAATAATAATGTTTAAGTAAACGTAAAGAAACCCTGAAGGGAAAAATGAAATGAATATAAATGTCCAAAGCCTTGGAGAGATTATATGACTTAAATGATAGGCGCGCTCGACGCCTGAGTGAAATATACTAAAAATGGTAATAATTTAATTTAGCAAGACAAAGTAGTTACAAAGTTCGTGGAATAATGAAGTGACATTATAGTGAATTTTGATGAATTTTTAAATAGTGATTTTTAGTTTTTGAGTGACACTTGAAGAGACTATGCCAAGTGATTTGACTTTTGATATGTTTGAGTGAATCTATTTTTCTTCTATGAAATAAATAATGTAAAATTGTAATGTTGAGTTTTTCATCTAATCCTTGTGAACCTTGAGTATTCCATATCGGATGTTAAGTCAGTGGTGGAGGGAATGTTATACGCCTCGATACCGCAGTAGCAAAAGCCGAGTGCTGACTGAGCATCCTCCGTATAAACGGGCACAATACACTAAATTTTTCCAGGAGTGTTATTTACTTATTATTCATATTATCTATACTAATATAATAAAGCTGAAGAGTTTGTGTGTTTGTGTGTTTAAACACGCTCTTCTCTGGAACTACCAGTCAGATTCGAAAAATTATTTTTGTATATGATAGCCAGATTCAAGAGAAATAATTTAGGCTACGGTATGTTAAATTTCGGACAGACCACTCCATTCCCTGCATTTAGGCCCTTTGGTAAAAAGCTACCGACCTGAAAAAAAATTGTATACTTACCCTTTGGAACCCTGCGAGTAACACAATGTACAATAAATTTATGTCAGACCAGTCCATTCCCTGCATTTAGGCCCTTTGGCACAAATCTACACCGTTTCACTAATCTGAACCAAAATTTGTATACTTACCCTTTGGAATCCTGCGAGTAACACTGTCCACATGAAATTTATGACAGACCAGTCCCTTCCCTGCATTTAGGCCCTTTGGCACAAATCTTCACCTTTTCACCGAACTTAACCAAAATGTGTATACTTACCCCTTGGAACCCTGCGAGTAACACTGTTTACATGCAATTTCGGACAGACCACTCCATTCCCTGCATTTATGCCCTTTGGCACGAATCTACACCGTTTCACCGATCTGAACCACATTTTGCATACTTACCCTTTGGAACCCTGCGAGTAACACTGTCTGCATGAAATTTCGGACAGACAACTCCATTCCCTGCATTTAGGCCCTTTGGCACAAATCTACACCGTTTCACAGATCTGAACCAAATTTCACATACTTACTCTTTGGAACCCGACGAATGACACTGTCTGCTTGAAATTTCGGACAGACCACTCCATTCCCTGCATGTAGGTCCTTTGGCACAAATCTACACCGTTTCACCGATCTGAACCACATTTTGCATACTTACCCTTTGGAACCCTGCGGGTGACACTGTCCACTTTAAATTTCGGACAACGCTCTCCATTCCCTACATTTAGAATAACAAACACACTGAACTTGAAAACCACGTATTAAGGCCCTAGAACCATTCATGTCCGTGGTAGTGTAACTGTAAGAGTATTTTAATAAGTCCATTGATGACTGACAATTCGGGCTGCATCACGTCGCCCCTACCAGTATTCTGGTGCAGAATTGCGAAAATAGTTAAATTTTGCGCTGCTTATAAATTGCAGTCACGAGGAGTAATTAGTGCAAAGAGATTTCTTAGGCCCCTTAAAACAGTTATCATCGTGAAAATGTTATGCCTCTGTATAAGTGCAATAGTGTTGGTGCAGTACATTGAGGTTATCAGCTGCAATAAGCTTTGGTGCTTTCAAATTTACCTTCATTTATTCCGAAGCTTATCGTTGAGCGCTATGTGGCGGTAATGATACTATTCTACCTCAGGAGCTCGGGTCAGTCGAAATTTACCAAAGTGTTCTTATTATTATCCTACGGCGCTATGCGACAAAAGACGACACTATTGGTCTCTACATTTCTAACAGCCAATGAGATATAGGCCCTAGGCAGTGTCTTATTTCACTTACTGTAAGAGTAAACTGTAAACGTATTTTAAAATTTGTTTGTAAATTACATGTGTCAGTGCTGTGGTTAGTAAACAGCAGTTTCCCTATTCATTATTATCATAACGGGAAAATGACCTGAATGTTACGTCCATTATACTGTACTACTTATCACCACCACTACAACCACCACCACCACCACCACCACCACAAAAGGTTATATTTATTTAAAAATATTTATTTTATGTTAGTTTAGTATCATGTGCCAGTTCTGTAGTAGTATTAATTATCATCCATAAAACAAATAAATCCACCGGGCGAAGCCGGGCACTACTGCTAGTATTAGGCTATATATAGGGGTGGTGATTTTTCGCAAATACGATATACAGTACCGTGAAATGTTCATAAAGCTTTGTAGGCTTCACTTGTATTTTCATTTTCCATGGCCTCTAAACCACATTTTAATGTGTTTCAAAAATGCGATAAAATGCAAAATTTACTAAAAATGCGAAAATTACTCTAAATTTTGATATAATTGCGAAATTTACCATTTTTTAAATTTGACTTTCTTTCTTTCTTTCTTTCTTTCTTTCTTTCTTTCTTTCTTTATATCTTTATTTATTTATTTATTCGTTTATTCCTTTCTTCTTTCCTTTCTTTCTTTCTTTCTTTCTTTCTTTATTTATTTATTTATTTATTTCTTCCTTTCTTCCTTTCCTCCTTCCTTTCTTTCTTTCTTTCTTTCTTTCTATCTTTATTTATTTATATATTTCGTCCTTTCTTCCTTTCATCCTTTATTTATTTATTTATTTATTCCTTTCTTCCTTTCCGCCTTCCTTTCTTTCTTTATTTATTTCTTCCTTTCTTTTTTATTTATTTATTTTCTTCTAGAAATGTCATCTCATGAATGTTTATGGTTCTGACGCACTTATCCATCGCACCTTTTGGAATGTGGAACTAAACCCCTCATCCCTTCAAGAATCACGTCTAGACCGTCGTACCGAGTATTGTTTCTTTCATTCCCATCGCGTTAAGTCAGCTTAGATGGTGAGATCGAAAATATGTATAAAACAGTGGGCATGTAATTATGAACAGGAAGGTTTTTATGTCAGTGATGGTGATATTTCAAAGTGTAAATTGTGTAATCAGCGCCTAGGGTGGCAAAAGAAAGACGATTCTGGTTTTCTGTTTGTTGCGTCAACCTATATTAATTTAAAATAAAGTAACAATTTATTTTATGCATTTTATCTCACTATTAACCCTTTATTAATGTGATATTAATTTCACAATAACGCTTTTATCAGAATTAATTCAAGATTATGTTTTTATTGAAAATGCTACAATATGCTAAATTGAAAAAAAAATGTATTAATTCTACAAAATGCTAAATTTATGATTTCAAAGCGCTAAAAATCATCACCCCTAATAATATTCATTGGACCTCACCCAGTCTTTGGGCAAATTCGAGTTCACCGACTGAAGAGTTACAACTGACAGTTTGGGTAGTTCTTAATTTCTGTAAATAAATCTTAAATTTCTTGAACAATTGGGAATGCATGAAAGCTAGAGGACTTCTCTTCCTAGTATGTTTGAGTGCGTGTCTGTGTCGTTGTAGTTGTAGGGGCCGTATTTTTTGGTAATAGCGATACGCGCGAAAGTTTTTCATAACTCCTTTCTTGCCTATATATGACCTTGTAGGTACTTAAAGTAGCGTATTTTAGCAAATTGAACTCGCGAAATATCACGAAATCTGATTTATTGCACGAATTGCACAAATAATCACGAAATATACTCCACTTGGTACGAAAATGCTAAATATTATCGAAAAAGCTCTCCAATACACGTTTAAATGCTCTGATGCATTGACCGTCGTGGTTTCCTTCTCATTATTGATAGTGCTGCATATTCTCTACACGAAAGCCCACAACGCCGGAAGTATGTGTATTCAGTTCCGCGATCTCTATGACTATGGATGAAAATCGATATTCGCTATCGATTACACCAAATGGCGTTGTGGTCGTAGATACATCAGAGCGAGTTTGCGACTGATAAAACTATCGGTTAACATCCAGCATAAGTATACAAATGCCGAAAAATAAAGCCACAACAGTTTTCTCGAGGGCTGCAAGAGTGATTCTAATTTGTAAATACTCCTATGTTCGTATTCAGTGGGAACGAAAAGACACGTGCAATAAACACTGCAGAGATTCAGCAACGCATAAAAAGAGGAAGAAAGAAGGAAATGAACATAATTCTAAGCGGCAAATAATATTCGGCGATACTCTACACATCGCAAAGAAGCTTAAAAACCCCCTTATCACATAATCTGTTAGATTTATCCCATACTTTAATGAAGATTTCAGAAGAAATATTGATCATTATGACAATTTGAAATACCCACCAAAATAGCGTCAGTTTTAACACCGAAATCAACGGTTTTATTTCACCAAAAAATAAGGCCCTTATTGATAGGTAATAGTGTCTTCCACATTAATTGTGTTTTGGTTTGTTTATTCAGTAGACTACTTTTGAGTTTTATGGTGAACTAGCTGAAGTACCCGTGCTTCGCTATGGGTCATAATTAAATTAAAATGTGAAGGTGACAGTTAAAACAGGGGATAGGCGAGGTGCTGCGCGGAGGGAGAGTAAATTATAATTTAAGGATGGAACATTTTGTCCAACACAACCGCTCGGCGTTGGCCGTGTTTTATAGCACAAATTTAGGTTTTGCTCGCTAACCGTTGGAGATACTGTACACGAAAAGTGATAAGGACCTTTCGGATAGAAAATTAAATTTTAAACCGCGTATATGCCATCAAAAATTTGCTATTTCTTAGCGTTATTTTTTTTAGTTGAAATGGAAATATGAAAGTTTGAAACCAAAGAGTGTAGTGACGTCACTAAAATGGTCGCCATCTTTAAATAGTGCAAAGTATCGAAATCAAAAGTAGCCTGTATAACCAGGTATATCAGCTACTTCCATGTAAAATTTCATGTAAATCGGACCAGTGGTTCTTGCGTGATTGAGTAATACACTGGCACACAGACACACACCATCGCATTTTTATATTACTATAGATTATTATATTGTCACGTGTGCATATTATCTGTCTGTCAATAAAGAACACATAGACGTGATCGTTAAATCGTGCAACACGGCCGCAAGGGTAGTTGCAGCAAGTCAGGAGATTGGAAGTTCGAATCCCTCCCCCCTCGGGTTTTCCCACACTCTCTCCAGGAAAATGCTGGGATAGTACCTTACTTCAATTCCCGGGGCGCTTATCCCATCCCTGTCCCTACTATAGGTACAGCTACACACACTACTATCGGTCCACCTCGTTGCGTAGTGACTAGTATTCTTGGCTGACACCGCGGATTCCGGCTCTGCCATGAAATGTAATTCTGGTCTGAGGACTGGAACGGGGTCCACTCCGCCTAGAGGGACAATACTGAGAAGATGAGGATTCGACTCCTATCTCAACCATCCTGGAAGTTGTTTTCCGTGGTTTCCCACTTGCCTGGAGAGTTAAATGCCGGGATGGTTCCTAAGTTAAGGCCACGGCCGTTTCCTTCACAATCCTCACCTACATTACAAATACACACACTACTACAGACACCACACCAACAAATTCACACACACCTATGTACAGGCCCCGGGGGGGCTGCACCCCCTGAAAGCCACCCCCATCATCTATTAAAACCACCCCTAACTGGCAAACATCATAAGTCCAGAACAGTACTTTTTACACAGCAAGGGCGGCCGACCAGCTCGGGAGGCTAGCCAACCTCTTGCAACACACTCACAAACATCTACACTATAGCTAACTGGGGCAGCTATGTCAATGGAATGCTGACTGTGCAACGGCAAGACCTATAAGAAGTAAGGCCTTTTGGGAACTGTATCTGTCATACAGTGTGTGTCGCCGGAGGCCCTGCTACAGCTGCTGTCATCAGGTGAGCATCAGCAAGTGTTCAGAAAATCCTTTACTTTGTATCACTCATCCACAAACTTGTACACCTAACTTGTACCATTATTTACATTATTTACATTCCCCTAAGAGGGACTTACAATTTCATACTCACTGACTAATAAAACACTTGGTCAGTAAACTACACATTGTATTCATAATTACACGCCTCTTCACATCCTAATACCCTTACTGACTCTCGTCACGTTTGACCGTGACTAGTAGCCAGTAATCGCCTGCTCAAGTTCCATTGTGTTTCCCGCAGCGACTCGACTGCGTAGACAGCGAGCCGCCGGCATAGCTGACATCAGCACGTCTGTTATATAACTTATTCCAACCAGCTGGGAGGCAGGTACGTTAACCTGCGCCCAGAGGCTCATCCCCTAAGCGACACTTACGTCTTTATAGGAGCACCCCCTAGTACTTTAACACTAAACAACACTCTACACTGGTAAGCTTACCCAGCTACGGGAAGCTGCCCTCTCTAGGAATCACCTTCCAAATTAATACAATAACATATATGTTTTAGCCCTAACCAACCCCCCAACTAAGGGATTTAAAACACCTAGGTACATGGGGCTAAATGACCACGATGTCATAAATCCCCTAAATGAATTAACAACAACACACTACTACAGTCATCACAGAAATGCAGGTTATCAGACGAGCTCAACGCACCCAACAACATGGGGCCAATGATCAATATGTCCTAAGCCACTTAAATGAATTAACAACAATCATCATTTCTATCGTAAAATTTCAATTCTTGAAATTTAATTTCTGTTAGAAATTAAAAAATAAGATATGTAACTTTGACCCCTTTCAGAGAGAAATTCCGTCGGCATGACTGATAATTGTGTTCCAGGTCAGAGAAACGAGTGAATGGCGCGGGATACTTAACCGGCCTCAGCATAGTGATGGACCCCAAGCTGGAAGATTATTTCTCATCATTTTTCTCATTCTATGGAGTACAAGTGTTGGTGCATTCTCCATACAACTATCCAGATATGATAGCTAGAGGAGTGGTTATCAACCCAATGACAGAAGCTTTTATGCAGGTGAGACAACGACCAGAGCAGACGCTGGTCTAGAAAGGGAACTGCAGTAAGTCCAAATACAACTTAATTTAACTCCATCGATGACTTGGTATTTGCTAAGGGAAGTCGGAATGTCCTATGCTGTCCATGTTACTTCAAAGCTTTCTTATCATTTTCCCAGAAACTATTGACAGGAACTAATTGCATTTTTTTTCGGGGATATTCTTTGATGCTCTCCCCTTACTTTGGTTTCGTATCACCACGGCTGTGCGAAATATTTCACCGGCATTCTATATCTCCGAAACTATTAGTCTACTGATATCACTCTGAAAGTTTGTACGGTGACAAAGGGTACTACTAGAAGTTTATGTATGAGACCTTCAAAAACCTGCTAACTACAAAACGAACATGGCGGTCAAGCGAAGTTGAAACTTTTTAATAGACTTTTCTCGCAATTTAACCATTTAAACGCAAATAACTTGGTACAGCAAATGTTTATACACATTGTAATGCACTGACATATCATTTAGTTCAAATGTTTACATAACCTCAAGATGGCGGCTGTGCGAAATATTTGACCGGCATTCTATATCTCCGAAACTATTACTGATATCACCCTGAAATTTTGTACGGTGATAAAGGGCACTACTACAATCCATCTATGTAACTTTCAAAAACCTGTAAAATAAGGAACGAATGTGGCGGCCAAGCGAAGTTGAAACATTTTAATAGACTTTTCTCGCGATTTAACGATCCGAGCGCAGCGAAATATGGTACAGTAAATGTTTATACACATTGTAATGCACTGGCATCTAATTTTGTTCAATTGTTTACATAACCTCAAGATAGCGGCATTTAGAAATTTTAAAATTAAGTTTTAAAATCTTGTGTATTAATCATGCGGTCGAAGTGAACGTTTGAATAATGAACCTACGCAATAATCGTCATCTAATAGTTCATAACTCTATGGCCTACATATATTAAAATCCAATATGGCGGCCATCCGAAATATTTAGACGGTTCTCAATATCTATTAATCTATGACAGCAATCAAATTGAAATTTTGTATGTTGATAGAGGCTATGAACATAAGTTCACCTATGGGACTTTCAATAACCTGGTGAGCACAAATCCAACATGGCGGTGACGTGAAATATAAATATTTAAATGGACGTTTTTCACGATTTAACCATCTGAGCGTAGTAAAATTTGGTACGGTAAATGCTTATACAAATATTAATCCACTGGCATCTAAATTATTTCAACTGTTTTCATAACCACAAGATGGCAGCTGTGCGGAATTTTTAAATCTCGTTTTTATTTCTTGTATCCTGATCATGCGATTGAAGCTTGAATACTACACCTACACAATAATCTTCGTGTAATAGTTCATAACTCTAAGACCAACATATATAAAAATCCAACATGGCGACTATCCGGAATATTTAGATGGTTCTCAATATCTACGAATCTATTACATCAATCAAACTGGAATTTAGTATGTTGATAGAGGCAATTAACATAGTAGGATATATGAAAATAGGCTGTTTAGTTCTTCACGGAACTACTTGGTTTGCACGTAAAGCTCAGACCCAATGAATTCCCCATGCACAAATTGAAATAACACTTTAAAGCCCTTCTGTACCAAGAAACCAATAGTTGCAACTTATAATCAGATGTAACTTCTCCAGTAAAGAAAGCAATACATATATCCATGGAGGAAATCAAAGACACCGTAAAACGTGGAAAAAACAAAAAAGCCCCTGGTCCTGATCACATTTGCACAGAACTCCTAAAGCAGGCACAAAAAGCAGCCTACTCCTACCATTTTGGACAATCCCTTTAACGCCAGTATAAAAACTGGGACCATCCCTGACAGCTGGAGAACTTAACCATAAAAATCCTCTACAAGGAAAAAGGAGACACCAGTGATTCCAAGCTATATGGAGGAATTGTACTGGAGAACAGCACCTTTCCTCAAAACGAAACTAACACCGATAGCAGAAATTCCAGAGCGCTAATTTGGCTTTAAGCTCGGAAGAAGCACAACACAGCCGGTTTTTTGATTATCTTTCTATGTGTTCTGATTTTTTGGTTTGTAAGAGTTGTTTATATGTTTTCCTGTGATGTGCATATTGTTGTAGATTTTCGTCCGTGTCCTGTGTTCTTGCCTTGTACAGTGTTTGTAGAGTTTCTTTTCTTTTGGTGTAGCAGTTTTATCGAGCCAGATTTGGGACCTTCTCTTCGTAAGGAGAGTAGCTTTTTGTATCGAATCTGTGACTATTTTTAGTGCTTCGTTTATGAGTCCCTCGTTTGTGAGTCGTTCTATTCTGTTGATATCTTCAGGGTTGATCTGTTCTTGGTTGATTATTCTGGAGATGTTCCTTCCGTTGTTGTGTTGTGCCGATGTCTGATCTGGTAGAATGACGTCGGTTACTATTGGAACATGCTTCCTTATAGGAGCTGCTCCAGATGCTCCGAGTCCTTCCTGTTTCTTGATGAATATTCCCTCGCCTTTGTGGAATACACGATCAATCGTGCTCACTCTGTTGTTGCTGAAGTAGATCATCGCTTCTTTTGTGATTACTAGTGAAAAAGCCTTCCCTTGTCAGCACTTCAAGTACTAACTCTGTTTTCCGGGTTGGTTTATCAATTCGGCAGTTGAGGGCTATGATAATAATTTTATCTTCTCCAGTTATTTTTGCGAACGCTTTAGCGACCATTTCGATGACGTCGTGCATGGAAGCGTAGGGGTTGATGTATAACAATCATAGCGATGTGTGTAGTCCTAATTACGAGCAAGTTTTCTTCCTTATATACGTCCGCCTCGTTGCGTAGTAGCTAGCATTATTGGCAGCTACGGCCGAGGCTCAGGTCCGATTCCCAATTCTGCCAAGAAATTTAATTCTGGTCTGAGAGCTGGAACGGGGTATACTCAGCCTCGTGAGGCATAACTGAGAAGAGGCAGGTTCGATTCCTACCTCAGCCATTCTGGAAGTGGTTTTCCGTGGTTTCCCACTTCTGGTCAATTCCTCAGTTTAGGGGCTCTACAATGCGGTCATGTAGCCCCGTGTATGTAAAATCTGTCTGATAATAATAATATCGTATGGCCTCGGGTGCCTGGTGCAAGCTTTGTTAATTGACACCCAGAGGGTAGCTTGCATGTCGAATTTCGTCGTTCCTTTGAACGCTATGAAAGTCAAGGAGGTTAGATATCTAAACTCCTTGACACTACAGCGCTTTCAAGTAGAGAATGGAGGAACTTAACCGATGTTAATTGTGTTGACTGTATTCGTTTTTATCTGTTTTTAATTCAAGTAAAGACTGCAGACGATAATTTCAAGTATTTCCTATTTTCGCTACCAAATGCTACCATCCACGACACCTAGCTGTGAACTTGGCTGCTACTAGATTCCCACTTTTACTCCAGGTAAAAAGACGGGATGGTACATAACTTAAGGTCACGACCGCTTCCTACCCATATCCTACCTCAATTACAAATACACATACTAGTACAAACACCACAGTGACACGGGTTATCATACACATTCTACACATACACAATTACATGGGGCTACATGACCACGATGTCGCAAAGCCCCTAAAAGAATCCTTACGAGTTGCTTTTTGTTACCGAGCGTAGGTTACCGGAAACATGAGATCCCACCTTCCGGTCTGCCTGTTGTGGGTTTGGCGAGCGTATGTAGGCTATACCATAATATCCGGGGATGTTTATGAGTTCGAGTAGGAATGCTTCAGTTGTTATCAGAGCGTCCGGTTTCTGCGTCATTTCTGGTGGTGGAGGGCGTTCCTTAACCCTTCTGTGTTCCATAGAATGAACTTGCTTTATGTGACCTGATTTGTTTCTCCAGTAGCCTTCATAGTAAATTATGTCAAATTATACAAACTTGTAACAAATATGCTACAAGATGCTAAATCTGAAAATCTTAGGTGCTACTAAACGCTCAATTCAGAATGCAAAATGTCAAATTTTGTATTTTAAACCTACTAAAAACCAAAAAAACTCTAATTGCACAAGTCATAAAACAAAACATTTATCTATTATTTAATGCATAGGCTATATGAGTCGTCTGGTATAAAAACAAGATATGAAGAATGTTACATCCTCACTTGGACGAATTTAAAAGATAACTTGGAGGCATATTCAGAAGAGCAAGGGGAACGTTTCTACCAAGACAAAATTGACTTTGAGCAACGTTATCAAGGACAATATATTGAGAACATGATGGGTGACTACATTTGGGGCCTAATACGAGAACGTTCGTACCCACACAGATTGAAGAAGTACCAAAAATATTCATTTTTAAAGCTTGTCAGTATTGTTTTTGATTTGTAGATTAATGTTAACTATGTTTTGTAAATAAATGTGATGTGAATATATAAATTAACATTTGTTTTCTTTTGAACTTATAAAAATAGAGAATTTCAAATTTGAACTTTCGTTGTGGTAGCTACAAAAGCAAACTTTATTAGGTAAAACTATTTCTTTTCAGGCATGACAAATCAAAATCAGACGTACAGAACCCAGACTCAAAATTCGTGTAGACTTGTGTTATCAATTCATTTAATCATATGCAGATGGCCTATACTATATTTTGTTCCTTTAAACAATACCACCATCCTACTCTCTATACACGACTGATATTTCTTCAAGTAAGTTTTTCTTTTTTGCGTTTCTTTGTTTCTTATGTTATAGATCACGGCGGAGAGCACCTATGCCACAGAAGACACGCGCAGCTTAAACCCCGATCAGCGAGGATGCTTGTTTGAGGACGAAGATTCACCTAGCCGAGGGAACCACTACTCCTACCGCAACTGTCTGGTGCAGTGTAAGATGGCAAACATAGCGAACATCTGCAAATGCACTCCGTTTTATTATCCCGACCAAGGTATAACCACAGAGTTAGGAATGACCATAAGAACATTTTTTAATTTTTTATTTGTTGATTCATTCCCCAGGGGCTCACATCTAGTGGGACGTGGGTTGGCGACCACGGGACCCCACCTGAGTCCGGCATTGCTTCCACTTACTTGTGCTGGGCTCCTCTCCGTCTTCTTTCCTGTCGACCTCTCTTGGTCAACTCTTCCGACCCCGACGCGACGGTATTAAGGTATCCGAGGTCTAGGGTGTATCTTCCTTTCCTGCCTTAATTGGCCCTTGTCTCATCTTTCCTGATCCCCTCTCTCTGCGAGGGGTCAGCCTTCTTTTTCTTTTCATGTTATCTCCTGCCTTCTGCTCAAGGCCCTCAAGGAGGCACCTTGGATATTGCTACACCCTCAGAGGCTCACGGCTGGTGAGTTCGGGAGTTGGCGATCAGGGAATTCCTGAGCTGGGTCCGTTTTTTTTCCTTTTTCTACTGACTTCGGGGCAGGCCCTCTCCTTTCCCTTTTCTATCTGCCTTTCATGGCTCTCCTTCTTCCAAGTCCCTCAATCCTCATTCTTCGAGGGTTCAGGGCATTTCTCTTCTTCCTGTCTTTTATTTGCCTTATCCTTTTTTTGTTTACCATTTCTTCTTTAGTATGTAAGTTTGTAGTTAGTATTAGTTATAGTTTTCATTCTCATCTCATCTTTCACAATCACCCAAACCATTAGGGGCCGATAACCTAGATGTTAGGCCCCTGAAAACAACAATTATCATCATCATTTGTTGATTCATTATAGGGGCTTTTTCATTTGGTAAATATCTAAAAAGATTTGAAGCACCAACATTAATGTTGAAAAATCAAACAGGAAAGTTAGCACATTCTAACCAAGAAAATACAGAGATCCTTGCAGAAGCATACGAGAAACTGTTAACTTGGGATGATCCACTGGAAACCCTGCAAGTAAACACTGATACACCTATTGTATCTTCACCTGATTTCATAAATCCTCCAAACATTAATGAAGTAGAACTCGCAATTAAAGAACAAAAAAATTACAAAACTTGTGGCGAAGACTTAGTCTTTGCTGAAATCTGGAAAAATGCTGGTAAACATGCGATTATAAATCATCATCATCTAGTTAAAATTTGGATTACTGAAGAAATTCCTGCACACTGGACTTTAGGAATAATCCATCCATTATTTAAGAAAGGAGACAAAACGAACCCAGATAACTACAGAGGAATTACCCTTCTGGACTGCACATATAAAATTTTCTCTCGCATAATTTACAACAGGATTAAAAACATTCTGGAACCACAACTTGGAGAATATCAAGGAGGATTTCGCCCTTACAGAAGTTGTCCAGACCAAATCCTTAGCCTGAAATTAGTAGTGGAATATTACAAAAACAGAAATAAGCAACTCTTTATCTCTTTTATAGATTTGAAGAAAGCCTATGATAGTATTCATAGACTGACACTGCTAAAAATCCTCAGATCATACGGTCTCCATCCTAAATTGATAAAAATTCAATTAACATCAACAAACACAAATTCGAAAGTTAAATTTAGGGGAGAAATATCAACAGCTTTCACAGTAAAAACCGGTCTCAGACAAGGTGATCTGCTTTTCAATGTGGCTCTTGATTATATCATGAAGGTTTGGCGAAAGGAAAACCCTCCTAAGATCAAAATTGGAACAAAACCATCAATAGAAATAAACTGCTTAGGATTTGCAGATGACTTGGCTCTTTTAGCACTAGACAAGGAAGAGTTTTGTACTCAGATCACTAGTCTCCAAAAAATTGCTCAAAGGATAGGATTACAGATATCCTTTGAAAAAACTGAGATCATGCCTATGAAACCCTTAGATATAAATGAAGTCTATATAAATGATCATAAAATTAACCTAGTTCCTCAATTTAAGTATCTTGGAGAAATTATAACACATAACTTAAACGAAAAAGTAACTTGGATAACTAGAACAAATAAAATGACAAAGGCACAATCTCTAACCTGGTCAATATATAATAAAACAAGATGTTCAGTAAAGAACATATAGCCTACTTTCTCCTAAATGTATGAGTATAGTTATAACTCGTTGTTATTATCAAAGAGTATAATAGAACTATTCTTTGTTGAAGACCTTAGAAACGATTTACCTCTACCAAACGCCTCAACCTAGATAAAAACTGCTACCATCATTGAAGAAAGAAAGAAAGATAAGAAGTATATCAAGAATGTTATGGATCTGGAGACATAATCGACCGGACTGGCTGCGTGGCTCAGCGGTAACGTTCTCGCTTGCTGGGCCCTAGGTTGCAGGTTCGTATCCTGGCGCAGTCAGCTGGCATTTGAGGGTGCTCAAATGCGAGGGAGCCGTGTCAGTACATTTACTGGCACGTTAAAGATCCCCTTCGGGCCAAAATTCCGGCGCAGTCAGCTGGCATTTGAGGGTGCACAAATG
Organism: Meconema thalassinum; assembly: GCA_946902985.2. Lineage (NCBI taxonomy): Eukaryota > Metazoa > Arthropoda > Insecta > Orthoptera > Tettigoniidae > Meconema > Meconema thalassinum. Next base: position 171,737,610 of record OX336396.1, read on the forward strand.
CGAGGGAGCCGTGTCAGTACATTTACTGGCACGTTAAAGATCCCCTTCGGGCCAAAATTCCGGCACCCCGGTGTCTCTAAAAGCAGCAGTAGTTAAAAGGGATGTAAAACCAATAACATTATTATTATTATTATTATTATTATTATTATTATTACATATACGACCTGCCGTGGGCAACATCCAACTTTGAGTTGAGGCATGTCTTTACACGTCTGGTTGTGCATGGCTTTCACAACCCTAATTGAATTAACAAATCTTTCCATGACCCTACAGAGACGTGTGTATACAAACTATGTGGATATTTTCGATTGCTATTTGCCTGAAATAAAACTAACACCAACGGCTTCAATTCAGTTACTATGTGAAATCGTTTTGTTCTTTACTTCAAATAACATTTTCAAGTAACGCAAAATAGGCTGTTACAACCCCTTTAAAATAAAAAGTAAAAATGTATCGTAGTATCATCTTGTCATTCTTCAAATTCGATGCGCATAGAATGCCAATGGTAATCAATGGAGCCCCACGTAGACTAGTCGTGACATCTAGTGATGAAATATCGAACAATATAATCCTAACAGAGCGAGTGCATTCTAGCGGCCAGAAGAAGAAACTTTTCAATAAAATCTGGAAGTTACCTTTTTGGCAGCTAGATGTCCCGAGTAAATCTGCTGGCGAATTATGTTTTAATTAAATATATATTTTACACCATAATATGCACAATATAACGCTTAATTTTAAAACATCTGAGTCATTACAAAACAATAAACATATAACATTTCAAGCAAAAAACCTAGCTCCGATCGGGTTTGAACCATAGGCATTTGAGCGATAGGCTAACGCTCTACCACTGAGCTAAATGTGTCAACGAATATCGTTCTATATAAAATGACTTACATAGAACTTGTTAGCAAATAATGATTTATACTAAACGATTTCATCACTGGAGTATATTATTTATATATAAAGCATTTCATACAAAGTTTATTTATTTTTTATCAGTACGCTATATTGCATGCAATACTCAAATTAGTGAAATATAAGTCAGGCACAAGATATCCGCTGCCATCTTGTCTTATTACTGAATCAGCTCAGCTTTTTAAAATCACGTCTGCACTATAGTATTACAAAATAAACTTTTAATTTCGAACGTGCCTCTTCCTTTAGAACAGTTAAAACGAATATCGGCTCGATAATCGGAACTGGTGGGTCCCATGATATGGATTATAAAGTTTGCATAATTCGCACGGCCGCCATCCTGAGATGGTATGGCGGACGACCTTGTAGTTTGGTCACAAGACGCATCCTATACGAAGGTATGTTGTTACCAAATTTGGTAGAGATCGGATGATTTGGTTAGTCGTTATTTGATTTTACGTTTTGAACGTTTGAGTGGCCGCCATTCAGTTTTAGTAAAGATGGCGGCGATATAAAACATGACACTGAGGTGTCCTTTTCTAGTGCTACCTTTGTACCAAATTTCGTTCAATTCGCATTCACCGTGTTCGAATTGATAGGGGGGGACAGACATTCAGAGTACACACACTCACACACACACAGACACACACACACACACACAGACTCACACACACACATACACACACACAGACTCACACACACACATACACACACACAGACAGACACACTTTTTTCGCCCTGTGTTGATCTCATAAGTCTACTTTCATTTTTTGCAAAAATCGAAAGTAGGCTAAAAAATGCCTATCAATAGCTACTAAGATCCAACATTATAAAACTGTAACTCTCCCAGAAGCCACTTATGCTTGTGAAACACTGTTCCAAATTAAAAATGAACAAAGAACTGATCAGCTCCTCAAAACGGAAAGAAGAAGAATTAGAACGTGCATAAATAATAAGTATCAGGTTGAGGGAGTCTGGAGGATTCTCCCAAATGAAACTGTCTATCGTGAGATTGATCCAATCACCAGCAAAATGAAGAAGAAAAGAATTTCATATTTTTTTCACATCTTACGGCTTCCAGAAAACAGAATTGTACGCCAACTGGTGATGAGAAATCTAGGAAAGAAAACTGGAGGAAAATGGATCCAAGAAATCCAACAAGATCTCAAAGCAGTTGGACTCAAGATAACAATAAAATTAACATCATTCTTAGAACTCACAAATTTTCTGCAGAAATGACACATAGAAACATGGGTGTCCGAGGGAGGGGCAAGGTGGGGCCGTGCCCCCCCCCCCCCCCCTGGAAATCCGAGAATGTCGATATACAATTGGTCATTGTCACCAGTTTACTTCATAAATTGAAGTTTCTGATAATCAACTGACAAATATCTCAATATAAAACTTCTTTAATGTTTCTGACATTAAACAGATATTATTATTATTTAATATCCATTACAGTAAATGGAACCCTATTACACAAAGTACATTAGGGTTGTAGTTTGTTACAAATTTTTTTAAAAAATACACTATAAATTATGAGATTAATTTGAAAAATTTCAAGACATTAAACAGATAATATGTATTTATATTAAAAAATATATGGTTCTTATGATGTCATGCACTAGACCACCAATGGAAACATATTACCCTTTCACGAATTGATTGCCGGCGGTCGAGATGGTAACTATTCCTTGTTTACTTGTGTCACTCGTCAGCCTGCTTTGTTGACAGGTACAGTTGCGCGAGTAGGATATGACTCAGCTCCAGTAGCCTCAGTTATCGTTTGACTGCCCGTGGTGACATGAGCTCCTGTGACGCGCAATGCTGCTTGTGTTATGTGCAGAATGAACTCATATCATCGCTGTGTTCCTCGCTTCGTCCCGCGGGGCAGCTGCTACAATCAACAACAAACAATGGCGCAGCCACGCTCAGCGGCAATCAAATCGTAAATGGGTAATAGCTCCATTTTTCAATATGGTTATGCCTAGTGTAAATACCGTATGTTTACCCAACACTATCAAAATTGGTTAGTCTGGCTACTACTTTCGCCACCTCACTTTGGCAGTGACGTTATGAAAGCACGTTTTGGAGATATTTTTATACATTGAAACACCGATAGCGGGTTTCAGCCCCTAAAACGAGGTTTTCTTTGCTGACTAGTAAAACACTGGTTCCTTAAGGTCACGCTTACAATATAGGGTCATTTACTGTATTCAGGCCCGTAATTACGGGGGAACAAACAGGGCAGCTGCCCAGGGCGGTAGGTTCTAAGGGTGGATGAAAACCTGGAAAACTGTACAAAACCGCTTGGGCATTAAACGCCAATTTATTAAAGTTTAACCCCCTCCATACACACACACAAGAGAATTATTCACTGTCGTACATTTACAATGTTGATTATTTAAGAACACACAAAACGAGATTGTGTTAGTCATCTTGGTGTTCTTGCTTTTTAATCTGACTTGAAAGTGAAATTGGACTAATGAAATCCTAATCTTGTATGCAAATGACAAGGCAGTCAGGAATCCCCTTGTTATTTTTTTTTTATTTTTTTTTTACGTATAGCTTTTAGTGCCGGGAGGGTCCGAGGACATTTTCGGCTCGCCTGAATTTGTAGCTGCTTCTATGCTTACACCCATGGAGTGAGCTACAAGTATCGTCGCGTGTGGAGTGTTGTCTGGGGAGGGAAGAGTGAATATAAGGACGAGGAATGGGAAGGTAGCGGCTGTGGCCTATAGTTAGGGACCAACCCCGGCATTTGCCTGGAAGGAAGATGCGAAACCACAGAAGACCATCTTCAAGGTTGCCGGCGGGGGGATTCGAACCTCCTCGCCTCCCAGATGTGAGCGACTGCCTGCAGCCACGCCGTAACGACCAAGTTTAACTCACCCGTTTCTTTGCCATTGGTTGTGTTGTGTATGGTATCTTTTAAAATTTAAATGTAAATTCTTAGTACCGGTATTAAGTTGTTTTCAATTTGTAATTTTAGTTAACACATATTTATAGTGTTTGCCACTCATAGTTAAATACACACTCAGTGAAGAGACAGCCCCATATGTTAACGAAACTTTAGTAAATCTACACATTTTAAGTCGGCGGTAACAACGATTTTTTAATTTGCATATTAAGGCTTTCACGGCCCGGATTATTATATAAATAATTCATGCTTTTGGGCTAATGCCGTGTGTATTTTTAATTTAAAACCATACGTTTCGGAGAAACCTTGCCTCCTTTTTCAATGGAAATAAACAATGTGGCCAAAGAAAGTATATCAATGAGATTACAAAAAATATAGATAAATTCCTCTGTTCGTCACCAGAGAGCAGCTGCCAGAAATAACTGTGTGGACCATGGTGGAACGGCGGACAGAGTAGTAAGTAACAAGAAGGTAAAGGGGGCGGTGTGAAAATATAGAAACTCCTCGAAGAATGAGGAGGGAGGGGGGAGGTCGGAGGGTTATTAGATGGATATAAGGAAACATAAACAAAAGGGAATAGTAGCTGAACGATACCTTACGTCATACAGTCAACGGCGAATAAACAGATGGAAACTCCTCCAGTGACGAACAAAGGAGATCAAATCCAGGCTCTGAGCCCTAGAGGGAAAATGTACAATTTTTAATATGTGAAGAACAGAGAGACTGAGAGGAACTATCTCCCTAGATCCTTAATAACTGGTAGCCAAGTGTCACTTAGCTGATATCCAGTGTCTCTGTTAAAATTATTGGGATTTTTACGAATTTCAACTGCCTCTCTTATAATTCTAGACCAGTTGTGCTTAACAAGGGCAAGCGCATGAGCATCCTTGAAACATACATCGTGCCCTGAAGACAGGGCATGTTCAGCTATAGCTGATTTGTCAGGTTGGTTTAGACGGATGTTCCTTTGATGCTCTTTGATGCGAGTGGCAATGGATCGTTTTGTTTGTCCAATGTAGACTTTTCCGCAAGTACATGGGACTTCATACACCCCAGGTTGTAGTATTGGGGACAATTTATCTTTGTTTAATGCTAAACGTTGACCAATTTTCGTCATAGTGCCGAAAACTGTTTTTATCTTGTGCTTGCGGAGAATCTTAGCAACGCGGTCAGTGGTGTTGTGAATATAAGGGAGGTAAGCAGTTCCTCTCACGTCGGAGCTCTGAGAAGGTTGTCTATCCCTCCTTCTGGGATGTAGGGACCTATATATAGTGGATTCATTATAGCCATTACCCTTAAACATGGTTTGTAAGGCATGTAACTCTTACATCCCAGAAGGAGGGATAGACAACCTTCTCAGAGCTCCGACGTGAGAGGAACTGCTTACCTCCCTTATATTCACAACACCACTGACCGCGTTGCTAAGATTCTCCGCAAGCACAAGATAAAAACAGTTTTCGGCACTATGACGAAAATTGGTCAACGTTTAGCATTAAACAAAGATAAATTGTCCCCAATACTACAACCTGGGGTGTATGAAGTCCCATGTACTTGCGGAAAAGTCTACATTGGACAAACAAAACGATCCATTGCCACTCGCATCAAAGAGCATCAAAGGAACATCCGTCTAAACCAACCTGACAAATCAGCTATAGCTGAACATGCCCTGTCTTCAGGGCACGATGTATGTTTCAAGGATGCTCATGCGCTTGCCCTTGTTAAGCACAACTGGTCTAGAATTATAAGGGAGGCAGTTGAAATTCGTAAAAATCCCAATAATTTTAACAGAGACACTGGATATCAGCTAAGTGACACTTGGCTACCAGTTATTAAGGATCTAGGGAGATAGTTCCTCTCAGTCTCTCTGTTCTTCACATATTAAAAATTGTACATTTTCCCTCTAGGGCTCAGAGCCTGGATTTGATCTCCTTTGTTCGTCACTGGAGGAGTTTCCATCTGTTTATTCGCCGTTGACTGTATGACGTAAGGTATCGTTCAGCTACTATTCCCTTTTGTTTATGTTTCCTTATATCCATCTAATAACCCTCCCACCTCCCCCCTCCCTCCTCATTCTTCGAGGAGTTTCTATATTTTCACACCGCCCCCTTTACCTTCTTGTTACTTACTACTCTGTCCGCCGTTCCACCATGGTCCATACAGTTATTTCTGGCAGCTGCTCTCTGGTGACGAACAGAGGAATTTATCTATATTTTTTGTAATCTCATTGATATACTTTCTTTGGCCACATTGTTTATTTCCATTGAAAAAGGAGGCAAGGTTTCTCCGAAACGTATGGTTTTAAATTAAAAATACACACGGCATTAGCCCAAAAGCATGAATTATTTATATAACGATTTTTTATTTTTATTTCCCCCCTAAATACGGGCCTGACTATGTTGTATACGCGTCTTATTTTGCGTCGTTCTGCCCTACTGCGATCGTTTTTCGAGCTGCGAAATGCCGTATATTTTTATTCAAGGTGTGCCATAGTAGACTACTGCGGTCCATTTCTTAAGAACAGAGCAATTGCTACAAATGAACAGCAATATATCATTGTTGTAGATTGTTAACCTGCAGCGTTACATCTTCTACGATCGAAGCAATTTACAGGCTAATAGTTAAATATTTCTGCGACTGAGATTCGCACTCTCAATCGAATGTAGATGGTAGATCAGTTGAGACAAAATAGTGAATTCAATACTGATCGACTTTGTAATGTTGTAGGCTTCTGCGACTGAGATTCGCACTCTCAATCGAATGTAGATGGTAGATCAGTTGAGACAAAATGTTGAATTCAATACTGATCGACTTTGTAATGTTGTAGGCTATATGATTTCAATGGAATCTTCTTGCAAGGCAATTTTCGATGCGCAACATGTAGCCTACTTATATGAGCGGAGAAGCTAATTTAATCCTAAATTAATTGGGCCCATAGTCGTATTGACCGACTGAAAGTTACAATTCAATATAGATTGATTAGGTGATGAAGCCAAAGTTCAAGTTCTGAAAGAAGAAAATTACAGAACAGACATTGGCAAGCTCTTAACTTAAGGGACATTTGTGTGACATGTAGGCAGGCCTACATGACGAATGTACAATATTTAAATGATCCTGCGATGTTTATTGTTATCAAATCGACTAAGTAAGAAGTACATGATTTAGTGAGTTTTATAAATTTTACTCAATGGTCAGCAATAATCAAATGAAATATTTTCTTTCTAAAACGAAAATTTGCTAAAAACATGCGCGTCACAAGTACGAGTAGCATACAATACGATTTTACCACTTCGCACAAAATTCGTTATGTTAAGAAGACCAATGCGAAGTATTCCTGATAGCTTGTTAAGAGGATGAAAAACGTGGTAGATCCGCTGTAACGGTCAGTACTAGATATTTGGAAACAGTGCTATTTGAATTATTAGGCAGATTCATATGTAGGGATATTTCCACAGTTTAATTTAACTAATTAATTTGAAAATATCTGAAAATATGTCCTCTAGTTACCGTATTTAGAAAATAGGCGAACTGGATTTACATTAGCATTTTAATGAACTGTTTGATTTTTATATTATTGTACAGGGTGGTCGAGAAGTCCCTTTGCATGTTATAGCATAGGACAGTTAGACATGGAAAAAACAGGATTTTTTATTTCAACATTTATTTGGATTAAACAATGTCTGGTTACAAATAACAAATTCCATTCATCGATCAACAACGGCAGTATGTATTCCTCCATGTTTGAAGCAGACGTTGATCCGTCGCCATGTTCTTGTATGCATCCGTTGCAGCATGCGGTGGGTGATAGTTTCAAATGCCATGCGAACTCCATCTTTCAGTTGATCGTTGTTCACGTATCGTCGTTTACAAACATTTTCTTTTATTATTCCCCATAGTGCATTGTCCGGTGTGCTGAGGTCTGGGCTTCGTGGAGGCCATGGCAGTGGTGCTGGAAGGTCTCGTGATCCACGCCCAATCCAGCGGTTTGGAAAAAGTTCATTTAGCCAGTTGCGGACACTCACAGCAAAATGTGGTGGAGCACCATCTTGTTGAAGTGTCACGATGTCACTTATACCTTTAGCCCTTATTTGTGGAAGCAACCACGTGTTAATCATTTGCAGGTAGCTGTGCTGGTCCACAGGACCATCGAAGAAATAGGGTCCAAACAGATGGTCTGCCGATAACCCTGCCCAAAGCATAACATGCGGCGGATTGCACTAAATTACCTCATAAAAGTGCGGATTGCTTTTTGCCCAAATAAAGACGTTACGATTTCGTGAGCCACGATAAATCGCACACTCCAGAGAATATAGCTTTTTTTGATCATCTGCATGCGGGAAGGGTGCGAGTAGCATGTCACATGCGTGCACACGTTGCTCCAAGTCACGATCACTCAACTCGTTTACTGAGGATGGCCGAAAACATGAAAGTTTCAAGTCTTTGCGCAAATGGTCTTTCATCGTCGATCGCGGGACGCCTAATTCCGCAGACCACTTACGGGTTGACTTCACCGGCGATCGTTCAATCGATTCCGCCACAGCGGCACAAGTTTTGATAAGAGTCGTAGGCCTTCCGCTACGTGGTGCATCGAGAACACTTCCCGTCACAAAGGTTTTCTTCTCCCACGCGAATAACGTTGGTCGAGATGGCAGTGGTTTTCCAAACCTCACAGCGAAGTCCTTCAAAATGTCTGGCATTGTCTTCTTCGTATTCTGACGTTCGTGAACCCACACAGAAGCCACAAAACGCTCCTCAACAGTGAAAACACTTGTATCCGTCATGGTTGAACTCTTTCGACTTAAGGCAGCTAACTGCGCAGTGAGCTACGCAGCGAACCACGTGACACGTGACACGACTTTCCCACGCTAACTGAAGTGATCGTGTCAAGTGCTAGACTCGGCTCATGGCGGGAAATTGTTATCTCAACAATATGTGAATGAATGAAATCCACAGCCTGCTTCCAGTCTCCGACCGGGTCAGGAATGGAATGAATGAATGAAGCCCCCATCTAGCGGCGAGGATATGAACTGTGCCGGCTGCCGAGGACTGACGCACTCCTCTGGGGCAATGATTAAATGAATGACAGATGAAATGAAATGATAGTGGAGAGTGTTGCTGGAATGAAATTTTGTCAGGGAAAACCGGAGTACCCGGAGAAAAACCTGTCTGCCTCCGTTTTGTCCAGCACAGATCTCACATGGAGTGACCGGGATTTGAACCACGGACCCAGCGGTGAGAGGCCGGCGTGCTGCCGCCTAAGCCACGGAGGCTCCTCAACAATATGTAAATAATGTTAATAATAAATATTTATAATACATGTCTAAATGTATTGCCCTATGCTATAACATGTGCGTGATGGCACAGTGGCTTAGCTTGGCCTCTTTCACCCGGACGGCCGGGGTTCGAATCCCGGTGACAGTGGGGTGAAATTTTCACCTGAAAAATCACGTGGCGTCAGGAAGGGCAACCGGCCTTAAATCCCCGGCCACAACCAAAATGAGCCTGGTTGGCTCCGGCGACCCCAATTAATTGGGAAAAACCGAAGACAGTTTTTTATGCTATAACATGTAAAGGGACTTCTCGACCACCCTGTAGATACAAGGTGATACCACTATTATTTTCCTGTTTTTAAGAACTGAACATTATGATAATGAATCACAAAAGACGAACCGCAAACTTCCATGGACAAAAACTGTGAACTAAAAAAAGAACATTCCACCCAATCTTGCCATAAATCAGCCAAAGGTTTCAGACCAAATAATGAATTTCACGAAGCAAGTAAGAAATGAAGCGAAAATTGGCGGGGCATAATGAAATGAAAATTATAACTTGGCCCCCCTATGGAAAAATTCCTGCAGGCGCCCATGCATAGAAAGCCTATGGAGATTTCAGATGAGTTGAGAAAATCCCGATCTGAAAGAATGAAAAAAGTAGTCTACTGGAAAGAGCGCAAGAACCAAGCAGTACTACCTTCAAAGAAGAAGTGATTGTTGAACGACTCAAGTGGTCCAATGTGACCAATCACGATTAATAATAATAATAGGGGCTTGAACATCTTGGCCATCATCCCCGTGTACTAGGGTGTGTGTTTAATTTGTCTGATAACCTGTATTTGTGTGGTGTAACTGTAATCATTAGGGTCGGGAATGGGGTAGCTGCCCTGAGATTTGGAATAAGGTATTATCCTGCATTTGCCAGGAGTGTGTGTGGAAAACCCCGGATAAAACCACACTCAGTATGGCCGCTGTCAGTATACCGCTCTCTACCGGGATTCAAACTTCCGATCTCCAGACTTACTGCAGCTATCCATCACGCTCGTAGTGAGCGATTTAACACGCAAGGCTACGCCACGAGGCGAAAATTTTAAAAAAGGGGGCAAATGATTGAACACAAAATGTCCTAGTGATGACTTGTCCAAATGAGACCATGTTATGTTACACTACGTAAAATGAGTAACATAGTTGTTAAACTGGTGAAAGATTAGACCATTCTAAGCAAATTATATCCACAACATTTTGGTACATCTTTCAATTTAACATTAAAAGATAGCTTTGAAACCATTTTTATGAATGCTACTCAAATTCAAAGAATTCAGAGTTATAGTTCGTACAGATAACATCAGCTGGGATGGTACCTTCTTCAAGGCCACGGCCGCCTCCTTCCCTCTTCCTTGCCTATCCATCCTAACCATCCATTACCTTCCCTCATGAGGCCCCTGTTCGCTTTGCAGGTGAGGCCACCTGGGCGAGGTGCCAATCCCACCTCACCAGTTGTATCCACTCCGATTAGATGTTCCCAGCTCTAGGACACTGCCCGTAGAGGCGGTAGTGGTGAGTTCCCTCACTGAGTCCGTGGGTTCCACCAACCTGGAGGGTAAACGACTAAGAAAAGAAGAAAAGAAAAAGTGGTAACATCAAAAAGTGGTTGTCTGAGCAGCCTGTTCACATTCTACAATTTCAGATAAGTATCCAGATCAGCTCTTTCAACACATTAATAGTAGAGAAACAATATTTCTAATGTTATAGTTATAGCTTTCGTAACGGTTCATTTGTTTTATTTTTAAGTTTGATGCATGGCCACGTCTGGCTGGTGGGGCATTGCAAGGAGTCTAGCACTTGTGCATGTTGGATTCTTTGTGGTGTCCCAGTAATGGGTTTCAGGGGGCTTTGTTCTTTGATGAAGTTTCATTATTCTACGAGGCACGTCCAGAAAGTAAGTTCCGTTTGGTAATAAAATTAAATTGTGTACAGATACAGAAAAATTATTTATTGCACAACATTCTACAACTCTTCAATTACTTTTCCACATAACTGCCGAACTTTTGCAGGCATTTGTCATAGCGTGGCACAAGTTTTTGAATACCTTCTTCATAGAAGTTTGCCGCCTGTGTCTTCAACCAGTTGGAAACATCTTCTTTCAGCTCGTCGTCATTGTTGAAGTGTTGACCGCCAAGGAAAAACTTGAGATATGTGAACAGATGAAAGTCGCTAGGAGCGAGGTCAGGACTGTACGGAGGGTGGTCAAACACGTCCCAGCCAAATCCCTGTCGGAGGTTTTTCGTCAAATTTGCAGTGTGTGGTCGTGCGTTGTTGTGAAGAAAAACAACACCTTTTGACAGCAACCCTCGGCGCTTATTCTGTATTGCGCGGCGCAATTTCCTAAGTGTCTCGCAGTAATCATCTGCGTTGATTGTTTGACCACGCGGTAAGAAATCAATGAGTAAGATGCCTTTCCAGTCCCAGAACACTGTGCACATCATTTTCCGAGGTGGCAAGATTTGTTTCGGCTTAACCTTTGCTGAGGATGAAGTGTGCCTCCATTCCATTGATTGCCGCTTACTTTCAGGGGTGTCGTAAGAAACCCAAGTTTCATCTCCTGTGACTATCTGTGTCAGAAATTCTTCGCCGCCTTCATTGTAACGGGTCAAAAACTGAAGTGCACTACCCATCCGTTTTGTTTTGTGTTGCTCCGTAAGAATCTTTGGTACCCAACGTCGGCAAAGTTTACGAAAGTTCAGTTTTTCGGTAACAATTTCATGAATTAGTGATCGTGAGATTTGGGGAGAGCACTAACTGTAAACCTGCGGTTTTCCCGGATCTTGTCATCAATCGCGTGAACCAGTTCTTCTGTAACCAACGATGGACGCCCACTTCGTTCTTCATCGTGCACTTCACTACGTCCTTCATTGAACTGTCGGACCCATCTTCTCACCATTGAATCACGCATCGCATTTTGTCCATTCACTTCGCAAATTTGCCGATAAATTTCAATTGGTTTCACTTTCCTAGCATTCAGAAAACGAATCACAGATCTGATTTCACAAGCGGCGGGATTTTCAATCAACGCCAACATTGTACGAGTAAACATGCACAACAACGCGTACGTGGCTGACAGCGCTCTCCAAATGGCGCACGTTTCTTCTCCTTGATACAGAGCGTCTACCGCGCATATGCGGAACTGCGCTGCAGCGGAACGAACAGCTACCCTAGGTAGTTGAAGACACAGGCGGCACACGTCTATGAAGAAGGTATACAAAAACTCGTGCCACGCTACGACAAATGCCTGCAACATTTCGGCAGTTATGTGGAAAAGTAGTTTAAGGGTTGTAGAATTTTGTGCAATAAATAATTTTTTTGTATCTGTACACAATGTAATGTTATTACCAAACGGAACTTACTTACTGGACGTACTTCGTATGTTCCTTTTATGATAGTCGGTCGTTCAGATTCTTCTTGGTTGGTTGGTTCTTAAGTTTAGGGGCTACGACAACGAGGTCATGTAGCCCCGTGTACTTTGGGTGTATGTAGAATCTGTCTGATAACCGGTGTTAATTGTGATGACTGTAATAGTGTGTGTTATCTGTTTTTAATTTAAGTACTGCAACTTAGAATTTTTAAAATAGTTCCTACTTTTGCCGACAAGCGCCACCGTCAACGACTACTAGGCCAAGTTCAGAACTTAGCTACTAGACGCCACCGCAGTCGGCTCTTGGCAACGAACGTAGAAATCTAAGAGCGGCTTTGTCAAGGGTCAAGGGCCGGTCTTAGGGGTGTGCGACATGTGCGGTCGCACAGGGCGCCAACGGTTTGGGGGGCGCCTAAGGCGTCCCCCAAAGTTAGGCAAATTTCGAATTATTTCCTATTGAACAAATGTCAAGATAGATAAATGCGAGTTCGTCAAACAAATAAGGGAATCATTTTTTAAAAGAAGTTCAACTGGTGTTATCTCTCACTTCTGAAACCCTACGCGCACCTTAGACTGTGACGGACCGAAGTTAAACCCAGTGCAATAGTGATTAGCAAACACTTGCCTTGCCTTTCATTATCGCGGAAACGCAACTCGTCTCGACTCCCGCGCCCGGGACCAACCAAATCGCCCTTCGGCAGCCCTCGGGCATTTCCGTGATATTTCGGTTCGGTTCGCTGTTGTAACAGTGCTGTAGTAAGGCGAAGTAGAGAGAAAGAAAGCGATGAAGGCAGGGAGAGGGGAGTGAGGTTGGAGAAAGGGGTGCGGGTGTGGCACGAGCTGGAGACAGAGGCAAAGAAAAAGAAATCATAACAAACGGCACGTGTGGCTGGGCGAAGTCGGCGTCGACCCGCTCGTAGATGGCAGGACGTATTAGCACAATACACGGGAGTGTTATGGCCCTTGCTAATTGACGTTCATTCGAGTGCGTGGTGCGGATGGTGTAAAGTCGGGACGAAGAACGAGAAACCCTACAACAATGGCCTCCTCCGGTAAAACTAGTGTAGCTGCAAACAAAAAACGAAGGTTGCAACATGCAGAAGAAGACAAGAAGCTTTTAAAAAATTCATCTGACCTTCAACATCAATAGACGGGTGTTCTCCTCAAACAAATCCTACTGATCAGTTCAATAATGTACCCGTCAACGTTGCAGAGCAAGATGAAGGTATATATTTTAATCTCAACAAGAACATTTTCTTACTCTCATAAAAGCGTGTTAAACTGTATATTTTCCTTAAAGCATGTTCTACATTGGTCGTAGTCTAGGTCATAGTCGTAAGGTCGCAAAGAATGTTTTAAGCACTGCTTGTGCGAATAACGCTAAGTAAACGCAGACCGCTATGTTATTTACCTTCCAAAATGTGCTATTTTAGATTTATTCGGCATTCTTGTTAAAGCAATCATAAAAACAAAGTAAAATTACGTTTATAGACAGGTCCTTAAAATCGGAAACAGTTCCCTTATTACCACTAAGACCTCCAATGTAGAATGGGCTTAATAATCCGTGTAGGCAGAAATGCGTTTTGACTTGGTGGCCGGCCTGATTGTTGATCTATTTTCAGGTGCGGCGACGGGTTTGAGCACCTTAATAGGAATTGACTCTGACTGTGGCACTGCTGGTGGTGGGACGGTGTTGGATCTTGTGACAGGGCTGAAGGCGGGAAGGATTCGAGGACACCTTTCGACTCTGGTGATTTTGCCGGTGATGGACATACAGTCGAAAGTGATGAACGTGGCAGTTGTGGAGCTGATTTAACTTGTGACGGTGAAGACGGAGAAGGTTCTGGTGTCGGTACTGGTGCTGGGAATGGATTATGCATTGTGCCCTTCATTAGTGATAGCAGCCAATTTCAAGACCCTGCCTATTGGCCTCCGGTCCGAAGCACGGAATGTACTGATAAAATTATCGTTCAAGGGCCAGTTAAAATAAAAGATCAGAACTTCAAAAAAGATGCTGGAGGTGTCCGTCATTTTACTATGTTTCATTGTTATCGCGAGTTGCGGAATGGCGAAAAAGTACCAAGAAGTTGGCTCCAATATTCTGACTCTCTAAAGAAATATTTTGCTTTTGTTGTACGCTAGATAGTTATTGTTGTTTTAGGGGGCGGAACTACGAGGTCATCTGCCCCTAATTTGTTGTACGCTCTTTGACAGAAAGTCCACAGCAGCTCTCGTCACTTCGAGATTCTGTGACTGGACACATTTTTCGCAAACCTTAGAGTCTCATGAAAGATCCTCGAAAAAGCGTGTTGATGATGCTAATCAACGAATTATGTGTGCTGAGGTAGAACATTGGAGGTCCGTACTCGAACGATTGTTATCGCTTCGGCTGAACCTAGCTTTTCAAAATTGAAGTTGATTAAAACCTACCTGCGTGCTACAATGGGCCAAGAGAGACTGTCAAAACTTGCTTTAATTTCAATAGAGAACGATGTTGCGCGTTCACTCGATTTAGCCCCGTTAGTCAAACAGTTTGCTTCATTCAAAGCACGGAAAGCTCCCTTCTCATAAGGTTTTGGGTTTTAGTGTGTTTTTTCCTGTGTGTCGTAGTCGTTTGAATTAGTAAAGCTTGATTCCTGTAAGTGTATTTTTCCAGTGATTTTGTTATGTCGACACTTTGCATCACAACTGAAAAAATAGTTATTGTGGCAAGTTAGACCTGGCCTGTCGTGGCGGAGTCTCGTCTAGGAGGGGAAGTGGTGGGATCACTAGGCGCAAATGCAATTTCCCCTCTTTGGTGCAACAGCTGTTTGGAGCTGCTCGTTGCTCGTCGTGGTTATATTATGCAAGCATAAAGTATCGAATAGCAGCATTCTCAGTGACATAGCATTGGTATTGGTGGTAATGAACTGAGAGCGCGCCCACTTCACACACTCCTGACAGCAAGCTTGTTGCCGTGCTTGTCAAAGAACAGAGCCGCTCAGTCTTGCTTCGCATGCCTCGACAGCATCTGCACCCTGCCAAGGTGATGGGAATAATGACTACTTGGCAACATCTAACCAGCGCGTGATGAAGTATGTGCTCACTGGTTGACAAAGAATCCAGGCGGGGGGATGACGTAATGCACCTGGACGCACATGCGCATCGGAAGGTTCAGGTCTAACTTGTCCGTTATAATATGTTACGTCTCACCTATTAGATAACAAAGTCCAGTATTTTTGCATCATGCGAGCGTACAGCCGATATTTTGTATGTTACCTAGACCATCCACTTACTACGACGCAAGTAAAGTATTTTTTCATGATTCCTCTTCATGATACCGCATAATTTTTGCCAGAGTTAGGCAACCCGCCTCGCACAGAAGGGCGCAAAATCGAATTTCGCACAGGGCGTTGAAACCCCTAAGACCGGCCCTGCGGGCCTGGACTCTCTTATATGCAGATGATGTCGCACTTGCTGATACCACCAGAAGAGGCTTGCAGCGTCAGGTTGAAAATTGGAACAGTCGCCTATCACGATATGATCTTAGGCTAAATAAAAATAAAACTGAATACCTGGAAATCATCCCCAGTATTGGCTCCGTCCAAGTTGATGGAGAGACAATAAAGAAGATCATAAGATTTAGCTATTTAGGATCTCGTCTGCAGTTTGATGGTGGGATAAGTGATGAAGTGCGCAGTAGAATAAAGTTAGCATGGTTGGGACGGAGGAAAGTCACAGGCGTGCTCTGCGACAGAAGGATGCTCCTCAATCTGAAGTTCAAATTTTACCACATGGTAGTACGTCCTGTTGCTTTATACGGTGTTGAATGTCGATCATCTGACAAAGCTACGGAGCGCCAATCACACAGTATGGAAATGCGTATACTCCGTTGGTCAATGGGCATCATGCACGTGCATCATGTCAGAAACAAAACCGTTCGCCAGTAAATGGGCGTCGCACCCATCACTGAGAGGACACGGAAAAAGCGGCTCCAATGGTATTGTCACGTCCAACGTGCCGCACCTGGAACAATTACCTATTTCACATCCTCCTTTGAAATTAATGGACAACGCCCACGTGGTCGACCAAAGCAGCGCTGGCATGACACAGTAAATGCCTATCTGAAAAATCTCCACTTAAGACCACAAGATGCCCAAGATCGTGCAAAATGGCGGACCAAGATCAGAACAACGGACCCTGCACCAGCGGGAAAACGCTAGGAAGAAGAAGAAGAAGAAGAAGAAGACAAATAATATAAATAATTTGACATCCCAATTTTTGTGTAACTCAAAAGATGCTGATTCGACTCGACTGTCCACACGTAAATGTATCTTACCTGCATGAGTCATGCAAGCAGTTATAGCATGCCTGTTGAGTGGTGAATCCCTAGCTACTTTAGCAATTCTGAGGGAGAGACAGACAGGAAAATGAAAGAGAGGCGCATACTTTTTGCATCATATAATAATGTAAATAGTATTATTATTACTTACATTCTTCTTCTTCTTTAGTTTCGGTATTACTACATCATTATTATTATTATTATTACATTCGATTTAATGGTGCTTGGGTACTTGGTGTGACGTGAGGGTAGTGCTCACAGCCTCATAAAGGTTGAGAACACCTAGTCTAGTCTGTCACTAGGCCAACGGACTCAATCTACAGGGTGTATACGTGATGTTGTTACAAACCTTCAAGGGTGATGGAGGAAGGCAAATGGACCCATCGTCCGGAAACGATTGAGTCAACAGTTATTAATAATCGCAGTTGTTTAAGGTCCATCCTCAATTCTAGCTTTTAACAGACGCCAGGGTGGCGGACTTTCGTCACGCAGGCGTTCTTTAACGTGCCGGAAACCAACTACATGAGGTTGGCACGTGTAAACACCCGTAAACGCCACCAATCGCAGTCGAGTTTGACCCCGCTAACTTGAGATTAGTAGACCAACGCCGTATCCACTTCGTGGCCAGCTCGTTCACCTGATCTCACCCCACTGGATTTCTTATTGTGGGGCCATGTGAAAAGTCTTGTGTATGAGACACCTGTAGAGACGGAAGAGGATCTCCTGGCAATAATGCTCGTTGCCTGTGACTGTTCAAATGACACCGGGGATATTCGAACGGGTACAACAGACTTTGTGTGACGATGCTATGCCTGCATTGACGCAGGGGGACGCCATTTCGAACAGTTGTAAATGTAGCATCTTGTGACATGGGTGCAGGTAAACGGTATTAAATGAGTAGCATTTAGCTTATAACGTGTGACTCGATCGTTTCCATATTATGGTTCCTTATCTCACATTGATCCATTTGCCTTCCTCCATCAACACTGAAAGTTTGTATCATCATCACAGATACACCCTGTATATTATTAAAGAAAGCTTTTCAGTCAGTCAGCAAAACTTGCGCCCAATTACATTTGACGGGATAACAAGTATTTATACATTCTAACCAGAAATAAATATTACATAAGATATTTATCACAAAATATCACGCTCTTATGTACAAAAATGGGGAAAGGGTACTTAATTGGATGACATGTTTCAATCGTACAGCTATCATCTTGAGATCCTGCTCACTTAGATAATATGCGATGTTATGTATTACACACAATTGGCAAGAAATAGGTTATAAACATACATTATATATTACAAGAAGAATTTACACATGTTTTATTAAAGAAGATACTTACATGACCGTAGCCTCCGTGGCTTAGGCGGCAGCACGCCGGCCTCTCACCGCTGGGTCCGTGGTTCAAATCCCGGTCACTCCATGTGAGATTTGTGCTGGACAAAGCGGAGACAGACAGGTTTTTCCGGTTTTCCCTGTCACAATTTCATTCCAACAACACTCTCCACTATCATTTCATCTGTCATTCATTTAATCATTGTCCCAGGGGAGTGCAACAGGCTTTGGCAGCCGGCACAGTTCATATCCTCACCGCTAGATGGGGGCTTCATTCATTCCATTCCCTGACCCGGTCGGCCGACTGGAAGCAGGCTGTGGATTTTCACATACATGACCGTATTTCATCTCTACATAGCTACCACACCCTTCATCCGAGGCAATCTGTTTAACATATTCTAACCTTGGTCTACCCCTACAGTTCTTGTACTCAACCCTTCTTTCTATAACTAAGTTTGCTATTCCTGGGTGTCTTAGTATGTGTCCTACCAAACTATCCCTTCTCATCATTAGCAGTCGCCAGAAACATCTCTCCTCTCCCACTCGTCTTAATACCTCTTCATTCGTAACCCTATCTACCCATCTGATCTTCAACATTCTCCTGTAACACCACATTTCAAACGCTTTTCAAAAATGACTTCCTGATACCTAAATCTATATTCGATGTTAACAGATTCCTTTTCCGTAGAAATACTTTCCTTGCCTGTGGTAACCTACTTTTTATATCCTCTTTGCTTCGTCCATCACTGGTTATTTTGCTTCCTAAGTAACAGAAGTCACCTACTTCCTTTAGTCTATATATTGCCATTCACTCAAGTTCTTATGTGAATTATACTGATGTTTATTTACAATAATATTACATTGTAAGGATATCCATTTTATTACTTTATTTCATTTTTAGCCTATTTTCAATTTTGAAAAAATAGGCTTATGAGATCACCTTTTGTCCGTGTGTGTGTGTGCGTGTGTGTGTGCGTGCGTGTGCGTGTGCGCGTGTGTGTGTGTGTGTGTCCCTAATAAAATCTAAACGGCTGGAGCGATTTCAATGAAACTCGGTAGGTTCATAGCACTATTCCGGGCGACCTTGACCGTGCCCTTCAAATTTTGTTACGTCTCAACAATCCAACATGGCGGCTGTGCGAAATATTTCACCACCATTCAATATCTCCGAAACTATTCCGGATATCACCCTGGAATTTATTACGGTGATAAAGGGAACTACTAGAAGGTCATCTCTGTAACTTTTGAAAAACTGGTAACTACAAAACCAACATGGCGGTCACGCGAATTAGCGACTTTTAAATAGACGTTTCTCATGATTTTACCAACCAAACTCAATAAAACTTGGTACAGTATATGTTTATACACATTATAATGCACCAACATCTAACTTCGTTCAATTGTTTACATAACCACAAGATGGCGGATGTGCGAAATATTTCACCGGCATTCAATATCTCTGAAACTATTAGCGGTATCACCGTGAAATTTTGTACGGAGATAAAGGGCACTATTGGAAGTTCATCTATAAGACTTTCAAAAACCAGTTAACTACAAAACGAACATAGTGGCCAAGCGAATTTGAAAATTTTAAATAGACCTTTCTCGCGATTTAATGTACCAAACGCAATGAAATCTGGTACAGGAAATGTTTATACACATTGTAATGCACTGGTATCTAATTTAGTTCAATTGTTTACGTAACTCAAGATGGCGGCTATGCGAATTTCGAAAATTAAGTTTTTATTTCTTGTGTTCTAATCATGGGATCGAAATCAACATTTGATTAATGAACGTGCACAATAATCATCATCTAATAGTACATAACTCTATGGCCTACATATATTAAAATCCAACATGGCGACCATCCGAAATATTTAGACAGTTCTCAATATCTATTAATCTACTACAGCAATCAAACTGAAATTTTGTAAGTGTATAGAGGCTATAAGCATAAGTTCACCTATGGGACGTTCAATAACCTGGCGAATACAAATCCAACATGGCGGCTACATGAAATTTAAATATGCAAATGGACGTTTCTTGCGTTTTAACCATCCGAGCGCAGTGAAACTTGATACGGTATATGCTTATACAAATTATAATCGACTGGCATCTAATTCATTTAAATTTAGTTCATAACCACAAGATGGCGGTTGAGCGAAGTTTTAAAATCCCGCTTTTATTTCATGTGTCGTAATTATGCGATTGAAGTTCGAATAAAACACCTACACAATAATATTCATGTAATAATACTTAAATCTAAGGCCTATAATATAAAATCCAGCATGGTGACCATCCAAAATATTTAGACGGTTCTCAATATTTACGAATCTATTGCAGCAATCAAACTGACAATTTGTATGTTGATAGAGGCAATTAATATTAGTAGGATATATGAGAATAGGCTGTATAGTTCTTCACGGAACTACTTGTTTTAATTACAATTCTTATCATAAACATTTCACATCAAACAAATTTAGACTTAAGTACATCTATAGTATTTTATTTTTAATTCTTAATTTAATTGAGCTGTAGAAGACCTCAATGTCAGGTCGAAACATGTACGATATATAATATATATACTGTATTTGTGTGAGTATTGATTGGCGTATAATTTAAACTTCTAATGTATTACACTTGCAAATAAATGTAATAATTCTTTCAGGTTAGGGTGTATATAAACTTTTCTCGCCTAATGTAATTGGACACAATTTGCTTTGACCGAATGGAAAGTTTTCTTTAATAGAACTAGGCAACACAGAAAAATGGCTTCTAATATTTCAACTATATCAATTGAAGAGTTCATTCCAGAAACCAAACAAGTTCGAAAATTGACTGTTTGAGATAAATACATCTTCTTCCTCTTCAAGGCCAGCTCTACGTATAGATATTATTGCTGTTTCTAGAAAGTATGTATAGAATTAAGTTTCCAAATTGTGATAATAGAGTAATGTGTAAATAGTTGTCCAATAAGATTGTATCTCATAAGATCTGTTATTATAAAAAGTTATAAATAGTTATAGTTTATTTTCTATGTAATTTCTGACGTGTTCTATATCAAAAATGTATTGTATACATGTAATTGATCAAATGGATAAATAAAAATCTAATCAAATCTAATCTATACGAGTGTTAAATATTGGGGATTCTACAAAAATAACACAAGTCTAAACCTTTTCCAGGATTATTAATTACCTGGAATGTTTGGCATTCAATAATGATTTGTACTTTGTTTTCAATTACGTAATGTACCCATGTGAGTAATTTCCATGGAAAACATGCTTCTGCCTCCAGCCAGCATCAGTCCTCAGGCGTGTACCGTCCACCCACTGAGCAGTTGCATATTTTTGATCTGAGACTAAAAGGTATCAACTCTACAATGATAAAGCACAACTCTATTCTAAAGACTTTAATTGAGCTCTAAATCATGGCTTCAAACACACAAAAACACAATCCCAACAATATAACACAAAACAAAGCAAAATTACTCCTACAATCCACTAATATTCACACTTTATCCTAGAAAATCCAAATGATTATCCATTCATTTACCATGAGATTGACAACACAATTCATTCTCAAGTGCGCTGATGCACATGTAAATTACACATAAACTGTACTTATAATCTTATGTCACCTGTTGTGACCTCTTTCATTTCACAAGCTAATTGTTTACTCTCAACACCTCTTAATTTACATTATGCGTACACGTGTGTTTTGTGTCTCTCTTCCCACCAAAATGCTTTACCATGCATTAGCCAATTTATGGGTTGCACATCAAATTTACTTGCAACTCCACAATTATATGTAATCATACCCCGTTCTGCAGTTCCCTTCTGCAGTCCCCTTTTCTACAGTTCCACTGTATGCCGTTGTGATTTCAATTTCAAAAATTCCGTTACCGCTGTGTCGGATGGTATATTATGCTCCCCTTGCGTGGGCATAGCCTATGGCATCTAGTGTCGACCTTTAGAGCTAAGTAACACCGTCAGTATAAAAAATGTAACTTCCAACAACTCATAAGTTTGCCAAGTATTACGTTATAAGAACTATCCTTAATTAACAATTTGTTTCAAACCACACAAATTCATTATACAATACACCAACGACTCCTTTCATTACAAACAGGGTTTCAAAGTCTGTCCATTCTAAATGTCAACCTTCAAAGGTCGTTTAAAAATCTCCCCCTCGGAGCTACTTGTATACAATGGGACTGAGTCGAGCGGTCACAACACGTGCGCTGTCCCTTCCTGACTCCCTCCTGCTTCATCTCCAAGCAGTTACAAGATTTTAAATACAATAGTGCAGTCTCAATGACCCACATATCCCATATGATTTCAACTAAATTGTATGCAAGACAGGTTGTGGGCGTGTTTAAATATTAATTCCTAACCTTAGGATATTAATAACTGGCCTCAATAGGTCCATTACATTATATGAAGGAACGATATTCATCAATCACTGGTCGAACTGGCTAGCCGGCATCTTATTAAATGCTACGGTCAGGCACATCCTGCTGCCAATTAAATTCACTTCTCAGGAGCTGAATTATTTCAATAACTAGTTCTCGGTCGACATCAGGTATCATGCACAGGTTTCCATTGTTATCCTCTCATACACCACAGGATTCGAACCCGGAACATTTCATGGCAATCCACAGAGCTTGGGTTAATCACTATGTACGGTCTGGCCATACTATATATCTCTGTATGCCCTTGGCTATACGAGATTTCACACGTCGAATAGATTACCTGGCTTCCGTGACCATCGTGCTATGATCTCGTCCTTTAATTAGTAAGATAAATCTATCAACTACTCTTACAAGCTTATTCACAAGCTGCAAATTCAATTCTTTGTTAAACTCTTCCATTCCCTAGATTCTTGCATATGTATTCCCATTATCATAATATACTCTGATATTAAATTGCTTTTCTTAGCCCTTCATGTATAATATTACTGCTTGGATAGATAAATATTCCAATTAGCATATATATTTTGCTTACAACCATTTTTCCCTGATGTGTATTCGTTTATTCCTTATTATTATTATTATTATTATTACTGACCTGAATTACAATAACCCGACACAACGTAACCATTTTATATAACCGAACATCCGTGTTCGTTACGTTAAGTTTTTATATAACTGAATTGCCATTTTACAATAGTGGTAACGATTTATCCACTCAATGATGTACAAAAACATCTCAACTTGACTAAAATCAACACAACAATACTAATTTGAGGCTCTACCTCCTAGATTGACTCTTATTGGCATATTCTTTAAATTTTGAAATCACTCAACATACAGTGGACTATAACTGCTATAAAATCATGGTTTTTGGGTACTTACATCGGCTAGTCTGGTGGCTCCAACCACGCATTTCTTCCAGTAATGCCCGCCATTATTTGCAAAATTAGCAAGGCATTCTTATACTTATAACACACATTTTACATAACTTTTGCCTTTCCATATTGAAGCTGTTGCCTCCTTATTCACACAACACGTTATAGCAATTGTGGCACTATTAATTTTACATATATTTAACAAATCATCATTACAATCACACGCTCACTATTTACATTTCTTACTGGTTGACTTTTCCTGGCAAGATATCAGAAATGCAGACGTTGAAGATCTCCTCCTCGCTGCTATCCGACTCCTGATTAAAAGTCTCGATTCTCTGCCAGGATTCCTATCGATTCCCCAAACTGTCTATCAATCTCTATCCTTCGATAAATTTCCTGATATCGCATAAATATGCTTGCATATCGTCCTGAGCATTAAGTATATTGGTATTCTTATGAAATTTCACCAATCGCATAATAAAGTTTATCTCTGCCTAGTCCAACATCCTATGATCTGTCTAACCAATAGTTTACATACTGCGCTCAACCATTGCACATTGTACTTGTACACATTATCACTCTCAATTGTCCTACCTTGTATATCACACGGTACATTTTCTACGTGCACAATAACAATCGCTCGTAATGCCGACTATACAAATATGGTGCGACTGCCCTTAATAACTGGTATTAATAAATGTATTACTGCACGGCTCTTCATGTTGAAGTCCGAGCGTCCCTTCTTGACTTCGGTAACGCGCACTTCGCACTAGACTGCGCTTCAACTGATTACATTACTCGTTATTACTTCATGACTTAATGCATGATTATATGTTGCTGCACTTAGAATGTTACAGTCCGCGCCTTTCTTCTCTGAGCTAGGGTGACGTGCTCCTCGTTCTCAAGTATGGTTCGACTGACCGCCTCTGTCCTGGGTCCACCCCTTATATTCGTTTGGAGAGAAAAAGTAGACCGAGAATTTCCCTGCAGTGTCATCTTTTCTCACAGTATGATTCTAGTCTTGAATTAACGTTTATATGTTCCTTTTTCCTCGCTGGTCACAGATCTGTATGCGTGCTCGAGGATCGATCGGCCAATTAATTAATATTAATTGCCTTTGCCAGCGCGTGCCCACGCGGCGTCACCTAAAAATCCCCGAAACCATGGTTAGATCTCTCCGCTAACCTCCAATTACTGTGTTACTGCGCGTTCCATTAAATCTGCCTCGATTTCAATGTTTAATGGCTTGATAATTAGCCTCCCGGCTAAACATTCACATAGGTGCAAACCTCATGTCACTGCGTTGCTCCAATCACGAGTAATCATTAAATTATGCTGGTATCTTCTCACTCCACTAGCCTCTCTATTCTGAAACGGGGAATAACTTGACATAATTTAGCCTCCTGACCTGCTCCAGACGACTTAAGTAGGTCACATAGAGTGACACGGCTCCAAGAAACTACGCCCCTTTTCCAGAGTCATTAGACAAATGTCAAGCGCTCCAACTTCTGTGCTCAAGTCCAGAATTGTATGCCTCATACAGCCCAATAATGCCGTATTCTACTAATATTCCCTGCATTATATTAATAATTAATGTCAGCATTAGTTCATATCACAACAGTGATTTAATATGTATTTTATTCTAGGGGTTTTTATAACTTAAACTCCCTCAAAAGATCTCGTGTTCGTTCCTTGCCGGAACCTCTATTCTGAGCTCATCTATCTCTGAGATCCACGTTCGACACCAGTCAGCCTAACCCCGTTGGGTTCATATTCCCCTTGCAAAACTTATAGAAGTCAATTGCAAGTGACCTTCTGTAAGTCACCGGCTGACTGTCCCAACCGTCTGTGTTTACCCTAAGTGGTCCTTCACCTCGACTGCCTGCGAGTGAGTCTGTCTACTTCCCCCTTCCACTCTGAGCTCAGCCCTTAGACGTGCATTCTCTTGGCGGAAGGTTTCATTCAATGCTTCAACCTCCCCCAGCGACTTCGACCATGTCTTTGTATAGCAGTCGCAGACACTTGCATTCCGGCTGTCTGCTCCCTTCTCTGAGCAAGCTGCTTGTCTCTCTTCCCGTCCCGCTGCGTGAGCCTTCAAGCCTGACTGCCTGGCCGACTTTGCTGTCCACGTCCACTTGGGTGTGTGCTGCTATTACTTCCTCTTGTTCATCAAATTCCTCTGGTGAATGATAAATTTTGAGGTTGGCCGCATTTATAACGACCTCGTTTCCCGTTTCTAAATGCCTTATTCTATATGCATTATTCTGTAGGTCTCTTATAAAGATGCAGGAATAACAATTCTTTGACGGGTATGTTCTACATCATCCCACTTGTGTAGCATCTGATTGTACCATACATAGTCTGTTGATAACGCCTCTGCCTCTCTGTATATTGCAGTTCCCCTTGCTAAGCGTCCCTCGAAGTAATCAATCATCATTTTCAACCACGGATCTTCGTGTTGTAGGTTGGTAAGCTTCTTCAAGTCATCTAAGGTCTTCTGATCTCGATTTTCAATCTGGACGGCTAGAGTTTCGTCTTCTCTTGGGTATCGGCTTAACATGTCCGGTATTACGTTCTCTTTCCCTGGACAGTATTCTATTTCCACATTTAACTGTCGAATATACATGGAACATCTTGTCAACCTCTGGATAGACAAATCCGTCTTTAACAAAAATGTTAAAGCTTTATGGTCTGTTCTGAGGACGATTTGAAAGCCATAGATGAGTTTGCCCCAGTACTGCAATGCGTACAGAATTGCGAGCAACTCTATCTCTGTGATCGTGTAATTTTTCTCACGGGCCTTCAATCTCCTACTTATAAAGGCAATAACAACTTTCTTCTCGGGCTTATCAACATTTTCTTGGAATAGAATCGCTCCTATCCCAACAAGTGATGCATCCGTCTGTATTATGAACTTCTGGGTATAATCAGGGTATCCCAGCTTCACATATTCCAAAAGCATTTGCTTTGACCTCACGAATGCTTCTTGACATTGCTCCGTCCAATTCTACCTGCCGCCTTTCTTCAATAGATCCTGCAGGGGTGCCACAGTTGTAGTATAGTTTGGGCAGTGGTTAGCAAAGAATCCAATTACTCCCAAATACTGTCGGACGTGCTTAACTTTCGTGGGTCGAGGAAAATTTCGAATTACCTCTAATTTCTCTGGGTTTGGCTTAACTCCATTTTCATCGATAACGTGCCCTAGGAATTTAACTTCCCTCTGACAGAAGTGCGATTTCTTGATATTAACCTTAAAATTAGCTTCCCGAAGGTTATCCAGCAACTTCTTCAGGTCTCTCAAGTGCTCCTCCAGAAATTCTGATGTGAGTAGAATGTCGTCTACGTATCTGATGATACTCTCTTTAACATCATCTGATAGATTGCGATCTAACGCTCTTATCAAAGCTGAACCAGCTGTTTTCAAACCAAAAGGTAATCATAAAAACGTATATGTATGTTGATCAAACATAAATACTGTCAACAGACTAGTTTTCTTCTCCAATTCAAGATGGTGAAAGCTCGACGTGATATCTAAATTTGTAAATATGGTCTTCCCTTTAAATTTTCTGAGGATTTCTTTAATAGGTGGCACTTGGTCGAACTCCGGTATTACCTTCATATTTAAATGCCTCAGATCCAGGCATACTCTGACAGTCCCGTCTGTCTTAGGTACGATTACCAATGGGCTTACATAAGGCGTAGGTGTTTTCTCAATAACACCGGCCTCCAACATCTCCTGAATTGCTTCCTTGACCTTAGCATAATGCTTTTCGGCTATAGGGTAGGGTTTCTGCCTAAATGGTGTCCAGTCGTTAACTTGGAATGCATAATTGAAGTTCTTTATGCGACCAGGTCTCGAGTCAAAGACTTCCTTCTGTTCCAATAACAATTTCTTTAAATTTTCTTTATCTCTTGGACCAATTTTTGCTTCTTCTAGTTTTTCCGAAATATGTTCTTCCAGTTCGGGCTCCAGATCTTTCTCCATGTCTGCGGCTAGTGTTTTCAGTACGTCTTCTAACTGCTCGATAGCTAACACTACTTCCTCAGCCATGTCTCTGTATGTATGCCATACTTGTTCATCTGTCCCTGGTTCATTCTGATTGAGTGAGACCTCTAAGCCTTCGGCTTCCTCGTTCACACGGAACATAACTCTGTCCTGTGATAGGTCTATTACCACTCTGTATTCCCTTATAAACTCTGCCCCAATAATAAGGTTAAAAGGCAATTTGTTTACTAGTAGAAAACTCTGTGAGAAAATAGAGCCTCCTATCTGTAAATCTAGGAATACCTGATATTTGCATATCATCGTTTTGTCTGGAATGACACCTTTTATTTTGACACTTGAGATAGGTATTTTCAAAACATTTTCTCTCTGCGCTATCTCATTATACAAAGCTTGTGTCATAAGACACACCGTTGAACGTGTGTCTAACAGACTTCTTATCTTCAACCCTGCCACTCTTACTAATATAATGGGCAATTCTCGTTTGATCATGACCTGTGATCCTCCTGTATCCTCGATTAACTCTTCCAGTTTGGCTATCCAATTAATGATGTTGACCGTCTTCCATCCATCATTCTCAAATTCTTCTAATTTTGGAGTTTTCTTTTTCTACAGCGCCCGTCCCCTTAGAGTTTCTTCTCTCCTGTTCACTGCGCTGTAACTCCAAACTTTTGGCTCCGTCTCCATATCTGTCTGGTGACGTCCTATTTTGCATAGCTTCTTGCCAGCGGACTTGCTGCTTCTGGGGTTCTTCTCCCCTTTCATTGAGGTATTGCAATGAAGCGTGATAACGTTCCTTTACCTCGTCCTCAAAGTTACGTCTTCTTTCCTGGGGTCTCCAATTCCGATTGTTGCCTTCTTGGCCATTGTTACCTCCATTATTTTGGTACGGTCTACCCCTTGTATTCTGTTGATTCCAAGAATTTCGGCCTCCTCTTCCTCTACCAGCATTTCCTTTGTACTTCGGTTGCAATCTTCTGGGTTCATGTTCCCATTGACGTCCGTTGGAATCTAACGTTTCAGTGCTAGTAGCTTTATTATTTTTCGGAGCATGGTACTGGTCAGTCTGGGTGTTGGTCACGTGTACCTGTTCCACGGTTCGATTCTGACGCATAGTATTGGATGTTGTGAGGTCCAGTTGCCTAAGAACTGCCTCCATTTCCATAGCGGATTTTGCATTTGCCGATTTCATAAGGAAGTTGCTTGGCAATAGCAATACATAGCTCCAGCTCGCTAGGTTTTTGGTCAAGTTCCTTAAACCGACACATCTGAGATATGAAGAATTCAGCGTACTTCGTTGGATTGTTGGTGCTGTATCTTTTCGAATACAAATCCAATCGTAAATTCTGTTGGGTCATCGGGTCCCAGTATCTCTTCAAAAAAGCTTCCCGAAACTCCTCGACAGTATCGAAGGTATAACGGAAACTGCGAAACCATAACGCACATTCTCCCTCCGTTAGTTTCTCTATGGCTCGTAGCCTGCGCTCTTGTGGTATCCGCGCATCGTTCAAATATTCGGACACTTCTTTCAACCAATACTTCGTTGTCATATTACAATGGCTACCTGAAAATTTTCTTGGTTTCTCCTCGCTTGCTCTAATCACATTTATCACTTGGGTGTGCATAGCGTTTTCATGCGGCGTAGAAGCTGCAATCGGTGCACCTGGCGTCATATAAGTACTTTCGCCTGGGCCTGTGGCATTCCTTATAATAGGTTGGGTTTCTAAATCTGCCCACTTGGTTTTCGTCATATCTTCCACGCTGCCTTCACTTGACTTAGGATCTTTCATTAGGGTTTCTTCCTGTGCTATTATCCTAGTCTCCATTTGATTGTGGCGCATCTCTGCTCTTTCCAATCGAGTAATTACCTCTTTTTCTATTCTGCTAAGCCTATCCCTATTTTCTTCTGCCACTTGCAATATTTTCTTCTTATCTTCCTTCAGGCTTTGCTTGATATGGGAGATTTCATCCTCTACATCTTCCTTTATTTGAGCAAGGGTCTTGTCGCTTGCCTCTGTCTTTTGTCCTTCTCTCACTTCGAGTTCTTCTCTCAACCCTTTAATTTCCTCTTGAATATGTCCATTGACCTTTGATATTTCATTTCGGATCTTAACGATTTCCCCTCTGTTTTCCTCTTGCCTTTTGTTAACGATAACAATGTCGCTTTGAATTTGGTCCAGTTCTTGATGAACTTTGCTCATCTGACCCTTTATGTTGCCTACCATCTCTTTACTTTCGTTAGCGATAGCCTTAATCTCTCCTATTTCCTGACATTGATCTAATATGTTCTGATCCTGCTTCTTTAGATCCCCGTTAATCGCTCTAGCATAACCTTTCAACTTTTCATCCCATTTATTGTCATTTTCTTCTAATCTCTGATCTACCGTTCTAGTAAATTCTGAAAACTGTTTCGCTTGGCGTTCGAGATTCGCCTCATTTTGCATTTGAATATCCTTAATGTCATTGGACAGCGCATCTAACCTACTGTTCGTTTCATCCTGAGCGTGCTTACATGCCTGTAAATTACTTTCAAGTTTGGCTTCTATCGCCTCGAAACGCTTATCGGTCTTAACCTGCATTTCTGATATAATGCTTACAACGGTTTCTGTTACCTCGGTCTTAGTTGTTTCTTGCATTTGACCTAGCTTATCATTTATTTCTGCCTTATTTGCATCCAATCGGTTGTTTATTTCAACCTGATTATTATTCATTGTAACCTGATTTGCATTAATTGCCAACTGATTAGCATCTAAACGATTACACAATTCAACCTGATTATTATTAATTGCCAACTGATTAGCATCTAAACGGTTGTTTATTTCATCCTGGAAAGCCTTGGCTTCCAGCTTATTCTGTTCATTAACAGCGTCAAAATTCTGTTTTAGCTCTGCAATCCCCTGCAAAATTCCCTCCGTACCAGCCATTCGTACAACAATTCACTTTGAGATATAGGCAGGCTTCCTGGATACATGTGTGGATTCGTTTTGAAGAGAAATACAAGACACTGTACACATATTCCAAGATTGTACTTAAAACTTGGATTTTTGGATAAATTGTGGATTGGGTGTGTAGCGCTCATACCCTTGGGTAATTCTTTTCTCAATAGAGAGATTCTGCGTTACTTCAAAAGCCTACTGAACTCAAAAATCACTCAAACACAGTTTGAGGCAAAAAAAAAAAAAATAGCATGGTTTTCCCCATGAAATACCATAAAAAATATGGGGTTTCCCTAAATCCCATAAGCTCCACAACCGTTCGGCGCCAAGATAAATATATACACACTTGCGCCTATGGTGACCTGTATTTTAAACTGGCCCCACTTATCAGCGCCATGATAAATATATAAGAGGGTTGGCCTCGTAAGACATCGCAGCAACCATCCAAGGACTCGGTTTTACTGTCGAATGCCCCAACTTGGGCCTTGGCAGGATAAATAAAGTATGTGGTCTTACCATGTTTAACAAATGAAGGTCAGGTCTTGCAATGCCAAGATATACATATTGCACTAATTAGGCGATTCCACGATAGAATAATGCCGCCCCATGTTACCTGGATAATGGTAAATATAAGGTATTTATCAAAATTTATTTTGTTTGGATCGGAGCTTAGGTAAGGTTAGGTGCGGTCATTCCCCTAATCCATTTTTAACGTTAATTTAATAGAGTTGTTTACACTAGATCTTGACCGACTTAAGTTGTACCTATAGCTCAAATCACTGTACAGGGCATCAAATTCCATGTACCCATGTGAGAAATTTCCATGGAAAACATGCTTCTGCCTCCAGCCAGCATCAGTCATCAGGCGTGTACCGTCCACCCACTGAGCAGTTGCATATTTTTGATCTGAGACTAAAAGGTATCAACTCTACAATGATAAAGCACAACTCTATTCTAAAGACTTTAATTCAGCTCTAAATCATGGCATCAAACGCACAAAAACACAATCCCAACAATATAACACAAAACAAAGCAAAATTACTCCTACAATCCACTAATATTCACACTTTATCCTAGCAAATCCAAATGATTATCCATTCATTTACCATGAGATTGACAACACAATTCATTCTCAAGTGCGCTGATGCACATGTAAATTACACATAAACTGTACTTATAATCTTATGTCACCTGTTGTGACCTCTTTCATTTCACAAGCTTAATTGTTTACTCTCAACACCTCTTAATTTACATTATGCGTACATTTGTGTTTTGTATCTCTCTTCCCACCAAAATGCTTTACCATGCATTAGCCAATTTATGGGTTGCACATCAAATTTACTTGCAACTCCACAATTATATGTAATCATACCCCGTTCTGCAGTTCCCTTCTGCAGTCCCCTTTTCTACAGTTCCACTGTATGCCGTTGTGATTTCAATTTCAAAAATTCCGTTACCGCTGTGTCGGATGGTATATTATGCTACCCTTGCGTGGGCATAGCCTATGGCATCTAGTGTCGACCTTTAGAGCTAAGTAACACCGTCAGTATAAAAATGTAACTTACAACAACTCATAAGTTTGCCAAGTATTACGTTATAAGAACGATCCTTAATTAACAATGTGTTTCAAACCACACAAATTCATTATACAATACAACAACGACTCCTTTCATTACAAACAGGGTTTCAAAGTCTGTCCATTCTAAATGTCAACCTTCAAAGGTCGTTTAAAAATCTCCCCCTCGGAGCTACTTGTATACAATGGGACTGAGTCGAGCGGTCACAACACGTGCTCTGTCCCTTCCTGACTCCCTCCTGCATCATCTCCAAGCAGTTACAAGATTTTAAATACAATAGTGCAGTCTCAATGACCCACATATCCCATATGATTTCAACTAAATTGTATGCAAGACAGGTTATAGGCGTGTTTAAATATTAATTCCTAACCTTGGGATATTAATAACTGGCCTCAATAGGTCCATTACATTATATGAAGGAACGATATTCATCAATCACTGGTCGAACTGGCTAGCCGGCATCTTATTAAATGCTATGGTCAGGCACATCCTGCTGCCAATTAAATTCACTTCTCAGGAGCTGAATTATTTCAATAACTAGTTCTCGGTCGACATCAGGTATCATGCACAGGTTTCCATTGTTATCCTCTCATACACCACAGGATTCGAACCCGGAACATTTCATGGCAATCCACAGAGCTTGGGTTAATCACTATGTACGGTCTGGCCATACTATATATCTCTGTATGCCCTTGGCTATACGAGATTTCACACGTCGAATAGATTACCTGGCTTCCGTGACCATCGTGCTATGATCTCGTCCTTTAATTAGTAAGATAAATCTATCAATTACTCTTACAAGCTTATTCACAAGCTGCAAATTCAATTCTTTATTAAACTCTTCCATTCCCTAGATTCTTGCATATTTATTCCCATTATCATAATATACTCTGATATTAAATTGCTTTTCTTAGCCCTTCATGTATAATATTACTGCTTGGATAGATAAATATTCCAATTAGCATATATATTTTGCTTACAACCATTTTTCCCTGATGTGTATTCGTTTATTCCTTATTATTATTATTATTATTATTACTGACCTGAATTACAATAACCCGACACAACGTAACCATTTTATATAACCGAACATCCGTGTTCGTTACGTTACGTTTTTATATAACTGAATTGCCATTTTATAATAGTGGTAACGATTTATCCACTCAATGATGTACAAAAACATCTCAACTTGACTAAAATCAACACAACAATACTAATTTGAGGCTCTACCTCCTAAAATTGACTCTTATTGGCATATTCTATAAATTTTGAAATCACTCAACATACAGGGGACTATAACTGCTATAAAATCATGGTTTTTGGGTACTTACATCGGCTAGTCTGGTGGCTCCAACAACGCATTTCTTCCAGTAATGCCCGCCTTTATTTGCAAAATTAGCAAGGCATTCTTATACTTATAACACACATTTTACATAACTTTTGCCTTACAAGACACACGGCATTTTTCCTTTCCATATTGAAGCTGTTGCCTCCTTATTCACACAACACGTTATAGCACTTGTGACACTATTAATTGTACATATATTTAACAAATCATCGTTACAATCACACGCTCACTATTTACATTTCTTACTGGTTGACTTTTCCTGGCAAGATATCAGAAATGCAGACGTTGAAGATCTCCTCCTCGCTGCTATCCGCATCTTGCTTGAAAGTCTCGATTCTCTGCCTAAGGATTCCTATCGATTCCCCAAACTGTCTATCAATCTCTATCCTTCGATAAATTTCCTGATATCGCATAAATATGCTTGCATATCGTCCTGAGCATTAAGTATCTTGGTATTCTTATGACATTTCACCAATCGCATAATAAAGTTTATCTCTGCCTCGTCCAACATCCTATGATCTGTCTAACCAATAGTTACATACTGCGCTCAACCATTGCACATTGTACTTGTACGCATTATCACTCTCAATTGTCCTACCTTGTATATCACACGGTACATTTCCTACGTGCACAATAACAATCGCTCGTAATGCCGACTATACAAATATGGTGCGACTGTCCTTAATAACTGGTATTAATAAATGTCTTACTGCACGGCTCTTCATGTTGAAGTCCGAGCGCCCCTTCTCGACTTCGGTAACGCGCACTTCGCACTAGACTGCGGTTCAACTGATTACATTACTCGTTATTAATTCATGACTTAATGCATGATTATATGTTGCTGCACTTAGAATGTTACAGTCCGCGCCTTTCTTCTCTGAGCTAGGGTGACGTGCTCCTCGTTCTCAAGTATGGTTCGACTGACCGCCTCTGTCCTGGGTCCACCCCTTATATTCGTTTGGAGAGAAAAAGTAGACCGAGAATTTCCCTGCAGTGTCATCTTTCCTCACAGTAAGATTCTGGTCTTGAACTAACGTTTATATGGTTCCTTTTTCCTCGCTGGTCACAGATCTGTATGCGTGCTCGAGGATCGATCGGCCAATTAATTAATATTAATTGCCTTTGCCAGCGCGTGCCCACGCGGCGTCACCTAAAAATCCCCGAAACCATGGTTAGATCTATCCGCTAACCTCCAATTACTGTGATACTGCGCGTTCCATTAAATCTGCCTCGATTTCAACGTTTAATGGCTTGATAATTAGCCTCCCGGCTAAACATTCACATAGGTGCAAACCTCATGTCACTGCGTTGCTCCAATCACGAGTAATCATTAAATTATGCTGGTATCTTCTCACTCCACTAGCCTCTCTATTCTGAAACGGGGAATAACTTGACATAATTTAGCCTCCTGACCTGCTCCAGACGACTTAAGTAGGTCACATAGAGTGACACGGCTCCAAGAAACTACGCCCCTTCTCCAGAGTCATTAGACAAATGTCAAGTGCTCCAACTTCTGTGCTCAAGTCCAGAATTGTATGCCTCATACAGCCCAATAATGCCGTATTCTACTATTATTCCCTGCATTATATTATTAAATAATGTCAGCATTAGTTTATATCACAACAGTGATTTAATATGTATTATCTCTAGGAGTTTTTATAACTTAAACTCCCTCAAAAGATCTCGTGTTCGTTCCTTGCCGGAACCTCTATTCTGAGCTCATCTATCTCTGAGATCCACGTTCGACACCAGTCAGCCTAACCCCGTTGGGTTCATATTCCCCTTGCAAAACTTATAGGAGTCAATTGCAAGTGACCTTCTGTAAGTCACCGGCTGACTGTCCCAACCGTCTGTGTGTACCCTAAGCGGTCCTTCACCTCACCTGCCTGCGAGTGAGTCTGTCTACTTCCCCCTTCCACTCTGAGCTCAGCCCTTAGACGTGCATTCTCTTGGCGGAAGGTTTCATTCAATGCATCAACCTCCCCAGCGACTTCGACCATGTCTTTGTATAGCAGTCGCAGACACTTGCATTCCGACTGTCTGCTCCCTTCTCTGAGCAAGCTGCTTGTCTCTCTTCCCGTCCCGCTGCGTGAGCCTTCATGCCTGACTGCCTGGCCGACTTTGCTATCCACGTCCACTTGGGTGTGTGCTGCTATTACTTCCTCATGTTCATCAAATTCCTCTGGTGAATGATAAATTTTGAGGTTGGCCGCATTCATAACGACCTCGTTTCCCGTTTCTAAATGCCTTATTCTATATGCATTATTCTGTAGGTCTCTTATAAAGATGCAGGAATAACAATTCTTTGACGGGTATTTTCTACATCATCCCACTTGTGTAGCATCTGATTGTACCATACATAGTCTGTTGATAACGCCTCTGCCTCTCTGTATATTGCAGTTCCCCTTGCTAAGCGTCCCTCGAAGTAATCAATCATCATTTTCAAACACGGATCTTCGTGTTGTTGGTTGGTAAGATTCTTCAAGTCATCTAAGGTCTTCTGATCTCGATTTTCAATCTGAACGGCTAGATTTTCGTCTTCTCTTGGGTATCGGCTTAACATGTCCGGTATTACGTTCTCCTTCCCTGGACAGTATTCTATTTCCACATTTAACTGTCGAATATACAGGGACCATCTTGTCAACCTCTGGCTAGACAAATCCGTCTTTAACGAAAATGTTAAAGCTTTATGGTCTGTTCTGAGGACGATTTGAAAGCCATAGATGAGTTTGCGCCAGTACTGCAATGCGTACAGAATTGCGAGCAACTCTATATCTGTGATCGTGTAATTTTTCTCATGGGCCTTCAATCTCCTACTTATAAAGGCAATAACAACTTTCTTCTCGGGCTTATCAACATTTTCTTGGAATAGCATCGCTCCTATCCCAACAAGTGATGCATCCGTCTGTATTATGAACTTCTGGGTATAATCAGGGTATCCCAGCTTCACATATTCCAAAAGCATTTGCTTTGACCTCACGAATGCTTCTTGACATTGCTCCGTCCAATTCCACCTGCCGCCTTTCTTCAATAGATCCTGCAGGGGTGCCACAGCTGTAGTATAGTTTGGGCAGTGGTTAGCAAAGAATCCAATTACTCCCAAATACTGTCGGACGTGCTTAACTTTCGTGGGTCGAGGAAAATTTCGAATTACCTCTAATTTCTCTGGGTTTGGCTTAACTCCATTTTCATCGATAACGTGCCTTAGGAATTTAACTACCCTCTGACAGAAGTGCGATTTCTTGATATTAACCTTAAAATTAGCTTCCCGAAGGTTATCCAGCAACTTCTTCAGGTCTCTCATGTGCTCCTCCAGAGATTATGATGTGAGTAGAATGTCGTCTAAGTATCTGATGGTACTCTCTTTAACATCATCTGATAGATTGCGATCTACTGCTCTTATCAAAGCTGAACCAGCTGTTTTCAAACCAAAAGGTAATCTTAAAAACGTATATGTATGTTGATCAAACATAAATGCTGTCAACAGACTAGTTTTCTTCTCCAATTCAAGATGGTGAAAGCTCGACGTGATATCTAAATTTGTAAATATGGTCTTCCCTTTAAATTTTCTGAGGATTTCTTTAATAGGTGGCACTTGGTCGAACTCCGGTATTACCTTCATATTTAAATGCCTCAGATCCAGGCATACTCTGACAGTCCCGTCTGTCTTAGGTACGATTACCAATGAGCTTACATAAGGCGTAGGTGTTTTCTCAATAACACCGGCCTCCAACATCTCCTGAATTGCTTCTTTGACCTTAGCATAATGCTTTTCGGCCATAGGGTAG
The DNA here is from genome assembly GCA_946902985.2 of Meconema thalassinum. NCBI lineage: Eukaryota > Metazoa > Arthropoda > Insecta > Orthoptera > Tettigoniidae > Meconema > Meconema thalassinum. The sequence goes on from OX336396.1 coordinate 171,774,791, forward strand.
GGTTTCTGCCTAAATGGTGTCCAGTCGTTAACTTGGAATGCATAAGTGAAGTTTTTTATACGACCAGGTCTCGAGTCAAAGACTTCCTTCTGTTCCAATAACAATTTCTTTAAATTTTCTTTATCTCTTGGACCAATTTTTGCTTCTTCTAGTTTTTCCGAAATATGTTCTTCCAGTTCGGGCTCCAGATCTTTCTCCATGTCTGCGGCTAGTGTTTTCAGTACGTCTTCTAACTGCTCGATAGCTAACACTACTTCCTCAGCCATGTCTCTGTATATATGCCATACTTGTTCATCTACCGTGTGAGTTAGCCGAGGTCGTTGCGGCATGACTGTTGGCAGTCGCTCACATCCGGGAGGCGAGGAGGTTCGAATCCCCCCGCCGGCAACCTTGAAGATGGTCTTCTGTGGTTTCCCATCTTCCTTCCAGGCAAATGCCGGGGTTGGTCCCTAACTATAGGCCACAGCCGCTACCTTCCAACTCCTCGACCCTCCCATCCAACATTCCTCCCCAACGGCACTTGTAGCTCACGCATTGGGTGTCCGTCTCGAAGCAGCTACAAAAAAATGGCGAGCCGAACATGTCCTCGGACACTCCCGGCACTAAAAGTCATACGCTTAAAAAAAAAAAAAAAAAACTGTTCATCTCTCCCTGGTTCATTCTGTTTGAGTGACACCTCTTAGCCTTCGGCTTCCTCGTTCATACGGAACATAACTCTGTCCTGTGATAGGTCTATTACCACTCTGTATTCCCTTATAAACTCTGCCCCAATAATAAGGTTAAAAGGCAATTTGTTTACTAGTAGAAAACTCTGTGAAAAAATAGAGCCTCCTATCTGTAAATCTAGGAATACCTGATATTTGCAGATCATCGTTTTGTCTGGAATGACACCTTTTATTTTGACACTTGAGATAGGTATTTTCAAAACATTTCTCTCTGCGCTATCTCATTATACAAAGCTTGTGTCATAAGACACACCATTGAACGTGTGTCTAACAGACTTCTTATCTTCAACCCTGCCACTCTTACTAATATAATGGGCAATTCTCATTTGATCATGACCTGTGATCCTCCTGTATCCTCGATTAACTCTTCCGGTTTGGCTATCCAATTAATGATGTTGACCGCCTTCCATCCATCATTCTCAAATTCTTCTAATTTTGGAGTTGTCTTTTTCTACAGCGCCCGTCCCCTTAGAGTTTCTTCTCTCCTGTTCACTGCTCTTTAACTCCAAACTTTTGGCTCCGTCTCCATATCTGTCTGGTGACGTCCTATTTTGCAATGCTTCTTGCCAGCGGACTTGCTGCTTCTGGGGTTCTTCTCCCCTTTCATTGAGGTATTGCAATGAAGCGTGATAACGTTCCTCTACCTCGTCCTCAAAGTTACGTCTTCTTTCCTGGGGTCTCCAATTACGATTGTTGCCTTCTTGGCCATTGTTACCTCCATTATTTTGGTACGGTCTACCCCTTGTATTCTGTTGATTCCAAGAATTTCGGCCTCCTCTTCCTCTACCAGCATTTCCTTTGTACTTCGGTTGCAATCTTCTGGGTTCATGTTCCCATTGACGTCCGTTGGAATCTAACGTTTCAGTGCTAGTAGCTTTATTATTTTTCGGAGCTTGGTACTGGTCAGTCTGCGTGTTGGTCACGTGTACCTGTTCCACGGTTCGATTCTGACGCATAGTGTTGGATGTTGTGAGGTCCAGTTGCCTAAGAACTGCCTCCATTTCCATAGCGGTTTTTGCATTTGCCGAAATCAGCAGCCTTTGGATTTCATAAGGAAGTTGCTTGGCAATAGCAATACATAGCTCCAGCTCGCTAGGTTTTTGGTCAAGTTCCTTAAACCGACACATCTGAGATATGAAGAATTCAGCGTACTTCGTTGGATTGTTGGTGCTGTATCTTTTCGAATACAAATCCAATCGTAAATTCTGTTGGGTCATCGGGTCCCAGTATCTCTTCAAAAAAGCTTCCCGAAACTCCTCGACAGTATCGAAGGTATAACGGAAACTGCGAAACCATAACGCACATTCTCCCTCCGTTAGTTTCTCTATGGCTCGTAGCCTGCGCTCTTGTGGTATCCGCGCATCGTTCAAATATTCGGACACTTCTTTCAACCAATACTTCGGTGTCATATTACAATGGCTACCTGAAAATTTTCTTGGTTTCTCCTCGCTTGCTCTAATCACATTTATCACTTGGGTGTGCATAGCGTTTTCATGCGGCGTAGAAGCTGCAATCGGTGCACCTGGCGTCATATAAGTACTTTCGCCTGGGCCTGTGGCATTCCTTATAATAGGTTGGGTTTCTAAATCTGCCCACTTGGTTTTCGTCATATCTTCCACGCTGCCTTCACTTGACTTAGGATCTTTCATTAGGGTTTCCTCTTGTGCTATTATCCTAGTCTCCATTTGATTGTGGCGCATCTCTGCTCTTTCCAATCGAGTAATTACCTCTTTTTCTATTCTGCTAAGCCTATCCCTATTTTCTTCTGCCACTTGAAATATTTTCTTCTTATCTTCCTTCAGGCTTTGCTTGATATGGGAGATTTCATCCTCTACATCTTCCTTTATTTGAGCAAGGGTCTTGTCGCTTGCCTCTGTCTTTTGGCCTTCTCTCACTTCGAGTTCTTCTCTCAACCCTTTAATTTCCTCTTGAATATGTCCATTGACCTTTGATATTTCATTTCGGATCTTAACGATTTCCCCTCTGTTTTCCTCTTGCCTTTTGTTAACGATAACAATGTCACTTTGAATTTGGTCCAGTTCTTGATGAACTTTGCTCATCTGACCCCTTGTGTTGCCTACCATCTCTTTACTTTCGTTAGCGATAGCCTTAATCTCTCCTATTTCCTGACATTGATCTAATATGTTCTGAACCTGCTTCTTTAGATCCCCGTTAATCGCTCTAGCATAACCTTTCAACTTTTCATCCCATTTATTGTCATTTTCTTCTAATCTCTTATCTACCGTTCTAGTAAATTCTGAAAACTGTTTCGCTTGGCGTTCGAGATTCGCCTCATTTTGGATTTGAATATCCTTAATGTCATTAGACAGCGCATCTAACCTACTGTCCGTTTCATCCTGCGCGTGCTTACATGCCTGTAAATTACTTTCAAGTTTGGCTTCTATCGCCTCGAAACGCTTATCGGTCTTAAACTGCATTTCTGATATAATGCTTACAACGGTTTCTGTTACCTCGGTCTTAATTGTTTCTTGCATTTGACCTAGCTTATCATTTATTTCTGCCTTATTTGCATCCAATCGGTTGTTTATTTCAACCTGATTATTAATCATTGCAAACTGATTTGCATTAATTGCCAACAGATAAGCATCTAAACGATTACTCAATTCAACCTGATTATTATTAATTGCCAACTGATTAGCATCTAAACGGTTGTTTATTTCATCCTGGAAAGCCGTGGCATCCAGCTTATTCTGTTCATTAACAGCGTCAAAATGCTGTTTTAGCTCTGCAACCCCTGCAAAATTCCCTCCGTACCAGCCATTCGTACAACAATTCACTTTGAGATATAGGCAGGCTTCCTGGATACATGTGTGGATTCGTTTTGAAGAGAAATACAAGACACTGTACACATATTGCAAGATTGTACTTAAAACTTGGATTTTTGGATAAATTGTGGATTGGGTGTGTAGTGCTCATACCCTTGGGTAATTCTTTTCTCAATAGAGAGATTCTGCGTTACTTCAAAAGCCTACTGAACTCAAAAATCACTCAAACACAGTTTGAGGCAGAAATAAGAATTATTATGGTTTTCCCCATGAAATACCATAAAAATATATGGGGTTTACCTAAATCCCATAAGCTCCACAAACGTTGGGCGCCATTATAAATATATACACACTTGCGCCTATGGTGACCTGTATTTTAAACTGGCCCCACATATCAGCGCCATGATAAATATATAAGAGGGTTGGCCTCGTAAGACATCGCAGCAACCATCCAAGGACTCGGTTTTACTGTCTAATGCCCTACTTGGGCCTTTGCGGGATAAATAAAGTATGTGGTCTTACCATGTTTTACAAATGAAGGTCAGGTCTTGCATTGCCAAGATATACATATTGCACTAATTAGGCGATACCACGATAGAATAATACCGCCCCATGTTACCTGGATCATGGTGAGTATAAGGTAGTTATCAAAATTTATTTTGTTTGGATCGGAGCTTAGGTAAGGTTAGGTGCGGTCATTCCCCTAATTCATTTTTTAACGTTAATTTAATAGAGTTGTTTACACTAGATCTTGACCGACTTAAGTTGTACCTATAGCTCAAATCACTGTACAGGGCATCAAATTCCATGTACCCATGTGAGTAATTTCCTTGGAAAACATGCTTCTGCCTCCAGCCAGCATCAGTCCTCAGGCGTGTACCGTCCACCCACTGAGCAGTTGCATATTTTTGATCTGAGACTAAAAGGTATCAACTCTACAATGATAAAGCACAACTCTATTCTAAAGACTTTAATTCAGCTTTAAATCATGGCTTCAAACGCACAAAAACACAATCCCAACAATATATCCCAAAACAAAGCAAAATTACTCCTACAATCCACTAATATTCACACTTTATCCTAGCAAATCCAAATGATTATCCATTCATTTACCATGAGATTGACATCACAATTCATTTTCAAGTGCACTGATGCACATGTAAATTACACATAAACTGTACTTATAATCTTATGTCACCTGTTGTGACCTCTTTCATTTCACAAGCTTAATTGTTTACCCTCAACACCTCTTAATTTACATTATGCGTACACTTGTGTTTTGTATCTCTCTTCCCACCAAAATGCTTTATCATGCATTAGCCAATTTATGGGTTGCACATCAAATTTACTTGCAACTCCACAATTATATGTAATCATACCCCGTTCTGCAGTTCCCTTCTGCAGTCCCCTTTTCTACAGTTCAACTGTATGCCGTTGTGATTTCAATTTCAAAAATTCCGTTACCGCTGTGTCGGATGGTATATTATGCTCCCCTTGCGTGGGCATAGCCTATGGCATCTAGTGTCGACCTTTACAGCTAAGTAACACCGTCAGTATAAAAAATGTAACTTCCAACAACTCATAATTTTGCCAAGTATTACGTTATAAGAACGATCCTTAATTAACAATGTGTTTCAAACCACACAAATTCATTATACAATACAACAACGACTCATTTCATTACAAACAGGGTTTCAAAGTCCGTCCATTCTAAATGTCAACCTTCAAAGGTCGTTTAAAAATCTCCCCCTCGGAGCTACTTGTATACAATGGGACTGAGTCGAGCGGTCACAACACGTGCGCTGTCCCTTCCTGACTCCCTCCTGTTTCATCTCCAAGCAGTTACAAGATTTTAAATACAATAGTGCAGTCTCAATGACCCACATATCCCATATGATTTCAACTAAATTGTATGCAAGACAGGTTATGGGCGTGTTTAAATATTTATTCCTAACCTTAGGATATTAATAACTGGCCTCAATAGGTCCATTACATTATATGAAGGAACGATATTCATCAATCACTGGTCGAACTGGCTAGCCTGCATCTTATTAAATGCTACGGTCAGGCACATCCTGCCGCCAATTAAATTCACTTCTCAGGAGCTGAATTATTTCAATAACTAGTTCTCGGTCGACATCAGGTATCATGCACAGGTTTCCATTGTTATCCTCTCATACACCACAGGATTCGAACCCGGAACATTTCATGGCAATCCACAGAGCTTGGGTTAATCACTATGTACGCTCTGGCCATACTAAATATCTCTGTATGCCCTAGGCTATACGAGATTTCACACGTCGAATAGATTACCTGGCTTCCGTGACCATCGTGCTATGATCTCCTCCTTTAATTAGTAAGATAAATCTATCAATTACTCTTACAAGCTTATTCACAAGCTGCAAATTCAATTCTCTATTATACTCTTCCATTCCTTAGATTCTTGCATATTTATTCCCATTATCATAATATACTCTGATATTAAATTGCTTTTCTTAGCCCTTCATGTATAATATTACTGCTTGGATAGATAAATATTCCAATTAGCATATATATTTTGCTTACAACCATTTTTCCCTGATGTGTATTCGTTTATTCCTTATTATTATTATTATTATTACTGACCTGAATTACAATAACCCGACACAACGTAACCATTTTATATAACCGAACATCCGTGTTCGTTACGTTACGTTTTTATATAACTGAATTGCCATTTTACAATAGTGGTAACGATTTATCCACTCAATGATGTACAAAAACATCTCAACTTGACTAAAATCAACACAACAATACTAATTTGAGGCTCTACCTCCTAAAATTGACTCTTATTGGCATATTCTATAAATTTTGAAATCACTCAACATACAGTGGACTATAACTGCTATAAAATCATGGTTTTTGGGTACTTACATCGGCTAGTCTGGTGGCTCCAACCACGCATTTCTTCCAGTAATGCCCGCCGTTATTTGCAAAATTAGCAAGGCATTCTTATACGTATAACACACATTTTACATAACTTTTGCCTTACAAGACACACGGCACTTTTCCTTTCCATATTGAAGCTGTTGCCTCCTTATTCACACAACACGTTATAGCACTTGTGACACTATTAATTGTACATATATTTAACAAATCATCATTACAATCACACGCTCACTATTTACATTTCTTACTGGTTGACTTTTCCTGGCAAGATATCAGAAATGCAGACGTTGAAGATCTCCTCCTCGCTGCTATCCGCATCCTGATTGAAAGTCTCGATTCTATGCCTAAGGATTCCTATCGATTCCCCAAACTGTCTATCTATCTCTATCCTTGAATAAATTTCCTGATATCGCATAAATATGCTTGCATATCGTCCTGAGCGTTAAGTATATTGGTATTCTTATGAAATTTCACCAATCGCATAATAAAGTTTATCTCTGCCTAGTCCAACATCCTATGATCTGTCTAACCAATAGTTTACATACTGCGCTCAACCATTGCACATTGTACTTGCACACATTATCACCCTCAATTGCCCTACCTTGTATATCACACGGTACATTTCTTACGTGCACAATAACAATCGCTCGTAATGCCGACTATACAAATATGGTGCGACTGTCCTTAATAACTGGTATTAATAAATGTCTTACTGCACGGCTCTTCATGTTGAAGTCCGAGCGTCCCTTCTCGACTTCGGTAACGCGCACTTCGCACTAGACTGCGGTTCAACTGATTACATTACTCGTTATTAATTCATGACTTAATGCATGATTATATGTTGCTGCACTTAGAATGTTACAGTCCGCGCCTTTCTTCTCTGAGCTAGGGTGACGTGCTCCTCGCTCTCAAGTATGGTTCGACTGACCGCCTCTGTCCTGGGTCCACCCCTTATATTCGTTTGGAGAGAAAAAGTAGACCGAGAATTTCCCTGCAGTGTCATCTTTTCTCACAGTATGATTCTGGTCTTGAATTAACGTTTATATGGTTCCTTTTTCCTCGCTGGTCACAGATCTGTATGCGTGCTCGAGGATCGATCGGCCAATTAATTAATATTAATTGCCTTTGCCAGCGCGTGCCCACGCGGCGTCACCTAAAAATCCCCGAAACCATGGTTAGATCTCTCCGCTAACCTCCAATTACTGTGTTACTGCGCGTTCCATTAAATCTGCCTCGATTTCAATGTTTAAGGGCTTGATAATTAGCCTCCCGGCTAAACATTCACATAGGTGCAAACCTCATGTCACTGCGTTGCTCCAATCACGAGTAATCATTAAATTATGCTGGTATCTTCTCACTCCACTAGCCTCTCTATTCTGAAACGGGGAATAATTTGACAATAATTTAGCCTCCTGACCTGCTCCAGACGACTTAAATAGGTCACATAGAGTGACACGGCTCCAAGAAACTACGCCCCTTTTCCAGAGTCATTAGACAAATGTCAAGTGCTCCAACTTCTGTGCTCAAGTCCAGAATTGTATGCCTCATACAGCCCAATAATGCCGTATTCTACTAATATTCCCTGCATTATATTAATAAATAATGTCAGCATTAGTTCATATCACAACAGTGATTTAATATGTATTTTCTCTAGGGGTTTTTATAACTTAAACTCCCTCAAAAGATCTCGTGTTCGTTCCTTGCCGGAACCTCTATTCTGAGCTCATCTATCTCTGAGATCCACGTTCGACACCAGTCAGCCTAACCCCATTGGGTTCAGTAATAAATAATCGTATTTGGGGATTTTAATTTTTATTTTTGTATTCAACTAAGATTTTGGCAAATACCAGACTAGTTCAAAGATTTTTTCAATTACTTTCTGTATATTGACCGAGGATTCGTGATGCTGTGCTTTGGTATTGTAACACCGATGTCCGCTGCCTGTGAGTAGCACTGTAAACAACTGCCCCCCCCCCCCCCACACAGAACATCCAGCCATATGTGGACGAGCTGCCGCTGTATGGCCTCCGTTGTCCTCACTTACAATACCGGTACTTCTCAATGGGTGTAGCCATGGTTGAGGGACAAAATCAATGCCTTCTACTGTTAGTTGCTGGGATCTTCAGCCGCGCTGGAAGTAAATAGGTGGTTACGAGCACGCCATGTGCTATGTGGCACTACCCAACCAACACACTGTACAGGCGTACTCCTGGCCTCATTCCAACACAATGCTTGCCAAACTGAGCGTATTTACCACCCCTCTCTCCCCGCGAGGTACGGTATGACACATTTCATCATCATCATCTTCATCATTTTCCGTTTTCCAACCTAAGCCGTGTCGGAGCAAATATGACACCCCTCCTTTTAACTCTGTGTGTCCACCATCCTTCCTCAACCACTGAACTCCACTCCAGGTCCGTTCTTTCAACGGTATTTCACCAAATCCATTCACCGTGCTCTAGGTCTTCTTCGTCCTCTCTTTCCAGTCATTTGCCTCTCTATCACTTGTTTCGGTATTCTTTCATCATTTATCCTTTCTCAATCTGTTCTGCTCCAGCTAATCATTCATATTCTGTACATTCACTCCTTTCGAATGTCTTAATTTCTCACTCTATCTCTCCTAATAATAGTACCTCCTCAGGAATTTCATTTCGGCTGCCTGTATTCTAATTTCATCTCTCCTGGTCATCGGCCAGGTTTCTGCTCCTTACGTCATTATTGGTAAGTAATAGGTCTTATACATCACTTCTTTATCCTTCAGTGGTTTGTCTTTATCCCAAATTAAACTCCGAACCTGGTGATAGAAACACTCCCTCATTGTATTATCTTGTTGATCTCCATTTCCAATCTTGCATTTTCCATCAATTCACTTCCTAAATATTTGAAGTGCTCTACTTCTTCCATATCTACATCTCCAATTTTAACAATCCCTCTTCCTGCTTTCTTTCCTCTTATCATTACAATTACCTTACATTTCTCTACACTTATTTTCATTCCCAATTTCTCAATATTTTCCTTCAGTACATCCAGCTGTTCTTGGACCACATTCTCATTCACTCCTCAAATAAGACATCATCAGGAAATAGGATTATGTTAATTCTTGTACCTTTGTACGCTTCCTTTGTTCCTTTAGCATATCATGCATCACCAGTATCAATAGCAATGGTTACAGTACACTCTAGGCACTTAACTGATTTCTGAAATAAACGCTTTAGTTCACGGTGATGACAATTTATATCCAGACTGAAAGTGAAGGTACCGTACTGTTAGTTGTCAGGATATTTAATTGTGATAAAGGTGTCATACAGTACAGTAAATTTTTGCAGCTGTGCCAAGACTCACATAGGTCGTCGTCGGCTTTAACTCGTTTCCGAGTATAGATCTTCTTCCAAAACAGTCTAATATAATCTTAAGGTTGAGGTCTGTAGGCATGTTTGCGGTGACTGAACAGCCCAATGTGTGCATGAAACAAGCGTCCACACATATCACACAGAACTGTAGGTGGAGGGCGTGGCTGTGCTGCACAGAGCTTTCGTGCTTGTCGCTTGGCCTTAACAAGTCTATGACGTCCTTCTTCAAACATTTTAACAGCAGCCGGGTTGGTCTGGCGCCAAGTTGAACGGTCTTTAGCAAGCTGGTCCCAGGTTTGTGGATTGAGACCTGTCAACTTCATATTCTGTTTAAGTTGGTCCTTGTAACGTCTCTTAGGGCCTCCATGAGGTCTGGTGCCGGAGCTGAGTTCACCATACAGAACCTGGCGTGGTAGTCTCGTATCATCCATCTTATGGACATGTCCAATCCATCTAAGTTGATGACCAATGATGGGCGCTTTCTCAAGAACATAAAGGTTGGTGATGTGGTCTTCCCACTTTATCTCAAGGATAGATCGAAGTTTCTGTTGATGGAAGCGCTCAAGCTTTCGGAAGTCATATCGATAGAGGTAAAACAGGATGGTTTGAACATGGATTGGAGGAACTAAGAGCTCCCTCGGCATTATATCCTCCATATAGAAGTACTAAAAGATGGCAGGGTATACCTAAAGCCTGCTGATGAATCCAACTTGGCTCATTTGGACGAAGCCCCGAAACAGATACAGCATAAACCTAGAACATTTGCTGTAGTTTAAGTACTTGACCATGAAAGCTAATATTACATCTGATCATAATTGTTTCTTTTTCCTCTCTTTTAGAAAATGTATCAACTTGCGGAATGAGGGATATGAAATGCTTAGCGCAAAATAAACGTAAGTATTGTTAAAGAAAATGATTTTCGAAGCATTTACGATTATATCAGTTTTGTAAATGAATCGCTTGATGTTAAAAGGGGACTTCTGCAGGTTCTAAGAAATATTAGTTTTTGATGCCATACTACAGATGATAGGTAGGACCACCGTTTAGTGTTGAAATGAGACTTGTGCTATGCCGAACTAGTGAAATCTTCCTGTATACTCTTTGTGCAGAACTTAATATCAGTGTTGTTTTGCATTTTTTTCATTACATTCAATTGCTGTTATTGGAATTATTCCTTTCCATGTTTCAATGACTCTTGCATTGATGTTGTAATTAGTTTTCATATATTACTGTTAAGTTAAGTATTGGTTCAGTGTTCATACTGAGAATTGTATTCATACATTTCAAAAGCAATAACAATACATGTTGTAATATTTGTGGGTCTTATGTGTAAGTTGGCATTCAAAGTTCCAAAGTTCACTCCATTTGACGTATCAAGGGGACTTCTGCAATACTAACATCTGTCATTTTTTCATAATCTATGAATTGTATTTTGTATTTTAGTGCACTGAAGTCTGCATTAGTATAGGCATCATGCACTGGCAGAAGCGTAAAACATATCTCGGCATTTTCCATCACCTACGCAGTTTTTCCCTTCTCCTGTAAAATCTAGAAAGTGTCAGATGCCCCCTTTCAACATCAAGCGATTCAAATGTATTTCATTAGTTTTACCTCCGATGTGCCTTAAAACTGTTCAAGCAACACACAATAGTTCAGATCTACAGTATTTTTCCACAGTCCTTTTTTGATTTTTACAGGAAATAGAAAAATAAACCCATGATCACTTAATTTTCAATTAATTAGTGAAAGTATCTTCTAGAGGGTCCGTTGAAAATGAGACCTCGCTCCTAAATTCACTTCTATGTACTGTAACCGTTCAGTCCTAGATAAACTCTATCAGTCGGTTTCTCAGGACGTGCCGGGTTTGTTAGGAGAACACGAAAAGTCTATTGAGAGGTTCCTAGGAGCATAATATTATTGTGACACACACTCATGGGTAGGAAGAACAGTATTTAATGTTAAGTAAACAATAATGTATGCGAAAAATCGTTTACAATTCTCAGACCTGCTCAGCACAAGGCATCAAATACCATATTATAGCAACGATGATATACATTTTGACCCATTAATTAAATTCTTATCCATAAATTCCAACATATAACAAGATAAACCTGTGGGTCAACACAATTTATCCTATTGGATGTCTAACATCTCGACAATAACCTGAACAGAAACTACATTCAAAAAACAATTAATCTCAAGCATTGAATTACTCCATCACAAGGGAGAATCTGAATAACTACCGAATTCAATAGCATTAATTTGCTCGTGCCCGTGCTATGATTTAGTGAGTTATTTAGTCACTATTCATTCATTTTCATAATTTTAGACGAGTACCGATATCAGTTTTGTAACACTAGGGAGAATGAAAGACAATTATTTATAAAAACGCTCGATTCTTTGCCAAAGGATGCCATAAAATCTCATTAATGATTTAATGTATTCAAACATAAATAAATTAATAATATCTCAGTAAACAGGAGTCAATGCCTCCTATATAATCTAAATCGTACGACTGGTGCGTCTGTACTCAAACATAATTCAAGGGATAGGTCAAACAGGACTAACTAAAAATCCATATCATAATGCAAACAAAGACCATAATAAAATCCAAATAAATTCGTGCCATAAGTTCAAATATCATAGCAATCCCAACATTAATATTATTTTTACATCGTTATCCCTGTTGAAGGAGCGCGATTAAATCTACCTAGCTGTTCTTGTTTTCTTGTCCTCTCAGAATCTATTCATCTTCTCGCTAATACTCGCTCCGCGCTCCTCCGTCCAAGTTTGTTGTGTGTTATGTTTGGGTGGTCTGAAAATTGATGATTGTCAACTATTTCCCTCAATGTAGTACTGTCGATTGCCGAATCACTTGAGATGTCTATTTCCCAAAGGCCTTTTTCAACTTCAAGCAGCCAGTTGTTCTTAGCCTTCATTGAGAGATTATTATTATTATTATTATTATTATTATTATTATTATTATTATTATTATTATTAGCGATCATCGTCCACAAATACCTAGAATCCTTCACATAACTGCTAGTACTGTCACTTAATCGGATGTATTCTACAATAATCATGATTACATTTGAGCCTTGAATTTTTTGGACCACCATCTTCTCCTTACTCCATTAACGTACATATGTCACAAATTCCATTCAGTGTGCAAATTCATTTATTATTTCATTACCTCTATACCTGGGCTCATAATAATAATAATAATAACAATAAATAATAATAATAATATCGTATGGCCTCGAGTGCCGGGTGCAAGCTTTGTTATTTGACACCCAAAGGGTAGCTTGCATGTCGAATTTCGTTGTTCCTTGAAGCAGTATGGAAGTCAAGGAGGTTAGATATCTAAGCTCTTCGAACACTATAGCGCTTTCTAGTAGAGAAATGAGGAACTTTGTGTTGGCGGAAACTCCCGAGATTCATTTTGCCATTATGAACCCGGCCTACTGAATTCAAATGGGTTCTTTGACATGCCAACATCGTATGATATGGTGTCGCAATTTTTGCCGCCTTTCAAAAATCACTTACTATGGCCAGGAGCGAACCTGCAAGTTTGGGGTTAGTAGACCGACACGTTGACCACTCACCCACCGTGGCAAGCACCTGGGCTCATGATACCTCACCACTCAATTACACAGGGTAACCATCCCTCCCTAGCATAACTTACCATACTTCAGGCTTCACTCTTGCATCGGGACGTGGCGTAAATTCCAAGCATATTTGCAATTGTTCTGCAGATGGGAATGAAATATGACTGGACCTGACCCAGAATAATCGTCTCTTGCATGCATTATTATTGCGGTTTCATTGATTAAACACTACCAGCATCAAAGAACTACCGTATTACCAATTCAGTGAAAGAATCATTGTAATTCGTCAGCAAATTCACCTACTTCCTCGTCGCCGTGTGCTGTGTGCTAAACTCGAGACTCACAATCAGCTTGCCATTACAAACGGCCAGAGATGTAACGGAATGAATCTACCTCTAAATATGATAGGCTTGTGTTGCCATTGCCTTTCATGCAGTGACAACAGAGAGGCATATTTCCGCGGCTTGATCGGAGAGATTGTCAATACGAGTTACAGTGGAGTGAACTATGTATATGGTGGATTACCTTGTGGGTAGATTATTGGCTGAGGAATAACCTAACCACCAAGGGAAGATGATTGAGAAAAGGAAATGAGTTTCGGACAGGAGAAAAAGGATGGAGAAATAGGAGGAGAGTCCCCCAAAAGTTATAAGTATGAGTACTTGCTCAAATGCGACAAGTGGTGAAAACCCTATCACAAGATTTATATGCATTAACGAGGGCATGAACCTAGGAAGAGTCAGGGAAGACAGGATCTTGCCTAACTGTAGTATTAGAGAAATGATGAGTCAAAACAAGGAACTTGAATTTATTTTAACAATGCAAAAGAGCGTAATGAATTTAACAAATAAGTAGTAGTTTTTTGCCAAATATATAATTTAAACTGTATAACAACTGGGGTCACAGACCTCCGAAAAAACATCTAAAGTTTGCGCCAGGCAATTAACAATTCTATTGGGTTCAAACCTTTATATGTTTTAAAATCCTAGCAAGATTTCAAAATAGAGAGGATAAAGTACCAAAGTTAAGAACAATTAAAGTAATTAAAGTTAGACAGTAAATAGAGTACAAGGTGTGTACTTCTAGAAATTTCTGAGAAAATATTCTAGAAAGAGTAACAACTTTGAAAATAACAATAAAGAAAGCAGGTAGAATGAAAGAGAAGTTCCTATAACTTCTTATATTTACGCTTAATTACTTTTATAATAGTTATACAAGATAGGACTGGTCACTTAAAGTGAAACCTGAAGAGAAAGTCGAAAGGAAGGTTCTAGACCTCCTGTGATTAAGTAGGAATCACGAGCCAAATGGGGCAAGATTCACTTTCGTGAAACCTAGAAATAACTCACTCATGAGTTGAAAGAATTGTATTCCCTAATTAGAAGGGAGAAACAATGTAAGTTTGAAACGTGTACTCGACACGTATTTATGCAGAAGTTAATTAATGTTATATAAGAAAAAGGGGAGGGCACTTCTATAGAGTGACACCTCATTGAGAAAGACCTAAAGTAACACATTTTATTATGGTTTGTTAGTAAGGGGTTTAGGAAAGATCAACTGGGATGGAAGGTAAATGTTCATGGCCGTATTTATAATAATCGAACGAGCGCGACGCGGAAGAAATACTGAAAGAACACTGTTTTTCACTATAGTCTGTTGAAATGGATGAAAAGTTTACTGTAGTAGCGCAAAAGTTTATGGCAAAGAAAATTATTGCAATTATGGAAAATAACTAGTTGCACTAGGTAGGCGAAAGTCTATTGCTTGAGAAGGTTGTAGATTATCATTAAATACGCCAGAGAAAATTCCAACGGAGGAAGGAACATTAGCTATTGAGCAGTAATTTGTAAGGAAGATTCCTCATTTATAAATAGTATTCCAACAAGTGAGTGGAAAATACATGACGGCACGACTTGTAGATAGAGTGCAGATTCTGGAAGGTTCCAGAACGATCCTAATAGAAGAATAGGGCCAAAGTTATTCCAGCGGTGGAACGAGCTTAATATTTTATAGACAGTGGGTATTCGATAATATCCCGCGTTGTGAGAAGA
This sequence comes from Meconema thalassinum, assembly GCA_946902985.2. NCBI lineage: Eukaryota > Metazoa > Arthropoda > Insecta > Orthoptera > Tettigoniidae > Meconema > Meconema thalassinum. The sequence goes on from OX336396.1 coordinate 171,790,239, forward strand.
TCTCTCATTTAATAAGCATCAGAAATGCAGCTTTTACAAAGATTGGCTTAGACAGACCAAGCTCAATATGGAAAATCCCGCGAAGGATGATTATTGCCACAAATATAATAGTCTCACACTGTCTATAAAATGATCGTTAAAAGCATGTAGATATTAAAACTGATGAAGATGAGGTTAAAACCTGAAGTCTGTACTTATCTTTGCTGCATGGCGATGGTGAAGTTCCCTTTGACGATTAAAGTTCCAACATGGCGTGGAATCTAAAGAATGCCTCTTTAGTTGAAGAGGTGAGCTCTAGTTGAGCTTTGACTGACAGAGTCGAGTGCCGACGTGCAAGTGAGGCCCACTCAGCGAAGCGCAGAGGGACCAGGAAAGGGAAAAGAGTGGGGGTAGGAGACAAAAGGAAAACATATAAGCATAACCAACATTGAAAAGTTAAATTCTCTTGATAAGATGGTCTTCAAAGAGTTGATAGTAGGCGACACTATCGCAGCCTGGTGGGTGAAAAATGAGACGAAGTTCTCTTGATCACGGAGATGATAGCTGGCGATGGCGACGAGATCTGGTGGCCAGATTGATAAGGAAGTCCTCTTGCACAGGGAAGAATTGAGGAACTTCAGAGATTCGCTGCTAGATGACGCTAGGTGGGTCATGGAAGATATATATCTAGAACAGACTCACGAATAACATGAGAACTCTAAACAGCAAAGAGAACATAGGAGATCACTGTTGGTGTTTGAGAAAAAGGAAGGAATGAACAAACAAAGAGCATTAAAAATACTCTATCTTACCGTGTATTCCAAGAATACACCAAGCTGGGAGGGGCAAACCCCAACAGAGAGCAGGATAAACAATTAAACATTTAAAGGTAATGGAGCAATTAAAGACAGCGGTCTTGTGATCTGACCGCTAGTGGTCAAGATCCTGGCCACTCTGACTCTCCCATCCCTTCCAGGATAACACTCGGTCACTCTACCAGAAATCCAGACCAGGGGAGGAGAAACATCCCTAACCAGGACCAGGTCCTCCACTTTAATGTCGGGACTGGAAAGAAACCACTTCTGTCTCCGTTGCAAGGAAGTTAAATATTCCAAGTTCCACCTCTTCCAAAAAGAATTGCGGAGGGCTTCAAGTTTACGCCAAACAATAGGTAGATTAGAATCCCTGTAAGAGCTGGAAAGGGGAGGAGGGGCAGAAAGAGAAGTGCCTATAAGGAAGTGACCAGGTGTGAGTGGAAGCAGGTCATCAGGGTCATTGGAAAGCGGAGTTAAAGGACGAGAATTAACAACACCTTCAATCACAAAGTAGCTAGAAGCTGCGGGAAATATAGCTCTAGTAAAGATTGCGATAAGATGCGAAAGGAGAATTAACAAGTTTAAACAAAGCGTATAGAAACAAGTACATCTCTTAAGGATAAGAATATACCAAATAAACAAAGGAACTATGCGAGTAGGAGGCAAGAACGCCATAGGTAACAACAATCTAGTAGCCATAAACAATGACCTTAAGTTATAATAAGTATCAAAGGGGTTAGTCAGAAAAATACTTAAGTCAGCGAGAAACGTGACGTGACAAGCATAAATACAAAAACACATCGAATGTAACGACAAGAAAAAACAAGTTTGTTCATCAATGAACAATAAAGGTGCAAAATATGTAAGCAAGGTGCAATACATGAGCGCGTAAAAAATATGCAACGATGTTATGAAACAGGAATCGAAGCAGCTGTAGGATACGAGCGGGAGTAAGTGGGAGACATAGGCAAACACGGCCTTGACCCACATAGTACAGCGAGATAACGAATATAAATAGCTGAAAGAGTCCTTGACCGGAACAAGTTTATTTTGGTAATGAGGTGAGCAGCTTCTGAACTTACAGAAGCAACTCGCATGACAATGGTTGGCAGTCAGCCAGAGTTGAGATAAGGAAATCTTGCTCTGACCTTTGGCAAGCATAAAGGAACTAAACAGCAGATTGGCCTTACCCGAGCTTGTATACAAACAAGATTGACAAACAAGCAGTTCGAAATAAACAAACAACACTAGCGCAATCAGCTGTGACTTAAAGCGGAGCAAGTGACACGACATGCAGTCATTCGTGGCATGGACGTGAAAAACCAATTTTGAGACATATGAAATAAAGTAAGTAATCAATTTCGCATAATTTTGAGGATCACGGAATCCGACAATTTTCAACAGAAAAAAGCTTGATTCTTCCGAACAAAGAAGAGAAGCTGGGACATTGAGAAGGAGTTTATGCGTAAGAATAGTTATTCTAGATGCTAGAGAATTCAGATTTTCAAGCGGTTTCAAAAGCTGCTTCCAATTGTGAGGAAGGGGGAAGGAGCCGGCCGTAGCCATCCTACTAAATAGCGAAAGAAGTGAAACATAGCTTACAGCGAAATGATGGTGACTGATAGCCATGGTTTTACACAAGGGGAAGATAGTTTTCGATAGAAAGTTTAAGCAATTACCTGCTATAAAAAATGACATGAGAAGGTAAACGAAGTAACCCAAGGCGAGGCGAACTTGAATTGCCATTTTGTGTAGAAATAAGGCAAAACCATTTAAACAACTTTCAAAGGTTGCGTAGTTGTTTACAATAAGACATCGTTTCGGCAAGTGTTTTTCAAATGTATCGAGATCAGAAACATAAGCGTTCTCTTTTTCAGAAAAAGGATTTATATCAGCAGTAACAAAATGACATTGCGATTTGGTTTGAAGACTGGAATGTTGGATTTCACCAGTAATAACCCAACCAAAATCGGTGTCTCTGGCGACCACGTTTGAAGATAACTTGCGAACCTGTTTACGAAGGCAATTACAGAAAATATTGGCACTGCAAAGTATCTCAATGCGACCTTGAGCATTAAACTGAGGATCAGCTAACCTTAAGTGCGAAGGAATCTTTAAACCGGAAGTATTAATAGAGCTGCTAGGAGTGTCCTTGCCAATACTGGTAAGAATGAGACAGTTTAAGTTAAGATTGGTGTTTCTTTGACAAATGTCTCTGATTTTCAATTTTGAAGACTGCAAGGCTTGAGTTTTCAAATTGTCAATGCCGGATACATTGATGGAAGTAGGCGATGAAGAAAGACCTAGTTTTTTAATTAACGATTGCGAGACAAAGTTGTGAGTTGAAGCGGAATCGAGAAGACCGCGGGTTCGAAACCAATTTCCAAATTTATCTTGGATTTCGAATTGTACAGTGGACAAAAGGACTTGCGCACTGTGAGAAGTTTTGGCGTTAGAAATGCAGGAAGAAGCATTAGTTTGTTCGGAGCTGTTCTGCATGGAGTTTAAAGAAGCGGGTACTAGTGACCTCGATTTATCATGAAAGTGCAATAAAGAATGATGCGGTTTTTTGCAATGAAAACAGAGGTTGGATGACGTATAGTTAGAAGAAGAATGCTTAGGTGACAAGCAGTTGAAGCAATGTTTACTATTGAAGACAAACTTCCTTCTGTCTTCAACAGACAATTCTTTAAAGGATTTGCACGAGTACAAAGTGTGAAACTTTTTACAGAACGTGCATTTTAAAGATTTGTTGAGCGGCCTGATATGTTCTCTTGGATGGTTGAAAGAGGCAGAACGAGTTTGCTTGTTCTCGACAGATGGGGGCTGATGACCATTTGAAGAGACAAGTTTTTTCTCAAGAGTCTGACACTGATGACCCGTTTCGACATTTTCGCACTGAAATGAGAGTGCTGTGAGGACTTGGCACCGGCTGTTCAGAAACGAGATAAGGTGTTCAAACGAATATTCCTCCTTGCGAGTGAGTTCGATTTCCCAAGCCTTTAATGTCGAAAAATCGAATCTGGATGTAGCTAGATGAATAAGGACGGTGTCCCAAGTTTGGACTGGCTGCTTGAGTTGATATAACGCTCTAACATTTAATTGCATGGAGTCTAACAGGTCTCTTAAAAAGGTGACGTCATTAGGTTTGACGACTGGCAGGTTGAACAGACAGCGGATGTGGCGAGCTACACACAAACGTAAATTACCATATCTCCCTTTAAGGAGATTAAAGGCGATGTGGTAGTTATCTGCTCTTAAAGGCAGTGACTCAACCAAGGCCAAGGACTCGCCTTCCAAGGACGCACGCAGGAAATTGAACTTATGAATGTCGACAACGTCTGAGTTTTCATGAATAAGTGAGCAGTAAAGTTCGTAAAAAGAATACCATTCACCTTCCTGGCCTGAGAAGTGAGGTAGAGTTATCTTAGGAAGTAAATGTTTCGGTTTGCCCTTATGGACTGAAGCGGGTGCGAACTGGGCGGGATTGATGACCCTAGTGTCCGGTTCTGATACTGCGGATCAGTTGGTGGGCCTTGGCAATCCCTTCAAAATACAAGGGTTCAACCTCGTCCCGATCCGATTGAAGTTCTGGGCAAGCGGATTCAATCTCGGTTTGAATTTGATCGTAGTAATCATAGGACCGTTCGTACAACTTAAGGCGTTGTGTCAAGATGTCTAGATCACACTCGGCGGGATTTATTTTGTTGATGAAATTTCTAAATCTGGTGAGTTGCCCTTTGTAGGAAGAACGTCTGGCAATGAGAGTTTCATCCTTTTCAGTACGAGCCATGACAAAGTAGGTAAATTAAAGTATAACTTACGAAACTGTGGAACCTTGGAAATGCTGTCAGGCTGGCAGCAGCAAATAAGTTGAAAGAAAGGGACACACCAAAGGAGACAGGAGCGGCCTCTTTCACTTCACAGGCTTTGCACGATGTAGTTATAGCTGAAAGATTCAAAGCAGATATTAATTATTTGCAAGGTATTGTCAAATAATCTTTGATAAAGAATAACAAATGACAAATGGACTCTCCCGGGTTTCCGGGACCAAATTTTGGGTAGATTATTGGCTGAGGAATAACCTAACCACCAATGGAAGATGATTGAAAAAAGGAAATGGGTTTCGGACTGGAGAAAAAGGATGGAGAAATAGGAGGAGAGTCCCCCAAAAGTTATAAGTATGAGTACTTGTTCACATGCGACAAGTGGTGAAAACCCTATCACAAGATTTATTTGCATTAACGAGGGCATGAACCTAGGAAGAGTCAGGGAAGACAGGATCTTGCCTAACTGTAGTATTAGAGAAATGATGAGTCAAAAGAAAGGAACTTGAATTTATTTTAACAATGCAAAAGAGCGTAATGAATTTAACAAATAAGTAGTAGTTTTTTGCCAAATATATAATTTAAACTGTATAACAACTGGGGTCACAGACCTCCGAAAAAACATCTAAAGTTTGCGCCAGGCAATTAACAATTCTATTGGGTTCAAACCTTTATATGTTTTAAAATCCTCGCAAGATTTCAAAATAGAGAGGATAAAGTACCAAAGTTAAGAACAATTAAAGTAATTAAAGTTAGACAGTAAATAGAGTACAAGGTGTGTACTTCTAGAAATTTCTGAGAAAATATTCTAGAAAGAGTAACAACTTTGAAAATAACAATAAAGAAAGCAGGTAGAATGAAAGAGAAGTTCCTATAACTTCTTATATTTACGCTTAATTACTTTTATAATAGTTATACAAGATAGGACTGGTCACTTAAAGTGAAACCTGAAGAGAAAGTCGAAAGGAAGGTTCTAGACCTCCTGTGATTAAGTAGGAATCACGAGCCAAATGGGGCAAGATTCACTTTCGTGAAACCTAGAAATAACTCACTCATGAGTTGAAAGAATTGTATTCCCTAATTAGAAGGGAGAAACAATGTAAGTTTGAAACGTGTACTCGACACGTATTTATGCAGAAGTTAATTAATGTTATATAAGAAAAAGGGGAGGGCACTTCTATAGAGTGACACCTCATTGAGAAAGACCTAAAGTAACACATTTTATTATGGTTTGTTAGTAAGGGGTTTAGGAAAGATCAACTGGGATGGAAGGTAAATGTTCATGGCCGTATTTATAATAATCGAACGAGCGCGACGCGGAAGAAATACTGAAAGAACACTGTTTTTCACTATAGTCTGTTGAAATGGATGAAAAGTTCACTGTAGTAGCGCAAACGTTTATGGCAAAGAAAGTTATTGCAATGATGGAAAATAACTAGTTGACTAGGTAGGCGAACGTTTATTGCTTGAGAAGGTTGTAGATTATCATTAAATACGCCAGAGAAAATTCCAACGGAGGAAGGAACATTAGCTATTGAGCAGTAATTTGTAAGGAAGATTCCTCATTTATAAATAGTATTCCCACAAGTGAGTGGAAAATACATGACGGCACGACTTATAGATAGAGTGCAGATTCTGGAAGGTTCCAGAACGATCCTAATAGAAGAATAGGGCCAAAGTTATTCCATCGGTGGAACGAGCTTAATATTTTATAGACAGTGGGTATTCGATAATATCCCGCGTTGTGAGAAGATCTCTCATTTAATAAGCATCAGAAATGCAGCTTTCACAAAGATTGGCTTAGACAGACCAAGCTCAATATGGAAAATCCCGCGAAGGATGATTATTGCCACAAATATAATAGTCTCACACTGTCTATAAAATGATCGTTAAAAGCATGTAGATATTAAAACTGATGAAGATGAGGTTAAAACCTGAAGTCTGTACGTATCTTTGCTGCATGGCGATGGTGAAGTTCCCTTTGACGATTAAAGTTCCAACATGGCGCGGAATCTAAAGAATGCCTCTTTAGTTGAAGAGGTGAGCTCTAGTTGAGCTTTGACTGACAGAGTCGAGTGCCGACGTGCAAGTGAGGCCCACTCAGCGAAGCGCAGAGGGACCAGGAAAGGGAAAAGAGTGGGGGTAGGAGACAAAAGGAAAACATATAAGCATAACCAACATTGAAAAGTTAAATTCTCTTGATAAGATGGTCTTCAAAGAGTTGATAGTAGGCGACACTATCGCAGCCTGGTGGGTGAAAAATGAGACGAAGTTCTCTTGATCACGGAGATGATAGCTGGCGATGGCGACGAGATCTGGTGGCCAGATTGATAAGGAAGTCCTCTTGCACAGGGAAGAATTGAGGAACTTCAGAGATTCGCTGCTAGATGACGCTAGGTGGGTCATGGAAGATATATATCTAGAACAGACTCACGAATAACATGAGAACTCTAAACAGCAAAGAGAACATAGGAGATCACTGTTGGTGTTTGAGAAAAAGGAAGGAATGAACAAGCAAAGAGCATTAAAAAAAATACTCTATCTTACCGTGTATTCCAAGAATACACCACCTTGAAGAGGAGAAGGGGGCACGAGATGTCGCCGAGTTCACTCAATATGTCATAGAGCATTGGTCGTTGTCTCCATAGCGCTCCGTTCGGCCATTTCCTCAAAGAGTAATAATAAGCGTCCTTCACAGGCCGCGGTGGCCGAGAGCGCTAACGCGTTTCCTCGTGCCTCGCTGGCATCGGGAGAGCATGGGTTCGAATCCCACCTCGGCCGTCCTGAAAATGGTTTTCGTGGTTTCCCATTTTCACCACCAGGCAAATGCCGGGAGGTTCCTTTAAGTAGGTCCACAGCTTGCCACGGTGGGTAAGTGGATGGCGTGTCGTTCTACTAACCCCCAAGATTGCAGGTTCGCTCCTGGCCGTGGTAAGTAATTTTTGAAAGGCGGCAAAAATACGACACGCATGTCATACGATGTTGGCATGTCAATTCAGTAGGCCGTGTTCATAATGGCAAAATTAATCTCGGGAGTTTCCGCCAACACAAAGTTCCTCATTTCTCTACTAGAAAGCGCTATAGTGTTCAAGGAGCTTAGATATCTAACCTCCTTGACATTCATAGTGATTCAAGGAACAACGAAATTCGACATGCAAGCTACCCTCTGTCTGTCAAATTACAAAGCTTGCACCCGCATCCGAGGCCATACGATATTATTATTAGTTGGTCCACGGCCGATTTCCTTCCAATATTCCTTCCCCGTCCTGAAAAGGAAAGTACATGGCCATTGGCTGCATTAATAAAATTATTATAATAAGCGTCCTTCGGGTGTAGACAACGATGGTGCAATGGTCTCATTTTCAGCTCTTATTTACACTTCGAAGTATTGACGTCTAGAGAGAGCTATGATTTCATCTGTCAACAGGAAAATTCAACAATGTGAGGCCACCCACTGAGATTCCAGGTCTTAATGATTCTGACAAATCCATCCTATGCCAATGTCGTCCCACCTGCTCAGACGTAGCTTACAAGATGGAATTGTCACAGGGCCAACTTTCTAGTAACGATTTCGACCAGACGGACAGTTTTTCGTAAGTACATCCTCTGTCCCAGTATTGTTCGCTAGAGCAACTCTCCCAGCTAGCCGGGCATATAAGCATTTCCTACATCTATAGACCATCTCTTGATGAATGCAGTATATTTACATTTGTCTGTTGGCACAGGTTAGAGTCAAATGCGGCGTTTCACCGCTGTCTCAATCTCACTCATGACTGTGATAATATTGTTACGTGCCATCCCCCTAGTGACACTTTTGTTAACTGGATTACGGTGGGTTCAAGCACAACACAGATTGTTCCTTTAAAGAAATAATTAACTTTATTGCGGCCAGAAAGATACACTACTCATCAGCAAATACAAGCAATTAGAACCTTACTCCAGCTTCCTCAAGTCTCTTCCTTATGGAGAGCTCTTGCCCCCTTTCACTTGTCAACAAACCACAGAAGTTAATCCGTCCTAATGAGTCCGGTGGCCTTGACAGAAACTACCTGCACCTCTCCCTTATGTACACAAACTACAGTTACTTACGATAACCTGCTACACGCTGCTTCGCTGCCCACGAGCTGGGAAACAATGTCACTGGATTTCGTAACTCGCACGGCACTTCACCACAATACCTCTGCCGCTCAGTTAAATCACACTCGCTCAAAACACAGGCAGTCCCCTATATGCTTCTCACTCCCTCGCTGTCAAGAGAATCGGCTTCACTGGGGGTTTCGCAAGTCACCACATTTCTGTCGCTCAGGATAAACGCTCGCACTAGCTCGTAAAACACACACTCACTGCTTGACAGGTCGCTCTTATATAGCAGGCCGGTGACTCAATAAATGCTTCTAGACCCATCCAGGGTTCACGGCTTCTCGAGGTTTCCATCGCTGGCTGGGTCACGAATATTCTGGACCATCCCTTTGTCCTAGTAGTCCTGTTGCATAAGGCGCACGCAATACACTGAGTCAGAGCACAGCCCAGCCCTGGGGCAGTTGTGACTCATGCGACGAGCGATGAAACAAACTCACAGCCGTAGCACCACCCCCTTCCTAAAAGGCTGATCGTCCCGATCAGTCATTGGTCCGTCTGTGTCCCTCCGTAGGCTGCCAGGCGATCTCGATGCACGATCTTCATCTTCGCCCTCGGGCTCCGCTGGATCCTGTAGACGACATCGTTGATCCGTTTCACGACTCGGTACGGGCCCTCCCAGGACTTCTGCAGTTTGGGTGACAGGCCTTTCTTCCGTAATGGGTTGAAGAGCCAGACCAGGTCGTCCTCGTGGAATCCGCCGGCATCCGTCTGTTGGTCGTATCGGGTCTTCATTCGGTCGGTCTCGATCCGCAGTTTCCTCCTCGCGAACACGTGCACGTCCTCCAGTTGGTCGACCAGTTCTTGACAATACTGGCTTACCGGGACCGGATCATTCCCAGGTCGGCCGAAGGCAAGATCGACAGGTAGACGGAGCTCCCTCCCAAACATGGCCCGGGCTGCTGTCCACCCGGTGGCTTCATGCACGGCGGCGCGGTAGGCCAGGAGAAATAGTGGAAGATGTTTGTCCCAATCCCTCTGGTGCTCGCTGACGACTATTCGGAGATGGTTCTCGATGGTGCGATTGAATCGCTCTACCATCCCGTCGGACTGAGGGTGTAGCGGCGTTGTCCTTGTCTTCCGGATTCCCAACAGCTGGCATAGGTTCTGGAACACCTGCGACTCGAAGTTCCTCCCTTGGTCGGAGTGCAGCTCCAGAGGTACTCCGTACCGGCTGACAATTTCCTTCACCAGGGTCTCTGCGATCGTCGCGGCTTCTTGGTTAGGGAGCGCATACGCCTCCGGCCATTTGGTAAAGTAGTCGCTGACGACCAATATGTAGCGGTTCCCTGCCTCGCTTAACGGGAATGGCCCAGCAACATCGATGGCCACTCTCTCCATGGGGCCGCCCACGTTGTAGGTCTTCAGTGGACCCCGTCGTCTTCGTCCTGGGCCCTTGCTGGCTGCGCAATCGTGGCACCTCGCGCAGTGGTTCTCCACGTCGGTTCGGCATCCGATCCAGTAGTACCGCTCTCTCAGCTTGTCCAGGGTCTTCTTTATCCCTAGGTGTCCACCAGATGATCCTCCATGGACTTCCTTCAGGACTTCTTCCGTCATAGCCTTTGGAACGACGACTTGTTCCCGAGATGTCTTCCCGTCGGTGCTCTCCCAGGCGCGGCAGTTGAGGCTATCCCTTACAATCAGCGAGTCCCACTGCGCCCAGTAGGATTTAAACTTTGGGCTGCAGTCACTCACCATGTTCCACCCGGGTCTGGGGCACAGGCCCTCTTCCATTCGGCTATCAGTCCCAGGTCATCATCTTCTGCTTGTGCCCGCGTGAAAGATTCGCGGCTCCAGTTCCCTTGAAGTTTCACAGTAGTCCGTCGGCACCGTATCCCGGTGTTCTCCTCCCTCCTAGTACAGAAGGTGCAGTCCTCGGGGCACAGTCTTCGTGACAGGGCGTCGGCATTAGAATGCAGTTGGCCTTTCCTGTGCTGGATCTCGATGTTGTACTGTTGAAGCCTCTCTAACCACCGCGCGATTTGACCCTCGGGCAGTTTGAAGTTCAGGAGCCACCGTAGGGATGCATGGTCGGTCCTGATGTGGAATTCTTGCCCGTACAAGTACTTGTGGAAGTGTTCGATGGTCTTCTCGATGGCGAGCAGTTCCTTCCTGGTGACGCAGTAGTTCCTCTCTAGCTTTGCTGAAGTAGGCCACTACTCTCTCCTCGCCGTCCACTATTTGCGACAGGATTCCTCCTATACCAAAGTCGCTGGCATCGGTATCGACGATGAACCTTGTTCCAGGTCTGGGGTAGGCCAGATTAGGCGCGGTGCACAGAGCCTGCTTGAGTTGTTCGAAGGCACTGTGGCATTCTGCTGTCCATGTGAAGAGTTGGTCCTTCTCAGTCAGTCGATGCAGTGGTTTGGCGATGTCGGCGAATCCTCTCACGAAGCGACGGTAATAAGTGCAGAGTCCCAGGAAGCTTCGTAGTTGGGACTTGTCATTCGGAACTGGCCACTCCCTCACAGCTGCGGTCTTTTCTTGGTCGGTGCGCACCCCTTCCTCGGAGACAATATGCCCAAGGTACTCGACCTGCTTCTGGAAGAGCTGACACTTCTTGGGGCTCAACTTCAGCTGGGCAGCCCGTAGCTTCATCAAGATCTCCTTCAGGTTGCTGTAGTGCTCCTCGAAGCTTTTTCCCAGAACGATGACATCGTCTAGGTAGACCAGGCAGGTCTTCCAGTGTAGTCCCCTCAGAATGGACTCCATTAGCCTTTCGAAGTCGCAGGGGCGTTGCACAGACCGAATGGCATGACGGTGAACTGCCAGAGCCCACTGCCCACAGAGAACGCCGTTTTCTCGCGGTCCTTAGGGTGGACCTCCACCTGCCAGTAGCCACTCTTCAAATCCAAGGTGGAGAACCATCTTGATCCTGATATGGTGTCCAGCGTGTCGTCGATCCGGGGTAGAGGGTAGCTGTCCTTCTTAGCGACGTCGTTCACCCGCCTGTAGTCCACGCAGAACCTGGTGGAAGCGTCCTTCTTCTTCACAAGCACGACCGGAGAACTCCAAGGACTATGTCTTGGCTCGATCACCCCTTGCTCCTTCATCTCTTCTACCATCCGGTCGACTTCGGCTTGCTTGGCGAGCGGGACACGTCGGAATGGGGCCTAATCGGTGCGCTGTCCCCAACGTCGATTCTGTGCTGGACCAAGCTTGTCCTGCCGAAGTCTTTGCTCCCCACGGAGAAGACGTCCTGGAATACGCGTAGCAGGTCCTGAAGTTGGCGTGATTGTTCCTCATCTAAATGGTCCTGGGATCCTTGGTACAGCTTCTGTAGTTCTTCTGGCAGGGCGCGTCTTCTTCGGTTGTCCGTCAGCAGGTGTCCGTCCGTCGTGTCTGTGATGCGGGCAATCCAGGTAACGTGCTCGCAGACTCCTAGGTTGGTGTCCCGGTAAACCGTAATATCGTAGTCGTTGAGGTTAGACAGACGGACGTACGGCCGAGATGTCGTGTTGATGAGAATCTTGGCAACTAGCAATCCTTTTGTCTGGATGTCCTCATATTTTGGCTCGATGACAGCCGCCACTCCCTCAGCTGTTCCGTCGACAATTTATTATGGCAGCGCTGACTTCCGTCCTGGCGGGAACGATGACGTCCTCTCTCAGCCTTACTCGTCGTGCGGTGACGGCCTCGTGTGCTGGTTGCAAAGCAAGTTCCTCACCTCCGAAATGCAGAGTGTTGGTACTCAGATCCAAGATGATGTTGTTCTGGACCAGGAAGTCCAGTCCGATGATCACTTCATTTGATACGTCAGCCACAAGCACTGGATGCTTTATGGCCCGTCGACCAATGACGAACTCCAGTGATGCTTCGCCATGTACCGGTGCGATCTCTCCGGTCGCGGTTATTAGCTGGAGGTTCCTTTGTGTGGGTTGCACTCTCCACTTCGGGATCACGGTGGGACTGACGATGGTCCTCGATGCTCCCGTGTCGATTAGCATGGGCCAGCTCTCTCCGTCGACCATCAGGCTGCTATTATCCCACCGTAACTGCGTCACACGAACTTGGACTGCCGGGGCTTGACGACTGTCACAAGCCAACCTTTGCCCCCCAAGGCTGGCTGATACTTGCTTTCCTGGGCCGCGCGGTTTCCCTACGACTGACTGTCCCGACGGAAACCCTTGGCGGCAGCGATCACCGCAGTCCTTGCTCAGGTGGCCTCTCTTACGGCAGGTCCAGCAGGTCGGTAATCCTCTTCCAGGCCGCCTCTCCGGATGTCCTTCGGCTACGTTTTTGTTGGTGGTACTGCGACTCTTGAAGAACCGGCCTAGCGCCTCCATCAGTTCATCGGCCAGGGGCTTGGTCTTGTCGGCTTTGGCTGGTTCGTCGACGACCACCTGACGCACCCGCGCGTGCATCCTAGATGCCTGTTTTGCTGTCTCGAACTCAAGTGCATGGCTCAGCGCATCTGCCAGGGTCTTATTGCGCGCAAGTCGCAGCGCCTGTTGAGTGTCCGAGTCCCGTAGCCCGTCGGTGAAGGTCTGCATCGCTATCTGTTCTAGAAAGTCGGCCGGCGCTGTTGGATAGGCGAGCCTTACGAGGCGTGCGATGTCCATCTCGAACTCCTGCAGGGTTTCCGCGTTCTTCTGTACCCGGGTCCGGAGCTGCATCTGGTAGGCCTGCTGAAGATGGCTATCTCCATATTGGGACTCCATATGGGCGATCAGTGAAGCGTAGTCCTGGGATCCAGTCAGGGTGGCCTGAAGGACGTTAAGGGCGTCACCTCTCAGCGCTACAATGAGAGCTGTAGCCTTTTCTGTGTTGTTCCAGTTATTTATGGAACAGGCCGCCTCGAACTGACGTAAGTTGGTGCTCCACGGGACCTTTCTGTCGAAGGTTGGGGGCGTCACTCTGCTATGTCCCGTTCCTGATATTCCCGGTGTAACGGTGGGCGGGCGTTGGCGCAGCTCGGCAACTTACACTTGTAAGGCGTCGAACTTATTTTCCACTGCCGTGACTTCCTCACGCAGACCCAGTTCTAATTTCTTCAGGTCCTGTGTCAACTTATTCTGACCGTCTTCCATCTTCTTCTGGCCGTCCTCTATCCTCTTCAGGTCCTCCGCTAGCTTATTTTGACCGTCTTCCATCTTCTTCTGGCCTTCTTCTAGTTTGGCAGTTAGGTCCTCGGCTAACTTCTTCTGGCCGTCCTCCATCTTCTTCTGGCCGTCCTCCATCTTCTTCTGGCCGTCTTCCATCTTCTTCAGGTCATCCTTCAGGTCCTTGGCTAATTTCTTCTGGCCGTCTTCCATCTTCTTCTGGCCATCTTCCATCTTGGTTTCCATGCCACTTAACTTTTCTATCAATGCTGCCAATTGCGCCTCCATTTTAGTTGTTTGTCTTGTAAAGGGTATGCACTCACAGGAAAATTAGAGAAAATGACCTGCTCGGGTTTTGAAACCAGGATCGTCAGGTGTTGTGCTTGTGCTTGAGTTCGTAATCTGGCTTCTGACACCGTTTGTTACGTGCCACCCCCCTAGTGACACTTTTGTTAACTGGATTACGGTGGGTTGAAGCACAACACAGATTGTTCCTTTAAAGAAATAATTAACTTTATTGCGGCCAGAAAGATACACTACTCATCAGCAAATACAAGCAATTAGAACCTTACTCCAGTTTCCCCAAGTCTCTTCCTTATGGAGAGCTCTTGCCCCCTTTCACTTGTCAACAAACCACAGAAGTTAATCCGTCCTAATGAGTCCGGTGGCCTTGACAGAAACTACCTGAACCTCTCCCTTATGTACACAAACTACAGTTTCTTACGATAACATGCTACACGCTGCTTCGCTGCCCACGAGCTGGGAAATGTCACTGGATTTCGTAACTCGCAAGGCACTTCACCACAATACCTCTATAGATACTCTATTTATTTTTATTTTCCAATCACTTATTTTAACAGAACAACAACAATCAGTATTTCTCCATAGATTAGATTATATGCACTGCCAACTATATATTTGTTCTGTTTCTTTTTCAACTGTTTGTTTTCTTTCTTTACTCACAGCTATCTATATCATGTCCACAGCTAACTGTATCATGTCTCCTGCACCTACACCAGTCCCCCACCAGTAACATAGTTACGCTTGTTAAAGCAGGAATAAAACTATCACCATACTCTAACAATACAAAATTTAAATTACTGTAAGCACTACTGAAAACGAATTGGCAATCTCACAGTACGTCCAGAGTGTGATGTCTTGATGATGGTAGTGTCCTTCTTTTTCGCTATGGCATGAGGTGGTACTGCAGTGTCTTGTTGATGGTTGGCTGGGCTTGAAACAGGAGAAGGATCTGGGGTCTCTTCATCTGGTGCCAAGATGTAGGCTGGTTTTATTCTGTCTATCGATACATTTACCTGTTTGCCTTTAATTAGTAGTGTGAAGAATTTCTCATATCTCTTCTCAACAGGGAAAGGACCATCATAAGGTGGTGTCAATGGCTTCTTTACTTTGTCATTCCTCAAGAAGACATGAGTACATGACTTCAGGTCTCTATGTACGAATACACTTCTGGTAGTTTTATGATAAGTTGGAATAGGCTTAAGTGCTGTCATCTGTTTTTGTAATTGGGAGACGAAGGTGTCTGGGTCAGTTGTTGTTGATGGCATTTCAAAAAACTCTCCAGGTAGCTTAATAGTCTTACCATAGACCATCTGTGCAACAGAATAGTCAGAATTGCTCTTTATGGCTGCACTCAACCCAAGAAGCACTGTAGGCAAAACCTCTGTCCATTTATGGGAATTATGTGCTCTGATGGCAGTTTTTAAGGTGCGGTGTAGTCGTTCAATCTTTCCATTACATTGTGGGTGGTAGGCTGTAGTGTGCTTCAGTTTAACACCACACAACACTGCTAATTTCTTGAAAAGTTCGGATTCAAATTGTGGTCCACGGTCTGTGATAATTACACTCGGGACTCCAAATCTAGCAATCCAGTTGGTGTAGAATGATTTAGCAACTGTGTCTGCTGTGATATTTTGCATTGGGATGACTTCCATCCAAGAGGTATAGCGGTCGATGCATGTTAAACAATAAATGTTCCCATCTGATGGTGGCAGTGGGCCAACTATGTCCATATGTACAACACTAAACCTTTCATCAGGTTCTGGAAATGAAATTAATTTAGACTGTGTGTGTCTTGTTACTTTGTTTTTCTGGCAGTGGATGCAAGCTTGGGCCCATTTTCGAACATCAGATTTTATATTCGGCCAAATGAACCTAGTTGTCATCTGCTTCACTGACGATTTTACACCTGAGTGTGATAAGTTATGGATCTGTTGAAACATCTGTTTGCGGAATGACTCTGGGATAAATGGTCTTGCATTACTCGTTGAGATGTCGCACCACAATGTCATGCCCGCTGTTAATGCGCACTTCTTGAATGTCAGTGATTTACTCTCTTCCATCAGCCGTTTTAATTCTTCATCTTCCAGTTGCTCTCTTGCAATTTCATCGTAATCAATTACAGAGATTTCTTCCGTTCGAGATAGAGTGTCGGCTACTATGTTGTGTTTACCACTAATACGTTGAATATTGGTAGTGAATTGAGAAATATAATGGAGGTGTCGCAATTGTCTTGGTGATGCTTTCTCGTTCTTTTGTACAAATGCATAGGTTAGCGGCTTGTGATCCGTGAAGATGGTGAAATCTCTTCCCTCCAAAAAATGTTTGAACTGTTTCACTGATAGGTAAATGCCTAAAAGCTCTCTGTCATATGTGCTGTAAGATTTCTGTGTTTCGCTCAGTTTCTTGGAGTAGAAGGCAATAGGTCTCCAACCATCATTTTCATATTGTTGCAACACAGATCCAATGGCAATGTCAGATGCATCTGTAAACAGGCCTAATAGATTGTCTGGGTTAGGAATAGTTAAGAGTGTTGTATTTGATAACTCTTGTTTACATTTTTCAAACATCTGTTTCGCTTCTTCAGTCCATTGAATTTTTCTTCGGTCTCTCTTTCTTGCTCCTTTTAGGTATTCATGGAGCACTGCTTGTGTTTTGGCAGCTTCTTTGAGGTAGCGGCGGTAAAAGTTAACCATGCCGAGAAACGTGCGGAGTTCATGCACTGTTTCTGGCAGTTTATAATTCAAGATTGTTTGAACCTTTTCAGGAAGAGGTCTAGTACCCTCAGCTGTAATGAGGTAACCTAGAAACTCTATTCTGTCTACGCCCATCACTGATTTGGAGGTATTTATTCGAAGGCCATACATGTTTAACCTGTCCATAACCAACTTAAGATGGTTCTTATGCTCTTCGAATGATGCGGATGCTACCAGAATGTCGTCCAAGTAAGGAAATGTGAAATCCAAACCTCTGAAAACTTCATTTATGAATCTCTGGAAGGTGGACGGAGCATTTCTTAACCCAAAACTCATGACATTGAACTCATATAATCCGAAAGGAGTTATTATTTCAGTTTTGCACTTATCCTCTTCAGCGATTGGGATTTGATAATATGCTTTAAATAAGTCGATTTTTGAGAAAACAGTTTTTCCTTTCAAGATATGTTGAAAATCTTCTATTCTTGGTTCTGGGTAGCGGTCTGGAATTGTCCTCTCGTTCAACCTTCTATAGTCACCACAAGGTCTTAAGGACCCATCCTTCTTACTAGCCATGTGCAGTGGACTCGCCCATTGAGAGTTTGATGGTCGAACTATTCCGTTATCCACCAGGAACTGAAATTCTTGTTTGGCAATCTGGAGCCTCTTCGGATCTAACTGTCTGGCTTTTGAGAATACCGGTTGACCGTTGGTAACTATTTGATGTTTAATATCATGTGTTATCAGGGTAGGGGTTAAGTTTGGTGTTGTTAATCTTGGATATTGTGCAAGAATGTCACTGTATTTGAAATTTGTATTCATAGAGCTAATAACATCACATTCTGGAATGACTGTAACTTCGCCCTTAACACCAAGCTGTGTTACACCGTCAATTAATTGTTTATTATGCAGGTCCACAAGTAAATGGAACTGTTTAAGAAAATCTGCTCCAATTATACCTTTGTTTATTTTAGCTACCACAAATGGCCACTGGAATTTTCGCCTTAGTCCCAAGTTCACAGTCAATATTTTGAAACCATAAGTTGGTATTTCTGTATTGTTGGCTGCATACAGTTTATAGGAACTATCTACTTTGCCATGCTTTGTTGCTGGCCAAATTGAAACATCCGCTCCACTGTCTACAAGGAACTGCACTCCCGTTTCTTTATCTCTCACAAATAACCGGGATCTGCGGCACAACTCGTGACCTTCAGCAGTGGAACTTGCCGCCAATTCTACTGCTGTTTCTCGTTTTCCGGATTCTTCCATCCGCACGGTTGTTTACATTTATCTGGGTAGCATCTTGAGCCAAATTTAAAATGATAGTAACACAATTTCCCATCAGGATTGAATTTTCTGGCTGAGCGGCTGCGGCTGCTACTTCGCCTGGGGCTACGATGCGTTGCTCGTGAGTGATGTCTTCCGATTGGGATTGCTGCTATTTGTTGTTCCAATGCGGTAATTTTCGCTACGATTTCATCCAGTGTTGCACTGCTACTTGAAGAGCACTGACTTGGGGTTTTTGTGGCACTATACAGTTCAGTACGTGGATTCATTTCCAGTATTTTATCTGCCATTACTGCCATTTTCTCCAATTCCTCATCACTAACTAGCAATATATTTTTTACTGAGTTTGGAAGTTTGTCTAGCCATAGTGTCCTTAAGACTTTGTTTGAAATATCTGCGCCTTCCAGGGATTGCATTTTCCGCAGAAGGTGACTTGGTTTGAGATCCCCTAAGTCAATTCCTGTCATTAAGCGCTTTATTTTCTTATCTTCACTTTCTTTGAAGATGTTGAGGAATCTTTCTTTTGCCGCGGCATATTTACAGGAGTTATCACTACTAATGATGTCCCATATGTTTTCCACATATTTCGGTTCTAATTGCGAAACCAAGTAATTAAATTTAGTCTCTTCAGATGTTATCCTGTTAATCGCAAATTGTGCTTCGATCTGGTAAAACCAAATTTCTGGTTTATCGCCCCAGAACGGTGGAATTTTAACAGACACTTTACTAACCTCAACTTCACTGGTAGTGCCATTAGGCGTTCGCGCTTCATTATCACTATTTTCAGTCATTTCTCCAATCACGTCGGGAATCACCAATTTATAGATACTCTATTTATTTTTATTTTCCAATCACTTATTTTAACAGAACAACAACAATCAGTATTTCTCCATAGATTAGATTATATGCACTGCCAACTATATATTTGTTCTGTTTCTTTTTCAACTGTTTGTTTTCTTTCTTTACTCACAGCTATCTATATCATGACCACAGCTACCTGTATCATGTCTCCTGCACCTACACCTCTGTCGCTCAGTGAAATCACACTCGCTCAAAACACAGGCAGTCCCCTATATGCTTCTCACTCCCTCGCTGTCAAGAGAATCGGCTTCACTAGGGGTTTCGCAAGTCACCACACTTCTGTCGCTCAGGATAAACGCTCGCACTAGCTCGTAAAACACACACTCACTGCTTGACAGGTCGCTCTTATATAGCAGGCCGGTGACTCAATAAATGCTTCTAGACCCATCCAGGGTTCACGGCTTCTCGAGGTTTCCATCGCTGGCTGGGTCACGAATATTCTGGACCATCCCTTTGTCCTAGTAGTCCTGTTGCATAAGGCGCACGCAATACACTGAGTCAGAGCACAGCCCAGCCCTGGGGCAGTTGTGACTCATGCGGCGAGCGATGAAACAAACTCACAGCCGTAACAATATGGAAGCTACTGAGGTGTGGGTGGTGCTTAGTAATGACATTCAGGGCACAGTCAGTGCCTTGGGATGCTGTGAAAGATTCTACTCATAGGGTTAGTACTGCTGTTTTGACTCAGTGAGGAAAGTAATAGCAAACTACCTCACTCCTCATCTTGCCTAGTATGCCTCACTATAGAGCTGCCTTGAGTTTTTGTGGGTATCAACTCACATAGCATAACGGTGGTACTTTTCGAGGATCCAACCAGCCTTTGGGCTGACTACCTAACAGACAGGCATCTATAGACAAATACAGAGTAAATGGCGTCCGCCTATTGGCCAGAAGCAGCCTGTTATCCTCCCACAGCGTTATTGTCAAGCTGGGCGGTGTGGCTCATTGCTGAATATACTATATGGAGCATGAAAACGTCACCCAACTGTGACTATGGTGCACCAAAACAAACCATCCATCACATTGTTACTAAAATATGTTATAACATGGCGTACTTGATATCGCTGGAAGACTTTGTGCAAGCCTCTACAAAGGCTATAGGGTGGCTGGACAATCTAGATTTAAAACTTTAAATTTATCATGTGCCCAGTTGATTGTTTTAGATTCGGAATGTTTATAATTGTTATATAACTGTGTAATTTGCCATAAACTAAATGAATCTTGTTAAACTTCCCATTTCAAGTGCAATAGTTGACTCGTCTTTTCAGGAAGTATCTGAACATGACCAATCACACGATCCTCCACGTTTACTTCAAGGAGATGTCCGCCATTCGCTTCAGGAGGGATATCATGTTCACTTGGAATGACTTGCTCGGTATGTACGAACCCCCAATATGATCAGCTTCTGTTTGAGGACTAGGAATCCTTTGAATTTAGTAGGCCAATGTGTGTGAGGGGGAGGAAGACATGGGGAGTACACTCGCCCCCCAATATTTACTATTCTGATTTCTATCTCAGAAGATCTACTTCAGGTAGCTGAAACCATACGATATTTATTTTATTTTATCAATCAAGTACCGTAACTAAATTAATGAATTTATATAATGCAACGCCAATTCATTTCACTTACCGGCAACATAACTTACATACATTTGTATTTGATACTGTTTTGCCCTTCAGTGTTCAGTCTATAAGGAGCGTTCAAAAAGTAACGAGCCGGAGGCTGTAATGCGCAAACCGGTGACGACATCGGCTAATCGTGGCGTGTGTAACGAGCTGTGGTTCTGACCAGAGCGTGGAAGGTCACAGCCCGTCGCTAGAAGGCACGCGTGCACGTCACGTGGCGATACAAAACGAGCAGCAGCATGCAACAATCGTCCAACGCTGCCAGTCGCATTGCAAACAGTGACATGGAGGCGTCAACCGAAGAGAAAAGTGGTGTTGTTCTGTTTCTGACAGCGGAAGGAGTAGGGGGAACGGACATTCATCGCCGAATGTCACAAGTGTACGGCGAATACTGCATGTCCCTTGCAAGGGTCAAGGCGTGGCACAAGCGCTTCAGGAAAGGACGGGTGTCGTTAGCCGATGATGCCTGATCTGGGGCACCCCCTGCATTACTGATGACAACGTCCAGCTGGTTGATGCACTCAATACCCAGGACCGCCGAGTGACAGTGAACGCCATAGCCGCCGAGGTCGGATTGAGCGTCGGAAGTGTGCACACCATCATGAAGAAACGACTGCGCTTGCGGAAAGCGTGTGCCCAATGGGTGCCCCACAGTCTTCAACCACACCAGGAAGCATGTCGAATGGCCTACTGTCTTGGTCTTGGTTGGACGATTGATGCATGCTGCTGCTCGCTTTGTATCGTCACGTGACGTGCACGCGTGCCCTCTAGCGACGGGCTGTGACCTTCCACGCTCTGGTCGGAACCACACCTCGTTACACACGCCACGATTAGCCGATGTCGTCACCGGTTTGCGCATTCCAGCCTCCGGCTCGTTACTTTTTGAACGCACTTTATATTTTTCAAGCCTCTGTTTGTGAACAAGTCGCCTCCGTGAGTTCCGCATGCAAATACTATCCAATGGGTCCTCTCTACAACCTCTAGGAGTGAGTAATAGGAATTCAGGAATAGCCTATGTTTTATATGTTATGTATTCAAACAGAGCGCTTCTTGGTGGTTAATCCATTGGCCGCTAGTAAAAGCCACTCTATGTCTGTCTTGTCCTTTCGGGTGACAGACCGGGAACATTGCTTTCGGCGTTGTACGCGTCACACTTGATATTGTTGCTAATTAGCCGGCTGAGAATATTGTTTTGCTGTGGAGCATGGCCTGTGTTTTCATGCCTCGTGTGCATACAAACAAACATCTATCACCATCATGGTGACACACTAATGTATTGTATACATTGTATATACAATCATTAAATAATAATAATATCGTATGCCATCGGGTGCCGGGTGCAAGCTTTGTTATTTGCACCCAGAGGGCAGCTTGCATGTCGAATTTCGATGTTCCTTCAATCACTGTGAAAATCAAGGAGGTTAGATATCTAAGCTCCTTGACTTTATAGCGCTTTCTAATAGAGAAGATTAATTTTTCCATTATGAACACGGCCTACTGAATTTAAACGGGTTCTTTAAGATGCCAACATCGTATGACATGCGTGTCGTCATTTTTGCCGCCTTTCAGAAATCACTTACCGCGGCCAGGAGCGAAACTGCAAGCTTGGGGTTAGTAATCTGACACGATAACCACTCACCCACCGTGACAAGCTAATCATTAAATTATGAGTGTGTAAATGTGCAAGCCATTATTATTTTTTGTTATGTGCGCCGTTATACGGTAATACAGTCCAACATGGACGAACCCGCTTGTGGTTTCCTGCACACAACATGTAGCGAGAAGCCGTTCCGCGTGTGAGTTGGAACACTCTGTAAACCGTATGTGTATTTTGTAGGCAACGGTAATGCATGGCCTAGGTAGTGTTGCTACTACTAACCTAGCAATAAAACAGTAGCATATTTACAGGATATTTCCTTGTCATTCATACTGCTCCGATTTCGCTGTGCCTCTTGACCGAACATGAATGACATCTGTTCGCCCTTTTTCTTCACTTCGCCACTGGGAAACACTCAACAATGCCTTTCTAAAAGGACTATAAAAACTGTTACGAATGCTAGACAGTTTCGTCGCCCGCACGTGACTCAGGCCGCCCCAGGCTATTCCAGACTGTGTGTTGCCACCGCCTTACGCAACAAGGCTGTAAGAACAAAAGGGCACGTTCTAGAATCTACGCAGCCCACCCAGAAATGGAACTTTCGAGAAACCGTGAACCCTGGTCCGCTCTCAAAGCATCCATTGAGTCATCAGCTCCGATATATAAGAGCGACCCTGGCCGGTGAGCACGACTGTGTTTTCTGAGCGAATGAGTGTGTTCCACTGTGCGACAGAGGTTATTGCAGTGAAGTGCTGTGAGGATTGCGAAACCCAGTGAGATTATTTCCGAGCCTACAGAGCAGCGTGTAGCAGACTCGTAAGTAACGGTAGTTTGTGTACTCAAGGAAGTGTGCAAGTATTTCAGTGAATGACAGACTGGCTGGACACGGGTCTGCCTAATTAGTGAACGGACAGCTGCTCGAGAAAGTGAAAGGGTAGTGTTCCCAACAAGAGGGGAACTAGAGTGAGATACTAATTGCTTGTATTTGTTTATTTTGTGGTGTACTGTAACTTGCTAAACCTGCAATAAAACTTATATTTCTTTAAAGGAACAAACTGTGTTGTGCGTTTAACCACTGTAGTCCAATTAACGAACTTGCTACTAGGAGTAGCACGTAACAATAGTCACATGCCTATTCCAGTAAGGAAACCCCGAAAAGGTTAGAACAGCTTGAAGAGATGGTTCCCCATGTTGTTCTACTTGCGATGTTGCATCACATTAACAAGTCCAACTTTTCAATCGGCCGCGGCTCCGGAAGAGATGCGTACTATACCAAAGATATATGGACCATACTGGTTGGTCCGTCACTCAGTTCAAGAGAGAGAACCCTCACCACTAACCAGTGGGGATTAGCCCCTTACTTCCTCACCCACCAAGAGAAAAATTCAGCTCCCAAGCTTCATAACAGCTGATGACGGCCGAAAAAAACACAAGACAGGGGGAGATTATGTCATGAAAAGAGAGAAAAAATAGAGCTCAATTAGAAGAGATATGTGACAAAAATAAATGGTACAAGGAACCGGCAGCCTTCTCAATATACTGTATGTGTATCCCTATTGTGGTAGAGGGTGTAGCCTAATTCACGGATGGGACTGGGCAGCCATCTGAAGACACACTAGTAGTAAGACTATGAAATTCGCCCACGAATGACTGCCAATGATTATTTTGAATGGACAAGAGTCACTCAACTAAAACCAGTAAACTTCACTTCTATAAATAACAATGAAAATCCACAGCCTGCTTGCAGTCGACCGACCGGATCAGGAATGGGATGAATGAAGCCCCCATCAAGCGGCGAGGATATGAACAGTGCCGGCTGCTGAAGCCTGTCGCATTCCTCTGGGGCAATGATTAAGTGAATGACAGATGAAATGAAATGATAGTGGAGAGTGTTGCTGGAATGAAATTTAGACAGGGAAAACCGGAGTACCCGGAGAAAAACTTGTCTGCCTCCGTTTTGTCCAGCATAGATCCCACATGGAGTGACCGGGATTTGAACCACGGACCCAGCGGTGGGAGGCCGGCGTGCTGCCGCCTAAGCCACGGAGGCTTTCTTTTATGAAGAACATAATGAATCATTGTTCTATAAAGAACAATGATTCGTTAAAATATGAAAACCACGAAAGCTACGTAGACTACAGTAACAATGATACTGCCTCCCTTTTTTAAAATCGAATTCAATGCACCAAGGCCAAACCTACAGCATATTATTCTTGCAATGGAAACCTAAAAATTCCATCTTTATTTTTCTCTTCCTCAGGCACGTACGAGTAGTTGCTATCTCAGGAAATGTCTAGTCATGGCGTACCGGATCTCCTGCTAACCGGGGCTATCAATGCACCAGTACGCAGGGGCGTCACTGGCGTTGGTGTCAACCTTTCCCATGGACCTCCTCCCGAACAAAGATTCAAAGAAATCTTGACGTTAAAATTCCTTTTAGGTAGATTTCATTAGAAAGCTAACTATTGCAATGGGTACCATGTTTCGACCTCCGGAAAATTTCGACATATCTTCGCGTTTCACATCCCCCAGACCCCAAAACCACTATCAGTTCAAAAGTTTATATATAATTTATGTATATATATATATATATATATCAGTTTCTTGTGGACACGATAACTGCCGTAATTTTGCACCAATCACTTTGAATTTTTTTACCGAATATGTATACCTATAAAATCTCGGTCGAGTTCGTTACTGGGCTAAATTGGTCGAAGGGGGTGAAAATGGGGGGCTTTCTTTTTTTGAAAAAAATGAAATATTGCTCTAACTCTCTTAATATGTAAAATATCGAATCCGTTCAAAGTTCATACTATGTGTCGGATAAATCCCAAAAATTTATGTTTGAATTTTTTTATAGCACCAACCATTGACCAAAGGGGTAGGAAAAAGTGGGTTTCTCGGGAAACATTAATCATATCTCTCTTAATAGGCAAAATATCAAAACCGTACAAAATGGACAATATTTTAAATATGCCATGTGTTTAAAAACTACCTTGGAGTTGTTTCTCTTTTTTTTTTGGGGGGGGGGGGGGGAGGAGAGGGAGTTTTTTTGTTTTTGTTTTTTTACAAAATGTTATTTGAGTTTGAATAGAAAACATACAACGAAATCTTTGCCCAGTCATCGGCCGGTCGAAAACAACATAGGTCTATCACATTAGTGTCACCCGGTGCGGTCCGCCACTGCCACTGCGAGGACGTAAACGTAAACGTACAGTCACAGTAGGCCTACTATACTTAGAAGAATTTGCTGTACAGTAGGTTCTTTTTTTTTACCTGGAAGCCTAAATATTCCATCTTTTCGTGTTTTACTCCCAAACCTTTGACCCTGTCGTACCGTAGGTTGCCAATTAATTTCCACTGATGAAGGGTCATTCTGACACAAAAGCCGGATCACACTATACACTTCCACATTTGGCTATGTTTCCGAGCGCGCAGCCATTTTTTTAATATTATTGTGAGGGTTTGACGCTACATATGAACCATCTAACGGCTGTGTGATTAGTTGTGGTCTCCTAATCCGGACTTGCCAGAATATTCGAACACAAGGAGGAATATGTCAACAGGGATAGCTCTTCTTGCCTTATTTCTGGACCTCACGGATTAACCGTGCTCGTTAAATCATGCACCATGGCGTGTTCCCGCAGGTTCGAATCCCAGCGCTGACAGTGGCTATCCTGAGTGTGGTTTTTCCACACTTCCTCCAGGCAAATGCCGGGATAGTACCTTACTACAAAGCTCGCCACGGTGGGTGAGTGGTTATCGTGTCTGATTACTAACCCCAAGCTTGCAGGTTCGCTCCTGGCCGTGGTAAGAGATTTTTTTTAAGGCGGCAAAAATCACGACACGCATGTCATACGACGTTGGCATTTTAAAGAACCCATTTGATTCAGTAGGCCGTGTTTATAATGGCAAAATTAATCTCGGGATTTTCTGCCAACACAAAGTTCCTCATTTCTCTACTAGAAAGCGCTATAGTGTCAAGGAGCTTAGATATCTAACCTTGTCTTTCGTAGTGCTTCAAGGAACAACAAAATTTGACGTGCAAGCTGCCCTCTGGTTGTCAAATAACAAAGCTTGCACCCGGCATCCGAGGCCATACGATATTATTAATACCTTACTTGAAGTCCCGGGGCACCTGTCCCTAATACAGTTACACACACTACTACAGCCATCACAGGAATACATGCTATCAGACAAGTTCAACACACACCCAACTACACGGGGCTGATGACTAAGACGCCTCAAGCCCCTCGAATAAATTAACAACGCCTTATTTTTGAAGGGGGCTGCGTGGCGCAGTCGGTAGAGGCGCTGAGCTTCTAAATTAAAGGGAGTGGGATCGATTCCCACCTAGGTAGTGGATTTTAGAAACAAAACTACCACTTTCTGGAAACGTAAATGGCCCTCGGGTTCACTCTGCCTACACCAGCAATGAGTACCATGGAGCTGACAACTCTACCCCATCCAGAGTCGCTGTCACAAAGTGTGAAAGCCTCTACCTTCCACTACTCCCAGGGCCTTCAAGGTCTGTACGGAGTTGGCTTTGCTTTTACTTTTGAAGATGCATTGTACATGCCGTGTTCACTGATCTTCCCCTCTGTTAGGCGACCATTTGTACGGGTACTCTCAAGCTCCTTATCAAATTTCTTATTTGCCTAACAATCGATACAATAATACGCATACAGTACAATGGTCTGGAAAACAAACGACATACACTTGAAATACTGTATCATCTACCGAGTTATGGGTGCCAGCTACTACTTCAGTAGCAATTAATTTGGCTGTGCCACGGCATAATCCTTCCTGTAAATTGATGTTGTAACAAAAGTCCTCTCGGCACGCCGGAAGGCAGAGCTAGATTTCAACGGGCAAGCTTGGGGATAGGGGATAGGCGAAAATAGGCAGAATATGCAGGTTTTCGTAGAAGGATCAGACCTCATTTATTGCGAGAAAGTATTTTATAATCGGAGCTTAATTAACATTGTTTTTCTTCATTTTATGCATATATTAAACATTTTATTGTCTTAAGGGGGCGGTAACATTCTTGTCATTTGGGGTCCATTTTTATACTTGTGGTCACACTGTCCTTATGCAAGGTTTCGACACTGACGTGTACCTATCTAACAGTCTGTTACATGTTCACGCAAAATTTTATCTCCCGCAGAGATTTTGGTTGGTTCCTCAGTTTAGGGGCTGCGAATACGCGGTCATGTAACTCCGTGTACTTAGGGTGAGTGTAGAATCGGTCTGATAAACGGTGTGAATAGTGATGGCTGTATTAGTCTGCAATTGAGGTAAGGACTGCGGACGGTCAATTTCAAGCAGTAGTTCCTAATGTTGCTAACAAATACTACCGTCAACGACACATAGCTGTGAACTTGGCTACTAGATGCCACCGCAACCAACAACTCGCAACGAACGTTGGAACTTCCGCTGCAAAGGAAAGCATACTGAGGGATTTTAGCGCTCTTAGAAAATCCGACGACTTCGGCCGGCTATGAACCCGCGACCTTGGGCATAGAAGTTCAGCATATTACCAGTTAAGTCACCGAAGCCGCTTCACACTTAGTCAGATGAAAATCTGAATCTGATCTCGTGCAAGTGCGTTATCTTGGCAACGTCTGATGGCTCATCCCTCATCAATTTAGTAGTGTTGTCATGGCAACCTCTGATGGCTCTTGGCATTTTCTTATAATTCCGAAATCATTTTTCTCATCCTTTGGCGTAATGGTAGGTCATATCAAAAATTCTTTCAGACAAAAGTTTTAGGTAATTATTAGGGGAATAGTGTCCATTTTGTACGGTTTTGATATTGTGCCTATTAAGAGAGATATGATTAATGTTTCCCGAAAAAAACACTTTTTCCCACCCCTTTGGTCAATGGTTGGTTCTATCAAAAAACTTTTCAAACATAAATTTTTGAGCCTTATCCGACACATAGTATGAACTTTTAATGGATTCGATATTTCACATATTAAGAGAGTTATAGCGATATTTCACTTTTTCGAAAAAAAAAGCCCCCTCATTTTCACCCCCGTCGACCGATTGTGCTCATTAACGAACTCGACCGAGATTTTATAGGGATACATATTATGTAAAAATTTTAAAGTGATTGGTGCAAAATTGCGGTATTTATCGTGTTCACAAGAAAGTGATATATATATATATATATATAGAGAGAGAGAGAGAGAGAGAGAGAGAGAGAGAGATACATATATACATAAATTATATATAAACTTTTGAACTGACGGTGGTTTTGGGGTCTAGGGGATGTGAAACGCGAAGATATGTCAAAATTTTCCGGAAGTCGAAACATGGTACCCATTGCAATAGTTAGCTTTCTAAAGAAATCTACCTAACTGTGTGTCGTTCAACACAATATAATTACTGGAATGTGCAGCGGCTACGGTGGCGTAGGTGGTAACATGCTGAACTGTTGTGCCCAAGATAGCGGGTTCAAACCTGGCCGAAGTCGTCGGATATTTTAAGAGCGTTAACATCCTTCAGTATGCCTACCTTCGGAGGGGAACTAAAGCCGGCGGTCCCGTGTCATAGTTTTATGGCATGTAAAAGATCCTTTCACTAACTAAACTTGTGTGAAGCTAAATTTCTTGGTTATATTTTGTTAAAACGCTCTATCATAGTTCCAACGTTCACCACTAGGTGTCAGTGACATCTGGTAGCGAAAGTTGGAACTCCTTGAAATTGAACGGAACTTGTAGCTCACGCCATGTGTGTCCGCTGGAAGCAGCTACAGCCTCTGGCGAGCCGAACATGTCCTCGGACACTCCCGGCACTAAAAGCCATATCTACTATATCAAGCTCAAATACCACTCACTCACTGACTGACTGACTGACTGATTCATTCATCACGAAATCTCAAAAACCACCGAACGGATTGGAATGAAATTTGGTATGCAGCTTCCTCAAGGGCCGCAAACGCCCACTAAGAAAGGATTTCTGGATATTCAGGTTCTAAAGGGGGTGTTAAGGGGGTAGACCTGCATTTCATTGAATAGCAATATCTCCCGATTGGTTTCATTGGGGGATGTGATACTCGGCATATAAACTCATCATTAAAAAAAAAAAGAAGACACGTGTCTGAGGGTTTTTCGATGTGGTGTATATTATGAGGTGAAAGGGGTGAAAAGTGGGGGTTGAAGGATTCCTAACGGAGCGTGTATCCCTTAAACGACATAGACCAGGAGTTTGGAACTCAGCGGGAAAACATCAGCATTAAAAATAAGTAAATAGGTGTTTGACCGTTTTTTTCATAAATCCAATTTAAGGGGCCCATGGGGAGGGGTGAAATTATGGGGGGGGGGGGGCGTAATATGTCTGAGTGTAAAATTATACATGGCCTATGTTGTAGACAATAACACATTACGTCTTTTTTGTCTCTTGCTATTTCATCATACGACGAATACTTAGGGAGTTATTAATGATTTTGTATTTTTTGGCCGGAATTTTCTAAGTCCCAGGAATGACATAAAAATTGATTCGAATGAAAATTCAAAAAATAGTTTTTTTAATACTTTTATTATATTTTTCACGTCTTTTAGGGTCCGAAACCAACATGATATTCTGATGTTTTTTTTTCGTCCCATGCATTTTTGGTTTCAGATGATAGAATTTTTTTCCACTAGGACCCATGCTTATCTATCTGTTTAACTAATGTTACAACGGGATTCCAAATGTTATTGCGGGCGAAGCCGCGGGTAACAGCTAGTGCTAAATAAATAATAAAATAACTGGACTGTGCGAAAGAATAACCGAAACAAATTGCATGTGATTACGATAGATACCGGTATACTGTATTATAGGCTATATTTGTTATGGACTACGCCGAATAGGACTGGCATGGAACAGATTTTGGTCACTCAAGTTCCTACTCACATACAAGAGACAAAAAGTAAGCATAAAAGCAGAAATCCTGGACAAATGTGTTATGCCAACACTACAGTACTTTATGGTTGTCAAATATGGTCCTCGAAATAAAAATTGAAAAAGCATCTACAGGTGTGTCAAAGGAGGATGGAGCTTAAGATTCTAACCGTTTCACTAAGAGACAGAATCAGGAACGAGGAACTAAGAAGAAAGACAAACATATGCGACGTGGTAGAAAGGGCAGAAAGTCGAAAATGGAAATGGGGAGGACACGTATCGCTTGACAATGACGTGTTTACCTCGGTTTGGAAGATCTCTTGGCGTGATATAACATGTGGCTGTTTGTTGGCATAGCTGTGGTATGTCATCATAGTTGCCGGCTGCAGGTCGAAGATATACTAATTAGTAATTACTGTTGATTTTAACGAGGTCTGACATCATCACATGTTTAGAGACCTTGAGCAATTGCCTATGACCTGATTGACGATCTAGTTGCATTCTTTTAAAACTCTAAATAGCCCAGTGCAATTAGACGAAAAAAAAGGCCAAATCCGGAAATTTAGAATAACAAGTCCGGATATGAAAAAATAGTTGTAAGTACCTTTAAATAAGATAATCCTAGAAGTCCCACGGTCTCCTTGATGGGATACCTGAAATATCCTGGAAAAAACCTGGAGAAACCTGGAATTTTCCTGGAACGCTTATAAATCACTAACGAGTGGTCAGAATCCGGTTGTTTTTGGCTTATTAATATTTTATTGTATGCAGAATAATATTTTAGGTATCCAGGGCAAAAAATGGTACACTGTAAAAAAATGCATTTTTTTTAGGTAAAAAATCCGAATTTTGACAAAAGTATGACCTGCTTCCATGCTAAAATGCAGTCACATACACGCAAAAAATTATCAGCGATTATAAAATTAATTCTTCACTGTATTAAAGCCTAAAAATTCAGAAAATACGGGCTTTGCTCGTAGAATTCTGAATGACAGTTGGTACACTGCAAAAAGTGGTGACCCGAAAAAAAGAGAAACTTAGGATTATGGCTACAATGGGCGTAAATCGAAGTCCGAAAAAATGCTCAATTTATCGCTCTTTCTCGTGTTTGTTTTAATTGTCGTCTTATATGCTGAAACGTACGCTACTTTTGTGGTATATTGCATCTTCTTTACGTCCTTTCACAATTCCCCCCTCCCTCTCCTCCTTTTACTTCCCACACAGAAACACACATACACACCCAATAACATAATCTACTACACTATAAACAATCCCATAAAGAATAGGCGCAAATATAACAATCACAGTACCGGTAGTTGCTGAATGCGGGCGACTTCTCAACAATGCGAGCCAGCGCGCTGCTTCAATGTTCGCTGTGGGCGTGCGTTGGATCAAGACCAACTACAATACTCAGACCTTAATGTAGAAAAAACATGGCGGCGACGGTTGCCCTACCAATAGCTAAGATCATGTCATCGGGCTTGTCACAGTTCGTGTAAATTATTATTTTTACTCACCTAATATCATAAAAGATATCACAAGACGAGACAAGGTTCCGAAGAAATATGCATCAATAATTTAGACTTACCTGAATTAATTTATCTATATAGTGCTGGCCTCGAATTATAGGTTTCTTCGTCTTCACCCAAAGGGCAGCTACAATAGTCTCACTGTTTCTGTGGTTGAATAAGACGCTTTTTGGCGAGTTATCACGATTTGTATTTAAGTTCAGTAATTATAGATTAATATTATTAGCAAAAAATCAAATAGATTCTGAAGTAGGAGAGAAGAAAGTACCCGGTTACTGAAGTGCTGTCCCAGCACATGCAGAGTATTTGTGTACACAATCGGAATGAGAATAGTTGCCTGAAATAATCGAACCAACACCATAGAGATACAATTCAATTAAGACCTCTCGTGGAATTGTCTAAAATCTCGGGTAAAACATCACACCGAATTAGTTGATTGAAATATGCAAAGAAGTCGTCGTGTGGATATCAGTACATAATTATGGAGAATACTACACACAAGTGACACGATAATATGTTACCATCTAACCTATTAAACATTCGCTGTTACCGTTTGGAATAGTTGTACGCTGGAAATAGTTGATTTAGTACAGTACTATAGGTTGGAAAGCACCATCTCCCTCTTACGGAATTATCGCGGCACACCATCTCGCAATATAAGAACATAATTGGCAAGGTACTCACAACACTTTATTGCACACATCATAATAAAAATAACTTGCAAGCTGTAAGAATCACAAAAGTATGAATAATGACGGAACACAATGAGTTCACTGTTTGGCACAGGGGGAACATCTTCCTTAACCAATAAAAAAGTTCACTGTATTATTTGGCGTGCATACAAGGCAGTGTAGAACATCTGTCAGACTGGTAAGGATTTACGGAGGCACATATTGCTGAGCGTTCATGATAACGTGAATGGTTTGGTCTAGCCGTAGATGCTCATTGCGTTTTCCCTTTACGTACTTAAGTTCGGCACTAATGAAGTGTACTAAGCTATTATTATATTGCCACTAACTAGCAAATCATTGCGGTGTATATTCTTGAGTCACTTCTATTATGCTTTAGTCTCAGGTACTTCAACATCCGAAGTAAATGACACAATGCCATCGGTTGACTAGACAATCATCACACAAACGAACCAGTCCTTATTAAGCGTATTATCACATATTTACATACGATTGCAGTACATTAACGCGAACTGGACTTTACAGACATACAGAAGACACTGAAAATTACAGACGAGTGACAGTTTATCGCAACTTTCATCAAACGAAGCTAATCAAAGCTAAATAGTGTATCCCAGCAACGAATGTAAACAAACAATATGCCGGGGCTTCAGCATACGCCATTTTCACGCTTTCGAGACCTGCATTAAGGTCTGAGTATTGTAGTTGGTCTTGGTTGGATCGTTCACGTCGTTTTTATTTGTTTAAAGTGGTTATTTCGCAATGGGTAAGTGTTATTTGTGTGATTTCGCGGGTAACAAAGGTGGTGGTGCTTTGGTGACATGTGGTGTTAGCGGTATACGAACTGTTTTGTTAAGGGACTAATTCACCGAATTAGTGTTAACCATTATGAATTTAACTATTTATTTCACTACACAACTATACAACAGACATATTCAAACATAGTACAACGAACAACAACTGCCACAGTCTTTTGTCACAAAGTCCAAACACCACAAGATGGCCCTCCAGCCAGCGGCCGCCATTTAGGGTCCAAAAACGACTTAGACTCTTTTAATCAGTTCCATAACATCCTCCCACCTTTTTATCATACTATGATTAAAACCACTGTACTTCAAATATTACAGATCAAGGAAAATTTACAAATTGAGGCGGGATGGAATTCGTATCTTCCTCCCACACCTTGTCGAACTCAAATGTGGAACACCAGGGGGCGAGACAGGAACATCAGGGCTCGATACAGGTGCACCAGGGCTCGATACAGGAACACCAGAGCTCGAAACAGGAACACCAGGGATCGAGACAGGAACACCAGGGATCGAGACAGGAACACCAGGGTCTTTATCCAAGACTTCTTCACACTGCCACTCAGTAAACGGAGTTGCTTCTAGAGGATAGATGTTCTGCACAGGCCGCTTCAACTCTCCAGTTGTAGTCTTCACCTTGACCACTCTGACGACATTGTCCTTTCCGGGATGTACTGAAACCACCCTTCCTAAAGGCCAGTCCATTCTACGTGCACTGTCCAAAACCGTTCTCGCAAAGTGGAGAGAAGAACTTGTACTCCAGCGTGAGACATTTCTAGATGTTTCTCCATGATCATCATGTGAACTAGCTGGTGTTTAGCTGGTAGCAGAATTGGAGTGAGGAATAATTCATCGTCCGGTCTCCTTATTAACCTTGTTTTTACTCGAAGTAATCCTCTTTCATCTTCAAACACGTTCATATTTTTGAAGGACTGCTCCTTTTCGGCGAGCATCTCTTGCGTAACGATCTTCAACAGTCTCCTTTCAGCTACTTGCAATTCTTCGACTTGGAGTTCCTTTGAAATACGTTTTTTGCCTTCTTTTGCTGTGTTGTGGATGAATCGTAGAATCCAGGCCGTCATCCTGACAACTTTTGAGTACTTGGAAAAGTATTTCAGATACCACTTTCCTTCTGGTTCCACAGAAACTAGTACAGTTGAAATTCCTTTCCTTTTCTCTTCATTTACCCTTTCTTCATCAGGCAAGGCATTGTCGAGAGGCCATTCCGAACTAGGAGATCTCAACCAATGAGGGCCCTCCCACCATTTCGACGTCAAGAGTTTGGAAGCAGAACAACCCCTAGAAGGTAGGTCAGCCGGGTTATTCACTCCACGTACATGATTCCAGCTATCAGGGTTAGACAACTGTTTAATTTCCTTCACTCGATTTGCTACAAAAGTTCCCCAGACTTCCTTCCTCTTGATCCAGCAGAGAGCTGTTGTAGAGTCTGTCCAATAATATGTTGAAAGCTCTGCTAATTCTAAACTTGCCTTTATGGAAAATGCAAGGCGAGCTCCAATTGAACAAGCTAGGAGTTCCAACCGCGAAATAGTCATTTTTTCAGCGGGGCTACACGAGACTTTGCTTGAAGAAGCGTTATATTTGTGTCCTTTCCATCTTCTGAACGAAGAAACACAACCGCAGCATATGCTACTGCACTTGCGTCGCAGAACGTATGAAGGCTCCAAGATTCCTGTGTCTTGCAGCGTGCCATTTGTCTGGGAATTTTAATATCAGGCAATACCTCAAGTTCTTGATGCCAAATTTCAAACTTCTTCCTCAAGTCATCCTCCATTTCTTCATCCCAGCTCATTTTCTTCCGCCAACTTTCCTGCAACAGCAACTTCGGTACTAGAGAGACAGGACATGTGAATCCTATAGGATCAAAGATTCTCTGAGCAGCCGCCAATACATTTCTTCTAGTGATCTTGTCGTCAATCTTCGACATGTCAATTTTCTCACAAGAAAGAACATCTTCTGTCTTGTTCCATCGAAGTCCTAATACCGAGGTTACCTCAGGAACTGACGAGTCACTCTCGGGAGAATTTAGACTTGTGTACTCCCAGTTACGAAGATCAAAATGTGCTCTGGCCAGCAATGTGGTAGATTCTTCTATAAACGTACTCAATTCTTTCTCATTATCCAAAGAGGTGATACAATTGTCTACATAGAAGGAATTTCTCAGTCTTTTTGCTGTCTCTTGGTAGTCTACGCTCTCTTTCAATTGAAGGTCATGAACTGCTTCCAGCAGAAATGGACTGCAATTCAGTCCAAATACGACTCGGCAATGTCGAAAAACCTTCAATTCACTATCCTTTGAATCCTTCCACCACAAGAAGCGCAAGAAATCACGGTCACTTTCCTGAACAGATATCTGCAGGAACGCCTTCTTAATATCGGAAATCACTCCTATCCTATTTTTTCGAAACATCAATAGAAGTGTGGGGATTTGTTGTAGCAAATTAGGACCCTTTTCGAGACACTCATTTAAAGAAGGAGTATCCTTCGATTTGCTGGATCCATCGAACACGGGTCTCACAGTGGTGGTAGAGTTTTCTTTGAAGATTCCCCGGTGTGGTAAATAATAACACAGGTCTTCCTTTTCTCCTTCTGGAACCTCATCAATTATGCCCTCATTCATCCATTCCTGAAACACATTTCCATATTCCTCAAACTTTCCTTCTTTGGTCAGTCTATTCGAAACTGAAATCAATCTCTTCTTCGCTATCTCCTTGTTGTTCCGTAAGTACTGTCGGCTCTCCAACCAAGGTAACGCAACTTCATATCGGCTATCCACATTAACCTTTACAGTCTCTTGGAAGTAACGACGTGCAGCTTCTTCCATCTCTTCTCTCGACTTGTTTTCCGTGGGGTCAGATATGCCTATAGTCTCCAAGTTCCAAAGGTCGGTTATAGAAGCAGATTGAATGAACAGGGTAGTTGAATACAAAGCCAGGGAACTACCCTCTTCGTCTTTCAATTTACCAGTCACGGTCCAGCCAAGCGTTGTCCTCACAGCAACCAATCCTGATTCAAGCTTATGGATTTCATTCAGCAAGAGACTCCTCGCAACATCAGCTCCTAGCAGGACTTCCACGTCGGATGGATTTGTTCCCACATCAGACAGCCATATCCTTTTTGCTTTCATTTCCTTCATCCAAGGTCCGAACTTCAACCTTGGAATCTTCCCACAGATTACCTTCTGGTCAATCAATTGCAACGTGGTATTAAAGGAACCATCACAACTGCTTACGTTCACATCATACAGGTGATGATCTTCTTAACGGGTCTCAGCGCCCCCAAACAACTTGTGGATCATCATCTCGGTCTTCAAAGGTTTATATCCCATTTCCTCAGCAGTCTTCCGTAAAATGTAGGATCTTTGTGATCCACTGTCTATTAGTGCTCGGACCATCTTCTCCTTTCCTTTATGTGTCAGTTTGATGCACAGCGTTTGTAGAAACACCTCCTTTGTGGCACTCTGAATGTTCATGGAGATATTGCTCTGCCTTTCCCTATCATCCTGTATTTTAGATTCAGGTTTCTCCTCTACCTTCTTTGTATTCAGTTTATGACACATGATCACAACGTGAGGACTAGTGCACAGTGGGCAACGAAGATGTGCCTTGCAATTTTTCACTCTGTGTCCTACCTTAAGACAAGCAAAACAACAGTTTTCTTTGGCCAGCTTGTTGCGCCTTTCCTCCAAACTCATTTGTTGAGCAAGGTGGCATTCCTTGCTCTCGTGGAATTTGCTACAAAACACACACTTTCTCTTCTTGCCTTCAAACTTGGCCGAAAACAAAGAATTCGCCGTTGGTAAATGTGTGTCGACATTTTTTCCTCTCACTCTCTCTTGTCTTTTCGTATCGGACAGACCAAAACCTGCCCGAGCAAAGGTTATCCTCTCTTCTCCCTCCACTTCACGTTTGAGGAAATTTAGAAGAGCCTCTAGCCTATCTTTCTGTTCACCAATCAACTCATCATTCGCTGATTGATTTCTGAGCCATGTCCTTAAAACATCTTCAGGTAAGCATGATTCCACGAGAGGGAACAACATGGACCCATACTTATCCCTTGTCACACCTATAGATTCTAGAGCTCTTAACTTGCTCTCTAATGTGTCATACAGTAGGCCTACAGCTATTCCTGATTTGCATATTAAGGCTTTCACGGCCCGGATTATTATATAAATAATTCATGCTTTTGGGCTAATGCCGTGTGTATTTTTAATTTAAACCATACGTTTCGGAGAAACCTTGCCTCCTTTTTCAATGAAAAAAAAAGGAGGCAAGGTTTCTCCGAAACGTATGGTTTAAATTAAAAATACACACGGCATTAGCCCAAAAGCATGAATTATTTATATAATATTCCTGATTTGTCATTGTTGTGCGACACATTCTGAATGACTAACCCAATCAGCTCCCTAACGTAGTACTCCGTCAGGAGATCTTCACGACCGAACCGATTCTTCATGCACTCTATAACCTTTGGATAGTTTTCAGCGGTAGCCGGGAAACTGTTCAGAAGTTCTCTGGCACGACTGTCAGGTTTGGTGCACTGAATCAGATATTGAAATTTATCTTCTGATTCTATGTCACTATCTTCATGGATTCTCTTAAACATGCTCCAGAATCCTAACCAATCTTTAACGTCCCCTCCGAACTTGGCTAGTTCCAACCTAGGAAGTTTCAAGTTTCTTTTAGCTGCAGCTGAAGCTTCAGAAATGTGTTCTCTAACCACACCAACATTCTCATTAGAGCAAATATTCGTCATCTTTAACCTTACTTCATCTAAATTATCTCTATAAGTCTCAACTGCCCCGTACTCACGGCTGTAGACATCATCCTCTTCTTCTAATGCTAGTTCCAGTATTTTTTCATCCAAAGGAGCAAGTTCAGCACTTAACCTCTCCAATTTCATCAGCATCTTCTGTGCCGATTCCAGGTCAACTATTTCGCTGGTTAAATGACGCATTACCTCAGTATACGTCTTTGTGTAGGACGCTCGAATTGGCTTACGTTGTTTCACAAGCTTTTCCATTGTCGTGTAGGCTAGGCTATACCAAGATTTTCACACACAAAGAAATCTTACGTATCTTGCCGTAACTTCTCGTAATTTACGTATTAAATCACGTCGGGGTCACCATATGTTTTGTTAAGGGACTAATTCACCGAATTAGTGTTAACCATTATGAATTTAACTCTTTATTTCACTACACAACTATACAACAGACATATTCAAACATAGTACAACGAACAACAACTGCCACAGTCTTTTGTCACAAAGTCCAAACACCACAAGATGGCCCTCCAGCCAGCGGCCGCCATTTAGGGTCCAAAAACGACTTAGACTCTTTTAATCAGTTCCATAACACGAACAATTGTGAATTCCAGCCTGATTAGAAAGGACGGCGTCCATTTACGGTTCGGCGAGAAAACTTCGGTAGTGTAGCACAGTGACTGTAGGAAGATCTACATAAAACGACCAAAACCTCCTGAAGCCCTGACAGAAGAAGAAGTTTTTCGACCGAAAAGACAATCAGGAGACTTTATGTTCGATTATAAAACTCAGTGTCTCTTTTGTGAAGAAAAAATAGACACGCTCATCCTGATCGCAATCCGTTCAGCAAAGTCGAGTACATTGAGTTTATTGACGCCCTCCGTGGAGAAGCTAAGAAGAGGAATGACGACTGGGGATGAAAATTTGAATTAAATTTGAGTGCCTTGACGGATTTGGTAGCCGCTGAAGGAAGATATCACCGGAAGTGCTGCGCGTATTTCAAACGGCCTGGCTCTTCTGTCCCAGGCAAAGCGGACAACAAAGGCAGAAAAGAAGATGCCCACAAAAAATCAGCATTTGATTTTTAGTGCCAAGAGCTAGAACAAGAATCTGCTGATTGCCAGGTTACACTAGCATCACTCATGGAAGTAATGGAAAAACATGAATCCGGGGAGATGTACACTGTAAAACATTTAAAATCTAAATTAAAGGAAAAGTATGGTGACTCCATAACATTTACGGAGCTACCCGGTGAACGCTGTATTGTGTGTTTTACGGGCTTTGCTCGTAGAATTCTGAATGACAGTTGGTACACTGCAAAAAGTGGTGACCCGAAAAAGAGAAACTTAGGATTATATCGCTTGCTGCAAAGCTGATTCGAAAAGACATTACATCTCGTGGGTAAGATGACACCGTCTACTCCTCAGTCCAAGAAATGGCTACAGGAAGCCAGGATTTCATTCCAGCAAGCCTTCAAGCATTCATTGAAGATCTTATTTGTGACACTGACAAGAAAATATCTGATCCGGCTCGTACGCGGATAGTTAAGTCGATCGGCCACTCAATCGTGTCAGCTGTGCGTCCTCGCTCATTTTTGTCTCCGATTCATGTCGGGTTAAGCGTCGCTCTTCATAGGCGTTACGGCTCCAGATCCCTCATTGACACTCTTCACAGCTTAGGCACCTGTGCATCTTACAAGGAAGCAATGAAATTTGAAGATTCGTTATCAAAGAGTGCGCCACCAATTATTGATCCTGAGGCATACCTCCAAGTGCTCTTTGACAACGCTGACCATAATGTAAACACTCTTAATGGGCACGGAACATTCCATGCAATGGGAGGTGTCTTATGCGTCACTCCAAAATCCGCTCTACACGCGGACTCTCCTGTTCCTCGGTCTCCAAGCACGGAAAGTGAAGATGTCAGGTCAACTCCCAAAGGATTTCTTCCTGTGATTCATTATTTTGATCCAGATTCCAATTGATACTCCAAGATAATTGCAAAGGATGTCTCCACTATGCAGCTTAATGAAAGCCACTTCCTTGGATCTCTTGTGGTCGTCGGGATTTTGGTCCGGAGCATCGCCTCGCCCTGGTTGGAGCGGTTACATGGAATCTGTTCATCACGAAGTGTCATACGCAGTGTCCTCTGTGACGCCACTCTCGTTCATCAATCTTGAGCCCACCAATCCATCCTGTATTTACACGGCTTTACTCTACGCAGCTGATCTCTGTCAGAAGCAAAACCAAGCCTATTGCATGGTGAGTTGAGCACTGTATAAAAATAAAATCATTGCATTTCCACACGGAAAACGAAAAAAGATAAAAAATATTTACCAAAACTTTTGGGTTGCGAAATATTTGCAGCTTCGAATTGCGTCTTATACAGTGTAGTAATACTCTTTCAATTTACAGGTGACGTTTGATCAGCAACTCTACTCCAAAGCTGTGCCGATGGTCCTTGCGGCACCTCCAGATAGCCCTCTGAAACGTATTGTCGTTAGACTTGGGGGTTTCCATTTACTGAAGTCTTTCCTTGGGTCCATTGCCTCCTTGATGACAGGAAGTGGCCTAGAGGAGTGTTTGAAGAGAGTTTACGCGAAGAAAACTGTTCAGCACATGCTATCTGGCGATGCATATGCGGGAGCAATTAGAGGACACTCCCTAGTCCATCTGGCGCTTCTCACCCTGCTGTTTGAATCTGACGTGGGGGATGATCTGAAAGAAAACCTGAAGATCCTCTTCACAGACCTTCTGAATGAGAAATCTCCGTGGATGAAGTGCAACCAAGCACTCACATTCAAGCTGCCTTCGCCGCAATTCAACGAACCATCGACGCTGTGTCTTCAGAAAGTCGCACTAGCAAGTTTTGGACTTTGTACGTTGAGTTCGTAAATTTGATCAAAACCTTCATCCGGGCAGAGCGAAGTGGAGATTGGAACCTGCATCTTGTCTCCATTCGTCAGATGTTGCCTTTTTCCACTCAGCTGGACACCTCAACTACGCTTAATCAGCGCAAGTCTATCTCCAGAAAATGGCAGACCTCCACACCAAGCTACCTCCTCAAGAATTCGAGAAATTCGTCCAGGCAGGATACTTTGCTATTCGACGATCGGACAACTTCTGGGCAGACATCTGGAGTGACCTGACCATTGAGCAGGTGGGTTGAGATTACGAAAGCAGTTAGTTTTGAAACTCAGCGATTCTTCTAGCCAATATACCATCTTTTTAGGAAGTTTTGAATTTCATAGTACTTAAACTACGTGTTCCCAATTCCAGGTACTCATGCGAGCTATGAAATCCACCGGAGGTTTGACACACGGGCGAGGATTATCGGAGTCCACTGTTTCCAAGTGGGTTCATTGCGCGCCAGCGTGTACAGCTATCATCGACGCTGTTGAAACCTTCACAGGAGTTCCATCGCAATCCTCCGACGAACACCAGAAGTGAGATCAGGCAGATGCCCAGGAAATGCAGGATTGGCTGAAGCTTCACAATCCCTTCAACAAGAGCACACCACTCCTATTACCATTGTCCATCGGATGAGTCGCCAGTAAAAATATCAACTGTGACGACGCGCAGGCTGTTGCCGCAGCTGCAATGAAGGCCATGATAGGGGTTCCCTTCAGCGATCTTCACTTAAAGAGAAAAGATTGTGTCGGATCACTCGCCGGTGGTGCACGTGGATTGGTCGTACGGGACAAAGTTGTCGATGTGAATCCAGAGCAACTATTCCACCGCATGCTGGTGATAATAATAATAATAATAATAATAATAATAATAATAATGGCAAATTACTTCGAGTCTCTCCTCAACTGCGAGGCTCCAGAATCAACATTTCAGTTCGAAGACAATCCGTACGTACACCCAGATTCCACCCCACCCACAAAAGAAGAAATTAATCAGATCATTCAGGCACTCAAAAACAACAAAGCACCAGGTGAGGACTCCATAGTTGCTGAATTATGGAAGCATGCTGGCGACAAGTCTGTCGATAAGTTAACTGAGATTATTCATGAGATTTGGGAAACGGAGGAACTCCCTAGCAACTGGACCTCAGCTCTACTTCACCCTCTTCATAAGAAGGGTGACCGAATGGATGTGAACAACTACCGTGGAATCTCTCTCCTTACAATAACATACAAGATCCTCTCAAAAGTCCTTCAAAATAGGGCAGAACAACAACTAGATTCCCAATTGGGAGAATATCAAGGAGGGTTCAGGAAAGGACGATCATGTGCTGAACAGATCATGAATCTTAAGTCTATTGTTTCATATCTAAAGCTTAGATCTAAAGATTTTGTGGTGACCTTCGTTGATTTCAAGAAGGCATACGACTCCATTGATCGATTCTCCCTATTTCAAATCCTGAAGGAACTGGGATTGGACAATAAAACAAGAAAAATCATTGAAAAGACCTTGACTAACATCACCTCCAGAGTGAAATTTAGGGGAGAAATTTCAGAAGCTTTTGAAATCAGAACCGGGGTAAGGCAGGGAGACGGATTATCACCTCTGCTTTTCAACTGCGCACTTGAGAAGGTCATCCGAGAATGGCGCAAAGAATTGAACAACATTGGGTTCGTAAATGGAGTCAGATTGGGCTACAAAAATCTGAATCTGTCGGTTGATTGCCTAGCCTTCGCAGATGACCTTGCAATTTTTTCAGATTCCCTTGGCACGGCAGCAGTGCAGATCAAGCAACTCAGCACTCAAGCTGCAAAAGCAGGCCTTAAGATCTCCTTTGAGAAAACCTTGTTTATTACTACTAACATTAAACAAGCACCCAAGGAGCTAGACATAGGAGAGGGACGCATTAAGCAAACTCAATCATTCAAATATCTAGGCGAGTGGATAGAACCCAACACATCCGAGAAGGCTGCTTTCGAATCGCGCATCAGAAAAATGGAAATGGCATATCATCTAACAAAGGGTATTTACAACAAGAAATCAATATCCCTAAATGCCAAGCTAAGACACTATCAAACTGTCATCCGCCCAGAGGCTCTATATGCTGCAGAATGCCTTGCAATGCATATGAAAGGACTTATGGAGAAACTAGAAGCTAAAGAAAGAAAGATTCTCAGGAAAATCTTGGGCCCTGTAAAAGAAAACGATGAATGCAGGAGACGGCACAACCACGAGCTCTACACATGTGTAGAAAAAATAACTGATGTGATGAGAAAAAGAAGAATTTCATTTTATGGCCACATTTCACGAATGAGCTCTGTAAGGTTGACAAACAGGATCTTTACATACTTTCTAGAGAAGAAACAAATGGGGCATGGTTCACTGAAGTTGACAGAGATTTGAAAGAAATTGGGATTACAAGTGATGATGTACTGGAACGTGTAAAATTTAAGGTGAAACTTACAACTCACCGGAGTTTCCTAGAGAAACCTAAGCTCAAAACAGGCAAGAAGTGGACAGAAGAAAGGAAGCAACAACATGGAGAATTCATGCGGCAGTACTGGGCGAATGTTAAAGCTCAAAGCAGAAACCAGTTGAAATAACGTGGCCCTTAGTTGGCCGTAACGCAAGAAGAAGAATGATATCGTATGGCCTCGGGTGCCGGGTGCAAGCTTTGTTATTTGACACCCAGAGGGTAGCTTGCATGTCGAATTTTGTTGTTCCTCGACTATGAAAGTCAAGGAGGTTAGATGTTAGATATCTAAGCTCCTTGAACACTATAGCGCTTTCTAGTAGAGAAATGAGGAACTTTGTGTTGGCGGAAACTACCGAGATTAATTTTGCCACTATGAACTCGGCCTACCGAATTCAAATGGATTCTTTGACATGCCAACATCGTATGACATGCGTATCGTATTTTTTCCGCCTTTCAAAAAAATCACTTGCCACGGCCAGGAGCGAACCTGCAATCTTGGGGTTAGTTGACCGACACGATATCCACTCACCCACCGTGGCAAGCTATGCTGGTGATCAAGCGAAACGACGAAGAGCTCGCCGACTATCTCACCTACGAGCTGCGCGAGCCACCAGCCCTTATTCGACGACTTTTCCTTAAGACAAGGCAACAAGTCTTCACTAATGACAGCGCTACCTGCCATAGACGGCAATAGAGCAGAGAATAATCCAAAAACAACCAGGTTCTGACTACTGGTTCGCGATTTATAAGCGTTTCAGGAAAATTCCAGGTTTCTCCAGATTTGCCCAGGATATTTCAGGTATCCCATCAGGCAGGCCGTGGGACTTTTAGGATTATCTTATTTAAAGGTACTTACAACTATTTTTTCATATCCGGACTTGTTATTCTAAATTTCCGGGTTAAACTCTAATTGTACTGGGGTAAAATTCAGACACGGCGAATGTATGTTGCTATGCGCTTACCGTACTGCGCAAATAATGCAATACAGAGCCTTGCGCTCTAACGACTGTAAGTAGGTTATATGTGTTGCGTACTTAGCAACGATGCAAGTAGTGCGTATATACGG
Organism: Meconema thalassinum; assembly: GCA_946902985.2. Lineage (NCBI taxonomy): Eukaryota > Metazoa > Arthropoda > Insecta > Orthoptera > Tettigoniidae > Meconema > Meconema thalassinum. Next base: position 171,834,550 of record OX336396.1, read on the forward strand.
AACCTCGTGCCCCACTGACGATCTGAATCCGGAGCCTTGTGCTCCGCTGGCAATAAGAATCAGAATGACTGTGGCGTGGTGATGCTTTCTGCCAGGCGTTCGCGCCCTTAACGCGGTGTAAACTTCTCTTCCAATGGCCTTGAAGCATTCGTGTCAACTGGGCAGGTAGGTCAATTAGGATGTTGCACCAAACTCGCGCGGACCATATGAAATTGTCCAGTCAGCTTGCAGCATTTTGTCGCCTGGGCAAGCGACTCTTAGAAACGGCGCTCAATGTTTCCCGCGTAATTTCACATGCCGCCGACCTGCCTGGCTTGGGTAACAGAATAAAACTGTTTTAACAATACTTCTGCCTTGTTACAACTATCATGTCTTGCCCGCTCTGCTTTTACAAACTATTAAATTTGCTCAAATGCCTCCCTAATATACTGTACATTATGTGCTCCTTATAATTAATTACGGTATAGGACATTCTGATGATTATGGCGATGACATGAATATGATAATGACCTTCCCTTGGTAAAATAAATGAATATAAAATATATCATTTTGACACAACACAATCTATACTGTATATATATAAAAATCAATGTTACGAGCAAGTATGTGGGTGGGTGTGTATGTCTCCTATGCATTCATATACCACTCATCCGATTGCGATGAAACTTGGGTGAGATGTTGAGTACACTCCAAGGAAGGTTTCTGCCTGAGTAAATCCATTTTACCATAGGTAGCGCACGAGTAGATTCAACAAATGAGCGACGATGCGCGAATCGCTTCTCCAAAGTCCCGTATGCGTTCATACACCATTCATCCGATTGCGATGAAACTTGGGTGAGATGTTGAGTACACTCCAGGGAAAGTATCTGGCTTAGTACATCCATTTTAAAATAGGTAGCGCACGAGTAGATTCAACAAATGATCGGCGATGCGCGAATCGCTTCTCCAAAGTCCCGTATGCGTTCGTACACCATTCGTCCGATTGCGATGAAACTTGGGTGAGATGTTGAGTACACTCCAGGGAAGGTTTTTGGCTTAGTAAATCCATTTTTCAATAGGTAGAACACGTGTAGAATCAGCAAATGAGCAACGACGCGCGAAGCGTTTCAACCAAGTTCCGTATGCGTTCATATACCATCCGATAGCAATGAAACTTGAGTGAGATGTTGTGTACACTCCGGAGAAGGTTTCTGGTTTAATAAATTCATTTTACAATAGGCAGCACTCGAGTAGATTCAACAAATGAGCGAAGACGCGCGAAGCGTTTCAAAAGAGTTCCGTATGCGTTCATATACCATTAGGACGGTAGCGATGAAACTTGGGTGAGATGTTGTGTACATTCCATAGAAGGTTTCTGGCTGAGAAAATCCATTTTACAACAGGTAGCGCACTTATAGATTCAACAAATGAGCAACGGCACGCGAATCGTTTCAACAAAGTTCCGCATGCGTTCATATACCATTCTTCCGATTGCGATGAAACTTTGGTGAGTCGTTGAGTTCCCTCCATGGAAGGTTTCAGGCTTAGTAAATCAAAGTTACAATATGTAGCGCACAAGTAGATACAACAATTGAGTGACGGCGCGCGAATCGCTTAAACAAAATCCAGTATGCGTCCATATGCCATTCATCCGATTGCGATGAAACATTCATGAGTTGTTGTGTACACGCCAGGGAAGGCTTTCAACTTAGTAAATCCATTTCACAATAGGTAGCGCACGAGTAGATGCAACAAATGAGTGTCGACGCGTGAAGAGCATCAACAAAATCCCGTATGCATCCATATACGATTCATCGATTGCGATCAAACTCTGACGAGTTGTTGTGTACACTTACGTGAAGGTTTCTAACTTAGTAAATTCATTTCACAGTAGGTAGCACACGAGTATATTCAACAAATGGGTGACACAGCATGAATCGTTTAAAAAAATCCCGTATGCGTTCATACGCGATTCATCCGATCGCGATCAAATTTTGGTGAGTTGTTGTGCACACTCTCGGGATGGTTATAGGCATAGTTAGTCCAATTTTCAATAGATAGCGTGCGAGTAGTTTAAACAAATGAATGTTGGCGATGCGTTCATATACCATTCATACGATTACCATCAAATTTTAGTGAGTTGTTATGCACACTCCCGGAAAAGTTATAGGCATAGAAAATCCAATTTACAATAGATAGCGCGCCAGTAGCTTCAACAAAATGGCGTGCGAGTCGTTTCAAAAAGTCCCACATGTGTTCATATATCATTCATCACATTGCGATGGAACTTGGGTGAGATGTTGCGTTCACTCCAGGGAAGGTTTCTGGCTTAGTAAATCCACTTTACAGTAAGTAGCGCACGAGTAGATTCAACAAATGAGTGATGACGCGTGAAGCGTTTCAACAAAGTCCCGTATGCGTTCATATACCATTCGTCCGATAGCGATGAAACATGGGTGAGATGTTATGTATACTCCAGGGAAGGTTTCTGGCTCAGTACATGCATCTTATAATAGGTAGCGCACGAGTAGATTCAACAAATGGGCGATGGCGCGCGAATCGCTTCAACAAATTTCCATATGCGTTCATATACCATTCATCCGATTGCGATGAAACTAGGGTGAGATATTGTGTACACGCCAGGGAAGGTGTCTGGCTTAGTAAATCCATTTTACAGTAGGTAGCGCATGAGTAGATTTAACAAATGAGCGATGACGTGCGAAGTGTTTCAACAAAGTCCCGTATGCGTTCATATACCATTCGTCCGATAGCAATTAAACTTGGGTGAGATGTTGTATACATTTCAGGAAAGGTTTCTGGCTTAGTAAATCCACTTTACATTACGCAGCGCATGAATAGATCCAACAAAAGGGCGAAGTCGCGCGAAGCGTTTCAACTAAGATCTATATGCGTGCATATACCATTCGTCCGATAGCGAGGAAACTTGGATGAGATGTTATGTATACTCCAGGGAGAGTTTGTTACTTAGTAAATCCATTTTACAATAGGTAGAGCACGAGTAGATTCAACAAATGGGTGACGACGCATGAAGTGTTTCAACCAAGTCCCATATGCGTTCATATACCATTCGTTCGATACCGATGAAACTAGAGTGAGATGATGTGTACACTCCAGGGAAGATTTATGGCTTAGTACATGCATTTTACAATAGGTAGCGCACGAGTGGATTCAACAAATGACTGACGGCACGCGAATCGATTAAACAAAATCCCGTATGCGTTCATATGCCATTCATCCTGTGACAATCATAGTAGCGCTTCGGTGGTGAGATCATGAACTATGCATATTTGAGTGCTAATCTGTGGAATCCATGGAGGAGGATCTAGCGGTAGAGGAAGTGGTTTATCTTAGAAAAGGCAAGAAGATGATATATATGAACACTGGATGTGAGAGGATAGTTAAATTTAGGGTGGAATTCAGAGACATTTCTTGAGGACACCTTGAGGAGACCTTGGGCTTGAGGAAGCCTTAAGGAAGCCATTTGCATTCAGAGAGCTTCCTTGAGGCTTCCTTGAGGAAGCCATTTGAAGGCTCCCTTGAGCCTTCCTTAAGGAGACCTCAAGCCTTCCTTAAGGAGACCTCAAGGCTTCCTTGAGCAGAAATACTATTCAGAGACATATCTTGAGGAAGCCTTGGGCTCAAGGACTCCTTCGCGACTGCGCACGACTTGCCGTGTGCTAAGGTAGGGGACAAGCTACCTTAAGGAATCCTTATCACAAGAAAAATGGCGTATTCTTGGCGGACGACGACTATCTTGATTATACTAAAGCATTATTTGAAGACGAATACGTACGAAGACGATATATAAGAGATTTCTAGAATCCATAGAAAATATTTTCTGAGCTGCCGTTTTTCAAAACATGTGACAAACGTGATTTTGCCTTTAGTTCAGTTTGAAAGCAGAAGATGACTTCCACTTTCTCCAATATTACAGATTTTAGTTATTAGTCTACGGTTTTATGCCACGATAAACTTTCAGGTATCGGTAATAGGGACATTCGAAATAAAACCAAATAGCGGTACGATAAGTACGGTGCCTAATTAAGGTACGGTAAAAGTCCCCATACTTTTGTTGGTTAGGTACGGTACTACAGTGTAGGTTAGTTTTTTTTAAGGGTAGCCTATTATTTGTTTATTTAAAGATATTAATATTTAACACCCACAATAATTCAGCTCCCGTCCGTTTGTATTTTCCACAGGAAAAGAGCCGTAATTTATATCATAGGCCTACCGGTACCGTATCGTATCAGACTGATATGTAGGCCTAGGTGTTTATTATTAATTAGGTTATACATAAGTTACATGATTAGCCTGTTAGCTTATTTTGATGCAAGACTTTCATACCTCCAGTATTGATACACGGCCCTAAATAACCTACAATACCGGTAATGTAAAGTAGCCTAATAGCCCTTAGGAATACGTACGCAAGAAACACGCATTAGATGACATCTCGTAATAATCCGGTTTCCTGGCCTCAATACTGGGTTAAAAGTGATTAGATACATACATGCACACTACTGATAGGTCTATAATACGCAATCTGCTGCACAAGGCTGATTACCAAGACCCTACAATTTTGCTTCTGACTGCCTTAATTGGAGACACATCCCAGACAATAAATGGAGAGTAACAGTCTTTGAATTTCCTGTGAAAAATGAGTGTCTTAATAGCCTAGGTGAAAGTCATGAAACAGGCTGTTACTATTTCATTCAGGACTTTGAACATCATGGTCATCAACCCCATGTACTTACCGGTAGGCTATGTGGATAATCTGTTTGATATCGAATGGGTTATTGTGTGTCTGTGTATTTGTAATTGATGATAAGAGTTAAGGAGAAGGTGGCTATGGTCTTATAGGAACCATGCCAGTAATTCCCTGGAATTGAATTGGAGAATCGCAGAAAACCACTTCTAAGATGGCTTACATGGGGATCGAACCCATCTCTTCTGTTCTTCCTCATAAGGCGCGAGTACCTTGTTTCAACCCACAGTCGAGAATTAGAAAGCCTTAGAAACTAGGTTCTGACCAAATACATACCCAAAGATGTTCCAATTCATCTATACATTAAAATAGTATAACAGATGTTTTAGGCTAATCCGAAGGCCATGTTTCATATACCATAGGTCAATGGATCAATAACCTGCTCGGGTCCAAGCTCTGTGAACTTGTGGGGTGAAGGGAAAGAGCAGGGAAGGGTCAGGCGAGAAGAGAAGGTTCTGTCAACAGCCCGCCGTGATATCTGGTATTCATTTCTATTCCAATACTGCTGACATAGGGCCGTAGCTCAAACCACTGTGGTATTACGAATGAGTGAGTGAGTCACCGACGAATGTATTTGGTACTGTACTATGCACAGACCGAGAAACCTCATCACTCGTCAACACCACATCTCATAGTCCGCGATGCACATTCATCTCAGGTTCACGCAGCTTAGACCCGAGCAGTAGTTCAATGGGATATTTTTCTGGGGAAGATGACTTCAGTGCTCCACCAAAAAAGCTAGCCTATTTTACAGACTAGTTACATAAAACTTCCAGTTGATAATATACATTATCTGAGAAAATGAATGGGGACTCATCTTCCTTACCACAAAAATATAACTTTCTGATAGATGACACAATAAAATTTTATTGACCATGTGTAGGCTATGCATACCAAAATGAAACCGTGTCATTAAACTCTGAATCGTACAAAAACAATACTGTAACTAGGCTCTCATCCTCTTTCTTTTTTTGACTGTATGTGGTGACCTTCGCGGAGTAAGCCTATCTAGCGCATGAAAGGCTGTCTTATATCCGAGCATTTGGCAAAGCAACTTCGAACGTACAGTATGTAAGAATCCTGAACTCTCAGGAAAAATATGATAGGAGGCAGAGGAAATTCTAACAAATGGGGGCATTCAACAAATCAGAAGGTGCAACGACTGTACCCACATACCTATCAAGAGCCACGGTGGACCAATGGCAGAAGTCCTTTTCTCTAAACATTGAGCTCATGATTCGAGAATATTCAAAACAGCTTCATCAAGTTAAGATTCAATGAATGTCCAAGTAGGTCTTAGGATTCTGGGGAGCATACATCAATTAGATGCTTAGGGGAAATGAACCTTTTAGAAATTCTATGTCTAAACGTACAAAAGTCAGGACGAAGCAAAAATAATACTTTGGGATACTAAACTTTAACTCACTACTCAAGTTTGGTGAGCACAAAGAACTGACGACGATGATGCAAGAACATAACATATCAATACAGGCATTGCAAGAAACACAATATCAGGACAACGATGTAATGGACACAAAAGAATATAGAATCTATAATGGAGTTAGGTAAAAATATGCCGGTGTTTAGCATGGCGTTTGCTGTAAATAAGAATGTTATCAGCTCAGTGGTTAACTTCTGTAGTGCTTCAGAGATTATCTCTTCTAACCGCAGCAGAAACGCACATGCACCCAGCAATGAGGACAACAGGCTCAATCCCGAATGTGTCGTTGTGTTGGCAGAATTGCCAGAATGCAACATAACCTGAGGTGGCCTCGTCTCTAGGCACGTTTTTATACAAGAGTGGCCGACTGAACTAATAATTTCATGATCCTTGGGCAGGACAGTCGCTGCCAGAGCCAGGATCCGATCCTGGATTTAACACTTATGGAAACGCCTTAATGTTACTACAGTGAAACCTCTCTAAAAGACCACCCCTCTTAAAGACCGATTTTTCTTGGAACCGATTTAAAACCTCATAAGGTCTATGTATTTGTTACCTCTATTTAAGGACCACCCCTCTCCCCGACCAAAGACCAGGCATTTTCTCAGTCTGACCTCTTTCAAAAGACCACTTCTCGTCTGCCTTCCCATTGGAGATGGTGATGATGTAAACAATAGTTCTGTTAGCACAGAACTGCATCAGCATAGAATGTCAATAGAGGAAGTGTTATGTTGTTTGAGTCTTCAGTCTTTTGACTGGTTTGATGCAGCTCTCCATGCCTTCATGTCCTGAGCTAATCGTTTCATCTCTCCATAGCTACCACACCCTACATCCGAGGCAATCTGTTTAACATATTCTAACCTTGGTCTACCCCTACAGTTCTTGTCCTCAACCCTTCCTTCCATAACTAAGCTTGCTATTCCTGGGTGTCCTACTAACCTATCTCTTCTCTTCATTAGCAGTCACCAGAAACATCTCTCCCCTCCCACTCATCTTAATACCTCTTCGTTTGTAACCCTATCTACCCATCTGATCATCATCATTCTCCTGTAACACCACATTTCAAATGCTTCAATTCTCCTCTTTTCTGCTGCACCAATAGTCCAAGTTTCACTTCCATAGAGTGTTATGTAACGTATAAAAATACAAAACACGGCTCTCCTAGAAGATTTTTCAAACCCAGAACAAATTAATGGACTTTCAAACTCACTAGAAAGTGAAATTGTTAAAAAAAGATGTGCTAATCTGAAACAGAGATCAAGTGGTGACTTTTTTAAATGACAGAGCTCAGAAAATAACTAATTGTAATTAATTTGTACTAAATGTGAACCAATGCAGATAAATTGTAATCAAGTATGTGTTCCAACTGTACTTTATTAATATGCAATATAATATTATTTTTATGCCTACCCCTGTTAAGAGACCACCCCTCTAAAAGACCAGTTTTCCATGGAACCGTCACTGGTCTCTTAATAGAGGTTTCACTGTATTATCTTATTGTTAGTTTCATTTATAGTAAGTTGTTTTCTTAATTAGGCATCTGTCTCAACCTATTTAAATAATCAATATTTAAATTTAACTTGTTTCAAGGAGCAGTTTTTCTCAATGTTCTGCCTCCTAACCAATAACCATCTGTAAGTTACATGAATAAAAAAATCTGTACCTCAATCTCGTTTTTCTATCAACATGCTACAAAAAAGGCTAGGGCCTTAATCAGTCACAGTGCAACAATGGCAAATCATCTTGGGATAAAAAATTAACTATTTGTGAGTAATCATCTTCCTATTCTGATTACTATTATTGTTTAAAGAGGTGGGACAGCAACGGGATGTGCCCCTATCTTTTTATTCTACCGTCTGAAGTTACATCGACAACAATAGCCTACAAGTTCAGCAGCTGTTTGCAATGTTCCATAGTTTACTTTTTATTTTAAATACATGATGCAAGGGTTCATTTTCATAGGTATTTATTCACATACTGTACTGTACAATTAATAAATACATTTCATTTGGGACAGGAAGTCTGCTGTTTCAGAATTAATTCCTGCTCCTTTAACTTGATATTATTTCCCTGACTTGCTTAACATGTAATTATTTTTCTTGCGCAAACAGGGTTTGTATCCGAAGACACCTTTCTCGTATGCTAGTTTTATCTTTAGAGCCACTGCATGAGGCTCTCAACTTTTCTTCATTGGAAATGGCTCTGAAACACATAAAACCTACATGTAACTCATTATGAACAAGGTCTGGAATTCCTTTGATAGTTCATGTAAACTATAGATTATATTAAATGGGCATTGTTATAAAGAAAACATTTTACTGTGATATAATTATAATTAATTTCATGGATATGTGGTGAAATCTTTATAGGAATGTGGTGTGATGAGTCTCCTTACTGTTGAAAGAGTTTGACCTCTTCACCGCCCTTACAAAAGTAATTTAAAGGTTGCACTCTATTTAAGTTTCTGGCAAGTACAATTTATGAGAATACTCTCAAGAGGTTCATTGAATAGATTTTTTTTGAAAATTCTCATTTCTCTAAAATACAAATCAGATAATATAATGCACAACACAGACTGCTTTGTGTGGAATTAAGCCATGAAAGGTAAAATTGTAATTACTTAATTTACAGGTAGAACTCAAATCGATTTCACTGGACAGGGAGTGGCCGTGGCCTATCAGGAAAAAAGGAAGCTTGTTGTTTTACGAGTCCACTAATTTTGTGATCATAAGCCATGTGACGTCCTTGTTATGTGGAATCCAAGCCACCACATTTCACCTCATCAGCCCCTAATTTTGAGGATGGTTACATTCCTTACCACTACCAACTACAGCATGATTCATGTAAAACTATTTTATTTGCATAGGAATACACCGAAATGTTTCATTTACGTCCTTATTTATTTTTATTTATCTTATGGCTTTTAGTGCCGGGAGTGTCCGAGGACATGTTTGGCTCGCCTGAGTCTGTAGCTGCTTCCAGGGGGACACCCTTATTAGGGTGAGCTACAAGTTCCGTTCAAATTCAAGTAGTTCCAACTTTCGCTACCAAATATAAACCAGATATCAATGATACCTAGTACTGGCCGCGGTGGCCGAGAGCGCTAACGCGCTATCTCGTGTCTCGCTGGCATCGGGAGAGCGTGGGTTCGAGTCCCACCTCGGTCGTCCTGAAAATGGTTTACGTGGTTTCCCATTTTCACCACCAGGCAAATGCCGGGACGGTTCCTTTCAATAGGTCCACGGCCGATTTCCTTCCAATATCCCTTCCCTGACCCGTCCTGAAAAGAAAAGTACATGGCCATTGGCTTTTTTATTAAAAAAAAAATGATACCTAGTGGCGAGCGTTGGAACTTTGATAGAGCATTCCGATGAAATCTAACCTAACAGTTTAGCTTTACACAAGTTTAGTCTGTCAAAGGATCTTTTACATGTCATAAATCTATGACATGGGACCGCCGGCTTTACTTCCCCTCCGAAGGTAGGCATACTGAAGGATTTTTAACGCTCTTAAAAAATCCGACGACTTCGGCCGGGTTTGAACCCGCTATCTTGGGCACAGCAGTTCAGCATGCTACCAACTACGCCACTGAAGCCGCTATTTACGTACTGACAACCTTCAACGGCACAGTCATCTGCCAGGTATTCTGGACATTTAGGAGGCTATAGCATGTTACTAGCATCCTCCATGTCAAAATAAACATGATCCCTCAGTATGCCTTCCTTCGGAGGGGAAGTAAAACCTGCGGTCTCATATCATAGATTTATGGCATGAAAAGAACCTTCCACTAACTACACTTGAGGGGGTGCGTGGCGCAGTCGGTCGAGTCGCTGAGCTTCTAACTGAAAGGGAGTGGGTTCGATCCCCACCCAGGTAGTGGATTTTAGAAACAAAACTACCACTATCGGAAACGCAAATAGCCCTGGGGTTCACTCAGCCTACACCAGAAATGAGTACCTGGGTAATTCCTGGGAACAAAGACAGCCGGGCATGGAGCTGATACACCCTCCCTCTGAGCCTTGACTGCAGGTGAAAGTTACCATACACATGAAAAGTAGCATTTTGACAGCCACGGCTAGTAGCGATGGTTGGTCCAAACTTCACCTGCATTCACATGTAAGTGTTCAGATACTTCTGTTCACATAATGTATAACCTACTGATATCTCGACAGGAGATGGCAGTTGGGTTTGAACAGCAGTTGTCTTCCCTCTCACTGCGTATCGCGCATTCCAAAAACATTAAGTTGGTCACTGTTTCTATTACTGTACCTGATACTGCTACATTATTGAAAGTAAACACAAAGACTTATAAGAATAGCCTATTGAAAGTAAGAAGGTAACAAATTATCATGCAGGAAGTAGCAGCAACTGACTGCCAACCGATATATTTAGGTTTGGAATAGTTGGGCTGCGCATGCGTACTGCAAGACCCCCTTACCCCGTCGCAGCGTGTTGAACTGCCATCTCCTGGCGTGATGACATAAGGCTACATGGCTCTCTGTTTTACAAATCCCAGACTCCATAGAAATGAGAATAATATCGGGTAGGAGAACATTGTTCTGCAAACTGTCTTAAAACTATCTCTCTGACAAACCTGTTGGACTTTCATCATTCGATGTACTGGTGCCAGCCTTATCTGGTTCTATGACCAGCTCGATGATAGGCTCTTCTTATATTGATGCTGCCTCTTCAACTTGCCTATCTTATGTGAACGTATCACTGTCCAGGGCAAACGGTATTTCGATATACACCTGCCCCAAGAGAGCATGCACCGCTGGGTCATGTTCTGTTTTTTCGTCACACAAATGCTTTTCTCGCTGTCCCAATTTTTTGTTTATTTGCTCAACCATTTTCTGAAAAGAAAATTCATTATGTTAAGGTAACATTCAAGAAAAAAACACCAATTAAAAATATCAGAAAGAAAGGATAAATATTATAACCATTAACATTAACTAGTAAAAGTAGAGTCAAGTTTATGGCACTGCTTTCATAAAGCAGTCATTTCATTACAAGAAACTGGCATGGTTCTATTTTTAATCAGAATTAGAAGTCCATTACAACTTTATTTACAATAGTTCCCTCTCCTTTAATGTTCATTATAATAAATAACTATGGTATCGTTATTATTCTTTGAATGTTATAGTTATGTTTCTTTGTGCAGTTCATGAGCTGAGAAGCTATAGTCTGCTACAATTTGTACAGTCTCATCACAATATTATGTGCATCTAGCAAATGTTGTGAGTAGGCCAAGTACCCTTGGTTTTCCGATGTGTGACAGTGAGCCTACCATCGTATGTACACTTATGCAGTACAATCTGCAATCTATCCGAGTAGGAAACATTTTAATTCAGAATCCCCCTTGCAAAATGGGTCTATTTTGTCCTAACCATGCTCATGCTCCACAAGTGGATATGCCTATGTAGTGGTTTTCTCTCCACAGTGATCCCCAATACTTTCCTCTGTACTGTACTCCTGTGTTGGCTAGCCCATAGTGGCAATTAAGTTGCTCATTACTGCCACTGTCCTTCGATGGCATAAATAGTCCACAGAATACCATGTTATACAATTGGGAGGCTCTCGATATGCCAGCATTCCTATTTCGGTACACTTATTACACACCTAATAAGACCGAAAATATCCAATGGAACATCGAACAATAAGCTGGCACCATTATGATATAGGCAGGGGGGAACATAGGAGTCACTGTGACAGTAATTTTCAGTGGATCTTTAGTCCTCACCTAACCTGTCACTTATCAGTAATTTTTGGACAATAGTTGTTTCGGCACCAATTTCAAATGTGTGTGTGTGTGTGTGTGTGTGTGGGGGGGGGGGGGGGGGGTAATAGTAAGATTAACTATCATGTTATGGTTTTAGTATCCACCAGACCTAACCAATCAACATTATTTAAACATTCTAAAACAATATTTATTCCATAGGCCTAAACATGTAAAACACCTGATCTACTGTACATGACGACATCAGACCCATATAAACAAAATGAGTGGCAAATTGCCTGGCATGTCTTTGAACTATGCAGCTATCAAGCTGAGAAGGTACCACGTTCTTGAATGGAGATAATCATACAATGAAACAAGATTTTCATAAAAAGTAACATACTTTCATAGTCTGTGTGCATTTCATTATATGATTTAAAACTTTGTGCATACCTCCGGATTTTGGTTGCTTATTGCGCGTAGGCCCTAATAGGTTATGGTACGGTAACCTTAAAAGTAGGCTACTACTTTACGTTTTTGCTACTCTTTAATTTATGTTCCTTTTAGTCAGTAGGCCCATTGGACGTATTGGTGCTTTAAAATAATCAACAGATGCGTCTTACTACAGAAATAATACGAAAATTGAGGAAATCTTACCTTGTGCTCAGGCACGCAATTAAACGCCTCCGTTATATTTTGACATGGTATCTTCTTTTTTCCACGGCAACTTCGTCCGTCTTCTTATTTTCAAGTATATTTTTATACTGGAGGACGATTTGCACAACAAAATGTATATCCTCTACACACCACAATTTCTGTATTACTCCACTCTACACTCCATGAGGTTTGAAATACCGGGCCGCGAAGATTGCTTCATAGCTTGTCTGGAAACAAAAGCTACACTGACCGTTGCCAAAAGTCTCAAAAAGTTACATTGAAATAAGTACGCTCTAATCACACATGTATCATATGTGACTAGCTGACAATCAATTATAATGTTTAACATATCAACGTTAATATCATGGAACATCAGATTATATTGTAAGACACGTCAGCTTTAATTCTTATTCGAATAACACTAGTGAAACTTTTCGTATGTGATTGGTACCAGTGAATCTTACTTTCGAGGAAGCCTTGAGGAAGCCTTGAGCATCCCTTGAGTAAGGAGACCTTAAGGAAATGACTCTGACGGCAAAATCAATCTCAAGGAGACCTTCAGATTGGAGGAAGCCTCAAGGCCTCCTTAGTCAAGGTCTCCTCAAGGTGTCCTCAAGAAATGTCTCTGAATTCCACCCTTATTATTGTAGGTTTGGAGATTATGATAGGTGTATGTGCTTGTATAAGTCATCATCTTCCTAGCATTAATCCCGCTTTATTGCAGGGTCTGCTTTTCTGCACTTTTTCTTCCATACTGCTCGATCTTGAGCGTCTCTAGTTGGGGCATTCACTAGTTGCATGTCCTCCCGCATAGTATCCAACCAGCGCTTTCTCGGTCGCCCTCGTGGTCGTCGGCCTTCTGGACTGATGTCAAGTGCAGTTCTCGCGACTGAAGAGTGATTGCTACGCAGTACATGGCCATACCAACGCAGACGGCTCTCCCGCATTTTTTCGTGGATTGGAGCCACACCAAATGTAGCTCGAACATTGTAATTCCTGATGTGGTCCAGTCTAGTAAGTCCCTGTGTCCAGCGAATCATCTTCATCTCCATGACATGTAGTTGTTGTTCATGTCTCTTCGTTACTGGCCAGCATTCAGTACCGTACAGTGCTACTGGTCGAACGATGGTTCTATAAATTTTCGACTTCAGATATAGTGGCACATTCCGGTCAAAAAGGACTCCAGTAACTTGGCGCCATTTCAGCCATGCAGCGTTGACTCTGTTTCGGACATCTGGGAGTGTTCGGCCATCTGAACAGATTAGCGTACCCAAGTATTTGAATGCAGATGATTTTCGGAGTTCAGTGCTGTTAATATTTGAAAGAAAAATAGCACAGTAGCGCCACCTGGTGAAATAGACATGTACAATAAAGAAGAGAAAAAAAAAAGACGAGTCAGTGCAAAGTCTGTGCGTGTTCGCGTGACATGTGACAAGCATCTCAAAAGATGATTTGTATTTTGTATTGTATTTCTCACTTGATAAATAAAGTTTTACATTAAAACTAACAGGTTATGGGCCCAGGCCACGTGTAAATGGTATTATCTCGTGAGTGGATCCGAAGCTGAGCGCCTGTGGAACACGTGCTGTATTTTTTGTGAGTAAGGATAACCTCAAAATGGCAGCCGGCAGTGACTACAAAGTTCAAGTGGATAAACTTGAAGGACCTGAAGACTGGGCAAAGTGGAAATGGCATGTGTTGATGGTTTTGCGGTCGTATGAACTGGAAAATATTGTTGATGGTTCGAAAAAGTGTCCTGTGTTGCCGGCAGATGCAACTGCGCAACAAAAAGCGGCATATAAGCAGTGGTTGAAAGAAGACGCGAAAGCGGCCAGTTTGCTAGCAGGTGCGCTAGGAAAATCTGTTGCCGAGCTCGTGTTGACGTGCACCAATGCCAGTGAAATTTGGACAAAATTGAGCGCACGGTTCGAACGAAGCAGTACGCAGCGACTGAACATGTTGATCGAGTCATTCTTCCGAGTGACACGTGACGACAAGGAGGACATCAGCACCCATGTCGCGAAGTTACAGAAGCTTTATCAGGATCTGAACGACGAACTACAAAAGCACAACGAAAACACGTTATCTGAAAGGATTTTGAACGGTCGAATTTTATCCACGCTGGGAAAAGAATATGATAATTTCAAGGATGTGTGGGACACGATTCCGACGGAAAATCAAACTGTGAACTTGTTGATTGAAAAATTGTGCACGATTGAACTGCGTGACCAAGGAAACGTGGAATCGACTGCGTTTGTGGTACGTAGTGCTCCCAAGAAGCATTCCCAGTATGGCAGTGGCAAAGGCAGTGCTGATGACAAGTCGAAGAAAAATGTTCAACGAGTAAAGCAGAAGTTTCCATGTTTCAAATGTAAGGAATTGGGCCATTGGGCAAGTGAATGTCCAGTGAAGAAGAAAGAGGGTGACACTAGAAACAAAAATAAGGAGAACAATGCTTCGTTTCTGACACATGCGATGAGTGCGTTAGACGGCGACTTTGTTCAAGCCGACGAGTGGTACTGCGACAGTGGCGCCACAAATCACATCACCGCGAACAAACAGTATTTTACAACATACGTCAGGTTTGCTGCTCCAGAGAAGATTTTGCTAGGAAAACGAGGTGTGAGCATGCTAGCTCACGGCAAAGGAACTGTAAACATTCAAGTGCGGCTGAACAACGCTTGGTTAAGTGCTGAGATGACTGAAGTTTTGTATGTTCCCGATGCAATGGCTCATCTGTTTTCTGTGAAAGCTGCTGCAAGGAAAGGTTTTTGTGCAAGACTTGACGACCTAACTGTTAGAATTGAAGACAAGGTTACTGGAAAGGCGATGATGGCTGGACGTGTGATTCATGGTCTGTATGTACTTGACATGCGCGTCGTGAAACCGGCGCAACCCATTCAAGTGAATTTAGCTACATCGTCGGACAAACTGCAGATCTACCATGAACGATTTGGTCATCAACACAAAGCGCATGTCAAGAATGTACTGAAGCAGATGAACATCAATGTAGACATGTGTAAAGAGGATTTCTGCGATGGATGTGCACTGGGAAAAATGCATCGACTGCCATTCAAGACACGAATGAATCGACCAACAGCCACCGGTGAACAAATCCACGCCGATGTGAATGGACCAATGTCTACTGAATCTCTTGGAAAGGCACGCTACTACGTATGTTTCAAGGATGATTTCAGCAAGTTTCGACGAGTTTTCTTTTTAAAGCACAAAAGTGAAGTGTACACCGTTCTGGAACAGTTCCTGAATGAAGCCAAAACAAATGGACACGTCGTGAAGCTGTTCAGGTGTGATGGAGGAAAAGAATTTGATAACAAGAAGGTTTCTGAACTACTAGCAAGCAGAGGCATAGAACAAAGCATTACTACGCCATACACACCACAACAAAACGGAGTTGCGGAACGTGAAAATCGGACGATTGTGGAGTGCGCAAAATCTATGCTGAATCCCAGCAAGTTAACGAAAAAACTTTGGGCTGAAGCCTGCAACACTGCGGTGTACCTCCTGAATCGCACTGGGAAGTCATCGATTGAAAACAAATCTCCCTATGAATTGTGGTATGGACGACCAGTGGGAAGTTTCAGTCATCTGAAGATCTTCGGAACAGAATGCTACGTGCATATCGACAAGAATTTTCGCTCAAAGTTCGACGACAAAGCTGTTTTTGGACATCTGGTTGGGTACGTGAACGACAGGGATGGATTTAGAGTCTGGATTCCAACTCAGGGAAAGGTTGTTCTAAGCCATGATGTGAAATTCAAACCTGAAGTTGTCTGCAATCTGCGCGCCAACGCCGGAAAGGTTGAAGTCACGCTTGAAGAACGTGTGGAGAGGAATCAGTCTAATTCATCGTCTGATGTAGGCCTACAGAGGAGGTCAGAGTCAGATGAGAACTTAAGCGAAATTGAAGATTTTGCTTCGGCATCCAGTTCCGGAGGAAGCGAAGATGAGGAAGAAGGAGAGACTGAAGAAAGAAGGAAAAGCAAACGTGAAAGTAAGAAGCCATCGTGGATGATCAGTGGAAATTACATGTACATGGCTGGACCATCTATCGCTGAAAAGAATCCTGACTCATACTCTGAAGTGCTGCAGTCTAGTGATAAAAATCAGTGGCTGAAAGCAATTAATGAAGAATTGGAGTCCTTAAAGGAAAATGATACCTGGAAATTGGTTGAGCGTCCAAATGGTACACGGGTCCTGAAAAATCGGTGGGTTCTTCGACAGAAGACAACGGACAGTGGAGAAGTTCGCTTCAAGGCACGATTGGTAGCCAAAGGCTATGCGCAACAGCAAGGAATCGATTATGAAGAAACATTCAGCCCTGTTGCACGGTATGATACCATTCGAGCTCTGTTGGCAGTAGCTGTTGAAAAGGAGATGAAACTTGGTCAATTTGATGTCAAGACGGCCTTCTTGAACGGCGAGCTTGAAGAAGATGTGTTCATGGAACAGCCAGAAGGTCATCAGGACGGTACTGGCCGAGTGTGTCATCTAAAGAGAAGCTTATATGGTTTAAAACAGGCTCCACGCTGCTGGAACAAGCGTTTCAAGAAATTCATGGAGAAAGCTGGATTCAAAAACAGCAAAGCTGATCCTTGTCTCTTTTACAGCAACAAAAATGGAAAGTGGTTGGCTGTTGTAATCTTTGTGGATGATGGTCTGGTAATTGGCAATGAAGAAGACATCGAGCAGTTCATGGAAAAACTTCAGCAGGAATTTCACACGACCAGAGGATCTCTCAACAATTTCCTGGGCATGAAGATACAAGAAAACCATGATGGATCAATTGCAATCAGTCAAGAGGATTACACGAGGAAAATCCTAGAAAAATTTGGGATGGCCGAGTCAAATGGAGTGTCTACCCCAGTTGGACGCGAAGAAAGTGAAGACGGAGAAAAGGTTTCGGCCAGGGTTCCTTATCGTGAGGCGGTGGGATCCTTGATGTACCTGACTACTGCTACTCGTCCAGATATCGCATTCGCGGTCAACAAAGCTGCTCGAGCCATGGAGAATCCTACAGTTCAAGACTGGAGTCAAGTGAAACGGATATTTCGATATTTAAAGAGCACAGTGAACCATGGAATCGTCTATAGGAAAGAGGACGTTTTGAAGGTCTACAGTGATGCTGACTACGCCGGTGACAAGAGGACGAGACGTTCAACGACGGGTGTCATTTCGATCTACAATCATGGAGCTGTATCGTGGAGAAGTCAGTTACAGAAGTCTGTGTCAACATCGACAACTGAAGCTGAAATTGTGTCTGCAAGTGAAGGAGCAAAGGAGTTGATTTGGCTGAAAAGACTGTTTTCTGAATTACTGGGAACTGCTGACAAACCTCCAACGCTTTACATCGACAATGCTGGTGCAGTTAAATTGGCTAAAAATCCGGAGTACCATCGAAAATCGAAGCATATTGAGGTACGTCATTTCTATGTGAGGGAAAGATTTTTGGACGGAGACCTTGAGCTGGAGCACATCGACGGGACCAATCAATTAGCTGATCTTCTAACTAAACCTCTGGAGAGGGTCAGATTCGAGATGCTGCGTGAGAGGATTGGCGTGCAGAAGATGACATCTTAGAGGCTGAAAAGTGTTCAATAGTTCAACTTGTTTATTTTTTATTTGTATTTGATTTTTCTTTGGAGGAAGTGTTAATATTTGAAAGAAAAATAGCACAGTAGCGCCACCTGGTGAAATAGACATGTACAATAAAGAAGAGAAAAAAAAAGACGAGTCAGTGCAAAGTCTGTGCGTGTTCGCGTGACATGTGACAAGCATCTCAAAAGATGATTTGTATTTTGTATTGTATTTCTCACTTGATAAATAAAGTTTTACATTAAAACTAACAAGTGCCATCAATGTGAATAGATCCTTCACTTGGTACTCCACACTCCATATACTCTGTCTTCCCAATATTAAGTCGTAGGCCATGGGTGTCTAGTGCAGTTTTCCAACATTGAACATGTTGTTCCAATTCTTGGCGAGACTTGCAGGCTACAATGATATCGTCAGCATAGAGCAAGGTCCAGGGATGTGGTTGCAGTAGTTCGGCTGCGATGGTGTCAAGACAGATGATGAACAGGAGCGGGGACAAAGCTGACCCCTGATGAACACCAACTCGGATGGGAAAAGTTGCGGGGTTTCCTGAAGCACATCGAACATAGCTGGTGACATTCCGATAAAGAAGCTGAACCCATTGAACATATGCTTCTGGTACCCCATGCTGTCGTAGTGCATACCATATTAGATCACGAGGTACCCTGTCGAAGGCCTTTTCAAGATCCAAGAAGGCTATATGGAGTGGTTTCCGATTTCCTAGGTGCCTTTCCATCAAAAGACGAGCGGCGTGAATAGCATCGATTGTCCCTGTACCTTTCATAAAACCATACTGGTTTGAGGCAATCTTGATTATGTCACGAAGGCGTGTATCCACGATACGCTCAAATATCTTCATAGTGTGGCAAAGCAGGCGAATCGGTCGATAATTTGAGCAGTTGTGCACATCTCCTTTACCTTTCCATATTGGTATTGTTACACTGCTGAGCCAAGTAAGAGGAGCTTCGTTTTCATTGATGATCTTGTTGAAGAGATCTGCTAGAAACTGAGCTGCTTGTGATCCAAGCATCTTCCACACCTCCGATGGGAGATCATCCGGTCCAGTTGCCTTTCCATTTTTCATTTTCTTCATAGCGGTCTCCACTTCGGCAACCGTGATGGCTGGTACTGGACCAAGTACAGGATCCACAGCTGGTAGTGGCGGATGCGGAAATTCTTCGTTGCTAATATTTTCGAAGTGCTGTTTCCATCGGTTAAGGATCTCATTAGGTTTCCGTAGAGGTTGTTGATTTTCATTCTTAATGATCATAACATGTCCAACATCTTGAGTGGAACGATGGCGATTCTTCGCTAGTCTGTAGATATTATTTGCTCCTTCTGGTGTGTTGAGCTCTTCGTACATGCTCTTGTAATGGTCTGCTTTAGCCTTTGCCACTTCTTGTTTTGCCACCGACTTCAATCTTCTATATTGCTGACGATCAAGATCCAGTCTCGATTGGGGCCAGGTCTTATACGCTAACTCCTTCATCCTGATGGCATCTTGGACATGAGAATTCCACCACCATATCTCTTTATTGATAAAACTGCGTCCAGGTTTTGATTTACCCATGATGTCAGTAGCACAAGTCGTAATATGTGTGGAGGCCTTTGCCCAGATTTCATCAACGTGTTGACCTTGTTCTGGCATAGATAAAGAACCTATAGATGTTTTCAGCTGGATGTGATGTTGTTTTAATTTCCACCATTTAATACGTTCCGATGTAGATTTAAGACTTTTCTTGCCGAGATCAAGGCGAATCCTAAAATTGAGGAGAAGCAGATGATGTTGGGGTGCAATAATGTCTGATGGTATGACTTTTACATCAGTGACAAACTTCAGATCACTCCTTCGTACCAGCCAATAATCAATCTGCGTATTTCTTCCACCACTACTGTAGGTAATGAGGTGCGATGGTCGCTTTTTGTAAAAGGTGTTAGTCACAGCTAAGTCTAAGGCCTCAGCAAATTCCAGGATTCTGTTTCCATCCTCATTTCGCTCTCCAAAGCCTTGTCCACCATGTACTCTCTCGAAACCATTTCTATTCCCTCCAACGTGGCCATTTAAGTCACCACCAATGAACAGGAGTTCTTCTTCAACAAACTGTAGGTAAGTTTCGAGGTTGTTCCAAAATTCATCCTTCTCATCATCCGTGCACCCAGTTTGTGGAGCATAACATGAAACCACACGTAAGGTTTTCGTACCAGTGTCGATCTTAATAGACATCAATCGGTCAGAAAGACCGTTTACTTCAGAGACATGATCTCTGAACTTTGTACTCACAGCTATAGCTACGCCATTCCTGCCTGATATCTTTCCGTGGTAGAATAATTTGTATCCTTCACCAATATCCTTGGATTTTGAGCCAGACCATTTGGTTTCCTGGATGCAGGCAATATCTACTTGTCGGTTCTTCAAGGTATCTGCAAGTTCTCGGCTTCGACTCGTAAGAGTACCAATGTTAATGGTTGCCATTCTGATTTGTTGGACTCGCTTCTTTAGCCCACCCCGTCCTTGAGTGGGGAGCCCTTGCACATTTCTCACACCATTCGGGCGATGATGATGCGCGTCGCCTACAGCGGGGAACGCCCTAGCAGTTTCATCCATAATATTTATTCTAGCCAGTGCATTGAGATACAACATAATTTGTTTTACCGACCGGCTTGTTGTTAAGCCTGCCATCGAACCCTCCTCCTTTCTCATCCCGGACTTGGGACCGGGCAATGGCGGAGTTATGTGCTTGTATAAGTGAACTGGAAGATTTAGTTACACTAAATGAACGTGTCTGGATTGTTTATCATTGCTGGTCCCGTAATGCTTCTAGTAGAGAAGATTGCTTTTAATAAAGAAAGATTTTAGAAATCATATCCTTTTACTGGAGCAAAACCAATATATTCTATATGATATTCATATTTCTCCTCAAACCGTAAGTAACATTCCCTGTAATTGATTGTATATTGCAGTAGATATCTAAACTTGCTTTCCTCACTGATGGTATCTTGGTTGGTATTCAGAAATACCCTACCCCTTGAGATTGTAGAGGACTTGTGTTTCTATTTCATTGAACAAGAGATTGATTACTCGTAGATTTAATTTGTATATGAGTTGGCGCCCACCCGGATTTTTCTTCTTATCCATAAAACTTTTTCAGGTGTTACTTTAATGGTGGGATTGGTTGTTGGTTCTTATATTTACCCTTTCAGTAATAATTTTAACAATCCTTTTAATAACAATAACTTAGGGGAACCATTAGTAAAAACATTTCAATCCGATTGCGATGAAACTTTGGTGAGTTATTGTGCATGCTCCAACGGATGTTTCTAATTTAGTTAATCCATTTTATGATAGTTTAGAGACAGTTAATGGGAATTGAAAAAAAAATATTGTTTATCCAAAAGCACTTCAAGAAACAACATTACAACGCCAACAGTTTCTTTGATTGGCATTGCAACGCATACCGGGTACAGCTTGTAATTAATAAAATAAGATACACAGCGATAAATAATAAATAAATAAATAAATAAATGATTACCGTATCTATAGTAAAGCGATCATTACTTTCGACTTGACGTTTCAGTGTTACCCTAGATTTATCTAGCGGTCAGAAGAAAAATCACTTTAACTAGACAATCACAGGCAGCCATTCAAATCGATATATCACGATAAACTGAGTTTCGTTCGCGATGTCGCGATTTAACGAACGAAACTCTAGCCTAGCACTGAAACGTCAAGTCGGAAGTAATGATGGCTTTACTATAACTGTAACTTATTAGAAATACGCTACAGTCTGTTAAGAGGGTAAAGCTCTTCGAGAATTCAAATGTAATTTCTACATGACATCACTGAGTTTACTTTGGAGTTCCTGATGCAGTATATTTTTATGTTTCCAGCTTCATTTGGAGGTATCGTGGGGCTGTTCTTGGGTTGTAGCCTTCTCAGCGCGGTGGAGTTCATCTACTTCTTCACCCTGAGGCCAGTTTTGGAGTATTCCTGCCGCAGAGCGTCTCAGATTGACAATACGAAGACCCGTAAACCTATTTCTCCTCCCTTTCAGTGGGTGCATTAACAGTCAGCAATGATCATCTTTCAGCTACTGCTGCTGTTGCTAGTGGCGAAACAACCCCACGCAAAACAAGGAGACTGTATTATACTGTGTCTACCATTCATGAAGCCGTGGATGGGTGCTCCGATATCCCTCTGAAATTCCACAGAATATAAAATTCACAGAGGACAGGAACATAATTTAATGTGTGAATCCGATGAACCAGAATCGGAGTTGAGAAACTGCACTGTCGGCTCATTGAGGGTTACGTGGATTTCTTTACATTGGTGTCGGTATTACACTGGGATATTATTTATCACAGATCCAAGGTTTTTTAATAACATTACTGTTTATTTACCTAAAATGCATATATTCTACTATACTCATCCGCGATTTAACAACATTTTCTTTAAAGTCCCATGTAGGAGTAATGATGATCTCTATTTAGTCCACTAAATTCACTTAACTAGCCACTATGTCATTATACAAAATAAATTAATTTAACTTAGTATAACATTGTCGTCTACTCCTCTATTTCTATCTTATAATTTAAGCATATTGGAGAAATGAATGTATTTTTTCGCTAAATGATAACCTTCTAAAAACCCATCACCTTTATTTGCTTAAACAATAACCTAATCGTCACTGTTAAAATGACTTAATTTTTTATGACAATCTAATCATCAACTTATAAACTTGTGTTCACTACTGTCAGCATTCGCGAAGGTACTAACTAGTTAACCTTTATTTATTTACTAGCAGAAGTACCCGTTCTTCGAACGGTGTTCGGTGTTAAAACCAGACATTATAATAATAATAATAATAATAATAATAATAATAATAATAATAATAATAATAATGTTATTGGTGTTACGTCCCTTTTAAGTACTGTTGCTTTTAAAGACGCACCAGACATTATCAATTGAGCTACTGTTGCAATGGTTAGCGGCTTGTCATTCCTTCATAAGTTTATCAAAACGAAGTTAGTTTTCTGGGAATATCACACACACTGTTAATTTAAGGGCCTTATAATGTGGTTTTCGGAGACCCTTTATAGACTCGCGAATTTTGTGTCTCACATTGAGAAGTGCAACATATGCTTTGGTCGTCCTTCTAGGATAATTTTTATATTTCGCCTATTTTAGCATGTATTTTGAGAAGTTTTTCCCTATATCCACCCTTCTACTGTATGAAATGTACGGTGAAGAGTTTTATAAATGATTGGTGTATTGACTCATGTTTACCATACCTAATTTTACGATGCACCAAGCATCCGAACATGAGTTATAGGCGTACATAAGGATACACAGAAAGACAGACAGACAGACAATACTATTGTCTACAACATATCACCCAGAAATCCAAATATGGGTATTTCTACCACACAGTATCAAAGAAAATCATCCTTGCGATGAACCCGTATGTCGACAAAAAATATATATATTAGTTGAAATGTGCTCTCAAACTAAATTCACCTAACGTGTAATTCCTGACAAGAAATAGAATTGAAAGCCTTGTAGATGAAACGCAATACACGTCACATAAAAACTAACCCTCTATGTTATGTTGGGTCCCCATATACAGGAAGACCTCTATCATAAATTATAAAAGCTTGTGGTGCATGAAAATTCAGGTTCTTTAGTCTCAAAAGGCCCAAATTCCTAAAAGCCGCAAAAAATGCTGATTCAATTCAGGATTTTTTGAAAATGATGTTGTTGTTTGGAGATATAATAGAGCATCTGTACTATATGTCGCACGTGAAAATTGCATGAAAAAATCCTAGGTTACCCCTTGACCCCCTTAATTGCATTGATGAATTATACAGTCTACGTTGGTTCCGTGATAACCTTATATTTGCAAACTTTCACAGAAATGTAATAAATGTAATAAATTGCTTCTTACTGAAATAGATGGAAAGTTGGATGCCACCCCTTGAGATAATGTTATCATAGTTACCGATTTGCATTCCTTCATTAGTTTGTTAAATTAAATTTAATTAGTTTTCTGGGAATGTTTCAGAAACTGTTGGTTTTAGAGCCTTATAATGTAGTTTTCGAGGACCCTCAAGTTTTATTTCTGGCACCGAGGGTCTTTGTCTCGTCGTTGTACGCCATAATATAATACTAATAATAATAATATAATATAGGGATAGGAATATATAGGACCTGCCATACCACACCCGCAGATGTAAATCGCGTGAAAAAATTCTAGACTACCCCTTGACCCCCTTAAGCGCATTTTACGTATTGATGAATTTTACGGCTTAATTTGGTTCCATAATAACCATCTAACCGTTTGCAAACTTTCACACTAATGTAATTAATGGAATTGTATTGCGTCTTACAGCAATAGATGGACCTCTGAGAATCTGTTGCCATGGTTATCGGCTTGCATTCGTTCATTAGTTTATTAAATTAAATTAGTTTTCTGTGAATATCTCAAAAACGGTTGGACGTAGGACCTTAAAATGTGCTTTTAGGGCCCCCGAGTTTTGTCTCTCACATTGAGGGGCTGAAAATGAGCTTTGTCTCGTCCTTCTACTCCTATTTCAGCATGTATTTTCATGGGGTATGCCCCCTTTTATGAGAGGTACAGAGAAGAGTTACATCAATGATTAGTGTCGTGCCTCTGATGGATATCTGTACCAAATTTTACTTTGATACACCCAGCCGTTCTCGAGTTATAAGGGAACAAACTTGTCCACAGACAATCAAACAAACAGACAGACCAAAACATTATTTTCGCGCGCATCTATCATAAAACAGTCTGAAACGTGTAAATAACTCAAATTTTCGTAGAAATTCAGAAAAAACAGACAAATTTTCTTTTTTATATATATGGTGTTGACCATGTTTTATTGCACAAATTTAGGTTTTACTCGCTAACCGTCGGAGATACGCGAAAAGTGATAAGAACCTTTTGGATAGAAAATTAAATGCTAAAGCTCGTGTATACCATCAAAAGTTTGCTATTTCTTAGCGTTCTCTTTTTATTTGAAATGGAAATATGAAATTTTGAAACCAAAGGGTGTAGTGACGTCACAAAAGTAGGTTTTACTCGCTAACCGT
This sequence comes from Meconema thalassinum, assembly GCA_946902985.2. NCBI lineage: Eukaryota > Metazoa > Arthropoda > Insecta > Orthoptera > Tettigoniidae > Meconema > Meconema thalassinum. The sequence continues at coordinate 171,859,847 of OX336396.1, forward strand.
TGGGGATACACGAAAAGTGATAAGGACCTTTCGGATAGGAAATTAAATTTCAAAGCTCATATGTGCCATCAAAAGTTTGCTATTTCCTACCGTTCTCTTTTTATTTGATATGGAAATATGAAATTTTGAAACCAAAGGGTGTAGTGACGTCACCAAAATGGTCGCCATTTCTTAATAGTGCAAAATATCGAAATTAAAAGTATCCTATATGTAAACCTGGTATTTCAGCTACATCCATGCAAAATTTCATTTAAATCGGACCAGTGGTTCTTGCGTTATTAGGTAACAGACAGACAGACAGACAGACAGACAGACACACACCATCTCATTTTTATATATTAGTATGATATATTTATTATTTATTTATTTATTTATTTATTTATTTATTTATTTATTTATTTATTTATTTATTTATTTATTTATTTATTTATTTATTTATTTACTAGTAATTCACTTTAGTTATCGTCCGAACATCGTTTGGAATTCACCACTACTGAAACGAAGGCTGAATATTTAACATTTACTACTATTAATTTACCGGTACTTCAATGTTGCTACTTTAAACGTAACTTACAATTCCTCCCTTTTTCAAGTGCGCGTATGTAGCGAATTTGTGTGTATTTAATTAAATTCATATAATTCCTAAATTCACTACTTAGCTTTCCACTAAACATTTATTACTTAACTTAGAGACGTGGCCAAAATTAATAGAATTAAAATAACATTTCTCACTTAATTAACTATTTGTAACCACAATTGGGAATATAACCTGTGTTTTAGTAAATTTATAGTTAGTTACTGAAGAGTAAAAAATTTCATTATTTTGAGCTACTCAATATTTTATGCAATTATTGTGGACCAGAGATATTATTTCTACTCCATTGTATTGTGAAAATTTATCACACTTCTGACTCTAAAATCAATAAAAATACTTACTAAGAAAACACTCAAAAATGTATAATTTTTCAGAAAGAAGCAAATGTATAATCTATATTTTAATAACTAAACGATGCTGACTTCATATAAATATTTAAAATCCAGTAACAGCATCGATGATTTTGAGCAATTTAGTGACACTTCCTAATTTAATTGTTTTCATTTATTTCCAACATTGTGGTTTGAAGGTACCTTAAATAATCCAAAGAAATCAGAAATGCATTTACTTTGGTTGGAAACTGAATAGTCAACAAGCTCCTTCAAATCCATTTCTCTGTCTGGAAAACTAATATAGCACATTATTCTAATACGGTAACTTCTGTACTTAAATGGAAAAGCTGCATTAATTTGGCATGAATTGAGGCATTACCCCTTGAGTGTTACAGACGTTCTTCTCGGCTTATTGTTTGTATATAATACATTAACAGCTCTGAACATGGAGACGGATGTCAGCTTGCTGTGTTACGTTTCACCTGTGGCTGTCTTCGATTGGTGGATTAGCTCCACACCACCTAGTCTGCTGTCCGCATGATGCGGCCCTAGAAAACTCCGTGGTGATGTGTGGTAGTTACCGTACTACGTCACTTTCTTCGAGACGTTTGCAACCTGGCTTTCTCCGCTAGTAGCCGCCCGGCTAGGGCTCTCTCCGTTCGTCAAGGACTACGCTACAGCTATGTGATTGGCAACATCTCGCCCAGCAAATTATAACTAGCCTACCTTTTAAAGTGTTCTTTTAACCTCGACGCTTTTGACAATCAGCAAGAACATGAACACCTGCAGCAAACACGAGTTAAGTAATTAATTATGAAGATTTGAACCAAACTTCGAAATTTATTAAGTTTGCAAACTCAACAGTGAAATAGAACAAAATTAAAACTAGCTTACGACGTGTTTATCAGGTCTGTGTATCGGACCACTCACCATTAGCTTTAAGTCAAAAGCTATACTTTGCATATTTTTTTCAAACCACTCAGCATTTATCTGGTAGAAAATATGGACATCAGCCTCCGTATCTAGCCAGTTGCCTCTTTTATTGCAACTCTAATCTTAATGTTTTAAGCGCTGAATAGTATTCTTTTTGTTCTTGTATTACTTTCAAAATAAACTGTAACACATTTAGGCAGAAAATGTGTACTGTGACTGGTTCCCTTGTATCCTTTCATGTTTTCATTTGTCATTAGTCATTACCAAATGTATTCTTCTGTTTAACCGTTAGGCTATCACTTCAACCTTTAACTCGAGCCTGGACTTGTCCTTGATCCGTCTGCCCTATTGTATTGCCTAAAAGGAAGGAAGCTTTCAGTTTTACGTGACCGTTAATAATGCGATCATGAGCCACGGTACCTCCTTTATACGTGGAATCCGAATCACAGGACATGGCATTTCACTTCGAAAATCGCACATGCATTGACCGGGAATCGAACCCGGCCCACCTTGGTGAGAGACCAACAGCTTGACCGCTGCGCTACCACGCCCCCTATTGTATTGCCTAACCAATACCAAAATGTATATCAGTGGCTTAAAACGAACTACATTATTTTTGGAAATTGTTATTGCAGTGATACGTGATAATTATTTATAAATATTTGGGATGTTGATCCCGCATCTGATATTTCAGCGTAGTCTTCGTAGATTAGTAAAAGAATTGCTTTCCATTCGGTCAACGCGTTAATGTGCCAAATTAAATTGGGCGGGGAATAACACGTGCAGTATCTACTAACACCTAATCTGAAAAAAAAATACATGCGTTAATTAAACACTTTTATACACTTTTTGAAAGAGAACATGTTTCGTTCGTCAGGCAAACATCATCAGATCTTTTACTTAAGACCTTCTTTTTTATGATTTGGTGGATATGTATTGCGCCCGATTGCGCATTTTCAATTTGGAGATCGATTGCAGCATGAGATTAATTGCTAAGAAGTCACACTGGAACAATACTGAGCACACCTGAGGGTGATGTCATCTCTTTGAGTACTTCAATTTGACTTGATTACCCTGCTAATTTAGTTTTGAGCATCCAGTATTTCTATTATATTTGGAAACATTTGGAATCATTTGGAAGCAATATTTTGCAATTTTTCGAATTAATTAATGTATTTGGTAAAGGTATAACATCGCGGATATGGGAAACGGATTTATTGAATCAGTACTTGACTCAATCTGTCACAGCTTGCTTCCGTCATCTACGACGTGACACACTTGATTTGTCAACCCTCATGGTAGGGAGACGTGCTTTATATCTGTGAAAGTATAAGAACGTGGAAGTGATAATCTACACCACAGATTCCCAAACTGGGCGAATTCACACAGTAGTGGGCGATTTTAGCACGCCAGTGGGCGAAACTGACAGAGTGTGAATTCGATGGGTGATTTGAAAAAAAAAGTGGTGGGCAAATAATTTAGTCTTTTATATATACAATATGAGCGAGAAAATTTTGCCTATAAAAACAAGGAATAAAATAAAATTGCAAACAAGTAATTTAATTATGTCAGATAATCTTGCCACGAAATCTAGAAATAGGTTAGAAAATGAAAAGCGAGGAGTTCTTAGAATATTTCTAACAAAAATGGCTCCTGACATAAACAAATTTATTGAAACTCATCAAATCCATCCCTCACATTAATTAGACATAGGTATTCATGTTGTTTAATTAATTAGATATAAAAAGTCATGTAGTTTAAATTTTAATTTTTCTTTAATTCATTTCATTAATTGTTATTCCTTTTTTAGACCTATTATTTGTAAATTTTTAATGTACATAATTATACCTAAATAAACATGATGTACCTATTACGAAAAATGTCCGTAAAATCCTCATTTCTCAACTTATATGTAGGTATTTGAATGTATGTGTTAGTAATTTTAATTTTTGTGCGTTTTTAGAAATGAGGTGGGCGAAAACAAATTATAAATCTCGAAAGTGGGTGATGGTCAGAAAATGTTTGGGAAACCCTGATCTACACGGTATCTTTTGTCAAAGTGTAACATTATTGTGCATCACTGCAAGCACAGTGCAGTGGGATCATAATTTAACCAGTTATTTGCATTTTGAGGCAATATTTGCCAAAGTTTCAATTTAGCACGTGGTGCATGAACTTAAGTAACATTGCGACCACATGGCCGCCTGTAGAACACGTTATTCGTGAGTATAAATGGACGTCCAGGCAAAATTGTTGTGAATCATTATTATTGGACAAATTGGCGAGAGAAACTGTTGAAAATCCGAATTTTACAACGTAAGATTAACACGATAATATACGATCACGTGGTGACATCGTGTGTAAAAAGTACAGTCTTTGGTGTTGGAAAATATCATCCTAATGATATTATTAAAGCCTGTTGCGGAGTGATATGTCAATTTTCTAATACCGCACATGTGTAACTGCTGAGAAACCAGTATCATTAAAACAAGTTAAAATTAAATCCAACGAGAATACGCTATCTTCATCATGATCGCACGTGGTAATCGAGCCAAGCCAACCTGTAAATGTATCCTTTTTCTCTGGAAGAGGTTGATATGGAGTAATCTAGTATGGATTGGGAGGGTGACGGGTGTTGGATAATGCTGGGGCATTAAATATGGCTAGGAGGGAGGCCATTACTCGCCAACATGACCCAGGCGAGGCTCGAACGAACGCTGGCAGAATGTAAGTGAGCATCGCTTCAACTAATATACTGTATAGGGTTGGATGTAAGAGTAGATTAGATTTAGATGGTCTTACTATACGCACATTTTTATAGGCAGGCATATTTTTCGTTTATTTTTATATTTACCGTTGGTCATACGTATCATTTCATGTTAAGCCTGGAGGATGGCTATTTTGTAAATATGTTTGCATATAATTCTTATTACGAGCCGAGTGAGTGGGTTCATCTTATTGTCAAGTTTAAACTGTAGGAGGCTATGACACAATAGTGAGAGCAGTGGAATGCTAACGTGTGTTTTTCAAGGCTGTGTGAGGGCCAACATTATTGATCGCTTTGGGAGCGCGCTAGATTTGTATCAGTATTTTGTATACAAATTGTAAAGGCTGTGAGCTGAGGAACTTGTTTTCTTGTGTCAGCTGCGAACCTGTTTATAACCACATGGCACGAGAGGAGAGGAGACTTTGTTTAGTTATTTATTTGATTGTGACTTCCCGACGAGTGTATGAGACAGAATGAAATTGAGTGTTTTGTATGCAAGATATCGCTGGTTCGAAGAAGGTCTCGACTTGGAAGTTTTCATAAAAGATTTGAGAACAGCATCCCATAGTGTATTAGACACTGAATAATTATTGAAGTTATTAATATTTTCGACTATTATCATGAAAGATTTCTGGTTCTGAATGAATGAACATTTAAAAAATTTGCGAATTTGAGTCCATGGATGGGACATTCTGTATAATTTAGGATCATGATATTGTGTTGTCTCGAGAAGAGGAGTTTTTCTGGGAGACGTTTTCGCTCGTGTTTTGGGGCAAGTATGTGGTTATGATACTATTCCAGCGGATTGTGTACTTTTGGCATGTCGACTGATGATTGGGGACTGACGAGTCCATGTTATTGTTATGGAACACAGGGTGTCCATGAACTTGGTGAACAGTGATTCACAGATGTTTTTGAGGTATTGAGCCCATTAGAGAAGGTTATCTGGGTACCATCCGCCGAAAGAAATGGTACTTCGAACGACCCCGTCCTTCGAACCCACAACCCGAGAGGATCGAGTGCATTTCTTTAAGGGCTGGCATAGCACGAGAAGCTTGATCCAGGGGACCTGGGTCATTTTGCACGGAAGACTTGTCATAGACGCCCAAAGAAATACAGCCGCAAACACAAAGCTAACAATAAAGAGATCCAGTCTTAAGTAAAATTTCGTGCATGATTTATTCATAAAAAAAGGCCCCTAAACTACTTCTGAGGGTTAAAATAGGCTAATCCGCTGATCTATAAGGTCACTAGAGGGCACGCATGCACGTCTCTTGACGATACAAAGCGAGCAGCAGCATGCATCAATCGTCCAACCAAGACCAAGACAGTGGGCCATTCAACATGCTTCCTGGTGTGGTTGAAGACTGTGGGGCACTGGCATACACTTTGCGCAAGTGCAGTCGTTCCTTCATGATGGTGTGCACACTTCCGACGCTCAATCCGACCACGGCGGCTATGGCGTTCACTGTCACTCGGTGGTCCTGGGTAATGAGTGCATGAATCAGCTGGACGTTGTCATCGGTAATGCAGGGGGTACCCCAGACCGGGCATCATCGGCTAACGACTCCCGTCCTTCCCTGAAGCGCTTGTGCCATGCCTTGACCCTTGCAAGGGACATGCAGTGTTTGCCGAACACTTGTGACATTCGGCGATGAAAGTCCGTTCCCCCTACTCCTTTCGCTGTCAGAAACCGAACAACACCTCTTTGCTCTTCGTTTGACACCTCCATGTCACTGTTTGCAATGTGACTGGCAGCGTTGGACGATTTATGCATGCTGCTGCTCGCTTTGTATAGTCACATGACGTGCACGCGAGCCCTCTAGCGACGGGCTGTGACCTTTCACGCTCTGTTCGGAACCGCACCTCGTTGCACATGCCACGATTAGCCGATGTCGTCACCGGTTTGCGCATTACAGCCTCCGGCTCGTTACTTTTTTGAACGCGCCTTATAATTACAATAATGAGTCAATCCCTAAAGTGAAGTTAAGTAACCCCCGTGAAGTCCTAATTACATAAAACAAAAGCAACAACTAAGCTAGGCGCGTGGTACGACAGAAAACTAACGCGAAGCAAAGTTACAAGCCAATGACTCGGTACAAGTTACATTTAACATCAAACAAAATAAATCCCTAGGTTAGGATGGTACTGCCCCCGGAAATTGAATTATATTGAGACCACGATGGCTGTATTGGCAAATATGAGTAAAGTTATGAATGTCATAGTTGTGACGTGGATACTCATGACGTAGGCACGGATGGCGCAGACTTGAGGCAAGCAGGCTGATTGAGCTGAGATTCTTGGTGACGTCATGATTTTGTTCGAGAAAGATCTTAGATTTACGACGCAGTCGCAGGAAACAAGGTATTGTGCTAAGGAAGAAGCTACGCTATTGGAGGAGAGACTCGAACCAATGAACGATAGTTTGGAAGGAAGACGGAGATTGCTGAAACTACGATATTTGATTACTTTTGGCATGCAGATTTGTGGAAATCTATTTTCAGTTATGGCATTGATTTGGAATTTTGAAGAAATTAATTTTGAGTTTTTGAAATTTGAAAATCCGTCAAGTATAGCCAAAGTTAAAACTTCCAGCAATGACGCAGCAACAGGCTATGGAAGGGATGGATACGCCCCTTAAGAAGTTGATAAAAGGTCGTGCACAGGAGAGAGGAGCTCTCAGAACTCATACTCAGATCTCATATGTCAGATCGCATATATATTTCTGGTGATATATAGTTATTTTCAAGTGATTCAGTGAAGTAAGTTGTCTTTAGCGTGGTTAAAGCCCGGCGCATCGAACGAACTCGGAGCAGTTCCATTTTACGCTGCTCGAAACTAGGTGAAGTTGAAACGCTCACATTAACGTTTCCACCAGTCAAGATATCAAGCGCTAACTTCAGCCTGTATTATAGTTCTATTGGGCAGTATAACATTGAGGTGTGTAGAAGATTTGAACAATTTCACAGTTATACTTCGAAAGATATTGGAACTTTAAGGCTGCCAACAAAAGTGATTTTCTCGCCACAGGAGAAACACTTTTAAAAATTCCACATTATACACTACGGCTGACACGTGGAGTGCAACAGTGATATTGGAGAATACGTTTGCTATTACAACGACACATTCGACTATGGAACATTATAATCTTGCAGTGCTTTCGATGATTATAACAGTAGTTGAGATGGAAGGCTAAGGCTTTAATGCAATTGGGACATATATCGTTGGAGTAAAGTAACAGCATGGAACTTCGTTAATCGTCTTTATACAAAAGCGAGCATGTAGTGAACATCCAACTACACTCATGCATCGTGAATCCATCGCTGAATTATACCAGATGACAGTGGAAATATTTTCATACTCCACAACTATGAATATTTCTGCGGAAATAACTACAATAAACTTCATGGCGAATTCCTGCAAGAACTTCAGAGAACTTTCAAGAGAGGCCAGGGTTGTCCCGGCGCACAAAGAAGAGTTTTGCCAGAAGGATGTTTTTCGTATCCACGGAGCAGTGCAATTTTCGGAGGAGGAAGCAGTTCGATTCTCCGAGGACGCTGATTCCAAATTCGAGGACGGAGCACATCTTCACGCTGGTGAAATGGAACCAACAGCAGTTTTCTTTGAAAACTTTCCTCTGGAACTTCAATCAACAGATAAGGTAGTCGTGAACGTTTCTTGTATTATTTGAGTCTTGTAGCGATATCTGAGCAACCATTCTTCCCATATTTTTGTCCTATCTTTTGCCCCATTTTCTTGATTGATATTTCTGTACTCAGTACACTTCGATGATTTATGCCTTTTTCTTCGATTTTTGAGACATTGCTATGTCATTGGCATACTTAATAATTTTGGATCAGTTGAGACTGATGATTTAGATTCTTTCAGTAATTTGCATATTTTTGTAGTCACGATTTGACTGTAAAGTTAACGATTTGCTATGGCAGATTTGAATTCAGACAGCGTGTCATTTTATTAAAGTAATTCTTTTCAGTAAATTACTTTGACCAATTTTCTGTCATCCTCAAGAAAGAAGAATGATTAAAAGATTTTAGAGCGTTAAAATCTATTACGATATCGACGATCTTTGAAATACTAGTCGTCTTATGAACATGATTGCAACATAGACATTTATCATTGCATTATAGACGATTTTATGAATTATGAAATTTGATTACAATTTATTGAATACACTATAGTAATGAACATTTGATAGGAGTTTTCCTCAATTATAGATTGGAACAATAATGTTTGCATTCCACAATCTAATTGTATTCTATTCGACTATTCATGCAGTTTAGATGAACTTTAATTGAATATAGTATTTTTATACTGCGTTACTTTGAAGATGTTAATCTCAATTTTGATAGACCAGGCAGGAGTGTCTAATCGTATTTGCTATTAAATTTATTTGTGATTGGCAAATTTTTACTTCATATCGATTCATGAATGAAACCCACGAAGGTTAAATAATAACAGTCATTATTACAATTGATGAATATAAGAATTTTTAAAGAGGAACAATGGATGTATAATCGTTAGTTCAGTGGACGTGTAAAAGTCGCTGTTGAGTAATGCCCTTGAATAATGAAGGAGGTTCCCACAATAACTAATGAAGTTGATGAATTTATAAGTGGAGGATTTTTGTGTGTAGTTTGGAAGATTTTTATGCCATATATATGAAGATATATGATGAATTTTGGGCCAATTGTTGTGCAATTTTGTGCGTTATAAGCGAAGTATTTTTCCGCTGAATATTGTTCTTGTTCTTTGAAAGGTTATTCATATGAAAATACTGTTAAAATTAACAAGAGTGTTAAATAATTTGAGATAAAGATTTTGAATGGAGGTTACCGTCACAAATATTAATAATTATTATTAAACCTTATTAAACCTGAATTTGACAGTTAAATATAACTAACCTTCATTGGTCGATTATATCATCACGATTTGAGTAATTATCAACCGGATAAACGTGTGGTTTAATGTATTTCTTGTATAAATAATATAAACAATATAATATTGTAAAATAATTTTGTAAATATCTTTGTTAAATAATTTGAAATGATAGTGATTAATAGAAGCGTGTATAAAATTTTCAATGGTCATTTGACATTGTTATAAACAATTTATTATTATTATAAATAATTAATGAACTTTTGTTATTAACATTTAGAGTTTTTTTTATATACTCTAAATAACGCTAGTTAAGCAAGTGGTTTAAACAATTAATCATGATTTGGGATTATTGGAGGAATCCACTGGTGTTTGAATGAAGCATGTAAGACATTTGCGTGACAATATTTCAGTTGAGATGTGAACATTTACGTGTTTGAAAAAGGAGAGCCGAGCTCTGAGGTAACACGCTTATGCTAGGGTAGAACGAACGGGAGTCCACTTTGACGGTGCAGGTGCATTGCAGCTGGCCCGGACAACTGTGTTACTGAGGCCAAGGACGTTCCATAATAGCCTTGTGGCTATAAATAAAATGTGAAGTATATAAACACGCAAAACAATTGATATATGTGTCTCATCCCAAATCCCGTTTCCATCCCCAGTGCATTATTATTTTACGTTGCTATGAGCTTGAGAAAGCTGAAACATTATATGTAGAGAATACAGGTCCTACAGGAGGACATGGTTATGTGGTCGATGGCTTCTGATTGCCACGTGGATTTTGTTGTTTCATTTTTGTTAAAATCATTCTTTTTGTGAAATAAATTGTTGTGCAGTTTAAAGTTTCTCGTCTCCGTTCTGGTTCATTTTAAATATTATTGGTGGAGGTTATTGTGTGGGCATACTTTTAAGTGATCCAGTTGACAACCCAGTCCCCGAGATAAATTTAAGAGGTAAGTAAAGGTAAGTATGAACCCCCGTATATTTTGGTGTGTTCCACAATAATTTCTTGTTAACTATTGTGCTCTAATCTCGATAGTATCTGTCAGTGCCATTTTCATTGATGTAGCTGTGCCGGTGCGTTTGTTTATTGGCAATCCGATTGAGGGGGCGGATATCTGACAGCCTACTATCCGGATATCGGGTACAGTACCACGTCTACATTTACGATTACATTTAATATCTGTCTAAATCCTGTCGTGAATAAAAATATTACGACGAGACGCGTCGTAACCAAAGACTTATTACAAAAGCTAAACGATAGTTGACCACAGACTATAAAAAACATAGCATAAAACACTCTTATGACTAACAGGGTACAATAGGGTGAATACACTAGGAAATAATCAATGAAAACATGACACAAGCCAGCCTTCGCGAACTGAGATACTGTTTGTTCTCAGTCGTCTTCTCATGCGTGTAAATTAGGTTGGCAATGCGCAATCATCACTGCGACTTCCAAACTTTGAATTCACGCGGGCCATAACTTACAAACTACTGGTCCCGGAGATTCATGTCGTCGAAAAAAAAAAGTGTCAGCTCATTTAAATTGTCATCTCCCACTGGAAATGATGCAGAATCACGGTGTCAAAATCAACAACAAGCAAATGGTCACAAATTTACTGGGCTGTAATTATTTAATTAATTAATCCGTCGATTTAGGATAATTATGCATGTGATTTATAATCAAGGTTTCCGTAATGTATTATATGGTTTAGTTTAGGACACCAGTCGTCGGCTGCATGTGATCTCACCTGAGATTCACTCGAAGAACGTGACTTCTAAAAGTCAACAACACAATGCTCTGAACTAAGAAACTGCCCAAGCAACAATTACACAGGTTAGCGCGTCTTACACCATTTGCACGCAAATATCATCGGTCATGTAGGTCGCAGCTCAAATTGACGCCGGAATAAACCAACAACGTAAGGGGACTTTAATCCGTCCTTCCTTACTACAACAATGTGTTCACAGACACAACAATAGCATTAGCTAGCCTGACATTATACAAAAACTGGGTCAACTAACATGTGTATTAAACCTTTATTACAGCTCGCTAGATGATTCACCTGCATCAGCTCAAATATAAAAGGAATTCGTATTAGCGAATATTCCCTCGCTTTTACAGTGGCAAAAACACATCAGATGTTCACAGCGCGAATAACTGTTTCCCCAAAGCATAGTTATGTAATTGATGACACTGACCTTCACATCCCATATGATTGTGACGTAAATTAGCAGTATAAAAAGTCAATAAAAGTCGTCTCCCACTGAATTCTGGGTAATAGCAGGTTCTATTGCTAGCACCTCGCGTGCCAAATACGCTCCACACAGCATTGAGTACGGCTTGGCTTCATTCATTTGTATCACAAAACTGTACATTTCATCAGACAGAAACACATGATAAAGTCCTGGTGTGTTCTGCAGATTGCGTTGAAATCGATGATCACTTTCCTAATAGTGTATATTACTGTGTGTTACCCTTTCAAATAATGTAGCGTTGCAAAAATGTCAAAGATGATTAAATAAAAGACTATACACTTCTGCAGCTTAACTGCATTGACGTGACAGATATGTCACTCATCCATTCATCAAAAATGTATTGTATACATGTATTTGATGAAATGGAATTAATAAAACCTATGTATCTATCTATCATTAAACACGTGTTTTATTTTGCATTGCTCGGCACATTCTTAAGCAAAATTAACAACATCCAACCTCTGCGATGCTGTTTTGAAATGATACGCTTGTAGATTTAGCCTCATGTCCCCACCAATCTTATTGGGCATGAGTTCGTTCCTCCCGGGAACTTATCGAGGTAAATAGTACTCACAAAAATGTCAACTAAAGAGTACAAAGAATGTTTCAGTATCTGTCGACTGAAAAACGATACGCTAATAACATATTCAAAATCAAAGAAGGGGCCTATAACATAGGGTGTTCCCAAAGTATATCAGAATTCTACATCTTCTGGTTTAAGATGTACTTTACATGACATAATTCAGCCTGCTCTTGGCTGGTCTATAATACACTGAAAGTATACATGTGAAATGTGCACCCCAGTATAGAACACGGTATGGGTGTCTAACGAAAGATTGTCCCAGTGCCAAAGAAAGAAAAACATATTCTAATCCTACCTGAGTGGTCTACTATCATAGTTTCGCCTAAAAATACTTCAAATTACATCTGCCTGGACAAACCTTGTACAATGATGAAGATACAGGACTCACGGTTACTATTCCATGTTGCTCACCTTCCAAACTTCACGTTAGAAGGGGTAATATGCCTCCATTTCTCCTGGCATATTTATAGATAAGACCAAGGGTCCTAATCTGTCCTCTTCTTCCTTCATCCCGTACTCGGTTTGTTCCTCAGGGTACTGGTCAAACATTCCCGTCATATCTGGGTTATTTCCTCGGGTCTCCCCTCATCATAAAGGAGGTACTCCATCAGGACGTTCACACGTAGACGGTAGAATACATTTATCACGTGGTACGTTCAATACTGCATGGTGGCAATTAATTTCACAGTTTCTCCAAATTTTACGTAGTACAAAATGCTCTCACTGGCTTTACACTATTGCAGGTGATTATAAAAATGGCTCTGGTTTCCTGCCACAGAATTTACGATACTCGTGGTATCTCTCACAGAATCTACACTTTCTTAAATCACTCAAAATCTTCGCAATCACTGTTGAATACGGGCGATGCGTAACATGGCCATGATTCGTTTCGTTAGTGGCATTCACCAGGCTATTATAATTTACAGTGGCCTGAATATTTCGTCTGATTTCAGACAACGTGTTCACGGTCCTCGTAGTATGTGAAAATGTGTTAATTTCACTCGAAATAACTTTTGTTTTGCAGAATATCGTTTCACCGGCCTGACACGGCCAAAATAAATACTGTTCGTTGTAGTAATGCGATGCACTCAGCACGATGGCTGTAGATAATTTCCTCCCACTTATGGGGTATTCACTAAAGCCTGTATTACACGACACTCGCTAGCATGGAAGCTGCTACCAGTACGGGTATACACGCTGGTAAAGCCGCGTCTAGCACCATGTGATTTCTACCTTCTATACTAGATTCTGCCTTCTATGACAGCCTTCATGGCAACTCAGTAACTGGTCCGGTGCTATTTTCGCTGGAAGATTCTATGGAGGGTTCAGCACCTGAGCCAATCTGCCCTTGCAGAGATCCTAGCGGTAGCATCTCCAAGTAATCTTGGTTAATCGTTTTCTCGAAGGCAGCGTATTTCATAAACACAGGATGTCACGTGCTTGGGCAAATGAGGTTATTTCTTCGCTTATTGAAAGGTACGAAAGTAATCCATGCATTTATAACACTAAACTGCCGGTGTATCATACAATAATTGCCATATCAATGCATTACTTCCACAAAAAAGAGTCGATTACTTCGCGTCGCAAATCCGATTTCGAAGGATATGATCGCATGCGGCTGGCATTTTACAAAGGAGAATTATATATTAATAAATACAATAACCAGTACCCTACATTCTTCCCTGCACTACAAATTAGGCGACTTAGCAAGGTCGATTTAACTTAACAGCTGTTCTTCCCATGTGGCAAAAATTACTTTTAGGGTTCGCTTTATCGTAGGCCTACATGTGGTCGGCCTAATTTAACTTTTCCCATTGCTGCTTCAAATCTGTGAAGCTCTGGTCTTTTAAGTTTATAATCAGGCACCTATTAAAAATTTTAAAATCTTTATACGGTAGTCAACTTGTAGGCTAAGCTACAGTCGTTGATGTATTGACTTCGACAGTATTAGGCTACCGGTATATCTTCCGAATTTAAATGTATCTACTTACTGAAGTATGTAAAGCAATGTACCGACACCACGCTTATTAGGCCTACATTTTTCTGAAAAATAATATTTTTTTCTTGGCAACTGGGAACCGAATTTCATTTTGAATCGGATAAGGTACTCCTATCGAATTGCTAGTTTGTAAGCATAAAGCTTCAAGTCTCATAAAATCTTCTGTTTCTTGCACTTTTCCCGCACATAATTATGTGCTTGGCGTCTAAAAATGCCTGCCCTTCAACAAGAGCCCGCCTAGAATTGCCATCAACATTCAACACAATCATTAGGCTATATGAAGTATATCACCCTTGTCGCGACCGACCTGCCTCCTACATTCGATTCAGTTCGCGAATATCAAGTAAATACAGAACGTGTCATATTATTATTCTGGGATAAAATTTGAACTGTTTAAATTCTAATAGTTATCACGAATAGTATCCGTCCATGGTTTTAAACAGTATTTAGAGAAAATAGATTTTTATGAGAGAAAACATGTTTACTATCGTCCTCGTAGATCATGTAGACAAAACTAAGTTACAATATTGTTGTACGACGTAAGGAGGATATAATAAAATAATTAAAAAGAAGTAAAATTTTTCGCCATTGGATAGACTTGAACCCGGGATCTCCGAAACAGCAAGCAGGCGCAATACCACTCGCACACTTTCGCAACATACGTTACTGTATTTTGTTACGCCTAATATTAGCGCGTATGGTTATATACCAATTATTACAGTTAGATCTTAAATATTGATTGGAATGCATCCATTCAGTACCAGGCATGTTTTCAAATGTACTAAAAGCACGTTTCACGACCGCTTTGCGTTAATAATGCGAATTGACTGTAAATGTTACCCCCAAACGACAACCGTCCTCCATGTTTTATTTCTTACTACTAGCGCACGAAATGCTAGCGTGTGATACACTTCAGCCATAAAAGCAGGTGTACGGGCGAGGATGAACAGAATCATACAAGATTTTATACCAGCGATTACAGCAGCTTCCTTGCCAGCAAGTGTCGTGTGATACGGGCCTTACGCCAAAACGTGGCCTTCGTCACTTTTACGGACTATGGACACAACGCGTGCAGTCACAGCGGACTGTCAAGACGGTGTGATGCAGCTGATCCCAAGGAAGTTGTTGTCATTAGGCGACTAATTACCTTCATCCCCGCATGTGACGAATGGTAAATTAAACAGAATTATATGTGGCATGTTCCTGAGATATGTGGTATCAAAATTGTATGTAAGATATCTCCATGAAGAAAATAAGCTGTCCTCGCCGAAGTCAAAATAGCGTAATAATCATGAGGAAGCTTCAGAGTGCGTTCTATAGAACTGAGCATGTGGAGTGAGTATGCTCTCAAAGAAATATTGAATACATGAGCGGATATGGGCTCAGTATTTTCTAGATGTTTCTCCCACACTTATAGCTACACTACACACGTTTAATGACCACTAAAAATACAATGATTAATTATAAATTAAAAATGAAAATAATAATGTGACAGGATTTTTGAAGTAAATCGAGAACTAAATAATTATGGAGTCTAACCTGATGAATGCAAAACTTAAATTTCTTTTCTGACCAATTTCTTAGAATTTGTGATCGTCAACGTTTATTTAAATACACTCTTGACTATTTCCGATTTTGAGACGATGATCATCTAATGACGGTATAATTTGAATACCCGGTCGTTATGATGATAAGCGACAGAAGACATGGTGGCCCATCACTGCAGTCGCCAACATAACTTTTTCCTCCTCATACTCATGACTTGCGTTGTCGCAGCCCCTAAACTTAAGAACCAACCAACCATACTCATGACCATTTCTTAGCAAACAGCAAGAAATTGGGTGGGCAGGAGCGCCACTTGTGTTACATTTAGGATGGTGTACTTATGATGTGACAATTGTGTTATAATAACTTTATTATTTTTTCTTATTGATTCAGTTAGGATACGAATGTGCATAGCTTTGTGTTTCTAACTTTTCTTTGGATAAACGCGTCTCGTTTATCATTAGTATGTTAACGCCACATAGGGGTAGCTCAGATTTAACGTAAATTTAAATGTTGGAGAGGATACCATCGTAGCTTAGCTATTCTTATTGTGTTGTTGATTAACGTACATCCTATCTTGCATTGTAAACAAGTAAATACCTTTCTTGCTTGTAGATTCATGCTTGTCATTATTATTATTATTATTGATTAAGTCCAGAAATCTGACGTCACAGGGAGAGGTGGTGGGGTTGGTTTAAACTCGTACTGCTCCCCTACTGCACAGTTTTTGTCCTAGAGGCTTGAAATTTATTTTGGGCGTAGAGGGGGTAGGGACCTTTTATTTACGTCAAACAAACTTTTTTGTAATCTTGTAAACTTGTTAGTTTCCAAAATATAAGAATTTCAAAACTTGAACTTTTATAAAAAAAACTCGAAAAATATTTTTTTAATAAAAAAATTAAGGACATAGAGACCATTCTTTTAAGCCTATAGAACACTTCTTAGAATGTTTGTTTTTTGAAAAATCGCCTACTTTCCCCAATTGAACTTTTTAATTTTTGCCCTACAGACCTGGAACTTGGTTTAAAGGTAGAGGGAGTAAGGACCATTGATTTATGTCAAACACACTTTTTTGTAACATTCCTAATTTTGGGAATATATCCCATTTTCAAAAAGTAATTTTGTTTTGTCCTAGAGACCTGGGACTAGGTATGGCAGTATAGGGGGTAAAGACCATTGATTTATGTCAAACAAGCTTTTTTATGAAAATCCTAATTTTGGAAATATAGCCCATTTTCAAAAAATAATTTTGTTTGTCCTAGAGACTTGAAGTTTGGTATGGAGGTAGAGAGAGCAAAGGCCATTCATTTATGTCAAACAAACATTTTTGTAACATTCCTTATTTTCGAAATATAGCTCCCATTTTCAAAATTTTATTTTGTTGTCCTAGAAATCTCAGACTAGGTTTACAGGTAGAGGGGATAAAGACTATTGATTTATGCCAAAACAAACTCTTTTGTGAAACTCCTAATTTTGGAAATATAGCCATTTTCCAAAAAAATAGTTTTGTTTTGTCATAGAGACCTGGGACTTGGTATGGCTGTAGAGGGGGCAAAGGCCATTCATTTATGTCTAACAAACATTTTTGTAAACTTTCTAATTTCGGAATTAGTACCCATTTTTGGAAATATGTTTTGAAAAAATTTGAAAAATTCACTCTTTTGGACTGAGTTAACATATGACTTTTTAGGATTTTTAGTTTAAACATATAGCCTACTTTCCAAATCAACTTTATAAGAAAAATTTTAAATTATATTATTTTGACTAGGCATGGGATAGAGGTAAGAGTAAGAGTTGAGAGTCAATCATAAACCATAGAGTACTTTGGATTTTTTGTAATTTTAGTGTGTTGTTGTTGCTTACAGACATGGTTGTAAGCATTATACTGCCATAAAAAGGGGTGAGATACTTTCCAAGACCAAATAAGCCAACAAGCAAGAGCAAATATGAGAGAGCTAATACAAAAGCAAAAAAAGCCAACAAAATCCAACAAAAAGCATACATAAAACCCACTAGAAAAAAGCCAATACAATAAAATTGCACTATTTAACTTGTAACATTATTTATACAAGATATATTTGTATTAAACGATAAAGCATACCCACCGTGCGTATTGTTAGTGGTATGAACAATTGCACACAATAATGGAAGCATGCTGGTAGTTGAGTGAGTTGTCATATTGACCGCTAGGTAGCATGCTGGTAGTTGAGTGGGTGTTGATATCGACCGCTGGGTTGCATGCCGGTCGTTTAGTTAGTGTTGATATAGAGCACTAGGTACCATGCTGGTTGTTCAGGTAGTTCTCATAGTCACCGCTAGATAGCAGCAACATACTTTGAGTGTCGCATTTGACAATCTGATAAAGTTTTACAGCGTGAAAATGTGCTTGTATATGCTGTGTATATAAATTTAATATACAATTAACCACTAAGTGTTTATAACTAGCATATATAGCCTTGTGTAGGGAATTTAGGGGTCCTTAGCAAGAAAGAGTGTCTAACCCACGAGTGTACAGCCTTTTGATATGCAGTAAGTACGTGATAACCTTGAGTAGGGTGTAAGAATATTTTCATTTGACTACGACCTTTTACAGTGTTCACATTGTGAAAGACTGTCTCACCGACAATTGTACAGCCTTGTCATGAGCAGTCAGCAGCTGTTACCCTTAACTAGGGTATATTAGACGACCCTGGGCAAGAATATCACCAATTGACTATTATATCTCACGGTGTTCACATTGTGAAAGACCGTCGAAACAACCATCGTACAGCCTTGCACTACACAGTAAACAGCTGTTTGGCAGAAAACAACATCCATAATGGAAGAAACCATTCCTAACTCTATGTGCAAAAAGTGTGGAAAAAAATTTCTTCGAGACTATCATAGGAAGCGACATGAAGTATCGTGTGGTGAATTCCATGAGTGCAAGACCTGTGGTAGTGCATTCAACAATGTGTACAGCGGACGTCGGCATGAAGAATGTTGTAATGTTGTGTCAGCAGCTAAAAGACAAAAAGCGGAGCCTAGAAAACATTACCTACTTTCAATGGTCCCAGACAAAAAAATGACTTATTGAATATGATACATCTTTTGAAGGTCGACTTAAATCCTATATCATACATTGGGTTACGTGTAAGGATTTAAATTCATACCTTAAAGAGTCTAACCAGCAAATAATACAAGCTATGCAGAAAGAACTAGCAAAACACAAGTCAATAAAAGTTATTCTTGTGGCTGAGTGTAGATTTATTCATACGTCCACCAACGAAATCACAGATCGGGCTCTTGAAACCCGAAATCAGGCCCTATTTTTGGAAACAGACTTAAGTAGTTTCTTGGAAACACAATTTACAAAGTTAACTACTGAAATGGAAGAATCTGAGCTAAAAGGCAGTAATTGGGCTTTGTTAGCAGTGGAAGGAGTACGATTGAAAATAAAATAAATAAGTATAATCCCTTGTGTGGTAGCACATATATTCCATTACCAGCAGCTATAAAAACAAGAAAAGCCTGCATTAATCCTGAAAACTTGAAAGATGAAAAGTGTTTTATGTATGCCATTTTAGCAAAACTGGTTTAAAAGGATGCTGAACGCATTAGTAAATACAAGGACCTGGAAAACAAGTATGATTTTCAGTAATGTCGTTTCCTACATCACTAGCTGACATTCCCAAATTTGGACTGGACCAAGACAACAAACTGTTCCCTCTAAAGGTTGTGGATCAAGATATACAAGACCACCGTGACCTCCTTTTGCTAAGTTCTTCATCTGGCCAGAACCATTACGTCTTTATCAACGATTTTGATAAATTAGTAAGACATCAGAATACCCGCCATGGACATAAGATATATACGTGTTAACGGTGTTTTACTCACTTCGATAATCAATATGGGCAACAAGGAATGGAAAAATTAAAAGAACATAGAGCTTTGTGTGTCCAGCATGACATTGCTACGGTTGAAATGCCTATTAAAAACTCAATTGTTAAATTCTTAAATGTGGAAAGATGCTTAGAATACCTTACGTTATCTATGCTGATTTTGAAAGTATACTGTTACCATATCAAACATGTCTAGCTAATCCTGAGGCAAGTTATACAGTGCCATACCAGATTCATGTTCCTATGAGCTTTGGTATATACGTTAAACCATCACCAGATGTGGAACACATAAAGACAAACCTTCCGAGCCAACCTGTTATTTATCGTGGACCTGATGCTGCAGAAAAGTTTATGGACTGTTTGATCTCAATAGCTAATGAAATTGATCGCCTTTAGAGCTTAAATGTTCCAAAGGCTTGAACTGAGGATCAAGAAGCAGAGTTCCAATCTTCTGAAACCTGTTATTTGTGTCATAAACCATTTACCAAAGAGGACTGGAAAGTTCGAGACCTTTGCCATATTACAGGGGAATACCGTGGAAGTGCTAATAATAACTGTAATTTGAGGTGTAAAACACTTAATCGCGTTCCTGTATTTCTACATAATATGAGTGGCAACGACGCAAATTCCATTGTAAAGCAATTGGGATGTACTACTGAGAGAGTGGATGTTATCGCTAACTCCAAAGAAAAGTACACTTCCTTTACCAAATATGTAGGAAATGTTGAGCTTCTATTTGTGGACACGTTTCGGTTAAAGCCGAGTAGTTTGGAAAACTTAGTTTCCAACTTAGAGTCATATCCTGAAACAGACAAGTACTTTGGAAAAGAAAATGCCACGCTCATGACTCGGAAAGGGGTATTTTGTTGTGATTGCATTGATTCATGGGAAAAGTTAAGTGAAACGTGTTTACCTCCAAAAGAGGCATTCTTTTACAAATTATGTCAAGAAAATGTTAGCAAAGAAGACTATGAACAAGCCAAAAATGTATAGAATCAGTTGAAAATTAAAACTCTAGGGGAATATAGTTACCTCTACCTAACTTCAAATGTACTTCTTCCCGCAGACAGCTTTGAAACGTTTAGAAACAAAACACTAGAAACACACCGAGTGGATGCAGCACACTTCTTTACTTCACCTGGTCCATGTTTTGAGGCAATGCTCCTTTACACTGGCATTGAACTGGAATTGCTACATGATTACGATCCGATTCATTTAATCGAGTCTGGAATACGTGGAGGCATATGCCAGGTGTCACATCGGTATGCTGAAGCTAACAATAAGTACATGGAAACCTATGATTTTGAGAAACCATCACAGTTTATTACCTATGATGATGCCAACAACCAATATGGGTGGGCTATATGTCACTCTCATCCTTACGGTGGATTTCAATGGGTCTCTCCAGATACTGTTGATCTACAAAAACTAAAGAAAGACGACCCTGTGGGATACATTCTAGACGTTAATGTTGATTACCCATCTGACCTTCATGATCTACACAATGATTTACCTTTCCTATCAGAGTGTACACAACCTAAGGATTCGTCTCAGAAAAAACTAATTCCTCATCTTGGAATTCGAAGGCGATACGTTGTTCACTACATGGCACTTAAACAGGCTCTAGATCATGGACTAAAATTGGTAAAAATTCATCGTGTGTTTAAGTTTAAGCAAAGACCAAGGCTAAAGGCATACGTTGATTTTAATAACAACCTTCGAAAACAAGCCAAAACTGATTTTGAAAAAAATCTGTACAAATTATTCAACAATGCCATTTTTGGAAAAACAATGGAAAAATTCATAAAAGAATAGACATACTCTGCCCAAATCCAGTTGTCCAGATTTGAGAGCACATGCTCATATGCTAAGTTCCGAGCGGAGGATTTGAATAGCGCGCTCCGAATGTTCTAAGAAGGAATTCGAAGCTTTATGCAGCCTACAGAACGGCAAGTGACGTAGAAGGTTGTCACAAGCGAGGCAATATTTTGGATAAAATATATCCCGATTGATTGGAAACCATATTACTGGCACGGAAAAGGGAAGAAGAATTTGCTATATTTGAAGAAAATCGAACCAGCGGAAGCCGAGATATGAGAAGTTTTAGGGTTGGGGACATATCTCGCAGTGACGTCAGTAGTCCGCCTGGAGAGTATAAAACGGGCGACGACCAAAGCACATTATGTTAGTTCATCACAGCGCTCAGTCGCTAGTTCATCGTATGTTAATTCATCGCAGCGCCCAGTCGCTGATACATCGTACGTAACTTTGCCACAGCGCTCAGTCGCTAGTTAATCACAGTTACTTCGTGAAGCACATGGTTGCTATATTCAACGTTATACTTAGAAATAGCACATGGTTGCTAGGACTTAGTGCGTTTCAACAAAACAGTACATGGTTACTAGAACTTCAAAAAGTGTTGGAAATTATTTCAGTGAACTTAGGATTTTTCGTCAGTTATCACTCAGGTGAGAGACATTTTGTGGCAGAAACATTGGTAAATATAAAACTGCTCACGGACATATGATAGGCTTAGTCTATAAAATTTCCACAGTCCACAAATATTATTATTGGATTATTTTTATATCCAATTGCCAGAAGCAAGCTTTTGTCTTGGTAACTAAATGACCAACCAAAATTATATGTCAGTACTTTTTCAAATACCTTTCTTGCACGGTTCAGTTCAGGGACTTGAACATCAGAACTGAATAAGATTGTCAGTCTATTAAACTGTACTGAATGCATCACTGTTGGGTTTTCTTACATCTGGTATTTTTCATCATGGATCAATTAGATCTTACCCCTGTCAAGAATTTAACTACAGCTGTTAAAGCAGCCAATGCGAACAGTTTTCATCAAGATTATCAGGCAACGAATATGATAACCGCTATGTCTTGGTAGACAAATTGCGGGTATACAATGGAGGCCGATACAAGAATTTAAGTGCGTGTCCAAATGGGGACTAAAGACTGGAATGGTCTGGTTTTAACCAGATTATCTTCGACATCAAGATCTACAAGAATGTAAGCTACAATTTGCATTATATTTTTATGCGTAGTTAGCTGGAATTCTCATTTTTCTACAGTCTTATCAACACAATATTTTTCTTTGATAATTTGCTATTGCAAATATTTATGCGAGGCATGGGAAGCCTTGTTCTGAATATTTTCTACATTCAGACATGAAGATTCAATGATTTGACTCAATGGACGAGCATCACGAGCATTTTATTTGATTTTTGTGTTTTTTTCTAATCGCGGTCATCAGCCTTCGTAACTGTAAATTTAAAAATAAATTTAAGTTGAGGAATGGATATTTTTTCCATATTTAATAAATCGAGTTTGATCTTTCTCGAATAGTTTATTGAAAGTTAAATCCAGTTGTGGAATTAATAATAATATTGATGATGATTTAGTAATAATAATAATAATTTTCAATTTTTCTGAGATGATAATAATAATTATGATTTATATTTTCCAATAATCATATCATGTAGTGTGAATTTATAAAGTGGATATTTAAAACAGTTTGCTATATCGGATACTTGTTTTTCCGAAGGTTAGTGGTTAAACGCACGCCCACATTCTACTAACAGCGTAATTCATTGGAAGCATTTTACACTTGCATTATGCAGTCAAATCATGTAGAAGACACGGAAAGTGATGATACGGGAAACAAATAGAATGTATGGAATAGGGTTTTACTAGAGTTTATATACGGTAAATATAAATCATTTGGGTAACGTCTTTTGAGAGAACGTTTGACCAGAAATAGACACGATGTGAAATTATTAATGTTTAATATGATGGTAAAATTACAGTAAACTCATTTGAAGGAGCTTACTAGCTTCTAAATCTTCCAGTTTGGATAACAAGCAATGGCTTGATTATTATGTATAATTTGGGAAGAAATTATTGTGTGTGGAAATAGTTAAATGTGCCATTCTGATTGTGCAATTAAGTCGCAGGAATGATGTTGTTGTTAAATGAAGCATCAACCATTGTGAAGGTTGGATGACTTTGATAATTATGTTGAGAATTGAAAATATTGTTACAAGCCACACTTTCGACGAATTTATAACCGAGGGTTATTTTATGAAGCCATCATAGTTAATTCACAGTTGATTCTCGTGTTCTATAAATTTTTCATAGTTCTTGTTGACCCAAATTTTGTTATTAACATTAAACTTTCATTGAGGAGACTTTACCGTTGTCGAATGCTTATTATGATCATGTGATTTTTGACACATTTAAATAGAATGGGCCGATGCTATAAATAAATTAATACTGTCATTTCATGAACAGCCACTACCATTTAAAGGATATTTGTGATCCTATTAAAAATATAAATATTATGTAAAATAATGAATTGATTAACATTTTCATATTCTGTCAAAGAATTGCAACTTTTGATAATAGTATTTGTTACTATTTTTGTAACAATTTTCTAAATAATATTTTCAAATATGATATTTAAATGATTGAATGGTTAAATTAATATTTCAAGAATTGATGTTTTGTTAATAATAATTTTTGACCATAAGTTGATAGTCAAGTCGTGCACTCAGAATAATTATTTTGGATCGAGAACAGATGGTATAATAAATTTTCTCGTTAATATCGAAGTTCTTCGAATCCATGCTCAGATTCCATATATGTTGATGTTGTGTTGTGCCCATTGTTATGGCTTTAAATCTGAACCAATTTTTGGAATATTAATTACTGGAAATGATAGTTATTTTCTGCAACATTCGAAACCAAAAACAAAGTGATTTTTCTACATCGAGTGAAACCATTTAATTTCAACCAGTGAATTCTTATGATTTAGGAATCAGGCTGGACAATTTAATTTGCCCTGAAGAACCTACGACTGTAAATAATTTAATTTGAACGAAGTCAACAGGACTGGCATTCTGGATCTTGCTCAAATATTAAGTGTTCATGTGTTGATAACCCTGTATATTTTGTGTACATAAATGTATGATTCGTCATGCATTCATAATGCTATTCTGGCATTATTTCCAGTCAATTTTAACATTTTAATAAAATGAGATTATTTTACGAATTGTGCTATTTTCAGAGTCTCCTTCTATCCTTGTTGTTGCATCGAGCCGAGAATCAGTAAAGCAATTTTTTATTGTGTTATTGTTGTCACTTTAACCCATATGGCGCCCTGGAATGATTAGATTCTCGTGCTGACTGATTTTTGCTGAAATGCATATGTGGTCGTTGGACTTCGGTCTAAACGGGCACATAAAATAAGATAGAAGAGAGAAATGGCTTCGAACGTGGGGATCGATTCGGTCGATCTTATGCCGATTTAAATTGTGATTTTTAAATAGATATTTTGGGATTTGGAAGATGTCTGGTATGGATAAATAAATTGATAGGAAACGCAATTAGTTTGGATTAATAGTTAGAGTGGTTTTGATTTTTATACAATGGCTTATCCATTAGGGTGTCAAGTAAATTTTGTAGAATACGTTCGATAGTCTGGAAATACACACTTTCTTAGAATCCAGGTGCAGGATATTTTCAACTTGTATTTTTGAGATTGTTGTTCAAATTTAATTGATAGTAGAGAATTTTTCCATCACGTCGACATTAGGGCATATAGAGAATTCCAAGTAGCTACGTATAATTCATGTTCTAGTTCTAATTCTTTGTGTCAGCCAACGTTTATACCCCTAACTGAAATATATTGTGTGAAAATTTTGGAGAAGGTAATGAGAATCTTAACTCGTTTGGAGGAGAACTCCAAAAGTTCAGAACTGCAAATGGCAGAAATTACAGAGAAATCCATTGAGATGGAAACTAAACTAAAGGAAAATTCCGCCACTTTAAGGGAAAAATTACTTGAAAACTCAGATTCCCTAGAAAATATTGACCACTTCTTTAAAAATAAATCTTGAAAATTCATTGGAAAACAAGTTAAAGGAAATTCAGATTCTTTGGAGATTAAATTAACTGATTCTTTAGAAGCTAAATTAAATGAAAATACGATTAATTTAAAAGCTAACATAAGAGAAAATTCAGATTCATTAGAAGCTTCTCTGGAGAATAAATTAAAAGAAAATTCTACTTCGTTAGAAAACAAATTAAAGGAAACTTCTATTTCGTTAGAGAATAAAAGAAAAGAAAACTCTGATTCATTAAAAATTCTTTAGAAGGTAAAATGTCTAAACTCTTCGAGAAAACTCAGGAACTTGAAACATCCTCAGCTGTTAACACGAGTACTATGGATAGTAAATTTCATGATGCTGACCAAAGAGCTCAATCATTAATAATAATGCATTTTATTAATCCCTTAACGAGTCAAGGACTCATATACAAAGGAATCGTACAGTTTTATCTTGTTGGCGACAAATTACAATAGAAACGAACGAGGTCTTAGAAAAGTAGGAGAAGACATGGTTAATTTGGAAATTCGTATCCATAATGAGAATAGTGATATGGCAACTCAAGTAATCCAACGTCTGACCGAACAATTCCAAGAACTTGTAGTAGGAGAAATAAAAGAAGGTGTAGTCAAGTAGTTGACAACCGAGATGAAGACAGTTGTAATCAGTGAAGGGAAAGATGCACTTAAGCTGGAGACTCAAGATGGGATCAAAGAGATTAGAGAAACTTTGACGTCACATGTCCAAGTGATAACCAAAGATATTCAGACAACCCAGAAAGACATTGAGGATATGACAAGTCCATTGAAGAATCATGAAGAGATCATAAACAAGATATCTACCAATGTGAAAAATAATTTCAAAGAAACGGAAGAAATTAGAAAAGACACTGAAGAAATCAGAAAGAAATCCGAGGAAAACCATCGAGAAATCGAAGGCATAAGAAATCAGGTCAACGATAAGAAACAGGTTGATTGTTCACATAGTAAGAGTAGTACTGAGGAATTAAAGAAATTAGTAGGAGAGGAAATTGCTGAATTAAAAGAAACGATCAGGATACTCAGTAATAAATTTCTGGATTATCAGCAGAAGGCGAAAGACGTTGCCGAACCTCAAAACAAATCTGCAAATACTAATATAGATATGGATGTAGGGGAAGCGATCAAAGTAGATAATTCCCATAAACAAGAGGAGGTTCAATCCACTCCTATAACTTTCCACAAGAATGTTGAAGACAAACCTTCAACATTCTCAGGTACAGGGATTGTTACACCAGTTGAATCCCTGAGGGAAGTGAGAGATTACATGAAGGATTCTAAAATTTCGAAAGAAAGAGAGATAAGAGTAATTGGGAAATTTTTAGATGGTCCCGCAATTGCGTGCAATTATGAAGAGTTCTCTAGGGGACTGTTGAAAAAGTTTTGGTCACCAGAAACTCAACAACAGGTGAGAGCAGAGCTCTATTCCAAAAGATACTCAACATCTCAACCCACTCGTTATTCAGCATATTTTGCAGGACAATTATTTAAACTGCAACACTTAGATCCACCTATACCAGATAATGAGCTGATAACTGCCTTGATCAGACAATTTCCTGCTGATGTTCAGAGAACATTAATAGCTGCTGGCATCTACAATATGGAACAGTTTGACGAAGTTCTTCAGAAACTGGACCATACGAACTCACAATTCTTCCATCAGAAGGGTGATAAGAATGAAAACACTGTTTATGCGGTTATGGCTGACAGATATTCTCAAACACCTCGAGATCATCGGGAAGAGAAAACGTCCAGGGAGGATCAAGAGAAAAGAAGTAGGAATCAAAATAATTACAGGTCCTATGACAATAAACCATACACGAGGCCTGATGGTACGAATAATTTCAGAAGTCGATGGAGAAGACCCAGAGAAAACCAAGGAAGATATCAGGAAAGAAGGTACTTTGGAAGAAACAATGGTTACTACCAAAGAAATGAAAATCCACGACAATCAAACGAGGAGTTTAAACGGGAAACAAGAAAAAAACTTGAAGGAGAGACACCAAGAAAATAAGCAATTCATGGAGCAACTGAAACAAAGTGAACCTGGTCCATCAGGATTGCAACAATCCAAGAATAATGAAAAAAACACCGATTATCCAGGAGTAAATAGGATAATTAAAACTTTCACTTCCAGAATCATTAAATGGCAAACAGAGGACGATGACCTAATTCAGAATAATTATGAACGAATAGAAATGGGAACGAGGATTACATTGCCAATTATATCATTCGAAGTATTTGGCAAGCCTGTCGATACTTTGATTGATACAGGTGCAATGCTATGTCTTGTGAGTGAGAAATTGTATGCTCTTTGGAAACTCACTGAGAATATAGAAGAAATTCCTGTGTACGGAATTAAAATTCAAGGGATAATTCCGAAGAAGACATCAGTATGTAAGACATCAGTGTTGCGATTGGAGGACATGATTTTCGACATGTGTTTGTCGTTATGAAGGATATTGCATTTGATATGATCCTGGGAGCAGATTTCATACAGAAATATCAAGCCGTCATTGACATGAGCACCGATACGATTTTATTTAAGCATACCGAAGTAATAAACTTCGAGGGAAATGAAGAGGAAGACACCGAGGGAGATGCTCAATGGTCTCTGATTTTTCATGAATCTACTGAAGAGGAAGTCAACAAACCTCAGAGTTCACCAGAGTTAGATAATGTTCTAGAGGAATATAGTGACATATTTGATATTCAACCTGGAGAAATTAAAGATTTCGAATACCAAATTCGAGTTACGGATGACGCATCTTTCCATGCAAAATTATATCCTGTAGCCGAGAAACATAGAGAGAAGGTGAAGAAACTTATCCAGGATATGGAGAAGAATAATTTCATTGAGAGATTTACGACCTCTTATGTATTTTGACCAAAAAAATCAAAATGCAAATAATCAGAGGGAAGCGTGGAGTGTTGTTAATGAGATGTTAAATAGGCCAAAGAAGGGGAAAAATGAAATTGTCAAACTTTTAGTCGACGGCACAAATATCGAAAAAAGGAAAATATATGTGATGAAATTAATAAATATTATGTCAATATTGCTAACAGTATATGGGAAAATCAAGGAAACGGTTCTACCTCGGACATTACAAGCTATAAACATACTACTAGCACTAACAAGGGAAGTCTCTGAACCGGGGAATCGCGGATCCTGCTGAAACTTAGCAAATATGTTGCTTGAGCCCAACTAGGCAGAACCATGAAGAAAAATCTTTCGGAAATTAACTCCTGCCCTCCGTAGACGGCAATAAGTACAACAATTTTGAACTGTGCGCGCTGGTCGAGCGCGGGTGTGCCTACGCCTGATTGGTGGCTCAAAAGGTCATGCTCCAAACGACTGCCCTCCCGTACTCGCGCTCACAACCTGCGCTGGGGCGTGGACATTAATGCTGCATTTTTACAATATATTGCACGTCGTGATTTATTAATAATCATGCAATGTAAGGTACCACAAATACATAACATTACAACACAACACAAAGTAAACTGAACCAATAGTCAAACAAGTGAGTAAGTGACCAAGCTACTTCACATAGTTCTGACAACAGTGATGTTCGTGGTAATAATGTTGGAAACACAAACTGGTCTTACACCATCCACACCGTATGAAACACGGGCGAGTGCAAGTACTACATTGTATTGCACTGATATCGAAACAATATGGCACAGGGTGTTCAAACCCACCGGGATTGTCGGACAGGTACTGACTTCGGTACCATGCGTATTGCCACATTGAAGTAAAACGAGGGGAAGACAATTGGTGATATGTCAGAGACTGCATTTTCAAGATTGTATTTCTCTGGGCCAAATTGATGTCAAAATTCAATAACCGAACGGTGTTCGAAAATCTACGGACAAAGCTTTTCCAGACCCTAAAGCCGTATACATCCAATGGTTGACAATAGGTTGTGGCTCCAGGAGGTATCATCATCAGTCGTATGCGCTCTTCACTTTCTAACGATTTATGTCCAGAAAAGGAATCCAGAAGGAGTGCCACATTGCCGGACGGTACATGCTGTTTGAAAACATTGTGAAACCAATCCTTCAATTGTGCGGATCCCATTTTGCCAGATTTTGTAGGAACAACGTAAATATTGTCATGTGCAAACATAGTATTTCTTTCACCCTTTTTCCAAACACACCTTTTGGTTCTTTCAGAGTTATGAAGAGAGGTCCTAGTAGCTTGCCGGCTGCTGTTATTGTTGGCATTATTGTATAACTGTGCGTTGTGTCCCCCACTGATTGCACTCTGGAGCAAACCGTTTTCGACCCTTTTATAGCCAGTGTCCTACCCGAACACATCTCCAAATTGAACCCACTTTGATCACTATTACATACGTTCCCAGGGCCGAGAGAATCAAGAACCGATGTAACCTCTTCTACGAATATTTCTGCTGCTGACATAATATCCATTTCTCGATGGGCATTCATTGATGTCGTCACAGTTGTTATTTTTCGTGAAATGATATTATAGCGATCCTTAAAGTGCTGCACCCAGGAATGGCTGGCTTTAAACCCCGTACATTTTACGTCCTGTGCAGCTAGCATAGCCCATTGCTGAATTGTCACGTCATGTATAACTTCATTATTCTGATGGGCAATGTCAAATTGGGCTTTTACGACACATGTTATTCTCCTCAATTTGTCGCGGCGGGAGCCTCCCCTTTTCACTTGCTCTGCCCACAAATATAAATCTTTCTTGCTTTTTAAACGGTGAAACTTACTTTTTACCGACGAAAAGGAAAGCGGGCTCCTCTTACCGCTTTTCCAATAATCAACAGCATTTTGTTTGTATTCCATACCTACAGCTTCATCTGACACTTTCCTGGGTGAGCTATCGGTGGCAGTCCAGATATTATATTCATCAGAGTTGTTGGTGTTACTGGTGTTACTGTCATCCGGTAGCTCATGTGTGGCGACAGTAAGAGTAGAATAGGAGTCCACGTTCATAGTGCTGTTCTCTATACAACCAGTTATGATACCTGTAAATATTAATAAGCACAACAAATAAACACACTTGTTACAAGAGACGAACGCCAGAAAGTCAGATAGGCACAAAACCATCAATAGCCTATAGCTTACCATCCAAACTGTCCAACAGGTCCTGTTCTTGAATGCTGAGAGGCCTTTCCATACATTTTCCATATTTTTCCTCCAGACAACATATAACTTTTGCAATGTTAATATTCATCATGCAATGCATGGGACAATCTCGGTATACGGATATAAGCATATGCCGGGTCTGTCGCCTCTCATTCGGTGACTGTACGCTGTAGGCAGGGAAGCAACCTCTGACGCAGCCAATGAAGCTCACGCCGCTGGCGATCTTAATTTTTCATCTAGTACAAGGGGAAGTTAATTTCCGAAAGATTTCTCTTCACGGTTCTGCCTATTTGGGCTCACGCAACGTATCTGCAAAGTTCCAGCAGGATCTGCGATTCCCCGGTTCAGACTTCCCTTGTAAGACAATATTTATGTTACCTACGGATGCTAATGAAATACAATCAATTATAAACTCCATAAAACACAAAAACAATATAAGTGAGGACAACACTACTAATGTCATGCTACAATTGTGTCTTGAGGGCCTTAAACCATATCTTGTCAAAATAATAAATCTTTCACTGATGACAGGTATATTCTCCGATGCCTGTAAAGTCTCTAGGGTGGTCCCGATCTACAAAAAAGGAGACAAAACCCACCCATCAAATTACAGACCCATTAATATTATATCTGCCATCAGCAAGGTTCTAGAAAGCGTTGTTAAACGAAGACTTATGAATTTCTTTATGAAAAATGATTACTTGGCATACTGCCAATATGGGTTTATTCCAAATAGAGGAGCTGCTAGTGCTATATTTGAAGTAGTAACTGATGTAGAAAAGGCATTAGATGAAAACAAACTAGCTGCTGGTGTACTAATTGACTTTCAAAAAGCCTTCGATCTGGTTAACCATAAGATTCTCCTTAATAAACTAGAATTTGCAGGCATCATAGGAGTGGCACATGATTGGTTCAAGAACTACCTCACAAACAGAAAACAATATGTTGCAATCGATAATGTAAAAGGATCTCAAATGAGAATTGACACATGAGTACCTCAAGGTTCTTTCTTAGGACCAATTCTTTTCTTGGCATATATTAATGATATAGTATTATTAGAATTGAAAGGCAAGCTTAAACTGTTTGCAGATGTTATTTTTATACTCTATCTGGGAACATCTGAACAGGAAATTATGCTAAATATTAATTATGATCTCAATAAGCTGGTGGATTGGTTGAGAGCACACAAAATGGTTATCAATATCACTAAAACAAAATATTTATTCTTCCATAAACCATCATACAAGATTGAGACCACAAACCTAGTCAACATAGCCAACAAAGAAATAGAAAGGGTTAAATCGGCAGCATACTTAGGTAACACACTAGATAGTAGGTTACACTAACCTGGGAAAATCATGTAGAAAATGTAAAACATAAAATCAGCCCTATAATTGGTATTAATTTCAGATTAAGATATAGCTGTATTACTAGCCAACAATTGAAAAATATATACTTTGCTCTGATACATTCACGTCTAATGTACATGAATTTCATATGGGGGTATTGTAAGAAGGAGCTGATAAAAGAACTTGAGATACTCCAGAAACGTGCTATAAAATCTATCTTTGGATTTCCTTGGCTCACACCCTCAAATGAATTATACTCAGGAACTAAAATTATGCCACTGCAAAAACAAATAGCTATGTCAGCAACAGTATTTGTATACAAATTAGAAAACAAATTGATACACACATCCATTTTACCCATGCAAATGACATTCATCATTATGCAACATGAGGAGTAAATCGAATATTCACCAGCCATTCCCAATCCATTAAATTTGGAACTAAAGGAATTATGTCCTCTATAATAAAGGAATACAACTCGCTACCATTAGGCATATGGGAAAGTTTCTCTATAAAAACATTTAAGAGGAAAACAAAAGACTTACTATTAAGGAATGAATAGCCCATATCCAATAGCCTTAAGCAATGCAATGTATCATACCGAATCATCTCTGTAAAGTTAGTCACTAGCAATCTAATATAAGTTACAATTAAACTAAACAATATAATGTTACAAAAATTATATATATGCCATGCTGTAACTATGTTATTTGATTGTCCCTAACACGAGCTCAGGCTCATTGGGACCTATGTAAATAAATAAATAAATAAATAAATAAATAAATATATAAATCCTTTGGCAGTTGTATCTAAACCAGATGGCAGTCTAAGGTTATGTCTAGACGTGCGGAATTTGAATGCAAGATTGTTACCAGAGTATGACAGACCACCCATTATTAGGGAATTACATAGAAAATTCCAAGGCAAGATTTGGTTTTCAAATATTGATCTCACTTCGTCCTACCACCACATTAGGCTTAGTGAAGAATCAAAGAAATTTACAGGTTTTATGTATGACCAACAAACCTATGTATTTCGACGTCTACCTTTTGGAGTTAAAACATCCCGATCTGTATTGATAAGAGCGCTGGGACAAAATTTGGGTCCTGAAGTTAAGGAGATAGCGATCCGCTACATAGACGATATTCTCATTGCATCCGAGACTAGAGAAGAACATCTGTTACATCTCCGAATGTTGTTCGAAGATCTAAGGAAGGCAAATTTCAAAGTCAACCTTCGAAAATGTCAATTCTTTCGAAAGGAAATTAAATTCTTGGGACACATTTTGGATGGCGAGGGCTACCGTCCAAATGAAACAAAAATTCACGCTATAGCGAATTTTCCCAGACCTACTAGGGTGAAACATGTCCGAAGTTTTCTCGGAACATGCCAATTCTTTGCAGGGCATTGTCCTAGTTATACCGAGACAATTGCGCCTCTGCAAGAATTATTAAAGAAAAGTAATAAATGGAAATGGAACAAAGATTGTGAACTGTCATTCCAAGATGCAAAGAGATTGTTGGTTAACAACAGCATCAAACTGGAATACCCCGACTTCACCAAGAACTTCATAATCGAATCTGATGTATCCACTGGAGGGATTGGAGCTATTCTTCTTCAAGAAGATGAAGATCACAGGAGACACTACCTGGCTTTCATAAGCAGGAAACTTCGCCCATCAGAGAGGAATTATTACACTACCGAGCTGGAAGCACTTGCTATTATATTTGCTTTAGAGACATGAAAAAAGCTTTTGATAGGTCATGCTGTCATAGTAAGGACAGATCACCATGCTCTAGAATGTATTCTTCGGATTAACTTTGCCAGTGAAAGAATAACTAGATGGTCGCCTTTCATCCAACAGTTCAACTTATCTATTGAACATACTCCAGGGAAGATGAATATTGGAGCAGATTTGATGAGTCCAGCAGTGGAATCTACATCTAAGGTTTTCCATGTCAAATGGACAATTGAAGATGAAGAAACCTTAAGAAAATTAAGACTTCTACCCTTGTCCCAGAGAATAAACAGACGACTTAGAAACATTTATCGTTTCCTTCAAGGCGACATGGATCCTGCAGATGAGGAATTTGTAGAGACAGAGAGAATTTCGAGGGATTTGTAATGCTGGATGGTTTGATTTACAAGTTTATCGATCCAGATCACACCAAGCTGAGGATGGTTGTACCTCCAGGGATGCAAGACCCCATCATTTGGATGGCGCATCGTATGTCAGGTCATGCAGGAGTGGACAAGACAATCAAGGTGATTCAAGAGAAATTTTCGTGTGAGCTGATGAGACACACAGTTAGAATCACTATTCGAGAATGCGACCTATGTCAGAGGAGCAAGCATAATTCTCAGCTATTGAAGGAAATTCCAAGGCCTATCATTCCATCTAAGCCTTGTGAGATCTTTGCCACAGATATTTATGGTCTTCTCCCCAAATCTAAAAGAGGAAAAAGATACATTCTAGTAACAATAGATGTTTTCAGCAAATCCTCTATGTTGCATCCTATCCAAAAGGCAAATGCAAAATATTGAGCAAATAGGATTAAGAATGGTGTAATTCCGGAAGCAGGCAAACCGGAATTCCTTCTATCAGACCAGTGGCGGATCCAGAGGGGGGCACCAGGGGCAAGTGCCCCCCCCCCCCGAAAAAACAGTTGTCTGCCACATTGATATTGCCGATAAAAATGATTGTTTCTGCAAACTGCACTGCAAGTAAAATCTTTGCTGTATTGCCTGCATTGATGAATGTGGTCAATGTTTGTTATCATATAGTATGTAATGGCAACACTGCTAATATAATCGCTACAACGATATACAATTTTTTATGTTTAGGACAGGTAGAAGTAGAAATATATTTCATAATCCTTTGTGCCATGGAGCGCCTTCCTATACTACTTGACTATTTGACTGGCCGTGGCCGGTATTTTTAGCCTTTTTTTTCATTTATGAAAAAAAGAAAGGCTTATGAGATCACCTTTTGTCCGAGTGCCTGTCTGTGCGAGCGTGTGTGTGAGTGAGGATTTTTGTGTGTCCCCCTAATAACTTCTAAACGGCTGGAGTGATTTCAATGAAACTCGGTAAGTTCATAGCACTATTACGGGCAACCCCGACCGTGCCCTTCAAATTTTGTTACATCTCACCAATCAAACATGGCGGCTGTGCGAAATATTTCACCAGCATTCAATATCTCCGAAACTATTACCGATATATTCCTGGAATTATGTACGGTGATAAAGAGAACTACTAGAAGTTCACCTATGTGACGTGTGAAAACCTGGTAACTACAAAAGCAACTTGGCGGCCAAGCGAAGTTGCGACTTTTAAGTAGACGTTTCTCGCGAATTAACCAACCAAACGCAATGGAACTTGGTACAGTATATGTGTATACACATTGTAATGCACCGACATCTAACTTTGTTCAATTGTTTACATAACCTCCAGATGGCGGCTGTGCGAAATATTTCACCGGCATTCTATATCTCTGAAACTATTACCGGTATCACCATGAAATTTTGTACTGAGTTAAAGGGCACTACTGGAAGTTCATCTATGAGACTTTCAATAACCAGTTAACTACAAAACGAACATGGCGGCCATGCGAAGTTGAAAGCTTTAAATTGACTTTTCTCGCGATTTAATGATTCAAACGCAATGAAACTTCGTACAGCAAATGTTTATACACATTGTAATGCACTGGTATCTAATTTTGTTCAATTGTTTACACAACCTCAGGATGGCGGCTTTGCAAATTTTAAAATTAAGTTTTTATTTCTTGTGTCGTAATCATGCGATCGAAGTGAAAGTTTGAATAATGAATGCACACAATAATCATCATCTAATAGTACATAACTCTATGGCCTTCATATATTAAAATCCAACATGGCGACCATCCGAAATATTTAGACGGTTCTCAATATCTACTACTACAGCAATCAAAGTGAAATTTTGTAAGTGTATAGAGGCTATAAGCATACGTTCAATAACCTGGAGAACACAAATCCAACATGGCGGCAACGCGAATTTTAATATTCAAATGGACGTTTCTTGCGTTTTAACCATCCTAGCGCAGTGAAACTTGATACGGTATATGCTTATACAAATTTTAATCGACTGGCATCTAATTCATTTAAATTATTTTCTTAACCACAAGATGGTGGCTGAGCGAAATTTCAAAATTCCGCTTTATTTCTTGTGTCCTAATCATGCGATTGAAGTTTGAATAAAACACCTTCACAATAATCTTCATGTAATAGTACATAAATCTAAGGCCCTTAATATAAAAATCCAACATGGTGATCATCCAAAATATTTAGACGGTTCTCAATATCTACGAATCTATTACAGCAATCAAACTGAC
This sequence comes from Meconema thalassinum, assembly GCA_946902985.2. NCBI lineage: Eukaryota > Metazoa > Arthropoda > Insecta > Orthoptera > Tettigoniidae > Meconema > Meconema thalassinum. The sequence goes on from OX336396.1 coordinate 171,896,416, forward strand.
AATTTGTATGATGATAGAGGCAATTAATATTAGTAGGATATATGAAAAAAAAGGCTATTTATTTCTTCATGGAACTACTTGTTATTTATGTGACTAGTTGTGAGTCAGTGACTGACAATGTTGGTACTATGTATCCTACATATTTTGTAACATTTGTGTAGTAGACTTGTATATTGTCTTCAGATAGTCACTACGATTGCATATGTTTTAATACATATTTGACTGTGTAATGTGCATTAAAATGTGGAAATGTACATATTCTGCAGAATTAAAAAGTATTTTTTTACATAATGACAATGACTTGTGTTATTGAAACTGAAACCAATACACCATTTTAATATAATGAATTTCTTGTAGAATTATAAAAACCGGTGGTTGAATGTTATGTGTAGTGTGTGTAGATTAAATACAAATTGAGTAATTTTATTACATTTTATTACATATTACACCACAATATTTTCTCTAGCTACTCTGAAATCCTAGAGTGCCCACTCCGAGGTGACCCTCTGGATCCTCCACTGTATCAGACCATGGATCTCAATTTACATAATTGGAATTCAGGATCGCGATGGATAATTTGGGAATAAAACAGTTACTCTGTTCTATAAGGCATCCTGAGAGCAATCCTGCTGAACAGGTAATGGCTGAAATTTCGAAATTTTGTCGCTTGTATTGTCCAAACGAGCATTGAAAATGGATGGATGTAATCCCATTAGCAGCCGAATCCATCAATTCTACAGTACACGAGAGCACTGGACAGATTCCTATGTTACTCAACCATGGAATCAAACCGACGAGACTATGGGATCGGATAATTTCTTTCCACCAGAGATCGAACCCTGTCGTCAAAGGAGAGAGATGCTAGCATTGGACAGATTGAGAAGCCAAGCATTGAAGAGAGAGCGCATAATCAAAGGGAAACGCTTTCAGAGACCCTTGCGCGTGGGAACACTAGTGTTGGAGAGGAGACCAATACCATCCGATGTTCAAAATCGCGTCTATTCAAAATTTGCTAGCTTATATTCTGGACCTGAGCGTATTGAGGAAAGCAATAATAATGGTAGCTATAAGATAGCGGACACACGAAGTGGTAACATCGTGGGAACCTTCAATTCATCGAATTTGCAAGTGTATTACTCAAAAACCAGATAATTTGAAGTGTGAGATAGGAAAAAAAATTGTTTTCAATTTTTATTTTTGGCTATGTGTGGGGTGGATGTGCCCAAATCCAGTTGTCCAGATTTGAAAGCACAGGCCCTTATGCTAAGTTCCGAGCGGAGGATTTGATTAGCACGCTCCGAATGTTCTAAGAAGGAATTCGAAGCTTTATGCAGCCTACAGAACGGCAAGTGACGTAGAAGGTTGTCACAAGCGAGGCTATATTTTGGATAAAATATATCCCGATTGATTGGAAACCATATTACTGGCACGGAAAAGGGAAGAAGAATGTGCTATATTTGAAGAAAATCGAACCAGCGGAAGCCGAGATATGAAAAGTTTTAGGATTGGGGACATATCTCGCAGTGACGTCAGGAGTCCGCCTGGAGAGTATAAAACGGGCGACGACCAAAGCACATTATGTTAGTTCATCACAGCGCTCAGTCGCTAGTTCATTTTATGTTAATTCATCGCAGCGCCCAGTCGCTGATACATCGTACGTAACTTTGCCACAGCGCTCAGTCGCTAGTTAATCACAGTTACTTCGTGAAAAAGACTAATCTTCCACGCCTTAAGGGTAGCAATTAACATATTCATTGTTGTTTTAAGGAGCGGAACAACGAGGCCATATTCCCCTACCGCTAACAGTCATTAATTAAATACCGTACATAAAGTTATGGTGTTGCAGAAACAAAGCTTACTCGTAGAAACACGGCTATGTTTGATTTGTCTATTCGTATTATAAGTACCGCTTTCCACTTGTGTAGCCTACGTTGAAACCAGATAGACTCCCAGCCCAAAAACATACCCCATGTTAAAAAAAACAACGCAAAAGAATAGTACATTATGCAACGAGCCTATAATGGCAATAATTAAGACACGAATATGTTTATAAAACGAGCGTATGCGAGTTTTATAATTTCCATACGAGTGTCTTAATTACCATTATAGGCAAGTTGCATACGACTGTTTATGTTCGACGATAATTATTATAACTATTTTATGTTCGAACATAAATATTCATGAATATCTGTCGAGATTTCGCCAGTTTTACAGTATGTACTGAACAGACCGCATGAGACGCAGAGAATGCCTTGTATTTGGCGATGGCCTCCTCGATTACCCTACTATGACACTAGGCCAGGCAATGACATTTAAATTAGAAGGCCGTGGAACTCAGCGCATCCAATTATCTAATTGGTCAAACAACTGTTTCTTGAGCTCTGATTGGTGGGAGAAACTGTTTCATAATGAAAAATAGTGTTATAATGAGCCTCATTATAGTACAGTTTTCTGACATATAATAGTCAGGGTCGAACATAAAATACAGTTACATTACAGGCCCAAAGAGAGGGGAGGGGTGGGGAGGGCGAGGAGGGGGAGGAGGGGGGAGGGGGTCAGTCAGGGCTGGTGACACGAGGCCCGACCCTCCCAGGGGGGGCCAGCGTCCTAGGAGAATGGACCCGATCGGGCATTGCTTTATTATTGCCTTTATGTGACTTGAATTTGCTACTGGCAATCATTTAGTGAATACAATGAACTGTCCGTGAACAATGTTACAAGGATTGAGAAACTTATTCTGTCAAGTGGACAATATTTTTCTTTATAAAGCGCTTGTGGGAAGAACAACTGTCTCAAAGTGGTCAACTTAGGCGATGGGGCTTCGCTATGTATTGTTCTCAGAATATACCTGAAGACAGAGAGAGCATTCCATTATTCTTAATTAGCTTATTCGGCTTATGCACCAATCCTTCAAATAACTTTCTCATCCCTTCACTTATTTCGCCAAGACCACGAGAGCCTGGGCTGCCCTGGTGTGTTTGGTTAGCTAGCTCAAGAGTTACACGTTTGGTGCGTCACATCGAGCTTAGATATTTAGAGGTTTTTAGTGTCTGAAATGAAGCCTCCGTGGCTTAGGCGGCAGCACGCCGGCCTCTCACCGCTGGGTCCATGGTTCAAATCCCGGTCACTCCACGTGAGATCTGTGCTGGACAAAACGGAGGCGGACAGGTTTTTCTCCGGGTTCTCCGGTTTTCCCTGTCAAAATTTCATTCCAGCAACACTCTCTGCTATCATTTCATCTGTCATTCATTTAATCATTGCCCCAGAGGAGTGCGTCAGGCCTCGGCAGCCAGCACAGTTCATATTCTCGCCGCTAGATGGGGGCTTCATTCAATTCCTGACCCGGTCGGAGACTGGACCAGGCTGTGGATTTTCATTTGTTCAGTGTCTGAAATGAATATATCGTCTAGCTAGACGTATCGTATGCCGTGCAGACAGGTAAGTAAAATAAATTTTAAAGTAGTGTCCACACAGTAATTCACTTTATAGGTATTGTTGATCTTAATTTTAATTTTTAGGACGCGAAGAGATAATTTCCCTAGCGAATCAAGCCCTTTCATGATACGCCCTGACGTCTCAATACCGTTTAACATAAAATGAGTTGCTCTTTTTATCTACGGCTTGGAAATGACTCCGGATCCTGACGAAGCCGCGGCAGGAATGAAGGATTCGGCTTCCCGACTGCGGTGTCATTCGTAGTCTTGCTCAACAGTTAATAATAGGCATACTTGTCGTTACAGTTGTTAATTCATTTAGGGGCTTGCATCATTTAACCCGTGTACTTGGTAGCTAGTAGGTCTCGTATCACTGGCGGGCAATGAACCATTGGTGCTTGGTTGGGAATCGTTTGCATCAACTAAAACTGTAGATATAATTCAGTATTTGCTGAAGCGTTAATTTTCCGGTTTGTTTCTGAAGGCCTCCACATTATTGATTGAAGTAGACTGTAAAGCAGTAGTTTTCACAAATGTTAATGAATAGGCCAGGCATTTAAGTCAAAATATCGCCTTAACCTCAAAAAAAATGTTATAAAGCTAATTGTTTTAGAATCCATTAATTCAACCCTAGGGAACAACATATCAAAATACTCGGCCATACATGTGCCGGCTTCCTTGATTTCCAGGCCCGGAAACCTGGAATTCCAGGAATTTTTCATCGTTATACTGGAAAGCCCGTAAAATTCGAACCACTCGGCATAGGTAGACGAAAGTGGTGTCAAATGAAAGATAAAAGCCTGCAGACTCCATATATATGGCTTTAGGCAATGATTTTCTGATTTCGGGGTAGATTGTAACCAAAAAATGCGAAAAATTCAAAATTTTTGTCAGTTTGAATTCATTTGCACGTTTATTCGAGACTAAGACGGCAGCTCATGCAAAAAATGCACCTGAAATAAGAAATAGCATTGTTTTAGCTTTACACATGTAGTCTTATTTTTGTTTTACGTCTAATAATTGAACAGTTACAGGCGAAACAAATTTAACCCGAAGGTAAGTTGGTATTACCGGACGGGAGTAAACGCCAAACATCTCTGCGTAGGTAAACAAAAGTGGTAAAAGTGCTAAAATCTTTGCCCTCACTTTCACCCATTTTGTTTCTTTTGCCATCACTACCATAGAAACTATGAACAAGATATACACTCTACTTAATATTCTTGGCGTTGCCTAGGTCACTCAGCCGGCCTATTTTGTCAGCCATCTTTAAGACCGACAATGTGAGGCTTCTGTACTGGACAGCATATGGCACTATTACCCGGTCAGCTTGCGTGGGGGTTTAGCTCTGAATTGAGTAAGGGCTAAACACAACCCTGAGCGAGACACTGGGGTAGGGGGCCTCAACCCCGACACGGCGCGTCACAATGGCTGATAGGGGACGTCCTGTAGATATGCAGAACAGGTGCGAATAAGTCATGGCCAAATAAGCATCCGCGGATCAACTGAGGCAAAAATAGTAAACGGTCAACGGTCTCCAAGGCGGAAGAGGAAGACTCCCAACGGTTTGGAGGGCGGAAGAACCAACACCAAAACTCTGGGGCTTACAACCTCAGTTTTAATTCTGGAGGAACAGGCAACGCCTGCCCTCCCAACTAACTTCAACATAGGGCATGATGGAAACACCTTCAGGAAAGACTACTCCAGGGGCAGGGGGCAGCCGGCAACGGAAATCCCCCACCGCCAAAAGCGGTGCAACCAGGCCTTTGGATTCTGGAGAGCCTGGAACGTCATGCAGGGAAGAGTCGGAGCTTCCCAGAACCTCATCACAGAAGATACGAACCAGGCAAAAACATCTGCTGGGAACGCTGAACATCAACACGCTCCTGAAAGTTGGCAAACTAAAACAACTGATCAACGTTTTGAAGGAAAAAGACATCTGCATACGGGCACTACAAGAGACAAGATACCTAGACGAAAATCCCATGGAATCTGAGGGTTACAGAATCTACAAGGGAAAACCTGCGATAAAAAACAAATCAAATGTAACGATCTTAGGTACGGCCTTCGTAGTTAAGAGGAACATCACTGAGTCCATCATCAACTTCACCTCACCATCCGAGAGAATTTCTCTTCTCTCCTTTAGATCTGGAAATAAAGCATATACAATTATCAACGCACACGCCCCTATTAATGAAGATAACAATAAAAATCCTGAGAAGGTGGATAACTTTTGGCAAACTCTCGAAGACACAACTTCCAAAATTCCACAACATCACGTAAAAGTTTTGGTTGGCGATTTCAATGCCCAGATAGTCAAAGAGAGAAGATATAGAAAAATTGTGGGGGACTATCCAGCACATAAAAGAACGAACAGAAATGGAGAAAGAATAATCGGGTTTTGCAGACATTTCAACCTGAAACTCATGTCCACATACTTCAAGGCACTCCCGAGCAAGAAGAAAACCTGGGTATGTCCTAACACGATGCTGGGAGAGTTCCAGATCGACCATGTCGCAATAACGACCAAAACCGAAAGGAAATCCTGAATGTTAAAGAAAGGAAAAGCCTAAACATCGACTCGGATCACTACCTCTCGGAGATTAAAGTAAAATTCCAGCCAAACCAGCCCAAACCGAGAACCAAAAGGAAACCCAGAATTAATACAGAGACTCTGAAACAGAACAAGGAAAAATACTGCGAAAACCTATCAAAGCTGAACATGAACAGCTGGGAAGAGATCAGAGAAGCAATGACCAAAGCAGCTGATGGTTTGGGAAATCCAGCGAGGAAACGAAAACATAGGTGGTGGAATGAAAAGTGTGACGAAGCTCTTGACAAAAGGCTACAAGCCTGGAAGAGATGGCACTCCAACAAGACCGAGGAGAGGTGGGAAGATTTCAGGGAAGTAAGGAAGAGAACTGCTAAGATTATAAGATCAGAGAAGAGGAACTACGACAGAAGTAGGGTGGAAAAGATAGAAGAAGATTTTCGAAAAAACAACACGCGTGAGTTTTACAGAACCTTCAAAGAGGAACTACAGGGATATCAGTCACAAAGTCTGTGCTTCAAACGGAAAGATGGTAGTATAGCTACGAACGACAAGGAAAACTGTCAACTTTTGGCCGACTATTTCAAAGTGCTGCTGAACTGTGAAGAACCTGTGGAAAGATTGAATACTCAGAATCCATCCTATGAGAACCCGGATTCCAACCCACCAAGTTTAGAAGAGGTAAAGCGCATAATAAACGAGCTTAAAAACAACAAAGCACCAGGTGAAGATGGCATCGCTGCAGAAATGTGGAAGTTCGGAGGAGAAATGGCTGCAGAAAAAATACACGGCATCATAGAAGAAATCTGGAAAACTGAAATGATCCCGAAAGACTGGAAATGTGCCCTTATACACCCACTTCACAAGAAAGGTAATCGGGCGAACATCGACAACTACAGAGGAATCTCTCTACTTCCAGTCGCATACAAGATACTCTCCAAAGTACTGCTGAACAGAGTTCAAAAACAAGCAGACCACCTCATAGGTGAATATCAAGCTGGCTTTAGAAAGGGGAGATCGTGCACAGAACAAATATTCAACCTCAAAAGCATCCTCAGATCAAGAGCTTTGAGAAGCCAGAACACTGTAGTAATATTCGTTGACTTCAAGAAGGCGTACGACTCAATTGACAGGCAGACTTTATTTAACAGCCTAGAGGAGTTCGGAATTGACAGGAAGACGAGAGAAATAATCAAACAAACTCTAACGGATACCATGTCAAAAGTGAAGTTCTTCGGAGAAATCTCTGATCCTTTTGAAATAAAAACAGGGGTCAGACAAGGAGATGGCTTATCACCTATCCTCTTCAACATTGTTCTGGAGAAAATCATGAGAACCTGGGAGGATGCTTTGGACATGAAAGGAGTAAGGGGGATACATCTGGGAAGGAAAGGACAGAACCTGGAAATTAAATGTTTGGCTTTTGCTGATGATCTTGCCCTCTTAGCCCAAAGCCGAGATGATGCCCAAAAAATGCTGGATACTCTGCACGAAATCGCTGAGAAAACGGGTCTTAAAGTCTCCTATGAAAAGACAAAATACATGGAGTACAGACACCTTGGAGAGAGACGCATAAAAGTGAAACATGGGACTGTCAAAAGAACTGAGAAGTTTAAATATCTAGGTGAATGGATAGAACCCAATGGGCTAGATAAAGAAGCAAATAGGGCAAGAGCTAGAAAATTGGATTTGGCTTATAGGTTAACCCAGAACAGATACAACAAACGAGCAATATCCTACAAGGCAAAACTCAGACACTATAGCACAGTAGTAAAGCCAGAGGGTCTGTACGCCTCGGAGTGCTTGACACTGAATATAAAAGGGGATCTTCAGGAACTGGAAAAAAAAGGAGAGGAAAATTTTGCGGAAAATTTTAGGACCACAGAAAACTGCTGACGGGACATGGAAGAACAGAAGGAATGATGACCTCTATAAACATACTGAAAAAATTACTGTCACAATGCGGAAGCGAAGGTTGAAATTCTACGAACATTTGGTGAGAATGGACGAGAACCGACTGACTAAGAGGATATTCAAGTATATTACAGAGCTGAAGGCTACAATTAAGTGGGTAGAAGAGGTTAAAAGAGACGCCACGGAAAGTGGACTCACAGTGGATGTGATCCACAACAGAAAAGAGTTCAGAAACCGAATTGACAACATCAAGATATTCGAGGAGAAAACACCTAAAATTAGAGCCAACCTGGTAATATCCGAGGAGGAGCGAAAGATCAGAAGTGAACGAATGAAGAGGTTTTGGGAAGAGAAGAGGAGATTAACCAGAAAGCCTTAGGTTCCATGCGGTCCACAGGCGGCCAAATTCGGAAGAAAGAAAGAAAGAAAGAAGATTCTCTAGAGTTTACATTTGCCATAATTCTAATCGCCCTCTTTTGTATCCTAAACGTGCTTAGTACATCTGGCGACATACCCCAAAATATGATCCCATATCTTAAGTATGAATGGAAATAAGCAAAATAAGTATTTCTTAATGTGTGCATGCTAGTGCAGGTTTTCAAAATACGTAACGCAAAGCACATCGAGTTCAGTTTAGTATTCAGATATTGTATATGTTTATTCCATTTCAAGTCTTGTTGTATCCATAGTCCTAAAAACTTTGTTTCTGATTTATTTTCTATTTGATGACCATGTAATGTTATATTGGGTTTCGCAGGATTCCTATTCTGTATAGTGTGGAAATTTAGACATACTGTTTTTTTATAGTTTATTATGAGGCGATTATCTTGTGACCATTTGGTTAACTCTCCTGTAACGGAGTCAGCAGACTGCTGTATGACCTGTTTAGTTTCACCTTTTATTACGAGTGTTGTATCGTCCGCAAACAAAATTTCCTTATGTGAATGAACGTTCTGTGTTATATCATTGATATAGAGAAGAAAGAGTAGTGGGCCCAAAACCGATCCCTGGGGTACTCCAAATTCAATAATTCCCTCATTGGACAATGTTTCATTAAGTAATTTGGTTCCATCATCCTTGTGTCTCAAGCTTACTATTTGTTTACGCCTTGTTAAGTAAGACTCTATCCATTTATTAGCTAGACCTCTAATACCATATTGATTTAGTTTGGTAAGGAGGATTTTATGGTCAACAACATCAAATGCTTTCGATAAATCCAAGAATAGGCCAGTTACATGTTCCTTATTGTCAATTAATTTCAGTATATAATTACTACATTCGTAAATTGCTGTCTGTGTAGATTTTTTCGTTCTGAATCCATGTTGTGAGTTTGATAATATTTTATTTTTTTCTATGAAACTTATCAGTCTCTTATACATAATTTTTTCCACAATTTTTGCAATGCCAGTTGGTAAGGTAATAGGACGATAGTTATCTAATTCATCTTTTGAACCGTTTTTGTGCACTGGAATTACTTTTGATAACTTCAAAATATACGGGTAAGTTCCTGAGAGAATTGAACTGTTTATTAAGTGCGTAAGTGGATTTATTATATTTTCTGCACATTTCTTTAAAATTGCATCAGGGATGCCATCAATGCCAGCACAGAATTTATTTTTTAGCTCTTTTAAACTATTCTTACCTCTTCACTTGTGACATGATTTATAAATAATCACTGCATATATTTATTTTATTATTAGAATTTAGTGTATTTACCTGTGATTTATTTAATAATTTTTGTGGAATTTCCAGAAAATAGTCATTAAAAGTGTTTGCTATTTCCTCTGGATTATTAATCACTTTATTATTTCTGGTCAGTGTAATGTTCCTTTGTATTTTAGCAGATTTTCCAGTTTCTTTCTTTATCACGGACCACATAGCTCTGTTTTTATTAGATGATTGGGAAATAAAATTATCATTACGCATTTTCTTTGCTAGTCTTATTACCTTATTTAATATGCTAGTGTATTTTTTGTAGTTAAATTGAATTCAGGTGTTGTGTGGTATTGTTTATATAATTTTTGTAGAAATTTCTTTCTTTGACATGAATTTATAATCCCTGTTATCCAATTGCTAGTTTTGTTATTTTGAACAGTTCTTCGTTTAAAGGGGAATGCTATTTCAAAATAGTGTTTTAGGGTACTGTTAAATGCATTAAATTTATCATTTACATTTTCTAGTTCATAAATTTCTGACCATGTTTCCTTATTTAATAAGTCATTGAAATATGTAACATTTGATTCAGTGAATGACCTGCACTTTGATTTTACTCCATTATCATTATTATTGATTGTTTCGGATACTTCAAAACTCAGTATTTGTCCATGGTGGTCACTAAAATCCGGACAATAGACTTCTATTGAATGGTGATATTTATCTGTATTTATAAAAATTTGATCAGGAGTGGTTTTACTAAATTTTGTTATTCTTGTTGGGGTATTTACTGTAGGTTTCAGTCCATAGGAAATTAGTAACTGTGTTAATAATTCACAATTTCTATCAAATTTTAAGAAATCCACATTTACATCCCCACAAATTATTATATCGAAATTTACTTTGCTCATGTTATTGAGTAACAATTCTAATTTATCTATAAATAAAGGAAACTTTCCTGACGGAGAACGGTATACGCATACAATTATTAACTTAAACTGCTGTATTTTTACGGCAGAGAATTCAAAATCCTGTTCCATAATTAGATAATCATAAGCTGTTATCTGTTCATGATCTAAATTATTTCTTAAGAAGATGCAAGTACCACCATGGCTAATATTAGATCTAGAGTATTTACTAGCTTGTATAAACCCTGGGAATTGAATTAATTCGAGTTGTTCCTCTTTCAGCCAATGTTATGAAATACATAGTGCTGAGATATCTTTAAGTTCATTTTTAAGCATTAGATTTATATAATCAATTTTATTATAAAGAGACTGGACATTCTGGTGGTAAATTTTAAATTTGTTACTTTTGCAAGCTTGTGTTGGTGATTTATTTACATTATTATTATCATAATTTTTATTATTATTGTTGCTAGACAAATCCGAAATACCATTGTTGCACTCCGTTAAATTTGACTTCAAAGGATCTGAATGCCAAACCTCACGTTTGGCTTCTTCTACCAGTTTCCCTGCTTCCACTCTAATGATATTACTGTTGAATTATTATTACCATTTGAATATACAATTTTGCAGATTTCATCACTAAGAAACTCTTTTCCTAATCTATTTAAGTGTAGGCCATGCCGAGTGTGGAACTTCCTGTCTAATTTACTTACATCTACAATTTGGACATTTGGAAAACTCTTACAAATTTTATGAATTTTTCCATTTGTAGCCTCTATTTCTACATTTACACATGATTTGGGAATTAAATCGTATCTCTGCGGAATGTTTACAATAATGACATTTGTTTTTTGCATGGATGGCAATGTACCCTTTAAATCTTTGATTACCTTTTTACTCTCATTTCTATAGACGTCGTTTGCTCCAGCGATGATCACTGCGTAGTCCTTTGCAGTAAGGGACGCACACTCTCCTATCATCCCGTTCGTGACCTCTGCAATTTGAGCTCCTGGCTTTACTGTCGAAGTGACCTCCATGTCTCTGCTTCTCTCCAATACGCTTGCTGCTACATCTCGCCCGTGGCTATCCGCAAATATCCGCATCTTCCTGGATTTTCTCTTTATCACTTTCTTCTTTTCTTCTTGAGGAAAGTCATCATTTTCTTCGACAAGCACTCCAAATGAATTTGAGACGGGAATTTCAGTTACATGTACTCCATTTATAGGCCTAGGCTTATTCAATCTTACCTTACCAGCAATCACTGTCGACCAAGTTTCCTTGCTTTCCTCTCTGTTTCCTTTTAATTTATTCAACTCTTCCATTAACTTTGCAATATATTCCTTTAGCAGCTTTATAATTTCGTCTTTTGAGGACAGTTCGTTTCTCAGGTTATGACATACGCATGACGGTAGCGGTAGGCCTGCATTACGACAATCGGTTTCACTTTTCTCCTCATTCAATTTTACCTGAGATCTTGTGATGATTTTATTTGCATTTTTTACTTTTATTTTGCACGACGAGCATAAATCCGTTACGGTTACACTACCTGACGAGACACTAACACTGTTTACTGTCGTCATACTAGAGATCTAAGTTGGCCTAGATGTTTACACCAAATTACACTAAATTTATTTTAATTATTACTACCTGATAGAATTAATCTAATTACCTACCAATAAAGAAGAATGTGAAATACGTATATCTTCCAATCGGGTGAAGTCTCGTAAAAGCACCACTGCTCTACTTGGTTCAAACAGTGATTGAAGAAGTCACCGAATCTTTGGATACACGTTCCCACAACTTAGTTTAAGTTTATTAAATTATCAATAAGAATTTCTAAATACTATCAATATTCCGTATTACACTTGATCTAAGGAAAGTAACTTTATAGATTTTAAACCTCTGTTATAATATTTTACCACTTTTATCAAATATTTACACTAGCTGCTATTTCACTACACTTTCACTGTGACGCCATTTTAATGATCTTGATGATCAATCGCATGCTGTATTCTTAGTTGCCGACTGGGAAAAGTGGGAATGCTTTGCCTGTCTCGACTATTACTGTAATTATTAGGGTTAAGAGTAGGGTAGGTATCCCTGGACTTGAAATAAGGTACTATCCCGAAATTTGTCTGGAGGGAGTGTGAAAAACCACACTCAGGATAGCCGCTGTCAGCACCTATTAGTACTTTTATTTTATAGATGTAAATTCTGACGTGCCCTATATCAAAAATGTATTGTATACATGTATTTGATCAAATAGAATTAATAAAAATCTATCTATCTATCTAACCTCTGATCTGCAGACTTGCTGTAGACACCCATCACGGTTATTCGTGAGCTACACCGCGGGGTCTTACTTGAAGGTGCGTGAGCTTTTACTTCAATACCGGAGAGTCACTAAATAGCCACTAAATGTCGTCACCAATTTTTTATTCCAAAATATCACAAAAATAATCACCCAAATGGCCTATAACTCAATAATTTGAACGTAATTTATGCAAAATTTTCCGGGGACCCCACTCTGAGCTTGGTGATATTCCATACCCCCAGATCCCCGGTATGTCCACTCCCCCATAATCTTGGTTTAGATCCCCCACGATGGTCACAGGTCATAGATAGGATTGGGAATTTTAGGAGAACCTGGCTCTAGTTTTGTTTACTGCAAAGCAATATTATTTTTATTTATTTAGCGTATGATGCTTACAAGACAGTACTATAATTAATTAATATAAATTTTCAAATAAACAATTTACAGAATTAGGACCCTTCATATATGGGCTGCCAGGTCTTGAACCATTCAAGAGCTTGTGGAGTGGCTGTATGGAGCTCTTCTAAGGTCCCAGAATACATATATAGAGGGCATTCCTGCACGACATGCTTGATGGTTTGCACTTCATATCCACAATCACAAAGAGGCGAGTCTATCCAACCCCACTGATGTAAGGCTGCTCTAGTTCGAGCAGTGCCACATCGAATTCTGTTCAGACGGGACCAGACAGCTCGAGGGAGATGGAATCCAGGTAGTATGATGGTAGGATCAAGTACTTTAATTAGGCCACGAGGTGGAGAGGTAGACCATTCAACTTTCCATGTATTTCGGGGGTTGAATGGAGCTGAATTAAGTTCCATAGCCGTCTTGTAGGCTGGTTTCCGTGATTTCAACCTGGATGTGGAAGGTTGATTGACGTCTTGGTGGATTGGGAGAACTTCATTATTCATAATTCTGCGCCACAGGCGGGAAAGAACTTGCCGTCTCCTGATGTGAGGAGGAACAATATTACACAGTACAGGTAGCCACTGTGAGGGAGTGCAATGTAGAGTGCCAGAGATAATCCGCATTGTCTGCCGGAGTTGAATATCAACCAGTTGGCAATGGGAGCTGTTCAACCATACACCTGCACAGTATTCAGCTGGAGAGTAAACGACAGCCAAAGCAGTAGTCCTGGGAGTGTTGGCATCAGCGCCCCATGATGTTCCAGCTAACCTACTTAGTAAGTTATTACGGCTTTTTAATTTTGCTGCTGTTTTTGCAATATGCTGTCTGAAAGTTAATGCCCTGTCCAATATCACTCCTAAATACTTAGGGGAGCTGTTGTACTTCAGATATTGGTTCCCGAACTTCACTCTAGGTTGGCAGTTTGACTGTAGGTTAAGGTGAAATGTGGTTACCTCAGATTTAGAAGGACTTGGTTGAAGCCGCCACTTTTTGAAATAAACATTCATCTTCTTAAGGTCTTCACTCAGTAAATCCTCTGCTTCATCAAAAGTGGTGCACTGGACTGTAAGATTTATATCGTCCGCATAGATGAATTTACGGGATACCGTTTCTGGCAGATCATGAATGTATAAGTTAAATAGCATAGTGGATAAAACTGAACCCTGAGGTAGACCATTATTGAGTGTATGGAACCTGCTTCTGGCACTTTCATTGTGAACTTGGAATAATCTATTACTTAACATGTTGCTGATGAGAGTCACTGTTTTAAGACAAGGGACTGACTTTATGAGTTTGAGGAGAAGTCCTTTTCTCCAGACAGTATCGTACGCCGCTGAGAGGTCCAGAAAGGCAGAAACACTTTTAAGTTTCTTCTCAAAGCCAATTTCTAGATATGTAGTTAAGACAAGGACTTGATCAGAGCAGTCTCGTTTCGGGCGGAATCCAGCTTGTTCAACAGGAATCTCTTGCTCAATTGCAGGAGCAATTCTATTCAGTAACAGTCTTTCAAGTAATTTGTAGGTGACACTGAGTAAGGCAATTGGCCTGTAACTTTGGGGTAGCTTTGGATCTTTTCCTGGCTTCAGTACTGCAATTATTTTGGTCTTCTTGAAAGACGGTGGAAGACGTCCTGTTTGTAGATTGGAACTGAAAAAGTTTGCAAGCCATCATTTGGTAGCTGGACCACATTTCTTGAGAAACTCCGGATACACACCATCAAATCCCGCTGCTTTTCCAGTCTGGAGGGCATCCAAACCATGTTGTAACTCTTCTAATGAGAATGGTCGTGAATAAAAAAAAGTTAGGTTGGACTTCACGTTTTAACTTGTTGAATTCCAATCGGACCTGTCTGCTAAACCTCTTGTCTCTCTCTGTCCTGGATGTAGAAATAAGGTGGTCAGCTATGGATTCTAAGTTGATAGCGGAATGCTTTCTTGTGGGTAAGGATGTTGAATCCAGTTTTCGTATTAGTGACCATGCTTTCCTGCTTGAGTGGGTGAAATTCAAGTTTTCAACAGTCTTGTACCATTTCTCTCTTCTAGCATTGTCCAAGGATGTTAGTAATTCAACAGCTTTCTCATGACTACTGTTCCGTTCAAATGCATTGCATAAGCGCGTTGTTTCTTCATTCCATCCAGGGACATAATCTTTACGGAAACCTCTAGGAATGCTTCGTTTAGCAGCAGATTTGATTAATCCAACAAACCGGTCATAGTTCTCAGGGACAGGTTGCGCCCATCTAATGTTGGCATCAGTGTAACTGGCGAACAAATCCCAGTCAGCTTTCTGGAAGTTCCATCGAGGGTGGGGTGTACATCTAATAACAGGGATATGAATACCAATGTTATAAATTATTGGTCTGCTGACTACGCGGAAAGTCATTCAGAACGTGCCTTTGTATTCCTAGTGTAGGTATCATTAGGCTATTGGAGACAAAACATAGATCAGGAGAGTAATCCTGGTTCCATGGAGCAGAATGGAAGGTTCCTCGATCTTTAGCATCATATATCAGTGTTACAGGTTACAGGAAAAAGTTTTCAACTGCATATAAGCAAATAGCTTATAAAGATAATAGCGGAAACTCGGCCATAAAAGCATGCGCTCGTTTGGAGACAGCGATCACAGTGCCATCTCTTGGTGCGAGTTGACAGCATTACTCGCCTTGCCACCCACAGCTAGTATTTTTGAGTGCTCACCGACCGAAATTGCATTGTGAAGTTAACATATGTCTCGGCTTGATATTTAGGCAGCAAATAATTTAAGATTAGTGTTAAAAGAAACAAAAGATACTTGGTTCTCTACGATATTTATATAGAATTCTAAAAAATACTGGACTGCTTCTGCATATGGTTTGCTTTGCCATAGGCAGTAGAACTGAAGGCACTGCACCAGGCCAAATACTAATAATTACAAGGAAATATTAGCACATTGGTTTTAATCTATCCTTTTTGACATACTGGTATTTAAAAACGAGTTGAACACGCTTAATTACATTAAAAAACAGTTACCTTCTTATATATTTCCTAAAAAGACAGTAAAATTAAAATTTGTGTTTCTGAACTTGTTAGATTACACCAACCTCCTTAGCTTTAATAGTGCAATACGTACACTTTAGAGGCAGATGACCTCGCTGTTCCGCCCCTTATAACAATAAATAACTACGTACACTTTCAATCGGAAATATTGAAGCATGTTGTTAAATGTTAGGCCTACTGTACCGTAGAGTCACCACGTTTTATAAAGGCTGTTATTTCAATATTAACATTAGGCCTACTATCAACAACTACTATCTTACCGTACCCTTGACTTAACAAGTTTTTGTTCCTGAAATATTTCTCCACAAAGTGGTCTGAGCATAAAACATGAGTTCTGTTTAAATGTTCTGGGCCATTCCTTTTCAATACGTCATCTAAGTCAGCTCTTCGGCTTCGAATAACCCACAGAGTGCATCTATAAATAAATAAACAACAGACTAAAATATGCTAAATTATATTGTAAAAGCATTCAGTATTAAAAGAAAACCGAACTATCAGTGTAATGGTAGGCTACTTGTTTACAATAATTTCTTGGGAACCTGAAGAAAGATTTTGGGTCACTTTGTTGTTTATAATTATTACAGCCATATATGGCACAAATACTCCCCGTACCAACCATTACAATTGGATAATTAGATCATCCACAGGTCAATAATTTCTTATAATTGTTTGGTTGGATCTCACGGTTGTAAATCAGCTGGTCTTACGTTGCCAACTCAGACCGCTAGGCGGTGCTGGGGAGCGCTGTCTCCTGTTTTGGCGACGAGTTTCCGCTATTATCTTTATAAGCTATTTGATATAAGATCAAAAACAGCCGCTGCAATAAAAGCTATAAATGCCATCAGATATATTACCCTAATATCACTTGAGACAGCAATGGCACTGGACAAAGGTACTGCCCGTTTTGACATACGGACTTGAGGTAATATGGGAATTTCTTACCTACAGACAGATAGATGAAATATAAAAAGTAAAATCTCGATTTCTCAAAAGAGTCCTTGGAGTAGCAAAGACAACCAAGTCTAGACTTGTATACGAGCTTGCTAGAGAAACATTTTTAATAGAAGACCTACGAATGTTACTACTACTGCCAATTACAGACAATTACAGAAAACTGCTGCAAGATCTACACAATAAAAAACAGGACATACCCAGGGAATTCTACACGTCAAATGAGATGTTGGACCGAAGATGGATGCATCCATTCTGTGAAATGCGACATGTTGTGACCAGACTTGCGGTACATGGGTTTCACCACAAGATCTGCTCAAGGAAGGTGTTCCATAATCCGGATGGAAATTGCATTTGTGAACTATGTGGGGATGTATGTGAAATGTACCATATCGTTTCTTGCCCAAAACGAACCATGCCGATAGTGGCATACAGCACAGACTAGTGTACGAAATGTATACTGTACGTCAACAACATGGCCGCAGGCTGCAATAAAGATTATTATATCAGTGTGAGATTATTTACATCCATCCATTCAAATAATTTGTCACCATTATCATAATTTTTCACATACCCCCAGGAAGTATGTTGGCTGTTGAAATCGCCAAGTATTATACTATCTTCTGCAGAAACTAGTGCAATTTGATCTGTCCAGTGGACTGATGGGGGCTTATAGATGTTCGTGATTGTAACAACCTGAATCCTGATAGAAGCTGAGTAAGCATTTGGGCATATATCAGAAGGCAAGATCGTATAGTCTTCAATGTCACGCTGTACATAGATGGCAATGCCATATTTTGGATGATGAAGTTCCGTCGCTATTTTGTATCCAGGAATTTTCCCCCTGTTTGACAGCTGAGTACCATCTTCAGTGTGTGTTTCTTGTAGTGCCAATACATCTACAAAATGGTCCCTAAGTATCTTAGATAAATACTCGCACTTAGCTCTACTGATTCCCTCAATGTTAAGTTGACAGATCGTTAGCTGAGGGCCCAGGGTCCTGGTATTGAATGCCGAGTCCTTACAAGGTCTTTTCGTATCAATTTTACTGTCATGGCCGTGAGGCCCCATGGGGCAGTACGGCGACATCTTATCACTGTTGATTTCTTAGCACCAACCAGGGGTCACGTGTAGGGTAATTTAAGGTTTCACCTACGGACGTGAAGCAACGATCGACCCCCAAAGCAATATTAAATTATAAGAAGACCACTGACTGCAAATTACAAAATATAGTTCAAATTCACTTTTTCTTCTTTTCTGAAAACAATCACTGATCAACTGCAATTTACTGATAGCACATAATAAATAACTTGACTTACGTATGAGCATACCTGTTGTTAATTATGAAAATATATTTTTCTTTGTTTAATGAACAATGATGTGTGATCGCCGTTCAACCAAAACACTTATCAGTGTTTAGGCTTAGACCCAAGGTATCTTCAAGGGCAGCAAGTTTTAAGAATGTCAACATAAAATCCCTATATGTAAAACTTATTTTAAAATACGTCTTGACTTTGTGTAAAAATCATGTTTTTATTACGAAAAAAGATTACGTCATATGTCACAGGGGCCGTAGTACAGCACAGTGTACAGTATAACCTTTCCACCTCTTTTAACATGCAGTTCAGTGAACTGAACTTCCTGTTGATTAATTTTTGGGCCATAGGACGTCGTGGTCATCAGTCCTTCCTACTTACTGTGTGTGTAGAACTCTGTCCGATAATCTTTATCTTAAGTAAATCATATATTTTTAATTATTTTGGGATAGAATTGAGGAGGAAATGAATGTACGACGGTGCAAATACCGCCTTTGGCTATACGGTTAAAACGATGAATCATGGAAAATAAGCTTTGAATCACCGACGGTGGAATTCGAACCCACCTGTTTCCGAATTCATGGATAACAGCTTTATTCAATGTGAATATTTTCTCCAAGTTAAATACTGTCAAGGCGATGAAATTACGGTCCGGTGAATGCATTTTTTTTTTCTTCAAATTTGTGTACGACAAACGAGCATATTGCATTTACGAGTATCAATGAATTCCTAAAATTATTGATATCAAACAGGATCTGCAGAACTTTAAATCTGAACAGTGGTACCTCATCGGGACAAATTTATATCTGTCAAACGCCAAAACTAAACAGTATAGTACATTTAATGAAGTGTTACCTAGTTTCGATGGCTTTACTCGTGATATTTATTTTTGTTAATTGAAAATAATGCATTGGCACGCGCTTGTCAGGTATAAACATTGAATTTGCAAATACTTCTGCATGCATTCCTCCAGTATCACTGTTGTAAATTTTACATACCAGCATTAACTTATTTATATTGATATTAATTCACGCTCTGCTTGTGATAATAAATATAGGCTGGATTTAGTGGAATATACCTGTATAATTGAAATATTATTAATACAGTATATTATACAGTATTTATTGCAGCCAATGGTCATATCAGGACATTTCAATTGAACGCCCGTAGGCTCCTCAAAAAGTACCATTTCAAGTAGTTCCAACTTTGGCTACCAGACGCCACTGTCACTGCCACCCAGCGGCAAACGTTGGAACTTGATAGAGCGTATCTAACCAAAAAACCTACAAAATTTGGCTACACACTGGTATGTTCTTTTACATGCCATAAATCCAAGACATGGGCCCGCCGGCTTACCTTCCCCTCCGAATAAAGGCATACTGAAGGATTTTAACGCTCTTAAAAATCAGACGACTTCGGGCAGACTTAAACCCGCGATCTTGGGCATAGCAGTGCAGCATGCTGCAATTATTATTATTGCTGTTTTTTTATGTTCTTGTAATTGATTTCGTGATGAACATTTTGTGGAAAGAAAAAAATTGCGCAAGATCAGTTTGTGCCAATTTACGAGGATAATAAATTAATTTTACTGAGTTTGGTTATAGAGGGGGGCCCGGGAGATTCCAGCCCCAGGGCCCGTCGCCGCTCTCCGCGGCCCTGGTTACATACCATTCATTTCCTTATTTCTCCATCGTAATATGTTAATATACAGTACACATGGGAGTCATCAAATCATAAAATACATAATTACAGGGGTACAGGTGAATATAATGATCAATATAGCCTACAAAAACAAACACTCATGTCTCTGTGCACATTCTCTCGAATTCTTCTACGGAATACATTGCCTTGTCTTTTTACTTTAGAAATTTCTATGGAATTGTATCTGTTAGTTTTCTTTCTACCGGCCAATATGTTTATACATTGAGAAAAGATCGAGTAGTGCGCTCAATTACACAATAAAAGCTGCGGTTCGTTACATTCCAGTTGAGGGTGAAGTTTGGGTCTATGATGGCAACCACTCGGGAAATGACGCTGACGCTACTCTGTTTACGTAGACCCAAAAATTTCCTGACGAAACTTACAAAAAATGAATTTCCCAGCACAGATCCAAGTGTATTCTTGTTATACGTCAGTATGTATGCATCTTTGACGTAGGTAATCTTTGAATGTGGGTGACAGAAATCAGTTCCGTTCGTTCCGTTGAAAAGGCGAGAGGCGTTCTTGAAATCACATGTTTTCCACTTGTTGCATACTTTATTGAATTTTATCTTGGCGACAATAATTCTACTGAAGATGCACATTTAATGGAACGTAACTAGAAATTCCAATCTACATTTCTAGATCAGGTGGCAAAAATTTGTGATTAATCAAGCATAAGTAACAAGGTGATCCTAGTTACATTTCCAGGATTTGTTAAACCATTGGAATGGATAAATTAAGAAGAGCACTCAGTGGTGATGACAGTCAAGCCGATGAGGAAAGTGGTATTATGCCTCAGGTAAGAAATTTGCTTTGAAATTACTATAGGCTAGTGGAAAAATCCTAGACTGTCTTACTCTTTCTGTAGTACTAAATTGTAGGTTAGTTATTGTTGTTTAAAGGGGCGGAACTACGAGGTCATCTGCCCCTACTCAATTGTAATTAGGGCTGTTTATACCAGATGATGAATGTACAATTAATGATAAGTCAGCTTACTTCAACAATATAGGCTATCCCACCTGTAGCATGGGGGCGATAACAACTAATCACCACCGTCGATAATGTAGGCCTGTGTTAATCCACAAGAATTAATGCTTTTCAGACATCTTAACCTATGAGGGGCAGTTAAATGAAAATTGAGACAGACGATATAACGAGTATGGCGCGGACGATGGTGTGTATAGTAGTGCCCTCTATTAGGAATCGGGAGGGAACCACGCAAACGTTCACCGCTGTGCCATTTGTCTGTTTGATGTGCTTGATGTGAGGTTAGTGAGTCATGTGTGCGTCCGATGTCATTATGCTGTGTATGGTGAACAGAGTATGTCATGTTCGCTTGTGTTTGCATGGAATAAACGATTTCGGGAAGGTCGGATGTCATTGACAGACAAAGATAGGCCAGGACAGGCTCATCGTGTTGTTATCCCTGCTGTCATTGCTGCGGTTGATGCTGCCGTCCGAATGCACTGACAGCAGACGGTGGGCATCGGTCACGGTACCACTTACGCCATCATGACGGAGCATCTGAAGTACTGGAAAATCTGTGCACAGTGGTTTCCTCACAGCCTGGCAGAGGAGCAGAAGTTGAAAAGACTGTAGACATCACTGGAGCACCTGGAACAGTATCACAAGGAAGACAATAGTTTCCTGTCCCGTATTGTCGCGGGAGATCAAACATGGTGTCATCATTATGAGCCAGAGGACAAGCGTCGGAGCCAACAATGGAAGCACATGGATTGAGTGACTCCAAAAAATCCGAAGCCACGCACGCCAGCGTAGGGAAAGTCATGACTAGCCTATGTTTTTCTCTGACCGGAAGGAACTGCTACTCATTGACTTTCTGGAACACTGCACCACAATTAACGCACAGTGGTACGTGGACACTTTGCACGAATATAAGCGCGCTATTGAGTGTAAACGCCCAGGAGGGTTGACGGACGGCATCATTCTGTTGCATGACAATGCCCGCCCACATGTTGCTAGGGTTGTTTCGACTATGCTGCATAATATATTTAATTTAAACACAAATAGTGCTAAATGTTCCGGCATAACTCAACAAGATGACAGTGTTTCCCCCCTGTGTGCTATTGGGCTCTTCAGTTGGTTAAAGCACACCTCACCAAGACACTGTCCAGTGCACACTGGGAAGGCCATTGCAAGACGTATTTGATACATGTGTATCCGCGTCACGAGCAAGCCAGTGCACTATGGGAGTCGAAACTCCATTCCAAAGCAATTATAACCTTACCTTGGCATTGAATATACAATTTTCATAAGAAAATATGCATTGTCCGTTGAGCCATAATATATTTATGAAAATTGTATATTCAATGCCAAGGTAAGGTTATAATTGCTTTGGAATGGAGTTTCGACTCCCATAGTGCACTGGCTTGCTCGTGACGCGGATACACATGTATCAAATACGTCTTGCAATGGCCTTCCCAGTGTGCACTAGACAGTGTCTTGGTGAGGTGTGCTTTAACCAAGTGAAGAGCCCAATAGCACACCGGGGCGAAACACTGTCATCTTGTTGAGTTATGCCGGAACATTTAGCACTATTTGTGTTTAAATATATTATGGCTCAACGGACAATGCATATTTTCTTATGAAAATTGTATATGCTGCATAAGTTTCGCTGGGAACCTCTTACACATCCTCGTTACAGTCCCGATCTCTCACCATGCGACTTCCATATCTTTGGAGCCCTGAAGAAAGACATTTGTGGCAGTCGATTTGCTTCAGATGCAGAGGTCCTGGCCGGGGTACAATCATAGTTCCGGAGTCAACCACAAACATTTTTCCAAGAAGGCATAGACCGTCTTGTCCCACAGTTATGGCGAGTACTTTTGAAATAACACACAGTTTCCATCTGCCTCGTTTTCATTTGACTGCCCCTTATACAGTAGTACCAACATTCCGCCCTAGTGTAGGCCTACCAGTGGGCTCATCAGTTGGTATGGTACACCTCACCAATTAAGTCTAGTCAGTCATTTCTTCTCTTTCAAACTATGCAGATTATTACTGGTACAATCAGGTCCACACCTGTTTTCTGGCTTCCTGTCCTGAGCCGTATTTCACACCTTATGCAGAGAAGAAACAATATCCTTCTGACAGAATATAACAAAATCAGCATCAACCAACAATTGCAAATCCATGAGGACATTCCTGCCTTCCAAATCAACAGACTCCGCTCCAGACATTCTGCAATCAGAACAGCAATCAACTTCAATCTTCATGAAGCCTGGGCACAAGAATGGTATAATAACACTCCACCAGAGCTACATAGTTTTCTCCCAAGCAACAACAAATCCTGGGAACTTGATTTGCCCCGTAGGACATGGCGTACTCTGAATAGGATCTCCATGGGAGATTTGGTGATCTCTTTCACAAATCGGGAAAGATCGCCTCTCCTGAGAGCACGTGGATACCCGCGTCAATCAGACATACAGTATAGTCGAAGAGTGTCCTCAGAACTTGTTTTGTGGAAACCAATTGGACTTTTTGCATGCTACAGCAAATATAGACTCTGTAAATAATTTATCTGTAAATTTATAAATCTTGTATATATTTTTCTTTGTGTTCCGAAAGTGATGTGTAAATGCCATACGATTAATAAAATATCTTCTCATTCGTTTACATATTTATTTATTTATCTATCTATCTAACTTAATTAACTTGTGATGTGTACTCGAACAATAAAATGTAGCCCGTACAGTTACAACTTGTTCAGTGGTGT
Source organism: Meconema thalassinum (assembly GCA_946902985.2). NCBI lineage: Eukaryota > Metazoa > Arthropoda > Insecta > Orthoptera > Tettigoniidae > Meconema > Meconema thalassinum. The sequence goes on from OX336396.1 coordinate 171,920,334, forward strand.
GATTAAGGGAATAGCTATCATTTATGTTATAGAATTACGATGTTGAATTACGAGCTGTACTTATATTTTCTGGATGATAAGTCTATCCTCTACGATCTACTGTAAACAATATTGTAAAACAAGCAAAGGAAGCTTGTAGTTTTGTGACTGTTAATCTTGTGATGCTTTTCGGACATCTTTTGTTGTTTGATTATAAATAGTGAAGGAGACAAGAACCTGCCTTTGACACTCGCAACTTGGTCAATACAGATAATACATGATTTTCATACCTTTTTTCATAATCTAGGGGACAATACCAATTGAAATTGCCATCCATTATGACTAGTTCACTGGAAATGTGTGCTAAATTACATAAATATGTTTTTGTGTCTTGCTCATTGAACAACGGCAGCCATGTTTCTCAAGCGCATGAGGTCTCTTCAACTGTTGACTAGGCGCACACGTTGACTTCATGTAAGATACAAAATACACCACCACATGAGGTCGGCCATATGTGTGCAAAAACCAGGGGTGCATATATGGCTAACGCGGCCCGCTACCTAGTAATTATTGATCTATGCAATACCCATGCGTGGCAATACTTTACTTGTGCATAATTCACACGAATAATGGCAGACACAGCGGAGGAGTAAACTACATTATTTCCAAATCTATTTTGAATCATTACAGCAGATAGGCTATTGCAGCTTCGTGGCGTAGTTGGTAGCATGCTGAACTGCTGTTCCCAAGATAGTGGGTTCAAACCCGGCCGAAGTCGTTGGATTTTTAAGAGCATTAAAATCCTTCAGTATGCCTTCCTTCGGAGGGGACGTAAAGCCGGCGGTCCCATGTCATAGATTTATAGCATGTAAAAGATCCTTCCATAGACTAAATTTGTGTGAAGCTAAATTTCTAGGTTTGATTTCGTTGGAACGCTCTATCAAAGTTTCAACGTTCACCACTAGGTATCAGTGACATCAGGTAGCGAAAGTTGGAACTACATGAAATTGAACGGAACTTGTAGCTCACCCAATGGGTGTCCATTTGAAGCAGCTATAGCCTCTGGCAAGCCGAACATGTCCTCGGACACTCCCGGCACTAAAAGCCATACGATAAATAAATAATACAGCAGGTATTTATGGCTAATTTCAGTAGGCTAGATTAGAAAATTTTATCGTGGGTTCTCATCTCCTTCACTGTTACTGATACACCTCACCAATTAAAGCAGGAACACAAGGTGGGCCAACCACAGAGAACTTACAGGCATCATGGGCCCTTCTTAACAAGGCATATTTTCACAAGAATGTACTAGCCACATTCAAAGAAGAAATTCTGAACCAGTCTCTCAATGTTGGGTAGTACTCTGGATGTTCCAACGTGAAGGATCTTTTCAAGGTGGAGATCAGTTTTCCTTTCCTTTTCCTTCCCCTCTCTTTGGATTTAATCTGCTTCTTGTGTGAGAAGAGTTGCTCACATAGATACGTGCTGCCAAACAATGCCATCCTCCTTATATTGAAAGTAAATAGGTTAGGATACTTTTGCATGGAAAGATACAAATCTTTTAAGCAGGTGTCTTTTAATAATCCTTTCAAAGCCACGTTGTCCTGAAGTTCAACAAGTCCCATTTGCAAATTTTCAGGAGCACCACTCGTGTCAATGCTGAATGGTGATGAGAAAATACTGAAATTCACTTCCTCTCTGAAGTCTCTAAATCTGACATTAAGTTTAAATTCTTCAAGTAAATCGACCAATGAGTCTGCATAGGATGATTCATCCTATTGCTACAGAGTTTGAAAGTGACAGGTATTTTCATTTCTCATTTGGTTTTCCCATATGTTCAGTTTCCTCTAATAGAATAATATTGGTACATGTCCGTAAAGTACACGAGTTAATTGATATTGTGTTTGCAGCTTTGAATTCAACTCGTTCAAGTGACAGGTAATATCAATCAACAATAAGGACTCGTCTTAACCGAGTTGCCAAGCCCAGAGAGAAAAATTTGGCACTGTAGGCTATTGTTGAGGGTTGGAAACATTTTTACTTCAATTTAACAGATTACGTCAGAAATACATCTTCAATAACTGACCAATCGGGCCAGGTATGGCTGTTGCACATGGTTGAATAGACTTTAAAGCCTAGTCAGTCAGTCATTCTGAACCACATGTTGTGGTACAGTAAACCCTGCCTAAAGCGGAACACAATTGTTCCAGATTTATATTTCCGTTTTCACAGGTTTCCGTTTTACAAAGGCTTGAGTTTCAGTAAGACAAATACACTACAAGGAAATACTGTATTATCGCATAGAATTACAATAAAATAATAAGTTAAGATATAGGTCTGTGAATAAAAAATCAAATAGGTTCACACCCATGTATTGCACTATAATTTCAGCTTTTCTGCTCATTTCTTTGTTTCCACATGTCTGTCAAAGTGCATTGTTGCAACTTCTTTACAAGAGAACGCGTATGATCTCTTTTGCATCCTACGTTAACTCCAGGAGTTCTGGAACATTCTTGGAAGCTGCAAATTCCTGAAGGTCACTCACAACAGATAGTGCTTTTCCAAAATTGGTTATTTTTAGCTCCCTTTCGTTGCCTTTATCGTCGTCGTCCTCCATTTCTTCCATGACTTGGCACGTGCTGTTTTAGGCAGCAATATCAGCTGCACTTTGAATGTCTTCAGTCGTTGCAAGTTCATTATAAAAATTGACTATATCTTCAACTTCGTTGGGCAGATTTCCTTGCTTACAGAGATCGGAAATTTCCCATAAATTTTCCACTTTAAAATAAGAATTCCTTTAGAGCATGCCCTAACGAACCACTTTTATATAGCACGATTTATTTCATCATAGTCCATAGATTTTGTGATGCGTTTTAAATGTCCTGCTGTTCCCTTTATCCACTTGTCTTTAATTTTAATTTTGTTCTCCAATTTGTCATAAATTAGAGTTTTCCCATTTAAAACAACACGGTTAACTTAATCCTTTAGTCGGATGTTTGCTTTTCTCGTATTCTTCAATAACTTTAATTTTCTCCTCTAGGCCTAGTGTAAGTATCTGATGTTTAGAAGTCATTGTCACTGAATTACAGTATGTAAATAAATGCAGTACACAGTAAAAAGTACACCTTTAAAGAACACTCAGGTTCACTGTTATCTTCTACTCTCATTTGTTAGAAGGAAACTGTGTGTATTACAAGAGGGTTGGAGGAAATAACGGTACATTCCATTCACTTACAAATGTTATAGGCAGCTATGATCTACCCTAATCCTGGATACTAAACATTGCAGTTATCAAAGAGCATGGTGGACAGTGGTCAGGCTGCTTGCCTCTCGCTGAAGCAGACCGGGTTCAAATCCCAGTCAATGCATGCGAGATTTTCAAAGTTAAATATCACGTCCTGTGGTTCAAATTCCATGTAAGATGAAGGTCCCATGGTTCATGATCGCGAGATTAACGGTCACGTACAATTACAAGCTGCCTTCCTTTTCCCAGATTATCAGACAAATTCATTGCACACCCAAGTACACGGGGCTGATGAATAGTATGTCCCAAGCCCCAAAAATGAACTCACAACTACTAAATTCAAATGTGAATGTCTTATTGCATTATGTGACATTTGATCATATATTATTTGTTTGCTTGCAAGGTTCAACCATTGTATTGTTGTTTTAAGGGGTGGAACAGCGAGGTCATCTGCCCCTACGGTACAACCATGAGGTGTAAGAACCTTTGAAGTTTCAAGTATCAATGTATTGTACAGTACCTCAACCGTTTTCTGCCGGTGTCCTTGACAGCTTGCATGTTGAAGCGAGTCCAGTAGTTTAGCAACAGCCCACTGGCGGCACTGCCGGTTAACAGCAGAACCAGAACACACAATTTGTGGTGTATCCACGATTGTGACCTTGTCAAGCTCTCCATGGACTGAAAATGGATGTATCAATGTGCATGCTCCAGAATTATAGGTTCTCAGATTGTATGGTGTCCTGATGCACATCCACAACCCACTAGCAGAAAGCTGTATATGGCTTTGATTATTCAGCATTTTATAATTATTGTTGTGTTTTTTTCTCCCTACTCTTTCACAGCTGATGGATGCCACAACACTCAGCTGGTCAACGAGAATTAAAGGATTTATTGCTTGCTTCCTCCTTGGTATTCTCATGTCGATACTTGCGGATATTTGCTTTTTCCTGGGAAGAGGACTCGCCGTCTTTGCAGTACTCTACACGTTTGGAAATATTATTTCTCTTGCAAGGTATTTACTTTATATAAATATATTAAGAGGACATACAACGTACACTATTCTAGGTAGTACTATAGATCTCGATGTCTGGCTGCGTGGCTCAGCGGTAACGTTCTCGCTTGCTGAGCCCAAGGTTGCAGGTTCGAAACCTGGCGCAGTCAGCTGGCATTTGAGGGTGCGCAAATGCGAGGGAGCCGTGTCAGTACATTTACTGGCACGTTAAAGATCCCCTTCGGGGCAAAATTCCGGCACCCCGGCGTCTCTAAAAGCCAGTGTAGTTAAAAGGGACGTAAAACCAATAACATTATTATTATTATTATAGATCTCGATACATTACACTGCAAAATTCCCCTAGACACAAAATGGAGGCATCTATGACGTCATGGTCGGCACAAAGGGTTTAAATGATGCATACACGTTAATAAGACTTTACAAACACAAACATAATCTGGGGTTTACACCCCAGACCCCCTTGCTTGTAGTACAAGCAGTAATTTTCATCCGTGTAGTCGTCTAACCTAGTAGCGACCAAGGGTTTCGTCCAGACCATCTTCTAACCAAGTAATGACCAAAGGCCTTGTACAGTGCAACTTTCCAATTAAATTGAACCCCTACAAGTAATTTATGAACATTCGTAACTCACCACAACACCTCGCACTTGAACACACAATACTACATCGGCATGTGACGATGCACTGTTTGTAACCTCACACAGTTGGCCAATATGGTGGAAATTCAAGGCAAAACATCAAACAAACGAATATCAACGTCTGCACATCATCGACTATACTAAACATTTCCCCTAGACGTGTACGTATCACGGTATGTATGGAACCCAATTCCAGACTTGTGAGGGCTAAGGGAAAGGACAGACTCCACAGACAGCCCTGCCAGTAGAACTGTCCACTTTCCTCAGACTGGGAAGTTGACACAAGCTCTTGGGGACTGTCATATATACCATAGTTTTGAGTCATCCAAGAAATAAAACCACACCAATAGGGATGTATAGAACTAGCACCGATAGAGCGCACTGCTGTCGTACTGGGTAAGCGCAAGGCGCTCTTCATTTGTCTCCTGTGTTCTCATGCCGCTAATATCCACGAATTTAAGTTGTTTAAATTGCTATTTTCGTGACTATGCCGAGCTATTGCAGTGTTCCTCTTGGCAAAAATCAGGGGGAAGCCCGTTTTCGTTTCACCAATTTTCACAAAATAAAGAAATGAGGAAGAAATGGTTACATGCTATTAGAAGGAAACATTTCGGTGAAGAAAATCTGACCAAAAATATTAAAGTGTATTCCCATCATTTTCAACTCGATGACTTCACAAAAACTGTGTTGGGCAAGTTTATTTATAAAGGGAAATAATTCCTACCTATAAACTGATTAGACATTTCGATAACAACCACTGAATGTATGCATTGGTATTTGAAGGTGAAAGAGCAAGATTAAAACCGGGCACTGTTCTATCGCTTTTTCCGTCGACCACGAACACAACAAATATAAGGAAGGGGCCATACACAAGAAAATTTCCGGATTACCACGATAAGCCTACAATATCGGAATCTGCATAAATTATCTCCATTGAAGTACGGTACAGGAAGAAATCGTTAATATACAGGAAGAAGTGAATGTAACATTTGTGACTCCCATTTTCAAAGGCTTCAATACTCGGACAAATACTTCAAGAATAAATGTCACAACATTAACAGTCACAAACGTATTATGGTTGGTTTCTTGAAATCAGAATTAATCGTCAACTTCAATCTGCCCGACGGAGAATGTGGTACCGGTAGCGACTGACTTCTACATTCTTGAGACATAAGTTAGTCCAATGAATGGAAACAGTTCGTGGCCCTAAAGCAGGGATTCTCAAACATTTTAAATACTGTACCCCTAAGTCGTTTCCAAGGGGTACGGGAACGATTCGTATTAAGAAATTGACAAAATTACATAAGAACCAAACGTTGCGATATGCATTTTGAGGTATACAATACCAGTATCAACTTTCTTTGATTATGTTTACCTTAAAACATGACAGTTTCATGTAAGTTATCAACCCAAAAAAAATACATTAATCGAAGTCTTTAAGCAAGGGGAGCAAGTGAATATTTAAATCTCTATTTATAAAAGGAAGATTGTAGTTTTACGTGATCGTTAATCTAGAGATCATGAGCAACGGGTCCTCCTTTTTACGTGGAATCCGAACCAAAGGACATGGCATTTCATTTAGAAAATCTCGTATGCATTGACCGGGAAATCTCTATTTATGATTTAAGTCTTATGGAGATTTATTTATCAATATAGGCCTACAATACTCAAGCATTCTGACTCCTATTCATTATTTGAATAATAAAGCGTGTTAGAATTTTGTTATTACCGCTGTAGCCTATTAATTCTTCCTTCCACTAGTTTTAGCACCTCTTAGCTCATTTTGGAGCTGTTTAACGCTTAAACGCTGAAAATAGTCCATAATATATTAGAGGATATACCTTTAGAATTAATTAATATAGTCTTGGAGTAAAAATAGAGAATATATAATTTACTTTAGCTTTGAAAACTCGGTCACAATCTATACATTCCTCGCAGCTGTCTGGGGGAAACATAGGACGATCGTCTTGCGCTTACCCAGTACTACACGAGAGCTATCTGGCGCGAACTTTCTCAGGCTACATCCCTATTGTCACCCATCACTACATACATTGTTCGAAACATGTACCAGTACTAAACAGTGCTAATAATATTACAAGTATTGAAAAGACGGAAATAAGTGTAGGTTATTTAGTGTAACAATACCCCGTCATACACCGCAGTCTCCTGCTGTATGCATTAATTTCTGAAGAGGCAGATTAGTCAGACTCTTTATCTGGTCAAGGTACTGGTTTGAGGCACGTCCCCTCAGCCATTTTCCATCAACTTTACCCTGGATGATACAATTCACAATGACGTCTCGCCGGATGACATGGCCCAAAAATTTCAACATTTGCCTTTGGATGTTTGGGAGTAAGCGTGCTTTAGGAGCAATCCTTAGCTCCTTCTGAATAGATTAATTTGTTCTTCTTGCTACCCACGATATTCGTAGCATTCTTCGATTATGCGTATCTCGAAGGCTTTGATTCCCCTACAGCATGCAGCATTTATGGTCCAGGACTCGGAGCCATACGTGACGATAGGAAATACCAAAGCTTGAACCAGTCGCTTCATTGTTTCCTTGGTAATATGATGATCTTTCCATATTCTTGTTAGATTAGACAGTTCTTTCTTAGCCATACTTATTCTTTTAATTTCTCTTTCACAGTTTCCCTTAGTGGAAATGCAAACTCCTAGGTTAACTATTTCTTCCTTGAGATCAATATCTCGTATTAGCTGGAAGGGACAAGTAAATGCACGCTGTCTGTCCACTACCATCCAGTAACATTTGAATTGGTTTAGTGTGAGGCCTGTTTCTTCACTTCTTCCAATGCACTAGTGATAATGGACAGTAATTTCAATTGGTATTGTCCCACAGATTATGAAGAAAGGTATGAAAATCATCTATTATCCGTATTATCAACGAAGTTGTGAATGTCGAAGGCCAGTTTTATAATGAAATACATATTTTGGCATATTCATTCATGAATACTGTAACTTGCATATTTCCTATATTCAGTGGTATGTTCTACTTTTTAGATGTATCCTGCTCACATTTTTGATCCTTGGCATTCTAGCAATTGGCTTCTCTGTTCCATTAGTGCACCCTTGTCTCTTTATTTTATTTCAAGACTGGAATTCCCCCAACATTAAAGATAGCAGGGGGCTGGAGCCAATAAATACTTCTTAAGCCTCCTTGGCTCCTCCACTAATCCGTACCTTAATAAACAAATTTCCTGAAATTACAATGGTTCGAGAAATTTGTAAGATTAGGCTAACGGTGTAGAGTTCTTGTTTCAATGAATATGATGCGTCCCAAAAGTGTGAAGTGTGTTGCTTTTAACTATTTTATGTGGGAGTACAGAGAATATTTTAAAACTGATGTAAGTTAACTGTATTTTTGCAACACTTGTGAAAAAACCTGTAGTGGCAACTCTGTATTTGCAAGCTACGCAACATATTGCAACAGCAAAACATATGAAATGTAAATCGTAAAAATAAAACTGAAACGTTTTATAAGCAGCTGGACAACTTAATCACATTTTTTAGTAACTCTGGAGTATAATTGTAGTACAAGATTATGAACATATTTTGGAACCTTAATTGCATATTTTCCACTTGTTGAGCACATATTTTGCCTAGCTATAAGATTTTCCCTTCAACCTCAGTTGTTGGTTACGTTTCTATCTATCTTTTTTTTGTTAATTGTACTTTATGCTGGACCTTGTTAGATAAAAATATAAAAGATTATGCAACAGAATAGAATATACAGTGTTCATTCCAAGTGAAGTTCGTTATGTGTAACTTTCTTATTTCAGTACATGCTTCCTGATGGGTCCTGTGAACCAGATTAAGAAAATGTTCGCTCCTACTAGAGTTGTAGCGACCGTAATGGTGTTTGTGCTGTTTGGTTTGACCTTATTTGCTGCTATTGGGGTAAGAAGATATTTATGAACTTTGTGAAATTTTTATGTAGATCAGTGTTCTGCAACCTTTCTCTACTCGCGGCTCAATATAAATATTAATGACTCGATGTAAACATACCAAAATATTAATCCGCTCAAAACGTACTCGACAGCATTAATACAAATCATCATCATCATCATCATCATCATCATCATGTACAGTTTCCAGCCCCAGGCTGGGTCTGTTTGGAACATAAGCCTCGCCACTTAGTTCTTTCTTCCCACCACCTCTCCGCTGTCACTCTGGTCCAGTCCTCGCCTCTCTTCTTGACACATTCCTCCACTCCTTTCAGCCATCTATCTCTTGGTCTTCCCCTTGGTCGTTTCTTCTGCATCTGCATCTCATGTATCCTCTTGGGAATCTTCTTCTCATCCATTCTCTTTAAGTGTCCATACCACCTCAGTCTTGATGTCTCAATCCTACCTTGCAAGGGCTCCTCTTTCACCATTTCCCTGACCTTTTCATTCCTCACCCTGTCTCTTCTTGTTACTCCGATCCTACTTCGCAGGAACTTCATTTCACCTGCCTGTATTCTGCTTATGTCTCTTTTCTTCATTGTCCACGTTTCTGAAGCAGAGGTCAGTATCGGGATATAGTAGCTTCTGTATAACACTTCCTTGCTTTTTTGTGGGACATCTTTATTCCACACTAAGCTCCTAATGCTTCTCAGAAATGCTTCTGCCTGTCTGCCACGTTCCGTAATCTCTTTGTCATTTCTTCCATTTTCCTCCACTATACTTCCCAAGTACTTGAGACTTTCCACCTTCTTCAGCTGTCCACCTCCAAGTGTTATCCCACTCATTGGTCTGTCCTTTTTCCTGGTCGTTAACAGGATCTCACATTTACTGATGTTGAACTTCCATCCGTACTCACCCACTGTTTCTTCCCAAGCCTTCAGTTGCTCCTGAATTTCCTCCTCCTTGTTTCCCCAGACCATGAGATCATCTGCAAACACCATTGCTTTCATCTTATCTTCTCCTATCTTTCCTGCTACCCGTGTCATTACCTCGTCCATAACCACAATAAAGAGAAGGGGTGACAGCGCACTACCCTGTTTCAGGCCACTCATTTGTCTGAACCAGTCTGTTCTTTCCCCTCCAACTTTCACACAACTCACACTTCCACAATACATCTCCTTCACTCTGCCTACAGTCTCTTTTTCCACTCCCATGTTTTCCATTGCTTTCCAAACCTTCTCCCTACACACACTATCATAGGCCTTTTCGATGTCCAGGAAGGCCATCAGCAGATCCTCTCCAAATTCGTAGTGGTGTTCCTGGAGCTGTCTCACTGAAAATATGAGATCCACTGTTGATCTCCCAGGTCTGAATCCATACTGCTCCTCTCTCAATTTTCTCTCCACTTTGGCTCGTATTCTACTTTCTAATATCTTTTCATATATCTTGGCACAGTGAGGTATGAGTGTGACTCCCCTGTAATTTCTGCACTCCTTTCTGCTTCCTTTCTTAAATATTGGGACAATTAATCCTTTTTTCCAATCTTCTGGGGTCTTTTTCTCCTTCCATATCACCCTCATCACACGGTACAGCCACTGTTTCCCAACCTCCCCTGCTGCCTTCACCATTTCAACACTCACTTCATCCACACCTGGTGCCCTTCCTCCTTTCATCTTGTCTATAGCCATTTCCATAATGTAATTAACCTGTTATTACTTCAAAGAAATTAATGCTTTTCAGACTTCTCAAACTACTCGTAGTTTCCAGCGCTTAGCCCTAGTGTGCCATTGGGTTCGTGAGTTGGTATGGCATATCTCACCAAGACACTAGTTAGTCCATAAGGGCAGGTCAATAAATAGCATGAGCAGTGCCATGTATGCAAAAGGATGAAACTCCACTTTTAATATAATTTTTTGTCAGTAGGTTTCAAGTGGAAAACTGTGTTTCCAGAAGAAACCAGAATTTTTGCACGCCATTGAGAATATAAAGTATTAAAGATTTAGATTTGTGTTATTTAATTAGTGCAGGAAGAGAGAATGAATTAAAGATATAAGTCATGATAAAACTAGGATAAAATACTGTAACACTAATTTCTTGTAATAAATAAGTTCGTGTCATACCTTTCACCTTGTGATGCACACCGGTTGCGAAACACTGATCTAGAGAACTGATATTAAGGGTACAATCCATTACACGTGGCGATATATTTTGCCTCTGTCTGGGCCTTGTCTTTCATGTCAAACTTCCCTAATACCGCCCCTTGAAAAAACAATAACTGACTTACCTAATATACCCCCTCAATTTTCAAGCCTTATAACTTGAAAGTTAATTTGGAAACATATAGCATGTATACCACTGAAGTGTTTTTGTGAATTATTTTCCTCACTTGTTGATGGTTGATTGATGGAGATAAAACAAAAAATTCGGTAGAGCCGCTATTATTACCTGATGGCACCTGTGTACGCAAAAGTTCCATTTGCGGGCGAGTCCATGTGCTGCAGTGCGATTGTCAGGGGAGGAACGTTCACTTTGTTCGTTGGTACAGATGTGTTCACATCGGCTCCTACTGTTACTGTAACTGTATTGCACGTCTCTCAGGAACACATCAGCAGTGACCCCCTCCACTACCTTCCTTCTTCTTCTGTCCCCTTTTCACTCTTGGGTTCTCAAAGGTTTGTGCCATCAGGTATTAATTACAGTCTACTTGTGACCTTATTTGACAATGTTCACATTCTTGCTTCCTGTCATCAGTATAATAAGCAGGCTAGCAAAGAAAATTATTAAAATTGTAAAACATCCCAGGAGCATCAAAGGGATGATGGTTAGTGCTTATGCAGAACATGGATGTCTTAACTTAAATACTATCCTCAAAGTGTACTCAGCATGTCAATGTTTAAGCATTGATTGTAAAATTGGGTGGGTTGCATGGATATACTGTATATTACTGTACTCTCAACAAGGTTTTTAGGAGCTACGGTTTTAAAATTTGGGTAGAAACCTTCTACCATAACTTGGAACCTCGACCTTATCAGGGCAGGTTTGATACCTCACATACACCATGAAAAGTTGAGGCGTTACAGATGTTAGGTTCAACTTAATATCTGTCTTGAGCATAAGAAATTGCTGAATCATTAAATAATGCATTCTTAAGGATAGAGCATTTTATTGATATATATTCTGAGGGACAGTTTATTGATATACCAAAGAGTCTCTGTTCGCCCTTGCGGAAATGACCAGGCAAAACTACAAATCTAGCGAACTACTCAGATGCTATTTATTTGGCCATTGTAATGCTCAATAGGAAAACACGGTTTGTATGTGTAAAATATTGAGGCATGTGTGTGATGTGTAAGGAACAATCCTTGATTGAGAGGGAGAAAGGGAGAGAAAAAAAAAGTATTTGGATAGAACTTATTTTTAGTTTGGTCAAACTGACTCTGGCTTTAGTATCATCCTACCATTTATATAGAGTTAAAGTGTGAAACAATGGGAAACTACTGCACAGCACTTCTACAGTATAAGAGTTCAAACCCACCTCTTCACAGCTGTCTTCACAAAAGGCATGTAGATCAGAATTTAAATCTTAACCAGAGCCAGGAATTCAATCAAAGACATTTGGGACAGGTGTCTAAAAGTCATACCCTTAGATCATGGCAATTGTCTCAAATTGAAATTAAGTACTTACTTTGAGTACACTCAGGATCACTCAATCAAATGGCTGTTGTGTTTGCAAGATTCAAACTACTCAGTGCAGACTCCCAACATTTCTTCATGGCTATAGAGAGGGGAAATTACTCCAGTACCTAAGCACAGGGCATAGCTGCAAAAATGAATAGATGAAGTCTGTAGAAGTAATGTAGACCCAACACGGTCAGTATTACAAAGTCTGTTATACTGACGGTATCACCAAAACTGATTCTCCAATTCTAAAATAATTAAATCCATCAGTATCCTACTTCATTCCATCATTCCAGCCCGGAAATTAACAGTACAGTATGGGTATTACAGCTGTTAGTGTACTATAACATGCAGAATTGGTTGAAAATGCAATAATTTCCATTTTTTGCTTAAGCTCAATTTTTTGTTCTACGAAAAACTAAACACCTTATGACAGTGTGATATGTTGTCATTAAAGTATTAGAAATGTTTTAAAATATCTTCCCTTTGATCATTTGATGCCATTATTAGATTTACACTCTGCACATTTGACTTATTGCACAATATTCAGTATTTTTTGTCTTACTTGTTCCCCAAATCAGGCAGCATGACATACAGGAATCTCCCTAAAGTATTCCCTAATATGCTTTCCGTATTTTCCGTAATCCTTGTAGTCCAAGCAGAATGTCACTTAACCCTGGGCATTCAGTATCTTCCTTTATTTAATGTCCCTACGTTACAGGCAAACACAAAATGGAGATTTCAGTATAGACTGAAATCTGATTTTGAAAGTTACAGAATGTAATAAAAACAAGAGGGTTGATTGTTTTTTGTTAATTCATCTTCGTCATCAGCCCCATGTAGTTGGGTGTGCATTGAACTTTTCTGATAACCTGTACTTATGTGATGACTGTAGTGTAACTGTATTAGGGACAGGGATAAGGTAGGTGCCTAGAGACTTGAAATGAGGTACTATCCTGGAGGGAGTGTGAAAAAAACACACACCAGAGATCCACTGTCTACGTTGGGTTTCGAACCTGCAATCTCCAGACTTGGTGCAGCTACCCTCGCGGCCGTGGTACACGATTTACCAGCACGGCTACACCTCGGGACCAAAAGGGATTTAGCCAAAATAAGTTGCATAGTTTCTCTAGTTTCTTGTGCACATCTGACAGATGAGTGTAGTGTTTCCAAGCAAAATAGACCTATAATGGTATGATAATGTTTTAATTTAGTTGGCATAATATTTTGTTCCCATCCTTCTAAAGCATGAAAGAAAAGAAAAAACTTGGAAGTTCAAAGGATGATTGTGTACAGCTGTGTTTTGTTCTTGTGTTATTTATAGATTTACAGTTGTGGTAATTTTGAAATGATCTCTCTTTTACACTCTTTAATTCATGCAAGCAGCCTAAGCTGAAGACATATGAAGATATTGTACTGAAATGAAAACAGCTGAAGAATTGAACAACAGGTAGCATTTAAAGTTGGTTCTAAATACGAGGTTGAATATTACTCATTTTTGTAGCATAGACCTTCCAAGAAATTTTTAATATGCATGAATACTACACTTTCTGTAATACACAATTTGATAGAAAATAGTATTACTGCATTTAGCCACACTGCTACAATTTCATGCGTTAGAAGCTGACATCCATAATTAATATGCAGTAAATAGTAACATAGTTGCCTCTTTAGAACACAATATTCAGTAATTTTTTTGTCTTGTCCCCCAAATTAGGTAGCATGATGTTTGATACAGGAATCCCCCTCAAAGCTAAATGCTTGTAATCTGTGCAAATCATAATCACATGTAGATTTTTTTTTTTTCAGGTATAGTAGGTCTACCATATCATATTTTCCACTTCATATATTGGGCATAAATTTGTGTTGAGCAACTGAAAGTTATCAATCAATAGTTGTCTTATGTTTTTATGAAAAATGACTTCATGGGATTCACATCATACTCACTTTGGTAAAACCATTTGCATGGCGCACCTCTGCATTTACAAGACAACTGATTTTGTATTTTTTATGATTCAAACACGAATGGCATGTGGTTTTTGTACCCTACATTGCACAAAGTTTGTTTACTGTGTCATAAATGTGCAAATTGAGCAAATCCTGATTAATGTTCCAAATGCTGCCATTGTGCCTGAATAATTTCAAAAATAGCCCCAACACTTAAATTAGAGAGAGAAATTTTTTTTTGCTCTAGCCCAAACAAACATTTAGACATTCAAATGGTCTTACCTAGGGTGATAATGGGCATTTTTTTAAATGCTATTTTTCCTCACTGTGGATAAAAAATGGCAAAATCCTCACTGCTGCTGATGGTGTTTCAGAAGGAAGGAAGCATTGTACTTCATCTTAGTGGTTTCGGACTCGAATGCCTTTGTTATATGGATACAAATTTATGGTGACTTAATCCAAACTATATTCGTATTATTTCTTATGCCATGTGTGATACAATGTTGTCCTCATTATGGAGCTCCCTAATAATGTCGTTTAAGATAGAAGTTTGATTCAGCCTCCATCACAGTAGTCCTTCATTGTGCAGATATTTCACACTGTCAATTTACTCCAGTGAATCTAATTTATACACAGGGAGGTAGCAGTGAACAACATGTAGAAAGCTCACTTGAAGTTTAACTAACAGGAATTAACTTTCATTACATATCTATTATAATAATACTGATCGTTGTTTTATTTTTATTTGTATGGTTATCTGAAGGGCTTGGAGAGCCTCCGTGGCTTAGGCGGCAGCACGCCGGCCTCTCGCCACTGGGTCCGTGGTTCAAATCCCGGTCACTCCATGTGAGATCTGTGCTGGACAAAACGGAGGCAGACAGGTTTTTCTCCGGGTACTTCGGTTTTCCCTGTCAATATTTCATTCCAGCAACACTCTCCACTATCATTTCATTTCATCTGTCATTCATTTCATCATTGCCCCAGAGGAGTGCGACAGGCTTCGGCAACCGGCACAGTTCATATCCTCGCCGCTACATGGGGGCTTCATTCATTCCATTCCTGACCCGGTCGGAGACTGGAAGCAGGCTGTGGATTTACATCTGAAGGGCTTGGGCTTAAAATGGCCTCAAATAAGAAGTTTTTGATGTGCAGAGTAGTCGTTAAAAGAAAAACTTGTGCAACAGTATATTATTAAATGACCGTATTAAAGAAAAATGTAGGGTTCTCGTTGGCGATGACAGGGGAGTTTTATCACCTGGAATAGAACTACCATACTTCCTCCGCTCACCTTCAGAATGCTGTAGCACTCTCACTGGCGTAGTGGCGAATGGCACATAATTTGCATGCAACTGGTGAACTTGTTTTAAACTTAACTTTTGTAAGTCTACCTATGGCTCCAGGAACACCATTCTGGAGGTTCAGACTTGCTTGTAAGCCAGAAAACTGTTCTTGATGTCCACCTTGTATTTTCCTATATACATGTATTAGAAATACACATTTGCTTTCCCTATTTATAGCATTAATCTATTTGCAACCTTCATGAAGTATTTACCCCCATATTATCACTGATGGTTGCAACATTTATATTTTTGTACAATTCTTGTGAGCCAGAAAGTTTTTTACTATGTCATTGTTTTGTGAAGAATATCATACTGTTTCTGCATAATCTCGAAGGTATTATTGATCAGATGACACTGTGCCACTGTGTATTAATTACAGAACACACAAAATATTCTCTGAGAAACTGTGTGCAACTCTGGCTTTGTATAAGTATTTAAAATCAAATACCTTCCAATAATGCAGTTGTTATTTGATGGGAATATCTACCTAATTTTCTAATGCAGTTGATTAGAATTCTTGCCAGAGTTTGGGATTTAGATGGCCCCCAAATGTATTGTACCAAACTCAAGGACTGTATTAACTTTTATACGTACCATTATGAAGAAATTCTTCTCATGCCACTTAAGAGGTATTAACACACTTGGAGTGTATCTAAGCCAATATCACAATTATTCTAATAATTTGACTGTCTATAGATTGATTTTTTGCAGTGATTGTATTGTACACTGTTATTGTTCACTGAAATTGAACAAACAAAACAGAATATCCATATTTATGAACTGAATATCATTTCAGTTTTATGCAACATTTTCAAGCATAATCTAACTCAATGGCACAACAGCTCTTTGGGATGGGACTGAGGTCTAATGACCTACAGCTGCCTTCCTTTTATCTCCTGTGTTGTCAGAGTACCTAGCGAGGTACCTCCGTGGATGGTCTCGTGCCTTGATATCATCCTGGATCTGCACACCGGCTTTAAGTCGGGACACCAACTCCTCCGTCTATCGGAGGCTCTTCCAGTCTGTGGTGGGCCGGTATCCAGAATCAGGGCTTCTGTTCACAGACTGTTCAAGGGTAAACTAGAAAATTGGCTGTGCATTTGTGGTTGAGGAACGTCTGTTCCTCTTTCCACTCCCCGAAGCCTGTAGCGTGTACACAGCAGAGCTCTATGCTATCTTAGAAGCTATGCATGATATGTTATCTGACGGATCACCAGTGCTTTCTTGTGTGTACTACAAGCGATCGATGTGCGTTTCCTGAAGCACCCACTGGTCCAGCGTGTGCATGACCTGCTAGTCAGGTTGTGTAATGCTGGAACCGGGGTCATCTTTCTGATCTTAGGAAACGAGCATTCTGATCAGGCAGCGAGGGAGGCGGTCACACTGCCCTTGCTACCTTATAAGGTGGCTGCTAGTGATGTATGCTCTTAGTTGCAACACTCTATCCTCTGTCCAACAAACTGAGAGCCATCAAGGGGAGAACAAAGGTATGGAAATCTTCCTTCTGATCTAGCCGAAGGAAGCGGTGTTACTCTGTTGACTCCGGATCGGCCAAGGGATTGGTACTCGCTCACCCATACTAAAGAGGGAAGCCACCTCCCCTTTGTATGGACTTCCAACGCCCACCTTACCGTGGTAAACACACTCTGGGAGTGTGTGGACCTGGCAGATCTGCTAGATAGAAGCAGGGGCAGATGACCTCGATGTTTTGCCCCTTAAAACAACAATAACTAGATAGAAGCACAAAACAGACACTGGACACTGATCCACAACAGTAGATGGCCACTTAATTGCATGCACTGCACATCACTCCACACTTTCGGGGTAATATGAAAATAGATCGTATACAGTAATTATTAGATTGGCTACAATTTTCGGAAGCTGTGTAATATGTAAGGTCATCGTGAAATCTATTATTCTGTACCCCACATTGACAGGAAAAGGATGGAAATATGTATAAAGGACAAACAATGACAGGCAGATATGGGTAGAGAGAGATATAAAAGGGAAAAACAAGAACAAACCATTACAAAGGACAAGGATACTCTTCATAATCAAGACACACTCCATCTTCAAAGTTTGGCATTCACACCATCAGTAGGTCTCCAATGCTATATAGACCCCAACAAGCTCATTTCAATCTCCCAGTGACCAGCTTCTCTGGCACTCAAAATACTGCATGAACAAGATCTTCTGTTTTGAAGTAGATGGTGTAGGATAGAGTGAAAACCAGATAAACACACGAGAATAAAAAATATAGCAACTGGACGAATAAGAACATATGGAACAAACACAGAAGGAGACATGGACCATTTGAGGTTAAATAAGTCTATATAGGAAAATACAAGGTAGATATACAATCAATCATTGGACTGAGATAGAAGAATAGACATGTAAAAAGGACAAACAGAGTGATAGGCAAGTTCAGGCAGAGGGAAAGATAAAATGAAAATAAGAACCAAAGAAAAAGGACAAAGACAATCTCTACAGCCAGACACATCGCCATAATGAATTGGATTGATGTCATGAATGGCGGTGAGGAGATTGATCTTTTTATCTGTTAATCATTTCTTTCTTTCTTTCTTTCTTTCTTTCTTTCTTTCTTTCCTTTGTATCTTCCTTTGCCCACACCTATCTGTCATTCATGTTTGTCCTTTCTAGATGTCTCTATCCTTCTTTACCTGTCCAACAATTGATGGTGCAATTTGTTGTATTTTAGCTAGTGCCTGTGGATGCTGTGAAAGGTTCTACTCGTAGGCAGGGCCGTGGAGAGCGGCGACGGGCCCTGGGGCTGGAATCTCCCGGGCCCCAAGACCCAAAAATTAATCAAAAGAAGTTCAGTTCTCTGAACTGCATATTAAAAGAGGTGGAAGGTGTATACTGTACACTGTGCAGTACTACGGCCTCTGTGACATATGACGTAATATCTTTTCATAATGAAAACATGATTTTTACACAAAGTCAAGACGTATTTTCAAATACGTTTTACATATAGGGTTTTTATGTTCACATTCTTAAAACTTGCTGCCCTTGAAGAATCACGCCCTTGGGTCTAAGCCTAAACACTGATAAGTGTTTTGGTTGAACGGCGATCACACATCATTGCACACTAAAGAAAGCAAAATATAATATGTTCATAATTAACCACAGGTATACTCATACGTAAGTCAAGTTATTTATTATGTGCTCAGTAGATTGCAGCTGATCAGTGATTGTTTTCATAAAAGAAGAAAATGTGAATTTGAACTACATTTTGTAATTTGCAGTCAGCGGACTTCTTATAATTTAATATTGCTTTGCAGTAAGTAAACCTAGAGCCAGGTTCTCCTAAAACTCCCCAATCCTATCTATGACTGGTGACCATCGGGGGCGGATTTAAGCCAAGATTATGGGGGTGTTGACACACCGGGAATCTAGGGGTATGGAATATCAACAAGCTCAGAGTGAGGTCCGGGGATCCTCCGCGGAAAATTTTGCAAAATTTAGGTCAAAATTATTGAGTTATAGGCCATTTGGGTGATTTTTTTGTGATATTTTGGAGTAAAATTTGGTGACCATTGACATTTAGTGGCTATAGAAAGGACTCTCCGTTATTGAAGTAAAAGCTCTCGCACCTTCAAGTAAGACCCCACGGTGTAGCTCACCAATGACCGTGATGGGGATCTACAGCAAGTCGGCAGACCAGAGGTTCGAATCCCGGTGCTGACAGCGGCTAAATGAGTGTGGGTTTTCACACTCCCTCCAGACAAATGCCGGGATAGTACCTTATTTCAAGTCCAGGGACACCTACCCTACTCTTAACCCTAATAATTACAGTAATAGTCGCGACGGGCAACGCATTCCCACTTTTCCCAGTCGGCAACTAAGAACACGGCATGCGATTTATCATGTCACAGAGGCCATAGCACAGCATTGTGTATACCCTGCTTTTCGTCCAGCAGAGGGTGGTTTTAAGAGGGTCTAAGTTTCTACTCTCCAAGACAAATAGTTACTACAATGTTGCCAATACACCTCTCTAATTATACAACAACCACTAGCCTCCACTTCAGTCTACACAATTCGCACGTTTCTTGGTTTTCTATTTTGTTCGCTGTTTGATAATCTTATAATTTACTTCATTAATATTTGTGAAAACTACTGCTTTACAGTCAACTTCATTCAGTAATGTGGAGGCCTTCAGAAACAAACCGGAAAAATAACGCGTCAGCAAATACTGAATTATAGGCTATCTGCAGTACTAGTTGATGCAAACGATTCCCAACCGAGCGCCAATGGTTCATTGCCCGCCATTGATACCAGACCTACTAGCTACCAAGTACACGGGTTAAATATCGCAAGACCCTAAACGCATTAACAACTGTAACAACAAATAGGCCTATTATTAACTGTTGAGTAAGACTACGAATGACACCGCAGTCGGTAAGCCGAATCCTGCATTCCTGCCACGGCTTCGTCAGGACCGGGGTCATTTCCAAATCATAGATAAAGAAAGCAACTCATTTTATGTTTAAAGGCACTGATACGTTAAAGCGTATCATGAAAGGGCTTGATTCCCAAGGGAAAATATCTCCCCGCGTCCTGATTAATAAGTGCTTTGCAGATCGATGCTGTTCTTTGCAATAAACGGCGTAGAAATGTCCAATAATAAAAATATTTGATCTTAGAAAAATCTGCGCGGTTGCCTACATGCAATATATTAATTTCTTAATCGCCATGCACACCACTGACGCTACTTATTGTTGTTTTAAGGACACCACGTACTCTTGCATGATGAAAAAATCGATTGTTTTATTTTGGTGCCATAAAATTCTTCATTCTTTTCTGAATCCAAATATATATAGTTTGTTGAGGTTTTGATATCTACAACTACCTTAAATTCGTTTTTTAAAATTAGCGTTCCATGCTCTGAATAGTACACTTTTAACTTTGCCAGCTGTTTTCCGTTAATACTCATTTTTCATGTTTAGGTACCAATAACTAGGAAACCATTTAAGATAGAGGGCTATTTTTTTTACATTAACTTGCCTAATGGAGTACTTGAATGTTAACCTATTTTCACTTCCAAAACATAGTAGGCATGGATTGGGAAGAGAAAAATTGATCCATATTTTTGAATAAATTCAAAAAGAAAGAGTTAGGATTTTTTTCTTGGATTCTGTCCCAATAATAATGAAACAAAGTAGTTACTCATCTGCCATGATCCATTCCAAGTATGTGAACAAAATTTGAGAGTATTTGATTGAAAAACAACTGAGAAATGTGTACCTAAAGCAACTTATACAACATTTTTTTGAAAATGTATCTGTCCAAATTTGTATTCATTTCACACATCCTATAAAAGCAAAGTAGCACTACATGGTTAAAAACAGCTGAGGATATACCGCTTCTTATATGTTACAAGAATTATATCTGTACCTTTAGCATAAACCCAGAAAATACTTAGTAAAGTGATGCCACAAAAATAGACTTTTTCATCGTGTAGGAGTACGTGGTGTCCTTAAGGGGCAGAACAGCTAGGCCATCTGCCCCTAACACTGACGTTACTTAGTGTTGTTTTATGAGGCGGAACAGCTACGGTAGGTTATCTGCCCCTACCACTGACATTCTATGAGAGAAATTGGAAAACAAAGTTGAGTGGTTCAGTGTCCTAGCTTAATTGTCATGTTTCTCCTGGTAAATTAAACACTCGGTCCAGAAAAATACTGGAATGTTAACCTAGTTTCAGTCTTTGGATACATTTCCGAACTCTATTACCAATAGTAATATAGGTTTTCAAGTACCTAGGATTGTTGATCGTATTGAATGAACCAATTATAATAATAATTATTCTGCACCTAAGCATACAGATTATTCAAATGTTAGCATTGTTTTCTCAATTCAGTATACGAGAAGATAAACAATTTCGCATGCATTTCTTCTATCTACGTTTGACTACAGAATCATCCCACCCTTTCGCAAGATATATAGGTAGCAATGATAATTTTTCACATAGTGCGAAAGTGAATTACTAGGGAACGATGACCTCTCTGCTCTGTCGCTTAAATCAACTATAAAGTGAATTACTGTGTGGACGCTACTTTAAAATGTATTTTACTTACTTACCTGGCTGCACGGCATACGATACGTCTAGTTAGACAATATATTCGTTTCAGACACTATCACCTCTAAATATCTAAGCTCGACGTGACTCGCCAAACTTGAAACTCTTCGGCTAGCTGACCAAACACACCAGGGCAGCCCAGGCTCTCGTGGCCTTGGCGAAATAAGTGAAGGGATTAGAAAGTTATATGGACGATTCGTTCATAAGCCGAATAAGCTAAATTTAGAATCTGAGCACAATACATAGCACTAGGCCCCATCGCCTAAGTTGACCACATTGAGACAGTTGTTCCCACTAGCGCTTTGTAGAGGAAAATATTGTCCACTTGACATAATAAGTTTCTCAATCCTTGTAACATTGTTCACAGACAGTTCATTGTATTCACTAAATGATTGTCAGTAGCAAATTCAAGTCACATAAAGGCAATAATAAATGAATGCCCGATCGGGCTCATCCTCCTAGGACGCCGGGCCCCCCTGGGAGGGTCGGGCCCCGGGGCACCAGCCCTGCCTGACCCCCCCCCCCCTCTCCTCGGGCCTGCTCGTAGGGTTAGTACTGCTGTACTGACTCAGCGGGGAAAGCAATGACAAACTACCTCATTGCTCACCTTGCCTAGTATGCCTCCTTGTAGTGCTGCCTGGGTTTTGTGGGTTTTTACCACGTAACCTATGGTGGTGCTTTTTGAGGATCCAACCAGCCTCCGGGCTGACTACCTAACAGTCAATATATATATATATATATATATATATATATATATCCATATTTTATGTGTGTCCAGGCTAATAAGACTGCATAGGAAACCTTTAATCTGTTAAGTAGAAAGTTTTTCCAGAACATTTAGCTCCTAGTAAATATTACATGCCATATGGCCATTTTGTGGAGAGAATGAGAATGTGGTCCAAGAACAGCTGGATGTACTGAGGGAAAATATTGAGAAATGGAAAATGAAAAGTGTAGAGAAAAGTAAGAATGGTAATGACAAGAGGAGAGTAGTAGAGCACTTCAAATATTTAGGAAGTGAATTGATGTAAAGTGCAAGATTGGATATGGAGATCAACAAGATAATACAATGTGGGAGTGTGTTCTATCATCAGGTTTGGAGTTTAATTTGGGATAAAGACATACCACTGAAGGATAAAGAAGTGATGTATAAGACCTATTACTTATCAATAATGATGTAAGGAGCAGAAACTTGGCTGATGACTAGAAGAGATGAAAGTAGAATACAGGCAGCCGAAATGAAATTCCTGAGGGGTATGGTACAGAAGACTAGGAGAGATAGTGAGAAATGAAGACATTCAAAAGGAAGTGGATGTAGAGAAGCTGGATGTTATATGTTATTGGTTTTACGTCCCTTTTAACTACTCTGGCTTTTTAGAGACGCCGGGGTGCCGGAATTTTGCCCCGAAGGGGATCTTGAACGTGCCAGTAAATCTGCTGACATGGCTCCCTCGCATTTGCGCACCCTCAAATGCCAGCTCACTGCGCCAGGATACGAACCTGCAACCTTGGGCCCGGGAAGCGAGAACGTTACCACTGAGCCACGCAGCGAGCCGACAAGCTGGAGCAGAACAGATTGAGATGGTATGGACATGTGAAAAAGATGAATGATTAAAGAATGCCGAAACAAGTGATGGAGAGACGATGACTGGAAAGAGAGGACTGTCAATGCTGCCACAAATTTTACCCATTGATTGAAAAAACAGACCCTGAATAAAGAATGATGCCTTACAAGCAGACTTTCACAGTTAAAATCTAGGAAAATTGGCAAATTGTCCAGCTTTTAAATTTTTTATTGCATTCCTGTTCTGATGTATTTTAGGATTACTTTTCCAGTATAGTAGTATTGCTGCTTGAGGAGTAGGTAACATTTTGTTTAAAGTCAGTGATTGCACAGCACTAGAGTCCCTAGGTAAAATGAGAGTTGAGCCAAACTATTTTAGTTATGTTAAAGTTTCCATATGTGAATAAATGGCAGCCATAACCATGTGAGTAGAACTTGATTAAGCTGATACATGCTGGATTATTATACAACATATCATAAGAGAAAATTGGATGCAGAGCTAACAAGGGAAGGTCATGGTAGTTGTTGTGGAGAATAGAACAGAACTATTTGTATTTTATTACTAACGAGAACAATAAACTCTTGCCAAGTTTCAGCTGCTATGGAATCGACAGGAGAGGGATGAATAGGTGGGGCGGTTATAGGTTTCCCGTCTCTACTCAAGCCCTTCATTTACATATAGAGCAGTACAATGGTCATAATACGTCAGATAGGGTTGTGTTGTCTCTTAGATTATCTTCGTGGTGTAGAAGTGTGTTTACAGAATTCGTTTTTTTTTTTCTTTCACCGTGGACAATGAGACAGGCAGTAATTGTGAAACTGTGCGTGGAGTACTTTGCTATTGTAGAAGATGTACTACCTTCAGGAGAAGAGTGTGTTATTTATGAACAAATAAAAGAAACAGTTGACAGAAGAGACTGTAATAGCTGAGGTTACTACACTTGTAACAGATGAAGAGACATCAGATTAAGAAAATGATAGTGCCATGGCAGTGAGTAATGTCATCATTGGCAGATTTCCAGGGAAGCAGCAGTTCATTTTATCAGTCATCATCTCCAAGAAAACCAAGAACAAAGTTTCCGGAAGGAACAACCAAGGGAAAAAGTTGGAAATGTAGATCCTCCCCGTCTGTGTCGTTCTGGAGTAGCAATTGATATGACACCGTGCCTGAAAATTACAACAGTGTTGGCACAGAAAAGAAAAATACAGAGCAAGACTGTGTTACAAACTTTGAAAACATGCTAAAACAATGTCATTCGTCAAACCCGAAAATTCTGCAGGATATGATAAATCGTGAATTACGTGTGATCATTTTATACCAAAGAGACAGGAAAATGCAATGATGCATGACCGCACATTGAAAATAAAGAAGAGAATTGACCCTCACAATTCACTGCAGTTCAAAGTTTCCAAATCGTGGGTAAAGGAATTTAAATGTAAGAATAAGACTGTCTGTCGCAAAATAACCCACAAAGTTAGCAAGTGGTTGGTTGTAGGGGATGCTGATATTCAACTAAAAGCTTATGAATTTGTGAGAGAAATCAGGTCTCGCATTCAGGAAGAACGTCTTGGAGTACTGCTTTGAAGAAGGATTAACGGAAGTGTGTCCACGAGCACTGTGACCAACCTGCTTTCATCAAATATGCATACTGTGAGAACTGTCGGCTGTTATTGCTGACTTATATTTTCTTCCTCCGATAGTGTTATAGTGTGTTTCATTTCATATTATTGACTATTTGTCTCAAATAATCCATTTGTTTAACCCTCTCAGTGGCACGCGCCAATCAGATCGGCTCGCGCCAAAAGTGCCAAAGCCGATTTAATCGGCGCGCTGTTTATTTTATATTTGTGGATTTCTGTAGGCATATGTCCGTGATTATTTCATACTGTTGTAAAGGTGAGGTTTCGAGCTTGCCTGTGCGGTCTTTACTTCTTTCCTTCGAAGTCACGCGATAGGTTTGAGTTTGTATTCACGCCCTCCCTTTGCGCTCCCCCAATCATGCGCGTTCCCGCCAAAATTGCGGTGCAGTTGTTCTCTTCTTGTTGAAGTTTTCGGCCTACAGATGTACCTAATAACTTTCTACAGAAGGAAACGTAGTGTTTCTTCTAATATGACTCTTAACTATCCTTAATTTAGGCTCAAAACTGATTTTTACAAAAAAGAAATTTACAAATTGAACAATTATCAGAATAACCTCAATTAAAAAGACTTAGATGCCGAATGTACGTTTATGAACATAATGTATGAAAGAATGAGGTATTGGTTAAAATTCAAAGCAAAAATAATGATTCTATCATTGGAAATGTGGTATTTATGATTATTTTTTTTCGAATAGTCTGCATGACCATTGAAAATGGCTTGGCAATCTTGGCAAGTATTTCCGGAAATGGCTTGGCACTAAGAGGGTTAATAAATCATTCATACGTACGTTATTCTCATCGTAACTTTGATGCATGATATCTCTTGTTCTAATAGTCTATAGCAGCTAAAATGTGTATGGTGTATGTATATTTACTTGCTCTGTTAAATGCGCTATGTATGAATATAATTTGTGCAACAACATAAATTGTGGCCTTCCCTTGTAAGATATACTGTATTATCCAATATTTTCTCATTACTGGGATAGAAATGTTGGACACTCAATGCTTGATGTATGTAAATTTTGTATCTTTTACCTTCATTTTATATAAAACATGAAAGTTCAGTTCAGGTAAAGTGTAAATGTATTTGACTACTCCGCGTAACTTTAACGCATTTAACTTCTGAAAATCACATTGCCAATAAGAACTCAATCTTAATAGGAGAGGATTGGACACACATACATTTTGCAAACTATAATAACCTCATTTGTGGACAGTTTCCTTGTAACATCAAGCCTTGCATAATGAATGTGTATTTTTCGGTTAAGAAAAGTTATCAAAAATTAACTTCTTACTCCATTACTTTTTCCCCTGATTTTGTTCCATCGATGAAGAGTGGAAATATATAATGGGCCAAGTGCCAAAACCAAAACAAGTTCTAGCAGCCATCATAATAGCCCACTAGAACTGAAAGTGAGGACCATACTTCATCTTTCTAGAAAATTTTAAACTAATTTGAAGCAATTTTTCACATGGCTTGTTTTATCCTATCGGCATTGTTACACACATTACAGCAAAAATGAGAATTTGAAGAAAAAAATATATATATATATATTGCTTGGCCCATTATATATTTCCATTCCTCAAATAGGGTATACCCAATAATATGTGATATAGTCAATAGAGAAGTAAAACTTTGCATGTCACATTTGTTAGTTACGTTGAATTGCTCCGTAGCTGACTCTCCCACAAGGATCTATCTGTTGAGCTGTGTGGTGCAGTCTGTTAAGCGTAGACCTTCAAATTTTGATCATGGCTGAGTTTTGTGGCATGTGAAGGTGTAGAAATTTGACACAGCATCTCCTAAAGCCACAGCAGTTAGAAGGGTCGTTAATCAACAAGAAACAATTCCACCTAACTTATAAAAGTGACATACAAGGTTTAGCTGCTTCGCCGACGATATCATCCCTAGAAAGCGAGAGTATTGTAAGCGGCAGGTTTATTTTTGCAGCTTAACTCTGCTGTGGAAAAAGCATCTAGAAATTATCAGTATTTTTTAACAGATTTTTGCATATCACAAAATTGTCACTTATGATACTTTGGCTTTCCGGGGACACTGTATGTATGTATGTATGTATGTATGTATGTATGTATGTGGAGTTTGATCAGAGTGTCAATCTTTAAATATCAGAATTTCGTAAGACATTACCCTTACATGCACATAGTAACATCATACATTTCATTTCTTTCAGCTCCACAATCCTGGTTTGGCCTTGTTATTTATAATCCTTCAAGTGTTTGCGATGACCTGGTATTCACTGTCCTACATCCCATATGCAAGAGATGCCGTGAAGAAAACCGTATCTGCATGTATTACATAGGTCAATATATGGTATCACTCTCATGAGAATTGTCAATTATTAGTATTTCTGAATGAATGAGTGGTAAGTAGAATGGATGAGTCTAGTTTTCTGTAGAATGCTGCTATGTATTGATGTGCATTTTAGTGCCAATGTGCCTAAGTGTTGTTATCTTGTGTAATGAATGGTAGATAGTCAGTGTTGTCAGTGGACAAGATATCATGTAAAATGTTCATAAATTTCAAATTCCTCAAGGTGTGATATCATTTAGGAATAAAGGAAGATGTTCAGTTAATTTGATTTTCCCAGGCAAAATCATGGAAAGTAAGTTTGCAATTTTGTGTGAGGTTTGTAGTTTGTTGATGCTGTTTTTTCTGTCCCACCACAAAGTGGTATTGGTAGGACTGATAGTTGACAAGCCTGTGCCTGCTATAAACTGCTCTACGCTACACATTCTATGTTTATTTATACAGTAGCTACCTTAAAGATTTAATTCACCATAATTACACATTAAAAATCTTACTTTACAAAAGGTATTAATCGGTCATTTAGCCATGCCAATGTAAATGTTTCTGTTTTCAACAAAACCTTTCAGATCTTCCAGTGACATATTCATCTTATTTTTGATGGTGTCTATCCACATCAGTGCTAGTTGGCCACATTTGCAAGCTTTTTTCGTTTTCTTTTCGAAAGAGTTAATTATTATCTCATGACATACCCAAAGTATGACATCTGGATTGATTATCTGAATCACCCACTTGTTTGCTCTTTTGTTGTTCAAGGTGCTAGCACCTCAGCTCAAGTGCTTGATATGGTTCCCTTTTTATGTACATATCTCTCTATATATTTAAAAATGAAAGTTTGTCTGTTTTTTCCTAATTTCCACGGAAATTTGCGATATTTGCGCGTTTCAGACGGTTTTATGATGGATGCGCGCAAAAATATTTGTTTGTCTGTCTGTATGTCTGTTTGTCTGTGGACAACTTCGTGTCCTTATAACTCGAGAACGGCTGAGTGGATCAACGTAAAATTTGATACAGATATCCATCAGAGGCACGACACTAATCATTGATGTAACTCTTCTCCATACCTCTCATAAAAGGGGGCCTACCCCCTTAAAATACATGCTGAAATAGTCGTAGAAGGGTGAGACAAAGCTCATTTTCAGCCCCTCGATGTGAGAAAGGAAACTCGGGGGCCCTAAACCACATTTTAAGGCCCTAAAACCAACAGTTTTTGAGATATTCCCAGAAGACTAATTTCATTTATGAAGCTACTGAAAAAATGCAAGCCGGTAACCATGGCAACACAATCTCAGAGGTCCATATATTTTCTGTAAGACGCAATGCAATTCCATTTATTACATCACTGTGAAGGTTTGCAAACGGCTACATGGTTATAACGGATCCAAATTAAGCTGTAAAATTCATCAATACATATAATGTGCTTAAGGGGGTCAAGGGGTACTCTAGAAATTTTTCACGCGATTTACACGTGCGGGTATGGTACAGAAGGTCTATTATATCCCTATCCCTATATTGTTATATTATTAACTTATTATTATTATTATTATTATTATATTATGGCGTACCAACGACGAGACAAAGTTCACTTTCAACCCCTTGGTATCAGAAACAAACTCGGGGCCCCTAAAGAGTCCTAAAGGGTCCCCGAAAACTACATTTTAAGGCTCTAAAACCAACAGTTTCTTAGATATTCCCAGAAAACTAATTACATTTAATAAACTAATGAAGGAATGCAAGGCAGTAACCATGACAACAGTATCTCAAGAGGTGACATCCAACTTTCCATCTATTTCTGCAAGAAGTAATGCCACTCCATATATTACATTTCTGTGAAAGTTTGCAAATGGCTATAAGGTTATCACGGAACCAACTAAAACTGTAAAATTCATCAATGCGCTTAAGGGGTTCAGGGAGTACTTGAGATTATTTTCACACGACTTACATGTGCGATATGTCGTCCAGAAGGTCTATTATATCTCTAAACAGCAACATTATTTTCAAAAACTCCTGATTTGAAGTAGTATTTTTGCTGCTTTTAGGAATTTGGGCCATTGGAGGCTAAAGAACTTTAATTTTCATGCGCCTTTATAATTTATAAAAGGGGTCTTCCTGTGGTTGGGGACTTGACACAACGGTGAGGGTAAGTTTGTATGTGACGTGTATTGCGATTCGTCTACGAGGTTTTCAATTGTATTTGCACGTCAGGAAGAACACGTTAGGTAAATTTAGTTTGAGAGAGCATTTTAACTAATCATTTTTCTTTGCCTACAAACAGGTTACAAGCCCTTAACCATTGCTACAGTAGCTCAATTTATAACGTCTGGTTATTAATACCGAAGACCGTTTGAAGAATGGGTACTTCTGCTAGTACTGGTATATACAGTACAGTCCATCTTTCACAACCATGTTAAATGCTAATCTCTGTACAGTGAATTTTGGGACTATTAGAGCTATGAATTGTTGATCCCAGCAGGCAAAAGTGATCCACCACCATGATGATATATTCATTTATTGTAATATCTGATGGTAAACCTGTTGTTTGGCCAATGACTTGCAAATATTCATTACAAAATTTCACTCTGATCTTTAACCTTTATGATGTCCTCAGATCAACCTTGCTTTCAGCTATGAAGGTGGTGGTGTCAGCATACTGTAATTTGTTTATATTCAGACCACCTATCTTAAATTCATACGAGACCTCGTTCAATTCAGTTTCTCTCATAATGTACTCGGCATATATTGTAAGTTAAACAGGTATGGTGGGAGTATGCAACCCTGTCCGGTATGCCTATCTGTCTTAAGCACATCCCGCTTCTTCCTGTAATCTACACAGTCAACGCCCTTTTTTATAAACATGAGAGCTCTTTCTGATATTCTTTAGCCTTCTTCATCATCCAATGCAAATCACTAATATCTATGATTTGTCAGCCCCTTCTAAAACCAGCCTGAGTTTTGGGCAGCATCACCTCACTGACATAAAGTGTTATGGTGCACTCTATCAGATTCCTATTTTTGGTATTGCTATAAAGATGACTATTTCCAATCATTGGGCCATGTTGTCAATTTCCAGATCTGCTGGCACAATGCTGTAAGAACTTGTGACAGATCCTTCTTTTGTTTGTCACAAAATTTTAAATGATTTCTAATTAAAATATTTACCAGAGGTGTGTGTGACTATAGGATGTCATTTTCCACTCTCTGTGTCAAGTTCAGTATCAAGACTGATGGTAGGCTATCACTCGTTGACAAGTATGATTGTCTTTCTCAGATGTTATTTGTGAGTCTGAGTTCTTATGACTATGCAGGCCAATCCTCTAGCGACAAATTCTTCCACAGTGCTGACAAACATTGCCAGCGTTGAGATCCAGTTGTTGTGGGTTATTCATCCTGAGGAACGCCCGCTCTTTCCGAGCAATCCGCTTCTCAGTTACTGACAAGGGAAGTCTCTAAACCGGGGAATCGCGGATCCTGCTGGAACTTAGTAGATATGTTGCGTGAGCCCAACTAGGCAGAACCGTGAAGAGAAATCTTTCGGAAATTAACTCCTACCCACCGTAGATGGCAGTAAGTACAACTATTTTGAACTGTGTGCGCTGGTCAAGCGGGAGTGTGCCTCACGCCTGATTGGTAGCTCAAAAGATCATTCTCCAAACGACTGCCCTCCCGTACTCGCACTCACAACCTGCGCTGCGGCATGGACATAATGCTGCATCTTTACAATGTATTGCACGTCGTCCTTTATTATTAATCGTGCAAAGTAAGGTATCACAAATACATATCATTTGCGCC
Source organism: Meconema thalassinum (assembly GCA_946902985.2). Taxonomy (NCBI): domain Eukaryota; kingdom Metazoa; phylum Arthropoda; class Insecta; order Orthoptera; family Tettigoniidae; genus Meconema; species Meconema thalassinum. The sequence continues at coordinate 171,951,493 of OX336396.1, forward strand.
ACTACAGGTCTTGGATCTAGTAATAATAATAATAATGCGCGTCAGAGTAGCAGTGGAAGAATAAAATCAACAAGGTTGCAAATGGATGGGGGAAAAGACGTCTTGCTCGACCCGGTGCTGGGCCCAAGGTTTTCGGAGCGAGCAAAAGATGATTTCCAAAAAACCAAATGCAAACAAACAATTGCTTAATGCAATAATCAAAAGTGCAAAAACGAGATTCCCATAAAATTAATTAAAGGAAACCCAGAGGCGTGTTAATCGTGTCTTTGTTACATCACAAAGACAAGATTGACGAAATCGAGATAAGGGTAAGGATAAGGAACGGGAACTTAAATATAAGAAATGAAAAGGCAAGGGAGCTATATTACTTAAAATATAAAAATGTATTAATGATAAAAGAAAGAGCGTGTACACGAAATAAACATACTATTTAAAACAAAGAAAAAGGCAAGCTAAGACAAGATCAATAATACAAAAGAAACCCAATACCAAGAATAAAGAATTCAAAAACTTAAAAAACTAAAAAGCACGACAGAACCTGAGTACCGCTCAACAACATGAATCTAACGAAAAGATACAAACTTGAAAGAAAATAAAACGAAACTTACAAAAGTTAGAGAGAAACGACAAACTTGCAAAAAGTCAAAATTCGAACTGCTAAGACGCGAAGCTTTTCATGATGTTATTGTAAACATACCTGAGGGATGGGGGAGGAGTGAGGGGAGTAAAACAAAGGGAAGAGAGATTTCACGGAGGTAGGAAGAAGGGGAAGAAAAGGGGGAATATCATTAAGTTATGTAATACGGCGAAAAGAGAAAAACAAAACAAAAGGAAAATGAGATATACGGAGATACATTACATTACAATTGACTTGGGACGAAAGAGACCGGTAAAAATCGAAAGCACGCTATAATAAAATAGGCTTATATTCCAACATAATGCCGCACCAACGCGACATATAAAAAAAAGAATAATATGACATCGGAGCTGGAGAAAATCCCAGTTAACCACCGTCACATATATTCTATAAACAAAAGGGACATGTATTAGTGGGACGTTGGACATAAGTCCCGTTACCTCACACATACTGTCCGCAAACAAAGGTCCAATTGCTACCAATCAAATGAAACATTTGTGGTACAAAAGAGACACCGACGCAAAAGATGAGCACCAAGGCCCGACAGGAAAATATACATAAGCCAAGACGCAGAAACGCAATACTTTCGAATCTTACAGGTATTAACCAAAATAATAAAACTGTGAGGAGGGTACATAACAAAAGCAACAAAAAGAACTCCGCCGTGTGACATTACGCAAGGTCCCGGAGATCTGGTTCAAGGATTAAAATACTAACAGTAACATCTTGAAAAGGAAAGAGAATTAAGCAAAAGAAGGAACATTGAACAAAAACAATTACATTGCGTTAGATAGAAATACATTGAGCCGTACTCACATTCCGCTGCGCCATGAGGGTGGGCCTCTGCCCGAATACACACGTTCGCCTTACATCTCGGCGCGTCTAAGACTGAATCAGCTTCTGTCCCCCAGGGAGGAGAGAAGCCTCTCAGAAATATAAAATGCGTAGTTTGGGAGTGGCACCAAACTCGCGTCAAATATTGGCAGAGCCAATGGCAGAACAGATTGCACAACAAAATGCAAGGTAGCAACAACACTAGCCAATACGAGAGAACTAGGTAGTATGTAGCTAGGGTTTGCACAACGTTAGACAGAGAGATGCATACAGACAATCTGCGCACATTTTAAACACTCGAGGCGTAATATAGAGATGTCACAACACATGACAATAATAATAATAATAATCATGATGATAATAATAATTACAATAAATACTGAAAAATGGTTCACATTACAACACAGAGTTCTGACATCAATGATGTTCGTGGTAATAATGTTGGAAACAAACTGGTTTTACACCATCCACACCGTACGAAACACGGGCGAGTGCAAGTACATTGTATTGTACTGATATCGAAACAATATGGCACAGGGTGTTCAAACCCACCGGGATTGTCGGACAGATACTGACTTCAGTACCATGGATATTGCCACATTGAAGTAAAACGAGGGGACAAAAATTGGTGATATGTCAGAGACTGCATTTTCAAGATTGTATTTCTCTGGGCCAAATTGATGTCAAAATTCAATAACCGAACGGTGTTCGAAAATCTACGGACTACGCTTTTCCAGACCCTAAAGCCGTATAAATCCAATGGATGACAATAGGCTGTGGCCCCAGGAGGGATGATCATCAGTCGTATCCGCTCCTCACTTTCTAACGATTTATGTCCAGAAAAGGAATCCAGAAGGAGTGCCACATTGCCGGACGGTACAAGCTGTTTGAAAACATTGTGAAACCAATCCTTCAATTGTACGGATCCCATTTTGCCAGATTTTGTAGGAACAACGTAAATATTGTCATGTGCAAACATAGTTTCTTTCACCCTTTTTCCAAACACACCTTTTGGTTCTTTCAGAGTTATGAAAAGAGGTCCAAGTAGCTTGCCGGCTGCTGTTACTGTTGGCATTATTGTATAACTGTGCGTTGTGGCCCCCACTGATTGCACCCACTTTGATCACTATTACATACGTTTCCAGGGCCGAGAGAATCAAGAACCGATTTAACCTCTTCTACAAATATTTCTGCTGCTGACATATTATCCATTTTTCGATGGGCATTCTTTGATGTCGTCACAGTTGTTATTTTTCGTGAAATGATATTATAGCAATCCTTAAAGTGCTGCACCCAGGAATGGCTGGCTTTAAACCCAGTACATTTTACGTCCTGTGCAGCTAGCATAGCCCATTGCTGAATTGTCACGTCATGTATTACTTCATTATTCTGATGGGCAATGTCAAATTTGGCTTTTACGACACGTGTTATTCTCCTCAATTTGTCACGGTGGGTGCCGCCCCTTTCCACTTGCTCTGCCCACAAATATAAATCTTTCTTGATTTTTAAACGGTGGAACTTAAATTTTACCGACGAAAAGGAAAGTGGACAGCTCTTACCGCTTTTCCAATAATCTACAGCATTTTGTTTGTATTTCATACCTACAGCTTCGTCTGACACTTTCCTGGGGGAGCTATCAGTGGCAGTCCAAATATTATCGTCATCAGAGTTGATGTTACTGGTGTTGCTGTCATCCGGTAGCTCATGTGTGGTGACAATAAGAGTAGAATAGGTGTCCACGTTCGTAGTACTGTTTTCTATACAACCAGTTATGATACCTGTAAATATCAATAAGCACAACAAATAAACACACTTGTTACAAAAGACGAATGCCAGAAAGCCAGATAGGCACAAAACCATCAATATAGCCTACCATCCAAACTGTCCAACAGGTCCTGTTCTTGATTGCTGAGAGGCCTTTCCATACATTTTCCATATTTTTCCTCCAGACAACATATAACTTTTGCAATGTTAATATTCATCATGCATGGGACACTCTCCATATGTGGATATAAGCATATGCCAGGTCTGTCGCCTCTCATTCGGTGATTGTACGTCGTAGGCCGGGAAGCAACCTCTGACGCAGCCAATGAAGCTCATGCCGCTAGCGCGCCAATTTAAACGTGTAAATCTTAATTTTTTCATCTAGTACAAGGGGAAGTTAATTTCCGAAAGATTTCTCTTCACGGTTCTGCCTAGTTAGGCTCACGCAACGTATCTGCAAAGTTACAGCAGGATCTGCGATTCCCCGGTTCAGAGACTTCCCTTGTGTGTAAGGAGCTGAGAGTTTAATCTGCACAGATCAGCCATCTGTCAGAATTTTTGCAAGTCTTTGTTTGTGGTCATATAACTAAACAAACCACCTGCATTTTTTAAAATTTACTATGATACTGTTAACTGTATTTTCTTTTCTCCGAACTTCTGAAGTAGGGTTTTTCAGGGCCATCCTCATTCCCTTCCTCTGTGTACCCTTCCACAAAAATTGCAGTATTTTCACTCCCATCTGATGATAAAATTTGGAGGTTTTCTCTTTTCAATACATAACTCTTTGAAGCTGCCCTGAAAATATTTTGAAGTTTTCCCACAAAACAATTTTATCCTTTTAAAATTGTCACATTAAGTGAAGTTCACTGAGTCAACTTTTCAATTCCATGAATCCAAAAGGGGGTGAAATTGGTGTGATAGTGAAGATTTTTGAAACAAGATCTTATCATCATCAGGTGCCATGAAGTCGATGAGTCCTGGCGACTGCCTTCAGTTGTTGAGATATTCTACAGAGCTTCTCAGATCTAACAGTGACATATCTATTGTATTGTGATGACCATGATTAACATTTATATTCCATGAACATTTTTGTAAGCATAATATGCACTTCACTTCTTATTAGTAATCTATGTATCATTGACAGTATCTTTGATAAAGTTGAAACACCCCCAGTGCTGGCCACCTCTTGTCTCCTAGTCCCCTCAACCTGCCCAAGCTGAATATTTCTTTCCAAGGAATAAGACTGTTTCACAATATGCCCTGAGTATGACTACTGTAATCTTTTAATGAATACCTTACTCGTTTGTCTTCTTGGTCCTCCAAGGCATACGTCAAATTCTTCGCTAGCACCATAGCTTAAATGTCTCAAGTAGCTTCCTGTCTTGAATTCTTATGGTGCACCTATCACAACTATATGTTACTATGGGAAAAAACTAGGCTCTTAACCATTCTGACCTTTGTACAGGACGGTTTAGCAGCAGGCTAAATTAAGGCTGCACAGATGTGACTTGGAGAGCAAAGAGCCGAGTTGAACTAGAAGTTGAGCCTCCATACCTGGCCTACTTAGATAGGATCAGGTACTAGAGTGACCTGTGATTCCCTCTCTGCTACCTTCACTACACCTTACCTTTGGCCCAGCTCGTTTATTTGTGGTATGTAAAATTCCCTCCATTCAATTGGCACGTCCACATCATTAGACAGTGCATGATTGATAGTACTTGATATCTTCAAGGTCAAAGACTGCTTTTCCACATTTATTTTTATGTGCATGAATCCAGAAACTTGTTTGTGGTATGCACTGTAAGTTCTGAGAAGAAAGAGAAAAAATACTCCACTGAATTGAGATTCAATCTATCATGGGCATAAAGTACTGTACTTTTGTTTATAGCTTTAAATCATATATATCATTTCAAAGTATTGCATACAATTTTGCCTGCTAACACCTGCTTATTAAAGTTCAGTTTTATTTATGTTAAATTCAACATCATAAGGCCCTTTAAAAGTGCTGTTGTTTATATATAATGCATACTTTGTGACAATGTTTCATTTATTTTATTTCTTTGCTTGTGGCGAAGTTAGGCTCATGACCCTCTCTTATACAATCAAGTTATATATGGTACATATAATAATGAAGAAATACTAACAAGAAGCACAGTAACTATATTAAGTTATGTTTTGTTGTGATAATTATGATTTAAACATATTTTATATTGGCAATAATTTGTATCTGTAAAATGTTTGAGAAAACATATGATTTTGATTTGGGAACTTCAATGTCGCAACTCGTTCAGTTTCCTTCATTCCTTTTTGGAGCTATGAGGAAGTATTCAAATTATTATATAATGAATTTATCTTTACAGTCAATGAAGTACTGTATGTTATATTGTATTGTCATAACAAGCTGTGGAACATTTATACAATTCATTTATCATGAAACTAATGCTTATTACACGTCTGAGATTAGAATAATATGATATACTGTAGAATTTGAAGAAATGCATGTTGCATTTTCTGTATATTTTAACCTATCTTAGAATACTATACAGTTGTATAAAATAATTCGTGCTCTTAATTAATCACAGAAGTGGTTGCAGAATCTGCTTTCAGTTTGCTCTTTTTATTATTTAAGGTACAATAAAACAACAACAATAAGATATGGTCGCATAAACAGTCTAATTGGTCAAAGTGTTTTGAAAATGGAATGAAATAATTTTTAAATTTTTCTCCTTTCAAGCATTTTGCGAGTTAAATTATTGTCGTAGCAGTCTTTGCCACCAATTGGGTTAACCATAACTATTGTCAGGTTTTCAATAAATTGATATAAGATTCTGAAGGATAAGGTCCCAATGATTTGAGTTCCATTGAAATACAAAGAGTGTTCACTGAATTGTGACTACAGAATTAATCCGACGTTGGTCCATGGCCCAAACACATAATTCTAGGAATCACACTAGGTGCTGACATGTACTCGCAGGATCTGACATTATATATATAACGGTCAGTGCAGAAGGCACAATTCTAAACAACCATTACCATATCACATAGATATTCTATGGTTTCAAGCTCGGAAGAGTCCATAATGGTGGATCTCTTCATAACATTCCTTTTTGGCATCGCTCGCCAGTGATATGGAAGATGACATGTGGTGTTTATGCTCACCATATTGCCTGTAGTCGTGGTGCCCATGGGGTAAGGTCGACCGTGGGATTTAGGAGGAGTACCAAGTAATTCAGTGAGTACTTTGATTATTTTGAACACCAATCATTGTTCAAGATGACTCTTGGCTTCACACTTTCTGACAGAAAAATGGTTTTCTCCATTGAATACCTTGTGAGCTGCCACTTATACTATGTATTTGTAGTCCTTATGATGAGTTACATTCCATACAACAAAGTTTTGCACAGGATATTAGGCTATATTCAGGGATATTCATATCATCTTGAATTGAAACAATACACTAAATAAGGCATAATTTGCTCAACAGCCCATTGAGGAATTCTACTAGGCAACCAGTGCTCAGCCATATGGCTTGCCAATTGTGGGGTGTTGCATGGTCAGCTTATGTGTTCCCTTAGCTGTTAATCTTGGGTTTCTTGGCCAGGGTCGCTGCCTCTCGAATCAGAAACCTACACAATTGTCTTCACAAGATTGTTGCATGCATTTCAGCCATCATATCAGCTATAAAGATCCAGATGGAGCCAGGAACCGAACCCGGGACCTCCTAGGTGAGAGGCAAGCATACCCCTATACCACAGGGTTAGCAATTTTATGCATTCACTGTATTCAACATCTGAGACTCTTATTACACCAGGGTATTTAATTATATATTGTAGATCTATCTGTGAATAGTAGAATTTAAGGAAGAAATGTGTCAAAAATGTTAGCAGATTCTGTAAGTGTAAGCTACGTCAATTCATTAGCATACATTGTATATAGGTTATTTAAATAAGGTCATAAAGAGCATAGTACAATAGGCTCTTAAAAATCCCTTCCACTTTATCAGAATAGTTATCTTTGAACTGTAAATTGTTGCCCTTTTGCTTTAGAGTTTAGATATTATGTGATTATGAACATGTTGGTATTCTGTTATTACTGTAATAGTGATGACACCCAAATAAAAATATAAAAACTTGGGTAATTTCTAAGGTTCCTGATGCCAATGGCGATACAATACTTAGGTCTGGATATGCATCCTTGTTGGACTGTTTGTAGATGTATATAGACTTGGTAAATAATAATTGGCATATCATAAAATCACTTAAATATTAATTTATATTCAAAGATAATAGTAGGTTTTAATTCAAAGATTTAATATTTTGTGAATGAGAATGGCATATTATTGTGATACCGGTACTCAAAAGTTTCTCGGAATAAGCATATTATTTACTTGGAGAAGATAGTCATTTTGGCTCCTCTTATTTTTATAAGTGTAAAATTTCAAATTAGAAGAAAGGTTTTGTACATATTTGTAATTTGTCTTTTGACACATAAAGTTATGATTTTTTTCTTTTTGTTTATTTTGTCCATCCCTGTCCTTAATCCTTCTCCCACACAAGTATGACAGTTATCTTCAGAGAATCTGCAATGTTTTTGTGGTAAGAACCTTATGCAAATGTTAAGTGTGGAATCGGATAGTATGGCTATAGCTAGGGCTATAGACCTTAATTCTAGAATACTATCATCAAGTGTTGTTAGATTCACTTTTGACAACGAAGAAAATCGAAGGCTACGGCATCTATGGTAAGTAACAGGAGTGAACACTAATGTTTAATTACACTTCAGTGAAGAGACATGAACCCTTGATTCTTGTAAAAGTGGGGAAGATTTTTCACATTGCTTTACCAGCCTTATGGTCAGGTTGCTAAAGGTGGTGGTGGTGGTTTTTTTTTCTCAAAGCTTTCCAAATAAGGCATAACATATGTCAAATACAACAGTTATTAGTCAGGACCAGCAACATTTTCCATTTCGCATCAAAAATTTTCATTGGAGCAGAGGATTATTACAGGCGGCTTCGGTGGCATAGTTGGTAGCATGTTGGGCTTCTATGCCCAAGGTCGCGGGTTCAAACTCTGCCAAAGTCTTCTTGATTTTTTAAGAGCGTTAAAAATCCCTCGGTATGCCTTCCTTCGGAGGGGAAGAAAAGCCAGCGGTCCCATGTCATAGATTTATGGCATGAAAATGAACCTTCCAACTAACGATACTTGTGTGAAGCCAAAGTTTGTAGGTTAGAATTAACTATATTAGTTCCAATGTTCACTGCCAGCTGATGGCATCTAGTAGCCAAGTCTGCAGCTAGGTGTCATGGATGGTAGCATTTGGTACCGGTAGCAAAAGTAGGAACTACTTGAAAATTGAATGCCTGCAGTCCTTGCCTGAATCACAGATAACACACACTAATACAGCCATCACAATTAACACCAGTTTTCAAATTCTACACACACCCAAAGTACACGGGGCTACATGACCTCGTTGTCGCAGCCCCTAAACTAAGGGACAGACCAGGATTATTACAATCAACATTCCAACCTATGTTCCACTCAAAGAGTTTTTTCATCTCATAAAAAGCCCATATCAAGATCTTTTTAAAGAACAAGTTTTTATTCTATTTATGGGAATACAAACAATTCTTTTTAGATTTGTCAATTTTTTTACGAAATTATTTATTTTTTCAAATTCAAGCCCACATTTGTGACATCTGTTTTTTTTAATCTATTATATATATATAAAGGAAATTCTTACTTTAAATGTTGTTTCAAAAGCTTTGCTCATAGTTTACTATTCGTTTTCTTCTTCTTTGAAAAACTGAAGAAGGCCATAATGTTGGTAGCATGCTGAGCATGGTATTTAATTAATAAATATTAATTTAAAAATTTTATTGACTAAGGTGTATTAGATTTATTAAATACCTGTGGATATTTCTTTTTAGATTTCAATAAGGAAATAAAAAATATGATTAAGTTCATTCATTCATGTTCTCAATCTGTAGATTGGTCGGCAGCAATCCTCCTCTTCCATTCTTCCCTGTCACCAGTCAGTCTCTTCATGTCTCTGTATGAATGGACATTAACATCTGTTATGATCCGTTAGATGTATTGCAGTCTCGGTTGCCCTCTTCCTCCCTTGCCCCGAATTATGCCATCTAACACAGTTACCAAAATGTTATTGTGGCGATAGACCTGTCTCGTCCTTTCCGTATTGTTTTGAGAAATGCTCTCTTTTCATTAATGGTTTTGAGCACTTCGTCATTCGTCGCTCTTTCAGTCCATGGAATTTTTCCCACCCACTGCCAACACCACATTTCAAAAGCTGCAAGTCTTCTTTTATCAGCACATCCCATTGTCCAAGCTTCTGAGCCATACGTAACAATCAGGTATCGTAACCAAGGCTACATTTAAACAATCATCCCTGTTGGCTATAATAGAATTCCAAAAAGTAATATGCTAAAAGAATTAAGTGTGTTTAGTTTGAGAAAGTGGCAGAATGAATGGGACAATACATCAAAGGGCGAAATTACAAAATCATTTTTCCCCAGTGTACAGGACAGACTAAAATTGAAAATGAACACAACACCCAATTTTACAGTTATGATACAGGACACGGCAATATTAAATCATACTTATACAGATTTAAAATTATAGTTGGTTAGTTATTGTTGTTTTAAGGGGCGGAACTACGAGGTCATCTGCCCCTATTTAAAATTATATAGTCCAACATGTATATGCAATAATGGTCACCAGACTGTAGATCACTTACTATTTGAGTGTAAGTTATTAGGGAAAGAAAGAGATATATTAATAGCACATGTTTTAAGATCAAGCAACTGGCCTATAAAGAAAGATGAACTTGTTAGAAACTACCTTAGGGAATTCTTTACTTTTGCAAACTCTCATTTGAAACACTAAATAGATAATTTTTATTTATATTTTCTTAACTGTTAATCATTTTAGTGACACAAATTTCATTTAACAGGCCATAGATATAAAATATTTATAATATATATTGTATAGTTTTAGTCTGAAATGATTAATAAGTAATAATTAAGCATGTAGTATTACTACATTGTAAAGGGGCATGCTGTAAATAAAATAAATTTAAAAAGAAATCGCTGTTGGCTCTAACTTGTTGCAGAATAGAAATCTTCTTCCGAATAAGTTCACTCCTTACTCAAGTCTGTGAATATGGTTGCGGTGACTAAACAGTCCAATCCTAGCGTAAAACAAGCGTCCACATAGAATCATTGGAGGAGGACGAGGTTGAGCTGCACGGAGTTTTTGTTGTACTGAAACAATAGTTTGCTGAGAAAGGAAAGAGATACATCCTAGTTAGGGCAAACCTAAAAATCAAAGACAGAGTTCAAAGGAAGAAACAAGGAAATACATGCCTTAATAATACAATCATGTGAAGATATAAAGTATCCTAAGGTTTGTTCAGGATCTTCACAGTATACTGTAGACCATCCTGTCATGGCCAAGGCCGAAGGACCCATATAAGCCAACAGCTGGCCTTCAAGGCAGGATATGGATTCTACAATACTGCCTGATGTAGGCCTTGGTTTGTTGTAAAGTATAGCCTGCCTCCCCCCCCCCCCCCCCCCCTATTCCGTTGCCCCACTAGTTCCAAGGTAGCCTAACTTCTTGCCATCAGATTTGTAATAAAGGTGACATCTCCAAGCATATGTGGTCGTTTAAATTTGATGGGTTGTTATTCTTCTATGCAACTGTATTTTGATTTTGATCGATGTCTGTAGCCATTCATGTAAAATTCTGTTATTTATTGTTGTTTTAAGGGGCGGAGCTACGAGGTCATCTGTCCCTATGCTTAGATCTGTCTCCAAGTTGGTGATTTTTTGGGACTGGGGCCTGTGGATTGGCAAAAATTTGAGTTAACTGTGTTAGTTTATAATTAATGTAATTAGGCTATTTGTGATGAGCATTGTGGGTTTTAATAGTGTTTCATAGAGCAATTTTGTTGTCTTATATATGTATGTTTTGATTGGCCTGGATCTGCTGATATTCGCTTGATGAATGAAACTCATCATCCTTTTACCCCCCCCCCCCCCTTGTAATCTGTGTAGATACCATATAGATTTTTCAGGTGGTATCTCATATCCCCCCAATATAATTGGGCATAAACTCAAACCCGTCGACCATTTATACTGTCCCCCTCCTTGCTGCTCAGGAGGATATTAGAGATAGGCAGGCTTGCACACATTTGAAATTGAATTCACTGTTCATCCGGCTTTCTTTTATGGGATTAGTAGACCACATAATAGCTGGAAGAGGCATGGAGCCAAAATTATGCAAAAAAGAAAGAAAAAAATCATGATGATGAATGGGAAAGCATATTCCAGAGCTATTTGTGCTCTGTTGTTAACTCAGGAAGTCCTTATGAAGGTTTTCCCTTAAGACACAGAATCCTAACATCAGCAAGGAACATCTTGGGAAATATGTCCAGATGAGATAAAGAGATCTACTAATAATCATTTATTGCAGCAAATAGCCATTAATAAAGAGATCTACTGCAGTCAAGATTTGTTAACACTTTATTAGGCTTATAAACAGATGTTGATCCTCAATTGAAAATGAATACACTTCTGAAACTATTGTCGAAGTCCTAAAAAAAGTTACTATCAAAGATGTGATTTACTGGGTGACTGAGGCATGGGAAGGGACACAAAGCAATTGCTTAGAAAGCCATGGAAAAGGTTATGGCTGACTCCATTGTAAAGTAAAAGCCCAGACTAAGCAGAGGAGACCATAACTGAAGTTTTACATCTCATGAAGCAAATTCCAGGCTGTGAAGGAGAGGAAACAGATGTGAACAAGTACAGTAGTTATCAGCTGACACTGAAGATCAAGTTACGACTGATCAGGAAAGAGTTTCCCTAGGAAGTCGGTCAAATGAAGCAGATGCAGCCCCACTACCTGGAATTACTCATTTGGATGCTGCAAAAGCATTGGAAACATCCGAAACTAATTGCTAGTACGAGTGAAGATATTTTATTGTTTAGAGAGAAGAAAGCGCTGACTACAAGTAAACACCTAGGTAAAATACAGTGCAGTGAACATAAGTACAACTGTTTGGATGATTTCATGCAACAAGACTCTAGTATAAGTGCGTGCATAAACTCATTAGAATTAGGTGGAGAGGTTAGGTGCTTGTACATTAATAGTAGAAGTATTCAGAATAAGCTTGATGACATTGAAATTCTCTTGCAAATGACAGGTCAAATAGATGTATTGGTAGTTACAGAAACCTGGGTGAAAAGTAATGAGGCAAATTTTTATAACTAACAATTTCACAAGTGTGTTTGCTCATAGAGATGACAAAGTTGGTGGGGGTCTGGGTATTTATGTATCACACAAATGGAAAGTGAATGTTAAAAGAAAGTGTGAAATGAATCATAGTTTGATGTGGATTGAGGTATTCAGAGATGATGTTAAAATTAATAGGCCAACATTTAAAAGCTTTGATATTATTGCAGCATATAACCCCAATAGAAGCAATGCCACACCCTTCTTAAATTCATTTGAAAGTTTTCTTAGCCAGATAAACAATAAATTATGCATCTTCCTCGTAGATACCAACATTGATGTCCTAGCTGATGATCAATTAAGAAGGGATATCTAATTCTAATAGCATGCTATGGTTTTAAACAGTGCAACACTAAATATGCTACACGACTTTGTGACACTACAGTTACCTTAATAGATCACGTGTCACTAAACAATTCATAATTAAGTTATAAAATATCAAATGTCAGCAATGATATTAGTGATCACAGTATATTAATTCTTGATATTTCCAAGACCAATTATAGCACGTACACTCAGTCACATAACTCGACAAAATCAACAACACACGAGGACTCTTGGGATAGGCAACACACTCCTGAAACTAATACACACTGAAGAAAATGCAAATTGCAACACCATGAAGGCATTGGTCGTTTGTGTCGATTTTCAAGATATGGAACGATGCCATGTAGGTATGTAAACGATCAAAGTTTCAGACCTATTGGATTGTTGCTACAGGTCTCCCCATGTGATTGGTCGCGGAAGAATCAACTCCAGTATACGGACTCTGGTGTAGCGTAGTTGACTAGCAGTCTGTGCAGTGAAGTGTTCCCCGTCAAACATGCCTCGACGACAGAGAAGAGCACGCTATCAACAACTGTCACCGCTTGAGAGGGCTCGGATAATTGGGCTGTGTGAGGCTGGATTATCGCTAAGGACTGTCGATGCACGTGTTGGCCGACAGGCATCTACGGTACAATGTGTATGGCAGCAGTGGTCAAATGAAGGTACCCACACTCGTAGACCTGGTACAGGCCCAGTGCGACAGACAACTGTGAGAGAGGATCGCCGCATCATTCGGATGGCCTGGATGGAACCCCATGCAACAGCAGCGCAAATTTGAGCAGCTGTGGTACTCCACGTTACACAACAAACAGTTGGTAATCGCCTGCGTGCAGCTGGCTTACGATCCCATGTCCCTGTAGAAGGTGTTCCATTGAACCCACAACAGCGACGTGTAAGGCTGGCCTGGTGTCGAGAACTATCGACGTGGGTCGACGAATGGCATAGGGTCGTCTTTAGTGATGAATCGCGCTTCGGTTTTGCCTGCAGTGTGCGCCGACGTACCGGGGAGAGGGGCCGCCCAGACCTTATTGTCGAGAGGCACACAGGGCCAACACCAAGCAGTATGGTCTGGGGAGCTCTTGGCTTTAATGTGAAACCACAATTAGTGCTTGCTGAGGGCACTATGACTGTTCGACAGTACGTTGATAGGGTACTCAATCCAGTGGTTGTCCCTATGATGGCGAACATTGCTAATGGGATGTTTCAGCAGGACAATGCCCGGGTTCACACTGCACGCATCTCCAGATAAGCTCTCCACGACATCACAACCTTAGAATGGCCCGCCAGATCCCTGGACCTCGGTCCTCTTGAGCATGTGTGGGACATGATGGGTCGACAACTGGCCAACCGTCCTCAGCCACCCACAACTCTGGAACAACTGACCCATGCAGTGCAGCAAGCATGGGCCACAATTCCTCAGGAAGCGATCCAGGGCTTTATTGACTCTATGCCTCGACTAATACATCAATGTATTGCAGCTCGTGGTGGGCACATCCTGTATTGATTGTTGTCCAAACTTGCGGTCAGAGGGACCTGAAAGTGTAATCATCGAACCACAACCGAACACTCATCCTGCATGTTCAATTGCAGCAATGTAGCACCACTCCTTCAGGGTGTTGCAATTTCCATTTTCTTCAGTGTATCTATAAACGCAGATTCCCATAATGATGCAGACAGTACTGTTAACTCTCTATATAACTCTTTCATCAAACAATTGAACAGGCATATCCAAAGAAAAATAACAAACAATACTAACAATAAAAGACAGACTACTAACTTATACCATGGGTCACAGCTGAACTCCTTACACTTATAAAACGAGACACTCTGCATGCAAAGCTCAAAAATCCCCTTCACAAAAATAATAATGATATCAACCAAGAATACTGTAGATGCAGGAATAGTGTAACAAACTTAAAAAGAAGACTAAAGTCAAATTACTACTCAGAAAAATTCAGAACATATGGAAACAATTCCAATAAAACTTGGGAGACTATCAAAGAAATCATACACAACAATAAACCAACAGTTGAGACATGCACTTCACTTGAAATAGACAACAAAATTATCACAGACAATCAAGAGCTATGTGAATCATTTAACTTTTTCTTCACAAACATTGCTGGAAGTCTAGCAAAAGCTATTCCTGAAGAGAAGGAAATCCTCAGTAAGGACCACAAGCAGTCAAATTCCCTCTTCTTATATCCAACAGATGAAGCAGAGGTCAAGTCCATCATCACAAATTTAAAGAATAAAAAGAGCTGCGGTTTAGATAGGATCAAGACAAATTTCATTAAAAATATTATGCAATCATTTATTAAAATCTTGGTTGAAATGATTAATGAGTCCTTAGTTACTGGTATGATACCAGATGACTTAAAAGTGGCCAAAGTAGTTCCTATATTTAAGGGTGGTGACAAAAGAAATCCAAATAATTATAGACCTGTTTCTATTTTATCGGTAGTTTCAAAAATTCTGGAAGAAGTGGTAAAAACAAGATTGCTTTCATTTCTGAACAAGAATACATTCTTTCATAATATGCAATATGGATTCAGGGAAAATTCTAGTACTGAGGCAGCAACTATTGACCTAATAACAATGCTACAAGAAACTATTGACAAACATAATATGGCAGTTGGGTTATTTATTGATCTCATAAAAGCCTTTGATACAATAGATCATAAAATACTGCTATCAAAATTAGAAAATGCTGGTGTCCAAGGTATAGCTCTAAAATGGTTCGAAAGCTACCTTATTGGAAGAAAGCAGCATGTAGCTTTGAAAAAATGCATAAGTTCAGGAAAATATATAACTCGTGGAGTTCCACAAGGATCTATACTTGGACCCACATTATTCTTAATGTATATAAATGATATTGTGGAATGTAATTTGAGAGGATCAAATTGTATGCAGATGATACAAATATCTTCTACAGTGGGAAAGACATAATTGAAATCATACAAAATGTGCAACAAGATATAAATACTCTCTCACAATGGTTCCAGGCCAATAAATTAACAATGAACCCACAGAAGACCAATTACATGGTAATTTCAAAACAAAGCATGAAAGAAATCACACATGACAAAATATATGTAAATAATATTGAAATAAAAGAGGTTAATCAGGCAAAGTATTTAGGTCTAATCATCGACAAACACCTGACCTGGATTGAACACGTTAAACGAATTGCTAAGAAACTCTCACCTATAGTGGGGATCCTAAGGAAACTTCAGTATCTTATTCCCCTAAACCTTGTAAAACAAATCTACTATTCACTTGTACATAGCAAGCTCCAATATTTAAATGTTATTTGGGCTCACTGCAGGAAATCCACACTGAGGGCCGGTTCCATCAACCTTGCAACATGTCATTAGACCTTGGCAAGAATTCTTGTTCTGTAGCATTATTCAAATACGGTAATCAAAAGTAAATACTGTAATACAATAACTGAGCACGAAAGGCATACTGTATTTGCTTGAAACCATCTTTAACACTATGTTAAACTCCTAACTGAACAAGAATGGGATGTTAAAATAACGGATAGGTTAACGATTTGTTAGCAGTAATGTTGATTGATGGAACACCATTTCGCTAACATTTCCGTTAAATTACTTGAACGTGTCGTTCCCTGAATGATTTAATGACTATTCAGAATAGGGCTATTAGAAACATACCTAACCTTCCTTACTGCACTCCAGTAAAAGATCTGTACATCAGAAGTAAAATTCTACCCCTCAGCATAAGTGCAGATCTCCGAGCAGCTATGCTAATATACAAGATTAAACACAACACAATACTCTATAGCTCTCCCTACATCTTGAACTCAGACAATCATTCTTATGGAACTAGGCATGCGAAGGACGTAGCCTTATATATCATTCACTCTTCTAAATACGGTAGAAATAGTTTCAAGTTCTCTGCATCACAGTCATAAAATAATAAACTTCCTGATGAAGTAAAAAGTGCATCAACTTTGTCAGTATTTAAGAGGAAAACTATGAAAATATTGTGGGGAAAATTCGATGCATCTTAATACATGAAATAAGTTATGTATAAGCTTAAAAATCCTAAGTGGTTATCATTTTAAGGGACCTTGGTCTAAACAATCTTAGATATAGTATCAACTTTACTAATAGGCCTATGCCCTTATTCATCAATTTATATTACCTTCAGACTTCTCTTCCTTGGTGTGTAAACACACATATTACTGTACAATTCCTCTGTACGAGCCTATGGCTCTTTGGAATTAATTGAATAAAATATCTATCTATCCCTGAAGTATGTAGTGCAACATCCCAACGCTACAAAGGCATGTAATTGAAGCTATGGTGGAATATGCATCAATCTTAAGATTTTCACATTTGCATCAGCAGAAAGTGGCTGAATTTTTGTGTAATAATGAGTGATGTTAAACACTTTGTTTTATCGTTTTCACTTCTAAATTTGTTGAATATGAAATCTGCTGATCTGTCCAATAAGTAATTATTTTTACCGTATAATATACTGTATTTTATTTTATGTAAAATAAAATACAAGCCCCTTTTAATCTGAAATTTCTTTGATAATTTTCAATTTTCTTCTAACATTTTTTGGGTTTGGATTATCCATGTTTACGGACTAGCGGGGTTCGGATCAGCAAGGTTCCAGTTTATATAATTATTACAATTTTACTTGTTCCCATCTCCCCTCTACAATTATTGCATATTAATAATTTGAGAAAATTTCAACAATGTTTCTACAATTTGCAATGAAAAGAAAATCTTTACCAAGAGCTCTCCCTCAATATCATGGAAACTATTTGGCATAATAAAGAGATATTGGACAATATTTGTAGAAAATTTAATGTTCTTAAGTTTTGTATGTGAATGTTTGCTCTACATATTCATATATTTGAAAAAGCAGTATATAACAGTCCATGGAGCTCAAATTTATTTCAGTATTCTGTACATTTGTAATATTAACAAGGTCTATATTTTTTTATAGAAATAATTAGTATTGCCAAGATATTGACAAATTAATGAATATGTGTGTGTCACAAATCATATTGCCAAGCTATTGACAAATTAATTACTAAGTGTGTCACATTTGTATTTGAGCATATTTACTGAAAATTTACATTTATGGCAACCAAATGATATGGCCATTCTTCATAAATTTTCATTGGCCAAAGAAAACAACATAAGAAGGAACCCAATAATTAATTTTATAAAGAAAACATTTATTATACAAACATTTCAAATGTAGTATACTGACACATTTTTGTGTAGTCTTTGGCAGAAACACATTGAAAAACTTACACATCAACTCTAGGTTTAAAAGCAGTTTTAATTATACCCTCTTTTTCAATAAATATTGCAGCCTGTTCGACAAGATAATCTGGCAGCCAGTTAGTTGACCAATCTTCCAGCCATCCAATTTCATTTTCCAGTTTTCTGCTAAGGAAAGTACCTTTGCTATATACTGAAACTTCCCTTCACCATTTATTGATCCTGAACATCAGTGAAAACTCATGTCTTGTTGTCTTTAGCCAACTTAGACAGCTCTAGAACATTCTGAGCTTGACGGAGTGAAGGCATATCGATCATACTTCCCTTGTACACAAAAGCGCCCTGTAAGAGAAAATATCGAGTCATATTCATCGATGCTTAGGAAGCTATGCATTTTCATTCACAAATAAGACTGGAAAATTATGAGGCAAACAATATGACATGATGGGATTTTTATCCTAATTTTACAATACCGGTAGTTGCCACAGCTCACAACTAACAGTTTCAGAACGATTACTCAGGCATAGCATACAACAATTGCAATGTAAAAGAAAGAAAAAAAAAAGAGTAGCCTAATATGTGCATGTTCCTGAAATGGATATTTTCTTCAGAAGGAGTGGCAAACTCCTTTCCACTTTTCCAAGAGCTCACAATACCACCAAGATTCCTTAACTTAATGTCTCATGGAATGTGTTATTTCCGCATGGGTAAGATGACAACTGAAGTGCTCCCCAAAATTTCATTATGTAGATATTTGGTATTATCTTTACTGCATATTAATACATACAATAAGGCATTATGATCAAAATAGCAGGTCTCTTAATTTCAAATGTCAATTAATCAATTTTCATCATGTAAACAAAAAACCAACAAAAATGCTGAAGATTTTACTGATCCCTAGCCTGATTTGAAGACTATTATGTACTTCAAAAAATGGCATTGGAACCAACAAAATATCAGATACTTTACTTAGCTGTTCTTTGTTTACTCAGCAAGAAGCACAAATCAATCATGAAAACCTTAATCAGAATATTTCAATACTCTACCAATTTCTAAATGTTAATTATCTTCATTGTAATGTACAGAGAAATTAAAACTCCTTACTTTTATTTTGTTTATAGGTATAACCTGAACATACTCTAACTCTCATATTAATTTCAAGTTAGCAGTAGGTTTATGGCCAGCCCCGTGGTGTTGGGGTAATACCGCCTGCCTCTCACCCCGAGGCCCTGGGTTTGATTCCCAACTCCTTCAGGTATTTTAGAAACTGATGTAAGGGCTGGAACGGGGTGCATTTAGCCTCATGAGGACAATTGAGCAGCTGTCTGACAGTGAGGCAGTGCCCCAGTCAGGAAAACTAAGATTAACAGCCGAGAGGACCCGAGGCACTGACCACGCAACACCCCGCAATCTGTAGGTTAAATGCCTGGACATTGGTTGCTTGGTAGGATAAGGCCCTTCATGGGCTGTGGTGCCACAGGGTTTGATTTGTTTTATTTTAGCAGCGTATTTGTACTGTTCCACTACTGATTTAGTTTCTTTAGCATAATAAATAGAAAGTTTTTTAAAGGTAGATTCTTACCAATGTACAGACTTAGGCATTTATCCAGGATTAAGAGTGAGTTTGAATGCTTTTCATTGTTTTAAAATACTGTATTCCTCTACAGACTACATTCGTCCTTAGACTGTGTGAAATATACTTAAGCATTTCATGTTTGTTGCAAGTAAACAATATTATTTTTGGTACAGTAATATTTAGTCTTAAAAGCATATCATTCTAATACTGCTACCAGAATTGTCTAGTATGATAATTGATGCTTTGATATGTAACTGTACTATACAGCAATGACAATACTACAACAGGATGTCGGTCCTTCATATCTGTACAAAAATGTATTCATGTCAATTAATGTCTGTGAGCTAATGTTTGTAAAAATATAAACAGTCAATTATTGAAATCTGTGATTTCTCTAGTGAAAACAATAATTATTGCATAAGTTTATGAAAGGATTATTCAAAGAAAATTAAAAGAATTCTCAACTTTAAAAAAAAATTGTCTGAATTACATTTGTTTCCCTTTTAGTCTTCTCCTTATTTGTCTTAAACGTCTCAAGCAGGGTCGATATTTCTGGCAAGACATTCCCATTTGCTTGTCCCAAACATTGTTCTCTGTTGACTGTTTGTCCCTCAGGTCTTCTTCTCGGTCTACCTTTCCCTCTCCTACCCTCCACCTTCAGGTTAAGTATCGTACTCCCCTTCCCACATAATGATCAAATTGCACATAGAAGGATTGTCTCTCTTGGACTTTTTTGGCTAATTCAGTCACCTTAATACTAACCCTTAAGTGGATGTCATTGATTCTTTCTAACCTTGTAACATCACACATTCATCTAATCATTTTCATTTTGGCAACCTCAATGTGACTATCATTGTCCAGGTCTCTACATTGCAGATCTCACTGCACTTTTGTAGGTCTTTCCTTTCACTCTGGACACTTATTCTTCAGTAACAAAGTAGCTTGGACACTTGATTTCCATATCCAAACTACCATCCTTACAGTTTTTAATACACTCAAAATTTGAGGGGAAAATGGAGGATGATAAATCGTAAGTTTTCACATATACCATTATGTCCTGAAATCCAATACAATCTCCAGTTTTACCACTTACTTCCATAATTCAGAAATTGTCAACTAGCTGCCATGATAGTACAGTGATTTAATTACTTGCTGACTTCGTTTAACATGGTTCTGACATTTCCATAGTAGCCTACTGAGATATCAAGCATTAAAGGAGTTTGAACTCGTGTTAACCCTAGAACTGCTGCAGGTTTATCTGTCAAATGTTGCAGTAAATTCCCATAAAGTATTCACTAAAGGAATTTGTTATCTGTAAGCAAACTGTACTCATAAATATAACTTATCATACATCAATAGAAAGCTGAAAGACTGTTCTATATTATTTAGAGTCATCAGTTAGAATTAATCACAGGAAAGTATTTTATAAAAATAAAAATAAAACTGAATTTTCTGCTCTAGAAAACCATATTGCCAAGTTAAATGTGTGTCAGCGACATCATAAATGAAAAGTCCACAGTTTTTTGTTACTACAGTGGAACTTGGATAATTCGAACCTCAAGGGACCAGTAAAAAAATTTGAATTATCCAAAAATTCGAATTAAGAAAGTTCTTTGAAAAGGGTAGAGAAAATATTCAAATTTTAGGGTTTTATCCAAAACCTTTATTAAACATAATATTACATAGTTTTTTTAACAAGTAAAGTGCTTACGTTTACATATTGATTGACGTTCAACAAAGCAGATTAACAGACAATGGTGCTGTATAATGACTGTATCGCGAAACCCCAAAAGTTTCAAATGATAAAATAAAACCAAAATGTACTATTCACCTATTTAACAACAGTAGTAATCCAGCATTCTAGTTAAGTCTTAGAGAAATAAATATACTGTTTTTCAAAAAAGTTTGAGATTTTTACCTGTATCTTGCAATTAATTCTCTCGGCCATCACAAAAGAATCCAACAAATTTAAGGAACGGGAAACAGAATCACTTACGTCATTTCTACTTTCAAAACAAAACACCTAAGCTCTGTGATTTGGTTTGTTGCTTGGGCTGCACTCGGAACAGTTTTTCCGGGAACTCCCTCCACGAGTTCATCGCCAGATACGTCATCACCAGATACGTCATCACCATCTTGTTTTTCGAAGTCATGTAGGCAAAACAAGCGAGTAGGGGCCGCATGCCAATGATACAACGTCGTTTTTCGGGAATTCCTGACCCAACTCTTTGGTTTCCGATCGGCTTTTACACGTAAAAACTTCGAATTATCCAAAATATAATTCGTATTAACCACGATTTTTTAGCATTGATTGTATATAAAATGCTAGGGACCAAGAGAAAAATTCGAATTAAAGAAGATTTCGAATTATAGAAGTTCGAATTAGCCACGTTCCACTGTATTTCAAGAGCCAGTTTTAAATTATTCCTGTTATTTACTAAAAAAGAAAATTATTTTTACAATATGACATTTCTCGATTTTGCACATACATGAGAAGTACATAATTGTCGAAGAATTACGGGGTGGCAAGTTCACAGCCCCAGAATGATAAACGACAAACGGTACATTTTTACCTGGAAAGTCACTTTCCTCGGGTGGTATATCAATCCAGTTCACACTTACCCCTTCACGGCTAACATTAGGCATGTTTACATTGTCTGTAGGAACATGATCAACATCACTCGCATTGATGGGGATTTCCATAACTTGCAGACATCCTGTTCGCCGGCATCACTGCCACTACTTTCACCATCTTCATTTTCATATGAATCCACACAGTAATCACTGTAATCGTCCGTACTAACACATGAATCATAAAATCAAGCGCTCAATTTCTGAATAGGCTAGTCAACATAGTAGGCTGCCATTTTGCTCAATGCAACCTCAATGTCAACATGAAAGTACTTCCACTTCTGCAGCCAAATAATAGCCTGCATATAGTCATTTGTTTGTCAAAGACTTTCTGCACTTGATTAACAACACACGTCTTCCTGAAAGACGGTCCGCAGTTCTAGGGTTAAACATGACACTCCCTCCACAACTGAGGAAGGTGATCAGCCACTGGGCACTGCTATAGCCCTTCTCCAACAAAGTCGTGTAGGGGGAAGATTGAGAAACGTGCCTGATCAAAATGGTGTACAATAATCATGCCACCCAGTGTAAAAGACTGTATTGCCTCCGACATCAGGTTAATATCGATCATCCGCTATTACAGTTACATGACGAAATGCAGCAATATGTAGTCTCACATAAGAGGCTTTCTCTGCAGAAGGCACATGATCAACAGTTCGATATATTCAAGATGTCCATAGTTACGATGGGCACTTTTGGCCCAACGGCAAAATGAGCGGAGGAGGAGCCAATCACTCTCGTGGCTCCCAACGGTCATAGAGGCGGAAGAGGTCAGGCCAGACGGACTGGCTGTAAAGGAGCATCTCAGTAGTACTTGAGTATGCGGCAGTTCGTTGCAGTCTCTGTGTTCGGTCCTGCATGTCTCATTCTTCGTGAGCTGCAGGATAAGGCTCAGAGATCATAGTGTGTGGGTCTCATCCTGGCAAGCTGAGATCCACCCTAAACAAATTCACGCCAGTGGCTCTTCTTCCGAACGTCACTTGCTTTCAAAGTACAACGGCGATGGGATATGGACGGTGGGGGCAGGTTATGGGTGTAACTGGAAGCCCCTAGTTCGGACCTGCACGTTGGCAGCAGATGTGTGATGGTCGTCTTCCGGGAACTCTGTGACTACTCAGGAATTCGGTCCTGCATCTGTGTTTGGGCAGGCCTATTTAGGGTCACCGCTGCCCACCCCACATGGGGAAGGCCCTAGAAAAGGTGGGCTAAACATCGGAAGTCACAATCTTGGTCCGGCTGGGCAACCACACTCAGCAGGTCACCCCTCATGGAACATCAGAACTTTGCTTGGTTTGGACAATAACGTTAGACCTGAGAGAAGGTCAGCTCTCGTAACCCATGAGTTATCAAGACTCAACGTTGACATTGTTGCTCTCAGTGAAACTAGGCTGTCTTCTGAAGGCAAGATTACTGAATCTGGAACAGGATATACCATCTTCTGGAAAGGAAAGGAGGAGGGTGAATGTCGTAGTCATGGTGTGGGCTTCGCTGTGAAGACCAAACTGGTAAATTATCACCAACTTACGCCCATTGCAATCAGCGCAAGGCTCATGACTCACCGCATACCACTCTCAGGAGGTTCCTTTATGACACTCATCTCTGCCTATGTTCCTACCTTAGATTCTGATGATGAAGTAAAGGCTCAGTTCTATAATCAGCTAAGTGAAATCATCTCCAAGGTACCATCTGCAGATAAACTCTTGCTCCTCGGTGACTTCAATGCCAGAGTTGGGAAAGATCACAGGCTATGGAATAATGTGATGGGCAAACAGGGACTTGGAAAATGTAATTCCAATGGACTGTTGCTTCTTGGTCTTTGTGCAGAACACGAACTTTTCATTACCAACACGCAGTTCCGGCTACCTAACCGCTTCAAAACCACGTGGATGCATCCTCGTTCCAAACATTGGCACATTCTTGATTATATCATTACCCGGCAATGTGATAAGAAGGACACTCTTATTACCAGAACAGCAAGGAATATAGACGATTGTTGGACAGATCATAAACTTCTTATATGTAAGCTCAGAATATCCATCAGACCTAAACCACCTAGGAACATCAAAAATTTGCCAAGAAAGAAGTTTAATACATCCAAACTTCAGGATGAATCAATGTATAAACATTTTGGAAACAGGATCGTCACCCAGTTATCAGAAAACCCAGTAACAAATGACATTCAGCAAGAATGGGCCACACTTCAGAAGGTTATCACACAGTCAGCTGAGGAAACCATTGGTTTTGTAGTGCGGAAAAGACAAGACTGGCTTGATGACAACAATGAGGAAATTCTGTCTCTCATCAATGCCAAAAGGAATGCCTATCTTGCCTATCTTCAAGACTAGGGTGACCAGACATCCTCTTATTCGCGGACATGTCCTCCAATTTCCGTCTCTGTCCTCTGTCCGCGAACAATTTTTAAAATTGTCCAAATGTCCTCCTTTTTATTAATTTACTATATTATCATATGAATGTATGTATGTATGTTTTAGTTTTCGCAGTTTATATTGGCGCCATGGCAATAGTTTAATTTTTTACCAATGTGCAGCGCTACTATTTTTGTTTCCGGTCTACGCTGGGTTTGGGAATGTGTTCCTGTGTTTGTGCTCTGTTGAATAGCAGTCTTGTGGCATGGTTGTGTGTTTGCCAGTTTAAAATTTGCTCGCATTCAAGATGCCTAAAAGAAAGTGCAAGTTTACAGATGCTTTGAAAACCAAATATCCTGCTTTCATGCTTTTGAGGGAGAGTGTAAAATAAAAATAAAATAAAATAAATACAAATAAAGTGTAATTTCATGTTTTTAATTTCAGAATAATATACATTTTCAGTGGCAATGTTCTAAGTTTATTAATATAATGAATACATTTTGAAGTTTATAACCATTTTTATCGTACCTTATATGGTTTTATTACTTTTAGATGTGTCCTCTTTTTTCCCTTAATGTCCTCAATTTTTTCCTTTGTTGTCCTCTATTTCACAGTACTGGATCTGGTCACCCTATTCAAGACCCAACTTCCAACACAAAGAGAGATAAACTATTGGAACTCAAGGGTAAATGCCAGACGCAGATAAGGCAGATTAAAAATACTTGGTGGCAACAGAAGGCTCAGGAACTGCAGAGACTATCGGATGCTCGAGATTTGAGGAACTTCTATGCAGTACTCAAGGAAATATATGGACCATCTCGCTCATCATCAGGTACACTGAAAATCGCTGATAATTCTACTACCTTTACTGATAGTCAAGAAATCGTGGAATGCTGGAAGGAGCACTTCTCCAATCTCCTAAATCGTTCATCAGTAGCTGCTGAAGACTTCCTTTGTGATGCGCCGCAACAACCTAAACAACTGTGGTTGGCAGCACCTCCTACTTATAATGATTTCAATGCAGCTCTCACCCAATTGAAACCCAGAAAAGCACCTGGCCCAGATAACATCCCTCTGGAACTAATTCAAGCCGGAGGTCGTTCCCTCACAACAAGGATTTTCACCCTTATCCTCAGAAAATGGGAATCAAGAAAGGTACCTGGAGACCTAAAAATAGCCACTATCGTCACTATCTTTAAAAAAGGTGATCGCAGTGTTTGTGGCAACTACCGTGGTATATCACTGCTATCAATTGTGGGGAAGATTCTTGCAAGAATTCTACTTAACCGCCTCAAGGTTATCTCCGAGAAGATCCTCCCAGAGTCACAATGTGGATTTAGAGCTTCCAGAAGCACAATTGACTTGATTTTCTGTGTGAGACAGCTACAAGAAAAATGTAGAGAACAACAGAATCCACTCTTCTTAGTCTTTTATGACTTGGAAAAGGCATTTGATTCGGTTCCAAGACCAGCCATGTGGACGGTGCTGAAGCGGTTTGGTTGTCCTCAGCAATTTGTAGATCTAATCAAGGCTCTCCATGACGGCATGACAGGTCAGGTTTGCCATCAGAATAAGATGTCCGATGAATTTCCTATTACCCATGGACTGAAACAAGGATGTGTACTCGATCCAACGCTTTTCGCGCTGTACTTGGCTGCAATGCTTTATGATTCTCCCACAAACATCCCAGGTGTGGAGGTCAAGTATCGTTTTGATGGAGGGCTTTTCAACCTAACTCGTCTCTGGTCCTTGAGGAAAACTCAGGTTACTAAGGTTACTAACATGTTGTATGCAGATGATGCTGCGTCACCAACTCTCAAACCAGAAGAGCTGCAAGAGTGAGTTAATCGTTACAAAAGTGCATGTGATCGCTTTGGTCTTACCATAAATGTCAATAAGACTAAAGTCTTGGCACAACCTTCACCAGGCACACCTCTTCCTCAGTTCAATATCTCCATCTCAAATTTGCCATTAGAACAGGTAGACCACTTCTCGTACCTGGGCAGTACCATTTCTGTGAGCTGTACCTGTGAGCAGGATGTGGATAAGAGAATTGGCGCAGCCCATGCAGCATATGGACGATTAGCGCACCGGGTCTTCATGAATAAAGATCTGTCCATGAGTACAAAGCTTATGGTGTACAAGGCAGTAGTAATTTCTACTATTGTTGTATGGCTGTGAAACGTGGACCCTTTACCGACGTGATCTTAGGAAGCTTGAGCGTTTCCACCTACAAAAACTTCGATCAATCCTGAGGATTAAATGGGAAGACCGCATCACCAATATTGCTGTTCTGGAAAAGGCTCAAATCAACAGCATAGAATCATCCATAATAGGTCACCAATTTAGATGGATTGGTCATGTCCATCGGATGGATGATGTGAGATTACCTCGTCAAATGCTATATGGTGAGTTATGCTATGGCACCAGACCTCATGGTGGTCCTAAGAGGCGCTACAAGGACCAATTTTAGCAGACCCTGAAATTGACAGGTCTTGATTCACAAAGCTGGGACATGCTGGCTGAAGACCGCTCAACTTGGCGCCGTCCCATCTCGGATACTGTAAAGACGTTTGAAAGGGATCGACGCACACATGAAGAGGCCAAGTGTCAAGCTAGGAAACTTCGAGCAGCCCAACCACGTCCTCCTCCAGCAATACTATGTGACTTGTGTGGTCGCTTGTTCCATGCCAGGATTGGACTCTTTAGTCACCGTAAACACATCCACAAACTGGACTGAAGGAAGAAGATTTATACTCGGATTCGAGTTAAAGCCGATGATGACTCTTCTAATCTTAGAAGAATCAATATCTCTGGATGCAAGACCGAAATTACAACGAAACTTAGTAAATGAGTTTTATACAGGGTACAACTCTTAACATTCATCACAAGACCATTCAATTATACAGGGCGCCAGGAAATGTTCTCCGCAGTGACTGCCGGCTTCTGCCAGAGCAGAATGCTGCAGTTTAGTTGGCAGCACAGTGTCCTTGACAGGGTTAATCCCACACGTGTGAGCTGCAGGCTGTCTAAATCGTCAGTGTGTATTGCAATAAGCGAGCGTATGTGTCTCAGCACTTAAAGCATCAGTTACGAATGGTTGTGGTGAGTACAAAGTTTCCTGTTTGTTTGTTTGTTTTGATACAAGCGACAGTAGTGCTGCCAGCGTAACTACTGATGCTAGCTCTCGCAGACTCATGTAGGCACTGCGGAGAATATTATCTGTTGCCCTGTACTTACTGTTTGAAAAGAGTTATAACTATACCCAGGGCTAGATTTGTGACTGTACGCCTTACCGAAACCTCTGATCGGCGGAAAAGTCGAATATATAACATAATATTCATAATGTTGAATTTTGGGCTTATGCCGTGTTTTATTATATTAAAATTCGACGCGTTTAGAAAGAAACCATGTCTTTCATCGTCAGGAATAATCTGGAATACGACAATGTTGCTAAGAGAAAGCAACGAAGAACATATAGAAGGTGCCCAAAGATGGACGCCATTATAGCCCCATGTTAGGGACAACGGAAAGAAGCAGTGAATTACTTTCTCAGGGTTCTGATAATAGGTAGCCAGGATTCACTTAGATTGTAGCCGGTGTCGCGGTTGAAATTATCTGGGTGTTTACGTATTTCAACCGCCTCCCTGATGATTCTGGGACGATATTGCTTTATACGGGCAAGAACATCCACTCCTTGGAACATGACATCATGGCCAGGTGTTAAAGCATGATCGGCAACGGCTGATTTATCAGGTTGAATGAACCTGATACATCTATTATGTTCCTTAATGCGAGTGCATATTGTTCTCGAAGTCTGCCCGATGTAAACCTTGCCACAAGTACAGGGAACTCTGTAGATACCCGGTTGTTGCAATTTAGGCAAACTGTCCTTAGTTGGTCGCAGGAGTTGCCTAATCTTAACAGAAGTTCCAAATACAGTCCGTATGTTGTACCGACGTAGGATTTTAGCAATACGATCCGATGAAAGACATGGTTTCTTTCGAAACGCGTCGAATTTTAATATAATAAAACAAGGCATAAGCCCAAAATTCAACATTATGAATAGTAACACGGGCCGTGAAAGTCTAAATGACAATATAACATAATGTTTCGAAATGTGGAACGTTAGTTGTAAGTCAAGGTCAACTTGGTCTTTGACTGGATAATTATTTCAGAAAACGGTAAAGACAAAATTATAAGACAAGAAATAAATGATTGTTTGTGAACATGTGTGTATTTCCAAACCGAATGTATTTAATTTTTTTAAATACAGAACTTAAAAAAATGAAATAATGTACATTGTTTGAATGGTAGCATAGTTGACTTACATTAAAATTTAATATAGGCCAACGGCTATGGTAAGAAAAATTTTGCTAAAGCAGTCTCAACTTAATTTAAAATTGCAATCATAATTAGATTGCTATTTTGTCCAGTGATTATTTTTTAAAGATGTTCATAAAAGCGTAAAATATAGTTTTTAGAACTCTATATATCATAAAACACCCCCCCCCTCCCCTCCCCTCCTCCCACCACCACCCGGTAGCCCACAGTACCGGAACCTTTATTTTTACAAATCAAGCACTGACTATACCTATACATTGTAACGTTTTGCTAGCCCACACGTTGAGCGACAATTGTAACGTTTTCACTTTGCTCCACGTTGAGCGTACAAGTGTAATGTTAATTAATGCCCCATGTTGGTAGCGACAAAGGTAACGGTTTGGCTGCCCCAAACTGTTGGGTGATAAATGTAACTGTTTACCTTTGCCTAAGCTATGTTGTTTTAATGGGCGCCAAGACCTCAATGCAATGCTGAAATCTAAATTTGTATTTAACAACGTCTAGCTCTGGTAGAACACTTTCAAGAATCTATTCACTCAGATCGTGGTATGATTTGATCATTAACCCAACAAACAATTGTATCAGGAGAAGGAATTGGTCTATATCTAATGCTACCTACTGAAAGCAAAGATTGCATTGTAAAAGAAATGAATTTATTATATAAAACAAGTATAGCAAAAATAATAATAATAAGTATAAAATTTAAATTGGAGCGTTGTGATTTGAATATTACCGATAGAAAATTACGTGAAAACGGAGTCTGATAAATTATTGATTTTACTCTTATTCCCAAGCTATGAAGTTATTGAAATATGAAATATAAAACAAAGAGAAATGAGAGATTGCATATTTCTGCGTCATTCGCGCTTACCACTGGAAATGGCCGAAGCCTTTCCCTCGTACTGGATGATGCTGTGAGCTTCCCACAGTCTCCTGGATGTCGTCATCTTTGTCGATATTTGATGATATTCTGGTAGATTAGATAATTCTATGGTCCGTACATCGGACCCAAACACTCGTACAACCACACTGGTTAGGTTTTACAAAAGTTAGTCCTCCACTCCACGGAACATTGGAGCGACTCCCGCGTGCAACCGTACTCGTTAAGTTCTACACAGATAGTCCTCGTTCCACGGCGCGCCGAAATATATATGCACCCGCGCATCCCCACTCTTCATCCGACTTCTAGCTTACGTGGTCTCCACTGATTGGCTGCACCCCACGCGCTATACTCCCCTCCTCTGGCTCATTACACTCGGCGGGAGAGTTCCGTTCCAACTATCCGCCTTTTCTTGACGCTGCGACCCCGCTTGCGTAATACTTCCCGACAAGATTAAGCGTGTACTTGAATTCCCAGTGAGTCACGTCTCTCGATATACCCTAACTGACGAAACTCCGTTAAATTCCGTAGTCACATAACTTTCTATGATATTGTCGTTCGTAATAATTTGCTTGATAGCGTTTTCTAAGACATAGAAAACCTATCTGTATGCTTATAATTTTTATAAAATGCTCCGAAAATATCTTAATAATAATTATAATAAATTAATAATAATAATAAATTAACATGAAAAATTCTCTTGGCTGAACAATTTGCCGCGTAAATAAATATAGAATGGCTTCCTACTGACTTATGCCAGTTGCATAAAAACCCCTCGAAAAACACGTTACATATTCGCCTCGGATCATCGGATGATTTACCGTGACGACGGTCCATTATCCGATTATCCCAGACACGTTAATAAACCCCATCCAAAATACATATTACATAAATGAGATCACCCTAAATTACAGATATATACACTCATAATTTTTCTTCACGCACTTTGCGTCAAAGTTTGTTGTCACTATGGATTGCACTTTGCAACCAGTCCAATGTTTTACATATAGAATAGTGTTCCACGGATATTTCCGCCTCTCAAATTTCTCTATGTTGGAGAAATAGACATAATTAATGAGTGAGCACTATGTATTTATGATGTCATATCACACGCATTGAAGGTGTTCTGATATATTTATATCTCCATAGAACTTCCTAATTTCACTGGAGGTCCCTTCCTTATGGTGAAATTTAATCTCACTTATCACTGAGCACACGATCACACTATTGTGGCAGCGCCTCGTGACCATAATACTTAATCTCTCTTTAAAGTAGATTAAATTAATATTGACTTCTGAAAAAAAAAAAAAAAAAAAACCAGTAAATGCGCATTACATATAACACCAAATATTTCTGTGCCGTAATCGCCCTGTCTTGTTAAGTTCCCGTAGACCATATTCTACTTAATACTAGTTCTCAACACAGACCAGTTCTCCTGACACAAATAATACCTTTGTACAAATTACCTTAAATTACACACTTACAAATCTTACATGGCGAGGCCGTAAACAGAAATCACGTGTGCTGATATGTATGAGTTTCATGAAGGACTGTCTCGCCTTCTGATGGCCCATCTTTTGCCTCGTGGACGCCTTAAGCAAAAATACCCTGTCCAAGCGCTCACCCATCTCTAGGAGGCAAATGGGAATTCACCAGCGCTACCAAATTCTGGCCTTGGTGTATCGAGACATTTTAGTGCTCAAGAGCATCCGACAATCCTGTCATATTTCCCTGTACCTTAAAAACTCTCATTTACTTACATACTACCCCCCTGTGTGACTTCTGATACGCCTGCCTGGAAGACCATCTCCTCCCACGCACCAAATACCACACTTACTCATTTGATAGGCTGGCTCGCCAGCTAAACACACTCACTTTATGACACATATTTTCGTAGACTATGTATATTATACGTCCCGTATAATCTGTTTCCCTTACTATCCTCCAGCACATATGCTGTTTTTCCAATACGTTTGGAAACTATAAATGGGCCCTCGTAGAGATAAAAGAACTTGGACATGACTTTCTCTAGCTTATTTGACTGTCTCGGCACTCTAAGTAAGACTCTGTCTCCCGGCTCGAATAGGTCAAATTTAGTTTCTTTTTGTTGGCGAATTCTCTTTTGTGCTGACTTAGATAAATTCTGTTTCGCCAACTGGACAATGTAATCCATCCCCGGTTGCTTACCCTCATTTAATCCCAACACCCTCGCTAGTTCATTTTGTGGTCTTTTTCCGAAGTGAACTTCGTATGGCGTCAATTTCGTGCTCTCATGCTGGACAGAATTCAGCCAAGTCTCGACCTTGGGAAGATGTCCAACCCAGGCCGCATGCTTGTCATGCACTAGAGTCCGAAAAAGACGAGCCACTTCCCTTAATGGACGCTCTGCAGAATTACCCTGAGGGTACCTTATAGAGGAATGAACGTGTGTTATACCAGCTTCCTGCATACTGGTTCTCCATTTCTTTGCAGTAAACTGTGGTCCACTGTCAGATAGTATCCTGAGAGGAATGCCAAACTCAGGTACATACTTATTAATGATCAGACGGCTACACGCTAGTCCCGAGGCTTTCCTTAGCGGATATAGCTTGACATACTTACTAAAAGCGTCAATAACTATAAAAATGTACTCGTAGCCGTACTGTCCTTTAACGATCGGGCCAAATAAATCCACACACAGTAGTTCGCCGGGACTACTGGTGAGAACTGCAGATCTCTCCCCCACTAAATATTTAACTGGATATTTACTCCTTTGACAGGTGTCACACTTAGCTAAAATCCTCCTAACATTCCTTCCCATTTTATTCCAAATGAAGTCACGACCAATTTCATAGAAGACCTTGGCAGCACCAAAGTGTCCTAATTCCCTATGAATGAACCAAATTAGCTCCTCCCGCAAAGTGGCAGGAACACATATTGCCCACCGATTATTCCTACATTTCCTTGCAAGAAGCCCATCCTGCATCTTGTACGTGAACCGTCCTACTTTCACATACTCTTCTTCACCTATTTCCAACCTAGCCAGTGGCTCCCTTAACTTAACGTCATCACGTTGCTCTACTTACCTATTTCTCAGTATCTGTAACGATGCCCTGTTGCTACTGTCCACACATGCACATATTAAAATACCGTCCTCTGCTTTAACCACAGGATAATCCCTACATAAATTAGTGTCCCTCGATAGCATGTCTGCAAGAATGTTATCTTTACCTTTAATATATTTTACTGTGAATTCGTATTCCTGCAGAGCAAGAATCCACCTACTAACTCTGTTAGAACTGAGTTTACAAGATCTCATATACAGTAATGCATGGTGATCTGTGTGGATCTCAAATTTCCCCCCTACTAAATACATTCTAAATTTCCCTAAACTGAAAACAATACCTAAAAGCTCTAACTCAGTAATCGTGTATCTTTTCTCTGCTGCTGTCAGTTCTCGCGAGGCTAAAGATACAATGCACAGATTACCCTCATCATCTTTCTGACATAATACTCCAGCAATGCCTATATGTGAAGCATCTGTCATAACCACATATTCCTTATCTTTTAACGGATATTTCAGCACTACAGCTTTCTCAAAACCTTCCTTCAGCGCTCTAAACGCCTGATCATGCTTGGACTCCCATCTCCACCGAGTCCCACTTTTAAGCAATTCCCTGAATGGTTCTACCAACCCTGAGTATTTAAGAACGAACCTCCTGAAAAAGTTGCAAATTCCCAGGTAAGTTTTTAACTGTTTAACATTCTGTGGCACCTCTGCGTGAAGTATCTTATTAACCCTACTTTCTTCTGGTGTTACACCTCTACTCGACACTCTATGACCTAAAAATGTCACTTCTGACTGACAGAATGACGACTTAGACAGCTTCAAAGCCTGCCTGATCTAACTTCTGAAAAACTATATCTAAATGACGTAGATGCTCCTCAAAACTGCGTGAACTAATTACCATATCATCTTTGTAAATGGTTACAAACTCTCCTGTGTCATCCCCTAATGCGATGTTTAAAGCCCTAATTAAAGCTGCTGAACTACTCTTTAACCCATAAGGTGTTCTACAAAATTGATAAAGGTTATATTTATGACTAAAAGCTGTAAATGGTCTATCTTCGTACATAAGTGGCACTTGCCAAAAACTGGAACTCAAATCTACACAAGTGAAATACTTCTTCCCCTCAAATGTTTGCATTAATTCCTCTATTGACATAGATTTCAGCTGATCTGAACTAATTCTACTGTTAACCAAACGAGCGTCTAAACAAATACGAACTGTGCCGTCGGTCTTGGGTACCGTGATCAAAGAATTAACATATGGACTGTTAGAGTGCTCAATAATCCCATCTTCAAGCATCTGATTAATTTGTGCCTCAACTGCACTCTGATAAGCGAAAGGTACAGGATATCTATGTCCTGTGAATACTGACCTATCAATAACGTTCAATGAATGTGTATAGCAATTGGCCATACCAATGCGATCCTCAAAAACTCTCCTATTACACAATAACACATCATAGAGCCGAACACACCGTTCATCCTCTATATTTCCCTGAAATGCAGCATCATGTAACGAGTCCTTTAGACTACCGTTCGTAATCACACTGCCCACAAAACATGGAGAACCCCGCTCTACGGCTGGCGATATCTCATTTAAAGTACAAATCACACCTACAATACTACTCCTCTGAATATGGTCATTGAACGCTACTTCTACTTCAGAATCTCCCCATTTAAATTTCAAACTCCCTACATCAGAACATAAGTTACCAGACACTCTACTTAGCCACTCTGAACCCAAGATAACACTGAATACTAAATTTGGAATTACAAGGCAAATCTGCTTCTCTACATGATTATTAATTTTAATGTCTACTAAAACTTGCTTAGAAATTACTTTAGACCTCTTCCCAACAGCTGTGATAACAAAAGTGCTTTTAATTGGCATCTCCTCAAAATTTACTCCAGTTCCTTTCATTTTATCATAAAATGCACTACTTGGGTACTTATGCAACTCTTCATACAACCACTATCAATTAAAACATCTGTGTACGCCTCGGGCACGTTAAATTTAACTATGGGGCTCTTACTAACCACTTCCTGAATAATACCTTCATCATTTAGTTCATGTAATAATTCATTACAGACTGAGATTCTGACCTTACTTCGCAGCCTGGTTCGCGTTTAAAGAACCGCTACAGCTGGCCGTAGTACTACTAACTACTGAACTGGTCTGGTTGTTCTGGGCTGTGTTGTCATTGTTTGGCTGTATATTACTAACACTAGGCTGTCCTCTTCCTTGACCCCTATTCTGGTTGTAATTATTGTCATTATAATTTCTCCCTTGATTTCCCCTGAAATCATTGTTTCTCCCTTGATTTCCCCTGTAATCATTGTTCCTCCCTTGATTTCCCCTGAAATCATTGTTCCTCCCTTGATACTGATTACCATAGCCATTTCCTCTGTTCTGATTTAGCTGATTATTGTTATTTCTATTTTGAGCGTTGGCCCCTTCGCCACCGTTCCCTTGAACTTCTTGATGCCTGGCTTCATTAGGTCTAACATTATTATTACCCTGGTTCCGATTGAAATTTTCCTCATAACCCCCTCTCCCTAGTGCATCAAATGTGCTTAACAAATTTTCTACTTGTGATATTGTCTTTACATTCTGGATACAAGCAGCCTCCTTGATCCTATAGGGAAAGTGCCTAAGTAGCAACCTCACCACATCACTTTCCTCCTTCAACCCATCCAGATATTTACACACTAATACCTGCCCTAAAAAGTATTCGGTCATGGTGGAGCTTCCTTTAGGGTTATATTTACCACACACTACTCCCTCACGATGCTGCGACTGAATAACCTCATTCCAGAACTTTTCACAGAATTTAATTTTAAAATCATTGATATCAGTAAACTTGTCTCTGTAGACAGCAAACCAATTCCTCGTTTCCCCCACAAACACTTGTTCTAAAATTTCAACTACCTGGCACCACTCAATACTACCATTTTCCAACCTCTCCCCAAATTTATTTTCTATAGTGTTCATGAACTCCATTGGGCACCCCTGTCGATTGCTGAACTTACCCAGTTCTACCTCCCTGTGTGTGCTATTCACCAAAACTGGCCTATTCTGACTATTTTCTTGCCTGATCCTAGCTTTTAATTTTAACTCTAATTCTGCAATTTTCTCCTCAGCCTTCCTCTCAATACTGTTTACTGTTAATTTAATGTTTCCTTCTGATTCTTCTACTTTATCATATAGCTTTGCTTGTTTCTCCTCAATCTTGCTAATGCTCTCTCTATTACTCTCTCTTAAATCATTTACTTCTGCAACTATTTGCGAGTGGACTTTCTCAATTCTACCCCCCAGCTGTTCCTTAACCTCTTTAGTTGATACTTGAATCTTGTCAATTTCTCCCCCCAATTTCTTTTTAACCTGCAGTGTTTCTAATTTAACTAATTCCTTTAAATTTTCAGCCTGTGTGCTGATTCTACTTTCCAACTCCTCCTGTACTTTTCCTAATTTCTTGTCTACATCTGCAATGATCTCTTTAACCTTCTCTTCCATTACTCCTCTGATTTCTCCTCTAATCTGCTCCATTTTCACACTAATTTCCTTACTGTTTTGTTCTAATTTAGCATTTAAAGTTTCAGTACTCTCTCTATTTTCCCTACTGTTTTGTTCTAGTTTAGCGTTGTTTTGTTCTAGTTTTGCATTTAAAGCGTCTGTACTTTCTTTATTTTCCCTACTGTTTTGTTCTAATTTGGCATTTAAGGCATCTGTACTTTCTTTATTTTCCCGTTTTGTTCTAATTTTGCATTTAAGGCATCACTACTAACTTTGTTCTGATACATGAACTCGAGAAGTAAAGTTTTTAATTCTGGTTGGCCGCCTACACTCCCTGTTTCAGTATCGGGATTTACCTCCGCTACCCCGGTACTACCATCACTCGACATACTGCTCGTATCATCACTCTCCAGTTGATGACCACTACGTAACCTCATCTGTCTTTCTTTCTCATCCCCCATAATGATATACACTGATACAGACAAATAACCCCCAAAATACAGGCACAGAAATATATACCCTTCTCCTTCCACAAATGTTATTAGGTTTTCAGCCCCAAGTTGTCGGCGACAATTGTAACGCTTTGCTAGCCCACACGTTGAGCGACAATTGTAATGTTTTTACTTTGCTCCACGTTGAGCGTACAAGTGTAATGTTAATTAATGCCCCATGTTGGTAGCGACAAATGTAACGGTTTGGCTGCCCCAAACTGTTGGGTGATAAATGTAACTGTTTACCTTTGCCTAAGCTATGTTGTTTTAATGGGCGCCAAGACCTCAATGCAATGCTGAAATCTAAATTTGTATTTAACAACGTCTAGCTCTGGTAGAACACCTTCAAGAATCTATTCACTCAGATCGTGGTATGATTTGATCATTAACCCAACAAACAATTGTATCAGGAGAAGGAATTGGTCTATATCTAATGCTACCTACTGAAAGCAAAGATTGCATTGTAAAAGAAATGAATTTATTATATAAAACAAGTATAGCAAAATTAATAATAATAATAAGTATAAAATTTAAATTGGAGCGTTGTGATTTGAATATTACCGATAGAAAATTACGTGAAAACGGAGTCTGATAAATTATTGATTTTACTCTTATTCCCAAGCTATGAAGTTATTGAAATATGAAATATAAAACAAAGAGAAATGAGAGATTGCGTATTTCTGCGTCATTCGCGCTTACCACTGGAAATGGCCGAAGCCTTTCCCTCGTACTGGATGATGCTGTGAGCTTCCCACAGTCTCCTGGACGTCGTCATCTTTGTCGATATTTGATGATATTCTGGTAGATTAGATAATTCTATGGTCCGTACATCGGACCCAAACACTCGTACAACCACACTGGTTAGGTTTTACAAAAGTTAGTCCTCCACTCCACGGAACATCGGAGCGACTCCCGCGTGCAACCGTACTCGTTAAGTTCTACACAGATAGTCCTCGTTCCACGGCGCGCCGAACGATATATGCACCCGCCGCATCCCCACTCTTCATCCGACTTCTAGCTTACGTGGTCTCAACTGATTGGCTGCACCCCACGCGCTATACTCCCCTCCTCTGGCTCATTACACTCGGCGGGAGGGTTCCGTTCCAACTATCCGCCTTTTCTTGACGCTGCAACCCCGCTTGCGTAATACTTCCCGACAAGATTAAGCGTGTACTTGAATTCCCAGTGAGTCACGTCTCTCGATATACCCTAACTGACGAAACTCCGTTAAATTCCGTAATCACATAACTTTCTATGATATTGTCGTTCGTAATAATTTGCTTGATAGCGTTTTCTAAGACATAGAAAACCTATCTGTATGCTTATAATTTTTATAAAATGCTCCGAAAATATCTTAATAATAATTATAATAAATTAATAATAATAATAAATTAACATGAAAAATTCTCTTGGCTGAACAATTTGCCGCGTAAATAAATATAGAATGGCTTCCTACTGGCTTATGACAGTTGCATAAAAAACCCTCGAAAAACACGTTACAACATGTAGAAAAAATAGTCTACATATTCTTTACTGAACATCTTGGATTTTAAGGAAGGAAGGAAGCTTGTAGTTTAACGTGACCGTTAATCTCGAGATCATGAGCCACGGGACCGCCTTTTTACGTGGAATCCGAACCACAGGACATGGCATTTCACTTCGAAAATCTCACATGCAATGACCGGGAATCGAACCCTTGGTGAGAGGCATACAGCTAGACCGCTGAGCCACCACGCCCCCTCTTGGATTTTAGGTAGGTTTCATTAGAAACCTACCTATTGTAATGAGTACCATGTTGCGACTTCCGGAAAATTTCGACATATTTTCGCGTTTCACATCCCTCAGACTCCAAAACCACCGTCAGTTCAAAAGTTTATATACAGGGTGTCTTTTATGTACCTTTGGATAATGATAGGTCGTGTAGGGAACGGGTATAGAAGTAATTTTAGATAGGGAACTTGGGGTCGGAGTAGCCTCCTTAACCCCAAAAATAAGGGTTGATTCAGGCCCTCCACCCTGTCAGTTGGGCAACCGACCCAAGCCTCTATTACCTTTCTCAATCCTTTAACTCTTGGCAAGATTCATCCACCATGTGGCGCTGGCGTAATGGATAGCGTTGCGGTGCGAAAGGCCGGTAGTCCCGGGTTTGATTCCGTCTTGGGCAAAATCTTTTTTTTGATTTTTTAAATGTTATTTGTCGTATTTGCACTCTCTTTTCTGACATAGCACCAGACTGTATCATGTGACTACAATATGACAAATGACATTAAAGAAAGAAGGTTTTGCCCAAGCCCAGAATCGAACCCGAGACTATCATCTTTTCGCACCGCAACACTATCCATTACGTCAGCGCCCCGTGGTGAAATGAATCTTGCCAAGAGTTAAAGGATTCAAAAAGGTAATAGTGTTTTGGGTCGGTTGCCTAACATACAGCCCCTTATTTTAGGGGTTAAGGAGGCCGCTCCGACCCCAAGTTCCCTATCTCAAATTACTTCTATACCCGTCCCCTAAGCGACCTATCATTATCCAAAGGTACATTAAAGACACCTGTATAATTTATGTATCTATATCTTTATATATATTATTCTTCAACACGTGTGTATGTCACTGAACTCATCCTAAACAGCTGGACCGATTTTGATGAATTTTTTAATGTATGTTTTAGTGGATCCCTGTATGGTTTAGATTCACAATTGGACTCGATAGGTGGCGTAGCAACCAAAATGTAGGATGAATAAGAGTCAACAAAACAAAAACTGTCGTCATGGAAACAGCTAGCCTTAGTGAAAACTTAAGTCTCAGCTCAACACTAATTCTCCCAAACCCTTGACAGTGGTTTCTTCTGAGAAGTTCATGAATAATAATTGACTTTCTGAGAATAATTCATAGTTATGTTTTTGTACCATAGGTTATTCTTGGTTAATGACATAGGCTTCAAAACATGCACAAATCACTTGCATCATAGCTTGGCATTATTTTGACATTTCAATAACAGCTCATCGAAAATAAACAACATGTATGTTTGTTTGAATGGGTCCCTTTATGGTTTAGATTCCCAATTGGACCCGGTATTTGGCGTTGAGATCAGGTTCTAGAAATGTTTTCATTATTTTTTGTCAGGGTCTTCTTTCCCCACTAATTCTCCCAGGCCCGTTCTCTTGGCAGTGGTTTCTTCTGAGAAGTTCATGAATAATTGACTTTCTGAGAATAATTCATAGTTATGTTTTACTACCATAAGCGGCGGTGATGTCGAATTCTTGATATTTGACGTAGGGTTCACAAAACATGCACAAATCACTTGCATCGTAGCTTGGCGTTGTTTTGACATTTCAATAATGACTCATCGAAAATAATCAACATGTAGGCTAAACAATTTATAACATCCGTACAATTCAAATGCAAGTCACTTATATTTATGTGTTGTCAATTCATTACAGAATGCAAATGTGTAAGGTGTAATGTTGAAGAGAAACTCTTACACAACCTTCCATGAATTTAAATTATTCTTCAATTTCCAATTCGCAATGACTCTATTAATAAGTCACAAGGCCAAACAATGTCCATTTGTGGGTTAGATCTAGAAAATCCCTGCTCCTCACATGGTCAATTATAGGCTATGTTGTGTGTTCTTGCGTTGGCAAACCATTATGTTTGTTCATTTATACACCTCAGGGATGGACGAAAAACACTGTTCATCAACTCGCATTAAGATAAAAATAAAACAAACATTTTTTTCTTTTAGTTTTAAGATTCAACATTTATTTCAATACCTTACTTTTTTACAATAACAATACTATGACTGTCATGGAAATGATTTGAGTTCTTCTTTAAAAATCAATGTCAAATGCCACTTAGTATATAGTTCATCGAAATTTCAAATATGTTTGCTGAATCCGCTCTACATATTCAGGCAAGACAACGTCTGCCGGGTCCACTTGTATCTATATCACTTTCTTGTGGACACGATAACTACCGCAATTTTGCACCAATCACTTTCAAATTTATACATAATATCCCTTTAAGTTCGTTAATGGGCAAAATGGGGGTCTCTCTATAACGCTATAACACTCTTAATATGTGAAATATTGAATCCATTCAAAGTTCATACTATTCTTCGGATAAGTGTCAAAAATTTATGTTAGTAAAGATATTTGATAGCACCAACCATTGACGAAAGGGGTGGGGAAAAGTAGGTTTTTAGAGAAACGAAAATCATATCTCTCTTAATAGGCACAATATCAACACCGTTTAAAATGGTCAATACTCCTCTACAAAATTACCTAAAACTTTTGTCTGAAATAATTTTTTATATGACCCACCCTTACGCCAAGAGATAAGCAAAATGTTTTCGGAATTATAAGAAAATGCGAAATTGATGAGGGAAGAGCCATCAGAGGTTAACTGCAAGAGATCACATTCAGTTTTCAATCTGTTTCTGTGGGAGATAAAATTTTGCGTGAAGAAGTAACAGACCGTTAGTTAGACATCAGTGTCGAAACCTTGCATTAGAACAGTGACCACCAGTATAAAAATAGACCCCAAATGATGGAAAGGTTACTGTCCCCATAAGACAAATATGCATAAAAACTCGAAAAACACAGTTTTGAAGCTCAAATTGTAAAATTCTTTCTCATAATGAGG
Organism: Meconema thalassinum; assembly: GCA_946902985.2. NCBI lineage: Eukaryota > Metazoa > Arthropoda > Insecta > Orthoptera > Tettigoniidae > Meconema > Meconema thalassinum. The sequence goes on from OX336396.1 coordinate 171,993,131, forward strand.
GGCATAAAATAAGGTCGTTCTACGAAAACCTCCATATTTTACCTATTTTCGCCTATCCCCTAGTTTGCCCGGTGAAATCTACCTCTGCCTTCTGGCGTGCCGAGAGGGATTTTTAAAATCTCAACTCAACTCCTGGATAGTGCTTCATCAAGGTTACGCTGCTTCCTACCCAGTCCTAGTCCCAATAACAAATACTCCACTACAGACCACACTATGATCCAGACAGACTTCAGCCTCAAATTAATCACATGGGGCTGATGACTACAATGTCCCAATCCAATAATAGTTATAGCAGCTACAACAATGTGAACACATCAGCTTTATCATACTGCACATTTATTCAATTCAGTTTAACCGTAGTGCATCCCACATTTCACTTGCAATTTGTTATGCAGCTACAGTATTATATTGTAGACTGGTGAGCCCAAGGTTGCATAGAAAAGACATAATGGTTATGTCATGCAAGATAATGTGACAGCACACACTGCTTATTGGTTTTTGGAGGTAATACGAGAAGTTTACAAAGATCTTGTGGTTAATTATCCCGCTAGATCTCTCGATTTAAATCCCTGTGATTATTACCTGGGTAGGATGTTGAAGGGAAACGTGTATGTGAACAACTCTCATACTAGAGAACATTGTACGAGTTATTTCAAACATCACACAAGCTGAGATTCACCGAATGCCTGCAAACCTCGTTAAGGGGTATCAGGAGTGTTTGACAGCTGAGAGACATCTCCTGTAAAACCAGGTAAGTTTTAGGCTAATAGTTCACTAGAAATAGTTTTCTATAAATGTCAGGAGGACAGGCACACACCTTACCAGCCAGCAGCCATGAAGCGACATACAGTATCTCTCGGCAATGAGTCACCTGGCTACACATGAACTTTGCCATCCACTGCGCTGATATGTTACTAGTCCAATAAAAAGGACCCTATAGAAATACCCCCCTTTTCATATTTGAGGACATAACATCAATCCTTTCCTCAAACAAAGAATAAGGACAGTGTGTTTACTGACCTTGCCTTTTTCTTGATGTTCATTGAATGCGGAGACTAATCCTTCAGCCCAAGCAACTACTTCCAAAGATGGAAGAAATGCTTCCTGTACTATAGGCACTTGACCAGGATGAATCACTTGCTTCCCAGTGAAACCCATCCGTGCACCCATAATGCTCTGCTTCTTAAGACCTTCGAGATCTGCAACAGTTATTTAGCTTTGTGTGCATAAAAAATGAACATACCATAATGAAAGGCAAATTATACAGATGGAAAGTAGCACTTTGCCAAGCAGTGATTTAACTATTACAGCATCAGTAAAATACAGTAAGCCTCACTTACATAGAGTAACCACAAACCTCTAGTGGGGTTGTGTAACGCTGACACTATAACCTCTTGAGGTTTGATGACACCATTACTGTGCAAGAAATATGATGACAGAAATTCTATTTCTGGTATATTAAATTACATCAGAAGATAATATGAGTCGTCTAGTATCAAAACAGGCCAAGTCACAAAATTTACGAAAATGAGTTAAGGTTATCAATTTGAAGTAGAAGTATAGCACTATCAGGCGAAAAAAGAATATGCTTCAAAATCGTCCCTGTCTTCATGTTACAGAGCACTGAATTCTTGGTCGTGCAACAAAATGGGCCAAGTCATGCAGGCAGTGCTTTCATAACCGGCCATGTCAAAGAACGAGTAGCAATCTTCATGTCGACGCAGCATTATTGTTTGGAATCTTGCGTTGTTAGATTATGCAAGAATGTGATAATATCCGTAGGCAATATTGTTCCTTATATTGTATACTCTTCGAAGTCATAATAAATTGTATTTTGTTCGTTTGCAACACTGACTTCTGTATTCGCGGGCTTCTTACCGCATTGGCGCAAAAGCAATCGTATATCCTGTGTGCTCGTATTTTGTCATTATTGTGTAGTGTAACGTGTATATTGTTCCTATTTTAATAAGTGACTCTTTTCTTTTACTGTGTTCAAGATCTAAGTGAACTACTAAATTTAATGATATAATACCTATTTTGTATTCTCCTCAGCTTTCTGATGTTCATCTTCATATATTACTATCCAATTTAAGCAGAATGCTTTCGTTTTTATTGCAATAAAGACAGGTAATTACAATGTAAATTTATTTTAAATAAATTACCTTTTTTCACTGGAGTTTTGAATTTAAAAAGAAAAGTTTTACAAAAAAAAAAAAACTAAAATTATACCAAATTGCGACAAAAACGGCCAAGTCAAAATTAATATTAGCAAAATAGATGGGTTCATTATGAATCAGATTTCTCAAAATAGCAGAACTTAAATACTAAACCATTACGGATATAACTATGCAATAAAATCTTTTGTGACTACCATTGCTTTGTCTCTAGAGGTTTTTCATCCATACTGAAAAATATGCCTTCAGTGACTTGGCCGGTTTTGATACTAGACGACTCATATAGCATATACCAACAAATTCACCTCTGGAAAATATGTGAACACAACAATAGTAAATAATGTATTGAAAACTCAAATGTCAATAGATTTCTCTTTCCTGTGATTTTCAAGCTGCATGGGGATAGCAAGAAATGAGTTAGCAGATCGAGATGCAAAAGAGACCATTTCACTATCATCTTAACGAATACACGTAGTTCCTTTCAGTTACACCATTAAATATATTTGGAGAATTTCAGCAATGAGCTGATCCAAAATCCAGTAAACTAAAAGTGATTAAACGAATTAATTACCGTACGACAATTTGGGAGATTTTCTTCTAGTGGAGAGAGGTTGTACTTTTATGGGGATTTAGGATAGGTCATGTACGGTCCACTCACTTGTATCTGATGAAAAGAGAAGATTTCCCAATTTGCAATTGTTAACCAGTATTCATTATGGTTCACATTTTGTAGGTATACAAAGAAACCTTAATCTGTCAGAAATGCTCAATTTTATGTTAGCTAATGACAAGATGATCGCTGATCCCATTGTCAGCTGTGGCAGAGGATGGATTGAGCACAAATTTCTACATTGGCAAATGTATTTTTCCACTTAGAGAATGGAAATTTATTTTTATTTTATGCTATAAAATTTGTTATGAATTTTAGAGATTATTAATATTAAAGATATATATTTCATCCAAAATTTCATCTTTTGACTGGTTTGATGCAGCTCTCCATGCATCCCTGGCCAGGGCTGATCGTTTCATCTCTACATAGCTACCACACCCTACATTCGAGGTAATCTGTTTATAACATATTCTAACCTTGGTCTACCCGTACAGTTCTTGTCCTCGACCCTTCCTTCCATAACTAAGCTTGCTATTCCTTGGTGTCTTAGTAAGTGTCCTACCAACCTATCTCTTCTCTTCATTAGCAGATGCTAGAAACATCTCTCCTCTCCCACTCGTCTTAATACCTCTTCGTTTGTAACCCTATCTACCCATCTGATCTTCATCATTCTCCTGTAACACCACATTTCAAACGCTACAATTCTCCTCTTTTCTGCTGCACCAACAGTCCGAGTTTCACTTCCATAGAGTGCCAGGATCCAGACAAAGGCTTTCAAAAATGACTTCCTAATACAGTACCTCAATCTATATTCAATGTCAACAGATTCCTTTTTTGTAGAGATGCTTTCCTTGCCTGAGCCAACCTAATTTTTATATCCTCTTTGCTTCGTCCATCACTGGTTATTTTGCTTCCTAAGTAACAGAAGTCTCCTTCTTTCAGCTGCCAATTTGATGTCCATAGAGGTTTCTGATTTTTTTCGGCTGCATTCCAATATTTTTGGTTGGTTGGTTCTTAAGTTTAGGGGCTGCGACAACACGGTCATGTAGCCCCGTGTACTTTGGGTGTGTGTAGAATCTGTCTGATAGCCGGTGTTAATTGTGATGACTGTATTGGTGTGTGTTATCTGTTTTTTTTTTTGAAATTTAAGTACAGACTGCAACTTAGAATTTTTCAAATAGTTCCTACCTTTGCCGCCAAGCGCCACCGTCAACGATTACTAGGCCAAGTTCAGAACTTAGCTACTAGACGCCACCGCAGTCGGCTCTTGGCAACGAACGTAGAAACCTAAGAGCGTTGTTTACATTCTTAACCTATCCAATTTAGCTTCACACAGGTGTAATTAATGGAAGGTTCTTTAAGATGCCACAAATCTATGACACGGGACCGCCGGCTTTACTTCCCCTCCGAAGGAAGGCATACTGAGGGATTTTTAACGTCCAATATTTTTGTTTTACATTTACTCATTTTCATCATGAATTCTTGGCTCAAGACGGAGTCCATACCATTCAAAAACTCATTCAAATCCTCAGGCGTGTTGGCCAAGATGACGATGTCATCGGCAAATCTCAGAGTTGAAATTATTTCTCCTTGAATCTTCACTCCCACTTTAAATTTTTCTCTAATTTCCTTCATTGCTTGTTCAATGTAAAGATTGAAAAGTATGGGTGATAAGTTGCAGCCTTGCCTTACACCTTTCTGAATACCAGCTTCTCTCTCATGTCATGTCTCATGTCTGATTTCTGTATGGATTGTAGAACACCCTCCTATCCCTGTACTTAATTCCAAGAGTTTTCAAAATGTCACACAATTTTGTCCAATCAACGTTATCAAAAGCCTTTTCTAAGTCTACAAATGCCATGAAAGTTCTCTTATCTTTCCTTACTCCACCTTCCAAAATCAGCCTAAGATTTAGTACAGCTTCCCTTGATCCTACATTTCTCCTGAAATCAAACTGGTCTTCACCCAACTCTGTTTCTATCTGGCTTTCCATCCTCTTGTAAATTATTCTAGACAGGATCTTTAAAGCATGAGTAATCAAGCTGATTGTACGGTAATCTTCACATCTGTCAGCTCCTGCTTTCTTCGGTATAGGGTTGATAACATTCTTCTTGAAATTGGAGGGCACCTCACCAGTCTCATAAATCCTACACACCAAGTGAAATAACCTGATCAGACCTTCATCTCCTATGCAGCGTAGCAACTCAATTGGTATATCATCTATATCATATAAGTTAGTAATTTGTGGATACATTAATGTAGACCTGAGATTCAATGAACGAGAAGCTATTATGGTTCGGAATTTTTTCAAATCCTTTGGCTTATATCGCACAATTAATGAACCAACAAGAGGATCATCCTGCTTAGATAATGTATTCACGGATTTAAATCACAGCCAGTACTTGACTAAAGTTATTGCCCCATGTTTGTCAGATCATTCAGCAGTTTTATTTCAAGTGATGCAATCCAGTAGTTTTTCAAATAGGAATATAGCTAAATCACCCACAATAATTCATATTAGACATATTTCCCCTGACAGATTACAGCTATTTAATTCATACTTTAGGCATATCCTATCTGATTGGGTTTTTACTGACAACTCCTACTCTCCCATTACATGTTTTGATGATTTCTTTCACTTACTTCTTTCATACTTTGATACTTCATGCCCAATGGTGGAGATTAAAAGTTCCAAGAAAAGGAGTAATTCTAAAAATAAAATAAAATGGTATACACCTGAGCTTGAACAAATGAAATCACACGTTATGTTTTTTTTACGTAATACATAATGAACAGGGATCTATTGGATCTAAACAGAATTATCTACAAATGCGTAATAAGTATAAATGTGCCCTTAAGCAAGCTAAACTTGAAGCAAACGTCAGATTCATAGAAAATTCAAATAACCCCTGTAAAGCAGCTTGGAGTGTAATTAATGTTAGAGTCGCAAATAAATGTTCCACAATAGAAATCAGTCCTGAGGTTCTGAATAAACATTTTATTGAGTCTGTCGAAAGGATTTGCTCACCTGCCTCACAGCTGCCTACAGCAGCAATTGAAAGAGTAGAAAAAATAGTTTCGAGTTTATCAAATAATACTTTTAAATGGAGAAAGGTAAACTGTAGTGAGGTAAAGAAAATTGTAAGAAATATGAAACCTTCCAATAGTAAGGATTGTTATGGGTTCACCAACAACATTTTAAAGGCTATTATTGACAGCATTTTAATTCCTTTGACGCACTGCATAAACGAGTGCCTTAGCGTAGGCTATTTCCCAGCTCAGTTAAATATTATGAGGGTTGTTCCAGTATACAAAAAAGGGGATAAGACTAAACCTGATAGTTACAGGCCTGTGTCTGTAGTAACCATCCAGTCAAAAGTATTTGAATATGTTATAGTTGGTCAAATTTATGAATTTTTCATCAACAACAACCTTCTATCACCAACTCAGTTTGGGTTCCTTCCGGGAAAATCTACAATTAGTGCACTGGATGATTTTGTTTGTCACATAATGCACCATTTTGAAGAAGGGAGCTCAGTAGATGCACTCCTGAGTGATCTACCCAAGGCCTTCGATTGTGTGTCACATGATATACTTCTGCAAAAGTTAGCACTGTACGGAATTAAAGGATCAGAGTATGAAGTCTTTAAATCATATCTAACAAACCGAGTACAGTTTGTAGAGAATGGGGATAGGAAATCTCATGTGTTAGAAGTTAGGTATGGTGTACCCCAAGGCTCGGTTCTGGGTCCATTTCTTTTTGTCGTTATGATGAATGACTTAGCAGTAAATGTTTCTGGAAAAACAATTCTTTATGCAGATGACATTACATTTTTGTGTTCTAGCAAATGAATAAGTGAATTACAAAATTTATCAAGTCAGTGCTTGCTAGAACTAGGAAATGGTTCAGTAAGAATGGATTCCACTTAAATGAAACTAAAACTCAAAATTTAATATTTAGTCTTAAAAACATAAGTAATGATATAAAAGAAGCTAAGCTACTAGGAATGAATTTTGACTCAAAATTAACATGGGAACCTCACATTCATAACCTTTCGAATAAACTTGCAAGGGTGGTGTATCTACTCCGTCATTCAAAAAATGAGGTTTCTACGACATATTTACACACAGCCTGTTTTGCTTTCTTTCAAAGTCTCTTTAGTTATGGATTAATATTTTTTGGAAATAGTGCACACATTGTAAATATCTTAAAATTACAGAAAAAGGCAATCCGTATTATTATTGCAAATGCTCCTCCTAACACACCCTGTAGACCTTTATTTATTGAATCTTCCAAACTAACAGTTATAAATCTTTTTGTTTTAAATATCCTCATGTATATGAAAAATAAACATCCACATGAATTGCCAGGCAGACGGGTAACAGTTCACTCACACAGCACAAGAAATTCACACCAGATAGAGGTACCATGGTGTCGGCTTTCAAAAACACAGAACAGTCATGAAATTCTTGACATAATTTTTTTTTTTTAAACTGAGTTTTTCTTTCCAACAACAACCAACCAAAATCTTTAAGAAACAGCTGCAAAAGTGGTTACTGGTGAATCCATAGTATTCACTGGAAGAATGTATGGAAGCATATTGGTGTAATACTTAGTACAATAGAAGTAGGTTACATTTTGTTATAACGATAATAAGCTGTTTGTATATACTGTTATAAGTAGGCTAAGTAGGACTGTTTGATTTTATTGTTTTGTATTATTAACCTGACGATGGCTATTGCACTAGTGTTTAACGCCAAATAAATTGATTCTGATTCTACCTGGTGCATTGTTCCTGCTTAAGTCTTCCAATGCTCTGTCAAATTCTGATCTCAATAATAAATCTCCTTTTGCATCCTCATCAATTTCCTCCTCCCTTTCCATTACATGATTCTCAATCTCCTTTCCCTTATACAACACTCTACGTAAGCTTTCCATCTCTCAACCTTTTCTTCCCTATCTGTTAGAGGCTTTCCATGTGTCCTTAATATTACAGCGCTTGTCTTCTTTCCCCCAAAAGTATTCTTAATCCTTCGATAAGCAGTGTCTACTTTTCCTAATTTCAGACAATTTCCATACCTGCACATTTCTCTTACAACGATTCTTCTTTTGCTTCCTTGCACTTTTTGTTAACCTCATTTATCAGTCATCTGTATTCTGCTTTCCCCTTTTCATCTCTTACATTCTTGTGATTCCACCTTTCATCCATTAATTCTAGTATATCCTGAGTGATCCATGGTTTTCCACCTATTCTTTCTTTCCTACAAATGTTTTCTTTTGCGGATTTTGTAATTTCATTTTTCAAAAGAGCCCATTTGTCTGCAATTGAAGTTTGTTTAGGGTTTTTCATTATCCTTTCTTTATACTCATCTTGAATCTTTCGTTTACATCCTTCTCTTTCAGTCTGTCTGATGCCCACCTTTTTGGCTTTTGACTTTTCTTCAGTTTCTTCAACTTAAATCTGCATTTCATATCAACCAGATTGTGGTCAGAGTTTATGTCAGCACCGGGATATGTTTTACAATCCAAAATCTGGTTTCGAAACCTCTGCTTGACCATGATGAAGTCGATTTGGTAATGCCCTGTATCTCCTAGTCTCATCCATGTGTATATTCTTCTATTGTGGTTATTGAATAAGGTGTTAGCTATGACCAACTCATGCCCGATGCAGAATTCCATCAGCCTGCTTCCTCGATCATTCCTTTCACCTAATCCGAAATCTCCTACTATCTTCCCTTCTCTTCCTTTTCCTACCACAGCATTCCAATCTCCCATTACTATAACAATTTCATCACCCTTGATATACCTCAGAATTTCATCTATTTCTTCGTAGACCTGTTCAACATTTTCATCATCAGCTTGACTGGTAGGCATATAGACGTGTACCACTGTGGTGCACGTAGGTTTAGTATTGATTTTTGCTACAATAATCCGTTTACTATATTGCTCTTAATATTCCACCCGCTGTCCAAGTTTCCTACTCAATATGAGACCAACCCCTGCTTGGCCATTGTTTGATTTAGTGCTAATGACCCTATAGTCTCCTGACCAAAAGTCCTGTTCTGCCTGCCAGCACATTTCACTAATCCCAACCAAATCCAACCTCAACCTATCCATTTCCCTTTCTAAGTTTTCTAACCTTCCACTTCCTAGCAGACTTCAAACATTCCACGCTCCGATCCGTAGAATGTCAGATTTCCTCTTTGTCACTTCTGTGATGTTAACACCCTCTCGAGTAGTCCGCACCCAGAGATCCGAATGGGGGAATAGTTTACCTCCGGATTGGAATTTCACAAGGGAGGAAGCTAACATCACATGTAATTATGCATAGAGAGGTGCATATCCTCGGGAATAGCATTACGGCTGTTGTCACGGACGATTATTCTTTACTCCATTACTTTTGTGTTTCTTGTTGTTGAGAGCTTTGATACACAAGGCAGTGAAATGTTGTAATGGTGGTGACCAGAATATAAAGTTTTCTTATGAGAAGTCTTGAGCGTTTCATTCAATTTGTTTTATTGGTTATACCTACACTGGGTAGGCGTAGGTCCTTAACAAAATATTGGCGACCTTGCCAGGATGACGTATTAATTCAAACAACTTGAAGATTGTGTTGTTCTAAAGACCGTGTGTTCCTGTTCTGTGTTCGTATTGGAAATGGAGAAGTTAATGAAAGCACGGAAGCCGGTAAGAGCGACTTTTACGAAGACGTACAATGCGTTTTTGCAAAACTTAAATCAAGAAATTCAAGACGGCGTGGACGACGACACCTTACAGTCCTTGCTAACCAAATTGGAGAGGTTAGGAACGGAGCTGGCACCATTGGACGAGAAAGTTTTAAGTATGTTGCTGGAAAAGGAAGGGGATGAGTATGACCGTGAGCACGAATATGTAGACAGTTTTAGAGACAGATTGGATGTTGCAAGACAGAAGTATGCTCTACGGCTGCAGGCTAATTCCAATGTATTGGTAGTGTTGTCAGCAAGATCGGTCCTATCAGATGGGAATAAAACCAAAAGGCAGTTGAAACTACCTAAAATAGAACTCATGAAATTCGATGGGGAGATTAAAAATTGGTTGGAATTTTGGGGACAATTTCGGCGCATTCATGAGGCCTCTGAAATTGAGGACGAAGACAAATTTCAATACTTGATCCAATCCACGAAAGTTGATAGTCGCGCTAGAGAATTAGTTGCCAGTTTCCCCCTACTGCTGAAAATTACCCTAAAGCAGTGGAATCTCTTCAGGGTGGATTTGGAAGGGAGGATTTACTGACTGAGTTCTATGTAAGGGACCTCATAAGTCTTGTAGTGAAAAATGTTTCTCAAACAAGGAAGAAGACTCAACTTGCTAGTCTATATGACAAGTTGGAAGCACAACTGAGAGCTCTGGAGTCTATAGGTGTTACCCGAGGTAAGTACGGGTCAATGCTTTTCCCTCTAGTAGAATCCTGCTTGCCTGAGGAAGTGTTACGTGTCTGGATGAGGAATTCGTCAACGGCTATGAGGGATCAAGACAATGGACATGCCGACAAACTGACTGCATTACTTGGTTTTCTGAAGGGTGAAGTAGAGAGTGAAGAGAGGATTACATTTGCTCAAGCTGGTTTTGGAGTTTCTAGTGAATCAAGGAGTGCTAATGTTAAAGAATGGAAAGAGAGTAGTTTAGCAACTGCTAGTGTTCTCTTTGCTGGTAAAGGTGAAGGTAACAGTTTAACGTGTCTCTTCTGTAAAAAAAAACACATAACTGTAAGGGGTGTTATCTTGCTCAAGAAATGAACTTGGGGGACAAACGTAAAAGGCAGTCTGAAAACAAGGCTTGTTTTGTGTGTCTGAAGGTTGGACATAGGGCTGCAAATTGTATTACGAAACTGAAGTGTCTTGTGTGCAGTAGTAAACATGAAGCTATTATGTGCCCAAAATTAGATATAAATAGGGGGGATTATAAAGGTGAGGAGAAGCACCAGGAAAGGGGCTCAAAATTGCCTGGTGTCCCAACTACAACCCTTAATACACAAACTAGTGATGTTTCGGAAGTACTGCTGCAAACTCTTGTAGTTAGGTTGGTTCATCAAGGGAGAGGAAAAACTGTACGAGCGTTGTTAGATACAGGCTCGCAGAGATCCTATCTGATAGAGAAGATTGCTGTGGAAATGGGGTATATTCCATCAAAGACTGAAAAAATTGAACACAGGCTTTTTGGGGGTGCTTCAATAAGTGCCAATGGTTTTTTTTTTTTTTTCCCGTGTGGTCTCCTCAGAGACCTAGTGTAGGTCTTTCTATTCGACGCCCGTGGGCGACCTGCGCGTCGGGATGAGAGATGGAATTGATTAAGGTGAATGAAATTGGAGAAGGATGTGGAAGGAAGCGGCCGTGGCCTGTCAGAAGGTACCGTCCCAGCATTTGCCTGGTGTTGAAAATGGGGAAACCACGGAAAACCATTTCAAGGACGGCCGACGGTGGGGCTCGAACCCATGCGTCTACCGAGTCAGCAGAGAGCTTGGCCCCATGACCTAACACTGCACTTTAGCCAGCGTAGCCACTACTGTCGGTGGAGCCAATGGTAATAACCTATAAGAGATAGATATAGACGACCTACGTCATTCAATTTCTCGAAAAATAAAGGTGTTGGGACAAAAGGAAATTTGTGGTGTAATCCCACGGTTAAACCGGGGCCCTTGGATGGATGAGATCAGAGAAAAGAAAATCTGGCTCTCTGATTATGGCCCAGAGCCATCGGAGATTGGACTACTAGTCAGCGCAGACACTGTGGGTAGTTTATTGACTGGGGACACAATCAAGTTGAAGTCTGGATTGGTTGCTGTTAGGACTACATTTGGTTGGACAGTGATGGGTCAGCTTTGGAAGACAACTGAAAACAATAGCGTAGTGTCCATGGTGAACTCTCTGTTTGTGAGAACTGCTTCTTTGGGTGAACTGTGGAACCTGGAAACCATTGGCATTGGTGATCCTGCTGAAACACTATCGAAGAAAGAAATTGAAATTGCAACATTGAAACATTTCCAAGAAAATGTTAAGATCAATGAGGAAGGAAGATTAGAAGTCGCACTTCCGTGGAAAGAAGATCAGCAGTTATTGTCAGGCAACAAGGAAGTTGCATTAAAAAGACTGGTTTCTGTAACACACCGTTTGATCAAGGAAGACAAATTTGAGAAGTACCAGCAGGTGCTTGAGGACTGGGAACAGGAAGGGATAATCGAAGAAGTTGGTCAGGAGGGCTCTCAGGATGTTGGGTATTATTTACCACCAATCAATATAATAAAATTGGTCCGGCTAGATCAAACATAAAATGCCAGCGTTTCGCCCCGGTGTGCCTTTGGGCTCGTCAGTTGGTACAGACACACCTCACCAATACACATGGCTAGCACATACTGAGAAGGCCATCACAAGACACAAAATACAAGTAGTATTGACGTCACGAGTGATGCCAATGTGCTACGGAAGTCAAGCTCCCTTTCATAAAACAAAAACCTTACCTTGGCAATCCAAATAGGTTATGAACATTCCCGAATGGGAATATGATGTTATTTCCGTTTGATCAGATAAATCATCAATCAATATGATAAAATTGGTCCGGCTAGATCAAACATAAAATGCCAGCGTTTCGCCCCGGTGTGCCTTTGGGCTCGTCAGTTGGTACAGACACACCTCACCAATACGCATGGCTAGCACATACTGAGAAGGCCATCACAAGACACAAAATACAAGTAGTATTGACGTCACGAGTGATGCCAATGTGCTACGGAAGTTAAGCTCCCTTTCATAAAACAAAAACCTTACCTTGGCAATCCAAATAGGTTATGAACATTCCCGAATGGGAATATGATGGTATTTCCGTTTGATCAGATAAATCATCAAGGTAAGGTTTTTGTTTTATGAAAGGGAGCTTGACTTCCGTAGCACATTGGCATCACTCGTGACGTCAATACTACTTGTATTTTGTGTCTTGTGATGGCCTTCTCAGTATGTGCTAGCCATGCGTATTGGTGAGGTGTGTCTGTACCAACTGACGAGCCCAAAGGCACATCGGGGCGAAACGCTGGCATTTTATGTTTGATCTAGCCAAACCAATTTTATCATATTGATTGATGATTTATCTGATCAAACGGAAATAACATCATATTCCCATTCGGGAATGTTCATAACCTATTTGGATTGCCAAGGTAAGGTTTTGGTTTTATGAAAGGGAGCTTGACTTCCGTAGCACATTGTCATCACTCGTGACGTCAATACTACTTGTATTTTGTGTCTTGTGATGGCCTTCTCAGTATGTGCTAGCCATGCGTATTGGTGAGGTGTGTCTGTACCAACTGACGAGCCCAAAGGCACACCGGGGCGAAACGCTGACATTTTATGTTTGATCTAGCCGGACCAATTTTATGATGATTTATCTGATCAAACGGAAATAACATCATATTCCCATTCGGAAATGTTCATAACCTATTTGGATTGCCAAGGTAAGGTTTTTGTTTTATGAAAGGGAGCTTGACTTCCGTAGCACATTGGCATCACTCGTGACGTCAATACTACTTGTATTTTGTGTCTTGTGATGGCCTTCTCAGTATGTGCTAGCCATGCATATTGGTGAGGTGTGTCTGTACCAACTGACGAGCCCAAAGGCACACCGGGGCGAAACGCTGGCATTTTATGTTTGATCTAGCCGGACCAATTTTATCATATTGATTGATGATTTATCTGATCAAACGGAAATAACATCATATTCCCATTCGGGAATGTTCATAACCTATTATTTACCACACCGAGGAGTTTTCAAGGAAGGATCGAGTACAGCGGTGAGGCCGGTGTTTGATGCTTCATGTAAATCGAAAGGAGGACTTTCACTCAATGACTGTCTGGAAAAGGGTCCTAATTTGTTGGGAGTAATTCCTTCTATTTTGAACCGGTTCCGTTTAAACAGGATAGGTGTGATCGCAGACATTAAGAAGGCTTTTCTTCAAATTTCAGTCTCTGAGAATGATCAAAACTTTCTGAAATTCCTGTGGTGGGAGAACTTCACTGAGGGGACTCTTAAAATATACCGCCACAAACGGGTCGTTTTCGGAGTGAACTGTAGTCCATTTCTACTTGGAGCCGTATTGGACAGTCATCTGAAAAACAGTACATGCTTCACTGAGACAGCAGATAAACTAAGAACCTCACTATATGTAGACAATTGCGTCACTTCCTTGAACACAGAGGAAGAACTCAAACAATTTGTGGATGAGTCTAGGGAGTTACTGTCGCAAGGAAAATTTGACCTCCGAGGATGGGAGCACACCAGATTGAGTCTGGAGGATGAGGTTCCCGAAGTGACACCCGTTTTGGGTTTGTGGTGGGACCCAGTAGCTGATACTTTGGCTTGTAAAGTAGCAAAATTAAAAGAATCTGATGTTCTCACAAGGAGGACAGTTTTGTCGGTAGCTCAAAGTATCTTTGATCCAATTGGATTTCCTTGTCCGGTTTCCACTGTGCCAAAGGTTTTGCTTCAGGAACGTTGGAGAGAGAAAATAAGTTGGGATAGTCCACTGAGTGAAGACACCCAAAGCAAATTCAATAAATGGTTACATGAACTGTCCTCTATTGCTGAGATTTAAGTGCCTAGAAGATTTTCTAATTGTGAGGACAGATCCTCTTGGAGTATGCATGTATTTTGTGATGCCAGTCAAGTGGCTTATGCGGTTATTTTCTTGAGATCATTCAATGGGAAAGAATTTGAAGTGCAACTGGTCGCAGCAAAATCCAGGGTAGCACCACTCAAGAAGGTGACGATACCGAGACTGGAGCTATTAGCTTGCACTATAGGCTCACGTCTTGCCTTTACAGTGAAGGAAAGCTTGAATCTAACGGACGTCCCGGAGTACTACTGAAGTGACTCGTCTTCTGTTTTATGTTGGATACGAAGAGAGGAAGCTTGGGGAGTGTTCGTCACTAACCGAGTGAAAGAAATTAGAACATTAACTAACACAAAGCGTTGGTTTCATCTACCAGGGACGGACAACCCAGCCGATCTACCTTCGAGAGGTTGCTCTACGTTGCAGCTGATTTCTTCTCCTTGGTCGGAGGGACCCGCTTGGTTAAAGTTGGAAGAAAACAGCTGGCCAACGCGCATTGTAAAAGTTAATGAAGAGGAGGTCGATGAAGAAAGAAGAAAAGGCCATGTTACCAATACTATGCTTGTCTCCCAGGAAAAACACTGGCATTTGAGGTATTTTTCCAAGTACTCAAGAATCGTCAGAATGGTGGCCTGGATGTTACGGTTCGTCAACAATGCCAGGAAGGACGTAGTGAAAAATGTTGCTTCAGAATTAGATTGTCTCGAAATTTAAATGGCAGAGAAACGACTGCTGAAATTAGTTCAGGAAGAGAAGTTTACCGAAAGGGACAACCAGAAAACATTCTGCCCTTTCAAAGACCAGATGGGTCTCTTCAGGATTAAGACAAAAATTACCAACAGAAAGGATGAATATGATTTCCGTGCGCTGGTTTTATAGCCATCAAAGCACCCTTTGACTGAGATGATAATCAGAGATCATAATTTGAGAGCCTCTCATGCTGGTGTTCATATTTTACTCACTATACTCAGGGAGCACTACTGGATACCAAAGGGAAGAAGAACCATTCGCAAAGTCATCAGGAAGTGTACCCAGTGCAGGAGATTCGAAATGGAAAAGACAATTCCGAAAACGCCAGCCCTTCCAGATGATCGTGTGAGAGATGCAGGTGTATTTGAGGTAGTGGGAGTGGACCTTGCTGGACCGCTATACTTAAAATGCAAGAACAAGGCTTGGATTGTGATTTGTACATGTGCCGTAGTGAGAGCGGTCCATTTTGAATTAGTCATGACTTTGTCCACTGCAGGGTTTCTGTTAGCTCTTAGACGTTTCATAGCCCGACAAGGGAGGCCTCGTGTGATTTATAGTGACAACGGGACAAAACTTTGTTGTTACCAACAATTTGTTTGGCTTCATTGACTGGAAAAATTTGTGTGCGGAAGTATCAGTTAATAGAATCAAGTGGAAATTTAGTCCTCCTTCAGCCTCTTGGTGGGGTGGATTCTGGGAACGTATTGTGCAAATGGTCAAGAAATTATTAAGGCGTGTTTTAGGCAAAGCTATCTTGACATATGAAGAACTATTGACTGTGATTGCTGATAGTGAATCGGTAATCAACTCGAGGCCCCTCACCTATATTTCAGAAGACTGTGATGAATTGGTACCTCTGACTCCATCAATGTTTCCCGTGGTTGGCACTCCTGATTTAGACATGCTAGATCAAGTTAATCTCACCAGAAGGTTTCAAAATCTTCAACAGCTAAGGGGTGAGCTGAGGAGGAGATTCCGACTGGAGTATCTTGGTAGCCTTCTATGCAGTTCATCGGGCAAGGAGTCTGACCATCAGTGGAAGGTAGGAGATGTAGTCATCATTGGTAGTGATGACAAGAGAAGGATAGACTGGCCCCTAGGGAGAGTGACAGCTACACTTCCAGGAAAAGACAAAGTGACCTGAGTAGTTAGGGTAAAGACATCCTCAGGAGAACTCCTCCGACCTACGAGACACCTATTGTAACGTGTTTTTCGAGGTTTTTTTATGCAACTGGCATAAGTCAGTAGGAAGCCATTCTATATTTATTTACGCGGCAAATTGTTCAGCCAAGAGAATTTTTCATGTTAATTTATTATTATTATTAATTTATTATAATTATTATTAAGGTATTTTCGGAGCATTTTATAAAAATTATTAGCATTCAGATAGGTTTACTATGTCTTAGAAAACGCTATCAAGCAAATTATTACGAACGACAATATCATAGAAAATTATGTGATTGCGGAATTTTACGGAGTTTTCGTCAGTTAGGGTATATCGAGAGACGTGACTCACTGGGAATTCAAGTACACGCTTAATCTTGTCGGAAAGCATGACGCAATCCTGGGTCGCAGCGTCCAGGAAAGGCGAATAGTTGGAACGGAAATCGACTTCATCATCGCCGCGCCGAGTGTAATGAACTAGAGGAGGGGAAGTAGCGGGGTGCAGCCAATCAGTGGAGACCACGTAAGCTGAAGTCGGCTGAAGAGTGGGGAAACGGCGGGTGCATATATCGTTCGACGCGCCGTGGAACGAGGACAATCTGTGAAATACTTGACGAGTATGGGTGCGCGTGCGAGTGGCTCCCATGTTCGGTGGAGTTAGCGACGATCTGTATAGAATTTAACGAGTACGGTTGTACGCGGGAATCGCTCCGATGTTCCGTGGATTGGAGGACTAACTTTTGTAAAACTTAACCAGTGCGGTTGTACGAGTGTTTGGGTCCGAGGTACGGACCATAGAATTATCTAATCTACCAGAATCTCATCAAATATCGACGAAGATGTCGACGTCCAGGAGACTGTGGGAAGCTCACAGCATCATCCAGTACGAGGGAAAGGCTTCGGCTATTTCCAGTGGTAAGCGCGAATGACGCAGAAATACGCAATCTCTCATTTCTCTTGGTTTTATATTTCATATTTCAGTAACTTCATAGCTTGGGAATAAGAGTAAAATCAATAATTTATCAGACTCCGTTTTCACGTAATTTTCTATCGGTAATATTCAAATCACAACGCTCCAATTTAAATTTTATACTTATTATTATTATTAATTTTGCTATACTTGTTTTATATAATAAATTCATTTCTTTTACAATGCAATCTTTGCTTTCAGTAGGTAGCATTAGATATAGACCAATTCCTTCTCCTGATACAATTGTTTGTTGGGTTGTGACTGTTCCGGTCACAATGTTCCCAAACCCTTATTTGGTTGACTGCAAGAGAAGTCAGGTTAGGGTAATTTGTTCATACCATTTCTTTTCTTGTTCATCATCATCATTTAGGTTGTAGAATTTCATTTTATTTAGTGTATATATATCTTGTGTATCTCGGGGACTCAGTCAGGAATATTTCATTTGATTTGTATGGGAGATGTCAGTATACAAGACAGCGGATTGTGTAGGTAAGCTACAAGATGTTGCAACAGCAGGAAACTCTAGGCCAAATTTAGATTGGGCCGAGAATAACTTCCCTTGTCTTGAAGAAAGCTTTGTGTAAATTGTGTAAGGTTCTGACGTCAGAGAAGAGTTTCGCGCCACGAGTTGTAAGAAATATACATGGGTTCGAGATTATTGGTGTATTTTGTATGGGTTGGAGGGTATCATGACCCTGGCGGAGAAAGAGGAAAACATGTGTTTACAAAATGAGAGGTGGGATTTTCGTGTATAGCGGGGCTTCACTTCTATTGTAGCGTCTGATTGGAAAGGTCGCGTTCTCGTAATTTGGCGTAGGCCTATTTGGAGAAACAGTTTTGTTGAAAGCATGGCTTGTGAATGTACTCGAAACGGCTACATATCACAACGATGTTATCTCTGTTAGCACAATTCAAGTTGGGTACGGAAGCACATTCATTTCTCTCGCAGAGATGTGGCTATGTAAACCAGTAAACATCTCTAACCTCAAACCACGTGTGGAAAATCTTAGAAATGCTGGGGAGAACTGATCTATCGAGCATGTCTCGTAGATTATCTGCTAGATCGTCGATGAGTGAGTAACAAACATCTTTATATTCCAACATTCATTTTGGGTCACATGTTTTCGTCATTGCCGAGGAGAGAAGATAGTAAACCATAGTCTGTTCGACGAGAGTCCCCGCCATATGTTTAAAGTTGATATTAATACACATATTTTGAAGGTTATAATTAGTTTTCTTTATAGGGAATTACACCTAATAGTTGAACGCCCAAATGATACCAGTTAGGTTGACCAAATGTGTGTCCAACACTCCACGACCCTGCCATTTCAATTGTGTGGTATATGATGAAGTACTTCCGATCAAAAATAGGAGGATGATTTTGGGAAGTTTTAAATCAGTCGCCCAAGAAGGGCTGGTAAAAAGTTACAACATAGCACCTCAACGTGGGGCAAGAGTAGGGAAACCTAGCAGGTATCATTAGGGCACATATGCACACAGCCGATAGACACCTTAGGAGTATTAGGGTTCACAGTAATTTGTTTTGTTTTAAGGGGTATGTCCACATCAGACAATTTAGAATTAAGGTCAAGGGTTGTGTGTAAATCAAACAGTAAAATGTCAGGTAATCAGGAAACTGGGGGAAGTGGCAGTGAGGAAGATGTGGAAAAGACAGTGGGAACATATGTTACCATTGTTACTACTGAGTCGCAGCTGATCGCTGAAGGTAGTAACTTAAATGTAAATGGGGGGGTTATGAACGATAGTTTGATCCAAATGCTACTGAGTGAAATAAAAGAGATTAAGAAGCAAGGAGAATCTATGAGTAAGGAAATTAAGGAGCAGGTAGGCTCTGTAAATGAGAAGGTAGAGTCAGTGACCAAACAGATAGTAGAAGTGAAGGAATTTGTAAGTAAGGAAATTCAGGAGAGCAACAGGGCCACGAACACAAGGATAGAGAGTCTCAGCAAAGAAATACGGGACCATAAGTCTGTCCTTAATAGTAGAATGGAGAGTATGAACCTGGAATTAAGTGGGAAAATTAGCAAACAGGGAGAGGAAATCAGGGCAGAAATGCAGGGGAATCAGGCTGGGATCACAAGTAGGCTAGAAGGAATGGAAGGCCATCAGAACCAGCAAGATGTGGAAATAACGAAAATTAAGTCAGAGATAGCTAGTTCAAGGGCAGAAGTACAGAATGTAACGGGAAAGTGTGATGAGATATGCAACACTGTAAGTGGGAATAAGAGGGAATATTTAGATAGAGTAGGTGCCGTTGAAAATAAGTTGGGAGAGATTGAGGGTCTGAGAGGGAAGCAGGTGGCATTGACCGAGAAAAACGAAAAGCTGCAGGAAGAGCTGATAAAGGTCAGGAGAGAGTTGAAAGAGCGACCGATGAGTCAAAGGGTTGTGATGCCATCTAGTTTGCTACTCAGGGACCCTGGTCTGCCACAATTTAACTCAAGGCAGTTCAACCCTATGGAGTTTTTAAAAACCATTGAGAAGAAATTCAGCAAGGATCTAGAAGACGGGGTTGTCGAATGGGAAACAGTGTTGGAGATCTTGTCTAACTCATTTCAAGGGGATGTGAAAGCATGGTTCCAAATATACAGGCCTAACATGAATAGTTTAAGGGAATTCAGGGATAAATTCAAAGCTAAGTTCTGGGGGGAGGGGGTACAGTCCAGGGAAAGGGAAAAATTAACTTTTGGGAAATATAAGGAGAGAGAAGGGGTATCCCTGACAGAATATTTTTTGGCACATGTACTTATTTGGAAGAATTTGGATGGGCTGACCTCTGACAGTGATGTGGTTAGGGTCATGTTGAAGCACTTCCCACCTAGAATTCAGGAGGCAGCTTGTATGCAGAAGGTAAGGACGGTAGAAGAGTTGGAAGAGCTTCTTACGAGCTTTGACGTTTTAGGCAAGCAGCACATGGAGAGGCCAGAGGTCAAACAGGAATTTAGGGGCAATAGGGGGAATAATCAGGAGTTTAATAGGGGTAGATTTAATCAGGAGCAAAGAGATTATCAGCAGAGGCAGGAAAACTATCAGAGAGGTGGGGGGCGTCAGGATAATTCACAGCGACAGGAAGGTAACTATCAGAGAGGTGGGGGGCGTCAGGAAGGTGGTAACGAAAGAGTACAGGTGAACCAGAGGAGACAAGAACAAGGTGGTCAAGGAGCTTTAAACTCCGAACGGGCTGTGCAGGGAGGTCAGTCAGGCAGTCCGTAAGAAATGAAGTCAAGCAGTGTGTTATTGTGGGTGAGGAGGATTTTATGCCTATGAGTCGGGAGGATCTGCTAGCTGACCAGCAGGAGTTCTCATGTATCGGGGAGAAGGAGGCTTTTATGTCAACTGTTGAGTTGAGCATACTAGGTAAGAGAGTGCAGGCATTGGTGGATTCGGGGAGTGAGAGAAGTGTCATCAGTAAGGGATTTTATGATACTTTAATCAAGGACGGTGGTAAGTTGGAAGAAATTCCAGTTAAGTCGACATATGTGGTAACTGCTGTTGGTAATAAATCCCAAAGAGTGGGAAAGCAGGTATTGTTGCCCATGAGGTTTGGTAATGAAGTTGACCACAAGACTTGCTTGGTAATTCCTAACCTAATTTATGAAATGATTTTGGGGATAGACTGGCTTAACGAGCATAGTGCTGTTATTGATTTTGACCGGGGTGTCATCAACTTTGTGAGGGGGAATATAAGCCAGGAGATGAGAATGAAATGCAAGAGTGTAGATAAGACAGTAAAGGCATGTGTTACTGAGGTCACTGTAGGGGATATGGCAGAAGGTAAGGCTGACGATGAGGAGGAAGTTGTGGATTTATGTCACATTGCTGTGGAGGGTGATAAGTGTGATCAACTCCAGCAGGCTGTGGATAAGAGTGGTTTAAGTGTTGAGGAGAGGGATAAGTTGTTAGAGGTTTTAGAGCTAAACCAAGAAGTTTTCAGTGACAAGCCAGGGCTAACACATGTCTATACGCATCAGTTCGAAATTGTAGATCATTCTCCATTTTCAGGACCCAAGTACCCGATACCTCACAAATTTGCTGATGCTGTGGAGAAAGAAATAGGCATTATGCTGAATCAGGGTATTATTGAGCCTTCAACTAGTGCATATCTGAATCCCTTAGTTGTGGTTGGGAAGAGTGATGGCTCGGTCAGGTTGTGTATTGATGCCAGGCAGCTCAATTGTAGGATATCTGGGGACCAACAGAGGCCAGAATGTGTTGAGGAACTGGTTCAGAAATTCAATGGTAAGCAATGGTTTTCCACTATGGATCTGAGTGCATCATTTTGGCAGGTACCGTTGAGAGAACAGGACAGGAAGTTGACTGCGTTTAGCTTTAAGAGTGGTTTGTACCAATTCAGGGTCGTTCCTTTCGGAACAAAGACCAGCAGTTCAGCGTTGATTAGGGCCTTAAATCTAGTGTTAGGGAGGGACACACACGAGTTTGTGACAATGTACATAGATGATTTAATTGTTGCATCTTACACATTAAAGGAACACCTGGATCACTTAGACATTGTTTTGGGGAAATTAAGGGACGGGGGATTTACAATTAAACTTAAGAAGTCTCTGTTTTGCACAACATCAATCACATTTTTAGGGCATACTATCACAACACAAGGGGTGTCTCCCGAACAGTCACGATTAGACAAGATTCACAACACTGCTACACCACGTAACGCCAAACAATTGAGGTCAATATTAGGGGTTTTCAATTATTTTCGTAGATTCGTAGTTAAATATTCCTGTCTTGTAGAACCGTTTAGGGAATTGCTGAAGCAGGGTACTAAGTGGGTATGGACCCAGGTGCACGATGAGGCTTTTAAGGAGTTGAAGAGAGGCTTTGTAGAGACTGTCATGCTTAGGTATCCTCGTCTGGATTGTCCCTACATTTTGATGACTGATGCGAGCATGCAAGGCATCTCAGGCATTTTGTGTCAGGAGGATAGTGAGGGCAATCTAGGGATTGTCTCATTAGCAAGCAGAGGGCTAAGCATGGCGGAGAAGAGATATACAATTACTGAAATAGAGATGTTAGCAATCGTATACTCTCTAGGGAAGTTTAGGAGTTATGTGTTGGGCAGTAAGTTGCAGATACTGACTGACCATCATGCATTACTTTTTATTGGATCCTGCAAGCTCACTTCGAACAGGATGTCAAGGTGGATATTGGCTATAAGTGAATATAACTTTGAGGTAAGGCATATTAAGGGTACTGAGAACATTGTGGCTGACTTCATGAGTAGAAACATTGGGGGTGATGAGGGTCATCAGGTACTGGAGGTACAGGAAGGTGTTGTTATCTGCGTAACCAAGGTAAGCGAGTGTGATTATGAGATACGCTGCTTAAGGAATCTGCTTGTAGAGCAGGAGAAGGATGAGGTCTTAGGTGATATCTTGACTCAGTTGAGAGGTATGGATGTGGATAGTAGAATTAAGGTTGGAAAGTATTGGTACAAGTTGGAGTGTGGTTTCTTGGCTAGGCTGTGCCATGAAGGTGCCTGGAGAGTGTGTGTGCCAAGCTCATTGCAGGTAACGATGATTTGGTATCATCACAAGGCTTTAGGGCATTTTGGATCAAGCAAGGTTCTTTTTGCTGTTCAGCAGCATTTCATTTGGAAGAACATGGGAAGGCAGATTAGGAAAGTTCTGGCAAGTTGTGACTCGTGTCAACGGTGTAAATGCCCAACGAGGTTTCTTGAGGGACCTCGGCAAATGGTGATCACAGAAAAACCAAGGGATTTACTCTGTGTCGATCTGTATGGTCCATTGGTTAAAGCTCAGTTTGGATATCAGTATATCTTCGTGGTTGTTGACGCATTCAGTAAACTCGTCAAACTGTATCCCCTGAGAAAAGCGACCGGGAAGGGTTGTGTCCTACAGATCACTGATAAGTATGTACCTGAGTTTGGGGTGCCTCTCAGGATACTATCAGACCACGGTAGTCAATTCACCTCAAAGATCTGGAAAACCAAGTTGAGTGAATTGGGTATCAAGCACATATTCTCATCTATTCGATATCCTCAAGGGAATTTGTCCGAACGAGTTATGAGAGAATTAGGGAGAGTATTTCGCACCTATGTGAGCAATCGCCACAATGCGTGGTTCTCCAAGTTAGGAGATATTGAACGATGGTTCAATAGTACGTTCCATGAGAGTGTAAAATGCACTCCCTATGAAATTCAGTATGGTAGGAAGCCTACCAATGAGCTTGCTAGAATGCTAGGTTTGGTCACGGGAGAGGAGATTGGGAAGGATGTTTGTATCCAGCTGGCTAGGGACAACTTAATCAAGGCAGGGAATAAGCGTAGGCGCCAGCAGAAGCGGGTAAAGTTTGATTCTTTTGAAGTAGGCGATCAGGTGCTTCTGAGGGTTCCATATCAGTCTTCAGCTGTAGATAAGGAGATAGGGAAGTTTTTTCATCTATTTCAGGGGCCTTTTAAGGTGGTTAAACGTATTGGTGAGTGTGCCTATAGTTTAACGGACCAGGATGGTAAGTCTGTCAGTACACATAATATTAGGAATCTCCGTAGATATCACTCTGTAAAATAATATGGCATGGACTCTTAGAGAATCAGTCAACATAACGTGATGGCATGACAAAACTCAAGAGATGTGACGAAGAATGCTAACCAGCAAAGTGGCATCGAGTGTTAGATGGATAGATGGTATGATAAGGCCTGTGCAGGCAAATACCATGGCTTGTGAAGCGATAGGGTCTCATGATGAGACGAAGAAAATGAAGTGGTAGACCTAAGACACTTGAGAGAAATCAGTGAGGCTAGGAAATGGACACAATAAGACATTCGAGAGAGTGAGAATGTGTGAAAATTTGACAAGTGTGTATGTATATATGTCTTCCAGGGTTTATTTATGTAATAGTGTAATTCTTTGTGTTTTCAGTGCGTTGCTTGTTTGAGTGTTTGTGATCCACACTTGTTTCACCCGTGTGAATCACATGGGGGCGTATTGTGACTGTTCCGGTCACAATGTTCCCAAACCCTTATTTGGTTGACTGCAAGAGAAGTCAGGTTAGGGTAATTTGTTCATACCATTTCTTTTCTTGTTCATCATCATCATTTAGGTTGTAGAATTTCATTTTATTTAGTGTATATATATCTTGTGTATCTCGGGGACTCAGTCAGGAATATTTCATTTGATTTGTATGGGAGATGTCAGTATACAAGACAGCGGATTGTGTAGGTAAGCTACAAGATGTTGCAACAGCAGGAAACTCTAGGCCAAATTTAGATTGGGCCGAGAATAACTTCCCTTGTCTTGAAGAAAGCTTTGTGTAAATTGTGTAAGGTTCTGACGTCAGAGAAGAGTTTCGCGCCACGAGTTGTAAGAAATATACATGGGTTCGAGATTATTGGTGTATTTTGTATGGGTTGGAGGGTATCATGACCCTGGCGGAGAAAGAGGAAAACATGTGTTTACAAGATGAGAGGTGGGATTTTCGTGTATAGCGGGGCTTCACTTCTATTGTAGCGTCTGATTGGAAAGGTCGCGTTCTCGTAATTTGGCGTAGGCCTATTTGGAGAAACAGTTTTGTTGAAAGCATGGCTTGTGAATGTACTCGAAACGGCTACATATCACAACGATGTTATCTCTGTTAGCACAATTCAAGTTGGGTACGGAAGCACATTCATTTCTCTCGCAGAGATGTGGCTATGTAAACCAGTAAACATCTCTAACCTCAAACCACGTGTGGAAAATCTTAGAAATGCTGGGGAGAACTGATCTATCGAGCATGTCTCGTAGATTATCTGCTAGATCGTCGATGAGTGAGTAACAAACATCTTTATATTCCAACATTCATTTTGGGTCACATGTTTTCGTCATTGCCGAGGAGAGAAGATAGTAAACCATAGTCTGTTCGACGAGAGTCCCCGCCATATGTTTAAAGTTGATATTAATACACATATTTTGAAGGTTATAATTAGTTTTCTTTATAGGGAATTACACCTAATAGTTGAACGCCCAAATGATACCAGTTAGGTTGACCAAATGTGTGTCCAACACTCCACGAGACCTGCCATTTCAATTGTGTGGTATATGATGAAGTACTTCCGATCAAAAATAGGAGGATGATTTTGGGAAGTTTTAAATCAGTCGCCCAAGAAGGGCTGGTAAAAAGTTACAGGGTTAATGATCAAATCATACCACGATCTGAGTGAATAGAGTCTTGAATGTGTTCTGCCAGAGCTAGACGTTGTTAAATACAAATTTAGATTTCAACATTGCGTTGAGGTCTTGGCGCCCATTAAAACAACATAGTTTAGGCAAAGGTAAACAGTTACATTTTTCTCCCAACAGTTAGGGCCAGTCAAACTGCTACATTTGTCGCTACCAACATAGGGCAAGCAAAACTGCTACATTTGTACGCTCAACGTGGAGCAAAGTAAATACCGTTTCACTTGTCATCCCAGCCTAAGCGAGACTGCTACACTATATCCTTTGGAGGCTGGAGGTGGGAGTGAGGAGGTGCCCTTACTTAGTGGTTGAGTTCCGGAGGCAGTAAGTCTCAGAAGTCGCAACTTCACCAGGAGTGGAAGAAGAGTTAAAATGCCTTCCCGTCTCTGTTTATGAACATTGTGTTTGATTTGCATCAAAGGTGGGAGGATGTCACGGACGATTACTCTTTACTCCATGACTTTTGTGTTTCTTGTTGTTGAGAGCTTTGATACACAAGGCAGTGAAATGTTGTAATGGTGGTGTCCAGAATATAAAGTTTTCTTATGAGAAGTCTTGAGTGTTTCATTCAATTTGTTTTATTGGTTATACCTACACCGGGTAGGTGTAGGTCCCTAACAGCTGTAGTTTCCCGTTGCTTTCAGCTGTGTAGCAGTACGCAGTGTAGCCATTAGTTGGCTATACTAATATAATAAAGCTGAAGATTTTTTACTCTTTGTTTGTTTAAACGTGCTAATCTCTGGAACTACCAGTTGGATTCGAAAAATTCCTTTTGTATATGATAGCCAGATTCAAGAGGAATCGTTTAGGCTATACCTCTCAGGTAACCTTAAAGATTGATTTTTGTTCAGTATTTCGGAAGAACAAGCGCTCCCGAACAGCTTTATCCGCGTGCGCTGGCGTTATGATTAGTGATACATACGCCGTTTCACCGATCTGAACCAAAATTTGTATACTTTCCCTTCGGATCCCTGCGAGTAACACTGTTCACATACAATTTCGGACAGACCACTCCATTCCCTGCATTTAGGCCCTTTGGCACAAATCTACTCCGTTTCACTGATCTGAACCAAAATTTGTATACTTACCCTTTGGAACCCTGCGAGTAACACTGTCTGCATGAAATTTTGGACAGACCACTCCATTCCCTGCATTTAGGTCCTTTAGCACAAATCTACACCGTTTCACCGATCTGAACCAAATTTTATATACCTACCCTTTGGAACCCGACGAGTAACACGGTCTGCTTGAAATTTTGGACAGACCACTCCAATTCCTGCATTTAGGTCCTTTGGCACAAATCTACACCATTTCATCAATCTGAACCACATTTTGTAGACCTGCCCTTGAGGGTGATACTGTCCACTTTAAATTATCGACAGACCACCCCATTCCCTGCATTTAGGCCCTTTATCACAAATCTATACCGTTTCTCCTAATTGCACCAAATTTTACATACACTTTGAAACCCTGCTGGTAACACTGTCCACTTGAAATTTTGGACAATGCTCTCCATTCCCTACATTTAAAATAACAGACAAAATAAACTTGAAAACCACGTATTAAGGCCCTAGAACCACCACCACCACCACCACAAAAAGTTATATTTTTAAGAATTTTTATTTCTGTTATTTTAAGTATCATGCGCCATTTCTCATCATCATCATCATCTTGCACAGTTTCCAGCCACTGGCCGGGTCTGTTTGGAACACAAGCCTCTCCAACGTCTTCTGTCTTCCCACCATCTCTCAGCCTCCACCCTTGTCCAGTCTTCTCCTCTCTTCTTCACGCTTTCTTCCACCCCCTTCAGCCACCTGTCTCTCGGTCTCTTTCCTTCCCACTTCCGTCTCGTGTACTCTCCTGGGTATCCTCTTCTCCTCCATTCGTTTTACATGTCCATACCATCTAAGTCTATATTTCTCTATACCATCCTGTAATGGTTCCTCCTTCATTAATTCTCTGGTCCTCTCATTTCTTATTCTGTCCATCTTTGTAGCTCCAATACTGCTTCTCAAGAACCTCATCTCACTGGCCTGTATTTTGCTCTTCTCCCTTCCTTTCATAACCCAGGTCTCCGAGGCATACGTCAGGATAGGGACATAGTACGTCCGATATATGATCTTTTTGCTGTTCTGAGGGACATCCTTGCTCCATAACATGCTTCTCACACTCCTCCGAAATGCTTCTGCCTGCCTCCCCCGCTCATTTATTTCTCTATCGTTTCTTCCATTATCTTGTATCAGGCTTCCCAGATACTTGAAACTCTCCACTTTCTTCAGCTGTTCCCCACCAATTGTTATTCCTGTTGTGGTTCTTTCCTTCTTCCTTGTTGTGATCACCATCTCACTCTTATTTTTGCTAAATTTCATCCCATACCCTTGTATTATTCCTTCCCACACATCCAACTGTTCCTGTACCTCCTCCTCCTTGTTTCCCCAAATCATCTGCAAACACCATTGCTTTCATCTTTCCTTCCCCAATTACTTGTGCCACTCGGGTCATTATGTCATCCATCACCACAATGAAAAGTAACGGTGACAGTGCACTTCCTTGTTTCAGGCTGTTTCTCTGTTCCAACCAGTCCGATCTCTCTCCTCCCACTTTCACACAGCTCGTGCTTCCCTTGTACATCTCCTGTATCCTCCTTATAGTCCATTTTTCTACTCCTCTATCCTCCAGGGACTTCCATACTTTGTTTCTGCATACACTGTCATATGCTTTCTCAATGTCCAGGAAGGCCATCAGTAGACCTGTTTCATACTCATAGTGCTGTTCTTGTAACTGCCTTACAGCAAAAATCAAATCCACTGTGGACCTTCCTGCTCTGAAGCCATGTTGTTCTTCCCTCATCCCTCCTTCTATCCTTGTCCTAATTCTCCTTTCCAAAACTTTCTCAAACATCTTTGCACAATGACTCATCAGTGTTATTCCCTGATAGTTTCTGCATTCTGTTCTACTACCTTTCTTGAAGATCGGGACAATTATTCCCTTTCTCCAGTCCTCTGGGGTCTTCCTTTCCTTCCATGGTGTCTTCATCACTCGGTACAACCATTGTATCCCCACCTCTCCTGCTGCTTTCACCATCTCCACCCTCAACTCATCCACACCCGGTGCCTTCCCTCCTTTCATCTTCCTCACTGCATCTTCCACTTCTTTCCATGTTAAGTCCTTTTCTGTTTGCTGTTCATCTTCCTCTTCCCTGATTTCTTCCTCCTCGCCTTGGTTTCCACTTGGGTTCAGGAGTTCTTCAAAATATTCTTTCCACATTTTCTTCAGTTCTTCCCTATTTTCTATCTCCTGTCCCCTTTTGTTCACCATTCTAACATAATCCGTAGGATCCTTCTGCCTCTTATTCTTTACCATCCCATACAGGACCTTTTTTGTACCTTCACTATCCTCCTTCATCATCTTTGTCCACTCTTCCATCCACTTTCTTTTCTCCTCAGCCACTACTCTCTTTGCCTCCTTCTTTCTTTCCTGGTCTCTACCGTCCTATTTTGATACCACCTCCTAAAGGCTCTATTCTTTTCCCTTACTATTTCTTTTGTCTTCTCATTCCACCATGGTGTTTCCTTCCACCTCTTCTTACTACTTGTCCTCCCACACACTGCTTCTGCTGCACCTACTAGTTTCTTCTAAATCTAGCCCATTCCTCTTCCACCCCTCTTTCTTCATCTGTTGGAATTCCTTCCTTTACCATTTTGAGGTACTCGACCCTTCTATCTCCTTCTTTCAGTTTCCATATCCTTATACGTCTTTCCTGGTTCTCAGTCCCTTTCTTCTCCTTAGCCCCTCTCAGGTTCATTACGAGCAATCGATGGTCGCTATCCAGGTTAAAGTATAAGTTAAAGTGGCGAAATTTTTTTTTTTAACAACCAAGTACAAGAAATAGATCAGGTACTGTACATTTTAAATAGTATCGATAATAACATTAAATTCACCTTAGAATCAGAAAAAGATAACAAAATTAATTATTTAGATTTAACAGTTACTAAAAAAGACAACCGGTTACAGTATAAAATTTATAGAAAGCCGTCACAGACAAACTAACGTGATCATACGTCAAGATTCTAACCACCCGGGTAGCCACAAAAATGCAACTTTTATAAGCCTCATTAACAGAGCCGTAAGACTACCATTGTCCGACAATGAATTGGAAAAAGAAATCAAAATAATACATCAAATAGACAAGGTCAGCGGATACAGTCGCAATTATGTCAATACCGTAAGTTGTTTTATAAATTAAAAAACAAACCTGTTACTAAATTATCAGAAGATAGTACTACCAAAAAAAGTTTTGCCACTTGAACTTATACAGACAGCAGTATTTATACAGCAACAAGTGTCTTAAAGAAATACAAAATAGACATAGCCTACTGTACCCGATACCTAGTTTAGGCTATCGGCTACGCCAGCAGACATTAAGCTGTAGTTGAGGTTTCGGAAAGGATTAGGAAAAGATAGCGCACCGATCGCGTCAAGAAGAATGTCAAGATGACGTAGGAGGTCTAGTATCAAGGAGGCATTGAAATCTGTGAGAAGATGGAATTATGGATAGAGATGTGAAGCTTTATTGAGATATTTATGGGATTATAGCAATTAAACATCTTAGAAGAGGATATATAACATGCATTATATGTGGAAATAATTTTATGGAAGTAAGTTATTTTATAACGGAACAGCCGAGATGATTTGGGTTCGAGACTATGATCGTGACGCAAGAGCACTGTGGTGGGGGACTATACCACGTGTCCGCCCCAAGTAGATAAGGGAGTGAAGACAGTGTCAGCAAGTTCAGTTGAGCTCAATCAGACGAGCAGGTAGGAGCAAGCTCTATAGCGCAGCGAGACGCACAGTGAAGGTCACGTAACATACAGAAACTGTCACGGCAAGAGTGTAGGCGACAGTGCCTGCATCACCGAGCAGCGAAGGCCAAGCGGGTCGTTGATTCAGGCGGGCTGGCCGAGGAAGCGATTACAGACGGCCGGGATATGTCAGAACCGCACTGCAAGCAGTTGAAGACTTTATTTTGAGCTTCATTTCAACACAGTTTGAACATTGCTTTTATATGAATAACTTTATAACTATGCTGTTCTATAACACATTCAAAGCGACTTTAACTATTTCAATTATACGGAATGTTGTTAGCATAGGCACTGATGGACATTAGATCGTGCATTAATAAGATTTATATCTTATGCACTTTTCACAAATTACCTAATACAGACAAATACAGGGTGTTTCGTAATCTTGAACACTCTCAAGTAATTTTTTATTTTACAAAAGTGGAACTTAGCAGTCATTTGAGATTGAACTTGCAATACTCAAACTGAACATTTAACGGAACAGTGGCGTATCTTAGAAGAGGAGTAGGGGGTCCGCTGTTTCCATGAACTTTTCCGAGAAGGAGTTGGACAATATCCGCTATGGGTAATCCGAAGTTCAACATGTCCGAGTAGACGCAAATAGAGACAAGATGGCACCGCAGAGCGATGGATTCGATTCCTGACGAGAGGAGTCCACCAGCTGATTCACTTGGGATTTCGAATGCAATCGTCATTTCATGGATGGAATGCTATTCACGCCGATCTTTCGAGAAATTCTTTATGTAGGGAAAATCGACGATCTTGGAAATTAATTACAGCTGATTATGAAAGGTACTGTAAGAGTCATAACTACCTGATACGATTATTTTCATGAATACTGGGCACACATGTATATTTTTCTAATAGGAGTGATTTGATTATTAAGACATGGTTTGAATTTATATACTTCGAATTTGCTAGATTATGGAGTGACCATATGATATGGCAGGCATCATTATACGATATTCTCACCATTGATTGACTTTATTAAGCAGATGTTTGGTCTTTTAGACATTTTTCCAGCTAGGATATTTTTCATGAATAGTTTTTTTTTGTGTAACGAGTATTTCAAACTCGTGATCTGCAATTGATTATTAAAAATTACTTCGTCAGTTCATTGCATACTAGCGAGTGTGTATTATTCATCAGTAGGGATTTTTTCCATTGGATTGTTTGGAGATATTAAGAAGTTATTCACTTTAGTGAATGAACATCGCTTTTATATGACAACTAGAAACTTGTTGATTCCTATCTGATACATTCACTCATATAGTCTACGAGGTGGGGTCCTTCGTATTTATACGATTGTATGGTGGCTACTCACCTTACCCATCGTTTAGGGAACTATCATCCAAGTCGACGGGGCGAGGTCTTTCGTATTTATACGACTGTACGGTGGTTACACATCTTACTTGCCATTGAGGGACTCATTTTTATCATCCGAGTGTACACGAGATGTAAGTGAATCAAACAAGGAACTACTAGTCACATATCAGTCGAAATTTTGTTAAATAAAGTAACGATAAATGTCAACAGGATTGCATTTAGTAATTCTTGTTTGCCAATCCAATATTTTGTTGCTATACTCTTTTGAGAGTAATTTCTGTTTAACAGCTGTTACAGCTGATGCTTTTGATGATTTTTATAATTGTGTTTGATACCTTTGAGAAGGATTTAAAGTAATTGAATCTTGAAAGATTAATCATTAATGGTCAAGATTTATTTTAAGGCAGATCAGTATTGCAGATTTTGATATGAGATTATAGCACATTGGTGTTTTTCTGTGATGTGAGTTATAAAAATTGTAAGAGAATTTATGCTATTTGAAAGCAGATCTTAAATTACTGAGGTAATATATTTTTCCAATTGTTTGAGAAGTTGTCTAGATGTGATCAGATTAATTACAGTTATTGGAGATTGTGTGCGTTGATAATTTGAAGCCAGTTATATATTTTTTGTAGATCATGCAACATGGTTAAGTGGAGTTTGTGGTAGGCATTTTGTGGAAGTTGCCAAGTGATAGTAGCAATGTTGCTAATGTATTTTGAAGCAGACATGAGGTCGTCGTACCCAGTCTAGCGAAATTGTTGAGATTCATGCTGTATGTGCTGAATATTTATGGAGTTTTGTGGAATAATTGTTGTATTCAAATGTGATATTTGAAGTATTGAAGAAATGTAATGTCGTTGTGGATAGTTAGATCCAACGTGATGTCGTGGAGACAATAATATTTTTTGGCATGATAAATTAAATACGAGATATAACTTGGAAGTGATAAAACTGTAAGACAACGTTCTATAAACCATATTAAACAATTTGTTAGGAAATTAAACAAATAAATGAAGTTGATAATACAAGATTTTCTGAAAATAATAATCCGAGATTTAAGCATATTAACGATCTGACCTAATGAAATAAAAATCAGAATGACTAGATGAAATAATGAAAACTTAAATAACCAGATGATTGAAATTTAAATAATTTGATAAATTAAATTTTGAATAAATCAATGAATTAAATAAATCGATGAATTAAATAAATGGATGAATTAAAGATTGGATAAATAAACTGATTGAAATGAATTACTAGACGATTGTAATGATGATGAATAACTAAATTAGAAGGTGATAATTAACTAAAGAAGCTGATGATTAATGAATTTATACGGACTTAAATAAATTTAATTGAGAGATAATTTGAAGGAATTGCAACTTGAGTTGAAGATTTAAATGATGTAATGGTGATGAATTAATGATTCTGACAGGAAGATGTAGAATTTTGAAGTGAGAATTAATGTGAGAAATATTTGATTTTGATGATGACAATAATGATGACCAACGAGAATTTGAATTTTCTGTAATTCACAGATAAGTGATTGATATGAATGACGATGTAAATAGTGTAAATTAATTATTCGATGTTTAGGAGCATTTGTTTAACATGTTCAACATTCAAATTATGCCATGCAAACCATAAATTTATGTGATATTTGATATGTGTGATTATTATATGTGTATGTTTAGACAGATTAATATCATTTTTAAATCCACATTGATGTTAAATTAAAGAGAAATTAGGTCTCAGGTTTCACAAATGTCAGTGACGAAAGACATAGTGCTACAGTGATCCTGAGAACCCAAGAGAACTTTATACATTTTTCTTGTTATGTGGATAAAAATAATTTTGGATTAGAAAAGAGATGGTTCGATTTTTGGACAATGACAATTTAACTTTGGCATTCGACCATACTCTTAGGTAGGAGTTATATTTAAAATGTCTGTCTGACTATCAAAGTAAAATAAATTTGTTTTTATCTTAGTTGTGATCTGATGATGGTGTGATGTTCCTTTTTCTTTCCTTGTCTTGAGTAAGGCTTATCCGGAAAGGAAGTGGTTTGCTAGGAATTCAGTTGATGGCGCCCATTTATATTTGCATTATTTCTATTAAACTTAAGCCCGTAACGACCCTAGAGATACTTTGTCTCGTGATACCCACTGCTTTTTCGATAACTCAGCTGAATTTCCGACACATTCCTTATTTGACTAGAGGTTCATTTAACTCCGCTCTGTCCCGGAACTCCAGGAATGCGATGCTATAGCAGATGGGTCATCGCATCCCCAGGACGAACGGGTACACTACAAAACCAATAATTCAAATTTTAAAAAATTCTTCAATTCCAGTAAAATCAACGTCACGAATAAACACACGAAATCCGGTGTTTATGAGCTCAATTGCAACGAGTGCAAGGCTACGTACGTGGTCAAACCGGAAGAAGCTTCCGTATTCGTTACAATGAGCATGTTTCTGCCATTAAACACAGAACATTTTCAGCAATGGCGTCTCATATGGAGGAATCCGGTCATAAATTTACGACCATAGACAAGGACATGAACATCTTACATTACGTTAATAAGGGCAGTTTGATGAACGTCTTAGAAGCAATTCATATAAATACATCCCAGAGATAAAATTATTCTAATAATTTAAACGACATCATTTTTGAGACAAACATATTATTCGATAGCATATCATGTTCTAAACGATAAAACACATAAACCGCCATAGACTTTAAATCCAATCGGTTTTCATTCCCTAAGCCTTACCCCTCCCCCTTCCCCCACCCACTCATCCAAACCGCTTTGTCCCGCTCCCCATTGCCCCTCTCCACGCCGAGCAGGCTGTTTACTTGTAACACCTACCAGGCACACGAGCCCAGTAGTAGCAGGCTGCTCTCGCATGAGCGTAGCTTGACCTCCACATGATCTCGCAGGGCTGTTTTCATTTGACATCGGTAAGTTTTACTACTTCTAAATCTCAAACGACTAATACTTCACAATTTCTACTAAGCTGTTTTATAAGTACAAAGCATTGTTCTAATTTGCACCGTTTGTCGTCTTCAGGATCAAGAGTAACAACAAGATGCCAAATTCTTTTGTTTTATTCCGTAAGTTTTTCAAATTCCGTTTTTGATTTCTTTCCGTAGTTGTTATTTTTAATCCGCTAACCTTAGTTCTAAATATGATCAATCATTTCAGATACCGTGTGACAGAAGAGTTTTCATTTTATCAAAGACAGGTTGCCAAATGCCACATTTGTAACAAAGAATTTTATCAAAATGTTCAGCAGTCGCCGTCCAACCTCGTCTTCAGCCACATCAGTTGAAGTGTTTTAGGAATTATAATACAAGACATGCCACAAAAGGTGTCCAACAATATAACAATTATAGACATCGACCGTCAACAAATGTGTCTGTCACCATAAGTGTCAAATGACATTCTTCATAATAACATAGAACAGAACAAGTGCAAAATGTGTACCTGAAATTTGTGAACCATGCATGCTATTTCTTAGATTTTAGATATTGTTTTAGTGTTTTTAACTATTTATTGTGTAATGTGTATTTCCATGCCATCGTAAAGATTTTCGATGTTCTTTGTTTT
Source organism: Meconema thalassinum (assembly GCA_946902985.2). Classification (NCBI taxonomy): domain Eukaryota; kingdom Metazoa; phylum Arthropoda; class Insecta; order Orthoptera; family Tettigoniidae; genus Meconema; species Meconema thalassinum. Next base: position 172,028,447 of record OX336396.1, read on the forward strand.
AGATGTTTTCTAAATATAAGTCTGTGGGCTGAGGAAGGGTCCAAAAGCGGGACTCGAAACATGTACCCCTGAAATGTGACATAAATTAAAGTATTGAATAGGCGAAAAGATTGAAAACTCTTATTCTTCATAACCTTGATGTCCGTGATGTTCTTATTTAATTCTTTCTCATACAGTATATAGTCGACCACCGACTTCCTGGTCAAGTCATCACTGTACCATGTGATTGTGTGGCTCTCTCTTTTCTTGAACCAGGAGTTCCCAACTAGCAGGCTGTTCCTTTGGCAGAAGTCCAACAGTCTCTTTCCTTCCTCATTTCTTCTGCCCCAACCCTCTGGTCCAAGGACACTCCCATACCCTTGTCTTTCTCTTCCTACATGGGCATTCAGATCCCCCATAACAATCATATTTCTTCCTACCAGCTGCTTCTGCAATTCCTCTTCAAACTCCTCCTTCTCTTCAGAGGCGCAGCCTACTTGTGGAGCATACACTTGCACTATTTCTACGGTCTCTGCCCTCAGTGCTACTTTCACTTTCATCATCCTATCATGTATTCTCTTCACTTCTTCTTTTAAACCATCTCGTACTACTACTCCCACTCCATTCCTCTTTCCCTCTTCATTCCCACTCCAGGAGAGTCTATAGCCTTTTCTCAGTTCTTTCCTTTCTTCCCCTTTCCACTTTGTTTCTGCCAATCCCAATAAATCCAACTTCCTTCTTTCCATCATATCCACTATCTCCTCCACCTTCCCTGTCAGCGTTCTTATGTTTAAAGTTCCAAATCTTAGTCCGTGTTTACAGCCGTGTCGTCGTCTATTTTATCCATCATGTCCGAGGCTCGTTCCATTCTTGAAAGCATTTGGTTTCATCCACTACTGGCTTGCTGGGCCTATCGTAGCTTCACCAGAGCCCCGTTACCCGTCACTTTTCAGGGTTCCTGTAGGACCTTCACAGCTACCGTCACGGTCCCGGGGCACACGAAGTCCCCACTGTACTTCGCCCCTACAGGCAATCCCCTACTTTGTGCCGTTGCCCGTCTCCCACAACGTGGACGAGGGGTTGGACTTATGGGAGACCATGCGCCATTTCTACAGACAAAAACAACAACCCCTGGCACTATACAGCCCATGACGGGCTAAGGCCGACCAAGCGACCGCTGCCCAGCCATTCGGCCTGCAGACATTGGGGTGACGCGTGATCAGCGCATCGGGTCCCCTCGGCCGTTAATCTTAGTTTTCGTGATCGGGGCGCTGTCTCACTGTGAGACAGCTACTCAATTGTCCTCACGAGGCTGAGTGCACCCCGTTCCAACCCTCATGTCAGTTTTAAAATCTCTGACGGAGCCGGGAACTACTGCTAGTTGGTTATAAACTACAAGCCTCTGATATAAGATTCACGCAGAATGGAAAAGGACAAAGTAAGGAACCAGATTATAGAAATGATACTGCAGTAAATACAAGTTTGCTGGAGACCATAAGGCTATAAGCCAATCTAGACTGATAAGGAACGGTCATGTAGTAAAGTAGGCTATACAATGATTATAGTGATGTTGATTCATTTAGAAGCTTTGTGACTTGGTCATGTCGTATCCCTGTGTACTTGGGTGTGGGTGTGTGTGTGTGTGTTTGTGTGGGAACCTGTATCATCATGATGGCTGTAGTAGTGTGTGTATTTATAATTAAGACTAGGGTTTGGAAGGAGGCAGGCATGGCCTTAAGTTAGGAACTGGAAGTGGGAAACCATGAAAAACCTCTTAGCTGAGGTGGGAATGGAATATACTGTATTTCTTCTCAATTCTGCTCAAAAGGCTGAGTGTGCCCCATTCCAACCGTCAGACCAGGATTCATTTTCCAGGCAGAAACAGGAATCAACCCAGGAGTTCTGAATCCATGGTCTCAATATGTACCCCAAGACCACAGAAAGTGTCACAAAAGACAGTACAGTAGAGCGTTAATAATCCGAACGCCCGCTTTAAACATGTGAACTGTGTTTTGCACGGCACTGTGAGAGAACAATGACCTTGGGAGTGTTTGTTTCGAACCATCCACTCCCCATCCCCCTAGCGGGGGGAATATGTAGTGAATTGTTTTTGTAAAATGAGTGCATTTTTCTGGATTTAAAGATACAAATAAATCAAAGTACAATATGTATGTACATATGTACAGTCGAACCTGCCCTAACGGACACCCTTATTCAGCGGACACCTGCCTATACGGACATTTTTCCTTGGAACCGATTTTATTTTACATAAGACAAGTGTTAAATTAGCCTCATTTCAGCGGACACCTTGAAGTCCGGACAGCGGACATCGCCATCTGTCCCGTGCACTTGACTTAAGTGGACACTTCACACGCTGCAGGACATTTTTTACACCGGACCATGTCATCCTTTCTTTTAAAACCATTCTGCAGACATACGGAAATCCCTCTTGAATGTCTGTACTACACCTATTTCGAGTCAAAGGAGAGAGAGAGTGAAATGCAGGCTACATGGCAACGCTGTAGTAGCCGTAAAGTTAATTCTTCTATACACCTCTTTCCAAACCTTTTGTTATGTTGTTCTACCTACTGGTGTACATTACGAGAATTTTAATTGTCCAGGATTTATGCCAGCGACTGTTTACTCACGAGTTACCTGGGGATTTTCTTCCCTGCTTGCATCATTCTATTCATAACTCAGATTGCCACCGATAAGGTCGAGCTCAGGTAGTCAACTTGAGAAGGAAAAGACTTGCAGTACATGCGCTAATTAGTGCGACAGAAATACCATAACATTTCAGTCGTCGAGTAAACATGAGTAACAAGGGACGAACGTGTTTAGACCTCGAAACAAGAAGAAATGTGATTGTAGAAAGTGACAAGGGACTTTCAGTGAAAAAGCTTGCCGAAAAATTCAAATGCGGGAAAACTCAAATAAACAAATAATCAAAATAAAGATGTTTATGTTTAAGGTGAATGTACTTTGCCGTTAAAATGTTCGATTATTTTTACTAACTTGTTTCAGCGGACACCTCTCATAACGGACATTTTCCCTCGGAACCGACGGTGTCCGCAGAAGGGAGGTTCGACTGTATTTATCTTAACATTTTTAGTGTAACTAGGAATTTCTAGGTTATGTTCGAAAATCCGAACCCCACCACCAGTCCAAATTAGTTCGAATTTTCGATGCTCTACTATACCAATATTCTGAAAAGCAAGTGGCTGGAAACAGATCAGTGGGTAGGCCCATAAGAAGCATTAGACCATGTGAAAAAGGATGTTTTTTAGAGACAGCATACCATAGTTAGAAAATGATTCATGAGGAAGAAAATATGTAAAAGGACAGGACAGCCGACAGTGGGATTCAAATTCTCCTGACTACCAAGTATGAAGATTGTCTGGCCATATACCTACACCTTATTTAGATATATAGCCCCGCATAACAATTCCGCAAGGTTCATTTTGCTATGTTGATACATAAAGGAAAATAGCCATACATGATTAATATATTGCGCTATACATCTAAGTAGGCCTGTGAAATGTAACCATCTTATGGAATAGAATGGTATAAAGCAACAATCTCACATAGTAGATTTTGCAGGTGCAACATAAATGTCAAACCCCAAATCGTGTGGCACCACAGCTCATGCAGAACCTTGGCCTACCAAGCAAACCGCTGCCCAGCCATTTGACCTGCAGATTGTGGGGTGATGTGTGGTTCAGAGCGTTGTGGGAAACCCCTCGGTCTTTAATCTTCGTTTTCGTGACCGGGATGCTGCTGCTTCCATTTGTAAATCCAACCTTACATTACAGTTCTCCTTTAATAAAATAATTTTTCAACTTGATATTAACATAAGAATAAAATGACTGCTGTGAAAAGCAGTACCTTTAAACTGTATGTGAACCATGTCAATAGCCTGAAGATTGAAAGCTTTAGCCACCAAAACCAGTTTCTGACGAGCATACATCATTTCTATTGCATCATCTGATCTAGTAGCTCCTGGAACAATAAAACATTTGATTTCATTAATTAAAGGAAGAAAAGAAATGCAAGTCTAAACCTCTTAATGTTCAAGGGATGGCTACTCATACACCCCTAGTAAGTAGCAGAAACACTGTGTTGGAACATTGCCTGCACCCCCGGAGAAGTCAGCTTTGTTTGAACTGCAGTTGCTTCTCATGTATTGGATACCGTGCTTCCCAAATCACGGTCAGGTTCGGTCATTCAGCACATTCTTTTCTTATTTCTTTGTATTCTGTACTCTGCAAACGAGGAAAATGAAAAGGGGCCTTCAGTGGCAGACTACACACTTAAAGCCGGTAAACAACAAGTACCACACAGGAGGGAGCAGCAACTGAATTAGTTATTAAACTCAGCATTTTTTCTATAATAATAAACCTTGAAAAATTTCTGAGTTTAATTCCTTGGCTGTGAAAGCCAACATACCATCTTTTTGGAAGACTTTATAGGGATGTGAAAGGCTGCTTGAAATTTTAGCTCTCACAGTAAAGAAGCGCAGTTGCACTTTATAAGAAGGGAGGTAGTGCACAGTTCGCTACTCCTGTGGGGGTTTGGGCATGGACACCAAGAGTCGGCTGATGAGTCTATCTTGGTGTTCCTAGGCGAAACCCCGCACAAGACATGGCAATAAACCTAGAAAAATTGCTGAGTTTAATTCCTTGGCCGTGATAGCCAATATACCATCTAGTTAGTTATTGTTGTTTTAAGGGGCGGAGCAGCGAGGTAATCTGCCCAAAAGCAACAACTGACTGCCGATATATTTAGGTCAGGAACAGATAGGCTGCGCATGTGTACAGCTGAATCCCTGACTCCCCATCGCAGACTGGGGTTAAGACAATACAGACAATCATACTCTCTGTTTGTATGAGCCACAGGAATAGTTAGTTAGTTATTGTTGTTTTAAGGGGCGGAACTACGAGGTCATCTGCCCCTCTTAACACAGATTAAAGAATACAAATTTTGAATTGAATTTAAAATTTTGAGGTGGACATCTAAATTTAAAAAGACCAAAAATTAATAAAACAAAAACAAAAAATTAAATAAAAGTTATAAAAATAAACAAAATTAACGGAAAAACAAAACATTATCATTCAAAAACGAACAAGTCGTTGAGTCAATGTTCACTGGAAAATTTAGATTGCTGGCCCTAACCCACTCTCACTTATAAAGCGGATAACGCGATCAGCAGCCACCGCGTCATCGGCTAATATAAGTTTGAGTGTCGTCTGCAAACCAAGGTTTCTTCGTAAGTCAGCAAGATCCACACACTCGGTGAAAATGTGGGCCACGGTGAATACGGCTCCACAGGTACAAAGTGGGGGGTCTTCCCTTCTCATTAGGTACGAGTGGGTGGATCTTGTATGACCTATCCTTAGCCTACACAAAATGACGGACTCTCTCCGGGCCCGGAAGGAGCTCCGCCACACGCGAGTAGTTCCCTTGATCGCTCTCAGTTTACTGGGCAGTGGGTCAGCTAGCCACTGACTCTCCCAAAAAGCCAGAACTTGTAGGCGTAACTGAGAGCGAATATCTCTAGCGGGTACCTCCATTGGTCGAGGTGGTAGTGATACCGCATCTTTTGCAGCTTGATCTGCTAACTCATTTCCAGCAATTCCCATGTGGCTTGGAAGCCACAGAAAGGTGATTCGAGTGTCAGCGTGGCAGAGCCCGGCTAGTAGGTCATGGATTCGCTGCACTAGGGGGTGTTGCGGGAAACATGTAGCAATTGACTGCAATGAACTCAAAGAGTCGGTACACACGAGAAAGTGGATTCGTGCATCCTGTAGTGCAAACTGCAGAGCTTCAAAGATGGCAACGATCTCCGCAGTAAACACACTACAGGCCTCAGGCAAAGAGATCTTGGTATTTGCACCATCAATAACGTAAGCACAACCCACTTTCTCGTCCACCTTCGAACCATCCGTGTATAGAATGCCAGCGTCCGGAAATTGGTGAACTATGCTGTGGAACTGCCTCCGGTAAACGGACGCATCCGTGTTCACCTTAGGACCTTGGTGAAGATCTAACCGAATTTCCGGACGCGGGACTTGCCACGGAGGCACCTCGCTAGATGTCCGGATCATACAGGGACCTACAGCCACTCCTATTTCAGTACACGAGCTATCAAGTCTAATACCAACTGGCCGAGTGGCATGAGGCCGGTTGGCGTACCCCTCCCTGGTGGTTTTGGATACCGAAGAGAGCTTGATAGGTCGGGTGTTGCGGCATTTGACGCACATTGGCAGCATATGCTAAAAGCATATGTTGGCGTCTATAATTTAAAGGTGGAACACCCGATTCGGCGAGTAGGCTGGGTATCGGGCTGGTCTGGAAGGTACCGGTAGCCAGCCTAACGCCACAATGGTGGATACTGTCCAGCATTTTCAAGGTTGCCGGCCTTGCTGAACCGTATGTCGCAGAACCATAGTCTAACCGGGACAGGACGAGGGCTTGGTAGATCCGTAGCAGCACCGCACGGTCAGCCCCCCACGTAGTGCCACTAAGAAACCTGAGCATGTTCAGTTTCCTGAGACATGTCATTTTCAATTGCCGTATATGGTGCTGCCACGTTAACTTGCTGTCAAAATGGAGCCCCAGGAAGCGATAAGTGTCAACCAACGGCAACGCAGCATCCCCGAGATGTAGTTCAGGGTGTAAATGTAGCCTCCATAGCCGACAAAAATGGACGACGGAGGTTTTCGCTGCTGAAAAACGAAAACCCCGGTCGTGAGCCCACCTGTCGACCCGGTTGATAGCTAGCTGCAATTGCCGTTCCATGACTGCCATACTTCCAGAGCTGTAATGCAGAGCTAAATCGTCTACATACAGCGATGGAACTACCGCGGACCCGGCGGCGGCAACAATGCCATTAATGGCAATCGCGAACAAGGTGACACTCAGCACTGAACCCTGAGGAACTCCATTTTCTTGGGTATAGTATTGCGATAATGTCCTACCGACCCTTACACGGAAGAGTTGGACGGACATGAAATTCGCAATGAAAGTCGGTAAGTTACCACGGAGTCCCCACTTGTGAAGGGTGGAAAGGATCCCGTAGCGCCATGTGGTGTCGTAGGCTTTCTCGAGGTCAAAGAAGACCGTGACTAGGTGCTGCTTTCGGAAAAAAGCCCCCTGTATGGCGCTCTCAAGTCGCACCAGATGGTCAGTGGTCGACCTATGAGAGCGAAATCCACACTGGTACTCAGACAGGAGACCTTTATCCTCCAAGAACCACACCAGTCGACGGTTCACCATCTTTTCGAGCAGCTTATATAGGCCATTTGTCAAACAAATGGGCCTATAGCTGCTTACAAACTTGGGATCCTTTCCAGCCTTAGGAATCGGTATCACGATCCCCTCTCGCCATTGAGATGGAAACTCCCCTTCAATCCATATACGATTGAAGAGGATCAACAGTTTTTTAATACTGGATTCGCACAGATGTTTTAACATTTGATTATGTATGTTATCCGGTCCAGGAGCCGTATCCCTGCACAGTGCAACCGCACTGCGCAGTTCCCATTCAGAAAATGGTACATTATAGGACTCCAAAGCAGCAGTGGCAAAGGACAAGGGGTGAGTCTCTGCCTCCCGCTTCAGAGTCAGAAATGTAGGATCGTAACTCCCGGAGCAGGATACATCGGAGAAGTGCGAGCCAATGCTGTTGGCAATGGCGAGATGGTCCGTGATGATGTCTCCATTGATGGACACTCCGGGTATCGACAGTGATGTCGGGAGTCCGGAGATCCGACGAAGCTTAGTCCACACTTGAGATGAAGGAGTATGCGCCGTCATGGACGACACATACTTTTCCCACGTCGTTTTCTTACTCTCCCGAATCAGATATCGGGCTCTAGCACGCATCCTTCTGAAGGTGATAAGGTTGGCCATAGTGTTTTGCCTCCGATAGCGTTTGAAAGCACGTCGACCATCTTTAATGGCTGCTGCAATCTCGGCTGTCCACCAAGGGACAAGCTTCCGGTGTGAGTTGCCGGATGAGGAAGGTATTGTTTCCTCAGCAGCAGCCAAAATACCATTCGTTATGTGAATGGTATGATCGTCGACACTCTCAAAGGTATCTTCGGCAAACACCGCACGTGCCGTGAATGTTGGCCAATCAGCCCGACGGAGAAGCCATCGACTTGGTAACTCAATGGCTCTCTGGTTCGGAAGAGTAACGATAATTGGAAAATGGTCACTATTACAAAGGTCATCGTGTACACCCCACTGTAGCAGGGGAACCAGCGCACGACTGCACAGGGTAATATCGATACTTGAATAAGTACCGTGTGCAATAGAGAAGTGCGTAGGCTCCCCTGTGTTCAACAGACACAGGTCCAGCCGCCTGATCAGCCTCTCAAAATCTCTCCCTGTACCGCTAGTGGTAGCGGAGCCCCAGATGGTGTTGTGGGCATTAACATCTCCCAGAAGGAGGAAAGGAGGGGGGAGCTGAGAGACTAGATCCACCAGCTGGTCGTAATCTGGCTGAGAATCAGGCGGGATGTACACGTTACATACTGTTGCCATTACTGGCAACGAAGTACGAACTGCAACTGCCTCTAGCTGAGTACGCAACGGCACCTCTTCACTAAAGAGGCTAGAGTGGACGAGAGTGCAGACGCCACCAGCGGCCACAGCTCCGTCCACCCGGTCCTTAGAGAAGAGTTTGAAGTGGCGCATTGTTGTCTCATGTCCAGGACGAAACCTGGATTCCTGAAGACAGACAATGGTTGCCGAAAACGAAGATATTAATTGTCGTAACTCAGCGAGATGAACAGAATAGCTATTACAGTTCCATTGTAATAGTGCCATGGTGTGGACTTAAGTAGAAGTGGGTCTTCTACTTATGCTTGACCGTTTGCCACCCTTCCCCATCTCTAGTTGGAGATGATGGGGCAGGAGAGCACACCTCAATCTTCACATCTCCGTCCGAAGACGAAGAAAATGGAGCGGGCGCTCTCTTGGGTTGCGCTCGGTCGTCGTCGGACCACACGAGTCTCGCTCTTGGGGAAGAGCGAGAGCGGTGTCGAGGGACTTTCTCCCGGTCCGAAGACTGGGTGTCTGTCCCCGACACGTCCCGAAGAGATTTCTTCTTGGATCGGTACCGACGTGTGTTTGGGGAAGTAGATGGTCCCTTCCCCACAGACGCTGGGTCCTTATAAAACAAGGTCGCTCCTGCTGGCACCGCTCCACTGGTAGTGGTGGGAACGGGATGGCCAGCAGATACGTGAGCAGCCCTGCCTTTAGGAGAGGAAGAGAAACGGCGCTGAACCGTTCCCCTCTCCTCCCCCGATCTATTTTCTTTTCTATAGGGGAGTTCCTCCATACGGACGGGCTTGGCTTCAGCAGGCTTCGCTCCCTTGGTGGTAGTGGGAGCGGAAAGGCCAGCAGAGACAGTAGCCACCCCGTCAGCAGGAGGGCGAGAGAGACGGCGACGAACCGTCTCCCTCTTCTCCCCTATATTTTTCGTATTAGGTGGGCTGGAAGAAGGACCAGCCCTGGTCGGCAAAGTCTTCTTTCCCCCTTTAACTGGGAAAGACTTATTCGCCGACCGTTTCGGAGAAGAAGATGACTTCTTCTCCGATTGCGCGGGTTTAGATGGTATAACTGGCGCCTTCTTTTGCTGGATAGTTTATTCAGTTGAAACTTCCCGTCAGATCAATACAAAAAAAATCAGACGGGAAGTTTCAACTGAATAAACTATTCATATACGTCAATACGGACCAGAAATGGCAACTAGTATTCCCATTCTTTTGCTGGGCCGAAGAAGGTTGTTGTACCTCCTTCGGGCTGACATTTTTCGCTGGTACAGCGAGGGGTGATTTTAATACTGCTGAAAATACGGGCGTCGAGGGTACTACACTCGGTAAAGATGCGGCAGGGTTGAATGAGAGCGTCGTTGCAGCTGCAAACGATACCCGAAATTCGGGGGCATTCATATCACGGTACCTCTTGCGAGCGTCGTGATATGAAAGCCTATCAAGAGTTCTTATTTCTTGAATTTTTGCTTCCTTACAGAACTCAGGGCACTGCTTCGATCGTGGAGAGTGGCTTCCTTGACAGTTAGGACAAATCGGGGGAGGCGTACACTTCTCACCCTCATGTGTCCCCTTGCCACACTCTCTACACACGGCCTTGGCAGTGCACCTGGCGGAAACATGCCCGAATTTCTGGCATTGATAGCAGCGCATAGGTGGAGGGATGTACGGTCGAACATCGCAGTGGTACGATGTGACCTTCACCTGCTTAGGTACTACATCACCCTCAAAATGGAGAATAAAAGCGCCGGTATCGACGCTGTTCTCCCCAATCTTTCGGGTGATGCGCCTAATCTTGGTGGCACCTCTCTTCCCCAGATCCCGCAACAATTCCGCATCACTATTTAAAATGAGGTCACGATGGAAAAAACTCCTCGGACCTCATTCAGCGTTTCGTGTTTTGAGACCTTAATGGGAATTTCGCCGAATTGCGTGCATTCCAGCAACGGAGCCACAGGAAATGTACAAGATAACAAGAGGATGAGTAAAGCAGGAACACAGAGGACAAATACAGAAGAAGTAAAGAACCAGGTTTAACTGCATTTGTCTGGTTTTCACTCCATCCTACACTGTCCACTTCCCCACTGCAGAAAGTTACCCCATGCAATACTTTAAGCAACTGAAAAACTATTTGTTGCCCACCCTCCTGATCGGACGAGGAAGTCAAAACGAGCTCTTCGGGGGCTATTGTATTGAAGAGATAAAGATTGGATTGATGGTGTGAATGTTCACCTTTGAAGACGTTGGTGGAAATTTTCCTTATTCATCCATCTTTGTTTTTCCCTTTTATCACTCCCTCTGCCCACACCACTGTCATTACCATATGTTTGTCCTATTTCCATGTTTCCGTCCTTTTCCTATCTATTGATTGTTAAGAAAGAAGGACTTGGCTAAATAAACATTATGTTTCAGCAGGGCCAACTGATATAGACTTTTGTGCTCCTCTCCAACTCGTACAGTTTTTTTTTCTTTCCCAGACGACATTAGGTAAATGTGATCCTTGATTCTATAGGATTTAAATAATTAAATAAATAAAATAAATATGATGAGGGCAGATGACCTTGCTATTTCGCCCCTTAAAACAACAATCATTATCATCACAAAATAAATAAGATGCTATAGATTCTTTAGTAAGCTAGATTCTCCTCAAGTACTTTCATTAATTCAGAGTATAATAATCCTGCGAAGATATTCTGAAATGAGGAGAAATTACAAGAAAACGTTAAAAGAAAAGATGAAAGCATTCTGGGGAAGATAAGGAAAGAGACTGGTGGACGAAGCTACAAGAGAACCATATATTGCACTATGCAACAAGAAACAAACACAAGCACATTATATTAATATGAGAGAGTGTGAGATACATTTTGACAGCATACTAAACAAAAAACACCAGAGGGACATACTAGAAAACACTCAGCAACCGGCCCAACAAACCCAGGCGGAGTGGACACCACTAACCACAACCAAAGTTTACAATGTCATAAACAGCACAAAAAATAAAAAAGCTACAGGACCTGATAGATTATATAGTGAGTATATAAAAGACACTGCTCACATACTTTTACCAGTGTGGACGGAGCTCTACAATAAATGCATTGAAATGGCCTCCATACCTGCACAGTGGAGACAGTCCATCATAAAGGTATTATATAAGAGCAAAGGAGACTCCAGTGATCCAAATAAATACAGAGGTATTGCTTTGGAAAATATCTCTTTCAAAATATTCACGACAGCAATAACAGAAAGAATTCAAGAGACCGTAGAAGACCATCTCCTGGAAACTCAACAAAGATTCAGGAAGGGAAAATCGACTTTGGCTGCAATTGAATTCCTATTACAAAATGCTTGGGAAACTGTTGAAGGGAGAGAACAACTGTATACTGTATATATTGACTTTACCAAAGCATTTGACCTCATAAATAGAAGCTTCGGTGGCGTAGTTGGTAGCATGCTGAACTGCTGTGCCCAAGATAGCGGGTTCAAACCCGGCCGAAGTCGTCGGATTTTTTAAGAGCGTTAAAAATCCTTCAGTATGCCTTCCTTCTGAGGGGAAGTAAAGCCGGCGGTCCCATGTCATGGATTTATGGCATGTAAAAGATCCTTCCATAGACTAAACTTGTGGAAAGCTAAATTGTTAGGATAGATTTTGTCAGAATGCTCTATCAAAGCTCCAATATTCACCACTAGATATCATTGATATCCTGTAGCGAAAGTTGGAAATACTTGAAATTGAATGGAACTTGTAGCTCACCCTAAGGGTGTCCGCTGGAAGCAGCTACAGACTCAGGCGAGCCGAACATGTCCTCGGACACTCTCGGCACTAAAAGTCATACGATAAATAAGTAAATAATGAATATTCACAGCCTGCTTCCAGTCGACTAACCGGGTCAGGGAATGGAATGAATGAGGCCCCCATCTAGCGGCGAGGATTTGAACTGTGCCGGCTGCCGTAGCCTGTCGCACTCCCCTGGGGCAATGATTAAATGAATGACAGATGAAATGAAATGATAGTGGAGAATGTTGCTGGAATTAAATTGTGACAGGGAAAACCCGAGTACCCAGAGAAAAATCTGTCTGCCTCCGCTTTGTCCAGCACAAATCTCACATGGAGTGACCGGGATTTGAACCACGGACCCAGCGGTGAGAGGCCGGCGTGCTGCCGCCAGAGCCACGGAGGCTTAGAAATAAATAAATAAATAAATAAATGAAGAAATTGAAAGAAGTCTGAAATGAAAATAGCATATGGACACAAATCAGGATCAATACTGCAATGGAATACAATTCGAGTCTCAGACAGTCTCTCAATATCAGAGCCAATACTTCAAACAAATAGAGTTCTACAGGGCGACCCGCTAAGCCCTTTGCTGCGGAAGAAGTATTAACAATAATCCAAAGAGAAGGCATAATTTCTTGCGCCTATGCCAATGACATAGTAATAGCATCAAAAAACATGAAAATATTACAAAAAAAAACAGGAAGTGATGTAGAAGAATGGAGTTTGAAATAAATGTTCCAAAAACAGAAATGATGGTATTCCAGAATGGAGGAAAAGTTCCTGTAACAGCAAAACTCGACATACAAGGACAGCTACTAAAGATCACTCCAGATTTCAAGTAACTAGGAATCACATTTCAAACAACCGCTAAGTGTTTCACAAAACATGTAATAGAAAAAGCTACACATACAATAATGACTATGCATGGAATAAGTTATATAATATCCCTCAGATTAGAGACAGCGGAAGCCTCCGTGGCTTAGGCGGCAGCACGCCGGCCTCTCACCGCTGGGTCCGTGGTTCAAATCCCGGTCACTCCATGTGAGATCTGTGCTGGACAAAACGGAGGCAGACAGGTTTTTCTCCGGGTACTCCGGTTTTCCCTGTCAAAATTTCATTCCGGCAACACTCTCCACTATCATTTCATTTCATTTGTCATTCATTTAATCATTGCCCCAGAGGAGTGCGTCAGGCCTCGGCAGCCGGCACAGTTCATATCCTCGCCGCTCGATGGGGGCTTCATTCATTCCATACCTGACCCGGTCGGAGACTGGAAGCAGGCTGTGGATTTTCATTTTCATTAGAGACAGCAATGTCTCTATTTAAAGCAAAAATACTGCCAATATTGACGTATGGCTTATAAATTATCTGGCCATATCTCTCAATGAAAATCCTCTCCACATTAGAAAGAGTAAAAGCAGTATACATTAAGAAAGCAATTGGAGTTTCAAAGACAACAAGATCCAGATTAGTTTATCTCCTGGCAAGAGAATCCTTCCTCATAGAAGATCTTAGGACACAAATACATCTACCCAACACAAATGCATCAGAGAACCTATTGGCAACACTCATCCAAAAGCGAGAAGACGTATATCCGGAGTTTTTTGCATCTGGCGCCATGATTGTTCGATCATGGACAAAAGCAAACTTTGAAATGCGTCACTCTATACAAGAATGACAGTCACGGCTTCCATCACATCATTTGTCACAACAAGACGTATCATGAGCCTTCAATTACATGCAAGTGTCAACTGTGTGGACATACAAGCGATCGCTGTGACAACTTGGAAATCTGTACAAAAAGAACAAGGACAATCAGTGATTATGCAAATCAATAGAAATCAAGTTTATATAAATACAGTAGTATTTTTGTAAACCTATGGCCATTTGGCTGCATTAAATGTTTAATAATCACAACTGTCATAGTGCTTTCTATCTCTGTGATATATAGAACTTCTTATATAAACCTAGGAATATTTAAGTTGACTTCACCATCACATCATGCAGAATCTGTCCTATTCATGTTCCAAGGTCTATGTGAATTAAATATCCCCATGTTGTTGCCATCTGGATCCTGCCTTCTCTGGTGTACACATCAATGAGTGAGTTGATCCTAGTTGGCCATTCTACTGTTCACAATCATGTATTTTTTAATTTAAATTAAAACTTCTTTCATCATCATATAATAAAAATACAATACAAATGTTAAATTCCTTCCACTTAAACAGGTTCAATACTTACCCAGACTAGCACACAGATCATCACTGCCAAACACAAGTGCTACTGGCATAAAAGGTGCTGAATTACTCAATTCTTGAGCCTTCTTACAGATGACTGACATGTTCATTACTGCACGAGGAGATTCTATGTACATTATCAAATTAATTTTTGTGTCCGCTTTCTGATTCTTGAAATGTTGTTTCACAGTATCTGCAAACTTAGAAATTAATCAGATCAGATACAGTAGTAAAAATCCTTCTCAGCCAAAATGAAAGATCCGTAAGACTTGAGTGTTAGGAATTGTCACATGCACAATGAAGTGGAATTTTTCTATACCTACCGGTATTAAACTTCAAATTATTGAAACCAAACACATTTAGATTGAGAATAATACGTTAGGGTGTGGAAGCACGCAATTCTTCAGCTTTCTTATGGATGGCTGACATGTCCATTACTTCACGAGGAACTTCTTGTATATCATGAAATTAATTTTAATTGGAAAATCATTAACACTTGCTTTTATTGGAACATATAAAGACTTGATAAACACCACGTTGATGTGTGACCTTTATAACTGAATGAAAATGAAAATCCACAGCCTGCTTCCAGTCGAACAACCGGGTCAGGGAATGGAATGAATGCAGCCCCCATCTAGCGGCGAGGATATGAACTGTGCCGGCTTCCGAAGCCTGTCGCACTCCCCTGGGGCAATGATTAAATGAATGACAGATGAAATGAAATGATAGTGGAGAGTGTTGCTGGAATGAAGGGAAAACCAGAGTACCTGGAGAAAAACCTGTCTGTCTCCGCTTTGTCCAGCACAAATCTCACATGGAGTGACCGGGATTTGAACCACGGACCCAGCCGTGAGAGGCCGGCGTGCTGCTGCCTAAGACACGGAGGCTCTACCTATATAACTAAATATAATATAAAAACCTTCTACCGAAATATTTATAATAAAACTTAGTACAGATTTTGGATATCTGCAGCACTTCTTCAGCTATAACAAATTATCAATAATACTCGTATAAAAACTCCTACAGTGCATCTCTACCTTAAAAGTACACGTTAAGTGAAATGTGTTGATGCTAGATCTGCTGCACATACAAAGTTGTGTAAGGCCAAGCACATCATGTGACAAAAATCTTATTCAAGTGTGTTTTAGTGAAAAGTCATGTTCTCACCTGCTGAGTCCAAGGTTGCAGGATCAAACCCTGGTGCAGTCAGTTGGCATTTTAGGTGTTTAAATGCAAGGGAGCCATATTAGTACATTTACTGACTCATTAATGATCCCCTTCAGGACAAAATTCCACACCTTGGCATCTCTAAAAGCCACAGTACTTAAAAGGGACATAATTTCCAATATATTTGTATATCTTTGGATATCTATAATTCTTCTGTATGTTTGTATGTTACTAAAATCCTCCTAATCGACTGGACCGATTTTCATGAAATTATTTATGTAAGTTTGGTGGATCCTTGTATGGTTTAGACTCACAATTGGACCCGGTAGGTGGCGTACCGTACAAAATGTAGGATGAACACACTTTTAGAACCACAAGATACAGTCAATGAAACAAAAACTGTCGTCATGGAAACCGCTAGCCTTAGTGAAAACTAAAGTTTTTCGATTGTTTGTCTCTGCACGTTGGCAGCACCTGGTGGCAAACTATGTAACTGCCGCCTCACCTTAGACTCTGCCCATGGCGAGACCTGGTGGCAAACTGTGTTACTGCTGCCACACCAGCTCAACAGGGTCTTCTTTCCCCACTAATTCTCCCAAGCCTGTTCCCTCGGCAGTGGTTTCTTCTGAAAATTTCATGAATAATTGACTTTCTGAGAATAATTCATGGTTATGTTTTTGTACCATATGTACCATATGTTGAATTATTGGTATTTGTCGTAGGCTTCAAAACGTGCGCAAATCAGTTGCATCGTAGCTTGGCGTTGTTTTGATATTTCAATAACGGCTCATCGAAAATAAACAACATGTAAGTTTGTTTGAGTGGGTCCCTGTATGGTTTAGATTCACAATTGGATCCGGTAGGTGGCGTTGCGATCAGGTTCTACAAATATTTTAAATTATGTTTTATCAAGATCAACAGGGTCTTCTTTCCCCACTAATTCTCCCAAGCCTGTTCCCTCGGCAGTGGTTACTTCTGAAAATTTCATGAATAATTGACTTTCTGAGAATAGTTCATGGTTATGTTTTTGTACCATATGTACCATATTTTGATGTTGAATTATTGGTATTTGTCGTAGGCTTCAAAACGTGCGCAAATCAGTTGCATCGTAGCTTGGCGTTATTTTGATATTTCAATAACGGCTCAGCGAAAATAAACAACATGTAAGTTTGGTTGAATGGGTTTCTGTATGGTTTAGTTTCACAATTGGACCCAGTATGTGGCGTTGCAATCAGGTTCTAGAAATGTTTTAAATTATTTTTTATCAAGCTTAACAGGGTCTTCTTTCCCGACTAATTTTCCCAAGTCTGTTTGGTTGGCAGTAGTTTCTTCTGAGAAGTTCATGAATAATTGACCTTCTGAGAATAATTCATACTGTAGTTATATTTTTGTACCAGAGGGGGCGGTAATTCGAATTCTTGGTATTTGACATAGGCTGCAAAGCATGCACAAATCACTTGCATCGTAGCTTGGCGTTGGTTTGACATTTCAATAACAGCTCATCGAAAATAAACAACTTGTAAGTTTGGTTGAATGGGTCTCTGTATGGTTTAGATTCACAATTGGACCCAGTAGGTGGCGTTGCAATCAGGTTCTAGAAATGTTTTAAATTATTTTTTATCAAGCTTAACAGGGTCTTCTTTCCTGACTAATTTTCCCAAGTCTGTTTGGTTGGCAGTAGTTTCTTCTGAGAAGTTCATGAATAATTGACTTTCTGAGAATAATTCATACTGTAGTTATATTTTTGTACCAGAGGGGGCGGTATGTCGAATTCTTGGTATTTGACGTAGGCTTCCATGGAAATGATTTGATTTTTTCTTCAAAAATCAATGTCAAATGTCACTTAGTATATACCTAGTAGTTCATCAAAAATTCAAATATGTTTGCTGATCCCGCTCTATATATTCGGGCAGGACAACGTCTGCTGGGTCCACTAGTATTATTATATAATTGTATTTCATGGCCAACGCAATACATGACAGTACAGTATTTAGGTATGATATGCTAAATTTTCATATTCAAAGCTAAAAATGGTTAAATTTGTGACATTCCATAAATTTCAGAGTGCCTTTTCAATGTACCCATTATATATATACACCGCGGACAGGCCAACAAGGACCACGCAAATATCACTTCTTTATAGGTCTAGTTTCCTTCTTTCTCTTCCAGAAGTCTTTCGTCCTGGTCGACTGTGCAGCTCTTCTTTCAGCAGTCCATTCTCCTCTGTTGAGATTTTTCTTCTCCCCGACAAGAATTTTGAGACCAAAATTTTTTTTTCTGTACTCTATTCGATTTAGACAATCTTCTTCAGTAATTTTGAATTTTTGAAGTTCTTCTTTCATTTGTTTTACATAGCCTCCTTGTCCTTTATAGTTCCAGATTTTATCAAAAATTTGTTTGTTTAACCTTGAGCAATCCATGCAGACCATATGTCCGTAGAACTGAAGTCGCCGTTTTCTGATCATCACTTCAAGGTTGTCGATTTTACTATAAATTTCTGCATTCGATCTCAGTCTATAACCTTCCTGTGTTTTCCTAGGACCATAAATCCTTCTTAAAATTCTTCTTTCTATCTTGAGCAAATTCTCCATTCCGGTTATATAATGTACCCATTATAATAAATAATTTTTCAAGAATATAATATTGCAATAGGCTACATTTTTCACAAAATATCTTGTTATAAATTAGAAAATTAATTTTTTCATGAAATTAATAATATTAGGAAAGTAATACCTGTTGTTAAAATGTATCACATGTATTTAGATGAAAGCAGTGCACGAAGTGTGATAAACTTATGAAAGCTGTTTGATACCGAGCTCTTGTTTTGTTTTAAAAACTATTTCAGACATTTATAAACTTAAGTCAACAACAAAATAATTTCTAGCTACCAACTTCTGAAAATTTTTGAGTAGTATTTAATTTTTAAAAATATCACTTTCTTATGTAATATTACCTACACAGGGAAAGATAGATTCTTCCCTCAACATCAGGCAAGTCGTAAAGAAAAATCTTAAACTGTTTCAATGTTTTCTTTATGTTTTTCTGCTGCAAAAATATGAATTCACACCAAAATAATGTAATATTGTGAAAATTAGGCTTTGTATTAATTATTCATGACTTTTAATTTTACATCATCAGAAAGGGCAGAAAATTCTCCATAAGATCATTTTATGTTTGACCCTCACTATTATGTGTCAGAAAACTGTATCATAATGATGGTCATTATAACACTGATTTTCATTATGATACAGTTTCTCCAGCCAATCAGAGCTCGTTCATTGACCAATCAGGTAACGATACCTTCGCGCATGCGCTCAAAATCCAACATGTCGGACATAAACACAACATCGAACTAGGCTATAATAAATTACCGACATGGAATACGCGTGCGTCCATATGTTCGCGTAAATAAACTGGCGAATATGAAACAAGAAATAGCACTGTACCTTAAAATCACCAACACTAATTTCTACACAGCGCATTGTCTTCAAATGACTCCGGTGACAATATTACTGAGGGACGGCAGATGTAAACATATGGCCTGCATATGGCATTGCAAGCACACAGAGCGCATGCGCCGGTCGTTCAAAGATCTTGAAAGACAGAGATATAATACCCAACGCTCGCTCTGCAATCACAAAATTCAAGTAGCTGACTCTCAACAGATATTTATGAATATTTATGTTAAAACATATAATAAAGTTATAATTATCGTCGAACATAAACAGTCGTATGCAACTCGCCTATAATGGTAATTAAGACACTCGTATGGAAATTATAAAACTCGCATATGCTCGTTTTATAAAAATACTCGTGTCTTAATTATAGCCATTATAGGCTCGTTGCATAATGTACTATTATTAGATTTTAATTTTGCATTATTGGGAAATAGGCAATGTCGCAGGGGTTGCAATAGACAAGGCTAATTGCAGGTCATACAAGTGCGAGTGAGAGGCAAATGCTATACCTAATTCCATACTGTCTTTTAAGGTAGAGACACACTATAGAATTGATTAACTCTCACATAGAAAACAGTTGCTACAAAATTCCCTTAAAATTATAAACAATTTATCAATATATACCAATTTTGTCATTTGGTATGGAAACATGCACCCTCACCAGAAGATATATTTGTCAAGATGCCAAGCAAGAGAATTTAAGTTTCTAAGACCAACTAAAAAAAAAAAGACCAAATTAGACAAGATGAGGAAGGAGAAGAAGATTAGGAATAAGAAGGGGAAGAGATGAAGACACTACTGCTAGACAGAGTCAATGTTTGATACAGCTCTCTGTCCTCTGTCCTGTCCTGAGCTAATTGTTTCATCTCTACATAGCTACCACACCCTACACCTAAGGCAGTCTGTATAACATATTTTAACCATGTCTTCCTCTACAGTCCTTGTCCTCCATCCTTACGTAACTAACCTTGCTGATTCTGGGTGTCTTAGGTTGTGCCCTACCAACCCATCTCTTCTATTCATTAGAACTCGCCCAAAACATTTCTCCTCCCCCACTCGTCTTAATACCTCTCCATTTGTTACTCTGTCGACTCATCTGATCTTCATCATTCTCCTCATAACACCACATCTCAAGTACTCTTATACTCCCCTATCTGCTGAACCAACTGTCCAAGTTTCACGTCCATAGAGCGCCAGACTCCAAACAAAGGCTTTTGAAAATAACTTTCTACTGCCTAAATCTATATTACCAATATCAAGAGATATCTTCTCTGTGGAAAATCTTTCCTTAACTGTGCTAACCTACTTTTTAGCCTATTTTCATTTTATGAAAAAATAGGCTTATGAGATCAGCTTTTGTCCGTGTGTGTATGTGTGTGAGCGCGCGCGTGCGCGCGCGTGTATGTGTCCCCCTAATAACTTCTAAACAGCAGGAGCGATATCAATGAAACTCGGTAAGGTCATAGTATTATTCTGGCCAACCCCGACCGTGCCCTTCAAACTTTATTACGTATTACCAATCCAACATGGCGGCTGTGCAAACTATTTCACCGGCATTTAAATAGATTTTTGTCGCGATTTAACCATCCAAAAGCAATGATACTTGGTACAGCAAACGTCTATATACATTGTGATGCATTGGCATCTAATTTAGTTCAATTGTTTACATAATCTCAAGATGGCGGCTATGCAAAATATTTCACCGGCATTCCATATCTCCGAAACTATTGCTGATATCACCCTGTAATTTTGTACGGTGATAAAGAGCACTACTAAAAGGTCACCTATGAGACATTCAGAAACCTGTTAACTACAAAACAAACATGGCAGCCAAGCGAAATTTATACTTTAAAATAGACTTTTCTCGTGATTTAACCATTCAAACGCAATGAAACTTAGTGCAGCAAATGTTTAAACAAATTGCAATGCACTGGCATTTAATTTAGTTCAATTTTCTACATAACCTCAAGAAGGCGACTGTGCGAAATATTTCACCAGCATTCTATATCTCCGAAACTATTACTGATATCACGCTGAAATTTCGTACGGTTGGTTGGTTGGTTCCTTAGTTTAGGGGCTGCGACAACGCGGTCATGTAGCCCCGTGTACTTTGGGTGTGTGTAGAATCTGTCTGATAACCGGTGTTAATTGTGATGACTGTATTAGTGTGTGTATCTGTTTTTTTAAATTCAAGTAGGGACTGCAACTTTGAATTTTCAAATAGTTCCTACTTTTGCCGCCAAACGCCACCGTCAACGACTACTAGGCCTAGTTCAGAACTAGCTACTAGACGCCACCGCAGTCGGCTCTTGGCAACGAACGTAGCAACCTAAGAGCGTTGTTTACATTCTTAACCTATCCAATTTAGTTTCACACAGGTGTAATTAGTGGAAAGATCTTTAACATGCCATAAATCTATGACATGGGACCGCCGGCTTTACTTCCCCTCCGAAGGAAGGCATACTGAGGGATTTTTAACGCTCTTAAAAAATCCGACGGCTTCGGCCGGGTTTGAACCCGCGATCTTGGGCATAGAAGCTCAGCATGCTACCAACTACGCCACCGAAGCCACGGTGATCAAGTGCACTACTAGGAGTTCAGCTATGAGACTTCTAAAAACCTGCAAATACAAAACGAACATGGCGGCCAAGCAAAGGTGAAACATTTTAATAGACTTTTCTCGCAATTTAACCATCTGAACGCAGTGAAATATGATACAGTTAATGTATATCCACATTGTAATGCACTCGCATCTAATTTAGTTCAATTGTTCACATAACCTCAAGATGGCGGCTGTGCACAATTTTAAATTTAAGTTTTTATTTCTTGTGTATTAATCATGCGATCGAAGTGAACGTTTGAATAATGAACTTACACAAAAATCGTCATCTAATAGTACATAACTCTATGGCCTACATATATAAAAATCCAACATGGCGACCAACCGAAATATTTAGACGGTTCTCAATATCTAGTAATCTATGAAGAGGCTATGAACATAAGTTCACCTATGGGACTTTCAATAACCTGGCGGGCACAAATCCAACATGGCGGCGACGCGAAATATAAATACTGAAATGGATGTTTCTCGCAATTTAACCATACGAGCGCAGTAAAACTTGGTACGGTAAATGCTTATACAAATTTTAATCCACTGGCATCTAATTTATTTCAACTAGTGGGTCCATGCAAGCTTTCGCAATGTGAATGTAGGTTTATGGGGTAGTAGGGAAGAATGTGGGAGAACGAAGTTTTAAATATTGAAGAAATGGATTTATTGTTGTTAAACGGCATACGTACATGAGAAGAACACAAAGAATTATGTAGAACAGTGTTTTGTACTTGTCACAGCACCTCTTTGTAGACAATATTCGATGTTACAACAAATTCATTGGTTATTGTTTGCTCGGGAGTTTCTTCTACAGCAATTTTTACATTTGCAAAGGATTGCACCCTAGAGAAAGTCTTGGCAAGACCACACCGGAGCCATCTGCTGAGACACTCCTCAGCTAGCAGTACGCCGCTTTCCCGCCGCCGCGCTCCTGCCGCCGCGCTGCTCTGCGCTCTAGCGGCAGGCTCGCCAGGTTACGGTACTCCCATTGTAAATGTTCATTTTTTAAGGTATTTATTAAATTGTGAGGCATTTAAACAGGAAGTGAGTGCGTTTCGGGCACACATGGATGGGGTTATGCGGAACCTGTAGGTATCCCATATGTGTAGGTTGGTGTTAACAAGACCTTATTTTCGGTACAAAACCTGAATGGGACCTTAGCAAAATAATATAGGGAGGATTGCTTTCATAACCACAATATGGCAGCTGTGCGAAATTTTAAAATCTGATTTTCATATCTTGTGTCCTAATCATGCCATTGAAATTTGAATACTACACCTACACAATAATATTCATGTAATATGCATAACTCTAAGTCCTACATATATAAAATACAACATGGCGACCATCCGAAATATTTAGACGGTTCTTAATATCTGCGAATCTATTACAGCAATCAAACTGAAAATTTGTATGTTGATAGAGGCGATTAACATAAATAGGATATATGAAAATAGGCTGTATAGATCTTCACGGAACTACTTGTTTTATATCCTCTTTGCTTCAGCCATCACTGCTTATTTTG
Organism: Meconema thalassinum; assembly: GCA_946902985.2. NCBI lineage: Eukaryota > Metazoa > Arthropoda > Insecta > Orthoptera > Tettigoniidae > Meconema > Meconema thalassinum. The sequence continues at coordinate 172,051,757 of OX336396.1, forward strand.
CTTCCAAAGTAACAGAATTCTCGTACTTCCCTTAGCCTTTCACATGCCAATTGAACACCAATAGGGGTGTCTGTTTTCTTCCAGCTGCATTCCATCTGCACATACCAATAGATCATCTTTACCTTACCCATTGGATGTGGTCATCGGACTCCACTTTGGGTAATGCGATGGTTGCTGGAATGTTAGCACCTTGTAGGATGGTTGCCAAATCATCAGCACATAGTCCACTATCAACAGAATTCACTCTCACAGCCCACTCAGATGGATGTGCTTCAGGTGGCTGTGCTAGCTTCAATGTTCCACTATCGAGTAGGCTCTTGATTGTAGTCCGAGCTATATCCTAAAAATAATAATAAAAAAAGAAAAAAAGTACCAGCACAAAGAGCTTTAGCGTTTATTAAAATATAGGCAGTAGAAGTAGTAGTCTAGTCAATCTCTGATGTATTTAACATTACAGGGTTAATTAAAAAGAAGGAAGTAACTTTACACAGTATGTAACAACCAATTATGATAAAAGACCATGGCAGGCAACAATATACACTAATGGTGTTAACAGAAAAACTCATTGGAAGGCCTTAGGAAACACAACATGCTACAGTTTGTGTGAAGGGGACTTGCTACACATATTCTACCCTAGGTCTTTACGAGGGTTATAACTACGTACATGGCACAAGTCAAGTAAGTCAAAATATTTGATGTTGACAACTTAGCTGAATAACCCTGTATATTTATCAATGTTATTATAAATATATACATATTATTCAGTGCAGGGTAGTAGTTTTTCCTGTATTAAGTTATTTAGAACAAATCTACTGCCCATAAATGGTAATTAAAGATGCTGTTGTCAATCTATGTAATAACGACTTAAGTAAATTCACAGTTAAATCAAAATATTTAATAACAGTGAAATTTAAATTCACAACAAAATAATATATTGTTAAGGTCTATCCATAAATTATATAAATGAAGCACGTTAACATTTACAATGTTCCTGAATTTTAGGAGTGATTTTCAGACTTAAGTTGTTATTGCCCCATCACCTCAATCAATCAACGTAACCTTATGATTATAGAAACTGCATTATAAATAGAAAATACTTTTTTTTTACAAAATACTATTCTGTATCAATAGACTGATTGTTTTAATATATTTTTCTATTTAAAAAATGTGTTGATTCTCATTGTCCTTATACCATTTCACCAACAATACCATACATTTCATTTATCAATTTCACCATCTCATTATGGTTTTTGTGTTGTGCGATTAAAGTATCATAAATAATGTAACCAATTTTGACTAGGGATTATTGATTGATGTTAGTGTGTCCTACTGAAGAGGCCTGAAATGTGCAGCTTTTAATTGCAACATATTTATTAACTTTGAATTGACAAGGTAGAGCAGTCAAATTGTATTTCTTTTATAAAAAAATTGATACAATATTTTGTAAGTCAATATGCAAAAAAATATGTTGGTTGGTTCCTCTGTTTAGGGGCTGCGACAACCCGGACATGTAGCCCAGTGTACTTTGGGTGTGTGTAGAATCTGTCTGATAACCGGTGTTAATTGTAATGACTGTATTAGTGTGTGTTATCTGTAATTCAGGTAAGGATTGCAGACATTCAATTTTCAAGTAGTTCCTACCTTTGCTACCATCGACAACTAATTGTGATCTTGGTCACTAGATGCTGCCACAGTCGGCTCCTGGCGACGAACGTTGGAACTTAAGAGCGTTAGTCAAATCTAACCTATAATTTAGCTTCACACAAGTGTAATTAGTGAAAGATTCTTTTACATGCCATAAATGTATGACATAGAACCGCCAGCTTTACTTCCCCTCTGAAGGAAGGCATAATGAGGAATTTTTAATGCTCTTAAAAACTCCGACAGCTTCGGGCGGGTTTGAACCCACGACCTTGTGCAGAGAAGCTCAGCATGCTACCAACTATGCCACCGAAGCTGCCGGAAAGAAAATGACTAGATTCTTTTATTTGTGTGCCATTTGGGAAAGAACTAAATTAACACTCTTACATACACCACATTAATTGTAGTTAATGTATTTAATTTTGTTCTGTAAGAAAGATAAGCAAAACTTCTGAAGTATTTCTTTACTTTGTCGCATGCCATGCTTTTATGGCATAAATGGTTAATTCAAACCAACTGTGTAGTTTTATTAACTCTGTATATGTCAGATTTTTATTTATAAACTGGTTTATCATGAATATGAATTCTGAAATGACAGTTCTAAGTTATTATATACCTATGGTATTTCCTATGATGTTCTATTTTAGAGGTTGCAACTTCATTGTCATATACTGTAGCTCCGTGTATTTGGGTATGTGTGGAATTTGTGTGATAACCTGTATTATTGTGACAGCTGTAGTAGTGTTTGTATATGTAAATTTGGGACAGGATTGGGAAGGAGGTGGCCGTAGCCTTAAGTTAGTACCAATTCCAGGATTTGCCTGGAGTAGAAGTAGAAACCCACAGAAAACCACTTCCAAGATGGCCAAGGTGGGAACCATCTCTTCTCAGTTTTGCCTCACGAGGCTGAGTGTACCCCTTTTCAGTCCTCAAACCAGAATTAAAATTTATTGGCAGAGCTGGGAATCGAACCCGGACCGACAGACAAGAACGCTAGCTGCTACACCACAGGGTGATCTTCCTGTGATGATGGAATATGCAGTTGTACGTTGTTTACTCTAACATTTGGTGTAAAACCTTCGATTCATATAGGATTTAGTTTATACAGTAAACCCTCGATAGCAGACATCGATTCAACGGACTTCGAGTGGCTTTGGTGGCCTAGTTGGTAATATACTGAGCTTCTATGCCCAATATCGCGGGTTCAAACCCGGCCGAAGTCGTCGGATTTTTTCAGAGCGTTAAAAATCCTTCAGTAAACCTTCCATCGGAGGGGAAGTAAAGCCGGCGGTCCCATGTCATAGATTTATGGCATGTTAAAAAACCTTCCACCAATTACACCTGTGTGAAGCTAAATTATAGTTAAACATTTGACAAACGCTCTTAGGTTCCTACGTTCGTCGCCAGGAGCGACTGAGGTGGCGTCTGGTAACCAAGTTCTGAACTAGTAGTCGTTGACAGTGGTGTTTGGCGGCAAAAGTAGGAACTACTTGAAAAAAAATTCAATGTCTGCAGTCCTTACTTGAAATGAAAACAGAAACACACACTAATACAGCCACCACAATTAACACTGTTACGGTTCGCAGACGATATTGCACTGCTAGCAAAATCGGCAACAGACTTGGAACAAATGCTAGCAGACCTGGACACTGTCAGTAAAGAAGTAGGTCTATCTATGAACCCCCTAAAAACAAAACTGATGACCAACTCACTGGAAGCACAAATCCTCATCAATGGCAAACCACTAGCGTACACACAGGAATACGTCTACCTTGGACAAAACCTGTCATTTGACTGCTCCCAGGAGAAGGAAATCAAGAGACGAGTTGGACACGCATGGAAGAAGTTCTGGTCCTTAAAATTTATATTGATGGACAAATCCCAGAAGATAAGTCTAAAGTTAGAAGTGCTAGAAAAGTGTGTAATACCGGTACTGCTATACGGCTGTCAAACCTGGACGTTAACAGAGAAGCAAAGGCAAACAATCCGGGTATGTCAACCAAAAATGGAACGGAAGATCCTTCAAGTTTCCTTGGGGGACAGATTACGAAACGAGGAGATAAGAAGAACTGCCATGAAAGATGCCGTGACAACAGCTGACAGGCTAAAATGGAAGTGGGGAGGCCACGTGACCAGAATGAAAGACGATCGATGGACGCATAAACTAACGGTATGGGACCAAGGACAGGAAGAAGGAACGTGGGTAGACAGAGGACCCGCTGGGATGACTCAATCGTAAGGAAGACAGGCAAACACTGGACGAGGATAGCAAGGGAGAGACAAGAATGGAAACGTATGGAACTATAAGAAGGGAAGAAAAGGAGAGCTTCAACAATGAAAGATCCTGGTAGACAGCACACCTATGACATGAAAGATACACTTCTGCAACCTGTAACAAGCCAAACAACGCACGTAAAATGAAATGTAGTGTTAGTGAAGTGAACTACAGTGAAGTGTAGCAAGTGGAGTAAAAACTTGTACACAACTCCTTAGGACTTGCTCGCCTAACGAGTTTAAACCAGAGCACGTCCCTGTTCGCAGGAGGCCTTTGCCCTTATGGGATTATCTAGGCTATATTTATTTATTTATTTACAAGCTGTACCCGGCATGCGTTGCAATGCCAATCAAAGAAAGTGTTGGCGTTGAAATTCTGTTTCTTGAAGTGCTTTTGGATACACAACATGTTAAGTGCCTCTAAGCTATCGTAAAATGGATTTTCTAATTTAGAACCATTCGTGGAAGCGTGCACAACAACTTTCAAAAGTTTCATCGCTGTCACTCATTTGTTGAATCTACTCGTACGCTACCTGTTGTGAAATGGATTTACTAAGTCGAAACCCTTCCCTGGCGTGTACACAATAACTCATCAATGATTCATCGCAATCGGATGAATTGTATATGCACGTATACGGGGTTTTGTTTAAACGATTCGTGCGCTGTCACTCATTTGTTGAATCTACTCGTGCGCTACCTATTGAGAAATGTATTACTAAGTCGAAGCCCTTCCCTGGCGTGTACACAATAACTCATCAAGGTTTCATCGCAATCGAAGGATGTTATATGAACGCAATAGGGGATTTTGTTGAAACGCTTCGCGCGTCGTCACCCATTTGTTGCATCTACTCTTGCGCTACTTATTGTGAAATGAATTTACTAAGTCCCCTTCCCTGGCGGGTACACAATAACTGATCAATGTTTCATCGCAATCGGATGAATAGTATATGAACGCATACCTGATTTTGTTTAAACGATTCGCGCTCCGTCACTCATTTGTTGAATCTACTCGTGCGCTACCTACTGTAAAATGTATATACTAAGTTAGAAACCGTCACGTAAGTGTCCACAACATCTCACCCAAGTTTCATCGCTATCGGACTAATGGGATATGAAGACATAGGGGACTGTATTGAAACGCTCCGCGTGTCGTCGTTCATTTGTCGAATCTACTCGTGTGCTACCTTCTGTGAAATGTATTTACTAAGCCAGAAACCTTCCTTGGAGTGTCCACCATATTTCACCCAAGTTTCACCGCTAACGGCAGAATGGTATATGACCTTATACGGGACTTTGTTGAAACGCTTGGCGCGTCGTCCCTCATTTGTTGAATCAACTTGTGCGCTGCATATTGTATAGTAGATTCACTAAGCCAGAAATTTTCCATGACGTGTACACAACATCTCACCCAAGTTTCATAGCTACGGACGAATGGTACATGAATCCATACGGGACTTGGTTGAAACGCTTCGCGTGTCGTCGCTCATTTGTTGATTCTACGCGTGCGCTACATATTGTAATATGGATGTACTCAGCCAGAAACCTTCCATGGAGTGTACACAACATCTCACCCAAGTTTCATCACAATCGGATGAATGGTATGTGAACGTATACGGGACGTTGTCGAAACGCTTCGCGCGTAGTCACTCATTTGTTTAATATAAACGTGCGCTTCGTATTGTAAAATGGATTCACTTAGCCAGAAACCTTTCCTGGAGTGTACACAACAATTCACCAAACATTTATCACTATCAGACGACTGGTATATGACTTTATACGGGACTTTGTTGAAACGCTTCGCGTGTCATCGCTCATTTGTTGAATCTACCGGTGCGCTACCTATTGTAAAATGTATGTACTAAGCCAGAAACCTTCCCTGGAGTGTACACAACATCTCACCCAAGTTTCATCGCTATCGGATGAATGGTATATGAAATTATATGGCACTTTGTTGAAACGCTTCGCGCGCCGTTGCTCATTTGTTGATTCTACTCGTGCTCTACCTATTTTTAAAGGGATTTACTAAGCTAGAAACCTTCCCTGGAGTGCACACAAAATCTCAGCCTAGTTTCATCGCCATCGGACGAATGGTATATGAACGCAAACGTGACTTTGTTGAAATGCTTCGAGCGTCGTAGCTCATTTGTTGAATCTACTCGTGCGCTGCCTATTGTAAAGTGGATGTACTAAGCCAGAAAATTTCCCTGCAGTGTACACAACATTTTACGCAAGTTTCATAGCTATCGGACGAATGGTATTTGAATGCATACGGGACTTTGTTGAAAAGCATTGCGTGTCGTCGCTCATTTGTTGAATCTACTTGTGCGCTATCTACTGTGAAATGTATTCACTAATTTTGAAACCTTCACGTAAGTGTACACAACATCTCACCCAAGTTTCATCGCTATCGGACGAATGGTATATGAACACATACGGGACTTGTTTGAAACGCTTCACGCATCGTCACTCATTTGTTGAATCTACGCGTGCGCTACCTATTGTAAAATGGATTTACTAAGTCAGAAACCTTCCTTAGAGTGTACTCAACATCTCACCCAAGTTTCATCGCAATCGGTTGAGTGGTATATGAATGCATAGGAGACATACACACCCACAGACAAACTATCACGTAAGATTGATTTTTATATATATAGATTTATCAGACAGATTCTACACACACCCAAAGTACACGGGGCTACATGACCGCATTGCCACAGCCCCAAAACTAAGGAACCAACCATTAACGGACTTCAGATTTAACAGACAGAATTAGACCAACCAAGATTTTTATTTTCCATTCTTTTAAGTTTCGCGCGCCCATATATGCACGTTCACAACGAAACGGAAGTGTTATCTACTGCGAGTGCATCCCAAATTCTTAAAAAGTACAATAAATACTAATTACAGTAAAACCTTGTTAATTAGTGAACGACACGATAGAAAACAATATCATTATCGGCTTTAACTCGAATCCGAGTATAAATCTTCTTCCTTCAGTCCAGTTTGTGGATGTGTTTACGGTGACTAAAGAGTCACCTTACTGCTCATACTGTATGTATGTCTACCCCTTATTATTCCCGTTTTCCAACGAGGTCGGGGATGAGATGCGATGGAAGTCTTTGTGGCGGATGATTTTTACGGCCGGATGCCCTTCCTGACACCAACCCCATGAGAGGAGTTAATGAGAGTGCTCATACTGTAAAAAGAATAAATTAAACTGCATAGAACATTCCTGCTTATTAGGGCAACCAAATGGAACTACAAAATAATCTTCCCAAAAACATTGTTTTATTGGCTATAATCGTGGATGCTAGAACAACATAAAGCCATTTTTGAAATAGAAAATATCTAATCAATCGTTCCACGGGCAATACAATCGTTCGATAATTTACAAATATTGATTATTCGTTAGTATAACATCGATATTTTTACTGCTCGAGAGCTGTGCAATTGAGGACGTGCATCTCAAAGCACGGGCCGATGGATTTATGTAAGATGAATCGCCCTTTTATTTCTTCGAATTAATAATTCTAATTTCTAAATTCGCGATTTAACGGACGAACCTCCGCCCCAATTAGTCCGCTAAATCGAGGGTTTACTGTAATTTTTTCTTGCACATACAGTACATTATATATTTATTAGTTTTAGACATTGACATGTAGTCGGGTTCTTATTTCTAATATAGGGTACCAACTGAAGATTTCCAAATGCAGGACATTGCTCAGCAAATAGCAGTACAATTACGATAAATGCCTGACAAAGTTCAATCGATAACAAAATGATAGGGATATCTTTTCTGATCAGAACTTCTTGTATTTGGCAGTGTCTGATCGTCCACTTCCAACTGGAGTCAATGCCCGAGTGGCAGATCAAAATACTGGTATTTTGATTGCTGAAACAGCAAGCACTGCGACAAGTTCTTTATCAAGCTCTGCGGTAGTAGATCCTATCTCACCGGAATATGTGAGACCTTTTCCCAAGGGAACACCTAGGTTAGGCCAGCAGCCCAACCGTGGCCAGAAGAGGGGAAGATGCACGATTGCCACAGACACACCCAAAAAAATGGTACTGCAGGAAAGAAAAGGTGGCGCAGTTGCCAAAAGACAAATATTGGTATCATCATCTTCCAGTGAAGAGGACATTGAAGACCTTTGTGAAGAGTCGGGGGATTCCCCTTTCAGTTCCTCGCAGTCTTCTGAAGAGAGTGACGGTGATGAATATGATGACGGTGTCGAAGATGTGAAGGAAGGTGATTTTGTAATTGTGAAATTTCCTCATAAGAAAACTGTCGTGCATTACACTGGTAATGTTGTAAAAGTGATTAAACCTATATTCGAGTATGAAATTAAGGTTCTTCGACATAAAAGCATGGGTTTCATTTATCCCACTGTTGAAGACAAAACTGTTGTTGGGTTCGAAGATATTTGCAAAAAATATTGCTCCCTTATCAGTCAGGAGAGGCAAGCATTACTTTTCAGAAAATATCCTGCAAAAATTCACAAATGTACGATGAGGATGAGATGAAATGGTTTATTTTTTAATTTGAATTGATCATGCAAACATTTGTGTCTTAGTTTCTTTTCATTTCTGTAAGGTTTCAATACATTTATTACTCTTTTCATTATTTCTTTAAATTTTGTCTGCCTGCCCCAAATATCCACTTGAAGTGTCCAATCCAACCCCACCTATGGGGATAGATTGGACACTTTGCACCTCTTAGGATTTTTTGTCTCAATATGGTGGCAGAAAATATGAGGCCAATTTCTCAGGCTTAAATGAATAATGCATATCGTGAGGAATTGCATGGTGTGGTTTTCATAGCAATAAGGCACTTACTGAGCCTGCTAAAAATCGTTGATTAAAAATTGTCCAATCTATCCCAGATCTCCCTTACATATTATACATACATTTTTTACAAAAGGAAATACCGTACTTAATGATCAGTCCTTGCTGCAGTTCTTTTCCTTGAAGCTGTATTTTTCAACAGAACTTACTTTTGAAAGAAGACGCAAATTTCTTGATGCAGATTTTTATAAAAATTTTCACACAACATATCTTTGAAATTGAACAGCACAAGTAACATACCTTTCACCGAGTCTACCAACAAACAGTTCCTTTCTTATGTCCATTAAGCATTTTTAAATGAAAACACACGTTCAGTGGAGGAATTGCTGCCAGGTATGGCAAAGAAAAAGTGGCAAATGTTCAAAAGTTCAGAAAATTCCTCAATTTTCTGGCACTTATTAAAGAAAACAGACCATTGTTGGTCTAGTGTTGTGTCTTGATCCAAAGTTGAACTTCTAGAATAAGCCCTTATGTTGCAGAACTGGTCGAATAATTTTGAATCATCTACTTTACACCCTTTGACTGTAAATATTGAATAGATGGTACAATATCCTCAAAGCTGAGGTCCTTAATGTTATGAAATCTCAACCATTTGAAACACTCGAGTTCCTCTGTAGGATGCACCCATTTATCCAAGTACTTAGTGCAGGTTTCACAGAAACAAGATACATTTCCCTTAAACACCTTACATTCTTTATCGAAACCATCTTCTGAAAATGTATTTAACATCTGCCTGACATTAACGGGAAAACCTAAATGAGCAATTCTGTAACAAAAAATGCTGGACATTTTCGATAAATTAGAAACGCCGGCCGGACATAACCAAAATGAATGATAAGTAGGTAAAGTCCGGCAAAAGCCGGATGGTTAGTAACCCTATTCTAATAGGATGTTGTTGTATAATATCCTATTTTGCATTATACCGTACTACCATTGTGTCCCATATCATTATGAATGTGTATTATATAACTGAGTGGATAAAGCTAGACAATAGCCTTTATTTTACTTGATGAGATGTAAGGATTATGGTAAAATACCAGTAAAACTGCTACTGTTGTTGCTGTTAAGAAACATTTGGATGTTCAACAATCAAATATCAGATAGTTCACTAAAATAAACAATCGCTGACTTCAGGTCTTGACAACTGGAGTCAAGATATTGAATGCAACAATAACTGATTAGTTTTACACAACAAAATATGTGAAACTATGGTTGATCTGCTATTTCTTTGCTGCAGACTCGGTAAAACTCCAACACAACACGAAAGATACCAATCTTTCAACATTACTTTAACCCTGGAAGTGCCAGCTATATTTCCTGAAATGCCAGATTATTCAGCGATGCTATGCAAGCATATTTCCAAGAAATATTTAAACACCCTTACATATTTAGAAGTACGTCGTTCTGTATGTCATTTTACTCAGAAAGGTTCAAATTACATGTTTTGTATAATTATTAACCCCTCGGGCCAGCTATTTAATCCGGAGGTGTTCACTTCTCCAGCGGTATTTAAATTGAAGCTCAGCAGAGGTTTAGACACCAACAAGTTAAAAAATTAATAATGTTAAATCTTCGAAACATAATGTAATGAAAATTTTGGGATTACTTACCGAGATCATGTCCAATGTTTCTCAGTAATATATGTGATGACTGCTCTTCAGGGTTGTCCATGATCACACGCAATATTAACAAAAATATAATAATTTGTTAAGTTCCACTTTTGGTATTTGTTTCAGGTATATTTACGATGAATGCAAGATATGTACATGATAATGCTCAATCTACATATATACATAATTTTCGGGTATCATTTCCAGGAAAAAAATAATTTTAAAAAGCTCTTTAGGCCCTGTATATGTAGCCCGTGTAGCATTGTCAACAAAACTTAAATATCGCAATATTAGTTCAAACTTGTCCCTTAGCTTTGTTTGAGGGAATATACTGCAGGGTTTTCTAAAAATTCATCCCTGGTGGAATAGCTCTTTAGGGTACGTTTCTGTATTATCCCCATCAACATTACAAGCCCCAAGAACACATAAATGTTGTCCCCTGTCACTGGCACCCACTTCTTGGCGCGCGACCTTGGTTTCAAGGGAACTATTCATTCTGCCGCATACATATTTGTTTCTCAAACAATTAGTTTGATCACTTTGTCGTCGAAAAACAGCAAATAAGCATCTTAGACGTGAAATGCTTTCTTGTACCCGGCATACCCGTTAAGGGGATCTTTTGTGTGCTCGTGACGAAATCTAACTCCCGCCACTACCACTGAACAGCGGTCTATGTTATTACAGCTGGAGCTATTTCTTCTTCATCTGCGCTGTCTGCCACTTCTCCAATAACACCATCATCATCATCATCTTGCACAGTTTCCAGCCACTGGCCGGGTCTGTTTGGAACACAAGCCTCTCCAACGTCTTCTGTCTTCCCACCATCTCTCAGCCTCCACCCTTGTCCAGTCTTCTCCTCTCTTCTTCACGCTTTCTTCCACCCCCTTCAGCCACCTGTCTCTCGGTCTTCCCCTCGGTCTCTTTCCTTCCCACTTCGTCTCATGTACTCTCCTGGGTATCCTCTTCTCCTCCATTCGTTTTACATGTCCATACCATCTAAGTCTAGATTTCTCTATACCATCCTGTAATGGTTCCTCCTTCATTAATTCTCTGGTCCTCTCATTTCTTATTCTGTCCATCTTTGTAGCTCCAATACTGCTTCTCAAGAACCTCATCTCACTGGCCTGTATTTTGCTCTTCTCCCTTCCTTTCATAACCCAGGTCTCCGAGGCATACGTCAGGATAGGGACATAGTACGTCCGATATATGATCTTTTTGCTGTTCTGAGGGACATCCTTGCTCCATAACATGCTTCTCACACTCCTCCGAAATGCTTCTGCCTGCCTCCCCCGCTCATTTATTTCTCTATCGTTTCTTCCATTATCTTGTATCAGGCTTCCCAGATACTTGAAACTCTCCACTTTCTTCAGCTGTTCCCCACCAATTGTTATTCCCGTTGTGGTTCTTTCCTTCTTCCTTGTTGTGATCACCATCTCACTCTTATTTATGCTAAATTTCATCCCATATCCTTGTATTATTCCTTCCCACACGTCCAACTGTTCCTGTACCTCCTCCTCCTTGTTTCCCCAAATCATCAAATCATCTGCAAACACCATTGCTTTCATCTTTCCGTCCCCAATTACTTGTGCCACTCGGGTCATTATGTCATCCATCACGACAATGAAAAGTAACGGTGACAGTGCACTTCCTTGTTTCAGGCCGTTTCTTTGTTCCAACCAGTCAGATCTCTCTCCTCCCACTTTCACACAGCTCACGCTTCCCTTGTACATCTCCTTTATCCTCTTTATAGTCCATTTCTCTACTCCTCTATCCTCCAGGGACTTCCATACTTTGTCTCTGCATACACTGTCATATGCTTTCTCAATGTCCAGGAAGGCCATCAGTAGATCTGTTCCATACTCATAGTGCTGTTCTTGTAACTGCCTTACAGCAAAAATCAAATCCACTGTGGACCTTCCTGCTCTGAAGCCATGTTGTTCTTCCCTCATCCCTCCTTCTATCCTTGTCCTAATTCTCTTTTCCAAAACTTTCTCGAAGATCTTTGCACAATGACTCATCAGTGTTATTCCCCGATAGTTTCTGCAATCTGTTCTACTGCCTTTCTTGAAGATCGGGACAATGATTCCTTTTTTCCAGTCCTCTGGGGTCTTCCTTTCCTTCCATGCTGTCCTCATCACTCGGTACAGCCACTGTATCCCCACCTCTCCTGCTGCTCTCACCATCTCCACACTCAACTCATCCACACCCGGTGCCTTCCCTCCTTTCATCTTGTTCACTGCATCTTCCACTTCTTTCCATGTTAAGTCCTTTTCTGTTTGCAGTTCCTCTTCCCCGATTTCTTCCTCCTCACCATCTTTTCCATTTGGGTTCAGAAGTTCTTCAAAATATTCTTTCCACATTTTCTTCAGTTCTTCCCTATTTTCTATCTCTTGTCCCCTTTTGTTCACCATTCTAACATAATCCGTAGGATCCTTCCGCCTCTTATTTTTTACCATCCCATACAGGACCTTTTTTGTACCTTCACTATCCTCCTCCATCATCTTTGTCCACTCTTCCATCCACTTCCTTCTCTCCTCAGCCACCACTCTCTTCGCCTCCTTCTTCCTTTCCTGGTACTCTTCCCTTGTCTCTACCGTCCTATTTTGATACCACCTCCTAAAGGCTCTATTCTTTTCCCTTACTATATCTTTTGTCTTCTCATTCCACCATGGTGTTTCCTTCCACCTCTTCTTACTACTTGTCCTCCCACATACTGCTTCTGCTGCACCCACTAGTGTCTTCTTAAATCTAGCCCATTCCTCTTCCACCCCTCTTTCTTCATCTGTTGGAATTCCTTCCTTTACCATTTTGAGGTACTCGACCCTTCTATCCCCTTCTTTCAGTTTCCATATCCTTATACGTCTTTCCTGGTTCTCAGTCCCTTTCTTCTCCTTACTCCCTCTCAGGTTCATTACCAGTAATCGATGGTCGCTATCCAGGTTCTCCGATGGTATAACCTTGATGTCCGTGATGTTCTTGTTTAGTTCTTTCTCATACAGTATATAGTCGACCACCGACTTCCTGGTCAAGTCATCACTGTACCATGTGATTGTGTGGCTCTCTCTTTTCTTAAACCAGGAGTTCCCAACTAGCAGGCTGTTCCTCTGGCAGAAGTCCAACAGTCTCTTTCCTTCCTCATTTCTTCCACCCCAACCCTCTGGTCCTAGAACACTCTCATAACCTTGTCTTTCACTTCCTACATGGGCATTGAGGTCCCCCATAACAATCATATTTCTTCCTACCAGCTGCTTCTGCAATTCCTCTTCAAACTCCTCCTTCTCTTCAGAAGCGCAGCCTACTTGTGGAGCATAAACTTGCACTATTTCTACGGTCTCTCCCCTCAGTGCTACTTTCACTTTCATCATCCTATCACTTATTCTCCTCACTTCTTCTTTTAAACCATCTCGTACTACTACTCCCACTCCATTCCTCTTTCCCTCTTCGTTCCCACTCCAGTACAGTCTATAGCCTTTTCTCAGTACTCTCCTTCCTTCCCCTTTCCACTTTGTTTCTGCCAATCCCAATAAATCCAACTTCCTTCTTTCCATCATATCCACTATCTCCTCCACCTTCCCCGTCAGCGTTCTTAGGTTTAAAGTTCCAAATCTTAGTCCGTGTGTACAGCCGTGTCGTCGTCTATTAAATCCATCCTGTCCGAGGCTCGTTCCATTTTTGAAAGCATTTGGTTTTATCCACTACTGGCTTGCTGGGCCTATCGTAGCTTCACCAGAGCCCCGTTAGCCGTCACTTTTCAGGGTTCCTGTAGGACCTTCACAGCTACCGTAACGGTCCCGGGGCACACGAAGTCCCCACTGTACTTCGCCCCTACAGGCAATCCCCTACTTTGTGCCGTTGCCCGTCTCCCACGACGTGGACGAGGGGTTGGACTTATGGGTTGCATAATCACTGTCCGTATCACTACCAAAAATATTGCTTCCCGATACATCACTTCCAGTACTGTCATCTACCTGCACCAGTAAGAGAATGAGACGACCCAGCAATTCCTCTGCGACTGAGTAGCCTCTAGCCTGAGAAGCAAAAAATTATCAGCGAAGTTTTTGCTTTTGGTGCTTCTCCTTCATGAATGGCAAGAATTTTCAAATTAGATATAGTTCACAAAACATTCTTGAGATGGCAGGAAAGGATGTGGTACCTTCTAAAGCAACTATCTTGAAAAAAAAAAAACTTGTCCCCAGTTCCACATAACAAACTGAAAGAAAAATCCACAGCCTGCTTCCAGTCTCCGACCGGGTCAGGAATGGAACGAATGAAACCCCCATCTAGCGGCTGCCGAGGCCTGACGCACTCCTCCGGGGCAATGATTAAATGAATGACAGATGAAATGAAATGATAGTGGAGAGTGTTGCTGGAATGAAATTTTGACAGGGAAAACCGGAGTACCCGGAGAAAAACTTGTCTGCCTCCGTTTTGTCCAGCACAGATCTCACTTGGAGTGACCGGGGTTTGAACCACGGACCCAGCGGTGAGAGGCTGGCGTGCTGCCGCCTAAGCCACGGAGGCTCCACCACATAACAAACTGAACGAGGAAAAAATCTAATTGATACATTATTTGTTATATACAAAACACGTTAGCATTTATGGTGATTTCAAAAATATGTAAGCCACTCAGTCCCTTTACAAACACAAAGAGATAGAAAATTATAAGTAGCACTCGGCATCAGTTCTGATTTAATTTCAATCAGATATTCTTCTTTTTTCTGTGGCACACAGGCCTCCAGAAATGTTCCAATTTGTGGTAGCATTCTCGATGTACACCACAATTGCACCCATGACACCAGAAGTGACTTCGTCCTCTATTTTATAACTGTTATAACTGATTCAATCAATGCCTACACAATGTCAGTTACAAAATAATGTGCCACAGTTGTGACGCTTGGCACTTCCAGGGTTAAGACAAGATGGTATTTTGGTCAATAAGGCCAATAATTCTTAGCAGAAAAATTACCCAATGAAACATTATTGCACAAATTAAATTTGAATGAATTGTGACAAATTGCTACAAATTCTTCTAACAGTATATTTTCCTGTTTCTCATCTACATGGGTCATTAGGGAATTGAGTGGCATTGCTGCATCCTCTGACCTAGTTATAAGGCAGTCAAAATCGCAATGCGATTGATCATTCACTATGAATAATATTGTCAAATAAACCATGATTTTAATGGTAAAGGTCATGAGGTTGCTTCTGAGAAGCCTATAATGCCAGCTCCTTAAACAGAAAGCAAAAAATTACCTTCTTGTTCATGGCTACTCCATCCTCACAGTCCATTAGTACAGTATCAACTTGCAGGTTCTTAACTTTCTCAAGTTTCTTCATGTCGTCCCCTGGCACATACATGACAGCCCGACGAGCTGACAATGTCCTCACCTGAAACACAAATTATCAATCAATATGTCGACCTCATTCAGAAGTTAACATCAACAAGTTAGAAGCAATATCACATTCATTACACAAGAATTATCATACAACTTGCAATGCTTGAACAGAAGCATATTCCCTACAAGTGAATTGTTGATGCCTGCTGTGGATAGATTTGAGTATTGTATTTTTTATGGTCTCATTATTACCAATTGGAGATCTCATTTGGTAAGTGAGTAACCAGCAATTGTGAAAAATATGTTTCCAGAGAGGACCAGAATTTTTGCCCAACAATTGAGAATATTAATTCAGTGATGAGATGTGCGCCTGCCTCGTGGTGTTCGGGTAGCGCGCCTGCCTCACATCCGGAAGCCCGGGTTCGATTCCTGGCTCCATCAGGGATTTTAAAAACTGACTTGAGGGCTGAAACGGGGTGCACTCAGTCTTGCGAGGACAATTGAGTAGCTGTCTGACAATAAGGCAGCGCCCCGGACCTGAAAACCAAGATTAACGGCCGAGCGGACCCAATGAGCTGACCACGTGTACCCCAATATCTGTAGGCCAAATGGCTGGGCAGCGGTCACTTGGTAGGCCTAGGCCCTTCAAGGGCTGTAGTGCCAAGGGTTATTTGTGATGAGATGTGCTGTTTGAGCGATGTGTGGCAGCAGGAGGTGGCAGCTGCGTGGAAACGGACCACACATCGCTCAAACAGCTATGTTCACCATCCACAATAACCTGACCATTTAATAACAATTCCATAATCACACTAGGCAAGCAAACTTGAAGGTCAATCGCCACTAACAGTATATCAACAAAAAATTCACATATCTTGACTAGTTTAATTACTATTGCAACTAAATAAGTGTATATATTGTAAATAGCATCATCATCGGCTTTAACTCGAATCCGAGTATAGATCTTCTTCCTTCAGTCCAGTTTGTGGATGTATTTACGGTGACTAAAGAGTCCAATCCTGGCATGGAACAAGCGACCACACAAGTCACATAGTAATGCTGGAGGAGGACGTGGTTGGGCTGCTCGAAGTTTCCTAGCTTAACGCTTGGCCTCTTCATGTGTGCGTCAATCCCTTTCAAACGTCTTTACAGTATCCGAGATGGTATGGCGCAGAGTTGAGCGGTCTTCAGCCAGCATGTCCCAGGTTTGTGAATCAAGACCTGTCAATTTCAAGGTCTGCTTAAATTGGTCCTTGTAGCGCCTCTTAGGACCACCATGAGGTCTGGTGCCATAGCATAACTCACCATATAGCATTTGATAAGGTAATCTCACATCATCCATCCGATGGACATGACCAATCCTCCTAAATTGGTGACCTATTATGGATGATTCTATGCTGTTGATTTGAGCCTTTTCCAGAACAGCAATATTGGTAATGCGGTCTTCCCATTTAATCCTCAGGATAAGATCGAAGTTTTTGTAGGTGGAAACGCTCAAGCTTCCTAAGATCACGTCGGTAAAGGGTCCGCGTTTCACAGCCATACAACAAGGTAGAAATGACTACTGCTTTGTACACCATAAGCTTTGTACTCATGGACAGATCTTTATTCCTGAAGATCTGGTGCACTAATCATCCAAATGCTACATGGGCTGCGCCAATTCTCTTATCCACATCCTGCTCACAGGTACAGCACACAGAAATGGTACTGCCCAGGTACGAGAAGTGGTCAACCTGTTCTAATGGCAAATTTGAGATGGAGATATTGAACTGAGGAAGAGGTGTGCCTGGTGAAGGTTGTGCCAAGACTTTAGTCTTATTGACATTTATGGTAAGACCAAAGCAATCACATGCACTTTTGTAACAATTAACTGACTCTTGCAGCTCTTCTGGTGTGAGAGTTGGCGACGCAGCATCATCTGCATACAACATATTAGTAACCTTAATAACATGAGTTTTCCTCAAGGAGCGGAGACGAGTTAGGTTGAAAAGCCCTCCATCAAAACGATACTTGACCTCCACACCTGGGATGTTTGTGGGTGAATCATAAAGCATTGCAACCAAGTAAAGCGCGAAAAGCATTGGAGCCAGTACACATCCTTGTTTCAGTCCATGGGTAATAGGAAATTCATCGGACATCTTATTCTGAAGGCGAACCTGACCTGTCATGCCATCATGGAGAGCCTTGATTAGGTCTACAAATCGCTGAGGGCAACCAAACCGCTTCAGCACCGCCCACAGGACTGGTCTTGGAACCGAATCAAATGCCTTTTCCAAGTCATAAAAGACTAAGAAGAGTGGATTCTGTTGTTCTCTACATTTCTCTTGTAGCTGTCTCACACAGAAAATCAAGTCAATTATGCTTCTGGAAGCTTTAAATCCACATTGTGACTGGGAGGATCTTCTCAGAGATAACCTTGAGGCGGTTAAGTAGAATTCTTGCAAGAATCTTCCCCACAATTGATAGCAATGATATACCACGGTAGTTGCCACAAACACAGCGATCACCCTTTTTAAAGATAGTGACGATAGTAGCATTCTTTAGGTCTCCAGGTACCTTTCTTGATTCCCATATTCTGAGGACAAGGGTGAAAATCCTTGCTTTGAGGGAATGACCTCAGGCTTGAATTAGTTCCAGAGGGATGTTATCTGGGCCAGGTGCTTTTCTGGGTTTCAATTGGGCGAGAGCTGCACTGAAATCATGATAAGTAGGAGGTACTGCCAACCACAGTTGTTCAGGTTGTTGCGGCACATCACAAAGGAAGTCTTCAGCAGCTGCTGATGGACGATTTAGGAGATTGGAGAAGTGTTCCTTCCAGCGTTCCAAGATTTCTTGATTATCAGTAAAGGTAGTAGAATTATCAGCGCTTTTCAGTGTACCTGATGATGAGCGAGATGGTCCATATATTTCCTTGAGTACTGCATACAAGTTCCTCATGTAAATAAACATAATCCATACTTGTAGACATAGATTTAATAGCCTACGTGTAAAGGATCGGATGATGCTCGCTTGACGATTGAAACTGGTCATCCAAGTGCTTTTATTAATCTCACATAAATTTTTTTCAGGATTAGGGAACCACCCATTTCAATTGGGTACAATTGTGTTGACCAACTGAAAAACATTACATTTTGATTACAAAGGCAACACTGGAAAATGGCTTTCAACATGATAATCTTGTCTATTTATTCTTAATTAGGCAACAGTGAAAATTGATTCAAAAGTTTTTTATCATCTTTGAGACCAGGAAACATTTGAGGAAGACTTATACAATACTAGGCAGATGAAAAAGTCAAGAAACATCAAGACTGTAACTGGAGATGGAAAAGTCAGTTTTTATAAATATACTGTACTATGCATATAAACATTTTATCTCATATCAGACTAAAGGTCAATGATATGACTAATGACCTAACAAGTTCATTCGTGCCAATTAAACGGCATGCACAGGCATATCAAGAGCATAAACAGTGAAAGAGATTAAGAGGTTCAGAAGTGTCAAAAAGAGACATCTAAACAACTTGGAGAATGGCAAACAACTAAATTAAAAAAATGAGATTCCAACAAGAGCAAGTGATCAATGATTTAAAGAATAATAGGAAATACAAAACTTCAAATTCCAGAAGAAGATTGTTGTAGAACTTTTTATATTGAAGGAGTTAACGTTTTAGGGTACTTGGGACATGTAACCACCAACCCTATGTTCTTGGGCATACATGAAATATGTCTGATAAATTGTGTTATTGTGGTGTCTGCACTAATGTGCATACTCTTAATATGAGGTAAGATTGGGAAGAAAATGGCATTGGTCTTAAGTTAGGTACTATTTCAACATTTACCTCCAGTAGGAGTAAGAAAAGTAGGAAAACCACTTTTAGGATGACTGAGGTGCAATTCAAACTCATATGTTCTGCTCACAAGGCTGAATGCACCCCTTTCCAACCTAGGAGCAGAATTAAGTTTCTTGGCATAGCCAGGAATCAAATCCAGGACCTTAGGGGGCAGGAGTCTCAATGTAAACCCTAGGCCAGTAGAGGCGGCAGTTCCATATTCTTGGAGGTAAAATTGTTAATAGCTAAAATGCCTTCTGAATATAAACTAGCAAAAAATTGATTTTATCAATGCAGCCAATGGCCATTTATTTTATTTTCAGGACGGGTCAGGGAACGGATTTTGGAAAGAAATCGGCCATGGACCTATTGACAGGAAATGTCCAGGCATTTACTTGGTGGTGAAAATGGGAAACCACGAAAACCAATTTTAAGATGGCCGAGGTGGGATTTGAATCCACGCTCTCCCGATGCCAGTGAGGTACGAGGTAGCACGTTAGCACTCTCGGCCACCGCATAAAATTAAAACATAACATCAAAAAGTGGTGATCACATGGAACTGGGATTATACCGGCTCAATCTTCTGGGCATTTAATGAATGATTATAACCAAAAATAAACAAGATAAAGTGTTTTATTGCACATAAAAATTCTCAAATCACCACTGGTGACAAGTATGACCATCCCTTACTGCAATAAAGTCTCCTACTTGATCATGCATTCTGGTTTATCACTGGCCAATTGTCATAAATAGTTTGTTCGCAGTAGACTGAGCTATCAATCCCATTGCTTGCATGCTCCATTAGGTAGAGATCAGGTGACTGTCCTCGCCACAGAAATTGTGAACCATTTTGCTTAATCTGTAGTGTTGCACAAGCTGAATGTACTTGGGAATTATCTTGCTGAATGAGCACATCTCCCATCTCATCATACAAATGGGATTAGAACAGGGTGAATAATATCCCTAATGCACAATGTATATTCTCCTGTAAGTCCCACACACAAGTTGGACTCAATGATGCAGTTGGCTAAGAGTTGCCCTTCAAAACCAAAGATAGTGGGTTCAAACTCAGCTCAGTCCAATGGTATTTAAGGGTGTTTAAATGTGACACTCTTGTGTCAGTAGATTTACTGAAATGTTAAAGATCCCCTACAAGGGTAAAATTCCAACATACTGGCCACAGTGGTTAAACAAGATATTAAACCCATAACAATAACATTATTATTATTATTACATCACTACATACAAACTATTTAAGATATTACAACCCCTGCCATTACAGTATGCTAGAAGTAGCATTAGTGTGGCACAGATATGATTGAAGTTACCGTTTACCAGCTCCCATCCTACGAGGGGTTCACAGCTTGATGGACGTTGTAAGAAAACTATGGAACTTTCACCGAGTCCAGCATTTTTTGTATTAGTGTATCCGAAGTCTGAAGTGTCTCATTTTCTTGCCTTACACAGTCCTTCCCTTTTCTTTTCCTCATACCATAATTTTTCGAGGGGTAGGAACCATTTAACTTTCCTTTCTTCTACACAACTGTATATTAAGAGAAGCAGATGACCATGATAATCAGCTCTCCGACTCTTTCTCAGACAATCTTTGCATTATAGCTGACAGCTGATAAGTTATTATTATTCCTGGTCAGAAGCTACTTCCTTCACTGAAGACTACACATGGCCATTCCTCTCTCCAGTGAACCTATATAGGTGATGACGGATGAGTGGCAAACGTGCTTGATGCGGCCTGACTTCCAGAAGATTGGTTCCTTAGTTTAGGGGCTGCGACAATGTGGTCATGTAGTCCCGTGTACTTTGGGTGTGTGTAGAATCTGATAACCAGTGTTACTGTAATTGTGATGTCTGTATTAGTGTGTGTTATCTGTTTTTAATTCAAGTAAGGACTGCAGACATTGAATTTCAAGTAGTTCCTACTTTTACCACTAAACACCACCGTCAACAACTACAAGTTCAGAACTTGGCTACTAGACGCCACCGCAGTCACCTCCTGGCGACGAACGTAGGAACCCTAAGAGCGTTGTTTAACCTATAATTAATTTAGCTTCACACAGGTGTAATTAGTGGAAGGTTCTTTAACATGCCATAAATCTATGACATGGGACCGCCAGCTTTAGTTCCCCTCCGAAGGAAAGCATACTGAGGGATTTTTAACGATCTTAAAAAATCCGATGACTTCGGCCAGGCTTGAACCCGTTCCGGAAGATTACACACAGTTCATGTACACACAAGAGGTGCAGCAATGGTGTTGATGACTATTGCAATCACAGGTTTCTAGAGGCTCCTCTCACCCTGTGTACCTACCAGGGTCAACTCTTATTTGGCCGATAACCTAGATGTTAGGCCCCTTAAAACAACAATTATCATCATCATCAACTCTCATTCTCTTCCAATTTTTATGGTGTTAAAAAATTTGAGGCCTAGAGAAATTTTCACTTTCCCACTTTTCAAGGTCCTTCTCTTTCTTTTCTTTTCCCAATAACCTCAGTTTTCAAGGGGTCAGAACTCTTCCTATTTAACTTTCTGCACTGCAATTGTATGTTGATCGGGTGCAGATGACGTGAATGTTCCATCCCTTAAAACAACAACCACCACCACAACCAGACAGTTCTGATATAAAGACAATAGCCAATCATAGAATGTTGTATTCTACGAGTATTTAAAGATTTGCTTCTTCTTATTTGAAGACCCAACGGAAAGAACGGGGTAAGTCGATTTCTTTCGGAAATGAGTTTATGGCGCATTCTGGTGGCCAGCCATCGTCACTACAGATAAATTGAAATTAATTTCAAATAAAGCTGAATATCACCGAGATACAGAGGTTTTTATTTTTAGTGGAAACGGAAAATAAGTCCCATATCCTCTCACTTATTTCATAATTTAACTTTAGTTGTTATTTGTTTTACATGTACTTCCTTTATAAGAAATAAATTTGGCAAAAAAAAGATATATTGCTTACCCTCAATTGGGGTGTTTTAAGTATTTATTTTTAGTGTTGAAAGTTTAAATTCGCTCTCCTGAAAAAATCACAGAATGTGACTTACCCCGTTTTTCACATGGAGTCTTCATTTGTTCCCTTGACATTACATAAGCCACCTATTTTAATATTATGTCCACTCCCTTAGTTCGTTGTTGTTGATTCTCTAGGGGCTTTGTGACATTGTGATCATGTAAGCCCGTGCACTTGGGTGTGTGTAGAATTCCTCGTATCTCAGAACAATTTGGCACTTGAGCTTGTCTCGTAAGACACTCAGCGCTCTGCTTATGTCCACAACTAATCTCCTAGCTGTCAATCAGAAGTTCACTCAACACCAACAGCAACTCTCACTTTCTACATTTCTCATCAGTATTGTTTTTGTGTTTTATTCCTCTTTCTTTCTTTCTTCATAAAATTCTAAACATGGAGAACAATCTCTCGGGTTTGTCTTCTTTTTGGAGGAAACTTCAGGTGGCATAACTCACTTTCGGCATAAGCAATAGGGGTCTAAAGCACCCTCTTCCCGTCTCATCCATATGCTGAACTCCACTAGAGTATTAGCTGTCATGTGGCCCAGTGTATTTTGGGTCGGTGTGGAATTTGTCTCATAACTGGTGTTTTGTGATGGCTGTATTAGTGTGTGTTATCCGTGATTCAGGTAAGGATTTCAGACAATCAATTTTCAAGTAGTTCCTACTCTTGCTACCAATTGCTACCATCCACAACACCTAACTGCAAACTTGGCTACTAGATGCCACCGCAACTAGCACCTGGCGGCAAACGTTGGAACTAATATAGCTTTATCAAATCTAACCTACAAATTTTGGCTTCACACAAGTGTAGTTAGTGGAAGGTCTTTTACATGACATAAATCTCTGGCATGGGCCCGCCGGCTTTACTTCCCCTCCGAAGGAAGGCATACTAAGGGATTTTTAATGCTCTTAAAAAAAATAGCTAAAACTTTTATTTTGCCAATGTAAATGCCTACTATAAACACTTTGTTTTAATAAAGTTATTTTTTGATGCCCGAGGCAACAGAGGAAGCGTATACAGGTACAAGAATGAACATAATCCTATTTGCTGATGATGTTCTGATTTGGGGAGAGAATGAGAATGTGGTCCAAGAACAGCTGAATGTACTGAAGGAAAATATTGAGAAATGGGAAATGAAAATCAGTATAGAGAAAAGTAAGACAATGGTAATAACAAGAGGGAAGAAAGGGATTGTTAAAATTGGAGATGTAGATCTGGAAGTAGTAGAGCACTTCAAATATTAAGGAAGTGAATTGATGGAAAATGCAAGATTGTATATGGAGATCAACAAGAGAATACAATCTGGGAGGTTTTCTATCATCAGGTTCACAGTTTCGTTTTCACATACGACTGAAGGCTAAAGAAGTGATGTACAAGACCTATTACTTACCAATACTGACGTATGGAGCAGAAACTTAGCTGATGACGAGGAGAGATGAAAGTAGAATACAGGCAGCAGAAATGAAATTCCTGAGGAGTATGGTACGTATTACTAGGAGAGAGAGAGAAAAATGAAGACATTCGAAAGGAAGTGAACGTACAGAAGCTGAATGATAAGCTGGAGCAGAACAGATTGAGATGGTATGGACATGTGAAAAGAATGAATAATGAAAGAATTCCGTAACTAGTGATGGAGAGACAGGTGACTGGAAAGAGAGGACGAGGAAGACCTAGAGTACGGTGGATGGATTTCGTAAAGGACAGTGTGAGAGAACGAAACCTGGAGTAGAGTTCAGTGGTTGAGGAAGGATGGTGGACAGACAGAGTAAAGTGGAGGGGTGTCATATTTGCTCCGACCCGGCTTAGGCTGGAAAACGGAAATTAATGATGATGATGATGATGATACTTTACAACATCGTTTTACAGGACTGTATTTCTTTTTCCCACATAAATTACGATAGTCCGAGCTATCAATAGATCGAGGTGGTCGTGGTCCCGTTCACCTTAAACTATCGAGACTCTACTGTAATACTCTTCAGTCAGCAACTTGCTACTAGGAAGTCAATTATATTGGGTGGTTATTTTAAAATTTTTCTCTCCTGCCCCTTATCAGAGGACTTAGACAAGTGTGAGTATCCAGACATTGGGGTTGTAGTTAGAATGACCAAGTCTCAGCCAGGAATTTAAGTGAGAATTAGTCACAACAAATCTTGTATGTTGTCACTCTGGTAAATGTTCATGGAAAGGAAAATACAACTAAATCAGTGTATATAATACATAATGGATAATAAAAAATTACAAAATATAGATTACAATTTTGGAAGCTGGCATTCCTGCACCATATTTGTAGGCAGATTTAAAACTATTATTTTTGTTGTTCTTACAAAAATTTTAAAGCTCTTAACTACTCTGATCATAATTAATTGCTACCTGTATCTTAATACTAATACTTAATATTGCGACTTAATCAGTAAGTTTCTTTTTTTTGCATTGTCATTGTAAGTCAATATGTATCCACATCCTCATGGTTCATTTCATGTCAATGTATAGTGATTTAATAAGTTCTAAGCTGCAATGATCTCTTTGATCAGTCAATTTATTTACAGCTCAGCATTGATAAAATTATTTCAGGCATTTGAGCCTGGGATGCATAAATCAATGTTGGTTGGTTCTTAAGTTTAGGGGCTGCGACAACGCGGTCATGTAGCCCCGTGTACTTTGGGTGTGTGTAGAATCTGTCTGATAACCGGTATTAATTTTGATGACTGTATTAGTGTGTGTTATCTGTTTTTAATTTAAGTACAGACTGCAACTTAGAATTTTTCAAATAGTTCCTACTTTTGCCGCCAAGCGCCACCGTCAACGACTACTAGGCCAAGTTCAGAACTTAGCTACTAGACGCCACCGCAGTCGGCTCTTGGCAACGAACGTAGAAACCTAAGAGCGTTGTTTACATTCTTAACCTATCCAATTTAGCTTCACACAGGTGTAATTAGTGGAAGGTTCTTTAACATGCCATAAATCTATGACATGGGATCGCCGGCTTTACTTCCCCTACGAAGGAAGGTATACTGAGGGATTTTTAACGCTCTTAAAAAATCCGACGGCTCGGCCGGGTTTGAACCCGCTATCTTGGGCAGAGAAGCTCAGCATGCTACCGACTACACAACCGAAGCCGCCTTAAATCAATATATAATTTAAGTTTTGTGATTTTCATTATTAATGCAATACGGAGGAGATAGAAAAAGTACCTGTAATATGGGAGTTCCCATAAAATACTGAAGAATTGGTCACCCTAGTTGAAGTAGATCACTGAGACAAAACACATGAATAACAGATTACTTAAGAAAACAAGAAACAATTGTAGGGAGGGAACAGAAAGATACATTCTGCATGTGCTGTCTCACTGATCTATGACAGGGGCGTGGTGGCGCAGCGGTCAAGCTGTCGGCCTCTCACCACGGTGGACCGGGTTAAATTCCCAGTCAATGCATGTGAGATGTCCTGTGGTTCAGATTCCACATAAAAAGGAGGTCTCGTGGCTAATGATCGCGGGATTAACGGTCACGTAAAACTACAAACTTCCTTCCTTCATTGATCTACTACAACCTCCCTGCCTGGATACTCCCACATGTAAAGTTCTCCCCCCTCTTGTAAGACCTCTAAGTCTAGGCTAATTTATATATTCCTTTACCTCTGTTATGTTAGTTCCTCATTTCCCAAGATTTTTAAAATATCAAGTGGAAGTACATACTGTATTAATTAGTATATATAATTATTCAATTCTACCAAGTATTGTCAGTCATTACTATTAATAAAAATGGATGGAATCTCTAATACAACTTTAAATACCTTACTTTACATTACAGTTATTGTACTTACAGGCCATGGTGAAGTCCTTTTAAATTCTAACAGTGCTCTTTGTGCAACATTAGTATTAAAGAGCTGGTGTAGCATTTCAACAGCAGTGAACCTGCAATCAAGAAATAACACAAAATTTAAAAAATTGGAGTCATTACTTGGCCCAGGAATTTAGGACAAATGTTTCTGAAAATGTAGACGGATGCCAGTGTGCCGTCCCCAGTTTATTTAGAATGAATATGAAGCCATTCCAGCCTCCGTGGCTTAGGCGGCAGCACGCCGGCCTCTCACCGCTGGGTCCGTGGTTCAAATCCCGGTCACTCCATGTGAGATCTGTGCTGGACAAAACGGAGGCAGACAGGTTTTTCTCCGGGTACTCCGGTTTTCCCTGTCAAAATTTCATTCCAGCAACACTCTCCACTATCATTTCATTTCATCTGTCATTCATTTAATCATTGCCCCAGGAGTGCGTCAGGCCTCGGCAGCCGGCACAGTTCATATCCTCACCGCTAGATGGGGCCTTCATTCATTCCATTCCCTGACCCGGTCGGAGACTGGAAGCAGGCTGTGGATTTTCATTTTCATGAAGCCATTCCACCATAGCGGTCACATATATTGACAGAACACTTTTGGCACTTGTTTAGATGCTCTGGTCACAGGGGGTAATTCACTAGTTTAAGAGAGGCTGTGGTCTCAGACAGTGGCAAACCTAGAGGTGGCATGCATGCCCCTTCTGAGATTTCTCTCAGATTTTATAAAATTATTTTGAAACATAAAATATTTGGGCTAAAATGTGTGCATTTTAAATTTATATATTATTAACTGGACTAAGACAGGGGAGTGTGCTGTCACCTCTCTTGTTCATAATGGTGATGGATGAAATAGTAAAGGAAACAAAGGAAGCATATGAACATAAAGAAATGAAGTTACTGTTATTTGCAGATGATACTGTGGTCTGGGGAAGGAACACCGAAGAAGTGCAAAAACAACTAGATGCACTGAACGAAAATATTCAGAAGTATGGCCTGAAAATCAGTATAGAGAAAAGCAAGACCATGGTGATGACAAGAGGGGAAAGACAAGGAAAGGGCACTGTGAAAATTGGAAGTCAGAGTTTGGAAATTGTGGACACGTTCAAATACCTAGGAAGTGAATTGATGCAAACTGGTAGGTTGGACATGGAGATTGGCAGGAGGGTACAGCAGAGCAATGCATTCTATCAAAGTGTAAGAAAACTTGTTTGGGATAAGGAAGTACCAAGGAAAAGCAAGGAGGTAATGTATAAAGTGTATTATGTACCCATATTAACTTATGCAGCTGAGACTTGGACCCTGACAAGCAGGCAAGAGAGTAGAATCCAAGCCAGTGAAATTAAATTCCTAAGAAGTATGATAGGAAAGACAAGGAAAGACAGAGTGAGGAATGAAGATGTTAGGAAGGAAGTTGGGATGGGAAAACTAAATGAGAGAATTGAGAAGAATAAACTAAGGTGGTTTGGACATGTAAAGAGGATGGAGGAAAATAGAATACCAAGACAGATGCTGGAGGCGAAGTGCAAGGGTAAGAGACCAAGAGGAAGACCTAGAACAAGGTGGATGGATTCAGTGAAGAACGGCGTAAGAAAAAGAAATCTGGACTGGGACAAGATCGTGGAAGAAGAATGGTGGAAGGAAAGAGGAAAGTGGAGAAGTGCCATAAATACCCCGACCCGGCAGGAGCTGGATAAGGGGAAATGATGATGATGATGATGATATTATTAACTGTTTTGAATTAATTAAATTAATTTTCACATTAGAGTGAGTTTTCTGTCATATGGGAAAGTTGCAGAATATGGCAAACTTTGGCAGGACCAAGGAGAGATGGTTCAGGTAGTTAATTACGTCTTCCCAGCAGAAGAACCTGGTTTCACCCGGGTAGAAATACAAAACCATTCTATCATATATAACTTTATTCTACACTGTGTCATGTGACTTGTGCCATGTTTCTCTCTTTCGGTCTCTCGTTCAAAACGAGACACTAGATACCTGCTCCGTTGCATCATGATACCACCTTAGACCAGTCATGACAGTACTAAAGAATTGGTACCGTATCATACCTGGGTACACACATTTCGTAAGACAATCTCTATATACTGGGTGGTCGAAATAAAACCGGCCCGGAATTTCTGTTATGTTCATTTATTCATACCGTATTTATTACAATTGCCAGTTGTTACTGAACATCACAGTAAATGCTGGAAATGGTCACCTTTGATGTCGATGCAGCGCTGTGCTCGATTTATCAAACTGTGAAACACGCGTAGCAGCTCTGCCTGCGAGATAGCAGCAATAGCGTTATCAACGTTCTGCTGTAGCTCTTCCAGTGTTTGAGGATGATTTGCATACACCTGGCCCTTCAATTTGCTCCACAGGTATAAATCACAGGGAGAGAGAACGGGCGAACGAGGTGGCTAGGAGATTACACTGCCTCTGCTGATTCTCCTCTCCTCACCGAATACCTCATGTACCTGTGCAAAGGTTGCGAAGGCGGTGTGTGATGTTGCTCCGTCTTGCTGAAAATATGGCATACAGTCATTCATCTTCTGTGAGTTGATCCACAAATGGATTAAACAGATTATGGGCATACCGGGCCGCATTAACAGTTTGGTAAAAGAATCGTGTTACGATGCGGACACCAGACATTGCGCACCAAACACCAATATTGCGATTATGCGACGGCGCTTCAAAGTACTGATGAGGATTTTCGGATGCATAATGGCGCATGTTTTGTGAGTTCACATACCCTGACAGACTGAGCCAGACCTCATCGGACGAAATGAGAAACAGAGGATCCAAAAGACCTGCTTCCACTTCACTCAGGAACCACTGGCAGAACTCAACACGCGAAGGTTTGTATGGACGCTTTAACGCAAGCACAACAGTAAATTTTAAAGATACAGATGCAGGTCCTTTCTGATAATGGTTCGACACGACCATCTCTTTTCCCACTTGCACAGATAAACGGCATTGAGAGGTCGTCGGACTTTGTTCCAGACTTTCCTTTACTCGTGCAATGTTTTAAGGAGTTCGAACTCTTTTCGGATAGTTAGGGTGTTTACTCGCTACATTGCACGTTGCGTGCCATTTCGCCACTAAGTCCTGCAATGAACTCTCTGCTGGAGGTTTTGCCAAAACATGGCCAGTCTTAAACTCTTGCGAAAACAGTTCGGCACACGTGTACCACGAATTGTGTTTCACATAACACTCGACAATGAATATGCGCTGTTTTATCGTGAGCACCATTGTTGCATTCAACTGGTCACTAAACACGCCTGCTCCTCGCACTCACTCCAAAGTAATGACACAGTGAAGTACAGTACCAGGGACAGTGCAAGGACGGGATGCCCAAGCACAGGCATGAGACAGCAATGGCTTGTTGCAGGAAAATAAATAAATAAATTAATTAATTAATTACCGTACATAGATAAATAAATAAATAAATAAATAAATAAAAAATAAATGTTTTATTTTGCCTACCCTGTATATCACAGCATGTGTGGCTTGCCTAAATAGTCTATGGTAAGTGATGACTCTAAATGAAAGGGAATATCACCTCTTGGAGCAGACTTGCTGGTATTAGCTTAGGACCCTACATGATCCATGAGTAAGTGGCTATAGTAAGCTACACACAATTCTGAGTGTGTATGGTACACCTTTCTAGTTTGTTTAAGATAGCAAAATATCACAACTCAAATTACAAAACAAAACCTGTCAAGAAAAGAGACTATAGAAATTGTGACGTGTTTTTCGAGGGGTTTTTATGCCACTGGCATAAGTCAGTAGGAAGCCATTCTATATTTATTTACGTGGCAAATTGTTCAGCCAAGAGAGTTTTTCATGTTAATTTATTATTATAATTAATTTATTATAATTATTATTAAGATATTTTCGGAGCATTTTATAAAAATTATAAGCATACAGATAGGTTTTCTATGTCTTAGAAAACGCTATCAAGCAAAGTATTACGAACGACAATATCATAGAAAATTATATGATTACGGAATTTTACGGAGTTTCGTCAGTTAGGATATTATGAGAGACATGACTCACTGGAAATTCAGATACGGGCTGATTCTTGTCAAGAAGTATTACGCAAGCGGGGTTGCAGCGTCAAGAAAAGGCGGATAGTTGGAACGGAAATCGACTTCATCATCGCCGCGCCGAGTTTAATGACACGGAGGAGGGGAAGATCGCGTGGTGGGTCAGCCAATCAGTGGAGACCACGTAAGCTAGAAGTCGGGACTGGAGTGGGGATGCGGCGGGTGCATATATCGTTCAGCGCGCCGTGGAAGGAGAACAATCTGTGTAGAACTTGCCGAGTATGGTTCCACGCGGGAGTCGCTCCGATGTTCCGTGGAGTGGGGGACAATCTGTGAAAGACTTGACTAGTTCGGTTGCAAGTGTGTGTCGCTCCGATGTTCCGTGGAGTGGAGAACTATCTGTTTACAACTTAACCAGTGTGGTTATACGTGTTGGTTCCGAGGTTCGGACCATAAATCTTCAAATCTAGCAGTATATCATCAAACATCGACGAGATGACGACGTCCAGGAGACTGTGGGAAGCACACAGCATCATCCAGTACGAGGGAAATGCTTTGGCCATTTCCAGTGGTAAGCGCGAATGACGCAGAAATACGCAATCTCTCATTTCTCTTTGTTTTATATTTCATATTTCAGTAACTTCATAGCTTGGGAATAAGAGTAAAATCAATAATTTATCATATTCCGTTTTCACGTAATTTTCTATCGGTAATATTAAAATCGCAACGCTCCAATTTAAATTTTAAACTTATTATTATTATTAATTTTGCTATTCTTGTTTTATATAATAAATTCATTTCTTTTACAATGCAATCTTTGCTTTCAGTAGGTAGCATTAGATATAGACCAATTCCTTCTCCTGATACAATTGTTTGTTGGGTTAATGATCAAATCATACCACGATCTGAGAGAATTAGATTCTTGAAGGTGTTCTACCAGAGCTAGACGTTGTTAAATACAAATTTAGATTTCAACATTGCGTTGAGGTCTTGGCGCCCATTGAAACAACATAGCTTAGGCAAAGGTAAACAGTTACATTTATTACCCAACAGTTAGGGCCAGTCAAACTGCTACACTTGTCGCTACCAACGTGTGGGCTAGCAAAACGTTACAATTGTCGCTCAACGTGTGGGCTAGCAAAACGTTACAATTGGCATCAACGTGGAGCAAAGTGAAAACGTTACAAAATGTCCCATTCACATTTAACACCCTTCAATGCCATTGGACTGAGCTGGGATAGAACCTGGTATCTTGGATTCTAAAGGCCAATGCTAAACAAACTACTTATACATCCCAGCCAACTTGGAATACAGGCTATATTATTATGGGCCTAATAAGGATGACTGAATTTTAACATTAAAATTCACCATTTTAAACTACGAGGGGTGTTCAAATGAAAAGGTACGAAACGATACTGTGGGTACAATTTATTCGTTATTCAAAA
This sequence comes from Meconema thalassinum, assembly GCA_946902985.2. Classification (NCBI taxonomy): domain Eukaryota; kingdom Metazoa; phylum Arthropoda; class Insecta; order Orthoptera; family Tettigoniidae; genus Meconema; species Meconema thalassinum. The sequence goes on from OX336396.1 coordinate 172,083,645, forward strand.
GTTATCAGCACAGGCCTGTGCACAAGTGTCCCATTGCTTCACTAGCCGCAGGATTCCCTGTTCCCAGAAGTCTTGTAGTTGTGACAGGAGCCAATCCTGTACGATGTCCTTTAGTTTGTCTTCTGATTGGAAACGTTTTCCCTTGAGACGAACCATTAACAGTGACGTGTATTGTGCGACACTCCCTAGCCTACGCAAGTCCATCAAGAACAAACGGCTTGGACTGCTCACGAAGGGAGTGATTCTGCTCCATGATAACGCTCGCCCAGACGTCTCTAGTGTCACACAAGGTGTATTGGCCACGTTCAAGTGGGAGCAGCAAAAGCATCCACCCTACAGCCCGGACTTGTCACCCTGCGACTTCCATCTGTTTGGTCCGTTAAAAAAACTTCTCAAGGGAAAAAGTTTCCAACCTTTTCATTTGAATACCCCTCGCACATTTGACAATAAAAAATGTATCACTTTTCATATATTTTTTAAAATACTACCCCACCCCCTCCCTACAAAATAAGAAAGAATATTAAGGTATATACTGGTAGGAGCACATGACCTCGCTGTTCCACCCCTTAAAACTCCAATTACTAACTTTCTGCAACTGAACTAAATTCTATGGATTGTCAATGTGCCAACCCTTGTCTGTTCGACTTGAGATTATAGGAGATTTTCTGAGCATAAAACAATTACAAGACCTGGAAAAGATTAATCTAAATATTTAAAACAAGCACTGGGTATTGAACCCTTGCAAAGAAGCATATGAGACTCAATTTCGGGGATGTAACAGTCCATTTCGTAAAGTTGTTGTTAAGCGCTTCTTATAACATGCAGGGTAACATATAACAAAATAACATTCAGGAAAAAGTGAATACCAGGATTAAAACATATGAATTTAATAAACAAATCAACAAATTTACACTATTTACAGCAAACACAAGGACTCCCAAATGACACCCTCTTGAATTAATAAAAATTCCAAACTAGGCCTGATCTCAGGAGAGATCGTAAACATCTGGACCAAATGTCCCAAATTACTGCAATGACATGTGCGTGTGCGGCTTTCCTACATGCGGCACGATGTGTAAAATTTAATGCGAGATCCGTTACCATCCAGTAAACCTTCAGGGGACGAATCCGCATTGTCTTAGAGCTAGACAGACACGAGGAACCAACTAAACACTAATTAAACTAAATCCGACACTTCCTACACTGAATAAGACAAAATAATTTCCGCATGAAATTGGAATCAAAGAATTGCCGTAGCAATCCACACTAACGCCTAAAATTAGGACTTTTTAAATCAACCCAAGTAAATCAACACGTGACCAATCAAGAAAAATACACACATGGCCGCTTGCCATTTTTACATGAAAATACGAAATACACCCAACGGTGTCACAACAAACAACAATCTAACATATAAGCAAATGAAATGAGTCACAGAAATCACTAGGCTCAAAGCCAACATTTACATCACAAAACAAATTTCATTTCATACGATATGCGGTAATTCGTAACGGACATGGCAAACTCCCAATTTAATATTATGATCCGAAGATCATTGCAAGAACAGGTTTGCTACAGATAGCTTACAGGGGTCAGTCGGTCAGCTGGACTGCCTAAACAATGAATCACCAGACATAGACGGGCGCAAGGTGGAATCTGCACATCTGTCAACCCACGTGTAAACATACCTCGACCTGCCGTAGCAATGGCTCGAGTCTCGAAGAAGCGTGCTCCCAATAGCACATAATATACGTGTGTGTGTCAAATAAAAATATCTTAGCATTTAACAAGGAAATCCAAGAATCAGCACAGGACAAGGTAAAGTAGCCTCCAAGAGCGCTCCGCCTTTCCATAAAATACCATACAAATTTGAGGACAGTAGACACATTCTACCCCTCATCACGAAGAATCAAATACACACACCTTGACACAATACACACACCAGAATCACAAGTAAGGGTTTGACAGAAACCTGAAATAAAAGACATAAATATTTCCACCGACTTGCGTTCCCAGTCTAGTCCGTGACTGGAGAACCTGAAAAGGGATATAAAAAAAAAAAAAAAAATAGAACTAAGGTGTTCTACAGTGACATCTTAACGTGTTGCGCTCGGCAACCCTAGTATGAATAAAAACCTGTTCGTAAAACATCTAACAACTTTTACCCCCTTTTCCTACTAAAAATGAATTTGAATACAGCACCAATTATCGACCATGACGAACTCCGCATTCGCATGAATTAAATCCAAATGCTCGCGCTGTGCATACTAATAATGACTCATAAGAAAAATATACAATCACACAAAATTTTGGCCACGTGCCCACGTACATTTAAAAGAAAAGAGTGTCGGCGCACGAAATCTAAAATACACAAGAAAAACCATGAATAAAATTATTTACACGTTCCTGCGTCTAATCTAGCTACATATTGAATAAATCAATGGTTTGTACATCACCGTCCAGCTTGCAGAAAATCAACCTTCATCCCAGAGCATTTTCCCACGGGAAATTTACTCCGTCATCGTCGACATTCTGGTAGAGGCGTAGCACATCATCCCACCAATCGATCTTGCTGTAGACATCTTGGCGTGGCTTCTTAAAAAGAAATGTTCAAAATTAAAATTCTACCCTACTAAAATCGCTATGAGCTACTGACTTTCACACAAGAGTCCTGGGCGATTATTCCACGTCGAACTGGCCCTATCTAAGCATTTTCTTAATTCACACGCACATTTACATCACAAAATATAACACAAAAATATTACAGTCTAGTCAGCCACGCAGCTGGCATTTAAAAGTCTCTCAAATTACTTATGCTGAGTAGCGCTTATCTCAACTAGAGATCTCCCCTCCGCTTGGCATGAACTCTGCTCCCAAGAGCACAATAGAATGTTTCTCAAACTGGCGTGAACTAAGCCTTTCGGCGCCTGATCAAATTGTGTCCCAAACTACTCATCACCGATCAATTTATGAGAAACTGGCAGAATGGAGTGGAGTAGGGGCAATCTGAGAAAATAATCTGTAATTTTCAACTCACAGACTTGGGACTAGTATCAAACTTCTTCTTTTTATCTAAATGTCTCAATGCACTTATGCGGAATTCCATCCGATTGGCGGTTCTTCATACACGTGTTTTCAGCGTCTTTTTTATGGCACGCACCTCGCTGCGTGGTCCAGGCGCCCTCTCTTCTGATTCGCTGATTCAATCGGCTATCGATTGGAAATTCACCTCTGGCACGCCCATAATGACGCCAAATTGTATGCGCGTTCACTCAGAATTTGTCCTTGAACTTGGCTTAGCAGGTCGTCCCCAGAAATAACTATCACGCCACCTCTGTTGCAAGCGTTGTGACACACTACCTGCCTTTCGTTGTCCACTTCAACAGGCACTGCCTGGATATAATTAATAATAATAATAAAAATCATGAAGACTTATTGATCGACAAATCAATAAGGGTACATTTATCCGCAGCAAGGTTTTGAAATTCGAAGCAAGTGATTGATTTGGATTTTAAAAACATATCCACTGCAGTAAGATAACATCAGTTAAGTACCTCACTCGTTTGCCTGAGTGTGCATTCCACAGTCCCAATTAACGTGCGCACTTCTCGCTGCTGTGTTCCCCCTCTGAGATGTCATTCACCCGTCTCGCTAGACCTCCCCTCTCTCACTTACACAATTACAACTTCGGCCAGACCTGCCATCTTGTTTACAAACAAGAGCTCGCTCCTCCCAGGTACCACGTAGCCACTTGCATTTGAGTGTGGGCTCTCAAATTAATTTTTGCAATATGATTCTGCATTCCTTGTCCCGATTACTCATCAAATGGTTCCCTTCTGTAATATGGCTTGAGATTAGCACTATTGAAGACAGATTTAGCGCCAGTGCTCAATTCTTCCAGTCTATAAGCATTATTACCCAAATTTTTGATAATACGGAACGGGCCGACAAATTTTGCACAGAACTTGGCAAATACTTTGTTCTTAGGATCTGATATCGGTGGTCTCCGAACAAGCACTAGTGCCTGTTCCTGAAGTTCACGATGAAATTTCTTCCCTCTGTATCTCCTCAATCTTCGGTCCGCTTGGCTCCTCATATGTTCTCTGGTTCTCTGAATTCGCAACTCATGTGTTAACAACGGGTCCCTTGGGCATGGAATAATCTTATCCCAAGATCTTTCAGGCATCCTGTTGTGGTGTACAACTAGTGGGACTTGACCTGTCGACTCGTGCTTCGTAGTATTCATGCACATCTCAATATCTCCTACTCTGTCGACCCGCTTATTGTGATCATTAGGAATTATGACGCGGAAATATTTTGCAACACAGCGAATCGTTCTCTCGCTTGGATTTCCACAAGGGTGGCGAATGCTAGATAGAACATGTTTTATTCCTAAGTTCTCTAGACCTTGTCTAAAAACATTGCTTGTAAAATAAGTTCCATGGTCCGATAATATGAATTCCGGCTTCCCAAGCGTCGGAATGACTTTGTTCTGGATTCTGCTTAGGACTTGCTTTGATGTCGTCTTCTGGATTGGACATAATACCACCATCTTGGAAAATACATCGACACATACAAAAAGGTGTCGGCATCTTCGTTTTCCTTTCACTAGAGGACCGAAACAATCAATTGCGACAAGTTCGCACGGTTTCTGTGGTAATAAAGGTTAAGAAGCTGTTTCAGTATGTAATTATTGGGCTTAGTACGCTGACATGCGTCACAAGTCCTAATTACTTCAACAATGGTGTATCGCATCTTTGGCCAAGTAAAAGTTTCTCCTAGTGTTGCTTCAGTTTTATCAGTGCCGATATGTGTTAAGCTTTCATGGACATGCCACGTCAGTCCTCTCTGTAACGATGCTGGAACTAAAATTCGAAGTTTGGTGTGATCATCATCCACGAACTTGTGAAGAAGATTATTGAGGTAATGGAATTTTGCTTCCTTTGCTCGGGCTTCTCGATATTCAGGTGAATCTGGCTGTAGTTCCTTCTTGTAAAACTTGATCATCATCATCATCCACGGGTCCTTTTCTTGTTCCTTCTGAATTTCTTTCAACTTATCCAAAAATTCGCGAGCCTTAGGTGTTAATGCTAGGTGTTGTACATCTACTGCTGTCTCGTTCTCATCTTCAGGGTTCCTGATTAAAGCATCTGGTATGATGTTCATCCTTCCAGGGCAGTGTTCTATGGTGATATCGAACTGCTGTATATAAATGGACCAACGCGTAACTCTTTCGCTTGCCATCGTTGTTTTGAATAAGAAGGTCAGCGCATGGTGGTCAGTTCTGACAACAATGGAGTACCCGAAGACCATCTTCCGCCATTGTTGCAGCGCGTACAAAATTGCTAACAACTCAAGTTCTGTAACAGTGTAGTTTCACTCGTGCTTCCTAAGTTTACGACTAGTAAATGCCAAATATGATCGATTCTTGGGTTCATCCGCGTCCTCTTGGTAAAGCATCGCGCCTATCCCAATCAACGAAGCGTCTGCCTGAATCACAAATTTCCTCGCGAAGTCTGGCTATCCTAACTTCACACAATTCTCCAGTAGGTCTTTCGTGGCTCTAAAGGACCTGTCGCACTCCTCATTCCAGGACCATCGATTAGATTTCTTAAGCATCTCTTGCATCGGTGCTACTGTTTCCGTATACCCAGGACAATTCTCCTTAAAGAAACCTGTCACCCCGAAAAATGCTCTCACATGTTTCACTATCGTTGGTGTAGGGAATTTCTTAATTGCATCTATTTTCGCCGGATTTGGTCTCACGCCTTCGACATCAATTATATGACCCAAATACAAAATCTCGCTCTGGCAAAAGTGCGATTTCTTCAAATTAATTTTGAAATTCATGGTTCTCAAATTATCCAAAAGTTTGTTTAGATTTTCCAAATGTTCCTCTATTGTTTCTGATGCTATGAGTATATCATCAACATATCTTGTAGTAAAGCTTTAGACCTCTTCAGTTAGATTCCTGTCTAGTGCTCTTATCAACGCACATCCTGCTGTCTTTACACCAAAGGGCATACGAGACCAGATATAGCTTTGGTTATCAAATAAAAGTCCCGTCAGCAACTGGGATTTTCCTCAAGTTCCAGATGGTGGAAACTGTTCGCTAAATCGACGCTAGAATAGATCTTCTTTCCACGGAAGCTCTTCAATACATCCTTGATCCTTGGCACTTAGTCGTGCTAGACTAACAGTTTGCTATTTAAAACCCGTGCGTCTAGGCATAATCTGATTGATCCATTGGGTTTAGCCACAGCCAATATTGCATTTAAATATGGGGTTGCTGCTTTTCTAATCATTCCAGAATCTAATAGGTTAGTAATAATGTCCTTGACCTGAGCAAAATGTTTCTCTGGGATCGGGTACAATTTACTCTTAAATGGGGTCCAATCGGTGATTTGCATGGCATACTGAAAATTTAATACTTTTCCAGGGATCGTGTCGAAAACTCCCTTATGATGTCTCAACATCTTCTCTAATTTGCCTCTGTCAGGTTCCCCTAATATTGCCTCCTTAAGTCGCTCCTGAAGTAAAATTTCAAATTTGGACCCGCTAATTTCTTCCTCCGCAAAATGTATCCAAAGTTCCTGCGAAATATCTTGACCGTCAATTTCAATAACTGCTGTCTCGCTTCCTCGTCCCTCCGTCGAGTTCTTATCTTCAATCGCCTCATTAGTGCATTCTTCAATGACCCAAGTATTTGCCTCTCTCTCTTGTGGACTCTCTTCCATGTTCAGACCAACGTGACTCAACCCCTCAACTTGTTTAAAACTCACAGTGTTATTAAAGATCAATTATAGCGTGGAAATCACAAATGAAGTTGTCTCCCAGAATGACATTATAATTCATCCTTGGTATCACGATAAAAGTTTGTGAAAATGTGTGGTTTAATATCTCCAGATCTAAATATGCTTGGTGCTTGCAAACTATGGTCTTGTCAGGAATCACCCCTGGGACTTTCATTAATGGTACAGGCATAATTGGAATGGTTTGTTTATTTCCAATTTCTTTCAGTAATGCTTCCGTGACTAAACTCACTTGGCTACCCGTGTCGATAAGGCACCTCACTCTAAGACCTCCAATATGAGCATAAATAATTGGTAATTGTCTGATTACATTCTCTTGGTCCTTCACCACTTCCTCCAGGCAATCGTCCGGGAATGCTATCCACTCTTCAATATTCGCAACAATCAATTCCTCTCGTTCCCTGGTCTCCTCCGTTCTCAGGCTATCTGGTGTTGTTGTGATCAGGATTTTTTTTTATCCTGCGACCCATTTGTTGAGTTCCGCCGGTTGTCATCATGTCTCTCCTGCTGACGTAATAAACTTTCCGCTCCCGCATCCTGGTGATTATCTGGACTTTTTCTATTTGCCATCGCACGCCCCCACTTCTCTTTCTCTGTTTCCTCTTCTGCATTTAATTCATCCAGATATTTTTGCGACTCAGCGTAACGCTCGTTCCAATCATTACGGTAATCTCTCTGGTTTTCTTGCCGATAATTCCTCTGATTATTCCATCTACCGTCCCCGTTCCTCTGATATGGTCTACCCTGCCTTTGGTTTCCTCTCCAGTTAGTGTATTCTCACTGGTACGTCCTCTGATTATGATTGTTGTTCTGATTGTTGTAGTTATCACGGCGATTTTGGAAGTTCCTATTATTATTATTGTTGTATTGGTTTCGACCGTCGAATTCCTGCCATCTGGGCGTAAATTGTGTGCTAGTGGACTGTGTCTTCGTCTGATTGTTCTGACTTTGACCGTTTTGATGCCCCTGAACTATTTCTGCGGTATTCATGCATTCCATATTTCATCTCCCGGTCTGTGGACTAATCATACTCGTTTCGTCCAAGTGGCGGAGTATCTCCTCGGCCTGAACTGCGGTTTTGATATTTCCTGCCACTAAAAATTGCTGTATGTTCTTCGGAAGATGCTTGCCGATAGTTAATACCATGTTTTCCTCTGACGGCGGTTCGTCAAAATCACGAAATTTTACTAGCTGCTGACTAAAAAACTCAGAAAACCTTGTAGGGTGTGTACTATGGTATTTTCTGGTATATAATTCCATCCACAACCCCTGCTGCAGTGAAGGACTCCAAAACTTCCTCAAAAATGCTTCTTTAAACTGGGCCATGTCATTGAACGTATATTTGAAGCTTTGAAACCAGATTAAAATTGAGCCATCTAAAAACTTCTCCACTAAACGAAGCTGTTTTGCGGGACTGACGTGTTGGTCATTAAAATAATCATCCAGCTGGCGCAAGAATGCTTTTGGAATAGATCCTGAATTTTCCCTGAACTTGTCTGGTTTAAAATCATTTCCCCTAATGACTTGTATGGCTTGTGCAGGTGTCACACCAGGTTGTGGAGTTGACGTCTCCCCTCTGTAATTGTGGAATGTGTTGCAAGTTGTCTTTGGACTCTGATCTTGGCTCGTATCCCCAGCTAGCTTCGACCCCTCCGGACTTCCAATACTTCCGTGTTTCCCTACTGCATTTTCTGAAGAGAATAAAGTGGCATTCTCTAAAGATCTTATCACATTCTTAACGATGAGGTCCGCGTGTTCTTGAAACTTGGATTTCATACTTTCTTCCAGAGCCTGTATTCTAGAGTTATTCTCCCCTAGCCTCTTTAATATAGTCAGCCTATCCCCTTTAGTCTCATTCACCTGCTGTTCCCAATCTTTCCGGATTCTACTCTTCATATTGTTAATTTTGTCTTCGTTGTTCTCCTGATTCTTCGGAAGCTGTTCCCCTATTTGATCTTGTATCTGCTTCTGAGTATTAATTAATATTGTTCTCCTATCTCTTTCTGATTCTTAATTAACTGTTCTCCCATTTCTTCTCGTATTTGCCCTTGATTTTTACTTAACTGGTCTTCCAGGTTCTCGCGCAAGTGCATCCTTTCTTTCTCCGTTTGTATCTCCAGTTTGTCAAGTTCTTTTATCAATCCTAGCACATTGTTGTCGACTGAATTAATCTGCTCTTGTATGTTTATATTATTCGCCTCTATTTTGTTGAATTGCCCTTGTAATTCACCCTGCGTGCTTTTAATCCCTGCCGTATTGTTTACGCATGCTGTCTCGATTTGTTTCAGTTTGGCGGCTACCATTTCATCTAACTGTACTAGTTTGTCGTCAAATTTGGATTCTAGTTTCTTGATTTCGCCTAACTGTCTCGAATTATTCTCTGCCACCTCCCCCGCCAGTTTCTCTAGTTCTATTTTAGTACTTTGATTTATTTCAAGGGTTATCCTCTCTAACTGAACTGTTTGTAAAGTTGCCTGCTCCGATAACTTGTGGTTTAGTTCAAGTAACTGTTAATTATTATCATCACTCTGTTCACGTAATTGAGTAGATATGTTATTTAATTGTTTATCATTCTGTTCACGCAAATCGTGTATTTGATTGTCGCTATCCAATTTCTGGATTTGCAATTGGACCGTAATGTTACTGTTCACGTCCTGTAATTGTTTATCACTGTGTTCACGCAACTCGTGTAATTGTTTATCACTATGTTCACACAACTCGTGTAATTGTTTATCACTATGTTCACGTAACTCGAGTGATTGTTTATCACTATGTTAACGCAACTCGTGTGATTGTTTATCGCTCTGTTCACTCATCTCCTCCTTCATGCTTTTCAACTGTTCCTCCGTCTTTGCAGACATTTCTACAGACAACTGCGCAGACATTCGCTCCATCAACGCTTTAATCTCCTCGATGCTAGCCATCGCAAAACACACAAAATATACTCTGAGAAAATAGGGTCATGCAATGGGATTTCAGTCGTACACACACACATGTCTTGATATTTAATTATTACATTGATTCTAATTTAAATAAAGTTTCAGTAATCAAGCTCTTACTGAATAATGACTCTTATTTCCAAACAACAAAGTAACTCCCTTGTGATCTGCTTTTAAATTCCTAAATAACAGAATTTACGAAAAACACTATAATTAACCGAAGTTAATTAAATGCAAAGTAAGGCAACACCTTCCTGCTTTTGACTAAGTTCACTAAATATGCAATTTTTTCTAATTTTAAGCTGGGCGCCAGAACAAGTTATCATCAAACACAATATCAACTTCTAAACTTGTTCAACATTTCTAACTTTAAGAACTCAGTGATTTTACTGACACACATGGCGTTACAACTTCGCCTCAATTTACTGAATTTACTTTTGTCCTGCTAACCTGGCATCATTTCTCAGCGAAATAAGCATGAGGTCAACAAAACAACAACAACAAACCCCACTTGGGCAGCCATTTTTGATATATGAACCCTTGCAAAGAAGCATATGAGACTCAATTTCGGGGGTGTAACAGTCCATTTTGTAAAGCTGTTGTTAAGCGCTTCTTATAACATGCAGGGTAAGATATAACAAAATAACATGCAGGAAAAAGTGAATACCAGGATTAAAACATATGAATTTAATAAATAGATCAACAAATTTACACTGTTTACAGCAAACACAAGGACTCCCAAATGACACCCTCTTGAATTAATAAAAATGCCAAACTAGGCCTGATCTCAGGAGAGATCGTAAACATCTGGACCAAATGTCCCAAATTACTGCAATGACATGTGCGTGTGCGGCTTTCCTACATGTGGGACGATGTGTAAAATTTAATGCGAGATCCGTTACCATCCAGTAAACATTCAGGGGACGAATCCGCATTGTCTTAGAGCTAGACAGACACGAGGAACCAACTAAACACTAATTAAACTAAATCCGACACTTCCTACACTGAATAAGACAAAATAATTTCCGCATGAAATTGGAATCAAAGAATTGCCGTAGCAATCCACACTAACGCCTAAAATTAGGACTTTTTAAATCAACCCAAGTAAATCAACACGTGACCAATCAAGAAAAATACACACATGGCCGCTTGCCATTTTTACATGAAAATACGAAATACACCCAACGGTGTCACAACAAACAACAATCTAACATATAAGCAAATGAAATGAGTCACAGAAATCACTAGGCTCAAAGCCAACATTTACATCACAAAACAAATTTCATTTCATACGATATGCGGTAATTCGTAACGGACATGGCAAACTCCCAATTTAATATTATGATCCGAAGATCATTGCAAGAACAGGTTTGCTACAGATAGCTTACAGGGGTCAGTCGGTCAGCTGGACTGCCTAAACAATGAATCACCAGACATAGACGGGCACAAGGTGGAATCTGCACATCTGTCAACCCACGTGTAAACATACCTCGACCTGCCGTAGCAATGGCTCGAGTCTCGAAGAAGCGTGCTCCCAATAGCACATAATATACGTGTGTGTGTCAAATAAAAATATCTTAGCATTTCACAAGGAAATCCAAGAATCAGCACAGGACAAGGTAAAGTAGCCTCCAAGAGCGCTCCGCCTTTCCATAAAATACCATACAAATTTGAGGACAGTAGACACATTCTACCCCTCATCACGAAGAATCAAATACACACACCTTGACACAATACACACACCAGAATCACAAGTATGGGTTTGACAGAAACCTGAAATAAAAGACATAATTATTTCCACCGACTTGCGTTCCCAGTCTAGTCCGTGACTGGAGAACCTGAAAAGGGATATAAAAAAAATCAAAAAAATATAGAACTAAGGTGTTTTACAGTGACATCTTAACGTGTTGCGCTCGGCAACCCTAGTATGAATAAAAACCTGTTCGTAAAACATCTAACAACTTTTACCCCCTTTTCCCACTAAAAATGAATTTGAATACAGCACCAATTATCGACCATGACGAACTCCGCATTCGCATGAATTAAATCCAAATGCTCGCGCTGTGCATACTAATAATGACTCATAAGAAAAATATACAATCACACAAAATTTTGGCCACGTGCCCACGTACATTTAAAAGAAAAGAGTGTCGGCGCACGAAATCTAAAATACACAAGAAAAACCATGAATAAAATTATTTACACGTTCCCGCGTCTAATCTAGCTACATATTGAATAAATCAATAGTTTGTACATCACCGTCCAGCTTGCAGAAAATCAACCTTCACCCCAGAGCATTTTCCCACGGGAAATTTACTCCGTCATCGTCGACATTCTGGTAGAGGCGTAGCACATCATCCCACCAATCGATCTTGCTGTAGACATCTTGGCGTGGCTTCTAAAAAAGAAATGTTCAAAATTAAAATTCTATCCTACTAAAATCGCTATGAGCTACTGACTTTCACACAAGAGTCCTGGGTGATTATTCCACGTCGAACTGGCCCTATCTAAGCATTTGCTTAATTCACACGCACATTTACATCACAAAATATAACACAAAAATATTACAGTCTAGTCAGCCACGCAGCTGGCATTTAAAAGTCTCTCAAATTACTTATGCTGAGTAGCGCTTATCTCAACTAGAGATCTCCCCTCCGCTTGGCATGAACTCTGCTCCCAAGAGCACAATAGAATGTTTCTCAAACTGGCGTGAACTAAGCCTTTTGGAGCCTGATCAAATTGTGTCCCAAACTACTCATCACCGATCAATTTATGAGAAACTGGCAGAATGGAGTGGAGTAGGGGCAATCTGAGAAAATAATCTGTAATTTTCAACTCACAGACTTGGGACTAGTATCAAACTTCTTCTTTTTATCTAAATGTCTCAATGCACTTATGCGGAATTCCATCCGATTGGCGGTTCTTCATACACGTGTTTTCAGCGTCTTTTTTATGGCACGCACCTCGCTGCGTGGTCCAGGCGTCCTCTCTTCTGATTCGCTGATTCAATCGGCTATCGATTGGAAATTCACCTCTGGCACGCCCATAATGACGCCAAATTGTATGCGCGTTCACTCAGAATTTGTCCTTGAACTTGGCTTAGCAGGTCGTCCCCAGAAATAACTATCACGCCACCTCTGTTGCAAGCGTTGCGACACACTACCTGCCTTTCGTTGTCCACCTCAACAGGCACTGCCTGGATATAAGTAATAATAATAATAAAAATCAAGAAGACTTATTGATCGGCAAATCAATAAGGGTTCAGTATATTAAAGATGACAAGATCCCGACTCGTTTTTGAGCTTACGAGGGAAACTTTCTTGATTGAGCACCTCAGATACAATATTAACTCGTCAGCAGGAACTGCATACGATCAGCTGCTGCATAAGCTATGAGATATAAAAGGAACATTGGGAGGACTTCTACTCGACGGAGGCCATGACGGATCGGGAATGGATTGAAACAGGCTACAAAATGAGACATGTAATCACAAGACTGGCTGTCCATGGATTTCATTACAAGGTGTGTAGAAATAAAGTATTCCATGAGAAAAACACAACAAGTATGTGTAGACTGTGTGATCAAGTATGCAAAAGATACCATATTCGGAAGTGAAGTCGGGAATGTATTCCATCAGTGAGTTTATTAAAGATTAACATTATTATAAATGGGATTTATTTTTTTGTCGTGTGGCCTCCTGAGAGGCCAGTGCAAGTCTTTCTAATCGACGCCTTTGGCCAACCTACACGCCAGAATGAGAGATGGGATGAATGGATGAAAGTGGGCAAGGATGTGGAAGGAAGCGGCCGTGGCCTGTCAGAAGGTACTGTCCCAGCATTTGCCTGAAGTTGAAAATGGGGAAACCACGGGAAAACTATTTCAAGGATGGCCGATGGTGGGGCTAAAGCCCACGTCTACCGAGTCAGCAGAGAGCTTGGCCCCATAGCCTAACGCTGCGCTTTAGCGAGCGTAGCCACCACTGTCAATATAAATGGGATAAGTAATAATATGTTTTAAGTTGCCATCAGTGTCTAGATTCATTTTGTGATTTATGTCATGTCCACTCTATGTATAAAAACTATTATTTCACCAGGAACAACCAGGAGAAGAAGCCCTGAGAGAAGTTCTAATTCCATGCCCTCACAAGGATAGCATTTTCAAACAATGTGTTGCAATATGTGGTATACACCAGAGGTAAAATCCTGTAAGAGTTGAAAAGGAGGGGAATAGCTCAAAGTTTCGGAATAGATATTTTAATTAAGTAATAATAATAATAATAATAATAATAGAGCACACAATTTGTGCATTTATAAATGAGAATCACTTAAAGAGTTCATGCAGTAGTAAAATATTGGTCTCTTCGCTTATTGCACTCAACAAGATGATAGTGACAGAGTTTCTCATAAAATTCCCATACACAGGTTTCATTTGGAAGATGAATGTATTTTCTCTTGTAGATTTTATGATGGTATCTATGTACAGTCAACATGACACAGTAAATGCTGATCTGAAAAATCTCCACTTAAAACCACAAGATGCCCAAGATAGTGCAAAATGGCGAGCCAAGATCAGAACAGCGGACCCTGCACCAGCGGGAAAACTCTAAGAAGAAGATCTATGTACAATCGAAGAGGTCACAAAGTGATCTATTCATCATGCACTCTGAGGAATAGAACTCTAGGCAGATCTCCTTTCTGTTCTATTTCCTGCAGGAGCTTTTTCCAGCTATCTGTAGAAGGCAAGGTAAACTTAAGTCTCAGCATTTCAAGTAGGGAGGGTTCTCCCGCCATATCGTAGACAAATCCAGAGCATGTGCATCCAGATACACAGAAAGTTGCTTTTAGGAGGCACACCTTGACCTTTTCTAAGGTGTGAAGATCATCTTTAGTTAGCTTATCCCACACGATCTTGATTCCTTATGTAGAATAGGGATTATTTTGATGTGGAGTAGGGTCATGGCTGTCTTGAGTGGTAATCAATTCAATGACTTGATGTTGTATATTGCTTTTGTAGTTGCAGCTGCTCTTAGCCTTGTGTGTAGCCTTTCCTACAAATCATGAGTTCAGTCTTTCTTGCATTAACCTCCAGATTCGTTAGTTTTTGTCCAGACCTCCAGCGCATTCTTTGATGTCTTCTGACCCCACAACCATATCATCAGCATATAATAATTTCCCACCTTCTCTGTCTCTTCTCTTATTGTTTGAATGTCATAATATGTGGCGACATTAAGCAATAGAGGGCTCAGGTCACCCTGCAGAATGCCATTGATCTGTATGATCTCTTAAAAAATGTTAGATTGAGATTATGTAGTGTTGCTTCTTAGCATGCTGTGGACCAAAGTAATGAGTACTTTATTTTCATCCACTAGTGACTTGAGTTTCGAGGAGATGATGCTTCTCTTAGGTCCATCAAAAGCTTTCCTGAAGTCTATGAACACAGCATGAAACTTTCCCTGCGGAAGCCTGAGATTATTTTCTACTAGCAGTAGTGCCCAGCTTCACTTGGTAGAATGATCATAAAGTCTCAAAGTTTCCGTAAGCTCCCTGGTCTGATAACACTCGAAGCAATGAATGATAAATAATTAATCATCAAACCCAGTGACAATGTTCATGCCTAAATGACTCATAGCATAATGAAGGTGACAATAAGAAATTAACAACAAAAAGAGTCATTAAGGAAATCAACCAATACAATTGCTACAATGTGATAAATCATAGGGAAGTCTGTTCTAAGCGAAATGTCACACTATAAGCATGTGACAATATATCATATGGCTCTTTCACCACCAAATAAGTTTCCAATAACCTACTATTAATATGGCCCTCACACCCTTTTCACTTCTATCAGTCATGTCTCACATGCAATAAGTGTGCAGGGCTTACAGCTATGATGCCTAAAGTTGTAGCATGACTACATATCTAGAAAATCTACAACCATCCTGATGGAGGAGTAGCAGATACGTACTCACTTCCTCCTGATACTGGGTGTAATTGTCATATCCCTCGAGCCTCGCTACTGTCCAAAGTGTAGAATCCAAGGAAACGGGTGGTGTATCCCAATGGCATAGAGTCAGTTATGTCCGCAAGGTCCTAAAGAGTAACAGTTCAAAAATTTGGTAAAGGTAGGTGGAAGTGTTAAAAATCATGTAAGGAACAAACACACAAATATTCTGCTTCATATAATATTGATACAACTTGTTGATCAAACATACAGTACTTAAATCAATTCTATTGTGAAGTGTCATGCTAACTCAGTACGACCAGTAGATGTCAGGGTGTTCCGATATTTTTTGAATTACTCTAAGTCCCTATCATTCAATTAATCTGGGGCAAACCAACCAGTAGGCCCTGTAAAATAATCATCATTCTCATGATACAGTATTTGTCTTCAGTCAGAGTCGAGACTTGTCATTAGTGGACCCAGAAATCATGGTCTCTAATGCAATGACCTGACTCCATATACATAATTTAAATTATAAACTGGTAACAGGTAGGGTGGATGTCCCAGTTTATCCAAATTAATAATAATTATTATTAAGGATAAGTGTGCACAAAGTGCATTACAATAATTATTTACCAAATTCTGTAAGCGATGACAACCTTTTAGTACACACAAGAGCGTGGTAAGTATCGCATGACTTTTGACACAATTTACAAATGCACTCTGGTGTGGGCACATGGAACACCTCAGTCTTACAAATCCTGTGGTGAAAATCGTGCACCGCGAATCGGGTCACTGTGTGTCTCAACTCATAGGCAGTGCCCTTCCATTCTGTTGACGTCATGGCCGTCGTGGAGTAAAAACCAATTGGGATCTCCTTCTTTTTTGCAAGTAGTTCTTGTAGCAAATCGTTGTATTGTCTTGTGGATGGTAGTTGGTGAACCAGTCGGAGTTCTTCTATAAAGAAAAGTTCCCCCGCTAGTTCATTCACCAGTCTCGATGGGGTATATTTTGACAAACAAAGCAGTCTTTTTAAGAATAAGGCTTTCACTTTCGGTAAGTCTTTCAGGTTATTTTTGCTTAAATTAACCCATATTATATCCAATCCATACGTTGCAATTGGTGTAATTTTTGCTTTAAAGAGTCTCAGTGCCGATTGCAAAGACATATGCCTGAGATGACTAATGTCATTCATTGATCTGAGAGCACAGATCATTTTATCTTTGATGTGACGTGTAAATAATTTCCCTTGTATTTGCAAAGTAATTCCTAGATATTTGTAATGACTGGTTTGAAGCAAAGGTTCATCTCTGAGGTAAAGAATGTTATCTTTAGCAGTTCGTCCGCCCTTTCTGAATATCATTGCTACCGTTTTCTGAAGGTTTGTTTGATTTCAAAGATGTTTCTCAGTTACTTCAGCTGATTTTCCAAGCAGGCTTCAGTTTCAAGCACTTTATGTTGGCGTTAATTGAGGTGCAGCTGGTTTAATATTAATGTTGGTCTGGAAATTGAAACACACGTAAACTAACTGATTACATCTGAAATAACAGGAAATAATGGAACTGACAACTCAGATCTTCAATTTTAGAAATGCCCTCCATACAAATGACTTAAGAAAAGTAATAATACCTCCTGATCCCCACAATGGATGTCCATCTAGGTCATTTGTCCCTAATGTTAATGATGATAATAATGAAACTGGAAATGACTACTAACTACTGGCACATGTAACTTACCTCCTAATAAAAAAATGATGCCACAATGTCTTAAACGTACAGTACTTAGAAAGTTTACATTCCGCAATGAACATCCACTCATAGAACAGTGTGATGCCGCTGGCATTGCTAGCCATCAATATACTAATTTACTGATATCTCGCCAAGAGATGGCAGTCGGGTTTGAACTGCAGTTGTCTTCCCGCTCACTGCGTATCGCGCATTCCAAAAACATTAAGTTGGTCACTGTTTCCATTACTGTACCTGATACTGCCCCACTGTTCCAAGTAAACACAAAGGCTTAAAAGTATATCGACAATAAGATGGAAGGTAACAATACTCACACACGTGAAGCCCGATTACAAATTATCATGCCAGCCGATATATTTAGGTTTGGAATAGGCGGGCTGCGCATGCGTACTGCAAGACCCCCCTTACCCCGTCACAGCGTGTTGAACTGCCATCTCCTGGCGGGATGACATTAGATCTACATGTTTCCTGAACAGTAATGCTATTTTGCAAATACTGTATCTCAAAAACAGTTAGTTCGTGGCCTTAAAACATGGTTTTTGAGTCTCCTTGGGGCTTACCAAGTTCTGTTTCTACAATCGCCAGGCTTCCAATGGGCCTGGTGTGGTCCTTATACAACGTTATATCGCCCTTGTGCCAAAGGGCCTAAATCTAGGAAATGGAGAGGGCTGTCCAAATTCCAAGTATTCAGTGTTATCCGCTGGGTTATGACAGGTAAGTACGTACAATTTGGTTCAACTCGGAGAAACGGTGTAGAGTTGTACAAATAACAAACAGACAAATTTTCAGCTCTATAAGTAGATTGATACAACTTGTGATGAATAGTACCGTACATGTTGATCATACGTACTTGACATCAACTCTATTGCGAAATGTCATGCTAACTCAATATCAGATTTCAGAGTGTTCAGATATTTTTTAAATCACAGTGGGTCCATATCATTCTATTGACCTGAAGCAAACCAACCCTGTAAAATAATCATCATTCCCATGATATTTGTCTAGAGCAGGGGTTCTCAACCGGTGGGTCGCGACCCCCTGTGGGGTCACAGGATGTGTCGAGGGGGGTCGTGAGATACAGAGAAAAAGTAAAAAAATGAGTTATTGCTGTAGTTTTTATTAAAAGACGAATACACTCACATTGTATTAAACTTTAACATTTTTTTATTCTATTAATGAGAAACTTGAGCTTGTTTGGAATTAACCAGTTTTTGAATTAATGTTTATTAATATTAGTTACAAGTGATTTTTATGAATAAAACTTAACTATTATTGTTTTAACGTTAAAACTTGGGGAGTCGCAGTGTCTAGAGCCTTGGCTAGAGAAATGACATATTAAAATCAACTAGGGGACCTGTGCGAGAAATCTCGCATGTTACTGTTATGTGGGCTTCTATAAAAATGTCTATTTCTTTAAACGCACTTTTTAAACAAATTGTCGATATTTATGAAATCAGAGTGCAATTCGTCACTGTTGCGGGTAATTCTGTTTGAATATTCTTTTCAATGCACAATGGGTTATGTGCGCCCCATATGTACAGACTATCCGCCCGGCTCTAGTGTTATGCGGGTTGGCCCCGACACAGTACTGCCAGGGGCTATTATCTTGTTTATTTGTTTAAACACTCTTTTAAACAAATATATATATTTCCGTCGACTTTTCAAGAAGTGCAAGATTTTTCCTGTACTATTGAGACGATTTGGAAGATTTTAGCACAAAACACACCTTCTAACTCCTTCTGTTTCAGAAGCTTGAGTTTTTTGTCGGATGAATTTGGCGTGTTATATAATAGACTAGCGGACCCGTGCGAGAAATTTTGCATGTTCATAAGTCACACTTTCCCCTATAGGTATATAATAAGAGACATGAAATTATGGAGAAAGGTTGTTATGTCTTTATTTGAACCAAATGAGTATAGAACACTATTTATGTTTCAGCCGTCCCTAGGTCAAAATGCGAACTGAACAGCAATGATGTCGCGTATTTTCCTACAGCAATAGTATCTGCAAATCACACACTTCTTACAAAAATTGATATTTATGAAATTAGAATGCAATTCGTCACTGCTAATGTAATTTGTGTGCTGAGTCCATTGATTGACAGCATAGTCATAACACTCACCGGTTATTCGATATTTATGAAATTATACGATTTGAGTACCGGTACTCATTGCTTTAAATTACCGTTTCTGAAATCCATGCAAAATGATAATGGAAAGACCTCAGAATGTTAAAATGACATGAAACAGGCATCACAGGGTCAAAATGTGAAGTGGACAGCAATTATGGAGCGTATCTTCGTGCAGCAACAGTATCTGCAAGTCGCACACTTCGTACAGTTTTTTAAAAGTCATTTTTTAAAGAAATTATAGATATTTATGAAATTAGAGTGCAATGCGTCACTGGTAATGTATATTCTCTTTCATTTGAATGCTCATTTTTCATGATCGGTCGCTTGTGAGCACCGCAGGAGGGATCTATACTACTGAAATAATATATATGATGTTTCTAAATGTTCTGCCACTCTTTTCACTAAGAAACGTAAATTGACTCAAGTCCAGAACCTCACCTTTTTCGGTGAAGTGATAAGATGGCAGTCAGCAACCAAGTATCTGGGAACCACGTTAGACCACGGACTTACATTGGCACAGGAAGTAAAGCAGCACACCAACAGTGCAAAGGCGGTATTATCGCAGCTCTGACTAGATGACTTAAGCAAACTCTTGGCATATCGCACCCTTGTGCGACCAGTTATGGAGTATGCCTGTCCAGTGTGGGGCTACACACCACCCACAAACATCAATAAACTGCAGGCAATCCAGAACAAGGCGTTACGCACCATATCTCCCCAGGGCACATACGTAACGCTCAGCTTCACGCTGATTACCAGCTCCCTGAAATCAGCACCCGTATCAAGAAACAGTCTGCCTCACTTTATCTCAGAAACACACGCAACACCAAACCTCTAATTCACAGGTTGGGTGATTACCAAGCCACCGGGTGCCATTACAAACAGCCCTGGATTCTTATTAAATAACTTCTAGCTCCTTTAGCTCTTTGACAGAATAATCTTTCGCTCTTCTTAACAAGTTTATCCAAGTACTTACTTTTACTATTTTTTCACCTTAAGTATAATCCAAGTGTCTTTGAGCACTAGGCCACATCCTGGCCAATTAAGATAAATAAGATAATCACCCAACACCCCATAACCAATGCTGTCAGGTCAATACTGCTCTTAGTCTTCGGGCTTCATCGACTTTGCGTCAAGGGTTTTGGCTAGGTTCTGTTACTCCATCTCCAACATGGTGGCTTGCAGTTCAATGTAATCCGTCTGAGCCTTCTTTAAAATGTCTTTATACTTTCTCCTGAGTTGACTGTATATAACCACCCCGGCAAAAATATAATAAAGCAGCAGCTAAGGACAAGTTGGCAGTAAAGTGGCACATCTGAAAATTTTAATTCCGGTTGGCACAGCAATAATTATAGTAGCTGAAGTGAAGTAAGCAAGAGCATTCATATTCTCAACATTCAAAAAAAAATTTTTGACCAGCACTAAGCACACTACCAAAAATCGTAAAGTTTAGGTGGAATTAAGGAGGAAATAAGGTGGCAAATAAGGGAAAAACTTTTAAGGTCATATCTATCTGGGTAGTGTCATTACCAGTGATAATCAGTACCTTACAGAAGTCAAAAGAAGAATTGCTACGGCAAAGCAAGCACTTCAGAGCAGGAAAAATCTAATGTTAAATAAGCACATAGAAATTGAAACCAGGAAGAAATTTGTTAAAACCTTTGTTTGGAGTGTGCTAACTTACAGATGTGAGTCCTGGACTTTGGGAAAACAAGCACACTCAAGACTAGAAGCTGCTGAAATGTGATTCTAAAGAAAACTGACAAGGACGAGCTGGAGGGAAAAGAAGACTAATGAACAAATCTTGGACGACATTAAGGAGAAACGGACATTACTTTATTCATTAGAGCAGAGGAAATCTAAATTTCTTGGACATGTCTTACAGCATGACACCCTTCTCCAGATTGCCTCCAAAGGCAAGGTCCTAGGGAAGAAATGGAGAGGAAGACCGCATCTCTCATACCTTAGAAACAAATTCACTCAGCTGGGTTTTGCTTCCTACGTCAAGACGAAGAGAACTGCTGAAGATCGTGGACTGTGGCTGCAGCAACAAAGCTTAGCCTTTAGATAATGATGATGATGATGATGATCTAAGTGGTACCAAAGAGAAAATAAGGCAGAAAAGTATGATAAACTTCTTAGGTGGTATTTAAGTGGCATCCAAGTGGTGTAAGTAGAAATAAGGTGACATATTAGGAACAACTTCTAAGATGCTAACTAAGTGGCATCTACATGACATTCCGGGAAAATAAGGAGGAAAATTAAAAATAACTTCTACGGTAGTATCCAATGGGATCTAAGTGGTAAATCAAGTGGCAAATTAGGAACTACTAAGGTGGTATTTAAGTGGCATTTGAGTGGTACCAAGGAGAAATTTACATAGTAATGATAATAGGGTGATAAGGATGAAATGTCTTGTGAATGAGATTAAAGCACAATTAAACATATTGGCTGATTAAATATGTTTCCTTAAAAACATTATAGCCTATTCTCCAAGTCAAGCTACGTCAAAATTGATATCGAAGAGGAAAGTAAAGTAGAAGAAAATCCTTTGCAGATGGAATTAGATTAAATTGCTTGTATTCTGTGTCTAAAAGGAAATAAAAATAAAATCCAGATTTTCTTTTTCATAGGCTACCTGTATTGAACATGAGAAAACCTACCTTGGTAAAATTCTTCTTGACTCTGCACATGTAAAATGTGTTTATATTAAGGAATATTAACTAAAATCCTCCCCCTTTTATCTTTTAGTTCACATATTTCCAACCACATGAAAAACAATATTTATAATCTTCAGTGATTTAATAGTCACAAAGAAAGTCAAATGAACTAAATGAAATGGAATATTGTATATAAAACAGAAATAATTTAATCAATTACAACAAAATCAACTTTGGAACACTTTTGATTGAGTGTTATTATTTAAAAAATTTCTCAAGATTGACAATAGTGGAAGAAAAAAAATCCAGATCTTTAATTAATTCTTTATATTATTTTTATTTTATTATATTTTATTTTAGCCACACAGAATACAAGCTATTTAAACTTAACTCATCAGCAAAAAATTTCCCTCAACACGTTTCACTTCAATATCAATGTTGCAATAGCTTGTTTTGGAAGAATATAATGTTTCAAGGAAACAAAGATTTTTATCAGCTAGGAATATTTTAAAATGTATTTTCAGGTACTGTACACACCTCCAGCTTTCTGTGCTAATGGTCTTAATGATTAACCCCACAGAAGCTGGAAGTACCCACAAGCCCCGGTAACCATTGGCCATCAGATGCCACTATATTGTGGAACAGATTGAACAGATTCACAAAATGTAGAGTGGAAATACTTACAAAAGGTAATTTAGATGGAAAATAATCACAAAAGCAATTTAGATTAAAAAAGATGCACAAAATGTAGTTTAGTTTCAAAATACTCACAAAATGCAATTTAGATTAAAAATACTTACAAAAGGCAATTGAAATTGAAAATACACAATTCAATTTAAATTGAAAATACTTACAAAATGTTATTTAAATTCAAAATACTTACAAAATGTCAGCCCGCAATTCAAAATACTTACAAAATGCAATTTAGTTTGAAAATACTTACAAAATGCAATTTAGATTGAAAATACTCACAAACTGCAATGTAGATTGAAAATACTCACTAAAGGTAATTTGGATGGAAAAAGACTTACAAAATGTAATTTAGATACACGGGGAGCCAATTCACAAAACAGTGCGGGAATCTTAAAGAGAAAAGGAAATATAATGAAAAGACAAAGAAGTCTGATCCCTCGAACAATGAGGGAGAGAAGGGCCAACTAAGGCGGGAAAGGAAGAGACTCCCTAGGCCTCGGATACCCTAAAATCATCGGGGTCCGAAAAGAACAAGAGTTGACCAAGAGAGGTTGACAGGAAAGAAGACGGTGAGGAGCCCGGCACAAGTAAGTGGAAGCAATGCCGGACTCAGCTGGGGTCCCCTGGTCACCAACCCACGTCCCACTCGATGTGAGCCTCTGGTGGAGGAGGGGACATGCTGATGAGCCAGCTTGGTGTTCCTAGGCGAACCCTCACACAAGACACGGCATAAACCTAGAAAAATTGCTGTTTTCAATTCACGGGCCTTCACGGCCTCTTTTACTATGAGTTTGTTTACCATTAAATTTGACTCCTTTGGCTTTTTTCTTTTACTGTTCGAATTGCATATTCTGAATATATTAAACAGAAATGGTGATAAGGGACAGCCTTATCGCACTCCTCTTCTTATTCTTGCTTCTATTTTTGTTCCATTGATGTTTATTTCTGTGCTTTGGTCTTAATACAGGATAAAAAGCAAACATCTGTCCTTCCAATCAAGACCCAACGTTCTCAGAGTTTGAAATAATAACTTCCAGTCAACCTTGTCGAATACTTTTTCTAAGCTACATAAGTTTTCCTGTTAACTTCTAATCTTCTTTCCAGTAATTGACGCAGAGCTAGAATTGCTTCTCTAGTACCCTTACCTGCTCTGAAATCATATTGGTCGTCATCTAAATTCTGTTCTATTTTGCTTCTGATTCAGCCTTTAAGTATTGTCAGTAGGATCTTAGAAGCATGGGATAGAATGGCGATTGTTCTGTAATCTGAGCAGTGGCAGTGTTATTGTCCGACTGTTTATGACATCTGGTGATAGGATTCCCTCTTCATAGAAGTTTGTAATGATATCAAACAATCGCTCTTTCATGATATCTCCACAAATATTTAGGAGCTCAGCTGAAATGTTATCAACACTTACAGCTTTTTAATCTTTTAATAAGTGCAGTGCTCTGTTGAACTCACTTTTTGTAATTGGTGGGCCTTTGTCGTCTACCTCAATCTGGCCCTCATCTTCCACATAATCCTGAATGTTTTCCATTTGCTGGCCCTCATATACATACTCAATATATTGCTTCCAGTGGTCACCTACCTCCTCATTTTCAAAAAGAAGCTGTCCTGTTTTTTTTTTTAAACCACATTGTTCGTGGTGACTTTCTTGTACTACATGGATTTAATTTTAAAATATGCTTTATCAGATTTCCCTGATTTTAAATCTTTTTCGATGTCCTCACCAATTTTTTTCAACCAGTTGTCTTTTGCTAAGCGACACTTTTGCGTTATTGAATTTTTTAATGCTCTATATTGTTCCAAATCCATACTTCACATTTTGTTCCTCTGTTCACTGAGATCTAAAATTTCTTGTGCCATCCAAGGCTTCTTTGTGTCCAATTTTCTTTCACTCAGGATTTCTGTGGTGGCTGTCATTAAGCTGTTCTTGAAATTATCCCATCCAAAGCTTTCAGTGCTCAGTTGTTTAGTTTTATCTGTGAATTTTGATGCCAAAGCTGCAATGTGTAATTTATTCAAACACTATTTCTTAGAACTGGATATTCAGGGTGTCGAGCGATAACCTGTTTTTAAATTCCCGTATATTTCCCATATAACCCGTACAAAAATCCAGCAAATTCCCATATATTTTAGAACTCTCTAAGACTAGAGTTCCCATACCGAATGGCTGAAAAATGAATCTTAAAGTGCAAATCAAGTTTTTCTAGCGTAAGTATAACTGCATGTTTGGAGATACTTCCACAGCCCAGGGCTGATGGTGGGATTTAGGCCTACTGTCGGGGAAGAAAGTATAGACGTCAATAAAAACGTTACCCGTAGTCCTACATCAAAACAAGCAACACCAAACTTCTCCTTATTTTATTCTTCTTTTAGCAATGTATAGTATTGTAACTTGTTAAAATTTTATAGCAGATTGAACAAAAAAAGTCCTGTTTTTCTTACAAAGTTTAACGCACTCACTTAGAAAGATCATTACATTAGAAGTATTAATGAGATCGTAATTTAATATGTCTTGAAGGTACTTATTGTTAACGTGTCTACGGAGTTTTAACCCGCCATCGGTAGTGTTGTCCTCACTTACGCGAGAGGTAGCGTGTATAGGCGCTCCCTAACATCACCTTGGTATATGATTTAGTGCTTATACGGGCTCTTCTTGGCAGTTTGAACAAATTATACTAGTCTTTCGTTATTTAGTATATATCTAGGTAAGTATATACTTACATATTTGTATATATCCACAATAGTTTATTACCTAAAAATTAACTACTACAATTTTGACTCCTACATTATTTTCGTTCTTTTAGAAGGTAAGTTGATTATGATTTTGTTTTATTAGACTCGTTTTATGTTACCCCTTTATGTATACATAAATCTACATAAACATTACTGAATATTATGAAAAGGAACAAAACACCCTGGCATTACATTGCTAAACAACAAATTTGATCATGATTTGTAAACCACATTATTTTCTATCATTGTCCTGTTCACTCATTTCTTTCAGCTTCTTGTGAATAACATTCACTGCATACTACTTTTGTTAGTCCAATGTCCTCTTTGCATATTGAGCGTCTGCACACATCAGAGCGAGATGACGTAAATCGTTTTCTTTTTGGACTGGGCAGTAAGCACATCTTGGATTCTGCCCGGGAATGTCTGAAAAAATATTCAAGTACATTATTTTCTTTGGTAATTATAAACAAGTTTTACATAGTGTTCAATTAGATTTAAAAAAAATTAAGGAGTGTAAACTTTTTAGCAATAATTACCTGGGGTTGCCGGTGGTGCATTTCGGACGGTAAGTTCTTGGCCAAGGATATTTTTTATGGAATTTCTGAGATCAATGGACAGAACATCGTCTGAAGCACGTCTCAACACATGTGGCTTTACGAGTTCCAGGGCAAGATTGGTAATGAATTTTCTTCGTGGAATCGAATCTCCTGTAGTTGAGAAATAAATAATTTGGGCATTGACAGTAGGCAAACCCAAAAGACCACAGAAGACTGCTAAAGGCCATCTATTGTTGACCCATTTCACTCTGTAGTCTTTCTTCTTCCTGTCAACAACATCAACTCCTCCTTTCGTCAAGTTGTAAAACGTAATTACCTCTGGCTTGTTGACAACTCCGGTTGCAGGGTCGATGTCGTCATCAGAATGTAAAGTGGACAGCATAAGAACATTTTTATTCCTCTTGGGAACATATGAAACTAATAGCGTTTATTAGGTAATTTGCCGAATCCAAACATTCTACTTCCAAAGGGGTCTGTTCTTGACATTCAGAAAGTCTGGTGGCAATTGAAGTTTGTTTTTCTTATAGTGCCAACTATTGACATTCTATGGTGAGTAAAAAGGTCATTGGCAAGTGGAACAGATGTATAGTAGTTGTCCATAGTGATGTTCCTTCCTGAGTTGTCAATTGGTTGAATTAGTCTCTTCACAACAGCGGTTGCAGAATTGTCTGTAGCGTAATGGCTTCCAGCTGGTTGTTTACCAGGATACATTCCCATATTTACAGTAAAAAAAGGTCCTGGCATCAACCTAGGCATAAATTTTAATTCCATATTTGTCTGGTTTATTAATAATATACTGACGGAATTTACATCTTCCTCGGAAGCCTTCAAGCCTTCAATCGTCACGTATTCCCAAGGTGTATAGCTTGAAATACAACTGCTGACGAAACTATCAAATATTTGTCTAATAGGGGCCAGGTTGTCAATTATCGTACGAGCATTTCGAGTAAGTTTGTCATCAAACCGAATAGCTCTGTACAACTGGTGAAATTTTCTTTCGCTCATGACTCCTCTAAAATACTCGGGAGCTGTACCATTAGTTTTTCACATTTCTGATGTATTTAGATGATTCCCTTTCTTCACACCCAACATATATAAAACACCAAAAAAGGCTAATAGTTCCTCAACATTGGTTTGTGGACAGTCCTTTTCACCATTTTTATAAGAAGTGGCCATTTCAGAAAGCTGGATATTTGTAAATGAAACAATACCATTGATTGTTTGATTAGAAAAGAAAACCTTCCAACAAACTACAACAGTTTTGCAATGTTTTGCACTACCTTTCACACCTGGTAATTTAGTAACTATATTTTGCCTTAGAGTTTTTCCTTTCTTATTTGTTTGTTTGTGTATGTGCCATTTGGTATATACAGTATATCCTTTCCAAGGTATATAAGTCCAGAGGGCTGCGCGTAATGGCTGTAGCGGAAGGACGTTTCAAGAATTTCCGTTGTCTTGATGGCTGCATGTGGTTCTTT
Source organism: Meconema thalassinum (assembly GCA_946902985.2). Lineage (NCBI taxonomy): Eukaryota > Metazoa > Arthropoda > Insecta > Orthoptera > Tettigoniidae > Meconema > Meconema thalassinum. Next base: position 172,111,339 of record OX336396.1, read on the forward strand.
TGGATGCAAAAATCCCAGGTGACTGCGTTGTAGATGTGGAGGGAATAGGCTGAACAATTTGGATGTCAGTTAGTTCTGTAGCAATATCACTATCTCAATCGTTGGATTGCTCAGTATCAGTTTGATGCATGGAATGTTCACTAGGAGCATCACTTCGACAGTCAGAAGCACAGCCTTGGTTGTCATCATCATCATCATCTTGCACAGTTTCCAGCCACTGGCTGGGTCTGTTTAGAACACAAGCCTCTCCAACGTCTTCTGTCTTCCTACCATCTCTCAGCCTCCACCCTTGTCCAGTCTTCTCCTCTCTTCTTCACGCTTTCTTCCACCCCCTTCAGCCACCTGTCTCTCGGTCTCTTTCCTTCCCACTTCGTCTCGTGTACTCTCCAGGGTATCCTCTTCTCCTCCATTCGTTTTACATGTCCATACCATCTAAGTCTAGATTTCTCTATACCATCCTGTAATGGTTCCTCCTTCATTAATTCTCTGGTCCTCTCATTTCTTATTCTGTCCATCTTTGTAGCTCCAATACTGCTTCTCAAGAACCTCATCTCACTGGCCTGTATTTTGCTCTTCTCCCTTCCTTTCATAACCCAGGTCTCCGAGGCATACGTCAGGATAGGGACATAGTACGTCCGATATATGATCTTTTTGCTGTTCTGAGGGACATCCTTGCTCCATAACATGCTTCTCACACTCCTCCGAAATGCTTCTGCCTGCCTCCCCCACTCATTTATTTCTCTATCGTTTCTTCCATTATCTTGTATCAGGCTTCCCAGACACTTGAAACTCTCCACTTTCTTCAGCTGTTCCCCACCAATTGTTATTCCCGTTGTGGTTCTTTCCTTCTTCCTTGTTGTGATCACCATCTCACTCTTATTTATGCTAAATTTCATCCCATATCCTTGTATTATTCCTTCCCACACGTCCAACTGTTCCTGTACCTCCTCCTCCTTGTTTCCCCAAATCATCAAATCATCTGCTTTCATCTTTCCTTCCCCAATTACTTGTGCCACTCGAGTCATTATGTCATCCATCACAACAATGAAAAGTAACGGTGAAAGTGCACTTCCTTGTTTCAGGCCGTTTCTCTGTTCCAACCAGTCTGATGTCTCTCCTCCGACTTTCACACAGCTCACGCTTCCCTTGTACATCTCCTTTATCCTCTTTATAGTCCATTTCTCTACTCTACTTGGTTGTCAACATCTGTAAATATGTCGTCCTCTTCTTCAATCCAGCTCAAAAGAACAGATTCACTAGGCCTATTGGCCATTATATCATCACTGTGACACTTCTCACTAAAATATTACACCAGCACGGAACGCACAAAAACTGTAAAGCCAAAGGTATCGAAGCTAGAAGCCACCTAACAATGCCTGTGGCGCGACCGGTATCGTAGCGAGGCGCGGACTAACACGCCTGGCACAACGCACTTCCCCCCTTTCCACACGTGACGTGTTCGTGAATCAAAAGTTTCAGTCTTAAACCAAAAAACTTTTCTTAATAAGGAATGTTTTTGTTAGGAGCAACCTAACAACGATACCGATGGCGGGTTAATGTGATCTTACCGTTCTGAAAATAGTTGTTGTTAATTTTGTAAACCAACTTTTTCTCGGGCTTGGGTGGGCGTAGCAGTATGAAATATGTCTTGTTATGAGGCTCATAACAATCCAAGGCTAAACGAAAGACTATGTTTTATCTACACATGATTGGTGATTTTATATGGATTGATATTTAATCGGATCATTGTTGCGACGAGGGTACTATAGTGGGCAGGCAATGTTGCCAGTTAAACTCTCACCCGCCTTTATTCTCCGTTGAGTCAAGCAGCAAGCACTGTGCGTTATCCATTGTTTGGACATACGTTCAAAATGCCAGCCAAACCGCAGTTAACGGGGAGAGAAATTGTCATGATTATAAGTGCAATATGTTTGTTTCCTTCTAAAAGCGAGAGAGAAGGAGATAATGATAAGAGGTATCTGGTTTACCAGAAAGGGTCAATGTTTATTGGAAGGTCGATAGAGACAGCAGAGAGATGTGCCGCTTCTATGAAAGAAAATTAACAGAATGCTGGATGTGGACCGAGCAAGAAGTGGTGTATGAAGACGGGACGCCCCAAAGATAAAGCTTGACGACTTAGGAGGAGTATACAAGAGTTCTATCCTAAAGAGATGCTCCCTACAATAAAAAATCTCCATTTGAAACTTATTGAGACCGTGACTAATTTTCCAGGAATGTCAAGAGGAACTCTTTCAAAAATCGTCAACAAGTCAGTAACACCCGAGCTATGGAACAAAATGCATCGGACACACCAATAAAATAGAGAAACCTTACTAGGAAGAGAATGGGCAAACAGATGACGGCCCCATTTGTGTTACCCGTTTGTTAGAAACTTCAATGTCAGTTCATCCTACTTATCGGACAGTGATTTTTCAGACGGTTAATAAACCAGCAGTCTAATTATGAAGCCTAACAAATAGGGGGATAAGCAAGGAACTGAGAGACATGATAAATGCAATGTGCATGGATTGCTACAGTAGTGTGAAGACTAGAGTCGGGACATCGGAATGGTTTAAAATTGACACTGGAATAAAGCAAGGAAGTGTGTTGTCACCCTTATTGTTCTTCATGGTGATGGATAACATCATGAAGGCAGCAATGAAAGACTATAGTAGGGCAAAGATGAAGATGATGTTGTTTGCAGACGATGTTGTGATCTGGGGCGAGGATGAGATGGAGGTACAAGACCAGTTAGACGTAATAAATGAAAAGATTGAGCAATGGCGATTGAAGATAAATGTGGAGAAGAGTAAAACAGTGGTGATGAGTAGAGGGAGAAAGAAGGAAAAGGAATAATCAAAGTCGGAGATAAGGATTTGGAAGTGGTGAAACACTTCAAATACTTGGGAAGTGAACTGACTGAAGATGGAAGGCTAGATTTGGAAATTAGCAGAAGAGTACAACTCGGGAGTGCTTTCTACCAACAGGTACGGGGACTAGTATGGAACAAGGATATCCCAATTAAGGCTTAATAAGTTATGTACAAAGCATATTATGTTCCTATAATGACATATGCAGTGGAAACTTGGACAATGACTAAGAGGGATGAGAGCAGAGTACAGGCAGCTGAGATGAGATTCCCGAGAAGTATGGTCCAGAAAACGAGGAGAGACAGAGTGAGAAATGAAGATATATGGAAAGAACTGGCAGTACAGAAGCTAAATGACAAACTGGAGCAAAACAGATTGAGTTGGTTTGGACACGTCAAACGGATGAATGAAGTAAGGCTACTAAGACGAGCAGACAGATGACAGGGAAGAGAGGATGAGGAAGACCAAGAATGCGTTGGATGGACGCGGTGAAGAATAGCATTAGAAAACGGAACCTGGATTGGAACACCGTGTCGGAAGAGGAATGGTGGAACGACAGAACAAAGTGGAGAGGAACCATATTCATCCCCACCCAAGCCCAAGAAAAAGTTGGTTTACAAATTTAACAACAACTATTTTCAGGACCGTAAGATCACATTAAAACTCTGTATACACGTTAACAATAAGTTTCTTCAATTAATTTGATTAATACTTTTAATGTAATGATCTTTCAAAGTGAGCGCTACGTTACATTTTGTAAAAACAAAAATGCACTTTTTTTGTTCAAACAGCTATAAAATGTTAACGAGGTACAATACAAATGTTTACACTCGAGTATCTACACTTACTTCCGCGACAGTAGTCCGTAGCGTGAGCAATGCGCGTGCACGCGAGTGAACTCACTCGCAGATGGGATGAGATGCTACAAACACAAATAAAATACCGTCTACCTGAGGAGAGCTGAGATGAATGACTGTTTTACTGAGGAGAGTTGAGAGAGTAGAGAATAGGAGTTTCACATAATAAATATTTACGGGAAGTGACCGAATTGTATGGTAACAGTAAAGGAGACCGGAGTAAGGTGATACAATTTTCTACACTAATGAAAACAGTCAAACTGCCCTTTGTAATAATGAATAATAATTTTGGGGTCATGGAATAATAGATGTTACCCACTTTCCCTTTTTAAATCACAACTTGTATAGTAAAATTGGAGGTGTTTCCGCCATTACACTCGTAAATTATGGGACAAATACATTATTGCTAACCCCGTGCATTCAGTACTGACAGCCTTCCTGGCACTAGCCTTGCCCCGCTTTTCCTCTACCTGACCCACGGTCGTCACATAACAAGGCCCTACGTCTAACAGCCACGCAGCAACAATTCTTAGCATGGTTCTCACCTACACCCTGTATTTCGAAGGAAAGAACGTGAAGGATATGGCGGGAGCTTGGAACTGCTGCGCTGTGTTGCCAAGTTTTTAGTGTTGTAAATCAACTGAATCGAATAATACACAGCGCTACACTTCAGACATTATTTCTGTACAAATGATACGTAATATATTTTAAAAGTCGATCCTGAGTCAAAGCCGAGGACATTCAAACAAAGAAATACGGTACTTAGATGAATAAATAATTTACACACCGAAGCTATGACACCTTTATCATCGGTATTCAATTCAATAAATACGACAAGGAGGGCAAACACTCTACAGCTAATGAATATAAAAACACTCACCATGCAATGAATCTACTTTAACATGAAACAAGAGTCTGGGTGGAGGTCATTCACAGCTTACAGTACAGTAGTTGACAGATAACATCATGCACACTCAATTAATTGCGACTCTCTACGGTTAATATTAGCTATCGTGATAATACAAAAGTCAAGTTAAGGTAAAGAAATACACTAGTGTCCAAAAGTTAAGCATAAGTTACGAATAAGCAGGGCAACTAGACCGCAAATCGCACGACATAAGCACCTACCAACCTTACGTGTTCGCTCTGTATAGGAAAGGAGTATTCCCTGCATTGACTAGCGGCGTAACCACAAGGTAAACACAGCCAGTGCCTGCGCCCCATATTCCCTCAATCGCGTTTGCCCTGTTATCGTGTGCGGAGTGTAGCCTAGTGGTGAACGTGACAACATAATGGCACGACGACGCCATTTGGATCCCGTTTTGCAGGGTAGAATACTCGACTGCCTGGAAGCAGGACAGACACAGAACGAAGTCGCCACATCCTTGAATGTGCCACAAAGTGTCATTTCCAGGCTTTGGAGACGATTTCGAGACACAGGAGATGTTAGTCATAGGCCAGTACCAGGTCGACCAAGAGTAACCACCCCACAGCAGGACCGATATCTGGCTTTAACTGCCCGACGAAATCGGAGTGCACTTGCAAGACAATTGTCGGCAGAGCTTGCAGCCGTCTCAGGGATTGCCGTTTCCCAGCAAACTGTATACCGGAGGCTCAGAGCAGCAGGGCTGTTTGCCAGACGTCCAGCGGTGTGTGTCCCGCTCTCTCCACCACAGAGAGCAGTGGAGCCGTCAACGTTGGAACTGGACCATGAATGAATGGAGGCATGTGCTCTTCACAGATGAATTCTGCTTCAGTTTGCAGAACGATTCCCATCGCACAATAATCTGGAGAGAACCAGGTAGCCGATAGAACCACAGGAACATCGTGGAACAGGACCAGTATGGTGGTGGTGGCGTCATCATGTAGAATGGTCGTACGGACCTGCACATCTTAATGGGTGGTCCAAGGAACACTGTGAATGCTCGGAGATACAAGGATAAGGTACTGAGACCACATGTTCAACTCTTCAGAGGTGCGGTTGGTGCAGACTTCCTCTTAATGGATGATAATGTCCGACCACACCACGCTGCTCTGGTGGATGAGTTTCTGGCTGGGGAAGATATTCATCGCATGGACTGGCCAGCGAGGTCTGCTGATCTGAATCCTAAAGGAACATGCCTGGGATGCATTGGAGAGGCGAATTGCATCTCGTCAGCCTCCACCAAGGACCCTCCAAGACCATTGCATTGCCCTTTCGGAGGAATGGGATTGACTGCCACAAGAGATCTTGGACCATCTGATATCTTAGCTTGTAGTTTAACGTGACTGTTAATCTCACGATCATGAGCCACGGGACCTCCGTTTTACATGGAATCCGAACCACAGGACATGGCATTTCACTTCGAAAATCTCACATGCATTGACCGGGAATCGAACCCGGTCCGCCTTGGCGAAAGGCATACAGCTAGACCTCTGAGCCACCACGCCTCGGGACCATCTGATAGAGGGCATGCCACGTCGCTGCAAAGCATGTGTGGCCGTTAGGAGTAACCATACACCCTATTAACAGCATATTTTGTTGTCGAAGACATTGCCAAGTTTCATTAGTTGTTGTCTAAGATGTACCTTAGCTATCAGAACCTTTCTGACACTGCTTTTTTGGACGAGTTGTGTGACATACAGTATGGTGTGTGATTCAGCTTCCGTTTGTTGAGCAATCCGTCTGACATTCCTATCATGCGGTATGGCCTCGTTTAGTGATTATGCTTAACGTTTGGACACTAGTGTATTTAGCACTGAGCACTAAAAAAAGTGGCTCTGTGGCGATATTGCCGTGGTTTTACATTGTTGAGTTGTAGGCTATTGAAGTATTAAGGGTTGGAACAACGAGGTCATAGGCTATTGAATGACAGGCAGTAATTTGAACACTATGACGGGAAACAATAGTTTGTGCTCTATTGTCGACTGCCCCAAGCGAATTGACACCTATAAATAAATTATCCTCAGTCACTTGGCAAAGGTTCGACACCCTCCATCCCTTCACTGTCCCTATCATCATCACCACCACCATCATCATTGTCTTCGTCAGAGCTTGATGAATTGGCAAGGTTAATAATCATTTCATCCACCGCGATATCCAGAACACCTCCAGTATTTCTTTCTGTACATGCTGTATGGCATGTGTCCAGTCCTCGGGTCGAACTTCGGTGAAATAAAAGTTAAAAAAATGACAATGAAAGGAACTCTGACACAGACAGTGGTTAACAAGCGACTGAAACAATGCCTGCCCACACAACAAGAATTCTGTCACTTGTGTGGTGTATTTTGTACCCATATTTCTTTGATTTTTAGCCATTTTGGCAATGTGATATATGCCAGGAGATCACAAGGATTATCTCGCTCCTGTAATATTGTTGCTTGCCTTGCACCACCCAGGGGACACGTGCAGGGTAATGTAAGGTTATACCTGCGGACGTGAGCTTTAAACATCACTTATCAGGAACAGCTGTCAACATCAATACTAGGAATAATATTTTGCAGAAACTTTGTGGGACTACATGGGGCTCATCAGCAATAACACTGAGAATCTCTGCTCTCGGTCTGGTGTACCCTGTAGCAGAATACTGTGCCGCAGTCTGGATCAACAGCGCTTACATGAGACTTGTTGAAGTTCAACTTAACCAAACCATGCACATTATAACAGGCACTTTAAAGAATACGCCTACATTCTGGCTTCCAATCCTGAGCCATATTGAGCCTCCTTCCCTGCGACGAGAATGTTCACTTGTGCGCGAATTCACAAAGACATTCCTGCCATCAACACAAAGAGACTCCGTTCCCGTCATCGTCCACTACAAACTTGCCAAGTCAACAACAATAAATATAATACCTAAAGTGATTGATGGACTAAATTATGATAAACCAGTGCTACAAAGGAACAACTGAAGATGCCCTGTATCAAAACCAGGCCACCAGGTATTGATAAACACAGGAAGATTTGGACCACTCTGAATAGAATACGAACTAACTGTGGTAGATGCGCCGATTCCATACATAAATGGGGGATGACATCCTCCCTGCGCTGTGATTGTGTTGAACGTGAAACGGTTCAGCACATTGTCCAAGCGTGCCCCTTATAAGCATTCCATGGTGATCCGTAAGAGTTCCTCTTCGCAACAAATAAGACTATAGAATACATCACAAATCTGGATATCTGTTTGTGACTCAGTGCATAGACTATAATTATCTTTGTGCATTGTGTTTCCAAAAGCTAAATAAATAAATGTACCCACTTGTTGGTGACGGGTGTTTGATAGTAGAACATCGTGTGCTGTGAGATATTGTTTTTAGTTTTTGAAAATTATGCATGTGTGACGCATTCGCAGTGAGTGTTTACAAATATCCTCTTCTTTCTTTTGCTAATTCCTGGAGATCTTTCATGGCTTTTCATTTGACTGCCACCTTAGCCGTCGCTTCCTTTTTCTCCTGGCTTCGCACCCATTTTGCACTGTGTAGGAGTTTCGTGCAGCATGGACCATGCTCTTGCTCCCGATTATCTTTTCTACTCCACCAGCTGCCACCACAGTGTCCTGAATAGTATAACGGAACAAGTTAGATCTGAACCTTCCGATGCGCATGTGCGTCCAGTTGCATTACGTCATCCCCCCCGCCTAGATTCTTTGTCAACCAGTGAGCACATACTTCGTCACGCGCTGGTTAGATGTTGCCAAGTAGTCATTATTCCCAGGACCCAGATGCTGTCAAGGCACGCGAAGCAAGACTGAGCCGCTCTGTTCTTTGACAAGCACGGCAACAAGCTTGCTGTCAGGAGTGTGTGAAGTGGGCGCGCTCTCAGTTCATTACCACCAATACCAATGCTATGTCACTGAGAGTGCTCCTATTCGATACTTTATGCTTGCATAATATAACCACGACGAACAGCGAGCAGCCCCAAACAGCTGTTGCACCAAAGAGGGGAAATCGCATTTGCGCCTAGTGATCCCACCACTTCCCCTCCTAGACGAGACTCCGTCATGACAGGCCAGGTCTAACTTGTCACGCTATACACATGCAAATCAGACTTGCTTCTTTCTGATTGACAGTCATGCACTCCTTGTTCAGGAATTTTCTGAGAGGTATTTGCCCAAGGTAGTTAGAGTATATTAGGCGGTCGGCCAGGCAAAGCATGCATTCGACGTTGGCTAGGTTCTCATCCCACTTAGCATTCTAGCGGTGACGCAAAATGCAGGTGGCAGGGCGGTCTGCAGGCGAAATAGAAGGCCGAGCGGGAGTACTCCACCGAGCGTTCAGAGGCTAAGAAGTCGGGCATTATGAGACTTTTCAAAATTTCCCGTATCAAATGCGAATTTCCCGTATATTTCCCGGGTCACTAAAATTCCTGTATATTTCCCGCATATCCCTTATCGCATCAACTCCCTGACATTTTATGTCTAATATAATAATTATTATTATTCCACAAGCATGCTTCTCTTTCCTTTTCCTAGCTCTCTCCTTAGAAGTGCTGAAATAGCTAGGGATTCACTGCTCATCAGGCATGCTGTAACTGCTTGCATGACTCGTGCAGATAAGATACATTTACGTATGACCAGTCAAATCAAATCAGTATATTTTGTGTTACTCGTAAAACAGGGTAGTCCAATTATTTTTCTGTAGATTAAAAATACTATTTCACAAAATGATAAAATTTCTGACTGTCAAAACGTGTAATGAAAACACCATTATTCTGGTTCGTGCAACAGAATTTGAATTGCTGAATGGATCTCAGGGGAGCTTGTGCTCACAAGCACTTTTTGGCTCGTATGACGAGAGCACCAAATTTTATTTAAAGAGCACCGTCGGGCACCAGGTTGAGAATCTCTGGTCTAGATCTTATGTTCTGATTGTGAGGAGGAAACATTGCATATGCATATGAGCAGATATACATACATATATATGTAAAATCATGACAAACTGGCTGCATGGCCCTGCAGTAACGTTCTCGCCTGCTGTTCCCAAGGTTGCAGGATCGAATCCTGGTGCAATCAGTTAGGATTTGAGGGTGCGCAAATGCGAGGGAGCCATGTCAGTAGATTTACTGGCACAATACAGATTCCCTTCTGGCACCCCGGCATCTCTAAAAGCCGCACTTGTTAAAGAAATTTAAAAAATATTATTATTATTAAAATCATGACTTTTTTTTTGTAATAATAAAAATAGGCCTACTTCTTGAGAAAAAACTAAGACATTTAAACAAATTCTGTTCTGCAAAATTCTTTAATTGACTCCATATAGTCACTGTAAATAATTCATGCTTGAAGCAATAAAAGTTTTTGAGAAAAAGTTCCTTACGTCATTACCAGCATAATAAACACGAATATTTTACTAAGTAGAATGTCATATTTTTCTACCTTATTGTCTTTTAACTGCCAATCTATGCTTAAGGATTAGTATTCCTTTATTTGCCACTTAACTGCAACCTTATTCCTTAACTTACCACTTACTGTCGACCAAAATATTATGTGCACGCGAGTTTGAAGGTTGTTTGTGAAGTAACCAATAGACCTACATAAAATCCAATAACATCATCATTTACATTCCAATGTATATTGTGATAAAATTGGATTCAAATTGATGACGGGTTTTTGAGATAATAATTCTTAAATGTGACGCATGGAAACACGCTTAAGAACGGGCACTTTTTGTGATTCCAACTGCGATAAAAAATATTAAAATATAAATTAAAAATTCCAAACCTACATGAACTAACGTAAAATAGAACGACGAAAGTGATGATGTTATTGGATTTTATGTAGGCCTATTGGTTACTTAACAAACAACCTTCAAACTAGAGTACACATAATATTTTGGTCGACAGTAACTGCCACCTTTATCCATAAGTTCCTGTCTTTCTTACCTCCTCACACTTCACTACAACCTTTCTTACCTGCTTGCCACCTTATTGCCAGTTAGGGTTGAAACTCACCAGAACAGGACAGAGCTTCTTTAGTGCAGTTTCAGCTGAAGAGTATATAACAAACTTTGAAATCCACTAATTGAATTGGTGCTGCTTCCATTGTGAGCATTGAAGTAGGTGTTATCAGATTTTCAGTTGCCAAGTGTGTATCCTTCCTCTTCCCTGACAAAAATGTACAGCTAAGGACAAGGGGGCAGTAAAGTGGCACACAAGGGTTTAGGTGGCAATTAAGGGGAAAACTTTTAAGGTGTTATCTAAGTAGCACTAAGGGAAAAAGGTGGTATTTGAGTGGCATCGAAGTGGTGCTAAGGGAAAATAAGGTCCCATCTTATTGCCTTTTAATTGCCACTCGAATTATATATATATTTTCAATATTTAGCCTTGTGAAAGTGATATAAAGGAAGGAAACCCTCTCGTAAAGAATTAATATTAAGGCTTTCACGGCCCGGGTTATTATACAAACAATTCATGGTTTTTGGGCTAATGCCGTGTGAAATTAAAAACCATGAATTATTTGTATAGACATTCTACACTTAATTACCTCCTTGGCAAAGGGACAGTATCCCTTTATTATCTCCCTACACTTTGCTACCACCTAATCTTCCTGTCTCTTTGTTCCCCTTATTACCTCAAACTTACCACCTTCAGGGTGACTACCAAAACAAACTAACTGATTTCCCTGACAATTTTTCAGGATTAATCAGAAAATTCCCTGAGTAACAGTAGCGGCCATGATAAATATATAAAACAGAGTTTGTACGTAAAGAGCATTTCAATAAAGGGTAGCATGACAAAGTTGGAAAAGAAAATACAGAAAAATTTCTACATTTTTTATCCAGAAATCTATTGTACTTGTGAGTATTAAAAGTAGCCCGTCAATCACGCTCTCAAAAATAATACAGTTGCACATTTATATACAAATACACAATAGGCTCAATCTAGCAAGAAATGAGAGCTTACTGATTTAATGTCAGTAAGAACAATCATCACCAGACCAATTATTCAAGGTAAAACTAAAATTCCCCGAATGTCATTAAAATACCCTGATAATTCCCTGAATTTTCCCGGTTTTAAAAATTCCTTGAGAATTCCGTCTCCGTGTTTTCCAGAGTAGTCGAAATCCTGCCCTTGCTTATGGCCCAGTGTGCCTTTATTTGGTGCTTAACTGCCACCTTATTTCTTTATTTGAACTGTCACCTTAACACTACCTTATTATTTCTTAATCTTTTTCCCATGTTGCACTTGGCTATCACCTTGCTGTCTTGTACCGGTACCTGCTACTTTGTAAGGAGTCAATTTCTCTCTTTCTTACTTCATCACACTTTGTTACCACCCAAGTAGGCTACAACCTTCTGGCTCTTTATTGTCACTTTGTAACGAGACAAGTTCTCTTTATTACCTTCTCACACTTTGCTACCAACTTGTTGCCAATCTACACCTAATTACCACCTTGGCGAGGGACCAGCAACCCCTTAATACCTCCATGCACTTTGCTACAACCCGAGGGCCATCTTAATGCCTCTTAATTGGCACTGTAAAAGGAGGCAAGTTTCCCTTTGGTGCCACGTTATTACCACTTAACTGCCTCCTAGAGGGCCAATCTATGCTTAGGGGCAGATGACCTTGCTGTTCCACCCCTTAAAACAACCATGACTAACTAATCTATGCTTGGCTACTACCTTGCTTAAGGACCAGTATTCCTATATTTACCACTGCCACCTTATTCCTTAATATTTTTGCCAGGGTTTCACGACTAGATTGCCGGCGGTCAAGATGGGAACTATTCTTTATTTACTTGTGTCACACGTCAGCCTGCTTCGTTGACAGGTACAGTTGCGCGAGTAGGATATGACTCAGATCCAGTACACTGGCCATCGTTTAACAACTGTCCGTGGTGACGCTTATCTGATGCAATGCTGATTGACTTATGTGCAGACCTCATTCTGTCATCAGTGTCCTCCGCTGTACCATGCGGGGCTCCTGCTACAATAATCAACGAACACTGGCGCAGCCATGCTCAGTGGCAATCAAATGTTAAATGGGTGAAAATGAAAATCCACGGCCTGCGTCCAGTCTCCAACTATTTAACTTCATTATTAAATTAATTTCCATTTACTAGGATAATGCTCGAATTTAATAATGAAGTTAAATAGTTTGGTGATGTGTGCTGTTGCTTGTGCATTTAGTTTTTTAAGTAGGAGGTTTGGTAGGTGATCATCTCCTGGGGCTTTATTGTTGTGGGGGCCGATAACCTCGATGTTAGGCCCCTTAAAACAACAATTATCATCATCATTTATTGTTGTGAGACAAATTAAAAAGAATATAAATACCGTATAAATAAAGTTAAAGTTTGTATCATACGATTTTGACAACCCCCACTCCTTTAATGTGACGAAGACTTTTTGCAGTAGAAATTCACGACCACGTGAACGAAGAAATGGACCATAAACAAAACAATATTGCAGCAGATAATGTAAAACGCTACTTAAAACAGCCTTTTTTTTACCAGTAAAACTGATGCTTTGAGATTCACAGCAGAAATTTTAAGAATAGGCTTATTATAAAGTTAATGTATTAACAAAGAAATAAAAAAAACTTTTAAATCTACCAACGATATTTCAAACAAATATGCATAGCCAACATACACATCCTCTTCATCAATAGATGTTTCTGGAAACAAACATTATATTTTGATGAGACTAGGCGCGTTATAATGGAGACAATGTAAAAAAAAATCTTGCACAAGAAATTATAATACATTGTTAATCCTCAGTTGAAAATGTTGGATTAAATGCGTGCGACGCTCTGGAACAATTCCGTTCCAGATTATGTTGGCTACACACCATTATCCAAACCAGCATAAAAAATGAAGTACAGAACATCCGAATATTGACCAATCATATTCGTTTCTTGTTTGAGAAATAAGCCAATGAGCGTATGTGATAAGCCGAATTTAAACTTCAATGCAAGCAACGATTGGATGATTAGATGAACTGTTGAAAGGTCGCTGTATACTAGCAGTTGTCTCTCGTATCCTTCTTGCTGGTGAAAGATAAGGTGAGTATTAACGCGCTGCATCTAAAATTACCAAGTGTTATGTCATTAGGAATTTTGTATTGAATAGTTTCATTCTGTGCGTATTGTGTAACTCCGAGCTTTTGTAGAAAACGATGGTTTGGTACCGAACTATGTGACTTTTTTTTCCTCCCCTTGGTAAGTTAAATTCATAACGGACGTTTTGTTCTTTGTTTTCAACATGAAATATATGTGGTCTTTTTCAAAAGTACTCTTTTAAAATACAAAACTCATTTATTCCTATAGTACGAAAAGTTGGAATACAGCGTGCATTTTTTTTTTCAATGAGTACCTTAATTTTAATATTTTGTTTCAAACGTAGTTAATAAATGCTCTGCTTTGAAATTAGCTACAAGGTAATGGCAATGGACAGATGACCTCGTGGTTTCGGCCCTGAAATCAATTACTAAGGTATGGGATACTTGATAGTGATCCATTATGTTTGGTAAACCACACAGGGCCCATAAAAATAAATAATACACCTTGCTAGAGTAGATATAATTTGTATTGAATTACACATTACTGGTATTGGTAAGGCGTAAGATTACAGAATAACATAACTACTCGTACAGTTTCAAATGTCACCAGGTGTCAGTTTGACAGCTGTCTGGTATTTCACATTATTTAAAGACTGTGATTGGAAACTTGATACATTAGACTGAAGATTGATAGCTATGCAGTTAAGGCTTATAAAGAAAATATGCACCTTTTGCTGTTACCCTGGCTCAAAAAGCTAAAATATTCCATCTTTTTAGTGTCCCTCTAGAGGGGTTCAGACGGTGTAGTCTGCGGACGAGCTCAATAGGTACCTGGGCGACACCCCAATAGACACTGCTTAAGATCAAGAAGAATTTGCTTTATGTAATTATCCTGGTTGTAAAAGCCAAAACATTGCATGTAATTGTATGAATGTTGGGCAGTGGCAGTAAAAGTATTTGGCTCTAATTGGACTATATACATAAGAAAGAAAAGTGCACATGCGTGCATAAAGTAAATTGTGCTGTACATTTTCACTTATATCTTGTCTTTGCTGTACGCAATCAGCGACTAGATTCCTTTATTGCACCATAAGATGCGGTATCGATCATAAGGTTTGTTGCACAACAGGCTTAGACAATTTCCATCTGGGGAGTGGAATTTCTTTGCAGAACAGATCTTATGGTGGAAGCCATGAACCGCCATTCGAGTGACTAAGTGACGCAACTCTTAGTTGAACTGTTTCCAGTCATCTGAAGTCATTGCTTCCGTACAGTAAAAGTCCTGTCATAAGGCTGCTCTTTTCTTCCTGCATGTCGACAGAAACTCTGTGGTATATAAGGCTGTGTCCCAATACTCAAGTTGTCTGCTATTGACTAGCTGCTAGCTACTATGTGCTATGCACTACGGAGATTTGAGACATGTCTGCTTGATCACAGCCTCCTTCATAGACTGGTGTTCTGAAACGCACTGGACTTACATGCTGGTACCAAACCAACACTCAAGATGGCGGTGATCTGCTACTCCTTGTAAGCTCTTTGCACTTTCATCAGCTGTTTTAAATAAACAGTACCTGAATTTTACGATCATGGATGCGCCAAGATCACTTTTTAGCCGAGCCCTAATTATGGTTTGTGTTTGGCTTAAGTCAAATATAACCTACAATTTACATATGCTACAATTTCTATAACTTCCTTGACTTAGTCGACAATCTAGCATGCACTTTCGTTCACTAGATGCTACAGACTTGATTGCTATGTGCTAAACGGTATTGGATCACTACTTCTGACGTCACATCCGGTAAAGTAGTAGACTATCTAGTTCACTTCGGCTGAAATTGTACTATTGGGACACAGCCTAAATGTACAAATTGTGAAGGAAGGAAGAAATAAAAATAAGTATGTTAAGCCTGCTATCATGAACACTTCTCATTAAAACGAGAGAGTAACTAATCCTCCCTTTTCGTAACTTTTCACAAGGTAATTATTGAAAATATATCATTTATGATTCACATACCTTTCTGGGAGCCGTTAAAAGTTGATTTCAATTGCCACTGCTGCACCTTTTTTTTTTTTTACGTAAATAAAGCATTGGCTCTCGTGTAGTATACGTTGCCCGTATCGAAAGTGCGTTATTTTACTTAGTAGCGCTCTGAAAAGGGTTTGTAATTACCCGGCCACATTATTAAAGCCATTTGCCACTAACAAACACTGCGTGAACACTTCCAAAATAAGGAAATTGTCAACATTAACTTTCAAGTAATAAACTTATCAAAAAGCATGTCACCATGTTTGATTACGTAATGCTGCCGACTTACTGATTGTACTACTAGGCAAAACCATTGGCCTGGATAAAGTTTATTGATGCGTGACTATCCCCACTGTGCGTGCCAAAAACCGGGGGTTTTTGTATTAGCCTCGCTACCTAACCTTGATTGGCCTAGATGAAAACCATTGGTCTGGAAACAATAATGTTGGCACTCTGAAAAAAAATACAGAAACACTCTCTAGCGTTAAAATATTAAACTCCTGTATATTAGTAACATTGGCCATTTCTATAGAAAATTTTTCGGATTTTAATGGCGCCGGGCAACGTATACTACAAGAGTTCCTAAGCATTTTTGATAGTCTTCGTTTCACTTCCAGCTCCATGTTACATTGACGTCAGACAGTACGTCATACCCCATGTGACACGTTGCCAACATGTCCAATGCACAATTCACCACGCGACCTGTGAATAATGAAATAAAAGGCAAATCCATTGGCCTGGATGAAGATTGATGCGCGACTACCCTCACTGTGCGTGGCAAAAACCAGGGGTGTTATATATTAGCTAGGGCCGTGCTACCTAACCATGATTGGGCTAGGCGAAAACCATTGGTCTGCCAGATGCGATATAGTACCGAATGCATGGGTTGGCATTATTGACTCCTTGACAAAGATGGCTGTCAGAGCTGCAATTTCAACTATATGTAGTGATCCTATTTGGGATGGCTGGGCGGGTCTATGAGAGCGGAGGAGTAAACATCTAATACTAAATCTTCTCCAGATATTTTCCCGACTGTTAATTCAGGTAATTTGCTTCATTTCAGTACTTAAGAATTTTTATAGAAAGAGTTACTCTCTAGTGCCACTGGCTGTGTTATATTTAAATAAAGCTAATCACTTGGTATATATGACTGAGTTATAAAAATGGGCTCTCCTGTAGTATACGTTGCCCGTTTCGAAAGTGCGTTATTTTACTTAGTAGCGCTCAGAAAATGGTTTGTATTTACTCTGCCACGTTATTAAAGCCATTTGCCATTAACAAACACCGCGTAAACACTTCCAAAAAAGGAAATTGTCAACATTAACTTTCAAGTAATAAACTTATCAAAAAGCACGTCGCCATGTTTGATTACGTAATGCTGCCAACTTACTGATTGTACTACTAGGCAAAATCATTGGCCTGGTTAAAGATTATTGATGCGTGACATTCCCACTGTGCGTGACAAAAACCAGGGGTGTTATATATTAGCCTAACGCGGCCCTACTACCTAACCTTTATTGGCCTAGACGAAAACCATTGGGCTGGATGAAAATATTGGTCTGGAAACAATAATGTTGGCACTCGGAAAAAATACAGTAACACTCTCTAGCGATGAAATATTCAACTGCTGTATATTAGTAACATTGGCCATTTCTATAGAAAATTTTTCGGATTTTAATGGCGTCGGGCAACGTATACTACAAGAGTTCCTAAAAATGTTGGGCTATATATATAATATATTCTTAGCTACATCAGACAATGGAATAGTCATGGCATGTGGTGCCATCTACTTTTGTCTAAAACATCTTCCTTCTGAAGCTATCAAGAAAAGGTGAAACATAAAACGAAAATTTTACAATAGCAATATTAAAAATAAAGTAATACTACTGTAGACACTGGCATAATAAGTCTGATAACACAGGTCGACAAATTTTGACTTTTCGTCTGGAGTTTGGATGAAAATATGTTTTAAGACTAAATCGATAGCACTGATCACGAATCTGAAGCATATTTCTCTACAGCAAGTCAGGTTTTTGCAACATCATCGAAATCTGTACCCAATAAAATCTGAAAGTAATTACAGGAAGATGGACGCGAAATGAAACAATAACATGGCAAGGAGAAAGTAATGTGAGACACACATGAATTAGAAATTTCATGTAGTATTTGGACATTTTCCAGGTGAAGGTATTACTTCCTTTTAAGTTTGCCTGTGAATCAAAGCTTGATGTCTTTCCTTTTGTATGTCACTTCTCCTTCACATGTGATACACTAGCAGTAGTCGGACATTGTTTATTCTCCAATGATCTTGATAATGTTCCAGAGTTATAAGTTCCTGATGGAAACGTTCACCATGTTCCTGTGATGCGCCAGCCAAATTGTCCTGAAAATTTTCTTGGTGTGACATTAGAAAATGTAGTTTTAGGAGACTAGCATCCTGTTCAAAAGACTGTAGCATGTCTTCTACTACTACTACTACTACTACTACTACTACTACTACTACTCGGCACTACAGTCCATGTAGGACCTTGGCCTCTCCAACAATCGTTGCCCAATCCTGACTATCTTCTGTACGTTTCCTCCATCTTCTTACTCCCATCTTGCATAAGTCGTCATCCAACCATCGTTTACTAGGTCTTCCTTTGCATCTTCTTCCACCTGGATTTCCTCTATAGGTAGAGGTGTTAGTTTTTGTTAATTCGCCATAAAACGAAAAGTCATATTTAGAGGTTAGGATGTTTTATTTTCACGTATTTACATGTTTCGTGCCGCCCAGGAGTGAAATTAAATCGCGAATTTTGAGAATAACACCGCAATCTGCGAAATAAAATAAAAATTTCATATTTTTTCACCACACCAATCCGAACATTTTTGTCCACAAGCTGATAATCGAATTTGGTTGGTGTTCAATTCGAGAGAATGATCGATTGTTAGAGACACGATTTTATGGTGAATAAAAAACCACAATAGCGTTGTAAAAACTAAGGGCAAAGCGGGATAAAAGCGGTGAATAAATGCCATTGCTTACGGTGTAGAAAAACGGTTTACTAGACTATATACATACTTTTGCCTTATGTTGCAATGAAGGAAACAACAAACACACTAAGTATGGCTTGGTTTACAGTATTCATTTGCTGTTGAAGTAGTAACTCAGTAATGTTTCTAAGTTATCATTTGACAGGTTGGTACGCTTGTCAGACAAAATATCATTGTAGGCAGAAAGGGCCCTTTCACTGTCAACATTTGAAATGGAAATGTACAGAGATTGAAGACATTTCACAGCTATGGGATATTCCTCTAACATTCCCTTCAATACATCTTCAACTACATTACCGTCACTACATGAAAAAGATTTACAGGTGATTTGCAGTTGAATGTAGAACTTCAAAAAGTCATGAGAATTCACTCCAGCAAAAAGGGGGATTTTCTCTATCTTGTTGAAGAGAGATGACTCTATGTTCACAGTTCTTAGCAGGGGCAGATGAAACAGTGAGGAGAGTGAATTAAAAATCTCATGAGCAGAGTATTTTGCCAGCATATCTGCGAGTTTTGTGTGACATGCATTGGCAAGGGCTACGAACCTTTTGTCAGCACTTTTCTTTCTATCGCTTGATAGTTCATTCAATGCCTTCAATGTGCCTGGTTTCATCACTAGTTTTTCGACAACTGTGTACTCAGAAATGAGTTCATTTACCATTGGAACAACTTTATGTGCCAAAGCATAATTAGAACCCTCGAAGCATGTTATCTTTTCAGAAGTTGAGGCACAGTGTTCTTTCACAAAAATTGCCTCACACAAAATTGATTTTACTTAACTTTCACTTAATTTTTGAAAGTATTTAACACTTTCAGCATCACTCCCCACTGTTTTAAAATGCTGAACCAAGTCCATGACATAGTCTGCCAAGTAGGAAACAGATGTGAACCATGTATTCCACCTTGTGATAACTGGTGAGGGAAAGAGCTTTATATCCTTTTCTCCTGCACCATACTTTTGCTGCAAGAACCTAATATACCTATGCTTCCGTTTTCTTGTATTAAGAAAAGCTTGCTTTGTTTCGGAAACACACTCATTCACACGATGAAGTTTATTCGGATAGATACCTGCTAATAAATCAAGCTTGTGTGCCCAACACTCAATGTGAAGAAGGTTGTCCGATATCAAACCTTGTAAAGTTTGCACACACTTTTTCATATATCGTGCACCATCTGTTGAAATACCTATGATATTTTTGTATTCAAGTTTATGTCTCTTAATAACCTCCACTATGGCTTGAGAACATTAATGCGAGTTAACATTCTGAAGCATTAGGACACCACCTACTAGCACTTTAGGAGTCTCGCTACTACCCTTGGGAAGAGTTCTAAATAGCACAATGAACACGGCTCGACCCATCCTATCTGTAGTTTCATCACAGTGTAGAATAACATGCTGATTCTTTAATTTCTCACTACTTGATTCTTCTTTTTCTTGATGTAATAGGGGCAAATATTTCTTTCGTAACCAGTCAGCTGTGGGAAAATTTCCACTTCCTAAAACAGTGCAATGAAAAAAATCTATTAGCAAGCAAATCATTTTAATTTAAAATATTAATAAATCAGACTTATTTGTTGTTTATGATATGAACTTAAAAGTATTTAAAAGTAAACTAAGTCATTACTACACTTTCTAGTATCTCACATCACTTTTCCATGGTGGCTGCAAAACTTTCAGCTGTAAATGTCACGGTGGGTTGGTGGATTCTCGGCAATCGTAAAAGAATTACCTTCCCTCCCTGATAAAATTCGTTAAATAAAACTACATCTTTCCACCTATTATTATTTTTATCGCTACGAAAAGTGGGGCTGCGGGATACTGGTAAGTGTAGCGGCATCCGAAAAAAAAAAATTAACTCGCCTGGTATATGTTTGTTCATCCAATCCTTCATTGTTGGATTATCTAGCTTTTCTAAAGGAATGTTGGCAGTCAAAAAGGCCTCCACTGTTGACATTACAAATTCGTCGGAGTCATTTCTCACTTTTTTGGAATTCCCGACCGCCTCTTGAACTTATATGTGTTTTGGTACCTCCTTCAGACAAAATCCTTTTCTTCTTTTTGTGATTTTCACTTAAGTTGTGTTTCACACATGAATCGCGACGCTTCCAATCTAGTCTAATGTTGCAGAATTTGCACATAACTATCTTCTGAAAACATGATAGCCTTCGTCTTTAAACTCGTCAGCCCTATCAAAACACGTCGTTATTTTCGGCATTCGAATTCACATTAGAAATAGAAATTTCAACTACAAATCACAGTGCACCCACGTGGTCAGCAATGCGCGGCCCAACTCTCTCACTTGTCTCCCAGTACGACAGGTTAGCCAATATTGAAACTGTGTAGGAATTTCCTGCTACGTGATGTTAGGATATGCTTAGGCTTTAAACACTTAAAAATACATTTGAATTGGGTTCTACCAGCAATGCTAACAAGGTGAAACCCACTGAAGGCTCGCGATATCGCACCAAATCGTGTAGAGACTTAATAAACAAGCCGATTTCGTGATATGTCGCAAATACGGACGTACATCGCAAATAAGGTGGAATTTCGCGTTTAGTCGTGAGGACAAATTCAATGCTTTATGATGAAACAATATTAAACACACATTTAAAACACCTTTGATGCACATACAAACACATTTCGCATTTTCGCGATACACCATAAAATCGTGTCTCTATCGATTGTATAGTTTCGCGAGGGGTAATACTACGATATACGTCATATTACGATATACTGTCGATATTCTCGTTACTCGTTGGATTTTAGCGCTGTGGTAAACAGCTGTTATATCACGGCGTGAATAGTTTGGCAGACTACCTCCAAAAGGTTATGTGATAGTTGTTCATAATGTAAACTACGTTTGCCTCCTGTTACATCGGTAGCGAGTGTAAATTATAGTAGAGAATTCTATATAATTCAATAAAAAAAGTGCGCAAATTGTGCGTTATCATTGAAGCTAGTGTGTTATTTGCTTGAATCAGTTGGCGACCACGTGTTCGTCGTATTAGTTCCGAACTTAGCAGTACAGGAAGAAGAGACGCGACGTAATTTAAATATTATGACACGTATTCAGAAATAAATTTTGTGTGTGGTTACGAATTTATACTGGCGTGTGACTACAGTCAACCGTGTGATAACAGTGTTTGTTACTGGGCATCGCTCAGTTTAGTTTAAAAATGCCGAAGGTAGCTGTTTCTGCCACAGACAGACTTAAAGAATATAAGAATGAAGGATTTATAATTTCTTGTGGCATTCTTATGTGCAAATATTGTGATTGTCGGTTAGATTATCGCAGGAAAGATGCATTAGACAAACATTGCAAATCGGAGAAGCATTCAAAACGCCGAGAAAATTCGTGTCTTGAAGTTAGTGTTCCTAGAGTGGCCACCTTGAAAGAAACATTATCAAATGCTAGTCGTGTGAAGGATATGAAAGAAGAGTTTATTTTGGACACTACTACTGCGTTTGTGAAAGCTAATATACCAGTAGAGAAACTAGACAATCCTGCTATCCGTACTTGGTATTAGTACGTTCGCGGAAGTGGAGATTTACCATCAGCAAATCAGATTCGTCAGAAATACATCCCCATGATTGGCGAAAGGAGGGAAGATATAAAAAACAAAGACGTGTTTCTGCTATGTGACGAAACAACTGACAAGAATGGTAGGTGTGTTTTCAACATCCTTTTTCGTCCATCAGTACCATCAACTGAAATGAACACCCATCTGGCTGCCTCTGTTGTTCTAGATTCTGCCAATAGCGTAAATTGCTCCAATGCGATATTAGACACCTTGAATTCCTATGAAATTGAACGGGAGCGTGTAGTGGCAGTAGTTACGGACTCAACACGCTACATGACAAAATGTGTAACTACTCTTCAAGGATTGATTGAAGAATTAAGTCATGTCCAGTGCTGGGCTCATAAAGTCAATCTTATCGGCTGCCTATTTGAAAACGAGCTGGACGAATTGAACATGTCTATAGTAAAGACAAAGAATGCCTTTTTAAATACGCGAAAAAGAAAAAGCAATTACGTTGCATTTCTAAGGGAGAAATATGAAAACACAGAAAAAGAGAATGAAATTCTAGCTTTCCCAATGCCTGTATGTACAAGATGGAATTCATGGTTTAAGGCTGCAATGTATATGGCCACGCATGTGGAAGATCTGGTAGAATTTTTCAAAACATTGGAAGATTCAAATTCTGGGGTCAAATTTTTCCAACAAGCATAGACTTCAACAATACAATTTATACAATTACAAGCATTGTATGTTTCTGTTGTTGGTGCCTCTCTTATGGACTTGCTTAATTTCTTGGAGGTATCTAAGTACCCAACAATTCACTTACTGGCTGGGAAGCTAGATGACCTTGAGGTAAAGCTCAAGCTATTAGGCGATGGTGGAATGTTCAATCATACGATCCTCCAGAACTTGGAACAGCTTCCTCAAAAGATGCAGATAAAGGTTAAGTCCAATCTTACGTGTGTTGCCCAGTCAGCTCTAGTGAAAGTCAGGACTTGAAGGACCATGGATCCAGCCAGGAAGACTGTAGAAGCCATCGGGTCATTGTTTGATCCTCGGCATGCACTTAAGAACGTATCTCCCACAGAACTGCTCCAATTTAAGAAGAATGCCCCATTTCTTACGAAGATGGAGTCTCAACAGTTTTTTAGAGGCTCACAGCATTTACCTGACTGCAATCAAGAACCAACTGCGTCATGAAGATAATGTGAATGTTCCCGAGATCCTCATGGGATTAAGGCCTGCTCACCGAGACTATGCAACAGCTGCATTAAAGTGTGTGTGGTATCCTTGTTCAAATGTGGATTCTGAAAGGTCATTTTCGAAATACAGTCTCATAGTAAGTGATAGGAGGCGAAAATTGACAGCTGCAAATGCTGAGACTTTAACCAGGATCTACTTCCAGTGATTTCACCGCAGTATTTGGATAAAACTGAAAAAGGTATTCACTGAAATGTGTTTCGAGATGGTGAATGTAAAATAAAAATGTGACTTCCATATAAGTATTATCTTATTCTTCCATAGCCATGTTTAACGTTTTACCCTGCTGTTTTGTTTTTTTCTTTGTTTTATTAATTGTTTATATTTTTAAATGCACTTATTGTACAAACCTTATTGCTTTCCAAATTTTAACATGTTATCCCCCGAAAAAATAATAAAAACACAAAACACCACCTTTTGAATTTTAAATCAACAAATCTTCAAAAAAATACCAACACTTTCTAACACCTCTATCTATAGGTCTTTTTAACCACTCTATCACCTGCCATTCTCTTCACATGTCCCAACCATCTTAGTCTATTACTCTTTACTTCCGAAACTATATCCGGATGCCCATATAATTCCTCCAATTCTTTGGTTTCCCGTATTCTCCATCTTCCTGCCTCATTCACTGCTCCATAAATCTTCCTCAGTATTTTCCTTTCCCATCTTCTCAAAATCTCCTCTTCATAGTCCATGTTTCCGAGCCGTACATTACCACTGGTCTTATAACTGTTCGGTACACTGTCTGTGGAGGACTGAGAAGATGGACATCTTTGGCTTATTTCATGTATTTCTTCTTTGTTTATTTCATGTATTTATTCTTCATGTTTGAGGCTCTTTGATATAAGTTAGTGTAATAAAAGATGGCTGCTAAGTAAGACGTCCGTGTTTCTCAATCACTATTTATCCATTATACGAATCCCAACATTGGTGCCGAAAACTTTAGATTACGTAGAAATGTGCATTATAATACGGGTAATTGTGTTTTACTTGTGTACAAAGTAAACTGGTGATGCTATCACTACAAACAGCAATCACGTTATGTACAAGCAGCCACGCCACGCCGGATTACGAGGTAAGAAGATACTGGAACTTCTACACGCGCCACATACTAACGTGATATTTCAGTTTTAATATTATTGCAAAAGTGATACTACTACGACTAAACATTGCACGAATTGTAATATAATTATTTACACCACGTAACGGAATTCACGAATGATAGACGAGCAAGTGCTGCCATCTTGCGGTAGATCCTAAACTAAATACCTCGTAGCCATCACTGACACTACAAGACGATCTCACGCATGCGCTGACATCAATCACCTTCACTTGTCGCAGCACGGTACTATTTATTTATTTCGTCACCCATTCTTCTCGATGCAAGACGAGTGTGTTAAGAGTAAACTAGCGTTTTTGAAAAGAAAGCGGAAGACGGAACGAGCAACTATAACTAAATTCAGTACGATAATAAATACGGTCGGTGACCTCTCAGAATAGTTTATTCAGTTGAAACTTCCCGTCAGATCAATACAAAAATATTTGCGCTATTATTGCGCTATTTGGTACATGTTTCGAACCTTGTATACCGGTCCTTCATCAGCCCTTCACAACAACAAATGGCCACACATCAAATCAACACTGAACAATCCAAAAATGCATGCACACTAATAATACATATTAAAACCATTGCATTAAAATTCTGTACGAAACATATTAAAAACACATGTTAAAAATTCTAAGAGTCCACTTCACTTGTTCATAAGCACATGTCTTTCTGGTAGGAATCTTGTCCTATTCTGTTGTCTGCTTCCTGTCATGTGGGGAACTAGAATATTAATCCTATTTGAATGGTCCAAATGCGAAGACTTTTAGGTACTCCCTTTTGATAGGAGACTTGTCCTGTTCTGCCTCTTGTCATATGTGGAACGGAAATAGAATAGTATTCCCATTTGAATGGTCCAAATGCTAAAGACTTTAGGCGCTCCCAGACTAAACCTGTAGTCCTCTCCCAGCGTGTGCAGTGAACCTGTGTGCTTTAAACAGCTGTTGCAACAGCTGTTTAAAGCACACAGGTTCACTGCACACGCTGGGAGAGGACTACAGGTTTAGTCTGGGAGCGCCTAAAGTCTTTAGCATTTGGACCATTCAAATGGGAATACTATTCTATTTCCGTTCCACATATGACAAGAGGCAGAACAGGACAAGTCTCCTATCAAAAGGGAGTACCTAAAAGTCTTCGCATTTGGACCATTCAAATAGGATTAATATTCTAGTTCCCCACATGACAGGAAGCAGACAACAGAATAGGACAAGATTCCTACCAGAAAGACATGTGCTTATGAACAAGTGAAGTGGACTCTTAGAATTTTTAACATGTGTTTTTAATATGTTTCGTACAGAATTTTAATGCAATGGTTTTAATATGTATTATTAGTGTGCATGCATTTTTGGATTGTTCAGTGTTGATTTGATGTGTGGCCATTTGTTGTTGTGAAGGGCTGATGAAGGACCGGTATACAAGGTTCGAAACATGTACCAAATAGCGCAATAATAGCGCAAATATTTTTGTATTGATCTGACGGGAAGTTTCAACTGAATAAACTATTCATATACGTCAATACGGACCAGAAATGGCAACTAGTATTCCCATCATGACCTCTCAGAATACGAATATAATCGCATTAGACTCCAAGAAGCTTTAGATCTCACAGTTCTGGACGATAGTATACAGGAATGTTTGACCGACGCAGAATACGAGGCCGATGTCGAAAAATGTGAGGAATACATCGACATCGCGAAGAGAGCGATTCTGAAAGCATCACACGCCGAGAATAAATCTCTCTCCAGTTTGACAACATCGGTCGCCGGAATGAGTATGCAACCAACGCCAGGATCTCCAGTCCCACACCCGTCACGCACACAGTGAAGCTACCTGCCGTAAAATTAGACAAATTCGCAGGTGACATTGAGAATTGGGCATGTTTTTGGGAGCAATTCCAGTCTTCTGTTGACAACAATCAATCTCTCACTCACATTGACAAGCACGTCTATCTCCGTGGATATCTGGAGGGTGAGCCGAAGAATCTAGTTGATGGAATACCGATAACGGCTGATGCTTATGAAGAAAGTAAACGGATATTATCTCGCTACGGAAACACTGACCGCATAATTCAGGCCCATCTTGACTGTCTCGAAGCCTTACAACCAATTTCAGACGATACTCCTAATCTAAATGCCATGTACATAGAATGCAATAGACGCGTACAAGCCTTACGGGCCTTAGGGGGAAAATGTAGATAATTACGGGCGGATGTTATGCCCTAAAATTCTCCGAGCATTCCCTCAAGGTATTGTCCGCCGTTGGATAATTTATTCCAAACGAGAGAGCATTCCCGAGAGTCACATTACCAAGTAGATGGAGTTCCTGAACGAGGAGGTAGAGGGCGCTGTGATCACACAGAAGATCAGAGGAGATATCACTTCACTCGAATCCTTCTCAGGCACTGCCGCGACACTCCATGTGAACACAAAGAAAGTGTATTCCGAATTCTGTGTGTTCTGTGAGACTCAAGGCCACTGGGCCAAGAACTGTGTGAAGATCCGCAATGTAGCTGAGCGGATTGAAAAGTTAAAAACTGCCAACCGATGCTTCTTGTGCCTCAATAAAGGTCACAGTGTGAAGACCTGCATGAAGAAGAGAAAGGTATCATGCGCAAAGTGCAAAAAGAATCATCACATTTCCATCTGCACCGGAGAACAGCCCGCATCAATATCCGTGGGGAAGATTGACGTTACTATGCCGCAATTCACTTATCTTCAAACGGCGAATATTTGGATCTCAGGGCCCACCGGACTGAGAAAACTTACACGATGCATATTGGATGCTGGCAGTCAATCAACCTTCGTAAGTCGAAGTCTCGTAGATCAGCTTCAACTGAATATCGTGGGAGACAAGGATTTGACAGTTACCGGATTAGTCATCTCGTCACACATCTTCAGCTCGCAGACTCATTGACCTAAACATCAGTGGACTATGCACGGAGGCTGCTCTGCGTATTTCTGCATTTGAGAGTGACAAAGTTTACTCGCCACATCCGACTGTTCCACTCGACGTCCAGTCCCTGTCACGCTTACGAAAATTGCTGGTGGGAAAGAATGGTGGGTACGACTAAAAGATGCCTTAGAAAGGTATTGGGAAAGGCTCTGATTAGTGAGGACGCACTCCGAACTCTATTGGTAGAAGTAGAAGCCGCCATTAACTCCCGACCCATAATCCAAGATGGCTCGGAGACACTGACTCAGTCATTTCCTGACTGGTGCACGGCTGATTACCCTGCCCAACGTCTCCGAACCCACGACCCGAATAGACCTGAGGAAGGAGAGGCGACTTAGAGAGAAAATGCAGGAGGACTTTCTCAAGAGATGGAGGAATGAGTATCTTCTTGATCTGAGAAGCTACCACGAAGTACGCCGCCCAAATGGACAGACGAAGGAGTGCCGAGTAGGAGATATAGTACTACTACAGGATGACCTGCGACCTAGACACGTGGCAGAAGGCACGAATAACTGAAAGGCGACCAGGCAGGGACAACAAGGTGCGAACCCTCATCCTTCAGATGGCCAACGGGACCAAGATTAGTCGGCCTGTACAGCTGGTCTTCCCTCTCGAGATAGACCAGGGTGGGGAGGATGTGGAGGACTGAGAAGATGGACATCTTTGGCTTATTTCATGTATTTCTTCTTTGTTTATTTCATGTATTTATTCTTCATGTTTGAGGCTCTTTGATATAAGTTAGTGTAATAAAAGATGGCTGCTAAGTAAGACGTCCGTGTTTCACGATCACTATTTATCCATTATACGAATCCCAACACTGTCACCTTTGATCTTCTGCTGAGGATGCGCGCTTTGAGGATTTTTATCAGTGCCCAATAAGCTCTATTACCGGCTGCAATTCTTGCTTTTATTTCTTCTCTTGTGCTATTATCTTCAGTAACCAGTACTCCCAAATGAAACTTTTACACCTCTCAAAATTCACCCCATTTAGGTTTATAAATAAATTTATATATTGTTACGTGCCACCCCCCTAGTGGCACTTTTGTTAACTGGATTACGGTGGGTTGAAGCACAACACAGATTGTTTCTTTAAAGAAATAATTAACTTTATTGCGGCCAGAAAATTACACTACTCATCAGCAAATACAAGCAATTGGAACCTTACTCCAGTTTCCTCAAGTCTCTTCCTTGAGAGCTCTTGGCCCTTTCACTTGTCAACAGACCACAGAAGTTAATCCGTCCTAATGAGTACGGTGGCCTTGACAGAAACTACCTGCTCCTCTCCCTTATGTACACTGACTAGTTACTTACGATCACTTGCTGCAGGCTGTTCACAAGCTGGGAGAAACAATGTCACTGGATTTCGTAACTCGCACGGCACTTCTGTCGCTCAGGAAAACACGCACTAACTCCGAAACACACACCCACAGAAAGCTCGGCCCCTTACTGTTGAAGCCGCTTATATAGCAGGCTGGTGACTCAATGAATTCTAGAATCGTCCTGGACACACGGCTTCTCGACATTTCCTTCACTGGCGGGGTCACGAATATTCTGGACCATCCCTTTCACTTCGCAGCCCGTTGCGTAATGCGCATGTAATACACTGAGGCAGAGCACACACAGCCTGGGGGAGCTGTGACTCATGTGGCGAGCGACAACACAAACTCACAGCCGTAACAATATTTATCTTTCTCCACAGTATTTCTCCTAGATAATAATAAATATTGAGTTTGTAGTTCACTCGTATTCCTACTTCTTCCGATTCTTTTCCAACCGTCCCAACCCTTCAAGATCTTTCAGTCTTCGTGACAGTCTGGCTGCGTGGCTCAGGGGTAACATTCTCGCTTGCTGAGCCCAAGGTTGCAGGTTCGAAACCTGGCGCAGTCAGCTGGCATTTGAGGGTGCGCAAATGCGAGGGAGCCGTGTCAGTAGATTTACTGGCACGTTAAAGATCCCCTTCGGGGCAAAATTCCGGCACCCCGGCGTCTCTAAAAGCCAGTG
This sequence comes from Meconema thalassinum, assembly GCA_946902985.2. NCBI lineage: Eukaryota > Metazoa > Arthropoda > Insecta > Orthoptera > Tettigoniidae > Meconema > Meconema thalassinum. The sequence continues at coordinate 172,140,940 of OX336396.1, forward strand.
TAGTTAAAAGGGACGTAAAACCAATAACATTATTAGTCTTCGTGACAGCATACCTACATCAGCATATGCTAGATTTTGGCTCATACGGTTGAACAGCGTGCCTCCTGGATTGCTGATATCTATCTTCCTCATTACTCTCTCTAGTCCTACATTGAACAGCAGCGTGGACAGTGTGTCTCCCTGTCGTAAGCCTTGGTTTACCTCCAAAACTTTTGAGTCTTCCTTCAACTTTAACTCGACATTTTGTGCCAGTAAGAGTCATTTACACCAATCTGATTAGTTTGGGTGGGAATCCCATGTCCATCAAGGTCTGGTACAGAGTTTTCCTTTTTACACTGTCATAAGCCTGTTTGAAATCCACATATAGTTGGTGCACATCCATATTATATTCGTAACACTTTTCCATTATTTGCCTTATTGTGAAGATATGGTCCGTCGTCGATCTACCCTGTCGGAATCCACACTGGTATTCTCCAAGTCTCTTCAACAAGAGGTGTAAGTCTCATAGCCATTAACCTTGGCTAGGATTTTATAGACCACACTAAGCAGTGCTATGCCACGATAATTTTCACACTTTGCTTTATCATTCTTCTTATGGATTGGGCAAATAATGGCAGTGTTCCACTGTTCTGGCATCACCTTCTTCTCCCATTTCTCCCAATCAACTGGTGTACCAGCTTTGCCAAATGTTCCCCACCACACTTAATCATCTCTGCTGAAATATTATCACCCCCTGGGGCTTTGTTATTCCTCAAGCTTTTAATTGCCAAACTAACCTCCTCCAGTGTCGGCACGGGTAACTTGCATTGCATCAGTGTTATCCTTGCACCAGGGTTGGTTATTCTCTTGAACCTCCTGTTCTAGAAATACCGTCTCTGCAGTAGCATTGAGCAGCTCGCTGAAATATTCAGCCCGTCAATCTAAAATCTGTTCTTCTCCTCCTATGAAATTTCCTACTTTATCTCTGCAGAAAACTGCTCGGGGTTGAAAGCCCTTCTTCACTTCCTGGATTCGTTTATAGTACTTTCTTACTTCTTGATTATTGTATTCTTCTAGCTCTTCAATCCATTTCTTCTCTGATTCCAGTTTCTTTCTTCTACAAATTCTATCTGCCTCTTTCCTTTTCTTTTTATGTTCTTCTGTATTCTTTCTCGTTGGTCTACTTATCATTTTCTCCCTTGCATCATTCCTCTCCATTATAGCTATTTTACATTCTTCATCGAACCAGATTTGTCTTTTAATCCTTTCTTCTGTCCCCAGTACTTCTTCTGCAGCTTCGTGTAGTGCGTCCCTCATTATACTCCATTTTCCTTCTACTCTAAATCCCAATATTGTTTAGTCTCCAACTTCTTCCGTAAATGTGTTTCATATTGTTCGGCAGTTTCCTTTACTTTTAGTTTTAAGACATTATACCTTCTAGGATCTTTCCTCATCTTTCCAGATCTGTACACTGCTATATGCTGTCTATTTTACCCTTACCATGAAATGGTCGGTCACAATCCGCTCCTCGACAACTATCAACTTCGAGTATATCAGATGCGTGTCTTCTATCAATTACCACATGGTCAATTTGGTTGAATGTGGTTCCATCCGGTGAGCACCACGTTACTTTCCTTATATTTTTTCTCTGAAGCCATGTACTTTTCACAATCATTTCATTTCCCATGTTAAAGTCGATGAGTCTCTGTCCATTATTATTTGATACCTCATGCAGACTTTCCTTTCCTACCATCTCTCTAAATGCTTCTTCTTTTCCCACCTTCGCATTGAAATCACCTAACACTATTTTTACATCTTGCCTTGCTATACCCTAGAGTTCCTGTTCAAGCTGACTGTAGAACGTGTCTTTCACCTCATCCTCTTCTGTGGGGGCATATACACATATAAAGGTGATATTAAAGAATCGTGCCTTCATTCTCAAAGTACATATCCTTTCATTTACAGGCTTAAAATTCAGTACTGCTGTTTTATATCTATTATCCACGAGGAAACCTGTGCCACCTATTCTTCCACTGTCGCCTCCACTATACATTATTGTATGGTTATCACTTCTCAATATACCATCTCCTCTCCATTTGATCTCTTGGATCGCTGCCACTCCAATACTATATTTCTCCATCTCTTCCTTAAGGCCCTTCAACGCTCCAGGTTTGTTCAATGTTCTCACATTCCAGGTTACTAGGTACATATCATTTTTCTGTTTTCATTTTCCTTTCCCTTGCATAGTTCGTTTATCATTATCATCAGTCCGGCTATTATTGTATTGGAGTTTCATAACAGACTATTTTTTTCGATATGGGGTTGTTAGCCCCATGATCAACCCCCAACCTGGAAGACCAGGGTATCCCTCTTTGTCTGACCTGTCCGGCATGGGAGGCCCTACCAGGAACTCACGCTCCCGCCGGCATAGCTCGCAGGATCATTTGGGCTCTCAAGCCCCCACATCACGACAAGATGAGGATACCATCGTGAGGGATGTCCTCCACTAATTCCTTTTAACTAGGCTGCTTCTGGCCAAGGAAAGGATGCGCAACATTGTCGAAACTTCTCAAAGCTTGTTCTATTCTGGTCATTGTAGACCTACTTTCAAAGTGTTAGAAATCACCTTACATATATCCAGTACAACAATATTCTTTCAACTTTGCGTCTGATAGATTTGGGAATGGGCTGTACAGGCATTGGAAACTATATCCCGTTTCGTCCAATGCTTTCACATACTGCTTCTTCAGTCCTTATTTGATGTACAGTGGAGGCAATAAAATGTGATCTTTATTTACCAAATGCTCGTGCACAATGTTCTTCGATCCAGCTATCAAGTTTCCCCTCTTAGGCTACTCTCTCCTACTCCAGTGCTCATTATATGCTCTACTGTCCCATTCACACATACAGCAAGTAGTCTACCCTTTTAGCTGGCTGAGAAGGATGCCAATCACTTCCGTCGCCACATGCCAGCCACTAGTGTTCTTCATACTTAACATTTTGAGGGAATAGTTTCATGGTATTGTAAGTCTTTTTTAAGTGTGCTGAATTTGCAATTGGATTTAATTCTAGCTCATTTCCTTCCTGACCTGGTCGGAGACTGGAAGCAGGCTGAGGATTTTCATTTTCTAGTTCATTTCCAATATATAGTACTACTGCTTTCAAACTTTGCTTTGAAGAATACCTCCATTCCTTTCTGTCATACTTTTGAGCTCCCATTTTCATCACTAATCCGGCGATGTCTTTGCAGACTACCGTTAAACCATCTTCAACCCAAAATTCCCCAAGTCATCATGGTTTTTGTATATTGTACCATGTGCATCTAAATTTATTTTAAGACTTGATCCCAGAAATTGTGTTAGTCTTTTGAGAGTCCCAAGTCTTTCACCAAATTAACCCTTACCCCTCGATTTAAAGTTCTCTTGGCTCTCCCTACAGCTCGTATTTAATTTCTGAACTTTTATCTTCTAGTACTTGTATTTATTTAGCCCTGCTTTAGAACTAGAACTAGCTCCTAAATTACACATATATGTCTACTCTTCTACAGTCATTATTAAGCAAATAAAAGCAGTATGCAAAATAATTAATTATTGTATAATTTTATTATTATTAATAATAATAATTACAATTATACTTGTCAAATTCAGCAAGCTATGTTCACCAATATGTATACATGAAGTAGTTTTGCCATAAACATGTAGGTCATCAGCCCTAAGTGAAAACAAATAACACTGCAAAATAAATTGTATGCACAGATAATACTTCAGTGTTGAGTGCCAGCAATTCAAACATACCACAATATTTCACCTATCGATACTGTAACTTCGTATGATACATCTCAAAAAAATTTCCAAGATGTAAACCTGGCTTCAGAGTATTTTAATCAATATCGGTCGTTCTGATCCCTTTCACTGAATTTAATCACTGTATGTCGTGCGATTCGAAGATGTAAATCGGTAACTATTGATCAATTCGACGGGTTTTATTTTTAAAATATGTTAAATATGTTCATACGTTGATCAGAATAAAGTATTGGTGGTCAGGGAAAATGCAAATCTTGGTCTTGTAACAACACTGTATTATTGTTTTATAATTACTCGGTGGTTATAATGTGAAGTATATACCGGTATAGTGTGCATTTTGCAATGGAAATGAAATATATACATAGCCTACAACACCACATTCTTTCAACGTGCTGCCACAGGGATTTCCTTCACTGTCCTAGAATCACTCGAGCGTGTACTACATCCATCATAGCTTCTGACAGCATAAACAAAATACTCTTCTTTATATTGTTAGTACCAAAATGGAATTTTTTGGTCTTGAACTGAAAATTGGCCCAGGGATGGATGTAGAAATCCTTAGCGAATGACGAACTATACATTGATTTACCAATAATGAACGGCGACAGCTGTCAAAGCTAGCATGTGGGGAAATGCTGCATTGCCACTGAGGCAGATCATGACTCAATATTCCAAGAGGCTTGCAGGAAGACACAAATACTGGGGAGTTAGCTCCCTGCCTGGTGGTCTATCGGATTTTTTATTATGGATACTCGAGTTTAGGCCTTAATTACAACCAAACCAACAGACCTATTGAAGAGCGAGTTATACCAATATGTTCCTTGTTTAATTCTGCGTTAGACTATATAAGCCAATTATTTTAAAGTTTATTAATTATTTATTTATTTGTGGTTGTATGAAAAATTGTCCGTGTTTTTGACGTCTTTTCTAGGAACCGCTCACTTACAACTATATACATGGAAAACTACTTGGCTGAGGGTAATGCAATTTTTATGTGATAGGCACAAGTATTGGTAGTGTAAATCTCTAGTTTCAATTTTTTTCAACTACCCAATAAAAAGTTGTTATATTTTTTCTGACGTAACGTTTTCTCAGCCCAGGATACATGTACAGCAGGAAATTTGGTCTTATTTTGGAGCTCTCATTCGTGATTATAGGAAACTACGACCACCGTAAACGTACAGTGTGATGACGAATTTATGAAGAGTAATATTAATGGGAGGTTTTGTGCGTTGTAGCCCGTGCGAGTAAAAGCGAGCGGGCTTGTGAAATCCGATGCAGCGTTGCCGCGTTAAGTGCAGTGTCGCGGCTGGCAACGAACGAACACTGCTTTAAGTTTACTTTCAACCTTTAATTTTCTTTCCTCGTACAAATTTCATTTCTCATCACCTTTTTCACATAAGGGCTTTGGATCTTCAATGGCAGTTTTAAAAATGGTTTGCTTCCTAATTTGGAAATGTCATACTAGGCCTACACAATTTTTGCATGGGTTATTTACATTATTTACATATCTATACAATATTAAATTCAATCAGTATTCTTCGTCTGAAAAATCACTCTGTTCCGATGAATCAGAACTGCTGTCATTCATGTTAATTATGACTGGCTTGAAATTAGTGACATTTTCAGACAGTCCATCTTTCTCCCAGTAGTGGTCTTCAATTCTATTAGCGTGTTTAATACATTGTTTCCAGAGTTCGGGAGTAACGGTACGCAAGGCTTCTCGGCATAAAACATTCATTGATTCCATACTTCTACCATTTTGTAATATGTTAGCCATATTTGTTTTAGCTATTTTACCTTTAACGTAAACCCAAATAAGTTCAATTGGATTGAGCTCGCAATGAGCCACTGGTAACCAAACAAGCTTTACATCCGGTCGAAGTCGTTTCGTCAGTTGTTCCAGCTTCTTCACTGGAGTTTGAAAATAAGGCCTGGCAAGGACAATTAGCTCTGATTTAGTCAGCTTGTTGCAATTGACAACTCCAAGTGGTAGCGATATATTCTTTGATGTTATCCAGGTTATAATGACAGGTTTCAGCCACGACACGTTCGGGTTTTTAGTTGCAGGATCAACCATCGTATGATATTGGGCTTGATCTATAATAACTGCCGACCTTTGAGGCAATAAACTCAGCACTTTCGTGAACCATTCTTCTTAAAGAGTTGAGTTCATTTTGTTGTGGTATTCACCGCTCCCTTTCTTGCCGATAAAACAAAGTTCTTCACCGTCAAGAAATCCTTCTTCACTTCCTATATGTAAAATTATGATGCGTTTCCCAGCTCCAGACGGTGTCTTGAAACCTCCACGCCATCCTTAAATTTCCTGAATGTGCCCTCTATATTGATCATAATTGTCGAAGTTATTTTCCAAAGCATCAACCACGTTTTCTTGCCACTCGTATTTCATAGTGTGGTTCTGTCCGCACCAGGTCTCGTCTGTAAAGAAGATCTTGTAGCCCTGTGCTCGAAGTTCTCTCATTCTTCTCAGGAATGTATGTCGGGATGCAGCAACCGTCACGGATTCCATTAGCACTGGTTTCCTGTTCAGTTTTTTGAAGCGGAATCTCAAGCCTTTGACTACTTTCAAAAGCGTAGAAATTGACATATCAGGAAAATCGTTCATATTTTCGGACAGTTTCTCGCGGAGGTTTTTTTAAATTGTGGGAAATACCTTATTCATGTAAAAATCATGTATAGTTCTTCTTAATGTGCCCAAAGTAAAATCGAGTTGGATTTTCGGACGACCTGGCCCGGGCCTCACACACTGCTTCTTTCTTGGCCTGGATGACATATTTTCATCATTCTCCCTTGAGGTGGCTCCTATTCTCTTCACTGATGACACTGATAATCCAAGACTATCTGCCACTTTCCGATACAAAGAAAACCTCTTGTCCCCTAATTTTCCCCCCTCATTTCGAAAGAGTTCGCCCTCAGACAATGTTGGTCTCGGAGGCATCTGGAAGTGATGTGGCCAATATTCAGCAAACAGGAAAACTTAAATAGCATGAGGACATAGCCAGCCAGGTCACTCGCATTCCATTCACAACTGCCCGGGGCGAGGGTAGCCGGCAACGCTGCACTCGAATTCACCACCTCGCCCGCTTATAATCGCACGGGCTACAACGCACAAAACCTCCCATTAATATTACTCTTTATAAATTCGTCATCACACTGTACGTTTACAGTGGTCGTAGTTTCCGATAATCACGAATGAGAGCTCCAAAATGAGACCAAGTTTCCTGCTGTACGTTTATCCTGGGCTGAGAAAACGTTACGTCAGAAAAAGTATAAGAACTTTTTATCGGGTAGTTAAAAAAAAATTGAAACTTGATATTTGCACTATCAATACTTGTGCCTAGCACATATAAAAATTGCATTACCCTCAGCCAAGTAGTTTTCCATGTATATAGTTTTAAGTGAGCGGTTCCTAGAAAAGACGTCAAAAACACGGACAATTTTTCATACAACCATAAATAAATAACTATAAAATAATTGGCTTATATAGTCTAACGTAGAATTAAACAAGGAAAATATTGGTATAACTCGTTTTTCAATAGGGCTGTTGGTTTGGTTTTAATTAAGGCCTAAACTCGAGTATCCATAATAAAAAATCCGATAGTAATGACTGATGAGTGAAGGCACAGTTGGACACTGAGTCAAACCATGTGCTCATTGCTGTCTGCATACTTTGCAACACTGCTTGCTGTTACCCCTCGCGTCTCTACTCCTCATCTCACCCTTCAAGCGGATGACAGCTTTCACCATTCCATCTTTTGTAAATCAGACTATAGCCTCTTCATTGTGGATGCTTACAATAAAACATACTGTTATTTGTATATAAATCCTTATAAAATACACACTATATGTGCTTAATGTTATAATGTACGGGTATTTGTGAAACAAGAAATAGAATAAAATCCAAGTAAAAAAAAGCATAACCTTCACAACATCAAACAGCAGGTAATCGGATGGCGGCAATGCAGTCCACGTCATGATTTTTGGCCGGCCATCTGCAATTGATGCGAGAGTTGCCCAGCCAAAACCTGTTGATATGTATCTTGACCACTCAACCAACATCTCAATATAGGGTGTAGTCGATAACAGGTTCAGGAAGTACTGTAATAAGTAGGGCTCGGATTCGAGCATGTTTGCATATTTTTTTCCTGAATAGTATACATTGGAAGAAGCCTTTCGGTAGTATTTTCACCTCTCGGGGACCAACAGAATTGAAATTTATCGAGCATATAAATGCATAAAACCGCGGTTTTCAGAATAGAAGCATAATAAATGCATATTCTTGCAGTTCTCGTCTAAATAGTTTGTTTTTCTTCGAATTCCTTCCCCCGAATTTGGGCCCTGACAATCCTTAAGGTTCGAAAAGAGAAATAATTAATGGAAAGCCTATCTGGTGCGAATAAAATAACCGCAGATATTTAACCTTTTAGTGAGGCCATTCACACACCCTAATTGGCCTCTGGCGGATAACAGTGCGAATCTTAAGATAAGCTCTGGAAGCCCCAAGCATCCTTTGTTGTGGGGTTGTAATGATTTTAGTGGTGTGCCTATTTTGGGAACCAGTATTGTTTAGGTGGCTTTTCCCATGAAGTGATGGAAGATCCGACCCGGTCAAGTGAAGTTTCTGCATTCTACTCGCAGTTCTCAGTTCGTAATCGTATCCGTACATACCTATCGAGTACTTGTGATTTCTAAGTACGCGACGCCTAAAGTTAAGGAATCTATGAGTGTTTTACATGAGCGTCATTCCTGAGGCCATCCTAAAGTAGGAATCGCGAGGGATGGAGTTGGTTGAAGTGGTCGCTACAATACAAGGAATCATCCAAAAAGCCGACTCGTCTGGAGAGACTGGGAAAACCGTGAAACAAAAGTTGGAGTTCGTGCTGGCTAGAAATCCCGGTTGGAGTGAAACGTTGGACTTGGAGAGGATGCTGCGTGGCGAGTCTGCATCGTCAGAGGATTTTCCGATTTACTTTGCACAAGAAGCAGCTTCATTCAAATATTTACGTCTCGTGTCAGTTGACGTCGAAAAATCGTTCTCGTCATTGAAACATTTATTGACTGATTTAAGAAAAATCATTCGAAACTGAAAACATAGAAAAAATTCTTGTTGTACAGACCAATGCAGATCTACTTCATTGACTCGCCTAATTCTGAACATTTTGTAAATGAACTTTTAAACTGTAACTTTTATAAGAAAACTTCTCATATATACACAGTACTTGAAACTTCTATGCGAGTGAAGCATGCATACAATTATAAAATAATGTTCCTATATAAAGATATGTGTTTTTTCACTTTCCTTTATATAGGTTTTAATGGTGTTTTTCGAGCATGTTCTGCATATTTAGCCGCATATAATGTTTTTTTCTTTTTCGAGCATGTAATACGTATTTCGAGCTTAACACACATGGTTTTCGAGCATATCTGGAGATTTTATCGAGCCTATCGATCCGAGCCCTAGTAATAAGGAAAAATGCACTACATTATATTTCAACGATTTTTTCAGTATCGGCTACGGCTGCTGCTACATCTCGCAAACAAAGTAGGCCATTCTTTTTACGACTAGTAATGCATTTTAGGGTTGCCAACCCAGAAGTAGAAAAGCTGAAATGTCGTGGAAAACTGTGCCCGATTGGACAGAAGTCCAGACGTCCACATATGCATTTCACAAAAAAAATAAGTCAGGACGAGAATCTAAACATCCCAGAGTGCCATAAGGGTTAAAGTGAGTACAATAACAAAAATTGCTTTACTGATTTTCGGCTCGATGCAACAATAAGGATAGGAGATTTTCTGAAAATAACACAATTCGTAAAATTATCTCATTTTATTAAAAAGTTTTAAAATTGACTGAACTAATGTCAGGATAGCATTATTGATGCATGACGGATCATACATTTATGTACACAAATTTACAGATTTACCAACACATGAACACTAAATATTTGGAACGAAAGCCAGATTGTTAGTCCTGTTGACTTCGTTCAAATGTACTATTTACAGTCGTAGGTTTTTCAGTGCAAATTAAATTGTCCAGCCTGATTCCTAACTTTTAAGTATTCACTTGTTGAAATTAAATGGTTTCACTCGATGTAGAAAAAATCACTTTGTTTTTTAAATAGTTGCAGAAAATAACTAACACTTTTCCAGGAATCAATATCTTAAAATTGGTTCAATTGTAGTCATAACAATGGGTATAACACATCAATTTATATGGACATCTGAGCATGGATTCGAAGAACTTAGATAAACAGAAAAATTTATTGTACCATCTGTTCCCGATCCAAAATAATTATTCTGAGTTCTTGACTCGATTATCAATTATGGTCAAAAGTTATTATTAAGAAAACATCAAATCTTTAAATATTAATTTAACCATTCAAACATCATTTGAAAATATTATTTAGAAAGTTTTTTACAAAAATAGCATTTGTTGCTATTATCAAAAATTCCAATTCTTTGACAGAATGTCAAAATGTTAATCAATTAATCATTTGGTATAACAGCTTAGGCTTTCACGGCCGGCGTTCATAATTAAATACAAGTTTTTCGGGCTTGTAGGCCGTGGTCCAGACAGGATATCTCCCGACGTTTCACCGGAAACTGCTTCCGGCATTATCAAGGGTTCCGCTCCTTTCCTTGGTCTGCAGTGGAATGAGGAAGAGGCTTGAAATAATGGGTAACGGCTAGTAGTGGAGTATTGTTGTTTGAATATGACTGTTGGTTGGGTGGATCTTGGCGATTAACTAACGGCTGGAAGGTAGTTTGGATCTTCAAATTAGCATGGTGAGCCGATTGTTCTCTTCGCATTCCGGCTGGATCGCCTGATCTCACGTACATGTTGCGGGGTGCGGTGCGTGCTCCGGCTTCGGCGACCGAGCTTGTGAGGGTCAGGTGTTCCCTGCGCGACTGCCAGGCTGTAGCGGGAAGGTTCTTCAGGTTGACGTGTGAGTGATTTCTTGGCCTTGGTGTTCCTAAGAGCCGGGATCCATGTATTACGCACACGTTCAATTTCTTCCTTCCGATTGTAATTGTCGGGGTGTTTGAAGATTTCTATGGCTTCCCGTTGCAGCCTGGCGTGGTAGTGTGTGGTCGTGGAGAGTATCTCCGTGTCCCCGTACTTTACATCGTGACCGGGCAAGAGAGAATGCTCAGCGTCTGACGATTTCTCAGTTTGACCCAGGCGGCTGTGTCTGTTATGTTCCTTGAGTCTGGTGGTCACGCTCCTCTTCGTCGTTCCTATGTACACCTTCCCACAGGAACACGGAATTCTGTAGACACCTGCAGTGGAGTGTGGGTGGCGCTTGTCTTTAGCGGATCGCAGCAAGTCCCGGATTTTGGCGGTGGGTTTATAAACCGTCTTCACCCCATAGGTCTTCAGTAATTTGCCTATCCTGTCCGTCACCTTCTTCACGTACGGCAGGAATGCGGTGGCCACCGGAGTTTCGTCAGAATCCTTCCTCGTGCTCCGGCGCCTGGGATGAGAGGCTCGCTCAATCTCCTTATTGCTGTATCCGTTGGCGCATAGGGCCCTCTTTATATGTTTCAGCTCTTGGTTGAGGTTGGATGGCTCACAGATTCTCCTAGCACGGTCTACCAATGTTTTAATAACTCCGTGTTTCTGTCGGGGGTGGTGATTGGATGTCTTGTGTAGATACCGGTCGGTGTGTGTGGGTTTCCGGTACACCGTGTGCCCCCAAGCGCAGGTCATAAGTCCTGGTGATCAGCACGTCAAGAAAGGCCAGGCAGTTATCTTTCTCCTTCTCCATAGTAAATTTTATGCTGGTGTTGAGGCTGTTCAGGTGGTCCAGGAAACGTTCCAGCTCTTCCTCTCCGTGGCTCCAGACTACGAAGGTATCGTCAACATAACGTAGCCATACTTTCGGTTTGAGGGGAGCAGTCTCGATCGCCAACTGCTCGAACTTTTCCATGTAGAAGTTCGCAATCACAGGGCTTAGTGGGCTACCCATGGCAACTCCCTCTATTTGCTCGTAGAAGTTCTCGTGCCATAGGAAGTAGCTCGTGGCGAGGCAGTGGCGAAACAAGTCAGTGATGTCTTCCGTGAAGAGCTCGGCAATCTGGTTTATGGATTCTTTCATAGGCACCTTCGTGAAGTGGGATACTACGTCAAAGCTGACTAGGCGGTCTTCAGGTTCCAGACGTATGTTCTGCAATTTCTCAATAAAATGGCCTGAATCCCTGACGTAAGTCTCAGTGTTACCGATGTGCGGTTGTAGAATGATGGAGAGATGCTTGGCGATGGTGTAGTTTGGAGAGCCGATAGCACTCACGATAGGTCTCAGTGGAATGTCAGTTTTGTGTACTTTGGGAAGACCGTATAGCCTGGGAGAGAGCTTCACTCTTGCATGTATCCTTCTTCACGTGGTCTGGTAGTGAAGAGGCCTTGATTAACCTGTTGGTCTCTCTAAGTATCCGTGTTGTGGATACTATATCACTATTATAGAGATATAGTGAAGTATCTCTATAATTCTCTTAATATTTGAAATATCGAATCCATTCAAATTTCATACTGTCTCGGATAAGGCCCAAAATGTTATGTTTGAAAAGTTTTTTGACAGCACCAACCATTGACCAAAGGGGTGAGAAAGTGGGTTTTTTCGGGAAACATTAATCATATCTCTCTTAATAAGCACTATCAAAACCGTACAAAATGGATAATATTCCCCTAATAATTACCTAAAACTTTTGTCAGAGAATTTTTGATATGACCCACCATTAAGCCAAGGGATGAGCAAAATGATTTCGGAATTAGAAGAAAATGCCAAGTGCCATTAGACGTTGCCATGGCAACACTACTGAATTGATGAGGGATAAGCCATCAGACGTTGCCATGACAACACCATTGCACGAGATGACATTCATTTTTCCATCTGACTCTGTGGGAAGCGGCTTCGGTGAGGTAACTGGTAGCATGCTGAACTATGCCGAAGGTCGTGGGTTCAAAGCCGGCCGAAGTCGTCTTATTTTCTAAGAACGCTAAAAATCCCTCGGTATGCCTTCCTTTGGAGGGGAAGTTCCAACGTTCTTTGCGAGTAGCTGGTTGCGGTGGTATCTAGTTGCCAAGTTCAGAACTAGGTGTCGTTGACGGTAGTATTTGGTAGCAAAATTAGGAACTACTACTTGAAATTGACAGTCTGCAATCCTTACCGGAATTACAGACTAATACAGCCATCACAATTAACACTTATCGGACAGATTCTACACATACCCAAAGTACACGGGGCTACATGACCGCGTTGTCGCAGCCCCTGAACTGAGGAACCAACCAACATCTCTGCGGGAGATAAAATTTTGCGTAAAGAAGTAACAGACCGCTAGACAGTTACACATCAGTGTTGAAACCTTGCATAAGGACAGTGTGGCCACAAGAATGAAAATGAACCCTAAATGACGAGAAGGTTTCCGTCCCCATAAAACAATAAAATATTTAAAATATGCATAAAAAACGAAAAGCTAAGTTAATTAAGCGCCAATTTTAAAATACTTTCTCGCAATAAATGAGGTCTGATCCTTCTACGAAAACCTGCATATTCTCCCTATTTTCGCCTATCCTCTGGTTTTCCCGGTGAAATCTACCTCCGCCTTCCGGCGTGCCGAGAGGATTTTTTTAATACTTAATGGGAATTTCCACCTACTAAGTTATACATTTGTTTTGATTCCAGGAAATATGCCTTCACAAGAGAATGATGCTCAGACTAGCAGGCTTCAGGCCTTCAAAAATAAAGGGAAAAATTCTGATGTAAGTACCTTTATTTACTACAATTGGTTAAATTATATATTCTGAATGCTTGAAACACCATTTCAACTCCTAAGTTTTTACTGTAATTGTGGCAGGAAATGCGCAGAAGACGATGTGAAGTGACTTTGGAACTCAGAAAGGCACGCAAAGATGAACAGTTGCTTAAGAGGCGAAATATTGCAGAACTGGGTGAACCTCTCTCTCCACTGCAGGAAAACAATGGTCAGCAGCCTATCACAATGACTCTTTCAGAGATTGTTGAAGGTAAGTGGTGTACTTCTTTATATAAATGAAAGGTTCTTGTTTCTTCAAAGTATAAAATCCCCGTGTGGGTGCGGGATAGAATACACTCACGGTATACCCTGCCTGTCATGGGAGGTGGCCTAGTCGGTAGCATGCTGAACTGCTGAGCCCAAGATAGCGGGTTCAAACCCGGCCAAAGTCGTCGGATTTTTTAAGAGCGCTAAAAATCCTTCAGAGGGGAAGTAAAGCTGGTGGTCCCATGTCATAGATTTATGGCATGCAAAAGATCCTTCCACAGACTAAACTTGTGTGCAGATAAATTGTTAGGTTAGATTTCGTTGGAATGATATATCAAAAGTTCCAACATTCACCACTAAGTGGCATTGATATCTGGTAGCGAAGTTGGAACTACTTGAAATTGAACGGAACTTGTAGCTCACCCTAAGGGTGTATGCTGAAAGCAGCTACACTCGGGCGAGCCGAACATGTCCTCGGACACTCCCGGCACTAAAAGCCATACAATAAATAATGGGACGTGACTAATAGGGCCGACATGGCCGAATAAGTTTCCAGTTTTTTACTTGATAAGACCCCCTGTGGATGGGGATAGTGGAATTTATCCACAGTATCCCCTGCCTGTCGTAAAAGGAGACAAGAGGGGGGCCCTTGTAAAGGTCGAATTTGGATTTCTGGTCCCAGTTCTGGTTTGACCCATAGAAATAAACATCCATAGGGGAAGGGCCACCAACTTGGCCAGAAAGCCTAGACGGTATGCCCCATCCCGCCAGGTGGATGAGCCATGTACCCTTTCAGTAGTATCCGCCTTACAACGAATACTGAAGAGCTGTGTAAATCACTGTTCATGCCAGGGGTAAGTGTCTGTTCAAGGCACTGGGACCCCGGGCAATACCTGCTATGCCAGGTAGGAATTGCCTTGGCTAGGTGGCGCCCACAGTGATGGCCCCTGTTCGGAGTGGGGAGGATTTTTTCTGGGATGCCGAAGAGCTCAACAGGTGCCATCGGAGAAGGTAGCTTCTCCTAAGAGGTCAGCGAAGAAACCTTCCCCGACTCGCTTGGAGAAGAAATCTTCGCAGACTAGGGCTGGAGCATCTACCATCCCATCTGAAAGGATGGAAAAGTCGGCGGAGAGGAGGGACGGTAAACACCATCTGTCCTGCCCCGCTGCAAAACAGACGGCACAGTCTTCTGCAGGCCTTCCCGCTCCCACTTCAACCAGTTGAGCGGTGCCAGCACGTGCTGCATTGTTTTCCATTGCCGATACGTCAGGGGGGAAGGGCCCAACTACTTCACCAAATAGAAGTCAACACCGCGCAAGGAAATGGATTAGTCGGGGCAGACTCCCAGTTTTCGGACTGGGAGAAGGTCGCTGGTCACCGCTCCCGCTCTTCACCAAGAGCGAGACAGGGAACGTCTGACGAAAACCGCACGCCAACCCAGAGAGCACCCCCTCCATTTTCTTCGTCCTCCGACGGAGAAGTGGAGATTGAGGTGTGCTCTCCTACCCTATCACCTCTTCCTAAGGATAGGGATGGTTGGCAAACAGAAAAGCTTAAGTAGAAGACTATCCTAGACTTACGTCCACACTGGTACTATTACAATGGAACTGTAATAGCTATTTTCCACATCTCGCTGAATTACGCCAATTAATTTATCAGTTTACGGCAACCATTGTCTGTCTTCAGGAATCCAGGTTTCATCCTGGACATGAGACAACTCGTCGCTTCAAACTCTTCTCTACAGACCGGGTGGACGGAGCAGTGGCGTCTGCTCTCTCGTCCACTCGAGCCTCTTTAGTGAAGAGGTGCCTCTGCGTGCTCTGCTAGAAGCAGTTGCAGTTCACACTTTCCAATAATGGCAACAGTATGTAAAGTGTACATCCTGCCTGATTCTCAGCTTCCCCCTCCTTTTCTCCTTCTGGGAGATGTTAATGCCCACACACCATCTGGGGCTCCGCTCCCACTAGCGGTAGAGGGAGAGATTTTGAGACTGATCAGGCGGCTGGACCTGTGTTTGTTGAACAGGGGAACCTACGCACTTCTCCATTGCACATGGCACTTTTTCAAGTGTCAACATCACCTTGTGCAGTAGTGCGCTGGTTCCCGTGCTACAGTGGGATGTACACGACGACCTTTGTAATAGTGACCATTTCCCGATTATCGTTTCTCTTCCAAACCAGAGAGCCATCGGGCTGTTAGGCCAACTTTCACAGCATGTGCGGTTTTCCCCGAAGATACCTTTGAGTGTGTCTGATCATACCATTCATGTAACAAATTGTAATTTGGCTGCTGCAGAGGAAACAATTCCTTCCTCATCCGGCAGCTCCCACCGGAAGCTTGTCCCTCGGTGGCCAGCAGAGATTGCAGCAACCACTAGAGATCGTTGATGTTTTCAAATGCTATCGGAGGCAAAACACCATGGCCAACCTTGAACCTTCAAAAGGATGCATGCTAGAGCCCTATATCTGATTCAGGAGAGTAAGAAAACGACGTGGGAATAGTATGTAGATTAACTGGAGGTTTATCCATGTGTCGTCTGACGGATCATACTCTCTTCTCGAGTGGACTAAGCTGCGTCGGATCAACGGAGACATCGTCACGGACCATCATGCCATTGCCAACAGTATTGGATCGCACTTCAGTGATGTATCCTGCTCCTTTGCCACTGCTGCTTTGTAGACCTACAATTTACCATTCGCTGAATGGGAACTGCGCAGTGCGCTTCCACTCTGCAGTGATACAGCTCCTGGACCGGATAACGTACATAATCAAATGTTAAAACATCTGTGCGTTTCCAGTTTAAAACTGTTGAACCTCTTCAATCTTACTGTATATGGATTGAAGGGGTTTCCTTCCCAATGGCGAAAGGGGATCGTGATACCGATTCCCAAGGCTGGAAAGGATCCCAAGCTTGTTAGCAGCTATAATAGGCCCACTTGTCTGACAAATGGCCTATGCAAGCTGCTGGAGAAGATGGTGAACAGTCGACTGGTGTGGTTCTTGGAAGAGAGAGGTGTCTTGAGTACCAGTGTGGATTTCGCTCTCATAGGTCCACCACTGACCATCTGGTGCGACTTGAGAGTGCCATACAGGAGGCATTTCTCCGGAAGAGGCACCTAGTCACGGTTTTCTTTGACCCCGAGCAAGCCTACGACACCGCATGGTGCTATGGGATCCTTTCTACCCTTCATGAGTGGGAACTCCGTGGTAATCGACAGACTTTCATTGTGAATTTCATGTCCGTCTGAACCTTCGGAGTAAGTCGGTAGGACATTATCGCAATATTATACCCAAGAAAATGGAGTTCCTCAAGGTTCTGCCCTGTCACCTTGTTCGCGGTTGCCATAAACGGCAACCCCACAGTAGTTCTATCGCTGTATGTAGAAGATTTAGCTCTGCATTACAGGTCTGGAAGTATGGCAATCTTGCAACGGCAATCGTAAATAACTATTAACAGAGTCGACAGGTCGGCTTACGACGAAGGTTTTTATTTTTCGGCAGCTACATTTACACCCTGAACTACAACTTGCGGATGCTACGTTGCCATGCGTTGACACATCGCTTTCTGAGGCTCCATTTTGACAGCAAATTAACGTGGCAGCACCATATACGGCAACTATACTCTGTATTTAAAAAGAATGAACGTGAAGCAAATGGCGGGAGCTTGAAACAGCTGAGCTGTGTTGCCAAGTTTTTATTGTTGATGTAGAACAGGTGATTCGAATAATATACAGGGCTACACTTCGGATATTATTTCGGTACTATTATGCGCAATATAATGCAAATGTCGTTCCTGAGTCAATACTGAGGACATTCAAATAGAGAAATACGGTACATAGATAAATTACACACCGAAGCTATGCTACCTTTGTCACCGTTATTCAATAAATACGAGAAAGAGGCCAAACACTCGACAGCTATACAAATATAATACAAACACAAAGTAATATGATGAATATATCAACACTCACCATGCAATGATTATATCCTTCAAGATGAAACTAGTTTGGGTGAAGGTCGTTCACAGTTTACAGCAGTTAACACATAACGCAGAAATAACATCATGACAATACCAAGCACACTCACTCACTGTATCGCGACTCTGTAGGTTAATAATAGCCTCCACATACGTAATGTTAAGGTAAAGTATTTAGCACTGCACTCGAAATCATCACTAGGAGAGAAGAGAAGACAGGATGAGGTATGAACCAAGGACCACCTCAGAAAAATGGCATATTTTAAATTTGGAATTTTCGACTAAATTAGCAGTCCAGATGGAAGAGAACGTTAATACAAGCATTTGGAAAAATTTTCGTCTGAAGAAATATTTTTATTTCATGTAAAATGGAGATTTTAAGATTTGGTAAATTTTTAACCATGAGTGAATGAAGAGATACTGTTCTGGGAAGTCGACACTTTTAGCGAGGTGCGCGGTGAGAAACCAGTTTTTGATCCTAGGGGGAGCGAAGGTGGACTTGAAGTCAGACATACGCCAGTATCAAGAGTGGGAGAAGCCAACGCGTGGCGGAAGCGCGCCACTTTGAGGCGAAAACCAATGGGAAAATAGTTTGAATACTGAGGAAGGAACAAATATTAAAATCTTTATTTTAATATTTTATAAGAGTGTTGCACATGGACCGTCGAGAAGACAAGATGTAAATTGTATTCACTCTTCAGAAGTATTAGACAAAGGTTTTGTGAACTGGAGACTTCAAGATGAAGCTAGCTGTAATGGAAACTAACAATTAATATTACTAGTCAACAGTATTGAGAAAAGTTATTCATCATATTCTAAAAGAAGAAATCTACGACGAGAGAAAACTCTGCAAGTTACAAACTCAACATTGAACCCGTAACTACGCAGAACGAAAGTCTGAAGAAGGGAGACTTAAACCATTGAAAATTCAACAATCTAGACAAGAATGATCAAGAATTTAGCTCGAAGGGGAAGAACTACGACTACAAACAATTGCGCGGTGAGAATTGTTTTAAATTCACCATGATGGGAAGGTAGGACTATACTGAACCGGTGAGATTCAGAAATGACCAGGATGACATAGCAGTATGCATAGCGAACTGCAGACCACCGCAGTTTTCGCTAACATAACGTTGCAATCTACAAGGGAATTTCAAGACAATGGAGGTGATTTTTCACGATCTAAAGAACTATGCAAACTACAGACTTCAAAGAACATCTAGATCTGAGAAGACGACGAGCGGATGCGTCATGGAACCCAGGACTGATGGACGCGAGGTCGTGTCATCTTGTTCGAGAGAAGTGGGTCGCGAGCGGGAAGCCAGCTGGTAACCTGTTCTCGAGACAGCACACCAGGTCGTTCAACTGTACTGCAGTCCACTCAAGGCCGAGGTGACAACGCAGCATTCCAGAAACCACACGGTGACGTTACGAGGACACAGGAGTCATCAGGTCTTGTCACCAACGATCTCAGAAAGAAGGTAGAAGAGTGCATTTTTCATATCTGTAGTTAGACTTTGTTCACGTTATTCCAGAATATTGACCAACATATTTGCATTTGTAACCTATGTTATTATTGTCTTGAAAGTTTTAGTAATTGCGATAGTGATTTTCATAAGTCATTTGGACGTATTTTGAAGTCTTGATCGATGATATTAGGCAACGCTAGTATTTTTCATTGTCATTTTTAGAGCGTTAAAATTTTACTTACCGATGATTTTGTTGAGATTGCGAACGTATATTCCATAGATTTGTTGTAACGTCGGAAACTTAGTAGACTTGATGATATATTAGAGAATTTTGTATATTTGTGGAAATAGTGAAGGACCATAATATATTTGTATTGAAACAAGAGTAAAGAAGCACAACTTTGTGAGAAATAAATCAGTAATGTATCAGAGAAAGAATATAATCATGTGTTTGACGAAAGTAAATAGTTTATTACTTGAAGTGAGGAAAGGACAGAGAATCCTATAAGTGAAGAGTTTATTCATTTCAGAAACGAAATAAGATTTATAGAATGATATAGTTAACAGAAGTATTCTATATTGGCATTGTGGTAACTTTTTTATGCAAGTAATGTAATGACATTCTAAAACCCAGAATTGTACGGAAAAGAACAGTATGCGATAGTAAAAGGCATAACTGAACGAGAAAAGTTATTATAAAATGTTATGGATGTATATTTATCATGAAACGATACTGTAAGATGGAAGGAGAGATATAAATATTATGAACATAAACGTGAGGGAAGGTTATTGTTATTTTTATAAGACACAAGCAGGCTTGAAATTCAGAATTTAACAATAAATTGTAACAAAGTAATACAGTAAAACTCTGTTAAGAAGTTTTTCAAGGGACCATTCAAAAAAAACTTCTTAAAAGGGTAGTGGCCTGAAATGCATGTGAAACGCACACATTTTTGTTGTTTGTGAAGGATCCTACAATATACTGTACATAGGCCTATATAAAAGCCAGAAAAGGAGAAGCCCCAATATTAAAATCTGACTATCAGACCAGAGATTAAGAGAAATAAATTGGCATAACCATCACAATTCACATTAATAGAATTAATTTCAATAACTGTTTGAGCACACACCATATATTCCAGCAAACTACAATTATAGACACATTTTAGAATGTAAATAAACAACTAAGACTGAATTGAAAACACTTTTTTGCCCGTCCTGAAAAATTTGGCTTTTTGTGGCTTACCTCAATTGACCTGTACACCATCAAAAATGCTGTATTTCTCACCACTAAAATATAGGCCTCGACTTTGAAAAGAAGTTGTCCAGTGTAGATTGTTTGAGCTTTTTACTGCTTTCTAGTTCTATAAATCTCTCCATTTCCCACACGGCTTTCCATGTGCTGTGAGGCACTCCAGCAGCACCTTCTATGAATTTCCGTAGTTTTCGAAGATGGACACTTGCCTCACTACAAGAAGGCCTTGGAGAATTCTCCTCTTCTTCTCCTTCATCTTCTTCTTCATCCTCATTTCCTGCCTGAATGTCCTTGCATATGTCGTCAATGGTCTGCTCCTCGCAAGTTATTACTAGATCATCAACAGCAGTGAAGTCGCTGAAACTGGTGGTTATCTCCATCTTATCCTGCACGGTTTTCCACCACCCTGGCTCTTCATCGCAGACTTCCGTACAAATGCTGCTACTAGTAACACCATCAAAACCAGCTTTCTTGAAGCAATTTACAATGGTGGTAGACTCCATCGAATCCCAAGATGAGGCAATTAAATGCATGGAGTCCAAAAGAGATGGCCTGTAGATTGGTCCACCTGCTTCCATGCGTGACAGCATACGACACACTACTGCTTTTCGGTACCTCTGCTTCAGAACCTTAATCACCCCCTGGTCCATGGGCTGCAGTACCGATGTAGTGTTTGGTGGAAAAAATTCAATTTTAATGTTTCTTAAATAAGGCCACTGTTTGGGATGAGCAGGGCAATGGTCCATAAACACCACAATCTTCCTGTTTTGGCTCCCCATTTTGGCATCTAGTGCTTGAATGTACTCTTCAAATAGGGAGCTTGTCATCCATGCTGATTTATTGCTTCTGTAAAGTACATGGCAAAGTTCTGACGTTTTTGAAACACCGGGGCTTTCTTGATTTTCCTATGATCAGTAGTGGCAGCTTTTCCGTCCCATCCATATTCGCACCAACTGGCACCGTCGCTTGCACTTCACTTAATTTGCCTCCTAGGCAAGATTCTCCCTTCAAAACCAAAGATTTATCCGGAACAACCTGATAAAAAAGTCCGAATTCGTCAACATTAAAAACGTCACAATGTTTGTAATTACTGATTTTTGCCGGCAGCAGTGTTTCCTTCCAAGCTTCAGTTTCCTCTGTACTTACACTCGCAGCTTCGCCACTAATAGTCTTGTAAACTATGCCAGCCCGATTTTTAAAGCGATCCAGCCACCCATTCGACGCAGTAAAAGGCACTTGTAATCTACACGCGATTTCTTCGGCTTTCTCCTTCACGATAATCCTGCTCAAAGGAATGTTTAAACTTCGCTGCTGTTTAAACCACACGAGCAGAGCTTG
The DNA here is from genome assembly GCA_946902985.2 of Meconema thalassinum. Lineage (NCBI taxonomy): Eukaryota > Metazoa > Arthropoda > Insecta > Orthoptera > Tettigoniidae > Meconema > Meconema thalassinum. The sequence goes on from OX336396.1 coordinate 172,162,801, forward strand.
TTCTACGTCTTCGTATTTCCCGCTTTTAATCTTGCAGCTTGCCGAAGTATTCCCGGCAGAAGCCAAGATACCTTCTTTCTTTGCTATGATGCCGTTCAAAGTAGACGGCGGCATTCCGAGCACCTTCGCAAGAGCAACACGTGAAGAGTAGACGACTCTACTTTTCTTATAATGTCCACTTTATCTTTAAGAGAAAGTGCCTTTCTTTTGATGCCTTTCATCTGAGAACCACTCATTTTCACAATGATTTGAAAACTTTACTTCACTGACGACGCAATTCTCGTCATCTCAATAATGTTATGCTAAGTCTGGCAATGCTTGGCTAACAAGTTAGATCACACAGAACAGCGATAAAAGCCACGAACAAAGAATATAGGAGGCCAAGAATGAAAGCATGATGCTGTATATTGTAGTCGGTCTTGAGCGGGAGTCGTCATAGCGTGACGTCATTCAGCCTTGAAATGCTCGCCTGGTCAGTGACCCGCGAACACTCGGAACGGCTGTATTCTTTCATTCGGAACACCGGGCCCGGTCAGAGACCCGCGAACACTCGGAACTCTTGTATTCTTTCATTCGGAACACCGGATGTATCTTCCGCGGAGATTGGCGAGTTTTGATTCTAAGTCAGTTGTCTCTCAGTGAACGTCTTATACTCTAAGGGAATACGAAATCTGAACTATTTAACCGGGAAAACCTCTTATGCACGAACACTTTATACGGGAAAAATATACATGTATCTTATGGGACGAATCACGGGACCGAGAATATCGGACGTCTTAAGCGGAAAAACGTTTTATGCGGGAACTTCTTAACAGAGTTTTACTGTATGTGAAGCGAAGGAGGAAGTACAGTGGAATCTCGTTAGGACGTTTTCCCGTTTAGCGTGATGGTTTTCTCAAGTCCCAGTCCCAATTCTACAAAATACATGTTGATATATCCCCTTAATACGTTCTCTATTCCCGCTTACGACGATCAAATTTCCGTTGACTATTTGTTAGTGAACCGTATTTTATTCTTATTTCATTATAAAATTCGGCTTCTGGAAAACACGACGCGATATTGCCTCATATTCTCTGATAGTTATTGACAGTGTAGATGATTTCATTGTGTTTGACGGCGTAGAAGCGGCTATAGCTATGACGCAACACAGGTGACGTGTCTCTCTCCCAATGCCCTTTCTCAAGTCCCTATCCTGCTAAATTCATGTTGATATATCCCCTTAATACGTTCTCTATTCCCGCTTACAACGATCAAATTTCCGTTGACTATTTGTTAGTGAACCGTATTTTATTCTTATTTCATTATAAAATTCGGCTTCTGGAAAACACGACGCGATATTGCCGCATATTCTCTGCTAGTAATTGACTGTAGATGATTTCATTTTGTTTGACGGCGTAGAAGCGGCTGTAGCTATGACACAACACAGGTGACGTGTCTCTCGCCCGCTGCCCTCCACCCCTTTCCCTTTGTTTATTTCTCACGTCGGCGCATTGTCTTCGTATTCCGCACTATTGTCTTCTAGTTCTTAGTGTTCACGTCCAGTTATGACCTATTTTATTGCGTGTTTCATAATGGATAAGAAGAAAGTACGGCAGATAACTAATGATGAGAAGATGAAATACATTAGAGATGTGGAATGCAATCCTCACATGAAGCGTGTGGATATAGCGCGAAAGTGGAACATTCCTCCGTCTACACTGAACACGATTCTCTGCAAAAGGAAGGAAATCGAACGTGCATTTGAAGAAGGAATGAGCGGCATAAGGAAATGTGTGAGAGGGACAGTTTCCTCAACTAGAAAGCTCTTTATTGAAGTGGTTCAAGCAAGCCCGTGCTTCAAACATATGCGTGCGCGGTCGCCGGTAACTGAGCAGTCACTGGCGGAGCGCGAGAGCGAGAATGTCCTTGCTAAGCAGAAATAAAGACCCTGTATTATACTGTAGTGTAGAGGTACAGTAATTCATTTTTATGTTATTTATTCCGTGTAAGTTACTGATAACCTATGTTTATGTCGTGACTGTAGTAGTGCATACAATCACTTACGAAGGTCGGCGATTTGACGTCCATATATACGCCGCGTTCTTTCTTATACGTTGTAAATGCAGTATGGCGTTTTTCGGTAGTATGTTTTCCTGCATATGACGTCCAAATTTTTCAGTCCCTTGAAAAACGTACTAACGAGATTCCACTGTATGTGGATAGTATTTGGACATAGCACGAGATGTATAATCGATAGAGGAGTTTATAGGAAGGAGTGAGACGTATTCATGAACGTCATTACAGATGTAATTTCTAGTAGGAATACTAAATATCATACTGGGATGAAAGTAGTTGATATGGAACGGTAGAAGTTTGTGAACGTGCTAAGAGAAGGAAGGTTGATGAAATGCATTTGTATTCATGAAAGGCGTAACTAGACGCGATAATATGCAACGTGAGTAATTGAAGAAAGGTTTTGTAATATTTTGTGGTGAGCAAGAGAAGTCATATGTTGTATTTGGAGGAGATAGGAGTGTGGGAGGGAGGATTCATGCCACACACACTCGATTTTTGGTTGAAGAGCTTATCTGAACAGTCGTGCATTGTTAGTTTGTTTTATTATTATTGAAATACCAGAGTTGTACACTAGTGATGAAATATTAACTTCACTGTTCGTATTTATGATTCACATGGAATTGACACACAAACCTTTATTTTGACTAGTTCATTGTGTGAAATACGACCAGCCTCCGTGGCTTAGGCGGCTGCACGCCGGCCTCTCACCGCTGGGTCCGTGTTTCAAATCCCGGTCACTCCATGTGAGATCTGTGCTGGACAAAACGGAGGCAGACAGGTTTTTCTCCGGGTACTCCGGTTTTCCCTGTCAAAATTTCATTCCAGCAACACTCTCCACTATGATTTCATTTCATCTGTCATTCATTTAATCCTTGCCCCGGAGGAGTGCGTCAGGCCTCAGCAGCCGGCACAGTTCATATCCTCGCCGCTAGATAGGGGCTTCATTCATTCCATTCCTGACCCGGTCGGAGACTGGAAGCAGGCTGTGGATTTTCATTTCATTGTGTGAAATACGCAGAAAGATGGTATACACGTAAAGAAAGATAAAGACAGGAGGAGAGTGATGAGATGAACTCGAATGAATTAGACAGTTGTTTTTATATCGTGCGGGACGCGATCATGTATAAAATATAAAAACATTATTTTTATTGTTAATTATTTTTATTATATTTAGGAACACAAGATTTAAATTTGAGGACTTAAAAATTGTATATGTAGGGAGTATATTTGTTGCGGCCTAATTTTAGTAAACGGGTAGGACAGACATTAGTCATTAATTAAACTGTGTTCATTTAAATATCAAGCAAGAGATACTTGTTGCAGTAGTGTAAAGATGCAAGGAAGACTCTTATTAAGCACATCAGGCCTAAATGAGGCACAATTAATTATTTTATTCTTGGTGAAGGGAACATAATTTTTGTCATGTGATATTTATTAATAAATGGCAAGAACATTTTTATTCTTGCTGAGTTTTTTAGAACTGTTTCTTTGTTTCAACGCTTAATTACACTAGAACGATACCGCTAGCCAGATGCACACAGATGATCGACGACTTACCTTAACGCCAGAGAGCAGAGTTGCTCGTTAATGCTTTACTTTTATCTGTTTATATTTTCTGTACTGTATGCAACTAGTTAGTAGTATAGTTAGAGATGTATATGTGTGTTCCTAGGGTTCCCTAGTCATCAGTCCGGTGAGAGTTGTTCTACTCATAGCCGGGTGTTGACATTCTCACGATCCTTTTACCATCTGTGCGGATTTGGGACTGTGCTCTAGAGGAATTCGGGCGCAGCACCAAGCTCATAAACAAGCTGTTCTGTGGCGATATCATTGCAGTGATTTTACATTGTCTATTTAAAGGTTATTGAATGACGAGAGTTAATTTGAACACTACGGTATGCAATGAAACATTACTGGATACGTAAACATTGAGACTAATGTCCATAGCCTATTTTGTACGTCACGCATGTATTCTAAATTAAGTATATTTAAATTTCAATTGAACAAACAAGGCTAACCATGAAAATAGCTTGATGTCGAAATGAACGATAGCCGGCCGTTACAGGTTGGCGCGCGCGGTCTCCAGCTGTGTTTCCAGCATTTTCCCACGTTCATCCTGCGGTAGTATTTGCAACTTACGATGCTTAAAGGAAGCGATGACAATGAAACAAACTTCGACACAGTTAACAGGCGACTGAATGAATGACAATAAGCTGGCAACGTATGGTATTAGTTTTCAAATTCCAGCCAATAGGAGCCCGCTGCGGTCAGCTGTTCCAAGCTCCCGCCATTTCCTTCACGTTCATTCTTTTGAAATACAGAGTATAAAAACGTAGAGTCTCAGGAAATTGAACGTGCTCAAGTTTCTAAGTAGCACTACATGGGGGGCTGACCGTGCGGTGCTGCTACGGTTCTACCAAGCCCTCGTCCTGTCCCGGCTAGACTATGGTTCAGCAAGGCCGGCACACCTTGAAAATGCCGGACAGTATCCACCATAGAGGTGTTAGGCTGGCTACCGGTTCCTTCCGGCCCAGCCTACTCGCCGAAACGGGTGTTCCACCTCTAAATTATAGACGCCAACATATGCTGTTAATGTGCGTCAAATGCCGCAACATCCGAGCTCTCTTCAGTACCCAATACCACCAGAGATACGCCAACAGGCCTCGTGCCACACGCCCGGTTGGTATGAGACTCGATAGCTCGTGTACTGAAATAGGAGTGGCTTTAGGACCCTGTGTGATCGGGACACCTAATGAGATACCTCCGTGGCAAGTACCGCGTTCTCGGTTAGATCTACACTGAGGTCTTAAGGTGGACACGGATGCATCGGTCTATCGAAGGCAGTTCCTCAGCATAGTTCACCAATTTCCGGATGCTGGTATTCTATACAGGGATGGTTCAAAGGTGGACACACTGCAGGATGCACGAATCGACTTTCTCTTGTGTACACTCTCTCCGGGCTTCTTTTCCCGCAACACTCCCTAGTGCAGCGAATCCACGACCTACTAGTTGGGTTGTGCCGCGCTGACACTCGAATCACTTTATGGCTTCCAGGCCACATGGTAATTGCGGGAAACGACTTAGCTGATTAAGCTGCAAAAGAAGCGGTATCACTACCACCTCGACCAATGGAGGTACCCGCTAGATATTCGCTCTGTTACGCCTACAAGTTCTGGCATTGGTCTGTATAATTCTATCAATTTCTAGGATGGAATTTTCAGAACTTGGAAGAAAAAAAACTTATTGTTTGAGATCTTAAATCTTATAAATTCAGAGCTTTTTTAAGAGAATTTAAATTTGCCTTGTCATGTTGAGTGGTTCTTCCCAATCTGGTATAAGTGGGTCCATTAATGTTTTTGTTTTTGTCCTCCAGGCATGGCAAGTAGTGATGAGAATATTCTCCTGTGTGCAACTCAAGCTGCTCGTAAAACCTTGAGCCGTGAGAGGAATCCACCTATTGATGCTATGATAAACTCCGGCATCGTTCCTAGATGTGTGGAGTTTCTTACATTCCATCACAAGTATGTATTTAGTTTTCTTAGTCCATTTTTATATATATGTATATATACACAGTTATTTCTGTGCCAATCGGCACAGATCTCCACGCCTGAATCCCCTAGTCTGGCATCTATCCCTAGCCTGTGGGAGAAATGTGAGCCTACCTTGGCATCGAACCTTGGTCCCTGAACTTAAAGACTCGGGGAAATAATCATTTGGGTCAGCGAGTGAACTATGCAATTGCCTAACTAATTCAAGTTTGCTAAATGCGAGCCCACCCTAGGAGACCACCCTATCAGTTCCTACTCCCACGTCCATTCAAGCCGGTCCCCACCCAAGACCACCCTATCAGTTTCTACTCCCACGTCCAGTCAAGCCGGTCACCTTGAAGATGTTTACTTCTGAAGATGTTTGCCCCTGTGGATATTTACCCAATGCCCACCCAGTATCCAATTAAAATTCCAATCGGCGGGAGGCCAGAACTGGAGTGTTCCAGATGTGACTTTAGAGTCTCGCTTGGGTTACCGCCCATTTCCGTGCACTGACATTTCGCCTTTTCCGAAATAAGCCCATCGGTGTTTGGCGTCATTTTCAACAGACTACCCTTGTTCCAACATAGCAGGAATCTTCTGCGTTTTAGTTTGAACTCTGCCTAGCAACTGCGGGCTCGGCGGTACCAACATAGCGGCAAGAAGAGTGACGAAAAAGACACGCAAATTTAAGATTCTTGACAGTGTTTCGTGTGGCGAGCCTGGATGATTTTCCAGCGAGTGTGAAGTGTGAGAGTGTCTTGGCAGGCTGACGCTTGTGATTCTGAATACCGACTTCGAAGCTTGCAGACGTGTGTAACGTGTGCGTCAGCGGCCGGGTGCGAAGATGTCAACTCTTCCACCCGGCCAGTTAACCAACCAACCAACCTACAAATGTTTGAAGTAACCCTGTGCGATAATAAGAACTACCGTACTGAGAAGTAACATTTAATATTATTATTTTGGGTGGTTAGGGAATAAATCTGTTGGCTGGGCGCGTGATATTCTTTTGCGCACAAGGGCTTCTATTCCAGTTTTGTTCAAGTTTCTGTTTCATGGCGTGAACGAACACGCAAGTAATATGGTTCTGTCACTCCGTGTGAATCCGGTATCGATTAATTCGTGTAATTATCCGGGGGACCAGTCTTGTAAGATTTGTGTTTATGCAAAACACTGTGGGGGGGATTAGGGAAGCATTTTTGACTTTTATTTGTGTCTGATCCGGACAGTTTAACTGTTTTTAATGTAGTGTATTTTTAAGGGCAGCATGCCCTAGTTAGATTCTTTTATTTGTGGTAACTCATTTATCTATGGACAGTGTCTTTTGTTTTATGACAACATGGCGTCCTTGTGTTTACACTTAAGATGCTATCACGTGCGCGGCCGTGGAAGTCACCTTAGTTGTGTAATGTTATGTTTATTATTATTGCTGTTTCATATTCAAGCTCTCCTCCCAACCAAATTTCAAATGGTTCTTTCACGTAAGTAATTGGGGGTTATTGCCTCGCGGGGCCTTACTGCCCCGGAGTAATCAGTATTCTTTGCAGTCAGTACTTGGGCTCTGTCGTATTAAGGCGTAATTTGTCATTCGTCCGGTTCGACGTTTAGGCCTACCGGTTGTCTCTTTAGTTTGTTCATTTAATTATTTTGTATCATTGTGTGGTTATGTTCCAGACTTAGTGATATTCCGCTTCTTGGTTTTTACCCTTTATTTTCGTGTTGCCATTATTTTACCCTCGTTAGGCGATGTCACCCCTTTGTTCGGAAGGGAGCGTTAATATGAATTTCCATTAAAGGATTCATCCACATACTGTTCGTAGTTCTGTATTAGTTTGGGAGGTCACCTAACCTCATTCGGTTGCATATTGTTTTACGCGGCTTTCTAGTAAAGGGGCCTACTTGGATTTTTAATCATTCATGTAATTCTGTGTTTTAGCCTGTGACCAAATTTTTATTTTTTATTTTTTATTTTTTTAGGGAATAACTCTACAATTCAAGCCATAACCAATTACGCCTCATTACATAGATTAAGCAAGGCGTGCAGCAATAAAACAGACCCTAAATCATTAGACTAACATGGTACATGCACAAACTTATAGGCTAAACACAATGGTTACACCATTCACCTCGGGTGAAATGGTCACAGGCTGATGCCATCTCCACCTTTATATTCCTGTATCGCTTTGCCTTTTATTTTGTTTGCTATACTATTCAGCCCAGTAGGTTTCATTAAGGTAATGTGCACGAAAGATTTCTTGTTCACTGGTTAGGCCTATATCTTTCCATTTTGTGTGGAAAGGGTGTAATTCATCGACATTCAATTTACGAGGTTTTTCACCTTCAATATATTGAGGGCGTTTTCGTTGAACATTTTTCAATGGCATCATTCCTGCTTCCATTCTCCCTTGAACTCTATAAATCGACTGTCTCGCGTGCAATGCATCTCGTGGGTGGATTTCCCGACAGTCGAACTGTTTGTTTTTGTCAGCATGCATGAAAAGAATGCAAGCCTCTTGGTGCAACATACTGTTTCCTTTGATTCTTTTCACGTCACGGATCCTTCTTCCTCTTTCAGCTACCCTTGTTTGCAGTCTTCACACGAACACTTCATCAATTTTGCTGCAACACTGGCGTAATAATTTTAATAGCAATCAGGTCCCGTGGCTCATGATCTCAAGATTAACGGTCACGTTAAACTACAAGCTTCCTTCCTTCTTATTGTATAAAACAGTGTCCTGACTGAATGACTGACTCATCATCGCCCAGTCAAAGCTATTAAAGTTAGAAACTTGAAATTTTTGGGATATATTCGTTGTATGTCGAAAACGTCCACTAAGGAAGGATTTTCGAATATTCAGGTACTGAAGCAATGTTAAGGAGGTTAGACCTGCATTTCATTGAATAACAATATCTCAGAGTGGTTTCATTCGGGGATGTGATACTCGGCATATAAACTAATCTTAAAAAATCAGCGGACATGTGTCGGGTTTTTGGATGTGGTGTATATTATGAGGTCAAAGGGGTGAAAAGTGGGGGTTGAAGGATTCCTAACGGCAACGGGGCATAAACGCCTAGCGTTACCATATGGTAACGCAGTACCGATAATTGCATTTATTGCTCTACATGACCTTTGCCAGTTAAAATTATTCGAACTTTGCGCTTATATGATCATGGAAGGTCTATTGATTAATTTCCCGGGCACTAGTCGCTAGGGAACGTCTTGGGTGATGTCGCAACAATCGTGTGCATTTCGTTGTTTGTTTCTCACATCGTGATGGCATGCCGCAAAAGGTGTGGCATGCTAAATTATTGCGTGAAATGGTAATTGTTTACTTTGTCTTCAGGATTATGGTAGTAAACATATCTAATTTATAATTCAGTACGGTAACAATATCTTACATGTTTCTTTATACCTGCTCATGCCCGGGACTTATTTTCCCAGCGCTACCATATGGTAACGCTAGGCGGATACATGGTCAGTGGTAAGGCAAGATATTTTCTGTAGCACATTCATATGAAATGAGTTATAATACATTTCATGCATTTATACACAGGACACTTTTCCATATACAGTTCTTTTAACAGTGCATGCCTTCATATGTTTTATGTCACCGTATTATATTTTTATGCCAGTACCGTATTCAAGACCATACCTTTGCCAAGATATCTGGCTGCAGGCAGTGTTTCAGAAAATTCAATACGAGAATTATTTCTATATTTCAGAGGTCTAGACTGGCTGAGCGGCAACGTTCTCGCTTGCTGTGCCCAAGCTTGCAGGATCGAATCCTGGTGCAGTCAGCTGGCATTTGAGGGTGCACAAATGCGAGGGAGTCATGTCAGTAGATTTACTGGCACGTTAAAAGATCCCCTTCGGGTCAAAATTTCGGCAGCCCGGCATCTCTAAAAGCCAGAGCAGTTAAAAGGGATGTAAATCCAATAACATAATTATTATTTAGAAGTCTGACCTTGGCAGAAATATTGGAGGAGGTGGAAAAGGAGTAATGACAACATGATTATTGCTTGCTGGTATGAAAACAGCACAGTAACTGTTGCCTCCACTACTCTCCCAGTTTTTCCCCCCTCTACCAGGTCAGAAGGTTCTCTCGGGCTGAAAGAAAAATAGTTACAATCCCACATCCTCTCCTGATCGGCACCTATAACAAATTTATGGGAGGAACGAACCTTATGGATGAAAATGTGAACTGATATAATCTGCCAGTAAGAAATAAAAAGTGGTGGGCCATACTTTCTTGGCTTCTTGACGAGTCTCTCCAAAACTCATGATACCTCATTACTATGGCACGGTAAAGAACAACTCTACTGGAGTTCAAGTGGGAAGAGGCGCAATTCTACGTGAAATCATAGTGCAGGATAGGGCCGCGTCATTGAAGACTTGTGATATGATGACGCAGTCTTCTGGTCATCAACGTCCCAGGACATAAGCCGATGAATTGTGTGTAAGCAGTGTCCGCACTGCATGTTGTAAATGTGATGTGGGACTGTGCATATCATGCTTCTTGCCGTTCCACACCACGTAACTAGTCACTTGACTATATGATCGAAGGTTCAAAGGTGTCAAAGTACTTTCTCAGTGCTTTTTAAAGTGAATATTATCAAGGTGAGTACTTAGCAACAATAATGAAATTGGTACATTATTGTATTTATAAATCACCATTCAGAATATGCAGTAAGGGTTTTGACAACACAAGCGCCTAGCGTTACATATATGTAACGCCCTGTATTTCCGGAACTTAAGATGGCAACTTCATAAAATATGGTTTGAGCAGCTTAATAACTCCCTATGGTATGACTTATTAATTTAAAAAAAGCAAAATTTTCAAAAAGTATTAATTCGGGCGTTCATGAGTTAAATGACATAGGCGAGAAGTTTGTAACTCGGGAGAGAAAATCTGCTTAAAAAAATAAGTAAATAGGTGTTGAGCCATTTTTAATAAATCTAATTTAAGGGGCCAATGGGGTTGGGTGAAATTCTGAGAAAGAAACTTCCGCTATGGAAGTTGAGGGTTAGAAACGTGAGATTTTTGGAGTATGTTGTTGTATGTCGAAAGTGTCTACTAAGGAAGGATTTTTGGTTGTTCATGTTCTAAAGGGGCCTTAAGGGGGGTAAACCTGCATTTCATTGTATAACAATATCTCAAGAGTGGTTTCATTTGGGTATGTGATACTCTGCATATAAACTAATCGTTAAAAGTAGACATGTGTCTAAGGGTTTTTTGATTGGGTATATTATGAGATGAAAGGGGGAAAATGTGGGCGTATAAGATTTTGATTTGTGCAATTTTATGATGCGTACTTCATTTTATTTTTATTTTCGTAGGAATTTAGGTAAATGAATTTTGTTTAGTCAGTGTGTTAAATATCTAATTTATTTTTTATTTATGTTCATGGTCGGAAACTGTGTTATGATTTTGAGTCAAATTTTATACATGCGATGAGACGTGACTTTCTTGAGATTTTGATATTTATATGCCATTGTTGAGTTATATTGTCTTTGTCTGATTGTTTACGGTCTTTACCAGATTATCATTATTATTATTCATAATTCATGATTGACTCATTGCAAAGTGAAAGCCGCGACGGGTAATGCTAGTATGTAATGTCATTAAGCCGAAGCACGGAACTAGTGCTAATATCGGCTCTGCGCGGGAACGTCTGGCCTTGCGTGGAATGGAAATCATGTGGCATGAATCAGCGCTTCCTACTGGCTGTATAAACTAGTTCTTCTTGGCAGGAAATGTATAATTATGTGGTCAGGTTCGTGTTTGCTTTGAACCATGCATTTTCACAGGCTTGTATCATGGGACATATTCAAGTTTGCTTAAATGGCACGCTGTATTACATTCCTCTCATCTTGTACCTTCCGTATTGTACTTGTATATGATTTTTTTTTAAATTGTGGACATGTTCGTCTTTGGGTGTCACGTCCTCAAATATGACATCCTATCTTTGAAATATCATGCTTAGTCCATGGTTTGAGTCGCAGTGTATAGTGTTACGTTGTCCTGCATGTCACGATTTTTTTCTTTGCCAAGGTTCTCAAAAGTATACTTATAAAATGGAAGATTGTCTATATATAATTATATAAATGAGTTTCTGAATTTCTACGGAAATTTTCGTTAACGAGTTTCAGACTGTTTTACGACGGATGCGCACGAAAATAAAATTTGTCTGTGGACAACTTTGTTCCCTTATAACTAATGGCTGGGTGGATAAACGTAAAATTTGGTACACATATCCATCGGAGGCAAGACACCACTCATTGATGTAACACTTCTCCGTACCTCTCATACAAGGGGGGGGGGGGGCCTACCCCCTTAAAATACATGCTGAAATAGGTGTAGAAGGGTGAGGCAAAGTTCATTTTCAGCCCCTCATTATGAAAAAAGAAAACCACATTTTAAGGCCCTAAAACCAATAGTTTTTGAGATATTCCCAGAAAACTAATTTTGTTTAATAAAACCATGAAAGAATGCAAGCCGGTAACAATGGCAACAGAATCTCACAGGTTCATCTATTTCTGTAAGACTCGATGAAATTAAAATTATTGCATTACTCTGAAAGGTTGGTTGGTTCCTTAGTTTAGGGGCTGCGACAGCGCGGTTATGTAGCCCCGTATACTTTGGGTGTGTGTAGAATCTGTCGGATAACCAGTGTTAATTGTGATGGCTGTATTAGTGTGTGTTATCGGTTTTAATTGAAGTGAGGACTGCATACCTTCCAACCCTTCCGATTTATTCGAATTTTCAGCTCGTCTTCCGATCTTCTTAATTACTATTATTTCTTCCGAATTTCGGCCCCCAGTGATATATTTTAAAAGAAAAAGGAACTGCAAATAATTTCCATTCTCAGCAGGGTGTCGACCGGTAACGAAAGTAACGAATTTTACAAATGGGTAACGAAAGTAACTAAAAAAGTAACCAATTTTACATTTGGGTAACAAACATTTTTTTGAAGGCGGATTGAATCGTTTAAACTCGAGGCTCAGAGATTGCGAAGGAGCGAGTTTCAAGCAAGCGGCACCGTTTGCATTAGCTATTTTTCCCCGTGCCTGAGCTCCAGGAAATGCATACTGAGGATACCTCGAGTGGTATACATCGTTCAGTGTATATTTTCGGCATCCAGAAGACGTTTTAGTTTTGTGTGAAATATTTGTCTGTGTTATTAGGAAATCTGACTTTTCGCGAGAAGTTTATTCGCAAAAACTTCTGAAACTAATCAGAAACCTCGCATTTATTTGGAGACTGGATAAGGGAATGCTGCACCCTTTTAGGGATTTCGAAAAGATGTAAGGTTTCGGACACAAGGATTGAATCTTAGGTGAAGGAAGAGACCAAAGATTAGAATTTGCCTTTGTGTTTCTTAAAGTTTTTAAACAGCATATTAAGTTACTTCTAATAAATATAGTTAAAGAATTAACAAGAATAATAAAAATGCAAATTTGCAAGTTTCTCCAGGAAACGAAAAAGGTTAACAAAATTCCCTTATGAGGGATTAAAAATTTATATTCATAAAAAGGGAGACATAATTAAAAATACCTAAACGAGGAACTCTTAATGATTAACCATGATGAATATGATACCACCTTTCAATGAGGTGAAAATACATAACCCTTTCTTTAGGCCAGCAAACCCTTGGCTGGAAACAGTTGGTTGGTCCGCAAGGGGCTGATGCTCGGAAGTAGCAGTTCTATTTGCCCGCACAGGGCTGATATCTTGGTTAATGCGCCCACACTCCAGAGGCGCTGGTTCAGAGCCAAGGTTTTGGCGATGTTCAGTTGTGATGACGAGAGTTGAACAGCAGTGAGATGTTTCTTGGTATTAACATCTCCGCTGGTTCGAGAAGTTGTTGTTTCATTAGGCAGACTTGGAACTGAGTACAGCGTTTGTAGAAAATGCCCAGCCGCCAGCTGTAGCAAAGGTTGGCCTGGAGCCTAACTCAGTGTTGACATGAAGCAGGGCCTTTGGCAAGGCCGTGACACCAGAGGGTAATGACCCCCGGCAAGCTTGTAGCAGCAAGTGACTGAAGATGGAGAGTCGACCCATAGGCCGATAGACCTAAGGTTATATAGTAGTGACGTCAGCGCGCCGAACCTTCAAGAATGAAGGAGGGGTGAAAAAGCAGCCAATCAAAGCACAGCCCCATGCACATTGCGAGTGTTGCCGCTGGGGTGAGCACAGTACCTCATGAGAAAGTGTGACGGATGGTGCGTCTAGAAAGACACTTCAGAAAAAAGGTGAGTTGACATGAATAATACAGAAAAACAATTAAACTGAAACACCAATAAAATAAATCAATTAGAACACCGCGTTCAGACTGCAATTAACGAAAAATAAAAATAATGGGGCAGAAAAATTGAACGTGTGTTTCAAACCGTAAGGGAAACATAGCCTACAAAGAAACATTCGCAAAAGCGAACAGACTATGCCAAATTGAAGTCCAGAAATAACGAAAAATTATTTAATGTCGCAATCTTGCGAAATGTTAGTTTCGAAAAAGAATTATGAAAAAGCTTCGAAATACCTGGGCTATAACTTATTTTAAATTTGCGACATCCAGTATGGTTAACTCGAAATTCCGTTATATGTCGATTTTTCCTTCTAACTGGTTCCATCGGATATATCATAATCTAACCCAGGGTGTCTACCGGTAACGAAAGTAACAAAAAAGTAACGAATTTTACAAATGGGTAACGAAAAAGTAACGAATTTTACAAACAGGTAACGAAAATTTTCTGAAGGCGGGTTGAATCATTTAAACTCGCGCCGCTAGGCTCAGAGATTGCGAGTTTCACGCAAGCGGCGCCGTGCCTATTGCATAGTACTGAGCTATATGTCTCCGTGCCCGACCTCAAGGAAATACATACCGAGGATACCTTGAGCGGTATACATTGGTTCAACGTATATTTTCGGCATCAAGAAGTCTTAAGTTTCGTGTGAAATATTTTTCTGTGTTACTGTATTAGGAAACCTGACTTTTCGCGAGACGTTTATTCACGAATACTTCCGAAACTAAGAAGAAATCTCTCGTTTCTGTTATTTGGAAACTATGTCAAATTGAAGTCCAGAAATAACGCGAAACAATTTAATGTCGCAATCTTGCGAAATGTTACCGTTTCGAAAAAAATGCGAAAAATCTTCGAAATCCATATAACTTATTTAAAAAATATGTCAAGTAAATTTGCGACATTCAGTATGGTTAATTCGAAATTCCGTTATAAGTCAATTTTTCCTTCGAACTTTCGTTCCATCGGATATATAATCTAACCGATTATTTCTCTAACTTGTTGATAATTCGTGGTTCTCAATCGAAATAAAACTTGCCCTCTTGTCGTATTATTCGTGCAATCCTCTCAGAACAATTCGTAATATTCGATACCGTACCTACTTCGAACGTTCATCCTCCAAAATCGCATCCTCAAGACGGCCGGCTGACCGCACGACTTGCCTGCGGGAATCTCGCCAAACGGACTGAGATCGACGTCAGTTGCGTAAAATCATAAAACCCGCCCCTATCGTGAACTTGTGCCCACGAGGACTGCGGATATCCTGTCAAAGATGATTGGGCACCCATTACGGGGCACCCGTCACGATACCTACTTGCCACTTTTCCCATGACCGTATACTTAAAAGCGTGCGGGGAGCGAGAAGTGCATCAACCCACTTAAAAATGGCAGCCTACGTAGCATCGAAATACTAAATCCTCCTCGTGATCCACCCTGAACTTCTGAACTCCCAACTACAGCATAGGGACAAAGGGAATCACGGCACCGACCGAACAACATGTTCATAACTACGCGTGAATTTTAACCATGCCCAACCTTGAGCTTGCCTCCGCCATTCTATCAGGACAGATAGACAGGTAGACAATCGTTGAACGGCCGGGTGCGGCGACGATTGCATAATATCTCGAGGACAACGTAAAACGGCCGAGAGCGGCAGCGATTGCGATACATCGCGATATTTCTCCGCATTCGATGACGAGGACAACTGTATTCTTGTCAAACGGACAGCAAGTGGCGCCGATTGCGTAATAATGCTATATTTTCTTGTGCCCGAACTCAAGGACAATGGAAATCTCGTCGAATGACTAAAAGTGACGCTGATTATCTAAATCGCGATTTTTCTCAGTGTTCTATCGTGAAAACTACGGGAAGCTCACCGAACAACTGAGACCAGCGCCGATCGTGTAAATCTCGATATTTCTCCGCATTTGACTGCGAAGACAGAATTCGGTGACGATCGCGTAACATCGCATACATTTCTTCGCGACCTACCGCGGGGACGAAGGAAATCTCGCCAAATGGTCAAGAGCTGAGCAACCTCTTGGTACCGTAATAACAACATATTGTGGACAAGACGTCATATTAGCTGAAACAACTCATTGGATATTAAATATCTAGTATATATTTATTATTTTTTAAATTTTTATAACATCATGTGAATTTTATTTAAAGCGGCTTCGGTGGTGTAGTTGGTAGCATGCTGAACTGCTGTGCCCAAGATAGCGGGTTCAAACCCGGCCGAAGTAGTCGGATTTTTTAAAAGCGTTAAAAATCCTTCAGTATGCCTTCCTTCGGAGGGGAAGTAAAGCCGGCGGTTCCATGTCATGGATTTATGGCATGTAAAGGATTCTTCCACAGACTAAACTTGTGTGAAGCTAAATTGTTAGGTTATATTTCGTCGGAACGCTCTCTCAAAGTTCCAACATTCACCACTAGGTATCATTGATATCTGGTAGCAACTTGAAATTGAACGGAACTTGTAGCTCACCCTAAGGATGTCCGTTGGAAGCAGCTACAGACTCAGACGAGCTGAACATGTCCTCGGACACTCCCGGCATTAAAAGCCATACGATAAATAAAAAACTTCTTTAAAAACAGTTCATTGTGTTTTTTCTTCATCGCGTGATGAGCGCCTATGCTTGTAGACCGCAGACGTAACTTGAATTCAAAGGTAACTAAAATTAACTAAAAGGTACCTAAAAAGTAACTAATTTTTACTTCATCCTTAGAGTAGACACCCTGTAACCGGTTATTTCGAAAACTTGTATAATTCATGATCCGCATTCGAAAGAAAAAGTGGCCTGTAGTCGTATTGTTCGTGCAATCCTCTCAGAATAATTCTTAATATTTTTGATATCTATTTCGAACATTCATACTCTAGACGGCCGGCTGTCCGCACGACTTGTCTGCGGGAATCTCGTCAAATGGACCGAAATAGACGTCAGTTACGTAAAATCATAAAACCCGTACCCTAGCGTGAACTTGTGGCCACGAGGACTGCGGGAATCCCGTCAAAGGTGATCGGGCACCAATCACGGAACATTCCGAAACCTACTCGCTACTTTTCCCATGTCCGTATACTCAAAAGCGTACGGGGAGCGAGAAGTGCATTAACCCACTTAGATATGACAGCCTACGTAGCGTCACGATACTTTCTCCTCGTGATCCACCCTGAACTGATGAACTCCCAACCACAGCATAGGGACAGCGGGAATCAGGGCGCCGGCCATACAACTTGTCCATAACTACTCGTGAATTTTAACCATGTCCAACCTTGAGCTTGCCTCCACCATTCTGTCAGGACAAATAGACAATCGTTCAACGGCCGGGTGCGGCGCGGTATGCACAATATCGCGAGGTCTACGTGAATTTCGTAAAACGGCCGAGAGCGGCAGCGTTTGAGGTACATCGTGATATTTATCCGCATTCAATGACGAGGACAGCTGGATTATTGTCAAACGGACAGCAAGTGGCGCCGATTGCGTAATAATGCTATATTTTCTCGTGCCCGACCTCAAGGACAATGGAAATCTCGTCGAACGACTAAAAGTGACACAGATTATCTAAATCGCAATATTTATCAGTGTTCTATCGCGAAAACTACGGGAATCTCGACAAACGGGTGAGACCAGCGCCGATCGTGTAACATCTCGAAATTTCTCTGTACCTGACTGCGTAGACAGAATTCGGTTACAATCACGTAACGTCCCATGAATTTCTTCGTGATCTACCGCGGTGACAAAGGAAATCTCGCCAAACGGTCAAGAGCAGAGCAATCTCTTGGCAATTATAAAAACTCCTTGTGCACAAGAAGAGATATTATCTGAAACAACTCATTTGATAATAAATATCTAGTATTTATTTATTATTTTTAAATTTTTTATAACTCCCTAAGTGAATTGTATTTACCGCTTTAAACACAGTTCATTGTTGTTTTTCTTCACCGTGTGATAAGCCCCTTTACATGCAGACCGCAGATGTATCTTGAATTCAAAGGTAACTAAAATTTACTAAAAGGTAGCTAAAAAGTAACTAATTTTTACTTCATCCTTACAATAGACACCCTGCTCAAGGAGATTCTCTCGTGAGTCGTAATTTCTTTTGTGATTTACGTAACCTTGTTTTTTTGTGCAAGTTTGTGTAAGTTCCTCGCTTGGCAGTGAGCTCCATAGCTGCGATTTCGGAATGGTGAGTCAGCTGATCGCCGTACCGCATAATGATTGGTGGTATATTACGGACACAGTCGTCAAGCCTAGGTGAATGTGTGGTAATAAACCAATATACCGTATTTGCTCGCGTATATCTCGCACTTTTTTTCCCTGAAATTTCAACTTAAAAAATGTGGTGCGAGATATACGACAGCCGAAAATACGAGTGAAATTTGTCGGTGCGAGATATATGCGGGGAATTTCCGTATTCCTCTTGTATTGTTTGGGATTTGAAGATACGGAAATCTGTGCTATACCACTCGCGCCAACATGCTCGTATGTTTCGAAGATTGCGCAAGTAGGCCTACTGTTACATCGCAGGGAAACGCAGTTCAGTCTTCTCGAATCTCAATGATTTCGTCTTTACGTATTGCGTTGCTTCAGAGCTCGGCCGTGTGCAAGCATGTAAAGCGGTGCCGCGTGGGTGTTAGCACGCTTCAGCCTCGCTCGGCTAAGTTCGAGCTCGCTCGGGCATGTAGCGAGGAATCAATATGGAAGGTATCGATCGCTACTCGTCTGCGCTCTAAATTCTGCCTTGAATCATCCTTAACGAGCTCATGAAGTCTTTTTCATGGGTTCTTAATGCCGCATAACCATAACACACGAACTGATGCAAACTTGCGAAAACTGACGCTATACTGTAGTGCCGCTACGAACGTACAAACTCGGACAGACCTCGCGCAAGCATGCGATGCGGCGCCGGCGTGACTGTTAGCACGCTTTAGGCCTACATTGTGTCTTCAGCCGCGGTCGGGTAAGATCGAGCTCGCTCGTACATGTAGTGAGGAATCTATATGGAAGATGATCGATCGTATCCAATATAAATGCTGGAGTTCCTTTTCTGCCTTGAATCATCCTTAACGAGCTTATAACGTCTTTTTCAATGACGACTTGTGGCGCTCTAAATCGAACGTGTTTATACCTCAAGGTTATTACGGTAATTTATGACGGCGTCAAAAATGAATGCGAGATATATGAGAGTACTTTTTTCCCCTTGAAATTTCAACTCAAAAATGGGGTGCGAGATACACGCGAGCAAATACGGTAGTACAATATATTTCCGTTTGGTATTGATTGACGGAAATATATTGTCTTATATTGGTTTATAATCTCTTGTCAATACGGACCATGGCGAAATCTGAAGTAGAATGAATATGTGGTAGCGAATTAGACGTGTAATCCATACGAATGATTGTATGCATTTTCTTTAAACACACAATTATGTTCTCTTACGTTTAAATATTGGCCAAACATACTGCTCGATGATTGATGATTGTTTACATTTTTGTGAATTTTATGCTGAATTCTTACTTTGCCAATAGACACGCAGATCTTTCGTGTACCCTCATTCGCCCTCGCCACGGTATACTGCGCATGATGAAATCTATAATTTGAAAAATCTTCCTATTTTTGACTTCCGAAGGTTGGCAGGTATAGGACTGCTGACAGTAATTATTGATAACGTCTGGATATTCATACCAAACACCGTTCGAAGGGCGGGTACTTCTGCTAGTCTCTTAGGCCGGTATTACACTGTCAAAGAAATGTTATCAAAGATTTTATAAAACTGAACTTTTATAAAAGTTATACAAGGCAATAATCACACCATTACACTACATCAAATAATTTATCATAGTTCTGCAAAATGGATGGACAGTTCCTTGTTCACTTTACTGTATTTCAGTAGTTGAAATTCTGTGGAGGCAATACTGGTATATAAAAGAAACGGAAAGAAAAAGTGAACGTCTATGGGTTAACCCCCGGGTCGCCCACGTCAAGTATATTACGAGTAAAATCTTGGTAAACGAGCTGCAGTAGGAGCACTTGAAATATTACATTAATATTTAATTAATAATAATTATGATGAAATGAATGATGGTGACGTTCGAAAAAAAAAACACTGACCGAGCAAAGAAAATTGAAGCATACGAAGTAAAAATCACGCCTTAAGTGGGATTCGATCCCAGTCACCCTCGAACCAGTCGAGTGCTCTACTCATTCCGCTAACTAGACCCTGCCATGTCATGGTTGGATCGATACATTACGTACCAGTAGGGATAAATTGCTTATTGACACTTGTTAGTAATACCATACATGTAATTGAAAAATTATAATACACATATTATAACATACCATGCACTAACATTCCCGGCTTATTTCAGCCTATTTGACTCCTTATATCCCGAAATGTGCGTCCTTTGTGTGAAGCGCATATAGCCTCGGCTATTTTTGCCTACAGTTTGTTATTTATGTTTTACATTGTATACCATTCATTATGTAACATATTTTGTAACATTTCATGCATTTTACACTCTGATATGAGCATAGCTGCTGTGGAATTATTCCAGCTGGTAGGATCCGCCATTTTGGTTTGAATCTTTTATCAAAGATAGGATGATGCTCATACATTTTATAAAAGAAATTTTATAAAACCACCTTTTATAAAAGACTAGCTGTTACCCACAGCTTCGCCCGCAATAACATTTGGAATCCCGTTATAACATTAGTTATATACAGTGCACTCCCGCTAATTCGCAGTAATTAATGCACAAACTCCCGCGAATTATCGGCAGTAAGTTTTGTTAAGCCTTGTAAATGCAAAACCATTGGTTAAAATATTAAAATGCACTTCATAAACAAGCAAAAATAATTATAACACTTCACATTGTATTGTAAGACACACTAGAGGAAAATTACAAAATGCTATGTAGATTATGTCAACATTAATATCTAGGCCTAATGAAAAAATCCGTCATCACTTTTTGTTTCTTAGATAATTGTTCATTTTTTCTAATTTTGGATCGTACATTTCTCAAGAGAACAATATCGGAGAATGAAAATTCATCTTGATTTTCTACACAAGAGAGAAGTGTGTCTATAGAGACACTAGCTTGGCTGTGGGGAAACTTTCGGGAATTCCGTTGCATCACTCCCACACTCGATATCATCTGGATCTCCGTCTTGCTCACCGGCAGTCAAATTCTGTACAATATCCTCTTCACTTTCATGTCTGAAACCATAATCGTCCATTGACGTCTAACCACTCAATAATGGCATTTTCATCTGCATCTTGACATTCATCCAGGTTTTGTAGTAATGATTTCATGGTAGCGAGGCTACTTTGCCCGTCCGAAATATCGCCGTCACTGAAGCCGCCAATCGCTTGCTCTTCGCCTAGAACAGATTTCCATGACCGTGCGAGCGTATTGCCTGTAACTTTCCCCCATGACGTGTTGACTGCATGAAGAGCATCCAAGAAACTAAAGTCCTTCCAAAATGGTGGAATATCAATGTTTTCCTCAACCAATTGCTGTAATAAAGATGACCGGTAGTTCTTCTTTAATGCAGCAATAACCCCTTGTCCATAGGTTGCAGAATAGAAGTTGCATTAGGGGGAAGGAATTTGACGACAATATCACCTTCTCTAAGTTCACTTTCGTGTGGAAAGGGAAGGCGCATTGTGAATTAAGAGCACTGCTTTGATTGGCAAAGACTGCTTAATTAAATAGGCCGTCACTTGTTTTACAAAATGATTGTGAAACCAGTCCTTAAATATTTGTGTCCATCCACGCTGCCTTTTGATGTTAGTACTGCAGAGGGACATTTTCTTGTTTAAAACAAGGTTTTTTAGATTTCCCTATCGCTAACAATTTTAATTTATGATCGCCACTTGCGTTAGCACACGTCAAAATTGTTATTCTTTCCTTCGATATTTTACGGCCTGGGGCGTGCTGTTCTTTTTGCATTACTAATGTTCGGGACGGTAACATTTCCAATACAACCCTGTCTCGTCTGCATTATAAAGCTGTCTCAGGTCAAGCTGTTCTTTGTCAACGAATGATTGAAATTCCTGTACAAACTTTCCAGCACCACTCGGGTCTGCGCTAAGACGCTCTCCGTGAATCGCAATTTCCCTTATTCCGTAGCGTTTCTTAAACCGCGTAAGCCAGCCAGAAGATGCTTTAAAATCCCCTTCTAAGCCTAGGGCAATGTGGAAACGTTTGGCTTGCTCCGCACATATTGGCCCGGACACAGGAATACCTTCCGCTCGTTTTTGATTAAACCAGCGTATCATGGCTTTATCTAGATTTTCATAGCCCGATGTTCTCATTGATTTCCGGGTTGAACGATCACACTTAGCAGAAAATTTAACGAGGGTTTCCTTTTGTTTTTTCATGTCTCTCACTGTAGTTTCACCCACACCAAACTCGCTGGCTAACTTGGATGACGTCTCGCCTCTCTCCAGCCTCTCTATAATTTTCAGTTTTTCACTGACGTTTAACCTTTTGTATTTCATTTTTCGACCGCTCATATCGAAAACTGATAACCACAATTTACTATTGAAAACTCTCAAATCACTGAAAAGACGTACGCACGCCAAGCACACTCAACTACAATAGACTACTGTATACAATACCGTACGCTCACTGGCCGCGCATCTAGCCTGCTCATTTCACAGGTCAGCGACCTTGGGCTTCAGCTGTGGGAAAACGAAGGGTAGGTTCTGAGAGAAAGAGCATTCACTTGCATTGTCTCCGCTTCCAAGATAACGGAATCTGTGCTATACCGCCCACGGCAACATGCTCGTATGTTTGCAAGTTTTCGGAATTCTTGTAGCAGTGTGCATGTAGGCCTACTGTTACATAGCAAGGAAACGAAGTCCAGTCTTCTCAAATTTCAATGATTTCGTCTCCACGCAGCATATCTCATTAAAATTCTTTTTAAATGACTCAAGAGAATTTTATTTAGCATAATGGTTAGTGGGTGTACGAATTACTACTTTAAAGAAATATACTACGAAACCCGCGAATTATCCGCACGCGAATTAACGGGAGTGCACTGTAGATAGATAAGCCTGGGTCCTAGTGGAAAATAATTCTATCACCTGAAACCAAAAATGCATGGGACGAAAAATAACATCAAAATATCATTTTGGTTTTGGACCCTAAAAGACTTGAAAAATATAATAAAAGTATTAAAAAAAACTATTTTTTGAAATTTCATTCGAATCAATTTTTGTGTCATTCCTGGGACTTAGAAAATTCCGGCCAAAAAGTACAAAATCATTAACTCCCTAAGTATTAGTCATATGATGAAATAGCAACAGACAAAAAAGATGTAATGTGTTATTGTCTACAACATAGGCCAAGTATAATTTTCCACTCAGTCATATTACCCCTCCCCATGGGCCCCTTAAATTGTATTTATGAAGAAAAAAAAACTGTCTAATACAGATTTACTTATTTTTATGCTGATTTTTTCCGCTGAGTTTCAAACTCCTCCCCATGTCGTTAAAGAGATACATGCTCCGTTAGGAATCCTTCAACCCCCACTTTTCGCCCCTTTCACCTCATAATATACCCTACATGGAAAAACCCTCAGACACGTGTCTTCTTATTTTTAATGACTAGTTTATATGCAGAGTATCACATCCCCCAATGAAACCAATCGGGAGATATTACTATTCAATGAAATGCAGGTCTAATCAAAGATCTTGGACAAATTTCTTTGATAGTGTAATATCGGCCTGAGATTTTGGTCCTTCCCAAAAGATAAGCCTTATAATTCATACAGCACTGATGTGCACCTAATTCTTTTGGTCCTGATGGAGGCATTTCAAATAAATAAGTGGATATTCATTATTCCAGGACCTGTGAATTTCCATAGCCTGACGGTCTGAACAAAGCTTCAACCACTAAACTTTAGGACCAAAAAACTATCTACTTACCGTATATACCCGAATGTAAGACGAGGTTTTTTCCCACTTTTTTTGTTATAAAAATTTGGGGTAGTCTTATATTCAGGGCTCTTTTTTAATAATTATTATTATTTGCAAAGTAGTATGTGGTGTTGGCATCTTGTAACTGGCAACAAATCAATGTGTTAATAAAGATTAAAATATGGTTTGTTATGTTTAATTACCATGCATATAAGACTAGCGTACATTTTGAGGTTAAGCGGATAAATTTTATGTTTGAAAGCAAACAGAAATATGTTTTAAAACAATCTTTACAAGAACTACCAGTCAGTTTTACGAGCAGTAATTGAGTGATTAACATATCTTAATTTAACCCCTCAAGCGTGATATTGTGAAACTCTGGGCTGCACCCACAACTTGCATTATTTCTAGCCTACTCCCAATGGTAAGCACGGTATCATATGCATTTCGCTATAATTTCCAAACGCACTGGCAAAAGTTTTCAAAAATCACACACAATAACAACAACATTTAACATAATATTATAAACTTTCAATAACCTGATTATCCCTGTTCAGTGGCACGTCAATACTGGGACAATATCACAGTCTCCAATGTGTTTTCTTGGCGTTCTATCAAGAATTAGATCGTCGGCGTTACTATCTTCACTGGAAGTTATAGCGAACTCATCCTCTATATCGCTGTCACACTCTGAATCACTTTCGTTTGCTCTGTTATCTAGCAAATTAGCTATTTCTTTGTCATCAATAACTGTGCCAGGACCTGCCATGTTTACAAGCAAACTCACAGTCCACAAAAGTGGGAACACGTGTGCAGAGATCTGAAAAATAAATGACTGTGAAGATATGCGACACCTCCTGGCAATAATAAGTAGCTCGAAGTGTAACCAAAAGTTGTCTCTTCCTGCCATCTTACGACTAAATAAATAACTATTACGAAGTCCACATAGCGGACGATTCAAAATTCGACGGCGCACCATTGCGCTGTACACGCTGTGAACGTAGCAGGCTAGTGGGCGCACCGTTGCGCCATACACGCTAAGGGGGTTAATAAAGTCTCCCATTCTTGAACCAAGAAATTATAGATATGTCTTGGAAAAGCGGGCGGAGGGATTTCCGATTACACGATACGTTATAAAAATGAAAGCACGACCTTAAGGGCATATATTGTGCAAGTTATGAGTTAGCGAGTATTTTTTGAAAAAATCTGTAAGAGGCAGTTGATAACTAGGCCTCGTCTTATATTCGGGGTCGTCTTACATTCGGGTATATACAGTACCTGTAGCCTCGCTCTTTCATAACATATCTTCTGTGGACAGGTGTATTGTGAAGCTCTGGCTGAAGTAGACCCTATATATGTTCAGTAAAACTTCACTTATACGATTTTCAAGGGACCAAATGAAAAAAAGTATAAGAGTGAAAAACGCGTAAATGAAAGTCTCTAAATAAAAACTGCAAAATGTATGTGACATTATGGGTTATACAGGGACTTGTGTTATATGCGACGCGGACCCTCGCTCGTGCCCGCCGCGAGCCGGTCCCCCGTCTAGCACTTGGCCGTAATGCGCTTCTTGGCGCCACAAGTTTCCCTCCTTTGCAGTGTGCTTTAGCAGCGTGGGGTTCAGTTTAGTCAATTGTTCACGTCTTTAGTGCTCAGTGTGATGTTCCAATGCGATTTTCATTACGTGAACGTGTGTAAGTACCTTCATAAAGTACAGGAAATCTTTCGCGAAAATGAGCTTAAAGACTATATTACAGTTGAAATACAGTCAATCGGTGGTGAGGAACTTCAGAATGTAAATGACAATTTCATAAAGAGGTGCCAGTGATGTGTAGCAGTGAATGGCGAACATTTTCAGCACCAGCTGTGAACTATAGGCCGCGCGAGCTACGCATTACGGCAAAGTGCCTGGTGGGAGACAGGCCCGCAGCGCGGGACAGCGATGGCCCCTGTTAAGAAGTGAACAACAGCAATCGTAATGCACTTCCTCTTCCTTTCACCCATGTTCACTGCTATCAAGGTTAACCACAACTGAAGCACCGAACAAGGCAGAACAATGACTGCAGCAAGTGATGTTGTATTTCGCAACACACGCAACTCCAAGGTCGCTCTCGCCTCAACATAGCGCCGCGCGAGGGATGGTTTCCGAGAAACGTACAGTGCGTGTCATAAGTTTCTGGCTCCAATATCTTTAGAGATTTTAGGTAGGGAAACCGTTGTAAACGTATAAACGACGCATTTTTCTCTCGGGGACGTAAGATATGATCGTATAAGCGTGAAAAACGAATAAATGTAAAACGTATATCGGAAATAAATTAACATGGAAAGTATAGGGATTTTGCCGGGACCAAGAAAAAAATCTTATAAGTGTAGAAAACGTATAAGTGTGAATCGTATAAAAGAAGTTTTACTGTACAACCTGTTGCAACTGATACTGTATTCTGTTTTTATATTTTGATGCTTTTCTATAATTCATACATATTCTTCCCCTTTCAGCCCTTCCCTACAGTTCGAAGCATCGTGGGCTCTCACAAATGTCGCATCTGGAACAACGGAGCAAACTGGTGCAGTGATCAAAAGTGGTGCTGTACCAAAATTGGTGTGCTTGCTATCCTCGCCATACATGCACGTTGCTGAACAGGCAGTTTGGGCTCTTGGTAACATTGCAGGTGACGGTGCCGTTGCTCGTGATATGGTGCTGGGATATGGGACTATGTCTGCTCTTCTTGAACTTATCAAGCCAAATACCAGTGTAAGTTATGCTGCATGGTACACACATGCACACTTCTCATTTACCTACTCCCTGACTTAAATCTTGTCGTTGGGACAAGAGTCATTCGAATATAAACCAGGATTTTTTAAACTGCGTTATTTGTGATACATAAAAAAGAATTTTTAGGGCGGAGTGGACCTTGAAAAATGTTTGCCCTATTTTTGTATATGTCAATCAGAAATAAATTTCCCCCTATCAAATAGGAAGCTTTCTGATCCCTTCATGGATGGCAGGACTGATGACCTAGATGTTAGCCCCTTCAAAACCATAGTCTTCCCTTCATGGAAGAAAGATGATGGCTGTCCTAGTAGTCGATTGCAACATGTACTGTTGCGACAGCAGCGTCATCTTCAAAACTTTCCCCTCCTCGTGCCTCCTTTGGTTAGTTATTGTTGTTTTAAGGGGTGGAACCACTAGGTCATCTGCCCCTGTCCTTCAGTGGACCACACCTATGGTAGTCTCAATGTAGATAGGTCTGGATTGTGTGGGTGCTGAAGATATAGCCAGTGTAATGTAGTGAGTTTATCACAAATTAGAGCTGCTCTATGCTGCCGTGCGTTGTCGGTTGTCTGTGTTGCAATCTTGGCATTATCCAGCCGCTGGGAGTAGGTCACATTCAGTCCTTTGATCATGCAGGTAGTCAATAAGCATTACATCCTTTGGGTCCCAAACAGTTGCCGAAACCTTTCTTGAATTTGATCGGTGCCATCTCCAACTTCCACTCCATGCTCGTCCTCTTTCTCTGGGGTATACCACAGAACACCAAATAAAGTGAATGCAGCAAGGTAAAGCTTGGAAACAAACTACTGCAGCACGCCTAGTGGTGTGGCAGCCAACTACCAGTATGGAAATATTAGCTCCTAAATATGTTTTCATTTTATGTTTTTATTTTATTTAACTGGGTCACTCCAATCCGTATTTTATTTAAGGACACATTTCCATTTTAACAAATCGCACCAACATGAGACTTTGGACTGGGTGGTTTTATTCACAACTGTTCACGCCGATGTCGTATGACTCATATTCTTTGGCGTGAGCAACATCCGCATTTGACAAATACGGTTTACGAATGAAAAGTATGGATCACGATTATAAGCTGCAGAAATACGACAGTATCGTGTTACCCAGGAACAATATTTGCTATTGCGAGTGGTTTTAGCTTATAAGTGATTTAAATATCTCTCAAAATCAGGATAATGAACAGTTACTGTAACGTGTTGCAAGTATGCTGAGCCGCCATTTTATCAACAACACAGAACACCAAATATAACAAGGCTGGAAAGCTCTTGTGGAAGCCCTTTGCTCCTAGGAGGACATAAGTCAAGCAAGTCAAAAATCAACCAATCACGAGGCGAACTTTGCCTAGCAGTGCTCGTAGTGGGGTGGCGCTGAAGTACTGTGTTGTCGGTTACTCGTACCGTAGCTTCATCCCCGTGGGGTATACTGATGTCCCCATGTTTAGTCACAGGTCATAATAATAAATAAGAGCTTCCCCTTTTTCAAGTCTTCGATGTCTCCCTGCACAATCTTTTGTGTCTCGGTCAGAAGATGTGGAACCCACCTTGCCCTTATTTTTCTGTATCCAGTGTGCCTGATAATTGGTATGGAACCTTCCAACACTTATACTCTCATTCTCAGCAACAGTAATGTGGCCATTGCCTTCCACTAGCTCGGGTATGGCCTGAATGTCTTCTTGGATGCAGTTTATGCCTTTGATTTTCCACTTTGTCTCAACTTCACTGAACTGTGCTTGGAGTCGCGTCACCACTAGTCGTGTCACCATGCGAGTCAAGATGAACTAAATTCCTGTTTATATTAGAATGACCGTATTATAAAAAATTTGTACTGTACAGTAATGTGGGTACCTGCACACAATAAAACCGGACTGTGCAGGTAGGTTGTGTACTAAGACCATAATTGAACAATATTTACATCAATATTGGTAGGTTGGAAGTGTTCTTCCTGAATCATTCCATTCATTACTTCAGGAGAACATCCTGGTAGCAAGTAATGTGCCATCTCTCCTCCTGTGGCTGGTTTTTAACACAGATTTAAATCTGCTCCAAATATGTAAGATGCATATTATATCCATGACCTGTTTATCACTTTGTGTTTAAGTAAGCAATCAAGATTTTCCATAACTTTTAATCGTATGCCTACATGTGAAATCCAAACACCAGATGGGGCACTTTGCCTTGTAAATCAGGCATGCTTAGACTGGGATCGAGCCTGTTCCGCCAGGGTGGGAGGCAAAGACGTTGACCACTATGTTATAGCCCCCCACCTCACTGTGACATTAAATTCCCTGCAGTTAGTGCAATAGACTTTGATAGAAGCAAACAAACATTATGTGCAAACCATCATGCACAATACAAAATTGGTTTATGATACCTAATTTAAATGCAGAAAAATCCTGCATTTGCTTTCCAGTGTCTGGGTGTCTACTACTCTAGAAAACGTTGAAAACAGGGAATTTTTAAATCCTGGAAAACTCAGGGAATTATCAGGGTAATTTAATGTCACTCAGGGAATTTGTTTTACAGGGTTCAACCTTGAATAATCGGAAATTAAGCATTTAAATTTTGATGGGGAAAAAGTATGTTCTGGTGATGATTCTTGTAGATGTATCATCAGTAAGCTCTCATTTCTTGAAAGATATCAACAACATTTACTAAAGGCAAAGCCTTTTCGCTGCAGCCTCATCTGCTAGTCTCTTCTTGCTGCCATAAGAACCACAATATGCCAGTTCTCCAATGGAGTTTTTGATGCAAGACATCCTTGGACGCCCCTAGGCTTCTTTCCCAAGATAGAGCACACAAATGACATGCGTGGACTGTGTGTTTGTAGATAAATGTGTAACTGTATGATTTTTGAGAGCATTACTATTGACGAGCTACTTTCAATACTCGCAAGTACAATAGTTTTCCTAGATGATAAAATTTACAAATTGCCATCATATCATTTTTTTAATTTCTCTTTTTAACTTTGTCATCCTACCCTTTATTGTTCAAGCACTTTTGAAATGCTGTTTAAGTACAAACTCTGTTTTATATATTGTGGCTGCTACTGTTACTCAGGGAATTTTCTGATTTATCCTGGAAAAATCAGGGAATTGTCAGGGAAATCAGTTGGTTGGTTTTGGTAGACAACCACAGTGTACACGAGTCAAGTTTGGACAAGAATAAGCTAAAAGGCAAGCTCCTCTCATTTGGCACAGGATGCTCCATATATTGTGCATAAATTTGATTTTTCTTGTAAACTAAGATTTCTTGCAACAAGCACAGGAAAAATTACATTTCTGGAAATTATAGATCTAGGTTTTGTTGAGCCAGTGTGTATAGTAAGATCTTCAGGACCACAGAATTGGATGATGAATCTGGGAAAACTATGATCACTAACAATAGATTCAAGTTTTATTGAATTAAGATTGCCCATGATTCATTATGATTTGATTAAATTAAATATAAGGAAAACCTTGACTACTGTCGACCAAAGTATTATGTGCACTCGAGTTTGAAGGTTGTTTGTGAAGTAACCAATAGACCTACATAAAATCCAATAACATCTTCATTTTCGTCGTTCTGTTGCACGTTAACTCATGTAGGTTTGGAATTTTTAATTTATATTTTAATATTTTTTGTCGCAGTTGGAGCACAAAAAGTGAAAGTTTTTAAGCTTGTTTCAACCATGCGTCACATTTAAGAATTATCTCAAAAACCAGTCATCAGATCGAATCCAAATTTTAACACAATATACATTGGAATGTTGTATAACTGGTTTAATAATTTCAAAATTTTGAGTGTCCAAGAAAAAAAAGTTATCATTTTTGTAAGGTGACTTTTTCTCGGCTCGGGGTGGTTGGAAAATGTAGTTCTTGGTTGCGATGTAATCCTTATACATCAAAAAGTTATGCTGTATGACTGTGAAATACGTAAATTAACTCACTTATTTTATATCGGTTTGTATTTGTAGGCGGAAATAACACATAGTTCACCAGCTACCCGCTTCCGGAAAAGTTGTACAGCGTTGCCGAAATGGAGCCCATCACGCATCATGGCGTGCCTCGCTCGGAAGTGATGGGCACCATCACAGCAACGCTGTACAGCTTTCACGGAGCAGGTAGCTGGTGAACGATGTGTTATTTCCGCCTACAAATACAAACCGATATAAAATAAGTGAATTAATTTACGTACTTCACAGTCATACAGCATAACTTTTTGATGTATAAGGATTACATCGCAACCAGGAACTACATTTTCCAACCACCCCGAGCCGAGAAAAAGTCACCTTACAAAAATGATAACTTTTTTTTCTTGGACACTCAAAATTTTGAAATTATTAAACCAGTTATACAACATTCCAATGTATATTGTGTTAAAATTTGGATTCGATCTGATAACTGGTTTTTGAGATAATAATTCTTAAATGTGACGCATGGTTGAAACGCGCTTAAAAACGTGCACTTTTTGTGTTCCAACTGCGACAAAAAATATTAAAATATAAATTAAAAATTCCAAACCTACATGAGCTAATGTAAAATAGAACGACGAAAATGATATTGGATTTTATGTAGGTCTATTCGTTACTTCACAAACAACCTTCAAACTAGAGTACACATAATACTTTGGTCGACAGTAGTGCCTTGCATGGTGGTGTGTGTAGTCTGTTCTGTTTCTATTTTAATTGTTAATCTTTTATGTACGGCTTTATTCCTAGGTTCCATTCTTGCGTAACATCGTCTGGACGCTATCTAATCTGTGCAGAAACAAGAATCCAGCACCTCCTTTCGAAAAAGTGAAGGCCTGTTTGCCAACATTGAACAGGCTTCTCTTTTATGAGGATAATGATGTTCTTGGTGAGTCAAGTCCTTAGATATCAGTTACGAGAAAATAGCATTTTGAAATTGATTTTGTAGCACTTTCATTTTGAAAAATAGCATTTTGAATGTTAAAAATTAGCATTTTGTAGCATTTAAAGGTTCGTCAACAGGTACTAATAAAAAAATCGAACAGGTTCAAATTTTTTTGCACGGAAACTAATTAAAACATGCGCATGATTAAATATAAGGGTATTTCAGATGAATGGCATAAGCATTTAATATAATTATGTGAATCGTACATTTTATCGGTACCAGAACTTAACTTCAGGTAAAGACGAATACCTTACAATGGATAATTAACTAAATAATTATTCCCTTTTCAATGGGGGCGAGGGATGAGGTGCATTGAATTTCTATTTGCCGGGTGGTTTAATGGTCAAATGGCACGTCTTGAATCCAACCTCATAAAACAAGTTATTTAAAGAAATCAATGGAACCTGGCAAGGAGTTGTAGGGAAACCATACAAAAGGGTTTCATAGACATCTCACAGAATTTGAATCAGCTAGTCCAGGATAACCCGGTATTGTCGTTCCACCAAGAGCTACCGCACAGTAAACTTCATTAAAAACCAGCAGTCGCCTGACCACCACAACTCTCTTTATTCTAACAATCGGCACCTTGGTATCAGTAAACTAATACAACTCTCTACCGGACCTCAATGTTGTCTCCATCTTGATTGTGGAGTTAGCATCACACTGGTAACACCAGCAGCTCATGGTAATTTGAGTTGCTGTACATCACCTGATATTGTTGATTGCTTAATGAGAATAAGACCTTTGGATCTTTTCAACATAGCTCAGTTGCCCGCGTCTCACATACAACCAACCGACTGCACATGAGCTCAATCTTGCCAAGTAGCCAGGCTGAAGCCTTTATTTTCCGAGATCTCACATTTCTGAAAAAATGTTGGGTGTCTGGTTTCTACATTTCTTTAACCCTGATATTGGGATTGCAGTACTTCTAACACCCTATATATATGTTTAAAAAAACAATAGGAGACTTAACACTGCTGCCAATGCAACTTTTATAGAAGAGTGTTGACAATCCTGTGAACTTTGTTATGCATCTTTCATGTCTACTCCCAAGATTTAAATGATCACATTTTATCCGTCTCAAAAGTTTTCTCAGGTTAAACAGAATATGCAAAAATGCAATTACTTATATACCTTTTTCAGGGTGTCTACGAACCGGGAATTCTCAGGGAATTATGAATTTCTGGAATAATCAGGGGAAAATCAGGGAATTTCTTTGTTAATCAGGGATTTTTCTCCATTTGTCTATATCCCGTAAAAGTGGAAGCAATACTTTCGAATTTCGCGGGAAGTGATCACTCGTTACCGGTAACGAAAGTAACGAATTTTACAAACGGGTAACGAAAGTGACGAAAAAGCAACGAATTTTACAAACGGGTAACGACAATTTTCTGTAGGCGGGTTGGATCATTTAAACTCGAGCCGCTAGGGTCAGTGATTGCGATGGAGGGAGTTACACGCAAGCGGCGCCGATTGCATAAGCTATACTTGGCCGTGCCTGAGTTAGAGGAAATGCATACTGTGGATACATTGTGTGGTATAGGCTACATCAATTCAACATATATTTTCGGCATCAAGTATATTTTCTAGTTTTGTGTGAAATATTTTTCTGTGTTATTAGGAAACCTGACTTTTCTCGAGACGTTTATTCGCGAAAACTTCCGAAACTAAACAGAAACCTCTCATTTCAGTTATTGACCTCTAAATTTTGAGTCAAATTGAAGTCCAAAAATAACGTGAAATAATTTAATGTTGCTATCTTGCGAAATGTTACCGTTTCGATACAAAAAATACGAAATAGCTTCGGAATACATAATAACCTACCGGTATTTTAAAAATCTGTCTCGTAAATTTGCGACATCCGGTATGGTTAATTCGAAATTCAGTTATGTCGATTTTTCCTTCGAACTTTGGTTCCATCGGATATATAATTAACTGGTTATTTCGATAACTTGTATAATTCGTGATTCGCATTCGAAAGAGAATGTGCCCTCTTGTCGTATTATTCGTGCAATCCTCTCAGAATAATTCGTAATATTCGATACGGTACCTACTTCGAACGTTCATCCTTCAATTCACATCCTCAAGACGACTGGCTGATCTCATGACTTGCCTGCGCGAATCTCGTCAAACGGACCGAGATAGACGTCAGTTGCGTAAAATGATAAATCCCGTCTCCTATCGTGAACTTGTGACCACGAGGACTGCGGGAATCCTGTCAAAGGTGATTGGGCACCCATCACGAAACATTCCGAAACCTACTCGCCACTTTTACCATGACCGTATACTTAAAAGCGTGTGGGGAGCGAGAAGTGCATCAACCCACTTAGAAATGACTGTCTACGCTGCATCGCGATACTAATTTTCCCTCGTGATCCACCCTGAACTTATGAACTCCCAACCACAGCATAGGGACAGCGGGAATCACGGCGCCGACCATACAACATGTCCATTACTACTCGTGAATTTTAACCATACCTAACCTTGAGCTTGCCTCCACCATTCTGTCAGGGCAGATAGGCAGGCAATCGTTGAACGGCTGGATGCAGCGCCGATTGCATAATATTGCGAGGACAACGTGAATCTCGTAAAACGGCCGAGAGCGGCAGCGATTGCGTTACATCGCGATATTTCTCCACCTTCAATGACTAGGACAACTGGATTCTTGTCAAACGGACAGCAAGTGGCACCGATTGAGTAATAATGCTATATTTTCTCGTGCCCGACCTCAAGGACAATGGAAATCTCGTCAAATGACCAAAAGTGACACCGTTTATCTAAATCGCGATTTTTCTCAGTGTTCTATCGTGAAAACTGCGGGAATCTCGTCAAACGGCTGAGACCAGCGCCGATTGTGTAACATCTCGATATTTCCCCGTACTTGACTGCAAAGTCAGAATTCGGTGACGATCACGTAACGTCGCATACAATTCTTCGTGATCTACCGCGGGGACAAAGGAAATCTCGCCAAACGGTAAAGAGCAGAGCAACCTCTTGATATTAAAACAACGTATTGTGCACAAGACGACATATTAGCTGAAACAACTAATTTGATAATTGTCTAGTATTTTATTATTATTTATTTTATTTACAGCTTTAAACACAGTTCATTGTTGTTTATCTTCACCGCGTGATGAGCCTCTTTGCTTGCAGACCACAGACGTATCTTGAATTCAAAGGTAACTAAAATTGACTAAAAAGTAACCAATTTTTACTTCATCCTTACAGTAGACACCCTGATGACAGTGCTCAGCCAATGAGCAGTGCCTTCTCAAGGTCAACTGAACGTATGATGTGGCAACTTTTCCGTTCGCTTTCTGCGCAGGAGCCAACTATGCCATTTTATTGGGCCTTGATCATTTTGTTCGTTGCGATCAGTATTGCCAATTTAGCGATTTTGTCGGTAGATGTAGCAACTTTGGCGACAAAATATTTTAAATTTAGTATTGTTTATAAATATACTATGTGAGCTGCCTGAATAGGATTGACATTTCAGCGGAAATTCCACTTCAGTCATCACCGCTCTGCCTCTTGACCAATCCCTCTTCGCATAGTTGATGTCATAATACTCTGCGTTGCAATATTACCGCCCACGTGCCTCAGTGCCTGGTCATCTTTATCTCTGGCTTGTACAGTTTGGCAATCTCGTTCTCAGACCACATGGCGAGACGAGAACTGTGAATCCTATTCTGGCAGCTCACAGAGTATAATATACTAGCTTCGCCCGGAAACAGTTATGAATGCATTACGTGACAAGCGCTTTTTTTTTTTTCGATGTCGATGAACTACGACCTAGGCCTATATCCGTTTTACGTCTCTGTATGATGGGTTGAAATCACTGACTGGACTATTAATTATATTATCATGGAGATAGCATGTACAACGAATTCTTGTCAGACGTAATTTAAGAATGGCGAGTTGCATGAAACTCAAATCGCCCTCCCGTCCAATCTAAAAACACTTATAGTGGGCGATGTATTGAAGATAGATATATGCTCTCGCGAACTTTTTTGTAGAACTTTACATGCTGAACAATTCTTACACTCATGGTATATTGATATTTTTAACGGTTTACCCAGTGTAAGCTTCAAAAGCGCAGATAGGTATATTGTCTCAATAGTGCTTTCGGTACAGGAAGTGAGGTTTTACCGTGTGTATTATGTCAAGTGTTAGCACGCCCCCGGGCAACATGTGTTAGACCTGGGTTGACAATACTGTTTGCGCGGCTTTTCCATCCCGGTATTCTTTGATTATTGTCTGCTGTAGTTCTACTGTTAATGCTTTAGTGTGCTATTTGAAGTTTACGAAAAATATAACATTTGTGCCATTGTGTGCTAAATCTATAAGGAAAACTTATGGTGTGCAATATTTTCCAGGGTGTTCTTGTGCTGCTGTTGATATATGATTTAGCCCCTAAAATACGTAGTCGTTCAAACACGTGGTTGTGCTACCCCCGATTATATCGTGTGCTATTCGATCTGTGTATACTCTTGTGCATCGAGGCAAATAACCTCTTGCTCTGCTTACGAATATTTCATTTGGGATACCTTGTACTTTATACTGTAAGGATCAAAAGGCTTAACGGAAGCTCAAGCACTTGTGCTGTTGTCTAGCTCATGATCACTATGAGGTTGTTAATGTGATCATCTGAAGTCCACTTGGTATCTTTACCTTGTAGATGCTGCCAGTTATGTTCAGACTGGTTCACGATTGGCCCGGGAATGAGAACGGGAAGCTTGCTGGGGCTCTGGTTAACCACTGGAACGGGAACAAGGAAATTGTTTGATGTTTATGTAATCTGATGGATATGCCTAGTGCCCTTAAATGAATATTTATTGCTCCTATGTTCCTTGGCTAGGCTAGAACTTATGTCCTATTTTATTTTTAATTGCGCCCAGGAAATGTGTTTGTAACACCTTTCAAACTCGGCCCTGTATTATCAAACAGACTAGGTTAAATTATTTTAGACTGATAATGGTGTGTTCTGGCCTGTCGAAACATCATTGATAATGATTTCCTTCATTTAAATGTATTTATAAATTACTAAATTGACGAAATTAATATTATATAAACAGTATTTCATACCAATTGTAACATATGGACTGGAAACACTGGTAACGAATAAAAGGCAAAATAGTTAGATACAAGCAGTAGAAATGAAAATTTTAAGAACGTCAGCTAAAAAGACAAGAAGGGATAGAATTCAAAATATTGAAATGAGAGAAGAGTTAAATATGGAACCGTCAAATCAGAAGATACAGAAAGCAAGGTTACGTTGGTTCGGACATGTAAAATCAATGGGTAAAGAAAGAGTAGCAGAAAGGGAATTAGAAAGAGAAGTCAAGGGAAAGGGACCAGTTGGAAGACCGAGAAGAAGGTGGTTGGACCAAATTTTGAAGGACATTGGAGAAGCAGGGTTGGATGTGGCAGAAGTGATGGAACAGTAAGAATGGAGGGACCGAAAGGAGTGGAGGAGGCTTGTAAACCTCACCCGGGTGGCTGTAGTGGGACTTGGATGATGATTTACTCAATTACATCTGTCATGACGAGGTGGACCTAATTCAGAGTGAGAACTTGGAATATGCCTCCCTTCATCCCTTGGATATGTGTAAATTACTGTATAGGCTTATATTCAGACTTATGCTACCGAATATCATACCTGCGACGTAGATTAGTGATTTAAATGGTAATGAAAGGTTTTACAAATTAAATATTGGTCTAAGATGATCCCACTCATATGGTGACACCTTGATGTGTGTATTCAACATCCCTTTGTCCCTTTTATTGGAGGCATTTACTGTAGCATGACTTAATAGACCTTGCTTATTTTACTGGACAACAAGTTCACTTATTGAAATAAATTTATTTTCACAACTGTTTCCCTTGTGCCGCCATTGCTCACATCTGTTTGGATCCTGGAATTTCCGAGAACAGAAAACATAAAACTTAATTCTATTTTCCTTTTGCTTTCCTGGATTACATTTTGCTTCTTGTTCCTGGAGAGAGCTTAAAACCAATCAAAAATAGCGTGCATTTCATCACACTTCCCGTTCCCGGGCGAATGTTTAGCATTCTTTACTCAGGGAATTCTCTCATTAATTCTGGAAAAATCAGGGAGTTCTTTTAAGATGAGTTGGTAGACACCCTGCTTTTTTTTTGCGACTCTTGACTGACAATCTGTAAAATGGTATCCAACCGAATTCAAGGAGATATCGCTGGACGGAACGTTAAATAACCTACAACTCGCACATTGTGTAGAATACGTTCATCATATCAAACAACATTCCCCAAAACTAGAACGGCAAACAAAGATTGTCTATTCATATCACAATATGTACTTGACAGTTTTATTTTTAATGGTCAAATACTAGAAATAAGGGCCGGTGTGATAAAAACCAATATAACCAATTATCATTCAAATTTTAGAGAAAGAATCTATACAAACGAATAAACCATTCATTTCATTAGCTCCATCAAATGAAACTACGAAATAATTTCTCCCAAAACAGTTTCATTGGCGATAAACAGTAGATACCATCGGAAGAACGGCCGTTTTCAAATGCATTTATTTCAACTACCGTAATAGATTGTTTTCGTGATAATCTATATTCGTAGATATCGGTTATTAATTCGTAATAATCGATTATGTTGATATTTCCATTGCTAGGAACTCGTGAAAAAAATGTAAGAAAATATATTACCCATTTTTCGGTAAATTGGGCACTTTTCGCATTAATGGGGTAACTTTGCAAGAACACTTGGTTATCGCACTTAGTCGCACATTCAGTTTCGCAATTTCTGGGTATACATAGTCATAATACAATACTGTCTGTAGAAAGTAAAACACGAAGAACAAGGGATATGACCACATTGCACTTTATACCATCGACTAGCAGTAGTGCCCGGCTTCGTCCGGTGGATTTATTTGTTTTTATGGATGATAATGAATACTACTACAGAATTGGCACATGACACTTAAACTAACAGAAAACAATATTTAAAAAAATATATATATATATATATTTCTGAGAAGCATTAGGAGCTTAGTGTGGAACAAAGATATCCCACAGAAAAGCAAGGAAGTGTTATACAGAAGCTACTATATCCCGATACTGACCTATGCTTCAGAAACGTGGACAATGAAGAAGAGACATAAGCAGAATACAGGCAGGTGAAATGAAGTTCCTGCGAAGTAGGATCGGAGTAACAAGAAGAGACAGGGTGAGGAATGGAAAGGTCAGGGAAATAGTGAAAGAGGAGCCCTTGCAAGGTAGGATTGAGACATCAAGACTGAGGTGGTATGGATGAGAAGAAGATTCCCAAGAGGATACATGAGATGCAGATGCAGAAGAAACGACCAAGGGGAAGACCAAGAGATAGATGGCTGAAAGGAGTAGAGGAATGTGTCAAGAAGAGAGGCGAGGACTGGACCAGAGTGATAGCGGAGAGGTGGTGGGAAGAAAGGACTAAGTGGCGAGGCTTATGTTCCAAACAGACCCAGCCTGGGGCTGGAAACTACAAGATGATGATGATATATTTGTGGTGGTGGTAGTAGTGGGGGTGATAAGTAGTACAGTATAATTTTCCCATAATGATAATTATGAATAGGGAAACAGCTATTTACTACTACAGCACTGACACATGTAATTTAAAAACAAATTTACAAAAAAAATAGAAAGAGGAGTAAGTGAAATAAAAGACTCTGCCTAGGGCCTATATCTCATTGACTGTTAGAAATGTAGCGCCGTAGGAGAATAATCAGAACTCTTTGGAAAACTTTGGTTGTCCCGAGCTACTGAGGTAGCAATAGTATCATTTATCGCCACAAAGCTCTTAACAAAAGTTTCGGAATAAATAAAGGTAAATTTGAAAGCACCAACGCTTATTGCAGCTGATAACCCGAATGTACTGCAGCAACACCATTGCACTTATACAGAGGCATAATATTTTCATGATATCTGTTTAAAGGGGCCTAAGAAATCTTTTTGCACTATTCCCCCCCCGTGACTGCAATTTATAATCAGCGCAAGATGCAACTATTTTCGCAGAACACTGGTAGGGGTGACGTGATGCAGCCCGAACTGCCCGTCAACAATAGACTTATTAAAATACTCTTATAGTTACACTACTACGGACATGAATGTTTCTAGGGCCTTAATACGTGGTTTTCAAGTTCATTTTGTCTGTTATTCTAAATGTAGGGAATGGAGAGCGTTGTCCAAAATATCAAGTGGACAGTGTTACCAGCAGGGTTTCAAAGTGTATGTAAAATTTGGTGCAATTAGGAGAAACAGTGTAGATTTGTGATGAAGGGCCTAACTGCAGGGAATGGAGTGGTCTGTCCCAAATTTAAAGTGGACAGTGTCACCCACAGGGTTCCAAAGGATAAGTATACAAAATGTGGTTCAGATTGGTGAAACGGTGTGGATTTGTGCCAAAGGGCCTAAATATAGAGAGTGGAGGGGTCTGTCCTCAATTTCATGCAGGGTTCCAAAGGGTAAGTATACAAATTGCCGTTCAGATCGGTGAAACTGTGTAGAATTGTGCCAAAGGGCCTAAATGCAAGGAATGGAGTGGTCTGTCCGAAATTTCATGTAAAGTGTTACTCGCAGGGTTCCAAAGGGTAAGGATAAAAATTTTGGTTCAGATCGGGGAAAAGGTGTAGATTTGAACCATCATCATAATCATCTTGTACAGTTTCCAGCCCCAGGCTGGGTCTGTTTGGAACATAAGCCTCGCCACTTATTTCTTTCTTCCCACCATCTCTCCGCTGTCACTCTGGTCCAGTCCTCGCCTCTCTTCTTGACACATTCCTCCACTCCTTTCAGCCATCGATCTCTTGGTCTTCCCCTTGGTCGTTTCTTCTGCATCTGCATCTCATGTATCCTCTTGGGAATCTTCTTCTCATCCATTCTCTTTAAGTGTCCATACCACCTCAGTCTTGATGTCTCAATCCTACCTTGCAAGGGCTCCTCTTTCACCATTTCCCTGACCTTTTCATTCCTCACCCTGTCTCTTCTTGTTACTCCGATCCTACTTCGCAGGAACTTCATTTCACCTGCCTGTATTCTGCTTATGTCTCGTTTCTGAAGCATAGGTCAGTATCGGGATATAGTAGCTTCTGTATAACACTTCCTTGCTTTTTTGTGGGACATCTTTATTCCACACTAAGCTCCTAATGCTTCTCAGAAATGCTTCTGCCTGTCTGCCACGTTCCGTAATCTCTTTTTCATTTCTCCCATTTTCCTCCACTATACTTCCCAAGTACTTGAGACTTTCCACCTTCTTCAGCTGTCCACCTCCAAGTGTTATCCCATTCATTGGTCTGTCCTTTTTCCTGGTCGTTAACAGGATCTCACATTTACTGATGTTGAACTTCCATCCGTACTCTCCCACTGTTTCTTCCCAAGCCTTCAGTTGCTCCTGGATTTCCTCCTCCTTGTTTCCCCAGACCATGAGATCATCTGCAAACACCATTGCCTTCATCTTATCTTCTCCTATCTTTCCTGCTATCCGTGTCATTACCTCGTCCATAACCACAATAAAGAGAAGGGGAGACAGCGCACTACCCTGTTTCGGGCCACTCATTTTTCTGAACCAGTCTGTTCTTTCCCCTCCAACTTTCACACAACTCACACTTCCACAATACATCTCCTTTACTCTGCCTACAGTCTCTTTTTCCACTCCCATGTTTTCCATTGCTTTCCAAACCTCCTCCCTACACACACTATCATAGGCCTTTTCGATGTCCAGGAAGGCCATCAACAGATCCTCTCCAAATTCGTAGTGGTGTTCCTGGAGCTGTCTCACTGTAAATATGAGATCCACTGTTGATCTCCCAGGTCTGAATCCATACTGTTCCTCTCTCAATTTTCTCTCCACTTTGGCTCGTATTCTACTTTCTAATATCTTTTCATATATCTTGACACAGTGAGGTATGAGTGTGACTCCCCTGTAATTTCTACACTCCTTTCTGCTTCCTTTCTTAAATATTGGGACAATTAGATTTGAACCAAAGGACCTAAATGCAGGGAATGGACTGGTCTGTCATAAATTTCACGTAGACACTGTTACCATCGGGGTCCAAAGGGTTAGTATACAAATTTTGGTTCAGATAGGTGAAATGGTGTACGTATCACTAACCATAACGCCAGCGCATGCGGATAGAGCTGTTTGGGAGCACTTGTTCTACCGACTTGCTGAACAAAAATCAATCTTTAAGCCTGCAGTGCTCGCGCGGCTTCTGACAGACGCCACACTAGTTTATTTTTGTAATTGAGAGGAAACTTCCAAGGCCACTGCCTGGAAATTCTGTCTAACTTTCAAGTAACTATTCATAACCAACGTAATAATGCGTCAGCGCGCCAGTGTTAGTCTAGGGCGTGTGGTAGTGAGTCATTGTTACACAAGTGTGAACGGAGTCTGACAGATGCCACGCGACCTTCACTGCGATAAAATAAGTACTTGTTCTGAAGTATTCTCTTGAGAATTATTACCGCAATTATTCTTCATGGTGTCTTGCGTTGCATGGCTTCTTGCTGGAACGTTATATTTTCAAGTTTTTAGGGCTGAAAATGAGTGGAAAGGAGAGGAGATATACCGGTAACCTTAATCGTCTTGATAGAAGGATTGTGCAGGTTTTGCTTCAGGGAGATGATGGTGCATTGTACAGTGTTAAGGATATTCTAGAATCCAGGACTGAAAGTACTGACACGGAACAAGACATAGACAGTAGTGATGAAGCAGTGGAAAATGAATGTGATTGCGATTGTTTCGTAGGGCAATACAAAGTTTCTAAGTGGCGTTAGGCTAAGCCTCCTAGAAATGTTCGAATCCGGTGACAAAATATAGTCAGTCACACATTTACCTGGTGTGAAAGGTGTCGCGAAGCTAGCTAAGACTCCTAAAGAATGCTGGGAATTATTCTTTGATGGTATTATATTCATATCTTGTTCAATAAATTATAAATGTGCTTCGTTAGTTGCTTTAATATCAGTATAAAAGATTGTTTTTTCAAAATGTCCTGAAATCAATTTAAATCGTTAATTACAACTTGGTATAGCAGAAATGCCTCTGAAAAGAAATGGCG
Source organism: Meconema thalassinum (assembly GCA_946902985.2). Lineage (NCBI taxonomy): Eukaryota > Metazoa > Arthropoda > Insecta > Orthoptera > Tettigoniidae > Meconema > Meconema thalassinum. The sequence continues at coordinate 172,205,386 of OX336396.1, forward strand.
TCTTGCAAACTCCGCGCGACCTTCTATGGTGTAAAATACTGCGCGAGCGCTGCAGGATTAAGGTTACCTGAGAGGTGTAGCCTAATGCTATTGCCTAAACCAATCCTCGTGAATCTGGCTATCATATAAAAAAGAAACGAATCTGACTGGTAGTTCCAGAGATTAGCACGTTTAAACACACAAACTCTTCAGGTTTATTATATTAGTATAGATAGGGACATAACAATACATTACTGATTAGGACAGTCCGGTACATGCACGTTGACTGTCGATCTTCAGTACGGCATCTTGCCACCATGTGCTGCACTCGGAGCCGCCAGGCGTCGTGGCATGAAATCATGAAAAAATCCACAGCCTGCTTCCAGTCTCCGACCGGGTCAGGAATGGAATGAATGAAGTCCCTATCTAGCGGCGAGGATATGAAATGTGCCGGCTGCCGAGGCCTGACGCACTCCTCTGGGGCAACGATTAAATGAATGACAGATGAAATGAAATGATAGTGGAGAGTGTTGCTGGAATGAAATGTTGACAGGGAAAACCGGAGTACCCGGAGAAAAACCTGTCTGCCTCCGTTTTGTCCAGCACAGATCTCACATGGAGTGACCGGGATTTGAACCACGGACCCAGCGGTGAGAGGCCGGCGTGCTGCCGCCTAAGCCACGGAGGCTTGCATGAAATCATACAGCCCTTAAATACACTGCTGGGGAATACCGTCCCATGTGGTTTGTAGGCGAGTCCACAAAGGATCAACAGTGACTACAGGCAGACCTAAACTAATAAGTTGCCGGCCGACCATATCTCAGACATGTTCGATGGGCGACATGTCAGGCGAACGAGCAGGCAGGGAAGCAGAGGTTTCAGTCGTTCTCGCCACATGCGGGCGGGCATTGTCCTGCTGAAATATGGCCTGTGGAACGGCCTGCAAGAGGGACAGTGTCGCGGGCTGTAAAACGTCCCTGATATAGTTACTGTTCAGATAGCCCGCAAGACTACAAGGCGTGATCGCCGGTCATATGCAATTGCGCCCCCAAACCATTACACCCGTTTGTCTGCCTCATTGTGTTCTCCACCGTGGCGTTGAACGTGTATGCGGCAATCACTGTAGGACAGGTTGAAGCGGGACTCTTCCAAAATCGCTACATTTCGCCACTCAGCCTGCCAATGTCGCCATGCACGTGCCCATTGTAGTCGGAGGCGTCGGTGGTTCCCAGTCAATGGAAGCAGACAGTGGCATGCGTGCTAACAGTCCAGCCCTCGAAAGAAGACACCGCACCGTCGACACAGAAATGTCCACCCCCGTTGCAGTGCTCCAGCGTCGAGCCAACACCGAGGAAGACTCTGTTCTGTCTGATACGGCCATGCAGAGATGATGTAGGTCGTCTCTCGCTGTGGTCATATTGTGTCGTCCTGTACTCTCCCGTCGCCGTGTATGGCCCTCCTCTCTCCACTGGATCCACATACGCCTTACTGTTGACGCAGCGTGCCCTGTACAAGCCGCAATGCCCCGGAGGGACAGACCCGTCCTTTGGACCCAAGCATTCTGCCCCGTTGGACTGCACTCGCATGCTGATAGTCCACCCTGTGATGTCGGCGAGGCATCGTTGCACTTGCTTACACATTTCCACTTGGTATGACGGCTGCATGCTCACAGAGGTGTGCTGAACACTGACCTGCCCGGTCCCGCGACAGAGGGCACTGGTGGGCCAATGTGCACGCCATCTCGCTGTGATTTCAATCCCTTAGTATGGTACCGCAGGCCTAAACGACCCCTGTTCTGGGAGTGTCTCCGACCATTTCTTCTGGGTGTTTCACTTTCTACAAACAGTACTGTAGTTAACAAATAGTTGAAGAAACAAGAAAAAAGTAAAAATCGCATTTGCGATTTTCCCGAATCTATAGATTTGTCATAATCACATGCAAATGCTAGTTTTTGTTTGATTATTTTGAGCTCATTTTGATATTTGGGGAGTGTTATGCCATAGTGAACTGAGCGACTCAATAGCAGTTATGAGTTAAATGGCAATGAAGATTACACCTTCAATACCTTGTAATAGCCAACCTGCAGTCAGCGATACCAGGGTAGCCGAAACAAATATAGATTCGACTTAGTTATGGCAGCTCGCAAAGAACACAAATGTTGGTCACATAGCGCGCTTCCTTTGATTTTTTAAAAATGTTGCATAGTTCGCTATGGCATAACTCTCCATTTATGCATACACCTCTAAATTTTAATGTACTCAGTATCTGTATAATTTAATTTGCGTTAAGAGGGGCAGATGATCTAGCTGTTCCTCCCCTTAAAACTCCAATAACTGGTGTTTTATGTAATATAGATTTACTTTTTCCTGGTTATTATTGAAATGTGTGAGAAATTAGATTTTCTGTTTGGCTATTGTATCTGTAAACAGTGGTGTGTTACACTGTGGAGAATGCTTGATCTTGTTTTCCGCCTTGAACTCTCCCGTCTGCCAAGATTTACCTGCCATTGTTCATCCTTACTTGTTAGTCGTCCTTTCCTATTTGATAAAAATTTAATTTTTTTTTTTTTTTTTTTTTTTTTTAGCTGATACATGCTGGACACTATCATACCTTACTGACAGTGACAATGACAAGATCCAAGCTGTCCTAGAAACCGGTGTTGTTCCTCGTCTGGTTGAATTGTTGGATTCAGAGGAAGTCACAGTTCTAACTCCTGCACTCCGTGCTGTTGGGAACATTGTCACAGGAAATGATGTTCAGGTACCATTTTCTGCATTCATTGAATTTATTATTCATTCACAATGTTCTTGATATCCTGCGAGACTATTTAACATGAGCTTGATTATCAATCGTTCCATAGAGTAAAAGAGAGCTGTTTGAGGGCAACTTCTCGACTCAGGCTTATGACAGTAAAATATACTGCCTTGCCCATTAATCATTAATTGTGTAGTAAATTTCACTTACTCCTGTGTGGGTGCAGGTTAGAATACACCCATGGTATGCTCGACCTGTCGTAGGAGGCGACTAATAGGGCCGACAAGACAGATTGACTGACATGACTGACTTAGATTTATAAGACCCCCTGTGGATGGGGAGGGCAGAATTCATCCGCGGTATCCGCTGCCTGTCGTAAGCGGCGACTAATGGGGGCGGGGGCCTTATATAGGTCTATTTCGACTTCCAGTCCCATGCTGCCTAGGGAAGGGCCACCAACTTTGCCATCTGGCCAGAAAGCCTAGACGGTATTCCCCATCCCATCAGGTGTATCCTCGCAGTAGTGTCCACCTCACACTGGAGGTCCCTGCACGGCCGAATACTTGCGCCGAACATATAACTGCCTGCCGAGGGGTATATGCCTGTTGAAGGCCCTAGGACCCCGGGCAATACTTACTATCCCCAGGTAGGTATTACCTTGGCTGGGTGGCGCCCACAGTAATGGCCCTCGTTTAAAGTAGGTGGTATTCGGGGAGGACGTGTAAGCGACCCAAAAATTCTTAAGAGGGTGGCCCCCTTGAAAATCAGTCTCTAGTGTCATTTACCGTAAATCCCAAGGTGTATCGTGAAATCAATAATTTTCTCGGAAGAAATAGAGGGGAAATATGGAGACCTTAAAGGGATTTCCAAGCTCCGGAACGGGCAGCTCCTGCTGCATACCGTTAGCCGGCAGCTAACCGAAGCGTTGCTGGAATGCACGCAATTAGGCGAAATTCCTGTTAAGGTCGCAAAACACGAAATGAGGTCCGTGGAGTAATATTCCACCACGACCTCATTTTTAACACTGACAAGGAACTAATGTGGGATCTGGGGAAGAGGATAGCGTCGATACCGGCGCTTTCATTCTCCATTTTGAGGGTGATGTGGTTCCTAAGCAGGTGAAGGTCACGTCCTACCATTGTGACGTTCGACCTTACATCCCTCCACCTAAGCGCTGCTACCAATGCCAGGAATTCGGGCATATTTCCGGTACTGTAAAGACCGTAGAGTGTTGTAAGGGGACACATGAGGGTGACAGGTGTACGCCTGTTTCCCCCCGATGTCTTCCAACTGCCAAGGAAGTCTCTCTCCACGGTCAAAAGTGCCCTGAATTCACCAAGTATCACAAGTCACGTTTTATTCTTATATACAAAACAGCCACGAACGTACCCCTATACCATGATTAATTTCTAATCTTTTAATTGCCGGAAATCTACTCATTTTGTCCCCTTTTCAACCATAAAAATCACAAGTTTCAATTATTTAAGAACCTAGTTTTTTCTCCACCTTAACCTTTTCCGCTCGTGTGTCGACTACAGGTCGACAGCCACCATCCAGCACTAACTCGTGTGTCAAGCTCTGGTCGACGCGTCGCATAACTACTCCATGGTCTACTCTTAAGAGTTCCATTTATTATTCAACGAATGCTATTTTCTGGACATTGTGTGAATCAATTTCAGACAACTTCCTTTGGAATGCGATGGCAATAACACTCTGTTTATTTGGTGATGTATATGCTCAATGGAAAGCAATGGCGGAGACTGGCTTTACGGAAGATGAAATATTAGCCTCAATTTCGACTGAATTTACGGACAATGATCACAAAAGTGATAAACTTTTCGAGACAAGTGATGAAAGTCATGTTTCAGTAAGTGATCTGAGTGACAATAATAGTGACAGTGAGGTGTGCAATGATGGGGGAGGTGATAATCTATTGCCGCAATGCGGACTTCACCGACGTGTACAAAATTCCAATACTGCTTGGAGATCGTGGACAACAGGTGATGTAGGCTTGCCTAAATTCCCTTTTAGGTCAGTAAGTGGATTTGTAAGTCATGGTAGACGACCTGTTACAGCATTGGAGTACTGGCAATTATTTTTTACGGACCCGTTACTAACCTCAATAGCGAACGAGACGAATGAATACGCGAAGCTAAAAATTCAGCGTAAGACTCCACTTCAGAAGCGGTCTATATGGCATTCATGGAAGGAAGTTACAGTTGAAGAAATGAAGGACTTTATTGGTGTAGTGATAAACACGGGAATGAGCAGCAAGGCGGAAATGCAGGACTATTTTAGCGAGGACTGGCTAGATAAACGGGTGTTTTTCAAAGATTTGTTTTCTAGGGATAGATTTTTACATATATTTTGGAATCTCCATCTTTCCTCCCCTCAGACTGACGAGGCAGGACCACAATCAAGGGGATCTAAAGTGAAAAATATAGTGTCGTACTTGGATACGAAATCGAGGGAATATTTCATCCTAGGGCAAGACCTAAGTGTTGACGAAAGCACTGTTTGTTTCAAGGTACGTATTGTATTAAAGTGCTACAAGCTGAAACCAACCAAGTGGGGACTTCGTATTTATGTACTTTCTGACTCTGTTACTGGGCATATCTGTGCAATGGAACCTTATTATGGTGCAGTAACAACACGAGCACTTATTAGGCCTGATTTACCTTTTACTGCTAGGATTGTCATCCATTTGGTGACAAATCTTGCAGGCTACCAATGAAACAGGATTGCAAGTAGTCACCGACAGGTTTTACACTAGTTATGAGTTAGCGGTTGAACTGTTGAAACTGAAAGTCCACATTACAGGCACTGTAATGGTCAACAGGAATGTCTTACCTCCCCAAGTGAGACACTGAGCAACTAAGAAAATGAAACAGCATGATGTAGTTGCAGTGAGAAAGGATGACATCTCGTGTGTACTTTGGAGGGACAAGAGAATTTTTGCCATGCTGTCAACATTCTTCGACAATTCCACCCAGGTGGTGAAAAGGAAATAGGGGAGGAGCTGAGGAAGTTGTTGACAAACCGGTTGTTGTATGTGGTTATACTCAGTATATGGGGGAGTTCATGTTTCTGACCACTACATAAGTTCATACCCCTTTACGCGTAAATCAGTCAAGTGGTGGCGGAAAATGTTTTTCCGGCTTCTAGAGGTATCCATTGTGAACGCCTACCTATTATTTAAGGAATCCAATCCTAAAATGTGGCATCGGAAGTTCAGGAAGAACCTAACAACCCAACTTGTTGGGAACATTCAGAACCGGAAAAGCGGCAGGCCATCCACTACAGATGATGAATTACGACTAAATGGCAAGCTGCATCTTCTTTATCCCAATCCCCAACGAAAGACAAAGGACTGCAAAGTATGCAGGAATACTAACGTTCCCGGGGGGAGGCGAGAAACGGTTCACTTCTGCAAAACCTGCGAGATGCAACCAGGACTTCACCCAGGACTGTGCTTCGAAAAGTATCACACTCTCCAAAAATACTGAGGCGGCTTCGGTGGCGTAGTTGGTAGCATGCTGAGCTTCTATGCCCAAGATAGCGAGTTCAAACCCGGCCGAAGCCGTCGGATTTTTTAAGAGCGTTAAAATCCCTCAGTATGCCTTCCTTCGGAGGGGAAGTAAAGCCGGCGGTCCCATGTCATAGATTTATGGCATGTTAAAGATCTTTCCACTAATTACACCTGTGTGAAACTAAATTGGATAGGTTAAGAATGTAAACAACGCTCTTAGGTTGCTACGTTCGTTGCCAAGAGCCGACTGCGGTGGCGTCTAGTAGCTAGTTCTGAACTAGGCCTAGTAGTCGTTGACGGTGGCGTTTGGCGGCAAAAGTAGGAACTATTTGAAAATTCAAAGTTGCAGTCCCTACTTGAATTAAAAAACAGATACACACACTAATACAGTCATCACAATTAACACCGGTTATCAGACAGATTCTACACACACCCAAAGTACACGGGGCTACATGACCGCGTTGTCGCAGCCCCTAAACTAAGGAACCAACCAACCAAAAATACTGATGAAAATATGAAAAGAGACATCTGTGTCTTCCTTATGCCTTTGTGTACAATATTTTTGGATTTTGAACTTGTACAAAGTTGTTATAAATGTGTAAATAAATGTTTTGTAATACATCTCCCAGTATGGGAAAATCTGTCAAAATTAATTAAAAGTTCAGAGAAGTCCTGGCTAGGAAAATATTCGAGGGCAAAGGGTTATGAAGGAATTAGTTTCTCAGCGAATCATTGGCCAAAAAAATATTTCTTTAGCAATAAGGATTTTTCACGTGAGAAAATCCTCATTTAGTTTATTTCCTCTAACAATTTTAATTATAAAATTTTAATCTAGTAACGTTTTAGGAAGTCCTCTAAAAAACACTGTGCAATCCTTGCAGGGTGCCAGAAGATCAGGGTGGGGCAGCATAACTTCCTTTTTTCAAACCTTAATAAAACACATTGTACGAATCAGAAAATTTTTATTTTTAATATAATGTAGGTACAAATATAAAGTTTTGTTTTACTTGGTTTTGAAGATCAAATCAGGTAGGTGACATCCCCCATTCTCTACACACTGGGCGAACCGATTTCTGGCGTTTGTCATAATTCTTACCAGCATAGCAGGCGTTATGTTGGCAAGTTCTTCCTGGATGTTGTTCTTCAAATCTTGTAGGGTCATTGGTCGGTTTACATAAACACGGGATTTCAAAATACCCCATGGAAAAAAATCACAAGGGGTCAAATCGGGGGATCGGGCCGGCCATTCCAAGTCGCCCCTAATTGAGATTAGGTGCCCTGGGAAGTGTTCCCTCAAAACGGCCATCGATGCTCTTGAAGTGTGTGCCGTTGCACCGTCTTGTTGAAACCAAACGTCCCCTAAGTCCAACTCATCCAGTTGTGGAAAAAAAAAATCCTGTAACATGTTTACATACCGGTCCGAATTCACTGTCACTGTGACTTCATTTTCCTCAAAGAACCAGGGACCAATTATTCCACCTGAGGAAATTGCACACCACACTGTGAGTTTTGGTGAATGCAAAGGCCTTGGATGCAATTCTCAAGGATTGGTAGCAGCCCACTAGCGCATGTTTTGTTTGTTGACGGATCCACACAAATGAAAATGGGCTTGATCACTAAAAAACACAATAGCGTCCTCAGGCACGACTTCCAGAAACACCTCACACGCGTTCCTCCGAGAATTGAAGTCTCGTTCAGAAAGTTCCTGCACAATCACCATCTTGAATGGATGAAAATGAAGATCATGAAGAATTCTCCTCACAGAACGATTAGAAAGTCCAAGGGCAGACGAATGTTTGCGCGCAGAATGCCGTGGTGATCGCAAAATTGAAGCTCTCACTGCCTCAATGTTATCAGGTGATCTAATGGGCCGTGGGACTCCAGTTCTACGTCTTGTTGCACTTGCAGTTTGAACGTAGTAACCTCCGGTCTGGGACAGGCGCCAATGGGGCTAAATTAAAGCGATTCCGAAAGGCACGCTGGGTTGCGATCACAGAACAACCGCTCGAAAAGTAGGCCTCGCGGGCAAACGCACGCCTCACACTGTTCCAACGCATGATGGCGACTGAACTGTCGGTACAAAACTTTACAGACCCGCCTATTGGAAGAGACCACTAGCGCTCCGGTACTTCATCACACTACTAAATGGGGCGCAATTGAAAAAAGGAAGTTATGCTGCCCCACCCTGTATTTCCGGCGTGTTCCAGCCGAAATTAAACTCTGTCCCTATCCCCAAATAATTACAAGAAGGAAGACTCCAATAAGTACGGAATCTTCAATTAATACAGACCTGCAGCAAGCGCAGCTGGATCCAGTGTTGAGCCGAAACAAGAGAAGCCAGCGCATTCAAACTAGGACGAAGATGTGTTTGAGGGGGGGGGGGGGGGTATTTTGTCTGCATTTGCAGTGACCTAGCAAAATATACCCCCAACTGCAGTGATGAATAGCTTGCTGACCCTGTTGAAATCTGAGCCCTTTTTCAGGGTTACCATTTCCTCATTCTAGTGAACTTGACTTCATTAATCCGAGCTGATGAATCATGATAGTGAATAATTAAAACTTATTAAAGTTTAAGAAAACTTCAGTCAATGTTTCACTATTTGTAACATTAATTTTGTTTAATTTTCCCCCCCTCTAGACGGACACAGTTATCGTTGCTGGTGGGTTGGATCGTCTGGCAGCGCTTCTGAAGCATGAAAGGATCAACATAATGAAGGAAGCAACATGGACAATCTCAAATATAACAGCTGGGAATATTGAACAAATTCAGCAGGTCATCAATGCTGGATTGCTGGAGCCACTCATTGCAGTATTGCAGTCGGTATGTATGAATCATAAGACTTCATATAAATCTCTTTAAAAAGAGAGGAGCATAAAATCACACCATGTGCTAATAGTAGTTGTATTGCAGCATAACCAAAGTGCATTCTATGATTATCCATAGCCTGTCGACAATTTTTTGCTGCTGAGAATGAAAGGGTATCTTAATCAGATCATGTGATGCATTTTAACCAAGATTTAATTACATTGGAAACTGAATTGGTGGTCAAGTAGTGTCTTGTGTACATTTCAACACCAATGAACTGTAACTAGAATTTTGGTAGTGGGCTGTTGAAATCATCAACCACCACACCTAGGGATTTGTTTTAATTATTTTTATATATTTCTACTATTGTTGACTGATAATTTCTTGTATAGATTTCTTATTAATCTTTCTTTTAGGGAGACTTCAAGTCTCAAAAAGAAGCAGCCTGGGCAATAACCAACTTTACGTCTGGTGGTTCAGTTGAGCAACTGGCATTACTTGTTCGTCTGGGAGTTCTAGAGCCTTTCTGCAACTTGTTGGACAGTCGAGACGGGAAGACTGTTTTAGTTGTCCTTGATGGACTCAGCAATCTCTTACAGGTAATAAGAAGCCCTCATGTTGGCTTGCCTTAGGAATAAATACTCCCTTAAGTAGTTGGCTATAAACAAATTATTGGATGTGATGTATTTAATTTATTTTGTAGACGGCTGAGAAAATGGGAGAGGTAGAACGAGTAGCCATCTTGATAGAAGAGTGTGGAGGACTTGATAAACTGGAGAGATTGCAGAACCATGAAAATGGTCAGATATATCAAAAAGCTCTGCGTATGATAGAAGCCTTTTTCTCTGAAGGGGTAAGATTTTTTGTTTTATTTTTCATATTAGGTACTTGACCCTTTTCTCAAAGTGTTTGGACTACTGTCGACCAAAGTAATATGTGCACTCGAGTTTGAAGGTTGTTTGTGAAGTAACCAATAGACCTACATAAAATCCAATAACATCATTTTCGTCGTTCTATTTTACGTTAGTTCATGTAAGTTTGGAATTATCAATTTATATTTTAATATTTTTTCTAGCAGCTGGAACACAAAGTGCCAAGTTTTTAAGCGTGTTTCAACCATGCGTCATATTTAAGAATTATCTCACAAACCCGTCATCAGCTCTAATCCGGGAAAAGCTGTACAGCGTTGCTGAGATGGTGCCCACACGCATCATGGCGCGTCTCGCTCGGAAGTGACTTATACTGAAGCTGCATCTGCTGTTGACATCGCATTGCGCTTCGTAGAACACGCAGCAGCCACGCCAAACGATATCATCTTAGTGCGACGCTAGCGCGCAATTGCCTCAGCGGGAAGGTTTTCTTCACTTCTACAATATTGAAGATAACTGATTTCAAGTGAAAGATTAAGTGATATTTTGTGTGTTTCTATTGCTATTTCTTTGTTTTAGCGAAGTGATTACCTACGGAATAATAATAATAACCAACGTTTCCGTTTCTCAATCCTGGATGGGATAAGTAGTCTACGTAGGCACTTTTACACTATGCTAACTGTACTTTTTGTTAATTTTTCAACTAATTATGTAAAATGCGGTCATAATGCAGAGTATAGGATTGTTTTATGACTAAATAAATAAGTTTCTCTTTTTTGCATGTATTTTTTTCCTCGTTCGGATTACCCGGGATTTCGGATATGAGGGGTTTCACTGTACAACATTCCAATGTATAAATTTAAAAATCCAAACCTACATGATCTAACATAAAATAGAACGACGAAAATGTTGATGGTATTGGATTTTATGTAGGTCTATTGGTTACTTCACAAACAACCTTCAAATTAGAGTACACATTACTTTGGTCGACAGTAGTCCGTCCTGTAAACGGCATTTGGAAATTCACAATGAAATATGTGGATTTTTTCAACATGGCATAATCTATCTCGGGTAAAGCTTAAACAACTCTCATGTGCATAATAGCAGACATCTGATCAAATGCCGGTGCAAGTCTGCTAGGATGTTGCGCCGTTTTAAAAGGTTGAGACATTTTATCATAGTAAGCTAATGGAGCCCTTTTGCATCTCTGTTTATGATTTGTAGCTTATTTTAGAGCATTTGAACTTCAAGTAGATTTTTGTGGTAACTAATGGTAATTATAAAAATAACAGTAGTTGGCTAGCTTACTTGAAAAGTTGCCCTTCCACTCAGCTTCCCCCAATATTCAAATTACATCCTTTATACAGTATGCATCCATAGTTGAGATCCAAATTAGGCCTAAATAAATACGGTTTCTAACACATTGACTAACAAAAATAAATCTACCAAACAAAAACTATTGGTTAGAATGTTTTCACATTGGCAGAAACAAGGAGTGAAATAATAGTGGAAAACCGCTAGCAACCTATGCGACCGATTTTTGCACATGCAGACATAATGCTGGGACGACATACCATCTGACCCTTGTTTTGAATACTCCCTTTGTAAATAAATTAAACGTTCACTTGATCACGTCAAAATTAAAACCAATCAGCTTAATTCCTTCAGTGGAAGATTATGAAATGAAATCTTGTACCTTTGTCACACCATTCTGTCCTGGAAAGAATGCCATCTGCAAACTGCTTGAATCCACTTACGTAGTCTTTCTGCTTTCGTTTCTCAATAGTGCGTCTCTACCTTAAAAGACAGTACGCATTAAATGGGGCGCGCTGATGCCATATCTGCTGCATGTAAGTTCTGCAAGGCCAGGCACATGATGTTAACATAACTCGTATACAGGCATGGTTTTACGCAAAACTCTCGAAATTTCCGAAATATTTGTTTGTTGTATATAACTGTACATCATGCCTTGCATCGAACGACGGTACAAAATATAGATATGGTACACCAAACCTCACAGCGCAATTTTAATGCAGACATTATAATTTATAACTTTCAATGAAGACAAACATGGAGAGCGCTCTCATACCGCACCCGGGAAGCTGGAGACGGTTAATGATAATAAAAATATTACATTTTCTCGAATATCACACAGTAGACATGAAGTATAACATAAATTTCTCGCCAAATCAATACTTTTTACTTACTTAAAAATTCTATAGGTACATGTTTCGAAAACACACAATGTTTTCTTCCTCAGCCCACTTATTGGTGTTAAACATCATAAAACATCGATAACCCCACTAAATAACAAAAACACAGTTCACATTTCTTTTCTTGTTCTTCCTTTGTTAGGCCTGTGTCATTCGACACATTGTCACTCACGGAATAAACACTTATAGTTGAAGTAATGAATATTGACACATTTACTCATTGCTAGTTTCAACGTGGGTTGCTGAAATGCACACAAGTGTCGTATAACCTTGCCAAAAGCGGAGAAAACAACTAACCAGCACCCAGGAAGGTAATTGGGTGTGGCGTCATGAAAATAAATCCAGTCAGGATTGGAATTAAACTATTGCGGTGGGGGTTGAGGAGGTGGTTTGCGTTTTTTATTATTATTTAAATAATCTGCTAATAAATCTAACAATTCATTCGTTTCAAAATTAACCTCGTTTAGATTATTGCATTCCTTTGACCTCTGATAAGTAATGATATGAATATTTTCCAAAATATTCATATAGCTGCCCTTCGATGCGTAATGCAAAATTTTGACGTCATTATTTATGTCCGTGAACTTATGTCCTGTTTCTTCCATGTGTACCGCCATGGCTGAAAACTTCCTGTGTTTTGTGGCCGAAACATGCCCAGCATAACGAGTACGTATGCTCCTACCCGTCTGTCCCGCGTAATTTGAATTGCAAAAATTACATCTGAGCTCATAAACTCCCGATATTAAATGTTTATCACTACTGTTGACTTTATTGGAGTTGAAAAATTTGTTGAAATTAGAATTATTGGTTTTAAAGGCGACGTTCATATTGTGTTTCTTTAGGATGTTGGTTACCGTGTAAATGCTTCGATTTATGTAGGTGAAGGTGGCAAGTGCTTTCTTTGTTGTGTCCTCTCTAACTAATTTTGTTAAGGGTCTGTTTTTCAACTTTTAAATTAATCTGCTGACATAATTGTGGTTGTAACCATTGAGTTTAGCTATTTGATATATAATGTCAATTTCTTGCTTCCGGTCATGATCAGAGGAAGGGATTCTTAACGCTCTATTAATGAGGCTTATGAACGTTGCATTCTTGTGTCCGCCCGGATGGTTAGAATCCTGCCGTATAACTGTACTCGTTTGCGATGGTTTTCTGTAAACTTTATAATGCAGACGATTGTCTTTTTTAATCACAGTTATATCCAGATAATTGATTTTATTATCGACTTCTGAATCTATAGTAAATTTAATATTGCTGTCAATTATGTTCAAATCATCCAATATTTGCTCTTTCGTTTGAACTTGGTTATTGATAATGATGAAGATATCGTCTACATATCTTCCCCAGAAAACGATGCCACTAATTTGGTTAATAATTTTCTCATGTTCAATGTGGTCAAGGTAAATGTTGGCCAAGACACCCGATAATGGAGATCCCATTGCAAGGCCTTCGGATTGTTTATACATTTTCTTGTTGAACAAAAAAATGTTGTTGTCGGTGACAAAGGTTAAAATTGAAGTAAATTCCTCGATTTCCACTTTAGATAATTCACTACTGTTAATTAATCTATCCTGAATGAGCTTGATCGTTTTCTTGACCGGGATGTTAGTATACATGTCTTTAATGTCGATCGAATGCATAGTGTTATTCTCGTTTATTTTCAAGTCTATGGTTCTTTCACAGAAATGCATGGAGTTAACGCAAGAACAGTCGGCCTTGAGTTTGTAGTGTTTATTAAGAAACTGTTGGGCAAATTTCGCTAGTTTGTACGTTGGGCTAATCCTGAAGTTTACAATAGGCCTAATAGGGGTGCTAGGTTTATGAATTTTCGGAAGAGATCTCAAAGCGGGAATGCCGGGGTTCAAGCTTATTAGCTTATCTGCTTGCTTTTCATCTAAGATAAAAATAGTGTTCTTCAAAAGTTGTTTCAAACGTTTCTGAATGACGTTGGTAGGGTCCTTTTTGACTTCTGTGAAATTGCCAGAATTAAGAAACTCGATTGTTTTATTGACGTAATCGTCTTCGCTCATTAATACTGTTGTGTTGCCTTTATCTGCTTTGGTTATAATGTTGTTGTCATTGATTTTGGTGATGAGACTTTTGAACTTGTTGTTTAAATCGCAACATATATTGATCTTTCTCTTGCTTGAATTAATTATCTTCTTAATTTTCTTATTAGTTTCAAACCTAACGGCATTTTGTTCTTCAATGGGCAGTTTCCTAATGGCTGTTTCAGCTTCGGCTACTAGGACGGTTAGATCGTTTTTATTTAGCTTTTGCTCCCAGTTGTGTTTGGGACCCTTTTGGAGAATCTCTAGATCGCTCTGGTGGAAATTGACATTAGTTTATAACTGGGCTTTGGAAAATATGGCAATTGTTCACATCAGGTGCGTTTTGGTTACTGGGCATTTTCTGCGAGTTGACTAAATAAAAGAATTTATTGTTTAAAGTATTGACCTTTTTTATAACGCAAGAGTGCGTTATATGACTCACGATTATTTGGTAGTTATCCCATTCGTTCTTATCTATAGAATTAGCTGCCTCTATGTGGGCGCGGTATAAGGCATTACTGATGTAGTTCTTTTTCATGAAAAGAAACTTTATTTCACGACTAAGAATTTTGTTGTTCACCAAGAATTGTGTATTTCTTTCGTATGGGTTGGAATGCCCTTTTCTTTGGTAGCCCTTAAGATGTTGAGGAATTAATTTGTGTTTCTTGCATTTCTTAAGAAAATCGATGTCCTTAATGACGTTAGCCAATTTAACTTTCAGATATTTGTATTTTAACCTGTTGGCCTGGCTAGCCTTATACTTAATTGCACTCATTCCAGGTTCCGTATTGACCATGTTAACATGGTCAATACGGAACCTGGAATGAGTGCAATTATCATACAGTAGACTTTATACGTGGAAAGCACCTGCTGATAGTCCAGACAACATAATAAGAAATCAAATTGATTTTATTCTAATTAAAAACAGATTTAGAAACAGCGTGATTTTTGCAAAAACCTATCCAGGAGCAGATGTTCCTTCTGACCACAATCCTCTCATTAGCAAAATTTGTGTCCGGCTTAACAAGATTCCGATAAAAACAACACAAAATAAATATGATACTGATGCCCTTCGGGAAATAAATACAAGGTCACAGGTGGCTGCTGCTCTTGCCACTGATCTTAAGACGTTGAATTCAAATGACATGCAGCCCTTGGAACTTTGGGACACTTTTAAAACCTCATTGAAGAGGGTTGGACATCATTTTCTTAAGAACAAGAGACAACATAAAAAAAAGGAAGGCATGGATGACGGACTAAATATTGAATCTAATGGATAAACGAAGAGAAGTCAAAGGAAGAGTTAATGAAGAATATTGGTTTATTCATAGATTGATAAAGAATAAGATCAGACAAGCCAAGGAAGTTTGGATGTCAGATAGGTGCAAAGAAATTGAAGAACTTAATAGTAAATATGATACTTTCCAGGTCCATAAGAAAATCAAAGAAGTTTCAGGTAGACACAGGAAAAGAAACACAGTCAACTTGGTTGATAGTCAAGGTAACACGGTATTTGAAGTTGAAGAAAAATTACAGGTTTGGGAGAAATATATACAAGAGCTTTTTAATGATGATCATAGTCCTTCCCGACCCGAAATTCCTTCAGTTGTTGGACCCATGATCACCATGGATGAAGTGAAATATGCGATTAGGATAGCGAAAAATGGTAAGGCTCCTGGTCAAGATGACATTCCAGTGGAATTATTGAAAATCTTGGATGATGATAGCATTGTGACGCTCACTCGTCGTCGTCGGCTTTAACTAGTTTCCGAGTATACATCTTCTTCCAAAACAGTCTAAAATAATCTAAGGTTGAGGTCTGTGGGCATGTTTGCGGTGACTGAACAGCCCAATGCGTGCATGAAACAAACGTCCACACAGATCACACAGAACTGTTGGTGGAGGGCGTGGCTGTGCTGCACGGAGCTTACGTGCTTGTCGCTTGGCCTTAACAATTCTACGACGTTCTTCTTCAAACATTTTGACAGCAGCCGGGATGGTCTGGCGCCAAGTTGAACGGTCTTTAGCAAGCTGGTCCCAGGTTTGTGGATTGAGACCTGTCAACTTCATATTCTGCTTGAATTGGTCCTTGTAACGTCTCTTAGGGCCTCCATGAGGTCTGGTGCCGGAGGTGAGTTCACCATACAGAACCTGGCGTGGTAGTCTCGTATCATCCATCCGTTGGACATGTCCAATCCATCTAAGTTGATGACCAATGATGGATGATTCTATACTATTAGCAAGCGCTTTCTCAAGAACATCAAGATTGGTGATGTGGTCTTCCCACTTTATCTTAAGGATGGATCGAAGCTTCTGTTGATGGAAGCGCTCAAGCTTTCGGAAGTCATGTCGATAGAGGGTCCAGGTTTCACAGCCATACAACAATGTTGAGATAACAACAGCTTGGTACACCATGAGCTTCGTCTTCACGGTCAGATCTTTATTCAAGAAGACCCGGTGCGATAGTCGCCCAAATGCCGCATGGGCAGCACCGATTCTCTTCTCAACATCCTGCCCACAATTGCCGTGTACAGATAGCAGACTGCCCAGATACGAGAAGTGGTCTACCTGCTCCAATGGAGTATCTGAGATAGAAATGTTGAAGTGCGGAAGGGAGGTGCCTGGTGAGGGTTGTGCCAGAACCTTGGTCTTCTGAACATTAATGGTGAGACCAAAACGTTCACATGCATTCTTGTAGCAATTAACAGTCTGTTGCAACTCCACTGGCGTGAGTGTAGGCGATGCTGCATCATCTGCATACAACATATTGGTTATCTTCGTAACCTGAGTTAGCTTCTTGGAGCGAAATCGAGCTAGGTTGAAGAGCCCTCCATCAAATCGGTACCTGACATCTACACCTGGGATGTTTGTGGGCGATTTATAGAGCATTGCAGCCAAATACAATGCAAACAGTGTTGGAGCAAGTACGCAGCCTTGTTTCAGTCCATGAGTGATAGGAAATTCGTCAGAGATCTTATTTTGCTGACAAACCTGACCGGTCATGCCATCATGGACAGCTTGGATTAGATCAACAAAGCGTCGAGGACAGCCAAAGCGTTGTAGCACCGCCCACATAGCAGATCTTGGAACTGAGTCAAAGGCCTTTTCCAGATCATAAAAGACTAAGAAGAGTGGATTCTGTTGCTCACTACATTTTTCTTGTAGTTGTCTTATGCAGAAAATCAAGTCAGTTGTGCTTCTGGAAGATCGAAATCCACACTGGGACTCGGGGAGGATCTTTTCTGAGATAACCTGAAGGCGGTTAAGTAAAATTCTGGCGAGAATTTTACCCACAGTAGATAGTAGCGATATACCGCGATAGTTGCCACAAACACTACGATCACCTTTCTTGAAGATTGTGATGATAGTGGCGTTCTTTAGGTCACCAGGTACTTCTCCTAATTCCCAAATTTTGAGAATAAGAGTGAAAATCCGCGTTTTGAGGGACTGACCTCCAGCTTGAATTAATTCCAGTGGGATGTTATCTGGGCCAGGTGCCTTTCTTGGTTTCATTTGATTGAGAGCTACACTGAATTCCGTGTAAGAAGGAGGTACAGCCATCCATGGTTGTTCAGGATATTTCGGCACATCACGGAGGAAGTCTTCAGCAGCTGTTGAGGGACGATTTAGAAGGATGGAGAAATGTTCCTTCCAACGCTCTAAGATATCATGGCTGTCAGTAAGAGTGACAGAGTTGTCAGCACTTTTTAGTGTACCTGATGAAGAACGAAGTGGGCCATATATCTCTTTAATCCCTGCATAGAAGTTCCTCAGATCACGAGTATCAGATAGCCTCTGAAGTTCCTCAGCTTTCCGCTGCCACCAAGTATTCTTTATCTCTCTTATTTGTGTCTGACACTTACTCTTGAGTTCTAAATACAGAGCTTTCTTCGTATTTGAGGATGGGTCTTGAAGATAAGATAGATAAGCTTCCCTTTTGATGTTGATGAGACGCAAAATTTCTTCATTGTTGTCATCAAACCAGTCTTGACTTTTCTGCTTTACCAAACCAATGGTTTCTTCAGCTGACTTAGTGATTATCTCCCTCAGATTGGTCCATTCTTCTCGAATGTCACTTGTTTTAACTGGATGATCTGATAGCTGGGCATTGATCATATTCTCAAAGTTTGTGGAAATAGATTCATCCTGAAGTTTGGAGGTGTTAAACTTTCCTCTGGATGGGGTTTGGAAACGCCTTGGTGGTTTTGGGCTGATGGATATCCTGAGTTTACAGATGAGAAGTTTGTGATCCGTCCAACAATGTCAATATTCCTTGCTGTTTTGGTAATAAGTATGTCCTTCTTATCACATTGTCGGGTAATGACGTAATCAAGGATGTGCCAATGCTTAGAACGTTGTAACTTTTTACCAGCCCTTCTTGGGCGACTGATTTAAAACTTCCCAAAATCATCCTCCTATTTTTGATCGGAAGTACTTCATCATATACCACACAATTGAAATGGCAGGGTCGTGGAGTGTTGGACACACATTTGGTCAACCTAACTGGTATCATTTGGGCGTTCAACTATTAGGTGTAATTCCCTATAAAGAAAACTAATTATAACCTTCAAAATATGTGTATTAATATCAACTTTAAACATATGGCGGGGACTCTCGTCGAACAGACTATGGTTTACTATCTTCTCTCCTCGGCAATGACGAAAACATGTGACCCAAAATGAATGTTGGAATATAAAGATGTTTGTTACTCACTCATCGACGATCTAGCAGATAATCTACGAGACATGCTCGATAGATCAGTTCTCCCCAGCATTTCTAAGATTTTCCACACGTGGTTTGAGGTTAGAGATGTTTACTGGTTTACATAGCCACATCTCTGCGAGAGAAATGAATGTGCTTCCGTACCCAACTTGAATTGTGCTAACAGAGATAACATCGTTGTGATATGTAGCCGTTTCGAGTACATTCACAAGCCATGCTTTCAACAAAACTGTTTCTCCAAATAGGCCTACGCCAAATTACGAGAACGCGACCTTTCCAATCAGACGCTACAATAGAAGTGAAGCCCCGCTATACACGAAAATCCCACCTCTCATCTTGTAAACACATGTTTTCCTCTTTCTCCGCCAGGGTCATGATACCCTCCAACCCATACAAAATACACCAATAATCTCGAACCCATGTATATTTCTTACAACTCGTGGCGCGAAACTCTTCTCTGACGTCAGAACCTTACACAATTTACACAAAGCTTTCTTCAAGACAAGGGAAGTTATTCTCGGCCCAATCTAAATTTGGCCTAGAGTTTCCTGCTGTTGCAACATCTTGTAGCTTACCTACACAATCCGCTGTCTTGTATACTGACATCTCCCATACAAATCAAATGAAATATTCCTGACTGAGTCCCCGAGATACACAAGATATATATACACTAAATAAAATGAAATTCTACAACCTAAATGATGATGATGAACAAGAAAAGAAATGGTATGAACAAATTACCCTAACCTGACTTCTCTTGCAGTCAACCAAATAAGGGTTTGGGAACATTGTGACCGGAACAGTCACAATACGCCCCCATGTGATTCACACGGGTGAAACAAGTGTGGATCACAAACACTCAAACAAGCAACGCACTGAAAACACAAAGAATTACACTATTACATAAATAAACCCTGGAAGACATATATACATACACACTTGTCAAATTTTCACACATTCTCACTCTCTCGAATGTCTTATTGTGTCCATTTCCTAGCCTCACTGATTTCTCTCAAGTGTCTTAGGTCTACCACTTCATTTTCTTCGTCTCATCATGAGACCCTATCGCTTCACAAGCCATGGTATTTGCATACCTGCCAACTTTTACGGTTTATCCGTAAAATTTACGGAAATTGCAGCATTTTACGGTTTTACGGATGAACGGTGTCATTTTACGATTTCGCGGACAAAAATTTGAAACGATAATTAACATTCGATAATCCCTCCCACTTCCGTACAATCGATTGTTTGCGTGGGTCGAAGGCAAGTCCGCGATAGTCGATAACTCGTTCTTTGAGTTGATTCGTACTTTTGACCGTGTCATGTTTGTGTCGTCATTGTAATTGAATTTGAAGCCGGGATAACCGTTCTTCCATGTGAATCTTAGGTGTCAACACGCTCTGCTTCGCAAATTCTTTGTTCCCCTACGTTCGCTCGTTGCCATTTAAACGATATTCTTTGACCACGTGAGTTGTTTATTGTTCGCGAAGTTGGCTTTCTTTGAATGTTTTCGTATTTTAAGGTTATGGCATATATTAATGAAGTGTTCGAGTTTTTGTGCTATATCTTCGTGCTTCGCAGTTTCCTGTATTCCTTGGACTAATTACATTCGTTCCACGTGTGTGTTTTTTTCTCTCTACCATGTGCATATTCTTTCTTTACGAGGTTGGCGTCGTGTTCATTTGACTTGTGTGCTTTGACTTGTTTTAATGAAGTGTGGGCTGTGTTTTATGCGATTTATGTTATAATTTTATGTGACGTTTAGTGATCCAGGTTCCTTTCGATGTTTTAGTAGATATCGAGAATGAACAAATACAACAAGAAACAGTACTTCCAGACATTTAAAGAATCATACTCGGTTGATTTTCCGTGCATACTAAAATCAAGAAAGGGAGAAAAATTTGCCTTTTGCACGGTATGTGCGTGTGATATTAATATTGCTCATGGTGGAAAAAACGATTTAAGTAATCATGTGAAGTGCGGTAAACACATAAGTTATGTTAAATCGAAGGAAGATAGCAAGAAAATCAACACCTTTTTTGCCAAGGCTGGTAACGTTGACAGTGACGTAATTAGGGCCGAGTGTCTGTTTACTTCCTTTTTGGTGGAACACAATGTGCCCTTAAGTGCGGCTGATCATGCTGGCGCTTTATTTAAGAAGATGTTTCCCACATCAGAAGTTGCAAAGAAATATAGTTGTGGTCGCACGAAAACGACATGCATTGTAAATAAAATGGCAAAAAATGCATCATCTGAAGTTGTTAAGTGCCTTCAGAACGGACCATTTTCTTTGGCAACGGATGGAAGCAATGATACGAATGCCAAGTTGTATCCTATTGTTGTTACATTCTATGATGTTCGGCAGGAAAAAGTAGTGAGCACTGTGCTATCCATACCAGCGTTGGACGGGGACTCAACAGGGCGAAACATAGGTAACCTGATGTTATCACAGCTGAGTTCTCATAATATACCAATTGAAAACTGTGTGGCTTTCTGCTCCGACAATGCTCCTGTTATGATAGGACACAAAAATGGGGTTTCAGCAGTTCTGAAGGAAGTTCAACCAGGTATTGCCATCATAGGGTGCATTTGCCACCTGATTAATCTAGCAGCTGAAAAAGGTGCTGGAAGATTACCAGTTAAAGTGGATGAGATCCTTGTAGATATATTTTATTTCTTAGAGAAGAGTGTAAAGAGAAAAGAACGCCTTCAGAAATTTCAGAACTTGCACAATAAGGAAGCAAAGAAAATTCTGAAGCATGTATGTACTAGGTGGTTATCTTTAGGCAGATGTTTGGATAGACTACTGGACCAGTGGGATCCTCTTCTTTCTTTCTTCAAGGAGGAAGTAATATTATGTACCCAAAACATTTCCACAAGCTTGACATCTTTCAGAATACCTAAAGTTGAACAAAGTGGATCCAAAGAGTATCAGAAGAAGAGAATTCTTGATTCTGCTACTACACATGCCCCTAAAAGAATAGCATATTCTTCCAAATGTGACAAACCCATCCTAAAAAGTAAGACTTCTGCTACAACTCGTGAGGAAAAATTGTTTATGTTCCTGTCCTCAAACTTGAACAAGGCCTTTTGCACTTTTCTTCATGTGACTATTCCTGTATTTGACAAATTGAATGTTGCCCTTCAGACTTCTTCCCCACAAGTTCACTTGTTATTAGAACTTCTAATGGATTTGCTAAAGCAGCTGTTCACCAAGTTTGTTAAGCCCAAAATTGTCAAAAGCTCCTCATTGCTTGAAGTTGAGTACAACTTGATTCAAAATCAAAGAAGTGATGATGAGTTAGTTATTGGCATTCAAACTTCGAACATAGTGAATGATCTCCAGGATACAGATAAATCCCTTTTCTTTTCATCAGTGAGAAACTACTTTTGTACTGCCTGTGACTACATCATCAACAAGTTTCCACTCAAGGATGACGTGCTAAAGAATGCTCAAGTTGCTAGGTTAGACAAAATTGAAGATGCACAGTTTTCTTCCGTTCGTTTTTTCTTGGAAAAGTTTCCTATCATGTTATGCAAGGAAGAGAATGAAACTACCGATGAGGTGGTGAATGAGCTTCAGAGGCAGTTTACAGCTCTTCAGGTAGATGACACTTTGGCTGCACATCAAGATGCTGCAAGTGATTCCAGTTGGGCACGAATATCAAGAATTCGTGGAGCCGATGGACTTCTTAAGTATAACCGAATTTCTAGAGTAATGCTCTCTATTCTCACCATACCCCATAGCAATGCAGAATGTGAACGTGTTTTCAGCCTTGTGAAGAAAAATAGAACACAGTTCAGGTCATCCATGTCCAATGAATCTCTGGAGTCTATTTCTATTTTGAAGACCAGGAGTTCTGGTCCCTGTTATGACAAAGCATTTTCTCAAGACTTTTTGCTGGAAGCTAAAAAGGCCACAACCATGACTTTAAAGTCGAACTAGCATGTGATTTGCAGTGTGTATTATATTATTTCTTGCCTGTGTTACGTTAAACAAGTTTTATTGTGTAAAACCTTTTTCAAATATCGTATATCGGCTTAATTTATCAAGGAAGTCCTGTTATGTATGCTCCAAACCAATATTCACCACGCCTGCTGCTGATTAACATGGATTTCTTCTTGATTGTTATGTTCATCTACAAATCATGTAAGTAGATATGATTTCATTGAAATATCCTGTTTAAAGCATGAATTATTGTATTTTGTAGCCCAGAAGTATTATTATTTTCGTCAAGCCGGGGTATGTCGAAAATCGTTAAATTTTTTGTCGCGCGTGAGTTTTACTGATAGCCCTTTTCAAAAGTTGGCAGGTATGTATTTGCCTGCACAGGCCTTATCATACCATCTATCCATCTAACACTCGATGCCACTTTGCTGGTTAGCATTCTTCGTCACATCTCTTGAGTTTTGTCATGCCATCACGTTATGTTGACTGATTCTCTAAGAGTCCATGCCATATTATTTTACAGAGTGATATCTACGGAGATTCCTAATATTATGTGTACTGACAGACTTACCATCCTGGTCCGTTAAACTATAGGCACACTCACCAATACGTTTAACCACCTTAAAAGGCCCCTGAAATAGATGAAAAAACTTCCCTATCTCCTTATCTACAGCTGAAGACGGATATGGAACCCTCAGAAGCACCTGATCGCCTACTTCAAAAGAATCAAACTTTACCCGCTTCTGCTGGCGCCTACGCTTATTCCCTGCCTTGATTAAGTTGTCCCTAGCCAGCTGGATACAAACATCCTTCCCAATCTCCTCTCCCGTGACCAAACCTAGCATTCTAGCAAGCTCATTGGTAGGCTTCCTACCATACTGAATTTCATAGGGAGTGCATTTTACACTCTCATGGAACGTACTATTGAACCATCGTTCAATATCTCCTAACTTGGAGAACCACGCATTGTGGCGATTGCTCACATAGGTGCGAAATACTCTCCCTAATTCTCTCATAACTCGTTCGGACAAATTCCCTTGAGGATATCGAATAGATGAGAATATGTGCTTGATACCCAATTCACTCAACTTGGTTTTCCAGATCTTTGAGGTGAATTGACTACCGTGGTCTGATAGTATCCTGAGAGGCACCCCAAACTCAGGTACATACTTATCAGTGATCTGTAGGACACAACCCTTCCCGGTCGCTTTTCTCAGGGGATACAGTTTGACGAGTTTACTGAATGCGTCAACAACCACGAAGATATACTGATATCCAAACTGAGCTTTAACCAATGGACCATACAGATCGACACAGAGTAAATCCCTTGGTTTTTCTGTGATCACCATTTGCCGAGGTCCCTCAAGAAACCTCGTTGGGCATTTACACCGTTGACACGAGTCACAACTTGCCAGAACTTTCCTAATCTGCCTTCCCATGTTCTTCCAAATGAAATGCTGCTGAACAGCAAAAAGAACCTTGCTTGATCCAAAATGCCCTAAAGCCTTGTGATGATACCAAATCATCGTTACCTGCAATGAGCTTGGCACACACACTCTCCAGGCACCTTCATGGCACAGCCTAGCCAAGAAACCACACTCCAACTTGTACCAATACTTTCCAACCTTAATTCTACTATCCACATCCATACCTCTCAACTGAGTCAAGATATCACCTAAGACCTCATCCTTCTCCTGCTCTACAAGCAGATTCCTTAAGCAGCGTATCTCATAATCACACTCGCTTACCTTGGTTACGCAGATAACAACACCTTCCTGTACCTGATGACCCTCATCACCCCCAATGTTTCTACTCATGAAGTCAGCCACAATGTTCTCAGTACCCTTAATATGCCTTACCTCAAAGTTATATTCACTTATAGCCAATATCCACCTTGACATCCTGTTCGAAGTGAGCTTGCAGGATCCAATAAAAAGTAATGCATGATGGTCAGTCAGTATCTGCAACTTACTGCCCAACACATAACTCCTAAACTTCCCTAGAGAGTATACGATTGCTAACATCTCTATTTCAGTAATTGTATATCTCTTCTCCGCCATGCTTAGCCCTCTGCTTGCTAATGAGACAATCCCTAGATTGCCCTCACTATCCTCCTGACACAAAATGCCTGAGATGCCTTGCATGCTCGCATCAGTCATCAAAATGTAGGGACAATCCAGACGAGGATACCTAAGCATGACAGTCTCTACAAAGCCTCTCTTCAACTCCTTAAAAGCCTCATCGTGCACCTGGGTCCATACCCACTTAGTACCCTGCTTCAGCAATTCCCTAAACGGTTCTACAAGACAGGAATATTTAACTACGAATCTACGAAAATAATTGAAAACCCCTAATATTGACCTCAATTGTTTGGCGTTACGTGGTGTAGCAGTGTTGTGAATCTTGTCTAATCGTGACTGTTCGGGAGACACCCCTTGTGTTGTGATAGTATGCCCTAAAAATGTGATTGATGTTGTGCAAAACAGAGACTTCTTAAGTTTAATTGTAAATCCCCCATCCCTTAATTTCCCCAAAACAATGTCTAAGTGATCCAGGTGTTCCTTTAATGTGTAAGATGCAACAATTAAATCATCTATGTACATTGTCACAAACTCGTGTGTGTCCCTCCCTAACACTAGATTTAAGGCCCTAATCAATGCTGAACTGCTGGTCTTTGTTCCGAAAGGAACGACCCTGAATTGGTACAAACCACTCTTAAAGCTAAACGCAGTCAACTTCCTGTCCTGTTCTCTCAACGGTACCTGCCAAAATGATGCACTCAGATCCATAGTGGAAAACCATTGCTTACCATTGAATTTCTGAACCAGTTCCTCAACACATTCTGGCCTCTGTTGGTCCCCAGATATCCTACAATTGAGCTGCCTGGCATCAATACACAACCTGACCGAGCCATCACTCTTCCCAACCACAACTAAGGGATTCAGATATGCACTAGTTGAAGGCTCAATAATACCCTGATTCAGCATAATGCCTATTTCTTTCTCCACAGCATCAGCAAATTTGTGAGGTATCGGGTACTTGGGTCCTGAAAATGGAGAATGATCTACAATTTCGAACTGATGCGTATAGACATGTGTTAGCCCTGGCTTGTCACTGAAAACTTCTTGGTTTAGCTCTAAAACCTCTAACAACTTATCCCTCTCCTCAACACTTAAACCACTCTTATCCACAGCCTGCTGGAGTTGATCACACTTATCACCCTCCACAGCAATGTGACATAAATCCACAACTTCCTCCTCATCGTCAGCCTTACCTTCTGCCATATCCCCTACAGTGACCTCAGTAACACATGCCTTTACTGTCTTATCTACACTCTTGCATTTCATTCTCATCTCCTGGCTTATATTCCCCCTCACAAAGTTGATGACACCCCGGTCAAAATCAATAACAGCACTATGCTCGTTAAGCCAGTCTATCCCCAAAATCATTTCATAAATTAGGTTAGGAATTACCAAGCAAGTCTTGTGGTCAACTTCATTACCAAACCTCATGGGCAACAATACCTGCTTTCCCACTCTTTGGGATTTATTACCAACAGCAGTTACCACATATGTCGACTTAACTGGAATTTCTTCCAACTTACCACCGTCCTTGATTAAAGTATCATAAAATCCCTTACTGATGACACTTCTCTCACTCCCCGAATCCACCAATGCCTGCACTCTCTTACCTAGTATGCTCAACTCAACAGTTGACATAAAAGCCTCCTTCTCCCCGATACATGAGAACTCCTGCTGGTCAGCTAGCAGATCCTCCCGACTCATAGGCATAAAATCCTCCTCACCCACAATAACACACTGCTTGACTTCATTTCTTACGGACTGCCTGACTGACCTCCCTGCACAGCCCGTTCGGAGTTTAAAGCTCCTTGACCACCTTGTTCTTGTCTCCTCTGGTTCACCTGTACTCTTTCGTTACCACCTTCCTGACGCCCCCCACCTCTCTGATAGTTACCTTCCTGTCGCTGTGAATTATCCTGACGCCCCCCACCTCTCTGATAGTTTTCCTGCCTCTGCTGATAATCTCTTTGCTCCTGATTAAATCTACCCCTATTAAACTCCTGATTATTCCCCCTATTGCCCCTAAATTCCTGTTTGACCTCTGGCCTCTCCATGTGCTGCTTGCCTAAAACGCAGAGGTGCCAACTATTACGGATTGTCCGTAATTATTACGGATTTCAGCTCACGATTACGGCATTACGGTCAAAGGGGAAATTATTACGGAAAAGTGACATCACAAAAAAAATACATATCTATGAAAAAAAATAAAAGGAATGTTGCAGGGTGTCTACCGGTAACGAAAAGTAACGGAAGTAACGAAAAAGTAGCTAATTTTACAAACAGGTAACGAAAGTAAAAGTAGCTAATTTTTATGTCTGCATAGTTGGAGGTAACAAAAATTCGCCGAGGTCGGTTTAAATCGTCTTAACTCGCGCCGCTTGGCTCACAGATTGCGATGGAGTCGATTGCGTATGCTATAGGTATATTTCCCCGTGCCTGACCTCAAGGAAATACAAACGGAGGATACCTTGAGTGGTATACATCGGTCCAACGTATAATTTCGGTATCGAGAAGAGTTTTTAGTTTTGAGTGAAATATTTTTCTGTATTAGGAAACTTTACTTTCCGCGAGACGTTTATTCGCGAATATTTCCGAAACTCAACAGAGACCTCTCATAACTGTTATTGACCTCTGAATTTGGAGACTATCTCAAATTGAAGTCCAGAATTAACGCGAAATAATTTAATGTTGCAATCTTGCGAAATTATACAGTTTTGAAAAAAAGAATCCCGAAAATGCTTCGAAATACATTTATTTTAAAAATCTTTTCGTATCGAAAATTTGCGACATCCAGTATGGTTAATTCAAAATTCCGTTATGTCGACTTTTCCTTCGAACTTTAGTTCCATCGGATAATTTAACCGGTTATTTCGAAAACTTGTATAACTTGTATAATTCGTGATTCGAATTCGAAAGAAAATGTGCCCTCTTGTATTATTCATGCAATCCTATCAGAATAATTCGTAATATTCGATGCCTACTTCGAACGTTCATCCTCCGAACTCACATGCTCAAGACGGCCGGCTGACTGTACGACTTGCCTGCGGGAATCTCGTCAAACGGACCGAGATCGATGCCAGTTGCGTAAAATCATAAAACCCGTGCACAATCGTGAACTTGTGACAACGAGGACTGCGGGAATCCTGTCAAAGGTGATTGGGCGCCCATCACGAAACATCCCGAAACCTACTCGCCATGTTTCCCATGACCGTATACTTACAAGCGTACGGGGAGCGAGAAGTGCGTTAACCCTTTTAGAAATGACAGTCTCCGTAGCATCGCGATACTCATTTCTCCTCGTGATCCACCGTGAACTCCCAACCACGACATAGGGATAGTGGGAATCACGGCGCCGACCATACAACATGTCCATAACTGCTCGTGAATTTTAACCATGCCCAACCTCGAGCTTGCCTCCACCATTCTGCCAGAACAGGTAGACAGGCAGACAATCGTTGAACGGCTGGATGCGGTGCCGGTTGCATATTATCGCGTTCTCAGTGACCAACCGCGAGGACATCGAGATTGTCGTATAACGACCGAAAGCGGCAGCGATTGCAATACATCGCGATATTTCTCCGCATTCGATGGCGAGAACACTGGATTCTTGTCAAACGTACAGCAAGTGGCACCGATTGCGTAATTATGCTATAATTTCCCGTTCGCACATCGAGGACAATCGAAATCTCGTCGATCGTCTAAAAGTGACACCAATTATGTAAATAGCGATTTTTCTCCGTGTTCTATCGTGAAAACTACGGGAATCTCGTCAAATGGCTGAGGCCAGCGCCGATCGTGTAACATCTCGATATTTTTCTTAGAATGAAAGTTTCCTATTCATCTCTTGATTATTTTGTTCAAAGATTCCCATGTTTGGTCAAGGAAAGTAAACATGACAAACTTGAAGACGAATTTGCTGTTTGTCAGTGTGATACTTTCCCTGAATATATTTTACAAGGAACTAAAATTGATGTAAACTGGGGCAAAATTGCTGAGCTTAAAAACGAAAGTGGATAGTTCAAGTATAAAACTTAAGTAAAGTGATATTTGCAATATTACTTGTACTTCACGGTAACTCTCCCACAGAAAGAATTTTCAGTGTTGTTAGGAAAAATCAGACAGAATTCAGACCTACACATCTACACTGGAATCGCTTATGATTCACAAGACGAAAATGTCATCACAGGGGGAAGTATGTTGCAAGAAAACTTTCCTGGAAAACCAGTTACTGAGTGCAAAACAAGCTACAAGGAATTTTTTATCACAGAACTAGCAGTTAATGTGCAAATTTTATTGTGTAATATGATATTCTTTGCTATAGGTTGCTTCCGGGTAGAGCAAAGGTGGTGTGGTGTCATTATCGAGAAGGGAGGAGCATGCTTTGGATTTGACGTGAAAATAATTTTTCGGGGGGGGGGCAGTATAAGAGATTACTGATGACCCACTTCAAAGGTTGGCACCTCTGCTAAAACGTCAAAGCTCGTAAGAAGCTCTTCCAACTCTTCTACCGTCCTTACCTTCTGCATACAAGCTGCCTCCTGAATTCTAGGTGGGAAGTGCTTCAACATGACCCTAACCACATCACTGTCAGAGGTCAGCCCATCCAAATTCTTCCAAATAAGTACATGTGCCAAAAAATATTCTGTCAGGGATACCCCTTCTCTCTCCTTATATTTCCCAAAAGTTAATTTTTCCCTTTCCCTGGACTGTACCCCCTCTCCCCAGAACTTAGCTTTGAATTTATCCCTGAATTCCCTTAAACTATTCATGTTAGGCCTGTATATTTGGAACCATGCTTTCACATCCCCTTGAAATGAGTTAGACAAGATCTCCAACACTGTTTCCCATTCGACAACCCCGTCTTCTAGATCCTTGCTGAATTTCTTCTCAATGGTTTTTAAAAACTCCATAGGGTTGAACTGCCTTGAGTTAAATTGTGGCAGACCAGGGTCCCTGAGTAGCAAACTAGATGGCATCACAACCCTTTGACTCATCGGTCGCTCTTTCAACTCTCTCCTGACCTTTATCAGCTCTTCCTGCAGCTTTTCGTTTTTCTCGGTCAATGCCACCTGCTTCCCTCTCAGACCCTCAATCTCTCCCAACTTATTTTCAACGGCACCTACTCTATCTAAATATTCCCTCTTATTCCCACTTACAGTGTTGCATATCTCATCACACTTTCCCGTTACATTCTGTACTTCTGCCCTTGAACTAGCTATCTCTGACTTAATTTTCGTTATTTCCACATCTTGCTGGTTCTGATGGCTTTCCATTCCTTCTAGCCTACTTGTGATCCCAGCCTGATTCCCCTGCATTTCTGCCCTGATTTCCTCTCCCTGTTTGCTAATTTTCCCACTTAATTCCAGGTTCATACTCTCCATTCTACTATTAAGGACAGACTTATGGTCCCGTATTTCTTTGCTGAGACTCTCTATCCTTGTGTTCGTGGCCCTGTTGCTCTCCTGAATTTCCTTACTTACAAATTCCTTCACTTCTACTCTCTGTTTGGTCACTGACTCTACCTTCTCATTTACAGAGCCTACCTGCTCCTTAATTTCCTTACTCATAGATTCTCCTTGCTTCTTAATCTCTTTTATTTCACTCAGTAGCATTTGGATCAAACTATCGTTCATAACCCCCCCATTTACATTTAAGTTACTACCTTCAGCGATCAGCTGCGACTCAGTAGTAACAATGGTAACATATGTTCCCACTGTCTTTTCCACATCTTCCTCACTGCCACTTCCCCCAGTTTCCTGATTACCTGACATTTTACTGTTTGATTTACACACAACCCTTGACCTTAATTCTAAATTGTCTGATGTGGACATACCCCTTAAAACAAAACAAATTACTGTGAACCCTAATACTCCTAAGGTGTCTATCGGCTGTGTGCATATGTGCCCTAATGATACCTGCTAGGTTTCCCTACTCTTGCCCCACGTTGAGGTGCTATGTTGTAACTTTTTACCAGCCCTTCTTGGGCGACTGATTTAAAACTTCCCAAAATCATCCTCCTATTTTTGATCGGAAGTACTTCATCATATACCACACAATTGAAATGGCAGGGTCGTGGAGTGTTGGACACACATTTGGTCAACCTAACTGGTATCATTTGGGCGTTCAACTATTAGGTGTAATTCCCTATAAAGAAAACTAATTATAACCTTCAAAATATGTGTATTAATATCAACTTTAAACATATGGCGGGGACTCTCGTCGAACAGACTATGGTTTACTATCTTCTCTCCTCGGCAATGACGAAAACATGTGACCCAAAATGAATGTTGGAATATAAAGATGTTTGTTACTCACTCATCGACGATCTAGCAGATAATCTACGAGACATGCTCGATAGATCAGTTCTCCCCAGCATTTCTAAGATTTTCCACACGTGGTTTGAGGTTAGAGATGTTTACTGGTTTACATAGCCACATCTCTGCGAGAGAAATGAATGTGCTTCCGTACCCAACTTGAATTGTGCTAACAGAGATAACATCGTTGTGATATGTAGCCGTTTCGAGTACATTCACAAGCCATGCTTTCAACAAAACTGTTTCTCCAAATAGGCCTACGCCAAATTACGAGAACGCGACCTTTCCAATCAGACGCTACAATAGAAGTGAAGCCCCGCTATACACGAAAATCCCACCTCTCATCTTGTAAACACATGTTTTCCTCTTTCTCCGCCAGGGTCATGATACCCTCCAACCCATACAAAATACACCAATAATCTCGAACCCATGTATATTTCTTACAACTCGTGGCGCGAAACTCTTCTCTGACGTCAGAACCTTACACAATTTACACAAAGCTTTCTTCAAGACAAGGGAAGTTATTCTCGGCCCAATCTAAATTTGGCCTAGAGTTTCCTGCTGTTGCAACATCTTGTAGCTTACCTACACAATCCGCTGTCTTGTATACTGACATCTCCCATACAAATTAAATGAAATATTCCTGACTGAGTCCCCGAGATACACAAGATATATATACACTAAATAAAATGAAATTCTACAACCTAAATGATGATGATGAACAAGAAAAGAAATGGTATGAACAAATTACCCTAACCTGACTTCTCTTGCAGTCAACCAAATAAGGGTTTGGGAACATTGTGACCGGAACAGTCACAACGTGGATGCATCCACGTGGTCTTGAAGCGGTCAGGTAATCGGAATTGAGTGTTGGTGATGAAGAGTTCATGTTCTGCACAAAGACCAAGAAGAAGAAGTCCATTGGGATTACAGGATCCAAGACCTTGTTTACCCATCACATTTTGCCATAGCCGGTTATCTTTCCCAACTCTTGCATTGAAATCACCAAGGAGTAAGAGCTTATCTGTAGATAGTACCTTGGAGATGATTGTGCCAAGCTGGTCATAGAACTGGCCCTTAACTTCATCATCGGCCTTCAAAGTTGGAGCATAGGCAGATATGAGAGTCATGAATGAACCTCCAGAGAGTGGAATGCGGAGAGTCATAAGTCTTTCGCTGATTGCAGTGGGAGTAATTTGGAAATCATTAACTAGCTTGGTCTTTACAGCGAATCCTACACCATGAATACGATGTTCTCCCTCCTCCTTTCCCTTCCAGAAGATGGTATAACCTGATCCAAACTCAGTAATTTTTCCTTCAGTGGACAACCTGGTTTCACTGAGAGCAGCGATGTCAATGTTGAGTCTGGATAATTCATGAGTAATAAGAGCCGTTCTTCTTTCAGGCCTGTCGTTATCTTTTAAGTCAAGCAAAGTTCTGACGTTCCATGTTCCAATGATAAAATTGTGTGTCCTTATTGACTTGGTAGTTTTTGTTTTTCGACCGCATGAGGGGTGACCTGCTGGGTGCGGCCGCCCAGCCGGACAGTAGATGTGACTTCCGATGTTTAGCCCACCTTTTCTAGGGCCTTCCCCATGTGGGGTGAGCAGCGGTAATCCTAAACAGGCCTGCTCAAACACAGATGCAGGACCGAACTCCTGAGTAGCCACAGAGTCCCAGGAAGACGACCATCACACATCTGCTGCCAACGTGCAGGTCCGAACTAGGGGCTTCCAGTTACACCCATAACCTGCCCCCACCATCCATATCCCATCGCCGTTGGACTTTAGAAAATAAGTGACTGATGGAAGAATTGCCACTGGCGTGTATTTGTTTAGGGTGGATCACAACTTGCCAGGAAGTGACCCACTCACTATGATCTCGGAGTCGTGTCCTGCGGCACATATGAAATGAGACATGCAAGACCAGACACAGAGACTGCAACGAACTGCCGCAGACTCAAAATATTACTGAGGTGCGCCTTCACAGCCAATTCGTCTGGCATGGCCTCTTCCGCCTTCACGACCGTTGGGAACCATAAAAGTAATGGATTCTTCTTCCGCCCGCTTTGCCGTTGGGCCTAAACACATGTGCCCCATCCGCCAGCTCCGCCGTACCGAAGTTCATCTTCTCCGCCTTCACTGCCGTTGTGGTCTTCACTCGTAACCCTGAGCTGGGACCCTTACCAGATGATACCCACCGGGCCAGTGCGCTCTGGGACTCACATAGGCAGGGGCGCCACTCCCTGGGTAGGGCTACCTCCGAAGAGGGTCCCTACCTGCTACCTAGGTGACGCTCACTAATTTATATAACAAGATATACGACACGGGCATATTACCAGAAGACTGGCTCTTGTCTACATTTATTGCTCTTCCGAAGAAACCGATGGCTAAGTCATGTAGTGACTTCAGGACAATCAGTCTTATGAGTCATGTGCTCAAGATATTTCTCAAAGTTATCCATAATCGCATATACAGGAAATGCGAGATGAATATCAGTGACACGCAGTTTGGGTTCCGCAACGGTCTAGGAACTCGTGAGGCATTATTTGCGCTTCAAGTTCTTTTCCAGAGATGCCGTGAGGTGAATCAGGATGTATATGCATGTTTTCTGGACTATGCAAAAGCCTTTGACCGTTGTCAGCATGATAAGTTGTATAATGCACTCAAGAACTCAGGAATAGATGAGAAAGACATTCGGATCATCATTAATTTATACTGGGGTCAAAAGGCTAGTATCAGAATTGATGGACATATATCGAGATCAGTGGAAATAATGCGTGGTGTGAGACAAGGATGCATTCTTTCACCACTTCTTTATAATATCTATGCAGAACAGATTTTCTCCGAGGCACTTGATGGCATTCAACAAGGTATTAAGGTCAATGGTAATTATATTAATAATATACGGTACGCAGATGATACTGTATTGATTGCAAATAGTTTCGAAGGACTTGAAGAGATTGTTACTATGGTGTATCAAAAGAGTAAACAATATGGCCTTGATCTCAACATTAAGAAAACAAAATATATGATAATATCGCGAAAACCAGCATTGTCACAAGTCCTTTTAGTCGATGGACATCAGATTGAGCGAGTCAAGAGTTTGGTTTATTTAGGACAGAATATTAATGAGAATTGGGATCCTTCGGTTGAAATAAGATGCCGTATAGAGAAGGCTAGATCCATCTTTATGACAATGAAACAACTACTATGCTGTCGAGATCTCAGTATGACGCTTAAGAAAAGAATTGTGAAGTGTTATGTTGTCTCCACCCTTCTTTATGGTGTTGAAGCTTGGACCTTGTCCGTAGCTACAGAAAAGATGATTCGAGCTTTTGAAATGTGGATATACCGGCAGATTCTTAAAATTTCGTGGACAGAACATGTGAGTAATGCCGAGGTTCTTCAGCGTGTGAGCAACCAACCTGAGCTGTTAAACACAATTAAGAAGAGGAAATTGGAATACTTGGGACACATGATGAGGAATCCAAAATACCGTCTGCTCCAAGTTATACTTCAGGGTAAAATTGAAGGACGGCGTGGACCAGGAAGGAGACGAATAACTTGGATGGATAATTTAAAAACGTGGTTTGGGCTGTCTTCCACGGAACTCTTCAGGATTGCACAGGATAAGAAGGTGTTAGCCATGGTGGTAGCCAACGTCCGTATCGGATAGGGTAGAAGAAGAAGAAGAAGGTTAAAATAAAATGATAATGACATTTTCCACGAATATAATAATATCCGAAAATTGAAAGTAAAAAAAAACATATCTCATACCTTCAGGCCTGCCCATTATCCTCTGGTAGTGGTGTTAACCCTTCCATAAATTCCTCTGTGTCCCTGGATGGTCCATTTTCAGCCGAATCGGAACCAGTAAGCGATCCATCGAAAGTGGGAGAAGTTGAAGATGACAAGCGTATCAAAAATTGTTCGTCATCTTGAATCTCATCTGCTTTCCACAGTTCACTTTCGATTCTTTCGGTGTGTTTCACGTAGTTTGTCCAGTTTTGTGTGGTCACGTGTTGGTATGCAGCCGAAATTAGTCTTCATGTCTTATTTTTTGAATGAGACGTTGTTCAATTTTATATAGTTCCTCACTTGGGCCCATACCATTTCGATAGGATTAAGTTCACAGTGGTATGGCAGCAAGCGAAGAACATATTTTCCTGCCGATTTGGCCATTTCGTCAATTATGTATTTATCATGTCTCTCTCCGTTTTGACTTACAATAAAAAGAAGCTTTAGCATGTCATTTCGAAAAGGGATGCCCTTTTGAGTGAGCCAATCTATAATCCGGTCTTTTCTCCATGACGTAGGTAAAAGTTCGCTTTTCCGAATGTGACAGCCTGCATTGTCTATTACTGGGATAGATCCTTCGGGAACATTGGGCAACAATTGCTCTGCAAACCGCTTTTCATACAGTTCACCTGTCGTTTTATCGTGGGCGTCTGCCGTGTTCTTTTGGCACAGAAAAGTTAACTCGGCACCATTAACAAACCCTTGTTCATTCCCGGCATGAACCAAGGCAAACCTCGAGCCACGAGCCCTAGGTGGCCTAATAAGACCTCTGCTAACACCCTCAATTGCTGCCTGACAAGCACTTATAATTTTAGTATCTCGCCATTCTTTTGTCACGGTGTGGCCCATGTTCACCCAAGACTCCACAGTAAAAACAATAGATTTGCCTTCATTCCTAAATCTTTTCAAGTCCTTAAGATATTTATGACACTACCTGATTATATCATCCCTTTCAATCAGGGCACATTTGTTCACGGTGGGTGAGTGGTTATAGTGTTGGACTACCAACCCCAAGATTGCAGGTTCGCTCCTGACCATGGTAAGTGATTTTTGAAAGGCGTCAAAAATCACGACACTCATGTCATACGTTGTTGGCATGTTAAAGAACCCATTTGAATTCAGTAGGCTGTGTTCAGTGGCAAAATTAATCTCGGGATTTTCTGCCAACTCAAAGTTCCTCCATTCTCTACTTGAAAGCCCTGTAATGTCAAGGAGTTTAGATATCTAACCTCCTTGACTTTCATAGTGTTTAAGGGAACAACGAAATTCGACATGCAAGCTACCCTCTGGGTGTCAATTAACAAAGCTTGCACCAGGCACCCGAGGCCATACGATATTATTATTACATAGGGCACATTTGTTGGCTCTTCTTACATACCGTATTTCCTCGCATAATCGTCGCACCCCACTTTTCAAACACTAAAATAGGTTTATAAAATTTCATCGCATAATCGTCGCATAGCATGTTCGTATTTGTGCGCCAGTCAGTTGCACACGCTGCCGCGACTTTATAACATGGCGCGACTTTGTCAGACGAAAAATATCTCTTTTTTATGCTTGCGGGCAATGAACTGTGACGCGAGCGGCAAGCTTCATCACTTAGCACATTCCGCGAGCGTATAATCTGGCGTGATCTTGTCAGGAGAAAGTAATCTTGTCTTTATGCCTGCGGCTATGAACCGCGACGCAAACGGCCAGCGCACATTCCGCGAGCGTATAGGCCTAATCTGGCGTGGTCTTGTCAGGAGAAAGTAACCTCATCTTTAAGCCTGCCGGCTATGAACCGCGGCGCGAACGGCCAACGCACGTTCCGCGAGCTTATAGGCCTAATCTGGCGTGATCATGTCAGCAAAAAGTAATCTCATCTTTAGACCTGCGGCCTATGAACTGAGACGCGAGCGGCCAGCACACATTCCGCGAGCGTATAGGCCTAATCTGGCGTGATCTTGTCAGGAGAAAGTAATATCGTATTTATGCCTGCGGGCTATGAACCGTGACGCCAAAGGTCAGCTCACATTCCGCGAGCTTATAGGCCTAATCTGGCGTGATCTTGTCAGCAGAAAGTACTCTCGTCTTTATGCCTGCGGGCTATAAACTGTGACGCACTCGGCCGGCGCACATTCCGCAAGTTTATAGGCCTAATCTGGCGTGATCGTGTCAGGAGGAAGTAATCTTGTCTTTATGCCTGCGGGCTATGAACCACGACGCGAATGGCCAGCTTCGTCAGCACATTCCGCGGGCGTTAACCTGTCGTGACCTTGTTAGAAGAAAGAACCCTGTCTCTGACTGCGGGCTATGACTCACGCGAATGACTGGCCCATGCAGCAAATAATGATACAGTATATTCTTTGAAATTAAATATTCTTTGCATAATCGTCGCACCCTGCGTTTTTTCACGAAATTTTAGCAAAAAAGAGTGCGACGATTATGCGAGGAAATACGGTATTCAAACCCTGTCATGAAGAAATCTATTTAAAGTGACCTCGAAAAATTTGGCAGTGTATCATCACGGTTTACCCTGCCCAAAACTATATTTAATGTTGGTGGTATATTTTGAAAGAACAATGAATGAACGATGCGACTGACTCCGCTTTGTACTATTCCATCATAATTTATTAACCTAGCATTTTTTTGTTTACTCGCTCGATCAGGTTTTGATTTTGCTGGCGTTCTCAGCGGACCTTCCTTTTTTTTCTTACTCTATATACTAAACTTTTTGAACACCCGGTAGCTTCCGCTGTCTTTTCAACTGCCTCGGTAACGTTCATGTTCTTTAAGAAATAATTCAATACATTCAGTACTATAATCCGTTCTCTATGTGCAATTTGCCAATACTAGGCCGCTTTCTAGTTGCTGTATTCATAGTGAATATTACAATAAAAATATAGTAACTTAATGATTAACACAATTTATAAAAGATACAAGGACCACTTCACTTGACAGTTTAATTTCACACCACAACAAATTTAATAACACGGAGTTGTGGGGTAGCACAGAATCTTTTCCTACGCTCATCAAAGGCAGTCGTGAAGATAGGAGCCCGCCTGAATTAACAAAATATCGCAGCATCAATTGGTGCTGAGCGGGGACTTCACGCTAAGTGCCATAACTTATGAATGCTATTTGATAACGAGTTGTGGTTTCTTTTAAAAACTATGTCAAACATTAATGAACATTTCTTCTCGCTTAGTCACCGACGTAAAGTCAATAGCAAAAATGTTTCTCGCAAGCTAACTTTTCTGTGATACCATCCTATAATTTTCAAGTAACGTTTAAAAGAAAAAAATCTAACTTTCTTATTATGAAACAAATTACTGCCCTGAGAAATAGGATATCTTCTACCATCGGGCAATATAAAAATAAATTCTTAATCTGTTGTGATCATTAGTTCATTAGCTATGGCGTGATAAGTTTTATGTGCATAAAAATAGATTCGCGCTAAAATATCGTAATTGTGAAAATTGAGCCATGTGTTAATTATTTTGGCTTTTAATTTTACATCATAAAGAGCGGAAAATTCTCTGTAAGACACCGCAAACATTTTCTTAGATTTATCACTTTGCATTATTGGGAAATGGCAACATCGCCGGGGTAGAAGAGGACGAAGCTAATTGCTAGACATATGAGTGCGAGTGAGAGGCAAATACTACATTTAATCCCATACTGTCTTTTAAAGTTGAGACGCTCTATAGTTGGACATGATGGAAAGTACTATACCGGTGATAGTGTTGTACCTATTTGAGCACCCAACAACGCAAATCAGAGTACAACTTCTCATTTACTCAGCGTTACCCATATTTTCTAAAATTCTTTAGCAGTGATATGTAAAGAACTTGCCGATATGAAGTCCACAGTTAGTACACTCGGCGGCCGTTAGAGGTGCGCGTACGGTGCCTATAGCGGTGACTCGCTACTTTGCATTAAGGCGATTTAAAACCATTTTTATTGATTACTCAAAGTGAGGAAAGCAATAGCAAACTACCTCACTCCTCATCTTGGCTAGTATGCCTCACTATAGCGCTGCCTCGGGTTTTTGTGGGTATCTACACACACAACCTAACTGAGGTACTTTTTGAGGATCCAACCAGCCATCGGGCTGACTACCTAACAGACTCCTTAAAGCTAGGGAACAGCAGTTTTGATGCCAGAAGGACTGTTTTTTTTTACGTTGTTTGGGAGGTTTGTTTTGTTTTTGGACAGCTCTTTTTATTTTATTTTTATTGTTGCTCGCTCAACCACCATAATAATTTGAAACTCCATGTAATGGTCCTTCTATTGTTTGGGGACTCCACATACTGTACTCATATACGTAGACCTAAATGTAACACAGGCCTTCTTTTGAATTAATTTCAACAGGGTGATTCGGAACAAAGTGTAGCAACAAAATGTCCTTGCACTGCTGGAGAAGGGGATCCTGAAAGCACATTGCAAGTGTATCTGTCAACAATGAATGTTCTGTTTTTAAGACTAGTTCGCCACTAACTTGGGGGATGCGTAGCTCTACAATGTTTCAAAAGAACAATAAACGGCAAGCGTGTAAGATCCATTTTCTGCCAGTCTTTCAACAACGCTTTGAGGTCCACAATTTGTATGCACTGTGCCTATAGCAATATCTAATTTTTTCTCTATACAAAAAAATCTCCTTATTCCTAATTAATCCCTAATCTACATATAATACATGTTCTTATTTCTTCCAACAATGTCATATTGTTGCTCAATTCAGCATTTGCTTGTGTCATGTCGGGATAAATATCCGTTCACTGAAGCCTAGATTATATTTTATATGGCACTAAGTTCACCTTCAAAGTAATAAATAATATTCTAGCTTAGAATAATTACCAATGTTCTAAACTCATCATTATCAAACCATATTATCTTCCAGTAACTCTCACTTGAGCTTTTGACAGCTGTTGACTATTTCTTCTTAAGTATTCAATCCATGGATTGGTCTGCGGCAGTTCTCCATTCGGCTCTATTTATAGCTTTCCTCTTCATAGTTTCTGCATCCTACGTCAGACATGATTTGTTGTACATATTGTAGGCGTGGTCTTCCTCGACATCTTTTGCCTTCAACCATTCCCTCCATTATTGTTCTCAGTAGGCTATCGTGTCTCAAAATATGTCAGTCTAGTCCTCCTCCTCTTTATGCTTTTCCATAAGGTATAATTTTCCTCCACCTTTTTAAATACTTCAGCATTCGTTATTTTTTCTGTCCAGCTAATTTTTAGCATTCTTCTATAACACCATTGTTCAAAAGAATCTATCCTCCTTTTTTCTTTTCCAATTGTCCACGTTTCGCAACCATAAAGGGCAATACTCCAAACATACGCTTTTAATAATTGTTTTCTGGTTTTAAGATTAATGGAATTTGTAATGAAAAAAACATTTCTTTTTGTGAAATGCTAATTTGGCTTGTAAAATTCTACATTTGATTTCTTGCTTTTTCCATCTTTGGTAATTTTGCTTCCGAGATATTTAAATTCTTGAACATTTTCTAGTGTTTTGTTGCCTACCACTAATTTCATACTTGAGTCTGCCTTTTTATCGCAGACCATAACTTTCGTCTTTGACTTATTTATTTTCGTCTTGTATTAAATACCCATGATTTCCTCCATTTTTACTATTATTTGTTTGAGATGTTGTTCACTATCTGAAACTATGGCAATGTCATCTGCAAATCTAATCATATTTATTTGTTCACCTTGTATCCTTATTCCTAAATTCAAATCCTCTCGAACCTTATCCAATGCATCCTGGATGTAGGCATTAAAAAGTATGGGAGACAAAGCACAGCCTAGTCTAGCTCCTTTCCCTATTTTTGCTTCCTCTTGTTCATTTCCAATTTTAATTACTGCAATTTCATTTTTGTACAAATTCCAGATTATTCTATCTCTATATGGGACTCCTATGTTTTTAAGAATTTCAAACATTTTTATCCAATGTACATTATCAAAAGCCTTTTCAATATCCACAAAGCATAAATAAGTTCTTTGGTCTTTTTCCAATCTTTTTTCAAGTAAAAGTCCCAATGCCAATATAGCTTCTCTAGTACCCTTACCTTTAACCAACCCAAATTGGTCTTCAGTCAGAAATTCTTCAATTTGCGTTTCAATTCGTCTTATTATGTTGGTGATAATTTTTGGTGCATGTACGACCAAACTGATAGTGCGATGTTGTTCACAATGTTTTCCTGCCATTTTCTTTGGTATAGGAATCATTATACTTTTTTCAAAATCAGCCGGTATTTTTCCGTCCGTGTACATGTTTTGTACAAGATGGAGCAATCTCTCCTTCATAAGAGGTCCACTTTTCTTGAGGAGTTCAGCTTTGAGATTATCAATGCCTGGCGCCTTACTATCCTTCAGTCTTCGTAGAGCTAATTCAAATTCCTCTCTCAGTACTTGGAAGCCTAAATTATCTTCTGTTACTTCATCTTCTTCCTCAAGAACTTCATTTTCTTGTAAATGTACACCTTCGTATAGGGTTTCAATGTAATTTTTCCACCTTTTTGCAATATCGCTATGATCATCGAGAATTACTCCCTCTGCATTACTTATGACATTACTCTTGTTACATCTCTTACTAAAGAAAATCTTTACCATCTGATATGCAGAATCTACATGTCCTTTAGTACCGTATTTACTCGAATAAGACCCGCACCCTGATTTTGAAGAACAAAATTTTAAAAAAATATTTTTTACTCAAAACTATTTACAATCTTTACTAAATAAACAGAAAAGCATTTCTACAAAATAGTTTCCAACAGTTCTGAAGTCGTCCTAAAATAACACGCAGAAACAATTAAAAATACAAATGAAAGACACAAACACTTCATTCGTCATCAGAAGTACCAACTTCGAAACTTTTTTCACCATCACTTTCACACAAAATGTCATCACTGCCATCCATAGCATTGGAAATACTACATTTGTTGAAGCTCTTTCGTATGAGATCTCCCGAGATACGATTCCTTCCCGTCAAAATCCACGAACAGAGCAGCTGAACTTCCGGGCGCTGAATACGACCAGTTGGGGTCAGTGTGTGCTTACCGGCCGCCATCTGCTCCGTATACAGCTGTTTCAAGGCTGCTTTGAACGGGCGGTTCACGCAGACATCCCGTGGTTGTAGCATAGACGTCATCCCGCTCATTCACGAATACATGACTCGTCAATATCATATTTCCTACCGGGCACGATTTCCAATAACTTCAGCTTCCCTCACAACTTTCAATTTCTCACTCACAGTAAACGACCGCAAACGCTTCGTAGAACTCATGTTTACACTCGGAAAACTTGCGCGAGACTTTGTGACGCCGCCTGCTTACGGTAAAACAAAGTGATAGTCGGAAGAAGGTTAGCACCATCTAGCGGATACTCGCAACACCCGATATCGCGCCTGGCGGGCAATTTATATCTTTAAAATCAGGATGACTCGAATAAGACCCGCACCCCAATTTTTCATGTCCGATTTTGTTTAAAAATGTGCGGGTGGTATTCGAGTATATACGGTAGTTCTTTCTTCTATCATTGTGCATATACCCTCGTAATAATTTTCTCTTGCTATTCTTGCTTTTCTGTTTATAGCATTTCGCAATCTTCTATATTCTTCTTTGTCTTCCAATCTTGATGAGCTCTTGAGTAACCATCTTTTATCTATCATATCTAGAATTTCTGTAGTGATCCATTCCTTTCTAGGAGGTATTTCTGTTCTCCCCAAAATTTCATCAGCTGCCTCCGTCAGATCTTTTTTAATTTGAGTCCATGAATCTTCTATAGTATTCCCTATTTCTGTGTTAGTTAACTCATCAGTTTTCTGCTGGTATGCCTCAGCAATATTCTCATCTTTCAATTTACTTATTAGCCAAGATTTGTTATTTCTTTTCTGTATTCTTTTAAATTTCAGCCTGCTTTTCATCATAACTAGATTATGATCTGTTTCCACATCAGCACCCGGATAGCTTCTGCTATCTTTGACTTGATTCATAAATCTCTTCTTAACTATTATATAATCAATTTGATATCGATTGATATCACCTGGGGCTTTCCAAGTGTACCTTCTTCTTTTATGATGATTAAACCATGTATTGGTGATTACATGTTCATATTTAGCACAAAATTCTAATAGTCTTTTGCCTCTTCCATTCCTCGTCCCCAATCCACTACTATTACTATGACTATTACTGCATCGAATCTCACATATTTGCCATAAAATGTTGTTCATAACTCGAACTAGCTTCGCAAAGACAATAATTTCTCTAAACTGTACAGTAAAATTCCGCTGTAACGAACACCAGTATAACTAATAATTTTTTTGGTCCCTTCCATTTTCCCTATTTGTTGTGTAAAAATTTTATTTTAATGAAGTAAAATTGAGCTTTTATTTACCAATTTGACCATATTTTCTCAAATTAAAACTAAAATTCATCATGTTTTATGACTAATACTTTTCTTTTTACATTTAGTTATTCAGACGATATGATCGCCATTTTCCATATATGCACTGTAAGCGATCGAGAAGACAATTTCTTTTGTGTAACCAATATGCTTCACCCGTCATCCAAAGTAAGACGTGATTCTAAAGTTTGCAATCAACCCATGAACGCTAGGTTTTCGTAACTTTGTGTAACCATTAGCCTTCGCCCATCAACCCCATGCAAGACGTCGCACTATTGGCCGGGTGGAAGCTCCAAGTTTAAAAATCCGCCAATGAAAGTTATGGTTTCATATCTTGTCTAGTCTTGTGGTGTTTGCGGCAGTCTTCTTCTCTGTTCCATTTTAAACAAATTTTATTTGTTGCAAGAACCGTCGGCGTTTGTGTGACAAATTGTTGGTATATTAATGTGAACTATGTGAATAATACGTGCTCGGTTGTTGACAAATGTTAATAAGATGTGATCGTTCAGCATCATCACTCATTCACTAATTGATGCATTCTCCCTCCCTATGTTCAAATAAAAATAAAGTTTGCATTTCCATGTCTGATTCCCCTTTGCCCATTCCATTCTATTTCTTCGATACTAAGATGTTTGCTTAGCAAGGGATAGTACGGAATAGTTATGGATAAGTGAAGTTAGTTAGTTATTGTTGTTTTAAGGGACGGAACTACGATAAGTGGGGTTGTTGTAGTGGGCATTTTGATGGTAACGAACATCGCAGCATTTGTACGAAGTGTCGTCGTCAGGCGATACTCTTATCCGAGTTTGCGCTTCTTGCCTGCAGTTCCATAATCTTTAGTCCAGACGATGAAGATGGCGCTGATGGCTTATCAGGCCAATTCTCGCATAGAACAAGCGACCACATATGTTGCATCCGATGGAGGGTGGAGGACGTGGTAGTATTTGACGTATATTCTTCCTCTGGCGAATTTCCTCTTCCTGTCTGTGACGTTCCTGCTCAAACTGTGCAACTGCAGCTGAGATGGTAGTAAGCCAGCGAGGGGGATCCAGTGCAAGAGTATGCCAAGTATTTGGGTTTATCTCTACTCTCCTCATGGTCTTTATATCGTTTTAAAGGAGCACCACATGGCCTCTTGCCTGAGTTGAGTTCACTATACAGGATTTGCCGAGGTAGTCTGCTGTCACTCATGGTGGATATCGCCTGCCGATGACCAACAATGGAGGCTTCAATACTGTTTATCATTGTTTCTCAAGGACTGCTATATTAGTTACAAAGTCATCCCATTTGATGTTCATGATTGATCTAAGTTTTTGTTGATGAAAG
This sequence comes from Meconema thalassinum, assembly GCA_946902985.2. NCBI lineage: Eukaryota > Metazoa > Arthropoda > Insecta > Orthoptera > Tettigoniidae > Meconema > Meconema thalassinum. The sequence goes on from OX336396.1 coordinate 172,250,172, forward strand.
CGTTCTAGTTTCTTGGTGTCCCGGCGATATAGGGTCCAGGTTTCACATCCATAGAGTAGCGTAGAAATAACAGCAGCTTGGTACACCAATACTTTCATGCAGATTCTTAGATCTTTGTTCAGAAACACACGATGTGAGAGACGTCCAAAAGCCACATGGGCAGCCTGAAATCTGTTGACCACATCCTTCTCAGAGGTACAGTTCGCTGATAGAATACTACCAAGGTACGAGAAGTGTTTCACCTTTTCCAGAGCTGTGCCAGATATGTTATCAAAATCTGGGGGGATGGTTCCAGGAGCAGGCTGAGTTAGCACTTGGGTTTTCTGAATGTTGACAGTCAGGCCAAAACATTCATAAGCTCTGTTGAAACAGTTGGCAGACTGCTGAAGCTCTTCTGGTGAGTGGGCTGGAGAAGCATTGTCATCTGCATATTGCAATTCTGTGACCCGAGTGGAACAGGTTAATCTTTTGGAAAGGAGTCGGGCCTGGTTGAAGAGTCCCCCATCATACCGATATTTAATTTTCACAACTTAGTTGTTTTCAGGCGATGTCTCATAAAGTATAGCTGCCAGGTACAGGACAAAAAGTGTAGGTGCAAATACTGCTCGGTTCCAAGCTCGGTGAACTTGCGGGATGAAGGGCGGAGGCCGGGTAGGAGCAGGCGAGAATTGAGAAGCCTGTCGACAGCCCGCCGTGTTACCTGACATTCACGTCTATTCCGATACTGCTAACATGGGTCTTTTCTGAAACCAGTGTGGCGTTGGGAGTGAGTGACTGAGTCACCGACTAATGTATTTGCTTCTGTTACTACGCAAGGACCAAGAAACCTCATCACTAGTCACTACCACTGATAGTCTACGATGCACATTCCTCTCAGGTTCACGCAGCTTAGACTCGAGCAGTACACATCCTTGCTAGAGTCCATTTGTTATTGGAAATTCCTCTGAGATATCATTCTGATATAATACCTGACCAACCATGCCTTCATGGAGAGCTTGGATCAAAGTAACTATGTTTGGGGCATCCAAAGCGCCTCAAAACCATCCACATAGCACTACGTGGAACCGTATTAAAGGCCTTTTCAAGGTCATAGATCACTGAGAACAGAGGTGTCATTTGTTCTCTGCACTTCTCTTGGAGTTGTCTTGCGCAGATCATCATGTCGATTGTACCATGAGAGGCCCGAAATCCACACAGAGATTCAGGTAATAACTTCTCCAAGACAACCTGAAGTCGATTTAGTAAGATTCGAGCAAATATTTTTCCAGCTATGGCAAGCAGGGAAATACCACGGTAGTTGCCACAGATACCGCGATCACCTTTCTTGAAGATTGTAACTATTCTGGAGTTTTTCAGGTTAGCAGGAACATTTTTGGTTTCCCAAATTAGATGAATGAGATAGTAAAGCCTGGTTTCTAGAGGTAAGCCTCCACATTGAATAAGTTCAAGGGGAATGTTGTCTGATCCTGGAGCCTTCCCTGGTTTCATTCTGCTGAGAGCTTTGATAAACTCTTTTAAAGTTTGGAGGAGTGTCCATCCAGGGTTGGAAATATGTTGAGGGACATGCTGAAGGAAATCGTCAGCAGCAGCAGAACGGCGGTTCAAGAGTGAACTGAAGTGCTCCTTCCATCTTTTCAAGATGTCCTGGCCGTCTGTAAGAATGGTAGAATTATCAACAGCTTTCAAGGTTCATGATGATCGGACCGGTCCATACAGCTTTCAGTCCAGCAAAGAAGTTGCGTAAGTCCCTGCTATCTGAGAATTTGTGAAGTTCCTTAGCGTTTTGCTGCCACCACTTGTTCTTTATTTCCCTGATTTCAGACTGACACTTCAGTTTTAGTTCTTGAAAATGAAATTTCTTCTCTCTGGAGGATGGATCTTGAGAAAAAGAGATAGGCATCCCGTTTAACTTTGAGGTTCAAGATTTCCTCATTGTTATTTTCAAACCAGTCTTGTCTCTTCCTTTCCTCATAGCCAATGATGACTTTCTGTGCAGACTCGGTAACTATATTTTGAAGTGTGGTCCATTCACATTCTACATCCTTTGTGTTCATTGGATTACGAGTTAGTTGTTCTAGAACAGTTTTGGTATTCTGTGACAATGCTATCAAGTTGAAGCTTAGAGGTGTTGAACTTCTTCCTTGTTTGATTCATGAAATGTTTACGTGGTTTTATGGATAGAAATCCTGAATCGACTAATTAGAAGTTTATGGTCTGTCCAGCAGTCGTCAATATTTCAGGCTGTTTTCGTGATGAGGACATCACTCTTGTCGCACTGTCAGGTAATGACATAATCATATGCCAATATTTTGAGCGTGGGTGCATCCATGTAGTCTTGAAGCGATTTGGCAGTTGGAACTGGGTATTGGTGATAAAGAGCTCATGCTCAGCACACAGGCCAAGAAGTAACAGACCATTAGCATTGCAGTTCCCAATTCCATGTTTACCCATGACTTTTCCCCATAAGAGGCTGTCCCTCCCCACTCTGGCGTTGAAATCTCCTAGTAGTGCAAGCTTGTCTGTAGCAGGCACCTTAGTGAGGACTGTGTTCAGTTGGTTGTAGAAGCGGTTCTTAGAATCCTCGTCATCCGTAAGAGTAGGGGCATATGAAGAGATGAGAGTAATGAACCTGCCTCCTTCAAGAGGTATGCGGAGAGTCATGAGTCTTTCATTTACTGCAGTGGGAACGAGTCGATCATTCACCAATTTGGTCTTTACTGCAAAACCCACACCATGGATGCGTCATTCATTTTCCTCCTTTCCTTTCTAGAATGGTGTATCCTAATGAAGCCTCGATGATTTTTCGCTCTCCCGCGAATCTGGTTTCACTCGGGGCAATGACATCAAAGTTAAGTCTGTTCAGCTCATGGCTGATGAGAGCTGTTCTCCTTTCTGGTCTGTTATCGTTGTCTAATAATGTTCTGACGTTCCATGCACCAATAGTGATGAACGTATCTTTCTTTCTTGATTTCGACTGCAAGTTGGGGTAATCCTCTGAGTGCGGTTTCCCAGACAGGTTATGGAAGTGATTACCAATGTTTAGCCCACGTTTTCTAGGGCCTTCCCCATTCAGGGTGGGCAGCGGTAATCCTAAGCCCAGTCACAGATGCAGGACCGGATCCTTGAGTAGTCACAGGTCTCAGGAAGGCGACCATCACACATCTGCCGCCAACGTGCAGGTCCAGGCTAGAAGCCTCCAGTTCACCCAAACCTGCTTCAGTCATCCTTATCCCATCGCCGTTGGCCTTGTAGAGAAACGGCAGGAGAGAATGCCATACAAATCATGTAATTTTCTTCTGAAATAAATATTGAGCTTTTTCATGAATAAAGGCATGTTGAAGTGATATAGATCCTGCAACGAATATAACACCCGGTGAATTCATGCAAATTGACTTATTTCAGTAGAACAAAATTTCACTATAACAAATTAATTTCTGAGGTCCCCAAAATTTCATTATTCTGGTATTTTACTGTATATCATCACAGAATAACTTATCAAAACATTTCAATCTTCAGTGAAACAATGCCAACAAGCCCATTGTCACTATCATGTAATTATCCATATATTCCGTCCAATATATGGGAATACCTTTACAACATCCTAAATAACACATTATCCACTTAGCCTTCCTGTAAAAACCATAATGCTTGTGTTCCTCTTGAATTCGTGAACAATCTCACTTAAATATTTCAATGCTCAAAATGCTTGCAAATACTTCAACAACTTCTCCTACTTTACTGGTCTAATTTCTCTATGTAACGTCTGGTAATACAATACTGTTACAAAATGAAGACTCGACTGGAAAATCAGGGTGAGTCACATTCAGTAATTTGTTCAGGAGAGCGAATTTAAACTTTAAACACTAAAAAGAAAACACCCCATTTGAGGGTAAGCATTATATTATTTTGCCAACTTTTTCTCTTATAAAGGAAGTACTTGTACAACAAAAATTTGGGTTTACTAATGAAAAAGTGAGAGGATATGCAACGTTCATTCCGTTTTTCACTAAATATAAAAACCTCTATCTCGGTAGCATTCTGCTTTATTTGAAATTAATTTCATCTGATCTGTAGTGACAATGGCTGGCCACCAGAATGTGTCAATAAACTCATTTTGGAAAAAATGGACTGTAAGTACATGTGTTTATGTGAAAACACTCATTGCGCTTCTTCTTTTTGGGGGATTCTCTAGAGAAAGGATAAGACCTCAAGACAGCGGTAAAATTACAAAATTTGGTGAGAAGGATAATTGAACTCTAAATGGTGATGTAAATTATATAAGGTGTGTTCAAAAAGTAACGAGCCAGAGGCATAATTACAGAAACCAATACCTGTATGTTAGAAGTATTGGCCCTGGCTGTTGAGGCACTTGTCCCACTGTGACACGAGGCGGTGAAAAGCTGTCTCATGAAATTCCCCAGGCTGCGATGTGGACCAGTTCCGCACGTGCAGCTGGACGTTGGCGTCAGAGGTGAATCGTTGGCCCCGCAGAGCCAGTTTCAGGGGACCAAACATGGCTTAATCACAGGGATAGAGATCTGGACTGTATGGAGTGTTGCCGAGAACCTCCCATTTGAATTTTGGCAGGAGTGCAGCTACTGTGTGGAGCAACTACGGCGGCTATGGCGTTCAGTCACTCGGCGGTCCTGGGTAATGAGTGCATTAACCAGCTGGACGTTTTCATCGGTAGTGCAGGGGGGTGTCCCAGACCGGGCATCTTCGGCTAACGACACCCGTCCTTCCCTGAAGCGCTTGTGCCACGCCTTGACCCTTGTAAGGTACATGCAGTGTTCGCCGTACACTTGTGACATTCGGCGATGAATGTCCGTTCCCCCTACTCCTTCCGCTGTCAGAAACCGAACAACACCTCTTTGCTCTTCGGTTGACGCCTCCATGTCACTGTTTGCAATGCGACTGGCAGCGTTGGATGATTGATGCATGCTGCTGCTCGCTTTGTATAGTCACGTGATGTGCATGCGTGCCCTCTAGCGACGGGCTGTGACCTTCCTCGCTCTGGTCAGAACCACACCTCGTTACACACGCCACGATTAGCCGATATCGTCACCGGTTTGCTCATTCCAGCCTCTGGCTCGTTACTTTTTGAACGCACCTTATAATAAAGGCCGATTTGATCACTCTTTTGCATATCCTAGTACAGTCGATATAACTTGATCGAAAGTAGTGACGTGACACCGGCTTAGTGCAATAGTATGGCAATTGTAACTCAACAATTTTGAAAGGCTCTTCTTTTTTTTTTCTTGCTTAATCTTTAAGTATCATCTTCTTGGCTGAGAAAGTCTAGTCCAGTGTCTTCACATCTGGTAATTTTTGCATCACACTACTACTCATTATACTACAGACATCACAATAACACAGGTTATCAGTATTTAAAAAACTAAACTGCCTTGCTTGCCCCTAAATGAGTTGAGCCTTATACCTGTCTGTATCATACCATATTTCAAGAGATTTCATGTATCTATTCTATAGTAAAGCCATCATTACTTCAGACTTGACGTTTTAGTACTAGGCTAGGGTTTTGTTCGCTACATCGCGAACTAAACTCAATTTGTCGTGATATATCGATTTGAATTCCTGCCTCTGATTGGCTAGTTCAAGTTATATTCCTTCTGACAGCTAGATAACTCTAGGGCAGTGATCAGCGGCCCGCAAAACGATTTAGTTTCAATAATTCATATTTGATGGCATTTCAATAGCCACAACAGTGTTATGTTGATGTACCGATGATAAGAACAAAGAGTTCAGAAGATTGCATCATTTTGTTGATTTTTAAATGTCATCAAACTTCGTAGGCCATCAGACGAATAGTATATGAACGCATACAGGACTTAGTTGAAACGCTTCGCGCGTCTTCGTCAATAGGGAATTTTGTAAGCGGCGAAGTGAATTTGGCAACCCTGTGACTCAGGGCAAGTTCCATCAACCTTCGTTTAAAATTTTGACACGTTAAAGTAATTTTACGGAAATGTTAGCGAAATGCAGGGTGTCGAGCGATACGGGAATTTTAGTGACCCGGGAAAAATACGGGAAATTCGCACTTGATACGGGAAATCTTGAAAAGTCTCATAATGCCTGACTTTTTAGCCCCCGAACGCTCGGTTGAGTCCTCCCGCTCAGTGTTCTATTTCGCCTGTAGACCGCTCTGCCACCCGCAATTTGCGCCACCGATAGAGCGCTAAGCGGGATGAGAACCCAGCCAACATCGACTGCATGCTTTGCCTGGTCGACCGCCGGCCGTACCCTCTCCGCGCGCAGCGCTCGTTGCTGACAATGACATGCAGGAATCAGTCCGCATTGTTATTCAGAGGAGACTGGGTTTCTCGACAAGAGCAGCCCTTAAAGAAGTTAACAGCTTAAGATCTCGGAAAATTCCAGACGCGGATGTGCTGAAATTTCGCATCAACTGCCGAAAATTTTACATTCATATCCTATGGCTGAAAAAATCAGAGATCAACTCTTGCTCACAAGAGACCTGTACAATTTCCTGCCTAGACCCTATAGGGGTCGCTGAGACTCTTAAGTTGCGCTGGAAATTCTTTGAAATCGGAAGAATTTGCTTTCTGGCGCAATGGCTGACCGCATCAAGAGCAGCTACTCCGCACTTCTGAGACTGCCCTCCGTTACTACGCGTTTGAAGCAGTTCGACGGAAAAGAGGGCTCGACGTGCTATGGTTTGAATTAGTGGCTTCAGGACCTTCCTCAGTTCCTGCCAAAAACGATCTCACAAGCTTCGTAAAAATGATACTGATTTTGTATCACAACAATGCAGCTCTAGACAGAAGTTTCTCCCGGAACAAGGAGTGCACGATCGTGAATCACGTAGAAGCAAGTCTGATTGGCATGCATACTGTTCAGGACGCTGTGATGGCAGCTGGTGGAGTAGAAAAGATAACAGTGAGCAAGAGTCCATACTGCACGAAACTCCTACGCAGTGTTCAAGGAAGCAAAACTGGTGCAAAGCGACGGCTAAGATGGCAGTCGAAAGAAAAGCCACGAAAGATCTCGGGAATTGGAAAAAAAAAATAACAAAAATAGTACCGTGAAAAGAACTTAATTTTGTGTATAACTGAAGTTCCTAGTAACAATCTTGTATTTGTCAGTGACTTATTTAATTTCGTTTTGCATTATTTTATTTTCTATTATCTACTTAGATAAAATAAATCTAAATTAAAAAGGCTTCGCGGCGAGTCGCGTGTGGAATGTTACTGTTTTTAGCCTTTCCATGGTCTTCTTTCGCACGGGAGATGCACATACCAAATTGTTTTAAAGTCCGTGCAAACACTCAATGCAAATGAGTCACACATGCATAAATTTCAAAAACTACAAACAATATCTCACAGCTCTCGACATTTTACTATCAAACACCCGTCACCATGTGGCTACAAAATACACCACACAAGTGACAGAATTCTTCTCATATGGGCAGGCATTGTTTGTCGCTTATTAACCACTGTATGTGTCGGATTTCCTTTCATTGTCATTGTTTCCTTGCTTTTACTTCGCCGAAGTTCGACCCGGGAACTGGATACATCCCGTTCAGCATGTGCAGAAAGAAATACTAAAGGCGATAAGGATATCGCGGTGGATGAAATGATTATTAACCTTGGCAATTCATCAAGCTCTGATGAAGATAATGATGGTGATGATGATAGGGACAGTGAAGGGATGGAGGGTGTCAAAGAAATCCTTGCCAAGTGACTGAGGATAAGTTATTTATTGGTGTCAGTTCGCTTGCCTCAATCTATAATAGAGCACAGGCTATTGTTTCCAGTCATAGGGTTCAAAATACCGTCTGTCATTCAATAGCCTACAACTCCCATATAAAACCATGGCAATAATATCGCCACAGATCGGCTTGTTTGAGTGCTCAGTGCTAAATATGTCTTTACCTTAACTAAGCTAATATTAACCGTAGAACCTCGCGATTCAGTGAGTGTGCATGGTGTTATCTGTAAACTACTGTAGTAAGCTGTGAACGACATCCGTTCAGACTCTTGTTTCATGTTAAAGGATAATCATTGCATGGTGAGTGTTTTTATATTCATTAGCTGTAGAGTGGTTGCCCTTTTTGTCGTATTTATTGAATTGAATACCGATGATAAAGGTATCATAGCTTCGGTGTGTAATTTATTTATTCATCTAAAAGTATCGTATTTCTCTGTTTGAATGTCCTTGGCGTTGACTCAGGATCGTCTTTTAAAATAAATTACGTATACTGGCAATTGTACATAAATAATGCCTGAAGTGTTGCGCTGTGTATTATTCTAATCAGTTGATTTACAACAACACTAAAAACTTGGCAACACGGCTCAGCTGTTCCAAGCTCCCGACATCCTTCGCGTTGTTTCCTTCGAAATACAGGGTGTAGGTGAGAAGCATGCTCAGAATTCTTGCCGTGTGGCGGTTGGACGTAGGGGCTTGTTATGTGGCGACCGTGGGTTGCGGAGAGGAAAAGCGGGGCATAGTGACAGGAAGGCTGTCGGTACCGAATTCATAGGGTTAGCAATACTGTATTTGTCCCATAATTTACCCGTGTAATAGCGGACACACCTCCAATTTTACTTTAAAAGTCGTGATCTAAAAAGGGATAGTGGTTGGGTAACATCTTATTACTACATGACCCCCAGGATTATTATACATTATTACAAAGGGCATTTTGACTATTTTCAGTAGTGTAGAAAATTGTATCGCCTTGTTTCGGGCTCCTATAGAGCTTACATTTTCTTTCGATCTTTTATTTGCCTTAGGACGTGCCACCGGCGTATGGTTATGCATTACCATTTTCTGGTTTAGTAGTCAGGTAATGGAAGCAATGGGAACTGTGTACTACAATTTTCCTTGCATGTAACTAAGCAAATTATTGTTAAGAGAACTTAAAATGCACCAAGAATATGATCTTCAGCTGTGTGCAGTGAGTAAGCTCTGCATGTGTTCATTCCTTATGTATTAATGATGCGAAATGTCAGCTAACGTTGTGCCACATACAACACTCGTAGTCTCTAAATGTTGCACATTATCCCGTAAAAATTACATCAGTTTATGTTTGAATTGCTTATAAGATGGTGACACAGAAAGTGTTTCTCCAATTGGATTATTGTATTTAACTGTATGCACGTCGTCGTATAATCTTGGCGAGGTTTTGTTTTTTTTTTTTTTCTTTTTTTTTTTCCCCCCACGGAGCAACTTTACACCGTAGTAGGCGCGCAGATTTTTGTATTTGGTTTTCTGGCATCTTGTTTTAAATTATTGACTAACATATTTCTAAATGCAGACAATCCATACCTCCATTAGGATTCGGGTTCCATAATTCATGCAAAATGAGGTTCGTTCGTTTGTGAAATTGAGGTCATAACCCCCCTACCCTTTCAGTGATTACCGTATGGTACTTTACGTAGACTAGGGTGAAGATGTAAATGAGCATTAAAAAAAGTCGCCAGTTGTTTTGTTTATTAACTTGCGGTAATTTTTTCCATGGGTAGCCTACTGAAAACTAGGCATGATTGGATTTTAAGGTGGAACTGCATATGCTATCAAATATCCCTTTCTTGCAATACCTGGAATATGTATAGAATTATAAAATGATTATTGGTTAAATAAGTGTTAATAGATAGGCTATTATAATTATGATGATTAAATAAATATTAAAGAAGAAGCGATGCGTTAGTAAATATTAGGCCTACTGGTGCGGCGAATAGCCTATAACTCGTAGCTTCCGTTACAATTTGGAATTTAAACGGGTCACGTTAATGCATAATATACTAATATAACAACCGGATAGCAAATTATAATAATATTCTCACGTATAACATATTTAATTCACACCAACTTAATTATTGTAGTTTGAAATGTGCAAATCGCACACTTTGTAGGCAAGCTGTTTGTTATGTTCGTCTCTGATGCGAAGTTTTACTAATTACTAGAGACACGATTCTGTGGTGAATAAAAAAAACCAATAGTGGTGTAAAAGCTAAGGGCAAAGCGGTGAATAAATGCCATTGCTTACGGTGTAGAAAAACTGTTTACTAGACTATATACATACTTTTGCCTTTGTTGCAATGAAGGAAACAACAAACACACTAATTATGGCTTGGTTTACAGTATTCATTTGCTGTTGAAGTAGTAACTCAGTAATGTTTCTAAGTTATCATTTGACAGGTTGGTACGCTTGTCAGACAAAATATCATTGTAGGCAGAAAGGGCCCTTTCACTGTCAACATTTGAAATGGAAATGTACAGAGATTGAAGACATTTCACAGCTATAGGATATTCCTCTAACATTCCCTTCAATAAATCTTCAACTACATTACCGTCACTACATGAAATGGATTTACAGGTGATTTGCAGTTTAATGTAGAACTTCAAAAAGTCATGAGAATTCACTTCAGCAAAAAGGGGGATTTTCTCTATCTTGTTGAAGAGAGATGACTCTTATGTTCCCAGTTCTTAGCAGTGGCAGATGAAACAGTGAGGAGAGTGAATTAAAAATCTCATGAGCAGAGTCTTTTGCCAGCATATCTGAGATTTTTGTGTGACATGCGTTGGCAAGGGCTACGAACCTTTTTTCAGCACTTTTTTTCTATCGCTTGATAGTTCATTCAATGCCTTCAATGTGTCTGGTTTCATTACTAGGTTTTCCATAACCGTGTACTCAGAAATGAGTTCATTTACCAATGGAACAACTTGATGTGCCAAAGCATAATTAGAACCCTCGAAGCAAGTTATCTTTTCAGAAGTTGAGGCACAGTGTTCTTAGGCAAAAATTGACTCACACAAAATTGATTTTACTTCACTTTCACTTAATTTTTGAAAGTATTTAACACTTTCAGCAACACCCTCCACTGTTTTAAAATACTGAACCATGTCCATGACATAGTCTGCCAAGTAGGAAACTGATGTGAACCATGTATTCCACCTTGTGTTAACTGGTGAGGGAAAGAGCTTTAAATCCTTTTCTCCTGCACCATACTCCCGCTGCAAGAACCTAATATACCTATGCTTCCGTTTTCTTGTATTAAGAAAAGCTTGCTATGTTTTGGTAACACATTCACACGATGAAGTTTCTTCGGCCAGATTCCTGCTACTAAATCAAGCTTGTGTGCCCAACACTCAATGTGAAGAAGGTTGTCCGATATCAAACCTTGTAAAGTTTGCACACACTTTTTCATATATCGTGCACCATCTGTTGAAATACCTATGATATTTTTGTATTCAAGTTTGTCTCTAAATAACGTCCACTATGGCTTGAGAACATTCCTGCGAGTTAACATTCTGAAGCATTAGGACACCACCTACTAGCACTTTAGGAGTCTCGCTACTACCCTTGGGAAGAGTTCTAAATAGCACAATGAACACGGCTAGACCCATCCTATCTGTGGTTTCATCACAGTGTGGAATAATATGTTGATTCTTTAATTTCTCGCTACGTGATTCTTCTTTTTCTTGATGTAATAGGGGCAAATATTTCTTTAGTAACCAGTCAGCTGTGGGAAAATTCCACTTCCTAAAACAGTGTAATGAAAGAAATCTATTAGCAAGCAAATCATTTTAATTTAAAATATAAAATATTAATAAATCAGACTTATTTGTTGTTTATGATATGAACTTAAAAGTATTTAAAAGTAAACTGTCATTACTACGCTTTCTAGTACCCACATCACGTTTCCATGGTGGCTGCAAAACTTTCAGCTGTAAATGTCACGGCGGGTTGGTGGATTCTCGGCAATCGTAAAAGAATTACCGTCCCTCCCTGATAAAATTCGTTACATAAAACTACGTCTTTCCACCTATTATTATTTTTATCGCTACGAAAAGTGGGGCTGCGGGATACTGGTAAGTCAGGGTGTCGAGCGATACGGGAATTTTAGTGACCCGGGAAAAATACGGGAAATTCGCACTTGATACGGGAAATCTTGAATAGTCTCACAATGCCTGACTTCTTAGCCCCCGAACGCTCGGTAGAGTCCTTCTGCTCAGTCTTCCATATCGCCTGCAGACCGCGCTGCCACCCGCAATTTGCGCCACCGATAGGGCGCTAAGCGGGATGAGAACCCAGCCAACGTCGAATGCATGCTTTGCCTGGCCGACCGCCGGCCGTACCCTCTCCGCGCTCGTTGCTGACAATCACATACAGGAATCAGTCCGCATTGTTATTCACAGAGGAGACCTGGGTTTCTCGACAAGAGCAGCCCTTAAAGAAGCTAACAGCTCAAGATCTCGGAAAATTCCAGACGCGGATATGCTGCAATTTCGCACCAACTGCCGAAAATTGTACATTCGTATCCTATGGCTGAAAAAATCAAAGAGAGGTCACCTCTTTCTCTCAAGATGACCCGTGCTATTTCCTGCCTAGACCCTATAGGGGAAGTTGGAAGAAGTTAGGATCGACATTGCCCTGGATATTCTTTGTAATCAGAAGAATTTGCTTTCTGGCGCAATGGCTGACCGCATCAAGAACAGCTACTCCGCACTTCTGAGGCTGCCCTCCGTCACTGCGCGTTTGAAGCAGTTCGACGGGAAAGTGCTACGGCTCGACGGGCTGTGGTCTGAATTAGTGGCTTCGGCACCTTCCTCAGTTCCTGCCAAACACGATCTCACAAGCTTCGTTAAAGTGATACTGAAACCCGGCCGAAGCCGTCGGATTTTTTAAGAGCGTTAAAAATCCCTCAGTATGCCTTCCTTCGGAGGGGAAGTAAAGCCGGCGGTCCCATGTCATAGATTTATGGCATGTTAAAGATCTTTCCACTAATTACACCTGTGTGAAACTAAATTGGATAGGTTAAGAATATAAACAACGCTCTTAGGTTGCTACGTTCGTTGCCAAGAGCAGACTGCGGTGGCGTCTAGTAGCTAGTTCTGAACTAGGCCTAGTAGTCGTTGACGGTGGCGCTTGGCGGCAAAAGTAGGAACTATTTGAAAATTCAAAGTTGCAGTCCCTACTTGAATTAAAAAAACAGATACACACACTAATACAGTCATCACAACCAACACCGGTTATCAGACAGATTCTACACACACCCAAAGTACACGGGGCTACAGGACCGCGTTGTCGCAGCCCCTAAACTAAGGAACCAACCAAAGTGATACTGATTTTGTATCACAGCAATGCAGCTCTAGAGAGAAGTTTTTCCCTGAACAAGGAGTGCATGATCGTCAATTACAAAAAAGCAAGTCTGATTGACGTGCATACTCTTCAGGACGCTGTGATGGCAGCTGATGGAGTAGAGAAGATAACCGTGAGCAAGAGTCCATACTGCACGAAACTCTCACGCCGTGTTCAAGGAAGCGAAACAGGTGCGAAGCGACGGCTAAGGTGGCAGTCGAAAGAAAATCCAGGATTTGGAAAAAATAGTATGGCCAGAAGAACTTAATTTTGTGCTGTGTATAACTGAAGTTCCTAGTAACAATCTTGTATTTGTCAAAGTGACTTATTTAATTTCGTTTTGCATTATTTTATTTTCTATTATCTACTTTGATAAAATAGATCTGAATTAAAAAGTATTCGCGGCGTGTCGCGTGTGCAATTTTACTGTTTTTAGCCTTTCCATGGTCTTCTTTCGCAGGGGAGATGCACGTACCAAATTGTTTTAAAGTCCGGGAAACACTCAATGCAAATGCGTTACACATGCATACATTTCAAAAACTACAAACAATATCTCACAGCTCTCGACATTTTATTATCCAACACCAGTCACCAACATGTGGCTATAAAATACACCACACAAGTGACAGAATTCTTCTCGTATGGGCAGGCATTGTTTCAGTCGCTTGTTAACCACTGTCTGTGTCCGATTTCCTTCCATTGTAATTGTTTCGTTACTTTTACTTCGCCGAAGTTCGACCCGAGGACTAGACACATCCCGTACAGCATGTACAGAAAGAAATACGGAAGGCGGTCTGGATATCGCGGGGGATGAAATCGTTATTAACCTTGGCAATTGACAATGATGGTGGTGATGATGATATGGACAGTGAAGGGATGGAGAGTGTCAAAGAAACCCTTGCCAAGTGACTGAGGATAATTTATTTATTGGTGTCAGTTCGCTTGCGTTAATCGATAATAGAGCACAGGCTATTGTTTCCCGTCATAGTGTTCAAAATACTGTGAGCCATTCAGTAGCCTACAACTCGACAATTAGGCCAGGCGACAGGTAGTTCAATAAGGAATTAATTAGTGGAAAGCTGGAAATTGCTTTAATCGCTTTATTTGGGCCCAGATATTACTCTCCCAAGTTTTCCCCCTCGAGCGAAGTCGGCGTTGGCCCTTCTGTCCCTAAGAAGGTACCATTTTTAGTTTTTTTTTTTACAAATATCTCCCATACCATGAACTTTATCAACAAAATACCTATTATAATAAATAATCTAGAGTAAATTTACTACAAAAATGTTCCGTACCTTTTGTCTCTAATGTGAACCGTTACGATGCTACGACCTTTCAAAGTGGAGCCCTTTTTGATTCTTGCGGAAAATCTGTGGAAATGATATGCCATATCAAAGTTTCTTCATGTTATAAATATTTGTCAGCATTCCAGGTGCACAAGCTGTTAACTTGTTACAAGTATAACAGCTTTTCTATGTAAACAGCTATGGCAAAGTACCTACCATTAGTATTATTATTGCATAGTATTGGCATAAAATCGCTCTTTTCCGCACCACCTGGCGGTAGAGTAAATGGCGCGTTTCTTTTAGTGGTGTCCCCAGGAGGCCTAATCCACAGTTCAAATGTCAACGTTAGTCGATTTTAAACAGTTTTGATGAAGGCTGGCAGTCTTGATCGTCTGCCTCAATTTCTCAGTCATCGCTTTCATCGTCTGTATCGGTACATTTGTCAGACGTCACAGGGCGCTCAAAATTAACATCGATGTCTCCGTCACAATCATCCATATCATCTTCCTCGGCAGCATTTGTACATGACTGTTCCTTACAATTCATGCAGATTCTGGAGCATCGGAGGCCCGTTTTCCTGCAACTACACGCTGCGTTACATCCTTTCGAACATTTGCAGGACACTACGTTTAGAAGCGCTTATGGCGCGGGATCCCTCGTCGTAGGTATGGGAGCCAAACCACATTGAGAATTTTTCCAGCCCCAATCCAGTGGATTTGTATAATTTCCATACCAAGTTTGGATTTGATGGTATGTTCTTAAAGAGTGCTCACGTGCAGCTGATTCGGTGGGAGATTAAATCGATGTTTGCTTCGAGATTTTGCAAACATTTTGAACCGCAACTCGTTCAGGGTATTTCTCGTGGTTTTGTTGTCATAATGCCTAGCCAAAACCAACTGGCCCGCTTTGTCAATTTCATCGGGGTTTGCGTTCACGTCTCGGAAAACCCTAACAGCTGTTTGCAGTTCCTCATTACTCTTTATCAGTGTTTCGAATTTATTTTGCCCTGCCTGTGAAACTAAGATGATGTATCGCACCCACTAAACGCATGCAAAAAGAGGAAGTTTTCTTGCACACACGGCGGGAGATTGAAACTTGTTGTGCAAAATAGTTGTTTGGTTGAACCTTTGCCAGGTTTCATAAAATACATTTTCGTGGAGGGTGGCACACGAGCCGCCAAGGTGACCAGGATATCTATATCTTCAGGCACTATAATGACCGAATTGTCTGGCAGAGATAACTCGAGTGCGGTGGTAACGATGAGCATATTGGCATCTTCTGGAGCTTGTCTGGTTTCGATTCCTTCGCTTTTGAATTTGACGAGCAACAAGTCGATCAATCTTCGTTTGTTTGTGTCGTTAGACAAAAATTTTGCTTGTGGCATAGGTGCTGACATGGACTCATCAAAAAAACACATTAGCAGCATCATGCTTGTGCGATCGTCGAAGACATTCAGCGGACTTGGTACTGCGAGCTGCTGGGTCGTCAGGGTACCCATAGAAAATAATGACACTGTTTTTGAAGTATCTTTTAACGTAATTCACATATTTGGCACTAATGTCGACAAAAGTATCGGTTTGGTGCCAAATTACACGGTGCAGAAGATATCCTCCGTCGAGAACATGATGTAGGTCCTCAAATGTGGGCTCATCGGTAACAGGATGGAATAATTTATAGAACACAGACTTTTGCGTCTTACGCATTCCCGCTTCATCAAAGATCGCAACCGGATACGGAGCTAGTTCAAACTGGAAATATTGTTTCAATTGTGCATCGGATTTCTTTGCAAGGCAAATGCGTTGGAAAAGCACAAGAGGATCAACAGGAATATCCGTGTTGCGGATTTTTATTTTCGAATTTACCGCGCGGAGAGGCATCACGAGACTGTGGTTGCCAACTGTATGGGAGGCCGAGCGCAGTAAGCCAGCTGCATCTGTACTCATTGTTGCCAACGCCCTCGGTGAGAAAGTAATGAAGTCTACATGAAAAATGTACTGAATCAGAACTGAATGTACTTACTGGCCATTTGTTTATTGATACTTGTAACAAGTTAACAGCTTGTGCACCTGGAATGCTGACAAATATTTTTAACATTAAGAAACTTTGATATGGCATATCATTTCCATCGATTTTCCGCAAGAATAAAAAAGGGCTCCACTTTGAATGGTCGTAGCATCGTAACTGTTCACATTAGAGACAAAAGGTAGGGAACATTTTTGTAGTAAATTTACTCTAGATTATTTTTACAATGGGTATTTTGCTGATTAAGTTGATGGTATGGGAGGTATTTGCAATAAAACGAAAAATGGTACCTTCTTAGGGCCAAAAGGGCCAACGCCGACTTCGCTCGAGGGGAAAACTTGGGAGAGTAATATCTGGGTCAAAATAAAGCGAATAAAGCAATTTCCAGCTTTCCACTAATTAATTCCTTATTCCTACAGACAAGCAAACAAAGCTGCGAAAAGAGCCAGGGTGTCGAGCGATACGGGAAATACGGGAATTTTAGTGACCCGGAAAAAATACGGGAATTATACGGGAAATTCGCACTTGATACGGGAAATCTTCAAAAGTCTCATAATGCCTGACTTCTTAGCCCCCGAACGCTCGGTAGAGTCCTCCCGCTCAGTCTTCTATTTCGCCTGCAGACCGCGCTGCCACCCGCAATTTGCGTCACCGATAGAGCACTAAGCGGGATGAGAACCCAGCCAACGTCGAATGCATGCTTTGTCGGGCCGACCGCCGGCCGTACCCTCTCCCCGCGCCGCGCTGTTTGCTGACAATGACATGCAGGAATTAGTCCGCATTGTTATTCAGAGAAGACCTGGGTTTGTCGACAAGAGCAGCCCTTAAAGAAGTTAACAGCTTAAGATCTCAGACAATTCCAAACGCGTATGTGCTGCAATTTCGCACCAACTGCCGAAAATTGTACATTGGTATCCTATGGCTGAAAAAATCAGAGAGGTCAACTCTTGCTCACAAGAGACCCGTACTATTTCCTGCCTGGACCGTATAGGGGTCGCTGAGACTCTTAAGTTCGAAGAAGTTAGGATCGTCATTGCCCTGGAAATTCTTTGTAATCAGAAGAAGTTGCTTTCTGGCGCAATGGCTGACCGCTTCAAGAGCAGCTACTCCGAACTTCTGAGACTGCCCTCCGTTACTACGCGTTTGAAGCAGTTCGACGGAAAAGAGCCACGGCTCGACGTGCTGCGGCCTGAAATAGTGGCTTCAGCAGTTCCTGCCAAAAAAAAAGAACGATCTCTCAAGCTTCGTTAAAATGATACTGATTTTGTATCACAACAATGCAGCTCTAGACAGAGGTTTCTCCCTGGACAAGGAGTGCATGATCGTCAATCACAAAGAAGCAAGTCTGATTGGCATGCGTATACTGTTCAGGACGCTGTGATGGCAGCTGGTGGAGTAGAAAAGATACCGTGAGCAAGAAAGAGTCCATACTGCCCGAAACTCCTACGCCGTGTTCAAGGAAGCAAAACAGGTGCAAATCGACGGCTAAGGTGGCAGTCGAAAGAAAAGCCACGAAAGATCTCCAGAAATCGGAAGAAAAAAAATAGTACTGTCAAAAGAACTTAATTTTGTGCTGTGTATAACTGAAGTTCCTAGTAACAATCTTGTATTTGTCAAAGTGACTTATTTAATTTCGTTTTGCATTATTTTATTTTCTATTATCTACTTAGATAAAATAAATCTGAATTATAAAGTATTCGCGGCGTGTCGCGTGTGGAATGTTACTGTTTTTAGCCTTTCCATGATCTTCTTTCGCAGGGGAGATGCACATAGCCTACCTAATTGTTTTCAAGTCCGTGCAAACACTCAATCCAAATGCGTCACACATGCATACATTTCAAAAACTACAAAAAATATCTCACAGCTCTCGACATTTTACTATCAAACACCCGTCACCAACATGTGGCTACAAAATACACAAAACACGCGACAGAATTCTTCTCGTATGGGCAGGCATTGTTTCAATCGCTTATTAACCACTGCCTGTTTCCTTACTTTTACTTCGCCGAAGTTCGACCCGAGGACTGGATACATCCCGTACAGCATGTGCAGAAAGAAATACTGAAGGCGATCTGGATATCGCGGTGGATGAAATGATTATTAACATTCGCAATTCATCAAGCTCTGACGAAGACAATGATGGTGGTGGTGATGATGATAGGGACAGTGAAGGGATGGAGGGTGTCGGAGAAATCCTTGCCAAGTGACTGAGGATAAGTTATTTATTGGCATCAGTTCGCTTGCGTCAATCGATAATAGACCACAGGCTATTGTTTCCCATCATAGTGTTCAAAATACCGTCTGCCATTCAATAGCCTACAACTCGACAATATAAAACCACGGCAATAATATCGCCACTGAGCGGCTTGTTTGAGTGCTCAGTGCTAAATATGTATTTACCTTAACTTTACTTTTGTATTATCACGAAAGCTAATATTAACCGTAGAGAGACGCGATACAGAGAGTGTGCATCTGTCAACTACTGTAGTAAGCTGTGAACGACCTCCGCTCAGACTCTTGTTTCATGTTAAATGATAATTATTGCATGGTGAGTGTTTTTATATTCATTAGCTGTAGAGTGTTTGCCCTATTTGTCGTATTTATTGAATTGGTACCGATACCGATGATAAAGGTATCATAGCTTCGGTGTGTAATTTATTTATTCGTCTAAAAGTATCGTATTCCTCTGTATGAATGTCCTCGGCGTTGACTTAGGATAGTCTTTTAAAATATATAACATATACCGGCATATCCTTCGCGTTGTTTCCTTCGAAATACAGGGTGTGGGTGAGAAGCATGCTCAGAATTCTTGCCGTGTGGCCGTTGGACGTAGGGTCTTGTTATGTGGCGACCTTGGTTTGCGGAGAGGAAAAGCGGGGCATAGTGACAGGAAGGCTGTCAGTACCGAATTCATGGGGTTAGCAATACTGTATTTGTCCCTTAATTTACGCGTGTAATAGCGGACATACTTTTACTATAAAAGTCGTGATCTAAAAAGGGATAGTGGGTGGGTTACATCTTATTACTACATGACCCATCCGGTTCTGTGGCTAAATGGTTAGCGCGCTAGGCTTTGGCCCAAAGTGCCTCGGGTTCGATTCCCGGCCGAGCCATCAGGGATTTTAATCTCCTGAGGTTAATTCCCGTGGCTCGGGGACTGGGTCTATGTGCCATCTTCATCCTCATTACGACGCGCAGGTCGCCGATGGGCGTCAACTAGAAAGACCTGCACTCGGCCTCTCCGGAGGCCACACGATCATTATTATTACTACATAACCCCCAGGATTATTGGTCATTGACTATTTTCAGTAGTGTAGAAAATCGTATCGTCTTGTTCCGTACTCCTAAAGAGCTTACATTTTCTTTCGATCTTTCATTTGCCATAGGAAGCGCCACAGGCGTATGTTTATGCATTACCATTTTCTGGTTTAGTAGTCAGGTAATGGAAGCAATGGGAACTGTGTACTACAATTTTCGTTGCATGTAACTAAGCAAATTATTGTTATTAAGAGAACGTAAAATGCACCAAGAATATGATCTTCAGCTGTGTGCAGTGAGAAAGCTCTGCATGTGTTCATTCCTTATGTATTAATGACGCGAAATGTTAGCTAACGTTGTGCCACATACAACACTCGTAGTCTCTAAATGTTGCACATTTTCCCGTAAATTACAGCAGTTTATGTTTGAATTGCTTATAAGATCGTGACAGAGAAAGTGTTTCTCCAATTGGATGATAGTATTTAACTGTATGCACGTCGTGTAATCTTGGCGAGGTGTATTTTTTTCACGGGGCAACTTAACACCGTAGTAGGCACGCAGATTTTTGTATTTAGTTTTCTGGCATCTTGTTTTAAATTATTGACTAACGTATTTCTAAATGCAGACAATCCATACCTCCATTAGGATTCGGGTTCCATAATTCATGCAAAATGAGGTTCGTTCGTTTGTGAAATTGAGGTCATAATCCCCCTACCCTTTCAGTGATTACCGTATGGTAGGCTACTTTACGTAGACCAGGGTGAAGATGTAAATGAGCATTTAAAAAAAATTGTCACCAGTTGTTTGGTTTATTAACTTTGGGTACTATTTTCCATAGATTCTGAAAACTAGGAACGGTTGGATTTTAAGGTGGAACCGCATGTGCTATCAAATATCGCTTTCTTGCAATACCTGGAATATGTATAGAATTATAAACTGATTTTTTGGTTAAATGAGTGTAGAAGATAGGCTATTATAATTATAATGAATAAATAAATATTGAAGAAGAAACGATGCGTTAGTAAATATTAGGCCTACCGGTACGGCGAATAGCCTATAACTCGTAGCTTCCGTCACAATTTAGCATTTAAACGGGTCACGATAATGCATAATATACTAATATAACAACCGGATAGCAAATTATAATAATATTCTCACATATAACATATTTAATTTGCACCAACGTAAATTTTGTAGTCTAAGAAATGCCGTTGAAATGTGCAAATCGCACACTTGGTAGGCAAGCTGTTTGTTATGGTCGTCTCTGATGCGAAGTTTTACTAATTACTCTTTTAGGAGACACTTGTCTTTGGAATATTCATGAAAGGCCAACCCTCCAGTTCTTATTTCATAAGTTGAACGCCTTAAAACAAAACCACTATCCGAAATAATAAAGAAGATAATCGCGAACGAACGATTCACTGCCAATGAAAATCAAATGGAGATTCGTGGACCGGAAGTTCCCTATGCATAAGCTTCGGTGTCATTTGAACTCGTGGAAGCTCTATACGGTTACGGTAACATACAATTCAGTCACTTCCCGTAAACATTTATTATGTGACACTTCTCTTCTCTACTCTCTCAACCCTCCTCAGTAAAACATTCATTTATATCAGCTCTCCTCAGATAAACGGTATCTGCGAGAGAATTCACTCGCGCGCGCGTGCTTTGCCCACGCAACGGATTAGACCTAAATCTCGCCATAACCCGTGGGCTGCGGAAGTATCTCCAAAAATGCAGTTACACTTACGCCAGAAAATCTTGATTCGCGCTTTAAGATTCATTTTTCAGCCATTCGGTATGCGAACTCGAAGTCTTAGAGAGTTCTAAAATATACGGGAATTTGGTGGATTTTCATACGGGAATTATACGGGAATTTGAAAAAAGGTCATCGCTCGACACCCTGAGAGCAGTTGGAAGAGCAAAGGCAATGGCATGGAATGAAGTCTACGAAAATCTAGAGACCAAAGAAGGCGAGGCAAAGCTCTTCAGAATTGCTAAGGCACGGGACAGAGCATCAAAAGATCTTACCCACATCAAGCAAATAAAGAATGAACAAGGAATGGTAATTCGAGATGAGAACCAAATTAAGAAGAGATGGGAGGAGTACTTTGAAAAGTTGCTTAATGAGGAGAATAAAAGGCTTGTGTTTGAAGATGGTATTCAAAATTATAATTTAACAACTAACATTTGCAGGGTAGAGATTGTAACTGCTATGAAGAAAAATGAAAAGTGGAAAAGCAACGGGCCCCGATGAAATCCCCGTAGAGGCCTGGAAATGCCCGGGAGAAGAGGGAATAGATATGTTGCTGAGCCTATTCCAACAAATATTTCAAGAGGAAATAATGCCCAACGAGTGGCGGAAGAGTACCATAATTCCCATCTATAAAGAAAAGGGGGACATTCAGGATTGTGCAAATTACAGAGGAATAAAACTCATGTCGCACACTATGAAGATCTGGGAAAAAGTCATTGAAGGTAGGCTTAGGCAAGAGACAACAATAGCAGAAGAACAGTTTGGATTTATGCCAGGGAAAGGAACCACAGATGCCATTTTTTCTCTGAGACAGCTCATGGAAAAACACAGGGAAAAGAAGAAAGAATTGCATGTCGATGTGGTGTTCATAGATCTAGAGAAGGCTTATGATCGTGTCCCCCGTCAAGAAGTATGGAGATGCATGAGATTCAAGGGAGTACCAGAGAAGTATGTGCGCATTATCCAGGACGTACCATGGGGCAAAGACGCAAGTTAGAAGCAGTGTAGGGCTAACGGGAACCATACCAGTTGAAGTTGGTCTCCATCAAGGATCTGCACTGAGTCCCTATATCTTTGATCTGATAATGGATGTTATCTCTGAAAGCCTTAGAGAACCTGCTCCTTGGTGCATGCTATTTGCAGATGACATTGTACTATGTAGCACTAATCAAGAACTACTCGAACTTGAACTAGAACACTGGAGAAAAGCATTAGAGGACAGGGGTCTTAAAATCAGCCGGAATAAGACTGAATACATGTGCCTCGGTGGAAAGGGAAATGACAGTGTGAAGATGGACGGAAATCAGCTCCAAGCAAGTAATAGTTTCAAGTACCTTGGATCAACGGTATCTGACGATGGCAATCTAGACCTGGAAATTACCCACCGAATTCAGGCTTCCTGGTTAAACTGGAAAAGGTTGTCTGGTGCCCTCTGTGACAGGAGACTAAATGTCCAAGTAAAGGGGAGAGCCTATAAAAGTGTGGTGAGACCTGCCATGCTATATGGAGCAGAAACTTGGCCAATAGTACAGTCGCAAAATAAACGGCTGGATGTAGCCGAAATGAAAATTCTGAGATGGATGTGTGGTGTTACTAGGAAAGACCACATAAAGGACAGCGTCATACGAGGAAGTGTCAAGGAAAGTTTAAGAAAGGCGGTTGCTCTGGTATGGTCACATTAAGCGCAGGGATGAGACCTATGTGGGAAGAAGAGTGCTGGATCTTGAGCTGGAGGGCAGGAGGGAGAGAGGCAGACCTAGAAGAAGATGGATGGACTGCGTGCGGGAAGACTTCGCAGAAAAGCAGTTAACCGAAAACACCATTTGGGACCGAGGGAAATGGAAAAGACTTGCCAAAAACGTCGACCCCGCATGAGCGGGAAAAGATGATGATGAAGAAGAAGAAGATTGAGGCTTTTTTTTCCGACCTGTCGCCTGGCCTAAATATAAAACCACGGCAATAATATCGCCACAGAAGGGCTTGTTTGAGTGTTCAGTGCTAAATATGTCTTCACCTTAACTTTACTTTTGTATTATCACGAAAGCTAATATTAACCGTAGAGAGTCGCGATTCAGTGAGTGTGCATGGTATTATCTGTCAACTATTGTAGTAAGCTGTGAACGACCTCCAATCAGACTCTTGTTTCATGTTAAAGGATAATAATTGAGTGTTTTTATATTCATTAGCTGTAGAGTGTTTGCCCTCTTTGTCGTATTTATTGAATTGAATACGGATGATAAGGGTATCATAGCTTCGGTGAGTAATTTATTTATTCATCTAAAATATCGTATTTCTCTGTTTGAATGTCCTCGGCGTTGACTCAGGATCTTTAAAAAATATATATTACGTATATTGTACAGAAATAATGTCTGATGTGTAGCGCTGTGTGTTATTCGAATCAGTTGATTTACAACAACACTAAAAACTTAGCAACACAGCTCAGCTGTTCCAAGCTCCTTCGAAATACAGGGTGTAGGTGAGAAGCATGCTCAGAATTCTTGCCGTGTGGCGGTTGGACGTAGGGTCTTGTTATGTGGCGACCGTGGATTGCGGAGAGGAAAAGCGGGGCAAAGTGACAGGAAGGCTGTCGGTACCGAATGCGCGTGGTTAGCAATACTGTATTTGTCCCATAATTTGCGCGTGTAGTAGCGGACACACCTCCAATTTTACTATAAAAGTCTTGATCTAAAAAGGGATGGGGGGGTGGGTGACATCTATTACTACATGACCCCCCAAATTATTATTCATTATTACAAAGGGTATTTTGACTATTTTCAGTAGTGTAGATAATTGTATCGCCTTGTTCCGGGCTTCTATAGAGCTTCCATTTTCTTTCGATCTTTCATTTGCCATATGACGCGCCACCGGTGTATGGTTATGCATTACCAGCTTCTGGTTTAGTAGTCAGGTAATGGAAGCAATGGGAACTGTGTACTACAATTTTCCTTGCATGTAACTAAGCAAATTATTGTTGTTAAGAGAACGTAAAATGCACCAAGAATATGATCTTCAGCTGTGTGCTGTGAGAAAGCTCTGCATGTGTTCATTCCTTATGTATTAATGATGCGAAATGTCAGCTAACGTTGTGCCTCATACAACATTCGTAGTCTCTAAATGTTGCACAATTTCCCGTAAATTACATCAGTTTATGTTTGAATTGATTATACGATCGTGACAAAGAAAGTGTTCCTCCAATTGGATGATTGTATTTAACTGTATGCACATCGTATAATCTTGGCGAGGTGTGTATATATATATATATATTATTATTTTTTTTATTTTTTTTTTCACGGAGCAACTTTACACCGTAGTAGGCACGCGGTTTTTTTAATTTCTTTATCTGGCATCTTGTTTTAAATTATTGACTAACATATTTCTAAATGCAGACAATCTCTACCTCCATTAGGATTCGGGTTCCATAATTCATGCAAAATGAGGTTCGTTCGTTTATGAAATTGAGGTCATATCCCCCCTACCCTTTCAGTGATTACCGTATGGTACTTTACGTAGACTATGGTGAAGATGTAAATGAGCATTTCAAAAAAAAATTGTCGCCAGTTGTTTGGTTTATTAACTTACGGTAATATTTTTCATATGTACTGAAAACTGGGCACGGTTGGATTTTAAGGTGGAACCGCATGTGCTACCAAATATCGCTTTCTTGCAATACCTGGAATATGTATAGAATTATAAAATGATTATTGGTTAAATAAGTGTTAATAGATAGGCTATTATAGTTATAACTATTAAATAAATATTAAAGAAGAAACGATGCGTTTTTGGTAAATATTAGGCCTACCGGTACGGCGAATAGCCTATAACTCGTAGCATCCGTCACAATTTAGCATTTAAACGGGCCACGTCAATGCATACTATACTAATATAACAACTGGATAGCAAATTATAATAATATTCTCACATATAACATATTTAATTTGTACCAGCTTAATTATTGTAGTCTAAGATATGTTAGACCGCTGCCGTTTGAAATGTGCAAATCGCACACTTTGTAGGCAAGCCGTTTGTTATGGTCGTCTCTGATGCGAAGTTTTACTAATTACTCTTTTAGGAGGCACTTGTCTTTGGAATATTCATGAAAGGCCAACCCTCTAGTTCTTATTTCGTAAGTTGAACGCCTAAAAACAAAACCACAATCCGAAATAATAAAGAAGATCATCACGAACGATCGATTCACTGCCAATGAAAATCAAATGGAGATTCGCGGACCAGAAGTTCGCTATGCATAAGCTTCGGTGCCATTTTAACTCGTGGAAGCTCTATACGGTTACGGTAACATACAATTCGGTCACTTCCCGTAAAGATTTATTATGGACACTCCTATTCTCTACTTTCTTAACCCTCCTCAGTAAAACAGTCATTTATATCAGGTCTCCCCAGGTGAACGGTATTTTGTGTTCGTAGCATCTCATCCCACCTGCGAGAGAGTTCACTCGCGCGCACGCGCGCTTTGCTCACGCTACGGATTAGGCCTAGATCTCGCCATCACCCGCGGGCAGCGGAAGTGTCTCCGAAAATGCAGTTATACTTACCGGTACGCCAGGAAATCTTGATTCGCAATTTAAGATTCATTTTTCAGCCATTCGGTATGCGAACTCTAGTCTTAGAGGATTCTAAAATATACGGGAATTTGGTGGATTTTCGTACGGAAAATACGGGAATTTGAAAATAGGTCATCGCTCGACACCCTGTAAGTGTAGCGGCATCCGAAAAATAAACTCTCCTGGTATATGTTTCTTCATCCAATCCTTCATTGTTGGATGATCTAGCTTTTCTAAAGGAATGTTGGCACTCAAGATGGCATAACAAATTCGTCACAGTCATTTCTCACTTTTTTGGCATTCCCGACCGCCTCTTGAACTGATATCTGTCTTTTGATACCTCCTTCAGACAAAATCATTTTCTTCTTTTTGTGATTTTCACTCAAGTTGTGTTTCACACATGAATCGCGACGCTTCCAATCTAGTCTAACGTTGCAGAATTTGAACATAACTATCTTCTGCCGCGCATCGAAAACATGATAGCCTTCGTCTTTAAACTCGTCAGCCCTATCAAAACAAGTCGTTATTTTCGGCATTGCGAATTCACATTAGAAATAGAAATTTCAACTACAAATCACAGTGCACCCACGTGGTCAGCAATGCGTGGCCCAACTCTCTCACTTGTCTCCCAGTTCGACAGGATAGCCAATATTCAAACAGTGTAGTAATTTCCTGCTACGTGATGTTAGGATATGCTTAGGCTTTCAACACTTAAAAATACATTTGAATTGGGTTCTACCAGCAATGCTAACAAGGTGAAAACCTCTGAAGGCTCGCGATATCACACCAATTCGCGTAGAGACATAATAAACAAGCCGATTTCGTGATATGTCGCAAATACGGACGTACATCACAAATAAGGTGGAATTTCGCGTTTAGTCGTGAGGACAAATTCAGTGCATTTTGATCAAACAATATTAAACACACATTTAAAACACCTTTGATGCACATATAAACACATTTCGCATTTTCGCGATACACCATAAAATCGTGTCTCTACTAATTACTCTTTTAGGAGACACTTGTCTTTGGAATATTCATGAAAGGCCAACCCTCCAGTTCTTATTTCATAATTTGAACGCCTAAAAACAAAACCACACTCCGAAATAATAAAGAAGATAATCGCGAACGAACGATACATACAATTCAGTCACTTCCCGTAAACATTTATTATGTGACACTTCTATTCTCTACTCTCTCAACCCTCCTCAGTAAAAGTCATTTATTTCAGCTCTCCTCAGATAAACGGTATCTGCGAGATAATTCACGCGCGCACTTTGCTCACGCTACGGATTAGACCTAAATCTCGCCATCCCCCGTGGGCTGCGGAATTATCTAAAAAAAAAAAAGACAGTTACACTTACGCCAGAAAATCGTGATTCGTGCTTTAAGATTCTTTTTTCAGCCATTCAGTATGCAAAGTTCTAAAATATACGGGAATTTGTTGGATTTTCGTACGGGAATTTGCAAAAAAAAGGTCATTGCTCGACACCCTGGAAATGGTGTTCCATCAATCAACATTACTGCTAACAAATCGTTAACCTATCCGTTATTTTAACATCCCATTCTTGCTCAATTAGGAGTTTAACATAGTGTTAAAAATGGTTGCAAGCAAAGACAGTATGCGGTTCGTGCTCAGTTATTGTATTTTTTTACTATTTGAATAATGCTACATGTCTAATGACATGTTGCAACTGTCTGAAAAGAAATTTCTGGAGGTTGTTCAAATGTGTTGTGCAAAAAAATACAATAAGGACTTTACATTACAACCGGCCACTTAAATGATATGCATTAGGTCTTAACCTACAAATTAGCCTACATGTAATGAAATTAGTAATTATAGCCTATTCAGACAGCAACATCAATACGTAATGGTCAATAATGTAGTTTTATAGAGCACAAACAGTTATTGTATTAATATATTATGAAATTATGAGTAAAACTAGTGGACACGACAGCCATTTAATTTGTATCCAAATTAGTAGAAGCTTTCAGTTGATCAGCATGTGTGTTGATTTTTAGTTTTCATTTCCACATAGTTTAGAGAAACAGTGTCACGATGCAATTTAAATATAAACGCACATACAATTTTTGATCCTTAAATAGCCTACAAGTTGACTATAAATATTTTTTAATTTTTTAATAGGCACCTGATTATTAGAAAAAGTGAGCTTCACAGATTTGAAGCAGCAATGGGGCAAGTTAAAAAGAAAAGACAACCACATGTAGGCCTACGATAAAGCGACCCCAAAGTAATTTTTGCCACTTGGGAAGAACAGCTGTCAAAACGGCCCTGTTAAAAGTTGCCTAGTTTGTAGTGCAGGGGTGAATGTAGGGTACTGGTAATTTTAAGAAATTCATTACCGGTAGTATTTATTAATAAATAATTCTCCCTTGTAATATGGCAGCCGTATACAATTATATACAGTACTTCGAAATCGGCTTTGCGTCGCAAAGTAGGCCTAATCTACTTCATTCCGTCCGAAAATCTTTCTTTTCGTGGAAGTAAAGCATTGATATGGCAATTGTTGAATTTGAAGAGCACAGCGGAACTGAGCAATTATATTACTCCTCTCATAGCCTCAATTATTATAAAAATTACGCCCAAGGTTGCAGGTTCGAAACCTGGCGCAGTCAGCTGGCATTTGAGGTTGCGCAAATGCGAGGGAGCCGTGTCCGTACATTTACTGGCACGTTAAAGATCCCCTTCGGGGCAAAATTCCTGCACCCCGGCGTCTCTAAAAGCCAGCGTAGTTAAAAGGGACGTAAAACCAATAACATTATTATTATTATTATAAAAATTACTGAAAATACGAGAAACGAGCACACCCATCTACTCTAATCAGTAATCACATGTTATAGCATCTGTTTGATTGTTTCCATCGCCCTTACGCTAGTTCCAGATAACGGCAGCACAGTCGCTTGAGTTCTCGAATAGCAAACAAATGAATACAAGTTGACTAGACACCATTCAGAAGACTGAAAAACCATCCATGCCGTTCACTGCTTCCTTGATCCTTACAGCAAGTGACATTTAACGCATCGTTTGTTAACAAACTTGTTAAAACGTTCTGTGGAACACTTAATCTATAACAGAATGTTAAAATTATAACGATTTGTCAACTAAAGTTTTGTTAGCCAAATTTAACGCAAGGTTGATGGAACCGGCCCTGTGTCAGTCAACTGAGACTGTTTTCCACGGTGCACTAATCAGTATCACCTGATCTCTCCTAGTGAGTGAAGGCTTGTTTATGTTTTGTGAATAATGGCTAGGAGTAGTAACAAACGGAAAATTGCCGACAAGTACAGAGTGTTTCAAGAAGAATGGACTGACCTGTACTGTTTCGTACATTTAAAAAATAAATTAGTTTGTTTCATTTGTAATGAATCAGTCTCCGTTATGAAAGAGTACAATGTAAAGCAGCATTGCGACGCCAAGCACGCCTCCAAGATGGACTCAATCCAAGGACAATTCCGAATAGATCAGAAAATCTAACCTAAAAGCCAATTTTGACAGATCAGTGAAAGAGAAACAGTGTCAGATTTCTCATTGAATTAAAAAAAATACAATTTTGGTATATTTAATTTAGTTTTGTGATTTGTAACATATTTTAATATTCATTTCACTGTAACTTAATTTTGAAACTAAATAAAAACTTATTTAAAAAACTATTTTTTTATCATCCAACTTCGAAGAAAATGTACTGTATATAGGCTATAAGGTTAATGCGGCCCTCAAGCCCTTCATTAAAATAAGGTTGAAGACCACTGCTCTAGGGTAACACTGAAATGTCACGTGGTTATGATGGCTTTACTATAAATGACTATACATGCTTTTGTGGATCCTCTCAAACTGTTAAGTTACTACAATGTAATATAAGTAATGTTCGTACTTGTTAAAACTATAACCCTAATATGCTAGGCAAAATAGGGTTACTTCTATGTATTGGAAACTCTATAATAATACCTTAGTCTGTAATTAGTGGCAGGTTTACAATAATTTTGAGTGCTTCTTTGTTTCAGGATTCTGAGGATACTAGCTTAGCACCAAGTGAAGTCAATGGCCAGTTAGACTTCACCAACTCTCCCTCTGTTCCCGAAGGAGGCTTCAGGTTTTAAGAGTTTTCAATTGTATTGTAAATCAAGCCAGTGATTCTTGAAGACTGCCAAGACTTTTTAGAGAAACTCGTTCTGCTGTAAGAGAAATGCATTTTAGTGATTATATTTTTCCTACAAGTCTGTTACTCGAAATATTTTATATGCTGTATATTGTAATGAATTTCACATAGTTTCTACTCTTCACACGTTAAAGGTTTTTGAAGGTGGAGTAGTGTCACTTTTATCTGTATATGTGAGTTTTGGGTGGTCAGAACAACTTCCATTGCTCTATCCTATTTTTGTATAATTTTTCTAAGTTCTTACTGATAATTGATTAGTTCTAAGATTGTATGTATAATAAATTTGACTTTTGCATATATTTCAATTTAAAAGATGTTCCTTCTTGGTCCCAATATTGGAGTTGGATTCTTTATTCTTGTCATACTCGCTGAGACTAGCCACAAAGCTATATTGAAGTTTTGGGGGCGGAAATAAATATGGACTTCTTGTTGGTGTTCTTTGCTACTTTTGTTGGTTCAGAATAATCTCTGTTGAGAGATATTATCCTAAGTTTTAACGTGACTCAACGGCAGGCGATTGCTTCTACTTCCGTCTGTCAGTGTCAGCCCATTGAAGCCTTACCTATTTGAACCAAAGTGTACATTATTTTGACTAGAAAATAAACCACGGGTATTACCTTTTCACGAATTGATTGCCGGCGCTAGAGATGGGAACTATTCTGTTTACTTGTCACAAGTCAGCCTCCTTCGTAGACAGGTACAGTTGCGGGAGTAGGATATTACTCAGATCCAGTACCCTGGTCATCGTGTAACAACTGTCCGTGGTGACATGAGCTCCTGAGACTCTTATCTGACGCAATGCTGCTTGACTTATGTGCGGAACTCATTCTGTCATCACTGTGTCCTCCGCTGTACCGCGCGGGGCTTCTGCTAGAGTAATCACCAAACACTGGCGCACGCATGCTCAGCGGCAATCAAATGATTAAATGGGTAATATCAGCTATTTCAGGATGACAGGGATACAGACTGGTTTTCAATGCAAAGTGATGCCCACTGCTACAAAAAAATTCTGCTGCAAAGACAGTGAAATCAAACACAGACTTCGGTTGGTTCCTCAGTTTAGGGGCTACGACAACACTGTCTTGCAGCCCCTTGTACTTCGGGTGTGTGTAGAATGTCGGATAGTCAGTGTAAATTGTGATGGCTGTATTAGTGTGTGTTATCTGTAAATCACGTAAGGACTGCAGACTATCCATTTCAAGTAGTTCCTACCTTTGCTACCAAATACTACCATCGACACCTATCTGTGAACTTGGCGATTAGATGCAACCGGCACCTGGTGGTGAACGTTGGAAACTTAATAAAGCATTAATTAAATCTAACCTACAAATTTATCTTCACACAGTTGTAGTTGGCGGAAGGTTCTTCTACATGCCATAAATCCAAATTAGCAGAATACTGGTCTCATCATCATCTTGTACAGTTTCCAGTCCCAGGCTGGGTCTGTTTGGAACATAAGCCTCGCCACTTATTTCTTTCTTCCCACCATCTCTCCGCTGTCACTCTGGTCCAGTCCTCGCCTCTCTTCTTGACACATTCCTCCACTCCTTTCAGCCATCGATCTCTTGGTCTTCCCCTTGGTCGTTTCTTCTGCATCTCATGTATCCTCTTGGGAATCTTCTTCTCATCCATTCTCTTTAAGTGTCCATACCACCTCAGTCTTGATGTCTCAATCCTACCTTGCAAGGGCTCCTCTTTCACCATTTCCCTGACATTTTCATTCCTCACCCTGTCTCTTCTTGTTACTCCGATCCTACTTCGCAGGAACTTCATTTCACCTGCCTGTCTTCTGCTTGTCTCTTTTCTTCATTGTCCAAGTTTCTGAAGCATAGGTCAGTATTGGGATATAGTAGCTTCTGTATAACACTTCCTTGCTTTTTTGTGGGACATCTTTATTCCACACTAAGCTCCTAATGCTTCTCAGAAATGCTTCTGCCTGTCTGCCACGTTCTGTAATCTCTTTGTCATTTCTCCCATTTTCCTCCACTATACTTCCCAAGTACTTGAGACTTTCCACCTTCTTCAGCTGTCCACCTCCAAGTGTTATCCCACTCATTGGTCTGTCCTTTTTCCTGGTCGTTAACAGGATCTCACATTTACTGATGTTGAACTTCCATCCGTACTGCCCCACTGTTTCTTCCCAAGCCTTCAGTTGCTCCTGGATTTCCTCCTCCTTGTTTCCCCAGACCATGAGATCATCTGCAAACAACATTGCCTTCATCTTATCTTCTCCTATCTTTCCTGCTATCCGTGTCATTACCTCGTCCATAACCACAATAAAGAGAAGGGGTGACAGCGCACTACCCTGTTTCAGGCCACTCATTTGTCTGAACCAGTCTGTTCTTTCCCCTCCAACTTTCACACAACTCACACTTCCACAATACATCTCCTTCACTCTGCCTACAGTCTTTTTCCACTCCCGTTTTCCATTGCTTTCCAAACCTTCTCCCTACACACACTATCATAGGCCTTTTCGATGTCCAGGAAGGCCAACAACAGATCCTCTCCAAATTCGTAGTGGTGTTCCTGGAGCTGTCTCACTGAAAATATGAGATCCACTGTTGATCTCCCAGGTCTGAATCCATACTGTTCCTCTCTCAATTTTCTCTCCACTTTGGCTCGTATTCTACTTTCTAATATCTTTTCATATATCTTGGCACAGTGAGATATGAGTGTGACTCCCCTGTAATTACTACACTCCTTTCTGCTTCCTTTCTTAAATTTTGGGACAATTAATCCTTTCTTCCAATCTTCTGGGGTCTTTTTCTCCTTCCATACCACCCTCATCACACGGTACAGGCACTGTTTCCCAACCTCCCCTGCTGCCTTCACCATTTCAACACTCACTTCATCCACACCTGGTGCCCTTCCGCCTTTCATCTTGTCTATAGCCATTTCCAGTTCTCTCCAAGTCAGGTCCTTTTCCATTCCTGTGTTGTCTTCTCCATCTTCCAATACGTTGTCTTCCTCCCTATGACCATTTGGATTCAGCAAATCCTCAAAGTACTCTTTCCACACTGTCTTGATTGTCTCTTTGTTGTGTACCTCAGTTCCGTTTTTGTCCATCATTACCACATCCTCTCGCAGACCTCTTCTCTACTTTTGACCATCCCATAAAGTACTTTCTTATTTCCTCTGCTGTCTTCCTCCATCATCTCTGTCCACTTTACCATCCACTTCTTCCTCTCCTCTGCGACAATCTTGTTTGCTTCTTTCTTCTTTATCTTATAATCTTTCCTTGCCAGATCAGTTCTTTCCTGGAACCACACTCTGAAAGCCTTGTTCTTCCTTCCCACAGCTTCTTTTACTCTCTCATTCCACCATGGTGTCTCTTTACACCGCTTTCTGTTGCTTGTTCTTCCACATACTGCCACTGCAGCTTCCACCATTGTGTTTTTTAATTGCTTCCATTCTTCTTCCCCTGTTTTAGGATTGTCTGTTGGCATCTTTTCCCTTATTATCTTCTGGAATTCTTCCTTGACTTCATTTTCCTTGAGTTTCCATACTTTGATTCTCCTTTCCTGGTACTCTGTCCTCTTGCTATCCTTAACAACTCCCAGGTTCATCACAAGTATTCTTTGGTCGCTATCTAAGGCCTCTGATGGTATTACCTTTATATCTCTGACACTTCTCTTCATTTCCCAGTCATAGAGCATGTAATCTACCAAAGATTTCTTTGTTAAATCACTGCTGTACCACGTTACCTTGTGGCTTTCTTTCTTCCAGAACCAGGAGTTGCCTACCACTAAACAGTTTCTCTTGCAAAAATCCAGCAACTTTCTCCCTTCTTCATTCCTGTTACCCCATCCTTCTGCTCCCAATACATTTTCATATCCTTGCCTTTCACTTCCTACATGTGCATTCAAATCTCCCATGACAATGATGCTCTGACCATTCAACTGCTGTTGTAGCTCCTCCTCAAAGTCTTCCTTCTCTTGAGCTGTACATCCAACTTGAGGGGCATATACCTGGGCTATCTCCAGGCTTCTTCCCTTGACAGTTACTCTGATCTTCATGATCCTGTCACTTATTCCCTTCACCTCTTCCTTCATTCCATCTCTCACAACTACTCCTACTCCGCTGCTCCTTCCTTCATTGTTCCCATTCCAGTACAACCGGTACCCTTTCCTCAGTTCTCTGCGACCTTCTCCTTTCCATCTTGTTTCTGCCAAGCCCAGTACATCCAGTTTTCTTCTCTCCATCACATCTACAATCTCCTCCACTTTTCCTGTCAGTGTCTGTATGTTTAATGTCCCAACTCGTAGTCCATTAGCATATCCGGGTCGTCGTCGTTTGCATCCGTCCTTTCCGAGGCCTGTTCCTGGTTTGAAAGCAAATGATATCCACTACTGGCTTGCTAGGCCTATCGTAGCTTCACCAGAGCCCCGTCAGCCGTCACTTTTCAGGGTTCCCATAGAGCCTTCACAGGTACCGTAGCGGTCCCGGGGCACACAAAGTTCCCACTGTACTTCACCCCTACAGGCAATCCCCTACTTCATGCCGTTGCCCGTCTCCCACCACGTGGATGAGGGGTTGGACTTGTGGGAGACAATACTGGTCTCACTGGATTTAAATTG
This sequence comes from Meconema thalassinum, assembly GCA_946902985.2. Classification (NCBI taxonomy): domain Eukaryota; kingdom Metazoa; phylum Arthropoda; class Insecta; order Orthoptera; family Tettigoniidae; genus Meconema; species Meconema thalassinum. The sequence continues at coordinate 172,284,922 of OX336396.1, forward strand.
ATCATACGTGTGTGTGTGTATGTATATACCTAGTACAGAGATTCTTTTGCTGGAGCGGGGCCAGCTACCAGGCGTGCTAGTCTTCCGCCAGCCAACCACTCGGACTGCAGTGCGCGCAAGTAAAAACCGTAACATAGTACTTTAATTAATGGTAAATTTACCAGCAAATCATGATTAAAGAACTTACCTTTTCCCCAAAGATGCTGAAAATGTTCTCCACCAGCTGACAGTCAGGCGTTGTATCGTGGAAATAAATTAGCGTTTACACGTCGTAATTCTCCTTCCGTAATGAGATCTGCTGCCGTATATTGTTCTCCAGCTCCTGTAGGTTACGAGGATTAGACCGATACTTTGTCTTTTAAGCTACCCCACAAATAAAAATCACACGGAGTTAAATGCGGCCTTCGAGACGGCCACAATCCAGCATTAATCACCCTGTCATCAAACACAGCACTTATTGCGTCCAATGAATTGTGCGGAGTTAAATAGTCTTGCTGGAGATTTAGGTGTCCACCTCAAAATTTTAAATTCAATTCCAAATTTGTAATCTTTAATCTGTGTTAAGAGGGGCAGATGACCTCGTAGTTCCGCCCCTTAAAACAATAACTAACTTGCTGGAAATAACTTACAATCTTCCCCTGTCTGTTAACTGGACAAAGAAGTTATTCTAAATATCCTGTACGTATCGAGCAGAATTAATAGTTCCACGGAAAAAAATTGGGCCTATAATTCTTTTTGCAGTTACTGAGCACCACACACCGATTTTTGGGTCATGCAGGGGGTTTTGCTGGATCAGTCTTGGGTTCTCAGGTGACCAGTATCGATTGTTTTGTGAATTCCCACGTCCATGTAAATAAAACCACGGCTCGGTACTTAAAAAAAACTAACTGGATCTAAAATTCCGTCTTGCACGGACTGAAAAAAAAAAAACAACTACAGTAGTTGGTTCTTGACATCAGGGTCGATAACTGTACTTAATTAGTTGTGGCCCTCTGAGCCGTTGAATATGACACGCCGGCTTGTTGAGAAAGTTTTCGCAAAGATTTTCTCTGTGACCGTAATAATTGAGCAGTAATGTCCTCTAATTTCCCTTCTGTAAATACGTGACGTCTTCGTTGAATTTTAAACTGACCCCGTGGACTTGAACTTCATCACAACCTATCGAACTGCGGTCTCCAAAGGCACCTCAACACCATGAAATTCCTATTGAAATGTTCTGCGAGTAACACTAACAGACTCGTTCTTAATAAAAGTACAATAAATGAAAATTCTTGGTGAACCTCGCAGCCATAAAAACTAACCATTCCCAACTGTTCGTAGCTGTTGCAGCAAGCACGCACACCTACTGGTCTGTATCTGTCGTCGCTTGTACTAAAGGGGGGAGGTACACCTTCACTAGTGTAAAAATCACTGATTTAAAATATTGTCCCTCGATACCCCTTCACTTTATTGAAATGGAATTTTGCACACTCGTAGTACTGTCCTTCAGTATTCCATTTAAATAGTTGCAATTATCTGTCCCTGGTTAATAAAAATTAATTTTCAAAATTTTGGAAAAGTTTATACATTCATCATGATTTTACAATGTTCATTATGCTTGTGTTAAAACAAAGTGAACTAACATCTTTTGCTTATCTTTTGAAATAATAATTTTTTTTTAAGTAAAGATTTTTTGGGAATTTTTGTGGGGTGTGATCACTCATAAATTACAATAAACAAATGTTACAACAATGGTTCTAGTGAACATTGTTAAGATACAAAAGATACATAAGCATACAAAATTTCATCAAAATATCTAAAAAAATGTTCGATTATGAAGGAAAACAAAATTTTGGGAAATGAAGGTTCAACTTACCAAAGGTAGGAAGGGGCATCAAAATTCTCCTGCTGCATAAACAATCCCCTCTTGTCAACATTGTCGTCCTTCCCCCCTCTAAACCTAAGCCGTTTCCTGCATTTTCTTGCCTCTTGTTGATTCTAGTGCCCTTTTATTTGCAGAAAGCACTCGCTTATTGTCCTCTTCATGTACCATCTGTGTACAGTAATCCCCAAACCCTAGTTCCAATTTTTCCATTACCTTTAACCTTGCCTTCATACCACCATTAAATGTTATTAAAGCATCATTAGTAGCTATTTGTACAGTTTTTCTACCTACAAAACCAGTTTTTGGGGAAATTTTCCAGATTTTTTTAGTTCAAAGACTCATTATTCTGCGAGTAGCCACCTACACACCTTTTCAATAAATGTTGCAACGAGATTTTTGAAAACAGGCTTTATTTCTTCCATGATGGCTGGAGGTAGATTATTATTGTTGGTAGCACTTCTCAGTCCCTTCAGCAACTGCTCGTTGGAATGGGCACCATGAGTCATGGCCCTTTGGACAAAAGTAGTGAGTTGGGTTCTCATCTGTGCAACATTTGTGATACCAAATTGCAGTTCTCATTCAATCTACAGATGCCCTTATAGCATTACCGTAATACACTGTAAGGGTATTAATTACTGCATCAGTCAGCCTGTTCTTACCTCCTAGTGATTTCCCATCACTCAACTTCTTCCCTCTCGTGCTTTTGAGCTTCCTCAACTGATTCGCTTTTGGACATGACAAACACATTCTTTCTTTAAACTTTTAGTGTCTCCATCACAAGTATAGTTGATGTAGCGTAGCTTATATTTCTCAACACTCCGACCAAAAATAGTTATCATACCTTCCATTTCCATACTGCCTGAACTACCTTTGTGGTTAATATTACATACTTTCCTGCTTCTCTACCCATTCTGCATATTCTACGGTGTCTCTATGTCCAATACCTTCCCTGATTTTACACAAATAACAGTACTCGCTCCATGTTGGGAACTGGTAAGCCAAGTGCCATCACAACTTACTGATATGTCTCTACTGTTAGTAAGACTTGCTTCTTCTTCAGCTGCTGCCCTTGTGGATTCATTAGCTACTTGTGTAGTAGCAGTCAAAATTCTGTAATTTATTTTACTGAAAGTACTTTTCTTAACTGGTGGTGCCAAGTTCATAAGACCACAAAATACTTTCAGTGCAGCTAAACCCTGACCTATGCACCTCCTAGCATACACTACCCTTCTGTTTATAGAATAAACATTGGCATTCTTCCCAATTTTGTTAGTTATTGAAAGATCCAATTTCGTTGCACTTTTCACAGACTGGAATTTTACAACCTAGGCCTATACCACTATTTACACTAAAATGTACACTGGCCCCACAAACACAACGTAGGCACTTCTGTAATTCACGGAACATAATATTAACATCGTTATTGGTGTTTGTTACACTGTCACATTCACTTCCAAATTTCTTGGCAGAAGCACTTTCTGGGTTAGGGGAGATGTGTGGCCTAGAAGTCAGGTTTAATCTCGCTACAAACCTATTCCCACTAAATTTTTGCTTCTTTGTTTTATAAGTCTGTTTCTGATTGCCCATTTCATATTTGTAGTTGATGAATTGGAGAAGAATTACTACTGGCACAAATTTTCACAACGAATATACACGCGAGGTTCACCTTTGAATTTTCCCAGCAAAATCAAGGAATATGAGCAAAATATAAACAAAACAAAAGCTTTACCATCACTTCCTGTTCCTATAATATGGTGTCCACAGGCAGGAAAAGTCAGCAATTAAATTTTTGGTCAGGAGAAAGTATGAAAACATGGCGTGAGTCAGGAAAAAATGGCAAAGTATTAGAAAGTCAGGAATTTTATATTAAACATACACTATTTTGTGTTTTACAACCATATTTTGATGTTACTAGTTCAACTAATCTCTGAAGATAAAAAGCAATAACTCACTGGACATTATGGTAAGTTTCCATTTTTGCAGTTCATCATAGTAAAAACCTCGTTTACCTATCTTTTGTACGCTTTTTTTAGCGTTGGCGTAGGGATGTGGCGACCCCATTGCCCAGCACATTGCACTTGAGGCTATTTTGTATTTTAAATGAATAAGGAGGCGAGCGTTGGGCAGCTATGGGAAAGGTGGAGGCTGCAAATAAAATAAATATATATCTGCTCAATAAACCTCTGTTACAATGACTTCACGAGTCGGAAATTTTGTTGAAAAAATTGACATTGAAAATTCTGTGGACACCATGTATGTCAGAGATTCTATATGCCAACTAAGTAGAAACAGAGCGAGAAATTGGAGCAGCAACAAATTATTTGCAATAACTGGTTGATAGAACAAGTGGGTGTGGTCACAGACAGTTTAAAAGGACAAGCTACATGACGCGCGTAAACGTTACGGGACATATCTCTGGTACCGTAAGAGATAATTATGAAATTCCTTCATGTTAAAGAGAAAAGATTATTCTGAAAGGAAAAAAATAAATTTAAAAATGACATTTTTTGACCTGTAAATGTGTACCTCCCCATCGTTCTTAATAAAAGTACAATAAATGAAAATTCTTTGGTGTGGTGAACCTCGCAGTCATACTTGTGTATGGCTAGATAAAAACTAACCATTCCCAACTGTTCGTAGCTGTTGCAGCAAGCACCCACACCTACTGTATCTGTCGTTGCCTGTACTTGAGAGATTGGCTTGCCACTCCAAGCAGCAGGACTAATTGGGTGGGCTCAAACGAAATGCAGTAAATAGAAATAGCCTAGTTTATCAGCTGACGAATGACAATAGCCAACATTCCTCAACACTTGAATTTTAAATCTTTGGAAGTTACATTATGTAGCTACTCCAATACTACCCTGTGTGTTTACTGTAATTAATCGAAGCACGGACCTAAGCCCGTTTTATGTTAAATTGTGGTAAAATTTATAACCCAAAAAGTGTAAAAATCCCTTGTAATCTATACTCTTCTTCTTCTTCTTCGGCTTTTTCCCAATTAATTGGGGTCGCCGGAGCCAACCAGGCTCATTTTGGTTTTGGCCGGGGATTTAAGGCCGGATGCCCTTCCTGACGCCACGTGATTTTTCAGGTGAAAATTCCACCCCGCTGTCACCGGGATTCGAACCCCGGCCGTCTGGGTGAAAGACGAGCAGCTAAGCCACTGCGCCATCACGCTCCCCCCTTGTAATCTATACTCTGATTTACCAATATTGAACGGTGACAGCTGTCAAAGCTAGCATGTGGGGAAATGCTGCGTTGCCACTGAGGCAGATTTTCGAGGATTTCTGTATTGTTTTAGTCCTGTGTGGTAACAAAATGAATCCACGCTATTAATATTGGCAAATAACGGCACTTCCGCCTTTTCCCGAGCGGTTATGGTAGTAGGAAGCAATCCAAAATTTGCTTTTACGTAAGCAAGTTTCCCTGAGATTTCACTATCTGCCAGAAGTTTTTGCGCTGCTTTGATTGATGCGACATCCACGATTTGTTTCACCACTAGTAAGTTCTCGCTATAATACCTGCAGGCTTCAATCCAGGTTCCCCATATTGTCAAAACTGGAGAAGGAGGAAGTGGAATGTCTGGAGCTTCTAAGTTGAAACTCGAGAGGGTGCCTTCAAGAATACCTTTTTCACACATATCAATTGGTCAACTTCTGGAAAATGACCGCGAAGCTCCTCCGTGACTCGGTGTAACGCCTGGGCCAAACCAGTTAAATGCACCATTTTTAGAGTAGAGTGCACGAAGCGAATTAGCAGCCTTGACCCTGTAGGGGCTGCATCCATTACTAAAAGCAACACATTGTCATGCCGAATGCCATCAGGCCACAACAATGCCAACGATTTATCAAGAACTTTGCTGATTGTTGAGTAGTTCACTTTTTGTAAATGCTCACAATAGAGTAGAAAGTGTTCCCCAGGAACATCCTCGTGCAGTGTTCCTTCCACCACGTTAGCTACATATCGTCCTGAAGAATGTCGTCTCGTCCACCGATACCCATATTTTTTTTATTTCCAACTTTCTTCCTGATTTCTTCCAAAGTTTTTTTCATAGCATCGTCTAACATACAGTAGATTTTCCTTAACGTAGAAGAATCCGGTATGGATTAGCCCGTGTGCTTCTCTAAGAAATTGTGCAGTTTAGGATTGTTTAACTTACTCGGGGCCGGTTCTACCACAAAGAGGCCAATAACTTGCCCATCGGAATAAGTAAGAATTTCCGTTCGACCATCAACGGGTAGCGCTATCGGGGGTATAAGCATCATTACCAGCCAGATTTGAGCCGTGCTAAGGGTTTCCTTGCATCATCTATGCTGTACATGACCTCTTCATAAATTACTAATAATAAAATTAGAATCATTTGGTGATTTTGTTGTCACATAATGATATAATTACAATCATTTATTAATTATAAGGGATGTAGCAGTTACTGAGCATATTTTATTTTAAGGTAATGGAAGAGATAATTGACGCCCTGGAAATGTATAACTTTGTTGTCTACGAAGAAGATGCAGTCACACGTCCAAAGCGGAACAGAGATCGGCTGGAGCATTATGAAATTTGGTCGAATGAGGGGTTCTTTGTCCGGTTCAGGTTACAAAAGCAAACAGTTTTGTATTTTGTTGCGGTTGATTGGACATGAAATACGACCGCCTAGTGATTACCGTACGGTACCATCACATATTTCAAAAAAATATCTCAATTACATGTTTAGGAATACTGTATGTAGCACTCATATAATTTAATAAATTCGCACAAGTGTGCATGAGAAATACAGAGTGAACAGGACATTATTCAGGTTCTGTAGGCCTGCTATACATTGTCACTGACTTGGTGTTTTGCTTATACAGCATAAGACCTGATATTTGGGGCATTGCATTTTACAGTTTTCTACATCACTAAAGCCATGGCAAACAGAACTACGATCTTAGGCTTGTGGTGACGCGTTAAACGGTCAATGGTTTTCATCATAAAATATGTGTGACAAAATCATTCCATCCGCCAAACGAAATGTGTAAATGCGAACTTTACAACAAGACCTATCCAAGATACAGTCTATAGTTTTGCAAAAAAGAGTGAAATCTCTCGTAGAATACAGCAAAGAGAACTATCTAATTACGCTCAAATGTGCGCATTCCATATCATTCATTTTACAAAATTTACAAACAAACTTGTCGCGTGGAATGTGATAATTTGATTTGTCATACATTTTATGATTGAACCTATGCACTGCAAGCCTTGTCACAACATGTCTGTGGCTCATATAGGCCTAAGCCTGTATTCAGATTGCAAAGCAGCCTATTGCTGGAAACCTATTTCACAGGCAATTCCTCCTTGAAAGGCACCGCATGCTTGTCTAGTTTTCGATTATTGAGGTTAGGTATGGTTAATCAGTTGCATTCCTCCAAGAACTGAATGACATGCTAGGTTTAAGGTCTGCGCACACCGGCGCGGGAATGTCGCGAACATTTGCGCACTTGGCGGGATATGCATCCACTCAGACAGCTGCGTCACAATCCCGCACAGATGGCGGGATTGCTGCGTTACTGCAGGAGTACGCAGCTTGCTGCGTTGTCCCGCATCCATTTAGCAATGGCGACGGAACTGTTAATAGAGTGTCAGGAAATATCCTGCCTTATATCAATAACATGAGTAATGAAGATTAAGAAATATAAGGAATGAAGATAAGCTCAGGGACGAAGTAGGAAAGGAACTGAAAGTACCTAGTTAGCATCAATTTAAATAACATCACTCTTTGTTTCTGTGTTCAATTGTCACGTGGTGATTAACCTAAAGAAAACCGAACTGAACTACCCTAAAACTAAATATAAACTACACTATCGCATCGTATCGCAGGTAGCTTGGCAAACCTCTCTCACGATAGCTCCAACAGTTGTGAATCCAACACGAAAACTGAGGCCAATTGTCGAGAAAGAATCCCCAGTAGCCAAAAATCTAATAGCGAGGCGAGATAGCTTCCCGATAATTGGTATATATTTTCCTTATGTTGCACTTCATCCGACGAATTCATTTCGGAACTGTTTCCCGCGCTGGCCAGAATACAAAGACGATTTCGCAGCGACTGCGGGTATCGTGTCAATCCCGCTCTCGTTCCGGTTCCCGCATCCCGCGCCGGTGTGCGTAGACCTTTATACTACCCAGAAGTGTCGCGAGAGGTTTTGGTACTATATCTTGTTGTTATAACCAAAGTGCACGTGCTATCAACAAACAACGGACAAAAGCGAAACAAAAAGAAACTTAACGCATCTAACGATAGGTGGCTCACTCATCGATTACTCAAATTTAACAAAAATCAGGCTGGCCAGCATCTGTCTTTTGCTATAAGGTTCTGCGCAGCTGCCCGGAACTTGCACGGAAGTGGTAGAACGCTGCCCAAGTTGCACAGAGGGTTACACCGGCAGATAGTTTATCACCCGGGTTGCTGCCCGCAACTTTTACCTGGATGTGGTAGAACCGGCCCTCAATGGGATATCGGCACAAAGAAACACTCTACACAGTTCTTCAAAGAATGGTGAAAAGAGGGGCAGATGACCTCTTAGTTCTGCCCCTTAAAACAATTACTAACAAATGGTGAAAAGGATGAATGGGTTTCTCCAAGAAGCTTCTTCATCCTAAAGTCGTTGCAGACCACGTTTGTGTTTCTCACGTGATACATGTCGTTTCACCGTAAACCTTTTTACAGCGGCCACTCTCACGTCACAAAGTTTGCAGTAAAGTATTGTCCCGTCAGTGGTGAAGACCCTTTCTCCATACTGCGAAACAAATTGTTTTAGTTTAACAGACACACTTTGCTTCACTTTAGGCATAGCGTCTAATAGAACAGCACTTCCGGCTCGAAGAAATACCACGAACTCGATGACTCATTGCTAGCTGTAGCCTTCTACCCACGCGAGAGGCAAATGTACTTCCTTGTATGGGCAAGTCCATTACACGCATACTTTTTGGAAAATATGTTCTGCTTGTATGAAATCAAACAAAATATACAACACAGAAATTTAGTAGAATACAGAATTAGAAAAGCTAAACATAAAAAATTATCCTTCTTTCTTGAAAATAGTATAAAAATGACCTAAAATTTCCCCCAAAAATGGCAAAAAAAATGCAAAAGAATTACCTAACAAACAGACTTCATTGAACTTATTCTTTCATGAAACATATATATATATATATATATATATATTTGAGCAGCTTGTCAGTCTCACCATAAAAATAATGCAAAATCATCAGAATCCCAGCCCTACTCATAAGATTCCAAGAGGCTTGCCGAAGACACCAAATAATGTGCTCTCTGCTGTGCCTGCATACATTGCAACACTGCTCGCTGTTGCCATAGAGACCGTTACCACCCTTCACCTCACCATTCAAGCGGATGACAGCTTTCACCGTTCATCTTTCACAACTCAAGGGAATTACAAAGTGTTTGCAATGTTTATAGAAATATCAGTTGCTTATAGAACCATTTGTCTGGATTGTTCAATATGTTCTTCTAATGCTACCTGGCGTTTCGTAGCCTATCACCCATTTATGTACTGGGTCAATTCACAGGCTCCTTGAGGAAAGATAACATCCTGAATAGGGAAAGCATTTTCCTAAACCAAAATGCTTTATTAAGTACCGTAATTGATAATTTTATAGTAGCTTTTTTTTTTTTTTTTTTTTCCTGGATGTGATTAATCAAATTTTCGGTAGACCTTGGTTACAAGTACATTCTGGCAATGATAGTTGAGACATTGGACAGCGCCTGGGAATAAATTTTAAGATATGTTGGAAATCCGTGTTGAGCCGTTATACCTGGTCTTCAGAGATCCGGGCACTGCAAACCACTCGTCCCCCCCCTCCCCCCCTTCTGGGGGTACCTAAAGATGGAAGAAAGGCAAGGAGGGTCCCCACAGGCTTTGCTATAGGGAGTACCATGCAGGAGCCCTAACCAGTAAAAAGAGCACACATGTTTAAAGGTTAAAATAATTTAACAAAAAAAATTGTTAAAATTTAATTATAAGGACTGCATTTACTGTTTTGCAAAATAATTAGCCCTAGCTAAACCCTATCAAATTTCTAGCAATCTCACTGAGGTACAAAAATGCTGAAGGCCACTAAGAGAAAAATTACATAGGATTGCTATATTAGCAAATAAAAAAAGTAACAGCTCAAACTAGGATAAATGAAGTTAAACGTGGTCGACCATAATTAAAATGAAAATTTATAGAATTATGGTAGATTACATTAATATACGCAAACAAACAAGTTTAACATGACCACAACACCAGCATGTCTGATACCCATCAGCCCATGAATGAAGACCCACAATGCTTTATAATAAAACATAACGACCACAAAACAGTTGAATACTTGTCACAGTCCGGATTTAAAAGAATGGATTACAGAAAAACAATATTACGTTAAATAAAACCCTCAGGGCCAGTTGTACGAACTTGGCTTATCCATCGGAATAGCTATACCTGGGCTAGCGTCTTCCTTGGTATAAATTGTGCTTTGAAAGTAGTTCATTTTCCGTATTGACAGATTCACTATATAACAAAGAAGAAACTGTTCCGCCTAGTCAATACATTTATTTACAACAAGTTGTAAACTTGCTATTATATGGATATGGTACATGTTTCGGGGCCTCTAGTACTGGTCCCTTCTTCAGCCATAAATTAAGTTGCAAAATCCAGCATAATTAAAGATATCATAATAAAAAATACATAAAATGATGAGTGAATGGATGAAATGAGGCGAAAAAGAACATATTACTCATGAGAAGTAATGTGAGTGCACATCAGTAAAAATTAACACCATTGGTATTGCTAGGTTCTTGAGAATACACTTATATAGCACTGTTCTAATGTTTGTGCATGTGGAAATCACTTCACTTGGGATTTATAGCCTGTTGTTTACAATGCTGTTGACTGAAACTTGCTGTTCAAGCTGGGGCTTCTGAGCTTATAGTCTTGCATTAGAGGGAAAACATCGAATGTCATGTAATGAAATAAATCATCATGATGAGACGTCAAAGTATGGAAAAAACATATTTTACTTAGACCAACTAAAACTTGGTATATCTCCAATGGTGGGTTGTACGACAAGATTTTATTCTGGGGCTCGCTATTCCATGTTCGTCGGAGAGACCAGCTAAGTTGGTAAAAAACGGAGCTAACTTTGTGGGCATATCTATACCAAATATGAACTTCTTTGGACACAGATGAATATCATATTGACCATTGCGATACGAATCATGAGGCCGTGAGAATAACGAATATAATACATGCATTGGTTAAGTCAGTAAATAATATTTTGCATTGTACCCTTGCGTACAATAAATACGTAATCATAGTCCGCTACCGTAGCTCATGGTTTTCGGGGCATGGTAAATTTCCCCCACTCTGGTTAGGATCCATCGATGCTAGACCTCCCCTTTCAGACAGAGCTAAGTGAACTTGACTGGGTAGATACAAATGGGACATCAAAAAATAGTTGGATAGAAACAGTTTGCCTAATAACAGTGATCTCTATTTATAAGGTTTGTATAGATTATTAATAATTAATAACAACCTTAGAAACAGGTAATAGAAACACTGTAGGCACCAGCCAACAACAATGAATAGTTTAAATTCTAAAAATGTATAAATTAACAAGCGATAATAAGTTAACAATTTTATGGTTGAAGATCGCTAGGTAGAATAATCCTAGCATAACTTACAAAATTAAGGCTGCTTGCAAATGCAGGCCCAAAGTTATAAGAGAATAACTTCATTGCTCAATACGAGCTTCAAAGATTGACTAGAAATAGAAATATGCATGGTTAGCATGTTTTGGTTTAAATGAAACAATATCGTCAATCATCATTAAGATCGACAAGCCTCTGGGGAGTACATCCCGCAAGTCGTTACAAGAATGCAAAACAAGAGAATTTGTTTAAATATAACAAGCATGCAAGAAAACAAAAAGTAATTGTTTTAACATACCATAGTTTACACTTGAGGGCAAGGTACTTGCGTCCACGCTAAACAAATAAGTTGGGTTAAGTTGAACAAAAAAGATACACTTGGAAATTTGGAGGTTAAATTTTGCACTTAACTTGCTTGGGCAGTTCTTGAGAAATTTCCATAACGGGAACACTTGTTGATCACTTTTGTTTCCTTCGAAATGTTGGAGACTGTTTAGCACTGAAGATAAATGTCACTTTTTTTTGTAGGTTAGGTAATGGGCATAGCACGGATGCTCTGGACCCAGTCGCAGCCCTAAAAAATACTGTTACACGTGAAGAGTATCCAATATTTGAACTATAAACTACTGGAAAATTGTGACAGTCATACAAGGACACAAATGGGTACTAATCTTTACACCAAGCGACGTATCTTAGTGACTTACTACTTGAACACAAACATGACATCGTCACACGTAAGGGTATGTAAATTAAAAAGTAAGGGAGCATTCATGCAGGAATCTAAGGAAGGCATGAATAAAAGAAGGAATAGGAGAATGAAGGAGCACAGAAATGTGGTGAGGGAGGGGGAAACCTAAAGAACGCAAAGTATGTAGAAATGGGGCTCGTTGAGTGTCAAATATAGGGCATTGAAAAATTAAATGATTAATAGTACCGATTGCCTGAGAACGGTCGCAGAGAGCCGAAGGACGAAGCTTACAGCGGGCCATATATACCGGAGTCAAAGCATGATGAAAACGTAAACGGATAATCGTAATAATATGCCGTCGAGTGTAGGATCCATTATGGCTGTTTCTATCTCCCAAAATTTTAATAATGGCACCCCGTCGTGTTCGTTAAGCCGCCATTTTTGTCACCGGCACGGCCTAGGGTAGGGGCTTAACGAACACGAGTGAATCAAAACTATATAAAATTTTTCCGAGCATGGTCGCCAATCAAAACATCCCCGATTGGCTGAGCACTTATTGGGTCCTTCCCGCCACACAGCCGCAATCAATTCCGCCATTAACCTCAATTTAACATAACCTATGTTACTTAAATTACAAATATTAATGTTGGTGAAGGGTGGGTGACTTGTGGATTAGATAAGCCATTTTTAGTGTTATCTTCTCTAGATTTGTGGGTGGCATTGTGGTTTTTTGGCAATCTCGTTATCTTGTAGTCATTAAGATAAATAGTTCTATTTCGGGGGCCTATCACTCATTTAGCGGTTTATCACAACCGTAGCCTACTATTGCGAATAGCTGTACTTTATTAAGATTTTTCTGCTCCTTCGCGAAATAGTGGCGTAGGATTGAGATTATTTTTGACTACCATTATGGGGTTTTAATAGTTTTTCATAGAGCATTTTTGTTGTCTTGTAGGTATGATTGATTTGACATGTACAGTTTTTTTTTTTTTCTGGTTTTGGGAATAATGCTTTAAGTGCAACCGTGTTGACCAACTGAAAGACATTAAATATTTCGTTTACTAAAGCAACGCTGAAATATGGGTTCCAACACAATATGGACTTGGAACTTATGTTCGCTTAACAAAATAATGATACATCAACAAGTCATCCTTGTAATCTCTGCAAATAATAAAAATATTTCCCATCCAATATAGGCCTATTCATGTTGAACGGTAGAAAGTTATCAACCTTTATTAAGGCAACACTGAAAAATGTTCATTTTGATCTAGCCTACTTACTCGGAGTCATCTGCATCAATGTCCCTAGATGTTCATTTTTTTTTAATTCTCCCTTTCCTATGTGCAAATAACACATGGATGTTCCCTATTTTTCTTAAGAATAGGGCATGTACCCCAACCCCTTAAATATGAAGTTGTCAGGATAAAAACATGTCCATAACCAACAGAAACTTGAGAACACTGAGATCAGGAGAATGTTGATCGACCATGGATGCAAGACCAGAAAGTCTTAAAGAGGAGTGTTTCATTTAGAGGCTTGGAACATCATGGTCAATACCCCTGTACTTGGGTGTGTGCTCAATCTGTTTGAAAACCCATTGACAGTTCACGAGTTAATCTGTGGCTGGAATCCACTCCGTCCTATGCTAAGCTGTGAGTACTGGGCACCATTAGTGTTCTGTGACTACTGTATCAATTTCTGAAAATTGTGTCATAGGCCTATGCATAGACAAGTCACTGAGAATGTTCTCTGAATGGTGAATACCAGTAGGCTAGCCTACTTCGCTGCCTCCTTCACTAGCATTTCCAGGCACCTGGTTAGTTGATGAAATAGAAAAATCACTTGAATGGTTCAAGTTGTCCTTGATTGTCCTAGTGGGACAGTGTACCCCATTTCAGATCTTAGTTCAGAATTAGTTTCCTTGACGGAGTTGGAGAAACAGTCACAATACCTATGGTACTACTAGACCTGGTACGGTACATGTAGCTGGAAGCAATGTGAGACCAACCACTAGGTAGCTTATGTCCCATTAGTTGGGAGTGTTTTAGGGAATGGGAGATTGGTTCAACATGTCAGCCTATGTTATTGTATATTTCATTAATGTATGGGATCTAAAAGTGTATCATAGGAATATTAAAGCAAGCCATAATATATCACCAGTTGGTCAATTGGATACAACAATTCAATGAAACATTCTGTTAATAATTAGGAAGTGTCGTAGGCAACCAGAGAAGCGACACAAGAAAAAACACCAGAGTCTTCCAGGCAGTTGTCATCAACTGTATTTCACATAGAGAAGAATGACTAAAATAGTTCCTCATGAAAAAATTAACTGGTCAATGGCTTGAAAGACAGTAGTAAGGACTTACATGCTGTCAGTAAAAGTGGAGTTAGGAAAGATGTCTGGAATATTTAAATCAGTAGCTGATAGCCAGGATTTTTAAAATTACCATAGGTAATTGCACCATAATATGATTAGTAGCCTATGTGCAAGATTTTAAATGGTAGGTTTTTTTGTGAACCAAGAAACAGCTCTTAACATGGATTATGTTCACGTTAGGCCTACAAGTTATAGGGAGGGAGGTTTATTCTACATACCTGTTGCACTTAAAATGAGCTTCTGATTAGAGCTCTGTGGGAATGTTTAAGTGGATTGATGATACAGGGTTTATCAAGCCACTTTCTATGCATCTTTTACAAACATTTTAGCATATCATAAGTTACTGTCATCATTGCTAATGCTGTAATCTGTCATGTTTATTTATGCAGCATGAGGAATTAGGAAACATTGGTAGGATTGGTATATTGAGTGGAGATATAGTAGGATAAAATGCAACTGTGTCATTGAAACCTAAGATGTATTTTTATTTCTCAACTTTATTTTCTGTAGACTCCAACACAGCCTACCACCAGGGGGAAAGAAAAAAAAATTGTTGGTGATGTTTAATGAGAGCAAATCTTGCAACACTGTGATTTAAGTGGTTGGTATCAAAAGCTGTATAGGAAAAATGGAAATGTGAAGTCACGCCCAAGTTTACGAAGCCTTGCCAGCCTCAGCTGAAATTATCTTTGATGCAAATAAAGCCTCAATAGTTCAAGCTTTAGGACGGCCTTTGACATGAGCACTATAATAGGCCTACATTTAGGATCGACATAGCCTGCAGTAGGTCGTATGCACCTGGGCATGTTTTCAATAAAACTCAGCCTGCAGGTTAATAAGGTAGTATATTACTATAAATCTATCTCAAGCAAATCCAAGAAGTTACCAGACTGAGAAACTACATAGGCCTATCAATATTTAAAAAAAAGGGTGGCGATGCAAATTGCACTTTTAATCCTTGCTTCATTAGTTAAACCATAATATTTGTACATAAATACAGCAAGGACCTTAAATTATATGCCTTAGGCATAACCTACAAATTACATGTCATATATTCAGACAGCAACATCAATACGCAATGGTCAATAATGTAGTTTTATAGTGCACAAAATGTTATTGTACTGAATGTACTTCGAAATGATGAATAAAACTGGTGGAAACGACAGCCAATTGATTTACATCCAAAGTAGTAGAAACTTTCAGTTGATCAGCCAGAGTGTTGATTCGTACTTTTATTTTCACAAATTTTGATGAACAGTGTCACGCTGCAATTTAAATATAAACGTACATACCATTCCTCATCAATAAGTGATTTGCACTTCATACTGTCATGAAATGGAATAGATTTCTAGAAATTTAATTGATGTAGAAATCTATTCCTCTCGCCGCCATGTTGGTGATAATTGTAAACAAGCCAGCGGGCAGCCAATGGCTGGTGATAATTGCCAGCCAATAACAAGCCAGGATAACGCGGATCATAATTTGCGTGTCACTCTCATTGCGTTTTAACTTGAGGTGAAGAATCAGCTGTTCGTTAACGCCACGGGGTGCCATTATTAAAATTTTGGGAGATAGAAACACATCCTATAAAACCAAGGGTGTCTAGGGATAGTAGGTTGAATTCTATAATATAACCTGGCTTTTGTGCGTGTATAATCCTGCCATTGGTGTAGCCAAACATTAAGTAATTGAGATTTGAGAATGGGGAGATAATCTGAGGCGGGGGTAGCCACATTCATCAATACAGCATGACCCAAAGCCGCATCCTTGGCCGCTTTATCCACTAAGTCATTCCCAGATAGGTTGGCATGGCCGGGTATCCAAGAAAACACTATCCGATAGCCCGAATGATATAGGTCATACGAGGGTATGCGGTAATTTAAAAGAGGCAAGATAAGATAGAGAGGGGATATAAAAAGCAGCACCCGTATTCGAAGGAGAGGGAAATTTTGATCCATCTGTATAAATTGTCGTATATTGTTGATGATTCAATGCAAGATTATATACAGTACATATTTGCGGGCAATCGTAGGGGTAAGCATAGAAGACATACGAGATACATGCGAGGAATGTCTCACAACATCAGGTTGAAACATTAATACCGAGAGCGGTGCATTATAACAAATGGGTTTTCGTGTTTGAAGAATTTGAGGACGAAAACCCGAAAGCTCTAGATAAGACAGGAGAATAGAGGGAGGTGCATAGCGTTTGAATAAACTTTTTTGATGATATTCGGAGAGAAGTTGTAGTTTGGGAAGAATGGGTGTTGTTAATAGTGCCATTTGTCGTAGGAGATATCGTGAAGAAAGATAACGTCTCCGAAGGTGAAGTGGTTGCTCTGCCGCCTCAACGAGAAGAGCTTGTGTGGGGGTGGAAGTAAGGGCCCCGAGAACAGTTCTGAGGGCGGAAAATTGTAGCTTATCCAATTCAATGAGGCGTGTTTTCGGTAGCAGTTCACTTTAGACCATCCTTTGTATAAATATTTTTAAAAACTGAAATTACCTGATTTAATAGTCTGGAGGATATCAGGAGAGGATTGAGTATTAGATGTTCACTGCTCCGCAGTCATTGACCCACCGTCCCACCCAAATAGCGACACGACTTATATAGTTGAAATCGAAGTTTTCACCACCATCTTTCTCACTGAGTCCGTATTGCCAACCCCACGCGTTTGGTACTATTTCGCACGTGATGTATGAAATCACTAAGTGAACTCAATTACAGTGTTTATTTATGTATTTATAATACCGACAGTACCACTGCTGGCTAACGCGCAGCATTAGGTCATGGGGCCAAGCTCTCTGCTGACTCGGTAGACGCGTGGGTTCGAGCCCCACCGTCGGCCGTCCTTGAAATGGTTTTCCGTGGTTTACCATTTTCAACACCAGGCAAATGCTGGGACGGTACCTTCTGACAGGCCACGGCCGCTTCCTTCCACATCCTTGCCCAGTTTCATTCACCATCATTCATTTCATCTCTCATTAACTCCTCTCATGAGGTTGGCGTCAGGAAGGGCATCCGGCCGTAAAAACCATCGCCACAATGTCTTCCATCGCATCTCATCCCCGACCCCGTTGGAAAACGGGAATAATAAGGGGTAGACATACATACAATTTATGTATTTATAATGTTTTACAAACAAAAACAGACCTAACCTGGGGCTTACGCCCAAGACCCCCTTGCTTGTGGTGCTAGCATTAATTTTCGACCAGGCAGTACCTAACCTAGTAGCGGACATAAATTGTATGTTATTAATGTTTTACATACAAAAACAGACCTAACCTGGGGCTTACGCCCCAGACCCCCTTGCTTGTAGTACTAGCAGTAATTTTCCACAAGACAGTGCCTAACTTAGTAGCGAAGTAGTTGAATTTCTTTATTCAAGTTGGTAACGTAGTCACTTGATCGACTTTCGGGTGTCACATGACTGTCAAAGATGGCGTCCATAAGTGCAGAAAATTGCATTCTTTCCGTGAAATAACAATCATAAATGATATATTTTCTATAAGCTAAGGTGATGAAAGTTGTTAAAAGTGATGAAAAGGGAGGATGGTCTAAAGTGAACAATAAATGTGTTTTCGGCATGACGTCATAGTAGTGACTACTGTAATCAAGGACAGATCGAATAAGATTTCTGTAAAATAACAATAATATCTGAGGATCAGCTCCCCACTTACGACGAGTTAATGACCGTAAGATATTTAATTTCTGGAACACATGAGCTTTTAAGTGAGATATTTGAGGCGTCCAGGTCAACTTATCATCTATAATGAGTCCTAAATATTTTGTATGGTGTACAATAGGAATGGTACCCTGATTATAACGGATAGGCAACCGGTCACACACCCTTTTATGAGTGAAGAGCAAAGCCGCATTTTTGAGCGGAACAGTATCAAGGCCATGTGAGAACAGACGCGGATCTAGAGTTTGGTTTTGGGGGGGTCAGAGATTCGATCTAGAGTTTGGCTTTGGGGGGGGGGGGGGTCAGAGAATCGAAATTGTTAAGAAAAATGGTATCACTAAAAACGCAATCACAAAATAACCAAACGTACAAAACCAGACCAAATTTTTAGCAAGTTTCATGGATAGAAATTTGATGCGTTTAGCGCACCAAAAATATTCGTACAAATTGCAACGGCTTGTTTTGCGACTCTTACATCGAGCTTCGAGAAAAGGATCAAGGTACGTTACAGTTTCGGCAAGTCGAGTTGATACCGACAAAGGGAGAAAGTCACAGCTTAAATTGCCAACCAAGCTTGCAGTTTGGACGTCGGCAAAAATTTTTGGTGCGAAAAAAAACCAGTTTCCTATCCGTGCATTGCTGCACATTCATCGTGACATCACTATAAACATCGATTCGGTAATCACAAGGTTTGCTAAACAAAATAGACGAGTTGATTTTGTTGTATAACTAATAGTTTTTATACAAGAGGTTTGAAGTTGTAAATATGTACAGTTGTAACAGAACATAATAATTCCAATAAAGATAATTCAGTATTGAATAAAATGAAACAAAACTGTTTTTCAGTTAAAATTCGTTAAGTTTTATTTGTCTGGTAATTGTGTTTTCGTTTTTTGAGTTTGCAAAAAAAATTGGTCTCCGTTTCGGGGGGGGGGGTCATGACCCCCGTGACCCCCCCCCCCCCTTGAATCCGCGCCTGTGTGAGAACAGCCATGAATGTAATATCGTGAGAGCACGTGATCAGAATGGGAACAATATAGGAGTATATCATCAGCATATTGTATTAGGCGGACATGAGGAAGTAAAAGCCGCCCAATCTCACTAGTATAAATAAGGTATAAGATTCCACTCAAAATATCACCCTGCGGCAAACCAGAAGACGAATACCTGTAATTTAACCCAGTTGGAAAGTGTGATATGCCTTCTTCGGAGAAATGCCGAGATGATTTTAATAAAGCTGATCGGAAATTGTTGTTGTTGCAGTGTTTGCAGTAAAAGGACGCTATTCACATTATCATAAGCCCCTTAAAAGACTGCTAATGTTGAGTGTTTACGGCAAAATGACAAAATTACATCAAGAAGAAAAATATTCAAGGCGTCAGTAGTAGATTTCCGTTTAGCAAAGGCGTATTGAGTTTTCGGAAACAGATCATAATATTCTAAAGTCCATACTAAGCGCGTCAACAGAATACGTTGGAATGTCTTCCTAATACAGGACCCAAGATGTATACCAAGATAACTTCCTGCTAAATCCGGATTTTCCCTGGTTTTAAAATAGGAACTACTAAAAACTCATTCCAATCCTCGGGAACATTGCCGGAGGCTAAGACGGAATTAAAAACATCTATTAGAACTTGTGCATTATTTGGGAGACTCTTAATGACGTGGTATGAGATATAGTCTGGTCCAGGTGTAGTAGATTTTTTTTGTGATAAGGCTGATTGAAATTCGGAAACAGTAACCGGATGCAAAATACAAGAAAACATAGGGTTGTGTTCCAGGGACGGAAAGATAATTTCTTGTTCTACAAATTCAGGAGTCATCGTGCGATAAAATTCTACTGACTGATCATAATTCAAACGATGCAGACTTGGACCTAAGTGGCGGCGCGATAAGGTTTTTAACACAGTCCATATTTGAGTAATGGGGGTCTGGTGATGTATATGAGATACGTATTCTCTCCAAGCTGATCTTCTTTTATCATTAAAAGACTGTTGGCATTTTGCAACAAACTGTTTATAATGGCGATAAGTATACGGAGTATTGTACGTTCTAAAAAGTCGTAATAAATGTTTGCGTCTCTTCACCATTCTCGTACATTCCTCGTCCCACCAGGGTAGTAAGGACCTTCTCTTTCCAGAGGTGCGTGCATTGGGAATTAGCGGATGATAGGTGTCAAAATAGCGAACAATGTAAGTAAGTAGCAAATTATAGGAGGAACGAATCGGGGGAGCCGTATTACAATAGTGCTGTTGGATATAGGTGAAAAATTGAGCTGAATCAAAACTTTTGAAACTCCTAATAAAAACCGGAGTATGCAAGGTATTACTAGGACGAGGAGCCGAATCAAAGGTCATCAAGATCGGATAGTGATCACTTTGATGTTAATCAGGGTTGTGTGCCATATAATTCGGTGGGCCAGAGAAAGGGAAACAAACGTTAGGTCAACCGCACTGGGGGCCTGAGCAGGAGGACAAATACGAGTGGGTGAACCATCATTTAAAATCCGGAGATGAAACTGCTGAGCAGTAGTCATGATATTCCTACCCTTGGGTGTTGTGTGGACACAACCCCAGTCGGTATGATGGCCATTCAAACCCCCACCAATAATGTGGGAGGTAAAGGAATTACAGTAGGAAAAAAGGAATACCATTGTCGGAAATTACCTTTGACAGCCGGAGGAATATACAAATTAGTGATATGTAGAGAGGCAACAGTTATAGTTAGCACATAGGTTCTGGGGAGAGGAAAAAGAAATGGGGTAACTTGGTACGAAAGTCTTTCATGGATTAATGTTAGGACACCACCACATTGCGGTCCATTTGGCGCTCAATATTATATCGTGGAACGTGAAAAGATAAATTTGGGGATAGCCATGTTTCCTGGATGAGAATGATATCAGGGCCGTACTCTTGGATTATAAGTAATAATTCATGTCTCTTGTTTTGAATGCTACGAGCATTCCAATGAATAATTTTCATGTTGAAGTAACAGAATTACCAACAGACGGGGTCTCTTTACTAGAAGACGGTCGGGTTTCAGCAGGAAAGGATAAGAGTGAAATCTTCTCATAAATATTTTTGAGTAAATGGGCCCATTGGACATTGGAACCCAATAGTTCCATCAAATGCATAACTTCCTCTGTAATATCTTGAGGCACACCCTTGGCGGGAGGCATTGGAAGTGAGGGAGTGGGGGTTGGCCCCACCTGGGACGGTTGCAAGGAATCAGAAGGGGGCACATAGCCTGAGGCTTTGTCCCCATGGATAATGGACAAATATGCATGTCGGTCATCCCCCAACGGGGAAATGACCTTAGGGGGGCTCGTGACGATCGTGGTAAACTTGCGTTTCTTCTGTACAGAATTCGGTGTAAGAGAAGCTTGCTGTGTAGGGGGGGGGGGGGGGGGAATTGCTGCGGGACTGAAAGGGGTTGAAACGAATGTCCTGATAGGGAATGGAGAATTTCTTGATACGTTTTATTTTCAGTGCACATCCTAGTTTTAATGTCAATTTGTTTTGCGTGGTACTCACACCTCGATGAGCCACTCATATGATTTTCAGCGCAATGTGCACAGCGCACCAAAACCTGAGTATATTGAGTCGTTTCATGTCCTTGGGCGCAACGCCCACATCTTGGTGCCCGAGCTCTACAGTTTTGTCCAGTGTGCCCATATCTTCGGCATCTATTGCAAATAATAGGGCGAAAGATGAAAACCTGCACTTCTAACATCATATGAAATATAGAAACATAGGTGGGCAAAGTTTGAGTTTCAAAGACGATCTTCACCGTACCTGTAGGTAATAAGTCGACCTTCCCATCCGTGACTTGTCTTCTGTTCATGAGTTGAATTTTTACAATGGGGCAAGGCGACATCAAATATTGTAATATTTCATCGGTCGAGAAAGAAGTGTCAACCCCGCGGATCAGACCCACTCTATGTATATTAACTGAGGGAATGAACGCCTTTAAGCTTTTTTCGGTGAGCAGTGGGTTCTGAAGAAAATTATTTGCATCCCGGGAGGTTCGAAAGGTGACCTGAATTCTATTCCTACCTTTGCGGTGGATTTCTTGTATTCCAACAATCTTACATTCGTAGAAAAGTTTACCGAGACCCATCGGATGTAAATTACCTATCCTGTTGGTGGGATCAGAAGATGGTGCTCATAATACATTCGGGGTGACTCATTCACAGTAGGTGGTATGACGGGAGCTATAGCGATTGGTTGTGTAGGTCGTGTATCTGGCGAGGGAATCATAGGGTTTACATTAAGGACAGGTGCCGTGAGATCAATGACTTCAGTAGTAAAAAATTCCATCCCTTCCTCAGGAGGACGCGTATCTTCACCCCCTCCACTATTATCACCCATGTTGTCGTCAGAAGAATGGTATGTGACTTACCCACACAGGAAGGAAACACACACACTAAATAATCAAAATGGTAGGACACACAAAAACTATTGGATACTCTCACCAACAAGTATTTCTACGGAGCAGGTATACGTCAACCGTCACACTCGGAGGGTCACACGATACTGATGTCACCTTGAATAGATGTCGAAATAGACGATGGCAGTAGGCCAAATATCGACATGTTGTCGATGTAGAAAAACTCGCTAGCGATGAGAAAGTGAATTGGACTAGAAATTTACGGCAATGTGCCAGCACTTCTGTAGAGTTTGTGCAGAGATGATCTTCATGACCCTTATTTTGAGAAGTTCTTGGAGTATGTTGTCATGTTTGAAGATAGCGACGAGTGCCGAGTCGATCATTGACTAGCATGGTCCAATTTCTGCACGTGGTTTCACGCAGATGGCGAATACGGCCGGAGACAACTGAAGAGTGAATGATGTAGGCAAGGTTCAGGCTTTATACCGGCGATCACGCGGGTTGCGTGATGCAGACAGGGCCGGATTTACCGTAAGGCAAAATAGGCACGTGCCTAGGGGCGCCGCAGTCCAAGGGGCGCCGCAAGGCGCCCCTTCGGATAGGCAACCGGCAATGATCTGTACTGGAGGCGCCCCAAAGGGCACCGCCGTCAGGCGTCCTCTTTGCTAGGGCTTAAACTGTGCTAAGTTAGGATTATAGCAGTATATATGCTAAAATAAATATTGAGATATGAGAAGAGACATTTAGAAATAACATCGTGTCTTTGTCGCATGCCCGCTCATGCCCTTCCACTTCGCTCTTCGTTGTGCCGCTCGACGCCCTTTCGTCCCGACAAGTGTGAGAGGTTTAGGGAGGCGGGCGCGCGCTGTTGTTGCGGTAACTGGGTTTGCTTGCATTGTAGTAGCATCGAAGTGCCCCCTTGCCTGTCCTGTGTGCGAGTTCGAGCTTGCGTTGTGTTGTGATGTGATCTGCAAGTAAATGTTTTAAACTATGGGCAGCAAAAAGTTGTCTGGTTACCTAAACCGTGTCCGCAAAGCTGAAGATGATAAGAAAGCCGAGGTTACACTATCAAAATGTCGGAAAATAAATGAGATGTTTAGTGCGCGTGTGAATCCTACGCCTCCAACGACAAATTTGGATAACAATAACAATTCTTGCTCTGCGGTTCACGACATTGACTGCGATGGTGTTCAGCAACTTGAGGTAAGCTACCGTACACGAATTACTTTACGCAAAGTAGGCCTTTCCCAATAGGCGATTCCTTGATACACTGTTGCATAAAGTGACATACGTAAAATCTCAGACTGGCCGCGAAACCGTACCGTGCTTGCAGAGTATATTAAAAGTTGTTCTTTTTAAATTTACTATGTTTGAAGTGCTCTAATTAATACGGGATTTTCCTTTTCAACTCCAACAAGCCAAAATTGATGAAAAAGAGAATGAAAATACTAGGCCTACATTTAATTCAAATGACACCTTAGGGGGAGAAAGCAACAAAAATTTAAATTTGCCTCAGCGGACAAACAAAATGTTACGGCCAATGGTGAACCAAAAGAAAGGTTTCTAGGTTTTATGGCGAGCATTGGGCTCAAGTCAGAGCAGCTTTTTGATGCAGTAAAGGCTAAGTTGGAAGATCTGGATTTGAAAGTGGAGGATATTCGAGGCCAATCTTACGATAACGCAAGTAATATGTCCGGCGAATATTCCGGGTTGCAAGCTCGAATAGCGGCCTTGAATCCCTTAGCTCTCTATGCACCATGCTCACCCCATTCACTAAATTTGGTTGGAACTCATGCCGCTGAATCTTGTTTAGAATCTGTAAGGTATTTTTAACAGCTCATGAACTGTACAACATTTTTACTGCTTCGACCTACCGATGGAAAATTTTAAAGAACTTCATTGCCCGCGTACTAAAAAGCCCGTCAGTGACTCGGTGGTCGGCACGATATGACGCTTGTCAATCGCTGAGGGAAGGCTGGTGTGGCGTCGTGGCAGCTCTTGAGAGTATTCACGAAGACAGAAATCAAAAGGCAAACACTCGAAGTGAAGCCAAAGGCATCATAAGCAATATCCTACAATTATAAACTGCTTTCCTAGTTGTTTTTGGAATACCAATCTCAAAGGA
This sequence comes from Meconema thalassinum, assembly GCA_946902985.2. Lineage (NCBI taxonomy): Eukaryota > Metazoa > Arthropoda > Insecta > Orthoptera > Tettigoniidae > Meconema > Meconema thalassinum. The sequence continues at coordinate 172,309,738 of OX336396.1, forward strand.
TTTAATGCTGTCAGCCAGAAGCTCCAAAACGTTAGCACTAATTGGAGCACTGTGGTAGAATGTTACGCTTCGTTAGCGGAATTTGTGCAAAGTTTAAGAGATAATTTCGATGTCTATGAGAAAGAAGCCAAGGAATTAAGCGGTATTGCTCAATATTCCTACGACCTAAAGAGAAGACCGGAACGAATGACTAGGAATGATGAGACAAAGCAAGGAGAATATGTACCGTCAGAGGGCTCAGAAAATTTTCGCGTCAATGTATTTTATGTAATTCTGGATGTACTAAGTGCTGAGCTTAAGAGGCGAAGTGAGGCTTACAAAGTCCTCCATAAGAGAATTTATTTTCTAGAAAACCTGTTAGACCTAGATGGACCAATGATTAAAAAATTCGCTGACGATCTCTCAGAAATGTATATGGATGACTTAGAAAGTGCACTGGCTGACGAGTGTTTGCATTTAAAGGAACATTTAAAAATTGCAGATTTTAAAGGTAAGTCATCCTCTGAGCTCAGCACTTTCCTTCACGAAAAAGATTTACACGATATGTACCCGATACCGAATACTTCTCACCATTCCAGTGACCAATTGTTCTGGAGAAAGATCATTTTCGGTACTGAATCGCGTCAAAAACTATTTGCGGTCAGTCACTAAAGAAGAAAGATTAAAATCTATTGCACTCCTAGCGATTGAAAAAGATATGACGATAAACCTGAACTGCGGTGCCATAATTAATGAATTTGCTGTGCTTCAGGCAGGCCCCGTTATGTCTTCATTCATGTTTTTAATCTGCACGTTAATTTCTCTAAAAGATATTGCAGGAAGATATGCAGACCAGTTGGCCTTATTTGTATTTTAGAGGCGCTTTGATCAATTTAAGATGTCGTTCGTACCACTGCTCTTCATGCGTTTTAAAATTAGTGTGTGTTCTACTATTTTTTTAAATATATTTCGTCTACCGCAGTTCATTCAGTTACAGCAGTAAATTATGTTTTTATTTTTGAAGCTACTCGTCATTTTTGTTGTATGAATTAAGGCTAGACATTATTTTTGGAAAGGGTATTCATAAAGTGTTTTGGTTGCATATAAGTTAAACTGTTTCATGTAGTTTTACCCCAAGCTGTTTTTTTTAAATTGAATTGACTATGATTTCCCTGCGAAAAAAATCAAGCTTTAACTTATGCTGTCAGCCATATATCTGCTTATTCCTTTTTTCCTAACCTTACCTCATGCGAGTGGCTATGCCTTATCATAAAAATCGGGAGATGGGGAGGGGGGGGGTGCTCAAGTGAGGAGGGGCGCTAAATGGAGAGGTGCCTATAGCGTAACTTTGGGTAAATCCGGCCCTGGATGCAGACAGGTGACGTCGGCCAATCCGAGAGCGTGGAGTATTCTCGAATGATGCTGAAGGCCAATCAAAGTAAGGGGCCAACTGAAACGAATCTCGTGACCAACATTACATCCGGAAAAGATTGACAGTATCTTGGAACACGTGCAAGCAAGTACAAATCGAAAAAATGGAATGACAGGTAAGAGGTTATGTTATAAATCCAAATAAGTAAACTTTGTAATATTCACTGAAAAGTGAACACACTCTATGATTCACTTATATTGGATCAAAGCATAGGATAACCCTCAAATGAATATCAAATTCAAAATATAAAAATTATGTAATGTTAATCAAAATTAGGTGCTACATCACATAAATTATTAATGAAATGTTCACACTTGTCCTTATATGGACAAGGAGTCGTAAAACAACCACAAAAATCAATAATTAAGGTTCCAAACGAACCTGACAAAAATCAACATAATTCTCACTTCCATAAGGCAGGTTCCTTAAACTGCACATATGAGCTCCTCATAGCTCTAAGTTTATATTTACACAGTTATTCCTCTTCAAAATAAAGGACTCTTAACTCCCAATTTTGAGTTTTTACTTCACTTGTGCTAATTTGTTTATAACAATTACCTTTGATTTGGTCCACTTGAGTTTTAAAATCATCATTCCTCTCCATATAATTCGACTAACTTGGTGTTGCCGGGGAGAACTCGTGCATCCCTTGAGTTTAGGAAAATACTGAATAATTCAAATTAAGAAAGACTATCTTAATATTTCCATTTACTCGGGAGCAATATTTATGTTGTTATCAACAAAAAGGGATTTTTACAGTATTCTTATAACCATTATTTTAGCTTATACGGTTTCTGAACGATTCTCAGCAAGAAATAGGAATAATTAGATCTCGGCGCTGATGACCAGATTATCTCAAACATTTATAACTTCCACACCGCATAAAAGCGGGCTGTCCCGGGCCTACCACAAAGTAATTACTGGTGACCTTCAGTGCTTGTCAAAGTGCTTCACGCTTATTTACGAGCGAGGGTCGTATGGCCTCCCAGCTCTCAGATGGGATGTCCTTAACTTCAAACAACTGGCTACTACAAGCTTCATTTCTTTAAATTCGAAAAAATACACACACTAGTTCTATTCATCATTAAATTATGCGGCCATATTTATCCGCTTGTACTGGCTCAGGTGAAATCATTGATTGCGAAGTATCCTCGTTGGTGGGTATAACATTCATATATCAATAATAAAAGGGGTTTTCAACGTAGATTAACTTGAGTTCATAAAATAAGTCCGCCTCCTAGGCTATATTCCATTTTGGAAGGTCTTACCGACATTAATACAGGAGTGGGATCATTTAACACCAATCCTCCTTAATTAGCAACTTCTGGGCGGCCACAATGCACTGTCCTCTGCGCTTTACACAAAATATACAGCACCCGTTTCCAAATTTGCCTCAATGCAAACACATTCACTTCAACATAACCGTGCCCAACTACACTTGGCACGAAATCACAGCAATCATTGGCGTAAAAAAACAAATAAGCTATCCTATCACTTGTTACAGTAGTATTTGTGTGATATTTTCGAGCAAGATAGTTACTACTTTAACTTCATTTGATCTCCGTCTTATTACATTATTTGCACTTATCATTTGCCTGGTATTAATTATTAATTCATCTTTGACATTACTTTTATCTCAAACATTTATTATTATTTATTCATGGAACCTTAACGGCTTGGACTTTCATTACCATTATTGTTAATTCAACAATTACTTCATTACTGAAGGTTTTAGGTTTCATTTCTTGCTTTAAAAGTATGTTACTTTACATTACATCACCATAGAACGTGATTTCAAAAGAATACAACTCCACTGAGTATTTATACATTTAACACTTATTAACGAAAACAACAAAACTCCGCATTTACAAGACAATCGTGCGACCAGTATTAATGTATGGGGCGGAAACATGGACACTGAGCAAGAAAATGGAGAGAAAAATTATAACTTTTGAAAACAAGGTATTAAGAAACGTTTTTGGGCTAGTATCTGAAAATGGAATCTTTAGAAGAAGAAAAAATATTGAAATACACACGCTGTTTAATGAACCCGATGTGACAGCTGTAATAGAGAGCAGAAGAATTGAATGGCTGGGACATGTCCTGAGAAGAGAAGACAAAATGGTGAAGACAGTGCTAGAAGGGAAGCCACAAGGTACGAGACCCCTGGGTAAACCAAAACTGAGGTGGATGGATGGAGTCAAGAAAGACCTGGAGACACTGGGAGCCAACGAGAACATGGCTAGTAACAGAGACCAATGGAAGAGGCTAAAGAGTGAGGCAATGAACCGACTTCGGTTCGTGTGGCCTACGATGTAAGTAAGTAACACTTATTAATTGGTAAATTCATGATTAAGTTATCGTTCAGAAAACCGTATGCTTCATTTTATACACTTCATTTCATTATCCCTGTTTATATGAGAATACTTTTTCATATATTTATTTGCACGAACTTTTCCCTCCAAAACAACACATAATCAAATTGTTCTACTTACATGATTTCCCGAGCTGCTGGCTCCAGGCTCCCTATGAATTAGCCTTATGTTATCGGCACATCTTTGGGTTTCAAGCCATCATTTCATCATTCACAAAACTCGTGGTATACACTGATTCTTTCGTAATATTTAACATTTTACATACACTGATACCCTCTACTTGAGGTATAAAAATCATACTTATATTTAACACTTTATAACACTAAACATTTATAAAACACTTGAAAAATTATTGTTAACACTTTGACAAATATTTATATACAAAATTTTCACTTTAGGCTTGCAACAATGCCTTTTTCACACAATGCGGTTACACTTCCTACTTCACACGCTTCCACTCTTTCCTCCTCCTTAGGTGCAGATACTAGCTTTTTCCTCCCCTAGATCTGACTCCTAGCTAGGTTGATTGAAAGTCTAGTTCGCGGCCTTCCCTTGACTGGTAAGGATAATGTTATCCTACTCCTGATTCCTTTAGTAATCGGCACTTTGTCGGTCTATTGCACGATACTACCCTCGATCAATTTGCAAGTTAATGTCTTGCAGAAAGTCTCTGCTTGCTTCGGTCCTAGAGTCGCTGTCTATAGCTACTATGCGCTCTAACAATTTTCCTTCCTTTCGTCCACGTTTGGACTTATTTGTGAATACTATCGTATTCTAGAAAGAATAGGTAGAAAACCGTGGATCACTCAGGATATACTAGAATTGATGGATGAAAGGCGGAAACACAAGAATCTAAGAGATGAAGAGGGGAAAGCAGAATACAGACGTCTGAGAAATGAGGTTAACAAGAAGTGCAAGGAAGCGAAAGAAGAATGGTTGAAAGAGAAATGTGCAGGTATAGAAAAGTGTCTGAAATTAGGAAAAGTAGACACAGCATATCGAAGGATTAAGAATACTTTTGGGGAAAAGAAGACTAAGTGCTGTAATATTAGGGACACAAATGGAAAGCCTCTAACAGATAGGGAAGAAAAGGTTGAGAGATGGAAAGCTTACATAGAGTGCTTATATAAGGGAAAGGAGATTGAGAATCATGTAGTGGAAAGGGAGGAGGAAATTGATGAGGATGCAAAAGGAGATTTAATATTGAGATCGGAATTTGACAGAGCATTAGAGGACTTAGGCAGGAACAAAGCACCAGGCATAGATGATATACCGATTGAGTTGCTACGCTGCATAGGAGATGAAGGTCTGATCAGGTTATTTCAGTTGGTGTGTAGGATTTATGAGACAGGTGAGGTACCCCCTGATTTCAAGAAGAATGTTATCATCCCTATACCAAAGAAAGTGGGAGCTGACAGATGTGAAGATTACCGTACAATCAGCTTGATTACTCATGCTTCAAAGATCCTGTCTAGAATAATTTACAAGAGGATTGAAAGCCAGATCGAAACGGAGTTGGGTGAAGACCAGTTTGGTTTCAGGAGAAATGTAGGAACAAGGGAAGCTGTACTAAGTCTTAGGCTGATTTTGGAAGGTAGAATAAGGAAAGATAAGAGAACGTTCATGGCATTTGTAGACTTAGAAAAGGCTTTTGATAACGTTGATTGGACTAAATTGTTTGACTTTTTGAAATCTATTGGAATAAAGTACAGGGATAGGAATGTGATATACAATCTATACAGAAACCAGTGGGTAGTTTATTAGCTGAGGAATAACCCACCCACCAAGGGAAGATGATTAAGAAAAGGAAGTAGATTTTGGATTGGAGAAAAAGGATAGAAAAATAGGAGGAGAGTCCCACAAAATTAATAAGTTTAACTTTAAACACACTTAAAGGTGGTTGCCACCGAAAATCCGCTTTCGGATACCTAAAATGAGTAAGGACTTGGTCTAAGCTGACGAGAAACACAGATAGAACTTGGGCGGTTTGCAAGAGAGTGGCTTTCGTATAATCCCTCTCAAGCATATATAAAACTACTATGGGGAAGAGTGATGGTCTGGCAAGACTGAGAGTAACAAATTTACTGTATGTCTGCTCAAAGAAATTCGTTTTTGCAAAATAATTCGAAGAATGCCAATGATTTAACTCGGGTTTGGTATTTTCAATTTCCAAAATTATGGAGTTCCGGTAAAGGCGACCAAGTGTCTCTAAGAAGGAAAATGATAAAAGATTATGCCTTATAGAGTAATTTTGGTAAATGAACCAATGGTTGCATTGGAAAATGGCTAAGCTTTTACTCAGCGAGGAGCCGGCTAAAAGTTTAGACAAAAAGAAACACTTGTCTTTTAGAAAACTGACCATAAGTTTTCGGAGAGGGTCTCCACAAGCAGGTAGCTGGCTTAGCGAGCTTTACTTGCCTTACTGGCCAATTAGAATTAGCTATTAAAGCTAATAGGAACTTTAGTGAGGTGAAAATTAAGAGTTCTTGCTCAGATGCAACAAATGGTAAAAGCCCTATTAATGATTTTAATGGCATTGAGTAGGGAGAGCCAAGGAAGACAGGATTTTGCCTAAACTTTGTATTAGAAAATGAAAAAGCGAAAAGAAACGCTTCATTTATTTAACAATTCAAAGAAGTTTGAGGAAATTAACAATTATGTAATATAATTTTGACAAACATAGTTCATTTAAACTTTTTTAAGAAATGGGGTCGCAGACCTCCTCACATTAAACGATTGCTCCAGGCAATTGACAATTTATGAGGTTTGAAACCTTACATGTTTCTAAAATCTTTATAAGAAAATAAAAAGACATGTGTAGTAATTAAAGTTTAAACATTTAAATTTAGTACAAAGAGTGTACTTTAAGAAATTCTTGAGAGAATGTTCTAGAGAAAGTGACAACTTCGAAAATAACAATAAGAAAAACATGAAGAATAAGATGGAAGTTTCTACGACTTCTTATATTTATACAGAATTAACGTTGGTTATTATGCAAATAAGGGCAGGTCACTTACTGTGAAACCTGAAGAAAGTTAAAAGGAAGGTTCTAGACTTCCCAAGTTTGAGTAGGAATCACTAGCCAAATGGGACAGTTTCCATTTCGTGAAACCTGAACATGACTCGCTCAAGAGTTTAAAGAATTGTTTTCCCTGATTATAGGAAAGGAACAATGTGAATTTGAATCGTGTGTCACACACGTAATTATACAGAATTTAATTAATGTTAAACTAGCAAAGTTGGAAGGGCACTTCGTGAGTGACACCTTATAGAAAAGTTACAATTTTATTAATATGGGTTGTTAGTAGAAGGTTGAGGAAAGATCATTGGGATATAGGATCAATGTTCATGGCCGTATTTAATGTAAACGGACGATCGCGACGCGGTAGAAACGTGGAGCAAGCACTGGTTATCACTGTAGTCTATAAAGATGGATGCAAAGTTCACTATAGAAACACTAAAGTTTATGAGAAAGAAAATTATTGCAATTATGGAAATAACTGATTGCACTATATCGGTGAGAGTCTATTTCTTGAGAAAGTTGTGAATTACAATTAAATGTGCCATAGAACATTCCAGCGGTTCCAGCGGTGGAAGAAAGTTAGCTATTGAGCTTTTAATTCAGGAATGAGATTCTTCAATTTTAAATAGCATACTCACAAGTGAGTGAAAATTTCATAACGGCAGGACTTTTAGATGAAATACCGAATCTAGAAGGTTCCAGAACGACCTTAGTAGAAAAATGGGGTTGAGAAAATCCAACGGAGGAACTAGCTTGGTGAATTATAGACAGCGGGTATTAGGTAATATCCCACGTAGTGAGAGGATTTCTCATTTGAATAGCTTAAGAAAAGCTCTTTTTTAGTAAGATTAGCTTATACGAGCAAAAGCTCAACATGGCAAATCCCACGAAGAATGATTTTTGCCCCAAAATAAATAATTTCACACTGTCTATAAAAGTATCGTTAAAAGCACGTGGAAGTTAAAACCATGAAGATGAGGTTAAAACTTTAAGATGGTACTTACCTTGATTTCATGTTGAAGGCGAAGTTCCTTAGATGACAACTACCTTGCCAACATGGCGTAGAAGAGAGTGTGCCTCTTGGTTTGAGGAGACTAGCTCGAGAGGAGCTTTAACTGACCGAGTCAACTGCCGATTGCGAAGTGAGACCTGCTCAACGGAGCACGGAGGGTCCAAGGTAGGGAAAAAGAGTGGGGGGTAGGAGACAAAAGGAGAACATATAAACATTGCCAACTTTAAAACAAAAAATTGATCTTCTCTTGCTGAGCCGGTCTTCAAAGAGTTGATAACAGATGATACTAGCGCAGCATGGTGAGTAAAGAAGTAGACGTAGTCCTCTTGCTCAAGGAGAAAATAGCTGGCGATGGTAACAGGATCTGGTGGCCAAATGGATAAGTAAGTCCTCTAGCACCAGGAAGAATTGAGGAGCTTCAGAGATTCGCTGCGAGATGACGCTAGGTGGGTCACAGAAGTTATATATCTAGAACAGACTTATGAAGACATAAGAGATTTGCCCATCAAGGAGAAAACAGAAGATCACTGTTGGTGTTTGACAAAGAGGAAGGAAGAAATGAACATGCATGGAGCAATAAAAATTATATCTCAGGTACCGTGTATTCAAAGAATACACCAACCAGACAGCAGTCATTCGAGCTGAAGGATATGAGACAGAAGCTGGTATTCAGAAAGGTGTAAGGCAAGGCTGCAACTTATCACCCATACTTTTCAATCTTTACATTGAACAAGCAATGAAGGAAATTAGAGAAAAATTTAAAGTGGGAGTGAAGATTCAAGGAGAAATAACTTCAACTCTGAGATTTGCTGATGACATCGTCATCTTGGCCGACAAGCCTGAGGATTTGAATGAGTTTTTGAATGGTATGAATTCCGTCTTACGGAAGGACTTCATGATGAAAATTAATAAATGTAAAACAAAAATACTGGAACGCAGCCGAAATAAATCAGAAACCTCTATGGAGATCAAATTGGCAGGTGAAAAGCTGAAGGAAGTAGGAGACTTCTGTTACTTAGGAAGCAGAATAACCAGTGATGGACGAAGCAAAGAGGATATAAAAAGTAGGTTGGCTCAGGCAAGGAAAGCCTTTCTACAAAAAAGGAATCTGTTGACATCGAATATAGATTTAGGTATTAGGAAGTCATTTTTGAAAGCCTTTGTCTGGAGCGTGGCGCTCTATGGAAGTGAAACTTGGACTATTGGTGCAGCAGAAAAGAGGAGAATTGAGGCATTTGAAATGTGGTGTTACAGGAGAATGATGAAGATCAGATGGGTAGATAGGGTTACAAACGAAGAGGTATTAAGGCGAGTGGGAGAGGAGAGATGTTGCTGGCGACTGCTAATGAAGAGAAGAGATAGGTTGGTAGGACACATACTAAGACACCCAGGAATAGCAAGCTTAGTTATGGAAGGAAGGGTCGAGGACAAGAACTGTAAGGGTAGACCAAGGTTAGAATATGTTAAACAGATTGCCTCGGATGTAGGGTGTGGTAGCTATCATGGGCGCCCATACGGGGGGGCAGGGGGGGCCATGGCCCCCCCCCCAGGATCCTCGAAAAATAAAACGATGTGAAAATCGGACTGAGAACAAACTTTTTTTTTTTTGCAAAAGTGCTTAAAGTATTCTAATTAATTTGTACTAAATATAAATACTTCAGATATTTAACATTCCGACAGGCCAAACATTAAATGCTGTATAGTGGCAGTGGGCGCATTAAGCCTGTCTGGCACACCTCAGAAATCAGAATTTTTTAAAATTACAATATTTGCTGAAGAATAGTTTTGCTTCAATTAGTGAATACAATCATTCGTTCTCTACATAGTCTATTACGTAATGGTGCTCCATCAGGTGCAATCTGCCTCGCATATTACTTTCGCAACAACAGCAAATGTGTAGAAGGGTCATTGACAAACTGGCCGATATGGAATTGAATGTCATGTGGAAAGACGTAACTACTGAAAGGTAGTTGACGAATATGAGATAAGATCATTAGCGCCCACCGGAAGGTTAAAATCATCCTACATATTATGTCAGTTATGCAATAGTGCTGGTGTGCTTTCGCTTTAAATTATACACTTGAGTAATATTACAAAGGAATATTGTAATTTATATGCGCGTAGCCTACATTCCATTCGTGTGTATTATGTTCACTATGAACTGCCGCCTAGACTGTGTCTGTGTGCTTACAGTATTATTTATTAATTTTGTGTACTTCGTCTACGAATGGATTTATATTTCATTTAAAGATAAGTAATGCAATCTTATGTTTAGGTATATATAATCCAAAAAGGAGGTACTCACTCGTTAATCATCGTAACTTATCTTTGTAACCACAAGGGCTATGAAACTGAAATTTTGCATGTTGATTACTCTCAGTTTGTGGGTGCTCACTAAGAATTGTTCTTAGAATATTCAAGCTTTAAGTGGGTCTGTTCGGCCATTTGGTACTCATGCATGGGTTAATATCGTGGGCGCCCTTAGGGGGACTGGATTTCTGAGAATGTTGAAATAAGATGTTCATTGTCACACCAGTTTATTTCATAAATGGAAGCCACAGATAGTCAACTGGCAACTGTTACAACAACAAAAATCTGTTATGTTGCTGACGTAATATGTATTTACAATTTTTAAATAAAAAATATGGTTCTAATGATGCCATGCACTCTGCCACCAATGGATGATGATGATGATGATAATTGATATTTAAAGGGGCCTAACATCTAGGTAACAAATTTCAATACGGTTATGCCTAGTGTTAAATACCGTACCGTATGCTTCCCCATCACTATCTTGAGTGGCTACTACTTTTGCCACCTCACTTCGGCAGTGTCGATATGAAAAGCACTTTATGGAGATATTTTTAGACATTGCAACATCGCTATCGTAGCTTAACCCCTAAAATAAGCTTTTCTATGCTGACTAGTAAAACACTGGTCCTGTAAGGTCGTGCTTACAATATTGGATAATTTACTGTATTCAGACCCGTATTGACGGGGGGACAAACTTGCAACTGACAATGCGGCAGGTTTTAGGTCGGAAAAATTTCTGGAAAACTGTACAAAACTGCTTGGTCATTAAACGTCAAGTTGATTAAGTTTAAGCCCTCCACAAGAGAATATACTTTGGCATTGTTGATTATTTAAGGACATAAATAAAAGGATCGTCTTAGTCACCTTGGTGTTCTAGCTGTTGATCTGACTTGAATGTGAAATTGTACCAATGAGGAAATTCCAAACTTGTTACCGGTATTTAAATAATTGTTTTTGCACATTGGTTGTGTATGATATCTGTTAAACTTTAATGTACATTCTTTGTATAAATTTTTTAAATTTGTAATTTTAGCAAACGCATATTTATAGTGTATGCCACTCATAGTTAAATACACACTCAGGCGAAGAAACAGCCTCATATGTTATGGAAACTTTGTAACTGCTCGGCTTCACGGGTTGCGTGAGGGTTAAACACCTGTACGGTATGAGCAACAGCAATATACATTCACTCTTAACCACACTGGTTACCTCATACATAAAAGCACTATAGATCTGGTAAAATTTACAATATATTCTGATAGCAGACATGAAATACACTTCGCAGGATCCTCGTCGTACAGACTATCTAACTCTCACTATCATATTCACACAGGCACACTTATGACATATTGATGACCCTCGGAAATAATGGTGACTGGTACGTACAGGCATTGACTTCAGCTGTGACGACTTAACTCTACTGATTCGGGGGTTAGTTGCTCCCAGAGAATCACTCCTACTTACTCGCAACACAATTACTATATATTTCACACGCAAGCCTCTCAACTATGAACATTATGTACATTCTTACTTTGATGGTCAGCATCCAACGATTTATCTAGTTTCGTGGATCTGATTATACAAAGATGCTTTAAATCCGTGCGTTGGATTATCACATCTAGTTCGCTCCTGAGTTTACTAATACATAGCATATTTTACTAGTATTTGTCGTATAACAATTTATCGCTACGGTCTCATAATTTCGGTATACAGACGTTAGTTTACATTACTTCATGCGATTCGAGACAAACAATCTAGACTATTTGTTTGAAACTAGGCTCATAATTCCCTTGAGAATGCATAGCCAGCAACTCAGTAATTGCACATCGAACACCAACTTGTGATCGTCTGAAATACCTTCCTTCTCCACCAAAAACACACAAGTCCAAAATACAAGTTCCACTCCCTCACGGAGTCTTACCAAGAATACGAACCACTCCACACGGAGTTCAAAGGATGAGTACACCGCCCTACACGCGGACCAAAGAATGAGTACTACTCCCCACGGAGTCCTAAGAATGAGTCGCCCTCACAGCTTCGTCAAGTCCTAATAACATTCATCTCCCCTTCACAAATCACTGGCCTTCCTGGCTTCCCTCACGGATCCAGCCAATCAAAACAAAACATTACTATATAAGGAGTGCCTTCTTGGTCTTCAAAATACCCTAGACACACCCCTAGCACAGGGATGCCAAGCCTCCTACCTGCATGAGTCACCATGCACTTAAGCTTGCGAGAGAAAAACCCAGGCGACAACAAGCCTACTTCCTGGTTCTTGCACACAATTCCAGACTCTCTGACTGAAGATTATTCCATTGTTAAAATATTCACATATAACTAGACTCAGATCCTGCCAATTACAATCCCTTAAAACCTAAACAAATTAATCGGAAATAAATCACATGATATTATACAATTCATTACATAATTATAAAACATAAAAATATGTGGGCGATTATGAAAATCGTACGTCCCGAAAGTAAGGGTTCGATCCCTTGTGACCTGGGAAGGTTACAACTTTAATAAATCTGCATATTCCAAGTCGGGGGCAGCAACGTAAATCCATACGTGGCATGCATTGTAAGAAAGGACGGAATGTATAAATTTGATCTTTAAGCCCATCTGTGTAGTTGAGTACCTCAATTTAGGCTCCACGATGACGACTGTTTATCTAAATATTCGAAATTTGATTGCCGACGCTGACAGCAGCCATCTCTAGTAGGCCTACGATATTTTCAACACTACCTTCAGGGAAATACCACAAACGTATCATGTTTCATGTTCCGGAGCACTCGTCTCAAAACTACGGTATCGGTACTCTGAAATAACATTACTTATACACACTCGCCTAATGACACGTTATTACGTAAACCGGAATTTCACTCAGAGTCAAGTACAAGGGAAGAGGTTTAAACCTGTTTACAAATAAAGCAACAACATTTACAACAATGCCAGTTATTGAATATAAAAAGGTTAATTTTCTCCTCTTTAAGGGTAGCCTTAACACACATAAATTTAAAAAACTCAAAAAGTATTTGTATTAGATTGGTTAGACAGTATATTATTTACATCACAGGTACAATAATACGGCGAAATATATCACTTGTTAATTTTATAAAACTCCACGGAATTGTACGATATCTGTTAGTTTTATTTTATCGTCTATTATTTTCATAAACAGAGAAAAGCTTGAGCATAAGGCTCAATTACACATTGAAAGAAGTGGTTTGTTTACGTTCGTATCACCATTCCTCTTGTTTCAGTCGAGAATGCGAATAATGGTAGTAAGGAGTACGTGATATAGTGGTTTTTATCAATTTTACTTAGTGGTTAGTAATAATCAGGCGAAATATTTTTATTGACAAAACAAATTTTTCTAAAACCATAGGCTCGAGTTTATCAGGTCGCAGGCTACAAGTGTTTCATGATTCTAATAAGAGCAATGCGAAGTATTTCCGATTGGTTGTTTCGAAGAGGAAATACGTGACGATCTGCTGTAATGGCCAGTACAAACTAGATACCGTAGCCTACCGTATTTGGAAACTGTGCTATTTGAATAATTGGGCTGATTCAGATGTTGGTATTTTTCCACAGTTTAACTTAGTGATTTGGGATCATGTGTAAAATATGTCCAGTTATTTAGAAAGTTGGCGAACTGGATTAACGATACCACTTTAATGAACTACGGAACTTGACTTTTATTTTTGTCGATACCACTAGTTTTTTCCTGTTTTAAAGAACTGAACATTACGACGTTGAATCACGAAGAAAAACGAACGTTAACGGACAAAAACTCAAAGAAAACATTCCTCCCATACTTGCCACAAAGTAGCAAATGGTTTCAGAGCAGTCAAATAATGAATTTCACGAAGTAAGTAAGAAATGAAACTTTCCTTTGTGTGTGTGTGTGTGTGTGTGTGTGTGTGTGTGTGTGTGTGTGTGTGAGGGGGGATGTGGGGGATGGGGGAGGGGAGGGGGTGACAGGTAGGTAATGAAACGAAAATATTTACTTGCCCCCCCCCCTGGAAACAATCCTATGGGCGCCCATGGTAGCTATGTAGAGATGAAACGATTAGCTCAGGACAGGGAGGCATGGAGAGCTGCATCAAACCAGTCAAAAGACTGAAGACTCAAACAACAACATCGTATTCTAACCATGGGACGATTTATGAAGTTTTCACTCTTTCCCCAAGCAGTTACTGTCCTGCTTCAGATTTCTCTGGCCTAGCGTCACTAGAGCACTAATCTCCTAAGCACAGGAAGATAGGGCTGTTATCCTAAGTTTTGACCAACTGAGGCTTTACAACGCCTACGTCGGCTGAAGATATTTCTTGGCCAAAGTACAACACTTTGCCAAAGTCAAATCTGATTATAACTGTTCGCAGCACGACGATAGATTCCTTCTAACGAGGATTACGAAGATTCGATGTACGGTTACACAGCGTGACCACTCATGGTCTGATGAAGACTGCATGATTACCCTAGGGCTGGCTGCTTATTTATTCAAATCCCCCTACAAATAAATTACTTTAGCTCCTTCTCAAAACTACTTTCCAAAATAAACTTCGTACATTTTTGAAAAAATTACCTCTTTGTTCCTCACGACCTAAATGTCTCAATGATACTAAAATTTCCGAAAATCGATCGTTGGAAAATTCATTAAAAAAAATAAAATGCGCTCCGGTATTATGTGGGCGTACATCCTTTTTTCCCTCTCTCTAGACTCCTGGCTAGGTGAATCCCCCACTACGTAGTGCTGACACTGCGTTTCTATACTCTTCAATTATATAATTGTATAACTCAAAATTCTAATTTCCAGGATGATTAACATTACCAGCGAGATCTTTTAATATTTTTGCATATTTCTTGCCACTTTCAGTATTTCACCACAGTTTTTGGTCCCGCCTTTCAAACAGCGTTGCCGTTTTATTGCTACGTTAGGACTTTTACGTGAATCTTCTGTCTCTCTCATTTCAATGGAAACTTCCGCTGGGCAATTGCATCTCCCCACGCAAGCATCTTTTACACACGTAGGCCGGTGATCTCATATGCGGCTTGCAAGATGTAACTCAGATATTGCCTCATCGTTCCTGCGTCATGCATAGGTGATCTCGTCTAGCCCTCTTGCTGGCTTTAAAACTGTACTGAAGTCTTTTAAGATTTCCTTCCTTTACTTTAAAGATCCTGGATTCGAACCTTGTGCACCCCACATGGGCACAGTATATATTAATAAAATGCAAAGTAATACAGCCTATCCAAGAAATAACTACCGGTAGGTGCAGGCTAGGCTAATACATGTTATCATTAATTTTAATAATAACTTTATTGTAGCCAAATGGCCATATATAAGATACATAAGCATCACACTGTTAACTATAGATTACGTTTTACAGTAGTCCATAAGGGATTGTCCTAGTTTGGTGCATTTATTGAAATGATATGTCTCGCAATGACCTTCACACAGCTTACAAACGCACTGCTCGGACAGTTCATGATAGTCCTGTCGAATACATAGCTTGTGGTGAAAACCATGTATTGCCAACCTAGTTAGAGCACTCCCCATGTCTTTATTTGGTCCTGACCAGCTACGATTGAGCATGGCATCAGTCAAGTAAAACTCCAGGTCGATGTCATCTTTTTTCTTCTAATTTGTAAAAGCTCTTGTTCTTGTTTGGTAGATGGAAGCTGCATTCTGGTTGGTAGATCTTCCATTAGGAATGTCTCTGAGGTTAGTATATACGTCAATCTTGAGGGTGACATCTTGGAAATCCCCAATGTTCTTTTTAAAAATCTAGCTTTTACGCTTTCAATGGCTCGGAGGTCGGATACTGTTAGGTGTTCCCAAGCAAGTTCCAGCCCGTAAGTTAGAACTGGTAGTACTTTAGCGAAAAATAGACTCACAGCCGTGCTTAAAGATAGTCTCATGGGATCCGAGATATCATAAATGCTTCTTATGGCTGCCGCGGTTCTCTCTCTTACGTGGCATTTGAAAGAATTAGCTGAGGCGGCTTCGGTGGCTTAGTCGGTATTGTCCGTCCAGAGTTAAGAGTGTACTACGGGCTCTAATGGGCTTTTACATTTAGCGGACTACCCCAGAATTGATGACTTCGAAGTCTTTAAAACTGGATTTTCGCTATGTTATTTAATAGGTTAATAGTCATGGGTGGAGAGTACATGATCCTCAGCATTCACTTAATGATATGTAATTCTTACATTCTTGATATGCAACATGATTTTGTAATGCATCTGACAGCAGTGTCTGCGCGCTCGATGGAACAGCGCGCACGCTGTAGTACGTGTCTTAGTTCTCCACTGAACGCACGAGTCCAGATCTCTCCAAGATATTTGAAACAGTGTTGGAGTGTAGGGATCATTTTGTGTAATATAAAAATAATTTTGATTTGGGTATAAGTGGCATTAAATATATGGCTGATGTTCCGTTTGCGAAACGTAAACCCGGGGAAATTTTAAGGCGCAGAGAACAACAGATAGTTTGTAACGTCTACAATTATATAAAGACCAACAATCAGAAGAAAAGTGCTGCTGTACGTTTTTGAAAAAAAAAAAAAAAAAAAACGTGGTGATATTATTATTATTATTATTATTATTATTATTAATTACTCACCTGCAATAATGTGCGTAACGGAACTGTCATGCAGTTAAATTACGCGATTTGTGCCGAATGAGAAGCTTGTAGTTTTGTGTAAAATAAACCGCTAAGGCTCATTATGAAATGGATAATGATTGTTTTGAGAAATATTTTAAAGAACAGATTGTCGCAAATTTCCCACATCAGTCTGTAGTATTTGCCATTCATTGTCCAATGTACGTTGTGCCACTGAATGTTTTGTTTACTTTCTTTCGTCTATCTATACCGAGCTCGATAACTGCAGTCGACAGCATCCAGTATTCGGGAGATAGTGGGTTCGAACCCCACTGTCGGCAGCCGTGAAGATGGTTTTCCGTGGTTTCCCATTTTCACACCAGGCAAATGCTGGGGCTGTACCTTAATTAAGGTCACGGCCACTTCCTTCCCACCCCTAGCCCTTTCCTGTCCCATCGTCGCCATAAAACCTATCTGAGTCGGTGCGAAGTAAAGCAACTTGTAAAGAAAATCTTTCATCTACGCGTGTAATAATGTGTGAATGATCATATAAGAACAAAATTACTTGTTATTTCCGGGTACTCTCTTCGCCTCTGCAGATGAAAGTGACTCACTGGGATCCGTGTAGGTTTCGTTGCGACAGATGATATGTATCTTGTCACTGACCTAGGCTGACCTTGGAGAATGTATTGCCATTTTACGTATTAAACTTGATCCGTATCTAACGGATCACTCAGGTTAGCTTTCATGTCATTTCAATTGTTTTGTCATAGCCATACCATACGTAACTAAAATTCCAATGTAAATAAATAGTAAATTGTCGCAGTATTTATAATCCGTTCTAAGCATTATGTAAATCAATTACTATCCTCGGCTCCCCCACTCCTTAAAGGAATAACTCAGTCTTTATCTTTATTAAAAACTGTTCATCCAAATTCTGTTACGGGAATTTTAGTAAAAGGTTGCGGATAATAATGACGCGAAGGATCGAAATTTCGTCGGGATGAGGAGCTCGCTGATACTCAGTCCGGAAGCGGGCTGTACTACACGTGTGGAGTGCTGTACTATAGCTGCCCTTCTACACTCGCTAGACGTGGCAACGCTTGTGCCATAAGAGCCCGTAGTACACTCTTAACTCTGGACGGACAATATCATGCTGAGCTTCTATGCCCAAGATAGCGGGTTCAAACCCGACCGAAGCCGTCGGATTTTTTAAGAGCGTTAAAAATCCCTCAGAATGCCTTCCATTGGAGGGGAAGTAAAGCCGGTGGTCCCATGTCATAGATTTATGGCATGTTAAAAAACCTTCCACTAATTACACCTGTGTGAAGCTAAATTGGATAGGTTACGAATGTAAACAACGCTCTTAGGTTTCTACGTTCGTTGCCAAGAGCCGACTGTGGCGGCGTCTAGTAGCTAAGTTCTGAACTTGGCCTAGTAGTCGTTGACGGTGGCGCTTGGCGGCAAAAGTAGGAACTATTTGAAAAATTGTAAGTTGCAGTCTGTACTTAAATTAAAAAACAGATAACACACACTAATACAGTCATCACAATTAACACCAGTTATCAGACAGATTCTACACACACCCTATGTACACGGGGCTACGTGACTGCGTTGTCGCAGCCCCTAAACTTAAGAACCATCCAACCGAATTAGCTGACGGTTGAAGTGTGATACCCAAATACTTAAATGAGCTCATAATCTCCAGGTCCTCCATTCCGCACTGTAGTCCGTCCTTGTTTACGATTCTTCCCCCTTTTCTAAATACCATCTGGACTGTCTGTTTTTGTTAATTTCCAAGCTGTTTTTAATGGCGTAATCTTCGAGTTTATCCATTAAATTCTGTAATGCTTCCCTGTTGTTCGACCCTATAACCATGTCGTCCGCGTATAAATATATTGCCATGGAGGTTCCGTGAGTGATCAATTTGATGTCTGCCAAGGCGATATTGAATAGTATGGGACTTAACGGATCCCCTTGGAGAACTCCATTACTCTGTACGATGTTTGCTGAAAATGTCTTGCCGTCATGTATTGACACTGTTGTATGCTAGGATGTTATTGATTGCTATAATCAGTGTGTTGTCTTTTCCTATCATGTCGGCTAATTTAAAAAGGAGCATATCTCTATTCAGCAGATCGAATGCCTTCCTGAAGTCTATGAAGATTGCATAGAATTTTCCTTTTGGGTGTCGAATGTTCTCCTGGATATTATCAATGAGATTTCTTACTGCATTTAAAGTTCCTCTTCCTTTCATAAGTCCGAACTGTATCTCCGGGATCATTGTTCCAGCCGCTGCGACGAGTCTGTTCTCCAGTATTTTTGCAAAGACCAGGGCGAATAAAGTAATAAGTGGTGGAACTTCCATATGAGTAAATGGTTAAGATGAAGTAGTTCTAAATTTCAACACCACGTGCCGCGCTGAGCGTATGGTCGTAGCAGATGCCGGCTGCCAAGCATTGATGCATTACCGTGCGCAAATTGTACTTACAATACAATTACGTTTTAACTGCAAAATTAAATCAAGACTTTTCTGAGAGGTATTTTGGACTTAAACGAGGTTTAAGCAGTGACGATCATCCTACTTCTACTGACTTCATTCGCCTCCATTTACTTCAGTCTATATACTGTCCATAGACCTGCCAGTGAAAGAGGTCCTTTCTTCACAAGCTAATTATGAGGACGTTATTGACAATTAGCTTTCTTCTCTTAATGAATACGGTCAAAGGCGAGAAATGAAATACAAACGAGCAGAGAGGTGAAGGATAACAATTGTCAGCAAATTAAAGAAACTATTACACTGACAGAAATTGAACCCTATAATCCTGTCAGTTAATGATGACAGTTCTGAGAAAGCAGGCGATAACGTTTATTATTTGAGTCGTTACCTGATTCACACAGCAGCAACGAAGATTGTGATATGTACTTACTGCATTTGGTCATTGGAAAGTGATTCCGAAACATTTAGTGCTGTTAGTGATGTATGTATCCTCTCACCATGCTGAGAGACTTTGGCGGAAGTGAATCTAAATTTCTCAAATACCAGTCTTTATCTTTATTTCACGTGATGAAAAATAAAATGACCGTGTGGCCTCCTGAGAGGCCAAGTGCAGGTTGACGCCCGTGGGCGACCCGCGCGTCGTAATGAGGATGAGGTTATGATGAAGACGGCACATACATTCAGTCCCCGAGCCACGGGAATTAACCCCAAGAGATTAAAATCCCTAATGGCCCGGCCAGGAATCGAACCCGGGACACGGCGGATCCAAGCCTAGCGCGCTAACCAATTAGCCACGGAGCCGGACATTTCACGTGATGAAACGTGTAGAAGCAGTAGTGGAGGTCAAGTTGGAGCAAGAAGGTGCGTGGGGCGATATCTTTTCAGATTGTGTGGATATGATCTGTGAACTTCCTGTGTTCCGAAATGTGTGCTGCTCAGAGGATCAAAATAATAACCCCTGGCACTACAGCCCTTGAAGAGCCTAGGCCTACCAAGCGACCGCTGCCCAGCCATTTGGCCTGCAGATATTGGGTGATGTGTGGTCAGCGCATCGGGTCCCCTCGGCTGTTAATCTTGGATTTCTTGACCGGGGCGCTGTCTCACCGTCAGACAGCTACTCAATTGTCCTCACGAGGCTGAGTGCATCCCGTTCCAGCCCTCACGTCCGTTTCTAAAATCCCTGACGGAGTCGGGAATCGAACCCGGGGCCTCCGGGGGAGAGGCAGGCGCGCTACCCCAACACCACAGGGCCGGCGCTCAGAGGATCATCTGTTACTATATTTCCCAAGGATAGTGATTCATTACTTTAAATGCCGGTTCATTTTCCGGGCAAAAGAAATGTCCAGGGAACTGAGATCCAGATCGTCTTCAAAATCAGCGAGAAAAATAATGAAGGTCCTTGACTGTTTAGAGGTAAGCTCTACTCTTAGAAATTTATTTTAGTGTGTTCTGGATAGTATTTTAATATGTTCGTATTCCCTTGAAGATTTGTTTCTGTCATTCACAACTTGCTTAGTATTTAGTGCAATACTTCTTTCAATAAACAACTAGCAGCCTGCCCGGGAACAGTTATGAATGTGCAAGGAATTCCTGTCAGACGGAATTTGAGAATGGTGAGGTGAACGAGACACAAATCCCACTCCCGTCCAAACTAAAACCCTTCTAGTGGGCGAATTATCGAAGATAGAGATATGCTCTCGCGGGCTTTTTTGGAGAATTTTTCATGCTGAAAAATTCTTACACTCATAGTATATTGATATTTTAACAGTTTCCCCAGCGTAAGCTTAAGAAGCGCACGGACAGGTTCTTTTTTTCGACCTTTTCTCTAAAATCGTTACTGCTTGGCTCCCTTTGATCATAAATAAATTATTTTTGTCACCCCCTCTTTCTTTCTCGCTTCCCTCCTTCTTACCTCCAGCTCAACAAACTCCCTAGAGGGCCTGCCAACCCGAAGGAAACTTACCAACGGCGACCCCAAGACATCCTTTACGGGGCTTGATGGCTTTGGCTCGGCGGCCGGTGATGACAACGTACTCGGGTGACACTCTCAGATGTACAAGAGAGGAAGTACGTCGTTTTATCCACAAGCTTGGAATGTGGAAGACTTACCTGGTGAGGATCTTTCCACCGCAGCTGTCTTGAGGTTGGGGATGAGACGTTAAAGGCCAAATAAAGTAGTAATTACCAAAATAGAGGGGTATGTATTAACAATAAAAGGGTAAATTACAAATAGTAGGACCTACACTCTTTGGTCACAAGAGATCACTGATTGTTATCACACATGAATTAATTGTCCTTGAAAGGACGGTCACAAGGTCAGTAACGCTATGTGGCAAGGTACGCCACTTAACATGCTTTGGGACACCAACCGGATTATGAAATGAGCAGGCACACGGAAGGGTAATATCTTACAATTAGTAATCAGGTACACAAGAGAAAGCTATCCCTAGCCAAATGGATTGACACAAGAATTGAACTTGGGAACACGTGCGCACAAATCCCCCAGAACAAACATAACTACGAGAAAAATGCCACCGCGATGGTTGCACAATACCAGGATGAATTTACAAGTTACACCCGGAATGGAAATATGTTACCAACACACGTACGAACACATCCTGAACAACGTAAAAGGAAAAGAAAACGAAATAAAATGAAAAGACTACATTACAAATGACAGACTCCAGAAAAACGGAGCGGACGGTATCACACGACCGCCATGGCGGAGTATAACGGTAACCCAAGGTACCGTTGCACAATAAGATGCCACCCTGGAAATACTAAGATTTAAACTAAATCGACCTTTTACAGAACTACATATGTGTTATAAAATCAAAGGTGGTTCGGCCACTGTCTTGGCAAACCAGTTTTGTGTTTCCCTATTTGTTTCCACTCTGTGTGGTTGTACATATCTTTATTATTTGTCTTCATTGTATTTATTCATTGTCAAGTTTGTTTTGTTTATGTTGGTTAGTTGTCATGATTCATTTGTTTCCAGTGGGATATTTTTGCTTAGAAGATATTTTGGTATTCTAAGTTGGCCATTGATTCTTCTTCTTTCTCTTTGTATTCTCTTTGACTTGTCTTTGAACTCTCTGCTGTGATTGGCTGCCTTCAGACTATCAGAGGCCTCCTTGCTGTTTGTAGCGACCAATCACGTGTTTCTTCTTCGTCTTTAAGCTTGTAGCTATGACAGAATGTTGTGCTTTGATACTGGTTGTGATCTATCGACGAATATCCAGTTAATCACTTCTGTAATTGGTGCTATCTTCATAGTAACCGTGCTTAGTGATCATATCCTGCACATGATTCATATTTTTGTTAGGGCAGTGGCATTTTGGTGATTTTCGGTCTCATCAGACCATGCTTGTTGTTATCGCTACGCGCCATGTTGACGAATCCTTCAATCCGCGACGTCGGATAGTTTGTTGTAACATGTTTAATTCTGATCTTCACCTATTGCCTAACAATTTGTCATCACGCGTATATGATTTTGTTTCGTGTGATAAGTAATTCATCGTTTGTCTTGAGGCATGTGCTACAAGGCCATGCACTATCTTCCTGCACCATCACTGAAAGGGAGGTTGACACTGGGCTCAACTACTTTACTATTGTGACAATACCGTGCGATTGGCATATCCCGGTATTTGTATGACAGCAACTACTTTGGCTTCCTGCGTTTCACACATAATTTGTTTTATTAACAATTCATTTTTGGGCTTACGGTATCGGCGCATCACTGTAAGTCAGTCCTGGTTCGACGACACATTCTCGTTCCATGCGACCTGTTTTCATTATTTGTTGCAACTCCACTTGCGTTGCATGCTTAAACTATACCATTCTTTGGAACCGCCTTGTATAGCATGCCGTTCCTTGATGTATTGATCTGCAGCTACGTTCAAGACAATTTATGTGTTTTAGGCTCAAGCCTTACGTGTGTTAATTCCATGCGAGTGTTTCTTCAATTGTGTAAATTTGTGCCAGTGTTTCTCATCTATTTGTGTGCCACCTTTGAATATTTATTTTATGTGCCACCTATTTGATAATATATCTTATTATTAGTAATTGTTTGTGTTGTGTCCTTTATGCCTTCCTGGACCTCCTTACTTGGTGACAATGATATTGTCTGGTCCTCCACATGTTTGCTAAATTGTTATGCGACCTTTTATAAAGTCAACCCTTTTTATCATTACATCTTTATCTAATGCTTTGGCCAACAAACCCTTATACATGTCCGCTATTACCAGGATACTCTTGGTGGGTTGTTGACTTCCCGCGTTGGCCAATACAAAAGGTGAGACGCACGAGGGGCGTAAAAGGAGGAAAACCAAGAGAAAAATGTCACGTAACCTACAAACACCACGTGGACGTAAGGTGATGCAAAACCAGGAACAGGGACCCCTTAAAACTAAAATAATAAAAAACTCTACATGGCTGCAATTGGGAAAATTCCAAGAAGCGTGATGTCACAGGAAAATAATAAATAAATTTGGAACCAAAACCAAAAGGACGCCTACGGTTGCGCAACAAAGAAAACCCTCGCCCAAACACAAGAAAGATTCCCCACTATGAAAAACTAGCTTCCGAAGAAGAAAATTGATAAACAATTCAGATATTAAACAGTGAGAGACATCAACCCATCATCCCGCCGAAGCTCAAACTGTTGCGCCATTACCACGAGGTATATATATCCACGACGCAGTTACACAGAAAGAAAAAACAAACAACCCAAATGAGTAGATAAACAATAAATAAATATCACACTTCCTGGAACTTACCTGTGCATCACTACATGTTAAGTAAAACTAGCCAACTAAAAATAATACCGCCCCACGAGGAGGCTGATACCTGTCCTATATGCCGGGGGTATCCGAATCCCCCCGGAGATGTTTCCAGTATGACAGTCAGGCACCAAGAGAGGGACGCAGAACAATATCGGGAGAGGGAGTCCTAACGCCAACGTTCTACATATATCAAAATGGCACGATAATTTCTAAAGAGCAGTCGTAGCACACACGCACACTAGAATCCCCTGTTTTTTTGAACGTAGTCCGTAAGACACTTCCGTGTTCACTTTTCGTGAGAGTTGGTCACACTGGTCGGTCGCTATGCGCTCGTCTCGTGTCATCTCCCGGCGGTCGATACATCTCGCGATGGTCGTGGTCGGAACAATCGATACAGGTGATGTTGGTTTGATAAATGCGTAATTCCACAAGTTTATTTTTGAGGTTAGGGAACACTAAATTCCAGAACCAGTGCACATCAGGTCCGGAGTTATACCTCGCGTGTTTTGACTGCGAGTGCGATGTTATATCCTGGAAGATTTCGTCTACAGGGTGTACATAGACCAAATTTGCAACTGTCGGCATAGGCCACAATGTTCTTCAGAGATTTTGGTAAGTGAAGGAAATAATGAAGCGTTCGCTTCAACTGGAAATACAGGGATGGGTAAATTTTGGCAGGAATTGAATATCTTAGGTTTGGGTTTACTTTTATGTCAGCTAAGTGGCGTGGAACACGTCAGAATTTTCTACAGAAATCTTCCTAGAGATTACCTTTACAGAATGGTGAAAGCCGCATCAAAATTCATCCAGTGGTTCTCGAGATTACCCGTGATATCCAAGAATCGGGGACTTGCTTTATACTAAGTAGAGATCTGCACGCGCAGGCCAAGTTATGCTAATGAGCTAGTACCACCTAGCGGCGGAAACGGTCAACTACCGGAGTTCCTTCACTTATTACTTTATTCGCCCTGCAAAGACCTTGTAGATATTGTTTTCAGGGGCTATGCCCCTGTATGCGTCTGGGTCGTTTCTATCTCCTTTACTTTAGTACAGCATCTTTATAATAGAATGCCTCCATCCATCTGGTAATTCTCCTGTTGCATAACACTTGTTGAACAAGGTGGTCCATGTATCAAGCAGTGTTTCACAGGTGTCTTTAAAGTTTTCGTTAAAAATCCCGTCAGGCCCCACTGCTTTTTTGTCCATGGGTTGTTTTTTTTAAGTTTTGGCACCAATGCTTCAGTACCAAGTTACAACAATGTTGGGCGCTGCCACTTTTACCGACGGTTGCTGCCCTGCATCCCCTCCCTCAAAGCACATGACCTCGCCCGTCCTCACCACCGCTCGTGCGCAGTCGCGCTTGTTAGGTGAGTAGTGTGAGATTAGCACTCGCGAAAGACAGTCGCAATGTATTCCAAGCAGGAGCAGAGAACGTGGATAAAAATTCAGTGTGCTAAGTGTCGCAGTGCTAAACAGTGTCACCGAGGATTGCAGGAAGCGTGCGGTGCAGCTGCGTTACCGTTCAGAACGGTAGCAAGATGGGTTGCAGCCTTTCGAGATGGGCGCGAACGTGTGGAGCACATGCCTTGATCTGGTCACCCACCAGTAAGTGATGACAATGTACAGATGGTGTCCGCGTTAGTAGAGGTGGATCGGAACGTAACGATTCGTCAATTAGAGCAAGATACCGGACTGGCGCATTCAACTGTCCTCCACATCCTGAAGGACTTGCTGAAAATGCGTCCAAATGGGTTCCGCATGACTTAACCGACATGCACAAATGGCTGCGATATGACGCTTGTCGTATGCACTTGCAGCGTTATGAGCGTGAAGGAGAGGCCTTCTTACGGCGTATCATAACCATTGACGAGACGTGGGCCAGATCTTATGAGACATAGTTAAAACGCCAATCGAACTAGTGGCGGCACCACGGATCATCACGGAAACAAACAGTTCGACCAACCCCCACCAATGTGAAGGTAATGTTGATTCTTGCCTATGATTGGGATGGTGTGATCATTCACCATACTGTTCCCCGAGGGCAAACCATTAATGCGGCGTACTATTGTTCATTTCTGCAAGACCATCTCCGAGGAGCTCTGAGAAGGAAACGGCACCACCACATGGTTACACCGCCCATCGTTCTGCATGACAATGCTAGGTCACACACAGCAGGCGTTGTGTCGGCATTGTTGGATCGCTGGGGCTGGGAGGTCCTCTATCACCGCCCATATTCTCCCGACATCAGTCCCTGCGACTATGATCTCATCCCGAAGATGAAGATGACAATGCCCGGGGAGCGCTTCCGTATCATTGAAGACGTTAAGCAGGCTGCCGAGCGCTCTCTTCGTACCATCAATAGATTGGGCAGTGCCAACGGGATCCAACGACTTCCGCATCGCTGGGAACACGTTTTACGCAACGGTGGGGACTACATCGAGGGCCTGTGAAACCATCTAAGTGAGTTATTAATCCAGCTATAACTAAGGTGCCAAAACTAAAAAACCAACCCATGTATTTGGTGGCGAAAATAGCAGTTTTGACTTCCTTCAGTTCTATCGGGTCAGTTACAGTGCCAGTATTTTTTCGTAGCGGAAGAGCAGTTTTAATATTTTGTTTGTTTAGGATTTTTGAGAAGTGATTTTCCCATGAAGTTATCGGTAGGTCTGGGGTGGAGCATGTTTTTTGAGTCTTAAGTGCGATGAATGGGTCACTGAGGGCTTCTTGGGCTTGCATTTGTGCCCGCTCTTCATTGTGTTTTGCTTTTTGTGATGTACAGTTTTTTGTACGCTTTCCTCTTCAGTGTGTACTCTGTAAGCGTGGGGTGGTCGTTTGATTGCCGCGCCGTATGGAGGAGATCCAGGGTCTCTTGTCTAAGTTTATAGCATTCAGAGTCAAACCAAATCTTGGCGATTCTTCGTGGCTTCCTGATTTGCGATTCTTTGATAATGTTCAGCGATGAGTTTAGTGCTGAATCTAGAAGACCTTCTTCAAGCATCTATAAAATTTTTGTAGCTCGTCATTTCTCCTTTCGATGTTGTCAGTCCATAGCTTTCTTGTAGTAATCAATTCGTTCTTATTTTTGGGTGGCGGCCTTTCTTCTGTAACAATTCCTGATAGGACAGGTATGTGTTTCCTGAGAGCAGCAGCCGAGTCCGAATATAGGACTTCTTGCTTGTACGTTGGTAGGCAGTCCCCTTTCACGAAGATTAAATCTATGGTGCTTTTTCCGTTGGGAGATAAATAAGTTACCTCTTCTGGCCTGATTAGCAGAATGTATCCCTAGTCATGTAGGAGTTCTAGAATTAGATTTGTTTTGTTGTCGGGTTTGTTGAAGAGAAAGTGGATTGTGCTTACGTTATTGATGGTGCAAATACCAAGATCTCTTTGCCTGAGGCCTGTAGTGTGTTTACTGTGGAGCTCGTTGCCATCTATGAAACTCTGCAGTTTGCACTACAGGATGCATGAATCCACTTTCTCGTGTGTACCGATTCTTTGAGTTCGTTGCAGTAAATTGCTACATGTTTCCCGCAACACACCCTAGTGCAGTGAATTCAAGACCTACTAGCCGGGCTGTGCCACATGGGAATTGCAGGAAATGAGTTAGCGGATCAAGCTGCAAAAGAGGCGGTATCACTACCACCTCGACCAATGGAGGTACCTGCTAGAGATATTCGCTCTCAGTTACGCCTACAAGTTCTGTCATTTTGGGAGAGTCAGTGGCTAGCTGACCCGCTACCCAGCAAACTGAGAGCGATCAAGGGAACTACTCGCGTGTGGCGGAGCTCTTTCTGGTCACGGAGAGAGTCCGTCATTTTGTGCAGGCTAAGGATAGGTCATACAAGATCCACCCACTCGTGCCTAATGAGAAGGGAAGACACCCCCCCCCCCCCCCACACACACACACTTTGTACCTGTGGAGCCATTTTCACCGTGGCCCACATTTTAACCGAGTGTGTGGATCTTGCCGACTTACGAAGAAACCTTGGTTTGCAGATGACACTCAAACTTATATTAGCCGATGACGCGGTGGCTGCTGTTCGCATTATCTGCTTGATAAGTGAGTGGGTTAGGGCCAGCAACGTAAATTTTCCAGTGTAAATTGACTCAACGACTTGTTCGTTTTTGAATGATAATTTTTTGTTTAATTTTATAATTTTTATTTTTTTGTTTGTGTTTTATTAATTTTAGATCTTTTCAAATTTAGGTGTCCACCTCAAAATTTTAAATTCAATTCCAAATTTGTATTCTTTAATCTGTGTTAAGAGGGGCAGATGACCTCGTAGTTCCACCCCTTAAAACAACAATCGCTACTATCACGTTTCGACAGTTGAGGTCGCCCCCAAGAATTACGTTTCTGTCTTCTCTCGCTATTGCAATGGCTCTCGCAATGTGTTCCACTGCGTCATCTATTTTCTTGAGGGGATGATGTATAGACCTATGATCGTTAATTTGACTGTTCGAACAGTTACCATATTCTCTTCAATGAGTGATTCCTTCACCTTTCCTATGCAGTCTTTATATAAGATGCTACTCCTTCCGGCAGGCTTATATGTTCCGTTAAGAATGTTTCTGTGGCTATGATTACACAGGGTGTCTACCGGTAACAAAAGTAACGAATTTTACAACCGGGTAACGAAAATTTTGTGAAGGCGGGTTGAATCATTTAAACAAGCGCCGCTAGGCTCAGAGATTGCGATGGGGCGAGTTTCACGCAAGCGGCGCCGTGCCTATTGCATAGTACTAAGCTATATTTCCCCGTGCCCGACCTCAAGGAAATACATACTAAGGATACCTTGAGTGGTATACATCGGTTCAACGTATATTTTCGGCATCAAGAAGACTTAAGTTTCGTGTGTAATATTTTTCTGTGTTTTTGTATTAGGAAACCTGACTTTTCGCGAGACGTTTATTCGCGAATACTTCCGAAACTAAAAAGAAATCTCTCATTTCTGTTATTTGGAAACTACGTCAAATTGAAGTCCAGAAATAACGCGAAACAATTTAATGTCGTAATCTTGCGAAATGTTACCGTTTCGAAAAAAATTGCAAAAAATCTTCGAAATTCCTTTATAAGTCTATTTTTCCTTCGAACTTTCGTTCCATCGGATATATAATCAAACTGATTATTTCGATAACTTGTAGATAATTCGTGGTTCTCAGTCGAAATAAAACTTGCCCTCTTGTCGTATTATTCGTGCAATCCTCTCAGAATAATTCGTAATATTCGATACCGTACCTACTTCGAACGTTCATCCTGGTGCATTCTTGGAATACACGGTACCTGAGATTATAATTTTCAATGCTTTTGCATGTTCTTTCCTTCCTCTTTGTCAGACACCAACAGTGATCTTCTGTTCTCTCTTAGGGGTTCAGGTCGCTTATATTTTGTATGAGTCTGTTCCAGATATATATTCTATGACCCACCTAGCGTCGTATAGCAACGAATCTCTGAAGCTCTTCAACTCTTCCTCGCGCAAGAGGAATTCCATATCCATTTGGCTACCAGATCCTGTTACCATCGCCAGCTATTATCTCCATGAGCAAGAGGACTACGTCTACCTCTTTACTCACCATGCTGTGCTAGTATCAACAGTTATCAACTCTTTGAAGACCAGCTCAGCAAGAGATCATTTTTTTGTTACAATATTGGCAATACTTATATGTTCTCCTTTTGTCTCCTACCCCCCACTCTTTTCCCCTTCCTTGTACCCTCCGTGCTCCGTTGAGCAGCTCTCACTACTAAGTCGGCAGTTGACTCGATCAGTCAGGGCTCAACTCAAGCCAGTCTCCTCAAACTAAGAGACACTTTCTTCACTCCACGCCATGTTGGAACTCTAGGCATCCGTCAAGGGGATCTTCCCTATCAACATTTAACCAAGATAAGTACAGCTTCAAGTTTTAACCTCATCTTCATGATTTTAACGATTACATGCTTTTAACGATATTTTATAGACAGCGTGAGATTAATTATTTGGGGCAAAATCATTCTTCGAGGGATTTGCTATGTTGAGCTTTTGTCTGTCTAAGCCAAACTCAATAGAAAGTAGCTTTTCCTACGCTAACTAAATGAGAAATCTTCTCACCACGTGGGATATTATCTAAATACCCGCTGTCTATAATTCACCAAGCTAGTTCCTCCGTTGGATTTTCATTAGCCCCATTTTTCTGCTAAGATCGTTCTGGAACCTTCCAGATCTTGTACTTTATCTGCAAGTCCTGCCGTCATGTATTTCTCACTTACTTGTGAGAATGCTATTTAAAATTGAAGAATCTCACTTCTAAATTACTACAATAGTGAATTTTCGTCCACCGCTGGAATTTTCTATGGCACATTTAATTGTAATTTACAACTTTCTCAAGAAATAGACTCTCGCCTACCTAGTGAAACCAGATATTTTCCTCATTGCAATAACTTTCTTTATCATAAACTCTCGTGTTTATACAGTGAACTTCTCATATATTTCAACGAACTATAGTGAAAACCAGTGCTTGCTCAACTTTTCTACCGCGTCGCGATCGTCCGTTTATATTCAAACAAGGCCATGAACATTTTTCCTCAATCCCCATCTCTCTTTCCTAAACCTCTTACTAACAATCCGTAATAAACTTTTAACTTTAGGTCTGTTTCAACGAGGTGTCAATCTATAGATGTGCCCTCCCATTTTTTCTCATGTGTAATTAATTAATCTCTGTATAATTACGTGTCCAGCACACGTTTCAAACTTACATTGTTTCTCCCTTCAAATTAGGGAAAACAATTCTTTCAACTCTTGAGTGAGTTATTTTTAGGTCTCACGAAATGTAAACTGCCCCATTTGGCTCGTGATTTCTAATTAAACATAGGAAGTCTAGAACTTTCTTTTTGATTACCTCTTCAGGTTTCACAGTAAGTGACCTGCCCTCTTTTGTATAATTCTCATAAAGTAATTCTGTTTAAATATAAGAAGTTGTAGTAACTTCTATTTTATGCTTTATGTTTTCCTTGTTGTTATTTTCGAATTTGTTATTCTCTCTAGAATGTTCTTTCAGAAATTTCTTATAGTACACTCCTTGTACTCAATTTAATGTTTAAACTTTAATCATTTCATTGCCTTTTTAAAAATCTTATCAAGGTTTTAGTACTAGGTTTAAAACCTTAAGAATTGTTATTTGCCTGGAGCAATTTTTGAATGTTGTTGGAGGTCTGCGACCCCAAATTGTTAACAAGATTGCAAAATATTTAATTGTCAAAAATATTAACTTCTTTAAATTGTTAAATAAATTAAATATTTGTTTTTGGATTCATCATTTCTCTGATACTACAGTTAGGCAGGATCCTGGCTTTCCTAGCTCTTCCTAGGTTTATGCCCTCGTTCATACTCAATAAAGCTTTTACTATCTGTCTGGCCAGACCATCACCCTTCCCTATAGTACTTTTATTCGTGCTTGGGAGGAAATACACTAAAGCCTTTCTCTGGCAAACTGCCCAAGTCTTAGCTGCGGTTCCCGTCAGCTTCGACCAAGCTCGTACCCACTTTAGGTATCCGAGCACGGATTTGCGGTGGCAACCGCTTCTAAATGTATTGAAAGTTAAATTCATAACTTTTGTGGGACCCTCCTCCTATTTTTCTATCCTTCTTTTCCAATCCCAAATCTACTTCCTTCTCTTAATCATCTTCCCTTGGTGGGTGGGTTATTCCTCAGCCAATAAACTACCCAAAAATTGGTACCAGAAACCCGGGAGAGTCCATTTTTTATTTCTATTGTTTGTCAAGTGTAATTTGACAATACTTGGCAAATTATTAATATCTGCTTTGGATTTTTCAGCTATAATTACATCATGCAAAGCCTGTGAACGGGAAAGAGGCCGCTCCTGTCTCCTTTGGGGTGTCCTGTTCTTTCTACCCATTCGCTGCTGCAATCTTGACAGCATCTCCAAGGTTCTACAGTTTCGTGAGTTGTATTTCAATTTATTCTCTTTATCATGGCTCCTACTGAAAAAGATGAAACTATCATTGCTAGACGTTCTTCCTATAAAGGGCAACTCACTAGATTCAGAAATTTTATCAACAAGTTAAATCCCGCCGAGTGTGATTTAGACATCTTGACACATCGCCTTAAGTTGTACGAACGGTCTTATGATTATTATGATCAAATTCAAACCGAGATTGAATCCGCTTGCCCAGAACTTCAATCGGATCGGGACGAGGTCGAACCCTTGTACTTTGAAGGGATTGCAAAGGCCCACCAATTGATCCGCAATATCTCAGAACCGGACACTAGGGTCATCAATCCGGCCCAGTTCGCACCCGCTTCAGTTCACAAGAACAAACCGAAACCGTTACTTCCTAAGATAAGCCTACCGCACTTCTCAGGCAAGGAAGGTGAATGGTATTCTTTTTATGAACTTTACTGCTCCCTAATTCATGAAAATATCGAGATCCCTGACATACATAAATTTTATTTCCTCCGTACGTCTTTGGAATCTGAGGCCTTAGCCTTAGTGGAGTCACTGCCTTTAAGCGCAGACAACTACCACATCGCCTTTAATCTCCTTAAAGAGAGATATGGCAATTTACGTTTGAGTGTAGCTCGCCACATACGTTGTCTCTTCAACCTACCAGCCGTCAAACCTAATGACGTCACCTCTTTAAGAGACCTCTTAGATTCTATACAGTTGAATGTCAGAGCATTATACCAACTCAAGCAGCCTGTCCAAACATGGGGCACCATACTCATTCATCTGGCTACATCAAGATTCGATTTTTCAACTTTAAAGGCTTGGGAAATTGAACTCGCTCGCAAGGAAGAATTTTCCTTCGAACACTTAATCTCGTTTCTTAACAGCCGATGCCAAGTCCTTACAGCACTCGCATTTCAGTGCGAAAAGGTTGAAACGAATCATCAGTCTCACATTTTTGAGAAAAACCTTGCTTTTTCAAAGGGACATCAGCCCCTATCTGTCGAGAACAAGCAAACCCGTTCTTCTTTCAATCATGCAAGAGAAGATATCAGGCCGCTTAACAAATCTTTAAAATGCACGCACTGTAAAAAGCTTCACACATTGTATTTGTGCAAATCCTTTAAGGAATTGTCTGTTGAAGATCGAAGGAAGTTTGTCTTGAATAGCAAACATTGCTTCAATTGCTTGTCACCTAAGCATTCTTCTTCAAATTGCACGTCATCCAATCTCTGTTTTCATTGCGAAAAACCGCATCATTCTTTATTGCACGTTCACGATAAATCGAGGTCATCAGTACCTGCCTCTTCAAGCTTCATGCAGAGCAGCTCCGAACAAACTAATGCTTCTTCCTGCATTTCTACCGCCGAAACTTTTCATAGTGCGCAAACCCTTTTGACCACTGTACAATTCGAAATCCAAGATAAATTTGGAAATTGGTTTAGAACCCGTGGTCTTCTCGATTCCGCTTCAACGCACAACTTTGTTTCGCAATCGTTGATTAAAAAACTAGGTCTTTCGTCATCGCCTACTTCTATCAATGTGACCGGCATTGACAATTTGAAAACTCAAGTTTTGCAGTCTTCAAAATTGAAAATCAGAGACGTTTGCCAAAGAAACACCAATCTTAACATAAACTGTCTCATTCTTACCAGTATTGGCAAGGACACTCCAAGTCACTCTATTAATACTTCCGGTTTAAACATTCCCTCGCACTTAAGGTTAGCCGATCCTCAGTTTAATGCTCAAGGTCCCATTGATGTACTTTTCAGTGCCAATGTTTTTTGGAAGTGCCTTCGCAAACAAACACGTAAGTTATCTTCAACCGTGGTCGCCAGAGACACCGATTTTGGTTGGGTTATTACTGGTGAGATCCCACAACCCAGTGTTCAAACCAAAGCGCAATGTCATTTCGTTACGGCTGACATAAATCCTATTTCTGGAAAAGAGAACGCTCATGTTTCAGATCTCAATATTTTTGAAAAACACTTGCCGAAACGATGTCTTATCGTGAACAACTGCGCTACCTCTGTGAGTTGTTTAAATGGTTTTTCCTTCTTCCCGCACAAGATGGCCATTCAAGTTCGCCTTGCTTTGTGTTATTTCGTTTACCTTCTCATGTCATTTTTTATAGCAGTTAATTGCTTAAACTCTTTCTCGAAAACTATCTTCCCCTTGTGTAAAACCATGGCTATCAGTCTCCATCACTTCGCTGTAAGCTATGTTTCACTTCTTTCGTTATTTAGAAGGATGGCCACGGTCGGCTCCTCCCCCCTTCCTCACAATTGGAAGTCGCTTATGAAACCGCTTGAAAATCAGAATTCTCTAACATCTAGAATAACTATTCTTATGCATAACCTTCTTCTCAATGTCCCGGCTTCACTTCCTGTTTCGGAAGAATCAAGCTTTTTCCTGTCGAAAATTGTCCGATTTCGTGATCCTCAAAATTATGCGAAATTGATTTCCTACGCTGTTTCATACGTCTTTAAATTGTTTGTTCACGTCCAAGTTACGATTGACTGCATGCCGGTCAACCTGAATATCTGCTTTAAGTTACAGCTGATTCAACAAATGTTGTTTGTGTACTTTGAACTGCTTGTTTGTCAGACTTGTTTGTATACAAGCCTGAGGAAGGTCAAGTCACTGTTTATTTCCTGTACGCTTGACAAAGTTCAAAGCATGTTTCTCTTATCTCAACTTTGGCTGATTGCCAACCATCGTCTTGCGAGCCGCTCCTGCAAGTACAGAAGCCGTTCACCTACTTCCCAAAATAAACTTGTTCCAGTTAAGGACTCTTTCAGCTATTTATATGCCTTCTCTCGTTGTACTATGTGTGTCAAGGCCGCGATTGCCCGTGTCTTCCACTTACTCATGCTCGTATTCTATAACTGCTTCGATCCTTGTTTCAAAACTTCTTTGCGTATTTCTCACGCGCTTATGTATTACACTTTGCTTACATATTTTGAAATCTTATTGTTCATTGATGAACAAACTTGTTTTTTCTCGTCGTCACATTCGATGTGTTTTTGCATTTATACTTGTCACGTCACGTTTCTCGCTGACTTAAGTATTTTTCTGAGTAACCCCTTTGATGCTTATTATTATTATTTGAGGTCATTGTTTATGGCTACTCGTTTGTTACCTATGGCGTTCTTGCTTTCTACTCGCATAGTTTCTTTGTTTATTTGGTATATTCTTGTCCTGAATAGATGTACTTGTTTCTATACGCTTTGTTTAAACTTGTTAATTCTCCTTTTGCATTGTATCGTAATCTTTACTAGTGCTTTATTTCTCTCAGCTTCCAGCTATTTCGTGATTGAAAGTGTCGTTAATTCTCGCCTTTTAACTCCGCTTTCTAATGACCCTGATGACCTCCTTCCACTCACACCTGGTCACTGTCTTACACGCACTTCTCTCTCTGCCCATCCTCCCCTTCCTAATTCTTTCAGGGATTCTGATCTACCTATTGTTTGGCGTAAACTTGAAGCCCTCCGTAATTCTTTTTGGAAGAGGTGGAACTTGGAATATTTAACTTCCTTGCAAGGGAGACAGAAGTGGTTTCTTTCCAGTCCCGACACTCAAGTGGGAGACTTGGTCTTAGTTAGGGATGTTTCACCCCCCCCCCCCCCCTAGTCTGGCCTTTTGGAAGAGTGACCGAGTGTTACCCTGGAAGAGATAGGAGAGTCAGGGTATTCAGTCTTGACCACTAATGGTCAGATCACAAGACTACTTCTCCGCAATTGCTTATTACTGTACTTGTTTTTCTTGTTCGCTGTTGGTGTCTGCCCCTCCCAGTATGGTGCATTCTTGGAATACACGGTACCTGAGATTATAATTTTCAATGCTTTTGCATGTTCTTTCCTTCCTCTTTGTCAGACACCAACAGTGATCTTCTGTTCTCTCTTAGGGGTTCAGGTCGCTTATATTTTGTATGAGTCTGTTCCAGATATATATTCTATGACCCACCTAGCGTCGTATAGCAACGAATCTCTGAAGCTCTTCAACTCTTCCTCGCGCAAGAGGAATTCCATATCCATTTGGCTACCAGATCCTGTTACCATCGCCAGCTATTATCTCCATGAGCAAGAGGACTACGTCTACCTCTTTACTCACCATGCTGTGCTAGTATCAACTGTTATCAACTCTTTGAAGACCAGCTCAGCAAGAGATCATTTTTTTTTGTTACAATATTGGCAATACTTATATGTTCTCCTTTTGTCTCCTACCCCCCACTCTTTTCCCCTTCCTTGTACCCTCCGTGCTCCGTTGAGCAGCTCTCACTACTAAGTCGGCAGTTGACTCGATCAGTCAGGGCTCAACTCAAGCCAGTCTCCTCAAACTAAGAGACACTTTCTTCACTCCACGCCATGTTGGAACTCTAGGCATCCGTCAAGGGGATCTTCCCTATCAACATTTAACCAAGATAAGTACAGCTTCAAGTTTTAACCTCATCTTCATGATTTTAACGATTACATGCTTTTAACGATATTTTATAGACAGCGTGAGATTAATTATTTGGGGCAAAATCATTCTTCGAGGGATTTGCTATGTTGAGCTTTTGTCTGTCTAAGCCAAACTCAATAGAAAGTAGCTTTTCCTACGCTAACTAAATGAGAAATCTTCTCACCACGTGGGATATTATCTAAATACCCGCTGTCTATAATTCACCAAGCTAGTTCCTCCGTTGGATTTTCATTAGCCCCATTTTTCTGCTAAGATCGTTCTGGAACCTTCCAGATCTTGTACTTTATCTGCAAGTCCTGCCGTCATGTATTTCTCACTTACTTGTGAGAATGCTATTTAAAATTGAAGAATCTCACTTCTAAATTACTACAATAGTGAATTTTCGTCCACCGCTGGAATTTTCTATGGCACATTTAATTGTAATTTACAACTTTCTCAAGAAATAGACTCTCGCCTACCTAGTGAAACCAGATATTTTCCTCATTGCAATAACTTTCTTTATCATAAACTCTCGTGTTTATACAGTGAACTTCTCATATATTTCAACGAACTATAGTGAAAACCAGTGCTTGCTCAACTTTTCTACCGCGTCGCGATCGTCCGTTTATATTCAAACAAGGCCATGAACATTTTTCCTCAATCCCCATCTCTCTTTCCTAAACCTCTTACTAACAATCCGTAATAAACTTTTAACTTTAGGTCTGTTTCAACGAGGTGTCAATCTATAGATGTGCCCTCCCATTTTTTCTCATGTGTAATTAATTAATCTCTGTATAATTACGTGTCCAGCACACGTTTCAAACTTACATTGTTTCTCCCTTCAAATTAGGGAAAACAATTCTTTCAACTCTTGAGTGAGTTATTTTTAGGTCTCACGAAATGTAAACTGCCCCATTTGGCTCGTGATTTCTAATTAAACATAGGAAGTCTAGAACTTTCTTTTTGATTACCTCTTCAGGTTTCACAGTAAGTGACCTGCCCTCTTTTGTATAATTCTCATAAAGTAATTCTGTTTAAATATAAGAAGTTGTAGTAACTTCTATTTTATGCTTTATGTTTTCCTTGTTGTTATTTTCGAATTTGTTATTCTCTCTAGAATGTTCTTTCAGAAATTTCTTATAGTACACTCCTTGTACTCAATTTAATGTTTAAACTTTAATCATTTCATTGCCTTTTTAAAAATCTTATCAAGGTTTTAGTACTAGGTTTAAAACCTTAAGAATTGTTATTTGCCTGGAGCAATTTTTGAATGTTGTTGGAGGTCTGCGACCCCAAATTGTTAACAAGATTGCAAAATATTTAATTGTCAAAAATATTAACTTCTTTAGATTGTTAAATAAATTAAATATTTGTTTTTGGATTCATCATTTCTCTGATACTACAGTTAGGCAGGATCCTGGCTTTCCTAGCTCTTCCTAGGTTTATGCCCTCGTTCATACTCAATAAAGCTTTTACTATCTGTCTGGCCAGACCATCACCCTTCCCTATAGTACTTTTATTCGTGCTTGGGAGGAAATACACTAAAGCCTTTCTCTGGCAAACTGCCCAAGTCTTAGCTGCGGTTCCCGTCAGCTTCGACCAAGCTCGTACCCACTTTAGGTATCCGAGCACGGATTTGCGGTGGCAACCGCTTCTAAATGTATTGAAAGTTAAATTCATAACTTTTGTGGGACTCTCCTCCTATTTTTCTATCCTTCTTTTCCAATCCCAAATCTACTTCCTTCTCTTAATCATCTTCCCTTGGTGGGTGGGTTATTCCTCAGCCAATAAACTACCCACATCCTCCAAAATTGCTTCCTCAAGGCGACCGGTTGACCGCACGACTTACCTGCGGGAATCTCGTCAAACGGACAAAGATCGATGTCAGTTGCGTAAAATCATAAAACCCGTCCCCTATCGTGAACTTGTGACCACGAGGACTGCGGAAATCCTGTCAAAGGTGATTGGGCACCCATCACGAAACCTGCTTGCCACTTTTCCCATGACCGTATACTTAAAAGCGTGAGGGGAGCGAGAAGTGCATCAACCCACTTAAAAATGACAGCCTACATAGCTTCGAAATACTAAATCCTCCTCGTGATCCTCCCTGAACTGATGAACTCCCAACCACAGCATAGGGACAAAGGGAATCACGGCGCCGACTGAACAACATGTTCATAACTACTCATAACTACCAACCTTGAGCTTGCCTCCACCATTCTGTCAGGCAGACAGTCGTTGAACGGCCGGGTGCATAATATTGCATAATATCTTGAGGACAACGTAAAACGGCCGAGAGCGGCAACGATTGCGATACATCGCGATATTTCTCCGCATTCAATGACGAGGACAAATGTATTCTTGTCAAACGGACAGCAAGTGGCGCCGATTGCGTGATAATGCTATATTTTCTTGTGCCCGACCTCAAGGACAATGGAAATCTCGTCGAATGACTAAAAGTGACACTGATTATCTAAATCGCGATTTTTCTCGGTGTTCTATCGTGAAAACTACGGGAAGCTCATCAAGCAACTGAGACCAGCGCCGATCGTGTAACATCTCGATATTTCTCTGAATTAGACTGCGATGACAGAATTCGGTGACGATCGCGTAACATCGCATACATTTCTTCGCGACCTACCGCGGGGACGAAGGAAATCTCGTCAAATGGTCAAGAGCAGAGCAACCTCTTGGTACCGTAATTATAACAACATATTGTGCACAAGAAGACATATTAGCTGAAATAACTCATTGGATATTAAATATCTAGTATACATTTATTATTTTTTTACATTTCTATAACATCATGTGAATTTCATTTAAAGCGGCTTCGATGGCGTAGTTGGTAGCATGCTGAACTGCTGTGCCCAAGATAGCGGGCTCAAACCCGGCCGAAATCGTCGGATTTTTTAAAAGCGTTAAAAATCCTTCAGTATGCCTTCCTTCGGAGGGGAAGTAAAGCCGGCGGTCCCATGTCATGTAAAAGATTCTTCCACAGACTAAACTTGTGTGAAGCTAAATCGTTAGGTTAGATTTCGTCGGAACGCTCTATTAAAGTTCCAACGTTCACCACTAGGTATCATTGATATCTGGTAGCAACTTGAAATTGAACGGAACTTGTAGCTCACCCTAAGGGTGTCCGCTGGAAGCAGCTAAATACTCAGGCGAGCGGAACATGTCCTCGGACACTCCCGGCACTAAAAGCCATACGATAAATAGAAAACCTCTTTAAAAACAGTTCATTGTTGTTTTTCTTCACCGCGTGATGAACGCCTATGCTTGCAGACCGCAGACGTATATTGAATTCAAAGGTAACTAAAATTAACTAAAAGGTACCTGAAAAGTAACTAATTTTTACTTCATCCTTACAGTAGACACCCTGTTACATCAAACCTTTGCCAGAATAAGTCGGAAGTTAACGAAAAAATTGACTTCAGCCCTTCAACGTTCCAGAGTAGAATGTCCATAGTTTCCAATTTTGTCTTAGTTTGAGTCGGGTTATGAGAACGCGTCTGCTCTTTGCCTCCGAGAAAGAAACTGGCGCACTATAATATCCTCAGGCCAGAAATTCGGATCTTGTAAAGATTCTAAAAAAATCACAGTCAGTCTGAAAGACTAGACGTTGTATCATTTCAAATGACACATGCTACAAATGCTACACATGTTAGAAAGGCTCAGGAGGGCTTCTCGCTTTGCTCGAAGCCCCAGGACTCTTCCAACAGACTGCATTACCCATTAACTTAGGCTTCCCGCGCGGGCACCTCTTTAAGGGTCACGGGAAGAAATGTGTTTCTTGTACTTGTATTAGAGATGTGTTTGGTTGAATAAAGCGTAAATTGTGTACTTTTTGATATCGGTTTTGTGGCCCATCATCCCAGACAAACCGGCGGAAACCTTTGCCTCCCTGTCAGAAGGATCATTTGGCCGTAAATTTGAATTAGTGTAAGGATGTAGTATGAGTGTCCAGATTTAGACAATAGCCTACTCCATGAAGGGGTCATGACTTTGGCATATATGTTTGTTTAATGAATAGTGTATCTGAAATAAGGGAAGAATACTGATTTACAGATTTGTAGAGTGAGTTTCTGATTTTTAAAAGGTCGCTCGACGCCAGGCCTCTTTCAACAGACTCCAATAATCATTAGCGTCTGGTTCTCGCTCCCCGCGTGAGCATGACGTCACGTTCCCGCGCAGCTGCATGACGTCACTTCCCGCGCGGCTGCATGACGTCACGTCACGTCCGTCACCGTGTCCGTGTCCGTAATGCATAACGATGGACCCCAACCATAACGACGAAGTCGACAGGATCATTTGAAATGATAAAATCTGAAGTCTACACCTATTTTGAAAGCTTTGCTGGACCTTATAGTCGGCAGCATCTCACACTCAATATCTCCTTCGATTCTGTGTGTTTGGAGGAAATCGATAATATCTTCTGCTTTCGTTCCACTACGCAATCTACCCATGTAGATCCATGACTTTTTATGGGCTGCCTGCAATCGTGAGGCAGTTGTCTGTTTGCGGCCGATCACAATATTCCCTCTTGTAGGAATGTTTCTAGTTTTGTTCGCTTTATATCTTCCTCCTCGGTGTGTATTCCATGGGACAGAGTCGCGTTGAGTATCCATATCCCCGCTGCGTTCTTCCACGCAATCTCCTTCTGACGCTGGCCCTGTGATTGTTGGGGTATGAATTAACGGGAGGTTGCCCCTACGTCGTCGACCTACGGCCTAGGACCATTTTGTTTTATCAGATTGCTGTTCTGGACTGTAAGGGAATCCTTCATCTCGAGAGGCATGGGCATCCATTAATTCTCGACTAAAGGGAGCAATGGCATCCGCAACTTTTCGACTAAAGTGAGCATATGTTGCTGCTGGCAAATCTATTTTTTCTGTCATACGATTGGCGTTGACTTCAGCTCTGGTGCCTTGCCTGGTCAACATATTACTTTTCTGTACCAACTCTTCCCTAGTGTTTTGAGAATTCTTCTTTACGGGTGTGTAGTGAGATTTCTCAGCATTACTTATTTCCGATAATGTGTCCTCCAGCTCTCCGTCGTTAGAGCCTATGGCATTCTGGATTTCAGTTGTAGTGATTTCATTATTTTTCCCGATGGATCTGTAGGTTTTCTCGAATTCCACACTAACAACGTTACGTATGTCTTCCCTTAACCCCTCAGGCCGGCTATTTAATCCGGAGGTTTTCACTTCTCCGGCGGTATTTAAATTGAAGCTCAGCAGAGGTTTAGACACCAACAAGGTAAAAAATTAATAATGTTAAATCTACGAAATATAACGTAATGAAATTTTTAGGATTACTTACCGAAATCATGTCCAATGTTTCTCAGTAATATATGTGACGACTGCTCTTCAGGGTTGTCCATAATCACACGCAATATTTACAAAATTATAATAATTTGATAAGTTCCACTTTTGGTATTTGTTTCAGGTATATTTACAATGAAAGAAAGATATTTACATGATAATGTTCAATCTACATATATACATATTTTTCGGGTATAATTTCCAGGAAAAGCTGAATTTTGAAAAGCTTTTTAGGCCCCGTGAAAGCATCCCGTGTCGAATTGTCAACAAAATGTAAATATCGCAATATTATTTCAAACCTGTTCCTTGGCATTGTTTGAGGGAATATAGGGGTGAAATAGCTCTTTAGGGTAGGTTTCTGCATTATCCCCATCAACAATACAAGCCACAAGAACACATAAATGTTGTCCCCTGTCACTGACTCTCACTTCCTGGCGCGCGACCTTGGTTTCAAGGGCGCGCCACCATACATTCTGCCGCGTAGTCCTACATATTTGTTTCTCAAACTAGTTCAATCACATTGTCGAAAGCAGCAAAAAACAGACGTGAAATAACTTCTTGTACCCGACATACCCGTGAAGGGGGTCTTTTGTGTGCTTGTGACGAAGTCGACCTCTCGCCACAAACACTGAACAGCGGTCGTTGTTAGATAGATAGATAGATTTTTATTAATTCCATTTGATCAAATACATGCATTCAATACATTTTTGATATAGGACACGTCAGAATTTACATGCATAAAATAAAAGAACTAACAGGTATATATTACTAAGATTAAAACTATTTATAACTTATTATAATAGCAAATCTTAATAGATACAATCTTATTGCACAACTATTTACACCTCACTCTATTATCATAATATGAAAACTTAATTCTATAAATACAACAACATACAGCTAGGTATTAAAATTAAATTAAAAAAGTAAAATATAGTTATAGATTCCATCACTCCTATACGCTAAAATATTCAACTACTGAGTAAAAACAATGGCACTGCAGATAAGCTTTCAACATTCTATCAAAGGTTTTTATTTTTGGGGCCAGTTTTATATACTGGGGTAGTTTATTGTATAATTTAACTCCAGTGTGAAAAGTTCCTTTTTGATATATGCTTGTGTGTGTGTGTGAAATATGAATGTTTTGATTTTGTCTTGTGTTATGCCTATGAACATCATTGTTTGTTTTAAGAAAAACATCTTTATTCATTAAATTCTTTTTAAAAAACATAATACTTTCAAAGATATATATGCAGGGCAGTGGGAGAATGTTTAAATCTTTAAACAGAGGTCTACATGATTCTCTAGAGTGTACATTTGCCATAATTCTAATCGCTCTCTTTTGTATCCTAAACGTGCTTAGTACATCTGGCGACATACCCCAAAATATGATCCCATATCTTAAGTATGAATGGAAATAAGCAAAATAAGTATTTCTTAATGTGTGCATGCTAGTGCAGGTTTTCAAAATACGTAACGCAAAGCACATCGAGTTCAGTTTAGTATTCAGATATTGTATATGTTTATTCCATTTCAAGTCTTGTTGTATCCATAGTCCTAAAAACTTTGTTTCTGATTTATTTTCTATTTGATGACCATTTAATGTTATATTGGGCATCGCAGGATTCCTATTCTGTATAGTGTGGAAATTTAGACATACTGTCTTTTTATAGTTTATTATGAGGCGATTATCTTGTGACCATTTGGTTAACTCTCCTGTAACGGAGTCAGCAGACTGCTGTATGACCTGTTTAGTTTCACCTTTTATTACGAGTGTTGTATCGTCCGCAAACAAAATTTCCTTATGTGAATGAACGTTCTGTGTTATATCATTGATATATAGAAGAAAGAGTAGTGGGCCCAAAACCGATCCCTGGGGTACTCCAAATTCAATAATTCCCTCATTGGACAATGTTTCATTAAGTAATTTGGTTCCATCATCCTTGTGTCTCAAGCTTACTATTTGTTTACGCCTTGTTAAGTAAGACTCTATCCATTTATTAGCTAGACCTCTAACACCATATTGATTTAGTTTGGTAAGGAGGATTTTATGGTCAACTACATCAAATGCTTTCGATAAATCCAAGAATAGGCCAGTTACATGTTCCTTATTGTCAATTAATTTCAGTATACTATTACTACATTCGTAAATTGCTGTCTGTGTAGATTTTTCCGTTCTAAATCCATGTTGTGAGTTTGATAATATTTTATTTTTTTCTATGAAACTTATCAGTCTCTTATACATAATTTTTTCCACAATTTTTGCAATACCAGTTGGTAAGGTAATAGGACGATAGTTATCTAATTCATCTTTTGAACCATTTTTGTGCACTGGAATTACTTTTGATAACTTCAAAATATCCGGGTAAGTTCCTGAGAGAATTGAACTGTTTATTAAGTGCGTAAGTGGATTTATTATATTTTCTGCACATTTCTTTAAAATTGCATCAGGGATGCCATCAATGCCAGCACAGAATTTATTTTTTAGCTCTTTTATAACTATTCTTACCTCTTCACTTGTGACATGATTTATAAATAAAGAATCACTGCATATATTTATTTTATTATTAGAATTTAGTGTATTTACCTGTGATTTATTTAATAATTT
Organism: Meconema thalassinum; assembly: GCA_946902985.2. Taxonomy (NCBI): domain Eukaryota; kingdom Metazoa; phylum Arthropoda; class Insecta; order Orthoptera; family Tettigoniidae; genus Meconema; species Meconema thalassinum. Next base: position 172,354,076 of record OX336396.1, read on the forward strand.
TTGCGGAATTTCCAGAAAATAGTCATTAAAAGTGTTTGCTATTTCCTCTGGATTATTAATCACTTTATTATTTCTGGTCAGTGTAATGTTCCTTTGTATTTTAGCAGATTTTCCAGTTTCTTTCTTTATTACAGACCACATAGCCCTGTTTTTATTAGATGATTGGGAAATAAAATTATCATTATGCATTTTCTTTGCTAGTCTTATTACCTTATTTAATATGCTAGTGTATTTTTTGTAGTATAAATTGAATTCAGGTGTTGTGTGGTATTGTTTATATAATTTGTGTAGAAATTTCTTTCTTTGACATGAATTTATAATCCCTGTTGTTATCCAATTGCTAGTTTTGTTATTTTGAACAGTTCTTCGTTTAAAGGGGAATGCTATTTCAAAATAGTGTTTTAGGGTACTGTTAAATGCATTAAATTTATCATTTACATTTTCTAGTTCATAAATTTCTGACCATGTTTCCTTATTTAATAAGTCATTGAAATATGTAACATTTGTTTCAGTGAATGACCTGCACTTTGATTTTATTCCATTATCATTATTATTGATTACTTCGGATACTTCAAAACTCAGTATTTGTCCATGGTGGTCACTAAAACCCGGACAATAGACTCTATTGAATGGTGATATTTATCTGTATTTATAAAAATTTGATCAGGAGTGGTTTTACTAAATTTTGTTATTCTTGTTGGTGTATTTACTGTAGGTTTCAGTCCATAGGAAATTAGTAACTGGTTTAATAATTCACAATTTCTATCAAGTTTTAAGAAATCCACATTTACATCCCCACAAATTATTATATCGAAATTTACTTTGCTCATGTTATTGAGTAACAATTCTAGTTTATCTATAAATAGAGGAAACTTTCCTGACGGAGAACGGTATACGCATACAATTATTAACTTAAACTGCTGAATTTTTACGGCAGAGAATTCAAAATCCTGTTCCATAATTAGATAATCATAAGCTGTTATCTGTTCATGATCTAAATTATTTCTTAAGAAGATGCAAGTACCACCATGGCTAATATTAGATCTAGAGTATTTACTAGCTTGTATAAACCCTGGGAATTGAATTAATTCGAGTTGTTCCTCTTTCAGCCAATGTTCTGAAATACATAGTGCTGAGATGTCTTTAAGTTCATTTTTAAGCATTAGATTTATGTAATCAATTTTATTATAAAGAGACTGGACATTCTGGTGGTAAATTTTAAATTTGTTACTTTTGCAAGCTTGTGTTGGTGATTTATTTACATTATTATTATCATAATTGTTATTATTATTGTTGCTAGACAAATCCGAAATACCATTGTTGCACTCCGTTAAATTTGACTTCAAAAGATGTGAATGCCAAACCTCACGTTTGGCTTCTTCTACCAGTTTCCCTGCTTCCACTCTAATGATATTACTGTTGAATTATTCTTACCATTTGAATTTACAATTTTGCAGATTTCATCACTAAGATACTCTTTTCCTAATCTATTTAAGTGTAGGCCATGCCGAGTGTGGAACTTCCTGTCTAATTTACTTACATCTACAATTTGGACATTTGGAAAACTCTTACAAATTTTATGAATTTTTCCATTTGTAGCCTCTATTTCTACATTTACACATGACTTGGGAATTAAATCGTGTCTCTGCGGAATATTTACAATAATGACATTTGTTTTTTGCATGGATGGCAATGTACCCTTTAAATCTTTGATTACCTTAAAGAGGCTTGATAAATCCTGTATCATTCAAACCATTTAAACATTCCCACAGAGCTCTAATCAGAAGCTCATTTTATGTGCAACAGGTATGTAAAATAAACCTCCCTCCCAATAACTTGTAGGCCTAACCTGAACATAATCCATGTTAAGAGCTGTTTTTTGGTTCACAGGAAAACCTACCATTTAAAATCTTGCACATACCGGTAGGCTACTAATCATATTAAGGTGCAATTAACTAGGGTAATTTTAAAAATCATGGCTATCAACTACTGATTTAAATATTCCAGACATCTTTCTTAACTCCACTTTTACTGACAGCATGTAAGTCCTTACTACTGTCTTTCAAGCCATTGACCAGTTTTTTTTCATGAGGAACCATTTTAGTCATTCTTCTCTATGTGAAATACAGTTGATGACAACTGCCTGGAAGACTCAGGTGTTTTTTCTTGTGTCGCTTCTCTGGTTGCCTACGACACTTCCTAATTATTAACAGAATGTTTCATTGAATTATTGTTGTATCCAATTGACCAACTGGTAATATATTATGGTTTGCTTTAATATTCCTATGATACACTTTTAGATCTCATATATTAATGAAATATACAACAACATAGGCTGAAATGTTGAACCAATCTCCCATTCCCCAACACTCCCAACTAATGGGACATAAGCTACCTAGTGGTTGGTCTCACAATGCTTCCATCTACATGTACCGTACTAGGTCTAGTAGTACCATACGTATTGTGACTGTTTCTCCAACTCTGTCAAGGAAACTAATTCTGAACTAAGATCTGGAATGGGGTACACTGTCCCTCGAGGGCAATCAAGGACAACTTGAATCATTCAAGTGATTTTTCTATTTCATTTTACCAACTAACCAGGTGCCTGGAAATGCTAGTGAAGGAGGCAGCTAAGTAGGCTAGCCTACTGGTATTCACCATTCAGAGAACATTCTCAGCGACTTGTCTATGCATAGGCCTATGACACAATTTTCAGAAATTGATACAGTAGTCACAGAACACTAATGGTGCCCAGTACGCACAGCTTAGCATAGGACGGAGTGGATTCCAGCCACAGATTAACTTATGATCTGTCAACGGGTTTTCAAACAAATTGAGCACACACCCAAGTACAGGGGTATTGACCATGATGTTCCAAGCCTCTAAATGAAACACTCCTCTTTAAGACTTTCTGGTCTTGCATCCATGGTCGATCAACATTCTCCTGATCTGTGTTCTCAAGTTTCTGATGGTTATGGACATTATTTTTATCCTGATACATGCCCTATTCTTAATTAGTTCAGCATAAGATCATTGAATCCCCTTAAGAAAAATAGGGAACATCCATGTGTTATTTGACCATAGAAAGGGAGAATTAAAAAACTGGACCTCTAGGGACATTGATGCAGATGACTCCGAGTAAGTAGGCTAGATCAAAATGAACATTTTTCAGTGTTGCCTTAATAAAGGTTGATAACTTTCTACCGTTCAACATGAATAGGCCTATATTGGATGGGAAATATTTTTATTATTTGCAGAGATTACAAGGATGACTTGTTGATGTATCGTTATTTTGTTAAGCGAACATAAGTTCCAAGTCCATATCGTGTTGGAACCCATATTTCAGTGCTGCCTTAGTAAACGAAATATTCAATGTCTTTCAGTCGGTCAACACGGTTGCACTTAATGTTAATGAGAATGAGCATTATTCCAAAAACCAGAAAGAAAAAAACTGTAGGCTACATGCAGACCTAACTTGTCAAATCAATCATGCCTACAAGACAACAAAAATGCTCTATGAAAAACTATTAAAACCCCATAATGGTAGTCAAAAATAATCTCAAACCACCGCCACTATTTCGCGAAGGTGCAGAAAAATCTTACTATAGTACAGCTATTCGTAATAGTTGCTACTGTTGTGATAAACCGCTACTGAGTGATAGGCCCCCGAAATATAACTATTTATCTTAATGTCTACAAGATAACGAGATTGCCAAAAAAAACACAAATCTATAGAAGGCAACACTAAAAATGGCTTATCTAATCCACAAGTCACCCACCCTTCACCAACATTATTAATATTTGTAATTTAAGTAACTTAGGTTATGTTAAATTGAGGTTAATGGCGGATTTGATTGCGGCTGTGTGGCGGGAAGGACCCAATAAGTACTCAGCCAATCAGGGACGTTTTGATTGGAGACCATGCTCGGAAAAATTTTAGATCGTTTTGATTCTCAGGGCTTCGTTAAGCCCCCACCCTAGGCCGTCATCGTGTCCAAAATGACGGCTTAACGAACACGACGGGGTGCCATTATTAAAATTTTGGGAGATAGAAACACAGCCTAAGTGGTGCCATCTCTGGCATATACCATCACATGCGAAGGCCAACTCATCTTCACATTTTCTTTCATATATGGGGCATACATCTGTTAACTCATTCGATGTTGATACATGTTGAATGCTCACGTCAGGCATAATTAATTACGGGGAAACCAAAAGGGCGGTGACAAAAAGCCAAACTTGTATCCGATATCCAATAAAGAACTAAATTAGTCTCCTATTTTACGATTCTACAGGACTTCCCAAAACAGTATTAGATCCTTACTTATTTAAGTCTCTTTTAATATTATTCACTTGTTTATAATCACACGATGTTGTGTTATTCCACGAAAATCGACTGCTAATACGTCGCTGATTGCATAGAGCCGCCATGTTCTTGTTTTACTGGTCAGTCAAATCAATGTAGTCAATCGATAATTTGGTCTAATAAGCTCTTCTTTAATTATATTTATTATAACTTTATAAGTGGTAGTGGTTGTTTATACACAATAAGGAAACTTACTTTCTCTTATACTCCACAATTGTAATCTCTTCTTATACATTCATACATCCATTATCCTTTCCAAACAAAACATAACCATCATACATTTTCATATAATCCTAACTATCTCATCAAAACATCATAACTAACCTCCATGAATAGGCACAGCCCCCTGCAACCCATTACTGAGACACCACAAAGAACCCAATAAGCACAAGTACTACTGTAGACTCTTTGCAGTGCCATGTTATAACCTAAATATGATATGTGACTTCCACTATGGGTGAGGAAATTTCGAAGAAACCGTGTTCTCAAACACCCGGCACTTCACGAGACCCGTCCCATGACATCATTGAAGATTTCCTGAAATTACAAGAATTATTAGGACACAATGCTCAATGGAGCTTTTATGTGAAACAATTATTAGACAAAATAGTTCCGTTACTTCCCAATCCTCCTACCACAAAAAATATTACCCTAGTAAGTAGTAGCCCTACAGTGGCCTAATTTCGATAAGTGCTACATGTTACTACTCCAGTGGAATTGCCGGAGTATTTTAAATAAGAAGCATGAATTATTACTGTTAATACAGGAGTATGACCCAGATATCATATTCCTACAGGAAACATGGCTTCGTGCCTCGTATAGATTCTCGATTCCCAACTACCTGGTCGAACGTCAGGATGGTCCAGGATATCGTGGCATAATGACGCTAATCAAAAAGACCTTACGATACACTTCTCTCCCTACTCAGTTCTATATTCCTCATACTCATCATCACACATTCCTTGTACAAGATCTACATGTAAGTCATATTTATTGTCCCCCGGGTATACAAGGTTCCCGTCGGCAATGGCAGGCATATTTCCGGTTCATAAAACAATTTCCTAAACATATTACCGTGGGGGATTTTAATGCACATCACGCCTTGTGGGGCAGTGGTCGCATTAATCCAAAAGGACGTCACATCGCTGCAGTTATTCAGGATTTACACCTACATCTCTTAAATGATGGATCACCCACGCGCATTACCCCACCAAATAGTCCCAAAAGTGCGGTGGATTTAAGTGTCACTACCCTAGACTTATCTCATAAGATGACATGGAAGACCGTGCAGGATACGCATCAAAGCGATCATTATCCAATTATAATCGACTATGATGTCTCGCGTACCCGACATATCCCAAAAAACGTCTTCAAGGTTAAGCGAAATTTACGAATTTTTGATTATGAGTTGTTCTCCCGATTTTTAGAGGTTAGACTTTCACAGAATACACAGGGGCTCAGTAACAGTTATGCCTTTCTATTAGAGAATATCCGCGCCTATCTTAATATATATCACCCTTTAATTCCAACGACAGGTCCTCCAAATAATCGGGGCGCCTTACCCTCATGGTGGGATCAAGAATGCGGAAAGCTGGTTAGACGGCGCAAGGCGAGTTTAAAAGCTTTTCGACAGTATGGCTCTCCAACATCTTATTTACGATACAAAAGTCTCACCGCGCAAATACAACGTGTATTTAATGATAAAAGACGGGAAGCGTGGAAAATATATACTACCCAATTATGCAGTTCTACGTCCCTCAACAGTATTTGGACGGCGATTAAACATTTCTCTAATAATCGTACTATCTCATCTCCCTCTCAACTTTCGGTGCAGGGATACCATGACCTGTATCATACTTGGACACCAGAAATAGTTGTTCGCTTGCCTACATCGTGTACATCTGGTTCCATGGAACGTTTTTCCAGTTTAATGCAGCCTATTACAAGTAACGAATTCAGACACGCATTTCGGCACAAAAAATCATCCAGCCCAGGGATTGATGGAGTGACTTATCAAATGATCGCTCGATTTCCAGTAAACGCTCAAAGTATCATTATTCAATTATATAATTCAATCTTATGCACAGGGACCTTCCCGGAGGATTGGAATGTGTTTCATACTGTACCGATTCTTAAACCCATGAAAGATGCTCGATTACCGAGTAGTTATCGTGGTATTCAACTTGGATCTTGTTTCCGAAAAATTTTCCAACATATACTTCTCCGACGGCTTCAATGGTGCCTAGAATATTATAACCTGTTTCCAAAAACCCAATTTGCATTCAGGAAAAATCTTGGTACATCCGACCCCTTAAATATATTCCTGACTGATTTACTCCTAGCAAAAGGAAAGAAAATGCACACAGTAGCTGTGTTCCTTGACCTCAAAAATGCATATGATTCTGTTGATCCATATCTTCTTATTCAACTTCTAAGGGACCTAAATTTTCCCCTGCCCTTCAGGTGCTTAATACACAATATGCTATGCTATCGTCATATTACGTTAAACTCCCCCGTCGGTGTCTTTGATTCTCGACATACTTCTTATTCCGCAGAGACACGATTTAATTCCCAAGTCATGTGTAAATGTAGAAATAGAGGCTACAAATGGAAAAATTCATAAAATTTGTAAGAGTTTTCCAAATGTCCAAATTGTAGATGTAAGTAAATTAGACAGGAAGTTCCACACTCGGCATGGCCTACACTTAAATAGATTAGGAAAAGAGTATCTTAGTGATGAAATCTGCAAAATTGTAAATTCAAATGGTAAGAATAATTCAACAGTAATATCATTAGAGTGGAAGCAGGGAAACTGGTAGAAGAAGCCAAACGTGAGGTTTGGCATTCACATCTTTTGAAGTCAAATTTAACGGAGTGCAACAATGGTATTTCGGATTTGTCTAGCAACAATAATAATAACAATTATGATAATAATAATGTAAATAAATCGCCAACACAAGCTTGCAAAAGTAACAAATTTAAAATTTACCACCAGAATGTCCAGTCTCTTTATAATAAAATTGATTACATAAATCTAATGCTTAAAAATGAACTTAAAGACATCTCAGCACTATGTATTTCAGAACATTGGCTGAAAGAGGAACAACTCGAATTAATTCAATTCCCAGGGTTTATACAAGCTAGTAAATACTCTAGATCTAATATTAGCCATGGTGGTACTTGCATCTTCTTAAGAAATAATTTAGATCATGAACAGATAACAGCTTATGATTATCTAATTATGGAACAGGATTTTGAATTCTCTGCCGTAAAAATTCAGCAGTCTAAGTTAATAATTGTATGCGTATACCGTTCTCCGTCAGGAAAGTTTCCTCTATTTATAGATAAACTAGAATTGTTACTCAATAACATGAGCAAAGTAAATTTCGATATAATAATTTGTGGGGATGTAAATGTGGATTTCTTAAAACTTGATAGAAATTGTGAATTATTAAACCAGTTACTAATTTCCTATGGACTGAAACCTACAGTAAATACACCAACAAGAATAACAAAATTTAGTAAAACCACTCCTGATCAAATTTTTATAAATACAGATAAATATCACCATTCAATAGAAGTCTATTGTCCGGGTTTTAGTGACCACCATGGACAAATACTGAGTTTTGAAGTATCCGAAGTAATCAATAATAATGATAATGGAGTAAAATCAAAGTGCAGGTCATTCACTGAATCAAATGTTACATATTTCAATGACTTATTAAATAAGGAAACATGGTCAGAAATTTATGAACTAGAAAATGTAAATGATAAATTTAATGCATTTAACAGTACCCTAAAACACTATTTTGAAATAGCATTCCCCTTTAAACGAAGAACTGTTCAAAATAACAAAACTAGCAATTGGATAACAACAGGGATTATAAATTCATGTCAAAGAAAGAAATTTCTACACAAATTATATAAACAATACCACACAACACCTGAATTCAATTTATACTACAAAAAATACAATAGCATATTAAATAAGGTAATAAGACTAGCAAAGAAAATGCATAATGATAATTTTATTTCCCAATCATCTAATAAAAACAGGGCTATGTGGTCCGTAATAAAGAAAGAAACTGGAAAATCTGCTAAAATACAAAGGAACATTACACTGACCAGAAATAATAAAGTGATTAATAATCCAGAGGAAATAGCAAACACTTTTAATGACTATTTTCTGGAAATTCCGCAAAAATTATTAAATAAATCACAGGTAAATACACTAAATTCTAATAATAAAATAAATATATGCAGTGATTCTTTATTTATAAATCATGTCACAAGTGAAGAGGTAAGAATAGTTATAAAAGAGCTAAAAAATAAATTCTGTGCTGGCATTGATGGCATCCCTGATGCAATTTTAAAGAAATGTGCAGAAAATATAATAAATCCACTTACGCACTTAGTAAACAGTTCAATTCTCTCAGGAACTTACCCGGATATTTTGAAGTTATCAAAAGTAATTCCAGTGCACAAAAACGGTTCAAAAGATGAATTAGATAACTATCGTCCTATTACCTTACCAACTGGTATTGCAAAAATTGTGGAAAAAATTATGTATAAGAGACTGATAAGTTTCATAGAAAAAAATAAAATATTATCAAACTCACAACATGGATTTAGAACGGAAAAATCTACACAGACAGCAATTTACGAATGTAGTAATAGTATACTGAAATTAATTGACAATAAGGAACATGTAACTGGCCTATTCTTGGATTTATCGAAAGCATTTGATGTAGTTGACCATAAAATCCTCCTTACCAAACTAAATCAATATGGTGTTAGAGGTCTAGCTAACAAATGGATAGAGTCTTACTTAACAGGGCGTAAACAAATAGTAAGCTTGAGACACAAGGATGATGGAACCAAATTACTTAATGAAACATTGTCCAATGAGGGAATTATTGAATTTGGAGTACCCCAGGGATCGGTTTTGGGCCCACTACTCTTTCTTCTATATATCAATGATATAACACAGAACGTTCATTCACATAAGGAAATTTTGTTTGCGGACGATACAACACTCGTAATAAAAGGTGAAACTAAACAGGTCATACAGCAGTCTGCTGACTCCGTTACAGGAGAGTTAACCAAATGGTCACAAGATAATCGCCTCATAATAAACTATAAAAAGTCAGTATGTCTAAATTTCCACACTATACAGAATAGGAATCCTGCGATGCCCAATATAACATTAAATGGTCATCAAATAGAAAATAAATCAGAAACAAAGTTTTTAGGACTATGGATACAACAAGACTTGAAATGGAATAAACATATACAATATCTGAATACTAAACTGAACTCGATGTGCTTTGCGTTACGTATTTTGAAAACCTGCACTAGCATGCACACATTAAGAAATACTTATTTTGCTTATTTCCATTCATACTTAAGATATGGGATCATATTTTGGGGTATGTCGCCAGATGTACTAAGCACGTTTAGGATACAAAAGAGAGCGATTAGAATTATGGCAAATGTAAACTCTAGAGAATCATGTAGACCTCTGTTTAAAGATTTAAACATTCTCCCACTGCCCTGCATATATATCTTTGAAAGTATTATGTTTTTTAAAAAGAATTTAATGAATAAAGATGTTTTCTTAAAACAAACAATGATGTTCATAGGCATAACACAAGACAAAATCAAAACATTCATATTTCACACACACACACAAGCATATATCAAAAAGGAACTTTTCACACTGGAGTTAAATTATACAATAAACTACCCCAGTATATAAAACTGGCCCCAAAAATAAAAACCTTTGATAGAATGTTGAAAGCTTATCTGCAGTGCCATTGTTTTTACTCAGTAGTTGAATATTTTAGCGTATAGGAGTGATGGAATCTATAACTATATTTTACTTTTTTAATTTAATTTTAATACCTAGCTGTATGTTGTTGTATTTATAGAATTAAGTTTTCATATTATGATAATAGAGTGAGGTGTAAATAGTTGTGCAATAAGATTGTATCTATTAAGATTTGCTATTATAATAAGTTATAAATAGTTATAATCTTAGTAATATATACCTGTTAGTTCTTTTATTTTATGCATGTAAATTCTGACGTGTCCTATATCAAAAATGTATTGAATGCATGTATTTGATCAAATGGAATTAATAAAAATCTATCTATCTATCTATGGTGTTCCCCAGGGCGACGTTCTAAGCGGGCTTTTATACTTACTTTACACCCGTACTTTAGAAACAGTCATATTACCGCACGCTCGCATTCTACAATATGCGGATGACATTCTAATATATTGCACTCGAGAAGAGTTTTCCTCATGTCGAAGAGATATATACCACGCCTTATCTCATGCTCATGATTGGTTACATCAATACGGATTTGAAACATCCGTAGGGAAAACGCTGCGATGATTTTTACACACAAACGAGTTTACGACAGTTCTCCTATTTTATACCGTCAAGGTCACATTCCGGTGGTGACAAGTGTCAAATATTTAGGGATTCATATTGACAGGAAATTGCAATGGGAGAGACATACGCAATACCTACAGAGTCATCTCGCCAGTAAAATTAATGTTCTAAAATCTCTCACTAGACGTAATTGGGGGGCGGATCCAGAATCATTATTAACGGTTTACCGTAACATAATCCGTTCTGTATTGGATTTCAATTCCTTTTTTTTTTTTGACTCCATGCCCAGTATTAGGCTCCTTCGGTTAGATAGAATTCAGTTTTCTGCTTTGCGTATAATCATAGGTGCGCTTCAATCAACCCCCACAGGAGCCCTGCTAGTTGAAACCGGAGAAATGTCACTTCAGCATCGGCGTAGATATCTTGCATGTATGTACCTGCTACGAAAAATGATGATCACAACATCACCTATCGTCCCTAAATTACAACTATTAGAGGAATATTATACGCGTCGATTATTGCCCACCGTTTCTCGTCCTGCGTTACTAACCGCATATTCCATGCTTCAACCGCACCGCCATAATATATTAAAAGTCATGCGGTTACCGATATATACTATTCCGTATGCTGCAACGTACTTTCAACCTACTATTCTTCCGAACTCCTTACCCCACGTCTACCAGACGTTTCAACATCATCCTGTAATTATTCCCCGTATTTTTCGGGAAATAACGAGTCCTTTGATCTCCTGTATCCTTTTTTACACAGATGGTTCTAAAATGGTTAACCCTGCGCGTGTGGGAGCAGCCTTCTGTGCTCCGGACTTACAAATCTCCTTTCAGTATACTTTACCCCCTGACGTCTCGATATTTACAGCCGAAATTTTTGCCATACGTCAGACGTGTTTTTATATTAAAAAACATGCCGTTCGTCGTGCTTTAATATGTACCGATTCAATGAGTGTAGTGCAAGCACTTCAAAATGTTAGAGAGGCTGACAACTGGTTTTTATGTCAATTAGTGCAACAATTGTACACTTTACACGGGGAGGGCTTCGACGTCAGTATCATGTGGGTACCCGGCCATTGTCACATTGAAGGAAACGAAATAGCGGATAACCTTGCCAAAGATGCAGCAAAAGGACACGGGAAAACTTACAACATCGCCATACCAATGTCAGATCTGCGTTCTATAATTAGTTCGACAATACGGGAGGAATGGCAAGGCACGTGGACTCGCTACGCCAAAATTAAGGCCAAACATTATTTTGGGTTACAACCGACTATTTTAAACAAACCATGGTTTCATGGAGGGAAATACACACGACGACATATCATTACAATCATTCTTCTACGTTTCAACCATGCATTAACGCCGGTGTATTTATTCCGCATAAAACGACGTGATAATCCTCTATGTTCGTGTTTACAAATGGAGGGTTCCTTAAATCATATTCTATTTCAATGTCCACTATACGACCATCAACGAGCTTTAATGTTGAGAGCTTTATACGATTTAGGGTATGCACTTCCTTTAAATGTGGCTACATTGGTACATAAGCCTACAATTCCACTGGTCAGTAGCATAGTGGCATTTTTCGACAATATTAATTTCAAGATTTGAAAGTGTAATCCTTTTCATATCCATATTTGTGGCCCGGTCATGTGTGTGTATGTGTAGCGAGTCACCAAGGTGGGTCGCTTCGGTGTGAAGAGGTAATACCATTTGTGTCCTCGTCTCTAATTCCTATGTTTTCCTCATACGTATCCCTCCGCGTTGCGTCATAGTCTTGTTTACGATTCCCCGCTACTCACTGGTCTTAAATTACGCTTCAATCGGTAGTCAACGGTTATCCAATGATACATACCACTGCACAGTAGCAATTGGGTAAAGAGTTTACTATGCCCACTACCGTACCAAGAAGAAGAAGAAGATGATATGTGACTTGAACAGTCACACTAATAACCTCAAAACTGTCTTTTTCCAGTCTGAACCGTATAAAGAATTCATTTTTGCCCCGTTATTAGGACATATACGCGGAATTACTCCGCTGGTGGATGGTGGGCGGGGTACTCATAGGCCAAAGTGGCCTGTAACCAAACTTAACCTTGCACTATTCCTATACTAATGGTTCAATGGGGATAACCTATCTTTTGCTCACGTGTTATAATGCATTACTAAATGAAATAAAGCGGGCGTGGTGGCGCAGTGGTCAAGCTGCTGGCCTCTCACCAAGGTGGACTGGGTTCGATTCCCGGTCAATGCATGTGAGATTTTCGAAGTGAAATGCCATGTCCTGTGGTTCGGATTACACGTAAAAAGGAGGTTCGGTGGCTTATAATCACAAGATTCACGGTCACGTAAAACTACAATCTTCCTTTTCCTAAATGAAATAATGTTTTCATAAAACAAGATAAATCAAACAATATAATTTAGAAGGATTTCACAAAATACCATGCCTAGAAGGCTATTAGGTAAAAATATAAATATCAAACTCTTTAGTCAAATAAAAAACTCCAATGCCGGGCAACAAAGAAAAGGGGGCGTGGTAACTAACACTCAAAACCAAATGTGTTTGCTATACCTCAGGCTATCTAGAATCTGAACGTAGTTTAGTCATTTCATTTATGGAATTTCATTCAAGCTTGCGTCATGTATTAACGCTCAATTAATATTTACTTCTGGTTACATTTAAAACATCGCCAACAAAACGAGACGATCAACCGTTGAAACTAAAGGTCATTCTTAGTCCAAGCCGAGCATTGCTAGTATGGCTTGCGTAAAATTAAATTATTTAAAGCCCAACTACAAAATTATGGGCCCACATTCGATATCAGATTAAATCAATGATCACCTTTCAACTCCACAATAGATTAAGACTTGGTAATTAATACGTCGGAAGTAGGTATTACAAAATCTTCTAGCCGACACTTGGAACTCGCCCAAATAAAATAAAATGTTTTAATATTTGGAAATATGTCCTAAATAGTTCGCCGTTACATTAGAAACTGCATCTAATATTATTGTCCATTACCTTTTGATGCTGGCAAGCCAGGCTGCCCGAGCCGAGGCCAGGCACTTCCGCCTCTTCTAATCTCCCATCATGGAATGCCAATCAACTTAACTTTTGTTTTACTCTCAACAACCAGTTCCTGGGCGTGCATGCGCACAACATCCAGAATGCTGCTCCCAGCAGACGGCAGCAGACGGCAGCGACAAGACGAAATAAAGATTAGTGAAGACTAACACCCGTCTCCACATAATACCAACACATTTATCCAGACACTTGACCTTTCTTTACGTGGAACGAACAATTCTGTCCACGCTCATGTTGGCGATGACTTTAGTACAAACAGATTTCGATTCCATTGGTTATCAGACCTACCTTGACAATAACCAAGATCGCCCATACAAGATACAGCTCTGCACACAATTAACATGCAACATGTAAGTACAGACATGCACAAGTAAACATGCAAGATACAATAATTATCATTTACTAAATTTTCATTATGCATGGTGTCCACAGGCAGGAATAGTCAGGAAAAGTCAGGAATTACATTTTTGGTCAGGAAAAGTCAGGAAAAAGTATGAAAACATGGCTTGAGTCAGGAAAAAATGGCGAAAAGTATTAGAAAGTCAGGAATTTTATATTAACCATACACTAATTTGTGTTTTACAACCATTTTTTGATGTTACTAGTTCAACTAATCTCTGAAGATAAGCAATAATTAACTCACTGGACATTATGGTAAGCTTCCATTTTTACAGTACATCATAGTAAAAACCTCGTTTACCTATCTTTTGTACGCTTTTTTTTAGCGTTGGCGTAGGGATGTGGCGACCCCATCGCCCAGCACATTGCACTTTAGGCTATTTTGTATTTTAAATGAATAAAGAGCCAAGCGTTGGGCAGCTATGGGGATGGTGCAGGCTGCAAATAAAATAAATATACATATATGTTTGCTCAATAAACCTCTTTTCCGATGTTATGATGACTTCACGAGTCAGGAATTTTGTTGAAAAATGGTCAGGAAATGTCAGGAAAATTGACATTGAAAATTCTGTGGACACCATGTTATGGCATGCAGCGTCAATATTTAGCATTCTGTTAAGTTTTCTTCTATTAGGGGTAAGCTAATAATTTCTTTATTTCTTCTTTTCCTAACTGGGGTCGTAAATATCACATCTTGAGGTCCGATCGACGAAGCACGAAGTCACCCGACGAGACACGAGGGCTCCCGACGGCATGCGGAGGCCTCTGGAGGGCTCCGAATGGGGGGGCACTGGAAATCATGAGTCGATTTTCGATCGGCTCAATTTTCATCACAGTTCTGAAAATGATCCGACCTGTCTGATCTTCTTTGCTTTTCTCCTTAGTAGAAATATTCTTTCTAATAAATGAGGAGCCTATTTCCAAAAGTCGACATCTGACATTTTTTACAAAAAGTTGATTTATTTTATTTTATATTCCTCTTGGAGAAACACATCAAATGGATGGTAGAAGATGTTCCAAAACACGATATTTGTGGTTAAAAATCAATATTAAAGTTTGACTTCATTTCCAAATCTCGACATCTGCTTTGTTAAGTTATTTCCATAATCCGACATCTGCACTTCGTTCCTAAATCCGACATTTTGCATAAGAAAATTGATGCAACTTCCAAAGTGTGTTCCAATACTCGACATTCCTGTTGCTTTACTTCGAGACAGTGTTTCCCGCGAACTTTTGATTGTAGTACTTAGCAATGTCCGCGCCAATTAACTTCTTTCTAAGTGTTCCCGCCATGTTCGTTCTAACGTGACAATGCACTGTTTCAACGCAGTATTTGTTGCCTATAGATAAGCGAGGAGGAGATACTCGTAGCACGTACAGTGAAAATAAAAATGTACCCCTTCCAAAATTACCAGATCAAGCCACGTATTACTCCAGACAATTGTATATGTACAATTTTACAATCTGTGTAGGAACATCGCGTGAGCGTCAAACTATACGAAACACCTTTATATACCAGTGGCTGGAATCTTCTCGTCCAAAAGGATCTAACGAAATAGCTTCCTGTGTTGATGACAGACTTATTCATCTTGATCTTACAGGTATCACAAAAGTTAATTTGGTTTCTGACGGCTGTGGGGGTCAAAATAAAAATAGTATTATGATTGGAATGGTTTCCTATTGGCTGTATAATGATTCCCCCGCACAAGTTCAAGAAGTGGAGATGGTATTTCCCATTGTAGGACACTCCTTCAAACCCCCAGACCGAGTCTTCGGGAGAATTGAAAAGGAGATTAAAGTGCGAGACACTATTGTAAAACCTACACTCAAATTTTCATGCAGTTTGGCACAGTGAACACGTTAGGTGTTGATTGTCCGGTGTATGACTGGAAAGGTAGCGTCCAATCTTCCTTTAAAGCACCAGGGTCATGGCATTTTAGAATTCAATCCTGCAAGAGATTCGTGTTTAGGAAAGTAAAATCCTCTACTCTTCTTCGTGGAGAGCAAAATTATAGGGGTGACTTACCTGATTTTAAAGGGATAACTAAAAAGGGAAAAACGGTAACTTTCGAGAAAGTTCAGTTGCCTCTTGGAGTAGCCGTCAAAGAAGAGAAGATGAATGATGTGAACAAACTACTAACACTTCACTATGGGGTAGAGGGGAAAAATAATTAAGAACTTAAATATTATAAGATAGTCATGGATCCAGAAAACGTGACAGTTAACGTGGAAGACGATCTTGTTTGTGAACCCCAGGAGGAGGATGACGCCATGAGAATCTAATCCATGTGACTTATTGCTCCTTGTGTATTATTTTGTTACTGCATACTATTTTTTATCTAATATGCTAGAAACTTGTGTTCATTGGAAATGTTGTGTTTTTATTAAATTAGGAGTGCATAACAACATTATGTGGCTTAAAATGCTTGCTAAGCAAAATCCATGTTTTGTTCCAAAACTCGTCATATGCTAGAAGTTCGTTCCAAAATACGATTTTCCATTAACGTACTTCCAAAATCCGACAACTGCGAATTTTAATGCTAATTATCTACTAAACGAATTGCTGAATCTACCTCTGAACCTATTTTTGATGTTTATGTTATGTTTATGTTAGAGTTTGTACCAAGAATAACATAACATTTCCTGAATTTTACAGTTTAAGCGTTTTTTTCGTTTTTCTCAATAACTTAAAAAATGCACATGTCGACTTTTGGAAATAGGCTCCTCAAGTGATCCTCTACATCAGGTTGTTCCAAAGAGCAGCCGAGTACTCGCCGCCTTGCATGAGTAAACCAGCAACATGCAATATAGCTCTGCTGTGGGGGCTGCCATCACTGTGCGGTGGATACATCAAGACTGGCAGGAAGCCTTATGACCTTCGCCCAGTGACGTATTGGATATCACTCCCAGTCCGAGCATCACTGCTGAGTACTCGTGTGTACGCATACTCAAACTCGTGAATTTGGAACGGCCTGCTCTACATTACCTGGCTTCTGTTGAATATGAGTAGCCTACGCTCTTGACTGATGCGAATTATTATTAATACCCTGTTCAACCAAGGATCACCCCAAATAATTACCGGTACATAATTATAAAAGATAATGCAGAAACACCAAGCATAACATAAAAACAAAATCTAATAAGAAAAAAAAAAGTTGGACCTGCTGGGAAGCGATCCGCAAAAATTGCAATTCTCCGTCGTGAATCCGGCACGCTAGCCCTGGACCACCGCGACCTAGCGTCATAGACTGAAGTCTACACATTACGTACGTAATGTTGGTGACCTGCTTTCGTAATTTTCTGTAAAAATATGTAATTACTGTGCTGCTATAAGATTATACAATTTCATGTACATTTATGAAGAGTTCACTGGAATTAAGAGTTTGTGATGATTTAACTTCGGACGTTATTGCGGTCTCTCCCGTCCGCCATATATATATATATATATACCTGGTATAAGAAGATAGCCCACCATTCCATAGCCGGTTAGCTATGCCGTTGTTTATACCCGGATTATCGCTTATACCAATGTCGTACAGCTCAATTCTGCGTTAACTGTGGAGATAACTTTAGCCGAGGTATAACCAGAGTTCGTACAACTGGCCCTCAGTGAGATATAAATTTTGAAACTAGTAGACCTACATAACAGTACGAAAAATTACATCAGTTTTATATGCTTCGGATCAAAAGAAAAGCTGACTAAGGACCAAAAATTATGCTAATTAGTTAAGAAAATAAAACACGAGGTGTAGCGTGGCCTGTCAGGGCGGATTCTCGTCAAAGAGCAAAAGTGGTGGGATCACTAGGCGCGTGCGCGATTTCCCCTCTTTGTTGCAACAGCTGTTTGGAGCTGCTCGCTGCTCGTCTTGGTTATGTTATGCAAGCGTAAAGTATCAAATACACTAACTGGCACGAAAAACGCAACACACAATAAATGATGGTTGGATGGATCCTTAGTTTAGGGGCTGCGACAACACGGTCATGTAGCCCTGTGTACTTTCGGTGTGTGTAAAATCTGTCTGATAACCAGTGTTAATTGTGAAGGCTATATTAGTGTGTGTTTTATGTGATTCAGGTAGAAGGACTGCAGACAATAAATTTTTTCAAGTACCGTATATACTCGAATACCACCCGCTCATTTTTAAACAAAATCGGACGTGAAAAATTGGGGTGCGGGTCTTATTTGAGTCATCCTGATTTTAAAGATTCAAATTGCCCGCCACGCGCGATATCGGGTGTTGCGAGTATCCGCTAGATGGTGCTAGCCTTCTTCCGGCTATCACTTTGTTTTACCGTAAGCAGGCGGCGTCATACAGTCTCGCCCACGTTTTCAGAGTGTAAACATGAGTTCTACGAAGCGTTTGCGGTCGTTTACTGTGAGTGAGAAGCTGAGAGTTGTGAGGGAAGCTGAAATTATTGGAAATCGTGCCGCCGGAAGGAAATATGATATTGACGAGTCATGTATTCGAGATTGGAGAAAGAAAAAAAACGTGTTGCTAACAAGTAGTGGTGCTCGTAGAGCTTTCCGCGGACTGAGTGTACAGTTTCCGGAAATTGAAAAACAACTTTATAAATACGTAACAGAAAGGCGGGATTTGGGAAATGGGGTGTCGACCGAAATGTGTCAATTAAAGGCATTACAGATCACAAAGGAACTTTCTACGGTAGGGTTTAAAGCTAGCCGAGGATGGATTCAAAATTTTTATAAAAGAAATGGGTTGAGCATATGAAGGCGTACCTCAATTTCGCAGCGTCTTCCTGGTGCCTATGAAGAAAAGTTACTTTCCTTTCAGCGTCACATAATTAAGTTGCGGAAGGAAAATTCATATTTTCTTTCCCAAATTGGTAATGCAGATCAGACGCCAGTCTACATTGAAATGCCACTGGACAGTACTGTGAATGTTAAGGGATCTAAAAGTGTGACTATCAGAACAGGTGGTAATGAGAAAAAACGGTGCACGGTAATGATGTGTATACTCGCTGATGGAACCAAACTTCCGCCGTACGTTGTTCTCAAGCGAAAGACTCTTCCAAAAATTATACCCGCTGGTGTTATCGTTAGAACTCAGGACTCTGGTTGGATGGACAGTTCACTGGTGGAAGACTGGTTAAAGTGTGTCTGGCAACGTCGCCCTGGTGCATTATTACGACGAAAGAGCTTGCTTGTTCTGGACAGTTACCGCGGCCATACAACGGACGCTGTGAAGAAATTCGTCAAGGATGGGAAAACCGACCTAGCAATCATCCCGGGTGGGATGACGTCTATGCTACAGCCACTGGATGTCTGCGTGAACCGACCGTTCAAAGCAGCCTTGAAACAGCTGTATACGGAGTGGATGGCGGCCGATAAGCACACACTGACCCCAACTGGTCGCATTCAGCGCCCGGAAGTTCAGCTGCTCTGTTCGTGGATTTTGACGGCATGGAATCGTATCTCGGGAGATCTCATACGGAAGAGCTTCAAGAAATGTAGTATTTCCAATGCTAAGGATGGCAGTGATGACGACATTTAGTGGGAAAGTGATGGTGAAAAAAGTTCCGAAGTTGGTACTTCTGATGACGATGAATGAAGTGTTTGTGTCTTTTATTTGTATTTTTAATTGTTTCTGAGTGTTATTTTAGGACGATTTCAGAACTGTTGGAAACTATTTTGTAGAAATGCTATTCTGTTTATTTAGTAAAGATTGTAAATAGTTTTGAGTTGTTTTTTTTTAATGTTGTTCTTCAAAATCAGGGTGCGGGTCTTATTCAGGGGCGGGTCGTGTAGTTCCTACTTTTGCTAACAAATGCTACAGTCCACGACACCTAGCTGCGGACGTGGCTACTATATGCCATCGCAGTCCGCACCTGTCGGCGAACGTTAAAACTAATATAGCGTTACCAAACTAACCTACAAATTTTAGCTTCACACAAGTGAAATTAGTGGAAGGTTCTTTTTCATGCCTTAAATCTATGACACGGGACCGCCGGCTTAACTTCACCTCTGATGGAAGGCATACTGAGGGATTTTTAACGCTCTTAAAAAATCTCTCGATTTCGGCCGGATTTGAATCCGCGATTTTGGGCATAGAAGCTCAGCATGCACAATAAATGATGTGTAATTATCTCAGTAGCGTAGCCAGGATCGACCAATAGGGGGGTTATAGGTACTCAAGCCAAATTCTATAAGCATTTCGTCCCGCTGCATAGCTGCGCTCGTCAAACGTGCACCATGGTTGCGAGGGCAGCTGTGGTAAGTACGGATATCGTAGGTTCGAATCCCGGTGGTGACAGCGGTTATCATGAGCGTGTTTTTTCCCCGGGTTTTGCCAGGATAGTTCCTTGCTCAAGACCCGGCGCATCTATTCCATCCCTGTTCCAGATACATACACACACACAACCGTCACAGCAATACAGGTTGCCAGACAGCTTCAACACACTCCCAACTACACGGGGCTGATGACCAAGGTGTCTCAAGACCCTCAAATGAAATAACAACAACTCTACAAGTATTTCCATTTCTCTATGGCGGCTTTGGTGGCGTAGTCGGTAGCATGCTGAGCTTCTATGCCCAAGATAGCGGGTTCAAACCCGGTCGAAGCCGTCGGATTTTTTAAGAGCGTTAAAAATCCCTCAGTATACCTTCCTTCGGAGGGGAAGTAAAGCCGGCGGTCCCATGTCATAGATTTATGGCATGTTAAAGAACCTTCCACTAATTGCACCTGTGTGAAGCTAAATTGGATAGGTTAAGAATGTAAACAACGTTCTTAGGTTTCTACGTTCGTTGCCAAGGGCCGACTGCGGTGGCATCTAGTAGCTAAGTTCTGAACTTGGCCTAGTAGTCGTTGACGGTGGCGCTTGGCGGAAAAAGTAGGAACTATTTGAAAAATTCTAAGTTGCAGTACTTAAATTAAAAAACAGATAACACATACTAATACAGTCATCACAATTAACACCGGTTATCAGACAGATTCTACTCACACCCAAAGTACAGGGGGCTACATGACCGCGTTGTCACAGCCCCTAAACTTAAGAACCAACCATCTCGATGAGATATTATTACACAAGAAAAGTTTCATGTATTTTGATACCGAATTTTTCGAGTAATACAATATGCTGAAAAGGCAAAACAAATCAGTTCTTTAAAAAAGTTTATAAAAACAGAGCATTCTTTTTATGTTTCTATAAATGAAAAGTGTACAGTATATCAACATTGTGGCTTTTTTCTGTAGTAGTTGGTGATTTAACATTGAAATTATCTGGGTGTTTACGTATTTCAACCGCCTCCGCCGCGACACCGGCTACAATCTCAGTGAATCCTGGCTACCTATTATCAGAACCCTGAGAAAGTAATAAACTGCTGCTTTTCGTTGTTCCTAACATGGGGCTATAATGGCGTCCATCTTTGGGCACCTTTTATAGGTTCTTTGTTGCTTTCTCTTAGCAATCATTTGTCGTTTTTCAGAATATTCCTGACGAAGAAAGACATGGTTTCTTTCGAAAGTCGTCGAATTTGATATAATAAAACAGGGCATAAGCCCAAAATTCAACATTATGGATAGTATCACGGGCCGTGAAAGTCTAAATGATAATGATGATAAATCTCTTTGTTTGACTGAAATATGACTTCCAAGCTTTCTGGGACAACCAGTCCAGAGCATTTTCTTTTCTTGATATAATTATACTGCATTTATAGTGTAAATTTACCATTTTCTAAGGACATAAAATACATGTAAGCTATAATTATTTGAAGAAACGTTACAGTTTGTTATAATTCAGTGTTTTTTTTTGTTTTTTTTTAGCGTATGGATTTTTGTGCCGGGAGTGTCCGAGGACATGTTCGGCTCGCCAGTTTTGTAGCTGCTTCGAGACGGACACCCAATGGGTGAGCTACAAGTACCGTTGGGGAGGAAAGTTGGAAGGGAGGGTCGAGGAGTTGGAAGGTAGCGGCTGTGGCCTATAGTTAGGGACCAACCCCGGCATTTGCCTGGAAGGAAGATGGGAAACCACAGAAGACCATCTTCAAGGTTGCCGGCGGGGGGATTCGAACCTCCTCGCCTCCCGGATGTGAGCGACTGCCAACAGTCATGCCGCAACGACCTCGGCTAACTCACCCGGTTCAGTGTTGGTGATTATGCTACATTCTACTCACATCAGAATTTAGCTGTAATGTTTGTCATGACATTTACTTGCAAGTATAAATGGCTTGTTTCAATGTAATGGTACCATGACCAGTATTGCTTACAACACTGGCTTTCTAGGGTTGATATGAATCCTTTCTCTGGCAATGATTAAAAACTGGAGTAGGCCTACAAATTTGAAATAGCCACTTCCATTTCTCAATCCATCTATCATATAGCTTCTCTTAAATACCATGGCAGATAATTTACAATGATATCCTGGGATATCTGTACTTGCTTAATCTTCTTCTGTGCCGAATTGGTCACCTAGGACTACGTGGAGTCAACATATTTTCGACCGATTCTATTTTGACTGGCCTGATATATAGGCTATGGACCTAATTGCTTCAAAAGATGATGGCTTGTGAAGTGTTCAGTTCTGCACTGTGGGCGTTACGGGACGAGGATCAAATAGTGCCGAGAGGGTAGTGACAACAGTCTTATCGTGTTCAGAAAGCAGTTCCTTTGGCTCGTGGAATTCAGAACGACGTGAGAGCTGAGTCCACAGGCGTTCAGGAGTGAGAGCAAGAGGTGTCTGCAGCAGTGAGCTCCAATTGAGTTCCCACGAACCTGCCAACAGCTGAAAAGAGAGCAAATCCTCTTTGTGAATTCAAAATTTACCTCTTCATTGATAAAAGGTCCAATGATAGTTCTCATAAACATGTTTATGGATTTTTTGCTATTTTAAGGGAGTGATCATCTGGAAAGAGAACAGATCCTCCTCTATAGTCAGGTCAAACTATGGAAAAAATGGGGCCAACCTTGAAAACATTGTAACAAAAGCAAATCCTTCATAGTTAGTCTCAATAATATGTGGTACAAAATATATCCAAAATCCATCCACGGGATATTAGTTAAAATAAACTTTAGGGGGACCGGGTAGTGTAAATGTTAGTTCTCAATAAATCTTGAATATCTCCAAAACTACTTGAGCTATATTTATGAGACTTTGAAGAGTTGTTACAATGATTTGAGGATATATATCTGTTGAATTTTGCGATGATTGATTGAAACGATGAGCAGTGACAGAAGGTTACAAAAAAAATTGTATATATTTTTCTTGTGATCTAGAAGACTCAGAATCACCTATATTGGAGCATGTACTTACATATTTGTGAATAACACCATATAGCAGATTTATATTGATGGGCTTGATGGTTGATTTTTTTAAAGAAATCTAACATGGACCCTCCCACACTACAGACTCTTCAAACAATGAACTAGCACAAATAAACAATGCAACTGTCACCAGGCACACGAACATGGACCCTCCCACACCACAGACTCTTCAAACAATGAACTAGCACAAATAAACATTGCAACTGTCACCAGGCACACAAACATGGACCCTCCCACACCACAGACTCTTCAAACAATGAACTAGCACAAATAAACAATGCAACTGTCACCAGGCACACAAACATGGACCCTCCCACACCACAGACTCTTCAAACAATGAACTAGCACAAATAAACATTGCAACTGTCACCAGGCACACGAACATGGACCCTCCCACACCACAGACTCTTCAAACAATGAACTAGCACAAATAAACATTGCAACTGTCACCAGGCACACGAACATGGACCCTCCCACACCACAGACTCTTCAAACAATGAACTAGCACAAATAAACAATGCAACTGTCACCAGGCACACGAACATGGACCCTCCCACACCACAGACTCTTCAAACAATGAACTAGCACAAATAAACATTGCAACTGTCACCAGACACACTAACATGGACCCTCCCACACCACAGACTCTTCAAACAATGAACTAGCACAAATAAACAATGCAACTGTCACCAGGCACACGAACATGGACCCTCCCACACCACAGACTCTTCAAACAATGAACTAGCACAAATAAACATTGCAACTGTCACCAGGCACACGAACATGGACCCTCCCACACCACAGACTCTTCAAACAATGAACTAGCACAAATAAACATTGCAACTGTCACCAGGCACACGAACATGGACCCTCCCACACCACAGACTCTTCAAACAATGAACTAGCACAAATAAACAATGCAACTGTCACCAGGCACACGAACATGGACCCTCCCACACCACACACCCTTCAAACAATGAACTAGCACAAATAAACATTGCAACTGTCACCAGACACACTAACATGGACCCTCCCACACCACAGACCCTTCAAACAATGAACTAGCACAAATAAACAATGTAACTATCAACCATGCTGTCTAACCAATTTTATTACCCCCTCACCCTATCTTAGTGATCCTTCACTGCTACCTATAGGTCACTAAGGGATGGAGGAGGAGGTCAGCCAAAGCTTTGGAGGAAGTGGACCTTATCCCACGGAATGGAAGTGTCCCTAGGCATGTTGTACCAGGCAAAAGAAAAAAAAATCTAAATTCTGTACTGCAAAAATATATTAACAATACAATATTGTTCGTTTACAAAATGAATTACAATATTGTGAGAACTGACGCCTACCAGTGAATATACCTAAGGACGTAACAAGCACTATGGAACAGTAAACCTTAATGATAGAGCGTACAGTCACTCTTCCTGCTAGAAGGACCTTCCGGAAGTACTTTTGTACACAGCGGCGCATCCTTCCAGCAGAACTTTGGACCCTTATGGCAAATGTTTGAACTGGCCTTCCAGCAGGACGCGTCCTTCCGGCAGTACTTTGAATTATCAGAGCGTAATAATACTGCAGATCTGGTACTGGGCAAACAATAAGTCTATAAATATTCTAAAACAGTGTAATATGACTCATATTGACTAATACAATAACTGTATCTTAATCACTTATTGACTATAAAATGTATAAACGAGTTTTCTTACAGTACAGAGACTATATAAATGTATGAGAAGTATAAAAAGTTGTAAAAATTTTAAGATCTAAAATAGGCTATATAAAAATGTATTAAAAATATGGGATTTATCACCCTACAACTTTTGCCATTTCAAGGAAGTAATATCTAAAATATCTAAAATTAACATCTAAATTATATAAATGAAAAAAGGTTCGATTTCTTGCTTTTCGACTGTAGTCATATCAGTACACATCTACGTAATGTACCCGATACCTAGTTAAGGCTATCAGCTACGCCAGCTGACATCAAGCCGTAGTTGAGATTTATGGGAAAAGTTGTAAAGATAGCGCTCAAATCGAGTCGAGAGGAATGTTAGGATAAAGGTGGCACTACCAGTCAGGCAGATGGAATTATGGGAGGAATATTGAAGTATTATTAAGATCTATGTGGAACATAATATTATATCATCTCAGAAGAGAAGGAATGTCAAGCAATATATATGGTGATAACTTGAAGAAAGACAGATAACCCCTTAAGTTATTGTATAACTTAATAGCCGAGATGATGGTGGTCGAGATTTTACTTGTGACGCATGACCGCAGAAGGTAGGGGAACATCACATGACAGCGCGGAGTAGGAGCTGGTCAACGCAGTCTAGAGACAGCAGTTTCAGTTCAGCCAGCAAGGCCGAGTAGAACACATGTTGCGCAGAGAGATCGGCAAGTTGAGCAGTGTGCAGCACTTGTTACGTGGAGTGAAAGCGACAGTATTACTTCAACAAGCGGAGCTGATAGCAGCATGCGTTGGGAGAACGGAAAGTAGGTCAGTGAGTCAAGGCAAGCAAAGCACGGTAGGCGGTACGAGGACCGGTTGCGAGGCAGCAATGCTTTTTCAAATGTTAAGGAACAAACAGCATTATAACGATATTGGGAACTTTATTTCGAGCTGCATTTTGTAACGCAGAACAGCACAGCGAAGCGGTATGGCGAGGCCGGCTTCAAGCGTCGATCATTCTAGAACAGTGCAGTAGAGCAGAGCGTGCTGGTTCTGACTTTTATACGCAGGCAACATTAAAGAAGCTGAACTTCATTTCGACATTTAGTTACAACTTTATGAGGTTGGACTTGTATTCAGTAGTCGAATTGTGCAGGCAGATAGTTATCATATACTGCTATTGTGAACTTCAAATGAACTTAGATATTCCAATGACATTACGACTTATCAAATTATGCATTTCATAACGGAATATTTAAAGCGACCATGGGGTCAAGCCAACATTAACGCTTTTAGGCAAACGAAATGTTACAAGTATATGCACTTATGAACATTGGCACGTGAAAATGAAAATCCACTGCCTGCTTCCAGTCTCCGACCGGGTCAGGAATGGAATGAATGAAGCCCCTATCTAGCGGCGAGGATATGAACTGTGCCGGCTGCCGAGGCCTGACGCACTCCTCTGGGGCAATGATTAAATGAATGACAGATGAAATGAAATGATAAGGGAGAGTGTTGCTGGAATGAAATTGTGACAGGGAAAACCGGAGTACCCGGAGAAAAACCTGTCTACCTCCGTTTTGTCCAGCACAGATCTCACATGGAGTGACAGGGATTTGAACCACGGACCCAGCGGTGAGAGGCCAGCGTGCTGCCGCCTAAGCCACGGAGGCTTCCCACATTGGCACGTGCATTAATACAATTCTTTTTCATGAACTATTATGAAATTTCAAGTACGAACACAGCTACAGGGTGTTTCAGAAACTTATAAACTTTCATAAATAAAATTATTTTCTGCAAGTGAGATTCAACCGCTGTGGAGATTGACTTTTATCACAAGCAAACCGAACATTGTATGGGACAGTGGCGTAACATAGAAGAAGAATATGGGGTACGCTACGTTTACGAACTTTTACGGAAGAATTTGGACAGTATCCGTTATGGATAACATGCAGTTCATCATGTCGGAGTAAGCAGAGACAGAGACGTGATGGTACCACAGAGCGATGGATTCGGTTCCTGAAGAAGAGGAGGTCCAACAGCTGATTCACTTGGGATATGAAGGCAATCGTTATTGCGTGGGTGATACGATATTTTCGTCGATCTTTCGAGAAATTTATTGCACACACGAGGATAATCGACGATCTTTGAAATATATTAACAGCTGATATGAGAAGGTACTGTAAGAGTTATGACTTTCTGATATGATTTTTTTCATGAACACTGGGCATACTTGTATATATTTCTAGTAGGAGTTCTACGATTATTTAGACATGGCTTAGACATTATTTGCTCCAATTTTGCTAGAATATGGCGTTACCATATGATATGGCACCATTATACGAAATTCTCACCATTGGTTGGCTTTATTAAGCAGAAGTTTGGTCTTTTAGACATTTTTCAGTAAGGATAGTTTTTCTTGGATAGTTATTTTTTTTGTGGCGAGTATTTCGAACTCGTGATCTGCAATTGGATTATTTAAATTACTTCGTCAGTTCATTGCATACTAGCGAGTGTGTATTATTCATCAGTAGGGATTTTTTCCATTGGATTGTTTGGAGATATTAAGATGTTATTCACTCAAGTGAATGAATATCGCTTTTATGTGACAACTAGAGACTTGTTGATTCCAATCTGGTATATTCACTCATTAGACGACGAGATGGGGCCTTTCGCTTTAGGCGATTGCGTGGTGGTACACATCTTTACCCATCGCTCAGGGCATTATCATGATAGTCTACGAGGCAAGGCCTTTCGTATTTATACGATTGCGTGGTGGTACACACCTAACTTGCCATTGAGGAACTCATTTTTATCATCCGAGTGTACTTGAGGTTGTAAGAGGATCAAACAAGAAACTACTAGTCACATATCAGTCGAATTTTGTTAAATAAATTAAAAATAAATGTCAGCAGGGTTACATTTTGTAATTCTTGTTTGCCAATCCAATATTTTGTTGCTATACTCTTTTGAGAGTACTTTCATTTAACAGCTGATACAGTTGATGCTTTTGATAATTTTTATGATTGAGTTTGATACCTTTGAGAAGGATTTAAAGTAATTGAATCTTGTAAGATGAATCATTAATGGTCAGATTTATTTTGAGGCAGATCAGTATTGCATATTTTGATGTGAGAGATTATAACACATTGGTGTTTTTTCTGTGAAGTGAATTATGAGAATTTTAAGAGAATTTATGCTATTTGAAAGCAGATCTTGAATTTGATTTCGATTACTGAGGTAATATTTTTCCTAATTGTTTAAGAAGTTGTCTAGATGTGATCAGATTAATTACAGTTATTGGCGATTGTGTGCGTTGATAATTTGAAGCCAGTTATACATTTTTGTAGATCATGCAACGTGATTAAGTAAGTTTGTGATAGGCATTTTGTGGAAGTTGCCAAGTGGAAGTTGCAATATTGCTAATGTATTTTGAGGCAGACATGAGGTTGTCGAACCCAGTCTAGCATAATTTTGAGATTCATGCTGTGCGCTGAACATTTATGGAGTTAAGTGGAATAATTGTGGTATTCAAATATGGTATTTGATAAAGTGAGAGTAGATGATGAAGTTTTGGATAGTGAGATCCAACGTGATTTTGTGAAGGCAATAATATTGTTGGCATGATAATTGAATACGAGATATAACTTGGAAGTGATAAAACTGTAAGACAACATTCTATAACCCATATTAAACAATTTGTTAGGAAATTAAACAAATAAATAATGTTGATAATACAAGATTTTCTGATAATAATAATTAATGAAATAATAATCTGAAATTTAAGCATATTAATGATCTGACCTAATGAAATAAAAATCTAAATGACTCGATGAAATAATAAAAATCTAAATAACCAGATGAATAAAATTTAGATGAATTGATAAATTAAATTTTGGAATAAATTAATGAATTAAATAAATGGATGAATTAAAGTTTGAATAAATAAGCTGATTTAAATAAATTAATAGATGATTAAATAGATGATGAATAACTGAATTAGAAGGTGATAATTAATTAAAGAAGCTGATGATTAATAAATTTAAATGGATTTAAATAAATTTAATTGAGAGATATGATTTGAAGAATTGCAACTTGAGTTGATGAATTAAACAATTTATATTGATGATTTAAGATGATTTAATCTGAAGGAGATGATGAAGTGAGAGTGTGTGAATAATTAGAAAGTATAAAGAAGTGATGATTATAATATTCATTTAAATGATTTAATGATAATGAATTAATTATTCTGACATGAATATATTGAATTCTGAGATGAGAATTAATGTGAGAAATATTTAATTTTGATGATGATGATGATTATAACCAATGAATAGTGGATTTTCTGTGATTCACAAACAAGCAATTATTAATGACAGTGTAAATAGTGTAAATGAATTATTCGATGTTTAGGAGCATTTACTAACATATTCAGCATTTGAATAATGCCATGCAAGCCATAAATTATGTGATATTTAAATATGTGATTAGAATATATGTGTTTAGACAGATTAATTATATTTTACATCCACATTCATGATGTTAATTTAAAGAGAAGTTAGGTCTCAGGTATCACGAATGTCAGTGACACAAAGACATAGTGCTACGGTGATCCTGAGAACCCAAGTGAACTTTAGAAATTTTTCCTATTTTATATGGATTAAATACACTTTGAGTAGAATAGAGATGGTTCGATTTTCTGGACAATGACAATTTAACGTTGGCATTCGACCATGCTCTTAGGTAGGATGAGTGTTTAATATGTCTGTCTGACTATCAAAGTTGAATAAAATTTGTTTTTATCTTAGTTGTGATCTGATGATGATGTGATTTTCCTATTTCTTTCCTTGTCTTAATTAAGGCTTAACCAGGAAGGATGTGGTTTGCTAGGGATTCAGTTGGTGGCGCCCATTTATATTTGTATTTTTATTATTAAATTTAAGCCCGTAACGACCCTGGAGATACTTTATCTCCTGTTACCCTCTGCTTTTGTGATATTTCAACTGAATTTCCGACACATTCCATATTTGACTTCATGTTCATTTAACTCCGCTCTGTCCTGGAAATCCAGGAATGCGATGTAATAGCAGATGGGTCATCGCATCCCCAGGACGAACGGGTACAGAGAGAGAGGGAGAATTGGCGCCCAACGTGGGGATTCGATTTTGTTTATTCTATGGAATCACATCAGATTTGGATTACGAAGAGATTGATCTCAATTTCATTTAATGGTGTTATAAAATTTATTAAACTTAGTCAGACAATATACTTGTATGCCCATTCCAGTGATCATGTTAATCATATTAGTGTTATATCATGTTTAGTTATAAGTCATTTTTCTTATACCCAAGTGAAATCAGGAATTGATACATTGTGATGTGTTGTTATCTAACGCCTCTGAATAAAACGTTTATTGAAAGATATAATTATGTTACCGGAAGATTTAGCTAAGGTGTTAGGAGAGTTACAGAATGGCATGTCTAGTATTGCAGTAACTATTTCTAAAATGGAAAGAGAAGTTAAAGAGCAGATAAATGATTCAGAAGCTAGATGTAGGGAAAACTTAAAGTTATTACAGACTAGTAATGAAGAAAATTTGAAGTCATTACAGATTAGCAACGAAACTAACTTAAAGTCATTAGGGACTAGGTTACAGTCAAATAGTAAAGATGAATTGAAGTCATTAGAGACTAGACTACAAACCAGTAATGAAGGCAATTTAAAGGATAGTTTTAAATTATTAGAAACTAGATTACAAGCTCGTAGTGAAGAAACTAACACAGAGTTGAAAAACAATTTATCTAGTTTGGAGAATAGATTAACGTTAAAGAATGATGAAATATTCAAGGCTTTACAATTAGATATAAAAGCTGTAGAAATGAAAGGAGAGAAAAATGTGCAAATGTTAAGAAAAAATATTATTGATTTAGAAAATAGAGAAGAAGAAAACATTCTTAATTTGAGAACAGATGTTATGTCTGTACAGAAAGATATTAAATCAGATGTATCGAAATTAAGTTTCGACATTGATGGTTTAGTGGCAGATGTAGGCAAAATACAAGAGTGGTCTACCGAAGTATCTTCCGAATCTAAAATCAAAGGTCTAGAAATGAATCTAGGTAATGAAATCAAAAGTTTAAAGTCAGTAATTGGGACCGTTAAAGAGGAAGTCTTAGGAGAGGTTAATTCTAACTTGAAATCCTTAGAAAACCAATTGCAGATAGACATGAGGAAAATTGATGATGAAATAGAGCAAAAGGTTAATGAAAACCTAGCTTTATTTAAAAATAGAGTCGGTGCAATGGTGGAAGAACGGTATAGTGAGGTCGATGCCGAAGCAAAAGAAAAACGTGCAGGGTTGGATGAGAAATTAATCGCAGGTATGGCGAACTTGGAAGCGAGATTTACTGAGAATAAGGAAGCGATGAAGATAGATTCAACTCAGTTTAGGACAGATGTTGATCAGTTAAAGGAACAAGTCGCGTCAGTAAAGACTACATGTGAAGATAAGATAGACAAATTGAAGAACGATTTAGAAGAGAGTAACAGAACGCAGAATGTCATGTCGTTAGATGATTTGGAGACTAAGGTCAAGACAGTAGAAAAACGAACAGAAGATAGGATGACTAAACTAGAGTCTATAATAGATAGTTTCACAAGTCAAAATGTTACAACGGGGGAAGTATCGATAAATCAGACACCGATAGATCGCAGTATGAACAGTCAAGAGGTTAGCGTGGGAGAAGACAGTCAAACGCAACAGAATGTTACATTCGAAAGGGCTAGTTCAACCCCTCAAGATAATCCGAATTCGAATAAAAGTACGTTTGGCACGAGTGAACGATACTCAGGTCCGGTAACCATAATCAGAAATCTGGATGATAAGCCAAGGAAGTTTTCAGGGAACACAGGAGTCACACCAGTCGAATTTCTGAGAGATATTCGCGATTACATGGCGGAACATAGAGTAGCCAAGGAGAGAGAACTAAGGATAGTCGAACGCGCCTTAGACGGGCCAGCGTTAACTTGGTTTCGCGCATTCAGGAGTAATTTTGCGAACATGGAACAATTTGCCATAGCATTCTTAAGGAGATTTTGGAGTGCAGAGGATCAGCTGAACGTAAGAGCAGAAATGTATTCGAAACGTTACTCTACGTCACATCCAACGCATTATGCAAATTACTTTACTTCGAAATTGGCTAAATTACAGTTTTTGATTCCTCCATTGCCAGAAGAAGAACTTTTGCAAGCTATAGCAAGACAGTTGCCAATTGAGGTACAACGATCACTCATAGCATCGGGAGCGAATACACTTGAGCACTATGACGATATCTTACGCCGATTAGATTATACAAGCGCTCAAATTACACCCAGAACTGCAAGGAACGATAATCGAAACACGCAAGAGGTGAATGCGGTAGTTGTCGATAACGCAGCACAGACGGATAGAAGAGATTCCTGGGGAAACAGAAGGTACGAAGGGAATAGAGGAAATATTCACAACGTTCGTGGGAATGATCGATATCGAGGACCATATGAGAGGCCATACGATCAAGATGCAAGAAACAGTAGATACAGGAACTATGATCAGAATTCCAGATACCAAAATAGGAATATATACAATGATAGATATTGAGGTAGATACAACTGGAACCAAGGTCAGCAGTCTAATCAGAACAATAGGCAGGATAGTAGAAGAAATGATCCAAATGAAAGACAGGATAGTCAAGGGTATGGAAGATCAAGGCAAGAGAGTAGACAGCCTAGTGCACCACCCGAAGAGATAATTAGAGATGTCAATCGAGCAAGCACGAGTGCAGAAGGAAGAAATAAACGACAAATTAACGCAGAATCAGGATGCTAATCATTGGGAATCAATCATCATTGTTGAAAGATACCAGGTCAAAGACGAGGATTTAATTTAAGAAGATATAGTACATCGAGGGAATGGATACTAATGAAGTTGTGGGGACTTTTAACGCAGCTAGCATTAGAAAGTATCATTATGCTGAATAAGAGGATTGTAGAGCTATCGTGTACATGTTGTGTATAGAATGCCTGAGGGTATTTTTTTTTCTCAAGCCTGATAAAAAAAAAGGAGATGTACGGGAGAGATGTACCCGATACCTAGTTAAGGCTATCGGCTACGCCAGCTGACATCAAGCCGTAGTTGAGATTTATGGGAAAAGTTGTAAAGATAGCGCTCAAATCGAGTCGAGAGGAATGTTAGGAAATTACGTAGAAGGCCAAGGATACAGGTGGCACTACCAGTCAGGCAGATGGAATTATGGGAGGAATATTGAAGTATTATTAAGATCTATGTGGAACATAATATTATATCATCTCAGAAGAGAAGAAATGTCAAGCAATATATATGGTGATAACTTGAAGAAAGACAGATAACCCCTTAAGTTATTGTATAACTTAATAGCCGAGATGATGGTGGTCGAGATTATACTTGTGACGCATGACCGCAGAAGGTAGGGGAACATCACGTGACAGCGCGGAGTAGGAGCTGGTCAACGCAGTCTAGAGACAGCAGTTTCAGTTCAGCCAGCAAGGCCGAGTAGAACACATGTTGCGCAGAGAGATCGGCAAGTTGAGCAGTGTGCAGCACTTGTTACGTGGAGTGAAAGCGACAGTATTACTTCAACAAGCGGAGCTGATAGCAGCATGCGTTGGGAGAACGGAAAGTAGGTCAGTGAGTCAAGGCAAGCAAAGCACGGTAGGCGGTACGAGGACCGGTTGCGAGGCAGCAATGCTTTTTCAAATGTTAAGGAACAAACAGCATTATAACGATATTGGGAACTTTATTTCGAGCTGCATTTTGTAACGCAGAACAGCACAGCGAAGCGGTATGGCGAGGCCGGCTTCAAGCGTCGATCATTCTAGAACAGTGCAGTAGAGCAGAGCGTGCTGGTTCTGACTTTTATACGCAGGCAACATTAAAGAAGCTGAACTTCATTTCGACATTTAGTTACAACTTTATGAGGTTGGACTTGTATTCAGTAGTCGAATTGTGCAGGCAGATAGTTATCATATACTGCTATTGTGAACTTCAAATGAACTTAGATATTCCAATGACATTACGACTTATCAAATTATGCATTTCATAACGGAATATTTAAAGCGACCATGGGGTCAAGCCAACATTAACGCTTTTAGGCAAACGAAATGTTACAAGTATATGCACTTATGAACATTGGCACGTGCATTAATACAATTCTTTTTCATGAACTATTATGAAATTTCAAGTACGAACACAGCTACAGGGTGTTTCAGAAACTTATAAACTTTCATAAATAAAATTATTTTCTGCAAGTGAGATTCAACCGCTGTGGAGATTGACTTTTATCACAAGCAAACCGAACATTGTATGGGACAGTGGCGTAACATAGAAGAAGAATATGGGGTACGCTACGTTTACGAACTTTTACGGAAGAATTTGGACAGTATCCGTTATGGATAACATGCAGTTCATCATGTCGGA
This sequence comes from Meconema thalassinum, assembly GCA_946902985.2. Lineage (NCBI taxonomy): Eukaryota > Metazoa > Arthropoda > Insecta > Orthoptera > Tettigoniidae > Meconema > Meconema thalassinum. Next base: position 172,388,783 of record OX336396.1, read on the forward strand.
GTAAGCGGAGACAGAGACGTGATGGCACCACAGAGCGATGGATTCGGTTCCTGAAGAAGAGGAGGTCCAACAGCTGATTCACTTGGGATATGAAGGCAATCGTTATTGCGTGGGTGATACGATATTTTCGTCGATCTTTCGAGAAATTTATTGCACACACGAGGATAATCGACGATCTTTGAAATATATTAACAGCTGATATGAGAAGGTACTGTAAGAGTTATGACTTTCTGATATGATTTTTTTCATGAACACTGGGCATACTTGTATATATTTCTAGTAGGAGTTCTACGATTATTTAGACATGGCTTACACAATATTTGCTCCAATTTTGCTAGAATATGGCGTTACCATATAATATGGCACCATTATACGAAATTCTCACCATTGGTTGGCTTTATTAAGCAGAAGTTTGGTCTTTTAGACATTTTTCAGTAAGGATAGTTTTTCTTGGATAGTTATTTTTTTTGTGGCGAGTATTTCGAACTCGTGATCTGCAATTGGATTGTTTAAATTACTTCGTCAGTTCATTGCATACTAGCGAGTGTGTATTATTCATCAGTAGGGATTTTTTTCCATTGGATTGTTTGGAGATATTAAGATGTTATTCACTCAAGTGAATGAATATCGCTTTTATGTGACAACTAGAGACTTGTTGATTCCAATCTGGTACATTCACTCATTAGACGACGAGATGGGGCTTTTCGCTTTAGGCGATTGCGTGGTGGTACACATCTTTACCCATCGCTCAGGGCATTATCATGATAGTCTACGAGGCAAGGCCTTTCGTATTTATACGATTGCGTGGTGGTACACACCTAACTTGCCATTGAGGAACTCATTTTTATCATCCGAGTGTACTTGAGGTTGTAAGAGGATCAAACAAGAAACTACTAGTCACATATCAGTCGAATTTTGTTAAATAAATTAAAAATAAATGTCAGCAGGGTTACATTTTGTAATTCTTGTTTGCCAATCCAATATTTTGTTGCTATACTCTTTTGAGAGTACTTTCATTTAACAGCTGATACAGTTGATGCTTTTGATAATTTTTATGATTGAGTTTGATACCTTTGAGAAGGATTTAAAGTAATTGAATCTTGTAAGATGAATCATTAATGGTCAGATTTATTTTGAGGCAGATCAGTATTGCATATTTTGATGTGAGAGATTATAACACATTGGTGTTTTTTCTGTGAAGTGAATTATGAGAATTTTAAGAGAATTTATGCTATTTGAAAGCAGATCTTGAATTTGATTTCGATTACTGAGGTAATATTTTTCCTAATTGTTTAAGAAGTTGTCTAGATGTGATCAGATTAATTACAGTTATTGGCGATTGTGTGCGTTGATAATTTGAAGCCAGTTATACATTTTTGTAGATCATGCAACGTGATTAAGTGAAGTTTGTGATAGGCATTTTGTGGAAGTTGCCAAGTGGAAGTTGCAATATTGCTAATGTATTTTGAGGCAGACATGAGGTTGTCGAACCCAGTCTAGCATAATTTTGAGATTCATGCTGTGCGCTGAACATTTATGGAGTTAAGTGGAATAATTGTGGTATTCAAATATGGTATTTGATAAAGTGCGAGTAGATGATGAAGTTTTGGATAGTGAGATCCAACGTGATTTTGTGAAGGCAATAATATTGTTGGCATGATAATTGAATACGAGATATAACTTGGAAGTGATAAAACTGTAAGACAACGTTCTATAACCCATATTAAACAATTTGTTAGGAAATTAAACAAATAAATAATGTTGATAATACAAGATTTTCTGATAATATTAATTAATGAAATAATAATCTGAAATTTAAGCATATTAATGATCTGACCTAATGAAATAAAAATCTAAATGACTCGATGAAATAATAAAAATCTAAATAACCAGATGAATAAAATTTAGATAAATTGATAAATTAAATTTTGGAATAAATTAATGAATTAAATAAATGGATGAATTAAAGTTTGAATAAATAAGCTGATTTAAATAAATTAATAGATGATTAAATAGATGATGAATAACTGAATTAGAAGGTGATAATTAATTAAAGAAGCTGATGATTAATAAATTTAAATGGATTTAAATAAATTTAATTGAGAGATATGATTTGAAGAATTGCAACTTGAGTTGATGAATTAAACAATTTATATTGATGATTTAAGATGATTTAATCTGAAGGAGATGATGAAGTGAGAGTGTGTGAATAATTAGAAAGTATAAAGAAGTGATGATTATAATATTCATTTAAATGATTTAATGATAATGAATTAATTATTCTGACATGAATATATTGAATTCTGAGATGAGAATTAATGTGAGAAATATTTAATTTTGATGATGATGATGATTATAACCAATGAATAGTGGATTTTCTGTGATTCACAAACAAGCAATTATTAATGACAGTGTAAATAGTGTAAATGAATTATTCGATGTTTAGGAGCATTTACTAACATATTCAGCATTTGAATAATGCCATGCAAGCCATAAATTATGTGATATTTAAATATGTGATTAGAATATATGTGTTTAGACAGATTAATTATATTTTTACATCCACATTCATGATGTTAATTTAAAGAGAAGTTAGGTCTCAGGTATCACGAATGTCAGTGACGCAAAGACATAGTGCTACGGTGATCCTGAGAACCCAAGTGAACTTTAGAAATTTTTCCTATTTTATGTGGATTAAATACACTTTGAGTAGAATAGAGATGGTTCGATTTTCTGGACAATGACAATTTAACGTTGGCATTCGACCCTGCTCTTAGGTAGGATGAGTGTTTAATATGTCTGTCTGACTATCAAAGTTGAATAAAATTTGTTTTTATCTTAGTTGTGATCTGATGATGATGTGATTTTCCTATTTCTTTCCTTGTCTTAATTAAGGCTTAACCAGGAAGGATGTGGTTTGCTAGGGATTCAGTTGGTGGCGCCCATTTATATTTGTATTTTTATTATTAAATTTAAGCCCGTAACGACCCTGGAGATACTTTATCTCGTGTTACCCTCTGCTTTTGTGATATTTCAACTGAATTTCCGACACATTCCTTATTTGACTTCATGTTCATTTAACTCCGCTCTGTCCTGGAAATCCAGGAATGCGATGTAATAGCAGATGGGTCATCGCATCCCCAGGACGAACGGGTACAGTAAGTGTCATAAAATAATTAGCAAAAAGGTATAGTAAATACAGTCCTAACCTCCAAATTGATGGGAGAAGAAACAAACACCGACATCCATTGGTCATAACCGGAAACAGACAGTTATATTCAAAAAGTACATTTGACTTGTACGGTATACAAAAACAAAAGAAGAACACTATGAGAAATACAAAAACAAAAGAAACACACTATGAGAATTTGTGAATGCAAACTCACACTTCCCCCCATTCACAAATTGCAAAAAAAAATTAAAACAAAAAAAATACATAACTAGTCTTACACTAACAACAAACATTTGCATATCATTCCTTGTATGGTAGCAAACGGCAACATACAGGTCATGATCTGGGCTAAAATACAGACATGGATCACAGTTGCTTTGATTTAAGCCAAGCTTGACAAGTTGTGCAGTGATACAATTGTGCCAATCTTTACCAGCTTGACACAAACTGTAAATACTCTTGTTGAGTTTTAGCACATAGTCTGGGTATTCTACACTGCGAAAACCTTCTGGTTGACTTACAAATACAGTTTCCTTAATTTTGCTATTAAGGTATGCCGATACAATGTCCAAATGACAATTATCCCATTCACGCTCTACTCCTATGGCTATAAGGGTCCTAATAAGTTTTACTTTTTACCACAGGACTGTAGGATTCAAGGAAATCTGTACCCTTTATCTGACTGAAACCTTGAGCTACTAAACGTGCTCTATACCTAAGTACTTCACCTTCTTGGTTTCGTTTAGTTTTATACACCCATTTGGTGCCTATGACAGTCTTTCCACCTGAATCTTCTGCAAGTGTCCACACATTATGTTTTTCCAAGAGGACAATCTCTTGGTTCAATGCCTCAAACCATTTATCTTTGTCATCTCGTGAGGTGGCTTCTTGAAAAGACACCGGATCGTTATATTCTGACCTCAACATGACAATGCGACATTTGACCTTGACTTCATTACAACACACACACTTACTGGGACGTTTTCTCTCTCTACTCGACCTGCGTAATACTGTGTGTTCAGGCTGTAATGGAGCGTCTATTACGACATCAGAATCTGACAAAGAGGCATCACTATCACTTGTTACAGAATTTTCATTTCCTGATTCGGCTACTTCGTGTTCAAACACGTCACCTCCACAATCTTTCTGCTCGACAAACACTTCTCCAACTGTTCTAGGTTCACAATCTATCTGAGTTACAGGTTTTTCCTGGGCTTTTTCAAAAAACGGAAATACATCTTCAACAAATTCCACATTCCTGGATTTAATGACACATTTCTTTTCGATGTCCCATACACGGTAGCCCCTCGAGTCATCGGGGTACCCTAGCATTGCACCAACATTTGCCCTTGGCACTAACTTTTCCACATTACGTTTATGGATCCAAACTTTACAACCAAATGATTTTAACATAAGCAATTCCTGGTCTGACAACTTTCTACTCGTCCACAGTTCAAATGGGATGTCCTTTACAGTCGATGACACACACCTATTCTTTATATAGCAGGCTGTGTTGATGGCTTCCCCCCAAAATTGAACTGGCATGCCTGACTGAATGAGCATGCACCTACTAGTGGTGAGAAGTTGCTGGTTGAGGCGTTCAGCAACGCCATTCTGTTGGGGAGAGTAAGCCATTGTTAACCTACGAACAATACCTTCCTTTTCAAGATAGTTACAAAACTCTGTACTTAAATACTCTCCACCGTTGTCTGAATGGAAAGATTTCAACTTGGTCCCTTGTGCTGTCTCCATTAGGGCCTTAACCTTGAGAAACTCATTAAATGCATCACTCTTATGCTTAAGGAACCTTACATATGAGAATCTGGTACAATCATCAGTAAATGTAATAAAATATTTGCTACCTCCAATCGATGGGTGCTCTAGCTGGCATACATCAGAGAACACAACATCTAATGGCTTCTGAGATACATGATCTCTTTCATTAAATTTAAGTCTTTTCATTTTACCTTGTTTACAAGTATCAAAATCAAGATTCTTTTCTTTGGGTATAAAATCACGATCTGGAATGTTCAGAGCATGGCCAAAACGCTGATGCCATATTCCGCTAGTTACAGCTTTGTTGCTCTTAGCATACACAACCTCCACCTCGTCATTACAAGCAAATTCTTTCCCTTGTTCTACCATAAAATAATCACAATTTACCTCATACATATTTCCAACGGCCTCACCCGTAAGGAATATACCCTCATGATCTGACAATACAACTTTGCTATCTTTAATGGTTACGACTGCACCTTTCCTGTCAAATTGACCTACAGATATTAAATTGTCTTGAAGACCTGGGACATACAACACTCTTTTCAGTTTCAGAAAAGAACCTCCACACTTGTCAGATAGCTTCATAAGCACACTTCCCATACCACATACACTAACTATGGATCCATCAGCTGTGTCTACACTACCAGAAACCTTTGGGGTGTAATCATACAGAATATCCTTATAAGGTGTCAGGTGCTCCATGGCTCCTGAATCTACATACCACCTGCATACACAATCAGATGCATCATCCTTGCTTTCAGTTGTCACATAAGCCTTTACCTTAACACTACTAGCATTAACCTGAACACATTCGTTTGCCGCCTCATCGTCCTTTACCGTGGCAATAACCTCACGATTCTTAACCTTAACATTTTCCTTGCGTCCATTACTACAATTCCGGGAAGTATGACCTATCTTGGCACAATTAAAACACAAAACTGAACCTTTCTTTTTTGCTTCATGAACTAAATCACAGAACTTCGCAATATGCCCCTGTTCTTGGCACTTGTAGCACATGAATCCACCACTACCTGTTGGCTTGTTGACACTTTTGCTGCTGTTGACGACCCCCTTGGAATTTAAGCGCATGGCTGCCACCATTGCCTTCACGCTTTCACCCTCAGATTCTTCCTTCTTCAGCCTCGCATAAGTCTCCTGTTCTCGCTCCATCTTTAGTTTGTCCAACTTGTTCTTTCTCTCCTCCAACAATAGTTTGGCTCGCACTAACTTTACACTTAAGTTTTCTTCATTGCTTTCCAATGAACGTATCAAATTTTCGTACTCCCGCTTTTCCAGTCCTCTGAGAATAAAAGCAGCTTTGGCCTTATCCGTAAATTTTATACCTACATCGTCCAACCGTGCACACCAAGTAAGCACTTTATCAACAAATGTACGCATGCTAATGTCACTAGTTTTCTTAAAAAGACACAATTCTTCTAACATCGTCACAATTTGAAGGACTCCGGTATCGCAACATGAAGTCAGAAGATTCTGCCATGCTTCCTTAGCTGTCTCCGCTTCTTTGATATCACCTAGGAAAGGGTCGGTGACCAAACCTATGAGCAAGTTTTTCGCGTCTTGATCTTTGCCCAGTTGGGCCTCGGAGTACTCTTCAACGGGTGTATCTTCTACCTCTCCTGTATCGGTCTTTCGTGGGAAACCTTGAATCGCGTCCCACAGACGCCTTGTTTGAAGCAATGCCTTTGTTCGGGTGCTCCACGCTTCCCAATTGTCGTCCTGTAACCTCACTATTGCAACTACTCGCTCGCTGCTTCCCGTAGCTGCATCCATGTTAGTATGTATACTTAAAATAAAGCGTACATATAGTCCTCACAATAGAAAAATCGTCCACAAAATTCACCAAAAACTATCTTGGATGCACTCTTAACTGTCCATATGTGCGCCGCACATATCAACACCCTTTAACGACCGACATTCTCCCATCACAAAGTCCACACATTAACAGCAATAAGCGTTTAACTGGGCTCATAACCTGTCATAAAATAATTAGCAAAAAGGTTTACTAAATACAGTCCTAAACTCCAAATTGATGGGAGAAGAAACAAACACCGACATCCATTGCTCATAACCGGAAACAGACAGTTATATTCAAAAAGTACATTTGACTTGTACGGTATACAAAAACAAAAGAAGAACACTATGAGAAATACAAAAACAAAAGAAACACACTATGAGAATTTGTGAATGCAAACTCACAGTAAGTACCATGACATTTAGTGGTATCATAATTACTAGCAAATAACGAGCGACTCCATGCATTTCCGCTGTTGGGAGCATCGAAATAGGTAGGAAAAACATAAACACGGTCACCCTTACGTATAATCGCTGCCATTACTGAACGGTCAGAGCTACCAACTTCAGACTTGCATGCGCTGATTCGTTACATTTCCCTCTTTGTAATGAAAAAAAAAGAATGGTCTTCCCAGCAGGACGCTTCGTCTTCATATAAGCAATTGAATTACGTACTCAAATGAGGACGTAACGTCCTGCCGGCAGTGCCTTGTACGTTCTATCATTAACCAAAGGCTCAAACAAACTAAGTCAACCTTGCCCCACAACATTTGGCATAAAAATAAAAAAAATAAAAATAAAAACACTTTTTAAATTAACCTTGTATCAAACGACAATTAAATAAAATTACTTCCACAGTACTAAAGAACACTTTCCATTTACAACCTGACAAAAAAGAGTCCAGGCAATGACTGGCTTCCCTGAGCGAGCATTCACAATCACTCTCCAAAATGGCTGCATTTTCAATCCCCTTCCTTTTTCTTTGTTAAAATCAGAATTAAGTAAATGTGATGTCCCCCTTTCAAAATATAAACTTACAAATTCAAATTTTCTTAACAACTACTTCAAAGTACATACATCCCAAGGAAAGGAGATACTTAACATTTCCTACCTAGTTAGGTGGCTTATTGTTTGCCAGGCGGTACAAAATTGTATTATTGTTACTCGAGACTCCCTGATGATGATGATGATGATGATGATCAGGTGCCGTCAGGTCGGTGTCGACTCCTAGCGACTGCATGGATGGATTGTCTCCATATGATTCGGTCTTCAGCCATATATTTCAGATCCTTCACTGACATATTCATGTTGGATTTAATGAAGTCGATCCATCTCAATGCTGGCCGCCATCGTCTCTGAGACCCTTCCACCTTTCCAAGCATAATTCTTTTCCAACGAATCAGAACGTCTCATAATGTGTCCAAAATATGATAGCTGTCATCTTGTTATCATTGCTTCAAGAGACAGATCTGGTTTGATTTTTTAAATTACCCATACATTTGTTTTCTTGGCTGTCCAAGGGTACGCAGTATCCATCTCCAACACCAGAGTTCAAAAGCATCAATATACTTTCTATCTCATTTCCTTCTAGTCCAGCTCTCTCAAATTTCAGCAACCCTTTAAAAATGTCAACATGACATAGGTTATAAAACCACAATTAAACAAACCAAGAGAGAATTTACACTACATGTGTAAGTAAGGAGGGGCAGATGGGAAAGACTAGTACCTTTACCATTCTGATTTTAACAGGCAAAGATACATCTGAATACTTGAAGATCTTATCCAGGCCTTTAAAAACTGCTTTTCCTAGGGCAAGTCTTCGGCGAATCTCTGGACTGAATGAGCCACTGCTACTAATGATTGATCCCAAAAAACAGAAACTATTCACCTCTGCTGTGATTGACTTTATCTATCATTATGTTTGATGGTAAACCTGTTGTCATTAGTTTTTTGTCTTGTTGATATTCAAGTATAGGCCCAGGGTTTCACTCTGTTCTTTAACTTTCATTATAATATCCTCGATCTTTTCCTTACTTTCAGCAACCCCTTAAAAATGTCAACATGACATGTGTAAGTAAGGAGGGGCAGATTGACCTAGTTGTTAGGCCCCTTAAAACTCCAATAACTACACGTTTAAGTCTGTAAAATAATTAGCCTAGCCTAGCAATTTAACCACAAGCTGCTACTGATACAAATAGCTGTGTTGCATGCAGAAACCAAATTGGTACTCGGTTACCAACAGACATCCCCAGTTAAAGACTAGTTTTCATTCTGATTCTGGCCAGTTAGTTGTCAACATGTCCTTGAAGCATCTGGTGAGATTGATTTTACTCAAGAGTTTGTCATACATCTGGGTGCTGGACAGGGACTAACGAAACTGTAGTGGTGTAAAGCACCATTGTCAATTCTCCGCTACATATCCCAGCAGATTGCAACTAGCACACTGTCTGTAATTATGTTAACAGTGTGAAGATCGGCATTACAACGAGCGATGTGGCAAACTTTTCTCTAGAGTCTCCCTTATTCAGGGGAATATTTCCATTTTCTGGTCTATTCTAATCCGAAAACCTCAGCACCACGTGTGTTCAATCTGATTATGTGCAGATGAAGTTCTCTTTTTATATCCCATTTACGACTGGTATGGTTTCAAAACTTAAAGGTCGGAACTCAAATCGTTCAGTTTGAGATGTTGAATGTAGGAACCATAGTAGAAGTGAGTATACACTTCCCTTCTCACACATTTATATCACTCATACTTCCTGTGTTCTTATATTCCAACCTTGAGAGACTCTCCTTTATTTGGGTGCCCTTTATAGAGGGATTATAGTTTAAAGATTTCACATTATGGCCATGACCCGTAGAAATCCTCAAGCGATTCAGCTGCCTGCTGTGGGAACCCCCAAACGAGTACCATATGGCTTGTGTCACACTTACGTTATGAGAAACATTGACTGCTTATGCAGCTGCAGTGTTAATGAAGAGAAGAGAGATAAGTTGATAGGACACATGCTAAGAAACCCAGGAATAGCAAACTTAGTTATGGAAGGAAGGGTTGAGGGCAAGAACTGTAGGGGTAGACCATGGCTAGAAAATGTTAAGCAGATTGCCTCAGATGTGAGGTGAAACAGTTACCTCAGGACAGGGAGGCATGAAGTACTGCATCAAACCAGTTAAAAGACTGAAGACTCAAAACACATGATGTATTTGTACAATAAGTAAAATGTGACTGAAAAAAATAGGGGCAAAGACTTTTATTTGCCCTTGTACATCCAATTGGCTTAAGGGAATCCAACACTTAAACATCTATGGTCAGGGATGCCTCTGAACAAGGTCAGACACTATTTTTCAAAATGTGGACACCCTGTAACTTAACTTCTGACAATTTCTGACAGTTAACATTTCCTGCTGTTTTTATTATTATGCCTAAACATTCACCTTAATTCATGAGCAATGCATTACAACAGTCTCAGACTGATCTGTATTTTCCAAGGGATAAAGCTCCCTTTCATTCATATTCTAAAGGCTAATGCCTCGTCGATGCAACCATACTCTTCTGTTGTTGGCGGTTCGTTTCAGTTCCATGTAATTGTCACATCCCATTCTATTCTTGATGTCTTCCAAATACTTCGTCCTAGGCTGTCCTCATCCTTTCTTCACCAGCATTTTCCCCCCTTCAAGAATACATCCTAGGCCATCCGCATCCTTTCTTTCCCAGTATTTTCCCCCCATCAAAAATGTTAACGATGAAAGTGTTGTGTCTGATGACATGTCCAATAAATTTTACTTTTCTCTTTCACATTTCCTTCATTAATCATCTCTCTTCTTTGACTTCCCTTAAAACTTCCAGGTTGGTTTTTCTTTCCATCCAGTTCGTTCTTGTCATTTTCTCCATATCCACATTTCAGCAGCTTCAAGTCGATTCTTTTCCAATTTACCCAAAGTCCAACTTTCACTTCCATAGAGCAGTGTACTACATACAAATGATTTTGCAAAGGACTTTCTTACATCTATATTCATATGTTTGCTGGATAAAATGTTTTTCTTAGTCATAAATGCCTGTTTTGCCAATGCAATCCTTCTCTTCATTTCCATTAAGCATCTATTGTCTTCTGTGATTATACTACCAAGATAAAAAATATTGTTTCACTTGTTCAATTCTCAAGTCATCAATTTTTATATTGGTTTTAATTTCTTCCATATTCTTCCGAACTTCCATTACTTTCGTTTTCCGTTTGTTAACTTTTAATTTCCATAGTATAAGTGTGTCTAATAGGACTTGCAGCATTTTTTTTTTTTTTTTTTTTTTTTCGGAGTCTGCAACTATTACGATGTCATCAGCAAAACTGATACAATGTATCCTTTCCCCATCTGCTTTCATTCCCATTATCTTCTTCTTCATGATCTGAATAGCTTCTTCAATGAACAAATTAAATAAATACAGAGATAGGGGACGTTCTTGTCTAACTCCTTTTCTGATCCTGGCCTCTTCCTCGACCTTATTGATGTTTATTTTTGTGGTTAGATTCTGATATAGTTGATTAATTATTCTTCTATCCTTCCAGTCCAATCCTATTCTCTTCATAGTTTTAAAGAGTAGCTCCCAGTTCACATTGTCAAAAGCTTTTTCTAAGTCAATGAAGGTAAGATAAGTCTTCCTATTAATATCCATCCTTCTCTCCAATAGCATGCGTAAAGCTAAAATGGCTTCTCTTGCTCCTCTACCCTCTCTAAACCCAAATCGGTCTTCCCCACTTATCTACGTCCTTTTATCCTGTTCTCAATTATATAAATGAGTACCGTATATACTCGAATACCACCCGCACATTTTTAAACAAATTCGGACGTGAAAAATTGGGGTGCGGGTCTTATTTGAGTCATCCAAATTTGAAAGATCTAAATTGCCCACCGCGCGCGATATCGGGTGTGGCGAGTATCCGCTAGATGGTGCTAGCCTTCTTCCGGCTATAACTTTGTTTTACCGTAAGCACGCGGCGTCATACAGTCATGGGAATACTAATTGCCATTTCTGGTCCATATTGACGTATATAAAGATAAAAACTTCACTTATACGATTTTCAAGGGACCAAATGAAAAAAAACGTATAAGCGTGAAAAACGCGTAAATGAAAGTCGCTTAATAAAAACTGCAAAATGTATGTGACATTATGGGTTATACAGGGACTTGGTGTTATATGCGACGTGGACCCTCGCTCGCGGAGCCGGTCCCCCGTCAAGCACTTGGCCGTAATGCGCTTCTTGGCGCCACAAGTTTCCCTCCTTTGCAGTGTGCTTGAGCAGTGTGGGGTTCAGTTTAGTCAATTGTTCACGTCTTTAGTGCTCAAGGTGATGTTCCAATGCGATTTTCATTACGTGAACGTGTGTAAATACCTTCTTAAAGTACAGTAAATCTTTCGCGAAAATGAGCTTGAAGACTATATTACAGTTGAAATACAGTCAATCGGTGGTGAGGAACTTCAGAACGTAAATGACAATTTCATAAAGAGGTGCCAGCGATGTGGAGCAGTGGATGGCGAACATTTTCAGCACCAGCTGTGAACTACAGTATAGGCTATAGGCCGCGCGAGCTACGCATTACGGTAAAGTGCCTGGCGGGAGACAGTCCCGCAGCGCGGGCGAGCGGCGAGCGATGGCCCCCGTTAAGAAGTGAACAACAGCAATCGTAATGCACTTCCTTTTCCTTTCACCCATGTTCACTGCTATCAAGGTTAACCACAACTGAAGCACCGAACAAGGCAGAACAATGACTGAAGCAAGTGATGTTGTATTTCGCAACACACGCAACTCCGGCTGAACATAGCTTCAAGGTCGTTCTCGCCACAACATAGCGCCGCGCGAGGGATGGTTTCCGAGAAACGTACAGTGCGTCTCATAAGTTTCTGGCTCCAATATTTTTAGAGATTTTAGGTAGGGAAACCGTTGTAAACGTATAAACGACGCATTTTTCTCTCGGGGACGTAAGATATGATCGTATAAGCGTGAAAAACGAATAAATGTAAAACGTGTATCGGAAATAAATTAACATGGAAAGTATAGGGATTTTGCCGGGACCAAGAAAAAAATCGTATAAGTGTAGAAAACGTATAAGTGTGAATCGTATAAAAGAAGTTTTACTGTACATACAGTCACACGCACGTTCTCCGAGTGTAAACATGAATGCTACGAAACGTTTGCGGTCATTTACTGTGAGTGAGAAATTGAAAGATGTGAGGGAAGCTGAAGTTATTGGAAATCGTGCCCGGTAGGAAATATGATATTGGCGAGTCATGTATTCGTGATTGAGCGAGATGACGTCTATGCTGCGTGAACCGCCCGTTCAAAGCAGCCTTGAAACAGCTGTGTACGGAGCGGACGGCGGCCGATAAGCACACACCGACTCCAACTGGTCGTATTCAGCGCCCGAAAGTTCAGCTGCTGTGTTCGTGGATTTTGACGGCATGGAATCGTATCTCTAGAGATCTCATACGGAAGAGCTTCAAGAAATGTAGTATTTCGAATGCTATGGATGGCAGTGATGACGACATTTAGTGGGAAAGTGATGGTGATAAAAGTTCCGAAGTTGGTACTTCTGATGACGATGAATGAAGTGTTTGTGTACTTTTATTTGTATTTTTAATCGTTTGATGTGTGTTATTTTAGGACGACTTCAAAACTGTTGGAAACTATTTTGGATAAATGCTATTCTGTTTTTTTTAGTTAGGATAGTAAATAATTTTGAGTATTTTTTTTTTTTTTTTTTTTAATTTTGTTCTTCAAAATCAGGGTGCGGGTCTTATTCGGGGGCGGGTCGTATTCGAGTAAATACGGTATTTTGGATGCATGTGATAACATTGATATAGCGTTCTATAGTCAGTGCAGTCAACTGGCTTTCCTATTTTAGGTCTGGTAATGGATCTGCATTGTGTGAAGTCTTCTGGCATGATTCCTCTTTCATAGCAGTCATTTATTACTCTGAATAATTGATCTTTCATGTTGTTACCTAAATTTTTCAACAATTCTGCAGGAATGTCGTCAACACCGTTGCTTTTCCTTCTTTGAGACTCCTAAGGGCATGTTCAAAATCATGTCTCGTGATGGGGGACCTTACATTTCTCTTTCACACTCATTGATGTTTTCAATTAGATAATATCCATTCTTGAAGTTCTTATATATTCTTCTATGTATTCCTTCCAATGAGCACATATATCATCATTGTCTATCATTAATATTCCCTCTTTATTTTTTAATACGGTACTAGAGATTTTGTTCTAGGTTTGTACTGAAGGGCTCTGATTTTCTTATAAACTTGATCCTGTTTTCCCTTTTTCTGATCTTCTTCAATCTCTTCAGCAATGCTTTTGGTCCATTTCTCTTTTTCTTCTCTGCATTTGGTTCTGATGTGATTTTTAATTCTTTTCTAGTCATCTAGATTATTTTCTATCCTAAGCTTATTCCTTTCCTGAAGTAGGTTTAATATTTCTTCTGTCATCCATGGTTTTCTGGGCTCCAATTTCCTTTTACCTAAAATCTCATTTGTTGCTTCAATTATCTCCATCTTAATATTATTCCACTGCATTGGTTCATCACTTCTATTAGCCATTGTATTGGGTGCATAATAAAGACAGGATATACCATGTTATTCTATACATTTACCTGATCAAAATGCCTGTGTCCCACATGAAACATTGTGTGAAGCAGCTTGGCGGGTGCTGGCCGGGAGGCAGTGGCAGGTATCGGAGGTGGCAAAGCTGGAACTGTGTCATCTGCTTCCAACACTCCCAACTGACCCAGGATCCAATGGTGGCTATGTTGCACATAATGCCACATCACCTAATAGATACCAAGGATTTATATTTATTTTACAATATGCAATTACCATCATTAAAAAAACACATATACCAGTTTGTGAACAACAAAACAAGTGCCAACAGATTGTTATATTTCTTTGTTTTCTATTCACTGTGTGCGAGTAATACCCATGCAAAGCATTTCAAAACAACAGTCGATATCTCATGCCGGTGTCATTTTATCAGGTGCTGAAGGCTGACAGGATCCTGGCATAGCAACTACGTTAAGGAGATGCCGGCCATAATTCACAGTGTGTGTGTTTGATGTTGAATTTTCAGCAGTGGTGGTTGTTAGGCAATCGGTCATTTATGGAAATGTTCATAAGCAGCCAAAAGCCTCTGTGGCTTAGGCGGCAGCACGCCGGCCTCTCACCGCTGGGTCCGTGGTTCAAATCCCGGTCACTCCATGTGAGATCTGTGCTGGACAAAACGGAGGCAGACAGGTTTTTCTCCGGGTACTCCGGTTTTCCCTGTAAAATTTCATTCCAGCAACACTCTCCACTGTCATTTCATTTCATCTGTCATTCATTTAATCATTGCCCCAGAGGAGTGCGTCAGGCCTCGCCGCTAGATGGGGGCTTCATTCATTCCATTCCTGACCCGGTCGGAGACTGGAAGCAGGCTGTGGATTTTCATTTCATTTCATAAGCAGCCATGTGGAACGAGTGCAATGGACTTGACTCACATTGCAACTCAACATCACCAGCCAACGATTTACTTGGGCAGAGTAGCGTACCGTGTTGTTATGGTACGATTGGTGCTCTCAAGCCGGTATGAGCCACGTGCAGAGTTGGCAACATCGCCCCGCAAAGCCCATGAAGCAACCTGATTCGCTAACTTGAGCAGCTGATAGAATGACCCCAGCATGAGATATCGACTATTGTTTTGAAATTATTTATCAGTATGGCCAATCCTCTAATGCTCACATACCCCATTCATATTGTTTCCGACCACCCTGCATATCATTCGGATACCCTATTGTAGCAGGTGAGTGCCAATACATAAATATAATAAATGTATGAAATAACAGCCTTTAAAATCCCTATTATTTTTGTAGGAAAATGAAGTGTTTTGTCCCACATGATCCATAAACCATTATTATTATTATTATTTTAATATAACATAAATGTTTTTATACAACATAGCACTGAAGTTAAAAAAAACTATTATTCTCCATAAAATAGCATTCTTAGTCGTACATGAAGTAATTAATCTACAAATTAATAACATGTTCAAAATCTGTATGTACTAACCATAGCAAATTAAGAAAACTTAAGCAGTTTTGTACATTTATGATCCTTGTAGATCAATATTGCTCTCCATATATGAAGTAATAGGCTAATATAATTTAATTTGACTTTTTTAATATTTTCACAAAGTGTGTGTTTCTTTAAAGCAGTACATAATAACATACAGTAATTCATCTCTCCCCAAAAATTCATTCTATCAATGATACTCCTATGTATGTTTGAATCATTTAATTTTTTGTTTTATTAATTTTTGGTCTTTTCAAATTTAGGTATCCACCTCTAAATTTTAAATTCCATTCCAAATTTGTATACTTTAATCTGTGTTAAGAGGGGCAGATGACCTCGTAGTTCCACCCTTTAAAACAAAAATAACTAACATAAGCCTTTTTTAGTGCTTAATACATGATTAAATGTTTGATTTGGGCCCTGCATAGAGGAGAGGATGTACGAGATACCACCTTAAGTGCTCTTCGCCCTGGAGCAGTCAGCAGCACACTGCTCACGAGTACCTCCGCCATATGTGGAACACCTTCAATAGCACTGTACTCCTCACTTGGCACCACCACACTGCAATAAGCCACACGAATACTATATAAATCTTTATGTTCGACAATGTCGAAATGTAAAAAATTATGCCAGAAAACTGTATCATAATGAGGGTCATTAAAGTACTACTTTTCATTATGATACAGTTTCTCCAACCAATCAGAGCTTAAGATTTTCATTCATTGACCAATTTATTTATTTTTATTTATTTATTTATTTATTTACATAGGTCCCAATGAGCCTGAGCTCGTGTTAGGGACAATCAAGTAACATAGTTACAGCATGGCATATATATAATTTTTGTAACATTATTGTTTAGTTTAATAGTAACTTAGATTGCTAGTGACTAACTTTACAGAGATAATACGGTATGATACATTGCATTGCTTAAGGCTATTGTACATTGGCTATTCATTCCTTAATAGGAAGTCTTTTGTTTTCCTCTTAAATGTTTTTATAGAGAAACTTTCCCTTATGCCTAATGGTAGCGAGTTGTATTCTTTTATTATAGAGGACATAATTCCTTTAGTTCCAAATTTAATGGATTGGGAATGGCTGGTGAATATTTGATTTACTCCTCTTGTTGCATAGTGATGGAATGTCATTTGCATGGGTAAAATGGATGTGTGTGTGTATCAATTTGTTTTCTAATTTGTATACAAATACTGTTGCTGACATAGCTATTTGTTTTTGCAGTGGCATAATTTTAGTTCCTGAGTACAATTCATTTGAGGGTGTGAGCCAAGGTAATCCAAAGATAGATTTTATAGCACGTTTCTGGAGTATCTCAAGTTCTTTTATCAGCTCCTTCTTACAATATCCCCATATGAAATTCATGTACATTAGATGTGAATGTATCAGAGCAAAGTATATATTTTTCAATTGTTGGCTAGTAAGACAGCTATATCTTAATCTGAAAATAATACCAATTAAAGGGCTGATTTTATGTTTTACATTTTCTACATGATTTTCCCAGGTTAGTGTACTATCTAGTGTGATACCTAAGTATGTTGCCGATTTAACCCTTTCTATTTCTTTGTTGGCTATGTTGACTATGTTTGTGGTCTCAATCTTGTATGATGGTTTATGGAAGAACAAATATTTTGTTTTAGTGATATTGATAACCATTTTGTGTGCTCTCAACCAATCCACCAGCTTATTGAGATCATAATTAATATTTAGCATAATTTCCTGTTCAGATGTTCCCAGATAGAGTATAAAAATATCATCTGCAAATAGTTTAAGCTTGCCTTTCAATTCTAATAATACTATATCATTAATATAGGCCAAGAAAAGAATTGGTCCTAAGACAGAACCTTGAGGTACTCCTGTGTCAATTCTCATTTGAGATCCTTTTACATTATCGATTGCAACATATTGTTTTCTGTTAGTGAGGTAGTTCTTGAACCAATCATGTGCCACTCCTCTGATGCCTGCAAATTCTAGTTTATTAAGGAGAATCTTTTGGTTAACCAGATCGAAGGCTTTTTGAAGGTCAATTAGTACACCAGCAGCTAGTTTGTTTTCATCTAATGCCTTTTCTACATCAGTTACTACTTCAAATATAGCACTATCAGCTCCTCTATTTGGAATAAACCCATATTGGCAGTTTGCAAAGTAATCATTTTTCATGAAGAAATTCATAAGTCTTCGTTTAACAACGCTTTCTAGAACCTTGCTGATGGCAGATATAATATTAATGGGTCTGTAATTTGATGGGTGGGTTTTGTCCCCTTTTTTGTAGATCGGGACCACCCTAGAGACTTTACAGGCATCGGGGAATATACCAGTCATCAGTGAAAGATTTATTATTTTGACAAGATATGGTGTAAGGCCCTCAAGACACAATTGTAGCATGACATTAGTAGTGTTGTCCTCACTTATATTGTTTTTGTGTTTTAGGGAGTTAATAATTGATTGTATTTCATTAGCATCAGTAGGTAACATAAAGATTGTCTTAGTGCTAGTAGTATTTTTATAGCTTGTAATGCCCGAGGTAGAACCGTTTCCTTGATTTTCCCATATACTGTTAGCAATATTGACATAATATTTATTAATTTCATCACATATCTTTTTTTCGACATTTGTGCCGTCGACTATAAGTTTGACAATTTCATTTTTCCCCTTCTTTGGTCTATTTAACATCTCATTAACAACACTCCACACTTCCCTCTGATTATTTGCATTTTGAATTTTTTGGTCAAAGTAGTTTCTTTGTAGGTAAGGATAGCTTCGCACATGCGCACAAAATGCAACATGTCGGACATGAATTACATGATTTGAAAGTTGACAGTATAAAGGATATTGGATCAACCATTGTAGTTACAATCCCAAACACAAAGACAAAATCAGCACGAACCTTTACGGTAACAAGAAAATACTATGAAATATGTAAGAAATTTAGGAATCTACGTCCAGAAGTTTGCAACACACTATCCTTCTACCCTAGCCTATATAAATTACCGACGTGGAAAGTGTGCACCGTCCGTAATGTTTGCATAAACAAACTGCGGAATATTGCAAAATAAATAGCACTGTACCTTGATATCCGCAACTCCAATTTCTACAGAGGGCATTGCATTCGTGCGATTTCGCCGACAATTTTAGTGAATGCTACTGTTGATATAAATACACTAGAACGTCAAGGACACAGCAAGCATATGACATTTGATCCACGGAAATTATAACCCAGCTCTATGTTCAGTAATGGGGGTTCTTATGCGAAACTCTTCTGCCAGATGTCATGACAGTTCTATTTGGGATTCCATTGATTTGCCTTCCGTAGATATTTTATACGCATCAAATTTGAAGAATAACTAGTTGATAATATGATACATTTTAATTTTAGAGCTTTTGTAACAGCCTATTTTGTGTTATTTGACCATAATAACAAAATGATCCTACATAGTACCTATGTGCTATCTGTTGGTGCTACTTCAGGATAAACAATGTTTCAAAGCTTTGGTATTTTGTTATTGGGTAGAGAGCAAATGCTGAGCCCTTACAATTCCCAGGAAGAAGAAGAAGTCAACTGACAGAATCTCGACAGATATTTATGAATATTTATGTTCGACCAATGGCTTCGGTGGCGTAGTTGGTAGCATGCTGAACTGCTGTGCCCAAGATAGCGGGTTCAAACCCGGCCAAAGTCGTCGGATTTTTTAAGAGCGTTAAAATCCTTCAGCATGCCTTCCTTTGGAGGGGAAGTAAAGCCGGCGGTCCCATGTCATAGATTTAAAGCATGTAATAGATCCTTCCACAGACTAAACTTGTGTGAAGCTAAATTTCTAGGTTAGATTTCGTTCGGACGCTCTATCAAAGTTCCAACATTCACCAGTAGGTATTAGTGACATCTGGTAGCAAAAGTTGGAGCTACTTGAAATTGAACGGAACTTGCAGCTCACCCTATGGGTGTCCGCTTGAAGCAGCTACAGCCTCCTGCGAGCCAAACATGTCCTCGGACACTCCTGGCACTAAAAGCCATATGATAAATAAATAAATATGTTCGACCATGGCGAAATGTAAATGAAAGCTGTATCATAATGAGGCTCATTATAGTACAAGTGTTCATTATGTTACAGTTTCTCCACCAATCAGAGCTCAAGATTTTCATTTTGATACAGTTTATTGACCAATTAGGTAAGGAAGTTCCGCACCTGCACTCAACGCACCCAAAATCCAACATTTCGGACATGAATTACATGATTTGAAAGTTGACGATGTAAAGGATATCGGATGAACTCTTGTAGTTATAATCCCAAACACAAAGACAAAAAAATTAGCACAAACCTTTACGATTTAGTTATTTATTCGTATCAGAAGTATACATTTTACATTTAAAATAAAAAATGGTACATAATAACACACATATAAATAGTGTCTGTCCAAAATATTACCATGTCACGGGCATTAGGTGTCATAGCCATCAAGTCCTCCATTGTGCAACTTAAAGGACACTTACTGCAATTTATGAAATGGACTGTGGTTTGGACTTCACCACAATCACATAGCCTGGATGTGCCAGGAAAACCCCACTTTATCATATTGATTCTTGATCTACCAACACCAGTGCGAAGCCTGTTCAATGACTTCCACGTGGACCAGTGTTCCTCATGTCCTGGAGGGAGATGTTCAATTGGTAGCATCCAGCCATCAAGTTGAGCATTTCAAGATCTTCATAATCTTAACCTTGTGGACTTAGCAGATTCATGTAGATCTTCTGTTGTATTCAAGGAACTACTCTTAGACCTCAGTCGTCGATGGGCAGGTTCATATCCGTACAATGGGTGTGCTCATGAGGTAATTGCTTTGGTTCTCTCAGTCAGGCTGCAACTTCTCTTCTAATATTTGGTGGGGCAATTCCAGCCGAACAGTAGATTCTATCTCATGGTGTTGGTCTCAAACAGCCAGTGGTAAGTCGGCATGTTTCATTTAGAGAAGTGGCAACTTGTTTAGCATGACTGGAACTGTAAACAGGACAAGCGTACTCTGCAGCGGAGTAACACAGAGCCAGGGCTGTAGTTCTCATTGTCTTTGGCTCTGTTCCCCAATTGGTTCCAGGCAGTTTGCGAAGGATGTTGTTTCTAGCTGACACTTCCTGCTTGACGTTTATGCAATGCTGTTTATAGGTGAGAGCACGATCCAATGTTACACCTAAATATTTAGGTGTTGGGCAGTGGTCTAGTTGAGTGACTTCCCATGCTACCTGTAATTTCCTTGAAGCCTGTTTCTTCTTTAGATGGAAGGTACATACCTGAGTTTTAGATGGATTAGGCTTCAATTGGTTTCCTCTGTAGTAGTAGGATAGTTCAGAAAGAGCCTCTGATAGCTTACCTTCTATAGTCTCAAAGCTGTTAGCTTGAGTAGCAATAGCTTGATCATCCGCGTATATGAAGCTTTTGGTATCAACTGGAAGAGGTTGGTCATTCGTATAGATATTGAAGAGCCTTGTGGCAAGCCTTTCGTTTGTTTCCTCCATAGACTATTCTGATCTTGAAATTTCACAAAGAACCTACGATTTTGAAGAAGATTGCTAATGACTTGAGTCATCTTGTAGTCCTTTGTCATGTTATATAATTTGAGCAACAGTATACGGTGATTAACTGTATCATATGCAGCAGGTAAATCGATTAAAGCCACCCCTGTGATTTTATGATTTTCAAACCCATCTTCAATATATTGTGTCAGATGGAGGACCTGTGAGGTACCACATTTCCCTTTACGAAATACGGCTTGCTCTGGAATGAGGAGAGGTTCAATGATCGCTGTAAGTCTTTCAAGGATCATCCGTTCTAGGATCTTGTATAGATGACACAACAGTGAGATAGGTCTGTAATTTTTCGGATCCTTTGGATCTTTTCCTGGTTTGAGAATTGCAATTACTCTAGCTTTCCTCCACACACGTGGTAAATTGCAGGTGCTTATGCAGTTATTGTACAATTCTAATAACCATTGTTTAGCAACAGGTTCAAATTGCTTTACTTGCTCAACACTTCATCTAAGCCGGCAGCCTTACCATTCTTACACTGATCTATCTGAAATTCACCCAGGGAATTGTTAAATGATTTCCATGTAGTCAGCTTCCTGCGATGTTTCGCAAACTGGGTGGACATGATTTTCGACAGAGATTGATCAGACTGTCACCGTTTTTGTTTGTACGTTTGTGTGTGGTCCAGTGATGGTTTTATATTTCCTTTCCTAGAAGAATTTTCACATGTTTTATGGGGAGTTTGTTCATGATTTCTTCCAGGTCTTACCAGAATCTTTCCACCATCTGTGGGATTTTTTCTGTTCTGGACCATTGTAGGTGCATGTGCATTAGTAATTGTGTAGATTTTATTTTCTGACTAGAACGTGAGGGTGGACATTTTCTCGTTCTTAGAATCAAAGTTTACTACATAGTCTATGGCGGATTTGTGTACGGCAAATCCTGTACCGAAGATAGATCAGTTTGAATTAGGAATTTTAGTGGCTGGTTTTCCTTTGAAAATTCTGTGGTTTTCCGAGTCAAAGTGTTTCGTCTGTGAATCTTGTCTCTTGTAGGGAACAAGTTTTGATATCCAATTTATCAAGGGAATTTGTGAGGTTTTTAAGTTTACCTATTTATTGTAGTGTTTTTGTGTTAAGTGTGCCAATGTATACTTTTCTCTTGCATTTTAAGGTTTTTGAAAAGCTCCGATTCTTCTCCTTATGACAGACCTGATCCCTGGAATCCGATGATCAGGTCCATTACTCAGTGTCTTAACTGAGGCCCGGGGTAGTGGACTCTTTTCCTAATGTGCTGCCATGAATTTTGGTTTAAAATGAGTTATGTGGTGAGCTCCGAAGAGAACACAGGTTTACGACTGGAGTTTTGAAGTCCAGAAGAACAAATCAGCCGCGGCCAACTAGGCAAACAGATGCTGACCATAGTACCGGTGAGTTTCACTCAGACGTGTCTGGATTTTTGTGGCTCTTCCCTCCTGTCCATCAATGGGAATAGATTCCTCATCCACTGTCGTTTGCCAATATATATATATACTGTATACACTGGCGGAAAAAAAAATCCCAGCAACAAGAAGAGTTTGTGCTAGATTAGCGAACGTTGGTAGGCGTGTTTATACATCTGAAAGATGACATTGATTCAAATTTCCTGCAAATCGCATTAGCGTGGCACTAGTAGTGGCCCCATGATGTTGCACATCAGGTTTGCTTTTAAATATGGGCTGTACTTTGCGATAGCGTTAGTTACCTGTGAGATTGGATGGAGTGACTGTGAGTGGATCAAGAATGCCTTTATGACAACAAAGAGGCCAGTATCAACAGCTCACTGCGTTTCAACGACGTCGCGTAATAGGGCTACATGAAGGTGAAACAAAACTACAAAAACTTCACATCATACACTTGTGCAATAAAGAATGCATAGATCAAAAATACCTAACGTCTCAAATAACATCGAGAACTTCATAATCCTAGTAAACTTTATCATCCAGCTATTTTGTAGCAATAATTTGTTTCAATAGTCAATGAAAATCTTCTAACTTCCTTCCTCGAACTAATATAACATTGGTTCATTCAAATTATTCAACTGATTGGCATAAGAATCCTCTAAATTTCACAGAGATCGTGATTAAACATGATGTTATTAAAATCCTTCAATATAATTACTTAAATTGTTAACTATTTATCCAGTTATAATTATTTCTAATTATTAATGGTACGGTAATGATTATATTCAATCATCCAATCATAATGCCTCCATTTAAATTAAAATATTACTGCATTACCAAATTTGCTTAAATATATCCTAATTCATCCATAAGATCCTTGGAATATCCATGTTTACCTTTGGTTTAAATAATCCTCAAATTTTATCAAAACGAAATTATTATTATTGAAAGTGCAACATATTATAGATTTTTTAATCTTTATTAATGGCTTCAAAAGATCCAACATCTATCCATTAGACTCCTTCTCATAACACATAGAATGTGTGCAATTACTGTATCATGGCATCTTGCCCTATTGTAATCCAAATTATGCAGAATGTGTGCAAAAATATATGCTCATGTGCTCAGCAAAAGAATCATAAATTGATATGGGAATTCAGTGAAAATGTAAGTTGGTGTTCCATTTACCCTACGATGTCTTCAGATTGTATGATATTCTCTCTTCGTAGGCTTCTTCCAATTCTCCATGACACCCCATGATCTCCCATGATGTCGTGTTGAAGGACTGTCATCAACTTTCGAGGGCCAACACTGCACTCCTTAGTAGAAATTCCTTCTGGATGGAAGTTCCATTTCTTCATCATGTCTCCTTCAGCGTTTAGTGTTTCATGTTGTAATTGATAATGTCAAACATTTGTTGTCTCTCCTTCCTCGTAAAAATACTGCTTCGTTCAAAATGGTACAACCCAATTGTTAGATGCTGGGTTGGCATGCCACTGCTGCTTCAAAATATCGAAAATATACGTAAAAAAATGTATAGTTTGCTGTGCAGTTCACAAAGTTTTATAAATAGTTCAGTATACTGTAACACCACATTGTACTTGCATGTTTAAGTGTCAATACTGGTAGAGTAGCATTATATCTTCACTGTTAACTGCTTTGAATAAGTGCGCTGCTATGCAAAGTTTGTAACATGCTGTCTGTTCGGTATTAAATATATATTGACTACTGCTCGTTTGTACCGTTGAATGTAGCATTAACAACTTGTAGTATATTCAGCATTTAAAAGAATCAGTTCTCACTGCACTGTGTGTGAAATTTCAATTCGTATCACTTAATATGTCACACAACTTGTCCAAAAAACCAGTGTCAGAAAGGTTCTGATAGCTAAGGTACACCTTTGACAACAACTAACAAAACTTGGCAATGTCTTCCACAACAAAATATGCTGTTAATAGGGTGTATGGTTTCCCCTAATGGCCACACATGCTTCACACCGACGTGGCATGCTCTCTATCAGATAGTTCAAGGGCACTTGTGGCAGTCGATCCTACTCCCCCGAAGGGCAATGCGAAGGTCTTGGAGGGTCCTTGGTAGAGCCTGACGGGATGCAATTTACCTCCCCAATGCATCCCAGGCATGTTCTATAGGATTCAGATCTGCAGACCTTGCTGACCAGTCCATGCGATGAATGTCTTCCCCAGCCAGAAATTCATCCACCAGAGCAGCGCTGTGCGGTCGGGCATTATCATCCATTAAAAGGAAGTCTGGACCAACCGCACCTCTGAAGAGTCGAACATGTGGTCTCAGTACCTCATCCCTGTATCTCCAAGTGTTCACAGTGTTCCTCGGACCACCCATGAAGATGCGCAGGTCCGTACGGCCATTCAACATGATGCCGCCCCACACCATGATGCCGCCCCACACCATGACGCCACCACCACCATACTGGTCCTGTTCCACGATGTTCCTGTGGTTGTATCGGCTACCTGGTTCTCTCCAGATTAATGTGCGACGGGAATCGTTCTGCAAACTGAAGCGGGATTCATTTGTGAAGAGCACATGCCTCCATTCATTCATGGTCCAGTTCTCTGTGGTGGAGAGAGCGGGACACACACCGCTGGACGTCTGTCAAACAGCCCTGCTGTTCTGAGCCTCCGGTACACAGTTTGCCGAGAAACGGCAAGCCCTGAGCCGGCCGCAAGCTCCGCCGACAATTGTCTTTCAGGTGCACTCCGATTTCGTCGGGCGGTTAAGGCCAGATATCGGTCCTGCTGTGGGGTGGTTCCTCTTGGTAAACCTGGTACTGACCTATGACTAACATCTCTTGTGTCTTGAAATTGTCTCAAAAGCCTGGAAACGACACTTTGTGGCACATGCAAGGATACGGCGACTTCGGTCTGTGTCTGGCCTGCTTTCAGGCGGCCGAGTATTCTACCCTGCAAAACGGGGTCCAAATGGCGTTGCTGTGCCATTATGTTGTCACGTACACCACTAGGCTACACTCCGCACACTATAACAGGGCAAACACGACTGAGGGAATATGGGACGCAGGCACTGGCAGTGTTTACCTTGCGGTTACGCCGCTAGTCAAAGCAGGGAATACTCCTTTGCTATACAGAGCGAACATGTAAGGTTGGTAGGTGCATATGTCGTGCGATTTGCGGTCTATTTCCTGTTACCCTGCTTATTCGTAACTTATGCTTAACTTTGGGACACTAGTGTAGCTAAGTGTTTCACTTTCTCTCGGCACAAAATATAAGTGTTCATGCACTCGCGCCCGATCATGAAGTATTCACTTAAAAACTGTAATGCGTCACGCTTTGAAAAAGCATAAAATTTGACGGCAGACTGTCACTGAGATCATGCTCGGCATAGAATTGTATCACCGAAAGACCGAGTGACTGAACGTACTAGATTACGAGTAATAGTCTGTCAGAGAGACCTTTCAACATCCGGCACACCTGTCCGATTGCTTGACCTTGGGGGAGGGGGTTGGACTGGCCAACGTGTTCTGCTCCCTCTGCCAGCGATATGAAAAGATTGCAGCATAAATCTTGGTTTACAAATATTCTTCTTATGGTTTATAAAATCATACCGATAATTCTTCAATAGAGAATAATAATGTGGCTTCTTGTAATATTGTAATTAGAGTCTGCACGACTTGCTTAGCTTAGTTTAATCAGTTGAAACTTTCCGTCAAATCAATACAAAATATTTTGCGCTATTATTGCGCTAAGTTAGGTACATGTTTCGAACCTTGCAAGGCGGTCCTTCATCAGCCTCTCACATAAATGGCAACACATCAAAAAAACACTGAACAATATCCAAAAATGCATGCACACTAATAAAACACATATTAAAAACATTCCATTAAAATTTGTACGAAACATATTAAAAAACACATGTTAAAAGTTCTGCGAGTCCATTTATCTTGTTCCTTTCCCCTCCCACTCCAAGTGCCTCCCCGCCCCTCCACTCATTGCTTTCACCAATGGTATTCTCCATCCCTACATGTCTCACGTGGCCTCACCTCGCCTCGCCTAGACTCAGCACTTTAGTTGCAACAGCTGTTTCAAGCGCACAGGTTCACTGCATACACTGGGAGGTAAGGATTTTCAAGCAATCGTTTTCTGGTTGATCATATTTAGATTCTCATTACTTTAGTCCATTCACTAAATAAATTTTATTTTTCTTTCAACAGAGGACTACTTGTTTAGTCTGGGAGTACCTAAAAGTCTTTTGCATTTGGACCATTCAAATGGGAATACTACTCTATTTCCGTTCCCCACATGACAAGAAGCAGATAACAGAACAGGACAAGATCTCCTATCAGAACGACACGTGTTTAAACGGTGGCAATGAACAAGATAAATGGACTCTCAGAACTTTTAACATGTGTTTTTTAATATGTTTCATACAAATTTTAATGGAATGTTTTTAATATGTGTTTTATTAGTGTGCATGCATTTTTGGATATTGTTCAGTGTTTTTTTGATGTGTTGCCATTTATGTGAGAGGCTGATGAAGGACCGCCTTGCAAGGTTCGAAACATGTACCTAACTTAGCGCAATAATAGCGCAAAATATTTTGTATTGATTTGACGGAAAGTTTCAACTGATTAAACTATTTATATACGTCAATACGGACCAGAAATGGCAATTAGTATTCCCATTGCTTAGCTTATTCGTCACTGGACTATCTGAAATACCAGTCAAATGAGCGACTCTTCTTCCCCTGTTTAGTGATGTATTCATCCTTGCAGGCTGTGCATTTCTGTTCGAGGTTATCATTTGATCTCGGTGGCGTACCTTACGCGGCTCTGGCTAGGTCACGGTCATAGTAGCTTAGTGGCTCATATCAGATCGAGTACAGTACCAAGATTAACAGTATGTTAAGTTAGGAAAGTAATGGTATAAGTAATTATAATAATATGTGCTTAACATCTCTTTAAACTGCTGAGATTTCAGTAGAGGTATGGAAGAGCCTGGGAGAGGATGGGATTGATATTCTGTGGGACCTGATGGATAAACTTCGGAAACAAGATAAATCCCAGGGGAATGGAGCAGACGCATATTAGTACCTATTGTCAAAGGAAAAGGAGATGTCCAGAAATGTGGTAACTATAGAGGAATAAGTTAATGTCACACAAAATGAAGATAGGGAAAGAATTACTGAAGGAAGATTAAGACAAACATCAATAGGAGACGAACAATTTGTGTTTATGCTTGGAAGTGGGACTATGGAAGCAATATTCGCATTAAGACAGTTAAGGGAATGACACATAGAGATGAAATCAGAGCTGCACATAATGTTCATTGATCTTGAAAAGGCGTATGACAGAGTCCCTCGAAGAGAAGTTTGGAGATGCATGAGAGAGAAGGGAGTGCCCGAGAAGTATACAAGGTTGATGAGGGAGCAGTGACCTAAGTGAGGAGCAGTGTGGGTGTAACGGAGGGGATCCCAGTGGAGGTTGGATTACATCAAGGGTCCATATTTATTTTACTTAATTATAGAGGTTAAAGGTGAAACACCAGGAATAATGATATTGTACTATGTGAAACCAACCAGGAAAGTTTCGAGTCAAAATTGAAGGAGAGCGTTGAAAGACAGAGGTATGCGAATCAGTCGGGCAAAGACGGAATATATGGTAGCTAATGGGCTACAAAAGTACAACTTTATACAACTCGAAGACGTTATATTGCTAGCAGTCCACAGGATCAAGTATCTAGGATCAACCTTAGAGAAGAATGGAGGATATGAATCTGAGGTTTCCCATAGAATCCAATGTGGATGGATGAATTGGAGGAAAATGAATGGAGTACTATGTGACAGGAAAGTTGTGTAAGACAACGGCGAGCTTGCAATAATGTATGGTGCAGAGACATGGACGATCACCAAGGCACAGGAAAGAAAATTGGAGGTGGATGAGTGGTGTTACTAGACGAGACCAATAAGCACGAAGATACAGGAAAGCAGATTAAGGTGGAAAGAGAGTGCAGATGATGAAGGGTCCCGGAAGGAAGAGGCTTGGGAGACCGAGGCTAAGAGGGAGAGATAAGGTTGCCAAAGACTTGAGGGTAAAAGGTTGGATGAGAGGAGAAGCCCTAAACCGGAAGGAATGAGGGATGAATATGCCGACCCCATTTAAGTGCGGAAAGGTTTAGATAATGAAGAAGATATGAACAGGGTGTTCGTTATATAGTAGAGCAAGCCAAGCTTGGGAAAATGTTAGGTTTGAAAGGATTCAAACATAACCTTCATATAGACTGATTGTGTCCAGGGAAAGCATGTACAGTAATGTGTGAATCATATGCTGGTTTCCAATGAATACAGACTTGTTGTGGGACAATATGGAATTATGGCAAGACTATTTAAGACTGAAGTAATTGGAGAGGTTTTTTTTACTACTGAAAAGGCATTCAGAAAACTGGGGTTGTCTGTACTTTGCACAATGATACCTTACAATCAGCAGAGAAAGTCAAGTCAGAACAGGACACCCTAATACAACATATTATGAAAGTCAGGTTTTCAGTGAAGAGCAAAACATCACATCTACTGAAAGATGTTAGTGATAATTAGGGCTGGGATTTTGATGAAATTGCATCTACCTATTTATGGTTAACATTGCTCCTTTAGTATTTACAAGTTTTGTAACAAATCAAGGGGTTTAAAATACATTTGTGAGTCCATAATGGGGCCTTTTTTTTTGTGTGTCTTTTTTTAACTTCTTAAACTTAAATATTTAGCAGATTATTTTAAACATTCTTGTATCTAGTCCATTGGGCCAACTGTCCTGACAATGAACATCCACTGTCCCTCACTAATGGTTTGTTCATTATCATGCAGCAGATTTCTCCCGTGGTGAATTAGGGGGTATCAATCCCTAGAAAATTCTGCAATCAACGTGTCTGAGAGAGAAAATTCCTTTTACCGCATAGACCAAACATGGCTAAGAATTTTAACTCATAAATGCTTTTATTTTCAGGACAAGGGTTGGTAATTTAACTTATATGCCAAAGAAATTCTTATGCTACTTATGAGTTGACTGCTTCAAATTATTTCATACATAGTCAAAGCAATGAAAGAAAAATAGTTTAGGTCATTTTTAAGGGCATTTCTCGAAGTTTCTTAGGTATTAGAGCATCTTTGGATAGTTTATTGCTCAACATAAACCTTACCCTAGTTATAATACTGTATTCTGCCGAAGCACTTATCAATGAAATTAGTACGAATGGAATAGTCCCTATACATTAGAAGGTGCTCTACAGAAATAATAACTTAAGCTTTCCTATTTATTGGAGTCGCATGAGCCAATGTGGCCATGGATTTAGAATCAAATGCCCTTCCTGATGCCACATGATTTTTCTACTTGCAGCATACTTTGAATATATATCTAAACACAGGAAAATTGAGGAGCGTAAAGCCACTGTGTGCCAAGCCGCTTCCATGGCAACTGCCACAAAAGTTGCCAGCAACTCAGTTTCAATGGGCAGTATTATCGAAACGATAATTTGCAGGACATCAAAACAAAGAGTGTTGTGTTTCCCATTCCAAGAAGTTTCTTATTGCTTTATACACAATTGATGAAAATAATCAAGGTGTGGAAAATGAGGCATGCAAAAATAATTAAAATATGACATTTAATTAAAATACACAATTGCATGAATTTTGATATTATTGGCAAAAGTGGTAGGCTACTAAGACAAACCAGATGTAGGCTATTCATTTGTGAAGATACCTCGGTTGGTTCTTAAATTTAGGGGCTGCGACAATGCGGTCATGTAGCCCCGTGTACTTTGGGTGCGTGTAGAATCTGTCTGATAACCGGTGTTAATTGTGATGACTGTATTAGTGTGTGTTATCTGTTTTTTAATTCAAGTAAGGACTGCAGACTTTTGAATTTTTCAAATAGTTCCTACTTTAGCTGCCAAACGCCACCGTCAACAACTACTAGTTCAGAACTTAGCTGCCAGACGCCACCACAGTCGGCTCTTGGCAACGAACGTAGGAACCTAAGAGCGTTGTTTACATTCTTAACCTATACAATTTAGCTTCACACAGGTGTAATTAGTGGAAGGTTCTTTAACATGCCATAAATCTATGACATCTTAAACATGCCTGTCATAATACTGTATTTAATGTTTGTATGTTTTCAACATACCATTCCTTTACAATCTGCAGAAATGCTTGAATCTTCTCTGCATGACGGCTATTCAGGTCGATGCCACAAAGTGCTTCGCACAATGCTGTATCAGTGGTCTTGTCATTTGCAACTAATTGGGAATATAATCCAGAAATTAGAAACTGCAATAAGACAGAGCCAGCCATGGGGTGAACATCTGCTGGAATAGCATCCTCGAGAAGTGCTGCGGCTCGGAGAACAGACGGCGGAAGACAGTCGGCCAAGTGACACAGACAGTCTAAAGCCAGAGCTGTAGCCTGATCCAGTGTGGCTCCAGCCTAATAAAACATTTGATGCATTACAAAAATTACGATGAACAGGAAAACATGTCAAGCAGGAAAAGGGGGAATAGTGAGGAAAAGCAACTTGCCTCGAGACGCAAAAGTAGAATAATGAAAGAAATAAACAAGAATTTCTAAAATATCAATATAAATTCATGAGAAAAAAGAGACAAGGAACATGCTCTGAAGTATATCAGTGGAAAAATGTGACTCTTGTATCATGTACTTACTCCAGTAAGTTATTCTTCCTCTCTATTTTACCTTTTCCAGCTTGCAAATATAAAATTACCCTCCTAATCTGCATACACTGGCAGTATCTGAGTTAATTTCGATATGGATATGGATAGGAAATCTTCAATATTGGTAAATTAGACAAGGCACAATTTAAATTACATCTGAGAGCCTACATTCATTATTTCCAGAAAGTTTAAGAAAATAAAAGGTAATAAAATACAGGATGTAATTATTGAAACCCATATTATTTAACACAGCAAATAGTATTATTGCATGATAATCCTGAATACTTCCCCAGAAATCAGTAGCATTACTTAGATGGCACTTGTAAAATGTTATCTACTTTAGTGTTTGAAACATCACATATTATGTCAGTTTGAAATGACAACGGTACGTGATTATTAAATTCTGTTGAGTAAGACTTGGAAATGTGACCCCAGGCAGGAACCCAAATTTCCTGCTATCTGGGCAATTGCGTTCATCCACTTACACCAATACGACCACACTCGACGAGAACATATTTCCAAGTATTAGATGATGGGCGCACGGAGGGGTGGCAACACAGGAGACACCTGTGTGCCATAGTCGGCGGCTTCGGTGACGTAGTTGGTAGCATGCTGAGCTTCTATGCCCAAGATCGCGGGGTCAAACCCGAACGGAAGTTGCCGGATTTTTAAGAGCGTTAAAAATCTCTCAGTATGCCTTCCTTCGGAGGGGAAGTAAAGCCGGCGGGCCCATGTCATAGATTTATGGCATATAAAAGAGCCTTCCACTAACTACACTTGTGTGAAGATATAATTTGTAGCTTAGATTGGATAACGCTATATTATTTCCAGCGTTCACCGCAAGGTGCTGGTTGCGATGGCATCTAGTAGCCAAGTTCACAGCTAGGTGTCGTGGATGGTAGCATTTGGTAGCAACAGTAGGAACTACTTGAAAATTGATCGTCTGCAGTCCTTACCTGAACCACAGATAACACACACTAATACAGCCATCACAATTAACACCGGTTATCAGACAAATTCTACACACACCCAAAGTACACGGGGCTACATGACCATGTTGTCGCAGCTCCTAAACGAAGGAACCAACCTGTGCCATAGTCGGAATATGATTTACGTTTTTTAATAATAGAAATGCCCTTAGGGAATAGCTCCTCATAAATGGTGAGTAAGACTTTAAAATGTAACCACAGTCAGGATTCAAATCCAAATTTCCTGCTTTCTTGGGGAATACGTTTAGCAATTATTGTACTGAGTTAATGACAGTTCCAATTTAATAGGTTTCTTGATGGGAGTGAGGTAGAACCACAACAAGTCCCACAGTTGGGCAACATGTGTAAGATTTACTTCTCACCGTCATTTAGAGTCCCATGTTGTGGCAAAAAATGTAACATTTACTATAGGCTGTACCTGATTGATGAATGTTCAAAGATGATTAAATTGATTATGAATTATTAAAAGTGATAAAGATTATTATAATGATGATAAATTGTTTAAATGTTGGTCGCCATGGTCACAACTCCCAGTTGAAGACCAAAGAATTAATATTCACACTTGCCTAAAGTAGAGCACCATGAGATCTCCTTACCTCAGCTCGTGGTAACACTCCGTCTTTAACCAAGTCGACATTTGCTTCGGGAAAAGTGGTAGGCTTATAGCTATTTCTAACTATGAGAAAGGAAAGACTCTGCATTGAATAAAAGATACTGCATTTAATTATAAAAAAATAACAGAAAATAGAAAGTCGATAATAATAATAAGGAATGCGTCTACTGAATCTATTGCTAGCACAGCGAAAAGCTGAATTGGAGGCGAGTTTAAAATTATGTTATTACCTAAAGCTGAATTTACTTGCCGTTAAAAGAAATTAATTAAAAAGAGAGAATTTGCGTAGTTTCGTCATGGAGCTCACCAGTTGATCGTTGTTTGGTCTTCTACATTTCCATGGTGGATAGATGCTGTGGTCCTTGGCTGGGGATCATTTTCTTCTTCGTTGGTGTGATAAATAAATCTACATTTTATAAATCAGAGACGGGATATAAGCTTTGGTTCACTGGCTGTGACTGAATCTGATTCCATAAATCACGTTCAAAGACATAGCCCCAGACACGACTACGCCCATGGGTGCACCAAGACTTGAATTGCTTCTCACACTTTGCCAGATTAAAGATTCACTAATGGCCTCGTCGAGAACCATAGTGACGTTGTACTTCTGATGATAAATTCAAGTAGAAAATTGTGGGGCTAGGATCCTCTGTGCATCCGTTTTTATAACCTGCTTTCTCCTTACATTCAGTAGTTCGATCAATGTGAATTCCTGCTCCGTCTCATCCAATCGTGGGTCTTCATCCCCCACACCGCTCCAAATACATCATAGGTCCTTCTCTTCTATAGGATATTCCTGAACATGTGACCTCCCACAATCTACCATGTGCTTGTGACGTCACACTCTTTGAATTTGAGGTCAGGAAGCTCGCCGACTCAAGCTAGGCTCCCCCTTCCTCCGGACTCCAAACGGTCATCTGCTTCATTGTCTCAGGCCAGACATATTTCCTCATCTTGGTCTAAATTGGGATCCCTCCCATGGTGGATATGTCATTACCGCAGTCTGACTGTCGCCAACTCTCTCGCCTAAATTTCGAAATATTGCATGTCCAACTCCCTTTAGCCTCCGTACTAGCGCAAATGAAGTTAATAATTCTAATATAAATTCGATATACAGTAGATGAAGTAATTAGAGTATAAAACAAAATATAGCACAATAAAACATAATCATAATAATAATAAAACCGAATATTGGATGAGTCATAATAATAATAAAAACATTATAAATATATATATTATAAACACATCTCTTACGAGACCCAAGTATTAAATGGCTGTATCAACATCGCCTCTCTGAAATCGTTGCATCAATCGCAGAAGATGATGACACAGAAATTGAGTGGAAGAATTTACAGGCCATACTAAAGCAAGCTGCCTTTGAAAGCCTAGGAATAAAAAAGAAAAAGAGGAGCAATAAAAGGTTACGACAATGGAATGAAGACATCAAACAAATTATCAACGATAAAAGAGCAGAGCTGCTTATCAGAAATATCTGACCACTAACAGATTAGAAGACAAAATTAAATACCATTACAAAAGGGCCATAGCCAAGCGCGAAGTGAGCAAACTACAAATAACCTCATGGAATGAATTTGTTCTTCACCTGGAAGCAGACCTCTATAGACCACAACTACAAACATACAAGATCCTAAAGCACCTGGATAACGACACCAGAGAAAATGTTGGAAGAAATCCTATCTCACAGGACACATGGCTTCAGTTTTTTCAAAACCTGTGGACATCATACAAGATAACCACAATACCCCAAGCATCAGAGAATAAAACTACAAACGATATTACACCAGAAGAGCTACACACAGTCCTCAAGCAATTAAGACAAAATAAATCGCCAGGAGAAGATGGTTTAAACCTAGAATTATTCAAATATGCAGGCAAACTCCTTCGGTTTCTAAACAGGATTTGGCAAGGTGGCAACCCCCCCTACAAGCTGGCAGAACGGGCTTGTAGTGCCCATTCATAAAAAAGGCGATCTTAAAAATTGTGAAAATTACAGAGGAATAAGCCTTCTTAACTCAGACTGTAAGATGTTTGCAAACATCATCAAAAATAAACTGTATAAACAGTACTCAAAGAGGATCGGTGAAGAACAGAATGGTTTCCGGAAAGGAAGATCATGTGCTGATGGTTACTTCTCTCTATCAAAATTTTAATAGAGAAGCATAGAGAATTTAACATACCCACACACTTGGCATTTGTAGATTACAAAAAAGCATTCGCCAGGATAAACAGAGTAAAATGATTATATATCTTGCATAAAGATGAAGTACCACCTGGTACTGATCAAAACAATATCTGAACTATATACAAGCAACTTGATAGCAGTCAGAGTTAACAACACAGTTACACCATGGAAACCAATCAACAGAGGAGTACGACAAGGTTGCGGTCTTTCCTCCCACCCCGCTTTTTTGTCATATACATGAATGCCCTTATAAATGATTGGAGACGTCTCCCCCACGGCAGTATCACAATCAACAGAAACCTAAAATTAGACATGCTTCTGTACGCTGATGACCAAGTACTATTCACCAGAACAGAGGACGACTTACAACGTTCCATACATCATCTCAGTAGAATAGCCACTGAATATGACATGGAAATATCTTCAGAAGAAACAAAAGTACTCACTTTCAAAGGCAAAGAACCAATTCCGAGTAAGATCTGCCTCAACAACAAACTGTTGGAAAGAGTAAGCACCTTCAACTACCTATGCTACTCTTTATCATTCGACAATGATGCAGATATTTCTAATAAGATCATAAAGCATATTAAAACCATAGGCACAGTGAACTCAGTAATGAATCCATCCTTAGTCCAAAGGGACACAAGACTACGAGTCTACAAAACACTAGCTAGACCTGTCCTCAGATATGGAAGTGAAGCATGCACAATCCGAAAACGAGATGAAACTAGGGTCACTGCTGCTGAGATGAAGTTTATGAAACGCACAACAGGATACACACGTTGGGACCAAAAAAGGAATGAGGACGTGATGGAAGAACTAAAGACAGAACCTGTATTAAACTTCATAGGAACCTATAGGATGAACTGGCGAGACCACATCAACAGAATGCCTAGGGAACAAGTCCCAAAGCAGATTGTACGATACCGACCAAAGGGGGTTCGATCTATTGGACGTCCAGCTAAAAGATGGAATGAGACCGTAACAGGCCACTTGTTCTAATACTAGACTGGCAGATGATGATGATATGTGTATATACAGTATATATATATATGCAGATGTGTGGCGAATTGCTTGCCGATTAAATTTGATATGAAGAAATGGAATTAAATGTAGTCATATTCCCACAAGAAATGTGGCAGTGGCGTATGCACCCTATAAAAACGTTACGCCAACTCCTTAGCTCCACCCAATATGCACTGTTTAAAGTGAGAAAGGAACTGGTTGCTGCCCACTCTCCTGATGAGACTGGGAAGTCAAAACAAGCTCATCAAGGGAAGAGATATTGATGAATTAATGGGGTGAATGTCCTCCTATAAAGATGCAGTGTGTCTGGCTGTGAAGATTGTTGTTTCTTCCCCCTACCCCACCTGTGTGTTGTGTTTGTCTTCTATCCTTAAGCTCAGTGATCGATTGCATATCTAACTTGATCCTCAATCACTGGTTGTTGACAAGGTTTCACAGAGAGATGGCCATACTTTTATGTCTTGAGCTGCAGTCCATTGGACATCCTTCCATTTCAAACTGGTTCTGATGTTGTCTTCACACTAATTGAAAGAACAGCCTCTCGGTTTGGGACCCTCTGTCCAAACCTGTAACACCTGAATGGTAGTCGTGTTTTGGGCATCCGTGCAACATGGCCAAACCATTTTACTAGGGGCTATCTATATAGTTGATGCCAGCGTTATAACTAAGGATTGGAAGTTATGGAAAAGTCATATTTCTTTCCTAAGTTTATTTTGTCCAAAATTTGAAAAATAAGTGCAAATGAAGGGTCCCTGACCTTGTTTAAAGCAATTTCATTTTGCCTATAAATGCATATTTTGGCCATTTTTATCATTTACGTCATATTTTGCTCAGTTTGGTGGTAAAGTCATATTGTTGTTTAAATTTTGACAAGGTACATGTCATCGTCTCCCATAAGTCCAACCCCTCGTCCACGTCGTGGGAGACGGGCAACGGCACAAAGTAGGGGATTGCCTGTAGGGGCGAAGTACAGTGGGGACTTCGTGTGCCCCGGGACCGTTACGGTAGCTGTGAAGGTCCTACAGGAACCCTGAAAAGTGACGGCTAACGGGGCTCTGGTGAAGCTACGATAGGCCCAGCAAGCCAGTAGTGGATTAAACCAAATGCTTTCAAAAATGGAACGAGCCTCGGACAGGATGGATTTAATAGACGACGACACGGCTGTACACACGGACTAAGATTTGGAACTTTAAACCTAAGAACGCTGACGGGGAAGGTAGAGGAGATAGTGGATATGATGGAAAGAAGGAAGTTGGATTTATTGGGATTGGCAGAAACAAAGTGGAAAGGGGAAGGAAGGAGAGTACTGAGAAAAGGCTATAGACTGTACTGGAGTGGGAACGAAGAGGGAAAGAGGAATGGAGTGGGAGTAGTAGTACGAGATGGTTTGAAAGAAGAAGTGAGGAGAATAAGTGATAGGATGATGAAAGTGAAAGTAGCACTGAGGGGAGAGACCGTAGAAATAGTGCAAGTATATGCTCCACAAGTAGGCTGCGCTTCTGAAGAGAAGGAGGAGTTTGAAGAGGAATTGCAGAAGCAGCTGGTAGGAAGAAATATGATTGTTATGGGGGACCTCAATGCCCATGTAGGAAGAGAAAGACAAGGTTATGAGAGTGTTCTAGGACCAGAGGGTTGGGGTGGAAGAAATGAGGAAGGAAAGAGACTGTTGGACTTCTGCCAGAGGAACAGCCTGCTAGTTGGGAACTCCTGGTTTAAGAAAAGAGAGAGCCACACAATCACATGGTACAGTGATGACTTGACCAGGAAGTCGGTGGTCGACTATATACTGTATGAGAAAGAACTAAATAAGAACATCACGGACATCAAGGTTATACCATCGGAGAACCTGGATAGCGACCATCGATTACTGGTAATGAACCTGAGAGGGAGTAAGGAGAAGAAAGGGACTGAGAACCAGGAAAGACGTATAAGGATATGGAAACTGAAAGAAGGGGATAGAAGGGTCGAGTACCTCAAAATGGTAAAGGAAGGAATTCCAACAGATGAAGAAAGAGGGGTGGAAGAGGAATGGGCTAGATTTAAGAAGACACTAGTGGGTGCAGCAGAAGCAGTATGTGGGAGGACAAGTAGTAAGAAGAGGTGGAAGGAAACACCATGGTGGAATGAGAAGACAAAAGATATAGTAAGGGAAAAGAATAGAGCCTTTAGGAGGTGGTATCAAAATAGGACGGTAGAGACAAGGGAAGAGTACCAGGAAAGAAAGAAGGAGGCGAAGAGAGTGGTGGCTGAGGAGAGAAGGAAGTGGATGGAAGAGTGGACAAAGATGATGGAGGAGGATAGTGAAGGTACAAAAAAGGTCCTGTATGGGATGGTGAAAGATAAGAGGCGGAAGGATCCTACGGATTATGTTAGAATGGTGAACAAAAGGGGACAAGAGATAGAAAATAGGGAAGAACTGAAGAAAATGTGGAAAGAATATTTTGAAGAACTTCTGAACCCAAATGGAAAAGATGGTGAGGAGGAAGAAATCGGGGAAGAGGAAGATGAACTGCAAACAGAAAAGGACTTAACATGGAAAGAAGTGGAAGATGCAGTGAACAAGATGAAAGGAGGGAAGGCACCGGGTGTGGATGAGTTGAGTGTGGAGATGGTGAGAGCAGCAGGAGAGGTGGGGATACAGTGGCTGTACCGAGTGATGAGGACAGCATGGAAGGAAAGGAAGACCCCAGAGGACTGGAAAAAAGGAATCATTGTCCCGATCTTCAAGAAAGGTAGTAGAACAGATTGCAGAAACTATCGGGGAATAACACTGATGAGTCATTGTGCAAAGATCTTCGAGAAAGTTTTGGAAAAGAGAATTAGGACAAGGATAGAAGGAGGGATGAGGGAAGAACAACATGGCTTCAGAGCAGGAAGGTCCACAGTGGATTTGATTTTTGCTGTAAGGCAGTTGCAAGAACAGCACTATGAATATGGAACAGATCTACTGATGGCCTTCCTGGACATTGAGAAAGCATATGACAGTGTATGCAGAAACAAAGTATGGAAGTCCCTGGAGGATAGAGGAGTAGAGAAATGGACTATAAAGAGGATAAAGGAGATGTACAAGGGAAGCGTGAGCTGTGTGAAAGTGGGAGGAGAGAGATCTGACTGCTTGGAACAAAGAAACGGCCTGAAACAAGGAAGTGCACTGTCACCGTTACTTTTCATTGTGGTGATGGATGACATAATGACCCGAGTGGCACAAGTAATTGGGGACGGAAAGATGAAAGCAATGGTGTTTGCAGATGATTTGATGATTTGGGGAAACAAGGAGGAGGAGGTACAGGAACAGTTGGACGTGTGGGAAGGAGTAATACAAGGATATGGGATGAAATTTAGCATAAATAAGAGTGAGATGGTGATCACAACAAGGAAGAAGGAAAGAACCACAACGGGAATAACAATTGGTGGGGAACAGCTGAAGAAAGTGGAGAGTTTTAAGTATCTGGGAAGCCTGATACAAGATAATGGAAGAAACGATAGAGAAATAAATGAGCGGGGGAGGCAGGCAGAAGCATTTCGGAGGAGTGTGAGAAGCATGTTATGGAGCAAGGATGTCCCTCAGAACAGCAAAAAGATCATATATCGGACGTACTATGTCCCTATCCTGACGTATGCCTCGGAGACCTGGGTTATGAAAGGAAGGGAGAGGAGCAGGATACAGGCCAGTGAGATGAGGTTCTTGAGAAGCAGTATTGGAGCTACAAAGATGGACAGAATAAGAAATGAGAGGACCAGAGAATTAATGAAGGAGGAACCATTACAGGATGGTATAGAGAAATCTAGACTTAGATGGTATGGACATGTAAAACGAATGGAGGAGAAGAGGATACCCAGGAGAGTACATGAGACGAAGTGGGAAGGAAAGAGACCGAGGGGAAGACCGAGAGACAGGTGGCTGAAGGGGGTGGAAGAAAGCGTGAAGAAGAGAGGAGAAGACTGGACAAGGGTGGAGGCTGAGAGATGGTGGGAAGACAGAAGACGTTGGAGAGGCTTGTGTTCCAAACAGACCCGGCCAGTGGCTGGAAACTGTGCAAGATGATGATGATGATGATGATGATGATGACATGTCATCTGGGTGGTGGAGTTTCAAACATAGGATTTCTAAATGGTGCAGCAGATACATTTTTCTCCGTATTCCCGGAACAGGTTCAGAAGACTTGATTCCAAGAATAAGCTTCTGTACAGATGTATCGAGTAAGATGCCACCCCAGCAGATAAATTTACCTCAGAGCAGTTATGTAGTGATATGAACTTAATCATTTATAAGAGTTTCCTTATTGGCGTTTAATCTAAATGAAATACCAATAGGTATTTAATAATTTTATTACACCTTAGTCAATAAAATTGAATTAATTAATAAATTAATTGGTATTCTGCCGGAAGGCAGGTCCAAGCCTCCGGAGAGGCTACCCCCAGCCGAAGTTAACGTGCGGTAGGGTGGCCAGGGCCTTTCTGCTCCTCCTTATGTTGGCCAACAGGGCGCAGTGCCTAGAACTGGCATACCATCCAAGTTCCGACTGCGTCCAATGTTGCTTAACTGCAGAGTTCTCATGGAATCCGGTGTTTCAACACGGCTAGGCCGTTGGCCAAAATTGAATTAGTGTAAATTAATACCAGTTTTGGTCATATTAAGGTCTTCTTCAGTAATTGTTTTTAAAAGAAACTGTTGTAATTGCGAGCAAAGTTTTGAAATAAAATTATACTTGTTTTTGTTTCTGTGAAAAATTTAAAAAAGTATATCAAAATAGTCAAAAAACAGATCTGTAACAAGTATGGGCTTTAAATTGATGATAGCCTAATATTAACCCTCTTAGTGCCACGCGCCGATCAGATCGACTCTCGCTGCTAGCGCCAAAAGTGCCAAAGCCGATTGGATCGGCGCGCTGCTTATCTTATATTTGTGAAATGCCATGTCCTGTGGTTCGGATTCCACGTAAAAAGGAGGTCCCGTGGCTCATGATCTCGCGATTGACGGTCACGTTAAACTACAAGCTTCCTTCCTTTTTTTATCTTATATTTGTAGATTTCTGTAGGCATATGTCCATGATTATTTTATACTGTTGGAAAGGTGAGGTTCCAAGCTTGCCTGTGCGGTGTCTACGTTTTTCCTTCGAAGTCCGTTACGCGATAGGTTTGAGTATGTATTCGCGCCCTCCCTTTGCGCTCCCCCAAACACGCACGTTCCCGCCAAAATTGCGGTGCAGTTGTTTTCTTCTTGATGAAATTTTCTGCCTACAGATGTATCTAAGAATTTTATACAGCTGGAAACATAGTGTTTCTTCGAATATGACTCTTAGGTGTCCTTAATTTTGGCTCAAAACTGATTTTTTACCAAAAAAAGAATTGAAAAATTGAACAATTATCAGAATAACCTCCATTAAAAAGGTTTAGATGCAGTATTTACTTTTACAAACATAATGTATGAAAGAATGAGCTATTGGTTATAAAACAATGCAAAAATAATGATTCTATCGTTGAAAATGTGGTATTTATGATTTGTTTTCGAATAGTCTGCATGATAATTGAAAATGGCCTGGCAATCTTGGCAAGTATTTCAGGAAATGGCTAGCACTAAGAGGGTAAAAAAAAAATGAAAAATTACATATCTAAATAGTTGGTGTTTGTATATTCCTATAAAATAGACTAAAAATTTTTCTTTAAAAAATATCTTGGTTTGATCTCTATAAGATGAATAAAAGCTCTTTGAGGAGTGGAACATAGGTTGTAATATGTATCTTCCTGCTCCAATGGAAATTTTGAAGTGAATAGTCTTTGACAAAAATCATTTGTGTCATAATTTATGGTTGGATTTTCTTATATGTTAGCGTGTTTTGTAGTTCTCGTGTTTGTGCGAGACATTCATACCTAGTCAAGATTTTTTTTTTGCGTGCCAAGGCTATGCTACTACCATACTGAATGAATATTGAAAGGTTAAATATAGGTATTGTAGCTTTATCATTTTGTATGCTTAAAATATGTCTGCTGTGTTTTATGATAGTAATACACTACTCCAATACTTGCTATATACCGGTATCCCTAAAATGCATTTTCCTGTGTTCAGGTCACATTCAACTAGATTTTAGGGCATAATTGCTTGCATCTTTTTTCTTTTTTGTCTCGAACTTTCAACTGAAAGTATTCCCCAAATAGTTATTCTTGTCTTTTGTTTGACTCACCTCAGGTATCTTATTATTGATGCTTATTTGAAACTCTACCCAGA
Organism: Meconema thalassinum; assembly: GCA_946902985.2. NCBI lineage: Eukaryota > Metazoa > Arthropoda > Insecta > Orthoptera > Tettigoniidae > Meconema > Meconema thalassinum. The sequence continues at coordinate 172,431,375 of OX336396.1, forward strand.
TAACATGTACCACGTCAAATTGATCATCATCATCATCAAATTCCAGCTCCAGTCGCCCGGGTGCTGTTAACGAGCCCTTGCCACTTTTTCCTGTCCATGAATAGTTGGTCTTCATGGGCCCTTCTCCAGTCATTTGGTCCAACCATTTCTTCTTTGGTCTTCCTACTGGTCTTTTTCCTGGGATAATCTTGTTGAAATAAGCTTTTGGTGTCCTCTCATCTCCCATTCTTTGAAGATGCCCATACCATCCTAATCGTTGCTTCTGCAAATATTTTGTAGCACTGATATCTATGCCAGCCTCTGTCCTGTTTGTTTCGTTCCTTACTTTGTCTCTCCTAGTCATTTACAGCATTATTCTTATAAACTTTATTTCGGACGCCTGAATCCTACTTTCTTCTCTTCTGGACAGGGTGCATGTTTCTACTCCGTAAAATTGATCATAATTGGAATAATGCTATCAAAATTAGATCCTGCATTGAACAAAGAAGAGCTGCATTCAAGAAAATGAATATTCTACTGTGCAACAGAGACTTTAATATTGCTCTTCATCTCAGTTTACTGTGGTGTTACATTTTCTCCATCCTGCTGAAGCCTGGACCCTCACGGAGAACACCAGCAAAAAGCTTCAAGCCTTTGAAATGTGGTGTTATAGGCGCCTGCTCAGAGTGTCATGGATCAATAGAGTACGTAACACTGAAGTACTCAAACACCTGCACAAAGAACTGGAGGTTTTGCATAACATCGAAAAGATAAAACTTGAATGCTTTGACAACATCATTTGCAACGATTGTTGTTGTTTTAAAGGGTGGAACAGCAAGGTCGTCTGCCACAATTTGCAATGATAAATATATCCTTCTTCAGATCATCATTGAAGGTAGGAGAGGCCGAGGAAGGAGGAAAATCCCTTGGCTAAAGAACCTATGCGAATTGTATGGAATCAACACTCCTGCAAATATATAAGCAAGAAACTGTCCTGATGACAGCCAACATCCAATAAGGATATGGCACTCAATGTTGGGTGCCCAAATTCTACAGTTCACAACTTTACAGAATGTAAGTGCTCTTCCTGCTCAATCACTCATGTTGATCACGCTGCGACATGGTGAGTAGTAGAGATGCCTTGGTGTGTTGATACGACTCTTTAATTCGGTGTTCATCTTCTGGCCTTATGTGTGTGTCTATATGTTGGGGGTTTTCCCTGGGTATTTCCAATCCATGTGTAATGGCCAACGCGGGAAGTCAACAACCCACCAAGAGTATTCTGGTAATAGTGGACAATGTATAAAGGTTTGTTGGCCAAAGCATTTGATAAGATGTAATGATAAAAAGAGTTGACTTTACAAAGGTCGCATGACAATTTAGCAAACATGTGGAGGACCAGACAATATTATTGTCACCAAATAAGGAGGTCCAGGAAGGCATAAAGGACACAACACCACCAATAACTAATAATAAGATATATTATCAAATAGGTGGCACATAAAACAAATACTCAAAGGTGGCACATAAAACATATGAGAAACACTGGCACAAATTTACACAATTGAAGAAGCACTCGCATGGAGTTAACACACGTTAAGTCTTGAGCCTAAAACACGTATATTGTCTTGAACGTAGCTGCAGATCAGTGCATTATAGAACGGCATGCAATACACGGCGGTTCCAAAGAATGATATAGTTTAAATATGCAACACAAGTGGAGTTGCAACAAATAATGAAAAAACCAACAGGTCGCATGGAACGAGAATGTGTCGTCGAACCAGGACTGACTTACAGTGATGCGCCGATACCATAAGCCCAAAAAATGAATTGTTAATAAAACAAATTGTGTGAAACGCAGGAAGTCAAAGTAGTTGCTGTCATACAAATACCGGGATATGCCAATCGCACGGCATTGTCACAATAGTAAAGCAGTTTAGCCTAGCGTCAACCTCCATTTAGTGATGATGCAGGAAGATGGTGCCCGGCCTTGTGGCACATGCTTCCAGACAAACAATGAATTACTTATCACACGAAGCAACATCATTATTCATACGCATGAAGACAAATTGTTAGGCAGTAGATGAAGATGGAAGTAAACACATTACAACAAACTATCCGACGCCGCGGATTGAAGAATTCGTCGACATGGCGCGTAGCAACATCAAGCATGGTTTGATGAGACCGAAAATCACCGTAATGTCACTGCCCTAACAAAATATGAATCATGTGCATAGGACATGATTGCTAAGCACGGTTACTATGAAGATAGCACCAATTATAGAAAAGATTAGCTGGATATTCGTTGATATATCACAACCAGCGTTGAAGCACAACATGGTATCATGGCTGCAGACTTAGAGAACGAAGAAGAAACACGTGATTGGTCGCTACAAACAGCAAGGAGGCCTCTGATAGGCTGGAAGCAGCCAATCACAGTAGAGAGTTCAAAAACAAGTCGGAGGCCTCTGATAGGCTGAAAGCAGCCAATCACAGTAGAGAGTTCAAAGACAAGTCAAATAGAATAAAGAAGAATCAATGTGGCCAACTTAGACTACCAAATTACATTCTAAGCAAAAATATCCTACTGGAAACACGGCAGTGGGAATACAAAATGTAATCAAAACAAATGAATCATGACAACTAACCAACATAAACAAAACAAACTTGACAATGAATAAATACAATGAAGACAAATAATAAAGATAAGTACAACCACACAGAGTGGAAACAAATAGGGAAACACAAAACTGGTTTGCCAAGACAGTGGCCGAACCATATTGCCCGCACAGAAACAACAGGCAGGTTGTTTATGAAATACAAGAGGATTTAGTTCTGCGGCAACAAGGGAGACACCTTGACGATGGGACGTTTCAAGAGTCCAGAGGTGGTATGTAGAGAGACCACACGAGCTAGGCCGTCCTTACCACAATGAACGTCAAGAATACGTCCAAGTCGCCAGTAAGTAGGAGAAACATTGTCGTCCATAATAAGCACAAGCGTGCCAACCTTGAGGTTAGGAGACACACGGTTCCACTTGCGACGTTGTTGAAGGGAGAGTAAATGATCTGTGGACCATTTACGCCACAATGAAGTCATAATCTGTTGAAGTAATTGCCATCTAGACAACCTATTGATGGGCACTTCAGAAACGTCAGGAATGGGCAAGGCATTCAAAGGTCGTCCAACCAGAAAGTGACCTGGCGAGAGATAGCACAAGTCAGTAGGATCCTCAGTCATAGGCGAAATGGCTCTAGAATTTAGAATGGCTTCAATTTGCACCACGAGAGTGGTCAATTCTTCATACGTAAGTACTTGAGCCTTCATGATTCTTATTAAATGAGATTTCAAAGATTTGATGTTTGCCTCCCAAATTCCACCAAAATGCAGAGAACTAGGAGGAATGAAGTGCCACTGAATTAGTAGCGATGAGGTGGAATCTTGAACAACAGATTGAAAATCTGCAGAGGAGAGCAACGAACCAAGATCAGCAAGGTCAGACAGTGCGCCTTGAAAGTTGGTACCATTGTCGGAATACACTTGAGCGGGAACGCCCCTTCTACTGCAGAAGCGAGTAAAGGCTACAACGAAAGCATGACTGGAAAGGGAAGTGACGACTTCAGTGTGCACAGCCTTCGTAACCATACAAACGAACATTGCGATGTAGGCCTTCGTCGAGACCTTTGACCTGGGGCCACCGTACCTGATAGTGAATGGACCACAGTAATCAACACCAACGTGATTAAAGGGAAAGGTTTGATGGAGGCGAACAGCTGGGAGTTGACCCATTAACTGTTCAGAAGGACGTGCAGCGTAGCGCACGCAAGTAACACTAGAGCGAGATAGGCTACGAACAAGTTTTCGTAGTGAAGGTATCCAGAAGCGTTGTCGGATAGTCGCAATCACAACCTGGACCCCGCCATGAAGCAACTTTAAATGGGTATGTCTGACCAGGACTTTAGTGAAATGATGGTCATTGGGCAAAAGTATCTGGTGTTTTGTATCAAATGGAAGGTCGGCCAATTCCAAACGGCCTCCCACACGAATAGTGCCATCAGAGTGAAGCAAAGGGTGCAAATTGCTGATGGTGGAAGTGGATGGCACTTGCTCATTCTTCATTAGAGCAGCAAGTTCAGTAGAGTAGCACTGAGCTTGAATCATTTTCACACATGTAAGTAGTGCAACATCAATTTCAATGGCAGTGAGTGGACCACTGATCCTAGTGGTATTTCTACAATTAGAGAAAAACCTAATACAGTAGGCTATGACCCTCAACAATCTTGTGTAGGAAGAAAAATTGTTTAAAAAATCAATGTCTACAGGTTTAGATACATTTGCACACGAAATTCTACACTTAGGCAATTCAGACACAGGAGTGTCAAAGATATCTGAAGTACTGGAGCTTGTAAAGGCCTTCAACCATGCTGGACCATACCACCATAGCTGATTATTTTTCAATTCTGAGGGCATACAGCCTCGGGAAATTATGTCGGCTGGATTGTCACGGGAAGAGACATGTTTCCAGGCGCAGTGACCAGTAAGCCTTTGTATTTCAGAAACTCTATTGGCTACAAAGGTTTTCCATTTTGAGGGGGGCGAAGCCAACCAAGACAAAACAATAGTGGAATCTGTCCAACAATAGACGGATTCAATAAGCAAGTTCAAAGCGGGTTGCACCTTTGCAAGTAATTTGGAAAGCAAAAGTGCACCACATAACTCAAGTCTGGGCAAAGACAACTGTTTAAGAGGAGCAACCTTCGACTTAGCGCACACAAGTGCAAAAGTGACGCCGCCGTAGGTATCAATTGACAATAAATAGAGACAAGCTCCATAGGCCTGCTGACTGCTGTCGCAGAAGCCATGAAGTTGCATAGATTTGATTTCTGAAGCAGGCTTAATCAAACGTGGAGTAGAAATCTCAGAAATCGCAGGTAAATTGCTATAAATATTCAGCCAAGCTTGCGTGATTTCCATTGGAAGGGGGTCATCCCAACCGAGTTTGTGAATCCACAAATCTTGGAAGAGAATCTTACAAGCAACCACAATAGGTGACACTAAACCCAAAGGGTCAAAGATAGAGGCAACAATGGACAAAAATGAACGCTTAGTAAAAGTAATTGAAGTGTCACAGTTCACGATAGGTGACTGAATCCGCAACAAGTCATCGATAGGTTGCCAATAAAGTCCTAGCGTTCTGGCGACTGTTTCTTCACCATCGCCGAAACTACGGAGTTGTTGTTTCTCTTGATGATCAAGAGGAATGTTATCTATTAGAGTCATGGAGTTTGAACTCCACTTACACAGTTCAAAACCACCTAATCTCAAAAGAAGGGTCAATTCATCATACAGAATGAGTGCGTAATGCTCGGAATCACATCCCGAGATACAATCATCAACATAGAAGTCGTTTAAAACAATCTGAGTGGCAGCTGGAAAAGCTGTGCCATCAGTGAGGGCGAGCTCCTTTAGCACACGAGTGGCTAAGAAGGATGCTGGGGCAGTACCATATGTAACAGTGTTTAATTGATATTCTACTTTTGGGTCTGAAGGAGAGTCTCTCCAAAATATTCTCTGTAAGTCACGATCTTTGTGATCTACAAGAATCTGTCTGTACATTTTACTCAGATCAGCTGCAAACGCTATCAAGTGAGTACGGAACCGAAGCAAAATAGAGAACAAGTCCTGATGAATTACAGGGCCCACCAACAAGGTATCATTAAGGGAGCACCCAGACGTAGTAACCATCGAAGCATCAAATACCACTCTGAGCTTTGTAGAAGTACTGTGCGGCTTGAAAACAGGATGATGGGGAATGTAGTAAACTTCACCATCAGTCGGGTGGGGGGCGACTTGCATATGGTTTAAGGCTAGATATTCATGCATGAATTCAGTGTATTCTAACCTTAACTCAGGGTTACGAGCCAAACGTCTTTCGAGAGAGTGAAAACGATTTAGTGTAGCGTAGCGAGAGGCACCTAGAGGCTCCGAGTCTACCTTGCGAGGGAGTCTAACCACAAATCTACCATCGTCTTGGCGAGTGGTAGTAGCAACAAAGTGTTCTTCACATATGGATTCGTCAACAGAGAACACTGGGGTTTCAACTTCTTCAACGTTCCAAAACGCTTCCAGCTGTTGTTCTACATAAGGGCGTGAGAGTGTAAGTGCTGATACCACGTGCGATGGTTGCGAGGTGCTTGCACTGGGCAGCCTCCCAGAAAACACCCAACCCACAGAGGTATTTTGAATGATGGGCAAATCACCAACTGGTATGATTTTACCAGGACATAACAGGTCAAAGAAATATTCTGCACCAAGAACAAGATCAATAGATTTAGTGCAATTGAAATCAGGATCAGCTAAATCAATATGTGATGGAATGTTCCATTCAGAGGTGTCGAAACCAGCAGCGGGTAGCTCAAGTGCAATATTGGGAAACCACGAGACATTCAAGCTTAGCAGATCAATTAGTAGCACAGGCAAAAACGTTCACATCAGCAACAACAGTAGCAGTGCTTTGATTTTGACCAACACCGCGAATGTGTACCTTCATAGGTTTGGTGTGGAGTCTTAATTTCTTAGTTAAGTGTGACGAAATTAAGTTACAATCTGATGCAGAGTCAAGTAGTGCAGTGACAGGTACACGTAAGCCATTGCCAGCTAATATATTCAACTTGGCAGTGGGTAATAGCGTCCTTGAAAATTGATTGTCACGAGCGACGTTACTGCAACTAGTGTTTACCACGTTAGCATGAGCTTGAGAAGCATCATTACTAGTGCCACTGGAGGGCTCATAGTGAAGAAGAGTGTGGTGTTTTCGGGAACAAGTGTTACAAGAGTACTTCGAACATTGATGATTAGGCTCGAAATTACGCAAACAATTATAACATAATTTTCGAGACCTGACAAAATCCCATTTGGCTGTGGACGAAAGTTTAATAAAGGTACCACATTTCGACAATTGGTGATCAATGCTCCTACAATATGTACAACGAGATTTGGTAGTAGTTAACATGGGTTTCTGAGGCGAATGACCTTCAGCTTTAAGTTTGGTTACAGCAGTATGTAATGCAGGCCTGGACCCATTCTTTTCAGTTATTTCCAGTACCTTGCATTTTTTCTCTAAGAAGCTAACCAAGTCCTGGAGAGTGGGAATTCTCCCAGAATCAACATGATTCTCCCATTCACGGATGCTATCATTATCTAGTAGCTCCAATATAAAATGTGACAATAACAAGTCTTGAAGGGGAACCCCGTTTAAGTCCAAAGCTTCTAACGCATTGACATGAGAAACAAAGTGGTCGATGATGGCACGCAAGGACACTGAATCATTACCGTATGCGGGGGGCTTGAAAAGCTTGGTAACATGGTTGTGCGCTATGAGCCTAATGTTATTGTATCGAGTTGTCAGCAAGTTCCATGCAACCATAAAGTTATCATCTGACACAGTAATGTTCTTTAGGAGGAGTTTAGCCTCGCCACTAAGACTAGAATTAAGGTAGTAGAACTTAACAATATCAGAAAGAGCATGGTTATCAATTACTATGGCCTTGAAGCTATCTCTGAAATTCAGCCAGTCTGTGAAGTCGCCACTGAACTGCGGAATTTGAATTTCAGGCAACTTTATATGCGCTGCAGCTACGTTAGCATTAGGAAATTGTGCACTCTGCAAATTATTCAAAGGGTTATCACTGTCTGTAGTGTTGGATTTTTTGAAATTGTCACAATGTAGTTTAATTTTAACCATCAACTCAAAATACTTATCTTCGAAGTCACAACGTTTGGCTATTTCTTCGTCGATATTGTCTGTAATATCCTCTAAAGCGACTTGCGCTTCGTTAAATTGTTTATAAATTTCCTCGCATTTGTGTTTGCGTAACACTAACATTTGATATTGTTCTTCTGTAATGTCCTGAAAGTTGCTAATTACTTTTTCTTGTAAGGTAAGCATGCCCTTAGCGACTGCACGCTTCCTAACTAAAAGTCGTTTCTGGGCATCCTCCATAATGACTTTAGGATTGCCCGCCTAGATGTAATTACCAGAGTTGCACACCTAACTAACACAACCAACTTAACTAACACAAAAAATAAACACTGAGACAATGGTCTCGATTAAGTTGTAAACAAACATCTGAACATAGAATACTGTATTGTGTCCTTGGGAAGTTAATGGGAATGTATACACTGTTAATTTATGGCCTTCCTGGTGAAATAGCAAGAAACAAGGGCCCAACATGGCCAAAACAATGCTTAATAATTCATTCAAAGTAGTAAACAGCTCAATATCCGGCCCGGAGAGGACCAAATAATGTAATGGCCAACGCGGGAAGTCAACAACCCACCAAGAGTATTCTGGTAATAGTGGACAATGTATAAAGGTTTGTTGGCCAAAGCATTAGATAAGATGTAATGATAAAAAGAGTTGACTTTACAAAGGTCGCATGACAATTTAGCAAACATGTGGAGGACCAGACAATATTATTGTCACCAAATAAGGAGGTCCAGGAAGGCATAAAGGACACAACACCACCAATAACTAATAATAAGATATATTATCAAATAGGTGGCACATAAAACAAATACTCAAAGGTGGCACATAAAACATATGAGAAACACTGGCACAAATTTACACAATTGAAGAAGCACTCGCATGGAGTTAACACACGTTAAGTCTTGAGCCTAAAACACGTATATTGTCTTGAACGTAGCTGCAGATCAGTGCATTATAGAACGGCATGCAATACACGGCGGTTCCAAAGAATGATATAGTTTAAATATGCAACACAAGTGGAGTTGCAACAAATAATGAAAAAACCAACAGGTCGCATGGAACGAGAATGTGTCGTCGAACCAGGACTGACTTACAGTGATGCGCCGATACCATAAGCCCAAAAAATGAATTGTTAATAAAACAAATTGTGTGAAACGCAGGAAGTCAAAGTAGTTGCTGTCATACAAATACCGGGATATGCCAATCGCACGGCATTGTCACAATAGTAAAGCAGTTTAGCCTAGCGTCAACCTCCATTTAGTGATGATGCAGGAAGATGGTGCCCGGCCTTGTGGCACATGCTTCCAGACAAACAATGAATTACTTATCACACGAAGCAACATCATTATTCATACGCGTGAAGACAAATTGTTAGGCAGTAGATGAAGATGGAAGTAAACACATTACAACAAACTATCCGACGCCGCGGATTGAAGAATTCGTCGACATGGCGCGTAGCAACATCAAGCATGGTTTGATGAGACCGAAAATCACCGTAATGTCACTGCCCTAACAAAATATGAATCATGTGCATAGGACATGATTGCTAAGCACGGTTACTATGAAGATAGCACCAATTATAGAAAAGATTAGCTGGATATTCGTTGATATATCACAACCAGCGTTGAAGCACAACATGGTGTCATGGCTGCAGACTTAGAGAACGAAGAAGAAACACGTGATTGGTCGCTACAAACAGCAAGGAGGCCTCTGATAGGCTGGAAGCAGCCAATCACAGTAGAGAGTTCAAAAACAAGTCGGAGGCCTCTGATAGGCTGAAAGCAGCCAATCACAGTAGAGAGTTCAAAGACAAGTCAAATAGAATAAAGAAGAATCAATGTGGCCAACTTAGACTACCAAATTACCTTCTAAGCAAAAATATCCTACTGGAAACACGGCAGTGGGAATACAAAATGTAATCAAAACAAATGAATCATGACAACTAACCAACATAAACAAAACAAACTTGACAATGAATAAATACAATGAAGACAAATAATAAAGATAAGTACAACCACACAGAGTGGAAACAAATAGGGAAACACAAAACTGGTTTGCCAAGACAGTGGCCGAACCACCATGCAAATGTTGGGGAACCATCTAGCTCAAGGCCATAATTTTCAAATTCCTACATGAAACAACTCATTTTCTGGATATCTAAATGACTACAAGTTTGAAGTTTTAAAATTAATGACTGGGGCCTGACCAACATCCCATTGGACATAGTGTGCCAGAAGAAGATGAAGAAGAAATGTGTACACATTTATACTAAATTGCATGTTTTTACCAATATTGATTAGAGTGGAGGAGGGAAAGACTGGCCACCTACCATATTTATACCCTGGCTGAATATGCCTCTATACCACTACAACTGGAATTTTTCTACAACCAAATGATGTACACTGGTGCTGTTTGAGGGTAAACCAACCTTTGGGCTGATATTTTAAAGTTATATTTTCAAGCATTATTTAAACAAACATCAATGGGATTCCTCACTGTACTATGGCCAGGGACGATTTCATTACCTGTAAAGCAGATTGGAGTGTCTGTACTACAGGGGTGAGACCATCCTCCAGAGGACGTAATATTGCCTCCAACCATGGTGGCCGACTCTGATTCCACACCTGAAATCAGTCAATATGTTATTGCGCATTTCACACAGTAAAATTATTCTGAAGTAAATACACTGGACTCTCGCTAATCCAAACCCCACTAAATTGAAAAATCCAGTTAATCTGAACTGGAATACAAAAATATTATTGTATAAAAATAAATTAAATCGAAGAATACATTTCAAAATGAAGGTTAACTTAACAATTCAGTCCGTCAACATGAATTTAGGCCCAATTATATTAGGAGGAAATATGAGATTCTACCTGAAATAAGATGCTCAGTATAGTCTACTTTCTCTTAAGTGTATGGGTATAGTTATAAGCAGGGTGCGGATTTTGATGACATAAACAATCCTAAAAAATGACCTATAAATGCCCCCAAATTCTCCAGAAAAAGACCTTAATGACTTAAAAACTTCTTTAAATTACTTAAAACAAACAAAATCATGTTAAAAATTGAAAATCTTACCTTAAAATTAATTAACAGCTATCCTCTCCATTGCAGTAAATGACCATGTACATTCGAAGATTCTCGAATGTGAAGGAACGGTGGTTGTACATTGAGAAACTTCTTTGCACTTCCGCAGAGACCGTAAGAGCATACTTAAAAAGCGACAAGTCATTGTGTTCCAATGCTTCGTTTATCTCCACAGTTTTAAAACTATATCCTGAAAGAACTTTGACTATCATGCAAAAAGTTTTGTTTCCTGAATTTTTGTCTAATACATTTCTAAATTTCCTTAAGAACGTCTCTCCAATATATAAATCTCGCCTTATGATGTCATGCAATCCAAACAGAGACCGTGTGATGGGAAGAGATTATTTAACTTACTGTGCTACGAGCCATTAATAATTGCTTCAAATGTAAAAAAGGACCTGAAAATTTTGTAAAATGTAAAGAAAATGACCTAGAAAGTCCTAAAATGCACAAAAACTACCTAAAACTTTAAAAATAGAGAAAATGACAAAATAATGCCCTAAAAATGTGCATTTCTGTGATCAGAGACTCGTTTACGGGATTTATATACTTATGGGCATTGCGTAGGACACAAAGAAAAAGAGATGACTTGTCATCAAAATCCATGCCCTGGTTATAACTCTTTGTCCTTATCACTGTCCAGGTTACTGCTGTGTATGTCATTATATTAGGTTGTCTCATAAGTATAAGGTGCGTTCAAAAAGTAACGAGCCGGAGGCTGGAATGCGCAAACCGGTGACGACATCGGCTAATTGTGGCGTGTGTAACGAGGTGTGGTTCCGACCAGAGCGTAGAAGGTCACAGCCCATCGCTAGAGGGCACGCGTGCACATCACGTGACGATACAAAGCGAGCAGCAGCATGCATCAACCGTTCAACACTGCCAGTCGCATTGCAAACAGTGACATGGAGGCGTCAAACGAACAGCAAAGAGGTGTTGTTCGGTTTCTGACAGCGGAAGGAGTAGGGGGAACGGACATTCATCGCCGAAAGTCACAAGTGTACGGCGAACACTGCATGTCCCTTGCAAGGGTCAAGGCATGGCACAAGCACTTCAGGGAAGGACGGGTGTCGTTAGCCGATGATGCCCAGTCTGGGGCACCCCCCTACTTTACCGATGACAACGTCCAGCTGGTTGATGCACTCATTACCCAGGACCGCCGAGTGACAGTGAACGCCATAGCCACCGTGGTCGCACCACGACAATGCACGACCTCATACGGCCAGCACAGTCGCGGCACTCCTGCAGAAATTCAAATGGGAGGTTCTCGGCCACCCTCCATACAGTCCAGACCTCTCTCCCTTTGATTACACCATGTGTGGTCCCCTGAAAAGGGCTCTGCGGGGCCAACGATTCACCTTGGACGCCAACGTCCAGCTATACGTGCGGAACTGGTTCACATCGCAGCCCAGGGAATTTTATGAGACAGCCATTCACCGCCTCGTGTCACAGTGGGACAAGTGCCTCAACAGCCAGGGCCAATACTTCTAACCTACAGGTACTGGTTTCTGTAATTAGCCTCCGGCTCGTTACTTTTTGAACGCACCTTATAATATCGTTTTTTAAGTTTGATGTTTTACCATATAAGATAGAATTGGTTTTCTTTGGTTTGCCAATGCTATTTACAGGAGGCCATGACTAGAATTGCATATTTTGCAGGGATGTATCAGTCGTTAGTTGTTGATACACAATCACAACTGGAACGTACAAAGTTGGAGGTTAGGGTCCTTCTAAAGCACTACTGGAAGCAAGATTACAAAGCTGCTGCCATGGCTCGAAGAATATGTGAAGTGGAAAGAGAAGGTGTCGTTAGTGAGTGTGTGGCACAACAATGGTTCCAACGTTTCAACACTGGAGAAGAAAACACTACAGATTTACCGCGTTTTGGAAGACCTAAATTATGGGATAATGAGAATACATGCAGAGTTTTGGAAGAAAATCCACAAAGAAGTACTCATAGGCTGTCAGAAGAACTTAGAGCATCAAAAGATCGCCAGATTAAGAAACTTGGAAAATTAAACAGAAGCTGTAGATCTGTACCTCATGAATTGACACCTGAACAGGCTCAACGTCGAGTGGATATCTGTCGTCAGATTATCGGTAACCCCATGGATGATAGATTTATCAGGAGAATTGTCACATGTGACGAAAAATGGGTCTATTACCGCAACGTTGATGCCTCGACACAGTGGTTCAGTCCCCGTCAATCTTCCAAAGTTATCGTTAAAAAGGATTGGTTCGGCCCCAAAGTGATTTTGTGTGTCTGGTGGAATTTTGAAGGAGTTAACTGGAACGAGTTCATGCAATTTTGAGACGGAGATACCCAGCATTAGTTAACCAAAAAAGCGTTCTCTAGCAGCAGGACAACCATGGCAAAAATTCAGGAATTGGGAGGAGTTGAACTGCTACCACATCCAGCTACAGCCCTGATCTTGCGCCTTCAGATTACCATCGTTTTCGATCCATGGTCCATTTCTTATGTGGAAGAAATTTCAAAAACATTGAAGCTGTGGAAGTGGGTCTTGCCGAATTCTTTGCATCAAAACCCAGAGACTGGTACAGTCGCGGAATAAGAAACCTCGTTGAAAGATGGCTCAAGACCATAGAATCTGATGGTCTCTACTTTGAAGAATAGTTTAATTTCTTGTCAGAAAATTTTGCAAATAAAATTTTCTTTACAAATCGACATTTCTTATGAGACATCCCCTGTATAATATAATTGAGAATAATTACATGTTGGCCAACTGAAGATTATTAATTAATTGTTAACTATTGTGTTGGAAGCCATTTTTCAGTGTTGCTTAAGTAAACAAAATTTTATTACTTTTCAGTTGGTCAACACGATTGTACCTAATTGTAATGGGCGTTATTCCCTAAACCTGAAGAAATTTCATGAGATTAATAAATTCACATGGATGACTAGTTTTGATCGCCAAGCAATCATCATCAGATCCTCTAAACTCAGGCTTTAAATCTATGTCTACGATTATGTGGGTTAAGTTATTTACAATATAGGACAGAATCCCAAAAATACTGCCAATGCAGCTGTTAAAAGACCGAAGCGCCAAAATCCCTTAAAAATGATTTTTATTATCAACAAGGATGCTAGGCTAAAAATTCACAAAACTAACTGTTAATTGGTACTCTTCAGTCGGTCAACACAAATTTGCCCAATGACTGGGTACAATGAACAATTTACAATGTAAATTAACACTCCTGGGAAAAATTACATGTATTAGTTATGATCACTATTATAATGGGGTGATTTAGCATTAAGTGTTTCGATCGTCAAGCGGTCATCATCAAATCTTGATCACTGGGTTAAGGTTTAAATTTCTATACAAATACGAAGGCCATACTGAAACTCATGAGCAACATTCTTTCTCTAATCACAATCCTTTAATATAGAATGACCATGCACATTAACGCAATCATCCAACTTTCCAGAACATATGCTGGTACTCTGTCGTCATTAGCTATCATCACGTGACTACAGCAAGGAGTTACCAAATTGCTGACATCGATGTTTTGTTCTGTCTACGTGCTGAGATAGAATTCCTTATTAGAATTGCCTGCTGCTGATATTCACTAGAGGCATAAGTGTGTGCCCTCGAACTGCCTCCACTGAGTGCAACATGACACGAGTTAATGACATCCTTAAAGAAGACAGACGTGTCGCCGTCAGTGAATTTGTGGCAAAACTTGCAATAAGTGCAGTGCAGGAAATGATTCGTGAGTTGGGCTGCCGAAAAGTGAGTTCCTGCTGGGTCCCACGGTCACTCACCAAAGAGCACAAAGTTCAAAGACACACCATCATTCAGAACCTTTTTCAGAGACATGGGAATGAAGGATGTGACCTTTTGGTTCGTAATGGTTGTACCAGTTCTCATCTCCTGTAATGACAAAGCATGGAATGGCACCATTTGGATTCACCAACAAAAAAGCAAAGACAGTGCAGTGTGCTGGGAAAGTTATAGGCACCGTCTTCTGAGATGCGAAGCGTGTCATTCTCGCTGAATTTCTTGAACCTGGGTAAACCATAAATGCTGCCCATTACGTTGAAATACTTCACAAGCTTCGTCGTTCATTGCGTGATAAATGTCCTGGAAAGAACATTATCCTGCAACACAACAATGCACGCCCCCATAGTGTTAGTTTCACCAGCGAGAACATTCAACAATTTGGATGGGAAGTTATGCTGCATCCTCCCTACAGCCCAGACTTGGCACCCACCGATTACCATCTTTGCGGTTTTGTGAAGGAGCAGAAGAGAGACGAGCGCTATTATACAAACGAGGGCGTGAAGAGAGCAGTGCGGCAGTGCCTTTGGCGTGCCAGAACAGACTTCTACCATCAAGAGATTTTCAAACTTCCACAACGGTGAGAAAAATGTGTCCAAAGGAATGGATACTATGTTGTAAAATAAAAAGTTAGTTTGTTTTACAGTATAAGGGTTTGTGAACTTCGTGTCTACGTATGAGTATTATGCACATGTATACATGCACTAGAGATGGTGATCGAGCTGTTAATGTGCTACTGGATGGAGAACACCTAGCCCAAGTACGGCAATTCAAATATCTGGGGAGTCTGATCACAACCGAGGAAATGCACAGGCAAAAGAAGCTTTCTCAAAAAAGAAATCTTTACTAACATCAACGACCGTCAACTTGGAGGTACGAAAACACTTTGTGAAAAGTTTTATATGGAGTATCGTAAGCTATAGCTCTGAAACTTGGACCCTAAGAAAAGTAGACGTGACGAAACTCAGAGCATTTGACATGTGTTGGAGAAGACTCCGGAAGATACCGGAGCCTCGCAACTTGGTTGAATCTTTATACAAACGAAGAAACAGCTTTGATAGTCACTTGCTTCGACATTCTGATTCACCACCCTATTTGAAGGAAAATTGGAGGGAAAAGGGAGCAAAGGAAGACCAAGAACACAATTTATCAACAGCATTAGAGGCCAGCACACCTATTGCCATTTGAAGTTGATGCCCAAAGGACGGAGACGCTTGGATGTCATGCACGTTTCCCACCAACCCAAAGGTTGAGGAGATGAAGAAGAGGAAGAAGATACAGTTAGAACATGCACTTGAATTCCATTATGTATGTAGTTACATTGGTTGTACAGATGTTAAGCCTTCGCCTTCCAAAATAATCCACGAAAGCTCGGCTACAGTAAAGGGGGACTAAAGACTCTTTGTTCCCTCCCTCCGATGAACCCGTTCTTGATTTCGAATCATCCATTACGACACTGCATATTTTGCAGCTTTTGAGCATCCAAGAAATGTCCTCTTGAGCACGCAGAACAACAGATCTTGTTTGAAGAATTAGAAATATTTTTTGAAAAATGAGGTCTGTCAGACAGAAATTAAAGGAGGACATATGTGAAAAAAGCCAGCAAAGTTGGTAAAAAAAAGTAAAGTATTGAAATAAATGTTGAATCTTAAAACTTAAAGAAATAATGTTTGTTTCGTTTTTATCTTAATTCGAGTTGATGAACAATGTTTTCTCGTCAATCCCTGAGGTGTATAAATGAACAAACATGATGGTTTGCCAATGCGAGAACATGCAACATATAATTGGCCATGTGAGAAGCAGGGATTTTATGGATCTAACCCACAAATGGATATTGTTTGGCCTTGTGATTTATTAATACTCCATTGTGGATGCCAAGTGAATTGGAAATTGCAGGATAATTGAAATTGAATAATTGAAAGGTTATGTAAGATATTCACTTCAACACTGCACCTTACACATTTGCATTCTGTAATGAACACACAACACATAAATATAAGTGACTTACATTTGAATTGTATGGGTGTTATAAATATTGTTGATAAACATTGCAAGTTGTTTATTTTCAATGAGCTGTTATTAAAATGCCAAAACAATGCCAGGCTACGATGCAAGTAATTTGCGCAGGTTTTGAAGCCTATCTCAAATACCAATAATTCAACATCGCTGCCACCTATGGTATAATACAAAAAAATAACCATGAATTATTCTCAGAAAGTCAATTTTTCATGAACTTCTCAGAAGAAACCACTGCCAAGGGAATGGGCCTGGGAGAAAATCCGAAAGTGTCTAATCTGAACAGGGTCCAGGATTAAGAGGACTACACTGTATTCCTATTTTGCAAGGTAGTAAGCACAACAACAGTCAGTCAACATGAATATATGCCCAATTAAATTGGGTATTGCCATACATGACGTGATTAAATAATAATCTCACGGATTACAAGGTGATGGGGTTAAAAGGATGACATGTTTCGCTTGTCAAGCGAGCATCATCAGATCCATGAAATAACAAATCTATGGGACAAAATTGCTCTACAAAACACTACCAAAGCCGGCAATGTCATCCACAAACGGAAATGGGCCCTCCAACACTAACCCTCCAAGACGAGGCAAAATCACAATTAAGTGCTCCTGTGAAATATTAAAGCTTTAAGCCCCCTAAAAAAAGGAACTACAAAAGGTTGAGAAACACAAAACCACTCACTAACAGTCGCCTTCTACCAACTAATCCATGAAGGTTTGGCTACTATTGCCGAGTTACACTTAAGCGATAAGCCCACAAACTAAAAATAAAACACAAATATGCTGTAATTGTCTGCAAATGTGTTGTAAAGTTGATATACTGTATGTGGATGTGTTCTGATACCTCAAGCCACTCTGTTAGCCACTGATTTTGGCTATTACTGTTAAATATTTAGGTAATAAGATGGGTCGATACCAGTTTTTCTCGATACCGATACATCATTTTTACTTGATACTCGACACCGTCAAAATTTCAAGTTACAATAAATAGGTTAAAAATTAAAAGTTGAGAGAATTGTATGCTGGAGGAAAAAAAAGAAACCAACACCAAGACAAGGTTGTGCTAGATTAACAAATGTTGGTAGACGTGTTTAAACGTCTGAAAGATGAAGTTGATTCAAATTTCCTGCAAATCGCATTAGCGTGGCGCTAGTAGTGGCTCCATGACGTTGCACACCAGGTTTGCTTTAAATAAGGGCTGTACTGTGCAAGAGTGTCAGTTACCTGTGAGAATGGATGGAGTGACTGTGAGTGGGTCAAGATGCATATTCGACGACTAAGAGGCCAGTACCAACAGCTCACTGCGTTTGAACAACGTTGTGTAATAGGGCTACGTGAAAGTGGATTTTCCTTCCGCGCTATTGCAGAACGACTTGGCAGGAATGTCTCCACTGTGCATGCGTGCTGGCAGCAGTGGTCATGAGAAGGTACGGTTGCAAGAAGACTGGGCTCCAGACATCCCCGTGGCACCACCCAGAGGGAGGACCGCAATATTCGGTGTATGGCTTTGGCGCATCGGCGTCTCCAGCAGCAGTTGGCACCACAATGACGCAACAAACTGTTCGAAATCGGTTACTTGAAGGACAGCTCCAAATTAGACGCACTGCGGCGTGCATTCCACTTACACCAGACCACCGCCGTCTGCGACTTCAGTGGTGTCAAGTGAGAGCTCATTAGAGGATGGAGTGGTGGTCTGTTGTGTTTTCCTATGAAAGTCGGTTCTGCCTTGGTGTCAGTGATGGCCGTGTGTTGGTTAGAAGCAGGCCAGGTGGGCGCCCGCATTCCACCTGTCTGGGCATCGACACACTGGACTTCATCATCATCATCAGCTTCTAAAGGCTAAAAGCCTTGTTGCAGCCATTTCTTATGGTCTTCAGCAGTTCTCTTCATGTGGGCATACGAGTCACTGGACTTACACCGGGCATTATGGTCTGGGGAGCAATTTCCTATGACAGCAGGAGCACTCTCGTGGTTATCCCACGTACCCTGACTGCAGATGTGTACATCCGTCTGGTGATTCGACCTGTTGTGCTGCCATTCATGAACAGCAAACCCGGGGGTGTTTTCCAACAGGATAACTCACGCCCCAATGCCGCTGTTGAAACACAACGTGCTCTAAAGAGTGTCGACCTGCTGCCTTGACCTGCTCGATCCCCCGATCTATCCCCAATCGAGCACATTTGGGACATCATTGGACGACAACTCCAGCGTCATCCACAACCGGCATTAGCCGTCCCTGTATTCGACCAAGTGCAACAGGCATGGAACTCCATCCCACAAGCTGACATCTGGCACCTGTATGACACAATGCATGCACTTCTGCATGCCTGCATTCAACAGTTTGGCGATTACACCGGTTATTATTGGACCAGCATGGCACATTTGCAATGGCTTTTCTCGCGCAGATATTAACCTGTTGTCTTGTACCTTTTATCAATTAAATATGTTACGTCGACTAAATATCCGTACTCTACATTCCTTGTTTCATGGTGTTGGGATATTTTTTTTCTGCCAGTGTATAATCAGTAAAGATAACTCTGAAGCCATTTCTCAGTGTTGCCTTATCAACAATTAATATTGTAAGACGAGGAAGACCTAGAGTACGGTGGATGAATTTGGTGAAGGACAGTATGAGAGAACGAAACCTGGAGTGGAGTTCAGTGGTTGAGGAAGGCTGGTGGACAGACAGAGCAAAGTAAGGGGTGTCACATTTGCTCCGACCTGGCCCAAGCTGGAAAATGGAAATTGATGATGATTATGATTGTAGCTTTCAGTCGGTCAACACAAAATGATTCCAATTACTGGAAAAAGAAAAAAAGAAAAAAAAATCTGTTGCTGGAGGCATACACAAATATTTCACAGTTAATTTTTTAGTTTGGGAAATTTGGAATTTATTTTCCAGCAATCCAATGCACTCATAAGGTGACAAATCGTCTTTGAGTTAGGCAGTGATTTCTTCCTGGGAACTGTTAACAGGCAGTGAATTTGACATATGCTACTATATTGCAGATTTATTTTACCGTTACTCTACCTGCGTTTTTAAGTTTCAAGAGAGACGTGGTCCTTGCAACCTCTTTAAAATATGCTACTTGTGGCAATAATATGTTATTATTTTTAAATAAAAACAGAATTACCTAAGTATCGAGCGAGTTTTCTGAAGTATTGTTCGATGTCGATACCATGCAAGTATCGAGAGAATCGAGGCAACGAAAGTATCGAGGCCCCATTTCTACTTGCTTGACCCAAGCAATCGAAGCCGGCTTTGATGCGTTGAATTTTAGCCTATCGGCCCGGAGGCCTTGAGAGCTATGACAAATGATTGCGACCGACTACAATTGAATGAGTGGTGTTTGGGTGATTTCCATGAATCAAGTTGGCTAGAATATGACCTGCTGTGCTTAGACATGGAAATACAGAAGTTGCAAAGGATAGTATAAGTGAGAAGTTCAGGAAATGAAAATCAGAAAGTGAAAGAAAATTTTGAAGATGGTGATTCTGTAAGAGAAGTAAAAAGGGCTATAGTAGTATTTCTACTTAAAAGCTTTCTATATTTATATCTAAACTATCATCAATATGAATGGAGACTCGCAGAGGCCATGTGGTAGCTGGGGCATTGTGTATTGCAGCGTGTCCTGCAAGGCATTGGCGCTAGCAGCATTGTAGCAGCCAACTAGTTGAACAATTTTACACTTTTTAACGTATTTATTAATAATTCCAGTAGTTGCTGGAAATGCTGTCCTTCAATATCTAAATGCACGTTACACCGACTTAGGAAGTTTTGATACACATGCTGTAATTCATCCTCATCAGTGCAATTATTTTGTTCTCGAGAGCCTCCAGAGTATGTGGATTGTTTCTGTATACTTTTTGTTTGAGGTTCCCCCACAAGTAAAAATCGCACGGCACTGAAGCTTACAAACAAATTTACTGCAAACTTCTTCTTGAGAACATTAGTTTCCACTAGGAAAATTCAATGTTTTGTTCTATACCTAACCATGTTCATGCTACGCTTCAGGCTACAGTACTTCACAGCAAGTTTTCATTATCACAACTAAGTTATCTTGCCAGCTGCTTATGTAATAAATGCTATGACATCATCCAGGGCTTCCCAACCCGCTGTTGTAATTGATACATGCTATAAATCAGGCGGTGAGTCATTGCGACCTGTCCATAGAATGGCCTCTGCAAAGCTCCGTTCTATAGGGAGGGCCCTCACTGTAGTAAGGGGTAATATTAGTACAAGTGTTGCCAAATCATAAAAGTGTACTTGGTTATAACTTGTGATGCAATTATATATTGATTCACCATTGATTTACAGCTAATTTCAATAGACTACATACCTGGCGTCGGTCAAGGCATCCACCCCAGCAGGTAGATTTCTCAAGGGAAGGGAGCAATACTCGAGCCAAGTCTTTGGGCCCACCGACCAAGGCTACTATGTAAATGAGGGCTTCAATACTGACACTTGATGCTAGCACCTGTTCTGAAGAGTTTCCCAAGGAACATTCTCCTCCACCAGGGCACAGAAAGCCTCCACAGTGCCCAGGGACAAGTGGAATAGCACCTTCTGAAAGAGAACAAATAACATCAATTTAATGCCCTATACATCAAACTGCTAAATCTAGATGCAATTCTTCATGCAGCCAACAATGACTGCACTAATGTTGACTATGCAGTACAGTGTGACCTGCTTTTTGTTGCTTCATTTAGAGGTGTGGGACAGTGTGGTCATTATTCCAGTGTATTTGGGTGTGCATGTGGATTTCTCAAGGGAAGGGAGCAATACTCGAGCCAAGTCTTTGGGCCCACCAACCAAGGCTACTATGTAAATGAGGGCTTCAATACTGACACTTGATGCTAGCACCTGTTCTGAAGAGTTTCCCAAGGAACATTCTCCTCCACCAGGACACAGAAAGCCTCCACAGTGCCACCTTCTAATAATCAGTGTTATTACGATGTCTGTACTAGTGTGGGTACTTGTAATTAGGAAGAAGGAGGAGTGGGAAACCACGGAAAAAAACTTTTAGGATGGCTGATGTGGAACCCACCTCTTCTCAGTTATCCTTATGAGGCTGAATGACCCCGATCCAGTCCTAAGATAAGAAATATTTTCTTGGAAAGAAATAATAATCAAACTAAGGTCCACAGAAGGTGCTGGCCTGCTCTTTGGTAATTGTTAATGTTGTTCTACAGATTGAAGAGCCCCTTTGCGGGAAACATCACAACACAAGAGAAGCCATTGTCCATGCCGTAGGTTGGTGACTGTGAAACATCACCCGGTATGGAGCAATACCTTCCACAAGGAGATAGCCATGGACGTAGAGTGCACTGTGGAAGCAATATACAGTAATTGACCAGTTGAGTAAGACTTAAAAATGAGACTGCAGTTGGGATTCGAACCAACTCTCCTGATGTCTGAGCAGGGGCACTAAGCCATGATCAGGCTCATTTCCAAGTCTTAGATGGAGAGCACCTAGTGGTGACTTCCCGAACATTGTAGAGATAACACTTGTTCTCACAAACAACACTGAAGCCACCTGTATGCCAGAGTGGACCACTTCAGCTACTGCGGCTCTTGTCACAACTGGGGTCATTTTCAAGTTATTGCTATCAATGTAACTGATGTTTCCTCTGCAAATGAAGCTAGGTGCAAATTATAATAGTGTTGTTATTACTTCTTAGCCAACCTAGGAAGAAGCTTAAATGAAAACTGATATCAGAGCAATTTATCTTTGGACAAGGTCATGAGGACAATGATGGTGTTCTGCTCACATCAAATGAAAGAATTAAGCAAAGACAGAAGGGCTACAACAGCCAACTATTGAATGAAACCCAAGTGAAAATCTCTCTGACATGCCTGCAGTTGAGGGCCACACACCAAGCATTACTCATGAAGAAGTATACCATGCAGTAAGAAGAATGGCAAACAACAAAGCTACAGGTCTCGATTACATCTTGGCAGAGAAGATTGATATCGCAGGAATAATATCCTAACAAATCTCTTCAATAAGATCATGAGAGATGGAATACCTCATGGATAGAGAAAGAGTTATTTGATACCATTCTACAAGCATAAGAAAGACATGAGGATCTGTGAAAACAACAGAGCCATAAAACTCATCTCACACACCTTCAAGATAGCCTAAGCTCCAAATCACAATGGTAACAGCGTGTCAGGTACCAAAGAAGTTTATTTTGGTAAACTCTGAGATGTCAACATGTCTCAGAACATAATATCAACATAGAGACTGACATGTATTAGAACTCCATATCTAGGGTATGGTTCACCAGGTACAAAGTGGTGAGTTTAACATTGAGGTCGGAGTACACCAGGACTTGGCAATCAGTCCCTTCCTTTTCAATCTTGGCATGGATTACTTGACAGCTGATATGCAAATGTCCTGTATGTAGATGATATTATCCTCATAAGTGAAAACCAAGATGGACAAAAATGAATGCTAGATTGATGAAGTGCTGTTCTAGAAGCAGCTGGGCAGGCAGAAGACAGAATACAAGAGTTGCAACTTAACATCTGTGCTAAGAAAAATACCATATACCTTCAAGAAACTCCGCTCAGAAAAGTAGAAAGTTTCAAATTATTTCAAAAGATGGAACTATTGGCATAGATATCACCCATCATATAAATTCTGGGTGAATGAAATGGAGAGAACTGTTCGTGGTGATGTGTGAGACGAAAATTCCTGTACGTACTAAATGAAAAAGGTCTATAAAAGGGCAATAAGACCATCCATAGTGCACGGGGTGGAGTGCTGGTCAGTCAAGAGTCAGCATATGGATAAGTTGCACACTGCTGAGGTGGGCTGGTAGTGTTACATTATTGGACAGAGTGAGAAACAACTACTTTTGAGGGAGCTTCAACATCAAACCAATTCCTGATAGACTATTTGGGAGCAGGCTTAGATGGCATGGCCATGTCATAAAAAAACAGAAGACCAAATGACTAGGAAGGTAATGCAGATGAGAATAGAACCAAGACCTCAAGAAAGACCCCAAAACACATGTATGCCCTTAATTAATAGAGACTTGCAGGAAGTCCTACTGGATCTATTGTCAAGCCAGAACAGGAGAAACAAAGATATTCAAACTGTGAGAACCGACCCCAAATGAAATGGGAAAATAGCTAGGTTAAAGGAGAAGAAGAAGGAGAAACTTATATTCGGGCAGAACTCCACTCCTCACATGGGTTTCATTTTATGTCTAAGTTTGGTCTACCTTCTATATTCTGTTCAGGTTCCTTTTCCTTTTCCATTTTGGTTTTTGATGCTGATGACTTGTACCCTTCCTTTTCTAACTGCTGCATCAGGTGGTTCAAGAGAAGACATGCGACCTTGCTGTTACGCATCATGAGTACCTGAAATGTAATAACAAAGTTTCAAAAAATATTTGAATTGCCTTTCATGAAAACGAAACTTCATAAACTTGAAATGTTTGGATCTCATAAGTCTAGTTTCATTTTTTGAATAATTTGAAAGTATACCATAATTTGAAGGTAAAAGAAAGGAAGCTTGTAGTTTAACGTGACCGTTAATCATGAGATCATGAGCCACGGGACCTCCTTTTTACGTGGAATCCGAACCACAGGACATGGCATTTCACTTCGAAAATCTCACATGCATTGACCGGGAATCGAACCCGGACCGCCTTGGTGAGAGGCATACAGCTAGACCGCTGAGCCACCATGCCCTCGAAGGTAAAAGAGCAAAGGGGCTCGTACTTATCTTTTGTGCCAAGTTAATAATTTTTTGAGAATGTTTGCTTGCATATTTATGATTTTCTATATGATGCATAGAGACAGTGAAAATTCCCGACTCGCAAAATCACGAAAAAAATTAAAACAAACAAACATTGGTTTAGAACATATCTTTATATATTAAAAAAATGTCTGTTCGTCTTTTATGCGTTCATAAACCATTCATCCGATTGCGATCAAATTATGGGGAGTTGTTGTGCACACTTTCGGGATGTTTATAGGCATAGTTAATCCAATTTACAATAGATAGCGAGCGAGAAGTTTAAACAAATGAGTGATGGGGATGCGTTCATATACAATTCGTCTGATTGTGATCAAATTTTAGTGAGTTATTGTGCACACCCAGGGAAATTTATAGGCATAGCAAATCCAATGTACAATAGATGGTGCGCGAGTAGCTTCAACAAATATGCGTGCAATTCATTTCAACAAAGTCCCACATGCATTCATATACCATTCATCCCATTCTGATGAAACTTGGTTGAGATGTTGTGTGCACTTCAGGGAAGGTTTCTGGTTTAGTAAATCCACTTTTCAATAGCTAGCGCACGAGTAGATTCAACAAATGAACGACAACGCACGAAGCGTTCAACAAAGTCCCATATGCGTTCATATACCATTCGTCCAATAGCGATGAAACTTGGGTGAGAAGTTGTGTACACTCCAGGCAAGGTTTCTGGCTTAATGAATCCATGTTACAATAGGTGATGGCACGCGAATCGTTTCAATGAAGTCCCTGATGCGTTCATATACCATTCATCCGATTGTGATGAAACTTTACTGAATTGTTGTGTACACTCCAGGAAAGGTTTCTGGCTTAGGTAGTGTACGAGTAAATTCAAAAATGAGCGATGGCACGCGAATCGTTTAAAAGAAATCCCGAAAGTTTTCATATGCCATTCATCCGATTGCGGTGAAATTTTGATGAGTTGTTGTGTTCATTCCAGGGAAAGTTTTCGACTTAGTAAATCCATTTTACAATAGGTAGCGCACGAGTATATTCAAGAAATGAGTGACGACGCGCGAAGCGATTCAACACAATCCCGTATGCGTTCATATACCATTCATCCGATTGCGATGAAACTTTCGTGAATTGTTGTGTACAATCCAGGAAAGGTTTCTGACTTAGTACAGCCATTTTACAAGTGGTAGTGCACGAGTCGATTCAAATAATGAGCGACAGCGCGTGAGTCGTTTCAACAAAGTCCCGTATGCGTTCATATACCATTCATCCGATTGTGATAAAACTTTGGTGAGTTGAGTACAATCCTGCGGAGGTTTATGAATTAGTAAATCCGTTTTTCAATGGGTGGTGCACAAGTAGATTCAACAAAAGAGTGACGGCGGGCGAAGCGTTTGATTAAAATCACGTATTCGTTCATATGCCATTCATCCGTTGCAATGAAATTTTGACGAGTTGTTGTGTACATGCCTGGGAAGGTTTTCGACTTAGTAAATCCATTTTACAATAGGTAGCGTACGAGTATATTCAACAAATGGGTGACGGCCCTCGAATCGTTTCAACAAAGACCCGTATGCGTTCATATACCATTCATTTCATTGCGATGAAACTTCGGTGAGTTGTTGTGCACACTCCCGAAAAATTTATAGGCATATTAAAACCAATTTACAATAAATGGCGCGCGAGTAGCTTCAACAAAGTCCCACATGAGTTCATGTATCATTCATCCCATAGCGATGAAACTTGGGTGAGATGTTGTGTACACTTCAGGGAAGGTTTCTGGCTTAGTAAATCCACTTTACAATAGGTAGCGCACAAGTAGGTTCAACAAATGAGCGATGATGCGCGAAGCGTTTCAACAACGTCCCATATGCGTTAATATGCCATTCGTCCGATAGCGATGAAACTTGGGTGAGATGTTGTGTACACTCCAGGGCAGGTTTCTAGCTCAGTAAATCCATTTTACAATAGGTAGTGCACGAGTAGATTCAACAAATGAGCAAAGACGTGCGAAGCGTTTCAATAAAGTCCCGTATGCGTTCATTTACCATTCATCCCATTGCTATGAAACTTGGGTGAGATGTTTTGTACACTTCAGGGAAGGTTTCTGGCTTAGTAAATCCACTTTACAATAGGTGGCGCACGATTAGATTCAACAAATGAGTGACGACGTGCAAAGCGTTTCAAGAAAGTCCCGTATGCGTTCATATACCATTCATCCGATTGCGATGAAACTTTGGTGAATTGTTATGTACACTCCAGGAAGGGTTTCTGGCTTAGTACATGCATTTTACAATAGGTACCGCATGAGTAGATTCATCTAATGAGCGACGGCACACGAATCTTTTTAAAAAAGTCCCGTATGCGTTCATATGCCATGCATCAGATTGCGATGAAACTTTGATGAGTTATAGTGTACACGCCAGGGAAGGTTTTCGACTTAGTAAATCCATTTGACAATATTTAGCGCACGAGTAGATGCAACAAATGAGTGACGACGCATGAAGCGTTTCAACAAAATCCTGTATTTGTTCATATACCATTCATCCGATTGCGGTCAAATTTTGGTGAGTTGTTGTGCATACTCCCGGGAAATTTATAGGCATAGTAAACCCAATTTACAATAGATAGCACGTGAGTAGCTTCAACAAAATGGTGTGCGATTCGTTTCAACAAAGTCCCACATGCGTTCATAAACCATCCATCCCATTACTATGAAACTTGGGTGAGATGTTTTGTACACTTCAGGGAAGGTTTCTGGCTTAGTAAATCCACTTTACAATAAGTGGTGCATGATTAGATTCAACAAATGAGTGACGACGTGCGAAGCGTTTCAAGAAAGTCCCGTATGCGTTCACATACAATTCACCCGATTGCGATGAAACTTTGGTGAATTGTTATGTACACTCCAGGAAGGGTTTCTGGCTTAGTACATGCATTTTACAATAGGTACCGCATGAGTAGATTCATCTAATGAGCGACGGCACACGAATCTTTTCAACAAAGTCCCGTATGCGTTCATATGCCATGCATCAGATTGCGATGAAACTTTGATATGTTATAGTGTACACGCCATGGAAGGTTTTCGACTTAGTAAATCCATTTTACAATATTTAGCGCACGAGTAGATGCAACAAATGAGTGACGACGCGTGAAGCGTTTCAACAAAATCCTGTATTTGTTCATATACCATTCATCCGATTGCGGTCAAATTTTGGTGAGTTGTTGTGCATACTCCCGGGAACTTTATATGCATAGTAAGCCCAATTTACAATAGATAGCACGTGAGTAGCTTCAACAAAATGGTGTGCGATTCGTTTCAACAAAGTCCCACATGCGTTCATAAACCATTCATCCCATTGCTATGAAACTTGGGTGAGATGTTTTGTACACTTCAGGGAAGGTTTCTGGCTTAGTAAATCCACTTTACAATAGGTAGCGCACGATTAAATTCAACAAATGAGTGACGACGTGCGAAGCATTTCAAAAAAGTCCTGTATGCGTTCCTATACCATTCATCCAATTGCGATGAAACTTTGGTGAATTGTTGTGTACACTTCAGGAAGGGTTTCTGTCTTAGTACATGAATTTTACAATAGGTAGCGCACGATTAGATTCAACAAATGACCGACAGCACGTGAATCGTTTCATCAAAGTCCAGTATGCGTTCATATACCATTCATCCGACTGCGATGAAACTTTGGTGGATCGTTGAGTACACTCCAGGCAAGGTTTCAGGCTTAGTAAATCCATTTTACAATAGGTAGCGTACGAGTAGATTCAACAAATGAGTGACGGCATGCGAATCGTTCAAACAAAATTCCGATTGCGTTCATTTACCATTCATCCGATTGCAATGAAACTTTGGTGAGTTGTTGTGGACGTACCCACGAATGTTTCTAATTTAATTAATCCATTTTACGATAGTTTGGAGGCAGTTAGCGGAAATTGAAGAAAAATATTGTGTATCCATAAGCACTTTAAGAAACAAACTTACAGCGCCAACACTTTATATGATTGGCGTTGCAACGCATGCCGGGTTCAGCTAGTTTTACATTAAAAATATCAATTCACTACTTGTTACTCCCAGTTTTCAACACAATTTGCATTGTATGAGGCGTTATATCCTCTTCAGGTACTTGTTTCAGACCAAAAGATAAAAGATATTCATAAAAAATATATAATTACACGTTTCTATTCACGGAACACTCGCAAAAAATCGCAAAAATCTATGACTCCCGAATTTAGCAACTCTTTTGCCGTTGTTCATGAAAAATCGGAATTTTTCGGCATTTAATAGATAAATTAAATAAATTTGAAAAGTTTAGATTGTTTTTTTTTCATAATATTTACTAACATAGTAATTTACAATGACCAACTATTTAGATATGTCTCCTTCACTAAATTATTTTATGTTTTCATCATTTTAAGGCACATATTTGTAACAGATCTGATTTTTTAAATATTTTGATATATTCTTTATTTATTTTCAAAGGTTCAATTCAACTATAACATTCACATTGCTAGCAATTAAATTTGTTTTCTTTCCTTTCTTTTTAAGAAAGCATTTACTGAGGAGGGCCATAATGTGGCCGAAACTAGTCTAAATAATTAATGTTATTAATTTATTTTTATTGACATTAGGTGGAAATAAATTATTAAATATTCATTGGTATTTTATTGTCTTTTGCAGCTTTTCAGTCGGTCAACACGATTGTGCCCAATGAATTGGGTAGGGTACAAGTTATAAATACGTAAAACACACTCCTGGAAACAAATTACATGTATTAGTTCCAGAAAGAACTTCTTGAGCTTATTTTGAAAGGGTAGTTCCTGGCAAAAGACCCCGAGGACGACCTCGAGACTTATGGTTGAACCAAGTTTCAAAGGATGTAGAGAAGAGAGGTATAAACTGGCATACTATATCTGAAGAACAGCTAAGTATGGATAAAACAAATTGAAAGAGGCTTTTGCACTACTGCACCCGGCTTGCTGGAGCGAAGACCTAATGATGATGATGAGTTAATTATCACACTTAAATGTTTAAAATTATACACCAAATCAAGGTACTCAACGCATACATTTTTTTAATATATAGGACATGTTTCAACCTTCAATGAGGTCATCTTCAGCTAAAATATGAAAATCAATTAAGAATGAAACCAAAAAAGTATATACGTACTTAAATCTAAATAAGAAATGAAATGTTAATGATAAAATTGTAATAAAATGAAATAAAATACTAAAATGGATATCCTTACAATTCAGTATTAAATAAAATAAGATATAATACGGGTCCTTTTACAATCATTTTCAAAATGTAGTTAAAAAGTGAGAAATATTACTGGTGATTGTAAATAAATGTTAAGCTATAAAATAAAATTTTTATCAAAATAATATACATAAAATAATTTAGAAAATTAAGTTCTAAAATCAATAATTAATTCAGTTCAGTGCTTGAATGAATAAGCTAAATCTCATCTTAATACATCAAATAAGTTAAGTTATGTATAAGATTAAAAATCCTAAGTGCTTATCATTTTAAGGGACCTTGGTCTAAACAATCTTAGATATGGTATCAACCTTATAATAGGCCTATGTCCTTATTCATCAATTTGTGTTACCTTCAGAATTTTCTTCCTTGGTGTGTAAACACACATATTACTGTACAATTCCTCTGTACGAGCCTATGGCTCTTTGGAATTAATTGAATAAAATATCTATCTATTTCTATTTCTATTCTTCAATACGGAGTTTAAAAATTTTGAATAGGTGCCAACCAGTTAATAAGTCGACATGAAAATAACCTTGATGTATAGGATGGAGAATTCGGTGTGATTTGTATAAGAGAAATGCCTGATGTGGAATAGGTGACAATTCTAATATTTATCCAAATGTTATGAATACAATGAAAGCAAGATTCTTGTAGTTGAATAATGGCATTAATAGCTTCTCTTTACTTGTCAAATGGTGTATGGTTTTTTATATATTTTATGACTGTAAATGTCACATATAGTCTTGCCGTAGTACTGCAATTGCAAATTTATAACATAATATAGGTCCAGTAGTGTGGTTTGGTTTGAATTCCACATAAAATGGATGTCTCATGGCTTATGCATGACATAGATTAATGGTCATGTAAAACTACAAACTTCCTTTTTAGCCCATAAGAGTAGATGAAATTAGACCAACAACAAGGCAGGCAGACGTACCTTGAGGAGAAGAGTCCACGAGGCCTGGGGCTGGGCAACAAGCACTGAGAGTTCCAGTGCTATGGCAGGACCATCAGGCAGCTTACGAATATTGTTGGTATGTGATGGAAATAGATGTGGGGAGGTCAACACAAACCATGGCGTAGGAGAACTTTGATCTCTCTGGGAAAACACAGGCACTCCACCCAAACCTTTGCGAAACACCTGCATATATATGCAAATGATCATTGGACAGGAAAAGAGGAACAAAAACATGGATAAAGGAAACACACTGACTGGCAGGAACCAAAATGCTACAGTAATCTCATACACCAAAAAATTAATTTGAAATTGATAACCTCATTTGATGGAGAAAATAACAATAAGAGGTAAAATTAACATATTTTAAAACACTTCTATAATAGAACCAGGGCTCTCGTGCATTCTCTGGTGTCCGTTTTCAAAGTGCGTTATTTTTGTTAGTAGCGCTCTGAAAATGGTTTCTACCTACTGTGCCACGTTATTGAAGCCAGCTGCTGTTAACAAACACCACAAAAACACTTTCAAAATAAGGAAATTGTCAACATTAAGTTTCAAGTAATAAACTTACCAAAAAAAAAAAAACACGTCACCATGTTGGATTGCAACTTCACTTCATCGCAATTCCCTGTTGCGAGGTTTGGCGACTGTCTGGACGTAATTATTGGTGAAAATTACTCGATTGTACTACTAGGCAAAACCATTGGCCTGGATAAAGATTATTGATACGTGACTACCCAGATTGTGCGTGACAAAAACCAGGGCCGCAATAATGTTGGCACTACCAAAAAAATGCAATAACACCCTCTAGCGATAAAATAATCAACTCCTGTATCTTAGTAACATTAGCCATTTCTATAGTAAATTTTGCAGATTTTCAGGGCGGCAGACACCGGACAATACACGAGTTCCAGAACCTGAATATAAATGAACTCGCACTGTTCATTATTGTCCCCCATCTGGAGGAAGAGCCCTTAAGAATATTTAAACTATCTGCAAGGCATAAAAAATTGGTTTTAAGCCCTCAATGGCAGCTCTGAAAATAACTTTTTTATTTTCAGGACAGAAATTCAAATAAATTCAAATATAATGACATATGCAGCAGAAACTTGGACAATGACTAAGAGGGATGAGAGCAGAGTACAGGCAGCTGAGATGAGATTCCTGAGAAGTATGGTCCAAAAAATGAGAGTGTGAAATGAAAATATACGGAAAGAACTGGGAGTACAGAAACTAAATTACAAACTGGAGCAAAACAGATTGAGATGGTTTGGCATGTCAAACGGATGAATGAAGTAAGGCTACCAAGACAAGCACTGGAACGACGGATGACAAGGAAGACCAAGAATGCGTTGGATGGACTCGGTGAAGAATAGCATTAGTAAATGGAACCTGGATTGGAACACCGTGTCGGAAGAGGAATGGTGGAACGACAGAACAAAGTGGAGAGGAACCATATTTGCCCCCACCCAGTGTCAGCTGGAAGAGGGGAAATGAAGATGATGATGATGATTTTTTCTGTTTTTGGTTACGGAGGACATTTAATATCACATTTAATGCATAAGTAAGTTGTTGTGCCCTCCTTGGGCCACCTTATACTCTTTGCTTTTTAGGATAAAATTTACAGCTGGGCAACTTTAAGCAATTCCCAAAATTTAACTGAAATATGTTCAGTTGTTCCCAAGTTATAGGAACGCTGTTCTGTTCAGAACAGAATTAGTCACAACTCAACATAGCCCTTTAAAATGTGTTGTGTGAATTAATTCAGTGATAACAAGCATGAACTGCTGAAGCAAATAGAGTATTTTCTTTCTTTCTATTTCAGCAGACAATGGATTTCTTCTCTTATATCAGCACAGTGGACCAACAAAAGGAAAAGATTATTGATTGACTTTGTCTACAATAATGGTACTGTATTATTGAAGTGAAATATAATTTTTTAAACTTCAGTTGTGCACAGTTTCATGATAACATTTCAAACAAGTCACATGTTTTGTGTGGTTTAGTACTTAACTGAAATAAAAATCAAACTCAACACTTTTTCTAGGCTTGTGCCATGTCTTGTGTGGGGTTTTGCCTAGGACACCAAGCTGGCTCATCAGCGGGCTCTTGGTGCCCCCGCCCGGACCCCAACAGGAGTAACGAACTGCGCGCTACCTTCCTTTTTATGAAGCGCACCTGCGCCTCTTTACTGCAAGAACTAAATGCTCAAGCAGCCATAACCTCCCAATGAAGGCTTCCAAAAAGAGCCACCTTGGTGTCCAAGGCGAAACCCCACACATGACACAGCACAAACCTAGAAAATTTGCTGAGTTATAAATCACTGGCCGTGAAAGCCAATATACCAGAAATAAAAACAGATATGAGGTTTCATTGATAATTATCAACAGGGAACGGATTTATATGTACTAATAATAATTAATGAAATATGAACATACATATTTAGTTATTTTTATACAAATATGGAATCATTTATGGACTTAAAATTACCACCAAAAAAACTATAATTTCTATTTTTAATATCCAAGTTCAAAGAAGCTAAACGAGGTAGATCTGCTTGAAACATAACGTGGTACTTCCTATTTTAATATCATCTTTGAACATGCAATCTTTTACTCTCTGTTACCAAAACAATGGATTACAAGATTCTTTTTAGTGCTGGAAAATGAATCTTCTTCTTTAAGGACAGATTAATATCACCTTATCTTATAAACTCAGGCACGCACAGGCGTGATAATGAGCTAAATTATTAAATGTTTAAATATAGATTTTTAATTTGTTTCTCCATTATTAACAGGACTGCTAATTTAATAGGATTTAAAATGTTTTAGTCAAGATATGGACTATATTGATTTTAATGACTAAGAATACGGAACAAACATGCTTAACTCCAAAATATGGAAAAATATGAAAAATAAACACTCAACTACACACGTCATGATTCGTAAAGATAATGAAAATGAAAATCCACAGCCTGCTTCCAGTCTCTGACCGGGTCAGGAATGGAATGAATGAAGCCCCCATCCAGCGGCGAGGATATGAAATGTGCCGGCTGCCGAAGCCTGTCGCACTCCTCTGGGGCAATGATTAAATGAATGACAAATGAAATGATAGTGGAGAGTGTTGCTGGAATGAAATTTTGACAGGGAAAACCGGAGTACCCGGAGAAAAACCTGTCTGCCTCCGTTTTGTCCAGCACAGATCTCGCATGGAGTGACCGGGATTTGAACCACGGACCCAGCGGTGAGAGGCCGGCGTGCTGCTGCCTAAGCCACGGAGGCTTCGATTCATAAAGATAATACAAAATATAATTAAGTTTAGCTTCCAAAAGATATATGTATTTACATAGAAATCCTTTCCCTGGTTTTCAATTTATAGTTTTCAATCGGTCAACCCACTGTTGTACAATTAAATTACGCAGGGTAACTATTTAACACACTTTCCTGGAAACAATTACATGTACAGTATTAATATTATTCACTGATAATGGGGGAATTTTAGGATTATACGTTTTGACCATCATCAGATCACTAAAGTTAAAGTTTAAATTTATACAAGTA
The DNA here is from genome assembly GCA_946902985.2 of Meconema thalassinum. Taxonomy (NCBI): domain Eukaryota; kingdom Metazoa; phylum Arthropoda; class Insecta; order Orthoptera; family Tettigoniidae; genus Meconema; species Meconema thalassinum. The sequence continues at coordinate 172,465,559 of OX336396.1, forward strand.
TTTAGAAATATGCTTTGCTATACACTGCATAGCTTTCCTAGTTGATGTTACTAGGTATTTATGATCCATAGTGAATCTTTTTGAAAAGGTTAGTCAATTCTATGAAGTTGCATTATGTGTTTATCACCTACGGTACGTATGAATCTTATGCACGTGTGAATAGTGAAGCTACACAACATATAATAAAATTAGAGCATGCACTCTGGTATCTACTTGAGGTTATGAGTACGTCACAGTTGAGAGTATCCTTTGAGGCCCAGTCATTGCACAGGTGTTCACACTTGCCTAGCTTGCACCTGAGTTATTGATAGTTATTCTGTATGTTTGAATATTTTAAGAGAAAAAAAAAACTGTGTTGCCTCCATTGAAGCCTAGGTCAGGTCTTTCAAGTTGATAGTGAACTTAGTGATGATGGAATTAATGATGAAGACATCCAAACAGTCCCCAAGCCAGGAGAATTAATAATCTGAAGTTAAAATCCCATGACCCAGACAGGAATCAAATCTGGGACTCTTTGTATCAAAAGCTAGTGTCTTACCCACTTAGCCATAAAGCCAGATTTTGAGAATACAAATGCTCAGTATAAAAAAAAGCCGTGGCACTACAGCCCATGAAGGGCCTAGGCCTATCAAGCAGTGGCGGATTCAGAGGTTCACCTCGGAGGGGGCACTCTAGGATTTCAGTGTACCTAGATAAAATATGCAATAAAATTACTAAATTTGTATTTAATCGACATAAACTACATATACCATTCAACCACCAGATTTTATAATTCTACAAGAAATTCATTATATACTGCTCAAAAAAAATAAAGCACCACTTTTTTCAAAGGCCACCAAATTTGGAAAGTTGACTGCACAAGGTCGAAATCTCAGTATGACGTTTGCCCCGACGCCTACCAAGCACATGCTTCAGCACAACTCCCCAACTTGTGTAGTTTCGGGATAGCGCCCCCAAAACCAGCCCATTTTTGCAAACCGTAAATTTAAGTTTGCGAAAAACGCTGTAGGACTTGTCGCAGGTTGCCAAAGCAGTCGAAAATGAATGAGTCTTGCTCTTAAGGTTCCACGAACACGTTGAAATCGTTACATTTGACGTTTGGGCATTTTCAACCCCCTTCATCATCCCCTAAACATGGACTACCATTGGGGGCGCCTGAGAAGGTACCAGATGTGTTTAACCACCTGAAAACCTGCACACCGTCCTCAGTTGCTGATTGCAGTAAGTTCTTAAGGCCTCCGGCAATGTTCACCCCTCCTAACACCCTCAACTGGCAAGGGACCAAACCACCCCGTCTCTATTCACCCCTAAGGAAGGTTTAAATCGAGATTTTTATCAGTGCTGCTAATGGGGGGGGGTCTTCCCCTAACGTTTCAAAAGAGGACCTGCGCCTGTGTCGCCACCCCTTCCCTTGCAACCCCCTTTTGTATGATTTTTCGAATCAGGCCCGTTTTAAGGGCTGAAATAAGGTCTTAATCGCTGAAAGGGCTGTAAAGGTCCTTAGAAGTAGTGGTGACACGAAATCAACCCCTTCCGATGTTTGATTGACATTCCATCCCCCAAAGTTGACATTTTTGCACCCTCAACCCTCTCAGTCTGGTCGCGTAACGCGTCATGGCAGAGTTTTCAGAGTTGGATCAAAATGAAGCTTATGGCCTGAAATGGAGCCCAAAACAGCAGGTTGGATGGAAATTCATCGGTAGGGTGGGAAACGGGACCAAAAATTTTCAAAAAAGTTAACAGCCTCTAGTAAGTACACCAATGCATAGGCAACCCACATCACGTCATTTTTCTCCCATTGACAAACTTTGTAACCTATTGCCGATCATAGGCAACCCACACGCACGGACGTGATGTGGGTTGCCTATGCATGGGCGTACTTACTGTAGGCTGTACACTTTTTTGAAAAAATTTGGTCCCGTTTCCCAACCTACCGATGAATTTCTATCCAGCCTGCTGTTTTGGGCTCCATTGCAGGCCATAAGCTTCATTTTCATCCAACTCTGAAAACTCTGCCATGCCGCATTACGCGTCCAGACAGGGAGGGTTGGGGGTGCAAAAATTTCGATTTTGGGGGACGGAATGTCAATCATCGATCGGAAGGGGTTGATTTCGTGTCACCACTACTTCTAAGGACCTTTACAGCCCTTTCAGTGATTAAGACGTCGTTTCAGCCCTTAAAAAGGGCCTGATTCGAAAAATCATACAAACGGGGGTTGCAGGGGAAGGGGTGGTGACAAAGGCACAGTTCCTTTTTTGAAACGTTAGGGGAAGACCCCCCCCCCATTAGCAGCACTGATAAACATCTCGATTAAAACCTTCCTTAGGGGTGAATCGAGAAGGGGTGATTTGGTCCCATGCCAGTTGAGGGTGTTAGGGGGTGTGGACATTGCCCGAGGCCTTAAGAACTTACTGCAATCAGCAACTGAGGACGGTGTACAGGTTTTCAGGTAGTTAAACACACCCGGTACCTTCTCAGACGCCCCCAATGGTAGTCAATGTTTAGGGGATGATGAAGGGGGTTGAAAATGCCCAAACGTCAAATGTAATGATTTCAACGTGTTTGTGGAACCTTTAAGAGCAAGACTCATTCATTTTCGACTGCTTTGGCAGCCTGCGACAAGTCCTGCAGCGTTTATCGCAAACTTCAATTTTCGGTTTCCGAAAATGGGCTGGTTTTCAGGGTGCTACCCCGAAACTACTCAAGTTGGGGAGTTGTGCTGAAGCATATGCTTGGTAGGCGTCAGGACAAACGTCATACTGAGATTTCGAGCTTGTAGGTCAACTTTTCAAAATTTGGTGGCCTTTGAAAAAAGTGGTGCTTTAATTTTTTTGAGCAGTATATTAAAATTGTTTATTGGTTTCAGTTTCAATAACACAAGTCATTGTCATTATGTAAAAAAAAACTTTTTAATTCTACAGAATTTATACACTTCCACATTTTAATGCACATTACACAGTCTAATATGTATTAAAACATTTGCAATCATAGTGACTATCTGAAGACAATATACAATTCTACCGTACTACACAAATGTTACGAAATATGTACATAGTGCCAACATTGTCAGTCACTGAGTCACTACTAGTGACATAAACATAAATACAAAAAACAATTGTATTGGATACTGATTGGGATTCTATTTGGTGACTATGCCAGGCAAAGTACATGCCTATCACAAAATAAGATCCAGGGCGATCCTTCGTTTAGCCCCTTTAGAGAAACGTTGTAGAACTTTTTCAAAGTCAACAATTACCAGTATATCACGGTGAGCAAATAACAGACACATGCAATTCAGCCTTTCCTCTGTCATTCACGTTCGTAGCCATGATTTGACAAGTTGCAGGCTGCTGAAAGATCTCTCTGCACTTGCAACACTGTCGATGTAGCGATTATATTAACAGTGTTGCCATTACATACTATATGATAACAAACATTGACCGCATTCATGAATGTGGGCAATACAGGAAAGATTTTACTTGAAGTGCAGTTTGCAGAAACAATAATTTTTATCGGCAATATCAATGTTTTTTCGGGGGGGGGGGGGGGGGGGGGGCACTTGCCCCTGGTGCCCCCCTCTGGATCCGCCACTGCTATCAAGCGACTGCTGTCCAGCCATTTGGCCTGCCGATTATGGGCTGACGCGTGGTCAGCGCGTTGGGTCCCCTTGGCTGTTAATCTTTGTCTCCATGTCACTGTCAGACAGCTCTTCAATTGTCCTCACGAGGCGAGTGCACCACGTTCCAGCCCACACGTTAGTTTCTAAAATCCCTGATGGAGCCAGGAATTGAACCTTCGGGTGCGAGGCAGGCGCACTACCCCAACACCAATGGGCCGGTCAATGCTCAGTATAGCCTACTCATATTTTTTGTTGCATTTTAACTTTCATTAAATTTTCTAACCTTATCCGATAGTGTCCTACATTTTCATGCAGTGTATCCTACATTTTATAAAAAAAAAATTCGTAGCCCTGACTACTGTATACATTTGATTCTAGATTATCAAAGGAATATTCACCTTATAGAGAATGGAGAGTGGGCACCCTCTAATGATCATGCAAGTGAATAACTCATGGCATTTGGCGTGTACATCTCGTAACACTTTATTACGAGTAGCATGACCTGTCAGTTCTTCAGCATCATTAGAAATGGCAGGCAGGATTTCACGAACACACAGCAGCAGGTTGCTGATGTCGGTCACCAGAAGTGAGCTGCGGCCAGAACTTGGTTTTGCCTGGAATACAATAAGGAGTGCAACAGCAAGAATATTAGAACAGGCCGAGAATAATTTATACATTTCACGTAAACACCTAATTTTTGATTTTTATATCTGTAAACCCCAAAAGTTATTCAGGTGAAGATCTACAAATATTTACAAAACATGTCACTTGGTATGCAATAAATTAGTCTGAATTTTCAAATTCAATTAGTGCTCTTACTATTACTAAATTGTAATTTTGAATCAATACATGACAATTTTGAATTGACCAGGTTAATGCCTAAGTAGCACATGTTGACAACTTGGTTTCATTTTTGCCGCTTTTCTATTATTGTAGACAGAGATCTGAGAGTCTTTTTCTCCTGATTTAGATACAATTTCTACATAAATTCATATGTGCAATCAAAATGAAAATATTTCATGATAGGCCCTATATTATTACTGTATAATGTAGAGTGTTATGGAAAATAGTAGGTAATATAATAAGACAACACGTAGTGCTATATAAAACATTTATTTAAAAAGATGGTGTATTGGCTTTCACGGCCAGTGAATTAAAACTCAGCAATTTTTCTAGGTTTATGCCATGTCTTGTGTGGGGTTTCGCCTAGGACACCAAACTGGCTCATCAGCGGGCTCTTGGTGTCCGTGCCCGGACCCCCACAGCAGTAGCATACTGTCCAACCTCCAATCATGCCGGTAAACAGCCACTCGAATGATAGGAGGTGGTTATGCTCAGAGGATGACAGCAAACCTCCCATAAAATAATCACTGCCATTACCAACATCATTACACTATTTTGAGCTGAGTTGCAGGCACAAAATCATGGCTGCTATTTTTTTTGTACAATTGATTCTCCCACAAAGTGGGAGCTGCATCATGTCATTTAGTTTCAAGCAGAAGGGAATAGTGCTCGGACAATCGTGAACATCCCCAACTTACGAGTCAAGTGACTTTGACCTCGTCCCTGAACAGAAAAAGGGCTAGGAGGGCAGACTTTCCAGACTTATGACGAGCTCCAAAACCATGTTAAGTCTCATGTCAGCTCACTGGTGGTAACATTCTAGGAAGAGGGGGTTCAAAACCTCAACCACAGATATGACAAATTACTCAATCTTCACAGTGATCAAAATATAATCATGTTTTTAAATAAGTTTTGGTAATAAATTAATTTTGTTTTTTATGAACCATTGGAACTTGAAAAATTGCCACCCTCATATTTGGTCCTTTATTCTTTAATTAATAATAAATGATAAAAAGAAAATAACAACAAATGTGCAGTTGTGGGTCATAAATTTTGACTGCCTCTAATCATAAGTAACTATTGCTATTGCTATGCCACAACTCTTGGTGCATTCACTTATAAAATCTTCTTCAGAATAATTTTCACTGTCTAGAATCTTGTCGCAAAGGCCTTAGTTTATCATGCATAATGTACATAATAGTAACTATGCATCATATCCTTATATTTTAAGTGGTCTTCAACAAAACTGTAGAATAATATTCTTTGATAAGTAATATTTCATAAAATACCTTAACCCTCTTAGTACAAGCCAAGTGTATCATTGGCAAGTTACCACATTTGCTACACTAGATAAAAATGTATAACTGTCTCAATGTATATCCATTTTCAATTAGCTTTTTATCTGTTATACAAGAAAGATATGCCTTTGAACTAATATCACTTTCCATCTGAATATTTCTGTAGTTAAAATAGAAAAATTGTGATTTAAAAACATTCAAATTCAAATTCTAAGGCAGATATGTAGTCCAAAATATCTGTTTGGTTCACCATTTGTTGATTTTTCTTGTAGAACAACATCTCAATAGTCTGTTTACAAAACATTGTGTTTTCTGGGGTATTATCATTACAAATAAAACTGAAACTACAAAGATTACTCCACAAGAAATTTAAATACAAATTAATGACTTATGGGAGCTCTATATTTACAATCGAGGAATGGGTTTGATAGTTGATATGGTAAATCACTATCAGCAGTGGCTTCTCTAAATCCTGGCGATGTAGTGATATTATTCATAGTGGCGATATTACTTCGAGAATCACCACTTTCTATCACTAATCACAACTCTTGGTGGTGTTTCACTTATAAAATCTTCTTCAGAATAATTTTCACTGGCTAGAATCTCATTGCAAAGGCCTTAGTTTACATAATCTACATAATAATTGTCATTTCCTAAACTATTTATATAATCAGGTAAATTATCATCATTTCTAAACACTTCGTCTTGCAACATTTTAAAAATTCGTAACACGAGAACAAATTTTTGTACGCAGCTTATAATAGAAATGCGGTAACTACACACCTTTCGTGATAAGAATGCACTAATAAGTACTACTATCTGCCGGGGACTGATAAATTATTTAGATTTCAATATGCAAGAGGAATGAAATATCATTCCTCGGCACTTAAGGAATTACATATCAAGAGTGACCTAAGTAGTTTTAAAATTAAATGAAAGAGGGGTTTAAGCTAGAAATAGCAACGAGTACAGAATACCTGTGTGTAGCGAACAGTTAGGATTGTCAGAGATTCATTCAACATGCCGGCTAGAACTCGCTGGGCTGTTTTTGGTGGCACAGTGTTCCACAGATCTTCTTGAGTACCTGAAAGTATGAATTCAAGAGGTAGATATCTCATAAATGCCATACACAATCAATCAATTCTGTCCATTGAATGTATGCCCAGCTTGTGTTTTCCTATAAGATTTAAATAAAATCAAAGTCAGGTTCATACCATGACACATAGAGAACTCTAGTGTTACCTATTGCGGTAATACCAGGAAGTCACTCTGCAGTGCCCTCATCATCTTAAACTTGGAAATGAGTTGTGGTCGGTCAGATTCACTGTTAGAACCTAGTATAGTTGCCAATACACCTGCTCAGAATGCAGGAAATTTAGGTTCTAATCCTGGCTACAATCTCATTTTCAAGTCTTGCACAACAGTTATAAATACCGTACTTGTAATTGCCTTGTACTAGAAAGAGATCTCATCATTTTGATATCCATGATAATTTTCAGTGAAATCTTTTCCTTTAACTCACAAAAATTTGCCAAGATTCCTCCATCCTTCAAACATATTATTACCCAAGAATTGATTGCCGCTGAGCATGGCTGCGCCACCGTTTGTTGATTATTGTAGCAGGAGCCCCGCGGGGTAAAGAGGAGGACACAGTGATGACAGAGTGCAGTCCGTACATAAGTCAAGCAGCATTGCGCGCGCTACCTGTCTTAGAAGCGCAGATAAGTGTCACAGGAGCTCATGTCACCACGGACAGCTACTGGAGCTGAGTCATATCCTACTTGCGCAACTGTACCCGTCAACAAAGCAGAGTGACGTGTGACACAAGTAAACAGAGAATAGTTCCCATCTTGACCGCTGGCAATCAATTCGTGAAAGGGTAATACCAGTATAATGTTCAGGAAAGAGTTAAAGAAGTTAAAAATAAAATTTTCTATTCAAAATGTAGATTCATTGTTGGTTATGTCTACTATTTTCAGGTCTGAGAGAAAAAACGTTTATGGGTATTCCTTACATTGCTGAATCATTAAGAGCAGGGGTGCCCAAACTTTTTCATATGCAGGGACACTAATTAACTTAAGTGAGTAGTCGCGGGCCATAGGCACAGTGTAACAAAATGTATAACTTTAATAAAGCATTAGTACGAAGTAATCTATCAATACTAAATTGACCTAAAACTAAATTAAGCTGTTAAAAGCACGAGTGAGTATTTTAAATAAAAAATCTACAGTATTATGAACAATGTGATAATTGAGCACCCTGTTTCCTTTTTAAAAAACCCCTTGTAGGAGTGAAGTATTCTTTTGAAGCCGAACACGTGGGCTATTTTCTGCAATAAGTTCCAATTTCTTTATGTAATACAATTTGTTTGCGAGCAAATAAGATATGTTTGCATGGTATTTATTTGCATTGGCGGTGCTTCAGAGACAGTTATAGCCTGAGGCGGCCTTTAACTCTCAGAATTTCTATATAGTCTACTCTACAAGAGTGGCCGATCTAATAGTTCTATGATCCTTGTGAGGGACAGTGGACTTGCAAACTTAACACTGCATCGTCGCTTTTCACTACCCACTGCTGAACAAGGATATATAAATCTGCCCGATATGCCTCAAACATTATTTGGGTTTAAGTTTTGAGGAAAAAGCATTTGCGTAATCTTGTTTCTTTTGTGTGTTTCTCTGAAACCATTTCAAGCGGGTCAGAGAAACAGCATCGGTGAGCCGGATATGGCCAGCGGGCCGTAGTTTGGACGGTCCTGATTTAGAGGCTCACATCATCTTGGTCATTAGGCCCTGTGCGCGGAATCTGTCTAATAACCTGTCCCAGTATCTGCATTTGTAATGGACTAGTATTGGCTGTGGCCTAAGGTTGGGTGCCATCTCAGCATTTCCTTGGAGCATAAGTGGGAAAACCATGTGAAACCAAGAAACACCCCTTATAGGACAGCTGAGGTGGGATCAAACTCACTTCATCTCTGTTCTGCCTCATGAGACTGAATGTACCTTGTTCCAACCCTCAGACTAGAATGAAATTTCTTGGCAAAGCCAGAAATCGAACCTGGACTTCATGGGTGACAACCGTGAATGCTAGCCACTACACAATGAGGTGGACTATTGCTTTTGTTAACTTAAAATATTTTTCGTACTTGATAGTTGGATTACATGAAAATATTTAAAAAAATATTGAATGGTTGGTGCCAAAGTAATCGTTTTCTGTAATCGATTAAAATTTCCTTGTAGTAATTGAGGCAGTATATGGAAAACAGGTCCATAGAAACATGCTACGGTACCCTTTTCTACAGATTGGCATATGAAATCTGTCATGTTTGCCTATGAGGAAGACTTTTCTGTCTTATCACATGCATTCCTGGTCAATGCGTGTGAGATTTTCAAAGTGAAATGCCATGTCACGTTAAACTACAAACTTCCTTCTGCTTTATCATGCTTGTATACTCACCTCCATAAGGACATTTTTGGTAAATAAAAACTCAAAACAGTGGTAAAAAAAAAAAGCAATGAGTGGTGTTTTAAGTGGGAAATAAAATTCAATTACAGTTTAATTTCACATAAAAATTCTGTTCATATTTAATGAATTGCCTTGATTAAAATACAATTTATTCTGTACACAATTAAAATGATAGCATTTTATTGACAATTTTACAAAGAAATCACTTACTGAACAATTTTAGAATGATAAATAATAAAGAATAAATAACAATTAAACAAATAATTCATCATCATCAACGGTTTGTAGTCCTGAGACTGATCAGTTGCCATAAAACATGTCCAGATCATCCTGTCATTTGTCACTTCCTTCATTGAATTATAATTCTGTGTTTGGGTGTCGTTTTTGGATTTGTTTAAGGAAGGTATTTCTAGGTCTTCCTCATGGATGTTTTCCCTCAATGAACGCATCTGCCACAGTTCTCATTAAATTGGAGTGGCGCATTGTGTGACCCCACCATGCGAGACGACACTTACGTATTGTGCAAAGGATTGATCTCCGTTGGTTCACGGTGTCGAGAACCCTGGTGTTCGATATCTTGTCTCTCCACGTCACATTTATCATCTTATGATAGCACTGCATCTCAAAGGCTTCAAGATGGTTCTTTTCATTTTTATTTAGTGTCCATGTTTCACAGGGATACATCGCAACAGTCCATACAAAAGCATGTAGCATTCTCATTCGGAGGGAAAGCTTAAGCCGACTGGTCCACAGTAATCTCCTCTTCTGTATAAAAGCTAATTTTGCCTGAGCAATGCGGCAGTTAACTTCAGTGGTGCACCTTCCGTCCTTTGTAATCTTTTGTCCTAGGTAAGTGAAGGATTTGACTTGTTGTATGTCCGAGTTATTAATCTTTAATCAAAGAGGTTTTGGGAATTTTGAGACTCATGCATTTTGTCTTTGAGGTGTTTATTTTCATGTCATATTTCTGCACCATTGATGCAACTCTTGACAGCATTGCCTGCAAAGTAGATGGGCTGCCAGCTAGAATGGCCTGATCATCTGTGAACTTTATGGGTATTCCATTGATCTCCACTCCTAAACATGTGTCTTCTAAAGCTTCTGCCATCATCAACTTACCAAAAGCATTGAACAGAATTGGGGAGAGAGGACATCCTTGTCTTACTCCTTCTCTGATAGGAACTGAATTAGTAAGACCTTCTCTTAAACATACAATTGCATTTTGACTATTGTAGAGGTCCCATATGAGTGTAACGAGTTGTTCTTTGACTCCTATGTTCCTTAATAATGGGAATAGTTTGTGCCAGGAAACTCTATCACATGCTTTTTCATAGTCATTGAAGCATATATTCAGATTTCGACTCCTGCTCATCATACGTTCTCTGAGGACTCTTAAGAATGCCAGTAGCATCTCGGGTACCACCTCCTCGACAGAAACCAAACTGTGTTTCTTGGATGTAGCCATAGACTGCCCCTTCTACTCTTTCCTTTATGATTTGGATCATAATTTTGGATGCATGAGGAATCAAACTAATTGTTCTGTACATACTGCAGTTGGTCGCATTCGCTCTCTTTGGTAAAGGGACCGTGATGGAGTTTCAAAATTCAGATGGCCAAATACCCTTTTCATAGATTGTTTGCATTAGGCCATACAGTTTTTTATTAATTATATCACCAGCAGACTTGATTATAGTTCACTAGGGATGTTATAGATGCCTAGAGCTTTCTCATTCGGTAATGACCTCAATGCCAACTCAAAGTCACTTTTAGTCACAAATAAAGGTACAACTAAACTTGTATGTGACTCATTCGTATGTACGAACTCTAATTCTTCATTGTACAGAGTCTTAATGTACATTTCCCAGTGGTTCCTTATTTGTTTTTCATCAGTGATGATTGAACCTTGGCTGTCACGCAATGCTGTGGTTAGAGTTCTTTTTGGTAAGTGGCATATTTTCCTAGATGTTTTTAGTGCCAAGCTGCCCTTTCCATGTCTTTCCAGTTCTTCGATTTCTTCGCATTTTAGATGGAGCCATTCTTCTTTGGCATTTCTACAGTCTCGATCTATTTCATTTTGAAGCCTTCTGTATGCTAATCTCCCTTCACTTGTATTGACCTGTTTCAGTCTTCTACTTTCTTTTATCTTAAAAAGAATAGCCTGTTGTCTGGGAGTGACTGATGGATTTCCCAGTACTTCTTCTGCAGCCTCCGTGATGGAGTTCTTTATTCTCAACCATTTGGTATTGACATTCCTTTGAAGATGTGCCTGTGTCCAAAGCATCGTCTTCTCCTACCTTCCTAGTTATAGCTTCCCTGAATTCTGTACGCTTAAGTTCATCACATAAAGAGCTGGTGTTCCACTTCGGTCTGTTATTGGTCTTCCTCCACATTTTCCACCTTAACCACAGTTTGATTCTCAACATATTGTGATCTGTGTTGACATCAGCTCCAGGTAGTGTCATAGACTTTTTTGTTTGATTTCTGTAACGATGTTTCACCAGTATGAAATCTATTTGGCATCGAAAATGATCTCCTGGGCTCTTCCACGTATATAGGCATCTTGGTGGGGCTTTAAAGAAGGTGTTCGTTGTCACATATCCTTCTTGTTTACAGAAATGCAAATTAATGATTATTTAAAACTAATGTTTCAGCTATTATGCCGTGTTGTGTACGAGAAGTTATTATTACTCCGAGGTTTTGTGATTCATGCTATGGTCGCAAGGTCACGGTGGATCACGAGGCGAATGAATATCGCGATGCTACTGTACGTTGTCAATGCCGTTTTAAGTTGGTTTACACACTTTGCGCCCTCTGTACACTATTAAATTCACTATTAAATTAAAGCACAGAGATTCAACCCTTCACACAATCTTAATGAAATAATATTTGAAACCAGCATTTTATACAGAACATTAATACACGAATTATATAGTAATAGATAAAATTCCCGCTTTATTCCACTATTCATACCCATCATTTTTCATAACATACTAAAGATTGACACCTCTCATTCTACGTATTAATCAATCTCCATAACAGCGATACACGGCGCATCAACAAACCTCACTCATTCTCATTTCCTTAGCCTCCCATCTCCCACAACCCCAACCGCCACCTTTTCCCAAGCACGTCACTAACACTCAGCTGTAAGAGACTTCGCAAGGCGCATCCGGTTTGTTTTTGTTCACGCCCTGCGCACTGCAGTTCTTGGCGGCACGCGACGCGGCCACAAATTTTCTCCGCCTTGACGTTTGCCAAGAGCAACAAGGGGACTAGAGTGGTCCCACGATGACACAGTGGGGACAGCGGACCGCAGCACCGACCCAATTCAGGAGTTCTGATGCGCCTAGGCCTTAGTGATCCAATAAGAGTATCTTCTTTGGAGCGTCGAGCGGGATTGTAAATAATTATTATTTCATTATTCTTTATTCTTCTTGTGTTTTGTATGAGCTTATACATGGAAAGTTTTCCCTTTATGAAGTTTTGTTGGACAGGCTGAGGAAGGGGAGTATTAGCCCCCGAAACTAGTCCCTGTAAGTAATAGAAAAAAACAGTATTGAAGGCGGAAAATCTATTATTCTTTCAAAGTTATAGTTACGTCAATACGGACCTGAATAATCGACATTATGAATTAAATTCACAGTCGGGAATGGGGATAAGACTACAGTAGGTTTCGGGACGTCTCGTGATCGGCGCCCACTCTCCAGTGAGAAGATTCCCGCAGTCTTCGTGGTTACAAGTTCGCGATCGGGTAAGGAAAAATATGAATCTACGCAACCAGCACCGATCTGCCGATCGACAAGATTCCCGCAGGCAAGTCGTGCGGTCCACTAGTCGTCTTGAAGATTTTGCCGGATGAAAGGTTTAAATTAGGTATCGAATATTAAGTATTATTCAGGGAGAATTGTATGAATAAAACCACGAGAGGGCAGTTCTTTCGAATTATACTATGGGAATATCGTCTAATGGCCGATTGTGTACTATCTCGACATTTTGTATAATATATCCGATGAAACCTAAGGAAAATCCCATATACTGTATAACGGAATTTCAAATTAACCATACCATACGTGGGATTTGCTGAATCCAAATGGTCATAGGGAGGAAGACAATGTATTGGAAGATGGAGAAGACAACACAGGAATGGAAAAGGACCTGAATTGGAGAGAACTGGAGATGGCTATAGACAAGATGAAAGGAGGAAGGGCACCGGGTGTGGATGAAGTGAGTGTCGAAATGGTGAAGGCAGCAGGGGAGGTTGGGAAACAGTGGCTGTACCGTGTGATGAGGGTGATATGGAAGGAGAAAAAGACCCCAGAAGATTGGAAGAAAGGATTAATTGTCCCAATATTTAAGAAAGGAAGCAGAAAGGAGTGCAGAAATTACAGGGGAGTCACACTCATACCACACTGTGCCAAGGTATATGAAAAGATATTAGAAAGTAGAACACGAGCCAAAGTGGAGAGAAAATTGAGAGAGGAGCAGTATGGATTCAGACCTGGGAGATCAACAGTGGATCTCATATTTTCAGTGAGACAGCTCCAGGAACACCACTACGAATTTGGAGAAGATCTGTTGATGGCCTTCCTGGACATCGAAAAGGCCTATGATAGTGTGTGTAGGGAGAAGGTTTGGAAAGCAATGGAAAACATGGGACTGGAAAAAGGGACTGTAGGCAGAGTAAAGGAGATGTATTGTGGAAGTGTGAGTTGTGTGAAAGTTGGAGGGGAAAGAACAGACTGGTTCAGACAAATGACTGGCCTGAAACAGGGTAGTGCGCTGTCACCCCTTCTCTTTATTGTGGTTATGGACGAGGTAATGACACGGATAGCAGGAAAGATAGGAGAAGATAAGATGAAAGCAATGGTGTTTGCAGATGATCTCATGGTCTGGGGAAACAAGGAGGAGGAAATTCAGGAGCAACTGAAGGCTTGGGAAGAAACAGTGGGGGAGTACGGATGGAAGTTCAACATCAGTAAATGTGAGATCCTGTTACCAACCAGGAAAAAGGACAGACCAATGAGTGGAATAACACTTGGAGCTGGACAGCTGAAGAAGGTGGAAAGTCTCAAGTACTTGGGAAGTATAGTGGAGGAAAATGGGAGAAATGACAAAGAGATTACGGAACGTGGCAGACAGGCAGAAGCATTTCTGAGAAGCATTAGGAGCTTAGTGTGGAATAAAGATGTCCCACAAAAAAGCAAGGAAGTGTTATACAGAAGCTACTATATCCCGATACTGACCTATGCTTCAGAAACGTGGACAATGAAGAAAAGAGACATAAGCAGATTACAGGCAGGTGAAATGAAGTTCCTGCGAAGTAGGATCGGAGTAACAAGAAGCGACAGAGTGAGGAATGAAAAGGTCAGGGAAATGGTGAAAGAGGAGCCCATGCAAGGTAGGATTGAGACATCAAGACTGAGGTGGTATGGACACTTAAAGAGAATGGATGAGAAGAAGATTCCCAAGAGGATACATGAGATGCAGATGCATAAGAAACTACCAAGGGGAAGACCAAGAGATAGATGGCTGAAAGGAGTGGAGGAATGTGTCAAGAAGAGAGGCGAGGACTGGACCAGAGTGACAGCGGAGAGGTGGTGGGAAGAAAGGACTAAGTGGCGAGGCTTGTGTTCCAAACAGACCCAGCCTGGGGCTGGAAACTGTACAAGATGATGATGATGACGTGAGACGAAGGATGTCGCTAACTTGCTTACGAGATGTAGAAATTGGAAAATACATGGGTTGGTTTTTTAGTTTTGGCACTTTAGTTATAACTGGATTAATAACTCACTTAGATGGTTCCAAGTTTCACAGGCCCTCGATGTAGTCCCCACCGTTGCCTACAATGTGTTCTCAGCGATGCGGAAGTTGTTGGATCCCGTTGGCACTGCCCAATCTATTGATGGTACGAAGAGAGCGCTCGGCAGCCTGCTTAACGTCTTCAATGGTACGGAAGCGCTCCCCGCGCATTGTCATCTTCATCTTCGGGAAGAGATCATAGTCGCAGGGACTGATGTCGGGAGAATATGGGGGGTGATAGAGGACCTCCCAGCCCCAGCGATCCAACAATGCCGACACAACTCCTGCTGTGTGTGCCCTAGCATTGTCATGCAGAACGATGGGCGGTGTAACCATGTGGCGCCGTTTCCTTCTCAGAGCTCCTCGGAGATGGTCTTGCAGAAACGAACAATAGTACGCCGCATTAACGGTTTGCCCTCGGGGAACAGTATGGTGAATGATCATACCATCCCAATCATAGGCAAGAATCAACATTACCTTCACATTGGTGGGGGTTGGTCGAACTGTTTGTTTCCGTGGTGATCCGTGGTGCCGCCACTCGTTCGATTGGCGTTCGTTTTAACTGTGGCTCATAATATCTGGCCCTTGTCTCGTCAATGGTTATGATACGCCATAAGAAGGCCTCTCCTTCGCGCTCATAACGCTGCAAGTGCATACGACAAGCGTCATATCGCAGCCATTTGTGCATGTCGGTTAAGTCATGCGGTACCCATTTGGATGCAATCTTCCTCAATTTCAGTAAGTCCTTCAGGATGTGGAGGACAGGATGTGGAGGACATTTGAATGCGCCAGTCCGGTATCTTGCTCTAATTGACGAATCGTTACATTCCGATCCACCTCTATTAACGCGGACACCATCTGTACATTGTCATCACTTACTGGTGGGTGACCAGATCGAGGCATGTGCTCCACATGTTCGCGCCCATCTCGAAAGGCTGCAGCCCATCTTGCTACCATTCTGAACGGTAACGCTGCTGCACCGCACGCTTCCAGCAATCCTCGGTGACACTGTTTAGCACTGCGACCCCTAGCACACTGAATTTTTATCCACGTTCTCTGCTCCTGCTTGGAAAACATTGCGACTGTCTTTCGCGAGCGCTGGTCTCACACTACTCATCTAACAGGTGCGACTGCGCACGAGCGGTGGTGAGGACGGGCGAGGTCATGTGCTTTGAGGGAGGGGATGCAGGGCAGCAACCGTCGGTAAAAGTGGCAGCGCCCAACATTGTTGCAACTTGGCACTGAAGCATTGGTGCCAAAACTAAAAAACCAACCCATGTATTTCAGTGTTATTTCACGAATAATTTTTCGAAACTGTAATATTTTAGATATTTTCCAAATTGAGTGGCAAATTACAGAAATAATGAGTAATATTGTATAGGTTTCCTCTTCCCAGAGTTGCAGTTGTTTCTGATGGGGAAATCTCAAAACATTAGAAGAGAAATCAACATTCACTTATTGACCCACAGAGACAAATCCAAGGTGCACAGTCCTGCAAACGCCACTTGAAACACCTCATCCAACGCATTGCTTCATTACTGTAAGCTTGCATCAATATTCCATGGATTTTGCAAATTTTCAGAGCTTTACGCAGAATCTGATGTTGGCTGTCGGCTCCAGTTTCAAGTCCATCTGCATGGATACAAATGCTATTGCATAACACAGAACTGAATGAAAATAGCACATTGAGATTTTGTGACAGGCCTCTTCAAGGTTATAATAAGTCAGCACTGTGCGGGCTAGTCAATTGTGTGATCCATTTGTTCACAGCAGGTAGTCGCACCCCATAACAATGAAAAGTCATATACGAGTTCTAATGATGATGATGATGATGATGATAATTGTTATTTTAAGGGGCCTAACATCGAGGTTATCGGCCTCAAGAGTTCTAATGAATACATCTCACAGTATTGATGGCTGTAATTTATTATTTATCAAATAGTGTCAATACAGTTAAATATACCTTTCTTCTTTTACCACTTGTAAATACGTAGTTGTCTCTATTGAAGTTTCAATCCTCGCATTTTTATTTTTTATAAAAGTTACTAATTGCTTGCCTTGCTGAAAATTTCAGGATATGCCAATGAGATTATTTATCTTATTGTATGAAAAGAAATTTTTAAATCTTGGTGTCAATAGTTGTTACCCGCAATACATAAAGAAATTTAATTAGCCATGAAAATACACGGACTCTACAATATTGTATTTGTATGCAATTAGATTGGTTTTGAAAGTGCATAATTAGCAGTTTGTAATTCAAATACCTTGGAGACATAATAAAAAACAACTTAAATGAAAAAGTATCGATCCAAATAGCAAACAAGCTAGCTACAGCACAAAATTTTACCTGGGATATATACAGTATATAAAAAGAAGCCTTTCAATAAATGACAAAATAAAACATTATAACACAAGCTATAAAACCAGAAGCCACACATGCAGCAGAAGCACTCTTCCACCTGAATAAACAATCCAAGACTCAAAGATTACAGAAGATCAAAAGACGAATTGGAAGAACATGCTTCAACAAAAATACTAGAAAGATGGACAGTGGCGGTTAGTGCCCAACAAAATCTTGTACAAGGAATTGGAATCCCTTCGGTTAAGGCCAGACAGCCTTTTACTCATAGACTTTCACTGAATGGCAAAATTCTTCCCATGTGCAATTCACTGCGAATGCTGGGAATACACATTTCCAGCAATTTGAAGTGGAATGTACACGTTGAGGAATCTAGGTATATAGCATTTAGAATTCTGGGATTTGCAAGACGTAATCTTCTGGGATTCAGACGCCGTGCACTCCCGAGCGATGTATCTCTCCACGATACGGCCCATTCTTCTATATGGACTTCCTGCCTGGCATCCCACTACCAAGGAAAACATGAGGAAGTTAAGTGCAGTCCAACGTCACGCACAGCGACTCATTTACAAACAGGGTAACAAAGTTTTGACAAAACCATTAACATCCATCAATGACGTATGTAACCAAATAGATCTCACCTTTCTCCGAAAATCTCTAGCTGGCACCATTAAACTGTCCCCATTTCACTGCCTTCAGCTATCATATCGCTCAGTCCATAGAGCACAGGGTGTCACCCTCGTTCCTCCATTCGCTAGGACAACAGATTATCAATCTGGGTTCTACAATCGCTCTGGTCGACTCTGAAATTACCTGCCTCATGCAATAAAAGACCTTCCTCCAGGAAAATTTTGCCGCAAAGTGAAGGCTCTAAAGGGACTAAAACTCCATGTAAATTGAATTCATATATAGAGTAACTTTGTGTGAGTGTGGAAGTATGTGCATATATGTATGTACTTGTATCTTCACTTTTAATTATAAGGTTTTGAATATTCCCGAATGGAATATGATGTAGTTTCCATTTGAGCGGATGAATTATCAATAAATGATAAAAATGGTCCGGTTAGCTCAAACAATGCCAGCGTTTCTTTAATCCAACTGGTCTTTAATTTACTTGCATTCACGATATTGAAAATCTTCTTAGTGAGTCTGTTCTCATCCATCCTATATATGCGTCCATAGAACTGCAGACGTCTCTTCCTAAATTTATCTATAATGGTGTCTGTATTTTCATAAAGTTCCTTTGTTGGTCTCCTAACCCAAATTCCATTACGGAAAACAGCACCATGGATTTTCCTAAGAATTTTTCGTTCCTGTTTCTCAATATCATGAATTCTTGTCATTTCTCTAATGACGGTGGTTTCTGCCGCGTACAAGGCTTCAGGCAAGACAACTGTGTTATAATGGCGCAATTTTGCATTGCGAGATACTGCTCTTTTGTTATAATGATTCCATGTCAGCTTGTACGCCTTCTGCAAATTTACTATTCTATCTGCATTAGAAATTGTGTTCAATCCTGTGGGTTGGATGGCTTCTCCTAAAAATTTGAAGTGAGTGACCTGCGAGATTTTTCCATATTGCGTTCGCAAGGTGATGTTTCCTGTTGATTTGGTATCCATATACTCTGTTTTTTCATAGGAAATATCAAGTTCCGTTTTACTGGAGATTTCATGTAGTTTCTCTAGCGCTAATAAGGCTTCATCCTTGTTGTTTGTTAAGATGGCCAGATCATCTGCAAAGGCCAAGCATTTCACAGTGACTCTTTTCCCTTTCTCCTTTCCAATTTGGATACCTTTCACATGCTTTTCCCATTCTGTGACGATTTTGTCCAGTACGATGTTGAACAAGAGTGGTAATAAACCATCCCCTTGTCGAACTCCAGTATGTATTGCAAAAGAGTTAGAGATTTCTCCCATGAATTTCACCTTTGAGGTAGTTCCCAATAATGTTTCCTGGACGATGGCCCTGGTCTTCCTGTCAACTCCTAATTCTTCTAGTCTGTTAAACAAGGTTTGTCTGTCAACTGAATCGTAAGCCTTTTTGAAATCCACAAATGTGACTAATATATATATATATATATATATATATATATACATATATAGGTGACCAAAACCTAAAACCACACCAAGGAGCACCAGAAAATAACTACAAAGACTCCCCCTATTATTTTACAAATGAAATGGAAGGTGATCCAAATAAGACACAATGGCATCCACAAACGGAACTGTAGGACTATGTAGAAGGGACACGATATTTAAAGGCAAGGGATAATCAAGGCGCCTCAATTTCTCCAACATTATCTCCCGCTGCGGATTGAAGTCTTCACACTGAAACAATATGTGATGCAATGTACCTCGTGCTCTACCACATACACACCTATCATTGTCCCTGAGATGCATGTGCTCCAAAGCGACTGGTGTAAAGGCGCGCTGAAATCTTATTCGAATTATGGTAATAATATGATGCAGCGAATAATTTCCGACCCGGAACCAAGAAGTTGTAGTTACGAATGGTTTTACTGAGAAAAACTTTTTAGCTTTACATTTTGCTATCTCGTTCCATTCCTTTTGCCAATCACTGACAACTCGTTGATGAATCATCGGTACTATATCCGGATGTTGTTTGAGTCTTCAGTCTTTTGACTGGTTTGATGCAGCTCTCCATGCCTCCCTGTCCTGAGCTAATCGTTTCATCTCTACATAGCTACCACACCCTACATCCGAGGCAATCTGTTTAACATATTCTAACCTTGGTCTACCCCTACAGTTCTTTTCCTCGACCCTTCCTTCCATAACTAAGCTTGCTATTCCTGGGTGTCTTAGTATGTGTCCTACCAACCTATCTCTTCTCTTCATTAGCAGTCGCCAGAAACATCTCTCCTCTCCCACTCGTCTTAATACCTCTTTGTTTGTAACCCTATCAACCCATCTGATCTTCATCATTCTCCTGTAACACCACATTTCAAATGCTTCAATTCTCCTCTTTTCTGCTGCACCAATAGTCCAAGTTTCACTTCCATAGAGCGCCACGCTCCAGACAAAGGCTTTCAAAAATGACTTCCTAATACCTAAATCTATATTCGATGTCAGCAGATTCCTTTTTTGTAGAAATGCTTTTCTTGCCTGAGCCAACCTACTTTTTATATCCTCTTTGCTTCGTCCATCACTGGTTATTCTGCTTCCTAAGTAACAGAAATCTCCTACTTCCTTCAGCTTTTCACCTGCCAATTTGATCTCCATAGAGGTTTCTGATTTATTTCGGCTGCATTCCAGTATTTTTGTTTTACATTTATTAATTTTCATCATGAATTCTTTCCGTAAGACGGAGTCCATACCATTCAAAAACTCATTCAAATCCTCAGGCTTGTTGGCCAAGATGACGATGTCATCAGCAAATCTCAGAGTTGAAATTATTTCTCCTTGAATCTTCACTCCCACTTTAAATTTTTCTCTAATTTCCTTCATTGCTTGTTCAATGTAAAGATTGAAAAGTATGGGTGATAAGTTGCAGCCTTGCCTTACACCTTTCTGAATACCAGCTTCTCTCTCATGTCCTTCAACTCGAATGACTGCTGTCTGGTTTCTGTATAGATTGTATATCACCCTCCTATCCCTGTACTTTATTCCAATCGATTTCAAAATGTCAAACAATTTAGTCCAATCAACGTTATCAAAAGCCTTTTCTAAGTCTACAAAAGCCATGAACGTTCTCTTATCTTTCCTTATTCTACCTTCCAAAATCAGCCTAAGACTTAGTACAGCTTCCCTTGTTCCTACATTTCTCCTGAAACCAAACTGGTCTTCGCCCAACTCCGTTTCTATCTGGCTCTCAATCCTTTTGTAAATTATTCTAGACAGGATCTTTGAAGCATGAGTAATCAAGCTGATTGTACGGTAATCTTCACATCTGTCAGCTCCCACTTTCTTTGGTATAGGGATGATTACATTCTTCTTGAAATCAGGGGGTACCTCACCTGTCTCATAAATCCTACACACCAAGTGAAATAACCTGATCAGACCTTCCTCTCCTATGCAGCGTAGCAACTCAATCGGTATATCATCTATGCCTGGTGCTTTGTTCCTGCTTAAGTCTTCCAAAGCTCTATCAAATTCTGATCTCAATATTAAATCTCCTTTCGCATCCTCATCAATTTCCTCCTCCCTTTCCATTACATGATTCTCAATCTCCTTTCCCTTATACAAACTCTCTATGTAAGCTTTCCATCTCTCAACCTTTTCTTCCCTATCTGTTAGAGGCTTTCCATTTGTGTCCTTAATATTACAGCACTTGGTCTTCTTTTCCCCAAAACTATTCTTAATCCTTCGATAAGCTGTGTCTACTTTTCCTAATTTCAGACAATTTTCTATACCTGCACATTTCTCTTTCAACCATTCTTCTTTCGCTTCCTTGCACTTCTTGTTAACCTCATTTCTCAGACGTCTGTATTCTGCTTTCCCCTTTTCATCTCTTACATTCTTGTGCTTCCGCCTTTCATCCATCAATTCGAGTATATCCTGAGTGATCCACGGTTTTCTACCTATTCTCTCTTTCCTACCAATGTTTTCTTCTGCGGATTTTGTTATTTCATTCCTCAAAAGTGCCCATTCGTCTGCAATTGAAGTTTGTTTAGGGTTTTTCATTAGTCCATCCTTTATACTCTTCTTGAATCTTTCGTTTACATCCTTCTCTTGCAGTCTGTCTATTGCCCACCTTTTTGGCTTTTGACTTTTCTTCAGTTTCTTCAACTTTAATCTGCATTTCATTACAACCAGATTGTGGTCAGAGTTTATGTCAGCACCAGGATATGTTTTACAATCCAAAATCTGGTTTCGAAACCTCTGCTTGACCATAATGAAGTCGATTTGGTAACGCCCTGTATCTCCTGGTCTCATCCATGTGTATATTCTTCTATTGTGGTTATTGAATAAGGTGTTAGCTATGACCAACTCATGCTCAGTGCAGAATTCTACCAGCCTGCTTCCTCGATCATTCCTTTCACCTAATCCGAAATCTCCTACTATCTTCCCTTCTCTCCCTTTTCCAACCACAGCATTCCAATCTCCCATTACTATAACATTTTCATCACCCTTGATATACCTCAGAATTTCGTCTATTTCATCGTAGACCTTTTCAACATCCTCATCATCAGCTTGACTGGTAGGCATATAGACTTGTACCACTGTGGTGCAGGTAGGTTTAGTATTTATTTTTGCTACAATAATCCGTTCACTATATTGCTCATAATATTCCACCCGCTGTCCAAGTTTCCTACTCAATATGAGGCCAACCCCTGCTTGGCCATTGTTTGATTTAGTGCTAATGACCCTATAGTCTCCTGACCAAAAGTCCTGTTCTTCCTGCCAGCGCATTTCACTAATCCCAACCAAATCCAACCTCAACCTATCCATTTCCCTTTCTAAGTTTTCTAACCTTCCATTTCCTAGCAGACTTAGCTGTATGCCTCTCACCAAGGCGGTCCGGGTTCGATTCCCGGTCAATGCATGTGAGATTTTCGAAGTGAAATGCCATGTCCTGTGGTTCGGATTCCACGTAAAAAGGAGGTCCCGTGGCTCCTAATCACAAGATTCACGGTCACGTAAAACTACAATCTTCCTTCTTCCTTCCTAGCAGACTTCTAACATTCCACGCTCCGATCCGTAGAATGTCAGAGTTCCTCTTTGTCACTTCTGTGATGTTAACCCCCTCTCGAGTAGTCCCCACCCGGAGATCCGAACGGGGGACTAGTTTACCTCCGGATTGAAATTTTACAAGGGAGGAGGCCATCATCACATGTATTTATGCATAGAGAGGTGCATATCCTCGGGAATAGCAAACGGCTGTAGTTTCCCCTTGCTTTCAGCCGTGCAGCAGGACGCAGTGTAGCCATTATTTGCCTTATATTATCAATATCTTAACCGTCTATAAGACTAGTAAAGAATTGATTTATTCTGAAAGGCTGCTACTCCCTTTCAGAATAAGTAAAGAGCAATTCTACTAACAAAAATACTAACCTTCTACTGTACTAACAATTAAATACCAAAATTCTACTACGAAAAAATACTTAAGTTCCACCAACTAAAAATACTACCACTAAAACAGTCTGTCACCAGACACACTCACATGCAATCACAGTCTACTGAAACAATGAACTATAACTAATAAACAATGCAACTGTTACCAGACACACTCACACACCACAGTCTAATAGAACAATGACATA
The DNA here is from genome assembly GCA_946902985.2 of Meconema thalassinum. Classification (NCBI taxonomy): domain Eukaryota; kingdom Metazoa; phylum Arthropoda; class Insecta; order Orthoptera; family Tettigoniidae; genus Meconema; species Meconema thalassinum. The sequence goes on from OX336396.1 coordinate 172,489,163, forward strand.
TATCTAATAGACAAACTAACTACCTACTTACAACTAACTACATACTTACTGTACTGTTATTTGAATTGACAATATTTACAAAATGCAATTTAGATAGAAAATACTTACAGGAAGAGAGCAAAGATAATAACTGTTTCCTCACAAACCCCTCTACGAGCATGTGCCAGCCATGGCACGAAGTAATGAAAAACATTAAACTTCCTGAGTAAATAGACTCTGAATCGAAAATTTAGCAGCGAGAAACATGAGCAAGGTTTCAATTTTTCTCTAATTTTATCCACACTTTTGTTTCCCTTTTTCATAATCGATAAAACATTGCTTAATGCCTCTCTATGTCATTCACACTTCGCATGAGATTTATCATTCTGTTGCGTATATTTAGCAAAGGCACGCTTGATAAATCCAACTTACACTCTTCGCTGGGGTTGTGACTTATTTGATGATGATGATGATGATAATACCCCATGGTGAATGGTGGTGTACTAAATACGTGCTTTGGTGGTAGTCTCGAAAGTCTTCATCAATTACTGCCCAACTTCAGCATAACATCTCAAGAATCTGGACTCCATATTAATGTAATTAAGATAAAACGTATGGTTTTAAGTTGTCCAAAAAATGACCATCAGAGGTTTTCCTGTTAAGCGTGTTTGCCATTTTAAATATATAGGGAGCCTCATCACTGGTGGTTTAGATCCTGATGTTGAAATCAGAAGTCACATAGAAATAGCACGCAGTATTATATAGAAAAATGTCATCTTGCTTCAACAATGAATCTGAATGGCTAGAACTTATATCTGGTTGACACCCTTATTTGGCATAGAGTTTTGGACTTTGAAGGCTAGCACCATGAATAAACTAGAGACATTCGAAATGTAGATCCTTCGAAGAATGCTAAAAATGCCCTGGACTGACCAAGTTACGGACGGAGATGTCTTCAGAAGAGCAAATTGTGATATTGAACTTTTGCCTGCCATTAAATGTCCAAAAACTGCTTATTATCTGCTTCAACTACAGCCATCGCGTCAGGAGATGGCAGTTCAACACGCTGTGACGGGGTGCGAGGGGTCTTGCAGTACGCATGCGCGGCCCACCTATTCCAGATCTACATATATCGGCTTCCTGCATGCCAATCGTTGTTATCGCAGCACACCACGCAGCCAGAGAGAGAAGGAATGTGCTGAGTGACTTAGTGACTTAGTAACTATATTAAATAATTGAAAATTCTTCGTATATGATGGAAGAAAACTGAAAACATTCCTGTCTTCATTATGTAGATTAAAATAATTTTCTTTCTGTTTAGCAGTGTATTATATCAGATTGAAAAGTTGAAAGCAATACATCTGCACTTGAATACAATTCTTTCATGTTGTTCAGATGTAGTTTTATTTATTTATGTCTACTTGAACCTAATTGGTCTAATGTACAAATAACAACACAATAAAGTTTGAAATTCAAATATCTCAAAACATGCATTTGTGTGGTTACGTCAGTCTGACCCTAAGGTACCGAATTGTGCTAATTAGATGTATGGAGACAAAGTATAGGATAAATGGTATGTTGAAGGATTTGACAGGCTATAGGTACCACTGCTGTTAAAGAATAATAATGTTATTGATTTTATGTCCTGTCAACTACTTTTACGGTTTTCAGAGACGACGAGGTGCCAAAATTTAGTCCTGTGGGCTTTTTTCAACGTGCCGGTAAATCTATCAACGTAAGCTGACGCATTTAAGCACCTTCAAATACCACCGGACTGAGCCAAGATCGAATCTGCCAAGTTGAGCTAAGAAAGCCAGCGCTCTACTGTCTAAGATTTTCAGCCCGACCTCTGTTGAAGAAAACCGAACATAAGACCAAATATATAATAGCGGGTGACCTAATCTGCAAGCACCCTGCCTGGAACTCAAAACAAACCAACCCCAATGGCCGAAAACTACTCAATTACTGCGACTCCCATAGTACCTACCCTATAGAGCCAGTCGAACCAACCCACATACCCCACAACCGAAACCACCAACCTGACATTATGGACATCGAAGTACTCCAGGAAACGACGCAATCCATAGAAATCACTAAAATCAATGCAACGGACTCCGACCACAACCCGGTCCTCCTGGAAGTCGGGGACGCACCACAAAAACCAAACCAGAAAACAAATACCATCAACTGGAGAAAAATCGACTGGACCCCGTTTAAAGAATGTCTGAATGACTACTACAAAACAGATATTCCAATTCCGCAAACCGGACAAGAAATAGACCAAGCAGTGGACGACCTAGTGGCCACTATCAGGACAGCAGCCAAGGCATCTCGGAAATCACCGGACCAGATAACCCACACCGACCTACCAGAGAGGATCAAATTCCTCCTCAGAGTAAAAAACACTGCTCGAAAACAATGGCAAACCTCCAGGGACCCACTTTACAAAACAATATTTAACAGGCTGCGAAGAACCTGCACATGGGAGATTAAGGACCATTTGAACAAGCAGTGGGAGGAGAAACTGACCCAACTCAGCACCCAGCCAATGGAGAGTAACCAAGTCACTGAAGAAAAAGCCGATCAACACCCCAAGGCTCCAAAAGGGAGACACCACAGCCACCACGGAAGAACAAAAAACGGAACTCATTGCCGACAGCCTGGAACAGAGATTTCAACCCAACCCGGATAATAAAGCAGACGAAATCAAAAATACGCTACAATCGCTCAAAAATCAGAAGGCCCCAGGACCTGATGGGATTCTATAACAGAATCTTAAAGGAACTGCCAGATTCAGCCATCACACAATTGGAAACCATCCTTAATGCAGCACTCACTCAGGGATATTTTCCAAAGAGGTGGAAAATAGCTAAGATCATCCCAATCCCCAAGCAAAAAAAAAAACACTCAGACCCGGCCAATTACCGACCGATCAGCCTCCTGGACGGCCTAGGAAAACTCTTTGAAACGCTACTATATACGAGACTCCAAGGGACCGAAGCCATCCAGAAAGCAATTCCCAATTTGATTTGCGCTTCGAGCACTCAACGACTCAGCAGCTCATCAGAATAATACATTTAATCACCAAAACCCTCAACACCAGGAGAGCCCGCCCTATGGTCTATCTTGACATAGCAGAGGCCTTCGGCCGGGTGTGGACAGCAGGACTACTACTCAAGCTTCGCCGACTGAAAACAGACCACACCTACTGGATGCTACTAGCCAGCTACCTCCAAGACAGGACTTTCTATGTCTCCCTAAACGGAGCCGACTCTCAGCTCAAACATATTAAGGCAGGCGTCCCCCAGGACAGTATCCTTGACCCACTCCTGTACTTAATCTTCGTACACGATATTCCACGCACACCAGGCACAGAAGTAGCATTATTTGCGGATGATACAGTCATCACGACCGATTCATTCAAAGAAACAGTCGCCACAGCCAAAGTCCGGGAAGCCCTCACTGATCTCCAGGAGTGGCTAGACCTATGGAGAATCAAAGTGAACCCCCATAAAACTGTCGCCGTCATGCACACAGCCAGAAGGGACCAACGGCCAACTACCAAACTGAAACTATATAACACTGAAGTAGACTGGTCGAGAGAGGCAAAGTATCTAGGAGTCATCCTCGACGAAAAGCTCACATTTATAAGCCATATCAACAGTGTATTGCTAAAAACCAGCCAGGCCATGGGCCATATCTTTCCACACCTTTGCAGGAAATCTACACTCAGCAAAGGAAACAAACTACTCCTATATAAGATGTTGATCCGCACAGTCATGCTGTCTGGGGAACAGCGAAAGACACAGCCCTGAAAATCTACAAGTCAAACAAAATAAAGTACTCCGACTGGTCGCGGACGCCACATGGCTGGACTCGAATGAAAGTATACGGCAGTACCTGCATGTCAGATCAATCAAAGAAGAAATTGTCCATGCAAAAAGGAAATTCTACGCCAAAAAGCCTGGAACAAGAAATCCTCTAATCAGGGCCATCCACGACATCGATGAGAACGTCTTTTACAAGAAAAGAAACCCCAAGACGCTCATTCTGTGAGAGAAAAGACAAAGTACATTAAGTGCAGAAGACCCATGTACATATTACTGTAAATATCACACCTAGACATAATCTAAATTAACTTATCCTATGTAAATAACTGCAAACTACTTGTACATGCAAATATATAGTGCCTAAGATGCACAAGCCATAATTATAAATATGTGCTTACACAATAAACAACTAAACTTTTTGTGACCATTATGATGATGATGATAAGTGTTGTTTTAAGAGGCCTAACATCGAGGTTATCGGCCCCTGATGAAATGAAATGGCGTGAAATGAAAGGATGAAGATAAAAAATAGCTCACTGCTATGGATGAAACGAAAATGGTTTAGATAAAATAGACAGTGAGCCCCAACAACTATGCCTTATATAGCAGGGAAAACACTTACAAAAAGGAACTCACATTGAAACTACTCAGCAAATGGAGAGCGGTAATACGTACATAAGGGAATTTCGAACAAAAATACTCCCAAAAGGAATAGACTGAAAAATACGCACAAAATGCAGGTTAAATCCAAAATACGTACAAACTGCAACGTACAGTCGAAATACCTACAAAATGCAAGTGAATTCAAAATACTTACAAAATGCAAATGAGATTGAAAATACGCACAAAATGTAACGGAGATTCAAAATACCCACAAAATTGCAATTGAGACTTATCTACTTGAACAAAGCGGGGTAGGTTGAAAATACAAAATGCAATTGAAATTGCTTACAAAATGTATGGTAGATTCAAGCTTCTCATTAGGATGGACAATACTTACAAAATGCAATTTAGATTGAAAATAATTACAAAATGTAATTTAGATTCAAAATACCCACAAAATTGCAATTGAGACTTAACTACTTGAACAAAGCGGGGTAGTTTGATAATACAAAATGCAATTGAAATTCAAAAAACTCACAAATGCCCCGGCCCGGATATTGAAAGACTTACTCAAAAGCAATTTAGATTGTCAATCCTTACAAAATGCAATTGAGATTGAAAAACACTCACAAAATGCAATCTAGATCGAAAAGACTTACAAAATGCAACGTAGATTAAAAATACCTACGGAAAAAAAATCGCTAAAAGGGAATTTAGATACACGGGGAACAAAGTAACAAAAACAGTGCGGGAATCTGAAAGAGAAAAGGAAATATAAGGATAAGAGGATTGGAGAGGAGAGGGGAGGGGAGAGAGGAGAGGGTCCGCCCCAAGGGGAAGGGACAAAAGGGGAAAACGGACCCAGCTCAGGATTCCCTCGGGGTCGCCAACTCCCGAACTCACCAGCCGTGAGCCCCTGAGGGTGTAGCATTATCTAGGGTGCACCAGAAGTGGTTGGGCTACATACACCCTGCCTTCTTAAGGGCCTTGAGCACAAGGCAGGAGGTAAAAGGAAAAGAAAAAGAAGGCTGACCCCTCACAGAAGGAGGGTGTCAGGAAAGATGAGACAAGGGCCAATTAAGGCGGGAAAGGAAGAGACTCCCTAGGCCTCGGATACCCTAATACCGTCGGGGTCGGAAGAGAACAAGAGTTGACCAAGTGAGGTCAACAGAAAAGAAGACGGAGAGGAGCCCGGCACAAGTAAGTGGGAGCAATGCCGGACTCAGCTGGGACCCCGTGGTCGCCAACCCACGCCCACTAGAAGTAGGCCCCTGGGGGGTTTTTGTGACCATTATGCACAAGCCCCACTCAAATGACAAACTCCACCTGGAGCACCTATGAACATTTCAACCACTATGATTCTTCTACTCTTCTTACTTCACCACCTTTCTGAAAATGAAAATCCGGATACGGGAGCCCAATATTATAAACAATCCCCAGTCTGTATGCCGCATTCTTTGCCCAGAGATCTACTGTCTCGTTTCCCGCTATATGAGGATGCCCAGGAATCCACATTATGACCACATCTTGTCCTGCGAGTGTGAATGTATGGAAATACTGCACTATTTGGTAAAGATACCAATTATTTGAGTTCAAAACATGAGGTAAAGCATTAATGACACTCAACGAATCCGTGCAGATTAGCACGAGCTAGACGATGGGCATGAATATAATGACGGCCTGGCGTATAGCAAAGAGTTCAGCTGTAAAGAATGAAAGATTAGAGGGGAGGCAATAAGTGCGAAGAACCTGTAAGTCTGGAGAGTAAAAGGCCGATCCCACGCGATCAGGTCAAACCATCTTTGAACCATCAGTATAAAAAATAGTATAATTGGAATAAAAATCCCGAATATCGCAAATATGCATGAGAAATTATATCCGGATGATCCTTGAACATTTGAAATAGCAGTGGAAAGGAAGTATGCAGAATATTAGGTTGGGTACGCAAAACCCTGTAGGGTATTGTATAGTCCTCTGTGTGATCCCAAAGGGCCTGGTTTTGCAGAGTGCATATCACTGGCATACTTTGTTGCTTTATAAAGGCATGTGAACAAATGAGGCTGGTTTTCCTACAGCGGTTTGCACCAGTTCCATCGCAAATAAAACAATAATAAAGCAACATGACAGCAAAACAACATATATTTTGTAATTCATAGAGATAATAATAATAATAATATTGTATGGCCTCGGGTGCTGGGTGCAAGCTTTGTTATTTGACACCCAAAGGGTAGCTTGCATGTCGAATTTCGTTGTTCCTTTAAGCACTATGACAGTCAAGGAGGTTAGATATCTAAGCTCCTTGAACACTATAGCGCTTTCTAGTAGAGAAATGAGGAACTTTGTGTTGGCGGAAACTTCTTCTTCTTCATCTTGCAGAGTTTCCAGCCACTGGCCGGGTCTGTTTGGAACACAAGCCTCTCGAACGTCGTCTGTCTTCCCACCATTGTCCAGTCTTCTCCTCTCTTCTTCCACCCCCTTCAGCCACCTGTCTCTCGGTCTCTTTCCTTCCCACTTTCTCTCGTGTACCCTCCTGGGTATCCTCTTCTCCTCCATTCGTTTTACATGTCCATACCATCTAAGTCTAGATTTCTCTATACCATCCAGTAATGGTTCCTCCTTCATTAATTCTCTGGTCCTCTCATTTCTTATTCTGTCCATCTTTGTAGCTCCAACACTGCTTCTCAAGAACCTCATCTCACTGGCCTGTATTTTGCTCTTCTCCCTTCCTTTCATAACCCAGGTCTCCGAGGCATACGTCAGGATAGGGACATAGTAAGTCCGATATATGATCTTTTTGCTGTTCTGAGGGACATCCTTGCTCCATAACAAGCTTCTCACACTCCTCCGGAATGCTTCTGCCTGTCTCCCCCGCTCATTTATTTCTCTATCGTTTCTTCCATTATCTTGTATCAGGCTTCCCAGATACTTGAAACTCTCCACTTTCTTCAGCTGTTCCCCACCGACTGTTATTCCCGTTGTGGTGCTTTCCTTCTTCCGTGTTGTGATCATCATCTCACTCTTATTTATGCTAAATTTCATCCCATATCCTTGTATTATTCCTTCCCACACCTCCAACTGTTCCTGTACCTCCTCCTCCTTGTTTCCCCAAATCATCTGCAAACACCATTGCTTTCCTTCCCTAATTACTTGTGCCACTCGGGTCATTATGTCATCCATCACCACAATGAAAAGTAACGGTGACAGTGCACTTCCTTGTTTCTGACCGTTTCTCTGTTCCAACCAGTCCGATCTCTCTCCTCCCACTTTCACACAGCTCATGCTTCCCTTGTACATCTCCTTTATCCTCTTTATAGTCCATTTCTCTACTCCTCTATCCTCCAGGGACTTCCATACTTTGTTTCTGCATACACTGTCATATGCTTTCTCAATGTCCAGGAAGGCCATCAGTAGATCTGTACCATACTCATAGTGCTGTTCTTGTAACTGCCTTACAGCAAAAATCAAATCCACTGTGGACCTTCCTGCTTTGAAGCCATGTTGCTCTTCCCTCATCCCTCCTATCCTTGTCCCAATCCTCCTTTCCAAAACTTTCTCAAAGATCTTTGCACAATGACTCATCAGTGTTATTCCCCGATAGTTTCTGCATTCTGTTCTACTACCTTTCTTGAAGATCGGGACAATTATTCCTTTTTTCCAGTCCTCTGGGGTCTTCCTTTCCTTCCATACTGTCCTCATCACTCGGTACAACCACTGTATCCCCACCTCTCCTGCTGCTCTCACCATCTCCACACTCAACTCATCCACACCCGGTGCCTTCCCTCCTTTCATCTTGTTCACTGCATCTTCCACTTCTTTCCACGTTAAGTCCCTTTCTGTTTGCAGTTCATCTTCCTCTTCCCCGATTTCTTCCTCCTCACCATCTTTTCCATTTGGGTTCAGAAGTTCTTCAAAATATTCTTTCCACATTTTCTTCAGTTCTTCCCTATTTTCCATCTCTTGTCCCCTTTTGTTCACCATGCTAACATAATCCTTAGGATCCTTCCGCCTCTTATTTTTTACCATCCCATACAGGACCTTTTTTGTACCTTCACTATCCTCCATCCACTTTCTTCTCTCCTCGCCTCCTTTCTTTACTGGTACTCTTCCCTTGTCTCGACCGTCCTATTTTGATACCACCTCCTAAAGGCTCTATTCTTTTCCCTTACTATATCTTTTGTCTGCTCATTCCACCATGGTGTTTCCTTCCACCTCTTCTTACTACTTGTCCTCCCACATACTGCTTCTGCTGCACCTACTAGTGTCTTCTTAAATCTAACCCATTCCTTTTCCACCCCTCTTTCTTCATCTGTTGGAATTCCTTCCTTTACCATTTTGAAGTACTCGACCCTTCTTTCAGTTTCCATATCCTTATACGTCTTTTCTGGTTCTCAGTCCCTTTCTTCTCCTTACTCCCTCTCAGGTTCATTACCAGCAATCGATGGTCGCTATCCAGGTTCTCCGATGGTATAACCTTGATGTCCGTGATGTTCTTATTTAGTTCTTTCTCATACAGTATATAGTCGACCACCGACTTCCTGGTCAAGTCATCACTGTACCATGTGATTGTGTGGCTCTCTCTTTTCTTGAACCAGGAGTTCCTAATTAGCAGGTTGTTCCTTTGGCAGAAGTCCAACAGTCTCTTTCCTTCCTCATTTCTTCTGCCCCAACCCTCTGGTCCTAGAACACTCTCATAACCTTGTCTTTCTCTTCCTACATGGGCATTCAGATCCCCCATAACAATCATATTTCTTCCTACCAGCTGCTTCTGCAATTCCTCTTCAAACTTCTCCTTTTCTTCAGAGGCGCAGCCTACTTGTGGAGCATACACTTGCCCTATTTCTACGGCGGAAACTACAGAGATTAATTTTGCCATTATGAACACGGCCTACTGAATTCAAATGCAATCATTGACATGCCAACATCGTATGACATGGTGTCGCAATTTTTGCAGCCTTTTAAAAATCACTTACCATGGTCAGGAGCGAACCTGCAAGCTTGGGGTTAGTAGACCGACACGTTGACCACTCACCCACCGTGGCAAGCATTCATAGAGATTAAATTATGATATTTTATTAAGTTGTTAACAACACTTTTGTTAATGACATGTACACTATGGTAATGTACACATAGAGGAGCTTCAAAATACTGGTAATAGTGCATTGACACTTTCTTTTGAGTGCCAGAATTAATGTTTTTAGTTTAGTTTACATTCACCACTAGAATCATCTGCTCTAGATGCTGTAGTATGCAGGAATAAGGACATTTTCTTGCCTAAAGGTTATTTTGGGAACTTAATATATCAGTTTATAATCACCAATTGATAATGAGAACATACTGATATCACAGAGAAAAGAGAAACCATATTCCCTATTCTTTGAAGGACGATGATCGCCAGCTAGGGAAACCACTTTTCTAACGCTGTGCACCGAGCATTCATCGTCAGCAATGTGCGCTCGGCGTTTATCGCCATAGCCAAACCGTAGCTTACAAGGTTGAAAAGGCAGATTCCTGTATTACATACCCTTCCACAGTGTACGAAAGTTCTTTCAATGGGGAGGAATTACAATAGTCCTAGATCCCAGCGTTGTTTTATGTGGGTTCTTTTTCCTTCTTTGAAATGGCGGCCAGCTTACAGTGATATCAATTCATGAATATTTATTGACAACAACTGAGTAACAAGAGCAATAGTTTCTATTTCAAAAAATGGATTGCTAAGCTTTGCTTCTTTCAAGCAAGCACTGTGATAATAAGCAGATTTTATGTTTGAACTGGACGTTGCATAAACAGTCTCTAATTAGACAGACATATTAAATAAACAATTGAAAATGTGTTCAGAAATACTAGTGAAAAGGCAATTGAATGGTCTTGGGTGATACAACCTTATGATGAACAATAAATGGTTCACAAACAAAATGGGTGCGAGGTGTCAAGCAATTGTGCTTGTAAGTGCATGTATCATACAGGGTCATTATGTGTGTGCTAAGCCGGCTATGACTAGCACAGATCGTGGTCACGCGCACCCGGTTCAGCCGGCGCTCCGCTGACTCATATTGTTAGTTCACACGTGTTTTGTCATTCATATGGGTGTGTATTTGCAAAGCTTAGACGTTAGTGTTGCATGTTTAGTGAGTATTGTGATTACTGTGAGTGTTGGTCATGCCTAGACACCAATAATTCACTTATTCACATTGCACGAACATGTGTACATCCATAATTCGTATATGAAAAGCAGAAAATCTTGTTATGAAACAAGACGAAAATTTCGAATCAAGTTTCCAGGAAGACCTGTGCCTAATGCCAGTACAATTAGGAGGCTCGCTAAACGATTCAATGAGACAGGCTCCGTAAATAATAAAAGAGTTGACAGACATTCTTTTAACAGAAGATGTCAGGTGTGTATTACAAGAGAGGGAGGACATTTTCAGTATCGCCTATGAGCACTGTAAGTACACATTATTGAACATGTTTAAAAGTGTGAAATTGCGCGCAGACTGCCGGCCGAACCGGGAGCGCGCGGCCGCGATCTGCGTAGTCAGAGCCGGCTTAGCTTGCCGTGTTTACTGGTGCGCACATACATAATGACCCTGTATATACAGCTATTAATGAAATACAGTGCACACAAGAATTTTGATCACACCTCGCATGTAAAGCCACCACATCTGGATGACAAAGGAGCCCCTCTCGCCCTCGAAGAATGGGCGTTGATCTTCCCAGTCAAGACAGTCTGCATCTTGTAATACATAGAGGGAAAGCAGCCTGCAGTGCAAGTCTAGTAGACGCTCTGCTAAAGCCTCCGACATTTCATGGAACTGTTTATAGCTCTTGTGGAGGGAAAGCCTGTTGGGAAGCAGCAGTTTTGTTAAAAAAATAAAAGGGGGGTATGATCAACTTTAAGTATTATTGTGTACCTGGTAAACACAAGAATGACAGGGCATATTCATCACAAAATCAAGCAGCTGGGTACAATCAGTTTCTAATCAATTAACTATAATAGAATAGCTATGACTGCTCCTAAGGGAGCTATTAAGTTCAAATTTATAGATTCATAGAATTTATTTTAGACTATAGCCTCTCTTAAAGCAGCAATACTTTCAAAAGTACGAGTTGAAAATGAGACCGACTTGAACCTCAATCCCATTTCTGGTAGAGGTGCAATCTGTTTGTGCACCTGCACAGGACACGTGCAAATCTGAATCTTGTTCCTAGTAGGGATGCAATCTGTTCGTGCACCTGCCCAAGATGCATGCAAACCTGAATCCCATTCTAGTCGGGGTGTAATCTGTTTATGCTCCTGTCTAGGACAGATGCAATTCTTCAAGTCCAAATAGTGGTCTCATCTACAACTCTATGTTTCAAAATAATGCTACAGGTTTAGTGCTCTTTTCAACTGCTATGGATTTAGAGATGCAAGGTTGCCAGTTTTATTTAAAATTAAAAACTTCGACAAATTTCATATGTTTATTATTTAAATCTGGGGAAGGGATTGATTCCCCTGATCACCTCCCCCATAGTTACGCCACTGAACAGGGTCTAGGATTAGCGTAGGTGCCCAGGGATTTGTAATTAGGTACCGTCCCAGCATTTGCCACGAAGGGGAAGTGGAGGAGGAAAAGAAAAACACATTCAGTAAGGCTACTGTTAGGACCAGGATTTGAAACTTCAATCTCCAGACTTCCAGCTGCTCCTTGTATAGTTCTCTCACTTTCCTCATTAACAAGTGGCTCACTAGTTGAGTGGATATGTTTACATTCCATGTCTGCAGGCAGCCAAGGCTTTTTCAGCTCGTGGCACAAAGTTGTCAACTCACCACCATAGCCACCGAGAGCAAGCAGCGAGACTGGACAGAACTGCGTGCATCTCTGGACACTTGATATGCGAGCAGGCCGCCAGGACCAGACTCTGGACTCCACGTGGAGAGATAGAGGAAGCATTCTATTGTTCAAGAACCGTCAGTAATTGGTTAACAGCGAGCAATGGATATTGACGGCACGTGCTACACGTTGAGTCACCGCTCATAAACTAGGAAAGTGAGAGAACCAGTGCTTTTCTTCGAGGGGGGAGCAAGGGAGTACGCGTATCCCTTAAACATTTGAAAACTGATTGTTGGCGAAACAACACATTGGAACCAGGTAGGCCTATATAGAGATGGTGTAACGACTTTGAGTCAATTCAAGGAGAAATTTGTTGCCAAATTTTGGAACAGCTGCATCCAGGTTATTGAACGGGATAAATTAATGTGTGGGAGAAAAAATATTGGTACATTTGTATCTAGTCCAGCAAATATAACATCCGACTTGAAAGTTCATAGATCAGCGGGTGCCAACGCACTGTTCACAACAACTGGAGGAGATTTTGAAATATCCTCGATTTAAATCGATCTATCGAATCAGTTTCTTTTGGTCGGCAACTCAGCACTCCGTTCTTATAAGCACGCAGCCTAGTATTTGGGGGCAGGGTAGGTTGTTATTGAGGGGCAGATAACCTCGAAGTTCCGCCCCTTAAAAGAACAATAACTAACTAGGTTGTTATTTTGTGCGTGTGGTTAGTTTTGAAGGATGAAGAAAATAGCGAACTACTGTACTGCATTTAACATCCACCAAGGCATCGAAAAAGCTGAAAGTTAATGATTCGAACACAAAGAATGACCGTACTTTGTAAATTGCCGAAAATTGCAAGATCATGATGTTTTGTCAACTAGAACTGAGAGTACCCTTTAAATTCTGTTTAGAAAAAAAGCACTGGAGATCACTATAGTCGTGGTGTTTGATTTAATACTCTAGGAAGGTGAGTTGGATGACAAAAAGAAGGGAGAAGGGCCAAAGAAAAGATGGATGAAAGTATCAACTATGGGTGCACTAGAGGGACAGTGAAAGTACGTTAAAGGTTCCTTACACTATTTTGTTTCCACTGCTAGCATCCTCCCCCTGCTTCTTAAGCTGCTCATTGTAACACCAGAGGCAGTTTTTAATAAGAGCTGCAGCTCCTAGTGTGCCTGTCAGTACTGTCAGGTCGGCATGGTCCAGAGCTTCTTGAGTCAAGGTATGTAGATGTTCCAATAGCTGTGAGGCAGACGTAGATGAAAGTTCCAAGAACTCTTGAGGAGCTGATGTCGTTACTACTTCAACAGAATCATCTTCGTGAACATCATCGAGAAGTTCAGACGAATCACCCTGGTGTTCCAGCAGGCCAGATGGCTTCCGGAATGCTGCTATGTAGGCCTCTTCCCACCACAGAACCAACTTTACAGCTGCGAATGAGGCATAAAATGGGAAATCTAAAAGGCCTCCAACCACAGCTGGACATAGATTTTCTTGTAGTACTGTCTGGTGGTCTTCATAGTAGCCAAGATCTCTTTGCAGAAGGATCCGTACTCTGTCCATCATATTCCCTTCTTCCATAATCTCCATGATGGCTTTCTTTTATTTAACCGTTCAAGTTTACAAGCCAGACAATCAAACACCTTTCAGTTTAATGATCCCGACACTTTATGTACAATGTCAAATACATTCATTCATGTAGAATGTATTACTGCAACAAACCAGAAAATTATTGCTGTATTATTTAATCTACCAAAATATAAATATATTTCACAACACCTAACCTTTAACAACAACAAAAACTCTACATTTTCTGAATTACAATCCAATAAAATAATTATAAAACCGTATACAAAAAACACCGAATTATTAATTTCTGGTGGATCTACTGTATATGCGTACAATTATACATAAAAATAAACTAAAACTATTTACAATTATGTACAGTAATATACACAAAAATTACATAATTACATTGCAAATACATTTAAGATTCATATTTTAGCTCTAGCTTCCCCATCTTTTAACTAATTTATTCCACTATAGGAACAGGATAAAAAGTCAACTTTCTGCTGTACAATGTCTGGTATTTCTTTGTTCAACAATTCATGTAAGGACTTTCCATCATGTCGATAAATCCACTTTCCATCCCGAAAGTCGTAGCGCTTGGGACCACTCGTTGGTGATGATAACCAGATCTGTAGATTAGGTGTTTGCCTATTTATGACATATGTTCCAAAAGGTTCACCAAACTTCACAGTCAGAACTCCATCCTACAGAAGAAAAAGAAAGAAATCACTCAATATAATTGGGGCTGAAATGAGAAAAAGTAGAAGTATGTACAGTAGAACTACAGTTACTCAAACACCAAATATCCACATCAATTTTTGAGAAATTTCTTGTTGTGAATCTTTGCAAGACCTGACTACATGTAAATGAGTGCCTATCAGCCTCAGAGAAACTAACTTTGTTAGAAGGGTTTAAACAAAAACTTCGTTTTAGATTACAGTACAATGAAAAATGTGTCCCCAGCAAGTCAAACCCCTCGTCCATGTCGTGGGGGACAGGCAACGCTACGAAGTAAGGGATAGCATGTAAGGGTGAAGTACAGCGGGGATCTTGTGTGCCCCATGATCACTATGGTAGCTGTGAAAGTCATACAGTACATGAATCCTGAAAAGTAGCAGCTAACGGGGCTTTGGTAAAGTGCTTAATTGTAACTGAGGCGTTAAAAGAGACTTTTGGTACGGCGAAGTTGGCAGAAGACGCAACCCTTCCTCCTGGGGTTAAATAAAGAGGAAAACTGTTGCCTTGTGGTGAAGAGGGTTCTTCAAAGGCTAAGGGTAACAAACCCAACAGAAAACCCCAAGCTTGAGGGCATAGGTGGCAGCCCCTACCAGCAAGCTCGGGTGCTGTGGGCCAATAACTCGCACACCTTAAATTAATTTCTTCAAGAAACATCAACAAAGAGAAACCGGATTGATCCAAAGATGATGACATTTAGCTTGAAAAGGTTAACGAAAATTGGGTTAAGAGAGGGAGACCCAAACATACGAGACGAAGATCAGTACACATGGAAACAATGGAAGAAGACAAGACCTGGAACGAGGTGAAGAGGTTGGCTGTCAAGAGGACCAGATGGAGATGCTTTGTTGATGCCCTATGTTCCACGAGGGACAACAGGAAGTAAGTAACTATGCAAAACGTAAAGTTCTGTTCTGAAGTTTCTTTTTAATATTCTATTGTACATAATTATGATTGTGTATTTAAATTTACTTTCTTAAACATTTGTAATGTTAGAATTGGAGTTTCACGACCAGAGTGATGACAAATGGAAGCTTTCAGTCAGTGCTGGGGAGTAATGGGTTATTAGTAACTGCTAAATTTTGTAGCAATGAGGGGGTAACAACATTACTAATTAAATTAACTGTAACATCACTACTTTTAACAATTGAATGGTAACCTTAAGTCGGTCAACACAAATATATGCCTAATTAAAATGATTTGTGCGATTAAAGACATCCTTCCTTTGCACCCTTTCCAACTTCTAAAGTACAATTCATTGGATACAGCTCCTACACACCTTCAGCATATTTCAGCTGATGTTCTGTACTTCTAATTTGGCACGTCCATCTCTAGATATTGTACTTCCCAGGTAATTGAAAGCCTCCACACATTCAATTTTCTCCCTAATCTCCTTGCTAGCACCCTTAAACAACCACATAATGATGTGCAGTGACCTATATGCTTTCCATCTCCGCTGTGTGTTTTTCCTAATGAAAATTACCCACTCTCACAGTAATCCCTAAATACTCCCAACCTCCTGCCGAACATTCATATCTATTTGAAGCGTGAATATTAATGTAAACACAATTGAATTGAATTAAGTGGTTTTTAAATGTATAGTTACTCAGGTGTGTTTAACGCATGGTTTAGCTAGAGCCGGCCAAGTCACACATGTCATGGCACATGGTAGACCTCTGTTCAAGACTACAGTATAACAGTGTATAATGGTGAAGACAGGTCCCATTTTCAACAGACTGCTGACATTGCTCCACATCGGGATCTATTTCAACATGAAAGTTGTTTGCTAGTCACCACCTTATTTCTCTTCACAACAATCTTGAATTAGCTTTTCAGAACTAGTTCGTGGACAGTTTTCGAGTTTCAAACGCCAACATTTACATGAGTTTGTCAGCTGTTTTTGCAGGGCAGTTGTCCAAGTTTATTTACAGGAAAGTGTTATGTATATGAATTTGACCCAGTACCATCATCATCTTCGTATCCTTCCAGCGAGCCAGGTAGGATGTTTAAGAACGATTTGCCTCCATTTTGCTCTATCTTGGTACACTTCCTGTCTTGTTATTGTTTCCAGTTTTCTCCTCTAGTTTCCAGATTCTCCTTAATCTGATCCAGGCATCTCTTCCTGGGTCATCCTGTTGGTCTTTTCCCCTGCACATTTCTATCCAAGTATTGCTTTGGCGTGCAGGTATCCTTCATCCTCTTCACATAACCAAACCACTTGAACCGTGCAGTACTCAGCCTCTCTGCCATCGACAGACCCACTTGCATCTCTTCTCTGATGACCTCATTCCTAATGTTGTCTCTTCTAGTATTCTGCAAGGCTGACCGCAGAAACTTCATCTCACACGCTTGTAATTTGTTCAAGTCTTCCTTATTAATTGGACAGCACTCTAAGCTGTACATCATAATTGGTAGGAGGTAGGTTTTAAACTTGGTTTGTTTAGCCCTCATTGGAACTCCCAAGTCCACACTAGATTCCGCACTTGATGAAAGAACTGAGATCGCTTTCTTACTCTGTTCTGTACTTCTAATTTGGCACGTCCATCTCTAGATATTGTACTTCCCAGGTAATTGAAAGCCTCCACCTTTCAATTTTCTCTCCCTCTAGCACAAGGTTGCACCGAGTTGGTGTCCTGCTCATAATCATTGCTACGGATTTACTCTTGCTCACTGTCAGCCGCTACTCTTTAAACATGGAGTTCCATTTATCTAATCTTCTCTGTACCTCTAGTTCCGTCTCTCCCCATATATCTACATCATCAGCAAAGACTAAAGCATGGAGATCCCCATTTCCCATCTCCTTGATTTACTTCATAATTGCATCCATAAGTGTGATAAAAGTAATGGGGATAGTGCGCTACCCTGTTGCACTCTGTCCTGAACCAGTCCGATCTGCCATTACCCACAAACTTGTGCATCTGTCGTATAGCATTTGCACCTTTCTTATTAGGGATTTCGGAACCATTAGTTTTTCTTAACACTTGGCACACTAACATAGGCATTTTCCAAATCCAGAAATATGAAATTCCATTAACTGTCTTAGTGCAAATATGAGGTTCGTCGTCCCTCTACTGCTTCTGAACCCATGTTGTTCCTCTTCAAACTGTTTTTTTTAACAACGATCTTAATCCTTTCTCAATAAGTGATTCCTCTATAATTAGAACACTTTCTCCTACTGCCTTTCTTAAACAGGGGTATTATAATTCTCTTCGTCCTGTCTTCTGGTACTTTATTTTCCTTTCAAATGACTCCCAGTGTTTGATGTAACCACTGAATTCCTTGGATGCCTGCTGCCTTGATGATGTCTGCTGTCAATTCATCTGGCACAGCGGATTCGCCTCCTTCCCTATGATTCAATGCAGTTTCGGTCTCTGCCCAGGTAATGGGATGTTGTTCCACATTAGGCTCTGTCAAATCATTTCTTCTGTGTTCCTCTATTATCCCTGTGCCATTCAGTAACGTACTGAAGTAGTTCTTCATCTCTTCTCTACCGACAGCGGTGGCTACGCTTGCTAAAGCTCAGCGTTAGGCCATGGGGCCAAGCTCTCTGCTGACTCGGTCGACGCGTGGGTTCCAGCCCCACCGTCGGCTGTCCTTGAAATGGTTTCCCATTTTCAACACCAGGCAAATGCTGGGACGCTACCTTCTGACAGTTTTGGAAACACTTGGCTGCATTAATGGTCCGTATTGACAATATAATAAAATACACTGCAATTGTGAACGAATTTCCCGTCACATCAATACATTATATAACATTTAGTAAACTCACATGTTGTGGTGGTACATGTTTCGGGGCATTACTGATCCCTTCATTAGTCACTTGCTATAAAAGAAATTCTATTGTCAAACCTCCAAAAAAAAAACAACATTGAAAACAATCATTTATATTAAGAAAACGCATATGGCAAAAATAGGCTGACGAGCTCTATACCGAGCATAAAAATGAATATTAAACACTTTAAGACTTTGACCTAAACACTGTGCTTATGGTGATTAAGAACTGGTCTATTAACATTAAAAAAGTTCTTATTTAAAATTTCTTTTAACATGCACGGCTTATAATTCGAGAGTAGAATCTATGAGAGTGCTACACATGTAGAATCAGTGAAAGTGTAATAACGTACAGTAATTGAGCGCAGGCTATCTTACTGCATTTCCCTCTGTTCTGTGGAGCAGTTTTTTGGTAGCTTCGATCAGCCAAAGATCATAGTGTATTATATATAATATTGTGTACATAGCAAAATGATATAGTCAGAATAGATCAATTAGTATTTATGTCAGTTTCCCCGTCACTGTAGCTACACCTACTAATCCTTGCTCATTATCTATACTCAGGATAGAACAGAAAAACTCAGGTGGAATAAGAAAAAACACAGTTCTCTCTCAATTGCTGGGAGTGGACGGGGTTCTGTTAATTATCATTTATTCGATGAGGTTCCTTAAGAACTGACTCAGATGACCATAACTTGCCAGGATTGATTTAAGGGTATTTGTATGTTGTAGTCTATATAAGAAAACTGTAGAAACAGTAGAGTTGAAGGTTATTATTATTATCCCTTAGTGAAATATTCTTAATTACATGTTCTTTCACCATGTGTCTGGCTGCGTGGCGCAGTGGTAACGTTCTTGCCAGCTGCTCCCAAGGTTGCAGGATCGAATCCTGGTGCAGTCAGCTGAGGTTGCGCAAATGCAAGGGATCCGTGTCAGTAAATCCCCTTTGGGGCAAAATTCTAGCACCCTGCCTCTAAAAGCCGAAATAGTTAAAAGGGGCGTAAAACCAATAACATAATTACATTATCTTTCACCGTGCAGTTTAAAATTTACTGCTGAGATTAAATTTAAGTACAGTACTTTATTATCTTTCAGATATAATTATTCCACACCTTTTTCTGCAAGAAACAAGTGACTATTAATTAAATACTTATATTTATGTCTCTTGGAAAAGAATGGCTGAGGACTAACAACTCACCAGCTATCTCTAAAAATTAAGTAAGTTAATCTTTTTGTTATGGTTTCGTATCAAAACCACTGGAGTGAAAGGCATGAAAATTCGTAAGTAGAAGGCACCACTAAAATAAAACTAGGCTACAAATTATTTATGTAATGCAAAGGGGTAAGGGGGTTAACAAGAAGCCTCAAATCTGTGCAGTAAGACAATTTCACAATCTGCATTCTTCACTTGAAATCACAATGCCAGCTTGTTGATTCACTTCTAATCTGAGAATATCACAAGGTGACATGTCTTTACATGGATGTAACAACACAGTTCTAATGCACGTACAGTACCTCAATACAGTCACGAGTTATCCATCAATCATTTAACAGCGATCGTGGAGTGAGGAAATTTTATGCTGGCATGGGTCAGTGGAAAATGTTGGTCTTGAAACTGAACTCAAGCTCGGCTGCCGTTTTGAATCCGGCCAGGGCATGGATGTGTATATGTTGTCTTTAATTGCAAGTCCAATCATTCAATTTATATGATATAAACCAAGACATGTACATGTTAAAATAAATTAAATTGGTGCTGGCTGTTTGACCAAAAAGGCCAAAAGCCAACAAATATTCCTAAAAACCTTAATTTTTTAGAATTTGCATTCTGGCTGATGGTGTATATCTCTTATCAGCTGTTTAATGTTTATTTTTGTCATCCCAAGTGGTCTTCCTTTCAGTACCTAATTCTAAGCACAACAATGTACTGGGTGGAAATTGCGAAATTACACAGGTGTTGACCATTCTAGTCATAACTACGCTAACCCGTCTCCAGTCCCCCGAATGCTATTTTTGTTAGCCTTACAACGCAAACTTGTCAACGGCGGCTACGGAGAGCTAGTATACAATAACTACTGTATTTGTTTACTCACTCCATATGTAATATCAGCTGATGGTAGGTGAGGGCATGACTCAACTAATTCTTCAAAGTATTCACAGAGTGAATCTAACGTTTCATCACACACTTGGTCAAATGTTACAGAGTTCAGTGGCCTGAAACACAAAACAATTATTAAATGTTACAAGAGGAAATAATTTTATAACACTGCTTATTTATCATTGATAAGAGGAAGGTTGGTATTTGGGGAAGCATTGGCAACCAGGGTAACACTGGAGAAGACCAAATCCAGAGGGAGAAAAATTCTTAAATAGGCTACTGAAATTAGCCAAAATATCTGTAGTAAAGATGGGGAAAAGATCTGGAGATGATGTAGTAATAGACGTTTACTCCTTTGCTGTCTATAACCCGCTTGCCATTCCCCTTTTCGATCTTGCCCCCGGTTTTTGTCACGCATCAATAACCTTTATCCAGGTCTACATACGATATTGCCTACATGTCCGTTACAAAGAAATAAAGACAGTTCTTAAAGACCAAAGAAATATCAATCCCATTTCATGAATATTTAATACAGAGAAATAACAAATACACATCTGAAACATTAATATAAGAACATAACATCTGAACAAATCAAAAGTATACGAATAAATTCATGACTAAAACAACAGTGATAAAAAACTGAGACTACACAAATTTATCAAATGTTTTAACTTTGTGAAACTACATTAGAAAACTTTTACTAGTTATTTAGAAGATGATATATAACAAAAGAAAACTATTATTACTATTCAGTGGCAGACATGATAACCTACAATAATTTATTTTCATAGAAGAAAAGGAAGAAGACTTTAATAGTTATTTTGAAGAAGAGGTTTACCAAATGAAGAATATTATTACTATTCAGTGACATCTATAATTACCTATATTAAATTTTCATAGATATTTTCAAAAGATTATAATACGATTTTTCAAAGATATTTTCAAAGGATTATTTTTAATGTTTTTTCTTAATAAATTCTTAATTCGTATTGTAAGGCTATCCATTTCTTAGTTAAGTCTACTTAGGATAAGTTATATTTGTGTGCTGAAGAAGAAACCAATGAGTTTTGAAACATGTACACATACTGTAGTCTGTAAAATATAGACATTTTTTTTTTTTTTTTTTAAGTATTGATTTGGCGAATATTATAGCATAACAGTTTTTAATTATTCTATCAATACGGATTTATACAATTTCCAATTATGGCAAATATTTTTGCTAATTAATGCTTTTTTACATAATCACACTATTTCGTGTTGATATTGTAACTTTCAGTCGGTCAGCACAAAATAATTTCAATTACTGGAATATGTGAAAAAAAAATAGCCTGGATTAAATTACATGTGATTAAGATATATACAGTGGGAGCCTTCCTTGAGTCGTGTGACGGGTGGAGAGTGATTAGTCAGCGCCACTTGACAAGCATCAACCGTTACATAACAGCGACGGGAAACACCGCATGTGGTCATAGCACTGAATACATTCCCAGCTGGCAAGATACTTTAGTTCAGAGAGTTAAGACTTGTGGTGAAGTACTGTAGTCTGTCTCGTATCCCATGAACACGGTTAGGTGTTGAACAAAATATCGAATTTTCTTAGTGAAAACTTATCTTCTCAAAAAGAAATCTTCCAGTAAATGTGTTCGTATGTTTCAGCGCCGTGTGATTTTTACTTGTGGGTGAACCTCAAACAAAAGGTATACAGAAATAATTCACGTACTCGAGGCTCTCTTGAAATATATAACTGCACCGATACAAAATATCAGCGAGGATGAATTACATAATAATAATAATGTTATTGGTTTTACGTCCCTTTTAACTACACTGGCTTTTAGAGACGCCGGGGTGCCGGAATTTTGCCCCGAAGGGGATCTTTAACGTGCCAGTAAATCTACGGACACGGCTGCCTCACATTTGCGCACCCTCAAATGCCAGCTGACTGCGCCAGGATACGAACCTGCAACCTTGGGCCCAGCGAGCGAGAACGTTACCCCTGAGCCACGCAGCCAGCCAGGATGAATTACAGTGAGTGTACCAAAACTTCCTACGTTGGTGTAACTTAATGTGTGTTTAGAAAATGAAGGATAGCATTTCCAGCAACTACTCTGAAATTCAAGTACACTAAGTAAATATGACTAATCAATACGTTAGAAAGTGTAAAGGTGTTGAACTAGTTGGACACTCCATTGCTCAACATGCTGCTACACTCATCAGTGGCCCAACCGTCATGCGGCGACTGTGAGTCCCCGTTCTATAGGGAAGAAAAAAGGAAGATTGTAGTTTAACGTGACCGTTAATCTCGAGATGATAAGCCACGGGACCTCCTTTTTACGTGGAATCCGAACCACAGGACATGGTATTTCACTTTGAAAATCTCACATGCATTGACCGGGAATCGAACCCGGTAGGCCAACAGCTTGAGAAAGGCTCTCACTGTATATATTGTTATGGACTATTGGAAAAGGAGAAAACAAAGGAATGACATGTTTCGCTCGCCAAGCGAGCATCATCCCATCCAAATTTATAAGACAAATTTTAAAAACTACACCCCCGTGGTACTACAGCCCATGAAGGGCCTAGGCCTACCAAGCGACCGCTGCCCAGCCATTTGGCCGACAGATATTGGGGTGAGGCGTGGTCAGCGTATCGGGTCCCCTCAGTCGTTAATCTTGGTTTTTGTGACCTGGGCCAATGCCACCTAGAGAGAAAGCCTTGCGATACGATTTATGACGTCATAGCCTTCCGGCCGTCAGCGAGCGCGCTACCCAGCGCTGCTGCTATGAACAACCTGTGAGGAAACGCGACTGAGTGTTTATGTATCAAATTACGTTCTACAGACGCGAATAAATAAATAACGAAACCATAAATTAAACATATGGTCAGAAGTTGATGCGATCGATACATTACTCTAGCTAATAAATCGACGTTTTCGATCATAATCGATAAGTATGCATTTCGAACCTTGCGAGTGTGAACTTGACCGAAAACACTGATGTCTCAATAAATGCGATATATAGAAGAATTCATTATAAAACTTGACAAATATTCACCCCATTTTAAGGTGAGATGTCAACTACACAACGAGAAGAAAAGACACAACAAATAACCAATTAATCTGTAACAGTTAAAGCAGAAATTAATATCTACAGTATAGTCAATCATATCTGTCCAAAGGTCTAGGTTTGATTCCCATCTCTGCCGAGAAATTATTGTTGTTTTAAGGGGCGCAATTACGAGGTCATCTGCCCCTAAAAATACAATTCTGATTTGATTGTGGAATGAAATTCACTCAGCCTCATGAGTTAAAACTGAACTGAGAAGAAGTGGGTTCGATTTCTCCTTTCTCCTCCAGGTAAATGCTGGGATTGTTCCTAGCAGAAGACCATGGTCACCTCCTTTCCAAGGGCAGATGACCTCGTAGTTCCTCCCCTTAAAACTACAATACCGTACCTAACCTTCCCAATTCTAGCATCACAATACATACATACAAATTCTACCCATATCCAAGTACACATGGCTGATGACAGTGATGTCATAACCCACTTACAAAACAACAACAACAACAACTAGCCACAGAAAGTTTTCATGCATGATATGAAAACAGGTAGTAATGGCATGCCTATGAAAGAAAAGGTTACCTACTGAAATGGAACAGAGCAGCAGTCATGAGACATGAGAACATTTACAAAAGAGGAAACTTTTTGTTGTTGATGATTCATATAGGGGCATGATGATGTGGTAATAATTTAGAAACAAACACTTGATATAGAGTAATCCTACAGTAACAGTTTTCATATGGCAATATTTACAATATCAGGCATGGCATAAGCTTACCCGACAATACATAAAACATGCTAATTACCAGTGATCTTAGCACTTTGTTCTCAACAGAATACAGTGAGTCATCTGCAAAAACATGTTGTTCTCATATTTTCTATGTTACACAAACTGTGCTGTTTCATAAAAAATAATAATAACTAAAAGATGACCATACGTATCCTTCACTAGTTAAATAAATATCCATATCCAAGTACACATGGCTGATGACAGTGATGTCCTAACCCACTCACAAAAAAACAAGTAGCCACAGAAAGTTTTCATCCGTGATAAGAAAACAGGCTAGCAATGGAATGCCTATGACAGAAAAGGTTACCTACTGAAATGGAACAAAGCAGCAGTCATGACACATGAGAACATTTACCAAAGAGGAAACTTGTTGTTGATTCATAAAAGGGCATGATAATGTAATAATTTACAAGCAAACACTTGATATAGAGTAATCCTACAGTAACAGTTTTCATATGGCAATGTTTACAATATCAGGCATGGCATAAGCTTATCCGACAATACATAAAACATGCTAATTACTAGTGATCTTAGCACTTTGTTCTCAACAGAATACAGTGAGTCATCTGCAAAAACATGTTCTCATATTTTCTATGTTACACAAACTGTGCTGTTTTGTAAAAAAAAAAAAAAAAAATTAAGAGATGACCATATCTATCCTTCACTAGTTAAATAAATATAGCCTTTTCAAAAGATCCTTTCCACTTTTCAATACAAAATTGTTGTATTCCCTATTATATTGATAGCACTGAATGAAAGTAGAATGAGCAATAATATTCTCTATACCGGTAGTACATGAATTAGCCAAAATACCTCAACAAACGATGAGAAATAAATCAGGGAATGATGTTTTAATAGATGTTTCCTCCTCCGCTGTCTGTGACTCACCCAGCCATCCCAAATAGGATCACGACTTATGTAGGCAGAATTCCAGCTGTGGCCACCATTGTCCACATCAATCATCATCAAACCGGTATTGCCAACCTCGCCCTTAAGGTACTATGCTGCACCAACACCCTTCGATTTGTCAAATACAATGGTTTTTGACGCGTCCAGATCAATGGTTTTGTCAACCGTGCCCCGCTGGCTGCACTCGGCCAAAGTCGCTCCTACACCGACCATTCTAACCTTCGTTTTGTGGTATCCAATGGTTTTTGACAATGGTTACATCCTAACGTGTCCAGATCAATCGTTTTGTGTCAACCGTGCCCCGCCAGCTGCGCGCAGCCAAAGTCGCGCCTGCACACGACCATTCTAACCTTCGTTTTGTCCAATCCAATGTTTTTTGACAATGGTTACAGCATAACGCACCCAGATCAATGAGTTTTGACAATGGTTACAGCTTAATGCATCCCGATGATTTCTTTGATCAACAGTGATTATGTATCTCACATGTTGGGAACAATGTGTGCGCACCGGAGCGTGCAGCTAGAGTGAGCCGTGATGACAGTTGAACGAGATGCAAGCGCTGTAGAAACATGGCAGCCGTTTTTAAAATAGCAATAAATAAAAACACATATTTACGAACTTTAGCACATATATGAGGTTCAGTAGTGACAATTCAAATTGAAATCAACGGTAGCTATGAATGAAGATAGAACGCGCGATAAAATTCTCTACAATACATGAATTAGCCAAAATACCTTTTGAAACGATGAGAAATAAATCAAGGAGTGATGTTTTAATAGTTATTTCCTCCTCCGCTGTCTGTGACCCACCCAGCCATCCCAAATAGGATCACGACTTATATAGCCAAAATTACAGCTGTCAGCGCTATTGTTCAAATCAATCGTCATCAAAACAGTACGATGACAGTTCAGCCGCTAGTGCGCACACTTAGTTCATTACATCGTGCACCGAATTGAATCGTTTATTCACCATGGATTGTGGAAATTGCCTCATAACGAACTGTAATTTCAATCAGCGATTCTATGATCAACTTTTCCCCGCACAACTGTGGTTTTGAAAATGTTTACAGCCTAACGCACCGAGCGTTTTGTGTCAACCGTGTTCCACTAGCTGCGCGCGGCCAAGGTCGCACCTACACCCGACCATTCTAACCTTCGTTTTGTCTAATCCAATGGTTTTTGACAATAGTTACTGCCTAACGCATCCAGATCAATGGTTTTTGACAATGGTTACAGCATAACACGTCCCGATGAATGTTTTTTTTAATCAACAGTGTGTGCTGCTAGAGTATGCCTTGTTGACAGTTCAACGAGATGCAAGCTCTGTCAGAACATAGCAACCATTTATAAAAAGATCGATAAATATAAACACATATTTATGTACTTTAGCACATAACTTATATGAGGTGCAGTATTGACCAGGTTTCCTAATTTCAATGTTGATGCAAGTGTATAAGCTGCATTCTACTTTCATTTAGAATTAATATTATATTATTTACAGGGTGGATACATTTTTAGGCATTTGCACCTTCAACAGTCCTTATGCGAACAGTTCCTAAAAATACTCTCTAGCACATAGTTACATTAGATTAAAACTTTTAAAATAGGCCTACATTAACGTTCATCCAATGAAACTAGATGTAAAGAAACTTGCAAGACTTCATTCAGTCCATTGTTAAAAATCTGAACAAATAAAAATTTGTTCCAGTGAAACATTCTTCAGATTGTGTTCCATTTTATCTGTGAAATTGAAACAAAAGCCCTCTTAGAAATTGTATGTTAAAATTGCATGAAATATCCCATTTAAAGCGTACACTTACCCTCTCCATTCTAACCTTCGCTTTACAACCAACATTCTCCAAAACACTCTGCTGGTTGTAGAGCTATTTACCACTTTCTGGACTGGACGTTTAATGTGACTGTACACAGAGGTTATTAGTTGCATTTTAAACTGACATCTCCACTATAGGACAACTTCTTGCAATCAGTTCAACGTTTGGTATGCTAACACTACATGCCTCAATAATTTCAAGAAATGGTCACCTATTGAAAATGCCAATTCATTGTTCATCCTATACTTCAGTGGCGGCCGGTAATAAGGTTGCAGTGATACACAACGACCAGATTAATTCAATAAAAACAATTAATACCGTAATAATATTTTTAGTAATAAAAGCTGTACGTTTACTTTTATATGCATAGGAATTCATAATTCTGTTCTTTAATAATTCAGGAAATCTTATAGTAAGTTACTGTGAACTGTCTGAGAAAGCAAAGCGCGCCAACCGTTTAGGAGTGCTCGTTACCAGGCCCGAGCTCTGACTAGATCTCAATAGTGAAGGGTATGGCAGAGATGCTAGACCGAGTAGGTCCTATCCCAATAGTTAACTCGGCTGATCGTTGCTTCCTGATTGCAACAAGGGAGTCGAGGAGCGGACGGAGACATCTGAGATGCTCCGTCAACTGCCGATACCATGTCTTGCAGGTTTTCATGTAGCCTAACTATTTAATCCGGTGATCCAGTGGCAATGTGATGTTCTCTGAACTGCGGCATTCGTGATGAATGAGGTACATCCGATTTACCGCACAATTGAATACAGTTTTCTTTGATATCAAGCAGTCTTTTATCCCCCCCCCCTTAATGAAAAAGGACAACACCCATAACAATTATCCACCAGCCACTGCTATACTTACAGATTAGTAATTAGCCATGTAAAGATGTGGATCAAGTAACACAATATTAATTGAACCAGAAGGTCATTATCACGGTGCGCCCTGGAAATCGCGGCAAACTATGGCGTCATTTGGCTGGTCAGGTGCGGAGCGAGTGGACCTTGCAATACCCTGCTCCGCTGACTCATATCGTTAGATCACACGTGTTTTGTCATTTATATGAATGTGTATCTGCAAAGCTTAGAAGTTAGTGTTGCACGTTTAGTGAGTATTGTGATTACTGTGATTGTTGGTCATGCCTAGACACCAATTGACACAACGCGAACGTGTGTATATCCATAATTCGTATATGAAAAGCAGAAAGTCTTGTTCTTAAACAAGATTAAAATGTCGAATCAAGTTTCCAAGAAGACCTGTGCGTAATGCCAGTACAATATAGGAGGCTCGCCAAACGATTCAAGAAAACAGGCACGGTAAATAATAAACATTTTAACAGACAACGTTGTGTTCTTACAGAACGGGGACACCAAGAGCCAGCTGATGAGCCAGCTTGGTGTCCTAGGCGAAACCCCACACAAGACACGGCACAAACCTATCAGAATTGCTGAGATTGTTGTCCATTCTTTCATCAGGAGATGTCAGGTGTGTGTTACAAGAGAGGGAGGACATTTTCAGCATCGACTATGAGCACTGTACATATTATTGAACATGGTTGGTAAAAGTGTTCAAGTGTGCACCAACCACCGACTGAACATTGTACGCGTGCCCGCGATCAGCGCCAGTCAACGCCGGCTGAGCTTGCCGTGTTTACCGGGGCGCACAATGATAACGACACTGTACATACAATGAAAGAATATTGTAAAATTCCTAATTTCTACTGAACGGCCATGAACAGTTATTGGACAAGCTTCCTCCTCTTATGCTGAGCCAAAGTTTTGGGTGAAAACCTGTCGTTAACATTGTGTACAAAATTATTAATCAAGATATTACTGGCAGTGCCCAGTACAGTCTTTTCAATTAATGCCCTGGCGTGCTTTGGGCAGCTGTGCCTCATAAACAGTACAGTGGGCAGACATCTTTGTGTTACATTCACCAAAACACTCTGCTGGTTGCAGTGATGCAAAAATTCTGTCTTGTAGCTATTGAGTAGCTTACTCATAACAACAAAAGTAAATGCAGCACAGTTGACTACATCTGCATGGGGATAGCATAGTCCTCCTCGGTTAATGGCATTTATTAGGCTGGCGTGATCACTCTGGCCTGCCTCATCGCAAAGAAAGACTTTGCAATAATTGCAATCATATCGCTTTAAAAAACCATATGAGCAATAACCACTGATATAGTGTAAGAGAGGCCAATACTCATCTTGTAGGACTTCTATATCACTATCATCAGCAACACAAGCATCAAAAGCACTTATGTCACATGTCTTGTCTTCTTCAAAATACTCACTCACTGCAGCATTGAGGTCCAGGATGCTCTGAAGGCGCAATTTATTCTCCACCTCAAACACTTGCCTCAGGGAAATATTGTACTGGCTCCCTGCCAGTTGTCGATATTTTCCAAATCGAGCTTCTAGGTTACCTGTCTGTATTTTGCCTGGTAGGAAGAAGCTATGGCCTTTCTCAGAGAGACAAAATTGTGCCATTTCAATCATGCACTTGGTAGAAAGGGTGATTGCCGCATGTGTTTCCTTGCTCAGCTTTCCAGGTGAGGCAATTGTTTTCCACCTATCTAGCCATGACACGATTTCCTGGAGGCACTCGATATGAGAAGAGTTGGTCGTTATTGGTTCCTGAAGAGGATTCCTAAGGCGTTTTCCTTTCCATAGGGTCTTAACGTTCATGATGTCCCACCATCTGCAAATCAACTCAATAAACTGTGCAGTACTGTCCCAGGAGGGCAAGTTCTTCTTCGGCCCAATCTCCCTTATTGCCACAGCTAGAGGTTTATTAAAAATTTGCAGAGCTAGTGGAACATTCTGTCGTTCCAAATTGGTAGGGTACAGGGATTTCAGAGTCAAGGTAAATCCATATTTCAGGAGATTGTTCTTCTCTAACACATGCAACTCCTTCAGTGAACCAAATGATGCAATCTGTAGTCTGTCATGCTCTGTCAAATCTGGAAAATGCAACTCTTGGTGCTTTGCATTCAGCCAGTTATTTCTAATACATTTGAGAATGTGCACAGTGTCAATTGCAAAGAAAAGCTTTCTGTGTGCATCTTTGGGGTGACTATAAATGTAATTTAATTCGGGTGGATCGCTCAGGAGAGATACAGCTTTCCTATTAATAGCACTGTTGTCTGAAATCAGTGCTAGAACTTCAAATCCGACTTCTTCCAGTCCAAGAATGACTTTCTTCATCATATTGAATAATGCTTCACCTCGAATGTTCACAACGGGCATGATGTGAGCAACATCCTTGTATGAAGAAAGCAAGCTGTGGACCATAAACACATAAGCACTTGTTGCACACTCATCGCTATTTACAGCACTACCTACAACCCTTCCCTTTTTGTAGTCTAACTGGGGTTTAATGTGAACCTCATCCATCGAAAGGAGGACTAGTTGATCTTCTTCTGATAAGAGTGAAAATTTCTTTCTCATATACAAAAGAAAATTATCACTTTGCTCCTGTATAGGATTCGTCAAAAGCTTGGAACACACTAATTTCAAGGTACGGGGTGCAGGAAGAGTGACATTTCCTGAACCTCTTATAAATCTATAGCAGTGAGGAGAAATAGAATGAACCAGCGATGAGAATACAAGCAATTCCCAGGAATAGTTTTTCACTTTACGCTTTGTTAGCAAGTGAACTTGCTCTTTTAAGAAGTCTAATGTATCCTTCTTCTCAGGGAACTTACTCTCCAAGTTCTTAAATAAACTGTCCATAACAGATACAGAATCCTCAACACTTTGATGTTCATATGCATCAGGATCAGCATACACTGAATGGGCATTCCTTATAAGTTCTTCAATTTCAAGCACTGTACCTAACTGTCTTGGTAAAGACATGTTTTTACAATGTTTCACTTCTGTATTCGATACATACAAGGAGGCACTCAAACCTTCTGTTATCTTAATGCAGCAACGCAAGTGTGGACTAGGATTTTCCTTCATTAAAATAAAATATATACAAGATTCCTCTCTAATACAATTCCACTCAGGATGAAGACTCACACTGTTTAACTTCACCTTCAGTTCCTGAAAGTTTCTAAATGAAACTGCTTCCAGATTCTCCGCCAATGTCTGCATACTTTCAGCGAGAGCCTTCGATAAACTTTCATTATCAATCCTACGCCTCCTATCATCTGGATCTTCTCGGCAGACAGTTGCAGTGTCAGTTAAATACTCTGGGCAGTTGGGGAACTGAGACGGGACTGCTCCTAGGAATTTAATTCGAACATTAACTTACGATACAATCATTTTATCACCTTGCATTACATTAATTACTCTATTTATTCTAAATTTATTCAATCTCCAACCTGATTCACACACACCTCTTCCCCCACCCCAATAAGAAATGTAGCCTAATGAATTAGATTACTGCAATAGAAAAAAACCTAGATTAATCAGTGCCTGCTACAGGTTATCGGTCTCTAACCTCATGCAGTTAGCTTGCAATATAAATATGAATACTATCCATATTAACACCCACTTGAAATTGATAGCCCCATAAAACAAATAAACCTAACCTACAACATTAGCCTGTAGCACATAATTTAGGTTAGAAAATTCTGACTTCTACATCTAAATGAATTTTCGTGAACAGAAGAGCTAGCCAATGCTATAATTTAGGGGTAGGACTATTTGCTTACTAACCTTTAATCAGTCTCGGTTTATACAACGGAGCAGTAACTAGCTTTCCATTCTTTTCATCATACATACTAGTGGTCCATTGAATTTCATGTGGCTTGAAATGGATGCCACAGACCTACAAGAAAAGAGACTTGGTTACAAAGTTCCTTCCTCCCATTATACTAAACTTGTGAGAATTGGAGCATAAGTATTGATTTAACACGTACCATGGAATATTTCGTAGGAATAAAATCCTTGCGGTGAATGGCTCGTATCCATTTCGACTTTTCACCTTCATCATTAGGAAAAGAGAAAACGTTTACTTTCGGTCCATTGGCGTAATTGCCTTTACAATTTGGAACGCTGCACTTATTAGGCATAACTTTACACTGCACTGATAACCATTAAGTATAACTGGGTAGGGAATCTGAGCAAATCAGTAACTGGGACTGTAAACACGACACACAACACGCGGAAAACACACCATAACCTGCAAACTAGAATGTTATGTCTCAATGTCCACGGCCGGGCCTCTGTGACGTCACTACCTTGTCAACTTCATATCGCAAGGCTTTCTCTCTAGGTGGCGTTGCCTGGGCGCTGCCTCACTGTCAGAGAGCTCCTCAATTGTCCCCACGAGGCTGAGCGCACCCTGTTCCAGCCCTCACATCAGTTTCTAAAATCCCTGACAGAGCCGGGAATCGAACACGGGCCTCCGGGTAAGAGGCAGGCGTGCTACCCCAACACCACGGGGCCGGCTTATAAGACATGGCTCTCCAAAACACTACCAAACCTACAGTTATACCCACAGATATTCTCTGCTCTCCAAAAACAAAAACCTGTCAGAAACTTAGTAAGTGTGGTAATTATTACTAATCTCTACATAATATAGAACTTCTTCAATTAGAAGTAAATTCATGATTCATTTTTGCAGAGCATGCGAGGAAGAATTTTTCATTTCTTATCATGTTTGTAACCCTGCTGTATGAATATCGTAAATCACTGAGGGGTAAAATTTTGCGTATGTGTACAACTTCATGTCTTTTAACTTCTTACCAAATTTCATGTAAATCTGAGATGGCCCGGTAGGGAGCTGTTATGATTTGACAAGTACATTGTGTATACATTGCATATTGCTGGTTGTTATTGTTTATTAATTAATTCAAGAAAATGAATTTAGTAATGAACTTACGACTAGTTATCTATGGGATACGTACAGGCTCCATCGTATTGGACACATTATCCTATGCACCTCCAAGTTTTTGTGACATTTTTTTCCAAACCGGCAGGTTTGATCGTACCAAAGCCAACCCATACTGCTTGTTCCAGTTCAGCATTCGTTAATAATCTTGATAATACCCCACAAGAATTATTAGGTGTCATCAAGTCAGCGCTACGTGGAGGCCATGGGAGTGATACTGGAGATGTTAGGGGACTCACGTCCAATCTAGCGTCCAGTAAATTTCTCATTTAACACAAATCACGAATGATAAGAGCAAACTGTGCTGGAGCTCAGCTTTTATGAATATGATCTAGCATTCACAGACCATTAAATAAATATGGTCCAGAGAGATGCCGCAATATCATTCCTGCTCTCATCAAAGATGTAGTTGGTTGGTTCCTTAGTTTAGGGGCGGCAACAACGCGGTCATGTAGCCCCGTGTACTTTGGGTGTGTGTAGAATCTGTCTGATAACCGGTGTTAATTGTGATGACTGTATTAGTGTGTGTACCTGTTTTTTAAATTCAAGTATGGACTGCAAATTTTTGAATTTTTCAAATAGTTCCTACTTTTGCCGTCAAACGCCACTGTCAACGACTACTAGGCCTAGTTCAGAACTTGGCTACCAGACGCCACCGCAGTCGGCTCTTGGCAACGAATGTAGCAACCTAAGAGCGTTGTTTACATTCTTAACCTATACAATTTAGTTTTACACAGGTGTAATTAGTGGAAAGTTCTTTAACATGCCATAAATCTATGACAAGGGACCGCCGGCTTCGGCCGGGTTTGAACCCGCTATCTTGGGCATAGAAGCTCAGCATGCTACCAACTACGCCACGGAAGCCACCATCAAAGATGTAGTGGGTTACGTTCGATTTCAGAAATGAGGTTTTTTCTTCTACCAAAAAAATCATATTTCTCCTTCGTGTGCTGCAGTATATGGCACTTTGGGTGTATTTATTAATCTCATGTACATTTTTTCAGGATTAGGGAACCAAACATTAAAATTGGGTACAATCGTGTTGACCGACTGAAAAACATAAAATTTTGATTACTAAGGCAATACTGAGAAAGCCTTCCAACACGATAATGAATGAATCATTTGATACATCAAGCTCAGCAGCCAATTTGGAAATTAATTTTATGGGGGAGTCCTGAGCTGATGCCTTAACTACAGAAAATGACTCCTAGTGTGGTTTTTTGGGTAAAATTTCACTTGACCAGAATCAAAGTAAAAAATTCTTTACTGCAATTAGCCAAAATCCTGTAGTAATGGTAGGGAAAAACTCTGGAGATGATATAGCAATAGACGTTTACTCCTCCGCTGTCTATAACCCACCCAGCCATCCCAAATATTATCACGACTTATATAGATGAAACTAGCAGAAGTACCCACTCTTCGAACGGTCTTCGGCATTAATAACCAGACGTTATCAATATTGAACTACTGTTGCAATGGTTGGAGCTTGTTATTCTTTCATACGTTTATCAGAGCGAAGTTAGTTCTCTGGGAATATTACAGACACTGTTAATTTAAGGGCCTTAAAATGTGGTTTTCGGAGACTCTTTATAGACTCCCGAATTTTGTGTCTCACATTGAGAAGCGCAACATATGCTTTGGTCGTCCTTCAAGGATAATTGTTATGTTTCGCCTATTTTAGCATGTATTTTGAAAAGTTTTTTCCTATACCAACCCTTCTATGAGAAGTACGGTGAAGAGTTTTATAAATGATTGGTGTATTGACTCTCACGGATACCTAATTTTACGATGGTCCAAACATTCGAACACGAGCTATAAGCGTACATAAAGATACACAGAAAGTATGCCTTTCTTCGGAGGGGAAATGAAGCCGGCGGTCCCATGTCATAGATTTATGTTATGTAATAGAACCTTCCACTAACTACAATTGTGTGAAGCTAAATTTGTTGGTTAGATTTGATTAACGCTCTATTAGTTCCAATGTTTGCCACCAGATGCCAGTTGAGGTGGCATCTAGTAGCCAAGTCACAGCTAGGTGTCGTTGATGGTAGCATTTTGTAGCAAAAGTAGGAACTACTGGAAATTGATCGTCTGCAGTCCATACCTGAAATACAGATAACACATACTAATACAGCCATCACAATTAACACCAGTTATCAGACAGATTCTACACACACTCAAAGTACACCAGGCTACGTGAACGCGTTGTCGCAGCTTCTAAACTGAGGAACCAACCAACGTACAACATATCACCCAGATGTCCGAATATGGATATATCAACCACACAGTATCAAACAAAATCATCCTTACGATGAACCCGTTTGTAGAAGAAGAAAAAGTGAATGTGCTCAATCTAAATTCACCTAACATGTACTTCCTGACGTGAAAATAAAATTGAAAACCTCATAGAAGAAACGCAATACACCTCACATAAAGACTGACCCTCATCATTGTGTACAGTCCCCATCCACAGGAAGACACCTTTAACAAATTATAAAGGCTTGTGGTGCATGAATATTCAGGTTTTTTTTTTATCCTTCAATGGCCCAAATTCCTAATAGCCACAAAAAATACTATTTCAATTCAGGAATTTTTGAAAATAATGTTGCTGTTTGGGGATATAATTCTGTACGACACATCACACGTGTAAATCACGTGAAAAAATTATAGGGTACCCCTTGATCCCCTTAAGCGCATTGATGAATTTTACAGTCTAAGTTGGTTCCGTGATAACCTTATAGCCATTTGAAAACTTTCACAGAAATGTAATAAGTGGAGTGGCATTGTTTTTTACAGAAATAGATGGAAAGTTGGATGTCTTCTCTTGAGAACCTGTTGTCATTGTTGCTGGCTTGCATTTCTTCATTAGTTTATTAAATTCAATTAGTTTTCTGGGAATATCTCAGAAACTGTTGGTTTTAGAGCCTTAAAATGTAGTTTTGTTTCTGCCACCGAGGGGCTAAAAATGAGCTTTGTCTCGTCGTTGTATGCCATAATATAATAATAATAATATTAATAATGATAATAATATAATAAATACAATATAGGGATATGGATATAAAAGACCTTCCGTACCACACCCGCACGTGAAAATTGCATGAATAAATTCTAGTGTACCCCTTGAACCACTTAAGCGCATTATACGTATTGATGAATTTTACAGCTTAGTTTGGTTCCGTGATAACCTTATAGCCGTTTGCAAACGTCACAGCAATGTAATAAATGGAATTGCATTGCGTCTTACAGAAATAGATGGTCCTATGAGATTCCGTTGCCATGATTACCAGCTTGCATTCTTTCATAGATTATTAAATGAAATTAGTTTTCTGGGAATATCTCAAAAACTGTTGGTTTTAGGGCCTTAAAATGTGGTTTCCTGAGTTTTGTTTCTCACATTGAGGGGTTGAAAATAAGCTTTGTCTCGTCCTTCTAGGCCTATTTCAGCATATATTTTAAGGGGATAGGCCCCCTTTTATGAGAAGTATGGAGAAGAGTTACATCAATGATTAGTGTGGTGCCTCGGATGGATATCTGTATCAAATTTTACGTTGATGCACCCAGCCGTTCTCAAGTTATAAGGACTCAAAGTTGTCCACAGACACATGGGACATGATATGAAGTCAAATGTGTGCGCCTCAAGCAATGGCCACTGTCGTTGAACAAGCAAGAAATGAAAACCTTTATTTATGTAATATTACACATATTTCCAGTGCAGCAGTGATAATTGACAGTATTTTCAATTCCTAATGACTCCCAGGGAGATATGTGAATCATATATTTGAATATCTATGACTTTAGTCATTTTTCCAAGTTTTCCCGTATTGATTTTGATAAGTTATGAACTGTCCACTTTACAATACAAAATTATCTTTTTATATATCACTTGATGTCAATATACATTTTGAGACATGTTTCGGCTCTGTGAGCCTTCTTCAGTCAAAATCACTAAAAAATTCTCCTAACACAGTCTAATGTTTGGTCTCTCATAAAAATTTGTAAAACATTTTTACATCGTCAAGATGATTAAAACACATGAATATAAAGTGCTTAAAGAATTTAAAAAATTTAAAAATGTACACAATTTCGAAACGTGGGCCACATTCTTGTTGATCCATTTTCAAACAGGGGACCCTATTGTACGAGCATCTTGAAAAAGGATCGTGTCTAAATCTATCATGTAGAAACAGGTAATCTGAAGTAGTTTATATAGTGCTTTGCTAAATGTTTTCAACAACCGCAGTTTGGAGACCATGAATTGTCACCTCACAACTTGAAATAGATAACACACATGTGTCCGTCTTGTTGTTCTGCCTTAATTTCCAGAAACCCTCTTACAAGTGCTTGCAACAGCCTGCTGGCTAAGGGCTCATTCTCAAGCCGCTCAATGGGAATGTTTGAGTGTTTGTTTCGTCCTAATACAAATAATGACACCTTTTGACTGTAAGAACAACGTCTCATTGTGTGCCACGCCAAGCGAGGAGCTCTTGAAGTGGACAGGATTTAATAAATCATGAATCATGAAACAAAGATGGACAGGGTTTCATGAACTATATAATAAGATTTTAAAGTTTTAATGTGTATTATATTTAATTTGTTCTGGACTGTATTGTGTTTTATGAGTGACTATGTGTACATGCATGATGTTCTTTTACTTTGTTCAGTGTTTTTTATATGTAATGTTTTAACGGCATCCATTTGTGGCTGATGAAGGACCGTTTTTAAGGTTCGAAACATGTCCCACAACTAGTGCGGTGTAGCACTTATTTAATGTATTGATTGACGGAGATTGAACATTAAATCAAAAATGAGCTACATAGGTCAATTATAGATTTCGATGCATTGGTCGTTTCGAGGCTTTTTGTGTTTCCCCACCCAAAAAAACCTATTACCCAGGCTTTTCCCGTAAGCTTGCTAGAGGAGTATTTCGTGATGTCGTCGATTACGTCACGGAAGTCGCCATTTTGTTTTAGGGGAATTTTATCCGCGGCTGGGTCGCAATGTATAGTAGACCCAAACCTCCTTGGACATCAATGAAGTCATGATTATGCAACTCTAGGTATCAAAGCAGACAGTGGGCTACTATCACATTGTAATGGTGTCAGCACAGGCTGGCTTCACATAAATGTATCATAGCCAGGAAGACCAATGGAGGCCAAAGGTTGTGGGTTTGACTTCTGCATTCGCCAGAAATTTTAAATCTCTACCTTCAATCTATATGGTTCATACTCTCTGATCATCATGAGACAGGCAATTTCATTAATTTGATTTTTGGTGGATCTCGTGCTAATCTGTCACTAATAGTACTCTGTGTTATATGTGAGGCAACCTATGTGGTGAATACATTATCACTTTATCAGCCATGTAACTACAAACCAAACAAAGAATGCTGACAGGTGAGGAGATAAGCAACGTAGGTTCCCGGCTATAATAAACACCCCTGTTACTTCTTTATAATCTAAATAATAAGAAAGGATAAATTTAAAGATATGCAAATATTTAATGGCTCCCTAACTAGTGGTCAAGACTCTTTTTGCCATATTTAGCCAGCCATGGAATAGCTGACAGGAAAGAAAAGTATATTTTTAAATGTATGGTACAGTACTCACTTCTTTTAGGAGGCGCTGGAAGTGTTTTGTTTTTGTACAATGCCGACATCAACAGATAAAGTTTCTGTTGACTTGGACTCGCTTGTCTTTAGAAATTTGCGTTTTAATAACTGAAAACCGGCCATTCAAACAGAATGACTTACTCGTCTGCCAATCCATTTGTTTGAAATACATCGGAGGTGAGCGTTCAAAGCTAGCACCAATTTCATCCAACTTCTCCTTGGTAAGTACTCAACGTTTAAAAGGCCCTTTCTTAAAAAAAAAAAAAAAAAAAAAAAAACCTTCTGCTTTCTCTTATTTTTAATATTAGTCTACGAATTGTGTTATTGCTTGGAACTTGAATACCCGTAAATTTACAAGCAAACTTCCTTCGCGTTGATCCAACACTATGGCTTTTCACAGAAGAATCATACATGCACACACGATGTTCTAGTGT
This sequence comes from Meconema thalassinum, assembly GCA_946902985.2. Taxonomy (NCBI): domain Eukaryota; kingdom Metazoa; phylum Arthropoda; class Insecta; order Orthoptera; family Tettigoniidae; genus Meconema; species Meconema thalassinum. The sequence continues at coordinate 172,528,031 of OX336396.1, forward strand.
AAAACTTGTAAGTTCCATTGTATTGAGGGTGCTACCGAATCACTTGTATACAAAATACAATAACGTACCTAGTGTGAATGTGAATTGTGCAGGAGACTTTGTGAACAGTATCATGCTCTCTGGTGCCAAAAGAGACTTGTAACTCTGACAAAACTCTGTACTGACATGTATTCACATTGTGCACTTTCCTCTTATTAATAATGTACCATATTTGCATCAAGACATAACATGCGCAGCACTACTACTTAAAATTACGTTTGGCGTCCCTAAAAGCCAGAGTAGTTAAAAGGGATACGTTGTATTGATCAGGCGGAACCTTTCCCCCTCTTAGTGCATAATTGTTCAATCAATACGGAACCATGACAAATACGAATATAGTTAAAAGGGACGTAAAACCAATAGCATTATTATTAAAATTACGTTTGTCCAAAGGCTTAAACAGCAGACAGAGAGAACGCTCGACAAACAGTAGGCTACAAGCGCTGGTAAACGAGTGCTGTGTAGGCTAAACAATTTCAAGAGTTGTCCGAGCATCCAGTCTGTCCTTTAATCCATACTTAATAAGTTTTGTATGAAGTAAACTAGGAAATATAACATACATCCAGGTGTAATACTTGCCCAGTTACCGTACTGTTATTATGCCTGGAATATGGGGACAACGAAGTGTAAATTACACTACTTGTCGGCGAACCAGCGCAAACACACTGCACAGAAAGAACACATTTACTGAAAACATTTGTGAAATGTCTTGCAATTATTTTGGAATGTAGACCATCGTGAAGGGCCTGCCTTGGGTACAGACTACGGTAAATATTGCATGACATACGTCCACATATTGCACGGACAATCCCCATCATAACCATGGAACCTAGCAAATGATCATCATAACACAGCCATGTTGTTTTTTTTTTTTTTTTTTTTTTTTGTAGGTTAGGTAATGGGCATAGCACGGATGCTCTGGACCCAGTCGCAGCCCTAAAAAATACTGTTACACGTGAAAAGTATCCAATATTTGAACTATAAACTACTGGAAAATTGTGACACAGATATACAAGGACACAAATAGGTACTAATCTTCACACCAAGCGACGTATCTTAGTGACTTACTACTTGAACACAAACATGACATCGTCACACGTAAGGGTATGGAAATTAAAAAGTAAGGGAGCATTCGTGTAGGAATCTAAGGAAGGCATGAATAACAGAAGGAATAGCTAAGGAGTATGAAGGAGCACGGAAATGTGGAGAGGGAGGGGGAAACCTAAAGAACGCAAAGTATGTAGAAATGGGACTCGTTGAGTGTCAAATATAGGGCATTGAAAAATTAAATGATTAATAGTACCGATTGCCTGAGAACAGTCGCAGAGAGCCGAAGGACGAAGATTACAGCGGGCCATATATACCGGAGTCAAAGCATGATGAAAACGTAAACGGATAATCGTAATAATATGCCGTCGAGTGTAGGATCCATTATAAAACCAAGGGTGTCTAGGGATAGTAGGTTGAATTCTATAATATAACCTGGCTTTTGTGCGTGTATAATCCTGCCATTGGTGTAACCAAACATTAAGTAATTGAGATTTGAGAGTGGGGAGATAATCTGAGGCGGGGGTAGCCACATTCATCAATACAGCATGACCCAAAGCCGCATCCTTGGCCGCTTTATCGACTAATTCATTCCCCGAGAGGTTGGCATGGCCGGGTATCCAAGAAAACACTATCTGAAAGCCCGAATGATATAGGTCATACGTTAATTGTACAATATTAAATATATACCAATTATTCGTAGTTTGGACATGTTGTAAAGCCTGGAGGACACTCTGAGAATCAGATAGAATTAATGCTTTAGTGATGTTATTCCGTTTAATATATAGCAGGGCTTGTCGAATAGCAAAGGCTTCGGCCGAAAAAATAGAGAGGGTATGCGGTAATTTAAAGGAAGCAAGATAAGATAGAGAGGGGATATAAAAGGCAGCACCCGTATTCGAAGGAGAGGGAAATTTTGATCCATCTGTATAAATTGTCGTATATTGTTGATGATTCAATGCAAGATTATATACATATTTGCGGGCAATCGTAGGGGTAAGCATAGAAGACATACGAGATACATGCGAGGAATGTCTCACTACATCAGGTTGAAACATTAATACCGAGAGTGGTGCATTATAACAAATGGGTTTTCGTGTTTGAAGAATTTGTGGGCGAAAACCCGAAAGCTCTAGATAAGCCAGGAGAATAGAGGGAGGTGCATAGCGTTTGAATAAACTTTTTTGATGATATTCGGAGAGAAGTTGTAGTTTGGGAAGAATGGGTGTTGTTAATAGTGCCATTTGTCGTAGGAGATATCGTGAAGACAGATAACGTCTCCGAAGGTGAAGCGGTTGCTCTGCCGCCTCGACGAGAAGAGCTTGTGTGGGGGTGGAAGAAAGGGCCCCGAGAACAATTCTGAGGGCGGAAAATTGTAGTTTATCCAATTCATTGAGGCGTGTTTTCGGCATGACGTCATAGTAGTGACTACTGTAATCAAGGACAGATCGAATAAGATTTCTGTAAAATAACAATAATATCTGAGGATCAGCTCCCCACTTACGACGAGTTAATGACCGTAAGATATTTAATTTCTGGAACACATGAGCTTTTAAGTGAGATATTTGAGGCGTCCAGATCAACTTATCATCTATAATGAGTCCTAAATATTTTGTATGGTGTACAATAGGAATGGTACCCTGATTATAACGGATAGGCAACCGGTCACACACCCATTTATGAGTGAAGAGCAAAGCCGCATTTTTGAGCGGAACAGTATCAAGGCCATGTGAGAACAGCCATGAATGTAATATCGTGAGAGCACGTGACATGATCTGCCGACACATATTTATATCAGAATGGGAACAATATAGGAGTATATCATCAGCATATTGTATTAGGCGGACATGAGGAAGTAAAAGCCTCTCAATCTCACTAGTATAAATAAGGTATAAGATTCCACTCAAAATATCACCCTGCGGCAAACCAGAAGACGAATACCTGTAATTTAACCCAGTAGGAAAGTTGGAAAGTGTGATATGCCTTCTTCGGAGAAATGCCGAGATGATTTTAATAAAACTGATCGGAAATTGTTGTTGGTGTAGTTTTTGCAGTAAAAGGACGGTATTCACATTATCATAAGCCCCCTTTAATATCTAAAAAGACTGCTAATGTTGAGTGTTTACGGCAAAATGACAACATGACATCAAGAAGAAAAATATTCAAGGCGTCGGTAGTAGATTTCCGTTTAGCAAAGGCGTATTGAGTTTTCGGAAACAGATCATAATATTCTAAAGTCCATACTAAGCGTGTCAACAGAATACGTTGGAATGTCTTCCTAATACAGGACCCAAGATGTATACCACGATAACTTCCTGCTAAATCCGGATTTTTCCCTGGTTTTAAAATAGGAACTACTAAAAACTCATTCCAATCCTCGGGAACATTGCCGGAGGCTAAGACGGCATTAAAAACATCTATTAGAACTTGTTGTTCATTATTGGGGAGACTCTTAATGACGTGGTATGAGATATAGTCTGGTCCAGGTGTAGTAGATTTTTTTGTGATAAGGCTGATTGAAATTCGGAAACAATAACCGGATGCAGAAGACAAGAAAACATATGGTTGTGTTCCAGGGATGGAAAGATAATTTCTTGTTCTACAAATTCAGGAGTCATCGTGTGATAAAATTCTACTGACTGATCATAATTCAAACGATGCAGACTTGGACCTAAGTGGCGGCGCGATAAGGTTTTTAACACAGTCCATATTTGAGTAATGGGAGTCTGGTGATGTATATGAGAGACGTATTCTCTCCAAGCCGATCTTCTTTTATCATTAAAAGACTGCTGGCATTTTGCAACAAACTGTTTATAATGGCGATAAGTATACGGAGTATTGTACGTTCTAAAAAGTCGTAATAAATGTTTGCGTCTTTTCACCATTCTCGTACATTCCTCGTCCCACCAGGGTAGTAAGGACCTTCTCTTTCCAGAGGTGCGTGCATTGGGAATTAACGGATGATAGGTGTCAAAATAGCGAACAATGTAAGTAAGTAGCAAATTATAGGAGGAACGAATCGGGGGAGCCGTATTACAATAGTGCTGTTGGATATAGGTGAAAAATTGAGCTGAATCAAAACTTTTGAAACTCCTAGTAAAAACCGGAGTATGCAAGGTATTACTAGGACGAGGAGCCGAATCAAAGGTCATCAAGATCGGATAGTGGTCACTTTGATGTAAATCAGGGGTTGTGTGTCATATAATTCGGTGGGCCAGAGAAAGGGAAACAAACGTGAGGTCAACCGCACTGGGGGCCTGAGCAGGAGGAGAAATACGAGTGGGTGAACCATCATTTAAAATCTGGAGATGAAACTGCTGAGCAGTGGTCATGATATTCCTACCCTTGGGTGTTGTGCGGACACAACCCCAGTCGGTATGATGGCCATTAAAATCCCCACCAATAATGTGGGAGGTGAAGGAATTACAGTAGGAAAAAAAGGAATACCATTGTCGGAAATTACCTTTGACAGCCGGAGGAATATACAAATTAGTGATATTGTTTTAGATCCCTTATTTGGGGGTGGATCTAAAAGGGAGAGTTGCTGTACTAATTTATGAGTTTGTGCCTAAAGAAGGGTAGCTCCCCTTGACAGGGCAAGCTGACCAGTGTAGTGTGTTGTGGTGTGCTAGGAACTAGGGGGCGTTCCTATAAAGACTGTAAATGTGGTTTAAGGGATGTAGCCTTAGCACGCGGGTCGGTGTACTAGTCGCCCAGCCGGCTGCTTATTATATAATCACCTTGCTAGTGTCAGCGGTTCGGCACGCGCTTCACTTGAGCACGCTAGCCGCTGTGAGGAATACAAGGACGTCTGAGTTGGCGTTATTACTACGGTGTGTCACGTCCGACTGTGACGGGAGTAAGGAAGGACGTGGGGACGTGAAGAAGAGTGTAGATCAGTAATGCAAGTGTAAGAGACTGACCAAGTGTTTATTGGTCAGCAATGAGTAACTGTTAGTCCCTTTTAAGGGATCTTGTGATGTTATAATGTGAGTACAAACTGTGGGTGTTAGGTTACAAAAGTAGGATTCTGAACACTGACTGACTGACTCACCTCGGTTGACGCTGTCGTTAGCCTCCGGCTGTCTCGTCGAAGCACTGGTGATGGAGAGATCCTCGTGACCCACTTAAGGCACCTTTTATACCTTTAGCCTCTGTTCTGTCAGCGCGTTGTGGCATAGTTGAACCAGTTTGTAGTATGTCGCTGTGTGTCATAATTACGCAAGGGTTGAGCTGCTTTATGGAGTAGCCAGCTGCCCTTATAGTATTGATGGATATTGGGTAGGCTTTTAAAGGGTTGCCTTTTATGAGATTTAGACAGATGATGGGGGGGATGATCTCTAAGGGGTGCATACCCCTTGGGTATTGTACAAGCCTCTTCCTCCATTTGGTCGCGTCCTCGCGACCGGGAAGGGCACTTGGGGTTGGGATGTTGTCGTAGTAGTTTTTGAATCCCCCTCGTCTCTTCTGGTGGTGGCGTCGTAAGCGTCGTCGTATGGAACGGGTGTCGTCGTGCAGAAGTGTAGGTGTGCGGTCAGCCCGTGTTCAGAGGGGAGGGTTATGGGGTGTACATAGATATATATGTATATAAATTTTACATTGCATGGTGAAATGTGCATTAACATTGTTGAATAAAGAAAATAATTGCTATTGAGGCACAATCGCCATTGCCGTTGTCGGCATAAAAAAGAAAAAAAAACATGGTTATACATGGTTACATAGTTGTGCAGGGAGGAAAAACCCAGGGCCGAACGGATGCTTGCGTCGTCCGCCCTATCTTGGGGAAAAAGTGCTCCCTGCAATAAAGAAGATAGGAGAGAATAGAAAAAAATGGGTGTTCCAGGGTATAATTTAAAGGAAATATTCAAAAGTATTTATTTGTGTGGGAAAAACGGAACACCCTGACAAATGGGGAAGTTAGAAGAGAGAAAAATGAAAGAAAACAATTCACAGACATTGGTTACGTGTTACCTTAGCAAACGAAACAAAACAAAACAAAAATATAGACATCGTGTACACGTGAACTTGATAAACAGACAAAAATATATATAGAGTTTAATGTATCATGTTGCGATGCTGACATTTAGGAATTTCAATTGGAATAATTGCCCGTGGGCGCATGCATATGTATGTAGTTTACTCTTTAAAATTATGAACTACCATGACCTTATGTCTACTTAAGCGCGCTAAACCCTTATAATTCTAGTTTTTGTTTGGATCCTCGCGTGCACGCTACCTGTTTGTACGTACGCTTGCCGTATCACGGCTGATCCTATACGGCCACCTCTTGGCACGGTTGAGTGGTCGTACCGCTTGCAGTGTATTCTTAATACATAGTCTGTGAAGCATCCTCTGTGGGTGAATGCTTGCACACTTGGCCATGAGGGTCGCCGCCACATGCCGGTTGCGCCCTCATCGCCGTAAGCTGCGTCGCATTTTGACGCTTCAAGTGTTTTTGTTTTATGCAGATCTGCCAGCAAGCTTGATGCCCCACAGGCATCATTCCCGCTGTGCAGATTATTGACGTGTAGCTGTAAAAAAAATGTAGTGAGTGTGTAAGTGAGAATGAATGTTAAATGGAGGTTAGTATGCACAGGTATAATACTACAATAAGGGGGCATTAAATAGCATGTTGCTGCTATCTGGCAGCAAAATCATAATTACACGTGTCATATTCTAGGTGACAATGCCTGCAAAAAAAAATGGAGAGGTTAACAAAACATTGAAATTCCCTATTCCATATGCCGCTTCCTGTGGCAGCGTTGCCACAGTCTGAAGCCCCTTTTTACCTGTGAAAAGAATGGCATGGTTACTATTACTCGATATATGGCCGGGCTTACCCTATATGGTGCCGTGACGTCATTTCCTAATGTGTTGTAGTATTGGGCTTACCCTGGCAACGAATTTGGGCCGCCAGGCGCCGAAATTTTACCTCAATATATGGATTAAAAAAAAATTGTCTTAAATGTAAGACTATGCTACATTATAATAACTTATCGTGAGTTATCGGACTTACCCTGATGACGGATTTGTGGGTCATCAGGCGCCGAACGGCGTTCTCTTATACTACTTATTCTACTTATGGTATATATTAAAAAAAACTACATCTAAGCCGAGAGGGTTGCCTTAATCTATTGCCGAAAGATGCTGTGCTGAATTGCAACAGTGTTCATTAAATTTGCTTAATCCTAGGTTGCGTGTCAAATGCAACCGTCTATAACTAAATTTGGCCTAGGACGATCGCCTGGGGCAATTAAATCCCCAGATCACCACCCGCACGAGCCCCAGAAACACCGGTTGTCTCTAGGGTCGCTAGATTCCGTCCCCTTAAGTCTAGTGTCGACGTCTATTACTAGGATTAATCTATCCGCGGGCGGCTTACGGTGCCACTAAGCTAACCGTTCCGCCCGCTGTAACTTCCTTGTCGTGCTCGTTTTGCCGTTCCGATTAGTCGTAGGTGAGCCGCCCACTTGGCTCCTGTGAGGGGCGCGCAATGCCCCATCTCTTAATGCCCTCTGACTGCCCGATGCGTCGTCATTTATGTGGGCATTGGACAGTGTGGTCCAATGGCATAATATCCTCCGGGAAAAAAGCGTCCGGGGAGTCCTCTTTGCCTGTGTCGGCCGCAATATTTGTATTCATATGTCCTCCGGGAAGTGAGCGTCCGGGGAGTCCTCTTCGCCTTAATCGGCATTGCTGGGTTGGCCCACTGAACCCTTTTGAGTGCCCGCTATGCTACTCATTTAAGAACTCTGGCGACCCGTTGTCGTCCATTTACGTGGGCGCAGGACCGAATGAGCGCGTACATTCCATATATATATATTCATATTTCATTCTGCATTATTGATTACCGTCGTGGTCTTCACCTTCACCTCGCGGGGTAAGGACTTGTCGGATCTAGGATTGGTCCTGCTGAACCCTTGGATCCTGCTTCACTCCTGACGAATAGGAGTCTGACTCCCCGCCATGGAAGTCCTACTTACGTAAATTTAACTAACAGTCTAGTCATAATATGGTCGTCTCTAGGGATAGCTCCCGAGGCCGACGCGGAGTGAGCTATTTCTCCCGCCATTCTCAGAAAGTCTCCCTGCAGGTCTTGGCTTCGACGACCGTGGCTCAAAGTGGGTTTAGCATCCCTTCCTCCCAGGGGCGGTTTATGCGCACCTAGGATTCCAGAGCTTGCCCGACCAGGCCGCGAATGCTTTGACCTTACGTGGTTCGTCTATTTGGTCTAGTCGTCAGTAATTTGATGAGCCAACTGGGGTAAGGGTTGTCATTACCTACCCCAGTTCTGCCCCTAGTGTTGTGCTTTTGACCTTTGGCTAACGCCGGTATCATCAGCCAGGGTGTTTCAGATTCCCTTTTTTTTTTAAATATAGGTGTAACCTGTGTAAAAAGTGTCAAATGTAAAATACTTCCCGTGTGGTGGGCTGGTAAAACCTCTACATACGTAGACTACTTTAGGCTACCTGTGCTATATCAGCTTCTCCAGCGATAATGCTCTTTTTTAACCTTGATGGAGGTGTTAGTAGGGTCTGTGGCGTCAGGTACCCTGTTATTGTGATCTGGGGGTAGTTATCTGTAGAGTGGGTTAAAGCAGGGTAGGAGGAGGTAGCGCACTTCCGAATTCCGCGTTAGTGGCGGCCTGGGACCGGTTTTTGTGCTGGGATGCTCCTACAGTGAGTGGAACGGGGCAGGTAATTCCCGGGGTTGCAAAAAATAAAATAAAAATCCATGCCGGTCTGATATCAATATCCCCTGGTGAATGGATGGGATATACATGCATGCGTCTGGATATGAGGCGTTTGCACTCATGTATGGATAGGTGTAGGTTGAGGCATAATACTAATATATTTCCCTCTCATGCGGGATGATTTAAATTTAAAAAAAAAATGGTTAGTATTTATTACTTATGGCCTCATCTCTCAGATGGAGATGTGCATTACGCTTAGTTGTTGTTGGCCGATGCACCCCTCTCATTCAGGTGATAGCGGTGGGGCTCAAGGCGTAGCATGCCCTTTCTGTAAACACATGAAGTTTACCAACCCTTATGTATACTTTGTAGTGTAGTGTATCTGTTCTGGTTGTGTTCATGTGTCTGCGTTGTTTATGTTTGGACGTGAAAAGGTTATGGGAAGGGAGTAGAGTGGGACGCTGTTAGCATGTTCTCTTGTCATCCTCCCTTGGTCCATGTTGGTTTTCTATCCGCGCTTTGGGATAGCGAAGCTTCACGACCTACTCTGGTCCGTTATAGGGCTAAGTCCTAGTCGCCTGGAATGATTTGTTTCGGGACTAGGGTCGCAAAAAGAAGTTGTTAAGGGGAGGTCCCGTTTCCTCAAAGTCCCTATGTTCGCCCCTGATTGGTGAGCGCGTTTGTGTGTGTGTGTGTGACTACGCTCCGCTACACCACGCGGACGCCTGGTCTGCTGTAGGGCTAAGTCCTACTGTGTATATTGTGTATGGGTAGGAAGCGCCCGTGGCCTGCCAACGTCTTTACGAACGTGCTACTCTGGGCCTGCGACAAGTTTTGGTCTGTGACGTCTGCTTGTTGATAAATGCTTTCGCAGTGTTGAAAAATGTATAGTGTTATGATTGTTCTGCATTTGTTTATTCATGGTCACTGCCACTACACAATCGCGTTTTGTCATCGACAGTGTTGCAAAGTGGCTAAGTCTGCAAGTCATCAGTTTGTGTGTGTAACTTCAGGCCGGGATTTTATGTAGGTTAACCACTGTTGCGTGTTTTTCTGCACGTATGCCAGTGTGGTCATTGTGTTAAATTCCTGGCGGCCCGATGTGGTAATCCGCCCTGCTACTATTGCCGTTGTGTGGCCATTATTCCGTAAGACCGTTGTCTTACGAAATTTATATGTCTCTGTCTGGAAAGTCCATTTTCCCTGTCAAGTGTATTTCTGGAATTTTATGCCTGTCATTTGGCCGCAGGAATGTAGTATTATCTGTCTAAGCCGTTATATGGGCCAATTTTGGTGTGATTGGAAGCCCGTCTGCTTGTTTTTCCCTGGCGTGCAATTTTCTCTGGGGTTCGAACCCGTGTTCTATGTAATTCTCTGTGTTATATGTCTGCGTTGTTCATGTTCTGCGGGCATTCTGTCTGTATTTTGTTTGTGTTTCTCGTACCGAAAATACCGTTGTTTAGTTAGTTTTCGGTACGAGGTTTTTGTGTGTGGACATGGGTTCGAAGCCGGTTGTCTGTAAAGATTTGGTGGCCATTTCTGTGCCGCCTACACTATGGCAAATGGGCTGTGTGTTTTTCTATGCGCAACCCCTAGTATACCTTCCTGCGAGGAGTTTGCTTATTTTTGCCCTCTCCTCGTAGTGTAAATTTTGAAGATATAGGGTTCTTAGGTTGGCTATGAATGACTCCGTGCAGTGTGCTTTGGGAACTGTCGTCTGTAAGGCTCGCAGTTTATCACTGAGGTCTGCTTTACTGCTGAGTATGAGGGTGTCGGGTTGCAATGTCTTGCGCGCTCGCTTGTTTATTTGTTCCGATAACGCTGTGTATCCGAACATGTGTTCTTAATCAGCCTGCTTTTCTGTTAGTGCTCTTCGCATTATAAAAAGGCAAGAGGGGAATTTTGTGGTTTAACGTGACCATTTCTGGAGATCATGTGCCACGGGATTTCCGTTCTACTTGGAATCCAAACCACAGGCCATGGCATTTCACTTCGGAAATCTCATATGCATTGGCCGTCTGCAAAAGAACCTTCCATTGACTACACTTGTGTCCCCGAGTGTTGTGTTATGTATACCTATGTATAAAATATATATATAGTTTATTTGGCCATTTTTCTTTCTTGGGCTAACTGTGTGAAACAAAAAAAAAATTATTTATGCCCCGCTCTGCATTAAGAGAGCACATTGAAAGAAAATAATAGTAGGTGGCGTTAGTCTCTAAAAATTATGTCGTGAGCACTATGTTTTTGAAAAAAAATGGTGATTGGGACCTGAGTGTAGTATTTACCAATTTGGTAACGTGAGTACTACCGTAATCTGGTTACGTCTCAGGGGAATCTACCGACACTGTCTAGTACACCTTAGGAAGGCCATTGCCAGACGTAACTGATACCCTTGTATCCACGTCCCGAGCAAAGCCAGTGCACTGTGGGAGTCAAACCTGCCTATCAAAGTAATTGTAACTCACCAAAATGACAGTGTCTCATCCCGGTGTGCAATTGGGCTTTTTAGTTGGTTAAAGCACACCTCCCAAAAAAATTTTTTTTTTTTTTTTTTTGAAACTAGTTTGAGATTCTTAATTCTTGCCATGCTTACGGTTTTCGCCCGCAACAAGAGAATCTGTCAAACTGTGGAACCATAACGTAGAACGTCTAGTCATTTCTACTTAGAAAGACTCCCTTAAGCTCTATGCTGTGATTTTATGCCTAAGTTGTGTTCAAAATACCTCTTTCCGGCCTTAAGCCTGATGGGCTTTCACTTGGCTTAGTGATGGCCTAATAGAAAGATGCCATGGTTCCCAAAAAAAAACACAGAAGGATTTAAAATTACTCACTTCTAATTTGGCCATGTTGCCCTGTATATACATAAAATACGAGAAAGAAAAAAAAAATGCGCAGTTTATGTTTACTATGTAATTGTCGGTCTATTTTCTGATATCTCCCGCGTGAAAGAACTTGTGTGGCCATTTATGATGGGGGAAGTGATGTTATTTTATTTCTTTGGCCTTGGTGGAAGTCGTTATCGTCTTTCGAGCTTCAGTGCTCAGAAAGGTGAAGGGTTTTGCCCTGTTACGATATTATAGGCCTCTGAAATCCATTGAGGTGTTTCTTTGCTGTTTTCCGGCGGAATTTCTAGCAAAGTAAGCCTTGCCCTACTTCCACCGTAGCGCGTGTTTCTAGGTCTAAGTGTACCTGTATTTAAGGGCGTTATTGCGCTTGGCGCTATCTTAGCAGATTTTGCGGGAGTGTATGTATGTTTGACTGCGAGGTTTTGTGGGGTGGGTAATAATACCTTTCCTAATCCCCGTGTATTGTATGGTAATGCCTGTTTAATCTGTATGTGCGTGTACCGTGCATCCTGAGGGACTAATGCCGGTGTTCGCCTCCGTTCTGGCAAATTTGCCCTTTGAACTGGCGGTGAGGGCCGCTTAAGTGCCTGTTTTTGTCCTGCCAATGTGGTGTCGTGTAGCCTGTCCGCTTTCTGGCCCGTGGCCACGGCAGTCTCCTGCCACTGTGTTAGCCTATCTGTGTGAGTGTATGTAGGCTTTATATGTGGTAGGTCAGGCTCTACGTCGTCAGCCCATGACGAGGTTACCTCCTGTTGTCCCTCTGTCGTATTATGTGTGATTGAAGGTCCTGGCTTCAACTCCCTCTCGTTCATCCGGTCCGAGGGGATTGTTCTAGGCTCTTCCCCTCGGCTTGGCAAAATTGCCTTCCGATCCGGAGCTGGAGGACGTGTGTCTGTGTAGGATGTATTCTTTAGTATGTTGGAGCCTAACCTGGCCGTCTCCTGGACTGTGGCCACGGCGAACTCCTGCCACTGCGTGGCAGTACTTGTCGAGAGGGACATCCTCGCAAATTGTCGAGTTAGCGTATCTACGCTTATGTCCTCTCTCGGCTGGGCTGGTGGCCCTACCATGAACTCAAAAATGGCCTTGTTGGTTTGGAGTTCACGGTATTCGTCCCAAATTTGGGTGTACTGCCTATTGAGGCATATGGCCTGTTCAGCGACTTTGGTGTCCTGAGTCCCTATCCGTCTGTGTTCCGTGATGAGTGTTTCCCATTGTTGGAACATAAACTCGTGTCGACAGTGTAGTTGCCAGTGTGCTTTTATGATTTGTGTGCGGAGGGTGGGGATTTTCGCCCGAATCTTGCGATTCTTAGCACTGCGGAGTGGCCGGACAAGGGCTCTTATGATCCGCATGTACTGGGCGTGCAGGAGCTGCTGAAACCTTCTGAGGTAGTCCTGCCTAGTTTCAAAAACTCTATGCCAGGCAATTAATTCCTGGTACTCCCCAATGCTCCTTAGCACAGCTAGGCGGTATAGGGGGGCCATGTTGAATGGAGTGTATGTGAAAAAATAATAAAAAAAAATCTGTGCGTGTTTTGACAGTGTATTCTTATATTTCTCTGATTCTGTATGGGGCTGGGGGGTTGGTTTGTTAAGAATTTCCCCTGTGTAGCTAGTTTGGAGCACTCAAAAAAAAATGGTGCTTTTTGTCTGGGGAAAAAATTTTCTTACTAATTTGCTTGGCTTTTTGCGGTACGGAAGGGGTCGTTTTACCTACGAGGGCTCGTTGGTTGAGTCCCTTTTCTCTATGCGTAGGACCCCGCCTCCACCAGTGTTTTAGATCCCTTATTTGGGGGTGGATCTAAAAGGGAGAGTTGCTGTACTAATTTATGAGTTTGTGCCTAAAGAAGGGTAGCTCCCCTTGACAGGGCAAGCTGACCAGTGTAGTGTGTTGTGGTGTGCTAGGAACTAGGGGGCGTTCCTATAAAGACTGTAAATGTGGTTTAAGGGATGTAGCCTTAGCACGCGGGTCGGTGTACTAGTCGCCCAGCCGGCTGCTTATTATATAATCACCTTGCTAGTGTCAGCGGTTCGGCACGCGCTTCACTTGAGCACGCTAGCCGCTGTGAGGAATACAAGGACGTCTGAGTTGGCGTTATTACTACGGTGTGTCACGTCCGACTGTGACGGGAGTAAGGAAGGACGTGGGGACGTGAAGAAGAGTGTAGATCAGTAATGCAAGTGTAAGAGACTGACCAAGTGTTTATTGGTCAGCAATGAGTAACTGTTAGTCCCTTTTAAGGGATCTTGTGATGTTATAATGTGAGTACAAACTGTGGGTGTTAGGTTACAAAAGTAGGATTCTGAACACTGACTGACTGACTCACCTCGGTTGACGCTGTCGTTAGCCTCCGGCTGTCTCGTCGAAGCACTGGTGATGGAGAGATCCTCGTGACCCACTTAAGGCACCTTTTATGCAAGGTATTACTAGGACGAGGAGCCGAATCAAAGGTCATCAAGATCGGATAGTGGTCACTTTGATGTAAATCAGGGGTTGTGTGTCATATAATTCGGTGGGCCAGAGAAAGGGAAACAAACGTGAGGTCAACCGCACTGGGGGCCTGAGCAGGAGGAGAAATACGAGTGGGTGAACCATCATTTAAAATCTGGAGATGAAACTGCTGAGCAGTGGTCATGATATTCCTACCCTTGGGTGTTGTGCGGACACAACCCCAGTCGGTATGATGGCCATTAAAATCCCCACCAATAATGTGGGAGGTGAAGGAATTACAGTAGGAAAAAAAGGAATACCATTGTCGGAAATTACCTTTGACAGCCGGAGGAATATACAAATTAGTGATATGTAGGGAGGCAACAGTTATAGTTATCACATAGGTTCTGGGGAGAGGAAAAAGAAATGGGGTAACTTGGTACGAAAGTCTTTCATGGATTAATGTTAGGACACCACCACATTGCGGTCCATCTTGGCGCTCAATATTATATCGTGGAACGTGAAAAGATAAATTTGGGGCTAGCCATGTTTCCTGGATGAGAATGATATCAGGGGTGTACTCTTGGATTATAAGTAATAATTCATGTCTCTTGTTTTGAATGCTACGTGCATTCCATTGAATAATTTTCATGTTGAGGTAACAGAAGTACCAACAGATTGTAGTATTTTACTAGAAGACGGTCGGGTTTCAGCAGGAAAGGATAAGAGTGAAATCTTCTCATAAATATTTTTAAGTAAATGGGCCCATTGGACATTGGAACCCAATAGTTCCATCAAATGCATAACATCCTCTGTAATATCTTGAGGCACACCCTTGGCGGGAGGCATTGTAAGTGAGGGAGTGGGAGTTGGCCCCACCTGGGACGGTTGCAATGAAGCAGAAGGGGGCACATAGCCTGAGGCTTTGTCCCCATGGATAATGGACAAATATGCAGGTCGGTCATACCCCAAAGGAGAAATGACCTTAGGGGGGCTCGTGACGATCGTGGTAAACTTGCGTTTCTTCTGTACAGAATTCGGTGTAAGAGAAGCTTGCTGTGTAGGGGGGGGGGGGGGAATTGCTGCGGGACTGAAAGGGGTTGAAACGGCTGTCCTAATAGGGAATGGAGAATTTCTTGATACGTTTTATTTTCAGTGCACATCCTAGTTTTAATGTCAATTTGTTTTGCGTGGTACTCACACCTCGGTGAGCCACTCATATGATTTTCATCGCAATGTACACAGCGCACCAAAACCTGAGTACATTGAGCCGTTTCATGTCCTTGGGCGCACCGCCCACATCTTGGTGCCCGAGCTCTACAGTTTTGTCCAGTGTGCCCATATCTTTGGCATCTATTGCAAATAATAGGGCGAAAGATGAAAACCTGCACTTCTAACATCACATGAAATATAGAAACATGGGTGGGCAAAGTTTGAGTTTCAAAGACAATCTTCACCGTACCTGTAGGTAATAAGTCGACCTTCCCATCCGTGACTTTTCTTCTGTTCATGCGTTGAATTTTTACAATGGGGCAAGGCGCCTTCAAATATTGTAATATTTCATCAGTCGAGAAAGAAGTGTCAACCCCGCGGATCAAACCCACTCTATGTATATTAACTGAGGGAATGAACGCCTTTAAGCTTTTTTCCGTGAGCAGTGGGTGCTGAAGAAAGTTATTGGCATCTCGGGAGGTTCGAAAGGTGACCTGAATTCTATTCCTACCTTTGCGGTGGATTTCTTGTATCCCAACAATCTTACGTTCGTAAAAAAGTTTACCGAGACCCATCGGATGTAAATTACCTATCCTGTTGGTGGGATCAGAAGATTCCACCATGACATAATATGGTCCAGTATGGTGCTCATAATACATGCGGGGTGACTCATTCACAGTAGGTGGTATAACGGGAGCTATAGAGAGTGGTGGTGTAGGTCGTGTATCAGTCGAGGGAATCAGAGGTGTTACATTAAGGACAGGTGCCGTGAGATCAATGACTTCTGTAGTAAAAAATTCCATCCCTTCCTCGGGAGGACGCGTATCTTCACCCCCTCCACTATTATCACCCATGTTGTCGTCAGAAGAATGGTATGTGACTGACCACACAGGAAGGAAACACACACACTAAAGAAACAAAATGGTAGGACACACAAAAACTATTGGATACTCTCACCAACAAGTATTGCTACGGAGCAGGTACACGTCAACCGTCACACTCGGAAGGTCACACGAGACTCGCCATGTTGTTTATAACATATGTTACTTTTGCTGCCAACCTCCCAGTCCCACCCTTCCCAAAACTCTACGTTACATGGATTCTATTTAAAAAAAAAGCAATTGCAAATTGTGTGGAAATGCCTGTGAAAGGCACAAGATTCACAAGAATAGGAAGGTGATCTGTGAAGAATACTAGGAAGTGAAGCTTCGACCTTTTTGCGTTCCTCTATAGACGGTAGCAAGGATGATGTATAGGTGTTTGTTTGTTTGTTTGGGTTGCGTTGCTGGACACAGAAGCCTCTTCGCCCAATAACATCCGGCTGGGAATCGACAAACAGTAGCCATCGCAGTAAAATGCCGCAGCAAATTGGTCCATATGTTCAAACACCACTAATCTCTTGGACTTTGTTTGTCACATTGAGAAACTGATGTCCACATTATCCTCTTCACTGTCGGAGCTGATCTTTAGCACTGATGTCTAAAGCTATATAGTTATCGCACACGCCAAATAGGAGGAATAACGAAAACAAGATCTATACGTATATATATATGGGGGACCACAAGCCTTAAAACCACACCCAGGAGCACCAGAACAAATAACGGGAAGGATCCCCTAGGAGCCCACCTATGATTTTACAATTGAAATGGAAGGTGATCCAAATATGACATAATGGCATCCACCAATGGAACTGTAGGACTATGTACAAGTGACGCGATGTTTAAAGGCAAAGGATAATCAAGTCGCCTCAATTTCTCCAACATAATGTCTCTCTGCAGATTGAAGGTTTCACACTGAAACAATATGTGATGTAATGTACCTCGTGCCCTACCACATACACACTTATCATTGTCCCTGAGATGCATGCGCTCCAAAGCTACTGGTGTAAGAGCGTGCTGGAACCGCATTCGAATGATGGTAATAATATGACGCCGTGAATATTTTCCGACCCGGAACCAAGGCTCCGTAGGTACAGATGGTTTTATTAAGAAAAAAAATTTTGCTTTACATTTTGCTATCTCGGTCCATTCATTTTGCCAAGCACTAACGACTCGCTGATGAATAATCGGTACTATATCCGGATACGGTATCCCGATATTATAAACTGTTCCCTGACCACATGCCGCATTCTTTGCCCAGTGATCGACTGTTTCGTTTCCCGCTATATGACAATGCCCAGGAATCCACATGATAACCACGTCTTGTCCTGTGAGTGTGAATGTATGGAAATATTGCACTATTTGGTAAAGATACCAATTATTCGAGTGCAGAAAATGAGGTAAGGCAGTAATAACACTCAAAGAATCCGTGCATATTAGCACGTGATGTAAACGCTGGGCATGAATATAGTGACAAGCCTGGCGTATAGCAAAGAGTTCAGCTGTAAAGATTGTAAGATGAGGGGGGAGGCAATAAGTGCGACTGACCTGTAAGTCAGGAGAGTAAAAAGCCGACCCCACGCGATCCGGTCGAACCATTTTTGAACCATCCGTATAAAAAATCGTATAATGGGAATACAAATCCTGAATCTCTCGAAGTGCACTAGAAATGATATTCGGATGATGCTTGAACATTTGAAATAGCAATGGAAAGGAATTATGCAGAATCTTAGGTTGGGTATGCAAAACCCTGTATGGGATTGTATATGGAAGTGCTAAACGGGTTTGTAACACATCCTTCCTGAAGGGTTGTAAAATCTCATAAGCCATGACAAGTGCCGGTTTATGTGAGCGATCTAAACGATTTCGTGCGTAATATTCCGTCAGAAGTTGTAATTTAGAGATAATCGGAGACGCCACTAACGACAATTTGTAGGCTAAATATTTACCCGCTATAAATGTGCATCGCTGTGATAAGGGTAACTCACCGGCTTCCACCAACAATGCACTCGTGGGGGTGGAGGCCAAAGTCCCTAGAATTATGCGGATGGCTTTATATTGTAGTCTATCTAACATTAACAAGCGACTGTTCGCCATTAGATCGTAAAAGAAACTGCCGTAATCTAATTGTGAACGAATAATGTTCTTGTACACTGTCAATAATAAAGCGGGGTCCGCACCCCAACGACGCCTTGTCAAAGCACGAAGGACCTGTAACCGTTTTTCGATTTTAACTTCAAGATATTGTACCTGCCGTGTCCACCGGAGTTTATCGTCAATATAAATGCCTAAATATTTGATATTGCGCACAACATCTATGGTACCTTGTCGAAATAAAATAGGGGTCTGATCGTACCGCCGTTGATGCGTGAAAATTATAGCAGAGTTCTTACCCGGAGATGTTTCCAAGCCATGATTACTTAGCCATTCATGGGCTAGGGTTAATGCAAGATATAAATCTATTCGACATTGATGTAAAGTGTCACGGGAACAATAAATCATAAAATCATCCGCATATTGTATGATACGGGCATAAGACAAAATCACCGCTTCTAATTGTTGAGTATAAATGAAAAACAGAAAACCACTAAGTATGTCCCCTTGCGGCAAGCCCTGAGACGTCTGACGGTGGTCCAGCATCCCCTCGGGGGTACGTAATATGAGACGCCGATGAGTTAAAAAATTGTGAACAATACAAAGAAATGGAGAGGGGAACTGAAGCTCCTGCAGTTTCCGTTGTAAAATCATGGGATCTACGGCATCGTACGCCCCTTAATATCCAGACAAACAGCAATAGTATGATGTTTGCGTCCTTTAGCTAATAACACATCAGTTAAGAAAATCGAAATAGCATCTACAGTACTGCTACGTTTACGAAATGCGAATTGATACTTAGAGAATAAGTTGTAATATTCCATACACCATTGCAAACGTTGCAATAATACTTTTTGAAATATCTTCCTCACACAGGAGCCTAAATTGAGCCCACGATAATTCTGAGGGTCACGTGCGTCCTTCGAGATTTTTAAGATAGGCAGGACCTCAAAAATATTCCACTCAGTGGGAAACGTGCCAAAACGTAATACTTCATTATATACAGAAATAAGCATCTCCATTGCCTTGTCAGGGAGATAGGCAACCATCTGATATGTTATGGAATCTACACCAGGACTTGTCGATTTCGTACCTCGCAGGGCAGATTGAATTTCCACGTGCGTTATAGGTTGCAGTAAAACATTGAAATGATCTGAAGCTGTATAAGACGGAAACGGGCCCGTATTGATAACTGAATCTGTCGTGAGATTTATATAAAATTCTTGAAAACCCTGCCGGCTAAGGCCTGTAGGCGGCCACATATAACGAGTATTGGACAAACTTTTGATGGTAGACCATAACTTAGTTAAAGAGGTTGTAGCATTTAATGAGCTGATGTGATTCTTCCATGCGTCGCGTCTCTTTTCATTAAATACTCGTTGGATCGTGGCTGTGATGCGCTTATACAAGATATAATTGTCATGTGTACCATGTTTCCGATATTTTCGTAAACACGCCTTCCGTCTTTTTACTAGTAAGGCGCACTCTGCATCCCACCACTGTATAGTCCCAGGGCGTTGGAACCTACTATACGGAATTGGACGCTTCGGGTGATAACAATCCAAATATTGCTGAATAAGGTGATACAAAAGAGAGTATTTCTGACGTGGGAGGGGTGGAATGCGGCCCAGATTATCCTGAATGAATGTCTGAAAGAGGTCGAAATCAAAGTATTTTAAGGAACGAGTTATTTTAGTGCCCCGGTGTATCGATGGTGCTACCCCAGTGCGATCATAAAAAATTAAAATAGGGAAGTGATCGCTCTGATGCGTGTCTCCGATCGTGCTCCAATCTAATTTATGCGACAAGTCCGGGGTAGTGAGAGTTAAATCTACCACACTTTTTGGACTGCCTGGGGGTGTCAATCGCGTAGGAGAACCGTCGTTTAACACATTTAAGGAAAATGTGGAAATCGCATGAGCAATATGTCTACCTTTAGCATTAATTCGTTCACTGCCCCAGAGTCCATGGTGAGTAGTAAGTGTTTGTTAGACTCTAAATATTGCATCATCATGACCAGAAATTGCGTAATCCTGACCACGTGGTCCAGGAGCGGGGCATGTGCACTGCACGTGTTAGCGTGGGAAGGGGTTGACCTTTTGGCTTGTTTATGTGATGGTGATAAAAAGTTAATGGGTGTTGACGGCATGGGGGTTGTTTATTAGGATGGTAACTCGAAATTCAGACTCCTCTTCCACTCCTACAGGGGGGTTTCTTGGTTCGATTCCGTGTTTTGTTATTTAATTCCAGGGGGGCAGCCTGTGTATCATGGTTATTAAGTATTGATTGATTATTGAATTATATTTTGGTAATTTCCCAAGGAAGTGTAGAGAGTCTTGGGTGTCATAACTTTTGAATGAGAGTGTACGGTGAGGCACTCGACATAGCCGGATCGCTACCAGACATGTGTGTGCAGCTGTTCCGTTTTTGCTCGCGCCGTGCGGCAAGCCATGAGAGCACTCAGCTCATGTAGTGCATGGTTGTCGTTAAAGTTTTTGCTCGCGCAAGCTAAATAAGCAATCATATGTTGTAATGCTACACTCCGTTTAAGTATGACATATATTACCACGGCGTGGGAGTGGAGTTGTGTTACTCCTTCTCGCTATGTTATGTCTGTTTAATTTAAATGATGTTAACATTTTTGTGTTCTGGCTTGCTTCATGATCTCAATCTGGTTAAAGTGTTTTATATGACATGTATAACTTTGAGTGTGTGAAATGAATTTCGATCTGTTTGTTTTTAGATTCCCAGACGTCATTAGTCAAGTCTGTAATTTTTAATGCGAGAACGAGATTGGATGTCGGTTCCCAGAGCTTCATGCGAAATGTTTTAAAGAGGTTTTTTGGCGCTCTAACTTCTTAATATATATATAAGAGGAGATTGCTATGGAGCAGTAGTTAGCTATCTTTATCTGCAATATCATGAGTCTGTGCGAGGGGTTGATAGAAAAGTTAGTAAAATTGCAACACATTATGATGTTTGCGGAAAGTGCCCTGAATCAAGGGTTGCATTTCATCGTCAGTGCGACGAAAATAGAGGAGGAGGTGTGGTATAACACCTTAACACCGGGAGAAAAGGAGCTTTTAAGCGCCGAAATATTCGAGCTGATGAGGGATCAACACCACTGCCGTGAAATTATTTTCAACGGCATGACATTTCACATTGTCAATATTATTATTGACAAGTTGAGATCCATCGGCTCGATGAATTTCAACGTGTTTGAACCTACATTGGCGGAAGAGCTAATGGCCGTGTTTGAACGGCCATTAGAGGAACAGCATATGGAAGAGCATATGGAAGAAGTGCAAGAAGCAGAAGAAGAAGAAGACCATCGAATGGAAGAAGAAGAAGAAGAACATCGAGCGGAAGGAGAAGAAGAAGACCGACAAGAAGAAGAAGAAGAAGAAGAAGAAGAAGATGATGATGATGATGATGATGATGATGATGATGATGATGATGATGTTGTTCAAATCTTAAATTAAATTCAATGGACAGTGGACAGTGGATTAATATTGTGCAGTGTAAATTTTATTTTTTAAATATATTTATTTGATCATTTGTGGTTTACATTAATTATATAATATGAAATAGTGAAAAATGATATGATCTTCGTTCTTAAAGTGGTAAGTAGTTCCTTTTCCAACAAGCTGCAGAGAGAATTGAAGATGCTGTGTTGTTTGCAGAGTGGAATATGCTGGTCTTGTGCACGGGGTAAGTTCAATCATTCTTTTCTTTCTTGCGTGTGTTGGTTTTAGTGAGCTGAAAAATATATATATAGAGACACATTAATAATAATAATAATAATAATAATAATAATAATAATAATAATAATAATAATAATAATAATAATAATAATAATAATAATAATAATATCTTTGTGAGGAATAAAAAATAAAAATAAAAAAACTTACACTGTTCTAATTATAAGATATTTTTGTTGGGGATCCAAGAGTTGTGAGTTGAATCGAATCCAAGCCAAGATACGAAGGCTCGGGTTCCTTTTCTACGTAGTACTTTGTTGACTAAGTAAATATTAGGATGTTTTGTTCGTTGTAACTCTGCTTCGTAGAACGCACCAAATATTGGGGTATTTTTATTATCTTTTAAAAGATATGTTCGTGGATTAGTATTTTGAACTTTATAAATTGTAAATAATTCTGTTGTCCAATTACCTTCGTACCCTTTACTGAAGTGTTTCTTGATTTTTGATATCCTTACAATGTCGCCGATTTTATATTTTGGTTTTCTTAAAGTTTCATTATATTGTGTTGGCAAGCGGGGTGGATTGTTTCTTTTCACATCATTAGGTTTCATGCCAATGCTGCGATGTATTTTGTGATTATACTTTACTAGTAACTCAGGCAAAATATGTACCCATCGGTAAGAACCTCGTGTTGTGAATTCTTTCCACATCGATTCCTTAAGAGTTCGATTAAATCTTTCTATCACACTCGCTTTAATGGAGCTGCCAGTGGAATAATGCTTTAGATTTTGTTTCTGAGACCATGTTTTGAATTCACTGTTATAAAATTCCGTTCCTCGATCGGTGTGAAAATAATTGGGCAATCTTTTACTTTGAGAATAAACAAATTTTAAGCTGTTCACAATCTCACTTCCTTTTTTGGTTTTAAGAGGAATTGCCCATGCATATTTCGAGTAAACGTCAATAATGGTTAATAAATATTTAAATCCATTATTCCATTTTGCAAGTTTGGACATGTCCACAATGTCAGCTTCATGGAGGTCATCGATTCCTTTGCTAATAACACGTCGTCTTTTAAACTTTTTTCTAAGCGGTGCGTGAAGTTCTTTTGCAATTTCTCGTCTGATTTCGTTCATAGTTATTTTCCAAACAATGTTTTATAACATACTGTGCATTGTTTTACAAACGTTGGAATTTTTATTCAATATATCCAGCATTTCTTAGTTCTTCTTCTATTGCAAAGATTTCGCTGTCTACTCCTGTGTGACCTGCAGCTTTCGATGCAATTAATGTTTTAAGTCTTGATACCAATTTGTTTGGTTCATTCCAGTGAACGAATTCAATATTGTTTCCGCCTTCAAATTTCCAAATGGCTTGTGGCGCGATGTGTTTTTTTTGACCATATCCAGTATGCATTGTAGTATTTGCTTCTTCATTTTCATCTGCTGTTTTTATAATTCTATCTATGTCTTCAGTGAGAAGGGGTTCAATTATATTTTTATACTTATAAGATTGCGTTCCTCTCGGAGCTGCATTGCTTGTATAATTTCTTTTGTGCACGTTTGAAACATTTAATAATTTCAAATATGAACTTAAATCACTCCTATCTATTAGAGTGGGGTCTGGTACTTTCCTTTGAATCAATTCAAGTAGACCTTCTGTAATAGGAAATTTTTCACCGCCAACTTTTATCCACTTTTTATCGAAGAAAACTCGTTCGCGTCCCAAGTATTGTTTATCATTTCTTATCGTTATACCAAATGTTCTATCCACGTTTTGTTTAATGAACGGATCAAAGTAGCGGTTAAGTAGTGAAATTATTTTGATGCTATCTCCATCTTCTTCGTCTGAAGTAGCAGTGGATTCAGAATCGATATATTTTCCTTTTCTTTTTCGATTTTCTTTATTTTGAGTCGACGTATTAGCAATAGCTACAAGTTGATTTAATGAACTTGTTACTGGTTTAAAGTTAGTCTCTATATCTAATTCTTTTCGTCTAACATCATCTTGAAGTGAAAGATACTTGTCTTTAACATCTTTTTTTAAGCGAGAAAGTTTATCCTTTACTCGACTTTCAGCTTTAATCTTTGACCTCTTCTCCATGACTAAACAGAAATTGTGGTTGTTTTACTTATTTATAGTATATTCAAAATCGATTTGAAGAGGAAGATCATCAGTTTTATGTTTTTTCGGGTCTCTAAGTCGAAACTGAATTTCATCTTGCTCTTCAACGACAATATCACTGCCATCCAGTTCAATCTCTTGACGTATATTTAAAATTGCATACACAATTGGAGATCTTGGTGAAACAAAAATTGGTTTTAATACACCTTTGTAGGGAAGTTGGTACTGTATGTTATGATTATGAAGCGTGTATACTGGTGAATGGATTGATGGTGTGTTGGAGAATTTCAGAATAAATTTCGATAAGTTCTTTTTCTTTACTTCATCTTTTAATATACCATATTCTTCTTTGGATGCAGTAAAACTTTCGAGTGGTTCTTTGTTAACCATTTGCTCAATTTTTCCCAGTTCAGTTTTTAACTTGTTATATTCTTCTTTGGATTCAGCAGCATAACTTTCAAGATCTTCTTTTTTAACAATATTGAGATTGTTAGCAACACCCTCAATACGAGTTTGTAAATTGCTTAAAATTTCTTTTAGTTGATTAACTTCAGTTCGTGACGCAGCATAGTGTTCTACAAACCGTTTATTTGTCACGTCTTGGTCGTTAACAGGGAACTCAACATTTGTTTGTTTTTGATGTTGTAGATTGTTTACAGTTTGTTTCAATTGATCAAATTCACGTTGGGAAGCGGCATATTGCTCAACAAACGTCTTATTTGCAACATCGTTATCGTATATGGGGTTGTTTACGTGAGTAATTCGTCCACTCATCATATTTAAAGTTCCACCATCGTCTACGTTTAAAACGTTTTGTTTATTAAATTTAGCGATTAAGTCTTCTAGATCTTTTCGAGAGGCAGCAAAGTTTTCTAAGTAATATTTGTTTATTGCATCTAACGAATCGATTGGTTGAGATATGTTTGTTATTCTTCTATTTAACATATCTACAGTTTCATCATCTCTGTTTATATTCAAAAGAGATTTTTTAATTTCATCGAGTTCATTTGTTACATGAGTTTTAAGAAAAGAATACGTTACCGCATCTTGATTTTGAATTGGATCTTTAACATTTCTTATTCTTTTGTTACCCAAGTCGAGAGTATCTTGATCATACGGAAAGTGATCTTCTGAAAATTCTCGCACTAAACCATGAATGAATTCTACTCGTTGTAACACTTCTGTTATTCGGGTCTCAAGATATTTTTTTATATTCGATGTATGTTGCTGCATTGCAATAAGGTTTACTGCATCATTTGCAGATGATGGTAAAGCTAAGCCCTCGAGACGTTTGTTTTGAAAGTCAAGTTCTTTTTTCTCTATTTTACAAATTGAAAAAATTAAACCTTTAAGCTCGTTAAAGTTTCGTTGTATGTCTTCTTTAGACTCGATTTTATTTAGCTCATTTAATAACTTCACTACATAACCTTTGTTGCATGCATCTTCAACATGTATTGGCATTCCGACATTTTTTAACCGTTTGCCGTTAATACTTAGATGTCCGTCGCTTGTTGTTGTTGTTAGTTGATTTTCATATTGCACTAGCTTATCATCAACATATGATTTAGTTGCAATATCATGTCGTGAAGTCGGTCGTCCGATAGACACATTATTGGTTTTGTTAAACGATGTCATAGTTAAGTTGTTAACCACGCAAAAGCTATAACACGAATGGCCATTTACCTCTTTTTGAAGTCATATTTATAACTGAAAATAAACATCAAATCCATTGCGATATCGACCATTTTGTAAATCGCTATCTTTATCGATAACCAAAAAACCAAACTTAGAGTTTTGCCAACAATACGAACAAATATCAAAGAACTGTTCATAGCTCATATCTGTATTTACATGATCGTTATATACGTGACGCAAGTTTGTTCCGTCTTGTTTAAAAAGAATTAAAAAATTAGCGTTATCTCTAATTAGATGTTTAGGTATACAAGAATATGTTTGACAAAGATAAAATACGTCAACGTCGTGATGACGACCTCTACTGAAATAATCTTTCATGTGTTGTTGTTTATTGCTGGCTACATCATCAAAAACAAATATAGAGTTTTTTCTAGCCATTTCTGGAGGCATTACTTCATCATTATCGGAAAAAAAATCACTTTTTATTTCTTTTATGGAGTCCAAAAACTTTTTTAATTCAACATATTTACTTTGAGCAAGTGATTTAGAATAAATATAAACGTTTTCAAAACGAACTCCATTTTTGTGGCATAATAAATTTAGCATTACGTTTGTTTTACCGCAGTTCGATGGACCGCAAATGATACATCGAATTGTGTTCGGTAGTAAAACACCATGCTTTCTTTTTTCACTTTTACTCTGGTTTTCAGCATTAGTAAATGAAATTACTGGTAGAGTGTTTGACTGCTTAACAAACTTCAACATGTCTACGTTTACGTCTGAGAATGCACACTGCACAAAAAATCACATCACATCAACATATATTGCTTCCACACGTATCATAACTTGTATTATGTGGAATAATAGTAGGATTTTCAGGATTTAAATCAACGTTGCCGACGTAAAACCCTCTTATATATGGACAATATGGCGCCCATTTTTCATGATCATTTAAAGGATTATCGTTTTCCCTCCAATTTTCAATTTCAATCTTACAGAATATACATTTCACCTTATCACCATGTCCAGTATAATAAAACCCTGCTGGTGCTAAACAAAATTCGTTTGGACAGGGAAGAGGCCAATTTTGAAAAGTTTTAAGTCTTTCATATTCGCATTTCAATTCTATGCTAGGAGAAATATTGTTTACGTAGGGGCAAGAAAAAGCCCATTTCTTATGTTCTTCAAACGGATCATCATCTTCTTCCCAATAACTAAGTTGCAGATTACAGAAAGCACACCTAACCATATCCTTATATCCAAAATAGAAAAATCCTGCAGCTGCTAACCATGCAGTGTTCGTAAAACTGTCTGAAGACCAGGTCTTAAATGTTTTTAGCCGATCTCTTTCAGATTTTAAATTCATTTCTTTTTGACTCAATATCATTTGCATTAACTGTTTTTTGGAATACTTTACACAATTAAAATACTTCATGATGCTGGTTTACTTCACAAAGAAAAGATGTTCACCACACAAAGCTAAATGCGAACTGACATGAATCAACAAAACACGTTGGCTAATATGCACGTGTTGGGTTGGCCGAGCGGTCTAAGGCGTTAGACTTAAGATCTAATTTTCAGAAATTGAAAGCGAGGGTTCGAATCCCTCACCTGACAATATTATTATTATTATTATTATTATTATTATTATTATTATTATTATTATTTTATTTACATGTAGAGTGAGGAGGTAATTGATCATTAATAAGAACTTTCATATGAAATGGTACAAAAGACATTTTTTTTTTCTTCTTTATTCATTTAGAATTACAATTAATACAATTTTATTTCTCTTGAAGTAATCTCATTCTTTTTTTAGTTGTCCAGATGAGTGTGGCTGTGTTGAGATGATCTTCTTCTTTTTAGTTGTCCAGATGATTATTTTCTGTAGACAAAAAAAAGATACACTGTGTTAAAAAGCAAACTAAAAACAAAATATGTATAGCTGTCAACTACAGTAGTAGATCTAAATTATTCACCTTTTATAGATAGCGATTACAGTTGTCACATTTGCAGCGAAGATGAAACAGTTGAAATTTCCTCTTTAGATGATCTGGTAGATGTTCCCACTCTAGACGAATTCGTTGTGGTTCATATATAGTCAGCACGTTTATAGGAAAGTAGTTTCAATCAAACTTATTAAAACCTCGAAGTCCACTGTTTCGAAACTTGTTTATTATCGAACACACGATTTTCATGATGCCATCAGAAGAATTTAACCAATGTTGAACAGCATTGACGTTGAATTTAGCACAACTATTGCTTCCCATTGCTAGAGATGGTAAATGTTTTGGACAATCTGTAGGTAAACGTTGGCTATGCCTCAACATTAGGTCTGACATTCCATCAATCGTATTAAGATCGAATAATGAGTCTGGGGAAAGTGCTTTTAGTGCAAACAAAGAAAATTCCTGTGGCAAATTATATACAACTAAATAATCATATTTATTCTTAATAGACTCAAAAAAAGAAGAAAGAGTTTTTTCACAATATGCTGCAACCCATGTGATCACGGGGCTGAATGAAGGTATATTGCCGTTATTTAACATACAGTAAGCAAGTTCCAAACTGCCGTTTGGTAGCTTGCGAATGTCTGCAACTATTGGTTGCTTCTTATTCCACGTGCCAGCATCAGTAGAAGGAGAGTTTGTTGTTGTCAATTCCATGATTGCAACTAAAGTGAGAATACTTGTTTACTTGCTTGCTTATAACTTAGCAAATATTGGTTTAGATAATTACTTCATTCGTTAATGGTCTGTAAGATATTTGACGATCATGAATAAGAACACAATAAAGAGTTGTATCTTCAGGTATATTCTCACTTGTCTCGATTTCAATTCGCACATCGACTGAAGATGTCTTCACTGCTTCCACTTGTTCGAGACAATTAATTACAATAATAGGACAAAGAGACTTAAATTCATCTCGTGAAACCAGAGTCTCTGAACGAACATCATCGATCTGATAATATACATTACGAAATTTAACAAACATGTCATACAACTCGCTGTAGTCATTTATGGCAATTTCAGAAGTTGGCATTTCATAGGGATAAAAAATTGAATTTAAAAAAACTCTTATAGATTTAATGTTACAATGGTCGAAATAGGAAGAGCATGTGTTTAGTAAATTTCTTCTAGTTTGAAAACCTAATAAAAATTGACGCGGTTTTTGAGTTTCAGAAGTTGTCATTACAGTCCAACTATATTTAGTTGTTCTAGGAAGAGAAGGCAAGACGTGAACATCCCACGATCGATAACCAACCTGAATGGGAATATTTTTCTGCATTAGTTTTAATCTTTTAATTTGTTCTTCGTCTGATAATAATAAAACGGGGATTTTTAGATAAACTTTAAATAACTTGACCTTAGAAAGATCGTTTTCGGTTGTCGATTGCAACGCACGTGCGTCACTTGACGATCGGAGAAGTATTACCTCATGCTTGCAGTTTAAAATCGGCTTTCTGTAATCCTCTGCTATTCCTAACAGGTTGCTTAAAGGAAGTATTATATGAAAACGTTTTGTGTTACTATCAACAATATTTGCTTCACTTGCTGGCGTTGTTAAAGAGGGAAAATAACCGGCATTTTGTAAAGCTGTATATTCGTTTTTTGAATATGATGCAAAGGTTTTTATAGAACTTGTTATACCTAGATGGCGTGTACGATCAATTTCTTTACCATTTAACGTGATGCGAATTTCGCTAAAAAGATTAGCCCCAAAATTTTGGTCAGGATGCGCTGTAGTAGAAGCAGCTGGATTTATGTTAGAAGTAATAATTTGACCTTCTAAGTGAAGAACACCTTCTGATAATAAAACTATGTTTTCTTCATTTTGAATCGGTATTCGAATTTCATCATTATTTTCGAATTTATTAGCTGAATAAGGTTGATAAACTCTTTCTTCTCGTCGCACAACTCTGTTGTCAACCTCTCTTTTATCTGTTATGTTAAACATGTTAACAGCTTCAACTATAGATAGAAACTAAATAAGATTAACAATTGCATATATATTTATATTGAAATTAAAGTACGCGATAGCCTAAAGACTGTAAGAATTGTTTGTTGTTACTCGATAACTGTTTCTTAGATTTCAAGGTGCGATGTCGTTGTTTGTTTTTTTTACAAATTTTAGCTGATTGATTTATATTATTTTTTCGAATCAGAGTCGACTTCTTTTTTTTCAAACTTTGAGTATTATATAGTATAACCATATTTGTGATTGTTTTCTAGTATGCTTACTCAAGTAGAATGAAAACATAACAGTATTTCATTACTTTATATAGCAAGATATCGTGCTGGACGAATAATTAATTCTACAGTTAAATCTTCATCTTGCAAATCAATGAGCTGTTGAAGATGATCTTCAAGTTGCACAGATACATGTTGAATAAGCTTGGTGTTCATGGGCAAAAAATTAATCGTTGTTGGTTGTACAACAATCGGGTAACCAGCAGGAACATGAGCTTTAAAATTATATAAAGAGTGTGTTGGTTTATGGTTCAAATAAGAACTCGTACCAAGCACAAGGTTGCAACATACTCGAATACTATTAACAGTGTTAATTTTAATCATATATTCAGAATGATGAGTTGTGTTTGCCTTGAACTTTCTATGAGAAAAGCCTAACAAATCTGCAATAGAATCTGCAACACCAAAATCTATAGCAAACACTTTCGAATGTAGTTTACAATGATAAAAGACTTTATCATAATTAATATAAAATGATGGGAATTTGTCTTTGTCGCCTAATAAATGTTCAACTAATAAATCATCAATCTTTCCACTTAATTGTTTTAACGTATAGCTAGCATTGGGTATTATTAAAATCGCTCTATCCGCTTCGTTCAACTTTATAGCCAAAATGTTATTATTCTCGTTAATTGCAAACTTCATTATCGATTCTATTTTTCGATGAATTTCAATTTCTCTTTTATTCTCTTTAGGGTAAACTTTCTTTTCAATACCTAAAGGCCCTGCTACACTGTTGGCTACAGTGAAATCAATATTAAACGGGGAAGACAAAACGAGACGGTTGTCTCTTTTTCCATCTATATCCTCTTCCACATACAATTTTGTTTTTTCTAAATGTTCTGGTATAAGTTTCGACAATGAGTGATAACTAAGTAAATCATCAAAAGCTGAGGCTAGATCTTCAAATTCATAAATACCCGGTGGTACCACTAAATCAATTGATAAAAAATTAGTAAAATGAATGCGAAATTTATTATTTCTGTTGGTAACATTTCGAATAGAATTAGATGTATACAATCCTGCAAGTCCTATTTCAAAAAACTCTGCTCCTACAAGATGAATCGGGTTCTCCAATGTAACATCAATCTTCGAGCCTTTACCTTCAAGAGTTATCCGTCTTTCGAAAGCCATCTTTGAAATGTTTAAAGACGGTCTGTGTTTCCCTTATTTATACAATACAAGAAGACTAAACATAAATGTCCACAAATCGAAGAAGTAATCGATTGATATGAATGAAAATTATATTGTAGATAGCAATTTTTAAGATATGTTAAAATTTCAAATGGTGGTCTTAAATTACCAATACTATCAAAATAATGCACATATTTACCATGTTTACTGAAAGCTACCCAATGTGAACCGGATTTATCCATCGGTTCAAGGTTAACAATACAGTTTTCATTTTTTCGAGGATATCTTGGTAACGTATCTCGCATAAAGACTCCTCTAAAATTTGGAATCTTTAATTGATATGCGTATTTAGCTAAATCGAAATTACTTAATGCTTTATTTGGTATTTGGTTAATTATCTTTTGTATGCAGGAGGATTTAAATAAATGCCTTGACCTCCTTTTCCTCGCATTGCTTCTATCATTCGATTGTGTCTTTTCATTTCTTTTAGTTCTTCTTGAGCAGCTTTCGCCTTGTTTATAGCAGACGCCACCCCTGCTGCTCCGCCTGCTAGACCCCCCAAGCCCGACAAGGCTGCAAATATCGGAAGTAGGGGTAAAATACCACCTTGCTTTTTCGATGTTCTTCTTTTTTTTTTAATCTTTTCTTGTTTTTTTTTTATTATTTAAGTTTCGCTTACCTCCTCCAATCTTAGACTTAGCTTTCATGATGCCACCCACTGTTAGTGCAGCCGCTCTCTCTCTCCAAATGATGCGTCACGGGATTTTACACGAGACCAAGCTTTTGAAGCTAAAATTTCATCAGCCTCTCTTCTTTTGTTTGAATCTTTATGCTTTGCGTAAGCAATGTCGTGCTCTTTGCACGCTTTATCTAATATATTTATTCCTGGATCACCACGGCTCAATCGCTTTTCTAATTTTGTTCCTGGTCCACAATATTCATATCCCGGGATGTGTAATTCCACGGGTAAATTATCAATAGTTTTATTAAGTACACGACTGATTAATGATCCACTTCCTGTTCGTTTATATTGAGTGGTAGAGTTGCTCCTCTTACAACGCACCATTACTAAATGATATGTAATATAAAGTAATTATACATATATATTTCTGGAAAATGGGAAATGGTGGGGGGAGGTGTTTTTTTTTTTTTAAATAATACACACAAAATTTGGGTTATTATTTATTCTTTTTTCATAAGCAAAGGAACACACAAAAATTAGTATTATTACCAGCATAAAAGTGTGTGTGTGAAAGAAATAAAGTAAGTGAGATGAACTGCTTTAATCTCAATTTGTTTCTAATCATTTTTCAGAGAAAAATGACCAAACGGTAAAGTATCAATTCCGTTTTCAGTTATGTGTCTTTTATCTTCGTTTGATGAAATTGCCAACTTATTTTGCCGAACAGTAAATACAGAATGAGATTTTGAAATTATACAAACTTGAACTTTGTTGACTTTTTCTCTGTTATAAAGACACTTTCGATACTCATCAATATTCATACTTTTACTCACACTCTTCTTAATGCCTTTAGCCTTACACAAGCTATTCATTTCATCACACAATTTTATTGCATACATTTTGGGTCGTAACCCCACAAATTCTTCAACAATCCTTCCAGCATTTTCATCTTTCATTAAACCAATTTCACCTTTATTTTGTCTCACAATGCCAAAAGGATTGTTTGTTTCATAGTTTCCAGTATCAAACAAATTTGAATGTTGTTTCATGAACTCATAAATATCATAATAGAATATATACATAAAACTATCGGTGTCTGTGTATAACAACCTCACATTTGATTCAGGATTTGCTAAAATAACATTGTAATGAAAGTCATTCATTTTACATTTAGACAAATCTAATATAGATGCACCAACATATACTGGTTGATTGTGAAAAATCTTTAGTCTACTCATCTCGATGACCATACATTGTTCATCGAATATAATTCTATGTTTAAAATTAGCCTTAGCTATTAAAGACCTACCACCACGAGCTCCATGCCATTTGGTGACCCATTTGATGTCCCTTAACTTCCTCACATTCATCAGTGAACGACCAAAAATTGCATTATTCATCAATTTATAAAAATTCTTTTCAAAATCATTTTTGGCTTGTTTTCGTTTCTCTGTGTTCACATCAATATATGGTTTTAGCCATTGGCTCTGATTGAATTCAATTATTCTGTGAATACGATCTAATTTCATTCCTAGTTGAATACATTGCTTTAACAATCTATAATGCAAAACATAACGTTCTTTATTATCTAGGGTAGCCATTAGCTTTGTCAACTTTTCTGGACATAGAGGGTAATCTGAATGTTTGTCATGTAACTCTTGAGGATAAGTCAAATCTACTTCCAAAATATATCCAATTTCTGAAGTATCATCAATAGTTAAAACATCAAAGCCTTCAACATTTGCAATCCATTTAAAGCCACCCGTTGGAAGATATTCCATCATCGCATATCCATACAAATTATTAACGTCAAAGTACATTATGTAGGACTCTTGCTTTTTCTCATCATAAGTTTTCATATACTTATTATTAGCAATCGCATGTCGTGTTATACACTGAACATTTCCTCCTCGAATAGATCGTTCAAAGAAGTGTAACATATCAATATCTTGAAGCAATTCAAGTTGAACGTTGGTTATCTTTTTCATAGCACACCAAGACATAGATGGAGCAGTGTAAAAATGAGCTGCATCAATGCCATAAGTTTCCATGCCATTCGATCTAAAATTTTCAAAGACATCCGCCAAAAGAAGTGTGTCAACTTTTAAATACAAATCTGCGTATTCTCCTAATGTTTGACAGGAAAACGTTTCCCACACCGATTGAGCAAACTCATACTCTTCATTCGATATTGTTTGATCATTAAGGCTGCTATAAAACTTGGATATTTCAGGTAATTTAGTTTCGTTAAGAACATCCATACTCGTGACGTATTCATAGGGAAACACACCTTTTCTCGCAGTAAGTCGAAACTGTGCATCATCATTAAAATAACGTCGTGTTATTTGCTTTGAATCTTCGCTTAACGAAGATGAACATTGATCTAGTGAACAGGACAAGAAATTATATGTATCGAAAAATCTTAACTGAATGAATCCATTCTTAGCCCGTACATACTTTGTAAACCCTTTGTAACGTTCCATATTCATCGCTAACAATTTTATATGACCAGGATTATGTAACACCTCTCCATCACGTTTCTCGCAAATTTCTTTAATTATAAAATGTCCATCATAGGCGGTTAGATTATGAAATGCTATAGGCAAAACCTTTGTTACTTTGTAATTTAAATTACAACTATTGTGTGCGCTTCCTCTATATTTTCCAGTTAAGTGACAATGATCGCGTACTTTGAGTTCATTAACTGCAATCGGTTTCTCGCAAATGTGACACATTTTACTTGACAAAAATAATCTTTCTTCATTTTCGGTCATCTTTAACATTGGCTTAACCGATAAGTAATATGTTTGAAGTTTATCCACAATACTATAAAGTTCCTTTACAAACAATTCAATGCAATTATTTCCCCTAAAGAGCTTGAAACTGCACAATTCACTATCGAAATTACAATGAAGGTATAAAGAAATGCTGTAAGGAATATGTTTATGTGTTAAAGTCTCCTAGAATAACATGCTTAGATCTTTGTGCCACATATTTAAAATACATGTGCCACTGTTGTTGCGTGCCCTGAACACGTGGTGGGCAATAGATATGACTCACATATATATCCCCCACCCGAAAAAATTGATGATAACAAAAAGGGAGTTGATAAGGCAAAGACAGCGGAGTTATTTGTAAATCCGTTTTACAGAGGGTTATTAAGCCTCCGTATCCCGGACCATCTTCACGAAAGACCGTATAATTGGGAATTTGAAAACGATAATGTGGGTATAGCCACGTTTCTTGGATAAATACGATCTCAGGGTGATATGTCGATATTAAATGAAGCAATTAATGCTTCTTATTTACCACACTCCGACAGTTCCATTGCAGCAGCCACATCCTTCACCTATGAACGACATGAGATGAAGAAAGAGACTAAACGAACCCAAAAAAGAAAAGGAAAGAAACTATTGACAAACTGTACCAGTGCCCCGTGGTAGTGGTTTGTCGAGGGGTGGAAGTAATGGCAGTATTTTATCTAATAACTTTTTAACACAGTGCGCCCACTGTGCATTGTGGCCTAAAAGATCCATGAGTTCTGTAAATTCGTCGAGGATGATTTGAGTAGGAGCAGACTTATCGGGCCCCGAATCGGGCTCCAGTCGCCGGACACCGGATGTGCCCGGTTCGCTGGGCTTCTCAAGTGGTGATATCCGTTCCACGGTTGGGGTTTTTATCAGTTGCAGATATGCCGACCTGTCATATCCCACGGGTGTAATCAATTTCGGAGCCGGATGTACCAACTCTGTAAATTTACGCTTGCGCTGCGGATCAAATCGTTCCCCACTAGATGAAGCTGCCAAAGGGGGGAATTGTTGGGGAAGTGCTAAAGGGTGAAAAGGGGTACTTGTCTGGCGCTTCACAATTTCATTGTATGATTTGTTTTCAGTACACATCAGCCTCTTTATCTCCATTTGCTGCTGATGCACCTCACAGCGCACCGCCCCTGCCATATGATTGCCTTGACAATTAACGCACTTGAAAATCACTTCTTTGCAGTCACTCGTTAAATGCTCCTGCGCACATTGTCCACATCTAGGGCCCCGAGCCCGACAGTGAAGTTGCACATGCCCGTACCTCTGGCACTTCTGACATCGAAGAGGTGAAAAAATGTACAAACTTACTTCTAAAAGAACATTGAAGATGCTGACATGAGTCGGCAAGTTTTGAGTTTCGAAAAAATTTTTCACGGTGCCCGTTGCTATTTTTTCCGATTTCCCATCTACGGTTTTAGTACGAAAAAAAAACGTTGTAAGCGAACGATAGGTACGGGAGAGTCAATGAAACGCATTAGTTCCTCCTGCGTAAAAGAGGTATCTACCCCCCGAATGAGTCCCACTCGTTGTATGCTTGACGATGGAATAAAGGCCATTAGATTTCTATCCTTTAACACCGGATGTTCCAAAAATGAATTGGCATCTCAAAGTGACTTAAATTGAATTTGAACCCGATTGCGCCCTTTTTGTTGGATTTCTTGAATTCCTGGGATTTTACGTTCATAAAACAAACGTCCCAAAGCCATGGGATGCAAATGTCCAATCGCTTGAGGCTCAACGCCTTGAACGAAAACTATATACGGTCCCGTATGATTTGAAAAGTAGCGATAGTCACTGGGAGGGGTACGAGGTTGTACAGGGGTTTGGACCACAGGAGTAGCCCGAACTTCCGACATTGTAGTGTTCTCATGTTCTTCCACAATATTCATTGCTTCAATGTTGGCGTAACCATCAATAATAACCGCCGATGAATTATCCGGTGGGAGGCCTATTTGACCTCCCCCACTCTTCTCCGACATTGCGGCGAAGAATTTCCGAATGTATAGTACTTACATAAAACGTAACCAAGCACAAGGAAATCAAGACGAAACAACACACTTAAATATGGATAGCAAATCGCACACCACACCGCTCACCGCACACACAAACACCAGACGAAAGCGACGGATATGTTACTGCGTTCACAGCGGACGAGCGACTCAATGTATAGGTGTATTTTCCAGAGAATCGGAATCTGACAGTTCGGCGGAGAACCGTTGAACTAACGGCAGCGTTGCCGCGTATCCTACTAGCCAGCACGTGCGTACTTCCACCCTCCCGTTCATTTCTTCATGGTCATAATATCATTAGCACCGTTATTACATTTATTACATTTTTACTCAAATGGTTTTCAAAAATCTTAAACAAAGCAATGTTTAAAACTGTTTGGTGCACACTGTAAAATAAAATAATAGCCCGTCAAATTGAGGAGAGGCCTAAAATATTGTAATGAATAGCAACATTACGAATAGCCTACTATCATAAAGCAAAAATATTCAAAGCGAAACGACAACACGTGATTGTTTCCGTGTTATTTAGCAATTTATATATCCTGTAGAATAACTTTCAAGGAACAAGAAACACATAAATGTATTACAAAATATACGTTCATTATATAGGCTATTAACTCACCCTTTAGAAGACAGAAGCTAATCACTGGGAAGAGGCTCTATCCCATCCATATCATCATAATCCCGGTCCTCTCTATCACTGGATCCTTCACTGGTGGATGAGAGGAATCGCCGAGGGAAATTATGAAGTCGTCCACAGCTGTGTCAATAACACCTTCACGTTCCCGCGCTTCGCTTACTACTCTTTCCACATGCGACACCACTTTCGCCCCGTTTTCAGCTGTCAACACCCTCATCCTAATTGCAACCTATGCTGCCGAGACCTGTACCAGGGTAAAAGTTGTCCGACCCCTCTCGCAAACAAAAAGAAAGCTATCGGTAACCTTAATCTAATTCACACGAACCTAAGCTTAAACTTACACTATATAAGTAAATAACGGGCACTAATGAATTATAAATATAAGTATAAATCCTACACGAGAAAGTAATTAACTAATTAACTCAAAACAATTATAACGCAGCAAGGTCAGTGTGCACTCTGGATGCAACCAAACAAGCGACTGGTCAAGCGTTAAGCACGTGGCCAAATAGCGTCATTCAAATTGGCAGCGCTGTATGGTTTCCATGGCAACAAGCCTTGCGTGCGATCTAGTTGTCAACTGTTTTTGCCCAGTGGCGGCGAAATGTCAGATTCCAACTCTGGATAATACAACTGTAAGTAGCACATATGTTCGACTAGGGCGATATCTATTGTGAGTAGTGGGCGATTTGTGTTTTGAAAGTTGTTGATTAGACCACTGCTGCTAACAGATGTAGATTGACACTAATGGTCCACTATTGTAAAAACAGCAAAAATATGGTGATAATGGATCTATATAACAATGGGAATGGCAATACATGTATTAGTACATGTGTGCTCATAAATCAAAAACGAAATGTTGTTAAACGTGCACAGCTCTTTCTAGTGCATTGTCAACTAATTGCCAGTTACGTACTATCCCGTGGTATATCTGGCGAACATTTATGAATTGACCGCGCTTCTTCGCCAAGTATTCTTCTTCCATGGTATCATGCCATGACATGCAGACATAGAGTCCAAAGAGTGGAGTCACTGACTAACTTTTGTTGTCAATGAAAATTGAATGTAATCTTTGGATATTTTGTTTTTTTCATCGCCGACTGCAATTGAATTAGATTAGATTAGATCAGATTTTTATTTATCCATTTGATCAATTACATGTATAGGCCTACAATACATTTTTGATATAGGACAAGTCAGAAATTACTTAGAAAATAAAAGAACTTACAGGTATATATTACTAATACTATAACTATTTATAACCTATTATAATAACAGAACTTTAAGACATTCAACAATCTTGCCTGCGACAAGATGGCGTCACAGTGTTAGTGTAGTGAAATAGCAGCTAGTGTAAATATTTGATAAAAGTGGTAAAATAGAGGTATAAAATCTATACAGTTACCGTACTTTCCTTAGGTCAAGTGAAATATGGAATATTGATAGTATTTAGAAATTCTTATTGATAATTTAATAAACCTAAACTAAGTTGTGGGGACGTGTATCCAATGATTCGGTGACTTCTCCAATCACTGTTTGAACCAAGTAGAGAAGTGGTGCTTTTACGAGATTTCACCCGATTGGAAGATATACGTATTTCACATTCTTCTTTATTGGTAGGTAATTAGATTAATTCATTTAGGTAGTAATAATTAAAATAAATGTAGTGTAATTAGGTGTAAACATCTAGGCTAACTTAGATCTCTAGTATGTCGTCAGTTAACAGTGTTAGTGTCTCGTCAGGTAGTGTAACCGTTAACGATTTATGTTCGTCGTGCAAAATAAAAGTAAAAAATGCAAATAAAATCATCACAGGATCTCAGGTAAAATTGAGTGAGGAGAAAAGTGAAACCGATTGTCGTAATGTAGGCATACTGGTACCGTCATGCGAATGTCATAACCTGAGAAACGAACTGTCCTCAAAAGATGAAATTATAAAGTTGCTAAAGGAAGATATTACTAAGTTAATGGAAGAGTTGAATAAATTAAAAGGAAACAGAGAGGAAAGTAAGGAAACTTGGTCGACAGTGGTTGCTGGTAAGGTAAGGTGGAATATGCCTAGGCCTATAAATGGAGTACCGGTACAGGTAACTGAAATTCCCGTCTCAAATTCCTTTGGAGCGCTCGTCGAAGAAAATGATGACTTTCTTCAAGAAGAAAAGAAGAAAGTGATAAAGAAAATCCAGGAAGATGCGGATATTTACGGATAGTCACGGGCGAGTTGTAGCAGCAAGAGTATTGGAGAGAAGCGGAGAAATGGAGGTCACTTCAACAGTAAAACCAGGAGCTACAATTGCAGCGGTCACGAACGGGATGATAGGAGAGTGTGCGACCCTCACTTCAAAGGACTATGCAGTAATCATCGCTGGAGCAAACGACGTCTATAGAAACGAGAGTAAAAAGGTAATCAAAGATTTAAAGGGTACATTGCCATACATGCATAACACAAATGTAATTATTGTAAACATTCCGCAGAGATACGATTTAATTCCCAAATCATGTGTAAATGTAGAAATAGAGGCTACAAAAGGAAAAATTCGAAAAATTTGTAAGAGTTTTCCAAATGTCCAAATTATAGATGTAAGTAAATTAGACAGGAAGATCCACACTTGACATGGCCTACACTTAAATAGGTTAGAAAAGAGTATCTTAGTGATGAAATCTGCAAAATTGTAAATTCAAATGGTAAGAATAGTTCAACAGTAATATCTTTAGAGTGGAAGCAGGGAAACTTGTAAAAGAAGCCAAACGTGAGGTTTGGCATTCAGATCTTTCGATGTCAAATTTAACTGAGTTCAACAATGGTATTTCGGATTTGTCTAGCAACAATAATAACAATTATGATGATAATAATAATAATAATAATAATGTAAATTGTTACGTGCAAGAGCCCGTCCCAACGTTTCAAACATGTATCTACCCCTGGATGGAATTCATGACATTTTGAATCGACCGCCTGGTGACTTGATTCCGTTTGTGAACACGAGATAGCCGCTGCTGTCGGACTTCGTGGCGTTCTTCACGTGGTTCCTGCTTCTCCGCTAGAATGCGTTGGTTGTGCCTTATAAAACTCTTCCTATTCGTGGCATAATTGATGGCAATTATATTCTACGTCATAAACAAAAGAATATATATACTTCATGATACCGACAAATGTGTTACTTAATTATGACATTGTTGATTGATGTGTCAAGCCTTGATTGGACGATGAATATTTACATGAATGCAGTTCGGTATCTGACGCGCGATTCTCCGCCATCTTGTGGAGTTCATGGTCTGTCGTCAAGATAACAAGCCGGCTGCTGGTCCAAGAGTATCGCTCCGTGTGCTAGGGGAGCCTTGGCCCCTAGCTTTTACGAAAAATGAATACAAATTCAAGAAAAGGAAACGCCTGTGCTACATAAGAATTTGATTTCTTCCTTTCGCCTGGAAGATGAAAGTGATATAGAATCGCATCTCGATGCAGATCAGTGCTTGTGATGCCAGGGCGAAGCGTGTGCTGGGTGGGCCATTTTCAAGGCAATTTAATGCCGTATTATATTTTATTTATATTGTGTGTTAATTATTTTATTTTCATTGTGTCACCACTGAGAAGGATGTAAGGTACGTTGCATTATACATTTATATTTATTATTGTTATGGAGCTCCGATATCGTCTTATAGTAATGTTTTAATTCTGTACCTTATTTGTTTTATAGGCCTAATATTTCTGTTTGTCAACGTTACCTGATATAAAAAAAAGGTTATTGTTTTATTCGTACCTTCTGGAGACACATTTCTAAGTTTATTTTACGTTTTAAATTATTATTTATTCTCCTTTGGCAATCTTGGGATTGGCATATTATTTATCTGATTTACGATCCGTGGCTCCTCCCTCATGTTAATAGTGTTTAGACGTAATTGTTTTCCTCTGTTCTTTTCTTTCTGCTGATTTTAAAATTTAGTTTTGCTAAATTGTTTGCCGTAATTCGATCGGGCATGCGGTCTCCTGTTTTTAGTGGCCATGTTTGTTTTTTGTTTTGCCGATATGCATTCTGGTCTCGAGGTCAGTCTCTTGGCGCCGTCCGCGAGGCTCAAACGTGTTGTGGTGTTAGCTTAATATATTTTTTATTTAATATTGTTGGTTTTACTTTGTGTTTTTGGTAAATGTTCCTGTGTTTTTCTCCGTCATGCAAATTTTGAATTATTTTCTGATCCTATTTTATTTTATTTGGTTAATTTAATTTTTAATTTCTCGTTTCATCGTGGCCTGGATCACCGCATGTCGGATCGGTATTGCATTCCCTTGTAAATTATCAAGCCCTTTCTCATTTAATCATGCCTGTAATTTTATTTTAATCTTTGGGTTTTATAACATTTTAATTTTTAATTTAAATCTTGTCTTTTTTTTTGCTTTGCAAGCAAGCATGTTCTGTTTCTGGTGGAGGTGCTCCTTTAAATTTTAACATTAAATTTTTATTTTCATTTTTAAGCAGCTGTTGTAGCATTATTTCGTCGGCAGCAGTTCTGTCGGTTATTGGGGGGGGGGGGGTGTCTGTAGAATAGCCTGTGCGTTCCCCTTCTCCATTTTCCTTCCACCCCGTTTGGTGTTCTTCTGTTGGGACATGTCTTCTGGAGGTGATCTTGTTGCTGAAGCGAGGCGGACCTCTAAATACAGGTAAGTGGAGCCGTCCACGGTGTCATTCTGGTAGCAGATCGCGCTCGTGTTCGCTTCTGCAGCTATCCCCTCCCCAGTTCCCGCAGGCTCATTATGGACCCTTCTGATGCTGATAGAGCAGTTGCTGGAGGGATGTGTCATGGCAGTGCACTTAATGTTATGTTTTGCTAATCCTTGTCGTTTGTTTTATTTCATGTTTGCCTCTGAATATCCATGTGGTGAGCTGTAAGTGACCTGTTTAGAAGCGAGGCGTTTGCTGCTGTATTTTACCCTGGTTGTATGCAACATTCCCACTGAAAAAGAAGCTCGGTGAGTGACTGACATGTGTTCTTGGCATGGGAAATGGGGATTTCTTAATATTCTGATAGCCTACATGCTACGAGTGAAGGCATCCTGGAGCCCTGTCGGAAGCTGTTCACCATGTGTTTTGTGCCAATTTTTGTAATTTAGCTTCCTGTTCTCGAGCCAAGCAGACGGTGACGTATGCAGTTCTGGGCAGCATTGTGCATGATCTTGTATTATAGGTGGTGGCTGTGTTCGAGTGTCAACCTAATCTGTGGTGTTGGTAATTGGTAGTTACGGTATTATTGTGAAAGTGTAAACTGTCCTTGTAATTCCTAAAATTTGTTTCCTTCTATATTGACTGTCTGCATTCTGTGTTTTTTAAAATGGCCGACAACAATAGTGTTTTCGATTTAATTGACTTAAGAGATAACCTTGTGAATTTGGAGAGTTCTTCTGGGGTTGAACGTGAATCACCTCTGTTTACTAGGTCTGAGGTTTTGGGATCGATTTTTAGTAGTGGGTTGCCTGCCCCTCTTTTGTCTAGTTCTGGCTCGCCCAGACCTCTTAACCCTGCTTACGGTCATTCTTCTCATGTTAGGTCACCTAATGATTTCCTGGGTCCTGCCGACCCATTGCATCCCGGTTCCTTCTCTAGTAATGTAAATGTTTTGTCTCCTGTAGAGGGTGTGCGAGCGAGCTACCCTGGTAACAATGTCTCTTTTCCAAATGCTACATTCTCGCCTACCGTTAATTATGGGTCGATTCCTCATCCTATTTCTGGTTTCTTAACTAAGTTAAAGCATTTCATCCTAGATGACGTTACCCAAGTGGTCCAATTTTTAAAGCAAGTGGTCGAATTGGGTAACCATGCCTCGATTTTTGGGATGTCGGAAAATCAGATTTTCCAACTGTTATATCTGGTTGCTTCCGGTATGCTGCGCGATAAGCTAATTGAAGCTATCCACCTCCGCATGTCCTTAGCCATGTTTATTAGGGAAGTGTTGTGGTTTTTTGTCCCTGCGAGTGCCCTTAGTGCTCTCGAGCAAAAGTTTTTATATCGTGTCCAAAGGTTGGACGAGTCACTTAACGACTATGTCAGTGACATTAAGGTGTATGCCCAGGTATTTGCATCCCCTTTAACTGAACGACAGTTGGTGTCATCTATTGTAAATGGGTTTTCGCCTCAATATAGGTCATACATGACTATGTGTACCAGGCCTTCGTCATTTGTCGAGCTGAAACAGGTCGTTATAGAGGCTATGGCTGTGAAACATGCAGATTCCCTTCGTGTAGCTAATGTTCCCCCTCCTTCCTTGATGTCTCGTCCCCCGCCTAAGGTTATGTTCCACCCAAGACCCAATATTAAGTGCCACACGTGCGGTGGCGAGGGACATGTCAAGAAGGTGTGTCCGAGTAACCAGGTTGTGTATCGCCAATGACGGGATGTTGTGGAGACCAACTCGGGTGTTACTTCTAAGGATATTTCTGTGCATGTGAATTTGGGAAAACCCTGTGAAGTTTCTGGTCGCCCTACCAATGAAAGTCTTGATAACTCGTTGAAAACTAATTCTTCACGTGCTAATTCTGCTTATGTCGCTGACCTACCTAACCTGTCGGTGAGCAATGTAGTGGCAAGTCAGCCTAATTCTAAACATAATGTGAAACCTGTGGTGCGGGTGTCCTCGTCATCTACTTGTAATCGTTTTAGAGTGAGTAATGATTTTGGGATTTCTCCTGTGGCTAAAGGAATATCCCCGTTTATTGAAATTTGTGTTAATGACGAGCCCGTTTCTGCATTGCTTGATTCTGGGAGTGTCGCATCCTTTATAAGCGAGGACTGGTTTTTATCTATGAAGAGTGTTTGCAAATTTCCTGAGTTAGTGCCTAACAATGAATCTTTTATTTCGGCAAATTGTTCAAACTTAAATATTTTGGGTAGTATGACAGTCAAAATTCATATTCTAAATTTTTCTTGGAAATTTAAATTTTTTGTTGCCAGAAATCTTTCTTGTTCTGTGGTCATGGGAGCTA
The DNA here is from genome assembly GCA_946902985.2 of Meconema thalassinum. Classification (NCBI taxonomy): domain Eukaryota; kingdom Metazoa; phylum Arthropoda; class Insecta; order Orthoptera; family Tettigoniidae; genus Meconema; species Meconema thalassinum. Next base: position 172,572,245 of record OX336396.1, read on the forward strand.
ATTTCATGTCACACGTTGGTATGCTTCTTGATTTTGGTGCTCGCAACTTATGGTTTAAGTTTAATCCGCAGAGTAAATTATCATTTAACCCGGTTTTATCTTCTCCTGCTGTCAATTCTGTTAGTGAACCTATGACTATTGAGGATCTCGATCGGGAAAATTTAACGAGTCTTCAAAAGGATGCCATTAAGAGGTTATGTCAGGAGTATAGTGATGTATTTACGGACAAGTTGGGTGTAACCCATTTGATGGAATACAAGATTGAGCTAACCGATTCTGTGCCGGTGCGTTCCAGCCCGTATCGTCCTGCCCCGCCCAAGATGGCTGAACTTCGGAAGATTATCGATAAGATGTTAGAAGAAGGTGTAATCCAACCCTCTATCTCTGCCTATTCACCCCCTGTATTTCTTGTGCCTAAACCTAACGGTGGTTTTCGGCCGGTGGTCGACTACAGGGCTCTTAATCGAAAAGTTGTTTTGCAATACATCCCTTTGCCGGACCTTCACACATGTTTTAGTTGGTTTCGCAACGCGAAGGTGTTCTCGATCCTTGATTTAAATTCTTCTTACTTCCAAATTCCCCTCTCTCCGGAATCCAGGAATGTTACTGCTTTTTCCACTGACTGGAACCTGTTTGAGTATGCCCGTGTCCCGTTTGGCCTATCCACCGGAGCCGCTGTGTTGAGCAGACTTCTGGACAAGGTGTTTTCAGAAATTAAATTCAAGTTTGTGTACCACTACCTTGACGATGTGGTGATCTATTCTGAGTCCTTCGAGGAACACGTTAATCATCTGAAAGTTGTACTTGATCGGTTGCGTGACGCTGGCCTTACCGTCAAATTGTCCAAGGTTTCCTTTGCCAAGCCCAAAATTTCCTTCTTGGGACATATTGTTTCTGAATCTGGTATCTCCGTGGACCAGTCTCGTACGCAGGCCAACAGAGATTTTAAACCACCCAAGAACGCCAAGGGTGTTGCTCGTTACATTGGTATGGTGAACTTCTTCCGTAAGTTTATCAGTAACTTTGCCGACCGTGCTGCTCCTCTAAATCACTTACGCAAAAAGGCTGTAAAGTTTGAGTGGGGTCCCTCTCAGCAGGCAGCCTTCGAAGATCTTAAGCTTGCGCTCTCTAACGCCCCTGTGTTAGCCATTCCGGATTTTGGGAAGCAGTTCATTGTGCAGACTGATGCGTCTGGTCGTGGTGTTGGTTGTGTCCTACTGCAGGAATCTGATCTGGGTAGGCAACCCATTGCATACGCTTCTCGTACCTTAACGGACGCAGAGAGGAAGTATTCCATATACAAACTTGAGGGTTTAGCTGTGTTGTTCGCTCTAGAAAAATTCCGTATGTATCTTGAGCACACTAAGTTTCTCCTTGAGACCGATAACCAAGCCTTGAGCTGGGTCTTAGGGAAACCCCGTAAAACTGGTAGGATTGCCAGATGGGCAACTAGGATTCTGTCATTCCAGTTCTCAGTCCAACATATTCGTAGGTCCGAAAATGCGGTAGCTGATTCATTAAGCCGCATGTACGAGGAAACAGCTGAAGAGGATATTCAAGAATGTGAACCCGTAAACCTTGTATCTGCTGTAAATTGTGTCAATGTCGTTCTTTGCAATTCCCCTGTGCTTTTTGAAGATGTGAGACGATTCCAGAAAGAAGATCCCTCCTTATCTAGCCTTATTGACCGAATCAATTCTGGTGAAGTGATCAAGCCCTACTGTCTGAAGGACGGTGTATTGTGTTGTTCGTCTCGTCATGACCGTCTACTTAAAATTGTGCTCCCGTCAGTCCTCATTCCGGAAATCTTTCGTTACTATCACGAATCTCCTATTGGTGGCCACCTAGGAGTATTCAAGACCCGAGCTAAAATCAGACAGTTTTTCATTTGGCAAAGTATGGATGGCGACATCAGGAGGCTCATTAGGAATTGTGCTGCATGTACTATTAGCAAACCTCCGGTTTCTACTAAGGTTGGCCTGTTGTCATCTGAACCGGCATCTAGACCCATGGAGAGGCTTTTTATCGACCATGTTGGGCTGTTCCCTCGCTCTGGTCGGGGAAACCAATTTGCGCTTGTTTGCACTGACGGTTTCACCCGGTTTAGTTGGATTTTCTCCACCAGACAGGCTACGACCAGTTCCGTCATAAAGTGTCTTAATTCCATCTTTTCATCTTTTGGGCCATGTCAGTACCTGGTGTCAGATAATGCCAAGTGCTTTGTATCTCATCAGTTCCGTCAATTCTTATTTGATTATGCTATTTCGCATGTAACCACCACTCCCTATTTTCCTTACCCGTCTCTCGCTGAGCGAGTCAATCGTAATCTCCGTTCTGCTCTGATTGCTTTCCACCACGACGACCATTCCAAGTGGGATTCTAATTTGCATTGGCTCAATTTTGCTTTCAACACCGCCGTGCATGAGAGCACGCAAGTCACCCCTTTTTCCTTAATGTTTTCCTTTATGGCCAATTCTCCGTTGTCTAATCTGTGGAACCTGCACGATCTCCTTCCAGACAGTTTCACGCCCGAGGATATGAGGGCGAAATTCGTCAAGGCTAGAGAGAATATTAAGGTATCATATGACCAACTTGCCAGGCGACACAATGCCTGTCGCAAGCCGACTGATTTGGAAATTGGAGATGTTGTGTACGTCCGCAATTTCGATCCCAAGGGCGTCAGTAATCTAGTTTCAAGCAAGTTGACCCCTCGTTTCAAGGGCCCATTATATGTAGAGGCATTCCTGACTCCCGTTACTCTGCTTATTAGAAACCCCAAAGCAGAGAAAATTTCCAGAGTGCATCTGTCGCACATTAAACGAGGTGGAGAGGTTTCTAATGAGGAAATGCTACCATAAATTTTGTAAACTGTTTTTTTGTATAATGTAGAGTATCCCTAACCTTCATTGAGGCCTTCAGGCATCTGTTCCTTCTGGAATTTTAATTTAAGTTAAAAACTCTACTGGGATACAACTTGTAACTGTTGGGTAGTTCCCATTTTGTGGTAAATTGTAAAATTGAAACTAAATTTTGATGTTTTCATAAAAGATGCTAACATGTAAGTTGGACTCGGTGGGAGACCTAACTCATGATATCTTGTATACATGTTCCCTTGGGAATTTGAGTGGTCATTCCTCTACCGTAGTTCCTTCTAAATGTATAGTCGTTTAACTCATGTCATCTTGAAAAGTACTTCTAGTCTGTAAAAAGGTAAATTTGTAAATGAAATTTTGTAAACACGGATCTAAGTCATGGTCAGAAATATTTTCTTCATATAAATTCAACTCTGTTTCTCTTTTGTAAAATGTAGTAAGAAATTGTAGTTCTGTAAACTTTTATTTTTGAATTTAGATTAACTTCTATTTTGTTAATGGCTGGCCACGCGTCGCATGATATATGGCACATTGCTTCCACCTATGTCGTTTAAAGCGAACTACATTGGACTTATTAAAAAAATTACCTAACGTGTCTCGGACTATGAAAGCACTGCAGGTGTTGGTGTTCTGCGTTTCTGAAGACTGATGGACACGGTGATGCTGTTGACTAAGTGGTTTGCGAGGTGATCAATTATCCCATCACTGATAATCTGACCCTGCACTCTTCCTAACCAAAACGATGCGGTTTCATCCATCAATTGGAGTTAACTGGTGAACATTATCTTCTGGAAACATGCTTGGTGAATCGACTAGTTAAGGAGTTCTGACTATGCCTAGGCATATTCGTGAACGGTGTTCACGCTTAAGGGAGGGAGACTGTTACGTGCAAGAGCCCGTCCCAACGTTTCAAACATGTATCTACCCCTGGATGGAATTCATGACATTTTGAATCGACCGCCTGGTGACTTGATTCCGTTTGTGAGCACGAGATAGCCGCTGCTGTCGGACTTCGTGACGCTCTTCACGTGGTTCCTGCTTCTCCGCTAGAATGCGTTGGTTGTGCCTTATAAAACTCTTCCTATTCGTGGCATAATTGATGGCAATTATATTCTACGTCATAAACAAAAGAATATATATACTTCATGATACCGACAAATGTGTTACTTAATTATGACATTGTTGATTGATGTGTCAAGCCTTGATTGGACGATGAATATTTACATGAATGCAGTTCGGTATCTGACGCGCGATTCTCCGCCATCTTGTGGAGTTCATGGTCTGTCGTCAAGATAACAAGCCGGCTGCTGGTCCAAGAGTATCGCTCCGTGTGCTAGGGGAGCCTTGGCCCCTAGCTTTTACGAAAAATGAATACAAATTCAAGAAAAGGAAACGCCTGTGCTACATAAGAATTTGATTTCTTCCTTTCGCCTGGAAGATGAAAGTGATATAGAATCGCATCTCGATGCAGATCAGTGCTTGTGATGCCAGGGCGAAGCGTGTGCTGGGTGGGCCATTTTCAAGGCAATTTAATGCCGTATTATATTTTATTTATATTGTGTGTTAATTATTTTATTTTCATTGTGTCTCCACTGAGAAGGATGTAAGGTACGTTGCATTATACATTTATATTTATTATTGTTATGGAGCTCCGATATCGTCTTATAGTAATGTTTTAATTCTGTACCTTATTTGTTTTATAGGCCTAATATTTCTGTTTGTCAACGTTACCTGATATAAAAAAAAAGGTTATTGTTTTATTCGTACCTTCTGGAGACACATTTCTAAGTTTATTTTACGTTTTAAATTATTATTTATTTTCCTTTGGCAATCTTGGGATTGGCATATTATTTATCTGATTTACGATCCGTGGCTCCTCCCTCATGTTAATAGTGTTTAGACGTAATTGTTTTCCTCCGTTCTTTTCTTTCTGCTGATTTTAAAATTTAGTTTTGCTAAATTGTTTGCCGTAATTCGATCGGGCATGCGGTCTCCTGTTTTTAGTGGCCATGTTTGTTTTTTGTTTTGCCGATATGCATTCTGGTCTCGAGGTCAGTCTCTTGGCGCCGTCCGCGAGGCTCAAACGTGTTGTGGTGTTAGCTTAATATATTTTTTTATTTAATCTTGTTGGTTTTACTTTGTGTTTTTGGTAAATGTTCCTGTGTTTTTCTCCGTCATGCAAATTTTGAATTATTTTCTGATCCTATTTTATTTTATTTGGTTAATTTAATTTTTAATTTCTCGTTTCATCGTGGCCTGGATCACCGCATGTCGGATCGGTATTGCATTCCCTTGTAAATTATCAAGCCCTTTCTCATTTAATCATGCCTGTAATTTTATTTTAATCTTTGGGTTTTATAACATTTTAATTTTTAATTTAAATCTTGTCTTTTTTTTTGCTTTGCAAGCAAGCATGTTCTGTTTCTGGTGGAGGTGCTCCTTTAAATTTTAACATTAAATTTTTGTTTTCATTTTTAAGCAGCTGTTGTGGCATTATTTCGTCGGCAGCAGTTCTGTCGGTTATTGGGGGGTGTCTGTAGAATAGCCTGTGCGTTCCCCTTCTCCATTTTCCTTCCACCCCTTTTGGTGTTCTTCTGTTGGGACATGTCTTCTGGAGGTGATCTTGTTGCTGAAGCGAGGCGGACCTCTAAATACAGGTAAGTAGGCCCATCCACGCTAGCCGTCCACGGTGTCATAAATAGATCACCAACACAAGCTTGCAAAAGTAACAAATTTAAAATTTACCACAAGAATGTTCAGTCTCTCTATAATAAAATTGATTACATAAATCTAATGCTTTAAAATGAACTTAAAAACATCTCAGCACTATGTATATCAGAACATTGGCTGAAAGAGGAACAACTCGAATTAATTCAATTCCCAGGGCTTTTACAAGCTAGTAAATTCTCTAGTTCTAATATTAGCCATGGTGGTACTTGTATCTTCTTAAGAAATAATTTAGATCATGAACAGTTAACAACTTATGATTATCTAATTATGGAACAGGATTTTGAATTCTCTGCCGTAAAAATACAGCAGTTTAAGTTAATAATTGTATGCGTATACCGTTCTCCGTCAGGAAAGTTTCGTTTATTTATAGATAAATTAGAATTGTTACTCAATAACACGAGCAAAGTAAATTTCGCTATAATAATCTGTGGGGATGTAAATGTGGATTTCTTAAAATTTGGTAGAAATTGTGAATTATTAACACAGTTACTAATTTCCTATGGACTGAAACCTACAGTAAATACCCCAACAAGAATAACAAAATTTAGTAAAACCACTCCTGATCATTTTTTTAAAATACAGATAAATATCACCATTCAATAGAAGTCTATTGTCCGGGGTTTAGTGACCACCATGGACAAATACTAAGTTTTGAAGTACCCGAAACAATCAATAATAATGACATTGGAGTAAAATCAAAGTGCAGGTCATTAACTGAAACAAATGTTACATATTTCAATGACTTATTAAATAAGGAAACATGGTCAGAAATTTATAAACTAGAAAATGTAAATGATAAATTTAATGCATTTAACAGTATGGTACCCTAAATCTCTATTTTGAAACAGCATTCCCCTTTAGACAAAGAACTGTTCAAAATAACAAAACTAGCAATTGGATAACAACAGCGATTATAAATCCATGTCAAAGACAGAAATTTCTACACAAATTATATAAACAATACCACACAACACCTGAATTCAGTTTATACTACAAAAAATACACTAGCATTTTAAATAAGGTAATAAGACTAGCAAAGAAAATACATAATGATAATTTTATTTCCCAATCATCTAATAAAAACAGGGCTATGTGGTCCGTGTTAAAGCAAGAAACTGGAAAATCTGCTAAAATACAAAGGAACATTACACTGACCAGAAATAATAAAGTGATTAATAATCCAGAGGAAATAGCAAACACTTTAATGACTATCTTCTGGAAATTACACAAAAATTATTATATAAATCACAGGTAAATACACTAAATTCTAATAATAAAATAAATATATGTAGTTATTCTTTATTTATAAATCATGTCACAAGTGAAGAGGTAAGAATAGTTATAAAAGTGCTAAAAATAAATTCTGTGCTGGCATTGATGGCATCCCCGATGCAATTTTAAAGAAATGTGTAGAAAATATAATAAATCCACTTACACACTTAATAAACAGTTCAATTCTCTCACAAACTTACCTGGATATTTTGAAGTTATCAAAAGTAATTCCAGTGCACAAACCCGGTTCAAAAGATGAATTAGATAACTATCGTCCTATTACCTTACCAACTGGTATTGCAAAAATTGTGGAAATAATCATGTATAAGAGACTGATACGTTTTATAGAAAAAAAAATATTATCAAATTCACAACATGGATTCAGAACGGAAAAATCTACACCGACAGCAATTTATGAATGTATTAACAGTATACTGAAATTAATTGACAATAAGGAACATGTAACTGGCCTATTCTTGGATTTATCGAAAGCATTTGATGTTGTTGACCATAAAATCCTCCTTACAAAACTAAATCAATATGGTATTAGAGGTCTAGCTAATAAATGGATAGAGTCTTACTTAACAAGGCGTAAACAAATAGTAAGCTTGAGACACCATATTGATTTAGTTTTATAAGGAGAATTTTATGTTCAACAACATCAAATGTTTTCGATAAATCCAACAATAGGCCAGTTACATGTTCCTTATTGTCAATTAATTTCAGTATACATTTAATGCATTCATAAATTGCTGTATGTGTAGATTTTTCAGTTATGAATCCATGTTGTGAGTTTGATATTATTTTATTTTTACTATAAAACTTATCAGTCTCTTATACATGATTTTTTCCATAATTTTTGCAATACCAGTTGGTAAGGTAATAGGACGATAGTTATCTAATTCATCTTTAGAACCGTTTTTGTGCACTGGAATTACTTTTAATAACTTTAAAATATCCGGGTAAGTTCCGGAGAGAATTGAACTGTTTATTAAGTGCGGTCGGAGACTGGAATCAGGCTGTGGATTTTCATTTCATTAAGTGCGTATTTAAGTGCGTATTTAAGTGCGGATTTATTATATTTTCCGCACATTTCTTTAAAATTGCATCAGGGATACCATCAATACCAGCAAGAATTTATTTTTAGCCCTTTTTTTAACTATTCTTACCCCTTCACTAGTGACATGATTTATAAATAAAGTATCACTGCATATATTTATTTTATTATTAGAATTTAGTGTATTTACCTGTGATTTATTTAATAGTTTTTGTGGAATTTCCAGAAAATAGTCATTAAAAGTGTTTGCTATTTCCTCTGGATTATTAATCAATTTATTATTGCAGGTCAGTGTAATGTCTCTTTGTATTTTAGCAGATTTTCCAGTTTATTTCTTTATCACGGACCACATAGCCCTGTTTTTATTAGATGATTGGGATATAAAATTATCATTATGCATTTTCTTTGCTAGTCTTATTACCTTACTTAATATTCTAGTGTATTTTTGTAGTATAAATTGAATTCAGGTGTTATGTGGTATTGTTTATATAATTTGTGTAGAAATTTCTTTATTAAACATGAATTTATAATCCCTGTTGATATCCAATTGCTAGCTTTGTTATTTTGAATAGTTCTTTGTTTAAAGGGGAATGCTATTTCAAAATAGTGTTTTAGGGTACTGTTAAATGCATTAAATTTATCATTTACATTTTCTAGTTTATAAATTTCTGACCATGTTTCCTTATTTAATAAGTCATTGAAATATGTAACATTTGTTTCAGTGAATGACCTGCACTTTGATTTTATTTCATTTTCATTATTATTGAATTTTTCGGGTACTTCAAAACTCAGTATTTGTCCATGGTGGTCACTAAAACCCGGGAATTAGACTTCTATTGAATGGTGATAATATACATTCTCCTTTATCTGTATTCATAAAAATTTGATCAGGAGTGGTTTTACTAAATTTTGTTATTCTTGTTGGGGTGTTGATTGTAGGTTTCAGTCCATAGGAAATTAGTAACTGTGTTAATAATTCACAATCATAGACGGCGATGGCTTTTCTCCAAATATTTTTATATTGCCTCATGGCTAATATCGATTATGGCGACTATGGCACCCCTAGATTTCTCCACATGCTTTGAGAAAGAAGTGTACAGAATACTGTACGTTACAGGAGTCTAAAGGAATACAGCAAAGATTGATGTATTTATTATATATCATATGTAATGTACCTTATGTACTTTATGCACGTTTGTGCACTCTCTTCTAAATAAATAGAATCCTGTTCTATTTATTCTATGGGTACATGTGAATTACCGCCGGGGTGGAGTAGGTAGAAGTTAAATGTATCATGACGTAATTTGGGACCCTATAGTAAGGTAATCTGTGTTTGGGACCGATCACCATCCTATCGTTATGTTGGCTATTTTGCATTGAGCAGCCAATCAACATTTTAAAGTGGATTAGTACAAAAATCACGTTACTTGGGACTCCAGTTGGATGACAAAACTCTCATGGCAACTTCAACTCAATCACTTAAGGTGTTACTCGTATTATACCGCAATATTATCCGACCAGTTCTTGATTATGGAAGTCATTTTTACGATGTTATGCCTAAGACTCGATTATACCAGATGGATAAATTACAACTTACTGCCTTGCGTGTAATACTGGGTGTCTTAAAATCTACTCCCACGCAAGCACTATTAATAGAAGCGGTTGGCCACCCCCTTCCCATACGGTGACAATATTTGTCTGCTAAATATTTACTACGGAAAATGGCTACCCATATGTCACCAATTCTCCCTAAATTACAACTTCTACACGAGTACAACCAAAATACTTATTACGGCCATCCCCCGTCCATACTCACGGCTTATATTACTCTTTACCCGCATGGTCCTCATATACTGTACTTCAGACACGTAAACCGATGTGTTACAATCAGTGCTTGATTTGTAAAAAATAAGAGCTTCCTGTACTGAGGGTTACCGGATGGGGGTGGGAGGGAGTGGGGGCTTTTTGGAATATTGTAATATAGAGTTCTAAATACGATAGTTTTACCTTTTTCTGAACACCTTTATAAAGCAACATGGCGCCCAAGAATAGTAATGTTATATGTACCTCCTGTAAAGTTTCGCTGAAGGAGAATGAAAATTTCGTACAATGTGACGGAAAGTGTGGTGAAATGTTTCATCTTAACTGTGCTCGTGTGACGAACGCCTTTTTGAAAGCAATGCTTACAAATCCGGGCGGAATTCTGTGGCATTGTAAACAATGCAAACATAACCCAAATTCAGTCAAAACAGCTACATCTAGTTTTCAGCCGACTAAGGTCAAACCGGACACCGCAAGCTTATGTGAAGCGGTTAACAATATGCAACAAGTGCTAAAGGATGTTTGTAGCTCTCTGGAGTATCAATCAAACAAATTTGATGAACTCTTGGAGCAAAATACCGCACTAAAATCTTGCATTGACCAACTCACTCTAGAGGTAAACAACACAAAAGTGGAGAATGGCTTGCTTAAAGAACAAAATGGGCATCTTAAAAGGCAAGTTAATGACTTGGAGCAATACTCTAAGAATTACAACCTTGAAATCGCCGGGATGCCAGTCTCCGAACAGGAGAATGTGTATAATATTGTGGCTCAAGTGGCAGGTGCAGTTGGTGTTGAAATCGAAACTGATAGGGACATTGAATATTGCCACCGACTTCCAGCCTTTACGGATAAGGATGGCAATAAGAAAACGCCCCTCATATTAGCAACATTTTATTCCCGCCAAACTAAAGACATGATCATGAGCAAAAAACGGAAACATGGGAAACTTCTTTGCACAGATGTCAAGATCAAGGGAGACTCGACAGTGTATGTAAATGAACATTTAACCAAAGACAACCAAAACTTATATTGGCTTGCCAGGAATTCTAAACGGGCAATGAATTATAAATTCGCATGGACCAGGAACGGGAAGATCTTCATGAGGAAAAATGAAAACAGCTCGATTCTACAAATCAAGACTGCAGCTGACCTACCAACAGTTCATGGGAATCAAGGAAACTGAAGGTATGTTTGCCTGAGCCAAGTGATCAATCAATATTTCATGAAATTTTGTTTCCAAGTGAGTGTAAAGTAATTATGGAAGTACCCTCAAATAACACAACTGCGGTATGAAATCAGATAACGAAGTAGACCTTAATTTTCAAGATATTACTTCAAAGATTGTAAACAGTACTCAAGACTTGAACAAATTAATTAGCTTTACTGCAGGAATTAAAATCATGCACCTAAATATATGTGGCATGATAAATTTTGAAAGTATGCTAGTTATGCTCGATCAACTTGATCATAAACCAGATGTCATTATACTGTCTGAAACTCAGCTCATTGAGGATATACCATTTGCTATTTTAGGATATAATGAATACTTCATACCAACTCAAAATTCTACCCATGACAGCATAAAGATATATGTGCATGAAAACCTCATACAAAATATTACAATATCTACTGTAAAAACACTGAAAGCTGCAAATGCTAGCCTACTCAACTTCAGATATAATAAAGAAAGTTACTTGGTACTTGCTATATACAGATCACCCTCCACAAGCCCAAAGAAATTCATAGAAGAACTAGGAAATACTCTCCAGCACTTGCCTACAGCTACACACAGTATATTAATAGGAGATATAAATATTGATATTTTAAATCCTACAAAGCAATATGCCCAAAATATTAAAAATGAGTATTTAAATGTATTACATGCAAATGGATTCATTTCGTACATAAACTCACCAACTAGAATAACCCCAAAATCCAGAACATGTATCGATCACATACATGTTAAGTCCCACAGAAACAGCAACTTTGACCCTTTTGTTCTGCATACCAGTATCACAGATCACAGTCCTACATTTCTCATACAAAATAAATCTCAAAAATACACTCTACAAACAGGAGAAAATACTTTGAACAATGTAAGAATAAATTATGAAACTCTAAAAAAATCCTTAACCAAGGAAACTTGGGAATCTATCATAACTGAACATGATGCTAACAAAGCAGCTGATAGTTTCATTAAGTTACTGACTCAATACATCTCTGAACACTCTACTACCATAAATAACGTAAGATCAAAATTTAAAAAAATTACTCCATGAATCACAACCGGAATTTTAACTTCTATTAGAATAAGAGACAAATTATATCAGAAAATTGTTAAACAAAGGGAGAGGTCTACAAACAGTGATGAGGTCCCAAAAACTGTTAAGAAACATAAATTGTACAGAAACTGGATAAACAGGCTTGTTAAAATAGCAAAAGAAAGGTACTATTCCAAACAAATTATGTCAAACTCCAATAATTCTAAAGTCCTTTGGAAAATATTAATGATTTAACATGTAGGAAGGGAAATAAATCTTCAGCTGTTGACAGCATATTTATCGGAGACTCACAAGAAACATCCCAACCAGCTGCCATTGCAAACAAATTTGTCGACTATTTTAGTAACATAGGTTTAGAACTTTCTGAAAAAATAAATAATACAAGAAAGGAACCTGACAACACAAATGCACGTGATAGCACTGCAAAATCTCAACCTCAGTCTATATTTTTATACCCATAACAAAATCAGAAATAACAAACCACATAGCTGCTCTAGAAGATAACTCAGCAAATGGCTATGATAATATCTCTAGTAAAACAATTAAGATAATTAGTTCAGAAATTCTACAACCACTGCACCATATTTTTAATTTATCACTAACGAAAGGACAATTTCCAGACTCATTCAAAATTGCCATCATAATCCCAGTCCATAAATCAGATGATAAAAGAGAGTTAAATAACTATAGACCAATTTCCCTCACAACCCACCTCTCTAAGCTACTAGAGAAATGCATCAAAACGAGATTACTTAACTATCTGAATAAGTTCAACATATTGTCACCAAATCAGTTTGGTTTTAGACCAAACACTAGTACTCAAGATGCAATATTCTCCCTTACTGATTATTTGTATAAAGCCATTGATAGTTCTAAAAGAACAATTTCTGTGTTCCTGGATTTAAGAAAGGCTTTTGACACCGTAGACCACAATATACTCATTAGAAAACTTGAAAAGGAAGGTATTCGTGGTACTCCTCAAGAACTAATAAAAAGCTTTCTTTTTAACAGAATACAAAAGGTACGAATCAAAGGTACTCTAAGTAGAAGTGCTGAAGTAAAAATTGGAATTCCCCAAGGAACAGTTTTAGGTCCTATTCTTTTTCTGTTATATATTAACGATTTGTGTGAGCTGAACTGTAATGCGATGATTACCTCATATGCGGATGACACTGTCGTCACAGTCATAGGAACAACTTGGGAGGACACTTTTAATAGAACTCAAGAAACCCTTGCTAAAGTCCAAAAATGGCTAAGAAACCACCTCCTTACCTTAAATGAAACCAAAACACAATACCTATGCTTCTCACACAACAAAACATTACAACCCACATACAATTTAACACTGAAGATCCACACACCAATTTGTAACAATGGCGAAAGATGCAACTGCTATACCCTACAGAAGTCAATGAATGCTACATATTTAGGGGTTATTATAGATAGTCATTTAAAATGGAATATGCATGCATCAAACTTGGCCAATAAACTTCAAAAGTTAATTTATATATTTTACAGAATCAGAAATATCCTTTCAGCAAAAGTCTTGAGAACTGTATATTTTGCCTTAGTCCAGTCACAACTACAATATAGAATAAATGGTTGGGGTGGAATACTTGATTCACATTTGGCTCAGGTAAATACCTGCCAGAATTTCATTCTAAAAGTTATGTACAAAAGGCCACCAACGTTTCCAACATGTGAACTGTATCAACAAAGCATGTTGCTTAACATACGACAGTTATTTGTTCAGTCATCAATCATATTTATACATAAAAATATGAAGCTCTTCTCTAATGGACAAAAACTTGAAATGTGCACTAGACTTCAAGACAGAACTGGAATAAATATCCCTCGTCGAAACACACTACTTGGTCAAAGGAATTTAAGATGTCTTAGCACTAGGATATACAATATATTGCCAGTAAATGTGACAAATAATACCCTGAATATATTGAAGAAAAGGCTTTTTATATGGCTCCTTAGTAACTTTGATAGAGTAAATGAACTTATAAATTTTCACCAACATATTTAAACCAACTCAGTCAGAAACAAGTAATGTATCATCTTCTTTTATTTTCAGTATCATTATAATGAATGCTTTTACTATAAACTTTTCTTATTATTATCAGTCAAATACCATGTTGCAAATAAATTAAGAAATTGTGTTCATGAAGCCCACGCACAAGTTTATCTTATGTGGGATTCACCATGTATTTTTGATACAACATTGTATATGTACATGTGAATAAAAATGATTGCTCGTAAAAAAAAAGAAAATTACGGCAATCAAATTTTTTTCTATAAGCCTACCTAGATATCCAACATTCCGGCAAACCTCACACCCCAATGTTTCTTTGTGTACAATAAGGCAACTGTAGTTTTTACAAAACTCGTTCCTTTATCTAAAGTCTAACTGTTTATCACCTCCGTTGATGTCGTCATTAGAAGGAGATGAAGTAACGCTGGAGGATGTTGGCTGTGTTGACTCCTGGTGATCTAATTCTATTGGAAGTGTCGTGCATTTTTCAGTTTCTTCGTCTAGTTTAGGTTTCTTCGGTTTCCTAAAATAATTAGTTGTTTTATGCATTGTAAAGGCACGTACACGCTCAACAACACATAATTAGCGAAATTTACGCACTTGGATTCCAAAACACTACACGATTAAACAGAACAAAACCGTAAAACGGTGACAGGCAGTCGAATGTTCTGACTGCACTGTTATTGATGGATATTAGTGAAAGCTGAACTGTTGCGCGGCAAGGGAGGAGAAGGAAGAGTCATCTAGCACCTTGTGTACTGCTAGAAGTACAGTCCAGTCAAAGACCAAGTTGACCTTGACTTACAACTAACGTTCCACAGTTCAAAAATTATGATATATAGTTGACCTTTCCCCCGATCAGAGGTTTCGGTACGCCGAACCGTTGCGTACCGTCACAAATCTAGCACTGGTTACAATGTACCCTTCCATATTTTATTTTATTTATTTTTTCGACCTGATATCATCCAACATTTGCCTGTCATCTCCCGAGCTTCTTCTGAATATAATCCTACTTTTGTTTCTCGTTCCTTCCGAGAACTTGAAGCACAACATCAACCGATTGGTCGAAACTTCTCTCCTCGGCACGAGTAGGCGCTGCTTTTTGATGTGTACCATCTTTCCACTCGATTGCTGGATATTTTTGTGGGAGTGATTTTGAAAAATGGGAAGGAAGTGGATCGGCCGGAAGTGTGTAAGACGCAGCTAAAGCAGCCAGGAGGGATGCGATCCAGCTGGCAGTGGTACCATGTGGAATGCATATCACATATGGATAACGTCAATGTTTGGAGTTGCCATTACAGATATTGCGACAATAAATCATCTTCAAGTTGTCGTTCTTTGGTGTAAAAATATTCATTATATAATATTTGCTGAAAACAAGTATGATTTATTAAGAGTCTGTTTTTCAATCTCTGGATAAAAGTGATGGGCATCCACTCCCCGAGTAACTTTGCTCAACATTTTCATACTGAACGGTAAACGCTTATGCGAACTCTGGTGTCAACTGATTAAAACACAAACCACATGATAAAAGTCTTCGTATCAGTATTTAAATGATGATATGCTTTAATATGAATCATTGTAACTAGTCGGCAAAGCCGGTATTATGCTTCTGCACAATGGCTATTCAGATATTAACCCACATTGCGGCAATGCAGTGATCAATGTAGTATAAATCAATATTTTATACGGGAACTGGGATAGCCTTTCACGGACCTCTATAGGAATTCCCTTTATTTTCAAGTAGGCGTATTAATAACTAATTTAAAACTCAATTCCACGCAGGAACATTATCGAAAAAAGCAAAATATTAATGGAGCATAAAAAATACTTCCATATTATTACCGGCACGTGAAAATGAGTAACTGCCTTGTACTCTAAATTTCTGCGGTTGTAATGGCTGCGTGGATAGCATCTTGGTTTGCGTTTCATGAGCTCTCAGGTTCGAACCCCAGTTCCGGCAATTATTTTTGCTGCCGGATTATCGATTTAAACGATATCTATCATAACATTATGCGTCTTTTTAACAGAATCTACATGAAATTATGATTTATCTAATTTTAAACGTTAAACTGCGTC
Source organism: Meconema thalassinum (assembly GCA_946902985.2). Classification (NCBI taxonomy): domain Eukaryota; kingdom Metazoa; phylum Arthropoda; class Insecta; order Orthoptera; family Tettigoniidae; genus Meconema; species Meconema thalassinum. Next base: position 172,588,403 of record OX336396.1, read on the forward strand.
CGACCGAGTGACCATCGGTATAAGTGGTCTCCCTCGTTCAAGCGTGGAGGAGGTAAAGGGCACTCTCTTGTCCTTGGGGTGAGAAATCACCCCTAAAGGCGGATGAACGAACACGGAATCGTCAACGGCATAGAATGCAGAAGGCAACGGGAAACCACTGCATTAAGGATCCTCTGGATATCCCAAGGAATAGCGGCTCATGTCATGAAACCTGTACTCGTAAAATGTTCCGGATTAGCCCCGCGATCGGATCTCCGGGCGGGGTGTGCTTGTACAAGTGCTCAATGTAGGAGACGCATTGCAACATGGAATGTTCGATCACTTTTACAATGTGGAAAGCTGGAAAACCTGAAGCTTGAGATTGGATGGATGAATGTAGATGTGTTAGGAATAGCCAAAGTGAGGTGGCCTGATAATGGAGATTTTTGGAGTGGAGATTACAGGATAATCCACACGGGGACTATTATGGACAAACCTGGAGAGGGAGGAGTAGGAGTGGTGCTGACAAAGGAAATGGGTCACCGAGCTAAAGGATACGTTCAGCAGAGTGGAAGACTGATTTTAGTGAAATTAGATACTAAACCAAGGGACACCGTGATCATTCAAGTCTACATGCCAACCACTGCCCACGAAGATGAAGAAGTGGAAAGAGTGTACGATGATCTGACAGAATTAATCAAAGGTGTTAAAGGAGATGAGAATCTGATAATCCTTGGAGACTGGAATGCTGTTATTGGAGAGGGTAAAGATGGAGTGGCTGTGGGCCAATTTGGGCTTGGCACACGGAACGATCGAGAAAACCGTTTATTGGAATTCTGTGCTTACAATCAGCTGGTGGTTGCAAATACATTATTTCAACACCATGCACGAAGACGTTATACTTGGACAATGCCAGGCGGTGGGAATAGATTTCAAATTGATTACATTTTAGTTAAGCAGAGATTTAAGACACAGCTGAAGGACTGTAGAAGCTGCCCTGGCCCAGATATTGGTAGTGACCACAACATGGTTTTGAGTGGATGCCAACTAAAACTGAAGAAACTGAAAAGGAAGAACAGTCGAAAATGGAATACCGAAGCTCTCCGAGATCAAAACCTTGCTATAGATTTTAAGAAGAAGACAGATGAACTTCTAGCAGACATATCAGCAATAGACTTAGGAAGTATGGAGAATAAATGGAATGCTTGGAAGGGAAGTGTTCTAACAGCAGCAACAGATGTTGTGGGAAAGCCGAAAGCACAGAACAGGAAAGCCTGGATAACAAATGAAATCATTGAGAAGATAGACACAAGAAGAAAGTTTAAGAACTCTGCGACTGAAGAAGGGCAACAACTATACAGGAAATTGAGAAACGAAATAAATCGAGAGGCGAAGGCAGCCAGAGAAAAATTTCTGGAATTGCAATGCATGGAAGTAGAAGAACTAGTTAAGAATCACAAATTTGAGACAGCGTTTCAAGTGGTCAAAAGGTTCTTCGGGGACAAGAGGATTAGGTGCAATGTACTGAAGACAGATGATGGAGAACTGGTGTATGAAGATTCTGAAATTGGCTCTAAATGGAAAGAATACATTGAGAATTTATATGGAGGAAAACATACACCTTGTGAAATCCTAAAAAATGAAGAGCTGGTAGATAAAGAAGAAGGGGGAGATGAAATACTCCTGGATGAATTTAATCAAGCAATGGCAAGGCTGAAAAACGGAAAGGCATCCGGGGTTGATGATATACCAGCAGAGCTGATAAAAGCCACTGGAGACAATGTGAAGAAAGCCCTATTTGATCTGATTTGTGAAATGTATAACACGGGACATATCCCATCGGACTTTAGGAAATGTGTCATAGTGCCCATTCCAAAGAAATCATCTGCTAATAGATGTGACCAATATCGCACATTAAGCCTTGTAACCCATGCTTCTAAAATACTCACCAGCATTATCTTGAAACGCATTGAAGGAAAGGTAGAGTTGGAGTTGACAGAAGATCAATTTGGATTCAGGAAGGGTAGAGGGACTCGAGAAGCAATCCTAGCTTTAAGAATGATTATAGAGAAACGACTAAGAAAAGATATGGATACATTCATTGCTTTCGTAGACCTGGAGAAGGCATTTGATAAGGTTGAGTGGAATAGACTATTCATGGTGTTGAAAGAACTGGGTGTTAAGTACAAGGACAGGAGGACAATTTGGAAATTGTATGAAGACGAGATAGCCGTTATACGATGTGGAGATTCCACAACAGAGGCCAACATTAAGCAAGGAGTTCGGCAAGGTTGTTCACTTTCACCAATTCTTTTTAATGCATACATCCAAAAAGCAATAGATGAAGTAAATGATAATTTGCCAATGACTGGAGGTCTCAAGATTCAAGGAGAAAGAATTACCATGCTTCGCTTTGCGGATGATATCGCAGTCCTGGCAGAAAACGAAGATGATCTGAATTATGCATTAGCAGAAATGGAATCCACCTTTAACAAATATAACATGAAGATCAACAAAATGAAAACCAAAGTTCTTCTCTGTAGCCGGCAGTATGAACCTCCTCGTTGTACTTGAAATGGAGAACAGCTGACAAATGTACAGGAGTTCACTTACCTTGGTAGCAAAATAACAGCAGATGGAAGAAGTAGAAGAGAAATAGTCAGCCGCATCAACCAAGCCAAAATAGCATTCAACAAGAAAACATTAGTATGAGCCTCAGGAAACGTCTTGTGAAGATATATGTGTGGAGCATACTGTTATATGGTAGTGAAACCTGGACTCTTAGCTTGGCTGATAAAAAACGAATAGTAGCCTTTGAAATGTGGAGCTACAGGAAAATACTAAAAATTCCATGGGTGGACAAAATCAGTAATGAAGAAACGCTGAAGAGGATTGGAGAGAAGCCATGTTTATGGAATATGCTTACTCACCGAAGAGACAATTGGATTGGACATATCTTGAGGCATGAAAGTCTTCTGCACACAATACTGGAGGACAATGTTGAAGGAAAGAACTGTAGAGGTAGACCACGGCTGGGATACATAAAACAAATCATTCACGACAAAGGTTGTGATAATTACTTGGACTTGAAGAGACTAGCCACAGACCGGAGTTCATGGAAAGCTGCTACAAACCAATCTTCGGATTGAACACCACAGAAGAAAAGTTTGCACCAAGCAGAAGTCGGGAAATTTGATTGTATTGAACATTAGTTCTAGTAGTCTATAGATAAGTTAGAGACTATGGTTCCATTACTCCTCTTAATTTACTATATAATATGTGATGTTTGTTCAAACAAGTGTGACAGTAGTATATCTCCAATTCAATATATACATTCATCATAGTACCAGTATGAAAACGGAGCGTAAATTAACATTTTAAGAATATCCAAGCTGTGTAGTAATCGAGTCGGATAACATGTCAGATCAGGGCCGTGGAGAGCGGCGACGGGCCCTGGGGCTGGAATCTATCGGGCCCCCAAGACCCAAAAATTACTGCATGTTAAAAGAGTTGGAAGGGGTATGACGTAATCTCTTCTCATAACGAAAACATGATTTTTTTCACAAAGACAGGACGTAGCCTATTTTAAAATACGTCTTACATATAGGGTTTTTATGTTGACATTCTTAAAACCTGCTGCCCTTCAAGAATCACGCCCTCGGGTCTAAGCCTAAACACTGATAAGTGTTTTGGTTCAACGGCGATCACACATCATTGTACATTAAACAAAGCAAAATATATTTTCATAATTAACCACAGGTATACTCATACGTAAGTCATGTTATTTATTATGTGCTGTCAGTAGATTGCAGCTGATCAGTGATTGTTTTCACAAAAGAAGAAAATGTGAATTTGATATATATTTTGTAATTTGTAGTCAGTGGGCTTCTTATAATTTAATATTGCTTTGCAGTAAGCAAACCAAGAGCCAGGTTCTCCTAAAACTCCCCCATTATATCAATGACTGGTAACCATCGGGGGCGGATTTAAGCCAAGATTATGGAGGAGTGGACACACCGGGGATCTGAGGGTATGGAAGATCACCAAGCTCAGACTGGGTTACGGGGGCCCTCCTCCGGAAAATTTTGCAAACTTAGTTCCAAATTATTGAGTTATAGGCCATTTGGGTGATTATTTTTGTGATATTTTGGAGTAGGCCTACACATTTGGTGACCATTGACATTTAGTGGCTATAGAAAAGACACCGTAATTGAAGTTAAAGCTCTCGCACCTTCAAGTAAGACCCCACGGTGTAGCTCACGAATGACCGTGATGGGGATCTACAGCAAGTCTGCTGATCAGAGATTCGAATCCCGGTGCTGACAGCGGCTATCCTGAGTGTGGGTTTTCACACTCCCTCCAGACAATTGCCGGGATAGTACCTTATTTCAAGTCCAAAGACACCTACCCTACTCTTAACCTAATAATTACAGTAATAGTCGTGACGGGCAACGCATTCTCACTTTTCCCAGTCGGCAACCAAGTATACGGTATGCAATTGATCATGTCACAGAGGCCATAGCACAGCACAGTGTATACCCTGCTTTTCGTCCAGCAGTGGGTGGTTTCAAGATTGTCTAAGTTTCTACTCTCCAAGAGAAATAGTTACAACAATGTTGCCAATACACCTCTCCAATTATACAACAACCACTAGCCCCCCTCCCCCCCCCCCCCACTTCAGCCTATACAATTCGTTCGTTTCTTGGTTTTCTATTTTGTTCGCTGTTTGAAAATCTTATAATTTACTTAATTAATATTTGTGAAAACTACTCCTTTACAGTCAACTTCATTCAATAATGTGGAGGCCTTCAGAAATAAACCGGAAAATTAACGCGTCAGCAAATACTGAAATATAGGCTATATACAGTACTAGTTGATGCACCAGATTCCCAACCGAGCGCCAATGGTTCATTGCCCGCCAGTGATACTAGACCTACCAGCTACAAAGTACACGGGTTAAATGTCGCAAGCTCCTAAATGAATTAACAACTGTAACGACAAATAGGCCTATGATTAACTGTTGAGTAAGACTACGAATGACACCGCAGTCGGTAAGCCGAATCCTGCATTCCTGCCGCGGCTTCGTCAGTACCCGGAGTCATTTCCAAGTCATACAGTAGATGAAGGTAGCAACTCATTTTATGATTAACGTTACTGAGACGTTAAAGCGTGTCACTAAAGGGAAAATATCTCTTCGCGACCTGAAAAATAAGTGCTTTGCCGATCGATGCTGCTCTTTGGAATAAACGGCGTAGAAATGTCCAATAATAATTACAGTCACTGCACCAGCTCAAAACAAAATTGTATTTATATTAATATTCGACAATACTTCATCTAAATTTTCTTCTAAATTAAGCAGAGTTCAATATTTGTCTTAGGAAAGTCTGCGCGGTAGCATACATGCAATATACTGTATTAATTTCTCCATCGCCATGCACACCACTGACGTTACTTATTGTTTTAAGGGTCGGAACAGCTAGGCAATCTGCCCTTAGGACAGACGTTACTTATTGTTGTTTAATGGGGCGGAACAGCTACGATAGGTCATCTGCCTTTACCACTGACGTCCCATGAGAGGAATTGGAAAACAAAGTTGAGTGGTTCAGTGTCCTAGCTTAATTGTCATTTTCTCCTGGTTAATTAAACACTCAGTCAAGAAAAATACTGGAATATTACCTTAGTTTCAGTCTTTGGATACATTTCCCAACTCTAGTACCAATAGTAATATAGGTTTTCAATAACTCCCTTAATCTGAAATTATTTGCGCACGAACAAAATACCTAGGATTGTTGATCGAATTGAATGAACCAGTTATAATAATAATTATACTGCACCTACGCATACAGATTATTCAAATGTTAGCATTGTTTTCTCAATTCAGTATACGAGCAGATGAACAATTTCACATGCATTTCTTCTATCTACGTTTGACAACAGAATCATCCCACCCTTTCGCAAGATATTTAGCCAGCAATGATAATTTGTCACATAGTGCGAAAGTGAATTACTAGGGAACAACGACCTCGCTATTCTGTCCCTTAAATCAAATATAAAGTGAACTACTGTTTGGACGCTACTTTAAAATAAATTTTACTTGCCTGCCTGCACGGCATACGATACGTCTAGTTAGCCAATATATTCATTTCAGACACTATCACCTCTAAATATCTAACAAAGCTCGACGTGACGCGCCAAACTTGAAACTCTTGAGCTTGCTCACCAAACACACCAGGGTAGCCTAGGCTCTCGTGGACTTGGCAAGATAAGTGAAGGGATGAGAAAGTTATTTGAACGATTGGTGCATAAGCCGAATAAGAGAAATTTAGAATAATGGAATGCTCTCTCTGTCTTCAGGTAGATTCTGAGAACAATACATAGAGAAGTAAGTTGACAACTTTGAGACAGTTGTTATTCCCACAAGCGCTTTGTAGAGGAAAATATCGTCCACTTGACATAATAAGTTTCTCAATCCTTGTAACATTGTTCACAGACAGTTCATTGCATTCACTAAATGATAGCCAGTAGCAAATTCAAGTCAAATAAAGGCAATAATAAATCAATGCCCGATCAGGCCCATCCTCAGAGGACGCCGGGCCCCCCTGGAAGGGTCGGGCCCCGGGGCACCAGCCCTGCCTGACCCCTCTCTCGTCGGGCCTGTGTCAGATGACGTCACATACATTTCATCTCAATTTCATAGTAGGATAACATGTTAGATGTTACACATCATATGCTACTACTGTAAGGCTCGTATCTTTTATATCTCATCCCACAACATAATCGAATCATTCTCCCTTCCATGGAAATTTATCAGGGGTTAGGGAATATTCGGAGGGATACGTCGTATTTCACAGCCTCTCGGCTTAAGAAAGGCGGAAAGCTCATTGTGAAATAAAAGTTGGGAGAAGGCATAATAAATTATACAGTTTATGTTTGCGAGAAACTAGACAACGAAGAACTTCTCTTGTGGAAACCTGAGAGTATTTTCTATATTTTCTATGAGAATCCGAACTGCTTGGAGGGTATTTCTTCCCCTTCGGAAACCGAACTGTTCTTCAGGAAGTTTGCAGTCGATGTCCTTCGTTAATCTGTTTGTAATTAGTCTTGTGAGTACCTTTTGGAAGTTATTTTCTAACGCAAATCCTCTATAGGAGTTGAGATCCGTCATCTCCATTTCCTTTATACAGGACTTTAATGGTGGAGGTTTTCCATCTATTCGGTATGACGCCAGTTTTAAGACACATGTTTAACATTTTCGTGAAAGAAAGAAGCAGGATCTCTGCTGATGCTTTTAAGTGCCCATTGAAAGTCCTGCAGCCTTTTTTTATTCTTAAGTGTTTTTATAGTTTTTTGGACTTCTTCTTCTTCTTCTGTGAATAGGTTGATGTTTGAGTCCGGAAATTCTAATCTTCTTGGCTCGTATGCCGTATTGCTGTTTTCTGAGTTCAGAATATTATGAAAGTGCTTCTCCCAGATTTCCATGCGTATATTCCCCGTTGTTTGTGTTTTCCTGGGCCTCAAGGCAATGAAGGGCTCACGTCTCGCCTCCTCAATCATTCTGAAGGCTTCGGCTTCCAGAAAGTCCTTCCGTTTTTGATGTGTAATATCTTTCCACTCGGTATCTGGATATTTTTGTGGCACTCAGTAGCTGGACATTTTTGTGGGAGTGATTTTGGAAAAGAGACGGAAGTGGATGGGACGGAAACAATCAGCGCGCGCGGTGGTGGAGATCGGTTCAACGACGTACTGTAAGCCGTGTGACTATGTGGAATGTAAATCGCATACGGTTTACCTCAAGGTTTGGAGGCCCCATTAAAGAAATTCCTACAATAAATCATCTTCAAGTTGTCGTTCTTTGGTGTGAAAATATTCATTATATCATATTTGCTGAAAACAATTGCGATTTATTAAATCTTCATACTTTTGCTGTATTCTTATTTAATGTGAGCACTCGATACCTCGAGTGCTATATCGCATCAACCAACACTCCAAACTACGTAGGAATTCAGTATATTAACACCGACTACAAATAATAATTGAAACTTTGTTGGTCTAAACGTATGACTGGGAGAAACGCATTTAATATACCCACTGCACAACTAATTTTTAATCGCGCCTATCCTTGGCAGTGCGCTATATCGGCAATAAGAGGCCATTTTCAATAACTCCGCTGGCATGGGTTTACTAACTGGCCGGTATAAAGCGCTGCTCGCATCAAGTAGGCAGTGGATTGCTCCCGCATACAGTTGCAGGTATGTCACTACTGCAGATGCATTGGAGAATCCTTTCATGTTTGCTGGCACAAGGTAGCACTATGAGTTCATTCTTTAAAAAATGCGAGTAAGTAATATGGAATTATTCGAATAACATGTCAGATGTTACACATCATATGCGACTCCTGTAAGGCTCGTAATTTTTTGTTTTAGTAAAGATTTGTATATACTCCTAGCTTTAAATTTTCTGTTGAATGAGAATTCTTTACTCAATAAAGTGGTTGTAAAACTAGTCTTCTCTCCTCGAAGCATTGGTCGTCGAACCATTTCTTGGCCTTTCGATTGATTTTGAGGATGGTTGCTGTCCTGATAATATTTTCTAACGCTGCCGCTGCTGTCTCGATGTCTTCTTCTTTTATGTAGGTTTCTAGCTTCGTTCTGCATCTGCGTTTTGTCCTCTTTAATTTGCATTATATTTATTTTCCGCGATATCAAGTTTCTGATGCATGTATAGCCCTCTTCCGGAAATTCAATTGAGAGGGAAGCTGTGATAGTGCAATGTTTCTTTATTAGTCCTTCCGTTGAGGAGTAGCAAACCTAGTAAGAGACTAATTGTATTTTCGGACCCTTGTAAAAGATCAAGTCGATGTTGCTGCAGCCATTGTAAGAGTAGTATGTCCGATCTTTAGTCCCATTGACAAGCTCGAAACCTTCCTCTGTCATCATTTGAAGTAGCTCCTGGCTCCTATGACGCACTTGATCTATTCTGCAATTAAAATCTCCGGCGATGATGAAATTTGATCTTCTGACTGTCTGTTGTAACGCGGTTAGAATTGTTGCTATATAGGCTACTATGTCCGCTATTGGTGTCATGGGCACCATGCACAGCGCTATCAAGTTTTTTTTTCAGTTTCTATTACAATCATGTCTTCATCACGATAGATATGTTTTACTTTTCCTATAATTGGTTTGAAAAAACAAGAAATTCCCCTTATAGATCGAAACCTCGGCCCTTGAGCTGCTAGTATGTTGTGGTAGACACTCTTAATCTACCCGGTTAATGTTCCCTTTTACTATCCTTTTATTAAATTACAGACACCTATAATTTCTTACCAGTTCTGCTTCAATCGCCCTTTTATTTTTTATTTTTTTTCACACCGTCAAGATCAACATCAGACAAGAATACAATATATTTCACAGCCTCCTTACTCTCAAAAGGTAATGCGCAATTTTCCGGTATAGCCGACCAAAGAAAGTTATTTTTATATAGGGCACTAACAAACAAAAGGAGCAAACAACATGGAGTTCTCCACATCCTCCCCACTTTTGATGGGACATAACACATCTAATATTAACAAAGTCACACTGTCTGGAAAGCTCAATAACAAATCACAAACAAAGTTTTTTTTTTTTTTGGTATTTTAATCGTTCTTCCACTCCTGGTTGCCACTATCCTTCTGGACATTTCTGGACGACTGGTAGAATCGCAAGCAGCCAGTCCCGGAAAAGGAGAATCAGCATTCTCCGAAACACCCAGTTCCCCAGATAGATCGTCCTTTTCAGCAGTCTCAACAGTCTCTAATGCAGAGCACTCCAATTGGAACAACTTCTGCATTGGTCGAGTTAATTCACCAGAAACAGTCTTCAGTCTTGCAACTCTTCCAACACCAACTTTTCCAGGATACACTTCCAACACTCGTGCCATGGGCCACTCGATCCTCTTCTTCCCATCAGATCCAATGAGCACCACATCCCTACATTCACAATTGGGGAAGGAGTATTCTTAGGTCTCTGAATCAATTGACTCCAGTACTCATCTCTAAATCTGTTCCGTAAGTCCTGTCGCAGTTGCTGCATATAGCGGAATCTCTTATATGAATTCACTAAATCCAATTGATCCAAATCAGGAGTTCCTATGCCAATGCCATCTTGCAGAAACATTGCAGGTGTAAGAGGGATGAGATCATATGGATTCTCAGGCAAATACGTGATCGGACGAGAATTGATCAAGGCCTCACAGTCACATAGCATTGTCGACATCTCATCGTAATTGATTGAAGTTCTCCCCAGTACCCGTCGCAGAATTCTCTTCACCACTTGAATAAGGCGTTCCCACGAGCCACCCCACCAGGCAGCCGTTGGGGGGTTAAACTTCCACTGTATTCGCTGCACTGTAGACTCTGTCTCTAACTGCTTCCAATCGATAGTTCCAAATAAATTATCGGTGCCCGTGAAGTTTGTGCCGTTGTCACTGTAGACCACCTTTGGCCTTCCTCTACGTGCAATGAACCTCCGAAGGGACAACAGGAATCCATTTGTCGTGAGGTTGCTGCACAACTCTAAGTGTATTGCTCTGTATACAGCACATGTAAATATCACTATCCAGACCTTTTGTCCTCCTTTTAATAGCAAGGGTCCAGTAAGGTCTATTCCCGTCACTTCAAAGACAGCCTCACCCTTGATCCTGTCCTCTGGTAACGTTCCTGGACATGCCTCTACGCGCTTTGATGCATGTCTCTTGCACTTCATATATTCTGATATCACACTCCGAATACTCCTTCTTCCACCTATAATCCAAAATTGTTCCCTCAAGCGAGAAAGTAAAATGTGAGTGCCAACATGTAGCATCTTCATATGTTCTCCGTGTATTAGGAGTTCAACCAATCCATGCTTGCGCGGTAGAACCATTGGGCATAGAAAATGTTCGCTGTCCTTTCTCTCCACTATCTTGGTCTGCACTCGTTCAAACCCCTCTGCGTCTTTGAAGGTAAATAGTGAATTCAAAGGGGAATTTCTTTCTTCAGGGAAGACTTGTTGTACTAGTCGAACGAGTAGACGCTCTGTCGCTTGCATTTCGCCAGCTGTTATCTCCCCCTTCACTATTTCCAATGGCATTTTCTTAAGTTGTCAGCGAATCTTCGCATCCAGGCGAGCATCCTGACAATCTTCGTATATGAAGAGAAATACCTGAGGTACCACTGAGGTTCAATTGAAGTGGCTCCGCTGGTTATTGTTTCCCTTTCCTTTTCCCTGAGTATCTCCTCTTCATCAACTACTTCTTCGTTGCATGGCCAGGATTCTTGACACAGCTTCAACCAGCCAGGACCTTCCCATCATTTGGACTCCTTGAGCTCATCAACGTTGCATCCTTGTGAGGGTAAATCTGCTGGATTGATTCTTCCTGGTACATTATTCCACTCTTCTTTCTGTGAGTAGGTCAAGATCTCATTTACTCTGTTTCGCACAAAGATCCTCCACTTCTCACTCTTCTTGATCCAACTTAAGGCGGTGGTAGAATCTGTCCAAAAATACTGTGGTATATCAACACAACCTAGGCTCTCCTTTGCGGTGATTAACATTCGAACACCAATACAACATGCCATAAGTTCGAGTCTTGGAATGGTGGTTTGCTCTAGTGGTGCAACTCTTGCCTTGGCAAATAGCAACTATATACTTATGCTCTCGTCGTGTTGACTTCTGAAGAAAACAGCTGCAGCATACGCTGATTTGCTGGCATCGCTGAAGGTGCGAAGTGAATATGACACCCTACAATCCGCTGAGGTAAACCGACGAGGAACTTGGACAGTTTCAAGTCTAGGCAATTGCTCAGTCCATTCGAGGAACTTCGCTTTAGTTTCATGAGATACCTCTGCATGCCAGCTTATTTCCCGCTCCCAACTCTCTTGTAGCAAAATCTTCGGCAGCAACGTAACGGGGCAAATGAAACCAATAGGGTCAAAGACACTCTGACAGACAGATAGGATGCTCCGTCTCGTCAGAGGTTCATTTAAGACCTTTTGGTTCTTTAAGGTACAAAATAGCTTATTTTCCTTTTTATTCCAAACCAGCCCGAGTACTGGGGTTACAGGGTTATCAGCATCATTAGCTCATATGTTACTTTCCCAGCTTCTCAAGTCAAAATTTGCAGCTGCCATAATTCTGGAGGCTTCTTCTACAAATCTCCTCAGGTCGTCTCGAGTGTCCCAAGAAGTAACGCAGTTATCCACATAAAATGAACTCTTCAGCCTATTAACTGTTCCTTCAAACTCTTTCTGAAAATCATCCAAGTGGTGATTGATGACGGCACTAAGAATGAACGGGCTACAGTTTACACCAAAAACAACGCGTCTGTGACGAAATATCTTCAATTTGTTTTGGGAATAATCCTCCCACCATAGGAACTTCAGGAATTCTCGATCAGCCTCGTTCACCGATATCTGTAGGAAAGCTTTCCGTATGTCAGAGATCACTGCTACTGGTTTCTCTCGAAACTTCACCAAAACAGAAGGTATGGGCTCTAATAAGTTTGGGCCTTTGTTTAAACAGTCATTAAGAGAAAAAGTACCCTTTCTCTTACTTGAAGCATCAAAAACAGGCCTAAGTTTCGTTGTTGCGTTGTCCTTAAATACTCCTCTATGAGGTAGGAAGTAGCCATTCTTCTCCCTCTCGTCTCCACACACTTCATTTAAGATGCCTTCTTTTACCCATTCATTGAGAAGTGCATCATATTCTTGAAATTTATTTTCATTCATGAGCTCTGCTGTCATTGAAGTTAGTCTCTTTTCTGCAACGTCTTTGTTATTTCTTAGCTCTTCTTTTTCTTCGGTCCATGGTAATGAAACTCGTATCTTCCCTCCGTGTTCCTCCTTACCGTTTCCTTGAAGTGCTCCAAGGCGTCACACTATTTCTTCTTTTGATTTCTTCTCACTGGAGTATGTTATGCCAAGCACTTCCAGTTTCCAGAGGTCAGACAGATCCTTACTGTGACTGAACATAATGGTAGTGAGGACAGCATTAGAAACCGGTTTATTTTCTTTGGATAGGGTTCCCATTACTACCCAACCAAGTCGAGTTTCCATTGCAAGTAGACCACAGTCTAACTCCTGTACTTGACCAGTAAATAACCTTCCTGCCGCGTCGGACCCGATGAGCAGCTCAACCTCAGATTGTTCATCCCCAACGTCGGTGACTGGTATGTTTCTTCTCCTCAATTCTGTCATACAAGAAATCTGCTTAACTCTTGGGATGGATCCACAGATTGAAGACTGATCTAGCACATGTAATTCACAGGAATAACTTCCTGTTAGACTCTGGAGTAAGATCCTGTAGCATTGGTGCGTTTCTGGGTCTGACGTCACACCTCCAAATAGAATTTTAACTAGGGCTTCCGTTCCAAGATGCTGGCATTTCGTCTCGATGGCAGTTTTCTTCAGGATGTAAGAACGTTGAGATCCTGTGTTGATAATCGCCCTGATTGGCCTCTGATGATCCCCCGTCTTCAGCTTTACTAATAAAGTCTGGAGAAATACAACATCCTGAGACCCACAATGCGACGCTCCCACGGCGCTCACCTTTCCTACTTCATGTACATTCAAGTCTGCACGTTCTCTTTCATCTTTATGAATAGGCAAGTCTGGGCACATTATCACAGAGTGCTTTCTGCCACATACCGCACACTTCAGATTGGTTTTACAGTCGCTGGACATGTGACCATGGTGTAACTACAATGGTGAGGCGGATCGCTCCCTCTCTCTCGTGCGGATGACGTCAGAACGGGGGCAACTGCGAGTTGTGGCTATAGGCGGGAGTCAAGCGCGTGATCAGCAGTCGATTGAAACATGCTAATGTTGACAAGTGTGTGCGTTGCTAGTGAAAGTATTGTATTTCTTAATCTCTGTCGACGGAAAGTGGGATGCAATGCCGAATTGTGCTATGTATGGTTGCAACAACTACTCCAGGAAAACAAAAGCGTCTAATATAAAATACTTTGTATTTCCACAAGACAAAGATGTAGCGAGCTCATGGGTCAGAGCTTGCAGGAGGGAGGACATGTCTAATTTAAAGCATTGTAAGTTATGATTTCGGTGGCGTAGTCGGTAGCATGCTGAACTGCTATGCCCAAGATAGCGGGTTCAAACCCGGCCGAAGTCGTCGGATTTTTTAAGAGCGTTAAAAGTCCTTCAATATGCCTTCCTTCGGAGGGGAAGTAAAGCCGGCGGTTCCATGTCATAGATTTATGGCATGTAAAAGATCCTTTCACAGACTAAACTTGTGTAAAGCAAAATTTGTTAGGTTAGATTTCGTCAGAACGCTCTATCAAAGTTCCAATGTTCACCACTAGGTATCTTTGATATCTGGTGGCGAAAGTTGGAACTACTTGAAATTGAACGGAACTTGTAGCTCACCCTTTAGGGTGTCCGCTGGAAGCAGCTACAGACTCAGGCGAGCCGAACATGTCTTCGGACACTTCCGGCACTAAAAGCCATACGATAAATAAATAGATAAATAAAATAAATTTTTAAAACTAATCTGTCTGTTGTGAACAGAACAGTAAATCATTCTTTAAATTATTTCTCTCTAAAATTAAAACATTACAATAGCTCTGGACGCATTTTCAAACTGAGATATTAAAGAATATTATAGAAATTAATAGGCAAACTAAATAACAATTACGAGTGGAGATTAGGGTCTATTATTATTATTAGCATTATTATTATTAACATTATTATTATTATTATTATTATTATTATTATTATTATTTCTGCTCGAGTATGTTCTCTTCATTTCACTAAAGACAGTTTTGATATTCCACTTCGACAGCAATTGTTGAACTATACTCCAGTGCACAGTAGAACTTTAAAATTAGATGCCATTCCGACTGAAAATCTACCAAAATCCACTCAAATTACACGAAGGAAAAGGAAAAGATCTCTGGAAGAAGCTGAAAGTCGGTCGATAAGGCTGGAAAAGAGGCGTCGTAAAAGTGTTATAAGTGAAATTATACATAACAATGAAACACTCACCGAAGGAATACAATCTAAACATACCTGCTTGAATGCGAAGGAGTTAATAAGGTAAGCTTCTTTTTGTTTTTGAACATTGAAGTCTCATTTAATAATAAAATGTGAATTTGTTTATTTTACACGCACAATACAACTAAGGTTCATTATGATACTTGGATGAGAGGTAACTAGCGGAGTAAAGCACTGCTTTCACCAGATCGTTGAGACATTGATATCATGAGTTTAATTAAAGCCTGGTGTAGCTATAGTATTAATCTAATCTTGAGCTTCATGCAGCCGTAGTTTAATGGTCATATGAAAGAAATATTGCTCTTGAGAATAGAAACGTAGGCTACCCTAGTTCCAATATAAGTTCAAAAAATAAACCTGATAATTCAAAGAATGTCCTTCCTTTTAAGCACTCGTTCTCATGAAGATGGGGTCAACACTTTGAATAAATTAGTTGAGGAGATACGTGAGGACTCCGAAGCTTGAAACAAAAGTACGATGATTTATGTGCAGACCATTCGGCGATGAAGAAATTAATCGCCGATCTGAGGAACAGTCGTTGCAAATAAATTCAGACGATACTGGGTAAAGTCTTCACTCCAGGTCAAATAAAACATTTATTAAGTACAGAGAAACGTAAGAAAATTAATTGGTGTTCTGACGATCTGGCGGCGGCTATATCACTCAGAAGTGTAAGCCCTAAAGCCTACCGGTTTTAAGGGCTAATAACTATCCCTTGCCAGGACTGATGACGTTACGTGATTGGGCTAAATGTTTGAATTTAGAGCAGGGTGTTTTGCAAGATGTTGTGAAACTAATGAAATATAAATCAGCAGGACTAACCGAATTGGAACGCTTGACTGTATTGACATTTGACGAAATTTATATTTCAAATCGCATGTGTATCGACAGAAGCAACCAGCAGAAAATTGGCCCTCACAAAACTTGCCAAGTTGTCATGGCACGAGGTTTGATTGGTCAGTGGAAGCAGCCTCTTTATTATGTCTTTGACCAAAGAATGAAAAAAGATATTATTCTTGGAATAGTATCGAATCTACATTCTGCAGGCTTCACTGTTGTAGCCATTACAAGTGATATGGGGTCTGGGAATATGGGCTTGTGGTCAGAGCTTAATATTGGACATAATAAGGAATGTTTCTTCAGTCATCCAATCAACGATTCCTTAAAAGTGTTTGTGTTTGCAGACATTCCTCATTTATTGAAACTTGTGAGAAATCATTTGTTAGATCAGGGATTTGTGCTGCTCAATGGGAAAAAGTGAACAAGGAATGTTTGGAACTACTAATTTCTATGTCTTCTTCTGAACTCACTATTGCGCACAAAATTAGCAGACATCATTTAGATTTAAAGGGATCAGATAGACAAAAAGTTCGGCCTGCAGCTCAAGTACTTTCAAACCAGGTATCAAAGGCTCTTGAATGGTGTGGAGGGAAAGGGTTGATGAAAAACATTGACTGGGAAGAAGCGGCTAGATGTATAAAATTAATAAATGACTGGTTTGACTTATTTAATGCTAAGAACAAATTTGGGAGTCATTCTGAAAGAAATGCATTTGGTACTAATAACTTATCGTCTAAATCAAGATATTTTGGAGAACCTTCTCTTGTATATTAGAGGAATGGGAGGCTCCAATGATCACCCATCTCCTCTGGACATTAAATGTAGATTGAAATGGTACATTTTGGGCAAGCACTCTTCTTCAATTTTTACTGTAAATAGAAATACAGAGGATGATATTGACGAAAAGTGTCTGATTAAACCAATGGAAACAAAGACTGGCACCTGTTTCTCGCAGACTGCGTTAGTGAATGTTGCCAAACGTATTCCTGATATCGTGGATGCTCCTGACGAAGAAAAACTAGTTTCTAGTTTATTTGTTGAATCAAATTACGAAACTGAGGAAATGAACATGAGTTTGTTTGAAATGACCGATCATCAGAATGAATTGTTCGATGAATTTGATCTCTCGGATTTTAAAGATGAAATGAACCACGAAGGTTTAAAATACATTACAGGATATGTAGCACACAGATTCAGGGATAAGTACAAAAACTTGGGAACATTATCTCAATAACTTGAACCCAGTAAAGAAGGCCCAGATTGGATCCAGTTTATTTCAAGGGGAAATCTTTTATATCCCTCTAATGAACTTATGGAAGTTGCAAAGACAATGGACGCTGAGTTTCATAAATTTCATGGCAATTCGCTATCAACTGATAAGTTTATATTCAATGAATTAACCAGCAGGACCTTGAGAAAATTGCCTCATATTAATATTGCATATGAGGTTATTCACTGTTTAGCTCGAACACGAACATATATTAGGTTGCGTGACTTAAACAGAAAAATATGTTTCGGCAATTCACAGAGAAAATTGAATCGCAAAATGTGTAAATTCACCAATGTGAAAAAATAGTGGATCTCGTTAAAGGACCATTACTATTGTTTAGAGGTACGCCGTATTCATAATTACCAACATTATTATCAGTGTTTACAATACAAAGTATGTACAGTGCTATAATAAATGCTTTTATTAATGCCTTCAAGTAATATTATTATGACCAGTGCCGCATTACAGAGTCCTGTGTCACCGAACGCAATGCTCCCGTTGTGACGTCATCCGCACGAGAGAGGGAGCGATCCGCCTTACCATTGTAGTTACACCATGCCTGTGACCTTGCTTCAAGCATACAAAGCATGCTTTCTTCCTTTTCAACAGCTCTCTCTTCTCCAATAGGGACATTTTCTGTGCACTGAAACACTCCTTGCTATCGTGAGCCTTATCACAAAAGAGACATGTTGCCTTTTTGTACGACTGTCTTTCTCCTGTCAACAGATTAAGCGCAGTGGGTACTTCTCTTACTTCTTCTATTCTGTTCCTTATATTGCCTGATGGGTTTGATTTGTTTGACAACCGAAAACCTGATTTTGCCATTGATATTCTCTCCTCCCCTTCCACCTCAGATTTAAGAAAGGCTAACAAAAGGTTCAGCTTATCACTATGCTTTTCACTATGCAGTTGATTACTTGATGAAGAATGTCTTATCCAAACTCTTAACATCTTTTTGGAACACAAGATTCTACTAAAGGGAACAACATGGCAGAATATTTGTCCGATGTCATGCCTATCGATTCTAGAGCCCTCAAATAAGACTCGAGCTTATCATAGAGCTGAGACGTACTTAAACTACCCCTTGTGGACGTACTGGTAGCATTTTTACTACCAAAGCTAACAGCTCTCTTACATAAAATTCCACGAGCAACTCTTCCCGCCCAGACCGGCCTTTAAGACTTTCAACTGCCTTAGGGTAGTTCTCTGCTGTTGGGGGAAAACTGTCTACTATTTTCCTTGCTCTGGATCCGTTCACTGTAGCTTGAATCAGATATTGGAATTTATCCTCGTCTAGAATGTCTCCATCATTGTGAATTCTACTGAACTGGCTCCAGAATCCAAGCCAATCTTTAATTTCACCCCCAAATTGCTTCAGTTCGATCTTGGACAGTCTGAGCTTCCTTCGTGAAGTTGGCGAAGAGCACACTGAACCAGGGGATTGAACGGTATTTTTATTCACAAACGCGTCTTATTTAACTTGTGCTTCTAACTTTTCCTTGTACTCTTCTATAAATGCATATTCTTGATCAAAATTGGCTACACTAGCCGCGTCTAACTCTTCCGCAGCATTTTTCGAGAGAAGTTCATACCATTCACATTCGAGAATACTCAAGTCCTTGGCAAGTCGTTCTAGTGTGTCGTACTTAACCTTAACAGTTTCTGGCGACGGCTCTCTTCCATCTAGGATTTGTATAATTGTATGGTATGTTTTCGTGAACGTCGCACGAGTTGCCTTCCGCTTTCTCGCTAGAAGATCCATTTTTGTTCACGTATTCAATGATAACCACTAATCACGTCAGAGTCACCACGATGTGGGAGACACTCTTAACCTACCCGGTTAATGTTCCCTTTTACTATCCTTATATTAAATTACAGACACCTATAATTTCTTACCGGCTCTGCTTCAATCGCCCTTTTATTTTATTATTTTTTTTCACACCGTCAAGATCAACATCAGACAAGAATACAATATATCTCACAGCCTTCTTACTCTCAAAAGGCAATGCGCGATTTTCCAGTATAGCCGACCAAAGAAAGTTATTTTTAGATAGAGCACTAACAAACAAAAGGAGCACATAATATGGAGTTCTCCACATGTGTGTTCCGAATAAAATCATGGACAGTCTATTGGCAACTCAAACTAACACTTGGGGCGCTGCGGTCGGTCTGGATAAGTAGGGTTTAAAATACTCAATAACACGCGTTTGATATGGAACACTTTTTATTTTTCGGTTATAATCAGTAAATGTGGTCTCTAAAATAATGACAGTGTTATTTTTAATTGTATATATGTATAACTGTGCGATACACGTGATCTAATTTGTGTGTTCCACTGGATTTTTTGGTGTCATTTGCATATTATCAAGCATCAGTTTTTATGGTTGATGTAGATCAGCTGATTCAAATTTACACAGGGCTACACTTCGGACATTATTTCGGTACTATTATGCGCAATATAATGTAAATGTCGATCCTGAGTCAACGCCGAGGACATTCAAATAGAGAAATACGGTACATAAACAAATAAATAACACACCGAAGCTGTGCTACTTTTATCATTCCGAGACTAGTATCCACGCAAACCAGACGCCACTGTTCCAAGATCCGACTTATATCGTGAATTGATGTCAAACTGATGATCCGCCAGCCTTTCCGCCAAGCCTACACCTCGTAATCGCTAAGTTCTTCGATATTCGAGCTATTCCACTACGAGTCATATAGGCCTAATTTGCCTCCCCGTGGGCACTGTAGAATGAGTGATTCCGCTACCATTCAAATATTCAACACCAAACCTACCTTTTAACCATCCAAATCAAGCAATTCCAGTCGCCCCCCGAGTTTTAATACAAGTTAAACTCACCCCTTCTCCCTACCAAGCAGCCAATAATTAATTATTTAATTAATTATTCAAGTAACTTCAATCTTACCAGCGCGCCCATCGTAACAGCTGTTTTTAAACTGAATAATCTTCGCTCTTCTATGCCCAAGATAGCGGGTTCAAACCCGGCCGAAGCCGTCGGATTTTTAAGAGCGTTAAAAATCCCTCAGTATGCCTTCCTTCGGAGGGGAAGTAAAGCCGGCGGTCCCATGTCATAGATTTATGGCATGTTAAAGATCTTTCCACTAATTACACCTGTGTGAAACTAAATTGGATAGGTTAAGAATATAAACAACGCTCTTAGGTTGCTACGTTCGTTGCCAAGAGCCGACTGCGGTGGCGTCTAGTAGCTAGTTCTGAACTAGGCCTAGTAGTCGTTGACGGTGGCGTTTGGCGGCAAAAGTAGGAACTATTTGAAAATTCAAAGTTGCAGTCCCTACTTGAATTAAAAAACAGATACACACACTAATAGAGTCATCACAATTAACACCGGTTATCAGACATATTCTACACACACCCAAAGTACACGGGGCTACATGACCGCGTTGTCGCAGCCCCTAAACTAAGGAACCAACCAACCAACCAATCTTCGCTGGCTTTACGTCGCAGGTCTTCTGTCTGTCTACCTCGACAAGTGTCAGATCCTTCCCGGGGTGGAAAGGTATTATTATTAGGTATTAGGTATTATTAGGTATCATCACATTTCGGCTATTGCTATTTGCATCTTTTGGAAAGTGATGAAAACGTATATCCGCAGCCCTCTTATACATCGACTTACAGCCGTAAACTGAGCAATACACTTTGCCTTTACTCATTTTTCTCTCTATCAACGAGTAAAACTTATTACTTATGTATAAAGACACGAACAATTTACCACGATCTGTTTACCAATACAAGAAACCATATACAAACAGTCACCACGTGACAAATGTACCCTACTTGGTAAGTTTCCCATTTTTACCGCTAGATGTCATATCAGATAGCTGGAGTTGCCAATAGGTTTTGTAGTGAAGGTTTCTGTGACTTCTTCAGAAGATCGATGTTAGTTATTTGTAGGGCACTTTTTAATCCTTCTACGTTCCATAATAATAGCTTAAGATATGAGTTTGCCTCTTTGACAGTTGGTATGGTCCCTTTCCTATTTCCTATTCCTTGCTCGTTTTGTTGATATTTGAGTTCAAATACTTGCTCCTTTTGTCCTTTCGCTACGAAAAATATACCGTACTTCTTCACTAGGACTCCAATCGGCCAGGCTTCCGCTTTATTAATAACCTCCAGTGATTCACAGGGGAGTCCTAACTTGAAAGCTTTTAACCGTCCTCGGATATTTAGTGCATCTTAAACATCAGACTATGTAATTGAACGAGAGGTTTCACACCGAAGATGCAAGTGTGTCTAGCATCCTAGATGCAAGACGCAATTGCATCTCGAGAACCAGCCGGCTGGAGATTTCAGCGTGCATCTTTGTTGTGCTGTCTTGCATACTCGCCCCTCCCTTGGAAATCGGACTCACCCGACTTTCGGCAACACTGTATGTGATTCCACCGTTGCACGTGTGCTTGACTCGCGCCATTTCTTTTGAGTTTCATTAATTTTAGACTTCAATTAGACGTTGTGTTCCAAGTACGAAACTTCCATCCACCCTTCAACTATTTTACACGACAGGGAGAACTTCAGCGTGACCTTTGTTAAAGCAGTCGAAGACTATCCTGCAAAATACGATACTACAAGTAAGGAGTACTCAAATAGGGTTGGCCATGATAAGTAGTCTTTCTTTCGCTGATGCACTCAACCGATAATTTGTATCCCTACGACTCAGTGACGGTTCCATGAGATCCAACAACTTGTTAAAAGTCAAAATCTCCATTTTATAATATGCCCGAAACTTTACCGGATTGTTCAGTAATTGCTGAGACACAATAGCAGGGCTATGCTATCCAGCATTATCCCAGTATGGGTGCTGCCATAAACGATTCCTTCTTTGTCTTCGTCTCCTTTGACTGCACAAGCCAGAATTATAATTCGTCATCTGATTGATTATTCATTTCTCAAACTCACGTACTAAACGAAACAGAGATAATGGATATTAACAGAAGGTGCAAGTGGCACTTGCCTCTTTCGTGTGAAAGCCCTTTCATCAAGATGCAAGATGCATTCATCCTGCTCCCTGCATCTTGCGTCTTGCATCTTCGGTGTGAAAGGGGCCTCAGTGCATGCGAATTCCTGCCTTCAATTCGGATGTTTCGGCCAAGTTCCCGATGATTTGAGGCCTTTGTCGTCTTCCCCTTCTATCTTCTGTGGCTGAGACTTATGTTCCTATAATTGTTTCGTTTACTGGACGTTGAGCATATAATGATATTGAATAAGATCTCCGCCCGTGTTTGACAAGTGGGGTATTAGATATTCGCTTTCTTTTGACGACCTCGGTCCATGCTGTATTGTTATCTTCAGAATGTGAATTTATACCGAAGGAAGATATTGGTTCCCGGCTAAAATGAGACAACGGCATCGTCGTCGAAGCAGCTTCATCTTTTCTGTATATTCTCTGATGTATTATTGTAGGATCTTCGATTTACAAAGTACCTAAAGCTGTATTGTTATCTTCAGTTTGTGAATTTGTACCAAAGGAAGATATCGGTTCCCGGCTAAAGTGAGGTAACGCCATCGTCGTCGAAGTAGCTCAACCTTTTCTGTGCATTCTATGAGGTTTTAATGTGGAATCTCCGATTTCCAAAGGATCTAAAGCTGTATTGTTATCTTCAGTTTTTGAATTGATACCGAAGGAAGATATCGGCTCCCGGCTAAAGTGAGGCAACGGCATCGTCGTCGAAGCAGCTCCATCTTTTCTGGGCGGTTTCGGTATTGTAGTTGGTAGCATGCTGAGCTTTTATGCCCAAGATCGCGGGTTCAAACCCGGACGAAGAGCGTTAAAAATCCCTCAGTATGCCTTCCTTCGAAGGGAAAGTAAAGCCACATGTCATAGATTTATGGCATGTTAAAGATCCTTCCACTAATTACACCTGTGTGAAGATAAATTATATAGGTTAAACATTTGACAAACGCACGTAGGTTCCGACGTTCGTCGCCAGCAGTCGACTGCGGTGGCATCTGGAAATCAAATTCTGAACTAGTAGTCGTTGACGGTGGCGTTTGGAGGCAAAAGAAGGAACTACTTAAAAATTCAATGTCTGCACTCCTCACTTGAATTGAAAACAGATAACTCACACTAATACAGTCATCACAATTAACACCGGTTATCAGACAGATTCTACACACACATAAAGTACACGGGGCTACATGACCGCGTTGTCGCAGCCCCTAAACTGAGAAACCAACCAACCAACCAACATCTTTGGTTGTTCTTCTGAAGGTCTATTTCCTCGGGATGATACTCCTCTTCCGTCGCTGACTTCAAACACTTGTGTGTTTCCTCTCAGAAGCTTCTCCTTACCTCCACAAGCTGTTTGTTTGCACATTACCTTGTGGAGGTATCATTTTTAATCTCAGGCGAAGTAGGCGCTCTAGGTTTCATTAATGTAGTTCTGGAGATTACCTCTAGTTCTTTACCAATTGCTACGTGTATTTCTGTTTCTATATTATTGAGAAGGCAGATCTTTATGTCGTCATTTTTAAACAACAGTGATTAGTGACTGAGTCATGCGCTATGCTATGCCCAAAGAAATGTAAAAGGAAGCTCAAGAAAAAGTACAAAAATCTAACTCCAGAGAGCGCCTTCGTTCTACTCTTGGTCAACTTTTTAAAGATGGCAGACTTAGCAGCTCCCGTTCGAGTTTCTCCACTTATCAAGGTAAAATTAATCATCAATAATTCTCGTGAGTTAAAATTAACCACAAAAATGAGACTTTTTCGCTGCTATGCTATGTGTTTTCTGTTCTTTATTACGGAGTAGAAACATGCACTTAAACAAAGTCACTCAATAAAAAATTAGAGGCCCTTGAAATGTGTCCCTATCGACTGATGCTAATAAGAGTATCATGGATAGCCGAGATCATTCGAAATATGGGAAAGGATATGGAAGTACTGGTCACTGTAAAAAGCGAGAAAGATGCAATACCTCGGTCACATGCGCAACAGAAACAGATATCACCTAGTCCTACTGCAAGAATTTCTGCAAGGAAAACTACCTGGAAAGAGAAATGTTGCCAGGAGACGAATCTCCTGGCTTAAAAACCTCCGAGACTGGATCTCGAGTCATCAGAAGAGTTATTCCAAACGGCTCAGAACAGAGAAAGCACAGCCAAGATGGTTGCAGACGTCCGGAACGGATAGGGACTAGAAGAAGAATTCTCCAGAAATAAATTTATTGGTTTATCGTATGTTAGAAATCGCTTATACCCTGATATATTATTTTGACTGCTCATATGGAGAATTGTGTTGATACCCCAACTTTTTCCGGCACCGCATTTAAGGAATAACTTGGTCCGACAAAGATTTTTAACATGTGTACATGTAATTGTGAAACTATTTACCCCCTTTTGCTTCTTTTAACACATCCGTTCTTTGTCAGATGTTCCTAACTAATTTCCTGGATGGTGACCAATGAGTCCTAAACCTAGGACAGTGCATTAATGTGTGCCACCATTTCGACTTTTGCGACTCTTCCTTAAGCAGAATAATTAAATTTGCGTCACCCCTTCCCCTCATACAGTCGATAACTATCTCTCGGGAATGTTGTGTAAAATTTTTAGTTATTTTAACCCACTAAGTCCATTCTTCCATCTGATAGTCATAGTGATTTCGGTGGGGATCGAGTGAGGGCTTCCTGCACCTGTTCTTTTCTAGGGCTGGTGGATGTCTGAGGTCGTCCAGAACGTTTCTTGTTGATGTTGTAAACGGTTCCATCTGCTTCAAATTTATCTCTGATGCGAGCAATGGTCCCGTGCGTTTGTGGCGGTTTGTTAAACTCCTGGACACTGACGGTGATCAATTTGAACATTTGCGAACATGAGTCTTTAATTACATGTCTCTTCTATAATTGAAGCCCTTAAACCTGTCTCTATGTTCATAAATAATCGTTATATATTCATTCAAAGTTTTAGTACATTTTTTGAGACACCCTGTATTCATATCCTATTAGCATGCTCCTGTAACTGTCTCGCTCCAAATATGAGGTCAGTAGTGGACCTCCCCTTCCTGAATGCATATTGCTCCTCCCTCAGCTGCTGTTCCATTACCTTACGTATCCGTTTCTCCAATACCTTTTCACATATCTTAGCACAGTGGCACATCAGTGTAATTCCCCGGTAGTTTTGGCATTTCTTCCTGTCTCCCTTCTTGAAGGAGCACTATCACCCCCTTTTTCCAATCTTCTGGGACTTCCTTATCCTTCCATATAACTCGTTTCACCCTATACAACCACTGTGTTCCCACATTCCCTGCAGCTTTTATCATCTCCACGCTTACCTCATCTACAGGCTGTCGAGCGATGCGGGAATTATGCGGGAAATCTTGAAAAGTCTTATAATGCCTGACTCCTTATCCCCCGAACACTCGGTAGAGTCCTCCCGCTCAGTCTTCTATTTCGCATGCAGACCGCACTGCCACCCGCAATTTGCGCCACCGATAGAGCGCTAAGCAGGATGAGAACCCAGCCAACGTCGAATGCATGCTTTGCCTGGCCGCGCTTGTTGCTGACAATGACATACAGGAATCAGTCCACATTGTTATTCACAGAGGAGACTTGGGTTTCTCGACAAGAGCAGCCCTTAAGGAACCTAACAGCTGAGCAAGGAGTGCATGATCGTCAATCACAAAGAAGCAAGTCTGATTGGCATGCATACTGTTCAGGATGTTGTGATGGCAGCTGGTGGAGTAGAAAAGATAACCGTGAGCAAGAGTCCATACTGCACGAAACTCCTACGCCGTGTTCAAGGAAGCAAAACAGGTGCGAAGCGATGGCTAAGGTGGCAGTCGAAAGAAAAACACGAAAGATCTCCAGGAATTGGAAGAAAAAAAATAGTACTGTCAAAAGAACTTAATTTTGTGCTGTGTATGATTGAAGTTCCTAGTAACAATCTTGTATTTGTCAAAGTGACTTATTTAATTTCGTTTTGCATTATTTTATTTTCCATTATCTACTTAGATAAAATAAATCTAAATTAAAAAGTATTCGCGGTGTGTCGCGTGTGGAATTTTACTGTTTTTAATCTTTCCATGGTCTTCATTCGCAGGGGAGATGCACATACCAAATTGTTTTAAAGTCCGTGCAAACACTCAATGCAAATGCGACACACGTGCATACATTTCTAAAACTACAAACAGTATCTCACAGCTCTCGATGTTTTACTATCAAACACCCGTCACCAACATGTGGCTACAAACTCCACCACACAAGTGACAGGATTCTTCTAGTGTGGAAGGCATTGTTTCAGTTGCTTGTTAACCACTGTCTGTGTCGGATTTCTTTTCATTGTCATTGTTTCGTTACTTTTACTTCGCCGAAGTTTGACCCGAGGCCTGGGCACATCCCGTACAGCATGGACAGAAAGAAGTACTGAAGGCGGTCTGGATATCGCGGTGGATGAAATGATTATTAACCTTGGCAATTCATCAAGCTCTGACGAAGACAATGATGGTGGTGATGATGATAGGGACAGTGAAGGGATAGAGGGTGTCAAAGAAACCCTTGCCAAGTGACTGAGGATAATTTATTTATTGGTGTCAATTCGCTTGTGTAATCGATAACAGAGCACAGGCTATTGTTTCCTGTCATAGTGTTCAAAATACCGTCTGTAATTCATTAGCCTACAACTCAACAATATATAACCACAGCAATAATATCGCCACAGAGCGACTTGTTTGAGTGCAGTGCTAAATATGTTTTTACAAACTATTTCTTTCCACCATAAGTGCCCACACATTTCATTTCAGAAATGTACATAGGCACTTTTTCTTGTTTAATGCTTGGAAATTGAATTTTAACATCTGTTGTCCTTTTTCTCTTAATTCATTTTTTCAAACTTCAGTTTGGCCGATGGAGCTTTCTGCTTGTTGGCGTATTGTATGGAGCCTCTCACAGCAGATCATTATCCAAGAGGGAAGCAGCATATAGAGAGATCGAAGATAAAAGGAAAGCTGAAAAGGACGAAAAGCTGAAAGCAGAGAAGGGAAGATTAGCCAAAGGTAAACTTCCGTATCTTACTTGCAATTATCTACACTTCTATTCCTGTCAGCTAATCGTGTGTGTACTTCCTAACTGGTAACAATTTACTAACTGTCAACAATTTAATATCTTTCACGATGTTCTCCTATGCCTTTACAGAATCCGACTCCATTACCATTCCCTCTCCAGTTCCTAACCAAACATTGGAGGAAAATCTCAGCATTACCTTTCCCTCTTCAGTTCCTGACCAACCATTGAAGGAGAATCTCAGCAAGGTGGAAGCTTCCTAAGGTTATAGAGTATTTCTATATCCTTTGAAATACATGATCTTTGCTTGGAAGTGCTGTTACATTCAATGTGTTGTGTATGATGATACACCCCTTCTTATGCCTTAAATAGACTTTAAATTGTACAGATCTCTTTATTATAATGCTTTTTTCCCCCTGCGCCTTCTGTGATCTCTTGATACGTTTTGAAACTTTATGCCCGAATGTCCTAGGTCCAATTCTCGGCTCTGCCACGAAATTTAATTCTGGCCTGAGGAATGGAATGGGGTATGTTCACAATAGGTATTTTTAGTATCGCCATGTTGGTCATTCAGAGCAACTTTCATGCTGGCTACCATCGATGTTCATGTTTGTTATTGTTGCTCAAGCAAATAAATGTGCCTTGGATGTTTCTTTCTTTACTGTGAGTTTATTCGAAGAAGAATCCATTGCAGGTTCCGTGTTGACGTTTAGAATTGAATATAACAAGTTGCAAAGTTTCCGCCTAATCAACACACATTTAATTTTAAGTTAGCGTCTCATGGGTACATGTTTCGGAATTTATGTCAATTCCTTCTTCAGCCCTTGACATTAATATTAGGGAACACCATTACGCAGACCAAATTTACCTCGTCCATATCGAAACATATAATACACTGATATTAAAACACTATAAAAACTATTAAAAAAATAAAACATGACAAACTTATGAACAATTAAAACATTCTTGCTGTTTACAGCCACTTAAATATGTAATCGCTATTATGAACATTCTTGTTTAGTGTGCGATGGTTAAAATGCACAGTCATAAATCACTTGTGTGTCAAGAGAAACAATGAGCATTTTGTAAGTGTCCATGACCCAATAGCTTGCAATATTGGTGGGTAAAATGATGACGAAGTGGAAACTTTGATTCCAGCACTTTGTTTGAAAGTGCGCTGGCATGTGGCTATAGATGTGAAATCAGGGACAACTCGTTCAACTAATTGACTTGAAATTTGCATTGACCCATTAAGTGGATGTGCTATCTTGTACTAACAGCTCCACGGACCTGAAATGAAATCATTCGGAGGTTGAAATTTTGGACCCTATTTAACAAAAATATCAATCTTAATTACAGCCCTGAAAAATTGGACTTACGTGAGAACGATTTGAAATACAATGCACCTATGTCATGATATGGTGCTGGGTGATCGGCTCATACACCTGAAGAGAAATTTTGAGAAAGATTAAGAAAATTATTATTTTATATAAAATTGAAGAGTTGCGTGGAGCAAATTATGTTTGATTAACTTACCGACGTGAATGCTAGTGCAATGCGATATAGGTAGGTCAAGTGCCTGCTGCTTGTGGTCCGGTGTGTATACAACTGATCAACTTGTACTGCGAGCAGAGTCAGCTGCTGCCTGGCGAGGTTGAGGAGAGCAGGTGGGCGGTGGGGAAGTGGAGGGGTGGAACTGCGCGGAGTGGAAATAACCGGCGCGGCTCGGGGTGGGACGGGAATACCGATGTCAATGACCTTACTGTTGTCTATGGAGGTTTTAATTTTTTGGAAATGAGGTGGTCTGCTATTGTATCGAACAATACATTGGTATCAAAATTGATTTCATTCAAATTTTTTTTGTGCATTGTACCTTTGGATCACGTTGATGTGTATGTTTTCCAAAATATTCATCAGACTGCCTTTGGACACGTAATGCAATATATAACATCGTTTTCTAAGCTGGTGAAACCTGTGTTTACTTTCTTCCATGTGGGATGCCATAGCCGATTTTTTTAAATGTTTTATTGCTGAAAAATGCTCATTATAACGAGTGCGAAAGCTTCTACCTGTTTGGCCCACGTAATTGGCTGGACAAGAATCACATTTGATTTCATATACACCCGACTTGGAATATTTGTTGGTTTGATTGATTTTGCTTGAATTGAAGAATTTTTTGAAGTTAGAATTGTTGGTATATTGGCTTTCACGGCCGGTGAATTAAAACTCAGCAATTCTTCTAGGTTTGTTCCGTGTCTTGTGTGGGGTTTCGCCTAGGACACCAAGCTAGGCTCATCGGCGGGCTCTTGGTGTCCCCGCCCGGACCCCCACAGGAGTGACGAACTGCGCGCCACCTCCCTTTATATAAGGTGCAACTGCACCACTTGACTACGAGAACTAAAAGCTCAAGCAGCCTTAACCTCCCTATGAAGGCTTCCAAAAAGATGGTATATTGGCTTTCACGGCCGGTGAATTAAAACTCAGCAATTCTTCTAGGTTTGTGCCGTGTCTTGTGTGGGGTTTCGCCTAGGACACCAAGCTAGGCTCATCGGCGGGCTCTTGGTGTCCCCGCCCGGACCCCCACAGGAGTGACGAACTGCGCGCCACCTCCCTTTATATAAGGTGCAACTGCACCACTTGACTACGAGAACTAAAAGCTCAAGCAGCCTTAACCTCCCTATGAAGGCTTCCAAAAAGATGGTATATTGGCTTTCACGGCCGGTGAATTAAAACTCAGCAATTCTTCTAGGTTTGTGCCGTGTCTTGTGTGGGGTTTCGCCTAGGACACCAAGCTAGGCTCATCGGCGGGCTCTTGGTGTCCCCGCCCGGACCCCCACAGGAGTGACGAACTGCGCGCCACCTCCCTTTATATAAGGTGCAACTGCACCACTTGACTACGAGAACTAAAAGCTCAAGCAGCCTTAACCTCCCTATGAAGGCTTCCAAAAAGATGGTATATTGGCTTTCACGGCCGGTGAATTAAAACTCAGCAATTCTTCTAGGTTTGTGCCGTGTCTTGTGTGGGGTTTCGCCTAGGACACCAAGCTAGGCTCATCGGCGGGCTCTTGGTGTCCCCGCCCGGACCCCCACAGGAGTGACGAACTGCGCGCCACCTCCCTTTATATAAGGTGCAACTGCACCACTTGACTACGAGAACTAAAAGCTCAAGCAGCCTTAACCTCCCTATGAAGGCTTCCAAAAAGATGGTATATTGGCTTTCACGGCCGGTGAATTAAAACTCAGCAATTCTTCTAGGTTTGTGCCGTGTCTTGTGTGGGGTTTCGCCTAGGACACCAAGCTAGGCTCATCGGCGGGCTCTTGGTGTCCTCGCCCGGACCCCCACAGGAGTGACGAACTGCGCGCCACCTAGAAGAATTGCTGAGTTTTAATTCACCGGCCGTGAAAGCCAATATACCATCTTTTTGGAAGCCTTCATAGGGAGGTTAAGGCTGCTTGAGCTTTTAGTTCTCGTAGTCAAGTGGTGCAGTTCAAGTGGTGCAGTTGCACCTTATATAAAGGGAGGTGGCGTGCAGTTCGTCACTCCTGTGGGGGTCCGGGCGGGGACACCAAGAGCCCGCCGATGAGCCTAGCTTGGTGTCCTAGGCGAAACCCCACACAAGACACGGCACAAACCTAGAAGAATTGCTGAGTTTTAATTCACCGGCCGTGAAAGCCAATATATCATCTTTTTGGAAGCCTTCATAGGGAGGTTAAGGCTGCTTGAGCTTTTAGTTCTCGTAGTCAAGTGGTGCAGTTGCACCTTATATAAAGGGAGGTGGCGCGCAGTTCGTCACTCCTGTGGGGGTCCGGGCGGGGACACCAAGAGCTCGCCGATGAGCCTAGCTTGGTGTCCTAGGCGAAACCCCACACAAGACA
This sequence comes from Meconema thalassinum, assembly GCA_946902985.2. Lineage (NCBI taxonomy): Eukaryota > Metazoa > Arthropoda > Insecta > Orthoptera > Tettigoniidae > Meconema > Meconema thalassinum. The sequence goes on from OX336396.1 coordinate 172,619,421, forward strand.
CGGCACAAACCTAGAAGAATTGCTGAGTTTTAATTCACCGGCCGTGAAAGCCAATATACCATCTTTTTGGAAGCCTTCATAGGGAGGTTAAGGCTGCTTGAGCTTTTAGTTCTCGTAGTCAAGTGGTGCAGTTGCACCTTATATAAAGGGAGGTGGCGCGCAGTTCGTCACTCCTGTGGGGGTCTGGGCGGGGACACCAAGAGCCCGCCGATGAGCCTAGCTTGGTGTCCTAGGCGAAACCCCACACAAGACACGGCACAAACCTAGAAGAATTGCTGAGTTTTAATTCACCGGCCGTGATAGCCAATATACCATCTTTTTGGAAGCCTTCATAGGGAGGTTAAGGCTGCTTGAGCTTTTAGTTCTCGTAGTCAAGTGGTGCAGTTGCACCTTATATAAAGGGAGGTGGCGCGCAGTTCGTCACTCCTGTGGGGGTCCGGGCGGGGACACCAAGAGCCCGCCGATGAGCCTAGCTTGGTGTCCTAGGCGAAACCCCACACAAGACACGGCACAAACCTAGAAGAATTGCTGAGTTTTAATTCACCGGCCGTGAAAGCCAATATACCATCTTTTTGGAAGCCTTCATAGGGAGGTTAAGGCTGTTTGAGCTTTTAGTTCTCGTAGTCAAGTGGTGCAGTTGCACCTTATATAAAGGGAGGTGGCGCGCAGTTCGTCACTCCTGTGGGGGTCCGGGCGGGGACACCAAGAGCCCGCCGATGAGCCTAGCTTGGTGTCCTAGGCGAAACCCCACACAAGACACGGCACAAACCTAGAAGAATTGCTGAGTTTTAGAATTGTTGGTTTTGAAGGCAATATTTAAATTGTGTTTCTTTAAGATGTTAGAAACAGTATAAATGCTTCGGTCCACATAAGTGAAGGTTGCGAATTTTTTCTTTTCGGGTTCAATTTTGACTAATGTGGTTTTCGGTTTATTTTTTATTTTATGAATAAGGTTATTGATGTAGTTAAAACTATAGCCGTTGATGTTTGCTATTTGATGGATGATCTCTATTTCCTGTTGCAAATATTTTTGGGACCAAGGTAGACTTAGGGCTCTGTTTATGAGGCTGGCGAATGTTGCCTTTTTATGACTTCCAGGGTGGTTGGAGTCATGACAATTTCCATCTGAAGAAACAAGGAACAATTTGACCTCGATGCCTTCAACCCCTCCAACCTCGCAAGACACATGCGAGAACCAATCAACGTCGAATTATGTTGCACAACCCGTATTCCCTACCTCCTCCTCGATGCGAACTGTGTTAGCGTACGCTTTATCTTCACTTCAGATTCAGAACTTTGTGTGATTTATTGCGAAGAAGAAGTGTGTCCGTGGCAATGTCGCAAGATAAATTATCGAAGTCTTACTGGCTGAAGCAGTGGATCACAGGGGATACCAATTTCACTACCGATGGAAGAGTAGTCTTCTGGCAAGCTTGTTGTAAAGAGTTAATTCGTTTGTTTGTTTTATGTTTTTTATTTTTTATTGAGAAGTACGATCGCATTTCCTTGTAGTATTTATAGGCATATTAATTTATGTATTGTGGCAAGTTGTTTTGTTGCAATGCTGTATTAGACATTTAACTCTCAATAATTTATATATAAAATGTAAATAATCATTTAATTACTGAACGAGGGGTTAGAACGCTGGTGGTGCCTTGTCCCAGAGTGGATGAAAATTAAAAATCGGTATTTTGAACTCTGACTCATTTCCTGTGAAAATAGATATATACAACTTAAATGCAATTTTTTACAAAAAAAAGTCGCGAGTATCTTTCACCAGTGCTATGTGTGGCTCTAGTCTGGGGGAGCGTTAAGCTCCCAGGTTAGGGCCGCGAAGCTGCCAACAAGCCTCTTGCATCCTCTCTAGAGTCTTGCTAAATTGTGGTAAAAAGTAAGGTTATGAGCGAATGCCACAATTTCAAATTACGCAGTTTTCTAATTTTCAACGAGGATTGCAGGCTTGTGGGTACACATCATGCAGGATCTATTGCAGGCAACAGAAAATAGAGAAGACTGGAATACCCCTGGTGGAGTCATGTAGGATTGTTGAAGTAGTCAGGGGAAGTTTGGAAGTAACCTGTCAGGGAAAGGTTTGATAGGGTCCTGCAGAGGAATCCAGGATGGGAAGCCGTGGTAAAGGTAGCCAGTGTGCTACGGGTTGAGGTAGATGAAGCAATTGACCTAAAACCAGATATAGTGGCTTCGTTAAAGTTCTGCCCAATCACTTCATGTGCTGTTGAGAGATCTTTCTCTCAATATAAAAACATTCTTCAAGACAGGAGAACAAACTTATTACCAGAAAACATTGAAAAGTTGCTTGTTGTTAATTCTTATTATAGTAATTAAATATGTTATTAAATTATAAGAATTTTTTCATGCCTATTTTAAACGTTAGTGCCTATTTACATGCCTCTTTTGGCTATTTTAAGAGCCTATATGCCTGCCTATTTTAACTGTTTTTAGTGCCTATAATTCTCGTCTCTAGTCATGACGTATGGTTGTGCTCGTTTGGGAAGGTTTCCTGTATATTTTATAATGGAGTCTATTGCTTTTTCTGGTTACCGTTAGATCTAAATAATTAATTTCATTGTTGACTTCGGACTCAACAGTGAACTTAACGTTTTTGTCGATGTTGTTCAAGGTCTCTAAGATGTGGGCTATATTTTGACTTTGTTCATTAATGATGATGAAGACATCGTCGACGTATCTTCCCCAGAATTCAATTCCATCAACGTGGTTAATTACTTTTTCATATTCTAAATGGTCGAGATAAATGTTGGCTAGTATGCCGGAGTGGGGTGATCCCATTGCGAGACCTTCGGACTGTCTGTAAATTTTACCATTGAACGTGAAGACATTATTATTGGTCACCAAATCTTAATATTGAAACTTTCCTCAATTTCTACTTTAGAAAGTTCGCTATTGTTGGTTAATTGTCTGCGTATGACGTCTACGGTTTTTTTTTTCACTGGTATATTAGTGTACATGTCTTTGATGTCTATTGAGTGCATAGTGCTGCTGTCCTTTAGTTTAAAGCGTACTGTTTTTTCACAGAAATGCATGGTATTCCTGAAGGACATGTTTGCCTTGAACTTATAATGTCTGTTGAGATACTGTTGTGCAAATTTTGCAAGCTTGTAAGTGGGACTATTTTAAAGTTAACAATTGGTCTGATTGGTATACTTGGTTTATGAATCTTCGGTAACGATCTCCAAGTGGGTAGACTTGGGTTCATACTCGTAAATTTAGTGGCTTGCTTGTCATCTATAATGAAAATCGTGTTTTTCAAAAGTCTTTTGACTTGTTTTTGGATAGCATTAGTTGGATCTTTTTTGATTTCTTTGAAATTTGTGGTGTTGAGAAAATTATTGGTCTCTTGATTGTAATCATATTTGTTCATAAAAACAGATGTGTTTCCCTTGTCGGCCTTTGTTATGACTATATTGTTATCATTAATTTTTTTGGCTAAGTTTTTTAATTGCGCCTTATCGTCAGAATTGTTGTGACTATTTTTGCGTTTGTTTTTATTGGTGTCTATGATTTTTTTGATTTTCTTGTTGGTGTCGAATCTCGTGGCGTTTTGTTCCTCATACGGCAATTTTTTAATTGCTGCTTCGGTTTCGGCTGTTAAATTGATTAATTCGTTGTCATTATAGTTCTGGTCCCAATTATGCTTAGGCCCTTTCTGTAAAATTTCTAACTCTTTTTGATCCAATGCAATGTTGGAAAGATTTTTGATGGGGTTTTGGAAAACATGTGGGTTGTTCACCACTGAGTTATGATGGTTGGGAGGCGTTTGTTGTGCATCCATCAGGTTTTTAAATTTGTTGTCAAGCGCCTTGACCTTCCTTATGGCACCCGCGTGAGTCAGCTGCCATACGATAATCTGGTAATTGTCCCATTCTTTTTTGTTTGTTGAATTGGACGCTTCCAGATGTGCTCGGTATAATGAATTGTTAATGTTATTCTTCCTCATGTGCAAGAACCTTATCTCCCGCTTAAGCACCCTGTCATTGACCAAAAACTGCGTATGCTTGTCATAGTGATTCGAATGACCCCTCCTTTGATAACCCTTAAGATGCTTCGGTATTAGTCTATGTTTCTTAAATTTCTTGAGGAAATCAATGTCTTTTATGATGTTTGCTAACTTCAACTTAAGATCTTTATATTTAAATTTCAACCTGTTAGCTTGGCTTGCCTTAAGTTTATTCGAAGAAGAATCCATTGCAGGTTCCGTGTTGACGTTTAGAATTGAATATAACAAGTTGCAAAGTTTCCGCCTAATCAACACACATTTAATTTTAAGTTAGCGTCTCATGGGTACATGTTTCGGAATTTATGTTAATTCCTTCTTCAGCCCTTGACATTAATACTAGGGAACACCATTACGCAGACAAAATTTACCTCGTCCATGTCGAAACATATAATACACTGATATTAAAACACTATAAAAACTATTAAAAAATTAAAACATGACAAACTTATGAACAATTAGTTAGTTATTGTTGTTTTAAGGGGCGGAACTACGAGGTCATCTGCCCCTCTTAACACAGATTAAAGAATACAAATTTTGAATTGAATTTAAAATTTTGAGGTGGACATCTAAATTTAAAAAAAAATAAAAAAAAATAAAAAAAAAGCAATTAAATAAAAAATAAACAAAAATTACGGAAAAAACAAAACATTATCATTCAAAAACGAACAAGTCGTTGAGTCAATGTTCACTGGAAAATTTAGATTTCTGGCCCTAACCCACTCTCACTTATAAAGCGGATAACGCGATCAGCAGCCACCGCGTCATCGGCTAATATAAGTTTGAGTGTCATCTGCAAACCAAGGTTTCTTCGTAAGTCAGCAAGATCCACACACTCGGTAAAAATGTGGGCCACGGTGAATACGGCTCCACAGGTACAAAGTGGGGGGTCTTCCCTTCTCATTAGGTACGAGTGGGTGGATCTTGTATGACCTATCCTTAGCCTACACAAAATGACGGACTCTCTCCGGGCCCGGAAGGAGCTCCGCCACACGCGAGTAGTTCCCTTGATCGCTCTCAGTTTACTGGGCAGTGGGTCAGCTAGCCACTGACACTCCCAAAAAGCCAGAACTTGTAGGCGTAACTGAGAGCGAATATCTCTAGCGGGTACCTCCATTGGTCGAGGTGGTAGTGATACCGCCTCTTTTGCAGCTTGATCTGCTAACTAAAACATTCTTGCTGTTTACAGCCACTTAAATATGTAATCGCTATTATGAACATTCTTGTTTAGTGTGCGATGGTTAAAATGCACAGTCATAAATCACTTGTGTGTCAAGAGAAACAATGAGCATTTTGTAAGTGTCCATGACCCAATAGCTTGCAATATTGGTGGGTAAAATGATGACGAAGTGGAAACTTTGATTCCAGCACTTTGTTTGAAAGTGCGCTGGCATGTGGCTATAGATGTGAAATCGGGGACAACTCGTTCAACTAATTGACTTGAAATTTGCATTGACCCATTAAGTGGATGTGCTATCTTGTACTAACAGCTCCACGGACCTGAAATGAAATCATTCGGAGGTTGAAATTTTGGACCCTATTTAACAAAAATATCAATCTTAATTACAGCCCTGAAAAATTGGACTTACGTGAGAACGATTTGAAATACAATGCACCTATGTCATGATATGGTGCTGGGTGATCGGCTCATACACCTGAAGAGAAATTTTGAGAAAGATTAAGAAAATTATTATTTTATATAAAATTGAAGAGTTGCGTGGAGCAATTTATGTTTGATTAACTTACCGACGTGAATGCTAGTGCAATGCGATATAGGTAGGTCAAGTGCCTGCTGCTTGTGGTCCGGTGTGTATACAACTGATCAACTTGTACTGCGAGCAGAGTCAGCTGCTGCCTGGCGAGGTTGAGGAGAGCAGGTGGGCGGTGGGGAAGTGGAGGGGTGGAACTGCGCGGAGTGGAAATAACCGGCGCGGCTCGGGTGGGGCGGGAATACCGATGTCAATGACCTTACTGTTGTCTATGGAGGTTTTAATTTTTTGGAAATGAGGTGCTCTGCTATTGTATCGAACAATACATTGGTATCAAAATTGATTTCATTCAAATTTTTGTGTGCATTGGACCTTTGGAACACGTTGATGTGTATGTTGTCCAAAATATTCATCAGACTTCCTTTGGACACGTAATTAACATCGTTTTCTAAGCTGGTGAAACTGTGTTTACTTTCTTCCATGTGGGATGCATAGCCGATTTTTTTTTGTTTTATTGCTGAAAAATGCTCATAACGAGTGTGAAAGCTTCTACCTGTTTGGCCCACGTAATTGGCTGGGCAAGAATCACATTTGATTTCATATACACCCGATTTGGAATATTTGTTGGTGTGATTGATTTTGCTTGAATTGAAGAATTTTTTGAAGTTAGAATTGTTGGTTTTGAAGGCAATATTTAAATTGTGTTTCTTGAAGATGTTAGAAACAGTATAAATACTTCGGTCCACATAAGTGAAGGTTGCAAATTTTTTCTTTTCGGGTTCAATTTTGACTAATGTGGTTTTCGGTTTGTTTTTTATTTTATGAATAAGGTTATTGATGTAGTTAAAACTATAGCCGTTGATGTTTGCTATTTGATGGATGATCTCTATTTCCTGTTGCAAACCTTTTTGGGACAAAGGTAGACTTAGGGCTCTGTTTATGAGGCTGATGAATGTTGCCTTTTTATGACTTCCAGGGTGGTTGGAGTCATGACGTATGGTTGTGCTCGTTTGGGAAGGTTTCCTGTATATTTTATAATGGAGTCTATTGCTTTTTCTGGTCACCGTTAGTTCTAAATAATTAATTTCATTGTTGACTTCGGACTCAACAGTGAACTTAACGTTTTTGTCGATGTTGTTCAAGGTCTCTAAGGTGTGGGCTATATTTTGACTTTGTTCATTAATGATGATGAAGACATCGTCGACTTATCTTCCCCAGAATTCAATTCCATCAACGTGGTTAATTACTTTTTCATATTCTAAATGGTCGAGATAAATGTTGGCTATACCCCACGTCTGAGGAAAATATCCCTCCGCGCATCTTCTCTGTCCCTCCGCGCATCTTCTCTCTCTGTCCTGTCTTGTGTTTCCAACATGGCGCGCATCTGATCGAGTATTTGGATCTACCTTAACCGTAAACGACTTTATTGCGTTCGGACCTTTGATTCACTTCAATTACGAATTTATCTACGGCATATTCACTGAACCACATGTTTTCCTATCGCGTCGAAACCCGAGACTCTGTGTTAATAAAAAAAAGGATGCTTGTAGTTTTATGTTATTGTGCGATTATTTAAAACATTATAACATTATTTGTGTTAAGCGAGGAATGCCACATGAACGATGAGTGATATGAGAAGACGAAATAACGTGTGTCCTTGAACCCTATGAACCAACTAATTGCTTATTTGTCATCCGTCAGCATCTTATCTTGGGATAGATCGAAAGTTGACGGGGAGAATCAGCTGCTTTCTTGAAGGGTTACGACACGTACTCTTGAGAATCAGAAGGCAGAATGATATACTGTTAGTACAAAGAATTAACTGTAACGTGAAGTGGAGGGTAATTATAAAACAAAATAATAATTATACCGCGCTTAGGAAAATAATACTGTCAGGTGTATATGCGGATTAGCCAACATCAAAATGTCATTACAAAACATGGCGAGTAGGCTATATATTTTCGGTTGAGCTGACATAAGCTACTGAGAAGTAAACACTTTCCTATAAATAAGATAAAATGTTAGGATACAACATGTGTATATAACTTACAGATGTTGTCGCTAATCTTCCTCCATTGCTTCTATTCCACTGAGACCGCCGTCAGTTGATTCACTACTATCACTATCACCATTAACTTTCACTGTCACTTTCGTCACAGTTGGAATTTCATTCGTGAGAAAAAGAAGAATGCACTTTCCTACGAATTCCACACAGAACAAAATTCTAAATACTGTGACACATGAACCGCCTTTCCTTGTGACGCCGGCCGACTTCTCGCTGGAGACTCGCCATGAGCTTTGAATTCAGCGCGCACCGAGTAAACACTGTATGTCGAAACGCCAGTCAAGTATGCAGTCTTCTTCACCAACTCTTCTACTGTCCACTCTGGATTGTCATCCCTAAACCTACTACAGTATATACATTTAAAATCATTTGTTTGCACCTTTTACTGAACTTTCTCTCCCCTTTTATTATTTTTGAAGTATTTTATTGGTGATTCAAGCTTTACAGCTGCAGTTTGAACACGTTGTGTACTTGAAGATGCCATGTTGAACTCGTAACAGTATTGCCAACCTTTGAACCTGATTCGCCACAAAATCGAATGAGTCGGTTATTCTTTTGCAGCTCAAACAAGTTTTATACAGAACGAAATATAATATAATATCAAATTCGTGCCGAATTACTCTGCCTTTCGTATAAAATACCACTACAAGCTATATTCTCTCACACTGTTAATCACATGAAAAGCAAGGTTGGTGCAGCTCCCAATTAACGAGAAAATTATTAATTTATTCATAGATTTATACCAAGGAATTTCTTAAAAGTAATCTAGCCAGTTTATCAAAACATAGCAACATGTGCTGAAACATCTTGTACTGCAAAAACAAGCAGAAAAATTGGGAACTATTTCCTTGCGCGTTAGCCTTTTCACAGACCAGAACATCAAAGGGACCGCTTAGGTCTTGACCTGACGTTCGGTATAGTATGCCGGAGAGGGGTGATCCCATTGCGAGACCTTCGGACTGTCTGTAAATTTTACCATTGAACGTGAAGACATTATTATTGGTCACCAAATCTAAATTTACGAGTATGAACCCAAGTCTACCCACTTTGAGATCGTTACCGAAGATTCATAAACCAAGTATACCAATCAGACCAATTGTTAGCTTTAAAAATAGTCCCACTTACAAGCTTGCAAAATTTGCACAACAGTATCTCAACAGACATTATAAGTTCAAGGCAAACATGTCCTTCAGGAATACCATGCATTTCTGCGAAAAAACAGTAGGCTTAAAACTAAAGGACAGCAGCACTATGCACTCAATAGACATCAAAGACATGTGCACTAATATACCAGTGGAAAAAAACCATAGACGTCATACGCAGACAATTAACCAACAATAGCGAACTTTCTAAAGTAGAAATTGAGGAAAGTTTCAATATTAGATTTGGTGACCAATAATAATGTCTTCACGTCTAGGGACATCAGTGACGTCACCTTGATGTCGCGGCTGACGTACTGGCGCTTTGCCTGCCGGGAATCGCTTTGCATGCATGTCAGCTGGTTAATAAGTCAGTTTCGCGCGTGATTTTGGTGGAGCAGGTCGTCCATTTTTTTTCACCTGTTAGATTTTGGTAAACGTAATTTTAACAATTATTATTCTTGTGAATAACCTATAGAACAAGATTGTGATATTAGCTGTGTCATGTGCGCGATTGTGTTGGCGATTTGTAATGAAATTGTTGAATTCCTGAAGTCGTTGTATTCAAATAAAATGTGGTTACGTGATAGAACGTGTGGTCGAAAAATACTGGTTTTTCTTGTACATGTGGAATAATACGAATTGTGGGACCTATCGGTGAGTTTGTTTTTAACGTTGTTCATATATTTATTTTGGTTTTTGCATTTAATTGAAAAGTTGTACTGTATTCTTCTAAAGCCATTTGTCTAAACGATAATATTACGTCAGGCAAGGTGGGAGGGAGGGAATTCACCTGGGTAAAATATAGAGAAAAATTGGCATTTACAAGAACACTTGCTAAGGCATATAACAGTCTTTTGTACCAGACATATATTGGTCGGTTTTTACGTTTCATACAGTATGTTTGTGTGGCGTTATTAGACAGTCTGTAATAGATGGTGATTTCTAATTAAGTATTTTCAGTCAATATTGGAAAACGTAAAAATACCGAACTGTTGTTTGGGGGGTATCGGGCAGCGCAGCCCCCCCCCCCCAAACCATTATTGCCCACAATGTTTTATACGGAATTTAGAATGCTTTAGTTTTTGGTTGTTTTTGCGTAAGTTATCGTATTTGTGTTTGCGCATTTGTAGCCAACATTGGAAAAAAGAAATCAAATTATACATAACCATATCTTGCTATACACAAATGGTTTTGTAGTTTTTTATTTCTGTTATTGAGTTGTCTCCACCCAAAATAATATATAACCAATGTTTTTCCCGTAAGCTTGCCAGAGAAGCATTTCGTCAAGTAGTTGATAATATCACAGAAGCCGACTATTTTATAATTATCAATTTCAAATAATTACGATATGTATCGTAATATGTAATTGAGCTTTATAGGCCATTTTTAGATTTCGATGCGGAAAATTAAAATTCTCAATTTAAATCGCGAAATTTTTCTATGCATCGGAATCTTTAATTGAGCTATGTAGGTCAGTTGCAGATTTCGATGCACGGTTTTTTAATTATGAAATTACAAGAATTACGATGTGTATCGGAATCTGTAATTGATCTACGTTGGCCAGTTATAGATTTCGATGCGGAAAATTAAAAATATCAATTGGAACCACGAAAGTTTTCTACGCATCGGAATCTTTAATTGAGCTATGTAGGTCAATTGCAGATTTCGATGCACGGTTTTTTAATTATGAAATTACAAGAATAACGATGTGTATCGGAATCTGTAATTGATCTACGTAGTCCAATTATAGATTTCGATGCGGAAAATTATAAATATCAATTGCAATCGCGAAATTTTTCTACGCATCGGAATCTTTAATTGAGCTATGTAGGTCGAGGAAAGGGTACCGGTTGTACTGGAGTGGGAACGGTGAAGGAAGGAGCAGTGGAGTAGGAGTAGTTGTGAGAGATGGAATGAAGGAAGAGGTAAGGGGAATAAGTGACAGGATCATGAAGATCAGAGTAACTGTGAAGGGAAGCAGCCTGGAGATAGCCCAGGTATATGCCCCTCAAGTTGGATGTACAGCTCAAGAGAAGGAAGACTTTGAGGAGGAGCTACAACAGCAGTTGAATGGTCAGAGCATCATTGTCATGGGAGATTTGAATGCACATGTAGGAAGTGAAAGGCAAGGATATGAAAATGTAATGGGAGCAGAAGGATGGGGCAGCAGGAAAGAAGAAGGGAGAAAGTTGCTGGATTTTTGCAAGAGAAACTGTTTAGTGGTAGGCAACTCCTGGTTCCGGAAGAAAGAAAGCCACAAGGTAACGTGGTACAGCAGTGATTTAACAAAGAAATCTTTGGTAGATTACATGCTGTACGACTGGGAAATGAAGAGAAGTGTCAGAGATATAAAGGTAATACCATCAGAGGCCTTAGATAGCGACCACAGAATACTTGTTATGAACCTGGGAGTTGTTAAGGATAGCAAGAGGACAGAGTACCAGGAAAGGAGAATCAAAGTATGGAAACTCAAGGAAAAGGATGTCAAGGAAGAATTCCAGAAGATAATAAGGGAAAGGATGCCAACAGACAATCCTAAAACAGGGGAAGAGGAATGGAAGCCATTCAAAAACACAATGGTGGAAGCTGCAGTGGCAGTATGTGGAAGAACAAGCAACAGAAAGCGGTGTAAAGAGACACCATGGTGGAATGAGAGAGTAAGAACAAGCGACAGAAAGCGGTGTAAAGAGACACCGTGGTGGAATGAGAGAGTAAAAGAAGCTGTGGGAAGGAAGAACAAGGCTTTCAGAGTGTGGTTCCAGGAAAGAACTGATCTGGCAAGGGAAGATTATAAGATGAAGAAGAAAGAAGCAAACAAGATTGTCGCAGAGGAGAGGAAAAAGTGGATGGTAAAGTGGACAGAGATGATGGAGGAAGACAGCAGAGGAAATAAGGAAGTACTTTATGGGATGGTCAAAAGTAAGAGAAGAGGTCTGCGAGAGGATGTGGTAATGGTGGACAAAAACAGAAATGAGGTACACAACAAAGAGACACTCAAGACAGTGTGGAAAGAGTACTTTCAGGATTTGCTGAATCCAAATGGTCATAGGGAGGAAGACAATGTATTGGAAGATGGAGAAGACAACACAGGAATGGAAGAGGACCTGACTTGGAGAGAACTGGAGATGGCTATAGACAAGATGAAAGGAGGAAGGGCACAGGGTGTGGACGAAGTGAGTGTTGAAATGGTGAAGGCAGCAGAGGAGGTTGGGAAACAGTGGCTGTACCGTGTGATGAGGGTGATATGGAAGGAGAAAAAGACCCCAGAAGATTGGAAGAAAGGATTAATTGTCCCAATATTTAAGAAAGGAGTGCAGAAATTACAGGGGAGTCACACTCCTACCACACTGTGCCAAGGTATATGAAAAGATATTAGAAAGTAGAATACGAGCCAAAGTGGAGAGAAAATTGAGAGAGGAGCAGTATGGATTCAGACCTGGGAGATCAACAGTGGATCTCATATTTTCAGTGAGACAGCTCCAGGAACACCACTACGAATTTGGAGAGGATCTGTTGATGGCCTTCCTGGACATCGAAAAGGCCTATGATAGTGTGTGTAGGGAGAAGGTTTGGGAAGCAATGAAAAACATGGGAGTGGAAAAAGGGACTGTAGGCAGAGTAAAGGAGATGTGTTGTGGAAGTGTGAGTTGTGTGAAAGTTGGAGGGGAAAGAACAGACTGGTTCAGACAAATGAGTGGCCTCAAGCAGGGTAGTGAGCTGTCACCCCTTCTCTTTATTGTGGTTATGGACGAGGAAATGACACGGATAGCAGGAAAGATAGGAGAAGATAAGATGAAAGCAATGGTGTTTGCAGATGATCTCATGGTCTGGGGAAACAAGGAGGAGGAAATTCAGGAGCAACTGAAGGCTTGGGAAGAAACAGTGGGAGAGTACGGATGGAAGTTCAACATCAGTAAATGTGAGATCCTGTTAACAACCTGGAAAAAGGACAGACCAATGAGTGGGATAACACTTGGAGGTGGACAGCTGAAGAAGGTGGAAAGTCTCAAGTACTTGGGAAGTATAGTGGAGGAAAATGGGAGAAATGACAAAGAGATTACGGAACGTGGCAGACAGGCAGAATCATTTCTGAGAAGCATTAGGAGCTTAGTGTGGAATACAAAAAAGCAAGGAAGTGTTATACAGAAGCTACTATATCCCGATACTGACCTATGCTTCAGAAACGTGGACAATGAAGAAAAGAGACATAAGCAGAATACAGGCAGGTGAAATGAAGTTCCTGCGAAGTAGGATCGGAGTAACAAGAAGAGACAGGGTGAGGAATGAAAAGGTCAGAGAAATAGTGAAAGAGGAGCCCTTGCAAGGTAGGATTGAGACATCAAGACTGAGGTGGTATGGACACTTAAAGAGAATGGATGAGAAGAAGATTCCCAAGAGGATACATGAGATGCAGATGCATAAGAAACTACCAAGGGGAAGACCAAGAGATAGATGGCTGAAAGGAGTGGAGGAATGTGTCAAGAAGCGAGGCGAGGACTGGACCAGAGTGACAGCGGAGAGGTGGTGGGAAGAAAGGACTAAGTGGCGAGGCTTATGTTCCAAACAGACCCAGCCTGGGGATGGAAACTGTACAAGATGATGATGATGATGAGGTCGATGCGCACCTCGTTTCGAAGATTTTTGTGTTTCCCCACCCAAAAACCCCTATTACTTTTCCCGTAAGCTTGCCAGAGGAGTGAAGTCGTTGATGACGTCATGGTAGACGCCATTTTGTTTTTTAGGGGAATTTTATACGCGGCCGCAATGCAAAATTATCCCCATTCTTCTTGAAATCAGAGGGTCTACATGACCGCATTGTCGCAGCCCCTAAACTTAACTTAAATCAGAGGGTACCTTAAATTGGTCTCATAAATCCTACATACCAAATGGAATATCCTGAACATACCTTCATCACCTATGCAGCATAGTAACACAGTCAGTATATCATCTATGCCTGGTGCTTTGTTCCTGCTTAAGTCATCGGAGTGCTCTATCAAATTCCGATCTCCATATTAAATCTCCTTTCTCATCCTCATCAATTTCCTCTGCCCTTTCCATTACATGATTCTCAATCTCCTTGCCCTTATACAAATGCTCTGTGTAAGCTTAGCACCTCTCAACCTTTTCTTTATTTACTCATAACATTAAAAATCTCGGCTTCATTTTAATGTGAGGTTTAGCAGGTTTCATCATGTCAAGGGAAGAGGTAAAATCTAACCACGAGAAGAATGGATGGTGTGATGTGTCAAGCTACTATAATATGCGCGAACATTAGTCCCATGTGCTAACGAGCTTAAAAGTGCCGGGAAAGTTATTTCTCACAAAGCTGAAACTTGTCCAATGTGAATGAACTTTATAGTCCCAGCGCACTTGGTTTGTCTTTGCATGTTATTTATGTTGTATATAGCGGTATCTGTTGAACTTGGAAACAGAAACAAATTATTGATATAATTGTTCAAAACTATATAATGCTGAACTTAGGCTTTTGCTGTATAATTTATTTTAGTACACCTGGTACTGCAGACACATTGCTACTCTAATGGGGTCATGAATTTCCAGAGTTCCTTGAAGAAAGGGTTTTATGCCCACTAATTGCCTGACTATTGTGATGTTGAAGCAACTGGATTTTCTTTTCTTTCAGTATTTGAGTCAATTCCACATGTGAGCAATTTTTAAATAACCTTCGTATCTTATCAGTAAATTTGTGTCAATTGTACCCACAAGTCGATGGCTAGGATGTACATGTCAATTATATTTAACAAAAAGGTGAAGCTTATTGAAGCGAGGGGAAGGAAAAAGTTGTCTGTGCATGAAATTATGTTACAAAGTGGAAAAATTCAAGTTTATGGGCACATTAAAGCACAAGGACGACATTAGAAAGCAATGGATAAACTATAAACCTTCTGTTTAGCAGACCTATGGTATAAAAATGAGGTTCTTACTGTTGCCAAATCACTCGGCAACACATTTACAGCATCATCTGGGTGGCTGGTCATTTTCTAAACAAGGCACAATATCGTGTGAATTAAGTTTGTGGGTAGTTGAAAGACGTGGATGGGAATGTAGTGGCTGGGTGTAAATTGAAATCTATGAATCTAATGACATATTCAGTGCCTACAAAACAGGATTGTTTTTTCATGCCTTGCCTTCAATCATTTGCACATCGAGGAGGGAAATGTGGTGGAGGTAAAATGTTGAAAGAAAGGCTTTCAGTTTTATTGTGAGGTAACATGGAGGGGGAAAGTCCCTGATGATTGGAAAATCAGTGAAATTAAGGTGTTTTAAAAACTTGAAACAAAATCTGGTTCAAAGTATACATGCATTTGATGTATTAACAGAGCTGCATTAGTCTATTGTGATATACTGTATATTTGTGGATATTTATTAACTGACCATGTGACAAGAACAAGAGCTTTTATTCAGATGGCGACTAGGCAAGGCGCATCTCCCTGCTTCTTCAGGCTCACTGCACTGCACTACCCTCAGCCAGGCCTGAGGAGGAGGGGAAACAGGGCTGTAGCCCTGGGGCCCAGGGTGGTAGAAGAGTCCAGGGTAGACTCAACATAATTTAATGTAACTGCAACTAGTGAATAGTTAGCTATTTATAATAAAGAGAAGATAAAATGAATTTTATGATAACCATGATGTACTTAGTTTCTGTGCCAGGGAAATGGCTAGGTTTCAACAGTTGTTAATGTATTTGTAATGTATTTTGATATACTAAATTACACAGAGGGGGGGCTATAAATAACACACCTTCAAACTTCCAAGCTAACACATCCAATTAAAATAAGGGACCCAGATGTTCTAGTCTTAGGGGCCTGCCTTCAGCCACTCTTAAAAGGAATTTACTCTTGTTGCTGTCTATAAATATTCTTGAAATTAATACCACAGTCGACAAATTTGGTACTGCATGTTTCTTTGGTTTCTTTTTTTAAAAATTATTTCCCAACAATAGTTAGGAATTATTATATATAACTCGAAGTAATTTTCATTTCCCGGCGGTATCGTATCTAATTCACATGTTACATTTTTTCTATAATTCGAAGTTCTATTACTCGAATATTTCGATAACTCGAGGAATATTTCATTCCCCAAGCGTAAAATATTTTTCTATATCTCGAAGTTGGGGTGAAAATACAATTGCCTTGAAGACTGGAGTTGTGACTTGGGGCTGGATTATGAGGTTTTTGTTCACCTTGGGTACGGTATGGTACTTGGAGAAGTTATTTCTGTCAGTATTGTGTGGTCTGTTACATTCCAGAGCAGCCTGAGGGCAAGGAGACGGGTTTGGGTCGTTGTACACCTCAGACAATAACAGTGAGAGGGAAAGTCCGGCTATTTATGGCATGCCCGCACCCTTCGTGTCCTTGGCCGATAAGCCTGGTGAGAGAGCACTGTCCTGTAGTTTCTGACCTACTGTGTAGATCAGTAATGCAAACACCATGGAGAAGAAACGTGTCCTGAAATGTTTTAGTGCAAGTGAAATATTAAAGTTAATTTTTCGAAGTGGAAAAGGGTGTGAGAAGGAAGAAAGATATTGTGGTGGAATACGGCATTCCAGCTAACACACTGTCAACGATTATGAAAAATAAAGACAAGACTTCTAGTGCTATTCAGGAGTCACGTTTTTCATCGGAGAGGAAACGTTTTAAGAGCTCAAGTTACCCTCAGTTGGAGGAAGCTATGTTTAAGTGGGTAAAGTGTATGAGGGACAAAAACATTCACTTCAAGGCTCCATACTTCGTGAAAAAGCACATAAATTTGCTGAGGAGTTAGGCATAGAATCGTTCCAGGCTAGTACAGGATGGCTAGATAAAGTTAAACATCGAAACGGAATTGTGCAGAAAGTTACGTCAGGTGAAAGTGCTAGTGTACCTGAGGTTGACTGTGAAGACTATCGACGAGACGTTCTACCAACTCTACTGGTAGATTTTTAAATGTTTGCCAGAAAAGAGCCTCACATTTAAAGGGGAAACGTGTCACAGTGGGAAAAGAAGCAAGGAAAGAGTGACAGTAATGATTAGAAAACTTCGTGGAGAACTGGGTGTTGCAGAAAAGGAAGCAACAGAAACTGACGGACTTCTTTTCAAAGATTTGAATTTGTAAGTAATGTAAAATGAAAATGTACTAGTAATACTGTATAACTGTGTAGTAGTTTAACAAAATAGATACAATGTAGTAGAATGGATTGAAACTTGTAAATAATTAATACGATAGCATTAAACTCTAGCTGGAAGGCCCATAGGAGAAGTTCTAGTAACAATAATATCAGAAGTAGCAACAGTTGTCTATTCGTATGTTTATAATACTGTAATGGTCTCCCTCCCTCTTATTATTTTCTTTCTTTTAGAAAAAAATTCGATATCTCGAAGTAATTTTTATCTCCGAAGGCACTTCGAGATATCGAAGTTCGACTGTATTTCAATTTGAGTGGCCAGAAATGTTGATAGCTTACTGTAGGATTGACAGTTGCTGTATATCTGTGCACCATGTTTATGCAAGGGAAAACTGATCGCTCTCACAGGTGTAAACAACAGCTTTCCCTAACAAGCTTTTATCCTGCGTATCCATTCATCTCAACTTGGACCTCGGCAACTTTTGTCTCTATCCAAGGATAAGAAAACATTTGGAGGAATGTTATTTTGCATCAGCAAAGGAGGTAAAAACAGCATTGTGGGAAGCATAATAGTATGCAAAAGATGCTTTCCAGATTGTTTGGCATTGCTATAGCTCATCTACTGTAAGTTTGCACTTTTTTAACAGCTAGGGTTGCCAACCTTCATAAGGAAAGACTCAATTTATAACCTGTAGTCTATGACAAATATATACATGTTTTATTCACATGTAAGTTTTTTCAGGTTATTTTTTTCGCTTGTTCCAGTAATTGTGAATATATTGGCAACATATTCTGTCGGCCAGACTGAAAAGTTGCATTATCAAACTGAAGTACCACGTGCTCGTGGGATGGGCATGCGGTTGGTAATGGACGCTTGACTGTGTTCATCCGCCTGAGAAAATAACGTGTTAATTATATTAAATAATAATTATAATTGATAATATTGCGCAAAGTCGTCTGAAAGTATTATTTCCATATGAACGCGTGTTCACTTTTCAGATAAATATATAGTGGTTACCTTAAATGTTGAGTAAATATTATGTAGCCTGATATGTCTCCAGGTCGGACATCTTTGTTTTGAATATCGAGTCTGAAGCAGATACGGAATTTCTTGTTCAAGATATTTATTTCTCTCTTTTTGAAGGTAAAAGAAAAGGCAGCAGAACTATTGATTTCCCCAAGGACAATGGCCTGGTGAATAATTTTCATATGGCATGATTTGTGCATAAAAGTAGGCCTAAAATATGAGTTGTTGGGTACGTTTTATTTTAATATCAATCCAACTGGTCAAGTAATGATCGTATCGTCTTAAGGACATCTTACACCATACCTTAGTAAGCATTTTCCTTGAGCTGTGAAATGATGGGCCTAAAATAATTCCACTCTCACATTTAAGTTATCAACTGCTGTGTCATAGCCAAGGTCTTGATCATAGCGCGTCCAATGATGTAACATTCTATCAGCGAACCGTCAGTGGGTTTTAGGTGTGCTGTTAGAACGATTATTTGATGAATGTCACAAAGAAATACAAGTTTCCTTTTAAAAAGGGCAATGAATTGATATTGCGAGATGAATGTAGGTTTAGGCAACTCATAATAACTGTTGACACCTTGACGGAATACAGCGGCCATTGCTGGCTGCCATATGGGTGATAACTCATTGGCTGGAATGCACGTGGTAGAGGCGGATTGATATGTTCTGTAGGAGTGTTTGTTCCCGCGAGAACTGTCAAAAAAATGCAAACTTACATTAACTATAGTAAAGTGCTCAAGGTGATTATTATATTATTATTATTATTATTATTGTAGAGTTCTCATAGTGAGGAACTACACAAGGATCCTATTTCATATCTTTCGTGTCCTCATTGTACCTATGTACAATCAATACCTACTAGGCACCCTTGTGGTGTAGCGGCTAGCATTCTTGGCTTCCGCTCTGAAGGTCTGGGTTCGATTCCCGGCTCTGCCAAGATATTTAATTCCAGTCTGAGGGCTGGAATGGGGGTACACTCGGCCTCGTGAGGCAAAATTGAGAAGAGGTGGGTATGATTCCCACCTTAGCAATCCTGGAAATGGTCTTCCGTGATTTCCCCACTCCTACTCCAGGCAAATGCTGGGATGGTTCCTAACTTAAGGCCAAGGCCGCCTCTCCCCCAATGCTCATCTAAATTACAAATGCACACACTACTACAGATGCCACAATAAACACAGGTTATCAGGCAAATTACACACACCCAGGTACACTGGACTAAATCATCACGATGTCTAAGCCCCTTAAATGAAACAATATTACAAACAGGTATGACCTTAAAATTGCTGTGTTGTTGGTGCTGGGTGATAAAAATTTCCAGTTTAAAATTTTTGTTATATTTGTATATTTTGTTGTCTTCTCCCATTGTAGGGTTGATTTATCGTGGCAGTATGATGAGGGGTGGCTCTATTTTGACTGTGTTATTAATTCTGATATCTCTTTATTTGCAGAAGAGCTGGAATACTTAGCCAAACAAGCTGGAGTTCCACCCCAAGCTTGAAGAACATGGCCTTAATTTAGTTTATATTGTTAATGTATAGATTGTCTATGTAATAAATTGAAAATTGTTGTAACATATTGTTCTGAACATAATTATTTGATAGTAACTGGGGATTACCAGATATTTTTCACTCAAAATTTCAAGAAAATTGAACCTTCCCAACCTTATTTTAATTTTCTTTGCAGGAAATACTGTTTGACTATTGTGAATAAATGCAAGTTCTATTTTAGATTTAAGTTTGGTTGAAGTAACATAAGTGTTTAATTTTTTGGCAATTTTTCTTAAACAATTTGTGTACTCCTCGAGGCGTCGAGAATACTCGAGTGCAATTTATGTGCGTGTGCCTAACAGCAGGCCCCCCGCCGGTACTGCCACCTTGAAGAAGGCAATTTGTCATTGCCGGGTATATTGGGGGCTTGCGAGCTCAAATGATCTGCAGAGCTATGCCAGCGGGAGCTTAAGCTCCTGGTAGGGTCACCCAAGCTGGACAGGTCTAAAGTGATGAGCCAGACTAAGAGCGGTACCCTGGTCCTCCAGGTTGGGCGTGGGGCTAACAACCCCACACTGTAAAACCTCAAAAGTTACGAAACTCGCAACGAAGCCTCGGAATTTGGACGGAATTAACGATGATGAACCTGGAAAATGTTTAAGGACAAGGAAAAAGGATATGACTTTGACAATGGCAACATGGAACGTACGCACGATGTTGCAGATAGGAAAAATGGCAGAAGTAGCTGAGGAAGTTTTGAAGTATGGAATGGATATAGTAGCGCTACAGGAAGTGAGATGGAGGGGAAATGGTAGGATTGACAAGAAGGACTATACAATGTTATACAGTGGTCCTGAAGTAAGAACTGGTCAGTGTGGAACAGGCTTTATCATTAGTTCAAAGATAAAAAGAAGTCTTCTTGGATTTGAGCCTCTAGGAGATAGAATGTGTAAAATGAGACTAAAGGGACGATTCAGGAATCTGACACTTATATCAGCGTATGCACCTACAGAAGACGATAGTGAAGAGAAGAAAAATGCATTCTATGACCAGTTGGAAAAGGAATGTAGTACGATACCAAAATATGATGTGATAATACTTCTTGGGGACTTCAATGCCAAAATAGGTAGAGAGGACTTCTTGCAGTATGTAGCAGGGAAACATTCTTTACATACTAATACTAGTGAAAATGGGAAGCTTCTATGCCAATTTGCAGAAAGTAATAGAATGGTAATCAAAAGTACTTGTTTTAAACATAAGGACATACACAAAGGAACCTGAAAAATGCCAGGCACCGGAGTGGTAAACCAAATTGACCATGTCTTGATTTCAAGAAGACATGCATCTTCAATGATTGACGTCAGATCTGCAACTGTGATTCGGATCATTTTTTGGTGAAAGCTCTGTTTAGAGAACGAATGTAGAATGTGACAGAGGAATTAAGAGGATACAGTGGGACGTGGAAAAGTTTCAGCAAACACAAATTGTTAAGCAATATGAGGACACACTGAACATGAAGTTGGAGGAAAGATTAAAGAATATGAATGAGGATGACACTGTAGAGAGCAGATGGACTGGAATAAAGAAAGCATTGGAAGAGACTGTGAAAGAAACTATTGGGGAGAAGAAGAGGAACAGGAATGAAGAATGGTTTGATGATGAATGTAGGAAATATATAGAGCAGAAGAATGCAGACAGATTGATTATGATTCAAAGAGAGACAAGATGGAATTGTGAAAGACATAAAGAAAGTAGAAGAACAGCAAATAGAGTTCTGAAAAGGAAGAAGAGAATGTATCTAAGAAGACAAATGGAAAGAATTGAACAGCCAGAATGAAAGTAAGAAATTGTACCAAGCAACGAAACGAATGACAAAGGAATTTCAACCACGGGAGAACTCTTGTAAGGATAAAGATGGAAAAGTGATTGGAGAGGAAGAGAGAGTTCTTGAAAGATGGGCGGAGCACTTTAAAGATACGTTAAATATAGAACGTAAGGACAAGATGAATGAGAGACAGGTCTACATGAATGTAGAGCCACAGGTCACTAAACCATCCATAGATGAAGTTATGGAGGCAGTGAAGCGTCAACGAAATGGAAGAGCACCAGGAGAGGATCAGATCATAGCGGAGGTAATAAAGAATGGAGGACAAGGGATAGTTAGGAACCTACATGAACTGATTGGGGAGATATGGGAAAGAGAGATAATGCCTCAGGATTGGAAGGTTGGCCTTATGTCGCATCTTCAAGAAAGGTGATAAGTTACAATGTGGAAATTATAGAGGGATAACATTACTAAGTGTTGTATATAAGATATTCTCAAGTATATTGCAAAGGAGACTGAGCGACTACGCTGAAGAAATATGGATGAGAACCAGTGTGGATTCCGGCCAGGAAGGGGAACTACTGACCAAATATTTGTTATGAGACAATCTATGGAGAAATGCTATGAATATGGTGTTGATCTGCATTTGCTATTCATTGATTTCCAACAGGCGTTTGATAGCATTGATAGTACGAAGATGTTGAACGCCCTAGAAGCATGTGGAGTGCCAAAGAAGTTGATCAGTCTAGTAGCAATGACAATGGAAGGATCGCAGGCCAAGGTTTATGTAGGAGGCAAAACCAGCAGGAATTTTGAGGTTAATACCGGAGTGAGGCAAGGAGATTCACTGTCTGCAGTGTTATTCAACTTGACACTGAATGAAGTTATGAAAGAACTGGGATTGGGAGGGATGATAATAAGCAAGTCCAAGCAGGCGTATGCATATGCGGATGACATTGTGTTAATGGCACGGAACTGGGAATCTCGTAAAGAAATGTTCAAGATTCTGGAGGAGAAGAGTGGAACGATGGGAATGAGAATTAATGAAAGGAAAACGAAATATATGAAAATGTCAGTGGGAAAAGATAGAAGAGCAAGAGAAAATGTAGAAATGTAAAATGCTTCAGTTACCTTGGTACTATACTAAATTGTGAGAATTCAGTATCAGAGGAGATTCATAAACGGATCATGAATGGAAACAGGGCTTACTATGCTAACACTAAGCTCTTAAAATCAAAACTGTTAAGTAGGAACTTTAAAGTTAAACTCTACAAGACCCTTATTAGACCAGTGGTGACCTATGGATCTGAGACGTGGACAATGTCAACAAATGATGAGAATGATCTCAAAATTTTTGAAAGGAAAGTTTTAAGAAGGATATATGGCCCGGTAAAGGAGGATGAAGGGTGGCGAATCAGGACAAACAAAGAAATTGAAGAGATAATCAAAGGTGAAGATATTGTGAAATTTATTAAGTCCCGACGTCTGGATTGGCTTGGTCAAGTAGAGAGGATGAATGAAGAGAGAACACCAAGGAAGATATTACATGGAACTATGGAAGGGAAGAGGAGACGTGGACGACCGTGCAAAAGATGGCTACAAGACTTAGGAGAAGACCTGAGAACTATGAGGGTTGGAAGATGGTGGGAGAAAACTCATAGAAGGGACGAAGCCTAACAGCAGGCACATGCACTAGTGTGTTGTTATTGACGCCTTCAACCACAAAATTGCATCCGCATTGACAGCTCTGCAGTAGAAGAAACAATAAGAAATAATTGTGATTCAGGTTCTTAAATATTAGTTCCTTGAAATGCCATTATAAAAGAGTACTTGACGGTGTATTTTCAGATGAATGCTCAGGGGAGTTACCTGGAGACACTTGACTACTTACCAGTAATGTCAATACCAAAAGGGGTTTCTCAACCTGCTGTTAACATTGTGACAACAAATAGGGCAGGTCTTTGCCCGGCGAGTCCCAAAGCATTGGTTGTGTGTCATTTTTGGACCCAACATTGAATTGTTGCTAACAAAGCCTTTTGATATTGTATCTTAATTTTATGGTATATTTGCTAGTCATATTTTCTTAATTTATTTTGAATCAGATACCAGTACTTAAACATTTTCTGTTATTTTACAGCAGACAATGTTAATGATTATCATGTAACGGAGGAGAAAATAATTATATTAATTGTATTGTGACTTAAAGTCAAGAAATTAGAGAGCGACTTGTTTTTGTCTTAATTTATAACTATGAAATGCCATGCTCGGGTACCATTTAGAATACTGCTATGGACTGATTTATTTCACTATAAAATAGGGTCCTTTTTTAATAAAAATAGACTGCTTTTAATACATAAGAAAATTTTTATATATCTCTGGTTTTCTTGTTCTTTACATTGAAAATATGACATGTTTATTTAGCATATTATGCTGATTTTGGTCAATATATTTATTCTGCAATGTATTTGATTTTAAATGCAGAATATTTTACTTTATATATAGAAGTTCAGATAAGGGTAATATGTCTGGCCTACACTACCCTCCAAGTTGCATCTTTGTTTACTGTTGTCATCAGAGATAAAGCATCTGAAACTATTACACAGAATTGGAGTGTTAATGTAGAATTATAGTTGAAAGTATTTGAAAACTGAAGTCCAAATTCCAAAAGGAAAGTCAGGCAGTTGTTGTTCTGTATTGGGACATGGATCATCATGGTCGTCATATCCATACAATTGAACATGTGGAATGTGTGTGATTACCTGTGTTATTGTGGTGGTACCTGTACTAGTTTGGGTATTGTAATTGGAATTAGGATTGTGTACAAGACTGTCACGGCCTTAAGGCGAGCAGTAATCGTAGGCTACAGTCTATAATTCTCACCTCTCCTCCTTTCTTCAAATTGTATTTATTTATTTATTGGCACTCCTGCAGACTACAACAATGAAAATCCACAGCCTGCTTCCAGTCGACCGATCGGGTCAGGGACTGGAATGAATAAAGCCCCCATCTAGTGGCGAGGATATGAACTGTGCCGGCTGTCGAAGCCTGTCGCACTCCCCTGGGGCAATAATTAAATGAATTACGAATGAAATTATAGTGGAGAGTGTTGCTGGAATGAATTTGTGACGGGAAAACGAGAGTACCCAGAGAAAAACCTGTCTACCTCCGCTTTGTCCAGCATAAATCTCACATGGAGTGACCGGGATTTGAACCACGGACCCAGCGGTGAGACACCTAAGCCACAGAGGCTGACTACAACAAATAATCAAATTACAATTTCAATATTTGAGAAAATGTGTACACAGTACAAAATTTAGAACTAAGATTTGTGTCAAATTACAAGTTGTTTTAAATTTTATAATGCAAACATTTTTAGTGCATAAAAGCACGCATATTTTGGCATTTCTTAGAACCTGACTTTCCAAGGTCATGATGAGAATCATATGGGACAAATCCTACTGAATGTGACGCTATCACATATTAGGCATATAATAATGGTTTAGCTATCCTAATATAACAGTGCACTCACTATGGTAATTACTAAGATTTGGAAGTTAAGGAAAAGTCATATATTTTCATGAGCTTGGTTTGGCCATAAATTGAAAAATTGCGAATAAAGGGACCCTGATCCCGTTGAAAGAAATTCAATTAGCCTATAAATTCATATTTTAGCCATTTTTTATGTCTTTTGTTAAATTTGGCATTTTTATTCATATAAAGTCATGTTAGGTTATATTTTGAGCATTAAAAAAAAATTTGACTAGGTACATATTATCTAGATTTTAAACACAGGATTTGCAAATGGTGCAGTAGGTATAATTTTCTCTGTATTCCCGGAACTGGCAGATAGCAGGTTTAGAAAACCTGATTGCGATAAAAAGCTACTGTATGGATGTCTCATTAGGTAAGATACCACCCCAGGAGATATATTTAGCTCAGAGCAATTATTTAACAAGGAAACTCCGAGTTATCTAACGCCCAGTTCGACCTTGATGGGTCTGGTAGGTGTTGTAGTTCTGTTAGTTTGCGTGATTAAATGTGTCTGCTGTGTTATCGTGTTTTATGTTCCATTCCCTAAAATGCATAGGTCATAATTTCCCGTTTTTAGGGCATATTCGGTTGCATGTTTTGTACTTTTTTTTGGGCCTAAACATCTGAACTATAGTCATTAGTCATTACCAATTGAATTTAAAAAAAAAACAGGAACAAAATGAACATATTTTATCTTATGAATAGAAGCCTATCTTCAGACACACGAATAGTGGCAATATATCATCATTTGAGCATTTCAATAGCAGAAGAATCAAATGGCTCTAATTCTTGTGAAACTTTGTGTCAAAATAACTGGTTATTATTTACTATCATGATTCTCTCTTATTGCGTGACCTTTGTACAAGAGTATAGAGGATATTATGTAATAATCTACGATCAGCAAATTGTACTCCATTAACTTGGGCTCAAAAGTAAGCTTCAATATCTTCATGAACGTATGTTGACTGCACTGTCAGATCCTAATTTCCAGTGAGCTTTTAACTGAAGGGGAGAGGGTTCGATTCCCACTCAGGTAGTGGATTTAGGTAACTAAATTTATCATATTCAGAAACAAATGGTCCTGTGGTTCACTCAGCCTACAACAGAAATAAGTGCCAGGGTAATTCCTGGGAGCAAAGGCAGCTGGGCATGAAGTCGACATCTTCATCCCATCTAGTGCCAATGTCACAAAGGGTGTCGATAGAAGCGCTCTTAAATACATGATATAGTTTGGATGAAATAAACCTATGAAGACTCCATGGGAAAAACTGGGTGAGTACATTTTGTAAATTTTTCAGGAGAGCAAATTTAAACTCTCAACATTAAAAAGGAATACTTAAAACACCACAATTGAGTGTGAGCAATATAGTTATTTGTAGTTTGAGTCTTCAGTCTTTCGACTAGCTCTCCATGCTTCCCCTTCCTGAGCTAATAGTTTCATCTCTACATAGCTACCACACACAACATCCAAGGCAATCTGTTAAATATATTCTAACCTTGGTCTACCCCTACAGTTCTTATCCTCGACCCTTCCTTCTATAACTAAGTTTGCTGTTCCTGGGTGTCTTAATGTGTTCTACCAACCTTTTTCTTCTCTTCATTAGCAGTCGCCAGGAACATCTTTCCTCTTCCACTCGTCTTAATACCTCTTCATTCGTAACCCTATCTACCCATCTGATCTTCATTATTCTCCTGTAACACTAACCCTTCAATTCTCCTCTTTCCTACTTTTCTACTGCTCCAACAGTCCGAGTTTCACTTCCATAGAGCACCATGCTCCAGACAAAGGCCTTCAAAAATGACTTCCTAATACCTAAATCTATATTTGTTGTCAACAGATTCCTTTTCTGTAGAAAGGCTTTCCTTGCCTGTGCTAACCTACTTTTTATATCCTCTTAGCTTCGTCCATCACTGGTTATTTTGCTTCTTAAGTAACAGAAGTCTCCTACTTCCTTGAGCTTTTCACTTGCCAATTCGACTTTCATAGAGGTTTCCGATTTCTTTCGGCTGCATTCCAATATTTTTGTTTTACATTCATTAATTTTCATCACAAATCTTTTCCTCAAGACAGAATCCATCTCTTACTTCACTTATTTCCTTTATCTCCCAAGTGGAGCATAGGGCATCGATGAATTTCCGCCATCGGACTCTGTTCTACGCCATCCTCCTAATCTCCTTCCAGGTCTTCCCTCCTTTGTGAAGAATAAAACTTACAATTTTCCGCCTAGTCAATACTATAATTTGTTAAAACATTTCATGGGTACATGTTTCGGGTCCTATTTCTTCTAGACCCTTCTTCAGCCCACAAACTTATAATATGGAGTTCATCAGAGCACAAAAAACATCGATAACACAAATGCACATATATAATAAAAAGTTAAAAACACTGTGACAATATCTGAGAGTCTAAAAATCTAAAAATGGCATGCATAGTTTACGGGCTTCAGGTACATGTTATTTTTGCACTTGTTCTATATCTATATAAAATGTCATTTGACACTGTGAAACGCCGGGCTCATATTTTGACGTCTATAACTGGCGTACTGTAGAAACTTGCTGCATATCTTATACTGTTTTAACATTTCTCCTTTCTCCATTCCTTCTGTTAATACACTCCTCCTCCAGGTGTTCCTTGGTCTGCATCTTCGCCTACTACCTTGTGGATTTCATTCCAGGGCTTGTCTTGCTATGTTGTCTCCATCTCGTCGTAATGTATGCCCAATCCATTTCCTACGACACATCTCGATATAAATGGGTGTTTGCTGTGTTCTCCATATCTCTTCATTGGAGGTAACTTGTGGCCACCATATCCTCAGGATATTCCTCAAGCATCTATTCACAAATATTTGGAGTCTTGTTAATCAGTTGTTTGTTGGTCTTCCAAGTTTCACACCCATAGAGCAATATTGACTAGACATTTGAATTGAAGATGCGAAGTTTGGTATAGGTGTTAAGTTCCCTTGCTTTCCAAATTGGTCTCAACATTGTGAATGCTCCTTTATTCTTATTTATTCTATTTCCTATATCCTCCATAGTACCTCCCTCAGTGGTGACCATACTTCCCAAGTAGCAAAACTGTTTGACTTGATCGATCTCTAATGGTGCCCTATTTCGGTTATTATGGCGCATCTTCTTCGTTTTCCTTCCATTGATCTTCAATCCCACCTCATATGCTTCAGTTATTAAATCATTCAGTTTGCTTCCACATCTTTGTAACTGCTGACTAGCAAGCACAGGTTGTCTGCCAAATCCAGGTCCTCCAACCTGTCTGTCAGTCCCCACTGGATACCTCTTCGGCGATTCATTGCTTTCTGCATGATAAGATCTGCACCATGAGAAACAGTATTGGAGATGGCAAACATCCTTATTTAACTCCTGTATTTACTGGAATGGGCTCTGACAACATCCCCTGATGTAAAACTTGACAGGTGTAATTCTCATACATTTCTTGAGTAATCTTCATAATTTTCTTTGAAATTCCAAACTCTTTTATGGCGTGCCAAATCTTCCCTCTCATTAGACTATCAAACGCCTTTTCAAAATCAACGAATAGTAGGTACAGTGACTATTGATGTCTTTAGTTGAATCACCAGATAACACTTGGAATACTCTTGTAACCCTATGAGGTTACGTGTTCTTTTGTTCATAGCTATAGATTTTCACATCTGTGGACATAGTATCTATGTATACTTTTAGTTTGTTTTTCTTATCTCTTTGATTTTTTTATTCTATGCCAAGATGTTAGATGAGATTATTGTGGTGCATGATGAGAGGAAGTTAGATACTGCTAGATTTAGTGTTTGGAGATCTGGTTATTTTGTCTACCTCTAAAATTCTGACTGTTCTCCGCCTGCCTACCCTCAACTCTTCCTTCTGACCTCTTGATCTGAAATGTACCTAATGCTTAAAAACTGGATAACATTTCCTCCATCTCTTCAATAGTTTTAATCCTCTGCATTGTTGCAGCTTCCTGGATTCTACTTGGAAAATGTCTCACCATAAGTCTTACGATATCGCAATCTGCCGTAACCCCTTCCAAGTCCTTCCATACCAACACATGCGCTAGGAAATACTCCGTTAGGGTAACTCCTTCCCTCTCCTTGTATCTTCCCATTATCAACCGTTCCCTTTCTCTAGACCGAATTGTCTCACACCAGAACTTGTTTCTAAATCTAGCACGAAAATCTTCTAAATTTTTCATACTAAGGCTATAGATATCGAACCAAGACCTCACTTCCCCCTGAAATGACTGCGATAAGATCTGTAATACCGTCTCCCATTCAATGTTTTCTTCTTCAAGATCTTCCTTAAACCTTTTTTCAACTGTTCTTAAAAATGACATTGGGTTGTACTGTCTCAAACTAAATTGAGGTAATCCTGGATCTCTATAAAATGAGCTTGGCACTACGATTCCTCTCGAGCTCATTGGCTTCTCATTTACTTCCCGCCTAATCCTTTTCATTTCATCGTTTAGTTTTATATTGGTTTCTTTCATCTCACTTTGCACACTCTGTATTTCACTAATTCCCCCCATTTTATCTTCAATAACTTCTATCCTAGTTTTGATACTATCTTGATTTCTCGCTATTTCCTCTCTCATCGCATTTTCTCTTTCCCCTATTTTATCCTTGAGATCCTTCTCTAAATTCTCTAACCTACTGCTCATGACCGTCTTGTGCTCTTGTATCTCTTTACTTAACTCCTCGATCTTAATATTAGTTGCCTCAGCCTGCTTCTTTATTGCTTCGTTAACGTATATCTTTACAGATTCTACCTGCTGCCTAACTTCTCTTATCTCCTTACTCATACACTCTTTCACTGACCCTATTTCTTGGTTTAATGACTCTTGCATACCTGTGAATTTACTTAGTAATATTTGGAGCAAGTTACGGTTCAATTCACTATCCTTTTCTTTATAACTACCACTATCTGTACTCCCATTAGTAATGCCATCCTGCTCCGAAATGACTATTTCCTCCAAGACTTCACTAGTCTGTTCCTTGTCCTTCTCTGCCACACTACACGATTCCATCATATTACTTGGCTTTACAATAGTTCTAGACCTTAAGTTTAAATTTATCTCCCTTGACATACCTTATCATAAAACATGTAAACGGAAAAACAACTCTTATCTGTGTGCGCATTCGAATGTGCCTATCCTGATCTTATCTTCATTTATCCTTTCAATTCACATATCCTTTAATAACGACGTCTCTACTATTTCCTTGATCGTGCCCAACGTTGAGGCGCAATAATTGTACCACGAGGTATTTAGAGGGAACTCGTCAGATGGTTATCCCGGAGAAACCAAGGGATTTGTTGTGTCTGGATTTGTATGGCCCGTTAGTTAAAGCTCAGTATGGATATCAGTATGTACTAGTCGTTGTTGATGCATTCAGTAAATTCGTCAAGCTGTATCCCCTGAGAAAAGCGACAGGGAAGGGTTGTGCCCAGTGGCGGTTCTAGAAGCTTAAATCTGGGGGAGCCCGGTGTGGAATTGAAAGTTTAGGTGACAGAATTCAATAGAAAAGTAACTATATTTGTGAAAATACAATGGGCAACATTAGCACAACCACTAACATGTTCAGTTACCCACATACTACTATGCCATATTATTTAATGAACAATAAGTTACCTTAATGCATCCAGAATTAACCATGATCAGAAAATGAGAACCGAAAGTTAGTTACCATAGGACAAAGAGGAGACCACAGCAGTAATAAATACCCTGCATATTATAACTACTGTATGTATGCATTATAAGATAATATTGAGCCATAATATTCTTCTGTTTCCACCCTGGGCAAACTGGTTCACTATATCTGAAGGGTCTTGAAGTAATGGTATTTTATGCAAGTCTTTTCGTGCCAATTGCCATGAAACTAATCCACTGTTGTTAAAATTCACAGATTTACCACACGTTAATATATTTATACAGGTTAGTTATTTAAAAATAGTCATTGGTAAAAAAAAAACACATTTCACTGTCTCATAAATGTATTCTTCTGTTTCCACCCTGGGCAAACTGGTTCACTATATCAGAAGGGTCTTGAAGTAATTTTTCACTTAATTCTCTTTCAATTGAAAGAATTGCGAGATTGGAAAGCCTCTTTGTTGCCATTGTTGCTCTTAAATAGGATTTTATTCGTTTCATGACAGATAAACTACACTCAGCAGAAGCAAATGACACAGGAAGAGTCAGCATCAACTTGAAAAATAATAGTAGCTGTGGAAAAGCAACTTCCATTTTCAGAATTTCCGAAAAAAAAGAATGAGGAAGTGTTTGGATATTTGCCTCTAAATACATTCTTAGCTAAACTGATTTCAGTCTGTAGCACCTTACGGTCTGTGAAGATTAGATTATACTCTTCACAGAGCGTGAGAATATATTCAAAATTTTAAAAGTTTTCACTTCTTGGGTTTCAGGCATCCATTGCATTGCACACAAAATCAATTTCAGTAAATCTACGCTGTAACTCTTCTACCATGATGTCTAATATTTCAAAAAGATTTATTTTACATGTCTCTGATAATGTGACATTTTCCTCTTCTTTCTCCGCAGAGACTGGCATTAATAAAACGTAGTCTGAAAAGTTCTTTGGAATACTTGAGACTCTAGATTGTTTATAAACTTCACGCCTAACGACTGAGCAGAGTCACATGTAACCGCCCATAGTTCCTTAAAATAATCATCATTTCGTTTTCCTTGCAACGATTTTACAAGACCATAGATCGATCTATGTGCCTCTCCGAATTCCACATGTTTTTGTTGTAAGAACATAGGGGCTCCATTGGCAAGCTCGAGAATATCAGTAAAGATTTGTATCACAAACATCACCTTCACTTTACAAAGCTGTATCAACAAACCATTTGCTTCTGCTGCCTCTTTCTCATTAGCTGAATTTGAAGGATAGTCTAGAGCTGTTTTAACTGAACCAAAACGTTTCTGAAAATACGTTACTCCTCTATTTTTACATACCCATCGCGTGTCACTTTGAAGAGGTATCTCTAAAACACGTTCTCCTGGATAAAGATCACTCTGTATCTCAACAAACTTTTGGTGTCTTACAGTAGATACAGACTGAAAAGCATAAATTTATTGCTTCCAGTAAACCAAAAGTGTTACCACGTCTACTGCCTTTGAAACGTCCACCAAAACTAAATTTAAGCGATGTGCATAACAATGCACGTAAACACACGGGTTATTGACCTTTTGTCGCAATAAACTTTGCACAATGTTTATCTTCCCTGACATAACCGCAGCTCCATCATATGCTTTTCCAATGCACTTACATGGATAAAAATCCACTGAAACAAGGTACTCGAAAGCTGAATTAGCTATACTTTCTGCATTCAGTTGAGACAAATGTATAAAACTAATGAAACACTCCTCTATAGAATTTTGTCCTACATATCTGACACATAGAGACATCTGTTCCACTTTACTAACATCTCTAGCTTCATGCAGGATTAAGGAAAAATAACCATTGTTATATTTTTTCGTTTCTCCTCCAATATGTTCAACTATTATATTAGCTGAGATATCAAGAAATTCATTTTGAGAAACTTTAGATGAGTAAGTTCTATTCTTTGGTAGACTGTTTACATTCTCCCTTGTGCTTTCACTTTCTAGTTTAATTACATTTAAAATTTCAACAAAATTCCCTTTATTATTACCACTATCACCACCCGAAACTGTTTCGCGATGGCCTCTAAGCCCAATGTCTTGCCGAGCACAAAGTAATACAACTCGGGCCATTGTTGCCACAGCTGAGCGGTTACGCAATATGTCATCTTTGTGTTTCTTGCTTAGCTTCGAAATCACAGTGCCGCTACGTTCACTTTCCAGAAAACTGTTCCAGTTTACTATTGAAGATTTATGACATTCACTATCAGCATGCTTTGCAAGTTTTTCTCCTATTCTTTTCCAATTGCAAAATCCAGATTTAATGAAAACATGTTCAGCATTGCTTGAATCAGATTGAACGAAATGACGACACGGAAAACAGAAAACAGCATCTTTGTTCTGAGAGTATTCAATAAATGTATACCTATCAAACCATTTACTGTTAAAACTTCTGTTCTTATTGTATAGTAACGTTTGTTTGTAAACTGATTTACGTGGTTGGCATGGACCATCATAGATCGATGCACTGATATCAAATGGTACTGGTTTGTCTATATTAGAAACAGTTGCACTCACATTTTTGTCACATAGTTGGGGAGATATCGATGCACTTGTATCGCATGGAGGTTTGTCTACATAGGAGACTTCTGAACTTGCATTTAGGTCACAAAGTTGGGAAAAGAGTTTAATACTCTTCGGTTCATTGGGTTCACATGCACTTTCATCGCACTTCCGCTTGTTACGGGAAGAGAACTTCAAAGTATTGCTCTGTTTAGACATACCGTAACTAATACAAGAACACGTCTACTCAAGCATAGAGACTAATCATTTGCTACTGAAGACTGTGGCGAAAAGAAAAATCCTTTCTGTGATTATTTGAATAACGAGCAGTCGGCACTGTCGTCTGTCAGACTTTGAATGCAGACCGCTTTGACTGATTGTTGTTGTAAAGAAATATCTAAACATGTTGAACTTGGTGTATGCACTACGCAGTTTAAAAATATTATATTTATACACGATTTCAATTGTGTGTTTAAATTACATAATAAATCTTGAAATTGAAAGAAAAATTAACTTAATTAAATGCATTAGTTTGTTTGATATCAGATAAATTATATCTGTAAATTATCAATTTATTTAGTAAGCAAGGAATTTTAAAATAGTTATTTCACTAAAACTGGGTGGGCCCGGGCCCTCCCGGCCCAGGTCTAGAACCGCCTCTGGTTGTGCCTTACAAATCACTGATAAATATGTCTTGGAATTTGGTGTGCCGTCCAAGATATTATCAGATCATGGTACTCGGTTCACATCGAAAATTTGGAGAACCAAGATGAATGAACTAAGTATTAGGCATATTTTCTCGTCCATACGATACCCTCAGGGAAATATGTCAGAACGAGTTATGCGAGAATTGGGGCGCATGTTTCGCACTTATGTAAGTGATCGACATAACGCATGGTTTTCGCAATTAGGAAACATTGAACGGTGGTTCAATACAACAATGCATGAGAGTGTGAAATGTACGCCCTATGAGATACAATATGGTAGGAAGCCTATCAACGGTATCGCAAGAATGTTAGGAATAACTACGGGAGAGGAAATAAGTAAGGATATTTGTATCCAGATGGCTAGGGAAAACTTAGTTAAATCAGGAGAAAAACGTTTGTGCCTGCAACGTAGGCAAGTTGGAGATAGCTTGCAGATTGATGACAAAGTTCTGCTTAGAATTCCTTATCCTTCGTCCGCTCTGAACAATGAAATACATAAATTTTTTAGTCTCTATAGTGGCCCTTTTACTGTGAGTAAATGTGTTGGAGAGTGTGCCTATCATTTAACTGATCAGGAAGGTGCGAGTAAAGGTACGCACAATATTAGAAATCTGAAACTTTACATGGCATGATTAAGCCGAAGACATGCCATACTTTGATATACGACGTACAAGATTGATAAGGCAATGTGCTAGAGAGAGAGAACCGTTGTGGTGGTAGATGTAGAGATCATTGTTGATATAAAAAGGATGATGTTTTATTGAAAATGGTACTGGTGATAATTCTCGTCTTAGGAGAAATGATGGAGTTTAGCCCAGATGAGCAGTAGGTGTTTGTCACATTAGGACATGTGAATGACATACATGCCAGCAGCAGTTGATGCTACAAAATAGGCCAATCTAGGTACCCTGTATAATATCAAGAGGCATGGATTAAGCAACACGTTTGAACAACAGCTTCGTTGAGGAAAGGATAAAATTCTCAGATTTTAGATTGACCTAAGCACTAGAAGCTTATAGATACAAATTAATTATGTCTTATAGGTGAAAGTGGGGAGGTTTGACCATAAGGGAGGTTTGACCCACTGCTTTATTTTAAAAATCCCGCAAATTTTGGCAATGCCATCTACTGGACTATTTTTGACCTAAACATTAGATGTAAGGTTTAGGATCTAGGAGGCAGTGAATGAAAACATAAGAGAGTAGTTACTCCATGTTTGTTTTGAAGTTTGCCGCTCTTTCTTTGATGGTCTGATTGGTATGTGTTTAGGTGAGTACTGTACCAATGTTTCTAAATAATGAGTGTTTTATTGTATAATGCATGTTATGAGCTTCATATTTATATACATGGAATTTGGTTTACCCAACATTACGAACGGCAAATGTCTTTATATTTAAAAAATGGCTCCTTAGGGAGGTTTGACCCCAAAAATATGGGGAGGTTTGACCCACATAATTATTTGTAAATGAATATTTGCATTGTATTATTTCTTATGTTTTATATTAGGATGCCTTTAATTTGGAAGCCTAAGGGTAATCCCAGGAAGAGGGTGGAACCTGAAATCATGAAAACGGCAGTGAAAAGGGTCATAGAAGATGGTGTGAGTGTTCGAGCAGCTGCACTAATGTATTCCATAGACAGAAAAACATTAGGGAGGTATGTTTCTCAAGCTCAATTAGGTCATGAAACAGGTTTCGAAGCCGACCACAATAGCTGCCAGATAATTTCAAATGGGGAAGAATCAGAATTAGAAAATTACCTGATTGCCGCATCAAAATTAAATCATGGACTAACTCCCAAAGACTTCCTGAGATTTTCATATGACTATGCAATAGCGAGAGGTACAAAGATTCCAGATAACTGGCAGAAGAATAAACAGGCTAGTTATGATTGGTCAAGGGGATTTATGCGACGCCATAAACGCCTTTCATTAAGAAGTCAGGCACAAGCCTGGGTAGAGCAACAGCATTTAATCAGACTATTGTTGCTGAATTTTACGGAAATTTAAGGTCTGTGTACGAAAAATCAAGATTTACGCCTGAATCCATATTCAACCTTGACGAGACTGGTGTAACAATAGTTCAGAAATCAGGGAAAGTGATTGCAGCAAGAGGAGAGAAGCAGGTCTCAAAAATGACCCGTGCTGAAAGAGGGACATTAGTTACACTTTGTTGTGCAGTTAGTGCTGTAGGAACTGCAGTTCCACCCTTCTTTGTGTTTCCTAGGAAGAGAGTGAATGATCGAATGACGGATGGTGCACCAGTTGGTTCATGTGTTGCTGCAAATCCAAGTGGATGGATGGCGGTGGAAACATTTGAACGGTATTGGGATCATTTTGTCAAGCACACAAAATGTTCCAAAGACCGTCCAGTCTTGGATATTTTAGATAACCATGAATCGCACATCACTCCTCGAACCCTACAAATCGCTAAGGACAATGGCATCACCCTACTGACATAGCCACCACACACCAGTCACAAGCTGCAACCACTGGACAGGACTGTATTTGGGCCATTCAAAACGACCTACAATGCTGTAGTGGACGATTTCATGAGCTCTCATCCGGGAGAGACAGTAAATATTTACCACATCCCAAGATTTGTTGGAACTGCTTTTCCCATTTCATTCACTCCTGCAAATATATTAAGTGGATTCAGGTGCACTGAGATATGGCCTTTTCAATCCAACATTTTTTCTACTACAGACTTCATGAGCTCATATGTGAGTGATCGACCATGATTGTGTTCCGAATGCAGAGGGTGAAGCAACTTTGCCTACTAGCAGTCAACAACTGGCACTATTGGTCAAACCCTCTACAAGCGGAGTCTCACAACAGGATGTCAGAACCTTTCCCAAAGCGGGACTAAGAAAGAGTCAAAACGGGCGAAAATAGACAGTTACTAGGGTGCTGACAGACACTCCAGTTAAAGCTGCCTTTGAAGAGGAATATGAACAACGTCAGGCAAAGAAGAGGAAACAAACTGAACCTCGACCTCCTCAAAAAGTTGTCTGCCGCAAAATATTTCCTAATGAATATCATTCGGATGATTCAAGTGACGATTCAGCATATGAGGAACTAAAAGATGAAAACTGGGGTTTAAATTCTGCGCCGTTATCGGCTAGAATTAGACTTTTTCGTGTACCCTGTTGTTGAAGATGATGGTTTTGTTCCAATTGAGGATTTAAAAGAACTCCCAACTCCACTTCTTCGAGAAGGATCTGAAAGGCTGGCATCGCGTTACAGGTTTCCAGTAAGATTTAGCAACATTAATGTTCGTTGAGTGGCTTAATAGAATATAACAATGAATATCAGATGTAGTTCCTTAGAAACACAGATATTATGTAAATATGACGTTTGTATAGCAATACATTATTGGAAAGACCTCAATGTTATAACGTTTTGTATGAATGGGTCAAACCTCCCACAACATGGGTCAAACCTCCCATAACTGGGGAGGTCTGACCTACTTTACATCATATTCATAAATTAATTATGCACTTTTAATTACATGCAGTGAAGCATAATTAAAATCACAGTGTGCTTCTGGATTGTTTCATTATATTTTAGTCAAAAGAGATCAACTTTAAAAGCATAATGTGATAAAATAAAAAATAAAGTGTTAAAAACGGGTCAAACCTCCCCAGCCTCCCCTACAGAAAGTGAAATGGATTCCATCAATGGACATCTCTGGTGCCTTATACCACGCGATAAAGGACTTGATCCTGATTTTGAAGAAGTTAGAACTTGAAGGAAAAAGAGAGGTTTGGAAGACAGGAGACGGGGAGGCTGGAGGCATCGTAGAAGACGACGAGGCGGAAAGCGTAGGAGACGCAAGAGTTGCAGGCGTGGAGGCAAGAGGAGAGGCAGGAGAAGATATAGAAGAAATGGAAACACGTTTTAATAAAGTAAAAGTGCAGAGAGGTGTTATGTAAGAGAGTGTGCAGTTTATTCTCAATGTCTTGTGGGAGACTGGTATTCATCCCAATGAAGGCAACGGAATATCCTGGTTCCAAGTGAAAGGGGTACTAACATGTCGTGGACCTTAGCTACAAGATTCCTAAGAGACTATATGCAGTTATATGGTGACGTCATGGATGAAGGCTATGAGTTCATGCCAAAGAAGAATAGGCTACATTTGCAAGTTACAATGGTGCAATAGATTGGGGCAAATGGGAGGCTATACAAGTGCTTCAGCTTCAGCAGTTATTAATGCTGATGACGTATTCACCGCCAGTCTTAAGAAGAAGGAAGTGTGGATTAAGAACAGTGGTTATACTGAGTTGTTCTCTTTGTGTTTGTATAATAGTATAATTATGTTTGTTAATTAGATTTAAGAATTATAAAGATGACAGCGGAGAGGTGGTGGGAAGAAAGAACTAAGTGGCGAGCTTATGTTCCAAACAGACCCAGCCTGGGGCTGGAAACTGTACAAGATGATGATGATGATGATGATGATGAAAGATGTACTGCGCTTACTTTATAATTCTGGGGGGCAATTGTAACCCTATGAGGTTACATGTTCTTTTGCATGTTCTTTTGTTCATAGCTATAGATTTTCACATCTGTGGACATAGTATCTATGTATACTTTTAGTTTGTTTTTCTTATCTCTTTGATTTGTTTTATTCCATGCAGATTATTCTATGCTAAGATGTTAGATGAGATTATTGTGGTGCATGATGAGATGAAGTTAGATACTGCTAGATTTAGTGTTTGGAGATCTGGTTATTGGTTATACATGAGAAGATATGAAAGAATTGTGAAGAGAATAGCCTATAATAAAGGTTGGTTATATTTGTAGGAAATGTGTCCCTCAGGGTAATCAAATACTACCACACCCCAGAATAGATGTGTACGGTTACACTCTGAATAATAATTGTTTATGAACAAACTGCAATATAGCCTACATTAGGTAGCCATTACTAACGGACACTATTTTGAACACCAAAAGGCACACGAGTAAACACAGAACACCAACATTGTAACATGAAATGTTACAGAAAGAAGAAAGCTATTGGATAACATCAACACTCTCCCTTATTCAATAACTTGCAGACCCCCATGCTGTCACACAATTGTTGGAGTCGAGTTGCAAACAATGGTTTTGAAGTCATTTTGAATTCCTTCTTGAGATCGTTGATAAACTGCTGAAGTTCATGCTCATTGTCAGCTGCTATCAAGCCATCATCAACATAGAGGACGAAGAAAATTTTGCTGCAACCTCTCTGCCTAACGAAGAGACAAGGATCAGCTTCACTCCTTCGAAATCCTAATTTGATTATGTAGTCACTGAACTTCTTGTTCCAACAGAGAGGGGCTTGTTTCAGCCCATACAAGCTCTTCTTCAGACGACATACTCTACTGGAACCATCATTGTACCCTTCAGGCTGCTTCATGAATATGGTCTCCTCTAAATTACCATAGAGAAATGCTGTTGACACATCTACTTGAGCTAGCATCATGTTTTCATTGGCAGCAACAGCGAGTAGTGTTCGAATAGTAGATGTTCTTGCCACAGGACTGAACGTCTGGTCATAATCGACACCTTTCTGTTGTGAAAAACCCTTTATCACCAACCTGGCTTTAAATTTATCCACCGAGCCATCTGCATTTGTTTTTACTTTATAAACCCATTTGCAGGGAATGAATCTTTTTCCATGCGGTAAATCCTCCATGAGCCAAGTCGCATTTTCTTGATGTGCTCTCATTTCTCGATCCATGGCTTCTTTCCAGTCATCCCGTTCATCCGATTTCAAAGCTTCAGCATAGCCATCTGGTTCTTTAAAAGTTGTTGAAACAGATGCTACATAGTCTTGAAGAATTTTCGGACGTTTAAGTGTAGACCGATCTCGCAGCTGTCGTCCAGTCATCTCATTGTTTTGGTGGTCATCTTCATCTGGGAAAAGGTCATCGAAACCCAAGAAATCCTCCTCTTCACTCTGAGGTTTAACATCAGGCTGGTCCTCTGTCTGAGTACCTGATTCCAGAAATACTTGGTTAGGTAGCTCGACATTTATTGGGATATCCATTCTTTTCCTCTCGATTAAAGTCTTCTCCTCAAAAATTACATCTCGTGATCTGATTAGCCTGTTTTCTTCTTTGCACCAAATTCGATACCCTTCATCGTGATCATAGCCAATCAAAATCCCTTTCACAGCTTTACGATCCATTTTCTTTCGTCGTTTTGGAACATGAGCGTAGCAAGTGGATCCTATTATTCGCAAATGCTTCGTTCCAGGTTTCTTGCCATACCACATCTCATATGGAGATACCCCAGAAACATTGGAAGGTCCTGTCCGATTCAAGGATGTATGAAGCTGAATTTATCATTTCAGCCCAAAGTCTTTGTGGAATATTTCCATGAGCATGCATAATGGCTCTTGCTGTTTCCACGACTGTTCGATTTTCTCTCTCACTACATACATTCTGCTCAGGAGTGTACGGCATTGTGAGACGCTGTGTGATTCCTTCCTTTTGAAGAATTTTCTTGACTCCTTCATTGTCAAATTCTCTTCCATTGTCACTCAGAAGTTCTTTAATAACATGTCCAGCTGTCTTTGCTTCAGCTATAAACTGACTCAACGTTTTCACAGCCTCACCTTTTTCTTTGATGAAGTAGATTGTCCTAAATTTTGTGTAGTCATCTTTGAAAGAACAAAATATCGATATCCCGACACTGATTTTTGGAATGGTCCGCACACATCTGTGTGGATAAGCTCTCCTGGTTCCGTTGTCTTCTTTCTGGTGCCAAATGGTAGACGATGAGCCTTGCCATAAATACAGCCTTCACACAGTTCACTGTCCATTTCCACTTTGATGTTTAGGTCCTTGCTGAGAATCGACTTCACATGGCGCTTGTTTTGATGTCCATATCTTTCATGATATAGCTGTAGCAGGTTATCTTTGCCTGTGACATTAACTTCATCGTGAGAAATGGGTCTTATATTTCTCACTGCCAATTTAAAAAGTCCTCCAAATCAATCACGTATGCCTACCAGTTTGACATCTTGGTTAACTTTGAAGTTACAAATTTCTGCAGTTGATATGAATTCACTTTTTGGATGCTTATCTTGTGCTGCTAGAACAGAGAATAGATTCTTCTGAATCTTTGGTACATACCAAACATCTGCCAGAGTAATTGCATGCCACTTTCCTCCAGCTGCTGCTTCAATGTCTACTGAACCTTTTCCGATCGCTTCGATCTTGTCACCACTAGCTGTAGTCACTGAATGTTTCGTAATGTCGTTCGTAATGTGACTTGTCGCACCATTATCTACGTACCAGTCATTAGGCCTACATTCAGCATTCATTACTGCCGAGGTAACAGCAACAAGTGTCATGTTCGTATCCTTAGTATCTGCGCAACTTGGTTTCGAAGGTTTTCCATCGGCTGCCCATTTTCTACACATTTTGACAG
This sequence comes from Meconema thalassinum, assembly GCA_946902985.2. Lineage (NCBI taxonomy): Eukaryota > Metazoa > Arthropoda > Insecta > Orthoptera > Tettigoniidae > Meconema > Meconema thalassinum. The sequence goes on from OX336396.1 coordinate 172,660,676, forward strand.
TATGATTGGGTTTCTTGCAGTAGTGGCATATTATCTTCTTTTTCATCTTTGGCTTGGTTGAACATACTGGCTATTCCGTGAATAGAGTTTCCTGAGCAATAAATCCATCCTCCTTGGTCCTCAAAGCCTTTTCATATGCACACAATTGATTGGTCAGATTATCAATTGTCCTGTCACTTTTAGACATTAACATCCAGCTAGATTTAAACGAAAAATAATCTTCAGGCAATGTACCTAAGATTTTACACATCACAAATAAATCTGGCAATTCGGAATTACCTTTAACATCTTTAGACATTTCTTGCTTTAATTCACTCCACAAATTTTTCAATTTCGAAATATGTGTCACGATATAATCTTCAGGATGCTTTTTAAAACTAAAGAACTGTAAGCAGAGGTTATAAACCTTGTCTTCAGAAACGCCGTCAAACAATTTGTGTAGTTCCGACCATACTTCCCGAGACGTATTAAGACGCATTATTTTCTGCAATGTTTCTTCAGTCATGTTTGTAGCTAAAATAATCAAAGCATTACTGTCCGCTTTATTAAATGCTTCTAATGCACTTTTATACGCCGCCCTTTCATCAGCAGTCGCACTCGCGGGAAGTACATTTGGTTTGACTAACCTGCCTTCGATAGCATCAAGTGCTCCGGGAATTCCACGTAAACAAATACTTATTTTGTATTTCCAAGTGCTCCAATTTGATTTCCCTTCCAGAAGTCCGATGTTGATAAACCTTGTTGAATCCATTTTGCACTGCAACGATATCAACACGTGCGTAACCTCTAAGTCAGCTTCGTCGCGATTTCAAACAGAAATATACAACGCCGACAAGTTTTATCACACACTTAATTTCTCAACACGTATCTGGGCCCATAACCTATTGATGTATTTAGTTAAATCACCAGATAACACTTGGAATACTCTGAATAATAAGTTGTTTATGAACAAACTGCAATATAGCCTACATTAGGTAGCCATTACTAACGGACACTATTTTGAACACCAACATTGTAACATGAAATGTTACAGAAAGAACAAAGTTATTGGATAACATCAACAGTGACGATTGCAGTTCCGTTGATTGTTCTATACTATGCGCAGTGTATTTTTCTGGTCTGTACAAGAAAAGCCTTCTCTAAATCCTGCTTGTACTTTCCTCAGCCTTAAATTAACTCTCTGTTTTATCCTTTGTTAATGAGTAGACTTCATCCCTTCGATGTTGAAAGGAAGGAGTCGATTGCGTGTCGACTGGTTTTTGTTGCGACCCGCACTCGCGAGAGCGTGTAGTCAATTGTTTGAAATTGTTAAAAACTTACAACAGAAAGTAAGGACACAAAATAAAGATTTAAGCAATCGGTAAACGCAACAGCGTTTTATTCACGTCAAAAATACATACAATAACATTGGCGCCCAACGGCACGGCCTTTGAAAACCGGAGATATTCAGAAATAGCATCGGCAACGAGCCGATATTACGGGAATCGGCAAGACGGCAATACGCTTCACGGAGACGAACGTCACAAGACGGCAAATAGGTTAGAGAGTAACCCAGACATAAAAATAAAATAATAAAAACGTTCCTAGAAATCCTTTGATAACCTAAACATAACATAATCCTTCAGAAGCTACTCATAACCTCAATTTCGACATGTCGCAACTTGCGAAATTAAAGCAATCGCGTGGCCGAGTAAAAGGCATGTTAACAAGAATAAACAATTCTATTACAGCTGACACATCAAAATCGGAAGCAAAGGTTAAAATTAAAAAATGTGATGAAGTATGGAGTGCCTTTGAAGAACTACAGATCAAAATAGAGGAAACAGAGATCACTGATGAATTGGCAGCACAAGAGTTTCAAGTAGAATGTGAAGGAGAGCGGCAGCTGTTCGAATCCATTTATTTCAATGCAGTTACACGTTTGCAAACAATTATAGACGAAGCGGAAGAGGTTCAAAGTACTTTACTATCTCAATTGAATCCAGCTATAAACAACACCATTCATCAACAAGAAGTAGGCCTACCAGCAATTCACTCTAAACGAGTACAGAAATTACCAGAAATCAAATTACCAGAATTCAATGGAGAATTCACAAAATGGTTGTTCTTTAAGAATAGTTACGAGTCAACAATTCATCAGGATGCTCAGCTGACAAACATCCAAAAATACCAATATCTGATTGGAGTCCTGCAGGGTGAAGCACGTAAGGTCATACAAGGATTTACTATCTCAGAGGAAAACTACAAAAGTGCCTGGAACTTGCTTGTAAATACGTATGATAATCAAATTCTGATCATTGAGACACATCTAGATGAACTTTTCAAGTTTCCTACAATTTCAAAAGAGAATAAATCTGAATCCCTCAGGCGGTTACATCTTCATATCCAAACTCACATAGCTTCATTAAAGGCAATGAAGCAACAGGTGCAACACTGGGATACGCTGATTATTCACCTAGCAAAGAAGCAGTTGGATTTCGTGGAGCAAAGAGATTGGCAAGAAAGAGTAAAAGGATGCACTCCAGAAGAGATGCCAACATTAGAAGAATTTCTACAGTTTTTAACTGAACGTTCTCAATCATATATGCTGTTGAATTATAATAAAAACAAAGACTTCAATACTAAGACATATTCAAAGGACAAAAGGCCTAACAAGAGAGTTGTTATGACAGCCACTCAGGAGGGCTGCATTTTGTGTGGAGGAAGTCACCCCATTTACATTTGTGAGGAGTTACTTCAACGATCAGTAGAAGACAGGAAGAAGGTTCTCCGAGAGAAAAAACGGTGTCTTAACTGTTTGAAGCCAGGACACATTGCGAAAGACTGTAGAGGATCAAAGTGCAAGAAATGTGGACATTTACATAACACGTTATTACATGCAGAGGACGATAACAAACAAAAACAAAATATTGGAAAAAACGAAGCGAGTGTGAATCATTGCGTCAAATTTCAGGATTCGCCTCCCCTCAATATAAGCTTGGAAAAAGAAAACACATCGCAAATACTTCTGTCAACGGCATTAATCGATGTGAGGGATGCTCGAGGTAGGAGAACAACATGTCGAGCCTTATTGGATCCTGGATCTCAAATCAATCTGATGAAAGAGAATCTGTATAAGAAGCTCGGCTTGCCAAATGTTAAGAGAAGCATGCAAATCATGGGAGTTGATTGTTCCAAAGTAGAAACAAACAAAACTTCAAGAGTACAGCTCGCTTCAAGAAATGACGATTTTGCAATAGAAGAAGAATTTGTGGTGTTGCCATCTATTACAGAACGACTACCACAGCTAGAGATCAAGAAAGACAAGTTAATTATTCCAAAGGATATTTGCTTGGCAGACCCGACTTTCAACAAGCCTGGGGACATAGACATGTTGATTGGTGCGGGACTCTATTGGAAGCTTGTTATTGGTCGACCCAGAAACGAAGTACAAGGGCAACCAGCTCTACAGAACACCCGATTAGGTTGGATTATTGGCGGTGAAGTTTGCGAGAATCAACAAGGATTATCAATCACATGCATGAAGATCAGCAACCAACAATTAGCAGATCATTTAGAAAGATTTTGGAAGCAAGAAGCAGTTCCGGAAATTCAGCATTACATAAAAGAAGAAAAAATGTGTGAAAGGCAGTTCACAGAGACTGTTTCGAGAGATGAAACAGGTAGATTCATCGTAAGGCTGCCATTAAGACCAGATGTTGTACTTGGAGAGTCTAAAGGTCATGCACAAAAGAGACTAGAATCATTAATCAAGAGATTAAGCAGACAACCAGAACTCAAGACTGCGTACACAGATTTTCTAAATGAATATCAAAGGCTAGGGCATATGACTTTGATGGAAGAGCAGAAAAATCAGGAAATGACAAACTCATATTTCATACCCCATCATGCAGTGGTGAGAGCAGACAGCGACACTACTAAAGTTAGAGTGGTATTTGACGCCTCAGCAAAAACATCACACGGTACATCACTCAACGACAAGCTCATGATTTGGCCTAATTTACAGAGAGACCTTTTTCATATTGTACTTAGATTTCGCAGTCATAAGTATGTCATAACAGCGGATGTGGAAAAGATGTTCAGGCAGATCCTCGTCCACCCTGATGATCGAGCATTACAGCAAATTATGTGGAAGGAGGATCCTTCAGCCCCTGTGAGGATTTATCAACTAAACACAGTGACATACGGAACAGGGTCTGCACCGTACCATGCCATGAGATGTTTAAATGAATTGGCTAATCTCCATGAGAGTGAACTTCCAATAGCAGCCAAGGCTATTCGTGATGATTTTTACATGGATGACTGTTTGAGTGGAGGAAATATTCTTGAAGATGTGATTCAGCTACGGCAACAAATACAAAGTATCCTTTTGAGTGGTGGAATGCATTTGAGGAAGTGGAGGTCCAATGACAGACGTATTTTGCGGGAGTTGGAGAGCAAAAGTAACGAGGGGACTTTGTTGATTTTAGATAAAGGTGAAGCCAGTAAGACTCTTGGACTTCTCTGGGACTCAGCACGGGATTGTCTTCAGTTTCGAGCTATACTAGCAAGGCAAACACCAAATTCCAAAAGAGAAGTGGCTTCCAAAATCGCACAGATTTTTGATCCGCTTGGGCTTGCGAGTCCAGTACTGATCAAAGGAAAATTGTTGATGCAACACTTATGGGCAGATGGATTAGATTGGGATCAGCCATTGTGTCCGAAGCACCTTCAAAGTTGGAACGACTATTATTCATCAATGGAGAGACTCAACGACATCAGAATAATCAGAAATGTAAATCCTGGAAATTGTTCTGACACTTTTGATTTGTTCGGATTTAGTGATGCTTCCGAGAAGGCCTTTGGAGCCTGCATCTATGTAGTTAGTCAAACACAAAAGGATCACTTCGTGTCTAATTTACTTTGTGCCAAGACGAAGGTGGCTCCGTTAAAGACCATTTCATTGCCCAGGCTCGAATTAGAGGCAGCACTTCTTCTTGCACAACTTGTCAAAACGACGGCAAGTGCTTTGAAAGAAGGAGTTGGTCGTATCAGATTGTGGAGCGATAGTACAATTGTTTTAGGATGGATCAACACCGAACCACGGTTGTTGAAGACGTTTGTTGCAAATAGGATCGCAAAGATTCAAGAAGCCACCGATCCCGCCATGTGGAATCATGTTCCATCAACAGAAAATCCAGCTGATCTTCTCTCAAGGGGAATTTCTTCTATAGAACTTGAAGGAAAAACACTTTGGTGGAAAGGGCCTCCGTGGCTCTGCACACAAATTCAACAACCAAGGCAATCCAAGGAATTTGAAACAGAACTGCCAGAACTGAAGATTACAACAGTGACATTAAAGGCAACTGCAACCAGCAGTTTGCTTATCAAATTTTCGTCGTTCTTGAAATTATGCCGTATAGTAGCATACTGTCAGAGATTCATCTACAACTGCAAACAGGATATACCAGAAAGGAAAACAAGCTCACTAGAGACAGAGGAAATTTGTCAAGCAGAGAGTCAGGGGGACACAGTTGGAAGCTTTCTCTGAAATACAAAATTGTTTAACAAATAATCAAGACCTCCCAAGAAAGAGTCCATTAAATTCACTCAGTCCTTTCCTAGACAACGATGGGTTGATTAAGGTTGGAGGAAGGCTTCGGTTTTCAGAGTTAGCATCGGAACAGAGACATCCCATACTTCTCCCAGCAAATCACCACATCACCAGGATAATCATGGAAGGGGAACATCGTCGTCTTAAGCACTGTCCGCCAGAGCAGTTATTACATGCAACACGACAGCGATATTGGCCCATCAGTGGCAGAAGAGAGGCAAAGGTCAGTAGAAGATGTGTGAAGTGTTATTGCTTTAATCCTACAGTTCCTGAGGTACGCATGGCAGATTTACCAAAGGAAAGAGTCACGCTGGTTCTTCGGCCCTTTGTCACCACGGGAGTGGACTACGCAGGTCCCATATCTGTGAGAGAGAGCCGCAGAAGAGGCCGGTTCCATGTTTACAAGAGTTACATAGCTGTATTTACGTGCTTCAGCACCAAGGCAGTGCATCTGGAACTAGTGTCAGAGCTAACAACTGAAACTTTCTTAGCCGCACTTCAACGTTTTACAGCTAGACGAGGTTTATGTAACCAGCTCTTTTCCGATAATGGAAAGAATTTTATTGGAGCATCCAATGCACTTCAAGATATTCAGTCCTTTTTAGAGAAAGAATCATCAGGCATAGCCTCCTCACTTGCTCAGCAACGAATCAATTGGAAGTTCATCCCTCCCCGATCGCCACATTTTGGGGGATTGTGGGAGGCAGCTGTAAAAATTATGAAGAGACATTTACTAATTGAAACGCATGGACGTATACTAACCTTTGAAGAGACCTACACTATTCTTTGCGACATTGAAGCAGTATTAAACTCACGCCCACTCACTCCGTTAGCAAATGATCCCAATGATTTGCAAGTTCTAACACCTGCACATTTCATCTTGAGTGACTCGCTTATGCAACCTGTACAGAGGGATGTGTCGAGGGAACCTGATAACCGCTTGTCCCATTGGAAAAACTTGCAGAAAGTCCGACAACGGCTCTGGCAGAGATGGCAGCAAGAATACTTGCAGGAGTTGCAAAAACGTGTCAAGTGGCACAGTACTGATCGGCGTATTAAAATTGACTCTTTAGTACTGTTGATCGAAGACAATATCCCGCCTCTACAGTGGCCACGAGGTAGGATAATTCAAGTTCATCCCGGACGAGATGGCGAGGTGAGAGTTGTCACCGTTCAGACTCCTGGTGGAACCTTCACTCGAAGTATCAAGAAAATATGCCCTCTTCCCATAGAGGATGAAGAAAAGGATCATTATTAATTATTATGAAATCGATTCAATCTGTATAATTGTATTAGTTAATTAATTGAAAGAATTCCTTTCAAGGTGGGGTGCATGTTAATGAGTAGACTTCATCCCTTCGATGTTGAAAGGAAGAAGTCGATTGCGTGTCAACTGGTTTTTGTTGCGACCCGCACTCGCGAGAGCGTGTAGTCAATTGTTTGAAATTGTTAAAAACTTACAACAGAAAGTAAGGACACAAAATAAAGATTTAAGCAATCGGTAAACGCAACAGCGTTTTATTCACGTCAAAAATACATACAATAACATCCTTTCTAGAATTACTCGTGAGAGTACCTTACTAGGGATTGAAAGGAGAGTAATCCCTCTCCAGTTGTCACATTCCAATAAACTTCCTTTCTTCGGAAGCTTGATCAACAGTCCTTTCTTCCAGTCTGTAGGAATCTTCTCTTCTTCCCAGATCTTCTCAAAAAATGGGAGCAGAATCTCAACTGTAGTGTCCGTATCTACTTTCAAGGCTTCCGATGGAATGTTGTCCATACTGTTCTTTAGTTGTTTGATAGCCTTTTGTATCTCGGTTCTGTGCTCATAGCCCTATCTTCCTGCTCTTCTTATATCATATCCACTGTCTCTCTTCCTCGGTTATTCCCCGATTCAAGATCTCCAGAAAATGTTCTCTCCATCTTTCTAGTTGTTCCTTTTGTGTAGACAGTAATCTCCCATCTTTGGCTTTCATGGGTTTATCGAAACTAGAGAACTTTCTTGTTAATCTTTTGGTTATGTGATATAGGGACCTACTATCATTGTTTTGCGCTGCCATCTCTAATTGTGTAGCTAAATTATTGATAAATACTCTTTTATCACGTCGAAAACTCCTATTCACCATTTTGTTAAGTTGGTTAAAATCTGTTCTAGCTTGTATTTTCTCTTCTTGTGTTCTTGCATTGTTAAGTCTTTTCTTACATTCCTTCCTGCTGTTCATGGTTTCCCATGTCTCAGAAGTAACCCATTCCACCCTTCCCCTTTCTCTCTTGCTTAAAACCTTTTCACATGTATTGATATAGGTACTCTTTATGTTCTTCCAGTTATGTTCAATATCCTTTACTTCTTTTTCGTTTCTCAGCTGTTGAAATCGGTTTCTCAACTCTAGTGAGAAATGTTGTTGCGCCTCCTTATCCTTCAATTGCTTGCCACGGTGGGTGAGGGGTTATAGTGTCGGACTACCAACCCCAAGATGCAGGTTCGCCCCTGGCCATGGTAAGTGATTTTTGAAGGCGACAAAAATCACGATACTCATGTCATACGTTGTTGGCATGTTAAAGAACCCATTTGAATTCAGTAGGCCGTGTTCAATGGCAAAATTAATCTCGGGATTTTCCGCCAACACAAAGTTCCTCCATTCTCTACTTGAAAGCGCTGTAGTGTCAAGGAGTTTAGATATCTAACCTCCTTGACTTTCATAGCGTTCAAAGGAACGACGAAATTCGACATGCAAGCTACCCTCTGGGTGTCAATTAACAAAGCTTGCACCAGGCACCCGAGGCCATACGATATTATTATTATTATTATTATCCTTCAATTTATCGAGGTTGTACCTTATTCTCCCCTTTTGATGAATGTGCCTAATACTTGCTTTCTTCAATCGGAGCATAGCTATTACTAAATGATGGTCACTTCCCACATCTGCTCATCTTGTGTTCCTCACGTCCAACAGGGAAGTTCGCCATGTCTTGCTTATAGTGAAATGGTCAGTCTGGTTCTCCGTTTTATGGTCCGGGGATACCCAAGTCACTTTATGGCAGTTCTTATGAGGAAAGATCATACCTCCTATCACCAAACTATGGTTGCTACAGAATTCAAAAAGTTTGTCTCCCCCTAATATTTTCTATTCCTTGATTATCACTTCCGACTTTCGCATTCAAGCCTCCCATCACGACCACTATATCCCGTTTCTTCACTTTTATCAAGGTTCGGTGTAACTGGCCGTAAAATTGCTCTTTTATTTCTGCACCACTGTGATTGGGCTAACTCTTGATGCAAATCGGGCTACTATTATCCTTTCAGAGACTGGATACCACTCCATCAAGCTGCTCCTTGTCTTTTGTGTGATTAGTAAACCAACACCCTCTCTATGTTCTTCTTCTGTTCCTAAGTACAACGTGTCCTCTTCCTGGGTCCTTATCTCCCCGAACCCACCCCATCTCATCTCACTCAAACCTAGTAAGTCCAACGTGTAGCGCTTCATCTCCTTAGATACATCGGCAAGTCTACCTGTCTGCCACATTGTACGTTCCAAATTCCAATTCTCGTGTCCGATTTCGTGCTAAAGGTCAAATCCGTTTTATCCATCCGGCTTCTATTCATTTCTGTTTCTGTAATAGGAGTAATCTCGGGTTTGTAGGTTATTGGCCTTCAGCACCCAAAGCCTGGAGAAGGGGCTGCCTTCTAAGTATCCAGGCCTACTGATTTTCTGTCAGTGTTTTTTCCCTTAGCCTTTGAAGTTCCCACTTCTGTCCACAAGGCAGTGGAGGTCCTGACCTCTTAACCCTGGTCAGCTGGGCTGCCTCCTCTGCCATACTGAAGACCATCTTCTCTGCCTTGGCTGCCGTTCAGGACTTGAGGGTTCTGGGTTGCTTTTTAGTCTGGATCTTCACGTTTGGCCTGTCCGGCAAGGTAGACCCTACCAGTAGCTATGCTACCGCCAGCATAGCCCAAAGGATCATTAGACCATGCAAGCACTCCCACCACGTCAAGGTCATGCAACCCCTAGGGAGTGCAGACAGAATCCATACCATATAAAAACTCGTGCAAATCCTCTGGTGTGTCGGCTAAGATGACGATGTCATCAGCAAATCTCAGAGTTGAAATTATTTTTCCTTGAATCTTTACTCCTACTTTGAATTTTTCTCCAATTTCCTTCATTGCTTGTTCAATGTATAGAGAGAAAAGTATGGGTGATAAGGTGCAGCCTTGCCTGACACCTTTCTGAATACCAGCTTCTCTCCCATGTCCTTCCACTCAAATAACTGCTGTCTGGTTTCTGTATAGATCGTAGTGCACCCTCCTATCCCTGTACTTTATTCCAAATTTTGCCAAATTTATTTCTGATCAAGGAAGTGCATGTAAAACAAATAACAACTAAAGTTAAATAAGAAAAAAGTAAGAAATTCAAAAGAAGATACACCTTTGCCACGGAAAGAACGTGTTAGTCCAGTAATGAAGACTATTGAAAATCCACAGGCTGCTTCCAGTCGACCGACCGGGTCAGGGAATGGAATGAATGAAGCCCCCCCCCCCCCCCCCCCCCCCATCTAGCGGCAAGGATATGAACTGTGCCAGCTGCCGAAGCCTGTTTTACTCCCCTGGGCCAATGATTAAATGAATGACAGATGAAATGATAGTTGAGTGTGTTGCTGGAATGAAATTGTGACGGAAAACCGGAGTACCCGGAGAAAAACCTGGCTGCCTCTGCTTTGTCCAGCACAAATCTCACATGGAGTGACCGGGATTTGAACCACAGACCCAGCGGTGAGAGGCCGGCATGCTGCCGCCTAAACCACGGCGTCTCCAATGTACACTATTAATGTATCTTAATACAATAAGCCTTGGGCAGGAGTACTAAAAACAATAAGTTATTCACTACAAAACATGATTACAAATAAGTGTACAGAATAATGTATTAAAACAACCTCAGACCTAAATTAAATATTTTCACACCCTTTTTTTTAAAGGTATTTAACTTTCTGGTAGGGGCGTGGTGGTGCAGCGGTCAAACTGTTGGCCTATCACCAAGGTGGACCGGGTTCGATTCCTGGTCAATGCATGTGAGATTATCGATGCGTAAAGCCATGTCCCGTGGTTCGGATTCCACGTAAAAAGGAGGTCCCGTGGCTCATGATCGCACGATTAACGGTCACGTCAAACTACAAGCTTGCTTCCTTTCCTTCCTTCACTTCTGGTAGGCTTTTATCCTGTCTTTGTGTTTATTTGCTTTTTAGTATGCTTTGGTTGGTTTTGAGTTCCTTCTTTTGAGGTAGTTCCGGATAAGTTCTTCTCTTTCGTTGGGTTTGATTATTTTGAAACACACTAACAAAGAGCATTTGCAATCGCTGCCTAACACATGAGAGATTGCCCTAAGGTCCTTACAAACTGTACTCATTCTGCCATAATATTTCTCCTTTGAGCTGATTGATGAACAGATGGATTCTCATGTTAATTTTCCGTAGATTCACTCATTTTAGAGATCCTACATGAAATACACCACTCTCAAATTTCGAATTAAACACTAGAAAGAACAACACAGAATAACTTTAACCACAACTTATCATGCTTACAACTCAACTGACCAACTAATGTAAAGAGCTGTGGTGCAAAACGTACTTGGACTTGCCTCGTTCTTTCCGTGAGGTGGAGGAGGAGGAGGACATGGGATGTTCTTTCCGTTTCCACTAAAAATAAAAACCTCTGTATCCCGGTAACTTACCACGTTATTTAAAATTAATTTCAACTGATCTGTAGTGACGATGGCTGGCCATCAGATTGCGACATAAACTCATTTATGTAAAAACTGGTCTCGCCCCGTTCTTTCCGTGGGGTCTTCATATGGAAAAATTACCTAAATTAAAGAAGGTGTTAAAATCTAGGCCTGTAAATTAAATTCCTTATTTCTGGAAGCATTACATATTGATGAATACTTCTAATTTGGCTGATGAAATATTATCTACAACTCATTTAAAAGGACATCTTTTGAAATAAAGGCTTCTACAATTAAACAGTTAACTTGGCATTTCAAGGTGGAAAGAGTGTGATGTATCGCAGTTAGTACAGTTGAAAAATAACAGTCGATAAGCTTAAGGAATTCTCTTGAGTTAAATTTGCTTGTCCATTTTAGCCAACTGTCAATTTATACTTCTCAGTTGGTCAACGCGCTTTTTGCCCTAGGTGGGGTAACTGTACATATAATTTATATAAGTCTACTACATGTTACATACCTGCTAACTTTTACGGGGTTTCCGTAAAATTTACGGAATTGCAGTGTGTTTTATGGGTGAACTCGAATATTTTAAGATTTTACGCCAATATAAATCTTCTCTTTCAAATTTGCGCCAAGACAATCTTCCATAGACCGCCGATAGATGGTGTGTGTGACCGGCGAATATTTGATATATCGCTCTAATTTGTATTTTGCCGAAAGGTCTTTGATCGCGATTGCCGCTCTCCCTCACATTGCTTCTGAATCCTAGTCTCTTTTAAAAAATATATAATATTTTTAATTTTATGAAAGATCCATTCATCCTATAGCTCTTTTCGTTTGCTTATCCTTCACCGTGAGTTGCGGAGCTGAAATCGTGTACATGTGCGCATTAAGTTGTGTAAATGAATTTTATTTTAAAGATATTTGTAGCAGTTTAATTCAGGTGAAATATTTTGCATCAGAATGTCATCAGTTACGGTACTTGTAGCAGTTTTAGCCTACTTCCGATTTTTGCAAAAAATGAAAGTAGACTTATGAGATCTACACAGGGCGAAAAATTGTGTGTCTGTCTGTCTGTGTGTATGTGTGTGTGTGTGTGAGAGAGAGAGAGAGAGTGTGTACTCTGAATGTCTGTCCCCCTCTATCAATTCGAACACGGTGAAACCGAATTGAACGAAATTTGGTACAGATGTAAAACTAGCAAAGGGCACCTCAGTGTCATGTTTTATATCGCCGCCATCTTGACGGAAACGTAATGGCGGCCACTCAAATGTTCAAAGCTTAAATCAAATTACAAAACCTAATCATCCGATCTCTACTAAATTTTGCAACAACATATATTCATATAGCGAGCGTCTTTTGACTAAACTACAAGGTCATCAGCCCAATAATGTACGGATGGCGGCCATGTATGTGTGCAATTTCCCCCTATCTTTTCAAACACGGTGAAACCGAATTGAACGAAATTTGGCACAGAGGTAGCACTAGGAAAGGGCACCCCAGGGTCATGAATTATATCGCCACCATCTTAAAGGAAACGTAATGGCGGCCACCCAAATGTTAAAAGCTTGTATCAAATTACGACCAACTTAAGCATCTGATCTCTACCAAATTTTGCAACATTATGCCTTTATGTATAAAGAATCGTTTGACCAAACTACAAGGCCATCAGCCCAATAATTTGCGGATGGCGACCATGTATGTGTGCAAATCGATTCCCCCTATCTTTTCAAACACGGTGAAACCGAATTGAATGAAATTTGGTACAGAGGTAGCACTAGCAAAGGGCACACAGTGTCATGTTTTGTATCGTCGCCTTCTTGACGGAAACGGAATGGCGGCCACCTAAATGTCAAAAGCTTAAATCAAATCACGACCAACCTAATGATTTGATCTCTACCAAATTTTGCAACAACATACCTTTTTGTGGGAAGCATCTATTTACTGAACTACAAGGTCATCAGCCCAATAGATTGCAGATAGCGGCCATATATGTGTGCAAATCGATTCCCCATATCAATTCAAACATGGTGAAACCGAAATGAATGAAATATTTTACAGAGGTTGCACTAGTAAAGGGCACCTCTTAGTCATGTTATAACTGCCTCAGAACAAATCGACTCTTGAATGAGTAACTGAAGCTGGCCAGCAGGCCTACCTGTAGTTCATTGACACTTGCAATGCAGAAGCGGGTTGGGAAGGGGGAAGAGGGGGGAAGGAAGAAGGGATGCTTCTTGTGACAGATTTATAACTGAGAGGTACAGTCAGTTTGGTTCGGCTCGTTGTCAGTGCAAGTTTCTATCGTTCGTATTTTTGTATTCGCAAAGGAAGTGATGCCGCCTGTGAATTCTAAACTGAATCCCATAGAACTTGTCTGGTCTGATGTAAAACAGTGGGTCGGTGCACATAATGTCACCTTTAAAATTAATGATGTCAAACGCCTTTGCGAACAGAGGTTTTCAGAGTTTCAGGAAAGTAATTGGATTAGCGTTTTCGATCACGTAGAGAAGATAGAAAATAAGTATTTTGAACGAGAGGGAATAATAGAGGAGAGAATAGAATCGCTCATAATAACTAGCGCAAACAATGACTGCAGCAGTGACTGTGGCAGTGAAAGTGAATCTGATGAAAGTGGTAGTGAAATGTCTGGAATCGAACTATTAGATGATAAATGACTACCCGGTGATTACCTTTAAGGTGAAGATTGAAAATGCATTGCCATTTGCTTGGTTCATTAATTATTATAATTATAATTATTAATAATTATAATTCAAGCCTCCGTGGCTTAGGCGGCAGCACGCCGGCCTCTCACCGCTGGGTCCGTGGTTCAAATCCCGGTCACTCCATGTGAGATCTGTGCTGGACAAAACGGAGGCAGACAGGTTTTTCACCGGGTACTCCGGTTTTCCCTGTCAAAATTTCATTCCAGCAACACTCTCCACTATCATTTCATTTCATCTGTCATTCATTTAATCATTGCCCCTGAGGAGTGCATCAGGCCTCGGCAGCCGGCACAGCCCATATCCTCGCCGCTAGATGGGGGCTTCATTCATTCCATTCCTGACCCGGTCGGAGACTGGAAGCAGGCTGTGGATTTTTCAATAATTATAATTCACTGGCAGCGAAGAAGGTACCAATGAGACTGTTAAATGCTCTGAAGAGTGTATACCAGCAACCTGTGGGAATAGTTCGGATAGATGGTGAAATGTCGGGAGAATTCCAAAAGGAGAGAGGAGTAAAACAAGGTGATAGCCTCAGCCCTCTACTGTTTAATATCGTCCTGGATGAAATAACAAAAATATGTAAGCGGCGAACCCATAGGACCAAGCTTGGTATGTGGAGACTAAGACCTGTATACTTGCAAGCACTCCTCTATGCAGATGATATAATAGTGATTGCTGATATACCAGAAAGACTTCAGCAGGCCGTGGTGGAATGGTATGAAGAATTGGAAAGGAAAGGAATGGTAGTGAATACAGGTAAAAGCAAAGTAATGTGGGTCTCAAAACTGGACAGACAGGAACAACAACTTGACATAATTTGTGGAACGTTTGAATATCTTGGCACCATATTAAGTAGTGATGGGAAAATAGAGCAAGAGGTACTCAATAGAACTAAAAAAGCCATCTCAGCCTACTATCAGATGAATAATACAATAGTAGGGAAGAATGAGATAAAGCATCAAGACCAAAATGCAGATTTACAATACGGTTATGGCCCCGATCACCCTATATGGCACAGAGAGTTTAGCCCTGCAAGACAAGCATCTCAGTAAGATGACTGCCACTGAAATGAAGTATACAAGGCGAGCAGTGGGGAGGACTAGAAGGGATAGGATCCGGAATGAGAGAATCAGAGAAGAAGCAGGACAAAAGAAGGCGATAAGTATGGTGATTGAGGAACGTCAGTTGAAGTGGTATGGACATCTCAGGAGGATGGAACAAGAGAGAAAAGCGAAGCAGGTTTTTGAAATGCGAGTGGAAGGGAGAGTAGGAAGAGGAAGACCCCGTACCACTTGGGATGACAGAATTGAGAAAATCGGACAGAAGCGAGGGAAAACAATGCTGGAAATGAAGAGATTGTGTGAAAATAGATCGGAGTGGCAGAGATGGACAGAACGAGGCTACCCCGACGCTTGAAGGCACAAGGGATACGAAGAAGAAGAAGAAGAAGAAGAAGAAGAATTATAATTAATAATGGTTCAAAGGAAGGAAGCTTTTAGTTTTGCGTGACCATTAATCTTGTGATCACGAGCCACGGGACCTCCTTTTTACGTGGAATCCGAACCATAGGACATGGCATTTCACTTCGAATATCTCACATGCATTGACCGGGAATCGAATCCGGTTCACCTTGGAGAGGCCAAACAGCTTGACCACTGCGGCACCACGCACCCTAATAATGGTTGATTATTAATAGTACATTACTGAACTATATAGTCATAATAATATTTTCGGAACTTAACAATATTGTTCCATTACACGTATTAGTGTCATTTAATTATTCCAATCATCCCAAATACAGTTTATAAGAAGCGAAATAAATAGCCTAATGGTGGTTTTCGTGTGAGTGAGTGACAGTTGCTGCGGGAACAGAGTGTACTTTTGACGGCTGACGAGTGACGTAGCGGTCACCATCCAGCAGGCTGAGGTAAACAGACTCTCTCTTGAGCTCCCCACTAGATTTTCTCAAGGGTCAATTTGTTCTGAGGCAGTTATAATATACGTACAGCGCGTTGTATTTCAACAAGCTACTACAACCAACATTCAATTATACTCCTTGAAAAGGACTAAGAGTTATAACAATACCCATGCATTTAGGAGAAAGTAGGCTATATGTTCTTTACTGAACATCTTGTTTATTAATGCTGAAGAGCCCTGTCTATCTGAAAGGAAAAAAATAATTGGCATTTTACTGAGTTTCGCACATGCGATTTCCCATGCATTTTGTCGCTTGGAATTTTACGGAAAGTTGGCAGGTTTGCATGTATTAATATTATAAAGAGGGAAATTTAGGATTTCGTGTTTCTACGGTCACGCGGTTATCCCTGATAACGAGCATCATAGCGGGAACTAGTGTGCATGCTCTTATTGTATTGCATATCTGGTGTGCATAATAATCATAGGCCTACGTAAAACTCAAACCTATAAAACAACATAGAATGGACTAAACAGTTTTAACAAAGAGATTCATTGTGAATCTTAATACTAACTAGACAAGCCATGAAAGTATAGCAAAAACACATTTCCTAATATATAACATTAAACTCAACCCTAGTGATCAGGATCTGATGATGACCGCGTGACTGTCGACGCATAATCCTCAATTTCCCCCTTTATCAGTGAATAATATTAATACATGTAATTTTTTTCAGGAATAGTGGGTTATATAGCCTACTAGCAGTAGTACCCGGCTTCGCCCGGTGGAATGATGATAATATTTCAGTCTCCTTAACACTCAACGTCATAAATTATATTTATTTATGTATTCATTTCTTACATTATCAAACCCAGTGACAATGTTTATACTTAAGTCACTATGGGAAGGCTCTGTAAAATAATGATCATTCTCATGATATTTGTCTTCAGTCCGAGTCGAGTCATTAGCGGTCCCAGAATTCGTGACATCTCAGTCGTAGAAGACTTTATGTGTTGGTGATTAGTGGTATAATGGGCGTAACATCTAGGTCATTTGCCCTTATGATAATAATAAGGTAATGAAAAATTACTACTAAACGAACATGGTGTAATTTTAAATCTGATATAGGTAATTCAGATTTCTACCTTCGATGTCTTCCAAAGTCTGAACGTTATTTTCTGGCTTAGGCCTATACTCGATGCGTGTAGTGAAAGAGCTTATCGAGTACTGCTAGGGTCCAAGCTGCACGAACCTGAGAATATCGCAGATGATGACGATATATGATGACAGACGTTCGGGGGGGTTCCCGGTCCTATTCACATTGACCGGTGAATCACTCATTGTGTCATAACACTGCAGTGGTTTGAGCAAAGACCCTGTATGAACATCAGCATAGTCAGCAATACCAGGTAACACGGTGGGGTCTGGACATTTCTCTCATGTCACCTCGCGATGAATCAGCAAGCTATTCTCACACCTGCCCCCTCCTCCCCCTCCACCCACCAGTGTCTCAAAACTTGTGGGACATGGGTTTGCGACCACGGGACCCCAGCTGAGTCCGGCATTGCTTCTACTTACTGGTGCCGGGCTCCTTTCAGTTCTCTTTCCTGTCAGCCCCCTTGGTCAAACTCTTGTTCTCTTCCGACCCCGATGGTATCAGGGTATCCGAGGCCTAGCGACTCTTTCACTTTCCCGCCTTAATTGGCCCTAACTAATCATTCCTGATAGCCTCATTCTTCGAGGTGTCAGCCTTCTTTTTCCTTTCTTAATATCTCATGTCTTCTGCTCAAGACCCTCAAGGAGGCAGGGTGTGTGTAGCCCCACCACTTCTGGTGCACCCTGGATAGTGCTACATCCTCAAGGGCTCATGGCTGGTGAGTTCGGGAGCTGGCAACCCTGAGGGTTTACTGAGCGGGTCCTGTTTTACCCCTTTTTTCCATTGCCTTTCTGACGGACCCTGTCCTCTTTCCGGGAATGGAGTGGTCTGTCCGCAATTTCAAGCAGACAGTGTTACTCGCAGGGTACCAAAGGGTAAGTATACAAATTTTGGTTCTGATCGGTGAAACGGTGTAGATTTGTGCCAAAGGGCCTAAATGCAGGGAATGGGGTGATCTGTCCGCAATTTCAAGTAGACAGGGTTACTCGCAGGGTTCGAAAGGGTAAGTATAAAAATTTTGTTCCGGATCGGTGAAACGATATAGATTTTTGCCAAAGGGCCTAAATGCAGGAAATGGGGTGGTCTGTCCGAAATTTTAGGTGGACAGTGATATTCACAGGGTTACAAAGGGTAACACATTTTGGTTCAGATCGGTGGAACGGTGTAGATTTGAGCCAAGGGGCCTAAATGCAGGGAATGGAGTGGTCTGTCCGCAATTTCAAGCAAACAGTGTTACTTGCAGGGTACCAAAGGGTAAGTATACAAATTTTGGTTCTGATCGGTGAAACGGTGTAGATTTGTGCCAAAGGGCCTAAATGCAGGGAATGGAGTGGTCTGTCCGAAATTTCAAGCAGACAGTGTTACTCGCAGGGTTCCAGGCGGTAAATAACAAATTTTGGTTGAGATCTGTGAAACGGTGCAGATTTGGGCCAAAGGGCCTAAATGCAGGGAATGGAGTGGTCTGTCCGCGATTTCAAGCAGACAGTGTTACTCGCAGGGTACCAAAGGGTAAGTATACACATTTTGGTTCTGATCGGTGAAACGGTGTAGATTTGGGCCAAAGGGCCTAAATGCAGAGAATGGGGTGGTCTGTCCGAAATTTCAAGTGGACAGGGTTACCCGCAGGGTTGCAAAGGGTAAGTATACACATTTTGGTTAGGATCGGTGAAACGATGTAGATTTTTTCCAAAGGGCCTAAATGCAGGAAATGGGGTGGTCTGTCCGAAATTTTAAGTGGACAGTGTTATTCACAGGGTTACACAGGGTAAGTATGCAAATTTTGGTTGAGATCGGTGAAACGGTGTAGATTTGGGCCAAAGGGCCTAAATGCAGGGAATGGGGTGGTTTGTCGGAAATGTCAAGTGGACAGCGTTACCCGCAGGGTTCCGAAGGGTAAGTATACAAATTTTGGTTCGGATCGGTGAAACGGTGTGGATTTGTATACATAACAGACAGACAGACAGACAGACAGACAAACATTGAGCTTTATATATATATATATATAGAAGAAGAAGAAGAAGAAGATACAGTGGGGGCCACCTAATCTAATTGAGCAAAAGGCGTATTGACCGACTGTAAAAAATAGGGGCTGTTGACCTCGCTGTTCCGCTCCTTAAAGCACAATAACTTACCTACCGTACTGCTAAAATGGCCTCAGGCCTTCACACATTTTAGCCAATAGATACAAAATGCAACCTTATCCTTGCTCAAAAAAAGTTAATAACTCCAATGTAAACTATGAAATTACCCCGTGGTATATCGACCACCACGAGCGCGATGTGGCGCTGCAGCCTCAGGTACCCTAATTCCTTCGGGATTTGAAAAGAAGGAAAGGTTGACCAAGGAAGGTAAGCAGGAAACGGTCACCAAACGACATCCCTCTATCAGCAACCCCCTACGGGTATGGGACTAGTAATTCTAGTCCGAGAGATGGAACGGGGTACTCTCCTTCGAAAGGACAACTGGAAAGTGGATACGATTCTTATCTCAGCCGTCTAATTGGTATTCCGCAACAACACTAAGTTATGGCTGCCTTCTTTCCATTTGCAAGTGCATGGAGCTGATGATCATGATGTCCTAATCCCCAAAATTATACAACCTAAATGAGTGAGTTAGCTATTGTTTTAAGGGGTAGAGCAGCGAGGTCATCTGCCCCTCAACCTAAAATGAGGAAACAAGAGTTATTATTCTCTTCTATGTTGCCGAATTTCGAAAAATTCTTGACTAGGTTATTTAGGGAAATATAAAAACGAACTTACCCCGGCAATCTGTCACTATGTATGTCTTTCCCTCTATTATTTCGTATATGAGGTCGTTTGCAACTAATTGTTTTGACCGACTGATGTCAACCTTGTCAGAGGCAATTAATGTGAGTTTAAATGAATGACGCTTAATTTCATTTGACAGGGAGTTGGAACGAGGTTGTCGTGGTCTACTAGAAACTGCCATCCTGACATTTGTCTAACGTTGAAAATTGGAAACTACGAAAAACTATTTCAACGATGTGTGACTCCCCGAGTGCAGACACAACCTTGCCCCCAGACCCAGACCTTGCGTTCTAACGCGTGTGGCTACACCGCTTGGTTCTATTTTCAGCATTTTGAATCTTCATTTTCAGCTGGATAATAAAAATGCATAAAGTTAAATCTCCTGTCTCCTATACAGTATATTATTTCACTATAAGGATAACAGACGGCTCGGAACACATTAAGTAAACTCCATAACGGATAGATAGAAATGAGCACTCAATAGAAGCGTCAGGACACGGGGCGTTCCGCAAAACTATTAATTCATCATTGCATGACTCCCAAGTATTATTAAAACTGACAGAAGTTCCACTTTCATCCGCCAGGCAGAACTCAACGCTGCAGTCATGGGATGACTATTTCCTTATTCCAGCGATCTACTCGTAATAAACCTAAGACTGTATAATATTAATGGCAGGCGGCGGCACAGGTATTACAGACATATTTCGTTTGGAAATAATCAAAGGAAAATAATCTGCAACATTGCACACCGTATTCCAAGCTTATACACGTTATTCCCGGCTCTGCCAAGACATTTAATTCTGGTCTGAGGGTTCGAACGGCCTGTGAGACAAAACTGAGAAGAGGTGGGCCCGGTTCTCATCTCAGCCATTCTAAAAGTGGTTTCCCACTTCCACTTCAGACAAATACCGGGATGGTACCTAAATAAAGGCCACTGCCACCTCCTTTACCAATCCTAATCTCAATTACAAATACACACGCTACTAGAACCATCACAACAACACAGGTTATCGCATCAGACAAATTCTACACGCATCCAAGTACACGGGGCAACATGGCCACGATATCGTAAAGCTCAACAAGAACAACTGTAACGTGGGCGCAATTAAGAATTAACAACCCGAACAAAGTTAGCGTTGAACAGAAGAACCCTAGTTTTAACTTCCTTTTCTGGGATACCGTCTTCTCACAGCGATTCTGATCAATAAAATTTATCGGAGACTGGCAAAGGGAGTAGAGAAAGCCTCAAAAGCCTTCTTGAACATCATCAAAAATTGTATGCTACTAAGTAATAAATCTTGCAGGGGTTTGGCAAGACAATTTTAAGTTCTGACCTGCTGAGCCTTGGCTGCTAGAGTACGGACGGTATATGGTGCGGCTTCAAGGTCGCGGTGAAGTATGAGTGGCGGGGAGCTGGAGCGCTGGAGGAGAAACCCCTCCCTTAACTGCGCCGAGCTCAAGACGATTGCATGCACAGATTTGAAGCATTAACACGTGATGTCGTCAGCACGGCAGGTAACGAGTGATTCCTGTTGTTGCCCTACCACTGAAACTTGGCTGGAAATCTGCCTGCACAGAGTGGTCAGCTTGATCTTGAAGCCTCGCCTCGTTCGTACTCGACAATGGAAAACAATGTAGCTCGCTAAACCATGCCATTCGGCTCAGCTGCACAGGGTAGAATGGGAAACTTAAGGTGCCGCCTGGCTAGATTTTGCTACCTGTCTCAAAAATATTAATTGACAGTTCCAAAAATATTGTCTGTTGCAGCTGGACAGAGCACAATTACAAAAATGTTTGTCATATTAATTCAGATGCTACATATTATCACTATTGAATATACTGTGTGTATGTCTACCCCTTATTATTCCCGTTTTCCAACGGGGTTGGGGATGAGATGTGATGGAAGTCTTTGTGGCAATGGTTTTTACGGCCGGATGCCCGTCCTGACGCCAACCTCATGAGAGGAGTTAATGTGAGATGAAATGAATGATGGTGAATGAAACTGGGAAAGGATGTGGAAGGAAGCGGCCGTGGCCTGTCAGAATGTACCGTCCCAGCATTTGCTTGGTGTTGAAAATGGGGAAACCACGGAAAACCATTTCAAGGACGGCTGACGGTGGGGCTCGAACCCACGCGTCTACCGAGTCAGCAGACAGCTTGGCCCCATGACCTAATGCTGCGAGTTAACCAGCGTAGCCACTACTGTCGGTACTATTGAATATACTGTATATATTTAAAATAAAACAAGATGTTCAGTAAAGAACATATAGCCTACTTTCTCCTAAATGCATGGGTATTATTATAACTCTTTGTCCTTTTCAAGGAGTATAATTGAATGTTGGTTGTAGTAGCTTGTTGAAATACAACTTTCTATGGGGATATTAAACATGAATATGAGGTGCCCTTTGCTAGTGCTACCTCTGCAAAAAAAATCATTCAATTCGGTTTCACCGTGTTTGAATTGATCTGGGGAATGGATTTGCACACATACATGGCCGCTATTTGCAAACTATTGGGTTGATGACCTTGTAGTCAGTCATAAGATGCTTTCCACAAAAAGGCATGTTGTTGCAAAATCCGGTAGAGATCAAATTATTAGGATGGTCGAAATTTGATTTAAGCTTTTAACATTTGGGTGGCCGTCATTCCGTTTCCGTCAAGATGGCGGCGATATAAAACATGACACTGAGGTGCCTTTTGCTAGTGCTACCTCTGTACCAAATTTCGTTCAATTCGGTTTCACCATGTTTGAATTGATAGGGGGAATCGATTTGCACACATACTTGGCCACCATCTGCAAACTATTGGGCTGATGATCTAGCAGTTTGGTCAGAATATGCTTCCCACATAAAGATTTGTTGTTGCAAAATTTGGTAGAGATTAGATTATTAGGTTGGTCGTAATTACATTTTAGCCTTTAACATTTGGGTGGCCGCGATTACGTTTCCGTCAAGATGGCGGTGATATAAAACATGACACTGAGGTGGCCTTTTCTAGTGCTACCTCTGTACCAAATTTCGTTCCATTCGGTTTCACCGTGTTCGAATAAATAGGGGGAATCGATTTTCACACAAAGATGGCCGCCATCCGCAAAATATTAGGCTAATGACCTATTAGTTTGGTCAAAGGATGCTCCCTCCATAATGGTATGTTGATGCAAAATTTGGTAGAGATCGGATGATTAGGTTAATCGTAATTTGATTTAAGCTTTGAATATTTGTGTGTCCGCCATTACGTTTTCGTCAAGATGGCGGCGATATAAAACATGAAACTGAGGTGCCCTTTGCTAGTGCTACCTCTGTACCAAATTTCATTCCATTCGGTTTCACCGTGTTCGAATTAATAGGGGTAATCGATTTTGACACAAATATGGCCGCCATCCGCAAACTATTAGGCTAATGACATATTAGATTTGTCAAAGGATGCTTCCTCCATAAAGGTATGTTGTTGCAAAATTTGGTAGAGATCGGATGATTAGGTTAGTCGTAATTTGATTTAAGCTTTGAACATTTGTGTGGCCGCCATTACGTTTCCGTCAAGATGGCGGTGATATAAAACATGACACTGAGGTGCCCTTTGCTAGTGCTACCTCTGTACCAAACTTCATTCCATTCGGTTTCACCGTGTTCGAATTAATAGGGGTAATCGATTTTGACACAAAGATGGCCGCCATCCGCAAACTATTAGGCTAATGACCTATTAGATTTGTCAAAGGATGCCCCCTTCATAAGGGTATGTTGTTGCAAAATTTGGTAGAGATCGGATGATTAGGTTAGTCGTAATTTGATTTAAGCTTTGAACATATGGGTGGCCGCCATTACGTTTCCGTCAAGATGGCGGCAATATAAAACATGACACTGGGGTGCCCTTTGCTAGTGCTATCTCTGCACCAAATTTCAATCCATTCGGTTTCACCGTGTTTGAATTAATAGGGGTAATCGATTTTGACACAAAGATGGCCGCCATCCGCAAACTATTAGGCTAATGACCTATTAGATTTGTCAAAGGATGCTCCCTCCATAAAGGTATGTTGTTGCAAAATTTGGTAGAGATCGGATGCTTAGGTTAGTCGTAATTTGATTTAAGCTTTGAACATTTGTGTGGCGTGTGGCCGCCATTACGTTTCCGTCAAGATGGCGGCGATATAAAACATGACACTGGGGTGCCCTTTGCTAGTACTACCTCTGTACCAAATTTCGTTCCATTCGGTTTCACCGTGTTCGAATTAATAGGGGCAATCGATTTTCACACAAAGATGGCCGCCATCCGCAAACTATTAGGCTGATGACCTATTAGTTTGGTCAAAGGATGCTTCCCCCATAAAGGTATGTTGTTGCAAAATTTGGTAGAGATCGGATGATTAGGTTAGTCGTAATTTGATTTAAGCTTTGAACATTTGTGTGGCCGCCATTACGTTTCCGTCAAGATGGCGGCGATATAAAACATGACACTGAGGTGTCCTTTGCTAGTGCTACCTTTGTACCAAATTTCGTTCAATTTGCGCTCACCGTGTTCGAATTGATAGGGGGGGGACAGACATTCAGAGTCCACACACTCACACACACACACACACAGACCCACACACATACACACACACAGACAGACACACTTTTTTTTCGCCCTGTAGTGATCTCATAAGTCTACTTTCATTTTTTGCAAAAATCGAAAGTAGGCTAAAAATTGGGAAAGGCTCCACCTGGAGTCTTTGAATCACTATCCACGCCTGTAATTAGTATACTCTGTCCTTGTGGGAAACCTCATGGGAAGTGCCCTGATTGAAATTGCTATACCCGCTCAAGTGGCTACGTGCCTCAGTCGTATAGCTTGGAAGAAAGGACCAGCTGATAAACAATCGCTCTGTTGTGGAAGACACGGTAGGCTAATCCTGAAAACTGAAAACAAGAGAAATACGCCCCATACATACCTTGATCGATGTTCCAAGGCTACTCCTTTATCACAAGGTCTCCATGTGAGGAAGAGATATATCATATCACACAATGCAGAGTTCACTCTGTCACAATCGGCATCCATGCTCGCAATGCAGGTCCAATGTTTCATTGTAATGTTGTGCTATGGGGGATTTTTCGTTTCAGTCGTTGCCGTTTAACCAAATACTTCCTAGGCTGTCTTCTTGCACAGTATTTATTTGCTTGAAATTCTGTGCATGACACCTCATTTTAACATACTGTTCATACAGACTACGGGCATTATCAGTCATCGGAGGGTGCCATATAATAATAATAATAAGAAGAAGAAAGAACGATAAATCATAATGGGAGAATGAAGAGATTTGGGAAGAGAAGAAAGCAAATTCATATAATAAACAATAATCTGTCTGTTAGGTAGTCAGCCTGGAGGCTGGTTGGATCCTCAAAAAGCACCACCATAGGTTATGTGGTAGAAACCCACAAAAACCGAGGCAGCACTATAATGAGGCGTACTAGGCAATGTGAGGAGTGAGGTAGTTTGCGATTGCTTTCCTCACTGAGTCAGTACAGTTGTACTAACCCTATGAGCAGAACCTTTCACAACGTCCACAGGCACTGACTGTGCCCTGAGGCCATTACTCAGTACCACCTATACCTGAGTAGCTTCTATATAATCATAGTCATGAGTGAGACTTAGACATCGGTGGAAAGCCACTGCATTCATCAAGACATGGAAAACAGGTAGAATAAATAATAATAATGGATTCGTATGTTGTCGCCTAATACAAAGTAATCCCAATTAGTGGCACATGCGAAAAAATAATCTGAAATAAATTACAAGTGATTAATACATAAATACCAGGTGAATCAGCTGCCTCTAAATAATACAATATTGTTTTATGTAGCCCAACTAACGCGTGTTGTCTACATTTCTCTGTTTGTATCCCGTATGGTATTAATGCATTGCAATCATATCCTGCAAACGATATTGAACACTACCATTTCCCCCTCGATGTGGCTACAGACTAATACGAGTGAAAAATAATAGTGTTCAGTATCGTTTGCGGGACATGCTTGCTGTACATTACTACGATGCGGGATACAAGCAGAGGAGTATCGACCTTCCTGACAACACGCGTTAGTTGGGCTGCATAAAACAATATTATTAGGGGCAGCTAATTCACCCGGTCCGTATTTGTTATGGGATACAGACTACGGGATGACATGTTTTGCTCGTAAAGTGAGCATCATCAGATCCAAATATACAAGACAAAATCTGCAAAACACTACCAAACCAACAAACGGTCTCTGCCCTCCAGAAACATAAAGCACGACAAAAACTTTGTCAGTAAGGCAATACTGAAAAAAATTGCTTCAAAGCTCTCTATATTGTAACGTTTTTAGGGTTCGTAAAAATAGGTCAGGCTTATAATGCACTAATACTTTATTTACAATAATGTTATTTACACTAAATCAAATTGAGCCTACTTACTTCCACACACACACACACTTACACAGAGTTGCACTTTACACAGCTATTAGTCACTATTTATGTACACTGATCTCTGCAAATCAGTATCTCTGGCAGTCACGATTTATGTTAGTTATTTCCACTGCACTGTCCACATTTATATCCACAGGTCACTCGGCACACTCCTTAGCGGAGACTCGTCCAGGACTGACTTGCCCGCTGCAGTTTGCCGGTATATATCCAATCAGCTCCCTGGTCTCGAATATTCCCCATCAAGCCACCTCTCGTAAAAGCGAGTAGTTTCTAGTGGTGGATTCCAGCACTGTCTAGCCTCTCTCCGGCGATGTTCTGGCTCCCTTTTCCCCTTCCAGTGGGTTCAAGCCTATTCTGGTTGGTTGTTCTGGAACTCCCTGTTGCATCCAGTGGCCTCGAGAAGCAGAAGAGTCTAGTAGCCAAGGCGCCAATAGTATACCTGACTCGTGGGCTATTGTGGCTGACTCATTCATCGTTGCGCGGGAAGGGGCCCACCCTAATCAGCCCTGGCCGGACTGGCTATTCTGCATTCCTCACACACCCCGCCTGCCCGTCACTACGAGGATAAAGAAAATGGCGACCGCTGGGCAATTGCACGAATCTTTACACTGCCCCCTCCTTAGCACTGTTCCGTCTCGGAGCAGACACTTCCAACAGGGTGACGGTAGGAACAGCTCGGTCCTTCACGGCATCGTGAGTTGACGAAGAAGTAACAGTCCACCGTTTTCTGAGACACCACGTTTGTTTGGGGCCAGCAGCACACCAGAACTTCAATCCCTGTGCGTCGAAAGACTTCCTCTAGCATGCTTCTTACAATCCTCCAGTCCAACCCATCTAGTCCACAGCCCAACTTGGGTACAGCTAATTTGGATATGCTTCGCTCCAGTAGGTGCTCCCGCATAGCAAGTAGACTATCCCAGATGGCACGATAGGAGGGCTTCAGATGGGAAAGTTCTTTCATCACCAGATAGAACAGCGATCACTCGTTCCTGGTTAAGCACAACACGCCCCCGACACGAGGCTCTTGGCGCTGTAGCTCTTCAATCCCGCCGTATTTCCGCCGGAACACCTGGGCGATTCCCTGGCTCATCCTCAGGTCCTTAGCCACACAGTGAGCCAAGGCATACTCACTGGCGGTTTGGAATAAATCCTGTCGAATCTCGGTAGTGACGCCATAACGAACTTTTCGGCCAATTCGGCATTGAGCCATGAACTCTTCGAAGGATCGTTCTGCTTCTGGCAATCGACAGATACGAGCGTGTTGTACGTGCCCCTCGTTATCGTTGTCGCCCAGGAATGGTGCCAGCCGATTGAAATGGACCACTCGGGGTTTGCCATTCGGTCTTCTCCTGATACGATAGACGACGTCGTTGATCCTCTTCAGTACCTCATATGGTCCGTCCCAGGAGCGTTGTAGCCTCGGAGAGAACCCTCGCCGCCTTTTTGGGTCGAAAAGCCAGACTAGATCTTCTGCTTGGTATCCTCCTGATTCGGCTCTTAGGTCGTAACGCTCCTTCATCCGGTCGCTCGCATTCTGGATGTTTGCGCGAACTCGGTCGTGAATGTCATTCATCCTTCGTCGGAGGTCGGAGATGTAGTCCTCGCCAACAACGTCATCCTTAGGTTTGCAGCCGAACGTCGGGTCACACGGCAACCGCAGCTCTCGGCCAAACAGCACATTAGCTGGTGTTTGGCCTGTGGTCTCATGTATAGAAGAGCGGTATGCCAGTAGAAACAAGTGGAGTAACTTGTCCCAGTCCCGCTGGTGGTTGTATACAATCTTGGACAGGTATTTCTCCACTGTTCTGTTCATGCGCTCCACCATGCCGTCGGACTGTGGATGCAGGGCAGTTGTTCTCGTTTTCCGGATCCCGAGAATCTGGCACAATTCCTGGAACACCGACGACTCGAAATTTCGCCCCTGGTCGGAATGCAATTCCAAAGGTACACCAAATCGGCTTACCAGCTCCCTTACTAGTGTCTCGGCAACCACCACCGCCTCTTGATTGGGCAATGCATATGCCTCTACCCACTTGCTGAAGTACTCTATTGCTACCAAGATGTATTTATTTCCACTCTCAGTCGTGGGGGAAGGGGCCCGCTACATCGATGGCGATCCGTTCGAACGGTGCACCAACGTTGTACTGTCTCATCGCTGCTCTTCTCTTCTTCTGTGGCCCGTTCGCAGTGGCACAAACCACGCACTTTCTACACCATTCACGAACGTCGTCGGAACAATTGAACCAGTAAAACCGCTCTCAGATTTTCTCTATGGTTTTCCGAACTCCAAGGTACCCTCCGGACGTTCCATCATGCAGCAACTGCACTATCTCGGAATTCGTATTTCGTGGAACAATAAGCTGTAGCCTCTCCTGAGTCCCATTCTCATTCTCCAGTACCCTCTTTAGAACCCCGTTTTCCAAAATCACGGAATTCCACTGAGCCCAGTAGGCTTTTACAGAGCGCGAGAAGGGAGCTACCTCTTCCCAGGTCGGTCGTTCCTCAGACTTCTTCCAACGCAGTTGGTGTTTTAAGTCCGGATCGTTTTCTTGGTCCTTACGGATTTCCTCATCCTGCCAGTGGTCGTCAGTCACAGTACTTCTTCTTACCACTGCAATTTTGTCTTTTATCCGATTGTAGTGCTTGCAGTCTTGCGCGCACGGTCTCCTAGATAGAGCATCAGCATTTCTGTGTTTAAGACCAGCCCTGTGTTCAGAGTCGAAGTCGTACTCCTCGAGCCTTTCGATCCACCTGGCTACCTGTCCCTCCGGGTTCTTGAAACTCAGAAGCCACGTAAGTGCTGCATGATCAGTCCGTAGAACGAACTTCCTCCCGTAGAGGTACTTGTGGAAATGCTCCACCGACTTCACTACAGCAAGCAATTCCCTTCTAGTCACGCAGTAGTTCCTCTCCGGTTTAGAAAGAACCTTGCTGAAGTAAGCTATCACTCTTTCCTGCCCACCTTGCAGTTGGGAGAGCACGCTACCGATGCCCACATTGCTGGCATCGGTGTCCAAAACGAACAGTCCTTCCGGTTGTGGGTAACTCAGGATAGGAGCATTGGTCAGTACCTCCTTCAGTTGTTCGAAAGCCTGTTGACAGGTTGTGTCCCACACAAAACTCCGGCCGTCTTCGGTAAGTCGAGTCAGAGGCTTCGCGAGATAAGCAAATCCTGGCACGAATCGACGGTAATAGGTGCATAGTCCGAGGAAACTCCTAACTTCGCGCTTATCCTTCGGTATTGGCCACTTCTTCACCGCGTTTATCTTCTCCGGATCTGCAGCAACCCCCTCTCCGGAAACAACGTGGCCCAGGTAATTAACTTCTTTCCGAAAGAGGAAGCACTTCATGGGGTTGAGCTTCAGGTTGGCTTGTTTTAGACGTAAGAACACCTGCTCCAAATTCTTTAGGTGGTCTTCAAACGTCCTTCCGAGAACGATGATGTCATCCAAGTAGACCAAGCAGGTTTTCCAAGACAGTCCTTTTAAAACTCGCTCCATCAAACGTTCAAACGTAGCAGGGGCGTTACAGAGTCCGAATGGCATAACTGTGAAGTTCCACAGTCCCGAACAAATCGTAAAGGCGGGCTTCTCCTTGTCGTTGGGGTCCAACCCGACCTGCCAGTAGCCACTCTTGAGGTCCAATGTGGAGAAGATCGTGCTCCCACCCAAGGTGTCCAGGGTGTCATCGATGCATGGTAGAGGATAACTGTCCATTTTCGTCACATTGTTCAGCTGGCGGTAGTCTACGTAAAACCGCGTAGATCCATATTTCTTCTTCTCCAGAACCACTGGCGAGGCCCAGGGGCTGCTTGAAGGTTCAATCACCCCATCGCGAGCCATATCGCTTATTATTCGCTCGGCTTCCTCTCGCTTGGCTAGTGGCAATCTTCTGGGCGTCTGGCGAATAGGTCTTGAGTCACCCGTATCGATGCGATGTTGCACCACGTTCGTTCTTCCATTACCAGTCCCATCCTGGAAGGCATCTTTATGACGTTTGAGAAGTTCCCTTACCTCTCGGCTCTGCTCAGGATTTAGCTCTTGACACGCTGCCTCGATAAGACTGTCAAGCCACACTGAAAGTATACCGGATGAGGAGGCAGCTGTTCGCACTTGGCGTACGACGGAGGACACAGACGAACATATTCCCAGGCTGGTTCCTTCCCGAACGGTTATTGGGCGGTCATGAAGGTTCATTACCCACACAGGATTCTTCGCCCCTGCACGAACCAAAGCTTTGGCTACCAGCATTCCATGTCCAGTTTCGTCTTCGCCAAACGTAGGCCCTACCATGACGACACAACCTTCAGGAATTTCACCGTCCAGCTTCCCTTCTACCATTACTTCACTACGTCCTGGCAGTACCATGTCTACCGCTGCTATCACCCGTACCGACGCGGCGTTCCTCTTCTGCAGCACTACCTCCTCGTTTCCGACTCTCAAAATTCCGCTTCCCAAGTCTAGTCTGAATTTGTACTTAGACATGATGTCCATCCCGAGAATAACGTCCTCTTCCACCTCAGCGATCAAGACACGATGGCGAAACTGGGTATCACCGATGATGAAGTCGACGACTGCCTCCCCTCGAACGTTGGCTGGCTCCCCCGTTGCTGTTCGCAGTGTCCATCTTGTGGGTGTTATTGCTCTTCCCACGATGCCTGGTCGGATGATGGTCATTGTGGCCTCTGTGTCCAGCAGTAGGTCTCTGGGTTCTCCATCCACATGGCCACTGACAAAAATTGAGTTGGCTTGACGACCCAGAGACGCGACGATAGCAGAAGTGGAGGCATTCTTGGTGTTGACGCGGGTTGACAGTCGCCCCTTCCCATCAACCCTCTTTAGTTTCCCTGCGGCTGGTACTTGTTAGTCGTAAGTTTAGGGCATCGATCTCTGAGGTGCCCAACCTCCCCGCAGCCCCAGCACCTCGTCCGTTTCTTCTTGGTCTGCAAGGCTTGAAGAACTTTCTCCACGATTTCTTCCATGGAAGGCACAGGTTGGACCTCCTTGTCTCCCTCCAGAGCTCGGATGCGCGCCTGGCTGCGCACGGATTGTTGAACAGCCTCGAACTCAAGGGCTAGGGTCAAAGCATCATTCAACGTTTTCGGGCGCGCCAGCTTCACAGCCCGCTGTGTCTCGGTCTCGCGGAGCCCGTCGAGAAACTTCTCGGTAGCAAGACTCTCGTAAACGTCGCTGGGCACTGTTGAGTAGGCGCT
Source organism: Meconema thalassinum (assembly GCA_946902985.2). NCBI lineage: Eukaryota > Metazoa > Arthropoda > Insecta > Orthoptera > Tettigoniidae > Meconema > Meconema thalassinum. The sequence goes on from OX336396.1 coordinate 172,692,189, forward strand.
CCTAACAAGACGGATTATGTCTGCTTCAAACTCCTGTAGGCTCTCGTTGGGTCTTTGGCAGTGATTTCTTAACTGGGAGCGATATAGCTGCTCCATATGTCGATGTTCGAACCGCATTTCCAGTTTTTGAACGAGAACGTCGTAGTTCTGTCTCTCCGATAAGGTAACAGCTTGTAGGACTCGTAGGGCCTCTCCGCGCAGCGACAAGCTCATCATTGCAGCTTTCGTGGCCTCTGGCCACCCATTAATCATGGCGGCGGTCTCAAACAAGGTGAAGTATTCTTCCCATGTAGATTTCCCATCGAATGTTGGCAGGTCAGAACGCCCAACTGCGGGAACGGGTGCACGATCCATTGGCAGGTCAGTCCGCCCAGCGGCGGGAACAGGTAAACTCTCCTTACCTTCCGATGGTTCAGCAGCGGCAATGGTTTCGTTTCGTTGCTTGTCCTTATTTTGAAGCAGGGCGCTCGCAAGCTCGTCCTCCAACTTCCGCAGCGACTCTTGAAATTCCTCCCTCAGCTTCGTTTCCGTAGTGAGTGTTTCTTCTCGAAGTTTCCTCTCAAGATTGGCATTATTTTCCATTATATTCCTTTCCATAATTTTGGAGTTTTCTACTATTTTCTTTTCTAAATTTTCCACATTGTCCGCCATTTTCTTTTCCAAAATTTCCACCACCTGGCCTATGCCGCAAGGAAGCTCAAAAAGGAATATATCTGGGTCCTCACCTCCGTCCAGCAGTAACTGACGTAATCGCACTTGTAGCGTAGACTTTGTTCCCGTGGCATCAGCTTCTCTTTCTTCCAATTCCTACCGTAATTCCGAAACCTTCAGTGCTGAAAGTTTTACTTTCCTTGTCGCCATTTTACAGTACAAAATGCGAGACACACGGACAGTCAGCACACGATTAACCAGGCTTCCAGATGGTACACACGAGACAGTCACTAATAATTAACTATCGTACACACTTCCTTAAAGTAGGCCTTTTCAAAAGTATGCACTGTTTCATACAGAAGCACGCACGCATAACCTGACCCTCACATCTGACACCAATTGTAACGTTTTTAGGGTTCGTAAAAATAGGTCAGGCTTATAATGCACTAATACTTTATTTACAATAATGTTATTTACACTAAATCAAATTAAGCCTATTTACTTCCTCACACACACACACACACACACACACTTACACAGAGTTGCACTTTACACAGCTATTAGTCACTATTTATGTACATTGATCGCTGAAAATCAGTATCTCTGGCAGTCACGATTTATGTTAGTTATTTCCACTGCACTGTCCACATTTATATCCACAGGTCACTCGGCACACTCCTTAGCGGAGACCAGGACTTACTTGCCCGCTGCAGTTTGCCGGTATATATCCAATCAGCTCCCTGGTCTCGAATATTCCCGATCAAGCCACCTCTCGTAAAAGCGAGTAGTTTCTAGTGGTGGATTCCAGCACTGTCTAGCCTCTCTCCGGCGATGTTCTGGCTCCCTTTTCCCCTTCCAGTGGGTTCAAGCCTATTCTGGTTGGTTGTTCTGGAACTCCCTGTTGCATCCAGTGGCCTCGAGAAGCAGAAGAGTCTAGTAGCCAAGGCGCCAATAGTATACCTGACTCGTGGGCTATTGTGGTTGACTCATTCATCGTTGCGCGGGGAGGGGCCCACCCTAATCAGCCCCGGCCGGACTGGCTATTCTGCATTACTCACACACCCCGCCTGCCCGTCACTACGAGGATAAAGAAAATGGCGACCGCTGGGCAATTGCACGAATCATTACAATATGTTGAATAAGTTGAAAATGAGACTGCAGTCAGGATTCGAACTCAAATCTCTTGCATTTCGGCAAATACTATAAAATGACAATACCGGTCACTCCAGGGTAAAAGCAGTTGGCGTCCGAGCGGCAAGTCACCCAAGTGGTGTCAGTTTCGAAGACTTGCTCCAAGCAATGGGCTACACGAGTTTACTATTTATTCACGGCTGAAAACGGATGCCGTTTGAAATAAATACCGACGATGGGAATGCAAGACCTCGTAAGCCACCAGACTGCTCCGTATGTCTAGTATAAAACTCCTAACCATGAGTGGATATACACTCCCGTCGAAATATACTGTATAATGGGTCCAATGTCATCATTTTGCAGTTTGCCACAGAATTCTCAAGTTTTACAATATTTGGCGGGAATGTATATCCACGTCATCTGGGCGCCATGACCAGGTATTCGAACAAGAAAGGGAATGGCTTAGGACGTCTTGCATTCCTACGATCCACCTGTGTAATCTTAGTATTTACATGAAAAGTTGACATTTAGTGTACAATAGAAAGGGTTCGTTGCACCATTTGGCGTGGTGCCCATATAAGCAGATGATGTAAGGAATTATTTTAAATGATCTGCCTAGTCACTTTATGAACCTCCGGTGATTGGTGAAACAACAGTCTGTGAAAAGAGTGATGGAGTAATAGAGATATCGGCAATTAATATCTCACCATCATACGCCAAGTAGCCTATTACAAGAAATAACATATACATATTAAGGTATGTTTAAACGTTGCGAAATAAAATCTACATTTGTCAACCAACTCGTTTGAGATTTTTTCCACAAAGCACACACCATTGGACGAAGATAGTCATATATTGAAATCAGTATTATCTGTTCTATCTTCACAATAAAAAAAAAGTTTAATGAAAAAACACATCAATTTTCAAAATGTGATAACATTTCCAATTTTTTTTTGCCCGGATGTTTACTTCACTAAGTTGAAGTATACCCTTCATAGAATGTTGTGAACTAGGATCTTTAAATTATCACTTATAGATAAGGAGCTAGATAATAAATTTGAAAAAGACGTTTAAAATTAATTAATTATAATAATTAAAATAATTATAAAAATAGTTTCATTCACAACATGAAAATAGTTCCAGTTTACAACATTCCCACATTCATTAGCTTTAATTTGATGTATTAAAAAATTCCCTACCTCAACTGTAAGGTTATTTATGTTTATTTGAAGTATACGAAGTGTACACAAATTTAATATCAAGAAAAACATCACTGAAGTTTTAGAACCATGTTGTGAACATAACACACTCACTTGGACTTCTTAGAACTCGCCTGCTCCATAGGTTGGTCCTTCTTTTTGAAGTTTCTTGTCTTCTTTGAGTTTTCTTCTGCCTCTCAGGTACCGCTCAATATTTACAGAAGATAATTTGGAGTGAGAAGTACTAGCCTTTACATTACGCCTACCTTCTGATTCGCTATTTACATTGACAGCACTATTAACACTGACATTCATCTTATTGTGTCTGTTCCCTTGATATTTCCGCTTTTTCTTCGCACCAGATCGGCTTTTAGAACCCATTTTATACGCACTCACAAATAAAAGCTCACAAGTCACAATGAGAGAGATCACACGGACACAAGGTAGCTGACATATTTGTTTATGTCTGTTGCTCGGCAATGGAATCCTACACCAATGAGGTTATTCAAACACTGAAGTCTTTGGAATATACAAGTAATGACATCTATTGTTCACAACCAAAACTAAGAACTATATACCACGGCCGACTGAATGCGCTCATACCGGCCTAGACAATGAGACCTTTTTCATGAAATCTTGTTAGTTACTCAACTGCTCACACAGCGCTGTTCACCAAGCATTGCACGACTAAGACTTATCTCTACTTAGTGTAAACCAAAGTCCCCGATTCTTGGATATCACGGGTAATCTCGAGAACCACTGGATGGATTTTGATGCGGCTTTCACCATTCTGTACAGGTAATATCGAGGAAGATTTCTGTAGAAAATAATTTATTTATGATCAAAGGGAGCCAAGCAGTAACGATTTTAGATTCCAGTGAATAGGTCGAAGAAAGAACTTGACGTCCGTGCGCTTTTTAAGCTTACGCTGGACAAACCGTTAAAAATATCAATATACTATGAGTGTAAGAATTGTTCAGCATGAAAAATTGTACAAAAAAGTCCGCGTGAGCATATCTCTATCTTCGATACATCGCCCACTATAAGTGTTTTTTATTTTGGACGGGAGGGGGATTTGGCTTGCACCTCGCCATTCTTAAATTACGTCTGACAGGAATTCCTTGCACATTCATAACTGTTCCCGGGTGAAGCCGGGGCGGGTTGCTAGTGACACTATTATACACACATCAAAAAAAGTTTTGCATCACCTCGGTTCCCAGATCTCCGGCATATAGACGTTGACTGTGTATATTGTATCCAAGATACAGTCCCTTTGACTGTTCATAGATGTCACTAAAACTGCTCAAAGATGTACACAACCATGCATGAGCAGGGCCTATTAGACGGAGGGGGTACGACAGCCGATCAGTTCTAGTCATTCCACCAGGACGAAGGTACGCTGCTCATGTTGTCTGTAGTTCTACCATGCCTAGAAGGTCAATACCGCAGTTCGATCGCGTCCGCATTGTTACTTTGTGTCAAGAAGGGCTCTCAACAAGGGAAGTTTCCAGGCGTCTCAGAGTGAACCAAAGCGATGTTGTTCGGACATGGAGGAGGTACAGAGATACAGGAACTGTCGATGACAGGCCTCGCTCAGGCCGCCCAAGGGCTACTACTGTAGTGGATGACCGCTACTTACGGATTGCCGCTCGGAGGAACCCTGACAGCAATGCCACCATGTTGAATAATGCGTTTCGTTCAGCCACAGGACGTCGTGTTTCAACTCAAACTGTGCGCAATAGGCTGCATGATGCGCAACTTCACTCCCGACGTCCATGGCGAGGTCCAGCTTTGCAACCCCGACACCATGCAGCGCGGTACAGATGGGCCCAACAACATGCTGAATGGACCCCACGGAATTGGCATCACGTTCTCTTCACCGATGAGTGTCGCATATGCATTCAACCAGACAATCGTCGGAGACGTGTTTGGAGGCACCCTGGTCAGGCTGAACGTCTTAGACACACTGTCCAGCGAGTGCAGCAAGGTGGTGGTTCCCTGATGTTTTGGGGTGGCATTATGTGGGGCCGACGTACGCCACTGGTGGTCATGGAAGGCTCCGAAACGGCTTTACGATACCTGAATGACATCCTCCGACCCATAGTGCAACCATATCGGCAGAATATTGGAGAGGCATTTGTCTTCATGGACGACAATTCTCGACCTCATCGTGCACATCTTGTGAATGCGTTCCTTCAAGATAACGACATCGCTCGACTACAGTGGCCAGCATGTTCGCCAGACATGAACCCTATCGAACATGCCTGGGATATGTTGAAAAGGGCTGTTTATGGACGTCTTGACCCACCAACCACTCTGAGAGATTTACGCCGAATTGTCGTTGAGGAGTGGGACAATTTGGACCAACAGTGTCTTGATGAACTTGTGGATAGTATGCCACGGCGAATACAGGCATGCATCAATGCAAGAGGACGTGCTACTGGGTATTAGAGGTAGTGGTGTGTACTGCAATCTGGACCACAATGCTGAAAGGCTAGCTGTATGATGGTACAACATGCAATGTGTGGGTCTCATGAGCAATAAAACGAGCTGAAATGTTGTTTGTGTTGATCTCTATTCCCTTTGTATTTAACGGTTCCGGAACTCTTGGAACCGAGGTGATGCAAAACTTTTTTTGATGTGTGTATTATCATTATAATTCCCACAATATCAAAATGCAAATTATATCACAAAATAAAATAGCGTGCTAATAAATCTTAGAGAAATTAGACATACCTTGCACCTCGTTACAGTTGAATTCGATCAGAATCACTCGGTTTTCATTAAAGTTTATGCATTTTTCTGCTGAACGGTTTGGAAGTTCGGCAACAGGAAACTAGGACTGTTATTTACATAAAATATTCATTTTTGTATTTTTGTACTATTTGTGTTCATGATTTCATTACATTGTCAGAATTACCGACAGTAGTGGCTACGCTGGCTAAAGGCAGCGTTAGGCCATGGGGCCAAGCTCTCTGCTGACTCGGTAGACGCGTGTGTTCGAGCCCCACCGTCGGCCGTCCTTGAAATGAATTTCCGTGGTTTCCCATTTTTCAACACCAGGCAAATGCTGGGATGGTACCTTCTAACAGGCCACGGCCGCTTCCTTCCACATCCTTGCCCAGTTTCATTCATCTTCATCCATTTCACCTCTCATCCTGACGCGCAGGTCACCCACGGGCGTCGACTAGAAATACCTGCATTCGGCCTCTCAGGAGGCCACACGAAAAAAAAATGTCAGAATTAATGCTTTAATTAGTAGGGTATACTATTCAGTGTACCTATTATAAATAAAAACCGTGAGGTTTCTCACCTCCCCATATTACGAAACCCGGTTGCCTAATACGGGGAAAGTGCACTTTTAAAGTTAACAATAATATCAGTGGGTATTACAACATCAAACGTGCCCATATTTGTAATATACATAGTATATCGCCTGAGGTTTACATTGGTGAGAAAACCAAAATTATTCCGTTCCTTCTTATGTCTAATGTGAGCCCTATAAAAAAAACTCCCCATATTTGGCGACTTTCCTCTACCCACTTTTAGAAGATACCTTATGCACTGGACAGCTGAATCCGTGATTAATTGTATAGGTAGCTTCGTAAGTCTCAACACTCAGGAAGTCCTTTCTAGCAGCGTTACTAGCAGCTTTCAAAGTTTCAAGGTAAGAAAGAAAATATTCCTCTAGCCAGTTTAGGCGACTGACATTTAATGAGAAAAAATGCCCTTTATCTGGATTTCTAGACTGAATATGATGATATGTGATGCTTACGTCATGCATAGCGAACCATTTATTAACGTTTTTCAAAAAAAACAAGATGTTCAGTAAAGAACATATAGCCTACTTTCTCCTAAATGTATGAGTATAGTTATAACTCGTTGTTATTATCAAAGAGTATAATAGAACTATTCTTTGTTGAAGACCTTAGAAACGATTTACCTCTACCAAACGCCACGACCTAGATAAAAACTGCTACCATCATTGAAGAAAGAAAGAAAGAAAGATAAGAAGTATATCAAGAATGTTATGGATCTGGAGACATAATCGACCGGACTGGTGGCGTGGCTCAGCGGTAACGTTCTCGCTTGCTGGGCCCTAGGTTGCAGGTTCGTATCCTGGCGCAGTCAGCTGGCATTTGAGGGTGCACAAATGCGAGGGAGCCGTGTCAGTACATTTACTGGCACGTTAAAGATCCCCTTCGGGCCAAAATTCCGGCACCCCGGTGTCTCTAAAAGCAGCAGTAGTTAAAAGGGATGTAAAACCAATAACATTATTATTATTACGACCTGCCGTGGGCAACATCCAACTTTGAGTTGAGGCATGTCTTTACACGTCTGGTTGTGCATGGCTTTCACAACCCTAATTGAATTAACAAATCTTTCCATGACCCTACAGAGACGTGTGTATACAAACTATGTGGATATTTTCGATAATATAATCCTAACAGAGCGAGTGCATTCTAGCGGCCAGAATAAGAAACTTTTCAATAAAATCTGGAAGTTACCTTTTTGGCAGCTAGATGTCTCGAGTAAATCTGCTGGCGAATTATGTTTTAATTAAATATATATTTTACACCATAATGTGGACAATATAACGCTTAATAACATTTTCAAGTAACGCAAAATAGGCTGTTACAAACCCTTTAAAATAAAAAGTTAAAATGTATCGTAGTATCAACTTGTCATTCTTCAAATTCGATGCGCATAGAATGATAATGGTATAGTAATCAATGGATCCCCACGTAGACTAGTCGGGACATCTAGTGGTGAAATATCGAACAATATAATCCTAACAGAGCGAGTGCATTCTAGCGGCCAGAAGAAGAAACTTTTCAATAAAATCTGGAAGTTTCCTTTTTGGCAGCTAGATGTCTCGAGTAAATCTGCTGGCGAATTATGTTTTAATTAAATATATATTTTACACCATAATTTGCACAATATAACGCTTAATTTTAAAACATCTGAGTCATTACAAAGCAACAAATATGTAAAATGTCAAGCAAAAAACGTATCTCTGATGGGGTTTGAACCATAGGCATATGAATGACAGACTAACGCTCTACCACTGAGCTAATTGTGTCAACGAATATCGTCGTATATAAAATGACTTACATAGAACTTGTTAGCAAATAATGATTTATACTAAACGATTTCATCACTGAAGTATATTATTTATATATAAAGCATTTCATACAAAGTTTATTTATTTTGTTTCAGTACGCTATATTGCATACAATACTCAAATTAGTGAAATATAAGTCAGGCACAAGATATCCGCTGCCATCTTGTCTTATTAATGAATCAGCTGAGCTTTTTAAAATCACGTCTGCACTATAGTATTACAAAATAAACTTTTAATTTCGTACGTGCCTCTTCCTTTAGAACAGTTAAAACGATTCTCGGCTCGATAATCGGAACTGGTGGGTCCCATGATATGGATTATAAAGTTTGCATAATTCGCACGGCCGCCATCCTGAAATGGTATGGCGGACGACCTTGTAGTTTGGTCACAAGACGCATCCTATACGAAGGTATGTTGTTACCAAATTTGGTAGAGATTGGATGATTTGGTTAGTCGTTATTTGATTTTACGTTTTGAACGTTTGAGTGGCCGCCATTCAGTTTTAGTAAAGATGGCGGCGATATAAAACATGACACTGAGGTGTCCTTTGCTAGTGCTACCTTTGTACCAAATTTCGTTCAATTCGCATTCACCGTGTTCGAATTGATAGGGGGGGACAGACATTCAGAGTACACACACTCACACACACACAGACACACACACACACACACACACACACAGACTCACACACAGACTCACATACACACACACAGACTCACACACACACATACACACACACAGACAGACACACTTTTTTCGCCCTGTGTTGATCTCATAAGTCTACTTTCATTTTTTGCAAAAATCGAAAGTAGGCTAAAAAATGGTTGCTTCTGCGTCCATGAATGTGTACGCTTCCGGGTGCATGCCTATATTTTCTTTCAGTGTACTAATGGCACCAATAACTTCTGACGTGAACACTTCCTTGGCACGCCGAACATTCATTTTTTTCAAATTTAGTGGGTTCGATGTGTTTTTAGTGAGGTGTCTGACCGGTTTGACGATCTCACCCTTTTGCATTGTGTATAGTAATGACAAGTATTTCCCTGAAATTATTCCAGTACCATCAGTCATCTCTCGTTACAGAAACTGCGTTCTAATGTTTTAGGTAGATTTCATTAGAAAGCTAACTATTGCAATGGGTACCATGTTTCGACTTCCGGAAAATTTCGACATATCTTCACGTTTCACATCCCCTACACCCCAAAACCACCGTCAGTTAAAAAGTTTATATATAATTTATGTATATATGTATATATATACATATATCACTTTCTTGTGGACACGATAACTACCGCAATTTGAATTTTTTACATAATATGTATCCCTATAAAATCTCGGTCGTTAATGGGCACAATCGGTCGACGGGGGTGAAAAGGGGGGTCTTTCGAAAAAGTGAAATATCGCTATAACTCTCTTAATATTTGAAATATCGAATCCATTCAAAGTTCATACTGAGTTTTTTGATAGCACCAACCATTGACCAAAGGGGTGGGAAAAAGTGGGTTTTTCGGGAAACATTAATCATATCTCTCTTAATAGGCACAATATCAAAACCGTACAAAATGGACAATATTCCCCTAATAATTACCTAAAACCTTTGTCTGAAAGAATTTTTGATATGACCCACCATTACACCAAGGGATGAGAAAAATGATTTCGGAATTATAAGAAAATGCCAAGAGGTTGCCATGACAACACTACTAAATTGATGAGGGATGAGCCATCAGACGTTGCCATGACAACGCACTTGCACGCGATCACTCTCAGCTTTCCATCTGACTAAGTGAGAAGCGGCCTCGGTGACGTAACTGGTAGTATGCTGAACTTCTATGCCCGAGGTCGCGGGTTCAAAGCCGGCCGAAGTCGTCGGATTTTCTAAGAGCGCTAAAAATCCTCAGCATGCTTTCCTTTGGAGGGGAAGATCCAGCGTTCGTTGCGAGTTGCTGGTTGCGGTGGCATCTCGTAGCCAAGTTCAGAGCTAGGTGTCGTTGACGGTAGTATATGGTAGCAACATTAGGAACTACTGCTTGAAATTGACCGTCTGTAGTCCTTACCTGAATTACAGACTAATACAGCCATTACAATTCACACTGTTTATCAGACAGATTCTACACTCACCCAAAGTACACGGGGTTACATGACGGCGTTGTCGCAGCCCCAAAACTGAGGAACCAACCAAAATCTCTGCGGGAGATATAATTTTGCGTGAAGAAGTAACAGACCGTTACATAGTTACACATCAGTGTCGAAACCTTGCATAAGGACAGTGTGACCACAAGTATAAAAATGTACCCCAAATGACAAGAAGTTTACCGTCCCCATAAGACAATACAATGTTTAAAATATGCATAAAATAACGAAAAACAAAGTTAATTAAGCTCCAATTATAAAATACTTTCTCGCAATAAATGAGGTCTGATCCTTCTACGAAAACGTGCATATTCTGCCTATTTTCGCCTATCCCCAAGTTTGCCCGATGAAATCTACCTCCGCCTTCCGGCGTGCCGAGAGGGCTTCTTTTTTAGAATGTGACAATGATCAAAACTAGGGAATACATTCCTAGACTCGTCGTATGGGTGATTGACCATTGGTTGCAAATTCCCTCCCCCTAAATGCCTCATCATTGTAGTGTTAGTTTTGTGATTATCAGAGACAGTTATTATATGAAACCGCATTGTTCAACCTCGAGAATAACGTACAGCAGGAGTTTATGTAAGTCCCGTCCTGACAGCTGCTTCGTGAAAAAGAAGGCACACGGTATCTGATAATTTGTCGAAAGATCTCTTAGCACAAAACACAACACACGATTAGCTGCTACTTGTTCCCGGCTGTAATTTTGATCCTCTCTTTCCTTTTAATGAGACGGTGCTGGAGTAGTGTCCTTGTACCCGAAGAAGGTGCAAGGTATGTCTAATTTCACTTAGATTTATTAGCACGCTATTTTATTTTGTGATATAATTTTAATTTTGATAATGCGGAAATTATAATAATAATTATATAGTGTTACCAGCAACCCGCCCCGGCTTCGCCCGGGAACAGTTATGAATGTGCAAGGAATTCCTGTCAGACGTAATTTAAGAATGGCAAGGTGCAAGCCAAATGCCCCTCCCGTCCAAACTAAAAACACTCATAGTGGGCGATGTATCGAAGATAGAGATATGCTCTCGCGGACTTTTTTGTAGAATTTCTCACGCTGAACAATTCTTACACTCATAATATAATGATATTTTTAACGGTTCGCCCAGCGTAAGCTTAAAAAGCGCACGGACGCCAGGCTATTTTTTCGACCTTTTCACTGAAATCGTTACTGCTTGGCTCCCTTTGCTCATAAATAAATTATTTTCTACACAAATCTTCCTCGATATCACCTTTACAGAATGGTGAAAGCAGCATCAAAATCCATCCAGTGGTTCTTGAGATTACACATTTAATATACGTACTGTACAGCTGATTCCTTATCGCGCCTATAATGGGAGGGGAGTGCGCTCTACCGGCAACGAGTAGAAACTTTCCAATTACATGTTATACATGGGTTCTGTCTGGGAATGTCAAGGCCGGTATGGAGCGCAGCTCGTATTCAGTCGGCCGTGTATATACCCAGAAGGAATGCAAGGAGGGAGATTCGAAAAAGAAAATCTGACAAGATATTCACTGTAGGATGTAGGCAGGACACTGCAGCCACTCCCCATGACACGTGCGCATGAGGCTATTTAAGTCTTATTTTCAGGCACTTACAGTTGGAATATATGTATGAATTATATCTCATTTTGAAGAAGATATATCTAGCTTTCATTTCCGATTTAAAAAAAATTAAAAGATTTTTTTTAGCGAAAAATTACATTTTCAACGTTGCAACACACCTTAATGAATGTTAGAAAATAATCTCCGTGTAGGCTACAACTTGAATTCTGATTATACACCTACTGTATTTATCTTATATTAAAAAGCAAATCCAACTCCGTACAGGCCATGAAGGTCCTGGGAGTAGTGGAATGCATAGGCTTCCACTTTTTGTGACATCGGCACTACAGTAGGTGGGATGGAGTTGTCAACTCCACGCCCGGCCGTCTTTGCTCCCAGGAATTATCCTGGTACTCTCTTCTGGTGTAGGCTGAGAGAACCCCAGGGCTATTTGCGCATCCGTTAGTGGTAGTTTTGTTTCTAAAATCCCCTACGTGGGTGTGGATCGAACCCACTCTCTTTCAGTTATAAGCTAGCGCCTCTACCCACTGCGCCATGCAGCCCCCATTTATCCAATATTATTCATGAAACTAGTGATAATCTATGTTATTGTATTGCTTACAGCATTTTCACGCTGTAAGAGAGAAACATTCTACGAACATTTTAGAACTACGCCAGAACACAGCTTGGGTGATATGGCCTATGCGATGAAGCCTCAAGGTTACAGTACAGTATGAGTGGTGAGGAGGTGGAGTACTGGAGGAGACTGCGTTCGCTGTCCCCCCCCAACTGAAACCTGTCTGTCCAGAGCCGTCGGTTTGCCTTGAGGCTTCACCACATACCGCTCAAGTTTTACGAACTTTAAGAAGAAAAATAAATCATAGAAAATGAAATGGTTAATAATTGTTACGCAAATATCTGACCAAACATTATTATTATTATTATTATTATTATTATTATTATTATTATTATTATTATTATTATTATTATTATTATTATTATTCCCATAATGTAACTTTGAGGCTTATTAGGTGTAGTTGAAAATTAAAATAACAGTTTATCCCTTTGTCAAGGTTAGAAAGAAAGAAAGAAAGACAGAAAGAGTCAACAATGGGATATAGATTTTAAAAAATACAGTAAAATCTTCCTTAATTTGACGGACCCGTATTAAATTCCCTTAATTAAACGGAAACTGTGTTACGCGGACACGAACATCAAAATACGGCACTAATTTTAACGGAAAATTTCCAAGTTCCGGAGTGCAGTGTTTAGAAAATGTTTAGACACCCTGTGAAAGTCTACCTTGTCTGCTGTAACAGATGATTATGTAGCCAACATGGAATGCGCAAATAGGTCTTCCTTCTTTTGTTCTCCAACTTACACATCAAAGTGTACGGCTAATATCCTGTTTCCTATTCCCCAAACCTTTTCTAATGCTCGCCTTAATGAGCTGTCAATCAACAAATGCCTGTCTTTGTATCGGTCCTTGTCAATCCGTTTAGAATTCAGCTTCTAAACTTACATTACTGACATAGTTCAACAGCAGTCGTTATGGCTTCGAAAGCAAGAGTTGTGCTTGATCTTAACACGAGAGTAAAAGTGATACAGTAGCAGAAATATGTAAATGCAACATTATTGAATAAGGCATGTTGACCATTTTACTTTTTTCTCAGTATGTCCGTTATATGCATGTCCATGGTTTAGTTATTTTGACATAGACCTACCTCCATTAACTGGAAACCTATCTAACGGAAAAATTTGCGAGTCCCATTCGATTCCGTTGAAGGCAGGTCTTACTGTAATAGATAGAAAGCCATATCTAAACATAAATTGTTACTCCATGACCTCCCGAGACCAAGAAGAAGAAGAAGATAGTAACGAAACAGTCGTGTTCTGCTCAAAGTAGCCACCACCTCGCGGTATAGTGGGCGTCCATCGTTGGTTAATGAAGACATGGTTCGTGAAGATAAAGAACGCGTCAAGGAAAACCATTCCACGAACTTTCCGCAAATTGGTTGGTTAGTTCCTTAGTTTATGGACTGCGAGAACGCGGTCATGTAGCCCCGTGTACTTTGGGTGTGTGTTGAATTTGTCTGATAACCGGTGTTAATTGTGATGGTTGTATTAGTGTGTCTTATCTGTGATTCAGGTAGAAGGACTGCAGCCGATTAATATTTTCAAGTAGTTCTTACCTTTGGCACCAAATGCCACCATCCACGACACCTAGCTGCGGACGCGGCTAATAAATGCCATCGCAGTCAGCACCCGGTGGCGAACGTTGGAACTAATAGAGCGTTATCTAACTAACCTACAAATTTTGCTTCCACAAGTGCAATTAGTGGAAGGTTCTTTTTCATGCCATAAATCTATGACATGGGACCGCCGGCTTTACTTCCCCTCCGAAAGAATGCATACTGAGGGATTTTTATCGATCTTAAACAATCCGACGACTTCGGTCGAATTTGAACCCACGATCTTGGGCATAGAATCTCAGCATGCTACCAACTACGCCACCAAAGCCGCTTTACCGCAAATTTCAAGATCACTTCTTCGTGGGATTGTTGACAACACAGGAAGCAACGTTTTATAAAGAAGGCATACAAAACTTGTGCCACGCTATGACAAGTGCTTCCAAAATGGAGGGATTTATGTTGAAATATACTGGAGTTTACGATTAGTAGTTTGTCTGTATCTGTACTGGTTTTGCTTGCTACGGTGGGTGAGTGGTTATCGTCTCGGATCTCGGACTACCAACCCCAAGCTTGCAGGTTCGCGGAGCTTAGATATCTAACCTCCTTGACTTTCATAGTGCTCTAAGCTTGCCACGGTGGGTGAGTGGATTGCGTGTTTGTCTACTAATCCCAAGATTGCAGGTTCGCTCCTGGCCGTGGTAAGAGATTTTTGAAATGCGACAAAAATCTCGGTACGCATGTCATACGTTGTTGACATGTTAAAGAACCCATTTGAATTCAGTAGGCCGTGTTCATAATGGCAAAATTAATATCAGGATTTTCCGCCAACACAAAAAGTTCCTCCTTTCTCTACTAAAAAGCGCTATAGTGTCAAGGAGCTTAGATATAGTGCTCCAACGAGCGATAAAATTAGACATGCAAGCTGCCCTCTGGGCGTCAAATAACAAAGATTGCACCCGGCTCCCGAGGCCATACGATATTATTATTATTATTATTATTATTATTATTATTATTATTATTATTATTATTATTATTATTATTATTATTATTATTATTTATTACCAAACGGAACTTACTTTAGACATACAACGTATTACTCGCATATTAACGAACATTTTCAGTCAGTCACTCTCGTACCGGCTGTTACAATGTTCCGCAATGAAACACCCATATTCAGAGAAGAATTACCGTACTTATCCTTGAAGTTAATGGGCGTGGGTTTGTGCTTAGATACAAGGCTATGGGTGACACAAGTGATGGAGGCTGGTAACTTACAGTGGAAGATAACGTAAAATATTTAGCACTACATTATCTTATTTTCTTCATTCTTGTTTGTTATCAGCTTAACTGATACGATTCGTCCCACCCACCGCTGTAGCTAAGTCTGTTTAGTCACGTCCACGTAAAACACTGGCTGGCCGCACGTCTAGATATCAAAGGTTCAAATCCCGGCGCTGACTGCAATTACCCTGTATGTGAGTTTTCCCAGAGTTTCCATACTCATTCCTGACACATAATGGGATGGTGCCTATCGGAATCCTAGTTCCAAAATAATCAGTAACATACACTATTAAAGACACATCCGACAGCGTTGGCTACACTTGGCCATACGGCTAAGCTATCTGCGGCCTCATATACGAGTGGGTTCGAGCTCCACCATCGGCCATACTTGAAATGTTTTTTCCGTAGTTTCCCATTTTCAACTCCGGATGGAACCTTCTAATAAGTCTTGGGCGCTTCTTTCCTTTCATTCATTTCATCTCTTCGGCTTCGGTGGCGTAGTTGGTAGCATGCTGAGCTTCTATGCCCAAGATCGCGGGTTCAAACCAGGCCGAAGTCAACGGAATTTTAAGAGCGTTAAAATCCTTCAGTATGCCTTCCTTCGGAGGGGAAGTAAAGCCGGCGGTCCCATGTCATAGATTTATGGCATGTTAGAGATCCTTCCACTAACTAAACTTGTGTGAAGCTAAATTTCTAGGTTAGATTTCGTTGAAACGCTAGTCGACGCCCGTGGGTGACCTGCGCGCCGGGATGAGAGATGGAACGGATGAAGATGAATGAAACTGGGCAAGGATGTGGAAGGAAGTGGCCGTGGCATGTCAGAAGCTACCGTCCCAGCATTTGCATGGTGTTTAAATGGGACACCACGGAAAACCATTTCAAGGACGGTCGACGGTGGGGTTGCGAACCCACGCGTCTATCGAGTCAGCAGAGAGCTTGGCGCCATGACCTAAGGGTGCGCTTTAGCGAGCGCAGCCACCACTGTTGGATTTCTTAAACTACAACCCTAATATACTTCGGTGGAATAGGGTTACCATTGTAATGGATATTCAATAAATAATATTATGTTGTTTCTGGTAGGTTTATCTCATATTTGACTATGTGATACCGTTAAAAACAAGATGTTCAGTAAAGATCATAAAGCCTACTTTCTTCTAAATGTATGGGTATAGTGTTATAACTCTTTGCCCGTATCAAGAAGTATAATTGAATGTCCTTGTGATGAAATTTAACGTTGTGTCCTATATAAGACTCCCCGTTTACTACATTTCATTGTAATTCCGTTTTTTCGTCCAGAAGAACGTTCACCACTAGGTGTCAGTGACATCTGGTAACGAAAGTTGGAACTACTTGAAATTGAATGGAACTTGTAGCTCACCCCATGGATGTCCGCTTGAAGCAGCTACAGCCTCTGTCGAGCCGAACATGTCCTCGGACACTCCCGGCACCAAAAGCCATATGCTAAATAAATACATTTTCATCTCTCGTCGACTCCTCTCACGAGGTTGGCCGATAAACCAGCCGCCGCATTCATCGCATCTCATCCACGACCCCGTTGAGGAAAGCATGATAAATACAAAACAATAGCCTACATATAAATATGAAAGGGGTATTCAGACATAACCATGGCCTTGTCAAGATGTGGTTTAATTCACCTCTGTAATCGAAAGTTTGATGCTTTTCAGTCAGTTAACACGAGCTTTTCCCAAAAGAGATGGGTTATTCCCTAATCCTTAAATATATTACATGGAATTAACGAACGTATTTATTAATCTCATGTAATAGAGAATAACCCATCTCTTCTGGGAAAAATATACAGTCAGTCTGAGAGACTAGACTTTATATAATTTCAAATGACGCATGCAACAAATGATACACATGTTAGAAAGGCTTCGCTCGAAGCCCCAGGACTCTTTCAACAGACTCCATTACCCATTAACTTAGGCTTCCCGCGCGGGCACCTCTTTAAGGGTCACCCTGTATTTGAGTCTGACATCCTTTACAACTCTTTAAGGGTCACCCATTATTTGAATCTGATATCTTGCAAACCTCTTTAAGGGTCACCCTGTATTTGAATTGAATCTAACATACTGTACACCTCGTTAAGTGTAACCCTGTATTTTCTCTGACATCCTGCACACCTCTTTAGAAATCACCCTGTATTATTGTGTGACATCTTGTACACCTCTTTAGGAGTCATCCTGTATTCTTGTCTGACATCTTGTACACCTCTTTAGGAATCACCCTGTATTCTTGTCTGACTTCTTGTGCACCTCTTTAGGAGTCACCCTGTATTCTTATCTGGGATCTTGTACACCTCTTTAGGAGTCACCCTGTATTCTTATCTGGGATCTTGTACACCTCTTTAGGAGTCACCCTGTATTCTTCTCTGGCATCTTGTACACCTCTTTATGAGTCACCCTGTATTCTTATCTGACGTCTTGTATATCTCTTTAGGAGTCACCCTGAATTCTTGTGTGACATCTTGTACACCTCTTTAGGAGTCACCCTGTATTCCTGTCTGGCATCGTGTACACCTCTTTAGGAGTAACACCTCGTTAAGGGTCACCCTGTATTCTTGTCTGACATCTTGTACACCTCGTTAAGGGTCACCCTGTATTCTTATCTGACAACGTGTACATCTCTTTAGGAGTTACCCTGTATTCTTGTCTGACATCTTGTACACCTCGTTAAGGGTCACCCTGTATTCTTATCTGACAACGTGTACATCTCTTTAGGAGTTACCCGGTATTCTTATCTGACGTCTTGTATATCTCTTTAGGAGTCACTCTGTATTCTTATCTGGCATCTTGTACTGTATTTTGCTCTGACATCCTGCACGCCTCTTTAGGAGGCACCCTGTATTCTTATCTGGCATCTTATATATCTCTTTAGAAGTCACCCAGTATTCTTGTGTGATATTTTGTACACCTCTTTAGGAGTCACCCTGTATTCTTGTCTGACATCGTGTACACCTCTTTAGGAGTCACCCGGTATTCTTATCTGACGTCTTGTATATCTCTTTAGGAGTCACTCTGTATTCTTGTCTGACATCTTGTACACCTCGTTAAGGGTCACCCTGTATTCTTATCTGACAACGTGTACATCTCTTTAGGAGTCACCCTGTATTCCTGTCTGACATCTTGCACACTTCTTTAGGAGTCACCCTGTGTTCCTGTCTGACGTCACGCATTCGCCGTCTCCGTATCGCATAACGGCAGACCCCAGAAGTAAACTCAGACTCGATGACGTCATACACGCCGTAACCGTAACGCATAACGTTAGACCCAAGCATAACGACGAAGTCGACAAGATCATTTGAAATGATAAAACTCGTGTTGACCGACTGAAAAGCATCAAACTTTCGTTTACTAAGGCAACACTGAAAATGGCTTCAAACACCATAATAATCACCTCTGTAACCAGAACTTCTTCACCAAAATAATCGGCTTGAATGAGATGCTTTAGTGGCGACATTACAATCTGACTGCATCGCTGTTTGACAGGAATCTTGTAAGCATTCATAATATTGTTCATAATGAACCATGCAAATTATTTTAATCTATAGCCTTTTTTTGATGTGTAACATCTTTCCACTCGGTATCTGTATATTTGTTGTGGGGGTGATTTTGAAAAATGAAACGGAAATGGATGTAATGGAAACAATGAAATGGAAATGGATGGGACGGACGAAAACAATGACCGCGCGCCGTGGCGGAGATTGATACCACGATGAACTGACGCCATGCGGCTATGTGGAATGTATATCGCATACGGTTTACTTCATGGTTTGGAGGCCCCATTAAAGATATTCCTACAATAAAGCATATTCAAAATGTCGTTCTTTGGTGTGAAAATATGCATTATATCATATTTGCTGAAAACAATTATGATTTATTAAATCTTCATACTTTTGCTGTATTCTTATTTAATGTAGGCCTAAGCACGGCCATGTGGCTATGTGGAATCTATATCGCATACAAAATTACTTCAAGGTTTGGAGGTCCCATTATAATAATAATAATAATAATAATAATAATAATAATAATAATAATAATATCGTATGGCCTCGGGTGCAAGGTGCAAGCTTTGTAATTTGACGCCCAGAGGGTAGCTTGCATGTCAAATTTCGTTGTTCCTTGAAACACTATGAAAGTCAGGGAGGTCCCATTAAAGATACTGTATTCTTCCTACAATAAATCATCTTCAAGTTGTCGTTGTTTGGTATGAAAATATTAATTATATCATATTTGCTGAAAACCGGTCAGGATTTGGCACAGCAGTTTTACAAGTAGTTATTTCAATGACCAACAGAGTTCATTGTTAACAAGGGATAACATGTCACATGTTACACATCATATGCGACTACTGTAAGGCTAATTTTTTTAATTTTTATTCTTTCACTCTCTTGCTCAAGTGTAGCCGTAGGAGGTATTTCCGTGCTTCTTATTTGCCGCTTTGCCATGTAGGCTTCCTTGTTGCGAATTGTGGTGTTACAGTTTACGCCACAGATTTTGGCAGGTCAACTCCGGTTGGGCAATCCTACAGAGGGCAGACGAGCCTCAGTCATGTGCAATTGATACGTGAGTTACTTTCCGCGCAACTGACAACTGACTCGGGCTGACCGGCCAAAAACTGTAGCGTAAACTTAAGATGACAGCTTGGGAATCGATAATTATTGTTAAAGACGGTGGTGGTAGGTGATGGCGATTGTTGTCTACAGGTGTAGAAAATCGAGGTCATAAGCCCCTGTTCCACTGATTAAGACAGATCATAGACGTAATCAACAACAACACCATGCAGAATGTGTGAATGATTGGTAGAAGAACTGGTCAGCGTGATAAATTGCATCGCACGTAGCCAGAGACTGATGGTTGTTGGTTCCTCAGTACAGGGGCTGCGAAAACGTGGTCATGTAGCCCCGTGTACTTTGGGTGTGTAGAATCTGTCTGATAACCGGTGTTAATTGTGATGGCTGTATTAGTGTGTGTTATCTGTAATTCAGGTAAGGACTGCAGACGATCAATTTCAGGTAGTTCCTACTTTTGCTACCAAATACTACCGTCAACGACACCTAGCCGCTAACTTGGCCAGGCCTACTAGATGCCACCGCAACTTGCACCTGGTGGTGAACGATGGAACTACAGAGCTAAACAAATCCAGGAGTGGCTCCTAACTAAACTTTTAGAGTGGGCCAGATTATACTATTTTTTGTTTAATATTAAATATTGTTTCATATTTGGCATTCATTGTTGCCAATAGTGCCATTATCATAAACCCACACAAGACACAACACACCATTGAACATTTGTAACAAGTTTTAATAAAAAGTTCACGCATTAAAAACTGTACTCACATGACTCTTTATTTGTAAATACAGTATATTCTATTCTCCTGTGCTTGGATGAAGCAAATTTATCTATCGGCTTGGTTGATGAGGTCCATATTTTTTAAAATTTCTAACTTTGTGTTCAGCGGTATAGAAGAAAATAGTTGTTATTAAAGATTCCACTTTCATTTTCCTATGTCACACACAATCAGTAGGGCCTATATTAAATAACTACGTACCGAATCACAAAATTTAAAAACACATTAATTTATAAAAAAATAATTTCATCCACAGAACTCACAAAGACACGTATACTGTACTAGGTACACCAGACAACTGAAAATGTGTAAATATATTTTTGTCTAATGTCAGCAACCTGCAAACAATGACTCAATACCGGGTTGGTTGGTTCCTCAATTTAGGGGCTGCGATAACGCGGTCATGTAGCCCTGTGTACTTTGGGTGTGTGTAGAATCTGTCTGATAACCGGTGTTAATTGTGATGACTGTATTAGTGTGTGTTATCTGTTTTAAATCAAGTAAGGACTGCAGACAGTAATTTCAAGTAGTTCCTACTTTTGCTACCAAATGCTACCGTCCACGACACCAAACTATCAGACTTACCTACCAGATGGCATCACAGTCAGCACCTGGTGACGAACGTTGGAACTAATAGAGCGTTATCGATTCTAACCTACAAATTTTTGGCGCCACACGTGTAGTTAGTGGAAGGTACTTTTTCAAGCCATAAATCTATGACATGGGACCGCCGGCTTTACTTCCCCTCCGAAAGAAGGCATTCTGAGGGATTTTTAACGCTCTTAAAATATCCGACGGCTTCTGCCGGGTTTGAACCCGCGACCTTGGGCATAGAAGCTCAGCATGTGACTGAATACCTGTTTAAGGGCATGGGGTGGGGTGGACCCTTCTCCCGTAATCCGAAAAATCCCTTTATAGCACAGAAGAATTCTCGTACAAGACAGTGGTATGTCCACTGTTTCCTCACCCAGCCCATCAATCCATATATTTTACATGGGAGTTTCTGTGGAGCGGCTCTCGCTATGAGAATACACCGTACGAGACTGTCTGGATCTTAAGCTAGGGATGAGTTATGTATACTGTTTGTGTGTGTGTGTGTGCAGATTATAGAAGTGAAAATCACTTATTTTAAGTAGAATATCTGTGATTTAAAGTAATTTTTAAAGACTTTAATAAAATAAATTTTGTGCAATACAGTCTAACGCCCTGGGTGGGCAGGGCCCTTTCGGCCCTTAATGACGCACCACCCCTGATGAAATCTAACCTACAAATTTATCCTCACACAATTGTTGTTAGTGTAAGTTTCTTTTACATGCCATAAATCTATGACATGGGCCCGCCGGCTTTACTTCCTCTCCAAAGGAATGCATACTGAGGGATTTTTAACGCTCTTAAAAATCCGATGACTTCGGCCGAGTTTGAACCCGCGATCTTGGGCATAGAAGCTCAGCATGCTACCAACTACGCCACCAAAGCCGCAGAACAGTAATTGGGAGTAAATATTATGGATTTTTTTACTCTGATTTTAAATGTAGGCTACGCAGAAAATACGAAGTCTCACATAAAAGTTTTTTATTCTGCAGAAAGCGGAAGATAAACGATTCCATACATTGAGGTCATGGGGCCAAGCTTTCTGCTGACTCGGTAGACGCGTGGGTTCGAACCCCACCGTCGACCGTCCTTGAAATGGTTTTCCGTGGTGTCCCATTAAAACACCATGCAAATGCTGGGACGGTAACTTCTGACATGCCACGGCCACTTCCTTCCACATCCTTGCCCAGTTTCATTCATCTTCATCCATTCCATCTCTCATCCCGGCGCGTAGGTTACCCACTGGCGTCGACTAGAAAGACCTGCACTCGGCCTCTCAGGAGGCCACACGACAAAAAAAAAAAACTTTAAGAAATTACAGATTACATATTGTATAAGGCAATTTACAAAGATAATTTAGAATTAATGTGATGTGTGAATGCTAGAACCCGATTGTAACAACAAGATTTTTGAAAAATTGGATAAAGTGGTTTTGTTAGTTCATTATTGTAGTAATTCAAAATAATGGCAATTCAGATTATATTTTTCTCTGTCGAAGGCATGACAGTCAAATAGGATGTGACTTATACATTGAGATGATCCACAGAAGCAAGAGTAATCGTCTTTTATTTGAATTTTGGAACCCCCGAAGTAGAATTTAAATTGTCCATGGCCGGAAAGGAATTGTGAAAACTCAAAGCTGGTGTCAGCATTTTGCATTGGGGTCGGTCGAAAACTTTGGGGGAAAAATATATTCCTGGTAACTGCGCCCTTTGAAGTGGAAGTCCATAGTCCGAAGACGTATTGTTTTATCTGCGTTCTCACATTTTAACATAGTGGAGATTTGTCATAGACTACGCTACCAGCAAGTTAGACACGGCAGCAGTGTTTACTAGCTGGTCTGATCTTTAATTTCCAATGATTCCAATATGTCCTCGAGTCCAAGATAAGCAAATGTTTGCTGAGCCAAAGATCTCATGACAACAATTACTGGGTTCACATTATACTTATCGTTTATAGACTTTAACACTGCCTGTGAATCTCTGAGTAACCTATCTGAGCTCTCTTGTTTGTTTCTGTTCACCATTGCAACGCACATTTGATAGCCCATAATTCCGCCTGAAATACCGAGCAATGAGAAGAGAGTTAAAATAATAAACATACAATATAATTAATATAATTAGAACATTAACCTTTCAATTTTGTCAGTCAGAAGCTATAACTAACAGGGTAATTAATATGAATACTGTACATGTAAATAGCAAAATGCACGTTGAACAAACTGAGTAAAATCCCATAATATAGTCTATACCAAACCAATACAAAAGTACCATTAGCTACTATTTAGGGACAAAATGAGGGGGATATGAATGCCAAAATACGAATAACTATAAATGTTTTTAACAGTGATTACTGACTAATGAAATGTGACGCAGAGATTCAGAACAACCTTATGACATAATTCCTAATCAATTTTGTTTCTTATTTCCCAACATATGGTAATGTTCCAACTACCCCATGTGTTTCCCCTAATGTATTTTCATTCATTGCTGTTAGGAAAAAATGCATCTGCAGTATACTGTCCTTACGTTGCTGAGATAAAAAGTACGTTTATGAGGGGGCAGATACAGTCACGCCAGAAGGGGAAACCTCCTTCCTCCCCTCGTGATTTCACAGCCTGCTAAAATAATTAATTTACCTGAACAAAATTGTGGCGTCGTATCATGTATATAATCACGAGAGCAATGAATGATCGATTGATGTTACTTCTTTATCCACATCAACACAAATTCATGGTCAGAACGTGATAACGTGCTTCCTCCATGCTCCGCGAACTACACGCTGATGCTAATCTCTGACCAATGTAGATGTATCAACTGTGGTGTGGGCCACATCCATGATTTATGTTGTTGATAGGAGCTCGCCTCACAAAGTTGTTTCTTGTTCATGTCAGGACCTAAGCCCCGTGTATTTGAGCGTATGTTCAATTTGACAGGTGACCTGTCAAAACGAAAAGAAGGAAATTTATGAGCCATTGTTGAGAAGAAGGACGCTGCAGACCGTGCAAGATGGAGGCAATTGTGCAGAATGGCCGACCCTGTTCTGCAGGACAGAGGCTAGAACAAGAAGACAAGAAGAAGATATTAGTTGCCTTGTCAGTCGAGGATGCATATGAAATTTTAAAAATAAATAATAATACAGTGAAACTTGTCTTCAACGAACCCTTTATTAATCGGATGTTTTTCATCCCTAAATTCATGGGACCGTCTAATATTTCCGCTTAAGACACGTATCCTTTTAATGCAGGAACGAGGGACCGTTGTACGCAGGTTTTTCTTCTTCTCGGTCGTAGTTCGATTTCGAACGTCGTGACCAGTGGCGTACCGACAGGGGGGGGGGGTTAGAGTTTAACCCCCCCCCCCCCCCCCCCCCCAGATACATTTGTTGACTTGAATCCATATATTGTTCCATCTATCACCTGTTTTACATTACCACCTTCTTTACTCCTGTATATATGTTAAACTAGCAGAAGTACCCATTCTTCGAACGGTATTCGGTATTAATAACCAGATGTTATCAATTGAGCTACTGTTGCAATGTTTAGGGACTTGGAACCTGTTTGTTGCCAAAGAAAAATGATTAGTTAAAATGTGCTCTCAAACTAAATTTACCTAACGTGTTCTTCCTGGCGTGAAAATATAATTGAAAACCTCGTAGACGAATCGCAATACACATCACATACGAACTGACCCTAACCGTTGTGTCAAGTGCCCAACTACAGGAAGCCCCCTTTTATAAATTATAAAGGCTTGTGGTGCATGAAAATTCAGTTTTTTTAGCTTCTAATGGCCCAAATTCCTAAAATCAGCAAAAAACAGTCTACTATTTCAAGTCAGGAATTTTTGAAAATAATGTTGCTGTTTGGAGATATAATATACCTTCTGTACGACATATCGCACGTGTAAGTCGTGTGAAAAAAATCCAGGGTACTCGTTGAACCCCTTAAGCGCACTGATGAACTTGACAGTTTTAGTTGGTTCCGTGATAACCTTATAGCCATTTGCAACCTTTCACAGAAATGTAATAAATGGAGTGGCATTACTTATTCCAGAAATAGATGGAAAGTTGGATGCCACCTCTTGAGATACTGTTGTCATGGTTAGTGGCTTGCACTCCTTCTTTAGTTTATTAAATGAAATTAGTTTTCTGGGAATATCTAAGAAACTGTTGGGTTTAGAGCCTTAAAAGTTTTCGGGGACCCTTTACGGCTCTTGAGGGGCCCAGAGTTTTGTTTCTGGCACCAAGGGTTTGAAAATGAGCTTTGTATCGTCGTTGTACGCCATAATAATGATAATAATTAAAAGAATAGTAATAATAATAATATAACAATATAGGGATCGGGATATGATGGACCTTCCGTACCATACCCGCACGTGTAAATCGCGTTAAAAATTTTTAGAGTACCCCTTGATCCCTTAAGCGCATTGTATGTATTGATGAATATTTCAGCTTAATTTGGATTCGTTATAACCTTACTGGCGTTTGCAAACTTTTACAGTAATGTAATAAATTGAATTGCATTGCGTCTTACAGAAATAGATGGACCTCTGAGATTCTGTTGCCATTGTTACCGGCATGCATTCCTTCATTAATTTATTAAGTGAAATTAGTTTTTTGGGAATATCTCAAAAACTGTTAGTTTTAGGGCCTTAAAATGTGGTTTTCGGGGTCCTTTTAGGGGCCCCGAGTTTCGTTTCTCACATTGAGGGTCTGCAAATGAGCTTTGACTCACCCTTCTATGCTTATTTCAGCATGTATTTTAAGGGGGTAGGCCCCTTGTTATGAGAGGTACGGAGAAGAGTTACATCAATGATTAGGGTCGTGCCTCTGATTGATATCTGTATCAAATTTTACGTTAATCCACCCAACTGTTCTCGAGGTATAAGGACACAAAAAATTGTCCACAGACAAACAGACAGGCAGACAAAAAAATAGGTTTGCGTACATCCGTCACGAAACAGTCTGAAACGGGCAAATATGTCAAATTTCCGTGGAAATGCAGAAAAAACAGACATACCGTACCATTTTTATATAATAGAGAAGGGATATAATAGACCTTCCGTACCACACCCGCACGTGTAAATCGCGTTAAAAAATTCTAGAGTACCCCTTGACCACTTAAGCGCATTATATGTATTGATTAATATTTCAGCTTAATTTGGATCCGTTATAACCTTATAGCCGTTTGCAAACCTTCACAGTAATGTAATAAATGGAATTGCATTGCGTCTTACAGAAATAGATGGACCTCTGAGATTCAGTTGCCATGGTTACCGGCATGCATTCTTTCATTAATTTATTGAGTGAAATTAGTTTTCTGGGAATATCTCAAAAACTGTTGGTTTTAGGGCCTTAAAATGTGGTTTTCGGGGGCCCCCGAGTTTCGTTTCTCACATTGAGGGGCTGAAAATGAGCTTTGTTTCACCTTTCTACGCCTATTTCAGCATGTATTTTAAGGGGGTAGGGCCCCTTTTATGAGAGGTACGGAGAAGAGTTACATCAATGATTAGTGTCGTGCCTCTGAAGGATATCTGTATCAAATTTTATTTACGTTGATCCACTCAGCCGTTCTCGAGTTATAAGGACACAAAAAATTGTCCACAGACAAACAAACAGACATACAGACAGACAACATTTTTATTTCTGCGCGCATCCATCATAAAACAGTCTGAAACGCGCAAATATCGCAAATTTCCGTGGAAATTCAGAAAAAACAGACAAACTTTCATTTTTATATATATATATAGAGATGTGATCACGTTCGTCACTTGGCAAATGTCCTGCACTCTACTCGCAGCGTGACTCCTGCTTCAGCGTTGGAGTTAGCCATGGATCAGTTTTTCTGTTTAAGTGTGCGATCGGTAACTTTCATCACATCGCTTTAATTGTGTGTGTCCGTTTCAAAGATCATTCGGTACTTGAGGAGTTTCTGAAATTCATTCCTATCAATGATGCAGATAAAGCCATTAGGAAAGGCAGATTTTGAAAGTCAATAGTAATGGCAGTAAGAACATGGAGAGCAAAACATTATTTTTCTCTCACATAATATCAATATTATAAACAATCACGTATGGATATAATGATATCACTGCATCATTTCAGTTTTAATATTTAGATACAGTTTTCTATATTTAAAAATCTATTTTTGGTCTTTTCTTATTGTGCAGAACATATAATGAAGCTTTCATCTAAAGAGAATGTTTATTTAATTATTGGTTTTTAGGAATATTAATCGAAATATTTTAATAATGTATGATGATGATGATGACTGTCGTTGTAGGGGAGGAACAGCAAGGTCATCTGCCCCTTTAACAGTGTAGGCCTACACAATTACCCTTCTATAGTAATGAACTCCCCCCCCCTGAAGGAAATCCTTCGTACGCCACTCGTCGTGACCCTTTACGAAATTCTGTTAACAATACCCCGCCATACACCGCGGTCTTCTGCTGTGTGCATTAATTTCTGAAGTGGCAGATTAGTCAGACTCCATCTGGTCAAGGTACCAGTCCGGAGCACGTCCCCTCAGTCGCTTTCCGTCAACTCTACCCTGGATGATACGTACGCTTCTCAATGCCGTCTTGCAGGATGACATGGCCGAACAATTTCAACATTTGCCTTTGGATGTTTGGGAGTAAGCGTGCTTTAGGAGCAATCCTTAGCTCCTTCAGAATAGATTCATTTGTTCATCTTGCTACCCACGATATTCGTAGCATTCTTCGTTAACACGTCATCTCCAAGGCTTCGATTCTTCTACGGCATGCAGCATTACACAGGTTTTACTGTATAATTATTTGGGACTAGAGTGGGGTGGCTGCCCTGAGACCTGAAATAAGGTACCACCCCCATTTGTATGATGAAAATATGGGGAAAACCTTCCGGGGGTAATCCACACTGCTAGCACCGGAAGTAGAACCTTTGAAATACGGTCTTCTAGTACCCTCTTGCAGTCGTAGCACGTTACGTAATGCCCACGGGACTTAGGTTGGTCGGTTGGTTCCTCAGTTTAGGGGCTGCGACGACGAGATCATGTAGCCCCCCGTACTTTGGGTGTGTGCAGAATCTGTCTGATAACCGGAATTGTGATGACTGTATTAGTGTGTGTATCTGTTTTTTTCAATTCAAGTAAGGACTGCAGACTTATTTTTCAAATAGTTCCTACTTTTGCTGCCAAACGCCACCATCAACGACTACTAGTTCAGAACTTAGCTACTAGACGCCACCGCAGTCGGCTCTTGGCAACGAACGTAGGAACCTAAGAGCGTTGTTTACATTCTTAACCTATATAATTTAGCTTCACACAGGTGTAATTAGTGGAAGGTTCTTTAACATGCCATAAATCTATGACATGGGACCGCCGGCTTTACTTCCCCTCCGAAGGAAGGCATACTGAGGGATTTTTAACAAAAACCACGGGAGTTAATTCACAAAGAAATGGGTAGAATTTTATTTGCAGAACTGTACTTTTCTTAATGTGCTTTACTTTATAGTCCATAAAACAAGTAGGCTTCTTATCACTGTCAGAACAATGTGTGCGATACGGAGGAATTTGATCTTGAATCCAGAAAATGCTGGATCATTGTCGAGGTGATTGCCCCCTGGGTAATTGATGTACCACTTCCTTGGATGATAATAGCGATAACGGCCTAAACTCTGCCAGTGGCTAAGGCATTCTGGATGGAAATTTTCTAGCTGACCACATTCTTTCAATATAAAAGTGTTCTAAAAATTGTGGCCCCTCTATTTTAAGTCATGTAATATGAGTTTAAATCTGGAATCGCGATCTCAGCAAGTACTTCGTTGCACCGCGCGGCGGTTCCAAAGCTCATGGGTTAGTTTCTCGGCTCTGACAAGAAATTTAATTCTGGTTTGGGGTTGGAACGAGGTACACTGGACCTCTTGATACGAACTGAGAAGAGGTGACTTCGAGTCCCATCTGTTGGAAGTGGTTTCCCAACTTCTACTCCAGGAAAATGCCAGGATGATTCCTAACACACGGCCGCTTCCTTCCAAATCCTCACCTCAATGACGAATACACACGCTATTACAGAATCACAATGACATAGATTATCACACTTTAAATAAAATAAAATGAATAAATAAATTCAGGCTGTTTCACTAAGAGCGTGCCAAACAGATACCGGTAATCCACGCGGCCACACTGAGCTCATCGACATAGGGAACGTGTGGTCTCCGAGGACACCCAAAGGTGCTATGGACGTAAACATGTGTAACACAACACGTTCATAGCAGCAAGTGGAGATAACTAACTAAAGTCTATTCGCCGAGTCGAGACAGTGCAGGTAAATACTTGCACGTGATCACTAGGGCTCGGATTTTTAGGTAAATATATTTTTAATGTAAATACATATTTTAAGCATTTTTTTCTATAAATTCATAAATTCCTGCTCTTCACATATTAGCACATAAAAAGACATAATATTTACATTTTTTTAAAATCAGTATTTTTTAGTTTATTGCATTTTGGTCTGTGTTACTTCAACGGGGAAGAACCTGTGAGCTATCTAATCTTCATGCAGAGCGTATGGTAGATTGTAACTGTGTTATTCTTCACTTCTCGCCCCGTTCACTCACTGTGGAAGCCGGGAATTTCCTTGTCCATAGCATCGCCGTCTGCTATGCATAGAGCATAGCAGACGGCGATGTCCATAGTCATAATGCACCACCCACTCCCCCAGCTACCTGGAACCAGTGTCACTCACATGCATTTCATTTCTGGCACTGTGAAGTGTAAGGCAGTTCTACGATGCCTAAAGTAAAAACAAATACAAGTTATCGTCTGTTGCAGAATTTAAAGATAATTTTACATTTGATGGGGGCGTTTTGTTCTGCCAACCATGTGGGAAAGCAATCAAGGCTGAACAGCGATCTCAAGTTACACAACACCTCAATGGCAAGAAACATTTTGCCGCAGTTTTGCGCCTTCAGAATAAGTGTTTAGCGACAATCGTCGGTCATTTGTGATGGACAACCTGAAGATGTGTATTGTAATGCTTCAGCAGTCAGTGAGACATAGAATAAATTACATTCGTGAGTACTGCTTATTAATAAACTAAATTATAATTAAATATTTTTACTTTTTTGTCACATATATCAGGTATTTAATACATAAAAATAAATATTATCCCGTTTTTAGCACCTAAAAATCCGAGCCCTAGTGATCGCCTGGCTGCCCGGACAGAGAAACACGCCCAGTTCATATGATCGGTTCAGCCGAACAGGGCTAGCCAAGATGATCCGAGATAGTTTGTCATGCCGTAGCCCTAGAAAAGACAAGCGTACTTGCCCGCTTCACATGTAAGCGTACGTTCAACAAGCACAACTCTACGCACCTCCTGGGGCAGCCCTGCAATCATGCGCACAGCTGTGTTTACTTCCACTGTCTCGACTCGGCGAATAGACTTAAGGCTGGGCACGAGGGCGTCCCTCTCCTTTGCCCTTGGTTAGTATAAATTCTGGTACCAAGCGGGGGCCTTGTAGGAGCGGGAGCAGAGTTAAAAGCCATTCGCACTCCAGCTTGCTGGCCGCCGGGCTGCCCGCTAACCAGTTGCTGGATTGTGTATGGCGTTGCTGACAGCACAGCGTCCATCACATTCGTGCTGGATGAAAAGTTCGTCCAGCCAGTTTCCCCCACCAAAGGGGCAGATGACCTCGTAGTTCCGCCCCTTAAAACAACAATAAGTACTACTTCCCCCACCACTTGCCGTCCGTCCTGATGGATTGTTTGTGTCCAGGCGACCAGCGGAGCATCCAGCCGCATACGTAAACGTGTGCGACAATGAGGTATCGGTATTTATTTATTCGTGTCAGAAGTACAAAGTATGTGTTAAACAGACGACTTCAAACAGTTTCTGCCCAGAACTTAGCCACTTCGATAGCACTTGAATTAGCTTCAGTCAAGTCATTCATTGTGCAGCTGTACGGGCACAATGGACAGGAGAAGAGGTGTTGTGTTGTCTGGGTTGCGCCACAATCACACAGGACTGTCTTGGTCGGAAAATGCCACTTATATAAGTTGTCCCTGGATCTTGCAACTTCCACCCTCAGTCTGTTCAGGGACTTCCAGATTAGCCAGTTCTCTGTGTGACCAGGAGGTAGAGATTCCTTTGGTTCCATCCATTCAGACAGACTGCTGGTCCTCTCCTTCCACACGGCAACTCGAGCTGTTGCTGCTGTTCCTTGTAATGGTTGAGTAGTTGTTAGGAAGCTCTTTCTCGATTTTAATCTCCTCTCAGCAGGTTGATATCCGAAGAGTGGGTGTGAGATCATAACAGATGATTTACTTCTTTCGTTGTTTGCAGCCACTTCTCTTCTGATGTCAGGTGGAGCAATCCCTGCAAGATAGTGCACTTTACTGATGAGAGTTGGCCTCAAGCAACCTGTAATAATCCTGCAGCTCTCATTTAAGGCTACATCCACCTGCTTTGCATGGGCTGACTTGTACCACACAGGACTGGCATATTCTCCTGCTGAATAGCATAAGGCCATTGCTGTTGTCCTTAACGTTTGGGGATGGGTGCCCCAGTTAGTCCCTGCCAGTCTACGGAGGAGGCTGTTCCTCGAAGAGATCTTCTGTTTTAGCTTAAAGCACTGCTCCTTGAATGTGAGTGTACGGTCCAAGGTGACACCTAGATATTTGGGATGGAAACAATGATCCAATAACATACCATTCCAGAATACTTCAAGTTTCCGACTAGATTGTTTATGTTTCAGGTGGAAGGCACATACTTGAGTCTTATTAGGATTGGGCATGAGTTGGTTCCTTTCATAGTAAGTACCCAGCTGTTTGAGAGCACGAGTGAGTGTATGCTCTACAACTTCAAACTGTTCTGATTGGGCAGAAAGAGCAAGATCATCAGCGTAAATGAAGCGTTTACACCCTTGAGGCTGTGGTTGATCATTGGTGTACACATTAAATAAAATAGGAGACAATACACTTCCCTGGGGCAATCCATTCTTCTGAGTTCTCCAACGGCTGCGATGTCCTTGGAAGTCAACGAAGAACCGGTGATCCTGAAGAAGTGTAGCTATCATGTTAGTGAATCCGTAGTTGTTCGTTAGGTTATAGAGTTTATGTAACAGTATTCTGTGGTTTACGGTGTCATATGCAGCAGAGAGATCAACAAAAGCTACACCTGTGATCTTTTTCCTTTCAAAACCATCTTCTATGAACTGAGTAAGGTGTAGGACTTGAGAAGTGCAATTTTTGCCTGGTCTGAACCCAGCTTGTTGAGGGATTAGAAGTGGATCAACTACAAGAGTTAAACGATTCAGGATCATTCTCTCTAGGATCTTATAAAGATGACAAAGAAGAGAGATTGGTCTGAAACTTTTAGGATCATTTGGCAATTTACCAGGCTTTAAAATAGCTATTACACTAGTCTTGCGCCATAATTTTGGGATCTTGAAAAATGCAATGCAGTGATTATAAAGATTTAGAAGCCAAATTTTCGTGACATTGCCAAAATGTTTAATTTGTTCAACACAAATATCATCCAGTCCTGCTGCCTTGCCATTCCGACATGTACGGACGGCAGCTTCTAGTTCATGGAGATCAAATGGTCTTGTTAGTTCACTGTTCTGATTGTGTACCTTATCCTGAAGTTTGAAATCTGATTTTCTAAATGACGATCTTGGTGTGCTATTATTTATGAGCTGTGATGCGATGTTATTGGCAGTGATGTTTGCATGTGTGGAACTCTTAGTTGGATCGTTATTTAATTTCTTTAGCAGCCTCCAAGCCTTCTGACTATCAACAGAGAAGTCAGTTTCCTCCATAAGTTTCAGCCATCTTTCTCTCTTGTTCAGTGCTATGGTGAATATTAGCTCTTTTCCTGCTGAAATGGTTTCGTCACTAAATGGGTTATCTTCGAAGAGTGAAAGATAATTACTCATCAGATCGGCTGTTTTAGGTGTTAAGCCATGGAAGTATTGTGTCCTGCACCCTCGAGGCATCGACAACCGTGATGCCTTCTTCACAGCATTCACAAATGTATCGTATTCATCTGGTGTTGGCTGGATACCAGCTACAAAACTATCCAATGTAGAACTAAATTTCTCCCAATTAGCTTTCCGGAAGTTGAATCTTCTGCGGTAGGGTATAGTGATCGGTTGGGCTAATGCAGTAACTTGGCACATCACAGGACGATGTTGAGAGTTAGGAACTGGAGAGCATACTGTCTTCATGCATTGTTGGCTGATGTGCTCACTGGCAAAGATCAGATCTGGATTGTATCCACGATGCCAACGCCCACTATTGAAGGATGGAGGAAGTTTACTGTCATGTATGAGGGATAATTGGAAGGTATCGGCCCATTTTAACACCTCTTCTCCATTATCATCGTCTTGAGCATAACCCCATACTGTACTGTGACTGTTAAAGTCACCAACTACAAAATTGACACTATGTTTATGGAAACTATCAGGGGTAGCAAAGGAAAAAGCAGCACCAGGTGGTTTGTATACAGAAGATACGGTGCAATTACTCAGATCAACAGTTAATATTTCCATATCCTCGTGTTCAGAGATGGAAGTAGACACGATTTGAAGATCAGGTCGAACGAATAAAGCACTTCCGTACTGCCTGTGAGGTCTCTCGGCAATAAGTCTCAAGCCAGCAATTTTGGGACGTCGTAGCTGATTGTCTCTGTGGGTCTCTTGTATGCAAAGTATGTCACAGGTATCGGTTGATAGGCGGTTAGTGGAATAGTAATAATGGATAAAGATATGGTTGGTTCCTTAGTTTAGGGGCTGCGACAACGCGGTCATATAGCCCCGTGTACTTTGGGTGCGTGTAGAATTTGTCTGATAACCGGTGTTATTTTAATAATAATTGTGATGGCTGTATTAGTGTGTGTGATCTGTGATTCAGGCAAGGACTGCAGACGATCAATTTCAAGTAGTTCTTACTTTTGCTACCAAATGCTACAGTCCACACCACCTAGCTGCGGACTTGGCTACTAGATGCCATCGCAGCCAGCACTTCGCGGTGAACGTTGGAAATAATATAGCGTTATCAAACTAACCTACACATTTTAGCTTCCACAAGTGTTGTTATTGGAAGGTTCTTTTTCATGCCGCAGCCAGCTGGCATTTGAGGGTACGCAAATGCGAGGGAGCCGTGTCAGTAGATTTACTGGTACGTTGAACATCCCCTTCGGGGCAAAATTCCGGCACCCCGGCGTCTCTAAAAGCCTGAGTATTTAAAAGGGACGTAAAACCAATAACATCATTATTATTTTTCATGCCATATTTGTAAGACATGGGACCACTTGCTTTACTTACCCTCCGAAGGAAAGCATACTGAGGGATTTTTAACGCTCTTAAAAAACGATGACTTCGGCTGGGTTTGAACCCGCGATCTTAGACATAGAATCCCAGCATGCTACTACTACGACAACGAAGCCGCGATGGTTATAGAGACTTTGGGAGAAATCATTCAAGCTTACAAAGAGAGGCCGTGCTTTCGGAATCCCAGTTCCCAAAATTATTCAAATTGACAAATAAGAAAAGCTGCTTTGGAAGATTTATTGGAAATGTTACTAAAACAGGATTCTAATGCCAACATTGATTCAGTGAGATCAAAAATTGATTCAAAAGTGACGATTAAATTTTGTTTTGCTGTAATACTTTCACACATTAGGCTGTTTTTCTTTGATACCATAGGTGATATTTTGTTCAGCAACGACGACTTATTCATTCTTAAGTACTACTCGGGAATGAGAGGAATGTGCATCCTGGACTATGAGTAGTGGTGTTGACGAGTGATGAGGTTTCCCGGTCCGTGCATAGCACAGAACCAAATACATTAGTCGGTGACTCATCCACTCATTGAGTGGTTTGAGCAACGGCCCAATGTAAGCAGTATTGGAATAGAAAGGAATACCATATATCACGAAGGGCTGTTGACATATCCTTCTCTTCTCGCCCGGCCCTTCCCTGCTCTTTCCCCTCACCCCGCATGTTCATAGAGCTTGGACCAGAGCTTTTTATTTTAGTAGTTCTGGTAGTCGCAGTTATCAATGTCACTGAGCAGTTTTGCATCGCAGTAATTCACCCCCATCACGTAACAATTTTTCACCCACACTTTCTTTCTTTCGTAACAACAAACAAATACAAAGTAGTGCTAGTTTCTGTCTTTTAGTCACAAATCGCAATGCCGGTGACTTTTTCAGACAGTCAACCTAGCGCATTGACAGTCAAACGTGAAATGAAGCTGGACGCCCCGCTGGAGCGAATGAGCTTGACCAGAGGTTCCCATTAGGTGGTCCGCGAAGTGTCGACAAGAAGTAACGCAATAATGAAAATGGAAAACGGAGAAAGTACAAAGAGTTCCTTAAAAATAATAATCATTATGCGTTGCCGCCCACAGCATAAGTGGCGCAGCGTAATTTGAGCTTTTCAAGCTTCCCGCTAGAGAGCGTTCTGCTCCTGTTTCTCAGAGTTCTGCTCCGCAGCCAATTTGTGTGTTTACATATTTACATGAGTTTTGGAAGTTGAAACTTTTAATTGTTTTAAATGTTAAAAGTCCATTGAATATGGATCGTTGATTGAAGAGTGGCTCTTTAAAACGAAGTGATGAAGAGGACTCTGTGGTAATAAATATAGAAGTGAATGGGCTGCCTGCTGCCTCTCTTGAGCCTACTGCGAAAAGTAGGAAATACGACATAAAATATTTGGAAATTGACTTTACGTACTGTGGACCTGAAGATTGTCCTTAGTCTCAATGCGTGATATGCTTTGTAACCCTTGCCATCGGGAGTATGAACCCTACAAACCTCCGGAGGCATCTAGATACCAAACACTCGGAGCACAAAGGTAAATCCATTGAATTCTTCAAAGTAAAGTTAGCTGAACTGAAATCATGCCAGAAAATAATTACCAAAATTCTGATGCCAATGTGAATGAAAATTCAACGCTTGCATCCTACGAAGTACCTCAGCTTGTCGCAAAACGTGCCAGAAACCATACAATTGCTGAAGAGCTCATTCTACCTTCAGCAATTATTTTGTGCAAGAGAATGCTGGGCGATGTTGCCGGAAAGCTTGTAAGTATCGTCCAGCTGTCTAACAATACTGTGCAATTGCGAATTACAAATATGTCGAGCAATATTGAAGAGCCGTTGTTGGCAAGGCTCCACATGTGTGAAATGTTTGCTCTGCAGTTGGATGAGAGTACCGACATATCAAGAAAGGCGATAATGTTGTTCTTTTAATGTTGGTTTTTGTACGTCTTTTATGTCATGACGAAATATACGAAGGTTTTCTTTTTTCCTGTGAACTAGTACACACAACAGCAGACGATATGTTTGCAGCTCTGAACGATTATTGTAATAAACATGATATCGCCTGAAGGAAATGTGAGGGTCTGTCTACAGATGGTGCGAAAGCTCTGTCCGGATGCCGGAAGGGCCTTCAAGCTGAAGTGAAAAAGGTAGCTCCAGATATGAAGTGGACACATATCTGGAGCTACCTTTTTCACTTCATTGCTGTACACATTGGACACATTGCTTTTATTCACCGGGAAGCATTATAGTGCAGGAATATTCGACAGAATTTGGGCAAAGTGAGGAAAATTAGTTTATCAAGCTAAAAATTGGTGGAGAGGTTCCTTGAATAGCCTGGATCAAAATACTAAAAGTCCCAAAAAATCCCTCATGGGGAACATGCCGCCATCTTGGAAAAATGGTCGCCATCATGGATTTCGTATCCAGCATAGCATTAAACGTCATAACTCGGTACCTAAGGGTGATAGGGACATGCGGTTTGGTCAGAATAACTTACCAGAATGCAGGCTATCATTTCCACACTACTTAACCTAGATAACAATCGAAATAGTTATTATAAATCACTTAAACACACTCTCATAGGGTAGCGTTAAAAGCCATCTTGATGTTCAATGTCGATTTTTCACCTTTTACAGTCATGGGATTGAAAAACGTACCGAAATAAATGTTGTTAAGCACATCAAAACGCACAAAAATATGTAATCAGCACATTCGTAAACCAAAAATTACGTGTGTGAGAAGTTGTCAAACATGCGCATGCAACTCGAGGAGCGGCGCGCCGAGGAGGGGGGCTTCACAAAGCCGGTGCTACAGGTGATGTAAACATATTCTGTAGGCGCAACTATGTCCCTTTTTTAAAGATGCTTGAAGGATAGCACCTTGTAACCTAATAAATAATAATAAAAAATAATAACTGCATTTGCATTGTGTTCAGAAGATGCTGCCTTTCCTGCATGCTGGTGGGTATATGAACTAGGCGAAGTCTGCCCATGTCTATCTCCAGCAAATGGAGAACCTGGAGATGACCATGGCAACCAGAGATTTCGATAAGTTTGTGGAAAAAGGATTCTTTACCTTGCGTCGTTCATCAAAATTCTGGAGTGGGATTTGGTCTGATATGACCATCGAACAAGTCCTGATGAAGAATTTTAAGACAACAGGAGGATTAACTCGAGGGCATGGCATATCTGATGCTATGCTTACACGCTGGATACATGCAATGCCAGCTTCAATGAAGATGATGGAAGCTTTGGAATCCTTTGCTGGAGTGAACACGAGCACGTAGCAGCAACATGTGGAACTTGGGCAAGCTTGCCAAAGGCGAGACTTCAAGCATCTCGAAAAATTCACAGAATGGCTACGTATACATTCTCCTTTCAACAAACCTCAAGAAATTTTGGTGTCCTTATCAACCTGTGTTATAGGTGACGGAACGGTGACCTGCGACTCAGTTTGGGAGATAGGAACCACGACTTTGAAGAAACTGGAAGGGAAATCGTTCGCCGAAGTTAAACTCCAACGAAAGGTCAAAGTTGTCAATCTTGCAGCCATAAGCAATGTCGTTGTTGTCCGAGGCGAGACCGTACCTGTAAATCGGAACCAGCAGTTTCATCGGATTGCGTGTGTCGCTCGCAATGAAGAGGACCTTGAATCTAGCTTTGAATACGAGTTGGCTTTATTGCCGCCAGCGCTGTTCGATGATTCAACTATCAGAAAAGGTACAAAATCAACTTTACGGACAGTGATAGAGAAGTTGTGTGCACCAATGACCTGTCGTCCCGAAGACGTTACCTATGTTTGATGGTGGAGATCTCTGCACCGGGTGGTATGGCCGAAATCGGGAACATGCGATGATGTTTGTAAGAACTACATTTCGTGCATCAAAGCGAACTACCAAGGGAAAGCTATTGTAGTGTTCGACGGTTATTCTGAAAGTACCACGAAAGTCGAGGAGCACATGAGTCGACGTGCCAAGAAATCAAATTATGAAGTTTTGGTGGATTTGGAAGTGAAAATGGTCTCGTCGCAGCATCAGTTCCTAGCCAACACTTCAAACAAATCAAGATTCGTCGCTCTTTTAGGTCGTTGTTTCGAAGAAAAGGGGATTCCAGCTATTCATGCCAAGTCTGATGCTGATTGTCTCATCGTGACAACAGCGATCAAGGAAGCAGAGAAGGGAAGTCATGTGGCAATTGTTGGAGAGGATACCGATTTGTTGGTACTTCTTTCGAGCCTTGCAGAACGCGATAGAAACGTCTATATGCTGGTGCCACCATCAAAAGCCCATCCGAAGAAACTCTTTCGCTCTACGGAATTGC
Source organism: Meconema thalassinum (assembly GCA_946902985.2). Lineage (NCBI taxonomy): Eukaryota > Metazoa > Arthropoda > Insecta > Orthoptera > Tettigoniidae > Meconema > Meconema thalassinum. The sequence continues at coordinate 172,731,029 of OX336396.1, forward strand.
AGAAGGCTCTTGGGGACAAGACCGACAATATTCTCTTCCTCCATGCCATGTCCGGTTGCGACACAACTTCGGCTCCCTACAGGAAGGGGAAAGTACACGTGTTCAAGACTTTATACAATAACCCTGTTCGGCTGTTTTTAACAGCGCAGACGCTGCAGTGGAAGAGATCGTGAAGGCAGGGGAGTAATTCTTCGTAGCGTTATATGGAGGTAGAACTACAGATAGCCTAATCAAGACAAGGTATAGTTAGTAGTATACCTTAAGACCATTGCCAAACAACGTCTCCATGCAGACTTCGACCTCTCAAGTCTTCAATCAACATCAGCAGCATCTCGACAGCATAGCCTAAGAGTTTACCACCAAGTGCAGGAATGGCGCGGAATCTCTCTTCCACCTACAGAGTGGGGATGGAAGAAGAACAGAATCGGCATATATTTACAGATTCCAACAGAATCTCCTCCCGCACCAGACTTCCTCCTAAACCTCATCAGCTGTGAGTGCAAGACAGGATGCGGCAGCAGATCTTGCGGTTGCCGAAGAAAAGGTCTCTCCTGTTCAGCAATGTGCAGCAATTGCACTGGTGATGGTTGTTCTAACAAGTCAGAGCCAGATACTCTTGACGATATGGCGAGTGAGGAACAGGAGGACAAACCCGAAGAATTGCCATGCAGTTCCTCGCCACCTCTTCGTCGCAGAGTCGACTGTTCTGAAAGTTCAACCTTACCAAAGAAAAAGCGTCAACATTAAGGCAAGTGTCACTTTTTTTTTACCAACACATGACCAATATTAAACGCGTACGATATAATTAATAGTTGGCCTTATTCCTTTACAGGCACACCACACTACAGCGTCCCGTGGCAGCAGAATCTCCTCTTTTCTGTGTTTGTCGTGTTTGTACAAAATAAATTTAATGTGCTTAACATTAGTGTGTATAGGGTGTGGTATAAGATAGCAAATAAGCAAATAGCTGCTTAATTTCTTTTCTAATAGTAACGTTCATCTTTCCATTTCTATATAAATATAATTGGCCTGTTCGCCATCTCTTGATGAATACAGTACTTTTGCATTTGTCAGTTGGCACAGGCTAGAGTAAAAGGTGGCTTTTCGCCGATGTCTCAGTCTCACTCATGGCTGTGATTATATGGAAGCTACTGAGGTATGGGTGGTGCTTAGTAATGGCATTCGGGGCACAGTCAGTGCCTGTGAGTGCTGTGAAAGGTTCAACTCATAGGGTTAGGACTACTGTTCTGACTCAGTGAGGAAAGCAATGGCAAACTACCTCACTCCTCTTCTTGCCTAGAACGCCTCAAAATAGCGCTGCCTTGGGTTTTTTGTGGGTATCTACTCACATAACGTAACGGAGGTACTTTTTGAGGATCCAACCAGCCTTCGGGCTGACTACCTAACACACACATAAATATAATAGGCTATACGTAGCTAAGAAAGAGAGTTTTAAAGCGCAAAGTTACTGTATTAACAAATTAATTATTGCTTTTTATTATTTATTAGGTTATAAGTTGCTATCCTTCTATAAAAAGTGTCAACATTTTACTTATCATTAAAAAAGGGGCACAGTTGCGCCTACAGAATATGTTTACATCACCTGTTGCACCGGCTTTGTGAAGTCCCCCGTCGTCGGCGCGCCGCTCCTCGAGTTGCATGCGAATGTTTGACAACTTCTCACATCCGTAATTTTTGGTTTACGAATGTGCTGATTACATACTTTTGTGCGTTTTGATGTGCTTAACAACATTTATTTCGGTACGTTTTTCAATCCCATGACTGTAAAAGGTGAAAAATCGACATTGAACATCAAGATGGCTTTTAACGCTACCCTATGAGAGTGTGTTTAAGTGATTTATAATAACTATTTCGATTGTTATCTAGGTTAAGTAGTGTGGAAATGATAGCCTGCATTCTGGTAAGTTATTCTGACCAAACCGCATGTCCCTATCACCCTTAGGTACCGAGTTATGACGTTTAATGCTATGCTGGATACGAAATCCATGATGGCAGCCATTTTTCCAAGATGGCGGCATGTTCCCCATGAGGGATTTTTTGGGACTTTTAGTATTTTGATCCAGGCTATTCAAGGAAACTCTCCACCAATTCTTAGCTTGATAAACTAATTTTCCACACTTTACCCTATTCTTCTTGCACTATTAGTAGCCAAAGAACTGCCTGAACTGCTGCAGAGCCCCCTCATGAAGTGATGAAAATAATAAACAATGTCAAAACCAGCTTCTTAAAAGATAGGTTATTTGCATTGCTCTGCAAAGACATGAGTAGCGAGCATGAGCAACTTCGCATTCATACTGAAATGCGATGGCTTTCAAGGGGCAGGTTCTTAACGAGGTTTTTCGAGCTGAGAGATGAGGTACAGGTCTTTCTTCATGGGGCGATACTTGAGGATTTACTCAATGACATGTATTTGCTTTGCGGAACTTCTTACTTGGCTGACTTGTTTGATCACTTAAATGTTTTGAATTTGAGTTATAGTTAGTTATTGTTGTTTTAAGGGGCGGAACTACGAGGTCATCTGCCCCTCTTAACACAGATTAAAGAATACAAATTTGGAATTGAATTTAAAATTTAGAGGTAGACACCTAAATTTGAAAGGACCTAAAATTAGTAAAACAATAAATAAATAAAAATAATAATTATAAAAATAAACAAAAAATACGGAAAAACAAAAAATTATCATTCAAAAACGAACAAGTCGTTGAATCAATGTTCGCTGTAAAATTTAGATTGCTGGCCCTAACCCACTCTCACTTATAAAGCGGATAACGTGATCAGCAGCCACCGCGTCATCGGCTAATATAAGTTTGAGTGTCATCTGAAAACCAAGGTTTCTTCGTAAGTCAGCAAGATCCACACAGTCGGTGAAAATGTGGGCCACGGTGAAAAGGGCTCCACAGGTACAAAGTGGGGGGTCTTTCCTTCTCATCGCATACGAGTGGGTGGATCTTGTATGACCTATCCTTAGCCTACACAAAATGACGGACTCTCTCCGTGACCGGAAAGAGCTCCGCCACACGCGAGTAGTTCCCTTGATCGCTCTCAGTTTACTGGGCAGTGGGTCAGCTAGCCACTGACTCTCCCAAAAAGCCAGAACTTGTAGGCGTAACTGAGAGCGAATATCTCTAGCGGGTACCTCCATTGGTCGAGGTGGTAGTGATACCGCCTCTTTTGCAGCTTGATCCGCTAACTCATTTCCCGCAATTCCCATGTGGCTTGGAAGCCACAGAAAGGTGATTCGAGTGTCAGCGTGGCACAGCCCGGCTAGTAGGTCGTGAATTCGCTGCACTAGGGGGTGTTGCGGGAAACATGTAGCAATTGACTGCAACGAACTCAAAGAGTCGGTACACACGAGAAAGTGGATTCGTGCATCCTGTAGTGCAAACTGCAGAGCTTCATGTATGGCAACGAGCTGCGCAGTAAAGACACTACAGGCCTCAGGCAAAGAGATCTTGGTATTTGCACCATCAATAACGTAAGCACAACCAACCTTCTCGTCCACCTTCGAACCATCCGTATAGAGAATGCCAGCGTCCGGAAATTGGTGAACTATGCTGTGGAACTGCCTCCGGTAAACGGAGGCATCCGTGTTCACCTTAGGACCTCGGTGCAGATCTAACCGAATTTCCGGACGCAGAACTTGCCACGGAGGCACCTCGCTAGGTGTCCGGATCATACAGGGACCTACAGCCACTCCTATTTCAGTACACGAGCTATCAAGTCTAATACCAACCGGCCGAGTGGCACGAGGCCGGTTGGCGTACCCCTGGTGGTTTTGGGTACCGAAGAGAGCTTGATAAGCCGGGTGTTGCGGCATTTGACGCACATTGGCAGCATATGCTAAAAGCATATGCTGGCGTCTATAATTTAAAGGTGGAACACCCGATTCAGCGAGTAGGCTGACTATCGGGCTGGTCCGGAAGGCACCGGTAGCCAGCCTAACGCCACTATGGTGGATACTGTCCAGCATTTTCAAGGTTGCCGGCCTTGCTGAACCGTAAGCCGCAGAACCATAGTCTAGCCGGGACAGAACGAGGGCTTGATAGAACCGTAGCAGCACCGTACAGTCAGGCCCCCACGTAGTGCCACTAAGAAACTTGAGCATGTTCAGTTTCCTGAGACACGTCATTTTCAGTTGCCGTATATGGTGCTGCCACGTTAATTTGCTGTCAAAATGGAGCCCCAGGAAGCGATAAGTGTCAATCAACGGCAAAGCAGCATCCCTGAGATGTAGTTCAGGGTGTAAATGTAGCCTCCGGTGCCGACAAAAATGGACGACGGAGGTTTTCGCTGCTGAAAAACGAAAACCCCGGTCGTGGGCCCACCTGTCGACCCGGTTGATAGCTAGCTGCAATTGCCGTTCCACGACCGCCATACTTCCAGAGCTGCAATGCAGAGCTAAATCGTCTACATACAGCGATGGAACCACCGCGGACCCGGCGGCGGCAACAATGCCATTTATGGCAATCGCGAACAATGTGACACTCAGCACAGAACCCTGAGGAACTCCATTTTCTTGAGTATAGTATTGCGATAATGTCCTACCGACCCTTACACGGAAGAGTTGAACGGACATGAAATTCGCAATGAAAGTCGGTAGATTACCACAGAGTCCCCACTTGTGAAGGGTGGAAAGGATCCCGTAGTGCCATGTGGTGTCGTAGGCTTTCTCGAGATCAAAGAAAACTGTGACTAAGTGCTGCTTTCGGAGAAATGCCTCCTGTATGGCACTCTCATGTCGCACCAGATGGTCGGTGGTGGACCTATGAGAGCGAAAAACACACTGGTACTCAGACAGGAGACCTCTCTCCTCCAAGAACCACACCAGCCGACGGTTCACCATCCTATTCAGCAGTTTACATAGGCCATTTGTCAGACAAATGGGTATATAGCTGCTTAGAAACTTGGGATCCTTTCCAGCCTTGGGAATCGGTATCACGATCTCCTCTCGCCATTGAGATGGAAACTCCCCTTCAATCCATATACGATTGAAGACGATCAACAGATGTTTTATACTGTCTTCGCACAGATGTTTTAACATTTGATTATGTATATTATCCGGTCCAGGAGCCGTATCCCTGCACAGTGCAAGTGCACTGCGCAGTTCCCATTCAGAGAATGGTACATTGTAGGACTCCGAAGCAGCAGTGGCAAATGACAAGCGGTGAGCCTCTGCCTCCCGCTTCAGAGTCAGAAATGTAGGATCGTAACTCCCAGAGCAGGATACATCGGAGAAGTGCAAACCAATACTGTTGACAATGGCGAGATGGTCCGTGATGATGTCTCCGTTGATGGATACTCTGGGTATCGACAATGATGTCGGGAGTCCGGAGATCCGACGAAGCTTAGTCCACACTTGAGATGAAGGAGTATGCGCCGTCATAGACGACACATACTTTTCCCATGTCGTTTTCTTACTCTCCCGAATCAGATATCGGGCTCTAGCACGCATCCTTTTGAAGGTGATAAGGTTGGCCATAGTGTTTTGCCTCCGATAGCATTTGAAAGCACGTCGACGATCTTTTATGGCTGCTGCAATCTCGGCTGTTCACCAAGGGACAAGCTTCCGGCGTGGGTTGCCGGATGAGGAAAGTATTGTTTCCTCAGCAGCATCCAAAATACAATTCGTTATGTGAATGGTATGATCGTCGACACTCTCAAAGGTGTCTTCGGCAAACACCGCACGTGCCGTGAAAGTTGGCCAATCAGCCTGACGGAGAAGCCATCGACTTGGTAACTCGATGGCTCTCTGGTTCGGATGAGTAACGATAATTGGAAAATGGTCACTATTACAAAGGTCGTCGTGTACACCCCACTGTAGCAGGGGAACCAGCGCACGACTGCTCAAGGTAATATCGACACTTGAATAAGTGCCGTGTGCAATAGAGAAGTGCGTAGGTTCAACAAACACAGGTCCAGCTGCCTAATCAGCCTCTCAAAATCTCTCCCTTTACCGCTAGTGGTAGCGGAGCCCCAAGATTGTGTTGTGGGCATTAACATCTCCCAGAAGGAGAAAAGGAGGGAGGAGCACGCGGTCGTCGTCCGACCTCACGAGTCTCGCTCTTGGGGAAGAGCGAGAGCAGTGTCGAGGGATCTTCTCCCTGTCCGAATACTGGGTGCTTGTCCCCGATACGTCCCGTGCATTCTTCTTTCTAGACCGACGCAAACGTCTATTCGGGGAAGTAGGTGGTCCCTCCCCCACTGACGTCAGGTCCTTGCAAAACGAGGCCGCTCCAGCTGGCACCGCTCCTTTGGTGATGGTAGGAGCGGAATGGCCAGCAGATGGCTGAGCAGCCTTGTCTGCAGGAGAGGAAGAGAAACAGCGCTGAACCGCCTCTCTCTTCTCCGCCGGTGATTTATTTTTCCTATAGGGGAGTTCCTCCACTCTAATGGGTTTGGCTTCTGCGGACTGGGGGGCGTGGTGGCTCAGCGGTCTAGCTGTATGCCTCTCACCAAGGCGGTCCGGGTTCGATTCCCGGTCAATGCATGTGAGATTTTCGAAGTGAAATGCCATGTCCTGTGGTTCGGATTCCACGTAAAAAGGAGGTCCCGTGGCTCATAATCACAAGATTCACGGTCACGTAAAACTACAATCTTCCTTTTTTCCTGCTTCTGCGGACATCACTCCCTTGATGGTCGAGGGAGTGGAAGGGCCAGTAGATGAAGGAGCCATCCCATCAGCTGGAGGTCGAGAGAGACGGTGCCAAACCGTCTCCCTCTTCTCCACTATCTTTGTCTTATCGGGTGGGCTGGATGACGATCCAGTCCCGGTCGCAGATGTCTTCTTTGCCCCGTTGGCAGGGGAAGACATCTTCTCCGACCGTTGCGGAGAGGAAGATGAAGGAAGCTTGTAGTTTAACGTGACCGTTAATCTAGAGATCATGAGCCACGGGACCTCCTTTTTACGTGGAATCCGAACCACAGTACATGGCATTTCATTTCGAAAATCGAACCCGGACCGCCTTGGTGAGAGGCATACAGCTAAACCGCTGAGCCACCACGCCCCCTGAGAGGAAGATGACTTCTTCTCCGATTGCGCCGGTTTAGATGGCATAACCGGCGCCTTTTTCACAATGGCCGAAGAGGGTTGTGTGACCTTCTTCGGGCTGACAGGTCTCGCTTGGAAAGCGAGGGGAGACTTTACGATCTCAGAGTAGTTCATCGTCGAGGGTACAGCACGGGGAACGAAAGTGGCAGGGGTGATAGGTGGCGTCACCTTAGCCACGAAAGATACCGGAAATTCGGGTGCAGTCATATCACGGTATCTCTTTCGAGCGTCGTGTTATGAAAGCCGATCCAATGTTCTGATTTCTTGGATCTTTGCTTCCTTGCAGAACTCAGGGCACTGCTTCGACCGCGGAGAGTGACTTCCTTGGCAGTTAGGACACGTCGGGGGGAGGCGTACACCCCACACCGTCATGTGTCCCCTTGCCACACTCTCTACACACCGCCTTGGCAGTGCACCTGGCAGAAACATGACCGAATTTCAGGCAATTGTAGCAGCGCATAGGTGGAGGGATGTACGGTCTAACGTCGCAATGGTACGACGTGACCTTCACCTGCTTAGGCACTACATCACCCTCAAAATGGAGAATGAAAGCGTCAGTATCGACGCTATCATTTCCAATTTTCCGGGTGATGCGCCTAATCCAGGTGACGCCTCGCTTCCCCAGATCCCGCATCAATTCCGCGTCGCTGTTTAAAATGAGATCGCGATGGAATATAACTCCACGGGCCTCATTCAGCGTATCGTGCTTCTCAACCTTAACGGGAATTTCGCCGAAATGCGTGCATTCCAGCAACGCTTCGGTTTGCTGCCGGTCAACGGTATGCAGCAGGAGCTGCCCGTTACGGAGCTTGGAAATCCCGTTAAGGTCGCGATATATCCCCTCGATTTCCTCTGAAAAATAGGATCGATTTCACCTGTTTACAATCACCCCCGCAGTGGCGGATCCAGAGGGGGGCACCAGGGGCAAGTGCCCCCTCCGAAAAACCAGTTGTCTGCTGCATTGATATTGCCGATAAAAATGATTGTTTCTCCAAACTGCACTGCAAGTAAAATCTTTGCTCTATTGCCTGCATTCATGAATGTGGTCAGTGTTTGTTATCATATAGTATGTAATGGCAAAACTGTTAATATAATCGCTACATCGACGGTGGTGCAAGTGCAGAGAGATCTTTTAGCAGCCTGCAACTTGTTAAATCATGGCTACGAACGCGAATGACAGAGGAAAGGTTGAATGGCTTGTGTCTGCTATTTGTTCACCGTAATATAAATGATGACGTTGACAAAATTGCAGAACGTTTCTCTAAAGGGGGTAAACGAATGATCGCCTGGATTTTATTTTGTAATAGGCATGTATTTTGCCTAAGATAGTCACCAAATAGAATCCCAATCAGTATTCAATACAATTGTTTTTTGTATTTATATTTATGTGACTAGTAGTGACTCAGTGACTGACAATGTTGGTACTATATACAGTACATATCTTGTAACATTTGTGTAGTAGACTTGTATATTGTCTTCAGAGAGTCACTATGATTGCAAATGTTTTTAATACATATTAGACTGTGTAATGTGCATTAAAATGTGAAAATGTACATATTCTGTAGAATTAAAAAAAATACATAATGACAATGACTTGAAACTGAAACCAATAAACCATTTTAATATAACGAATTTCTTGTAGAATTATAAAATCTGGTGGTTGGATGTCATGTGAAGTATGTGTAGATTAAATAAAAATTTAGTCATTTTATTACATATTTTCTGTTGCTACTCTGAAATCCTAGAGTGCCCCCTCCGAGGTGAACGTCTGGATCCGCCACTGCGACCCCCGTCTATCCTGGTAGCTTCCAGGTAGCGAGGAGACCTGTTAACAGGGAACTTCTTATTAAATGCCTCATCCCAAGGCGTATACACCTTGGGATTCGGTCTACACTCCAGAGACGGCTTTTTAAGGGGGCCACTCTGTACAGATGTCCGTGAGCGCTTAATAGGCATCCCGGACGAAATCCTCCCCGAATACTGCCCACTCCGAACGGGGGCCATCACTGTGGGCGCCACCCAGCCAAGCCAATACCTACCTGGCATAGCAGGTATTGCCCGGGGTCCCAGTGCCTCGAACAGGCACTTCCCCCTCGGCATGTACAGTGATTTATGCAGCTCCAGTATTCGACCATGCAGGGACCTTCGTTGTAAGGCGGATACTTCTGTAGGGTACATGGCGCACACACCTGACGGGATGGGGCATACCGTCTAGGCTTTCTGGCCAGATGGCCAAGTTGGTGGCCCTTCCCCTAACAGCATGCATGTTTATTTCTATAGGTCAAACCAGAACTGGGACCAGAAATCCGAATTCGACCTTTATAAGGCCCCCTCTAAGTCGCCTTTTACGACAGGCAGGGGATACCGTGGATGAATTCTGCCCTCCCCATCCACAGGGGGTCTGAACAAATCAAAAAACTGGCAAGTTATTCGGCCATGTCGGCCCTATTAGTCGCCTCCTACGACAGGCAGGGCATACCGTGGGTGTATTCTATCCCGCACCCACACGGGGGTTTGAATTTGTGTTGATGTCTTCAGACAAGATCAGTGCGATTGTAAAAAAAAAGTGTAATATTTGGGCAGCAAGGGTCCAAAATGGCTCATATGCCAATTTCCCCACACTAAAAACGTTTCTGCAGTCATCTAACGAAGGGTTGCCTTGCGAGGTAAAGAAAATATGACCGAATATCCTCGTAGTCTTGCAACTACTTTTCGGGAATACTTTCCTCTGCCCGATGGCGATAACTGCTGGAATCAAGACCCATTCAGCACCAATCTCAAAATTGAAAGTATTCAGCTACTATCAGAGGAGGAACAACACAAACTCGTTGAATTTTCCTCAAGTGGTGAAATGAAGAAATTTTCAATGGAAAAATAAAAAGCTAGCAGACTTCTGGTGACAGCTCGAAAGGACTATATGGGAATTAGTGGTAAGGCAATATAAATTATTCTTCCGTTCGCAACAACTTACTTGTGCGATCAAACCTTTTCCACAATGTGTGTAATGAAATGTAAAATATAGAAATAGACTATATATGGCGTCTGATTTCAGGGTTAACATTTTGAAATTGCGACCCGACGTCGAGAAATAATTGCGGGAAAGAATAGGTTACGTTCGTCGTATTGAACGCCGGCCCCTTTTACACATTAGTGCTCCTAACAAAATGATAATAAATAGGGCTTGATCCTTCTCAACCACTGCATTGTTATTTTTAGGTCTGTAGCACTACCTACCTTTACGACTAAAAAAAATGATGTAATAGGATTAAATAAATTAATATTAACGTACAAATAATTGAGCACAGTACTCCAAAGCAGAGGTTCCTATTAAGAATTTAAATATTTTAAGTCTTAACCTAAAATATTTTGGAGCAGGGGGTCCGTGCTTACATAACGATCGCTTTAGGGGGTCCGAGAAAAAATCCTAATGGGAACCTCTGAGCTAGACTCTTCCAGCCGGGCGGCCAGCAAGCTGGAGTGTGAATGGCTGGCTGTCAACAATTTAATTTAATTATAGACGCGTTGTTGGCGTGACCTTGAGATGCTGCCTGTAGAGGTGTTTTTTTTCTTTTTCGGGAGAGGCCCGAATGTGCCTATCCCCCCGCGTGGCGGCCAACCATAGCTAGCGCCGCCTCCGACATGAGATACTGAGAATTAGATGGGGGATCGGATGAGCCGTGCGAGGCTTTATAAGTACTAGGAACAGGCAGAAAGGAAAGGTTGTTATACCTGGCTTATTTGGAGATAGCCGCATGCAAGGGTATGGGATGATTGTTGGGTTATGTTAATAAAGGAGGTGTGTCATGCTCGTTCGCGCAGCGTCATTAACCTTGCCTTGTGGTGTTGTATGGAGATCTGATTTCCTGTTACTGTTGGGGATAGGGCGGTCGCACGGGATGCTAGGCGGCCACATCCCACGGCAACGCGTCCGCAATACCTGTGCTTCCTATAGTAACAGTTCTCCGGAACCGGAGAGGGTCAACCGTGATCGGTGTTGCTCCCCTATAGAGCTTCCACGAGTTAAGATGGCACCGAAGCTTATGCACAGCGAACTTCCGGTCCGCGAATCTCCATTTGATTTCCATTGACAATGTGATTATTTTCATTATTATTTTGGATTGTGGTTTTGTTTTTAGGTGTTCAACTTATGAATAAGAGCTCGAGGGTTGGCCTTACTTGAATATTCCAAAGACAAGTGTATCCTAAAAGAGGAATTAGTAAAACTTCGCAACAGAAAGGACCATAGCAAACAGCTTGCCTACAAAGTGTGCGATTTGCACATTTCAAACGGCAGTGGTCTAACATAATATCTTGGACTCTTATTGTATTAAGTTGGTGCCAATTAAATATGTTATGTGAGAATATTATAATCAGTTGCTATCCGGTTGTTAAATTGGTATATTATGCATTATCCTACAAGCTTATACTTCGGTTTCTCGGTCCCCACATCACTGCAAACGGCGCGGTGGCGTTGGTGGACGGGTGGGGTACGGCAGGAGGCGTCATGGGCCCCATGAGACCAAATTCCCTTCAGCCAAGCGGGCTGACAGATGGGCCTACTCACAGACTACTGCGGTCATTTGAGCACGTTGTACGTAGCCAGCACATGGCATGAGACATCTTAACGAGGTTCAAGTCGCAAGGACTGTCACTTTGATCCAGGAAGGACGGACTATTCGTCGTGTTGCTGTGGATCTCAATGTCTCTCCGTCAGTTATTCAACGCTCGTGGAATCGCTACAAGGAGGGTTGGACAAGGTCGTGGACGCATGACAACCCCACAAGATGACCGATATCTGACCATCTCTGCGTTGTGGCGTCGTTCAGCAACTGCCATAGAACTGCAACAAGATCTCAGGAGGGTCACTGGAGTCACGGTATCCGACCATACAGTATGGAACAAGTTAAGAGAAGTGTCCTTATGACCCAGACGTCCTGTTCGAGTGCCCCGTTTAACGCAGCAACATCACCAGCTCGCCTACTGTTTGCCCGTACCCACGTCAACTGGCAACTTCGCCAATGGAGACCTGTGTGTTCACAGACGAGTCCAGATTTCCTTACACGGCGTGATGGTCGTCAACGTGTATGTAGACGCCGTGGTGAGCAGTACATGCCAAGTGTTGTCCAGGAAGGCGACCGATTCGGACTATGTTCTGTGATGGTGTGGGGTGGCATCAGTATTGATGGCCGTACTGATCTTATCGTCGTCCATGGTAATCTTACTGCTGCGGGGTGCATCGAGCAGATATTGCTACAGCATGTGTCGGCTGCTGCATTTGGTGTTGGCCCTGAATTCGTACTCATGCACGACAATGTCAGGGTTCATGTAGCGCGCATCACCAGAGCTGTCTTGCGAGAACTGGACATTCAAGAGATGAAATGGCCAGCAGTGAGTCCTGACCTTAATCCCATCGAGCATGTGTGGGATAGGCTTGGCAGAAGTGTTCGTGGGCGTCCTGTTCCACCACAGACGCTCCAAGACCTCGAACAGGCTCTCATTGAAGAATGGGGCCTGATACCGCAACGTGACCTCCGTCGACTTATACGGAGCATGCCACGTAGGTGCCAAGCTGTGATAAATGCTCGTGGAGGACATTCACCATACTGAAGCTCTCCAACTGTGATAAAATCCATCCTGGAGTACTGTTTTCACTTTGTTTTCGCCACTATTTGAACATTTCCGTTTGTGTTCTGAAAATGGACGAGAATCCATCTATATTCTTTTGTATACGGCAACTGTAAAGAATAAAGGCTTAGTTGGTAATATACCTGGGTGTGAGGTATTGCTTTTTGGAGCACGGCATACTTTCAAAAAAAAAAAACGTGTTCCCCTTCCTATTTTTGAACTGTGTATTTCGGATGGTCACCATGTTGGAATTTTATATATGTAGGTCTTTGAGTTATGTACTATTACATGAAGATTATTGTGTAGATATAGTATTCAAACTTCAATCGCATGATTTGGATACAAGAAATGAAAAATATAAAATTTCACACAGCTACCATCTTGTGGTTATGAAAATAATTGAAATAAATTAGATGCCAGTGGATTAAAATTTGTATAAGCATTTACCGCACCAAGTTTTATTGCACTCGAATTGTTACATCGCGAGAAACGTCCATTTTAATATTTATATTTCGCGTCGCCGCCATATTGGATTTGTGCTCACCAGGTTATTGAAAGTCCCATACTGTAGGTGAACTTATGTTCATAGCCTCTATCAACATACAACATTTCAGTTTGATTGCTATCATAGATTAATAGATATTCGGTTAGTCGCCATGTTGGATTTTTATATGTAGGCTAAAGACTTATGTACTATTAGGTGACGATTTTTGTGTAGATTCATTATCAAACGTTCACTTCGATGCATGATTAATACACAAGGAATAAAAACTTAATTTTAAAATTGAACACAGCCGCCATCTTGAGGTTATATAAACAATTGAACTAAATTAGATGCCAGTGCATTATAATGTGTATAAACATTTGCTGTACCAAGTTTGGTTGGTTGGTTCCTTAGTTTAGTAGCTGCGACAACGCGGTCATGTAGCCCCGTGTACTTTGGGTGTGTGTAGAATCTGTCTGATAACCGGTGTTAATTGTGTTGACTGTATTAGTGTATGTTATTTTTATTTTTTTTAAATTCAAGTAAGGACTGCAGTCGGTAATTTCAAGTAGTTCCTACTTTCGCCACTAAATGCTACCATCCACGTCACCTAGCTGAGAATTTGGCTACTACTAGATACCATCGCAACCAGCGTCCGGTGACGGACATTGGAACTTAAGAGCATTACTCAAACATAAACTACACATTTTGTTTCACACAGGTTTAGTTAGTGGAAGGTTCTTTTACATGCCATAAATCTATGACATGGTACCGCCGGCTTTACTTCCCCTCCGAATGAAGGCATACTGAGGTTTTTTAACGCTCTTAATATTAAGTTTCATTGCGTTTGGATGGTTAAATCGCAATAAAAGTCTATTTATGTTCGACCCTCACTATTATGTGTCAGATAACTGTATCATAATGATGGTCATTATAACACTGTTTTCCATTATGATACAGTTTCTCCAGCCAATCAGAGCTCGTTCATTGACCAATTAGGTAACGATAACTTCGCGCATGCGCTCAAAATCCAACATGTCGGACATAAACACAACATCGAACTATAATAAATTACCGACATGGAATACCCACCGTCCATATGTTCGCGTAAATAAACTGGCGAATATGAGACAAGAAATAGCACTGTACCTTAAAATCACCAACACTAATTTCTACACAGCGCATTGTCTTCAACTGACACCGGTGACAATATTACTGAGGGACGGCAGATGTAAACATATGGTTTGCATATGGCATTGCAAATACACAGAGCGCATGCGTCGGTCGTTCAAAGCTCTTGAAAGGCAGAGATATAACACCCAACGCTCGCTCTGCGATCACAAAATTCCAGTAGCTGACTCTCAACAGATATTTATGAATATTTATGTTAAAACATACAATAAAGTTATAATTATCGTCGAACATAAACAGTCGTATGCAACTCGCCTATAATGGTAATTAAGACACTCGTATGGAAATTATAAAACTCGCATACGCTCGTTTTATAAAAAATACTCGTGTCTTAATTATAGCCATTATAGGCTCGTTGCATAATGTACTATTACAAGTTTCAATTTCGTTTGGCCGCCATGTTAGTTTTGTAGTTAACAGGTTTTTGATGTCTCATAGGTGAACTTCTAGTAGTACCCTTTATCACCGTACAACATTTCAGGGTGATATCTGCAATAGTTTCGGAGATATGGAATGCCGGTGAAATATTTCGCACGGCCGCCATGTTGGATTGGTGAGACGTAATAAAATTTGAAGGGCACGGTCGGGGTGGGCCAAAATAGTGCTATGACCTTATCAGTTTCATTGAAATCGCTCCAGCCGTTTAGAAGTTATTGGGGGGGATACATACACACGGACGCACACTCACACATACACGTACACACACACGGACAAAAGGTGATCTCATAAGCCTATTTTATCATAAATGAAAATAGGCTAAAGAATAGGCTTATGAGATCGCCTTTTGTCCGTGTGTGTGATGGTGTATGTGATGGTGTGTGTCGCCCCCTAATCACTTCTAAACAGCTGGACCGATTTCAATGAAACTTGGTAAGTTCATAGCACTATTCCGGACGACCCCGACTGTGCCCTTCAAATTTTGTTACGTCTCACCAATCCAACATGGTGGTTGTGCGAAATATTTTACCAGCATTCAATATCTCCGAAACTATTACCGATATCACCCTGGAATTTTGTACGTTGATAAATGTAACTACTAGAAGTTCACCTATGTGACTTTTGAAAACCTGGTAACTACAAAACAAACATGGCGGCCAAGCGAAGTTGCTACTTTTAAATATACGTTTCTCGCGATTTAACCAAGCAAACGCAATAAAAATTGGCACAGTATATGTTTATAGACATTGTAATGCACCGACATCTAACTTCGTTCAATTGTTTACATAACCTCAAGAGGGCGGCTGTGCGAAATATTTCACCAGCATTATGTATCTCTGAAACTATTAGCGGTATCATCCTAAAATTTTGTACGGAGATAAAGAGCACTACTGGAAGTTCATCTATAAGACTTTAAAAAACCGGTTAACTACAAAACGAATATGGCGGCCAAGCGAGTTTGAAAATGTTAAATTGACCTTCCTCACAATTTAATTATCCAAACCCAATGAAACTTGGTGCAGGAAATGTGTTTACACATTGTAATGCACTGGTATCTAATTTAGTTCAATTGTTTACATAAACTCAAGATGGCGGTTGTGCGAATTTTAAAATCAAGTTTTTAATTCTTGTGTCGTAATCATGCAATCGAAGTGAAAGTATGAATATTAACCTACGTAATAATTTTCCATTAATGGTACATGACTCTATGGCCTATACATATAACAATCCAACATGGCGACCATCCGAAATATTTAGTTGGATCTCAATATCTACGAATCTACTACAGCAATCAAACTGAATCTTTCAATGTTCATAGGGGCTATGAACATAAGGTCACCTATAGGACTTTCAATAACCTGGTGATCACAAATCCAACATGGCGGCGACGCGAAGTATAAATATTCACATGATCATTTCTCGCAATTTAACCATTCGAGAGCAGTGACACTCGGTACAGTAAATCCTTAGGCCTGTACAAATGTTAATCCACTGGCATCTACTTTTTTTGATTTGTTTTCATAACCACAAGATGGCAGCTGTGCGAAATTTTAAAATCTCATTTTTACTTCGTTGTGTCCTAATCATGCGATTGAAGTTTTAATACTACACGTACACAATAATCTTCATGTAACAGTGCATAACTTTAAGACCTACATATATAAAAATCCAACATGGCGACCATCCGAAATATTTAGTCGGTTCTCAATATCTACGAATCTATTACAGCAATCAAACTGAAATTGTGTATGTTGATAGAGGCAATTAACATAAGTAGGATGAATGAAAATAGGCTGTATAGTTCTATACGGAACTACTTGTTCTTTATCTGCCAGTGTAAATACAGTGGAAGTGTCCTCAAACTTTTTAAATTGAGACGTTTGAGCAGAATTGGAGAAGGAGACATATGTGATCTTGGGTTAGGTACTATCCCGGCATTTTCTTGAAGTAGAAGTGGGAAACCACGGTAAACCACTTCTAGGATGGCTGAGGTGGGAATCGAACCCACCTATTCTCAGTTTTGCCTTATGAGGCTGAGGGTACTCCATTCCAACCCTCGGACCAGAATTAAATTTCCTGGCAGAGCCGGGAAGTGAACCCGGATCTCAGGTATGACAGCCAAGAATGTTAGCTACTGCGCCATGAGGAGATCAGTAGGATGAGGCCACGTGCCCTGGGACTTGAAATATGGTATCATCCAGCCATTTGCTTGGTGTAATAATTGGCTCGAAAATCACTCCCAGCATAGCTGTTATCAGTGCTGAGATTCGAACCGTCTATCTCTCAACATCCAACTCCCCCTCGCAGTCGCAGCGCGCTACTGAACGCACTTGGTTTTGATGAGGAGTCTAAAATAAAATATTATACTGGCATTTGGCTGGAGTGGGTGTGGATAAACCGGAGGGAAACCCCACTCAGGATGGGCACTCTTAACACTGGGATTCAAACCTCGGATATCCGACTCTGCAGCCCCCATTACAGTTGCGAAGCATGATACGCTCGGCTGATTTCACGTGGTGCCAAGGAAACTTTCCATGATGTTACAAAACAAAACTCATCAGCACTAATGCTCGCGTTTTATTAATCTTTGCGAGCAGTATCTCCTGATGTGAACATGCTCTTTTTTCTTCTGAGGATAAAAAGAAATAGAATCAATCGGAATATTTCCTCGTTTAATCATATGATGAGCATGTGACCTTCTCTTTAATAGGGGTCGCTGTTCACTTCCATATCTTGACCTCTTTCACTACTGAAGAACTTGTCAGCCATTCACTGTTCATGTTTGGTGACAGAGGAGGGAAGTAATTTGTATTGCCCAACCAGGGCGAGCGGAATCCTGCACAGCATAGCGCCACTACTAATCGGATTTTTTAAATTATGGATACTCGAGTTTAGGCCTTAATTACAAATAGCACAACAGACCTATTGGAAAATGGCGTATACCAATATTATCCTTGTTTAATTCTGCGTGAGACTATATAAGCCAATTTTTGTCAAGTTTTTAAATTTATTTTTAATTTGTGGTTGTATGACGAATAGTCCGTGCTTTTGACGTCTTTTATAGGAACCGCTCACTTAAAACTATATACATGAAAAACTACTTGGCTTAGGGTACTGAAATTTCTATGTGTTATAGGCACAAGTGTTGGTAGTGCAAATCACAAGTTTGAATATTTTTCAACCACCCAATAAAAAGTTATTATACTTTTTCTGAAGTAACGTTTTCTCAGCCCAGGATTAATGTACAGCAGGAAACTTGGTCTAATTTTGAAGCTCTCATTCGTGATTATCGGATACTACTACCACTGTAAACGTACAGTGTGATGACGAATTTATGATGAGTAATTTTAATGGGAGGTTTTGTGCGTTCTGGCTCGTGCGATTAAAAGCGGACGGGCTTGTGAAATCTGGTGCAGTTTTGCCGCGTTAAGTTGCAGTCATCGCGGCTCGCAACGAGCGAACACAGCTTTAAGTTTACTTTCAGCCTTTGATTTTCTCTCCTCGTACAAATTTCATTTTCCATCACCTATTCACGTAAGGGCTTTGGACTTTCAATGGCAGGTTTAAAAATGGTTTGCTTCCTAATTTGGAAATGTCATACCACACACTTTTTTACATGGGATGTTTACATTATTTACATATCTTTACAATATTTAATTCAGTCAGTATTCTTCGTCTGAAGAATCGCTCTGTTCCGATGAATCAGAACTGCTGTCATTCATGTTAATTATGACTGGCTCGAAATAAGGGACATTTTCAGACAGTCCATATTCTCCCAGTAAGGGGCAGATGACCTCGTAGTTCCGCCCCTTAAAACAACAATAACTAACTAACTTTCTCCCAGTAGTGGTCTTCAATTCCTTTATCGTGTTTAATACATTGTTTCCAGAGTTCGGGAGTAACGGTACGCAAGGCTTCTCGGCATAAAACTTTCATTGCTTCCATACTTCTACAATTTTGTAATATGTTAGCCATATTTGTTTTTGCTATTTTTCCTTTAACGTAAGCCCAAATAAGTTCGATTGGATTGAGCTCGCAATGAGCCACTGGTAACCAAACAAGCTAAGCTTTACATCCGGTCGAAGTAGTTTTGTTAGTTGTTCTAGCTTCTTCACTGGAGTTTGAAAATAAGGCCTGGCAAGGACAATCAGCTCTGATTTAGTCAGCTTGTTGTTGTAATTGCCAACTCCAAGTGGTAGCGATATATTCTTTGATGTTATCCAGGTTATAATGTCAGGTTTCAGCCACGACATGTTCGGGTTTTTAGTTGCAGGATCGACCATCGTATGATATGGGGCTTGATCTATAATGACTGCCGACTTTTGAGGCAATAAACTCAGCACTTTCGTGTACCATTCTTCGTAATGAGTCGAGTTCATTTCGTGTGGCAATCACCGCTCCCTTTCTTGCGATAAAACAAAGTTCTTCACCGTCAATAAATTCTTCTTCACTACCTATATGCAAAATTATGATACGTTTCCCAGCTCCAGACGGTCTTGAAACCTCCACGCCATTCATAAATTTCCTGAATGTACCCTTTGTATTGATCATAATTAATTGTCGAAGTTATTTTCCAAAGCATCAACTACGTTTTCTTGCCATCCATATTTCATAGTGTGGTTCTGTCCGCAACAGGTCTCGTCTGTGAAGAAGATCTTGTAGCCCTGTGCTCAAAGTTCTCTCATTCTTCTCAGGAATGCATTTCGGGATGTAGCAACTGTCACGGATTCCATTAGCTCTGGTTTCCTGATCAGTTTTTTGAATCGGAATCTCAAGCTTTTGACTACTTTCAAAAGCGTAGCAATTGACATATCAGGAAAATTTTCCATATTTCTGACAGTTTCACGCGGAGGTTTATTAATTGGGGAATACCTTGTTCATGTAAAAATCGTGTATATTTCTTCTTATTGTGCCCAAAGTAAAATCGAGTTGGATTTTCGGACGACATGACTGGATGACATTTTTTCATCATTCTCCCTTGAAGTGGCTCCTATTCTCTTCACTGATGGCACTGCTAATCCAAGACAATCTGCCACTTTCCGATACACAGGAAACCTCTTGTTCCATAATCCCCCCCCCCCTCATTTCGAAAGAAACAAATGGCACTGAAAACTAGCGCAATTTCACCCTCAGACAATGGTGGTCTCAGAGGCATCTGGAAGTGATGTGCAGTAAACAGAAAGACTGAAAATAGCATGTGGACAGATCACTCCATTGCACAACTGCCCGGGACGAGGGTACCCGGCAACGCTGCACTCGAATTCACCAGGCCGCCCACTTTTAATCGCACGGGCCAGAACGCACAAAACCTCCCATTAATATTACTCTTCATAAATTCGTCATCAAACTGTAAGTTTACAGTGGTCGTAGTTTCCGATAATCACGAATGAGAGCTTCAAAACGAGACCAAGTTTCCTGCTGTACGTTTATACTGGGGCTGAGAAAACGTTACTCCAGAAAAAGTATAAGAACTTTTTATTGGGTATCGAACATGATGTCATCGCAGTACAGTCAGCCGAGGAGAGCAACCGAAGCACTTAACTTCATGTACGCGATCATAGCCATTCGTAAAATCATAACATGCTTTACGTTATACAATTCTTCTAAATATTTAATGATTTTCTTGCTAGCGAGATTTTCATACTTTCTGCATTGTCGGAACTTCTTTTGGAATTCAAAATATTCCTGAAATTTCCTGTGAATAATACACATATCTATATTGTGCCCATGTGGGGTGCACAAGTTTCGAATCCATGATCTTTTAAGTAAAGAAAGGAATAAAATCTTAAAAGATTTCAGTACAGCTTTAAAGCCAGCTAGATAGTTGGTGAGATCATTATTGTGTGACTCAGGACGATATGGCGTTATCTGAGTTACAACTTGCAAACCGTATATGAGGTCACCCAGCCTACGTGTGTAAAGTTGCTTGCGTTTGAAGATGCAATCACTGAGAGAAAGTTTCCATTGAAATGAGAGAGACAGAAGATTCACTTAGTCCTGACTTAGCTATAAAACGGCAACACTGATCGAGGGGCGGAACCAGAAACTGTGGTGAAATTCTGAAATTGGTAAGAAATATGCAAAAATCTTAAAAGATCTCACTGGAAATGTTAATCATCCTGGAAATTAGGATTTTAAGAGTGATAAAATTGTATAATAATTGAATAGTATAGAAACGCAGTGTAAGCACTACGTAATGGGGGATTCACCTAGCCAGGAGCCCAGAGAGAGAGAAAAAAGTATGTACGCCCTCATACTACGGGAGCGCATTTTAATTTTTATGAACTTTCCCACGATCGATTTTCGGAAATTTTAATATTATTAAGACGTTTAAATCGTGAGGAACAAAGAGGTATTTTTTTAATGTACGACGTTTATTTTAGAAAGTAGTTCTGAGAAGGAGCTAAACTAATTTATTTGTAGGGTAATCATGCAGTCATCATCAGACCACGTAGGGGTCGTGCTGCTTCACAGTATATGCAGTCTTCATCAGGCCGTGAGTGGTCATGCTGCTTCACCGAACGTTCACTCTTCATAATCCTCGTTAGAAGGAACTTATTGTCGTGTTGCGAACAGTTATAGTCAGTCTTTGGACTTTGGCAAAGTGTTGTACTTTGGCCAAGAAATATATTCAGCCGACGGAGGCGTTGTAAAGCCTTAGAAACGAACAGTTATAAAATCAGTTCTCGAAGACAATACCGAAATATCTCGACATTGAACGAGACTTTAAGCGAGTAGTGAAACTCTAAATTGATCCATTGCGTTAAATAACCGTATCAGGGTCAAAACGTAGGATAATTGCCTAATCTTCCTGTGCTTAGGAGATTAGTGCACAAGTGACGTTAGATCAGAGGAATCTAAAGTAAAGGCAGTAATTGCCGAGTGAAAATAGGAAAGACTTTGGAAATCGTTCCACGCGTAGAATACGATAGTTAGTCCAGGAATACAGTCTAAACGTGACCAAAGCAAAAACATTGTTAGAGCGCGTTAGTACAATAAACAGAGACTCTAGGACAAATACTTGCCAACCGAACGAGTACAGTATCGTGCAGTTGGTAGTGCCGATAACTTAAGGGACCAGAGTAGGATAAAATTATCCCGTACCAGGAGAAGGAAACCGTAGACGAGACTTGCAATCAACGCGATAGGAGTTAGCTCTAGGGAGTCAACACTAGTATCTACACCCTCGGAGGCGGAAAAGAAAGAAAAAGTGTAAATCAAGTGTGTGAAATTTTTGTATATGTAAATTTTTTCTAAGTGAAACAAATATTTTTCAAGTGTTTTTTTTTTATCGATATTATAGTGTTTTTACCTGCTAGTGACATCATGAGTGTATTCCCTCAAACAGAGGTTATTAGTGTATATAAAATGTAT
Organism: Meconema thalassinum; assembly: GCA_946902985.2. Lineage (NCBI taxonomy): Eukaryota > Metazoa > Arthropoda > Insecta > Orthoptera > Tettigoniidae > Meconema > Meconema thalassinum. The sequence continues at coordinate 172,753,210 of OX336396.1, forward strand.
AAGTTTAAGGAAGAATTAGTGTTTGTAACGTGTGTTGAAATGTGTGCTATGATGGCTTAAGCCCAAATCTGGGCGAAATGCCGATTCATTGGAATCCAGGCGAGCAGCTCTGGAAAAGTCATGTAAGTAACAAAATTTGATTATGTATTGTTCCTTGGAGGAATTCGTGTAACAAAGAATATGGAGAAAGTATTCTTATTCGAAACAGGGATATGTGAAAACAGTGTATAACAGTTGAAATACGGGTTTTTGAACGTTAACTTAATTTTGAATTAACCAGATAAATGTGTTAAATAAATATTCAGTGGAATTGTAATCGTTGGAATACCATTAAATAAAAATGATAATGTAATATTCAATACAAGCAAGAATAGAAAGTAAAACGTAATGAATAAATTAATTGTTATATTAATATTCAGTATTGATGAGTTATGGAAGCCACTAGGTTCCTTGAAATAATAATAATAATAATGATTGTTGAACTATTGAGTTCTAGTGAAAGAAGTGTCAGAATTAAATTATAAAGGCAAATAATGTTTAAATAGACGGAGATCAAATGATTGTGTTGAAATATATAAATATTCTTACTTGAAAGGCATTTCGAAATTGCTGTTGTAATTGACGCTAATGTAGCGTATATATTTAATTTTTCACGCTAAGAATGCTGTGATCTTATGCCAGGAGTAATTAATTGTGGGGAATAGATGAGTGCGGTAGTGAAAAAGTGTGTGTTTGCTAATGCAGATTTTTAAAGGGTGCTCAATTTTATATTGTTATGGTAAGCGCAGGGGACCAAGCAAATGCCGCCCAGAAGTCGCTAAATTAAGGAAGTTTGGTGCTAAATTCCCTCGTTCCTTCATGTAGGTCCTAAGTCTCCCAAAATGGAGTATGTCCAGGGGCCGGCCAAATATAAACACGCATTCAGTTACTTCGAAAGCCCCTTAATTATTGTTGTTGTGTTAATATCCTACCCGCCAATGTTGAATGCTCCACAATTATTGTCTCACCTGAGCCAAATGAGCGAATGTTAAAGAGCCGCATAATTTAAATGTTGAGAGGAACAAAACGAGTGCTTCTCAAGTTTAAGAAAGAGACGTGCTGGTCGCGAGCTGGCCTTGTAATATCTCGTCTGAAGGAGGAGGCAGCCAGACTCTCCCTCCTATCGTAAATCAGCCTTAAGTGCTTTGACAGGTCAGATGAGACACTTTTAAACTATTGGGGTAGGTCGTGATTAACCCATGTGCTTCTGTTGTCTACATAAGTGATAAACATTTGAGATGATCCGGTAGTTGCACCGAGATCCATTGATATCACTATTCTCGCTTAGTAACTTTCAGAACCGTATAATATGATATAATCTTTATGGAGATTATAATAAAAATCCCTATATTTGTTACACAACTTAACTATTGCACCCGAGTATTTGGAAATATTAGGACAACCTGGGGAGTTTGTCCTAACTTGATTTGATCAGTAGTTTCCAAAACTCCAGGGGTACACGAGTTCTTCCTGGACAGTGCAATTTTGTAGAGTTGAATGAAGGGAGATAATTTAACCATCATGTGGACCCAATAAAAATGGTAATTGTTATTATCATTATAAACAGTTAACACAGTAAAAATAATACTCCAATGAGAGAGTAATCAGTGTATTTTATCATGTGATAAGTGTGTAAATGTTAGCACAGAGCCAGATGGAGCTCGTAGTTGCAATTTAAGAAAAGTGCTATATGGAAGTGACAGTTATTTGATTTTTGCCAGGTTCAGTGGAACCTTAATTAATGAGTTTAAGGGTATGTTTTATGATTCCTTGTCCAATTTAGGACAAGTGTGAAATATTCAGTGTAAACATTTGTTTTTTAGTGCCTTATTTTGATTTGTATTAAATAGTTTTTATATTTTTTGATTTTGATGTTTATTTGAGTGTTATCTTTATGCTTTGATCCAAGATACGTGAATCATAGAGTGGGAGAATGTACCATGCGCCGAATGTCCTATTGATCTAGCGGTCTATGATTACGTATCTATTGTTCTCAAGGGTACAATATCGCCCATTATAATCTTATTTTCAGGCGGTTTTCCCTCTCTACGAAGTGACTTAATTTTGATCACTCCACTTTCTTCAAGTTGCCATCTCCTTTCGTATCTTACATACGAACTATTGTTTTCTTACTACGGCCGTCAGTGGAGGACAAGCGGTGCTGGTGTTGTTGTGACTGGACTTCTTGTTTATATATATTTATATTATGTGTTTTACTGTGATAATTCCCTCCCTGCGTGCACTCAGAGTTTTCTGTTGCATTGAGTTGGCTGCCCTGCTAAGACCAGCACGTCAAGCAACGGCAAGAATGAGAGTAGTTGGCTATTGTTATCAGTCTTCGGACACATGGACATGGACATGGACATGCCGACTAGTCCATTACCTTACACTCGCAGTGGTTCTTAACCGGTGATCCTATCAGGTTTTGAAATATCTTTAAAATAAGTGTTAATGAGGAAGGGTTACAACTGATAAGGTGTATTGAGGGGAGGGGGAGGCGGAAGGCCCCGGGTTGGGGGGGGGGGGGGAGGAAGAGGGGTGGTCCGTACATGATTCAATTTCACGCTGAGTGGTCCGCAGATTTCTACGGGTTCAGAACCACTACCTTACAGCGTTCTCGCCACGCTTCCGTGATATCATAGACATGCCTTATTCAGTGTTGAATAGTTATTGTGTTTGTATATAGTTGTGAATATATCAACAGTTCGTTCCATGCATTGATTTATTAAGTGTGTTTTGGTACCGGTATGTGATTCCTTGCCTCGTGAACCTGCACAACCACTGGCCTATTATCTTACATGCTACCAGAGAAATTGCGTCCCCAAAATATTGGACCTCCAGGGCTGGATGCGACGATTGTGTTTAAATACGTGAAGTGAGAATTATATTGTACAAGTGTGGTGAACTTCCTATAAACTGGAATTTACAAACACAAACATCTGGCGCGTCATTCTCCACGCTACGCCGATGATCTCCGACTGCTGCCGAACGGACACGATGCAGTCTTCATATAATAACAGCTAAAGATACATAGACTGGCTTATTGCTCACTCCTATTGCTCATTGTTATATTATCCTACCCTTATTCCTAGTTTATCAGCATGGATGAGGCAAATAGAAAACGATTAATCACTACACGTGCTGTAGCTGAAGTCAGCCTCACGCGCATGGCAAAATGTGTGAATGAACTTCATGAGGTAGATAATCAAGCCATAATAGTGAGATTAAGAGAATTGCCTGTCATACGTGATAAGTTCGAAGGGGCTCAAACACAGTTGGAAGTGTTCGAGGACTTTCAAATGTACGCTGAAGATAGGGATGTGTTTGAAACAATGTATTTTGATCTGGAAACAAAAATAACCAAATTGACAGTTGCTAACAATAGCTGTCTCAGCGCTAGGTCAGGTGACAACAATCTAAATTCCACTTCTAACCATAGTTCAGGCTCCAAAGGAATTACATTACCTACAATTCAAATCCCTTCATTTAATGGTGAAGTAACTCACTACAGGCATTATTACTACACATTCATGAGACTTATTCGGCTCCGTGGCTAAATGGTGAGCGCGCTAGGTTTTGACCCGAAGTGCCCCGGGTTCGATTCCCGGCCGAGCCATCAGGGATTTTAATCTCCTGGGGTTAATTCCCGTGGCTCGGGGACTGGGTGTATGTGACGTCTTCATCATCACTTCATCCTCATTACGACGCGCAGCTCGCCCACGGGCGTCAACTAAAAATACCTACACTCGGCCTCTCCGGAGGCCACACGATCATTTCATTGCATGCGACTTATTGTCAACAATGTGATTCTAGACAAAATACAAAGATTTCATTATTTACTGAGTTCATTGTCAGGCGAGGCTCATGCTCTCATAGCCAACCTCCCAGTCACCAGCTCTAATTTTGAAATAGCCCTTGATACAATTTCTAAACGATATGACAATCCTCGTTTAATTGCTTCTGCTCATATCAGGCAATTGTTAACATTACCGTCTATGAACAAGGCTTCAGCAAGTGATCTGCGGTCACTTCTCAACCAAGCATTGAGCAATTTGAATGCTATAAGGGCGTTGCAATGGGATGTACTGTGCTCTTATATGGATATGAGCTTGGAAATATTCATCTCTACAAAAGTTTTCTAAACTGTCCCATGATAAAATATAGCGACTCTGGAAACTGACCACAGGACCGGTTTGTACACCGACGAGTTAGCCAGTTAACCGAGCTGGCCAATGAGAAAATTAGCAGTCACGTGCGAGACTGGGGAGTAGACTGCGTAGTTTGAGAACAAAGACGGAATTATGATCCGTGGAGATAATCGAGGACTCCCGAAGCGAGCCGATTCCCCGCACTCGCCGGAAGTGTGTCTCGAGTATGGTAGGGGTAGACTCGAGGAATACGCATGTCGCACAGCCAATGAGAAGCGACCTTACTTAGATAATAGCAAGCAATGTAATGAGCATAGCTAATTATCAGCATGATTTTAACACATCGTAATATCATGGAAGATATTAAATAATAAATAAGAACTATTTATTAACAATGCAGCTAATTATTTGTTTAATTAAGGATTATTACTATCATCGATATTAAGCAACCAATCAGGTCCATGTTCTGAAAAGGACGCTTACTTGAGCATTGACGAGGGGGATGAGAGAAGAGAATCGAGGCTCTTAATACTTACAACTTCATGGGAGAAGGACGTCTCAACGAAATACTCAACAATATAATAAGCTGATAGAGAATACGATATTTCTGAAGAAGAATATTTGCAAACGAAGGCACTTAGTTTGTGCAAACATATATAAAGTCGATATACAACGACATTTAAAAGTTTAATGAAATTAATATACATTTTTAACCATGTCGAAATTACTGAAGTTGAGGGAGGAATATTCGAATGAATTTACAGGAGTTATAATGACCGACTAAGATGCTAATGGGAACAGAACTATGACGACAACGAGAGTATTCGATATGACATAACATCAATCTCGTGTGGGAGATTAACATCTCATCTCTCCCATCGATATTATTCTACATCTACAAGTCATTTCACCACCTAAAATGACGAATACATATATCAGAACTTTGGCGAAAGAAGACAGAAGAATTCACGAACGAGGGTGGCTAGGGTTATCCCGGCGCCATCAAGCGAGAAAGGGTATCCCATCTCACACAAGAAGATTCATCAGCAGAAAGGACGGCCACACGAAGATGATGGAGTTCGAATCCCGTATCTGACCGCATGGGGACTTCTGTAGGAGACCGTAGGAGCCCATACGACATCATGCAGTCTCGCGCTATTAGAAACAATCCGTTTCTGAACGATAGCGAAGAAAGCCCACTTCTAGTCATCTATAACGCAACACAAGGTAGTCTAAGGACCAACGATATATCCCATCTAGTAGAGTATTGTAGAAACTGTTAAGGATATCCAACAACTGTTTATTAATGCCATTTTTCTACGTTTAAATAATATTGTTATAGTTTTCGATGTTATATTTTCATAACCACGTCATGCGGATATTTATTCACGACTTTCGTCGATTTTTTGACTTTTTAAAATTTGATTTAAATTTTTGGAATTTTGCGACTTTCGAAATTTAAATGAGGAGATTTTACAGTTTCGTTCAGAATATTTGTATGGTCAAGTTTAAATGTGTTTAGATCACATTTTGTCAGTTTTTGTATTGTAAGATATCGTTTTTTGACAACGATGAAAATAATGGAAATTAGTTCAAAGAATCCCTCACGATGGTATCCTCATCTTGTCGTGATGTGGGGGCTTGAGAGCCCAAATGATCCTGTGAGCTATGCCTCTCATGCCGGACAGGTCAAAGGTGATGGGTCAGACAGAGAGGGATACCCTGGTCCTCCAGGTTGGGGGTTGATCATGGGGCTAACAACCCCATATCGAAAAAAATAGTCTGTTATGAAACTCCAATACAATAATAGCCGGACTGTAGATAATGATAAACGACCTATGCAAGGAAAAGGAAAATGTAAACGGAAAAATGATATGTACATAGTAACCTGGAATGTGAGAACATTGAACAAACCTGGAGCGTTGAAGGGCCTTATGGAAGAGATGGAGAAATATAGTATATGAGTGGCAGCGATCCAAGAGATCAAATGGAGAGGAGATGGTATATTGAGAAGTGATAACCATACAATAATGTATAGTGGAGGCGACAGTGGAAGAATAGGTGGCACAGGTTTCCTCGTGGATAATAGATATAAAACAGCAGTACTGAATTTTAAGCCTGTAAATGAAAGGATATGTACTTTGAGAATGAAGGCACGATTCTTTAATATCACCTTTATATGTGTATATGCCCCCACAGAAGAGGATGAGGATGAGGTGAAAGACACGTTCTACAGTCAGCTTGAACAGGAACTCGAGGGTATAGCAAGGCAAGATGTAAAAATCGTGTTAGGTGATTTCAATGCGAAGGTGGGAAAAGAAGAAGCATTTAGAGAGACGGTAGGAAAGGAAAGTCTGCATGAGGTATCAGATAATAATGGACAGAGACTCATCGACTTTGCCATGGGAAATGAAATGATTGTGAAGAGTACATGGCTTCAGAGAAATAATATAAGGAAAGTAACGTGGTGCTCACCAGATGGAATCACATTCAACCAAATTGACCATGTGGTAATTGATAGAAGACACGCATCTGATATACTCGAAGTTGATAGTTGTCGAGGAGCGGATTGTGACTGACCATTTCATGGTAAGGGTAAAATATAGACAGCATATAGCAGTGTACAGATCTGGAAAGATGAGGAAAGATCCTAGAAGGTATAATGTCTTAAAACTAAAAGTAAAGGAAACTGCCGAACAATATGAAACACATTTACGGAAGAAGTTGGAGACTAAACAATATTGGGATTTAGAGGGAGTAGAAGGAAAATGGAGTATAATGAGGGACGCACTACACGAAGCTGCAGAAGAAGTACTGGGGACAGAAGAAAGGATTAAAAGACAAATCTGGTTCGATGAAGAATGTAAAATAGCTATAATGGAGAGGAATGATGTAAGGGAGAAAATGATAAGTAGACCAACGAGAAAGAATACAGAAGAACATGAAAAGAAAAGGAAAGAGGCAGATAGAATTTGTAGAAGAAAGAAACGGGAATCAGAGAAGAAATGGATTGAAGAGCTAGAAGAAGAATACAATAATCAAGAAGTAAGAAAGTACTATAAACGAATATAGGAAGTGAAGAAGGGCTTTCAACCCCGAGCAGTTTTCTGCAGAGATAAAGAAGGAAATTTCATAGGAGGAGAAGAACAGATTTTAGATCGATGGGCTGAATATTTCAGCGAGCTGCTCAATGCTACTGCAGAGACGGTATTGCTAGAACAGGAGGGTCAAGAGAATAACCAACCATGGTGCAAGGATAACACTGATGCAATGCCAGTACCCGTGTCGACGTTGGAGGAGGTTAGTTTGGCAATTAAAAGCTTGAGGAATAACAAAGCCCCAGGGAGTGATAATATTTCAGCAGAGATGATTAAGTGTGGTGGGGAACATTTGGCAAAGCTGGTACACCAGTTGATTGTGGAGATATGGGAGAAGGAGGTGATGCCAGAACATTGGAACACGGCCATTATTTGCCCAATCCATAAGAAGAATGATAAAGCAACGTTTGAAAATTATCGGGGCATAGCACTGCTTAGTGTGGTCTATAAAATCCTAGCGAAGGTAATGGCTATGAGATTTACACCTCTTGTTGAAGAGAGACTTGGAGAATACCAGTGTGGATTCCGATAGGGTAGATCGACGACGGACCATATCTTCACAATAAGGCAAATAATGGAAAAGTGTTACGAATATAATGTGGATGTGCACCAACTATATGTGGATTTCAAACAGGCTTATGATAGTGTAAAAAGGAAAACTCTGTATCAGACCTTGATGGACATGGGATTCCCACCCAAACTAATCAGATTGGTGCAAATGACTCTTACTGGCACAAAATGTCGAGTTAAAGTTGAAGGAAGACTCTCAAAAGTTTTTGAGGTAAACCAAGGCTTACGACAGGGAGACGTACTGTCCACGCTGCTGTTCAATATAGTACTAGAGAGAGTAATGAGGAAGATAGATATCAGCAATCCAGGAGGCACGCTGTTAAACCGTATGAGCCAAAATCTAGCGTATGCTGATGATGTAGGTATGCTGTCACGAAGACTGAAAGATCTTGAAGAAGGGTTGGGACGGTTAGAAAAAGAATCAGAAGAAGTAGGATTACGAGTGAACTACAACAAAACTCAATATTTATTATTATCTAGGAGAAATACTGTGGAGAAAGATAAATATATAAATTTATTTATAAACCTAAATGGGGTGAATTTTGAGAGGTGTTAAAGTTTCAAGTACGGTATTTGGGAGTACTAGTTACTGAAGATAATAGCACAAGAGAAGAAATAAAAGCAAGAATTGCAGCCGGTAATAGAGCTTATTGGGCACTGATAAAAATCCTCAAGGCGCGTATCCTCAGTAGAAGATCAAAGGTGACAGTGTACCGAAGAGTTATAAGACCAGTGGTAATGTACGGCTCGGAAACATGGGCTATGACTGTGGCAGAAGAGGAGATTTTGAGAAGATGGGAAAGGAAAATACTGAGGAAGATTTATGGAGGAGTGAATGAGGCAGGAAGATGGAGAATACGGGAAAACAAAGAATTGGAGGAATTATATGGGCATCCTGATATAGTTTCGGAAGTTAAGAGTAATAGGCTAAGATAGTTGGGAATTGTGGAGAGAATGGCAGGTGATGGAGTGGTTAAAAAGACCTATAGAGGAAATCCAGGTGGAAGAAGATGCAAAGGAAGACCTAGGAAACGATGGTTGGATGACGTGGAGGACGACTTACGCAAGATGGGAGTAAGAAGATGGAGGAAACGTACAGAAGATCGTCAGGATTGGGCAACGATTGTTGGAGAGGCCAAGGTCCTACATGGACTGTAGCGCCGAGGAGTAGTAGTATGAGTTCAAAAAATGTTATACAGAAGTATATTTTAGAGAATGCGATTCTTAAAGATCTTATGCAGAGATCCATGTAAAGTCACGATCTGATAACTTATTAGACAGATTTGGTTATAAATATTTGGTGACTAATAAACATAAAGTATAAAAGTTTATGAAAAAAGATTAAAGAAATAATTTGTAAAAGAATGTAATGTGAAGTTAGTAAATACGAATTACAGCGTATTTTTTGAAGTAATAAGATTTTGAAGAAAGAATTTAAAGGAAATATCACAGCTAATCGGAAGCTTTAAGGAAATGTGAGTGATAAAAAAAATGTCATTAGAAGACTAGTATTTTATTGTATTACCTGTTAAATTAATTCATCGATAGAACCAGTATTTTTATTAGGCCTACTTATTTTTATTAAGGATGTTGAAACTACGAAAAGAATTTGCTAACAAGAAGTTAGTTCAGAATAATATGTTTTTGGAAGAAAATGCGAAGCATCTCGAAGAGAGAGATTTATTTATTCCCGTAGCAGACGGAGGTATTTGTTGTGTGACAATGAGCATTGTGAAGCCATTGGTCAATAAGGAATGTCTGTAGTGACAGACTTGCGCATATTTTGAGGTTGAAATAGGATGTTAGAAGCAGTATTGTTGATGTTTATTAATATTTGAAGTTATTGCAATAGTCTCATAGAGTTGAAACTCCTTGAAAGCATTAGGACAGCGGATCCTAGATGAAGTTGAATCTGAAAGGAATTATAGGATCAACGGATCTTTGTTGAAACTGAGAGTAAACTGAGCTATATTTAAATGGTTCTTAATCAGATATTGAATTTACGGTAATTATTCTACGAAATGGAAGATCATATTTTTATTAAGTATTTTTCTTTTGATGACAGACCAGTTGTAGGAGGTCTGTGAACTATGTCTCTACTTAATTGTATGGATTATAGAATCCCGAATTGTAACAGTTTCACGAATAAGACATAGTATGGTGAATGATAATTTTCTTAAGTCCGTTGAAATGTAGTGAAGAAATAGGAAGGAAATTTATGTCTAGATTGTCTGAGAAGAAGGCAGTTGGCCCGTTGTGCATATTCTATTTTTAAATTGAGTAGTTGCTGAATTACAGCGTTAATAGTTGTGTTGTATATAAATAATATTTAGAATTTAAAGAAGGGTTCATAGTTATATTTACGCGTATTAAAATGTTTAATTTATAGTTTAAATATGAGTAGATATTTTTATCGCTTCTATGAGAAGGATTTAAGTGATAGGAGACGGGAGATAAATTGTATAGAGTAACGAATAGTTTTTGTAATGACGGAGATCTACGTCAGGGGTAGATTCATTTCATTTGGGGATTTTTTTTAACTTTATAACATTTTATCTTGTTATAAAACTCCCGTTCTAGGGCACGGCAGTTGTATGCTGCGATTTATTTCATTCTTTTATTTGAGCTTATGAAAGCGTTTAGAAATAATTTAATCGTTTCTAGAAGAAACAAACATGTATTGAATGTAACAGTAGTAATGACATTTCGTCATACGATTTAATTGAACGTTATAAATGCACATAATCAATGCTAGTGTTAGGAAACGTGTATTTGTTAATGTCAATAAATATGACAGGCACGTTTTTACGATTCCCTGATCTTTTATAGAAATTTGGCATTGTCTTTGTAGTTAAATGGTAGTGGAATATGCTGTAGGGTGGAAGTTCCCGAGAGACCTAATCCGCATCCTTACGCCCGAGATTTTCATAGATTCTCGCCTTTCCTGAGTAGATAGAGAATCCTACTGTTCTGTAGTTTATAGAACATTCAGTTTGATAAAACCCTGTTCCTTATTCTGAGTGTTTTCGCCAAGTAGTACTGTGTTGTTTTTAGCCGAGACTTCAAGATGCTACAATCCATTATTTTTTTCCATCCTGGGATTTTGGTGGATCATCCGGATATAAGGGTACAGTACCATTAGAAGAATTACTTGTGTCACAATTAATACTGGAAAAAGGTCGACATATCAATACGCAGGGAATATGAATCAACACTTAACTCCAATACATTTCCAACCTTGCATGACTTGTGTGAATTTCTGGAAACTAAGTGCAAAACAATTGAGATTATAAATTCTAACCTACCTAAGCCTAGTTTAACAAACATTAAATCTCCTGTTCCCCACAAGCACAAACATGGCGCACAAGTCCAGCAATCATATGTTGCAACAAATTCACAATGTGTGTATTGTAGTCAGACGCATGCACTTCATAAGTGTAGGAGTTTCGCACAAGTTCCAGTTCATGTGAGAAGGGAATTTGTAAAGAGCAAAAATTTGTGTTATAATTGCCTCAAGTCAGATCAGAAGGTTAATGACTGGAGATCGGGCAGCTGCCGCATTTGCAACAAGTGGCACCATATACTAGTACATATGGATGCACCACAACAATTACATCAAGGTGGTCACTCTTATAATCCTCTTAGGAATGGTAGCTCAGAACAGCAAGGGAAACCCGAAGGAAGGTCAAGAACAATAAGTTACTGCACATTCAAGATGGAGCCAACCAGGCACATTCTCTCGTCTACAGCTTGTATCAAGGTTAGGGATAGTACAGGAAGATGGCAGATATGTTGGGCGCTGCTTGACCCTGATTCTCAATCCTGTTTTATTTCTGAATCCTGTGCTCAGAGATTGAATCTTCCTAGGAAAAACAGGAGAGTTCCAATTCAAAGAATAGGAGACACCACTTCAGAGACGAGTCGATTGCTTGGTACCTACTAAGGTCACTGACGACCTACCAGGGCACGTTATTGATCCTACTGAATGGAATCTTCCCAATAATCTTCTTCTAGCAGATCCGTCATTTCATCAACCTACTAAGATCGACATTTTGTTAGGGGCTGAATTTTGTGCAAACATTTACCGATCTGGTAAGGTGACCAGGGACTCCAATCACCCTGTCCTGCATGAAACCGAATTTGGATGGATTCTATCGGGGAGGTAGGAAACAGGGACTCACCCGTCCACTATGCCGCGGCGGCAGGTAGCATCATTCTTTGTGAAGACCGACGTTGATATTCAGAATCAACTTCAGAAGTTTTGGAAAATAGAATAAGTAAGCCGGGATCCGCTAACTAAACAAGAACAATGTGAGGCACACTTTGTACAGCACACCACAAGAGATCATTCTGAAAGATTTGTGGTTCGCTTACCATTCCATGAAGATCCGGACAAATTAGGTGTTTCATTTACGATGGTATCCAAGCGATTTCAGCTACTTGAATGAAGACTGATCTGAAGCAAGACTACGTGAAATTTATGGACGAGTATGAAGCATTAGGGCATATGGAGCCAGCCTACGCGGCTATGACTTCTACATACTACATGCCTCATCATGCCATTCTTAAGGAATCCTATTCGACAACAAGGACAAGAGTTGTTTCAAATTGCCCTGCTAGTTCCAGCAATGGTGTATCTTTGAACAGCTTACTATTGGTTGGGCCTACTATACAGCGAGATCTCTGCTCCATAATTCTCATATTTCGAACATTCCAAGAATATCAATAAAAAGTGTGGCCTACGGGATGGCAAGTGCTCCCTTCTTGGCTACGCGATGTCAACAGCAGCTTTCTTCAGAAGACGCCCAGGTCCACCCCAAGGCAGCTGAATTTATTGCGAATGACTTTTACGTAGATAATTGCATGTCTGGATGCCAAAACATTGAAGATGCACTTGAAACGCAACGTCATTTGATAAGAACTACTCCAAAGGGCGGGATTTCCACTACGCAAATGGTGCAGTAATCATCCCGGTCTACCTGAGAGTATTCCGGCGGAGCTCAGCGAGACCCAACTTCCTCTACATCTTGACAATGATGACAACGTTAAGACTCTGGGGCTATTATGGCATCCTGCTGCAGATAACTTCCAGATAGTTAACAACATCCACTTGGTATCACCTACACATGAATTCACGAAGATAACTGTGCTGTCAGTCATCTCTGCCATTTTTGATCCATTGGGTTTCATCAGCCCTATAGTCATCCTTGGTAAAATGTTTCTACAGCAGCTCTGGCAGCAACAGATGGCTTGGGACGAACCACTGTCACAGATTTGGCAATCATTGTACCGTCAGCTTCCTCTCATAGACAACATCCGCATTGCCAGGAGAATTCTTGTTGATAATACTGTAGTCAACATCCAGTAACATGGCTTCTGTGACACTTCAGGGAAAGCATATGGAACTTGCATATACCTGCGATCCACAAACCAGAATGGAATTACCACAATGAAGCTCTTATGTTCTAAATCAAGAGTAGCACCTTTGAAGAGACTGGCACTTCTTCAATTGGAACTCTGCGGAGCTTTATTGCTGGCACAATTGCTTAAGAAGGTAACCCGAGCTTTGAGATTAGACATTTGCCGAACATATCGCTGGACTGATTCTACCGTAGTATTAGCATGGTTAAATGCACCCTCTGCAAGATGGAAAACCTTTGTGGGGAATAGGGTGGCTGAAATACAAGAGAACACTACAAGTGCTGAGTGGAGACACGTACCATCACCCGATAACCCTGCGAATATGATTTCTAGAGGAGTCTATCCCAATTATCTCGTAGGAAATCAGCTATGGTGGGAAGGACCAACATGGCTACGAGAAGGCGCCACATCATGGCCTACTCTAGCTGATGCTGTTACACAGCAAGACACTCCGGAAGAGAAATGTAAGACGAGCTGCCATATTGCAACAAGAATAAAGGATGACATTACTACAAGGTTTTCAAGACTGACAAAATTGCAGCATGTAACAGGATACTGTAATCGCTTTACAACAAACTGCAGACGAGCACGTGAAGAAAGAATAAATGGTGACCTCTCCCTGCAAGAATTACAACAAGCGTTGCACCAATTCATCAAATTGTCTCAACTTAGTGCATACGAAAGGGAGATACAACAATTGGAACAAGGGCAGCGTCTTAATCACAATTGCAAATTCCTTTCTTTGAGTCCCATCCTAGATGGCATGCGTCTTCTGCGGGTATGAGGTAGATTGGAACACTCTGATCTTACCTACGATGAAAAACACCAGTTGATACTTCCTCCAGGTCATCACCTAACAAGATTAATCGGGGAGCACGAGCATCGTCGCATTTACATGCTGGTTGCCAACTTGTACTTTTATCGTTAAGGCAACGATATTGGATAGGAAATGGTAAATCAACTGTCAGAAACATTTTGCATCGCTGCCTAGTATGTCATAAGTTGAAAGCTCAACCTGCACATCAATTAATGGGGCAACTGCCACTCCCCGAGTTGAGGCTGTCAGGCCATTTTTTAACTGTGGCGTGGACCGCTTTATTTCAAATCCGGCTCCCGTAGATCAAAACTGAAGGAGAAGTGCTATATTGCCATATTTGTTTGTTTAGCTACTAGGGTGGTGCATTTAGAAGTGGTGAGCAATGTATCTACCCAAGCATTTTTGGCCGCTTTGAAACGATTTGGGTCACGCCGAGGACGATGTAAGACAATCTACAGCGACAACGGGTCCAATTTTGTGGGTGCTCAACGAGAACTTCGGGAACTGCAAGCTCTTATGAAGTCTGAACAGCTGAAGACTGAGGTAAGGGACTTCACAAATACCCAGGGCATCGGATGGATCTTCATCCCTCATCGCGCACCCCATTTTGGTGGATTATGGGAGGCTGGTGTAAAATCATTCAAGCACCACCTACGACGAACTATGGGAACTATGTGCCTCACGTATGAAGAGCTGACCACCCTAACCTGACAAATCGAAGCATGTCTCAATTCCAGGCCTCTGATTCCTCTCTCGTTTGACCCTGCTGATCCCCAAATTCTTACTCCTGGCCACTATTTAATCGGAACTTCCATTACAAGTATTCCCCAGCCAGATCTAGGTACCACTAAGCTTAGTCCGTTATCTATATGGGAAATCTTGCAGGAGCGACTTCAGCTGTTCTGGCGCAGATGGTCACACGACTACCTCCATCATCTGCAACAGCGAACCAAATGGACCAGCTCCTGCCCAAATATGTAACCAGGTTCACTGGTCATTGTACGTGAGGATAAACTGACGCCCTTATCCTGGAAGGTGGCAGTCGTCGAAGACGTTCATCCTCGTGCTGATGGTCTGGTTCGTGTCGTAACCATCCTCTCCTCACTCCACATCGCGTTTTCAAGAGACCAATCACCAGCCCTGCTAAGACCAGCACGTCAAGCAGTGGCAAGAATGAGAGTAGTTGGCTATTGTTAACAGTCTCCGGACACATGAACATGGACATGCCGGCTAGTCCATTACCTTACAGCGTTCTCGCCACGCTTCCGTGGCGTCATAGACATGCCTTATTCAGTGTTGAATAGTTATTGTGTTTGTATATAGTTGTGAATATATGTACAGTTCGTTCCATGCATTGATTTATTAAGTGTGTTTCGGTACCGGTATGTGATTCCTTGCCTCGTGAACCTGCACCACCACTGGCCTATTAACTTGCATTCTACCAGAGAAATTGCGTCCCCAACAGGTGTGACGTCAGCTCACACCGCTGTACATGCTCGCAGCTAAGACGAGTGTAGCATGTGACGTCAGCGCGCTTTGTACGGCTGTCACAGAGGACGAGGATTTAGTTTGAGGCATGCGGGATATAGGTGTTCTGTGATGTAGGTAGGGTTGCCAGATTTCAAGAAAGGAAAAACGGAACACACGTCCCAAAACATTGTTTATTTTTAATCAAGGTTTTTAAATGTTGTAATAAATAATACGCATATGTATTAAATAAGCATTACATAATCAAATACACAAAATTAAAACTAGATATTGCTGACACATCATAGGCCTATGACACCAGCAACTTACAAATGCTTTTCATTTGAACGACCCTTTGCAAGGATTTTTCATTTGTAAGTATCTTCTGACAATTTTCGTCATAATTGTAATATGTGAACAATTCTTGTTTTATGAAACTAATTGAGCTTCTGTTCCTATCATCTCTCCATTTCATATTCATGACAGAAGAAACTCTCTTCGTGAAAGCATTGATGGGAAAAATTCTGAGTATTAACTTCACAAGGACTAAGCTATTCCTTAGTTTTGTTGCCCCTAATAAATCTATAACATGTACCGATCTATCTGACACAGACATACAAATCATTTTCTCTTACAAACTTGCGTCTGTATCACAAGAAAACAAGCTATATAGATATTACAATGAATTTGAAGCGGGATATTTGAAAATTGGTGCGACATTGAACATATCAAATTAACCGTAAAACAGAATATTTGGCGTTCCGTTAAAGATTAAAACGGAACGCGGAACAACACAAAAAAACGGAATTGCCCCGGGTAAAACGGAACGTCTGGCAACCCTACCCCCACAGGAGTAGCGAAATGTGCACTACCTCCCTTCTATATGAAGCGCACGTGCGCTAAAAGCTCAAGCAGCCTTCCATCTCCCTATAAAGCAGTGGTTCTGAACCCGTGGAAGTCTGCGGACCACTCAGCGTGAAATTGAATCATGTACGGACCACCCCTCCTTCCTCCCCAATACACCTTATCAGTTGTAACCCTTCCTCAATAACACTTATTTTAAAGATACTGTATTTCAATTCAAAACCTGATACTCATCGCCGCGAATACATTCGGACAATTGTCGTTCAACACACATCGTTTTCTAAATCCCCATTTATTGGCCACTTCTTTTATACTTGCTGGTGGACCCTTCTCTCCCGCGGACCACTGCCGAGGCACTCGCGGACCACCTGTGGTTCGCGGACCACCGGTTAAGAACCACTGCTATAAAGGCTTCCAAAAAGATGGTATATTGGCTTTCACGGCCCATGAATTAAAACTCAGCAAGACACGGCAGGAACCTAGAAAAATTGCTGAGTTTTAATGTGTATATTATATTCCTAATTATAGCTTCAGATAACTTTGTACTGTACTGTACAATATGTTAGAAAACATTTCTATAATTTGGACTAGACCCCGCCCCCATTAGTCCGAATTAGTGAGAGTTTACTGTTATTTGTGCATAAGTGTAATTTATAAACATCGTACCGTAGGATGATTGAGTAGGATCTGAAGGTGATCGCTTGACGTTCGAAACATGTCATCCAATTTATGTAACCCCCACCCCCCTCATTTTTGTACATAAAAGCGTGTTATCTTGTGACAAATATCTTATGAAATGCGTTTCATGCACAAAATTTGTGTTGACCGACAGAAAAGCTTTATTTAATACATTTTAGGAAAATGCAAGAAGCTAGTGTTTAATACAGGGTCATTATCTTTGTGCGCCCCGGTAATCGCGGCAAACTTTGGCGTCATTTGGCTGGCCAGGTGCGGAGCGAGCGGACCTCGCAATACCCCGCTCCGCTGACTCATATCGTTAGTTCACACGTGTTTTTTTTTCATTCATATGGACGTGTATCTGCAAGGTTTAGACGTTAGTGTTGCACGTTTAGTGAGTATTGTGATTACTGTGATTGTTGGTCATGCCTAGACACCAATATCACATTGCGCGAACGTGTGTATATCCTTATTCGTACATGAAAAGCAGAAAGTCTTGTTCTGAAACAAGACGGAAATTTCGAATCAAGTTTCCAGGAAGACATGTACCTAATGCCACTACAATTAGGAGGCTCGCTAAACCATTCAAGAAAACAGGTTCCGTAAGTAATAATAAAAAAGGTTTACAGACAACGTTGTGGTTGGGTAGTTTATTGGATGAGGAATAACCCACCCACCAAGGGAAGATGATTAAGAAAAGGAAGTAGATTTTGGATTGAAGAAAAAGGATAGAAAAATAGGAGGAGAGTCCCACAAAATTAATAAGTTTAACTTTAAACACACTTAGAAGCGGTTGCAACTGCAAATTAACTCTCTGATAGCTAAAGTAGGTGCGAGCTTGGTCGAAGCTGACGGGAACCGCAGCTAAGACTTGGGCAGTTTGCCAGAGAAAGGCTTTAGTGTATTTCCTCCCAAGCACGAATAAGACTACTATAGGGAAGGGTGATAGTCTGGCAAGACAAATAGTAAAAGCTTTATTGAGTATGAACGAGGGCATAAACCTAGGAAGAGCTAGGAAAGCCAGGATCTTGCCTAACTGTAGTATCAGAGAAATGATGAATCCAAAACCAAATATTTAATTTATTAAACAATGGAAAGAAGTTTGAGGAAATTAACAAGCATGTAATATAATTTTGACAAACATAGTTCATTTGAACTTTTTAACAAATGGGGTCGCAGACCTCTCAACATTAAACGTTTGCTCCAGGCAATTGACAATTTACAAGGTTTCAAACCTTACATGTTTCTAAAATCTTTATAAGATTTAAACAAATAAACAATGAAGCAATTAAAGTTGGAACGTTACTTGGAGTACAAAGAGTGTACCTTAAGAAATTCTTGAGAGAATGTTCTAGAGAAAGTGACAACTTCGAAAATAACAATAATAAAAACATGAAAAATAAGATAGAAGTTCCTACAACTTCTTATATTTATACAGAATTAATGTTGGTTATTATGCAAATAAGGGCAGGTCACTTACTGTGAAACCTGAAGAGAGTTAAAAGGAAGGTTCTAGACTTCCCAAGTTTGAGTAGGAATCACTAGCCAAATGGGACAGTTTCCATTTCGTGAAACCTGAACATGACTCGCTCAAGAGTTTAAAGAATTGTTTTCCCTGATTATAGGAAAGGAACAATGTGAATTTGAAACTTGTATCACACAAGCAATTATGCAGAATTTAATTAATGTTAAACTAGCAAAGTTGTAAGGGCACTTCGTGAGTGACACCTTATAGGAAAGTTACAATTTTATTAATATTGGTGGTTAGTAGAAGGTTGAGGAAAGATCATTGGGATATAGGATCAATGTTCATGGCCGTATTTAATGTAAACGGACGATCGCGACGCGGTAGAAACGTGGAGCAAGCACTGGTTATCACTGTAGTCTGTAAAGATTGATGCAAAGTTCACTGTAGAAACTCGAAAGTTCATGAGAAAGAAAGTTTTTACAATGCTGAAAAGAACTGGTTGCACTAGGTAGGCGAGAGTCTATTGCTGGAGAAAATGGTGGATTACAGTTAAATGCGCCATAGAACATCCCAACGGTGGACGAAAGTTAGCTATTGCAGTAATTGATAAAGAAAACTCCTTATTTTGAATATTATTTTCACATGTGAGTGAAAAATACCTGATGGCAAGACTCGCAGATAGAGTACAAGATCTGGAAGGTTCCAGGACGATCTTAGTAGAAAATGGGGCCAATGTAAATCCAGCGGAGGAACTTGCTTTGTAAATTATAAACAGCGGGTATTAGATAATATCCCACGTAGTGAGAAGATTTCTCATTTGGCAAGCATAAGAAATGCTGCTTTTCACTCAGATTAGCTTGATTAAACAAAAGCTCAACATGGAAGATCCCGCGGAGGATGATTTTACCCCAAAATAAGTAATTTCACACTGTCTATAAAAGTATCATTAAAAGCACGTGGAAGTTAAAACCATGAAGATGAGTTTAAAACTTTTAAAATGGTACTTATCTTGATTTCATGTTGAAGGCGAAGTTTCCCTGGATGACAACTACCTTGCCAACATGGCGTAGAAGAGTGTGAGCCTCTTGGTTTGAGGAGACTAGCTCGAGAGGAGCTTTAACTGACCGGGTCAACTGCCGACTGAGAAGTGAGACCTGCTCAACGGAGCACGGAGGGTCCAAGGAAGGGGAAAGGAGTGGGGGGTAGGAGACAAAAAGAGAACATATAAGCATTGCCAATGTTACAACAAAAAATGATCTTCTCTTGCTGAGCTGGTCTTAAAAGAGTTGATAACAGATGATACTAGCGCAGCATGGTGAGTAAAGAAGTAGACGTAGTCCTCTTGCTCAAGGAGAAAATAGCTGGCGATGGTAACAGGATCTGGTGGCCAAATGGATAAGTAAGTCCTCTAGCACCAGGAAGAATTGAGGAGCTTCTGAGAATCGCTGCAAGATGACGCTAGGTGGGTCACAGAGAATATATATCTGGAACAGACTCATAAAAGATATAAGCGACCTGAACCCCTAAGAGAAAACAGAAGATCACTGTTGGTGTTTGACAAAGAGGAAGGAAAGAACATGCAAAAGCATTGAAAATTATAATCTCAGGTACCGTGTATTCCAAGAATACACCAGTGGTCTTACAGATCAAAAATTAGATGAGATTCTTGTCCAATCTTTCATCAGAAAAAGCCAGGTGTGTGTTACAAGAAAGAGAGGACACTTTCAGCATCGGCTATCAGCACTGTAAGTACACATTATTGAAAATGTTTGGTAAAAGTGCGTGCCTACCACCGACTGAATAGTGTACGCGCGCCCGCGATCAGCGCCAGTCAACGCCGGCTTATCTTGCCGTGTTTACCGGTGCACACAAAGATAATGATCCTGTAGGTAATTAATTAAAATGCTCCGCTAATCAATACAAATTATATTCCAATATTAGAACATGTTTCTCAAGATAAAACTAACGTTTGGACATTTTCATTCATTCCAATCTATTGCAAGTGGGTCTGCTTGACGCATGAGAGCATAGCATTGGTTTTCAATTAGAGCCTATTATGTGAGATCCTGTTAACGACCAGGAGAAAGGACAGACCAATGAGTGGGATAACACTTGGAGGTGGACAGCTGAAGAAGGTGGGAAGTCTCAAGTACTTGGGAAGTATAGTGGAGGAAAATGGGAGAAATAACAAAGAGATTACGTAACGTGGCACACAGGAAGAAGCATTTCTGAGAAGCATTAGGAGGATAGTGTGGAATAAAGATGTCCCACAAAAAAGCAAGGAAGTGTTATACAGAAGCTACTATATCCCGATACTGCCCTATGCATCAGAAACGTGGATAATGAAGAAAAGAGATATAAGCATAATACAGGCAAGTGAAATGAAGTTCCTGCGAATTAGGATCGGAGTAACAAGAAGAAACAGGGTGAGGAATGAAAAGGTCAGGGAAATAGTGAAAGAGGAGCCCTTGCAAGGTAGGATTGAGACATCAAGACTGAGGTGGTATGGACACTTAAAGAGAATGGAAGAGAAGAAGATTCCCAAGAGGATACATGAGATGCAGATGAAATGACCAAGGGGAAAACCAAGAGATAGATCGCTGAAAGGAGTGGAGGAAATTGTCAAGAAGAGAGGCGAGGACTGGACCAGAGTGACAGCGGAGAGGTGGTGGGAAGAAAGGACTAAGTGGCGAGGCTTATGTTCCAAACAGACCCAGCCTGGGGCTGGAAACTGTACAAGATGATCATGATGATGATGAATTAAAGCCCTGCGTGGTTGCGGATATCCGTGGTTAAACCCGCAGATATCCGCAAAATTTTTCGCCAGGCGGATATACTCGTAGTTTGCATGGCTGTGCGGATATCGGATAAACTGCGGATAATGTTTGGAGTAAATTTGCGGATATTTTTAGATAACAATCCGAACTTGTTCAATCTTATTACTACTGTAGGACCCGGATGTTATGACATATCATATTCTTCCGTTATGTTTTTTTTAATGACTAGTGTAAGATGACAATTTAAGCTAACTTAATCTCATTCAAATTATGAACTGAAAAGGGTTGCAATTCCGGCTGTGTAACATTCATTTTAAACAAAGCCCATGGCATACATAACCTAAGGGAACGACTTTTTCCTGAAATATCTAAATGTGTTGCTTTAATACTTCATACATTCACTCACTCCGTTGGCTTCTCTGGGACGTGCCGCTCTCACTATCTGCCTCCATTTCCTCCTATCCAGCGCAGTATTCTCCCATCCAGTAATACCCATCTGTCTGCAGTCAGAGGTCACCTCATCTTGCTATCTACTCCTAGGTCTTCCAGGGGGTCTCGAGCCTTCGATCTTGTTCTCGTACACCTGGCGAACTATTCTGGCAATGTCCATTCTGATGACATGCCCTGCCCATTGTAGCCGTTTCGCTTTAATGACTTTCACTACCCTGGGTTGATTGGCAAACTTGTACAGCTCATGATTTGATCTGAGAACCCATCTTTGTGTTTCCTGGTCAAAAATGTGGCCGAATTTTTTTCTTTATACCTTGTTTTCGAAGACTGTAAGTTGATGTTTCTCCCTTTTGGTCACAATCCATGTTTCGGCTCCGTATAGCAGTACTGGCCTGATGATCGTGTTGTATAGTTTTAGGTAGATTTCTTTAGAAAGCTAACTATTGCAATGGGTCCCATGTTTCGACTTCCGGAAAATTTCGACATATCTTCGCGTTTCACATCCCCCAGACCCCAAAACCACCATCAGTTCAAAAGTTTATATATAATTTATGTATATATGTATCTATCTAAGTTATCTATCTATATATATATATATCAGTTTCTTGTGGACACGATAACAGCCGTAATTTTGCACCAATCACTTTGAATTTTTTACATAATATGTATCCCTATAAAATCTCGGTCGAGTTCGTTAATGGGCAAAATCGGTCAAAGGAGGTAAAATGGGTTTTTTTTTTCGAAAAAGTGAAATATCGCTATAACTCTCTTAATACATGAAATATCGAATCCCTTCAAAGTTCATAATATGTGTCGGATAAGCGCCAAAAAATTATGTCAAATAAATTTTTTGATAGCACCAACCATTGACCAAAGGGGTGGGAAAAAGTGGGTTTTTCGGGAAACATTAATCATATCTCTGTTAATAGGCACAATATCAAAACCGCACAAAATGGACAATATTCCTCCAATAATTACCTAAAACTTTTGTCTGAAAGAATTTTTGATATGACCCACCATTACGCCACGGGGTGAACAAAATGATTTAAATTATAAGAAAATGCCAAGTGCCAAGAGAGGTTGCCATGACAACTTTACTTTTAATTGATAAGGGATGACCATCAGCAGTTGCTATGACAACGCCACTGCACGAGATCACATTAAGTTTTCATATGTCAGTGGGAAGCGACTTCGGTATCGGAACTGGTAGCATGCTGAACTTCTATGCCCAAGGTCGCGGGTTCAAACCCGGCTGAAGTCGTCGGATTTACTAAGAGCGCTAAAAAACCTGAGTTTGCTTTCCTTCGGAGGGGAAGTTCCAACGTTCGTTGCGAGTTGCTGATTGAGGTGGCATCTAGTAGCCAAGTTCACAGCTAGGTGTCGTTGACGGCAGTATTTTAGGTAGATTTCATTAGAAAGCTAACTATTGCAATGGGTACCATGTTTCGATTTCCGGAAAATTTCGACATATCTTCGCGTTTCACATCCCCCAGACCCCAAAACCACCGTCAGTTCAAAAGTTTATATATAATTTATGTAATATATGTATATATATGTATATCAGTTTCTCGTGGACACGATAACTGCCGTAATTTTGCACCAATCACTTTGAATTTTTTACC
Source organism: Meconema thalassinum (assembly GCA_946902985.2). Lineage (NCBI taxonomy): Eukaryota > Metazoa > Arthropoda > Insecta > Orthoptera > Tettigoniidae > Meconema > Meconema thalassinum. The sequence continues at coordinate 172,776,629 of OX336396.1, forward strand.
GAATATGTATACCCATAAAATCTCGGACGAGTTCGTTACTGGGCTAAATCAGTCGAAGGGGATGAAAATGGGGGACTTTTTTTTTTCGAAAAAATGAAATATTGCTATAACTCTCTTAATATGTGAAATATCGAATCCGTTCAAAGTTCATACTATGTGTCGGATAAAGCTCAGAAATTTATGTTTGAAACGTTTTTTTGATAGCACCAACCATTGACCAAAGGGGTGGGAAAAAGTGGTTTTTTTTTCGGGAAACATTAATCATATCTCTGTTAATAGGCACAATATCAAAACCGTACAAAATGGACAATATTCCCCTAATAATTACCTAAAACGTTTGTCTGAAAGAATTTTTGATATGAGCCACCATTGCGCCAAGGGATGAGAAAAATGATTTCGGAATTATAAGAAAATGCCAAGAGCTATCAGTGGTTGACATGGCAACACTACTAAATTGATGAGGGATGAGCCATCAGACGTTGCCATGACAACGCACTTGCGCGAGATCAGATTCAGATTTCCATCTGACTAAGTGTGAAGCGGCTTCGGTGACGTAACTGGTAGCATGCTGAACTTCTATGCCCAAGGTCGCGGGTTCAAAGCCGGCCAAAGTCGTCGGATTTTCTAAGAGCGCTAAAAATCCCTCAGTAAGCTTTCCTTTGGAGGGGAAGTTCCAACGTTCGTTGCGAGTTGCTGATTGAGGTGGCATCTAGTAGCCAAGTTCACAGCTGGGTGGCGTTGACGTTAGTATCTGGTAGCAACATTAGGAACTACTGCTTGAAATTTAGCGTCTGCATTCCTTACCTGAATTACAGACTAATACCGCCATCACAATTCACACCGTTTATCAGACAGATTCTACACTCACCCAAAGTACACGGGGTTATATGACCGCGTTGTCGCAGCCCCTAAACTGAGGAACCAACCAACATCTCTGCGGGAGATATAATTTTGCGTGTAGAAGTAACAGACCGTTACATAGTTACACATCAGTGTCGAAACCATGCATAAGGACAGTGTGACCACAAGTATAACAAGTAGTTCCGTGAAGAACTGTACAGCCTATTTTCATATATCCTGCTCATGTTAATTGCCTCTATCAACATACAAAATTTCAGTTTAATTGCTGTATCAGATTCGTAGATATTGAGAACCGTCTAAATATTTCAGATGGTCGCCAGGTTGGATTTTTATTTTTGTACTATTATATTAAGATTATTGTGTAAGTGTGGTATTCAAACTTCAATCGCATGATTAGAACACAAGAAGTAAAAGCGAGATTTTAAAATTACGCACAGCAGCCATCTTGTGATTATGCAAACAATTGAAATAAATTAGATGCCAGTGGATCAACATTTGTGTAAGCATTTAAAACGTGCAACGTTTCATGGCACTCGGATAGTTAATTCGCGAGAAACGTCCATTTAAATATTTATACTTCGCGTCGCCGCCATATTGGATTCGTGCTCACCAGGTTACTGAAAGTTCTATAGGTGAACATATGTTCATAGTCTCTATGAACATAAAAATTTCAGTTTGGTTGCTGTAAAAGATTCATATATATTGAGAACCGTCTAAATATTACGGAAGCTTGCCATTTAGGATTGTTATATGTATAGGCCATAGAGTTATGTACCATTCAAGGTCACTTATTGCCTAGGTTCATTATTCAAACTTTCACTTCGATCGCATGATTACGACACAAGAAATAAAAACTTAATTTTAAAATTTCGCACAGCCGCCATTTTGAGGTTATGTAAACAATTGAATTAAATTAGATGGCAGTACATTACAATCTGCAAAATCATTTACTGTACCACATTTCACTGCGCTCAGAGAGTTAACTCACGAGAAAAGTCTTTTAAAATATTTCAAATTCGCTTGGTCGCCATGTTCGTTTTGTACTTTACAGGTTTATGAATTATACATAGGTAAACTTGTATCAGTACCCTTTATCACCGTACAAAATTGCAGGGTGATATCTGTAATAGTTTCGGGGATATAGAATGTCAGTGAAATATTTCGCACAGCCGCCATTTTGAGGTTATGTAAGCAATTGAACTAAATTAGACTCCAGTGCATTGCAATGTGTATAAATATTTGCTGTACCAAGTTGCATTACGTTTGGATAGTTAAATCGCGAGAAAAGTCTATTTAAAAGTCTCCACTTCGCTTGGCCGCCATGTTGGTTATGTAGTAACCAGGTTTTTGAAAGTTTCATAGGTGAACTTCTAGTAGTACCCTTTATCACCGTACACAATTTCAGGGCGATATCCGTTATAGTTTCGGAGATACTGAATGCTAGTGAAATATTTCGCACAGCTGCCATGTTGGATTGGTGAGACGTAACAAAATTCGATGGGCACGGTCGACGTCGCCGGGAATAGTGCTATGAACTTACCGAGTTTCACTGAAATGACTCCAGCCGTTTAGATTTTATTAGGGGGGGGACACACACACACCTCACACACACACACACACACACACACACACGCGCGCGCGCGCGGACAAAAGGTGATTTCATAAGCCTATTTTTTCAAAATTGAAAATAGGCTAAAAATGGACTCCAAATGACAAGAAGGTTACCGTCCCCGTAAGACAAAATGTTTAAAATATGTTTAAAATGAAGAAAAACAAAGTTAATTAATCTCCAATTATAAAATACTTTCACGCGATAAATGAGGTCTGATCCTTCTACGAAAACCTGCATATTCTGCCTATTTTCGCCTATCTCCAAGTTTGTCCGGTGAAATCTACCTCCGCCTTCCGGCGTGCCGAGAGGACTTTTAGTTTTGTTTTCCTGGTCAGAAGTTTGGAGGAAAGTAATTTCTGCAGGGCAAAGTAATCTTGGTTTGCTTTATCTAATTAAAAATGTTATTGTAATGCCAGTAGATTCGGATAACAAACGTGCGGATGCGGGGCGGATGCGGGGCGGATGCGGATGACAGTTGAGCGGATGCGGGACGGATGCGGATAACGTTTCGTTTATACGCGCAAGGCTCTATCTATAATATAGGGAACCATTCACATAACAGCACAGAATGATTAGGTCCTTATGAAGTATAGCCTATTAACATTTTATGAAGCATTCCAAACGAGTACAACGAGAATGGGCCGTCAATGAAGACGTCATTATGCAAAACAGCACAAGTTCACCGAACACAGCTTTAAGAAAATAGTTTTTTTTTTTTTTTTTTTTTGTTATTTCATTATTACATGTACACAGACTTGTGATTTTTTAATGGACCAACTTTACTTGTCAACGCTGGCGGTCACATTCTGAACTATAGCGCCAGGATCATACGATTTACTTGACGTAAACCGTAACAGCTCAAATAATGTAAAACATAAAACTCAGCAATTTTTCTAGGTTTATGGCATGTCTTGCGTGGGGTTTCGCCTAGGAACACCAAGATAGGCTCATCAGTGGGCTCTTAGTGTCCGTTCCCGGACCCCCACAGTAGTAGCGATCTATGCACTAGATCGCTTCTTATGAAGTGCGCCTGCGCTTCTTTACTGCGATAGCTAAAAGCCCCTATATTTAGATGTACAATGAGCAAATTGAAATGCTCTCGAAGTAGCTTAAGTAAGCACGAATTGTTTGAAGTTGCATGATCTTGTGTGTATTTATAGTTTCTTTCATGTTTATGCCTTTTGTTGGGTACTCCTGACACAAATAAATAAATAAATAAATACCTTCCTATACAAGCTTTCAAAAAGATTGGCGTTCACGGCCAAGAAATTAAACTCAAACCCCGCACAAGACACGGCAATAAACCTAGAACAATTGCTGAGTTTAATTACTTGGCCGTGAAAGCCGATTTACCATATTTTTGGGTAGCATGCTGTGCTTCTATGCCCAAGATCGCGGGGTCAAACCCGGCCAAAGTCGTCGGATGTTTTAAGAGCGTTAAAAATCGTCGAGTTAAAAGTCCCTCAGTATGCCTTCCTTCGGATGGCCCAAGTCATACATTTTTGACATGTAAAAGAACCTTCCACTACTACAATTGTGTGAAGCTTAAATTTGCATGTTAAATTTGATTAACGCTCTATAAGTGCCAACGTTCGTCGTCAGGTGACGGTAGCGGTGGCATCTAGTAGCCAAGTTTGCAGCTAGGTATTGTCGATGGTAGTAGGCCTATTTGGTAGCAAAAGTAGGAACTACTTGAAATTCCTCGTCTGCAGTCCTTACCTGAATCACAGATAACACACACTAATACAGTCCCTACAATTAACACCGGTTATCAGACAGATTCTACACACATCCAAAGTATCCGGGGCTACATGACCGCGTTGTCGCAGCCCCTAAACTGAGGAACCAACCGAAAGCCAATATAGCCTACAATCCTTTTGGAAAGGAAAACACATTGAGTTAGCGTTGCCATGGTAACGTTTGACTTTTCCTTCTTCAGTATCGCAGACCGGGAATAGTTTCCTGGGAATATTTCCGCAACCGTTGGCTTTAAAGGGTTAATTATACACATGAATGAAAACTTGAATAAAATCCGTTCAGTACTTCCTGAGATTGGCGATAACAAACAGACAGAGAAAATGGAACTTTTCTTTATCCTATGTAAACATGTAACCAGGATATCTGGATTTTCAGATGAGGATTGGGAAGGAGGCCACCACGGCCTTATTTTAAGAATCATCCCGGCATTCACCTGGAGTAGAAGTGGTAAACCACTGAAATCCACTTCCAGGATAGCTGGTACAAAACTATTCCGTCTGTACGACCTTCAAGGATACTTTTTTTCTGCCAAAGGTATTTCAGATAGTGTGGGCTACTCAATGAATAAAGACATGTTGATAAGTTAATTAATGTATTAGCTAATGATCAGTCAATACAGCGTAATATTGATAACTCAGGATCACATCTTCAATCTTGTATCAGTACAGTGCGTATCTGAAAACAGACAAAAGAAAATCATACAGTATACAGGGTGGGACCGCCGGGAACATACTGTATTATTCCCTAGGTCAGGACGCGGAAAATGTATTGTTATAGCCCGAGCCCTTATAGGGCATAACTACCCCTTTCTCATGCCTAAACCACAGAAGGAAGCAACAGCAACAACACTAGCCTGGCAAGCCACCACATACATGTGAAGCGACATTACATCATAAGGCACCACGTTCTATTTTTTTTTAATAGCTGTCAACACAATCTGGGCTAGCATTACATGCATAACGCTAACAAAGGTAGCAGCACAAGGGGGATTCCGCTGACACAGAACAATAAACAGATAAAAAGAGAATACACAGGAGGCTCTAGGACGGTCGCTCCCGGAGATGCTGCCCGGCGACGGCCCGGAGCTTCGCCCATACACCCCTCATGGAACATCTACGCCACTACACGTCAAGACTACATCACACATCAACTGGTAAGTTGTGCTTACATTAATCCTATACCTACCCTCGCCAACCCTACATAACGCTGTACCATCTCATCACACAACAGTTACACGTTGAACGTAAAACATCAGACAAACCCTCTATCTCTGTCTTCATTATTCGCGCACAGCTGTCATCCAGCCTTGTGCAACACTTACCTTCACACTCCACGCTTTCCGGAAGGTCATGAACGCCGCTCCGGCATTTGGTCTGCCAGCTCCTCATCCGCGCTTGCCCGACCCTCTATTCCTACCTCCCTGTTTACGCCCCTACCGTTGCATCCCCTTACGCCTCTCGGAATACCAACCCTAATACAAACCAAGCGAGTTATCAGCCATTCAGGAGAGACGCACGTTCGGGACGCAACTGTATAATGAAAGTTGCTTGGTTTAGTGCCATTTTTTAAACATGTCTAGTAGGCGAATCGTTGGTCCTATGACTTTGAGATTGCACCATGCTGTGCAGCATTAAAAGAAACGAAGAGATAATGTCTGGGGTAGATCTGCATACGGCGATAACCAAACATGTTCAAATCAAAATCAAAATATCTACTTCAGTATTGAGAAATTCAAAAATCTGCTTGCCACAAATTGAAAATAAAGAAACAAAGAATAGATTTAAATAACCAAACTTTAATTTTATTACTTGCCACGGTGGGTGAGTGGTTAACGTGTCGGTCTACCAACCCCAAGCTTGCAGGTTCGCTCCTGGCCATGGTAAGTGATTTTTGAAAGGCGACAAAAGTCACGACACGCATGTCATACGTTCTTGGCATGCTAAAGAACCCATTTGAATTCAGTAGGCCGTGTTCAGAATGGCAAAATTAATCTCAGGATTTTCCGCCAACACAAAAGTTCCTCCTTTCTCTACTAGAAAGCGCTATAGAGTCAAGGAGCTTAGATATCTAACCTCCTTGACTTTCATAGCGCTCCAGGGAGCAACAAAATTCGACATGCAAGATGCCCTCTGGGTATCAAATAACAAAGCTTGCACCCGGCTTCCAAGGCCATACGATATTATTATTATTGTTAATTGCATTTAAATCTGTAGAACGAGTTCGATTTTTAAAATACGAGCGGTTTAGCATGTTCCTTTTTCCTTCAAAGCATCATTTAAGCCAGAAGTAATTTTCAAAATTTTATTTTTAAATATGATAGAGCGTTTCAAAATGCGTATTTTGACAATTTGCCGGGTCTTCTAGCTTTTTAACTTTTGGCACAATTATTGTCAAAATAGCTCAACTTGACGTAATTTAATGTTTAGCCTATTTTCAATTTTGAAAAAAAAAAAAAATAGGCTTATGAGATCACCTTTTGTTCGTGTGTGTGTGTGTGTGAGGTGTGTGTGCATGTCCCCCCTAATTACATCTAAACCGCAGGAGCGATTTCAATGAAACTCGGTAAGGTCAAAGCACTATCCCGATCGACCCCGACCGTGCCCTTCAAATTTTGTTACGTCTCACCAATCCAACATGGCGGCTGTGCGAAATATTTCACCAGCATTCAATATCTCCGAAACTATTCCCGATATCACCCTGGATTTTTTTACGGTGATAAAGGGAACTACTAGAAGTTTACCTATGTGACTTTTGAAAAACTGGTAACTACAAAACCAACATGGCAGCCACGCGAATTTGCGACTTTTAAATAGACGTTTCTCGCGATTTAACCAACCAAACGCAATAAAACTTGGTACAGTATATGTATATACACATTGTAATGCACCGACATCTAACTTGGTTCAATTGTTTACATAACCACAAGATGGCGGATATGCGAAATATTTCACCGGCATTCGATATCTTTGAAACTATTAGCAGTATCACCCTGAAATGTTGTACGGAGATAAAGGGCACTACTGGAAGTTCATCTATAAGACTTTCAAAGACGGGTTAACTACAAAACGAACATGGCGGCCAAGCGAATTTGAAAATTTTAAATAGACCTTTCTCGCGATTTAATGTTCCAAACGCAATGAAATCTGGTACAGGAAATGTTTATACACATTGTAATGCACTGGTATCTAATTTATTTCAATTGTTTACATAACCTCAAGATGGCGGCTTTGCGAATTTTAAAATTAAGTTTTTATTTCTTCTGTCGTAATCATGCGATCGAAGTGAAAGTTTGAATAATGAACCTACGCAATAATTTTCCTTTAATGGTACATGACTCTATGGCCTATACATTTAACAATCCAACATGGCGACCATCCGAAATATTTAGACGGATCTGAATATCTACGAATCTATTATAGCAATCAAACTGAATTTTTTATGTTCATAGGGGCTATAGGACTTTAAATAACCTGGTGATCACAAATCCAACATGGCGGCGACGCGAAGTATAAATATTCACATGGACGTTTCTCACAATTTAACCATCCGAGTGCAGTGAAACTTGGTACAGTAAATCCTTATTCGAATGTTAATCCACTGGCATCTAATTTATTTCAATTGTTTCCATAATCACAAAATGGCAGCTGTGCGAAATTTTAAAATCTCCTTGTTACTTCTTGTGTCCTAATCATGTGATTGAAGTGTGAATGCTACACGTACACAATAGTCTTCATGTAACAGTACATAACTCGAGGACCTACATATGTAAAATCCAACATGGCAACCATCCGAAATATTTAGTCGGTTCTCAATATCTACGAATCTATTACAGCAATCAAACTGAAATTTTGTATGTAGACATAAGTAGGATATATGAAAATAGGCTGTATAGTTCTTCACGGAACTACTTGTATGTATATATAGAGAGAGATATACTGCACCGCTCGGTGTTGACCGTGTTTTATTGCACACATTTAGGTTTTACTCGCTAACCGTTGGAGATACACGAAAAGTGATACGAACCTTTCAGATAGAAAATTAAATGTTAACGTTCGTGTATGCCATCAAAAGTTTGCTATTTCTTAGCGTTCTCTTTTTATTAGAGTGGAAATATGAAATTTTGAAACCAACGGATGTAGTGACGTCACAAATGTGGGTTTTACTCGCTAACCGTTGGAGATACACGAAAAGTGATAAGAACCTTTCGGATAGGAAATTGAATTTTAAAGCTCGCATGTGCCATCAAAAGTTTGCTATTTCTTAGCGTTCTCTTTTTATTTGATATGGAAATATGACATTTTGAAACCAAAGGGTATAGTGACGTCACCAAAATTGTCGCCATTTTTTAATAGTGCAAAATATCGAAATCAAAAGTATCCTATACGTAAACCTGGTAAATCAGCTACATCCATGCAGTGGTTCTTGCGTTATTGAGTAACACACACACACACAAACTGAAAGACAGACACACACCATCTCAATTTTAGCCTATTTTCATTTATGAGAAAAATAGGCTTATGAGATCACCTTTTGTCCGTGTGTCTGTGTGTGCGTGTGTGATGGTGTGTGTCCTCCCCCTAATAACTTCTAAATGGCTTGAGCGATTTTAAACTCGGTAAGTTAATAGCACTATTCCGGACGACCCCGACCGTGCCCTTCAAATTTTGTTACGCCTCACCAATCCAACATGGTGGCTGTGCGAAATATTTCACCAGCATTCAATATCTCCGAAACTATTACCGATATCACCCTGGAATATTTACGATGATAAAGGAAACTACTAGAAGTTCACCTATGTAACTTTTGTAAACCTGGTAAATACAAAACCAACATAGCGGCCAAGCGAAGTTGCGACTTTTAAATAGACGTTTCTCGCGATTTAACCAACCAAACGCAATAAAACTTGGTACAGTATATGTTTATACACATTGTAATGCACCGACATCTAACTTCGATCAATTGGTTACATAACTTCAAGATGGCGGCTGTGCGAAATATTTCTCCGGCATTCTATATCTCTGAAACTAATAGCGGTATCACCCTGAAATTTTGTACGGAGTTAAAGGGCACTACTGAAAGTTCACCTATAAGACTTGCAAAAACCGGTTAACTACAAAACAAATATGGCGGCCAAGCAAATTTGAAAATTTTAAATAGACCTTTCTCGCGATTTAATGATCCAAACGCAATGAAACTTGATACACGAAATGTATATACACATTGAAATGCACTGGTATCTAATTTAGTTCAATTGTTTACATAACCGCAATATGGCGGCTGTGTGAATTTTAAAATTAAGTTTTTATTTCTTGTGTCGTAATCATGCGATCGAAGCGAAAGCTTGAATAATGAACCTACGCAATAATTTTCCATTAATGGTAGATGACTCGATGGCCTATACATATAAAAATCTAACATGGCGACCATCCGAAATATTTAAATGGATCTCAATATCTACGAATCTATTACAGCAATAAAACTGAATTTTTTAATGTTCATAGGGGCTATGGACATAAGTTCACCTATAGGACTTTCAATGACCTGGTGATCACAAATCCAACATGGCGGCGACGCGAATTATAAATATTCACATGGTCGTTTCACGCAATTTAACCATCCGAGTGCAGTCACACTGGGTACAGTAAATCCTTATAGAAATGTTAATCCACTGCTATCTAATTTTTTCAATTGTTTCCATAACCACAAGATGGCAGCTGTGCGAAATTTTAAAATCTCTTTTTTTACTTCCTGTATCCTAATTATGCGATTGAAGTTTGAATACTACACGAATCATGTTCCCCGCCAAGTACAGAACCTAGGACTATGTGTTCCAATGAGTTTGGTTTCTAAATTATATTATTATTATTATTTCTCCTCATTGGGAACTTAGCCTGTTGTAGCCTGTTGACATACCATTGAAGAAAGTGCCTCGCCAAGCCATAAAGTTAAAAGACAAATCTTGTAATCTCTCGTTTCCTTACAAGTATTAGCCATCTAAAAACAAGATATCTCAGTCAGATAATCTAAAACAAGCTGTCTCCGTTTAAGGACATGGAAACCGCCAGTTAACAGCTCTCCTTCCAAAGAAAACCTTGAGAGCTATCTACGACGGAGTTCTAAATGATTCCAGAAGGAATTTCTAGTCAACCTTCAACATTTTACGCACCATTATTTTCCCACTTAGAGAGACAACTCCCTCCTAAAAGAAGTAAGCTTCTGATTGGCTAGTCCTTCAGAGAAACTCATAACCCCTACCAGGGATTATCTAGTATTTAACTTGACACACAAGAGCAGCACTTCCTCTTCTTCTTTTGTAACTTTGAGTGATGTAACTCTATTTAACAGGACTGCCAAGCAGTCAGGCTACATGCCTTGTACATAAATTATTAACAACTGTTAATGTATTACTTGTCGGTCGACTGATAATAAATAACATTCATTTGGGAATCTTCGTGTTCAGTTGATTCAAGAAATACCAGTCTCGAGGAGAACCTGAGTGGACCATGTCATAATTGTTGTCCCGCCTGGAAGCAGAGTAAAGGGATCTACATATTTAATTGAAGACCCATCCGGGACTACAAACTTAATTGTGGATCCGTCCGGGATAACCTATTTAATTGGGGGCCCGCGCCGTGATTGATACATGATCGCCACCAGATCTACGTGCTGATTGGACCAGGTATACTTACAACGCTCAACGAAGCCAAGACTTCAAGTGGCGCCTTTCGTTACCTATCCAAGAAAGCCAGTATCATCCCGAAAATACTGAAGTCATCTTGATCATCTGAACCAAGCCAACTGGAAAGAAGTGGTACTGACAACCTTACTGGAGGCCTTTCGTCCATAACTAACCAGCCAGCTTTAAGGGAGGAAGCTAGCCGACAACGCTGAAAAATAAGCCCCTTTCGACAGTGACCAACCGCCATCGCCGTCCGAGTATACTGACAACTCTGTTAAGGGGCCTTTCGATCGCTCGAACGACACTGAAGAACCCAACCGACTACGGAACGAGAGTAGGTGAGCCGGCAACGCTGAAACAAGTGCCTTCTGACCGCCATCTATCGCCATCCGTAGCTGCTGTACGTGCGCACCGACAACTCCGAAGAGGGGCCTTCCGATAGCACGACATCGCAGAAGGAAGCCAACCGACTACGCAGACCGGAATGCAGTCCATGCTGATCATCATTTCCTGGCTGTGAGTACATTCATAGTACCCTGTTTTTGTGTACCTTACATATTACTTGTTTATAGCATGGTTCATTACTCAAGGTAAAATTTTAGGGAAGAGCATTAATAATAACTTGTTTTGCCTTTCAAAAGAAAATGCGTGCGCGTTAAAACTAGAACAAGTGTCGCATGCCAGTATTCTTTTGAATTAATCCATAATTTATAAGCAGTAATATTAAAAGTAAAAATATTAATAATAAATAAATAAATCAAGTATTATTCTCCTATATCGTGGAAACCTAAACGGGGCAATTTCACGTATTATTCTTAGTTAATAATAATAATAATAATAATAATAATAATAATAATAATAATGATAATAATAATAATAATTTTCTTTAACCAACTAATAATAAATAAATAATAATCTTTAATTATTTTAATTAAACCAATCAATTAATTATCGAAGTTTTGTTCAACGACATAAGTCGAAATTGAAAAGAGAAGCGAGTAGTATTTTAGATCGACATCGAGCAAGTAATTAATTTTAAGAAACTCTAAACTAAATTTCATTTAATTAATTTGTTTAAGCTTTCAATTATTTTATTTTACATACTCGACTAAAGCACAATATACTTAGGCTATATACTTAATAGTAAATAAACAAAAAACTTCCCAAAACAGTTTCCATCAACTCGACCACTAAGCCACTCAACGCGAAATACATTCATAAATTTTAACCCCGCTCCAACAAAAATACATTAAGCTAATCCTTCACCTAAAATCAAACCCACAAATCTTTTCTTATACAAATTACAATTAAGCTTCAAACACCCAACCTTGTAATTCTCACTAAGTAACATGGACATAGACCTAATAGAAACCATAAAATTTTACCAAAATCGATTGGAAAGTTGCATAGGAAACCCAAAGGAAATGTTCTATTGTATTAAAAAGTTGTATAACTTACCAATCTACACGAAACATTTGCAACAAACACTTGTAGCAAGGACGGTTAACGCCTTTCAACATTATCAGGGAGACGTTGAATCCGCAGCAAGGTTATTGTTAGCCAAATGGAGAATTATAGTAGCCGCAGAAATGTCAGACGATGAGGAAGATGATGGGGAAAGAAATAGAAGGAGAGGATAGGAAGTTAATAAAACAATATTATTCACTCTCTTAAAGTACAGTCAAATATTCTGAGGAAACAACAATTCGAATCTGCGTGTAAAATGTGCATTCAAACAGGAGTTAGAACATGTATTTGATTATCACACTAGGTACCTGTCACTTGAAACCTCTTTCGAGCACGATGCAGAGAATTATCAGGTCTTGTATCCTGCAGAAACAAATTTAAAACCAGAATTTAGTAAACCAGTGTTAGTTGAACCTTTGGAAAATATTTCAATACAACCATTAGAAATACATTCTATTTCGGAGTGCGAGATTCAGGAATATCTCCGCACACAACATATGAATGACATAGAGAGAAGTGTCATATCAGAAATATGCTCTGAATTCGCGGATGTGTTTTACTATCCAGGGTGTGACTTAACATTCACAAATGCAGTAAAGCACTTCATTCGAACTATCGATGAGAACCCGGTATACCAGAAAAATTACCGATATCCTCCCGCGCTAAAGAAAGTACTGAGCGAAGAAGTAGAAAAACTTCTTAAGCAAGGGATAATTACCCATAGTGAATCTCCATATAGTAATCCAGTATGGATAGTGCCAAAGAAGCTAGATGCTTCAGGACAAAAGAAATGGAGATTGGTCATAGACTTTAGGCAGCTAAATAAAAAGACCATTGAAGACAAATATCCTCTTCCTAGGATTGAAGAGATTCTAGATAACCTAGGACACAGTTCCTATTTCTCGACTCTAGACCTCGCACAAGGATTTCATCAAATTGAGATGGATCCTAGATCTATAGAAAAGACAGCATTTACTATAGATAATCGTCATCTACAGTATTGTAGAATGCCGTTTGGTCTTAAAAATGCTCCTGCCACTTTTCAGCGTGTAATGGACAACGTCCTACGCCCTATTCTTTACAAGTTGTGTTTGTGTATATTGATGACATCATCATATACAGCAAATCCCTAGAGGAACATACACATCACCTTACCCTTGTAATGCAGAAATTACGAGAGGTGAACCTGAAGATACAGCTTGATAAAACTGAATTTCTTCACAAGGAAGTAGCTTTCCTAGGGCATGTTGTCTCACAAGAAGGTGTAAAGCCAAACCCTGAAAAAATTAAAGTAGTTATAAAACTACCCCATTCCCAAAACCACGAGAGAAATCAAACAATTTCTTGGTCTTGCGGGTTTTTACAGGAAGTTCCTAAAAGATTTCGCCAAAATTGCATATCCAATAACCCGCTGCTTGAAGAAAGGAACCAAAATATATGCAGAAAATCCTGAGAACTAATCTGCATTTGAAACCCTAAAAACCCTGTTAATAAATGCGCCAGTATTAGCTTACCCAGATTTTGAGGAACCATTCGTGTTAACCACGGATAGCTCAGACTTCGCATTAGGCAGTGTTCTCACACATAAAGGACATCCTATTCCCTACTATTCCAAAACTTTAAATCCAGCCGAAAGAAATTATTCATCAATAGAAAGAGAACTACTAGCCATAGTAGAGAGTAGCAAACATTTTAAGCCTTATTTATGGGGAAGACACTTCACTGTAGAGTGTGATCATCGTCCGCTCCAATGGCTATTCTCTCTTAAAGATCCCAGTTCAAGACTCTATCGCTGGAAAATAAAGTTAGGAGAGTTTGATTTTGACATAAAATATGTCAAAGGAAAAACCAATTATGTCGCGGATGCACTTTCACGAATACAAGTGAATATAAATGAGGAAACAGTTTCTAATGTAGCCATCTCCAGGGATAACACACACCAACATGAGGATGACACAAACCAGCATGGAGATGATACATACCAGCATGAAATGGATAATGAAACTGTACATTCCAATCAGGAAGACCCAATTTTCACTTTAAAAATATCAGAAAGAAATTTGAACCAGAACCGTAACCAGATCATAGTAAAATACGGAGAATTTCCAAAGATTCTAGAAAAGAAATTATTTAAGAAATTTACCAGCCACTTCATGATTGTAACGCAGAAAAATCTCTATGACGATTTAAAGAGACACCTTCTTAAAGTCATAAATACCTCAAATAGGTACGCCACCTACTTTGATGACGTAACACTTGAGATCCCGTTTATCAGAGTATGCCAGAGATTATTTACTTCAGAATTGATAATTATCAGGACATCCAAATTTTTAGAGGACATAGAATGTTCGGAAACTCAAAAACAGCTGATATTGCAATACCATTCAATAAATCACAATGGTATTATTGAAACATATGAGCACCTTCGAACTAAGTACTATTGGCCACATTTAAAAGAACAGATCAGAAACCTAATTAATCAATGCAATTTGTGTCTAAGAAATAAGTATGAGAGACACCCTAATGAGGTACCAAATCAAGGACCTATTGTAGCAGACCACCCATTTGCCCAGATTCACATTGACACTTTTCATTTTGAACGGAATCGCATTTTAACGATATTGGACGTATTTTCTAAATACGGACAAGCATACGTATTAGCTAATGGTACAGCTATGGCAGTTTTGAACCAATTACAAATTTATTTTTCGCACCATGGGTATCCCAAAAGAATCACTCATAATCAAGGAGGAGAATTTGTAAATAGCTTAATTACAGAGTACTGTAAAGCTATGAACATTGAGTATCATGCCACCACACCTCTGAACTCAACCTCAAATTCACCCGTGGAAAGATTGAATTCCACCCTCCTCGAAAAATTAAGAATTTCGAGCGATAATGATAAATTTACCCCGTTGCCACAGCTTATAATCACTGCAATCACAAATTACAATTCCTCAATTCACACAGCAACCTTGCAACCACCATTTAATGTCCTATATGGCCCATACTACAAAGCATTGGACCACATTTTCTCCCCATCACCAAAAATTAATGAATACATACAAAGACAGGCAAACCAAATTAAAGTTTTAAATGAAAGAAAGCCCGATCCAAGGGATTCCACCTTTGAACACCCTTATAAAATAGGTGAGGTAGTTTATGTTCTGGATCCCCTAACCAGAAATAGGAAATCAAAAAATTTATATAATGGAGGCACAATAACCAAAATCGAGGAAAACCGAGTTTATTGTAAGATGAAAAACGGTAAAACCCATGTCCGAAACTTCCGTGATATAAAGCATAAGAGGAAAATTCTTCCCATTACAGATTCCTACCAGGGTATGCCATCATCCACATCATCTACGCCGATCCTATGGGACCTGTTGTAATAATTAGCAACTATCACAAATTTATGTTTCATTTCAACCTTACTACCTTAAAAGAGGCATATAAGAATATTGATGACACTGTCTCTAGTTTAGTATTAAAAAGTAATAATACTTTTCCCTATTTAACAAATGAATTAATTGAGGTAACTAAAGAAACTAAAAAGGATTTAAATAAATTAATACCAAACATTTCTAATAGAACTAGGAGAGGTTTAATAAACGGTTTAGGGAAAAGTAATTAAATTCATCTCTGGTAATTTGGACCAAGATGATTTGGATAATTTACAAAGTCAATTAGACACTTAAAAAAAGCCGTAATAATGAGATAAAACATATAAATAAATTGGTATCTTTTGCAAATTCAATTGCTCAAAAATTTTACGATGAAATGAATCATGTTACCAGCAATATGAGGGTACTTCAGGGTATTCTCCAGACAGATGATTTCAAGATCAACCTACTGGAAGACCTTCAATATGTTTTAATGTGCATCAATAAATATAACAAAATAGTGCAAGTGCTTCAAGAAACGATTTCTCTCTCATTTAATGAGATGACAAATGTGAAATTATTCTCCAGAAAAGACTTAACACATTTGGTAAAACATTTGCTATCTATTTACCCTGTCAAAAGTATGATTCACGCAGATCAATACCATCAATTTGAAAATTTAAAATTGTCAAAAACCCAGGTAATTATAATGGACGAGGAAATGATTGTAATCCTTTCCATGCCAGTCACGGATGGAAACCAATATCAATTGTATGATGTCACCCCTGTACCAACCATTGAAAATGCAATCCTTATCCCGACTGAAAAATATTATTTACAGGGACCCACATTAAAATGGTCCAGTACACCTTGCGAGAAAAACACGCAATCATATGTATGTATGTACTATAATATCAGAATTACCAATTGTAATCTAACAAATCCTGCCGGATGTGAATATTCATCTATGAGAAATGATATAAGAATATTCCAAGCTATAAATAAGGAACACATTCTTTTCTTTAGCAGAACACCTGAGATAATTTTACAAACATGCAAGGAGACTCAAAGGTCTCTGAAACTCTCAGGTCCACAAATAGTGTTTTCAAATGAATCTTGCCCAATGTCTAGTGTAGGCATAACGCTGCAACAAAAACCTACTAATAATGTCCACAACTTCCCAATCCTGAATATCCATGACACATCCATAATAAAAAGTGAAATAAACTTCCTTAATCCCCATCTTGATCTAACCAAATTGAAATTAGACTTGAAGCCAATTCCTACAACTTATATCACTAAAAGGCAGTTTACATCCCTTAATATAATATTTGTATTAATTATAATATGTATCACTTTGTTTAAATGCAGACAAAAACTATGTCATTTATGTAAATCTGTGAAACTTAGACGTAAGACTACACGAATCATGTTCCCCGCCAAGTACAGAACCTAGGACTATGTGTTCCAATGAGTTTGGTTTCTAAATTATATTATTATTATTATTATTTCTCCTCATTGGGAACTTAGCCTGTTGTAGCCTGTTGACATACCATTTAAGAAAGTGCCTCGCCAAGCCATAAAGTTAAAATACAAATCTTGTAATCTCTCGTTTCCTTACAAGTATTAGCCGTCTAAAAACAAGATATCTCAGTCAGATAATCTAAAACAAGCTGTCTCCATTTAAGGACATGGAAACCGCCAGTAAACAGCTCTCTTTCCAAAGAAAACCGTGAGAGCTATCTACGACGGAGTTCTAAATGATTCCAGAAGGAATTTCTAGTCAACCTTCAACATTTTACGCACCATTATTTTTCCCACTTAGGGAGACAACTCCCTCCTTAAAGAAGTAAGCTTCTGATTGGCTAGTCCTTCTCATAACCCTCACCAGGGATTATCTAGTATTTAACTTGGCACACAAGAGCAGCACTTCCTCTTCTTCACTTGTAACTCTATTTAACAGGACTGCCAAGCAGTCAGGCTACATGCCTTGTACATAAATTATTAACAACTGTGAATGTATTACTTGTCGGTCGACTGATAATAAATAACATTCATTTGGGAATCTTCGTGTTCAGTTGATTCAAGAAATACCAGTCTCGAGGAGAACCTGAGTGGACCATGTCATAATTGTTGTTCCGCCTGGAAGCTGAGTAAAGGGATCTACATATTTAATTGAAGACCCATCCGGGACTACAAACTTAATTGTGGATCCGTCCGAGATAACGTATTTAATTCACGTACACAATAATCTTCATGTAACAGTACATAACTCTAAGACCTACATATATAAAAATCCAACATGGCGACCATTCGATATATTTAGTCGGTTCTCAATATCTACGAATCTATTACAGCAGTCAAACTGAAATTTTGTATGTTGATAGAGGAAATTAACTAAAGTAGGATGTATGAAAATAGGCTGTATAGTTCTTCATGGAACTACTTGTTAAATATGATAGAGCGTTTCAAAATACGTAATTTGACCATTTTCCGGGTCTTCTAGCTTTTCAACTTTTGGCACAATTATTGTCAAAATAGCTCAACATGACGTAATTTAATTTTTAAATATGATAGAGCATTTCAAAATACGTATTTTGACAATCTTCCGGGTCTTCTTGTTTTTCAACTTCTGGCACAATTATTGTCAAAATATCTTAACTTTACGTTTTTGCTAAACTGTACCCTGAGTACCCTTAGTGTCATTTCAAAAGTGTTTCAAAAATTACACAAGTCGTTCCGCGACGAACTTAACAGCCTACTTTACTTAAAATTATAGACCATATACGAGGGCTATTTTTTTTTTCAAGTTCCGATGGACTGTATAAAAATAACGGATTGACATACCAAACTTATTTTACTACTAAATGTTTGCTTGTTTTATTCTTATGTCCCAACATAATCACCAAAACGATTGATACACTTGTCGTATCGTTACACCAGCTTTCCAATGCCCTCGGGAAAATATTCTGCCGCCACTAAGGTGGATACGTCTGGAGAGTCTCCTGAAGTTTTTCCTTTTTGGGCTGGCGTTGCCGCACAACTATACCTTCACTTCTCGAAAAATGTGAGAATAATTCACGACCGTACTGTGCCAACGTTACGATAGACTTTTTCAAAGAATTCAAGTGTGAGTGTTGGACCATCCGCCGTTTAGTCCAAACCAGCACTGAATGATTCTCATCTTTTTCGAAAATTGAAGGTATAGTTGGGCGGCGACGCCTCGTCAAAGAGGAAAAACTTCAAGAGACTGTCCAGACGTACCCACCTCAGTGGCGGCAGAATATTTTGCCGAGGGCATTGGAAAGCTGGTGTAACGATACGACAAATGTTTCAATCGTTTTGGCTATTATGTTGAGACATACGAATGAAAAAGCAACCATTTAGTAGTGAGATCGGTTTGGTATGTCAATCTGTTATTTTTATACAGTCCATCGGAACTTGAAATAAAAACAGCCCTCATATCAACAGTTGGCAAACCTGGTGACTCTGAATATATTCTTAGTTCCCTCTTGGTACACAATGCACATGCAAAATTTGGTTGAGATCCAATAGATAGTATGCACGTTACATGCATTTAAACATTGAATGTATCAGCATGCGTGAAATCAGGTTGGCGACACTGCCATATATGGGATGCTCAAACTTCAATTGAAATATTATGATCTATATATGTACCAATTTTGACGGAAATTAATTTATTAGTATGGAAATTACATGTGATTAAACATTAATCCCATCAGCACGTGTAGAATCATGTTGGCAGCACTGTCGTATATCGGTTATCGAAAATTAATTTATATTTGCAGGTACTAAATGTATGCTAAGTTTAGAACTGTTGGACTGCATACTTTCTGATATATTGAGACTCAGATTTTTTAAAATCAGAGTGAATTTTTAATAGTTGGCAGCCCTGTTGACACTAAAGAAAACGCATATTCATATCTGCTCCGGTACGCAAATCACATGTCAAATATGGTTGAAATCCAATACATAGTATGGAAGTCACATGCATTTAAAGATTGGACTTATCAGGAGGCACATAATAATGTTGGCAACACTGTCATGGATGGGTTTCTCTAAATTAAGCCGATGTAAAACAATCCATATGAATGTCAATTTTGGAGCAGTTCCCATGCATCCCTTCCGAGATATCCAACATAGAGCTCAAATTTCAATTGCGATTTTTCAGCAGTTGGTAGCAGTGGTGTCATTTTCAAATATGGTCGTGAGATATTTAGTTATAGATCTTTACTCATACCAAATTTGGTTTTGATAGGTGCAGCCGTTTAGGAGTTTTTCCTCATTTTTACAAAATGTGAAAATTGGCTAAACCCGTTTTCTATGAGACGGAGTAAAACGTTTATGTTCGACGATGTCGAAATGTAAATATTATATGTCAGAAAACTGTATCCTAATGAGGGTCATTATAACACTTTTTTTTCATTATGAAACAGTTTCTCCCACCAATCAGAGCTCAAGGAACAATTGTGTGACCAATCAGGTAAGGAGAGCATCGCATCTGCGCTGACTTCCACGGCCTCCTATTTTAAATTTCACTGCGTGGCTAGTGCCATAGTGGGGTATTTGAGGAGGTCATGGTCAAATACAAGGTATTCTCTTCGTCACATGCACTCTGTTCAGTACATAAAGCAGGCGAAATATCGACAGATATTTATGATTATTCATGTTCGAAAATAAAATAGTTATACTTATGATTATCGTCGAACATAAACAGTCGTATGCAACTCGCCTATAATGGTAATTAAGACACTCGTATGGATATTATAAAACTCGCTTGGCTCGTTTCGCTCGTTTTATAAACATACCCGTGTCTTAATTATTGCCATTATACACTCGTTGCATAATATACTAATTTTCCTCGTGTTTACAAAATGTGAAAACTAGGCTAAAACCGTTTTCTATGAGACGGAGTAAAACGTTTAATCTGATTGTGAACTGGTTCTAGGAGCCTACTTACCGGCTTACCTGCCACCTGGTGCCATGTTTTGAGCTTGGCCCGCTGCACCTTTGGCGGCATCCACTCCTTTTTGAAAGCCACCTGCAGCCGCTTGAGCCGCCTGCTGCGCTGCACCAGTTGCTGCACCAAATCCTTGCTGAGCCTGGTCCATGCCGGGCACTTGGGCGTTGGTCTGTCAACACATTCAAACGTATACTAAGACGCCTTCACATGTCGGGCGCACCTAATCTGTGAGATTAACCCTAGAACGGCAACGCTAATTGCAACGTTGTTATCGGTAGCGACGACTCATCTTGAAGACAACGACTACCGGTACGATTCTAGAAACTGATAATAAGTACCATTTACGTCAACTTTTATATCACTCTCTATGCTAGCGGAATAGAGACTGGCTTTGAATAATTTTGTTTGATTTTTGTTATTATTCTTATTTTAATTTTTTTAAATTTTGACTTAAAAAAATTGAGCTGGTTTTCACTAATTTTGACAAATTGTGATTGTTTTCATGTGGATTTTGACCATGTTTTGGGCGTCTTCTTTTGGACGATTTGAGCTGTTTTGACTAATTTTGATGTTTTTGTATTTTGACTCATTTTGATTTTTATGTTTCTTAAGTATCATTTTCGTTTTTCTTTCACTTTTTGAGCTCTTTTGGCAAATTTTGACTAATTTTGATTGTTGGGGGTTTATGGATTTTGACTAATTTTTATTTATTTTTTTATTTTTAATTATATTTCATTGTGACTGATTGGCTTTGTATTTTAGGACTACCAAACACTGTTGGGGATTGGATAAAAGGAAGAAGTGGGGGAAGCAGAAGCTACCATTCTACAGTTAAGAGGACATATTTTTTTCCCTCCCAAGCTTGGGTGTCTCCATGAACGGTGCATGCGTCATAATAATATCTTCCGCTCTCCCCGCCAGTTGCGTGAGGGTTAGGTAGTCATTGTTGCAGGTCCCTTCGCTACTCAGTGGTGAACCGATTCATCCAGGAGATTAAATGCGCCCGATCGCATAAGTATTAGTGATTTCAATGTTTCTTTAATTTTCTTTGACCAAACTGGTTTAGAATATGTATTCATTTGTTTTAGTTAATTTAATCTGTAGCTTGTTTAAATTTCAGTAGAGGAGCTTGAATGTAATATGATTGCAGAATTTGGGTCTGTTCATTACATAACTAGTCTTTTGATTTTAGTAAAAATTGAGGATTTTATAATTTTTATAATTTCAAATGGATGTTTTCCATTCTTCCAAATAAAAATACAACAATTAAATGAGATGAGAACTGTTTCTAGCCGATACAATGTAAATAAACATATATTTCATGGTTAATCTGACAGATTAGTTGCACCCGATGGTGTATTCTTTGGAATACACGGTTAGATAGAGTAAGCTTTTGCTTCTCTTCGCTATAGTTCATTCCTTCCTTTTTCTCAAACACCAACAGTGATCTTCTGTTTTCTCCTTGTTGGTTATGTCTCTCATGTTACCTGGGAGTCTGTTCTAGAGATATATCATCCATGACCCACCTAGCGTCATCTAGCAGCGAATCTCTGAAGTTCCTCAATTCTTCCCTGTACAAGAGGACTTCTTTATCAATCTGGCCACCGGATCTCGTCGCCATCGCCAGCTATCATCTCCGTGATCAAGAGAACTTCGTCTAATTTTTCACCCTTCAGCCTGCGTTAGTGTTGCCTGCTATCAACTCTTTGAAAACCATTTCATCAAGAGAAATTAACGTTTCAATGTTGGTTATTCTTATATGTATTCCTTTTGTCTCCTACCCCCACTCTTTTCCCTTCCCTGGTCCCTCCATGCTTCGTTGAGCGTGTCTCACTTGTACGTCGGAAGTCGACCCAGTCAGTTGGAGCTCCACTAAAGCTCGCCTCCTCAACTCGAGAGGCAAACTTTTAAATTCTACGCCATGTTAGAATTTTAGTATCAACCGTCAAAGGGAACATCGCCTTCACCATGAAGCAAAGCTAAGTACTACTTCTACGTTCTTCAACTTATTTTAATTGATTTTAAATAGCTACATGCTTTTTAATGATCATTTTATAGGGAGTGTGAGATTTCTGTATTTGGGGCAATAATCATCCTTCGCGGGATTTTCTATGTTGGGCTTTTGTCTATCTAAGCCAATCTTAACAGGAAGCAGCATTTCTTATGCTTATTAAATGAGAGATTTTCTCACAACGTGGGATACCATTAAATTACCCACTGTCTATAAAATAATTAGCTCGTTCCACCGCTGGACTAACTTTTGCCCTATTCTTCAGTCATGATTGCTCTGGAACCTTCCAGAATCTGCACTCTATCTACCAGTTATACTGTCATGGGAATACTTTTTCAAACTAAGGAACCTTCCTTATGAACTACTAATCAATATCTAATTTTTCTTCCTCCGTTGGGATTTTCTCTGACGCATTCAACTATAATCTACAACTTTCTCAAGCAATAGACTCTCTCATATCTAGTGTAACTAGTTATTTTCCATCATTGCAATAACTTTCTTTGCCATAAGCGTTTTGTGCTACTACAGTGAACTTTTCATCTATTTCAACAGACTATAGTGAAAACAGTGCTTGTTCAACCTTTCATCCGCGTCGCGTTCGTCCGAATACAATAAATACGGCCATGATCACTTTTCCTCAATCCCATTTGATCTTTCCCAAACCCTTTACTAACAAACCAAAATAATAAAATTGTTACTTTAGGTCTTTTTTCAATGAGGTGTCACTCTCAATTAGTGCCCTCCCTCTCTTGCTTTATGTACAACGAATTCATGTCGGTAAAACTTCGTGTCCAGTATACGTCTTAAATTATATTGTTTCTCCCTTCTAATTAGGGAATACAATTCTTTCAACTCATAAGTGAGTTATCTCTAGGTTTCACGAAAGGGAAACTTGCCCCATTTGTCTCGTGATCCCTACTTAAACATAGGAACTCTAGAAACTTCCTTTCGATTGTTCTCTTCAGGTTTCACAATAAGTGACCTGCCCTAATTGCATAATCTTCTATGTATAATAATTTAAAGCAATTCAGTATCAATATAAGAAGTTATAGAAACTTCTATTTTACTCTTCCTGCTGTTTGTTGTTGTTACTTTCGAAGTTGTTACTCTTTCTAAGATATTTACCTAGAAATCCTTAAAGTACACACCTTGTACTTGATTTATTGTCTAACTTTAATTACGTCAGTTATCTTTAAATTTTTCATTTATTTATCTTTGTCATTTCAAAATCTTACGAAGATTTTAAAGCATATAAAAGGTTTGAAACCAAAAGAATTGTTAGTTGCCTGGCGCAAGCTTTAGATGTTTTCGGAGGTCTGCGACCCCAATTGTTTATAGAAATCAAAACTATATATTTGTTAAAAAACTACTTCCTTTTGCATTGTTAAATAAATCAAATATTTGTTTTCCGCTTCCATATTTCTCTAACATAACGGTTAGGCAAGATCCTGTCTTCCTTGACTCTTCCCACTTAATGAAAATAAATCTATTGATAGGGTTTTCACCACTTGTTGCATTTGAGCAAGAACTCTTAGTTGGTAACTTAGTAAAGTCTCTCTTAGCTTTAATAGCTAATTCTAACTGGCCAGTAAGGCAAGCATAGCTCGCTACGCCAGCTTCCTGCTTGTGGAGATTCTCTCCAACACTTATGGTTGGTTTTTCAAAATATAAGTGTTTCTCACTGTCTAAACTTTTAGTCGGCGCCTTGCTGGGTAAAAGCTTTGCCATTTCCAAATGCAACTATTGGTATACTTACCAAAATTATTCCCAAAGGTATAACTGCTTTATCCCTATCCTTCTTGGAAGCATTTGGTCGCTCTTTAGAAATTCTACAATTTCAAAAACTAAAAATCTCGAAGCTGATTCAAATTATTGGCATTTTTCAAATTACTTGTTTAAAAACAAACTCCTTTGAACAGGTACACAATAAATCCATTACTCTTTGTCTTGCCAGACCATCACCCTTCCCCATAGTAGGCATATGTATGCTTGAGAGGGAATACACTAAAGCGGTTTTCTCGAGAACAGCCCAAGTTCCAGCTGCGTTTCCCGTTAGCTTCGCCCAGGTCCCTACCCACTTTAGGTATTGGAGAGCGGATTTGCAGTGGCAGCTGTCTTTGAGTATATTTAAAGTTAAACTTATAACTTCTGTAGGACTCTCGTCCTATTTCTCCATCCTTTTTCTCCAGTCCGAAACCCACTTCCTTTTCTTTATCATCTTGCCTTGGGGGTTAGGTTATTCCCCAGCTAATAATCTACCCACCCGATGGTCTTATTATTTGAATCTCTAATTTGTGAAGGGCCTCTTGTCACAAAATCCAAATTTTTTTGTAAACATTGAAAAACTGTTTAGTTCTTAAACATCATTAAAATTATGAAATTAAAATATTTACTACAATTTTAGATATCCTCAGAACTCTTTTTTTTTTTTTGTTGCTGAAATGTTGTCTTAACATTTTGAACCTTATTTTCATTTTTTGAAAGTCGGTGACATGAGGCATTTCACAAACAAAGGTGAAAACAATTATAATACAGTGCTCTCTCGGTAATCCGGCAGATATCGGACCAGAGCACTGCCGGATTACCGAAAACGCCGGATTACTGGAAAATATCGAGAAAAACGCTGACATCATTTGATAATCAGTTTTAATTACATTGTACTATACAAAGTAAAAAAGTACGAAAATACATCATATAACTCACGTTATTCCTTGGAAGTAGACGGCTGGAAATATGCATCAATTGTCTTTTGCTTTTTGCGGTTGAGAGACACTTTGAGAACTTGTTCCTGTAACCTTCTTAAAACTAGACATCGTTAGCAGAGGCGCCATTTTCTTCCGCCTAGGCAATTGACGTGGCAAACGAGGCGATGGCCGCATCTTGAGAGATTGATTGTACAGCCGCTGTCACTTCTCCTTCGACCTGTTTCTCGTCCTCTTCCTCTCTTGCCACTTCCTCTATGATGTCATCTTCTGTCATAAACTGGTTGTTTTTAAATCAAATCTAGTGTTGAGCTCGTACTCGAATACAAAACGCCGGATTACTGGGATTGACGGAGAGCTGAGATGCCGGATTACAGAGGGAGTACTGTACAGTTGATTTTCTCAAAGTATATACTCTTTGCGTTTGTAAACTGACCAAATCTGATTTTCATAACATAAGCTGGAACGTTTGCCTCAGGAGTTTATCAATGAAGTCAGATGCTGAGACTTCTCATTTTCTTGACTTTTCAAAGAGTCATTCATGGTATACTAATAGAGTAAGAAACTCCCTTTTCCTTTTCTTTCTTACTTTCTTCACAAGCTGTAGATTTGTCTTCGTTTTTTGTTTGTTTTGTTTTTATTTTTGAAAAATTGGGACCACCACTTTTGGAAATCCAAAATATCTTCTGTTTGAACACAATCAACAATAAATTTCCCTTGTTATGTTCAGGAAAAAATCATAGATGCAACTTTCTTTTACAGTGTAGCACCTGTCTTGTTTCCTCAATTTCCTTTTAACTAGACCAAAATCCCTGTCAAAGTGTAAATAAGAATGGCCAAAAAAACAGCTGGTTCCCAGTGCAGCCACAGCACCTTCTGTTATGAAAAGCCTTTCTTAAATAAACGCATATTTCATATAGTCTAATGGCAGTATTGGAGCAATGGGAGAAAAGACCTTTCAGTAACAAACGATGTATGGAAGCCTCAAGATTCCATTTTCACACAAAAGTGGATTTATATAGTTAAAGAATGTGACAAGAGACCTTTCATAAATAAGCGATTCATTTAGGTTGCGCCTGACGGAGGGTTAATGTATTGTATCATGATAACGAGTCGCCTCCGTGGTGCTTAGCTGCCACCCCGGAGGTCCGAGGTTCGATTCCCGGCTCTGCCACAAAATTTTAAAAGTGGTATGAATATTGGAACCGGGTCTACTCAGCCTCGGATGGTCCAAATGAGTAGCTGTTTTAATTCAAGTAAGCACTGCAGACGATAGTTTCAAGTAGTTCCTACTTTCGCCACAAAATGCTATCGTCCACGGCACCTAGCTGTGAACTTAGCTACTACTATATGCCATCGCAACCAGCGCCTGTGACGAACGTTGGAAATTAAGAGCATTAATCAAACCTAGCCTACAAATTTTCCTTCACACAAGTTTAGTTAGTGGAAGGGTCTTTTACATGCCATAAATTATGACATGGCACCACCGGCTTTACTTCCCCTCCGAAGGAAGGCATACTGAGGGATTTTTAACGCTCTTAATACAATCCGGCGACTTCGGGCGGGTTTGAACCCGCGACCTTGGGAATAGAAGCTCAGCATGGTACCTACTACGCCACCGAAGCTGCATGATTCTGGACTGCACGGTTGTCAAACGGAAGCATTTTGATCACGCCTTATTTTTTGCCGGATTTGAAAAGTGACGCTAGGAAAGGATTTGAATTTAATGCATTATAATTTGCCCACAGAGACTCCATAGAACCTGGACCGTCCCTGCCTGGCCATTTGTAGCACCACGACGTCATTGTTCAAGTATAATGAAAATGAAAATCCACAGTCTGCTTCACAGATTACCTACTAGTCTGCTTCCAGTCGACCGACCGGGTCAGGGAATGGAATGAATGTAGTCCCCATCTAGCGGCGAGGATATGAACTGTGCCGGCACCGAAGCCTGTCGTGCCAGGTAGGTAATCTGTGTGTCGTGCTCACAGATTACCTTGGTCGTGCTCCCCTGGGGCAATGATGAAATGAAATGATAGTGGAGAGTGATGCTGGACTGAAATTTGCGACAGGGAAAACCGGAGTACGCGGAGAAAATTCTGACTGCCTTTGCTTTGTCCAGCAAATCTCACATGGAGTGACCGGGATTTGAACTACGGACCCCGCGGTGAGAGGGCGGCGTGCTGCCGCCTAAGTCCCGGAGGCTTCATTCAAGTATAATATTACGTTCAACTCACCATGACTCCAACTGCCAACAGAACTACGGTTACAAGGAGAACGGCCTTCATGATGATTGTTGGTAGCAGTGACTCTTGTGAATAACTGATGTACCAATGTTGCCAAACCCGACCTTTATATAGACCGGTACTCAATACTACACAATTATAATAATCTGTAACCTTCATTAAATCTCTGATGATCAAACACGACATAATTTTTATAGGATATCCTCATACGGCTTACGTAAACACACGTTTGTAACCCATTACCAACCGTCAAGGACCTAATTGCGTCAACCAGAGATCCAAATGCTTTAAGTTTTTTTTTTTATAATTTCGGATAGAATATTATAAATATCTACACAAGGAGAAAAGAGATATAGATCCACCTGGAGGTGTAGTGACTAGCATTCTTGGCTGTCCTCCCTGAGGTCCGGGTTAAAGACCACCTCGTGGTGTAGTGACTAGCATTCTTTTTGTCCTCCCTGAGCTCCGGGTTATAGACCACCTCGTGGTGTTGTGACTAGCATTTTTGGCTGTTACCCATGAGGTCAGGGTTAGAGACCACCTCGTGGTGTAGTGACTAGCATTCTTGGCTGTCCTCCCTGAGGTCCGGGTTAAAGACACCTCGTGGTGTAGTGACTAGCATTCTTTTTGTCCTCCCTGAGCTCCGGGTTAGAGACCACCTCGTGGTGTAGTGACTAGCATTCTTGGCTGTCACCCCTGAGGTCAGGGTTAGAGAACACCTCGTGGTGTAGTGACTAGCATTCTTGGCTGTTACCCCTGAGGTCTGGGTTATAGACCACCTCGTGTTGTAGTGACTAGCATTCTTTTTGTCCTCCCTGAGCTCCGGGTTATAGACCACCTCGTGGTGTAGTGACTAGCACTATTCGTTGTCACCCATGAGGTCAGGTTTAGAGACCACCTCGTGGTGTAGTGACTAGCATTCTTGGCTGTCACCCCTGAGGTCTGGGTTATAGACCACCTCGTGGTGTAGTGGCTAGCACTATTCGTTATCACCCATGAGGTCAGGGTTAGAGACCACCTCGTGGTGTAGTGACTAGCATTCTTGGCTGCCACCCCTGAGGTCTGGGTTTATAGACCACCTAGTGGTGTAGTGACTAGCATTCTTGGCTGTCACCCCTGAGGTCTGGGTACCTCGTGGTGTAGTGACTAGCATTCTTGGCTGTTACCCCATGAGGTCAGGGTTATAGACCACCTGGTGGTGTAGTGGCTAGCACTATTCGTTGTCACCCATGAGGTCGTTGTTGTAGTCCAACTGATGGTGTAGTGATTAGCTTTCTTTGCTATCACCATTTATGTTAGTGGTCGATTCCGAGCTGGAAGCTGTTTTCCGTGTTTCATCGGTTCTACTCCAGCCAAATACTAGGATAGTACTTAAATTAATTCCATGGTAGTACCTACCCTTATCCGAACCCCATTTACAATTACACACACTACTACAGCCATCACAATAGGTTATCAGGGTGATTACATATACACCTAGGGTTGCCAGATTTCAAGAATGGAAAACCGGAACACACGTCCCGAAACATTTTTTTATCAAGGTTGTTAAATGTTGTAATTATAATACACATGTGTATAAAATAAACATTACATAATCAAATACACAAAATTAAAACTAGATATTACTGACATAGGCCTATGACACCAGCAACTTACAAATACTTTTCATTTGAACTACCCTCTGCAAGAATTGTTTTTTATATGTAAGTACCTTCTGATAAAATTCACTACAATTTTCGTCATAACTTAATTAAAATATGTGAACAATTCTTGTTTTATCAAACTAATGGAGCTTCTGTTTCTATCATCTCTCCATTTGATATTCATGACAGTAAAAACTCTCTCCGTAAAATCATTTGAGGGGAAAATGCTGAGTATGAACTTCACTAGGACTAAGATATCCCTTAATATTGTTCCTCCTAATAAATCTATAACATGTACCCATCTATCTGATACAGATATAGAAATAATTTTCTCTTTCAAACTAGCACCTGTACCCCACCACTCAGTTTTTTTTTTTTTTTTGCGTATGGCTTTTAGTTCCGGGAGTGTCCGAGGACTTGTTCGGCTCGCCAGTTTTGTAGCTGCTTCGAGACGGACACCCAATGGGTGAGCTACAAGTACCGTTGGGGAGGGAAGGAGGGAAGTTGGAATGTAAGGACGAGGAGTTGGAAGGTAGCGGCTGTGGCCTATAGTTAGGGACCAACCCCGGCATTTGCCTGGAAGGAAGATGGGAAACCACAGAAGACCATCTTCAAGGTTGCCGGCGGGGGGATTCGAACCTCCTCGCCTCCCGGATGTGAGCGACTGCCATCAGTCATGCCGTAACCACCACGGCTAACTCACCACCACTCAGTAAAGTGAAGCTACGCGGCCGGTGTGCCGGTGTCGATGCTATTTGACGTCACTAACAACAATCGCCAATCACATCAAGCATGGATTGCTCAAGCGGGACATTTGAAAATTGGTGCGAAATTGATTATATTAACCATCATCATCATCATCATGAATCGGGTCCAGTTTCTCGGGTGCGGTGAATAAGCGCTCTCCATTTCGTTTTGTCCAAGAAAGAATGTCTCGCCCTCCACGACCTGCTGCAAATCCAGACCTCCCCTTGCAAGGTCATTTCTAACCTGGTTGATCCATCTCTTCCTCGGTCGACCTCTTGGTCTCTTGCCTTTCAGTTCTTTCTCAAACCACACTCTAGCTGTTCTTTGTGTGTCCATTCTTTTGAGATGACCGAACCATTTCAGCCTGGCTTCAACACAGATCTCATTAAGAGATTGTTCTACTTGAACATGATGGCGTATCTCATCATTCTTTATTTTGTCCCTCCTAGTCTTTTGAATCATAGTTCTTAAAATCTTCATCTCCACCGCCTGTAGTTTGCTGGTATTTCTCTTGGATTGGGTACAGGTTTCTAAGCTATATGTAGTAACAGGTACAAAGAAGCTCTTTAGAGTATTAGTTTTGATCTTCAAGGAACTTGCTTATCCCAAAGAAGCCCTCTCACGAGATGATAAAATTGCGCTCCATGTTGAACTCTGCTAGTAATTTCTGCAGATGGTTGGTTATCTGTCGACACTACATTGCCAAGGTAACAGAACTGATCTACTTGTTCTAACTTGGTATCATTCAGAGTGATGTTAGTACAGATGTTTTGTCGACTAACGGGCATTACTACCGTTTTGGACTTGCTTATATTCAGACCAAATTGCTTGAATATAGCAATCCAATCATTCAGCTTCTGTTGTATTTCAGCCTCATCTTCACCCCATATTACAACATCATCTGCAAATGCTAAAGCTTTAAACTCAGAGGTCTTATTGAGTCTCTTAACTCTCTTCATTATTTCATCCATTACAGTAATGAATAAAAGTGGTGATAGAGCGCTGCTTTGCTGTACACCCTGCTTAGTCTCGAACCACTCTGAATAGCCATCACATATTTGGACACAACTCTGGCAGTGTTCATATAGCATCTTGACTTTATTTATTAAAGCGCACTGTATTGATCTATTTTGAAGGCATTCCCAGATTGTATTTCTCCGCACACTGTCGTAAGCCTTCTCAATATCTAGAAAAATGAAGATTATATATTTTCCTTTTTCCCAGCGATTCTCCATAATTAACCAAAAAAGGAATATTTGGCGTTCCATTAAAGATTAAAACGGAACGGGGAACAAAACAAGAAAAACACGGAATTGTTCCGGGTAAAACTGACCGTCTGGCAACCCTAAATGTAGGAAAGACAGGAAACATATTATTTGGTGTTAATAACACAACGAACTGAACGCCTTGGATGTCGTAATGTTAATGTTCCTTGTTGCAATTACACAATTGATCACAGATTATAACCAATGACATTTTGGCTCTCTCCTATGAAAAAATATGTAACAAAAGTAGTTAATGTGAAGGACAGTCATGCTATAATGTAAATAGAACTAAACATAATGCAATTTTGTGCACATTAGAAAAGAGCCAGAACAATACAATCACGGCGACATTTTCCGTCATTTTCAGTTTTGTTTTCCTCGAACTGGTGTAACATTGTTAGGACTTAGTGTCTGGGAAAGTTGTAATCGAAGGCTGCATGTTAGGTTGTGATCTGACAAGGTACTTCGAGATTTAGACTTAGCCAGTTTCATAATAGAAAATAATTGTTCGCACACATATGCCGAACCGAACATACATAATATCCGTGCAGCAAGTGCATACAACCTGTTCGCATCGACAGCTCTACAGACAGCGGACTGACCCTTCCATGTGCATACGCACAACGCCATTCATCTAGGAAACATGGTATTACACGGCTCTCACCTGACGTCACACGAACTGATAGGCTTGTCCTTTGTTTCGACACGTCACACCGCTTGAAGCTGTCTTCCCCTGTTATAGCAGGTACAGGCCATATCTCGTTCAATAGAAAAACAATGTATGGATTAAACGTACTGAAAATAGAGAATTTGTTAATTTCCCATCTCTATCGGAGTTATTGGTTCAATGTCAGAATTTGGTGTTGAAACAGACTTAATTATAATGCACTTGCAAGAACTTATAAATCGACTACAAGACTACTTTCCCTCAACTAATAATTTAGGCCTGCAATGGATAGATCAACCATTTAATGGAACAGCAGCATAATCTTCAAACTTAAGTTACAGGATAAATTAGTTGAGCTTTTTCAGACCAAAGCTTAAATCCGATATTCCAGAGGAAGATGGTGATCAATTCTGGATAGCAAGTAGAACAGAATACCCTGATCTGGTGTCTGCAGCGCTTAAAGTGCTTATTCCATTCTGCAACTCATATCTCTGCGAAATTGGTTATTTGTCAATGATGAACATCAAGACTAAATGTAAGAATAGACTGCAGTTAGAAACTGACTTAATAATGTGTGTAACTAACATACAGTTAGGCATTGAGCGATTAATTAACAGCAAACTGGCTCATACATCACACTCTGATGAGCAGTCTAATCGCTGATACTTTACATAAAATCTGCACATTTGCTATGAAATTGTAGTGTTACTGAATTTTGTAAACTGTGTACTGTATATTGTAACGATATTTAATAATAATAATAATAATAATAATAATAATAATAATAATAATAATAATAATAATAATAATAATAAGATGTTTCATAATTATAAAACATTATTCTGTTTAAATGTAACACGTAATATATTTCCCATTGTTATAATAATTTATTAATACATCTAAATATCCACCGGGACCCCCCAGATTAAAGCCCTCTTGGGGTCGCGACGCACATTTTGGGAACCGCTGATATAACCTAATCAAACTTTATACAAGACTTGATATCAGTAATGTCTTTCCTTACAACCATTTACTTAGATTCCTTGACCGCCTCGTGGTGTAGTGGCTAGCGTTCTTGGCTTTCACCCCGGAGATCCAGGTACGATATCCGGCTCTGCCAAGAAATCTTAATTCTGATCTGAGGGCCGGAACGGGATGCACTTAGCCTCGTGGGGTAAAACTGAGAAGAGGAGGGTTCGATTCCCACCTCAGCCATCCTAGAAGTGGTTTACCGTGGTTTCTCCCACTTCTAACTTACGGCCACGGCTGCCTCCTTCCCAATCCGATCCCCAATTTTCAATTACACACACTAGTACAGCTATCACAATAACAAAGGTTATCAGACGCGCGCACACACACAGACACACGTGGGACTATATGACCACGATGTCGCAGCCCATAAAGTAAGTAAAAACAACAACTACAAACTTCTTAATACTTTCATTTCTCATTGTTTGAGATGTATGTTACTGTTGTTAATTCCTATTAGGGACTAGGGACATATTGGTCATCAGCCCCGTGTGTGTATTCAATATATCTAATGACCTGTGTTGCTGTGGTGAGTGTGTGAAACTGTGATACTGATTACTAAGATGGGGTACGTGTCCCGGAACTTGAAATTAGTTACTATCCCGGAATTTGCTTCCAGGCAGTGTGGAAAATCCTGGCGGAAACCCACACTCAGAATTGCCACTGCCAGTGGTGGGATTGGAACCTCCGATCTCCTGATCGCGGTTTGAAGTTTGTTTGAAATGTGATGTGTGGCCAGTCGCTAAGTTCTTCATGTTTTGAATGACTCATTTCTTTCTGATCCAAGGTCTCCTCCCACGAATCTCTGCTAGACATTTACAGTAAACACAATGCAGTTTTATTTGAAGGCGTAGCGAGGTTCCACCTCCTTTGATGGCGATCAGCAGTATATCCCGCCTTCAGACCTCGTGCCTCCCACACACACCGCACGGAGCAGATGGCGAGACACTTGTTGATTCATTAGGGGCTTTGCAATGTCGAAGTTATGTATCCCTGTGTACTTGGGTGTGTGTAATCTTTCCGTTAACCTGTGTCATTGCGAAGGCTGTATTAGTGAATAATTATGTAATTGAGGGTCAGCTCCGTGGTGTTGGGGTAGCGCACCTGCCTCTCACCCGGAGGCTCCTGGTTCGATTCCCCGCTTCGTCAGGGATATTAGAAAGTGACGTGAGGGCTGGAACGGAGTGCACTCAGCCTCGTGAGGACAATTGAGTAGCTGTCTGACAGTGAGGCAGCGCCCCGGACATGAAAACCAAGATTAACGGTCGAGGGGACCCGATGTGTGACCACGCGCCACGCCAATGTCTGCAGGCCGAATGGCTGGGCAGCGGTCGCTTGGTAGGCCTAGGCCCTTCGAGGGCTGTAGTGCCAGGGAAGGGTATGTAATTGATAGGTCTTGAAATAGGTACGAGGTGACCGTGGCCTTAAGTTAGGTACCATCGTGGCATTCGCCTGGAGTAAGCGTGGGAAACCACGGAAAACCACTTCCAGGATGGCTGAGGAGGGAATCGAATCATCCTCTTTTTTCAGCTCTGCCTCATGAGGCTGACTGTACCACGTTCCAGCCCTCAGAGCAGAATTAAAATTCTTGGCAGAGCCAGGAATCAAACCGGGACCTCAGGGGTGACAGCCAAGAATGCTAGCGTCTACACCGCGACTTGGGTCCGTATTTCAAATAAGACACAACGATAGCCAATACTTTACTTTGGAATATTCGGAGGGGGAAGGACCAAGTCACAAAACCAGATGGTAGTAATTTTTGTCAAAATTTTGCAGAGTAGGCTATTAATGATGATAGAACTGATTATAATTACCAATAATTCCATTATTTTTTATGTATTCATTTATTTCAAATTTGAAGTGTTCCGCTATATTACGGCGAGATAATTTCTAGGTGGTGTTTCTGCTTTCAGATGCACTTCCGGACGCCAACCTCATTAGAGGAGTTCATGAAGAAGAAGAAACTGGGCCAATGATGGGGTTCAACCTCGCTCATTAGCCAAGCCAGGAAATAGCCTGACCCTGGTCGGTCTTAGCGTAACTCCAATAATATGAAGAAAAGCAGTTTGAAGAGTTTTCAGAAAATAGTATTTTTGGTTATGGGACGTTAACATCAGCCGTACTTGAAACTGTTTTCTGTATCTCCACATTTTAAACTGTCCGCCTAATTGCGTAGTGGCAAGCATTCTTACCTGTCACCGAGGAGGCCTGGGTTCGTTTTCCCGCTCTGCCAAGAAATTTAATTCTGGTCTGAGAGCTGGAACGGGGTACACTCAGCCTCGAGAGGCTAAACTGAGAAGAGGCGGGTTCGATTCCTAACTCAGCCATCCTGGAAGTGCTTTTCATTGGTTTCCCACTTCTACTCCAGAAAAATGCTGGGATGGTACTTAACTTGGGCCATGGTCGCATCCTACCCAAATCCTACCTCAATAACAAAATACACACACAAGTACAGACATGACAGTTACACCGGTTATCTGTAAAATTCTAAGTGGTCGTGATGGCTCAGCGGTCAAGCTGTTAGCCTCTCACCAAAGTGGACTGGATTTGATTCTGGTCTGAGAGCTGGAACGGGGTACACTCAGCCACGAGAGGCTAAACTGAGAAGAGGCGGGTTCGATTCCTACCTCAGCCATCCTGGAAGTGATTTTCTAAGTGAAATGCCATGTCCTGTGGTTCGGATTCCACGTAAAAAGGAGGTCCCGTGGCTCATAATCACAAGATTCACAGTCACGTAAAACTACAATCTTCCGTTCAGTAAAATTCTACACACAAACACACCCAAGTACAAGGGGCTACATGACCATGAAAGAAAGAAAGAAAGAAAGAAAGAAAGAAAGCTGTTCCGTTATACAATGCTAACTAACTCGTGAATGTATCCTTTTGAGTGAATGGTATCCGGCTCCGTAGCTAAATGGTTAGCGTGCTAGTCTTTGGCCCGAAGTACCTCGGGTTCGATTCCCGGCCGATCCATCAGGGATTTTAATCTCCTGTGGTTAATTTCTGTGGCTCGGGGACTGGGTATATGTGACGTCTTCCTCATCACTTCATCCTCATTACGACGCGCAGGTCGCCCACGGGCGTCAACTAAAAAGACCTGCACTTGGCCTCTCCGAGGCCACACGTTCATTCATTAGTGCATGGTTATGTTTATCCATTAAAATTAAAGGGGAATAAGAAAAAGCGTGGATTAATACACATTATCTCTAGTTTAAAAATCATGTTTTTTTCAGCGTTGGCTATTTTATATTTTAAAATAAACACGTTCTAATTCTGTAGAGGCGAGGATAAGGAAGCTGTATCGTTCAGTGATTCAAAATTAATACCCCGACGTCGACAGCAACCATCCTGATTGTAGTTTCCTCCACAGTTTGTTGCCATACTCCCCCCAGGGAAATGTTAGCATGGTACGGTACCTCATTTCCCAGGGCCACCAGGGTGCCCACTCCAATCCCGAACGTTAATAACTGCAGTTACACACACTACAACATTCGGCACTGAAAAACAGGCTAACAGCGAAATTTAACATTACCCAAGTGCTTGAGGATAATGACCAAGATGTCCCAAGCCCCTGAAAACTGAATTAACGACAGTAATATCCTCCACCTCAATCCCATCACTCACACACACACATACAAAAGAAATACAAAAAAAACAGGTCAACAGATAGACTACACACAGGCGGCTTCGGTGGCGTAGTTGTTAGCATGCTGAGCTTCTATGCCCAAGATCACGGGTTCAAACCCGGCCGAAGTCGTTGG
Organism: Meconema thalassinum; assembly: GCA_946902985.2. Taxonomy (NCBI): domain Eukaryota; kingdom Metazoa; phylum Arthropoda; class Insecta; order Orthoptera; family Tettigoniidae; genus Meconema; species Meconema thalassinum. The sequence goes on from OX336396.1 coordinate 172,813,444, forward strand.
ATTTTTTAAAGAGCGTTAAAAATCCCTCAGTATGCCTTCCTTGGGAGGGGAAGTAAAGCCGGCGGTACCATGTCATAGATTTATGGCATGAAAATGATGATGATAACTGATGTTATAAGGGGCCTGACATCTAGGTTATCGGCCCCTAAGACATGAAAATGAACCTTCCACTAACTACACTTGTGTGGCCAAAATTTGTAGGTTAGGTTTGATTAATGCTCTTAAGTTCCAACGTTCGTCACCGAGCGCTGGTTGCGAAGGCATCTAGTAGTAGCGAGGTTCACAGCTAGGTGTTGTGGACGGTAGCATTTGGTAGCGAAAGTAGGAACTACTTGAAATTATCGTCTGCATGGCTTTATTAGTTGAATTAAAAACAGATAACACACACTAATACAGTCATCATCACAATTAACACCGGTTATCAGACAGATTCTACACACACCTAAAGTACACGGGGCTACATGACCGCGTTGTCGCAGCCCCTAAACTAAGGAACCAAACAATCAACTGGTTCGGCAACAATATTTGAATTGAAGAATAAATCTCAGGGGAGCTTGTGCTGACGAGCACATTTTGGCTCCGATGACGAGAGCATCTAATTTCTTTAAAAGAGCACCGTGGTACTCGCGAACACCAGGTTGAGAACGCCTGTAGAAACGAATTGAATCGAATGGGTCCGTTCAACTATCTGTTGATTCCAATAGTCGGATGGTTAGATCTCCTTTATAAGAGTGTTTCTACTCGTAGCTATGGTGCGCTGGCGAGCTTTAAAGCCCACTCCTCCTACCAGCATTATATCACAGACAGGTCTTCCCACGTAGTGAGAACTCGTGTGGGATCATTTCACCTACCCGCGTCCAATAGAGCAGCCGTACGGTATACTGTATTTTCCAGAGAGTATACATTGCTGTAGTTTCCTTCAAAATCGAAAACCGGGGCATTGTTTCCACGCATTTTAGTATCTCTCTTACCTCCCTTGATCAACACTTGTTCTGCGTCACCACGCCACCAACCAAGAACTGTCCACGCTAACCACTCGAAGAATGGTCGCTGTCATTGTAAGGATTCGAACAACCTACTTCTGAACTTGCTGCAGCTCATCGTAGTCATGGCTCACGACTTGATAACACCCACGGCTATGCCACGGGGTGACACATTCTTTTTAAATAATAAATTTAACGAAAATAATTACAGTGATTCTAATTGGAGAGAAGACGCGTGACGGAGATCAGTCATAGCAATAACATTATACCAGTGGCACGCGGAAGTTATAGCGCCTCTGATAATGTACCTCTGTTATTCAAGATTAGAACTGCAGCTACCATCCCATATATTTGTTACGTCGCACGCCCCTCTTCCTAAGAATGAGAAAGAGAGATAGGAGATAGGAGATAAGAGGAAGAAAGGCGCGTAAATGTTTCCTTACCACTTCATCAACATTCTAAAGCTCATTTTCTACTGAAAGCAAGAAATACCTACCCATGCTTAACCCTAGAATGGTTGCGTTCGTCTCCACGACGAAGATTGGATACGCTTCTGCTTCCCCCACTTCTCCCTTTTGTCCAATCCCTAAAATACAAAGCAAATTAGTCAAAATAAAAAATAAAAACAAAACAATCAAAATTTGTCCAAAAAAAGCTCAAACAGTAAAAAAAACGAAAAACTACAAAAATATAATAAAACACAAAAATAAAAATACAAATACAAATAAAAAACAACTAAAATTAGTCAAAATAAGCTCAAGAAGTAAAAAATAAAAAAATGGGGTGAATAGTGACGCAGGGGTGAATACGGACAACAGTTCAAGAAAAAGTTCCATTTGATATTAATACTAAGATTACTGAACTATGCTAGTGGCGTCCTAGGACAACAATCTTTGTGTTTTTCCAAATGTGGAAGATGTGTCTGAATTCGATCAGGAGCAAATAGTTCAAATAATAATGAATGAACCCACAGTTAGGAGAGGCAGACATAGTGTTAAGTTAAGTTTGTGTTTTTACCGTAATCTTAGCATTTGTCCCCATCACTAAAAGCATGGTGGTTATATATAGTCCATGGTGCATGTTTTCCCTATTTTGTATTTTCACTTTTTTTGCATTCTGTATTTTGTAACATAGTTCGGTGTCCTTAATAACCCCAGTGGCCACTGGGATGGGGTAATGTATTTTTCTTTATGACTGTTCCTATTGACCCCACCCCCGGGGCGAAAAGGGACACGTTTTTATTAATAAATAACTCATTATTCTCAAAAGCTACATTGCTGAAATTTGGTTCAAATGAGAGGGTGAAATACAACATTTCACTTCAAAGAGCTTAAGTGTGTGACATTTCTTGTCCTTGGATTTATTTCTAAAATAATACAATAATAGGTCCCTATTCACCCCAGTTTACCCGGTAGTCAAAATCTTAAAAGAAAACAATCACAATTAGTCAAAGAGTGAAAACCAATTAGTCAAAGTTAGTGAAAACCAGCTGGAAATTTAAAAAAAAAACTGTAAATAAAAAATAGTCAAAATCCCTCCCCCAAAAAATAACAAAAATCAAACAAAATTATTCAAAAACAGTCTCCATTCTGCTAGCTTAGAGTGCAATAAAAGTTGACGTAAGTGGTATTTATTATCAGTTTGTAGAATCGCAGTCGTCGCCGATGCGAAGCTCTTCCGATAACAAAGTTGCAATAATTAGCGCTACTGTTCTAGGGTTAATGATATGAGGTCATCCAGAGCCTTCACTGAGGCATGGAGATGTATTAGTACATTATGCAACGAACCTATAATGGCAATAATTAAGACACGAGTATGTTTATAAGACGAGCGTATGCGAGTTTTATAATTTCCATACGAGTGTCTTAATTGCCATTATAGGCGAGTTGCATATACGACTGTTTATGTTCGACGATAATTATTATAACTATTTTAAGTTCGAAAATAAATATTCATAAATATCTGTCGAGATTTCGCCAGTTTTATGTACTGAACAGAGCGCAAAGAATGCCTTGTATTAGTCCATGGCCTCCTCGATTACCCCACTATGACACTAGGCAACGCAGTGAAATTTAAATTAGAAGGCCTTGGAACTCAACGCAGGTGCGATGCTATCATTATCTAATTGGTCAAACAACTGTTTCTTGAGCTTTGATTGGTGGGAGAAACTGTTTCATAATGAAAAATAGTGTTATAATGACCATCATTATGATACAGTTTTCTGACATATAATAGTCAGGGTCGAACATAAACAAATAAGGGAAAGCTTCCGCTTGTGGGGAACCAACCGTTGGTTTGCATCTAAAATTGCAGTCAACTTGAAAGGCTCGAAAGACTCACGAGTTTTCTTTCTAGCTGTTTGCAATAGGGTCTGCGACAACGTGGTCACATAGCTCCATGTATTTGGGTGTGTGTGGAATATGTGTGAAACCTGTTTTATTGTCATGGCTGCACTGATGTGTGTATTTGTATATTAAGGGTTGGTTTGGAAAGGAGGCGGCCGTGGTCTTAAGTTAGGAACCATCCCAGCATTTGCCTGGAGTAAAAGTGGGGGAAGCAATGGAAAACCACTTCCAAGATGGCTGAGGTGGGAATCGAACACTCCTCTTCTCAATTTTGCCTCACGAGGCTGAGCGTATCCCGTTCCAGCACTAACACAAAAATTAAAATTTCTTGGCAGAGCCACGGCTGCCCCCCTCCTAATCCGTTCATTCATCACTAATACACGCACTAATACATCCGCCACAATAACACAGGTCATCAGAAAAATTTACACACTCAGCCAAATACACGGGGCTAAATGATCACGATGTCTAAGCCCCCTAAATGAAAAAACATCAAACTTACAAACTAATCGTTTTTTTTTAATATGGACGTAGCATCCAGGACATTTTCCCCTAATAATAATGAACATGGAAACGGTTACTTACTAACTGCTGACACATGCAATTTACTAACGAATTGAAAAAAACATTAGATAGAGGAGCAAGTGAAATAAAATACGCTGCCTACATATATCTCATTGGCACTTAGAAAAGTGTCGTCTTTTGACGCATAGCGCTGTAAGAAAATAATCCGAGCACTTCGGAAAACTTCGGCTGTCCCAAGCTCCTGAAGGAGCATTAATGTTATTTTTCGCCACATGGTGCTGTTCAATATTTCATCCATGTGCCAAATGGCCTAAATCCAGGAAACGGAGAGGGCTGTCCAAATTTCTAGTAGACAGTGTTACCCGCTGAGATCTAAAAGGTAAGTACACAAAATTTGATTCAGTTCGGTGCAACAGTGTAAATTTGTGGAAATGGGCCTAAATCTAGGAAATAGAGAGGGCTGTCCGAAATTCCAAGTGGACAGTGTAACCTGCAGGGTCCCAGTGGGTAAGTACGTACATTTTGGTTCAGATCGGTTAAACGGAGTAGATTTGTGCCAAAGGGTCTAAATGAAGGGAATGGAGAGGTTTGACCGAAATTTCAAGTAGACAGTGTTACCCGTCATGTTCCAAAGGATAAGTACGTAAATTTTGGTTTAGATCTGTGAAACAGTGTAGATTTGTGTCAAAGGGTCTAAATGAAGGGAATGGAGAGGGCTGTCCGAAATTTCAAGTAAGTTACACAATGTTACTCGTCGGGTTCCAAATTGTAAGTGCATAAAATTTGGTTCAGATCTATGAAACGGTGTAGATTTGTATAAATAACAGACAGACAGACTAACAAGTAAATGAACATTCAGCTTTATATATATAGAAAGTAGATACATGTGAATGAAAAATGAAAATCCACAGCCTGCTTCCAGTCTCCGACCGGGTCAGGAATGGAATGAATGAAGCCCCCATCTAGCGGCGAGGATATGGACTGTGCCGGCTGCCGAGGCCTGACGCACTCCTCTGGGGCAATGATTAAATGAATGACAGATGAAATGAAATGATAGTGGAGAGTGTTGCTGGAATGAAATTTTGACAGGGAAAACCGGAGTACCCGGAGAAAAACCTGCCTGCCTCCGTTTTGTCCAGCACAGATCTCACATGGAGTGACCGGGATTTGAACCACGGGCCCAGCGGTGAGAGGCTGGCGTGCTGCCGCCTAAGCCACGGAGGCTTTATACATGTGAATAAAGTTCAAAATAAAATATACCAGTGACATTGGTTGCTCCATTTTTGGAAGAGTAACAAGCATTTTCGTTACTTGGAGCGGCGTTACCGTTACTGAAACTTATCTTAAAAGTAACGGTCATTAGTAACGGTGTTACTTCCCAGCCCTGCAATTGACAGACAATCCGCTGTAGCTACGCTCACTAAAGTGCACGACCATAGAACCAAGTTATCTCCGGACTCCGTAGAGTGGATTCGAACCTCACGATCAGGTGACTTTGAAATGATTATCCATTGTTCCTCATTTTCAACTCCAAATACAGTGGATTCCTCGGTGGGTCAACAGTGGTAGAGTTTCCTCCTCATGAACCCGAGTTTGCGGATTTGATCCTGGCCGATTGAGGCGTACTAAGCAAGATGAATCGCATCTTATCACCGACCCCGTGAAAGCAGAAATAATAAGGGATAGATTTACAGTCAGACAATCTCTTATGTCTACTGACGTCACATTTCGGCGCCTTAGGTGCGTTTAAATAGGTGTAGTGAAGTTGGTAACCCCCTCAATGGTAATAGGTCAAAAAACGGTGCTCAGAGTTGCGGCTGCCATCATCATTAAGACGTGTATTACGCCGTTAAAAGTCCCTCAGTATGCCTTCCTTCAGAGGGGAAGTAAAGCCGGTGGGCCCATGTCATAGATTTATCGTCTGAAAAAGAACCTTCCACTAACTACACTTGTGTGAAGCCAAAATTTGTAGGTTCGATTATTTGATAAGGCTATATTAGTTCCAACGTTCGCCGCCAGGTGCTGGCTGCTATGGCATCTAGTAACCAAGTCCGAAGCTAGGTGTCGCGGACGGTAACATTTGGTATCAAAAGTAGGAACTACTTGAAAATAATTAATCGTCTGCTGTCCGTACTTGAATCACAGAAAACACACACTAATACAGCCATCACAATTAACACCGGTTATCAGACAAATTCTACACACACCCAAAGTACACAGGGCTACATGACCGCGTTGTAGCAGCCCCTAAACTAAGGAACCAACCAACCTTTCGAAATACAGGGTATAGTAACTTATTTAAGGTGATGCAGACTATATCATACAACTGCGTTATAGAAGTAGAAACATTAAATAGGTCTGAGCCCTCAAAAAATGATACCAGGAAGATAGGAAAACCGAAAGACTCCACCTCCCATGGCTGTTCCAGTATAGTCAGGGTTGGAAGAAAACGAAAGTTGAGGTAGGAAGGTCACAGGAAATGTAAGATGAAAATTTCCACAACTCGGGATTTCTGTTGAAGCACTGCCTTATTCAGTGGGATCCCATTGCTGCAATAACGCCTCACAAGTGTGAGTTCCTGGGGGAGTGGTGCAACTTTTACAATTACTGTTACTTCATTTATCTCAGGCAAGATTCTACCAATAATTGCTTTTCAATTATGGAATGAAGGCATTTTGAACTTTAGTTTTTATTATCCAAATTATTGAGATAAGATAAAATAACAGCAATGTAATGTTTATCGGTTATCAGAATGACCATCTCCAAGCACAAGATAGCAATTGTCTGATAAAATGGGCTTCAAATATTCCTTTGATACTCTCTGGATCGCTGGACCCGACCTCTCAAAACTTTGTCATACAACGGCATCAGCCATTTATTATCTTAAACATTCCCCACCACAGATGGGAAGTAACGAATTGCCTGTAACAATTACGTTTCCATTATTTCCTTCTTTTGGTACATTTAATGGATGTAGAGATTTGAAGACATTATTTGTCAATGTTCCAATGAATTTTTGTAGCATTTCTGTCGGTCAATATGGTTGTGTCCAATGAATGGTTGGGGTACAAGATACAAATATATAAATGCACCCCTGGGAAAATGCATGTACAGTAGAGTCTTGATTAACCGAGGTTCCGTGTCAACCGAGCATGAACTGGATGTGTAAATCATTAGTTTTGCCTGTAAGTAGCGCACCCACTCATCCTGACTAATGTGAATTGGTTAGCGGTGATGTAAGAGCTCTTTTCTTGCCCCCTAATGTCACCTATGGACATCAAATTGGCAGGGGAAAAGCTGAAGGAAGTAGGAGACTTATGTTACTTAGGAAGCAAAATAACCAGTGATGGACGAAGCAAAGAGGATATAAAAAGTAGGTTGGCTCAGGCAAGGAAAGCATTTCTACAAAAAAGGAATCTGTTGACATCGAATATAGATTTAGGTATTAGGAAGTCATTTTTGAAAGCCTTTGTCTGGAGCGTGGCGCTCTATGGAAGTGAAACTTGGACTATTGGTGCAGCTGAAAAGAGGAGAATTGAAGCATTTGAAATGTGGTGTTACAGGAGAATGATGAAGATCAGATGGGTAGATAGGGTTACAAACGAAGAGGTATTAAGACGAGTGGGAGAGGAGAGATGTTTCTGGCGACTGCTAATGAAGAGAAGAGATAGGTTGGTAGGACACATACTAAGACACCCAGGAATAGCAAGCTTAGTTATGAAAGGAAGGGTTGAGGACAAGAACTGTAGGGGTAGACCAAGGTTAGAATATGTTAAACAGATTGCCTCAGATGTAGGATGTGGTAGCTATGTAGCTATGAAACGATTAGCTCAGGACAGGGAGGAATGGAGGGCTGCATCAAACCAGTCAAAAGACTGACGACTCCAACAACATCAACAACAACAACAACAAAAATGCCACCTCTTTAATTCAACCCCTTGACCAAGGGGTTATTGAGAATGTGAAGCGTCATTAGTTCATTACCGACGAAGACTCTTAAAAAATTTGTCTGAAGATTTGGAAAATTGATGTAACAGTAGTTGATAGTCTAAAGAAAATAAACCTTGAAGATACATATGTTTCTGGTTGGGCGAATCATGGACTGACGTCAAACAATATACGGTATGTTACAGAAAGGCTGAAAAAAACGTCACTCCAGAACGTGAGATCTTCGGGTCTTCTGAAAATGGGGACAGTTCAGATAATGAAGACGATTTGCCACTAGACCATCTTTTAAATCAACTTCCTGTTGCTGAAACCATCACGGAGGAGGATGTGAGCGATTGGTTGAATGACGACGAACAGTGTGAACTTTCCGATGAAGCAATCGCAATCGCAAATTTAGTGTCACAAAACAATCAGAGTGACGATGAAGATGACGACACACTAAGTGGTGTACGACTGGAAACCAAAATCAGTCACACTGACGGATTGAGCGCTAATGAGCAGGGCCATGGAGAGCGCGTACGGGCCCTAGGACTAGGACTTACGGGCCTCTCCGTGATTTTCCACTTCTTCTCCAGTCAAATGGAATCTTAACTTAGGGGCTTCCCAACCCTAGCTTCAATAATTACAAGTGTTCCTTCCGTTTTTAAAGCTCTCTAAAAACTCAGTGGGCTTTTAATATTTTAAACTTTTTTGGAGCGTTTTATTCAATGCGAATTTTTTAATGTCGTTCTGGATGTATCCGACTCCCTCTTATCACAAGAAAAACCTTTCAGAACCTTATGAATTCTAGTTGGTTAAATTCTAATTTGGACTTTGCAATGATTTATTTAGAAAGTATCCACCCTACAAAGGGTATAGGCCTATATTATACATGTGTTAAACTAGTTGGGCACTACGCTGCTGCTAGCACCAATGCCTTGCTCAACACGCTGAAGTACACAGTGCCCCGGCCACCACACGGCATCTGCGAGTCTCTGTTCTATAGGGAGGGCCCTCACTGTACAAAATACATTACTGTAGTATATTATCTAGATTCAGACACATTCAATACAGGACTATCAGAACATTTCAAATTTGTCTACCCTGGGATTTTCCACTTTGCTGGGCCCCGGGGCTGCAGCCCCGTTTGCCCCTTACTCTCGTCGGGCCTGCAAATGAGAAGGCACTGCTCTACGCAGAACAACAAGATGACACAACACCAGCTGACATCATTAGGTTACGTCGTCTGCGCAGTTTGGCGGCTAAGAAACGAGGCTGCGCAATCAGTTCTTTTGTATGTTTTGAGCCAATGTAATAATAGTACTGCTGCTGTCATATGCTTTGCTTTTTTAAACAATTTTCCTTAATCTATTTCTGAGTATCCGTGTTAACCGAAGATTTGGTTATCCGAGGTTGCTTCGGTCCACATTACCTCGGTTAATCAAGGCTCTATTTTATTAGTTACTATTCACAATTAAATGGGTCAGTTTAGGATTACGCGTTTCGACCCTCAAGTGGCCATCATCACTGTGATCAATTATAATTTTTAGCCTATTTTCATTTATGAAAAAAATAGGCTTATGAGATCACCTTTTGTCTGTGTGTCTGTGTGTGTGTGTATGTGTTGGTGTGTGTCCCCCCTAATAACTTCTAAACGGCTGGAGAGATTTAAATGAAACTCGGTAAGTTCATAGCTATATTCCGGGCGACCCCGACCGTGCCCTTCAAATTTTGTTACGTCCCACCAATCCAACATGGCGGCTGTGCGAAATATTTCACCAGCATTCAATATCTCCGAAACTATTACCGATATCACCCTGGAATATTTTACGGTGATAAAGGAAACTACTAGAAGTTCACCTATGTGACATTTGAAAACCTGGTAACTACAAAACCAACATGGCGGCCAAGCGAATTTTCGACTTTTAAATAGACTTTCCTCGGGATTTAACCAACCAAGCGCAATAAAACTGGGTACAGTATATCTTTATATACAGTGTAATGCACCGACGTATAATTTCTTTCAATTGTTTACATAACCTCAAGATGGCGGACGCGCGAAATATTTCAACGCCATTCTATATCTCTGAAAGTAATAGCGGTATCACCCTGAAATTTTGAACGGCGTCAAAGGACACTACTGGAAGTTCATCTATAAGACATTCAGAAACCGGTTAACTACATAACGAATATGGCGGTCAAGCGAATTTGAAAATTGTAAAGAGACCTTTCTCGCGATTGAATGATCCAAACGCAATGAAACTTGGTACAGGAAATGGTTATACACATTGTAAAGCACTGGTATCTAATTTAGTTCAATTGTTTACATAACCTTAAGATGGCGGCTGTGCGAATTTTAAAAATAAGTTTTATTTCTTGTGTCGTAATCATGCGATCGAAGTGAAAGTTTCAATAATGAACCTACGCAATAATTTTCCTTTAATGGTACATGACTCTATGGCCTATACATATAACAATCCAACATGGCGACCATCCGAAATATTTAGATGGATCTCAATATCTACGAATCTATTACAGCAATCAAACTGAAGTTTTTAATGTTCATAGGGGCTATGAACATAAGATCACCTATCGGACTTTCAATAACTTGGTGATCACAAATCCAACATGGCGGCGACGCGAAATATAAATATTCACATGGTCGTTTCTCGCAATTTAACCACCCGAGTGCAGTGCCACTTGGTACAGTAAATCCTTATACAAATGTTTATCCACTGACATCTAATTTTTTTCAATTTTTTCCATAACCACAAGAAGGCAGATGTACGAAATTTTAAAATCTCGATTTTACTTCTTGTGTCCTAATCATGCGATTGAAGTTTGAATACTACACGTACACAATACTCTTCATGAAACAGTACATAACTCTAAGACCTATATATATATATGTAAATCCAACATGGCGACCATCCGCAATATTTAGTCGGTTCCCAATATCTACGAATCTACTACAGCAATCAAACTGAAATTTTGTAGGTTGATAGAGAAAATTAACATAAGTAGGATATATGAAAATAGGCTGTATAGTTCTTCACGGAACTACTTGTTCATTAATGTAATGGACTTATATGCCCAAGATGGCGGGTTTAAACCCGGCCGAAGCCGTCGGATTTTTTAAGAGCGTTAAAAATCCCTCAGTATGCCTTCCTTCGTTGGGGAAGTAAAGTCGGCGGTCCCTTGTCATAGATTTATGGCATGTTAAAGAACCTCCCAATAATTACACCTGTATGAAGCTAAATGGTATTGGTTAGGAATGTAAACAACGCTCTTAGGTTTCTACGTTCGTTGCCAAGAGCCGACTGCGGTGGCGTCTAGTAGCTAAGTTCTGAAGTAGGCCTAGTAGTCGTTGACGGTGGCGTTTGGCGGCAAAAGTAGGAACTATTTGAAAAATTCAAAGTTGCAGTCCTTACTTGAATTAAAAAACAGATGCACACACACTAATACAGCCATCACAATTAACACCGGTTATCAGACAGATTCTACACACACCCAAAGTACACGGGGCTACATGACCGCGTTGTCGCAGTCCCTAAACTGAGGAACCAACCAACCATTTTTGCCCTCACGATGGTATCCTCATCTTGACGTGATGTGGGGGCTTGAGAGTTCAAATGATCCTGCGAGCTATGCCGGCGGGAGCGTAAGCACCTGGTAGGGCCACCCATGCCGGACAGGTCAAAGGTGATGGGCCAGACTAAGAGGGATACCCTGGTCCTCCAGGTTGGGGGTTGGGCGTAGGGGTAACAACCCGACACTGTAAAAAATCTCAATGTTATGGATACCTTACAAGTGCCTCGGAATGCTGATCACCCGATGACGAACCGGCAAAGGAAACGGTTAATGAGAAGGAAAGCGGATATTATGTCAATAACATGGAATGTGAAAACCCTAAGGAGACCTGGGAAATTGAGAGATATTAGAGAAGAAATGGGAAAATACCGAGTGGAAATAGCTGCACTACAAGAAATACGATGGAAAGGCCAAGGAATGATAGCGTCAGGGGAACATATACTGATGTACAGTGGAGGAAACACCGGTTATGGTGGTACAGCCTTTCTTATACAAAAGTCTGTTAAGTCAAGTGTAATAAACTTCAATGCTATAAATGAAAGGATGTGCTCAGTGCGATTACGAGCAGTTTTACGTGACCGTGAATCTTGTGATTATGAGCCACGGGACCTCCTTTTTACGTGGAATCCGAACCACAGGACATGGCATTTCACTTCGAAAATCTCACATGCATTGACCGGGAATCGAACCCGGACCGCCTTGGTGAGAGGCATTCAGCTAGACCGCTGAGCCACCACGCCCCCCCCCCCCCCCCCACAGAAGAGGCAGAAGAAGAAGAGAAGGATAGCTTCTACACTAAGTTGGAGGAGGAGGTCAACAAAGTACAAAGACATGATGTGAAAATAATCCTTGGGGACCTAAATGCCAAAGTCGGGAAGGAAGAGGTGTTCGGAGATATAATATGGAAGGAAAGTTTACACGAAGGGAGTAATGACAATGGATTGCGGTCGATAGACTTTGCCATGGGGAAAGAAATGGTGGTGAAAAGTACTTGGCACCCAAGGAAATATCAAGAAAGAGACCTGGGTGTCTCCGGACGGAGTTACAAGGAATCAAATAGATCATGTGATTATTGACAAACGACATGCATCGGATGTAATTGAAGTAAGTAGTTGTAGAGCAGCAGATGGGGACACAGATCATTACTTGGTAAGAATCAAGTATAGACAAAAAATAGATTCAGCGAGGAAACAAAAAAGTGAAAGGAAGATGAAGCATAATATCGGAAGGCTTCAAAGCAACAAGGAAGTACAAGAGGAGTATAGATTGAAAGTGGGAGAAAACATGGAAAACAATAAGAACCTCTGGGAAGAAGGTAATATGGAAACTAAATGGGAGTTACTGAGAAACACCATCAGTGAAGTTGCCGAGGAAACGCTGGGGAGAGCCGAATTCAAGAGAAATATACAATGGTTCGATGAAGAATGCTCGGAGGCAATCCATGAAAGAAACGATGCAAGGCAAAGAATGTTGCAACGGAGAACAAGCCAGACGGTGGAAGAATATAGAGAGAAAAGGAAAAGGGCAAGCAAGTTAAGTAGGGTTAAGAAAAGGCAGTATGAAAGAGAAAGAATAGAACAATTAGATAAAATGAGGGAGACTGGGGAGATTCGGAGATTTTATGAAAGAGCAAGAGATTTGAGGAAAGGGTTTCAACCAAGAGCAGTCTTTTATAAGGACAAAGAAGGAAATTTTATAGGAGATAAGAACAAGATGCTACAGAGATGGCAGGAATATTTCACAGAGATACTCAATGGACGGGGTGAAGAGGAAACCGCGATTGAGGAAGAAGCGGAACATGTAGGGATTGATGAGCAAGAAGAAGTTGAAACACCGTATTTAGAGGAAGTTAGAGATACAATCAAGGAATAAAAGAACAATAAAGCCGCCGGAGAAGACGGAATAGAAGCGGAGTTGCTAAAATTCGGTGGAGAGGAAGTGGTAAAAGCAATACATGAACTAATAAAGGAAGTTTGGACGAAAGAAGAAATGCCCAGGGATTGGATTGTAGGAATAATATGCCCTTTGTATAAGAAAGGAGATAAATCAGTATGCGGCAATTATCGTGGAATTACTCTGTTGGACGTAACATATAAGGTGTTCAGTAAGATTTTAGCCTCTCGACTGGAGCGTTGTGTAGAGAAAATATTGGGGGACTATCAAGCTGGATTTAGAAGGAATCGCTCTACAATGGACCAGATATTCGTAGTGAGGCAGATACTGGAGAAGTTTTATGAACATGATAAGCAGCTGGATCAGCTGTATATAGATTTTAAGCAGGCATATGACAGTTTGGATAGAAAGGAGATTTTTAAAATTATGAAAGAGTTTAAGATCCCGATAAAATTGGTCAAGCTGACAGAAATGACTATGGAAACCACAATCTGTAAGGTTAGATTAGAACAAGAGATGTCCGAAGAATTCATTGTAGAAAGGGGTTTGCGACAAGGAGATGTAATTTCTACATTACTCTTTAATGTAGCTCTAGAAAAAATAATTCAACAACTGCCAATCAATCCAGGAGGGACCATATTTAAAAGACAAGTGCAAGTGATAGCATATGCGGATGATGTAGCATTAATTGCAAGGAACAGTAAAGCATTAGAAGAGAGCTATGTCCTGTTGGAAGAAAAGGCACGAAAGTTAGGATTAGAAGTGAATACAAGTAAAACCAAGTATATGAAGATGGGAACCTCCAGAGAGGCAAGAAGAGATCCATATATTAAATTAAATGGGAAAGAATATCAAAGAGTAGAAGAATTCAAATATTTGGGCTCAATAATAACTGAGGATAACAGAACATCAGTGGAAATACAAGAAAGAATTAAAAGTGGAAATAGATGCTATTACGCTCTGCAAAGCATGTTTAAATCGAGAAATGTTAGTAGGAATACTAAAATAAAAATTTACATTACAATACTAAGACCTGTGGTTATGTATGGATCGGAAGGTTGGGTTCTCAATAGAAGAGAAGAAGAATGGCTGCGAAGATGGGAAAGGAAGATCTTGAGGAAAATATACGGGGCAGTGAGAGAGGAGGAAGGTTGGAGAATAAGGACAAATGTGCAGCTACAGGAACTCTTCGGACAGGCAGATATTGTGGTCAACATTAAGCAGGGGAGGATAAGATGGGCAGGATACGTTCAGAGAATGCCAGAATCACGGAGTGTCAAAAAGGTGTTTACGCAAAGACCGGATGGAAGGAGGAGAAGAGGAAGACCCAGGAGACGGTGGATAGATGATGTGGAAGACGACCTTAGGAGTCTGGGAATCAGGAACTGGAGAAGGAAGGCGGAAGATAGAGATGAATGGAGGCAGGTGATAAAGGAGGCCAAGGTTCTTCAGGGACTGTAGCGCCGACCAGTAAGTAAGTAAGTAAGTAAGTAAGTAAAGCCATTTTTGAAGGCATTTGTCTGGAGCGTAGCACTCTATGGAAGTGAAACTTGGAATGTTGGAGCAGCAGAAAAGAGGAGAGTTGAAGCGTTTGAAATGTGGTGGTAGAGGAGAATTATGACGATTAGATGGGTAGATAGGGTTACGAATGAAGAGTTGTTAAGAGTGGGAGAAGAAGATGTTTCTGGTGACTTCTAGTGAAGAGAAGAGATAGGTTGGTAGGACACATACTAAGACACCCAGGAATAGCAAACTTAGTTATAGAAGGAAGGATTGAGGATAAGAACTGTAGGGGTAGACCAAGGTTAGAATATGTTAAACAAATTGCCTCGGATGTAGGGTGTGGTAGCTATTTAGAGATGGAACGATTAGCTCAGGACAGGGAAGCATGTAGGGCTGCATCAAATCAGTCAAAGACTGAAGACTCAAACAACAACAACAACAACAACAACCATGTAAATTCACTATTGTAGTACAATAGTATCGTTAGGTGAATTATAATGATTCGCTTGAATCTCGCCGTACGTTAGGTTTTTGTGAATTACGTGTGTAACGGTGTATATGCACGTGTATCCAATTTAGAATAACCCACTGTAATACACTGTAACAATAATAGACTAATTAACAGATTTTGGCATGCACTAGAAAATATAATATAATATAATGTTCACTTATCTTGGTATTGGTAATCCTTACTTCGCTTCTTCTTCCTCTTCTTCTTCTTCATTTCCCGTTTCCAGTTCCTTGGGTCGGGTTGCGAATCAAGGTCCTCCACAGTTGTCTATCCCTCCACCATTCATTTCCTTCTTTCAATACTTCTTTTCTTTCACTCCTCTCTTCTGTATGCTTTCCGTCATCGTATCTATCCACCTCTTACTGGGCCTTCCTCGTGGTCTTCTTCCTGGTATTTTCTCCATAAATATTCTTTTGGGTACTCTATATTCTTCCATTCTCATCATATGTCCGTACCACTTCAGCTTACTGACCCCTATCTTGTCTTGCAGTTTTGAGAACCCAGTTCTCTCCCTAATGTCAACATTTCTGATTTTATCCCTCCGTGTCTTCCCAATTAAGCCGGCCTCGTGGGTGTTGGGGTAGCGTGTCTGCCTCTCGCCCCGGGTTCGATTCCCGGCTCCATCAGGGATTTTAGAAACAGACGTGAGGGCTGGAACGGGATGCACTTAGACTAGTGAGGACAATTGAGTAGCTGTATGATAGTGAGGCAGTGCCCCAGTCACGAAAACCAAGATTAACGGTCGAGGGGATCCGATGCACTGACTAGGTGTCACCCCAATATATGCAGGCCAAATGGCTGGGCAGTGGTCGCTTTGTCGGCCTAAGACCTTCATGGACTGTATAGTGCCAGGGGTTCGGTTGGGTCTTCCCAATTATTCCTCTAAAGAACTTCATCCCGGCTGCTTGGATTCGGCTTTCATCGCGTTTTGTTGTGGTCCAACTACCTACTGCATATGTCAAAATTGGTGTGTAATACAGTACATTGAGAATAGAACATTCTTGCATTTCTGTGGGATTTCCTGGTTCCAGAGTAATCCTTACTACGAATTTATAATTGAACACAGTGATCAGGATCTGATGATGGCCACTTGAAGGTCGAAACGCCTAGGCCTAATCCTAAATTACCCAATTTAATTGTGAATAGTAACTAATAGGCCTACATGTAATTTTTCCATGAGTGTATCTATATATTTGTATCTTGTACCTCGCCCATTCATTGGGCACAATCGTGTTGACCGACTGAAAAGCTACAAAATGTCACATTTAATAGAGTAATTTTTATCCAAAAATGTTTCAGTAACTTTCTTGTAATCAGTTTCTTCAGTTGCTTGTTGTTTTGAAATGGTAATCTTTCAGTCACAAACAAAGGTGTTTCTTTCACCTATCATAAAGCTCAATACTGAGATTCAATGCAGGAAGAGTTCCGCGCCTACATTACAATCGACGCCATGGGAAAGTATGCGCCCGTGTCCTAAGTTACTGCAAGAGCCATCCCGGCATTCTGAAGTAGAATTGGATAATAATGTTATTGGTTTTAGCCTACGTCCCTTCTAGCTACTGTGGCTTTTAGAGATGCCGGGATACCGGAATTTTGCCCCGAAGGGGACCTTTAACGTGCCAATAAATCCGTTGACACGAATTCCCGCATTGGCATGCTCTCAAATGCCAACTGACTGCACCAGGATTCGATCCTGTAACCTTGGACACAGCGGTGAAAACGTTATCGTTGCGACACGCAGCTAGAGTAGAGGTGGGAAACCACGGAAGACCACTTCTAGGATGATTCAGTTGGAAATCGAACGCACTTCTTCTCAGTTCTGCCTTGTGAGACTGGTGATACCCCATGGCAGCCCTAAGACAAGAAGTAGAGGAAAGTCACCAAATATTGGGAGTTTTTTCTCTAGTGTTCATATTAGCCATAAGAAGACAAGGAATAATTTTGGATTTATCACTAATGTAAAAATCATGGAACATACTATGTATATTACAAATATGGGTACGTTTGATGCTGTAATACCTTCTGATATTAAGCATCCGGGGTTCGTAAAATGGGGAGGTAACAAATCTCACACTTTTTATTTATAATAATTTTATTAATACAGCCAATGTCCATGTACTTTTCTTTTCAGGACGGGTCAGGGAAGGGAACCGTCTCGGCATTTGCCTGGTGGTGAAAATGGAAAACCACGAAAACCATTTTCAGGACGGCCCAGGTGGGATTCGAACCCACGCTCTCCCGATGCCAGCAAGGCACGAGGTAGCACGTTAGCGCTCTCGGCCACCGCGGCCGGCTTTGATACACTGAATAACATACCCTTCTAATTAAAGCATTTAATCTGACAATTTATTTATTTATCGTCTGGCTTTTAGTGCCGGGAGTGTCCGAGCACATGTTCGGCTCGCCAGAGGCTGTAGCTGATTCAAGCGGACACCCATAGGGTGAGCTACAAGTTCCGTTCAATTTCATGTAGTTCCAACTTTCGCTACCAGATGTCACTAATACCTAGTGGTGAACGTTGGAACTTTGATGGAGCGTTCCAACGAAATAACCTAGGAATTTAGCTTCGCACAAGTTTAGTCTGTGGAAGGATCTTTTACATGCCATAAATCTATGACATGGGACCGCCGGCTTTACTGCCCCTCCGAAGGAAGGCATACTGAAGGATTTTAACGCTCTTAAAAAATCGACCACTTCGGCCGGGTTTGAGCCCGAGATCTTGGGCACAGCAGTTCAGCATGCTACCAACTACTCCACCGAAGTCGCTAATCTGACAATGTAATAAAATCATGAATATAAACAGTACAAAAATATAAAAATGAACATTGTAAGTTATATAATAACAGTCCTAGTTTCCTGTTGCCGAACTTCCAAACAAAACAACCTGTTTCTGATTCTACACACAGTGTGAAAGCCCAGGTCTCTGTTTTGAATTAATGTGAGTGCGCTGTCAACTGTTTACATCTGTCAATCGGCTCTTTGGGGTGAGTGTGGGGCACGAGGGAAGGCATGTACACTCAGGGAGAACTATTTATCTATTAACTCTGCTGCTCCAGCACGCAATCCATTTCGCCTGGTAGCCATCTTTGGGAATGGAAGTATGTCAACAGGTCGAACTAGCGCTGCCTCCACCCCCCGAACAGATGTTGAGGCCTCTAGTGAATTGTAACCCCTTTTGTTTGGAGCAGAAGATGATGGAATACCCCCATCTAGATATATATCCATGTTGTATCTCTACTGAAAGGTTCAGAAAATCAAGGTCCCGGAAGATATAAAGCCCAGATTTACGGAACCCTCCTACATTTTCAACAGTTGCTGTCTTCATGTACGCACGACCAAACAGCTCACCAACCCATTTCTTCCTTCCCGGCATTTAAAACAAATGTAATGTCACTTAGTAAGAGCTAAACTATTCCATTACACTCAAAAGTGCCCATTCTTTAACATTTTACTTCCAAGAAATATATAGGTTAAGACAAAATACTACAATGCTACGTTGAACCCAAACCCCTGACTGTATATACCAGAAGCGTAGCCAGGATTTTAGTTTGGAGGGGGCCCATTAGGTCCTCATCAAATACTGCAGGAGTTCATATATTTTAGACTATTTTCATTTATGAAAAGAAAGGCTTATGAGATCACCTTTTGTCCATGTCTGTGTGAACCTCCTCCCCCCCCCCCCCTAATAAAATCTAAACGGCCGGAGCGATTTCAATGAAACTCGCTAGGCCGGGTGCAAGCTTTGTTATTTGGCACCCAGAGGGCAGCTTGCATGTTGAATTTCGTCGTTCCTCGGAACGCTAAGAGAGTTAAGGAGGTTAGATATCTAAGCTCCTTGACACTATAGCGCTTTCTAGTAGAGAATGGAGGAACTTTGTGTTGGCGAAAATTCCGAGAATAATTTTGCCATTATGAACACGGCCTACTGAATTCAAATGGGTTCTTTAACATGCCAACAACGTATGACATGCTTGTCGTGATTTTTTCCGCCCTTCAAAAATCACTTACCACGGCCAAGAACGAACCTGCAAGCTTGGGGGTTGGTATTCCGACACGTTAACCACTCACCCACCGTGGCAAGTACAAAACGAACATGGCGGCCAAACGAAGTTGAAACATTTTAATGGATATTTCACGCGATTTAACCATACGAGCGCAGTGAAACTTGAAACGGTAAATGTTTATACAAATGCTAATCTACTGACATGTAATTTAGTTCAATTGTGTACATAACTTCAAGATGGCGGGTGTGCGAAATTTTAAAATTAAGCTTTTATTTCTTGTGTCCTAATCATGCGATCGAAATGAAAGTTTGAATAATAAACCTACGCCTACATATATAACAATCCAACATGGCGAGCATCCGAAATATTTCGATGGTTCTTAATATCTAAGAATCTATTGCAGCAATCAAACTGAAACTTTATATGCTGATAGAGGCTATTAATATAAGTTCACCTATTGGACTTTCGATTACCTGGTGAGCACAACCAACATGGCATCCAAGCGAAGTTAAAATATTTAAATGGAATTGACTCGCGATTTAAGTATACGAGAGCAGTGAAACTTGGTACGCTAAATGCTCATCCAAAATCTACTGGCATCTAATTAAATTCAATTGTTTCAAACTCCAATATAGCGGTCGTCGAAATTTTAAAATTGAGTTTTTAATTCTTGTGTCCTAATCATGCGACCGAAGTGAACGTTTGGATAATGAAGCTACGAAATAATCTTCATCTAATGGTGCCTAACTCTATGGCCTACATACAGATACGCTGGGCTGGCCATGTTGTCCGCATGCCAGATACACTCCTCCCAAAGAGAATCATGTACTCCCAACTAATGAATGGACTGCGTAACCATGGAGAGCAGCTTAAACGATACAAGGATGTCCTTAAACATAAGTTCACCTATTGGACTTTCGATAACCTGGTGAGCACAACCAACATGGCATCTAGGCGAAGTTAAAACATTTAAATGGAATTGACTCGCGATTTAAGTATCCGAGAGCATTGAAACTTGGTACGCTAAATGCTCATCCAAAATCTACTGGCATCTAATTAAATTCAATTGTTTCAAACTCCAATATGGCGGCCGTCGAAATTTTAAAATTGAGTTTTTATTTCTTGTGTCCTAATCATGCGACCGAAGTGAACGTTTGGATAATGAAGCTACGAAATAATCTTCATCTAATGGTGCCTAACTCTATGGCCTACATACAGATAGGCTACGCTGGGCTGGCCATGTTGTCCGCATGCCAGATACACGCCTCCCAAAGAAAATCATGTACTCCCAACTAAAGAATGGACTGCATAACCATGGAGGGCAGCTTAAACGATACAAGGATGTCCTTAAACATAAGTTCGCCTATTGGACTTTCGATAACCTGGTGAGCACAACCAACATGGCATCCAGGCGAAGATAAAACATTTCAATGGAATTGACTCACGATTTAAGTATCCGAGAGCATTGAAACTTGGTACGCTAAATGCTCATCCAAAATCTACTGGCATCTAATTAAATTCAATTGATTCAAACTCCAATATGGCGGCCGTCGAAATTTTAAAATTGAGTTTTTATTTCTTGTGTCCTAATCATGCGACCGAAGTGAACGTTTGGATAATGAAGCTACGAAATAATCTTCATCTAATGGTGCCTAACTCTATGGCCTACATACAGATAGGCTACGCTGGGCTGGCCATGTTGTCCGCATGCCAGATACACGCCTCCCAAAGAAAATCATGTACTCCCAACTAAAGAATGGACTGCATAACCATGGAGGGCAGCTTAAACGATACAAGGATGTCCTTAAACATAAGTTCGCCTATTGGACTTTCGATAACCTGGTGAGCACAACCAGCATGGCATCCAGGCGAAGATAAAACATTTCAATGGCATTGACTCACGATTTAAGTATCCGAGAGCATTGAAACTTGGTACGCTAAATGCTCATCCAAAATCTACTGGCATCTAATTAAATTCAATTGATTCAAACTCCAATATGGCGGCCGTCGAAATTTTAAAATTGAGTTTTTATTTCTTGTGTCCTAATCATGCGACCGAAGTGAACGTTTGGATAATGAAGCTACGAAATAATCTTCATCTAATGGTGCCTAACTCTATGGCCTACATACAGATACGCTGGGCTGGTCATGTTGTCCGCATGCCAGATACACGCCTCCCAAAGAAAATCATGTACTCACAACTAATGAATGGACTGCGTAACCATGGAGAGCAGCTTAAACGATATAAGGATGTCCTTAAACATAAGTTCACCTATTGGACTTTCGATAACCTGGTGAGCACAACCAACATGGCATCTAGGCGAAGTTAAAACATTTAAATGGAATTGACTCGCGATTTAAGTATCCGAGAGCATTGAAACTTGGTACGCTAAATGCTCATACAAAATCTACTGGCATCTAATTAAATTCAATTGTTTCAAACTCCAATATGGCGGTCGTCGAAATTTTAAAATTGAGTTTTTATTTCTTGTGTCCTAATCATGCGACCGAAGTGAACGTTTGGATAATGAAGCTACGAAATAATCTTCATCTAATGGTGCCTAACTCTATGGCCTACATACAGATACGCTGGGCTGGTCATGTTGTCCGCATGCCAGATACACGCCTCCCAAAGAGAATCATGTACTCCCAACTAAAGAATGGACTGCATAACCACGGAGGGCAGCTTTAACGTTACAAGGATGTCCTTAAACGTAAGTTCACATATTGGACTTTCGATAACCTGGTGAGCTCAACCAACATGGCATCCAAGCGAAGTTAAAACATTTAAATGGAATTGACTCGCGATTTAAGTATCCGAGAGCAGTGAAACTTGGTACGCTAAATGCGCATACAAAATCTACTGGCATCTAATTAAATTCAATTGTTTCAAACTCCAATATGGCGGCCGTCGAAATTTTAAAATTGAGTTTTTATTTCTTGTGTCCTAATCATGCGACCGAAGTGAACGTTTGGATAATGAAGCTACGAAATAATCTTCATCTAATGGTGCATAATTCTATGGCCTACATACAGATAGCCTACGCTGGGCTGGCCATGTTGTCCACATGCCAGATACACGCCTCCCAAAGAGAATCATGTACTCCCAACTAAAGAATGGACTGTGTAACCAAGGAGGGCAGCTTAAACGAAACAAGGATGTCCTTAAACATAACCTCAAAGAGTGTCAAATTGATACGGTCAAATGGGAAACCGCAGCCGAAGATAGAACTTAATGGCGTAAAATTGTATACAACGGAGTTGAACAATTGTAGAACAAGATAGGAGAAGACTAGAAGCTGAAAGGAGGAACAGCAGGAAAGAACGTGCGAATGCAAGGGATGGTGTGCCTGCACAATCATCTGCTGATACAACTAGTGTGTGCTGTCACTGCAGTAAAGTGTGTGTATCCAGAATTGGACTGTTCAGCCATCTGAGACGACACAATACTTCCAAATAACATTGTATTTTACATACTGTATATTCGTTGACGAATAAATGTCTATCATAATCATCATCATCATCATCATCACAGAACAATTCAACATGGCGTTCATTTTCAACGTCGGGAGAATTTTTAGCCTACTTTTCACATTTTGCAAAAATGAGGAAAAAGTAGACTTATGAGATCGATCCGGGAAAATGTGTGTCTGTCTGTCCTTCTGTCTGTCTGTCTGGCTGTGTGTGTCCCCCCCCCCCCCCCTATCAACTCCTAAACGGCTACAGCAATCAAAACCAAATTTAGTATGATTAAGATGTGCACCGGAATATCTCACGTCCATATTTGAAAATGATGTCAGTGCTACCAACTGCTGAAAAAACGCACTAGAAATTTGAGCTCCATGTTGGATATCTCGCAAGATATGCATGGGAGCTATTCCAAAATTGGTACACATGCAGATAATACTATTTCAGTTTAATTTCCAGGAGGCCAACAATGACAGTGTTGCCAAAATAATTTTAAGCCTTCTGATAGGTCCAATGTTTAAATGCATATAATTTCTACACTATCAATTGGATTTCAACCAAATTTTGTATGTAATATCTGTACATAATCAGATATGATTGAGCTTATTCTTAACAGCCACCAGGGCTGCCAACTGTTAATAATTGCTCTCTCTAATTTTTATCCAAATACCAATATATCAGTAAATATGCAAGCCAACAGCTTTAAACTATGCACACATATATTCTGACATTTTAGATTAATTTTGAGTAATTTATATACGTCAGTTCTACCAACATGATTATAAGCCTGTTGATAGGACCAATTTTTAAATACATGTAACTTCTATACTATCAGTAGGATTACAACCAAATTTCGTATGTGCTACGTGTACCATAACAGAAGACTGTAAGTATTGTTAAGAGCAATCAGGGCTGCCTCAACTGTTAATAAATAAATGCTGTCTATATTTTTTTACCCTAATATCAATATATCAGAAAGTATGCAAGCCAACAGCTCTATACTTTGCACACGTATAGCACCTGACATTGTAGATTAATTTGGAGTAATTAATACAAGGCAGTGCTGCCAACATGATTCTATGCCTGCTGATATGTCCAATTTTAAAATACATGTAACTTCTATACTAACAAATGGATTTCATCCAAAATTGGCACAACAAGATATCATAATATTTCAGATTATTTCTGACCAGCACACGGATGGTATTGTTGGCAACATGCTTTTACGCGTGCTGATAGATCCAGTGTCTAACTGCATGTAACGTCCATTGGACTTCAATCTAATTTTGTATTCTGTACCTTAAGAGATGGAACTAAGAATATATTCAGTCACCAGGGCTGCCAACTGTAGTGCTCTATTAGGCTACATTATACCAGGTATATTTTGAACTAATTTGATATTTCGATATTACCAACTTAATTTTGTCATTATTCTAGATAGGTTCATATACTGTAGAATAATCATTGGCATGAAAAGTAGGCTGTATAGTTCTTCACGGAACTTCATGTTTAATAATGAAAACCCAATAGGTTATATGAAAATAGGCTATACAGGGTGTATAAAAACTGTACGGCACATAATTCAGGACACATTCCTCGCACGTAGGCGAATAAATTATGGTATATGAACTTGGGTCCGGAAACGCTTTGTTTCCATGTTATACCTCATTGTGTCCAACTCATTAATTGTGGCCAACACACTAGAACAGAACGTACCAGCATACCGCATGCAACTCTTTCTCACAGGAGATGTTCAATGTGCCCTCCGTGCATCAACCCACCGTCGTAGTGAATCTCGGATGCGCTGATGTATCCCTGGAGTACTGCGTATGGTTTCGCAGCCTTCCATAATACGGGCACGGAGACTCTGAACATCTTGTACTGGGGTTCGATACATAAGAGCTTTCAAATGCCCTCATAAATAAAAGTCCAGTGATTTTTGGTCCGGAGAGCGTAGAGGTCAGACAATTGGTCCACCTCTACCTATCCATCTGTCACCAAATCAGTTATTTAGAGGCCGACGGATTAACACGAAAATGAGGAGGTGCTCCATCGCGCATGAAGCACCGTACATGTTTTGTCGCACAGCTAAAGGCACATATGCTAAGTCGCATGGCAACAGGGTCATGTAAAACAAAACACTGGCGGTGCACCTACAATAACGACAACGTAACCAGACGCACCCAAGAGTGCATGTTCCCCATGATTCTAACGTTCTGTTCTTGTGTGTTTCCCATGCTTAATGAGTTGGAGACAATGAGGTGTAACATGGAAACAAAGCGTTTCCTGACCCATGTTCATATAACATAATTTCTTCGTCTACGTGTGAGGAATGTGTCCAGCATTTTGTGTCGTACATTTTTGTTACACCCTGTATAGTTCTTCACGGTACTGCTTGTTCTAAATATATGTAGCCTACTTTAGGGTTCATTTTTAGCTTAGGACAAAAATCTCCAGTCTGTTCATGTCTGTCTGAATTCCGCCCTTCGTTGCTTTGTTTTGAGGCTGCTCACAGCTGTGGCAGTGTCTATATTTGTCTCTGTCGCTCAGATTTCCAGTTATCAGAATACTACTATTATGTCATATTCACACGTTTCAGTTCAGAATGTTCTTTACATTAATACCACACTATGTCTTGTTTTTTAATAGTTTATTTACCAGAAATGTTTTTAGTCAATTGAATGAATATGTCCAAAAAACTCATCAGGAGTAGATAACAGAAAGAAGGGACACTCATAAAGGCATCAAACAACGAAGGCATGTCGCAAAACATTTAGGTCTATTATTGTTAGACTAGAGAGCCTCTCTGGCTTAGACGGCAGCACGCCGGCCTCTCACCGCTGGGTCCATGGTTCAAATCCCAGTCACTCCATGTGAGATTTGTGCAGGACAACGCGCAGTCAGACAGGGTTTTCTCCGGGTACTCCGGTTTTCCCTGTCACAATTTCATTCCAGCAACACTTTCATTTCATTTCATCTGTCATTCATTTAATCATTGCCCCAAGGGAGTGTGACAGGCTCGGGCAGTCGGCACGGTTTCTATCCTCGCCGCTAGATGGGGGCTTCATTCATTCCATTCCCTGACCCGGCCGGTCGACTGGAAGCAGGCTGTGGATTTTTCATTGTTTGACTAATTTATACAGCGCTGTTTTAAGGTAAGACTAACGGGGCGCCATGGATTTCATTCTTGTTTTTTATTATTATTATTACTATTATTATTGAGAGGAAACTGTAACACCCTTTAAATAACAATAAATAATTACGAACCTTTAAAAAAATCGAGTAACTTTATATTCTATCAGTGAGCAATGCGTCTTTCTCGTGCAGAGAAAATTATTTGCAAAAGCTGTGCCTATGTAATGAAATGGGGGCTTCAAATTTCTTCACCTACAATAAAAACTTTTCATAACTTACCGAAGATGTACGGTATCCAGTTTTACCTTCTTTATGACAAAGCGGTCGATCTTCTAAACACTCGCTAATGTGACAAAAAGAAGAAAGAAAATAGCAACTATAAAACAACTCTCGACTCTGTCCCAATACTACCACTTACAAACTGTATCTTTCCTCTCCCGACAGTGGCGACAATCAACCACGCTGCACTTGTATTGTAGCCTTGGACATTTTCAGGAAATTCCAGGAAATGGAAATTAAAAGCTGACAGGAGAGTGTACTGTCAGCTGACAAGCTATAACTGGCCCCTTCCAGAGAGGTATCTTGCTAATTGGCAATCTCCTAATTTCTTGGTAGACTTTTGTCATCATCACCTTGTTGTATCCCCAGTACTGAGGCACCTACTGTTCTTGGAAAAAGAAAACACGACACAATCCTAATTGCTACCCTGTTATTTCAGCTCCTCCAACCAGTGCAGACACGGAAATGATGACAGGCCGTGCAGAGATTGTTAGTACATTCTTTGTCAAAGCATTTAATGTATTTAACATTTCGTTGAAGGTTCTAAATTTGTTCGAGCCGTAAGAAAATATGAAGGCTTATGCCAATCCCCCCCTCTCTCTCTCTCTCTGGCTACGCCACTGGTATATACAAACAATATACAAACACAGTTAGAAAATTAATTCACTTACCTTTTCTTATCAATTCGTACGAATTCAGAAAACTGAGAAATATTTCACAACGATGTAGAACAACAATGGCTATGATGCGCAGCTAATGGCAACTTCGCGCTTTACCCACACAGCACATGGACAACAAGTTAATGTATTCACCGCTAGGTGACAGCATGTACTAAAACTAAATGATAAAATACTACTTCCCCATATAAGGAAACCTCCCCATATATGGCGACTTTCCTCTAATAATAATCCTCCCAGCTCGTCTTCACACATGGACTCTGCAAGGGATCATTTCTCTACCGTTACAAGGACGGTATATGGGAGCAGAACATGCTTTGTCAGCAGTTACAGCTGGGGATGGTGACAGGCCGATCACCCAGGTGACCGCTAACTTGGGTCTAATTAAGGAAGGGTCAGGGAAGGGATTTTGGTA
Source organism: Meconema thalassinum (assembly GCA_946902985.2). Lineage (NCBI taxonomy): Eukaryota > Metazoa > Arthropoda > Insecta > Orthoptera > Tettigoniidae > Meconema > Meconema thalassinum. Next base: position 172,840,700 of record OX336396.1, read on the forward strand.
TGAAGCCAGCCGTGGACCTGTTGAATGGAACCGTCCCGGCATTGAAAATGGGAAACCACGAAAACCATTCTCAAGACAATCAAGGTGGAATTCGAACCCACGCTCTTCCGATGCCAGCGAGGCACGGTAATAATAATATATTAATAAATGTCCTTCAATCTATTTTGTTCAGTTCTAATCCAATCCCCCCTCCTCCTCCTCCCCCACCTCTCCCCTTCCTGGAGGGCAGTGCTAACATCCCGTAAAATAGCGCACCAGCCACTGCTGATAAAATCCTTATCGAATAAAGGATGGGGAGGAGGCACCTGTTCACCACAGAGTAATCGACTCGCAGATTTACGTTTAAAGGCCTTACTGGAGTTTGAGAATCACAGCTGCACGAAACACGCGCGTATCGTGAAGAACCTGGCCAGCTTACAGTAGTGTGGGTAGCGGTATATTTAGGAGTGGCTCAGATCGGATCGGGCCCAACCTCCACAATTAACGAGCCTAACCCAAACTGCCTTGACCGCTAATAACCCACGTTCACACTAACTTCCGATTTATAACATCATTGAAATATACTCCTGTACACGGGTGTCTCTAGCGGGAGTGGGGTTACTCGTCCATAGCTCCTAAATACAGCAACAAGTTTAAGATGTGTAGGTTGCAAAGAAAGTAGGGGTTGCAAATTAATTGTGTCGCTCTTTGAAAATAAATATGTACAAGTACTTAAAGCACGCGTCTTGCATGCGGTATGTAATGCCTCAAATAACTGACGCACGGATTTAAAGCTATGGAGTAGAACGATTGAAAGATTTGCTACAGTGACCATAACGGCACCTGCCAGCTTTCTCCAATACCGGCCTATGCCATGAAGGTTAGCAACCTTCAGTACTTCTTCTCCAGTGAACTGAAGAAAACATCAAGGGGTTATGTGAAGTCAATTTTTTTCTGGAATGACGAGATATCTCATTGCCATTAGTTGGTGGATATCGAATATGTGTGCGGGGTACATAGGATTGTTTTAAAGTGTGGCCTATCTAGGTGTCTGGATGGAACCTAATAAATATAATAATGATGATAATAATAATAATCCTATAATTGAGAGTGAGAAGAGCGCCGAATTGGTGAGACCATCCAACATGTCATATCAGCTTGTTCCCACCGTGCCGACACTGACTACAAACATAGGCATGATCAAGCTGCTAACACTATCCAGCATAAACTGGCCTGAAGTAGGGGAAGGTACCCCAGTATCGGACACTTAAGGTTCCTTTTGTATAAAAACTTACGGAAAGGGTCAAATTAAAATAAAAAATTATTTCTGAAAACTTGATTTGATTCTCTTTCATTGTAGCAAATCATCTTTCTACATTATATACGGATATAAAGGAATTTAAAACATTTATAAATCTCACATTTTTCACAATTCAAAAACGAGGCACACAGTATCGGACAGTCTCAATATTGTAAAATTATTCTATTATTATGCTCATGTATGTACAGGATATCCGTATTACTTTTTATCACATATGTCACATTGATAATAACGAAGTGTCCCTTCAAGGAAACCTTTGCATATGTTGCACTGGATCCAGTCCTCACTGAAATTCTCACCACAAGTTATGCAGTGGGTTGTTTCGCAATCAAAATTCAGGGCCTTCCTAGCTTTTTTCCCCAATTACGCCAAAGATTGTAAATTCAGGCCAACACGCCTTGAGTTCACATTATGCTTTGTATATAATATATTAATAAACTTAGGGAAATGATTTCCAAAAATTAACATAGAAATTAAATTATTACATAATTGTGACATAAATTCAGTTATAAAATTTGTCTAAACATGTTCCAATCATCATCTTGCTCATCAGAAAACGTGCTTTTAAATGCACCCATGGCAGTTTTCATTTGTCTCTCGCTGGAGAAATTAATTTCAATCTGTCACCTAATGTACTTCTAGGGACACAGAACTGCTCACTTGCGTACCTAATGCTCATTTTAGCACCTCTTACTTCCTCAATTGCTAATTTTATGTTTTCCATCACCCAGATTCACCTTTATACTCCCATATTTGCCTGAAACAAACGAAGGTATTGTAAGAATTGGTAAGAAAACTTCGGGTATGTTTGTCCGATACTGTGTGCCGGAAGCTTGTCCGATATTGGGTGCCCAACACGTAAAACTTGAACGGGTCATCATACGTAACACATTTAAACAAAAGCTACGCCATCATCCACATTTCTTCATTAACGTATGGATAACAATTAACAACCCTTAAAATATTTCACTCATCAGTATTAAGGTGCCGAACAGATTCACTAAATTATCTTCGTGCAGCAAGAAAGAGTCACAAAAGAGAGAGCATCTCACCACGTGCTTACTTCTTTGTTTATGGACACACAATGGTCACCCTCCAACGTACCTCATGAAGGGTCAGTACTACCATCACAAAAGTTTCCGCAACATTGTGCTGAACATCAGAAACTGACACTGTCCGATATTGAGTTCCGTCCGATACTGGGGTACCTTCCCCTACAAACTTATTCAAATATGGAAATGTAATTAATGATATTTTACATTCACCGTATTGACTTGAACTACAGTAATTAAGCAAACTTAAAAATCAATCCGCTTTAGTCAAGACATTTTATTTTAAAACTAAATAAGTACATATTTCGATATACATTGATATCCTCTTCAGCTAATAAAGATAAAATATTGATAATCTAATTAAAATGTGCGAGCTTAAATTAGTCGTAGTTCTTAATTGAAAATGAAAAAAAATCATCAGAGGGGTCTTTAAGATTATGTAAGTTATTAAATCTAAGGAAATACCGACAGTAGTGGCTACGCTGGCTAATGCACAGCATTAGGTCATGGGGCCCAGCTCTCTGCTGACTCGGTAGACGCGTGGGTTCGAGCCCCACCGTCGGCCGTCCTTGAAATGGTTTTCCGTGGTTTCCCATTTTCAACACCAGGCAAATGCTGGGACGGTACCTTCTGACAGGCCACGGCCGCTTCCTTCCATATCCTTGTCCATTTTCATTCACCATCATTCATTTCATCTCTCATTAACTCCTCTCATGAGGTTGGCGTCAGGAAGGGCATCCGGCCGTAAAAACCATCGCCACAAAGACTTCCATCGCATCTCATCCCCGACCCCGTTGGAAAACGGGAATAATAAGGGGTAGACATACAATTAAATCTAAGGAAATACTGAATATCCTGTTGTACTTTGGCTTGAGAAACGAAAAAACGTCAAATACTAAAATAACAAACCAAATAGACTTCCTCTATAAAGTGAGAAAATAACAGAAAAAATGTTTTTGTTAAAAAAATTAAGTTCGATATTTTTGATTTGTGTAGCTTACGATGCGTATAATTATTCTATAAAATATTTCTATATAATCTGGTCAGAAAATAAAGTGTTAAATAACACCCTCTATAATTTTTTAATTCTTGAATAAGCTTTCAAAATATGTAGATTAAGGCTTTCGCGGCCCGGAATACTATTACAATTATTCATGCTTTTGGGATATTGCCGTGTGAAAAAAAAAACTCTATACGTTTCGAGAGGAACTTTGCCTATTGGAAAAGGAGGCAAGGTTCCTCTCGAAACGTATAGAGTTTCAAATTTTATTATCACATGGCAATAAGCAAAAGCATGAATAATTTTAATAGCTTCCAAAATGCTTAAATAGAATGTAACAAATGTTCGCTAAATGTTATACTTCTTCATAAAATACTTGTCTCTGTTGAAAACCTTGATCTTACGTGAGACTTTGTATGCTCGTATTACTCAAAGTTGAATAAATAAATACATAAATTCCGAGCTTGTTTCTATTATATGAAGTGTTCATTGGAGCGCGCAGGAAAGACTTGGTATAGATCTTCTGAGATTTGATCATAAAATGCAATAAATGTATTCTTAACTTACCTTGGATAATAGCAGCTTCTTATCTTGAAAAAACTCCTTTGTGTCAATATATTATGACAAACAATAGGAAGTTGCCATAATTGTGTATCCGCAAGATGCTTCTTCTTGTTTCCTATTGTCTGTGATGACAAAAATGAGGTTTTTTTTTCAAGATAAGAAGCTGATATTATCTAAGGTAAGATAAGAATACGTTACTGCATTACGCCTTTTATGATCACATCTCGATCAATACTAAGTCTTTCACGCGCGCTCCAATGAACACTTCAATTCCATGTATAGAAACAAGCTCGAATTTATTTATTTATTTAATTTTGATTAATACGATCATACAAAGTCTCACGTAACATCAAGGATTTCGACAGAGACAAGTGGTTTATGAAAAAAGTATATTATTTAGCGAACATTTGTTACGTCCTATTTAAGCATTTTGAAAGCCTTTTCAAGAACAACTAACATTTATAAAGGTTTTATTTTCTGACCAAATTATATAGAAATAATTTTATGGAACAACTATACACATGTTAAGCCACACACAAGAAAACCTTGTTAAGAGGATACTTGATATTTGAACAAAAACATTTTCTTGTTGTTTTCTCACTTTATAGAAGGTTACTTGGTCTGTTATTTTAGTATATAACGTCTTTTCGTTTCTCAAGTCCAACAACAAGTACAACAAGATATTCAGTACTTCCTTAGATTTAATAACTTACATTCATCTTAAAGACCTCCTTAAGAATTTTTCATTTTAATTAAGAACCACCACTAATTTATGCTCGCACATTTTTCATTAGAATACCAATATTTTCTCTTCATTAACTGAAGAAGACATCAATGTATATGGAAAAATGTACTAATTTGTACATAAATTTATTTTGACTCTGGCGGAATATATCTTTTGCTTTCTAAGTTTTGCTAATTAACTTATAAAGCTCCGTCCCCTATTGGAAATAAGCACCATCCGCAGTGTTCGCAAATGCTACACTCAAGCTCTAATAGTTAGTTAGTTGCCGTTGTTTTAAGGGTCTGAACAGAAGTCATCTGCCCCTAAGCTATACTGATGTTGCCAACAGTAACAACCAGCCAGATATCATTGTCATCAATAAGGAATACCGAGAGGTATTTCTAATAGACATTGCATGTCTCAACACACATAACATCCAAACAACAGCTGCTGCTAAAATACAAGGTCTTTATCTAAGTACACAGAACTGGCAATTGAGATAAAGCAGATATGGAAATTTTAGTCGGTGACTACAATCCCTGTAGCCTATATTGTACTGCTGTTAACGCCTAAAACACTCCACAGTAGTCTGCAGTATTAACTTGGCTCATTCAACAAGAAGACTCTCGAAGAGCACAAACATGAAATGAATGTTGTGACGTTTCCCAATGTAATTTATATACAGTGTAGCTCAGTACAGATGGTTCCTTGCTAAGGCCGAATCAGACTGTAACAAAAATGTAACCAGTCTAAGCCCTGATAATAATAATAATAATAATAATAATAATAATAATTGTATCACTTATCCTCCCAGCTCGGCATCACCTACGGACTCCTCGATGGATCATTCCTCTACCGTCGCAAGGACGGTGTCTAGGAGTTGAACACACTTTGTCAGCAGATACAACTGGGGATGGGGTCAGGTGACTGCTAACTTGGGTCTAATTAAACAAGGGTCAGGGAAGGAAGTCGGCCGTGGACCTGTTGAAAGGAACCCTCCCGGCATTTGCCTGGTAGTGAAAATGGGAAACCACGAAAACCATTTTCTGAACGGCTGATGTGTAATATGGCATATTAGCTTTCACGGCCAGTGAATTAAAACTCAGCAATTTTTCTAGGTTTGTGCCGTGCCTTGTGTGGGGTTTCGTCTAGAACACCAAACTGGCTCATCAGCGGGCTCTTGGTGTCCCCGCCCGGACCCCACATGAGTAACGAACTGCGCCTCATTACTGCGAGAACTAAAAGCTCAAGCAGTCATAACCTCCCTATGAAGGCTTCCAAAAAGATGGTATTGTACCCTTTCGTTATCATATGGAACATGTGTTCGTATCCCAGCTAGTTCACGGTCTTTCGAGGTATGGGGCGTTCAACCCACTATACGAGCACATATTCAGGATTTGAGTCTATCAGGTGACTACTCTACTTGAAAGAAACAACGTAGTCCTAAATATCACATTTAATGGTACTAATTAATGGCAAAACACAACACAAAACACAAAAATATTTTACAATTACTTCCCACAACAAAAATCAAAATTACATGTGAGTCCCTTCTCATACAGTTTGGTGCTCCACTACACCCATATCTATCCTAGATATTCTATCGTTGATGCTCTTTGACATTTGCGAGTGTCCATAGTGTTCTTCACGTGGCACAATTTAACACAAATTTGCATATCACAACACAAATTACATTTAAATAACATTAAATATGCAATTATTAAATATTTATCCGTTTTGACACGGAACATTTACTTTAAATGACATCGATTCATTAGCTTATGCCTTGCTTAGCATGTGTTGCTTTTCCGCGCGTATCGTCTTCTTCCCATAAGTTTCAAACGCTGAAGTGGTACACCTTCCCATCCAAAATACACATAGTTATAGACATTTTATAGCTTCACCATACAACACTCTTCTGGATCTGGTCATATCATTATCGTTACAAACGTGTCATATCATTAAATTACGCTATCCGTATGAATAAATTAGCATGAACTGGGTAATTATTCTTTACAAAAAATGCATCTATTTATTTTGTGCAGTTAATTTGTCCTCGGACAATAACTTGGCCAAATCTTATCCAATTACTTCATTCCAACATTCCATATGTATGGAAACAGTACATATAATTCATTTGATGCCATCATATCAAGCACATCTTAATTACTTTTCGAAATATCGAGATCCTGCAGTGTCCCACTACAATCTTAAAAGAAAAGGATCCGGTCTTATTGATTCCCTTTAGCGTGAACAAGAGATTCGTCACGGACCGTCCTAGGCAAGCTGGCTGCCGGGTCTGTGGATTCTACCTGCTACCCTGGCCGACTTCCTGCAATGGCCATGTGCTCACTCAACGGTGCAGATGTGCTAGGGGTACATGATTGGATTGTGTCATTACGAATTGAGTCGATATAATTATTTAATACCTACACTTAGAGTATTTAATGGGCTCATATCAGCTCCTATTTAGTATTCAAAGCGAAGGATGGATCACAAAATAGCTTCGCCGTTCTATGGACGTAATCAGTGGCTTTGCGCGCGTCCCAGCTGAGTATCAAACCGTTATCTCACTGGACGGGCACGAATATAACTAGAGGAAATCCACGTTTCCTACTCGAAGAATTTTTGTCTTAACTCTAAGGGCAGATCAATTACTATACTGGCCTACCTAGGGTGTCTAGTGGTTTTCCCTGGCAGCGAAGATTCTGCTAACAGTGGATACAGACAGACTCTGTCCCAACTCTGTTGCGAATACACATGTATGCTCTAACGCAATACCATATCGTAGCTTCGAAGATTAGCCTACTAGATTCGTCAACGTGCGAACTATTCTCGGATGGTCCCTGCAATTTATTGACGTAAATCTCTTGATTCTACGTTACATGCTCGCTGATCGCGGCTAACAACAATATTTCTGACAGATGACTCAATTCCTAAAGCACTCATGTCCTTCATACATTTACTTATAAGCCAAAGTTTTACGTAGCTCCGAAACAAGTATTAATTTACTGGCATTTACATTGACTATCTTAATGAATCTCTAATACAACCATGTAGAATATAACGTAGTAAAACATTTATCTATCATTTCAATGACACTGAAAAACTCTCTTTATCTCGCTATTTATCTATCTTTCTTACTTTTCACAATAACACAGTATTGTTACAATAGATATGACACACTTTGCACGTTCTATAGGCATGAATACGTCGATTTATATATTTATTATTGTTACCGACCCCAAATTATATTATTATTATTAGTTAACGTTATCGTTACTTTCATCAACATCTTACGCCTAAATGGTCGTAAGCTTGTCATCCTCAAAGCCATATATTTCTAAAAATACGAGGGATGTGAACTCGTACACAAATGACTGTTAATTCTTAATATTTGAGGAAATGATTTGTTGTATGGTGAGCTATTAAATCATATCAACGTAGTGGAATGGTACTCACTTTCATTCTTGCTGGGTTAGTCCAACATGACAGCAATTCGCCCACCATCATGCTTGCTTTAAGCCATCATTACACTTTCCATACGACACATTGCATAGGATTTGCACATGGTAATTATATCTTGCACTAGTGGCATTTTGCACTTTTTAAACAACACACATTATTTTAACATATAAACATAAACACTTTTAATGATCACTGTAACATAACTTTATACACACTTTTGCACACGGATCCTTGCTTGGATTCCCGCTATTGCCTGACTTCAGAGATGCGATGCAGCTAAATCCTGACAACCGCCTGTCTCCTTCGAAAGTCCATCTCGCGTGTGTGTGCTCATCCCCCGTCTCCTACAGCTTCTATCTTCTCTACTGCAAAGTTGCTCAAACATAGATCACAAATACTTGTGATGCTTTCCAGGTTCCCGTAGAACTGTAGTGTTCATAACAATTGTATGTGTTATTTTAACTATTATAACACTCCCTGTGGATAGGTTCATTGTCTGTAAACATCATCCTAAAATATCTCTACGCAGTACTGCTTATTTAGTCGCGTATACTGTCTGCTTATACGTCTGCTGTAGACTAATTATCATATAATGCAGAATTACTTTTATTATGCTGCATGATGCGGCTTTCATTGTTCATTACTGATATACTGAACGTCGCTACTTATAAATTTCGCGCACTTTCCTGCGTGATCGAACAGCATGTCGCCCCACGAGTTGAGTCAAGAAGAACTGACCGTCTCCTCCAGCTTCTCCCATATAAAGCTTTCTGACGAAAAGTAGTCCACAGGATTTCCAGTAGCGACTCTCTTCTTAAATAATGCGTTCTCTGACAAAATGAAGTGTGATTCTTGCTCGTCCATTCATGGAGGTTCCAAATTCACTTGCGCGCTGGCAATTGCTTCGTCCAATTAATTAGAATTAATTGCTTTCTTCCATGGCGTTGGGACGCTACCTCGGTTATTCCCCTACTGCTACAAGACAAATCCTAGCTCTGCCCGGATTTGGTCTGTGAATAAGCTCCGTTTTAGATGCAGGCTTTAATTTAGGTGTGCGGACACTCTTAAATTACCTTTCCTAGAATATATGCATCTGGATGTAAGTTTCATCTCAATTCATTGCTCCATTTGGCCGTAATTAATTAATTTCTGTGGGTGGCCATCCCCACTCTGCTTCTCCTCCTTGTGAGACTGGGGTTCCCATAGCCATTAATCTCTGTTCACTCCCCCAGTGCCGCCGATAAGTAGTTCGCTGGCGTCAACTCGTAACGCCCCTTTGCTAGCTACGATTAGTCAACTGTCAAGTTGGCCCATTTTCTTCAGCTCTTAGTAGCTTATACGTATACTGGCTTGTAATTTCGACAATATTCCAACTTCAATGCTATAATATTCTCGTTCTGGACGTGAAATCGTGCTGTTATAATTAGATACAGTTATAACTCATTGCTCCTTGGGTTCACTGTGACTGTTCCCCCTCAGATATCAATGGTTCGATTCTCAGAAGAAACATGGGCCTGGTCTTTCTTTTATAAAAACCCCGGTTCGATGCTAGTCAGCCGTGTCCAATTGGGCACAGTATATTGGCTTTCACGGCCAGTGAATTAAAACTCAGCAATTTTTCTAGGTTTGTGCCGTGTCTTGTGTGGGGTTTTGCCTAGGACACCAAGCTGGCTCATCAGTGGGCTCTTGGTGTCCCCGCCCAGACCGCTACAGCAGTAACGAACTGCGCGTTACCTCCCTATTTGTGAAGCGCACCTGCACCTCATTACTGCGAGAACTAAAATCACAGGCAGCCATAACCCCCCTCCCCCCCCCCCCCCTTATGAAGGCTTCCAGAAAGATGGTATATTGGCTTTCACGGCCAGTGAATTAAAACTCAGCAATTTTTCTAGGTTTGTGCCGTGTCTTGTGTGGGGTTCCGCCTAGGTCACCAAGCTGGCTCATGGTGTCCCCACCCGGACCTCCGCCTCTTTACCGCGAATGGGGAGAGCAAGAGCCCGCTGATGAACCAGCTTGGTGACCTAGGCGGAACCCCACACAAGACACGGCACAAACCTAGAATAATTGCTGAGTTCTTCTTGTGCAAGCCCACCGAAATTTTGCCGAAGACCAGAACATATAGTAATAATGTTATTGGTTTTACCTCAGTTTTAGGTACTGCGGCTTTTAGAGACGCCGGGGTGCCAGAATATGCCCCGATGGGGATCCTTAACGTGCCAGTAAATCTACTGACATGGCTCCCTCACATTAGTGCTCCCTCAAATGACAAATGGCTGCGCCAAGATTCGATCCTGCAACTTCGGGAACAGCAGGCTAGGACGTTACCGCTGAACCACGCAGCGAGTCGAAGAATACCAGAAGAAATGTATTTACTGAATAATTAACGATAATAATAATAATAATTCCTTCCATTTCCTACCCTGCCGCTATTAGGGTATCCAAGATCTAGGGTGTCTTAAGTTTTCTTGACTTTCATACCCCTCCCTTTTACTTTACCCGATGCCATCACTTTTCGAGGACCACAAGTTCTCCAATTTCCCCTCTTCAACGTAACTGTAAGTTACCTTGGTGTTCATCCCTTAAAACAACAATGGCGAAATTAACAGTTTTATTAATGCAAAGCCCAATTATGTCGTTTTTGTCTCGGGGGTAGATGACCTCGGTGTTCATCCCTTAAAACAACAATGGCGAAAGTAACAGTTTTATTAATGCAAAGCCCAATTATGTCGTTTTGTCTGAGGGAGGGGGTGCTATACCCCTCTCTTTTCACTCACTAGAGGGAAGCACCGATCCTGTTACTGAAACCACGAAGCCAGTATCCAGGATCGAAAGTGACATGGTTGTGTTATATCGTTGGACGGATCTGCGCCATTTATTGTGAAGAATGGGAAGCCATACAACGTTTAGTATTGTGCAATAGGTTGTTGATTGTCTAAGAGTCAGATACCGTATGTGTCGTTAAGTTTCGATGATAAGGTGAAGGCCATTGAAGAGTGCCAGATGAATGGGTTGCTTGTAGTGATATCTTGTTGGGTTTCACAGATGTGGTAAATTTAAAATGTGTGACGCGTTATAAAAAAAAGAACATCGTACCTTATCTAAGCCTAAGTGACAGGATCTGTTGGTCATCCCGTGACAATGGAAACATGTCATCCAATTAAGTACCCCACCCCTTTTTCTTTAACATAAAAGAATGCTACAGTATTGTGCATATTAATGTGAACAGAGATACAATTTAATTTTTTTGAAATGATTTTACAAATCATCAAGTAAACAATGTTTTAATGTTTAATATGTCCACTCTTGGCTTTAATTAACATTTCCACTCGTTTCTTACATACCGTATTTCCCTTATTTCTTGGTCACGAAACCACACTTTCACTACAGCACAAAACATCATTTCCATGTTAGTGCAGTCCATTTTCCTCATCAGCTTCTTGATAATTGCCCAAAGATTTTTATAAGATGAATGTCCGGTGAATTTCCAGGCCAGTACAAACACTCAAAATCATCTTTCGTCATAAAGTCTTTGACTTTTGATACATGGAAAGTGGCGAGGTCTTGCTGAAAAATCGCTTTTTCGACGTTCAGTTCACTTCCTCAGCCAATCTTTTCAGTTCTGAGGGAGCTTTTCTCTCTAACATTGGGATGTACTTGCCGCTGTTCAACATTCCAACAATAGGAACCAAACATTTAGGGCCATGGATGTAAAACAGCCCCAACACGTCTTACTTAAAAAACTAAATTTGCCTCCTTGTTCACATTAATATGCACGACTGTATTTTGTGATAAATGTCACGTGTAATATTTTTTTTCAGGTTAGGGTGTAGTTGGTTGGTTGGTTGGTTCTTTGTTTAGTGGCTATGACAACGTGGTCATGTACCTCCGTGTACTTTGGGTGTGTGTAGAATCTGTCTGATAACCGGTGTTAATTGATGACTGTATAAGTGTGTGTATCTGTTTTTAATTCAAGTAAGGACTGCAGACATTCAATTTTCAAGAAGTTCCTACTTTTGCTACCAAGCGCCACCGTCAACGACAACTAGTTCTGAACTTGGTCACTAGATGCCACCGCAGTTGGCTCCTGGCGACGAACATTGGAACCTAAGAGCGTTAGTCAAATCTAACCTATAATTTAGCTTCACACAAGTGTAATTAGTAGAAGGTTCTTTACATGCAATACATCTATGACATGGGACCGCCGGCTTTTCTTCCCCTCCGAAGGAAGGCCTAGTGATGGATTTTTTACGCTCTTAAAAATCCGACGATTTCGGCCGGGTTTGAACCCGCGACCTTGGGCATAGAAAAGGTTAGGGTGTATAAATACTTGTTTTCCCGCCTAATGTAGTTGGACACAATGTGTGTTGACTGACTGAAAGCTTTCTTTAATAGAACTAAGCGACACTAAAAAAAATAGCTTCTAATACTTCAATAAAAAGCATAGGCATAAATCGGGGGTAGCACGAAATGGCAGCTGCTCAATATATAGACTAATAAAAAGTATTGGAGGAAAGGCTTTCGTCCCTGGCTCTTTTGGCAATTGAGCGGGATGTGGCGGTAGACATCTTCTTCTTCTTCTTCTTCTACTTGTTCTCCAGCATAATTAATCCCACTTATGTGGGGTCCTTGATGCGGATATTCCTCTTCCACGCTATACTATCCCGGACTATTTCCTCCACAAGCTCCCGCTGTTTCATGCTTTCTTGAATGCTGTCCATCCATCGCCTTCTGGATCGTCCTCGACTCCGTTTCCCTGGTGGAAGCATTTCCATCATCCTATTCCCCACATAATCTTGATCTCTTCTCTTAACATGTCCATACCATCTGAGCCCAGCTTCTCTGACTTTCTCAGAAACTTGCGCCACGTTAAGTCGTCTCCTAATCACTTCATTTCTCACTTTATCCTGAGCTGAGAAAACGTTACTTCAGAAAAAGTATAAGAACTTTTTATTGGGTTAATGAAAAAATTCAAACTTGAGATTTACATTACCAATACTTGTGCCTATAGCATATAAAACTTTCATTACCATCAGCCAAGTAGTTTTCCTAGTATATCGTTTTAAGTGAGCGGTTCCTAGAAAAGACGTCAAAAACCCGGACAATTTTTCATACAACCACAAATAAAGAAATAATTCATAAACTTAAGAATAATTGGCTTATACAGTCTCACGCAGAATTAAACAAGGAAAATATTGGTATAACTCATTTTTCAATAGGTCTCTTGGCTTGTTTGTTATTAATGCCTAAACTCGAGTATCCATAATTAAAAAAATCCGATTGCAGTCAATATTTGTTAGTTATATGTGATTTTTTGTTAAGATACTGAAAGTAATGATTGACCTTCAAATCTGCTTGCCTAGTGCGGTGCAAAATCCGCAATATTACACCTCATTTTAAAGGGCAAAATTGACGGATATCGAAGAGCAGGCAGGAAAAGGAATCTTCAAGTCTGGACTGGCACTTAAACGATTCAACAACTATACCGTGTTGCTGAGGATAGACGAACACTATCCATATTAAAACTCGGCAATTCTTATATGTTTGTGCCGTGTCTTGTGTGGGGTTTCGCTTAGGACACCAAGCTGGCTCATCAGCGGGCTCATGGTGTACCCGCCCGGACCCCCACAGAAGTAGCGAACTGCGCGCTACCTACTTCTTTATGAAGCGCACCTGAGCCTCTTCACTGCGAGAACTAAAAGCTCAAGCAGCCATAACCTCCCTATGAAGGTTTCCAAAAGGATGGTATATCGGCTTTCACGGCCAGTGAATTAAAACTCAGCAATTCTTCTAGGTTTGTGCCGTGCCTTGTGTGGCTTTCAAAAAGATGGTATTATTGACTTTCACGGCCAGTGAGTTTTAATTCACTGGCCGTGAAAGTCAATATAGTATCCATATTGATCGCCAACGTCCTGGAGACTGGGCAGGGCATATAGAAGAAGAAGTGTGATTATGTGATTGTTGTTAAATGATCAGATTAGAGTGGATTGTGAACTTAATTGCTTGAGTGGTATGCGGTCCGAATCTCCTGTCTCGGGTGACGAGTGGGCTTGAAAACCACCGTCGGTCATCTTTGATATAGTTTTCCGCGGTTTCCCATTAAAAGCTGACGGGACGGTACCTTCTAATAGACAATGACTGATTCCTTTCACCTCCTTGTCCAATTTAATACTCATTCATGCCATCTCTCATTAAATCCTATCATGAGGTTGACATCAGGAAGAGCATCCAGGCGTAAAAATAATTCTCCACTAAGAGACGCTTCCCGCTTCAACCACGACCTCAATGAAGCAAGAATAAAGGGCAGTGGCGTGCGCAGTATTTCTTTCATTCATACAGTGTGGTAGTTGTGCACATTATTAAAATTATATTTCGATTATAATTAAATGAGCATTCTCTTTGCAAGAAAACTATTTTAACTATATTTTCCAGCACAATAAAAAAATTAGAAAATATTCATATTCATTAATTCACTCACACATGATATAATATTTTCCAGTTAATTGATAACATCTGCATATGTCCACGATACCTGGCAGTAACTTCAAAGGATGCAATCCATAGAACATTCTGCACTCCATTTACGCTTGCAGCTTTACATCTTGCAAACAAGGAAGCTTCGTTGCACATTTCATTTTCATTAATAGATTTTAAACATATGCAAGGTGATAAAACGCACCAATTGGGTGTTACCTGGTAAATTTGCACTTCACATAGTGTGTCAGCTTCAAGATTTTTAACGTATATATACACTATATTTGATATTATAAATTCCTTGTTTCTGTTGAGGTTGGCTAAAAATGTCATTTTGATATCTATGGAAGTTGGCAACCCGCTGCTCTTTTGTTTAAATAAAAAATCTACACTGCGGCGAAGTCGTTACGTGAAAAATAAGTGCATGTGCGTTTTATTCAATCGAACAATACGATCCAATAGAATGTAATAGAAGTTATCTAAAAATATAAAAGATAAGATTACTTCAACAGGTTATGGGCCCAGACAGAAGAAGAGGTGGAAAAACTGCTGAAAAGACTGAAGGAAACTTTTGAAACTGTGTTGTGTGACCGTCCAAAACAATATTTAGGCATGAACATAGAGATTCAGCAAGATGGAATCTCACTGTCTCAGAAGAACAACTCTGAACAGATAATAGAACGCTTCAAGCTAGGAAAATCCAAACCCAAGTCAACACCAATAGTGAAAAAAAGACATCTGCTTTAAAAGAAGAGTTTGCTTATAGAGAGGCCGTTGGCAGCTTACTGTATCTGTCTACCAAGACTAGACCTGACATCAGTTTTGCTGTCAATCATGCAAGTAGGCATACCACTGATCCTTCTCAAGAGATGTCATAAATGTAAAAAGAACAATAAGATACTTAAAAGGCACTGCCACAAAAGGGATTAAGTATGTTGCAAAAGAAGCAGATCTACTGAAAATTGAAGCATTCTCCGACTCTGACCTGGGAGGAAATCAAGATAGAAAGAGCACAACAGGATTTGTAATAAAATATGCAAATGGACCTATTGCCTGGTGCTCCAAGAAACAGACTACAGTGGCACTATCATCGGCTGAAGCTGAGTATGTGGCTGCAGCAAAATGTGTAGCACAGCTGAAGCACATCACCACATTTGTTCATGAACTGCTCAACAGAAAGCCAACAGTGACTCTGTTCATGGACAATATGAGTGCCATAAATATGATCAAGTCTGGGCAGCTCACTCTAAACAGCAATCACATTGACATAAAATATCATTTTGTCAGTGATGAGTTGAGCAAAGGATGGTTCAAGATAAAGCATGTCTACACAGAAAATCAACAAGCAGATATCTTTACAAAGGCCCTCAACAATTCCGAGATCAGCTTGTCATGTAAAGCGAGAAACATCAAGACTGCTACTTTGTATATTACTTTATTGACTTTATTTACCATTATTTGTGCCAAATTGTATGTTTATCAAAATCTCCTTTTTACAGGGGGTATGTTGAGGTTGGCTAAAAATGTCATTTTGATATCTATGGAAGTTGGCAACCCGCTGCTCTTTTGTTTAAATAAAAACAATCTACACTGCGGCGAAGTCGTTACGTGAAAAATAAGTGCATGTCCGTTTTATTCAATCGAACAATACGATCCAATAGAATGTAATAGAAGTTATCTAAAAATATAAAAGATAAGATTACTTCAACAGTTTCTCTACTGACGATTTTTGATAGTTTTACTGTGAAATATAATATTATATTTGTATTAAAATAATTTATATTTATATTTGTATTGATATCCATTCGATGGATTATTTATTTCAATTATAAATTTATTATATAGTTTCTCTTACCCAACATTCATATTAGAACATAGTTTTTTTTAACGATCTTCTATTTTTATTGCTGACTGAAGAAGTCCTCAACGTAGGTCGAAACATGTATCATCATTGATACTTAAAATATACAGTATATTTAGTTATTTTTATTGAAATATGGAATTATATATGGGCTTAAAATTACAAAATACTATATTTTTGTTTAATAACCAAGTTAAAAGAAGCTAAACAAAGTAGATCTACGTGAAACATAATGTTACACTTCCCATTTTAATATCAATGTAATTTTTATTCTCTGTACCAAAACAATGGATTACAAAATGTAATTTTAAGTGCTGGAAAGCAATATTATTCTATTGTCTCTAGGGATAGATTTATATTGACAAACTGCGTTCACTATCAGAAGAGGTAACTGGGGCATATTTGGACTTCACAGTGTTCGCTGGGATTAAATCCAACGTTAACTTTACACTTATATCTGCACACAAAATTGCAGAAACCTTCCCCATTCCTTCATATCCAGGGTTCTTTGAAAGTAGTGTCCAGCTTGATTTTTGATCTGCAACTTTACCTGTACACGATTTAGTTTTTCCTCGAAACTTTCAGAAAGTGAGATATGCGAGTTTTGAAGCCTTTTAGTGTTTTTGTGATCTCACATCTTCCGTGCTTAATCCTCTCTCTTTCTCACACCTTGTCTTATCAACCCAAGCGTGGACAGGCATGATGACGAGCTGCATACCAGCCATTTTTCTTTAATATAGATTTTTAATATATTTCTCCATTATTGATATGACTGTCAATTTAATAGAATGTAATACTTTTTAGCCTAAATGGACTGTATTGATTTTAATGACTAAGAATATGGAACATATGTGCTAAACTCCAAAATATGGAAAGTAAAAACTCCATTTTTCAACTCCACACGTCATGATTCGCAAAGATAATACAAAATATAATTAAGATGGTATATTGGCTTTCACGGCCGGTAAATTAAAATTCAGCAATTATTCTAGGTTTGTGCCGTGTAGTGCAGTTGCACTCTATATAAAGGGAGGTAAAACGTAGTTCGTTACTCCTGTGGGGGTCCGGACGGGGACACCAAGAGCTCGCCGATAAGCCAGCTTGGTGTCCTAGGCGAAACCCCACACAAGACACGGCACAAACCTAGAAGAATTGCTGAGTTTTAATTCACCGGCCGTGAAAGCCAATATACCATCTTTTTGGAAGCCTTCATAGGGAGGTTCAGGCTGCTTGAGCTTTTAGTTCTCGCAGTTGCAGTCAAGTAGTGCAGTTGCACTCTATATAAAGGGAGATAGCGCGCAGTTCGTTACTCATGTGGGGCTCCGGGCGGGCACACCAAGAGCCCGCCGATGAGCCAGCTTGGTGTCCTAGGCGAAACCCCACACAAGACACGGCACAAACCTAAAAGAATTGCTGAGTTTTAAAATATAATTAAGTTTAGCTAAAAAGATAGATACAGTATGTACTTACATAGAAATCCTTTCCCTGCTTATCAGCTGAGTCATTTCACTCACACTGTCCTCCATTACGTACCTGGCGGTCTTCCTTTACTCCCCCGTCCAACTCAATCACGATAAATATGGACCCCACAGGCCTGCAGCATGTTCTAGCCGAGACAGTTAAACATTCTCTTCCTAATAATTTCCTTACTAGCAGCTTTAAACACCTGCATATTCATTTGCGGTACTCCTTAACTATATCCCCTATTTTCTTTCTCCCAATGAAAGTTAACTCTTCCCGAAGTACAGTAATCCCTAAATACCTACAATCTCTTCAGAAAATGAACACTAGTTACTCCTATTGAATAAACATTAACATCTTGATTCATTTTATTTACAATTCAAACTACTTGACGTTTATTCGTATTTATTTCCCTCCACCCGTGCTCGTTAATTTGTGCACCACTGCAGCAAGTCGGGAGATCGTAAGTTCGAATCCCGGCGCTGACAGCGGCCATTCTGAGTGTGTTTTCCCCCGGATTTTTCCACACTCCCTCCAGGCAAATGCGGGAATAGTACTTTATATCCAGTCCCGTAGCAACTACCCCATCCCTGTCTCTAATACAGTTACACACACTACTACGTCATCACATAAACACAGGCTATCAGACACATTCAACACACACCCAACTACACGGGACTGATGACCCAGATATCTCAAGCTCCTCAAATTAATTAACAACAACAAATAAATTTAAAAAAGCATTTACCATTACTAACTATCCAGTTTTGTATCATATGTCATAACCGAATCACTTTGCATTCAATAATCTTCCTAATTTTGCTATAAATAATAATGTAATCAGTAAATTATCTTATTTGAGATGATAACTTCACTCCTAAATCATTTACGTAGATTAGAAACAACAAAGGTCCCAGTTTTCTGCCCTGAGGTACGCCCCCTCCTCATCTTGGTTAAGCGTAAGGCACCCTAAATATACAAGGGCGTTTGGACTGTCCTCAACATGCAGTGGGTCACTGTACTGCTAGAACACACTGTTTCTCTGTAGTCCTTGTCGCGGCGAGGAACATGAATAGTAATGGAAGAAGCAAGGACAATGCCTACCACCACACCTCCTCCTCATCAACCAGGTAAGGTTTTCTGGGCCCACACAGAGACAGAACCACTCCTACATGCTGCAGCCGTTCCTTCCCATATATGATTATAGAAAGAAGGATCATGACGTCACTTAACAAAAACTTGTCCAACCAATCACGACGCCGCTGATCCTTTAACTTTAAAGGCTATATAAGTGTGCGGTAAGCTTCGCCGCTTCAATACACCGTTTGGAGAAGCCACATCGCACGCTTCTATCGAACGCCACAACACAAATTTCTACTTTTTCTACTGTTAATTAGTGCATTACATTCCTTCAAAATGGTGAGTTTATAAAATTAAGAATATTACTAACTTATGACAATTGTATATTCTTAAGGTCCTGTGCAGTTATTTAAAAATAGCTCTAAATTTTAAAAACCTTATCAAGGAAACCATCGCAGATTTATTTGTTTGTTGCTATTGCTTAATTTAGGAAATTGGATGTTTTTATTGTTGTTTCTGTCTCATTTATGGTTTTGAAAATCATGGTCATCTACTCCATGTACTTGGATGATATGGAATTTATCTGATATCCTATGTTATTGTGTTGTCTGTAGTATTTGTAATTGAGGGTAGAATTTGAAAGAAGGTTGTTGTTGTTGTTGTTGTTGATTCCTTTTGGGGCTTTGCGACATCGTTTTCATGTAGTCCCGTATACTTGGGTATGTGTAGAAGCTGTCTGATAACCTGTGTCACTGTCATGTCTGTACTAGTGTGTGTACTTGTCATTGAGGTATGATTTGGGTAGGAAGCGGCCGTGGTCTTGGTTTAGGTACCATCCCAGCATTTTTCTGGAGTAGGAGTGAGGAGAAACCACAGAACACCACTTCCAGGATGGCTGAGGTAGGAATCGAACCCACCTCTCCTCAGTTTCGCCTCACGAGGCTGAGTGTACCCCATTCCAGCCCTCAGACCAGAATTAATTTCTTGGCAGAGGCGGGAAGCAAACCCGGGCCTCCGCGGTGACATCCAAGAATGCTAGCCACTACGGCATAAGGCAGACCATTATCAAGTAATCCATCCCAGATTTATCCATTGTTTCATTTAAAGACTCTGAATTTTGTTGTTGTTGTTCCCGTCTCATTTAGGGTCTTGGATGAATGTGGAATTTATCCAATATCCTATGTTATTGTGCAGTCTGTAGTAATGGAGGGTAGGATTGGGCAGGAGGTAACCATGGCCCTAAGTTAGGTATCGACCACCTCGTGGCGAAGCGGCTAGCGGTCTTGGCTGTCACCCCGGTGGCCAGGGTTCGATTCCCGGCTCTGTCAAGAAATATTAATTCTGGTGTGAGGGCTGGAATCGGGTGCACTCAGCCTCATGAGGCAGAACAGAGAAGAAGAGGGTTCGATTTCCCCTTCAGCTATCCTGAAAGTGATATTATATGGTTTACCCCCACTATTTATACTCGAAACAAATTCTGGGATGGTTTCTAACTTAAGGCCACAGCCACCTCCATCCCAATTATATCCCCAATTTACAAATGCACACACTAATACAGCTATCACAATAACAGAGGTTATCACACGGATTCCTCTCACCCAAATACACAGGACTATATGACCACGATGTTGCAGTCCCTAAAATACTCGTAAGTAACAACAAGAAGTTAGGAATCATTCCAACATTTTGTCTGCAGTAGAAGTGTAAAACTACCTAATATCACTTCTAGGATGCCTGTGGTGTGAATTGAACACACCTCTTTTCATTTTTTTGCCTCACGAAGCTGAGTATACTCCGTTCCAACCCTCAGACTAATAAAATTTTGTACCAGAACCAGGAATCGAACTCGTATCTCATAGGGGGCAGATAAGAATGCCAGTCACTATACTATGGGGTTAGAAGTTTAGTGATTATCAGATCATGAGTTCCGTAGGGGCTTGTGAAATTTCGCTTGTTAACTTGAGTTAGTAAGATGTGGAAAAGGTTGGACGTCAAAAACACCGGTCATTGCACGCAAGTTGTTTATTGACTGCGAAGAGGGCTATGCGTCGAGCAACTTACATACAGGTACGTACAATGGGGTTGTCTACCTGTCAGGCTGTGTGCTTAGGTCTCTGACGCCCTGTTAGTAAAAAGGAAGGAAGCTTGTAGTTTAACGTGACCGTTAATCTCAAGATCATGAGCCACGGGACCTCATTTTTACGTGGAATCCGAACCACAGGACATGGCATTTCACTTCGAAAATCTCACATGCATTGACCGGGAATCGAACCCGGACCGCCTTGGTGAGAGGCATGCCCTGTTAGTAGCTCTCTTGTTAGGAGTTACCAATCCCTGCAAGTTAATTAGTTATTCAGTTATACTTCCTATACAGGATATTAAAAATATAGCTCCGCATTTCAGGGTGTGTCTTTTGGAAAGTTCAAAAAATATGACTTAAATTGTTTTTTTTTTTCTTTCTTCAATTAGGCTAGGGTCTTCGACATATTTGCCATAAGATACGTTTACTTGGCTGTGTGCAGAATTTGTTTTATAATCTGTGTTATTATTATGTCTGTAATTATTTGTAATTGCGGCTATGATTGGGTAGGAGGTGGCCTTAATTTAGGTACTAGTGTATTTCGACATCTGCCTGGAGTCGAAGTGGGAAACCTCGTAAAGCCTCTCCTAGGATGTTTGAAGAGGGAATCGAACCCATCTCTTCCCAGTTCTGCCTCAAAAGCCTGAGTTACATTTCTTGGCTGACCAATCGAACCTCCGGGTTGACAACCAACAATGCTAACCACTACACCACGAGGTGGTCCCTGAAGTTTCTAACAACATTAACCTTTTATATTATAAAATAATAAATAATCTCCTAGCAAGATGGCTAGCATTTTTCGTTGTCACCAGTGAGGTCCGAGTTTGATTCCCGACTCTGCCAAGAAATGCAATAATTATGGTATGTGGGTTGGAGCAGAGTACACTCAGCCTCGTGAGAAGAGGCCACCTCAGCCTTCCTAGAAGTGGTCGTCCATGGTTTCCCACTGCTACTCCAGGCAAATGCCAGGATGATACCTGAATTAAGGCCATGGCCACCTCCTTCCCCGATCCTTATCTTAACTCCAAAAATACACTCACTACTACAGCCATCACAACAACACAGGTTATCATACAAAATCTACACACCCAAGTTCACGGGGCTACATGACCACCATGACACAAAGCTCTAAATGAATAAACAACAGCAATTAAATAAGAAATGTGTGATACACTTCGTTAAGCCGATTTTTAAAAATCTAAGATCGTGAATAATTGAAATTTTTCACGTGGCCCCAGGACATTTCTGTACATGAAAAATATTATTAGTTGACTTCTGTTAAATTAAACTGAGATTTGCTGATGACATAGTTATCTTAGCTGATTCCCCAGAGGATTTGAATGAATTTTTAAATGGTGTGTGTGTGTCTACCCCTTATTATCCCCTTTCTATCGGGGTCGGGGATGAAATGAGATGAAGGTCTTTGTGGCGGATGGTTTTTACAGCCGGATGCCCTTCCTGACGCCAACCTCTTGAGAGGAGTTAATGAGAGATGGAGATGAATGAAACTGGGCAAAGATGTGGAAGGAAGCGGCCGTGGCATGGTAGAAGGTACCGTCCCAGCATTTGCCTGGAGTTGAAAATGGGGAAACCACGGAAACCATTTCAAGGGCGGTCGACGGTGGGGCTCGAACCCATGTCTACTGAGTTCGCAGAGAGCTTGGCCCCATGGCCTAGCGCTGCGCTTTAGCGAGCGTAGCTACTACAATGAGTTTTTAAATGGTATGGACTACGTATTCAGGAAAGAATTCATGACGAAAATCAACTAATGTAAAACAAATATAAGATAATGGAATGTAGATAAAAGAAATCAGAAACTCATATTGACGTCAAATTGAAAGGTGAAAATCTTAAGGTAGTAAGAAACTTCTGCTACTTAGGAAGCAAAATAACCAGTGATGGACGAAGCAAGGAGGATATAGGCTAAAAGTAGGTTGGCTCAGGCAAGGAAAGCATTTGTACAAAAAATAAATCTGTTCACATCAAATAGAGACTTAGGAATTAGAAAGTCATTTTTGAAAGCCTTTGACTGGAGCGTGGCGCTGTATGGAAGTGAAACTTGGGCTGTTGGCGCAGCAGAAGAAAGGAGAATACTCATTTGAGATTTGGTATTACAGGAGAATGTTGAAGATCGGATGGATAGATAGAGTAAAAAATGAAGAGGTATTAAGACGATTGGGTGAGGAGAGATGTTTCTGGTGACTGCTAAAGAAGAGCAGACATAGGTTGGTAGGCCACTTACTAACACACCCAGGAATGGCAAACTTAGTTATAAAAGGAAGGGTTGAGAATAAGAACTGTAGGGGTTGACCAAGGTTAGAATATGTAAAACAGATTGCCTCGAATGTAAGGTGTGGTAGCTATGTAGAGATGAAACGATTAGCTCAGGACAGGGAAGAATGGAGATCTGCATCGAACCAGTCAAAAGACTGAAGACTAAAAGCAACAACAAGCTACATTGGTTTATTCCATATCTTGTCATAATTATTTGAAGATAAAATCATCAAGACGTATAGAAGGTGACGCGATAAAGTTTTTCACTACTGTGCATGCCTTGTACTATTTGAACAGAACGCCTCCTTGGTTATCAATGTGGCCACGAAAATCCATTTCTTCTAATTATGCCTAGAGTGAAGTGTATTGCAGCTTCGTCCGAGTTCTCTGGTAATGCGTAGGTCGTATCGCCTTGTTCACAGTAGTTGTTTATGGTCACGACATCCTAGCCTCTGTTTTGATTGCATGGCTGAACTCGAATTGAACGTGACTTTCACCACTATTCTTTCTATTCGAGTAATTCTATTCCATCAATATAGCACCTGGCTAAGGGCCCATTGATAGTTAAATATAGACCAACGATTAAATGGCCCAAGAATAACCAGTTCCTTTTTACGGTATGAAGTAACTTGCAAGGACTCTTTACAATGTTACTCGGTCAAGTCCGTTGCGTAGGTCGTAGGCGCCAATAAGGCGCGTCCTCATTTCTTACGAAAAGAAAAAAATGCGTGCGTGCTTACCAGTTGTCTGCCTATAGTTATGGAGATATTGAAATCTAAACTGGAAACGTATAAATCTTTACATCTATTTGTCATTCAAATTTACATTTAACCCTTTCATTGTCACTGATGTATGTTGTACTACGTGATATTATTTTTAAAAAACATTTTTTTAAGACATGCTTAAAATGTATATTGTTTAGAAAGAAATGTAAAGCGAAAAAGACCGTAAAAATCTGACCGAGTTCAGGGGACACCATGGAATTTACATCTTGGAAAGTAAGCATACCTTGGAATCTTGTATCTGCATCATCGCTGCTCTCATCTCCATCAGTTTCATTGTTACTTGATGATAAACCCTCAATTCCTTCAACGCTGTCTTCAAAATCACTATAATCACAGTGCGATTCGTCCAATACCTTGAATTCGTAGCCAGATCCATACCATACGAGCCCGCCATTACAATTATATATCAGCTGATACTGTAAAAACTCTAGTAGCCTATCTATCTAACCAAACTTGAAAAATGTAAATGGAAATTATTCACGTCATTTCCTGTTCCATGTGCGTTCGTTAAGGTTGTCTACTACTTTCCTGCCACCTACCGTAATTCAATGTATACTAGAGGGGGATTTTCGTAGCGAAATATATCGTAAACAACACGCAGAATATTCCGTAAAAAACACGGTAAGGGTTAAGTTCTTTTTCCACCATATCATCCAAGTTCTAGGTTCTAAGTACACAACTTTTAGAAGATAAACAATCTGAAATATGGAAAATAACTATTAACCACTTATATGCATACCGTAATTCTTAAAAGTACTACGCCAATCAATACAAACTATGAAACATCTATTCAATTATTGTAAATGTGTCGGTCCACGGTGAGACCATCTTCAGCAAAACTTAGATCAAGAATATATTTTAAGTAAAATATAATTAATTTAAATCTAAAATTATTTGGTATGTAAAGAAAATTATTGCTATAGCTTTAGGCTACCTGATAATTAACATGTAATAAAATAAAATAAAATACATACTGATACATAAGCAATAGTTCAAATACTCAACGTCTGAATAACTATTTTAAAAACCATTTCTGAAAATGTCTAGCAAGGAGTTGATGCACTAAATAAGTCAAAATTTATTTAACAATGTGCATACTTTTAACAAATGTAGATGTTGTTCCATAGGTCCTTAGTAATTTTCGTTATAGCTGCCTTAGAGATCCACGGACACGATGATGCTCAAGAACTAAGATGTTATTATTTCATACTTTCCGATAATTAGCTCAACAATCTCAACTCCATCAAGCTCAAACTTTTAATTATAATAAGGGGGTGTTGGCTCATATATGGCTCTCTACTCCATTTCAACATCGTGTGTTTGATCACTTGTGTAACACGAAATATTATTTTCTTTCTTTCAGCGTGAGTGCATTTCAGTTCATGTTGGACAAGCCGGAGTGCAGATCGGTAATGCCTGTTGGGAGTTATACTGTCTGGAACATGGCATCCAGCCTGATGGCCAGATGCCCTCCGATAAAACGATAGGGGCTGGAGACGACAGTTTTACCACTTTCTTCAGTGAAACAGGCGCTGGCAAACACATTCCTCGGGCAGTGTTTGTAGACTTGGAGCCGACTGTAGTAGGTAGGTATCTTTATATTCACTATTTCATAGGCGTTGGCACTGTAATCTGACAGGGGACAGCTTACATTTCACTTGGAGCAGACTGTAGTGGACAGATATACTGGGTGATTCAGCCCCTTCCAATATCGTTTGCTGCAACCCAACTAACGCGTGTTGGCAGCAAGGTCGATTTTTGTCTGCTTGCATCCAGCATGGTATTAATGCACTGCAAGCATATCCCGCAAACGATACTGAACACTATATTTTCCTCGCTGTGACTACAGACTAAAACGAGGGGAAAATAATAGTGTTCAGTATCGTTGGCGAGATAATTATGCTCGCAGTACATTAGTACCATGCGGGATGCAGGCAGACTGATATCGACCATCCTGCCAACGCGCGTTAGTTGGGTTGCAGCAAACTATATTAGAAGGGGCTGCTGAATCACCCGGTATACTTCACAGGGGTTATTTCATAAGCCTTGATAATCGAAAGATAGCTTTGAAGCCATTTTTCAATGTTGGCTTATTAACATTTAATATTCTAGCTTAGAGTCGGTCAACACAGCATCATTCCCATTACTGGAATATGTGAAAAATAACCTGATAAAATTACATGTGATTAAGATTTACAGTATATATATTGTTACGGACTATTGAAGAATATATAAAACCTAATCACGTGTAATTTCAGGTTATTTTGATTTTATGTTGACCCTGAAAGCTGCAATATTAATCCCCTCTAATCTGGCTATGCACAGGATGGGAAACATTCAGTATACCATTTGGAGCAGTCTGTAGTGGACACCTATCTACGTCATAGGGGCCGTTTCAGAAACCTTGATAATCTGATAAGGGGGAGCTTGGGAACACGTTCATCGGGCAGTGTTTGTAGTGAATACATAGCCCGACATTCACTACTTCGTATGGGTTACTTCAGAAACCTTGATAATCGGACGTTTATCGATGTTTGTAGACTTGGAGCAGATGGTAGGTATCTACGTAACAGGAGCTACGAAAACGTAAATCTAATGGTAGAAAATTGAAATGTGTTGTACGTCACCACTGACGTTGTTACAATAGTACTTTTAGCAGAACGTGTTTGCGACCTGCCTGAAATGTATTGTGATCCCTACCATAGAATCAGACTTGGAAAAGTTAACAAAAATATTAACTGACTGAAGTTTAAGTTAATGGCTGAAAATATCTACTGATTAAAGTTAAAAGTTAATCGTTTCAACAGTTAACTAAAAGTAGAGCTGTTAGCACAAAAAATAACTAATCAGTGTTTTTTTTGTCGTGTAGCCTCCTGAGAGGCCGAGTGCAGGTCTTTCTATTCGACGCCCGTGGCCTGTCAGAAGGTACTGTCCCAGCATTTGCCTGGTGTTGAAAATGGGAAACCACGGAAAACCATTTCAAGGACAGCCGACGGTGGGGCTCGAACCCACGCGTCTACCGAGTCAGCAGAGAGCTTGGCCCCATGACCTAACGCCACGCTTTAACCAGCGTAGCCACTACTGTCGGTACTAATCAGTGAAACTAATTTACCAAACGTTTCCAATAAAATTAACACAAAACAAATCGTCGTCAAATACAATGTATAGGACAGAATGCAACATATGAGTCTCCGTGGCCTAGGCGACAGCACACCGGCCTCTCACCACTGAGTCCGTGCTTCAAATCCCGGTCACTTCATGTGAGATTAGTGCTGGACAAAGCGGAGGCAGGCAGGTGTTTCTCCGGGTACTCCGGTTTTCCCTGTCAAAACTCTCATTCCAGCAACACTCTTCACTATCATTTCATTTCATCTGTCATTCATTTAATCATTGCCCCAGAGGAGTACGACAGGCTTCGGCAGCCGGCACAGTTCATATCCTCGCCGCTAGATGGGGGATTCATTCATTCCATCCCTGATCCGGTCGGTCGACTGGAAGCGGGCTGTGGATTTTCATTTCACAACATATATGAAATTGTACTTACAGTACATATACCGGAACCTTTACTTAATTAAATGTAATTACAGGGCATGGTCAGGCTCCACTTAGAACCTCACACGATTTTCCACTACCATCAAACACTGAAGCTAACAATCGATTCAAAGACAACCAATAACAGTTACTGTCAGAGAACGAAGTTGCGCGTATGAATGCTGTATGTCAGTGTACAGGTCGGGGCGAAACAGAGCAGAAACCAATGGGCGAACCTTAACAGGTCTGTTCTAGGACGTATGAAGTGGGATTTGAAACCATCTTTTCTTAGTTGTCCTCATATTGAAAATGTCGTACGATTGTCACCTGTCAGATATATAGTCTTAATTAAATGCTTTTAAATATTTTTCATTTATTATTAATGCAGTGAAACTAAATACAGTATTATCCTAACAGTTTACTATCATCTCTAAACACATGCAACATTCTTTGTTATAGACTATATCCGCCTTGAAATTGTAACAGAACTGCGTAACCTTGGCTCTTAAAGGTAGGCATACAAAATGTGAGGGATCATTATTCCAATTAACTATGGGATCAGATATACTGTCTGAAATATTTATTATCGTTTTATTATCAGAAGCTAACTCAAAGCATGGTATGCTTTCCCGTAACTGATGCTTCTTAGTCAATCTTCCTAGCAAATTAAGTCGACACATTTTTTAAAGCAGGATTTTTATCCAAATTGCATGTTTTAAATATAATGTTTTGGTGTTTGAACTCATGGTATGATGATGTTAATAATAATGACAGCAATAATAATGATAATAATAACAATAATAATGATGATAATAATAATAATAATGAGAGGTGGCTCAAGCGGTAAGATTTAGTGACGCTTAAAAAGAATTAATTTTTAGAGTTCAGTAGAAATCATGGACGTCTTATAGTTGCACACTTATAAATATATTTCAGTTTTAGTTTAGCGTGTGAATACTTTCGGTTTTCTCAACGAATAGCCTTGTCAGAGAATTGTTTTGATCTTATAATAGAGAGAAGCGATTCTTTTTGACTCTGATTGTTCTTAATTTTTAAAAAGTCCTCTCGGCACGCCGGAAGGCGGAGGTAGATTTCACCGGACAAACTTGGGGATAGGCGAAAATAGGCAGAATATGCAGGTTTTCGTAGAAGGATCAGAGATTTATTGCGAGAAAGTATTTTATAATTGGAGCTTAATTAACTTTGTTTTTCGTCATTTTATGCATATTTTAAACATTTTATTGCCTTATAGGGACGGTAACCTTCTTGTCATTTGGGGTCCATTTTTATACTTGTGGTCACACTGTCCTTATGCAAGGTTTCGACACTGATGTGTAACTATGTAACGGTCTGTTACTTCTTCACGCAAAATTATATCTCCCGCAGAGATGTTGATTGGTTCCTCAGTTTAGGGGCTGCGACAACGCGGTCATGTAACCCCGGGTACTTTGGGTGAGTGTAGAATCTGTCTTGATAAACGGTGTGAATTGTGATGGCTGTATTAGTCTGTAATTGTCTGTAATTCAGATAAGGACTGCAGACGGTCAATTTCAAGCAGTAGTTCCTAATGTTGGTACCAGATACTACCGTCAACGACACCTAGCTCTGAACTTGGCTACTAGATGCCACCGCAACCAGCAACTCTCAACGAACGATGGAACTTCCCCTCCAATGGAAAGCATACTGAGGGATTTTTAGTGCTATTAGAAAATCCGACGACTTCGGCCGGCTTTGAACCCGCAACATTGGGCATAAAGTTCAGCATGCTACCAGTTACGTCACCGAAGCCGCTTCACAATTACTCAGATGGAAATCTGAATCTGATCTCGTGCAAGTGCGTTGTCATGGCAACGTCTGATGGCTCATCCCTCATCAATTTAGTAGTGTTGCCATGGCAACCTCTGATAGCTCTTGGCATTTTCTTATAATTCCGAAATAATTTTTATCATCCCTTGGCGTAATGGTGGGTCATATAAAAAAAATTCAGACAAACGTTTTAGGTAATTGTTATGGGAATATTGCCCATTTTGTACGGTTTTGATATTGTGCCTATTAAGAGAGATATGATTAATGTTTCCCGAAAAACCCACTTTTTCCCACCCCTTTGGTCAATGGTTGGTGCTATAAAAAACTCTTCAAACATAAAATTTTGGGCTTTATCCGACACATCGTATGAACTTTGAACGGATTCAATATTTCACATATTAAGAGTGTTATAGCAATATTTCACTTTTTCGAAAAAAAAAATCCCCCCCCCCCCCCATTTTCACCCCCTTCGACCGATTTAGCCCAGTAACGAACTCGAGCGAGATTTTATAGGTATACATATTCGGTAAAAAATTCAAAGTGATTGGTGCAAAATTACGGCAGTTATCGTGTCCACAAGAAACGGATATACATATATACATACATATATATACATAAATTATATATAAACTTTTGAACTGACAGTTGTTTTGGGTTCAGGGGGATGTGAAACGCGAAGATATGTCGAAATTTTCCGGAAGTCGAAACATGGTACCCATTGCAATAGTTAGCTTTCTAATGAAATCTACCTAAATACGAACATCGATATCTAAAATATCAGTATCTATCAAACAAATAAGCAATCAAATAACCAAATCAAACTTTTTGGGGAGAAAAAATTTCCTACGCCGGATCCTTTGAGATATCCGAAATTAAGCAGCATTGGACCTGGTCAAAAGTTGGATTGGTGGGGTTTGTCGGTGGGGGAAGGACAGAAGGAACGGATAGGAATTGCCATCCTACCACAATTAAACTCCGGCTCAGATCCTTCGGAAGTGCAAATTAGTCTATGGCTTGAAAACACTTCTTCTCCACAATTGATATTGAAACAAAATATTATCCTAACAGTTCATTATCATCTCTAACCACATGCAACATTGAACGATGAAAAGGAGAATTTACGACACCTTTCAGATACAAGGATGTAAGCATTACTAGAATAACCGTCATTAAATGAACGGGAGATCTTTAAACAATTTCCAAATAGTGACACTATAATGATGAACTTAGAGTTCCTCGATAGAGTTCCTCGATTAATTAATAAGTCTCTTTAGATATAAATTATAGTGTAGTACTGTATAATCTTCCTTGTCCCTGGCAAAACTTTACCTTGCACATTTCCTCAAGGGTTGATTTTTATGTATCTTATCTGGCATGTCCCGTGGTGTTGGGGTAACGCGCCTGCCTCTCATCCGGAGGCCACGGGTTCGATTCCCGGCTCCATCAGGGATGTTAGAAACTGACGTGAGAGCTGGAACGGGGTACACTCAGCCTCGTGAGGGCAATTGAGTAGCTGTCTGACAGTGAGGCAGCGCCCCGGTCACAAAAACCAAGATTAACGGCCGAGGAGACCCGATGCACTGACCACGCGTCACCCCAATATCTCCAGGCCAAATGGCTGGGCAGCGGTCGCTTGGTAGGCCTAGGCACTTCATGGGCTGTAGTATCAGGGGTTATTAAAATTATTATTTGTCTGGCATGTCATATTATTGATTATAACTATATAAAAGCAATAGCCAATTTAATTGTCTGAATACATCTTACTAATTTTGGAAGGAGGTGTCAGGAATTGTTTTCCTTCTGAATTAACTTCACATTGTAATGTTTCAACTTGTTTCAGATGAGGTACGCACTGGCACATACCGACAACTGTTCCACCCAGAGCAACTTATCACTGGGAAGGAAGATGCTGCCAACAACTACGCCAGAGGACATTACACTATTGGAAAGGAAATAGTTGACTTGGTACTAGATCGTGTTAGGAAGCTCGCTGATCAATGCACAGGTCTTCAGGGATTCCTCATCTTCCACTCGTTTGGCGGCGGCACTGGCTCTGGGTTCACGTCTCTTCTCATGGAGAGGCTCTCTGTTGACTATGGCAAGAAGAGCAAGCTTGAATTTGCTATCTATCCCGCTCCCCAAGTATCCACTGCTGTTGTCGAACCCTACAATTCCATCCTGACCACTCACACCACACTCGAACATTCCGATTGCGCTTTCATGGTTGACAACGAAGCCATCTACGATATCTGCCGCCGTAACCTAGACATTGAACGCCCTACCTACACCAACTTGAACAGGCTGATTGGTCAGATTGTGTCATCTATCACTGCTTCTCTTCGTTTTGATGGCGCCCTCAATGTAGATCTGACTGAATTCCAGACTAACTTGGTGCCTTACCCAAGAATCCACTTCCCTCTAGTTACCTACGCCCCAGTCATTTCAGCCGAAAAAGCATATCATGAGCAACTGTCCGTAGCTGAGATCACCAATGCCTGCTTTGAACCTGCCAACCAGATGGTGAAATGTGATCCTCGTCATGGAAAATATATGGCTTGCTGCATGCTGTACCGAGGCGATGTTGTTCCTAAGGATGTGAATGCTGCCATTGCTACCATCAAGACTAAGCGCACGATTCAGTTTGTGGACTGGTGTCCCACAGGCTTCAAGGTGGGCATCAACTACCAACCACCAACCATAGTTCCTGGTGGAGACCTTGCCAAGGTCCAACGAGCAGTGTGCATGTTGTCCAACACCACAGCCATTGCCGAGGCTTGGGCACGTCTCGATCACAAGTTCGATCTCATGTATGCCAAGCGAGCTTTCGTCCATTGGTACGTTGGAGAGGGCATGGAAGAAGGCGAATTTTCTGAGGCCCGTGAAGATCTGGCTGCCCTGGAGAAGGATTATGAAGAAGTTGGTATGGATTCTGTTGAGGGAGGAGAAGGTGGTGATGAGTATTAAATACCTCTCTCATATTATTCTGAACAGCTGACAGATAATGCAGAAGCAGAAGTACTGATGTTAAGTTTTTTAAATAAAAATGACTTGCATATTTAAACTGACTGTCTTCACTTGTATTATTTTATTTCCTTTTGTTTTATATGTTTCTTTAATTGAACTGTTTTTACTAGCACACTATATAAATAGAAGCACACAGTTGCTTTATGCTAGTAAAATTGTTAATAGCTTTTCCCCTATCCTGGCAACAAGGTTGCCATCTATCTCTGAATACATTCATTCTTGGACACCTTTCCATTTTTGTTATTTGCCTTGTGAGAAATCCAATCCCAAAATTTGGACCACCTTGTATAGTGATACAATTAATATAATAATACCATTTCGGCTTACAGTCCCTTCTGAGAGGAAAAAAAAAAAAAAGAAATGAAAGATGCCTAAAACTGAAATGCAACACTTATTATTACCATGTTATACAATTAAAAAAAACTCATAATTTCATTAAAAAAAAATGCACTTATTGACAGAAGAAGCAGAATGCTACAAAATAATTACCATTCTAACAGTAGTGATATATGGTATTGAATCACTGATGCAACCATGATTGTGGGTTTTATATTATCTTGACTTTCAAGAATAATATCAAATGAAAGCACCAGTCTTCCAATCTGGATATCCCTAATTGATATCTTTGTCATGCCATGCTATTTGTGACCAAGTGCATTGAACATCAACCATAAGCATTTCTGAGTGAACTATTGCACTGTATGAACAGAAATGGTCTCTAATGAATTTTCCATGGATTCAGTCAATTTAATGATTTAAATGACTAAGTTCTGAGTATCTCTCAAAGGAATGGTCACAGTAAATCAGGATGGATGCGCATAAATTTGGTGCTTCATGAGATAGAATTATTGGAGTCTGTAACGGTATTTGGAAAAGTTAAATCTATTCCAACAAGTTCAGATCATCATACTACAACTAAATTGGTGGGCGACAGGAACAATTGGCTGCAAACTCTGCTAAATTGACTTGTGACAGACAGTAAATGAACCATAAAGATGGGAAGCAAGCAGTTCAACAAAGACTACACAAATCAAGTGTGAAGTCCCAAAGATCTGCCACACCTTTCCAATTGATGAGATAACATTATGTCATGTGTCAACTTGCTGGATGGACAAAGCTGACTTGGCACAATGTTGGATAGGATATCCTTCAGTGCATGTTCAGTAATGATGGGCTAGTATAAATTCCAAAGAAAAGACAGAACTCATATGCTGATTTTTCTGCTGCACACACTATGGGGATCCTGAGTGAGCACTTTAAGACCTCCCATTCATTAGAAATTATTCTTTGCTTGACAGTGTTTGTCTACACACATATTGAGAGTATCTGAGTATTTGCATGAAGTTGTAACCAGAGTTTGGCAAAATATTCACAAAATATATTTTCGATACAAAATCAAAATACAATATGAGAATCCTTGAAAATACCTAAAACTTTCAGCAAAAAAAAATTCCATTCCATAAAGATTTTTCAAATCAATGGTTTGCAAACATACTTTCCTGAAAGTGTTCTTTATTTTCAATTTTATTTTAAAACAATTTGGTATTTTGTATTTCCAAGGATTCAGTTATATTATTGTATTTTGAATTTTGTATCGAAAATACATTTTGTGAGTGCTTTGCCCAACCTTGGTTGTAATACATTGCATATAATAGCCAATTCATATGCCTGATACCAACCTCAATGATAAGACTTAATAGAAAAATGTATTTACCGTTAAGAGGTGTCTCCTTAGATCTAGCTGAACTCAAGAGTGGCACTACTGCCATAATGGGAGGAAACCGGTGGAACATACAGCATGTCTCTCTGTCTGGTCTGTGAAAGTAAAATAAAAATGTTTTTATTGGGATCCAAATTTTTGACGAGAAATACAAAACTGAAAATATACAATATTATCATTAGGCCAGTTCTAACTTATGGTGCAGAATCATGGAGTTTAACAAAACAGAAAGAACACCAGTTGCAGGTTTGCAAAAATAAAGTGTTTGGGAAAATTTTCGGACCATTTATTGACCCCGCATCTCAAAGCTGGAAAAAAAGATCAAATAAAGACATACATTCACCATCAAAGCAGCAAGCACCAATACTCAACATCATTAACTCCAGAAGACTTCAATTGGCTGGTCATTTACTAAGGATGGGAGATGATAGGATTGTCTTACAAATCTTTAAAGAAGAACCAGGAGGAAAATGGCCAGTAGAATGACCATGAAGTTCCTGGAAAAATGAAATCTCCACACTTTGTAGACATCTGAATGTGGACAACTGGCAAGAACTCTCCCAAAACAGAGTTCAGTGCAGGCATCTTGAGAGTTCGGTGCGGGACCTTTGTGCCCCTTAGAAGTCTTCTGAGTGAGTGCGTATAATGGTACAGTGCACTCCCGATAATTCGCGTGCGGATAATTCGTTTTGCGGTTAATTCGCGGGTCTCCATGAGTATTTTTTTAAAATTGGGAATTCTCACAGCAACTAATCATCACGCTAAGTTAAGCAATCTCTCTGTCGTTTAAAAGAATTTTGATGCGACGCAATGCGTAAAGACGAAATCATTGAGACTAGGGAAGACTGAACTGCGTTTCTCTGCGATGCAACAGTAGGCCTAATTGCGCAATCTTCGAAACTTACGCGCATGTTGCCGCGAGTGGTATAGCACAGATTTCCTTTGTCTTTGAAGCCCAAACAATACAAGAGGAATGCACTTTCACTCGGAACCTACCCTCCCTTTCCCAACAGCCACGCTCCAAGGTCGCTGATCTGAGAGTTGTGAAGGGTGGATGCGCGGACAGCGTATTGTAAACAGCGATTATTGCGTAATGGAGCAAACGCGCACGACATCGAGAGCGTGTTTGTTCGATGCTCTTCATGCAGTCAACTAGTCGGGAGGAAAGTACCGCTACTCCGCTCGTACAAAAGCAAGCGCTTGCCGACTTTTGTAACGACGATATTTCGAACGGGCAAGTTAGACGTCGATAAAGACGATTATGATTTACTACAGAAAAGCAAAGAAGAAATAGCATGGAATTTGACTGTTGGTGAGGAAAACGGAAATCCAGTAGATTTAGAGTGCGGGAGTGATGCAACGGAAATCCCGAAAGTTTCCCAGTGTCTCTAGTCACACTTATCTTTTATACAGAAAAACGAGATGAATTTTCGTTTTCATATAATATTTTCTTCGGAAATGTGCAATCGAAAAATAGATTAAACGATCTAAGAAACAAAAAGTAATGACGGCTTTTTTTAAATATATTAATGTAGGCATAATCCACATAGGCCTACCAGTAGCCTAGCATGTCGTATAAGACACTACAATCAGGAGTTAAAATTATTATTTCGCGTGTTCAAGCCTATTTCAATATTTTAACCAATAGTTTTGTTTTTCCTAGGCTTAACAAAAATAACTGCGGATAATTCGCGGTTTTCGATAATTCGCGGAAGTTCGTGCATTAATTACCGCGAATTAACGAGAGTGCACTGTAGTTATTAAAAATATTCATTGAATAAAAACACAGAAAAAGAGCAACCATAAATGTCGTTGTTTCATTTGAGGGCCTTGGATATCATGGTCATTTAGTCCTGTGTACTTGGTTGTGTATATAATATATACTGTATATATATATATATAGAGAGAGAGAGAAAATGAAAATGAATCTATCATTGACACGATGCGAAAACGAAGGATTGCGTTTTTTGGACACATGTCCCGCTTGCCAAATACTAGACTCCTGAAACAACTTTTTGACTTCTTTTGGAATAGTAAAACAAAAATCACATGGTTTAAAGAAATACAAATGGATTTAGACGAATTGAAAATTACTAAGCATCAAATTGAACATAGAGAGGAGAAACGGCTTCTGAATAACAAATACACTCGACTAACATTCAAAATTTCACAGCGTAAGCAATATGTTATATCTGCCGAAGAAC
Source organism: Meconema thalassinum (assembly GCA_946902985.2). Lineage (NCBI taxonomy): Eukaryota > Metazoa > Arthropoda > Insecta > Orthoptera > Tettigoniidae > Meconema > Meconema thalassinum. Next base: position 172,877,105 of record OX336396.1, read on the forward strand.
AGGCTGCAAGATCTTTCAGAATGAAGAAGTATTGGGAAAGGAAAAAATTATCAAGAATTAAGAACTGAACTTAGTATTTGAAGACTTTGTATATAAGGTTTGATTTTTGGTGCTCCAATGTGGGCGTAAACAGTGTAAATAAATAAATAGAGAGAGAGAGAATTTGCCTGATAACCTGTATTATTGAGATGTCTGTAGCAGTGTGTGTATTTGTAATTGAAGTGAGGATTGGGAAGGAGGAGGCCATGGCCTTAAGTTAGGAATCATTCTGACATTTGCCTGGAATAGAAGTGAGAAACCATGGAAAACATCTTCCTGGATGTCTGAGGTGGGAATTGAACCCACTTCTTCTCAGTTTTGCCTCACGAGGCTGAGTGTACCCCATTCCAGCCCTCAAACCAGAATGAAATTTCATGGCAGAGCTGGGAATCAAACCCAGACCTCTGGGGCAATAGCCAAGAATGCTTAACCACTACACCATAAAGTCTTTTTCTTCAATGTTATGACCCCCATCAAGCTCATTTCTACGACACAGTCTCATCAGAATAGTGGGTAGCTTGAGTTCTCGTTGGCAAACCTTCAAGTAGATTTCTGTAGTTTTCCATTTTAACTCCAGGAAAATGCTAGGACTGTACCTTCCAATAGACTATGACTGCCTCCTTCCAACTACTTTACCAATTTCATTCATTCGTCTTCATTAGGGGAGATGACCTTAGTGTTCTACCTCTTAAAGTAACAAATACAATCAACGACAGATTTCATTTAGTTCCGACACCAAACAGTTTTGTTTTCTTAAAGATTTGCCATTAATGTGTATTGTTTAATAGAAAATAAAATAATATTAAAGTGCTTTAACGTTAAATGTGTAAATTCCACAGCAACTAGTTCTACTGTCAAATGAGTGCTTCCCGCTGTTAGGTTGTGTACAGTACAGATAGTATCAGCCACTCAGAAAGTATGTTTTCAGTCCATGCCAGACCAAGACCTCTAACTTTGACACCAAGCTAAAGGGGAAGAGATCTTAATTCTCTTTGGCAATGGGTTATGTGAACCCAAACTATGAGGATCTATCGTATTGCTGTACTTGGCCGCTGAAGGCTTTTGATTTAAAGAATCAAATCTAACCTACAAATTTAGCTTTACACAATAATTGTAGTTAGTGGAACGTTCTTTTACAGTCATAAATCTATGACATGGGCCCACCGGCTTTACTTCCCCTCTGAATACTGAGGGATTTTTAAAGCTCTTAAAAATCCGACGACTTCGGGCGGGTTTGAATCCTTGATATTGGGCATACAAGCTCAGCATGCTACCAACTACACCACCGAAGCTGCCATTTTCACAACTACATTGATGACAAATGGAGGCTTTCAGCTATTAGGTCATGTATTATTCAATTAGTACTAACCATTCACATGGTAACACTCAGTAGCATGGCCGTATGGATTAGATCGCGCTTCACATCCAAGACAGGAAGCTGCAGAAACTTAGGAGATCAGCGGTTCAAATCCTGGTGCTGACAGCACCTATGCTGTGTTTTTTCCCAGGCTTTCCCCACACTCCCTCCATGCAAATGCAGGGATAGTACCTAATTTCAAGTCATGGGACACCTATCCCATCCCTGTTCCTAATTCAGCTACACACTCTGTTACAGTCATCACAAAACACAGTTTATCAGACAAATTCAATACACATCCAAGTAAACCTACATGCAGCTGCTGACCAGGATGTCCCAAGCTGCTAAAATGAATTGAGAACATCAGATGATAAGTGGAGAAGTGTTATTTGTAGCTCTACAGTCAGTCAATACGAATATTGCCCAAAGACTGGGCGTGGTACAGTGTATGTACAGTTCACGCCACAGTTTTTGGCCGATGAGCCCTGGTTTCACAGTCGTACAGAGGACAGGTGGCTAACCTCAGGCATGTGCAATTGATCCGCGAGTTGCTTTCCGCGCAACTGAAAGTCACGTATCGACTGTCCTTTGTACCATAATGTCAGTAATTGAGGTCCGTATTGACTAACTATAAATTAGAAGGAAAATAAAGGGATTCTGCCTTTCCAATACTTATATTGAACCTACTCACAGGTACATGTTTCGAAGGTAAAACTCCTTCTTCCTCAGCCTGTACATAAAAATAACAAAGATAAATTACCTTTATAAGAACATACGTTACACGAATAAAGATTTATGTTCTTATAAAGGTAATTTATCTTTGTTATTTTTATGTACAGGCTGGGAGCCTCCGTGGCTTAGGCGGCAGCACGCCGGCCTCTCACCGCTGAGTCCGTGGTTCAAATCCCGGTCACTCCATGTGAGATCTGTGCTGGACAGAACGGAGGCAGACAGGTTTTTCTCCGGGTACTCCGGTTTTCCCTGTCAAAATTTAATTCCAGCAACACTCTCCACTATCACTTCATTTCATCTGTCATTCATTTAATCATTGCCCCAGAGGAGTGCGTCAGGCCTCGGCAGCCGGCACAGTCCATAACCTCGCCGCTAGATAGGGGCTTCATTCATTCCATTCCTGACCCGGTCGGAGACTGGAAGCAGGCTCTGGATTTTCATTCATGTACAGGCTGAGGAAGAAGGAGTTTTACCTTCGAAACATGTACCTGTGAGTAGGTTCAATACAAGTATTGGAAAGGCAGAATCCCTTTATTTTCTTTCTAATTTGTCCTTTGTACGACTGTGAAACCGGGATTGACCAGCAAAAAACCATGGCGTAAACTGTAATATATACACAAAAATAAATAACATTCACTGTTATAATGGGGCAAAGCAAAGCCAACTCCGTACATGCCATGGAGGTCCTGGGAGTAGTGGAAGGTAGAGGCTTCCACTTTTTGTGACATCGGCACTAGATGGGATGGAGTTGTCAGCTCCATTCCCGGCCGTCTTTGCTCCCTGGAATTACCCTGGTGCTCATTTCTGGTGTAGGCTGAGTGAACCTTAGGGCCATTTGCATTTCCGAAAGTGGTAGTTTTGTTTCTAAAATCCACTACCTGGGTGGGGATCGAACCCACTCCCTTTCAGTTAGAAGCTCAGCGCCTCTACTGACTGGGCCACATAGGCCCCTTTATAATGGGGCAGTGATCATAATTAATACATGTAATTGTTTCCAGGTGCCCAGTCTTGGGCAATATTCGTGTTGACCAACTGAAGAGCTACAAATAACTGTTTGTATAGGTAACTCTGAAAAATGGCTTCAAAACTTTACATTACATAAGTGGAGAATTAGAATGTCCATGAATCACAGCTTTAAGTTCCACATGGGTTGGACAGTTTTATTCTCTACATTCCATATAAATGGCTTGTACTCAAGAATTGTTCAATTTATTATTTGAAGTTGGCACCACTAGATCTGAAATTATTCATACATCAGTTCGCATCATCACATGTGCCTCTTTGTATCAATAATTATGTTGAAAATAGAACCTTGACATTTTCAAAAGAGAAATTTCATGTTTCTCGCCCTGTACACAGCATCCAAAATAACACACACTCATGTTGTGTACACTCTAATGGCAATACTGGTGCAAACTTAGTGGTTAACAGTGCCTATGAACCATGGATAGTCTGGCTCCATGGCTAACTGGTACGTGCACTAGTCTTCGATCAATGAACCTTGGGTTTAATTCTCCACTGAGTCTTGGGACTTAGATCTAATATTGTATAGTTAATATCCCTGGTTTGTGGACTGGGTATTTGTGATGTAGTTAAGTTATTAATCATTTCATTCTCGTCATGATGTGCAGGCATCAACTCGAAAGACCTGCACAAGGAATCTCTGGGTCCCTGTTTGACTTTTACTCTAGTATTATTCTAATACAAGCTGGTATTTAAAACGGGAGTCCTTCCAGTATCATTCTTTACCCCTTGCTTCTTTTCTTCTCCTTCAGTGTTTGGCCTGCAATATGGCGGATTCACTTTCTTGATCTTCTGTTGATGCTGGTCATGATTATATGCTTGATCAGAGTGCAGACCTATAATCTTCAGGTCATTCTAAAAGGTGTTGAATGTCTTCCTGTGGACATTTTCCCACAACTTATTTGCTCTAACATCTTCCAGCAACTGATGAACTGTCTGCTCAAAGTACTTGCCCATAACATCGTAGTCAGTTTTCCCTTATCTTGCCTGTGGTTGGTGTGATCCCATACCTCCTGAGGATATCATCATTGTTGACATGATCATAGAGGGTCAGGCCCAGTGTCCAGGTAATTATTTTTGCTTCTATAATGGTCTACTTCCTTTGCTGTTAGCAACACTCTGCACCATATAATGCAACTGGTCCAATATAGTTTTGAATTTAACTACACTGGCATTTTCTTGTCGCAGAGCACACCAATCACAGACTAATACAGTACTGGAAACAGCAATGGGGCTCTTCTAACCTATGGTCATACCCATGCTGACACATGGACTAGAGTTAACATGAGAGCTCCTCAACTACAAACAATTGGAAGAATTCGTAAAGGTGAAATCCAGATTTCTGAAAAGAGACCTTGGAGCAAACAGGACAGCCAAATGTAAACTGGTATATGAGCTCGGTAGAAATACCTATTATGCCTATCAATACAAATTAAGAAACATCTATTCAATTATTATTGTACATGTTTCGGTCCACGGTGAGACCATCTTCAACAAAACTTAATCAAGAATATATTTTAAGTAAAATATAATTAATTTAAATCGAAAATTTTTATTTGGCATGTAAAGAAAATTATTGCTATAGCTATAGGCTACCTGATAATTAAAAGGTGGTGAAAATTAAGCAGGGAATGATAAGATGGGCAGGACATGTACAGGGAATGCCAGAATCACGTAGCATCAAAAAGTGTTTACACAAAGACCGGATGGAAGAAGGAGAACAGCAAGATCCAGGAGACGGTGGATAGATGACGTGGAAGACGACCTTAGGAGTCTGGGAATCAAGAACTGGAGAAGGAAGGCAGGAGATAGAGATGAATGGAGTCAGGTTATAAAGGAGGCCAAGGTTCTTCAGGGACTGTAGCGCTGACCAGTAAGCAAGTAATTCAATTATTGTGCATATTTCTGTCTATGGTGAGATCATCTTCAGCAAATCTTAGATATTATAAGTAAAATATAAATAATTTTAACCTAAAATTGTTAATTAAAATATTACAAAATAAATGGATATCCTTACAAATACACTTGATTTAAAATAAAAATGGCAATATCTCGGTGTTTCTCAATAAATAACATTCTAAAATATAGTTGACTAAAATTAAAATTAATTTTGGAATACATCTCTGAAATATTGCAATTTTGAGAAAGACATCAGGTGTTTTGGAATCAGTGGACTGACTATTATGCAATAATTGTCAGCTCGGTCTGAACTATAATCTTTGACATTTTGTCATAAAGTTTTTTTCGAATAGCTTCACAAAATAATTATATACTTCATAAGGGCTTAATCATTCCGTGTTGTTATATGAAAGATTCCTTGTATTAGAAGTTTCACACGAAACAATGTTATGCTCTCTTGTGTCAAGCAGGTTATATTTGCATCGGAGTTGAAATGAACGGAATTGTTCAAACGTTAGTGGTATTTTTGAAAATCATCTGTTAATGAAGGTATTACAATTTACAGTGTGGTTGTGATGCTATATCTATAGACTTATCCTGTTATAAAGACAGCAGGTGTTTTGGAAATCAGTGGACTAACTATTGTGCAATAATTGATGGCTCAGTCTGGACTATAACCTTTGACGTGCTGTTATAAGTATTTTTTCGAAAAGCTTCACTAAATAATTATATACTTCATAAGGACTTAAGTTTTAATAAATGATGCTGGTATACAGTATATATATTTCGGTACCACGTTTTCTTACAATGCTACTAATCTAGTGATTTTGTCACTAATTCAAGCAAAGTTCAAATATCTTTTGGAAGAAGTGCAAATATTATATTGTTTGAATTATGATATTTAATGGGCTAAAATGACCAACTGATGCTTGCATCCTTAAATGCAATTGAGGCTGATGACCAAAGATGTCTCCAGCCTCAAAGTAAAACATCAGGAACTAATTAACATTACATTGGTCCACCTATTTTAATGCTGCGCGGTGCCTTATAGTCATTATTAGGGCTCGGATTCTTTGGTAAATAAATGTTTTTTTTAATGTAAATACATATTTTATGCATTTCTTCTCTAAATACATAAATTCCTGCTTTTCACTTATTAGCACATAAAAATATATAATATTTACATTTTTCAAAATCAGTATGCTAGATCTTTCAGTTTATTGCATTTTTGTTCTGTGTTACTTTAACGGGGAAGAACCTGTGAACTATCTAATCTTCATGCAGCGCGCATGTCAGCTTGCACCTGTGTTATTCTTAACATGTCGCTCCGTGCCACTCACTGTGGAAGCCGGGGATTTTCTTGTCCATAGCCATATTGCACCACGTGGTAGACCTACCCTCCCTCCCCCCATCCCCTCCAGCTACCAGGAACAAGTGTCACTCACATACAGTTTATTTTTGGCACTGTGAAGTGTAAGGCAGTTCTAGTTTTGAAAACTACTGCAAGTTATCGTCTATTGCAGAATTTTAAGATAATTTTACTTCTGATGGGGGCGTTCTGTTCTGCCAACCATGTGCGAAAGCAATCAAATCTGAACAGCGATCTCAAGTTACATAACACCTCAAGGGCAAGAAACATATTGGCGCAGTTTCGCGCCTTCAGGAGAAGTGTTTCACGATAATCGTTGGTCATCTGTGATGGACAACCTGAAGATGTATCTCGTTGTGTATTGTGATGCTTCAGCAGTCAGTGAGGCATAGCATAAATTGCATTCGTGAGTACTGCATATTGTATATATTCACATTAGTAAACTAAATTATAATTACATATTTTTACTTTTTTGTCACATATTTCAGGTATTTTTATTACATAAAAAATAAATATTTCCCCAATTTTTAGCACCTAAAATCCGAGCCCTATTCATTATACATATGTTTAGAAGCCATTTCTTGAATATTGCCCTTGTAATCAAATAAAAGAATCACTTTTCAGTTGGTCAACACAGTAATGTGTCCAGTAATAATTGAATTGGCTAAGCCAGAAACCACTGCTACATGTAGTGTGATTGGAGGAGAAAAGCATTAATTCAATGACTTTCTGCCTTTCAGCGCCATATTCCATACTTAATGTTGGTCACACTGCAAGATTTCCGCATGTTACAATGGTTCTATTAATTAAATTACTCGTGATTGTTCCAAATTGATGTACTAAATAGTTTTTAACTATAATTATACAACCACCTTAATCAATGCATAAACGAAAAGAATTATTATTTAAGTTGCTCCTGGTACATGTTTCAGGGATTAATCAGCAACATTTTTTATCCCCTTCATCAGCCAATAGTAAAGCATAAAGAAAATTATGAAGTAGCGTGACACCATATTAGGTTTAATAACCATTTATATTATTTAAGTGGCATGCTACTTCATAATTTTCTTTATGCTTTACTATTGGCTGATGAAGGGGATAAAAAATGTTGCTGATTAATCCCTGAAACAATGTATCAGGAGCAACTCTAATAATTATTATTTTCGTTTATGTGTTGATTAACGCGGTTGTATAATATTGTTAAAAACTATATATGTTACAATGGTATCGTAAATAACATTTGAACAGGATTTAGGTTGTTTTTATGTTATTAATCAAATTTAAAATAAAATATCATGTGATTCTGGATAGCTTTATGCCATACTAAACTGACCACGAGCTGAAAGGCATTGAGACTCATTTTCAAAATTGTTTCATTCATTCATTTCCTACAGGCCATCTATGGACCGCGTCATTCCAACTGTCTTCTACTGGCTTTGATGTTTGCCCAGTACGCCCGCATTCGTTCTCGGTGGACTTCCTTCCATTCCTGGGTCCAAATCTTTCCCGTTTTCAGCTTCGTTTTTTCTTGGAAACCTTTGCAAGCTTGCAGTTTCCTTTTGAGTAGGGCGAGCTCCTGAATGTCTGTTGGTGATAGCCCCACTTCTTTCAGATCTTTTCAAAATTGTTTATTAATGTAAAGTTGATATTCCGCTAATCTTGGTCCCGTTTGCCATCTAAGGAAAGTGGGTTCGTATCTTGTCTCCTTTCAGTAATCGATTTCACAACATAGCTTACAGAGATAGTGTATTTGTTAAGTTCTGTTCTGTCAATGGCGTTTTTCGATCTCTCCTGAATAGCAGTGAAATCTGACAATGCTTTTTAGCTCTGGCTGATTCAATTATTTGTCATAGCCTACTTACTAAACTGGAAAAATAGCATTGATTGATTATACAACCGACAGCAGTAGCTGTGCTCGCTAAAGCGCAGCGCTAGGCCATGGAGCCAAGCTTTCTGCGGACTCGGTAGATGTGGGTTCGAGCACCACCGTCAGCCATCCTTGAAATGGTTTTCCGTGGTGTTCCCATTTTCAACTCCAGGCAAATGCTGGGACGGTACCTTATGACAGGCCAAGGCCGCTTCCTTCCCCACCCTTGCCTAGTTTCATTCATCTTCATTCATTTCACCTCTCATTAGCTTGCCACGGTGGGTGAGTGGATATCGTGTCGGTCTACTAACCCCAAGATTGCAGGTTCGCTCCTGGCAGTGGTAAGTGATTTTTGAAAGGCTGAAACATTACGATACGCATGTCATACGATGTTGGCATGTCAAAGAACCCATTTGAATTCAGTAGGCCGAGTTCATAAAGGCAAAATTAATCTCGGGAGTTTCCGCCAACACAAAGTTCCTCATTTCTCTACTAGAAAGTGCTATAGTGTTCAAGGAGCTTAGATATCTAACATCTAACCTCCTTGACTTTCATAGTCAAGGAACAACGAAATTCGACATGCAAGCTACCCTCTGGGTGTCAAATAGCAAAGCTTGCACCAGGCACCCGAGGCCATACGATATTATTTATTATCTCTCATTAATTCCGCTCATGAGGTTGGTGTCCGGAAGGGCATCCGGCCATAAAAACAATCTGCCATTTAGTATTTCATCGCATCTCATCCCCGACCCCGTTGGAAATGGGAATAATACGGGGTAAACATACCTACATTGATTATACACTTGTTTGACTTTGAGACTTTTCCAAAATAAGGGGATTTAATGGGACGACTTGTTTTGTTTGTCAGGCGAACATCATCAGATCCTGCTCATTTAAGACTTAAATTTTAAAAAATTGTTAGATATGTATACAAAACTTGTGTACAACAATATGTAGCCTATACATTATTAACACTTGATAATTTATTTATAAGAAAGCACACTAATGCGCATAATAAAATGAATAACGATATGTGATCTGATTGCTACAGAATTTGGTCAATGGAATTTGTCGTTGTTTACATGTTTGTATATGCCACCAATTGTTGGGTTTCGTAACGTGGATAATAAGTGGTCGTCAAAAAACAATAAGTCTTAGAGTGCAGCAATCTTTTATTGCACTATTTACAAGGAGAAAACAAAACATGAAGAAGAAAGAAATGCATAGAGAAAGAAATCAAGGAAGCTTAACTTCACAGTTCTCTATATCTTGCTCACCCTGATGTATCTCGAGAGGGAAAACCAGCTGTACAGGACGACTGATCTTGGTCCCGTTGACCATCTAAAGAATGAGGGTTCGTATCTTGTTGCCTCTGCCTGGTCTCCTTTCAGTAATTCACGCCTGCTGCCATATAAGTCTAGGTCGCAGGTCATCCTGCAGTAGTACGATGTCTCCTACTCGGCACTCTTTAATCTGTCCATTTGAGTGGCGTACTTCGTGGTAGCTCCTCAGATCAACAAGATACTCATTCCTTCAGCTCTTGAGGAAGCCCTCCTGAAATTTCTCTCTGAGTGTCATCTCCTTCCTCAGGTCTTTTTGGGTCGTGGGTTCGGAGATTTTGGGCAGGGCAGTCAGTCAAGTAATCGTCAGGAAATGACTCGGAGTCAGTATCTCAGAGCCATATTGGATTATAGCTCGCGAGTTAATGGCAGCTTTTACTTCCACCAATAGTGTTCTGAGTTCCTCCTGGCTAATTAGAGCCTTTCTTTGGCATCTTTAGGTTGTCCCTACCTTTCTCTCCTAATAAGCTGCCAGCGGTGCTATAAATTTCCACTGGATCTCATTGAGGGCGAAACGCTGGCTCATACGTTGGTCGGTGTGGACTTGGCTGAGTTGTATCATTTCATTGGGTGCTGCTTGGAACGTTATAGCATTGGAAGTCCTTTTCGCCCCGCAATGGGATTCAGTGAAAATGTATAGCACCACGGACATCTTAGTGGGGAGACTGGTGGCAGAGAATTGGAAAGGCTCTAATTAGCGAGGTGATACTCAGAACTCTATTGGTGGAAATAGAAGCCACCATTAACTCGCAACCTATAATCCAAGATGGCTCTGTCGACATACCTTCTGGTTTATGAAATCTCCAAGTTGGACAAATTTTGTAGTGGAAGCCATGTACTGCTAGATGGGTTACCATAAATGTCAAAGCTCGTAGGTACCTTGTTAACAAGGAAAGGAAGGAAGGAAGCTTGTAGTTTAACGTGACCGTTAATCTTGAGATCATGAGCCACGGGACCTCCGTTTTTACGTGGAATCCGAACCACAGGACATGGCATTTCACTCCTTGTTAACAATCTATAATTGTCATTGCGTTAGTAATATAGAAGTTGCTCCATATGTTGCTCTTGTTCGCTTTAAGTTTCATTAGCATACCTACTTGTTAATTTATGGTACTCTTTTTTTTTTGGGGGGGGGGGGGTCAAAATATGCAAGCACTTAATACCACTATTTAATATTGAACTGAACCATTTATCTGAATGCTGGAAACACCTTCCGGAGTCCTCTTTGGATAGAACAGGCAAGGTGTTTTATTGTGACTAGTTCCTCATTGTAGTCATACCTCAATAGCAGTGTGTTGATGAGTCTGTGTATCTTGGATCTGAAAACTGCACCTTGTCTTGGTTGGCATGGTTTGATGTGTTGGGGATGAGGGTGTCAGTCATTGTGGATATCTTGTCGATGTTGAATTTGTGTTTCTGGTTAACGTCCTTTCAAGATGGTCGAAAGGAAGCTTGTAGTTTTACGTGACCATTAATCTCGCAATCACGAGCCACGGGACCTCCATTTTTATGTGGAATCCGAATCACAGGATGTGATATTTCATTTCGAAAACTCACATTCATTAACTGGTAAACGAACGCAGTCCGCCTTCAAGATGTTGAAACCTGTTAGTTTCATGTTCTGTTTGGTAGAGTTTGCTGGAGTGTGTGCACATTGTCTTACATTTCCTTTGAACTTATTTTTACCAGTAGTTTTCAGCAAGAAAGAAAGAAATCAATTACTGTACCGATCATATTGATAAGCAAAAAATTTGGGATAATTTTCTAATATAGGCCTAGGCATTACAGTAAATACAATGATCAGCGGAGTTGTATAAAGTAGCCTATGATAAGATAATAATAATAATAGTTGGTTTTACGACCATTTTAACTGCTGCGGCTTTTAGAGACGCCGGGGTGCCGGAATTTTGCCCCAAAGGGGATCTTTAACGTGTCAGTAAATCTACTGTCATGGCTCCCTCGTATTTGTGCACCCTCAAATGCCAACTGGCTTCGCTAGGATTCGATCCTGTAACCTTGGGTACAGCAGACAAGAACTATACCGCTGAGCCACGCAGGCAGTCAGTATGAAAAGAGTACATATTAAATAATAAATCTCCACTCATGAGACCATTCATATTAACCATATCAAGGTTTACATCACTACAGTATGTAATAAATTAGAGCTCTCTTGCTCTAATGATTTTTCACAAGAAATAACATTCATAAATTTACTTCTCAAATTAAACAAGTCAGAATCTACCTTGACTGCATATTTAAGAAAGCTTTAGCAGTTAAAGAAAACAAAATCTAATCATAGGGAGGGGATGAGGACAGCAGGTGTCAACACTTACCAATGTCTATTGTTATAAATAACATTACATGTGAGGGAGAAAAACTGATTGCAGTTAAAATTAATTGCTTACATATTTTAAATTATAGTTTTATTGTAATTTTGTAACTAGAGCCTATGTCCCCTCTAGCAAATAAATGCATCTATTATTAGGGCCTATAGAGCCCTGCGCGGATAAACAAACCGTTATCCGCATCCGCACTATTGTTATCCGCACGATTTTTATCTGAAATCACACGTTTGTTATCCGAATCTACTGGCATTCTATACGTAATATTTTGAATTAGATCAAGACATTTGAGGGGAAAATCGTTCCCCTAGGCTATGTAGGCCCTATGTCGTGTGCTATGTTTAAAATACGAGTTATACAAGCAGAATTGCAACCCTTTCCAGTTCGGAGTGTTAAATATGCTTCATGGCATAATTTGAATGATATAAGCATAAATACAGTAATCTCCTTACATTTGTCATGAAAAAAAAACCTGAAAAATATGTGTCTTAACATCCGGGTCCAAGTTCGGATTGTAATCCAAAAACTATCCGCAAATTTACTCCAAACATTATCCGCAGTTTATCCGCTATCCGCACAGCAGTGCAAACTATATTCGCATGGTGAAACCCCGCGGATCCGCGCAGGGCTTTACCTATGACTCTCTTTAGATCATCTCTTTGCAGTTAGCGGCAGCTATACATCAAGTGTGTGTGCGGGTTTTTCGCACAGCGAAGAATTCATTTTTTTTAATTTTTTTTATAGTGAGACGACAAAGGGCTATTTTTTGTATTTTTTTTCTAGTGAGACGACAAAGGGATATTTTACCTTACGTTAACAGTGTCAGTTTATATCATTTATCAAGTTCATATTATGACTGTATTATCTTATCATGTTTTTGCATTCCCCTTATTACCAGGTAACAAAAATTCATTTGAAGTTTTAACGAGTCCGATTGGTCCATGATGCATTGAAGAGATTAATTCACGGACAGTAGTGATATCTATGGGCGAGCACCTCGCCTCTCTTTGCTCTCTCTCTCTTCCCTCAGTAGTTGATGCCCTTGCCGATTGGTCGGACGAGTAGTTGACAATATGGCGTGGCTGTGGACGGTTGTTACCGTTTCGTGCTCGATATTCTTAACCCCATTTTTAATGTTTTTGTTAGCCATTATATTTTTAGCGTCTATTGGAAAGTCTTTAGGTGTGAGAAGATTGTATGTGAAAGTATTACTGAAAATATTCGAGGTAAGTGCAAGTTAATGTTCTTCATATTTCCAGAAATTCTTATGAATGCTTGGGACGGCTACTTAGGTGTCATCAGTATTTAAATTGTTATTAATTTTTGAAATAAGTTGTCTGGCTGTGCAATTGAAGTGTGCACGCTAGGACGTTTATTAGAAATCGGAGTGACTGACTTGAAGTGGATTGTAGCGAGTTGGTAAATACTATTGGTTCCTTTTTTAACCTCTAAGAATTTTTGACAACTTAGGTCTTGGCCAAAATATCGATCAATTCCTTCACTGTATAATTCATACGAAGTCTAGAAAGCTGATTTCAGAACTGGTTCTTATTCGTGGACATAAAACCTATGCATCAGGTCGTTGTATCCCATCAAGGAGTCAAACTTTTGAATTTTGAGGGTTGTATAAAATTCACGAGCACGTCTGCTTTGCGTGAATTACGGGATAAATATACTGGTTTATTATTTGCAAACGTATATACAGTATTGGTCCGAAATTGATCCAAATAGTGCAGTTCGTAGCCTACAATAAATAACCTAATGTTATAATTTCTCGCACGGTCAACGACGCATGTCTAATTACTATATTTTTAAGCAAATGCACCCTTCAGTTGGCATTATTCCTTTTTAACATGCGAATCGTACTTTTGTTGGAAACTATTTTTATTTGTGTAAAAGTTCTTCTGAATTTTATAGTTACCAGTGTTAAGCTTTTTCTGCATGTAGTCAAATGCACACAGGGCTCAAATGTTGATGAGGTTTCCAAAGGGTTATGCCACTTAGCCCCTAGTTTATTCTGCAGTGTAAACCTATAAAACCTTCAAGCCGCACTTAAAATAGCGGGCGAAATTACTACAGTTGGGTTTGTGGAATTGTCTACTATTCGCTTGGATTGTCAAGCCTTGAGTGTTTGATTTTAGATCATGAAATGTACCCCTTAGGTTTGGTAATTATTATTTTAGGGATTGGGGCAGGTAACCATAACGATCCGCTCCTTAAAACTTATCAGGTCACTAAACGATAAAATACTAATTATCAGGTGTGATGGAACCATTCACTGCATACATTCAACAATCGGATTCTCTTATTGAGGACAAGTCAATAGAGTAGTTGAATAATACTGTAGTTCCTGCCGCTTTAGGAGTCGAAACCCCCATTTCTCTCTCGAAAACGGACGAGCGACCTATGAATAATTGAAAGATTGTGTATTTACTGTGTTTACCGTCTTAACATTTCGTATTTATTTGTAAGCTCGAGTTGTCTTGAATTTGACAGTTCCACACTCAGGCATAGACCACGTGGAGTGGTCTTATAATGTCCGCTTTTTTTTATAGCATGTTTATGCAATGAAACTTGGTCACGACAAACCCTGTCTAATTGACTTTGCAAGTCCTATTTTGCCTTGACAGTAGTGTAAGCGACTTTTGAGATTTTGTTTTCAAAGAGTTTCGACTTTTATCCATTCTGTTATTAGCCTACTAAGTTAATTGTGGTATTTAAATACTTTTTTTTTGTCACCCGCCTATCTGCAATTTTCCAGAAACATTTTTAATTTTCTTAATTTGAAGCATATGCCTTTGAGTCGCTTAACCAACAAAGTAAAAGGAACAGTCTGAAAACAAAGCTGGAAGTGTGATCATAAGTGGTTATTCGCCTTGATATGTCCTTTTTTTTTATATTATTTTAAATAGTGTTGTGGAAACTCCTTACGTGGCACCTTTAAATATGGCCCTTTCACTGTTAAAGGTCGTTAACCTCTTCAAACATATCCAGTGCAGGACGACTCGTTGGATGTGAATACTTGTACAGTGGTTTGCTTGCATTATGGCTTTGTCACGAATTTTCTATATGAACTACGCGGATGTAAAGAAGGGAGTTGTGGGACAAGTGGACCTTGTGTAGCCTACTTCAGCGAATTTGTAATCTTCATTAATGTCCTGAATATTGTTCGCCAAAATATGAGTTAATTATTAAGTTGTTAAAATTATATGCCAATCAAGTTTTAAATTTATAATTTTTTTAGGCAACTTTATTAACGTATTATTTGTTGATATAGGCCCTACATTTGTTATTCTAAATTGTTTTTCTATCTGGTCGCCTCCGTAGCGTAGCGGTCTGCATGGTTAGCTGCCGCCCCGGAGGTTCTGCGTTCGATTCCCGGCTCTGCCACGAAATTTGAAAAGTGGTATGAGGACTGGAACGGGGTCTGCTCAGCCTCGGGTGTTCCAAATGAGTAGAGGGGGGGTTCGATTCCAACCTCAACCATCCTCGAAGTGGTTTCCCACTTCGTCTTCAGGCAAATGCCGGGACGGTACCTTCTTCAAGGCCACGGCCGCCTCCTTCCATCTTCCTTGCCTATCCATCCCGATCATCCATTACCTTCCCTCATGAGGTCCCTGTTGCAGGTGAGGCCGCCTGGGCGAGGTGCCAATACCACCTCACCAGTTGTATCCCCTCCGATTAGATGTTCCCAGGTCTAGGACACTGCCCGTAGAGGCGGTAGTGGTGAGTTCCCCAGCTGAGTCCGTGGGTTCCACCAACCTGGAGGGTAAACGACTAAGAAAAGAAAGAAAGATTTTCGATCTGGATTTTGAAGTTTTAATGTGAAGCCCAACATTGTATTTTGCATCATTTTAATTTTGTTTGTAAGGATATCCATTTCATTATTATTTTTGATTTAACTTAATTATACATTTTTTAATATAATTTTTCATGTCATTTCGTTATTCAGACTTAAATATAACATTTAGGATTTTAATTCTTTATTTTGGATGAGGAAGACCTCATTGTAGGTCGAAACATGTAACTTACCTAGAATATAATATACATTATATAATAGATAATTGTAATTCATGTATTGATTGGCATATATTTTAACAACTTTTAATTAAACTATCAATACGGACATTAAAAAAAACAATTTGCTAATAAGTTAATATAAATAAATCGTGTAGGCCTATAGTGTGTGTGAGCTGTGACTTTCTTGTTCCAGTGTATAAGTTGTTATAACGACTTCGGTGGCGTAGTTGGTAGCATGCTGAACTGCTATGCCCAAGATAGCGGATTCAAGCCCGGCCGAAGTCGTCGGATTTTTAAGAGAGTTAAAAATCCTTCAGTATGCCTTCCTTCGGAGGGGAAGTAAAGTCGGCGGTCCCATGTCATAGATTTATGGCATGTAACAGGTCCTTCCACAGTCTAAACTTGTGTGAAGCTAAATTGTTAGGTTAAATTTCGTCAGAACGCTCTATCAAAGTTCCAACGTTCACCACTAGGTATCATTGATATTCGGTAGCGAAAGTTGGAACTACGGTACTTGAAATTGAACGGAACTTGTAGCTCACCCTAAGGGTGTCCGCTGGAAGCAGCTACAGACTCAGGCGAGCCGAACGTGTCCTCGGACACTCCCGGCACTAAAAGCCATACGATAAATAACTAATAGTTGTTATATATCTTATGTACAGTATATGATATTTACTAGACCTTGAATATTTTGCACCTCTTCGTCTTAAGAGAATACTCTTAGCATATCTCGTCAGTTTTTTTTCCTTTTGGATTGACTTTAATATTCAGGACTTGTTAGTGGTAAGTCAGGAATGTACAGGAACTTCTCAAGGTCGCAATGGCACTAAAATTATCAGCTGTGGTTGTGATTCAATTACGGGCATAGTCGCGTTCTTTTAGCACTAGATTAAACTAGTGGATTTATGTGCGTAATTTGATGTGAAGGAACTGGGAATTAAGAGCTCGGCTGATCCGAAGTGTATTGACCATGAATGTTGCTCAACTAAATCTATATGTCTATTTTATTGGATTTTGCTCGTCCGTGGGAAGCGACATTGGACAGGATTACACCCGTCATCTCAATTCTCGTAAAACGGTGACTACGTTGGACAAAGCTGCATGAATGGCCTTTCATCCGCTACAACGTTATCACATCGTCAGCTGTTCTTTTGCCCGCTGATTCGACGCAATGGCTTTCGACTTGAGATGCGCGTATTATAGTTCTCGAATTTGGCCCAGTGGACAAGCACAATCATTTAACCTTCGAATACACTGTGAAAAAAATTATTTTGTCAGTTGTTGGCAAAAATACAAGTTGCCGACAGTATTTCGAAACTGTGTTCAAAACTTCAATCGAAATTCGGAGCGAAGTTCCATCGCAATATGTCTAGGATTCTTGAATGATGATGGAGCAGTCTGGAGGGTTGATATGAAAAGTTAATTTGTTTTTGCTCTGAAGTACCACTGATACGTTTATTCTCAATTACCATAGAAAGTTATTTGTTCATTTAGTGACTAGTGACTTTTCTCTACCCTTCATTCTTTGTATTCATGTCAATTCAATTTTGCAACCTAGCATTATTATGGTTAGTATGCTACTAAAATGTTCTGTGGATTCCCAACACACGGTTTAATATACATTTCGCGAGTTATGGGTAAAGAGCAACCGCTGCGTCCAAGAAATTCCCACGAAGAAAGATGGAAGACTAAAGGATAGGCCTACCGGTACATCCATGTTTGCCAGCTATGTGTACGTGAGTGGAACTTGGGGTCGTGAAATAGGCTGGAATAAGGTAGGTAATACAAGGTGAACAAAAAAAAAAAAAAAAAAAAAAAGCCGCACTTGGAGGTCGGCATGCGGTTCCTCGTCGAAATTCACGATAAAAGTTTGTTGCAAAACCTAGTCCCGCCAATAGGTTTAACAGAAATGCGTGTTTAGAAACGTGGCTCTGGCAACGCTGTAACTGCATGCAGCGTGGCCCAAAGCAGGTTGCAGGAACTTGGCGCCCTGCCGGAGCTTTCTCTGTACATTCCGATGCACTGCAGGATGTGACAGTGTTGCCAGCTTCTCGTTTTCATACTTGTGTTTTCAAACAGCACCCGATTCGATTTTTCTATTGAAACTTTTGTCTTGCAATTGGATGAGTAATCTCATGCCGACCTCCAAGTGCGGCATTTTTTGTTCAGCCTGTATACTGTACGTGGGAAACCTCATTAAGGCTGGTCACCGCTGATATACGAACGTGCAGAATAATCCACCCAGCTTTCGTATTATTATTATTATTTTTTCTCGTCGAGGCTTCTTGTGTATAGTAAGCCAGAGTTTGCCACAATGCAAAAATGCGCACGGGCATAGTGTGTTGTTGGTCTGGTCTTGCATTCTCGGCCTGTCTGCTTGTCTTACGCCAAGCGAAGTTAAATTGAGTCCGTACGTTTGTTTGCCGTCAATTTATGAGTGATAAAATTCTAATTGTTTTCTCCAGAAACCGGCAGCGTCAGCTGCGCTTGCAAGCTATTTGCGGACTCTTATGGGCAAGTGGGATCAGACCTAAACGTCGGTCGTCACTGGAATGGGTATTTCAACTCCTAATAGATCACGACCGCTTCTTTCCCAAGTTGCATTGATTCCATCTCATTAAGTCAAGGCAGTGTACTCGCTCCTGTGCTATTTAATATTTACACTAACGATCAGCCCATACCAGAACATTCTAGGCTCTTCATCTATGCTGATGATACTGCAGTGGCTGCCCAAGGAAAAACATTTGAAGAGGTGGAGGGAAAGTTGACTTCTGCACTAGATACCCTTGGATCTTACTATGAAGCCAATCATCTTAAGCCAAATCCCAACAAGACTCAAGTATGTGCATTTCACTTAAGGAATAGAGAAGCTCGGCGGGAACTGGATGTTACATGGCAAGGCAAACAACTCCAACATTGTCCAACACCCGTGTATCTAGGTGTTACTCTTGACCGAACACTGTCCTTCAAGAAACATTGCCATAAGACCAGGCTGAAAGTTAGTTCACGGAACAATATTTTGAGGAAGCTCACAGCCACCACCTGGGGGGCAAGTCCTCACGTCCTAAGAACTTCTGCTCTTGCTTTGTGCATGTCTGCTGCAGAGTACGCTTCACCTGTGTGGAGTGCATCCAGTCACACCATGCAGATTGACATTGCCATCAACGAGACCATACGAATCTTGTCGGGATGTATGAAGCCTACTCCAGTCGACAAACTTTACCCGATTGTTGGGATAGCTCCCCCAACTATCAGAAGGGCTGTTGCTGCTGATGCAGAGAGGGCGAAGCAGATTAATGATCCCCGTCATCCACTGCATAATCATCAGGCTGTTGTCCGTCGACTGAAATCAAGAAAGAGTTTCATCGCCAGGACTCAACCACTGGAGGGAACATCGAAATCTAACCGCATCTCCAGGTGGAAGAGCAAGCTGCCGCCGGATATCCCTGTTAAGGAAGAGCTAGCCCCAGGAAATGACCTGCCTTACCCTGTTTGGAAATCACTTAATCGTCTCAGGGTGGGCGTCCCTCGTTGCAAGACCAACATGCAGAAATGGGGTATCCTTCCAGCTGATGGAGACACGTCCTGCGAGTGTGGAGCAACACAAGACCCAGCCCACCTGCTCATTTGTCCACTACTAGAACAACCCTGCACTACCCAGGACCTGATCGAGGCAAACAACAAGGCCATCGGAGTTGCTACATTCTGGAAATGATCGGACACGGAAATGAATGAATTAAGTCAACGCGATGGCGTCAAGTAGGGCATCTGGCCGTAAAAACACACGACATAAAATGCCGTCGATCCTCATTCCCGATCCCACTATAATGGGAATAACACGAGGTTTTGAATAATTCGTTATGGGGGCTCAGGACATCTTGATCATCAGCCCGGTGTAGTTGGTTGTCTATATTTCTGTGATTGCCGTAGTGCACGTAGGTGCCTCGGGACTTGAAATCAGGTACTATCCAGACATTTGCCTGGAGGGAGTACGGAAGAAATGGGGGGGGGGGGGGGGGCAGGAGACACACTCAATATAGCCGGTATTCGAACCTGCGATTGATAATTATAGCTGTTTCTTCTTAAAGAGATAGCTACGTCGTGTTAGGCTACTTTACCTTTTCGTAATTCATATTTTTCCGACATTTTGCTAGTTCCGATTTTTTAACATCTGCTAGACGTTTCAATGGTTTGAGATATTTATAGTTTTATTTTTGTGAAGATAAAAGGTGCGAAGAAAACATCACATCAGCCATCCTGGAAATGGTTTTCCACTCTACTCCAGGCAAATGCCGGCCTCGGCCGCCTTCTTCCCTATCCTCTCGTGAATTACAAATACACGCACCATAGTACAGCCATCACAGTAACAATGGTTATCCACACACCCAAAATACGTGAGGCTAAATGACCACGATGTCCAAGCAGTGGTCTTAGTTGTGTAAAATAACATTACTTGGAGAAATATTATAATTCTGCCTAGTAACTTTAATAACAATTGTCTGTGCTTCTCCTTCAACAGAATTGCTAAGGTATTATGCGCAATTACATCGAAGATTCTTCAGATTTAACCTTCGTTCGCTCTAGATCGCTCCATAGTCGTAGGGAGCGCTCAGTCAACCTCTCTAAACCAAAAAGCCCTTCTCAGAAATCGCACATTGTTTCCTATTACGTACCAAGTTTTCATTCCTCTATTTGATTTAGTTCATCTAATGGGCACAGAAGGAAATTCTATGAATCTGATTTCGGACGATGTCAGCGCGGTCCTTAACCATGGTCGGACCCTAATGTGTACAACAAGAGCTTTTTAAACTCTGCATACGGATTTCATGCTAATCTTTAGAGCCAACAACATTATTCTTTCTCCTTTGTGATTAAGTGACTGACCTGAATGGCGTAAAATTGGCTTTTTCCTATCTACACACAAGGGCAACAAGGCCGTCTTGGTAGATATCCGAGAGGCTCGAAGATGATGTAGGTCTAACCTGGGTTGGGTTCTTTCACTATGAAGTTTCTTCTATATAGACAGTCTACTTGCAATATACCTTAGTATATGCCCCAATGTTTCGCTGCTTCTCCTGAAAAGTAAAGAAATAAAAATATCCACTGTTAACTGCCCCAGTTATTAAGATGTCGAAATTAATTGCATCTGTTAAGAAGTATGGCGTGTTGAAAAATCAGCTTTGTATAGGGAACCAGATGTGTTAGTGTGACGTTTTCATAGGTCGGGCTCTCCCAGCGTAGGATCTAAGAGTATGAAACAGTGAAAGTGATGATCCGCTTCCTTTAAATTTAGAACGAGGTACTGGACATAAAACTTTGTGAGCACACTGGGAAGTTTTCCGTGGTTTACTGGTTTCCCACTTCTACTCTAGACAAAGGACGGTATGGTTCCTAAATTAAGGCTACGGTAGCGTCTCAGCGAAGACGCATTTCCTAGCCTTAGAATGAGAGGATCTGTTGCGACAACTTCTGGTATCTCGTGATTTCCCAATGACACATACCTGCGCATAAAGTCTGGATCTAACTAGGCTAGGGACTTGTGAACTATAGAATCTGATCCAGAAGTGTGTAAATCGCATTAGCAGTGGTGCCTGCGAGAAACGAAATAGTTATACAAAACACCTGTTCGTTCTAATTTATTTATTTATTTTTACTCGAAAGGTTCGTGTTAAATTTCCGACTCTGAGCGCTGGAACAGGGTACGCGCTGTCTCGTGGGTGCAGAACTAGTCCTAGCCCTAGTTACAAATACACACACTAATAAGATGCATGGGGCTATATGGCCGCGAAGCCCTTAATTTAATCAACTACGGTACTTTTTTTTCTCTTGTACATATTGTTAGAAAAATACAAACTAATAAATACCATTCGTCGCCGTTAGTTGACCTTATTCCGACGACAGCTTCGTCCATTAACCCTTTACTAGGGGATGTGTAAATCTCACCCTATGGATAAGTGTTTTTACAATGCCATCAAATGTGATGGGTTTGTTCTGATGACCCCAATTAAGAGTAAATTCAATTTAACATTCATTCAACGTTTGCTCTTATTAAATTTATCTGTTCCTACCCCATTTTAGTTGATTGACACGTTCCACAGCACTTCGGGTAGATGCATAATTAGATTGCACCACAGTAGTCTACACTCGAAATCTCTTTTGCATTTCTGGCAGTGTATGGTACGATCTACGTAATCCCTTCAATGGTATTGCAGGGTGCTTAAGTTAAGTCAGATTTACAGGCTCTGACACTGTGACACAACGGCAAAATGTTAAAACAATTTTCTGATCGATATTATATTGCTCTGAACGTGTTCATATGCTGGTAACTTGATGACATTTTATTTTCACAATGTAAGAATACAACCTACAAAATTGTAGTTGTGGATACGATATTGCATTCGAAAGATATGGCCGTTCAGTTCACTGTGACTTACAAACTTTAAATGTCTATTCGGCGTAGTCCTTGCGCGTTGAATCGTGCACCACGACCGCGATGAGGAATTGCAGCAAGTCTAAAATCGGAGGTTTCAATCCCAACGCTGACATCGGCTATCCTGAGTGTGGGTTTTCCACATACCTCTACGCAATTTCCTGGATAGTATCTTATTTAAAGTCTGGGTGCCCCTACCCCATCTCTGTCCTGAATACAGCTACATACACTACTAGTCATCACAGGAACATGGTTATCAGACAAGTTAAACGAGTACACGGGGCTGATGGGTGATGAACTAGATATCCCAAACTCAAAAAATAAATTAACGAGATTTTAAATGCTTGCTACCAGTCTGTTTGATTGCCCCAACCATATCAGCGTGTATTTTTCTCTCTCAAATTTGCCACCTTAATCCATTCCTGTGGTATAAGTTTGTGCGCGATAGTTGCGGCAATATTGTAAGGTGTGATCACCTATATTGTTACAGACTTGGAATCTAAGGTTGTGAGACTAGTCATCTGATAAGTTGATTTCGTAATATGTGTTTGACCATGACCAAGCAAAGCTGTGGAGTTCAATTCCGTTGACTCTCTCATGGCGCTCGTGATGTAGACGGGGAATAAGACTTCGGACTATGATCCAGAAGCAGTTGCCAGCTAGTCTAGTGTCGATATGATGCACATGTTCGAAGTTCAATGGTATATCTTCCCTTGTTACTCAGATTTCATAACGATAGATGTAACCAATGACATAGTCAGAAAAGTGCTATCACATCCTCTTCCGTCACATTCGCATCCCTTAATACCCGATAACATACGGAGAAACATTTCGGATTTTTTTAAAGGCATGCAAAGGGACATTGCCCCATTATAAGCTGTAAATTAACTAGTAGAGAATTTCTATTTACAAGTATAATTAAGGATATACAGTATATTAATAACAATGAATTAATGAAAATATTCTAAGAGTTGGGTTTTCACGACCGTATTAAATGACACATGGAGGCTTTCAGCTATTGGTTCGTGCTTGGCAAAGAGTAGAAGCCAAATAGGTGGAAGATAGAGAATTAAATGTGTGCCCCATTTGGGCGTCTTGGCGTCATCCGCCATATGCAATATGCAGGAATAATAGGGTTGGATATACATTCTGATAAATGGAATTCAAGTTACTTCTATGAACCAGGAAAAGGAACTAATAATTATTAGACCTACTCTTGTCCCACGCGAGAACCGGGTAGCTGCACTGCTCCGAGATTCGATATTCGAATCAGGGCTTACCAGCTCAATCCTGATGTGATGTTTTCCAAAGGTTTGACACCCTCGGTTTAGGAATATGCTGGGATTGTATCTCAAGTTTCAGGGAGCCGTATAGAAATCGTAGATCCATTGCACCATTAAATACTCCTCAATAACGTTGTCAGACAGACTCTGAATCAAGTGGAACGGAAGATGGAATATATTACGTAGGGTATTCAGTCAGCAATCCACAGGTGCTCGATCCTGGCTACGGCGCTGATTGTAACGCTTGCTTGAATCGTTTCGCTAGCGTTCTCAGTGCATTTATTGACACTATTTATTTGCTGTGAACGAATTTGAAAATGATGTAGCCTACAGTACTGTATATAGGTACACACATAACGGGTTGTGATTTAACGTATAAGTTAATTGTTGTTTAGTAGAGCCTAAAAAAGGCATATAACGTTAAACCCTGCATTGTCTATTTTGGGCAATTTTCATTAAAAGAATGAGCCTGGGTGTTTATGAACTTACTTTGATTTAAGAAAAATAGGCAGGCAGTTAGCCTTTAGAATGTAGGAAATAAACACCATCAAAATAGGATTGATGTATGTTATATGGTACATTATAGTTCAATACGTTCTTGGATCCATATAGTGGTAAGTTACTATAGTAAAGTGGTGTTTCAAACTGTAGAGCGTCGGCCAGTAACCTATTGGAGAGTACAGTTTCCATCATAGAGGCTTAGATTATTTTTCTCTTTTTATTGTTTCATTTGAGGGGTTGGGGCATCGTAGTCATTTAGCCCCGTGTGCTAGGGGTGTGCGTTTCGTTTTGTCTGATAATCTGTGTTGTTGTGATGGCTGTATTAGTGGGTGTATTTGTAGTTCATGTGAGTGGGAAGGGGGTGGCCGTGGCCTTAAGTTAGGAACCATCCCGGAATCCACTTCCAGTATGGCTGATGTGCGAATCGAACCTAAATCTTCCCAGTTTTTTTTAAACTCACGAGCCTGAGTGTACCCCGTTCCAGCCAAGACTGCTAGCCGCTAAACAACGCGGTGTTGGCCTATGTGTCTGCTTAGTGTAGATAAAACTTAAAACACGTCTTGTGAGAATGAAATCAATTGTAAAACAAGTAGTTCCGTGATGAACTATACAGCCTATTTTCATATATCCTACTAATGTTAATTGCCTCCATCAACTTACAAAATGTCAGTTTGATTGCTGTAATAGATTCTTAGATATTGAGAAGCGTCTAATATTTTGGTTGGTCGCCATGTTGGATTTTTATATATGTAGGCCATACAGTTATGTACTATTAGATGACGATTTATGCATAGGATTATTATTCAAACGTTCACTTCGATCGCATGATTAACACACAAGAAATGAAAACTTAATTTTAAAATTGCGCACAACCGCCATCTTGAGGTTATGTGAACAATTGAACTAAATTAGATGCCAGTGCATTACAATGTGTATACACATTTACTGTACTGCGCTGAGATGGTTAAATCGCGAGAAGAGTCTATTAAAATGTTTCACCTTCGATTGGCCCCCATGTTCGTTTTGTATTTTACAGGTTTTTGGAAGTCTCATAGCTGAACTTCCAGTAGTACCCTTTATCACCGTACAACATTTCAGGGTGATATCAGTACCGGTAATAGTTTCGGAGATATAGAATGCCGATGAAATATTTCGCCCAGCCGCCATGTTAGATCGGTGAGACGTAATAAAATTTGAAGGGTACGGTCGGCGTCAAATTTGAAGGGCACGGTAGGGGTCGGCCGTATTAGTACTATGCTCTTACAGTGTGTCATTATAATCGCTCCAGCCGTTTAGAAGTTATTGGGGGGGGGGCACACACACACACAAAAGGTGATCTCATAATCGTAACAAGTAGTTCCGTGAAGAACTATACAGACTATTTTCATACATCCTACTGGTGTTAATTGCCTCTATCAACATACAAAATTTCTGTTTGATTGCTATAATAGATTCGTAGATATTGAGAACCGACTAAATATAGCGGATGGTCGCCATGTTGGATTTTTATATATGTAGCTCTTGAGTTATGTACTGTTAAATGAAGATTATTGTGTACGTGTAGTATTCAAACTTCAATCGCATAATTAGGACACAAGAAGTAAAAACGAGATTTTAAAATTTCGCACAGCTGCCATCTTGTTGTTATGGAAACAATTGAAAAAAATGGCAGTGGATTAACATTTGTATAAGGATTTACTGTACCAAATGTCACTGCACTCGAATGGTTAAATTGCGAGAAACGATCATGTGAACATTAAAAAATTCAGTTTGATTGCTGTAATAGATTCGTAGATATTGAGATCCATCTAAATATTTCGGATGGTCGCCATGTTGGATTGTTATATGTATAGGCCATAGTCATGTACCATTAACTTAAAGGGAAATTTTTGCGTAGGTTCATTATTCAAACTTTCACTTCGATCGCATGATTACGACACAAGAAATAAAACTTAATTTTAAAATTCACACACCCATCATCTTGCGGTTAGCCTATGTAAACAATTGAACTAAATTAAATACCAGTGCATTACAATGTGTATAAACATTTCCTGTACCAAGTTGCATTGCGTTTGGATCATTAAATCGCGAGAAAGGTCTATTTAAAATTGTCAACTTCGCTTGGCCGCCAATTTCGTTTTGTAGTTAACTGGTTTTTAAAAGCCATACAGATGAACTTCCAGTAGTGCCCTTTATCTCCGTACTAAATTTCAGGGTGATAAGGCTAATAGTTTGAGATATAGAATGGCGGTGAATTATTTCGCACAGCCGCCATCTTGAGATTAAGTAAACAATTGAACGAAGTTAGATGCCGGTATATTACAATGTGTATAAACACATACTGTACCAAGTTTTATTGCGTTTGGTTGGTTAAATCGCGAGAAACGTCTACCGTATTTAAAAGTCGCAACTTCGCTTGGCCGCCATGTTGGTTTTGTATTTACCAGGTTTTCAAAAGTCACATTGGTGAACTTCTAGTAGTTCCCTTTATCACCGTAAAATATTCCAGGGTGATATCGGTAATAGTTTCGGAGATATTGAATGCTGGTGAAATATTTCGCACAGCCGCCATGTTGGATTGGTGAGACGTAACAACATTTGAAGGGCATGGTTGGGGTCGTCCGGAATAGTGCTATGAACTTACAGAGTTTCATTGAAATCGCTCCAGCCGTTTAGAAGTTATTAGAGAGGGACACACACGGACAAAAGGTGATCTGATAAGCCTATTTTTCATAAATAAAAATAGGTAAGCCTATTTTTTCATAATTGAAAATAGGCTAAAAAGGGGTTTCTGTTTTAAACTTATATACTTACAGAGAGTTAGATTCTTAGATGATGTCATGCGAATCAAATATATCGTTTAGTTTACGTAATTTAGCAGTGTGCTAAGTACCATTGTTTTATTTGATTTCTAATTTACTTTATATCTACATTGTATAAAACAGTCCCCGATTCTAGTATGTAACGGGTAATCTCGAAAACCATTGGATGGATTTTGATGCGGGTCGAAGAAAATCCTGCCGTCCGTGGGCCTTTTAAGCTTACTCTGGGTAAACGTTCAAGATACCGGGCGAGTTGATAGTTTATAATTGAAATACAGTACTATGATAACGTTATAAAAGGCACAATAAAGCTTAAAAGGCTGAAAATGGGCAGTAGAGACAAAGTAGGCAAGAATAAAATTGGTTCTACCACATCCTGTGCATGGACGAGCATTCGGTCTCTAGGGATATGCTGGACGGATTAATGCATGTGTGTGTACGTCAAAAGTTCTAAAATTGTATATTGACCCATCATCGTGGCGGAATGGTCCTAGAACACGCTTCACGAGTGCTCTAGCTAGTTTGCGTCCAGAGATCAGAATTTCGAATTCCGGCACTGATAACTGCCATCCTAGTGTGGTTTTCCCCAGAGATTGTTCCATACTCATTTCAGCCAACTGCCAGAATTATACTTAAAATCATGGGATACCTACTCAATCTACTGTTAGTTATTGTGGAGATTTGAAGCATTCTTTCAGTGTTGCCTATACAAGATTGTCATTTATAGCTCTTCATTCGATCAATACGATTATGTCCATTGAATGTGCGGGGTACTAGTTATAAATATAAAAATACACTCCTGGAGAAAATTACATGTATTAGTTAAATGTCACTATTAAATGGGTAAAGTTTAAACACAGTGATTAGGATCTGATGATGGCCACTTGAGTGTCGAAACCTGTAATCCTAAATTGTCCTATTTAATAGTGATAGTGATGGAAGGAAAAAAGACCCCAGAGGACTGGAAAAAAGGAATAATTGTCTCGATCTTCAAGAAAGGTAGTAGAACAGATTGCAGAAACTATCGGGGAATAACACTGATGAGTCATTGTACAAAGATCTTCGAGAAAGTTTTGGAAAAGAGAATTAGGACAAGGATAGAAGGAGGGATGAGGGAAGAACAACATGGCTTCAGAGCAGGAAGGTCCACAGTGGATTTGATTTTTGCTGTAAGGCAGTTACAAGAACAGCACTATGAGTATGGAACAGATCTACTGATGGCCTTCCTGGACATTGAGAAAGCATATGACAGTGTATGCAGAAACAAAGTATGGAAGTCCCTGGAGTATAGAGGAGTAGAGAAATGGACTATAAAGAGGATAAAGGAGATGTACAAGGGAAACGTGAGCTGTGTGAAAGTGGGAGGAGAGAGATCAGACTGGTTGGAACAGAGAAACTGCCTTAAACAAGGAAGTGCACTGTCACCGTTACTTTTCATTGTGGTGATGGATGACATAATGACCCGAGTGGCACAAGTAATTGGGGAAGGAAAGATGAAAGCAATGGTGTTTGCAGATGATTTGATGATTTGGGGAAACAAGGAGGAGGAGGTACAGGAACAGTTGGATGTGTGGGAAGGAATAATACAAGGATATGGGATGAAATTTAGCATAAATAAGAGTGAGATGGTGATCACAACAAGGAAGAAGGAAAGAACCACAACGGGAATAACAATTGGTGGGGAACAGCTGAAGAAAGTGGAGAGTTTCAAGTATCTGGGAAGCCTGATACAAGATAATGGAAGAAACGATAGAGAAATAAATGAGCGGGGGAGGCAGGCAGAAGCATTTCGGAGGAGTGTGAGAAGCATGTTATGGAGCAAGGATATCCCTCAGAACAGCAAAAAGATCATATATCGGTCGTACTACGTCCCTATCCTGACGTATGCCTCGGAGACCTGGGTTATGAAAGGAAGGGAGAAGAGCAAAATACAGGCCAGTGAGATGAGGTTCTTGAGAAGCAGTATTGGAGCTACAAAGATGGACAGAATAAGAAATGAGAGGACCAGAGAATTAATGAAGGAGGAACCATTACAGGATGGTATAGAGAAATCTAGACTTAGGTGGTATGGACATGTAAAGCGAATGGAGGAGAAGAGGATACCCAGGAGAGTACACGAGACGAAGTGGGAAGGAAATAGACCGAGAGGAAGACAGGTGGCTGAAAGGGGTGGAAGAAAGCGTGAAGAAGAGAGGAGAAGACTGGACAAGGGTGGAGGCTGAGAGATAGTGGGAAGACAGAAGACGTTGGAGAGGCTTGTGTTCCAAACAGACCCGGCCAGTGGCTGGAAACTGTGCAAGATGATGATGATGAATATTGACATTTAACTAGTACATGCATTTTTTTCCTGGAGTTTATGTTTCTATTTTGTACCCCGCGCATTCATTAGGCATAATCGTGTTGACTGACTGAAGAGCAACAAATGTCAATGAGTTATTGTTGTTTTAAGGGGAGGAACTACGTGGTCATCTGCCCCTAATCTGCAGGTATATACATGCTGTTAATTTTAGTCACCACAATAACACAGTGTTTCACTCACACCCAAGTGCACTGGCCTGATGACCATGCCATCCCTAGCCGTTACAACCTACTGTATAGATGAGTTAACAACCGGCCGGTTTAGCATTATCATGCAAGGCAATGTGGTCTGGCTATAGCCTGCCGCAGGAGACTAACAGGTTCAAACTCCACTTTCTTCCGTCCTTGGAACTTGGAATAGGCAATGGCCGTTACTTTTTTAACACCTTTTCCAGTTTCACTAATCTTTATTCCATGGTCCACCTCATTGCGTAGTGGTTAGCATTCTTGGCTGTCATCACAGAGGCCAGGGTTCGATTCACGGCTCTGCCAAGAAATTTCTTTCTGGTCTGAGTACACTCAGCCTCGTGAGGCAAAATTAAGAGGGGAATTAGATTCCTACTTCAGCCATCCTGGAAGTGGTTTTCCTTGGTTTCCCACGTCGACTCAACGCAAATACCAGGAAGGGACCTACCGTTTAATGCCACGGCCGCTTCCTACCCAAATCCTACCTCGATTACAAGTACACACACTAGTACAGGCATCAGAGTGGCGGAATGGTTTCTAACGCAGTATAACGGGAGTAATGGCAGAAAAAGAATCCATTGGTCCTAGTCCTTGAAAATGGCCTATGTTCCTGTTGAAATGGTACTAAACAATCTACTTTATGACCTTTCCTATTTTAAAACTTAAATGGGAGATTTATATGGACAGAAAATGTTAACGTTTCAAGAGGCGAATAAGGCAGGCAATAAGTGTTAAGGAGAAAGTACAGTAATCATATTCCAGAATAACAAGAGTTTAGTGCTTTTCAGTCGGTCGACACGAATGTACCCAAAAGAGATGGGTTATGCCCTAATCCTGAAATAATTAATCTCATGTAATTTATTTCAGGATTAGGGCATAACCCATCTCTTTTGGATACATTCGTGTTGACAGACTGAAAAGCACTACACTCTTGTTTACTAAGGCAACACTGGAAATATGGCTTCAAACACCAAAATATTCCAGAATATTTTCACAAAATGGTGTCTCCACCTCACACACACATTTTGTTATATTTCCCTGTATTTTAGGAAAGTAAAGGAACTAGTTTATTTTTAGCCTATTTTCATTTATGAAAAAGTAGGCTTATGAGATCACCTTTTGTCCGTGTGTGTGTGTGTGTGTGTGTGTGTCCCTAATAACTTCTAAACGGCTGGAACGATTTCAATGAAACTCGGTAAGGTCGGTCATAGTAATATTTCGGCCGACCCTGGCCGTATCTTCAAATTTTATTACGTCTCACCAATCCAACATGGCGTCTGTGCGAAATATTTCACCGGCATTCTATATCTCCGAAACTATTACTGATATCACCCTGACATTTTGTACGGTGATACAGGGTACTACTAGAGGTTCAGCTCTGATACTTCCAAAATCCTGTAAAATACAAAACGAACATGACCGCCAAGAGAAGGTGAAATATTTAAATAGACTTTTCTCGCGATTTAACCATCTGAGTGCAGTGAATTATGGTACAGTATATGTTTATACACATTGTAATGCACTGGCATCTAATTTACTTCAATTGTTCACATAACCTCAAGATGGTGGCTGTTCACAATTTTGAAATAATTATTTTATTTCTTGTGTATTAATCATGTGATCGAAGTGAACGTGTGAATAATGAACCTACGCAAAAATCGTCATCTAATATTACATTGATTTTATCTAAATGTGATCCATAGAATTTTATTAAAAATGATACTATTAGGTCTGGACAAGAGTAGTGAGATGGTTGAGAGCCTTCTTGGGCGGTTATTATCTTCAGGTTAGGGAAGGAAGGGTAGTAAATTGGAAGCTTTGTTGTTTATGATGTATGTAAATTATATAGGAGTAAACTTATCATCTCGGATTATTTGCTGATGACATTGTCATTTTACAGAAAATATACGGATATTACGGGCTAGGACAATTCAACAGGATGGACAGAAGCAGGATCTCTACCCCCCGCCCTCAATAAAATCTAAACGGCTGCAGCGATTTCAATGAAACTCGATAAGGTCACAGTACTATTCCGTCCGACCCAGAACGTGCCCTTCAAATTTTATTACGTCTCACCACTCAAACATGGCGGCTGTGCGAAATATTTCACTGGCATTCTATATCTCCGAAACTATTACTGATCTCACCCTGAAATTTTGTACGCTGATAAAGGGCACTACTAGAAGTTCACCTATGTAACTTTCAAAAACCTGTTAACTACAAAACGAACACGGCGACCAAGCGAAGTTGAAACATTTAAAATAGACTTTTCTCGCGATTTAACAATCCGAGCAAAGTGAAACGTGGTACGGTAAATGCTTGTACAAATTTTAATCCACTGGCATCTAATTTATTTAATTTATTTTCATAACCACAAGATGGTGGCTGTGCGAGATGTTAAAATCTCGTTATTTCTTGTGTCCCAATCATGCGATTGAAGTTTGAATAATACACCTACGGAATAATCTTCATAACTCTATGACCTACATATACAGTATAAACATCCATCATGGCGACCATCCGAAATATAAATATCTCTGAACTATTATAGCAATCAAACTGAAATTGTGTATGTTGATAGAGGCTATTAACACCAGTAGGCTGTTTAGTTCTTCACTGAACTACTTGTTTTTTTTAAAGTTTTAATAAGGTAGTCAGGTTGTGTCAACTAAACAAGAAGTTGTGATTAAATTAGTGGGTTGCGGTGAGTTTGTGTTGTGGCGAAAGGGTGGGATTAATGTATTCTCATAAAAAAGGGTTATTATTTGTTTCTTTGTGCAGAAAATTCATGTTTCTCATTATCTGTTTGGTACATATTTTAAATGGTGATTTTATTGTAATTTTGCCACCAGGGTCTTTGTCCCCATTTGCAAATAAATCTATTTTATCAGGACGTGCTAATAGGTATCCCATTATATGAAACCAAGAATCCAGGACACTCAGCAGTGCTTTATTTAGCCTTTTCATACATTTTTTAAGTGGTGCAGAATGGTTATGATAGTAATTAATGGATGTGTAAATGAGTTGGGTTAAATTTGTGGTTTAACATGTTAAAATCTTTTTTATTTGGGAGACACGAAAAGAACGGCGAAGGACAGCTCAAAGCAAGGGAAAATTTTGAATATTTATGATTAGAAGTTTAAGAGTTTATTAATTTCGCTTCTGGTTGCAAAGATGTCTGTGTTTCCTTGGAATTATATATAATTTTTCTACGAGATTTATGACTGTCTGTTATAAAAGTTGTTCCTCTTTTGGCTCTCAGCTGTATGTCCTGCCTTAAGGTCACTACAGTTTCTCAATCCTAGGCTAGATTTCATACATGCTTAGGCACAATAACACAGGTGTGTTAGAGAAATTATACATCCAAGTAAATGGGGTTGACGACCACGGTGTCCATGCCCTTAAATAAAGCAAGACTCAAAATACAACGTTCACAGTTCTGCCATCTCAGTTTCTCTTTTTCTGAAACTAACTCAAACCAAATTCTGCGTGTTCTGCACTAGATACTTCACCGGTAAGTTAACTCTGCTTATAAGACTGGATTTTTTCAACTGTTATAATAAGGGTCATGTCCTTAACGTTTCTAGAAGAATATATGTATAGTTTGTTTTTGTTTTTTTTTTCATTTTAATTATAAAGGCATATAACTCTTGCCTTAAATACTTTCATCTTTGTCACATTGACTTTATACTTTAGGGAATTTTCTTCACATACATTTGCAGTCTATTGATCTCAGGGGTGAGAGAACATTGAACAAGCGGTCCCGTTTGAAGGCAGAATAAACAAGGCGACAGTGTGCACTTCCCACGCCTAAGGCCTGCACGTTAATGGGATCCTGTTGTGAATGACGACGACGCTGCGTGGGAGGGTAAATGAATTCTGCACTTGCCTTGGTGGGCGGTGGGTTAGGAGATATGGCGGTAGTTTAGTTTTGTGACCAAGGACAGGTATGGGTTCAATTACACAGTGACATTTTATGTCTTGGAAATTAAATTCCATCATTGTTCTTGTTTTTGACAGTATTAATTTACATGTATCGATAAGATATTTACACAAACTAATCTCAGCGTGATGTTAAACTTGTAACCCCATTTAGCGTCGGGGAATTATTTCAAGTGGTTGCATGCCCCGAAGTTGTATTAATCTCCGAACGGTGGGCACTGCATTGAGTTTACGACCTGGCAGGACCAAGACCAGGGGGTTACAGCAAGCCCGGGGATATTACCCTACTAGGTTCGTATCTCGGGGCTGATTTCGGACATTCTAAATCTGTTTTTTTTTTCACTCCCTTCGGGTAAATACGGACAATATATATCCTAATCCCTTTCCCTAATAATCAGTTACCCACTGCTACAATCACCTTAGAAATACAGGTTATCAGTCAAATTCAACATATACCCAGCCCTACATGGGGTTGATGGACCCATAAATTGAATTAGCAATCACGGGAAGAAATCTGTTCCATGATAAGACTTTGTAGAAACCACCGTGAATAGTGTGCTACATTTCGTGGAAAATCTCGCTCCGTAGCTGCTAGCATCCGGGACACCAGCTCGTTTGATGGCTGTGCTGATACTGCGCGTTACGTATGTTCCGTAAGCACGTCGTTAGAGAAACTCAGTTGAGGGATGTCGGCAGCGGAAGTTCCCTACTCTTGTGCCTTTCATGAATGAGTTCCATCCTGTATTTACTGTCCGTCCCCCTAAAATTATTTGCCAAATTGTACATGCCTCATGAACAGAATGGAGCTTGGTTGGATATTCCCTTGGAGTGGCACCATTTTGACATCATTCATAATTGAAGATTTGTCTTGAAGTACATAGTATAGACGGGTCGCTCTTATTGTATATGAGGGTTTATTGATGTATTATGCAGACAATTTAAGTGTAATGAATGTCAATATAAGAAATTAGTGAAACTAAAACACGTGACCATGAAGTCAGATCGACTTCCTTAATCGGGAATCGAGCCGACAATCTTAAGATCATACATCTGACACGACACGGCGATAGGGTTCTTCTAAAAACTGTCGATTCGTACTTATTGATAAAATGACATTAAAAGTTGATGTTATGATAATTTGAAATCAAAATTTGAATTCGTGCCCACTACTACTAAAACAAATACTACCAATACTACTGCGGATTAATACATTAGATTAAGTCCAACGTAGGAAGTTTTGGTACACTCGCTGTAATTCATCCTGACTTATATTTAGTATCAGTACAGTTATTTCGTTTTCGAGAGCCTCGGGAGTAGGCCTACGCGGATTGTTTCTGTGTACCTTTTGTTGGAGGTTCCCCACAAGTAAAAAAAATCGCACGCCGCTGAAACTTACCAACACATTTACTGTAAGACTTTTTATTGGGAAGATAAGTTTCCAGGAGGAGAATTCGATTTTTTGTTCCATACCATGTTCACTGGATACGAGATAGCCTATAATACTTCACTACAAGTCGTAATTATAACAATTGAGGTATCTTGCCAGCTCCGATTGTAATAAATGCAATTGTACTGTAGTATTCCGGGATAATCATTGATACCCTCCTCTCGTCACACGGGCTGGCGAAGCTCTGTCGTACAGATAGATCCCTGCGCAGTTAAACAAAACGTTGTCCGCATCTGCACGACTGTTATCCGCACCTGCCCCGCATGCGCAAGACTGTTCCCCGAATCTACTGGCATTACAACACAGTAAT
Source organism: Meconema thalassinum (assembly GCA_946902985.2). Lineage (NCBI taxonomy): Eukaryota > Metazoa > Arthropoda > Insecta > Orthoptera > Tettigoniidae > Meconema > Meconema thalassinum. The sequence continues at coordinate 172,912,372 of OX336396.1, forward strand.
ATTTTTAGATAAAGCATGGAGTATTAAAGCAACACATTTAGACACTTGAGGAGAAAATCTCTCCCTTAGGCTATGTAAGTCATGTGCTATGATTAAGATGAGTGTTATACAGCCAGAATTGCAACCCTTTACAGTTCAGAGTTTTAATTATGCTTAATGACATAATTTGAATGAGATTAGCTTAAATCATCTTGCATTTGTCATGAAAAAATATAACGGTAAAATATGACAGGCTATTTCTTAAACATCCAGGTCCTAGTAATAATATTCAACAAGTTAGGATTGGATTCTAAAAACTACCGCAAATTTATTCCAAACATTATCCGCTGTCCGCACAGCCCAAACTATATCCGCATGGCGATAAATGTTGCGGATATCCGCATCCGTGCAGAGCTTTATCTATAGGGAAGGTTCTCACTGTATATTGATTTTGTTTGTCTTCGTCTGTTGTAAATAATTCTATTTCTTGTACAGAGGTTTGGTGGATGGCAGATAATGGTCTTCCTAACAAATGTGGTACTTTCCGGAGTTCAAGGTGTGAATACGTAAGCCTAATTTAATAAAATGTCTACCTGGAGGGGACTTCTAATACTGAATTATGGCTCAGGGCGATGCTCAAACGACCTTGACCATTGTAGAAGTTGTATGCGTAAACAGGATGCGGGCACATTATGTTCTACAGTATCTACTTGTTAGAGGCTTAGCATTTCGCTCAGTTTAACACACTTAAGTCATAATTTACTACCTCGACACGACGAGAACAATATTTGTGGTAGTCCCAATGTACTCTCATATCCAGGTTATTTGCACATTCGATACACTAATATACGACACTGATAATTTGTTAAGTAACTAGAATAGAAGCGGGCATAATTCGACTCAATGAGCAGCACTCCAACTAAAAGGAAGGATGACGGACAGAGCTTGCGCTCTGACGGAAAGTACAGCCTGCCATCTGCTTCCACGGCTCGCAATTTTATTATTCGTACAAAGGAATGGACGCGTATCTAAACAGATTTACGGCAACCTTTTAACAGCTTTAATTTTTTAATGTATCGTTCTATTCAGTGCTCTGGATTATGGCGAGGAAATAAAATAAATAATTTTGTGCATACGAATGGCATGTGCCAAGTAAAATTATTGTATTGTGAGATACCTGTATATACTCCGCAAGTCCCATTTCACCATCTACACTTCCATGTTAGTGGGAGTGATGATTGTGTCTGTAGTGGCGTTCTAAGTTATTTTGTGTTATATCTTGCTAAACCTACTTTGGATTTCGGTGAACAAGTAATCATACTCCTGACACATGTTAAACTGTACAATAGGACGCCGCACTACCTTGACTAGCCATCTTAAATGCAGTGCCAGATTTCTGCCAAGGCCTACAAGGCCACGACCTAGGGGCCCAGCCAGCCTAGGGGCCCCGGTGGCGGAATCTTTACATAAGCTCAAAAGCCTGGCTTGCCTTATCAAAAAGCTATATCGAAAATAATATTATGATAAATATTTTTACTACATTTTGCCAAAACTTAGTCCTGCGCGCAACAAAGCTAGAATTAGCTGCAGTATCCACGCTTAGCATTGCCCGGCTACGCGCATGCATGCACATTCTATAGGCTCCGTGCGTCACTTCTCTGGGATATCTTGGAAAGGTTCAAAAAAGTAAGCAAATCTCTCCAATCTGTTAACATCGACCTGGGTACGATAGTTGAATTGTACCAGTCTTAGGTATCATACCTAGAACACTTAAGGAAACCCAGTACCTTTGATCATTGAGTCGAAAGTTATTGAAAAATCCGGTGAAAATAGCTTTTGCATATGACATGCAGAGGAAACATAAGCGTGAAGTCCAGTTCGACGAAGTAAAAGGAAACGAGACTGAACTCTCTGGCAGGGACAAATTCAGAGTTACCATTTTTAACGTCATTATTGATAGACTAATTACAGAACTACGGAGACGCCGATCTGCTTATGAGAAGTTAAGTAAAAAGTTTGACTTTCTTACGAAACTTAATCGTTTGGAATCTAAAGACATCCGTGAAGGAGCCAGAAAGCTTATAACTTTTTATCCGGGGGTCTTGGATAGGACTTTGGAAGACGAGTGCCTGCACCTGCAAGCTCATTTGTCGTCGAATGATGCAGTTATGGAGTTATCGTCACTGAAGCTATGCATATACTTATCGGAAAAAGGCTTTTTGGACATTTATCCAAACGTAGGAATTGCGCTCCGAATGCTGTTGTGTACACCAGCGTCAAACTGCTCAGCAGAACGGTCGTTTTCAGCTCTCAAGAGAGTAAAGAATTAAGATCTGACAAGGAGAAATTAAAAATTACCGCAATCCTTATCTCCATTAGAAGGTTTCGATCTTCACAATTCATGCAAAATGAGGTTCGTTTGTGTAACTGATGTCAGTGACTAGGCTAGTTTACGTAGACCAGGTGAAGATGTTAAAATTCCTCAGTATGCCATCCTTCGGAGGGGAAGGAAAGCCGGTGGGCCCATGTCATAGATTTATGGCATGTTAAAGAATCTTCCACTAACTACAATTGTGTGAAGCTAAATTTGTAGGTAGTAGTAGTAGTCCTCTCTTATGAAGGTAGCGCGCAGTTCCCTACTCCTCTGGGGGTCCGAACACGGCTGATGAGCTAGCTTGGTGATCCTAGTTGAAACCCCACATAAGACACGGCATAAACCTAGAAAAATTGCCGAGTTTTATTTCACTGGCCGTGAAACCCAATTTACTGTACCATCTTTTTGGAAGCCTTCATAGGGAGGTGAAATGCTGCTTGAGCTCTTAGCTCGCGCAGTAAAGAAGCGCAGGTGCGCTTCATAAGAAGGGAGGTAGCACGCAGTTCGCTACTCCTGTGGGGGTCCGGACACGGACACTTAAGAGCCCGCTGATGAGCCAGCTTGGTGATCCTAGGCTACACTATATTTCTATACCTTACGTACACGTATTTAATACAGTATTACTGCTTCAGTGGGCGTAGTCGGTAGCATGCTGAACTGCTATGCCCAAGATCGCGGGTTTAAACCCGGCCGAAGTCGTCCGTTTTTTAAGAACGTTAAAATCCTTCAGAATGTCTTCCTTCAGAGGGGAAGTAAAGCCGTCGGGCCCATGCCATACATTTATTGCATGAAAATGAACCTACCACTACAATTGGTAGTGTGTAGCCAAATTTGTAGGTTATTTGGTTAGAAACGCTCGCCGCTATGTGTCAGTGACAGTGGCCAAAGTTGGAAATACTTTGAAATGTGAGCTTGCTGGGAGCCTACGGGGGTTCAATTATAATACACTGCTATGGCCATTGGCTGCAATTTATATATAATAATTTAATACAGAGTTCAATTTCGTGTTCTTGGTTCTTTTCTCTTATCATAGAAAGATATCCCGTGAACCTTCTTGTACTGCGTACGTAAGGTCAGTGTAATCGTGCTGATTGCCGCAAATCTGGTATATTGGTATGTCGCAGGAAAAGCTGAAATAGGCAACCTTCTTCACGGTTTTCTACACTAGATCAACAGTTTCGGTCCGCTACTGTTATTATTATTATTTTTAGTTCTTGAGACATTGCCTTTAAACACTTATGTAGGTGAGAAACAGAACGTTGTTGGACATATTAGTAGGAAATTGAGCCTGGATTGACTATATACAGTTAATGTTACAAGCCGTAAACCATTTTATTAACTTCCCATACGATAGACTGTCGTAAAATAACTCTAAAAAAGATACACTTACATTAAGAAAGATAATTAGGATGTGGATTTTTAGGTATTCGTAGAAAAGTTCTGTAATATTTTAAAATTAAAAATACAACAGATTCAGCGACAGCAAGAATCATAATTAACCTAAGGAACTGATCATTCAGAAGGTGAGCACCAAATATCCCTTAGGACTCTATAAACCAAAGTTGTTTGGGGGCGGGGTTGGTTTTTCAAGGCACGGACCATTGAGGCCAGTTGCTCCAACCGAAGTCTGTTAAACGCTTGTTACTTAACCAAGCAATATCAACTTTTATTGTCTCATACAAGTATCACCACATAGTGGAAATGACAGCTTCATGAGCAATGAATCCGTAAGTATTTCAGCCAGTTTTAATAACCTTATATTCAAGTAAAAGAATCGCTTGATATTAACTTAAGGCATATATGCCTACTGTATGAATTTTGTGAAACAATCACCACCTCCGAACAATTTTTTATTTTTAAAATATGAATGTTTGAATGTATTAATTTTTATTTACGATATTCTCATGTGGCTTGGGGTCTAACCGCTGAGCTATAGTCATCATTACTTATCTTTTTAATGTGCTCTTATTCTGCATATTTGTCTTCACAATCCTTAAGGCCTCAATAACAATGTAGGATTTTCTCCAGTTCGAATTTAGGCCTACTTTGAATAACTTCTTGTATGCCCACTTATTGGTGTAGCAGCTAGCAGTCTTTGCTGTCGCTCCGGAGGTCCGGGTTCGATTCCCGGCTGCCAAGAAATGTAATTCTGGTCTGAGGGCTGGAACGGGATCCACTCAACCTCGTGAGACAAAAGTGAGAAGAGGTGGGTTTTATTCCCATCTCGACCATCCTGGAAGTGTTTCTTCCGTAGTTTTTCACTTCCTCTCTGTGCAAATGCCGGGATGGTTCCCAACTTAAGGCCATAACCGCCTCCTTCACCTGCATTACAAATACACACACCACAATACCACAGTTTTTCCGACGAATTCTGCATACATATATACACACCCAAGTACACATGGTTAAATGTCACAAGGTCGCAAAGCCCCTAAATGAATTAACAAAAATTAATAGCTTGTACACGTTAGCAATCGAGCTTCCATTTTTAGTTGTCGTTTTGTTTTTCAACTTTCATGTCTCCGCTAATTCACCTTACTTGTGCTACTTTCTTGTCCTTGCTGATCTCAAATCTGTTACTTTCCTAAGATGTTTACGGAGGCTTTTTTTCCTTCTTTCTACGATTGAATAGTAAACATCTAAATTACGTCATCGAGTGGTCTCGCCTGATCTACGCTCCAGTAGTGCAGAGTGTAAACTCTCGTAAATTGTTCACGGTCGCACGTGACTTCACTGGCATACTCGAGGACACGTTACCTTTGGATTTTTTTTTTTTTTTACAAACTTGTGATTAGTGCTGTCAGTCTTAGTAGAATTATTATTGTTGTTAATGGTGTGTTCATCCACTCATTAAAATTAAAGTTCCAGTTATTTAATGTTTTAGTTGTAGGCCTATACAACAACGGAACTGAACGACGCTGAAGTTCAACATGTTCTTTTTGTCCGGCCCTACTTCTGGTAGGTATCTTAATAATCTGTATCAGGCCCATGCAAAGGCCGAACAAGCTGACACCTCTCCACTTCCCTGTGTTATGGAGAACTTAACGCTGAGTGGGGACGGTTGCTCATGCTAAGACTGTATATTCTATATTACTATCGCCTAATTGGGTACAATCGTGTTGACAGACTGAAAAGCATTCTGTTAATAGGTTACTTAGGCAGCACTGAAAAATGGCTTCTAAGACTTCAAATGCAAAAATACTGTTGTTGTTCATAAGTCTCGTGACTTACTCACCAGGCAACCCTGATCTGAAAGGTGGAATGTTTCCTTAATAAGTTCCTGGAGTATCTCCTCAATCGTAGCCCAGTTCGTGCAATAAATACAATGCCTGAAGAAAAGAGTTGCGCTCCAATATGTTTGATTGCTTTCTTATTTTATATGCAAACTAGCTTCGACCGGTATCTTTAACGGTTTATCCAGCGTAAGTTTAAAAGGCACACGGGCGGCAGGTCTCAGACGCTATTCAAAAAAGCCGAGTTGAACAGCGAAACTCCATGCTATCTGCCGTCCGTGCGTCTTTTAAGTTTACGCTGAGTAAACCGTTAAAATTATCTATATACTATGAATGTAAGAATTGTTCATGTCCGCGACAGCATATCTCTATCTTCAATACATCTTCCACTAAAAGTGTGTTTACGTTGTCATTTCTTCCAACAATTGCTGTGAAGTTGGCATATGCCGTTGCTATTCGTAGCAATTTCCTGACGATAGGGGAGGGCAGTAAGGTGCGAAAATGCAGCTGGAAAACAACCTCGCGAAGACCTTGAAATACATAGACAGGGGAGCTCGAATTACGTGAAATCTTGCAAGTGATCACCTGGGCTGTTTAATGAAAACAGAGGCCGTTGAGGGCAGATATAAAGTGTGCTGGTTTTTCATGTGCCTGTATCACAGGAAATAGCGATATCTGGTAATAATCGTTACTTGATAACGTATTCTCGATTGATGGAGTTTAGTTGAAGGTGTCGTCGGCGGTAACTCGATCAGTGTATGTTCTTAATAATGTAGTATATTTCATGCAACAGTATTATTCGTGTGCTCTCTTTACAAAATGGAATGGTATTCATTGTCCTCTAGTACCACGGAAGGAATTCTTTTCAGATACGGTACATGGAATTATGAATTGGGTTAAGCGAGGTAACAGATACTTCCGTATGTCATTTGACTTCCTTCAAAAGGCGTTTGAACATATTGTTCCCTCTTGTTATAAATGAAGTCACCGTTTGAAGAAAGAGAGAGATGATGAGCTGGCATTCTTCGAAGTGTTTCAATGTATTCTAGGTACCCAAATTCAATACATATGTTCACAAAATATTTTATTGCTCATAATTTCAGATTATGATTATTCACTCTTACGTGCGTTTTTTTAAGCGTAAGAGTTGATAATGAAACCGCCATTGAGACTCGGAACTCGCATTCCGGGGCTAATTTTCCTCTCTAACGCGCGATGAATGCAGTATTTTTGCATTTGAAGTCTTAGAAGCCATTTTTCAGTGCTGCCTGAGAACCTATTAACAGAATGCTTTTCAGTCGGTCAACGCGATTGTACCCCATTAGGCGGGAGTAATATAGAATATACAAGTCTTGAAAAGTATAAATTGTTGATACATATTTTATCACCCTAATCTGCAAATAATAATTCATGTAATATTTACTTTGCGCGATAGTATATTTGTTATTGCCCGCCCAATCTAATTGGACACAATCGTGTTGACAGACGACGAGAATTCTGTTCATAGAATTTTGCATTGTGTCTGTTGACACAGGCTCGAGCAAACGGGTGTTTTTTCGGCAATGTCTCTTCTCAGTAACGGATGTGGCTATAAGGATATTACTGAGGCATGGGTGGGGCTGAAATGGAATTCGGGGCACAATCAGTGCATGTGGATGCTACCATAGGTACTACTCGCAGGGTCAGTGCTGCTGCCATGGCTCAGAGGAAAGTAACGGCGAACTACCCCCACTCCTTACCTTGCCTATTACGCCTTATCCAAGCGCTGCATGCTATTTTTGGTGTTCCTACTCGCATAATATATGGCGATGTTATTTGATGATCCTACCAGCCTTCGGGCGTACTACCTGTCGGACGTTTTTAAGGAGTCTGTATCCAGGCAGACTTCACTCTGTCATTTATCTAGGGACATATCTGCGTTTCAACAGAATGCAGATCATCTCTAAGATGATTCCTGCTTTGCAGGTCTCCTACGTTTACCTTTTGTATTCAGTTATGAAAGACGTTATTGATCCAGAGTACTTAGCCTACTACTCTCTTATCGAAACCCAACTTCGCGAGCTTATCAGGAGACCACGTGGAGGCATTTCGGACGTCGTAACCAAGTCGATAACTCCACTTGACCTCCATCATCCAAGGTATGTGCAGTGTCTTGGTCAAGTTCCACCAGCCGTTTTTCGCATTAGTGTTCTTTCCTGAATCCATGTTTTCTGTCATATAACCACTTACTTCTGGCGTCTTGTTTATTTCAAAAGCTGGGAGGAGAAATGGCGAATAGTGTATGTAATCTTATTGCTGTTTCGCCCTGTCTTCTCCCAGTTGAAAGGGCGTCTATTGTATGTAATCTTATTGCAGAATCTACCTTTATGCTCCCAGCTCTGATTTGTTTAAATGCACTTTATAAATAAATATATTTCCGTTGACTTTTTAAGAATTGCAAGTTTTTGCGTGTACTATTTCAGACGATTTGGAAGATTTTGACACAAACAGCACCTTCTAACTCCCTACATCTTAGAGTTTTATATATATGATGATATTGCAATCCTCTCCGCAACAAATATACCCCTTAGCTTAGCCTTACGCGTTAAATCCCGTACCATGACTGCAAGGGAAGTTGAAAGTCTGGCAATCAAAGGTTAGTATCCCGGTGCAAACAGCGGTCATCCCAGTGGTTATTCCCGTTTTTTTTTCATACGCTCTTCGTCAGGATGGTACCTTATTTCAAGTCTTGGGGCATCTAAACTAAATCTATGCCCTATGTTATAGTTCATCTACTGTAAGTGTGCACCTTTTTGACGGTTCTCGCGGGAACAATACTCCTACAGAATATCTCAATCCGCCTCTACCACGTGCATTCCAACCAATGAGCTATCACCCACATGGCAGCCAGCAATGGCCGCTGTATTCCGTCAAGGTGTCAACAGCTGTTATGAGTTGCCTAAACCTACATTCATCTCGCAATATCAATTCATTGACCTTTTTAAAGGAAACTTGTATTTCTTTGTGACATTTATCTAATAATAATCGTACTAACAGCTGTTACATCATTGGACGAGCTATGAGCAAGACCTTGGCCATGACACAGCAGCTGATAACTTAAATGTGATAGTGGAATTATTTTAGGCCCATCATTTCACAGCTCGAGGAAAATGCTTACTAAGGTCCTTAAGACGAAACGATCATTACTTGACCTGTTGGATTTATATTAAAATTAAACGTACGAAACATTTCACCATGTAAGTTAACTTTTAGGCCTAGGCCTACACAACTCATATTTTAGGCTTACTTTTTTTGTTGCAAAAATCATGCCATTATGAAAATTATTCACCAGGCCAATGTCCTTGGGGAAATCAATAGTTCTGATGCATTTTCTTTTACCTTCAAAAAGATAGAAATAAATATCTTGAACAAGAAATTCCTTAACTGCTTCCGACTCGATATTCAAAACAAAGATGTCCGACCTGGAGACATCTCAGGCTACATATTTACTCATTTTAAGATAACCACTATATATTTATCTGAAAAGTGAACATGCGTTCAAATGGAAATAATACTTTCAGACGACTTTGAGCAATATTATCAATTATAATTATTCTTATATTAATATAAATACCGGCAGTAGTGGCTACGCTGGCTAAAGCGCAGCATTAGGTCATGGGGCCAAGCTCTCTGCTGACTCGGTAGACGCGTGGGTTCGAGCCCCACCGTCGGCCGTCCTTGAAATGGTTTTCCGTGGTTTCCCATTTTCAACACCAGGCAAATGCTGGGACGGTACCTTCTGACTGGCCACGGCCGCTTCCTTCCACATCCTTGCCCAGTTTCATTCACCATCATTCATTTTATCTCTCATTAACTCCTCTCATCAGGTTGGCGTCAGGAAGGGCATCCGGCCGTAAAAACCATCGCCACAATGACTTTCATCGCATCTCATCCCCGACCCCGTTGGAAAACGGGAATAATAAGTGGTAGACATGCAATACGATTATTTAATATAAACAACACGTTATTTTCTCAGGCGGATGAACACAGTGAAGCGTCCATTACCAACCGCACGCCCATCCCACAAGCACGTGGTAGTTCAGTTTGATAATGCAACTTTTCAGTCTGGCCGACAGAATATGTTGCCAATATATTCACAATTACTGGGACAAGCGAAAAAATAACCTGAAAAAACTTACATGTGATTAAAACGTGTATATATTTGTTATGGACTACAGGTTATAAATTGAGTCTTTCCTTGTGAAGGTTGGCAACCCTAGCTGTCAAAGAAGTGCAAACTTACAGTAGATGAACTATACCATAGAAACACGAGATATGAGAAGAATTCAATACACACCCAATTTCACGGGCTGATGACCAAAATGTGCCAAGCCTGTAAACATTAATGAACTCCATACAACGCAACAAATCTGAGCTGAACCTCGTGATTTCAGATTACATTTCTTCATACAGCTTGGCCTGAAAGGGTGATATATTTCTGAAACGCGTACACATAAACTTCACAAAGAGAACCTTGACGGGCTGCGTGGCATAGGTGGTAAGGCTGTGCTCCGTGTTGCGGGACCGAAACCCGGGGCTTAGTAGGATATATGAAAATAGGCTGTATATTTCTTCACGGAACTACTTGTTATTTTTTACTTTTATTGCTGACTGCATGCGACCCAGTTCAGAGACTACTTTGTGAAGATTACTCACCCTGACATAGAATCAAGAACGTAGCCAGAATCCAGAAACTGAGAGTGCGGACGGGTTACTTAGAGTTTTTATGTTGTGTGCACTTATGTTGTTGGTTTTACTTAATTTAAGGGATAATATTTTGTGGCACCTTTTAGAAGTGTTAGCCGGCCCCGTGGTGTTGAGGTAGCGTGCCTGCCTCGCACTCAGAAGCCCCGGGTTCGATTTCCGGCTCCGTCAGATATTTTAGAAACTGACGTGAGGGCTGGAACGGGGTGTACTCAGCCTCGTGCGGACAATTGAGTAGCTGTCTGACAGTAAGGCAGCGTCCGGGTCACAGAGACCAAAATTAACGACCGAGGGGACCCGACTCGCTTACTACGTGCCACCCCATAATCTGCAGTCCAAATGGCTGGGCCGCGGTAGCTTGGTACTTTCAGGGTTGCAGGGCCACGTTTTTTTAAACTGGGGTTATTAAGGTTCTTCGAGACAATAAGTATCACTACAGAGAAAACTACATCCAAAATAACTCTTGTCATGTCCGGGATTCGTAGTTTAGATCTCCTAACAGTGCAACCGAATGCTACTAGAGTTGGAGTTAGTGAAAAATTTAGAATTATGTTTATTTTATTGTTTTGTAGATTTGTATGAGATTGCTCTGTCATATCTTAGCCTGTTCGTTAATGAGTTAGATCGTGCGACGTATTTCAAATGATAAACCATTCTCAGTATCCTTTCTCAACATACCGTAGGCTACTCCCGCAGAATCTGTCGTTGGGTTGGGAAGAGAACGTGGCAGAGAAAGGTCGACAGGAAAGATAAAAGGCCAGCACACCGTAAGTGGAAGCAATGCAGACTTGCTTTACGTACCGCAATTCGTGAAGTTTGAAGAGAACCTAGTCACGGACTTATCACTTAGCGTTACTGGCACTGTCTGGAGGACACTTGTGACGTTGAAGGTGAACACCCGAAGGTTTGACTACACATTCTGTCTGCTATTCTCAGGTTAGATTTGTGCTAATAATGTACCGCACTCCAGGTCGTGACGTAGCCAGGAGATGCTAAGGGATGCTCGGGTACCTCCACACTCCAGTATGCGAAAAGCCGCCTTGAAATATTTTGATGGAATGTTTTAGAAACAGATGTTCGTTCGTAAATCTCAATATTTGAGAGTAAATTAAATCGGGATTCGTTGAAAACTCGTTGCAAACAAAAGGGCAGATTACCAAAGATGTCGCATGACCCGAATTGAAGCATCATCTTCTGTAGAGCTTTTTCTTTAATAACTCGAACGTTATTTTCTGTCCAGGATCTGAAGCTATATGTGTATTGATCACGGCTTGTAATGGAATATGAATCTCTTCCTACGTTGCATGATGGTTAATATATGTAACTGTTTTCTCAAGATTTCAATTTAGTTGGATTTTAGGAAGAAATTTTGCGTCTAATTTACACGATTTCTATTTGAATTGTTTTGCGAGATAAATCTAGGAAGTAACTAAAATGTAACTATGATATGAAGTTATTGTATACATGACGCAATTTCAAAAATGTACAAGGAAAGTACTGGATATACCGTAAATTATTTGCCTTGCATCATTAGGGATCTATTTTTATAGTCTAATTGTGTTTTGATTCCGAATACCGATGGCTTTCTATTACCTCTCCCCCCTCCCCATTGGAGTTTGAGGACGTGGTAGCGCAACGGTCAAACTATTTGCCTCCTACCAAGGTGGACCAGGTTCGATTCCCGGTCAATGCATGAGATTTTCGAAGTGAAATGCCCTGTCCTGTGGTTCGGATTCCACGTAAAAAGGAGGTCTCGTGGATCATGATCGTACGATTAACGGTCACTTAAAACTACAAGCTTCCTTACTTTTTCCATTGGGGTTTTCATACTCATCGTAACCGGGATACCTTTCAAATCCTTAACCCCAACAATTACACACCGTGTACACAAGTACAACCCCCAACTCATGGTGTAGTGGCTTTCATCACAGCGGATGGGTTCGATTCTTACCTCAGCCACGTTGGAAGTGTTTTTCCGTGATTTCCCCACTTCTGCTCCAGGCAAATGCCGGGGTAGTTCTAAACGTAAGGCCTCGGCTGCCTCTTTCCCATTCCTAGTCTCTCTTACAAATACACACACTACTGCAGACTTGACATCACAATAACAGGCTATAGGACAAATGCTACACCCTGCCAAGAACGCGGGCCTAAATGACAATAATATTACAAACCTCTAAATGATATAGTAGGCCTAGTGCATTATTTTAACGTGTAGGTGGAACCGCTACGACGAATTCGCCACGAAATATCTGTTTTACTCCCTTTACGTGACAACCTTCACTTTGCTAACCTGTTCATTTGCCAGAAGGAAACCAAGTAAACGTGATCATGAGTAAGGCATGAATTGCTATTGCGAGTCTGTTCAAGGACAAGACAAAGAAGACGTAGGCATTGCATCACCAGTAGTAAGCTAGAATAACCAGCTGGATTTGTAGAAATTGGAGATCCAGTACGGTAGTAACGGGAACTGACAATCACAATAACAGGGTATAGGACAAATGCTACAACCTGCCAAGAACGCGGGCCTAAATGATAATAATATTACGAACCTCTAAATGATATAGTAGGCCTAGTGCATTATTTTAACGTGTAGGTGGAACCACTTCGACGAATTCGCCACGAAATATCTGTTTTACTCCCTTTACGTGACAACCTTCACTTTGCTAACCTGTTCATTTGCCAGAAGGAAACCAAGTAAACGTGATCATGAGTAAGGCATGAATTGCTATTGTGAGTCTGTTCAAGGACAAGACAAAGATGACGTAGGCATTACATCACCAGTAGTAAGCTATAACCAGCTGGATTTGTAGAAATTGGAGATCCAGTACGGTAGTAACGGGAACTGAGGCAGGTTCTCTTAGTACCCGTATTCCGTCTTTAGTTTGATTAAAGATTGATGTGGAGGAGTTAACATTTAGCGGTCAGTGAATAGCTTAACTCTCGTATTAGAAACAGTTTTGTTGGAACTCAGCAATTCTTCTAGGTTTGTGCCGTGTCTTGTGTGGGGTTTCGCCTAGGACACCAAGCTGGGTCATCGGCGGGCTCTTGGTGTCCCCGCCCGAACCCCCACTGGAGTAACGAACTGCGCGCCACCTCCCTTTATATTAGGTGGCCAGCTTGGTGTCCTAGGCGAAACCCCAAACAAGACACGGCACAAACCTAGGAGAATTGCTGAGTTTTAATTCACTGGCCGTGAAAGCCAATATACCATGTTTTGTTGGAGTTTGAACACTTTTGAGTCATGGGCGCTTCTTAGGAAGTTATCTCTGAATTAAGTCTTGTAAATTTACGCAGACAATGCCAAGCCTGATCGCCAATATCTCTGTTGTTGTCCATCTGATCGCTGTGTAGATAGTAGGTATAATATGCTTCCTTTCGAGCTTGGACAGTTTGGGTGCTAACGGAAATGGCACATACTCGAAGCGCAGGAGATATGTATTCGAGGCCTTGGTAGGCTTTATCTTCAACTTTCCTATAAATAAAGTAAGGTCTTTCTTAAACAGCCATTGCAAAACCACGACGTACAAACTGTTTCGAAATTGAAGAAAAGAAAAGAAAAGAAAAGATTTATTCTATTTAGTGAGTGCTCAGTACGGTTTGATGAAAAATACACATGCTGGTCTATGTTCATTTTCGTCTATGGTGCGTATTGTGTTTTCGCTCTAGAATTCTGTATCGTTGGAATATAGATCGCCTGATCCCCCAATACGTATCTGGTCTTCGTATCTCTGCTGATCTAAAATGGGCAAAAATAATGATCACCAGTCTGTAATAAAGTTTATAGGTGAGGCAGACTGCGATATACCACCCCTGAAAATGTCTATGCCACGAACCTCATTTGATAGTTTTGGCGATTCATTTTTATTTCTATTGCTTTGATTCAGTACTTTTAGGCATATCAAGTACGCCTTCCTTCGGGGGGGAAGTAAAGCCGGCGGGTCCATGTCATAGATTTATGGCATGTAAAAGAACCTAACACTACAATTGGTAGTGTGTAGCAAAAATGTGTAGGTTATTTGGTTAGAAACGCTCTATAAAGTTCCAACGTTCGCCGCTGGGTGTCAGTGACAGTGGCGTCTGGTAGCCAAAGTTGGATCTACTTTAAATTGAACTTGTTGGGGAGCCTACATGCGTTCAATTGAAATGCGCTGCTCTGGCCATTGGCTGCAATTCTAATATAATTAAGTGATTGAAGGCAGATATACGAGTAATTACTCTTCCATTTAAAACGTGTTTCCACATTGCATGGTATGTTTTTAAAGTTGTGCAACCGTAATATATTCCATTCAAACCAGGTAAGCTTGACTACAAAATGTAGAAAGAACTGTTAATTTTAGTCCGTCGACCCTGACTGACGACATACACCCACGTGTTTAATGTACAGGACGTCCAGGAACTCCGTATACGCCTATACGGTACATATGTTAGTATACCGTATTGTTTCTTAATGAATTGTATTTAATAAAGTTAATAATTAACTTACCACTAGTTGTTCAAGGGATCCGTTATGCTCCATCATGTTGGACGCAGTCTTTGCGCCTCCGAAGTTCTTAGTGACATTTTTTTTTTTACCCCGACGTCAGATGTGATCGTTCATATTTGCGTCAGACAGCTTATTGGTGACGGTCGGACGATATGGCCTCATATTTAATTCCTTCTACATGTAATTGGAAAGAGTTGATCGTGGGATGTCAAGCTCAGCATTCAATTTGCGTATGATTTTATGTGGGAGCGGTGAACTGACTCCTCAACTTCGGAACATGTCTCGGAGCGTCATTTTTATTCCACCTTGCGGTCGATAGTTTGCGCTTTTGTCATAAACGCCCATTTTTATCCAGCATTGCCGATGGAGACTTATGAAACCGTTTCATGTGTTCCCTTATGATGCTATTGTCTCCTCCTGTGTAAGGTAGTTCGTGTATTTATGCTCTCGCGACTAATCTCTCTTCAATAAAATAACGAACTCAGGATGACGATTGAGTGAGGCTAAGGTAAGATCACTCTAACAATACACCAACAAAGTGGATGACGCTAATAATAAACTAGTAAGGCAAAAGAGCTTCCACGATTCAAAATGTATATGTATATAGCAAACTTCTGGTCTGCGAATTTGATTTCTATTGAAAATGAATCGTTCGCTATGTGTTGACTATTTCGGATTGTGGTTTTGTTTTTAGGTGTTCAACCTATGAAATAAGAAATAGAGAGTTGGCCGTTCTTGGATGTCTCAAAGACACGTGCCCCCGAAAAGAATAGTTATTAAAACTTAGCAACAGAAAAGACTCCAACAAGTAGCATGCCTTCAAAGTGTTTCAAGTCAATATTCTTAGGCCTACATTCCTTTGACCATAATGGGGTTAAGTTGGAGTCAATTGAAATATGTTATATGTGAGTTGCTATCTGTCATTACACCGGTATATTTTGCATTAACTTGTATAACATTTACAAATAACGGTAATTATTTTGTGATTATATGCCTATTACACGCATTGCAAGGATGCGATTTTTGATAATCGCGGTTCTATCTCAAAATCCAACGTTGGCTAGTTTTCAGTATGGAAAATTTTAAGTTGGTAGGCCAAACAGCGGGCGACAGAAAACATGCTAATTTACATCTTCACCTGGTCTACGTAAACTAGCCTAGTCACTGACATCAGTTACACAAACGAACCTCATTTTGCATGAATTGTGAAGATCGAAACCTTCTAATGGAGATAAGGATTGCGGTATTTTTTATTTTCTTAAATATCGTCAGTGCGGTAATTTATGACGAGATGCCAGTACTAGGCCTAAATACAAAAAGCTGCGTGCCTACTATGGTGTAAAATCGCTCTGTTAAACAGCAAACTTAGTCAAGATTACATGACTTCCCTACAGTTGAATACAGTATCCTGTTTGGAGAAGCGCCTTTTTTTTTCTCACAATCTTAGATTTTCAAACACAAATGTAGTAAAGTAACGGGATAATATGGAGACAGCGAGTGTTGTACTGCGACACAACGTTACCTGACAATTCGCATAATAAAGACGTAATGAATAATCACAAGTAGAGCTTTCTCATGGTACAAAACTAAAAATCATAATATTGGTTCAATAGGCCTATACAACTTTCCTTTTTCCTAGCACCAACAAAGTGCTCATTTATAGGCAAGGAACATTATAGTATACAGTTCCCGTCGCTTCTATAACCTGACTACTAAACCTGAAGCTATGGTGAGGGCCCTTCCTATAGAATGGGGCTTTGCAGTCGCCGAGATACAGACGGGCCACTGAGTGTAGCAGCCTGTCGAGCAAGGCACTGGTGCTAGCAGCGGCGTAGTACCCAACTAGTTTAACAAATGTACACTTTTTAACGTATGTAATCATATAGGATACCAGGCAGGCTAAAGCAATTCACAAGTCTTATCTTGCTAGCTGGGAATGTAATCAATGCTATGACCACGTGCGGTGTTTCCTTTCCCGCTGCTGTGTAACGGTAGATGCTAGTCAAGTGGCGCTGACTCAACTCTCTCCGCGCGTCACGCTCCCAAGAAAGGGTCGGTGCTATAGGGAAGGCTCTCACTGTAGTAATGAATAACATAGCAAAAGTGGAGCGTCACACGCCAGAGAACAAACTAAAGCAAGATGTTCAGTAAAGAACATATAGCCTACTTCCTCCTAAATGGATGGGAATAGTTAAATAACTCTTTTCCTTTTCAAGGAGTATAATTGAATGTTGATTGTAGTAGGTTGTTGAAATACAACGTGCTATACAGATATTATACGTTGATTGATTGAATCCTCACCTGAATTATATATACACTAATACAGCCATCACAATAACACATGTTATCAGACCAAATTCAACACTCGCCCAAATACACGGGGCTAAATGGCCATGATGTCCATGCATCTCAAATGAAACAGCTTCCTACCCAAATCCTTCCTCGTATAAAAGTACACACACTAGTAAGTCTACAGACATCAGTGACACAGGTTATCAGACAACTTCTACACACACACAAGTACACGGGGCTACAAGACCATGATGCCGCAAAGCCCCTAAAGAACCAACAATAATAGACTCTACCGCGGATCAAGGACAATGAATTTTAATCGCTGTAGTCGAGTGTTGAAATATGTGATGTTATAGATAAAGCCCTGCGCGGATGCGGATACCCGCGGATAAACCCGCGGATATCCGCAACATTTTTCGCCGTGCGGATATAGTTTGCATTGCGGTGCGGATAGCGGATAAGCTGCGGATAATATTAAGAGAAAATTTGCGGATATTGAACAGGATTTTTTTTCTTAATAATTTTAGTTTTTGCTAAGATCTGCGTCTTTCACGTTTATTGTTATTTCCCTATTTGCTTTCGCTTGGATCGTATAAGAATAGTAGAGAAGTGAGAGAAGCCAAATCATGAAAATACCCTCAATTAGTGTTGACTTTTGCCGAAAAAATAGTCGTTGATACCTGCGTGGGTATATCCGACGACTAAGTAGCCACGTAGCGTTACTTAGAGGGATAAAACTCAGCCAACATTGTCTTGCGATTCACACATAGCCTAGGGGGACAAATTTTTCCTCAAATGTCTAAATGTTCTGCTTTAATAATTTATCTAATAAATTAAAATATTATTTTAATAACAAACGTGCGGATACGGATACAAGTTGTGCGGATGCGGGGCGGATGCGGATAACAATCGTGCGGATGCGGGGCGGATGCGGATAACAGTCGTGCGGATGTGGGTCGGATGCGGATAACAGTTGTGCGGATGCGGATAACGTTTTGTTCATCCGCGCAGGGCTCTAGTTATAGATATATACGGTATATATTTTTGATTGCAAATACACACTGTATATGCTTAACATTATAACATGTGAGTAGTTGTAAATCAATAAATAGAAAAATATCTAGTAAAAAATGAACCTGCTAGGGCTTGATCCACGAACCTCTACACTATGAGACTCGGGCGCTACCACTACGCTACACACGCCCAGTACTAACACTAGGTTAACAACTGATTTAGTGTAACTCAATAACATATTTTGTCTTGGAATGAACGATTTCATTAGTGTTTTTGCCGTTTTTATAAACCATTTGATACTAAATATGTATTATTTTGTTCCTAAAAGGATATAGACTTACGAAGTTACCGAAACATGGTCTCGAGAGCAAACAATAGCCTCCATTTTGACCCAACGGGACGGCACGGGACGGCTGAACTGTTAAAGTCACTGCTACGGTTGAAAAAATCCACAGCCTGTTTCCAGTCTCCGACCGGGTCAGGAATGGAATGAATGAAGCCCCCATCTTGCGGCGAGGATATGAACTGTGCCGGCTGCCGAGGCCTGACGCACTCCTCTGGGGCAATGATTTAATGCATGACAGATGAAATGAAATGATAGTGGAGAGTGTTGCTGGAATGAAATGTTGACAGGGAAAACCGGAGTACCCGGAGAAAAACCTGTCTGCCTCCGTTTTGCCCAGCACAGATCTCACATGGAGTGACCGGGATTTGAACCACGGACCCAGCGGTGAGAGGCCGGCGTGCTGCCACCTAAGCCACGGAGGCTACTGCTACGGTTACATATCCTATTTTATAATGCTAATATCCTACCGGTCTCCTCCTTTAGGACAGGTTAAACCTCCCTATGTACGATAAGCGGATTTGGTGAGGCCAAGCCTTTTTGAATGGTAAGTTATGGTTAGGCTATAATACTTGCATGATTTATACATCCGCCATATTGAAACTATTTGGCTGATGACCTTGTAGTTTGGGGAAAAGACTCTTCGCACATTAAGGTATATTGTTGCAAAACTTGGTAGAGATCGAATGATTAGGTTAGACGTAATTTGATTGAATCTCAGAACATTTGGGTGGGCGCAATTTTTTTCCGTTATGATGGCGGCGGTATACAATATGACACTGAGTTGTCCATTGCTAGTGCTACCTCTGTACCGAAGGTGGTTCGATTTGGTTTCGTTGTGTTTGAATTGATAGGGGGGGGGGGTCGATTTGCACACATACACGGCCGCCATCTTCAAACTATTTGGGTGAAGACCTTGCAGTTTGGTCCAAAGACATGAATGTATCATCATCATCATCTTGCACAGTTTCCAGCCACTGGCCGGGTCTGTTTGGAACACAAGCCTCTCCAACGTCTTCTGTCTTCCCACCATCTCTCAGCCTCCACCCTTGTCCAGTCTTCTCCTCTCTTCTTCACGCTTTCTTCCACCCCTTTCAGCCACCTGTCTCTCGGTCTTCCCCTCGGTCTCTTCCCTTCCCACTTCGTCTCATGTACTCTCCTGGGTATCCTCTTCTCCTCCATTCGTTTTACATGTCCATACCATCTAAGTCTAGATTTCTCTATACCATCCTGTAATGGTTCCTCCTTCATTAATTCTCTGGTCCTCTCATTTCTTATTCTGTCCATCTTTGTAGCTCCAATACTGCTTCTCAAGAACCTCATCTCACTGGCCTGTATTTTGCTCTTCTCCCTTCCTTTCATAACCCAGGTCTCCGAGGCATACGTCAGGATAGGGACATAGTACGTCCGATATATGATCTTTTTGCTGTTCTGAGGGACATCCTTGCTCCATAACATGCTTCTCACACTCCTCCGAAATGCTTCTGCCTGCCTCCCCCGCTCATTTATTTCTCTATCGTTTCTTCCATTATCTTGTATCAGGCTTCCCAGATACTTAAAACTCTCCACTTTCTTCAGCTGTTCCCCACCAATTGTTATTCCCGTTGTGGTTCTTTCCTTCTTCCTTGTTGTGATCACCATCTCACTCTTATTTATGCTAAATTTCATCCCATATCCTTGTATTATTCCTTCCCACACGTCCAACTGTTCCTGTACCTCCTCCTCCTTGTTTCCCCAAATCATCAAATCATCTGCAAACACCATTGCTTTCATCTTTCCGTCCCCAATTACTTGTGCCACTCGGGTCATTATGTCATCCATCACCACAATGAAAAGTAACGGTGACAGTGCACTTCCTTGTTTCAGGCCGTTTCTTTGTTCCAACCAGTCAGATCTCTCTCCTCCCACTTTCACACAGCTCACGCTTCCCTTGTACATCTCCTTTATCCTCTTTATAGTCCATTTCTCTACTCCTCTATCCTCCAGGGACTTCCATACTTTGTTTCTGCATACACTGTCATATGCTTTCTCAATGTCCAGGAAGGCCATCAGTAGATCTGTTCCATACTCATAGTGCTGTTCTTGTAACTGCCTTACAGCAAAAATCAAATCCACTGTGGACCTTCTGCTCTGAAGCCATGTTGTTCTTCCCTCATCCCTCCTTCTATCCTTGTCCTAATTCTCTTTTCCAAAACTTTCTCGAAGATCTTTGCACAATGACTCATCAGTGTTATTCCCCGATAGTTTCTGCAATCTGTTCTACTACCTTTCTTGAAGATCGGGACAATGATTCCTTTTTTCCAGTCCTCTGGGGTCTTCCTTTCCTTCCATGCTGTCCTCATCACTCGGTACAGCCACTGTATCCCCACCTCTCCTGCTGCTCTCACCATCTCCACACTCAACTCATCCACACCCGGTGCCTTCCCTCCTTTCATCTTGTTCACTGCATCTTCCACTTCTTTCCATGTTAAGTCCTTTTCTGTTTGCAGTTCATCTTCATCTTCCCCGATTTCTTCCTCCTCACCATCTTTTCCATTTGGGTTCAGAAGTTCTTCAAAATATTCTTTCCACATTTTCTTCAGTTCTTCCCTATTTTCTATCTCTTGTCCCCTTTTGTTCACCATTCTAACATAATCCGTAGGATCCTTCCGCCTCTTATTTTTTACCATCCCATACAGGACCTTTTTTGTACCTTCACTATCCTCCTCCATGTATATGAAGGTATATTGTTGAAAAGTTTGTTAGAGAACAGATTATTCATTTAGTCGTAATTTGATTTAATCTTTGAACATTTGGGTGGCCGCCATTAAGTTTCCGTCAAGATGGCGGCGATATAAAACATGGCACTGAGGTTTCCTTTGCTCTGTACCTCTGTACCAAATTTCGTTCAATTCGGTTTCGTCGTGTTTTAATTGATAAAATAATATACAATTTGCCTTGGAAGTAGGGTGTGGTAGCTATGTAGAGATGAAACGATTAGCTCTTGACAGGGCTGCATGAAGGACTGCATCAAACCAGTCAAGACTGAAGACTCAAAACAACAAAAAATAAAACAACAAATACGCAGTAATGTTTCAACGAAGATATTAAATCTGATTTATGAGCGGTGTCCGTTTTTATTTTGTATTTCTCCAGTGCCTTTAATTTCCCTTATTCCTATTTTTATTTGTCCATTTCTTCTTCTTGTATGTGTTAGTTAGATAATGTCTAGTTGTTTTCATTTGATTTTCATTGTTGCCCATATCATTGGGGGAGGATGACCTGGGCGTTTCGTCCCTTAAAACAACAATGACCACAGTTTCGAAAAAATTTCATCAGCTTCATATACTCGTTCTCAGTGCCTTAGATATAATGACTCAATGTCCAAGTATTTTGTGTGAAGGTAATGAGCCATATGTGTTCGTGTGATGCAGGTCATGGTCAGGCAGAACCACTTTCTTCCAAGGTTTCCCTCTCAGCTCTCCATAAGTGAGTGTAATGTTCTGTTCAGTTCATTAGTTTCTTTGATGAGTACAAATTGAATGGCTCGCCCCCTAGGGGCTCACATCTAGTGGGACGTGGGTTAGCGACCACGGGACCCCCAGCTGAGTCCGGCATTGCTTCCACTTACTTGTGCCGGGCTCCTCTGTCTTCTTTCCTGTCGACCTCCCTTGGTCAACTCTTGTTATTTTCCGACCCCGATGGTATTAGGGTATCCGAGGCCTAGGGAGTCTTTTACTTTCCCGCCTTGGTTGGCCCTTGTCTCATCTTTCCTGATACCCTCATTTTTCTAGGGGCCAGCCTTCTTTTTCTTTTCATTATATTTCCTTCTCTCTCTAAGATTCCCGCAC
This sequence comes from Meconema thalassinum, assembly GCA_946902985.2. NCBI lineage: Eukaryota > Metazoa > Arthropoda > Insecta > Orthoptera > Tettigoniidae > Meconema > Meconema thalassinum. The sequence continues at coordinate 172,934,663 of OX336396.1, forward strand.
TGTTTTTTTTTAATTGGCTCCTTATATATCTAAATTTCTTTTAGGGATTTTTTTAAAGTCTACTCTCCATTTTGTAGGTATATTCAATCTGCGTTGCATTTTGTAAGTTTTTTCGATCTAAGTTGCATTTTGCGCGTGTCTTCGACCTCAATTGTATTTTGTAAGGATTGACAATCTAAATTGCTTTTTAGTAAGTCTTTCAATAATGTCGGGAGTCCGGAGATCCGACGAAGCTTTGTGACTATTTTGAATTTCAATTGCAATTTGTAAGTATTTTCAACCGAAACCGCTTTTTGCAAGTATTTTCAATCTAAATTGCATTTTGTTTGGTGGGCATTTTGCAAGAATTTTGATACTCAATTGCATTTTGTGGGTATCTTGAATCTAAATTACATTTTGTAAGTATTGTCTATCCAAATGAGTAGTTTGAATCTACCGTACATTTTGTAAGCATTTTCAATTTCAATTGCACTTTGTGAGTATTTTGGATCTGAATTTGGAGTTCAATCTGAATTGCATTGTGTATTTTCAATTTCATTTGCATTTTGTAAGTATTTTGAACCTCAATTGCATTTTGTACGTATTTTCAATCTCATTTGCATTTTGTACGTATTTTCAATCTGTTTGCATCTCATATTGAATATCAATTGCATTTTGTAAGTATTTCGACTCGACATTGCATTTTGTACGTATTTTGAACCTAACCTACATTTTGTGTGTATTTTTCAATCTATTCCTTTTATGAGTATTTTCGTTAAATTCCCTTTTGTAAGTATTACCGCTCTCCATTTTGTATTTTTTAATCTGTGTTAAGAGGGGCAGATGACCTCGAAGATCCGCCTCTTAAAACTATAACTGAGGTATGCTCCCTCTTGAAAATGGGTATAGGCCTAGTTCCGCACCAATTTGGTTCCTTCGCTAACACAGTTGGTCAAACCTGATCCTTTTTGCTCCTCACTGTTCATTATCACGTCTTACCGCTCGTTTTTTTTTTTTTTTTTTTTTGTCGTGTGGCCTCCTGAGAGGCCGAGTGCAGGTCTTTCTATTCGACGCCCGTGGGCGACCTGCCCGTCGGGATGAGAGATGGAATGGATGAAGATGAATGAAACTGGGCAAGGATGTGGAAGGAAGCGGCCGTGGCCTGTCAGAAGGTACTGTCCCAGCATTTGCCTGGTGTTGAAAATGGGAAACCACGGAAAACCATTTCAAGGACAGCCGACGGTGGGGCTCGAACCCACGCGTCTACCGAGTCAGCAGAGAGCTTGGCCCCATGGCCTAACGCAGGGCTTTAGCCCGCGTAGCCACTACTGGTTTACTTCGGCGGAGAGGACAGGGACACCACAGCAGCTACTCGTTTTACACTTCAATCATGTGTCGTACGACGCATCGTCGGCGGAAGGGGGCGATGGCGGAGCTCGCCTCCAGAATTGGGATGGAGCGGTCCACCACGCCTCCCAAATCCTACGACCGGTTTCCGCTGGCGAACCACCTCCAAGATACTCTACAACAGTTTTGGAGACAATACGTTCCGTCCTCCGACGAAGACGAACCTCATCAAGCACCTGCACTCCCAGTGAATATTGTCCCGCAACATATTCAAGATTTGAACTGGTTCCACTGGGGCAGTGGTCCCTATGACGAAATGGGAACAGAAGCAGAAGAATCCGGCGTAGGAACTTCCGGCACACCGGAAGGAGTGGGCGTTCCCCACGAACATGAGACACCAGAACAGCAACATCATCTCGACATTCTCGCCCCGGATCAACACGAAGAAGACGACGATCCAGACGACCAGTATTGGGAGTGGTTTGGTGGAGGAGCAGGCAGCAGCAGCAAACCAGTGTCCAACCTATCGCCGCCCGCAGCGGCCCACTATCGTGCATCGGAGCATGCCTCCTAAGTCTCAGAAGACGCCAACAACTTCTGGGGAAAGGAGCTTGACGAAGCGACCAGCTAAGAATCAACCTAGTGTATCAGCACACTTTAAGGAAACCCGCACGGGAACCACTACACCGAAGAACACTAACAAATCCACAACGCCGCAGACTCAGCGCCCTAGGACACCGTCGCCCGCTAAGCGACCTCCGCCATCCACACCGACCCAGTCTACTGGAACAGACTCCGTGGACGACACCGTATCAGTGGCATCGGCGGTGATGACGACACCAGCAGTGCATCCAGAGCTCCTTCAACTAATGCAGGACATTCGTCAACGACTGACTTTTTTGGAAGAGCGCCAGGCCCACGACGAACCACCAGACGACGAGGACGACGAGGATCCCGACGACGAACTCTGTCCGCCGGCCCCCCAGCCTATCTTACTCTGGAGGGCCTTGGCTCCTGCAGACTATCCCAAGGGACTCCCAACACCAGCCGATCAACGAGTCTACAATCTCGCCATCGCCTTGCAACAACAACTCCTGTACGTGCCAACAGGGCGGGACCATCACGACGTCCAGACAACGCTCTTCCTCCTGTCAAATTGGAGACATCTCGACAACTGCCAGAAGAAGTACGCCTTCAACCGTGCAAATTTACTATATGCAGCACTCACCAAAGGTTGGGGCTTCGCCATCCAGATGGACAGTGCCGGCGGCGACGAACTCCTGGAACTCCCGCCGAACTTCCAATACCAGCCAGTCCGTCAGCCCGCGGTCACCCGCGGAGGGTTCTCAAGGGGAACCGGCCGAGGACGCGGACCACGCGGGGGCGGACGAGGGGCAGCAGCGACCAAATAGGACTCCAGGCGCGGCCTTCCCGGCAGGCCGACCGCTCGGGTCCTCCAGATTTCCTGTCCGGCACCACCTACACACAGCTTCCGAGAACTCGATCGTGGCGTTCCCTCGGTGATTACCACTTCGCCCTGGCAAGATTCGGTTCACACGCCGCAGCGGAATTATGCGGTCCTGATACTCGGGAAGAAGAATAGTGTTGTGAAGTGTTCATTGTGCTGGACTCATTTCTGTGTTATTCTAGGGTATTCCTTTGTCATATAATTTGTAATTCTCCTAATGTATGTTATGCCCCTACGGGGGAAAGGTTATTATGATTATTCTGTTGTTTCGCTGCTTTGTATATTTATAACGAATAAAGCACAGGGCCCTCAGCCCGCCGCTCCTCGCCAGGCGGCTGCGCCCGTACTGCTCGGCTTCGCCCTTTATACACGCCCGGCCTGGGCAAGTATATAAGGAGCGGAGTCGGGCTGTCGGGAGCAGTCGTTTGGTGGAGGAGCAGGCAGCGACCGCTCGTCATTACTTATGAGGAGGTTCTCAAAAAAGTACAATCATCAACTATTATCCGTCTACGATTTGCATAGTACTTAGTTAATAGCGTACTGTTTTTTATACCGATGCTTTTAAGCGTTTGGTTATAATAATCTGAGAAAATCATAATGTACTATATGTTTTATATCACTAATTATACCGCTCAGGTTAGCTCGGTGCGGTGAAGTACCGGAAGTGGAGGTTAAACTTTGCGAGGTACGTGGGTTCAAATCCCATAATTAACCATCCCACGGTTTTGCAGTTTCTAATAGGCCAGTTAATTCTTTTTCTGTATCTTGTTCAACTAGACCGAGCATGGACGCTATAGATCTTGCGAGACGTCTTAAATTAAAACCCCGCGGACGACCAGTAATTCGCAAGTAGTGACGTAAATTCAAGTAAGTTACTTCGTAAAGCAATATTCAGATGCTTGTTTCTTGTTCGCTGATATGAGAAAGAGCAGGAAAAATATAGTATGGAAGGTATGTGGTGAAGCCTCAAAGTCAAGCTGAGGACTGTGGGTAGACATGTTTCCCGCCGTGTTAGTAGATTTACTTGCACGTTAAAGACCCGTTAGGGGCAAAATTCCGGCCCCCCGTTGTCTCTAAAAGCATCAGTAAAAGGGGGCTTAAAAAGCAATCACATTACAACTAAGTAACATACCTAATCGTAGACATTAGCGTCAGATGTTCAGTGATAAAATAGTGCGGTTTTTCTTTCTTAATTTAGTCATTGCAGTCTCTGCCAACAACTGTCGCAAACTTATACTTGATGAAAAACGCTTGGTAGTAGTCAGAAATCTCTTCAGATTCCTATGTTACAAATACAAAAAGATCATTTTTGCCACTAAAGGAACAAGTCATTAAATACCTCTCTAATCAATACTGAAATGAAAATCCACAGCCTGCTTCTAGTCGACCGACCGGGTCAGGGAATGGAATTAATGAAAGCCCGCATCTGCCGGGGCCTGTCGCACTCCCTGGGGGCAATGAGTAAATGAATGACAGATGAAATGAAATGATATGGGAGAGTGTTGCTGGAATGAAATTGTAACAGGGAAATCCGGACCCGGAGAAAAACCTGTCTGCCTCCGCTTTGTTCAGCACAAATCTCACATGGAGTGACCAGGATTTGAACCACGGATCCAGCGGTGAGAGGCCGGCGTGCTGCCGCCTAAGCCACGGAGGCTCACCTCTCTAATCGATACTAAGTACGAATAAGTTTAGCCAAAACATGCGAGCTGTTCGCCTATCCGCCTCGGGTAGCAATACTCAAGAACTGCTTACGACATTGGGTCAGTTTTATGCCAAGTTTTTCAGTCACCCGTGGACCGTAGAGAACTGTTATTGAATGTCACCGATATTCAGGCTTGGCGAAAGCTGCTGCGAGCCTATCACAGTGAAATGCATTCTGCTAGAGTGTAGGGGTTGTTTTTTCCGCCGAAGATCCTGTACGTAATAATCACCAGAGTTGGCGACTTGTTGCTAACGTTGGCAACACAGCTGCCAAAGCTTCGGTTAGTTGCATAGGCCTAGAAATTATATATTTTCTCGGTACGAGTCATATCGACATTGTTTTATTGGACCGTATATTTCGTTCACGCGAAGTAAAATTCTGTTCTGCGTTATTGACTAAATAACTGTTGTTATACGCGAAACTTAAGTCAATTACACTACAGCGAGACTGAAACACTTGCACACTTGCTTCGATTCTACAGCAAGTCCCCAGATCGGAAGTTCAAATCACGCCCTGATAGCGGCTTTTGTGAATGTGGTTCTCTCCCTGACTTTTCCACACTCCGGGATAGTACTACACAAGCACAGGTTTTCAGATAATTTCAACACATACCCAAGTACACGGGGCTGACGACGAACGTTGTCTCAAGCATCTAATAGTAGTAAGCTACAACAAATAGATGAGTAGATACAATTAGCGTAGGGGTGGACACACAGAAGAGAGTGATTTACGTTCTGTGTGTCCCATACTTGAGTGAATGTTACCTTATTCCTGCCGACATATTAAATATCCAGCTTTTTTTTTTCACTTGAATTAAAGATCCCTGTTATCATACACTAGTATATGTGAACTGATATCGTTTATAATATACGTCTATTGTGTCTGTCATGACCTAGGCGTGTGTGAAATACGTAGTGATCCATTCTTTCAAACTCTCGTCAGGTCCCTGTTGATTAAAAGCTAACTTGATACCAGGTAACCTTTGTTGTTAATACAAATTCGATGAATTTATAATATTTTGCACGTCGCGACGCGTCGTCTTAACGCAATAGAATATTATTGTGCTTTACGCCGTAGATCAAGATTTATTTGAAATAATGAGATGACTGTTCTTTAATAGCCTGTAGCATATAGCCACTGGATGAAAATAAGATGACGACACTGCTAATGATAATGGTATCCTATCTTAAATTTTCCGTTGATAGCGAATTTTTGTTTTACTCCCGCAGTGGAGTAAATGGTTACGCCCACAAAATACAAATCTAAAACCTTATCTTTCTTATTTACTGTAAGTTTCCGCTATTCTCTCCTGTCCTCTTAATCAAATACATTGATACGCAATATGGAAAATAATGCGCGTGAAGCTTGTTTCCTAAATCGATTGAGACAAAGTTCAAGGCCGCCGTACAGATGTCAGCGCAGGGGATGCGATATTGAACGCAACCCACGCACCGCAAGTACCACATTAAGCAGGATTGCGTGTCCGAAATGCTGTGAAACTGCCGCTGGGTTTAAAAGGTGATCTTCAATGGGCTTTCAATGCCTTAGATCTATCCATGGAGCGAATGGTCAGAAGCAAGATTGTACATACTACGTGAAGATTTGTTTAAATACCGTAATCCGCTTAATCACTTAAAGCCAAGGTAAATAGCCGAGCTTTTAAAGCATCCCTGCTAGTTGGTCACCTGAGTGCTGCAACAGGTTTAGTACAGATCTAAGCCGAGGATGGGGGATTTGAACCCAGCTTTAAAGGTTGAACAAAGTTCCAAGTATCACTACATTTACTGTCGATTGAAATGATACTTCCTGTGTCTTTTGCTCTATAGTAGCAGTGCAGTGTTTTTGAGGTAAAAGAATTCGCATCACAGGTATATGCTGCGACTAAATTATTACCTAGCCTGTGCTACTTCCTTGTGGTCGACCTAACGGTGCTATGAGATGTAGTGTATTTTCTGAGGTGTACTTACAGTTTCAAGATCAAGATTATTTTTAATTAACCAAATTGCTTTTGGTACTTTTGAACTATCCAGTCATGATTAAGGGAGGTGGCAAAACCCCAGAACTAAAGAGAGAATTTTGCGAACCCAGTTTCGTTTCAACTTGATGGGATTATTGTTAGGGTTTTTGTAATGTGGGCTCAAACTAGTTCAAAATAACTCATTTGTATAATTTTATATTTGGGTAAAAGTTTGCTTAAATAATTCAATATATTTTAGAATTAATATTTTTGCTTTAGAATTCCGTTCATATTTTAATTCCGAATGCTTAATATTCTTGTTACAGTTCAATGAATGTGCTATTTCTCTTCACGAAGTAATTTCTGGGGAAATAAATCAAACGCGATGGAAAATGAAATTTTCAGAGACTTTGGTTGGTTGGTTGGTTGGTTGGTTGGTTGATGGTTGGTTCTTAAGTTTAGGGGCTGCGACAACGCGGTCATGTAGCCCCGTGTACTTTGGGTGTGTGTAGAATCTGGCTGATAACCGGTGTTAATTGTGATGACTGTATTAGTGTGTGTTATCTGTTTTTTTTTTAAATTTAAGTACAGACTGCAACTTAGAATTTTCAAATAGTTCCTACTTTTGCCGCCAAGCGCCACCGTCAACGACTACTAGGCCAAGTTCATAACTTAGCTACTAGACGCCACCGCAGTCGGCTCTTGGCAACGAACGTAGAAACATAAGAGCGTTCTTTACATTCTTAACCTATCCAATTTAGCTTCACACAGGTGTAATTAGTGGAAGGTTCTTTAACATGCCATAAATCTGACATGGGACCGCCGGCTTTACTTCCCCTCCGAAGGAAGGCATACTGAGGGATTTTTAACGCTCTTAAAAAATCCGACGGTTTCGGCCGGGTTTGAACCCGCTATCTTGGGCATAGAAGCTCAGCATGCTACCGACTACGCCACCGAAGCTGCTTTCAGAGACTTTAATTGATATTAAGGACTGAAATTTTGTTAATTAGTTTTAATGCTTGGGACATCTTGGTTATCAATATCCATTACTTCGGTGTGTATTGAACTTCTCTGATAACCTGTGTTAGTGCGTGTAACTGTATAGTGGGGGCGTGGTGGCGCTGCGGTCAAGCTGTTGGCCTCTCACCAAGGTGGACCGGGTTCGATTCCCGGTCAATGCATTTGAGATTTTCGAAGTGAAATGCCATATCCTGTGGTTCGGGTTCCACATAAAAAGGAGGTCCCGTGGTTCATGACCGCATGATTAACGGTCACGTAAAACTAAAAGCTTCCATCCTTTTTTTTCAACTGTCTAGTGACAGGAATAATGTCGGTATTTTGTAGTCCCTGAAACTTGAAATAACGTACTATTCCGGCATTTGGCTGGGGTTATGTAGAAAACTCGGCGGAAGGCCACACTCAAGATAGCCGTTGTCAGTGCCAGGATTCGAACCTAATATCTCCAGACTTGTTGCAGCCCTCCATCGCGGTCGTGCTGCGTGATATAACGCGGATGGCTTCGCCGCGGGGTAGGACTGATATTGTTGAAATACTCGTATACTGTATTTTTTCATACTCCTTAATACGTGTGGCCCTTTTGAGTAAGTATGTGTATGCTTGTGTGTCCCGGTTTTTCTAAACTTCTGAAAAAGTCTGACTGAGTTGGTCCTTATATCAAGTCGAAGGGTAGGCCTAGCTCCGCAATCAATTACACGCACTACCACTCACACCTCCATACCACGGATTCAAATACCGTAAACACACACATTACACGGGGCTGATGACCCAAAGGTGTCCAACCTACGTAATTGAAGCAACTTAGCGGTTGTGAAATGTGTACATACTAGAGTGAAATGTAGGGTTTAAAACGCGAAGAGCACCGCAGTTGCGGCGGTGTCCCGATCTTCCCCTCGGACCTTGAAAATCCGGGAGAGGGCCACGTGGAGGTGTCGCGCCTGCTGCGGCTAGAGAACTGTAAATAGTATAGTTTTTAATGATATGTAGACTACTACAAGCTCGAGCACCGGTATGTCACCACTCGTTTGTTTACAATCCAGACGGCACTTAAAAATAATAATGATGAAACGATACGCGAGTTGCGTGTGGTATTCGAACGTTTTGTTCCGGGTTTATTTGCATGTGCAGCATGTTTCATTCACCTAGTCTGGGGATAACCTACTCAGCAATGTCAGCATTCAATGCTAACAAATGCTTTTATTTTTTGTGTTCGTATTAGACTGTTTATGTTGACTTTGCCTTTTCAATCAGCTGGGTGGATGTGCTCAGACTTTTTATCACACACACAGACTAGCTCTCTGGCGTAGTAGTACAGTAGTAAGGTTCTCGTTTGCTATTCCCAATGCTGAGAAGATTGAACCTCGACGCAGTCGGTTGACATTTGAAGGTGCTCAATTGCGAGATATCCGTGTACGTATAATTTATTGGCACTGTATATATTCCCCTCGGGATAAAATTCTGGCACACAGTCAGTAGTTCAAGGGACCTGAAACCAGAACATTAATAGCTTTTTTTTGTACAACCTAATGCGCGTATGACTGCCCAATAAACTAAGAGCCGTCATGGAGACAACGGAGATGTGGAAATCTTCCATCCGAAGGAAGGTGTGGTCAACTACATATCGGCCATGAGATTGCCCTACCTGCTAAAGAGAGAAGCACCCCCCATGTGTGTACTTGCGGCGCCCACCTTACCGTGACACCCACCTGGCCGATCTGCGAAGGACACTTTAAACTGCCTACCACCCTCTCCCTTATTCTACGTGATGACGGGCCGTCAGCTGACCTCGTAATCCGGTTCGTGAGGGAGAGTGGTCACTTTTTAAAGTTTTAATGTAATTTAAGACTGTTAGTTTAGTTTAGTTTGGTTGGTTTCTTAGTTTAGGGGCTGCGACAATGCGGTCATGTAGCTCCGTGTACTTTGGGTGTGTGTAGAATCTGTCTGAAAACCGGTGTTAATTGTGATGACTGTTTGTGTTTTTGTTATGTGTTTTTAAATCAAGTAAGGTCTGCAGACGATAATTTCAAGTAATTCCTAATTTTGCTTCCAAATTCTACCGTCAACGACACCTAGCTGTGAACTTGGCTACTAGATGCCATCGCAACCTGCACCTGGCGACGGACGTTGGAACTTAAGAGCATTAAACAAATCTAACCTACAAATCTTGCTTTACACAATTGGAGTTTGTGGAAGGTTGTTTTACATGCCATAAATCTATGACATGGGCTTTACTTCCACTCCCAGGGAAGGCATACTGAGGTTTTTTTAACGCTCTTAAAAATCCGACGACTTTGGCTGGATTTGAACCCGCGATCTTGGGCATAGAAGCTCAGCATGCTACCAACTACGCCACCGAAGCCGCCTTAGTTTAGATTTAGTCTTTTATGTTTTTATTGTGGTCATATCTATTCTTATTGTTCAAGTATGCCTTATTTGTTTTATTGTTCTTTTAATCCTCGATTTAACTCCTTTTATCCAAATAAGGCATAATTGTTGGGGCTCATTGTTGTAGACAAACCATTTTCGTTTTCATCTCTGGCAGTGGGCTGTTTCTGTCTTAATTTATTTTCATAACATTTCATTAGGGGCCGATAACCTAGATATGATGATGATGATAATTGTTGTTTTAAGGGGCCTAACATCGAGGTTATCGGCCCCTAATAACCTAGATATTAGGCCCCTTAAAACAAGAATTACCATCATAATGGGCATATGCACACAATGCGGGCATGTGGTTCATGACTAGACTCTTGTCTAATTTGAGTAACGTCGTAAAATATTTGGGTAAAGAAAGAAAGTTACCGTAACTTGTGTGGCTTCACAGGTATGGTGAAAGTCTTGACTCGCATGTCAACAGTTCTGTACTGGCAGGCTAACTCAGACCAGATTTTTTTTGGCAGAGCTAGAAATCGAGCCCGGTCGTTTGGGATGGTAGTTAACTACGCTAACCATTCCCCACCAGCCGTTCAGTTCGCATTAAATATAAGAAATTATTGTGTATGGAGATTACATCTTTTCTGAATAACAGTAGTTGTTAATTGTTGGCATTATTGCTTTGTTCATTCTTCGATAAATATAGAACATTGTGCTGCATTAAATTCAACGAAAACAAAGTTGTTGACATTTTCACAACATAAAATTCGTAAAAATAGTACAACGTACTGTAAGTTTACGATTGGTAAGGTATAGACTTGTTCTGCGGTTTTTGAAAAAAAAAACAAGTGTGAAGGGAAAATAAAGAGACCTAAGAAAAAAGGAGACCTGTGGTATTTCGCCTTAGACTCGAGCATCTAAATTGCCCCCAGTGAGAGCTAGATATACCTGGCAGGTGTAGGCTTCTAACAAGACGGGATAACACGTGCGTTGCCACTGAATTTTCGCGTGTCTTCCATTGATCAATAAATATACCCTTAATTTCTGACTCTTCTACAAAAATCCCGGGTACAGAGAAATTTATGAAAAGTCACAAGTAAATATGACTGAAATAGTCCCCATAGTCTTGTGTACAATGCAGGAAATAATGTAGTTCAATCACGGAACCCCTGTTTGAACAATTACTGAACTGGATTGAACACACAATTTGTCGCTAACTTTGCAACGCTTGTCGTGGATGTTTTTTTTTTCTTCCCAAGTGGATCTTTTTAATTTTGTATTAATTTATACAGTTGTATTGCCAAAGATATCTCCCATCAAGTTCAGTGTTGAAATCCGATGTGATAATATCCTCCTGATGTAGCGGCTAGCATTCTTGGCTGCCGTCCGGGAGGTCCGGGCTTTGTTTCCTAATTCTGCCAAGAAGTTCAATTCTGGTCTGAGGGCTGGAACTAGGTACACTCAACTCAATGAGGCAAAACTGAAAAGACGTGGATTCAATCCCTATCTCAGCCATCATTGAAGTGGTTTTCCGTGGTTTCCCATTTCTACTCCAAGCAAATGCCGGGATGGTTTCTAACTTAGGCCATGGCTACTTCCTTCCCAATCCTCAACTGAATTATACACACACTACCGCATACACCAAAATTACACAGTTTATCAGACAATCTTGTAAGCCTCCGTGGCTTAGGCGGCAGCACGCCAGCCTCTCACCGCTGGATCCGTGGTTCAAATCCCGGTCAGTCCATGTGAGATTTGTGCTGGACAAAGCGGAGGCAGACAGGTTTTTCTCCGGGTACTCCGGTTTTCCCTGTCACAATTTCATTCCAGCAACACTCTCCTCTATCATTTCATTTCATCTGTCATTCATTTACTCATTGCCCCAGAGTAGTGCGTCAGGCCTCGGCAGCCGGCACAGTTCATGTCCTCGCCGCTAGATGGGGGCTTCATTCATTCCATTCCTGACCCGGTCGGAGACTGGAAGCAGGCTGTGGATTTTCTTTCGTCAGACAATCTTGTACACACACCCAAGTACACGGGGCTGAATGATGCGATGTCTTTAATTCCCTCAAATGAAACAACGCTAGCCGACGTAGTTCCCAAGGAATGTATTTATTTACCGTGTTATGCCCAATTGAGACATTTTTTTCAATTGTATTATCATTTGATATTTGTATGTCTACCCCTTATTATTCCCGTTTTTCAACGGGTTTTGGGATGAGATGCGAAGAAATCCTATTTGGCGGATGTTTTTTACGGCCGGATGCCTTTCCTGACGCCAACCCCAGGAGAGGAGTTAATGAGAGATGAATGAAACTGGGGAAGGAAGCGGCCTGGCCTGTCAGAAGGTACCGTCCCAGCATTTGCCTGGAGTTGAAAATGGGGAAACCACGGCAAACCATTTCAAGGACGGCTGACGTTGGGGCTCGAACCCACGTCTACAGAGTCCACAGAGAGCTTGGCACCATGGCCTAGCGCTGCGCTTTAGCGAGCGTAGCTACCGCTGTCGATTGCAAGAATGCGTTGGATGGACTCGGTGTAGTATAGCATTAGAAAACGGAACCTGGATTGGAACACCGTGTCGGAAGAGGAATGATGAAACGACAGAACAAAGTGGAGAGGAACCATATTTGCCCCTCCACCCAGTGTCAGCTTAAAAGGGAAAATGAAGATGACGATGAATAATTATTAAATTCTATAAATTCTCCGCTGCATTCATAGTTTCATCGGGTTTCATCGCTGTTTGCATGCAGGAATTGTTGACCCAGTTCTCTCTTGACAGAGCATACGTAAGTCTCTATTTACGTGCCCATGTAGCCTGTCATGTATCCAAATATTAGTTCAATTTAAACATTCTACATTTCTTGTGAATATGCTTGTAGATTGTGATCTGTGTTCCGTATAATGGACTCGTCCTACTGTATTATTTTAGAAACCTAGTCATGACCCTAAAATTACAGTCTGGTTTCTGCCAATATGGAGCACAAGACGGAGAATATTATTTTTCAGTTGGTGACAGAAGTAAAGCAAGTTTGTTTTACATGGTTCTTAACATTGCGTTCATTAGCTGCAGGACCTCTTTCTTGTGTGCTATCCGAGCCACTGGACGTGACTTCGACACTTGGAAACTGGACAAAGGATACTGAGACTCTAGTCCGGAGTGACCACGATTTGATCGCCCGCACTAAATCTTCTGATGTAGTGGCAAACATCTTGGCCGTCACCTAGGGTTCGATTCCCACCTCAGCCATCTTACGTGGTTTCCCATTTCTACTCCAGGCAAATGCCGGGATGGTCCTTTATTTGAGGCTACGGGCTCCTCCTTACCAATCATCTGAATTACAAATACCTACAGTACTTCAGACACCACACACACGTTATCAGACTATTTATTTATTTACCGTATTCTTGGTTCGTTAGCCGGCCCCGTGGTGTTGGGGTAGCGCGCCTGCCTCTCACCCGGAGGCCCCGGGTTCGATCCCCGGCTCCGTCAGGGATTTTAAAACTGACGTGAGGGTTGGAACGGGGTGCACTCAGCCTCGTGAGGACAATTGAGTAGCTGTCTGACAGTGAGACAGCGCCCCGATCACGAATACCAAGATTAACGGCCGAGGGGACCTGACGCGCTGATCACGCGTCACCCCAATATCTGCAGGCCAAATGGCTGGGCAGCGGTCGCTTGGTCGGCCTTAGCCCGTCATGGGCTGGATAGTGCCAGGGGTTGACTTGACTTGATTCTTGGTTCGTTGAGGCTCCTTGGACCACGTGGTTCTTAACTCTGGTGAGCTTTCTACTTAGCTCAATATTGCTTCATCTTTGCACTATGGGTTGCTTTCCTTTTGAGTCCACTTCACTCCTACTCCAGGTCGCAGTGTTTTAGTTGTAAATGGCTGGAGAGTGTCGGATTCTGTATTCACCTCCCTCTTTAATGGGACTCATGATTTTTATCAGGATCTTTCGTTCTTTCAATTCCAATTCCTGAGTTGTCCCTTTTTGACATTTTCAATCAATGAGGCATACAGTACCTATAGAAAAGCCATCATTACTTCCCACTTGACGTTTCAGTGCTAGGCTAGAGTTTCTTTCGCTAAATCGCGACATCGCGAACGAAACTCAATTTAATTATATCAATAACTCAATTATATCGATTTGAATGGCTGCTTGTGATTATCTAGTGAGTGATTTTCCTTCTGACCGCTAGATAACTCTAGGGTAACTCTGAAACTTCAAGTCGGAAGTAATGATGGCTTTACTATATACTCTGTGAGCTGCCCGACTGGGATTGACAGTTCTCGTCTCGCCATGTGGTCTGAGAACGAGGTGGCCAAACTGTACAAGCCAGAGATACAGCGCTCCAGGCACTGAAGCACGTGGGCTGTAATATTGCAACGCAGAGTATTATGACATCAACTATGCGAACATGGATTGGTCCAGAAGCAGAGGGGGGATGACTGACGTGCAATTTCCGGTCAAATGTCAATCCCATTCATGGAGCTCACAGAGCATAAGGTCTTACTATTTATGTATTCATTCATGCCCATCCAGAAATTAAGTTTTCCTATTAAAAAGAAAATATAGTTACACGAAAAACTTGATTGGCACCCGATACAGCAATGTTTTGAGCTATTTTTCGACATAATCACCACCAGAATTAAGACATGTCATATCGTGGGATAAACTTTTGTACGTCGGTGTCGTAGGAGACGGCCACTTCTTCGCCAGTGTGAAAATGGTCACCGAAGGACAGGAATTTCTTGAGCTGCAAGGAAATATGGAAATCGTTGGGAGCAAGATCAGGTCTGTACAATGGATGATCAAACAGCTCCCAGCCGAACAGTTGCTGTGCGCCGAGCGGTATGTGGTCGAGCATTGTCATGGATCAGCTCAATACCTGCTCTGAGCATTCGAAGATCGGTGCTTTGTTTAGCCCATTAAGAAACTTGATCACAGACCGAACCTCGCTGACGGCGGGAGACAAAATAAGAGCCGCCATTTCGACCCACTGCTGCTGGGACTTGTTGGGCCGGTATGATTGCTACGTCATAGATCTATCGCGCATGCTCATATTTCCCGGCTAAATAAGTTTCCTTTAAAAGAAAAGAAAATGGTAACACATTTCGGGATAGTCCTCGTGTACATATTACATAATTATACAGTATACGCCAGTGTTTGGCCGGTGAACCCCGGTTGCGCAGTCGTACAGCGGACTGTCAGCGACCCTCTGGCATGTGCAAACGAAACGTGAGTTGGTTTCCGCGCAACTGACAACTCACTTATCAGTTGCTTATGCCTGAGTGCTCGCCGAGTGCAAGGTTTGCGCCGAGTGTCCTTTGTACGACTGCGCAACTGGGGCTGACCGGCTAAAAAACTGTGGGGTAAACTGTATACAGTATATACACACCCAAGTATACGGGTCTAAATGACCACGATGTCCCAAGTCCCTCAAATGAAACGACGACGTTTAGATTTCCGGCTATGCTAATAATTTGTGTTCTGGGCTGGTGACTAGAATGTAATCAACCTCATTAGGACAACTGATAAGAAATGGGTTAGACTCCTACCTAAGCCATCCGCGAGGATTTTGTTAATTTTCCACTTCATACGCGTGGTAATGTCTTCCTTAAGGCTACGGACGCCTCCTTCCCAATAACATATTCATTTATAAGTACACGCGCTAATACTCATTATATACCCTATCTATAGGCAAAGGCAGTGCACATGCGAGTATTTCCCACTGCGCAGAGTGCTCGACGTCCTGCGCAAAAGAAGGAAGATGTCTAGACCTGAAATATATGAAGATAACGAAAGTCTCATGCAAGGAAGGACGTTTTTTTTTTTTTTTGTAACTTGGCAAACAACATTAAAGCCAGAGGAAGCCGTACTGACTACTCCTTGCGTGATTTTTAACAAATGTCATGGCAAGGATTCGTGGAGGAATCAATGCTACATTCATTACAAGGATTTGTGGAGGAATCAAGGCTACTACTCAAAACCGGAGTTTCTGGTTCACGCCTTCGTGCTTATTTTAATTTTGTCTTCGATCTAGGCCTATAAGGTTTATACTCTTGTAATAGCTGGTCATCAATATTCCACGAATAATGTATTACTCTGTAATTTAGGACGAGGAGAATATTTAATTTACTGTCAAGCGTTATGGAGGAGTAGACTTAATGCGTTATGTAAAAAAGTTTAATTTAGAGAGTTGGGACTTCCTGACTATCAGCCCCGTGCACTTTCGTGTTTGTGTAATTTGTCTGAATCTAATAACATAAATGTTTCGAACAAGTGAAACTTGCATAAGAAGGACACTGTAATTTAAAAAAAAGTACCGGTTTAGATCAACTTTACTTAGTAAGTTAATATTGTGGTATTTTGTATCCAAGTGGATATTATATTAAGCTG
Source organism: Meconema thalassinum (assembly GCA_946902985.2). NCBI lineage: Eukaryota > Metazoa > Arthropoda > Insecta > Orthoptera > Tettigoniidae > Meconema > Meconema thalassinum. Next base: position 172,950,911 of record OX336396.1, read on the forward strand.
ACGAAGGGGTACTTAAGCCCAGAAATATTTACTTATCGAGGTTGTGATAACCCCAGTTAAATACATTTATTGACAGGTATAAAATGTTATACACTACTTTCAATAATGTAAATTTTGTTATATCATAACCTGTGTTACTGTGATGACTGTAACAGTGAGTGAAACTGTTACAGTCATCACAGTAACATCACCCCAGGCACTGGGGTAAGTACCCTGGGACTATCCTTAACTTCGCTGGAGTTGGTTTGAAAAAAAAAAAGTGTGGGGGTGGAATCATTATAAGGATGGTAGTCGTTTGCCCCGCCAGAATGTAAACCTTGTATCTTTGAACAGCATCTTCTTGGGCCAGTCGTGGTGCGTATCTTAGTTCGGCTACGCTGGTTAGGCTATTAAATAGTGATACTCTATTATTCAATTCTTAAAACCATCTTGCATTGCTCTGAGCCTGCTTTGAAGTAAGGTATGTGCAGTTGGTTGGGCGCCGTAACTTAATTACGCATCTTGTTCCGCAAGAAGAAACCTGGGTACTGTATTTATGAGAGTAATTCATTCGGAAGTATTTCCGCTCCTCGTGATTTTCTCAGTTTGGCGAAGTGCAAACGTTCTTGTCTGGCAGACCACGCCACGCGGTGATGAGAAACGCCGGGCGTGGCCACGCCCCCCTTCCCGCCAGCCATTGGTTGGCAGACATCAGCTGTTGCCCGATCCATATAGGTCAATACGAGAGGGTTACGAGTCGGTGCTTTTGCTCTCATGAATGTTATTGATAGGTTTGCGTAAGTCTAGACTACCCATTGCCATCATGCGCAATATTGTAAATCGCAGATCGTATTTTTATGAATGAGACGCTGCGTATGGTCTGGTAAAGCGTAGGTAGTCACAGTTCGGCTGCCAAGTTGGACCAAAACTGTAACAGTGGGCGATTGCTCTTGAAAAGCAGGATTAAAACTCCCACTTCCAAGTTACTGTATTCTCGGCGTAAATAACTTTTTTTCTTCTGTGAGTGAGATTTATGACTGGTGGTACTATTCTTAGCAATAGATGCCACAGGTTGTCAGACTTCCTTCGTCGTGATCTAGCAGAAAAAATGGCCCGAGTACGATTCCCGACTGAGTCGAGAAGGATTTTGCTCCTGGTATGAAGGTTAGAACGAGTTACACTCAACGCCATCAGGACAGCTGAAAAGAGAGATGGGTTCGAATTAATGGCCGGGACCTGTGCGGTGTGGAGACGCTTGCAGGGCTCTCTTCTTGCCTGTTCAGACTTCTCATAGATTTTTATAATGTTTTATTTGATCTCATTCCATAGAGGTTATAATTGCCTATAGCAACAGTCTTCAGTAAAGGGCGTGTGAGCGTGCTATATATATACCGGTATATATGTCGTAGTCAGATAGTGAAATCCGTCATTTCATGAAGATCCTAGGCACTTCATGAAAAGCCGGCATATGATGTAAAAAGAGATAGTTACACCATCTGACGCGTTTCTTCATGAAGTGACGGACCGATTTAGGCAGATGGTGTAAGAAATGATTTTACATTATCAGCCGAGGCACTTCATGAAGATCCGGTGTTTGTTGATTCGGCACTTCATGAAATGACTGACACAATGAAGCCGTACATTAATTCATTTAATTGTTCTATTCCAAGAAATAAATTAATGCTTGTTTATTATGGTTTTCGAAATTAATTTTCACATGAAAACCTAAATCTAATCGTGAAATACCGGATACTCTTTACTCTCTACCTCTTTTTTTTCTAAAGTTTGTATTTTTATTTTTATATATTTTATTTGTACAGAATTATTTTCTAATCTGCAATGCTTACTTTCATAATTTCATTTGTAGTTTTTCTTTTTGTTCTTCATTTGTGTATCCTTTTTCTCTCTTTCCTTCACTGATGCAATTTGTATTTTTAGCCTATTTTCATTTATGAAAAAATAGGCTTATGAGGTCACCTTTTGTTCGTGTGTCTGTGTGTGTGTGTGTGCGCGCGCGTGTGTGTGTGTGTGTGTGTGTGTGTGTGAGGATTTGTGTGTGTGTGTGTCCCCTAATAACTTCTAAACGGCTAGAGCGATTTCAATGAAACTCGGTAAGTTCATAGCACTATTTCGGGCGACCCCGACCGTGCCCTTTAAATTTTGTTACGTCTCACCAATCCAACATGGCGGCTGTGCGAAATATTTCACCAGCATTCAATATCTCCGAAACTACTACCGATATCACCCTGGAATTTTGTACGGTGATAATGGGAACTACTAGAAGTTTACCGATGTGACTTTTTTGAAAACCTGGTAACTACAAAACCAACATGGCGCCCAAGCGAAGTTGCGACGTTTAAATAGACGTTTCTCGCGATTTAACCAACCAAACGCAATTAAACTTGGTACAGTATATGTTTATACACATTGTATTGCACCGACATCTAACTTCGTTCAATTGTCCGCCCACCCCTACATATAAATATGTCAATTCACACCCATTCACACGGGACTGATGATTGAGGTGACCCAAGACCTCCAAATGAATTAACAACAAAACTGGAACGATAACTTACAGGTAAGATACACACAATGAAGACAAATGCAGAATCATTCTTTCAAATATTTCTGTCTATAATAAATAGGCTGAAATTCGAGATTTTCTCGAAGGTGAACCCTCCACTAAATCAACCAAATGTAAAGCTTTTGTGTATTCAGCCCTGTGTACTTGGGAGTGTGTAGAATCTGTCTGATAATCAGTATTATAATGGTATTTGTAGAATTGTGTGTATTTGTAGTTCAGGTTAAGATTGAGAAGAAGGCGGCCGTGGTTAAGTTAGGAACCAACCCGGCATTTGCCTAGAGGAGAAGGGGGAAACCAAGGGAAACCAATTCCAGGATGGCTAAGGTAGGAATGGAACTCTTATCAGATTTTCCTCCCGAGGTCGACCATAATTATGTTCCTATCCGTGGTAACCATAGTTGATTTCATAAGTCTACTTAACGAGTAGGCCAATATGCTGGTTCGAATCCCGTCGCTGACTGTGGCGTTTTCCCCCAGGTCTTTTCACACACCCTCTCAGCAAATGCCGGGATGGTACTTCATTTCAAGTCTCGAGACACCTTCCCAAATTCTTTACCCACACACTACTTCTATCATCACGCAAACACAGGTTATCAGAAAACAACCACCCAAATACACTGGGCTGATGATCAAGATGTCCCTAGCCCTTAAAATAAATATACAAGAAAACAACTATAAAACAAGGCAACAACTGAACTAGATTAAAATGTTGGCAAAAAAAAGTCCTTCAGTGGGGTTTGAACTCACCACGTAGTGATCCGGAAGCCAACACCATACCCCGAGACCACAAGTTCACTCATATAGTTGGCTGCTAAGAGCTGTACAAGATTTGTGTATTACGCGCCCGTAACTGAGTTTGTTCTTCTTGTTTTAAAGGGTGGAACAGCGAAATAGTCATATTATACTATCGGTTATCTATCTCTCATGTTTTAAAAACAAAATGGATCTGAACGACGTTCTTCTTCCGTGCACAGTACGGCAGCATAATATTCCTTCTAGGCGCAAGGCCAAGCAAGATGCTGGGGAGGGAATTAGGGGATAAATGAAGTCCAGGCCATTAGACATTTGTACCATATGGCACAGTGTTCACTTTCTGAGGAAATAACAGCCCTTTAGTGTCCGCATTTTTATCTGATTTATTCTTGGAAGTCTCACTTCCCTCACACGTGATCACCGCTGCCGCTACGGTACTTCATGAAGTGACGGGCTGGATTTCCCGTCAGATGATGTACAAAATGAATTACACTATGTGACGGCGATATTTAGTCATTTCATGAAACCACGCGTCAGATAGTGCAACTGTACCTTTTTACATCATATGCCGGCTCTTCATGAAGTGCCTAGGATTTTCATGAAATGACGGATTTCACTATCTGACTACGACATAATTATATATATATAATATAAAGAAGGGGGCAAATAACCTTAAACCAATAATCATCGTGTTAAAAATGAATGAAATATATATCACAGAATAGTTTTTGACAAAAGGATGTAGACTAATAATAATGTTAAAATTCTAAGTCCTTACAACTAGCCTACTGCGGCTATCCGAGTACGGCGCGGCGTAGTCGTGCGCCTAAAATCGCTCACCACGACCGCGATGAGGAGCTGCAGCAAGTTTGAAGGTTCAAATCCCTGCGCTAGGGAGATTTTTCCCGACTATCTATAGGAAAATGTCGGGATAGAACCTTACATCAAGTCACGCGGCACCTACCCTATCTCAGATCCTAATAATTACGCTACAGTCACCACAAAACCACATGTTTGCAGATATATCGAATTCGCACCCAACATCTTTTATCGACGCCCACAAAAGTATGTGGAGGATACTTGCTTTAGAGGGCCAAACTCCTATGTTGTCGAGGTCGTACATATTCAAAAGGGGAGCTACGGAATGCTATAGGAGATTGTTCAGATGTGAATATGCAAAAACTGGCGCATAATAAAAGTCTAACTGTTAATTTAATTGAGTGTAAATATAACTCCCAGAAAAATGTTTTCAAGGATGTAGGGGATGTATTCAGAAAACAGACGTTGACTATTTTAACGAGTCAACTCTTACAGAAACAAAATTGTAGTGGTGAAAAATAAATGGCTTATGTGTTTGAAAAATAGTTATATATACGTGCCTGTAGTGTTCCATTAGTCGTGCAGTTTAATTGACTTGACCCAATTTTTCACCGGGGACCTCTTATACTTTCGCGGGAAATCCTTACTTGTTATTTCAAAATAGCAGTAACAATATAACACTGTAGGGCTTACAAAAGGTTGTATTTCTGTACTTGTTTGTTTATTAGGACACAGAGCCATTTGGAATGGATTCTCTGATTCTAATCAGTTAAAAGGACTTAAGAATTATTGTACTTTGTTTTTAGTCACCCTCATTTTTTTAAACAAGGGAGCATGATTTATTACCACGTCTGACTTCTTAGCCCAACTTGCTATAATGTGTACCAGAACCGGGAGTCTGAGGTGAGTAGTTTGATTCTAGATCATGGGGAACCTTCTGTGGCTATTCTGAATGTATCACCTCGGGGTTTTCCGCAACTCGCCCTCAAAGAAAATTCTGGAATAGCACCTATCTCAATTCAAAGTCCAAAACACTGTTATAAACATGCCATACAAAGAAACTGTAGCAGTAACAAGCAATACATAGCATAAGTTGCGATTCTTAGTTTTAATTAAGGAAGATAAGTGGTTGACTTTTACATACATTAGTTAATTTTACGTTTTTTATTTTTTTTTATCGACCCCGTGTGCTTCACTGTGTGGTGAATTTGGCTGGTAATCTGTGTTTCGGTAGTGACGGTAGTGTGTGTAACCGCAATTATTAGGGTCAATTAATGGAGTAGGTGCCTCGTAACCTAAAATATGCCCCCCCCCCCTTTTTTTTTTTTTTTAGGTAGTGTTGTAAACCCTTGATTTAAAGCGCTCGACTAAACTGTGGGGTTTACAGATATTGATAGAGATTTGTTACCTTCGTTTAGAAATATGTTCTTTGTAGAATATACTATGTAACATAACTAAATGGTGGTACAGACTTCGAAGGAATTAATGAACAACACAGGGAACTCGTGGAAGAAAGATTATAACAAGAAATGGAGTTGGACTGGAGAAAGTAATACTCAAATATCTCTTGTTAGAAAAGGTTCTTTATCCCTGATAAAGGGTATGATATCGCATAATAACAAACTGCATTGATATATATGCAGCACTAAATTTTCTAGCAATTTTAAAGGATGAAAATTATTCTTTAAGGGCTAAATAACGATACACAGGAGGGCAACGGGAAGCTGGAGAACGATGCTCTTCGTCACGATTTGCTGGATGGTAAAGCGTTAAATGTGGTATGACGAAGAGCTCGTTAGTTCCACAACCACGCCCCTTGTAGTTTCTCGACCCTTTCATTCACAGAATTCAGTAAGCGATGTGGAGCCTGAGATTTGTTTTGTTGCACAATTCAGAAGAACTATAACGAAATCGAACCTAATTTACTTCAGCAAGTTTATGAAATTGCTGCTAAGCAAGGCAGCCTGGATTCAGTCTCCGTTATAATGTGTGTTTTTATTTTTATTTCTATAATGGAGAATTTCTTTGTAACTACAGTAAGTGCGTACAAGACTGTGGAGACCTTAGTGATGCCTAGACTTTCCGTGATAAAACGAAATGTCTTGGGCGTATAAGTGATGGTGGTATTTTTATGTTGTTTAAAAAGTATCTAAATAAGATCAGTCTTTGTGAAAATGGGTAACAGGGGGGTAAATGTACGCTGCAATTGCGTGATACTCATTTTCGAACAAATATTTGTGTAAGGGATTTATCACTGAAGAACCTAGTGTTGTCAGAATGTGGTGTAACTACAGTAGCCCTATTTTATCGAAAACATCTGGTCGGCCAGTGTTTACCTTCAGGGCATTGACTTCGAATCAAAATTCGCGATTATCTGCTTGATTTGTGATGGTGGTTATTTTTCAAGGGATGGATCATCGAGGTTATCTATCCTTAAAACAGTCAGTTTGAGACATGAACTTCTCTGACATCGAAGTATCTATAATTTCGATGGCATCCAGTTGCCACCCCTCAACTAAGATTTGAGCCTATAGTCGTGGTGAGTCTGCGGCAATGTGAGTGGCTAAATGCGCCGGCCCTGAATGCAGGACTTAAGAGTTCGATTCCTGACTGCGGTTTCATTAAGTCTTATTCAGCACTTATTATGTAATTTGGTTTATTGTCTTAATACTGTCCGTGAATACTCATTTTTTTTGGTAGTGGTTGTCATGTTTTTTGTCGTGCTATTTATCATTCCTGCTATATTTTACTTTTCAGACAGTTTCCACGTAGAAACTAAAATACCTTGAATGAAGCGGAATTGAGAACATTGCAAATGAGAAAGAAGACCAGTTTCTAGATCTCGCAATTATAAACCTCAAAACCCACCAGCGTGGCGTCAAATGCCCCAACATCCGAGCTATTAAGTTCTTTTCGGTACCAGATACCAACCAGCCTAGAACTACATGGCCGCTTGGAATCAGACTCGTAACAGGAAATAGGTGTGGCTGCAGGTCCTATATGATCCGGACACCTAGAGAGATGCCTCCATGGCATGTCTGGAAATTCAAATAGATCTACACCGTGGTCCTAAGGTTCGTAGGCAGTTGAACAGCATTGTTCACAAATTTCCGGACGCTGGAATTCTATAGATGGATGGATGGAAGGTGGACAAAAAGGTGGGTTGTGCATACGACATAGACGATGCATAGACGATCTCGTTGCCATAAACCTGTAGTGTCTTCACTGCAGAGCTCGTTGCCATCTTTGAAGCAGATACACGTCTCCACTTTTTTGTGTATGCCTAATCTTTGAGATCATCGAAGTCAATCACTTCATGTTTACCGCAATGCCCGTTAGTGCAGTGGATTCACGACCTTCTATCCGGGTTATGTGAAGCTGACACAAGATCACCTTAGTGTGACTTTCATGCCATTTGGGAATTGGGAGAAATGAGTTAGCGAATCCGAAGGAAAAGGGGGCGACATCACTAACTCTTCGACTAACTAGAGATATTCGTTCTGTTACGCCGCCAAGTACTGGCATTCTGGTAACTCCATGCCTAGTTGAAGCAATACTCTGAAAACTAAAATTATTAGGGGAAGTATTCATGTGTGACCGAGCTACTTTCGGTCACGAGGAAAATCAATCATTTTAAGCAGATTAAGGATAGGTAATGCAAGATCCACTCACTCGTTCCTGATGGGATGGGAAGACCACCTACCTGCATGATGGGATGAGATAACTACCTACTTTGTACCTATGGAGCTTTCCGTGGCCCACATTTCGAGTGTGTGTGTGTGGATTTGGCTGGCCTACGAAGAAGCCTTGGTCTGCACGATACGCCCAATCTCATAATATCCGTTAACGCGATGGCTGCTGATCGCATCATCCGTTTTATGAGAGAAACTGTGACCATTTTGCATCAATTTCAGGCAGTGAATAGTCCTACTTGTCCAGGAGCTGTAGATACAGTAAAACAGCTTTTCAGATATACAAGAGTAGAGTAGTGTAGTGTGTATTATAGTAGGAAAGGAGCGCTTTATTTCATTTCGAGTATTTGATCCTCACACAATCCCCCAATTAGATGAGACCAGTAACAATGGTCTTAAGGAATGCTACTAAATCTCGGTCAACATCAAATTGTATTTCTCAAACATTCACGATTGAATTCGTAGTCGAACATTCTGTTCTAGCTAGGAGAGTCGTTATAATAATACGGATATCCTAATATATTTAAAATAGACCTTATGGTAACCGAAATAAGTTTTCAAAACCTCCGCCCGGCCGGGTGTAAATCACAGTACAAAGAACAAACTACTGCATAAGACACATTCGATTATCCCCCTTGTGTCCACAATGCCACCGTGATGCGGAAGTATCTACTATAATATTTTTAACTTTCATTGTTAAAAGCCATTTTATATATATAGGAGTATACCATTTATCGATTCTATTTGATTTATTTTGCCAAAGGACTTCTTAATAATTTTTAAAAATATGGTCCTAATGGTTTTTCAAGCTGTAAGTTGTGAAATATTTTTTGTTTGCCTTCATTCAATCATCATCCCAAATCGGACACATGTTATCATCCTATCAACAGCACTATGGCCTTTTGATGTCATTTGTGGTATATTAACCTATCTATAATCTCAAGTCGCAACGTTGAACGGTTCCAGGAATTAGTGTCAATGACTATCAGACTCCAGACTGACAGTATAAAGGTGCTTATAGCAGACTAAAAAAAGTAAAAACAATGACAGATGTCAATACTAGGTCTTTGAGTGAAGCAGTGCAAATCATGTTATTACCCTAGAGCAAAGGGTGAGGTCAGCTTGCTTGATAGCCTAATTGCTTTTCAAGGTCCAAACATCCGTTACCGGACATGAGATAAATTTCCATCTGTCCGCAGGTTGTTCTGAAATCAATGCATACGTTAACTGGTATCAAACTGAGAATTGCTTTGAGGCAATAATGGTCATTCATGAATTAAGTTAGGAGAAGTGGTGAATATATTGCCATGTCATCTAGACTGAAATGAAGTACATAAAGGTGGTAATAAAATACCAGTCGACTCAAGAACCAGATATCCTCTTTCGAGGAAGAGGAAACTGCTCTCCGGATGGGGGGAAACAAACAGCAACACGAACCACTTCAATAGTGGTGAAATGCTTACTTACCCTTCAGGAACTCCAGTGGACCAAACACGTAGTCACAAGGAGAGATGAAGGCTGTGAGAGTAGTTTCATCAGAAGCCAGAGGCCTTCACCGAGGGTATAGGACAGTTCTCAACCATGGTGCTCATTATGATATTTGGTGCTCACGTCATACGAACGCTTGCGAGCACTAGCTCCCCTGAACATTAACATGAGTTCTTGCTTTCGTGCATTCTGTTATATTGAAGAAATTATGTTTATAGTGACTAATAAAATCAATTTTCCAAACTTAAAAAAAAATCTCTTTTCCCCTCCCCCATCTAACATGGGCTGCCTTTCTTCCCTCGTTCAGATTCTATGTTCTCCCTTAGTTACGCGCTCCCTCCTTTCATCAATAGCAAAGAAATTCTGGCTCAACTTTTTTAGAGGTCTAATTTTAGATCCCATAACCACGACAGTTCATTTATTCTCTATTCGTATCTGGCAACATGAATGGGAACGGTTCCAAAACTCTCAGCTGGAGCGAACGACTTCAATTGTCCTCACATCCTAATGCATTAGGAACTTTCTGGTGTATATCGGAAATTTATAACGTGCCAATATGGCCAAACTACTTCTGGGATAATTAATTTTGGTGGACAGTGTTGAGTAATCGTGGGATAATCTTATTTGATTGTATGGTGACTCACGGGTCGGGAATAGTGAACTCGCGTGCGGTGATCAGCCTGAGCACTCATCTACTGTGTAGTATACTACTAAATAATATATAATATATAAACAAGTAGTTCCGTGAAGAACTAAATTGCCTATTTTCATATATCCTACCAGTCTTATATAGGACACGAAAAATTGCACAGCCGACAACTTTAAGTTCTCATAAAATTCCATTAATTTAGACGTCAGTGCCAAGTTTCACAGCGCTTGGATGAAAAGTTGCGAGAAAAATCCATTTACATATTTAATTTTAAATAGCCTCTATCAAAATAACATTTTTCAGTTTGATTACTTCAATAGAATCGTCGATATTGAGAACCGTCTAAATATTTCGGATGGTCGCCATGTTGGATTGTTATATATGTAGGCCATAGAGTTATGCACCATAACATGACGATTATTGCGTATGTTCAGTATTCAAACGTTCACTTCGATTGCATGATTAGGACACAAGAAATAAAAACTTAATTTTAAAATTTCGCACATCTACCATCTTGAGGTTATGTAAACAATTGAACTAAATTAGATGTCAGTGTATTACAATGTGTATAAATATTTGCTGTGCCAAGTTTCACTGTACTCGGATGGTTAAAACGCGAGAAAAATCGATATAAATGTTTCAACTTCGCTTGGCCGCTATGTTCGTTTTGTACTTAACAGGTTTATGAAAGTCACTAAGATGAACTTCTAGCGGCTTCGGTGGTGTAGTAGGTAGCATGCTGAGCTTATATGCCAAAGATCGCGGGGTCAATCCCGGCCGAAGTCGTCGGATTTTTAAGAGCGTTAAAAATCCCTCAGTATGCCTTCCTTCGGAGGGGAAGTAAAGCCGGAGGGCCCTTGTAATAGATCTATGGCATGTTAAAGAACCTTCCACTAACTACACTTGTGTGAAGCTAAAATTTGTAGGTTAGATTTGATAACGCTCTATTAGTTCCAACGTTCGCTGCCAGGTGCTGGTTGCGATGGCATCTAGTATCAAAGTTCGCAACTAGGTGTCGTGGATGGTAGTACAGTAGTTGGTATCGAAAGTAGGAACTACTTGAAAACATCGTCTGCAGTCCTTACCTGAATCACAGATAACACACACTAATACAGCCGTCAAAATTAACACCGGTTATCAGACAAATTCTACACACACCCAAAGTACATGGGGCTACATGTCCGCTTGTCGCTGCCCCTAAACTAAGGAACTAACAAACCGAACTTCTAGTAGTATCCTTTATCACAGTTTATCACCGTAATAAATGTGAGGGTGATATCTGTTACTGTTGCGGAGATACCGAATGCCAGTGAAATATTTCGCGCGGCCGCCATATTGGATTGGTGAAATGTATTAAAATTTGAAAGGAGCAGTCGAAGTCGGACGAGGTAATAGTAGGCCTATCCACTTACTGAGTTTCTTTGAAATCGCTTCTGACGTTCAGGTTTTATCAGGGGACACATACACAAATACATATTACGTGCGCTGGAGTTAGAGGTTGCTTGTGAAATAACCATAAGGCCTACAGAAAAATCCAATAACACCATTTCCCTGGTTCTATTTAACGTCAGGTCATTAATACTAATAATAATAATAATAATAATAATAATAGTAATAGTAGTAGATCTAGTGATACGGCTCCCTCGCATTTAAGTATCCTCAAATGCCAACTACTGCGCTAGGATTATATTCTGCACCCTGGGGAATAGCAGGCGAGAACGTAACGTCAGGTCATGTATGATTGGATACCAGTTTTTATTCAATCAAATGGTATTAAGAGGTCAGGTAAGGTATTGGGGCACGTTCAATGTTTCCAGTTTTTGTGCCAGTCTGACCTTACCACTGCAACCTAGCTGGTCTCCTCTCGAATGAGACAATGGAAATCCGATGTGGTGTTGTCCCATCCAAAATGAACACAAATTTTCCGTCTTATCTGTTCAGTCTTGTGTTGGTAAGTGTAGATTCCTGCAAGTTGCCTCCGAGACCTCCATTTACTGCATCTGATCGGAATGTTTCAGCAATTTCGAAATTAAGAGAGACCTGAACTTTCAACGACAGTCTTTCCAGGGATTTACTTTTACTTATGCTAGAGAACCTGTGCGAGAAATCTCGCTTGTGCATAAACCACCCTCACGGCTTTAGTGTTTAGCGGGCTTCTTGTTTACTTGTTTAAATCACATTTTAAACAAATTGTTGATATTTACGTAGGCCTACGTATGAAATCAGAGTGTAATTCGTCACTGCTGCAGGTAATATATTTTTATGCACTAGTGTCCGGCTTTACTGTTACGCGGGCTCCACGTGACGGGGCTATCTTCTTGTTTGTTTAAACGCACATTTTAAACAAATACGTATATTTCCGTTGAATTTTCAAGAAATGCAAGATCTTTCCCGTACTATTCAGACGATTTGGAAGATTTTGGCACAAGTTGTACCTTCTAAGCCCCTCTGGTTTAAGAGCTTTAGGTTTTTGAAATATGCACCTTGGCGTTTGTGTCTTGGTATGATTATTGTAATGTGTATATACGTATATCATACATATTAAATGGGCTTAAAATTAAAGACAGCATGAACACGTCCGTGGCGGGATTCGAACTGTTAGATGAGCTAGTTCAGTTTCAAGACCAACGCATTACCGCTGACGCACGCCAGCTGGCAAAATGAAAAATGCCCTCACTCCACGATCGGTGTGAAGTGATTGATTTGGTCACTATACACCACGTTTGGAATAAATACAAAGCTTTAGCCAAAAATTCCAAATGTTCAGACAGAAAGCTTACTTTCGTATCTCAAACCTTCAGACCGAACGCGCTAATAATGCTCAATCTGCTGCATATTCTAAGTTGTGAAAGTAGGCACATGTGACAAAACTCTTCATACATGCATGGTTTTTTTTACCTCGAAATTTCCGATATATTAGTTTTTGTTCGTTGCCCATCATACCCCGCAGATATAACGCGAATTAAATGCATACATTGTGTTAATTTTTCTCGAATATATTATGTTTAATGATTACATTTTTCGCGAATATATTATTAGGAAAGTAAAAGTTAAAATACATCACATACAGTTTTCTCGCTTTCCTCGTCAACGGGCGGAGACTCCTACGCTAGGCAGTGGAACGCCCTGACAATAACCTTTGTTCACTACTGACCAATTGCTGACTGTTATTGACCAATAGCATGCTTCCTCTATCTCTCCACATGGACTCCAGAGTACGATCCTGGTGGTCTGTTCGCATATCAGGCAGGTGTCAGGTGTCCAGTGTTGCACAGCTGCACGTAGTTCTGTTCAGTCCCCCTGCTTGCTCTTAGTGGCTACGGTGGAGAGTTGACAACACAATGCCTCGCTCTGGGAAAGCCTTGGCTCCCAGCAGACATGGATTGTAAACATATCCGCCCAGCTAGGTTCCAAAGGCGAGCCGCTCGTTAACGAGGAAAGTAAGAGAACTATACCTTCAGGTGAAAGCAGTGTGCGAAGTGCAATAACTTACGAATGCTATCTAATAACGAGTTCTGGTTTGTTTTAAAAAAAATATTTCAGACATTAGAAATATTTTTTCTCGTTTTTTATCACCATTAATAAAAAAAATACAAGTTTCTCGCTACATACCTTGTGTGTTACCATCCAAAAATTTTCAATTAATAGTTAATACAAATTTAGCTCTCTTGTATGTAAATGTTGTTTATTTTAGGGGTGCGACATTGCGGACATAGCCCCGTGTATTTTTTGGGTGTGTGTAAAAGTGTGTGTGATAACCTGTCTTTGTGATGGCTCTACTAGGCTACTGTGTATTTGTAGTTCAGGCGAGGATTGGGAAGATGACCGTGGCCCCCTTCCCAATCCTCACCCGATTTACAATTGCACACGCTACTACAGACACCAAAATAACGCAGCTTATCAGACAAATTCAACACACACCCAAGTGCACAGGGCTGAATAACCATGATGTCCTAGCCCCTCAAATGAAGCAACACCACCACTCAGCCACCCTTTAGCGTATGTATTTTCTTAAATTTATTATGTCTGTGGTTAAGTTTTCCGCCAGGGGTTCACAACTAGTAGGGCGTGTATTGGCGGCCACGGGACACCAGCTAAGAACGGCATTGATTCTTTCGTCAACTCGTGTTCTCTTCAGACTCCGACGGTATTATGATTGAGGTCTAATAAATTGTCTTAATTGGCCCTTCGCTTTTCTTTCCTGTTTTTTTCAATTTTCGATGAGTCACACCACTTCCCCCTTGCCTACTGTAACAGGATCTATAGGGGACAGGGGCGTGGTGGCGCAGCGGTCAAGCTATTAGCCTCTCACCATTGTGGATCCGGTTCGATTCCCGGTCAATGCATGTGAGATTTTCGAAGTGAAATGCAATGTTCTGTGGTTCGGATTCCGCGTAAAAAGGAGTTCCGTGATTAACGGTCACGGAAAACCTACAAGCTTCCTTCCTTTTCTATAGGGGACAGGGTGTATGTAGATCAACGAGGCCCAGTGCACTCTGAATAGGGCTACACAGTCAACGGTTCACGGCTTGGGAGTTGTCGGTCCCCGAGGAATATTGAAGCTGGGTCCGTGTTGACCAGTTTTCCGGTGACTTGGGGATGACTCTCTCTCTCTCTGTGCTTTTAATTGCTCTACTTTTCCCCAAGTTCCTCAGTCCTCATTCTTCGTAGGCTAGTTATTGTTGTTTTAAGGGACGGAACTACGACGTCATCTGCCCCTTTTCGTAGGTTATTTGAATTTATTTTCCCTCTTATTTCCCATATTGTTTTTTAATTTCTTCTAGTTTGCTATGCTAGCTGTAAGTAGTTGGTAGGTTTATTGAAAGTAGGAGGTAATATTAATAATAATCATCTTAATCATCAATCACCCATTCCTCAATGTTCCGCCCCTCCAATCTCTCTTTCAAATCAACAATCACTGCCTTTGAGCGTTTTGAGTGGGAGCAACGTTCCGTTTGTACTGCTTTCTAGCAAATAAATCGAAACTCTGTTCGACCTATGGCTGTATTAATTTTGTTTTGTAATCACCAAATGGAATGAGAGAGATATTTCGTATGACTCCTGAATGCCGTGGATTTTTCCTGCTCTTAAAGAATTCAACATCCTGGTCGAGAATTGGTCCCACGATCTTGGAACCTTAAGTTGCACTCTCTACCACTGGTTCACTAGGGAACTGGAAAAGACTGATCCGATTTACATGAAATTTAATTCCAGTTAGATCCAGCTAAATTTAGGCTACGTTTTTTTTGAAACGGAACACTCAGATGGTGGGGAAATAAATGTGTGTTTCCGTACGAAAGGATATGATAAAAGCCCCTGTTCCCACATAAGAAAATCCATCAGTGGCAGATGTACACCCTGGTTTCTGAATAAATGGTAATGGTGTATGTTATTCTTCCTCTGGGAATGAAAGTCGAGTTGTTTGTGAACTTGCTGAATGACTTTATGTGCTCTTTTCTAAATGATCAGGGACATCACGATATGTGTGATTAGGAGTTTCAGCTGTTGGCCTTGGTTCGCTTTGAGAGCTTCTATTGAAGCACACTTGCTTGAAACTGCTCTGTCATCGTGGTATCCGTCTGATTGTCTCTAGCTAAAATATGACTTGTGTATTGTATTATGACTTAGCTGTTGAATGATGCAACGCTCCTCGTGTTTCCTTGATTACATTGTTAACCTCGAAAACAGGCTCGTGGAAATGATTCGGTTGTGTGGCAACATGGTGAAACGTTTACAGCTGATTTCCAATTGAAATTCTCGAATTGTCAGACCGATAATTACTAGCTTGTTTGTGTACATCCTGTGACGGGAACGTGTGTGTTAAGTCGACCACCACGTCTCCCATGGGAAGTTGCAAGTCCAGAGATAAGTGGTTCGAATCTCGGCGTTGACAGCGCCTATCCTGAATGTGTATTTTCCACTCTCCGTCCAGTAAAGAAACGTGATGGTACCTAATGTAAAGTCCCAGTAGCACTTGCCCCTATGCCTTACCCTAACATTTAAAATTGGACACTACGATTCTATGGTTGGTTGGTTCCTCAGTTTAGGGGCTGCGACAACGCGGTCATGTAGCCCCGTGTACTTTGGGAATGTGTAGAATGTCTGATAACCAGTGTTAATTGTGATGACTATTAGTGTGTGTTATGTTTTCAATTCAAGTGAGGACTGCAGACATTGGTTTTTTTTTCGCCGAGTAGTTCCTACTTTTGCCGCCAAACGCGACCGTCAACGACTACTAGTTCAGAACTTGATTACCAGATGTCACCGCAGTCGGCTCCTGGCGACGAACGTCGGAACCTAAGAGCGTTTGTCGAATGTTTAACCTATATATAATTTAGCTTCACACAGGTGTAATTAGTGGAAGGTTCTTTAACATGCCATAAATGTATGACATGGGACCGCCGGCTTTACTTCCCCTCCGAAGGAAGGCATACTGAGGGATTTTTAACGCTCTTAAAAAATCTGACGGCTTCGGCCGGGTTCGAACCCGCGATCTTGGGCATAAAAGCTCAGCATGCTACCAACTACGCCACCGAAGCTGCTACTACGATACTATATTCACTACATAAACATAGGTTATATCAGGCACAACCTAGTACTCGTGGCTGATGACTAGGATGTTCCCAACTCCTAAAATGAATTAACATTATTATGTTGTATAATGGCGTTCAAATCCCGGTCACTCCATGTGAGATTTATCCTGGACAAAGCGGAGGCAGACAGGTTTTTCTCCGGGTACTCCGGTTTTCCCTGTCACAATTTCATTCCAGCAACACTCTCCACTATCATTTCATTTCATCTGTCATTCATTTAATCATTGTCCCAGGGGAGTGCGACATGCTTCGGCAGCCGGCACAGTTCATATCTTCGCCGCTAGATGGGGGCTTCATCCATTCCATTCCCTGACCCGGTCGGTCGACTGGAAGCAGGCTGTGGATTTTCATGTTGTATAATGGCGAGCCACAGTGGGTGAAGTGAATGGTTTGAATGTACACACATCAAAAAAAGTTTTGCATCACCTCGGTTCCCAGATCTCCGGCATATAGACGTTGACTGTGTATATTGTATCCAAGATACAGTCCCTTTGACTGTTCATAGATGTCACTAAAACTGCTCAAAGATGTAAACAACCATGCATGAGCAGGGCCTATTAGACGGAGGGGGTACGACAGCCGATCAGTTCCAGTCATTCCACCAGGACGAAGGTACGCTGCTCATGTTGTCTGTAGTTCTACCATGCCTAGAAGGTCAATACCGCAGTTCGATCGCGTCCGCATTGTTACTTTGTGTCAAGAAGGGCTCTCAACAAGGGAAGTTTCCAGGCGTCTCAGAGTGAACCAAAGCGATGTTGTTCGGACATGGAGGAGGTACAGAGATACAGGAACTGTCGATGACAGGCCTCGCTCAGGCCGCCCAAGGGCTACTACTGTAGTGGATGACCGCTACTTACGGATTGCCGCTCGGAGGAACCCTGACAGCAATGCCACCATGTTGAATAATGCGTTTCGTTCAGCCACAGGACGTCGTGTTTCAACTCAAACTGTGCGCAATAGGCTGCATGATGCGCAACTTCACTCCCGACGTCCATGGCGAGGTCCAGCTTTGCAACCCCGACACCATGCAGCGCGGTACAGATGGGCCCAACAACATGCTGAATGGACCCCACGGAATTGGCATCACGTTCTCTTCACCGATGAGTGTCGCATATGCCTTCAACCAGACAATCGTCGGAGACGTGTTTGGAGGCACCCTGGTCAGGCTGAACGTCTTAGACACACTGTCCAGCGAGTGCAGCAAGGTGGTGGTTCCCTGATGTTTTGGGGTGGCATTATGTGGGGCCGACGTACGCCACTGGTGGTCATGGAAGGCTCCGAAACGGCTTTACGATACCTGAATGACATCCTCCGACCCATAGTGCAACCATATCGGCAGAATATTGGAGAGGCATTTGTCTTCATGGACGGCAATTCTCGACCTCATCGTGCACATCTTGTGAATGCGTTCCTTCAAGATAACGACATCGCTCGACTACAGTGGCCAGCATGTTCGCCAGACATGAACCCTATCGAACATGCCTGGGATATGTTGAAAAGGGCTGTTTATGGACGTCTTGACCCACCAACCACTCTGAGAGATTTACGCCGAATTGTCGTTGAGGAGTGGGACAATTTGGACCAACAGTGTCTTGATGAACTTGTGGATAGTATGCCACGGCGAATACAGGCATGCATCAATGCAAGAGGACGTGCTACTGGGTATTAGAGGTAGTGGTGTGTACTGCAATCTGGACCACAAATGCTGAAAGTCTAGCTGTATGATGGTACAACATGCAATGTGTGGGTCTCATGAGCAATAAAACGAGCTGAAATGTTGTTTGTGTTGATCTCTATTCCCTTTGTATTTAACGGTTCCGGAACTCTTGGAACCGAGGTGATGCAAAACTTTTTTTGATGTGTGTATTTGCCTTGTTTTATCAACTGGCTAGTTATTAGCTTGAACTGTCGACAATGCGAGTCGTGTGTGACCAGCATAGGCAGAGAGCAGATTTGGATCCTGCGGTAGTTCATGTTATTTCATTTAGGAACTTCATCATGATAATGTTCCTTAGTTGGATATTCGAGGAATACTGATAAACATGTTTTGATGTTGTCTTTGCTAGTGTACATTCTTGTAATTCCAGACAAGTTCGGGAAGGGGACGCCCTTGAATTTGTGCGCGTTACCATCCCAGCATTCGCTTGGAGTAAGGAATCGTGTAAATCCACTTCCAGAATGAGAAATTGGAATTCGAACCACTTCTCTTCCCAGCTGTCCTCACAAGGCAGAACAGCTCGTCATGTTCCAGTCTTTATACCAGGATATTAATATCCTCGGGGGTTCATTGATGGTTTCAGGGTTGACTACGAGATGTCTGTTAAATCTGACATTGTATTCACTTTTGCTGGGTTCCTTTCAGTCATCTTTCCTAAGTCAACCTTAATTCTCTTCCGATCCCGACGATATTATGAGTTTATCATATTGCTGTCTTTCTTAGCCGTTCTTCTCCCAGTACCCCATTTTTAGCCTATTTTCTTTAAAGAAAAAAAAAAATAATAATAACATAACCGACACATCAGACAGAGACTCCTTCCGTAACAAAGTGAACAAATGGGAAGTCCAACCAGAGCAACCAAAACCTACACCTTACAGACCTCAATGGTCTGACGAAAGAAAATTGGTATTCTCCAACAGAATGAAACAATACTGGCAAGATAAGAACAACGTCAAGAATTGAGTCAAATTGCTTAACGCTTTCCAATATTGGAAAAATACGCTGTAAATAAATTAATAATAATAATAATAATAATAATAATAATTAAAAAATAGGCTTATGAGATCACATTTTGTCCTTGGGTGGGTGTGTGTGTGTGTGTGTGTGTGTGTGGCCCCCATTAAAATCTAAACGGCTGGAGCGATTTCAATGAAATTCGGTAAGGACATACCGTAGTACTATTTCGTCCGACCCCGACCGTGTCCTTCAAATCTTAATACATCTCACCAATCTAACATGGTGGCTGTGCGAAATATTTCACCGCCATTCTATATCTCCTAAACTACTACTGATATCACCCTGAAAATGTGTACGGTGTTAAAGGGCACTACTAGGAGTTCGCCTATGTGACTTTCAGAAACCTGTTAAGTACAATATCAACTTGGCGGCTAAGCGGAATTGAAACATGTAAATGGACGTTTCTCGCGTTATGACCATCCGAGCGCAGTGAAACTTGGTACAGCAAATGTTCATACACATTGTAATTCACTGAAATCTATTTATTTCAATTGTTTAATTCACCTCAAAATGGCGGCTGTGCGAAGATTTTTAAATTAAGTTTTTATTTCTTGTGTCCCATCATTCGATCGAAGTCAACGTTTAAATAATCAACCTATGCAATAATATTCATCTAATAGTATATAACTCTTATGACCGACATATATATCAATCCAACATGGCGACCATCCGTAATATTTAGATGGCTCTCAATATCTACGAATCTAGGACAGCAATTAAACTGAAATTTTGAATGTTGATAAAAACTATTGACATAAGTTCACCTATGGTAATTTCAATAATCTGGTCAGCGCAATACAACATGGCGACGACGCGAAATTTAAATATTTAAATAGACGTTTCTCGCGATTTAACCATCCGAGTGCAGTGAAACTTGGTACGGTAAATGCTTATGCAAAATATTAATCAACTGACATCTAATTTATTTCAGTTGTTTTCATAACGTCATGATGGCGGCTGTGTGAAATTTTAAGATCCCGTTTTTATTTCTTGTGTGCTAATTATGCGATTGTAGTTTGAATAATAAACCTACGCAATAATCTTTATCTAAAAGTACATAACTCGATGGCCTAAATAATAATCCTTCATGGCGACCATCCGACGGTTCTCAATTATACATCCCCCAGGGGCTCACATCTAGTGGGACGTGGGTTGGCGACCACGGGACCCCAGCCGAATCCGGCATTGCTCCCACTTACTTGTGCCGGGCTCCTCTCCGTCTTCTTTCCTGTCTACCTCCCTTGGTCAACTCTTGTTCTTTTCCGACCCCGACGGTATTAGGGTATCCTAGGTCTAGGGAGTCTTTCACTTTCCCGCCTTAATTGGCCCTTGTCTCATCTTTTCTGAACCCTCCTTCTTCGAGGGGTCAGACCTCTTGTTTTCTTTTCTTTATATTTCCTTTTCTCTTTAAGATTCCCGCACTGTTTTTGTTAATTGGCTCTCCGTGTATCTAAATTCCATTTAGCGTTTTTTTTATTATTTTTTATTTTTTGCATCTACACTCCATTTTGTAGGTGTATTCAATCTCCGTTGCATTTTGTAACTCTTTTCGATCTAAATTGCATTTTGTGAGTGTTTTCAACGTCAATTGCATTTTGTAAGGATTGACAATCTAAATTGCTTTTTAGTAAGTCTTTCAGTATAGGGGCAGGGACTTTTGTGAGTATTTTGAATTTCAATTGCATTTTGTAAGTATTGTCCATCCAATTGAGTAGTTTAAATCTACCATACATTTTGTAAGCATTTTAAATTTCAATTGCATTTTGTAAGTATTTTGAATATCAATTGCACTTTGTGATTATGTGTAATCTGAAATGCGAATTTTTCAATCTAAATTGCATAGTGTATTTTCAATTTCAATTGCATTTTGTATGTATTTTCAATCTCATTTGCATTTTGTAAGTGTTTTGAATTTCACTTGCATTTTGTAAGTATTTCGACTGTACATTGCATTTTGTACGTATTTTGAACTTAACCTGCATTTTGTGCGTATTTTTCAATCTATTCCTTTTGTGAGTATTTTCGTTCTAAATTCCCATTTGTAAGTATTACCGCTCTCCATTTTGAGAGTAGTTTCAATCTTAGTTCCTTTTTGTAAGTATTTTCCTCCTCACTTAACTTTCGTTCTGGTTTCCACTTCATTGACATTTTCGGTATCACCCAGACCATTAGGGGCCGATAACCTAGATGTTCGGCCCCTTAAAACAACATTTATCATCTTCTCAATATCTACAAATCTATTACAGCAATCAAACTGAAATTAAGTATGTTGATAGATGCAATTAACATCAGTAGGATATATGAAAATCTATTTAGTTCTTCACGGAACTACTTGTTAGAATGTTCGGAACTCTTCCACACTTTTCAGTGGAATTTATGTTACGAAGGGTAGATTACCTCAATGTTTCTCCCCTTCCTAATCCTTCCCGATTGTGGGTACACGCTTAGTATAGACGTCGCAATTGCATAGGCTATCCGACAGATTCGACTCGTATCTACACACGGAGCTTAATGTGCATAATGTCCTGAATGCAACAAAGGAATCCATATTTGTTGAAAGAGGCTGTAGTTCATTACTGTATTCCAATACTGAATTATCCTTTCTTTAGGCATGTTGATAGTTCTATCTGCCTGTAACCTCTGTTAGTAGGAATAAGAGTACCGGGGTTGCTTGTGAGATATTCACATTGAGGCAATACATCACGTGGTGTCTCCGGCCTCCTTATCCTTGCCTCAAATACTGTACACATCTAAAATACTTGCCTGATGACGTAGGTGCCTGCATGTATGCTATCAGCGCCGTATTCGTACAGTGTTTTATTAAGGTATAACTATCTGTTCCCCACCTAACAATAAGTCACGTAATGTGAACTTTCATGTCTGTAAATCCATCGTGATTAATTTATGAAACTTCTATAGGCCTATTTGTAATAGCCCACCTTCCAGAAGGAGGGAAGAGTCATCCAACCTAAATATAGCTTGAAGCTATTTTTCAGTGTTGCCTTATTAACAATTGAAATTGTTGACCAACTGAAAGTTACAATATCAATTCTTACCACTTACACTTGACTCATTGCAAGCAAGCTGTAGGTCTGGTTAACTATCACCTAGTTAGTACGTTTTGAATTGGTGTGTCACAAAAAAAAAGTTTTATGAACTCCAAATATGTAATGGTAATAATTTTTTCTTAGGCTATTTCTTTTACAGCTGATGTGACTTAGGTGGCGTAGTTGGTAGCATGCTAAGCTTCTATGCCCAAGATCGCGGGTTCAAATCCGGCCGAAGTTGTCGGGATTTTTAAAGAGCGTTGAAGATCCCTCAGTATGCCTTCCTTCGGAGGGGAAGTAAAGCCGGTGGGCCCATGTCATAGATTTATCGCATGTAAAAGAACCTTCCACTAACTACAATTGTGTGACGCTAAATCTGTAGGTTAGATTTGATTAACGCTCTGTAAGTTCCAACGTACACCGACAGGTGCTGGTTGCGGTGGCATCTAGTAGCCAAGTTCGGAGCTTGATGTCGTTGACGGTAGAATTTGGTAGCAAAAGTAGGAACTACTTGAAATTGATCCTCTGCAATCCTTGAAATTGATCCTCTGCAGCCCTACCTGAATTGCAGATAACACTAATACAGCCATCACAATAACACCGGTTATCAGACAGATTCTACACACTCATAAAGTACACGGGGCTACATGACCGCGTTGTCGCAGCCCCTAAACTGAGGAACCAATCATATTTTACAACTGATAGCGCTATAGCGTACATATAAGCTAAAACTAAGCTTTTATAAACATGCTACATATCCATTTTACATATTATTCGTAAAATGTGTCTATCCCGTGGCGTAAAGGTAGCACACTTGGAGGTCCCTGGTTTGATTTGCCATCGCATCATGGATTATGGAATTGACGTGAAGGCTGCAACGTTGTTCACTCGGCCTCTTGAAGATAATCGAGGTGCTGTTTGATTCGAGAGGCTGCGACCCTTGTCAAGAAAGCCAAGATATCAGGCGTAGGTACACTTCGCACTGACCACAGAGTCACCCCGCAATCTGCTGGTGCCTTCTGGCTGAGCAGTACTTTGGGTCAAGGCCTTCAATGGGCTGTCGAGCCACAGGTTATTTAAATCATAATATAGCTTAAAGGATGCAACATCTTTTCCAACAGTTTTTATATCAATTTTTTTATGAAACTAATTTATCGATCTTATATGTAACAAATTATGAATTACACGGCTGGATCATATTAAGAACGAAAACGTCCGCAATACTCTTAGAATTGCCCCTGTTCCAGCCAAAATGAGGGAGACTTGGTTGCATTGGTACGGGCATGAAGCCCAAGTAAATAGTGTCCAATGTAAGGAAGCAGTGGCGAAGCTGAAGGGGAATCTTTGAGCCTTAGAATACCCACTTCATTCTCAAGGAATACGCACGTTTAAATGTTCCTATTATTCTTTGGCATAGACATATTAAATCTCTAGTTTTTGGTATTGTTCTCTGTAGCCACGGAGGGATTGACGTCAGCTTCTCAACGCGGGACTGAGCAGTCAGTGAGTCTCCTGAAACAGGCTCACGTCTCTGTGGGTAGAGAATGCAATTGCGCATGCGCCAAGCGGAAGATCGATAGCTGAATGCGTCAGCAGAGAACCTAGGCTCCAATCTGTACATTCGTGAGGCGGGCGGTATTTCATCGCGTGCATGTTCGTTTGTGAATTTTGAAACATTGATCACTTGATTATATTTTTTCCCCTTCCAGTTGTAGGCTATCGCCACATTAAAAAAGTGGTTGCATGTTAAAATATTTGCCCAGTTTAAGGAAAACAATCACTTCGATGCTTTCTCGAGTCTACAGTGGAGTGGAGCCAGTCTCAGAAAACCATCATGTCACTGCATTTGGTTCCTTTTGTTATTATCTCCTCTGGGCACAGATTTTCAAAACATTATGGACAGTATAGTTGTACATTCGCGTAATTTGAACTCTGTTACTTGGCTTATAGTGTGACTTGCACACACTATTCTTGCCGAACAATTCTTAAAATTCAAGCATAGTTGACGGTAGTTGTAAAATATCACCTCACTTAAGTAGCGAAATAATTACAGATCAGTACGAGGATAAACGTTACAAAATATGCAACAAAAGTGATGTTTATTTACGAGGATACCATTGCGTTATATACCGGTACTGTACCATAATCTTATCGAAGTGGAATGCGAATTGAATTGCATAGCTCTAGTTATATGCATTTTTACGCTCACACAAAGGAGGTTACGTGACCAAGATGTCGTGCAACCTCTAAATGAATCGGTCCGCCTCGTTGCGTAGTGGCTAGCATTCTTGGTTTTTACTGTGGAGGCCCAGGTTCGATTCTAATCTGAGGGCTGGAACGCTCAGTCTCGTGAAGCAAAACTGAGAAGAGGCGGGTTCGATTCCTACCTCAACCGTGCTGGAAGTGGTTTTCTGTGGTTTCCTCACTTCAATTCCAGGCAAATGCCGGGATGGTACCACGGCCGCTTCCTAACTCAATTACAAATACACGCACTAGCACACACATCACAGTGACACAGGTTATCAGAATAATTCTGCACACCCAAGTACACGGGGTACATGACCACGATGTCGCATAGCCCCTTAAAAAAATCATCAACTTAATGAGTCAACATATTTTAAATATGTTCGTTTATCGAAATGAGTCATTCTTCTTCTTTCTTTCGTCGTTATGCTCATTCAAAGAGCGCTTTTGAACTTGTTAGTTGGCCTGGTGGTTTTCGCCTTCTTATCCTCCCAAAATGAATGCACTGTGTTGCATCTTGCGTTCTGTCGACCACTTCCTACCAGTTTTCTTTATGGGTTTCTCCCTCAATTTATGGTTGGCTATCTTTGTCCTAAAAGCTCCACGATTGTCTATGATGTCGTCTGTGATATTCATTTCTTGGAGGTCCGCCTTAGTTTCTTCTATTTATTTATTTATTTAAGCGAAAATTCCCCTACAGAAGAGCGATTAAACTTGATAACATGTCATTTGGAGGTGTGTCTCCTCCGCTCCTCCCAAAATCTCTTCATTCGCGCGGAATGCTCCCTCTTCCTCTCATCCGTCCACTTTTTTCCAGGTTGTCGTAATGATCTTGGTTCGAACTTAACATTCGCGATTTTCGTCTGACACTCAGTTAGGTCTTCGAAATGTTGTATATTGATTACTTGTAAGTCTATCTGTACCTCTTTAAGCCATTCTGTGCCGCATTTGCTCTGTGTTATTATACCGAGTAGTTTCTTGGGCAATCTGGAGGTGGCCATCCTGTGGATGTGAGTGTAAAATTTGGCTCTGCGTTTTCTAATTTCGTCTGTTATCGTAATGGTGTTATGATAGAGTTCAGTACTAGGTCTCTTGATCCAAATGGCGTTTCTGTTGATTGCTCCGTAGATCTTCCGGAGAATTTTTCGTCCCTGCTTTTCCAGTTCCCTAATCTTGGAATGGCCATCGATTACTATTGTTTGAGTCGCATATGTTGCTTCTGGAAGAATAACTGTTTTATAATGTAATTTGGTGTTCGTCGAAATGCGTTTCTTGTTGTAATAGGCCCACGTACGCCTGTAGGCCTTCTGGAGCTTAGTGATTCTGTCTTCATTGGCGATTCGATTAAGTCCTGAGGGCTGTATAATATCACCATGGTATTTAAAAGTGCAGACTTGTGCGATTTTACCGTATTATTATTATTATGCTGAAATGCTAATCGCGTCTGCATTTCTAGGTTTCAAATTAGACAAGCTGAGCTTAAATCGGCCTAATCCCTTTTCTTTCGCTCAGTGGCTTAATGACCAATATTTCTGTATACAGTTTGCATAATCTCTTCTCAGGATGGTCTGAGCTTAATGAACTAAATTGAATAGCATTGCGACGCCTTTAAATATCTACTGTAGGGTTGAATTGCTGGGTTAGATAATAGTATTTTTCATGTATTGTCGTCTGCATGGTGTGCGATAAGCCTTAATTTTACTTCCATTCATTCATAAAATGGGTGTTGCTCTGGTGGGGACAGAGGTTACCCTGGGAGGAATACAAAAATGAGTTTGATAAAGTGATGCAATTTTTCGCGGAGGTAGGGATTTCCCCGTTCATTCGTCCCTACGCATAGACTTGTTTAATCTGTATTCAATATACGACCCATAATGCACTCTTGAACTGTCTATAATGTGGATAAGACAACAGCGAACTGTCTATCATGTGGATAAGACAGCAGCGTATGCCAAGTGTGAAATATTGTACTATTGTCGGCGCTGTCCGGCTCCATGACCAATTAGTTAGCGTGCTAGGCTTTGGCCCGAAGGGTCCCGGCTTAGATTCCCGCCCGGGCCTTTAGGGATTTTAATCTCCTGGGGTTAATTCCCGGGGACTGGGTGTATGTGGCGTCTTTATCACTTAATCCTCATAAACGACGCGCAGGTCGCCCACGGGCGTCAACTAGAAAGACCTGCACTCGGCCTCCCAGGAGGCCACACGAAAAAGATTATGTCGGCGCTAGGTATGTTCCCATAAGAGCACACCATGCCAACGCCTCTTATCACACGCGTATGCCACAGCGTAGCCGTGGGTCTTAAGTCGCGCACCACAACTGTAAAAAGCGCTGGAAGTTCGGAGAACAAAGGTTCGAAACTCAATAATTTGTTACACACAACTAGCAGTCTCCACAGAAGTACATGTTACCAGACACATCCAAGTACACTAGGTTAATGTCCTTAAAATGAATAACATGTCCCACGAATCTGGTAATAAATCCTATGATTAGGGATTGCGCCCGGATCTTCCTGTGGGATTGTGAACCAGCTAACTTCATAACTTTTTAGACTACAAACCTCAAAAGCATTATATGAGCCTCAGCGAACACAATAAGCTACTTCTTACGATACTGTTTGGGAAAGTAATGGAGCAAACTGGAAGGTACCGGTACCTCGTGCATGTAGATTATTCAGTTCACTTAACTTTCTCGTGTCATTCAGTTCTCTTGTAGGCGTCGTATTATACTAAAAATACAGTACAGTAGGCTTGGTGCATGTTCGACACGTGAGTTGAATGTTAGGATTCTTCGTGTCTTAGTCGAGGCTTTCAACAGCAACTTACGTACACTTGTCTCCGCTTTAGTTTGTCACACGTATGAAGCTGTCGGGCAGCAATATTCATGAGGGCAAAGAATAACAGCGAAGGCCACCGCCTACAGTTCCGTGACTTCAACATTGTGTGGAGGTCGTCCATCGTGCGATCACTTTCTTTTGTCAGTCGATCAGTCGCACTTTGTGCCTTTACACTCTCACCGGAAGTATGAGTGCATCATTGGCCTCTTTGTTCTCTAAACTAAACTACACATAAATAAGTCTTTTCGATATTACACTGGTCATCGGGTGGATTCTGCTCACACGCCCAAGTATACGAGACTGATGACCACAATGACGCAAGCTCCTAAATGAGTCAGCAAGATGCTGGGAACTTGACATTAAAACTGAACAAGGCAGAATTGATGGCCAACTCCGAGATAAAAGACGGCAGTGTGGCTGAAACACTTGCAGGTCTGGTCAGAATGAGCTTTCCATAAGTTACTCTACTCGGAAGGGCAGAACTGACAGTGACTGACTAAAGTGACATTGGAAAGGCCCCAAGTTACTATTTTGTTGTTGGATAAATCATAATTTCCTGTACAATTAAGCCATGACCACCTTGCTTCTTCGATGTTGGAATTCTGTTCAATACCATGCACAAGGAGCTGTCAGCTATTGCATTACCTATACAACATTTTCATGATTTCTTCTTGGAAAGGCCCCAAGTTACTATTTTGTTGTTGGATAAATCATAATTTCCTGTACAATTAAGCCATGACCACCTTGCTTCTTGGATGTTGGAATTCTGTTCAATACCATGCACAAGGAGCTGTCAGCTATTGCATTACCTATACAACATTTTCATGATTTCTTCTTCTTTCTCTTTACATCATTCCCACTCCTATGTGGGGTCGATGTTTCTGACAGCTCTCCTCCATTTAACCCGGTCATGCACATCCTCTTCTGTCAACTGTTTTTCTCTGAGGTCCTCCTGTACACAATCCATCCATCTTCGTTTAGGTCTGCCTCGCATTCTCACTCCCTGTATTTGCATGTCTAGCATCTTCCTCCCCACGAGGGATTCCTCCTTTCTTCTTACATGCCTGTACTATTGAAGTCGTTTTTCTTGTATCATCTTAGATATTTCCACAACCTTCGATGTTCCTCTTATTTTGACATTTTCCACTCTATCACGCTTAGTCACTCCACTCATACATTTCATGATTTGCTTGGGAATATTAACTAGTTCAAGTTTAACAATATAATTACATGGCAATTCGTGTATAATAACGTAGCACCATTCACTCAAGCTGAAGTTGAATATGTTTTGCAGCACTTGCAATAGAGATGTAGGCCTAACACTTGAATGAATGTGCATAGAAACAGGTGTCAAACACGTAGCTACATAAAGTTGATAAACTTTATAACTTATAAGATAATGGGACGTCCGCTCTGTCAATAGCAAATGTTAAATTATTAATTTTTATATGTTACACGTTTCGAAGTGCCAGAACCCCTTCATCAGAAAAATCGAAGAATACAAGCATTAGCACATCTAATACACAGATAACGTCCAGTACTCACTTAACAATCGAAGAATGGTTCCAACACAACGTATATCAGTGCTACAAAGATGTGTTTATTTTCCAAAACCAATGAATGTTTGATGGACGTTGTGTGTTCTATATGTTAGTCTCCCTACTTACGCAATTGTAAGAAGCTGGGCTGTTGGATCATAATGATTGCGGCCACTCGGGAAATAGCGCTACCATGTAGTTTATGAGGTGTTTGCACTTGCATCCCTTACATGCTACCGATTCCTCCCGCTATCCGTAGTGAAGCCGCACACAACGCTTGCTAACCAAGGGGCAAAGAGAATCTATGAATCATGGAAAATCAATGGTATACTTCATCAACATGGACATAAAAGTTCTCAGGAGGATTATTAACACGTTTGTAGGTATAATATGCTATAAACTGACTATTCGTGTTATTGGTTATAGCATTTTCCGAGGTATCGGTAACTTGTCGCCTCTGCACATACTACTTACTACTCGGAGCTGATGTGACGAGCTCTAAAATTAGAAAAATGATGATAATGCGAGAGTTTTGAAATGAAAATGTCTGTGTGTTCAGTTTCCAAGCAAAATTTACGTCCCGTATCACTTATGCCTGTTCCAGCCGAGCAGCTAGGCCGTGAGCAGCTGAGTACTCGCCGCCTTGTGTGAGTAAACCTGCAATATGCAATACAGCTCTGCTGTAGGGGCGGCCGTTACTAAGCGGTGGATACATCAAGATTGGCAGGAAGCGCATGGACTTGTACTATGACCTTCGCCTTGTGACGTTTTGGCTATCACCCCCAGTCCCTCGCCAACTGTGCTCCGAGCATTACTGCTGAGTACTCGCGTGTACGCATACTCAAACTCGTGGATTTGGAACAGCCTGACTTAAGATCATCGAATTGATACAAAAAAACTACAAATTGCTAAAGACAACTCTGCTATGAATATTGTAAACAGCGAGTAGGAGGGAAGTTGTTAATTGTTCTAAGGGGCGTAACATCTAGGTCAGCTGCCCCTGAAGACGTTGACAATTAAGATCAGCGGTAGCTCTCGTTAGTTTAGTTAGTTAGTTAATTGTTGTTTTAAGGGTCGGAACTACGAGGTCACCTGCCCCTCGGCCACCGTGGCCGGTAAATCAGATTCGATCTGACCCCTTGATATATGAGGGTAGGTCTATCAGGAAAGAAACAAGTAGTTCCGTGAAGAACTAGAAAGCCTATTTTCATGTATCCTACTTCTGTTAATTGCCTCAATCAACACACAAAATTTCAGTTTGATTGCTGTAATAGATTCGTAGATAATGAGAACAGTCTAAATATTTCGGATGGTCGCCATATTGGATTTTTATATTTGTAAGGCTTAGAGTTTTGTACTATTACATGAAGATTATTGTGTAGGTGAAGTATTCAAACTTTCTATCACCATGGAGCATTTTAAAATTTCGCACAGCCGCCATCTTGAGGTTATGTAAACAATTGAACTAAATTAGATGCTAGTGCATTACAATGTGTATAAATATTTACTGGTCCATATTTCACTGCGCTCAGATGGTTAAATCGCGAGAAAAGTGTATTAAAATGTTTCAACTTCGCTTGACCGCCAAGTTCGTTTTGTAGTTAACAGGTTTTTGAAGGGCTCATAGATCAACTTCTAGTAGTACCCTTTATCACCGTGCGAAATTTCAGGGTGATATCAGTAATAGTTTCGGAGATATAGAATGCCGGTGAAATATTTCGCACAGCCGCCATGTTGGATTGGTGAGATGTAATAGAATTCGAAGGGCACGGTCTGGGTCGGCCAAAATGGTGCTATGACTTTACCGAGTTTCATTGAAATCGCTCCAGCCGTTTAAAAGTTATTAGAGGGGGACACATACACACACACATACGCACACACGGACAAAAGGTGATCTCATAAGTTTTTTTTTATCATAAATAAAAATAGGCTAAAAGTTAAAAGTCAAGGGCAACAAGGCGGGGAAAAGGAGACACTCAAGGTCCCGAATACGCTAATGCGTCGTGATCGCAAGGACCAAGGAAGGTCGATAGAAAAAAATGTGATGGGTTCTGGCACAAGCAAGAAGAACCCTTGTCGCTAACCCACGTTCCATTCCAGCCCCTGGGGAGGAGTCACGCGACTTGTGTTTACTCGGAGCTACTTGCGGAAATATTCAGAATGTAAGTACTTTTTCAAGGCCATCAAGTTCCTTGTTGAAACAAATTGAGTCCTGATTTTTTTTTCGTGGTTTCCCATTTTCACCACCAGGCAAATGCCGGGACGGTTCCTTTCAATAGGTCCACGGCCGATTTCATTCCAATATCCCTTCCCTGACCCGCCTTGAAAAGAAAAGTACATGGCCATTGGCTGCATTTAAAATAGAAAAAGTTTATTTTCACCTACTACAAATTGATTATTTTTGGATATACTGTATGTCCAAACATTCAAAATTCTGTATTTTGGGTATCGTGTTTGCAAGTACATTGTTTATAGACTCGAATAGTAGTGGAAGTGTGGTCGTGACCACGTTATTTCCTTCATTTAGGATTTTCTCTAGTTTCTTCATCACATCATCTCGCTATGTTGATTTTTAACGTGGCGGCAACGCAGTAGTTTTCAGGGGCGCAGTAAGCCTACTAGGGCAATTGTCGCAAGGGGCATCAGACCACCTCTGTTTGCAGTTCGAAACTGTAAATACCATTAAAGTTGAACTACGCTATATATAAATTATTTTGATCTTCGGTTGATGTTCCCCACCAT
Source organism: Meconema thalassinum (assembly GCA_946902985.2). NCBI lineage: Eukaryota > Metazoa > Arthropoda > Insecta > Orthoptera > Tettigoniidae > Meconema > Meconema thalassinum. The sequence continues at coordinate 172,982,607 of OX336396.1, forward strand.
TCTAAGCAATTCACACACTCATCCCCTTGCCCGTAGCTGATCAGGTGAAGCCCGTGTCATGACACCAAGATGGCAGTTTTTTCATTTTCTCCCCTTGAACATCAGCTCTAAGCGAGCAGTGGACGTAAACACCCATCGAGTCAGGTGAGACACATTAGTCATCTGTTCTCCCTGTGTGTCGCAATTGTCTGTGAAGGGCGGCGTGTTTCTATTTTAACCGTGGCAGGTGTGGCACGCGCAAGTGCGCAAGTGTGTGTGTTAATGCAAAGACGAAGGTCTTCGTGCGTAGGGCAGTCACGGAATTACATAGTCTAATTTATATTGCGGTGCTTTCGGGTTCTTGCCAGATATCACTTGCAAGTATGCTGCTGTTGTTTAAAAGAGCACCTTGCTAAAATGTGGCATTGAAACCAATTTAGGCTGGAATATTGTCATTTTGCAGTAAGCTATGGACGCACTTTGTGCTTTATAGAAGAGTTTTGAACGTCGGAAGTTTGCTCCTGGGAACTTTCCTTTATCTCCAGGAACTTGATCCTCTGCAAATTCCACTTACAATCCAATGAGATTTTTTTGGGGGGTGGAAATTGCTTTTACTATCAAAAATTGATCTGCCATTAAGTACTGACAGTCATGGCAAAGGAAGGAAGGAAGGAAGGAAGGAAGGAAAGAAGGAATTTATACTTCTAGGTAAAAATGGAGGTCCCAAGGCTCATGATCGCGAGATTAACGGCCATGTAAAACTACAAATTACACATACATACCGAAGTACATGGAGATGCTCTTGTTGTTTTTTAGGGGCGGAACAGTGAGGTCATCTGCTACATGTAGATGATTATAAACCACGTGAGTGGTCGATATGTTTCCTTGCGTAGAGAGTTGAATGTCGTTCCGCGTTAACTCAGTGTCAGTAGTGAAGCCTTGGTGGCTAAAGCCAAAGGTTGCAGGCATACTGGTATTATATTATTTTTATTGGATACAGCGTGTGATAGGCTATATTGAAATGTTATGAAAGTTCCAAGACAATCAAAGTACTGTATATTGAAACCAGGTGAAACGCCGGCGATTAATAGCTTTAATCATACAAGGGCCTGTGAAGAACCCATTTAATTATACCAAGAGTTGGGTTATAAATGAATAACTATCGAAGGAAAATATTATAGTGCGTAAACTATTTTATTTGGAATTATCTTAACGAATCCCACGTGATGCGAAGATAATGTATTCCAATGAAGTCAGCTTATTAGAAATGATTTCTCTAGGTCAGGATTTGAATCAGCTGTTCTTGATAATATAGTTCGAAGGCTAAAAAAAGAGGTTATCCAGCCCATATGTTGTAATAATATTCAGTGATACAGATAAGTGTTGTGGCAGTCCATGTCGTCACACCATGTGCTGTTAGATCCCATAAACCGCATAGCTGAATGGGCATGAAGTTCGAATCCCGGCTGTATTTCATTTCCCCCACCCCCCACTCCCATTCCGGGCAAATACTGGGATTGAATACTTATCTCAGACCTGAACCGTCGACCCAATTCCTGACATTTCACGTACAGAAGATTACGGTGAGGGTTGGGTAAGTTGCTTTTCAAAAGTTTCTATACAGTTACAGTTGCTTGTCAAAAATAATAACTTTAGTTTAAATTGTCGACGTAACGAATCGTTATTTTTCCCTTACTTTTGTATTAAAAATATAGTTGACTAACAACATTTCCCCTGCTACTTTTTACTTGATTTGAACGGAATAATGGATTCCAGTAAAATGGTAAAATAAAATGAATTATCACAAAACAAAACTAGGACAACTACATACTTGGCGCTCGTCGTGTGATATTACACCTCATGCTGTAACCTTATTTTGAAGGGTACGATAACGCCACTGACGTTATGTCAAAATTTGACATTCGTTATTTATATCATGTGTTATTTCGGCAGTTAATTAGCCACAAGTTATTAAGGTATGTTTAGTCCATATAATGTATTATCATGATTAGGTTTTATTACGGTATTAAGTTGAGAGAAGTCAGAGGCTGTTTTTGTAATTAGCTAGCGCTTGAACACTAAGGGTCATTTCATGAGCTTACGTCTTCTCCCAGAACAGCACTATGTGATGAAATACTTACCTGTGTACTCAACAAAAGCTGCGTGGCGAGCCCACGCTAATGAGTAAGGGTGCGGCGTATGACAAGGGTATGCGAGTGGAAAGGGAAGGCCTGAACAATAGATACGGTCGCGGAGCACCTTGGGACGAGACTCCTTTAGGTGAAGGAGGGACAACGCATCGAGACCTGGTTCAAGACAGTATTGCAGGAGAGGTATTCAGGACATATGCTTGTCCGAGACAGTATGGTGTTAGCAGTGTCTGAGCTAACATCGTAAAAGTGGTTTAAGGACTTTCAATCCACCACCATTATTAATTCTGAGAAATCTAAATACCTCAGAATTAATAGTAGCCTGTCATTTAAAATAAATTCCACGCATGAAGATGGACTTCTACCGCCTACAACAGCAGCTTTCTCTTGGGGAGAAACACTTCAATAAAGCTGATTCATCGTTTGGTAAGCTCATTTGACTTTAATGCACAAGCTCTCTTTCTTCACTCTTGAATAAATCAACCTAAAGTAATAAATTCAGATCTAGATTAAATTAAATTCATAACGCCTCCGTTTTCTTGCAACTTTTGCCTGTCTTAAATTCTTTTGTTTACTTTCTACGTTACCGTAAGTCATTAATTAATGCATCTTCCTAACTTGTTTGTTTTTGATGCCATTAAATTTTTATTTAAAGTAAATGCAGTCTGTCTCCTTTCTAGATGATAGAAATAGATATAAGCCATCCTCTTTTCCCCGAAGCAAATGTTATTCAGGTTAATGACTAAGTCATACCACGACTTGAGTCGATGGAGTCTGGTGAATGTTCTACCTGAGCTAGGACGTAAAGTTATTTATTATTTATTGGGTTATCGCTCTCAGATCGAACCCTTGGCGCCCAACACTCTTACATATAACTTCAGATCCGGTGACCACTGATGGGTCATATCAAATGGTAAGTCAGGTAAAAATTGGATACAGAAATTAATAATCTGGCAGGTTTTGGTCTTATATTTTGTTCCAAAATTTACATACACAGCCAAAAAGAACAGTTACATTGTCGCCATAAACGTGGGACGAAAACCTGATAACATTTGTGGAGGGAAAAGTGACATATTTCTGTACCTGCATTTTGGGGGATTTTATATATCAACGTGAGTCAGAATGAGTGATTCAGAAGACGATATGTTACTACGTAGTCAAAAACAGCTAGGGAGTAAGATGACGAAGGAGAAAGAGGATGAAGCGCGTAGTAAGTTAGTAGAGGAAGGTGAAAGCAGCACAGGGATGATGTCGGAGGTAAATCCCAGTAATGATGGTGAGAAAGAAAGTCCGGGAGATATGAAGAGCATGTTTGCGAGTCTTATACAAGTATTAAATACGAAATTTGATCAAAACAGTAAAGAAATTAGTAGTAAACTAAACGATAAATTCAAGGAAAACAGTAGGGAAATTAAAGAAAGTAATAAAGAACTTAACAGTAAATTGGATCAAAACAGTAAAGAAATTAGTAGTAAACTAAACGATAAATTGGAGGAAAACAGTAGGGAAATTAAAGAAAGTAATAAAGAACTTAACAGTAAATTGGATCAAAACAGTAAGGAGATGGATAAAAGATTTGAGCAAATTAAGGGTGAAATCAGGGGTGTGATGGAAGAGAAGACGAAAGAAATCCTAGCTGACATGGAGAGTAGATTGAGGAGGGTGCAAGATGAACTTGAGAGTAAAATAAGTAAGCAAGCTGAGGAATCTAAAGAGTTAATACAGCTAGAGACGAAGCAAATTAAGAAACAATTGGGAGGAGAAATTGAAAAAGTTCAGAGTACAGCTATGGAGGTTAAAGAACAGCTGGGGGGAGAAATTAAAAACCTTCAGGGAGTAACAACGGAAATTAAAGAACAGCTGGGCGGCAAAATCGATAAGGTTCAAGCAGAAATTAGTAAGGAAGTTGAAAATTTGAGGAAACAGAGTAAGGAAAGTATAAGTAAAATTCAAGAAACACAGGATAGGCTGAATGATAAAGTTGAAGCAACAGATGGGAGCATAAACGCAAAAGTTAGTAGTATGGAGAAACGAGCAGAGGAGAAAATTGTCGAGCTTGAAAATAAATTAAAGTCTAGAATAAGACAAGAAGCAGGTCAGAGTCGAACGACATATATGAATAGTACGCATAAAGAAATAGAGTTAGGGAAATTTAGCAATCGGCAAGGATGCCCCATGGAGTTTCTAAATACTATTGAAGTGAGGTTTAAAGAAAGATTGGAGGACGGAAACATCGAATGGTGTAATGTTGTTGAAATATTAGAACAGGCCTTCGTAGGGGAAACCAAAAACTGGTTTGCAGTTTATAGGGACGGTTTTGAAGATATCACAGACTTCAGACATAAATTTTGTGATAAGTTTTGGAGTGAGAGCATACAATCACGGTATCGTGAGGGAATCGTGTGCGGAAAATACAACGCAAGGGGTAATCTCAATATGACGGAGTATTTCCTGGGGCAAGTGTTGGTTTGTAAATACTTGGATGGACTGAGAGAGGAAAAAGATGTGGTAAGGCTCCTGTTAAGGCATTTCCCTTACCGAATCAAAGAGGCGGCATGCATACAAAATGTAAAAACTGTCACAAAAGTAGAGAGCCTACTAGGTACCTTTGATGCGCTAGGGAAAGGTTCAAGTGAAGAAACAGTCACTAGAAACCAGGGCAATTATAACAATCAGTCTCAGGATGCAAGAAATCAAGGAACGCAGGGAAACAGTGGCGAAGGAGGCAATTATCAAAATAGGGGTCAGAGTGGAAACAATTACCAAAACCGGGGTAATAATTTTGTGACGCCCTATCAAAACAGGAATAATTACTCGCAAGGCAGGAATTATGATTCGCGAGGAAATCAAGGTAGGGGTAATGATGGACGCAACGGACACGGACAGGGTAACTACGGTAATAACCCTAATGTTAATCAGAACCGAGGATATGGGAGAGGTAATCCCGTAGGTAATAATGAAAATAGTAACCAACAGAATGTGAATAGTAATAGCCAGACGAGCGTTGCGACCACTTGTGAAGGTAGAGACAATAATAGTAATTTAAACGCGAGCCAGACTGCATCATAAGGTCAGGATCTCAGTCTGCAACGTGCCCTGTTTTAACCCTGATACAGGAACACTATGACCTAAACGTAAGGAATGATTTGTTAAGTGAACTATGTGACGAAGCAATATTACCAGTGGCGGGTAATATAAGTCCGATCATTAAGCTACACGTGTCCGGGACGTGTACGAATGTGTTAATAGACAGTGGGTGTGTAAGGAGTTGCATAAGCAATGCTTATTATGATAAATTAAAGGGAACTGGGGTAAACTTCGAAGAATTGCCAATTAAGAGTACTTTTGTAATCACAGCCGTGGGTAGGAAGTCTAAAATTATATCAAAGCAGGTGTTAATAGAAATAAATATAAACAGTTACGTAGAGAAGCAAGTGTGCCTTGTAATTCCAAATCTAGTGTACGACGTTATTTTGGGTTCTGATTGGCTGACTAGGGTGTCAGGAAACATATGTTATGAAGAGTGCTGTATTACATTTAAATTTGGTGGTGCGGAAGTGGTGATACCGTTCAATGAACAATATAGGAGTAGCGTAGTAGGAGTGATGTGTACGTTAAATGAGATGTCTCAAGCTATAGAGCAAGAGTCAGTAACTTTTGTAGGCAGTGTGGTTACGAACGACAGTCTCGATGACTCGTTACGTGAAGCTGCGTTTCTTGGAGATGTAGAAGATAAGTGTATGCTTCTCTACGATGTTTTGTCAAATAATAGTAGGATATTTGAAGATCGAATTGGTAGAGCCAATTGTTATGTCCACTCTTTGAACGTTGTTGACAATTCGGTATTTACCGGTCACCGCTATCCTGTGCCTTTTGTCTATCAGAAAGCCGTAGAAAGTCAGATCAATCAGATGCTTCAGGACGGTATAATTGAGTATTCTAACAGTCCCTATGTAAATTCACTTATTACAGTACCTAAGGCAGATGGAAAAGTCAGGATATGTTTAGACGCGCGTTTAGTTAATGCACACATTTCATCAGACCAATTAAAATCTATGTCTATAGAGGAGCTAATGCAAACTTTTGAGGGAAAACAATTTTTTACGTGTGTTGATTTAAGTTCTAGTTTCTGGCAAGTTCCTCTTAAAGTTGAAGATAGAGCCTTTACCGCTTTTAGTCATCAGTACAATCTGTACCAATTTTGCAGGGTACCCTATGGATTAAAGAGCAGTTCAGCAGCGCTGATAAGAGCACTGAACATAGCTTTAGGTGATAACACGGGTGATTATGTAACTATATATATTGATGATCTTGTAATCAGTTCGCGTACTTTTGAAGAGCATTTGGTTCACTTGGACACGGTTTTTAAGAGACTAGATAAGGCAAGGTTCACCCTGAAATTGTCAAAATCTACGTTTTGTAAGTCACAAGTAACTTTCCTGGGTCATAGTGTGTCACGTTCAGGGGTAACTCCAGAAGAAAGTCGGATTAACAAAATCCTCGATGCAAGTGCGCCACAAAATGTTAAACAGCTGAAGACGTATTTAGGAATCTGTAATTTTTTTTAGACGATTTGTGTTAAAATATTCTAAGTTAGTAGAACCATTCAGGGACCTCTTAAAGCAAGGAAGCAGATGGAGATGGGATGTGACTCATGACGAGGCATTTCAAGCTCTGAAACGAGGTTTTGAACAAGCAGTTGTTTTAAAATATCCAATAAGAGACCAGGAATATGTGGTGATGACAGATGCCTCACATATAGGTATAGCAGGAGTCTTGTGCCAGAGAGATACGGAGGGAAATTTACGGATTGTATCCTTAGCCTCGCGTGGACTTTCTGCCGCTGAGAAACGCTACACCATCACAGAATTAGAGCTACTTGGGATAGTATTTAGTTTAGGGAAATTCCGTATGTATCTACTCGGAAGTAAATTTGAGATCCACACAGATCACCACGCATTGTTGTACATGAAAACATGCAAATTAAGTTCAAATAGAGTAAGCCGTTGGATTCTAGCATTACAAGAATATGACTTCACAGTTATGCACATTAAGGGTAAAGATAATATCCTAGCCGACATGTTATCACGTGACTCCAGTCTAAGCAGGGATAACTCTATTATTAAAGCAGAAGAAGGGATTTTATTGTGCGCTTGTCTAGATCAAGGCAATAAGGCATCGTTACAGAAACTGAAAGACATGCTAGTGGAACAGCGTGATGATGTAATCTTGGGTGAGGCACTCGCAAGGTTGGAAGGGGGCAACTCAGACATAGTGAAAGTGGGAAGGTTCGCATATAAAATGCAGGACGGCCTTCTCGCAAGAAGATGTAGGAAGGATCGCTGGGCAATATGCGTACCGGGCACTTTGAGGGAGGAATTAATATGGTTTATGCATAAGGAGCTGGGACACTTTGGAGCCAGCAAAGTACTTTATGAAATTGCTCATGACTTTATCTGGGAGAAAATGGGAAGGGACATTAGAAAAACCATAGCTAAGTGTGACACCTGTCAGAGGAGCAAGTATCCAGTAAGATATCTAGTTGGGGAAAGACAGGCAGTTCTCACAAGTAGTCCCGGCGAACTACTGTGTGTGGACCTATTTGGCCCAGTCATTCGAGGTCAGTACGGCTACGAATATATATTCATAGTTATTGATGCATTCAGTAAATACATCAAACTGTATGCGCTAAGGAAAGCCACGGGACTCGCATGTAGCCGACTGATCATTAACAAGTATATACCCGAGTTTGGCGTTCCGCTCAGGATATTATCTGACAGTGGACCACAGTTCACTGCAAAGAAATGGAGAACCAGTATGCAGGAAGCTGGTATCACACAAGTTCATTCCTCTGTAAGATACCCCCAAGGAAATTCTGCAGAGAGACCGTTAAGGGAAGTGGCTCGTCTTTTTCGCACTCTGGTGAATGACAAACATTCGGCTTGGGTTGGACATCTTCCCAAAGTCGAGACTTGGCTGAATTCTGTCCAGCACGAGAGCACGAAGATGACACCGTACGAAGTTCACTTCGGTAAAAGACCACAGAATGAACTAGCTAGAGTATTGGGCTTAAATGAGGGGAAACTACCAGGGATGGATTACATTGTCCAGTTGGCGAAACATAATTTATCGAAGTCAGCTGCAAAAAGAATTCGCCAACAAAAGCAAACGAAATTCGACCTATTCAATCCGGGAGACAGAGTCCTGTTAAGAGTACCAAAGCAGTCGAATAAATTAGAGAAAGTGATGAGCAAGTTCTTTTTTTTATATGAAGGCCCTTACACGGTTACCAAACGTATAGGCAATACTGCCTATGTACTAGAAGACGATACGTCAACCCGATTGTACGGCACGTACAACATAAATAGCCTTCGGAGGTATATATCTTAAGTGAACCAGAAACAGGCAATATTGCAAACATTATGCTGTTGAGCAGGTAAATCAAAATGGTAAATACCTAGGTATTAATGAGGTATCAGATGTGGTCAGTATCATTGATCTGTGTGAGATTAACTGTTAAAGAGGAGAGGGAATCGAGATGAAGGGAGAACTGGTATGGAGTTTGGGACTTAAAGGGAGTTTTATCTAAAGGGACAAACAGGACAGAAATATGATGGATTATATGTATTTCTAGTGTTGTTCTTTTTTTTTCAGTGATATACACGTAATGACATATGAGAGAGAGTTTGAGTGATAGAGTCATATAGCACAACCAAATTACTAGTGATCGTGTGTGCGTTTGACCTTACACAAAGCACTCAAAATGGGAATTCCAAAATCAACGAACTTGCAATACAAGGCGGTTTGGGAAATCAAACTGTACATCACAAAGTGAACTCGTGTGATTTGAAATAAGAGAATTGGACAAAGGGCAAATAAGAGAACACATATGTCTTTTTTTCTTACACATATAGGTAAAATAAACAATGAGCGGTAATGACCGCAGGACAATAAAAAGAAAACAATAAGCTATATGCGATTGAGACATAATAGCCTAAGCAAAAACATTGGTGTTAAACCAAAAGAAGATATGTTGATTGTATATATAAATGTCTATAAGGGTAATGTATTATGTGTTTTATGTTATATTAGGGATCTATGTTAATTTACACGTGTCTTAGGAAGATCACGCGGAATATAGTAAACAATAGTCTGCGTGATTTTCCGGGACGAATGTAACCTTATTTTGAAGGGTACGATAACGCCACTGACGTTATGTCAAAATTTGACATTCGTTATTTATATCATGTGTTATTTCGGCAGTTAATTAGCCACAAGTTATTAAGGTATGTTTAGTCCATATAATGTATTATCATGATTAGGTTTTATTACGGTATTAAGTTGAGAGAAGTCAGAGGCTGTTTTTGTAATTAGCTAGCGCTTGAACACTAAGGGTCATTTCATGAGCTTACGTCTTCTCCCAGAACAGCACTATGTGATGAAATACTTACCTGTGTACTCAACAAAAGCTGCGTGGCGAGCCCACGCTAATGAGTAAGGGTGCGGCGTATGACAAGGGTATGCGAGTGGAAAGGGAAGGCCTGAACAATAGATTCGGTCGCGGAGCACCTTGGGACGAGACTCCTTTAGGTGAAGGAGGGACAACGCATCGAGACCTGGTTCAAGACAGTATTGCAGGAGAGGTATTCAGGACATATGCTTGTCCGAGACAGTATGGTGTTAGCAGTGTCTGAGCTAACATCGTAAAAGTGGTTTAAGGACTTTCAATCCACCACCATTATTAATTCTGAGAAATCTAAATACCTCAGAATTAATAGTAGCCTGTCATTTAAAATAAATTCCACGCATGAAGATGGACTTCTACCGCCTACAACAGCAGCTTTCTCTTGGGGAGAAACACTTCAATAAAGCTGATTCATCGTTTGGTAAGCTCATTTGACTTTAATGCACAAGCTCTCTTTCTTCACTCTTGAATAAATCAACCTAAAGTAATAAATTCAGATCTAGATTAAATTAAATTCATAACGCCTCCGTTTTCTTGCAACTTTTGCCTGTCTTAAATTCTTTTGTTTACTTTCTACGTTACCGTAAGTCATTAATTAATGCATCTTCCTAACTTGTTTGTTTTTGATGCCATTAAATTTTTATTTAAAGTAAATGCAGTCTGTCTCCTTTCTAGATGATAGAAATAGATATAAGCCATCCTCTTTTCCCCGAAGCAAATGTTATTCAGGTTAATGACTAAGTCATACCACGACTTGAGTCGATGGAGTCTGGTGAATGTTCTACCTGAGCTAGGACGTAAAGTTATTTATTATTTATTGGGTTATCGCTCTCAGATCGAACCCTTGGCGCCCAACACTCTTACATATAACTTCAGATCCGGTGACCACTGATGGGTCATATCAAATGGTAAGTCAGGTAAAAATTGGATACAGAAATTAATAATCTGGCAGGTTTTGGTCTTATATTTTGTTCCAAATTAACATACACAACCAAAAAAGAACCGTTACAATGCCTTAAAATATATTTGTAATTCACTTAATGGAAAGTGAATAGTATGAAGTTAAACTATAAACTATTTTGTAATAATAATATTTTTCTTTTATTATTGATGTAGTCACGTCCTAGTTCGTGTACCATGGGCAACGGCTGAGTGGTCTTGACAGTCGGATTACCATTACTACGAAATAGGATTGGGCATCTGGGACATATTCTGAGGAATGGCCATCCTTGTGCTCAGGCGGCTAGGACTATATTTCTTGGCAGAGCCGGGAATCGACCTCGGACCTCTGGGGTGACAGCCAAGAATGCCAGTTCTTGACAACTTTTGTATATCCAGTCACCGAATAAAAGAAAGGTATGATAGAAAAGGACAGCCTTGACCTCTGAATCGGTAACAGTGGCGAAAGTTACACAAACTCGATATAGGACTACCACAAAGAACAAAGATTTTACTAACATTGGAATCGACGGCAAGAAGCCAATTTTAACACACCCTTTGTCGAGAAATACCAGTGAAATTATACGGTAATAACACAGGTTATCAGATTTCACACACACCTATGTACACGGGGCTACCTGATCACGATGTCTCAAAGCTCCTAAATTAATCAACAACACAACTAATGTTTCAGAGGTCGGCCGGTAGGTGGGTTGTCGTGGCCGTCGGAGCACAGAAGGAAAACTATGTACACTTGTTAAAACGTGGTATTTTATAAGTTAATCGCCAGCAATTCTTCTAGGTTTGCTTTGGTGATAGGTTTCGCCCAGTTGTACCAAATTTGGCTCACCAGTAGGCTTTTGGTACACCCTGCCTGGACCCTGCTGGGGATGCGAACCTTGCGCAACGTCCCATACTTGAAGCGCATCGGGCAGGGTGTTGCAAAAGCTTGCTAATAAGCCCGAATTGGTACACCCAGACAAAACCTCGTAACGGATTCGGCAAAAGGCAAGAATATTAGCTGGTGTTAAGCCAATATTTCATTTTGTAATTCCTTCGCCGCACATTCCTTAAAAACCAGTTTGGCTAATGTTATTGAAGAATTCTGAGTAATGACATGACTGAATGTAATGAATTAATGTTCACATTGTTCTTTCTTTTATCCGTTAAATTATATGACAGTTAATCCCCCGGGACTTGGCCAAAACAATTAACAAGTGTGCACTCATTCTTGTTTAAACGACTGCACATCTCATCAAATACTATAAAATGATAATATCGAACACTTGTTGGATTTCACACGAAATCACTTTGAGTCAAGCGGAAGGAGCGTAGGGTAGCAAAAATAAGTCTCGCAAATAACCTAACGGTGCTTAATGGAGGGTCCTTCTAGTTTACTCTTAAAGTGCCTATGTAATGGAAATTAGTGTTAGACAAAATTAATGAATCAAGTCATTTAAGAAACGACTCAACTACCTAGATCCTAATTTTTCAGGAGATACTTGAACGTACCGTATTATCTGAACAACTGGTCGCAGGGAGTGGAATATTATGTTTCTTGGATAGAGAGTAGTTTCATACAAGTTTTGGCAGGGTGTAATGTGTAACAAACATAAATATACACAGTAATACCCCGAATCCCACACTCTTGTGGAATGCGGACCTCCACAATCGTCTCGGACAAAGTTTTCCACGTTCCCTCGTAAAAAAATGAAAAATCATTACTTCATTACTAAAACATCTCAAATGCAGTGAGTTTTTTTTTTTTTTACAATTTACAATGAATTTCCCCTCTTTTTAGGCATGAAAAACGCTCTGTAATAGGGATGTAGAAGCGTTATAATAGGGTAAAATTATGCAATATTATATACGAACCGCACAGGGTTCTTAGAAAAATATCGTAATACACGTAATAGCGTAATAAACGGGCGCGTAACAAATAGGTGTTACTGCATGAAGCCCTTTCTTGAATGACTGCGGTAAACATTGACCATACATCAAGGCTATGAAAAGTGTTAAAATACAAAACAAAAAACCATTTAATGGTATTATTCAAGTAACTTATAATGTTAAACAATCATAAATATTTGCGAACAGGTGACGATGGGAAGATTCTTTTTCAGCCATCATAGTCTGTTGCGCTTGTAGGCCATGCAAGAAATTCTTTGTAAAAGCTATAATCTTTCAGAGATGCAATTCATCAGCTTAAACAATTCCTTTATGTTGTTGGTTAGAGTAACTGGCCCGGTGTTTGAACAGCGATCATAAAGCTGCACAGATGACGCGGGTATTCGCAGATGTTTCTTTCATAAAACAAAGCGTAGTTCAGTCGTTTCAGTACAGGATCATGCATCCACCCCTTGGACAACATTCTACTTCAAAAACCGGGTTTGAACAAAAATATAATTCAGCCCTTTCTGAAATGACTAATATAAAAGGAGTATACTTCTTGTAACGCGCATAATTTGCAGTAAAATTGAGTAAAACCCGTGCAATAAGATAGGTGTGTACATATCCAGCTTAAATAATAATTGCTGTCACCAATTTGTAACTGTAAGACCTAGCCGCTGGGATTGTTACTGTATGGATATCAGCCGTTTTATCGGCGAGTGTCCGGCGTTGTCATTTTCGACATTGGTATTTGATTCAAACTGTCAGGACCTCTTAAAAGACGCTAATGCTCATTACATGAAGCCTTGAATACCTGTGTCAATGGCATCCACTCTTTATTTCGAACTTGTCATTCGCTTATACACCTAGCAGCGTAGCCTAACCCATTAAGTCACTCTCTACTACTTCAATGAGGTGCCGCAGAACGGAGATCCCCGACTTAACGGGGAGCTGCAGATCGAACATCCACGTTTCAAATCCCAGCCCTAGCAGTGGTAGTCTTAATTGTGGAGTTTCCCCGTGTTCTTCCATACTCCAGGAAAATGCCGGTATAGTTCCTTGTTTCAAAGTTCGAAGCATCTGTCCCAATGAAAGCTTCCACGTACGAGTACTTCCAAGCACCACAATAATGCAGGTTGACAGACAAATACCTTGCACACAAATGTACGAGGGCATTTGACCAAAAATGTCTCAAATCCCTGATTAAAGCAGACAAATGAAAACATTTGTAATTTGTGTCCTCGTTGCGTAGCGGCTAGCATTCTTGGCTGTCACGCGGAGGCCCAGGTTAGATTCTCGGCTCTGCCAAGAAATTCAATTCCGGTCTGAGGGCTGGAACGGGGTCCACTCAGCCTCGTGAGACAAAGCTGAGAAGAGATTAGTTCGATTCCCATCTCAGCCATCCTGGAAGTAGTTTCCCATTCCTTCTCCAGGCAAATGTCGGGATGATTCTTAACTTAAGGCTACGGCCGCCTCCTTCCCAATCCTCACCTTCATTACAAATGCACAAATTACTACAGACACCACAATAACACACGGTATCAGAGAAATTCTGCACACACCCAAGTACACGGGGCTAAATGACGACGATGTCGCCAAGCTCCTAAATGAATTAACGACAGAAACCATTTGTGTTTTGCCCTAAGGTTCGGCACGTGTGACTGGCGTTTATGTGTCTGAACATCACTTTTTTTTTCTCTCGAAAAACTCTTATTCTGTGGAACTTGTGCCGATGTATTCATAATTTTCTGTGCCCTTCTGGTAGGCCGTGAACTTTGTGATAAACTTTGTATGGTGTGATGATTTGCACGGGTGATAATCAGCGAAGCGTGTGGGTTTGCACGCTGGGTGTTCAGCCTGGCCATGCGTGCTCGACCAGCTGGACCACATGCGATCACTTCTGATGTCAGCCATATGGTTACTGATTATATTAACTGCCTATTGGCTCTATATCAATAAAGAAATATTAATGAATCCGAGCGGAACAAAATAAGAATAATTGATTCTACTGTAGTAGCCATACAATGAACATCTACATTGATGAGCCAAACATTATTACTCTGCCTAATGTGCGGCTACGCAGCCCAATGATTGGACATGCGCTTGAAATCAATTATTTATGGAAAATTTACCGACCAAATTGCGATCGTATACGACTCCCGACACTACATAGGCGCACTATGGATAGGGTAAAGTCGGGAGTTCTGGCGCATCGGGAGAGTTGGCACACGCACTGCCAAGACGACTTTAGTGGGGGTAGGTCGTTCAAAGGTTGCCGAGTAGAAGCGTCACCGAGTGAGATTTGTACCAGTGGTTTTGTAGCGTGTTTTCGTTCTGGGACGTTGTTTTCATAAAAGAAGGGAGTTGGTGAGTGCAAAAAATGTATCTGTTCCTCGAATAGCTCACTGATCACCCTGTTATTTCGTATGCGCGTTCATGTAGCGTTCTTTAACATTACATTAGGTGAGTTCTCCCTTCACCAGCACAGTTTCGAATACCGTTAGGCATATTCCGAGGGACTAGTAGGTAGGCCTACTGTACGTGCGCTCTCTCTCCCACTGGTTGGGGATAGTTGACGCGTGGTCAGCGCGTTTTGTCCCCGCGGCCATTAATTCTGGTGCGCTGCCTCAATGTTAAGACAGTTACTCAATTGCCCTCACGAGGCTGAATGCACCTCGTTTCAGCCCTCACGTCAGTTTCTAAGACCACTGACGGAGCCGGGAATCAAACCTGGACCTCTAGGGTGACAACCAAGAATCCTAGTCACTACACCACGAGGTGATCGAAATGTGTTCATCATATAGGCGAATTCAGGAGAAGAGTGAAGAAACACGCTTTAAGTTGAGAAAGTGGAGTGTCAGTGAGTGTTTTCACATTAATCATCTCTCCTTCGCAATTACGTCATCTAGCCCACCCTGTGGGAGAGATGAAGAGAAAGCAATCATTCCTAAAACATTTATTTTTCTTAGATCAGGTACAAAGGTGTGTAAAATTGTATGTTTTTATTCACAAATAGTCTGTCCACAAAGTTTCCACGAATGTCATCTTATTTTTAGGTAAGAAAGTTTTAAAAACAGTGCGCCATCTATCCCGACATTACCCTACTTTAATTTTTGAACAATTTTCCATATTTCGTTTTCCTTTTTTCTTTTCTTCCGGGGCCGCCTCGGTTTCCTTTTCGTGATAATTGCCGATGAGTCCCAAACTCACTCTTCTCACCTAATGCATTAGTATCCCAATAATGCGTTTCAAAACATTTGTTAATACCGGTACCTAGCTCCCGCGATCTGAGGACGAATCTTATGAATTTTTCTTTGGAGTCAAACGAAGGGCATTCTTTCTACGACTCCAGTTGAAAGTGAAAAGAATATCTGGGTAGCAAGAATCGCCATTGCGCTGATTAAATTGGTTCAGTTGACATTGTAATGCCATAATTTAGATCAAACTTGTCTGTTACTCCGGCGATTTGGGGCAGATGACGCGCTATTCCGGCTCGTAAAACAACGACCATCACCACTCCGGTGATTATGCCCTGGGAATACTTTGCCCTCACAATGTGAGTGAGAAATCGTAGTAATGCTTTATAAATAGGCGATTGGAATGGGATAGATCCTTTCATCTTGTAACGCTTTCATACACACGAGGCATTCACACCATTTCCACAAGCCTTAGCGCACTACGAAACGGAGGTGTGACAAATTCTCGTCCGACGGTGACTTTCACAGTTGTTAACTTATTGCCAATTGGCAAGATTCTCTGACCTCGGCAATGCTTTGCGCTGTGGTTGTTGTTGTTGTTTGAGTATTCAGTCTTTTGACTGGTTTGATGCAGCTGTCCATACCTCCCTGTCCTGAGCTAATCGTTTCATCTCTACATAGCTACCACACCCTACATCCGAGGCAATCTGTTTATCATATTCTAACCTTGGTCTACGCTACCCCTGCAGTTCTTGTCCTCGACCCTTCCTTCCATAACTAAGCTTGCTATTCCTGGGTGTCTTAGTATGTGTCGTACTAACCTATCTCTTCTCTTCATTAGTAGTCGCCAGAAACATCTCTCCTCTCCCACTCGTCTTAATACCTCTTCGTTTGTAACCCTATCTACCCATCTGATCTTAATCATTCTCCTGTTAACCTCTAGTAAGTTAATAAGGATGAAATGTTATAGTTTGCCTACCATCGCTACAAACGTGGTGGTTTAATAAATAAGTTTGTTGCCGTTGGATTGAAACAGGGATTCACTCTCGCCATTCGTAGTTCAAAGCCACCAGGTTTGTAGATCGCTTAACAGATACTGAAACTCCAATTCAAATGTAAGAAGGGGCGTGATGTTACAGTAGTTAAGCTGCTTGCCTCTCACCGAGATGGACTGGGTTCGCATGTGAGATTTTTGAAGTGAAATAGCCTATCACGTCCCGTGGTTCGGATTCCACCAATTGCTCATGATCGCGTGATTGGTTGGTTCCTTAGTTTGGGGGTTGCGACAACGCGGTCGTGTAGCCCCGTGTACTTTGGGTGGGTGTAGAATTTGTCTGATAACCGGTGTTAATTGTGACGGCTGTATTAGTGTGTGTTTCTGTGGTTCAGGTAAGAACTGCAGACGATCAATTTTTCAAGCAGATCCTACTTTTGCTACCGCATGCTACCGTCCACGATACATAGCTGCGGACTTGGCTACTAGATGCCACCGCAGCCAGCACCTGGCGACGAACGTTCGAACTAATATAGCGTTATCAAATAATCTAACCTACAAATTTTGGCCTCACACAAGTGTAGTTATTATAGTGGAAGATTATTTTTCATGCCATAAATTTATGATATGGGACCGCCGGCCTTACTTCCCCTCCAAAGGAAGGCATACTGAGGAATTTTTGACGCTCTTAAAAAATCCGACGACTTATGCAGGGTTTGAAGCCGCGACATTGGGCATAGAAGCTCAGCATGCTACCAACTACTCCACCGAAGCCGCCGATCGCGATATTAACTGTCAAGTAAAAATACAGTACAAGCTTCCTTCTAATGTAAGTTGAGAATTGGTAGCATGAGCTGATCGTCGTCTTGGAGACGCGTAGTATTTTCGAAACTTTTCAATTCACGAACAGAATTTGATTTTTTCACACTTCTTATTAATTGTACAATTATGTCGCGAAGTAATCGCATTCGCATTGCAAAACTTTTTGACCGCTGTTATTTTGACATTACAAATAGATGGTAGAAAAAAATAACTTGTTTCATCTGCCCCCCGCCCCTCCCCTCGTTAGGTAACACAAAATACAATAGGCTTGAGCTCTAAATTACTTTTGCATTAAAGATACTTGTGTTGAGCAGTTTACAAAGCCAGCTAAAAGTCAACACGTTTCCTGTTTATTAATAAAATAACATTAGAGGGAATAATGGCCAATTCATTTGACTACGAAGTGTTTGTAAATAGAACATACGGTAACGCATTAAATGATCTTAAAACAAGAAGTTCCGTGACGAACTAAAGAGCCTACTTTTCATGCCAATGATTAATCTACAGTATATGAACCTATCTACAATAATGACGAAATTCAGTTGGTAATATCGAAATGTCTAATTAGTTCGAAATATACCTGGTTTAATGTAGCCTAATAGAGCACTACAGTTGGCAGCCCTGGTGACTGAATAGATTCTTAGTTCCATCTCTTAAGGCACAGAATAAAAAATTAGGTTGAAGTCCAATGGACGTTACATGCAGTTAGACATTGGATCTATCAGCACGCGTAAAAGCATGTTGGCAACAATGTCATGCGTATGCTGGCCAGAAATAATCTGAAATACTATGCTATCTTGTTGTGCCAATTTTGGATGAAATCCATTTATTAGTATAGAAGTTACATGTATTTTAAAACTGGACCTATCACCAGGCATAGAATCATGTTGGCAGCACTGACTTATATTAATTACTCCAAATTAATGTAGAATGTCAGGTGCTATACGTGTAGTATAGAGCTGTTGGCTTGCATATTTTCTGATATATTGATATTAGGGTAAAAAAAATATAGACAGCATTTATTAACAGTTGGCAGCCCTGATTGCACGTAAGAATAGGCTACTTATAGTCATATCTGGTATGTTACACATAGCACATACGAAATTTGGTTGAAATCAAACCGATAGTATAGAAGTTACATGTATTTAAAAATTGGTCCTATCAGCAGGCTTAGAATCATGTTGGTAGAACTGACGTACATAATTTACTCCAAATTAATCTAAAATGTCAGGTACTACACGTGTTCATAGTTTAAAGCTGTCTGCTTGCATACTTTTTGATATATTGGTATTTGGATAAAAAATAATAATATAGAGAGCAATTATTAACAGTTAGCAGCCCTGGTGGCCCTTAAGAATACGCTCAGTCATATCTGTTTATGTACACATATTACGTACAAAATTTGGTTGAAATCCAATTGATAGTGTAGAAGTTATATGCATTTAAAAAGTGGACCTATCAGAAGGCTTTAAGTTATTTTGGCAACGCCGTCATGTATAGCCTCCTGGAAATTAAACTAAAATAGTATTGTCTACATATGTGCCAATTTTGAAAAAGCTCCCATGCATACCTTCAAAGATATCCAACATGGAGCTCAAATTTCTAGTGTGTTTTTTTTCAGCAGTTGGTAGCACTGACATCATTTTCAAATATGGACGTGAGATATTCCGGTATACATTGTAACGGTTCTTCTTTGCTCCACGTTGAGCGTACAAGTGAAACGTCTTCTACTACCCTCACTGTTGCGTGACAAATGTAATGGTTTCTACTAGCCGTGCCTTGCGCTTTGAAACACAAATGTATTGTTTACTCTAAGATATGTTGTATTAATGGGCGCCAAGACCTCAACGCTATGTTGACATCTAAATTTATATTTAACAACACCTAGCTCTGGTAGAACACCTTCAAGAATCTTTTCACTCAGATCGTGGTATGATTTGATCATTAACCCAACTAACAATTGTATCAGGAGAAGGAATTTGGTCTATATCTAATGCTACCTACTGAAAGCAAAGATTGCATGGTTAAAAGAAATGAATTTATTATATAAAACAAGTATGGCAAAATTAATAATAATAATAATGAAAATAATAATAATAAGTTTAAATTTAAATTGGAGCGTTGCGATATGAATATTACCGCTAGAGAATTACGTGAAAACTGAGTCGGATGAATTACTGATTTTACTCTTATTCCCAAGCTATGAAGTTACTGAAATACTGAATATGAAACAAAGAGACGAGAGATTACGTAGTTCTGAGTCATTCGCGCTTACCATTGGAAATTGCCGTAGCATTTCCCTCGTACTGGATGTTGAAGAGAGCTTCCCACAGCCTCCTGGACGTCGTCATCTTCTTCGTTAGTTGAAGAGATACTTGTAGATATGATAATTTAGAGTCCAGTCACACCGGAACAAACAACACGAGCAAACACAACGGTCAAGTTTTACAAAGATTATCGCCCTCTCTCCACGGCGCGCAAACCATATATGCACTCCTCGCCTCCCCTCTCTGGACCCGTCTTCAAGTCGCCCGCTCTCCTCTGATTGGCTGAGCCACCACGCGTTACTCCCCTCCTCAGGGTCAATACACTCGGCGCAAGGATGATGTCGATTACCGGTCCAGGCCATTTCGCCTTTTCTTGATCCAGCAACCCAGCTTGTGTCACGCTTCTCGACAAGATTAAGCCTGTAGCCGAATTCCCAGTGACTCATCTCTCTCACCAAACTCTGACAAAAATCCGTAAAATTCCGTAATCAAATAATTTTCCGCAATAATGTTTTTCGTAATAATCTGCTTGATAGTGTTTTCTATAACATTGAAAACCTATCTGTATACTTTTAGTCTTATAAAAAAACGCTCCAAAAATACCTTAATAATAATAATAAGTTAATAATAATAATAATAATAATAATAATAAGTTACATGAAAAATTCTCTTGGCTGAACAATCTGCCGCGTAAATAAATATAGAATGCCTTATGTCAGTGGCGTAAAATACCCTCGAAAAACACGTTACATATTCGCCTCGGATCATCGGATGATTTACCGTGACGACGGTCCATTATGCGATTATCCCAGACACGTTAATAAAATCCCCATCCAAAATACATATTACATAAATGAAATCACCCTAAATTACATATATATATACACTCATAATTTTCTTTACGCACTTTGCGTCAAAGTCTGCTGTTATTTCGGATTGCCCTTTGCAACCAGTCCAATGTTTTTCATATAGAATAATGTTCCACGGATATTTCCGCCTTTCAAATATCTCTATGTGGGAAAAATAGACATAAATAATGTGTGAGCACTATGATGTCACATCACACGCATCAAAGGTGTTCAGATATATCACCACAGAACTTCCTAATTTCACTGGAGTTCGCTTCGTTCTGGTGAAACTTAATCTCACTGAGCACACGATCACACTATTGTGGCAGCGCATCGTGACCATAATACCTAATCTCTCTGTATATGAGACAATTAATATTAACTTCTGAAAAAAAAAAAAAAAAAAAAAAAAACAGTAAGTGCTCATTACATATAACACCAAACATTTCTGTGCCGTAATCGCCCTGTCTTCTTAAGTTCCCGTAGATCAAATTCTACTAAATACTAGTTCACAACTCAGACCAGTTCCCCTCACACAAATAATACCTTTCTACTAATTACCTTAAATTACACTTACAATTCTTACATGGCGAGGCCGTAAACAGAAATCACGTGTGCTGTTATGTATGAGTTTCATGAAGGACTGTCTCGCCTTCTGGTGGCCCATCTTTTGTCTCGTGGACGCCTTAAGCAAAAATACCCTGTTCAAGCGCTCACCCATCTCTAGGAGACAAATGGGAATTCACCAGCGCTACCAAATTCTGGCCTTGGTGTATCGAGACATTTTAGTGCTCAAGAGCATCCGACAATCCCGTCATATTTCCCTGTACCTTAAAAACTCTCATTTACTTACACACTACCCCCCTGTGTGACTTCTGATACGCCTGCCTGGAAGACCAGATCCTCCACGCACCAAACACCACACTTACTCATTTGATAGGCTGGCTCGCCAGCTAAACACACTTACTTTGACACATACTTTCGTAGACTATGTATATTATACGTCCCGTATAATCTGTTTCCCTTACTATCCTCCAGCACATATGCTGTTTTGCCAATACGTTTGGAAACTATAAATGGGCCCTCGTAGAGATAAAAGAACTTGGACATGACTTTCTCTAGCTTATTTGACTGTTTCGGCACTCTAAGTAAGACCCTGTCTCCCGGCTCGAATAGGTCAAATTTAGTTTCTTTTTGTTGGCGAATTCTCTTTTGTGCTGACTTAGATAAATTCTGTTTCGCCAACTGGACAATGTAATCCATCCCTGGTTGCTTTCCCTCATTTAAACCCAACACCCTCGCTAGTTCATTTTGTGGTCTCTTTCCGAAGTGAACTTCGTATGGCGTCAATTTCGTGCTCTCATGCTGGACAGAATTCAGCCACGTCTCGACTTTGGGAAGTTGTCCAACCCAGGCCGTATGCTTGTCATGCACTAGAGTCCGAAAAAGACGAGCCACTTCCCTTAATGGAAGCTCTGCAGAATTACCCTGAGGGTACCTTACAGAGGAATGAACGTGTGAAATACCAGCTTCCTGCATACTGGTTCTCCATTTCTTTGCAGTAAACTGTGGTCCACTGTCAGATAGTATCCTGAGAGGAAGGCCAAACTCAGGTACATACTTATTAATGATCAGACGGCTACACGCTAGTCCCGTGGCTTTCCTTAGCGGATATAGCTTGACATATTTACTAAAAGCGTCAATAACTATAAAAATGTACTCGTAGCCGTACTGTCCTTTAACGATCGGGCCAAATAAATCCACACACATTAGTTCGCCGGGACTACCGGTGAGAACTGCAGATCTCTCCCCCACTAAATATTTAACTGGATATTTGCTCCTTTGACAGGTGTCACACTTAGCTAAAATCCTCCTAACAAGCTCCTCCCGCAAAGTGGCAGGAACACATATTGCCCACCGATTATTCCTACATTTCCGTGCAAGAAGCCCATCCTGCATCTTGTACGTGAACCGTCCTACTTTCACATACTCTTCTTCACTTATTTCCAACCTAGCCAGTGGCTCCCTTAACTTAACGTCATCACGTTGCTCCACTAGCATATTTCTCAGTGTATGTAACGATGCCCTGTTGCTACTGTCCACACATGCACATAATAAAATACCGTCCTCTGCTTTAACCACAGGATAATCCCTACATAAATTAGTGTCCCTTGATAGCATGTCTGCAAGAATGTTATCTTTACCCTTAATATATTTTACTGTGTATTCGTATTCCTGCAGGGCAAGAATCCACCTACTAACTCTGTTAGAACTGAGTTTACAAGTCCTCATATACAGTAATGCATGGTGATCTGTATGGATCTCAAATTTCCCCCCTACTAAATACATTCTAAATTTCCCTAAACTGAAAACAATACCTAAAAGCTCTAACTCAGTAATCGTGTATCTTTTCTCTACTGCTGTCAGTCTTCGCGAGGCTAAAGATACAATGCACAGATTATCCTCATCATCTTTCTGACATAATACTCCAGCAATGCCTATATGTGAAGCATCTGTCATAACCACATATTCCTTATCTTTTAAAGGATATTTCAGCACTACAGCTTTCTCAAAACCTTCCATCAGCGCTCTAAAAGCCTGATCATGCTCGGACTCCCATCTCCACCGAGTCCCACTTTTAAGCAATTCCCTGAATGGTTCTACCAACCCTGAGTATTTAAGAACGAACCTCCTGAAAAAGTTGCAAATTCCCAGGTATGTTTATAACTGTTTAACATTCTGTGGCACCTCTGCGTTAAGTATCTTATTAACCCTACTTTCCTCTGGTGTCACACCTCTACTCGACACTCTATGACCTAAAAATGTCACTTCTGACTGACAGAATGACGACTTAGACAGCATCAAAGTGAACCCTGCCTGATCTAACTTCTGAAAAACTATATCTAAATGACGTAGATGCTCCTCAAAACTGCGTGAACTAATTACCATATCATCAATGTAAATGGTAACATGCTATGTGTAAAGCCCTAATTAAAGCTGCTGAACTATTCTTTAACCCATAAGGTGTTCTACAAAATTTATAAAGGTTATATTTGACTAAAAGCTGTAAATGGTCTATCTTCGTACATAAGTGGCACTTGCCAAAAACTGGAACTCAAATCTACACAAGTGAAATACTTCTTCCCCTCAAATGTTTGCATTAATTCCTCTATTGACATAGATTTCAGCTGATCTGAACTAATTCTACTGTTAACCAAACGAGCGTCTAAACAAATACGAACTGTGCCGTCGGCCTTGGGTACCGTGATCAAAGAATTAACATATGGACTGTTAGAGTGCTCAATAATCCCATCTTCAAGCATATGGTTAATTTGTGCCTCAACTGCACTCTGATAAGCGAAAGGTACAGGATATCTATGTCCTGTGAATACTGACCTATCAATAACGTTCAATGAATGTGTATACTAATTGGCCATACCAATGCGATCCTCAAAAACTCTCCTATTACACAATAACACATCATAGAGCCGAACACACTGTTCCACCTCTATATTTCCCTGAAATGCAGCATCACGTAACGAGTCCTCTAGACTACCGTTCGTAATCACACTGCCCACAAAACATGGAGAACCCCGCTCTACGGCTGGCGATATCTCATTTAAAGTACAAATTACACCTACAACACTACTTCTCTGAATATGGTCATTGAACGCTACTTCTACTTCAGAATCTCCCCATTTAAATTTCAAACTCCCTACATCATAACATAAGTTACCAGACACTCTACTTAGCCACTCTGAACCCAAGATAACACTGAATACTAAATTTGGAATTACAAGACAATTCTGCTTTTCTACATGATTATTAATTTTAATGTCTACTAAATCATGCTTAGAAATTACTTTAGACCTCTTCCCAACAGCTGTGATAACAAAAGTGCTTTTAATTGGCATCTCCTCAAAATTTACTCCAGTTCCTTCCATTTTATCATAAAATGCACTACTTATGCAACTCTTCATACAACCACTATCAATTAAGACATCTGTGTACGCCTCGGACACGTTAAATTTAACTATGGGGCTCTTACTAACCACCTCCTGAATAATGCCTTCATCATTTAGTTCGCGTAATAATTCATTTCTTACATTTAGGTCATAGGGTTCCTGTATAAGTGTATGGACAGGGCATGTTACAGACTGAGATTCTGACCTTACATCGCAGCTTGGTTCGTGTTTAAAGCATTGCTACCGCTTGGTGTAGTACTACTCACTACTGCACTGGTCTGGTTGTTCTGGGTTGTGTTAACGGTATCTCTCTGTCCGTTATTACCATTGGGCTGATTCCCTCCTTGACCCCTGTTCTGGTTATAATTATTATTGTTATTATACCTCCCTTGGTTACCCCTAAAATCATTATTTCGGCCTTGATTTCCCCTGAAATCATTATTTCTACCTTGGTAGTTCGTACCATACCCATTTCCTCTGTACTGGTTTTGCTGATTATTATTATTATTATTATTATTATTATTATTATTTTGTTTCCCCCTATTTTGAACGTTGGCCCCTTCGCCACTGTTCCCTTGAACATCCTGATTCCTATTCTCATTAGGCCTGTTATTATGGTTACTCTGGTTCCTACCGAAATTCTCCTCGTAACCATCTCTTCCCAGAGCATCGAATGTACTCAATAAATTTTCCACTTGTGAAATAGATTTAACATTTTGGATACAGGCAGCTTCTTTGATTCTATATGGAAAATGTCCTAGTAATAGCCTGACTACATCACTTTCTTCCTTCAAACCATCCAGATATTTGCACGTTAATACCTGTCCTAAAAAGTACTCGGTCATAGTGTAGTTTCCTCTCGGGTTATATTTCCCACACACAATTCCCTCACGATGCTGAGACTGAATTACCTCATTCCAAAATTTCTCACAAAATTTAACTTTAAAATCTGAAATATTCTCGAAATTGTCTCTGTAGACAGCAAACCAGTTTCTTGTCTCCCCTACAAACGCTTGCTCTAAAATCTCAACTACCTGGCACCACTCAATACTACCATCTTCCAACCTCTCCCCGAATTTATTTTCTATTGTATTCATGAACTCCATTGGACAACCCTGCCGATTACTGAATTTGCGTAGTTCTATTTCCCTGTGTGTGCTATTCACATAAACTGGCCTACTCTGACTATTTTCCTGCCTAATTCTAGCTTTCAACTTCTGTTCTAATTCGGCAATTTTCTCCTCAGCTTTTCTTTCAATATTAGTTACAGTTAACCTAATGCTCCCTTCCTATGCTTCAACTTTACCACTTAATTTAGCTTGTTTCTGACTAATCTCATTAATGCTTTCCTTATTCCTCTCCCTTAAAGTATTAACTTCAGTGATTATTTCTGCATGTACTTTATCAATTCTTCCCCCCAGCTGTTCTTTAACCTCTTTAGTTGCTGCCTGAATTTTGTCAATTTCTCCCCCCAATTGCTTTTTGACCTGCTGTGTTTCAAGTTGCACTAGTTCTTTTAAATTTTCAGCCTGTGTACTGATTCTAATTTCTAACTCCTCCTGTACTCTTCCTAATTTTCTGTCTACATCTGCAATAATCTCTCTAGCTTTTTCTTCCATCACCCCTCTGATTTCCCCTCTAATCAGTTCGAATTTCCTATCTAATTTTAGATTGTTCTCTTCAAATTTCTCATTTAATTTATTGCTCACCTCCTTATTGTTTTGTTAAAGTTTAGCATTATTTTGTTAGAGTTTAGCATTTAAAGTTTCAATACTCTCTCTATTTTCCCTACTATTTTGTTCAAGTTTAGCGTTTAAAGCTTCAGTACTCACTTTATTTTCCCTACTATTTTGTTCAAGTTTAGCATTTAAAGCGTCTGTGCTAATTTTATTTTGTTGCATAAACTGAAGAAGCAAACTCTCTAACCCTGCTTGACTGTTTTGATTACCCCCCTCAGTATCGGGATTTACCTCCGACATCCCTGTACTGCTTTCATTTCCAAAACTAGCCATACTGCTCGTATCTTCACTATCCAACTGGTGACCACTACACAACTTCATCTCTTCCTCAACACTACTCATGCTGATACACACCGATAAATGAAAAACCCCCAAAATACAGGCACAGAAATATATACCCTTCTCCTTCCACAAATGTTATTAGGTTTTCGGTCTCACGTTGGTAGCGACAAGTGTAACGGTTCTTCTTTGCTCCACGTTGAGCGTACAAGTGAAACGTCTTCTACTACCCTCACTGTTGCGTGACAAATGTGATGGTTTCTACTAGCCGTGCCTTGCACTTTGAAACACAAATGTATTGTTTACTCTGACTAAGATATGTTGTATTAATGGGCGCCAAGACCTCAACGCTATGTTGACATCTAAATTTATATTTAACAACACCTAGCTCTGGTAGAACACCTTCAAGAATCTTTTCACTCAGATCGTGGTATGATTTG
Organism: Meconema thalassinum; assembly: GCA_946902985.2. Lineage (NCBI taxonomy): Eukaryota > Metazoa > Arthropoda > Insecta > Orthoptera > Tettigoniidae > Meconema > Meconema thalassinum. The sequence continues at coordinate 173,009,581 of OX336396.1, forward strand.
ATCATTAACCCAACTAACAATTGTATCAGGAGAAGGAATTTGGTCTATATCTAATGCTACCTACTGAAAGCAAAGATTGCATGGTTAAAAGAAATGAATTTATTATATAAAACAAGTATGGCAAAATTAATAATAATAATAATGAAAATAATAATAATAAGTTTAAATTTAAATTGGAGCGTTGCGATATGAATATTACCGCTAGAGAATTACGTGAAAACGGAGTCGGATGAATTACTGATTTTACTCTTATTCCCAAGCTATGAAGTTACTGAAATACTGAATATGAAACAAAGAGACGAGAGATTACGTAGTTCTGAGTCATTCGCGCTTACCATTGGAAATTGCCGTAGCATTTCCCTCGTACTGGATGTTGAAGAGAGCTTCCCACAGCCTCCTGGACGTCGTCATCTTCTTCGTTAGTTGAAGAGATACTTGTAGATATGATAATTTAGGGTCCGGTCACACCGGAACCAACAACACGAGCAACCACAACGGTCAAATTTTACAAAGATTATCGCCCTCTCTCCACGGCGGCAAACCATATATGCACTCCTCGCCTCCCCTCTCTGGACCCGTCTTCAAGTCGCCCGCTCTCCTCTGATTGGCTGAGCCACCACGCGTTACTCCCCTCCTCAGGGTCAATACACTCGGCGCGAGGATGATGTCGATTACCGGTCCAGGCCATTTCGCCTTTTCTTGATCCAGCAACCCAGCTTGTGTCACGCTTCTCGACAAGATTAAGCCTGTAGCCGAATTCCCAGTGACTCATCTCTCTCACTAAACTCTGACAAAAATCCGTAAAATTCCGTAATCAAATAATTTTCCGCAATAATGTTTTTCGTAATAATCTGCTTGATAGTGTTTTCTATAACATTGAAAACCTATCTGTATACTTTTAGTCTTATAAAAAAACGCTCCAAAAATACCTTAATAATAATAATAAGTTAATAATAATAATAATAATAATAATAAGTTACATGAAAAATTCTCTTGGCTGAACAATCTGCCGCGTAAATAAATATAGAATGCCTTCCTACTGACTTATGTCAGTGGCGTAAAATACCCACGAAAAACACGTTACAACATCTTGACTTACTTACTTACTTACTTACTTACTAACTGGTCGGCGCTACAGTCCCTGAAGAACCTTGGCCTCCTTTATCACTTGCCTCCATTCATATCTATCTTCCGCCTTCCTTCTCCAGTCCCTGATTCCCAGACTCCTAAGGTCGTCTTCCACATTTATCCACCGTCTCCTGGGTCTTCCTCCTCTCAATATCCCAGGTCTCCTTAGGGTTTTCACATTCCATGTCGCTAACATAATATCCGTTTTCCTTCTCATTAACAGTTTCCTTTGCCGGTTCGTCATCGGGTGATCAGTACCAGGAGCTTACGCTCCCGCCGGTATAGCTCGCAGGATAATTTGAACTCTCAAGCCCCCACATCACGTCAAGATGAGGATACCATCGTGAGGGGGTATACATCTTTACTCATATTTAATTTGGTTTCGATTGCTGTAGCCGTTTAGGAGTTGATAGGGCGGGGGGACACACACAGACAGACAGGACACACAGACATTTTCCCCGATCGATCTCATAAGTCTACTTTTTCCTCATTTTTGCAAAATGTGAAAAGTAGGCTAAAAATAAAAAAATTGCCCTAATACTGTCATAAATAATGCGAGTACTGTTACATCAGTCAAAATTGGCAAAAGATGCAGAAAAATGCTTAATACGTAATTTGAAACCACCGGGTTTCGTTTCACTATGAAAAAAAAAGACATTTTAATAACATCCGCTCCCTATTCATAACATAACCCGTTACCGTGGCCTAGTGGCAGCGTCTCAGATTCCTGAGTAGCTGGTTCATGTTTCAATTCCTGACACTAGTCACGATTTAAGATTCGTAGGTGGACCTGGAACGGCCCCTTGGCTCTTTCTTTCCTATCTCATTCCCAAATACAGTCATAATATTAGGTATTCACTATAACTTTACACTGGTTATCATATTCCACAAACACACACATCCAAGTGTGATAACCATGATGTTGCAAACCCTTAAATGAAACGACTTCAACAGCGTCGTGTATGACATTGAATTAATTGTATACGCTTTTTAAAACTTATTTTGGGAGTTCTACCTCCTTCTCGCCAACATACTGTATTGACTGATGTCAGTGTACGTAGTTGTGTTCATAGTTGGCGACAAAGAATTCGGACTAGCAGCGATTGATACGTGAAGTTGTTACCCAAGAGATAAGAGAAACAAGAGCATGGCTTTGCTCTCTTTGTTGTCCCGGTCGACCTGTTCACTGAAACTAGATACAAAGCACGCTCACTACATATGAAACGTTCAGATTATGCACTGAAAAGAGTGAGCTTAGTTGCATTGTCATGGCCTTTGCAGCTGCTCGCGGTTTGCTCTCGAGTAGCTGTGCGTTTTGAGAGGAGCTTTGGAATCCACAGTGCCATATTTGGAAGTTACTTTTTAGGAATGCGGGGGGGGGGGGGGGAGGCTTGAAAATATGTTGCTTTGTATTGTTATTCTGTACAGTAATATGCATTGCGTACGTATGTTTTATTTCATCATCAAGGGTCATCAATCCTAAGATTGGTGTGTGGTGAATTATTCTATCCTGGGCCTGTCTCTAAAGTTGTATAGGATCGGCAGCCAGTAATCCTTCATGGTCTGGTCGATGAACTGCAATTTTGTTCGGCCTCGTGCATGCCTTCTCTCTACAGCTCCTTCAAGAATATGACTTAAGCATTCTTAATGTCTGATAGCGTATCCAGTTCTCACATACCTTCTCTTACAAATTAGGTTCCACAGGCACGGCTTCGTCAATTGAAATCTCCTTTATACCTTTTATTCATTATTTTGTTCGCCCAGGGAATTCTGAACATCTTCCAATAGCCCCACATTTCAAAGGATACAGTCCTTTTGTTCTCAATTTCCCCGATTGTCCAGGTTTCACTACCATACTGCAGCACACTCCACGTAAATGTTTTCTGAGGTGCTTGTCTAGGTTTGAGGTGATGTAAAAGCCTCCATCTTCTCCAGCCGCTCCTTGTCCAACGTACAGGTTGTGTGTGTGCCATGTCTTTGATTTGGTTATTACCAAGCTGAGGCCATTGGAGGAGGCTTCCATCTTCTCCGGTTTTGTTGTTAGTTCCTCTTCACTCTTCACCTATCTTATCAGCGAATTTTAGGCTGCCCAAATGCTATACTGTACATTCTTCTAAACAGCCCGTAGTTTTAGGTAGATTTCATTAGAAAGCTACCTATTGCAATGGGTACCATGTTTTGAATTCCGGAAAATTTCGACATATCTTCGCGTTTCACATCCCCCTAGTCCCCAAAACCACCGTCGGTTCAAAAGTTTATAATTATATAATCACTTTTTTGTGGACATGATAACTACCGCTATTTTCCACCAATGTCTTAAAAATTTATACATATAATATTACCCTATAAAATCTCGATCGAGTTTGTTAATGGGCAAAATCTGACGAAGGGGGTGGGAATAATGTGAAATATCGCTGTAACTTTCTTAATATGTGAAAAATCGAATCCATTCAAAGTTCATACTATTACTCTTCGGATAAGGGCCAAGGGAGCTTCGAACAGCTGAGCTGTGTTGCCAAGTTTTATTGTTGTAAATCAACTGATTCGAATAATACACACGGCTACACTTCGGACATTATTTCGGCACAATTATACGTAATATAATTATTTTAATAGTACATGGTCGCCAATCACATCATTAGCACCTACCTAACATAACATCTACGTTTAATTGAATAACTTTGATATATTTTCATTTTATGTAGACTGCGTGTTATACTGTATTTGCTACTTATTATTGTAAAATAACTGGCACAAATTATGCCAATTAAATTGGCCTGCTGTTTCGTTTTCGTAGCGTGATTTACGACGGTTGCGAAAGTACAATCTATTTTGACAGCTTAGAAACAGCCGACAAATTTTCTCCAAATAATAATTATAGTGACATACTAGTTAGTGATGGCTGCTTGTAGTCAGAAGGTTCCTTGAACCGTGCTGGCATTATCGGCGTTAGAAAATATAACAAAGCCTTCGTATTAGATCCAGCCGTAAGATTTGAGTGTAATGACAAGCAGTTCTAAGAAGTTGACACGGAAAAGAGGCATTATGAGCCTTTCTTCCATGTCTTACGGCAAAAGTATCAAATCTGTAATTGAGAACTTATAGATATATTGACTGGAGCACACGGGACAGTTACAAGTTTCCGTACAAATGTCCAACTACAAGAGAAAGCGATCGATGGCTAATTTCGAAACACAGTCTCCAAAGTGTACATAACCACTTCTATAATGTGAACTAGTATATTTATAAATAGAACATATTCGCGGGATAGCTGTCCTTTTTAATAAATTAAAACAATACACATAGATACATGAATAGGTGATTTTACGACCTTTTTACTTGCCATATTCGGAACTTCCCTAGCTGACAAACTTACAGGTTTAGTTCCTACGTCCTATTATTATTGTCTCCTAGATTCAGTAGTAGGCTGCAACTTTGTTTCCCTTCGTTAAGAGTAGCTGGGTATACATACCTGATCCTCTTTCTCTCTCTCTTAACCCCCCAGAGGCTCACGACTATTGGGATGTGGTTTGGCGACCACGGGACCCCAGCTGAGTCCAGCATTGCTTCAACTTGTGTCGTGCTCCTTTCTTTCGCCTTTCCTATCGACCTCCCTTGGACAACTCTCGATCTCTTCCGACCACGACGGTTTATTTTATCGAGGCCTAGAGTGTCTTTATATTTCCCACCTCAATTGGCCCTCGTCTCATCTTTCCTGAAACCCTCATTCTTTGAGGGGTCAGACTTCTTTTCACGTTCTCTCCTGCCTTCTGCACAATACACTAAAGGAGGCTAGATGTGTGTATCCCCCTCCTCTTATGGTGCTCCTTGGACAGTGCTACACCCTCAGCTGGTGAGTTAGGGACCCCCGATGGATAAAGGTTTAATTTGATGTAATACAGTAATGCAAAAAAGAAGAGGGTTTCATAATTTCTTTGTGTGAAAAATATCCGCTAACCCCATGTCTGATAGTCTGCAGATTCGGTTTGGAAGCTTGTCAGAATGACACGCACGGAAGATTCGTGTCAAGGTCGGCCACGGTGAGATCGTATTTAGTTGTCTATTTCAGGCTCTCGCGTAGCTGGTATTCCACAAAAAAGAGCGTAGTAGCCTTCACAAACTTCTTTATCTAATAACCAAGATTGTTGGACTCACCCACTGGCAGAGGTCAATAGCAGAGGGGTTCATTGCTTGAGGAACCGCTCAGCTTGCCCTTGCGCAGAAAGTCGCATGTAGGGGCTGTAAATCTGGAGATAGTTTCAAAACCCGACGCTGACTGTGGCTATTTTAAGTGTGTGGTTGCCCCCTCGGGCACCCGAAATCTATGGCACCAACCCGAATTCCAGGCCCTAAATATTAAATTATACGTACGCATACGATCACCACAGAAACGCACGTTACTGGACAAATTCAACGCACACCCAAGAGGAGTCTGATGACCAAAATGTCCCAAACCCTTAAAAAAAAAACTACCACCTAAGCTGTTATTTGACAAAACAGCCCGGAGCGGTGGTGATGGTTAATGAAGCCTGGAGACTGACGGGTGCCTCCTTGGGTATAGTACTAAATGTCGTATGGCGAATGCGATGAATTCCGTCGCCGCACATTGGCCCGAAATCCAGAATTATTTCTCAAAATATAATGTTGGATGATAAACCAGCAATAATATCTTATTATATAATACGCTAAGACTAAGGTGTATGTATCACAAACCTCAAGCTCCTAAACCAGAGGGAGTTAGAAGGTGTGGTTTGTACCAAAATCTTCCAAATCGTCTCAGTAGTACAGGAAAAATCTTGCATTTCTTGAAAAGTCAACGGAAATAATGTATTTGTTTATAAAGTGCTTTTAAACAAATAAACAAGATGATAGCCCCTGCGAGAAATCTGTCGCCTACAGCCCGCAGAGCACTAAACCGAGCGGGTAGTCTGTACACATGGGGACGCACACAATCCATTATGCGAGAGTTCTCGCACGGGTCCGCTAGTCGCGCATGGCAAATCTCAATTTAATTGACGGTAATCAAAGTAGTGGCTTCAAAATGGTGAATGGGGCAGATATCCTCGCTGTTCCGCCCCTTTAAACAACAATCAACAAAATGGTGAACTTTGTTAATAAAAATGATTCGAATTGCATAAAAATTACAAATGTTTTGAGGACGATGATGACTGTTTTGAACTTTGTATTTATAAACAAATTGGTTAAAATTTCATATTGGTTCATGTCACATTAGGCTCTTTTTTAAACATTTGATTACAATTAGTTGCGTCTAGCCGCCTCTTTGAATTAACAAAAATGTCAGTCATTACAAAAACATGCTTCAAATCCTTCTTGGTCTTGAACGTTTCTGGAATGTTTTACTATGATGTATATTGTTGGTTGGTTTTTAAGTTTAGGGGCTGCGACAACGCGGTCATGTAGCCCCGTGTACTTTGGGTGTGTGTAGAATCTGTCTGATAAGCGGTGTTAATTGTGATGACTGTATTCGTGTTAATTGTGATGGCTGTATTAGTGTGTGTTATCTGTTTTTTTAAATTTAAGTACTCCAACTTAGAATTTTTCAAATAGCTCCTACTTTTGCCGCCAAGCGCCACCGTCAACGACTACTAGGCCAAGTTCAGAACTTGTATTATACATCATTAACCAATACGGCACATTGTTTCAATTACATTTTAACACAATTTGCGTTGTTAATGTTTGTACACGCTATTAATGTATTATTAAAAAAAAGGTTTAGCTGCGAATTACTTTAAATTCGGGTAAATATTAAATGCATTAACTATATTATCTAACGACATTAAAACATATATCTAACATAGGGCTAATTATCTTATAGAAAGAAAGTATCCACACCAAAAAAATTCAGTTGTAGAATATATGCATGTGTGTTGGAAACAAAATACATACGTATATTACAGTATGCCAATGTATGGAACAATATTTACGATTCAAGATCTTGAGCATTCTATGTCGTATCTGAAACATACGGTTGGAGATTGCAGTTTCGCAGCGTGTGTAGGCCTACTCTACTTCCCTCTCTCTCGGTCTAATATTTAAATTTTGGAACCATACTAAGAATAGAATAGAATATACACAATAGAAGAATATACACATGGATGAGACCAGGAGATACAGGGCGTTACCAAATCGACTTCATTATGGTCAAGCAGAGGTTTCGAAACCAGATTTTGGATTGTAAAACATATCCTGGTGCTGACATAAACTCTGACCACAATCTGGTTGTAATGAAATGCAGATTAAAGTTGAAGAAACAGAAGAAAAGTCAAAAACCAAAAAGGTGGGCAATAGACAGACTGAAAGAGAAGGATGTAAACGAAAGATTCAAGAAGAGTATAAAGGAAGGACTAATGAAAAACCCTAAACAAACTTCAATTGCAGACGAATGGGCACTTTTGAAGAATGAAATAACAAAATCCGCAGAAGAAAACATTGGTAGGAAAGAAAGAATAGGTAGAAAACCGTGGATCACTCAGGATATACTAGAATTGATGGATGAAAGGCGGAAACACAAGAATGTAAGAGATGAAAAGGGGAAAGCAGAATACAGACGTCAGAGAAATGAGGTTAATAAGAAGTGCAAGGAAGCGAAAGAAGAATGGTTGAAAGAGAAATGTGCAGGTATAGAAAATTGTCTGAAATTAGGAAAAGTAGACACAGCTTATCGAAGGATTAAGAATACTTTTGGGGAAAAGAAGACTAAGTGCTGTAATATTAAGGACACAAATGGAAAGCCTCTAACAGATAGGGAAGAAAAGGTTGAGAGATGGAAAGCTTACATAGCGAGTTTGTATAAGGGAAAGGAGATTGAGAATCATGTAATGGAAAGGGAGGAGGAAATTGATGAGGATGCGAAAGGAGATTTAATATTGAGATCAGAATTTGATAGAGCTTTGGAAGACTTAAGCAGGAACAAAGCACCAGGCATAGATGATATACCGATTGAGTTGCTATGCTGCATAGGAGATGAAGGTCTGATCAGGTTATTTCACTTGGTGTGTAGGATTTATGAGGCAGGTGAGGTACCCCCTGATTTCAAGAAGAATGTAATCATCCCTATACCAAAGAAAGTGGGAGCTGACAGATGTGAAGATTACCGTACAATCAGCTTGATTACTCATGCTTCAAAGATCCTGTCTAGAATAATTTACAAGAGGATTGAAAGCCAGATAGAAACGGAGTTGGGTGAAGACCAGTTTGGTTTCAGGAGAAATGTAGGAACAAGGGAAGCTGTACTAAGTCTTAGGCTGATTTTGGAAGGTAGAATAAGGAAAGATAAGAGAACGTTCATGGCTTTTGTAGACTTGGAAAAGGCTTTTGATAACGTTGATTGGACTAAATTGTTTGACATTTTGAAATCGATTGGAATAAAGTACAGGGATAGGAGGGTGATATACAATCTATACAGAAACCAGACAGCAGTCATTCGAGTTGAAGGACATGAGAGAGAAGCTGGTATTCAGAAAGGTGTAAGGCAAGGCTGCAACTTATCACCCATACTTTTCAATCTTTACATTGAACAAGCAATAAAGGAAATTAGAGAAAAATTTAAAGTGGGAGTGAAGATTCAAGGAGAAATAATTTCAACTCTGAGATTTGCTGATGACATCGTCATCTTGGCCGACAAGCCTGAGGATTTGAATGAGTTTTTGAATGGTATGGACTCCGTCTTACGGAAAGAATTCATGATGAAAATTAATAAATGTAAAACAAAAATACTGGAATGCAGCCGAAATAAATCAGAAACCTCTATGGAGATCAAATTGGCAGGTGAAAAGCTAAAGGAAGTAGGAGACTTCTGTTACTTAGGAAGCAGAATAACCAGTGATGGACGAAGCAAAGGGGATATAAAAAGTAGGTTGGCTCAGGCAAAGAAAGCATTTCTACAAAAAAGGAATCTGCTGACATCGAATATAGATTTAGGTATTAGGAAGTCATTTTTGAAAGCCTTTGTCTGGAGCGTGGCGCTGTATGGAAGTGAAACTTGACTATTGGTGCAGCAGAAAAGAGGAGAATTGAAGCATTTGAAATGTGGTGTTACAGGAGAATGATGAAGATCAGATGGGTAGATAGGGTTACAAACGAAGTGGTATTAAGACGAGTGGGAGAGGAGAGATGTTTCTGGCGACTGCTAATGAAGAGAAGAGATAGGTTGGTAGGACACATACTAAGATACCCAGGAATAGCAAGCTTAGTTATGGAAGGAAGGGTCGAGGACAAGAACTGTAGGGGTAGACCAAGGTTAGAGTATGTTAAACAGATTGCCTCGGATGTAGGGTGTCGGAGCTATGTAGTGATGAAACGATTAGCTCAGGACAGGGAGGCATGGAGGGCTGCATCAAACCAGTCAAAAGACTGAAGACTCAAACAACAACTAAGAATTCAGTACCCTCCGTGACCTAGGTGGCAGCACGCCGACCTCTCACCGATGAGGTCCGTGGTTCAAATCCCGGTCACTCCATGTGAGATCTGTGCTGGACAAAACGGAGGCAAACATGGTTTTCTCCGGGTACTCCGGGTTCCCCTGTCAAAATTTCATTCAAGCAACACTCGCCACTACCATTTCATCTGTCATTCATTTAATCGTTGCCTCAGAGGAGTTCGACAGGCTTCGGCAGCCGGCACAGTTGATATCCTCGCCGCTAGATGGGGGCTTCACTTCATAAAGGGCAGGTGGCAACACCTTACATTATATAGAATCGCATACTTGTTAAATAAGAATAAAACTACCTAAGTTACAATAATACTAAATGCCTTTTTTGTTTACAGTATGGACGCCAACACATCGAGATCGCCAAGAAGGACCGTCAGGGTAGCAGAGACAATTCTGACAATGAGGAAGAGAGTGCAGAAGATGCAAGAAACAAGCAGCATGGAAACTGCAATGGTACAGGGCCCCATAAGATGAATGGCTTTGTGCCCAACAGTGCTGGAGGTGTGATCACTAGAGATGACCTGATTCTGGTTCCAGATCCCGAACAGAACCTTACTACTGGGGATCTAACTCCCACGGAATCTAGGCCGGTAAGATGGTTCAAAATTGCCGTACAATACTGTAATATCTCGGTAATTTCTTTCAAAAATTTTGTACAATTTATCATGTTTTCAAATCAGTCAGTGGTTGGCCTAATACAGTCTTTTCATTCTTTAAATGGTTCCACTGGATTGTGTTTGTTTCCAAAGAAACTTGAGATTTTATTCTCCAATTGCGTTGAATCAATGGTGACTCATTTTTTGTGTTCTTCATTCTCCAATTTCTTTCAATTCTACTCTGCAGTACTTTGGAGAGGATTTTGTAGGCTACCAACAACAGAGAAATGCCTCTGTAATTATTTACATCAGTCTTGTCACACTTTTTGTATAACGAATGTATCACGGCCAACTGCCATTCATGTGGGATCTTCTCTTCAGACCATATTTTGTGAAAGAACCTCTCTAAGGCTTAAACAAATGTTCGTTTCCCATCTTCAACAATTCTCCCATGTTGGAATCTTACCCCGCTTCCTTTTTTTTCCATCAACATGACTATACCTCGAATCTCTGGTCCCCCAGGGGCTCACATCTAGTGGGACGTGGCTTGGCGACCACGGGACCTCAGCTGAGTCCGGCATTGCTTCCATTTACTTGTGCCACATTGATATCAAAAACTGGGAGACCTTAGCCCTTGATCGCTCATCCTGGAGATCAATTGTTCATCGTGGTGCGATACTTTTTGAAGAAAACCGCCGACGTATGGTAGAAGATACAGCGGGCTCCTCTCCGTCGTCTTTCCTGTCGACCTCCCTTGGTCAACTGTTTTTTTTTCAACCCCGACAGTATTAGGGTAACCGAGGCCTAGGGAGTCTCTTCCTTTTCCGCCTTAATTGGCCCTAGTCTAATCTTTCTTGAACCCTCATTCTTCGAGGTGTCAGGCATCTTGTTTTCTTTTCATTCTATTTCCTTTTCTCTTAAAGATTCCCGCACTGTTTATGTTAATTGGCTCCCCGTGTATCCAAATTACCTTAAGCGATTTTCTTGAGTCTACACTACATTTTGTCTGGCTGCGTGCCTCAGGGGTAACGTTCTCGCTTGCTGAGCCCAAGGTTGCAGGTTCGAAACCTGGCGCAGTCAGCTGGCATTTGAGGGTGCGCAAATGCGAGGGAGCCGTGTCAGTATATTTACTGGCACGTTAAAAGATTCCCTTCGGGGCAAAATTCCGGCACCCCGGCTTCTCTAAAAGCCAGTGTAGTTAAAAGGGACGTAAAACCAATAACATTATAATTATTAACACTACATTTTGTGGATATTTTCAATCGAAGTTGCATTTCGTGAGTCTTTTCTATCTAAATTGCATTTTGCGAGTATTTTCAACCTCAATTGCATTTTGTAGGGATTGACAATCTAAATTGCTTTTCAGTAAGTCTTTCAATATAGGGGCATGACATTTTAGTGAGAATTTCGAATTTCAATTGCGTTTTGTAAGTCTCGGCTCCGTATACTGCCACACTCCAAACAAAGCATTTTGCCAGCCTCTTCCTTAACCTCAAGTCCAAGCGTCCACACAATAGTCTCTTCTTTCTGTTGAAGGCTTCTTTAGCAACAGCAATGCGAGTTCTTACCTCTTTACTGCTTCTCATATCATCCATTAGTATACTTCCTAGATATTTAATAATAATAATGTTATTGGTTTTACGTCCCTTTTAACTACCCTGGCTTTTAGAGACGCCGGGGTGCCGGAATTTTGCCCCGAAGGGGATCTTTAACGTGCCAGTAAATGTACTGACACGGCTCCCTCACATTTGCGCACCCTCAAATGCCAGCTGACTGCGCCAGGTTTCGAACCTGCAACCTTGGGCTCAGCAAGCGAGAACGTTACCCCTGAGCCACGCAGCCAGACTAGATATTTAAAAACTGACACCTATCCTGATGTTTATTACTTTGTTCCCTCTTGCGCTTTTCACCATACTCTGTCTTGCTTTTATTAATGCGCATTCCATATTGCTCAAAGGTTGCATTCAGATCTGCTATCATTCCATTCAGTATCCTTTCATTCTCTTCTAGCAACACCATGTCATCTGCAAATCCCCCCCAGGGGCTCACATCTAGTGGGTTGGCGACCACGGGACCCCAGCTTAGTCCGGCATTGTTTCAACTTACTTATGCCGGGCTCCTCTCCGACTTCTTTCCTGTCGACCTCCCTTGGTCAACTCTTGTTCTTTTCCGACCTCGACGGTATTAGGGTATCCGAGGCCTAGGGAGTATTTCACTTTCCCTCCTTAATTGGCCCTTGTCTCGTCTTTCCTGATCCCTCCTTCCTCGAGGGGTCAGACCTCTTGTTTTCTTTTCATTATATTTCCTTTTCTCTTTAGGATTCTCGCACTATTTTTGTTAATTGGCTCCCCGTGTATCTAAATTCCCTTTAGCGATTTTTTTGCATCTACCTTTGGTGAGTATTTTCGTTCTAAATTCCCTTTTGTAAGCATTACCGCTCTCCATTTTGTGAGTAGTTTTCAATCCGAGTTCCTCTTTGTAGGTATTTTCCGTCTCACTTTTCGTTCTGGTTTCCATTTCATTGTCATTTTCGCCATCACCCAGACCTAGATGTTAGGCCCCTTAAAACAACAATTATCATTATCATCATCTGCAAATCGAATACACTCTTATTCTCCTGCCACCAATGTGCACTCCCCTTCTTGCATCCAGACATTTCCCAACGATATCTTCCAAGTAAATGTTGAATAGTATGGGAGATAGACAACATCCTTGTTGAACACCCCTTCCTATTCTGCTTTGCTATATCATCTCATTTCCTATCTGTATTCTGACCTTCTGTTGTAAGTACAGTCCCTTGATCAGTCTTCTGTCCTTCCAATCCACTCCTTTCCTCATTAATATGTCCATCAACTTCTTTCATTGTACTCTGTCAAAAGCCTTTTCTAAATCAATGAAGACAGCATATACTTCCCTTTCTTTCTCCTATAGTTCTCAACACTCCAATTGCATCTCTTGTCCCTTTACCTCTTCATAAGCCATACTGTTCTTCCGCATTATGTGTGTAACTTTCCATACAGTCTTCTAAGTAATACTGTATTTGCATTGGATATTAGACTAATTGTCCTGTAGTCCTCGCATTTCCTGGAATTCTTCTTTGGAATTGGTATCATGATTGTGGAGAGAAAGTCATCTGGCCATTTACCTTAGTTGTGTATTTCATTACGGAGAGATGGTGTCCCCTCCACACCTCTTCCTCCAAGAATCTTTAACATCTCTGTTCACAGGCCATTCACACTTTTTCTACAGGCTTTTCAGCCTCCTAACTCTGTATAACCTTTGTTTCTTTTAAGGCTATCTTTTGCCTTATGGTTTGTGATAATGAATAACATACCTTTATTCCTTGTCATTGAAAGGCACTTTTTTGTCATTTACTAGGTAGTGTTTTCTATCAATGCTTTCCTGTTTGCATTCTAGGATTAAGCCCTTTAATGCATACACGTGGCAATTAATTTCGGTTTGAATCTATTGCATGATCAATTCATTAATAAATTTAATGAAACCCAGCAACTTGTTCCACCTTTTTGCCCTCCTAACCTCACTTTATTGAAACCCCCTTGTAACGCACAACTTAATTTTAATTTAAGGTTTTTGCTTAAATTCTCTCTGATAACGGGAGGTCTTGCATCCAGAGATCATATTGAGGAAACCCTTGTTATTCTGCCTTATGCTGAAGGGAATGAATCTTATCTTAATCCTGGTATGGTAATAGAATCAAAATTAGCACCCAGATCTACTTTGACATTAATTATTTCCCTGTGTGATTTCTCTGAAATTGCGACGTGAACAATCTGCTTCTCTCCAACTATGTTACCAGGGAATCTCCTCGTCTTGCTTATGTGGTAGATGTTTAAAATGAATTGACATCAATTTTAAGCTTCATGTCAGTGATCGATCAACTGCTCACCATTCATGTTTGTTCTATTATGGGCAGAATAGTCTCCTACTGCATTCTTGAATTTCTCTCTCCCGATTTGTCCATTGAAGTCTCCAAGTACTATCTTGATAGTTTTGTCAGATACCGTATCTTTTGACATTTCATCTTCCAACATTTCCCAGAACTCTTATGCCTTTCGATGGTTAGTTCTGTTAAATTATTTATTGGAGAATGGGCATTGATAACTGCGTATCTCTTATTCCCACAGTGCATAGTGAGCAGGGATAAGCTTTCAGACGGAATTGTGAAATCGACCACGGAATCAATATGTTTACAAAGAAGGCTGTGCCAAGTATAGGGGTTCCTTTTTCAATTTTTATTGCTGGTTTACTTTTAAAAATCCTGCAGTTTTCAGTTTCTGATATATTTTCATCCTGATATCTTGTTTCTTGCACTGCCAAAATTTTGATACCATATTCTTCCATGGCTTTGGTTAGTTCCATTGTTGTTATCCATTCTTAAGTATCGAGTTTACATTTACTGTTCCAAAGTAGTACTTTTGTTTTGTCTTAAATTTTTGACATGATAGTTCATATTTACCTAAGCATTGTGGTTCAAGTTCCCCAGAATCCAAAGACCTGCATGTGTCGCCTATTGCGACGGACTTCTCGTAAGAGGCACCCGGGGTAATTATATTTCTGGAATGACATTACATAATGCTGTAGTTGTTGAATAGGTTTGCCTATTCAACCAAATAAGCATTTAAGTCCATATAGATATTGGCCTTGGTTGTGAGTCATTGCTTTTCTTAAGGCCTCCCCTAACATGGAAGCAGATGCCTTTTGCAACCATCCCTAACCTGTAGAACAGACACTGCATGATGGTTTCCAGTGGCATTTCCTACACTGAGGGGACCATCATCCCACCTAAAGCAGCTCATCTGCCCGAAGCCGTTGGCCTCTCTAGGGAGTTAGGTTATTTATCACCATCCAACACTCCTCGTGAGCTGTTGCACAGCTGGGTGCCGAACCAGTCAACCCTCCTTCTTTCTCATTCCCGACAATGGCAGGGTTTCTAAGTTAAACTTCTGTTTGCCACATTTAAAAAATACAGTATACCTAAAACTCTCACTAATTCGGACTAATGGGGGTGAGGTCTAGTCCAAATTAAAGAAAGTCCGAATTATAGAATAAATTGTTTTATAAAATATTGTACTGTACAGTTCAATAGTTCTAAGCTCTTGCAAATATGCTTTAATGTATCTACATACCTTTTCCGGGGTTGGTTATCCATAGTTCAAGTTTGAAGGCAAAAGTCTACTTACTTATGCCAAACTCTGTCATAATATTCTGAGTAGAAGCACTGGCTTGGATTTTATCCAGCACTCTCATTTTGTCTTCTAAACTTAGCAATGTATATTTACTCCTAGCACTCGTCTTAGTTCCTGTATTCTAGCGAGGACAACAGTACGACACTTCCAAACACTTTTACGCAATCGTGGAGATAGAATTTAACACAATGTAACAGTAACTCGTCATGTGGGCTTCAAAAAGCAAACTGAGCAGGCACTGCCTTTGTTGCATGCTAGTGACCAATAATGATACATACGCTACTTTGGCTGTGAGTGGAGTGAACGGGAAGGGAGGGGGATGCGATTGACATTTTACAATACATGGCCTTGGTGCGAATGATGTCTGGTGCAGTACTGCAGCGATGGAAACCTGTCCAAATTATCTGAACTCCGAATTGGTGAAGCCCGAAATAGTGAGGGTTTTACTGTATAATTATATATTTTTAGTAAGATGTTATGTGTATTCTCATAGATTAATTCATGATATTTTTTGGAATTAATGTATTTTAATATAAACAGATTTGCACATTGTGCTGTTAAAAAACTCATTTAAACCAAGACAATATTGAGATGAAATTAAACGATCTCCAAATATTTATTTCTTCACAATCCGTAGGTTTTGTCTTGATAGTTTTAAGGCAGCGTGAAATCTGAGAATTTCCAATAACAAGGAGTGAAAGTTTATGCAAATGATCAAAATTCAAAGCCAGCAAAACAGTTGCCTAAACTTCATTTTGTCATCGGTGCCTTTCGATTAATTTACTCTTATGTGGTTTGTGCGAAGGATGGTTAAAATAACAAAGAGTCAAATGTAAATACGCATAGCTTAATCACACTTTCCAGAAAATAATAACCTACATATAAAGGAGATTCACATATAAGTCAGTTACACAACTTAGAGAGATATAGGTAGTTAAGTGGCATATTCATCAGGACTGAATGCACAAACAAGGATTAAAGTATAACTGGGTTATATATAAAATCAGTTTCAACTGTGTTAATCAATCTTTTTATCGTCATTGCAAAGTTTGATAGAGGCTTTTCTTAACACCTAACATACAGTAGTGACTTCACTTTTCCTCTTTAATCAAGGGCAATGTGAAATATTTTGCCTTTTCTTCTGAAACAAAATGAAGTTTAAAGAGTTGCACTCTTTAATGCTGAGGTTGCCTATCTAGGCAGTTTATGGATTGACCACGAATAAAGTAGATTAGTCTGTAAACTATCCTTCTGTAGTAGTAACTTCCTCAGTATTTGTGTGAATAAGTAGAAATGATCATGCCTTTGCTTGGATTGCAGGAATTACCACGCCGTCGGTCTTTTGAGACTTTAAAGCAGGAGTACCAATTGTCTGATGTCTTAGGTTATGTCAAGACAGGGGTTGAAGCCATAATTGAAGATCAAGTGACTATGCGGTTTGAGGCTGAAGAACTAAAGGTGAGTGGGTTTGAAGAGTTGAAGATTTCCACATTTTAAAGTGCAGTGAGTGAGAAGAGCAGGGGTTAGAAGTAGTGTACTGTTGTCAAAAGCTAAGAGATGGCTACCACTAGATGTGTCTAATAGAAGAGGCAGCAGGTGGACAGAAAATCAAAGGAAGTTGTTACCACTGTTTAACTTCCAAGAAAAGGTTTCAGATTTGCTCCATTATATTATTTGGAAGGTGTTAAAAAAAATTATAAATCATCCCTCTCTTCAAAACTAATTAAGTTATGTCTAAACTTGATTCTGATTTTCTCTGTGTGTGTGATATGGGCTTATTATTCGTGATAAGGTTTTATTTAGGTCTAATATGCTAAGTGATGAGATTTTTCTGCAATGTGTTGGTGGAAAAGGAATGAAATTCATTTGTCTCCTGACCCATATCAAGGATCAGATATTTGTGATGTATTTAATTTTTCAGTCATGGAATCTCCTAACGAGGACCAATCATTACTACGAGTTCATTAGCTGGCGTTTATCAGCAATATGGATGGTGGGATTCTTTGTACGCTACTTCTTCCTTCTTCCTCTGAGAATACTCATCTGTTTCATAGGGGTGAGTCATTGTCTACTTTCCAACATCATTAATTATAAAATTAGATGTTTTGAGGAAATTTATGGTAACTTTGTTAATAGGAACTACCAAATATGAATGCTATGTAAATCTAGGCTGTATGCTTTTCTGGAAATTGCTTCTTGTGTATCATTATTCCTTCATTGAAAGCAGTGAAGTCGTTTACAAAATTAGTCCAGTAGCAGTAGGCAGCATCACCTTCGACTTCCAGAAAATCGACAAATTTACTACGTCCTAATTCGTACTTGATACTATAGAAATATTTATGTTACTGAAAGTTTAAGAAAGTCATTAAATCCAAATTTAAATAATGGATAACGTACGTTGTCTCTGAAAGGTGCTAAGTTGTTGCTAGAGCTAGCAACAAAAGTGCTGAATTGGCAGCACTGAGTGACAGTAATAGTTTGATTGAAAGTGATGGCAATACCACTATAATTTGTTTCTGACCCTGATTTGTTCCAGGCAGTGCCAGCTACATCTATATTGCTTCAATGTACTTGCCTCTTACCCCATTCTGGTCTTTCTGGAAGGCATAGTATACGATCAGCACAAATGTGTCTGTTGTCTACCCTATGGCAAGGATAATGGCTCTTTTTGTCTTAATACATCCTGCAGAAGGTTTTCTCAATTTTGCGAAGAGATCATAACTGCATGGGCTTCTTTGCACTTGCTGAACCATTCCCAGAGGGAAAGAAGTGTCTTCTGGAAGAATCCCCGCTATGCGTACTCATTGTGAACCACTCTTAACTTGGTAATCCTTGTCAATGACATCCATGGGGTTATATTGCATCATACTATATGTCAGTCAGATGGTCATTGTTACCTAGTATTGCCACTTTTTGGAATATCACCTTTGTCTGACACTCCAGAGAAGGCGACAGCGCTTGCTATCGTGGATTCCGCACATCATCTTGCACAAGCATGACGTTCCGCTTCTAATGCCGTGATGGATCTCCTGTGTGACTGGTAATGAGAGGTCTGGAACATCCACTGTATTCACCTGATGTGAATCTGTGTGATTATGATCTTGAAAAATTTAAGGGGCATTGACGGGAAGCAGTATAACACGAAACCATCGTTCGTGCCTCCGAGTGGGGAAATGGACTTCCTCATAGTATAAGATACCTTCCACAAGTGTAGTAGAAGATGGTAGACATGGAGGGGGGAGAGTGCATTAAAGCATTGTAACTGGTATTTCCTCTGTCTGTAAAGCCAGGTACAGTGGTGTTACCACTACTTATCCAACCAATTTACTTCATTGAGTAAATTTCCAGGTTTCTTAAGCGAAGGATGCATTTTGACTATCACAAAAGCTGAAATTTTGAATTTTTAAATGATTTTAACCACAAACACGATTCTTGCAGATAGTAAAAGCAAGGTAATGGTAAATTAGTGATACCGTAGTTTTCTTATTTTTCCGAAATCGGCACCTTCTTTATTCAGTCTTATGATTTAGATATTAGATGGTATAGCACTGGTGTGGTTTCATTGTACCATGACCCATTTTTTTAAGAATAAAATTTACCTATTAATTGCATTTTGGTTTGACTTCATTTGTACTGTAAATTCAAATACTATGCATTCAAAAAACGCCTAAGCATGTTAAGCAGAAGCTTTGGCATGAACAGTATAGTAAGTTAGTTTTGACTGCCAGCAACTCATTTTTAGATTTTCTAACATTGTATATACTGTATGTACAAATTTCTTTTAATCCCATTCTGGGATATGCGATGTTTTTTTTTTTTTTTTACTATTTTCACCCCCATCATCCGTTCGAATACTTCATCCAATTATAATCAATCACACATCCTGTTTAAGTCTAGGAATGTGTACAATATTATCCATTGATGGCCTGTTAAGCCAACAAGCAAGTTTCCTTTCCTCTCTTTTGCACTGTTGAAGCCTACCCAGTGGAAAACTTCTCATGGAGGGAGGAAGTCTCGTATGTAAGACTTAGGAGCTGGACAATTTTGTTGAACATCATTGCCTAATTTCTGTCTTACAGAGCTTGTTAATGAACAATAAATGACTGTAAATCAGGGTTCTGTTCTGAATATTTACAGTTCTACATTAATTTGAAGGTAGATTTGTAAAATATAATTTTCTTTAGTTTCATCACTTCTTCATTTGGAAACTTATTACTGTGAACAATACACAACTTGGCCAATGTAAACATGTGGCAGTGTAATTTCTGCAACCTATAACACCAACGTGATTCTATCAGACATTTAACGATTTCAAACCTTTGCTTCAGAATACTAGCTTAGGCGGCTTCGGTGGCGTAGTTGGTAGCAGGCTGAGCTTCTATGCCCTAGATCGCGGTTTCAAACCCGGTCGAAGTCATCAGATGTTTTAAGAGCGTTAAAAATCCCTCAGTATGCCTTCTTTCGGAGGGGAAGTAAAGCCGGCAGGCCCATGTCAGATTTATGGCATGTAAAAGAACCTTCCTCTAACTACAATGGTGTGAAGCTAAATTTGTATGTTAGATTTTATTAATGCTCTATTACGTTCCAACGTTCGCCACCAGGTGCCAGTTGCTGTGGCAAGTAGTTAAGTTTACAGCTAGGTGTCAGTGATATTAGCATTTGGTAGCAAAAGTAGGAACTATTTAAAATTTATCGCCTGCAGTCCTTACCTGAATTACAGATAACGCACATTAATACAGCCATCACAATTAACACCGTTATTAGACAGATTCTACACACACCCTAAGTGCACGGGGCTACATGACTGCGTTGTCGCAGCCCCTAAGGTGAAGAACCAACTAATACTAGCTTAACGAAATAATATTTTTGTCAATAAATGGAGGGTAACTTCTTGTGAATCTCCTTGCTTGACCACCCTTGTTAACACACAGCTGTAAGTAGTCCTTATACGAAATAACTAACCTCCATGTAGCTAGCTAATATTAAATTCTTTCCCATGCTTATTTCCGTTTAATTTGGGTTCTTTTTCCGATGTTTTTTTTTTCCTTTATAGAAGTACCTAAGAATGCTTCCTAAATATTCTTGAAATGTTGGACAAATTTGTCCTATATTTGATTTTTCTCTTGAGGAGTTCTTTTTTTTAGTTCGAGTACGATGTAAAAAGAATTCCAACATCTACAGTGATTTTTATTTTGAAATGGGAAGCTGTCATGGTCAGTTAATGGCACACAGTGCAAGGGTTGCTAACCTATTTTTCCTTGCTCACTCACTCAGGCACAGAGGGTGGCGTTGAACGTTCTATGAATATACGGTAATATGTTTTATAATACTGGCCTTGGATACAAAGTACAGTATTATTTGTAGACAATATCATGACCTCACCCAATAATATTCTCCTGTGGAATTGCCAGGGGCTTCTGGTCAACATTTTCATGGTTGTCTTGTTTCTCCATTTGTTTTAAGAGCGATGGTAAAATGTTGAAATATCTAAGAGTTCTTCTTTAAGGGCAAGGCAGAGAATGGGATAAGTCAATTTGATAAGTGTTTTTATTTTATTCGTTTAGGCATCATGATGTTTGATCACAAAGAAAGAATAAATGCACTCTCGGTAACTGCCTGTGAGAAACTTACAAAATACCATATTCTCATTCATTCTTAGAGCGACTGTTCATTATGCTGTCCCAACATATTTTTTTTCTTCTTTGCAATTGATGAGAAAATCAAGAATATTTATTATTATTATAGATGAATTACAGCCAATGCTACTGCTACTGTCTCCTCAGTCGGGGATGTTTGCAACTGTTTAAAAGCTGCTTTTTTTTCATGCACTATTTCCTGTACTTTGTCTGTCCACAACCATGTCTGTTAATCAATTCTGCGTGTTACAAGAAGTTCAGATTGGGCTATACTAGTTACGCAGTTGTTGAATGATGCCCAAGTCATCATCATCGGCTTTAACTCGAATCCAAGTATAAATCTTCTTCCTTCAGTCCAGTTTATGGATGTGTTCACGGTGACTAAAGAGTCCAATCCTGGCATGGAACAAGCGTCCACACAAGTCACATAGTAATGCTGGAGGAGGACGTGGTTGGGCTGCTCGAAGTTTCCTAGCTTGACGCTTGGCCTCTTCATGTGCGCGTCGATCCCTTTCAAACATCTTTACAGTATCCGAGATTGTACGGCGCCAAGTTGAGCGGTCTTCAGCCAGCATGTCCCAGGTTTGTGAATCAAGACCTGTCAATTTCAGGGTCTGCTTAAATTGGTCCTTTTAGCGCCTCTTAGGACCACCATGAGGTCTGGTGCCATAGCATAACTCGCCATATAGCATTTGACGAGGTAATCTCACATCATCCATCCGATGGACATGACCAATCCATCTAAATTGGTGACCTATTATGGATGATTCTATGCTGTTGATTTGAGCCTTTTCCAGAACAGCAATATTGGTAATGCGGTCTTCCCATTTAATCCTCAGGATTGATCAAAGTTTTTGTAGGTGGAAACGCTCAAGCTTCCTAAGATCACGTCGGTAAAGGGTCCACGTTTCACAGCCATACAACAACGTAGAAATGACTACTGCTTTGTACACCATAAGCTTTGTACTCATGGACAGATCTTTATTCATGAAGACCCGGTGCGCTAATCGTCCATATGCTGCATGGGCTGCGCCAATTCTCGTATCCACATCCTGCTCACAGGTACAGCTCACAGAAATGGTGCTGCCCAGGTACGAGAAGTGGTCTACCTGTTCTAATGGCAAATTTGAGATGGAGATATTGAACTGAGGAAGAGGTGTGCCTGGTGAAGGTTGTGCCAAGACTTTGGTCTTATTGACATTTATGGTAAGACCAAAGCGATCACATGCACTTTTGTAACAATTAACTGACTCTTGCAGCTCTTCTGGTGTGAGAGTTGGTGACGCAGCATCATCTGCATACAACATGTTAGTAACCTTAGTAACCTGAGTTTTCCTCAAGGAGCAGAGACGAGTTAGGTTGAAAAGCCCTCCATCAAAACGATACTTGACCTCCACACCTGGGATGTTTGAGGGTGAATCATAAAGCATTGCAGCCAAGTACAGCGCAAAAAGCGTTGGAGCCAGTACACATCCTTGTTTCAGTCCATGGGTAATGGGAAATTCATCGGACATCTTATTCTGATGGCAAACCTGACCTGTCATGCCATCATGGAGAGCCTTGATTAGATCTACAAAACGCTGAGGGCAACCAAACCGCTTCAGCACTGCCCACGTGGCTGGTCTTGGAACCGAATCAAATGCCTTTTCCAAGTCATAAAAGACTAAGAAGAGTGGATTCTGTTGTTCTCTACATTTTTCTTGTAGCTGTCTCACACAGAAAATCAAGTCAATTGTACTTCTGGAAGTTCTAAATCCGCATTGTGACTCTGGGAGGATCCTCTCAGAGATAACCTTGAGGCGGTTAAGTAGAATTCTTGCAAGAATCTTCCCCACAATTGATAGCAGTGATATACCACGGTAGTTGCCACAAACACTGCGATCACCCTTTTTAAAGATAGTGACGATAGTGGCATCCCTTAGGTCTCCAGGTACCTTTCTTGATTCCCATATTCTGAGGATAAGGATGAAAATTCTTGTTTTGAGGGAATGACCTCCGGCTTGAATTAGTTCCAGAGGGATGTTATCTGGGCCAGGTGCTTTTCTGGGTTTCAATTGGGTGAGAGCTGCACTGAATTCATGATAAGTAGGAGGTACTGCCAACCTCAGTTGTTCAGGTTGTTGCGGCACATCACAGAGGAAGTCTTCAGCAGCTTCTGATGGACGATTTAGGAGATTGGAGAAGTGCTCCTTCCAGCGTTCCAAGATTTCTTGACTATCAGTAAAGGTAGTAGAATTATCAGCGCTTTCCAGTGTACCTGATGATGAGCGAGATGGTCCATATATTTCCTTGAGTACGGCATAGAAGTTCCTCAAGTCTCGAGCATCCGATAGTCTCTGCAGTTCCTGAGCCTTCTGTTGCCACCAAGTATTTTTAATCTGCCTTATCTGCGTCTGGCACTTACCCTTGAGTTCCAGTAGTTTATCTCTCTTTGTGTTGGAAGTTGGGTCTTGAAGATAGGCAAGATAGGCATTCCTTTTGGCATGGATGAGACAGAATTTCCTCATTGTTGTCATCAAACCAGTCTTGTCTTTTCCGCACTATAAAACCAATGGTTTCCTCAGCTGACTGTGTGATAATCTTCTGTAATGTGGCCCATTCTTGCTGAATATCATTTGTTACTGGGTTTTCTGATAACTGGGTGACGATCCTGTTTCCAAAATGTTTGTACATGGATTCATCCTGAAGTTTGGATGTATTAAACTTCTTTCTTGGCAAATTTTTGATGTTCCTAGGTGGTTTAGGTCTGATGGATATCCTGAGCTTACATATAAGAAGTTTATGATCTGTCCAACAATCGTATATATTCCTTGCTGTTCTGGTAATAAGAGTGTCCTTCTTATCACATTGCCGGGTAATGATATAATCAAGAATGTGCCAATGTTTGGAACGAGGATGCATCCACGTGGTTTTGAAGCGGTCAGGTAGCCGGAACTGCGTATTGGTAATGAAAAGTTCGTGTTCTACACAAAGACCAAGACTGAATCGACAGGAGGGAACACGATCTTCTCACTGAATGCCACTTTATGATCTTGTAGCTTCCACCATTTGATTTTGGCATGATCTTTCATATAGGGTTTTCTTATGTAACCTTTCATTCTAAGATCGGTAACTAGCAGTGTATGTTGAGGGGATAAGCATTCAGATGGCATGACCTTAGTGTATGACAATTGGGAAATCTCGCCTGCGGAGTAATACATAGTCAATCTGAGTATTGTGCCCTCTGCTAGTGTAGGTGATTAGGTGTGATGTGAGTTTCTTAAAGAATGTGTTAGTGATATACAGTATTACCTACCAATTTTGTTACACACTACCAATTGTAGTGGTAGGTTCTTTTATGTGCCATAAATCTAAGACATGGGCCTGCCGGTTTACTTCGCCTCCGAAGGAAGGCATACTAAAAGATTTTTACGCTCTTAAAAATCCGACGAGTTTGGCCGGGTTTGAAACCGCGATCTTGGGCATAGCAGTTCAGCATGCCACTTTTGCAGAGTATTTAGGTTCAACTGCAGTAGCAGTAAGTAACTGAGATCTCGAGGACAACAGCTTTCCATTTGTAGGTCATGTCCCCTGTGGAGTGGAGTTAATAACTAATTTAATTTCCAGGTCAGCTGGGTGGTGTTCTCTACAGCTATCCTGAGCTTCGTTCCAGAAGGGTGCATCAAGCGTTGGCTCAACAGAAGAGCATACCTCATATTCTTCCGTATTCTATCCCGCTCCCTCTCTGGAGTTTTGAGATTTCACAATAAAGAGTTCTGTCCTAGAAGGTCTGGTGTGTGCGTGGCCAATCACACTTCCCCTATTGATGTAGTCACATTGTCAACAGAATCCCAGTTCTCGTTGGTGAGTCAACAATGGATGGAGGCCTGCTGATGTAGTATGTGTGGGTCAAGGGTGAGGTCGGCTGTGTTGTGGGTGGTAGTGAGTACAAGAGGGTGAAATTTTGTGCATGTACATTGCTATTCCTGTTGTAGGCATGCAAGTAACCTGCTAGATTTAATTCATATGGAGAGGTTACTTCTTGAATTTAGTAATTGGTACAAGATGTTCAAAAGCCTACATCATCAATTTATTTGGCGAAACACGCTGAAATTTGTGGGTAAAAGATACAAACTTAATAAAGTTCAAGCGAAGCAAACTTTGTCACTTAACTACCACATTCATGGGAATAGCACAAGTATTTCAAGCTTTGTTCTTCTGACAATTTCAAACAAATACTTGCATTTCATGTTGGCTACATACACACATTCATACATACAGTTCCATTGAGACTAGTTTGCCTTTCAGCAGTCTAGTCGGCAAGCCTATGTTTGCAAACAAGTCAGCTCCATGATCCCCTATTAGCAGTTAGCACTGCAGCCTCCTCTGCTTCTATGTATCTCGCCTTGAAATCGTTTAACACTGAATCTAACCATCGCCTCCTAGATATGTCTCTGCTTCTCTTACCCTCTTTAGCAAAAAAAAAAACCCTGGCACTATACAGCCCATTGGCCGACCAAGCGACCGCTGCCCAGCCATTTGGCCTGCAGATATTGGGGTGACACGTGATCAGCGCATCGAGTCCCCTCAGCCGTTAATCTTGGTTTTCGTGATCGGGGCGCTGCCTCACTGTCAGACAGCTACTCAATTGTCCTCGCAAGGCTGAGTACACCCCGTTCCAACCCTCACGTCAGTTTTAAAATCCCTGACGGAGACGGGAATCGAACCCGGGGCTTCTGGGTGAGAGGCAGGCGCACTACCCCAACACCACGGGGCTGGCAGAAAGTACTGTCCTAAGAATGGAGAGAAATATATTCAAAGGACTGCTTTGTCTATACAATACAACACAGGATATAAGTCTATTGGAAGAAATTTACAATTAACACTCAACACCAGTTACATTCATTTACTTAATTGTAGGAGTATTTATTGTAAATAACAAATAATCAGGTCTACAATCCTTAAATTTTTTTAAATTTTTACCCTCTATAGTCAAGTTCATTAATCTCTTAGGTATTCTCACCTCCCCCATTTTCATCACATAACCCCACCATTTTAGGCGGCTCATACGAACCGCTTCATCTAACATGTTCATTTCTAACTTGGTCTTTTTCTTCATTACGAGTACCAGTCTGTCATTGCTCACACCTGCTGTATTTGTCCCGGCCTATCAGTTACCTCCAGCTTGTGTATCAGATATCCTGAATCTGCCCTGCTCTCACTTTCATGCAGGAAGGTCGGTCTAAATACTGGAAGGTCTGTCTAAATACTGAGCAATGTAGAATACAGTAGATTGCAACTGAGAACTCGCTGCATTCCCTTTCCTACACCTCTCTTCTCTCTATCTCTATCTCTCTCTCTCTCTCTCCTTTTTTTTTTAAATGCTGAATTTCATACCATAATTTCTACATTTCAGTTTTAGTTCTAACATGTTAGCTTGAAAGCTTCTGCCATTACAACCAGTTCATCAGCATAAGCCAGACTGCTTATCTGGTCCACTTCATTGAATCCCACCCAGCTAGTTTATGCCCTTCAGCAAAGGGTCCATATATAAAATAAACAGTGGTGGCCTTGCCAAGAACTCATCCTACCACCAACTCTCACTCCAATCTGATTATCAGTATAAATACTTTTCATTGTTCGTAGCAATGTTGCCTGTTACAGACATCCAAATTTTCTCCAAAGGAACAGTCCAAGAAATTAGTGAAAGAGATGGTTTCATAACCCAACAGGAAAAATCATGTACTGTATCTGAAACTTTTTGTGTACTTCTGCTTGATGGATTTGGTGTTATTCCCGATGAAGTTCGTGCTTATAGACAGATCAATAAATATTTGAGTTAAATATTATGGAAATAGCAGAGCCTCCGTGGCTTAGGCGGCAGCACGCCGGCCTCTCACCGCTGGGTCCGTGGTTCAAATCCCGGTCACTCCATGTGAGATCTGTGCTGGACAAAACGGAGGCTGACAGGTTTTTCTCCGGGTACTCCGGTTTTCCCTGTCAACATTTCATTCCAGCAACACTCTCCACACTCATTTCATTTCATCTGTCATTCATTTAATCATTGCCCCAGAGGAGTGCGACAGGCTTCGGCAGCCGGCACACTTCATATCCTCGCCGCTAGATGGGGGCTTCATTCATTCCATTCCTGACCCGGTCGGAGACTGGAAGCAGGCAGTGGATTTTCATTATGGAAATAGCTACAGTGACCAGAAACGTTTATGTATCGATCATTGTAAAAGAAAATCTTTGAAGTCGCAACTGTCTCCAATGATGGTACACAATTTGGATATTAGATATTGTGTATCCCCATCTCTCCTCATTGGTCATGTCTGCTGATGAACTTAAAACCACTAACTTGGGGTCAGAAGTCAAGTTGATGAAAGTAGCATGAATTGTGGTATAATTTTGAAGGGCTAGTTGATACATCAAATGTTGCAGTTACTATTGATGCAAGCTGAAGCGTTGACTAGCGGGACGGGAGGTGGGACAGGGAAGCAGCTTTTTCTATCAAGCCTGTCACTCAGGTACATACTGAAGCTTATGGACGGAAGCGAGGGGGTAGGGGTGAGAGGTGGGTTTTGGCCACGCTTCTCTGTAGCTCCCATCAATAGGTACATCCTCCTGGAATTGTCACCAAGTATGAACTTGCTTCACTGAGCTTATTTTCATTCTTCATCATCGAATGATAGCTGGATCTGTCCAGCATCAACATCCTATGTTAAGTAACTTCCATAGGCAGTGCTGTAGCAGTCAATTTGTATACACAGGTAGTTTTCAGCAGAGTGGGTCACAAAGCTGTGTTTTGCCAACCTTGTACTGTGTTACTGATGTTTTGTGATGTATCTTATGTTCTAGTTTGTATTGAATGAATGTGTCCTGTCCTTGTATTATGGATGTTATAAATTGAAGAGCTTATTTCTAAACTGACTTTAGTACTTCAAATACAAATATCTATGTACAGTAGTTGAGAACTTCAACACATTTATAGGCACTTAAAGGGATTGCTTTACAGCAGGTTCTGTTTTCTGGAGGTAAGTCTCTGTGGAAATAAGCTCTCGATTAGTAAGGAGTCATTTTACTAATACATATTCTATTTAAGATGCTGTTGCGGAATGCATGGTGCTCTGCATGTATTTGTAGTGATGTTCTGTGCTGTCCTGTGTTGTTCTGTGGGTGATGAGGGGCTTGTTTCCAGGTGATGTGGTTGACACTTTGCACGGGGATCGTGGGTTATGTACCTGAGGGATCCTTCAAACGTTGGGTGAACCACCGCGTCTCCATTATGTGTTTTGGAGTATTGTCCAGTGCATTGTCATCGGTTATCACGTATCATAACCCAGAGAACCGACCCAAGAATGGAATATGTGTAGCAAATCATACATCACCAATAGATGTTCTGGTGTTAGCCTGTGATAACTGCTACGCTCTGGTACGTTGTGTATTCCACTGTAACTTGATTAACATGGTTTGGCTCACCTTTGGTTGTGCGATACCCAGCTACATTAGTGGGTAACATAGCAAGAGAATGGTTGGATGACTTAGACATGTAGTTTTTAGATGGGCAGTGTGGTAGTGTCGTAGTATTAACACAAGATGGGGACAGTCACAAGTATACAATGCATGTGCACCGTAATTTGAGTTTTGTCAATATGTGCATTGCAGAATAGGGAGTACTTATGTGGTGAATTGCCTGTATAAGGAAACAACTGCAATTTCAATGCATTTGTTAATAACCTAGATAAGCATGTATAGGCTTTCACTAGCATATTTTAACCTGTAAAAATCCCTTTTGACTTATTAAATGTGTCAGTTATTCTACAGTATAAGCATTACAGTATGGAAGAGTATTTTAAAAAATGTAATTTTAGTGGTGAGCTTACAGAAAATGATGTTAAAACCATTCAGAGCTGATCTATTGGTGCTTCAGATGTGGTGTTGGTTCAGTTCTTCTTTCTTTGTCAAGTGTGTACTTCAATGGTTGCTAGGCTTTGTTCACCATCTGATTTTGAAATCAGATTAAAATGCTAAAAATTAAAGTGGTCAGTATATAGACTAAATATTCACAATGTGAAGGATTTTATGTGGTCGATAAAACTACTTTTTTAATGTCAAAGCACTGCGATACATTGATAGGATACACTTGAAAAACAAATAAAACTTTTCAATTTTCACAAGAAAAAGAAGGCAGTTTGTGAGCAGGGAGTAAAGCACCAAGCTTCAGTTGCGGATTCATTAAATGCATCATTTTATATTTTTTAATTTGTTCTCTAGCATACAACTTAGTTAAAGGTTATACAGCACACTCAAAATTAGAGATGCTTTTTTTTTTTTCCACCATAAAATAGGGTCCCTAACTGTGGGGATTGGCTAAAGTATAATTTACAGGGAAACAAGAAATCCCAACGAAAACCTGTCCGACCTCTGCTTTGTCCAACACACATTTCACATGCATTGACTGAGATTTGAAGTCATAGGATACACAAGCTTGATACAAACTACAGTATAGCCCCGGTAATCTGCCAATTGGGGCTGGGATCTGTTTGAGTTATGTATACATGTATAATTCTGTATACATTCATAGGTAAGCAGGTATAGTTTCTTACCCCAAAAGAAGATTACAGATTTTCATAGTTGAGTGAAAGTTACTGTACTGTGATTTCATACAAATGTGAAAGTTACATAAATTAAGAAGAAAATATTGTTTAACATACAAAATACTCTACTCTATAGGTAAATAAAATTACTACTTTTTATATTACAAATGAGTTTTGTAAGTGCACAGTAAGAATAAAATACAAAATCTCTTTTTCATTTCAATTTCTGTACTAGGATTCAATTCTGCTAAATGCTAACTAATTTTTAAGTACACAATATTATGGTTTTGACTTCACTGTTCTGCCCCTTAAAAAGAACTACATTAATCATCTTCCTTTCTTTACATTGCAAGTGGGATTGTAATTTTTTACCTCCTCCATGGGATTCTGTTTCAATTATCCGAAATTTGATTTCGTGAATTTTGTATTACAGGGATTCTGCTGCATAGAAGTTATTAGAACTTGCAACACTGTAACCCAATGTGATGGCTGTACTAGTTAACACACACGAAGTTCAGATCTGATGATTGGAGTGCCTGTAGTTCTCAAAACTCATCTTCATTTCCCGTTTCCAGCTTCCTGGGTCGGGTTGTGAATTAAGGACCTCCAACGTTTCCTGTCTCTCCACCACTCCTCTCCTGTTTTTAGTACTTCTTCAGGTTTTCCTCCTCTCTTCTCTACACACTCCCACACTGTATCTGCCCATCTCTTTCGGGGCCTTCCTCGTGGTCTCTTCCCTGTCATCTTTTCACAGAAAGTTTTCTTTGGTACTCTCTCCTCTCCCATTCTCATCATATGTCCATACCACGTTAACTTTGTTGTTTCTATCCTGTCCTGCAGCTTCAAGATTCCTGTCCTTTTTCTAATCTCTTCGTTTCTAACTCTATCTCTTCTGGTCTTGCCCTCTATACCTCTTAGGAATTTCATCTCCGCGGCTTGTATTCTACTTTCCTCTCTTTTTGTAGTAGTCCACGCTCCAGCTGCATATGTTAGTATGGGTCTGTAGTAGGTTGAATATAATACATTTTTACATTTCTTTGGGACATCTCCGTTCCACAGAATACCCCTTATGCTCTGGTAAAAACTGTTCGCTTGTTGTATTCTCTTTCCAATTTCCTCAGTTATCCTTCCATCTTCTGTGATCACACTTCCCAAGTACTTGAAACTTTTAACCACTTCTAGAATTTTCCCATTCAATTCTATCTTTCCTCTTCCTTCCTTCCTTCCTTCCTCTTGACATTACCATTGTCTTGCTCTTCTCTGTGCTTACTTTCATCCCATATTTCTCTATTTCTTGATTCCATACATCTAGTTGTTTTTGTACTTTTCATCCTCGCCCCATATCACTATATCATCTGCAAACAGCATGGCCTTTGTTGCCTCTTGTCCCAATCTCTGTTTAACATTCTTGTGAATTTCATCCATGACTATGATGAATAGTAAGGGGGACAATACACTTCCCTGTCGGAGACCTGTTTCCACTTTAAACCATTCTGTTTCTCCTATACTGGTCTTCACGCTACTCACACAATATTTGTACATAGCTTTTAACATTTGGACATCAGCTCCGTTCACTTTCCTTTTCCTTAATACATTCCAAACCACCTGTCGAGGCACACTGTCGTACGCTTTCTCAATATCAATAAATGTCATCACCATGTCTTTTCCAAATTCCCATCTTTTCTCCATCATTTGCCTTAATGCAAAGATTAGGTCAAATGTTCATCTGTCTTTCCTAAAACCATACTGTTCTTCTTCCATCTCTCCTTCTATCTTCCTCCTCAGTCTGCCTTCCAGAACTCTCTCAAAGATCTTTGCTACATGAGCGATAAGAGTGATCCCTCTGTAGTTATTGCATTCCTTTTTGTCACCTTTCTTAAAAATCGGGATAATTAATCCCTTTCCCCATTCTTCTGGAATCTCTTTCTTCTTCCAAATTATTCTAAATAATCTATACAACCACTGTACACCTATTGGTCCCGCTGCTTTTATCATTTCCACGGACACCTCATCCACTCCTGCTGCTTTACCGCTCTTCATCTTCTGTATGGCTTCCTCTATTTCTAGCATAGTGATCTCCTTTTCTTGTTCTTCTTCTTCCATTGTTTCTTGTTCTTTTTCATCTTCCAGTTCAATGTATTTAACATTTAGTAGCTTTGAAAAGTATTCTTCCCATCTTTTTAATATATCATCTCTTTGGTACAATATCTGCCCTGCTTCAGTTTTTACAAATTTTGTATTTTCCCTACCTTTCACACTGTTTTTCACGAATCCATATAGAACCTTTTTACTTCCTTGGATATCCTCCTTCAAAGTTTCCGTGAAACCTTCCCAACTTTTCCTTTTTTCTTCTTGTACAATTTTTTGGCATGCCTTCTTTGCTTCTCTATATTTTTGCCATTTCTCTGCATTTTTACTGCCTATCCACTTCCTCCATGCCATTTGTTTTTCTTTAACAGCTTCCTTTACCCTGTTGTTCCACCAAGGAGTCTCCCTTTCCTTTTTCTTCCCTGATAGTCTTCCACAAGTGTTTACTGCACACTTCGCAAAACAATTTCTAAAACATGACCATTCCTGTTCGACACTTTTTGCTTCGTCTTTGGGAATTTCCTTTTTCAAGTCTTCTTGGAACTTTTCCATTGCCTCTCTCTCTTTTAGCTTCCACACCTTTATTTTTCTTTCCCTTTTCTCCGCAAGCTTTGTGATTTTCCCAAGCCTTAATTTGGCTATCACCACTTTATGGTCTCCTTCAAAATCTCCTCTTGGCATAGCTGTCACATCTACCAGTTGTCTACGTTTATCCTTTTCCACTAGGATAAGATCGATCATTGTATTTGTCTTTCTGTCTCCCCATCCATACCTAGTTATTTTTTGGGAGTTCTTTTTCCTAAACCATGTATTTCCAACAATTAATCCATTCCTTCTACAGAAATCTATTAACATTTCTCCTTCATCCTGATTTCCATAGCTAAATGGGCCAATTATCTCTTCTTTTCCCTGCCTATCTGTTCCCACATGTGCATTCATATCCCCCATTATTATAACCTCTTTGTCTTCTATACACTTTTCCAGTTCTTCTAAGAAATCCTCTAAACATTCATCTACCTTCCCTGTCTGGGGTGCGTAAATCTGTATAAAATCCTTTGTTCCACTCTCAAGTCCTAGTCTAATTTTCATCATTCTGTCATTAATTTGGTCTACTTTCTCAACATACTGCACTAAGTCTTCTCTCAATATTATTGCAACACCATTCATTGCCTTATTTCCTCCACTCCAATATATTCTATATCCCTTCCCTTTCTTGACTTCTTTCTCACCTTTTCCCTTCCATTTCGCTTCACTGACTCCCATCATTGCTATTTCCTTCTTTTCCATATAGTCCACCAATTCTTCTGTCTTGCCATTTAGGCTCATCACGTTTATGAAGGCGATGTTTGTGGTGTCTGGTAGCCTACTTCTCACAGTTCCCCCAGACCCCTGAAAACTGCGCGTCGCCTGCAGGGGACGCCCTAGCACTTTCCGAGGCCTCAATTCACACTCACTCATTTTATAGGCTATTAGTACGATGAGTTCGCCACACTCAAAGGCATTTTATGACCTACTGCCAGGTATTGTTCTAGGCCGATCCACTGGATAACAGACGCCTTTTGTAGCCGCTCCTCTGGAGTACAGACGCTACAGAATTCCCTCTTCCGCCATCGACGCCGTACCGAAGTTCATCCTCTCCGCCGCCGATACCGTTGGGGCTTCGCCCATAACCCTGGGCTTGGGCCCTCCATATTTATGACCCCTGGAGAGAGGGTGTCCCAGCATTTTAAAGCCCCCAGGAACTGGGCTGCCTGTTGGTCCGCGGGTTCATTTTCCGAGGTATTTGAACCAGCCCACATTTCTGTGAGCCCCCTATCCGCCGCGCCCTCTAGGGGTTAACAGGCTCCCCCGAGGGGTAGTTCTCAAAACTAAGCAACCATAATGATTACTTAGAAAATAAATAATTATTAGTATTATACAGTATTATCCTCATTGTCAATACTAAAAATATGATTATTAATATTTAAACGAACATCTTGCGATATGCAATGATATCCTTTTCAGTCAGGGGTGTAGTGGCCTAGCGGTCAAGCTGTTGGCCTCTCACCAAGGTGGACCAGGTTCGATTCCCGGTCAATGCATGTGAGATTTTAGAACTGAAATGCCATGTCCTGTGGTTCGGATTCCACGTAAAAAGTTAAAAAATAATGTTAGTATAATGTAAGATACAAGAACGGTGATTATTAATAGAATTAATAATGAGGTCCCATGGCTCATGATCGCATGATTAACAATCTTGTAAAACTAAAAGCTTCCTTTTCCTTCTTCAGTGTTAATCGAGTTAACATTAATAAAATATAAAATGGATATCCTTACAATAATTTGATTAAAATGAAAGTTCCACATGTAAATAAACATTTTTCAAGCACTAGAAGATGTTTCTAAACTGGACTAGTGTGGTGGAATGTGGTGAAATTTTAAAACTGATGTAGGTAATTGAGATTTCTACCTTCGATATCTTCCAAAGTCATAACCTTATTTGCTGGCTTGCATCTACAGAATCAGCTGTTCATGTATGCAGTAGAATGCATGGCATAGTTGACACACCCAATATCTATATTTACAAATGCTTATGTTTGGTTGAATTATTTAGATGTAACTGGTAAAATATTGAATGCCTCCAATATTGAGATACTCCCGATTCAATACCTTTGCTTTCTGACAAACAGTTACTAACAATAACTAACAGTAACAATAACTAAATGTGTCAAAACATATTTGCAGACCTATTATATTGATTAGTTTTCAAATTAAATGAAGATTTTTTGTAGTGTAATTATTGATGATGATGATGATGATGATGATGATGATGATGAGGGATAGAAAGCTGAGAGTGGTACTGTTCTCCAAGTTTCGTAGGTTTTGGGGATAAATTATGTACAACGTGCCTTGACTTTTTTTCTTTGTATTCAAAAGTATAATTTGTTGTAAGGATTTAAAAAAAGAAGAGGAAAAACTAGAGAGCTTGTAATTTGAGAGATTGTGTAGATAAGCTAAGTGTGCCGTGGCTAAAAGAATAGTAATGAGCCATTAAAAGATTTCAATTAATAACATTGTCACCCTGCATCACTTCCACAATGTATGTTACTTGCAGCACATTCCACATTAACTTTGAATTAGAGTAACACAGTAATTATTATGTTAAGCACTGTGATAGCTCATGTCTAGCCTAGCCAAGTTTTGAAAGAAGAAAAAAAAAAGTGGGGAAAGATAACATGGGAACTATTTCTTAATATTATAGTACTTCATTTTGGCATATTGAACTTCCATGTTGTTGTTTTTTTTTTAATGTTTATTTTTCCACACTCAGTCCTAAAAATGGTCATGCTTTGCTTTAACTCAAGCTCTTAGTCTAACTACTCATCTTGTAATACACATGGTCTGAGGAGGACAAAAACTGAAACCAGGACAAACACAATTACAGGGCTGCTATAGTGCTGGACAAAGCATTGCAAGCCTGAAGGTCAACCGGCTCTCCGCTCTCCACCCCGCGCCCGGCGGTGTCGCCATGATAATGCAATGTACTTTCAATCGCGTGCTGGATGCGAAAACGTACAGGACAACAGCGCACCAACTACGCGTGACCTTCAGGCTTGTAATGGTTTGTCCCGCACTATAGAAACTCCAGTTCTTGATTTTAAACATTGTGGAGCTTAAATCCTTTCTTCTTCTTACTTAAAATGTCCTGTCATTTTCTTCCTTTCGCAGTCTTCCTTTCTGTATATGTCTAGTTTTCACTCCTATCCTACACCAGCCATTGAAGAATACCCCTCCTTTACGCACTGTTTTGAGCAATAGGAGAATTGGCTGACAGGGTAACCATGGACTGATTGGTGTTGTCTATAAAGAATACACATCAAAAGGAAACTGTAATATATTAAACTACAGTTTATATAATTTGTGCCGGCCCCGTGCTGTTGGGGTAGTGCGCCTGCCTCTCACCCGGAGGCCCCGGGTTCGATCCCCGGCTCCATTAGAGATTTTAAAACTGACGTGAGGGTTGGAACGGGGTGCACTCAGCCTCGTGAGGACAATTGAGTAGCTGCCTGACAGTGAGACAGCGCCCCGATCACGAAAACCAAGATTAACGGCCGAGGGGTCCCGACGCGCCAATATCTGCAGGCCAAATGGCTGGGCAGCGGTCGCTCAGTCGGCCTTAGCACGTCGTGGGCTGTATAGTGCCAGGGGTTGACTTATATAATTTGTATGGTTTCCTCCCATGTTTGTACTCTACTCCTTCTGCTGCAGTATTTTACTTTTCCTGTCTTTTGTTCTGTTTGCATTCCTTCCTTCCTTCCTTCCCCTTCCTTCCACTATGCACTATTTTGAGTGGCAGAATAACTGATTGCTGTCCACCCTTCTGATGAGACCATTCGGCCAAAATGAGGTATTCACGTGCTATGGCATTGACGATCTGTTGAGTGAACCACTTGCATGAATGTGGTTTTGTTTCTCCCTCTGCCCCACCTGCCTGTCATTGTGTTTAGTCTTCCTCTGTGTTTCTGTTCTTTCTTCTATCTTAGGATGGAAACATAGTAGTTATTTTTTCAAAACTTGACTAAACTAGACATGCTGAGGGGTTTAAAGTAAAAATTCCCAATTGTAGAGTGTAATAACATCTAATATATTGCAGATTGGACAAAGGCATGGGGGTTTCTTGGGCATTCTGCAGAGAGCATTGGCGAGGGCATCGCCACACATCTGGTTTGAGCGTTCAGAGGTGAAGGACCGTGAAGCTGTAGCCAAGAGGTGAGTGGGTGTTCCTTTGTGTTGGTTGTGATGATTATTATTTTTTCGCTGGTCTGCTCCTGTTGTTCTTCTGTCCAGGCTATTCCAGTTAGTTCTTTCTGCGGCTGGAACCCTTCCCAAATTTTTTACTATGTTCCCAAATGTATTTCTGTCTAACAATTGGATTTATTACTATATACCCCCCCCCCCCCCCCCTCAGGGGCTCGCAACTAGTGGGACGTGGGTTAGCAACCGTGGGACCCCAGCAGAGCTCGGCATTGCTTCCACTTAGTGGTGGGCTCCTGTCTGACATCTTTGCTGTCGACCCCTCTTGGTGAACTCTTGTTTTCTTCCGAACCCAAGTTATTAAGGGTATCAGAGACCTAGGGAGCCTTTCATTTTCCCACCTTAATTGACCCTTGTCTCATCTTTTCTGATACCCTCACACTTCGAGGGGTCAGACCTCTTCCCTTCTTCTCAAGGTATCTCCGACCTTCTGATAGAGACCCTAAAGGAGGCAGGGTGTATTTAGCTCCACCACTTATGCTACATCCTCAAAGGCTCACGTCTGGTGAGCTCAGTATTTGGCAACCCCAAGGGATTCCTGAGCTTGGTCTATTTTTCCCTTCTTCCATTGACTTTGGGGCGGACCCTCTCCTCTTTCCCTTCTGCCTTTCATGGACCTACTTCTTTCCAAGTCCCTCAGTCATTCAGAGGGCATTTCTTTTCCCTTTTTTTAATTTCCCTAATTCCCTTATTTTTTTGTCGTTTTCTTCTTCTAGTATGTAATTTAAGATAGCCTAGTAATTAGTTTTAGTTGTGTTCTTCATTTAGTTATTTTCACAATCATCCAAACCAATTAGGGGCTGATAACCTCGATGTTAGGCCACTTTTGAGTTAGGTGACCTCGTGGTTCCACCCCTTTAAACCTCAATAACTAACTTATGTTAGGCCACTTAAAAGAATACCATTCTTTTTTTCCCCCTCTAGGGTTATCCCTGGTGAGTAGCCAATGACTGGCTCCTAGAGCAAGGTTCAGTCGCTTCAACACAGAGTACCATAATTTATAAATTGCTTCATAGTGAGAGTGTTAGAAAGTCCATGCTAGCACAAGTTAACATTATTTTGTTGACTG
The DNA here is from genome assembly GCA_946902985.2 of Meconema thalassinum. Lineage (NCBI taxonomy): Eukaryota > Metazoa > Arthropoda > Insecta > Orthoptera > Tettigoniidae > Meconema > Meconema thalassinum. The sequence goes on from OX336396.1 coordinate 173,047,127, forward strand.
ACTATATATTTCTCACTAAATAGCATATTCCCAGTATCTTTACCTGCTGCAGTTGAATATATAGTTTCTCTGATATCTCAGGTTTTGATACAGAGTCGTGGATCTTGAGTGGTCTCTCTCCTGATGCTCCAATGACTACAGGAATTTCAACTTTTTCTTGTTTCCTTATTCTTACTCAGCTTGTGATAAGTACTTCTTGATCTTCTCTCTGTTTTTTCTTCTATATTTTGAGGCATGGAAATAACCATATCTACCAGGAAAGTTGTTTTTCTTCAGTATCAATGATGATGATGGTTGTTTTAAGGAGCCTAACATATAGGTTATCAGCCCCTCTTCAGTATGAAGGTGGTAGTATTATTATTGTCTATAATCGTTATCATTGCTGCTTTCCCAGACTTGTAACTTTGGATGTTACTTCAAATTCTCTGCAGGACTGTTTTGGTCATCTTGTTTGCAGATTCTGAACTGTGGTTGTCAAATGTGACTAATTTTTCTAACATTATATGGTCACAGCCTGAAAACCCACCAAACATAGGTTCCAAAATCACCTAAGAAGTAGGTATGGACTGTTTCTTGTACGATGACATCAATTGATACTATTTTTCAGTCGGTCAACTCGATGTAAACCCAATTACTGGGACATACGAAAAATAGTAGTCCAAAACAGATATATATATATATACACAGTATGTGGGAAGGGATTTTGGCAAGCGAATAAACCGAACACGTCTTGAAGTAGTTATAAGTATAAAAACTGCATTTAACCATAAGATTACATAAATGATGTGATTGAACAGTACTTGACGTGACATGACTCGACCCAAAAATGTAACTGATCCGTCTTCCTTTCTCGCGACTTCCACTTGACTCCTCTACGCTGCGCCACCGGGTGGTGCCCAGGCTGATGGGAAACCCAAAAACGATCATCTTCCGATTCCCATATATATATATATATATATATATAACTTTTTTTACATGTTATTTTTTGCATGTCCTAGTAATTGAGATTGGTTGGTTCTTAAGTGTAGGGGCTGCGACAACGAGTAATTGAGATTACATTGTGTTGACTGACTGAAAAATATCGATTGTCAATAAGGCAACACTGAAAAAATTGTTTCAAAGCTATCTATGATGACATCAAGGGATTCATGGCAAGTGTGTAGTCAGATGGAAGTTATAGGTTCTCTTCTTGGGTTTGTTTTTGATGATGATTTTTCATACATATTTGTGTTGCCACATTGTGGTTCCTACATTTCTCTTCACCTGTTGATATGATGACTTGCAATGTTTCTTGTAAGAATAACCCACATCCATTGCTGAGAAGGTGAAAAGCATTCTTCATTGAGGATTACATGGCTGCAAACTTACAAATCCCAGTTTGCTTACAGCCAGGGTTACCAGACATCCCGGATTTTATGGGACAGTTCTTATCCGGGATGGTTATTTTCCTGTATTTCCAAGTGTTTTGAAACTCTAAGAGAAATGCGTCTGGTATACTATTTCCTTTTACATATCCTCTTTGGGTCTTTCTGTCTGGTTGGTTGGTTCTTAAGTTTAGGGGCTGCGACAACGCGGCCATGTAGCCCCGAGGACTATGGGTGTGTGTAGAATCTGTCTGATAACCGGTGTTAATTGTGATGACTGTATTAGTGTGTGTTATCTGTTTTTTAATTTAAGTACAGACTGCAACTTTGATTTTTTCAAATAGTTCCTACTTTTGCCGTCAAGCACCACCGTCAACGACTACTAGGCCAAGTTCAGAACTTAGCTACTAGACGCCACCGTAGTCGGCTCTTGGCAACGAACGTAGAAACCTAAGAGTGTTGTTTACATTCTTAACCTATCCAATTTAGCTTCACACAGGTGCAATTAGTGGAAGGTTCTTTAACATGCCATAAATCTATGACATGGGACCGCTGGCTTTACTTCCCCTCCGAAGGAAGGCATACTGAGGGATTTTTAACGCTCTTAAAAAATCCGACGGCTTCGGCTGGGTTTGAACCCGCTATCTTGGACATAGAAGCTCAGCATGCTACCGACTACGCCACCGAAGCCGCGGTCTTTCTGTCTAAAGCACGGGTTACACTAGGCTGGGTGGCTGGCGCTGGCGACCCAGTCAGTTCTAGTCAACATGTCGTCTGTGGGTCCACGTAAACGAGAAATGAGGCGGTTATTAAGGGTGGCTATGATGGAGCTTTTTTTGGAAATGCATAGTCACCGCAAGGAGAGACTATGGTGGAGTAGGCCTTGGATTCAAAGGGAAGACTTAGGAGCATCTTCAAGACTTTCAAAGAGTTAAAAGAAGAGGACCCAGAAACATACAGAAATGTTTTACGAATGTCACCTCCTAAATTCCACGAATTGCTGGATATGATTTGAAGCTACGTGTTGTTTTACTCGTGGCTAGTGAGCTACTAAGGTGGTCAGACTTGGCTGCTAGCTGGCGCCAGCTGATGCGAATTGAATCGCGTGACCTCCTAGATGTTGCTACCTGCTACCAAAGTTGAACATGTGATACTTCGCCAGCCGCTGACAAATACTCGCCAGCTGCGAGTTCTATGGTCACATCACGCTGATAGTAGCAGTTTCCTTTGTTCGCTGCTGGCAACCAGCGTAGTGTGACCCGTACTTAATGTTTTCATTGCAAATAGTCCTTACGCTGGTATATTTGTTCGTAAAGACTGATGAAGCTCTTTGGTTCTTTGCTTACAATTTTGGTGAGTTTTGAGTTGGCCGGCCTGGCGAATAAAATGAAGTGCTGTGTGCGCCATTCTCTTCCATTTGACTAATTTCTGTTGTAAAGTTGTTATAAAACTTCCCTGTGGTGTCAATATATCTTCCGTAAAATCATTCTTAAAGAAAGTTCAGTAGTTATCGATTATGTCATGCACCGATTTCCTCGACAACATACCTGTCTCTTATTTTGTTTTCAAGAATCTGGCAACCCTGCTTACAGCAGCTGTCCTGAATATGGTATGTTCCATTCCAGGTAAATGTTGGGATGTTCTAAATAAAGTGATATTCAAGTATTTATTAGAATTGTACTCAACAAAACATTGGATGGTCTTCAGACATGCCAAAAACTTATTTTTAGAATACACTTTGCTGATCGGTTGGTTTTTAAGCTTGTTGAGGTGTGCTATCTTCTTCACCTAGTCAGTTCTACGATATTTCAGTATGTGATGGAATCCATGAACGAGGTCTGTTGTGTGGGTCGTTGATTACACATTTGTATACATGGTTTTTGCCTTATTTCTAGGCTTTGTGATTGATGATTTTTCTTGTAAAGATTCTTTCATCTAGAAAGAGGACTTCTCTGTTGCTTTTATATTGTGTGTAATAACTGTTGAAGTCGGTAGTTATTAAAGATTACATTTGTACCTTGTTTTTGAAAGATAAATTTTGTTTCAGGCTTCGAGAGCATGTGTCAGATCCCAACAACCCACCCATTCTCATCTTCCCCGAAGGCACCTGTATTAACAATACATCAGTAATGCAGTTCAAGAAGGGAAGCTTTGATGTTGGTGGAGTAATCTATCCAGTTGCTATAAAGGTACTGTAAGAGTTATTATATTATATACCGGGAGAACTAGAAAAGTAAGGCTGTGCAAAGGAAGGAAAAACAGAATCTCAACAAATTAGATGCAACCGACCATATTTACTCCTATATAGGCTTCATGTATTTATTAGAGTTTTATTCACCAAAACATTTGGTTAGGATCCGTCGATGCTAGACCTCCCCTTTCAGACAGAACTAGAGGTGAAGCCTCTAGCTTAATACACAAGTGAACTTTACTAGGTAGAAACAAATGGAACATCAAAAAAGAAAATAGCTAATAGAAACAGTTTGCCAAATAACAGTGATCTTTATTTATAAGTTGTATAAAGATCAAAAATAACAACCACCTTAGAAACAGGTTATAGAAACTCTGTAGGCACCAGCCAACAACACTTGATAAACAATGAATAGACTAAAAATTCTAATGAAGTATAAATTTAAAAATGAACGAGAGATAAGAATAAGTTAACAATTTTGTGGTTGAAGGTCGCTAGGTAGAATAATCCTAGCATAATTTACAAAATTAAGGCTGCTTGCAAATGCAGGGCCAAAGTTATATGAGAATAACTTCATTGCTAAATACGAGCTTCAAAGATTGACTAGAAATAGAAATATGCATGGTTAGCATGCTTTGGTTTAAATGAAACAATATCGTCAACCATCAGTAAGATCTACATGCCTCCGGGGAGTACATCCCGCAAGTCGTTTCAAATATGCGAAACAAGAGAATGTGTTTAAATAAGTTTTAACAAACATGCAAGAAAACAAAGAGTAATTGTTTTAACATACCGTAGTTTGCACTTAAGAGGGCAAAGTACTTGCATCCACGCTAAACAAATAAGTTAAGTTAAGTTGAACAAGAAAGATACACTTGGCAATTTGGAGGTTAGAGTTTGCACTTAACTTGCTTGGGCAGTGCTTGAGAAATTTCCATAACGGGAACACTTGTTGATCACTTTTGTTTCTTTCGAAATGTTTGAGGCTGTGTTAGCACTGAAAATAAATGTCACCTTGAATAGATGATGTCAAAATAGATGATGGCAGTAGGCCATATATCGGCATGTTGTCGATGTAGAAGAACTCTCTAGCGATGACAAATTGATTTGGACTAGCGATTTAAGGCTGTGCCAGCACTTCAGCAGAGAAGCACTTTTGTAGAGTTTGTGCAGAGACGATCTTCATGACCCTTATTTTGAGAAGTTTTTGGAGAATGTTGTCATGTTTGAAGATAGCGACTTGTGCCGAGTCATTCTTTGACTAGCATGGTCCAATTTCTGCACATAGTTTATCGTAGTTTCACGCAGATGGTGAAGATGGTCGGAGACAACTGAAGACTGAATTGCGAAGACGGCCGGAAACAACTGAAGAGTGAATGGCGAAGGAATGGCAATTGATGTGGGCAGCGTTCAGGCTTTATACCGGCGATCACGCGGGTTGCGTGATGCAGACAGGTGACATTGGCCAATCCGAGAGCGTGGAGTATTCTCGAATGATGCTGAAGGCCAATCACAGTAAGGGGCCAACTGAAATGAACCTCGTGACCAGCATTACTTCCGGAAAAGATTTACAGTATCATGGAACACGTGCGAGCAAGTACAAATCGAAAAAATGAAATGACATGACAGGTAAGAGGTTATGTTATAAATCCAAATAACTAAACTTTGTAATATTCACTGAAAAGTGAACAACATTGGATGGTCTGCTGATATGCCAAAATCTTATACTGATCACTTGCCACATTAATATGAAGAAAGAAAGAAAGGAAAAGCGAAAAAATATTTTTTTAACTTTTTTGCAATTCCTTGTGCAATAGATGCCCTGCTGCATTCCAGCAACTGTTTGACAGCAAATATAGAAACTTTAGTTAGTTAGTTATTGTTGTCTTAAGTGGTGGAACGACAAAGAAACTTTAATATACACCATGATTCTGGTTGAAAATAAGGCATTTTATTTAATCCCAGATGTCACCTCAAATCTTTGATGAATAGATGTCGCCCTAGGTAACACGCTTCTTAAAAACACACGTTGGCTAACCGCGACACCAAACGACCTTTACTGAATAGTGGTGAAGCTCGGTAGGTGGCGGTGGCGATACTCCCAGCGGCCCGCCCAGATGGAAGCGGGTGGAGGGAAGACTTAGTTAATAGGGTCGTCCCAGGTGCTACTGCAACGGGAGGGGGGGGGGAAAGAAAATGGGAAACAAGTGTCAAAAGACTTGGGGTGTATTTAAGAATAAGATAAAATTACAGGCACAACAAAACAAGGCAAACAAAAGTTAAGGTTAGTACAGAAAGAAAAGGAAGAGAAAAAAAAAACCTCCTAAAAAAAATAAAGACTTACCCCAATGCAAAAGGATAAATGCACATATCAAGTGTTACAACCAAAACCCCTCACAATAAATACAGGAAATGCACGAGGCAGGACAAAATACACGCTTTCAAATTTAAAAGAAAATCTTGTTTACAAGGAAGCGTCGCAAATTTACAAGAAAATTTAACTCGGCGGAACATAACCGGCAAGCACAAGGACAAGGCACGCTACAAAGCACGTACGTTAGAGGGGGGGAAAACAACAAATTAAATTTAACTGCGGTAAATCAAATCCCATAAGATTATGACAATGACAAAATAAAATGGAAATAACCCCGATAATTCACAAGAGATCAAAGTGCGCCGAAAGTCGACCGCTACGGCATAATCCCAAAAACACTATTAGAGGGAAGAAAGAAAAAGTTCCATTGTTGCAACAATGCCACCCAAACAAAAGACAAACCTCCCCCCGCCATAGGACCGCCCTACAAATAACAGAAAGAATCTAAAAAGGAAAAAAAAAAACATAATAAAATAAAATATAAAAGGGGGCACAACAAACTCTGCACTCGAGCAAACCAGATAAACGCGTGAACCCCAATTAACTCCCAGGACGAAAACACCATGATCATTTGCCGGCACCACGCGATCCCAAAGACCGCCAAAATATCAGAAAAAGGAGGTCGCCCTGGCCCAGCACAAGACGCCATAAGCAAAAATTGATAAACAATTCAATAAAATGCGACAGAGCGAGACGTGAATCCCTTCCCCAAAGACCAGACGCCCCGATACAACGAGGTTACAATGACCAAGTGGACAGCAAAATTTTAAGGAAAAGCTACCCAGAACAAAATAATCAAAAGAACGCCTTTGAAGTGTTTCCCCGAGAGAAGCCCATAATTTTACCCCCCAAAAAAAAGAACGATACATGTCAGCCCTGAATATTTTGCAGAACAGCAGGTCCGACTTTATTCTTCAACGGATCACAGCAGACAGACACAGGGAAAAAAGGTCACAATTCATTGCAACAAGAAAACAAAATTCATTCATGTTCTCAATCCGTAGATTGGTCGGCAGCAATTCTCCTCTTCCATTCTTCCCCTGTCGCCAGTCAGTCTCTTCATGTCTCTGTATGAATGGACATTAACATCTGTTATGATCTGCTTGATGTATTGCAGTCTCGGTCGCCCTCTTCCCCTCTTGCCCCGAATTTTGCCGTCTAACACAGTTACCATAAAGTCATTGAGGTGATAGAGATGTCCTATCAGTTGGTCTCGTCGTTTCCGTATTGTTTTGAGAAATGCTCTCTTTTCATTAATGTTTTTGAGCACTTCGTCATTCGTCACTCTAGCGGTCCATGGAATTTTTCCCATCCGCCGCCAACACCACATTTCAAAAGCTGCAAGTCTTCTTCTATCAGCACATCCCATTGTCCAAGCTTCTGAGCCATACAAGGCTACTCCACACATAACATTTTATAAATTTAGTCCTGAAGAAAACAAAAGGGTGACAAAAAAACAGGGTGGGCACACTTCAACAAGAAATCTTATTCCTCTTGAGGTAATAAATCCAGTCCCGAAGTGTAGTCTTTGGCTTCTGCAAGTTGGTCATACTGCCGAGTGGTCTCGCAATATCCAGTCCGTACACGCGTACCATGAGAGACAGTATCGAAAGCGAATCGGGATAATCGATATGCATAGTGCAACAGTTTTTGAGGTTAATTAGTTCCACATGGCGAATTTAGAGGTTATATAGATTTAAATGTCCGAGACAGGGTAATAGTTTCATTTTTGGCGATACCACAAGTCCTTTGACGGTATGACTCACATATGTTTTCCGTGATGGGAGAATTAGGTTATATTTTTAATACACTTGGTGTTAAATGTCAGCTTCACAAGATTGCCAGGTTACAATCTTCACAGAAAAGGGAGAGATGGGAGGTATTGAAGATAAACTTCGAACTGGAGAAATGGGGACAGGTAAAACGTTTCGAAAGATGAATCACAGACAGGAGCACAATTTAGGGAAGGCATCAATGTCATGTGACGTGTCAACGGCACACCAGACCACAGGGTTACTTACCCCAATTACAATTGGTGTCAATATTTATTACATATGTCCCAATACTATGTTTACCAAATACTAATGATTATCAGTGGTTGTGCACTCTCTACCCCATTGACTGCCTATAAGGCCTTCTTTCCCATGAGTGACTTTCCACCAGCAACTCGATTGTGTGGGACTGCAAATGCACATAGATCTATTGCATTTTTTACACAGTAGACTGTCTGTTTAAAGTTCGACATTCATGATTTCCTTCCTATTCATGAACACATACTGTATCCAGGACTGACATTCCAGTTGTTTGCTTGAACAATAAAAAAATCCCATGTATAAAATACTATGTTTATTTAGTTATTATCAACATACAGTTTCAAATATAAAATTTAATGGAATTCCTCTCCATTCCATTACAGTATGACCCAAAATTTGGTGACGCATTTTGGAATAGCAGCCGATACTCAATGGTTCACTACCTGTATAGGATGATGACCAGTTGGGCCATTGTGTGTGATGTGTGGTACTTGCCCCCTATGACTCAACAACCTGATGAGTCTGCCATCGACTTTGCCAATCGTGTCAAACGGATGATTTCTCGGCAGGGTGGACTAGTGGATCTTATGTGGTGAGTACATTTCTCCCTTCTAGAAACTATGATTGTAATTCTTATCTTTGACTTTCCGTTGTTTGTTCTGCAAATCGCCTTGAACATCTAGATAATTCTTTTTATTTTTATATTTTGATAGGGGGATTTAGTACATTAATCAATTGTACACGAAAAAATAATATTTAGTACTTAAAGGAGTTCTGAAATCAAAATATAACAACATCCAATAAACATTGTTTAATAGAAGAGAAGATACTGTAAATGGTTAAGACCAGAACTCTTTAAGGTAGATTAGGCTTGACATCCCTTTATTCACATTTGTGTGGCTCCCTACACGACATCACATTGTTCAGACTGGAACTTGGCAAACCTGTGGTCATGATTCTTTCATTGCAAGGGCAACATTCAGTGGTATTTCTTGCTTTAAGTACAATTAGTTTGTATATCTTAAAATTAAACAACACAGTTAATATTTTAAAATAATCATACAGTAATACTTTACTTTTATCCATATTCTCTCCAGCAGACAACTGCCTACTGGTTATTCCATTTGAAGTGAAGTGTTCTGTCTTAGCTTCCTTCACCTGTTGTTTTTTTTTTGTTCAGTCAGGGATCCCATGTTTCTTAGAATGTCACATCTATCTGTTATTTTGCAATCATAAATTCCATGGATTTATTTTGAGGTATTGGGGATATAATTTTATTCTTGCTGCCAGAGCATAACTTTCTCATGTACTTGTAAATTAATTCATTAGATGCCTTTGAAAATTTTACTGCACCTCTTACAACTTCCTTGTTGATTCAATGGATGTTATGATCGAATACAGCTATCATTTATTTTATAGATACACACCCTAATACAGTCATCATAATTAACACCGGTTATCAGACAGATTCTACACACACCCAAAGTACACGGGGCTACACGACCACGTTTTCGCAGCCCCTAAACTAAGGAACCAACCAACTTATTTTATGGATAATGGATAGTCCTTGAAAAGAGAAATGTATTAGTTTGGGAACACCCACAATTTCAATCTTCCATTCTGGTACGATTCAAGACTGCTAATATGGTAGTGAAAATCAGAACTCGACTGTGCGACCTGCGACTGAGATTTAAATAACTTTTTCTCATCACCAATTTTGTTATAAGGGATCTTCTACAAGCTTCAAAAATCTTACTTCTTGGCCAAGAAAGAAAACCTGTGATCCTGGGATCAGGAGGCAGACACTCATTATCACTACCCCACCAAGGAAGTCACTTCTGTGATTAAAGTTGTCAATATGTTCCAAGTCACCCAAGAATCATTTGTTCTGAATGATATTAGTCAGTATGCTATATTCCCGGGGTTTATTTTGTGACGGTGTTGTGATCATTGATATAATCACCACTACTACTTTTTCCTGACAATCTATACTCTGGATTCACATCTGAGGATGGTGATTCCATATCCACATCTTGTATCTTTCATTTATGTAATCACAAAATATTTGACACCTGTAAGTTCCATATTCACACTGAATATATGCACCCGTCTGTTATGTCTTGGCTCTCTCGAGCAGATGTACTTTCACCCTCCTGGACAGATATATTTTTGCTCCCCTGAACAGATGTACCTTCATCTTTTTTCTTCAATATTGCTGCGACTAGTGGTGTTGCGCAGTGGTAACATTCTTGCCTGCTGTGCACTAGGTTGCTGGATCAAATCCTGGTGCAGTCGGTTAATATTTGAGGATGCCAGTATATTCACTGGCATGCTTATGATCCCCTTTGGGGTCAAAATTCGGCACTCCGGCATCTCTAAAAGCCACAGTAGCTAAAAGGGACATAAAACCAATAACATTATTATTTTTATTCAATACTACTGCAGTTTCGGTTAACACAAATTTATACACAACTATAATAGGCGGAAAATATGAGATTGTTGCTGAATAAATATCTACTGTACATTTGATTGCCTAATTATTTGCACAGATTTGAAGAGAGAGACATGGATGTCATGTTTCATTCCTCAAGCGAACATGAACAGATCCAGGTCAAACAAATCAAACATGCATACAAGAGAATTGCTTTGTGACCAACTGTGGAGATTGTCATTTTTATGTATTTTCCCCATCTGCTCCTGTCTGTCATTGTGTTTGTCCTTTATCTATGTTTCTATCCACTTTTTCTTATCCATTGATTATTTCATTTTCTGTTGTTGTTTGAGTCTTCAGTCTTTTGACTGGTTTGATGCAGCTCTCCATGCCTTACTTTTTGGCATGCCGTAAAAGAAGTTGACGGCTGGGTGCGACCCATGGGCCACTCATTGAAAAGGCCTGGTATAGAACAACTCATGAACTGGTGGCCATTAAAAAAGTATTTATACTGTCTCAGAATGTATGTTTCCATTGGTTGATAATGACAACCAACTAGTGGTGCTCCTTATTATTAGAGATTCGACAGATAAACCTGCTCTTGCTATCCCTGTATTTTACTGTATCACTGAAGTGATAAATTATTATGTTGCAGGGACGGCCAATTAAAGCGCATGAAGCCAAAGAAAGAGTGGAAAGAGAAGCAGCAAGAGGAGTTCAGCAAACGTCTCAAAGTGGATTGAAGCTAATGTGTTGCAGACTAGCTTGCCTCATTATCTACCTTCCTTCCTTGTGCAATACTCATTGGATTTGCTAAGCAAGTCTCCTATTCTGAGAACTCATTGCTAGCATAATTTATTCCTCATTCGTGATGTGTTTTGCACAAAGACGAAAGAACACTTTCCTGCGTTTGGAAGATTTATGATGTGTGTTTGTGTAGAAAAAAAACCCAATTACCATATACAGTCGTGCGTTCTGCTATGGTACGATGGATACCAAAGAATGGATACAATATAATCTTTGTACTGTACTAAGATTTGTCAACTGCAGTGGATCAAGTTTTTCAACGAGAAGCCTAAGGTTGTGATGTTGATACTTTTTTGGCCATGACTTATGGACATTCCATATGGTGGTGTATTTTTTCCCCGAAGGAACTTTGTTGTGTTTTGTTTGTTAGTTTGACCGCTGTGCGGGGTTTTTCATTCTGCAAATCGTGCAATGCATATATGAGAGATAAATGCGCTGTGATAAAAAAAAAGAAACTAGGCTAGTATTTGCAGAGATAGTCCTCTGCATGTCGTGTAATAAGCCCTTACTTGCTGTCATTTATTTTTACCTGTTCCTGGAGAATAGGTTCTTATGCATTTTTATGGGTGTGCCTTGCTTAAACATGGAAGTGCAGCAATGCATGGAGCATAAGAAACATGAAAACTTAGGAGAGCTTCTTTTTAACAAATATCTTGTAAAACATTGTTGCCAACATATTTTCTAAATCTAAAACCTGCAGGATGAAGACTGAAACACCTAAATAATCTGTTACCTGAGAAGGATTTACTATCAAATATTTTTTTCTTTTTTGACTGTATATAAGGGTTTTATATGCTTGCCATAAGAAACACACATTGGTGTAGATGCCATATTGATAAGAGTGTATTTCGTCGACCAATCTGTTCTTCTAGGAGCACAACTTTCCAAATTCCAGTGTTACCGACATACCCAATACCTTTTTTTTAATAATTTCGGAGCACATTTTAGACATGGACACACATACTGTACCAGAGGCAAAGTTCCAACTCATTACTGTCCTAGTAAATATTATTAAAACCTTATATTGTGCCTACTTGTCTGGCCCTAATTAACATATCTCTTAGGTGACAAAGTATGTTCAATAAATTGGAGCCCTTTCTTAAAAAATTATTTGAAAACTCTGGCATTGCATTTTATATGGATAGTATTAAAATTGTGTGCAAGTTTGCTCAAAATTTATTCATTATAAATGCTGAAAATGACAACATTTTGATATTCAATTAATTTGTCATTCAAAAGTAATTCCAGCCAAGGCAGGTTAAAAAATCAATGAAAATTATGATTACTAACATTTAAAAATATAAAAAAATACCCCCTAGAATAGGGGTCTGGAAAGGAAAAAAGCTGGGTTTTTGTAGGAAAACTATAAAGTTGGCAGCAATGTTGGTGTAAGTCAAACAGGTTAGATTTTCTATTTATAAAGCATTTTGGAAAGAATCTATTTTTCATGGGCAGTATATGTGTTTCTATTGGTCTGAAGTATTATTACATTGCATTGTGTGCCCTTTTTGAGGTTAAACTGCAATATGTGATGAGGCATATTTGTTAACTTCCTGATTACATTAAGACTGAATATAATAATAACATGCATAATCAATAATTGTTAAATATACATATTTTTTAGGTGTGTGCTTATGTACATCTGTAATTATATTGTAAATTGAATGTCGTGAACTGAATCATCACATGTGTACTAGTAGGTGTATTTTTGTGATTGGCAATCGCAGCACAAATCGATGTATGAAAGGATAATAGTGAACATGTTACTTGCAAGAGCATGCAATGGAAACATAATTCCAGTGAGATGGATCAGCAATAGTGAATTAATATGTATATACATTTCTCTTAATATATATATATATGTCATTGTTACTTTTGGATGATTCTTATTATTTTATCTACCATGCTCACAAACACAGCCAATAAATGAGGATGTAAACATAAATCAACTCCGCAGTATAGCTCTGCTCTTTAAATCGTGCATCACGACCATACAGGCAGCTGCGGCAAGTCCAGAGATCGTGGGTTCAAATACCGGTGTTGACAGATGCTATCCTGAGTGTGATTTTCCTCCAGGGTTTTTCCATGCTCCTTCCAGGCAAATATCAGAATAGTACCTTATTTTTCAAGTCCAGGGGCCTAATACAGCTACACATACAGCTATACAATCACATAAATACAGGTCATCAGACAAATTCAACACACAATACGGGGCTGATGACCAAGATGTCCCCAGCCCCTAAAATGAATTACGGTAACTACTACTATCATACTGGACTTGATGCAATGAACTCTTGTATAATGGACCTAATTGGATGAAAAGGGAAATCCATTCTACAAGGAATTCCAACCAGTATCCCGTCAACCCCTTATTCTGAGGACATTGGACTATGATTTCTCTAAGAATTGACCTCAGAAAAGTTGGATGGCGCAGCCACGCGGTAGAATGTTGAAGCTGTAACATTGTGACTGGTGAGGTTTATTTTCATGGTGAAGCATTGATGTCGTGATGGAAACAGAAAGGAATTTGTCAAATTCGAGGAGGTACTACTCTGTATACGGTTGCAAATCGTATAAAATGGGTACGAAATCTTCTCACTACATTCCTGTGCAAAAAGTTCAGAGAGAAAGATGGGCTTCGGCGCTGTCAATTGGAAAACGTGTTACACGTTGCATGACAGTGTGCAGTCTGCATTTTTGTGAAGACGACTTCTTTCCACAGCGTAAGCACCGGTACTGTTGATTATTGATAGTTATTGTCTCTAATTTGTATTCATAAGGATTTAGCTACATCAGAAATACTGATAAACTTGTAGCCTAATACTTCTGTGCCGTACATTGAACCGAATGTAATCCGCTCTTCGTAAATCTATTTTAGGGGTTCTTCCGATTGACAATAGTCGAATGGTTAGAAAACTTAAGAAAAATGCTGTTCCTAGCCTTAATTTGCCAGAGAATTTATATTTTTGCCTTTGAACAGCAAGAATGTAGGTCATTGAAGTATGATTTGGCTTAAATTGTGTTTTTGGCTATGATCTCCTTACTGTTGAATTTAGTTGATTAATGTGTAAAATCTTAGTTTTAAGTACCGGTTTGGTGACCCATCATCCCAGGCAGGCCGGTAACACCTATACTACTCAGGCAGATAGGTCACTTAGCCGTAATTTAGAAGTTATAGTGATGTTAAGTATACATATGCGGTAATGTAGCAGGAGACCTGATCGGCCTAGGCTATTCTAACTTTAATTAGTTCCCATTTCAGGGTTTTTCAGTTTTGAGTGCAAATAGTTGGTTTGAAATTTGTACAACAGTAAGGAGAGTATGTTTTGTATGGGTTTTAATTGGTGTTATGGTTTATGTCGAGCTGAGGAGTGAATTTGATTTGGCTTAAAGTGTAGTTTTTGATCTGTTCCGTTTGCTTATGACAAGTTCAAATGGAGACTCCAGCTTTGTTAAATATCTGTATTTTAAATATTTAATTAAATATATTGATAAAGAGGATGTCTCCATTTTAACTTGCCTGTGGCAAGAGATTAATATATTTATATTCTTGCCTTTGAACAGCAAGTATGTAGGTCAATATTAGCAATATTGAAGTATGATTTGAGCATCCCAAGTAACGCTTCTTTGAACCCAAAACATTCATGCAAATTCAGGGTTGCTGGATTCAATTTATTATCAGGGAGTCGTCCTTTGTGTTATGTGAGATATATATATATATATACATATATTGTGAAATTAATAAAAACATCGATACCATTAGGCTCCCAAGTACAGGCTTCATATATGTAACAGCAGACAGTAAATTAACTATCTACAGGGGGGTAATATTTTAAACTGGTAGTCTAGTAACTAAGCACTGCATTTAAATTGATTATAAACATATTTCTATCAATGAAAGAAAATATGTAGTATTTTGCCATCATAAATTAGAAGCCATAACAAACGCACACCCTATCACTGTCTAGCTTACTTCTCGTCACTATCTCGCCGCCATATTGCAAACAGCTGACCGTAAGCTCCTCCCCCGTTTCGGACGTCAATAAAACAAGATGTTCACTAAAGAGCATAGCCTACTTTCTCCTAAATGCATGGATATAGTTATAACTCTTTCTCCTTTTCGAGGAGTATAATTGAATGTTGGTTACAGTAGCTTGTTGAAATACGTGCTATACGGATATTACACTTTGATTGATTGAATCCTCACCTGAATTATATATACACACACCAGCCATCACAATAACACAGGTTATCAGACAAAATTCAACACAACATGGGGCTAAATGACCATGATGTCCATGCATCTCAAATGAAACCACAACAGCTTCCTACCCAAATCCTTCCTTGTATAAAAGTATGCACACTAGTAAGCCTACAGACATCACAGTGACAGGTTATCAGACAACTTCTACACACACCCAAGTACACGGGGCTACAAGACCATGATGCCGCAAAACCCCTAAAGAATCAACAATAGACTCTACAGCGGATCAAGGACAACAAATTTTAATCGCTGTAGTCGAGTGTTGAAGTATGTATATAATATTTTTGATTGCAAATACACACTATATATGCTTAACATTATGTGTGAGTAGTTATAAATCAATAAATACAAAAAAAAACGAGGTAAAAATATTTGAACCTGCTGGGATTCGATCCACAAACATCCAAACTCTGAGTCCAGGTCGCTACCAGCACGCCACATGGTTAACAACTGGTTTAGTATAATTTCACAATATGTTGTATTGCAATAAACTATTTCCTTAACGTTTTCTGCTATTTCTATAATCCATTTGATACTAAATATGTATTCTTTTCTTCAGTACATTCCTAAAAGGAATAAATTTACCAAGTTACGGAAATATATGGAAAACTCTAATATCCTACCGGTCACCTCCTTGCGGACAGTTTAAACCTCCCTATGTACGATGATCGTATTTGGTAAGGCCAGGCCTTGTTGAATCGTAAGTTATGGTTTGGCTATAATACGAGGGCAATTCAGAAACTAACCTCCGGTTGATTGAAAAAAATACACCAAGTTAAGTAAAAATATTTTAATATATACATCTTACAACTACATCTTTGCACTATTTTTCGACATAGTCTCCATAACGATTGAGGCACTTATCGTATCTCTTCACAAGCTTTGAAATTCCTTCTGCATAAAAATCACCCGCTTGTGCCTTGAGCCAGCCTGTGACCGCATCTTTGAGCTCTTCGTCGTCATCAAACCGCTGGGACCCGAGCCATTTCTTCATATGCATGAAGAGGTGATAATCGCTTGGCGCCAGATCTGGGCTGTAAGGTGGATGGTTGAAAACGTCCCACTTGAAGGACTCAAGAAGGGCTGTTGTTCTGCGAGCAGAGTGCGGACGGGCGCTATCGTGCAAAAAAACGATACCGGAAGTCAGCATACCACGGCGTTTGTTCTGTATAGCCCGTCGTAATGTTTTTAGTGTTTCACAGTACACGTCTTGATTAATGGTCGTCCCACGTTCCATGAATTCAACCAACAACACCCCTTTGGCATCCCAAAACACCGTTGCCATCAGTTTTCTGGCAGAAAAATCTTGCCGGGCTTTTTTTGGTTTGGTAGGCGAATCTGAATGTGCCCACATCTTTGATTGTTCTTTTGTCTCAGGGTTCACGTCCTTAATCCAGGTTTCGTCACCGGTCACGATTCTGTTTAACAATGGTTCTCCTTCGTCCGCATAACGTGACAGAAAGTCTAATGCAGAGGCCATTCTTTGAGTTTTGTGGTGGTCGGTAAGAATTTTGGGCACCCATCGTGCACAGAACTTACGGTAACCCAATCTTGCTGTCACTATCTCGTACAAAAGAGTCTTAGAAATCTGTGGAAAATTAGTAGACAACTCCGCCATTGTGAAACGTCGATATTCACGAACTTTTGCATCAACTGTCTGAACGAGTTCGTCAGTCACCAAGGATGGCCTACCACTCCTCTCTTCATCATGAACGTTTTCTCGTCCACTTTTAAATGAACGTACCCATTCACGGACAACTCCTTCACTCATAACTTTTGGTCCGTACACGGCACAAAGCTCACGATGAATAGCTGCTGCAGAGTATCCTTTGGCTGTAAAAAAACGTATAACAGCACGCACTTCACATTTGGCGGGATTTTCTATTGCAGCACACATTTCAAACTGCCACAAAAACTAAACTAGCGCAGGTACGATGTTCACTCGACTACGGCTTGCTGCCGACTGATCTGCTGTGCGCGTGAATGCACAGATGGCGCGCTACTCCCCCCACTACCCGCCCTGTGACCAATCGGAGGTTAGTTTCTGAATTGCCCTCGTACTTGCATGATTCATACATCTGCCATCTTGAAACTATTTGGCTGATGACCTTGTAGTGTAGGCAAAAGACTCTTCTCATATTAAGGTATCATCATCATCATCATCATCTTGTACAGTTTCTAGCCCCAGGCTGGGTCTGTTTGGAACATAAGCTTCGCCACTTAGTCCTTTCTTCCCACCACCGCTCCGCTGTCACTCTGGTCCAGTCCTCGCCTCTCTTCTTGACACATTCCTCCACTCCTTTCAGCCATCTATCTCTTGGTCTTCCCCTTGGTCGTTTCTTCTGCATCTGCATCTCATGTATCCTCTTGGGAATCTTCTTCTCATCCATTCTCTTTAAGTGTCCATACCACCTCAGTCTTGATGTCTCAATCCTACCTTGCAAGGGCTCCTCTTTCACTATTTCCCTGACCTTTTCATTCCTCACCCTGTTTCTTCTTGTTACTCCGATCCTAATTCGCAGGAACTTCATTTCACTTGCCTGTATTCTGCTTATATCTCTTTTCTTCATTATCCACGTTTCTGATGCATAGGGCAGTATCGGGATATAGTAGCTTCTGTATAACACTTCCTTGCTTTTTTGTGGGACATCTTTATTCCACACTAAGCTCCTAATGCTTCTCAGAAATGATTCTGCCTGTCTGCCACGTTCCGTAATCTCTTTGTCATTTCTCCCATTTTCCTCCACTATACTTCCCAAGTACTTGAGATTTTCCACCTTCTTCAGCTGTCCACCTCCAAGTGTTATCCCACTCATTGGTCTGTCCTTTTTCCGGGTCGTTATCAGGATCTCACATTTACTGATGTTGAACTTCCATCCGTACTCTCCCACTGTTTCTTCCCAAGCCTTCAGTTGCTCCTGAATTTCCTCCTCCTTGTTTCCCCAGACCATGAGATCATCTGCAAACACCATTGCTTTCATCTTATCTTCTCCTATCTTTCCTGCTATCAGTGTCATTACCTCGTCCATAACCACAATAAAGAGAAGGGGTGACAGCGCACTACCCTGTTTGAGGCCACTCATTTGTCTGAACCAGTCTGTTCTTTCCCCTCCAACTTTCACACAACTCACACTTCCACAATACATCTCCTTCACTCTGCCTACAGTCCCTTTTTCCACTTCCATGTTTTCCATTGCTCCCCAAACCTTCTCCCTACACACACTATCATAGGCCTTTTCGATGTCCAGGAAGGCCATCAACAGATCCTCTCCAAATTCGTAGTGGTGTTCCTGGAGCTGTCTCACTGAAAATATGAGATCCACTGTTGATCTCCCAGGTCTGAATCCATACTGCTCCTCTCTCAATTTTCTCTCCACTTTGGCTCGTATTCTACTTTCTATAACTTTGAAAGAATAATGGATTTTCCGCCTTCAATACTGTTTATTTCTATTACTTACAGGGACTAGTTTCGGGGGTAACTTTCCATGTACAAGGAACTTGTACATGGAAAGTTTTTCCATTGTGTAGTTTTGTTGGACAGGCTGAGGAAGGGGGAGTATTTACCCCCGAAACTAGTCCCTGTAAGTAATAGAAATAAACAGTATTGAAGGCGGAAAATCCATTATTCTTTCAAAGTTATAGTTACGTCAATACGGACCTGAATAATCGACATTCTACTTTCTAATACAGTATAACCCCGATTTAGCGTGACCTCGATTTAGCGTAAACCCGCATTTAACGGAAGAAATTTCAAGTCCCGAAAATATTCCACAAGTGCAAAGCAATTTTATATTCGATTTAACGTAATTCGTGTTACGCCAAAACCCGCATTTAGCGTTAGGAAATGTTGAAATTTGCGAGTATTTATTTCGATTCGTTATGGTTATACGACATTAAGAACCTATGAAAAAGACGTTATAAGCTCGTTAAGGATGATTCAAGGCAGAAAAGGAACTCCAGCATTTATATTGGATACGATCGATCATCTTCCATATCGATTCCTCGCTACATGTACGAGCGAGCTCGATCTTACCCAACCGCGGCTGAAGACACAATGTAGGCCTAAAGCGTGCTAACAGTCACGCCGGCGACGCATCGCATGCTTGCGCGAGGTCTGTCCGAGTTTGTACGTTCGTAGCGGCACTACAGTATAGCGTCAGTTTACCTAAGTTTGCATCAGTTCGTGTGTTATGGTTATGCGACATTAAGAACCTATGAAAAAGACGTCATAAGCTCGTTGAGGATGATTCAAGGCAGAATTTAGAGCGCAGACGCGTAGCGATCGATACGATCGATATCTTCCATATCGATTCCTCGCTACATGCCCGAGCAAGCTCGAACTTAGCCGAGCGCGGCCGAAGCGTGCTAACACCCACGCGGCGCCCCTTTACATGCATGCACACGGCCGAGCTCTGAAGCGACGCAATACGTTAAGACGAAATCATTGAGATTCGAGAAGACTGAACTGCGTTTCTCTGCGATGTAACAGTAGGCCTACTTGCGCAATCTTCAAAACATACGAGCATGTTGGCGCGAGTGGTATAGCACAGATTTCCTTATCTTCAAAGCCCAAACAATACAAGAGGAATGCACTTCACACTCGGAACCTACCCTACCTTTGCCAACAGCTGATCTGTGAGTTTTGAAGGATGGATGCGTGGACAGCGTATTGTAAACAGCGATTATTGCCGAATGGCGCAAACTTGGGCGACACCGAGAGCGTGTTTGTTTGATGCTCTTCATGCAGTCAACAAGTCATGGGAGTAAAACACCGCTACTACGCTCGTACATAAGCAAGGGCAAGTTAGACTTCGATAAAGTCTAATATGATTTAAGACATGAAAGCAAAGAAGAAATAGCACGGAATTTGACTGTTGGTTAGGAAAACTGAAATCCAGTTGATATCGAGTGCGGGAGTGATGCTACGGAAATTCCGAGAATTTCACACAGTCAATCTAGTGTCTCTAGTTACACTTATCTCTTAATAGAAAAACAAGATGAATTTTAGTTCTCATATAATGTTATCTTCTGAAATGTGCAATCGAAAGTTAGAATAAACGATCTAAGAAACAGTTTTGTTTTTTCTAGGTTTAACAAAAATAACTACCCATTAGCTTGTTAGATTCTCTTTCCAATTTCTTCATTTATTGTACCATCTTCTGTGAGTATGCTCCCCAAATACTTAAAGCTTTTTACCATTTCCAATGGATTTCCATTGACTTCAATATTCTGTATTCCTGCTCTCTTGTTTCTTGTCATCACTAGAGTCTTCTTCTCCACACTTACTTTCATTCCATATTTCTCTATCTCTTGATTCCATACCGTGACTCGTTCTTGCACTTCTATTTCATTTTCTTTCCATATTACTATGTCTGCAAAGAGTAGGCCTTAGTCTCCTTGCTTCCCATTCTTCTTTCCACTCTCTTGTGGATTTCATCCATGGCAGTTATAAACAGTATAGGAGATAACACACTTCCTTGTCGAAGCCCTGTTTCGACACGGAACCAGTTTGTTTGTCCTAGCTTGGTCTTCACACAACTTTCACACTTTTCATACATTGCTTTGATCATTTGTATTTCTGCTCTGCCTACCCTGGTTTTTATCAATGCATCCCAGACCGATCTTCGTGGTACACTGTCGTATGCCTTCTCAATACCTAGAAATGTCATCACCAAATCCTTCTTGAATTCCCATCTTTTCTCCATCATGTTTCTTAGAGCAAAGATTGGATCGAAGGTTGATATATCTCTTCGGAATCTATGTTGTTCTTCCTCCATTTCTGCCTCAACTTTCATTCTCACTCTTTTCTGTAATATCCTCTCAAAGATCTTTGCAACATGGGAAATAAGTGTGAATCCCCCGATAATTAATACATTCTTTCTTATCAACCCCTGGCACTATACAGCCCATGACGGGCTAAGGCCGACCAAGCGACCGCTGCCCAGCCATTTGGCCTGCAGATATTGGGGTGACGCGTGATGAGCGCGTCGGGTCCCCTCGGCCGTTAATCTTGGTATTCGTGATCGGGGCGCTGTCTCACTGTCAGACAGCTACTCAATTGTCCTCACGTGGCTGAGTGCACCCCGTTCCAACCCTCACGTCAGTTTTAAAATCCCTGACGGAGCCGGGGATCGAACCCGGGGCCTCCGGGTGAGAGGCAGGCGCGCTACCCCAACACCACGGGGCCGGCGAATTCTTTCTTATCACCCTTCCTCCAATCTTCTGGTACTTGTTTCTCCTTCCATATCACACGAAATAGTCTATACATCCAATGTAACCCTACTGTTCCAGCTGCCTTTATCATCTCTGTAGTCACTTCATCCACTCCTGGTGCTTTCCCATTCTTCATCTTTCTTAGGGCTTCTTCTATTTCTAACATTGCTATGTCTTCATTTCGGTTTTCTTCCACCTCTTCTTCTTCTTCATGTTCTTCCTCTTCAGCCAGTTCCTTGAATTTGACGTTAAGTAATTTAGCGAAATACTCTTCCCATCGCTGAAGTATGTCCTGTCTTTGTGTCAAAATGTGTCCACTGTCAGTCTTCACAAATTTTGTTTCTTCTATATTTCTCACTTTGTTTCTAAACAATCCATACAGAAGTTTCTTACTTCCTTTTCCTCCTGTAGGGTTTATGTGAAGCTTTCCCAGCACTTCCGTTTTTCTTCCTGTATGATTTTCTGGCATGTTTTCTTTGCTTCATGATACTTTTCCTTACCTCTGAGTTTCTGCCTCCGATCCAACTCCTCCAAGCCTTTTGTTTTTCTTTCACTGCATCCTTTACTGTGTCATTCCACCAGGGTGTTTCCTTTTCCTTCTTTTTCCCTGAAACTCTACCACATGCATCCTCTGCACATTTTATCATTCCTTGTTTGAACTTAGTCCATTCTTCTTCTTCACTGCCAACCTCTCCTTTGGGAATTTGTTTTTTCACCTCGTCTTGGAACTTTTCCTGCACCTCCTTTTCCTTTAATTTCCATACCTTTATTTTTCTTTCTCTTGTCTCTTTGAACCTAACTATTTTACCAAGTCGTAATTTAGCCACTACAATTTTATGGTTTCCTTCAAAATCTGCTCTTGGCATAACCGTGACATCTTCCAACTGTCTGTGTTTCTCTCTCTCAACTAAAATCAGATAAATCATTGATTTTGTTTTCTTTTGCCCCCATCCATATCTTGTTATTTTCTGACTGTTCTTCTTTCGGAACCATGTATTGCCCACAATCAGTCCATTCCTCTCAAAAAAATCTAGTAGTAACTCTCCTTCAGTATATTTATTGCCATAACTGAAAGGACCGATTATCTCTTCTTTACCTTGCCTTTCTGTTCCTATGTGTGCATTCATGACTCCCATTACAATCACTTCTTTATCTTCAATGCACTTCTCCAGTTCTTCCAGAAATTCCTCAAGGCTCTCTTCGAGATAACCTGTCTGGGGGGCATAGACCTGAATAAAATCTTTCTGTCCACTCTCTAGGCCAAATCTAATTTTAATTATTCTATCATTTACCTGGTACACATCTTCTATATATTCTACCAGGTCCTCCCTCACAATGAATCCTACTCCATTTTTGCAGTGCACCCCTCCACTCCAAAACAACTGAAACCCTTTGCTCAAATTGTTCTGTCCCTTTCCTTTCCACTTGGTTTCACTCATTCCCAAAACTGCAATGTCTTTTCTCTCCAAATATTCTATAAGTTCCTCTATCTTGCCCTTGAGGGTCAAGACATTGATGGTAGCACTTGTTGCCCACTTTTCACAGCTCCCCCAGGACCAGAACTCGAGGAGCTGCGCGTCGCTTGTGGGGGACGCCCTAACTGTTTCCTAAAATAAAACTAAGCTTATAAATTATTTATGTAATACAAAGGGGTGAGGGGTTAAAAGGAAGTCTCCAGTCGTGGTAGTAAGGCAGTTGCTCAATTCATATCCATCTCTTGGCATGAAGCTGTAGGCTTAGACATGATTTTGTGGAATGGCCTCAAGACGGCCGCAAATTACTCCACACTCCCAAGATAAGGCGGAAAGCACATACCTGTATCTCAAACGTGCATTTAAGAATCATATTATGTCATTCACTTCGCACAGAAATGATATACATTCTTTTTACCCTGGTAGAGCAAGTCCATTCGCACGATACTTGAACTGTCTCCGGCCAGGAGTAAGAATAATAATTCTCTTCAAAGCTACTTTATGTTTATCACTGTCACTCTTATCCCCACTGGCTTTTTCTCAAGAAAGATTGTTCAATATTGATTTCTTGCCGACTAACTGCGTGGTGCAGTGATAACCTTTTCACCTGCTATGCCTAAGGCTGTAGGATTGTATCCTGGCACTGTCAGTTGGCATTTGAGGGTGCGCGAATGCGAGGAAACGGTTAGTATATTTACTAAATGTTAAAGATACCCTTTGGGGAAAATTCTGGCACCCCGGCAGTAGTTAAAAGGGACGTAAAACCAATAACATTATTATTTCGATGTATTGCTATATAGGCCTACTCCAATATTAGCAAGTACTTAACTCGTCGCAGAACATCAGGTCTAGTGTAATTTACTCCACTGTTAATAATTTAGAGGGCAAGGCTCATAGGACGTTAGTTTCTTTACTTCGGTGACGGGGTATTACATAGAAGTTTTGTCATAAACTGCAGTCTCTTACTCTTATGTACCAGTCAACAACAGGTAACTAGTAAATACTAGAGTAGGAAAGCTAACAAGGAGCAGTATAATACAAACTGGATAAGACAGTCAGAAAACAGCAACTTGCCAGGTAAGACCCCTTTAGATGCAAAATAGAATGACTGCATATATAAAATTTTCAGGTAATAGAGAGCGATTATTACCTGATGGCACATGCGCGCACAGTACCGTATTTCCTCGCATAATCGTCGCACCCGACTTTTCAAACACTAAAATAGGTTTAAAGATTTCCTCGCATAATCGTTGGATAGCATATTCGTATTTGTGCGCCAGTCAGTTGCACATGCTGCCGCGACTTTATAACCTGGCACGACTTTGTCAGAAGAAAAATATCTCGTCTTGATGCTTGTGGGCTATGAACTGTGACGCGAGCTGCCAGCTTCATCACTTAGCACATTCCGCGAGCTTGTAGGCCTAATCTGGCGTGATCTTGTCAGGAGAAGGTAATCTCGTGTTTATGCCTGCGGGCTATGAGCTGTGACGCTAGCGGCCAGCTTCATCACTTAGCACATTCCGAGAGCTTATAGGCATAATCTGGCGTGATCTTGTCAGGAGAAAGTAATCTAGTCTTTATGCCTGCGGGCTATGAACCGTGACGCGAACGGCCAGCTTCGTCAGCACATTCCACTAGCTTTAACATGTCGTGACCTTGTCAGAAGAAAGAAGCCTGTCTCTGACTGCAGGCTATGAGTCACGCCAGACTCACGCTACGCGAATGACTGGCCCGTGCAGCAAATAATATGCAGTATATTTTTTGAACTTAAATATTCTTCGCATAATCGTCGCACCCTGCTTTTTTCCACGAATTTTAGGCTAAAAATGTGCGACGATTATGCGAGGAAATACAGTAGTTACGTATGCGTGAGAGTCAATGTGCTGCAGCGTGATTGAGAGGGGAGAAACGTTCACTTCGCTAGTTGTTATAGAAATGTTCAAATCAGCTCATAGTAACTAACTGTATTGCACAGCAACAGTGACCCCCCTCCACTATCTTCCTTCTCCTTTCCTCCCAGTTTGTGCCATCGGGTAATAATTGTTCTTTACTTTGTTGGAGAAGAGTATGTATGGGTATTTTGTTCTAAGAACATTTAATAGCAACATTATTAAGTTAATAATTTGTGGTTTTGAAATTTTTATTATCTTTTATCCTTTGTTTTATTAAATCACTTGAAACCATATGCAGAGAACATCATTAGTGATTATCAAAATGGCTTCCACAGGAATAGGTCCACTACTGACAACATTTGCAATCAAAATAAGTGAGAAAGTGTGGGAATATATTCACTATTCGTTATTTGACTTCCTCAAAGCATTTGATTCAATTCATACAGAGAGCCTGTGGAATGTCATAACAGAGTTTGGTTTCCCTCTTAAACTTATTAACCTATGTAGATTGTGTATGGATGACAATATAAGCAGAATTCTCCTGAATGGGAAAAGATCTGACCCTTTCACAAACAGAACCGGTTTAAGACAGAGCGATGCTTTGTCCCCTCTTCTCTTCATTATTGCTGTCAAAAAAGGTTATCAAATCACTAAAATTAGTTCTGGCTGGCATGCATCTCGGACAGTATCAGAAAGTGCTTGCGTACACAGATATCGTACTTGTGGGAAATGAGATAAGGAAATTGTTTGTTGAACTTGAAGAGATAGCTATAAAATTAGGCCTTTAGATTTAATGACCAAAAAACTCGGTACATTGTAATGAAGAGGAACATTGACTCGCTTGGGAATCGGTTACCTCTTCTTATTGGCAAACATAGTTTTGAGCGGGTTGAACATTTCAAATTCTTAGGAGTCGTGATTGATGAACAGAATCATAGAGAAGTGGAAATTAAAGTTACAATACAGAATGCTAACAAAGTGTACTACTCTCTGCAGTTTTTATTGGGATCCAAATTTTTGACAAGAAATACAAAACTGAAAATATACAATACCATCATTAGGCCAGTTCTAACTCGTGGTGCAGAATCAGAGAGTTTAACAAAACAGGAAGAACACCAGTTGCAGTGTATAGGAAAATCTCAAAGCTGGAAAAAAAGATCAAATAAAGACATACTCACTATCACAGCAAGCTCCAAAACTGAACATCATTAACACTAGAAGACTTCAATGGGCTGGTCATTTACTAAGGATGAGAGATGATAGGATGATCTTACAGATCTTTAAAGAAGAACAAAGAGGGAGGGGGTGAAGGCCAGTAAAAAGACCACTAAGTTCCTGGGAAAATTAAATCTTCAAATTTTGTAGACTTATGAATGTAGACAACTGGCAAGAATTCTCCCAAAACAGAGTTCAGTGCAGGCATTTTGTGAGATTGGACAGGATCTTCGTGTCCCATAGTGTTAATGTGAACTACATCGCATCAAACTGCAGTTGTATGTGTTGGTTGAGTGTTTCCCCATGCAATGGCTTTTCACTTGATAGGAATGAGATCAGCGGAACAGGAATGTAGTGGCAAAATCTCTCATCCACAACCCAGTAAACATTATTTCTATCCTGCACTACTGCTGCTGCCTTCTTAGTTTTATCCATCTCCACAGTCAAAGGGATCACCCAAAAATTTAGTATGTGTGACATCATTCTTTTATTTCAATGATGCTCTTCATTGGTAAGTTGCTGCTTTCCATTGGACTTCTCCCATCAAGATAGAGTAAAGACAAAAGCTGATGTATTGAAAATCATTTTGCACAACAGATGTAGCGACTTTGGTGGCATAGTCGGAACTGCTATGCCCAATATCGCGGGTTCAAACCCAGATAAAGTTGTCGGATTTTTAAGGGCATTAAAATCCTTTCGTATGCCTTCCTTTGGAGGGGAAGTAAAGCAGGCGGGCCCATCTCATAGATTTATGACATGTAATAGAACCTACCACTACAATTGGTAGTGTGTGGCTAAATTAGTAGGTTATTTGGTTAGAACTGCTCTTGTCAAGTTCAGGGTTTGCCGCTCGGTGTCGGGGGCATCTAGTAGACAAAGTTGGAACTACTAGAAATTGAACTTGCTCATTTTTATTCATCTTCAATTATTTAATCTCTCATGACGTTGGCATCAGGAAGGGCATCCGGCCATAAAAACCATCTGCCACATAGAATTTCAATGCATCTCATCCCTGAACCCATTAGAAATGGGATTAATAAGGGATAGACATACATATATTAAGCCCAAAAGATGTAACTTGCCTACTTGGTGCTGCAACCAGTTCAGCTAGTACACGGTACTGGACTTTCACTTCGCCTTACAGTCTACCGTTCCCTGTATGAGAGATTGTTTGATTGTGGAAATAAGTAATAACGGAGACTTTGTACTGTACCCGTTCGTCCTGGGGATGCGATGACCCATCTGCTATAACATCGCATTCCTGGAGTTCCAGGACAGAGCGGAGTTAAATGAACCTCTAGTCAAATAAGGAATGTGTCGGAAATTCAGCTGAGTTATCGAAAAAGCAGTGGGTATCACGAGACAAAGTATCTCTAGGGTCGTTACGGGCTTAAGTTTAATAGAAATAATGCAAATATAAATGGGCGCCATCAACTGAATTCCTAGCAAACCACTTCCTTTCCGGATAAGCCTTACTCTAGACAAGGAAAGAAAAAGGAACATCACACCATCATCAGATCACAACTAAGATAAAAACAAATTTATTTTACTTTGATAGACAGACATTTTAAATATAACTCCTACCTAAGAGTATGGCCGAATGCCAAAGTTAAATTGTCATTGTCCAAAAATCGAACCATCTCTTTTCTAATCCAAAATTATTTTTATCCACATAACAAGAAAAATTTATAAAGTTCTCTTGGGTTCTCAGGATCACTGTAGCACTATGTCTTTCGTCACTGACATTTGTGAAACCTGAGACCTAATTTCTCTTTAATTTAACATCGATGTGGATTTAAAAATGTTATTAATCTGTCTAAACATACACATATAATAATCACACATACTAAATATCACGCAAATTTATGGTTTGCATGGCATAATTTGAATGTTGAACATGTTAATCAAATGCTCCTAAACATCGAATAATTAATTTACACCATTTACATCGTCATTAATAATCACTTATCTGTGAATTACAGAAAACTCAAATTCTCATTGGTCATCATTATCGTCATCATCAAAATTAAATATTTCTCACATTAATTCTCACTTCAAAATTCTACATGTTCCTGTCAGAATCGTTAATTCATCACCATTACATCATTTAAATTCTCAACTCACGTTGCAATTCCTTCAAATTATATCTCAATTAAATTTATTTAATTCCATATAAATTCATTAATCATCAGCTTCTTTAATTAATTATCACCTTCTAATTCAGTTATTCATCATCATTACAATCGTCTCTTAATTTATTTCAATCAGTTTATTTATTCAATCTTTAATTCATCCATTTATTTAATTCATCGATTTATTCAAAAATTTAATTTATCAAATTATTCAAATTTCAATCATCTGGTTATTTAGATTTTCATTATTTCATCTAGTCATTCTGATTTTTATTTCATTAGGTCAGATCGTTAATATGCTTAAATCTCAGATTATTATTTCATTAATTATTATTTTCAGAAAATCTTGTATTATCAACTTCATTTATTTGTTTAATTTCCTAACAAATTGTTTAATATGGTTTATAGAACGTTGTCTTACAGTTTTATTACTTCCAAGTTATATCTCGTATTTAATTTATCATGCCAAAAAATATTAAACTATCCACAACGACATTACATTTCTTCAATACTTCAAATATCACATTTGAATACAAGAATTATTCCACAAAACTCCATAAATATTCAGCACATACAGCATGAATCTCAACAATTACGCTAGACTAGGTACGACGACCTCATGTCTGCCTTCAAAATACATTATCAACGTTGCAACTATCACATGGCAAATTCCACAAAATTCCTATCACAAACTTCACTTAACCATGTTGCATGATCTACAAAAAATATATAACTGGCTTCAAATTATCAACGCACACAATCTCCAATAACTGTAATTACTCTGATCACATCTAGACAACTTCTTAAACAATTGGAAAAATATTACTTCAGTAATTTAAGATCTGCTTTCAAATAGCATAAATTCTCTTACAATTCTTATAATTCACATCGCAGAAAAACATCAATGTGCTATAATCTCTCATATCAAAATCTGCAATACTGATCTGCCTTAAAATAAATCTGACCATTAATGATTAATCTTATAAGATTCAATTACTTTAAATCCTTCTCAAAGGTATCAAACACAATTATAAAAATCATCAAAGCATCAGCTATAACAGCCGTTAAACTGAAATTACTCTCAAAAGAGTATAGCAACAAAATATTGGATTGGCAAACAAGAATTACTAAATGCAATCCTGTTGACATTTATCGTTACTTTATTTAACAAAATTTCGACTGATATGTGACTAGTAGTTCCTTGTTTGATTCACTTACATCTCGTGTACATTCGGATGATAAAAATGAGTCCCTCAATGGCGAGTAAGATGTGTAACCACCGTACAGTCGTATAAATACGAAAGACCTCGCCCCGTCGACTTGGATGATAGTTCCCTGAACGATGGGTAAGATGAGTAGCCACCATACAATCGTATAAATACGAAGGACCCCATCTCGTAGTCTATATGAGTGAATGTACCAGATAGGAATCAACAAGTTTCTAGTTGTCATATAAAAGCGATGTTCATTCACTAAAGTGAATAACTTCTTAATATCTCCAAACAATCCAATGGAAAAAATCCCTACTGATGAATAATACACACTCGCTAGTATGCAATGAACTGACGAAGTAATTTTAGATAATCAATTGCAGATCACGAGTTCGAAATACTCGTTACACAAAAAAACTATTTATGAAAAATATCCTAGCTGGAAAAATTTCTAAAAGACCAAACATCTGCTTAATAAAGCCAATCAATGGTGAGAATTTCGTATAATGATGCCTGCCATATCATATGGTCACTCCATATTCTAGCAAATTCGAAGTATATAAATTCAAACCATGTCTTAATAATCGTATCACTCCTATTAGAAAAATATACATTTGTGCCCAGTATTCATGAAAATAATCGTATTAGGTAGTTAGAACTCTTACAGTACCTTTCATAATCAGCTGTAATTAAATTTCCAAGATCGTCGATTTTCCCTACATAAAGAATTTCTCGAAAGATCGGCGTGAATATCACTTCATCCATGAAATGACGATTACATTCGAAATCCCAAGTGAATCAGCTGGTGGACTCCTCTCGTCAGGAATCGAATCCATCGCTCTGCGGTGCCATCTTGTCTCTATCAGTGTCTACTCGGACATGTTGAACTTCGGATTACCCATAGCGGATATTGTCCAACTCCTTCTCGAAAAAGTTCATGGAAACAGCGGACCCCCTACTCCTCTTCTAAGATACGCCACTGTTCCGTTAAATGTTCAGTTTGAGTATTGCAAGTTCAATCTCAAATGACTGCTAAGTCCCACTTTCGTAAAATAAAATTTTACTTGAGATTGTTCAAGATTGCGAAACACCCTGTAGTTGTCTGTATTCATGAAACTGCATACGAAATAAATCTTATTAATGCACGATCTAATGTTCATCTGTGCCTATGCTGACAACATTCCGTTTACTTGAAATAGTTAAAGTAGCTTTGAATGCGTTATAGAAAAGCATAGTCATCAAGTTATTCATAAAAGCTATGTTCAAACTGCGTTGAAATGTGGCTTGTAATAAAGTCTTCAACTACTTGCAGTGCGGTTCTGACATATCCCGGCCGTCTATAATTGCTTCCTCGGCCAGCCCGCCTGGATCAATGACCCGCCTGGCCTTCGCTGCTCGGCGATGCAGGAACTGTCGCCTACACTTTTGCCGTGACAGTTTCTGTATGTTACGTGACCTTCACTGTGCGTCTCGCTTGCGCTATAGAGCTGCTCCTACCTGCTCGTCTAACTGAGCTCAACTGAATGTGCTGACACTGTCTTCTTGCTTATGTGCTCGGCGCAGGCACGTGGTGTAGTCCCCCACTACTGTGCTCTCGCGTCATGATCATAGTCTCGAACCCAGATCATCTCGGCTATTCCGTTATAAAATAACTTAAGGGTTATCTGACTTCCATAAAATTATTTCCACTTATAATGCATGTTATATATCCTCTTCTAAGATGTTTAATTGCTATAATTCCATAAATATTTCAATAAAGCTTCACATCTTTATCCATAATTCCATCTTCTCACAGACGTCAGTGCCTCCTTGATTCTAGACCTCCTACGTCATCTTGGCATTCTTCTTGACTCGATCGGTGCGCTATCTTTTCCTAACTCTTTCCAAAACCTCAACTACAGCTTAATGTCTGCTGGCGTAGCCGATAGCCTAAACTAGGTATCGGGTACATCTCTCCCGTACATCTCCTTTTTTTTATCAGGATTGAGAAAAAAAAATACACTCTCAGGCATTCTATATATTATACATGTACACGATAGCTCTACAATTCCCTTACTCAGCATGATGGTTCTTTCTGACTCTCAATAATGACTTCCAATGATTAGCATCTTGATTCCGTGTTATTCTGACGTTTATTTCTTCTTTCTTCACTCGTGCTTGCTCGATTGACATCTCTCACTGTCTCTTCGAGTGGTGCACTAGGCTGTCTATCTTCTTGCCTCGACCTCTCGTATCCACGATTATCCCGTCTGTCGTTGGGATCGTTTCTTCGGCCATCCTGCCTGTCGTTCCCATTATACTGATGACCTTGGCTCCAGTAATTTCTGCCCCGATATCCATTGTTATATCGATTCCTGTCTTGATATCTGGAATTCTGGTTATAATTCCTATATCGGCTATCTCTCGCTTCTTGATCGTATGGCCTCTCATATGGTCCTCTATATCGATCATTTCCTCGAGCGTTACGGATGTTTCCTCGATTCCCTTCGTTCCGTCGGTTTTCCCAGGAATCTCTTCTGTCCGTTTGAGCTGCATTGTCTACGACTACCGCATTCACTTCTTGCGTGTTTCTGTTGTCGTTTCTGTTACTTCTAGGCGTAACTTGAGCGCTTGTATAGTCCAATCGCCGTAAAATGTCGTCATAGTGCTCCAGTGTATTGGCTCCCGACGCTATTAGTGATCGCTGTACCTCAATCGGTAACTGTCTCGCTATAGCTTGCAAAAGCTCTTCTTCTGGCAATGGAGGAATAAGGAACTGTAATTTAGCCAGCTGTGACGTGAAATAGTTGGCATAATGCGTCGGATGTGACGTAGAATAGCGCTTTGAGTACATCTCCGCTCTTACGTTAAGTTGATCCTCGGCATTCCAAAATCTCCTCAAGAAAGCTATGGCAAATTGCTCCTTGTTCGCAAAATTGCTTCTGAACGCTCTAAACCACGTAAGCGCAGATCCATCTAAGGCGCGTTCGACTATCCTTACCTCTCTTTCTTTGGCTACCCTATGTTCCGCCATGTAGTCTCGAATATCTCGCAGAAATTCGACTGGTGTGACTCCTGTATTTCCCGAAAACTTTCTCGGCTTGTCATCCAGATTCCTAATAATGGTGACTGGACCTGAGTATCGTTCGCTTGGACCCAACGTACTCCTATTCGAACTTGGATTATCCTGAGGGGTTGAACTAGCCCTTTCGAATGTCACATTCGGTTGCATTTGACGGTCTTCTCCCATGCTCGCTTCCTGATTCGTCATACTGCGGTCTATCGCTGTCTGATTTATCAATGTTTCCCCTGATGTGATATTCTGACTGGTGAAACTGTTAAACATGGATTCTAGTTTAGTTATCCTGTCTTCTGCTAATTTCTTGACCTGAGTCTTCAATTCATCTAACGATGTAACATCCTGCGTTTTGTTACTCTCGTCTAAGTCGTTTCTTAACTTGTCAATTTTTCCTTCGCACGTGTTCTTTACTGACGCGACTTGTTCCTTTAACAGATCAACATCTGTTCTAAATAGAGTTGAATCTATCATCATCGCTTCCTTGTTTTCCGTAAACCTCGCTTCTAAGTTTGCCATACCTGCGATTAATTTTTCATCTAACCCTTCACGTTTCTCTTTTGCTTCGGCATCGACCTCACTATACCGTTCTTCCACGATTGCCCCGACTCTATTTTTAAACAAAGCTAAGTTTTCATTAACCTTTTGCTCTATATCGTCGTCTATCTTCCTAATATCTTTCTGCAATTGATTTTCTAATGATTTTAAATTAGAATTGACCTCTCCTAAGACTTCCTCTTTAATGGTCCCAATTACTGTCTTTAAATCTTTAATCTCGTTACCTAGATTCGTTTCTAGACCTTTAATCTTAGTCTCGAAAGATACTTCGGTAGACCAATCTTGAATTTTGCCTACATCTGCCACTAAACCATCGATGTCGAATCTCAACTTCGATACATCTGATTTAATGTCTTTCTGTATGGACATAACGTCTGTTCTTAAAGTAAAAATATTTTCTTCTCCTCTACTTTCTAATTCAATAATATTTTTTTTTTAATATTTGAACATTTTCCTCTCCTTTCATGTTTACTGCAATTATGTCTAATTGTAAAGTCTTTAACATCTCATTATTCTTTAAAGTTAAGCTATTCTCTAATCTAGTTAACTTGTTTTCTAATTCAGTGTTAGTTTCTTCACTACGAGACTGTAATTTCTCTTCTAATAATTTAAAATTGTCCTCACTATTTGACTGTAATCTTTCTTCTAATGACTTAAAATTGTCTTCACTATTTGACTGTAGCCTTGTTTCTAATAACATCAACTCATCTTTGCTATTTGACTGTAACCTAGTCTCTAATGATTTTAAATTATCTTCATTAGTTGACTGCAATAATTTTAAATTTTCTTCAGTACTAGACTGTAGCCTAGTCTCTAATGACTTTAAACTGTCGTTCAGATTGCCTTCGTTACTAGCCTGTAATGACTTTAAATTTTCTTCAGTACTAGTCTGCAATAATTTTAAATTTTCTTCATTACTAGTTTGTAATGCTTGTACATTCTCTTTACATTTAGCTTCTAATCTAGCTTCTGAATTATTAATTTGTTCTTTAACTTCCGTTTCCATCTTAGAAATAGTTTCTGCAATACCAGACATACCCGTCTGTAACTCTCCTAACACCTTAGCTAAATCTTCCGGCAACATAATTATATTTTCAATATAGGTTTTATATAGAGACGTTAGACAACAACACATCACAATGTCTCAATTCCTGCATTCACTTGGGTATAGGAAAAATGTCTTATAACTAACATGATATTATACTAATACGATTAACATGAACACTGGATTGGGCACACAAGTACATTGTCTAAGTTTAATAAATTTTGTAACACACTTAAATGAACTTGAGATCAATCTCTCAGTAATCTAAATCTGATGTGATTCCATAGAATAAACAAAATCGAAAAGCCCCACTAGTTGGATAAAGCCAATTCTCCCTCTCTCTCTGTACCCGTTCGTCCTGGGGATGCGATGACCCATCTGCTATAACATCGCATTCCTGGAGTTCCAGGACAGAGCGGAGTTAAATGAACCTCTAGTCAAATAAGGAATGTGTCGGAAATTCAGCTGAGTTATCGAAAAAGCAGTGGGTATCACGAGACAAAGTATCTCTAGGGTCGTTACGGGCTTAAGTTTAATAGAAATAATGCAAATATAAATGGGCGCCATCAACTGAATTCCTAGCAAACCACTTCCTTTCCGGATAAGCCTTACTCTAGACAAGGAAAGAAAAAGGAACATCACACCATCATCAGATCACAACTAAGATAAAAACAAATTTATTTTACTTTGATAGACAGACATTTTAAATATAACTCCTACCTAAGAGTATGGCCGAATGCCAAAGTTAAATTGTCATTGTCCAAAAATCGAACCATCTCTTTTCTAATCCAAAATTATTTTTATCCACATAACAAGAAAAATTTATAAAGTTCTCTTGGGTTCTCAGGATCACTGTAGCACTATGTCTTTCGTCACTGACATTTGTGAAACCTGAGACCTAATTTCTCTTTAATTTAACATCGATGTGGATTTAAAAATGTTATTAATCTGTCTAAACATACACATATAATAATCACACATACTAAATATCACGTAAATTTATGGTTTGCATGGCATAATTTGAATGTTGAACATGTTAATCAAATGCTCCTAAACATCGAATAATTAATTTACACTATTTACATCGTCATTAATAATCACTTATCTGTGAATTACAGAAAACTCAAATTCTCATTGGTCATCATTATCGTCATCATCAAAATTAAATATTTCTCACATTAATTCTCACTTCAAAATTCTACATGTTCCTGTCAGAATCGTTAATTCATCACCATTACATCATTTAAATTCTCAACTCACGTTGCAATTCCTTCAAATTATATCTCAATTAAATTTATTTAATTCCATATAAATTCATTAATCATCAGCTTCTTTAATTAATTATCACCTTCTAATTCAGTTATTCATCATCATTACAATCGTCTATTAATTTATTTCAATCAGTTTATTTATTCAATCTTTAATTCATCCATTTATTTAATTCATCGATTTATTCAAAAATTTAATTTATCAAATTATTCAAATTTCAATCATCTGGTTATTTAGATTTTCATTATTTCATCTAGTCATTCTGATTTTTATTTCATTAGGTCAGATCGTTAATATGCTTAAATCTCAGATTATTATTTCATTAATTATTATTTTCAGAAAATCTTGTATTATCAACTTCATTTATTTGTTTAACTTCCTAACAAATTGTTTAATATGGTTTATAGAACGTTGTCTTACAGTTTTATTACTTCCAAGTTATATCTCGTATTTAATTTATCATGCCAAAAAATATTAAACTATCCACAACGACATTACATTTCTTCAATACTTCAAATATCACATTTGAATACAAGAATTATTCCACAAAACTCCATAAATATTCAGCACATACAGCATGAATCTCAACAATTACGCTAGACTAGGTACGACGACCTCATGTCTGCCTTCAAAATACATTATCAACGTTGCAACTATCACATGGCAAATTCCACAAAATTCCTATCACAAACTTCACTTAACCATGTTGCATGATCTACAAAAAATATATAACTGGCTTCAAATTATCAACGCACACAATCTCCAATAACTGTAATTACTCTGATCACATCTAGACAACTTCTTAAACAATTGGAAAAATATTACTTCAGTGGCGGCTTCGGTGGCGTAGTTGGTAGCATGCTGAGCTTCTATGCCCAAGATAGCGGGTTCAAACCCGGCCGAAGCCGTCGGATTTTTTAAGAGCGTTAAAAATCCCTCAGTATGCCTTCCTTCGGAGGGGAAGTAAAGCCGGCGGTCCCATGTCATAGATTTATGGCATGTTAAAGATCTTTCCACTAATTACACCTGTGTGAAACTAAATTGGATAGGTTAAGAATATAAACAACGCTCTTAGGTTGCTACGTTCGTTGCCAAGAGCCGACTGCGGTGGCGTCTAGTAGCTAGTTCTGAACTAGGCCTAGTAGTCGTTGACGGTGGCGTTTGGCGGCAAAAGTAGGAACTATTTGAAAATTCAAAGTTGCAGTCCCTACTTGAATTAAAAAACAGATACACACACTAATACAGTCATCACAATTAACACCGGTTATCAGACATATTCTACACACACCCAAAGTACACGGGGCTACATGACCGCGTTGTCGCAGCCCCTAAACTAAGGAACCAACCAACCAACCATTACTTCAGTAATTTAAGATCTGCTTTCAAATAGCATAAATTCTCTTACAATTCTTATAATTCACATCGCAGAAAAACATCAATGTGCTATAATCTCTCATATCAAAATCTGCAATACTGATCTGCCTTAAAATAAATCTGACCATTAATGATTAATCTTATAAGATTCAATTACTTTAAATCCTTCTCAAAGGTATCAAACACAATTATAAAAATCATCAAAGCATCAGCTATAACAGCCGTTAAACTGAAATTACTCTCAAAAGAGTATAGCAACAAAATATTGGATTGGCAAACAAGAATTACTAAATGCAATCCTGTTGACATTTATCGTTACTTTATTTAACAAAATTTCGACTGATATGTGACTAGTAGTTCCTTGTTTGATTCACTTACATCTCGTGTACATTCGGATGATAAAAATGAGTCCCTCAATGGCGAGTAAGATGTGTAACCACCGTACAGTCGTATAAATACGAAAGACCTCGCCCCGTCGACTTGGATGATAGTTCCCTGAACGATGGGTAAGATGAGTAGCCACCATACAATCGTATAAATACGAAGGACCCCATCTCGTAGTCTATATGAGTGAATGTACCAGATAGGAATCAACAAGTTTCTAGTTGTCATATAAAAGCGATGTTCATTCACTAAAGTGAATAACTTCTTAATATCTCCAAACAATCCAATGGAAAAAATCCCTACTGATGAATAATACACACTCGCTAGTATGCAATGAACTGACGAAGTAATTTTAGATAATCAATTGCAGATCACGAGTTCGAAATACTCGTTACACAAAAAAACTATTTATGAAAAATATCCTAGCTGGAAAAATTTCTAAAAGACCAAACATCTGCTTAATAAAGCCAATCAATGGTGAGAATTTCGTATAATGATGCCTGCCATATCATATGGTCACTCCATATTCTAGCAAATTCGAAGTATATAAATTCAAACCATGTCTTAATAATCGTATCACTCCTATTAGAAAAATATACATGTGTGCCCAGTATTCATGAAAATAATCGTATTAGGTAGTTAGAACTCTTACAGTACCTTTCATAATCAGCTGTAATTAAATTTCCAAGATCGTCGATTTTCCCTACATAAAGAATTTCTCGAAAGATCGGCGTGAATATCACTTCATCCATGAAATGACGATTACATTCGAAATCCCAAGTGAATCAGCTGGTGGACTCCTCTCGTCAGGAATCGAATCCATCGCTCTGCGGTGCCATCTTGTCTCTATCAGTGTCTACTCGGACATGTTGAACTTCGGATTACCCATAGCGGATATTGTCCAACTCCTTCTCGAAAAAGTTCATGGAAACAGCGGACCCCCTACTCCTCTTCTAAGATACGCCACTGTTCCGTTAAATGTTCAGTTTGAGTATTGCAAGTTCAATCTCAAATGACTGCTAAGTCCCACTTTCGTAAAATAAAATTTTACTTGAGAGTGTTCAAGATTGCAAAACACCCTGTAGTTGTCTGTATTCATGAAACTGCATACGAAATAAATCTTATTAATGCACGATCTAATGTTCATCTGTGCCTATGCTGACAACATTCCGTTTACTTGAAATAGTTAAAGTAGCTTTGAATGCGTTATAGAAAAGCATAGTCATCAAGTTATTCATAAAAGCTATGTTCAAACTGCGTTGAAATGTGGCTTGTAATAAAGTCTTCAACTACTTGCAGTGCGGTTCTGACATATCCCGGCCGTCTATAATTGCTTCCTCGGCCAGCCCGCCTGGATCAATGACCCGCCTGGCCTTCGCTGCTCGGCGATGCAGGAACTGTCGCCTACACTTTTGCCGTGACAGTTTCTGTATGTTACGTGACCTTCACTGTGCGTCTCGCTTGCGCTATAGAGCTGCTCCTACCTGCTCGTCTAACTGAGCTCAACTGAATGTGCTGACACTGTCTTCTTGCTTATGTGCTCGGCGCAGGCACGTGGTGTAGTCCCCCACTACTGTGCTCTCGCGTCATGATCATAGTCTCGAACCCAGATCATCTCGGCTATTCCGTTATAAAATAACTTAAGGGTTATCTGACTTCCATAAAATTATTTCCACTTATAATGCATGTTATATATCCTCTTCTAAGATGTTTAATTGCTATAATTCCATAAATATTTCAATAAAGCTTCACATCTTTATCCATAATTCCATCTTCTCACAGACGTCAGTGCCTCCTTGATTCTAGACCTCCTACGTCATCTTGGCATTCTTCTTGACTCGATCGGTGCGCTATCTTTTCCTAACTCTTTCCAAAACCTCAACTACAGCTTAATGTCTGCTGGCGTAGCCGATAGCCTAAACTAGGTATCGGGTACAGTACAAGGGTTTAATTGGAATCCGTGATTTGTACTTCGTAGTGTTGCCTGAGAATGGGTTACGAGTACACTGGTTTGAACATAACCCTACCAATGTTCGTTGTTTGGCAGCAGCAGTAGTGCATGATAGAAATTATGTTTACTGGGTTGTGGATGAGAGATCTTGCCATTACCTTCCTGTTCCCCTGATCTCATTCCTAAAGTGAAAAGCCATTGCATGGGGAAACTCGCAACCACCACACACAACTGCAGTGCGAGGTAGTTCACATTAACACTTCACGTGGCCAGTGGTATTCTCAGTCTGCCCAAATGATAGCAAAAAAACATGAACCAGACAGGCCATTTTGAAGAATGTTTAACAGGTTGTACATGAAAAAAATTTGAATGTCCTCCAGATTCTTGTATGGATACTCATCTGGTAGCAATTATTGTATGCAGGATAGTGGGAAAGTAAAATTTCCTAGTTTCCCGTCTCCAGGAAACTGACAAGGTACAAAATGATGTAGCAGAAAGGGGAATTATTCGGCTATTTTTCTACAGTGACCCCATTGACATAGATGCATTTGTCCCAATTCTTCATAAGTTTCAGGCCTCCCTTTCTTTATCACCACTGGTATAGAAATGGCACCCTTCTAGTGGGTATCAAATCCAGCTTGTAGAGAGTATGGTCCCGACACTTCAAACTGAAGGTGGCAGTACAGTCGACTGTTGCCGCCATTCATGGACTCTCCCTTCTTCCTTTATCCACAATTGCAATGCGCATACCTTCCCCATGCTTGCTGAGCATGCTGTATTCCATTGTCTTGTCTGTAGCAATGTGCTGCTTGCACAATAAATATCATACATCCCATTACAAACTAACTTGTGTAAACAGAGCCCACTAATGATCCACCCGAAATAAAATGCGTAACTCAATTTCAAACTCTCACACATATTGATGTACAGTCTTAGCACGAGAGCTATATTCATATAATGTAAATATAAAGTTGCCACGACTGATATCTCATATCTGAAGCCTACCATTTTAATAATTTCCTGTATTTCCTTGTACATGGCAAGCTTCATGAAGATGTTAGTTGATTTAAGGTGCTAATTAGCAACTAGCAATCGCCCAATGTATGCACGATTGATAACCATAGAGATCTCCAACAGTCGGATTAATCTTTCAATTAACACACTTCATTCTTACGTAAAGATATGAACTTAATCATACTTATTGTTTCCTTATTGACAATCAAATCTAAATACCCACAGGTGTTTAATAAATATAATACACTTTAGTCAATAAAATTTCTTAAATTAATATGTATTAATTAAATACTAGTTTCGGTCACATTATCAGTTCTTCACAGCAAAGAAAAACCTAATATTAATCTGCGAGTGAAGCTTTTGAAAAACAATATTTGAACTTCGTCTTACTTACAAAAATTTTATAAAAATATTTAAAAAAACAACAATCTGTCACAAATGTGGGCCGTAATTTGATAAAATTTTGGGAGAAAATGACATAGATCTTAAAAATGGTTTTGTTTGTATTCTCACAAAAATACTAAAAATTGTTTTAAAAAATCTTGATATGGTCTACGAGATGAATAAACTCTTTGCTGAGTGGCACATATGGGAAGTGTTGAAAATATCCTTTGCTCCAATGAAAAATGTTAAGTGATATTGAAACTGATTATAGTCCTTGACTAATAGCTGTTGTGTAGAGACCTGTGGTTGAATTTAATATAATATGTTAATGTATTCGTTGGTATTCATTTGTACTGTTCATGCAAAGTACAAAGTTCCAATGTCACATAAAACAGCTATTAGTCAAGGACGATCATCAGTTTCAATATCACATAAAATGTTTCAATGGAGCAGAGGATATTCGCAACAAACATTCCAACTCAGCCACTCAGCCAAGAATTTTTCGATCAACACTTCCCATATGCTCCACTCAGCAAAGAGTTGATTCATCTCATAGACCATATCAAGATTTATTTTAAAACAATTTTTAGTATTTTTATGAGAATACAAACAAAACCAATTTTTAGATTTGTCATTTCTCACAAAATTATTGTATATTAGCAAATTGAAGCCCTCATTTGACAGATCTGTTCTTTTAATATTCTTATAAAAATTTTATAAAAGACAAAGTTCAAATATTGATTTTCAAAAGCTCGTAGTTTAATATTACTTTTTGCTTTGCTTTGAAAAACTAAGGCCATAATGTGGCCGAAACTAGTATCTAGTCTTATTGATTTAAGAAATTTTATTGACTAAGGTGTGTTATATTTATTAAATACCTGTGGGTATTTCTATTTATATTTAATTCTTTTACAAATGAAAAATTGCAACAGCAATTTTAACCCTCTCCTTCCCTAAGCTCCCGAATGTGCCCCGCGGTGGAAGTTTCATTCCCTGCCTTAGCACTAGAAAGCACCCATGTATTTCCCAGCTAACTCCTGCCTTCACCTGAATGGGATTATAATACCTACTACCTGAAAAATCTCGCTAATATATCAGGCAAGTATAAGACAGGATTAGAAGGCCTAGGGTTGTAGCAACGAGGACATAATAAATGTGTGTTCCACGACTGTCACATTCCACTGTTTTGTTTGTAAACATGGCTGCACTTTTAGATACCAGTGTTAAAACATGGTCGGGTAAAAGCTATTTTAGCGATTCAGAAAGCTCGTGTGGTAGCTCTTTTTCTTCTCGACTTAAGTGTGAAAATGACAGTGAACTACCTAAGCATCGCAAATTACACTAACCTCTATGCCGAGTTCACGCAGTGCCAAGGTGGGGAAGGCTGACAGCAAGTGGATTGATACAACACCTGATGGTGTCAAAATTTATTTTTGTATAGATGCGGTCTATCCACTTACAGAAATATCAGACTATTGGAAAAGCCTTGATATTTAATCGTTTGGTAAGAAATTTCCTTATATCAAAGCATTTCAGTAATGTCGCCAGGTACTGGTATGAGTAGGCATTGAGAACTACTAA
This sequence comes from Meconema thalassinum, assembly GCA_946902985.2. Taxonomy (NCBI): domain Eukaryota; kingdom Metazoa; phylum Arthropoda; class Insecta; order Orthoptera; family Tettigoniidae; genus Meconema; species Meconema thalassinum. The sequence continues at coordinate 173,089,341 of OX336396.1, forward strand.
TGACATTGGGACTCCAGGGGTGAGAGAGCAAGTCTGAGATATTATTGAATTGTATGGAATATACTTGTAGAATTTCACAAATATTGGTGGAATTTTTTATTTTATTTTTGAGTCGTTTCGGCCATCAATGGACCATGATGTTCTTCACTCATATGATCACTGTAATGCTTGTTTTCTTGTCTGCCAGTAGATCTTCATTCTTGACGAATGTTCAGCTCTCCTTCCTTCCTTTTTCTTTTTTGCAGTGAGGGCGAGGCATCACAAATGTTAAAGGGTGTGGATTACTGGTTGATTTAACCGCCTTTCTGAACAGGTTCCTATCCCAAACCAGAGCTTGATTGATTCGAGCTTCTGTTAGGTCCTCTTTAACTTGCATCGACCATTTACAATAGGATTTTTTTTTAAAGATTGATGAGTGTATTCGATATGAAAGTCCAAAGCCTCCGTGGCTTAGGCGGCAGCACGCCCGCCTCTCACCGCTGGGTCCGTGGTTCAAATCCCGGTCACTCCATGTGAGATCTGTGCTGGACAGAACGGAGGCAGACAGGTTTTTCTCCGGGTACTCCGGTTTTCCCTGTCAAAATTTCATTCCAGCAACACTCTCCACTATCATTTCATTTTCATCTGTCATTCATTTAATCATTGCCCCAGAGGAGTGCGTCAGGCCTCGGCAGCCGGCACAGTTCATATCCTCGCCGCTAGATGGGGGCTTCATTCATTCCATTCCTGACCCGGTCGGAGACTGGAAGCAGGCTGTGGATTTTCATTTCATTCGATATGAAAGTCGATGATGCTCCATCCGTTCCAAATGTCCAAAGAAAGACATTCTCCTTTTTCTCATCACACTCACCAAATCTTCTATATGTTCAAATAATTCATAGTTATGTCTTCTTCTGTATGTACCATTATCATTAACAGGTCCTAATATTTTCCTTAGAATTTTCCCATCCTTAACTTCTAATTTTCTCAATGGGCCTTTGTTTGTCATCTGTAAGCATTCTGCGGCATACAGTGCTGACAGCCTAATTACTGTGTTATAATGACAAAGTTTGACATTCCGGGACAAGCTTTTACGGTACTTTTGTAAATGTTTTTACAGGTTTGAAAGGCACCTTCAAATTTGTTACATCTGCTCTCAATGGCAGCTATTTCTGAATTATTAGGGGTAATCCATTCCCCTAGGTATTTAAATTTTCGGACATTTTTGTTTTTTTGCAGACCAATCGTGATGAATTTTGAGGCATCTTTGACATTTGTGATAAAATTAGATTTATGGAAGGCCACTTAAGTCCAGTTTTAGCAGCTATGATTTGTAGTTTATTAAGTTGGTCAGTGGCCTCTTCCATTGAATTAGCGAACAAAGCAATGTCATCAGCAAAATTATTTTTATATTCATTTTTCAATTCTATTTCAAGTCTTTAGAAACCACTTATGTTAAATATATGCCAGATTTGGCATATATTTAACATAAGTGTTTTTTAATTATTCTATCAATACAATTTGCTATTATGGCAAATATCTTTGCTTATTATTTCCAGTCTTTCCACATATACTAAAATAATAGGGTAGAAAGTAGGGATATCAACTCTAGAAATAACGTGGGTGGCGATTGTACTATTCTAAATAGAAAACTAAGATCATTCTATTATAAAACAAGTTTGGGAACATCCCAGGACCTTTATTCTAGTAAAATAGCATTTGTAAACGGCCTTTTGTGTGCAATGTTTTAACAGGAATGGAAGATTTTTATGCTGATAGACCTACTGTCCTGCAAAAAAGTCAAAGGACAACAATTTTGAATTAATTAGGTTCTGAAGATTGGAGCATTAAGGTTAATGGATTATCAATATGAATCTATATAGGAAATTGGACAGAATGACACTTGTCTAATGCATAATATGAAGATTATTTTTTATTAGTTTGGTGGCACACCTCCTTCGCATTCATGGCTAGCCACTTCTTAAATTTTAAGAGGAAAACTGTTCTTATTCATATATAATTGATTTGGAAGTAAATATATTTTTATATGTTTGTCTACCCCTCATTATTCCCATTTACAACGGGGACGGGGTTAAGATGCGATGAATGTCTATGTTGTGAATGTTTTTTTCACAGCCGGATGCTCTTCCTGAGGAGTTAATGAGATGAAATGAATGAAGATGAATGAAACTGAGCAAGGATGTGGAAGGAAGAGACTGTGGCCTGTCGGAAGGTACAGTCCCAGCATTTGCCTGGAGTTGGAGATGGGGGAAACTACGGAAAACAGTTTCAAGGATGGCCGATGGTAGGGCTCAAACCCACGTCTACAGAGTCAGCAGATAGCTTGGCCCCATGGCATTAGCGAGCGTAACTACCATTCTCGGTCAATGCATACAAAAATATAGCAAGTGGTAGAGAACCTGAAATGTAGTCAAGTACTTCATAGGAAAATACAGACAGGATAGAAAAACACACAATGTCAGACTCACACTTGTCTCTAACACATAATATGAAGATTATTTTTTATTAGTTTGATGTCATGCATCCCCCTTCACATTCATGCCTAGCCACTTCCTAAATTTCAGATACCTGCCTGCAAGAGGAAAACTGTCCAATTTCAAAAAATAATACATTTGGAAGTACTGTAAATACATTTTTATATATTACACACAATAAATATAACAAGTGGTAAAGAACCTGGAATGTAGTCAAGTACTTTAAAAATCGCCTTTGGCCTACAAGACTTTTAATATGAAATTAAGTTGGAAAGGAAAAGAACAGGTGGTAGTGTGTGACTGATCATGGAAAGTACAAGACGGACAGCATACAGCACGAAATCACATAGAAACCACAACTATATTTATAAGATGGAGAGTAAAGCCTTCTGCTTGATGAAGTGCCCATCATGGACTTTCCAGGGTATATCAACTCTTTTATGTTTCCAACTTGACATGTAATCTTTTGAGTGAATTCAAGCAAATCAATTAAGCAAGCTCTTGAAGTATGTGAAAGCCTGCATCAAAATAAGTAGATTAAATTAGAAAATTAATTATTTCTGAATATTTACCACCTTCTGGCCACTTGTCCACTGTTGCTGTCATATTCAATTACATAGAAGTCTATGTAGAAGATGTATTGTACCTGGAGCAGAAAGGGAGCTGAACCACCTAATTCCAACATGGCAGTCTTCATTTTCCAACTCCATGGCTAAGTGGATAAAGAGGACCTGGGTTCTATTCCTGGCCAGGGTTATGGGATTTTAACTTCATATAGTTTTCTCCATACTCGAGAACTGGATGTTAGGTACCTGTTCATCATTAATTTCATTTTCATTAAGCTGCGCATCTTGAGGGTGATGACTTGAAAGACTGGTACTAGACCTCTCTGGAGGCTAGAAGACCACATCCAAATTAAAGCCATTCCTACTTCATATTTATGCTCGTTAAATCATGTTGACAATGAAAGGGAAACCTTAACGAAAACCAAGGTAGACTGAAAACACTCATAAAAGGAATGTTAAAGGAAAAAGACTGACAAAGTGGAATTTAGAAGGAAAAGATGCACAAAAGGGAGTTTAGATTCAAAATACTTATAAAATTCCAGTTAGAATCAAAAGACATACAAAATGCAATGTAGATTGAAAATACTTACAAAATGCAATTTTGATTGATTATATTCACAAAAGGTAATTTAGAGTGAAAATATGCAAAAAATTGGAATTTAGATTCAAAATATAATTTATGTAGAGAACACTTACAAAATGCAATTTAGTTTGAAAATACAGGGTCATTATCTATGTGCGCCCAGATAAACACGGCAAGCTAAGCCGGCTGTGAATGGCGCAGATCGCAGGCGTGCGTACCCGGTTCAGCCGGTGGTTGGCGCACACTTTTACCAAACATGTTCAATATAGTGTACTTACAGTGCTCATAGCCGATGCTGAAAATGTCTTCCCTCTCTTGTAACACACACCTGACATCATCTGATGAAAGATAAACCCGTTTCTTGCGCTAAACGTTTTAAAGATTCTTGAGGGGTATGTTCCAATCTTTCGCCAATATCGTCTAATTTTTGTTCTATCTGTCTTTGTCTGTCAACTCACTTATTATTTACGGAGCCTGTCTCCTTGAATCGTTTAGCGAGCCTCCTTATTGTACTGACATTAGGCACAGGTCTTCCTGGAAACTTGATTCGAAGTTTTCGTCTTGTTTCAACAAGATTTTCTGCTTTTCATAGACAAATTATGGATATACACGCATTTGCGCAATGAGAATTGGTGTCTTGGCATCACCAACAATCACAGTTATCACAATACTCACTAAACGTGCAAAACTAACGTCTAAGCTTTGCAGATACACGTCCATATGAAAGACAAAACAAGTGTGAACTAACAAAAGACAAAAAAAGAGTCAGCGGAGCACGCCAACCACCGGCTGAACTGTGTACACACTCCCACGATCTGCGCCAGTCACAACCGGCTTTGCTTGCCGTGCACAAAGGGTGCACAAAGATAATGACCCTGTACTTACAAATTGCAATTGAAATTCAAAATACCCACAAAATGCAATTTAGATTCAAAATATTGCGGCTTCGGTGGTGTAGTTGGTAGCATGCTGAGCTTCTATGCTCAAGGTCGCGGGTTCAAACCTGGCTGAAGTAGTCTGGACTTTTTTAAGAGCATTAAAAATCCCTCGGTATGCCTTCGTTTGGAGGGGAAGTAAAGCCGGCGGTCCCATGTCATAGATTTATGGCATGAAAAAGTACCTTCCACTAACTGCACTAGTGTGAAGCCAAAATTTGTAGGTTAGAATTGATCTATTAGTTCTTACTTTCGCTGCCAGGTGTTGACTGCGATGCCATTTTGTAGCCAAGTCCACAAGCTAGGTGTTGTGGACGGTAGCATTTGGTAGCAAAAGTTGGAGCTACTTGAAATTATTGTCTTCAGTCCTTACTTGAATTAAAACAGATAACACACACTAATACAGCCATCACAATTAACACCAGTTATCAGAGAGATTCTACACACACCCAAAGTATACGGGGCTACATGACCGTGTTATCGCAGCCCCTAAAGCAGGGCCATCCGGCCGCGCTCTAAGCCTGTGCTCCGAGCGCTATGTTGGAAGGTAGTTTCAGAAGTGGTGGTAGGAGCTTGGCTGGCTGAGCACGCTGAAGTGTGCAGCCGACCCATCAGTCGCTAGTCTAGTCCATTGCGCCTTGTTGACAGCGTGTAATAAATCAGTTTCGCAGTGGTGATGACTGGACAGCATACAAAAAAAAGAAGTGGTGAAGCAGCAGTCCTTAAAGCAGAGGGAAATTTCATTTTTCTGTACAGCTTATAAAGGGCATGCCAAATGTTTAGTGTCCAACAGAGATGTAATGTGTTAAAAAGAACACAATTTGTTGTTGAATTTTCCTCTCTAATATGTTTACATTTCAGTTTGGAATAAATCGCAATCTTCTTTACTTAACAATTGTGTTCGTTTCCTGCACATTCCATACATCAGAGTACCATTCGATTTCTATATGCGGTATAATTGTTATGGCAAAACAGCCCTATTATGTCCCACAAGAGCCGTCGGCCGCACGACTGTACGTACGTATCTAGTCAGCGTGTTCCGAACATCGTCCGTCTCCTCGCTGCCACAGTTTAGTGGTGGTAGGGGAAGGAGCGCTAGTCTGACTGCCGAGCGCGGCCGCGCTCCCGGATCTCAATGACTGGTTGGCCCTGCCCTAAAGTAAGGAACCAACCAACCAGATTCAAAATACTTATAAAAATGCAATTTAGATTGAAAATGCCGGCAAAATGCAATTGGGGTTGAAAATACTTACAAAATGCAATTTAAATTCAAAATACTCATAAAATGCAAGTGAAAATCAAAATGATGACAAAATTCTATTTTGATTGAAAGTACATGCAAAATGCAATTTAGATTGAAAAAACTCACGAAAAGACGTACAAAAATAAAAAGAAGGCGCAACCCTCGAAGATTGAGGAATCCGGAAAGATGAGAGAAGGGCCAATTGAGGCAGGAAAGGAAGAGACTACTTAGGCCTCTGATATCCTAATACCGTCGGCTTTGGAAGAGAACAAGGGTTGACCAAGGGAGGCCGACAGCCAAGATAACAGAGAAGAGCCTGGCACAAGTAAGTGGAAGCAATGCCAGACTCAGCCGGGGTCCCGTGGTCGGCAACCCACGTCCCACTAGATGTGAGCCCCTGTGGGGTCGTTAAATCATGCACCACGACCGTGAGGGCAGCTACAGCAAGAACGGAGATCGATATTTCAAATCCCAGCGCTGACAGCAGCTGTCCTGAGTGTGGGTTTTCCACACTTCCTCCAGGCAAATACCAGGATGGTACTTCACCCAAAATTTGAATGTTTTAGGACAAAAAGATGATATTTTTCGAGCCCCATGATAAAATTTAACGTGTAAAGATTGACGCTGGAATGAGACGCAAACGAGTTTTGTTAACAAGCTCAGGCTAGGGGAGAGCAAGATCACGTGATCTGTGACGCTCGAGAGAGGTGCAAGCTTGCGTAGCAACAAGGATTATACCGCGAAATTGATAATAATTATTGTTATAAAATAGATCATTGGAGATTAGCTGACAGCCAATGATAAGAGATTTTATGGAAGAGAATATCACCATTACCTAGTTAATGTTATTAACTAATGCATTTAAGCCCCAAGAAAGACTTATTAATACATGTTTTTTAGTTTTGGCACCAATGCTTCAGTGCCAAGTTGCAACAATGTTGGGCGCTGCCACTTTTACCGTCGGTTGCTGCCCTGCATCCCCTCCCTCAGAGCACATGACCTCGCCCGTCCTCACCACCGCAGCCGCGCCTGTTAGATGAGTAGTGTGAGACCAGCGCTCGCGAAAGACAGTCGCAATGTTTTCCAAGCAGGAGCAGAGAATGTGGATAAAAATTCAGTGTGCTATGGGTCGCAGTGCTAAATAGTGTCACCGAGGATTGCAGGAAGCGTGCGGTGCAGCTGCGTTACCGTTCAGAACGGTAGCAAGATGGGTTGCAGCCTTTCGAGATGGGCGCGAACGTGTGTAGCACATGCCTCGATCTGGTCAGCCACCAGTAAGTGATGACGATGTACAGATGGTGTCCGTGTTAGTAGAGGTGGATCGGAACGTAACGATTCGTCAATTAGAGCAAGATACCGAACTGGCGCATTCAACTGTCCTCCACATCCTGAAGGACTTACTGAAAATGAGGATTTTTAATATTTATCAACGACATTGGTAGACTAAATTTAAACGGTAAGATATCCCTATTTGCTGATGATACCAATGTATTCTATGTTGGAAAGTCTATCCATGAACTCGAACAGAAAATGCAGGAAGATGCACATCTGATTCTATCATGGATGCATGAAAACCGTCTAACAGTTAACTTAAGTAAAACTAACTATATCGTCTTTCACAAGCCTTCCTACAACCTACCTTTAGACATGCAATTATTCTTCCACGACCAATGTCTACCCCGAGTTAAATCTACCAAATTTTTGGGATTAGTCATTGATGAGCTACTCTCATGGGATGATCATGTCAAAGCTATTGGTGGAAAAATAATTCAAGCCGAGTAAAATACAAAGTTTCTCGAGCACTACTGAAGTCTATATATCACGCACTTATTGAAAGTCACATTGCATACATGATTCACATTTGGGCCTGTTGCAGCAAAGGATTATTCAATAAAATTAATATATTACATAAAAGGGCTTTGAAAATACTTTTCAATCTTCCCATGTTAACACCTACAATTCAATTATACCAACAATGTAATGTCCTATCACTAAATTGTCTCCGTCAAAGAGCCTCAGTAATAATCTATCTATATATATAAAAATCAATCTTACGTGATAGTTTGTCTGTGGGTGTGTGTGTATGTCTCCTATGCATTCATATACCACTCAACCGATTGCGATTAAACTTGGGTGAGATGTTGAGTACACTCTAAGGAAGGTTTCTGACTTAGTAAATCCATTTTACAATAGGTAGCGCACGCGTAGATTCAACAAATGAGTGACGATGCGCGAAGCGTTTCAAACAAGTCCCGTATGTGTTCATATACCATTCGTCCGATAGCGATGAAACTTGGGTGAGATGTTGTATACACTTACGTGAAGGTTTCCAAATTAGTGAGTACATTTCACAGTAGATAGCGCACGAGTAGATTCAACAAATGAGCGACGACACGCAAAGTGTTTCAAAAATGTCCCGTATGCATTCATATACCATTCGTCCGATAGCTATGAAACTTGCGTAAAATGTTGTGTACACTTCAGGGAAATTTTCTGGCTTAGTAAATCCACTTTACAATAGGCAGCGCACGAGTAGATTCAACAAATGAGCTACGACGCGCGAAGCATTTCAACAAAGTCAGTTTCAAAAAAGTCCCGTATGCATTCATATACCATTCGTCCGATAGCTATGAAACTTACGTAAAATGTTGTGTACACTTCAGGGAAATTTTCTGGCTTATTAAATCCACTTTATAATAGGCAGCGCACGAGTAGATTCAACAAATGAGCTACGACGCGTGAAGCATTTCAACAAAGTCACGTATGCGTTCATATACCATTCGTCCGATAGCGATGAAACTAGGCTGAGATGTGTGCACTCCAGGGAAGGTTTCTGGCTTAGTAAATCCCTTTAAAAATAGGAAGAGCAGGAGCAGAATCAACAAATGAGCGACGACGCGCGAAGTTTTTCATCAAAGTCCCATATAAGGTCATATACCATTCATCCGATAGCGATGAAACTTGGGTGAGCTGTTGTGTACACTCCAGGGAAGGTTTCTGGCTTAGTACATCCATTTTACAATAGGTAGCGCAGCAGTAGATTCAACAAATGAGCGATGACACGCGAAGCGTTTCAACAAAGTCCCGTATAAGGTCATATACTATTCGTCTGACAGTGATAAATGTTTGGTGAATTGTTGTGTACACTACAGGAAAGGTTTCTGGCTTAGTTAATCCATTTTACAATACGAAGCGCACGTTTAGATTCAACAAATGAGTGACTACGCGCGAAGCGTTTCGACAACGTCCCGTATACGTTCACATACCATTCATCCGATTGCGATGAAACTTGGGTGAGATGTTGTGTACACTCCAGGGAAGGTTTCTGGCTGAGTACATCCATATTACAATAAGTAGCGCAAGTAGAATCAACAAATGAGCGACGACACGCGAAGCGTTTCAACCATGTCCCGTCTGCATTCATATACCATTCGTCCGATAGCTATGAAACTTGGGTGAGATGTTGTGTACACTTCATGGAAGGTTTCTGGCTTAGTAAATCCACTATACAACAGGCAGCGCACAAGTAGATTCAACAAATGAGGGACGACGCGCGAAGCGTTTCAACAAAGTCCCGTATAAGGTCATATACCATTCTGCCGTTAGCGGTGAAACTTGGGTGAAATATGGTGGACACTCCAAGGAAGGTTTCTGGCTTAGTAAATATATTTCACAGTAGGTAGCACGCGAGTAGATTCGACAAATGAACGACGACACGCGGAGCGTTTCAATACACTCCCCTATGTCTTCATATCCCATTAGTCCGATAGCGATGAAACTTGGGTGAGATGTTGTGGACACTTACGTGACGGTTTCTAACTTGGTAAATACATTTTACAGCAGGTAGCGCACGAGTAGATTCAACACATGAGTGAAGGAGCGTGAATCGTTTAAACAAAATCCGGTATGCGTTCATATACTATTCATCCGATTGCGATGAAACATTGATCAGTTATTGTGTACACGCCAGGGAAGGGTTTCGACTTAGTAAATCCATTTCACAATAAGTAGCGCAAGAGTAGATGCAACAAATGGGTGCCGACGCGCGAAGCGTTTCAGCAAAATCCCATATTGGGTTCATATAACCTTCTTCGATTGTGATGAAACCTTGATGAGTTATTGTGTACACGCCAGGGTAGGGTTTCGACTTAGCAAATTCATTTCTCAATAGGTAGCGTACGAGTAGAATCAACAAATGAGTGACAGCGCACGAATCGTTCAAACAAAATCCCGTATACGTTCATATACCATTCATCCGATTGCGATGAAACTTTTGAAAGTTGTTGCGCACGCTCCCTTGATTGATTCTAAATTAGAAAATCCATTTTACGATAGCATAGGGGCAGTTAACGGAAATTGAAAAACATGTTGTGTATCCAAAAGCACTTCAAAAAACAGAATTTCAACGCCAACACTTTCTTTGATTGGCATTGCAACGCATGCCGGGTACAGCTTGTGATATATAAAATTAAACATAAAATAACCAATTCAAATATACTCACAACCAATTCAGATACTCACTCACACATCACCAGAAATGCAAGCAATATCCACTATAATGTAATAAATACCAGCAGGTTTGGAAATAATTCACTATGACATTACTCATCATCTATATATAATAGACTGCCTGATGGCCTGAAAAATATCTCCTCACTGAGAACTTTCAGGAAAGAACTGTTTAAATTCTTAATGGATTCAACAATGTAACTTACATGTAATTTCTAAAATACCATTGTTACCTTGATGTACTGCACTATCACGAGCCTTGGCTCAGGTGCCCCTTATGAGATAATAATAAAAAAATAAAAAAAAAGATTGCGTCCAAATGGGTTCCGCATGACTTAACCGAAATGGCTGCGATGTGACGCTTGTCGTATGCACTTGCAGCGTTATGAGCGCGAAGGAGAGGCCGCCTCACGGCGTATCATAACCATTGACGAGACGTGGGCCAGATCTTATGAGTCACAGTTAAAACTCCAATCGAACGAGTGGCGGCACCACGGATCACCACGGAAACAAACAGTTCGACCAACCCCCACCAATGTGAAGGTAATGTTGATTCTTACCTATGATTGGGACGGTGTGATCATTCACCATACTGTTCCCCGAGGGCGTACTATTGTTCGTTTCTGCAAGACCATCTCCGAGGAGCTCTGAGAAGGAAACGGCGCCACCACATGGTTACACCACCCATCGTTCTGCATGACAATGCTAGGGCACACACAGCAGGCGTTGTGTCGGCATTGTTGGATCGCTGGGGCTGGGAGGTCCTCTATCACCCTCCATATTCTCCCGACATCAGTCCCTGCGACTATGATCTTATCCCGAAGATGAAGATGACGATCCGCGGGGAGCGTTTCCTTACCATTGAAGACGTTAAGCAGGCTGCCAAGCGCTCTCTTCGTACCATCAATAGATTGGGCAGTGCCAACGGGATCCAATGACTTCCGCATCGCTGGGAACACGTTGTACGCAACGGTTGGGACTACTTCGAAGGCCTGTGAAACTTGGAACCATCTAAGTGAGTTATTAATCCAGTTATAACTAAGGTGCCAAAACATGTATTTTCCTAATACCTGATATGAGCTTCAGAAGTTTTCAGACAAGGTAGAAGTGCATAGCATTATTATGTAGTTAGAGTGTTGTGATGGCATTTTGAGCAACATTTCTCCATATTTCATTTATGTATTTTCACTTCGATGTTTAACAAGTTTATTCTACAAGATCATGTAGGATGGATGATTGTCGTTAGTCATCCATACAGGAAAGTTCAACGATTCAGTTTCTGAACTTTTTTTTTGTCTGGGAATTTATATTCCACTTTTGAAATTTATGGAATTAGTATTCGAATTTTAGTTAGAATTTCAGACAGTTTTGTTTTAGATGTCTAGTAAATTCATTTTTAGTAAAATTAATTGGGCATCTTAATGTAAGAAGAATATTAGTACAGGGGAAGCAATCTACGTGTGATATATTGTGAAATATCACTTATTACTATGAATATTTCGTCGATCTGGCAAGTAATATTCGTCACGATTATGATATAAAAAAACTGAACATTCTTTGTTTAGAATGGAGATACATTCAGGAGTTGATATACCCATTTATTTGAAGGAAAGCTTTGCACTTTCATTAAATGTAACATTATTTTTGAGCCGATTGACATCTGCTCGACATTTTCCACCCCTCGTCGCCCCCTGGTCTTCATCACAGACTCAGTTCAAAGCCCAGTGGTCACCCTTGTGATTCCCAGTTTTAAAAGAAGAAATAAATATCTTCCCCATGAACTATCTGGCCTTGGTTAACCGGTTCCATTATTCCGGAAGCCAACAATTAACTTGGCAATATATGCCATTATTGGGAAATGTGGCAGTTTTTATGACCCAATCTGTACAAAAATTCGCGCTGTTCGAACATTTCAAATTAAACTATCCTCAAAGCCAATTAGCGCCTGTGTTTTGCGACGGTATGTGCTACCAACCCTATATTCGTGCAAGTGACAGTAGCGTAGCCAAGATCGGCCGATGGGGTGTTATAGATACTCGAAGCAAAATTCTACAAGCATTTCTCGTCAAACGTGCATCATGGCTGCGAGGGCAGCTACAGTAAGTACGGATATCATAGGTTCGAATCATGGTGCTGACAGCGGTTATCCTGAGTGTGTTTTTTCCCGGGTTTTCCACACTCCCTACAGGAAATTACTTCAAGTCCCTGATTGTCTACCCCATCCCTGTCCCTCATACATTTACACACATTTACACTACAATCTTAGCACTAATACAACTTCAACACACACCCTACTATACGGGGATGATGACCAAGATGTCTCAAGCCCCTCAAATGAATTAACAACAACTCTACAAATATTTCCACTTCTCAATGAGATATTTTTCATGTATTTTGCTCCGTAAGTTTTCGAGTAATACAATATGCACAAAAGGCAACAACAACAACAACAACAACAAAAACAGTTCTGTATAAAATGAAGTTAATTTTTGACTGAAATGGTAAATCTAGAACATTCCTGTTCCCCTGACAGGAACAAAATAAACTCGAATCTATCTGTGCTACCAACATGAAGACTGCGTATCTCTCAACAAGAGAAAACATTTACAGAAGTCTCAGCAAAAGTAGGCATGTCCTCCCACGGTGTATCATGTTGATTTATAAGCCATACAATTGGCTACTCATTTTTATGTTTATTCAGTTTTTTTAACAAGATCCTGTGCTTTATGTTGCAATTAGCCTTGAAAACCTAAAATATCATTTTCGAAGATTTTAGTCATCTACTAAGTCCTTTTTACCTTACAAATGCTATTTGCTGCCGGAAAAAAGGTTTAGTTGCTTACACTACACATGCGACAAATTTCACTCATTCGTAACCGGGAGATAACCGTAATTCGTGGAATTGTTGGACATACAGTATACTGTATTAACGTTATATGAAGCAACTCTGCTGACGGCGTTCTCATGCTCAAGAAGTTAATAACGATCCCAAAATAGTGTCAATGTACCCATAGAATTTTCTAAGTCCTTATTAAAATGCGTTATTTTTTAACAAAAACTAGATTAATTTACATATAACTTATCTCCCGCCAAGAAAAGAAAAAGAGCTAATATTGTCCCGCTATGTGGGATTCAAAATTATTTCGCGCTAGCCTCAGTTTGAAATAAGCTATACTTCGCGGGGGAAATGTTAGATTGGCAAACCTGGGAGGCTGGAGTTGTATTACCACAGTCTAAAATACACAGTCACGATGCTCACTGCGTTACGAAATTGCATCCTTTTGGTAGATGGAGCGACACTAGCGCTCGCGGCGGCCAGCAAGCTGGCAACTGCCTTGAGCGCGTTATTCGCAGAACTGATGATTTCACTTTTGTAGGGGTTTTATGAATTTTAACTCACCTGAGTGATTATTTCCATTGAAAACATAAGTCATGTCAAACCACAATGTTGATATACCGTACTGTACACTTTTAATTCATGGGAACATAAAAAATACTGTTTTTATTTGTTCAGTCCTCTACAAGTATCCCTAGGTACAGTTGTATGAAGTATTTAAAGTTACTTACGAAGAATTAATAGCCCATATTAGTCATAAATTAATGTATTTGTTTCCATGATAGTCGCGGGCATCTCGACATGCTGTAGTATAAACAGAGTCCCCGATTCTCAGATGTAACGCGTAATCTCGAGAACCACTGGATGGATTTTGATGCGGTTTTCACCATTCTGTAAAGGATTTCTCGAGGAAGGTTTCTGTAGAAAAACATTCATTTGTGACCACAGGAAGCCGAGCAGTAACGATTTCAGTGAATCGAGTCGAAGAAAAACCTTCCGTCCGTGCGCCATTTCAGCTTACTCTGGATAAAACATTAAAAACATCTATATAGGCCTACTATGAGTGTAAGAATTGGCCAGCATGAAATGTTCTACAAAAAGGTCCGTGACAGCATATCTCGATCTTTAATATATCACACTCTATAAGTGATTTTACGTTTTAATTTCTGCCAACAATCTCCAGTGGAAATATAAATTACTAGCTTCGAGGCGAGTTTACGAGGTAGGGAGCGAGTCTTATCACCCCAGCTTCGGCCAGTGTCAACTTTCGAGTCGTGTCGAGTTAAGACTTCAGAGAAGACTATATGTGTTTGGAGTTTCGCTGTTCACCTCGGCTTTTCTGAATTGTGTCTGGGACCTTCCGTCCGTACGTCTTTCAAGCCTACACTGGGCAAACGGTTCAAGATACCGGGCGAAGCCGGGGTGGGTTACTAGTATGGGTATAATTGTAAATAGCTATGCTATATCAAATTCTTAACCATATCAAAAGCTAGTTCTTCCGTAAAATTGAGTAACATTATAATTAATTTTAAAAATATCCGTGTTATTTGTGAAACGAAATATATAAAAGATCTTAAGGTCTTAAATGGCTCAATTGTGTACTTCGTATTTTTTCTGTGATTTTGAAAACTTTCATTCCTGAATTTGAGAATATAATACAATGTCAATTTTACAAATAATTTCAGCAATAACAATATTGTGTACCGTACCTTCACAGCAGTCATGTGGGAGACCAGGTATTTCATAAGAGAATTAACAAACAGTGTACCACATCTAAGTTTGTGAGCATTATCCTGACGACATAAATTGGCTTACTTCAAAACAATTCGAGAAAACGTTTATATTATTGTACAAATTAGTCTACATTAAATCAACTCTCTGACTATTTGAAAGCCATTTTCTACACCTGAAAATTAAAATATCGGCACGTGTTTGAGATGACATCATTTACGTTTAAGTTTCTTAATTTTAAAAATGCATTGATATTATTTATATTTGAATTGCAGCCAATGGCCATAGCAGGCCATTTCAATTGAACGCCCGTAGGCTCCCCAATTTCAATTAGTTCCAACTTTGGCTACCAGCTGCCACTGTCACTGAGACTCAGTGGCGAACGTTGGAAATTGATAGATCGTTTCTAACCAAATAACCTACAAATTTTGGGTGCACACTACCATTGTAGTGACAGGTTCTTTTACATGTCATAAATCTATGACAAGGGCCCGCCGGCTCCACTTCCTATCCAAAGGAAGGCATTACTGAAGGATTTTAACGTTCTTAAAAATCCGACGACTTCGGCCGGGTTTGAACCCGCGATCTTGGGCATAGCAGTTCAGCATGCTACCGACTACGAAGCCATGCATAGATATCCTACCGAGACATGTTTCTGATTTACAACCGAATGGCTGCGTGGCTCAGCGGTAACGTTCTCGCCTGCTGCGCCCGAGGTTGCAAGATCTAATCCTGGCGCAGTCAACTGGCATTTGAGGGTGCGTAAATGCAAGGGAGCCGTGTCTGTAGATTTACAGGCACGTTAAAGATCCCCTTCGGGGCAAAATTCCGGCATCTCTAAAAGCCGCAGTAAGCTTAGTTAAAAGGGACATAAAACCAATAACATTATTATTGACTTACAACCAGTTAAAGACCTAGTTCCATTGTTGGTTTGAGAAGCATTATTTTAAGTTTACTAGCCAAAAATCGATAGCTCAAATCTTACCTTTCACGGTCCTATGGAAACTCGGGTGTCTTCTTGTTGTTTGAACAGTCTATATTGATAGAATGACTTCCCAGTTGTTCAACACGAATACATCCAATTAGATTGGGCGAGGAGTAACAATTATTTTCCCTGTATACTGTGCCCGTCAGAGGAGCTATCAGGGGTGCCAACAGCCGAAACGACGACCCTAACACCTCACCTGCTGGACCCATGTGCCATGAGGATCAGGTGAATTTCTTATAGGCCATAGCGGCACGAGAATCCATGATCCAGGGGATCCGTGGTAACATGGTTGCTAAGAAGCCCAAGAAAATACACCTCCTAAAGCTAGACTGAGAAATAAACTTCCAGGCTTAAGTAAAACATGTAGAAATATTTATTCAAAAATATTCAGACACCTAGCATAGTTCGGAGGGTTTCTATCGGCTAATCCGCAAACTAATAAATAAACAAAAATAAAAGATCTGTACCCTACCTGTAAACTACTGTAAACCCTCGCGAAAGATCTATCTGACAAAGTAAAGCAACAACAGCAACGCTGGGAAAATGGTACGGCAATAATCTTTAAGTCAGGTTACAAAATGAGCTAATAACGGAATTTACATTTAACAGGGTAGTAATAGCAAGTCTAAGTTAGGATGATACCATTTCCTCATTTACATTTATTTTTAAATAATCTAGCTAATTCCTAACAATTAATACAAAATTTACGGCGATGACGTCCGTAAAGCAAAACAGTTAGTACAAAACTACATGACAAGCCGTCAAAAAACACATTAAATGCCCTCTTACAATCTAAAAAAAAAAGGTAAACATGGGGTTATCATACACTTGAATAAATGACATCAAGACCATAAACAATATTATTCCTGCCTTCGCTCTGGGTTACTCTTTGTAAACCAGTGTCATCTACGTGCATGTTAATTACGGTGGCGATTGCGTAGTAAAAACTACGTCTAACGTCGCATGAGGCTCACGCTCCACCAGCTACTGACTTAAGGTTGAGCAAGCACTCCGTCGATAAAAATTAGTGTCATCTCTCCTAGATTACTCCCACAAAAGAAGTGTGCACAAAGCAAGTGTCAGCCAGCAGGTCCAAAATGCAAGGAAATCAAGGTTAAATGCTATAAATAGTCAACTATCATCAGTTTATAATAATGACGTTTTTGATTGTTAGAATCGTTGGTTTATGGCGAATAGGCTGACAATCCTGAATACCTTGGGCTCAGCAGTAGCAGTCTCGTGCGAGATCAATCTCTGCTATAAAACACTGTCAACGAGCTCTCCCGCTCGGACATAACAATAACACAGGTTATTAGTGGCTCTCGGCTCACTTAATTTACCTCTGGGTAAGGCCTGGCATGAACATCAGTTACCTCCCTACAATAACACTGTGCCCAAATCTAGGAATGGGTATTCCAAGATTCAGACACCTAGATATCAAGGGAAAGGCTGTAGCCGCTTTTGAAAGTTCAGATATTTGAATATCGCGCTACATTGCTTCGAGAAGCATTTAGAAGAATTTTACCGATAGTTGGATGTCAAGTGACGTAGCGAGTAATAGCAGAGGAGGCTATTTATTGATTAAATAGTTAACTATGGAGTAGAGACTTGAGACTGGGATCAGATTACTGGCACGGCCAAATGAAAGAGAATGCAATTAGTATCAAGTAAATCGGACCAGGGATTCAAGAGATATGAGGATTTCTAGATATCAGGCGATGACGCGTGACCCTGACCGTTTTGAATAAAAGCCAGCTGGAGCAGGCATGGTCAGCTCATTCTAACACAAGCACTTGGCAAGCAAGTTGCGTCTACGCTGAGCCAAGGCACATGGTTGCCGCATCTACGCAGAAGTTCTTTTCAAGTCGTGATAGTCACGAGAAGTGCTGCGCAAACGAGTTGGAACTTAGTAAGTTTCTGGTGAGGAGAATCACTGAGGTGATTGATTTCTACAGACATTGGTGGAAATATTTATATTTCTAAAAGGACATATGCTAGACTTTGTCTAGAAAATAGTATTTTGTCACAGTCCAGTAGTAACTTAATACTTGGATGTTTAAATCCATTTCAAGTCAGTTTTCATTTTTGTAACTAGTTAACCACTTCGATCTGTCAGTACACTGAAGACTAGTCTATAACGGTGGCGTTCATTAGTCTACGCAAGGGAAACTGCAGGTTGCTTAGCGCATGGCAGATGGTGATATTAATAAACCATGCCCAGGGAACGATCTTCAGAACAGCCGTTAACTGCTTAGACTGTCAATGTTTTTCTTGTACTGATGAGATTACAGTGAGTTATGTTACAACTGACATATCTAAGAAGAGATCACTTAGATCTGACCCTATTTAAACAAACTGTTATGGCTTTGATAGAAGCCCATATTAAAATGGAACCACAGTTTATTCAAACGTCGAAAGATACTACCACTATGTCTGACTAGACAAATTGTGGGTCTACAATGGCGGCCGATACAAGGATTATACGTGCTTGTCCGATAGGGCATGTCTATGGATAAATCTGGTATAGACCAGGTTTACTACACTTCAAGACCATCAAGAAATGTAAGCCACATTTGAATTATATTATGCCTAGCTAATTGGAACAAACTATTTTTTTCTGCAGATGACCAACACATTTTTTCGTCGTATTTAAAGCTTGCAATGATTTACGCAAGACTTGTTAGAGTTATTCTGAGCATTTTCAGCACTCAGAACAGTTTAGGATCGATGACCGAGCATTTCGAAGATTTATTTGAATTTTTCATATTTTAAGGAAGCCACGGAAAACCCCCGATGTAACTGTAAAAGTTAAATTTATTTTTGTTGAGGAATGGATATTTTTTCCATATTCGAAGGTTCGAACATGTGGATTCTCACATAATGAGATGATAATTAAACCTATTTAAAATAATTAATAATAATAATAATAATAATAATAATAATCCACTAATAATAATAATAATAATAATTTTCATAATTTTTCTAAATAATTCTTGGATATTATATTTTCTAATAATCATATGTATTGAGAAAGAGCCTATGAAGTAGTTTAATCATTTCTAGTTTGGAACAGGAGATTTTCCGAAGGAGAGTGGTTAGCGCAAGCCCGCATTCAACCAACATTTCAGTTCTGGTTGAACAGTTGATATTTGCATTGAGCAAAGTATATTTTTCAGATAACACGGAGAGGCATGAAACGGGAAGCAATTGATATTTGTATCAAATAGGATATTTTTGTATTTATATAAAATCATGACGTAAATACACTTCGAAAGTGAAATAAAGCTTTTCATAAGTATGGTAAATTCACGGGTTGAACTGAATGGTAAAATAAAATAAACTTGTAAGTTTATTAATCTTCCAGTGTTGATAACAAGCAGAGGCTTGATTTATTGTATAAATTTTGGGAAGAAAATTTATGTGTGTGGAGTAGTTGAAATGCCATTCCCAGGTGCGCATGTTTAAGTCGCAGGAATGAAGAGGTTTTTTCGAGCATCAATCAAATAGCAGGTTCGATGGCTCAGGTTTATAGTAGGAGTATTGGAGCCACACATTTCGTCGTATGAATAACCCGAAGGTTATTTCTTTGAAACCATCAGTTCTTATTTCAACCTTGTTTACGAATTCCATTATGACTTTGATTTTGCTAGAACCCGGATTTGTCATGATAGTAGTTTATTCTTCTACAGAGGAAGACCTTTGCCGTTGTTGTTGTTGTTGTAATATTGTGTTCTTACACAAATAATAGAATGGGCCACTGC
Organism: Meconema thalassinum; assembly: GCA_946902985.2. Classification (NCBI taxonomy): domain Eukaryota; kingdom Metazoa; phylum Arthropoda; class Insecta; order Orthoptera; family Tettigoniidae; genus Meconema; species Meconema thalassinum. Next base: position 173,108,967 of record OX336396.1, read on the forward strand.
CAATTAAAAATAATTCTTTAACCACGAATAATTTGAAGGATATTTTCAATCCTAGTGCCATGAACTAAATGAATTCATTATGAAACTACAATTCTAATTTCCGCATTCTGTCGAAGAATTGCAAGTTGTAAAAGTTACTAGAAATGGCCATGAATATAAATATTTTTTTATAATGATTCCAAGTGGATAATCTAATAGTTGAATGGTTCAACCATTTATTGATCAAGTTGATGATTCAGAAATCATATATTTTGTTTGGAACTTGAAGTTCATAATCGAGTCACTTCTCGAATGTTTAATGTCAGAAGAACAATTAATTGTTGTTGTGCTTCGCACAGTTCTTCGATGCTATGCTCAAGGTCAAATACTTTTCAGATGTTATTAATATGTGTTAATAATTTGTGTTGCTTCGATGATAATATTTTCGACGATATATTTTTGAAACTGGAAAAACAAGTGAAAGTTAAGAATTCTATAAACATTTATTCTACGAGTGTTAATATCATGTAAATAGTCAAACAGTGATCTACGTTATTTCCAGTATGGACAATTAATTTTGAACTGGAATTAAATATTAATAATTTTGGAACACAGTCCACAGGACTATTAATCGGACTTGTGTTTCCAAAAAGATTGTCAAATGTGTTTGGAAGATTTCTGTATATTGTGTGTAAATAAGTGTGTGGATCGCCACACGTGGATGATGCTGCTTTGAGCATTCTTGCAGTCAGATTTTAACTTTAAAATAAACTGAGATGATTTTACCAGATGTGTTACACCCAATTAAATCTCCTTCTATCCTTATTGTTGCATTGAGCCAAAAATCAGCAAAGCATTTTTTTAATTTGATGTCGTTTTTGCGATGTGCTTTAACCCATCTGGCGCTCCGGGATATTTTGACTCTCGTGCTGACTGATTATTGGTAAAATGCATATGTGGTCGTGCGGACTCCGGTCTAAACGGGCACATAAAATAAGATAGAGAGAGAAATGGCTTCGAACGTGGGGCCCGATTTAGACATGGTCAATCGCATGCCGATTTAAATTGTGATAATTTTTATAGAAATATTTTGGGAGTTGAGAGATGTCTGGTTTGGATGAATAAATTAGTAGGAAACCCAATTAGTGGGGAAAATTAAAAATTTAACTTGGTTAATAATTAGAATGGGTTTGATTATTTTGATAATGGCTTAACCATTAGGGCGTCAAGTAAATTCAGTAGTAAACGTTCGATGACTGGACATACACATTATTAGAATCCAGGTGGAGGATATTTGAGAACTTGCATATTTTTCTTGTGATATTGTGGTAAATGTAATTCGTAAAAGTAGAGAATTTTGTTTTTCCATCACGTCGACATTAGGACAAATCTCATTTTATTATAGTGTTCCAATTAGCTATTCATATTTCTTGTTCTAGTTATAAGCTTGTGTTTGCCACTGTTGTATACCCCTAAGTTTTGAATAATAATTGAAAATTATGGAAGAAATGATGAGGATGATGAGGAGTTTGGAGGAGAGTTCAAAAGAGGCTGGACTGCGTGTAGCAGCCATTATGAAAGAAAATACTGAGGCTTTGGAAAAGAAACTTAAAGAAAATTCTGATAAACTTAAAGAAAGTTTAAACGATAAACTTAAAGAAAATTCTGATTCTTTAGAAAATAAAATTAAAGAAAATTTGAATGATCAACTTAAAGAAAATTCTGATTCTTTAGAAAATAAACTTAAAGAAAATTTGGAAAATAAACTTAAAGAAAATTCTGATTCTTTAGAAAAAAAACTTAGAGAAAGTTCTGATTCTTTAAAAAGTAACTTGAAAGAAAATTTAAACAGTAAATTTAATTCAATGGAAAGTAAATTTAAAGAAAATTCTGAAATTTTGAAAATGACACTTGAAAGTAAAATGAATAAATTATGCGAAAAAACACATGAGCTCGAAACTTCATTAGCTACTAACGCAAGTTTAATGGACGATAAATTTCGCGATGCCGATCTTCGATCCCAAAGCTTAGCTGATAGGATAGAACATGGTCTTAGGAAAGTCGGTGAAGACATGGTCAACCTGGAAGTCAGAGTGAAGAAGGAGAGTAACGAGATGGGAATTCTAGTAGTTCAACGTTTAACGGAACAATTCAAAGAACTTGTCATGGGAGAAATAAGAGAAGGTGTGATTAGTGAATTGCAAACTGAAATCAAGACCACAGTTGTCAATGAAATTAAAGACACACTCAAGCTGGAGAACCAAGAGGGAATCAAGGAGATTAGGGAATCTTTGTCATCCCATATTGAAGTAATTGCCAAAGATATCCAAGCAACTCAGAAGGACATATCAGATATGACAGGGTCATTGAAAAGTCATGAGGCTGTTATGAACCAGATATCCACTGATGTTAAGGACAATTGTAAAGAGACTGAAGCAATTAAGAAGATGGCAGAAGAAAACCAGAAGGAACTTGAGGCTATGAAAACTCAAATCAAGGATGAGAAACAGTCTGATCATCTGTTAAAAATGCCGAATGTAAGGGGAAAGGAACAGATACAGATAAATCTAGGAGCAGCTAGAGAGACTGATAGACAGGATGAGGTCAGGACAGTATTTCAATCCAACCCCATAACTGTATTTAAGAATATAGAAGACAAGCCTTCTAAATTTTCAGGACGAGATTCTGTAACACCCGTGGAATTTTTGAGAGAAGCAGGTGATTACCTGAAAGATTCTAAGATCCCTAAAGAAAGACAGATCCGAGTGATAGGGAAGTTCTTGGAAGGTACTGCACTTCTTTGGTTTAGAGCTTTTAGATCCACTCCAACCACTTTTGAGGAGTTTTCTCGTGGGCTATTGAAGAAGTTTTGGTCCCCGGAAACCCAACAGAAAGTCAGAGCAGAGTTATATTCGAAGAGATTCTCGACGTCACAACCTACTCGATACTCTACGTACTTTTCTGGACAGCTGTCTAAACTCCAACATTTAGATCCGCCGATGCCAGATAACGAGTTGATTACTGCATTGATACGTCAGTTTCCAGCAGACGTCCAGAGGACTTTGATCGCTGCTGATATCTATAATATGGAACAATTTGATGAAGTATTACAGAAGCTGGATCATACAAACGCTCAATTCTTCCATCAGAAGGGAGTAAAGAATAATAACGCTGTGTATGCTGTTATGGCTGACAGTTATTCTCAGACACCTCGAGAGATTCGAGAGGAGCGAGAAGAGAAATCGCCGAGGGAAGATCCAAATAAGAGAGAATGGAACCAGTACAGTAACAGATACAGTTACAAACCATATGCGAGACCAGATGGTGGTAATCGATACAACACTCGATGGAGAAGACCACGTGATACTCAAGGATGGTACCAGGAAAGAAGATCTTATGGTAGAAATAACTACAATAACAGAGAGAATGTAGATACTCGTCAGTCCAATGAAGAGTTTAACAAGGAGACGAGGAAAAATTTGGAAGCAAGACACCAAGATAACTTGCAATTTTTGGAGCAGAGGCCCAATGATCCAGGTCCATCGGGAACACAACAATCCCGGGGGAATGGTAATGAAAAAAAACAACTTCGAATTCACAGTAGAAGATAGAATTTTGAACACTTTCACTTCCAGAATTATTAAATGGCAAGCAGAGGATGATGATTTAATTCAATAGAATGACGAACGAAAAGAAATGGGTACCAGAATTAGAATGCCAATCATATCATGCGAAGTATTCGGTATGCCTGTCGATACTTTGATCGATACTGGGGCTATGCTTTGTCTGGTGAGTGAGAAGCTTTATATTCTGTGGAAGCTCAAAGAGAATTTAGATGAAATTCCAGTATCAGGAATTAAGATCCAAGGAATAATACCCAATAAAATATCTCTGTGTAAAACACAATTATACTTATGTATTACGATTGGAGGACATGATTTCCGACATGTATTTGTTGTAATGAAGGACATGGCTTTTGACATGATATTGGGAGCAGATTTCATTCAGAAATATCAAGCAGTGATAGATATGAAGACAGAGACGATTAGATTCAAGAATACCGAAGAGATTAACTTCGAGGGAAAAGAAGAGGAAGAAATCGAGGGAGATGCTCAATGGTCTCTGATTTTTCATGAAGCTGAAGGAAGAGAAGTCTACACTGAGAAGGAGTCCCCAGAGTTAGGGAAGATTTTGGAAGAGTATCACGATATTTTTGATATTAAGCCTAGTGAAATTGAAGATTTTGAATATTGTGGAAGTAAACAATAATGGAAGCTATGAAGTAGCCAATACACGAACTGGTAACATCGTGGGAACTTACAATGCATCGAATTTAAAGATCTATTATTCAAGAACCAGATGATTTAATGTGTAGATAGGAAAAATAAAAAAAATTCAATTTTTATTTTTTGCTAGGTGTGGGGTGGATGTGCCCAAATCTAGGAATGGGTATTCCAAGATTCAGACACCTAGATATCAAGGGAAAGGCTGTAGCCGCTTTTGAAAGTTCAGATATTTGAATATCGCGCTACATTGCTTCGAGAAGCATTTAGAAGAATTTTACCGATAGTTGGATGTCAAGTGACGTAGCGAGTAATAGGAGAGGTGGAGGCTATTTATTGATTAAATAGTTAACTATGGAGTAGAGACTTGAGACTGGGATCAGATTACTGGCACGGCCAAATGAAAGAGAATGCAATTAGTATCAAGTAAATCGGACCAGGGATTCAAGAGATATGAGGATTTCTAGATATCAGGCGATGACGCGTGACCCTGACCGTTTTGAATAAAAGCCAGCTGGAGCAGGCATGATCAGCTCATTCTAACACAAGCACTTGGCAAGCAAGTTGCGTCTACGCTGAGCCAAGGCACATGGTTGCCGCATCTACGCAGAAGTTCTTTTCAAGTCGTGATAGTCACGAGAAGTGCTGCGCAAACGAGTTGGAACTTAGTAAGTTTCTGGTGAGGAGAATCACTGAGGTGATTGATTTCTACAGACATTGGTGGAAATATTTATATTTCTAAAAGGACATATGCTAGACTTTGTCTAGAAAATAGTATTTTGTCACAGTCCAGTAGTAACTTAATACTTGGATGTTTAAATCCATTTCAAGTCAGTTTTCATTTTTGTAACTAGTTAACCACTTCGATCTGTCAGTACACTGAAGACTAGTCTATAACGGTGGCGTTCATTAGTCTACGCAAGGGAAACTGCAGGTTGCTTAGCGCATGGCAGATGGTGATATTAATAAACCATGCCCAGGGAACGATCTTCAGAACAGCCGTTAACTGCTTAGACTGTCAATGTTTTTCTTGTACTGATGAGATTACAGTGAGTTATGTTACAACTGACATATCTAAGAAGAGATCACTTAGATCTGACCCTATTTAAACAAACTGTTATGGCTTTGATAGAAGCCCATATTAAAATGGAACCACAGTTTATTCAAACGTCGAAAGATACTACCACTATATCTGACTAGACAAATTGTGGGTCTACAATGGCGGCCGATACAAGGATTATACGTGCTTGTCCGATAGGGCATGTCTATGGATAAATCTGGTATAGACCAGGTTTACTACACTTCAAGACCATCAAGAAATGTAAGCCACATTTGAATTATATTATGCCTAGCTAATTGGAACAAACTATTTTTTTCTGCAGATGACCAACACATTTTTTTCGTCGTATTTAAAGCTTGCAATGATTTACGCAAGACTTGTTAGAGTTATTCTGAGCATTTTCAGCACTCAGAACAGTTTAGGATCGATGACCGAGCATTTCGAAGATTTATTTGAATTTTTCATATTTTAAGGAAACCACGGAAAACCCCCGATGTAACTGTAAAAGTTAAATTTATTTTTGTTGAGGAATGGATATTTTTTCCATATTCGAAGGTTCGAACATGTGGATTCTCACATAATGAGATGATAATTAAACCTATTTAAAATAATTAATAATAATAATAATAATAATCCACTAATAATAATAATAATAATATTTTTCATAATTTTTCTAAATAATTCTTGGATATTATATTTTCTAATAATCATATGTATTGAGAAAGAGCCTATGAAGTAGTTTAATCATTTCTAGTTTGGAACAGGAGATTTTCCGAAGGAGAGTGGTTAGCGCAAGCCCGCATTCAACCAACATTTCAGTTCTGGTTGAACAGTTGATATTTGCATTGAGCAAAGTATATTTTTCAGATAACACGGAGAGGCATGAAACGGGAAGCAATTGATATTTGTATCAAATAGGATATTTTTGTATTTATATAAAATCATGACGTAAATACACTTCGAAAGTGAAATAAAGCTTTTCATAAGTATGGTAAATTCACGGGTTGAACTGAATGGTAAAATAAAATAAACTTGTAAGTTTATTAATCTTCCAGTGTTGATAACAAGCAGAGGCTTGATTTATTGTATAAATTTTGGGAAGAAAATTTATGTGTGTGGAGTAGTTGAAATGCCATTCCCAGGTGCGCATGTTTAAGTCGCAGGAATGAAGAGGTTTTTTCGAGCATCAATCAAATAGCAGGTTCGATGGCTCAGGTTTATAGTAGGAGTATTGGAGCCACACATTTCGTCGTATGAATAACCCGAAGGTTATTTCTTTGAAACCATCAGTTCTTATTTCAACCTTGTTTACGAATTCCATTATGACTTTGATTTTGCTAGAACCCGGATTTGTCATGATAGTAGTTTATTCTTCTACAGAGGAAGACCTTTGCCGTTGTTGTTGTTGTTGTAATATTGTGTTCTTACACAAATAATAGAATGGGCCACTGCCAATTAAAAATAATTCTTTAACCACGAATAATTTGAAGGATATTTTCAATCCTAGTGCCATGAACTAAATGAATTCATTATGAAACTACAATTCTAATTTCCGCATTCTGTCGAAGAATTGCAAGTTGTAAAAGTTACTAGAAATGGCCATGAATATAAATATTTTTTTTTATAATGATTCCAAGTGGATAATCTAATAGTTGAATGGTTCAACCATTTATTGATCAAGTTGATGATTCAGAAATCATATATTTTGTTTGGAACTTGAAGTTCATAATCGAGTCACTTCTCGAATGTTTAATGTCAGAAGAACAATTAATTGTTGTTGTGCTTCGCACAGTTCTTCGATGCTATGCTCAAGGTCAAATACTTTTCAGATGTTATTAATATGTGTTAATAATTTGTGTTGCTTCGATGATAATATTTTCGACGATATATTTTTGAAACTGGAAAAACAAGTGAAAGTTAAGAATTCTATAAACATTTATTCTACGAGTGTTAATATCATGTAAATAGTCAAACAGTGATCTACGTTATTTCCAGTATGGACAATTAATTTTGAACTGGAATTAAATATTAATAATTTTGGAACACAGACCACAGGACTATTAATCGGACTTGTGTTTCCAAAAAGATTGTCAAATGTGTTTGGAAGATATCTGTATATTGTGTGTAAATAAGTGTGTGGATCGCCACACGTGGATGATGCTGCTTTGAGCATTCTTGCAGTCAGATTTTAACTTTAAAATAAACTGAGATAATTTTACCAGATGTGTTACACCCAATTAAATCTCCTTCTATCCTTATTGTTGCATTGAGCCAAAAATCAGCAAAGCATTTTTTTAATTTGATGTCGTTTTTGCGATGTGCTTTAACCCATCTGGCGCTCCGGGATATTTTGACTCTCGTGCTGACTGATTATTGGTAAAATGCATATGTGGTCGTGCGGACTCCGGTCTAAACGGGCACAACACAGTCAACAGAATCGAAGTCTGGACACACATAAATATAGCCTCTATACAGGTGCCTCACCTAGCCTCTTAATTTCAACAAATAAACCTTAACACAACGTATAATCATTCTCAGATGGAGAAGAAAGATAGTCGCTTCAATAGCGATGCAAACATATGGCTCTTGCCATTCATCTCAAAGTAGCAAATCATCTGATTATTACAAAATGGTGGCCTGGACATTGACCTACATATGAGACATATCATTTAAATGTTAGTAATGCTATAAGCATTGTCAAAGAGTCTGAAAAAGTATGTCTCACTGAGTGAGTGGTGCTCTAGTACATTGCATGCTGGGAACTGTTACCACCTGTCCATGATTCGAGCTAGCCTCGCTACTCACAATCATCCACACGGACATTTTAGAAAATGAACAACACTGAAGGCGGGCTTTCTCGCTGAGAGTCCTATCAGAAAACTGGCCTCGTTATCATGTCCCAGATATAATACAAAATCACATAAGCATTAGGCTTAAAATCAAGCCTCAAAACTATGCACAAAGACGTGGCATGTTTGTAAAAGTCAAAGAAATGAAAAACACAGATATTCCACTTAGTCTGAACCTCTTTGAAATGTGCAGATATGTCAGTTCATACCTGCTCTGTCTAATCATAACCAAAATAATAACTGTGTCGAAATACTTGACCCGAACTAAACATCATAAAGGCGCAAATCTTACAATTGCTAAGTTTACCAATGATACGGCATTCATTGCATGGTTCGATGCTAGATTGCATACAAAATGCAACACCCTAAATGTGTTCATAACTTGAACTGGATGGCTTCATAGCACATCGAAATGAAAATGACATTGAATTACAAAACTGAATGCTTCAGTCGGCTATCTAATGATACGGACTGTTCTGACTAATCAGTGGCGTGACAACATTTACTAGAAAGGGATAAAAATAACACTGGCCATGACGTCTGACCGTCATCCCAAATAACGTACACAAAATCACCCACCTAGGGTTGAACAAAACGTAGTAGCAAAGACTACAGTCACGCTTAGCAGGGGTAGAAATAACATCTTAGCGATGTCCATCAGAATGCACCGTGATCGAAAAGAAATTCAATCACAACGGGTGACTAACATATCACTGAAAGTGAACTACAAGGATTAATTCTAACAGTACAAAACCTACCTATGGCTTGTCAAGAAGTTCAGCTGATTCTACAATAAACTACACTAAGCTACACCACAAAATAACCTCACAAGGAATGAATTATTCGGACTCACAGGAAAGGATGTCTACATCTCAGTCGTTCCAACGACCTGAGGGATAAAATAAGGCTTTGGTCTCCGGACAAGGGTTGTCCAATCTGGGCCTCCACATAGGCTCTATCCATCTCCACGGCCTTTATTCGTCCTCGTCGTTGTCGTGATGATATGACCAGACTCCTCCCCAAAGTCGTCATTTTCCTTGGCTTAGCGGATGCTAAAGTCATGGTTCTCCCGTCATCGACTGTAGTTCTCCGGTCCTCTCCTTCACATCATGAAGCTTAACAGCTCATCTCCACAGGTGATGCGTAACAAAGATCGTCGTACACGTGGTTATCAAGAAGTGACATTTTGAAGTACGAATTTACCACTTCAAAATACGAAAAATGAGCGTAGCAGCACAGTTGCACTGAAGCTAGCTTTAATGTGGTACTAAATTCACTGCTGCTACACGGCGAAGATGGTTTATAAATTGGCCATGCACTATTATCTGCTTCACTAACACAGATTTTACTTGCCCATAAATCATGTGGCATCGACGTTGTGTTTCACAGAAAAGGATCGCACTTGCGATTAAAGCAATATGTGTAGTTATGAGTGTTGAAATGATTCACTCGGTTAATGATAATCTCACAGTGAATGATATATTTTATCGCCACTTGACGATGTCGAAATACGATGTTCGAACACGTGGTTGAAAATATGGTGTTCCACAATTATAATCACTTTTCCAAAAATTCACAGTATTCGTAGCACAAGCCACTAATATTATATACTGTTCGTAGTTAAATAATGTGCGATGCACTGAGATTGCTTTCCTCGCCTCCAGGCGGACTATTACATCGTCTTTTAGACGGACCTGACAAGAACAACATCCAACTTGGATGGTAAACCAAACACATTTGATAAGAGCTCAGTCCTGCGCTGCGTGAACTTGTGAATATACTAGTTGTGCAGCGACTGTCTGGTTCCGGTTCGCGTATCTGCGATGTTAATACCTTACCAAAAGCAGAAATAACATTCTAAAGAATGTTTCGGTGATACAGAATTACAACATGAGAATATCTGAGCTTCGTAGAAAATAGAAGTGTCATAATTTAGCCTCAGGTTATTTAATAATGGTTTTCTCCATAGTAAAAAGATCAACCATGTATAACTCCAAAGAATGTTAGCATGTGGCGACAGCATGGTCGGTCGGTGGGTACGTTCTAAAGTGATGCATCAAAAATGCGTTGCGATGAAAAATATCATATGAATCAGTGCTTTGCGGGTTCATCTGCCTCTCCGTCGTTTCAAATAAAAATGAAGGAATGCATTTTTATTTGTCTCCAATTCAAGCTCAAGCTTGGTGATATTTTTTAGATTAGCTGCGTTGAAGGTTCCAATGCGCTCTCCAGTTTGAAGATCTTCAATCATATAACTTCCATTGTTCAGGGGTTCTTGAACACGATTAGGTCCATAATATAATGATAGGAATTTCCCGTATACTCGGTCTATAGGATTTGATATTCCGGGTCTCCTTATAAGAACAAGGTCCCCAGCGACCAATGGTTCTCTGAATCTCTGGCGTCTCGTTCTTCTCAAACGTTTCGCAGCTTGTCTGTCCAAAGTGTATCTAGCAGCTTGAAGTCTGCTTGCGCGTGAGGGTTGTAAACACGGTGGCGTTACAATCACTCGGTTCTATATTCTCATTGGCGTCTGGTTCAAATGCAAGACCATGGGTATTTGACCAGTACTTTCATGGACAGTTGAATTTATACAGTTCGCCATTATCACAAGGACTTCAGTCCAACGCCAGTGTTCCTCCTGACAGTATAAACGACAAAATTAAGCAATAGTTGACATAACGCATTCCGCCGGATTGCTCTCAGGGTGGCGAATTGATGATAGTAGATGTCCTATTTCTAAATCAATCATAGCGTTAGCAAATTCAGCAGAGGTAAACTGTGATCCGTGATCAGTCAACAGGAATTGTGGCTTTCCTGCCTCTGGTATCACTTGTCGTCTTATCCTTTGTGTAATTTGGTGTGCAGTGGCTTTCTGTACAGGGTGGAGCATCGTGTATTTGGTAAACACGTCAATCGTTACGATGAAGCGGTTCCCTCGGCGAGCCTTTGGGATCGGTCCATAAAGATCCTGCGCGTATAGTTCCCTCGGTTGAGTCGGGGGTATGGGTCTAGGTGGTTCTTTCAACAAGTGTGACGTATACTTGTTAGGCTGACATGCGTCGCAAGCACGTAAGCACTGTCTAACAGAGGTTCCTAACCCTTTCCAAGTGAAAGACTCTTTAATCGTCGCAATGGTCTTATCAGTCCTTCCGTGTCCAATAGACAGATGTACCAAAAGAATAACAATTTTCTGGTATCTTCATGGAATTACTGCACGCAATTGAGTGTGGTCCTTATCGACAAATTTATATAAAACACGATGGTAGATCAAATAATCATCGGCGATAGCAGCTGTCTGAGCATAATTGACATCCTGGGCGTCCATTCGGTTTTCCAAAAAACGAATGATATTCCTCAGTTCCTCCTCACGTCGTTGTCCTTCAGGTAAATGACGAAGTCGGAGAAGGTGTTCTCCGCATTCTCTCTCGACGTTAATGGCATTCACAGTGGCTTCAGGATTCCGGCTGAGAATGACGGCCAACACATTCTCTCAGCCAGGACGGTAAACAATATCTAGATCAAACTGTTGACGAAACAGTGTCCAACGTGTAATCCTGTCGTTTGCCAGTCTTGTTCGTAATGTGAAAGTCAGCGCATGATGGTCGGTCCTCACTATGATCTTCTGGCCTAACAGAAGTTTCTGCCAGTACTCCAATGCATAGACAATTGCAAGTGCCTCGATCTCCGTGGTAAAATAGTGAGTTTCATGGGCTCTCAAACGTCTGCTTAAGAAAGCGATGTAGTGACGTTTCTTCTCATCGTCTTCCTGCAATAAGATTGCTCCGATTCCCACGGCAGATGCGTCAGTTTCTAAGATGAAATTCCTGGAGTAGTCTGGATATTCCAACTGGATTGAGTTCACAAGCATCTGTTTAGCCTTCTGAAAAGCTGTCTCACACTTCTCGTCCCATGCCCATCGGCAATTCTTCTTAAGTAGACCTTGAAGTGGTGCGACGGTTTCGGAATACCTCTCACAATGAGTAGCAAAAAATTGGAGAATCCCCAAAAACTGCCTCACATGTTTGACACGGGTCAGTGTCGGAAATGCTGTGATGGTTCTGATCTTCGCCGGATTCGGCCTATATCCATATCCGTTAATTATGTGTCCCACGAATGTAACTTCTTTCTGGAAGAATCGACACTTGTCGAACTTCACCTTGAAATTAGCCTGTCGAAGATTATCAAATACAAGGCGTAAGGTGGCTAAATGTTCCTCTTCCGTCTCAGAAGCTATTTTGATGTCATCCACGTAGCATATGACTTTCATCTTCACTTCAAGAGTCAACTTCGCATTGAGTGCTCTAATTAAAGCAGCTCCTGCATTCTTCAATCCAAAAGGTAGTTTTCGGAAAACATACGTGGTCTGATCAAACAAAAACCCCGTATACTTCTGAGTATGCTCGGACAATCTAATATGATAGTAGGATTTTACCAAGTCTAACGATGAAAATACTCGTTTTCCCTTAAATTTTCGTAGAAGATCTCTGATCTTTGGTGGTCTGTCATGCTCTGGAGCTAAGCGTTCATTCAGAGCTCTGGCATCTAAACAAAGCCTTAGACTGCCATCCACCTTAACTACAGGCGTTATAGGATTCACATATGACGTCGGCGCTTTCTTGATAATACCGGCTGCTTCCATCTCATGGATCTTCCTAGCAGCTTCCTCTCAGTGTTTCTCCGCGATAGGGTAAACCTTCTTCTGAAATGGAGAATCGTCTAGCACAATCAGGTCGTACTCATAATCAAGTATCTCACCGGGTGTGGTATCAAAAATATCCTTAAATTCAGTCAGAAGTGCCTCTAATTTCTTTTGTACGGGTGCTGATAATTGCTCTGCCTCTTCCTCGGCGTTTTGTGTCTTACCATTTCGCTTGCCATTCAACTCTTCAACTATGTTGACTTCGGATTCAATTTCCGGATCATCCTCCACTAAATTCATCTGAATGGGCTCGTGTGGCTTAAATTCCACAGTATTACGTCCCATATCAATGATTCCATCGTATTTGCGCATGAAGTCTGCGCCCAAAATGGCGTCATGATGCAGTCCCTTCATGACTAAAAATTGGTGCAAATACACGTGGCACGAAATTTTTAAAGTGCACAAAATCTGGATTTTGCACGTTACAACACGGTCAGGTATAACTCCTCTGACTCTTACTGCAGAAACTGGCAGCTCTGTCACCTCAGAGTTTGTTTTCAATCGGGCATGGCAATCAGCAGAAATGACACATCATAGCCCCTGTATCAATGAGAATGGTCACTGGACATTCGTTCAAAGTAGCCGTTATTTTCGGTAGACGTGTTAATTCGTAGTCGTGGTTCGTCGATCGTCTTTCGTCCAAAATATCTTCCTGGATTGGTTCCCAGAGTAAGATAGTGGCTGTTACTCGGTGAACAATCAGGTCAGAATCTATTTCTTTTTCGGCGTTTTTTTTCTCTCTCCTGGGAAGTACTGGGCTGGTCTTGCTCAATATCTTCCTCTGGAATTTCGCGTGCATCCCTCGGTGTACGGTTCTGATCCACCTCTTCTTGTTGATTGTGGAGTTGTCGGATGTATTCTCGACTCTCCTGTGCACGTCCTCGCCAGTCTCGATCGGCCCTCCCCCTAGGATCTCGATCGCGTCGATAGCCTCCGCTGTAGCGATAGTCTCGACGAATACTTCCTCTTCCTCGCTGATTCTCTCCTGTCCCACGACTGTCGTTGTCGTGACGACGGTTGTCGCTCGTCCCTTGGTTGAAACGTCGGTTCCAATAATCCCTATTGTCACCTTGTTGTCTCCCTCTCGCATATGGAGTATTATTCCAGTTACTTTGATTGGGATTGTAACTTCCTCTATTCTCATTCTTAGTCTGAGTTTGCTGTGGCGTCTGACTAACTTTATCCACAGTAGTCAAATTCACGTGGCGTGTCTCTCCTTTGGTTGGACGGTGCCTTGCAAATTGTTCAGTATTTGCGTCCAATCGCCTCAGAATTTGGTCACATTGCTGGAAGGTTGTTGCTCCCGCAGCAATTAATACTCGTTGAACATCGGCTGGATATTGCCATATAATAGTGTTCACTAAATCCTGCTCCGATAGTGGGGGTTGAAGACATCTGAGTTTCGTCAGCTGGGTTGCAAAGTAATTTGCATAACGTGTAGGCGTATTTGAGCTGTATCGGCAAGTGTACATCTCCGCTCTGATACTCTGCTGTATGTCGCTCGACCAATAAGTACGTAACAAAGCTTCTCTAAAATCCTGGTATCCAGTAAAAGAGTATTTAAAGGCCCTGAACCAAGTGCTAGCTTGACCTTCAAGAAGACGCTCTATGACCCTGAGTTCTCTTTCCGGTGCCACCATAGTGTCACGTCGATAAGTCTCTACATTTGCCAAAAATTCGACTGGTGTAATGCCGCTACCAGTACCTGAGAATCGAGCTGGTTGCTCTTCTCTTGATCGTATGATCATCACATTACCTTGATTGTGCTGAGTTTGTGCTGGTCTAAATGGATTTGCAGTGTAATTCAGCGTTGATTGAGTATTTACGTTGGCGTTATCACCGAAGTATGACTTCGTGAATGGTGATGTTTCATTATGCATGGTATCTGCGAATCTGAATGGTTGTGTTTCGGGTGGTACAGGACGATGTCGATTGTACGAATTGTGGTCCTGGTGTATTCTGCGTTTCAGTTGACAGTGTGGAAGTTAGAGTCTCTCTCGGTTGAGCTTCCAACTTATCTAAACGTCTCTCAATAATTTCGAGGCCTGGAATAGTCTTTGCCTCAATTTTACTTCCAAGATCGTTTAATTGCAATTCGACCCTTTCGATTTTCCCTTTGAGGTTTGTGTCGACCTCTCGAATCGCTGTCCTAAGGTTGTGGCTAAGTTGAAGACGCTCTGTCAGTGCAACTTCTTCTAACATTTTCTTCATGGATACGTCCTCCTTGACCTGGTAAACGTCCTCCTTAACCTCTGTGACGTTCCCTCGAAGTTCTCTTACTTCGTCTCGAACACGAGCTACTTGAGCTTCTACAACATGTTTGTGTTCATTAAAATCTCCTATTAATAATGAGATATCAACTCTCATTTCTTCTCTAAGAGTGTGTACGGTTTCGCGTAACTCTCCCACGGTGTCCGTTAACTGAGTAACGTTCTTCGTATTCGTCGCTAGTGTTTCTCTGAATTCAACTATGTCGTCGGCGATAGCTTTCACATGAGCGTTTACGGCGTATGCTGCTCCTCTCATCAAGGTTAATCCTACATTGACTGCAGCGATATCCCTCTTGACATTGTCGATAAATCCCTCGCTGTTTGTGAGTTGATTACCAAACTCTTCTCTAGTGTGATCCAAATCAGCCCTCATATCGATCTGAACTCTATTTATAGTCGCCTTAATCTGAGTTGTGTGTTCGCCTAACCTGGTCTGAACATCTTCCCTCGCTCGGTTCATTTGATCGGTTAAATGATCTATCCTATCATTTGCATTCTGTTGGTGTCGCAAGATAGCAACTCTAACTGCAGCTAAACCTGCTGTAAGGTTATTCCTAGCCTCTTCCCTATGAGAATCTATGTCAGCCCTGACCTGAGTTAGATCAGCCCTAACATTATTTACAGTTTGAGTGTTGGCTTCGAGATCAGCTCTAACATTATTTACAGTTTGGGAGTTGGCTTCGAGATCAGTCCTAACATTATTGAGTATTCACACCCAAGTCACCCCGAACGTGTTCAACATTTCCACTTACAGTTACTAAATCACCTCGGACTTCACCTAAATCGGTTCTAATCTGTTGGAGATTGGTGTTAACAACAGCCAACATCTCCCCCATCACACGACGAATCGTCTCCTCATCCATGACACAAGAATATATGTGAGAGAACAGAAGGAGCATTCCAGAAAACTTACAGCCATGACTAGTTACTTTTGCGGTGTAGAAGAGCCTGCTTTCTCTTGAATAAATATTACAAGTACTGCTGGAGTATGCGAACTAAGTGCTTCTACATTTACATTATTAACAACAACAAGCACAGCAAAGTCTTACATTTACTTAGGATGAGGCATCATAAAAGAAAAACCTATCCTCCAATTATTTATACTACAAAGCCTCACCCCATGGACTTAAATATCGCACGAATGCCATGCGGTTCTGCAGTACGACTTCTTAAGTTCGTCCCAGTCCAGTCAATTTACCTTTAATCACAATAAAATCCTCATAAAAAGAGCATGGAGCAGAAGGTCACCATGTCTATATCGGCGCAACCAGTTGGGCGCCAAAGAAATAAGAGAAGTAGTTATGTGCCCGTCAGAGGAGCTATCAGGTTTGCCAACAGCCGAAACGACATCCCTAACACCTCACCTGCCGGAACCATGTGCTATGAGGATCAGGTGAATTTCTTATAGGCCATAGCGGCACGAGAATCCATGATCCAGGGGATCCGTGGTAACATGGTTGCTAAGAAGGTCATAGACAGCGCAAGAAAATACACCTCCTAAAGCTAGACTGAGAAATAAACTTCCAGGCTTAAGTAAAACATGCAGAAATATTTATTCAAAATATTCAGACACCTAGCATAGTTCGGAGGGTTTCTATCGGCTAATCCGCAAACTAATAAATAAACAAATATAAAAGATCAGTACCCTACCTGTAAACTACTGTAAACCCTCGCGAAAGATCTATCTGACAACGTAAAGCAACAACAGCAACGCTGGGAAAATGGTACGGCAATAATCTTTAAGTCAGGTTACAAAATAAGCTAATAACGGAATTTACATTTAACAGGGTAGCAATAGCAAGTCTAAGTTAGGATGATACCATTTCCCCATTTACATTTATTTTTAAATAATCTAGGTAATTCCTAACAATTAATACAAAATTTACGGTGATGACGTCCGTAAAGCAAAACAGTTAGTACAAAACTACATGACAAGCCGTCAAAAAACACATTAAATGCCCTCTTACAATCTGAAAAAAGGTAAACTTGGGGTTATCATTCACTTGAATAAATAACAACAAGACCATAAACAATATTATTCCTGCCTTCGCCCTGGGTTACTCTTTGTAAACCAGTGTCATCTACGTGCATGTTAATTACGGTGGCGATTGCGTAGTAAAAACTACGTCTAACGTCGCATGAGGCTCACGCTCCACCAGCTACTGACTTAAGGTTGAGCAAGCACTCCGTCGATAAAAATTAGTGTCATCTCTCCTAGATTACTTCCACAAAAGAAGTGTGCACAAAGCAAGTGTCAGCCAGCAGGTCCAAAATGCAAGAAAATCGAGGTTAAATGCTATAAATAGTTAACTATCATCAGTTTATAATAATTACGATTTTGATTATTAGAATCGTTGGTTTAGATTATCGTTGGTTTATGGCGAATAGGCTGACAATCCTGAATACCTTGGGCTCAGCAGTAGCAGTCTCGTGCGAGATCAATCTCTGCTATAAATCACTGTCAACGAGCTCTCCCGCTCGGACATAACAATAACACAGGTTATTAGTGGCACTCGGCTCACTTAATTTACCTCTGGGTAAGGCCTGGCATGAACATCAGTTACCTCCCTACAATAACACAGTCAACAGAATCGAAGTCTGGACACACATAAATATAGCCTCTATACAGGTGCCTCATCTAGCCTCTTAATTTCAACAAATAAAACCTTAACATAACGTGTAATCATTCTCAGACGGAGAAGAAAGATAGTCGCTTCAATAGCGATGCAAACATATGGCTCTTGCCATTCATCTCAAAGTAGCAAATCATCTGATTTTTACAAAATGGTGGCCTGGACATTGACCTACATATGAGACATATCATTTAAATGTTAGTAATGCTATAAGCATTGTCAAAGAGTCTGAAAAAGTATGTCTCACTGAGTGAGTGGTGCTTTAGTACATTGCATGCTGGGAACTGTTACCACCTGTCCATGATTCGAGCTAGCCTCGCTACTCACAATCATCCATACGGACAGTTCAGAAAATGAACAACACTCAAGGCAGGCCGCTTTCTCGCAGAAAGTCCTATCAGAAAACTGGCCTCGTTATCATGTCCCAGATATAATACAAAATCACATAAGCATTAGGCTTAAAATCAAGCCTCAAAACTATGCACAAAGACGTGGCATGTTTGTAAAAGTCAAAGAAATGAAAAACACAGATATTCCACTTAGTCTGAACCTCTTTGAAATGTGCAGATATGTCAGTTCATAACTGCTCTGTCTAATCATAACCAAAATAATAACTGTGTCGAAACACTTGACCCGAACTAAACATCGTAAAGGCGCAAATCTTACAATTGCTAAGTTTGCCAATGATACGGCATTCATTGCAGGGTTCGATGCTAGATTGCATACAAAATGTAACACCCTGAATGTGTTCATAACTTGAACTGGATGGCTTCATAACACATCAAAATGAAAATGACATTGAATTACAAAACTGATAGCTTCAGTCGGCTATCTAATGATACGGACTGTTCTGACTAATCAGTGGCGTGACAACATTTACTAGAAAGGGATAAAAATAACACTGGCCATGACGCTGACCGTCATCCCAAATAACGTACACAAAATCACCCACCTAGGGTTGAACAAAACGTAGTAACAAAGACTACAGTCACGCTTAGCAGGGGTAGAAATAACATCTTAGCGATGTCCGTCAGAATGCACCGTGATCGAAAAGAAATTCAATCACAACGGGTGACTAACAAATCACTGAAAGTGAACTACAAGGATTAATTCTAACAGTACAAAACCTACCTATGGCTTGTCAAGAAGTTCGGCTGATTCTACAATAAACTACACTAAGCTACACCACAAAAGAACCTCACAAGGAATGAATTATTCGGACTCACAAGAAAGGATGTCTACATCTCAGTCGTCCAACGACCTGAGGGATACAATAAGGCTTTGGTCTCCGGACAAGGGTTGTCCAATCTGGGCCTCCACATAGGCTCTATCCATCTCCACGGCCTTTATTCGTCCTCGTCGTTGTCGTGATGATATGACCAGACTCCTCCCCAAAGTCGTCATTTTCCTTGGCTTAGCAGATGCTAAAGTCATGGTTCTCCCGTCATCGGCTGTAGTTCTCCGGTCCTCTCCTTCACATCATGAAGCTTAACAGCTCATCTCCACAGGTGATGCGTAACAAAGATCGTCGTACACGTGGTTATCAAGAAGTGACATTTTGAAGTACGAATTTACCACTTCAAAATACGAAAAATGAGCGTAGCAGCACAGTTGCACTGAAGCTAGCTTTAATGTGGTACTAAATTCACTGCTGCTACACGGCGCAGATGGTTTATAAATTGGCCATGCACTATTATCTGCTTCACTAACACAGATTTTACTTGCCCACAAATCATGTGGCATCGACGTTGTGTTTCACAGAAAAGGATCGCCCTTGCGATTAAAGCAATATTTGTAGTTATGAGTGTTGAAATGATTCACTCGGTTAATGATAATCTCACAGTGAATGATATATTTTATCGCCACTTGACGATGTCGAAATACGATGTTCGAACACGTGGTTGAAAATATGGTGTTCCACAATTATAATCACTTTTCCAAAAATTCACAGTATTCGTAGCACAAGCCACTAATATTATGTACTGTTCGTAGTTAAATAATGTGCGATGCACTGAGATTGCTTTCCTCGCCTCCAGGCGGACTATTACATCGTCTTTTAGACGGACCTGACAAGAACAACATCCAACTTGGATGGTAAACCAAACACATTTGATAAGAGCTCAGTCCTGCGCTGCGTGAACTTGTGAATATACTAGTTGTGCAGCGACTGTCTGGTTCCGGTTCGCGTATCTGCGATGTTAATACCTTACCAAAAGCAGAAATAACATTCTAATGAATGTTTCGGTGATACAGAATTACAACATGAGAATATCTGAGCTTCGTAGAAAATAGAAGTGTCATAATTTAGCCTCAGATTATTTAATAATGGTTTCCTCCATAGTAAAAAGATCAACCATTTATAACTCCAAAGAATGTTAGCATGTGGCGACAGCATGGTCGGTCAGTTGGTACGTTCTAAAGTGATGCATCAAAAATGCGTTGCGATGAAAAATATCACATGAATCAGTGCTTAGCGGGTTCAATACTTCATAATACAATAATTATGTATACACTTAATAAAACGTTTCTCACACAACCCTGTCCCCTCCCTTTATGCGAGAAATGTTTTAATAAGTGTATAAACAATTCATGCATTTTTATTTTAGGCACTAGGAGATAAATTGTCTCTCCTCGCTTATAATTGGGTACCGTTCCGTACACTCGCGTTGACCGAATGAAAAGCGATCCTATAGGTTACTTAGCAACACTTTATTTTAATTTAGCGTATGGCTTTTAGTGCCGGGACTGTCCGAGGACATGTTCGACTTGCCAGAGGCTGTAGCTGCTTTAAGCGGACACCCATGCGGTGAGCTACGAGTTCCATTCAATTTCAGGTAGTTCCAACTTTCGGTACCAGATGCCACTAACATCTAGTGGTGAACGTTGGAACTTTGATAGAGAGTTTCAACGAAATCTAACCTAGAAATTTAGCTTCACACAAGTTTAGTTTGTGGAAGGATCTCTTACATGCATAAATTTATGCCATGGGACCGCCGGCTTTACTTCCCCTCCGAAGGAAGGCATACTGAAGGATTTTAACGCTCTTAAAAAATCCGACGAGTTCGGCCGTGTTTGAACCCGCGATCTTGGGCACAGCAGTTCAGAATGCTACCAACTACGCCACCGAAGCCGCTACTTATCAACACTGAGATATGGCTTTTAATATTTGATCTGTTGATTGCACTGCACATCTCCTCTTGTAAAACACATGATTAAAGCTATAACTGTTACACAATGCTAAGATACAGTAATTCCAGCAACAATAACATTCACCTACATCGCTCAGTCGGCACATGATTGCTGATTGCGTAAGAGCATTGTTGAAGCGCGACGCGCGCCGGTTGAATAGGTGAGCCAAGCTTCGCGACTGTGTAGGTATACTGTCGTTATACGTTGTCATAAAGACGTGTCTAGCCTCAAGTGTGGAGTCGGGCCGAAAGGCGACAACAGTACATCACCAATTAGCCGGCGCGGTGGTGAAACAGACACAAATCACAACCATGCCGATTTTCCAATGGGGGGGGTTTCTAACCACCAGTAACCCCCCCCCCCCCCTTGGCTACGCCACTGGCAAGTGACCATGTGTGCCATATACTTTCAATAACTGTATGCGTTAATATATTGGCAGTATGTACTCTATTCAACTGTTTACTAGTTCCTTTTATCGGCACTGCATGCAAGAAGCAGTGGCGAATGATCATCGCGCATGCGCATAAACAAGTATTGCTCGGCGTTACTTCTCGGCTTGAGGAAGCCAAGATTCCAGAATGTGACTTGGAAAGGTGTGGAAGTGTCGGGGCCTCGGCCCCCGGCCTTGTTCCTTAGGGAACATGAGGTTGCTCTTAACATCAAGTAAAACAAACTTGAAAACTACGATCTTGTGAGGCGAACTAATCTTCTAAAAGATTTAAAAATGCTTAAAAAGAACTTGTGTGAAACCTTAGCTTGCGGAGAATTTCGTGTCGTGAAATCTCCATTGCGTCATTAATAAGAGTTTAGCTTTTTGCGTGGCATCGGGCTAGGTTCTGGCTTAATTTTATATTATGTAGTAGGGTTTATTTAGTAAGAATATGGGCCCATAATTCTGTGATTAGGCCTGTCATAAAATAATTAGAAAAAAAGGTTTACTAAATACAGTCCTAAACTCCAAATTGATGGGAGAAGAAACAAAACACCGACATCCGTTGGTCACAACCGGAAACAAACGGTTATATTCAAAAAAGTACATTTGACTTGTACGGTATACAAAAACATAAGAACAACACTATGAGAAATACAAAAACAAAAGAAACACACTATGAGAATTTGTGAATGCAAACTCACACTTCCCCCCATTCACAAATTGCAAAAAAAACTTAAAACAAAAAAAAAATACATAACTAGCCTTACACTAACAACAAACAGTTGCATATCATTCCTTGTATGGTAGCAAAGAGCAACATACAGGTCATGATCTGGGTTAAAATACAGACATGGATCACATTTGCTTTGATTTAAGCCAAGCTTGACAAGTTGTGCAGTGATACAATTGTGCCAATCTTTACCAGCTTGACACAAACCGTAAATACTCTTGTTGAGTTTGAGCACATAGTCTGGGTATTCTACACTGCGAAAACCTTCTGGTTGACTTACAAATACAGTTTCCTTAATTTTGCTATTAAGGTATGCCGATACAATGTCCAAATGACAATTATCCCATTCACGCTCTACTCCTATGGCTATAAGGGTCCTAATAGTTTTCCTTTTTACCACAGGACTGTAGGATTCAAGGAAATCTGTACCCTTTATCTGACTGAAACCTTGAGCTACTAAACGTGCTCTATACCTAAGTACTTCACCTTCTTGGTTTCGTTTAGTTTTATACACCCATTTGGTGCCTATGACAGTCTTGCCACCTGAATCTTCTGCAAGTGTCCACACATTATGTTTTTCCAAGAGGGCAATCTCTTGGTTCATTGCTTCAAACCATTTATCTATGTCATCTCGTGAGGTGGCTTCTTGAAAAGACACCGGATCGTTATATTCTGACCTCAACATGACAATGCGACATTTGACCTTGACTTCATTACAACACACACACTTACTGGGACGTTTTCTCTCTCTACTCGACCTGCGTAATACTGTGTGTTCAGGCTGTAATGGAGAGTCTATTACGACATCAGAATCTGACAAAGAGGCATCACTATCACTTGTTGCAGAATTTTCATTTCCTGCTCGACAAACACTTCTCCAACTGTTCTAGGTTCACAATCTATCCGAGTTACAGGTTTTTCCTGGGCTTTTACAGAAAACGGAAATACATCTTCAACAAATTCTACATTCCTGGATTTAATGACACATTTCTTTTCGATGTCCCATACACGGTAGCCCCTCGAGTCATCGGGGTACCCTGGCATTGCACCAACATTTGCCCTTGGCACTAACTTTTCCACATTACGTTTATGGATCCAAACTTTACAACCAAATGATTTTAACATAAGCAATTCCTGGTCTGACAACTTTCTACTCGTCTACAGTTCAAATGGGATGTTCTTTACAGTTGATGACACACACCTATTCTTTATATAGCAGGCTGTGCTGATGGCTTCCCCCCAAAATTGAACTGGCATGCCTGACTGAATGACCATGCACCTACTAGTGGTGAGAAGTTGCTGGTTGAGGCGTTCAGCAACGC
The DNA here is from genome assembly GCA_946902985.2 of Meconema thalassinum. Classification (NCBI taxonomy): domain Eukaryota; kingdom Metazoa; phylum Arthropoda; class Insecta; order Orthoptera; family Tettigoniidae; genus Meconema; species Meconema thalassinum. The sequence goes on from OX336396.1 coordinate 173,132,417, forward strand.
CATTCTGTTGGGGAGAGTAAGCCATTGTTAACCTACGAACAATACCTTCCTTTTCAAGATAGTTACAAAACTCTGTACTTAAATACTCTCCACCGTTGTCTGAATGGAAAGATTTCAACTTGGTCCCTTGTGCTGTCTCCATTAGGGCCTTAACCTTGAGAAACTCATTAAATGCATCACTCTTATGCTTAAGGAACCTTACATATGAGAATTTGGTACAATCATCAGTAAATGTAATAAAATATTTGCTACCTCCAATCGATGGGTGCTCTAGCTGGCATACATCAGAGAACACAACATCTAATGGCTTCTGAGATACATGATCTCTTTCATTAAATTTGAGTCTTTTCATTTTACCTTGTTTACAAGTATCACAATCAAGATTCTTTTCTTTGGGTATAAAATCACGATCTGGAATGTTCAGAGCATGGCCAAAACGCTGATGCCATATTCCGCTAGTTACAGCTTTGTTGCTCTTAGCATACACAACCTCCACCTCGTCATTACAAGCAAATTCTTTCCCTTGTTCTACCATAAAATAATCACAATTTACCTCATACATATTTCCAACAGCCTCACCCGTAAGGAATATACCCTCATGATCTGACAATACAACTTTGCTATCTTTAATGGTTACGACTGCACCTTTCCTGTCAAATTGACCTACAGATATTAAATTGTCTTGAAGACCTGGGACATACAACACTCTTTTCAGTTTCAGAAAAGAACCTCCACACTTGTCAGATAGCTTCATAAGCACACTTCCCATACCACATACACTAACTACGGATCCATCAGCTGTGTCTACACTACCAGAAACCTTTGGGGTGTAATCATACAGAATATCCTTATAAGGTGTCAGGTGCTCAGTGGCTCCTGAATCTACATACCACCTGCATACACAATCAGATGCATCATCCTTGCTTTCAGTTGTCACATAAGCCTTTACCTTAACACTACTAGCATTAACCTGAACACATTCGTTTGCCGCCTCATCGTCCTTTACCGTGGCAATAACCTCACGATTCTTAACCTTAACATTTTCCTTGCGTCCATTACTACAATTCCGGGAAGTATGACCTATCTTGGCACAATTAAAACACAAAACTGAACCTTTCTTTCTTGCTTCATGAACTAAATCACAGAACTTCGCAATATGCCCCTGTTCTTGGCACTTGTAGCACAAGAATCCACCACTACCTGTTGGCTTGTTGACACTTTTGCTGCTGTTGACGACCCCCTTGGAATTTAAGCGCATGGCTGCCACCATTGCCTTCCCGCTTTCACCCTCAGATTCTTCCTTCTTCAGCCTCGCATAAGTCTCTTGTTCTCGCTCCATCTTTAGTTTGTCCAACTTGTTCTTTCTCTCCTCCAACAATAGTTTGGCTCGCACTACCTTTACACTTAAGTTTTCTTCATTGCTTTCCAATGAACGTATCAAATTTTCGTACTCCCGCTTTTCCAGTCCTCTGAGAATAAAAGCAGCTTTGGCCTTATCCGTAAATTTTATACCTACATCGTCCAACCGTGCACACCAAGTAAGCACTTTATCAACAAATGTACGCATGCTAATGTCACTAGTTTTCTTAAAAAGACACAATTCTTCTAACATCGTCACAATTTGGACTCCGGTATCGCAACATGAAGTCAGAAGATTCTGCCATGCTTCCTTAGCTGTCTCCGCTTCTTTGATATCACCTAGGAAAGGGTCGGTGACCAAACCTATGAGCAAGTTTTTCGCGTCTTGATCTTTGCCCAGTTGGGTCTCGGAGTACTCTTCAACGGGTGTATCTTCTATCTCTCCTGTATCGGTCTTTCGTGGGAAACCTTGAACCGCGTCCCACAGACGCCTTGTTTGAAGCAATGCCTTTGTTCGGGTGTTCCACGCTTCCCAATTGTCGTCCTGTAACCTCACTATTGCAACTACTCGCTCGCTGCTTCCCGTAGCTGAATCCATGTTAGTATGTATACTTAAAATAAAGCGTACAAATAGTCCTCACAATAGAAAAATCGTCCACAAAATTCACCAAGAACTATCTTGAATGCACACTTAACTGCAGTCCACATGTGCGCCGCACATATCAACACCTTTTAACGACCGACATTCTCCCATCACAAAGTCCACACATTAACAGCAATAAGCGTTTAACTGGGCTCATAACCTGTCATAAAATAATTAGCAAAAAAGGTTTACTAAATACAGTCCTAAACTCCAAATTGATGGGAGAAGAAACAAAACACCGACATCCATTGGTCACAACCGGAAACAAACGGTTATATTCAAAAAAGTACATTTGACTTGTACGGTATACAAAAACAAAAGAAGAACACTATGAGAAATACAAAAACAAAAGAAACACACTATGAGAATTTGTGAATGCAAACTCACAAGGCCTAAGGTTATATTTCTTAATTCTTATTATATTATTTGTTCCCTTAGTTTTTTTTCTCGATGCCAATTTAAATTTTAGGACGCCTTCCTAAGCTAGGATTATTTTAAGTTATACCAAATACTGTTCTTGTATCTTAAGTTTTGGTTCTATTTTGGATCTATGGGTTAGATTTAAACTATGCCATGGTCTTTGTTGCCTGGCGATTTTTTGTTTTTCGAGTCATTATTATTGATACGTGCCACCCCCCTAGTGGCACTTTTGTTAACTGGATTACGGTGGGGTACAAGGCACAACACCAATTACTGCTTAAAGAAATAATTAACTTTATTGTGGCCAGAAAATTACACTAATCAGCAAATACAAGCAATTAGGAGCCTTACTCCAGTTTCCTCAAATCTCTTCCTTGAGCGCTCTTGGCCCTTCCACTTGTCAACAGACCACAGAAGTTAATCCGTCCTAATGAGTACGGTGGCCTTGGCAGAAACTACCTGCTCCTCTCCCTTATGTTCACCGACCACAATTACTTACGATCACTTGCTGCAGGCTATTTCGCTGTCCACAAGCTGGAGAAACAATGTCACTGGATTTCGTAACTCGCACAACACTTCGTCACCACACTTCTGTCGCACTCGCTCAAAAACACCCACCCACAGAAAACTCGGTCCCCTCACTGTTGAAGCCGCTTATATAGCAGTCCGGTGACTCAATAAATGCTTCTAGATCCATCCAGGGTTCACGGCTTCTCGAGGTTTCCATCGCTGGTCCAGTCACGAATATTCTGGACTATCCCTTTGTCCTAGTAGCCCTGTTGCATAAGGCGCACGCAATACACGAGGCAGGGCACAGCCCAGCCCTGGGGCAGTTGTGACTCATGCGGCGAGCGATGACACAAACTCACAGCCGTAACACCACCACCTTCCTAAAAAGGCTGATCGTCCCGATCAATCATTGGTCCGTCTGTGTCCCTCCGTAGGCTGCCAGGCGATCTCGATGCACGATCTTCATCTTCGCCCTCGGGCTCCGCTGGATCCTGTAGACGACATCGTTGATCCGTTTCACGACTCGGTACGGGCCCTCCCAGGACTTCTGAAGTTTGGGTGACAGGCCTTTCTTCCGTAATGGGTTGAAGAGCCAGACCAGGTCGTCCTCGTGGAATCCGCCGGCATCCGTCTGCTGGTCGTATCGGGTCTTCATTCGGTCGGTCTCGATCCGCAGTTTCCTCCTCGCGAACGCGTGCACGTCCTCCAGTTGGTCGACCAGTTCTTGACAATACTGGCTTACCGGGATCGGATCATTCCCAGGTCGGCCGAAGGCAAGATCGACAGGTAGGCGGAGCTCCCTCCCAAACATGGCCCGGGCTGGTGTGCACCCGGTGGCTTCATGCACGGCGGCGCGGTAGGCCAGGAGAAATAGTGGATGATGTTTGTCACAATCCCTCTGGTGCTCGCTGACGACTATTCGGAGATGGTTCTCGATGGTGCGATTGAATCGCTCTACCATCCCGTCGGACTGAGGGTGTAGCGGCGTTGTCCTTGTCTTCCGGATTCCCAGCAGCTGGCATAAGTTCTGGAACACCTGCGACTCGAAGTTCCTCCCTTGGTCGGAGTGCAGCTCCAGGGGTACTCCGTACCGGCTGACGAATTCCTTCACCAGGGTCTCGGCAATCGTCGCGGCTTCTTGGTTAGGGAGCGCATACGCCTCCGGCCATTTGGTAAAGTAGTCGCTGACGACTAATATGTAGCGGTTCCCTGCCTCGCTTAACGGGAATGGCCCAGCAACATCGATGGCCACGCTCTCCATGGGGCCGCCCACGTTGTAGGTCTTCAGTGGACCCCGTCGTCTTCGTCCTGGGCCCTTGCTGGCTGCGCAATCGTGGCACCTCGCGCAGTGGTTCTCCACGTCTGTTCGGCATCCGATCCAGTAGAACCGCTCTCTCAGCTTCTCCAGGGTCTTCTTTATCCCTTGGTGTCCACCAGATGATCCTCCGTGAACTTCCTTCAGGACTTCCTCCGTCATAGCCTTTGGAATGACGACTTGTTCCCGAGATGTCTTCCCGTCGGTGCTCTCCCAGGTACGGCAGATGAGGCCATCCCTTACAATCAGCGAGTCCCACTGCGCCCAGTAGGACTTAAACTTTGGGCTGCAGTCACTCACAATGTTCCACCCGGGTCTGGGGACACAGGCCCTCTTCCATTCGGCTATCAGTCCCAGGTCATCATCTTGTGCCCGCGTGAAAGATTCGCGGCTCCAGCTCCCTTGAAGTTCCACGGCAGTCCTTCGGCACTGTATCCCGGTGTTCTCCTCCCTCCTAGTACAGAAGGGGCAGTCTTCGGGGCACGGTCTTCGTGACAGGGCGTCGGCGTTAAAATGCAGTTGGCCTTTCCTGTGCTGAATCTCAAAGTTGTACTGTTGAACTCTCTAACCACCGCGCGAGTTGACCCTCGGGCTGCTTGAAGTTCAGGAGCCACCGCAGGGATGCATGGTCGGTCCTGATGAGAAATTCTTGCCCGAACAGGTACTTGTGGAAGTGTTCAATGGTCTTCACGATGGCGAGCAGCTCCTTCCTGGTGACGCAGTAGTTCCTTTCTGGCTTTGACAAGGCCTTGCTGAAGTAGGCCACTACTCTTTCCTCGCCGTCCACTACTTGCGACAGGATTCCCCCTATGCCAAAGTCACTGGCATCGGTATCGACGATGAACCTTGTTCCAGGTCTGGGGTAGGCCAAAATAGGCGCGGTGCACAGAGCCTGCTTGAGTTGTTCGAAGGCACTGTGGCATTCTGCTGTCCACGTGAAGAGTTGGTCCTTCTCAGTCAGTCGATGTAAAGGTTTGGCGATGTCGGCGAATCCTCTCACGAAGCGACGGTAATAAGTGCAGATTCCCAGGAAGCTTCGTAGTTGGGACTTGTCCTTTGGAACTGGCCACTCCCTCACAGCTGCGGTCTTCTCTGGGTCGGTGCGCACCCCTTCCTCGGAGACGATATGCCCTGGGTACTGGACCCGCTTCTGGAAGAGCTGACACTTCTTGGGGCTCAACTTCAGCTGGGCAGCCCGTAGCTTCAACAAGATCTCCTTCAGGTTGCTGTAGTGCTCCTCGAAGCTCCTCCCCAGAACGATGACGTCGTCTAGGTAGACCAGGCAGGTCTTCCAGTGTAGTCCCCTCAGAATGGACTCCATTAGCCTTTCGAAGGTCGCAGGGGCGTTGCACAGACCGAATGGCATGACGGTGAACTGCCAGAGCCCGCTGCCCACAGAGAACGCCGTTTTCTCGCGGTCCTTAGGGTGGACCTCCACCTGCCAGTAGCCACTCTTCAAATCCAAGGTGGAGAACCATCTTGACCCTGATATGGTGTCCAGCGTGTCGTCGATCCGGGGTAGAGGGTAGCTGTCCTTCTTCGTGACGTCGTTCACCCGCCTGTAGTCCACGCAGTACCTGGTGGAACCGTCCTTCTTCTTCACAAGCACGACCGGAGAACTCCAAGGACTATGTGATGGCTCGATCACCCCTTGCTCCTTCATCTCATCTACCATCCGGTCGACTTCGGCTTGCTTGGCGAGCGGGACACGTCGGAATGGGGCCCTAATCGGTGCGCTGTCCCCAACGTCGATTCTGTGCTGGACCAAGCTTGTCCTGCCGAAGTCTTTGCTCCCCACGGAGAAGACATCCTGGAATTCACGTAGCAGGTCCTGAAGTTGGCATGATTGCTCTTCGTCTAAATGGTCCTGGGATCCTTGGTACAGCTTCTATAGTTCTTCTGGCAGGGCGCGTCTTCTTCGGTTGTCCGTCTGCAGGTGTCCGTCCGTCGTTTCTGTGATGCGGGCAATCCAGGTAACGGGCTCGCAGACTCCTAGGTTGGTGTCCCGGTGAACCGTAATATCGTAGTCGTTCAAGTTGGACAGGCGGACGTACGGCCGAGGCGTCGTGTTGATGAGGGTCTTGGCAACTAGCAATCCTTTTGTCTGGATGTCCTCATATTTTGGCTCGATGACAGCCGCCACTCCCTCAGCAGTTCCGTCGACAATTACGGCGGCGCTGACCTCCGTCCTAGCAGGAACGATGACGTCCTCTCTCAGCCTTACTCGTCGTGCGGTGACGGCCTCGTGTGTTGGTTGCAAAGCAAGTTCCTCACCTCCGAAGTGCAGAGTGTTGGTACTCAAGTCCAAGATGATGTTGTTCTGGTCCAGGAAGTCCAGTCCGATGATCACTTCGTTTGATACGTCAGCCACAAGCACTGGATGCTTCACCACCCGTCGACCAATGACGAGCTCCAGTGATGCTTCGCCATGTACCGGTGCGGTCTCTCCGGTCGCAGTTATTAGCTGGAGGTTCCTTTGTGTGGGTTGCACTCTCCACTTCGGGATCACGGTGGGATTGACGATGGTCCTCGACGCTCCCGTGTCGATCAGCATGGGCCAGCTCACTCCGTTGACGACTCCGTCGACCATCAGGCTGCTATTGTCCTTCCGTAACTTCGTCACACGCACTTGGACTGCTGGGGCTTGACGACTGTCACAAGCCAACCTTTGCCCCCCAAGGCTGGCTAATACTCGTTTCCCTGGGCCGCGCGGGTTTCAGACGACTGATTTCCCGTCGGATACCCTCGGCGGCGGCGATCACCGCAGTCCTTGCTCAGGTGGCCTTTCTTACCGCAGGCCCAGCAGGTCGGTAGTCCTCCTCCGGGCCGCCTCTCCGGTTGTCTTCCGGCTGTGTCGTTGCTGGTGGTACCGCGACTATCGAAGAAACGGCTTAGCGCCTCCATTAATTCGTCGGCCAGGGGCTTGGTCTCGTTGGTTTTTACTGGTTCGTCGACGTCCACTTGACGCACCCGCGCGTGCATTCTGGATGCCTGTTATGCCGTCTCGAACTCAAGTGCGTGGCTCAGCGCATCTGCCAGGGTCTTATTGCGCGCGAGACGCAGCGCCTGTTGAGTGTCCGAGTCCCGTAGCCCGTCGGTGAAAGTCTGCGTCGCTATCTGCTCCAGAAAGTCGGCCGGCGCTGTTGGGTAGGCGAGCCTTACGAGGCGTGCGATGTCCATCTCGAACTCCTGCAGGGTTTCCGCGTTCTTCTGTACCCGGGTCCGGAGCTGCATCTGATAGGCCTGCTGAAGATGGCTATCTCCATATCGGGACTCCATATGGGCGATCAGGGAAGCGTAGTCCTGGGATCCAGTCGGGATGGCCTGAAGGACGTTAAGGGCGTCACCTCTCAGCGCTACAATGAGAGCTGTAGCCTTTTCTGTGTTGTTCCAGTTATTTATGGAACAGGCCGCCTCGAACTGACGTAAGTAGGTGCTCCACGGGACCTTTCCGTCGAAGGTTGGGGGCGTCACTCTGCTATGTCCCGTTCTTGATATTCCCGGTGTAATGGTGGGCGGGCGTTGGCGCAGCTCGGCAACTTCCTCTCGTAGAGCGTTGAATTTCTCCTCCACCCCTGTCAGTGGGCGTTGGCGCAGCTCGGCAACTTCCTTTTGTAAGACGTTGAATTTCTCCTCCACCCCCATCAGCGGGCGTTGGCGCAGCTCGGCAACTTCCACTTGTAAGGCGTCGAACTTCTTTTCCACTGCCGTGACTTCCTCACGCAGACCCAGTTCTAATTTCTTCAGGTCCTGTGTCAACTTATTCTGACTGTCTTCCATCTTCTTCTGGCCGTCCTCTATCCTCTTCAGGGCCTCCGCTAGCTTATTTTGACCGTCTTCCATCTTCTTCTGGCCGTCTTCTAGTTTGGCAGTTAGGTCCTCGGCTAACTTCTTCTGGCCGTCCTCCATCTTCTTCTGGCCGTCCTCCATCTTCTTCAGGTCCTCCGCTAACTTATTTTGACCGTCTTCCATCTTCTTCTGGCCGTCTTCTAATTTGGCAGTTAGCTCCTTGGTTAAATTCTTCTGGCCGTCTTCTATGCCATTTAACTTTTCTAGCAATGCTGCCAATTGCGCCTCCATTTTAGTTGTTTGCCTTGTAAAGGGCATGTACTCACAGGGAAATTAGAGAAAATGACCTGCTCGGGTTTTGAAACCAGGACCGTCAGGTGTTGTGCTTGAGTTCGTAATCCGGCTTCTGACACCAGTTGTTACGTGTCACCCCCCTAGTGGCACTTTTGTTAACTGGATTACGGTGGGGTACAAGGCACAACACCAATTACTGCTTAAAGAAATAATTAACTTTATTGTGGCCAGAAAATTACACTAATCAGCAAATACAAGCAATTAGGAGCCTTACTCCAGTTTCCTCAAGTCTCTTCCTTGAGCGCTCTTGGCCCTTCCACTTGTCAACAGACCACAGAAGTTAATCCGTCCTAATGAGTACGGTGGCCTTGACAGAAACTACCTGCTCCTCTCCCTTATGTTCACCGACCACAATTACTTACGATCACTTGCTGCAGGCTATTTTGTTGTCCACAAGCTGGAGAAACAATGTCACTGGATTTCGTAACTCGCACAGCACTTCGTCACCACACTTCTGTCGCACTCGCTCAAAAACACCCACCCACAGAAAACTCGGTCCCCTCACTGTTGAAGCCGCTTATATAGCAGTCCGGTGACTCAATAAATGCTTCTAGATCCATCCAGGGTTCACGGCTTCTCGAGGTTTCCATCGCTGGTCCAGTCACGAATATTCTGGACTATTCCTTTGTCCTAGTAGCCCTGTTGCATAAGGCGCACGCAATACGGGAGGCAGGGCACAGCCCAGCCCTGGGGCAGTTGTGACTCATGCGGCGAGCGATGACACAAACTCACAGCCGTAACATTATTAATTGTAAAATAATTGAAGTTCGTTAAGATGAAAGAGGCCATGCTCGATGAGCAAATGTTGATTGTGTTTCGTGCTAACTTAATTACGAAAGTAACATTTTAAATATTCGGATTTTGTTCCGTAAGAATTGATTAGGTTTTGCTACACCTTTAAAGAACATTTCGTGTTCTGGAAAAGTAACCCACGTCTTTAATGTGTTGAAATATGATGAATCCTAAATCAGGATTTTCGCGTGGCTCGGTCGCCATTGCTATTTTGGTGAATGCATTCCTTGCTAACTAATTTTGGTTTATTCTTCCGAAGTTGCCCTTGCTTCATAATGCTCAAGTATTTATTTCAATTCTCGTGTTTTAACGGGCTAGTTTTTCTTGCCTGAATTATTTGTGTGATTTTATCACTTTGTGAAACCCTTCATGGAATTGTTCCGATCACAGTATTGTTACTAGATCTGAGAAGTATAATCGCGGTGTGTTCTCCTGCTTGTTCTCTCTCGGTTTCATTATCTTGTTTAACCGGGTTTGTTTTCTTTAGTTTTCTTGCCCGGTTCTGCTCATTCGTGAGAATATTAACTTTATCATACTAACCCGTGGTCCGGGATTTTTCTTATTTTGCTTCCATGGCTCTGATCGCCCACGATCATTTTAATTTAACAAATCCGTGGGGTTTCCTCAGGATTTTCCTGATTGTATTTATTATTTGATAATTAACCTAATGTTTTAAATGTGTACTGTAATCTGTCAAGAACCACCTTGCAAGTGTAATTTGCTATTCTCAATATATATATTTATTGTTCATGTTTTAATATTTTCTCAATGGTTACGGCATATCGCCGCGGATTCAGGGTTAGTGGTTCAAACTTCTCTCCACCGGACATTCTGTCCGAACGTCCTTACCTAAGGGTACTTCGATCTCCTCCAGGCTTCGAAACCGGAATCCCAACCAGGGGTTACGGCCTCGAAGTTGTGTAGGGGTAGATATACGGGACAATTTGAGTCACATCTTCTTGGAAGATAATTTATCCGACAGCAGGGAATTTATAATAGATAGAGTATATTCCAGTCGTGATTGATATTTATTGGACACTTAAATAACACTTGTCGTTATTTATACACTAATGTAATGCTACGTTATTTTGTGAACGTAATATTGCAACCGTGTAACTTTGAAGCCAAGATCAGTATGGTGAAACGAATTCATGTATTTCTATTACATGTATAGAAACAAGGAATTGATAACAAAGTAACAATGTTTAGTAAACCTACGGAGATCTTTCACAAGCAACTTCTATGATAGTTTTGAGAACGAAAGTTAAGTCATAAGAACAGATATTGCTGTTGACAATGTAAGCAGTTGGTAGGAACAACGCTAAGATAAATGCTAGTTGAACTTAATGCAAGTACTACAGGAGTATTATTAGATACAATTACATTGATGTTATAAGAAGTGTTTATAGAATATACGAGGAGCGTTCATGCCGTATAATATAGAAGTAGTAGAGTCTGCGAGGAAATATTTGTTGGAATACGAAGGTGTTGCCGTATTATTGCACTGTAGTACTGTTGTGTGGAGATTAAAGCATTGTTGTATTTTAGTAGAGTTATTGAGAACTCCTATGTGTGTATAGATCCGCGATATAGAGGGGAAGATAGAAGCGGAGTAGGGGGAACGATGTTTGGGAAACGTTATTAATCTTTGTTCACTAAACTTTTATTTAAACTTTATTAAACCTGGCACTATCCAATAATAATATGAACTTATCTTAGATGATTGGTCATATGGCACCGGAGATGGCAATAAACCTAATACAGACTTAAATGGTATTAGCATTTTAGCATTTCGGAAGAAACTAGAGAAGGGAACTTTAAACTATAGCTAAAGCTAATAGTATCAAGTCTAAAATAGTACACAAGTAAACTTGATGTGATGAACGATGATAAACAATGTATATAAATAATTTATAATTATTTAATTAAGGATTTTATTATTTTTAATAATAATGATGTATTTTGCATGTTTAATATGTTTAAAACGGTTGGGAGTAGATGTTTTTAGGATGAGAGTGTGTGTTTATTGCAGGGCTGGCATGCGAAACGAAATGCATTATCAATTTAATTTAGCGTCGCGAAATGAAATTGTTCAATGGAATAACATTTCGCTCCTGGCGCGAAATGATATTTGTTACAGACTTTTAATTTCGCTCCTGGCGCGAAATTATATTCATTACGGACTTTTAATTTAGCTCCCGGCGCGAAATGATATTTGTTACAGACTTTTAATTTCGCTCCTGGCGCGAAATTATATTCATTACGGACTTTTAATTTAGCTCCCGGCGCGAAATGAAATTCGTTACAAACTTTTAATTTCGCTCCTGGCACGGAATTAAATTCATTACGGACTTTAAATTTAGCTCCCGGCGCTAAATGAAATTTGTTACAGACTTTTAATTTCGCTCCTGGCGCGGAATTAAATTCATTACGGACTTTTAATTTAGCTCCCGGCGCGAAATGAAATTCGTTACAGACTTTTAATTTCGCTCCTGGCGCGAAATTAAATTCATTACAGACTTTTAATTTCGCTCCTGGCGCGAAATAAAATTTGTAAACGACCATCAATTTCGTTCCCGGCATTTAGTCCCCCCCTCCGGCCTGAAATTAAAATGCATGGAACATTTCATTTTGTTTCTGAAATGAAATTTGTTTCTTTTCTTCCCCGAAAGCCTTATTTGTTCCCGCGTCCTACACCTAGCCACCATCTACATTCGTCCCTACCACCCCATCCCCAAAGACTGCATTACCCACGTGTCTGAAGTCTTCCCCCATTTAATTCTAATGGCCGACCTCAACCTTCATTCCCGTTCGGCCCTAGAACTTCATAGCCTAGACATCTACCTACTTCACATCGACGCCACCCTCGTCCCTCTCCCAGAATCTACCCGTCCTTCCTCCAATACCACCCCGACGCAGTCATTGCTCATAACTCCCTCCGCCATCTGTTTGACGTGTCTGTCCTGCCACTCAAAGGAGGTGATCATGCCCCCGTTTTACTCAACTTCCCTCTTCCCCCACTACCACCTCCCAGGATGGTCCAGAATTTCTGCACAGCAAACTGTCAGGAATACCGCACCTACGTCAACAATCACCTCCGTGCGGACCATCTCCCACTGGATAACCAGACGACTGTCGACGCATATACTGCACACATAGATACTATACTACGACAAGCCTCCCAGGTAGCCATCTCCCTCATTCCAACGACCCCGTGCACTACATTTGAGTCGTCCAGTTGCAAAAATCGTTTAATCCACTTGTGAATAAGGATCATGTCGTAAAATTATTTATTTAATTATTTTATTTATTTTACCTCATTTTATTTTGTTTTATTTTGCTTTATTTTGTTTTGTTTATTTTTTGTTTTACTTTATTTCGTTTCATTTTGTTTTAAATTGTCTTGTTTTATTTGTTTTATTTTGTTTTTGTTTTTATTTTGTTTTGTTGATTTTGTTTTATTTTGATTTCCCAGAAAACAAATGCAAAACCAAAAACACAAAACACGAAGTAAAATGCTAAATTTAAACACAAAAGCAAAAGCAGAATAAAAAAGAAACACAAACCAAAAAGCAAAATTCAAAATCAGCAAAAGCAGAAAACAAACACAAAACCAAAACAAAAAAGACGAAGCAGAAAGCAAAAGCAGAACAAAAAAAGCAAAATCAGAAAACAAGAAACATAAAGCAAAAAGAAAAATTCATAAAAGCAAAAGCAGAAAACAAACACAAAACAAAAACAAAAAAGACGAAGCAAAAAGCAAAATTCAAAAACAAAAGCAAAAGCAGAAAACAAATATCATAAAGCAAAATTCAAAAAAGCAAAAGCAGAGCACAAACACAAAACCAAGAAAGAAAAGCAATAAGTCAAATTCAAAAGCAAAAGCACAAAGCAAACACAAAAACACCAACCAAAAGTAGAAAACAACAAACACAAAAGATACGTGAGGCAAAGTCCAGAGAAACGTTTCTCATGAAAATGATCCTTATTCACAAGTTGATTAAACGAGTTTTGTAACTTGACTCATTTGCATTTGACTGTTGGCACGGGCTAGAGTAAAATGTGGCTTTTCACCGATGTCTCAGTCTTAAACATGGCTGTGATTATGTGGAAGCTACAGAGGTATGGGTGGTGCTTAGTAATGAAATTCGGGGCAGTCAGTGCCTGTGGATGCGGTGAAGGGTTCTACTCATAGAGTTAGTACTGCTGTTCTGACTCAGTGAGGAAAGCGATGGCAAACTACCTCACCCCCCCATCTTGTCTAGTACGCCTCACTATAGCGCTGCCTTGAGTTTTTGTGGGTATCTACCCACATAACCTACCGGCGGTACTTTTTGAGGATCCAACCAGCCTTCGGGCTGATTACCTAACAGACAGACGTCAGGACTTTGAACATCGTACAGAACATTATTTAACTCTCGAAACGAATATACTGTATTTTAATTTCAACAACGAAATTAAATGTTTCATGCATTTTAAATACACGTCGGAGAGCGAAACTTAATGCCGTTTGGGAATTTTATTTCGCCTCGGGAGCGAAATTAAAAGTCTGTAACGAATTTTATTTCGCGCCGGGAGCGAAATTATAAGTCTGGAACTAAATAAATTTCGCGCCGGGAGCGAAATTATAAGTCTGGAACGAAATTAATATCGCGCCTGGAGCGAAATTAAAAGTGTGGAACGAAATTAATTTCGCGCCGGGAGCGAAATTATAAGTCTGGAACGAAATTAATATCGCGCCTGGAGCGAAATTAAAAGTGTGGAACGAAATTAATTTCGCGCCGGGAGCGAAATTAAATGTGAGGAACGATATTAATTTTGCGCCGGGAGCGAAATTATAAGTCTGGAACTAAATTAATTTCGCTTCGAATTAAGTTTCGCTTTGATTTAATTATGCGCCGACAATCATTATCATTTCGCTCCCGAATATCGCGCTTACGGCGAAATTAAATTATTTTCGTCCCCACAGCCATGAATTTAATTTCGCATGCCAGCCCTGGTTTATTGAAAGACATGCGTAAATGAACTACGTCAGTTGCAAATGACGCTAGTCTTGTAAATAATTACAATGGTATTGTATGAAAGTGTTTGATAGAGAAACTACAGATTTATAAAGGATTTTGTCATGTATAAATGAAAGACATTGGGATCTGTTTGTGATCCGGCAATGTTACAGTCTCGCCGTGTTATAAAAATGAAACGGGAAGTTTGAGAACAGGTGTAAAACGCGTCAACAGCTTGTTGAATCCCAGGCTCGATTATATAAGCAGAGTGCAGGTGTGCATTGTAGCGAAAGGAGTTATGAATGAACTGTGTCAATGAAACGAGACCGCAGTCAGGTGTTGTTCTCGACACGCGTAACTATGTGAAATATTTTACAGGAATGTCAGACTCTCCATAACTTTGTCGCTAAGTGTTTTAACGATCTGTAAATGGCAGAGACCACCCAAAATGTAACCAGCATATGTGTGAAGTCATGTGAATCCAGTGTTTTGAATGGAAGGAAGGATATGTGTGTTAATTAGTTTATTAAACTATTATTATTATTATTATTCTAGGGAAATTTTATTTATTTTTATTATAGGGAATTTTTGTTAACACATTTATTTCGTTTTATAAATTCTGTGACGAGTGACTTATTTTGAACTATAAGCGCAGATGGTGTTATGGAGTATCCTAATCAGGTAAGAAGCCCTTTATCCTACATAGCCGCGAGATGTAAGGTAAGTTTTCTCACTCAACCACCATTGTATTTTGTTTTATCCATAACACGATCGTAGCCTACTGTGTATAATCCTGAAGACCTTGTTGGTGGGATATTGACGGTTTATCTAGCAGGAAACCTTCACAATTCTACGATCCAGCTGTGCTTTGGATTCCTAACAAGTAGTTTCTCGATTTTTACGGGGACAGTAAAAGAAGATGGAGGCCCAACAACTAGGCGTCGAAAAGCATATGGAAGGGATTTCGATGAAGCATTTTTAGGCTAGAAAATGGTAACCCTACGTGTTAGCTTCGAAAAACATATGAAAGGGTGTTTCTAGAGCCTATTTGAAGGGAGTTGTAGCCAGCCCAGTTGAGGTGAGAATTGAGTGCGATGATATAGGCAATTGTGAGTTAATTTTAGTAGTATTGCACTCAATTACAGATCAGATCTGATGAAAATCCTGAGATAGGTATAAATAGGTTAGAATTCTATGAAAATAACCTACGATATGAATTTGATTTTATTTCAGACTGGCTTATGGCCCTTGTTAGTCATGTTCAATGTAATATGTAATTGAGCAATATATGTCAATTTTAGATTTCGATGCGGAAAATTAAAATTCTCAATTTAAATCGCGAAATTTTTCTACGCATCGGAATCTTTAATTGAGCTATGTAGGTCAATTTTGTTTTTAGGGGAATTTTATACGCGGCCGCATCGCAATGTAAAATTATCCCAAGATAACTTGTTAACGGTGGTAAATTTAAATGTCAGTATGATAGTATAGTTAATTTAAGTCACGAGCGAACAAAACTAAATTATAAGTTTAATAACCCCAGTAGAGTAGTTGGTAAGTTAATGTTAAGATTCTAGATAGACATTAAGATGCCCAATTACATGGTTGAAATTGTTGCTCCAAATGTTGTCATGCTCTGTTTTCAGCATATCCCTACAGCAGTTTGTGAATTGTATATTATTGTGATGGCAATGATGGCGAAGGAGGATGTCCAGAAGATGTTGGTCGAGATGTAGCATAGTTTGCAGGAAAACTTGAAGCAGGAGTTGAAGGGTGTACAGTGTAATTTACAGGAGAATTTTCAGGAGAATTTGAAGGTGAATATGCAGAGTTTACAACATAAATTTAAGGAGACGAAGCAGGATCTGGAGCAGATTACAAGGGATAGGAAAGAAGACATAGACACTGTTGTCATCCAAGTCGTTGAAAATATTACAGGGAGAGTAACTGAAAGTGTTCAGGAAAGTGTTAAAGAGGAAATACAAGGAATACAATCTTCCTTAGACGGATCGCCACTGCAGTCAATGCTAATGTATCGCGATTACAGGTCAGCTCCAAGGAGATCCAGGCAGATGTAAGTAATGTGCGGACAGATGTCGGTAATGTCCAGACGAAAGTCGATACTGTCCAGGCTGATGTGTGTAATGTCCAGACGAAAGTCGATACTCTTCAGACCGATGTAGTGAAAGTTCAAGTTGATGTGAACAATGTACAAACCGATGTTAATAGCATGCAGACAGACTTAAATAAAATGCAAACCGAGGTAAATAACATGTTTATCGATGTTAATAATGTTCGTGGATACATTGACAAGGTAAATTCAAATGTTAATGGTATTAGTACAAATATTGAACTGATGCAGACAGAAGCATCTAGCTTGAGATAGAGAAATTAAAATACAGAACAGTTCTGAAGATTTACAAACCAAACTTAACCATATTGAAGTAAATAACAAAACTTTTCAGAATGAGGTCAGAAAAGAGTTAGAAATGTCAAAAACTCAATGTAAAGAAAATATAGGTGCTTTATAGTCTCAATTCACTAACAACTATTTGAAAACCACTAATGCGTTAGGTGAACTTAAAGAGAATGTAGATTCTTTACGCATCCAAGTAATTGATCATAACAAAATTCTTAAGGAAGACATATAATTAGATATTGAAGAAATGTTAAAAGCTAATGTCGTTGTATGGAAGGACGAATGGAATAGGTCTAGTAAGGAACATGTCAAAGAAATACAGGGTAACATTGAAAGGAAATTGGCTAATACACTGGTAGATATTAATAAAGAGGTAACTAGTGTAAGAACAGATCTATGTAAACCTACTGATCAGCTTCAAAAGACACAAGTACACGATAAAAATCAATTAAGGGACTCGTTAGAGAATGAAACTAAAACTTAAAGGGATTCTTTTGAGAAAGAAAATAAAACTTTAAGGGTTTCTTTAGAGAAAGAAATTAGAAAGATAAATAAGGTTGTCACGTGAATGCGATCAACGAAGGAAAGTCTACCGAGCTAGAGGAGTACATAACTAGGAAACTACAAAGCTTAAATCTAAGAGATGTAGCTAGTATGGAGACGTATAAGGAAGACTTGAAGAAAGAAGTAGGAAAGCAATTGGGGAAGTCATAGTAGGAGGAATAGTATAGAAATTGAGGAAAGAGAAGCCAGAACAGAATTAAGGGTACTCACACCTACAGAAAGACCCGAATATAGGAGTCAAAAGCCCGAAAGAGAAACTAGAGATTATAGAACTAGTCTTTCGAATAGTCAACATAGAAATGTGACTGTGATCCGTAACTTTGAGGATAAACCTCGTAAATTTGCTAACCAGGACGGTTTCTCACCAATAGAATTAATAAGAAATCTCCGGGATTCCTTTCCCGAAGCTAATTCCGGGAGAACGGGCGATGAAGATAGTGGAGCGCTATCTATCCGCTGGACCTCTAGAATGGTTTTTCGCCTTTGGATACACCTTTAATGACTTTGAGGAGTTTGCAGAGTCACTAATAAAGAGATTTTGATCAATGGAAGCCCAGAACAGCTTACGAGAAACGCGCTATCCTGATTTCTTTACAAGTCAGTTGGCACAATTAAGATTTCTGAAGCCACCTTTGTCAGCGGGGGAATTGATCGAGGCGATATCAAGACAGCTTCCAGTCAAAGTTAGACGGTTAATTATCTCATCGCAGATAAAAGATTTGGCTAGTCTAGATGAGTTGTTGAGAAAATTAGACTATACCAGTCCCATGCCGAATGTTGTGTCCATAAGTCAGAGACAAGAACACAGGGACATTTACACAGTATACATTGACCAGACGCAGCAAACAGAAAGACCTAAAGAGCGGGACAAGTGAAATATTGGTCCAGAAAGAAATAATTACTTTAGGGACAGAAGACCTGAACCTAGATTCCGTGGAGGAAGACCCTACCAGCAACAGCAAGGAAGAACCTATGAGAGTAATCGAAGAAACGATGCTTATCGGTATAACAACAACTAAAACCGTAATAATAGGAATAACCAGGGTTATAATCGGTATAAGAACTACCTAGATGACGTATTTACGAAGGAACAGTACGAGAAACGTCACAAAGAAGGAAAGGAATACCTAAAGAATTTAAGGCAGGAAAAGGAAAATGGAAAAGGGAGTGAGAAGAATCAGAGTGTTGATTCCAAGCCGAGTACAAGTCAGCAGGGAAATCATGAGAATGACACTCAAGGACAACTAGGAAGAACTCCGACAACCACGACGAATAGGAGGAAGGAAGAAAATGCTACACCGTTTCACCAGAAGGAGATGAAGAGGAAAGAAAGGTTGAATGACGTATGGAACGGGCCGTAGAAAATAACAGGGACAAGGGAATATTGCATATTACAGTGTACTTCTCCTTTCTATCGACTTTTCAAAGTACTGATAAAATCCTCTCGTAATTTTCGTAATTTGTTCCGCATTGAAAATGACACTGGAAATAACTGCTATGAACTAGTTGATGAAGAAAACAACCTCATATTAGGAAAGTTCAATGCAAAGAATTTAAGGAAATATTTTAAGAAAGTAGGCTGAAAAATCATTCAAAATTCGAGTTCAGTGACATATCTAAGGTCCTGATTCGAAGTGATTAAAACAATTTGTTTAACCTGAAGTGAGGGGAGAATGCAACCGAAATTTGAATGTTTTAGGACAAAAAAGATGATAATTTTCGAGCCCCATGATAACATTTAACGTGTAAAGATTGACGCTGGAATGAGACGCAAACGAGTTTTGTTAACAAGCTCAGGCTAGGGGAGAGCCTAGTAAGGTGAAAACTTGCGTAGCAACAAGGATTATACCGCGAAATTGATAATAATTATTGTTATAAAATAGATCATTGGAGATTAGCTGACAGCCAATGAGAAGAGGTTTTATGGAAGAGAATATCACCATTACCTAGTTAATGTTATTAACTAATGCATTTAAGCCCCAAGAAAGACTTATTAATAATTGGGATACTGAAGAAAATTACGAGAGGATTTTATCAGTACTTTGAAAAGTCGATAGAAGGGAGAAGTACACTGTAATACGCATTATTCAGGTACGCGCTTTTTATTTTAGCGGGAGTTAAAATGGCGCCGGAATTAATACGAGATGGAGAAGGTGAACTCAGAGAGAGCGTTCATAAGCCTAGAAGAGTCGTCGAAGACAGACGTACTACCGGGAGAGTTTGATCCCGAGGAAGTAAAGCCGAGGGAGCTGGGTAGTTTATTGGCTGAGGAATAACCCACCCACCAAGGGAAGATGATTAAAAAAAAGGAAGTAGGTTTTGGATTGGAAAAAAAGGATAGAAAATAGGAGGAGAGTCCCACAAAATTAATAAGTTTAAATTTAAACACACTTAAAGGTGGTTGCCACCGCAAATCCGTTCTCGGATACCTAAAGTGGGTACGAGCTTGGTCGAAGCTGACGGGAACCGCAGCTAAGACTTTGGCGGTTTGCCAGAGAAAGGCTTTAGTGTATTTCCTCCCAAGCATGCATGAAAGTACTATAGGGAAGGGTGATGGTCTGGCCAGACAGATAGTAAAAGCTTTATTGAGTATGAACGAGGGCATAAACCTAGGAAGAGCTAGGAAAGCCAGGATCTTGCCTAACTGTAGTATCAGAGAAATGATGAATCCAAAAACAAATATTTAATTTATTAAACAATGCAAAGAAGTTTGAGGAAATTAACAAGCATGTAATATAATTTTGACAAACATAGTTCATTTGAACTTTTTAACAAATGGGGTCGCAGACCTCCTAACATTAAATGGTTGCTCCAGGCAATTGACAATTTATGAGGTTTGAAACCTTACATGTTTCTAAAATCTTTGTAAGATTTAAACAAATAAACAATGAAGTAATTAAAGTTTGAACGTGAATTGGAGTACAAAGAGTGTACCTTAAGAAATTCTTGAGAGAATGTTCTAGAGAAAGTGACAACTTCGAAAATAACAATAATAAAAACATGAAAAATAAGATAGAAGTTCCTACAACTTCTTATATTTATACAGAATTACGATATGAGAATTATACAAAAGAGGGCAGGTCACTTACTGTGAAACCTGAAGAAGGTGAAAAGGAAAGTTCTAGACTTCCCAAGTTTGAGCAGGAATCACTAGCCAAATGGGACAGTTTCCATTCCGTGAAACCTGAACATGACTCGCTCAAGAGTTTAAAGAAATGTTTTCCCTGATTATAGGAAAGGAACAATGTGATTTGAAACTTGTATCACACAAGCAATTATGCAGAATTTAATTAATGTTAAACTAGCAAAGTTGGAAGGGCACTTCGTGAGTGACACCTTATAGAAAGTTACAATTTTATTAATAATGGTGGTTAGTAGAAGGTTGAGGAAAGATCATTGGGATATAGGATCAATGTTCATGGCCGTATTTAATATAACCGGACGATCGCGACGCGGTAGAAACGTGGAGCAAGCACTGATTATCACTATAGTCTGTAAAGATTGATGCAAAGTTCACTGTAGAAACTCGAAAGTTCATGAGAAAGAAAGTTTTTACAGTGCTGGAAAGAACTGGTTGCACTAGGTAGGCGAGAGTCTATTGCTGGAGAAAATGGTGGATTACAGTTAAATGCGCCATAGAACATCCCAACGGTGGACGAAAGTTAGCTATTGCAGTAATTTAAGGAAGATTCCTCATTTTAACTAGTATTTTCACAAGTGAGTGAAAAATACCTAACGGCAAGCCTCGCAGATAGAGTACCAGATCTGGAAAGTTCCAGAACGATCTTTATAGAAGAATGGAGTCAAAGTTAATCCAGCGGAGGAACTAGCTTTATAATTTATAGACAGCGGGTATTAGATAATATCCCACGTAGCGAGAGGATTTCTCATTTTGCAAGCATAAGAAATGCTGCTTTTCACCAAGATTGGCTTGATTAGACAAAAGCCCAAAATGGAAAATCCCGCGAAGAATGATTACCGCCCCACAAGTAATCTCACGCTGTCTATAAAATAATCAATAAAAGCATGTAGATAAAATTGATGAAGATGAGGTTAAAACCTTTAAAATGGTACTTATCTTGATTTCATGTTGAAGGCGAAGTTTCCTTTGAAGATAACTACTTTGCCAACATGGCGTAGAAGAGAGTATGCCTCTTGGTTTGAGGAGGCTAGCTCGAGTGGAGCTTTGACTGATCGAGTCAACTGCCGACTGAGAAGTGAGACCTGCTCAACGGAGCACGGAGGGACCGAGGAAGGGGAAAAAGAGTGGGGGGGTAGGAGACAAAAGGAGAACATATAAACATTGCCAACTTTAAAACAAAAAATTGATCTCTTGCTGAGCCGGTCTTCAAAGAGTTGACAACAGATGATACCAGCGCAGCATGGTGAGTAAAAGAGTAGACGCAGCTCTCTTGCTCATGGAGATAACAGCTGGCGATGGCAGTAAAATCTGGTAGCCAGATGGAGAAGGAATTCCTCTTGCGCGAGGAAGAGTTGAAGAGCTTCAGAGATTCGCTGTTATATGACGCTAGGTGGGTCATAGAATATATATCTGGAACAGACTCATACAAAATATAAGCGACCTGAACCCCTAAGAGAGAACAAAAAATCACTGTTGGTGTTTGACAAAGAGGAAGGAAAGAACATGCAAAAGCATTAAAAATTATAATCTCTGGTACCGTGTATTCCAAGAATGCACCAGGAGCAGTTGTACCACTCAAGAAGACAGCGCCGATCCCGGCAGAGTTAATGTACGGCCGCGCTTACTGCAAATCTAGTGCAAGTTAAGTCGAATCAATTATAGATAGTGTTGATTTGATATGGTATTGAGGCTGGCTTTTGAAGAGATAATGTTGTATGTTGACAATCTGGAGAAGTGGAACTGGTGTCTGGCAAGACGGAGGACAGAAGGAGACTTTTAAGAAAATGCAAGAAGAAAGGAAGGGAGTAGAGAAATATTATAATATTGTGAAAAGCCTCTTTTCTTAATGAATTATTGTTAGTGTGGAGGATATAGTATGGAAGCTGGCTGATGTTGACAAATAAGGTATTGCTAGTTAATGATTGCTAGAAGGAGAAGGATTATTATTAATAAATAGTATGTGAATTGTGAAGTTAGTGTACTGTCTTTGTCGATTCATTTTAAGCTAGTATTATAGCCCCACTATCCTGAGGTGGCTAGCTCGCAGTAACACACATATATTACAATGGTAGCCCAACGAGGGGCAGTATTTATCATTAATATTACAAGGTATACAAGCCCCAATCAACTTGGTCCACATTGCAATTGATTTTGCAGCACTTATAGCTTGATGAACATTGTTCAATTTGACAGTCTTTGTTATTTATGTAAGCACTTCTTTTAAAATACATGATGGCGATTTCAATGTCTTTAGGTTTAATGTACAGTAGATTCATTTCTATTTTGTCGAGTGTCTTTCTGATTAAAACTGTGTCAATACTGAATTCCTCTTTGGCTGATAGTACACCATTTAACCAGAATAAATTGAAAGCATTGACTAAGTGGAAATCATATATAAAAATGGATTTGTATGTCCGTCTGAGATTAATAGATTCCAACACCGTTTAACCGATTGCATTGAAAGTTTGTAGGGATGTAGTGCACACCCCTCGGGAGGTTTTTGGCAACAATAATATTAGATAGCCCTCTCCATTCCCTCATTCAGGCCCTTTGGCCCAAATCTACACTGTTTCACCGATCTGAACCAAATTTTATGTACTTACCTTTTAGAACTCTGCAGGTGACACTGTCTACTTGAAATGTGGACAACTCACTCTATTCCGGCGGCTTCGGTGGCGTAGTCGGTAGCATGCTGAGCTACTATGCCCAAGATAGCGGGTTCACACCCAGCCGAAGCCGTCGGATTTTTTAAGAGCGTTAAAAATCCCTCAGAATGCCTTCCTTCGGAGGGGAAGTAAAGCCGGCGGTCCCATGTCATAGATTTATGGCATGTTAAAGAACCTTCCACTAATTGCACCTGTGTGAAGCTAAATTGGATAGGTTAATGTAAACAACGCTCTTAGGTTTCTAAGTTCGTTGCCAAGAGCCGACTGCGGTGGCGTCTAGTAGCTGAGTTGTGAACTTGGCCTAGTAGTCGTTGACGGTGGCGCTTGGCGGCAAAAGTAGGAACTATTTGAAAAATTCTAAGTTGCAGTACTTAAATTAAACAAACAGATAACACACACTAATACAGTCATCACAATTAACACCGGTTATCAGCCAGATTCTACACACACCCAAAGTACACGGGGCTACATGACCGCGTTGTCACAGCCCCTAAACTTAAGAACCAACCATCTCTCTATTCCCTAGATTTAGGCCATTTGGGACAAGGACGAAATACCGAACAGCGCTATGTGGCGAAAAATGAGACACTTGCTCCCTCGAGAGCTCAGGACAGCCTAAGTTATTCGAAGTGCTTTGATTATTTTCCTATAATGCTATGCGGAAAAAGACTATTGCTCTCTACTTTCCTAACAGCCAATGACACATAGGCAGCGTCTTTTATTTCACTTACTCATCTTTCTAACCATTTTTTCAATTTGTTAGTAAATTACATATTCATTATTATTATCATTCACGCCAGATGGACTGGCTGTAAAGGCGCAACTCACGAGTTCTTGAGTCTGCGACAGTCCATTGCAGTTCTGGTACTTGTAACTGTACGTCTCATTCTATATGAGCCGCAGTGGGTGGTGCCAGAATTATAGTGAGTGGGTTTGTCCTTGGCAAGTTGAAATCCACCTTAAACAAAGTCTCGCCTGTGGCACTCTTCCCTGCCCAACTTATTAAGTCCAACGGCGATGGGATAAGGGCAACGGAAGCAGGTTTGGTAAACTGGAAGCTTCTAGTCTGGACCTACATGTTGGCGACGGATGTGTGATGGTCGTCTCCTCGAGACAATGTGGCAACTCGGGCATTCGGTCCTGCATCTGTGTCTGGGCAGGCCTATTCAGGATCACCGCTGCCCACCCCAAACGGGGACGTCCCTAGAAAAGATGGGCTTAACATCGGATGCCACTCTTCAATCCTGTCTGGGACACCGCACCCAGAGGGTCACCCAATCTTGTGGTCGAAATAAGAACTCAAATAAAATGATTATAGGAGCTTGGAACGTCAGAACGTTATTGGACCGAACAGATAACAGGCCGGAGAGAAGAACAGCTCTTATCACCCACGAGCTGAGCAGATTCAATATCGATGTTGCTGCCCTGAGTGAAACTAGACTTGCGGGGGAAGGTAATATCAAGGAGACCACAAGAGGATACACCATCTTTTGGAAGGGAAAGAAGGAAGAGGATAGTCACATACATGGAGTTGGTTTTGCAGTGAAAACTAAATTGGTGAATGAACATAGACTCTCTCCCACTGCAATAAATGAAAGGCTCATGACCCTCTGTATTCCCCTTTCAAGAGGCAGATTTATCACACTTATCTCTCATATGCCTCCACTCTTATGGACGATGAGGACTCCAAGAACTGCTTCTATCAACACCTAAGCACAGTCCACACCAAGGTGCCCCGCAACGACAAGCTTCTGCTGCTTGGTGATTTTAATGCAAGAGTGGGCAAAGACAGAAATCTGTGGGAGAAGGCCATGGGAAATCATGGTATAGGGAATTGCAACAGCAATGGCCTATTACTTCTCGGACTTTGTGCTGAGAAAGAGCTCTACATCACCAACACTCATTTCCGACCACCCGACCGCTACAAGACCACATGGATGCACCCACATGGTACATGATTGATTATATCATCACCCAACAACGTGACAAGAATGACGTCCTAATCACAAAGGTTGCAAGAAATGTTGATGACTGTTGGACAGACCACCCACTCCTGATCAGTCGACTCAGGTTTTCTATCCAAAATCGACCACGCACCCACTCCATGAATCCACCCACAAAGAAGCCCAACACCTCAAGGCTGTACGATGAAACTGTCGCGGATGGATTCCGAAGAACTATTCAAGAACTGCTGACCCTCTATCCATTCAACAGGGAGGTTGATGGTGAATGGACCACGCTTCAGAAAATCATCACAGAATCAGCAGAAGACACTATTGGTTTGGGAAAAAGGGGAGACATGACTGGTTTGAGAAAAATCATGAAGAAATACTGAAACTAATCAATGATAAAAGGGAAGCCTACCGTTCCCTTACACGAGACACATCTTCCACAGAGAAACTAAACCATCTCCACGAACTAAAACAGAAGTGTCAAGCTGAAATCCGGAAGATAAAAGACAAATGGTGGCACGAAAAGGCTGAGGAGCTCCAGAGATATTCAGACAGCAGAGATCTACGCAACTTTTACGCAGGTCTAAAAGAGTTATATGGACCCTTTCACTCCTCTTCAGGAACACAGAAAGGTGCTGATGATATCACCATTCTCACCAGCACTCAAGAAGTTTTGGATAGATGGAAGGAACACTTCAGCACTCTTTTAAATCGTAGCTCCACTGCAGCTGAAGACTTTCTGCGCCTTGTCCCTCAACATCCGCCTCAACCTTGGATGGCGATGCCCCCACACTTCCAAGAGTTTGTCAAAGCCTTGAGCAGTCTGAAACCAAGGAAGGCCCCAGGACCAAAAAAACATCCCTCTGGAACTCATTCAAAGCGGAGGCCTACCCCTGAAAACCAGACTTTTTCACCTTATCCTTCTGATCTGGGAAACACCAAAAGTACCTGCTGATTGGAAAAACGCCACCATTGTTATCATCTTCAAGAAAGGCGACCGAAGTATCTGTGGAAACTCTCTATAGTGGAAAAAATCTTTGCTAGAATCCTCTTGAATCGACTACACACCATCTAAGAAAGAATACTCCCTGAATCCCACTGTGGATTCCATTCTTCCCGGGGAACCATTGACATGGTCTTCTGTGTAAGACAGCTGCAGGAGAAATGCAGGGAGCAAATGAAACCTCCGTTCTTAGTCTTTTACGATCTAGAGAAAGCCATTGATACTGTTCCCAGAAATGCCATGTGGATAGTTTTAAGGCGCTTTGGATGTCCTGAACATTTTGTTGGACTGAGTCAAGCTCTCTACGATGGTATGGTTGGACAGGTACTTTATCAGAATGACATCTCCTCTGAATTCTCCATTACCAATGGGCTCAAGCAAGGCTGTGTTCTTGCACCTACACTTTTTGCCCTGTACCTGGCGGCCATGCTATATGAGACATCGTCTGCGAACATCCCTGGCGTGGAGATTAGATATCGGTATGATGGAGGGCTATTCAACCGAACCAGGCTTCGCTCCAAAAGATTAACCTCTACCATCTTGGTTACATAATTGCAATACGTCAATGACAATACTTCACCAGCCCTCTCAGCTGAAGAGTTGCAACGATCTGTTAATTGCTTCGAGAGAGCATACACACGCTTTGGCCTGACCATAAACATCCAGAAGACTAAAGTGCTGGTTCAACCTGTCCCTGGAACCTCCACCCCTGACTTTGATATCACCATAGCTGGCACTACCTTGGAACGAGTTGATCACTTCTTATACCTTGGGAGCATTCTGTCGACCCAATGTACTGTCGAAAGAGATGTGGATAACAGAATTCACGCTGCGCATGTTGCTATTGGACGCCTCTTACATCGTGTATCCAGAACAAAGACCTAAGGATGGGAACAAAGCTGATGGTATACCAAGCTGTTGTCATCTCGACGCTGCTCTACGGATGTGAGACCTGGACTCTATACCTCTGGGACATAAAAAAATTGGAACGCTTCCACCAGCAAAAAATCCGCTCCATAATGCACATCAAGAGGGATGACTACATACCTAATGTCACGGTACTCGAGAGAACAAAAATGAAGAGTATTGAGTCCATTATTATCGGCCATCGGCTTAAATGGTCTGGCCATGTCCAGCGTATGAGTGATGACAGACTCCCTCGGCAGATCTTGTACAGTGAACTCAGCACGGGCAAGAGACCAACAGGTGCACCTTTGAAACGTTTTAAAGATCAGCTCAAAGAAACCTTCAAAAATGTATCTATCAATCCAGATACATGGTGTACCCTTGCGGAGGACCATTCGCGTTGGCGCAGAACCACCTTCGACGCTGTTCTACCTTTTTAACAAAATCGTCAAAGACGGGAAATGTAAGCTCGTCAGAGAAGAAAACTCCGCCAAACACTTCCACGTCCACCCCCTACCATCAGATGTGACGTATGCAACCGCATGTTCTATGCGAGGATCGGTCTGCTGAGTCATCAGCGGCATCTCCATCATGCGGACACGAGAGCTTAGGAGTGCAGGGAAGAATCGAACACTCGGATACGAGTATCGGCTGATGATGATTATTATCATTAGGGGAAAATGACTTGGACGTTGCGTCCCTTTTACTAATCACCACCGCAAAAAGTCTTCCTCAACTGTTATTTTTAAAATATTATTTTCTATTAGTTTGTGTCAGTTCAGTAGTATTATTCATTATCATCCATAAAATAAATAAATAAATCCAGGTACTACTACTAGTCTTATATATCTTGCAAGTCAATACGGAAATTCTACCAAATTACCAGAATGGTCTTTTTAAAAGCTCATTATTAACTTGCAATATCTAAAATAAAATTTAATGATTCTGTCAGGTTATAAATTACTTTATAGAAGCTTATGTTGACAATGCATTTAGTTCTTGTATTGACAAAGACAGCTACATAGGTTGCTTGTCTCTACCATAAAAACACTGATGATGTTCATAATTATTGAAATATAATGTTACAACGCCTCTATTCCCGGATTAAGAAGCAAGCAGTCAGGATTACATGAAAACAGGAAGAATCGAAAGGCGACTTATTCATTGCCTCACAAGCACAAACAAGTGGAACGCTTGTGCATTACGCAAAACTACAACAAAGACTCAGCTGATTTCATGATGACAACATTAGACATTAAAATTGGAATAATGTCAACAAGAGGACAGACAGTCAAGAGTCAGACGGATAGCCAGTGGACGAGAGAGGCAGAGGGGATGAACCAACCCGAGCAGCTGACTGAGAACCATCGAACCCAGGCCTTCCGGAGGGACGGTCAACATCGACAAACTACCTTCAGATAAGTACAGTGTCTCAATTCCACAGATAATTCTTCCCACACCCCAATATATCCCCATTAGTTTCACTACCTCAATCATCATGTACATTTATAAACACCCCCTTCTGTGACATCAGCTCATGACAAGCATGCACTCAGTAGTGTGACCTCGCTGCCTCAGCTATCACGGCAAGCTTAATGCTGACAGAGTTGGTCGGCCATTCTGTTCCACAACACACTCAGTCCTGCCTTCAGACCGGGAAGCTCTCCTGACTCCAGTTTATTTAATTCCATCCCCCCGACCTAGTGGGACTACAATAACCCACAACAATTTAAAGGATTTGATTCAACATTTATTCCAGTACATTCGTGGCTGCTGTCGCTCAGCCACTTGTTTATAGTTTCAAAAATGCTTGTTACATTTCCTGCGATGATAAATAATTATTTTGATACAAATTTTCACAATCTCGTGGCTTTGCTTTGCTTATTCCAACCACCTTCATTCATAACATATTTTTTGCAAAATCATTGTTTGTAATAGAGGAGTTCAAGCGTTAATGCCAAGTGGTGACATGGATGCAAGATGATTCTGGAGCGCAGCAAGCACTAAAGGTGACGAGTCGCCCTCCAGTGCAGCCTGTTCCAGTAGGACGTTGCTATTGCCAGACTGCCACAGGAATGAGTATACCCTGCAACATAAATTTGTCAACTTGAAGTAAATTTGCCTGTAGTGGTTAGAATATTTTGCTCCCACCCCGGAGAGGCATATTTGTTACCCAGCTCTGCCAAAAAATTAATTCTGGTTTGAGGTAATGGAACAATATTGTTGACATGCAAGTCATGTAAGTGGTATTTTCAAAGACTAGCACTAGACCAGTGAACTACCTAGGTACAGTATATGAGTTTAATTTTTAATTTAATTTTTCTTTGGAACACTGATGCAGTAGTTTGGTCGGTAGTTATTGTGGTGGTTCACACAATGCAATGCCAAGAGCCTTCTCAACTGCACAAACTTAATCATTTGATCCAGTTAGCATTTTGAAAGGAATTTCCTTGTTTCATTTGCTGTATTTTTTTAGATCAATCTTAGTAGGCTAGATGATGTGTGGTAGAGTATTGTTATAATGTAGTGAGATTATTACACAGTATTTGAACTCAAACTGAGGTCATATGATAATGGTGTTTCAACATTGTGATGGTTGTGCTTTAATGTTGCACATATTCCATGAAACAACTGGCTGTATTATTTTTCAATTTAAGGCCATGGCTGCCTCATTCCCAATCCTGACCTGAATTACAAATACGCACACTAGAGCTCGAGTCAGCCAGGAAGGCGGTGCGCAGAACACAACACTACCATTACGTCATGCCTCACTTCCATCCCACCAATCACAGTCAGTCTGTCTTGAGAATCTGAGCTAATGTGAAGTGAGAAAAGCGAAGTGATTATATCGTAATATTTAAAGATTCAGTGGAAGCGATTGTGTACATTTCGAGTGCTATGGAAGCAGAGGGAAGTAAACGACAGGTTGTGCATAGGCAAGCCCGAGAAATAGCTTATAAAGTGCACGAATACTTTAAAAGTCTAAAGCAGCGTGAAAGGGACGGGCTCCATGAGGTAGGCGACGGTGTTCCCACACCGCAGGAACTCACGGCAGCAGCATGCGGTGTGGGAACTCGGACAATACAGAGAATTGTAAGCGAGGCAAAATCTTCCCTTACAGCTAAAGGGACCTTGTCTTTCCGCTCGCCAGGAAAGAATCCTCGCCGCCAGAAACCAATAACGGACCTAGACAATTTTGACCGGAACTTGTTGCGGCGTATTATTTTTGATATGTACGCTAATGGGCAATTTCCAACGGCAATAAAACTTGTCAAGAAAATGAGAGATGTGGTGGGTTTCAAAGGTAGTAAGTCATCACTTCTGCGAATTTTAAGGAATATGGGCTTTAAGTACAAAAAATGCCATGATGGGCGAAAACTGTTAATGGAACGCAGTGATATTGTTGCAGCTAGAGACGTGTTTCTCAGGACCATGCATGACATACGACAGGAGGGTAAATCTACTATATTTTACTTAGACGAAACTTTCATAAATCAAAATCACACAAGAAAGGCATGCATGCTGGGTGATGAATGACGGGACTGGTGGACTTAAGAGTTCCGGTGGGGAAAGGGGCTAGACTTATTCTCTGTCATGCAGGTTCGGCGTCCACTGGTTTCATTCCGCAGTGCAAATTACTGTTTCGCTCCAAGTCAAAAAACAGTTCCACAGATTATCACTCGGACATGAATTTCACGCTTTTTAAAAGGTGGTTTACGGAACAGTTACTCCCTAACATCCCTCCAAATTACGTAATTGTGATGGACAATGCAAGCATCCATTCTGTTCAGTTAGATAAAGTACCGAACAGTAGCACACGTAAAGCAGATATAGTAACTTGGCTGACGAAGAACAACATCACGTATACAAATTTGCAAACCCGAGATCAACTTTTACGGTTAGTTAAGGGCGCAGGTAAAAGCACACGTGGCAGAGAAAAACAATACATTCAAGATAGCTGATGTGGAAAAGCTCAGGCACGCAGCCGTCGACAGCATTTCAACAGAGGCGTGGAGCGACTGTGTCAGACACGCAGAAAAGTTGCAGGAAGAAGATTTTGAAAGGGAACTTCCCAGAGACACTATCATGGAGCCGTTCATAATCAATCTCCAAGATTCAGGTTCTGAGTCCGAGGAATCCGACACGGAAAGTGACTGAAGAACTTATGATCAAACAGTAAGTTTTAAGACATGTTCTGTCATGTATGTTAATGTACTTTGTGTGAAATCTGGAGTTGGCCTGCATTGGTCCTACACTGTTTCCCTGTGTCGTTACATCATCTGTCTTAAAATTTTATTCCACTAAAATACTACATTCGTATTGTGGGAGGCCTTTTGATTATTCATTCATTATCAATAATTGATTAATAGTAATAATAGTATTCATAAATGTTATGTTTAATAATTAAAATAAAATAACTATGGGGATTCATGTTTTGAAGAATGTATTACAACATTAAGAATGGCTAACAATTAATCTATCATTCTCCATTCGCTACTATGCCGCCTCGGAACTGGTGGACCTGTTGCAACAGTGGACATGTATCTCTGTCTCTCTCTGCGCAACCCCCAGATAGCCGGCCGCCTTCCCAGCTGACGCGAGCTCTAATACAGCCATCAGACAAACATTACACACACACCCAAGTTCTCAGGGCTAATGACCACAATGCACAAGTCCCCTGAAGGATACAACGAAAACAATGTATTATTTTCAGGGCCGGATAAGTTACTTTTTAAAAGTACAATAAACCCTCAATTTAGCAAACTAATTGGACAGAGGTTCATCCGTTTAATCGAAAGTCCGTTAAATCGCAATTTTTTTAAAGAATAACATTGAAAATAAAATGACACTTAAAATTGTACTGTTTAATGTAAATTAAGTGTACATACCACATTAATTGCAAAAATAGGGGCAGATAACCTCGTAGTTATGCCCTTAAAACAACAATAACTAACTATTTGCAAAAATTGTATTATAATGATGTCCATGATAACACCATTTTTCATTATGAAACAGTTTCTCCCACCAATCACAGCTCAAGAAACAGTTGTTTGACCAATTAGATAAGGATAGCACTGCACCTGCGCTGAGTTCCAAGGCCTACTAATTTAAATTTCACTGCGTTGCCTAGTGTCATAGTAAGGTAATCAAGGAGGCCATGGACAAAAACAAGGCATTCTCTGCGTCCCATGCGCTCTGTTCAGTACATAAAACTAGCGAAATCTCGACAGATATTTATGAATATTTATGTTCGAACATAAAATAGTTATAATAATTATCGTCGAACATAGTCGTATGCAACTCGCCTATAATGGTAATTAAGGCACTCATATGGAAATTATAAAACTCGCATACGGTCGTTTTATAAACATACTTGTGTCTTAATTATTGCCATTATAGGCTCGTTGCATAATGTACTATTATAACTGTGCCGTTTCTTTTGGCACACTGTACCCTGTATTCTTCTGAAGTACGCATTTCGTCTCGAGCGATGACAGTGAGTTGAAGTTATGTTGAAACTCACTAGGTGGCAGCTCCTTTCTGCGTGAAATAATGTATTTGTACGAATGCTCACTAGAGGGTAGCATAGTTCTGAGAGAGACAGAAGATATTTGTCGTCGTCCTGTAATTAGCGCGCTGCGTTCCTCAACTGTCCTTGTGTAGAGTGTCTACGAATCGTGTTTGCCAACTGAAAAGAAACGTTTGTTGCGGACTTTAGTTTGTATTGCACTGAGATGTAGCAAATGTTAGTACGCATTTGGTTTCTTTTGCATTCTACTTCCTTATGTCTGCACTTACGTTAGATTATCTAGTAACGTCAACATGTAGTCTGGGATTCACTTAATAGTATTTAAATTATTTATGTATGGCATCAGTGCGATTGGGAGACACGAGATGTTCTGATTGGTTGCAGATTAAACATGGTTTCCCCGATGTTGAACTTGCCGAGTATATCCTACTTATTTATTTATTTATTTCTTCTATTTGTCGTTTCTGTAAGTTGTCGTTTGTTTGTTTGTTTGTTGTCGTACGGGTAAGTTTGTATTTTCTGTTTGTTTATTTGGGGAAATTATGATATATCTGGTACTAGTTACGAGTATCTCGGGTCTGCTGTGCTCCTTGTTATTCTTTGATGTTTTTCATTTCTGTTTTGTCTGATGTGATGGGCAGAGATGATTATTGTCCAACTATGGTAGGAGATCAGATGTTTTTAACTTAGAGAGATTTTGGGAACCATTAAGACGTGATAGACGTATTTCTGGAGTGGTCCGTATTTAATGATAGTCGACGATTGATATTTAATTATGAAGCCTATATGATGATGTCGAAGTCGTGGGACGTTGTTTGGGAATTTAAAATAAGTCGACTTCTTAATATTTCCTATAAATATGCGCGGACCGAAACTCTTATGTATGCTACGAGATACTTGTCTTCAATCTGTAAATGGAATGCTGATCTCCTTAAATAAGGATATATGATTGTACGACGTTTTTAAGAATATTAGTTGGACGTTTGAAGTAGTTCTGCCGAATTGCATGAAGACGTACGTTATGAAGATTTTAACTATTGCATGTTGGATTTGTCGAGCAATGGAGCATGAATCAGGCTTTGATTTATTTAAAGGATGTATGTTGGGATTTTGACGATGCAGAATGGTACTTCAGTAATGCATGTAAGTTTGAGTTTCACACCTTAAGTTTTAAATGTGCATGTTAATTAGGTTATGTGCATGTGTTTTTAATTATTGTAAATATGTTTGTCAGAATAGATGATGTTGCAATTGGTATAAGTGTATCATTTCTGAGTACTAGTTCTCGATGACATTTCCAAAGATATTCCTCGGGTATGGATTGAAAATAGTTCAGTGGCTCCACACACACACATTATTATTATTTTCCTTTAAGTATGTAGTAGTAGGAGGTGTCAAATTGTAACGAAAGCGTGGTTTCGTGTTTAAACCACAATTAATTGATTTTGGAAGTGAAGCTGTATTTGGGAATGGTACCAAACTTAACCTATAAAGAGGTGACTGTGCACTTATATATATGTTCTAATGAAATTGTACTTGTTTGTTTCATGTTCCTGTTTTATTTGAATGGAGGAGAGATCTTTGAAGGCTATCTCTTATTTAAACAAAGATGAAGTTTCCTATGAGGTCATTATACGTGGAAAAGTACCATTTTTTCACCGAGATTTGGATTTGAATGTATTGAAAGACTTGAGAGCTGCCCCTATAATTTTACCTACTGAGGACAATCCTTATTGGATGCTAGGTAAGTTCACCATTGTACCTACTGTCTCCGATTTATTAAATATATGTTCTTCGAGTGATGTTGGTAGTACTTGTGCGTCCAAGTTGAACAGAATCAGGTACCGTTCGTTACATTGGATCAATCGTTTGGGAGATTTGGTAAAGGTCTGGTCAAATAGTGATGCTGAATTTTCTGAGAGATTATTTAACCTGCGTTGTAAGTTGGCCGAACAATACTATAAGCTATTCCCTCGTGTGAACAATGATAATCCTGTGGAGGCTGTCGTGTGTTGTGATAGTGTTAGTGCTGAATCTTGTAATTTGTGTGAATTGGGTGTAGAGGATAGCCTTATTAATGATTTAGAATCTGTATCGTTGAAGAGTGTTGGATCGATTATGAATAGTTCGCAAGTTGTGCATGATTCTGATGTAGTTGGCCGAGCAGTGTCGTCAGTAATGTCACTAGAGGGTATTTCGATCTCAGATAATTTAGGTATTAATGACCAAGCAGGTAATGCTAATGAAAGATGTACCGTGATACCCTGCGTCCAATGCTAATGTAAGTGTGGGTATCGTCTCGAATAACTTAGTGCCAGTTACTTCACAATGTTCTAGGTCTGTACAGACAGATAGGTGTTTATTTCAACAATTTAATGAGGTTGGCAGCCATGATGTGAGTGTTAGATTGAATAATGATGCCTCGTCTAATGTTGTTTGGCCTACTAATATCATGTCAGACTGTAATATCAAGTTTTCTACCGTACAGAATCCTCTAAATTTGATACTTAAGGATTTTAATCGGTGTAACGGTTCAGATAATGATCTTTTGGTCAAGTTTTTAAGGAAATTGATAGAAATAAGGGATTGTGCTACTGTGTTCGGTCTATCTGAATTGCAAATTTGTAGGATTGTGTTTCCGTGTACTGAGGGCATGTTGCGGGAGAGACTGTTAGTTTGTTTGAATGAGCATAATTCTCTGGAATGGTTTCATAAAGACATATTGAATTTCTTTTTCACTCCTTATGCTCTGTCAGACATGCATCGTATGTATGTATATCGACCGCAGCGTATGAATGAGACGTTGAATGAATATTTTCTTGACATCAAACTGTATGTTAAAGTCTTTGCTTTGCATCTGTCTGAGGAACAAATTGTAGCTTCGTTGGTGGAAGGAATTAATCCCATTTACCGTTCATTATTAACTATGCAAGCCAAACCTAAGAGTTACATTGAATTTAATGATTTGATTCTGACAGCAGAAAAGGTTAAGAAAGCCGATTCAGTCCGAATTTATGATTCTGCTCCAACTGGTAGTACTACCCAATATCCTCTAGGTTATGTTTCTTTTCCTAACGTTTTACAGCGAGCAGCAGATCAGTTGAGGAACCAGCATCAAGGTCCTATGAATGATGGAAATGTTTTATTAGAAAATGTATTACAGGGTAGGCCTGCTTTGGTTCCTGATTATGTGCCAGCTGATGTTTGTCAGGGGCGTGAGATCCAGCGATACACAGGGGGTATCACTAAGAAAGGTAAGCGGTGTGACTTGTGTGGATCGTATGATCATATACGTCGTTGGTGTGATGCTCGCACTGATGTTAACTCATTTCAAGAGGTCACTGTGAACTTGGTTGATGGTAATGTTTCTAAAGTGAATAAGGGTAAAAGAAAATATAAAGGTTCACGTGATAATAATTATTGCAGAGGTCTTGCTAAGTGTAAAAAGATTTGTAACAGGGTCTCGTATGTAACTAATGGGTTTTCTCCGTTTGTTGACATCGATATTAATAACGAGCCTGTTCCAGCGCTATCGATTCAGGGAGTGTTAGTTCGTTTTTGAGTTGAGAATGGTTTACTAGAATGATATCCGTGTGTAAATTTGGTAAACTAATTATGCAAAAGAATAATGTGAGGTCAGCGAATTCTTCTTGTTTAAAGATCAAAGGGTATGTTATGGTGAAAATCCGTATTTTAGAGTTTACATGGAAGTATAAACTGTGGGTGGTTGAAGACCTTTCGTGCCATGTTATTCTTGGAGCTGACTTCCTGGTACACTCTGGGTTGTTAATTGATCTTAGGTCTAAAACATGTTGGTTTAAGTTCAGGCCTCATTTGAAAATTCGGTTTAGTGAGACTACTGAAGGTGTAGGTACTAATTCTGCCCAAAAGGTCACTGAACGCAATAATGTTGATAATTTAGAACTTGAGCATCTAGCTAAGGATCAGGCGGATAGTATTCGTAAATTATGTCCAGAATATCCTGATGTTTTGACTAATAAGTTGGGAATGTCGAACATTTTAGAATATGAAATTGAGTTGACTGATGATATTCTGGTTAGGTCTTCACCTTATCGACTGGCTCCGCCCAAAATGAAGGTTTTGAAGGGAATCATTGATGAGATGATTGAGGAAGGGGTGATTAGAAAGTCTACGTCATCTTATTCATCTCCGATTTTCCTCGTTCCTAAATCTAACGGAGAATTTAGGCCTGTAGTAGACTACCGTGCCCTAAATAAAAAGGTTGTTTTGCAGCAAATACCTCTTCCGGATTTGCAGTCGTGCTTTGGTTGGTTCCGGGGAGCCAATTTCTTTAGCATCCTCGATCTAAATAAGGCGTACATGCAGATTCCTCTAGCGGAAAAATCTAAACATGTCACTGCATTTACTACTGACTGGAATCTTTATGAATTTGAGCGCCTACCGTTCGGTTTGTCGACAGGTGCTGCTGTCCTCAGTCGACTGTTAGACAATATTTTTGATGGTATCAAATTCCAGTCAGTATATCATTAT
This sequence comes from Meconema thalassinum, assembly GCA_946902985.2. Classification (NCBI taxonomy): domain Eukaryota; kingdom Metazoa; phylum Arthropoda; class Insecta; order Orthoptera; family Tettigoniidae; genus Meconema; species Meconema thalassinum. The sequence continues at coordinate 173,169,296 of OX336396.1, forward strand.
TTAGATGATGTGGTCATATTTAGCAAAACATTTGAGGAGCAAATCGAACATATTAGGGAAGTTTTGGATCAGCTTAAGAAAGCTGGTTTAACCGTTAAACAGTCCAAGATTTCGTTCGCCAGGTCTCAGATTTCATTTTTGGGGCACATAGTTTCTTCATCTGGAGTTTCAGTTGACCACTCCAGAACTCAGTCGATTCGTGATTTTCCATCGCCTAAAAATGTTAAGGAAGTTGCTCGCTACATTGGCATGCTCAACTACTTTAGAAAGTTTATTCCTAATTTTGCACAGAGAGCTGCACCCTTAAATAATTTGAGGAAGAAAGGTGTTGAGTTTGTTTGGGGTCCTTCTCAGGAATCGGCGTTCGAAGATTTAAAGATGGCATTGATCAATGCACCCATTCTTGCGATTCCGGATTTTGGTAAACCGTTCATCCTACAAACTGATGCTTGGAATAGGGCTATCGGAGCAGTGTTATTACAACAACATGGAGAGAATAGGTTGCCTGTTGCGTACGTCTCGAGGACTGTCTGATGCTGAAATGAAATACTCCGTATATGAACTCGAAGGCTTGGCGGTTATGTTCGGCATTGAAAAGTTCAAACTGTATCTAGAACATGTCGAGTTTCAATTAGAAACTGATAACCAGGCGCTGAGTTGGGTTCTGGGAAAACCCAGGAAAACTGGACGCATAGCGCGCTGGGCAACAAGAATTCTAGCTTTTAAGTTTTCAGTTAGACATATCAAAGGGAGCGACAATGTAATAGCTGACTGCTTGAGCAGAATGTATGGAGATTCGTCGGACGAGGAGAATAAGGTAGTAAGTTCCAAAAGCTGTAATACGGGTAATCTTTCATGTAATGCCATTTTATCGAACTGTCCGTTGTTATTTAGAGATGTTTCGGTGCATCAGAAGGAAGATTCTGTACTAGGTGATATCATTAGGAAGATTGAGAGTGGTGAAGTGGTCAAACCGTATTTGTTGAAAGGGAATATTTTGTATTGTAATGCTCGCCATGATAGTTTGTCTAAAATTGTTTTGCCTTCGGTGCTGATTTCTGAAATTTTTCAATACTTCCACGAGTTGCCAATAGGTGCACATTTAGGAGTCTTCAAGACTAGGAGGAAAATAAGAGAGAACTTTATTTGGAAGGGTATGGACGGGGATGTGAGAAAGTTGGTAAATAATTGCCAAGTCTGTAAGATGGCTAAACCTTCTTCGAACACTCGAATTGGTATGTTAGCTTCTGAGATAGTTAAGAGACCTATGGAAAGGCTTTTCCTGGATTTTATTGGGCCGTTTCCGAAGTCGAGAGCTGGGAATCGTTTCGCACTTGTGTGTACTGATGGATTTTCAAGGTTCAATTGGATTGTGCCTACCAGATCTGCGACCACTGAAACTGTTATAAAATGTTTGGAAGGGATTTTTGCATCATTTGGACCCTGTCAGTTTATTGTGACAGATAATGCAAAGTGTTTCAAGTCTAACGTATTCAGAAATTTCCTGTTTGAATTGGCCGTTTCTCACCAAACTTCATCTCCATACTAACCGAAGGGTTCCTACGCTGAAAGAGTTAACCGAAATCTGAGAGCTGCACTTATTGCTTTTCATCATAAAGACCACAGTTTGTGGGATACGTGCATTCCTTGGTTGACGTATTCTTTCAACAAGGCTGTACACGAATCTCATAAGACAACCCCCTTTGCCTTAATGTTTTCATTTGTACCTAATTCTCCGATATCTAATTTGTGTACATTAAATCAGTTGCTCCCGGAGCAATATTCATTCAGTGATATTAAAGCTATTTGGAGCAAGGCCAAAAGCAACATGAAGGTTGCGCATGAGAAGCTGGAGGTGAAGTACAATAAAGGACGTAGAACCTATAGTATGAAAGTTGGTGATAGTGTGTTCATAAAGAATTTCTCTCTCAAAGAAGTGGGATCTAAGGAATCAGGTAAGTTAAGAGAAAGATTCCATGGTCCGTTTAAGATCGTTAGCTTTCTCACTCCAGTCACTTGTCTCGTGAGCGATCCTATTAAAAAGAAGATTTTCAGAGTACACTTGTCCCATGTTAAAAGGGGAGGTGATGACTCTAAATAGTTCTTAGTGTAATCTTCAAAATTGTGTATGATAATTTACTGTACTTTGGTGTGCATATTGTGTGTATGCTGTTGGTACGTTTTTTGTCTGCACGCGTGATGCACCAAATGTCGTGAGGTGCATAATCTTCAAAATTGTGTATGATTTTACTGTACTTTAGTGTGCATATTGTGTGCATGCTGTGAGTGTGTTTTGTCTGCACGAGTGATACTCAATCTTCTTGGTTGTGTAGTGACACTGGGGGTTTGTGTTTGTTTTTTGGTGTAATTGTGTATTTTAGAGTGTTTGTGAGTATTTAGCTTTGTTTTGTTATTGGGTGGGAGTTAGTTTTCTTGTTTTGAAATAAGGTTAGGTTTTATTGTTATTAATTTGTAATATTATTTAAAACGAGTAGCCGAGTATATAATTGGGGTTTTCGTTAGAATGTCTTTCTTCGACTTACGATCCTATTATATCAAGGTATGGGACTTGTGTTCTAGGTGACAGAAGTTGATTATGTAATTTGTGGTAAGTATTTACAAACAAGTTCCTTGTTTCTCCCTGTGGTGGATGATGACTGGAAAGTAAGTACTTATATTTGTGTTTGGGATGGAAATCATGCTCGTGTTGAATTGCCAAACGAGTATGACATGGATTTCAGGTAGTATTAAGTTATTTTTTTTTGGTGATGGAGATCATGCTCGTATTGAATTGCCAAACGAGTATGACATGGATTTCAGGTGGTGTTGTTGTCGTCGTCGTTGTCGAAGTGTTTATTTTAAGGGTATATATGTGTTTGTGTATGTCGATGTTTTAACGAGCTCTAATTATGTTCTGGCAATTTTGTGAATTTTGTGGGTGGTGCGTGTGACTATTTTTATGTGGGATTTTGTGGTTATGAATGGAGGTTATGAAAGTTTGTGTTTTTTGGAGTGGTTGGCACTTTAAATCTGGTATTGTTTGACTTTGTTTCGGTATGTTCTTTGTTTTATTTCTTGGGTGTTATTTTTAGGAGTTGAGTTTGTTTCTGGGATGATATTTTTCTTGTATTTCTTGGGATTTTCTGGTTTTCTCGTTAGTCTTCTTAGTAATGTGGAACAGAGGTACAGTGTTGAACAAATGCCTGCATTCACTGAGAGTTTATTTTATTTTTTCTTCATTGAGTTAATAAGATAGTTTTCTGTTCAGTTAGTTATTTTCTAATTTAAATATGAAGCATGGGATTGATTTTGTAAATTTATGATCTTTCTGTCGAATAATCGAGATTAAATTGTAATGCTGTAACATTATGGTTTAAATAATTATATTTTTGCTTTGTAAAGGTGTGAAACTTGAACGTGGGGTAATATTTAATGATATACGTAGCTGATGCCATAGTTAGTGAATTTTTGGTCATGTTTCTTGTTATTTTACTTGTTAGATATTAAGTGAATCCAAAACAAAATGCTTTCGGAGTTGTGATTGTTCACAGCTCGATTTTCTATGCGGTGTTGTCTACATTGAGGTTACTGGCTGGGAGTGAAGATTTCTTGGAATGGAATTTGAAACGATCTACTTGACCCTTGTTGGATTGGAACTCTGCTGCGCACATCAAGATGACGTTGAAAAATAATTGTGGAAAACTCTGTATTGTTATCTGATTGTATTGTATACTGAAGTATGTGTTGATCTTGTATAAGCATGTGTATCTTTCCCTGTTATGACATGGACTCCTATTGTTTGGAAAAGGTGGAGTGACAAGCATGAGTACTATGGTTTTTGGAATCGAAGATGAACTTTAAGAAGTGGGTCTGTTCTGGAAAAACCTAATTGATGCATGCTTAAGAAAAACTTTACTACTGAAGTATTTGTATGGTGTGCATGAACTTTCTTTCCACATGTCACGTCGTCTTGGTCTTCAACCATCGACGAATTTCAGGAGGGGGTGATTTGTGCCGTTTCTTTTGGCACACTGTACCCTGTATTCTTCTGAAGTACGCATTTCGTCTCGAGCGATGACAGTGAGTTGAAGTTATGTTGATTCTCACTAGGTGGCAGCTCCTTTCTGCGTGAAATAATGTATTTGTACGAATGCTCACTAGAGGGTAGCATAGTTCTGAGAGAGACAGAAGATATTTGTCGTCGTCCTGTAATTAGCGCGCTGCGTTCCTCAACTGTCCTTGTGTAGAGTGTCTACGAATCGTGTTTGCCAACTGAAAAGAAACATTTGTTGCGGACTTTAGTTTGTATTGCACTGAGATGTAGCAAATGTTAGTACGCATTTGGTTTCTTTTGCATTCTACTTCCTTATGTCTGCACTTACGTTAGATTATCTAGTAACGTCAACATGTAGTCTGGGATTCACTTAATAGTATTTAAATTATTTATGTATGGCATCAGTGCGATTGGGAGACACGAGATGTTCTGATTGGTTGCAGATTAAACATGGTTTCCCCGATGTTGAACTTGCCGAGTATATCCTACTTATTTATTTATTTATTTCTTCTATTTGTCGTTTCTGTAAGTTGTCGTTTGTTTGTTTGTTGTCGTACGGGTAAGTTTGTATTTTCTGTTTGTTTATTTGGGGAAATTATGATATATCTGGTACTAGTTACGAGCATCTCGGGTCTGCTGTGCTCCTTGTTATTCTTTGATGTTTTTCATTTCTGTTTTGTCTGATGTGATGGGCAGAGATGATTATTGTCCAACTATGGTTGGAGATCAGATGTTTTTAACTTAGAGAGATTTTGGGAACCATTAAGACGTGATAGACGTATTTCTGGAGTGGTCCGTATTTAATGATAGTCGACGATTGATATTTAATTATGAAGCCTATATGATGATGTCGAAGTCGTGGGACGTTGTTTGGGAATTTAAAATAAGTCGACTTCTTAATATTTCCTATAAATATGCGCGGACCGAAACTCTTATGTATGCTACGAGATACTTGTCTTCAATCTGTAAATGGAATGCTGATCTCCTTAAATAAGGATATATGATTGTACGACGTTTTTAAGAATATTAGTTGGACGTTTGAAGTAGTTCTGCCGAATTGCATGAAGACGTACGTTATGAAGATTTTAACTATTGCATGTTGGATTTGTCGAGCAATGGAGCATGAATCAGGCTTTGATTTATTTAAAGGATGTATGTTGGGATTTTGACGATGCAGAATGGTACTTCAGTAATGCATGTAAGTTTGAGTTTCACACCTTAAGTTTTAAATGTGCATGTTAATTAGGTTATGTGCATGTGTTTTTAATTATTGTAAATATGTTTGTCAGAATAGATGATGTTGCAATTGGTATAAGTGTATCATTTCTGAGTACTAGTTCTCGATGACATTTCCAAAGATATTCCTCGGGTATGGATTGAAAATAGTTCAGTGGCTCCACACACACACATTATTATTATTTTCCTTTAAGTATGTAGTAGTAGGAGGTGTCAATAACTACAAATTAGAAGGATGAAAAATTACATTAAGCTTCAGTTGCTGTCCCCTTGAATGCTGTTTCTTAATAAATAAAGATCAAAACTGCCTAAAATGTTCATGATAAGCCAGATGTGTATGATATGACGTTTTCAACGTGGACTCTCACTTCTGACAATTTAGGAGTAGGTGAAACCAATTCTTCTTCCTCACCATCGTCCTTCATGACACTTTCTGCTATTTCCTCCTAGCACGCAGGATGTCCCTTGCGTACGTTTCCGTCTGTCGGGCCTGTTTCAACGTGGACAAACTGCGGTTAGCAGCTCTTTGTATGGCAGCTTATTGAATTATTACAAGAAAAATATTTAATCCGCCTATTCAATACACTTTGTTAAAAAATCAATTACAGGTACATTGCGGGCTTATTGAATATCGTCATTCCGAGGCCACCTCGCAGAAGTGATGTGTCCATACAAGTTTCACTTCCCTGGACTGGCGCTGAGCTCTGTCTAGCATGCCGACCACTCGCATAGCGTGAGCCATAGCCTGCAAGCAAAGAGACAGACTCCTTTCTTCTGACAAGGTCACGCAAGGTTATAAGCACGCGGCAGTATGCACAACCGACAAGCACACAAATACGAATGTGTTTAAGGGACGATGCGGGTCACTCGTGTTGCATGGTCATGGCCCCCAGGCACAGAGACGAGACTACTTTCTTCTGACAAGGTCACACCAGGTTATTGACGACAGAAAAGTTGGATGGCGCAGCCACGCGGTAGAATGTTGAAGCTGTAACATAGTGACTGGTGAGCATGGTGAAGCATTGACGTCGTGATGGAAACAGAAAGGAATTTGTCAAATTCGAGGAGGTACTGCTCTGTATACGGTTGCAAATCGTATAAAGCTTGTACGAAATCTCTTCACTAATTTCCTGTACAAAAAGTTCACAGAGAAAGATGGGCTTCGGCGCTGTCAATTGGAAAACGTGTTACACGTTACATGACAGTGTGCAGTCTGCATTTTTGTGAAGACGACATCTTTCCACAGCATAAGCACCGGTACTGTTGATTATTGATAGTTATTGTCCTAATTTGTATTCACAAGGATTTAGCTACATCAAAAATACTGATAAACTTTTAGCCTAATACTTCTGTGCCGTAGGCCTACATAGAATGTAATCCGCTTTTCGTAAATTTATTTTAGGGGTTCTTCCGATTGACAATAGCCGAATGGTTAGAAAACTTAAGAAAAATGCTGTTCCTAGCCTTAATTTGCCAGAGAATTTATATTCTTTCCCTTGAACAGCAAATATGTAGGTCAATATTTGCAATATTGAAGTATGATTTGGCTTAAATTGTGTTTTTGGCTAAGATCTCCTTACTGTTGAATTTAGTTGATTAATGTGTAAAATCTTAGTTTTAAGTACCGGTTTGGTGACCCATCATCCCAGGCAGGCCGGTAACACCTATACTACTCAGGCAGATAGGTCACTTAGCCGTAATTTGGAAGTTATAGTGATGTTAAGTATACATATGCGGTAATGTAGCAGGAGACCTGATCGGGCTAGGCTATTCTAACTTTAATTAGTTCCCATTTCAGAGTTTTACAGTTTTGAGTGCGAATAGTTGGTTTGAAAGTTGTACAACAGTAAGGAGAGTATGTTTTGTATAGGTTTTAATTGGTATTATGGTTTATGTCGAGCTGAGGAGTGAATTTGGTTTGGCTTTTAGTGTAGTTTTTGATCTGTTCCGTTTGCTTATGACAAGTTCAAATGGGGACTCCAGCTTTGTTAAATATCTGTATTTTAAATATTTAATTAAATATATTGATAAAGAGGATGCCTCCATTTTAACTTGCCTGTGGCAAGAGATTAATAAATTTATATTCTTGCCTTTGAACAGCAAGTATGTAGGTCAATATTAGCAATATTGATGTATGATTTGAGCATCCCAAGTAACGCTTCTTTGAACCCAAAACATTCATGCAAATTCAGGGTTGCTGGATTCAATTTATTATCAGGGAGTCTTCCTTTGTGTTATGTGAGATATATATATATTGCGAAATTAATAAAAACATCGATACCACTAGGCTCCAAGTACAGGCTTCATATATGTAACAGCAGACAGTAAATTAACTATCTACACGTGGGTAATATTTTTAACTGGTAGTAATTAAGCACTGCATTTAAATTGATTTTAAAAATATTTCTACCAATGAAAGAAAAGATGTAGTATTTTGCCATCATAAATTAGAAGCCATAACAAACGCACACCCAATCACTGTCTTGCTTACTTCTCGTCACTATCTCATCGCCATATTGGAATCAGCTGACCGTAAGCTCCTCCCCCATTTCGGACGTCAATAAGCTCGTGGCAGCACGTGCAACCAACCAGCGCACAAATAAGAATGCGCTATGCGATGAATGTCATGCGTACACGGGTGCACGAAACTTTAAAAATAAGAAACAAATACTTAGTGGTCTAATTCTGCCTGTTAAATCCGAAGTCCATTGAATCGAGGTCCACTGAATTAAGAGTTCACTGTAACGGTGTTATAGCTTCCACTACTTTTAATATTTGCTTTTTTTTTTTTTTTTTTTTTTAATTTTACAATCTGTCAACAATTTGTGTTTGCCAAGAGATACAGAACAGCTCACAAGTTAAATTAATTATTAGGTTTCTTAAAAGACTACTAGAGTTTGCTTGACATGAACAGAATTGAGGATTCCAGTGATATGGAGAAAACAGAATGAATTGGCAGTGGCTAACAGACCACGCAGATGGCCCTGATTTGATTCCTGGCTTTGTCATGAATTTTAATCCTAATATGATGTTGGTCAGTGGTGGGTTTGTATCCTATTGTCGCCATCATACAAATGGTTTTTCGTGGTTTCCCAATGTAAATTCAGATCGTGGCTGCATCCTTTCCAATCTTAGCTCCTAGTTACACACATTGTCACTACAATAATATAGATTTAAGGTAGATTCTACACACATTCAAGTACCCGGGTAGATGATCATGAACTTGCAAGCCCTAAATGAAGCATCAATAAATTACTCGGGCCGGCTTTGTTTAAAGATTATTCACCACTGTTCTGTCTATTAAATGTGTGTTCACTCTTGACCCATTTCATGTATCTGGGATCATCCCCAAATTGCTCCATCTTGAAAAAACAAATGAGCATTTCCGTTACTGTTAAAGTAGCAACATTACAGTTACTTAATTTAATTTAACAAATTGTCACTGATATAATGTGAGCACGCTGTCATGTGTTGACATCTCTATCTATAAATTTGCAAAAGGTTCTGACCACACAACATTGTATTGTTTTGTTACATAGAGGTGGGAGATTATAACATTGGTATGAGAGATAGAATGGGGAGTAATTCGCCTTCTGAGGGCTACTGAGGAGAGAGGTGAGTTTGAATCCTGCTCTGCCATCCTAGAAGTGGTTTCCTGCTGTTTCTGTTCAATTCCATTCCACTAAACAGCACCTACTTATTTAAATACATGGCAAAGAAAAATTCTGTTCAGCTCAATTTAATCCTATTAGCTGGAAACATGCCTTACAATTATAATCAATTATTTATTACCTTAAGTCAATATATTGTGCATCAAAACCGTACTGGTTTCGGCCACATTGTGACCTTCCTCAGCGTAATATAGGATAACTAAATGGGCAATAACATACACTTAATAAAATTTTGCCATACCAGAGGACACTAAAAATATTTTCGTTCCAAAAGCTCACAAAGTAAAATTTCCAAAACCAGATCTGTTACAAATTGTTTTAAGAAAAACGTGAAAAAGTCTTGATAAAACAGTGTTGAATTGAAGAGATGTGGATGTGAAAATAGAAATGCTGAATAAGTTAGGTTATAAATGATGTTTGAAATGTATTTGCCAGGTAGAGAAATATTGTAGCTAGAGAACGTTGGAAATAGGTGTGACGAAGTTGTTATGAATTGGTAAGAAATGTCGTACAATATTAGGTTCCAGAACCTTTTTAAGAAGCATATACCGTCATATACGGTATCATTGAAAAAAAAAAAAAAAAAAAAAAAAAAAAAAAAAAAAAAAAAACCTCTTGATAAGATTTTGTTTGAATAGGGTTTAAAAATTTTCCTTTTAAACATTTTTTTTTCCCCATGGCACAGCCGTGCATGCAAATCGGTGATTCAAATCCCGGCACTGATAGCGGCTCATCCCGAGTCCTCCTGAGTTTTTCTCACTCCCTCCAGCAAATGCCAGGATGGTACTTCATTTCAAGTCCCAGGGCACCTATCCCTGGCCCTAATAATTACAGCTAAACAGGTTATCCAACAAACCCAACACACACACAAAAACCGGGCTAACAACTAAGATGTCCCAAACCCCTTAAAGGATTTAACAACAAATTTGTTTTCCACTAATTAATTAATATTTCCTAAAATTTCAGCTCAACTTCTGCAGAGGGCAAGTCCACTTTAGTGTAGTATCTGTTAATTTTCTTGTAATAAGTGTTTGTGATAACAAGGTTATGAGCCTCTGCACAATCAAGTATGCAACAGCCACATCGTTTCGCAAACCTAATCCGTGTCCGCCACGGCATCGCACATACCCGTCTCGTTGCAACCCAACATGCCCATTTAAATCTCCTCCCAGGAAGATGGACTCACCTGATGGAATTGCTCGAGGAAGACCGTCAAGACTGTTCCAAAATTTATCTTTTTCATCTTCTGTACATCCTGTATTAGTGTGTGTATTTGTAGTTCAGATGAGGACTGGGAAGGAGGCGGCCATGGCCTTAAGTTAGGAACCATCCCGGCATTCGCCTGGAGTAGAAGTGGGAAACCACGGAATACCACCTCCAAGATGGCTGAGGTGGGAATCAAACCCACCTCTTGTCACTTTTATCTCACGAGGCCGAGTATACCCCGTTCCAACCCTCAGACCAGAAATTAAGTTCTTGGCAGAGCCGGGAATCGAATCTGGTCCTCCGCGGTGACAGTCAAGAGTGCTAGCCACTACGCAAAGAGGCAGACTATTCCATGACTATTCCATAACTATTCCATTTCTTGATGAGACAATATATGATTGCAGTTATGACTGAGGAGACTATCGTCACTCAAACACAGAATGAGCACGCTTTCTTGATAACTGCACAGTTTTTCTATCATGTTTACTTCTTGAGGCCACAGCCAATTACCAAAAGGAATGAGTAAAATACCCTTGTAGTAGTGTACATAATGCTGTGAAGGCTCTTGTGCCAAAATACGAGTAATTACCAGGAGTGAATTCTTCGCTTGACTGGCTGTACAACAATGTATAATTTCTACTTTTAAGCTCACAATTCCATCCAAGTTTCCAAATATAAACTGAAAACTAAAACAGTAACAACAGTTGCCGGTATAAAAATGCTCCACCTTTGTATTTTAGATATGTACTTTCAAATCCCACAATATATGCAGGTGCCTATTTAAAAATTAGCTAAGAGCTACTAAAAAAAAAAAAAGCTCTCCTCATTAATAGGCAAAACCCATGCAGTACATACTATTTAACGGTAATTTTAACACGAAATCTATAAAAATGTTGACGAACCTGTACAAAGAATAATGGTCTGTTTCTGCCAATTTCAGAAGTCTTTTCAACATATTCATATCCTTGATAGTCTGGAAAAAGAAATACAATACATGATGTATTATAAGAAAGAGTATGCTGTTCAAGAAACACACATTTATAACTCAACTGTAAATTTACACTTTTCAGTCAGTCAACATGCTCTTTGCCCAATATGATTGGGCAGGGTTACACTATATACAGTATATGAGGTGCCTAGAATCAAAACCCGCCAAATCCATGTTTTATGAAAATTGAGATAAGCATCGTTTCCTATAGCTTTTGCTGGGCTGAATTCATTAATGCAATTGTTTTGTCACAAAACCCGCTACATCCTACTGTAAAACAAAGGCAAAGTTGAGGCTTAGATGCAATATCCGCCAAGTCCACAGACAGTTTCGCCATTTTTGGTTACAAAACCCGCCACAACCACATCAGCCAATAAGAGCACCCAGTTCCGCCATCTTACCTTCCATGATGCTTTGCGGAGTGTTTACTCTTTACCTACCCACATTAGTCAGATAACGTACCTCTGCCTGACGTGATTGGAATGGTTGATGTTATATGTTTCGAGAATAATAATTTGTTTTGTACAGAATTTTAAGTGCAGTGATAAAATAGTGCTTCATAATCCTGTTTTCAAAATGGAAGATGCCATGGGGAATAACTTAACTCTCTGTCCTGGAAATCAAGCAAGAAAGAAGACTCCCAACAAGAAGGAATGGAAACGTGAGAAAGAGCGGGCTCAGCTGTGATATGTTTAACTCTTAGTACAGGGCGCCAGGAAGTATTCTCGACAGTGACTGCGGGCTTCTGCCAGAGCTAGCATCAGCAGTTTTGGTTGGTAGCACGGTGTCATTGACGGGGTAAATCCCACACGTGTGGACTGCAAGCTGTCGAAATTATCAGTGTGTATTGCAATAAGCCAACGAGCGTGTGTGTCATCAGCACTTACAGCATCAGTTATGAATGGCTGTGGTGAGCACAAAGTTTACTGTTTGTTTTGATACAAGCGACAGGCGTGCTGACAACGTAACTACTGATGCTGGCTATTGCGGTGGACCGTGGTCACTTGGAGAACATTTCCTGGCACCCTGTAGTATCATGAAAGTCGTAACAGTTATAATGTGTGTTTTCATCTGGTAGCTGCAAAGGGATTTTAGGTTTTTATTTGCCTAGCCGAAAACCTCACAAAGTCGTTTCTGTTTCAGGTATTCAGCAACTGATCTACCCGGCAAGCCATGTTGCAACCATAAAAAGGAAAATGCATATAAATGTAATTCCCTTTCTCTTCTGGACATAGCCAAGTTTCATTCAGTGTTTTACTCTTCTAAGGATAAACTCCAACAAGACAATTTTATACTTAAGCATATGAAGTCACTACCAACAAAAAGACAAAGGCCATTGGATAGTAGTCGTTCTGATAAGAGCCTTAGCTTTTTGTATTACCTCAGAAATCGTGATGGTACACTAGTAAGAATATGTCGAGATGCATTTTTAACAATCCTTGGGCTCAAAAAAGACAGAGGGTTAGGTGTTATGGAAAGACACCATCAAAGTGGTGGTGCAGCAGCTACGGAAACACGAGGAGGAAACAGGAAATTAGAAACATTTGCAGGTAAACGTTACAAAGTCATTGCGTTCGCCCAGAATTTGAAAGTAATGGAATCACACTATAACAGACACAGGGCAACCTATAGAAAATACCTTCCACCTGAGTTAAATATTTCAAAGCTGTGCAAAATATACAATGAATCTGTTAAACCTGACTTCATTGTGAAAGAGCCATACTTCCGTGAGGTTCTGAATAAAAATTTCAATTTCGGCTTTGGCTACTTGCTCTACTTGTATATTCCTACAAGAACAGATCAAAAGGGAGAAACATGCTGATAAAATAAGTGAGTTAAAAATTCAATTGAAAGTGCATGAAATGAAGGCTGATGCATTTTACTCAATTTTAAAATCTGATGATGATGAGGCTTTGTACGTAACATTTGACTGTCAAAAGAATCTTCTTCTTCCGAAAGTACCTGACCAGTTAGCTTATTTCAGCAGGCAGTATTCCTTCTATAACTTTACAATAATTACAGGAAATTCAACATGCAAATTAACGAAGGAAAATGTTCATTGCTATACATGGTGTGAAAATGATTTCGCTAAAAACTCAAATGTGATTTCTTCTTGTGTGTATGATAATTTGATGAACGCGCGTTTTCACGGCAAAACAAAGGTTAAATGTTTTTCAGACGGGTGTGGCGGGCAGAACAAAATCACTATTGTAATTGCTATGCTCGGAAAATGGCTGATTTCTGATGCTCCTGAGCAAGTAAAAAGTGTAGAATTTACATTTCCGGTTGTTGGGCATTCCTACCTTCCACCCGATAGAGTATTTGGTCTAATAGAGAAAGAGTTGAGAAAGAAAGACACTATTCTTCAGCCAGCAGAGTACGAAGAAATTCTCGGGAAACATGGAACTGTTCACCACGTTGGAATCTCATTTCCAGTTAAAGACTGGAAGTCTGAATCAGAAAGAGTTCAAAAAAAACCTGCCAACGGGCACATTAAGTTCAGTCCATCTAAAAGGATAATTTTGACAAAGAATAAAAAGAACAATAATATTTTGGTCCAGGGTGAAATTTTCTACAGAACTGACATTTGCAAACCTAAACGTGTCACGAAACCTGAGTTTGATATGACTCACGTACAGCCAGAAGACATAACCAGAGGGGTTGTCCTTCAGGCACAAAAGGTCAAAGATGTTTCGCGACTGCTTTCGAAGCATTTTGGAGAAAGATGGAGGGAAAATGAAGAGCTGCAGTTTTATTGTAATCTAGAAAGCCGTGACGAACACGAAGGAGATCAGCCCATAATTGATGAAGATTGTGAAACTATTGCTGAGGATGAGGTAGACACAGACATTGTGAAGTTAGAACATCCACTAACGGCATTTAATAGTTGAATGACGAAAGTTTTGTCTCTCAAGAACTAGAATTGAACATGAATTTAATTTGATGTGTTTCTTTATAATTATTATTATTTAGTACTGTTCAGTATTATTAGTATTATTCTTTTTCTGTTTATTGTTACTATCCAACAATCTTTGTGCTAATAAAACACAAAAATGATACTCATGATTTTCGACAGTACCGTATTTGCTCCCGTATCTCTCGCCCCCGCGTATATCTCGCACCCCATTATTTTATTTGAAATTTCAGGGGGAAAAAAGTACTCGCATATATCTCGCATTCAATACTGACGCCATCATATAAATGACCGCAATAACCTTGAGGTAGAAACACGTTCGATTTAGCGCGCCACAACAGTCGTCATTGTCCAGGAACTTTCCCGAAGCGATACTAACAGGAAGAGCGAGCAACAACTAGTTGATCCGAACTTCGATACGAGCCGATTAGGGATCGAGGCGCCGTATGCTTTACGGCGCAGGTATTAGCACGCTGTACATCGTTAGTCTTCGGCCGCAGTTGGCTAAATTCGCCGCCTTGACACGTTCGAATTAGCGATTAGCGTGCCACAACAGTTGCGCAAGTAGGCCTACTGTTACATCGCAGAGAAACGCAGTTCAGTCTTCTCGAATCTCAATGATTCCGTCTTTATGCATTGCGTCGCAACAGAGCTCGGCCGCGTGCAAGCATACGGCGCAGCGTGAGTGTTAGCACGCTGTATATCGTTTGCCGCGGTTGGCTGCCTTGTGACACATTCGAATTAGCGATTAGCGCGCCACAACAGTTGTGCAAGTAGGCCTACTGTTACATCGCAGAGAAACGCAGTTCAGTCTTCTCGAATCTCAATGATTTCGTCTTTACGCATTGCGTCGCATCAGAGCTCGGCCGCGTGCAAGCATACGGCGCAGCATGAGTGACGGCCATGACAATGAATAGGGCGAGTACCGTATGCCAGTTGCCTTGTTTCAATAATGCAAATTTTGTGTTTTTTCGGGAATACGGTCATTCCCCGCGTATATCTCGCACCGAAAATTTCCACACATATTTTCGGTCAAGAAAGTGCGAGATATATACGAGCAAATACGGTATTTTATAACCTACTGTAACTTTACTTAACTTTCTTTCTTTATCGTTTATCCTCCAGGGTTGGCTTTTCCCACGGACTAAGCGAGGGAGCCCACCTCTACCACCACTGGCAGTGTCCTGGAGCTTGAGACTCTGACTCGGCGATACAACTGGGGAGTGTGACTAGCACGTCGCCCAGGCGATCTCACCTGCAAAAGCGAACAGGGGCCTGATGAAGGGCTGGGAAGACTGAGACGGATTGGCAAGGAAGAGGGAAGGAGGCGGCCGTGGCCTTACGTTAGTTACCATCTCGGCATTTTCCCGAAGACAAAGTGGGAAACCACGGAAAGCCACTTCGAGGATGGTTGTGGTGGGAATCGAACCCCTCAACTCATTTGGACCACCCGAGGCTGAGTAGACCCCGTTCCAGACCTCATACCACTTTTTTAAATTTCGTGGCAGAGCCGGGAATCGAACCGCGGACTTCCTGGGTGGCAGCTAATCATGCTCACCATCACACCACGGAGGCGACTTAATTTAAATTCTTAGTAAAGCTTACGCAGTTTCTACAATCTCTTCGCAACTTCAAATTTATTAAGGTACTTTAGTATCAAAACCTGCCAAATCCAAATCTTAGTAACAAACCCCGACAAATCCGAATTATTGTTTTACATTAATCTAAATACAACTTTAACTATAACGGGGATCAAGTTCATACTTCGTCACTGTTCTTTCTTTAAATTAATTCAATTTTTAATGAAAAAAGTATATCTTTCTGAGCATTGGTTCGCTTCTGGCAGTTTTTGTCACTTTACCAAAAAAGTGAAGGAATGGATCTGGCGGGTTTTGATTCTAGGCGCCTCATATAACATATTTCAATATTATGCAAATGTTCTACATGGTATGAATTATTTTCTACCGGCTGCCGAACTGGTTATACTATACACAGTGGTTCACCAGCGCCTTATTATTTAGTTTTATGAAACCCAACTAACATTTCAATTCTCCCAATGGTCGATATTGCTCTGTGCCCTGCCTGTATGACAGCTATGTAATTGAGCAATGGGTCTAGCAAAGAAAAAACTACCATGAACGGTCTCTACCCTCCAAAAACAAAAAGCATAGCAAAAATTTAGAAAGTGTGGCAACTATTACTGGTAATTACTAAAGCATTAAGAAAAAAAAAAAAAAAAAAAAAAAAAAAAAAGAGGGAACTACAGTATCTATTTAAAATCAACAATGTTGCAAGAATGAGAAGTGATGATCCCATCTTTATTGTATATTTTTATTGTCTGTTTTGCCTGCCTATTTTAGCTGTTATAAATATAACTGCCTCAAATCTACCATATTTGCTTGCATATAACTCGTATAACTTCCGCATTTTTACATAACTAAAAATACAGACATCCACAAGAAAACAACCACAAGTGAGAAACAACAATGGAACGTGAAGACAGAATACTGGTACTTGTCGACAATCCAACCAACAGGCAAATACCAAGGAAAGCACTGCCGCCAAAACGAACAACATCGCGGGCAAGACGTGTGATGTCCTATGGGCGGCGATTATCATCCTAATGACGGCGTCTGAAATTAATGCAAGATATAAGCGAGGATTTTTCCCTGCAATTTTGACCCTTTATACGTCCCTGGGATCTTCCCACCATGTATTTATAGAACGGTGAGGGAGAGAATCTCCTCAACCCTTTCATTTCAAGCAGTTCCACATGCATCCACAAACTAGCTGCACAAAAATATTGAAAACCCATTAATTTGATGTATACTGACTTCAGAAACCAAAGGTGGGAAGCATATATCCCAGTGGTCTCCACAGTGCACGTGCTCGCCAGTTCGGTTGTGATGAGTGAATGCAATGCATTGTTTTACGGAAGAAGGTCTCTTTATTGAAGACTAGCAGTAGTACCCGGCTTCGCCCGGTGGAATGATGATAATGTTTTAAGGTCTCCTTAGAAATATAATGGACTTAAAATCTAAGTCATTCGCCCCCAAAGACAATGAGGGAGTAATATCTAGGTCATTTGCCCTTTTGATAAGGATGATAATAAAAACTACTGTTGAATTGACACGTCAAACTTACAAACTACCGTAATAGAAATACATATTTCAAAATTCACAGGCGAGGAAGACTTATTGTGTGTGGTGATTAATGGTGTAATGGGCGTAACATCTACTGTAGGTCATTTGCTCTTATGATAAGAATGATAAGGGAAACTACTACCGGTATTGAATTGACACTTCAACGTATAATGTACACAATGTACTGTAATAAAAATAACTATATGGCGGCTTCGGTGGCGTATTTGGTAGCATGCTGAGCTTCAATGCCCAAGATAGCGGGTTCAAACCCGGCCGAAGCCGTCGGATATTTTAAGAGCGTTAAAAATCCGTCAGTGCGCCTTTCTTCGGAGGGGAAGTAAAGCCGGCGGTCCCATGTCAGATTTATGGCATGTTAAAGAACCTTCCACTAATTACACCTGTGTGAAGCTAAATTGGATAGGTAAACAACGCTCATAGATGTCTACGTCCGTTGCCAGTGCCGACTGCAGTGGCGTCTAGTAGCTAAGTTCCGAACTTGGCCTAGTAGTCGTTGACGGTGGGGCTTGGCGGCAAAATTACGAACTATTTGAAGAATTCTAAGTTGCAGTTTGTACTTAAATTAAAAAACAGATAACACACACTAATACAGTCATCACAATTAACACCGGTTATCAGACAGATTCTACACACACCCAAAGTACACGGGGCTACATGACCGCGTTGTCGCAGCCCCTAAACTTAAGAACCAACCAAAAATAAATATTTTAAAAATCACAGTCGAGAAAGACTTTATGCGGCGGTGATTATTGGTATGATGCGCGTAACATCTAGGTCATTTGCACTTATGATGATAATAATAAGGTAATGAAAAAATGACTACTAAACGAACATGGTGTTATTTTAAAACTGATATAGGTAATTCAGGTGTCTAGCTTCGATGTCTTCCAAAGTCTCAACCTTATTTTCTGGCTCAGGCCTGTACTGGATGCGTCTAGTGAAAGAGCGTACTGCTCGGCAAAGACAAAGAATATAGGTCCAAGCTGCACGAACCTGAGATGATCGCAGATGATGACGAAATATGATGACACACGTTCGGGGTTCCCCGTCCTATACAGATTGACCGGGAATCACTCAATGTTTCGCAACGGCCCTGTGCTGGCATCAGCATAGACAGCAGGAGATAACACGGCGGGCTCTGGAAAGTACTCTCAAGTCATCTCGCGATGAATCAGCAAGCTACTCTCACAACTGACCCCCCCCAGGGTCTCACAACTTGTGGGACGAGGGTTGGCGACCACGGAACCCCAGCTGAGTCTGGCATCGCTTCTACTTCCTGGTGCCGGGCTCATTTCAGTTCTCTTACCTGTCGGCCTCCCTTGGTCAACTCTTATTCTCTTCCGACCCAGACTGTATTAGGGTATCCGAGGGCTAGGGAGTCTTTCAATTTCCCGCCTTAATTGGCTTTGTCTCATCTTTCCTGATACCCTCATTCTTCGAGGGGTCTGCCTTCTTTTCCTTTTCATAATATCTCCTGTCTTCTGCTCAAGGCCCTCAAAGAGGCAGGGTGTGTGTAGACCCACCACTTCTGGTACACCCTCAAGGGCTCATGACTGGTGAGTTAAGAAGCTGGCAACCCCGAGGAATTCCTGAGCTACATGCAGGGAATGGAGTGGCCTGTCCAAATTTTAAAGTGTTACTCATCGGGTTCCAAAGGGTAAGTATACACATTTTGTTTTCGATCGGTGAACGATGTAGATTTGTGCCAAAGGGCCTAAATGCGTGGAATGGAGTGGTCTGTCCGAAATTATGAGTGGACAGTGTTACTCGTCGAGTTCCAAAGGGTAATTATGTAAAATCTGGTTGAGATCGGTGAAACGGTGTAGTTTTCTGCCAAAGGGCCAAAAAGCAGGGAATAGTGTGGTCTGTCTGAAATTTAAAGTGAACAGTGTTACTTGTCGGGTTCTACGGGTAAGTATATAAAATTGGGGTCAGATCGGTGAAACGGTGTAGATTTGTGCCAAACAGCCTAAATGCAAGGGATGGAGTGGCCTGGCCGCAATTTCAAGCAGACAGTGTTAGTCGCAGTGTTCCAAAGGGTAAATATACAAATTTTGGTTGAGATCGGTGAAACGGTGTAGATTTGGGACAAAGGGCCTAAATGCAGGGAATGGAGTGGTCTGTCCGCAATTTCAACCAGACAGTGTTACTCGCTGGGTACCAAAGGGTAAGTTTCCGAATATTGGTTCTGATCGGTGAAACGGTGTAGATTTGTGCCAAAGTGCCTTAATGCAGGGAATGGGGTGGTCTGTCCGAAATTTTAAGTGGACAGTGTTACTCGCAGGGTTCCAAAGGGTAAGTATACAAAGTTTGGTTCAGATCGGTGAAACGGTGTAAGTTTGTGCCAAAGGGCCTAAATGCAGGGGATGGAGTAGCCTCTCCGCAATTTCAAGCAGACAGTGTTAGTCGCAGTGTTCCAAAGGGTAAATATACAAATTTTGGTTGAGATCGGTGGAACTGTGTAGATTTGGGCCAAAGGGCCTAAATGCAGGGAATGGAGCAGTCTGTCCGCAATTTCAAGCAGACAGTGTTACTCGCAGGGTTCCAAAGGGTAAGTATACACATTTTGGTTCAGATTGGTGAAACGGTGTAGATTTGTGCAAAAAGGGCCTAAATGCAGGGAATGGCGTGGTCTGTCCGAAATTTCAAGCAGACAGTGTTAGTCGCAGTGTTCCATAGGGAAAATATACTAATTTTGGTTGAGATCGGTGAAACTGTGTAGATTTGGGACAAAGGGCCTAAATGCAGGGAATGGAGTGGTCTGTCCACAATTTCAAGCAGACAGTGTTACTCGCAGGGCACCAAAGGGTAATAATACGAATTTTGGTTCTGATCGGTGAAACGGTGTAGATTTGGACCAAAGGGCCTAAATGCAGGGAATGGGGTGGTCTGTCCGAAATTTTAAGTGGTAGGTGTTACTCGCAGGGTTCCAAAGGGTAAATATACAAATTTTGGTTGAGATCGGTGAAACGGTGTGGATTTGGACCAAAGGGCTTAAATGCAGGGAATGGGGTGGTCTGTCCGAAATTTCATGTGGACAGTGTTACTCGCAGGGTTCAAAAGGTTAAATATACAACATTTGGTTCAGATCGGTGAAACGGTGTAGATTTGTGCAAAAGGGCCTAAATGCAGGGCATGGGGTGGTCTATCCGAAATTTAATGTTGACAGGGTTACCCGCAGGGTTCCATAGGGTAAGTATACAAATTTTGGTTCAGATCGGTGAAACGGTGTAGATTTGTATACATAACAGACAGACAGACAGACAGACAGACAAACTTTGTGCTTTATATATATAGATAAGAGATTTGTAAACGTTGGTATATAATTGAAATATGATGTTAATAATGGTTTTGGTCACTTGAGTAAATATATTTCAGCTAGAAAGGAAATAATTATCCTGTTGAGGGTGTTTGCCATAGAATAGAAGATTATTAAAATTCATTTTCTGTGTTTTTAGTAAATACTATTTTGAAATTATTGAATTATATTCGAATATACTAACTTTTAACATTCCAAAATCACTTTTATATTTTTTGTACAGTTTTCAGCAAAGATGTTATAGGTCACTGACCTTGTGTTGCGTGGGAGTTACGGTGTTTAAATTATAGAGCGTGATGGGTGTTTTGTATATACTATACCCTGTTAAATAAATCTCATTATTTAGTGATAAACAAAGTATCATCATAATTTGGAGGTGAGAAATGATTACCCCATTCCTCATTTAAGAAAACATACTGTTGGGTATGGGCAGTGGGATAATAATTCCCCCCCCCCCCAAATTTCATAAAATAGAATCCACACCTGTAAAATTGTTGCATATTCCTACTAATCTATCACCCCCAATTACAAATGTGCAAAAAAAAAAAATATATATATATATATATATTTTATAACCCCAGTCTTTTGCCCTATAAAAGGTTAAATTTTAAAAATGGGGTGTAAGATATACACAGTGCGAGTTATATCTTATATGGGAGCAAATACAGTATTTGGCCTTTGGGAAAGAAAGCAAGGCTTGCCAGTGCGCCTACCTCAAGTTGATTGACAGCTAGAATCCTTGTGGAATGCAGATGCTTATTGTGACACAATGGTATGCTACAGTGTCTCCCATAAGTCCAACCCCTCGTCCACGTCGTGGGAGACGGCACAAAGTAGGGGATTGCCTGTAGGGGCGAAGTACAGTGGGGACTTCGTGTGCCCCGGGACCGTTACGGTAGCTGTGAAGGTCCTACAGGAACCCTGAAAAGTGACGGCTAACGGGGCTCTGGTGAAGCTACGATAGGCCCAGCAAGCCAGTAGTGGATGAAACCAAATGCTTTCAAGAATGGAACGAGCCTCGGACATGATGGATATAATAGACGACGACACGGCTGTACACACGGACTAAAATTTGGAACTTTAAACATAAGAATGCTGACGGGGAAGGTGGAGGAGATATTGGATATGATGGAAAGAAGGAAGTTGGATTTATTGGAATTGGCAGAAACAAAGTGGAAAGGGGAAGGAAGGAGAGAACTGAGAAAAGGCTATACACTGTACTGGAGTGGGAATGAAGAGGAAAGAGGAATGGAGTGGGAGTAGTAGTACGAGATGGTTTAAAAGAAGAAGTGAAGAGAATAAGTGATAGGATGATGAAAGTGAAAGTAGCACTGAGGGGAGAGACCGTAGAAATAGTGCAAGTGTATGCTCCACAAGTAGGCTGCGCCTCTGAAAAGAAGGAGGAGTTTGAAGAGGAATTGCAGAAGCAGCTGGTAGGAAGAAATATGATTGTTATGGGGGATCTGAATGCCCATGTAGGAAGAGAAAGACAAGGTTATGAGAGTGTTCTAGGACCAGAGGGTTGGGGCGGAAGAAATGAGGAAGGAAAGAGACTGTTGGACTTCTGCCAAAGGAACAGCCTGCTAGTTGGGAACTCCTGGTTTAAGAAAAGAGAGAGCCACACAACCACATGGTACAGTGATGACTTGACCAGGAAGTCGGTGGTCGACTATATACTGTATGAGAAAGAACTAAATAAGAACATCACGGACATCAAGGTTATACCATCGGAGAACCTGGATAGCGACCATCGATTGCTGGTAATGAACCTGAGAGGGAGTAAGGAGAAGAATGGGACTGAGAACCAGGAAAGACGTATAAGGATATGGAAACTGAAAGAAGGAGATAGAAGGGTCGAGTACCTCAAAATGGTAAAGGAAGGAATTCCAACAGATGAAGAAAGAGGGGTGGAAGAGGAATGGGCTGGATTTAAGAAGACACTAGTAGGTGCAGCAGAAGCAGTATGTGGGAGGACAAGTAGTAAGAAGAGGTGGAAGGAAACACCATGGTGGAATGAGAAGACAAAAGATATAGTAAGGGAAAAGAATAGAGCCTTTAGGAGGTGGTATCAAAATAGGACGGTAGAGACAAGGGAAGAGTACCAGGAAAGAAAGAAGGAGGCGAAGAGAGTAGTGGCTGAGGAGAGAAGAAAGTGGATGGAAGAGTGGACAAAGATGATGGAGGATAGTGAAGGTACAAAAAAGGTCCTGTATGGGATGGTAAACAATAAGAGGCGGAAAGATCCTACGGATTATGTTAGAATGGTGAACAAAAGGGGACAAGAGATA
Source organism: Meconema thalassinum (assembly GCA_946902985.2). Lineage (NCBI taxonomy): Eukaryota > Metazoa > Arthropoda > Insecta > Orthoptera > Tettigoniidae > Meconema > Meconema thalassinum. Next base: position 173,192,133 of record OX336396.1, read on the forward strand.
GAAAATAGGGAAGAACTGAAGAAAATGTGAAAAGAATATTTTGAAGAACTTCTGAACCCAAATGGAAACGATGGTGAGGAGGAAGAAATCGGGGAAGAGGAAGATGAACTGCAAACAGAAAAGGACTTAACATGGAAAAGAAGTGGAAGATGCAGTGAAAAAGATGAAAGGAGGGAAGGCACCCGGTGTGGATGAGTTGAGTGTGGAGATGGTGAGAGCAGCAGGAGAGGTGGGGATACAATGGTTGTACCGAGTGATGAGGACAGCATGGAAGGAAAGGAAGACCCCAGAGGACTGGAAAAAAGGAATAATTGTCCCGATCTTCAAGAAAGGTAGTAGAACATTGCAGAAACTATCGGGGAATAACACTGATGAGTCATTGTGCAAAGATCTTCGAGAAAGTTTTGGAAAGGAGAATTAGGACAAGGATAGAAGGAAGGATGAGGGAAGAACAACATGGCTTCAGAGCAGGAAGGTCCACAGTGGATTTGATTTTTGCTGTAAGGCAGTTACAAGAACAGCACTATTAGTATGGAACAGATCTACTGATGGCCTTCCTGGACATTGAGAAAGCATATGACAGTGTATGCAGAAACAAAGTATGGAAGTCCCTGGAGGATAGAGGAGTAGAGAAATGGACTATAAAGAGGATAAAGGAGATGTACAAGGGAAGTGTGAGCTGTGTGAAAGTGGGAGGAGAGAGATCAGACTGGTTGGAACAGAGAAACGGCCTGAAACAAGGAAGTGCACTGTCACCGTTACTTTTTATTGTGGTGATGGATGACATAATGACCCGAGTGGCACAAGTAATTGGGGAAGGAAAGATGAAAGCAATGGTGTTAGCAGATGATTTGATGATTTGGGGAAACAAGGAGGAGGAGGTACAGGAACAGTTGGACGTGTGGGAAGGAATAATACAAGGATATGGGATGAAATTTAGCATAAATAAGAGTGAGATGGGGATCACAACAAGGAAGAAGGAAAGAACGACAATGGGAATAACAATTGGTGGGGAACAGCTGAAGAAAGTGGAGAGTTTCAAGTATCTGAGAAGCCTGATACAAGATAATGGAAGAAACGATACAGAAATAAATGAGCGGGCGAGAAAGGCAGAAGCATTCCGGAGGAGTGTGAGAAGCATGTTATGGAGCAAGGATGTCCCTCAAAACAGCAAAAAGATCATATATCGGACGTACTATGTCCCTATCCTGACGTATGCCTCGGAGACCTGGGTTATGAAAGGAAGGGAGAAGAGCAAAATACAGGCCAGTGAGATGAGGTTCTTGAGAAGCAGTATTGGAGCTACAAAGATGGACAGAATAAGAAATGAGAGGACCAGAGAATTAATGAAGGAGGAACCATTACAGGATAGTATAGAGAAATCTAGACTTAGATGGTATGGACATGTAAAACGAATGGAGGAGAAGAGGATACCTAGGAGAGTACACGAGACGAAGTGGGAAGGAAAGAGACCGAGAGGAAGACCGAGAGACAGGTGGCTGAAGGGGGTGGAAGAAAGCGTGAAGAAGAGGGGAGAAGACTGGACAAGGGTGGAAGCTGAGAGATGGTGGGAAGACAGAAGACGTTGGGGAGGCTTGTGTTCCAAACAGACCCGGCCAGTGGCTGGAAACTGTGCAAGATGATGATGATGGTATGCTACAGTCAGTAGCTTAAAACAAACTGTCCCATTGCCAGTGCAGATTCTTACACTTCATACACAAAGTGAGTGATGCCGCCTGTTCATTCTAAACTAAAGTTTAATACAAAAGGAGAAAAAATGTCAGAGCGTGTTCTCAATGTTAATTGTCTTATGAAGAAAGAAGCACAAGAATATAAGAATAGCCTAGATAAGAAATGTTGAAACTTGGAGTTTCTGCGGGCACCGAGTGTACTCTTAATGATTGACAGTGGCATCAAGGAAGCTTATTAGCAGGCGTAAGGCAGTCATGAGGTAAGCAGATAGACTTGATCTTCAGCTTCCTATGGGACGAGCTCAAGTACCTAATTGTTCTGAGCTGTAATACCTGAATATCAGAGCTCTAATCATGTGATTAACTTACATTTATCTGAATTTGTTACCTACAGTATAATACTACACATAATCCTTGTTTTCAATTAATTTGCTACAGGAAACATCTGAAAAAATTACATGCTACAAATGCTAAATTCCAGAGTTTTAAAGGCTATAAATCATAAAAGTTAATTGTGATATGTATATAAGTATAAATATTCTCTTCACTTTTTCCAATACTGACAAAACAAAACAGCAGAAAACCCACCTTGAGCTTAAAAGCTTCCAACACCTTACGCAGACGCCATGGTTCAGCTCTACCACCATGTTCCTGTAACAGGCGACTCCACTCAGCACAGTAAGTGTTACACACCACTCCCTCCAATGCTCCCGATGGTTGTAATACAGCATCTGCTCCAGGCTGAGATCCCAGACATTCTGCTACTGAACACACTGACAGAAACCTCTGCACGTCCTCCACCATTGTGGTATCAACAAGAGACGAGCTTGTCACACCCCGGTTCTGTTGAGCCTAAGAGCAAAAATGATGGAACATATAAACACTACAGAATAGCCAACCAGCATCAGGACTGCACTAGTAGCTGTGCGTTCAGAGATCAGATTTGAATCCTGATGCTGACTTCAGCCAATCGAGGTAGTGCCAGGGATATTCACTCTCAGTTATGCCATCAAGTGGCAGGCATTCTGGGGAACTCAGTGGCTCCACTCATCAGTACATGATGGGTTCATACAAAACATTGTAGACACTTCTGATCTCAACACTCGTGAGACTAACGAGGGAAGTTGGCTGTGGTTAGACTGTCTGAGTAAGAAGTCCTTGTTTGACCCTGGTACACTGTTCTGCTTAGAAGAATAATTAGCCAGAAAATTCTGAAGAACTAAGGAGCTTGATTGAGACAAATATACTTGTGGCCGTTTGGGGAGAGACAGAGCAAGAGGTGCAGAAGAGGTTGGTTTGTTGGAGTGATAAGTTTAAAGTGTTTAAGTTAACTGTTAGCAAGCAGAAAACAGTGGCAATGAAAATGAGCAGAACACCCATCTAATGTAATCTAAGACTTGATGGAGAAAGGATTGAATATGTGGAAAACTTTAGTTATCATCGAAGCATCATCTCGAATCATGGGAGTACTAAATAGAAGACCAAAAAAGAGTAACAAAAGGTTCTACTTTCTTTTACCAAGTGCAGAACATAAGAGCCAAGCAGACAATGTTCAAATCATACCTTCTGCCAATTATGACATACAGCTTAGAGAGCTGTGTCTTATGGAAGAGATACATTAGCAAATTACAAGCTTGTGAAATGAAATTTTTAATATCTGCTATGAAAAAAAAAAAAGAGAGAGAATGGATAGAATCAGAAATTAGGAGAGATATGCAGGAACAATGGAAGAAAGAATGCATCTTACAAGGCTGAAATGGTTTGGCCATGTGCAAAGGATGCCAGAGATACGAATTCCCAGACAATACTCGGAAAGGACAGTACCTGGAAGAAGACCTGTTGGACGTCCCGGAAGAAGGTGGTTAGATCAAATCACTGAAGATTTACAACGAAAAACAACAATATTACAAGATATACAGTACTTAGAGAAGAAGTTTACAATTATAGAATTTAATGGTGGCAACTTTTCTACTCCAATCCTACCCGGCCCGCTGGAAGGCTATCTAGACGATGATGATACTCGTATGTCACATATATCTCATTCTCCCATGTTATTGTTGTGATTTGGGGGTGAAGCTGATTCCTGCCCGTGGTGCCCCTGCATAGGTAGTCGGAATTGAATTTCCGTTACTGAACTGAACGTCAGCATTCCAGAAGTATCTACCAGTCATGACCCAATCGCTCGATACAGAACGGTCTTTATCAAGACCAACACTAACCATTATATCTGTAAATATTGAAGGCTTGTCTACATCTAAAGAAGGAATGCTACATCAGCTCTGCATGTGATATATTATGCCTTCAAGAAACCCAGAGATGAGCAACTGCGGCGACCTAAAATAGCGGGGATGAGACTCGTGGCCGAAATTCCCCATAGACAGTATGGCAGTGCTGTTTTTGCCAAACCAGATTTACAAATTTTGTCTGCTGCAGTCACCACCGAAAACCAAATCGAGATAATAACCATGGAACTCAGCAATTGCACCATCTCAGGTGTCTACAAACCACCCAATGTGAATTTCTCCTTCCGAACTCCAAACAATTACAACAATCAAAGGCAAACTTTGTAGTTGGAGACTTCAACAGCCATAGCAGTGCATGGGGATATACAGAAGACGATAATAATGGAGAGGCAGTGTTAGAATGGGCTGATGATTTCCAATTACAACTTGTTCATGATCCCAAACTACTTCCATCCTTTAACAGCAGTAGATGGCGACGAGGCTTCAACCCAGACCTCATATTTGCTAGCGAACACGTGGAACAACAATGCGTGAAATCAATGTGTAATCCTATTCCAAATACCCAACACCGACCCATAATGTGTCAACTCTTCTCAGCAATTCGGCCAATAAAGGTTCCATTTCGAAGGAGGTATAATTTCAAAAAAGCAGACTGGCAGAAGTTCAGCTCAACTCTTGATACAATAATATCAGATATCCAGCCAACACCAGAGGTGTATGATCAGTTTGTTGAAGCAGTGAAGGAAGCTTCCCACGTTTCCATACCAAGAGGCTGCAGAGTTAATTATATACAAGGTCTAACTTCAGACACGGCTGCTCAAATGAACACATATATTTCACTGTTTCAGGAAGATCCACTAAGTGAAGACACTGTGTCAGCTGGAAGGAAACTGCTTTCCTTAATTGCAGAGGCAAAGAAAGATGCTTGGATCAAACTCATGGAGGAAACAGATATGTCAAGGGACAGCAGAAAGGCTTGGAAGCTTCTAAAACGACTTAGCAACGATCCAACCAAGGTACCAGTCCATGCAAATGTTACGGCAAACCAAATTGAAAATCAGCTTGTCACCAATGGGAAAACCAATCGCCCAATAAGGAAAATGGAACACAATATCCTGGAAAATGGAGAAATGAAGTCCAGTAACCTTTCCCGGCCATTTGAAATAAAGGAATTACAGAAAGCTATTCAATGTGCCAAACATGGAAAAGCGGCAGGATTAGATGACATCACAATAGAGCAAATAAAACACTTCAGTTCAACCACACAGGGATGGCTTCTGAACTTCTTCAACAATTGTTTTACTTCTCTGAAAATTCCTAAAATATGGAGAAAATCCAAAGTGATTGCATTTCTGAAACCTGGAAAGGATCCTTCGGACCCAAAAAATTTCAGACCAATCTCCTTACTTTGCCATCTGTACAAAATAATGGAAAAGATGCTGTTAAACCGCCTAATTGGAGTAGTAGACCACGCTCTAATACCTCAGCAGTGTGGCTTCCGCCCAGGAAAGAGCTGCACAGCACAGGTTCTACATCTAACTCAACACATTGAGGATGGATTTGAGAAGAAGAAGATCACTGGTGTGGCTTTTGTGGATCTCTCCGCCGCCTACGATACGGTAAATCACAGGATATTATTACACAAGCTCTACAGAATGATTACAGACATCAAAGTAACCAAGATGATAGCTACTCTCCTGGAAAATCGTCGCTTTTTTGTTGAATTCCAAGGACGCCGAAGTAGATGGAGAAATCAAAGGAATGGACTCCCTCAAGGCAGTGTACTGGCTCCTATTCTTTTCAACATCTACACAAATGACCAGCCATTGCCAGAAGGTACTAAAAGCTTTATCTATGCCGATGACCTAGCACTTACTACTCAGACTAATACCTTTGATGAAGCAGAGACCTCGTTAACTGTTGCATTAGACGAGCTAGGTACCAATTATAAGAAAAACCAACTGAAACCAAATCCAGCTAAGACCCAAATTTGCGCGTTCCATCTGCGGCATGCACAGGCATCTCAGAAACTCAAAGTTATCTGGAAATGGAACTTACTGGAACATTGCTTTACACCAAAGTATTTGGGAGTTATGCTGGACCGCACACTAACATACAAGAAACATTGCCAAAACGTAAAACAAAAGATAGCTGCTAGAAACAACATTCTACGCAAATTGTCAGGAACCAGTTGGGGAACACAACCACAAACAATCAGAACATCAGCTCTAGCTTTATGCTACACTGCAGGTGAATATGCCTCCCCGGTTTGGTACAGGTCAGCCCATGCGAAGCAAGTCGACATCGCTCTCAAAGAAAGTTGCAGGATCATTACTGGATGCCTGAAACCTACACCCATTGAGAAGATCCAACTTCTAGCTGATATTGCTCCTGGTGAGATTCGTAGGGAGGTAGCAGCTAACAAAGAAAGGCTCCAATCATCTACTTCAGAAGCACATCCCCTCTATGGATACCACCCAGCCACCCGGAGGCTGAAATCCAGAAAAAGTTTTCTCCGCACATCAGTTAACCTTGAGGGGAAAGCGGAGAATGCTAGGATCAAGATGTGGAAAGAAAGAACCAGCCATCTCTCCAACTGGATGGAGCCGAAGGGAAGTCTTCCATGTGGACACCAGGAGAAGTGGACAACCTGGAAATCCCTTAACAGACTCCGTACAGAAGTCGGCAGAACAAAAGTAAATCTTCGGAAGTGGGGTTTCTCAAGCGACTCATCACTCTGTGATTGTGGAAAGCAGCAAACGATCAACATTTATGTCAGTGTGTCTTATGTCCCTCAAAGTGCACTATGATAGACTTGGTTGCAGCTTCCTCTAATGCTATTGATGTCGCCCAATACTGGGCAAGAATTATCTAGCTTCTGATTTTGTTGCTCAGTAGGATTGTTTATATGTGTATATCTGTATATTTGTATAGTAGCAATGTATATATCGTGTATTTTAAAATATCTATGTGTAAAGTCGATACTTCTGACACGAATAAAGAAAGAGTTGTGATTTAAGTCAGGAAGCATGTGTAATCAAAGCCAGTTCGTCTCTGAAAAGAGGAAATGACTCTCCCTTCCCTGGACAGCTTTTACTATTTATCTCCCAAGGGTTCGTTCCATCAAAAACATAATTGGCTGAAATTTCCATGATTAAATTTACAATGACTATTGTTCTATCTTCTTCTATGTGCCCTGCCCAGTCTCCCAGACATTGGCAATCAATATGGACAGTGTTCTCCTATCTTTAGCAGGATGGTAAAGTTGTTCAGTGGTTCTTATACCAGTCCAGTCTTGAATGCCTTAGAGGTACAATGTTCGTCTTCTACCTGCTCCTCATCATTGTCCTTCAATTTTGCATTTTAAAATGAGTTGTAAAATCTCTCACGACGTAAAACATGCCCCAAGTATGAACTTTGTCTGCATTTGACGGTTGACTGCAGTTCTCATTTGATGTTTGCTCTCATCAATACCTGGTCATTGGTTGCATGCTCTATCCAGAAAACTCAGAGCATTCTTCTATGAAACCATATTTCCAGGGCTTCCAGCTTTTTAGTGGTGTTTGCTTTTGAAGTCCAAGCTTCAACTCCATATAGTTAAGTTGACATCATGTGTTGTCTGAGTTTTAAATTTAAAGCATCGTCACAGAGTAATACTTTCATATTTTAAATGTTGATTTAAACATTTTCTAAATGAAACAAACCACTTTGAAGTAAGGAAATAGAAAAAATTACAAGCCTTACAGTAGTCGCATAGAATGTGTAACATCTGACATGTTATCCTAATTGAGATGAAATATATGTGAAGTCAAATTTTTTCGGCTGTACTCCTACAGTTTTTAATTTTTTCTCACGTTTCTTTTGTCGATAATTTCGCATATATTCTACTCTGGATTTACCCATCTCTGCAAATCACAAAGTCACGAAAAAAAAGGGGCATCACCCAGAGTCCTACAACACCTCATACAGCATTATTGGTTCGCGAAATATTAAAAAGGCGATGACCTATTGGTTTTGGGTCCTTTGGTTAAATTAAGGGAGCTATACAAAAACGGGGGGGGGGCGTCAGCCCGACTCCTAGGACACCTCATACAAGTTCCTAGCATTATTGGTTCGCGAGATATTAAAAAGCCAATGACCTATTAGTTTTGGGTCCTTTGGTTAAATTAAGGGGACTATAGGAAAACGGGGGGTGTCACCCGGAGTCCTAGGACACCTCATACAAGTCCCGAGCATTATTGGTTCGCGAGATATTAAAAAGTTTTTATTAGTTTTGGGTCCTTTGGTTAAATTAAGGGTGCTATAGGAAAACAGGGGTCGTCAGCCCGGTCTTAGGACACCTTATACAAGTCCCTTGCGTTATTGGTACACAGGATATTAAAAAGCCGATGACCTATTAGTTTTGGGTCCTTTGATTAAATTAAGGGGGCTATAGGAAAACGGGGGGTGTCACCCCGAGCCCTAGGACACCTCATCCAAGTCCCTAGTGTTCGCTTTTGCAAATGTTTTTGTAGGTTTTGTTTCCCGTACGGTTTGAAACAAGGTTCAAGATGGCTGCCGCGTATGTAGACAAAGTATACCGCTCTCTTAAAGATATCGAAAATGTAGACGAGGACAGTTCCGTAATTAACGCCAGTGATAAAATATAGTGTAGGAAGACACCTAGTATGTGTGACATTGATAGTAAACCATCAGAGGTACATTTAGGTGTAAATACGAGTGATATACTGTGCACGCTGTGTGGCAAGGCATCGAGTGAGAGTGTGAAATCTCTACAGTTAATCATCGACATTTTGAATAGGGATCTTAAGCACACCCAAGAAGAACTATCTAAATTAAAAGCCGAAAACAGTGTACTCAGACATAACGTAAACGACCGCAACAATCCCCCGTCATCGCCGGACTCGTGGAATGTGGTGGTGGCAAATCGCGGACGCCAATGTAGGCCTAAACCACGTGTGCGGGAAACAGTTAGCCAAGCTGTTCCCACAAAAAATATGTACGATGTTCTTGCTGAAACTGAATCCGTCTCAGAAGAAACACCACATACAAGGGCATCAACAAACTGTAAGCCGGAAAAAGTGCGGAAGTTAGCCACGTACATAACCTCAAAAAGGAAAGTACTCCTCCTCAGTGACAGTCATGGGAAAGGTTGTTCAGAAGAGCTCAATTTAAAAGTATCAAGGGACTTTGCGGTAAGTAGCATCACCAAACCAGGCGCTAGAGTTAAAAATGTTCTGGAAAATTGTGTTGAAATGTGCAGAAACCTTACTCATGAAGATTATGTTGTTTTGTGGGGGGGGTACGAACGATGTAGCGAAAAACGAAGCGAATGGTGCAATACAAACCTACAAAGATAAGCTCCCACTACTTTCAGGTACAAACGTTATACTCTTAGGCATCCCACTCAGACATGATCTAATGGAAGAATCGTGTGTCAACAAGGAGGTAAAGAGGACGAACAAAAAGCTTAGAGCACTATCCAGACTATATCAGCATGTTCACTTTCTTGATATTGATGTACCAAGAGAACTGTTTAACCGACATGGTCTTCACTTAAACACCAAAGGAAAGCAACAGTTCTGTTCACAAGTAGCGGAGGAAATCAACAAAAAGTTCCACTCCCACGGACCAGTCATCCCACTACCGCATACTGCAAGTCCGACTACTGTAGAATCAGTGAATTCACTTGGTGGCGAGAGTTTTTTAGAACAGAGGCAAGTGCTCCTGCAAGAACTATAATTCCCAAGCTTAACAACAGTACAAATGCACAGAGTTCCTCAATCAGAATCATCATCATCATCATCATTTTCCGTTTTCCAGCCTAGGCCGGGTCGGAGCAAACATGAGTCCCCTCCACTTTACTCGGTCTGTCCACCACTCTTCCTCAAGCACTGAACGCCACTCCATGTTCCGGTTTATCACGCTGCACTTTACAAGGTCCAACCACCGACCTCTAGGTCTTCCTCGTCCTCTTTTTCCCGTCATTCGCCTCTCCATCACTTGTTTTGGCATTCTTTCATCATTCATCCTCTTCACATGTCCATACCATCTCAATCTGTTCTGTTCCAGCTTTTCGTTCAGCTTCTGTACATTCACTTCCTTTCGAATGTCTTCATTTCTCACTCTATCTCTTCTAGTCTTCTGTAACATACTCCTCAAAAATTTAATTTCGGCTGCCTGCATTCTACTTTCATCCCTCCGGGTCATAGGCCAAGTTTCTGCTCCGTATGTCAATATTGGTAAGTAATAAGTCTTGTACATCACTTCTTTAGCCTTCATTGGTATGTCTTTATCCCAAATTAAATTCCGAACTTGATAGTAGAAGGCACTCCCACCTTGTATTCTCTTGCTAATTTCCATATCCATTCTTGCATTTTCCATCAATTCACTTCCCAAATATTTGAAGTGCTCAACTACTTCCAGATTTACATCTCCAATTTTAACAATTCCTTTCCCTTCTTCCTTATGTCTTGTCATCACCATTGTCTTACTCTTTTCTACACTGATTTTCATTCCCCATTTCTCAATATTTTCCTTTAAAACATCCAGCTGTTCCTGGACCACTTTCTCATTCTCTCCCCAAATCAGAACATCATCCGCAAATAAGATTATGTTCATTCTTGTACCTGTGTAGGCTTCCTTTGTTGCCTTCAGTATATCATCCATCACCATTATGAATAACAGTGGTGAAAGCACACTCCCTTGTTTCAAACCAGTTTCAATTTCAAACCATCCTGTTCTACCTGCTTGGGTCTTCACACAACTGCAGCAATTACTGTACATTGCTTTTGTCATTTGTATCATTTCATCTCCAATACCTTTCTGTTTTAAGCTTTCCCAAACTCTGTCTCTAGGGACACTATCATATGCCTTTTCTAAGTCAATAAAGGTCATTACCATGTCTTTTCCATATTCCCAGTGTTTTTCCATAGTTTGTCTTACAACAAATCAGAATATTTCACCAAAATGTACAGTCACTTAATAATAAATTAGTTCATATCGATATGCTTCTACAAACATCACTCAAAGATATCCACATCCTGTGCTTGTCTGAACACTGGATGAAACCTGAACAAATCAATCATGCTGTCATACCAGGGTTTACTTTAGCTAGCTACTACTGTAGATCAACATCAGAGCATGGAGGTGTATGTATCTATATCAAGGGAAACATAGAATTTAAGCCTATACCAATTCTCGATGACTTATGCATAGATAAAAATTTTGAGGCAACAGCTATTTCTATCCCAAAGGAAAATTTAATTCTCATCTGTATATATCGTTCACCAGGAAATAGTGCAAAGTTATTTCTGAATAAACTAGAAGTGATAATAAATAAAATAAAATAGTTCTTTGTGGAGATATCAATATTAACTTTTTAGAGGAAAGTACGGAGAGAAGGGAATTGCTAAATTTGTTAAGCTCCCATCATCTAATTCACACAGTAACAGTACCCACAAGAACAAAAACTAGTGCAACCACACTTGACCAGATAATAATTAATGACAATGTGAACTGCAACTCTCTCGAAGTAATCAACACAGGTTTCAGTGACCAGCGAGCTCAAATAATAACTCTAAATATTTCAAACCCAGTTTACAATGCTCAGTTTGATAAATGTCGAAGCTTTAGTCAGCACAATATAAACTATTTCAACAACTTGTTAAAAGGAGAAACTTGGGAAGGTGTGTACAAGTCAATAGATACAAACAAAAAATTCCAGGAATTCATTAATATTTTCCTGTATTATTTTGATATTGCATTTCCTTTGAAGAGTATCAGACTGAAAGTTTCTTCTCCATCAAAACAATGGCTTACTCTTGGAATAATTACTTCATGCAAAACAAAGAGTTTCCTCCACGATTTTCAAAGTACGCACGAAACCTCCAATGAATTTAACATGTATTTCAAGACCTATAAGACCATACTTAACAAAGTTATAAAATTAGCAAAGAGAATGTCAAATGATAATTATATCCTGGAATCTAAAAATAAAACTAAGGCTATGTGGAATATCATAAAAAATGAAACCAGGCAAACAAAACCGGCAGTAAACAACATAACGTTATCAGAAGACTCCAAGAAGATCAATGACCCACAAAATGTCTCAAGAATTTTTAATGAGCATTTTGCTACCATAGCTGAAAAACTACTAAATGTAAACAATATACAAGCAATAAAATCAACACTCGCGAATATAACATTTAATGGAAAATCAATGTTTGTTGAAAATGTTACAGAAGCAGAAATCCTCAATATTGTAAAGAACCTACAGAATAAACATTGCTCAGGAGTTGATAACATTCCTGATATACTAATTAAAAAATGTATCCAAAATATAATTACCCCCTTAACATACCTCTGTAATCAATCTCTCATGTCAGGAATATTTCCAGATATCTTTAAAATTGCAAAAGTAATTCCATTATTTAAAGGGGGAGATAGAGAAAACGTAACCAATTATAGACCTATTTCTTTATTGTCGATATTTTCAAAATTTTTAGAGAAGATAATGTACAACCGTCTAATTAGCTTCATAAACAAATATAAATTGTTAACTGACTCTCAACATGGCTTTAGAGAAGGAAAATCAACAATGTCAGCAATTTATGAATTTTTAAATCCTGCTTTTGAGTCACTTGATGAAAGGAAGAGAGTATGTGGCCTGTTTTTGGACCTGTCTAAAGCTTTTGATGTGATAAATCATCAGATACTAATTGATAAACTCCATCAATATGGTATCAGGGGTATCGCTAGTAAGTGGTTTCAGTCATATTTAAATAATCACCAACAGATCGTCGAACAAAAAAGTTTAGAAAATACCACAAACATATTTAAATATTACCACTCAGATCCTATGTTTTTGAAGTATGCCATTCCACAGGGGTCCGTTCTAGGGCCACTATTTTTCCTCCTTTACGTAAATGACTTGCCATCTCAGATACCTGCATTTAAAACTGTACTATTCGCAGATGATACAAGTGTTTTGATGAGGGGTGAAAATGACACTGAACTTCAAAAATCAGTAGAGGAAGTAACAGGTCAGCTGTCCTTATGGTTCAACAATAATGGATTCCTTATCAACACTAGTAAAACAGTGGCTCTTAACTTTCACACAGCTCAGAATAAAAGTATTAATTCTCCCTCCATAATCTTAAATGACCTTAAAATTGGTAACGCCTCTTCTACTAAATTCTTAGGCCTTTGGTTGCAGGATGACCTAAAATGGAACTCCCATACCACTAAACTTGCCAAGAAACTAAGCTCAAGTTGTTATGCATTAAGAGTATTAAGACAATCGACTAGCTGGAGAACTGTTCTTAGTACTTATTTTGCTTATTGCTATTCGCTTATGAAATATGGAATCATATTTTGGGGAAATTCACCTGCTGCTCACCAAATCTTTATTATCCAGAAAAGAATAATTAGAACAATGAAAGGAACTATTAGATTGCATACATGTAAGCCTCTGTTTAAACAACTGAAAATTTTACCTTTGCCATGTATTTACATCTTTGAACTTCTATTATTTGTCAAACAAAGCTTAGGAAATGAGGATATCTTTGAGATAAATTCAAATATACATAACTACCAGACCAGACAAAAGAACAATCTTCATGTACATGCTGCAAATACAACACTATGTAAAAATGGTGTATTCCATTCAGCTATAACGCTATATAATCATTTGCCAAATAATATTAAAAGTACAGCAAATTACATAAAGTTCAAAATAAAAACTAAAGAGTTCCTGCTGGAGCAATGCTTCTACACAGTTAAAGAGTTATTAGAATATCAATAGTTATGTATTCATAGGACTAAATGATGTAAGGTTATCCTTGTGTAGGCCAATATTATCCCCTTAACCGAGGGTTTATTTTCCACTTGTTGCTTATTTTTTAAAATGAGTTTTCTGTTCGTCCAAATTGTGAACATTTCATAGGAATAGCAAACAGATCTGAGGTATAACAAAAAAATAAGTACTTTTGAATGGCGACAAAAATCACGGCACGCATGTCATACGTTGTTGGCATGTTAAAGAACCCATTTGAATTCAGTAGGCCGTGTTCATAATGGCAAAAATATGGGAATTTTAGCTCGTAAAATATTTTGTTATATTTATATATATATATATATATATATATTTACATTTATGTATATACAGTGCATTCTAAATCTAGTTCAATGTCGGATTTTCATTTCTGGTAGTTTTTTCAGACTGGAAGGTTGCATACTAAATCATAATAATGCAATACACCATTCAAAGTGGAATACAATATAACAGAATCAACAGTTCATGTAAACAATCACTCACATGAACACACGAGTTAGAAGTTTTTCACAGTGTGGTACACCTTGAAGCATGGAACAGCACACAGTGGCACATCACATTCCCTGCAGCAGTAGATTGTTTCTTTTCTCACCTTGTGAGATAGACAGACCACACACCTTTTCCTCGAATGCGCTTGCGAAGAAGTTCCGGGGTTCATGTCCATGAAGTGCCATGCTGTGAGTCGAGCTACGGATTCAATACTCGGACGTCCAACTCTCCTTGGCTTGGAGGTAGCTGTTATATACTTTTCAGTGAGTCCGTCTACTAACTTCAGTCTGAAATTCAGCTGGGATTCGTAATGTCCCATCTTCGTGTAGAGGGTAAATGAATTGAAAACACTGATGTCTACTAAATGCCTGAACATTTTTATGTAGAACTTCTTCAGCCTTCTCCATGAAATAGTGTAAGTAACAATGCACTGATCTGCCAAGTCTACTCCACCCATTCCTTTACTGTAAGCGACACTGATTGTTGGTTTCATTTTCTGGCCCCCACCTTTCTTATTTACTATAGTCACTTCCTTATCGTGAACTGTGGAAATCATACAAACGTCTTTCTTGTCCTTCCATTTCATGACCATCAATTTGTTTCTGTACCACGTACTAAATTCTCCTTTCTCCAGCTTCTTCTTCTTCTTCATGTCTTTCGGGAGCTCCTTCCTATTTATTCGCACCGTCCCGACAGCATCAGTGTTCTTCATTGTGAGCTGATCGAAAAGTATTGGTGAAGCGTAGTAGTTGTCTACAAAGAGCATGTAGCCCTTATTCAGAAGACCTTCAAGGAGGGTGAAGATGACGCGCGATGGTTTGTCAATGTCCTTGAAATTGATGTCTAGAACACTTTCGGGAAACTCTGTAGTCTTTCCAGTGTACACCAACATGTTATAAACATAACCTGATGAACTTTCACAGAGTTGAAACGACTCCATCCCGAAACGTGCTCTCTTTTTTGGGATGAAAACTTTCCAACCAAGCCTACCTTTCCAGAGAAGTAAGCTTTCATCTATTGCTATGTCACTTTCCGGTGTGTAAGTGGTTTGAAATTTATGGATTAGGTACTGTAAAACCGGTCTAATTTTGAAAAGTTTTGGATTCGGGTCAGTTGTAGCGTCAAATTTCGTATTGTCATTGAAATGGAGGTACCTAATAAGAAGATGAAATCTGTGGTCCGTCATAATTTCTCGAAAGAATGGGGTGTCAATGCATTTTTTCTTGCTGAAAAACATACTTGTGGTGGGCTTCTGAACTACCCTGAAGAATTAGGAGACCTATTAGGAGTTTTATTTCCCCAGCATTTGTTTCTACCCATTCGTGATCCCTGCTCCTGGGTTTGAGCAATCCTAGCACACCTTTCTGTTCAATCGATTGTTTGGCATAAAGATTTGTTTCCCGTGCTATAAGTTCAGCGAGTTCGTCAGAAAAGAAATGTTCAAATATAGTTAGAGGTTCACAGTCATCGCCGAAATTCACATGCATACCACTATTGCCGGTAAAAGCAAACCTTTCGCGGGCCGCTCCGAACTCCCACCCACTCTGTTTGCGTGTTGCCATTCAATAAATCTGGGATGTTTACTTCGGTATCTTGATCATCACTATCACTCGAATCACTGAAGTAATTATCACTGTCACTCTCACTTTCTTCCGAATCTAATAGCATACGTGCTATATCCGTTTCAGCGTTCCTTGAGCGTTGTTTTACTCTGCTTACCATTACAAGATGCCATGGCGAAATGATTGCCCACCAGACGAAGAGTAGTGGCTTGGCGGGAACGCAGCAACAACTACGACTAACTCCCAATAGGTGGCAGAAGCGAACACAAAGTTCAAACAAGTACGAATAACTCCCAAAAGATGGCAGAAGCGAATGCAGTACATTTGACGCCTAGAAGCGGCTCACGCAACGTGCGAAGTACATTGTAAATGGGCTGACGCTTAGAAGCGGTTCACGCAACTTGCGATCAGTGTGCTATGACGCGTATACGCGGTTGACGCGGTCAAGCGGTTATTATTGTGATTGTAAATTAGTATAATTTGTGAATTGACGTGTCCTATATCATTGTACAATGTACATTATATGATTGAATGGATGAATAAAAAATACAATACAATACAATACATACGTTCAATCATTCTGCCCCATTATTTTATTTCGCTATAATTGCAGTATGAACGCGATGTTCTGTTTATTTATTTATTTATTTAACTTATGTTTCATTTGAATTGTTGTTCTTTATTATTCTTGTCAACTCACCTTTTTCTGAAGTGTCTTTCTAGACGCACCATACTGTCACACTTTCTCATGAAGTACTGCGCTCACCTCAGCGGTAACCCTCGCAATGTGCATGGAGCTATGCGTTGATTGGCTGTTTGACAACCCTCCTCCCCATCTGGAATATTCGGCGCGCTGACGTCATTACCACTATATATTCTCTTCATCGCCGTTCTGCTGTGTCTGTCTTCACCTGCCCACTGCTGTCTGACCACATCAGTGCAGCCTAGGCCAGCACACTGTTTACCAACACTGTTTGACCTGCAGCTATCTACGTGGCATGCCTCCCTGCTTGGACTTTGCCGGGCTGGGCAGTCCGGGGTCAACAACCTTCATCTAGGCGACAGCTTCGTCACTTAAACTCTCTACAACTCGGCACGATGAAATCGTAACTGCTCGTACCTGCTAACCAGGTCATTCCCAAGAGGCCTGGCACTGCTGGTTACGTTTCGCTGGAGGAATTACCATCCATCTCCTTTGGAAGCCACATCACGGCTTCTTGGAGAATAACTTCACTGGACTTCATGACCCGCTCTACGCGGGCCAGCCAATTCATGGTCTACACTCGGACCTTGGAATCACGCTGAACTAACTTGCCCTGCCCGGGCAATCATCATCGCTTCATGCTATTGTCAGCGGGGTCTCCGCAGGATTGTTTATGGAAGATACTCTCTGTGTCAAGTATCGAACTGTTGGTAACAAATCAAACTTATTTTACATAATACAAGGCCAAGCCTTTAAAACTTCTAACTTGGTTGTCATGGATTTTTTTCTATAATTTTTTTTATCGAGTTGCCTGTTATTAGTCTTTCTTCATGTAATCAACTTTGGCAATTCATTCTTTTCCTAGTCAATGCTACTTGCAAGTTGTTTTTGAGTTTCCTGGAGAAACAGGCATTTTGAATTGCCTCTTTTAAATAATCCTTTTAATGCAAATAATTGTTACTATTTATCTAAATGTTTAACCACACCCGGGCGACTGGAGTGGGACATTGATGATGATGATGATCTAAATGTTTACAATAATCAAATAAATGTATCAACACTAGTCAAGTAACGTTTGGTCTCTTCCATATCGTCCTATTACAGTCCACTGTGTGCCCTAAACCTAATCCATTGCTATTTCCCAGTTGGGGTGCTATCCAAAAAAAAAACCTTTCCATGGTGCCGAAACCCAGAACTTTTATTCTGAGACCACAAATTCTATTAAAAAAAAAACTTGTGCAATCTAACATTTGTCTTACACATTTCAGTATACCGTGGCTAGCGCAGGAGATCTGCGGGAAGGCAGGAACAATCCCAGCATACTGTACAACTTTTCTCTTTCCGGAAAGCGGGTCTCAGTCTGGCGCTGCAAGCAGCTTTGGTGAGTGAGTTATTCCAACTTTCCAGCCATGCCAGTAATAATAGATGACAAGCTGTTAAACTCTCGGGCTGCCTACAAGGGCCAACTCACCCGTTTTCAAAAATATTTAGCTACTCTCCCTAAAGATGAACAAAACCTTGATATTATATCTCAGCGTTTAAAAGCTTTTGAACAAGCATATGATAAATACGATCTCGTGCAACTTGAAATTGAAATCAAAAGTCCGGAACATCAGTCGGATAGGGAAGAAGTAGAGAGTAATTACTTTGACACACACGCTCAGGCTGTGGCATTAGTTAGAACTTTGACCCTGGCGTTGAAGGTAGAAGAAACTCAAGGAAGAATTAGCGACAATGGGAATCGTGTCAAACCATTGTTACCTAAAATCGAAATTTCGCATTTTTCAGGAAAGGAGGAGATGTGGCAATCATTCTTTGAATTGTTCAGTTCATTAGTACATGATAATGCCACACTTCCAGAAATTCCATTACTTGAAATCCACTTTGCAAGGCCCACCCCTTCAACTTATAAGGGAACTCCCCTTAACAGGAGAAAACTATAACATTGCTATAGAGCTTCTTAAAGGCCGCTATGGCAACGAAAGTTTATGTATACAAAGGCATATTCAAGCCTTATTCAACCTGCCCGCTTTGCGTTCTGACAATTTTCCAACACTGCGAGCCTTAAGTGACACGGCCCAACTACACGTCAGAGCATTGGCACGGTTGAATTAACCGGTCGAGCATTGGAATCTATTCTTAGTTCACTTGGTTACTTCTAAATTTGATCCAGCAACCTTAAAGGCATGGGAGAGGGAAATAACAAATGACACTTCATATACCTATGATTCACTGCTTACGTTAATAAATAATAGATGTCATGTTTTGTCAGCCGTAGCCTGTCATACGTCAGGAAGTGCAGATAACAAATCTAATGTTGTCAAGCCAGTCGGTACTAAAATAAACAAATCTGCTGTCTTTACTGTTCAACATAATTCAACAGATTGTATTCTCTGTAAAGCACCTCACAGGTTATATTCCTGCGTTACCTTTAAAACTCTTTCTACCGACGAAAGATGCAAATTAATAGCTCAAAAAAGATATTGCTACAACTGTCTGTCAGCTAGGCATATGGTGCCCGATTGCTTATCTAAAAATACTTGTTCCCATTGCAGGGCTCAACATCATACCTTGCTTCATAGGTTTGAAAAGCCACATCAGGCTCCTTCCCCTGAAAGTTCCAAAGATACATCGTTAGTTATTGTTGTTTTAAGGGGCAGAACTACGAGGTGATCTGCCCCTCTTAACACAGATTAAAGAATACAAATTTTGAATTGAATTTAAAATTTTGAAATGGACATCTAAATTTAAAAAGACCAAAAATTAATAAAACAAAAACAAAAAATTAAATAAAATAAAAAAATTATAAAAATAAACAAAATTTACGGAAAAACAAAACATTATCATTCAAAAACGAACAAGTCGTTGAGTCAATGTTCACTGGAAATTTAGATTGCTGGCCCTAACCCACTCTCACTTATAAAGCGGATAACGCGATCAGCAGCCACCGTGTCATCGGCTAATATAAGTTTGAGTGTCATCTGCAAACCAAGGTTTCTTCGTAAGTCTGCAAGATCCACACACTCAGTGAAAATGTGGGCCACGGTGAAAACGGCTCCACAGGTACAAAGTGGAGGGTCTTCCCTTCTCATTAGGTACGAGTGGGTGGATCTTGTATGACCTATCCTTAGCCTACACAAAATGACGGACTCTCTCCGGGCCCGGAAGGAGCTAAAGATACATCCCCAGGAGCCAATGCGCAATCTTATACTCAGAGCTATCTTATACTCTATTCGTAGTTCCCAGGTGCTACTATCAACCGTGTTATTAAAAGTTCAAGATTCCTCTGGTAGATGGCTTGAAGCACGTGCCTTATTAGATAATGCCGCCACCCATGACTTTATAAGTGAGCCTCTTATCAAGAAACTGGGTCTTCCAAAGCAACCTACAATAATTCAGGTTACCGGTATTAACAATAGCAATGTTAAATCTTTGCATTTTGTTCGTATTCATATCAAAGATGCTGTTAATTGTAACACAACATTACAGTTGAATTGTCTTGCCATTGATACTCGTCATCGTCATCATTTCCCCTTATCCAGCTCCTGCCGGGTCGGGGTATTTATGGCACTTCTCCACTTTCCTCTTTCCTTCCACAATTCTTCTTCCACGATCTTGTCCCAGTCCAGATTTCTTTTTCTCACGCTGTTCTTCACTGAATCGATCCACCTTGTTCTAGGTCTTCCCCTTGCTCTCCTACCCTTGCACTTGACCTCCAGCATCTGTCTTGGTATTCTATTTTCCTCCATCCTCTTTACATGTCCAAACCACCTTAGTTTATTCTTCTCAATTCTCTCATTTAGTTTTCCCATCCCAACTTCCTTCCTAACATCTTCATTCCTCACTCTGTCTTTCCGTGTCTTACCTATCATACTTCTTAGGAATTTCATTTCACTGGCTTGGATTCTACTCTCTTGCCTGCTCGTCAGGGTCCAAGTCTTAGCTGCATAAGTTAATATGACTTTATAAGTGAGCGTCTTATCAAGAAACTTGGTCTTCCAAAGCAACCTACAATAATTCAGGTTACCGGTATTAACAATTCTTCTTCCACGATCTTGTCCCAGTCCAGATTTCTTTTTCTCACGCTGTTCTTCACTGAATCGATCCACCTTGTTTTAGGTCTTCCCCTTGCTCTCCTACCCTTGCCTACCTCCTTGCTTTTCCTTGGTACTTCCTTATCCCAAACAAGTTTTCTTACACTTTGATAGAATGCATTGCTCTGCTGTACCCTCCTGCCAATCTCCATGTCCAACTTACCAGTTTGCATCAATTCACTTCCTAGGTATTTGAACGTGTCCACAATTTCCAAACTCTGACTTCCAATTTTCACAGTGCCCTTTCCTTGTCTTTCCCCTCTTGTCATCACCATGGTCTTGCTTTTCTCTATACTGATTTTCAGGCCATACTTCTGAATATTTTCGTTCAGTGCATCTAGTTGTTTTTGCACTTCTTCGGTGTTCCTTCCCCAGACCACAATATCGTCTGCAAATAATAGTAACTTCATTTCTTTATGTCCATATGCTTCCTTTGTTTCCTTTACAATTTCATCCATTACCATTATGAATAAAAGAGGTGACAGCACACTCCCCTGTCTTAGTCCAGTCTTGTTCCTAAACCAATCTGTCTTTCCAACTGGGGTCAGTACCCTGCTAACACAGTTGTTGTACATTGCTTGCACCATTTCCAACATTTCTCTTCCCAGTCTCTTCTTAACCATGGTTTCTCATACCTTCTCTCTGGGGACACTATCATATGCCTTTTCTAGATCTATGAAAGTCATGATCAAATCCTCTCCATATTCCCAGTTCTTTTCCATCACCTGCCTCAAGCTAAAGATTGGGTCCACTGTGGATCTTCCACTCCTGAAGCCATACTGTTCCTCTTGCAACTCTCCTTCCACCTTTCTTCTCAGTCTTCTTTCTAATATCCTTTCCAGTATTTTTACTATCTGTGATATGAGGGTGATCCCTCTATAGTTATCACACACTTTCTTGTCCCCTTTCTTAAACACTGGTATTATTAGCCCTTTCTCCCAGTCTTCTGGTACACATTTCCGTTTCCACACACACTTTAGCAGTCGATACAGCCATTGCATACCAACAGGTCCAGCAGCCTTTATCATTTCTACACTGATTTCATCCACCCCTGTTGCTTTTCCCATCTTCATTTTCTGTACTGCTAATTCCACCTCCAGCATTGTTATATCATCTTCTGTTATAGAGTCGTCAGGCTGTGTCACTTCGATCTCACCAGTACAATTGCTCACGTTCAATAGCTTATCGAAATACTCCTTCCATCGTCCCTTTATCTCTTCCGGGAGTATTAACAACTCTCCATCTTCCTTTTTCACCAGCTTTGTAGTAAACCTTTCTTTCCTCTTACTTCTTAGAAGCCCATACAGCATCCTTATACTGCCACTTACATCTGTTTCCATTCTTCGTGTAAATTCTTCCCAACTTTTCTTCTTTTCTTCTCCTACCACTTTCTTCACCTCCGTTTGCTGTCGTGATACTTCCTTTTGCTTTCTTCTGTTTGATCTCGGTTCCATTCTTTCCACGCAGACTTCTTTTCTTTCACTGCTTTCCTCACTTCCTCATTCCACCATGGTGTCTCCTTCTCTTTCACTCTTGTTGACGTCCTACCACTGCACCAGCAAATGCCTTTTTAAAGTGGGACCATTCCTCTTCTACATTTTCCACTTCAGTAACTGGGATTTGTTGCTTCAATCTCTCCTGAAAATCTTCCTGTACAGCTTTGCCTTTCAATTTCCATACTTTTATTTTACTTTCTCTGATCTCCTTTAGGTTTTCCAATTTTCCCCATCTAAATTTTGCCACCACAGCTCTATGGTCCCCATCAAATGCTTCTCCTGGTAAAGCTGTCACATCCATCAGCTTTCTGCAATTTGTCCTTTCCACCAGGAAATAGTCAATTACTGATTTTGTTCTTCTATCACCCCACCCATATCTCGTAATTTTCCTGCTGTTTTTCTTCCGAAACCATGAATTACCCACTATCAGTCCATTCCTTTCACAAAAGTTTACAAGTTCCTCTCCTTCCCGGTTCTTTTTCCCATATCCATATGGTCCAACGACTTCTTCCTTTCCTTGTCTCTCATTTCCGACTTGTGCATTCATATCTCCCATGATCACCACTTCTACATCTGAGATTACTCTTTCTACATCCTCCAGGAATACTTCAATATCTTCTTCTCTGTTTCCAGTCTGTGGTGCATACACTTGTATGAAGTCCATCACGTCATTCTTCATCTTCATCCTAATTTTCATTATTCTGTCACTCACACACTCTACCACTTCAACATACTCCTCCAGTTGTAACGTGTTTTTCGAGGGGTTTTATGCAACTGGCATAAGTCAGTAGGAAGCCATTCTATATTTATTTACGCGGCAAATTGTTCAGCCAAGACAATTTTTCATGGTAATTTATTATTATTATTAATTTATTATAATTATTATTAAGGTATTTTCGGAGAATTTTATAAAAATTATTAGCATTCAGATAGGTTTTCTATGTCTTAGAAAACGCTATCAAGCAAATTATTACGAACGACGATATCATAGAAAATTATCTGATTACGGAATTTTACGGAGTTTTTGTCAGTTAGGGTATTTGAGAGAGATGACTCACTGGGATTTCAAGTACACGCTGAATCTTGTCGGGAAGTATTACGCAAGGCTGGGTCGTAAGGTCTAGAAAAGGCGATTTGTTGAAACGGAAATCGACTTCTCCCTCCCGCGGAGTGTAATGAGGAAGGAGTGGGGATCTAGCGCGTAGGGTGCAGCCAATCAGTGAGGACGACGTAAGCCAGATGTCGGTACCATGGTGGGGGAGCCAACGTGTGGATATATCGTTCGACGCGCCGTGAAAGGAGGACTATCTGTGAAATACTTGAGGAGTATGGATGCGCGTGCGAGTCGCTCCGATGTTCAGTGGAGTTAGCGACGAACTTTTGTAAAACTTGGTTGTACGAGTGTTTGGGTCCGAGGTACGGACCATAGAATTATCTAATCTACGAGAATATCATCAAATTTCGACGGAGATGACGACGTCCAGGAGACTGTGGGAAGCTCACAGCATCAGCAAGTACGAGGGAAATGCCTTGGCAATTTCCAATGGTAAGCGCAAATGATGCAGAAATACGCAATCTCTCATTTTTCTTTGTTTTATATTTCATATTTCAGTAACTTCATAGCTTAGAAATAAGAGTAAAATCAATTTATCAGACTCCGTTTTCACGTAATTTTCTATCGGTAATATTCAAATCACAACGCTCCAATTTAAATTTTGTACTTATTATTATTATTAATTTTGCTATACTTGTTTTATATAATAAATTCATTTCTTTTACAATGCAATCTTTGCTTTCAGTAGGTAGCATTAGATATAGACCAATTCCTTCTCCTGATACAATTGTTTGTTGGGTTAATGATCAAATCATACCACGATCTGAGTGAATAGAGTCTTGAAGGTGTTCTGCCAGAGCTAGACGTTGTTAAATACAAATTTAGATTTCAACATTGCATTGAGGTCTTGGCGCCCATTAAAACAACATAGCTTAGGCAAAGGTAAACAGTTACATTTCTCACCCAACAGTTAGGAGCTAGCAAAACGTTTCATTTGTCGCCGACAACTTGGGGCTGAAAACCTAATAACATTTGTGGAAGGAGAAGGGTATATATTTCTGTGCCTGTATTTTGGGGGTTATTTGTCTTTATCAGTGTATATCATTATGGGGGATGAGAAAGAAAGACAGATGAGGTTACGTAGTGGTCATCAACGGGAAAGTGATGATACGAGCAGTATGTCGAGTGATGGTAGTACCGGGGTAGCGGAGGTAAATCCCGATACTGAAACAGGGAGTGTAGGCGGCCAACCAGAATTAAAAACTTTACTTCTCGAGTTCATGTATCAGAACAAAGTTAGTAGTGATGCCTTAAACGCAAAATTAGAACAAAACAGTAGGGAAAATAAAGAAAGTACAGAAGCTTTAAATGCAAAGTTAGAACAGAATAACGCTAAATTAGAACAAAACAGTAGGGAAAATAAAGAAAGTACAGAAGCTTTAAATGCAAAGTTAGAACAGAATAACGCTAAACTAGAACAAAACAGTAGGGAAAATAAAGAGAGTAATAGGGAATTGAGCGATAGTTTAAACGCCAAATTAGAACAAAACAGTAGGGAAATGAGTGACAAATTCGAACTGATTAGAGGTGAGATCAGGGGGGTGATGGAAGAAAAGGCTAAAGAGATTATTGCAGATGTAGACAGAAAATTAGGAAAAGTACAGGAGGAGTTGGAAATTAGAATCAGTACACAGGCTGAAAATTTAAAAGAACTAGTGCAACTGGAAACACAGCAGGTCAAAAAGCAATTGGGGGGAGAAATTGACAAAATTCAGGTAGCTACTAAAGAG
The DNA here is from genome assembly GCA_946902985.2 of Meconema thalassinum. Taxonomy (NCBI): domain Eukaryota; kingdom Metazoa; phylum Arthropoda; class Insecta; order Orthoptera; family Tettigoniidae; genus Meconema; species Meconema thalassinum. Next base: position 173,217,090 of record OX336396.1, read on the forward strand.
GTTAAGGAACAGCTGGGGGGTAGAATTGAGAAAGTCCACTCACAAATAGTTGCAGAAGTAAATGATTTAAGAGAGAGTAATAGAGAGAGCATTAGCAAGATTGAGGAGAAACAAGCAAAGCTATATGATAAAGTAGAAGAATCAGAAGGAAACATTAAATTAACAGTAAACAGTATTGAGAGGAAGGCTGAGGAGAAAATCGCAGAATTAGAGTTAAAATTAAAAGCTAGGATCAGGCAAGAAAATAGTCAGAATAGGCCAGTTTTTGTGAATAGCACACACAGGGAGGTAGAACTGGGTAAGTTCAGCAATCGACAGGGGTGCCCAATGGAGTTCATGAACACTATAGAAAATAAATTCGGGGAGAGGTTGGAAAATGGTAGTATTGAGTGGTGCCAGGTAGTTGAAATTTTAGAACAAGTGTTTGTGGGGGAAACGAGGAATTGGTTTGCTGTCTACAGAGACAAGTTTACTGATATGAATGATTTTAAAATGAAATTCTGTGAAAAGTTCTGGAATGAGGTTATTCAGTCGCAGCATCGTGAGGGAGTAGTGTGTGGTAAATATAACCCTAAAGGAAGCTCCACCATGACCGAATACTTTTTAGGGCAGGTATTAGTGTGTAAATATCTTGATGGCTTGAAGGAGGAAAGTGATGTGGTAAGGTTGCTACTTAGGCACTTTCCCTATAGGATCAAGGAGGCTGCTTGTATCCAGAATGTAAAGACTATATCACAAGTAGAAAATTTGTTAAGCACATTTGATGCACTAGGGAGAGGGGGTTATGAGGACAATTTCAATCGGAACCAGGGTAATAATAATAATAGACCTAATGAAGCCAGGCATCAGGAAGTTCAAGGGAACGGTGGCGAAGGGGCCAACGCTCAAAATAGAAATAATAATAATCAGCTATATCAGAACAGAGGAAATGGCTATGGTAATCAGTATCAAGGGAGGAACAATGATTACAGGGGAAATCAAGGGAGAAACAATGATTTCAGGGGAAATCAAGGGAGAAATTATAATGACAATAATTACAACCAGAATAGAGGTCAAGGAAGAGGACAGCCTAGTGGTAGTAATATACAGCCAAACAATGACAACACAGCCCAGAACAACCAGACCAGTTTAGTAGTTAGTAGTACTACGGCCAGCTGTAGCGGTTCTTTAAACGCGAACCAGGCTGCGAAGTAAGGTCAGAATCTCAGTCTGTAGCATGCCCTGTCCATACAATTATACAGGAACCCTATGACCTAAATGTAAGAAATGAATTATTACATGAACTAAATGATGAAGGTATTATTCAGGAAGTGGTTAGTAAGAGCCCCATAGTTAAATTTAACGTGTCCGAGGCGTACACAGATGTTTTAATTGATAGTGGTTGTATGAAGAGTTGCATAAGTAGTGCATTTTATGATAAAATGAAAGGAACTGGAGTAAATTTTGAGGAGATGCCAATTAAAAGCACTTTTGTTATCACAGCTGTTGGGAAGAGGTCTAAAGTAATTTCTAAGCAAGTTTTAGTAGACATTAAAATTAATAATCATGTAGAGAAGCAGATTTGTCTTGTAATTCCAAATTTAGTATTCAGTGTTATCTTGGGTTCAGAGTGGCTAAGTAGAGTGTCTGGTAACTTATGTTATGATGTAGGGAGTTTGAAATTTAAATGGGGAGATTCTGAAGTAGAAGTAGCGTTCAATGACCATATTCAGAGGAGTAGTATTGTAGGTGTGATTTGTACTTTAAATGAGATATCGCCAGCCGTAGAGCGGGGTTCTCCATGTTTTGTGGGCAGTGTGATTACGAACGGAAGTCTAGAGGACTCGTTACGTGAGGCTGCATTTCAGGGAAATATAGAGGATGAACAGTGTGTTCGGCTCTATGATGTGTTATGGTGTAATAGGAGAGTGTTTGAGGATCGCATTGGTATGGCCAATTGCTATACACATTCATTGAACGTTATTGATAGGTCAGTATTCACAGGACATAGATATCCTGTACCTTTCGCTTATCAGAGTGCAGTTGAGGCACAAATTAACCAGATGCTTGAAGATGGGATTATTGAGCACTCGAACAGTCCATATGTTAATTCTTTGATAACGGTACCCAAGACCGACGGCACTGTTCGTATTTGTTTAGACGCTCGTTTGGTTAACAGTAGAATTAGTTCAGATCAGCTGAAATCTATGTCAATAGAGGAATTAATGCAAACATTTGAGGGGAAGAAGTATTTCACTTGTGTAGATTTGAGTTCCAGTTTTTGGCAAGTGCCACTTATGTACGAAGATAGACCATTTACAGCTTTTAGTCATAAATATAACCTTTATCAATTTTGTAGAACACCTTATGGGTTAAAGAGTAGTTCAGCAGCTTTAATTAGGGCTTTAAACATCGCATTAGGGGATGACACAGGAGAGTTTGTAACCATTTACATTGATGATATGGTAATTAGTTCACGCAGTTTTGAGGAGCATCTATGTCATTTAAATATAGTTTTTCAGAAGTTAGATCAGGCAGGGTTCACTTTGAAGCTGTCTAAGTCGTCATTCTGTCAGTCAGAAGTGACATTTTTAGGTCATAGAGTGTCGAGTAGAGGTGTAACACCAGAGGAAAGTAGGGTTAATAAGATACTTAACGCAGAGGTGCCACAGAATGTTAAACAGTTAAAAACTTACCTGGGAATTTGCAACTTTTTCAGGAGGTTCGTTCTTAAATACTCTGGGTTGGTAGAACCATTCAGGGAATTGCTTAAAAGTGGGACTCGGTGGAGATGGGAGTCCAAGCATGATCAGGCTTTTAGAGCGCTGAAGAAAGGTTTTGAGAAAGCTGTAGTGCTGAAATATCCGTTAAAAGATAAGGAATATGTGGTTATGACAGATGCTTCACATATAGGCATTGCTGGAGTATTATGTCAGAAAGATGATGAGGGTAATCTGTGCATTGTATCTTTAGCCTCGCGAGGACTGACAGCAGTGGAGAAAAGATACACGATTACTGAGTTAGAGCTTTTAGGTATTGTTTTCAGTTTAGGAAAATTTAGAATGTATTTAGTAGGGGGGAAATTTGAGATCCACACAGATCACCATGCATTACTGTATATGAGGACTTGTAAACTCAGTTCTAACAGAGTTAGTAGGTGGATTCTTGCTCTGCAGGAATACGAATTCACAGTAAAATATATTAAAGGTAAAGATAACATTCTTGCAGACATGCTATCCAGGGACACTAATTTATGTAGGGATTATCCTGTGGTTAAAGCAGAGGACGGTATTTTAATATGTGCATGTGTGGACAGTAGCAACAGGGCATCGTTACAGACACTGAGAAATATGCTAGTGGAGCAACGTGATGACGTTAAGTTAAAGGAGCCACTGGCTAGGTTGGAAATAGGTGAAGAAGAGTATGTGAAAGTAGGACGGTTCACGTACAAGATGCAGGATGGGCTTCTTGCAAGGAAATGTAGGAATAATCGGTGGGCAATATGTGTTCCTGCCACTTTGCGGGAGGAGCTAATTTGGTTCATTCATAGGGAATTAGGACACTTTGGTGCTGCCAAGGTCTTCTATGAAATTGGTCGTGACTTTATTTGGAGTAAAATGGAAAGGGACGTTAGGAGGATTTTAGCTAAGTGTGACACCTGTCAAAGGAGTAAATATCCAGTTAAATATTTAGTGGGGGAGAGATCTGCAGTTCTCACCAGTAGTCCCGGTGAACTACTGTGTGTGGATTTATTTGGCCCGATCGTTAAAGGACAGTACGGCTACGAGTACATTTTTATAGTTATTGACGCTTTTAGTAAGTATGTCAAGCTATATCCGCTAAGGAAAGCCACGGGACTAGCGTGTAGCCGTCTGATCATTAATAAGTATGTACCTGAGTTTGGCATTCCTCTCAGGATACTATCTGACAGTGGACCACAGTTTACTGCAAAGAAATGGAGAACCAGTATGCAGGAAGCTGGTATAACACACGTTCATTCCTCTGTAAGGTACCCTCAGGGTAATTCTGCAGAGCGTCCATTAAGGGAAGTGGCTCGTCTTTTTCGGACTCTAGTGCATAACAAGCATGCGGCCTGGGTTGGACATCTTCCCAAGGTCGAGACTTGGCTGAATTCTGTCCAGCATGAGAGCACGAAATTGACGCCATACGAAGTTCACTTCGGAAAAAGACCACAAAATGAACCCTGCGAGGGTGTTGGGATTAAATGAGGGTAAGCAACCGGGGATGGATTACATTGTCCAGTTGGCGAAACAGAATTTATCTAAGTCAGCACAAAAGAGAATTCGCCAACAAAAAGAAACTAAATTTGACCTATTCGAGCCGGGAGACAGAGTCTTACTTAGAGTGCCGAAACAGTCAAATAAGCTAGAGAAAGTCATGTCCAAGTTCTTTTATCTCTACGAGGGCCCATTTATAGTTTCCAAACGTATTGGCAAAACAGCATATGTGCTGGAGAATAGTGAGGGAAACAGATTATACGGAACGTATAATATACATAGTCTACGAAAATATGTGTCATAAAGTGAGTGTGTTTAGCTGGCGAGCCAGCCTATCAAATGAGTAAGTGTGGTGTCTGGTGCGTGGAAGATCTGGTCTTCAAGGCAGGCGTATCAGAAGTCGCACAGGGGGGTAGTATGTAAGTAAATGAGAGTTTTTAAGGTACAGGGAAATATGACGGGATTGTCGGATGCTCTTGAGCACTAAAATATCTCGATACACCAAGGCCAGAATTTGGTAGCGCTGGTGAATTCCCATTTGCCTCCAAGAGATGGGTGAGCGCTTGTACATGGTATTTTTGCTTAAGGCGTCCACGAGGCAAAAGATGGGCCATTAGAATGCGAGACAGTCCTTCATGAAACTCATACATATCAGCACACGTGATTTCTGTTTACGGCCTCGCCATGTAAGATTTGTAAGTGTGTAATTTAAGATAATTTGTACAATGGTATTATTTGTGTGGGGAGAAATGGTCTGTGTTGAGAACTAGTATTAAGTAGAATATGGTTAACGGGAACTTAACAAGACAGGGCGATTACGGCACAGAAATATTTGGTGTTATATGTAATGCGCATTTACTGTTTTTTTTTTCAGAAGTCAATATTAATTTAATCTACTTTAAAGGGAGATTAAGTATTATGGTCACGAGGCGCTGCCACAATAGTGTGATCGTGTGCTCAGTGATAAGTGAGATTAAATTTCACCATAAGGAGGGGACCTCCAGTGAAATTAGGAAGTTCTATGGTGATATAAATATATCAGAACACCTTCAATGCGTGTGATATGACATCATAAATACATAGTGCTCACACATTAATTATGTCTATTTCTCCAACATAGAGAAATTTGAGAGGCGGAAATATCCGTGGAACACTATTCCATATGTAAAACATTGGACTGGTTGCAAAGTGCAATCCATAGTGACAACAAACTTTGACGCAAAGTGCGTGAAGAAAAAATATGAGTGTATATATCTGTAATTTAGGGTGATTTCGTTTATGTAATATGTATTTTGGATGGGGTTTATTAACGTGTCTGGGATAATCGGATAATGGACCGTCGTCACGGTATATCATCCGATGATCCGAGGCGAATATGTGACGTGTTTTTCGAGGGGTTTTATGCAACTGGCATAAGTCAGTAGGAAGCCATTCTATATTTATTTACGCGGCAAATTGTTCAGCCAAGACAATTTTTCATGGTAATTTATTATTATTATTAATTTATTATAATTATTATTAAGGTATTTTCGGAGCATTTTATAAAAATTATTAGCATTCAGATAGGTTTTCTATGTCTTAGAAAACGCTATCAAGCAAATTATTACGAACGACATCATAGAAAATTATCTGATTACGGAATTTTACGGAGTTTTTGTCAGTTAGGGTATTTGAGAGAGATGACTCACTGGGATTTCAAGTACACGCTGAATCTTGTCGGGAAGTATTACGCAAGGCTGGGTCGTAAGGTCTAGAAAAGGCGATTTGTTGAAACGGAAATCGACTTCTCCCTCCCGCGGAGTGTAATGAGGAAGGAGTGGGGATCTAGCGCGTAGGGTGCAGCCAATCAGTGAGGACGACGTAAGCCAGATGTCGGTACCATGGTGGGGGAGCCAACGTGTGGATATATCGTTCGACGCGCCGTGAAAGGAGGACTATCTGTGAAATACTTGAGGAGTATGGATGCGCGTGCGAGTCGCTCCGATGTTCAGTGGAGTTAGCGACGAACTTTTGTAAAACTTGGTTGTACGAGTGTTTGGGTCCGAGGTACGGACCATAGAATTATCTAATCTACGAGAATATCATCAAATTTCGACGGAGATGACGACGTCCAGGAGACTGTGGGAAGCTCACAGCATCAGCAAGTACGAGGGAAATGCCTTGGCAATTTCCAATGGTAAGCGCAAATGACGCAGAAATACGCAATCTCTCATTTTTCTTTGTTTTATATTTCATATTTCAGTAACTTCATAGCTTAGAAATAAGAGTAAAATCAATTTATCCGACTCCGTTTTCACGTAATTTTCTATCGGTAATATTCAAATCACAACGCTCCAATTTAAATTTTGTACTTATTATTATTATTAATTTTGCTATACTTGTTTTATATAATAAATTCATTTCTTTTACAATGCAATCTTTGCTTTCAGTAGGTAGCATTAGATATAGACCAATTCCTTCTCCTGATACAATTGTTTGTTGGGTTAATGATCAAATCATACCACGATCTGAGTGAATAGAGTCTTGAAGGTGTTCTGCCAGAGCTAGACGTTGTTAAATACAAATTTAGATTTCAACATTGCATTGAGGTCTTGGCGCCCATTAAAACGACATAGCTTAGGCAAAGGTAAACAGTTACATTTCTCACCCAACAGTTAGGAGCTAGCAAAACGTTTCACAGTTGTTTCGAGGTTATCAGCCCCACTCCATTTTTTGCCTCTTGGCCACCACTCCAGTATAATGTATATCCTTTCCTCAATTTCTTCCTTCCTTTACCTTTCCATTTCACTTCACTCAGCCCCATCATTCCAACCTTCTCCCTCTCCATGAAGTCTACCACCTCCTCCACCTTGCCTGTCAGGGTCATGACATTCATGATTCCCACTTTCATTTCTACTACTTCATTGATACTATTGGCAGTAATACCCCTAGTACTTCTTTTGAAATTAGAAATTGGCAATTTCCTCATAACATTCAGTTGGCAGATCCAACATTTAATACGAGCGCTCCAGTACACATACTTCTCAGTGCCCAAGTATTTTGGCAATGTCTCCTTAGCTCTAAGGTCAAAATATCACCAGGAGTGTTTGTTCATCATACCAAACTAGGTTGGTTAGTAACGAGTCAAGTCCCTCGTAAGTCATTTCAAAATTTCTCACAATGTCATTTTGTCAATACAAGTCTCGATTACAACTTAGAAAGATTTTGGAAAATCGAAACTATAGATTCAGTTTCACCTTCCTCAGTTGAAAATGAAATGTGGGAAAAACTGTTTCGCGAAACAACCAAACGCACGTCAGAGGGTAGATTTGTCGTAACAATGCCTCGCGTGGATAATCCACCTCTTCTATTTGAAACACACCCTAGGGCTCTTAGAGCACTCTATGCTGTGGAAAGCAAATTTAAACATGACCCTGTTGTTAAAACTCAATATTCCACATTTATGGAGGAATATGAGGCGCTCGATCACATGGAGGTTGTTACCAAGAAAGATGATGCTTCCTATACCCCATCTGAAGTCATTTACCTCAATCACCATCCTGTTTGGAAGAATGAAATTTTAAAGGAAAACATAAGAGTGGTCTTTAATGGCTCTTCAATGGATGCCAACGGAACTTCTCTGAATGACACTTTGTTATCAGGCCCTCCAATTCAATCTGACATTTCTTCTGTTTTGATGAATTTTCGCTTGTTTCCTATCGCAGTGATATCCGATATCAAACAGATGTATAGACAGATTTTGGTTGATCAACAACAGCGCGACCTTCAGAGAATTCTTTGGCTCGATGAGCCTACTAAATCTGTCAAGATTTTTCGACTAAAAACATTAACATATGGACTAAAGCCTTCTGCTTGTTTAGCCATACGTACGTTGAAATTACTTGCTGACCAGGATGGCCCATTGTATTCTCCTAAGGCTTCTGAAGTGTTAAAATCATCATTTTACGTTGACGATTTTCTTCATTCGAGTCAGTATCCGAAGCACTTCAAGTCTCTAAAGATTTGACAGCTTTGCTTTTGGGAGGCGGATTTTTCCTGTGCAAATGGAACTCTAATTCGGAGGAATTCTTTTCTAAATTTCTGTTAACTTCAGTCTATAACGACTCAGTAGAACTTCTTCAAGAAAGTAATTCTATCAAAACTTTAGGCATCTATTGGAGTTCTCAAAAGGATTTTTTCTTTTCCAAATTAATCTCAGTGAAGTCAAAACGCAAACTAAGCGGCAAATTTTGTCTTAGATTGCAAAGATATTTGATCCTCTCCAATTTTTGGCGCCTATCATCGTCACGGCAAAGCTTTTCATGCAAGACCTTTGGTCCTTGAAAACTGGCTGGGATGAACCAGTTCCTTCAGAATTGAAAAAAAAATTGGATTTCTTATAGAAATAGTTTGGAAGATCTTTCTAATGTTATTATCCCGCGAGTGATTATTCCCTTTCCCTCCTGTGGAGGATATGAACTTCATATCTTTGCTGATAGCTCATTGAAAGCTTATGGATGTTGTGCGTATATTGTTTGCCGTAATTTTGTCCAATCAAATTTTGTTTTTCAAATTAATTTGCGCTAAGTTGCCACGACTGGAACTTTTTGCTGCTCTTCTGGCGGTTGAATTATCGGTCAAAATCCGTCAATCTTTAAAAATTCGATTTATTAAAACTTACTTTTGGAGTGACTCGGCCATCACGTTGGCATGGCTTGCCAAACGTCCCTCACATTGGCAGGTGTTTGTAGCTAATAGTGTGTCCAAAATTCAACAATTATCTAATCTTGAACAATGGCATCATGTATCTGGCAAGGAGAACCCTGCAGATGTCATTTCTCGGGGATGTTCCCCTCTTATGTTTGCTAACCTGACATTATACTGGCATGGTCCCCATTGGCTTCTGCAAGAACCTTCCGCTTGGCCAAATTTCCCTCTTCCGGAGTTATCAGACTTGCCGGATGCTGGTTAGATCACTGGATCTTCTCTTCTCGTTTCCGACTCTCCCCTTCTATTGCAGCGATATTCCTCTTTCCATAAATTGGTGAGGGTTATGGCTTATCTCCTTCGATGGAAATATTTTGTGGTAGAACAATCCCTTTTTCCTAAGCCATATTTAACCCTTTCTGAATTAGGTTTAGCCACTACAAAAATCTTATGGCTTACTCAACGAGAAATATTCTCTGAAGAATGTCAGGTGTTGTACCAATGTCAATCAAGAAATCGAGTAGGCTTTCCTCACTCGCCCCTTTTTTGGATGCTGATGGTTTACTGAGAGTAGGAGGACTTTTATCTTTGTCTGATCTTACTGAGGATAAAAAACATCCAATTATTCTTCTCTCAAAGCATCATGTCACTTCCTTAATCATTCGTCAGTATCATTACCAGCATCTTCATGCTGGCACTCGTACATTACTTTCTGTCATTCGTGAAAGGTATTGGCCCATAAACGGAGTGCATGAAGTTACCTCTGTTATCCGGAAGTGCATTCCATGTTTTAAATCCAACCTTAAATTACCGCTCAGCTCATGGGTGATCTTCCCAACTTTAGATCTGCGCCTGCTAGACCCTTTACCTTTACGGGGGTGGATTATTCCGGGTCTTTTGTTTACCCATACTAACATATGCAGCTGGAGCGTGGACTACTACAAAAAGAGAGGAGAGTAGAATACAAGCCGCGGAGATGAAATTCCTAAGAGGTATAGAGGGCAAGACCAGAAGAGATAGAGTTAGAAATGAAGAGATTAGAAAAAGGACAGGAATCTTGAAGCTGCAGGACAGGATAGAAACAACAAAGTTAAAGTGGTATGGACATATGATGAGAATGGGAGAGGAGAGAGTACCAAAGAAAACTTTCTGTGAAAAGATGACAGGGAAGAGACCACGAGGAAGGCCCCGAAAGAGATGGGCAGATACAGTGTGGGAGTGTGTAGAGAAGAGAGGAGGAAAACCTGAAGAAGTACTAAAAACAGGAGAGGAGTGGTGGAGAGACAGGAAACGTTGGAGGTCCTTAATTCACAACCCGACCCACGAAGCTGGAAACGGGAAATGAAGATGATGATTGTTTACAGAAGAAATTCCCCTGAGGCTAAAAAATGTATTTCTGGAAAACTCTATATTTCGCTTTTTGTATATATGGTCACCGGAGCAGTTCACTTAGAACTAGTTACCAACTGCTTACTTTTTGGCAGCTTTTGCCAGATTTTCTGCTCGCCAAGTCTTCCTTCAGAAGTGTTCTCGGATAATGCTAAAAATTTTATCGGAGCTTCTGAACAAATTAAGAGAGCTCTTACTCACAATTCAGCGCTGGAAAGGATTACTGATTATGCTCACCAGAGAAATTTCAAGTGGCACTTTATCCCCCCTTATGCACCTCATCAAGGTGGGCGTTGGGAGTCTTGTGTGAAACTCACCAAGAAGCACCTTAGACGTGGTTGGTTGGTTGGTTCCTTAGTTTAGGGGCTGCGACAACGCGGTCATGTAGCCCCGTGTACTTTGGGTGTGTGTAGAATCTGTCTGATAACCGGTGTTAATTGTGATGACTGTATTAGTGTGTGTATCTGTTTTTTAATTCAAGTAGAGACTGCAACTTTGAATTTTCAAATAGTTCCTACTTTTGCCGCCAAACGCCACCGTCAACGACTACTAGGCCTAGTTCAGAACTAGCTACTAGACGCCACCGCAGTCGGCTCTTGGCAACGAACGTAGCAACCTAAGAGCGTTGTTTACATTCTTAACCTATCCAATTTAGTTTCACACAGGTGTAATTAGTGGAAAGATCTTTAACATGCCATAAATCTATGACATGGGACCGCCGGCTTTACTTCCCCTCCGAAGGAAGGCATACTGAGGGATTTTCAACGCTCTTAAAAACTCCGACGGCTTCGGCCGGGTTTGAACCCGCTATCTTGGGCATAGAAGCTCAGCATGCTACCAACTACGCCACCGAAGCCGCCCACCTTAGACGTGTTTGTGGCCACACCCCCGTTTCTCATGAAGAATTTAATTCCTTAATTATTTTTCAAGAAGCCTCCGTGGCTTAGGCGGCAGCACGCCGGCCTCTCACCGCTGGGTCCGTGGTTCAAATCCCGGTCACTCCAAGTGAGATCTGTGCTGGACAAAATGGAGGCAGACAGGTTTTTCTCCGGGTACTCCGGTTTTCCCTGTCAAAATTTCATTCCAGCAACACTCTCCCCTATCATTTCATTTCATCTGTCATTCATTTAATCATTGCCCCAGAGGAGTGCGTCAGGCCTCGGCAGCCGGCACAGTTCATATCCTCGCCGCTAGATAGGGGCTTCATTCATTCCATTCCTGACCCGGTCGGAGACTGGAAGCAGGCTGTGGATTTTCATTTTCAATTATTTTTCAAGATTAATTGGAAGAATATCCATTTCGCAAGGTCCGTATTGACGTGTACAATGACAATTTCAATGGGTTGAGTGGTCTCCGCCCAATCAATTGGGCGGAGACCACTCAACCCATTGAAATTGTCGTTAATTATTTTTATCGAGGGCATAATTAATTCTCGTCCTTTAATACCCTTATCCAACGATCCTTCAGATCTTCTGCCATTAACGCCAGGCCATTTTCTTATCGGTGGTCTGTTGACTGCCTCTCCCCCTTTGTTATATTCTAATTCTGAATCTTCTTTAGCCATTTCTTGGCACAAAATTCAAATTTGCACAATAATTTTTGGCGCCGCTGGAGGTTGGAATACTTCGGTTTGCTTCAGTAGCATGGTAAATGACGTGTTTCCTGCTCTAACCTTCAGGTAGGGGACTTGGTCCTTTTGAAAGACCCCAGTCCCCCTCTTGTCTGGAATTTGGGTAGGGTTGTTGAGTGCTTTACTGGCAGAGATGGTAGGGTTCGCGTGGTAAAACTGCAGACTTCTGCTGGTCATTTTCTCAGGCCAATCACTATGATTGCTCCTTTGCCACGCGAGGCCTAACTTCTGCGCTTTCTTCCTGCAATTTTTTCTCCCCCCTCCCAGCATGTTCGCTTTTGCGAATGTTTTTGTAGGTTTTGTTTCCCGTACGGTTTGAAACATATGTTCAATCATTCTGCCCCATTATTTTATTTCGCTAAAATTGCAGTATGAACGTGGTGTTTTGTTTATTTATTTATTTAACTTATGTTTCATTTGAATTGTTGTTCTTTATTTTTCTTGTCAACTCACCTTTTTCTGAAGTGTCTTTCTAGACGCACCATACTGTCACACTTTCTCATGAAGTACTGCGCTCACCTCAGCGGTAACCCTCGCAATGTGCATGGAGCTATGCGTTGATTGGCTGTTTGACAACCCTCCTCCCCATCTGGAATATTCGGCGCGCTGACGTCATTACCACTATATATTCTCTTCATCGCCGTTCTGCTGTGTCTGTTTTCACCTGCCCACGGCTGTCTGACCACTTCAGTGCAGCCTAGGTCGGCGCACTGTTTACCAACACTGTTTGACCTGCAGCTATCTACGTGGCATGCCTCCCTGCTTGGACTTTGCCGGGCTGGGCAGTCCGGGGTCAACAACCTTCATCTAGGCGACAGCTTCGTCACTTAAACTCTCTACAACTCGGCACGATGAAATCGTAACTGCTCGTATCTGCTAACCAGGTCATTCCCAAGAGGCCTGGCACTGCTGGTTACGTTTCGCTGGAGGAATTACCATCCATCTCCTTTGGAAGCCACATCACTGTTTCTTGGAGAATAACTTCACTGGACTTCATGACCCGCTCTACGCGTGCCAGCCAATTCATGGTCTACACTCGGACCTAGGAATCACGCTAAACTAACTTTCCCTGCCCGGGCAATCATCATCGCTTCATGCTATTGTCAGCGGGGTCTCCGCAGGATTATTTATGGAAGATACTCTCTGTGTCAAGTATCGAACTGTTGGTAACAAATCAAACTTATTTTACATAATACAAGGCCAAGCCTTTAAAACTTCTAACTTCATTCTTTTCCTAGTCAATGCTACTTGCAAGTTGTTTTTGAGATTCCTGGAGAAACAGGCATTTTGAATTGCCTCTTTTAAATACTCCTTTTAATCCAAATAATTGTTACCATTTATCAAAATGTTTACAATAATCAAATAAATGTATCAACACTAGTCAAGTAACGTTTGGTCTCTTCCATATCGTCCTATTACAGTCCACTGTGTGCCCTAAACCTAATCCATTGCTATTTCCCAGTTGGGGTGCTATCCAAAAAAAAAAAAAACTTTCCACCTAGCATTATTGGTTTGCGAGATATTAAAAAGCCGATGACCTATTAGGCTATTTGTTTTGCCGGAAGTGCAAATCCCTTGTTAACAGTGAACTGTTGGTCATTGAAATAACTACTTGTAAAACTCCAGTGCCAAATCCTGACCGGTGCGCAAGTAAACCGAATGTGATATACATTCCACAGGAAAAGTATAAAGATTTAATTAATAAATCATAATTGTTTTCAGCAAATATGATATAATGAATTTTTTCACACCAAAGAACGACAACTTGAAGATGATTTATTGTAGGAATATCTTTAATGGGGCCTCCAAACCTTGAAGTAAACCATATGCGATCTTTCCTCTTACACATTTCCTTCCCATTTCCGTGGCCGACAGTACCTCGAATGCTTACATTAAATAAGAACACAGCTAAAGTATGAAGATTTAATAAATCATAATTGTTTTCAGCAAATATGATATTATGAATATTTTCACACCAAAGAACGACAACATGAAGATGATTTAATGTAGGATAATCTTTAATGGGGCCTCCAAACCTTGAAGTATACCATATGCGATGTTTCCTCTTACACATTTCCGTCCCTTTTCCAAAATCACTCCCACAAAAAATATCCAGCAACCGAGTGGAAAGATGTTACACATCAAAAATCTCCTCCCTCTCAATATTTTACAAATAATCTTCTGGTGATGACTTCTATTGAAATAACAAATTGAATGCCATCCACTCAGAAGATTTTATGCTAACCCATAATAGACAAAAATTAAACTTAGGCTATATTTGATCATTATACACCATGTCCAGGATAAATACCATGTAGGCTATTAGCAGGAAATTCAAAATAAACAGACAAAAAGGCAATTTTATACAGAGAGATTGTTGATAGAATGACACATTCATCTTTCCTTTCTTAACTTTTATTCTCTTCAAAACTTGATAGGCAATAGGATTTTGAGTGTCCTTTATTTTTGCTGTAATTGGCTGTATGTTTCCATTTCTTAGCAATTAGCTCCTCTTATGAGGGGTCACATTTCTTTTTTTGTCTATTTCCAATATGGGTCGAATTCACCCAAGGTATTCTTTGCCAGTCGTAAGAGGTGTCTAAAAGGGTAGGTTGTTGATGGAATGACACATTCGTCTTTCCTGTTCACCCTCCTTTGTTAACTTTTTTGAGGGGTCACATCTCTTGTTTTTTTTCTCTTTTTCTCTCTTAACCCTATGGGTGGGGGATCGAATCCACCCATGGTGGACTCTGTCAGTCCTTAGAGGTGCCTAAAAGGGTAGGTTGCATGTAGTCCATCACCACATGGTACACCCTGAATAAAACAAAGCAGTTAACACCATCACACGCTCACAACTGGGGAGCTCAGAAAATGGCAACCACGAGGGATCCCTGGGCTGGATTCAACATTTTCAATGACTTGGAGGTAGTCAACCTCTTCACTTTCCTCTCTGCCTTTCTTAGACCTAATTTCTTCCAAATACCTAACCCTCATTCTCCCAGGCTACAAATTTTGAGACAACATTCTACATCCTCCTCATCAGTCATAAAATCCCTGGTTTCTTTGTTTGCTAAAAATGTAATAAATATCTACTGGTTTTGTATATGTAGTAGGCCTGTTTTGTCCCCATACTAAACACTGAAAGTTGCTCCTATGACACAGCTTTTACAGAAGCAGGATACCAAATAACAGTTAAAAGAAGAAAAAAATCATACCAGTTGTAACAATGATGCGACTTGAGGACCGAGGGTTTGGATGACACGACACACATACTGCATACACTTCACGTGCCATGTTGCCAGTAGATCAGAGATGTTAGGCTCCTGTAACAGTGAATTATCATGATGCCTATGACACCATAATTCTCACCAAAGAACAATGTAGCTAACATAGTCATTTTACTGTTTGTGGACATTTGAATTTTCAATACTTCATTAGGTAGTACATTTCCAGAGAGAAATTTGTTGGCATGCAGTGTAGTATTTTACAATGTAGCCTACTGGTATGTTAATATACACAATTCAGAACAGAGTGGCTAACTTACAACATAATTTTTGCATAGTAACAGTATTCACCAAACATCAGGAGGTTTAAACTTCACTGTTGTAGCCCATTTGAAATATACCTACATTTATTCTGTGGTTGGCAAATCTGGGCACTATTTAGCAGTCATAGTTGGTTATACTGACAGTCATCTTGCTCTTCTATTTTCGCTTTCATTTAGTTAATACGAGTCCCACATGTGTTGGATATTTCTAATTTCCTTTCATGGCCCCAAGGTGTTGCGGTAGTGCACCTACCTCTCACCTGGAAGCCCTGAGTTTGATTTCCGGCTCAGTCAGGGATTTTAGAAACTAAAGATAGCTTTGAAGCCATTTTTCAGTGTTGTCTTATTAACCCTTTCTTTCACAAGGTGCCCGAATGTGCCCGGATATGAAAGTCACTGCTCCCTGTTAAAGCGCTCGAAAACATTGCATAGAACACTAACCTCTATGCTGAGTATAAACAAGCTGTCAGGAAAAGTAGATAGTGACTGGTTCTGAACCAGGGACCCCAGGAAATAAAACAACGGTAAACAATGTAAATATATGTATAGTTTGTGAAAACTGTGCAAATTCCATTACCGACACATTTTTTAAAACTTAGTTTCATAATTGTTTATGTGCCCAGATCATATACGTAGTTTTAAAATTGTTTTTGTGACCAGATTATATGAGGGCAGACTTTAAACTAAGGACCCCAGGTGAGTGAGATTTACTGTGGGTCATTGCAAGACTGTTGGTAATTCACAAGTAAAATTTTATTTAAATGTATTAAATGTATTATATAGTTCGCCATGAGTGGAAGTTAGCACTGATCCACCCGCTACACTAGAAAGGGAATAGAAGTGATGTTAATAACTACAGAGGCATCTAGCTACTTCAAGAAACATACAAGATCCTATCCATGGCACTACTATCAAAGTTATAACAACAAATCGGCGAATACCAGGCAGGCTTCCGGAAAGGATGATCGTGTGTGGAACAAATCTGGAATCTCAAGACAATACTGAAGGACAGAGGCAAGAAATATGTGGCGGTATTTGTAGACTTTCGGAAAGCATATGATTCAATCGACAGGAATACACTGTATGACATTCTTAAAGAAATGGGCACAGATAACAAGTAGGATTCCACGCCGCATGACCTGCTTTGGATGAGACGGTGGCGCAACATAGCGGCGAGCAAGAGGGGTAATAATCCCACACAACAACTTCGTTGGCGGCAAGGTATGCGGAATTGCATTTCGGACCTTCGACCCAATTGCACGGAAATTTATAAAATGTTATTCTAGGCAATGCTGACACCATCACGTGGTTATGAAAGCCGGACGTCCTCGAAAATTGAAAATATCTTACAGCTGTAGATACATTATTTAACTTATTGAAAAGGTTAAAACAGGTTATTATAGATAATTTTCTGTATAATTCAATTAGACCATCAGTTGAATTTTTACCAATTATTATATACATTTGGGCCCCATATTTTTTTTCAAAAACCAAAAACCTTTCATAACATCAAAACGGTGAGAGATATCAAAATATGATAAGGGGTAGAAAAGTTGCTAATTACTGAGATCTTACACCCGTAGATTTAACTATTATCTATAGGACGGACTGTCTCCGAGATATAACGATTCGAAAAAATAGGATGAAATTCATGGTCCCAAAAATAGAAAACGGTGAAAGATATCAAATAACCATTCAGAGTAAGAAGTTGCAAATCACAGAGATCTTACACCTGTAGATTTAACTTTTTTCGATAGAACCGATGTTTTCAGAGATATAACGCTTTGAAATTTAAAAAGGATGAAATTCAGGGCTCCAAAAATAGAAAATGGTGAGAGATATCAAAAAATCATAAGGGTTAAAACAGTTGCTAATCACTGAGATCTTACATCTCTAAATGTAACTATGTTCGATACGACCAACCGTTTCCCATATGTAACGATTCTGCCCCAGGAATGAAAACGGGGAGAGATATCAAAAATACATAAGGGATAAAAAAAGGTGCTAATCACTGAGATCTTACTCCTGTCCATTTAACTTATTTCGATACGACCAATCATTTTCGAGATATATCGATTCCAAAAAACAGGATGAAATTCAGGGCCCTCAAAAACGGTCCGGCCCTGCACCGATTTTAACTCCCAACAATAAGGTTCCTCACAGGCCCTAACTCTTTCATTGTACCAAAAGTCAGCTTGAAATCTTGTAAATTGCGACCTGTACTTTGCTTAACCCAAAAATGTCACGCACAGGGCCCCAAAAAAGAAAACGGTGAGAGATATCAAAAATCGTTACGAGTAAAAAAGTTGCATACCGCGGAGATCTTACACCTGTACATTTAACGTCTTTCGATACGACCAACCGTTTCCGAGATATATCGATTCCAAAAAAATTGAAATTTAGGGACCCCAAAAAAGATCCGGCCCTGCACCTATTGTAACGCCCGACAATAGGATTCCTCACAGGCTCTAACTTTTTCACCGCTCCAAATTTCAGCTAGATATCTTGAAAACTGCGACCTGTACATTGCTAAACGCAAAAACGTCACAAACTTACGTACATCTTCAGGGCCCCAAAAGAAGAAAACGGAGAGAGATATCAAAAAATCGTTAAGAATAAAAAAGTTGAATATCGAGGAGATCTTACACCTGTACATTCAACGTTTTTCGATACGACCAACCGTTTCCGAGATATATCCATTAAAAAAAAGGATGAAATTCAGGCCCCCAAAAAATGGTCTGGCCCTGCACCGATTCTAACGCCCAACAATAGGATTCCTCACAGGCCGCGTCCCTTTCGCTGTACCAAATTTTAGCTCGATATCTTGAAAATTGGGACCTGTACATTGCTAAAGGCTAAAACGTCACACACACACGTACATCTTCAGGGCCCCAAAAAAAGAAAACGGTGAGAGATATCAAAAAATCGTTACGAGTAAAAAAGTTGCATACCGAAGAGATCCTATACCTGTACATTTAACATTTTTCGATACGACCAAGCGTTTCCGAGATATATCGATTCCAAAAAAAAGTAAGAGAAATTCAGGGCCCCAAAAAAAGGTTCAGCCCTTCACCGATTCTAACGCCTAACAATAGGGTTCCTCACAGGCCGCGTCCCTTTTGCCGTACCAAATTTTAGCTCGATATCTTGAAAATTGCTACCTGTACATTGCTAGAGGCTAAAACGTCACACACGTACATCTTCAGGGCCCCAAAAAAAGAAAACGGTGAGATATATCAAAAAATCGTTACGAGTAAAAAAGTTGCATACTGAGGAGATCTTACACCTGTACATTTAACATTTTTCGATACGACCAACCGTTTCCGAGATATATAGATTAAAAAAAAAAAAAAGGATGAAATTCAGGGCCCCAAAAAAAGGTCAGGCCCTGCACCGATTTTAACGCCCAACAATAGGGTTCCTCACAGACCCTAACTCTTTCACTGTACCAAATTTCAGCGTGATATCTTGAAAATTGCGACCTGTACTTTGCTAAACGCAAAAAGATCACACACATACGTACATACAGATAGAATGTTTTTGAATTATTTTTTTCGACTCCGATTCGATTGGTAGAGGTTTGAACCCTGGGCGACGCTTAGTTTCCGACATCTCGAAAAAACCTACCACGGCTATATGAAAGCCTATAGGATCTAGATCCAGCTTTCATAACAAGACATTACAATCAATAAATGAGATGCTAACAAACAAATACTCAAAAGTCAAGCTTCTGGGTGAAATATCTGAACCACTTGAAATCAAGACTAGGTGATTGCCTATCCCCACTTCTGTTCAATTGTTTTTTGGATAAGGTCATCAAAGAATGGGGAAGGAGTACTCGCAGAAAAAGGTATTAAGGATCAAGTAACAATAGGGTACAAGAAAGAAAACACTGCTGTCAACTGCTTAGCATTCGCTGATGATCTTGTGCTGCTGTCAGAGAACATCGAATTAAAGTTCACACTTTGGAAGAAATAGCAGGGAACACTGGCCTTCAGATATCGTTTGAAAAGACCCATTTCATGACCAGCATTAAAGAAGCTCTGAGATACATAATGACAACTGAAGAGGATAAGATAAGTAAAGTTGTAAATTTCTAGTACCTTGGTGAGATAATCCAACCTAATGAACTCCACAAAGAAGGAAATCATGAGTGAGCTAGGAAAATGGAGCTTGCTTTCCACCTTACGAAAAACACATTGACATACAACAAGAAAGCGATTTCTATTAGGACTATACTATGACACTTCTCCTTTTTCTTCAGCGTTTGTCCCACCAGGTGGCAAGGTCTGCCACATGGATTCGATGTCTCCATTTAGTTCTGTCCTGGGCCATGTCTGGGTGGAGATTGACACTCTTCAGATCTTTGTGAAGGGTATCGGCCCATCACTGTTTTGGTCATCCTTTTGGTCTATTACAGGGGACTTCCAAAATGTAACCCGTCTTAGCTATAGTGTCAGCCCCTGTCCTCAGCACATGTCCAAACCATCTTAAACGACTCTCGCGCATTGTTTCAGGAATGAGTACAATGCCAAATCTCTCCCTGATGCATTCATTGGGGATGCGATCAAGATTAGTAACACCAGCTGTCCACCGCAGCATCCTGGTCTCCATGACTCCCAGACGATGCTCCGTCTCAGTCATAGGCCAACATTCGCAACCATACAATGCGACAGGTCGGATGAGTATGATCGATTTTAGATTTGAGGTGATCTTTCTTCCTCCTGTCGCAAGTGATGCCAAATGTTGTTCACCATTTCATTCAAGCTGCAGATATCCTTGCATTGACCTCTTTGACAAGTCGGCTATTCAGCAGCGATCGTGGAACCAAGATACTTGAATCTCGTTACTCGCGGTAGATCCTCGCCGTCTACATGAATGGTTCCGATTGCTTGTGTATCAGATGTCATATATTCGGTTTTCATTATTGAGGCGCTGGCCGTATTGCGCCAGCCGATTGTTCCATTGCTGGGTTTGAAGTTGCAGATCAACCTGGGTCTCAGAGGCCAACATGACATCGTCTGCATATAGGAGCGTCCATGGCAAAGGACGGTGCAGGTCTGCTGTTACAGTGTTCATTACTAGAATGAACAAAAGCGATGACAGCACTGAACCCTGGTGAACGCCGACGGTGATGGGAAAGTAACGGGAGGCTCCTGCGGCGGCCTGAACATAGCTCCGTGGATCCACGTAAAGCAGCTGAACTCAGCTGACAAGATATTCCGGTATGCCATGCTCTCGCAGTGCTAGCCATATGAGGTCATGGGGTACACGATCAAAGGCCTTCTCAAGGTCTAGGAAAGCTAAATGAATCGGCTTGAACTTCTCACGATGTTTTCAATCAGCAGCCGTGCAGCGTGGATTGCATCGGTTGAGCCGCAATTCTTCACAAATCCAGCTTGGTTTCTGCAAAGCTCGACTGTCTTACGCATGCTGTTATCAAGAACACATTCGAATATCTTCATCGCATGACACGAAAGTAGGATCGGCCTGTAATCAGCACATTCAGCAGGACTCCCCTTCTTGAAAATGGGTACGGTGATACTCCGCCGCCAATCCCTCGGTGTTCGATCCTCTTTAATGATCTGCTGAAATAGGCGTGTTAACCATCCTGCCGCATCCCACTGTTGAGAATTCCAGAGTTCTGCTGGGAGATCGTCTGGGCCAGTAGCTTTCCCCGGCTTCATTTCTTTCAAAGCAGCCTTGACTTCTTCGACATCAATGTCTCTGACAGGTCCTTCCACAACAGCACGGACTGGTACTGGTGGATGGCGAAATTCCTCAGTTGAGATCTTCTCATAGTAACTCCGCCAGTGCTGTCTTGCCTTCGTCCAATCGACCATAAGTTTCTCATTAATACCATAGAAGCGCTGTATGTCCTGTGTTTTGCGATGCCTCGCTTTGGTGAGTCAATATAATTCCCGCTCACCCCCACGCGTGCCAAGTTTTGCGTAAAGATCTGCATAAAGATTATTTGGAAAGTTTTCCATATTTGAGGTCCGTATTGACGTTTACAACTATCGAATGGGGTTGTTGATTCTCCGCCCAATCAATACAATTTATTACAAAAATTTTCACAGTTTTATTATTTCCGGGACATGTTTCGGGCCGTACCTGGGCCCTTCTTCAGCCTTGATTAATTTCCAAAAACATCCATTAAAAAGACATGCATTTATAATATAACAACACTCTTAAAATGCTTAACAGTATTAGATACAATAAAACAACACTAAAATACACATTTGGAAAGAGAAAGAACACTGATACGATAAAACACCTCTTCATGTCAGCCATACACAATTCTAAAATGTATTACATGCTGGTTGTTTTTAATAGTGACAAGTGTCCATTTGCTGAGTAATTCTGACTTATCTGTTAGCCACGCCGATACAGTTCTGTTTGGTGACCCAGATATGCTGGCGAGTCTGGGGCTTAACATACTTTGGCCTTTGCCAAAATAAATAATTATTCCGCCTGGCTTGTGTGGTGATTGAGCGGAGAATGCCACTTGGTCAATATGTTGTCACTGGACGGAGCTTGGTTAACGCATTATGTAGTATGCGTGACTTAACTGCAAAGATAATAATTTATGCTTAAGCGATGGCAGATGCTCTTTGGTTGAGGTCAAGAATGAATATTAAAGAATCAAAACTTTAAACTTACAGGGTAAATTGGCTTAAAATAGTCTACTGCTCGCTCCTGCTGGGAAGCTGGATTTAGTGGAACGCCTTTCCTATGCGGGGGCTAGAATGAGCGAAACATTTTCCTCAGAGACACATGTAAACTTAAATTGAACTACTTGACGAGCGCATGGCTTAGACTTACCCATGTTGTATTGGAGCTTACTGACTGCGAACCTATGTGCTGTTGTGTGGGTCCATGCGGGCAAGGTCGCGCATGTGACACGTCTGCCGGTATACGGAGAGAGGGGGGAAAAAGGAGGGGAGGCAGGGTTCACTGGCATTCTTGCGGTTCCGCGTGGCCGTGCGCCTACTTTAGGATGAATTAATCTATGGGGGAAATCAATTGTGGGTTGTATGTTGGGGGGTTGAGATGAATGAATGTCAATAAAAAGAGGTTTTTTACATAATTATGAATGTTCTTGAACAGATTGTAATAGATATCGCACAGCGCTCCAACCCAGGACTTAATCTTAATGAAATTAATTTTGACGCCAATATTTTATTTGAGAATATACACAAATTTTTCCCTAAGATAAGAATACGTAAAAAAAAACTCTTTTTATTGACTTTCATTCATCTCAACCCCCCAACATACAACCCACAATTGATTTCCCCCCATAGATTAATTCATCCTAAAGTAGGCGCACGGCCACGCGGAACCGCAAGAATGCCAGTGAACCCTGCCTCCCCTCCTTTTTCCCCCTCTCTCCGTATACCGGCAGACGTGTCACATGCGCGACCTTGCCCGCATGGACCCACACAACAGCACATCAGTTCGCAGTCAGTAAGCTCCAATACAACATGGGTAAGTCTAAGCCATGCACTCGTCAAGTAGTTCAATTTAAGTTTACATGTGTCTCTGAGGAAGATGTTTCGCTCATTCTAGCCCCCGCATAGGAAAGGCGTTCCACTAAATCCAGCTTCCCGGCGGGAGCGAGCAGTAGACTATTTTGAGCCAATTTACCCTGTAAGTTTAAAGTTTTGATTCTTTAATATTTATTCTTGACCTCAACCAAAGAGCATCTGCCATCGCTTAAGCATAAATTATTATCTTTGCAGTTAAGTCACGCATACTACATAATGCGTTAACCAAGCTCCGTCCAGTGACAACATATTGACCAAGTGGCATTCTCCGCTCAATCACCACACAAGCCAGGCGGAATAATTATTTATTTTGGCAAAGGCCAAAGTATGTTAAGCCCCAGACTCGCCAGCATATCTGGGTCACCAAACAGAACTGTATCGGCGTGGCTAACAGATAAGTCAGAATTACTCAGCAAATGGACACTTGTCACTATTAAAAACAACCAGCATGTAATACATTTTAGAATTGTGTATGGCTGACATGAAGAGGTGTTTTATCGTATCAGTGTTCTTTCTCTTTCCAAATGTGTATTTTAGTGTTGTTTTATTGTATCTAATACTGTTAAGCATTTTAAGAGTGTTGTTATATTATAAATGCATGTCTTTTTAATGGATGTTTTTGGAAATTAATCAAGGCTGAAGAAGGGCCCAGGTACGGCCCGAAACATGTCCCGGAAATAATAAAACTGTGAAAATTTTTGTAATAAATTGTATTGATTGGGCGGAGAATCAACAACCCCATTCGATAAGATCTGCATAATGCACATTTTTTGTTGTGGCAATGATCTTCTTTGCATCACTATGGGATATCTTGTAGGTAGCCCAGCGAAACGGTGTCTACTTAGTAAAATAAAAAGTTTTTAAATTAATTAATTAATTAATTAATGCAGCCAATGGCCAATAGGATATAAATTAAAATCATAAGCTAATCAAAGGTACAAAACTCTAGTAACGATTCCACTCGTAATTTACAGTCCATGGCATGATATGTCACAGTATTTCTTACATGATGCAGGCTATATTTGGGCCATGAAAATATTTGGTCATGCACGGTTATGGTGGGAACCAAGTTCTGCAAACTGTGTGATGACATGTCTTAAGTCATAGTTCTTTCCTTTCCAGTCCATCGTTAACATTGCATCTGTTGTGTGAAATTCATTCCAGATTTCACTTCTCTTTTGTATTTGCTCTTTCAGCACTTTGGTTGAGTTGGCGGCTGATGGCTGAAGATACTTTATTCTGAGATCTAAGATCAGGAAAGTTTTGTACACCAGTATTCACTATAAGCACATATTACTTTTTCCAGAGTGATATCGGTATATCATTCAGAGATTTGATTACCCTATTTGTATTGAATTTTATTGCACAATAAGAACTGAAGATCAAAATGAAATGAATTTCAAAGAAAGCAGGTTATGCATTCTTTATGGGCAGCATGGGAGAAGAAAAGATTGCATTCTACCACTTTAAGAAGTGAGGCTTGCCTTTTATGTTTCAGTTGGATAATATAAATAGAGATTACCTTTATATGGAGGGATATATCTTCACAGAACTGAGCCAATTCAGGACGAAATGCCTCAAGATTAGCCTCAGATGCAGTGAGGAGACATACAAGGGCATGACATGGCAGAAGGATGTAATAGCACACAGCAGGAGAACTTCCACTGAAACTGCAACAAATGCATTCACAACTCACTACAACAAGCTCCCTCTGGCCTTATTATCAAATTTATAAGTAGCCTTCCTTCTAGAGCCCTGCACTGATATAGAATATGCCTTTATATTAGATACAGCTTGAAAATACGCCTATCAATACAAGTTTAATGACACAAGAATTTCATTAAGAATGATGTTTCACATCAACGTTGAATGCTTCATCAGCATAATAATAATATTAATAAAACAATCATAAATTTTTTTAACTTATATGTAAGAAAGTAGTTGAAGTTATCTAAGAATATTTCTAATATTCTAATTAAATATATTCACATCAGTTGGAAAAATAATATTATCTAATATTACTATTGAGAGATCAGTATCAAAACTCACCATAGAAATTAAAGCTATGAATATACCTAAAGGATCCACTACCTCTTAATAATTGTAGGAAAAATAATAGTATCTAGTAAAAACAATTAAGATCTCAGTGTCTAAACTGGTTGGTTCTTAAGTTTAGGGGCTGTGACAACGCGGTCATGTAGCCCCGTGTACTTTGGGTGTGTGTAGAATCTGGCTGATAACCGGTGTTAATTGTGATGACTGTATTAGTGTGTGTTATCTGTTTTTTAATTTAAGTACTGCAACTTAGAATTTTTCAAATAGTTTCTACTTTTGCCGCCAAGCGCCACTGTCAACGACTACTAGGCCAAGTTCAGAACTTAGCTACTAGACACCACCGCAGTCGGCTCTTGGCAACGAATGTAGCAACCTAAGAGCGTTGTTTACATTCTTAACCTATCCAATTCAGCTTCACACAGGTGCAATTAGTGGAAGGTTCATTAACATGCCATAAATCTATGACATGGGACCGCCGGCTTTACTTCCCCTCCGAAGGAAGGCATACTGAGGGATTTTTAACACTCTTAAAAAATCCGACGGCTTCGGCCGGGTTTGAACCCGCTATCTTGGGCATAGAAGCTCCGCATGCTAGCGACTATGCCACCGAAGCCGCTCAACTGACTGTAGTTAACTCTGAAAGAAAAAAAAAACTTTTACAATACCAATTCCGTTAATTTGACAATATAATAGGATTACGAAAAATTTGTAGAAGAACAATAGTATCAATATTAGTTTAAAAAATGCTATGCTGGTCAAAATACATGTCGGAATTTCAGATGAGGTGCAAACCAGGGTACGATGTAGTTGTAGATAGACTGATGGATATCTGGAAAGTATTTATATGAAGTAATACTTTTCAAATGATGAATTCCGTGGAAAAATAAATTCATAATATTTATGCGTGTAGCACGATGATTTAAGTAATAATTTGGGTTGGTTTTCTGGTGAACTGGTAGTTCGGAGAATATATTGTAAGGTGTATTAAATAATCTGCCAAAATGTGGTATAGTATATGTACAGTATATCTTAGTAATGTAGCTGAAAGAATATATGTCATAAACATCAAAGAAACAAAAGTGGGAACAATTTTGACAGTACTTCCCAAACAAAACTACATAGTGTTGAATGGACTATTCCCTCAAATAAAGGAATATGCTGTCCATGTCTGCTCCATATGCATACGCTCTCCATTCACACTGGATCTGAAGACTGTAATTATTCATATTTTGATAAGAAAAAGTATGGAACAATAATACTCCCACTTAATGTTTGCTAGGTACCAACTATTTTGACTCTTATATTAAGGAAAGTACTTAAAAGGTTGTTACTCCGTGGCTTAGGCGGCAGCACGCCGGCCTCTCACCGCTGGGTCCGTGGTTCAAATCCCGGTCACTCCATGTGAGATCTGTGCTGGACAAAACGGAGGCAGACAGGTTTTTCTCCGGGTACTCCGGTTTTCCCTGTCAAAATTTCATTCCAGCAACACTCTCCACTATCATTTCATTTCATCTGTCATTCATTTAATCATTGCCCCAGAGGAGTGTGTCAGGCCTCGGCAGCCGGCACAGTTCATATCCTCGCCGCTAGATGGGGGCTTCATTCATTCCATTCCTGACCCGGTCGGAGACTGGAAGCAGGCTGTGGATTTTCATTTTCACTTAAAAGGTTAGACACATTTCATGACTGAGAATAACTCCAAACTAAACGCCAGCATATCTTCTAGGATTTTGCCATTGTGTTGCAGGGTTTCACCCAGATATACCAAAGTAGACTCATCAGCAGAAGCTTGGTGCACCTGGGCAAACCCCACAACATATAAAACATCTCAAACACCTAGAAGATAACTGGTGTTTAATTACTTGGCCGTGAGGATCATTTTGTTTCCTAAGTAGCAGACGTCTCCTACTTTCTTTAGCTTTTCATCTGCCAATTTAACGACTATGTGGGTTTCTGATTTCTATCGGCTGCATTCCATTACTTTTGTTTCACATTTATTGATTTTCATCATGAATTCTTTCCTCAAGATGGATGGAGTCCATATAATTTAAAAACTCATTCAAATCCTCTGGTGAATCGGCTAAGATGGCAATGTCATCAGCAAATCTCAAGAGTTGAAATTATGTCTCCTTGAATCCTTACACCTAATATTATACAGCTTGAGAAAAAGATGCATTGCTTTAAAAAATGAAAGATGTACAAATAAGTTTAAAGAACTAGAGCCATGATTCTAGGTTGGATTGCAAGCCACGAACTCTTCTAGGGGTTAGGTACAGCTTATGACCTTCAAAAAATCAATTTTTAAAAATATTTTTTATTTTATGCTCCTATCCTTTAGGAACATTTTGGTGAAATAAATATGAAATTATGCACCGTAGTTTTTGAGTTATGATTTAAAAGGCAAAGCCCTGCATTCAATGCTTATCCTGCTTAATGGTATGTAAGATTTATGCACAAATGTTTATCGCTCATTTTCTCCGAGTTGTGTTTTTGACAACCGTGTTAATGAAACTCAAAAACTAATTGACATACACTAATGTGTATTTCTGCCTACTATATCTACAAAATTATGTAAATTCATGTCTCTCTAAAATAGTTTCAAAAAAAAAAAAAGTAGCATTAATATTGTAAAATTTTGACATTTTCTTTTCAAAACAGAAGTAAAAATATGTGTTGTTAAGATAGGAGTATGTTGCTGAAAGTACTTGCATCTCTAGAGGAATATCTTTGCAATAAAATAAAATTAACAGAACCTAAAAAATGTTGAACATTAGGCCTACAGGAGTTATCACTTAAACGCTGCAGCCTTGTATGATGAACCACCACCATTTTGAATTTTGAAAAAATACCCAAAATTATTTTTTGACATGAATGTAATGCTGTTTTTCATATAGAATAATGCTAGTTTTTCATGTGCACAAAATTTCATTGCTGTAACTGTTGTGGTTTTGAAGGAGAAAAAAAAAAGATAATTTTTAAAATTTTACCATGGTAACCTGTACCTAACCCCGTAAGTGTATTTAGTTTCAAACCTTCAACTTTAATAGTTGATAGTTGCCTAATATTTTATTTTTAAGAATTCATTAATTGCAATGTTGGTAACAGTGAATGATATTGCTTTTGCAGTAACTTACCTATTTTACCCTATAAAGGGAGTTTCACTTACCATATTGATAAATTTTCATATCAATTGATTCAGTAGTTTGGTTGGTAAGAAATTGAAGTGTTTTATTCAGTTAGCACCACCCTTATGATGGGCTTGCATGAAAACATAGTAAGATGCTACATACTGTAATTACCTACCTGAAATCCATACCCGAGAATGCACCAGTTCCAGTATAGATTGCACCTTTCTTCAAACGTCGTATCAGGAACACCCGCAACTGATTTTCTTGCTCAGTAGACAGTGAAGAGGTGATCAACTGTAATCTTAAAATTGATTTATAAAAGAAACATCTTATTTTTAATAAATGAACATTCATAACGTTATTTTTATTTATATTGGAAATATAAAAATTTAGCTTACCCTGAGATATCAGTATCTAGGCTGCTACTATCATTACTGTTCTGGTTCATGGATAAGTCCACTACCATCCTGTGAATGAAAGGTATTTTAATAATTATTATTACTCAGTCAATATTTTATTACCATAACTGGCTAATAAGTAGGGTGTGACTTGGTTGCATTATGGTTGCCCATCTCTTAAGAGTCAAGTGCAGTGACAATACAAATTTGCCACCCGCTCAATAACATACAGTGGTTCCTTTATATCAATACAGATGGTATTACATGGGTGCCATCTGGCCACATGATGCTCCACCTCAGTTGTATGACCAAAGCAGTACCTTGGCATGAATGTAATTTTATTAATGCAGCCAATGGCCATGTATTTTTCTTTTCAGGGCGGGTCAGGGAAGGAAATCGGCCGTGGAGCTATTGAAAGGAACAGTCCCGGCATTCGCCTGGTGGTGAAAATGGGAAATCACGAAAACCATTTTCAGGACGGCCGAGGTGGGATCCAAACCCACGCTCTCTCTCTGCCAGCAAGGCACGAGGTAGCACGTTAGCGCTCATGGCCACCGCGACCAGCATGAATGTGCCAGTCGATTGTAAGTTAACATCACATCAGTTAGTTAGTTAGTTGTTGTTGTTTTAAGGGGCATAACTGCAAGGTCATCTGCCTCTCAACATCAAAAAGGTACGACCAACTGGAATAAGGTGGCAATTGGTTCTCATTGAATGAGTTGTTTGATTTGTTGGTGAATCAGCACGAAGTATCCAACGTGTTAACAAGGTATGGTGTAACTCGCATGGGCATGAAACAAGACATCAGCATTGTGTTTGCAAAACACTCCTAACCCTGTTATGTAACATCCTCTTTTTTAATGCAAAATTCGAATTATTTCAGTGAAATTTGTCATGTGAGAAATACATTAAATTGGCATTTCTCTACAAAACCCACAATGTTAATCATGATTTTGTATATTTGTGTTGTGAACTGGTTCTCATTATGCTCGCTTGATGAGCAAAACATGTCGTCCGTATAAACCCTAGCCCCTTATAATCTGTGCAATTAGTAATTAATCACATGTATATTTGTTTCAGGTGGAATCACACATTTACCATCCAATTTAAGTGGGCATATATTCATGTTGACCAACTGAAAGTTAACATTCAACTGTTAGTAAGGCAACACTGAAAATGGCTTCAAAGCTATCTACATATTTTGGAGATTACATCATGCATCAGTTTTATAGTCTATAGCAACCGTATGAAAGACACATTTTCTAAGAACTGAAAATCCCATAAGGCAGTGTATTTTGCACCTCTATTTAAGGATCACCCCATGGCTTAGGCGGCAGCACGTCGGCCTCTCACCGCTGGGGTCCGTGGTTCTAATCCTGGTCAATCCATGTGAGATTTGGGCTGGACAAAGCGGAGGCAGACAGGTTTTTCTCCGGGTACTCGGTTTTCCCTGTCAATATTTCCTTCCAGCAACACACTCCACTTTCATTTCATCTGTCATTCATTTAATCATTGTCCCAGAGGAGTGTGACAGGCTTCAGCATAGTTCATATCCTCGCCGCTAGATGGGGGCTTCATTCATTCCATTCCTGACCCGGTCGGTTGACTGGAAACAGGCTGTGGATTTTCATTTCATTTAAGGACCACCCCTCTTTATTCACAAAGAGTAACACTGCTAGCTTGTCCACTTTTGTCATTTCAATGTTAAAATAGTTTTTAGTTAACAGTACATGTTTCGAGCCCAAATTGAGCTCTTCTTCAGCTGCTTGCCGTCCATATTTAAATTTGTTATATTTAATATAAGGACAATCACAATTGAGCCTGGCGCAAGAACCAAACAGCTCCACTTTTTGGTCAATTTCATTTTCTTGTTGTAAGCTTGTAACAGTTATTTAATGCCCCATGTTGGTAGCGACAAATGTAGCAGTTTCGCTAGCCCACACGTTGAGCGTACAAGTGTAGCGTTTTGGGCCCTCACTGTTGGGTGAAATATGTAACTGTTTTCCTTTGCCTAAGCTATGTTGTTTTAATGGGCGCCAAGACCTCAACGCAATGCTGAAATCTAAATTTGTATTTAACAACGTCTAGCTCTGGTAGAACACCTTCAAGAATCTATTCACTCAGATCGTGGTATGATTTGATCATTAACCCAACAAACAATTGTATCAGGAGAAGGAATTGGTCTATATCTAATGCTACCTACTGAAAGCAAAGATTGCATTGTAAAAGAAATGAATTTAATATATAAAACAAGTATTGCAAAATTAATAATAATAATAAGTATAAAATTTAAATTGGAGCGTTGTGATTTTAATATTACCGATAGAAAATTACGTGAAAATGGAGTCTGATAAATTATTGATTTTACTCTTATTCCCAAGCTATGAAGTTACTGAAATATTGAATATAAAACAAAGAGAAACGAGAGATTGCGTATCTCTGCGTCATTCGCGCTTACCACTGGAAATGGCCGAAGCCTTTCCCTCGTACTGGATGATGCTGTGAGCTTCCCACAGTCTCCTGGACGTCGTCATCTCGGTCGATATTTGATGATATTCTGGTAGATTAGATAATTCTATGGTCCGTACATCGGACCCAAACACTCGTACAACCACACTGGTTAAGTTTTACAAAAGTTAGTCCTCCACTCCACGGAACATCGGAGCGACTCCCACTTGCAACCGAACTTGTTAAGTTCTACACAGATTGTCCTCCACTCCACCGAACATCGGAGCAACTCCCGCGTGCAAACATACTCGGCAAGTTCTACACAGATTGTCCTCGTTCCACGGCCCGCTGAACGATATATGCACCCGCCGCATCCCCACTCCAGTCCCGACTTCTAGCTTGCGTGGTCTCCACTGATTGGCTCTGCCACCCCGCTACTTCCCCTTCTCTGGCTCATTACACACGGCGCGCCGATGATGAAGTCGATTTCCGTTCCAACTATCCGCCTTTTCTTGACGCTGCAACCCAAGCTTGCATAATACTTCTTGACAAGAATCAGCCTGTATCTGAATTTCCAGTGAGTCATGTCTCTCAAAATATCCTAACTGACGAAACTCCGTAAAATTCCGTAATCACATAATTTTCTATGATATTGTCGTTCGTAATAATTTGCTTGATAGCGTTTTCTAAGACATAGAAAACCTATCTGTATGCTTATAATTTTTATAAAATGCTCCGAAAATACCTTAATAATAATTATAATAAATTAATAATAATAATAAATTAACATGAAAAATTCTCTTGGCTGAACAATTTGCCGCGTAAATAAATAGAGAATGGCTTCCTACTGACTTATGCCAGTGGCATGAAAACCCCTCGAAAAACAAGTTACATATTCGCCTCGGATCATCGGATGATTTACCGTGACGACGGTCCATTATCCGATTATCCCAGACACGTTAATAAACCCCATCCAAAATACATATTACATAAATGAAATCACCCTAAATTACAGATATATACACTCATAATTTTTCTTCACGCACTTTGCGTCTAAGTTTGTTGTCACTATGGATTGCACTTTACAACCAGTCCAATGTTTTACATATAGAATAGTGTTCCACGGATATTTCCGCCTCTCAAATTTCTCTATGTTGGAAAAATAGACATAATTACTGTGTGAGCGCTATGTATATGAGATGTCATATCACACGCATTGAAGGTGTTCTGATATATTTATATCACCATAGAACTTCCTAATTTCACTGGAGGTCCCTTCCTTATGGTGAAATTTAATCTCACTTATCACTGAGCACACGATCACACTATTGTGCCAGCGCATCGTGACCATAATACTTGATCTCTC
Source organism: Meconema thalassinum (assembly GCA_946902985.2). Taxonomy (NCBI): domain Eukaryota; kingdom Metazoa; phylum Arthropoda; class Insecta; order Orthoptera; family Tettigoniidae; genus Meconema; species Meconema thalassinum. The sequence continues at coordinate 173,249,501 of OX336396.1, forward strand.
TTTATAAAAGATGAAATTAATATTGACTTCTGAAAAGAAAAAAAAAACCAGTAAATGCGCATTACAAATAACACCAAATATTTCTGTGCCGTAATCGCCCTGTCTTGTTAAGTTCCCGTAGACCATATTCTACTTAATACTAGTTCTCAACACAGACCAGTTCTCCTCACACAAATAATACCATTGTAGAAATTACCTTAAATTACACACTTACAAATCTTACATGGCGAGGCCGTAAACAGAAATCACGTGTGCCGTTATGTATGAGTTTCATGAAGGACTGTCTTGCATTCTGATGGCCCATCTTTTGCCTCGTGGACGCCTTAAGCAAAAATACCCTGTTCAAGCGCTCACCCATCTCTTGGAGGCAAATGGGAATTCACCAGCGCTACCAAATTCTGGCCTTGGTGTATCGAGACATTTTAGTGCTCAAGAGCATCCGACAATCCCGTCATATTTCCCTCTACCTTAAAAACTCTCATTTACTTACATACTACCCCCCTGTGCGACTTCTGATACGCCTGCCTTGAAGACCAGATCTTCCACGCACCAAACACCACACTTACTCATTTGATAGGCTGGCTCGCCAGCTAAACACACTCACTTTATGACACATATTTTCGTAGACTATGTATATTATACGTTCAGTATAATCTGTTTCCCTCACTATTCTCCAATAATATGCTGTTTTGCCAATACATTTGGAAACTATAAATGTTTCTGCGTCACCTGCTTCCAACCTTGCATGTGGCTCCCTTTGCATACCTGCCAACTTTTGAAAAGGGCTATCAGTAAAACTCACGCGCGACAAAAAATTAACGATTTTCGACATACCCCGGCTTGACGAAAATAATAATACTTCTGGGCTACAAAATACAATAATTCATGCTTTAAACAGGATACTTCAATGAAATCATATCTACTTACATGATTTGTAGATGAACATAACAATCAAGAAGAAATCCATGTTAATCAGCAGCAGGCGTGGTGAATATTGGTTTGGAGCAGACATAACAGGACTTCCTTGATAGATTAAGCTGATATACGATAATTGAAAAAAGCTTTAAACAATAAAACTTGTTTAACGTAACACAGGCAAGAAATAATATAATACACACTGCAAATCACATGCTAGTTCGACTTTTAAGTCATGGTTGTGGCCTTTTTTAGCTTCCTGCAAACAGTCTTGAGAAAATGTTTTGTCATAACAGGGACCAGAACTCCTGGTCTTCAAAATAGAAATAGACTCCAGAGATTCATTGGACATGGATGACCTGAACTGTGTTCTATTTTTCTTCACAAGGCTAAAAAAACGTTCACATTCTGCATTGCTATGGGGTATGGTGAGAATAGAGAGCAATACTCTAGAAATTCGGTTATACTTAAGAAGTCCATCGGCTCCACGAATTCTTGATATTTGTGCCCAACTGGAATCACTTGCAGCATCTTGATGTGCAGCCAAAGTGTCATCTACCTGAAGAGCTGTGAACTGCCTCTGAAGCTCATTCACCACCTCATCTGTAGTTTCATTCTCTTCCTTGCATAACATGATAGGAAACTTTTCCAAGAAAAAACGAATGGAAGATAACTGTGCATCTTCAATTTTGTCTAACCTAGCAACTTGAGCATTCTTTAACACGTCATCCTTGAGTGGAAACTTGTTGATGATGTAGTCACAGGCAGTATAAAAGTAGTTTCTCACTGATGAAAAGAAAAGGGATTTATCTGTATCCGGTCCGTTCTGAAGGCCTTAACAACTTCAAATGATGCATTTTTTGCCATTTTATTTACAATACATGTCGTTTTCGTGCGACCACAACTATATTTCTTTGCAACTTCTGATGTGGGAAACATCTTCTTAAATAAAGCACCAGCATGATCAGCCGCAATTAAGGGCACATTGTGTTCCACCAAAAAGGAAGTAAACAGACACTCGGCCCTAATTACGTCACTGTCAACGTTTCCAGACTTAGCAAAAAAGGTGTTGATTTTCTTGCTATCTTCCTTCGATTTAACATAACTAATGTGTTTACCGCACTTCACATGATTACTTAAATCTTTTTTTCCACCATGTGCAATATTAATATCACACCCACATACCGTGCAAAAGGCAAATTTTTCTCCCTTTCTTGATTTTAGTATGCACGGAAAATCAACCGAGTATGATTCTTTAAATGTCTGGAAGTACTGTTTCTTGTTGGATTTGTTCATTCTCGATATCTACTAAAACATCGAAAGGAACCTGGATCACTGAACGTCACATAAAATTATAACATAAAACACTTAAGACAGCCAACACTTCATTAAAACATGTCAAGACACACAAAGCCATTAAATGAAAACGACGCCAACCTCGTGAAGAAAGAATATGCACATGGTAGAAAAACACACACACACGTGGAACGAATGTAATTAGTCCAAGGAATACAGGAAACTGCGAAGCACGAAGTTATAGCACAAAAACTCGAACGCTTCATTAAAATATGCCATAACCTTAAAAGACGAAAACATTCAAGGAACGCCAACTTCGCGAACAATGAACAACTAACGTGGTCAAAGAATATGGTTTAAATCGCAACGAGCGAACGGAGCGGAACAACGAATATGCGAAGCAGAGCCTGTCGACACATGGAAGAACGGTTATCCCGGCTTCAAATTCAATTACAAATGACGACACAACCATCACACGGTTAAAAGTACGAATCATATCAAAGAACGAGTTATCGACTATCGTGGACTTGCCTTCGACCCACGCAAACAATCGATTGTACGGAAGTGGGCGGTATTATCGAATGTAAATTATCGTTTCAAATTTTTGTCCGCAAAATCGTAAAATGACACCGTTCATCCGTAAAACCGTAAAATGCTGCAATTTCCGTAAATTTTACGGATAAACCGTAAAAGTTGGCAGGTATGTGATCGTCATCACGTTGCTCTACTAGCATATTTCTCAGTGACCGTAACGATGCCCTGTTGCTACTGTCCACACATGCTAACCCTACTTTCCTCTGGTGTAACACCTCTACTTGACACTCTATGACCTAAAAAATGTCACTTCTGACTGACAGAATGACGACTTAGACAGCTTCAAAGTGAACCCTGCCTGATCTAACTTCTGAAAAACTATATTTAAATGACGTAGATGCTCCTCAAAACTGCGTGAACTAATTACCATATCATCTATGTAAATGGTTACAAACTCTCCTGTGTCATCCCCTAATGCGATGTTTAAAGCCTTAATTAAAGCTGCTGAACTACTCTTTAACCCATAAGGTGTTCTACAAAATTGATCAAGGTTATATTTATGACTAAAAGCTGTAAATGGTCTATCTTCGTACATAAGTGGCACTTGCCAAAAACTGGAACTCAAATCTACACAAGTGAAATACTTCTTCCCCTCAAATGTTTGCATTAATTCCTCTATTGACATACATTTCAGCTGATCTGAACTAATTCTATTGTTAACCAAACGAGCGTCTAAACAAATACGAACAGTGCCGTCGGTCTTGGGTACCGTGATCAAAGAATTAACATATGGACTGTTAGAGTGCTCAATAATCCCATCTTCAAGCATCTGATTAATTTGTGCCTCAACTGCACTCTGATAAGCGAAAGGTACAGGATATCTATGTCCTGTGAATACTGACCTATCAATAACGTTCAATGAATGTGTATAGCAATTGGCCATACCAATGCGATCCTCAAAAACTCTCCTATTACACAATAACACATCATAGAGCCGAACACACTGTTCATCCTCTATATTTCCCTGAAATGCAGCATCACGTAACGAGTCCTTTAGACTACCGTTCGTAATCACACTGCCCACAAAACATGGAGAACCCCGCTCTACGGCTGGCGATATCTCATTTAAAGTACAAATCACACCTACAATACTACTCCTCTGAATATGGTCATTGAACGCTACTTCTACTTCAGAATCTCCCCATTTAAATTTCAAACTCCCTACATCATAACATAAGTTACCAGACACTCTACTTAGCCACTCTGAACCCAAGATAACACTGAATACTAAATTTGGAATTACAAGGCAAATCTGCTTCTCTACATGATTATTAATTTTAATGTCTACTAAAACTTGCTTAGAAATTACTTTAGACCTCTTCCCAACAGCTGTGATAACAAAAGTGCTTTTAATTGGCATCTCCTCAAAATTTACTCCAGTTCCTTTCATTTTATCATAAAATGCACTACTTATGCAACTCTTCATACAACCACTATCAATTAAAACATCTGTGTACGCCTCGGACACGTTAAATTTAATTATGGGGCTCTTACTAACTACTTCCTGAATAATACCTTCATCATTTAGTTCATGTAATAATTCATTTCTTACATTTAGGTCATAGGGTTCCTGTATAATTGTATGGACAGGGCATGCTACAGACTGAGATTCTGACCTTACTTCGCAGCCTGGTTCGTGTTTAAAGAACCGCTACAGCTGGCCGTAGTACTACTAACTACTGAACTGGTCTGGTTGTTCTGGGCTGTGTTGTCATTGTTTGGCTGTATATTACTACCACTAGGCTGTCCTCTTCCTTGACCCCTATTCTGGTTGTAATTATTGTCATTATAATTTCTCCCTTGATTTCCCCTGAAATCATTGTTTCTCCCTTGATTTCCCCTGTAATCATTGTTCCTCCCTTGATTTCCCCTGAAATCATTGTTCCTCCCTTGATACTGATTACCATAGCCATTTCCTCTGTTCTGATTTAGCTGATTATTATTATTTCTATTTTGAGCGTTGGCCCCTTCGCCACCGTTCCCTTGAACTTCTTGATGCCTGGCTTCATTAGGTCTATTATTATTATTACCCTGGTTCCGATTGAAATTGTCCTCATAACCCCCTCTCCCTAGTGCATCAAATGTGCTTAACAAATTTTCTACTTGTGATATTGTCTTTACATTCTGGATACAAGCAGCCTCCTTGATCCTATAGGGAAAGAGCCTAAGTAGCAACCTCACCACATCACTTTCCTCCTTCAACCCATCCAGATATTTACACACTAATACCTGCCCTAAAAAGTATTCGGTCATGGTGGAGCTTCCTTTAGGGTTATATTTACCACACACTACTCCCTCACGATGCTGCGACTGAATAACCTCATTCCAGAACTTTTCACAGAATTTCATTTTAAAGTCATTAATATCAGTAAACTTGTCTCTGTAGACAGCAAACCAATTCCTCGTTTCCCCCACAAACACTTGTTCTAAAATTTCAACTACCTGGCACCACTCAATACTACCATTTTCCAACCTCTCCCCGAATTTATTTTCTATAGTGTTCATGAACTCCATTGGGCACCCCTGTCGATTGCTGAACTTACCCAGTTCTACCTCCCTGTGTGTGCTATTCACAAAAACTGGCCTATTCTGACTATTTTCTCGCCTGATCCTAGCTTTTAATTTTAATTCTGCAATTTTCTCCTCAGCCTTCCTCTCAATACTGTTTACTGTTAATTTAATGTTTCCTTCTGATTCTTCTACTTTATCATATAGCTTTGCTTGTTTCTCCTCAATCTTGCTAATGCTCTCTCTATTACTCTCTTAAATCATTTACTTCTGCAACTATTTGTGAGTGGACTTTCTCAATTCTACCCCCCAGCTGTTCCTTAACCTCTTTAGTAGCTACCTGAATTTTGTCAATTTCTCCCCCCAATTGCTTTTTTACCTGCTGTGTTTCCAGTTGCACTAGTTCTTTTAAATTTTCAGCCTGTGTACTGATTCTAATTTCCAACTCCTCCTGTACTTTTCCTAATTTTCTGTCTACATCTGCAATAGTCTCTTAAGCCTTTTCTTCCATCACCCCCCTGATCTCACCTCTAATCAGTTCGAATTTGTCACTCATTTCCCTACTGTTTTGTTCTAATTTAGCATTTAAAGTTTCAGTACTTTCTCTATTTTCCTTACTGTTTTGTTCTAATCTGGCGTTTAAAGTTTCATTACTCTCTCTATTTTCCCTACTGTTTTGTTCTAATTTAGCATTTAAGGCATCTGTACTTTCTTTATTTTCCCTACTGTTTTGTTCTAATCTTGCATTATTCTGTTCTAACTTTGCATTTAAGGCATCACTACTAACTTTGTTCTGATACATAAACTCGAGAAGTAAAGTTTTTATTTTCAGGTTGGCCGCCTACACTCCCTGTTTCAGTATTGGGATTTACCTCCGCTACCCCGGTACTACCATCACTCGACATACTGCTCGTATCATCACTCTCCCGTTGATGACCACTACGTAACCTCATCTGTCTTTCTTTCCCATAATGATATACACTGATACAGACAAATAACCCCCAAAATACAAGCACAGAAATATATACCCTTCTCCTTCCACAAATGTTATTAGGTTTTCATCCCCAAGTTGTCGGCGACAATTGTAATCGTTTTGGGCCCTCACGTTGAGCGACAATTGTAATGGTTTGACTGCCCGTAACTGTTGGGTGATAATTGTAACTGTTTTCCTTTGCCTAAGCTATGTTGTTTTAATGGGCGCCAAGACCTCAACGCAATGCTGAAATCTAAATTTGTATTTAACAACGTCTAGCTCTGGTAGAACACCTTCAAGAATCTATTCACTCAGATCGTGGTATGATTTGATCATTAACCCAACAAACAATTGTATCAGGAGAAGGAATTGGTCTATATCTAATGCTACCTACTGAAAGCAAAGATTGCATTGTAAAAGAAATGAATTTATTATATAAAACAAGTAATGCAAAATTAATAATAATAATAAGTATAAAATTTAAATTGGAGCGTTGTGATTTTAATATTACCGATAGAAAATTACGTGAAAACTGAGTCTGATAAATTATTGATTTTACTCTTATTCCCAAGCTATGAAGTTACTGAAATATTGAATATAAAACAAAGAGAAACGAGAGATTGCGTATTTCTGCGTCATTCGCGCTTACCACTGGAAATGGCCGAAGCCTTTCCCTCGTACTGGATGATGCTGTGAGCTTCTCACAGTCTCCTGGACGTCGTCATCTCGGTCGATATTTGATGATATTCTGGTAGATTAGATAATTCTATGGTCCGTACATCGGACCCAAACACTCGTACAACCACACTGGTTAAGTTTTACAAAAGTTAGTCCTCCACTCCACGGAACATCGGAGCGACTCCCACTTGCAACCGAACTCGTTAAGTTCTACACAGATTGTCCTCCACTCCACCGAACGTCGGAGCGACTCCCGCGTGAAAGCATACTCGGCAAGTTCTACACAGATTGTCCTCGTTCCACGGCGCGCTGAACGATATATGCACCCGTCGCATCCCCACTCCAGTCCCGACTTCTAGCTTGCGTGGTCTCCACTGATTGACTCTGCCACCCCGCTACTTCCCCTTCTCTGGCTCATTACACACGGCGCGCCGATGATGAAGTCGATTTCCGTTCCAACTATCCGCCTTTTCTTGACGCTGCAACCCAAGCTTGCGTAATACTTCTTGACAAGAATCAGCCCGTATCTGAATTTCCAGTGAGTCATGTCTCTCAAAATATCCTAACTGACGAAACTCCGTAAAATTCCGTAATCACATAATTTTCTATGATATTGTCCTTCGTAATAATTTGCTTGATAGCGTTTTCTAAGACATAGAAAACCTATCTGTATGCTTATATTTTTTATAAAATGCTCCGAAAATACCTTAATAATAATTATAATAAATTAATAATAATAATAAATTAACGTGAAAAATTCTCTTGGCTGAACAATTTGCCGCGTAAATAAATAGAGAATGGCTTCCTACTGACTTATGCCAGTGGCATGAAAACCCCTCGAAAAACACGTTACAAGCTATAAATAGAAAGCTCTATCTGTCAGTGCAAGAACTGTGCTGCTCCACTGATTTGATGCGTAGTAGGAGTGTAAAAGGACCTGTCGGGGTTGTTTTAACTGTTTCTGCCAAAGCATGAACCCAGACAGCTCCTGGAGTAGTCTGGTCCTTGTAGTGGCTAATGTTGCTTGCCACGGTGGGTGAGTGGTCAACGTGTCCTTCCAGCAACACTCTCCACTTTCATTTCATCTGTCATTCATTTAATCATTATCCCTGAGGAGTGTGACAGGCTTCGGCATAGTTCAGCTTGCAGGTTTGCTCCTGGCCGTGGTAAGTGATTTTTGAAAGGCGGCAAAAATTACGACACCATGTCATACGATGTTGTCATGTCAAAGAACCCATTTGAATTCAGAAGGCCGTGTTCATAATGGCATCAGAAGGCCGTGTTCATAATGGCAAAATTAATCTCTGGAGTTTCCGCCAACGCAAAGTTCCTCATTTCTCTACTAGAAAGCGCTATAGTATTCAAGGAGCTTAGATATCTAACCTCCTTAACTTTCATAGTGCTTCAGGGAACAACAAAATTCGACATGCAAGCTACCCGTTGGGTGTCAAATAACAAAGCTTGCACCCGGCACCCGACGCAATACGATATTATTATTATAGTGGCTAATGTTCAATGTTCGGCCACTTGGCGAGAGAGAATATATTTGCCGTAAGATTATTGTGCCCTGGTACAGAATAATAATACAGTAATAATAATAATAACCCCTGGCACTACAGGCCATCAAGGGCCTAGGCCTACCAAGCGACCGCTGCCCAGCCATTTGGCCTGCAGATATTGGGGTGACAAGTTATCAGCGCATCTGGTCCCCTCGGCCGTTATTCTTGGTTTTCGTGATCGGGGCGCTGCCTCACTGTCAGACAGCTACTCAATTGTACTCATGAGGCCGAGTGCACCCCGTTCCAGCCCTCATGTCAGTTTCTAAAATCCTTGACGGAGTCAGCAATCGAACCCGGGGCCTCAGGCGAGAGGCAGACGCGCTACCCCAAAACCACGGGGCCGGCCCTGGTACAGAATGCAATTCGCAAATTCATTGTTCATGATGTAACACGAACATTTTTTTTGGATTACACAATTCACCTCAAAACCTTTTTCCAACCAAAGGTCAGTACTCGTAAAGGTGCAACGTTGACAGTGTTAGAATATAGATACGTGGAATACAACAGCAATGGACTGTTGTGCAGTGTCAAGGCGAGTTCCATAGTAAGAGATTTCTTTGTTTTGAAAAAAGCAGGAGCTACTCTTTTCTTACCAGGCGCATCAAGTCTTCTACATCACAGTGTCTTAAAAGTCAATACAAATAAGGCAAAGAATGTTAAAGATATACTGTAGCTTCGAAGTATGTTCCACCTGACTGTTTGTGGTTCTACAACCAGATAGTTTCAACTTGGAATGATGATCCATCTGGTGACAATGTTGGTGCTGAAGAATGATGAACTTCCTGTGAACCTCATTTCCTTGGTATATATACACTGCTCAACAAAAGTTTGGACTAGCAAACATTTTACTACAATATCTTCTTATAGTAAACCCACTGAGGTTTATACAATAACTTATTAACAAACTAAACATCAATCCTTCTGAAAACGATAACAATCGTGGTTAGATAACAATGAAACGGTACAAAAACAAAGCGAACTCGCTTCTAAGTGTTCCTTACGAAAACAAAAACATAGAAAATCTGTATCTCACGATGATCAGTATCAGTCTTTAGTAGACCTCCCCTCACACGGAGGAAGCATGTTCTGAATGAGACCAACAAGTTTATCTTGAGGTAAGAGATCCCACTCCTCTATGGCAGCGTCAGCATACAATTGTTGATGGTAGTCCAAACTTTTGTTGAGCAGTGTAAATCTTGTTTCATTGTAATGACATTTGCACTCACAGTAAGTCTACGATATAATACAGTATGTTACAGTGATAACTCAGGTAATTGGAACTGGTTATTGCATTCTCCATAGTAAACATATTTTATTGAGGCACGAAACGAGACAGCTCTAGCGGTTGTGTGAATAAACTGAAAGGAATCCCGAAACACAACCAGTATCATATCCACCTCAATATGGGTATGTTACTATTGCTTCTAGCTACTGTCGACCAAAATATTATGTGTACTCGAGTTTGAAGGTTGTTAGGGAAGTAACCAATAGACCTACATAAAATCCAATAACATCATCATTTTCGTCGTTCTATTGTATGTTAGTTCATGTAAGTTTGGAATTTTTAATTTTTTTTTTTTTTTTTTTATCGCAGTTGGAACACAAAGAGTGCCCATTTTTAAGTGTGATCAACCATGCGTCACATTTAAGAATTATTATCTCAACAACCCGTCATCAGATCGAATCCAAATTTTAACACCATATACATTGGAATGTTTTATAACTGGTTTATTAATTTCAACATTTTGTGTGTCCAAGAAACAAAGTTGTTATCATTTTTGTAAGGTAACTTTTTCTCGGCTCTGGGTGGTTGGAAAATGTAGTTCTTGGTCGCGTTGTAATCCTTATACATCAAAAGGTTATGCTGTATGACTGTGCAATACGTAAATTAATTCACTTATTTTATATCGGTTTGTATTAGTACGGGAAAATAAGACATGGTTCAGCAGGTAGCCGATACAGAGAAAGCTGTGCAGCGTTGCAAGGATGGAGCCCATCACGCGTCATGGCGCGCCTCACTCGGAAGTGATGGGCTGCATTTCGGCAACGCTGTACAGCTTTACCCGTATCGGCTAGCTGCGGAACCATGTTTTATTTTCCCGTACAAATACAAACCGATATAAAATAAGTGAATTAATTTACGTATTTCATAGTCATACCTTTTGATGTATAAGGATTACAACGCGACCAAGAACTACATTTTCCAATCATCCAGAGCCGAGAAAAAGTTACCTTACAAAAATGATAACTTTGTTTCTTGGACACACAAAATTTTGAAATTAATAAACCAGTGTATATTGTGTTAAAATTTGGATTCGGTCTGATGACGGGTTTTTGAGATAATAATTCTTAAATGTGACGCATGGTTGAAACACGCTTAAAAATAGGCACTTTTTGTGTTTCAACTGCGATAAAAAATATTAAAATATAAATTAAAAATTCTACACCTACATGAACTAACGTACAATAGAACGACGAAAATGATGATGATATTGGATTTTATGTAGGTCTATTGATTACTTCACAAACAACCTTGAAACTCGAGTGCACATAATATTTTGTTCGACAGTAGTGTAAGATAACCCTTACGTTTTTGACAAGTTAATTTCTAAGTCAATATGGATCAAAATATGAAAAGAAAAAACATGGTTTTATCTCGTCTACTTATATAATCACTTCTTTTTCCAACCTAAGGTAGTGACAACATACACATAATATATACTCAACTACAGGGTGGTCGAGAAGTCCCTTTACATGTTATAGCATAGGACAGTTGGACACGGAAACATTGTTATGAATAAAACAGGATTTTTTTAATTTCAACATTTGGAGTAAACAATGTCTGGTTACAATTAACAATTCCATTCATCGATCAACAATGTCAGTATGTATTCCTCCATGTTCGAAGCAGACGTTGATCCGTCGCCATGTTCTTGTATGCATCCGTTGCAGCATGCGGTGGGTGATAGTTTCAAGTGCCATGCGAACTCCATCTTTCAGTTGATCGTTGTTCACGTATCGTCGTTTACAAACATTTTCTTTTATTATTCCCCATAGTGCTTTGTCCGGTGTGCTGAGGTCTGGGCTCCGTGGAGGCCATGGCAGTGGTGCTGGAAGGTCTCGTGATCCACGCCCAATCCAGCGGTTTGGAAAAAAGTTCATTTAGCCGGTTGTGGACACTCACAGCAAAATGTGGTGGAGCACCATCTTGTTGAAATGTCACAATGTCGCGTATACCTTTAGTCCTTAATTGTGGAAGCAACCACGTGTTAATCATTTGCAGGTAGCTGTGCTGCCTCACAGGACCATCGAAGAAATAAGGTCCAAGCAGATGGTCTGCCGATAACCCTGCCCAAAGCATAACATGCGGCGGATTGCACTCAATTTTCTCATAAAAGTGCGGATTGCTTTTTGCCCAAATAAAGACGTTACCATTTCGTGAGCTACGATAAATCGCACACTCATCAGAGAATAAAACGTTTTCTTGATCATCTGCATGCGGGAAGCGTGCGAGCAGCATGCATGCACACGTTGCTGCAAGTCACGATCACTCAACTCGTTCACCGAGGATGGCCGAAAACATGAAAGTTTCAAGTCTTTGTGCATATGGTCTTTCATCGTCGATCGCGGGATGCCTAATTCCGCAGACCACTTACGGGTTGACTTCACCGGCGATCGTTCAATCGATTCCGCCACAGCAGCACAAGTTTTGATAAGAGTCGTAGGCCTTCCGCTACGTGGTGCATCGAGAACACTTCCCGTCACAAAGGTTTTCTTCTCCCACGCGAATAACGTTGGTCGTGATGGCGGTGGTTTTCCAAACCTCACAGCGAAGTCCTTCAAAATGCCTGACATTGTCTTCTTCGTATTCTGACGTTCGTGAACCCACACAGAAGCCACAAAACGCTCCTCAACAGTGAAAACACTTGTGTCCGTGATGGTTGAACTCTTTCGACTGAAGGCAGCTAACTGCGCAGTGAGCTACTCAGCGAACCACGTGACAAGACTTTCCCACGCTAACCGAAGTGAACGTGTCAAGTGCGAGACTCTGCTCACGGCGGGAAATTGTTATCTCAACAATATGTAAACAATGTTAATAATAAATAAATATTTATAATACACGTCTAAATTTATTGCCCTACGCTACAACATGTAAAGGGACTTCTCGACCACCCTGTATTTATTGTAGAACAACCCGCCCTCTACAAGCTCAACATCTCAGCTAGCACCAATAACACCAGCAGTTCACGGTCCTAGTTGAACTTGCCACAACTGCAAAGAATGATATCTGTAAATGTATTAGGAATGAAAACAAGTTTGGGAAAAGAAGCAAGGAAGGAAGCTTGTAGTTTAACGTGACCGTTAATCTCGAGATCATGAGCCACGGGACCTCCTTTAATACGTGGAATCCAGACCACAGGACATGGAATTTCACTTCGAAAATCTCACATGCATTGACCGGGAATCGAACCCGGACCACATTGGTGAGAGGCATACAGCTAGACCACTGGGCCACCACGCCCCCCTTTTGAGAAAAGAACCCAGGCGCACACACATACCTCAAGTAAATGATCAAGATGTCCCAAGTCCCTAAAATGAACTCTGTGTCTAAAATAGTGTGAGCCTGTAAGTAAATACCATGCCAATAATGTACTCAGGATCCGGTTCAAGCATATACCACAATATGTACATGTCTAGGGGAATTTTTTAGTGTAGTCTATGACATACAGATGTTGACTTTCGTTTGTTTAATGTGGCTTGAATTGCAGCCACATTACTCAGCTGTACGAGGTTTCAAAGAGTGCTTAGTTACATGCGAATGCAGTCAGATGTGTTCAAGTGCGAGGTTTGGTGGCGAGTTAGGGACGTTCATAAATTACTTTTAGTTGTTCAATTTAATTGAAATGTTGCACTGCACTCTTCTACAGTAAAGCCATGGTGAGACAAAGCCATTGTTTGCTACTTGTCAGACGACGGTCCGAGCGAAACAATTGGCCGCTGCTAGGTTAGATGACTGTTCGGACTAAACCATTGGCCGCTACTAGGTTAGACGACTGTCTGGACGAAAATTACTGCTTGTAATACAGGCAAGGGGGTTCTGTGTTTGTATGTAAAGCCTTAATAACACTTAGAATTTGACATGTATGCATCATTTGAGGACCTTACATGTAAAAGCTGCCAAGTCCACATTGACAAAATTTTCAGAAATTGAGAAAAATGTGCTTCTGCTTTACAATTTGTACTTATCATGTGTATATTGGACATGTGATATGTAAGGGGTTTGGGAATAATATGAGCAAAGAAAAATAAATGTATACCTATTATTTTCGCTGTAAATGTGGATTTTATTTCGGACTTTGAGGGTTTTGGTTGGAACGATAGTAATCACCAATTCAAAATTCTGTCATGTAGATGAATGTAATGAATGAGAAGCTAAGTCTCTGGAATCAAGTATTTTGCATTAAAAATGAAATATTTCAATAATAAAAGCTTTTTTGCAAATGTAAATTCAAGAATAATGAATTAATTGAATTAGTTATGGTTATGCAGAATAAAGACATGAACTATGTCACGTGAGACGGACGATCAGTTTCATTGGCTTCTGTGGACTTCGCGATTCTTGCTTGTCATGACCCTATGGACTTGGTGGTTATTGCTTGAAACGGCAAATTTCTACATGCATTTGTAACATAAAATGGCAGGTTTTGCTTAAGACCAATAAATATAACCAAAGAATTCTTAATTGCGCACATAGCCTAATGGCGTATAGAACTTAAAAATGTCAGAAATTGGACTTTTGCATGTAAGGTCCCCATTTAAACCTTTAGTGCCATCCACGAAATCATGGATGCTGCCATTTTGTAGCGTAAGGTATCACGATCTATACTCCTCTCCATGATGCACTGAGAGGAAGTGGCCCACAGGAACCCTGCCCTATGACATGGGATACATTACAGTCGCTGTTTTACATTCTCATACTAGGCTATATGATGAGAAAAAAACACACAGGATCTGAATGAGTGTATAATTTCAGATAAATACCTGTTATACATTTGACATAATAGGCAAAAACAGTGTCCTGGGCCATGTCAGGGTGGAGATTGACGCTCTTCAGATCTTTGTGAAGGGTATCGGCCCATCGCTGTTTTGGTCGTCCTTTCGGTCTATCACCGGCGACTTCCAACATGTAACCCGTCTTTGCCATAGTGTCAGCCCGTCCTCAGCACATGTCCAAACCATCTTAAATGGCTTTTTTTTCAGGAATGGGTGCAATGCCAAATCTCTCCCTGATGCATTCATTGGGGATGTGATCCAGTTTAGTAACACCAGCTGTCCACCGCAGCATCCTGGTCTCCATGACTCCCAGTCGACGCTCCGTCTCAGCCATAGTAGGCCAACATTCGCAACCATACAGTGTGACAGGTTGGATGACAGTACGATAGATTTTAGATTTGAGGTAATCTTTCATCCTCCTGTCGCAAGTGTTACTCAATCTCTAAATAAAATTATAGATGAAATGGGGTTCCCTTAGACTACATGTGGTAATTAATTAAAATTGTTATATATGCTGAAGAAGTCTGATTGTCATATTTAACTAGTGCATGTTATATGTATAGGCCTATGTATAGTATCTTTCATGCTCTAGTCCAAGTGGTTAGTTGCTAGAAATATAGTTTCCAAATAAACTAACAAGGAAAACATACAATGTTGGGGTCACCGATTTAATTTACTTTTTGGTACAGTGCACTGTATTGTGTAGCCTTCCATGAGAAAATAGCTGTGATAAATTATTTGCATGCATAGGTAGATGTAGAGGTAGAATTTTATAGCATTATGTCTATAGGCACATGGGCTAATTATTACTTAATTATTTTAGCCTACCCTTTCTATTCCAATGAAAGAAACCATTTTGTATTGTAAAGATTTAGTTTGCTTTCTTTTTCTTTCTCTTCTTCACTTTCAACACTTTCAGGCCTTTTATGTGGCTCTGAATTTGACTGGATAGCCTTCCTTCATGTGAGATTTATTCCACGCTCCACAAGGGTAGGGTCAAGGATTTGAAACAAGGTGGCCGTGGCCTATATGTTAGATATGAAGGTAACATCCCGGTTTTTGCCAGGAGTTGAAGTGGGGAAACCACAATAAACCACTTCTAAAACGGCCAAGAGCTGCATTCGAGCCTACCTCCCTTCTCAACTGCCCTAATGGAACTGAGTGAACGCCGTTGCCTAACATCACATGATTGGATGGTTACCCATCCAAGTACTGACCTTGCCCAATGTTGCTCAAGTATAATTATCTCGCCTGATCCAGTATTCCAAGACGGCTAGGCAACTGGCAATATTCAGCATATTTTGTTGGCAATTATTGGAGGTTAACATCACAAGGTGGGTTAGAGTATGGACCTTAGAAGTCTGATTGGTAGTGGGAGATTAGAGAATAGCCAAGTAGCCAGGAATAATGAAAATCCACAGCCTGCTTCCAGTCTCCGACCGGGTCAGGAATGGAATGAATGAAGCCCCCATCTAGCGGCGAGGATATGAATTGTGCCGGCTGCCGAGGCCTGACGCACTCCTCTGGGGCAATGATTAAATGAATGACAGGTGAAATGAAATGATAGTGGAGAGTGTTGCTGGAATGAAATTTTGACAGGGAAAACCGGAGTACCCGGAGAAAAACCTGTCTGCCTCCGTTTTGTCCAGCACAGATCTCACATGGAGTGACCGGGATTTGAACCACGGACCCAGCGGTGAGAGGCCGGTGTGCTGCCGCCTAAGCCACGGAGGCTGTTCCAAGTAACCAGGAATAAAAGTTAAAAATAGCCAGGAATAGCAAAGTTAGTTATGGAAGGAAAAGCTCGAGGACAAGAATGGTAGGGGTGAACCAAGGTTAGAACATTAGAACATATTAAACAGATTGCCTAGGGTGTAGGATGTGGTAGCTATGTAGAGATGAAACGATTAGTTCAGGACAGGGAGGCATGGTGTGCTGCATCAAACCAGTCTAAAGGTTGAAGATTTACAACAACAACAGCAACAACCTTATACTCTAATTAGGCCCGTAAAGGTTCAAGACAGTATATTCACTGCCAAAACTTAAGAATATATGTCAGAAGCAAGAAGAAGAAGATTATGGAGATCACGTTCACACTGAATTAGTGCATCTGTAGTGGTACAAGTAACCCTATCTCTATATTTGGGAGAGAGGTGGGTTGAAGCCCCATCATTGTCCATTCTTGAAATAGTATACCACGATTTGCCATTTCAACTCCAGGCATGTACCGGGTATCTCTATATAGACCAGCAGCATCCAGAGTACTTCACACTGTGCATAGTCGCACAGCTGCCACACCTGTGAATGCATAGTACAGAGTCGTGGTAGGCGCGGTGTCTGTTCGGTCACGGTATACAACAGTGCGCGCGCATTATGGGAGAGACGTATCTGTTTGCCCATGATGAATTTCCTTGCCCTCATCACGAGGCTGCCAAACCTATGAGTACGTTCGGTTCTACCTATGTATGAGAAATATATTTTTCGATATTAAAACATAACAAACCGAGGTTCTGAGCAGGCATTTCAGGTGAGAATTTGAGAAGTTGTTTAGGCTTGACTGTAACACCCTCATTTGCGCCCAATTGTAACAGGATTGTTAACACACACAAACACAAATAAACATTATGTGTATGGTACTAGTTTTTTAATAGGTGTGTGAAATAAGTTGTACGTTTGCCTTTGTAGAAACATTATGTATTTTGTCTCTCAGTAAGGCTGTCATTGTGTGATATTTGGCACAGCGTAAATTGCTGTCTTTTTCCCTTTTTCATAGGGAGACACGTTCATGAATGACTATACATTTTGTGCGTAAACAGTCCAGAGTTAACGTGAAAATAATTTTGAAAGAATACGTTTTACTGCTCTTTCCTAGCCCCTCCCTTCATATGACAAGCAATTTGATTAATGCAAAATAATATTTCATGAACAATACGTTCGGTGTTCTTGCTACGTTGCCTGCAAAATACATTCCTCGCCTGCTAATTGACCTCTACAAGTTTCTTTATCGATGACACTCCCCCACCGCGCGGAGTGGAGAGGACGTACGGAGGGGTAAGGAGGTAAGGGAGGGGATGCACACCTGTTATTCTGAGATACACACTGTCTGCACCATGAGGCTTAACCTTGGATGGTATTGATATAGACCATGACTGCCTCCTCACCTCCTAGCCTAATACCTTCAACTCCCCTGCTCCATTTAGTGGATGTTTACTTTCTAAGGGTTCCTACTTACCAGCTTCAATGACAGTCTGGAAATTAACATAACTAACCTCTGCCATTACTGTAGAACTATAGATTGAACGGAATGTATCCGGAATGGGCATAGATATATGACAACCTAGAACGCTGGAGGTAATCGTGGCCTGACGAGTATTTCAGTGTTCAGTACAGGTCCGGTAGCCTAGTTAACTCTGGAAGTGCCAAGCATACCAACTGTGATGAATTATGTTGCAACTGAAATGCCAACCTCGCAAGCGCGATGCATTGTGTGGGCAATCATTGAATCAGTTATAACAGTTATGAAAAAAGAAAGAGACTAAGTCACTCCTGGTGTACTGGGTGGAATTGTGATGTACATCATGAATGCTACCACAAATTGGAACACTTCTGGAGGCCTGTTAGCCGTGGCAGAAAAAGGAGAATCTCTAATGGTGACATGGAGTAGTATTCAAGTGAAATCAGAACTGATGCAGAGTAGGCCTACTACTTATAAGTTTCTAACTTTTTGTGTTTGTAAAGGAACCGAGTGGCTTAAATATTTTTGAATTCACCATAAATGTTAACATGTTTTGTATATAACAAATGTATCAATTAGATTTTTTCCTCGTTCAGTTTGTTATGTGGAACTGGGGACAAGTATTTATTTTAATATAATATTTTTTTAAATCATAAAGTGTAACTTACCAGGTAGCCTATGTCTGTTATTATTTAATACAAAACATGTAATTTGAACCTTTCTGAGTAAAATGACATACAGTATGACATAGGCTACTTCTAAATATGCAAGGGCATTGAAATACGGTATTTCTTGGAAATATGCTTGCATAGCATCGTTAAATAGTCTGACATTTCAGGAAATATAGTTGACACTTCCAGGATTAACGTGTACAAGACCAGAGGATGTACTACACTGGTCAAAACAATTAAGGGATCAGTTGAGATATCTAGGTTCTGACGTATTGTCATCGGCAGAATGACCTAAAATGGTTCGTCGTCTTTCTTGTCGGTTCTACGGAGTGGAGACAACAACAATACGGCAACCGAGATAGTGGTAATAACAGAAAGTTGCTGCAGAGGGGGTTGGTGTAGACGTGTGTTAACTCTACCAAACGAATGCCACAAGCAGTTGGGTTCAGATGGTGTAGTGAGCAGGTAGTGCAATGCAACAACAACGTGACTTACCCGAAGGTATGGCATGGAGAGCCATAGGAAGGTTGGAACCGGAACAGATACAGGCGGTCCGGGTTCGATTCCCGGTCAATGCATGTGAGATTTTCGAAGTGAAATGCCATGTCCTGTGGTTCGGATTCCACGTAAAAAGGAGGTCCCGTGGCTCATAATCACAAGATTCACGGTCACGTAAAACTACAATCTTCCTTCCTTCCTTCAGATACAGAGGGAGTGGCTGCAGCTATTGGAGTATCCCAAAGTGTAATTTCCAGGACCTGGACGCGATTTCAGACAACAGGAACCGTCAAAAGAAGGCCAGGCCAAGGTCGGCCACGGGTATCATCAGCAAGAGATGACCGTTATCTCCGGTTAATAGCCCGCCGAGACAGGAGGCTGAATGCAACTCAGCTGCAACGCACCCTCCAGGCGGCAACAGGACGCGCAATATCAACACAAACAGTCCGAAATTGCCTTCGGGAAAGTGGCCTTTACGCATGGAGGCCTATGGTGTGTGTCCCAATAAAACCACGCCACCGTTTAGCCCGCAGAAACTGGGTGGAGGAACATCAGGATTGGCGTCATAACGAATGGCACCGGGTTTTGTTCACAGATGAGTCAAGATTTTGTGTTCAGCCGGACATTCGTCGTTCCCTCAACTGGAGTGAACGTGGAACTCGGACAATCCCGGTTATGTGCAGGAAACAGCACCATATCATGGTGGTGGGCGAATGGTGTGGGCAAGAGTCAGTATTGGCGGACATACGGACCTCTATGTCGTTCAGAATTGTGCTTTGACTGCTCAGAGGTATTGAGACGAGCTCCTTCGATCGTTTGTTGTGCCCTACGCTGGTGACATAAGCGGTGGTTTCATTCTGGCGGATGGTAACGCACGTCCCCACAGAGCTGCACTGCTGGACAACATGCTTGACGACAAGGGCACTGAACCAATGGAGTGGCCTGCTTGTCCACCGGACTTAAACCTGATTGAGCATGTCTGGGATGCACTTGGCAGAAGCATTGCAGCCAGACCAGGACCTCCCACAACGGTAGCCAAGCTGGATATTGCATTCATGGAAGAATGGCCTAATATCCCTCAAGAGCTGATTAATAACCTCATACTGTCCATGCCACGCAGGTGTGCAACTGTCCTGGCCGTCCGAGGTCATCACACACCATATCAGAGGGCAACGAGAATGACTTTTTCACTATTATGGTAGCCCCATGGTGCCTCGCTTGAAGTAAACACTATGTAAACCTCCAGTAAAGAGTTGGGACAGCACAATATCGTACTGTAGCACACAGAAATTAAAATTGTAACCGAACTCTGAATAAAAGATGTTACCATATGTATCTTGTTTATGATATCTCACCTGATCCCCTAATTGTTTTGACCAGTGTATTTCACTTCGAAAATCTCACATGCATTGACTGTGAATCGAACCCGGTCCACCTTGGCGAATGGCATGCAGCATGACCAATGAACCACCATGCACCGACAAGCAAATAAGTCTTGTTAAGGAGTTTGATACTTCTAGAAGAATTTTTTGCAGTTAATTACCTGACCATAAAAATCGGGCCATAACCGTGGGCTAGGTTAAAAGAAACAGGGAGTTAAATTGCGTAAGTCGATGCATGATATTCTTCTACCGAAGTTCTGTCATCTGTTCAGTTACGCCCCCCTCAATACTACAGCAATGAAAGCATTCATTACAATGGATACACAACACTTCGTGCAAAACAGTTATTGAGTACGCACTTTTCTTTGTTAAGCATATATAGCGCATAACGAGCACAGATGTCTACGCTTTCCGAATCAATCATAATATTGCGGTTAAATTTCGCACAGTTAACATCTTCCGCCATTTTAAACATTGCCAAGGATATTTAAAAAAAAGATGCTCAATATTAGAAGAAAGTAACATTTGAATAGTTCCATAGTTGCCGTGGATTGCAGGCGTTTATTCCAACACATAATTGGCAACTCAAACTATCACTTGGGGCACTGCGGTCGGTTCAACATGGCGGGTATAGGTTGGATAAAACACCCAATAACACAATTGCTATGGAACACTTTGGTATTATCCTGTTATAGCCTAATCAGTAAATGGGATCCCTAAATTACTGACAGTCTAATATTATGTATAACAGTGCAATACACGAGATCTAATTTGTGTGTTTCACTGGATTTTATGTGTAAATTACTACCGTATCAAGCATTGATTTTCTGCTCGGATTTGGTTTTGTGCATTTCGAATCATGACGCTGTTACACTTCAAAGCTATATTCGAGTTTGCTAACTGCACCTTAGGCTCCAGAAACTTTACAGAAGGGGTAGAAGTGCCATTTTCAAACATGTCTTGTGAAAGAGTACCGGTACGGTACACAGTCACGCACCGGTGTCCCTTATGTTGCTAGCTGTAGTGTCACTTGACATGATCGTGGGGATATGTAGCGTAACGTTTGGCTATGGCTGTTAATATTACACTCACCGGTGTATCGCTGATTCTTATCTTATTTTCTATAAGGAGAAGATATCAATTCAAAGGAACAATTTATTAATATTTCCGGATGCCATTTTACCTACTAAAACAATAGAACTTTGAAGAGCAAAAAATTTGAAAAGTACAGACAAAACTCTACATCCTCCCACGTTGAGCTGCAGGACAACTCAACACAGTCCTGAAAAATGAGTACAAATATACGAAATCTCCGAAGCAGATCATACTTCACACTGAAACCAATCATAATAGATGTAAGTAAATTAGCCAGGAAGTTCCACACTCGGCATGGCCTACACTTAAATAGGTTAGGAAAAGAGTATCTTAGTGATGAAATCTGCAGAATTGTAAATTCAAATGGTAAGAATAGTTCAACAGTAATATCTTTAGAGTGGAAGCAGGGTAACTGGTACCGTAAAAGAAGCCAAACGTGAGGTCTGGCATTCAGATCTTTTGATGTCAAATTTAACTGAGTCCAACAATGGTATTTCGTATTTGTCTAGCAACAATAAAAATTACAATTATGATAGTAATAATGTAAATAAATCATCAACAGAAGCTTTCAAAAGTATCAAATTTAAAATGTACCACCAGAATGTTCAGTCTCTCTATAATAAAATTTATTGCGTAAATCTAATGCTTAAAAATGAACTTAAAGACATCTCAGCACTATGTATTTCAGAACATTGGCTGAAAGAGGAACAAATCGAATTAATTCAATTCCCAGGGTTTATACAAGCTAGTAAATACTCTAGAAGTAATATTAGCCATGGTGGTACTTGTATCTGCTTAAAATATAATTTAGATCATGAACAGTTAACAGCTTATGATTATCTAATTATGGAACAGGATTTTCAATTCTCTGCCGTAAAAATACAGCAGTTTAAGTTAATAATTGTAAGCGTATACCGTTCTCCGTCAGGAAAGTTTCCTTTATTTATAGATAAATTAGAATTGTTAGACTACTCAATAACATGAGCAAAGTAAATTTCGATATAATAATTTATCAAAAAAAAAAAAAGTCAACCCCTGGCACTATACAGTCCATGACGGGCTAAGGCCAACCAAGCGACCGCTGCCCAGCCATTTGGCATGCAGATATTGGGGTGACGCGTGATCAGCACGTCGGGTCCCCTCGGCCGTTAATCTTGGTATTCGTGATCGGGGCGCTGTCTCACTGTCAGACAGCTACTCAATTGTCCTCACGAGGTTGAGTGCACCCCGTTCCAACCCTCACGTCAGTTTTAAAATCCTTGACGGAGCCGGGGATCGAACCCGGGGCCTCCGAGTGAGAGGCAGGCACGCTACCCCAACACCACGGAACCGGGACTATAATAATTTATGGGGATGTAAATGTGGATTTCTTAAAATTTGATAGAAATTGTGAATTGTTAACACAGTTACTAATTTCCTATGGACTGAAACCTACAGTAAATACCCCAACAAGAATAACGAAATTTAGTAAAACCACTCCTGATCAATTTTTTTTAAATACAGATAAATATCACCATTCAATAGAAGTCTATTGTCCGGGTTTTAGTGACCACCATGGACAAATACAGAATTTTGAAGTACCAGAAACAATCAATAATAATGATAATGGAGTAAAATCAAAGCGCAGGTCAATCACTGAAACAAATTTTACATAAGGAAACATGGTCAGAAATGTATAAACTAGAAAATGTAAATGATAAATTTAATGCATTTAACAGTAGGCTACCCTAAAACACTATTTTGAAACAGCATTCCCCTTTATACAAAAAAAACTGTTCAAAATAACAAAACTAGCAATTGGATAACAACAAGGATTATAAATTCATGTCAAAGAAATAAATTTCTACACAAATTATATAAACAATACCACACAACACCTGAATTCAATTTATACTACAAAAAATACACTAGCATATTAAATAAGGTAATAAGACTAGCAAAGAAAATGCATAATGATAATTTTATTTCCCAATCATCTAATAAAAACAGGGCTATGTGGTCCGTGATAAAGAAAGAAACTGGAAAATCTGCTAAAATACAAAGGAACATTACACTGACCAGAAATAATAAAGTGATTAATAATCCAGAGGAAATAGCAAACACTTTTAATGACTATTTTCTGGAAATTCCACAAAAATTATTAAATAAATCACAGGTAAATACACTAAATTCTAATAATAAAATAAATATATGTAGTGATTCTTTATTTATAAATCATGTCACAAGTGATGAGGTAAGAATAGTTATAAAAGAGCTAAAAATAAATTCTGTGCTGGCATTGATGGCATCCCTGATGCAATTTTAAAGAAATGTGCAGAAAATATAATAAATCCACTTACACACTTAATAAACAGTTCAATTCTCTCAGGAACTTACCCGAATATTTCGAAGTTATCAAAAGTAATTCCAGTGCACAAAAAACGGTTCAAAAGATGAATTAGATTACTACGTATTTTGAAAACCTGCACTAGCATGCACACATTAAGAAATACTTATTTTGCTTATTTCCATTATTAAGATATGGGGTCATGTTTTGGGGTATGTCGCCAGATGTACTAAGCACGTTTAGGATACAAAAGAGGGCGATTAGAATTATGGCAAATGTAAACACTAGAGATTCATGTAGACCTCTGTTTAAAGATTTAAACATTCTCCCACTGCCCTGCATATACAGTATATCTTTGAAAGTATTATGTTTTTTAAAAAGAATTTAATGATTAAGGATGTTCATAGGCATATAACACAAGACAAAATAAAACATTCATATATCACACACACACACAAGCATATATCAAAAAGTAACTTTTCACACAGGAGTTAATTTATACAATTAACTACCCCAGTATATAAAACTTGACCCAAAAATAAAAACCTTTGATAGAATGTTGAAAGCTTATCTGCAGTGCCATTGTTTTTACTCTGTAGTTGAATATCTTAGCGTATAGGAGCGATGAAATCTATAATTATATTTTACTTTTCTATTTTAATTGTAATACCTAGTTGTAAGTTGTTGTATTTATAGAATTAAGTTTTCATATTATGATAATAGAGTAAGGTGTAAATAGTTGTCCAATAAGATTGTATCTCTTAACGTCTGTTATTATAATAAGTTATAAATAGTATTAGTATTAGTACTTTTATTTTATAGATGTAAATTCTGACGTGTCCTATATAAAAAATATATTGTATACATGTATTTAATCAAATGGAATTAATAAAAATCTATCTATCTATCTAAGTTTCACTCTCCTTCCACTTCGTGCTATGACTGGAGGTGGGTCATCGTTAGGAGTGTCCTGTGTCACAGTAACTGTAGTAGGTTGAATCAGCTCACTCTTACTTGACACTTCCAGGGGGTTATTTCATTGGATAAGTGTTAAGAGTTCTCCACATGAGGTCCTGAGGCGAACCAGGCGTACTTCTCCATCTGCACCAGGAAGGAGTTCCTTAACTCTTGCTAGAGGCCAATTGAGTCTTTTTACATTGTCACATCCTACGAGAACTACTTCACCAACTTCAATCTTTCTACTTGCTTGTTTTTTCGCTCGCTGAATCAACTGTCCCAAGTATTCTACACGGAATCTCTGGCGCAGATCATCCCGTAGTCTCTGCTGATATCGTAACCTCTTGTTGAGACTAGAAGATGTCACCTGATCACAACCAGGAAGTCCAACCTCTCTTATTTCTTGCAGAAACATAGCCAGTGTCAATGGTATCAAGTCTTCAGAGTCCTCTGACACATAAGTCAATGGTCGGGCGTTAATGATAGCTTCACCATCACACAACTATGTAGTAGTTTCTTCCATTGACAATGAAACTCGTCCCAATATTTTCCGGAGTAACTGTTTGACCATTCGCACCAACCGCTCCCTCCAACCACCCCACCAGGCCGCTGTTAGAAGGTTGAATATCCACGCAATTTGTTGGACTGTACTGTATTGGGATATTTTCTCCCAATCAAGCTTCCTAAACGAGTGCTCTGCTCCAACAAAGTTTGTACCATTGTCACTGTACAGAACCTCTGGTCTGCCTCTTCTGGCTACAAAACGACGTAGTGCTAGAAGAAAAGCTTCTGTCGACAAGGAGGTCACAAGTTCCAAATGCACCGCCCTATATACCGCACATGTAAATAAGCAGATTGTTGTGTGTTTACTTGAGTTAACACGAACATTCTAGTCGCTATGCCCAGAACATTCCAATCTGGAACCTTCCATATACTATGTATATATGCATCCGCAGACTGTAGACGACAGTTCCGCGCTAGTTCCGCGCTAGTTCCGCTCTGGACCGCTCAAGTTAGTCCACCTTGTGTATCGTTATGTATCAACTAGTGTTAAATAAACCGTTGTTTTATATTAACAAGTGTGTGTTATTTATCTTGTTTCTCCCACGATATAACAGTGGTGTCAGAAGTGAGATAAGATAAGGAACGTTGTGAAACCGAGTGACTTTCTAACCTCAACGCAAGTGTTGCACCGAACGACGTTCATCGCAGTGCGTGTTGGAAATACTAAACCGAGTGAACTTTCTAACCTCAACGCAAGTGTGTGCACCCAGGGCCGTGGAGAGCGGCGACGGGCCCTGGGGCTGGAATCTCCCGGGCCCCCCCTCTATCACCAAACTATATCAAATTAATTTATAATCCTCGTAAATTTGCACAAACTGATTTTGCGCAATTTCTTTTTGCACAAAATGTTCATCACGAAATAAATTACAAGAACATAAAAAAACAGCAAGCAATAATAATAATAATTGTAGCATGCTGAACTGATATGCCCAAGTTCGCGGGTTTCAGTCCGGCCGAAGTCGTCGGATTGTTAAGAGCGTTAAAATCATTCAGTATGCCTTTATTCGGACTTCGGAGGGGAAGTAAAGCCGGTGGGCCTGTGGTTTAGAAGGCCGTGGATATGAGTGGTGAGTGACACTTCTGTCCTCAGTGTGCGAACTTGAATGCAATAACACAGGAGACCGACAGTCCCGCGACAAAAATCACGTCAGCTGTTGCGACAGTCCGGACACATTTTTGTCTCATCCAAAGGCTGTAGTTGCACCATCGTACATTCATTTCCACTGCAATTGGTAGTGTGTAGCCAAAATTTGTAGGTTATTTCGTTATAAACACTCTATCAAGTTCCAACGATCGCCGCTGGGTGTCATTGACTGTGGCGTCTGGTAGCCAAAGTTGGAACTACTTGAATTTGAACTTTTTGAGGAGCCTGTGATCGTTCAATTGATATGTCCTGATATGACCATTGGCTGCAATAAATACTGTATAATATAGGCCTACTGTATTAATAATATTTCAATTATATATTCCAGTAGATCAAGGCTATATTTATTATCATAAGCAGAGCGTTAATTAATAACGATATAAATAAGTTAATGCTAGTATGTAAAATTTACAACAGTAAAACTGGAGGAATGCATGCAAAATTATTTGCAAATTCAATGTTTATACCTGACAAGCGCGTACCAATGCATTATTTTCAATTAACAAAAATAAATATCACGAGTAAAGCCATCGATTACTGGGTAATAATTTTCATTAAATTCACTATATTGTTTAGTTTTGGCGTTTGACAGATCTAAATTTGTCCCGATGAGGTAACACTGTAAGCATGCACAGTGTTCAGATTTAACGTTCTGCAGATCCTCTTTGATATCAATAATTTTAGAACTTCAGTGATACTCGTAAAAGCAATATGCTCGTAAGTCATACGAAAAAAAATCATTTATCGGACCGTAATTTCATCGCTTTTACAGTACCGTATTTAACTTGGGGGAAAAATTCACATTGGAAAAAGTTGTTGTCCATGAACTCGGAAGCAGGTGGGTTCGAACTCCACCGTCGGTGATTCTAAGCTTATTTTCCATGATTCATTGTTTTAACCCTAGACTATAGCTAAAGGCTGTAGTTGCACCATCGTACACTCATTTCCTCCTCAATTATATCCCCAATTAATTAAAAATATAATGATTAGCTTCAGATATAGATTGTCGGACAGAGTTCTACACGCACTGTAAGTAGAAAGGACTGATGACCACGACATCCTAAGACCCAAAACTTAATCAACAGGTAGTTCAGTTCACTGAACTGCAAGTTAAAAGAGGTGGAAAAAGGTATACTGTACACTGTGCAGCACGACGGCCTCTGTGACATATCACGCAATCTTTTTACATAATGAAAACCTGATTTTTACACTATGTCAAGACGTATATTAAAATACGTTTTACATATAGGGTTTTTATGTTGAAATTCTCATAACTTGCTGCCCTTCAAGAGCCACGCACTTGGGTCTAAGCCTAAACACTGTTTAGGTTGAACGGCGATCAAACATAATTGTACATTAAACAAAGCAAAATATGTTTTCATAATCACCCACAGGTATACCCATACGTAAGTCAAGTTATTTATTATGTGATATCAGTAGATTGCAGCTGATCAGTGATTGTTTTCACAAAAGAAGAAAATGTGAATTTCAACTATATTTTGTAATTTGCAGTCAGTGGACTTCTTATAATTTAATATTGCTTTGCAGTAAGCAAACCTAGAGCCAGGTTCTCCTAAACATCCCAAATCCTATCTATGACTGGTGACCATCGGGGGCAGTTTTAAGCCAAGATTATGGGAGAGTGGACTCACCGGGGATCTGGGGGTATGGAATATCATCAAGCTCTGAGTGGAAACCGGGGGTCCTCCTCCGGAAAATGTTGTGAAAATCAGGTCCAAATCATTGACTTATAGGCCATTTGGGTGATTATTTTTGTGATATTTTGGAGTAAAAATTTGGTGACCATTGACATTAGTGGCTATGAAAAGACTCTCCGATATTGAAGTAAAATCTCTCGCACCTTCAAGTAATAGTCCGCGGTGTAGCTTACCAATGACCGTGATGGGGTCTACAGAGAGTCAGCAGATCAGAGGTTCAAATCCCGGTGCTGACAGCGGCCATCCTGAGTATTGTTTTTCACACTCCCTCCAGACAAATGCCGGTATAGTACCTTATTTCAAGTCCAGGGACACCTACCCTACTCTTAACCATAATAATTACAGTAATAGTCGCGGCGAGCAACGCATTCCCACTTTTCCCGGTCGACAGCTAAGAATACAGCATGCGATTGATCATGTCACAGAGGCAATAGCACAGCTGAGTGTATACCCTGCTTTTCGTTACTTATTGTTGTTTTATGGGGACGGAACAGTTACGGAAGGTCATCTGTCCTTACCACTGACGTTCACGAGAGGAATTGGAAAACAAAGTTGAGTGGTTCAGTGCCCTAGCTTAATTGTAATTTTTCTCCTGGTTAACACTAAGTCCAGAAAAAAACTAGAATGTTACCTTAGTTTCAGTCTTTGGATACATTTCCCAACTCTAGTACCAATAGTAATATAGGTTTTCAATAAATCCCTTAATCATAAATAATTTGCGCACGAACTCAAGTTTCTGGAATTGTTGATCGTATTGAATGAACCAATTATAATTATAATTATACTGCACCTAAACATGCAGATTATTCAAATATTAGCATTGTTTTCTCAATTCAGTATACGAGAAGATGAACAATTTCGCATGCATTTCTTCTATTTACGTTTGACAACGGAATCATCCCACCCTTTCGCAAGATATTTAGCCAGCAATGATAATTTTTCACATAGTGCGAAATTGAATTACTAGGGGACGATGACCTCGCTGTTTCGCCCCTTAAATCAACAACAACTATAAAGTGAATTACTACTGTATGTGGACGCTATATTAAAATTTATTTTACAAACCTGCCTGCACGGCATACGATACGTCTAGCTACACAATATATTCATTTCAGACACTAACACCTCTAAATATCTAAGCTCGATGTGACGCACCAAACCTGAAACTCTTGAGCTAGTGACCAAACACATCAGGGCAACCCAGGCTCTCGTGGCCTTGGCGAAATAAGTGAAGGAATGAGAAAGTGATTTGAAGGATTGGTGCATAAGCCTAAGAAGCCAAATTTAGACTAATGGAAAGCTCTCTCTGTCTTCACGTATATTCTGAGAACAATACGTAGCGAAGCCCCATCGCCTAAGTTGACCACTTTGAGGTAGTTGTTCTTCCCACAAACGCTTTGTAAAGGAAAATATTGCCCACTTGACAGAATAAGTTTCTCAATCCTTGTAACCTTGTTCATTGCATTCCCTAAATAACTGCCAGTACCAAATTCAAGTCGCATAAAGGCAATAATAAAGCAATGCCCGATCGGTTCCACCCTCTAGGACGCCGGGCCCCCCTGGGAGGGTCGGGCCCCGGGGCACCAGCTCTGCCTGACCCCCCCCCTCTCGTTGGGCCTGTGAGCACCCTGCACCGAACTAAGTTTATCGCAAGTGCGTGTGTTAGAAATACTGTTCTCCACTCTTCACCATGCCGGTCTTAACCTCTGAGCAACTCCAACAATTCTCGGCAATGATCGCCGACGCTATCCGACAGACAATAGGGTCAACAACGGCATCAGAGCCTTGACCGCCAAAGTTCACAATGCAAACGTATCGTGCTACCGACGGGACGACTGTAGCCACTATTTCACTCGCTTTACCTGGCGCTCAACCTGAGTAAGGTACCCGCGGATCAGCATGCACACTTTGCACGAGTTTACATGGGATCTGAACTCAATGATGCCCTGAAGATCCTGGTGAGTCCTAATGATCCGGAAACTCTGTCATACAATGAGATTCAATCTGAGCTGAAAGGCCACTTCGACGCCACACGCAACAAGTTTGCTGAGAGCAGCAAATTTAGGAGTGTAATGCAGAAGCAAGGAGAAACCATCGCTAGTTTCACCTTAAGACTGCGGCAAGCTGCAACGTTTTGTGTGTATGGCACATTCCTTGATCGCATGTTAATTGAACACATGCTCGCAGGGTTGGAATCGTGAGAAATGTGCGACAAGATTATTGAAAAAAAAAAAAAAAACAGAGAACTTCACCGCGGCATATGAAATCGCTCAAGCGCTCGAAGCTATTCGCTTCACCACCGACGAGGTCAAAACAGCTTTCGCTAAGTCTGAATCAACCAATCGGATTGGATACGAGAAGCCTCTGTCCAGGAAGAACAGCAACCAGCAGTCGCCACGCAGTAAGTCAGCTCATCAAAATCTGGGGTCTTAAAACCTAACCAGACAGCACCAATGGCCACACCAGGCAAACCAGAATGCATCCCAGGACAACCAATCAACATGTGCAGGGTGCGGTGAAGCCCACCCTCGCAGTCAGTGCAGGTTCCTGAACGCCGAGTGCCTGAAGTGTGGCAAGAAAGGTCACATCGGAAAAGTTTGCCGATCAATATCAAGGAAACATCGAACAACAAACCATGTGACCGAAGAAGAGCTTCAAGCAGAGAACCTCGACGTTATGGAGTACCTCAGCAAAATCGAGGTTATCGGATCGGTCAACCCAGCACCTAAGCCACTGGTTGATGTCAGCAAAGACGGAGCCACCATCAAAATGAAACTCGACACCCGCGCCCCCTGCTCAGCCATGAGCAAATCTAAGCTAAGTACGATCTAACCAGGTTTTGTGTTGCAGAAAAATGATCGTAACTTCGTCAGTTACACCGGTCATCCGATCAAATATATTGGCATAACGTCAGTGTGCATCATCGTCGGAATCACAACCAGGAACCTGAATCCCTACGTGGTTGACGATGAAGTCGAATCTCCCTTTGGCCGAGAGTGGATTTCGGAGTGTGTACGGGAGATCGATTTTGGCCACCTCTTCAGAAAATCCACCCAATCCACAAGTTCTCAGACAAGCAGGCTCTGACCTTGGAACAACAAAAGCAGCTCGACAACATTCTGTCTCGCTACCTGGATGTGTTCAGCGACACCCCCAGGAAGGTCTCAGGTCCTCCAGCGAATATGCATCTGAAGGCTGGAGCTACACCTGTTTTCGCCCGAGCTCGAGACGTACCAGTTGCCCTCCGCGATGCCTACGCCAAGGAAATCGACAAGAAAATTGCATCTGGCTTCTACAAAAGAGTGGACTACTCTGAGTGGGCATCGACAACGCACGTCGTCACCAAGAAGAACGGCAAACTGAGGACCACAGGCAACTACAAGCCTACTCTCAACCCGCGTATCATCATCGATGAACATCCGATTCCCAAAGTGGAACATCTGTTCAACCGAATGCGCGGCGTCACTCTCTTCTGCCACCTGGATATCACTGACGCGCACACTCGTCTCGAGGTTGACGATGAGTTCAGCCATGCTCTCAGGCTTAACACCCCAACTCACGGTCTGATCCGCCCAACGCGAGCAGTATATGGAGCAGCTAACATCCCCGCTATCTGGCAGCAGCGAATGGACACAGTCATGCAAGGTCTCCCAAACGTCGTAAGTTTTTTCGATGACAGTATAGTTTTTGCTGATAGCTTTGAAAATCTGATGCAGGCCCTCAGCACCACTCTGGAACGGTTTTGGCAACACAACCTCAAGCTCAACCGAACTAAATGCGTTTTCGCTCAAACATCCCTGGAAGCCTTTGGCCATAAAATCGATGCGTCAGGCATCCACAAGTCGGATGCACACATCCGAGCTGTACGTGATGCACCGAAACCGACTACACCAGAAGAACTCCAACTGTTTCTTGTTAAAGCAACCTACTACACTACGTTAATCCCCGATTTGTCCACCAGAGACAGACCACTCAGGGACATGCTACTCAAGGACACCAGAAGGCGATAGGCCATACAAAGACATCAAGAACGCCCTAACTTCGCCACAGGTACTCATGCAGTACGACCCAGCGTTACCAATCCTGTTGGCCATGGACGCCAGCAATACCGGGCTGGGCGCAGTACTGTCACACCGGCTCAGCAACGGGCAAGAACGTCCAACCGCTTACGCCAGACGAACGATGACAGCAACGGAGCAAAGGTACCCTCATCTCCACACGAGACTCAACTTGACCAGGCCACGTCGAGGTCACCGCGCAACCGACCAAGTCACCGTGCAACCGACCAAGTCACCGCGTAACCGACCAAGCCACCGCACAACCGAGCCTGAGAAGATTTCGCTTCACCCAGACACCAGCAACAGTCCAAACACCACCAGACACACCAGCTACACCTGTAAACAGGGCACCACCTATTTCCCAGACCACTTTTATTCCACGCAGGAATACACACCGACGAAGACCACCATTGAGATTCTCTCCTGATCAAGTTTCCTAAATCATCCATTTAAAAGAGGGAGGAAATGTTGTGTATTTACTTGAGTTAACACGAACAATCTAGTCTCTATGCCCAGAACATCCCAATCTGGAACAATCGAATCTGGAACCTTCGATATACTATGTGTATATGCACCCGCAGACTGTAGATGACAGTTCCGCGCTAGTTCCGCTCTGGACCGCTCAAGTTCGTCCACCTTGTGTATCGTTGTGTATCAACTAGTGTTAAAAACCGTTGTTTTATATTAACAAGTGTGTGTTATTTTATTTATCTTGTGTCTCCCACGACATAACACAGATACAAGCTTTTCTTCCCTCTCGAATATAAATTGGACAGATAAATTCCACTCCAGAGATCTCGAATACAGCAGCATCACGCACACGGTTAACTGATAATGGTGCAGGAACAGTATCTAGATGTTTAGCGCTATGTCTTATACAGCGGACACACTTCGAGATAACTGATTGAACAGTCCTACTTTTTTTTTTACGAGCACACATTTTTATTCACTGACAGAAAACAAATACTGTGCCCATCAGAGGAGCTGCCAGGATATTCAACAACCGCAATGACTTCCCTAACGTCTCATCCGTCGGACCTAACTGCCGGGAGGATCAGGTGAACTTCCAAATAGGCCAAAGCGGCACGAGAAACTGTAGTCCACGGGGATCGTGGTACATGGTGACGAAGGTCATAGACTGCCTAAGGAAAGTATCACCTTAAAAGCTAGACTGAGAAAAGAAACATCCAGACTTACGTAATACACCGTGAAAATTTATTGTAAATTTTACAAACCCCTAGCCTAGTTCGGAGGGTTTCTATCGGCTAATCCGCAAGCTAATAAATAATCAAAAATAAAGAGCAGGTCCCTACCTGAGAAGTTACAGTAAACCCTCGCGAAAGATCTGTCTCACAATAATAAAGCAACAACAGCAACACTAGGAAAATGGTACGACACAAATCCCTAGGTCAAGTTACAAGATCAAGCTAATATCAGAATTTACATTTAACAGGGTAGCAAAACAAATCTAAGTTAGGATGATACCATCTCCACATTTACATTTAACGTTAATTCATCTAGCTAAGTCCTATCAATTAATAACAAAATTTACGGCGGTGACGTCCGTAATATCAAACAATTACATTCAAAGCTATGTGACCAGCCATAAAAACATCTAAGTCATTCTTAGGAACTAAGTGCTAATCAGGACACAAAAGGGTAACATAGAGGATTCATTCACTTTTACATGATAAATAAATAAATAAGAGACCACAGTTTTATTGGAATGCCTGCCTACACCTTGGTTTACTGTTTGTAAGCCATAGTCATCTAATGTGTGTAGTTACGGTGACGACTGCGTAGTGAAGACTACGTCTAACATCGTATGGCCTGCGCTCCACCAGCTACGAACTCAAGGTTCGAGCAAGCTTCAGTCGCAACAAAAAAAGTGTCAGCTGTCCTCAAGTCATTTCCTCCAGGAAATACCTTCATAAACACGGCTATGTCAGCAGGTTCCAAATGCAAATGAACAAGGTTAAATAGAAAGAATTCGTTAGTTAGCTTTTGTTTACCAAAATTATGCGTTTTATTATTAAGATGTCGGTTTAGGTTATCGTTGGTTTATGGCGAATAATACTGACAAGCCTGGGCATGGAGCGTCTCCCCTGAGATCATCTCTGCCAAAAAGCCTCGACTCAAAAGTCGGAATACAATCAACGAGCAATAACAACTCGGACACACAATAACACAAGTTTCCAGCGGCGCACAGCTCGCGTTCAATAACTCTGGGACGGGCCTGGACACAATCAGTTACCCTCCCTAAATATCTGGTCAACGGGAACAGTCCCGGACATGGTACACACAATACCATCATACATGAAAAACCTCCCTAGCGGGGCTAGCCTACAATGTACTATAGAAACCTGACATAACTGTAGTCGTCAAAACAACGGTACACGCAACAGCGTTTAACTAAAAAATGACAATCTACAGAACATATGATGAGATACAAGAATGGACACTGGGTTCCATAAACTATAATTGCAATGAAAGGGAAAGTGAATGCTAAAAGCATTCTGTCCTATGTTAACATGAGTCTGTCTCACTTAGAAGCATGCGCTCTCAGTCGGGCGCTGGGTAGATATACACAAAACCTGTTCGTGTCGCCGCAGGCTACAAGATTCCTGCGCTGTATGACACAACACACTAACTAGGCTGGCAATTTAAGCAAGATAATAACTGTACAACTGGCCTCATAATAATACCTTTACCATAGGCTATAAACCTCGAAGAATATGTGCATAAAAAGCACGCTATAAATCTGAATACAATCATATAACTATGTCTTTCACAACAAAGACGTTTAAAAGGTAGCAATGTCACTCATTGCTGGAGCTCTCTGCTCTCAAAGATAAAATACTTCATTTCTGACTTGTTTCAAACAACAAATAAACACGTGTCATCACACATGACACTAACAAAATAATAATTGTGGCGCAAATACCACTCTCTGCTGGATCTGCTTAATGATACGCTGGGAACTGGGTTCGATGCTAGACAACAACGAAGCATCCCGATTACTTATAAGGTCCACACTTGACCTGGATGGCTTCTGAGCTCATCTCTAATGAAATATAATGCAGTTACAAAACTGGCAATTCCAGTCGATTACCCAAATGATACGACTACTCTAACGAAGTCAGGGGTGTAACATAGACTGGCTGCAAAAAAAATGCAGTTAAAGAAATATAACCATGGCATCAGATTGCCATAACTAAAGTCTGCAAAGACTTGAAAAATCACCCCAGATAGGGTTAAACAAAGTAGCCTAAAAATGACTACAGTCACGTTTAGCAATAGGTAGAAATTGACGTTCTACGACGTCCATCAAGCTGCACCAGGGTTGACCAAAATGTCAGACCCAAGGGGTGACTCACAATCACTGCAAATAAATGACATCTAATTAGACTAATTACATTCCCTACCTATGAAATGGCTGTCACTACGTTCGGTTGGTTCACAAACTACACTAATCTAACTATACCACCAGAAACTAGAACAAGGAAGGGTGTACAAAACTCACGATATGAAGGAGCCCACACTTAGCTCTCTGTCTAACGACAAGGGTTGAACAAAAGCACCTCTGGCTTTCAGGATTGGCATCGTCCTCATCAGAACTTCCATCTTGGTTCTCCCAAAGACCAGGGTTCGGTCTGTCCCTGTAGTTAACCTCGTGAATGGACTGGACATGCCTAGGAAAGGCATCCTCGGTTCCTTCCTTCTCGTTCGATGTTCTAGAAGTTCCATAATCAAGCTGGTCCCATCCGAGACATCTCCCTCATACCATAATGGTATTAGCCCATGGTCTCGGCCTAGAACATGGTGTTGAAAAAGTTGACCACGTGGGCGGTAGAATAAGACTTGTAGTAGTTCATTATTTTCACTTGAAAATTACAGTATTCGTCGTAGATATCACAGGCTTTAAATATAACTGGTAACACAGCCTCTACACTTTGCAGATGTAAATGATAAATGGCCATGCACTGTTCTGCGGTTTCACACGTGTACAGACGCTACTTTTTCTATCACGTGGCATCCGTGAAATGGGCGTCGTTTTATTATAGATAAATTCACCGTAGCAATTTCTATATAATGTACTTTTAATATCACACGTGTCCAAAGTAATAATTTCACATTTACCTGTATATTTTCGCACCAGGCTCTCGGCCCTCCACAAACACGTGGGTGTAAAAATGTGGTGCTACAGTAATGTCGTAAATTTCACAATACTTGCCAAATAATTCACTTTACTGTACGTGTTGATCACTGCACATCAACAACAGTGATTCGTAGTTCAATTGTGCTCGATGGCACTCGATAATGATTCCTCGCTGAAAAAGCGGACTGTTTGCCACGTCTTATGCGACGGATATAATTACACGCCTACACAGGGCGGATTCTCCAGACGTAGTGCAAGGAACTGCGTTCCTCGTGGAAGCAAGTCGTCAAACTAAGTCGTTGAGCGACTACTTACATTCCTATTTGCGTATCTGCAATGATATTACCTTACCTTAAAGTGAAAAAAAACATTCTCCATAATGTTTCAATAATACTGAATGACGAAATGGAATATTCTGAGTCTCGTAGAAAGATAAAATTGATTAATAAGGCCTCAGATAAATAATTAGCAGACTTCACCAAAGTCAAAAGTGCGATTCTCCGCTACTTCAAAGAGAATAGTATAAGCTCTCAGCTTCTCGCAGCTTTCTGGGTGTGTTCAATGGTAGTACATCCCATCATAAAAGTGGTGTCATGAAAAATATCACATGAACCTTAGCTCATCGGCTTCAATACATATACAGATTTTGTATCAAAATACAGGGTGAATCCCACATACGATAAACTTGTGTGTGGGCTTCATGAACACAATTTCTTAATTTATTTGCAACATGGTATTTGACTGATAACAGTAAGAAAAGATTATAGTAAAAGCGTTAATTATAAGGATACTAAAAATAAAAGAAGATGAATACATTACTTATTTGTTACTGAGCTGGTTTAAATATGATGGTGAAAATTTATAAGTTCATATACTTTATCAAAGTTATTAAGGAGCCATGTAAAAAGCCTTCTCTTCAGTATATTTAGGGTGTTATTTGTCACATTTACTGGCAATATATTGTATGTCCTAGTGCTAAGACAACTTAAATTCCTTTGGCCAAGAAGTGTGTTTCGACGAGGGTTATTTATTCCAGTTCTGTCTTGAAGTCTAGTGCACATTTTAAGTTTTTGTCCATTAGAGAAGAGCTTCATATTGTTATGTATAAATATGATTGATGACTGAACAAATAACTGTCGTATGTTAAGCTGTTAAGCAGCATGCTTTGTTGATATAGTTCACATGTTGGAAAAGTTGGTGGCTTTTTGTACATAACTTTTAGAATGAAATTCTGGCAGGTATTTACCTGAGCCAAATGTGAATCAAGTATTCCACCCCAACCATTTGTGCCATATTGTAGTTGTGACTGGACTAAGGCAAAATATACAGTTCTCAAGATTTTTGCTGAAAGGATATTTGTGATTCTGTGAAATATATAAATTAACTTTTGGAGTTTATTGGCCAATTTTGATGCATGCATATTCCATTTTAAATGACTATCTATAATAATCCCTAAATATGTAGCATTCATTGATTTCTGTATGGTATAGTAGTTGCATCTTCCGCCATTGTAACAAATTGGTGTGTGGATCTTTAGTGTAAAATTGTCTGTGGGTTGTAATGTTTTGTTGTGTGAGAAGCATAGGTATTGTGTTTTGGATTCATTAAAAAGGCGCGAGGGACTTGAGAGTATGCCGTACTCATGAATATTGCAGCCAGTCTAACGTAAGTCCAGCTGTGAACTTGCGTGGTAATTTATTCTTAAAGCTTCAGAACCACAATAACGTAAGTGGATTTAAGTTTGTCTGGCTCAATCATAGGTTGGGACATACGTTCTTACAACCCTTAGTAAATACAAAACGCTATGTTCACCGGACTTAAGTTGTTATGGCTTAATAGAGAATCAAATTCTACATACCTGACCTCGGAACCAGACTGACGTAAATCACATTGTGCGAACTTTTCAGGAGAACATAAAAACTGTAGAAAATGAACTCTATGTCTGACTTTAGAGCTAACACTTGAATTATCCAGCAATAAACTATTGCCATTATTAAAGTTGTATACATTTAAACCCTTCATTGGTATTTCCTTAAGAATTATCGCAATATTCAGTCTGGACTGGACTTACCTTTTTTTTGGCTGTACTTATAAAATCGTTTCAGGACTTAAGACTGGATTTGCGTTATATTGGCTGTACTTATAAAATCATCTTAGGACTTAAGACTGGACTTGCGTTATATTGGCTGTACTTATAAAACCGGTTTTAGGACTTTGCACTATGACGAGGTGTATTAATAATTACTACACAACACTCATTGTAACAATATTTTTAATATTGAAAGAAATCTGTACAAAAATTGTATAGGCCTACATCAAATGGAGCTATGGTTTTGAAGTCTGAAAAATCTACAGATTATAACCAAAATTACTAATCTATAGTGGTTGATCATTCTCAGGAAAGTTACCTTCCTTTTCTCCACGTGGAATGTTTTCAAAGAAGGATCTGTACTCTTCAGGAACCCATTGCAATAAATTCATGAAGTCTCTGTATTTCTCATTACTCTTTTGGTTAATCACATTGGTGGGATTGCCGCCGGCAAAGCAATCCCTTCTCTCCGCTTTCTTTTGAGTTCGACTGTTTTAAAAGTATCATCAGTGAAACTGGTCTTGTAGTACAATTTGGTATCTCCTTTTCGAAGCTGAAACCACACTGCATGCGATATCAAAATGGTTCATTATCTGTGTTTTTCTTCCTCAAGTAAAGAAAATCTAGAAAGTCTTCAAGACGCATCCTTCTCACAACAAAGGGGTTCTTTTTAGAGAGTGAAGCAATACAATTGGCCTAGTCATTTGTGGTAAAAATAGTGTGGTTATTTATTTGCTTTTTTGCTCTCTCAGTCACACTATGCTTGCCGTCAACTTCCATGTGAGTATGTCCAGCAAGCTGAAGATTATGGTTGACTTCTTTGAGTGTGGGAACCTTTTCCAGCATCCATAGGTACATAAAATCATGTTAATATTCCTGTTCTGGCCACTGCAGTTATCGGTCCAGACTGTTAGGTTTTCAGTAGTTTTCTCACGATTTTGAAGCTCTTCATGTGCCCAAGCAAATAAACAGGATGCAATATATTTCCCCCTCGACCGGCTGTACTTTCATCCCAGATCATACACCAAGTTTTGTCTACGGTGGCATCATAAATTGTACTGTTTAATATCCAGAGTTTTCTTGAGTAAGTGCTATGGGAATTCTTCAAATCTGGAGTTGGAAGACACTTTTGGAGATCAGACAAAACAACTCTGAAACCTTGAGTAGCATGACCTTTTACCTTGTCTTCCCTCTTTAGTTCATACCTAAGTGAAGCTTCTTTCAGGTGATTTTCCTTTTGTATTTCGAGTTCATTAAGTTTTGCATAATTTTCTCACTTTTAATTTGGCATTCTAGTTCGTCACAAACATCACAGGTGTCATTGTCTGGCAAGAGGAAAGAAAAGTTAAAGTCTTCATTAAAAACTTTGGAATAGATCCATTTCTTCTCTGGTTTAATTCTTCTTTCCCGCATTCATCTACATACATTGAGTGCATTATAGAAATATTGAAATGATTGCCTAAATACTGTAATTTCCTTTTGATCTTTCTCTGCCGTAGTGGCTTTGGTACACAGGGAACTTAGAAATGTGATTTTTAATCCCCTCCAAGCTATCACTTGGTAATTTATTTTCTGGAATATGCTTCCCCCTAAGATCTTGTCACCAAACCAGACTCACTGGCGTTTTTTAAGGTAACTCTCATAATCGTTTCAGAAATTGAAAGGGTATTAAGGAAAAAGGTTTTACAGACTACGTACTTCCTCTTTATGATGTAAATTTTTAAAAAATGTATGGCTCTCGGTTTTGCTTTTTCTTGTGCCATCTCGAATCCGTTGCCTAACAACAGGTTTTGTTTTTATAGAAGACACTACAAATTGTATTTTTGAGTCCCAATTTCTCTCAGCATTCCAATACTCAGAGTATATTTTAAAACGCTGCTCCTTTGTAAACTTTTGATTGCATTTTATACGATATTTAGCATGGCAGGGAGGCTTCATAGATTTCTCATGAATGACAACATTTTATGTATTAATATATTCTTTTCCACATAGTATCTTCTTCCTTATATTCTTTTTCCAGTTTTTCTTTAATGTTTTACCCTTTTCATGCCTTTTGTGTTATTTTGCACCTGAATTATTTCATTATCTTCTGAATCGGAGTCACTGTAAGGGACTAAAGGAACTGGATTAAACACCAGCTTTTTCAGAAGCAAGTCAGAAGTCCCTGCAAAAGAATCAACTTAACTACATTTACAACATGTTTTCCTCATGGCATAACATCAAAATAAGGTTGCAGTAAACAGCACTGCCATACACCTCACTCTGTTCTATACAGCTGAAGAAAGGCGCGAAGGACTTGAGAGTATGCATGAACATGGCTCTTGAACATTGCAGCCAGTCTAACGTAACTCCAGCTGTTGACTTGCGTGTTAATGTATTCTTAAAGCTTCAGAACCACAATAACGTAAGTGGATTTAAGTTTGTCTGGCTCAATCATAGTTTGGGACTTACGTTCTTACAACCTTTACTAAATAAATATCGCGATGTTTCACCGGACATAAGTTGTTATGGGCTTAATGTACAATCAAATTCTACATACAATGATGTTATAACCTGAAAATCGTAATTTTTGGACTTACGTTCGTCTGGTTCTGAGGTACAGATACAATGATGTAATAACCTAAAAATCGTAATTTTTGGACTTACGTTCGTCTGGTTCTGAGGTACAGATTTAAGGTAAGGAAGTGGTTTCTTAGCCATTTTTGGACTGTAGGCTCTAAAGCCCTGCGCGGATGCGGATACCCGCAGATAAACCCGCGGATATCCGCAACATTTTTCGCCGTGCGGATATAGTTTGCATGGCGGTGCGGATAGTGGATAAGCTGCGGATAATAATAAGAGTAAATTTGCGGATATTGAACAGGATTTTTTCTTAATAATTTTAGTTTTGCTAAGATCTGTGTCTTTCACGTTTATTGTTATTTCCCTATTTGCTTTCGATTGGATCGTATAAGAATAGTAGAGAAGTGAGAGAAGCCAAATCATGAAAATACCCTCAATTAGTGTTGACTTCTGCCGTAAAAAATAGTCCTTGATACCTGCGTGGGTATATCCGAAGAATAAGTAGCCACCCGGTGTTTCACATAGCGTTACTTAGAGGGACAAAACTCAGCCATCATTGTCTTGCGATTCACACATAGCCTAGGGGGACAAATTTCTCTTCAAATGTCTAAATGTTCTGCTTCAATAATTTATCTAATAAATGAAAAATATTATTGTAATGTCAGCGAATTTTAATAAACGTATGGATACGGATAAAAGTTGTGCAGATGCGGGGCGGTTGCGGATAACAGTCATGCGGATGCGGGGCGGATGCGGATAACATTCGTGCGGATGCGGGGCGGATGCGGATAAAGTTTTGTTCAACCACGCAGCGCTTTAATAGCAATGTTTTCTTGAGTTCTATTAAAAGTGTTCTTCCAAGTTATTCCTGTGACTGTGACGACAGTGTCATCAGCATATGAGGTAAACATCGCATTACAGTTCAGCTCACACAAATCGTTAATATATAACAGAAAGAGAATAGGACCTAAAACTGTTCCTTTGGGAATTCCAATTTTTACTTTAGCACTTCTATTTAGAGTATCTTTGATTCGTACCTTTTGTATTCTGTTAAAAAGAAAGCTTTTTATTAGTTCTAGAGGAGTGCCACGAATACCTTCCTTTTCAAGTTTTCTAATGAGTATATTGTGGCCTACGGTGTCAAAAGCCTTTCTTAAATCCAGGAACACAGAAATGGTTCTTTTAGAACTATCGATGGATTTATACAAATAATCAGTTGGATTTATACAAATAATCAGTAAGGGAGAATATTGCAACTTGAGTACTAGTGTTTGGTCTAAAACCAAACTGATTTGGTCACAAGTAGTTAAGTAATCTGGTTTTGATGCATTTCTCTAGTAGCTTAGAGAGGTGGGTTGTGAGGGAAATTGGTCTATAGTTATTTAACTCTCTTTTATCGTCTGATTTATGGACTGGGATTATGATAGCAATTTTGAATGAGTCTGGATATTGTCCTTTCGTTAGTGATAAATTAAAAATATGGTGCAGTGGTTGTAGAATTTCTGAACTAATTATCTTAATTGTTTTACTATAGATATTATCATAGACATTTGCTGAGTTATCT
Source organism: Meconema thalassinum (assembly GCA_946902985.2). Taxonomy (NCBI): domain Eukaryota; kingdom Metazoa; phylum Arthropoda; class Insecta; order Orthoptera; family Tettigoniidae; genus Meconema; species Meconema thalassinum. The sequence continues at coordinate 173,292,100 of OX336396.1, forward strand.
TCTAGAGCAGCTAAGTGGTTTGTTATTTCTGATTTTGTTAAGGGTATGAAAAAGATAGACTGAGGTTGAGAATTTGCAGAGCATTTGTGTTGTCAGGTTCCTTTCTTGTATTACTTTTTTTTTGAGAAAGTTCTAAACCTATATTACTAAAATAGTATACAAATTTGTTTGCAATGGCAGCTGGTTGGGATGTTTCTTGTGAGTCTCCGATAAATATGCTGTGAACAACTGAAGATTTATTTCACTTCCTACATGTTATATCATTAATATTTTTCCAAAGGACTTAAGAATTATTGGAGTTTGACATTTGTTTGGAATAGTACCCTTTCTTTTGCTATTTTAACAAGCCTGTTTATCCAGTTTCTGTACAATTTATGTTTATTAACAGTTCCTGGGACCTCATCACTGTTTGAAGACCTCTCCCCTTTTTAACAATTTTCAGATGTAATTTATGTATTATTCTAATAGAAGTTAAGATTCCAATTGTGATCCATGGAGTATTTTTTTAAAATTTTGATCTTATGTTATTCATGGTAGTAGAGTGTTCAGAGATGTATTGAGTTAGTAATTTAATGGAACTATCAGCTGCTTGGTTAGCATAATGTTTAGTTATGATAGATTCCCAAGTTTCCTTAGTTAAGGATTTTTTTCGAGTTTCATAATTTATTCTAACATTGTTCAAAGTATTTTCTCCTGTTTGAGGAGTGTATTATTGAGTGTATTTTTGAGATGTATTTTGTATGAGAAATGTAGGATTGTGATCTGTGATACTGGTATGCAGAACAAAAGGGTCAAAGTTGCTGTTTCTCTGGGACTTATCATGTATGTGATCGATACATTTTCTGGATTTTGGGGTTATTCTAGTTGGTGAGTTTATGTAAGAAATGAAACCATTTGCATGTAATAAATTTAAATACTCATTTTTGATATTTTGCGCATATTGCCTTGTAGGATTTAAAATATCAATATTTAAATCTCATATTAATACATTGTGTGTAGTTGTGGACAAGTGCTGGAGAGTATTTCCGAGTTCTTCTATGAATTTCTTTGGGCTTGTGTAGGGTGATCTGTATATAGCAAGTATCAAGTAACTCTCTTTATAATATCTGAAGGTGAATAGGCTAGCATTTGCAGCTTTCAGCGTTTTTACAGTAGATATTGTAATATTTTGTATGAGGTTTTTATGCACACACACACACACACACATATATATATATCTTTATGCTGTCATGGGTAGAATTTTGAGGTGGTATGAAGTACTCATTATATCCAAAAATAGCAATTGGTATATCTTCAGTGAGCTGAGTTTCAGACAGTATAATTACATCTGGTTTATGATCAAGTTGATCGAGCATAACTAGCATACTTTCAAAATTTGTTATCATACCACATATATTTAGGTGCATGATTTTAATTCCTGCAGTAAAGCTAATTAATTTGTTCAAGTCTTGAGTACTGTTTACAATGTTTGAAGTAATATCTTGAAAATTAAGGTCTACTTCGTTATCTGATTTCATACCGTAACTTAGGCTAGATGTTTTATTTCAGGGTACTTCCATAATTACTTTACGCCCACTTGGAAATAGAATTTCATAAAATTTTGATTGATAACTTGGCTCAGGTAAACATACCTTCAGTTTCCTTGATTCCCATGAACTGTTGGTAGGTCAGCTGCAGTCATGATTTGTAGAACTGGGCTGTTATCATTCTTTCTCATGAAGATCTTCCCGTTCCTGGTCCATGCGAATTTATAATTCATTGTCCCCCAAGTATCCAAAAGTTCTCTCTAAGAGAGAATAGTAATGTTATATGTACCTCCTGTAAAGTTTCGCTGAAGGAGAATGAAAATTTCGTACAATGTGACGGAAAGTGTGGTGAAATATTTCATCTAAACTGTGCTCGTGTGACGAACGCCGTTTTTGAAGCGATGCTTGCAAATCCGGGCGAAATTCTGTGGCATTGTAAACAATGCAAACATAACCCTACTTCAATCAAAACAGCTACATCTAGTTTTCAGCCGACTAAGGTCAAACCGGACACCGCAAGCTTATGTGAAGCGGTTAACAATATGCAACAAGTACTAAAAGATGTTTGTAGCTCTCTGGAGTACCAATCAAAAAAATTTGATGAACTCTTGGAGCAAAATATCACACTAAAAACTTGCATTGACCAACTCACTCTAGAGGTAAACAACACTAAAGTTGATAATGGCTTGCTTAAAGAACAAAATGGACTTCTTAAAAGGCAGGTTACTGACTTGGAGCAATACTCTAAGAATTACAACCTTGAAATCGCCGGGATACCAGTCTCCGGACAGGAGAATGTGTATAATATTGTAGCTCAAGTGGCAGGTGCAGTTGGTGTTGAAATCAAAACTGATAGGGACATTGAATACTGCCACCGACTTCCAGCCTTTACAGATAAGGATGGCAAGAAGAAAAGGCCCCTCATAGTAGCAACATTTTATTCCCGCCAAACTAAAGACATGATTATGAGCAAGAAACGAAAACATGGGAAACCTCTTTGCACAGATGTCAAGATCAACGGAGACTCGCCAGTGTATGTAAATGAACATTTAACCAAAGACAACCATAACTTATATTGGCATGCCAGGAATTCTAAACGGACAATGAATTATACATTCGCATGGACCAGGAATGGGAAGATCTTCATGAGGGAAAATGAAAACAGCCCGATTCTACAAATCAAGACTGCGGCTGACCTACCAACAGTTCATGGGAATCAAGGAAACTGAAGGTATGTTTGCCTGAGCCAAGCGATCAATCAATATTTTATGAAATTTTGTTTTAAAGTGAGTGAAAAGTAATTATGGAAGTACCCTGAAATAAAACAACCACGGTATGAAATCAGATAACGAAGTAGACCTTAATTTTCAAGATATTACTTCAAAGATTGTAAACAGTATTCAAGACTTGAGCAAATTAATTAGCTTTACTGCAGGAATTAAAATCATGCACCTAAATATATGTGGCATGATAACAAATTTTGAAAGTATGCTAGTTATGCTCGATCAACTTGATCATAAACCAGATGTCATTATACTGTCTGAAACTCAGCTCATTGAGGATATACCATTTGCTATTTTAGGACATAATGAATACTTCATAACACCTCAAAATTCTACCCATGACAGCATAAAGATAAGTGTGCATGAAAACCTCATTTAAAATATTACAATATCTACTGTAAAAACACTGAAAGCTGCAAATGCTAGCTTACTCACCTTCAGATAAAATAAAGAAAGTTACTTGATACTTGCTATATACAGATCACCCTCCACAAGCCCAAAGAAATTCATAGAAGAACTAGGAAATACTCTCCAGCACTTGCCTACAGCTACACACAGTATATTAATAGGAGATATAAATATTGATATTTTAAATCCTACAAGGCAATATGCCCAAAATATTAAAAATGAGTATTTAAATGTATTACATGCAAATGGATTCATTTCGTACTTAAACTCACCAACTAGAATAACCCCAAAATCCAGAACATGTATCGATCACATTCATGTTAAGTCCAACAGAAACAGCAACTTTGACCCTTTTGTTCTGCATACCAGTATCACAGATCACAGTCCTACATTTCTCATACAAAATAAATCTGTTATGTCGTGGGAGATACAAGATAAATAACATACACTTGTTAATATAACACAACGAATTATTAAACACTAGTCGATACACAACGATACACAATGTGAACTAACTTGAGCGGAACTGACGTCTACAGTCCGCGGGTGCATATATACATAGTAGCTGGAAAGTTCCAGAATCGAATGTTCCAGATTGGAATGTTCTGGGCATAGTGACTAGAATGTTCGTGTTAACTCAAGTAGCCTAAATACACAACACTGACTAGAATGTTCATGTTAACATAGCACTTTCTAGAATGTTCATGTAAATACACAACATTTCCTCCCCCTTTTAAATGGATGATTTAGGAATCAGGAGAGAATCTCAACGGTGGTCGGCGCTGGCGAGTACTCCTGCGGGGAATAAAAGGGGTTTGCGAAATAGGCGGTGCCCTGTCTACAGGTGTGGCTGGTGGTGTTTGGACTGTTGCTGGTGTCTCGGTGAAGCGAACTCGTCTCAGGCTCGGTGGCTTGGTCGGTTGTGCGGTGGCTTCGTCGGTTGTGCAGTGACTCCGTCGGTTGTGCGGTGGCTTGGATGGTTGCACGGTGACTTGGTCGGTTGCACGATGACTTGGTCGGTTGCACGGTGACCTAGTATGTTGCACGGTGACCTTGTCGGTTGCACGGTGACCTTGTCGGTTGCAAGGTGATTTGGTCCATTGCACGATGACTTGGTCGCTTGTGCGGTGACCTCAACGTGGCCTGGTCAAGTTGAGTCTCGTGCGGAGAAGAGGGTACCTTTGCTCCGTTGCTGTCATCGTTCGACTGGCGTAAGCGATTGGACGTTCTTGCCCGTTGCTGCGCTGGTGTGACAATACTGCGCCCAGGCCGGTCTTGCTGGCGTCTGTGGCCAACAGGAGTGGTAACGCTGGGTCATACTGCATGAGTACCTGGGGCGAGATTAGGGCGTTCTTGATGTCTTTGTATGCCCTGTCGCCTTCTGGTGTCCAGATGAGAGGGTCCTTGAGCAGCGTGTCTCTGAGTGGTCTGTCTCTGGTGGACAAATCGGGGATGAACGAACTGTAGTAGGTTGCTTTACCAAGAAACAGTTGGAGTTCTTCTAGTGTAGTAGGTTTCGGTGCATCACGTACAGCTCGGATGTGTGCATCCGACTTGTGGATGCCTGACGCATCGATTTTGTGGCCAAGGGCTTCCAGAGAAGTTTGAGCGAAACCGCATTTGGCTCGGTTGAGCTTGAGGTTGTGTTGCCGAAACCGTTCCAGAGTGGTGCTGAGGGCCTGCATCAGATTTTCAAAGCTATCAGCAAAAACTATACTGTCATCGAAAAAACTTACGACGTTTGGGAGACCATGCAGGACTGTGTCCATTCGCCGCTACCAGATAGCGGGGATGTTAGCTGCTCCATATACTGCTCGCGTTGGGCGGATCAGACCGTGAGTTGGCGTGTTAAGCGTGAGAGCATGGCTGAACTCATCGTCGACCTCGAGATGAGTGTACGCGTCGGAAATATCCAGATGGCAGAAGACGGTGGCGCCGCGCATTCGGTTGAACAGATGTTCCACCTTGGGAATCGGATGTTCATCGATGATGATCCGCGGGTTGAGACTAGGCTTAGAGTTGCCTGTGATCCTCAGTTTGCCGTTCTTCTTGGCGACGACGTGCGTTGTCGATGCCCACTCAGAGTAGTCCACTCTTTTGTAGAAGCCAGATGCAATTTTCTTGTCGATTTCCTTGGCATAGGCATAGCGGAGGGCAACTGGTACGTCTAGAGCTCTGGCGAAAACAGGTATGGCTCCAGCCTTCAGGTGCATCTTCGCTGGGGGACCTGAGATCTTCCCGGTGGTGTCGCTGAACACATCCTGGTAGCGAGATAGAATGTTGTCGAGCTGCTTCTGTTGTTCCAAGGTCAGAGCCTGCTTGTCTGAGAGCTTGTGGATTGGGTCGGGTTTTGCGAAGAGGTGACCAAAGTCGATCTCCCGTACAAACTCTGAAATCCACTCTCGGCCAAAGAGCGATTCGACTTCATCGTCAACCACGTAGAGATTCAGGTTCCTGGTTGTGGTTCCGATGTGGTGCACACTGACGTTTTGCCAATGCATTTAATCGGATGGCCAGTGTAACAGACGAAGTTACGATCGTTTCTCTGCAACACAAAACCTGGTTTGATCATACTTAGCTTTGATTTGCTCATGGTTGAGCAGGGGGCGCCGGTGTCGAGTTCCATTTTGACGGTGGTTCCCTCTATGTAGACATCAACCAGTGGCTTAGGCGCTGCGTTGACCGATCCGATGACCTCGATTTTGCTGAGGTAGTCCACAACGTCGAGGTTTTCTGCTGGAAGCTCTTCTTCGGTCACATGGTTTGTTGTTCGATGTTTCTTCGATTTCGATCGGCAAACTTTTCTGATGTGACCCTTCTTGCCACACTTTAGGCACTCTGCGTTCAAGAACCTACACTGACTACGAGGGTGAGCTTCACCGCACCCTGCACATATTGATTGGTTGTCCTGGGATGCACTCTGGTTTGCCTGGTGTGGCCATTGGTGCTGTCTGATTAGGTTGTAAGACACTTGACTTCAATGAGCTGACTTGCTACGTGGCGGCTGCTGGTTGAAGTTCCTCCTGGACAGAGGCTTCTCGTGTCCAATCCGATTGGTTGATTCAGACTTAGCGGCAGCTGTTTTGACCTCGTCGGTGGTAATGCGAGTAGCTTCGAGTGCGTGCGCGATTTCATATGCTGCGGTGTGAAGTTCTCTGGTTGTTTTGCAATAATCTCGTCGCACATTGCTCGTGATTCCAAACCTGCAATCATTTGTTCAATTAACATGCGATCAAGAAATGTGCCGTACTCACAAAACGTTGCAGCCTGCCGCAGTCTTAAGGTAAAGCTAGTGATGGTTTCTCCTTGCTTCTGCATTACACTGCGAAATTTGATGCTCTCAGCAAACTTGTTGCGTGTGGCGTCAAAGTTGCCTTTCAGCTTAGATTGAATCTCGTTGTATGACAGAGTTTCCGGATCATTAGGACTCACCAGGATCTTCAGGGCATCATTGAGTTCAGATCCCATGTAAACCCGTGCAAAATGTGCGTGTTGATCCGCGGGTACCTTGCTCAAGTTGAGCGCCCAGGTAAAGGGAGTGAAATAGTCGACTACAGTCGTCCCGTCGGTTGTACGATACGGTTGCATTGTGAATTGTGGCGGTCGAGACTGTGATGATGACGTTGTTGAACTTGTCTGTCGGATAGTGTCGGCGATGATTGCCGAGAATTGATGGAGTTTCTCAGAGGTTAAGTCCGGCATGGTGAAGATGAGTGGAGAACAGTATATCTAACACGCACTTGCGATGAACTTAGTTCGGTGCAAACACTTGCGTTGAGGTTAGAAAGTTCACTCGGTTTAGTTTCCAACACGCACTGCGATGAACGTCGTTCAGTGCAACACTTGCGTTGAGGTTAGAATGTCACTCGGTTTCACAACGTTATTTATCTTATCCCACTTCTGGCACCACTGTTATGTCGTGGGAGATACAAGATAAATAACATACACTTGTTAATGTAACACAACGGTTTATTAAACACTAGTCGATACACAACGATACACTATGTGAACTAACTTGAGCGGAACTGACGTCTACAGTCCACGGGTGCATATATACATAGTAGCTGGAAAGTTCCAGAATCGAATGTTCCAGATTGGAATGTTCTGGGCACAGTGACTTGAATGTTCGTGTTAACTCAAGTAGCCTAAATACAAAACACTGACTAGAATGTTCATGTTAACATAGCACTTTCTAGAATGTTCATGTAAATACACAACAAAATCTCGAAAATGCACTCCACAAACAGGAGAAAATACTTTGAACCATGTAAGAATAAATTATGAAACTCTAAAAAAAATCCTTAATTAAGGAAACTGGGGAATCTATCATAACTGAACATGATGCTAACAAAGCAGCTGATAGTTTCATTAAGTTACTGAATCTATACATCTCTGAACACTCTACTACCATAAATAACGTAAGATCAAAATTTAAAAAAATTACTCCATGGATCACAACTGGAATTTTATCTTCTCTTAGAATAAGAGATAAATTACATCAGAAAATTGTTAAACAAAGGGAGAGGTCTTCAAACAGTGATGAGGTACCAGAAACTGTTAATAAACATAAATTGTACAGAAACTGGAAAAACAGGCTTGTTAAAATAGCAAAAGAAAGGTACTATTCCAAACAAATTATGTCAAACTCCAATAATTCTAAAGTCCTTTGGAAAAATATTAATGATTTAACATGTAGGAAGGGAAATAAATCTTCAGCTGTTGACAGCATATTTATCAGAGACTCACAAGAAACATCGCAACCAGCTGCCATTGCAAACAAATTTGTCGACTATTTTAGTAACATATGTTTAGAACTTTCTGAAAAAATAAGTAATACAAGAAAGGAACCTGACAACACAAATGCACGTGATAGCACTGCAAAATCTCAACCTCAGTCTATCTTTTTGATACCCTTAACAAAATCAGAAATAACAAACCACATAGCTGCTATAGAAGATAACTCAACAAATGGCTATGATAATATCTCTAGTAAAGCAATTAAGATAATTAGGTCAGAAATTCTACAACCACTGCACCATATTTTTAATTTATCACTAAAGAAAGGACAATTTCCAGACTCATTCAAAATTGCCATCATAATCCCAGTCCATAAATCAGATAATAAAAGAGAGTTAAATAACTATAGACCAATTTCCCTCACAACCCACCTCTCTAAGCTACTAGAGAAATGCATCAAAACCAGATTACTTAACTATCTGAGTAAGTTCAACATATTGTCACCAAATCAGTTTGGTTTTAGACCAAGCACTAGTACTCAAGATGCAATATTCTCCCTTACTGATTATTTGTATAAAGCCATTGATAGTTCTAAAAGAACCATTTCTGTGTTCCTGGATTTAAGAAAGGCTTTTGACACCGTAGACCACATAATACTAATTAGAAAACTTGAAAAGGAAGGTATTCGTGGTACTCCTCAAGAACTAATAAAAAGCTTTCTTTTTAACAGAATACAAATGTACGAATCAAAGATACTCTTAAGTAGAAGTGCTGAAGTAAAAATTGGAATTCCCCAAGGAACAGTTTTAGGTCCTATTCTTTTCTGTTATATATTAACGATTTGTGTGAGCTGAACTGTAATGCGATGATTACCTCATATGCTAATGACACTGTCATCACAGTCACAGGAACAACTTGGGGGGACACTTTTAATAGAACTCAAGAAACTCTTGCTACAGTACAGAAATGGCTAAGAAACCACCTCCTTACCTTAAATGAAAGCAAACCACAATACCTATGCTTCTCACACAAGAAAACATTACAACCCACAGACAATTTAACACTAAAGATCCACACACCAATTTGTAACAATGGCGAAAGATGCAACTGCTATACCCTACAGAAGTCAATGAATGCTACATATTTAGGGATTGTTATAGATAGTCATTTAAAATGGAATATGCATGCATTAGAGATGGCCAATAAACTCCAAAATTTAATTTATATATTTTACAGAATCAGAAATATCCTTTCAGCAAAAGTCTTGAGAACTGTATAGTTTGCCTCAGTCCAGTCACAACTACAATATGGAATAAATGGTTGGGGTGGAATACTTGATTCACATTTGGCTCAGGTAAATACCTGCCAGATTTTCATTCTAAAAGTTATGTACAAAAGGCCACCAACTTTTCCAACAAGTGAACTGTATCAACAAAGCATGTTGCTTAACATACGACAGTTATTTGTTCAGTCACCAATCATATTTATACATAAAAATATGAAGCTCTTCTCTAATGGACAAAAACTTGAAATGTGCACTAGACTTCAAGACAGAACTGGAATAAATATCCCTCGTCGAAACACACTACTTGGCCTAAGGAATTTAAGTTGACTTAGCACTAGGATATACAATATATTGCCAGTAAATGTGACAAATAACACCCTGAATATATTGAAGAAAATGCTTTTTATATGGCTCCTTAATAACTTTGATAGAGTAAATGAACTTATACATTTTCACCACATATTTAACCAACTCAGTCACAAATAAGTAATGTGTCATCTTCTTTTATTTTTAGTATCCTTATAATTAATGCTTTTACTATAAACTTTCCTTATTATTATCAGTCAAATACCATGTTGCAAATAAATTAAGAAATTGTGTTCATGAAGCCCACACACAAGTTTATCTTATGTGGGATTCGCCCTGTATTTTTGATACAACATCTGTATATGTACATGTTTTCTGTCAGTGAATAAAAATGTGTGCTCGTAAAAAAAGAAAAAAACATGACACATCTCCTCGTGCTTCTCTAGGATCAGCATATTTCCAGCTTCATGATTGGCAGGCAAAATAATAGGATATCTGAAATAGGAATCTCTGTTTCACGGGCTTATAGGCCGTGTTCTAAGGACATTTTGTCGTCCTGACGTTTCACTGAAGACTGCGTTCAGCATGTTCACAGGTTACATTAAGCGATGTAAAACAAGTAAACAGAAGATATATAAATAGTCAACAACCCACACATAGAGGCTACCATAGCAACGGCGTACCGCATAAAAGTAATGCATCAAGGACAGGGCTGCTCTTCTGTTGCATCTTCTCTTCTACGACGGTCAATGAGGGCAGGCTTGAGGGGATTAAGGACTGGAATCCAAGCTCTGTTCACACGTTCTGCTTCCTCTTTAAGATTGAAGCTGTTAGTATGCTTCAGGATTTCAATGGCCTCCCATTGTAGCCTGGCATGATAAGACACCATGGTGGACAGAACTTCGGTGTCTCCATATCTTATGTCGTGACCTGCGAGTTGTGAGTGTGCTGCAACAGTGGATTTATCTGTTTGTCCCAGCCGGCTGTGTCGTTCGTGCTCCTTGAGGCGAGTGGCAATACTTCTTTTCGTTGTTCCAATATATACTTGGCCACAATCACAAGGGATTTTATAACCCCCTGCCGCGGTATGAGGATATCGCTTATCTTTAGCGGACCTAAACATGTCCTTAATTTTTCGCGTAGGCCTGTATATGGTCTTTATATCATGGGACTCGAGTAGACTCCCTAACCTATCCGTGACCTTTTTTTTATATATGGAAGGAAAGCTCTAGCCATGCGATGCTTGTCTCCAATTACCCTTGTAGTTAGACGTCTTGGATGGAGTGCTCGCTGGATATCTTTCTGGCTGTACCCATTGGCGCGTAGGGCCTCGTTGAGGTGTTTAATTTCTTGGTTTAGGCACTGCTTTTCATAAATTCTTTTCGCGCGGTCAGCCAGGGTTTTTATCACTCCGTATTTATGTCGTGGGTGGTGGTTGGACGTCTTATGTAAATATCGGCATTCCCCTTTAGACAAAGATCTGTTCAAAATAACAAAACTAGCAATTGGATAACAACAGGGAATATAAATTCATGTCAAAGAATGAAATTTCTACACAAAGTATAAAAACAATACCACACAACACCTGAATTCAATTTATACTACAAAAAATACACTAACATATTAAATAAGATAATACGACTGGCAAAGAAAATGCATAATGATAATTTTATTTCCCAATCATCTAATAAAAACAGGGCTATGTGGTCCGTGATAAAGAAAGAAACTGGAAAATCTGCTAAAATAAAAAGGAACATTACACTGACCAGAAATAATAAAGTGATTAATAATCCAGAAGAAATAGCAAATACTTTTAATGTCTATTTCCTGGAAATTCCACAAAAATTATTAAATAAATCACAGGTAAATACACTAAATTCTAATAATAAAATAAATATATGTAGTGATTCTTTATTTATAAATCACGTCACAAGTGAAGAGGCAAGAATAGTTATAAAAGAGCTAAAAAATAAATTCTGTGCTGGCATTGATGGCATCCCTGATGCAATTTTAAAGAAATGTGCAGAAAATATAATAAATCCAATTACACACTTAATAAACAGTTCAATTCCCTCAGGAACTTACCCGGATATTTTGAAGTTATCAAAAGTAATTCCACTGCACAAAAACGGTTCAAAAGATGAATTAGATAACTATCGTCCTATTACCTTACCAACTGGTATTGCAAAAATTGTGGGAAAAATCATGTATAAGAGACTGATAAGTTTAAAAAAAAATATCAAACTCACAACATGGATTCAGAACGGAAAAATCTACACAGACAGCAATTTATGAATGTATTAATAGTATACTGAAATTAATTGACAATAAGGAACATGAAACTGGCCTATTCTTGGATTCATCGAAAGCATTTGATGTTGTTGACCATAAAATCCTCTTTACAAAACTAAATCAATATGGTATTAGAGGTCTAGCTAATAAATGGACAGAGTCTTACTTATCAAGGCGTAAACAAATAGTTAGCTTGAGACACAAGGTTGATGGAACCAAATTACTTAATGAAACATTGTCCAATGAGGGAATTATTAAATTTGGAGTACCCCAGGGATCGGTTTTGGGACCACTACTCTTTCTTCTATATATCAATGATATAACACAGATCGTTCATTCACATAAGGAAATTTTGTTTGCGGACGATACAACACTCGTAATAAAAGGTGAAACTAAACAGGTCATACAGCAGTCTGCTGAATCCGTTACAGGAGATTTAAACAAATGGTCACAAGATAATCGCCTCATAATCATCTATAAAAAACAGTACGTCTAAATTTCCACACTATACAGAATAGGAATCCTGCGAAGCCCAATATAACATTAAATGGTCATCAAATAGAAAATAAATCAGAAACAAAGTTTTTAGGACTATGGATACAACATGACTCGAAATGGAAAAAAACATAGACAATATCTGAATACTAAACTGAACTCAATGTGCTTTGCGTTACGTATTGTGAAAACCTGCACTAGAATGCACACATTAAGAAATACTTATTTTGCTTATTTCCATTCATACTTTAGATATGGGGTCATATTTTGAGGTATGTCGCAAGATGTACTAAGTACGTTTAGGATACAAAAGAGGGCGATTAGAATTATGGCAAATGTAAACAATAGAGAATCATGTAGACCTCTGTTTAAAGATTTAAACATTCTCCCACTGCCCTGCATATATATCTTTGAAAGTATTACGTTTTTTAAAATGAATTTAATGAATAAGGATGTTTTCTTAAAACAAACAATGATGTTCATAGGCATAACACAAGACAAAATCAAAACATTCATATTTCACACACACACACACACACAAGCATATATCAAAAAGTAACTTTTCACACAGGAGTTAATTTATACAATTAACTACCCCAGTATATAAAACTTGCCCCAAAAACAGAAACCTTTGATAGAATGTTGAAAGATTATCTGCAGTGCCATTGTTTTTACTCTGTAGTTGAATATCTTAGTGTATAGGAGCGATGAAATCTATAATTATATTTTACTTTTCTATTTTAATTGTAATACCTAGCTGTAAGTTGTTCTATTTATAGAATTATATTATGATAATAGGGTAAGGTGTAAATAGTTGTCCAATAAGATTGTATCTCTTAAGATCTATTATTATAATAAGTTATAAACGGTAGTTTTAGTATTAGTATTATATACCTATTAGTACGGTACTTTTATTTTATAGATATAAATTCTGCGTGTCCTATATCAGAAATTTATTGTATACATGTATTTGATCAAATGGAATTAATAAAATCTATCTATCTATGGGTCGGCTTACCTTAAACGGTATGTCCCAAGGTTAGATTAGCGGTCTTCGTTACCATAACGTCGAGAAAAGCGATTTTCTGTTCATTCTCTAACTCCATGGTATACTGAATGTTAAGAGTTCCTGTTAAGATATAGTAAAACAGATTTAATTGATCTTTACCAAGGCCCCATATTGCAAAAGTATCGTCCACGTATCTTAGCCACACCTTAGGCTTCATAGGTGCGGTCTCGAGTGATATTTGTTCAAATTTTTCCATGAAGAAATTCGCGATCACCGGACTCATGGGACTGCCCATGGCGACCCCATCAATTTGTTCATAGAAATCACATTTCCACAGGAAGTAGCTACCGGTGAGGCAGTGGCGGAATAAGGCCGTGATATCATCTGAAAAAATCCGTGCGATGTACTCCAAGGCTGCCTTTATAGGTACTTTCGTGAAAAGAGAGACCACGTCAAAACTGACTAGTAAGTCACCAGCTTCTAGTTGAATAGTATTCAATTTTTCAATGAAATGGCCGGAATCTTTGACGTACGACTGTGTACCACTGATATGTGTTTGAAGTAAGGTAGCTAGATGTTTGGCAATGCTATACGTTGGAGATCCAATAGCACTCACGATAGGACGAAGAGGAACATTATCTTTGTGTATCTTAGGTAAGCCATATAGTCTTGGTGGTAAAGCTTCACTTCTGGTGGTTCCCTTCTTTACGTTTTCAGTTAGCGAATATACCTTGATCAGGCCGTTCGTTTCACGAAGAATTCGGTTGGTAGGATCTCTCAGTAGTTTGCGGTAGGTACCCGGGTCTAAAAGTTCCAAAACCTTGCCAGTGTAATCGTCCATGTCGAAGATAACCGTTGCGTTCGTTTTGTCTGCAGGAAGAATGATTATGCTCTCGTCCATATTAGGGCCAGATGACCTCGTAGTTCCGCCCCTTAAAACAACAATAACTAACTAACTCGTCCATATTGAGAGTCTTTATAGCCTTCCTCTCCTGAGGTGTGAGGTTACTCTGCGGTGCCGGTGCCTTCTTAATTATACGTGAGGCTTCATGACGAATTTCATCTGCTTGATCAGATGGTAGCTCACGGATTGCCGCTTCAATATTGGCGACAATGTCTTCCACAGGAATCGAATTTCCTCCTTTCGCTAGTATAGATATTTCCCCCTCTGATACGTGGCGATTGGTCAGGTTAACAATTGTCCGTGAGATGTTCAGCGTAGGCGCAGGTACCGGCGCGGGTTGGTCTCTCTGTAACCGCTCAAACTTTTTCTTCTGCCGGATGCTAGACTGTTCAAATATTGAACGCATAGAGTAGAAGGTGATACGATCTACATTTTCCCAGTCCTGATATGAGAGTGTGGTGCTGATGCGGTAATGCAGCTGTAAGAGAGCCTGATCTGTTGTAGCGAGCCCCTTACTTGCGAAGCTTATGCGTTCACGTAACAGCGAACGTGCAGTTCGATCATATATTCTATGAGCTCGAGCTGAAGTTAGTGGTCTCTCCATTTTAATAAACTTGGGAATCATATCTGTGTCTCGGCATCGAAGAAGAAGCGAGAGTGATGACAGAAGTTGCGACTTTTTCTTCCTTAACCTCTCAAAGCGACGAACTAAGTGTGATGTTTCCTCCCCGTTAGAGGCGAATTAAGTATAAATTTAGACTTTCACGACCGGCGTTGAAATAAGAATCTCTGTTTCGCGGGCTTATAGGCCGTGTTCTAAGGCCTTTTTGCCGTCCTGACGTTTCGCTGAAGACTGCGTTCAGCATGTTCACAGGTTACATTAAGCGAGTTAAAACAAGTAAACAGAAGATATATAAACAGTCAACAACCCACCCCACACATAGAGGCTACCATAGCAACAGCGTACCACATAAAAGTAATGCATCAAGGACAGGGCTGCTCTTCTGTTGCATCTTCTCGTCTACGACGGTCAAGGAGGGCAGGCTTGAGGGGATTAAGGACTGAAAGCCAAGCTCTGTTCACACATTCTGCTTCCTCCTTAAGATAGAAGCTGTGACCCCTCTTTCGATTCCCGAGGAAGACATTGTCGCCAATATTGAAGCAGCAATCCTTGAGCTACCATCTGAACAAGCAGATGAAATTCGTCATGAAGCCTCACGTATAATTAAGAAGGCAGCGGCACCGCAGAGTAACCTCACACCTCAGGAGAGGAAGGCTATACAGACTCTCAATATGGACGAGAGCATAATCATTCTTCCTGCAGACAAAACGAACGCAACGGTTATCTTCGACATGGACGATTACACTGGCAAGGTTTGGGAACTTTTAGACCCAGGTACCTACCGCAAACTACTGAGAGATTCTACCAACCGGATTCTTCGTGAAACGAACGGCCTGATCAAGGTATCTTCGCTACCTGGAACCGTAAAGAAGGGAACCACCAGAAGTGAAGCTTTACCACCAAGACTATATGGCTTACCTAAGATACACAAAGATAATGTTCCTCTTCATCCTATCGTGAGTGCTATTGGATCACCAACTTATAGCATTGCCAAACATCTAGCTACCTTACTTCAACAACATATCGGTGGTACACAATCGAACGTCAAAGATTCCGGCCATTTCATTGAAAAATTGAAAACTATTCAACTAGAAGCTGGTGACTTACTAGTCAGTTTTGACGTGATCTCTCTTTTCACGAAAGTACCTATACAGGTAGCCTTGGAGTACATCGCACGGATTTTTCCAGATGATACCGCCGCCTTATTCCGCCACTGCCTCACCATAGCTACTTCCTGTGGAAATGTGATTGATGGGGTCACCATGGGCAGTCCCCTGAGTCCGGTGATCGCGAAATTCTTCATAGAAAAATTTGAACAAATATCACTCGAGACCGCACCTATGAAGCCTAAGGTATGGCTAAGATACATGGACAATACTTTTGTAATATGGGGCACTGGTAAATATCAATTAAATCTGCTTTTACTTCATCTTAACAGCCTGAACTCTAACATTCAGTTTACCATGGAGTTAGAGAATGAACAGAATGAACAGCAAATCGCTTTTCTCGACGTTATTGTAACGAAGACCGCTAATCTAACCTTGGGACATACAGTTTACCGTAAGCCGACCCATACTGACCGATATTTACATAAGACGTCCAACCACCACCCACTACAAGAAATACGGAGTGATAAAAACCCTGGCTGACCGCGTGAAAAGAATTTGTGAAAAGCAGTGCCTAAACAAGGAAATTAAACACCTCAACCGAGGCCCTACGCGCCAATGGGTACAGCCAGAAAGATATCCAGCGAGCACTCCATCCAAGACGTCCAACTACAAGGGTAATTGGAGACAAGCAGCCCGTGGCTAGAGCTTTCCTTCCATTTATAAAAAAGGTCACGGACAGAATAGGGAGGCAACTCGAGTCCCATGATATTTTTTTTAGCGTATGGCTTTTAGTGCCGGGAGTGTCCGAGGACATGTTCGGCTCGCCAGTTTTGTAGCTGCTTCGAGACGGACACCCAATGGGTGAGCTACAAGTACCGTTGGGGAGGAATGTTGGATGGGAGGGTCGAGGAGTTGGAAGGTAGCGGCTGTGGCCTATAGTTAGGGACCAACCCCGGCATTTGCCTGGAAGGAAGATGGGAAACCACAGAAGACCATCTTCAAGGTTGCCGGCGGGGGGATTCGAACCTCCTCGCCTCCCGGATGTGAGCGACTGCCAACAGTCATGCCGCAACGACCTCGGCTAACTCACCCGGTTCCCATGATATAAAGACCATATACAGGCCTACGCGAAAAATTAAGGACATGTTTAGGTCCGCTAAAGATAAGCGATATCCTCATACCGCGGCAGTGGTTTATAAATTTCCGTGTGATTGTGGCCAAGTATATATTGGAACAACGAAAAGAAGTATTGCCACTCGCCTCAAGGAGCACGAACGACACAGCCGGCTGGGACAAACAGATAAATCCACTGTTGCAGCACACTCGTAACTCGCAGGTCACGACATAAGATATGGAGACACCGAAGTTCTGTCCACCACGGTGTCTTATCATGCCAGGCTACAAAGGGAGGCCATTGAAATCCTGAAGCATACTAACAGCTTCAATCTTAAAGAGGAAGCAGAACGTGTGAACAGAGCTTGGATTCCAGCTCTTAAACCCCTCAAGCCTGCCCTCATTGACCGTCGTAGACGAGAAGATGCAACAGAAGAGCAGCCCTGTCCTTGATGCATTACTTTTATGTGGTACGCCGTTGCTATGGTAGCCTCTATGTGTGGGTTGTTGACTATTTATATATCTTCTGTTTACTTGTTTAACCTCGCTTAATATAACCTGTGAACATGGTGAACGCAGTCTTCAGTGAAACGTCAGGACGATAAAATGTCCTTGGAACACGGCCTATACGCCCGCGAAACAGAGATTCCTATTTCAATGCCGGTCGTGAAAGTCTGAATTTTTACTTAGGATATCTGAAGTTAATTCTGTCCTTTCTTTGCGTAATCTTGGTTTTCATCCGTACAATTCCATTTTCTTCTGTGTAGGGTCTTAAAGATGAAATGGGATGACTCTCAACATCAACATTGCCTTCTCGCTGAATATATTACAGGACTATCTTTTCAGCATCATTAAATTCCGATATTGAAAGATCTCCCTGTCTTTTGTGATTGTCTTTCTTACAATTGTTCACGAAACGGCATATCCAAGCTATCATGCGTATCACCTTCCGATATCGTGAAAATTACTCATACCACCACCTTTCATTGATTGGCTCATCCTTGTTGGTACTGGTTACAAAAGAAGTCACACGTTTTTTCTTTTAATTTCTTACCTCTACTTCATCAGGGATGGGTCTGGCACTAGGCCACATACCGGTAGTAGATGGTTGCTTAAGCCAAACAGGGCCCTCCCACCATCTGGACTCGAGCAAATGTTGTCCTGAACAACCTCTGGATGGGAGATCTGATGGATTCATACTACCAGGTAGTTGTCGCCATTGCCCTTGTCCAGCCAATCTCCTAATTTCCGTCACTCGATTGTAGACAAAGACTCCCCACTCTTCATTTCTATGAATCCAAAATAGGACAGTGCAGGAGTCACTCCAATAATAAATAGTCATGTCTGGGATTGAAATATCCTTAACCACAAAAGCACATAACCTAGCCCCTATTGTAGCAGCTAGCACCTTAAGTTGGGCATAGTCATTTTCATTACAGGTGCCACCCGAGATTCGGCTTGCACAAACTGTACGGATACTCCAAGACTCGTTTGAACTCGAATAAATACTGCTGCTGCATAAGCTGCCTGACAAGCATCACAAAACACGCTACATTCACCAATATGTACAATCCCACCTGTTATCCATCTAGGAACTTGAACACAAGCTACATACTGAACCCTTATTCCTATTATCAAAGAATAATTCTTCATATTTTATTTTATATATTGCAGTCAGGTTGTAGGATGTGAGTACCTGATGTGGCAAGAGTTGGTCAAGTTGAGACAAGGGATTTATATTTAAATATTTCTTGGAAGAGAGGTTACTGAACGGAAAGCTAAGCGTCCCTAATGACTAGCTACCCTTTGTTCGACAAGAAAGACGAAGAGCGCTTTGAGCGGGGAAGAGAGAAAGAGATACAATTATGACGACAGGAGGGGTGAAGCTGTGTGTCTACTGCAACGATATTAAATATGAATCTGCGAATCATAAAGGACCAAGCCACGTTTGTCGGGAAGAACGCGTGCTATCAAAAAGCGAGGTAAAGCTGTATTGGATTAATTCACGACGGGATTTAATTCCGAAAGGCAGAGCCGGAACCTACATGAAAAAAGAAGATCTTTGATACCACCCGCAAGCCTGTGCGCCAATTCCTTAGATTTATTATGATTTAATAGTCCCCACCCTATAGAGCATCCAGCGTTTAGAAAAGACTGTGGAGCCTTATGGCGCCAGTGTTGCTAACTCTAGGCAGAGGTAGCGCTGACGTCATACGTTATGTTCACACGCTTCGAGTACTGCGCTTTCATAAGTTAGCGAGATAACCACACCCCAGCAGCTACCTGAAATAGTACACGCCCAGGAAGGAGCAGTTTTGCAGGTGTTAACGGATTGGACCAGTATTAAGGATAGTGTATGCGAAGAGAACCAATAACGACTTTCATTTCGTTGTGATATGACGCATTACTGATTGACAGATGTCGAGAGCACAACCCTTCTTTCCTTCTCGGATGTATGCAGACGACGTTAACACTTTTTATGTCAGCAATACTGTTGATCATCACCTCTTTAGTTATTAGTTAGGCTGTAATTTAGTTTCTTTCAATTTTATTCTTGTTGTTTTGTTTAGATTAATATTTGTAATATCGTAGTGAGTTAGCCGTGCGGTTAGGGGCGCGCAGCTGTGAGCTTGCATTCGGGAGATAGTAGGTTGGAACCCAACTGTCGGCAGCCATGATTCGATCGAACAGAAAATAAAACAGACACACAACAGTAACACCAATGACGGATAGTGCTTCAGAACTTATGTTGTCGGCGGAACTGAGCACGTGCTCCACTCCGGGCGAGCATGCAGCACAGGACGAGGCTCTTCTTTCCAGCGTGCTAACCTCGAAAATTTTTAAATTACTAAGACGTAATATAAACGATACTTGTACGCAATAACAAAGGTAATCGGTTGGCAGATCATTTTGGAAGCTATTATGACGAAAAATATAAGTGTTCAGAGTTCCTTCATGATAAAAGGTGAGGCAACAAAGCCAGTGTAGGGGGGATTTCCGTTAAAAGTAAAAGCCCATAAGACCCACAGTCTTTTCAAAACGCTGGATGCTCTATAGTACCGTTTGCCAGATCTGCATAAATTAGGTGACTGTGCTAGCGAAGTTGTTCATTCTCCGATATAACTCGAGACGAGTTTCTGTTTTTGTTTGATGTAGCTTGGCTACTTACACGTCATTCTGTTTCAATTTCTGTATACTTTGACTTCGATCTCCACATGAGATGATTGATGATTTTGTGGTCTCCATTGGGAGCCGAGTATAATTTAAACTTCGAACTTTATATTTTGAGAATATACCTTGTGTCTAGTGTGCCCTTCAGCAAGAAATATGCAAATCACAGTATGCCAGCCATGCTCAAATCGGGATTTTCGGGGTTTTGGTACGTTCTCCCACTCTGTGACTTACACATTTTGGATTAAATAGAGGATACACTTCCAAAAATAACAACAAAATCAACTCCTATTTTAAAACATTCAATTAACCAAAATTATGGCGCTACAAACAAATAAAACAAATAAACTATTGACCAAATCTTTCTAAACTTGTTCAAAGTGAACAATGAAAATATAAAAATTAAACAAACATTATATTAAAATAAATGGTTTCCATCAAACCAACAAATCATAATTATTTTACTTCCATAAAGTATCTATCTTAAAGTTCAATACAATCACGAGCTCCAATGGCTCGATATCTTACCATAATAACGGTGTCTTTCTTTCATACACCTCAATATTTATTTTATGAGTTTCTTATCATCAGACAAATATATAATCATATTTAAAGTACATGTTACTTCTCTACTTAATTGTTTGAGCATTCCACGATGTTCTCCACGTTACCATCTCTCTCAAGTTTCACAAAATCACTACAGTGACCGGGAAAATACCTGTGTACTCCAGAGTTACAAAAGATTACTTGACAAAGTCAAAAACAAAGATTACTCCCGGAATCTAGTTATCTTCATTGAACTCATGGAATCCTACATCCATACAACATTACATTAGGGATTTTTTATTTATTCATTTGTCTTATAAAACCATTATCACATAAGAAAGCTACGATCTGAACTGGCAAGCGGTACTTTCATCTACAAGGACCTCGGTTCAAATCCCGGGTCATTAACAACTTTTAAACACTCACGGTGTGTTACTACTTCTCTCAGACGGTCCTTTCCGACCTAGCACACTTACAATGACAAGGGTTGGACCGTAATCACTTGGGCGAGATTTATGGCTAAGAGGGGAACCTCCTGCCTAGCCCACGCGTGGTAGCTATACTCAATGCTTTTAAAACAGATCTTTCTTTTCTTCAGTTCTCTGGGGAGACCTGGCATTTCTTTCAATTACTTTCAACAACATTATTAGGTTCATAAACCACTTTCGTAACCTTGGCATTTATTAATTATGAAGGGTCATCATTGATTGGTAAGAGTAATTCACATACAACGACGAATACTTAGGGGCTTCAACAACTAGACGAGTCTGGGTTTGACTATCTTAACATGCCTCGGGAACCATTCCCATACTAGAGGACTTATATAAATGCGACTTAGGGTCGGCCGTGGCCTATATTACCAGCGCTCATAATACCATACATTTGCTCCCTATTATAATACAACATAACACACATAGCCTCGTGATCTACGTCACTATTGGAGGACTTTATCATGGCTCAATTACCGCAATCAACCACCCCTCATAAGTAATTTACCAAGTACATTTCAATTCTACGCATTCCTAGCGTGACAATTTACTTGAATGCGCTACATTGCGCTATACATTACTTTAAGGCCTAGCGTCTTCCAAAGAACTGATAAATTCCACGTTAACAATTGATCCATATCTCAATTTTTATATTAATCCTTTCCCTTGACAATAATCGCTATATTTTAAGAACATGCATTAACACAATGTCTTATACTTTTATTAAGGCTCAAACGCTCTTACTTTCATATAATTCAAATTTATCTTTATTTATATACTTTTCATTATTATTATTATTATTATTACGCTTGCTTTTACAATATTTGTCAAATACACTGACCTTTTATTTCATACATTTCCTCTACAGGATTTATTCATTTCACATAATTATTTATAATTTCTCAAATTTTATTTGTTCAGACCGCGCTCTTATTCTGTTATTTGTTATTCAGAAACATCCCTCTATCTCAAACTCCAGTGGATTGTACACAAACACTTTCCCAACACAAAACATAATGAAAATCTTTACTCACATGTTATAGGTCGGTCCCTGACCTTCCTTTTTCTTGCGATGTTTCATTTTTGCCCACTATTTTGTAATTACACCATCTTGTACAAATTCATTTCATGTACTGACATATCTTGACACACATTTAACTCGTATACATTTAACACTGATAACATTTTTAAAATACACTGGTGTATTCGTTTAGAATACACGATAAAAACACTGAAAATATTTCCTTTTAACACAAATTTTATATATTTACACTTCACAGATTCTAATCACTGAGGCTACTATTAAGCCTTTCACACGTGATTTCTTGACCTCCCGTCTCCAAGGGTGAAATTTAGTAAATGTCGGCTTCCTATCCTGTCAGAATGTGAAAGTCTCGAACCATCTACTTCCTCCCTGGAATAGTTCTCCTTCAAATCCCGTTTCCTGACGATCTGCTATTATCTCTAACTCGAACGGCTCCCTTTTAGACCCTATTGGTTGGTCTAGCGAAAGTCTATCTTGTCCACGGTCCCCCAAATTATCTATCGGTGACCTATTGATTTCTAGCAACTAATATTCCTCGTAACTTAGTGCTTTTTAATAGTTCGTCTGCTTCCTTGAAACAATGTCCAGAGTTTCCTTCTCCTTTCCGCTTATTCGGTTCTCGAATTCCTATCTTTCCGGAATACTTTGCGAACCTTGTTCGGTCCGTCTCTACTCGGGTTCTTTAAAGTTGATAGAATGTTTATCTCGCTGTTACGTTACTTCAATACGTTATGATACTTTTGGTCGTTTAATTTAAGACCTATCGCCCTGGTTCTAAGTTCGCAGCCTACTTTGACTGTAATTACTGAACTTTTCACTGTAAAATTTATACTGTCGGAACTAAATCCTGTAACTAGGATTTTCCTAATTCTCCACACGG
Source organism: Meconema thalassinum (assembly GCA_946902985.2). NCBI lineage: Eukaryota > Metazoa > Arthropoda > Insecta > Orthoptera > Tettigoniidae > Meconema > Meconema thalassinum. Next base: position 173,315,319 of record OX336396.1, read on the forward strand.
CGATACTGTAATAATACTTCTTGGCTAATCCTTTCGGACGCTAGTTGGTTATCGATACCACGACGCTCTTGGCTGTCGGATAATGTCTATACGATGAGATACAGCGTTTCCCCTCAAGGAATACTTGTAGACTGTCTTCAGTATGATGTAGCACTATGACGTCCCCTGGGTTATCGGAAACTGCATTTACTGCTTATACTTGTTGTACGGTATGACCTCCCCTGAGGTTCATACGTTTGGATACGGCGTGATGTAGCTTCACGTCCCCTGGACGGAATAATACTGCTTGATTAGCTTGGTGCTGCCAGGAGTTTTATACTCTTTAGTCACAAAAAGATAAAATCCTAGTCCTTTTCGTGACCAACTTTTGAAATAATTGTCGCACAATTATAAAAATTATATCTCCAGAAAGCTCGTTTTCTAAATGTCAAATGACCTCACTGCACATGAAAATCGATCGTGCATTTCTGAGATATTAAATAATTTTTAGTCTTCAGCTGTGTGGGTGTTGCTGTTGATTTTTATTTCCCCACTCCTCGGGCCTCGGTAATTCCCCTATGACGTATGGCTACGTTTGCACTTCTTTCCTGGACAATTATTAAAAGCTTTTTCTCCACACAAAAATCTCTCTTCTGAAATCATTCATAATGCTGTATTTATTTACTTAATTTTATTCTTCCAAATGGGTTAAATCTAATTATTCTTCTTCTGGCACGTCGGCGCGGTTGCCATTTTAATGCAAGGTAAGGGCGATTTCCGAAACGTGCTTCTCGCTCTTACGCCTGGAACTTTCCACTGCTTCTATTTATATTCGTGACCGGTTCCTTATCCATGAGTCAGGCATGATCTCATTTCCTGGCCACCTGGGTCTAACTTCTTACACAACGTTAGGCTAGCATCCTTGCTTGAAATCTTTCTATGTTCCATTAAAGACTGTATATTTCTTTCCTTCCTTTTACAAAAATACATGGATTCGACCCCTTTGAGCCAATGGTACATGGGTTCATCTCTCCCCTCCTTAGGTAAATAAATTTTCGAAATATTTTGAGGAAATTTATTTCAATTATTCATAAAAATCTTATTTTTCTTTAGTGTCGAAGCCATCATAACATTTATCCGTACCTTCTAATCTTTATTCCTTTAAAATTCCACGATAATTTGTTTTTCCTCCTTTTAAGTCATATCCGGTAATTGTGTAGTTTGGGTACGCTCTGTCCCTACCCTTTCTTTCTTCTTATTTGTCTGGACTACAAGTTTCCAGAACATCATTCTTCGTTACGGGTGTGGTCTAACCCTACCCGTTTCTTTATTTCATCATTCTCTCTTCTTAAATTGAGATTTTCCTTTTCAATCAACTCAATTATTTCTCTTATCTCGCAATACAGTTTCTCCAATTCGCATTCGCACTCGAATGGTTGAACTCTGTTTCCTTTTTCTACCTTACTATCGTTTGTATCAAAAGTGGATTCATCCTCTCTAACTTGTTCCATGACCAGGGCTTGTTCATTTGCTTCATCGTAGTCTTCGGGAGGGTAATATATTTTTAAGTTCGCTGAGTTCATGGTCACTTCGTGATTCGTTTCACAGTGCCGAATTCTATAGGCATTATTTCTCAAATCCCTTACTATTTGATACGGTCCGTGGTACATTTTCTGGAACTTCTTGTACACACGGTTCCCTGGATCCGAAATGGCTGGTCTTTTCACTAGCACCATTTCTCCTGCTAATAGTGGTCGATGATACCTCTTGTGCCTGTTTCTTCTTTGCCTTCTGTCGGCTTGAGCTTTTAAGTGCTCCAAGGCTCTTCTAATACGTACATCTCTTCCAGGCTGAGCGTCTGCTGGCCTAGGAATTACCAGACTCCAAGGTCTCTCTGGTTGCTCATTCCGATGTAACGTTATTGGTATCTCTCCCGTAGATTCATGGATCGTATTGTTTATACAAAATTCGATAATATCCAGGATATCTATCCATTTCCAATTTTCTTCGGCACAGTATATTCTACAATACTTGGCCGTCTCCCTCATCACTCTTTCCACAGGATTTGCCTCAGGATGGCGGATACTTGACAAAATCTGACGTATTCCAAGTCTTTCTAATTCCTGTCTGAACTCTACCCTTGTAAAACAACTACCGTGATCCGACAACAAATTCTCGGGTTTTCCCAGAATCGGTATCACTATTTCTTTGAGTCGTTTTAACACCTGTTTGGTACTAGTCTTCTGTATGGGAGCAAGGACAACCATTTTTGTGAAGACATCCATAGCCACCATTATGTGTCGATTTCCTCGCCTAGCCTCTGGCAAAGGTCCGAAATTGTCAATAGAGATGATTTGACCTGGCCTCTCGGGCAACAATGGTATAGGCTTTTGTCTCATCAAAAATGCATTTGGTTTAATCCTTTGACATAGATCACATGTCTTTAGCGTATCCCTTACAGTCTCTCTCAGTCTCGGCCATACAAATGCTTCTTTCAGCATCGAGACTGTTTTGTCGACTCCCATATATCCGAACGATCTATGGGCTAACCATACCATTTTTCTCTGCAAAATCGCAGGTACCACGATCCTTAATCCTGTATGGTCAGAGTCCACAAACTTATATAACAATCCATTATAGAATGTGTAATCTTGAGCTATCTTATTAGCTTCCGCGTACGCCGGTGTTCCCCTTATCAAACTTACTTTAAGGAACGATATGAGCATGTTCATCCATGGATCCTCATGTTGTCGTTGACCAATGCTTCTTAACTCGTTCAGAGTACGCTGATCCCTGTCTTCCAAATCAATAGCCATTAATTCCTCTTCTGTGGACTCTGGCTGTCTACTTAAATAATCTGGAACTACATTTTCCTTTCCTGGGCAATACACTATATTTACAACAAACTGTTGAATGTATAAAGCCCAACGCATCAACCTTTGACTGGATAAATCAGTCTTCATCAAAAAGGTTAAGGCTTTATGATCCGTCCTTAATATGACTTGAAACCCATATACGATCTTTCGCCAATATTGCAACGCGTGCAATATCGCTAACAGCTCGATTTCGCTGATTGTATAATTTTTCTCGTGTGGTTTCAGTCTCCGACTTGTGAAGGCTAGATAATTTTTCTTATCAGGATTATCCGGGTTTTCCTGAAATAGCATTGCCCCTATTCCAATCTGGGATGCATCTGTTTGTATAATAAACCTCTGATTAAAATCAGGATATCCTAGCTTCACATAGTTTAAGAGCATTTCCTTGGCCCCTATAAATGCTTTTTCTGTTTCCTCCGTCCATTTCCACTTGCCCCCCTTCTTCAGAAGGTCCTGTAGTGGTGCAACAGTTTTTGTGTATGATCGACAATGTCCTGAGAAAAATCCAATCAATCCCAAAAACTGGCGAACGTTTTTCACCTTCAAAGGCCTTGGAAAATCTCTTATCGATTCTAATTTGCATGGATTTGGTTTAACACCATCCTTATCAATCATATGCCCCAAAAATGTTACTTGTCTCTGACAAAAATTTGATTTCTTCAAATTAATCTTAAAGTTAGCCTTTCTTAAATCTTCCAATAATTTCTTTAATTTTTCCAAATGTTCCTCAATGCTTTCTGAGGTAAGCAAAAGGTCATCCACATAACGGATAGTGCAATCTTTCACTTCCTCTGACAGGTTTCGATCAAGCGCTCTTATTAAGGCAGATCCCGCGGTCTTCAATCCAAACGGACATCTCCTGAAACAGTATGTTTGTTGGTCGAACTGAAATCCAGTTAAAAGACTGGTTTTCTCTTCCAGTTCGAGATGATGATACGAAGAAGTCATGTCAATATTTGTGAAAATCTTCTTGCCTTTGAATTTCCTCAGTATTTCTTTTATGGGTGGTGCCGAATCATTTTCTGGTATGATTTTTGCATTTAAATTCCTGGCATCTAAACACACCCTTACTGAGCCATCCGGTTTACTCACAATTACTAATGGACTAACATATGGTGTCGCCATCTTTTCTATCACACCTGCATTCATCATCTCCTGCAGTGTTTTCTTCGTTTGTGGGTAATGTTTTTCCTCAACCGGGTATGGTTTTTGTCTGAACGGTGCCCAATCATTGACTTGGAACGCGTATTTAAAATTTTCAATCTTCCCTGGCTTGGAATCAAATACGTCCCTAAAATTTAATAGTAATTCCTTTAATTGTTCCTTATTTTCGAGGTTAACTTTAGCTTCCTCTATTTTTCCTGACAGGTTGGTTTCGAACTCAGTTTCCGACCTATCTTCAAGTTCTATATTTAGGACTTCAAATATCTTTTCTATGTCCTTACAACCTTCCTCCGTTACTTCTTCCACATGCCATACCTGTTCTCCTATTTTCACATCCTGTTCCTGTAAATTTATATTTTGTTCATCCATATCCTCTCTTTGAATCCTAATGCAGTTTTGCGCTAGGTCTATGATGACCTTGTTCTCACGGATAAATGCAATACCTAATATGACATTATATTGTAATTGACTTACCAGCAAAAAGCATTGCGAAATTTCAGCGTTACCCATGATCAGATCGATGTATACCTGAAATTTACATGTTAAAGATTTTTCAGGGATAATCCCCTTAATCTTTACACTTGATGTGGGAATTTTCTACACGCGGCCTCTTGTTTCCAGTTCATTTAGAAGGGTTTGCGTAATTAAACTTATAGTTGATCCATTATCAATTAATGCCCTGACCAGTAATCCTTCTATCCTTAGCATAATGATAGGTGGGATTCCTTCCACATCCTCGTTAATCAGCTCATCTGGTCTTGCTGTCCAATTTACAATTTCTACCTCCTCCCAGCTCCTGGTATGTTTCCACTTTTGATGATTTAAATTTGAAGTTTTTTTTATCCTGAGGGCTTTCTTTCCCCTCATTCTTCAAGTGAGCTTGTAGCTCCAAGCTTTGAGCTCCGTCTAGTCGGTCGGGTGATTTTCGGTTCTTTATTGCCTCACTCCAACGGACTTTTTGCCTTTCAGGCTCGTCTGGTCGTTCATTCATGTAACGAAGACTTTCCTGATATCTTTCTTCTATTTCGGCCCGATATTCATCGTCCCTATCCTCTGGTCTTACGTTCCTTCTGGGATAATTTTCCCATCTCTTTCGGTTATCTTGTCTCTGATTGTTATTGTTATATGGGCGGTTCTCTTGTTGCCTATAACCTGTATTTCTAGGATTTCTTCCTCGATATCCTCCTCTATAGTATGGCTGTATTCCCCTTGGTGTCCATATTCTCGACCTCGTCCCTGAGTATCAGTACTAGTGGACTGATTTCTGGTCGGTGGTTTCTCTCTATTTTCTTGACTGCTGGCCATATGTACCTGTTCAGTATGTCTTGGATGCCTGGGAGTAACGTGTGAAGTCGTCATATCTAATTGACGTAATACGCTCTCCACTTCCACAGCACTTCTGGCTTTAGATGAGATTAACAACCTCTGGATCTCATATGGAAGTTGTCTTGCAATGGCGGCACACAGGTCGTTCTCAGGAGGAGCAATGTCAAGTTCCCGGAATTTACACAGCTGAGCGGTGAAAAATTCTGAGTACTTAGTTGGGGCATTTGTGCTATACTTCCTAGAGTACAGATCTAGCCTCAAATTCTCTTGGACATCTGCTGCCCAATATCGTTTCAGAAACGCTTCTCTAAAGCCTTCCACCGTATCAAAGGTGTACCTGAAACTCCTGAACCAGGTGAGACAATCACCTGCCAACAGCTTCTCAATTGCTCTCAGTCTCCGATCCTGAGGAACTTTCATTTCGTTCAAGTACTCTGCGACTTCCTTTAACCAGTATTTAGGAGTAATAGACATATTATTACCCGTAAACTTCACCGGTCTGTCCTCATTCGACTTGATGATATTTATTATCTGACCATTTGTCTGATTCATGTACGGGGTTGACATCGCCATCGGATATCCTGGGTTCTTATAAGGGCTCTCCCCTCCTAAGTCCCTATCTGTATCTGTGCCTTGTTCACGGGGATCTACCCATCCTGTCTTTGGAAACTCATCCTGACTCTCAAATTCTAACTTCCTTTCTCTTCGGGCATTTTCTTCATTAGCCATGAGTTGAATTTCCATTTGACTGTTCTTATGTTCAGTCCTCTCCAACCGGGATCCTAATTCATTTTGAATTCTTTCTTGATTTTTCTTACTGGTTTCCAGTTCTCGTTTGAGTTGGAGTTTCTCGTCCCTGAAGCTATCCCTGATTTCATTTAAGTGTTCTTCTACCTCTTTCTTGATGACCATGACCTGTTCTGTTATAATTTCTGGCTTAACGTCACCAATGGTATCTAGGTCTTCTCGTATCTCCTTTATTTTCTTCTCCATTTCTTTTTGTCCTTTAATCATATCTACTTTAATTCCTTCAAGCTTTTCCTCAGTTTTCCCTTGACTCTTATATAATCTCGTTAATTCATTTTGGACCTGGTTTACTTCAGTATTGGTTTTTCCTACTTGTACCTTTAATGTTCCTATGGTTTCCTTAACATCATTAATACCCTGACTTATTTCATCTATCTTAAGGGTACTTTCCTTATTTCTTCATTTCGTTGTTTTCTTTCTCTCTGGAGATGCTCTTCGTATATACCTAATTTTTGATTTATTCCCTCCTCGTGCCTCCTTAAGTTCTCATCTACCTGCCCGGTAAAATGATTAATCTGCTCTTTCATACCCTGTACATCTTTGTGATTCTGACTTTCCATATCATCCACTTTGGCCTGAATTTTATCGACCTTTCCCTCGAGGTTTCCTACTTTTTCCTCAACCCTTTCAAATCGGTTTCCTAGCTTATTTACACTTTCTTTTATCTCATCCCGGGATGTTTCACAGATATCGCTGTTAGATTTTATCTGAGCTTCTAATTCTTTCTGCACACCTTGGATCTGGATCACAAGTTTCTCTTCACAAGCCTCTATATTTTCTTTACAAGATTTTTCCATTTCAACTAATTTAGTTTCTAAATTTTTAAAATTTTCTTGACATTTAGTTTGGGTATCTACCATGCTATCCTCTAAGGTCTTTATTTGGCCTTGCAATTCTGACTTAAGTACCTTATTTTCCTTTTCAATTTTACTTGTGATTTCCCCTTTTAAATCATTTAACTTATTCCCAAACTCAGTGTCAAAACCTTGAAATTTGTTATTCATTGTTTCTTCTAAAACATTGGATTGTGCTGAAAAATGGTCTGAATTTTCTGTTTTTATACTATTCAATTTGCTTTCTATCTCAGCCTTCAGTACCTCGTTATTTGCTTTACTGTCAGCTTTTATAGACTCTAACGTCTCATCTTTTACCACTTTCAACTGTTCTTTAATGTTATCCCCATTTTCTGTTTTTATCTTTTCTATCTCAGCCTTCAGTTCATTGTTCATTGTTATACAGTCGGCCTCGATAGCTTCTAATTTAATTCCCATGTTATCACTATTAGTTTTTAATGATTCTAAACTTCGATTCATGGATCCTAACTTTTTGTTATTTTCATCCTGTTGAAGGCCCAATGTATTGTCTATCGTTTCAAATTTATTGTTTAAAGCCTCCAATTTTTCCTTACTATCGGCTTTTATAGCCTCCAACTTTTCATTACTATCGGCTTTCATAGCCTCAAACTTTTCATTACTATCGGTTTTATAGCCTCCAAAAGCCCCTGCAATTCCTCACTCAATACCATCTTATTTGAATACAGTAGGCTACTCATGCCACATCGCAGGTACATGCTTGAGAGATGGTAATCTGAACCATTGTGTCCCAATTTCTTAAAAAATTTACTTTGGTGCGGGTGTTTACTACAACGTACCCTTTTGATATCCTTATTCAATCTCATAAACCTTTATGGAAGTATTTAAAAATTAAAAATTTCGAAAAACCATTTAAAAAAATGAAAATTTTGATTTTTCGAGAAAACTCGGGTTTTTCCTAAGAAAACTCAGCCCTGCGTACTGGGCGCCAAAATCTACGATTTGCTAGGGGGTTTTTAATCCAGGGCTGCTCGGTGTGAGTTTCTAGGGACCCATGCGGTCAGTTAACTTTATATGTTGTAGCTATTCCTATCATTATTTTACTTTTACATGAAATGACCGTCTTAAGTGTTCCTCTAGTTATTAATCCAAACACAGTACTTCCATGCCCCCCTGTGCCCTTCCAGCAAGAAATATGCAAATCACAGTATGCCAGCCATGCTCAAATCGTGATTTTCGGGGTTTTGGTACGTTCTCCCACTCTGTGACTTACACATTTTGGATTAAATAGAGGATACACTTCCAAAAAATAACAACAAAATCAACTCCTATTTTAAAACATTTAATTAACCAAAATTATGGCGCTACCAACAAATAAAACAAATAAACTATTGAGCAAATCTTTCTAAACTTGTTCAAAAAGAACAATGAAAATATAAAAATTAAACAAACATTATATTAAAATAAATGGTTTCCATCAAACCAACAAATCATAATTATTTTTACTTCCATAAAGTATCTATCTTAAAGTTCAATACAATCACGAGCTCCAATGGCTCGATATCTTCCCATAATAACGGTGTCTTTCTTTCATACACCTCAATAACTATTTTATGAGATTTTTATCATCAAACAAATATATAATCATATTTAAAGTACATGTTACTTCTCTACTTAATTGTTTGGGCATTCCACGATGTTCTCCACGTTACCATCTCTCTCAAGTTTCACAAATTCACTACAGTGACCGGGAAAATACCTGTGTACTCCAGAGTTACAAAAGATTACTTGACAAAGTCAAAAACTATGATTACTCCCGGAATCTAGTTATCTTCATTGAACTCATGGAATCCTACATCCATACAACATTACATTAGGGATTTTTTATTTATTCATTTGTCTTATAAGACCATTATCACATAAGAAAGCTACGATCTGAACTGGCAAGCGGTACTTTCATCTACAAGGACCTCGGTTCAAATTCCGGGTCATTAACAACTTTTAAACACTCACGGTGTGTTACTACTTCTCTCAGACGGTCCTTTCCGACCTAGCACACTTACAATGACAAAGGTTGGACCGTAATCACTTGGGCGAGATTTATGGCTAAGAGGGGAACCTCCTGCCTAGCCCACGCGTGGTGGCTATACTCAATGCTTTTAAAACAGATCTTTCTTTTCTTCAGTTCTCTGGGGAGACCTGGCATTTCTTTCAATTACTTTCAACAACATTATTAGGTTCATAAACCACTTTCGTAACCTTGGCATTTATTAATTATGAAGGGTCATCATTGATTGGTAAGAGTAATTCACATACAACGACGAATACTTAGGGGCTTCAACAACTTGACGAGTCTGGGTTTGACTATCTTAACATGCCTCGGGAACCATTCCCATACTAGAGGACTTATATAAATGCGACTTAGGGTCGGCCGTGGCCTATATTACCAGCGCTCATAATACCATACATTTGCTCCCTATTTTAATACAACATAACACACATAGCCTCGTGATCTACGTCACTATTGGAGGACTTGATCATGGCTCAATTACCGCAATCAACCACCCCTCATAAGTAATTTACCACGTACATTTCAATTCTACGCATTCCTAGCGTGACAATTTACTTGAATGAGCTACATTGCGCTATACATTACTTTAAAGAACTTTCAAAGAACTGATAAATTCCACGTTAACAATTGATCCATATCTCAATTTTTATATTAATCCTTTCCCTTGACAATAATCGCTATATTTTAAGAACATGCATTAACACCATGTCTTATACTTTTATTAAGGCTCAAACGCTCTTACTTTCATATAATTCAAATTTATCTTTATTTATATACTTTTCATTATTATTATTATTATTACGCTTGCTTTTACAATATTTGTCAAATACACTGACCTTTTATTTCATACATTTCCTCTACAGGATTTATTCATTTCACATAATTATTTATAATTTCTCAAATTTTATTTGTTCAGACCGCGCTCTTATTCTGTTATTTGTTATTCAGAAACATCCCTCTATCTCAAACTCCAGTGGATTGTACACAAACACTTTCCCAACACAAAACATAATGAAAATCTTTACTCACATGTTATAGGTCGGTCCCTGACCTTCCTTTTTCTTGCGATGTTTCATTCTTTCCCACTATTTTGTAATTACACCATCTTGTACAAATTCATTTCATGTACTGACATATCTTGACACACATTTAACTCGTATACATTTAACACTGATAACATTTTTAAAATACACTGGTGTATTCGTTTAGAATACACGATAAAAACACTGAAAATATTTCCTTTTAACACAAATTTTATATATTTACACTTCACAGATTCTAATCACTGAGGCTACTATTAAGCCTTTCACACGTGATTTCTTGACCTCCCGTCTCCAAGGGTGAAATTTAGTAAATGTCGGCTTCCTATCCTGTCAGAATGTGAAAGTCTCGAACCATCTACTTCCTCCCTGGAATAGTTCTCCTTCAAATCCCGTTTCCTGACGATCTGCTATTATCTCTAACTCGAACGGCTCCCTTTTAGACCCTACTGGTTGGTCTAGCGAAAGTCTATCTTGTCCACGGTCCCCCAAATTATCTATCGGTGACCTATTGATTTCTAGCAACTAATATTCCTCGTAACTTAGTGCTTTTTAATAGTTCGTCTGCTTCCTTGAAACAATGTCCAGAGTTTCCTTCTCCTTTCCGCTTATTCGGTTCTCGAATTCCTATCTTTCCGGAATACTTTGCGAACCTTGTTCTGTCCGTCCCTACTCGGGTTCTTTAAAGTTGATAGAATGTTTATCTCGCTGTTACGTTACTTCAATACGTTATGATACTTTTGGTCGTTTAATTTAAGACCTATCGCCCTGGTTCTAAGTTCGCAGCCTACTTTGACTGTAATTACTGAACTTTTCACTGTAAAATTTATACTGTCGGAACTAAATCCTGTAACTAGGATTTTCCTAATTCTCCACACGGCGATACTGTAATAATACTTCTTGGCTACTCATTTCGGACGCTCGTTGGTTATCGATACCACGACGCTCTTGGCTGTCGGATAATGTCTATACGATGAGATACAGCATTTTCCCCTCAAGGAATACTTGTAGACTGTCTTCGGTGTGATGTAGCACTATGACGCCCCCTGGGCTATCGGAAACTGCATTTACTGCTTATACTTGTTGTACGGTATGACCTCCCCTGAGGTTCATACGTTTGGATACGGCGTGATGTAGCTTCACGTCCCCTGGACGGAATAATACTGCATGATTAGCTTGGTGCTGCCAGGAGTTTTATACTCTTTAGTCACAAAAAGATAAAATCCTAGTCCTTTTCGTGACCAACTTTTGAAATAATTGTCGCACAATTATAAAAATTATATCTCCAGAAAGCTCGTTTTCTAAATGTCAAATGACCTCACTGCACATGAAAATCGATCGTGCATTTCTGAGATATTAAATAATTTTTAGTCTTCAGCTGTGTGGGTGTTGCTGTTGATTTTTATTTCCCCACTCCTCGGGCCTCGGTAATTCCCCTATGACGTATGGCTACGTTTGCACTTCTTTCCTGGACAATTATTAAAAGCTTTATCTCCACACAAAAATCTCTCTTCTGAAATCATTCATAATGCTGTATTTATTTACTTAATTTTATTCTTCCAAATGGGTTAAATCTAATTATTCTTCTTCTGGCACGTCGGCGTGGTTGCCATTTTAATGCAAGGTAAGGGCGATTTCCGAAACGTGCTTCTCGCTCTTACGCCTGGAACTTTCCACTGCTTCTATTTATATTCGTGACCGGCTCCTTATCCATGAGTCAGGCATGATCTCATTTCCTGGCCACCTGGGTCTAACTTCTTACACAACGTTAGGCTAGCATCCTTGCTTGAAATCTTTCTATGTTCCATTAAAGACTGTATATTTCTTTCCTTCCTTTTACAAAAATACATGGATTCGACCCCTTTGAGCCAATGGTACATGGGTTCACTAGAAACACTAACATTTACAGTTCTGATATTAATCAAAATGCTTATGCGTGTGAACTTAGAGCATGTTTGCTTATGTAGGGAAATTGTCTTCGTAAAATAATTGCTTAGGACTAAGAGTGAATGTAGTAGCTCTATCGCAATTATAGTAGGAAAGAATAGCATATTATAATTTTAACTTTTTATTCATCTTTAAGAAGGCGTTAAGATGACCAACACGTGGACAACTACTGGGATGATGACCGAACGATCTTTGTAAATATTTACCATGGCTGTGTAAATAACTAGTGAGCCATGGAAGGTGACGTCGGCTGACGTGATGAGCTGATATGGTTGAGTACAAACATTGATTTATCAATTATGTAGATATTTTGGCATGGGAACCATGTATATATTTTTCTTGTGATTTTATTCTTGTTTAATTGTTGATTCTAACGTAGTATGCCGACACTCAGTTATAAACGCGTGAGGACACGTGACCACTAGTTTTTGATATTTGTATTTGTGTAATTGTAATCCGTGTACTCGTGTACATATGCATATTTGATTTGGCGTACACATGAATAGCTCTTAAGGTGATAAGTGGGGCTGTGATAATGTAACGATAAAATAGCAGGGGGGATAACAAGTTCTTGCAGTGAAGTTTTGAGTGAACAAGTATTTAATTGAGTTGCCTTGTTGCGACAGGATTTTGGAAAGAACCGTCCGTTCTTTTATTTTATATTTTAGATTTGCATTTTGGTATTAGATTGGTTTATTCTTCGGTCGGAATACTGAGATCAGAAGCGCACTGGTGTGTGGAAAATATTTGTGATTTATTTCAGGTGATTGTCAAAACCCTAACTTGTGATCTTGTGTGTCTATGTGTCAATTGTGTGGTATAAGATGAATTTATGCGCGGGAGATTAGCATAGATTTGCCAGATCTCTGTCTGCTGCAATTACGGATGGTAAGTGATGCTCAGCGGAGACCTTATCCAGTCCAATGGGGATCTTGTAATTCCAAAGGGGATTAATGAGATATTTATTTTAAGACGCACACATGTTAGCTGAGGTGACAGCTGTACTTTGTCGTATCTTGGAGCCAGGCATTAAGATGGCCAGGGATGTTGTTGACACGAGGGTGATTTGACAGGTGATAATGTGTGTCAACACTGAGCGCTGAGCTTAGGTATTTCTGGACACTAATTAGAGAAGGGGGAACGGCTTTGTCATTGACCCAGTCTGTTAAATATAGCTTGCTTGTTCATTTAAAGCCTGATATAATATTAAGGATTAAGTTCTCCACGCCTGTGCGGTATTTTCATGTGTCGTGTCCAAATGAAATGTTTCTCTTGTATTTAATTGTATGCTTTTGAGCATTTATTTTGTGTGTTTTTCACATTTTCTTGTTAGTTTTGATTCTTGTTGCCACCTTCTTGTGTATTTTTTTGGTGTAAAATGTCATTGTTTTTATGTCGTGGTCACGTTAATCATTCTTGTGTCTATTTGTGAAGTCCTGTGTTGAGGCAATCTTGTTGTGCTGTGGGCACATTTGGTCCAGATTTCAGCGGAAATATTTGTTGCAAATATTTAAATTTAGCGAGTGTCGGTAGTGTATTTTATATTTTGCCATGTTAATTCCCATCACAAGACTATCTCAGATGCGGATTTGTAGCCTGACTGCAATCGCATGATGGCACCAAATCGAGCATCAAGTACTCATACCATATTGCATGCTTTATCACACCACGCACACACAAGAGTTGTAGTATAATCAGGCCATATCTCCGGTCCTGAAGTTGTTTGGAAATATCTGGGAGAGATATTTTATTTCTGTTTATTATGATGTAATTATGGGTGTAAATTTAAGGGAGTGTTCCCTCAATGTGTTTATTGTGTTTATTTGTTCTGGAATTAAATTTGTTTTTGTTTATTTTGGCTTCACTTTCTGTTCTTTTCCGCCATATATTTAGGCTATGTTACCTTGCACCGAAGGTCAAAATGGACAGTGCATAGATAAGACGTGTTTTCATCAGGAGCAAATTCAGAAGCTAATTCCGCGTGTATGCATGGCCAGTGTAAACTTTATTATAGTATATGCGAATTGAATAAAGTGTTCACTCATCATATAAGTGCTAGTAAAGGTTTCCTCGTACGATTAAATATAAAATAATAGTATATCTTCTATGTTTTGACTTTGTGACAAGTGCCGCCATATTAGAAATCGTTATAGCAAAAATCAAGAGTTTACAAAGTGCATATTTTAACAGCAAACCATTGTGAACGCCCTATAGCAAAAAGAACATACAACCGTCATCTCCGGCACAGGATAGTGTCTCATACTCGTCAAAAACCAGCTATCTGTCACAAGTGTAATAAGGAGTTCGTAGCGAATCATTCCGGGCTGAAACCATTTAGCTGCAATTACGTGGGACCCAAGACAAAAATAATGTCTGTTAACAAACGGCGACAAAGCAGAAGACCAGCGAGATTTGAACACACTGATTCATCCGACACAGATGGTGGACAAATTAGCAGAAGGTCACGTAAAGAAGATAACGAAAAAGGAATAAAATAAATGTTCACAGCCATAATGACCGAATTGAAAGACATTAAGAAGACAAATGAGGAATTCAAAAAAGAAACACGGGAAGAAATACAGTCCATAAAAGACGATATAGAAAATAGGGAGCAACAAATGGAAGCTAAGCGCGGAAAGTTAGAAACAAAAATAAATAACATCGAAAACAAGTCACGGGAACACCTTCTAATGATAGAAGAAAAGTGAAATTCCTGACAGAACAAGAAGAATACAGGACACGCAGATATAGGAAAAATAATAACATCCTAAAGGACAATGTGTTGGGGCAAATAGAAGGCAAAGTCAGAATAGTGGAAAAGGCAAGAGAGATAATAAGAAATCTTGCAAAAGATGCAGAAATTGTTAACATCAACCACATAGGGCAGGATAAGAACAAAAGGGAAATAGTGAGAATAACCTGCAAAAGCTTCAAAGACAAAATGGAAATTCTAAAACAGAAGTCCACTCTAAGGGGAAGTGACACTTACATAGATAGCGACCTAACTATGAAAGAGAGGGAAATACAAGCACGACTAAGACAAATAGCAAGAGAGGAAAGGGAGAACGGGAACACGGAGGTAAGAGTAGGCTACCAAAAATTCTACTAAATGGACAGTGGAAAGATTGGAAAGATGCGCTAGCAAAGAACTAGAACGACCACGCCACAGCCCAACGGAAACCAGAGAACAACCCCCATATGTACGAACAGATCTAATCCTGCCAACACTAAACGTACGGTCTCTAGGAAACGAAGAAAAGGAAATAGAGCTACTAATTGCAATCAAGAATATCAGAATTGACATTCTGGGAATTTGCGAAGTGAGAAGCTTAGGGGAAGAGATAATTGAGATGAAAATGGGGACATCTTTAGCTACATCGGAGAAACTAAAGGGTAGAAGGGCGTGGGATTCTTAATCAAGAAACATCTAAAAAGGACATAATAAAGATACAAGGAATATCAGAAAGGATTGCCCTAATATCCATAAAGATTGACAATAAAGTAATGACAATAATACAAACATATGCCCCCACGGTAGCTATTAGAGAGGAAGAAAGTGACAACTTTTATAACTTACTAGATGATACAATAAACAATCACAAATCAGACAGGCTAGTTATTATAGGATACCTAAGCAGCAAAATAGGGCAAAAGGAATCAGAGGAGGAGGTACCTATGGGACCATATGGCTATGGACGCAGGATTGGAAGAGGAGAAAAACTAATACAATTCTCCCACAGACATAGATTGAAAATAGTCAACACTTTCTTAAAAAAAAGTCAATCTAGTAGATGGACATGGATAGCTCCCAATGGAACGACAAAAATTGAAATAGACTTTATTCTGGTGGACCAAAGGGAAGGAATAGTGGATATACAAGTAGTAAACGGCCTACAATTCGACACAGATCGTCGGATGTTAAGACTAAAGATGAACTTCCAGAAGAAAAGACGCCATTTCATCAAACAAATGGGAGCTACTCCAGCGTTACTGGACAAGGAACGATACAGATCGGAACTGAAGAGGTACAACTGCAAAGAGCTCAAACCGAAGGAGGACGACACTCAGAAACTATACAAATACACAATAGCATGCACCAATGAAGCAGTCAAGAAATCACAAGAAGCAAGGCCACAGGGAAAAGGAAGGAACAAGCTGGAAATATCAACAATCAACATGATAGAACAAAGGGCAAAACTGAAGGCAGTTAAAGACACAAACCCGCGACAAAGAAGGGAATACGAAGAATTGAACAGGAACACTAAGAGAGAAATACGGAGAGACTTGCGAGAGTATAAGTACCACCAAATCAAAGAAGTGATAGAAAACTCAAAATCTATAAAGAAAATAAGAAAACGGACCAAGGATGGCACGCACTGGATTTTGGGAGTCAAAGGCAGCACAGGTCACAAACTAACCTCAAGAGAAGAGATCTCAAAAGAAGCTACCAAATTCTATAGCCAGTTATACTCCAGTACGTCACAGAACACACTACCCCTCATGAACCAACTCACAAGGCCCACAGAGGACATTCCAAACATCCTTCAAGTGAAGTAAGGATGGCTATACAAAGCTTGAAAAAGGATAAATGTCCAGGTGAAGATAATATATACAATGAATACCTTATCATCGGAAAGGAAGAATTAATACCAACAATCACGGAACTATTCAATCAGCTAAGGAAGAAATACCAGAAGATTGGGGGAAAAGTCTGATTATATTGTTACACAAAAAAGGAACTCGGGACAATATAAACAACTAACGACCAATTAGCCTGTCTGCAAACCTATACAAACTATTCATGAAGATAATAAGTAAAAGGCTTGAGAAAACACTCGACGATAACCAACCAACCAACAGAACAAGCAGGATTCAGGTCCAATTACAGCACCATCGACCACCTCCAAACCATATGCCAACTAACAGGAAAGGTACAGGAATACAACCAGCAAATCTACATCGTCTTCATCGATTATAATAAAGCCTTTGAGTCAGTAGAGCACAAAGATGTATTGCAGGCCTTAAAAACAAGGTATCCCCATGAAATGCATACGGTTATTTGGTAAAATATACCAAAACAGCTCAGCAAGAGTAAGAACAGAAAGAGAAGGAGAATGGTTCCAAATCAGAAGAAGAGTGAAACAAGGGGACCCTTTATCACCAAAATTATTTACAAGTGTGCTGGAACATCAATTCAGAAAAATGAAATGGAAGCACAATCACGGAATAAATATAGACGGCCAGAAACTGACACATCTAAGATTTTGCGAACGACATAACGCTAATAGCAAGGTCAGCAAAATCACTAGAAGAAATGATCAATGAGCTGGACAAACTAAGCAGAGAAGTAGGCCTCAAAATGAACCCCACAAAAACAAAAATAATGACAAATGGAACACAAGATCCAATCCAAGTCCATCAATAACCACTAGAGTATGTGCAACAGTATGTGTATCTAGGATAAAGCATCTCCCTGAACAAAGTCACAGAGAGTGAAATCAAACGCCACATAGGACTGGCGTGGAACAAATTTTAGTCGCTTTAGTTCTTACTCACAGACAAGAGACTAAAAGTAAGTACAAAAGCAGACAACACTACTTTATAGTTGTCAAACATGGTCCTCGACAGAAAAACTGAAAAAGCAGCTACAGGTATGTCAAAGAAGAATGGAGCGTAAGATCCTAAACGTTTCTCTAAGAGACAGAATCAGGAACGAGGAACTAAGAAGGACAATCATACGCGTCGTGGTAGAAAGGGCAGAAAGCATTAAATGGAAATGGGGAGGAAACGTATCACGCATGGGTCACCAGAAATGGACGCATCCCACCACAATGTGGGACCCGAGATAAGGACGAAGAAACGTGGGACGCCAAAAAACCAGATGGTCAGACTACTTTAGAGCTAAGAGAGTGGCAAGAGACAGGGAAGCATGGAGACAGCTGGAGCCAAACAGAAATCAACACGTGCCAAACAGGACAGAAAGACAATGACAGTGAGTGCAACAAGACATAAGCTCCCAAGGATGCTCACCTTCGGAGCCTAATCACGAGCACGTCCCTGTGTAAACAGGAGGCCTTTGCTCTTACGGGATGTCTGTAGGCTAATTTTATTATTATTATTTATTACCTTGCACCCTTAAGAAGCGTATTTTAACAACTTCAGTATGAACCGTACACCACCCCGAAAAAGAGTCACACAAATAGCTTCTTGCAAGGGTTCAATACTTTAAATCAATGAGCCAGTCTTTAAACTTCTGTTTGATGTGTTCATCAACCTCAGCATCCCACGCTACTTTGGATTCCCAAGTTTGTTGCAATAAGATCTTGGGACATAGAGATACTGGAAACAAAAATCCTAGTGGATCA
This sequence comes from Meconema thalassinum, assembly GCA_946902985.2. Classification (NCBI taxonomy): domain Eukaryota; kingdom Metazoa; phylum Arthropoda; class Insecta; order Orthoptera; family Tettigoniidae; genus Meconema; species Meconema thalassinum. Next base: position 173,333,706 of record OX336396.1, read on the forward strand.
TGTATACGCTGTGCAACAGAAAGAACCACTCTCTTGGTTATCACTTCTTGTGAATATCCTTAAAACATTTAGGATCTATCTGCACAACGATTCCAGGTAAGTCCTAAAACACGTGTGATTCAACAGGGCTCGCTGCTAATATCTCCGTAGGAATCGAATGCTCCCATCCCTTCAAATCAATTTTCCGAAGAGTCATTAGTCTTTGAGCTTCCAGAATGAAACTCTGTAGTTCATGTCCATTATTGACACTTGTCACACAATTGTCAACATAGAAACTTGTCAACAATGTTCGGACCGTGTTGCTTGAGTAAGCTGTCTGAGGATTCACAATCCCGAAGAGCTCCCTTACGGTGATGCTCGATTACAGCTCCCAACAGAAATGCGCTGCATGAAACACCAAATAAAACCCTTGTGTGATGGAACACTTTAACACACTCTTCGTTGTCTCTGTCCACCCATAAGAAACGCAGGAAATCTTTATCTTCTTTACATAAAATGATTTGCGGAAATGCCTTCCTAATATCAGAAATGACACCAATTTTATTCATTCTAAATCGCAATGAGATAGATGAGATAATTTCAATGAGATTGCAACCTTTCTCTTCGACTTCAGACTAGTCACTGCTTTGGAGTAGTTTTCAGCTGTAGGAGGAAAACTATCCACAACTTCTCTTGCTCTTGATCCCTGTGTAGTAGATTGAATTAGATATTGGAATTTGTCCTCAGGTGCAGTATTAACATCTTGATCGATCTTTTGAAACAGTCTCCAGAAGGGCAGCAATTCCCTTACATCACCTCCAAAGTTTCTTAATTCCAGTTTGGGCAACTTGAACTTTCTTTCTTGTTGATGATTAGTGCTGGGAACACATCCGTCACAGTCATAATTAGCTAGTATCTGCGATGTTCTTACCATCATATCAATAAACTTACTGCGATAATCTTCTGCCACCTCCATTTCATTGTCAAAATCAACCTCGTCATCATCTAGCATCTAGCATCAAGTCCATTATTTTGGCATCTGATTCTTGCAGTTTCGCGGCTCTTTCTTCAAGCACAGTAAAAGAGACTTGCCCAGCAATCATTTCCATCTGCGATGCTTCCAGTGCATCTTTCAACTTATTTACAGCCCTCGTAAACGCCGCTCGAAAAGCTCTTCTCTGACGCACTGATCGGTTCATGTTGCTTCCTTTAATGTTATTTTACGTGTCGAGAAATCGTCCTGTTACTGGTCGCCAATATGTTAATATTACACTCACCGGTGTATCGCAGATTCTTATCTTATTTTCTATAAGGAGAAGATATCAATTCAAAGGAACAATTATTAATACTTCTGGATGGCATTTTACCCACTATGAAAACAATAGACATTCGAAATTTGAAAAGTACAGTCAAAACTCTACAATGGCTGTTTTTTTTAGCAGATTTCAAGAATTTACAAAACTTGGATCTGTTTTTTAATTCTTCGTCAAACCATTTACAATGTAGCACACGACTTAAGGATATTTTAACTCTGTAAAAAATCTGTCTGTTTTCTATTCAAAATGTCCACCTCGATGCAAGGCTGTCACCGCGGAGGCCCGGGTTCGATTTCCGACACTGCCATGAAATTTAATTCTGGCCATAGGACTGGAACGGGTTATACTCAGCCTCGTGAGGCAAAAGTGAGCAGAGGTGGGTTTTCCGTCGTTTCCCACTTCCACTCCAGGCAATTACCGGGATGCTTCTTAACGTAAGGTCGAGGCCGCCTCCTTCCCAATCCTCATTTTTATTACAAATACACACACTAATACAGCCATCACAATAACACAGGTTATCATACAAACTTCACACACACACACACACACACTCAAATACACGGGACTATGTTCCTACGGTGTCGCAAAGCTCCTAAATGAATCAACAAAAACATCTATTCAAAATTATCGTGGCAAGAATATCCGAAATTGCGCAGGCAGGCCGCACAAGTACAACGTTCTGTATTTCTGCGAAACGTTTTTCTCTGCATTGAAACTTACAAAATCAAGCATTGCGCTCTGATGTCTGACGATAATCTGCGAAACAGCCTCTGGTTGTTTGTTTTTCAAACAATCGTACCGAACATTGAGCATATTGTAAATATGAAAACAAATTGAAAACAAGAAATATAAAAGTGTGACTGAAATTGCAATGTCTCGAATGACTCCCATAATACCTTATCAATATATCTGACTGTTTTAATGCTAAGCACGTTATCTTCAAGTACCGGTACGCGGGGTAACGCGCGAAACACAATATGTATGTGTTGGACAGCCAACGTATTGGATGAACAGTTTGTTTGTTTACAATACGTCCGGTGCAAAGACGATCCCAACTTGACTCTGTCAGACGTGCCGGCAGTCAGGTCAGGTAGCCCAGCCAAGATAGCCTGAAGCTAGCCTGCCGGCGTTCGGCACAGCATAGCTGGCACGCAGAGCGTGCAAAGACTGGCCACCCTTGTGCTAGATTAACGAACGTTGATTCAAATTTCGCGCAAATTACATTAGCGTTGTCCTAGTATTGGCCCCATGACGTTGCACATCAGGTTTGCTTTAAATACGGGCTGTACTGTGTGAGAGCGTTAGTTTCCTGTGAGATTGGAATGCCTTTACGACGAAGAGGCCAGTGTCAATAGCTCACTGCGTTTCAACGAGGCCGTGTAATAGGGTTACGTGGAGGAGGATTTTCCTTCTGCGCTATTGCAGAACGATTTGGCAGGAATGTCTCCACTGTGCATGTTTGCTGGCAGCAGTGCTCACGAGAACGTACGGTCGCAAGAAGACCGGGCTCCGGACGTCTCCGTGGAACCACCGAGAGGGAGGACCGCCATATTCGGCGTTTGGCTTTGGCGCATCGAACGGCGTCTGCAGCAGCAATTCGAGCGGTAGCTAGCACCACAGTGACGCAAAGAACTGTTCTGTCCCCGATATGTCATGTGTCAGGCTGTCAGAGCGCACCACGTGATCTAAGGGCGGACAGATGACGTGTATGAAAGCTGTGACGTCACTGCTATGGTCTTTTACATTCCAAGATGTCCGAAGACCTTGAATTGTGAAAGGCAATATGGCTCATGATTTCACCATTATTGCTTGAGGATTTGTGAAAGAGTCTCTAATGACGTAGTAACGTGTGAGATGAGAAGGGGAAGAAGCAGGCCACGTGATCAAGAAGTACTCTACAGAGGGCTCTGTACTCAGAAAGCGAGCTTAGAAGGTGAGACGATAACAAGAAGACAGCCACTTGCTTCATATACGCCGACTAGTCAAGACAGTCTCGGAACAGTGCATAAGTTATACTCAAGTATAGTCTAGTGGCGAAGGACTTACCACATCGCTATGCCATCAGGGCAAACGTTCAAAGTGATTTCTACAACCAGCCAGAATAACTTATAGAACACAGAGTTTCCGCAGTATGATGAGGCTTTATAGTTCAAAAGTGCGGACAGTACGTGTACGATGACAACCTATACGTTTTCAAGAAAGTTACGCCCTGTAGAAAGTGCTACTTGGGGTGCGCTGAACATTGAAATATCAATGGAATCAGTAAATCTGTAAGTGGCTGGAGAGTGGAGGCGAGACAGTGTTTACGAGGAAGGGAGGTCGTTTTACCGAGATATGTGGACCAAGGCCAACCCCTTGTAACGCACACGACACACATGTGTTTCGAGGCCATACTCGTTGTAGAGAGGGGTGTGACTGAAACCTCACGGGATATTTTATACGAACTTTGCTTTTTGGAAACGGCCCTAGTTCGTGAACCAATAAGTTTGTCGAAGTGCGGATTGCGCGACTGTATAAAGAAACTTATGAACTGCCATATTAGACGAGCAGAAATTTTGGGAAATTTTGATCATGACGATCATCAGACTCAGTGACTGCGTATCTTGCGAAGGACTTCCAATACCGCAGGATGGAGCACTAAGAATCATGCGACAAGGGGAGTTTAGGAGAAGGCTGACATTCCTAGAGACGAGCATGGAGGCTCACGATCGCTCGCGAGTCAACCACGAGGCTTGGAGCTGGGTAAGGACCAAATGGAAATGGCGTGGACAAGGGGAGTCGCCATTTGTCCTGCAGTTAATCCATACATCGTCAAGAAGAATTAGCAGGTACTGACGACACCACCATGATTCTTAATAACTAGAATAGTTAGTGAAGTAGATTTTAGTGGTTTGGATTGCACTCATCAAATTCTATTGCGATAACTTGCGATAGTCTTAAATTAGGCAATGAAACATTAAACCAATTTTTTTGTGTTTTAAAGAGAAACGACTGGTACTTACAGAAATAGTGGATGTAATTCTAGTTAATTAGTAGAAAATCTAAGTCATGAAAACGGTAAATTAGTGAGATATGGATGAGACGCTGTTAATAAATTTGGTCACGGTTACACCGTAATACCCGTAAGTTCGGTAGGAATCTTCTTCTTCTTCCTAGCGTTGTCCCGCTGGTGCAGGGTCCGCTTTTTGGACATTGACCTCCATTTTGTCCGGTTTCGTGCGTCAGCTGGATTTAAGCCGGTAATTCTTAAATCACCATTCATTGTGTCTTGCCAACGCTGCTTTGGTCGTCCTCTGGGGCGTAGGCCTTCAACCTCAAAATGAAGGACAGAGTATCAGGCGCTGCACGCAGGGCATGGCCATACCATCGGAGCCGTTCCTCTCTCATTTTGTCCACAATTGGGGCGACACCCATTTTCTCCCGAATTTTGTCGTTTCTGACATGGTCAATAAGGGAGATGCCCTTTGTCCAACGGAGCATTCTCATTTCCATGGCGTGCAGGCGACGTTCTGAAATGTTGTCGGATGGTCGACATTCAACTCCATACAGCGCAACTGGCCGTACCACTGTCCGATACATTTTCGGTTTGAGACGAAGTGGCATTTTTTTCGCAAAGCACACCCGTGACCTCCTTCCACCGCAACCAGGTTGCTTTTACCCTGGCTCTTACTTCATCATTGAAGTTGCCATCACTCTGAAGACGAGATCCAAGGTACCTGAAGCATTCTGTCTTGACTAGATTTTGTCCAGCGACTTGAATGGTACCGTCGCTTGGGTTTAACTCCAGATACTCCGTCTTTTTCACATTCAGACATAGGCCATACTGGGAGATGCGGTTATTCCAGTCTTCAACTTGACATTGGAGTTTTTCTCGGGTGTCATCTGCAACCATTATATCATCGGCATACAGAAGGGTCCAAGGAACATTCCGTTGCAGGTCACGAGTGATGGTGTCCATCAAAAGAACAAAAAGGGACGGTGATAGTGCTGAGCCTTGGTGGACGACATTGACAGGAAAGGTTTCCGAGGTGCCAACAGCACAAAGTACTCTACTGCTGGTGTTCGTGTATAACATCTTGACCACATTAACAAATGACTCTGGCACACCATGGTTGCGGAGCGCATACCAAATCAACTCATGAGGAACACGATCGAAGGCCTTTTCAAGGCCAAGAAAGGCAATATGCAGAGGCTTTCTTTTCTCACGGTGCTTCTCCATGAGTAACCGTGCTGCGAAGATGGCGTCAGCGGTTCCAGCCCCCTTGACAAATCTGCACTGGTTGGAGCTGATTTCGGTGATGACACGTAGGCGTCGATCAAGAATCCTCTCAAAGATCTTCATTGTATGTGAGAGAAGACGTACTGGGCGATAGTTTGAACATTCCGCTGGGTCTGCTTTTTTCTTGAAAATAGGTACTGTAATGCTTGTAGCCCAGTTAATAGGGTTAATAGGGATGTGGCCAGAGTCCAATATGGCATTGAAAAAGGTAACAAGCCAATCTATCGCAGTAGATTGCAGTTCTTGAAGTTTCCAGAAGTCAGCAGGGAGGTTGTCTGGCCCAGGAGATTTATGGTTTCTCATGCTTTTTTAGGGCAGTGGTAACTTCCTGTGGAGTGATTTGGGGGATAGGCCCACTAGTTGGGACACCTTCTAGGATTGTTGGATGCGGAAACTCTATGTTTGAGATCTCCTCGAAATGCTCTTTCCATCGCTTGAGAATAGCATGTTTGTTGTGTAGTCTTTGGCCTTCCTTGCTCTTTATGCACACATAGTGTTCAATATCCCTTGCTGTTCTTGCTCGGGCTTTGGCCAGACGGTAAATATCATTTTCACCTTCTTTGGTGTCCAAGTTAAGAAGGAGGTTGTTGTAGTGGTTGGCTCTTGCGTCAGCCACGGCTTTCTTTGCCTCTCGTTTAGCAGTGACGTACCTTTCTCTGCTCACGTCTGTCTTTATATGCTTTCTTCTTATCACGGTAGGAATGTTTGACAGATAATACTCATTTAAACTACAGCCTTGCAATGAAATTTACCTAATGCTGCAGAGTTCACCCAATTTTAACACTTAAATATGATAATTAATTTTTTCTTTAAACACACTGATAGCTTAGAATGGTTGAGCTATAGAGCATCCAGCGTTGAGAAAGGACTGTGGCGCCTTATGGCGACAGTGTTGCTAACTCTAGACAGAGGTAGTGCTGACGTCATACGCGCTTCGAGTACTGCACTTTCATAAGTTAGCGACACAACACAACCCCTGAAATAGAACACGCCCTGGAAGGAGCAGTTTTGCAGGTGTTAACGTATTGGATAAGCGAACAGAACCAATAACGACATTCATTTTGCATTACTGATCGATAGATGTCGAGAGCACAACTCTTCCTTCCTTCCTGGATGTATGCTGATGATGTTAACAATTTTTACGTCTGCATATTAAGGCTTTCACGGCCCGGATTATTATATAAATAGTTCATGCACGGCATTAGCCCAAAAGCATGAATTATTTATATATTTTTTACGTCAGTAATACTGTTGATCGTCACCTCTTTTGTTATTAGTTAGGCTTAATTTAGTTTCTTTCAATTTTATTATTGTTGTTTTGATTACTATTTGTAATATTGTAGCGAGTTAGTCGTGCGGGTAGGAGCGCGCAGCTGTGAGCTTGCATTCGGGAGTCACAAGTTCCATAAGATGTTTCTTGAGCATGTAGTCTTCATAAGTTCAAACTGCGCAGTGAATCGGCTTGTGGCCCCCTGGTGACACCTAATAAGAAGCAGGAGAAAAAAGTGAAAAGAAAAGACAATAGACTTACGAAATTTAGTGATTTATTTAAAAGTGCTATAAGGCCCAAGGTGCATTGGTTTCTTTTTAAGAAATCAGCCATCGATATTATCATCTGTGTTAACGGCCGTGAATACAGACCCCGAACTTCCGAATTTTAAAAGAAGCACGTTTCATGCCCTTCTAAAAGATCTTGATTTCGTTTTCGAAAAGCGTGGTATCAAAGCTTTTATGTTGGTAAGAGATGATCTAGTTGCTTGGCGCCATAAGTATTTATATCAAATAAAGTAATTTCGAGCGGAGAAGAGGAATATCGTGTACACAGACGAAACCTGGGTAAACACGGGACATTGCATTGAAAGACACTGGCAAGACAGTACAGTTAAGTCATCAAGGCAGGCTTTTCTGGCTGGACTTTCCCCTGGCTTAAAGGCACAAACAGCGCGCGGGCCCCGCTTCGCTATTGTCCATACAGGTAACGAAGGCGGATTTGTGAACGACGCTAAGTTAGTATTCCTGTGTAAAAAGAATACCGCCGATGCGCACGACGAAATGGATGGAGAGTGTTACGAACATTATTTTAAACACCAGTTACTCCCCAATCTCCCACCTAGGTCAATAATTGTGCTTGACAATGCATGGTATCACAGTAGGAAGAAAGAGCGCATTCCGACAATGTCATGGAAACGGCAAAGCATGCGAGAATGGCTTACGTCCAAAGGTGTCCATAATTTACGCTCTGGATGTACCTGTAGCAAGAGCAGTTTCTTCGGCGATCCAACTCACACTTTGGCCGGGATTTCTGCTCTTTAAATAATTGAAAACGTTTACAACTATAGTCCTCTCCTTACTTCTCAGCGTCTCACCTCGTTTTCGTTTCACCAAAACACCAGCCATTTCGATTCGATCGAACAGAAGAAAAAAACCAGACACATAACAGTAACACCAATGACAGATAGTGCTTCAAAATTTATGTTGCCGGCGGAACTGAGCTCGTGCTCCACTCCGGGCGAGCATGCAGCGCGGGACGTGGCTATTCTTTCCAGCGTGCTAACCTCGAAAATGTTTAAATAACTAAGACGTAATATAAACGTTACTTGTATGCAATAACAATGGTAATCAATTGGCAGATAGTTGTAGGAAGCTATTATGACGAAAAATATATATGTTCAGAGTTCCTTTATGATAAAAGGTGAGGTAACAAAACCAGTGTAGAGGGGGTTTCCGTTAAAAGTAAAAGCCCATAAGGCCCACAGTCTTTTATAAACGCTGGATGCTCCATAGACGCGACATGATGTTATAAGGCTTGGATGATTCAGTTAAAGAGAATACATGACAGGTAGTCATAACACTGCTATGATATAATTAAGATGATAAAGTTTAGTAAAGGTAAATGTGGTTATTTAATGATGTGATCAGAAGATCATAAATATGTAAAGAAATAAGAAGTAATTGTGTGATTAAAGAGTCACTGTGGTATAATGAGGCACATAACTGAGTGCAAATATGCAAAATATTATAACTTTGGTTGAAAATACGCCTGTGAACATTTTAAAGCAAAGCCAGGAGGGCCACTTAACATGTATGTGTGTGTGAATTTAGTGAAAGGTCACTATGTCAAAGTTGTAGCCAATAATTTTGTCTGATGAATATTTCCATGATACTTTCTGAAATGAGATTATTCAACATCAATGAGTATTATCCCCAGTCAAAGCTATCAGTGGAATAATTTGACCAGCACGAAATAAAATGTGAATCAAGAGAGCAGTAACAAATTGTGATAAGATTTAGAATTTGATTGATGACTGAACATTCATGAAAGCAAGGATATTTTGGGTACATTTTGAGTTATGAATGTTGCTATAATGTGATGGGAACATTCACATGAAATTTAATTATAGAATAAGCACGAATATCCACAATGCACCAGTTATAATATAGCTAGGAGGTCTGATGGAATAATCCCAGCGATTTTTTTGGTGTTTTTCATAATGCAGTCAGTTTTTTTAGAACATCCAAACATGAACTCTAAGATAAGCTATGGATGAAACATAAATATGTAACTAAAATTTAATCCATTTGAGTCAATATGCGGGATCTCCGTAAGCTTATTTATACCAAAGGCAGGGCACGAGGAGATTTTGTCCCAATTAAAATGCATTCCATTTTTTGTTTGTTTGCACATCAAGGCATAATTTAGTCAATCACCAAGTGCAGGGCTTTAGGAACATTTATTTTTATTGGCCGTATTAGTGCATCATTGAATAAAAATGTGGAGTTTTATCTAATTGTGCAAATTCTTTTTCCGTGGCTTCATATTTCACACACACACAAAATCACATATCAAAAAGGAACTTTTCACATAGGAGTTAAATTATACAATAAACTACCCCAGTATATAAAACTTGCCCCAAAAATAAAAACCATTGATAGAATGTTGAAAGCTTATCTGCAGTGCCATTGTTTTTACTCCGTAGTTGAATATCTTAGTGTATAGGAGCGATGAAATCTATAATTATATTTTACTTTTCTATTTTAATTGTAAAAGCTACCTAGATGTAACTTGTTGTATTTATAGAATTAAGTTTTCATATTATGATAATAGAGTAAGGTGTAAATAGTTGTCCAATAAGATTGTATCTCTTAAGATCTGTTATTGTAATAAGTTATAAATAGTTATAGTATTAGTATTATATACCTATTAGTACGTTTATTTTATAGATGTAAATTCTGACGTGTCCTATATCAAAATGTATTGTATACATGTATTTGATCAAATGGAATTAATAAAATCTATCTATCTATCTATCTATAACGTGGATGATTGGAAATGACGTTAGGCGATAAAATATGAATCCCAGTCCATATTCACACCCCGAGGTCACTTGAGATCTCGCTTTTTTTTAATCGTATCTTCATGCCGGCGTATATCTAGTCATCCATGTTTTCCGTTTGTATTTTTTAAAATATATTGTTGTATCGAATTTCAACCTGGGATCGCGATAAGTTGGGCCACGCAATCCAGTGTTGGAATATCGGGCACAGTTCGAAATCGGTTACTTGAAGAACAGCAACCCTTAGCCAGACGCCCTGCGGCGTGCATTCCACTTACCCCAAACCACCGCCCTCCGCGACTTCTGTGGGGTCAAGCGAGAGCTCATTGGAGGATGGAGTGGAAGTCCGTTGTGTTTTCCGATGAGAGCCGATTCTGCCTTGGTGCAGTGATGGCCGTGTGTTGGTTAGAAGGAGGCCAGGCGAGCGCCTACATTCCACCAGTCTGCAGTGTCGTCACATTGGACCTACACTGGGCGTTCTGGTCTGAGGAGCAATTTCCTATGACAGCAGGATCACTAACGTGGTTATCGCACGCACACTGACTACAGATGTGTACGACCGTCTGGTGATTCGCCCTGTTGTGCTTCCATTCATGAACACCATTCCTGGGGTGTCTTCCAACAGGATAACGCACGCCCCCATGCCACTGTTGTAATCCAACATGCCCTACAAAGTGTCGACATGCTGTCTTGGCATGCTCGATCCCCCTATCTGTCCCCAATCGAGCACGTACGGGACATCATTGGACGACAACTCCAGCGTCATCCACAACCAGCATGAACCGTCCCTGTATTGACCGACCAAGGGCAACAGGCACGGATCTCCATCCCAGAAGCTGACATCCGGCACCTGTACGACACATGCACGTTTGCATGCCTGCATTCAACAGTCTGGCGATTATACTGGTTATTAATGGACCAGCATGGTACATTTGCGGTAGCTTTTCTCGCGCGTACATTTACCGATTGACTTGCACCTGTAATCAATGAAATATGTTATCTCGCCAAATATACTGTCGAAATTTCCGTACTCTAGATTCCTTATTTTTATGGTGTTGGGATATTTTTCCGCCAGTGTACGGTATAAGGAAAATAAATGGTGTGATAAAATCCTGCTGAATATTGTACGGTATATATAATGACTAAGGTAAGGGTTTAGACTCAAACTATTCTATTTCCAAGCAAATTTAAGATACGATGTCATGTGGCCAAAGGGGCAGATGGCCTCGCTGTTTGCTCCTTAAAACAATAACTACTGTATAACAACATGTGGTAAAAGCTTGAATTAGTGCACAGCGTTACTACACCAGTTCGATGTTTCTGGCACTCGAACCACTTCAGGTGCTTGCTCACGTGAACTGTCACAATCTACCGCGTAATATAGATCAATACATGAAATAAACTAAAAACTTTGGTATCTGGTAGGCTATTGGTAATATACGTTTATATTTCTTCCGTTTCAGTGTCCTACTAAACTGCAATGGGCTCATCGTTATATTCCTCGAGATGCTTCATGTTATCGGAGATACACATCAGAGGTACAGAAGAGAGATAAATGAGCACAATAACAATTGTTAATACATTATAACTGTCTTCATTATTCAGTTATTTGTTGCTCTGCAGTCAGTCAAAGACTGGGCGGGGTTCAATGTATGTAATACTGTGTGTGTACAAAGAATAAATAACACTCCTGGAAAAAATTACATGTATTAGTTATGATCACTGTTATTACGCGTTTGGACCTTCACATCCTGATCACTGAGTTTAGGTTTAAATTTATATTCAATGTTATATAACTACATAAAAGTTGTAGCGCGTACAATTGGTGTTTGTATTTTCATTCGCAGTTTGAATCTCGTTATGTCAGGTTAGTTAGTTTTGTTTATATGGGTTCATGAATCACGCAAGAATATTATGTACGTGTATTGTGCCTGTTAGGCTGTTAGTCCGGAGACCAACGTTCACATATGCGAGAATAATGAACCTACGCACAGATCATCATCTATAGTGCATGACCATATGGCCTACATTATAAAAAACAGTTGAGCACGAGACTCAAACAAATCTCAGGGAAAACTGGGTATGGGCTAATGGTGCGAACTGAATTCGAGATCCCCGCTTGAATATAACAAGGATGTAAAATGACACATAAGATTCATAAATACCTTCCACTTTTATTAAAAGAAAATAAATAAATGTCATGGCACTCCTGCCTAAATCTCGAGGGCAGCTAAAGATGGAGTCTCTTGCCCTGAGATTCCTCCTATCTACAGTATACTCAATAAATTACACTTCACTCTAAAAAAAAGAGTCTTATACACTAAATAAATGTCCAAACATGTCCATATCACGCATCACACTGATTTCACATACTTTCTAATTATCACACGGTTCATATCGTAGCACTGTTGTTAGATTTGGATCAAATTTATCACTAATCAATTATGTTATGAAAAATCAGTTTTTATCAACAAATTAATATTCCAATAAATAATCTCACTGATTTTACGTTTAGTGACTATGTCAACCACATGGTTGCTTAAATACTGATTTGATTGTAGAAAACCTTCAGATCATCATAAAAAGAAAAAATACTCCTTGCTATTTATATCAACTGATTTTATACGAGTAGCATGAGTTTAGCAAGGTCGTGACATAAAAATTCAGAAAGTTACACTTTCAAAATACTGTGCATTCATATTTCTCAAGAATATTTGCGTAATTCAAAAATACCACAACTTTCCAATATATTCAAAACAACTCCTACTCCATCAACAACACACTCAAGCCACCATGCTTGAGGCCTGCTAATTATCCAATATTACCACGCCATTTCCCCGACATGCCCGCTTCAACTGAGGCTAACACTTGCCTCCACTGAATGCAAAATTTTACCACAAAATATAAATGTCACGACTGCTCTGGAATTTTCTACTCAAATTATTATTTATGATTTATCAATTTCACTGCATGTGAGAATCAACTTTACTATCACTTGAGAATTCATTAGTCATTCAGTTTATGTGTCATTGGATTTATTTATCAACTCCTAAAAATCAATCTGAGATTATTATTAATTATTAGCTGGCATATTACTGATTCGAATCGTTCACTATTAATTTTCAAAGACAAATTAGTCAAATATTTCATTATTTCATCATTAACTCAATTATATTAAATTTTCACATAAGCATTTGTATATGAAAAAATTCTGTTCAAAATCACTCAAAATATCCAACATTATTATCTACAAAAATGGCTATGAATCACGAGGCGCATATAACCCTGCGATGCTCTCCGCTGAAATTCGCACTCGGAAGAAAATCCTAATATAACTCAAAATCAAAAGCCACCTAGACAAATAGAACTATCTAGAACTTCCAATCACTGGCTATGAATACGTAGAAGAAATAACTAACTAAAGCTTGGGAATATGCCAGGAAACATGATTGAAGGTTTAGAATACTTAAATAAGCATGAATAAAGTTTTGAAATACACATAACTACGCTATACACTAGACTACCAAGGCATTATCTGGTCTTACTTTATGATGCTGGAGGATGTCGATCCGGCCCCCTGTATGGTGAATTGCATCTTCTTCCATGGTGTAGGTTCCTTCCCGTGAAGTATGGTTCCACGACTGACTGACTGCCTGGATCGAATGGCTGTGACCTCCAACGGTACTCCATCACATGTCGTCATGTCTCCATTCGGGCTTCCTGGTCTCCTGGAATGTGGTCTCGGATCACTGTCTTCTTCATTCTTCCCCCGTCTAACCCTACGCTGGCGTGTTTAGTGCATTTCCATAGTCATATTGTAGAAAACTTTAGCAATATTCATTCGATGACCATAATATTCCGCACACATTCTAGAATTCGCAGTGGAATGGTGCACTTCAATGTCCTTGCACACGCTGGTTAACTCAAGTATAAATTGTAGGCCATATGCGTTATATATTTCACTATAAGCGTCCTCAATGAAAGATCGGTACAGTTTATTGCTTGGTACGAATCCTTGTTTCACGACACTGTTCACTACGTGAAAATACTTTAAATATGATGGGAAAGTCTTCTACTGCAAGCTCCACATAACAGGTTATCGCTTTTAAGTCTCTCCACAGCATGGGATATGCTCACAGTTCACGAGTCATATCCTCACCAATAATAATAATAATAATAATAATTCCACTTCAAATACACTACAGTGTAATAGTCCAAGCAAATTTTAAAGTATTATTTCACTTACTTGTTCAGCATAATGTTCAAAGTTCCGCACATATTCAATGTTCCGCACAAAAGCAATAATGTTCTCGAACCTTTGGAGTTCCCAATTGGGTCGGGCGTGGCCTAGCGGCACTTCGCCCTGCACTGGAAAATTCCCGAGTCAAGATGTCCGGCGTATAGTATCACACTCGGCGCACTAGGGGCATGGTTTCGCTCCAAATTTCACAACAGACACAATTCTGAGTAATACACTTCGCCAATAGAGCTCGTGCGCATAATGTTATTTTAGTTGCTGGCGCTCGTAGCGGTGACTTGTGTAATCTCTCAGGGGGAAGGAAACTACTGCCTTGTAGTCGCTCCAAAAAGTAAGCTGACCTACAGAGATTCCGGTCGCTGTTTTATACTGTCAAGCAGGCCCTGGTTAAGGTGATAGACGCCCTGGGCAAATGGTATACTGCCCTTGAAATGTCGTCTCTAGATATTTGTGTAGGATTTCGAGAAGTTCAGTGGGATGCATCGTATTTCAGAGCTTCTACTTTAAAGAAGGGTGCAAAACTCTGTGACAGTCATCATATACTACAAGCAAGAGAAGCGTTAGGAGAAGAAATAACCTGCTTGTGTTTGAGAGAAACAAACATCCATCAGTCGCCTTATGCTGTTAAAATTAAAGTAAGCATGTGTTTTGTCTTTCTATATAATAACGTAGCATAATATTTGTATGTATTGTAGTTTTAAGTGTTTTAAGAATTAATTTACACAAGAGTAATCTTTTTACAGATTGATTGCGGTCGAAAGGTTAAATCTGCTGAGTGCGATTGCAAAGCCGGACTTTCACAATGCTGCAAGCATATTGCTGCATTGTGTATTTATATTAATACTGAGAGAGATTCTTCCCAGACTTCCTCTCTGCAACAATGGGAGAAACCAAAGAACATTATTGCGGAGTATTGTAAAGGAGGGAATGTAGAAGAAATACTAAATTGGCCATCAAATAAGCGACCAATGTATTTTGCGTCGGAAAGTGTTGAATCCTTAAGTAAAGCACAATTATATGAACAAATTAAGGTCATAGACTGTGCTTTCTCGAAAATTTTGAAAGCAGAGTGTGAAGGTGAATCTTTCTTTATCTCCACCTACACTGTTCAAAACATCGTTGAAAGCGCTGTAGATATAAGCGAAAAGGACTTCTTATTTCAGTGTCTTAACCAGTTGGACAAACAAACAGCTAATAAACTATTTAGATGCTATGTTGTGAATAATTTGCCTGGTGGTAACATATCACTAGCTTCCATAAATTATGAGTGCATGTTGCCAAATGATATATTGAAGTTTTATTGTAAAAATGTTAAAGTAACAAATTCACAGAAGCGTGCAATTGCAGTTGAGACAAGGGGACAATCTTTATGTCCTTCCTGGTTCCAGCAAAGGAAGTTACGCATTTCGGCCAGCCAGAATGTACACCAGATCATAACCCTACAGAGTGGAAATTACGAAAGACTGGCATTAGCGTTTCTTTCACCTAAGAATTTAAACACTCCTGCAGTGAGATATGGCAGAACTAATGAACGGAAGGCACTTGAGGAGTACTGCTTATTAAACGAATGCCGTGTGGTTCAACTCGGGTTGTTAATAAAAGAACAGCAACCATGGTTATGTTGCAGTCCAGATGGGATAGTGGTAGGTCAGGATTTTGTTAATCTTCTCGAGATTAAATGCCCTTATTCATGTCGAGAAAAACCCATAATTGAAGACAATAAGTGCAATGTCCCGTATTTAGATATAACTACTGATGGTAACGTAAAGCTGAAGGAAACTCACGTTTATTATACTCAGGTACAGGTATCAATGTACATTCTGAACCTTCACAACTGTGACTTGTTCATATATTCTCCAAAGGGAAGTGTTAAAGTGAACATTTCCAGAAATTGACTTCCTTTCCAGTACTATCCCTTCAGTAGAGAATTAGGTAGATTTCCTTAGAAAGCTAACTATTGCAATGGGTACCATGTTTCGACTTCCGGAAAATTTCGACATACGTTTCACATCCCCTAGACCCCAAAACCACCGTCAGTTAAAAAGTTTATATATAATTTATGTATATACATATATCACTTTCTTGTGGACACGATAACTACCGCAATTTTGCACCAATCAATTTGAATTTTTTACATAATATGTATCCCTATAAAATCTCGGTCGCGTTCGTTAATGGGTACAATCGGTCGACAAGGGTGAAAATAAGGGTCTTTTTTTCGAAAAAGTGAAATATCGCTATAACTCTCTTAATATTTGAAATATCGAATCCATTCAAAGTTCATACTATGTGTCGAATAAGGCCCAAAAATTTATGTTTGAAGAGTTTTTTGATAGCACCAACCATTGACCAAAGGGGTTGGAAAAAGTGGGTTTTTCGGGAAACATTAATCATATCTCTCTTAATAGGCACAATATCAAAACCGTACAAAATGGTCAATATTCCCCTAATAATTACCTAAAACTTTTGTCTGAAAGAATTTTTGATATGACCCACCATTACGCCAAGGGATGAGAAAAATGATTTCGGAATTATAAGAAAACTAGCAGAAGTACCCATTCTTCGAACGGTCTTCGGTATTAATAACCAGATGTTACCAATTGATCTACTATTGCAATGTTTAGGGGCTTGGAACCTGTTTGTTGGCAAAGAAAAATGATTAGGCCTCGCTAAAATGTGCTCTCAAACTAAATTTACCTAACGTGTTCTTCCTGGCGTGAAAATAAAATTGAAAACCTCGTAGACGAATCGCAATACACGTCACATACGAACTGACCCTAACCGTTGTGTCAAGTACCTAACTCCCGGAAGACCCCTTTTATAAATTATAAAGGCTTGTGGTGCATAAAAATTCAGTTTTCTTTAGCCTCCAATGGCCCAAATTCCTATAATCAGCAAAAAAAGTCATTTCAAATCAGGAATTTTTGAAAATAATGTTGCTGTTTGGAGATATAATAGACCTTCTGTACGACATATCGCACGTGTAAGTCGTGTGAAAAAATCTAGGGCACTCCTTGAACCCCTTAAGCGCATTGATGAATTTTACAGTTTTAGTTGGTTCCGTGATAACCTTATAGCCATTTGCAACCTTTCACAGAAATGTAATAAATGCAGTGGCATTACTTATTCCAGAAATAGATGGAAAGTTGGATGCCACCTCTTGAGATACTTTTGTCATGGTTAGTGGCTTGCATTCCTTCTTTAGTTTATTAAATGAAATTAGTTTTCTGGGAATATCTAGGAAACTGTTGGGTTTAGAGCCTTAAAATATAGTTTTCGGGGACCCTTTACGGCTCTTGAGGGGCCCCGAGTTTTGTTTCTGACACCAAGGGTTTGAAAATGAGTTTGTCTCGTCGTTGTATGCCATAATAATGATAATAATTAAAATAATAGTAATAATAATAATATAACAATATAGGGATAGGGATATAATAGACCTTCCGTACCATACTCGCACGTGTAAATTGCGTTAAAAAATTCTAGAGTACCCCTTGACCCCTTAAGCGCATTATATGTATTGATGAATATTTCAGCTTAATTTGGATCCGTTATAACCTTATTGTCGTTTGAAAACCTTCACAGTAATATAATGAATGAAATTGCATTGCGTCTTACAGAAATAGATGGACCTCTGAGATTCTGTTGCCATTGTTACCGGCATGCATTCCTTCATTAATTTATTAAGTGAAATTAGTTTTTTGGGAATATCTCGAAAAATGTTGGTTTTTAGGGCCTTAAAATGTGTTTTTTGGGGTTCATTTAGGGACCCCGAGTTTCGTTTCTCACATTGAGGGTCTGCAAATGAGCTCTGTCTCACCCTTCTACGCTTATTTCAGCTTGTATTTTAAGGGGGTTGGGCCCTTTTATGAGAGGTACGGAGAAGAGTTACATCAATGATTGGTGTCGAGCCTCTGAAGGATATCTGTATCAAATTTTACGTTGATCCTCTCAGCCGTTCTCGAGTTATAAGGACACAAATAATTGTCCACAGATAGACAGACAAAAAATTATTTTTGCGCGCATCCATCATAAAACAGTCTGAAACGCGCAAATATCGCAAAATTCCGTGGAAATTCCAAAAAAAAACAGACAAACTTTCATTTATATATATAGAGATATGCCAAGAGCTATCAGAGGTTGCCATGACAACACTACTAAATTGATGAGGGATGAGCCATCAGACGTTGCCATGACAACGCACTTGCACGCGATCACATTCAGTTTTCCATCTGACTAACTGAGAAGCGGCCTCGGTGACGTAACTGGTAGTATGCTGAACTTCTATGCCCAAGTTCGCGAGGTCAAAGCCGGCCGAAGTCGTCGGATTTTCTAAGAGTGCTATAAATCCCTCAGTATGCTTTCCTTTGGAGGGGTGATCCAACGTTCGTTGCGAGTTGCTGGTTGCGGTGGCATCTCATAGCCAGGTTCAGAGCTAGGTGTCGTTGACGGTAGTATCTGGTAGCAACATTAGGAACTACTGCTTGAAATTGACCGTCTGAAGTTCTTACCTGAATTATAGACTAATACAGCCATCATAATTCACACTGTTTATCAGACAGATTCTACACTCACCCAAAGTACACGGGGTTACATGACCGCGTTGTCGCAGTCCCTAAACTGAGGAACCAACCAAAATCTCTGCGGGAGATAAAATTTTGCGTGAAGACGTAATAGACAGTTACATAGTTACACATCAGTGTCGAAACCTTGCATAAGGACAGTGTATAAATGTACCCCAAATGACAAGAAGGTTACCGTCCCCATAAGACAATAAAATGTTTAAAATAAGCAAAAAATGACGAAAAACAAAGTTAATTAAGCTCCAATTATAAAATACTTTCTCGCAATAAATGAGGTCTGATCCTTCTACGAAAACCTGCATATTCTGCCTAATTTCGCCTATCCCCAAGTTTGCCCGATGAAATCTACCTCTGCCTTCCAGCGTGCCGAGAGGACTTTTTTTTATTTTGAACATTACCTTCCTGTAATATTTAAAGATGCTACAGTGAAAATGCACTGTAACTATATTCAAGTGTGAATTATCACTAATCGGATAATGGCTGATGTACGAATTGTATTTCTCAATGCTGAGAATTCAACTTGAAAATTTAAATTTATTATGTTGATTAAATAATTAAAAATCAAATTATTTTGCTGTTACAAATTCCATTACGGTATCGAATTTTCTGATAATTATTTGCAAAAATCTTTAGTAAGCTTAACTAAAAATAGTTAGTCTTGTGATTTAATTATTGGAGGACTGAAGTTTACCAAGACTCCTATGATGTGAACAATTTTGTCTATATGAGGAAGTAAATCCATAGTGAGTTTGTTGCTTAATATTTTATAAATTTTCATTCTCTGAATAGCTCTTTCAACATGAATTCTTACTGACGCAATATCGTATGTTGTTTCAATTTCTTCAGCTGAAAACTGAGGATTAAATGCAAAAGGTGGCATTACCATTACAGCATTTCTGTTCTCAATACAAGTTCTTATGTGTGGGAATCCTTTGTCACACATAACTATATCCCCTGGCTGAATAAAGTTTAATATACCGGAATTAACTGTGATGTAGCTGTCAGTCGCTCTTCCACCATAGCATTTGGATATAAAAAAAATGTAACCTGATGGAGTAATGGCAACAAGAAATTTGACTGTAAATGAATTCTTATAATGAGAAAACATTAAAATTCTTTGACGAACACTGTTAGGTCTTTCACAGGGCACTTCACTGCAATCTATAATGCACGTGCAATTTTCGTAGTGTTTTTTAAAAGCATTAGGCATTGTGCTTTTGATAGAGGATCGTTGTGGCCAGAAAATACACTCCTTTGTTTTCTCAAAAATATGATGGAGAGCGAATTTAAAAGTAGCAGATGCTGTAGTCCTATGGCAGTTAAAAATTACGCCTAGAGCGGCGAAACTAATACCGAGTTTACATTTCATTAGCAGTAGAAGCAGCATGTTTTCTTTAGTAAATGTACAGTTATGATGAACAGAGGGTAACAAGGATAACAAGATATGAAACACTGCAAATTTAACACCTGCTATTTCGAGAAGATGCTGTTCCTTGACTTTCACTGACCTGTATCCATTAAATGTACGTTTGGTGTCCATGAAGTCCACGTGAACACCACAATCTCTCTTAAAACATGTGTCGGTCGTCGTCTGTTGATTCACTCAAGGCAATGGCAAATTTGTTTGAACTTCCGCTTCACAATTATTTTTCAGAGCAGAAAATAACACGTTCACACTGGTGTTGTTACCATCGGTGGTCATTACTTCAGTCTGCGTGCTTACATCACTGTATGATTTCGAAAAATCTTCCATGGTACTATTTTCAAAGTTTTTATTTTCATGTCTCCGTTGTTTTCGCCTCTTGTATCTAGTCGTCACTCGGTGCACATCTTCTTGCTGACGTTCGATAGAAACAAGCGGTTTTATAAACAATCTCGGTACATAACCAGGACTGTCAGGATCTCTCGTAGGCATTCCATTCACAAAATGCCGACTACAAACACGCGAGTTGTTTGTGGGTTCCCATGGTTTACCATCACTAGTTCCTCGTTTCAGTGCCGCAATCCAGGCATTTCTCCTAGTTTCATGCTGCTTTTTATTCGGAAACACAAAAAACTTGGTTCCAGGAGGACAGTTAATATACGTGAAGTTGCAACCAACCACAGAACAATTTTTTCTACTGTTTCGAGAACCTTTTAGCATGTCGAAGTTGAATCAAGCATATACAAGACCATTCAACACAGGTACAGACACTCGACTGCGATTCCCCCTGACAGTTTAAGTGACTTGCCGCCAGAGCATAGCACCCATCATGCGTACGAGGTCTATATGTGACCTGCTCATATTGGGTTGAAAGAAGAGTATTTATTTCCTCTTTGCGTTTTCGTCTATTAATGTAAGTTAGCATGTTGGAACGATGGCCTGCTGATTGTTCATGTTGTTTAATCAACTCAGTTCCATGTTTCCAATCATTGAACCCGGATGAAAATTCAGTTTTCTTGTCCACCGGCTGAAACAAGCAGCAAGTAACACAAAATACTTTTCCAGACGATTGTGAGTAGATCAGCCAATCTCTAACATGAAAAATCCGTTTGAAAGTTTGAGGGTTGACAAGATCACGCAGCGCATTCGCCAGCTGTAAATACATGAGTATTGCTAACAGCACAGTATAGATACCAATACAGTATGGACACTTCGGCAAAACCGGAAGAACGGATTTTGAAAAAAACAATTGACATCTAAGGTAATGGGACCAGTAGATGGCACTCTAAGGGAAATTTCAGACACAAATATTAATATTTAATCATAAACTTGGTAAACTATTAAACCAATTATAAATGTATTTACTTGAATTGTTTTTAAAATACAAATCTAATGGATGATATACGTATGTTCTTTCCAAATTATAAAATGTAACAGTAAAATCATGTATGACAAGTCACCAGTAGATGACATCTGTCTTCATCCCGTGCACCGGTAGTTGACACATGACACCACCAGTAGTTGACAGTTTGTCCATACGTATTATTCACCTATGAACTTTGCATTATTGATATACAGAACATTAAATCATTAAATAAAGCAAACAAACCAATACTGCATGCAAGGTTATGTGAATATCTTTAAAAATTCCTGTATTTATTAATTTCTGGCACTCGATAGTGACCTCTATTTGTGTACAATTTGGGGCTTGAATTTATTTCCTTTATGTCGTCCTTTTCATACCAACAAACATCGTCAGTTTTTGGCCACTTCCATGCCTGCCACAGCCATTACTTTAACATACCGTATGCCCGATTTGATTCTTACTTCAAAATAATGCCAGGAAATTATTCCCCCTCGTAATCACATATCACATGAGCCCCTTGCGTAAATTGACTGTGTCACTTGTCGAAACATCTTCCTCTGATTCACTGCTACTTTCTGGCATTTTAGATAACTTAATCCTCTTATTTGCTTTTTCAGCACATTTTTTCTTCATTCTTTCTTCTCTCAACTTTGCTTTTTCTTCTTTCAATCTGTCAGCTTCATCCTTTGCTTCTTTCTTTCCTAGAACAATTGCCAATCTCTAGATACCACACCACTTGGAACCTTTTCCTTCTTTCTTTTTTGACGTTGTTGAAGACAGTTCTTTGGGGTAAAATAACGCTCGTTTGAAAGGGGAAGGGATATTGGTTGTGGAACTTCCTGAACCAGCTGTATTTGCATCACTCCTTTTGTCCTCAAATGAAGGTGGTGTTCTTGGAGCAATTGGTGGATTTTCAGTTTGGCTTGTTGATGTTGAAGGAATGGGTTGAACATTGGATGATCTTTGATTTGGTGATTGTGTTGAAAGAGACCCTCATGAGAAAGACAAATTATATTTATGCATATGTGGTGTGTCTTCATTTGCAACTGCTAGAACAGTAACTTGATTCATGTCAGCAGGTGATAAGGCAGTAAGAACTGGTACTTGCTCATCAATTATTAATGGGCTGTTCATCGAGGGAGGTGAGCGGATTTCAACAATTTCCTACAAATTCCTCCACAGTAAAAATAAGCTTCTGTCGTCTTCTTCAATTTCTTTATCCAGTTGGCACAGTTCTTTTTTCTGTTTAAAATAGCCAATTTTACTTTCACCAATTTCTTTTTCCATTACCTTTACGGCTACTTGGTATTCATGCCTCATACTGTCGTGCTGCCGAAAAACTGGGACTTCTTCCTCCCTTTCTGTGGAAAGGATCCTTGAAAAATCAACTGCATTTCGATCCCATGGTGGCAAACCACACTTTTTAAATCCACTTTAGTGGCTGCTGTGGCATATGGTGTGCCATTTCTAACAGCTTCGATGACATTCTGCATAGCCTCAGTTGAGTATTTAAACAGAGATCCTTTCCCCTTTGCAGGCATGATAAGATAGATTCAGTGTCCTGAAAATAAAGAACGACGTTTTGCTCAGAGTTTAACTTACTAGCAAATAAAACATACCAAGGTTTCATAATTTATAGCTTAACTGCGCTATACAATTAAAATTGAAATTAATTTTAGGGATCTATGAAGCTAAATTTAATATCCCAAACTGTTCATTATGGCTTAAGTCAAATAGATCAAGAACGGCCATTATCTTTATTCACGGAATCATTAAAGCAGCATTCCATGTTTTTTTTTATTCTATTACAACTTAATTTACCATTTACAAGTCAAAATCAACAAGTGTATTGAGTAGAATAAACCATAACAATTAAGTATGCACATTTAGGTTGCCATGCCAACTATAGATCCACAAGGTTTTCTGGAAGGGTTGGGAAGATGGCATACCCTGCCAACTACTAGTCCACTGGCTATTTTATGAACCAGTAGATGGCATTAACAATATATTATTTCAATCCTAGTTATACCTTCTGAATATGCTAATATTAAACTCTCCCAAAGTGTCTATTTGGTTAAAAATATTCTCATAACCACGATAAAGCATAACTCTGACAAGTAACGTACCTGTATTCTAACCTCTTATTTAACAGCACCCTTAAGCTGACGCCATTTTACATCCAATGCTCACACAGCTGCCTATAGAACTTCTTTGGAAACTCATAGAAGGTACTACAACATTTCATTTCATTTTGTGTGCTGCACTCTAGAATCATACTTGGGGACTATTAATCCAAATACATTCAAACTTCTCTTACAAGCTTAACAAATTGCATTAACTATGTAAGTGCCATCTACTGGTCCACTGTCATCTACTGGTCCCATTACCTTATACTGTGCTAACAGCGTCAACCGTGCATCACGGCCTACATTGTTGTCAACACTAGTATTCTTTACAGATAATACTGATTATATTATTATACTATATTATAATAATTATAATCATGATTAAACATAAATACTACGAATGTAAGTGATATTTAATATTGCTTTTATTTTATATTCGCGTAAATTATAGTCCTTTTATCCTACCTTTCAAAGATTTCCATATCATATTTATTTTCAATGTTGGGATTGTTGGGTCAACCTTTTTCTGCGTTCAGCGTCACCTAAATTTCGGCGCCCCCTAAAATTTGGCGCCCTGGGCAAATGCCCAGTATGCCCGTTTATAGCCCGGGGCCTGCTGTCAAGCGGCGTGTCGTGTGATCTCAATGCCGTAATATGTTTTACCTTCTATAGTTAATATCTCCTCAACGCGTTGTGCGATTTACTAGATTCCTCTTGCCAAATAGTCATAAAATTATTGGCTATTTTATATTGTGGTTCTCTTCTCTGCTATACAACTGGGTAAGAATTATTAATCTTTCTAGCATGTTCAACTTCTTGCTATTTGCTGCGACTCCGCGCTAGGAGCGGGCTGGCTTGTTTCCAGGCAGCGCTTGTTTGAAAGTCTGCGCGTGGCGTTACTTTTAAACTCTCAAATGGCATGACTGCACCAGGGCCACGGGTGCAGTATGCAAATTAGAACACAATCATCATCATCATCATTACCATCATCATCATCATCAGGTCTTCGCTTCAGCAAGCCGGATGCGGTAGTGCAAAAGCCTCTTCCAATTTGTTTTATCCATCCATAGCTGATCTTCGGATATAGTATGACAGTTTATTGAAACTTGGTTCACCCATAATAAGTCTCGAGGTGGTCCTCGGGGTATTTTGCCAGGAACTACACTTTCATAATAAGCTCTAGGAGTTCCTTCTGGAATCATTCTTTTCATATGGCCATTCCACCGTAGTCTGTAGAGCTCCATTAATTCCAAAAGGCTTCTTTCCAATCCAAGTTCTTCTCGGATATTAACATTCCTTATTTTATCCTTCGTTGTCTTTGGTAAGCAGGAACGGAGGAACTTCATTTCAGCAGCCTGTAGACGTCTGTTTGCTGGCCCTGTCAGTGTTGCTGCTTTAAGTCTAGATGGTAGAATTGGTACAACGTAGGTTTTGTATACGGTAATCTTAGAAGCTAGTGGGAATATTGTATCCCCAAGTAGTGATAAAATTTTGAAGCTTCTTGTAGTCTGTTGTTGATTTCTCGCTGTGTTGTCAGAAGAAACGAAACTGCCGAGATATTTTAAAATTGTCAGCAATATCCACTTCTTCATTTTTAATTTTAAGATTGACTCTTCCAGTATTCCTACTAATTGGCAAGCCAACTGACTTGGATTTGCCAATCATTAGCCCCATTATTTCAAGTTCTTCCTGCCACAGATCTAATTTGTCCTGCACTTCCGTTTCTGTCTCTCCCCATACTATAATATCATCAGCAAATACTAAAGCATTTGTTGTTTGAGCCCTTCTTTTGACAGCCTTTATAACTTCATCCATTACAACAATGAAGAGAAGCGGTGAAAGGCAACTTTCTTGTTGGACTCAACTCTTCGTGGCAAAACAGCGCGATCTTTCTCCCTGGAATTGCACACAGCTCATCGTTTCTTGGTATCGTACAGTTCCTTCACACGGGGCATAATCTCTTCGGGTACTCCCTTTCGCCATAGACATTCCCAGATATGTCTGCGTGGTATATGGTCATACCACGACTTTTCAATTTCCGGGAACACAGTTATAACTGTCTTATTTTTCTCCCAGTACTTTTCAAGGAGGGTCCTGGTAGCAAAACAGAGATCTATGGTCGATATATCAGGCCTAAATCCATGTTGTTCATCTTCGAGGTAGGTTCCTCTAGTTTCCTTAATCTTATATTAAGAATAGACTCATACATATTTTTTACAACACAATATAATAATAAAATTAGAAAAATAATAATGTTATTGGATTTACGTCCCTTTTATCTACTGCGGATTTTTGAGACGCCGTGATGCCGGAATTTTGCCCCGAAGAAGATCTTTAACGTGCCAGTAAATCTACTGACACGGCTCCCTCGCATTAAGTATCCTCAAATGCCAACTGACTGCGCTAGAATTCGATCCTGCAACCTTGGGAACAACATGCGAGAACGTTACCTCTGAATGTAAAATTACAGCATGCACTTGAATTCTATTATGTAATATGGTTACTTATCTTAACGGAGAAGTTGGCCGTAACTGATGCTTCCCTCTCGACTGTCCACTCTCCAGATAATAATAATAATAATAATAATAATAATAATAATAATAATAATAATAATAATAATAATAATAATAATAATAATAATAATAATAAGGCAGCAGGTGAAGATGGATTTAAGACAGAGTTGTAGAAAGTTCTATAGTGCGTCTCTACCTTAAAAGACAGTATGGAATTAAATGTATTATTTGCCTTGCACTCGCACTCATATGTCCTGCAATTAGCTTCGTCCTCCTCTAACCGGCGATGTTGCCATTTCTCAATTATTTAAAGTGGCAAATCTAAGAAAATGTTTGCGTGGTGTTATAGACAATTTTCCGCTCTTTATGATGATGTAAAAATAAAAGCCATAAATAATTAACACATGGCCCAATTTTCACATTTACGATATTTTAGCGCGAATCTATATTTTTGCAGATATGAAACTTATCACGCCATAGATAATGAACTAATGATCGCAACAGATCAAGAATTTATTATTAGATTTCCTGATGTTGGTAGAAGATACCCTATTTCTCAGAGCGGTAATTATTTTCATAATAAGAAAGTTATGATTTTTTTTTCTTAAATGTTACTTGAAAAATTGAGATGGTGTCACAGAAAAGTTACGTAGCGATAAACTTTTTTGCTGTTAACTTTACGTTGGTGACTAAGTGAGCAGAAATGTTCATTAATGTCTGAAATAGTTTTTAAAACAAACCAGAGCTCAATATCAGATAGCACTCATAAGTTATCGCACTTCGCGTAGTCCTCCCGCCCAGCGCAGCGCTGACGCAGCGAACGTTTGTTTTTACTCAGGTGACGCGTATATCCCCGACTGCTTTTGATGGAGGGTAGATGATGGTGTGAAGTGGAGCTTGTATTCTTTATAAATTGTCCGCCTCGTTGCGTAGTGGCTAGCATTCTTGGCTGACACTGTGCTGTACCCGTGGAGGCCTGGGTTTGAAACCCGGCTCTGCCAAGAAATTTAATTCTCTGCTGAACTTAACCCCATCAAAATGGTATGGGCGCAAGAAAAGAACTATATAAAATTGAGCAACGTCTCATTCAAGAAACAAGAAATGAATAATTTAATTTCGGCTGCATACCACCACTTGACCACACAAAATTGGGTAAATTACGTGGACCACAATATATATTATTTTTATTATTATTATTATGGCATATTATAATTTATTATATAACCTATGATATTCGAGAAAATGTTATAATATTATCATATTCATGAATAATTGAAAATTATAAATTATTATAACGTGTGCATTAAAATCTCGCTCTGAGCTTCAGTGTATCATATCTAAATATTGTACCGTCGTTCGCTTCAAGGTATGAGGTACAGTTATATACAACAAACAAATATTTTCGAAATTTCCCGAGTTTTTGGTAAAAGCACGCCTGTATACGAGTTATGTTACATCATGTGCCCGGCCTTGTAGAACTTTGTATATGCAGCAGATCTGGCATCAGCGCGCTACATTTAAGGCGTACTGTCTTTTAGGTAGAGACTCTCTATAGATGATAATATCATCCTTAAACTTAAAAATATATTAGATACAATCTGGGAAAAGGAGAAATTCCAGAAGACTGGAAGTCAGTCATCATACATGCTCTATATAAGAAAGGTCCAAGCACTGATCCAAAAAACGACGGAGGCATTTGACTTGTGTCGGTGGCATATAAAATTCTTATGACAGCACTACTCAAGCGTGCAGAACTACAATTGAATCAACAAATAGGAGAATAACAAGATAGTTTTCGGAAAATTAGATGATGCATTGAGCAGATCTGGAATCTTAAAACTATTCTACAAATGAGGCAACTCCGAAAAAAAAAAAAAAAAAGCCACAGCAGTTACTTTCATTGATTTCAAGAAAGCTTGTGATTCTATTAATAGAGAATCCCTCATCAAGATTTTAAAAGAATTCGGCCGAGATTCAAAATCAACAAACCTTATACAGTACAAGATGCATTGACACATACCACATCAAAAGTTAGATTCTGTGGAGAAATCGCCAGAACTTTTGCCATAAAAACGGGTGTCAGGCAGGAGATGGATTGTCACCTTTGATTTTTTTACTCTGCTCTAGAGAAGGTGATTAGGGAATGGAGAAAAACCGATTCGAAAGTAATTAAATTGGGGAAACAAAAAGATCACATCTACATAGATTGCTTGGCTTTCACGGATGACATTGTTCTGATTACGGACTTACCTGGAAATGCTAAAGACAAATAGAAAACCTCATGGAGCAAGCGGGAAAAATAGGGTTTTAAATTTCCTTCCCAAACACAGAATTTCTAACAGACGTTAAAGATTATTATTATTATTAGTTATTGTTGTTTTAAGGGGCGGAACTACGAGGTCATCTGCCCCAACGTTAAAGATTTTCCTGATATACGGTAATAAACATAAATCAGAACAAAATCTGCAAAGTCTACTCGTTTAAATATTTAGGTGAATGGATAACTATGAACAATGAAGAAAAATGAACGTAGCATTTCAGATCACCAGTAAATTAAATAAATAATAAAATAAATATATAATAAATAAATAAATAATAAAATAAATAAATATATAATAAATAAATAAATAAACAAAGAAAGAAGGAAGGAAAGAAACGAATGAATAAATACATCAAAAAATAAATAAATATACAAATAAATATATAAAGAAATGAATTTAATTAATTAATTAAACGTATGTATGTTTATAGCTTACCTACTTTGAAATGGGTTCTCCTTCTCGTTACTAGATGTCATATCCTACAGTACTAATAAGATAATAATATTATGCTTTTTTTTTTAAAGTGTTCGCTCATCCTGCCACACAATAATACGCCTTTCAGTTCAAATTAATATTAATTATACAGTAGGTTATAAACATTGCCGTCTACAATATTAATAGAATTAT
The DNA here is from genome assembly GCA_946902985.2 of Meconema thalassinum. Lineage (NCBI taxonomy): Eukaryota > Metazoa > Arthropoda > Insecta > Orthoptera > Tettigoniidae > Meconema > Meconema thalassinum. Next base: position 173,362,828 of record OX336396.1, read on the forward strand.
AGACGGCGATGGTTTAATGATCCCAGTCTCCAACGAGAACTTACAAAAGTCGTTGTTGCGTATTTACGCAGATTCTTCATATAGTTTTTTTTAGTAGGGCCTATGCATATATTCTTCAACTTAACACGGATTTGTGTTTCGGCAGATGACCTCAATGTTCTACTACTTTAAGACAACAATCATCTATTTGATGTTCAGATTTAGTTTATGTCAGAGATTGAAATTATTGTACGTTTATTATTTTGATTGTTTTCCAATTAAAGAGACACAACAATTATAATGCCTCCCAAATGTCTAGATTAATTCATTTTTGTGCTGCAAAAACTGATCCGTTTATTATTATAATTCTATGATCTTTACGTCTTTTGTTTCTGAGTTCTAGCAGTGCTGCAACCATTTGCAACAGTTAGAAAGTGACGTCCGAAACCGAGTTTGGAAGGAAAACTACATGCACATGTTTTATATGTATAGAGTAGTGTGAACTTGTATTCATTTTGTGAGGTGTGTGTGCGTACAATATTATTTTGTGCCCCAAATGTGTAGAAGAGACTATTTTGTACCTTACATTAAATAGACAAACCGGAATTATCCGGATTTAACTAGTTATTTCATAAACCTGTTGGACAGTGGTGAAGTCAGTGGCCCCCTTGGAGAGCAGGAGGGCCATCCACCATCAGGTTGCGCCATTTTGCCACGGATTTGGCACATCGTCGAAGACTGGGGGAGAAAAATTAGCTATAGGGTAAAACACGAGTGTTTTGAAAAGTAATTTAATATGTCTTCCTCGTACAATAATTCGGAAGAAAGTTCTTCCGATCGGAATGTGGAGATATGGAAAATCAAAAAGCTAATCAAGAGCTTAGAAATGGCCAGAGGGTAAGTTAACATGCTGCATGCATTACGTGGCGTAAAAAATTGTAAATGCTGGAGTACGTACTTTTCTGTGTAAGGATATTATGCATCTGAGCTAGATTTGAAATTACTGCTTTGCAGTCATAATGCGGTTATTGGCGCACTATGTTCGCATTTGAGCCTTGATATGATCATACCTTATTTCCTCTAGTTTTTGGTACTTTCTGAAAATTTCTTGTTCCTGTGTTTATGTAGTCCACTGCTATATTTTGTTTTCTTGTTATAGGAATGGCACAAGTATGATTTCTCTCATAATTCCACCAAAGGATCAAATATCCAGAGTAAGCAAGATGTTAGCAGATGAATTTGGAACAGCTTCTAATATTAAGTCTCGAGTTAATAGGCTATCAGTACTAGGTGCCATCACGTCGGTACAACATAGATTAAAATTATATACTAAAGGTAAGTTTCTATTTGTCATACCTGGCATTAGCCTAGGCCTAGTTGTTATTAGAAAGGGAACAGCAGGAGCATGCATGTGCCTGCTCTACTTTTGCTTGTATGTTTTATATGCCTATTTCAATGTAATTGACTTGACTTAATTCCTTAAACTTTTGTTGAGGAGCATAGGACCGAAACAAGGGTTTGCCATCTGGTTCTGTTGTGAATGTAATTAAGACTTTTAAATAATATGTTATTAAGCAAAAGGTTGGGGATTGTGTGATCTCTATTTTCTTGCTTGTTAACCTGTGGCCGCAGAAGGTGGAATCTGTCAACTCGGCCATTGATGTTATGCTCTTGACTATAAGGTTTACTCTCGTGCTCCCTAATGAACATGGTCTTCAGACAGTTTTCAAGTTTGTCAGGATAAATATGATAGAACTCGTGTAGTGAAGCAGCCATTAATATTGTAAAAAATTCACTAAGTTATAGGAGTTGTTTGGTTAGTTAGTTATTGTTGTTTTAAGGGGTGGAACTACGAGGTCATCTGCCCCTATAGGAGCTGGTATTGGTAACACTGGACGAGAGCAAAGCTTAGGGTACAATTTTCTAAACTACTGAATTTAGTAACTATGGAGGAGAGCAAATCCTAATAAAAAAATTAAAATAATATAAAAGAAAGAAAACATTGAACTACTGAAATGACGTAATAATATAAGTTTACTTATATGCTGTCTATAACTCACTCACCATCCCCGTATTAGATAACGACTTAGGCCTATATAGTAAAATTCCAGCTGAGTCCGCCATAATACGCATGAATTATGGACGAATTTAGCCTTGCCAACCCCTCAATGGTTTTTGCCTAGATCTATTTACTAAGGTAGCGCGCCACTGCAGGCCGTGTTAGCTACTATGTACACCTGGATTTTGTCGCGCACAATGGGAGTACTCTCTCTCTCTCTCTCTCTCATCAATACTCTTATCCAGAGAGGGGCAGATGACCTCGTAGTTACACCCCTTAAAACCTCAATAACTAATCTACCTAGACCAATCGTTTTGGGATCCCACATGTATTTATACAATATAATAAACAAGGTATTGACTAGGTGGAACAAGTTTTCAATATTAATTCCTATCTTATCCCACATGTTGGATACAGTAATGTGATGTCAATGTGTGCGCCTCAGTAACAGTTGAAGAGACCTCGTGCACGTGACAAACATGGATGCCGTCGTTGAATGAGCAAGAAATAAAAACACACGTAATTTAGCACATATTTCGGGTGCAGTAGTGATAATTGACAGGCCCTAATTTCAATTGGTAGACTCCCAGAATATGAAACGGGGTATGAAAATCATACATATACTATCCAAGTAGAAATGTAAAAGCCAGTCTCTGCTCTCCTTCAGAATTAATCTGAAATCACCCGAAATACCTTTTGTAATGATAAAAAGTAAATCTGGAATGACATAGTAATCGATGTTGACTCCTCGGTGGTCTATAAGCCACCTACCATCTCCATTTTAGATCATTGTATCCTGGCGCAGTCAGCTGGCATTTGAGGGTGAGCAAATGTGAGGGAGCCTTGGCAGTAGATTTACTGGCACGTTAAAGATCCCCTTTGGGGCAAAATTCCGGCACCCCGGCGTCTCTAAGAGCCAGAGTAGTAAAAAGGGACGTAAAACCAATATCATTATTATTACATTTTAGATCATTACTAATTTAGTAAAATTCCAGCTTTGTCCGCCATTATACGTGTAAATTATGACCGAATACACAGTATTGTCAACCACACGCATACGGTACTCGCTGGGTGGCTACAGAACCTGGAAATTAGGGAAATTTGTCTCTCTGGAAATATCAGGGAAATGTGAGGGAATTTCGCAAAGATGTAGGAAAAAACAGGGAAATTAAAAGAAACTCTAAAAATAACTAATATATCTAAAATACAACAAATTTTGCATCGAGCGAGTGAGAGATATTTTGCAGCCGTAACCTGGCGTGGCGAAAACCATAGCGCGATTCCCCTCGCTGATTAAATCTTCTCTAAATGAATCGTTAGGCAAGAGGGGAGGGACCATATAAGCAGTATTATATACTATACCCTGTATTTCAAGAGTAAGAACCTGAAGCATTTGGCGGGAACGATATAAAAATGGCCGCCGTGGGCTCCTATTGGCTGGATTTTGACAACTAATGCCACACGTTGCCAGCACATTGTTCATTCATTCAGTCGCCTGTTAACTGTGTCGGAGTTTGTTTCATTGTCATCGTTTCGTTTACTTTTAGCATCGAGTTTTAATATTTTTTGTTTCCATTTTTACTTAATTTCTTTTATAGGACGTCAATAAGTTGCGAATAGTACCGTAGTGTTCAAATTAACGCTTGTCATTCAATAGCCTACATATCGACAATGTAAAAACACTGCAATAATAACGCCATAGAGCAGCTTGTTTGTGTGCTTGGTTCTAAATACTTATTTACCTTAACATTAGGTATGTGGAAGCTATTATTAACCCTACAGAGTCGCGATACAGTGAGTGTGCTTGGTGTTATGATGTTGTTTCTGCGTTCTGTGTTAACTGCTGTAAACTGTGAACGACCTTCGCCCAAACTCTTGTTTCATCTTGAAGGATATAGCCTAATCATTGTTTGGTGAGTGTTGATATATTCATCATCAGATTACTGTTTGTGTTTGTATTTTGTATTATACTTGTATAGCTGTCGAGTGTTGAGCCTCTTTCTCGCATTTATTGAATAACGGTGATAAAGGTTGCATAGCTTATTTATGTATCGTATTTCTCTATTTGAATGTCCTCAGCATTGACTCAGGATCGACATTTGCATTAAATTGCGCATAATAGTACCGAAATAATGTCCGAAGTGTAGCCCTGTGTATTATTCGAATCGGCTGATCTACATCAACAATAAAAACTTGACAACGCAGCTCAGCTGTTCCAAGCTCCCACCATTTCCTTCACGTTCTTTCTTTTGAAATACAGAGTTATTTTTAATAATTAATACATTAACCGCTAAATTAATATCAGGGAAAATCAGGGAAATTTGTCAGGCGAACTTTGTCGCCACCATGATCGAGTATTCAGTCTACAGACTGGTCTGTTGTCACAAAATGATACCAAACAGTACGGTTGGTTGCTGCTCTTTCATTGTTACATAGTTTCTCATTCCGGTGTCTTATTTGATTTGCTTGAGATATGTATTGATCGTCCTCTAGGTCTTTTACCATTAATGAATCCTTCCACAATAAGTGACATCAGCAGATAGTGGCGTAAGGTGTATCCCCACCAAGAAAGACTTATTTTACGAATCACCTCTCAATAATTTTAATCTAGACCAGTGGTTCTTAGCCAGTGGTCCGCGGGAGAAAAGGGTCCACCAGCACGTATAAAAAAGTGGCCAATAAATGGGGATTTCGAAAACTATGTGCGTCCAACGAGAATCGTCCGATTGTATTCGCGGCAATGACTATCAGGTTTTGAATTGAAATATCCTTAAAATAAGAGTTAGTGAAGGGTTACAAGTGATAAGGTGTATTGGCGGGGGGGGGGTCCACACATGATTCAATTTCAGCCTGAGTGGTCCGCAGACATCTATGGGTTCAGAACCACTGATCTAGACCAATGAGTTTTGCCTAGACCAATATTAACGGTAATTGTTCAGGAGTTGGATAATATGTTATTTTCATGATTTGCATACCTTATTTTATATTCTGGGAGTCATTACCAATTGAAATTACTGTCCATTGTCACTGCTGGAGTGGAAATATTGAGTCTGGCACAAGGTTTGATTGCTTGGTGCTCAATGTAAATCGAGGAGCCACTTCGAGTGTGGGAATTATAGTTGTGAAGGTGGGGGTGTATGGAAAGTGGAGTATTAAGGCTATACATACAAAAACATGCCTAACCTGAGATACGGGGCCATGCCGCTTAGAAACAATAGCCTAATTTTCGTCCGGACAGTGGCCTCTTGAACTTCTACCTAAGCTCACACATTGATGTCACATTACTGTTGTCTATATGTGAAATACAAAATGCACCATACAGGCCATGCTAAGGACACATGTAATAGGCTATTGTCATTATGTGAAAAAGCATTTTGGCAACACAGGTCTGGATAAAGATTATTGATGCGCGAGTACTCCCACGGTAACTGTTAAGGAGTGCTGAACCTTCTACTAAACTACTTAAATTAGTCAAAATATTTTTTGTAAAGATGAATAATATAATAATTGTGGGAATGCTTTGGTAGATGTTTTCTCCTCCACTGTCTATAACCCACCCACCATCCCCTTTTTAGATCACGACTTATATAGTAAATTCCAGTTGATGTGCGAAAGGTACGCTGACCTTTGTGCTTCCTTGTTGGTCTTTTTCCCCATTTTCTTCCATTTAACTTGGGTCAAATGCTGGGGGATGCTCCTCTTGAGGGCTTAGTTCCATTCGCAATCCTACTCCTTACTAGGCTTACGAAAATGAACCATATCAGCATAGATACTGCAGTATCATAGACTGTGAGACAAAAATTGACAGTATGTGAGAAGTGTGATTTGACTTGTTCTAAACAGTCCATCCCTGGTTCGGTGGCAGCCCAGTGACATTGAAACAATTCACAGAATCATCATACATCCACGACATCCGGGTACTTATTATTGTAAGCTTACTGAGAATAGTATCCAACATTAGTCGCCATGTTGGAAAAGGCAAGGCAAAGGCTATGATGCCAAGTTCACTACACTGTACTCTCCTGAAGCCGGTCTACAATTCACATTTCCTTGAAGCCACTGTTTGGATGCAACTGATGGTTGTTACTGGATTAGACCACTCTCTGGGTGAAGCCATTGGTCGCTACTGGGTTAGACCACTGGCGTTGCATGTTAATCCGTATAACCACAGTCGGTTAAGACATTCTTGAATTTCTTGTCTGTCCCTTCACTTGTGTGTCACGGCTCTGTTCTGATTTATTGCCATCTCGCGGCAACATGTTGTCGCAAGGCAGTGTAGATTGAGGAGCGACAGTGGTGACTTGATTTGTGTCATCAGTGCCTGGGCATAATTCGCATTATCTCGGCAAGGGTTCATTTGATCCGTGTACAGGGTGAGGCAATGAAACGGCACGATTTTGAAAACCCACAAATAATTTATTTAGAAAAAAAGGATAATTGTTTTAACATACATCTTAAGTACACTAGTGGAAATTAATGTTTAACCATAAAACCTTATTATTTTTTGAATACAGTGCCAGTAAGATGGCGTCCTTGGTTTTGCGAGCATTGTCGGAGTCTGAGACGAAATCCACCCATGACGTTCTGTAGCATCTGCAACGGAATGTTGTTAATTTCCTGCCGAATTCGTTCCTTCAGGTCTTCTTTTGTTCTTGGTGGATTTTCCTGGAAGACTTTGGACTTAAGATAGCCCCAAAGAAAGAAATCTGGAGCTGTCAAGTCTGGTGAATGGGCAGGCCAAGGGATATCACCATTCTTGCTGATAAGGCGTCCAGGAAATGCGAGTTTCAGTAAATCCTTAGAAACATTAGCAGTATGGCTTGTTGCACCATCTTGCTGGAAGAGTGTTTCTTCATTTGGATGATTCTGGTCGATTTCAGGCAGACCAAATGTTACCAACATGTCAGAATAACGTTGAGAGTTTACCGTCACCGTGTTGCATGTTCATCTTCAAAAAAATAGGGTCCCACGATTGCACGAGATGATATTGCACACCACACTGTTACTTTTTCAGAATGGAGAGGTTTTTCATGAAGTTCTTGTGGGTTATGTTCGGACCAATACCGGAAGTTCTGCTTGTTCACGTAGCTTCTTAGATGAAAGTGGGCTTCATCACTCATCCTCAAGTTGTGCACTCTTTCTTCATTTCTTCCGAGAACATTAAGCATCGTTCGGCAAAAGCTTATGCGATTATTGTAATCATGAGGTTGTAGGGTTTGCACTATCTGTATTTTGTAGGGATGATAGTGTAGGTCGTTCTTTAAAATCCGTCTCACCGATCGATTGCTGAGACCAAGTTCTGCGCTGTGACGTCTCGATGATTTTCGAGGACTTCGTTGCAATGCTTCGCGCACACGATCAATATTCTCTGGGATCCGGACTGTTTTTTCACTACCACCGATTTTCGTTGTCGTGCTAGCAGTGGCTTCAAAGTTATTCACCCAAAGGAGGATAGCTTTCCTTGACGACACGGGAGCGCGTGGCGGTAGATTGAACTCACGACGGAAAGCGCGCGGAGCACAAACTACATTGTCCGCGTGTTTGTAATATAACTTTACAGCAAACGCACGTTGCGCACCCGTCCAACGCTCCATGGCAACTGAAAGTTCCACTTGCCTAAACGATCAAGGCCATATCCCCTACTTCCGTAACCCCCCACCCCGCCCGTCAGCTGGAGTTGAAATCGTGCCGTTTCATTGCCTCACCCTGTATTATCTGGATACAAATTTTATAATTTAATTTACAATGGCTTTTGTCTATACATTTACACAGTATCTCTCTCTTCCTCTCGCTTCATAGTTGTCACCACTGGTCTGATGTAATGGAATTCCAGAATTGAGCACGTGACGACACCATCGTTCAGACCGGTACAGCCGACGTCGAAGTATTGTGTGATGTGGAAGTACACGTTACATAGTTACGAACAGAATGCCGTTAACCTTGCATTAAATTTGGCTAACGAAACTTTAGTTAACAAATTGTTATAATTTTAACGTTCACTGAATCGTTTTAACAAGTAGGTTAACAAATGATGCGTTAAATGTCGCTTGCTGTAAGGATCAAGGAAGCAGCGAACGGCATGGATGGTATTCCAGACTTCTGAACTGGGTCTAGTCAACTTGTATTCATTTGTTTGCTATTATGGGTGTGATTTAGTCTACCAAATTATTTATTAACGCCCCCGCCCTGTTAACGAACAGCTGATTCGTAAACCCTAGGTGAGAGTTGGACACAAATTATTGCAGGTTTTTGTTTATAAACATGATGGCGAGAGGAGGAGGATGAGCTTGCTAGCAATATAATTTTTGTAGAAATCAATTCCAGTTCATGACAGTATGAAGTGTGATTGATTTATTTATTGATCAGGAATTGTATATAATAAACATTTATTGCAGCCAATGGCAATAGAACATAAATACATACATAGTACATAAATACATTAATAATGAAATCGCATAAAAGATCTGCCTATATATCACTATTCGCTACAGAATTGTGTCAGAGTTATGTCTCTGATTACACCAAAGGGCATGTAACGGTCGCACTGTCTTCAGCGCAGTTCACATACGCAGGTGGCTTCGTCCGATATGTGAAAAGTCTTCTTTCTGCAGACGCGGTGGTGGAATCTGTGAACTACAAATCGCGTTATCTCATGGCGCAAATCGTAGTCCGCTCCTTTCCATTCTGTTGAAGTCATTGCTTCAGTAGAGTAAAACTCCAGCCATATCTCATTTCTTTTGCGCTGCAGTTCTTCTGTCATATTATGATAAGCCCTTGTATATGGAAGGAGAATTTTTTGTCTTATTTGTTCTATGAAGAAAGGCTCACCGACAAGCTCATATGTTAGTCTAGATGGGGTGAATTTCGAAACACATGGTAGTCTCTTAAGATAAGTTGAATTTATGTGTTCGATCTCCTTGAAATTTGTTTAGGTCAGGTATGTCCATATTAGTTCAATCCCATATGTCGCTAGGGGCATTATCTTAGTAATGAAAATCTTCATGGCAGAAAGTCTGCATAAGAGCTGAATATCATTGATAGCCAATATAGCTGCTGCTGTTCCAGTTGTCTGTAGAGTAATTCCAAGATATGTAAATTCCTTTGCTGTTTTAAGCTGTACCTGGGTAGGTGTGATGTACAGCTGTTCTGTGCCCATTATTCTCCCTTCCTTCCGAAACACCATATGGACTGTCTTTTGTTCATTTATCTCCAACTTATTCTTCTCTGCCCATAATGCTAGGCGAAACATGCATTCCTGTAGGACTCATCGTCTGCTGTTGCAAGATTAAATAGCGGGGGCCTCGCTGGGTCACCCTGCAAAATTCCGTTAGTCTGTGGTAAAGGGGCCGAGGGTTGGATGTTGTCCTTAATGATGAGCTCATTTAACTGTTATTTATTTATCGTAAGGCTTTTAGTGCCGGGAGTGTCCGAGGACATGTTCGTCTCGCCAGAGGCTGTAGCTGCTTCAAGCGGACACCGATAGGGTGAGCTACAAGTTCCGTTCAATTTCAAGAAGTTCCAATTTTCGCCACCAGATATCAATGATACCTAGTGGTGAACGTTGGAGCTTTGATTGAGCGTTCCAACAAAATCTAACATAGAAATTTAGCTTCACATAAGTTAAGTCTGCGGAAGGATCTTTTACAAGTCGGACGTTTGTTTTAGACAATTGCCCTTGACCTTGAAGCTTGCGGGTGAGCCTGTACACAGTATCTCTCTCTTCCTCTCGCTTCATAGTTGTCACCACTGGTCTGATGTAATGGAATTCCAGAATTGAGCACGTGACGACACCATCGTTTAGACCGGTAGAGTCGACGTCGAAGTATTGTGTGATGTGGAAGTACACGTTACATAGTTACGAACAGAACGCCGTTATATTTGCCAATGACTGTACTTCAGCAGAAGCGTGAGATAGATATGTCAATCATCTGACCGCATGGGACAGGTGACAACAACACAGGTACTGTAGCAACTGGCCTCCAGGCTTCCATTATAATTTTTCACTCGTCTAAAACAAACGTCCTGTCTGTACATGCCATAAATCTATGTCATGGGATCGCCAGCTTCACTTCCCCTCCGAAGGAAGGCATACTGTAGGAATTTTTACACTCTTAAAAAATCCGACGACTTCGGCCGGGTTTGAACCCGCTATCTTGGGCACAGCAGTTCAGCATGCTACCAACTATAAATGATTGTCAGATAGTTGTCTTCGCTGATCATATGTTTAATTTTGTCGATGATTATCTGGCAGTCTAAAAGGCCGAAAGCCTTCCTATAGTCAATGAATATGACGTGGAATTTTCCTCGGTGATGCCTAAGGGCGTCTGTGATATCCTCCATCAGATTACTTATAGCATGCAGTGTCGATCTGGCTCTCCTGAAACCATACTGTTGTTCCGGTATGTGTCCGATAGTTTCCTTTTCCGATCTTGAAGAAATAATTTTGGAGAATACTTTGAACAAAGCATTCTCCAACGCGATTCCTCGGTACGAGTCTGAATTGTCAGGGCTACCTTTGCCTTTATACAGGATTTTGAGCGTCGCGGTCCTCCAGGTGCTAGGAACGTTGCCTATTTCCAGGCACTTGTTAAATAGTGCTGTCCATAATGTCTTAAAATACGGCAAGGCCTCCTTCAGGTGCTCATTAAAGATTTCATCTGGCCCGGCAGCTTTGTGGCTTTACAGTTCAATGACCGTGGTTGAAACCTCCTCTTCTGTAATACGCGGAAAGTCGATTGGGTGAGTTACATGAGTTGTCCTTTGTGTAGCTCTCCTGTTAAATAACTTTTGAAAGTGTGATTCCCATGTTTCCAATGTGATTGTTCGGGAGAACTTTGGTGTCCTGGGTTTTAGGGCTGCAAAGTGGTTAACTTTGGCCTTCTCTATTAATCGCTTTCCTTCTTCTTCTACTCATTTTGCTCTCTTCTCCTTGAGTAGGTTTTTGTAGTTGTGCCTTTGAGTGCTGTATGCCAGCAAATCATTATCGGTCTTCGTTGTTCTAGCTGTGTGAAAGAGATCTTAACCCTTTTTCCTTTTGTCATAACATGTCTCGTCGAACCATGGCTGCAACTTGCGCTTCTTCCCTATTTCCCTTGTTTGAGCTTCCTTTATGTAGTTAAAAGCCAACTTTGATACTATGGAATCTATATCTTCCTGATTTATCTAGTCTAGTATGTGTTTTGTCGACGATGTTATTTCTGATAGGATGCTGGTATTTAAAGTACGTTTTGTCGTTTCTCTTTCCTGCTCTCTGCGGCTAGATAGTGACTCATCTATCGCGAGTTGTACGTACACGGGTAAGTGTTTTCTTAGTGGGGCCACTCCGGAGTTTGAGTGTCTTGAACTCAATGGCTCTAACGTAGGTGTTGACAAATATCAGGTCTATTGCACTCATACCGTTATGACAGACGTAGGTTGGTGTGTGAGAATTGTTCACAAATGCGTTTATATTTAAATTGCAACGTGACTCTGTTTATCAATACTATTTGAAAATAAAAACTACAAGTCAACACTAGTGTTGATCAACTGAAAGCTTCTACTACTTTGGATGCAGATCAAATGGCTGTCGTTTCCACTAGCTTTATTCATCAGTTCATGATACATTCAGTACAATAACCTATTGTGCACTATAAAACTGCATGTTGATGTTGTCTGAATATATTTACCAATTTCATGACATGTAATTTGTATGTTAGGCCTAAGGACCATCATTTAAGTGGCTGGTTGTAATGTGAAATCCTTACTGTATTTATGCACAAATATTATGGTTTAACTAATGAAGCAAGGTACCTACATGCATTTCCTAGATTAATCTGGTATTCAGTCCATAGACTGGTCTGTTGTCACAATATGATACCAAGCAGTAGCCTACCAGCACGGTTGCTGCTCTTTTTATTGATATGTAGTTTCTCAGTTCGGTAACTTCTTGGATTTGCTTGAGATAGATTATAGATATCATACTGTATTTATAGTAATACAGTATCTTTTTAACCTGCAGACTGAGTTTTTTTTAAACATGCACAGGTGCGGATGACCTCGTAGTTCCTCCCCTTAAAACGAAACAGAAGGTCAGTGCTCGCAATGGCATACTCAAAAAGCTGACCGGCAGCACCTTAGGAGACAGCCCACACACATCCTCACATCCTTGAGGACTTCCGGACTTGCACTGTGTGTGTCAGCCGCCGAGTATGCCGCTCCTGTGAGGAACGCTTCAGCACATGCTAATCAGGTTGATACTGCTGTCAACGACACTGTAAGGATAATCTCGGGATGCCTGAAACCAACACCAGTGCAAAAACTATACCCTATTGTTGGAATAGCCCCACCCAACATCCGGAGGGCCACTACTGCGGACGCCGAGAGAACAAAGCAGGAGAATGGCCATCGACATCCACTAAAGGGTCTTTCATATAAAATAAGAGTGCCAAGCGGCGGCTTTGTTAACCGCAGCTGCGGTCACCTTGGCCAAGCTTGTGGCGCGCACGGCCCCCTGCTGTCGTATTGAAAGCGCGCGCATAGTACATACGAGGGCTGTTTTTTTTTTTTTTTTTTAAGTTCCAATGGACTTTATAAAAATAACAGATTGACATTACCAAACTTGACCTTGCAATAAGCGTGCAGGGGCTCAGTCGCCAGTCTAAACCTCAAGTGCTAACATGGTGAGACAGTTATCATTGCAACATCGTATTTTTTAATGTAAAACGTATTTTAAGTACGAGTCGGCTCGGCGGGTACGTGATGCATTTGTTCTGCGATTTCCTGATGAAGTGCCACCTTCACTAGCACAGATTCACGTAATTGCAAATAAGTTTGACACTACTGGCTCGGTGCTCAATAAAAAACATGCCCACACACGAACAGTTTTAACAGAGGATGAGCTAGATGACATTGGCGAGAATCTTGAACGGTCTCCGAATAAATCACTCACTGTGTGTATACACCATCCAGTGTCAGAATTCAAGCCCCTTGGTCACAATAAGAGAGGGTGTGAATTAAATATTTTATTTTAGTTATAGTGTAGGTGATGTACAATATAATTATGGCTGTTTATTCTTAGGTGGGGAAGCAGCAGTATTACGAGATGAAATTTCTTTGGTGAAGACTAACATAAACCTTTGCTACATCAGTGTGCTACTATTGACTAAGGAAAGGACAAGGTGTTTCAAAAATAGGTTGAGAACCATTGGCACATAGCTTATGTAATTGGAGGTTATAGTTAGACTTGACTCCTCAACTTATATGATTTGAGAAGTACAGCTGTAAGTATGGACAGCTCATAAACATACATTTGATGATGTGAGAAAATGGAGATTTTGCTACACTTCAAGTTTTATGCACCTTAAAAGTAGATATAACTATAATAGCCTACTGTGCTCATAAATAATAATTTATTTTTCACTCTTGGTCTATACATTTAACACATATATTTTAAGTACTAAAAAAATTGTGAGGTTAAAGGAAAAATGGAAGGGGGCTTGTAGTTTTATGTGACCATAGCCTAAATCTCGCCGAGCCATGCAGCCTTCATTTTTATGTGGAATCCGAACCACTAGATGTTATATTTCACTTCAAACATAACACATGCATTTACTAGGAATCGAAACACTTTTGCCTTTGTGAGAGGCAAGTACTGATATCGCGTCAGGAGATGGCAGTCCAACACGCTGCGACGGGGTGCGGTCTTGCAGTAAGCATGCGCGGCCCTCATATTCCAAACTTAAATATATCGGCTTCGCGTATGCCAATCGCTCTTATTGCAGCACACGACACGCAGCCAGTGAAAGAAGGAATGTGCTGAGTCAGTGAAACAAGTAATGTTAACTTAATGTTTTTGGAATGCGCGATACGCAGTGAGCGGGAAGACATGTGCAGTTCAAACCCAACTGCCAACTCCTGGCGCGATATCAGTAGCTTGACCACTGCACCATCACCCTCATTGAGAGGTTAGGAAAAGGAACAGTATAGTTTCTTTGAAATATCACTTTTTTAATACTTTTAATTCGTTTTTGTATACTGTACTCCTTAGTTTTATGTCCTGCACTATAGTTCGTTTACTGTAACTTAGCACATTTTTGACAGTTCTCGCGGGGAACAAATAGACCTACTAGACAGATCAATCCGCTGCTATACCACGTGCATTGCAGCTATTACCCACACGGCAGCCAGCAATGGCCGCGTGTATTCTGTCGGGTGAACAGCTGTTAGGAGTATCCCATACATTTTATCATTTTAAATGGATTATGTCGGCTTCACTGTGGTCTGGCATTACGTTACGTTGACGGGACGAAATATACCGAAAATGCATTGAGGTGTGACGTCATAGTACTGCTTGAGCTTCTTCCTTTCCCCGCGCGCTCCGGTGAGCGTGACGTCATCCAGCCAGCTACCTCCTTTGACCTTGGTTTGCACTTGCTTTTGATATCAGGAAACTTGAGCGCTTCCTCCAACAAAAGATGAGATACATCTTGAACATTAAGTGGGAGGACTACATTACCAACACTGCAGTTCTCGAGAAAGCGCATCTCAATAGCATTGAGGCAACCATCATGGTTCATCAACTGAGATGGTTAGGCCATGTTCACCGTATGAGTGATACCAGGCTTCCACGTCAATTCCTTTATGGTGAACTTTGCTCCGGCACTAGACCTAGACCTCAAGGGGCCCCTCTGAAGAGTTTTAAAGACCAGCTAAAACACATCATGAAGACGACTGGTATACCTATCCACTCGTGGGAAACATCTGCTGTGAACCGTTTACTATGGCGGAACACTACATCGAACGATGTCAACTTATTTGAAGAAGGTCGCAGACATGGAGAGGCCAAACGACAAGCGAGGAAGCTTCGTCAATCACAACCCCGCCCTCCCCCAACCATTCAGTGCAATTTATGTGGGCGCATGTTTCATGCCAGGATTGGCCTGTTTAGCCATCAGAAACACATCCACAAGCTAGTTTGAAAAGCTCTATGCAGGAAGATGTATATGTATTCGGAATTGAGTTACAGCCGACGACGACTATTATTCCTCTTGAACCTTATATCACATTTAGCTGCATCTATGATGTGATCACTATCAATTTCTGCCCCAGAGTAACTATGGCTGGCTTTCACTTGGTTCCTATATCTTGATGTAGTCTGTTTGAAACCTTCTTCAATCTCCAGGTGCTATCCAGGTGTAATGTCTTCTCGTGGGAACTTCGAAACGGTTATTAGTTATTACCATCTCATGTTGCTCACAGAATTCCAGTAATCTTTCTCCTTTCACATTGACTTCACCCATGCTAAACTTACCAGCATATTTAACATCATCATGAGAGCCAATGGAAGCATTAAAATCACCTATTAAAAGAATGTTTGAATTCTCCTTTACAATGTCAAACCATTCTTCTATTTGATCATACAATTCTCCAATTTCTTAATCATCAAATTTGAAGTGGGGAAATATTATGTTTGTATTATCACCAAATCAACTGGAATTGCTTTAACTTGCATCATTAGAATTCTGTCACTAATGTGA
Source organism: Meconema thalassinum (assembly GCA_946902985.2). Classification (NCBI taxonomy): domain Eukaryota; kingdom Metazoa; phylum Arthropoda; class Insecta; order Orthoptera; family Tettigoniidae; genus Meconema; species Meconema thalassinum. The sequence continues at coordinate 173,378,380 of OX336396.1, forward strand.
TAAGTGTTTACTACATTGTGAGCCCGTTTTTTTCTTAATACAATCGCTACACCACTATTTCTGGCTTTGGTATTGCCTGCATGTATTACCCTGAAGTCGTCAGAAATGAAGTCTCCATTGCCTATCCATCTAGTTTTACACGTCCCTAGGACATCTAAATTCTTCTTAATCATAGAGTTTTTTAGCTCAAGTCCAGGTTGTAGAAGAGTTCTTTCGTTCCACGTACTAATAGTGAATTTGTAGTTTTCATGGCGAGGGTTTCGTTGAATGATGACCAAAGAAGCCTCACTACTGTTTCCTCTATTGTCGGATCTTGGTTTCAGATTCCCATGATCAGTAGAATCACAATCAATAGAGAAACTCATCATGGCTGCTATACTTGGGATATCCTAGGATCTTTAATGGAGTGGTTTCCCGTTGCTTTCTCCATTCTATGCCATTGGCCACCTAGTATAGTTCATCTACTGTAAGTTTGCACTTTTTTGACAGCTAGGGTTGCCAACCTTCATAAGGAAAGACTCAATTTATAACCTGTAGTCCATAACAAATATATACAGTACATGTTTTATTCCCATGTAAGTTTTTTCAGGTTATTTTTTCGCTTGTTCCAGTAATTGTGAATATATTGGCAACATATTCTGTCGGCCAGACTGAAAAGTTGCATTGTCGAACTGAACTACCACGTGCTCGTGGGATGGGCGTGCGGTTGGTAATGGACGCTTTACTGTGTTCATCCGCCTGAGAAAATAACGTGTTAATTATATTAAATAATAATATTTATAATTGATAGTTGATTTATAATTGAAAATATTGCGCAAATTCGTCTGAAAGTATTATTTCCATTTGAACGCGTGTTCATTTTTCAGATAAATATATAGTGGTTATCTTAAATGTTGAGTACTGAGATGTCTCCAGGTCGGACATCTTTGTTTTTAATATCGAGTCTGAAGCAGATATGGAATTTCTTGTTCAAGATATTTATTTTATTTCCTTATTTTTGAAGGCAAAAGAAAAGTCAGCAGAACTATTTATTTCCCCAAGGACATTGGCCTGGTGAATAATTTTCAAATGGCATGATTTGTGCAAAAAGGTAGGCCTAAAATATGAGTTGTTTTTTAGGCCTAAAAGTTAACTTACATGGTGAAATGTTTTGTACGTTTTATTTTAATATCAATCCAACAGGTCAAGTAATGATCGTATTGTCTTAGGGACATCTTACACCATACCTTTGTAAGCATTTTCCTCGAGCTGTGAAATGATGGGCCTAAAATAATTCCACTCTCACATGTAAGTTATCAGCTGCTGTGTCATAGCCAAGGTCTTGGTCATAGCGCGTCCAATGACGTAACATTATTCTGTCAGCGAGCCGTCAGTGGGTGTGCTGTTAGAACGATTATTTCATAATGTCACAAAGAAATACAAGTTTCCTTTAAAAAGGGCAATGAATTGATATTGCGAGATGAATGTAGGTTTAGGCAACTCATAACAGCTGTTGACACCTTGACGGAATACAGCGGCCATTGCTGGCTGCCACGTGGGTGATAGCTCATTGGCTGGAATGCATGTGGTAGAGGCGGATTGATATGTTCTGCAGGAGTATTCGTCCCCGCGAGAACTGTCAAAAAAGTGCAAACTTACAGTAGATTAACTATAGCTCTTCCACCTTTTGGAGCAGTTTGCCCCTCCAAGGGCAAGAGATTGTCTTTCATCTACCTGCTCATCCAAACTCCTAAACCTTTGGCACTTGATAAAATTGGTCGCCTTATGCTGATATCGGTGCCAAGCAAGATACTTATGAGAATTTTACTAAGCCGAATAAAAGATCAAGTGGAAGCTAAGATTAGGAGAGAACAAGCAGGGTTTCGCTCAAACAGATCATGCGTGGACCAGATCTGCACATTGAGAATCATCATAGAACAATGTATTGAGTGGAATAATGCTTTTTATGCCACATTTGTTGATTTTGAGAGAGCCTTCGATTCAGTTGCTAGAGAAAGCATGTGAATGGTGCTGCAGCAATATGGAATACTTGAGAAAATAATAAATATCATTGGAGAATCTTATCGACACTGTACAAGCCAAGTTTGTCATGAAGGAGAAGTAACGGAGCCTTTTGAAATCGAAGCAGGAGTTGTTAGACAGGGTTGTATTATGTCACCTTTGATCTTTTTACTGGTAACAGATATGATAATGAAGAGAACCATAGAAGGAAAAGAAGGGGAATACAGTGGGGTTTTATGGATAGATTAGAGGATTTGGTTTTTGCAGATGATGTGTGCTTGCTGTCTGAAGCTTATAGAGATGCCCAAACGAAGTTGGAAGATATGGTCAGAGAAGCAAAGAAGTTTGGACTAACAGTTAATAGGTCAAAGACCAAGACAATGCGGCTAAATGTGAAGAAAAGAGACCCTATCAGGTTGGAAAACGAAGACTTGGAAGATGTAGGGAGTTTTACTTACCTTGGAAACGAAGTGACCAAGACTGGAGGAGCAACGAATTAGAAACGCAAATGGTACCTTCGTACAACTGTATCCGATTTGGAAAAGTAAAAATATAACTACAAAGTTAAAGATATTTAGAAGTAATGTCAAGGCAGTATTATTGTATGCGTCTGAGTCTTGGAAAGTTAGCAACCAAATTACCAGTCGACTACAGGTGTTTGTTAATAGGTGTCTGAGAAGGATTTTGAATATATATTGGCCTGAGACGATCTCAAATGAAGAGCTGTCGAACTTCAGAGGAACTGTTTAAAATCCAAATAAAAAGAAGGAAATAGAAGTGGATTGGGCACACACTTAGGAAATCTGATAATGCCATTGAGAAGCAAGTCCTGGATTGGAATCCACAGGGTAGCAGGAGAAGAGGAAGGCCCAAGCATTTGTGGAGGTGGATGGTAGAGGCAGAGGGGCGACAAAAGGTAATGACGCGGAACCGACAGCAGTGGCTACGCTGGCTAAAGTGCAGCGTTAGGTCATGGAGCCAAGCTCTCTGCTGACTCGATAGACGCGTGGGTTCGAGCCCCACCGTCGGCCGTCCTTGAAATGGTTTTCCGTGGTTTCCCATTTTCACCACCAGGCAAATGCTGGGACGGTACCTTCTTACAGGCCACGGCCGCTTCCTTCCACATCCTTGCCCAGTTTCATTCATCTTCATCCATTCCATCTCTCATCCCGACGCGCAGGTCGCCCACGGGCGTCGACTAGAAAGACCTACACTCGGCCTCTCAGGAGGTCACATGAAAAAAAAAAAGACGTGGAAAGAGGATGTCAGCCAACAGAGTGAGATGGCGCAGCTTCGTGGATGCCCTATGTTCCAATGGGAACGACAGGAAATAAATTCAATATCCTTTTTCAAGGCACAATTAATGCACAAAGGTACAGGGATAATATACTCAAACCATATTTTGACGAACTGACTGACACTAACTCTCGAAATGGATATATTCAGCAAGACTCTGCCACCGTGCATACAGCTCATGACACATTAAACTTAAATGAGGAAATTTTTGAATACTGTGTAATTAGTACGGACTTATGGCTGTCACGGTCCCCATATTTAACTGTTTGTGACTTTTATTTATATGGGTGCTTAGAGAATAAAGTGTATGCAAGAAACCCTCACACGTTGGGCGAACTGAAAGAACATATCCGGAGACATATAAAGCCTCAATTACGGAAGAGGAACTTATGCGTGTGATTCGGAGTTTCCTAAGATGATGCCGGAAATGTGTGGATGTATGAGGAGAAAATTTCCAACATCTCCTGTCATAAGGTACAAGCTTATTTAATCAATTGTTATTTTCTTAATTTTATTTGTTATCTCATGTCATGCACGGATAAAGTGAGTGAAGTGCTATGTTATACTTGGGAATATTTAATGCCATTTTTGGTCCGTATTGACAAATTATGATTTGATTTATTGAACAACCTCTGTCAATCAATACATTGGTTATGCGTTATGACGCACTAGTTGTGGGATATGTTTCAAACCCTGCAGCGGTCCTTCATCAGCCACATTTTGACACCATTAAAACATTACACATAGAACACTGAGCAAGGTAAAAAGAACATCATGCACATACAGTCACTCATAAAAACACAATAAAATCCTGAACAGATTGAACATACTAAACATTAAAAACTTTTAAAAAAAGGTAATGTATAGTCCATTATCTTCCTGTCTTCAGTTGATCAGACTATTGTCATATAATCCTGTCATTTCAACAGTCCTTTCTTTGGCGCGGTTAAGTTGGGAAGTTGTTCATTTGGCCAAAGTGGTGCCATTGCTTGTATAAGGACGAAAAATCACGCAAACATTCCCAATGAGCGGCAATAGAAATAAATAAAATAGTCAACGCAAAATTGATAAACAAAAAGACTCGCCGCAAAAAACGAAAAAGAACTCTTACCTTACACGTGCCTGCAAATGGCCTGCTGACTGGAGCCAGGTGTTACAACTGAAGGACTAGGTCAGGTCGACCGAGGTCAAGGAGAGAATGGAGGGGCGGGGACTCGCTGCCGAATGATGTGTAGGGAAAGAAATACTAGGGGGTAGGAGTGGAGGATGTAACCCATAGGACGCTTGCAACTACGGGAGCTTTTTTATGCGTTTGATCTTCACGACGTAATTAGTCAAAGTTTCAAACAAAATGTTATCATCAAAGTTAATTTCATTTAAATTGTGTGACTGATTAATCCTTAAAGCCTGATCTATTTCAAGTTGTTCAGGATGTTGAGCATGGTTCCTTTACTGCAGTAATGTAGGATTTCCAGATAGTTTTCAATTTTGGAGAAATTGTGGTTATACTCTTATCATATGACTATTGATGGCCGAAAATTTTTATGCCATGCTGCGTTAAAATGCTCATAGTATCTTACGTAAAAACTACGTCCCGTTTAACCCACGTAGTCCGAAGTACAATCTTTACATTTGATTCTATAAATGCCTGATTTCTGAAATTTATCCTGTTTGTTAACAGAACTAGAATTAAACAAATAATTCATTGTAGTGTTAGCTGTACTGTATGCAATTTTTATCTCATGTTTCCTTAATACATTAGTGATGTGCGTCAGTTGATTTATGTACGTGAACGTAGCTTAAGACCTGTCTTTTTGTGATGGGTTTGTTTGTTTTCTTTTTTACCTTGCTCAGTGTTTTATGTGAAGTTTTAATGGTGTCAAAATGTGGCTGATGAAGGACCGCTCCAGGGTTTGAAACATGTCCCACAACTAGTGCATCATAACTAGGGCCCGGATTTTTAAAAAGTGCATATGCATATTTTGACATATTTTGAGGTTTAGTGCATATTCTAGACGTAACAGCATATTCTGGTATATATGTCTGAATTTAAGGACAATTACAAGAACTACTAAAATAAATCTGTTTTGTGCATCCCTAGCTAGTTGCCTATATTATGTGCATCCCTCACTAATTGGTGTTTTCGACTCTCTGTGTAACGGCACTTTACTTTCACAACTGACAATGGCAACAGATAGCTTAGGCACTAGTTACGTTCCAGTTTAATGCCCTGCATCTCAAGTGTTAGTTTCTAAAATTGCCTAAGGAAAAGAGCAGGAGAAGAGATTTACTAAATCAGTGGGTGTCGGGTAATAGGGACTATTCAACAGATGGTGTCATCGTGTACTGTCAAGTTTGCTCAAAGGAAGTAAAATGTGAAAATAAATTTCAGCTTGAACAGCATTCAAAAACAACTGCACATATTAAAGCAAAGGAGGAGAAGAACAGCACACCACAACAACTACTTCTTACACAGGTAAAGCGTAAGTCCGGTATTCTTAATACATTTTCAAATGATCTTTGTAGGGCTTTCGTATGCAGCAACATTCCATGGAATAAATTAAACAATCCAGTTCTGCGATCATTTCTTGAGAAATATTGTGTAAATCAAAAAACACCAGATGAATCAACTCTTAGGAAAAATTACCTACCTCCGCTATATGAATCTACCCTGGAATTGATCCGTTCTGATATCGGAAGGAACTATATCTGGATATCGGTGGATGAGACCACGGATTCATGTGGCCGTTACATAGCAAATTTCGTGGTTGGTAAATTACACCCAGACGAACCCGAGAAGCCGCATCTTCTTGCTTGTAAAGTACTAGAGAAAACCAACCCTAGCACAATAGCAAGATTTGTAAATGATTCTCTGCGACTATTGTGGCCATCTGAAATTGAGGATAATTGTTGTAAAGTGCTTGTACTGCTCACAGATGCAGCTTCATATATGTTGAAAGCAGCAAAGGCCCTCCAAGTATTTTATCCGAAACTCATACACGTAACCTGTTTAGCGCACGGATTACACCGCATTGCAGAAGAAATACGCACACAGTTTCCAGCTGTTAACAATTTAATTGGATGTGGGGAGAAGCTGTTTCTGAAAGCACCAGCTCGTGTCCAGTTCTACAAAGATTGTCTACCTGAAGTTCCTTTGCCACCTGAACCTGTCCTGACTAGGTGGGGGACATGGTTATCTGCAGTATCATATCAGGAGAATTTTAATGAAGTGAAAGAAGTGGTTACAAAACTTGAAGATGAGCATATTGCGTGTGTCCGTGATGCAAAAGTTGTGTTTGAAACCGCTATTGTTTATCAAGATGTGAATTTCATTCATGCACATTTTTCTAAACTTCCAAAGCCATTGAGAGCTTAGAATCTTCTGGTACTCCCCTCCATGAATCACTTGATCTCTTTGAGAAAGCTGCATCTTCATTGAATTTCGCTCCAGGCGAAATTGGAGAGAAGACTAAATGCAAGTTAGAAAAGGTGTTGAATTTGAACCCAGGACTGAAGAAGATTAAGTTAGTCAATACTTGCGTGGAACTAGGTTATCCTTGCCAGATGTACGCTCCGAAACTTTGGTGCCCGTGTATAAGTACTGACCAATCACGTCAGTTGATGTAGAACGATCATTCTCAGCCTATAAACTCATTTTGACGGACAATGGACATAGTTTGTCTCCAGAAAACATTGAAAGACTACTAGGCCCTAGTTACCTATTGTGATGCTTCTTTTTGCAACAAATGATACCTGTAAATAGGTAAGTGAATAAAATTGCATGTTTTAAGTGCCTATTTCATTATTTTCCGTGCATATATTCTAACTTTTTAGTGCATATTTGCATGCATATTTTCAGGTTTTTTAGTGCATATAAATCCGTAAATCCGGGCCCTAGTCATAACGCATAACCTATGTTTTGATCGACGGAGATTGTTCAATAAATCAAGTGCTATGTTATGCCGAGCGGGGAGTGATGAGTCAACGGGAGACAGATGAGCTGGGCGCGCCGGCCGAGTCGTGAGAGAGACTCACTGTACATACTGTAGAGGCCACTGTCTTATGAACCAAGAGCAGTGCCAATATACCGGTATTATGACTGAGAGCAGTGCTCCTTTACTGCAAAAAAGAATAGTCTGCCTGGTAGATCGAATTGAAATAAATTGTGTCCTAAAGCATTTTCTTGAATTTTTTGGAATGTTAGTTTTCAGTCTCCCAACTCACAGAGCCCTACCAAAAATCCATAAAGATAACATCCCCATTAGACCAATTGTAAATTTTGGAAACAGCCCAGTTTATAAAACAGCACAATTCACACAACAGTTTCTAAACAAACATTATACATTCAGAGCTAACAGATTCTTTAAAAACAAATGACATTTTTATGAGCAAACCAAGGACCTCAAATTACAAGATCACACATTGCACCCAGTTGACATAAAGGACATGTACATTAGGGTGTCCCTTATTTTTCAAAGTTTTAATTTTGCAATGCATAGGTTATTGTTTTATTCATTTCGGCTTAAAACACCCAAAATCAATTTTTTTCCATATTTAGAACAGTGCAACCCGTGCCGACTCGCGCGCAATCATGTCCTTACAAGTTGCGTCTCCAGAGTGGCGCGCTCTCATTGTTATTGTCACTTAGTTTTCGTTTATCGGGTAGCTAGCATGGATTGTTTTATATTTCGAAGAAGTCAGTGGAACTAAGGAGCAATAAAAAAGGTATTTTCATTGTTGGTGAAGTAAATCACCAAGTAACAGGCGCAAATTTACCATCTAATCATCAAGTTCTCGTAGGTTAAGTTGACTGTTAGTGAAAGCGCAAATCTTGTCATTCGGGAGTGCAATATATTCTGGGAAAAGGCTAGAATACCTACCAGAGCTGTGCCTAATTGTGTTAAGAAGTTAGTGGATCTTGATTAGGTCTGGCGAGAACTGCAAAAAAATAGCAAGAAGATTCAGGATTTACATAGGCGCCGTGAGGAGAATTTTCAATTTGAATTAGATAATTTATTCGATATCGCACATGCTGATGCTCTTGAGAGAATGAAAATCAAAGAAGATAAAATATATTTGCAAAAGCAAAGAGAGCCTAGCGGGTGTTTACCAAAAGTTGGCTGAAATTGAAGAAAGCATCGGGCTGAGAAAACTCGCAGAAGATAAAGAGACTAAAGCAAATGCCTTCCGCGAGCTCGTTGGAATCTGCAACTTTACAGACCTTTGATACACATGAAAGATGTAGAAGAACAATCTACAAGCTCTGAAGAATGCCTGGTAGAATCTCTGCCATCCACATCTCAATCTGTAAGTTCTTTAGCTACGTCGACAAGAAGAGGAAGAAAAGATTTTATCACATCTAAATTAGTTGCAACTTTAGACATATGTCAACTAAGCATCAGAGATTCTGTTTATATAATTCAGTCTGCAGTAGAAGCACTTGGTCTTAGTTCTGATAATTACCCGATCAACAAATCTTCTATTCAACGCATTCGAACACGAATGAGAAAAGATAGAGCGGGATCCATTAGATCCGATTTTAAGAATAACGTGCCCGAAGTAGTTACTGTTCATTGGGATGGAAAATTGTTACCTGCTCTGGATGTAAGAAGTTCTAAAGGAGAACTCCTACCAATTATTTCATATGACGAGGAAGAACAACTTCTTGCTGTGCTGATGTTAGACAACTCTTCTGGCAAAGAGCAAGCGAAAGCAGTATCAAATGCCCTTCATGACTGGAACCCGAATGATAAGGTACAAATAATGTGCTCTGATACAACAGCATCTAATACAGGACGCTTGAACGGATCTTGTGTGCCTTTAGAGCAAAAACTAGAAAGAGAGTTGTTACTCTTTCCTTGCCGCCATCATATTTATGAACTGGTGCTCATAAGTTTGTTTGAAACAAAGGTCAACAAATCACTAGCAGTCCTGATATTCTGCTGTTCAAATAGTTTAGAGACAACTGGAAGAATATTAATCCTAGTGCCATCGAACCGTGCACTGATTTTGTCCAACATCTCTGTGAGGCAAATAATATTGAATTGGTGACTTTTTTTAACAATGAGCGAACAAAATAGACTGTACGATATAATTATCGTGAGCTCATTGACCTCGCTATTATTTTTCTGTGTGGAGACATTAAAAATAAGATAAAAATCAGACCTGGTGCAATGCATCAAGCACCATAGATGGCAAGAGCTATTTACTCCTTAAAAATTTGTTTACTGCAGTCCCAGTTTAAAATGAGTGCTAAGGACAAACAAGCTTTACAAGATGTTAATTCATTGTGGCAGTTTACATGAAGCCCTGGCTTGGATGTAGTTTGGCGATAAAAGCACAGAATCAAGATTTTTGTTTTTTAAAGACCTTAAAAGATTACGAGAAAGTTGACAGGTTGATTTCCAATGCGGCTTTAAAATGGTTCAGTCAATACTTGTGGTACTTGTCCGAGGAAATAACCATCCTTTCAATTTTTGATGATGAAGTTGATGAGCATACCAAAGGAAACATTGTAGAAAACGTACAAAAAGAAAGCTTTGGTGATTCCGGAAAGAGATATGTTCCATCGAAAGAAGTGATGTCTGGTGCTCTGTATGGTAAGTAGTAGACTAGTAGTGATTAATCTGGTATTTAATTTAGAACTTATTTGTTTTATTTATAGGCACTACAAGTATTTTTTATCTTGTTTCTGAGAAATCTTTGAGTGATTTTGTTTCTGTCAAAAGTAAAGATTTATTTTCACGACTGAAACTTGACAGTGGTTTTCTTCAAGAAATTGTATCTTCATAGAAAGACAATGTGACATTTGTTGAAGCTAAAAAGAAGGTTTCTACCTTATTGACGTCCGAAACGGGGGAGGAGCTTATGGTCAGCTGTTTGCAATATGGCGGCGAGATAGTGACGAGAAGTAAGCAAGACAGTGATAGGGTGTGTGTTTGTTATGGCTTCTAATTTATGATGGTAAAATACTACATATTTTCTTTCATTGATAGAAATATTTTTAAAATCAATTTAAATGCAGTGCTTAATTACTACCAGTTAAAAATATTACCCACCTGTAGATAGTTAATTTACTGTCTGCTGTTACATATATGAAGCCTGTACTTGGGAGCCTAGTGGTATCGATGTTTTTATTAATTTCACAATATATATCTCTCACATAACACAAAGGACGACGCCCTGATAATAAATTGAATCCAGCAACCCAGAATTTGCATGATTGTTCTGGGTTCAAAGAAGCGTTACTTGGGAAGCTCAAATCATACTTCAATATTGCTAATATTGACCTATATACTTGCTGTTCAAAGGCAAGAACATAAATTTATTAATCTCTTGCCACGGGCAAGTTAAAATGGAGGCATCCTCTTTATCAATATATTTAATTAAATATTTAAAATGCAGATATTTAACAAAGCTGGAGTCTCCATTTGAACTTGTCATAAGCAAACGGAACAGATCAAAAACTACACTTTAAGCCAAATCAAATTCACTCCTCAGCTCGACATAAACCATAATACCAATTAAAACTTATACAAAACATACTCTCCTTACTGTTGTACAACTTTCAAACCAACTATTCGCACTCAAAACTGAAAAACCCTGAAATGGGAACTAATTAAAGTTAGAATAGCCTAGGCCGATCAGGTCTTCTGCTACATTACCGCATATGTATACTTAACATCACTATAACTTCTAAATTACGACTAAGTGACCTATCTGCCTGAGTAGTATAGGTGTTACCGACCTGCCTGGGATGATGGGTCACCAAACCGGTACTTATTTTACACATTAATTAACTAAATTCAACAGTAAGGAGATCATAATCAAAATCACAATTTAAGCCAAATCATACTTCATATTGCAAATATTGAGCTACATACTTGCTGTTCAAAGGCAAGAATATACATTCTCTGGCAAATTAAGGCTAGGAACAGCATTTTTCTTAAGTTTTCTAACCATTCGACTATTGTCAATCGGAAGAACCCCTAAAATAACTTTACGAAGAGTGGATTACATTCGGTTCTATCTACGGCACGGAAGTATTAGGCTACAAGTTTATCAGTATTTTTGATGTAGCTAAATCCTTGTGAATACAAATTAGAGACAATAACTATCAATAATCAACAGTACCGGTGCTTCCCCTCTGTGGAAAGAAGTCGTCTTCACAAATATGCAGACAGCACACTGCCATGTAACGTGGAACAAGTTTTCCAATTGACAGCGCCGAAGCCCATCTTTCTCTCTGAACTTTTTGTACAGGAAAGTAGTGAAGAGATTTCGTACCCTTTTTATACGATTTGCAACCGTATACAGAGCAGTACCTCCTCGAATTTGACAAATTCCTTTCTGTTTCCATCATGACATCAATGCTTCACCATGAAAATAAACCTCATCAGTCACAATGTTACAGCTTCAACATTCTACCGCGTGGCTGCGCCATCCAACTTTTCTGACGTCAATAAACAGTTAATGACACAGCTGAAAGAGCTGTTAAACTAATGACAGACTTTCATGGTTTGATTACCCCAGATGAAGTACAGAAGAAGTTCTTATTACATTGTGTGCAAGAACATAGAAAAATTTACTCAGACTGTAAAAAAAGAGACCTTGAAGAGGAAATATCCAAATGAATAACTATAAAAATTGTATCATTTTTGTTACAAGAAGAGCATTATACACATTTCTTTTCATTTATATTTCTCTAAAATAATTGTTTTGTGTGATCATCTACAACTACATTAAAAGAGAGACTATTTAAGCAGCTATTTTCTAAAACGTTTAGGCCCCGTCGGCACGGGTTAAAATTAATGTAATAGACTAATAAACACAATAACGGGGTATGCGTTTCAATCATCATCATCACCATTTCCCCTTATCCAGCTCCTGCCGGGTCGGGGTATTTATGGCACTTCTCCACTTTCCTCTTTACTTCCACGATCTTGTCCCAGTCCAGATTTCTTTTTCTCACGCTGTTCTTCACTGAATCGATCCACCTTGTTCTAGGTCTTCCCCTTGCTCTCCTACCCTTGCACTTGACCTCCAGCATCTGTCTTGGTATTCTATTTTCCTCCATCCTCTTTACATGTCCAAACCACCTTAGTTTATTCTTCAGAATTCTATCATTTAGTTTTCCCATCCCAACTTCCTTCCTAACATCTTCATTCCTCACTCTGTCTTTCCTTGTCTTACCTATCATACTTCTTAGGAATTTCATTTCACTGGCTTGGATTCTACTCTCTTGCCTGCTCGTCAGGGTCCAAGTCTCAGCTGCACAAGTTAATATGGGTACATAGTACATTTTATACATTACCTCCTTGCTTTTCCTTGGTACTTCCTTATCCCAAACAAGTTTTCTTACACTTTGATAGAATGCATTGCTCTGCTGTACCCTCCTGCCAATCTCCATGTCCAACCTACCAGTTTGCATCAATTCACTTCCTAGGTATTTGAACGTGTCCACAATTTCCAAACTCTGACTTCCAATTTTCACAGTGCCCTTCCCTTGTCTTTCCCCTCTTGTCATCACCATGGTCTTGCTTTTCTCTATACTGATTTTCAGGCCATACTTCTGAATATTTTCGTTCAGTGCATCTAGTTGTTTTTGCACTTCTTCGGTGTTCCTTCCCCAGACCACAATATCGTCTGCAAATAATAGTACAGTAACTTCATTTCTTTATGTCCATATGCTTCCTTTGTTTCCTTTACAATTTCATCCATTACCATTATGAATAAAAGAGGTGACAGCACACTCCCCTGTCTTAGTCCAGTCTTGTTCCTAAACCAATCTGTCTTTCCAACTGGGGTCAGTATCCTGCTAACACAGTTGTTGTACATTGCTTGCACCATTTCCAACATTTCTCTTCCCAGTCTCTTCTTAACCATGGTTTCTCATACCTTCTCTCTGGGGACACTATCATATGCCTTTTCTAGATCTATGAAAGTCATGATCAAATCCTCTCCATATTCCCAGTTCTTTTCCATCACCTGCCTCAAGCTAAAGATTGGGTCCACTGTGGATCTTCCACTCCTGAAGCCATACTGTTCCTCTTGCAACTCTCCTTCCACCTTTCTTCTCATTCTTCTTTCTAATATCCTTTCCAGTATTTTTACTATCTGTGATATGAGGGTGATCCCTCTATAGTTATCACACACTTTCTTGTCCCCTTTCTTAAACACTGGTATTATTAGCCCTTTCTCCCAGTCTTCTGGTACACATTTCCGTTTCCACACACACTTTAGCAGTCGATACAGCCATTGCATACCAACAGGTCCAGCAGCCTTTATCATTTCTACACTGATTTCATCCACCCCTGTTGCTTTTCCCATCTTCATTTTCTGTACTGCTAATTCCACCTCCAGCATTGTTATATCATCTTCTGTTATAGAGTCGTCAGGCTGTGTCACTTCGATCTCACCAGTACAATTGCTCGCGTTCAATAGCTTCCGAAATACTCCTTCCATCGTCCCTTTATTTCTTCCGGGTGTGTTAACAACTCTCCATCTTCCTTTTTCACCAGCTTTGTAGTAACCCTTTCTTTCCTCTTACTTCTTAGAAGCCCATACAGCATCCTTTTACTGCCACTTACATCTGTTTCCATTCTTCGTGTAAATTCTTCCCAACTTTTCTTCTTTTCTTCTCCTACCACTTTCTTACACCTCCGTTTGCTGTTGTGATACTTCCTTTTGCTTTCTTCTGTTTGATCTCGGTTCCATTCTTTCCACGCAGACTTCTTTTCTTTCACTGCTTTCCTCATTCCACCACGGTGTCTCCTTCTCTTTCACTCTTGTTGACGTCCTACCACAAGCACTCTCTGCTGCACCAGCAAATGCCTTTTTAAAGTGGGACCATTCCTCTTCTACATTTTCCACATCAGTAACTGGGATTTGTTGCTTTAATCTCTCCTGAAAATCTTCCTGTACAGCTTTGTCTTTCAATTTCCATACTTTTATTTTACTTTCTCTGATCTCCTTTAGGTTTTCCAATTTTCCCCATCTAAATTTTGCCACCACAGCTCTATGGTCCCCATCAAATGCTTCTCCTGGTAAAGCTGTCACATCCATCAGCTTTCTGCGATTTGTCCTTTCCACCAGGAAATAGTCAATTACTGATTTTGTTCTTCTATCACCCCACCCATATCTCGTAATTTTCCTGCTGTTTTTCTTCCGAAACCATGAATTACCCACTATCAGTCCATTCCTTTCACAAAAGTTTACAAGTTCCTCTCCTTCCCGGTTCTTTTTCCCATATCCATATGGTCCAACGACTTCTTCCTTTCCTTGTCTCTCATTTCTGACTTGTGCATTCATATCTCCCATGATCACCACTTCTACATCTGAGATTACTGTTTCTACATCCTCCAGGAATACTTCAATATCTTCTTCTCTGTTTCCAGTCTGTGGTGCATACACTTGTATGAAGTCCATCACGTCATTCTTCATCTTCATTCTAATTTTCATTATTCTGTCACTCACACACTCTACCACTTCAACATACTCCTCGAGTTGTTTCGAGGTTATCAGCCCCACACCATTTTTTGCCTCTTGGCCACCACTCCAGTATAATGTATATCCTTTCCTCAATTTCTTCCTTCCTTTACCTTTCCATTTCACTTTACTCAGCCCCATAATTCCAACCTTCTCCCTCTCCATGAAGTCTACCACCTCCTCCACCTTGCCTGTCAGGGTCATGACATTCATGATTCCCACTTTCATTTCGGTTACTGGTCGCCCATTTCTCACAGTTCCCCCAGTACCAAAGGAACTGCGCGTCGCCTGCAGGGTACGCCCTAACCTTTTCCGAATCATTGGAAGTGCCATTTCCATTTTAGGCTATTATTACTGTGACACCCGGGTTAATGACACCGCCGCTTGGCCAGCAGCACGTCGGTAATTCGATAACCAACGCTCTGCTTCACCACTGCGACACCTGAAATCCGGTGCCCTACTTACCTTTGTTTGAGAGGTCCGGGTCACTTCCACAACAAATCACCTCCAGATGACATGTCCCAACAGAAGAGCACCAAAGGGATGGAAAGAAGGTGGAGAAAGGGAACACACAGGCTACCCTACAGACACCCCCCAATAACCGACAGAACTGCTGCCGGTGAAATAATGCCACAACAGTACATTTAAAAAATTTACCATAAAATTTAATTGTTAAAAATTTCAAGAGAAAACACCTCCACCAGGAACAGAACATGCATGCTTGCAAACAAAAGACAAGGATTAAATTGAAATTTAAAAAGTTAAAAAGCCCAAAGCTTAAAATAAAATTATATATATACAGGCATAATTAAATGACAACGGGCTGGGTAATTTACAAGGCAATGCAATATCGATCAAACATGCAGAAGCTCAGGCCACGCCGAAGAAGAAAGGATGAAATTAAATTAAATAAAATAAAATGGGATTAGAAAATAAGTAAATGTTATGCACGACGGCAGAAAACACAAGGACATTTACCAAAAATCACAAAATAAAAATCAACAAGATTACATTTAAACAAAAAATATATTAAGCTAACACACAACACGTTTGCTTTTCGAGGCCGGCGCCAATGGACTGACCTCGAGACCATAATGCATCTCTTCATAACATGGCCACAAAAACACAAGGAAACCGCATGCCTGATCGAAATTACGGCAAACAATTAATAAAATTAAATTTAAACATCAGCAGAAGGAAATGGACGGAGGAAAACAATTATGTCTAAATACTATTACAACGGTGAAAGGCACCGGATCATGAATAAATTACTATGTCAATCCCAAGATTGGCAAAAGAAAATAAATAATAATTTAAACGTAAAATAAATTAGAAATGTGTCTCCATAAGGTACGAAGAAAAGAGAACAAAATTAAAATAAATCAGGAAACGTAATTAAAACAGCAATAAAATTAGGCCTATAAAACAAATGAGGAACAGAATAAAATATTACTATAAGATGATATCGGAGCTCCATAACAAAAATAAATATGAAGATATAACGTAACGTACCTTACATCCTTCTCAGTGGAGACACACTAATAATAAAATAATTAACACATAATTTTTAAATTCTGTACGGCACTACATGTGCTTCAAAACTGGCTAACCCGGCACATGCGTCGTTTAGATGACAGCACTCGTTCGCATCCAGTTGGGATTCTCCATCACGTTCAGCGTCCAGGCGAAAGGAAGAACTTAAATTCTTATATAGCACAGGCGTTTCTTAGTTGAATATGTATTCAAATTTTCTGTTGAATATATTTACATTTCGTAGAGGACGGGGGCCCAGGCCCCCGTCAGCGGTGACACCTTTCACGACCAGTCGGCTTGATGTTTACTTCACGACGGCTAATGGACTCCACAAAAATGGGCGAGAATTTTTGCGTCAAGAAGCGAACTGCATTCATGTCAAATTTATTGTCCAATCACAGCTTGACACCTCAATCAACAATGTCATAAATAGGAAATTAATTTGGCGGTATCATGCATACACTGGCATTTGTTTCATGACGAAGAATGCAATTGTCTTTCAATTATGTCATGCGTATAAAGAGTTTTATAAGGCGCAGCACACACTACCTATCGGAGAGAAACAGGAACCACGTGCAGACTTAACAAAGTCCGACTGCCGCTACCATCTCGTGGTCACAGGCGGAACTGAGCGACGAAGCGGTCATTTCAAAATTTGTCCAGAATTCCAACCCGGGGTAAATACATGTTTGAAAACTCTTGGGACGGGCACTTGCACGTAACAGTCTCCCTCCCTTCACGAATATGCCTAGGCATAGACAGTACTCCTTAACTTGTCGATTCACCAGAGATGTTTCCCGAAGATAACGTTCACCAGTTAACTCCAATTGATGGATGAAACCGCATCGTTTTGGTTAGGAAGAATGCAGGGTCAGATTATCAGTGAAGGGATAATTGATCACCTCGCAAACCACTTAGTTAACAGCTTCACTGTGTCCAAAATCTTCAGAAATGCAGAACACCAGCACCAGCAGTGCTTTCAGAGACCGAGACACGTTAGATACATTTTCAATAAGTCCAATTTAGTTCGCTTTAGACAAAATAGGAGGAAGCAGTGTGCCATATATCATTCGACGTGTGAGCAGCCATTTACAAAAATAGAAGTTAATCTAATTTCAAAAAAGGTTTACAGAATTACTAATTCTTACTAAATTTTACAAAAGAGAAACAAAGTTGAATTTAAATTAAGAAAATATTTCTGACAATGCCCTAGATCCGTGCTTACAAAATTTCATCAACAAGTTTACCTTTTTACAGATGCGAAGTACATTTCAAGATTACATGAGTTAAACGACTATACACTTAGAAGGAGCTACGGTAGAGGAGTGTCCACTACAATTCCCAAAGGGAACAGGAATACAAGGTTACCATGAGTTAGATCTCCCACCGATTCCAATTTACATGTTAGCAACTTCTATGAAAACATCAAAATTTAGGTACACTTTTACAATTTACCATTAAAATGGGAACTTCCCAACATTTACATTTTGTATCCCATCAGAGTTTGCATACCCAGTTCAAAATTCCAGAAGGAACAGATACCTGAAGGCTTCAATGAAGGTTAGGGATACTCTACATTATACAAAATTCGTTTTACAAAATTTACGGTAGCATTTCCTCATTAGACACCTCTCCACCTCGCTTAATGTGCGATAGATGCACTCTTGAAATTTTGTTGGCCTTAGGGTTTCGAACAAGAAGAGTAACAGGAGTCAAGAATGCTTCTACATAACATGGGCCTTTAAAACGAGGGGTTAACTTGCTTGAAACTAGATTACTGACGCCCTTGGGCTCGAAATTGCGGACGTACACAACATCACCAATTTCCAAATCAGCTGGCTTGCGACAGGCATTGTGTCGCCTGGTAAGTTGGTCATGTGATACCTTAATATTCTCTCTAGCCTTGTCGAATTTCGCCCTCATATCCTCGGGCGTGAAACTGTCTGGAAGGAGATCGTGCAGGTTCCACAGATTAGACAACGGAGAATTGGCCATAAAGGAAAACATTAACGAAAAAGGGGTAGCTTGCGTGCTCTCATGCACGGCGGAGTTGAAAGCAAAATTGAGCCAATGCAAATTAGAATCCCACTTGGAATGGTCGTCGTGGTGGAAAGTAATCAGAGCAGAACGGAGATTACGATTGACTCGCTCAGCGAGAGACGGGTTAGGAAAATAGGGAGTGGTGGTTACATGCGAAATAGCATAATCAAATAAGAATTGACGGAACTGATGAGATACAAAGCACTAGGCATTATCTGACACCAGATACTGACATGGCCCAAAGGACGAAAAGATTGAATTAAGGCACTTTATGACGGAACTGGTCGTAGCCTGTCTGGTGGGGAAAATCCAACTAAACCGGGTGAAACCGTCAGTGCAAACAAGCGCAAATTGGTTTCCCCGACCAGAGCGAGGGAACGGTCCAACATGGTCGATAAAAAGCCTCTCCATGGGTCTAGATGCCGGTTCAGATGACAACAGGCCAACCTTAGTAGAAACCAGAGGTTTGCTAATACTGCATGCAGCACAATTCCTAATGAGCCTCCTGATGTCGCCATCCATACCTTGCCAAATGAAAAACTGTCTGATTTTAGCTCGGGTCTTGAATACTCCTAGGTGGCCACCAATAGGAGATTCATGATAGTAACGAAAGATTTCCGGAATGAGGACCGACGGGAGCACAATTTTAGGTAGGCGGTCATGACGAGACGAACAACACAATACACCGTCCTTCAGAGAGTAGGGCTTGATCACTTCACCAGAATTGATTCGGTCAATAAGGCTAGATAAGGAGGGGTCTTCTTTCTGGAATCGTCTCACATCCTCAAAAAGCACAGGGGAATTGCTAAGAACGGCATTGACACAATTTACAGCAGATACAAGGTTTACGGGTTCACATTCCTGAACATCCTCTTCAGCTGTTTCCTCGTACATGCGACTTAAAGAATCAGCTACCGCATTTTCGGACCCACGAATATGTTGGACAGTGAACTGGAACGACAGAATCCTAGTTGCCCACCTAGCAATTCTACCAGTTTTGCGGGGTTTCCCTAAGACCCAGCTCAAGGCTTGGTTATCTGTCTCAAGGAGAAACTTGGTGTGCTCAAGATACATACGGAATTTTTCTAGAGCGAACAACACAGCTAAACCCTCAAGTTCGTAAATGGAATACTTCCTCTCTGCGTCCGTTAAGGTACGAGAAGCGTATGCAATGGGTTGCCTACCCAGATCAGATTCCTGCAGTAGAACACAACCAACACCACGACCAGACGCATCAGTCTGCACAATGAACTGCTTCCCAAAATCCGGAATGGCTAACACAGGGGCGTTAGAGAGCGCAAGCTTAAGATCTTCGAAGGCTGCCTGCTGAGAGGGACCCCACTCGAACTTCACAGCCTTTTTGCGTAATTGATTTAGAGGAGCAGCACGGTCGGCAAAGTTACTGATAAACTTACGGAAGAAGTTCACTATACCAATGTAACGAGCAACACCCTTGGCGTTCTTGGGTGGTTTAAAATCTCTGATGGCTTGCGTACGAGACTGGTCCACTGAGATACCAGATTCAGAAACAATATGTCCCAAGAAGGAAATTTTGGGCTTGGCAAAGGAAACCTTGGACAATTTGACGGTAAGTCCAGCGTCACGCAACCGATCAAGTACAATTTTCAGATGATCAACGTGTTCCTCGAAGGACTCGGAATAGATCACCACATCGTCAAGGTAGTGGGTACACAAACTTGAATTTAATTTCGGAAAACACCTTGTCCAGAAGTCTGCTCAACACAGCGGCTCCGGACACGGGCATACTCAAACAGGTTCCAGTCAGTGGAAAAAGCAGTAACATGCCTGGATTCAGGAGAGAGGGGAATTTGGAAGTTGGAAGAATTTAAATCGAGGATCGTGAACACCTTCGCGTTGCGAAACCAACTAAAACATGTGTGAAGGTCCGGCAAAGGAATGGATTGCAAAACAACTTTTTGATTAAGAGCCCTATAGTCGACCACCGGCCGAAAACCGTTAGGTTTTGGCACAAGAAATACAGGGGATGAGTAGGCAGAGATAGAGGGTTGGATTACACCTTCTTCTAACATCTTATCGATAATCTTACGAAGTTCAGCCATCTTGGGCGGGGCAAGGCGATACGGGCTGGAACGCACCGGCACAGAATCGGTTAGCTCAATCTTGTACTCCATCAAATGGGTTACACCCAGCTTGTCAGTAAATACATCGCTATACTCCTGACATAACCTCTTAATGGCATCCTTTTGAAGATTCGTTAAGTTTTCCAGATCGAGATCCTCAATAGTCATAGGTTCACTAACAGAATTGACAGCAGGAGAAGATAAAACCGGGTTAAATGATAATTTACTCTGTGGATTAAACTTAAACCATAAGTTGCGAGCACCAAAATCAAGAAGTATACCAACGTGTGACATGAAATTAGCTCCAATGACCACAGCACAAGAAAGATTTCTGGCAACCAAAAATTTAAATTTCCAAGAAAAATTTAGAATATGAATTTTGACTGTCATACTACCCAAAATACTTAAGTTTGAACAATTTGCCGAAATAAAAGATTCATTGTTAGGTTCTAACTCAGGAAATTTGCAAACACTCTTCATAGATAAAAACCAGTCCTCACTTATAAAGGATGCGACACTACCAGAATCAAGCAATGCAGAAACGGGCTCGTCATTAACACAAATTTCAATAAACGGGGATATTCCTTTAGCCACAGGAGAAATTCCAAAATCATTACTCACTCTAACACGATTACAAGTAGGTGACGAGGACACCCGCACCACAGGTTTCACACAACGTTTAGAATTAGGCTGACTTGCCACGCCATTGTTCACCGACAGGTTAGGTAGGTCAGCGACATAAGCAGAATTAGCACATGAAGATTTAGTTTTCATAGAGTTATCAAGATTCTCATTGGTAGGGCGACCAGAAACTTCACAGGGTTTTCCCAAACTCTTATTGCACAGAAATATCCTTGGAAGTAACACCCGAATTGGTCTCCACAACTTCCCGTCATTGGCGATACACAGCCTGGTTACTCGGACACACCTTCTTGACATGTCCCACGCCACCGCACGTGTGGCACTTAATGTTGGGTCGAGGATGAAACATAACCTTAGGCGGGGGACGAGACATCAAGGAAGGAGGGGGACAAGACATCAAGGAAGGAGGAGGAACATTAGCTACCCGAAGGGAATCTGCATGTTTCACAGCCATAGCCTCTATAACGACCTGTTTCAGCTCGACAAATGACGAAGGCCTGGTACACATAGTCATGTATGACCTATATTGAGGCGAAAACCCATTCACAATCGATGACACCAACTGTCGCTCAGTTAAAGGGGATGCAAATACCTGGGCATACACCTTAATGTCACTGACATAGTCGCTAAGGGACTCGTCCAACCTTTGGACACGATAAAGGAACTTTTGCTCGAGAGCACTTAGGGCGCTTGCAGGGACAAAAAACCACAACACTTCCCTAATAAACATGGCTAAGGACATGCGGAGGTGGATAGCTTCAACAAGCTTATCGCGCAGCATACCGGATGCAACTGGATACAAAAGTTGGAAAATCTGAATTTCCGACATCCCAAAAATCGAGGCATGGTTGCCCAACTCGACCACTTGCTTTAAAAATTGTACCACTTGGGTAACGTCATCAAGGTTGAAATGCTTTAACTTAGTTAAGAAACCAGAAATAGGATGAGGAATCGACCCATAATTAACGGTAGGCGAGAATGTAGCATTAGGAAAAGGGACATTGTTACCAGGGTAGCCCGCTCGCACACCCTCTACAGGCGACAAAACATTTATATTACTAGAGAAAGAACTGGGATGCAATGGGTCGGCAGGACCCAGGAAATCATTAGGTGACCTAACATGAGAAGAATGACCGTATGCAGGATTAAGTGGTATGGACGAGCCAGCACCAGGCAACAGAGAGGCAGGCAAACTACTACTGGTAATCGATCCCAAAACCTCAGACCTAGTAAACAGAGGTGATTCACGTTCAACCCAAGAAGAACTCTCCAAATTCACAAGGTTATCTCTTAAGTCAATTAAATCGAAAACACTATTGTTGTCGGCCATTTTGGAAAACACAGAATGCAGACAGCCAATATAGAAGGAAACAAATTTCAGGAATTACAAGACAGTTTACACTTTCACAACAGTACCACAACCACCAATTACCAACACCAAAGATTAGGCTGACACTCGAACACCACCACCATACTACACAAAATCATGCACAATGCTGTCCAGAACTGCATACGTCACCACCTGCTTGGCTCGAGAACAGAAAGCTAAATTACAAAAATTGGCACAAAACATCTGGCTAACAGCCTCCGACAGAGCTCCAGGACTCCTTCACACGAAGCAAGTAGGCTATCAGAACATTAAGAAATCCCATTTCCCATGCCAAGAACACATGTCTGTCACTCACCGGGCTTCATTTTCAGTGCGGATGTTGCACACAAACAGGGTAAAAAGCAGCAGCAAACGCCTCGCTTCAAAACAGGTCACTTTCATACAGCATATGGATATCCAGAGGCAAACATGAAATAAAACAAACGACAAGGATTAGCTTTACACAACATCAAGTGCACTGGCCTGACAAAATCCCACCAACAACCGACCCATCAGCACTAGAGGGGTCCATAAAACAGCCTGCGGGTACTGGGGAGGGGATAGTTACGGAAGTGAACTCGAGCGCGGTCTGCTACCACTGTGACACCCGGGTTAATGACACCGCCGCTTGGCCAGCAGCACGTCGGTAATTCGATAACCAACGCTCTGCTTCACCACTGCGACACCTGAAATCCGGGGCCCTACTTACCTTTGTTTGAGAGGTCCGGGTCACTTCCACAACAAATCACCTCCAGATGACATGTCCCAACAGAAGAGCACCAAAGGGATGGAAGGAAGGTGGAGAAAGGGAACACACAGGCTACCCTACAGACACCCCCCAATAACCGACAGAACTGCTGCCGGTGAAATAATGCCACAACAGTACATTTAAAAAATTTACCATAAAATTTAATTGTTAAAAATTTCAAGAGAAAACACCTCCACCAGGAACAGAACATGCATGCTTGCAAACAAAAGACAAGGATTAAATTGAAATTTAAAAAGTTAAAAAGCCCAAAGCTTAAAATAAAATTATATATATACAGGCATAATTAAATGACAACGGGCTGGGTAATTTACAAGGCAATGCAATATCGATCAAACATGCAGAAGCTCAGGCCACGCCGAAAAAGAAAGGATGAAATTAAATAAAATAAAATAAAATAAAATGGGATTAGAAAATAAATAAATGTTATGCACGACGGCGGAAAACACAAGGACACTTACCAAAAATCACAAAATAAAAATCAACAAGATTACATTTAAACAAAAAATATATTAAGCTAACACACAACACGTTTGCTTTTCGAGGCCGGCGCCAATGGACTGACCTCGAGACCATAATGCATCTCTTCATAACATGGCTACAAAAACACAAGGAAACCGCATGCCTGATCGAAATTACGGCAAACAATTAATAAAATTAAATTTAAACATCAGCAGAAGAAAATGGACGGAGGAAAACAATTATGTCTAAATACTATTACAACGGTGAAAGGCACCGGATCATGAATAAATTACTATGTCAATCCCAAGATTGGCAAAAGAAAATAAATAATAATTTAAACGTAAAATAAATTAGAAATGTGTCTCTATAAGGTACGAAGAAAAGAGGACAAAATTAAAATAAATCAGGAAACGTAATTAAAACAGCAATAAAATTAGGCCTATAAAACAAATGAGGAACAGAATAAAATATTACTATAAGATGATATCGGAGCTCCATAACAAAAATAAATATGAAGATATAACGTAACGTACCTTACATCCTTCTCAGTGGAGACACACTAATAATAAAATAATTAACACATAATTTTTAAATTCTGTACGGCACTACATGTGCTTCAAAACTGGCTAACCCGGCACATGCGTCGTTTAGATGACAGCACTCGTTCGCATCCAGTTGCGATTCTCCATCACGTTCAGCGTCCAGGCGAAAGGAAGAACTTAAATTCTTATATAGCACAGGCGTTTCTTAGTTGAATATGTATTCAAATTTTCTGTTGAATATATTTACATTTCGTAGAGGACGGGGGCCCAGGCCCCCGTCAGCGGTGACACCTTTCACGACCAGTCGGCTTGATGTTTACTTCACGACGGCTAATGGACTCCACAAAAATGGGCGAGAATTTTTGCGTCAAGAAGCGAACTGCATTCATGTCAAATTTATTGTCCAATCACAGCTTGACACCTCAATCAACAATGTCATAAATAGGAAATTAATTTGGCGGTATCATGCATACACTGGCATTTGTTTCATGACGAAGAATGCAATTGTCTTTCAATTATGTCATGCGTATAAAGAGTTTTATAAGGCGCAGCACACACTACCTATCGGAGAGAAACAGGAACCACGTGCAGACTTAACAAAGTCCGACTGCCGCTACCATCTCGTGGTCACAGGCGGAACTGAGCGACGAAGCGGTCATTTCAAAATTTGTCCAGAATTCCAACCCGGGGTAAATACATGTTTGAAAACTCTTGGGACGGGCACTTGCACGTAACAATTACGATGGGGTCGCCACTCCCAAAGGCATTTTATGAAGCTACTGCCAGCTATTATTCAGGCCGCCCCTAACATGGAGAACAGACGCCCGCCCTTGCAGCCGCCCCTAACATAGGAAACAGACGCTGCCGATTGATGCTGTACTCATACTATTCCCTGAGTACTGGGTTGCCTCTTCCGCAATCTCCACCGTTCTGAAGTCCATCTTCTCCACTGCAGATTCCGTTGAGGACTTCGCACGTAACCCTGTGCACGGGGCCTATGTTATACCCCATAGGACTGGGTCCTTACCAGAACTTAGCCGGTACTGTAGTTCCATGGTATATTACAGTACCGTTGCCCACCCCCGCGACGTGGACGCGCCTGGCAAGAATTATCCATGTAGCCAATTAGGATTGACTCATGGACCGGGTTAAGGAGCTGTCTAAATCCAGCCTCTAAGGCGTTTCAATAAAAGAACAAAATATTTTTTTTGCCCTTTTAAGGGACACCCTAATGTACATGTACACTAATATTCCTGTATCTTCACCATTAACATCATTGTAAAGAATCTAAAAGAACATAGTAAATTATCAAAAGCAGAAATAGACTTGCTTCAATGCGAGAATTCAGAAGGACATCAGAAGAAATCCGTCGAGTGAACTGTAAGCACAGTCTACATAGTCGCGACACTTGCTACTTGCCGCACTTGCATCCCCTTGACAAGTAGAGCGACGGCAACACAATACCCACGTAATGGCTGATCCCACTGTAGTAGGGGTTAAAATAATTTTAAATCACCTGTGCTATTATTTCAATTGTAAACATCAGTCATGTTGAATCACTCACTACTACAGCGTGATGAATGCTTTGATTTATTAATTAATAAACCATACAGTGCAATATATGCATTGGTATATAAAACACTATTGA
This sequence comes from Meconema thalassinum, assembly GCA_946902985.2. Taxonomy (NCBI): domain Eukaryota; kingdom Metazoa; phylum Arthropoda; class Insecta; order Orthoptera; family Tettigoniidae; genus Meconema; species Meconema thalassinum. Next base: position 173,404,268 of record OX336396.1, read on the forward strand.
CACTCAACTGTGTAAGAGATAACTGTCTCTGTTCATACCACATTGCGTGGTGAGAGCACTGTTGTCGCGCGGGAGGGAAAAGATGAGCCAAGCTTTGCGACTGTGTATATTGTACTGTGTTGCAAGTGCTGCTGTATCTCTGATGGTATTATTGTGTGTATATGTTCGTTTTGATGAATGATATGTAGGTCCTATTTTATTTTCATCATTGCCCCTCCACCCTTCAAACAAATTTGATTAAGTTAATATTTGATTCCTTGTTTTGTTTGTTGCAGTGCCCCCAAATGGGCTGGTTATATACTGTGGGACAATAGTTACTGATGAAGGAAAGGAGAAGAAAGTCAACATCGATTTCGAACCTTTTAAACCTATCAACACATCATTATACCTTTGTGACAATAAGGTAAAGTTTTACAATTAGTTCTGTCATTAAGATACATTTTATGAATTACAGAATAGGAAAGCAATTTTCAGTACTGCCAGTGAACATCATAGGCATGCACTGAAGTAATTATTAATATTGTGTATAGAATTTTAAGTTGTTGAGTTGTGTGGATGTTCAGAGCACAACCGAGATGGTTTTTGGAATGTTGGGAATGACATCATCACACATTGCATAACCTAGCATCGTGTCTGTATACAGAAGTACTCGTGTGCGTGATGTAATATCATGTTATATGCTTTCATCGTTTCTTAACGATGCACCCAAGTGGTGTGAAACATGTATGACTTTAGTTTTTGACGGTAGGTGATGACAGCTGATTACACATCTGTAGATGGAAAAATTAATTTTGTGCCTGGATGCTCTTCCTGATGCCAAACTCATGAGAAGAGCTGTTGTGAGAGATGAAACAAATGAAACTGGGCAGAGAGTAGGAAGGAAGCAGCCTATTTTCAGTCTGTCAACACGAATTGTGCCCAATTAGATTAGGTGGGGAATAACACTAATTTTAACACGTCTATACCTGAAAAATATTACATAAATATTTACACTTTAACACATGTCTTTAATAAGTTGGGGGGACTTGATTGGATGACATGTTTTGAATTAGAAAGACATGTTTTGTTCGACAGGCGAACATCTCAGATTCTGTTCACTTAGGCTTGAATGAAGTCGGTGGATATTTACAACATTTATTGTCAATGATATTTACATAACTTAAGTTCTTGATGTTTCTCCTGAGAGAAGAGCAGACACATACAAATAATACAGTATTGTACCGTACTAATGTAATTAATGACAATATAGTACTGTATAAACCGACAGTAGTGGCTACGCGGGCTAAAGCGCTCCGTTAGGTCAAGGGGCCAAGCTCTTTGCTGACTCGGTAGACGCGTGGGTTCGAGCCCCACCGTCGGCTGTCCTTGAAATGGTTTTCCGTGGTTTCCCATTTTCAACACCAGGCAAATGCTACCTTCTGACAGGCCACGGCCGCTTCCTTCCACATCCTTGCCCAGTTTCATTCACCATCACTCATTTCATCTCATTAACTCCTCTCATGAGGTTGGCGTCAGGAAGGGCATCCGGCCGAAAAAAACATCGCCACTAAGACTTCCATCGCATCTCATCCCCGACCCCGTTGGAAAACGGGAATAATAAGGGGTAGACATACATACATACATACAGTACTGTATAAAGTTGCTAGACAGTTTTCTTTCCATATATGTGTGTTTACTTCCAGTGTAAATGAAAATGTACCGTAATAAATACATAGTTTTTACTGGGGGACATACTTTCCCCGCATTATATCCGAATCAGTGGTAAATGACTGTTCTACAATGCAGTTTTACTGTACTTGTAAGGGATACTAGACAGCTGTTCATTATTGTTTACTTCAAAGAACCATGGCGCATAGGAATTTAATGAGTCACGTTCAGTTTTCTCTTGAACCGTGCTCTCACATTGGGATCCTGAAGCTATTGCATTCTTCACGGCCCTCTTTCATCAGTCTCATAGCTTGCCAAGTGTCAGTGGGCCACAGGTTGGGAAATGCTAGCTGACACTCCATTATGCTAATCATTTGACAAATGGTTGTAACATCAACCACCGGAGCTTCATGAAGTGACTTGGTTGATTATGTAAAATAAGTTCTTGGACAGTCTGTCGTTTGGCTGATCATTTTATGGAAAAAGGGAAATGTATCAGATGGTGCAATTATAGTTAGGAACTCTCCTGTATGACTGGAAGGAATGTAGGCTGGCAGAGAAGTGTGAGAAGGACATGTGTCTATCAAGAGGCAGAGCGTATGCTACTAGACTATTGTCTGTTTTATGATAGAGGAACATAGACAGATCTCGAAGCTAACACGTGGAGAAATGCTGCGTTGCCACTGTCATGCTATCTCAACATCTGTTGCTTTATGTCTGTATGTCTAACTTGAGAACCACTGGGACAATTTTTGTAAGGTTTTCGCTGTTACCTGTAGGATCTATATGTAATTATCTATAGGTACCAGGTTGTCCAGTTCTCCCCCTTCTTCCAGGGTCACTAAGCTTAGACCCAAACTATAACCTTTTTACACTAAATGAAGTGGCAGTTTTCACTATTGGCCTTCAACATTTACAACAACAAGAGTTGAAAATAATGTACCAAATCTATATAACAACCCAGTCTTGAAACATGCAACATTATTGTAAATTTCTCTTGAGGTACAGTACAACCTGTCACATCCGGACCTGTGATATCCGAACCCTCCCATATCCGGACACATCTCCGAATGAATTTTTAAGTCGTAGTTGAGAGCGAGGATACATAAGTGTGCTAGCCAGGGAGGACGAGTGAAAGTTGCAGCGCTGGAAGGCTGTGTGCGTGCTTGACCGCGAGGGGTTGTGGCCTGACTCGGTCAACGACATCTTCCCGGAAACTCATCCCTTTGTGTGAATAAGCGATATTCCATTCACGGCTTCTGCCTGCCACCAATGTCAACACGAGGCTGCCTCTCTTTCTACCCTTCAGTCTGTGCGTGAGTCTTGAAGCGACAGTTTGTTTTGCGAGTGTGTTTCTGTTGTTACTGTTATTGTTTACCATTGTTATTGTTATCTTTTAACCTTGTTTTTTTTTTTGCTAACATGTCCGAAAAAAGGAAAAAAAAAACTGTTGTTATGATGTACAGTGCGTGAAGCTACCGTTAGAAACATTAAAATTAATCAACAACAAACTCGTGAATTATTTCTGGTCACCTAGCTATTTGTAAAAATAGCCTTGTGATATCCGGATTTTTCCATATCCGGATCGGCCGGTCGCCACATTAGTCCGGATATGACAGGTTATACTGTATGTAGTTTGCAGATGATATGCGTTTCGCCATTAATGTTGAAAAAGAAATGTTAAGAGTATTTGGTGTCTATTTGATATGCCGTTAGGAACTATTTTGATGTTATATCTTGTTCATGTTTTTTTAGTTCCATACTGAGGCCTTGACAGCTTTACTTGCAGACGATAACAAGTTTGGCTTTATTGTGATGGATGGCAATGGGGCCCTCTTTGGTACATTGCAAGGAAATACCCGAGAAGTTTTACATAAATTTACAGTCGATCTCCCGAAGAAGCACGGTAAGTTGATTTATCCTTACTGAGTTTGAAACTCTTGATTCATCTTGAAACTAGCTTTAAACATTGTTAAAAATTCTGAACTTGCGAATACCTTTTGCTTTATTTAATATAATTGAGGTGTGTGATAAGTTGTTCAAAGTGAATAGTTTTTTCTCAATCCCACAAATTGTTTATGATGATTCATCAGTTGTTAGAACACAATTTGCTCATTCTGGTTTTCAGAATATTGCTTCTGGTGAACTTATGTGTAGGCCTATATGCTGCGTTGTGATTTTGACGATTGACATATTATTGCAAAGTTCAATTTCTATGCTCTTGGCGACTACATACACAATCGTTCGAATCACTTAGTCTTGCATCTTGTTGAGTCCGACCCTCAGTAATTATGATTATGATAAATTGGTTTTAACTTCTAAATTTGTGTTTGAGATAAACATTGCTAATTCCTCTAGTTGGGTAAACAAATCTTAAGTTATTAACAATGACCCTTTTCTTCCTTCTCGTGATGTGTATCTTGATTTATTTATTGTTTAAATACCAAAAATAATAAAAATGGACAAATCGAAATTTGAGGTCAAACATAACTTACCAGCTGAAAGCTAGAATTTATTGCTGTAGACTATCAGCAGGTGGCATTTGAGTCTTTTTTCATGCTGGGTTTGTGATGCATTTAGTGGAAGAATGTACATGAGAATTTGAAAATGCTAATCATTAATCTACGGCGAGACAAAAGATGATGAATGCATTCAAACAAAACTAGCAAGAAATTAAGCAATTTCATCCACCTCAAGGACTGTGCTTATTGCCCATAGGCAAAATGTATGCACACTGAGGGGTTGTAGTGTTGGCGATTCGTGTCTTGTTCGTCGGATAACTGATTGTACCATGATTGTTACAATGTTCCCAAACTGTCGTTTGCTGGCTTGTCGAGTTCTCCACTGGGTTTGCAATTTTTATTACAACTTTTCAGTTTTAACTTCCATAATAGAAGTGTTATTGTTTTTATTTCTACATTATTTCCATTGCAATGTTAAACTGAGCCTCGAAAAGAATATTTTTTACCAGAACAGACAAGTCGCGCAACATCCATATGTTCCAAATGATGGTCACCAATCTGAAGCTAGTCGCTGGAAGTACGTGAAAGAACACAGAATGAGGAAAAATGAGAAAGTTAGGATGGGAACCTTAAACATATCACTAACAGAAAATACAGAAGAACTAATAGGTATGCTGAATAGAAGAAGTACAGTGGAATCCCGTTAGTACGTTCCTCAGTAACACATTTTCCTGCTAATCACGTCGAATTATAAAAGTCCCAGTCCCAAAGCACTAAATTGTATGTAAAATATAACTTGAGCATGTTTTCGTGCTCCCGCTTACTACGTTCAAATTTTGACGTCCTTCCGTTAAATATTTTGGCCAGCCCTTATATGTCAGTTCAGTTGGACTTCGTCCAAGGCTGAGTGATTGCGCAAGCTTGGCGCGGTAGCGGTCGAGAGTTCAGTTTAGCAGCGAGTGTCATCTATTCATTCAGTGACGATAGTTTGCCGTATAGTGATATAGTGTTGTTCTTGGCTATTTTTATCTGGTCTTATTTACATGTTTGCAATGGAGAAAAAGAAAGTGAGGCAAATAACAAACAGTGAACTACAAAACCTTCAAGAAGTGGATCACAATCCAAATATGAAGCGTGTGGATGTAGCGTGGAAGTTATACATTCCTCCGTCAACTTAAAATAAAATTAAACTGATTAAAACTGCTTTTGAAGAAGGGAAAAGTGCTTAAAGAAAACGTACTTGCCAGGGTCAGTTTCCAGAATTAAAAGAATCTGTTCTAAAGTGGTTTGTGCAAGTGTGAGCTTCAAATGTGCTAGTAGAAGGTACTGTGGTTCGAGCTCAGTCAACATTTATTGCCCAGAAGATGGGATTTTAAAGTATCTAATGGCTGGATTGACAGATTCAAGAATCGACACGACCTAGTTTATAGATGTGTGCAAGGCGAAGCTGCTGACCTGAATAATGACACTACACTGTGTGCAACTATTGAAACATGGAAAACTCAAACGCTTCCTGCAATTTTGAAAGACTATACTCCTGATGATATTCTTAATGTAGATGAAACGGATCTTTTTTTTTTTCATCTTCTTCCAGATAAAATGCTGGATTTTAAGGGCATGAAGTGTCATGGTGACAAACATAACAAGGAAAGGCTTACAATTCTCCTGTGCTGTAATGAAAGTGGAACCGAGAAGTTGGTACCGCTGGTTATTGGAAAAGGATGCAATCCGCGATGTTTCAAGAATGTGGGATCTTTTCCATGCAAGTACACTTCTAACACGAAAAGCATGGAAAACATTGATGACGCTGTTCCAGTGTGTGGAACTATGACAATAGATGAAATTCTTGAAGAACAGAAGATGGAAAAGGCGTCAGTGCAGGATCAAAATGATGACGAGCCAGATCCGGAGCCAGTTCCCATGGTGTCAAAAGTGATGGAGGCAATGGACATAACGTAGCGATACGTTTGTAGTTTCGAAGTTGATGACTATTAAACAGGATGGACAAGAAGCGAATGCATGAAGAGGTTCTGGGAGGAAAGAAGAAGAAAAGCAGAAAAGTCAAGTTCTTTGTGGTCCATAGTTTGTCAAATTAAAAAAAACAAAAAACAAACAAACAGGATGGACAGAACAATTTAAAAAATTAAAACCAAGAAAGCAGTCAACCATAGATTTGTACTGTATTTCAAACCAGTGTAAATATTCGTGTTCAACTGTGAGGTAAGATGTATTATTAGGATTAAAGTTCATATACTGTACTGTAATTCATTTTTATGTTATTATTAATTCCCCCTGTTAGTTACTGACAAACCCATGTTTATGTTGTGACTGTAGTAGCGCATTACTAACGCGCACGTCTATAACGTGCTTTTAAAAAATCTTTTTACACACTGTAAATACAGCATAGCGTTTTCGGTAGTATGCTTTTCCGCTTGTGACGTCCAATTATTTCAGTCCCTTCGAAAACGTACTAATGAAGTTCCATTGTATATCAATTTAGGAACTTATACAAAATGGAAAGGAAGGAAGATTCTTGAGAAGACTATACACTGTAATGAAGTGGTCAGGAGGAGGAGGCCAAGAATGGTGTTGGATTCTTACTCTGAAAGTAGATGCCATAGCAAATGTTTCCTTTATAAATGATAAAATTATAAAATTACATGTGTGGTTAAAGACCATTAAGTACACGGTCATACAAGTGTTTGCCCCACAGACAGACTGCAGTGAAGAAGACAAAAAGAAATTCTATCAAGACTTAGAAGATGTAATTAATTAGGAGAATGTCATAATTATTGGAGACGTGAATGCAAATGTTGGAGCAGACAGATATGGCTTTGATAACATTATTGGGCCCCATGGGTTTGGAAACAGAAACCCAGAAGGAGAAAAACTGCTCGATTTATGTAGAAGAAACAGTCTCATCATCAAGAACACTATCTTCCATAAAAGGGGACAGCCACAGGATAACAAGTTATAGCTGGGATGATAAATATAGAACACCAATTGATTAAGTCATCACTAACAAGGAAGGAGGCAGATATATCAATGCTATCATGGTAACTCCAAGTGAAAGTATGGTTAGCGGCCATTGGCTGATAGTGGTCGACTGAACATACAGTTGACAGATGTCAGAAGATAGCCAAGAAAATATCAAAGGTAAAGATCTGGACAATAGAAGAAGTTCAAACAAGGGAAGAGTACAAGAGAAGAATCCAACAAAGCTTGCCAAGAGGTGAAGTAACTCATGTGGAGGAAGAGTGGAAAGAACTTAAAGAAACGTTTGTGAGAGAAGCTAAAAATCCATGGAGTAGCTAGTACGACCAAGAGAGGAAAGGTGACGCCATGGTGGAACAATAGTCAGAACAGCTGTGAAGGACACGAATCAATCGAAGAATATCTTAGACAAAGAATAACAGGCGACAAGGACTGTTCAATGTGTTGTTTGAAGTGACATTCTTGTTAACAGTATTCTGAAACTTTATCTATTTGGATGCCAAATTAAACACCATCCATCTGGTCTTTTAAATTTTACACAAAAAGCCATTGAGTGAACAATTACTTTTATATCCGTTGCAAACAGTATCCGTGAGAATGCTCTTGAGGCATCTTATTGCTTTGGCAATGGAATTAGTTATTGCTGTTTTAAGGGGCAGAACAGCGAGGTCACCAGCTCATGGCAACAGAATTGTTAAACTGCAAAATCTCATTTGATTTCTGGAAGTTCTAATGTGGTCATGTATAAATCATGTAGTACAGTATATGCTTGGTGACTCTTTCACAAAAAGAAAAGTATGTTGAAATGGTACCATTGTCTAATAACACGTACAATGGCCAGATAAATGTGATAAACTATACTCAAAATAAAAGTTCGTTGCTGTTATTTTTAATGAGATTCAAATTGTTAATTTTTGTTTTTACGTGTGCTATATTAATGGGGAATTCGTAGAAGAGGAGCTATTGTTCTTCAGATCTCTTAACCCTAGAACCAGCAAGCGTCGATGGATCGACGGTTTTCCCATTTCTGTTGCGGCAGAGTCAATTCTTCGACGCTTTTTTATTTCTTCATTTAGTAGCTCTGTTCCGCTGAGAGATGTCGTGACATGCCTTTTATTGTATTCTTAGAAGTTTACAGATGCTTCTTACTCATTTTCATCCTTAGAAACATCTCCTGGTATAAGTTTCCTTGGAAACAAACCAGGGACTCGCTGCCATGCGAACCAAAACATTATCATGTAATGGCGCTGTTTATGTTATCGCTACCGCTCTTATTTTGAGGCTGTAATTATATGTATTATGGAGTTAAACGTGCACCTTTGATGTTATAATTTCTGTCTACAATATTTTCGTTTCCGTTGGCTTGTATGTAGCATGACAGCTGTAATAACATTTACAATAACGTAAGTCGTTCACGCACTTGGGTTATAGGCTAGGCCTAATATGGCTCATGGAAAATATATTTTTTGTTATCAAACAAATATTATTGCATAGACGTGAGACTTTCACTCATATTATGTACATATATGTGCATCATTTTGTATATCTTGGATTTTGTGTTTTAATGTTTCATCTCGTATTTTAGGTTATTAGAATTTTGATATTGCTCATGAAATAATAGTTCCTCCATTTTCAATTCTCATTTTTTTAATTTTTTTTTATCAAACTTCACAGAAAGGTTAACATTACCATCTGAATCTGTGGTTTATTAGCTTTTCAACGATGCATCAGTGCCATGGAACATTGTTCACAATAGGTTGAAAATAAGAATCCACTTGGTAGGAAGATATCACACAAATTGGCTGCCGGTACAGAATTTAACATTGCCGGTTCTAGGGTTAAAAGAGAGAATTAGTCGAGAAGGTTTTTAAGTTAACTGATGGATACGTTTGCAGGAATGCAATTGACTAGACTTGCTGTATAGACATTTGTGATGACTGAGAAACCAGAACAGGGTGTTATGATGGGTTTGTTGCCAATGAAATCTGTAGTGCCAAATACTTCTTGGGGACACACTGTTTCATTCATAGACATGCTCTTGTTTTAAAATGTATGCCCAATGGATTGAAATCTTTGTTGGACTATGCAGTGAAAATAGTTCATTTTATTAAGGTTTGTCCTGCATTTCTGCAGCACATTGTGAGGAAACGAGAAGTGTTTATAACTGTCCATTGTCTCACAATAAAGTTGGATGGTTAGCTCACAAAGCAAAGTGCAGGGAGGATGGAATTTGGCTTAAGACTTTGACCTGTTTGGCAGACGTTTTTCATAAATTAACGTTCTTTAATATGCAAGACTGTTGAAACGTTTATTAAAAACTAAAACTTATCACAGTGAGTGCCTTGATACCTTTCGCGAATTTCTGTTAGAAAATCATCTTTGTACTAAAATATCAATAATATGGATAAAGAGCATTTAAGTACTTAAAAGATAATTTCTAAGCTATGCGTGATCAATTAGATTCACAATCCTATAAGCAGCTTCTGAAATTTCCACTGATTTTCAGTTGTAGTTAAGTCATAAATATTAAGTTATTAATTGATTTTTGGTTAGGAGGAAGGAGTTACCAGTGATAGTAAATAAAACCATATCAACTTCTTACTGTTTCCATGCACATAGTTGTTCTAAAAGTCTTTCTTCACATGCCTATTTAAAATAATTTTCATCGGTGATAGCATTGAAATTGTTTGCTATGTGTTTGCTGAATTATGATTTATAAATATTTTCATTGAGACCAGACTGTGTAAGTATATCTCTGGTAGAACAGTCCTAAAGTAGAGTTTACAATGTAACACAACTGAGTGGTGTGTTGACAGCACCCATTGGACAGCCCATGGGGCAGTGAGCCTGCCTGACCTGGGAGAATTGATAGAGTTTGAGCGAGCAAATCTATCACAATTCAGCAATCTGATATGCACATTGGTACCCTTGTCACAGTGACGCAGTATATCGGTTTTCACTTACACAAGTATATTAGTATATTAGGCCAATTCCTAAATGCATCTACATCAATTCAAACTTTCTCATGTTAACAAAAGTTAAATGTACTTCTGACCTGGCAGAACATTGTTCTCTACAATAACTCGTTTCTTTTTTAAAACATTCACATAGAATAAACCCTTTTACCATTTTCAACTTCGACAAATGCTGGGATGGTAGTCATATAGCCAAGACTGCCTCATTCCAGCTCCTTGCACAGATTTGTTCAGCTTCATTAATTCATTTCTGTTTAGATTGGTATCAGGATGTTTGTCTAGCCGTAAAAATTGACTAATAATGTCATCTCATCCCCGAGCACATTGAAACAGAAATAATAAAGAGTAAAAATACATTCCTGTGATAAACCCAAAGAAAACTGATTTGACAGGGAGATGAATTATAGGAACATTGATATTGATTGTATGTGCACTTTGTTGGGATTTTCTGTAGTTACTTGTCTATATAGTATGGTGCTTACAAACATGTCATTTTTAACATGTCTTGAATCATAGCAAGTTCTCAACTCTATTGTATTCATTTTCCGGTGGTGTATGTTGAGTTTTAGCTGCTCATATTAAAATTTGTGTATTTCTTTGACCAGGTAGAGGAGGTCAGTCCGCTCTCCGATTTGCCCGGTTGCGCATGGAGAAGAGACACAACTATGTCCGAAAAGTAGCAGAAGTTGCAACCACGTTATTTATCACGAACGATAAACCCAACATAGCGGGCATAATTCTAGCTGGTAGTGCGGATTTTAAAACGGAACTTAGTCAATCTGATATGTTTGATCCTGTGAGTATTTTTCTATGATCTATTTTTTCTATCTCTATAAAATTTTCTTTCGCTCTGTACATTTTCAATTTTCCGCTGAAACGTAATATTATCTGTATAATAATCAAGTATACTACACATGTCTGTTTATAGGGGTTAGCGTTGAAACTATTGGACTGGATGGCATAAAAATTTGTCTTTAAGTAGAAGGCATCCTCAAAATAAAGTATTTAAATACATAGAATTTACACCGAAGCCTCCGTGCCTTAGGCGGCAGCACGCCGGCCTCTCACCGCTGGGTCCGTGGTTCAAATCCCGGTCACTCCATGTGAGATCTGTGCTGGACAAAACGGAGGCAGACAGGTTTTTCTCCGGGTACTCCGGTTTTCCCTGTCAAAATTTCATTCCAGCAACACTCTCCACTATCATTTCATTTCATCTGTCATTCATTGAATCATTGCCCCAGAGGAGTGCGACAGGCTTCGGCAGCCGGCACAGTTCATATCCTCGCCGCTAGTTGGGGGCTTCATTCATTCCATTCCTGACCCGGTCGGAGACTGGAAGCAGGCTGTGGATTTTAATTTTTTCAATGTATGTATGCATATTTGTTCTTTATACAATTCTACTCTGTTCCACCATCTCATCCAAATTTTGCATACATACATTTTTTTGGATAAAGATAGCTTTGCCATTTTTCAGCATTGCCTTATTGACAATATTGCAACATTTCAGTCGGTCAACACATTATAATCACATGTATTTTTTTTTAATATTTTCGCATGTCCCAGTAATTGGGATTATATTGTGTTGAACTACTGAAAAGTTGCAATATTAATACATTTTCGGACCCAGAATAAATAATTGGCTATATGTAGTTTCGATAGCCTTCTCCATTCTTTTCTTTTTGGCTGTCTGGCATAGGCTAATACAGTGAAACCTCTATCGTTCTGGAGTGTTGTTTTCCCAGATACATCGTTCAAATTTTGCTGTCCCAAGATTTCATCCTGGATTAACAAAACTTGCATCTATCGTTACTCGAAGTGTTGATTTCCCGCATCTATCATCCATAAATCTTGGTCCCAATAAATATTGGATCGTTCTCAAGCATGAGTATTAAAAATGTACACAATAGAAATTCATGTGCAATGTGTGATATTTTTGGAGCATCCAATAAAACATGAGAGGTATTCTGCCTTCTAATTTGTCCAAGTGCATCTCTGTGTATGGGTGAGTGGTAAAAGGAGGATCTAAGCATAATATATAAAAAAAGAGATACAATATGGCATTTTCTACAAAATTTGTGCAAATATTTGTTTACTTCTATGAAATTCCGTTGTACTGCTTACTGGGAATAATTAAGTTACAATCATGCAAGTATGGTATGGTTAATCTTAGTGCAATCCGTACATATAGGGCGGTAATTTACATAAATCACAAGCTTACGCATAGTCCTATGCTAAAATAATTTGTTTTCCTGACTACCACTTGCTTTTAAAAGAGTGAATTCAAGTGCTTTTTAAATTATACAAGTGTGGTTCATATTTTTTTACATGATCGAGCCTAAACTTTGCTGACAATGTGTGTCCATCTTACATAAACACGCGCACACCAATGTTAACCTGTTCACCTACGGTGTCACCCTTCTCCAGCAGCTGTAATCAAGGCCATGCCGATCAGCTCCAATACAAATGCTGTTGTGAATATTGGTAGAGCAATGAACTGCTTTAGTGAAAACAAAACCTTTTAGTTACAATTTAACCGGCCGCGATAGGTGCGAGTGGTAACACGACCTTTTGCCTCATCATCAGGAGAGCGCGGGTTCGAAACCCGCCTCAGTCGTCCTGAAAAGGGATTTTGTGGCTTCCCATTTTCACCACTAGGTAAATGACGGGATGTTTCCTTTTCAATAGGTCCACGGCCATTGTTCTTCCAAAATCCCTTTCCTGACCCATGAAAATAAAATAAATGGCCTTTGGCTGCATTAATAAAAATTATTATTAGTTCCAATTTGTTCTCTCCTGTCTCCGTTATGCTGACATTTTTGAAACGATTCACAAGGTAGCCTGTTCAAATCCAGCTCGGTTTCAAAATATGCATAGTGTTGTTGCCTACGACTGATCGAAATCTGAGCACTCAACGAACAACTCTATTCATTTTGTAATTTGGTTCATTTTAAAGTAGCCTCTTCATTCACATCAATCATTCTTCTCATCCCATGGTAGTAGCCTTCACCATGCTTACGCATTGCACAAGTAGGTGCCTTCGGTGCTACGTTCGATACTTCCTCAACGCAATTAGTTGGTGGAATATTACGATAATTCATAAATATATATCGCAACTGCAAATATGAAGAATATTTTCAACACACAATTCGCTGGCTTAGTACCAGAATAGCGTATCTTAATAGGATTACCATTGTAGATACGCTATTTTGGTCCTAAGCCAGCGAATTTTAGGTTAAAAGAATGTTTTTAATGCCATGAATACACGAAGGAAGAATTACGCGTGTTTCATACACAAGAACACTACCTACTTTTTAGTTACAATTCGTCCTATCATTTCTGTTCTGCAAAATTTCCGTGTTGAAACACAAGGTGGTGTATTTGGTTTCACCTCAGTTTCGAACATTACCTTATGAGCAGGGAACGGATTTATATGTACTAATAATAATTCATGAAATATGTACATATATATTTAGTTATTTTTATTGAAATATGGAATTATATATGGACTTAAAATAACAGAAAACTATCATTTCTGTTTGATATCAAAGTTCAAAAAGCTATAGAAAGTAGATCTACACGAGTCATAATGCTGAACTTCCTTATTTTAATATGATCTTTGAAGAACACGCAATATTTTAATCTCTGTTACCAAAACAATGGAAAATGTTCTTTTAAGTGCTGGAAAGTGAATCTTCTCCTATTGTCTATGTACCGATTTATATTGACTGAAACTTGGTTCAACATCAGAAGAGGTAATGGGGCCATATTTAAACTTTACAACGTCTGCTGGGGTTAAATCCAACGTTAACTTGACACTTAAATCTCCATACATAATTGCAGCAACCTTTCCCATTCTTTCATATTCAAGGTTCTTTGAAAGTACAGTGTCCATCTTCATTTTTGTTACATCTGCAACTTTACCTGTACCATGATTTAGCTGTTCCACAGTTCTATTCACAATTTCGAAACTTTGAGAAAGTGAGAGATGCGAGTTTTGGCGACTTTTGAGTGTTTTTGTGATGCATGAAAAATTATGCTGAATGTAAATCAAGTCATTCCTCACACTTGTCATAAACAACTGTTTGCGCAGCTTCAATTGAGGCTGCATCTTCAGAGTCCATAGCATGCAGAACATTCTTAATGGAGTCTATATATTCAGCTTAGTATTCAACCGCTTGCAGCCACGTACCCCACCTAGTTAGAACTGGCTTAGGTGGCAATGAAATTTCTGGGTACATTTCTTTCAAAAGATGAACTTTTTTGTAGGCTTTGAGAAAAACTTTTTTCACTGAGGAAATCAATAGATCTACTTTGGGGTATCTGCCTCTTACCACTTCTGCCACACGATGAAAGGCATGTGTTATACAAGTTAAATGAGTCATCTTAGGATATACAACACACAATGCTTCTCCGGCTTTCATCATATAAGGTGCGGCATCCCTAATAAAAAAGTACCACTTTATCATACTGAACACCTTGTGGCCAGAGGATATCCATAGCTTCATTGAAAAGTTTTGCTATAGTTTTTGTTATTGCACTTTTCTAGAACATCACAGTGTAAAAGAATCAAAGTTAACAAATCTATGATTACGTTGCCAATTAGCCTACCTTCTTTGTCTGTCGTCTCGTCAATGGAAACCCAAGTCTTTAATTTCTTGTCTTATCTTCTGAACAGTTTCATCGTATATGGCTGAAACATAGGTTTTCCAATCCGGGATAGTTCGGTTAGTATATTTCTCGAGGAATTCCCTGAAGTACTGATTATTCAGTTTGAAGAGAAGGATGTCAGCAGAGATTGGAGCGCAGCAGAGATTGGTGTTCAACTCGGACGTTACACTCGAAGTTGATGGTTGTGTCAGAAACAACTGTCTCAGCTTGGAATTTCGTAGTTTGTTAGTTTGATGTTTACTGGTTGAAATGTGTTGTTGCACCAGGAACCTTTGAGTAGATGCCACTGAACATTGACACAAATTACAAAATAATACCTTACTGTCTGTTGATAAACCATCTTCTTTAAATTCTGTTATGTAACTTTTTAATTTAAACTGGTTGACTGCTACTTTAGGTATCTTGTAACAATGTTAATGTCTTCAATGAATGCCAATAAGCAACTGAAAACACTGCACTTGTAGACATAGCGGTACGTACAAGAACAATATGATCTGTCTCACTGCTAATTCAAACTGTGAATCACTGGTAGGAACTACAGTAGATGGAGGTATTGCGCCATCAAGGGGAATGCCCGAATTACGAAATAATCCGGAAACTACTGGCATATCGTCGATGAATGGGATTTCCTGAGTAACGAAATTATGGGACAGGTCGATGTTATGTGTGATTCTGAAGCTCGGCTGATCTCGCCTCCTCCGGGTTCACTCATCTCTCTTTCACCACACCGTTTATCACCTTACCTTATCAACTCAGGCGTGGACAGGCGTGATGATATTAAATGTTTCTCCATTATTGACAGGACTGCTAATTTAATAGAATTTAATACTTTTTTGCCGAAATATGGACTGTATTGACCTTAATGACTAAGATTATAGAACATTATGTGCTATACTCCAAAATCATAATCATCATCATCTTGCACAGTTTCCAGCCACTGGCCGGGTCTGTTTGGAACACAAGCCTCTCCAATGTCTTCTGTCTTCCCACCATCTCTCAGCCTCCACCCGTGTCCAGTCTTCTCCTCTCTTCTTCATGCTTTCTTCCACCCCCTTCAGCCACCTGTCTCTCGGTCTCTTTCCTTCCCACTTCGTCTCGTGTACTCTCCTTGGTATCCTCTTCTCCTCCATTCGTTTTACATGTCCATACCATCTAAGTCTAGATTTCTCTATACCATCCTGTAATGGTTCCTCCTTCATTAATTCTCTGGTCCTCTCATTTCTTATTCTGTCCATCTTTGTAGCTCCAATACTGCTTCTCAAGAACCTCATCTCACTGGCCTGTATTTTGCTCTTCTCCCTTCCTTTCATAACCCAGGTCTCTGAGGCATACGTCAGGATAGGGACATAGTACGTCCGATATATGATCTTCTTGCTGTTCTGAGGGACATCCTTGCTCCATAACATGCTTCTCACACTCCTCCGAAATGCTTCTGCCTGCCTCCCCCGCTCATTTATTTCTGTTTCTTCCATTATCTTGTATCAGGCTTCCCAGTTACTTGAAACTCTCTACTTACTTCAGCTGTTCCCCACCAATTGTTATTCCCGTTGTGGTTCTTTCCTTCTTCCTTGTTGTGATCACCATCTCACTCTTATTTATGCTAAATTTCATCCCATATCCTTGTATTATTCCTTCTCACACGTCCAACTGTTCCTGTACCTCCTCCTCCTTGTTTCCCCAAATCATCTGCAAACACCATTGCTTTCATCTTTCCTTCCCCAATTACTTGTGCCACTCGGGTCATTATGTCATCCATCACCACAATGAAAAGTAACGGTGACAGTGCACTTCCTTGTTTCAGGCCGTTTCTCTGTTCCAACCAGTCTGATCTCTCTCCTCCCACTTTCACACAGCTCACGCTTCCCTTGTACATCTCCTTTATCCTCTTTATAGTCCATTTCTCTTCTCCTCTATCCTCCAGGGACTTCCATACTTAGTTTCTGCATACACTGTCATATGCTTTCTCAATGTCCAGGAAGGCCATCAGTAGATCTGTTCCATACTCATAGTGCTGTTCTTGTAACTGCCTTACAGCAAAAATCAAATCCACTGTGGACCTTCCTGCTCTGAAGCCATGTTGTTCTTCCCTCATCCTTCCTTCTATCCTTGTCCTAATTCTCTTTTCCAAAACTTTCTCGAAGATCTTTGCACAATGACTCATCAGTGTTATTCCCCGATAGTTTCTGCAATGTTCTACTACCTTTCTTGAAGATCGGGACAATTATTCCTTTTTTCCAGTCCTCTGGGGTCTTCCTTTCCTTCCATGCTGTCCTCATCACTCGGTACAACCACTGTATCCCCACCTCTCCTGCTGCTCTCACCATCTCCACACTCAACTCATCCACACCGGGTGCCTTCCCTCCTTTCATCATGTTCACTGCATCTTCCACTTCTTTCCATGTTAAGTCCTTTTCTGTTTGCAGTTCATCTTCCTCTTCCCCGATTTCTTCCTCCTCACCATCTTTTCCATTTGGGTTCAGAAGTTCTTCAAAATATTCTTTCCACATTTTCTTCAGTTCTTCCCTATTTTCTATCTCTTGTCCCCTTTTGTTCACCATTCTAACATAATCCGTAGGATCCTTTCGCCTCTTATTTTTTACCATCCCATACAGGACCTTTTTTGTACCTTCACTATCCTCCTCCATCATCTTTGTCCACTCTTCCATCCACTTTCTTCTCTCCTCAGCCACTACTCTCTTCGCCTCCTTCTTTCTTTCCTGGTACTCTTCCCTTGTCTCTACCGTCCTATTTTGATACCACCTCCTAAAGGCTCTATTCTTTTCCCTTACTATATCTTTTGTCTTCTCATTCCACCATGGTGTTTCCTTCCACCTCTTCTTACTACTTGTCCTCCCACATACTGCTTCTGCTGCACCTACTAGTGTCTTCTTAAATCTAGCCCATTCCTCTTCCACCCCTCTTTCTTCATCTGTTGGATTTCCTTCCTTTACCATTTTGAGGTACTCGACCCTTCTATCCCCTTCTTTCAGTTTCCATATCCTTATACTTCTTTCCTGGTTCTCAGTCCCTTTCTTCTCCTTACTGCGCCGTCATTGAGGGGAGGGAAGGTTTGGTTAACCCGAGGCCAAAGTGGCCTGAAGACAATTAACCTAGTACTATTCTATTGCGCTCAAAAAACATGGATTCAAACAGCAGTAGGTAAAAATAAGATATATATTTCCGAAGGGAAGTGAAGTACAAAGCCGAAAGGCTAAGGGAGGGAACACTTAAATACACTCCTGCGTTTAAGAAGAGGGGAGGCCAATATTAATCCCATTATTAATGGCAACGCCGCATTATCAACCGGTCACATTTCGTGACTACATTTCACTAATGAATTATTCTTTCATGTAAAACACTTTCCAAATAATAGCCGAAACTATAACATCTTTAACACCAAGTGATATTTATTACATATTTTCGAATACCATTCCGAGAATCATTTTGTGAACAGCACGGATGCTGTGCTTCAGCGGCCATTTAAAAAACAGTTATGTCATCTATGACAAGCGAAAGACAAAGGGCCGTTTGTCATTTTTAAACTATCTGGTTCCCATAACCAAAATCCTGACAGTTACATTATAAAACTTGAAGTTATTATGATCTTGTTACATAAGGATCGAAATCAGAATTATCAATTTTACCGGGAATGTTCAAATCTTCAGGACCCTTAACCTACGCATGCGCTGCACCCTACATTTTAAGAGGCTTGTTCCCTATCAAACATTCGGTAAATGAATAAATAAATCATCATGGGCCCGCTTTAAATAAAGGAGAAAGAAATTGCACACATAAATAAATAAAATATCTTGAACAAAATATGCTCGTAACAAGCCAAAGAAACTAAAGTGTATAGCATCAATGTGCAGCGCGAGGGTCAAACGTCACTTGCCCTCAACAAGCTAAGCCTAGAAATATCCATCATTGTCCGGAATGCTGCAATCTTATGCCGGTCAGCAACGAGTTCCCAAATTTAAATATATTAACAGTTTTACCTTTTTTTTATGGCCTAAGTAGAATATGGCCCGAGGCTGCCACTCGCGTCCTTTTATAGAAATTCACATCATGCAGTTTTAATTATTTCGGCAGTGGCTCCGAGACAGGCCACGCCACAACGTCTTGCCTCTACAGAATCACATCGAGAAGCCTTTTATCCAAGCTTGGCTTGGCTTCATGACAATCCGGCAGCCAGCTTGCGCATGCCCAGATCTCATTTTTGAACCAGTAGACAACTGAAGATCGGCCGGCACAACTTACATTGCCAACCTCATGAATTAATTTGTCTCTAAGACCTTTATGGCCGAATCAAATTTCAGAACTCAAGTTAGCTTGGCAACACGATCAGCACAGATGTGTCAACCACTGATTGGCTATCCAGTCTTGTGTTAATTTAATTAGAGAGCGCCAAATTTTAGAAACATCAACAATGCACAAAACAGTCAACAATGGCTACATTCTCCCAAATGTAGATCAGCAATTTGTTTATATATTTAGTAATCAAATAATTTTATATGAATGTTCCTTCCTTCCTTCCTCTTGATCCAGAAATGATGTTTTGTCACATTGATGACCAGGGGCACCGACAGAAGAGGGGGGGGGGGGGGGGGGTCACACGGGGGCGGCGGCGGCGAAGTATTGTAAGTTGAAACCAATCGGCTCACTTACTCCCTCTCAGGTTCATTACCAGCAATCGATGGTCGCTATCCAGGTTCTCCGATGGTATAACCTAGATGTCCATGATGTTCTTATTTAGTTCTTTCTCATACAGTATATAGTCGACCACCGACTTCCTGGTCAAGTCAAAATATGGAAAATAAATACTCCATTTTTCAACTCCACACACCATGATTTGTTAAGATAATACAAAATATAATTAAGTTTAGCTTCACAAAGAGATATATATTTACATATAAATCCGTTCCCTGCTTATGAGTATGACATTGATGACTGGTCGAAATCTGAACTGTTGACAATTGACTCAATTCGTTTTCGTGCTTCGATTCACTTTATAGTACTCTTCTCACTCTTACTCGGCACAGTAATAATTCTTCTCAACTCGTTTCCTGTTGACGCTAAGGTTGAGGACTGTAGGTGCTCTTTGGATCTGTTGAATACTAGGTCGAGTTGATTAATTGAATGATTTCTAAACTTGCGAAAAATAATATGCCTTTTGTTACCTGAAAATAATTGAATATCAGTTCTGTAAAAGTCTAATGTTGGAAAGTGACATTAAAACACTGTAACCTCTCATTTTTGCTGGGGCCTAAAAGCGAGAATTAACCCTCTTATTGCCGGCCTCCTTATCTTCATGTGTGCTAAGATTGCCAGAGAGAAAATGCGGATTATGCAGCACAGAAGAAAATAACATATACTACCCTCACTTTTCAAGATATTTCACTGTAGTTTACACCTCCTTGTAGCTAAGTGATGCCTTTCTTTACTCATTGTAATAATATCATAAAA
Organism: Meconema thalassinum; assembly: GCA_946902985.2. Classification (NCBI taxonomy): domain Eukaryota; kingdom Metazoa; phylum Arthropoda; class Insecta; order Orthoptera; family Tettigoniidae; genus Meconema; species Meconema thalassinum. The sequence continues at coordinate 173,424,477 of OX336396.1, forward strand.
ATAATTCACAGTGCCAAGTAAAAAAATAATTTTTTTCATGCAATTTTGAAAAAAATAAACAAATCAAATTTGGATCTCTTTTTTTTTTTTTTTTAGCGTATGGCTTTTAGTGCCGGGAGTGTCCGAGGACATGTTCGGCTCGCCAGTTTTGTAGCTGCTTCGAGACGGACACCCAATGGGTGAGCTACAAGTACCGTTGGGGAGGGAAGGAGGGAAGTTGGATTGTAAGGACGAGGAGTTGGAAGGTAGCGGCTGTGGCCTATAGTTAGGGACCAACCCCGGCATTTGCCTGGAAGGAAGATGGGAATCCACAGAAGACCATCTTCAAGGTTGCCGGCGGGGGGATTCGAACCTCCTCGCCTCCCGGATGTGAGCGACTGCCATCAGTCATGCCGTAACCACCACGGCTAACTCACCCGGTTTTGGATCTCTATACTACCTAGTATTTTGATTGTACTCGCCAAAATTTTTATATTTCTGTGCACATTGACTTATTGTTTACCACTTTACAAAATATCACTATCTTGAGATAGATAGTTAGTTCTTCCAAAAAACAACTTTCCCTGATAACCACTCACACCTGTTATATGTACGTTTAGGGCCAGGCGTCGCGAGAAATACAAGAGAGGGTTGAAATTGGTCGTCGAGATCAGATTTAATTTCACGGAAATCTGGAACCTGGTCATCATTGTTATTATCTCCGTCAACTCTGGCATTATTCCCGTCACTATCATTACTGTCTGAATCAGAAATTTCATGAACCACTGTCGCACTAGTAGGTTTGTTTACATCATCACTGTCGTCATTATTTGAAATATTACCGTTATCATTATCACTCTCAGCATAATCTGAATCATCGCCTGATTCGACATAATCAGAATCATCACTCAGTGAATTAACATACTCTACCAAATCATCATTTTCAAACACAACATGAGAACTAGTCGCCATTATTACAAACACAGGTAGGCGCCAAACAACTGAAATTGAAAAATTCGTAACATAAACACAACATGCCACACAGAGATTCTAGTGGTAGATTTAGAAACTACATAGTTTCTTCCACAGTACGGCACCGACTGGAGCTGCCATCGGTCATATTATTTGCTATTACAACTTATTTGGACAGTTGCAACACGGAGCGCGATCTCGCTCCTGGCACTTTTAGCTAGCATATAGAGGAGCTCTATCGCGCTCCCCGGCACTCTAAAGGTGCGTATACACTTGCGCGCCGCGCCGCTCGCGCGCAGCAAATTCGCTAGATTAGTACGGGGTTTCGAAACTGCGCGCGCGCGGCGCACGACGATCCATCTCCTGTCGGTTTTTTCCACGCGCACTTTGAGTGTTCGCAGTTCAGATTTGGACGGGATTGTGAGAAGTTCGTTGTTTCTCGTGCGCATCTGATTGCAATATTTGTGCGTTTTGAGTGGTGATAATGGAGTGGTCAGACGAATCTGTGATAAAATTTTCGATGCTTATCGCAAAAAGCCTCTTCTGTGGGATCCTCAACATAAGGATCATTTTAAGAAACCAATAGACTAAAAGTAGATGCCTGGAGAGAAATAGGAGCTGAGATGGATATATCTGCGGACCAATGCAAGAAGGTGATATCTCTGCTGTCTTCCTACCGGCGTGAGAAAAGTAAAATAAATCGCAGGGCGGAAATATGTATCTTCTTTGGAAATGTGGGGTCCAATCTTCTGCAGCAGATTCTCAAAGTCAGAAGGTGACAATCGAGTAAAATTCTTATACTTGCCGCTTATTTCTTGTGACTTCAAGTCCATCATTAGCTCCGCACCATTCCTTATTTTAAACAGGTCAGTGTATCACCAACGTCGTCGTCGTTTCTCTTTCTTTTTGCATAAACTTGCCACTAAAAAGCCGCACCACTCTAATCACCGCAATCGCGAGGTTTTCCTCGTGCGGCCGAGACATGATAATAATTACCACACTCCAAACTTACTAGAGAATGTTCGTGGGTTTCCTATGGATCGCGGGAGGTTCGTCTAAATAATAATTCTGGACGAGCAACACATGCGCGACGCATGCACGGCGCGCAAGTGTATACCCACCTTAAGAGTTAATATAGAAATATGATTATAAGGTGTTTCCCTTATTTATTGTTTTCCCACATCCATCTGTTTTTTCTTGGGGTTCCCACCAAAAACTAATTGATGTTTCACTGTATAGGCTATATATTGAGGTTATTACACAGAGACCAGTCAATTTGCACCTCTTGGTGTGAGGAACAGTATTTGACAGGATCCAAGGGAAAATTCAAACCCACATTTTAAGGTCCTAAAACCAACATGCTTAACATTCTGTTATGTAACACATGGAAATGAGTTTCAAACTTACACGTTACTCCACATAAACTTTCAACTCCTAATACTTCAGATTTGAACTATTTTTTTCCAGCTGTAGTGGAGATAAACAATTGTGTGCCATTTGGAGCAATTGGAATTCAAATCTGAGTACTACCATAAGGGAAGATGATGGATTGAGGAAAAGAGTTAGGAATGAAAGAAAAAAATTAAGAGCAAGGGACTGATCCCAAATAAAAACAATTTATTCACAAATAAGAACAATAAATAATTTGACACTAAAGTTCTAAAGGGGGAGTTAATATAACCGCTGAGCGAGTCTGGCTAATCAGTGCCAGGAAAGGGGGAGCTCGTAGCTCATTTACAAAATTTGTTTCTTCTTCTTCTTATCAAAATTATGGGCAAGTCCATCAGTTTGTAGAAAGAACAAGAGTATGTTACTCGAAAAGTATGCTAAATCCAAAAGAGAATTGGAACAAAGCACTAAAAAGCAAAAGGGCAATGAACAACAAAATTAATGTGGTGCATCAACAAATTGCATCCAAGTGAAGTTTGACAATAGTTAAAAAGGCAATTAACTTCAATAATAGTAGAATTTGGGATTTTGAGAACCCGAGCGGTTAGCAAAACCTGTGGCGAAAGACCAGGAGACAGCCGTGGCCAAGAGAAAAAATAAGCTATACCAGAAGTAATCTTCAAAAGAGAGCAATTGTTGTGCTCGAAACCTTTCACTAGCGGTACACTTACTAAAAAATTCAGCGAAAGAACGAACCAACCAAATCTTGATTGGGAAAAAAAAAACCACAATCAAGGAGTATAGATTGAAATGGCCTAAATAGAAAGCTAGCTGAATGAACTATAACAGCAATTAACAATCCAAAGGGAATGGTAGAACAAACTTGACAACTTTGCATTTAATAATAATTTCCTAAAAACAACTTTTCCTGATCACCACTCACACCTGTTATATGTACGTTTAGGGCCAGGCGTCTCGAGAAATACAAGAGAGGGTTGAAATTGGACGTCGTGATCAGATTTAATTTCACGGAAATCGGAAACCTGGTCATCATCGTTACTATCTCCGTCGACTCTGGCAGTATTCCCGTCACTATCATTACTGTCTGAATCAGAAATTTCATGAACCACTGTTGCACGAGTAGGTTTGTTTACATCATCACTGACGTCATTATTTGAATTATTACCGGCATCATTATCACTCTCAGCATAATCTGAATCATCGCCTGATTCGACATAATCAGAATCATCACTCAGTGAATTAACATACTCTACCAAATCATCATCATTTTCAAACACAACACGAGAACTAGTCACCATTATTACAAACACATGGACTGCAGGTCAGCGCCAAACAACTGAAATTGGAAAATTCGTAACATAAACACAACACGCCACACAGAGATTCTAGAGTAGATTTAGAAACTACGTAGTTTCTTCCACAGTGTGGTACCAACGGCAAAGCGGGCGGAAGAAGAATCCATTACTTTTATGGTTCCCAACGGTCGTGAAGGCGGAAGAGGCCATGCCAGACGAATTGGCTGTGAAGGCGCACCTCAGTAATATTTTGAGTCTGCGGCAGTTCGTTGCAGTCTCTGTGTCTGGTCTTGCATGTCTCATTTCATATGTGCCGCAGGACACGACTCCGAGATCATAGTGAGTGGGTCACTTCCTGGCAAGTTGTGATCCACCCTAAACAAATACACGCCAGTGGCAATTCTTCCATCAGTCACTTATTTTCTAAAGTCCAACGGCGATGGGATATGGATGGTGGGGGCAGGTTATGGGTGTAACTGGAAGCCCCTAGTTCGGACCTGCACGTTGGCAGCAGATGTGTGATGGTCGTCTTCCTGGGACTCTGTGGCTACTCAGGAGTTCGGTCCTGCATCTGTGTTTGAGCAGGCCTGTTTAGGATTACCGCTGCTCACCCCACATGGGGAAGGCCCTAGAAAAGGTGGGCTAAACATCGGAAGTCACATCTACTGTCCGGCTGGGCGGCCGCACCCAGCAGGTCACCCCTCATGCGGTCGAAAAACAAAAACTACCAAGTCAATAAGGACACACAATTTTATCATTGGAACATGGAACGTCAGAACTTTGCTTGACTTAAAAGATAACGACAGGCCTGAAAGAAGAACTGCTCTTATTACTCATGAATTATCCAGACTCAACATTGACATCGCTGCTCTCAGTGAAACCAGGTTGTCCACTGAAGGAAAAATTACTGAGTTTGGATCAGGTTATACCATCTTCTGGAAGGGAAAGGAGGAGGGAGAACATCGTATTCATGGTGTAGGATTCGCTGTAAAGACCAAGCTAGTTAATGATTTCCTAATTACTCCCACTGCAATCAGCGAAAGACTTATGACTCTCCGCATTCCACTCTCTGGAGGTTCATTCATGACTCTCATATCTGCCTATGCTCCAACTTTGAAGGCCGATGATGAAGTTAAGGGCCAGTTCTATGACCAGCTTGGCACAATCATCTCCAAGGTACTATCTACAGATAAGCTCTTACTCCTTGGTGATTTCAATGCAAGAGTTGGGAAAGATAACCGGCTATGGCAAAATGTGATGGGTAAACAAGGTCTTGGATCCTGTAATCCCAATGGACTTCTTCTTCTTGGTCTTTGTGCAGAACATGAACTCTTCATCACCAACACTCAATTCCGATTACCTGACCGCTTCAAGACCACGTGGATGCATCCACGTTCTAAGCATTGGCACATCCTTGATTACGTCATTACCCGACAATGTGATAAGAAGGACATACTTATTACCAAAACAGCAAGGAATATTGACGATTGTTGGACGGATCACAAACTTCTCATCTGTAAACTCAGGATATCCATCAGCCCAAAACCACCAAGGCGTTTCCAAACCCCATCCAGAGGAAAGTTTAACACCTCCAAACTTCAGGATGAATCTATTTCCACAAACTTTGAGAATATGATCAATGCCCAGCTATCAGATCATCCAGTTAAAACAAGTGACATTCGAGAAGAATGGACCAATCTGAGGGAGATAATCACTAAGTCAGCTGAAGAAACCATTGGTTTGGTAAAGCAGAAAAGTCAAGACTGGTTTGATGACAACAATGAAGAAATTTTGCGTCTCATCAACATCAAAAGGGAAGCCTATCTATCTCATCTTCAAGACCCATCCTCAAATACGAAGAAAGCTCTGTATTTAGAACTCAAGAGTAAGTGTCAGACACAAATAAGAGAGATAAAGAATACTTGGTGGCAGCGGAAAGCTGAGGAACTTCAGAGGCTATCTGATACTCGTGATCTGAGGAACTTCTATGCAGGGATTAAAGAGATATATGGCCCATTTCGTTCTTCATCAGGTACACTAAAAAGTGCTGACAACTCTGCCACTCTTACTGACAGCCATGATATCTTAGAGCGTTGGAAGGAACATTTCTCCATCCTTCTAAATCGTCCCTCAACAGCTGCTGAAGACTTCCTCCGTGATGTGCCGAAATATCCTGAACAACCATGGATGGCTGTACCTCCTTCTTACACGGAATTCAGTGTAGCTCTCAATCAAATGAAACCAAGAAAGGCACCTGGCCCAGATAACATCCCACTGGAATTAATTCAAGCTGGAGGTCAGTCCCTCAAAACGCGGATTTTCATTCTTATTCTCAAAATTTGGGAATTAGGAGAAGTACCTGGTGACCTAAAGAACGCCACTATCATCACAATCTTCAAGAAAGGTGATCGTAGTGTTTGTGGCAACTATCGCGGTATATCGCTACTATCTACTGTGGGTAAAATTCTCGCCAGAATTTTACTTAACCGCCTTCAGGTTATCTCAGAAAAGATCCTCCCCGAGTCCCAGTGTGGATTTCGATCTTCCAGAAGCACAACTGACTTGATTTTCTGCATAAGACAACTACAAGAAAAATGTAGTGAGCAACAGAATCCACTCTTCTTAGTCTTTTATGATCTGGAAAAGGCCTTTGACTCAGTTCCAAGATCTGCTATGTGGGCGGTGCTACAACGCTTTGGCTGTCCTCGACGCTTTGTTGATCTAATCCAAGCTCTCCATGATGGCATGACCGGTCAGGTTTGTCAGCAAAATAAGATCTCTGACGAATTTCCTATCACTCATGGACTGAAACAAGGCTGCGTACTTGCTCCAACACTGTTTGCATTGTTTTTGGCTGCAATGCTCTATAAATCGCCCACAAACATCCCAGGTGTAGATGTCAGGTACCGATTTGATGGAGGGCTCTTCAACCTAGCTCGATTTCGCTCCAAGAAGCTAACTCAGGTTACGAAGATAACCAATATGTTGTATGCAGATGATGCAGCATTGCCTACACTCACGCCAGTGGAGTTGCAACAGACTGTTAATTGCTACAAGAATGCATGTGAACGTTTTGGTCTCACCATTAATGTTCAGAAGACCAAGGTTCTGGCACAACCCTCACCAGGCACTTCCCTTCCGCACTTCAACATTTCTATCTCAGATACTCCATTGGAGCAGGTAGACCACTTCTCGTATCTGGGCAGTCTGCTATCTGTACACGGCAATTGTGGGCAGGATGTTGAGAAGAGAATCGGTGCTGCCCATGCGGCATTTGGGCGACTATCGCACCGGGTCTTCTTGAATAAAGATCTGACCGTGAAGACGAAGCTCATGGTTTGCCAAGCTGTTGTTATCTCAACATTGCTGTATGGCTGTGAAACCTGGACCCTCTATCGACATGACTTCCGAAAGCTTGAGCGCTTCCATCAACAGAAGCTTCGATCCATCCTTAAGATAAAGTGGGAAGACCACATCACCAATCTTGATGTTCTTGAGAAAGCGCTTGCTAATAGTATAGAATCATCCATCATTGGTCATCAATTTAGATGGATTGGACATGTCCAACGGATGGATGATACGAGACTACCACGCCAGGTTCTGTATGGTGAACTCACCTCCGGCACCAGACCTCATGGAGGCCCTAAGAGACGTTACAAGGACCAATTCAAGCAGAATATGAAGTTGACAGGTCTCAATCCACAAACCTGGGACCAGCTTGCTAAAGACCGTTCAACTTGGCGCCAGACCATCCCGGCTGCTGTCAAAATGTTTGAAGAAGAACGTCGTAGAATTGTTAAGGCCAAGCGACAAGCACGTAAGCTCCGTGCAGCACAGCCACGCCCTCCACCAACAGTTCTGTGTGATCTGTGTGGACGTTTGTTTCATGCACGCATTGGGCTGTTCAGTCACCGCAAACATGCCCACAGACCTCAACCTTAGATTATTTTAGACTGTTTTGGAAGAAGATGTATACTCGGAAACGAGTTAAAGCCGACGACGACGACCAACTGGAGCTGCCATCTATCATATTATTTGCTAACTATTACAACTTATTTGGACAGTTGCAACACGGAGCGCGACCTCACTCCTGGCACTTTTAGCTAGCATATAGAGGAGCGCTTGTTTTGAGGCTCAATGCACTAAAAGTTCTAGAACGGGAGTACAAGTTCTGAAGTAGAGAAAAGTCACTATTGTTGGGGTGAATTATTTTCTTGTAGAAAGATTGTAGTTCAGTTTGAATTTGTTGATGATTCTAAAAAGTATTTTGGTATTGGCAGAGGGGTTCAATTTGACAGATGTTGCGCAAGTATGTTTCACTGTGGCATCACAAACTTTGAATAGAAGAGAATGTTTCTAGAACTTTATGGATAGATTTCCTAGTTGATTATGTAGCTCAGCATAAATTTCATGGATGCTAGGTTACTTGAAGTTGACAGAGGTTTTGAATGTTCCCATGTTGGTTTGCTATTGCATTTAACAGAGTTTTTGAATATTCCCACACTGCCCCATTCATTTATGTTTGACAGAATTTATGGGGAGATCCCCCGATGCGCCCAGACATGAGTTGCAATATTTCATAGGTGTGAAATACCACGAAGAAAGTTGGCAATTCAAACAATTTGATGATTTGACATTCTCAGTAAAATGTAGCACTTGGTGAAATGGTAGCTAGCCAGCTAGATAAAATGGCGATGCGAATGTCTAAATCAGCTGCACCCGTTTTAAAATACGTCAGGTACTTATCTTTCTCCCATGATGAGTAGAGAACGAAGATTATGTAGATGTATTACATGACCAAGACAAAATGTCGGACATGTCCACTGACCTCGGAGAGGGTTTCGGCAAGCTTGCTTGCACTACAGAGTCTAACTGAAGAGTGAGGAGCTCGCAGCAGGGCAGCTAGCTGCAAGGGTAGGGGAAGAGGGGAGAGAGGAAAGAAGTGTGACGAAACCGGTACCAACATATACATAAAAAAATACACAAAATTCATGTCTTCGGGCGGAGTCCAAAAGGGGTAGTTCACTGAGTAAAATCGAGAAGGTTGCCCTCTGGTGGAGATGAGCTGAACTTGTAAGAATTCTTCATAAGCAGCTGAGAACCATCGACTTCAGCGCTTTGCCGTTTGAAGCTCTGCAGAGAGAAGCTCGAAACTGCAGCTAAGCAAGGAGAAAATATCTCGAACGCTAGAACACATTTTCAAAAAACATATGTAGCGAAATAAGAAACAAAAATGATGTGGTATAATGTGTGAAGGTCTTTGTGAATCTCATGTACTTCATTTGCCAGTGTTCAGTGTTACAGAATTTATATTAATCTAATTTTGACCCAAAAAGTACCTACTGATACTTCTGCAATGGCATACATCAGTGATTTTGACTCTGTTCGTAATTACAAGTATTTATATTAAGTATCCTTTTAGTTATGGCTGAAAAGACGTATTGAATAATGTACTAATTACCTCAGGTTCTCCAATTATATTTTAAAGTTTAAGAGCTGAAACCAGAAATAACATCATTTTGTTATACAATATTTCAGAATATTTTGGGGCTAGGAAGGGCCAAAATGTTTGGAAACTAAGCATTTTTCTCTACATTGCCTCCGATGATAAATACCAAGTTCAAATAAAATTCATTATATGTTCTTAACATCGTACATCCCGAAAGTATGCTCCGTTTGGTAATTTAAAAAAATTGAGCACAGATACAAACTATTTATTGCAAAACATATGCCATCTATAGTTTTGTTATTCCTTTAAGACTGGCATTGGTACAGAAGATGCTATATCTTATTCAACAAATTCATGCTATTTCGTGTGTTTAATCCATTTCAGAGATTGCAAGCCAAGATAATAAAATTAGTAGACGTTTCATATGGCGGTGAGAATGGGTTTAACCAAGCTATTGAACTGGCTGCAGAATCACTTCAGAATGTGAAATTCATTCAGGAGAAGAAGCTCATAGGTAGGTACAACATTGAGGTTTTATTTTTGCTATTTTTCTTTTATAATGGAGATGGCTGTGTGATGATCAAATGCATTGTTTGTAGGACGATACTTCGATGAGATCAGTCAAGACACTGGCAAGTATTGCTTTGGTGTGGAGGATACGTTGAGAGCACTGGAGCTCGGTTCAGTGGAAACTTTAATATGCTGGGAGAACCTCGACATCCAACGCTACGTCTTGAAGAACCATGCGACGGCTGAAGAGAAAATTCTCCACCTTACGCCGGAGCAAGAAAAGGATAAAACTCACTTTACGGACAAGGAAGTATGTTGTTCAAACATGTTCTATTTTGATCCAAAAGGTGTTAATATAGTCTGTGTAAATCATGCGATGACCATGCCCTGTACATTTACGATGATGACCAAGGATGCAAGCTTCTATACTGTTCACATGGTCACCTGGTGATGTAGTTCTCCCAGTTGATCATGATTGTTTTGAGTTTTTGTTAATGAAAACACTCCAGTTTTATGTTATGTTGCTGTGGTTTATTGTCCAGGTTCGCACCTATAGAGTAGTGTAAAGATAAAACAGCTATACTCGGTATTTAAACACAAATAGTGCCAATAATGAACGCTGACGTCTGTCAAAGCTAGCACGTGGGGAAATGCTGCATTGCCACTAAGACAGGTCATGACTCATCTCGTAACATTCCAAGAGGCTGGTAGGAAGACACAAATACTGCCTGGCAGTCTAATGACAGTGACTAATCGAGGCACAGTAGAGCATTGCATCAAACCATGAGTTCACTGCTATGCCTGCATTCATTGCAACACTGCTCGCTGTTGCCAGGGAGACCGTTACCCCTCTCGTCTCCACTCCTCACTTCACCCTTCAAGCAGTTGACAGCAGTCACTGTTCACCTTTTGTAAATACGAGTATAGGTAGATACTGTTGGTTATTATTCATGAAGACCTGGAGCGATAATTATCCAAAGGTCAATTGAGCAGCTTGGAGTCTGATCTCCACATCCTATGCACAATTACAGTGCTTGGGTAAGATCTTCCAGGATATGAGAAGTGATCTGTCTGTAGCAATTTAGTGTTGAAGCTCTGGAAGAACTGTCCATAGGGCAGGTTGTGCACATACCTTGGTGTTTAAGACCCTGATGGTGGGGCCAAATAGAGTCGTTCTTAAAAGAGTTGACTAAATGCTGCAATATTTTAGGTGTGAGAGCAGGTGATGGAGCATCATCATTTCAGTCATCTTAGTGATATCAGATAGCCTATGGATGCAAAATAGTCAAATTAATATGTCCTCCATCATCCCTATTTTCCACGTCAGGGTTGTAGATGTTTCATAAAGCATAGCTGAATAGAGAGCGGAAAGTGTGTCAAAGTGCTTGAGTCAATGAGTGATTGGAAATGCATCAGAGATATTATTTCAATACAGGACATAACCAGACATGCCATCGAGTGCCTGGACTAGATACCCTTGTGGTGTAGAGGCTAGCATTCTTAGCTGTCACCCTCTGCCTAGAAATTTAATTCTAGTCGGAGGGCTGGAATGGCGTACACTCAGTTTCGTTTGGCCAAACTAAAGTGGGTTAGATTCCCACCTCAGTCATCCTGGAAGTGGTTTTTCATGCTGAATAGAAGCGCCAAGTTTAAAATCCGCCAATGAAAGTTATGGTTTCATATCTTGCCTGCATTCTTATGTTTTGCATTCTTTGTATTGCACTTCGAAGTGGTGTTTGCGGTAGCCGTCTTCTCAGTTTTATTTTAAACACATTTCATTTGTTGCAAGAACTGTCGGCAGTTGTACGACACGTTATTGGTATATTAATATGAGATATGTAGAGATACGGGAAAATCGTAATTGCGATAAATGCGAATTTTACTTTTTTCTCAATTTTTCAACTATTTGGTAACTATTATGACTATGTATACCCAGAATTTGCGAAACTGAATGTGTGACAAAGTGCGATAACTAGGGGTTCTTGCGAATCATTCCCATAAATGCGATAAATGCGAAAAGTGCCCAATTTACTGAAAAATATTAAATATGATGTTTTATTACATTTTCGCGCCACAACTTTTGAAATTTGCGAGTTCCTAGCAATGGCTAAATAATCGATATTTACGAGTAATAATCGATATGTACAACCCATCGATTATTGTCATGAAAACAATCGAATACGGTAAAAATCAATTTGAAAATGGCTGTTGTTATTGCCGCATAATATCCACTGTTCATCGCCAATAAAACGATGTTTTTGGAGAAATTGTTTCGTAGTTTCATTTGGTTGTGCTATTAAAAGGAATATTCCAATCGTTAGTATCGATTCATTTTTAAACATTGGAGTAATAAGATTATGCTTATACCGGTATTGGTTTATATCGCGCCGGTCCTCATTTCTAGTATTTTACCATTATAAATGAAACTGTAAAGTACCTATCGTGATATGAATAGACAATGTTTGTTAGGCGTTCTCCTAGCTTTGGGGAATCTATTATATAAAACTAAGTGTCCTGACTGACTGACTGACTCATCATCGCCCAGCCAAAACTATTCAAGTTAGAAACATGAAATTCTGGGGATATGTTTGTTTTAAGTCGAAAACGCCCACTAAGGAAGGATTTTTGGATATTCAGGTTCTAAAGGGGTGTTGGGGGTGCACCTGCATTTCATTGAATACCAATATTTCCGGCTTGGTTTCATTGAGGGATGTGATACTCGGCATATAAACTCATTGTTAAAAATAAGAAGACATTTGTCTGAGGGTTTTTTGATGTGATGTATATTATGAGGTGATGGGGGTGAAAAGTGGGGGTTGAAGGATTCCTAACGGAGGGTGTATCTATTAAACGACATAGGCGAGGAGTTTGAAACTCAGCGGAAAAATAATCAGCTTAAAAAATAAGTAAATAGGTGTTTGACCGTTTTTTTCATAAATCCAATTTAAGGGACCCATGGGGAGGGGTGAAATTCTGGGGGGAAGAAACAGGAAAGAAAGTGTTCTTACTGATTGACTGACTGACTCACTCATCAAACTCAGGAAGAAAAAAATGCTTAAAATTAAGTATATAGGTGTTCGACAGTTTTCTTCATAAACCCAATTTAAGGGGTTCATGGGGAGGGGTGAAATTCTGAAAAAAGAAAATTGAAAGAATAAGTCCTGACTCACTCACCATCGCCCAGCCAAAATTATTGAAGTTAGAAACATGACATTTGGGGGATATGATCATTGTATGTCAAAACCGTCCACTAAGGGAGAATTTTCGAATATTCAGGTTCTAAATAGGTCTTAAGGGGGTTAAACCTGCATTTCATTGAATAACAATAACTCCCGATTGGTTTCATTGGGGGATGTGATAGTCGGCATATAAACTCATCATTAAAAATAAGAAGACATTTGTCTGAGGGTTTTTCTATGTGGTGTATATTATGAGGTGATAGGGGTGAAAAGTGAGGGTTTTTCGATGTGGTGTATATTATGAGGTGAAAGGGGTGAAAATTGGGGGTTGAAGATTCCTAACGGAGCGTGTATCTCTTAAACGACATAGGCGAGGAGTTTGAATCTCAGCGGAAACAAGTAGTTCCGTGAAGAACTATACAGCCTATTTTCATATATCCTGCTCATGTTACTTGTCTCTATCAACATACAAAATTTCAGTTTAATTGCTGTAACAGATTCTTAGATATTGAGAACCGTCTAAATATTTCAGATTGTCGCCAGGTTGGATTTTTATTTTTGTACTATTACTTTAAGATTATTGTGTACGTGTGGTATTCAAACTTCAATCGCATGATTAGAACACAAGAAGTAAAAACGAGATTTTAAAATTACGCACAGCAGCCATCTTGTGATTATGCAAACAATTGAAATAAATTAGATGCCAGTGGATCAACATTTGTATAAGCATTTAACGTGCAACGTTTCACAGCACTCGGATAGTTAATTCGTGAGAATCGTCCATTTAAATATTTATACTTCGCGTCGCCGCCATGTTGGATTTGTGCTCACCAGGTTAATGAAAGTCCTATAGGTGAACATATGTTTATAGTCTCTATGAACATAAAAAAATTCAGTTTGGTTGCTGTAAAAGATTCATAGATATTGAGAACCGTCTAAATATTTCGGAAGCTCGCCATTTAGGATTGTTATATGTATAGGCCATATAATTATGTACCATTCAAGGACAATTATTGCCTAGGTTCATTATTCAAACTTTCACTTCGATCGCATGATTACGACACAAGAAATAAAAACTTAATTTAAAAATTTCGCATAGCCGCCATATTGAGGTTATGTAAACAATTGATTTAAATTAGATGGCAGTGCATTACAATCTGCAAAATCATTTACTGTACCACATTTCACTGCGCTCAGAGAGTTAAATCACGAGAAAAGTCTATTAAAATATTTCAAATTCGCTTGGTCGCCATGTTCGTTTTTTACTTTACAAGTTTATGAAGTATACATAGATAAACTTGTACCAGTACCCTTTATCACCGTACAAAATTGCAGGGTAATATCTGTAATAGTTTCGGAGATATAGAATGTCAGTGAAATATTTCGCACAGCCGCCATTTTGAGATTATGTAAACAATTGAACTAAATTAGACTCCAGTGCATTACAATATGTATAAACACTTGCTGTACCTAGTTTCATTACGTTTGGATGGTTAAATCGTGAGAAAAGTCTATTTAAAAGTCTCACCTTCGCTTGGTCGCCATGTTAGTTTTCTACTTTACAAGTTTATGAAATATACATAGGTAATCTTGTATCAGTACCCTTTATCACCGTACTAAATTGCAGGGTGATATCTGTAATAGTTTCGGAGATATAGAATGTCAGTGAAATATTTCGCACAGCCGCCATTTTGAAGTTATGTAAACAATTGAACTAAATTAGACTCCAGTGCATTACAATGTGTATAAACTTTTGCTGTACCAAGTTTCATTACGTGTGGATAGTTAAATCGCGAGAAAAGTCTATTTAAAAGTCTCAACTTCGCTTGACCGCCATGTTGGTTTTGTAGTTACCAGGTTTTTGAAAGTCTCATAGGTGAACTTCTAGTAGCACCCTTTATCACCGTACACAATTTCAGGACGATATCGGTAATAGTTTCGGAGATATTGAATGCTAGTGAAATATTTCGCACAGCCGCCATTTTGCATTGGTGAGACGTAACAAAATTTGAAGGGCACGGTCGAGGTCGCCGGGAATAGTGCTATGAACATACCGAGTTTCATTGAAATCGCTCCAGCCGTTTAGATTTTATTAGGGGGACACACACACACGAATCACACACACACACGCACACACACACGGACAAAAGGTGATCTCATCAGCCTATTTTTTCAAAATTGAAAATAGGCTAAAAATCAGCTTAAAAGATGAGTAAATAGGTGTTCGGCCGTTCTTTTTTTTTTTTTTCATAAATCCAATTTAAGGGGCCCATGGGGAGGGGTGAAATTCAGGGGGGAAACAGGAAAGAAAGTGTCCTAACTGATTGACTCATTCACTCTTCAAACTCAGGAAGAGAAAACTGCTTAAAAATAAGTAAAGAAGTGCTCGACAGTTTTTTTTTTTTTTTTTTTTTCATAAATCAAATTTAAGGGGTTCATTGGCAGGGGTGAAATTCTGGAAAAAAAATGAAAGACAATGTCCTGACTCACTCATCATCGCCCAACCAAAATTATTGAAGTTAGAAACATGACATTTTGGGGATATGTTCGTTGTATGTCAAAACCGTACACTAAGGGAGGATCTTCGGATATTCAGGTTCTAAAGGGGTCTTGAGGGCGTTAAACCTGCATTTAATTGAATAACAATATCTCACGAGTGGTTTCATTTGTGGATGTGATACTCGGCATATAAACTCATCATTAAAAATAAGAAGACACGTGTCTGAGGGTTTTTGATGTGGTGTATATTATGAGGTGAAAGGGGTGAAAAGTGGGGGTTGAAGGATTCCTAACGAAGCGCGTATCTCTTAAACACCATAGGCGAGAAGTTTGAAACTCAGCGGAAAAAAGTCAGCTTAAAAATAAGTAGGCCTACATCGGTGTTCGACCGTTTTTTTTTTTTTTCTTTCTTTCATAAATTCAATTTAAAGGGCCAATGGGGTGGGGTGAAATTCTGGAGAGAGAAAAAAGGAGAGAAAGTGTCTTAACTGACTGACTAACTCACTCACTCTTCAAACTCAGGGGGAAAAGACAGCTTAAAAATAAGTTAATAGGTGTTCGAGCGTTTTTTCATAAATCCAATTTAAGGGGATACATGGGGAAGGGTGAAATTCTGGTAAAAATAATTGAAAGAAAATGTCCTGACTGACTCACTCACTCATCATCACCAAGCGAAAACTATTGAAGTTGGTAACATTAAATTTTGGGAATATGTTCGCTGTATGTCGAAAACGTCAACTAAGGAAGGATTTTTGTTTATTCGGGCTCTAAAGAGGTGTTAAGGGCATTTCATTGCATAACGGTATCTCATGAGTTGTTTCTTTGGGGATGTGATATTTGGCATATAAACTAATCATTAAAAATAAGCAGACATATGTCTAAGGGTTTATAGATGTGGTGTATATTATGAAGTGAAAGGGGTAAAAATTGGGGGTTGAAGGATTCTTAACGGAGCGTGTATCTCTTAAACGACATAGGCAAGAAGTTTGACATTCAGCAAAAAAAAAAACAGCTTATAATATAAGTAAATAGGTGTTCGACCGTTATTTCATAAATCCAATTTCTGGGGCCCTTGGAGAGGGGTGAAATTCTGGGGGGAAAAAGGGAAAGAAAGTGTTCTAACTGATTAACTCACTCACTCATCAATCTCAGGGGGGAGAACCGCTTAAAAAGAAGTAAATAGGTGTTCGACCATTTTTTTTTTCATAAATCCAATATAAGGGATTCATGAGAGGGGTGAAATTCTGAAAAATAAATGGAAGAAAATGTCCTGACTTACTCACTCATCATCGCCCAGCCAAAATTGTTGAAGTTAGAAACACAAAATTTTGGGGTTTGTCGAAAACGTCCACCAAGGAAGGATTTTTGGATATTCAGGTTCTAAAGGGGTGTTAAGGGGGTAGACCTGCATTTAATTGAATAACAATATCTCCCGATTGGTTTCCTTGGGGGATGCGATACTCGGCATATAAACTCATCAATAAGAACACACACGTCTGAGGGTTTTTCGATGTAGTGTATATTGTGAGGTGTATGTGTGAAAAGTGGGGGTTGAAGGATTCGTAACGGAGCAAGTATCTCTTAAAAGACAGAGGCATAAAGTATGAAACTCAGGGGGGAAAGTCAGCTTGAAAAATAAGTTAATAAGTGGTTGACCGTTTTTTCATAAATCCAATGTAAGGGGCCCATGGGGAGGGGTGAAATTCTGGGGAAAGAAGTCCACTAAGGAAGGATTTTCGGATATTCCCTCATCTTCCCCCAGCCAAACCTATTGCAGTTAGAAACTTGAAATCTTGGGGATATGTTCGTTGTATGTCGAAAACGTCCACTAAGGCTGGATTTTTGGATATTCATGTTCTGAAGGGGTGTTAAGGGGGTTAAACTTGCATTTCATTGAATAACAATATCTCACGAGTTGTTTCATTTGGGGATGTGATATTCGGCATATAAACTAATCATTAAAAATAAGCAAATATTATGTCTAAGGGATTATCGATATGGTGTATATTATGAGGTGAAAGGGGTGAAAATTGGGGGTGGAAGTATTCTTAACGGAGCATGTATCTCTTAAACGACATTAGCGAGAAGTTTGAAATTCAGCAGAACAAATCGGCTTAAATAAGTTAATAGGTGTTCGACCGTTTTTTTTATTTTATTTTCATAAATATTATTTAAGGGGTTCATGGGGAGGGGTGAAATTCTCAAAAATAAATGAAAGAAAATGTCCTGACTTACTCACTCATCGTCCAGTCAAAATTATTGAAGTTAGAAACTTGAAATTCTGGGGATATGTTTGTTGTAAGTCCAAAAACGTCCACAATGGAAAGATTTTTGATATTCAGGTTCTAAAGGTGTGTTAAGGGGGTAAACGTGCATTTCATTGAATAACAATATCTCACAAGTGGTTTCATTTGGGGATGTGATACTTGGCATATAAGCTAATCATTAAAAATAAGCTGACACATGTCTAATGGTTTTTCGATAAGGTTCATGCCAATGATTAATCTACGGTATCTAGAATAATGACGAAATTAAGTTGGTAATATCGAAATTTCTAATTAGGTCGAAATACTGTATACCTGGCATAATGTAGCTTATTAGAGAACTACTGTTGGCAGCCCTGGTGACTGAATATATTCTTAGTTCCAACTCTTAAGGTACAGAATACAAAATTTGGTTGAAGTCCAATGGATAGCGTGGACGTTACATGCCGTTAAACATTGGATTTAACTGCGCGCGTAAAATCATGTTGGCAACAGTGACATGCATCTATTGGTCAGAAATAATCTGAAATAATATGATCTATTGTTATGTCAATTTTGAATGAAATCCATTAGTTAGTATAGAAGTTACATGCATTTTAAAATTGTACTTATCATCAGGCTTAGAATCAATCATGTTGGTAGCACTGACGTATATAAGTTACTCCAAATTAATATAGAATGTCAGGTACTATTCATCTGCATAGTTTAAAGTTGTTGGCTTGCGCACTTTCTGATATATGGGTATTTCGATTTTTTTTTAAATGAGAGCATTTATTAACAGTTGGCAGCCCTGATGGCTCTTAAGAATACGCTCAGTCATATCTGTGTATGTATACATAGCACATACGAAATTTGGTTGAAATCCAATTGATAGTATAGAAGTTATATGCATTTACAATTTGGACCTATCAGCAGGCTTATAATCATTTTGGCAACACTTCCATGCATGGCCTCCTGGAAATTAATTGCAATATTATTATCTATACATGTGCCAATTTTGAAATAGATCCCATTCGTATCTTCCAAGATATCCAACATGGAGCTCAAATTTCAGTTGCGATATTTCAGCAGTTGGTAGCACTGACATCATTTTCAAATATGGCCGTGAGATATTCAGGTATAGATCTTGACTCCTACCAAATTTTGTTTCGATTGCTGCAGCCGTTTAGGAGTTGATAGGGGGGGGATAGACAGAAGGACAGACAGACACACATTTGCCCGATCTCATAAGTCTACTTTGTCCTCATTTTTGCAAAATGTGAAAAGTAGGCTAAAAAATATGACACAACTATGACGCGAGCGAAGCCGCGGGTACTTGCTAGTGATGTATAATTTGATGAAAGTAATCTCTACAATGTGAGAGTTATAGGTTATGTTACATGTCCAGCGATTTCTCCTTGAATTCGTATAGGCTACTGTTTAACAGATTGACTGTCATGAGTCGCAAAAAGGTATACCAGTAATTGCATGTTTGCATATTCTGTTTAACTTAACTTAAGAAAACATCTGAAACTGATAAAATGTGATCATTTAAATCCTCGGAGTAGACATGAAAGGTACACAACAAAGTTCACAGGATTGTCAACATTCGTTTATACAAATTGCATTGGCAGCAGTGTTAAGTCTCCTGTTGTGTGTGTTTTTTAATTTTTTTTTACTAAGGAAGTGTTAGTAATACTAAAATCCTAATATCAGTATTAAAGAAATATGGAAACTTACACCATACATTTTTCAGAAATGTGAGGTCTCTGAAAATAAAGCACCAGCCTGGCTACTTGGCAAGATTGAGCTCAGGTGCTGTCGGTTGGTTGTATGACGTGAGACGAGGGCACCTGAGCTATGCTGAAAAGATCCAAAGATCATACTCTCATTGTGCAATCAGCAATATCAGGTGTTGTGCAGCTACTCAAATTACCCTGAACTGCTCGTGTTATCGGTACGGTGCTAACTCTACAAGCGAAATGGACAGAATGTTGAGGGCTGGCGGAGAGTTGTATTAGTTCACCGATACCAAGGTGCCGATTGTTAGAATAAAGCGAGCTGTGGTCAGGTGACAATGCTCGTCTTACAAAGTTTACCGTTTAAAAATCCCTCAGTATGCCTTCCTTCGGAGGGGAAGTAAAGCCGGCGGTCCCATGTCATAGATTTATGGCATGTTAAAGATCTTTCCACTAATTACACCTGTGTGAAACTAAATTGGATAGGTTAAGAATGTAAACAACGCTCTTTGGTTGCTACGTTCGTTGCCAAGAGCCGACTGCGGTGGCGTCTAGTAGCTAGTTCTGAACTAGGCCTAGTAGTCGTTGACGGTGGCGTTTGGCGGCAAAAGTAGGAACTATTTGAAAATTCAAAGTTGCAGTCCCTACTTGAATTAAAAAAACAGATACACACACTAATACAGTCATCACAATTAACACCGGTTATCAGACAGATTCTACACTCACCCAAAGTACACGGGGCTACATGACCGCGTTGTCGCAGCCCCTAAACTAAGGAACCAACCAACCAAAGTTTACCGTGTGGCAGGTGGAATGACGACAATACCGGGCTGTCCTGAACTCGGTGGTCGAATTGCTTCAAATTCTGTGAGATGTCTATGAAATCCTTTTGTGTGGTTTCCCTACTAACTCCTTGCCAAGTTCCATTCATTTCTTTTAATAAATTGTCTTATGAGGTTGGATTCAAGGGCATTGACCATTAAACCACCCGGCAAACAGGAATTCAATGCACCTCATCCGAGGCCCTCATTGAAAAGGTAATAAAGGAATGAACATACATTTCATTATTTAGTTAATTATCGGTTGAAGTTAAGTAAATGTATGATTCACATCATTATATTAAATGCTTATGCCGTTAATCAGAAACACCCGTATTTCCAATCCTGTGCAAGTTTGAATTAGTTTCCGTGTATAATAATTTTGAACCTGTTGCATTTTTATCGTACCTGGTGACGAACTTCTAAATGCTACAAACGCTAATTTTAAAAATTCAAAATGCTCCAATATCAGGGTGTCTACCAGTAACGAAAGTAACGAAAAAGTAACGAATGTTACAAATGGGTAACAAAAGTAACAAAAAAGTAACGAATTTTACATACGGGTAACGAAAATTTTCCGAACGCGGGTTGAATAGTTTAAACTCGCGCCTCTAGGCTCAGAGATTGCAATGGAGCGAGTTTCACGCAAGCGGCACTGATTGTATAAGCTATATTTCCCCCTGCCCGACCTCGAGGAAATTAATACTGAGGTTACCCTGAGTGGTATACATCGTTCAGCGTATATTTTCGGCATCAAGATGACTTTTTAGTTTTGTGTGAAATATTTATCTGTGTTATTAGGAAACCTGACTTTTCGCGTGACGATTTTTCGCGATAACTTCTGAAATTAATCAGAAACCTCGCATTTCTCGCATTTATTTGGAGACTATGTCAAATTGAAGTCCAGAAAAAACTCGAAATATTTTAATGTCGCAATCTTTCAAAATGTTACCATTTCGAAAAAGGATTTTGAAAAAGCTTCGAAATACGTAGGCTATAACTTATTTTAAAAATTTGTCTCGTAAATTTGCGACATCGAGTATGGTTAATTCGAAATTCCGTTATATGTCGATTTTTCCTTCGAACTTTGGATCCATCGGATATATTATAATCTAACCGGTTATTTCGAAAAGTTGTATAATTCGTGATTCGCATTCGAAAGAAAACTTGTCCTCTAGTCGTATTATTCGTGCAATCTTCTCAGAATATTTCTTAGACTAATATTTGATACTTCGAACATTCATACTCACGACGGCCGGCTGACCGCACGACTTGCTTGCGGGAATCTCGTCAAATGGACAGAGATCGACGTCAGTAGCGTAAAATCATAAAACCCGTCCCCTATAGTGAACTTGTGACCACGAGGACTGCGGGAATCCCGTCAAAGACGATTGGGCACCAATCACGAAACATTCCGAAACCTACTCGCTACTTTTCCCATGACCGTATACTTAAAAAAGCGTACGGGGAGCGAGAAGTGCATCAACCCACATAGAAATGACAGCCTACGTAGCGTCGCGATACTGATTTCTCCTCGTGATCCATCCTGAACTGATGAGCTCCCAACCACAGCATAGGGACAGCGGGAATCACAGCGCCGGCCATACAACTTGTCCATAACTACTCGTGAATTTTAACCATGCCCAACCCTGAGCTTGCATCCACCATTCTTTCAGGACGAATAGACAATCGTTCAACGGCCGGGTGCGGCGTGGTATGCATAATATCGCGAGGACAACGTGCCGAGAGCGGCAGCGATTGCGATACATCGCGATATTTCTCCGCATTCAATGACAAGGACAACTGGATTCTTGTCAAACGGACAGCATGAGGCGCCGATTGCGTAATAATGCTATATTTTCTCGTGCCCGACCTCAAGGACAATTGAAATCTCGTCGAACGACTAAAAGTGACACCGATTATCTAAATCGCGATATTTATCAGTGTTCTATCGCGAAAACTACGGGAATCTCGACAAACAGGCGAGACCAGCGCCGATCGTGTAACATCTCGAAATTTCTCTGTACTTGACTGCGAAGACAGAATTCGGATACAATCACGTAACGTCCCATAAATTTCTTCGTGATCTACCACGGGGACTAAAGAAATCTCGCCAAACGGTCAAGAGCAGAGCATTCGCTTGGCAATTATAAAAATGCCTTGTGCACAAGACGACATATTAGCTGAAACAACTCGTTTGATAATAAATATCTAGTATTTATTTATTATTTTTAAAATTTTTATAACTCCCTAAGTGAATTGTATTTACCGCTTCAAACACAGTTCATTGCTGTTTTTCCTCACCGCGTGATGAGCCCCTTTGCTTGCAGACCGGAGACGTATCTTGAATTAAAAGGTAACTAAAATTAACTAAAAGGTAACTAAAAAGTAACTTATTTTTACTTCATCCTTACAGTAGACACCCTGAAAATGCTATTTTTCAAAATGAAAGTGCTACAAAATCAATTTCAAAATGCTATTTTCTCGTATCTTTAGAGATATGTGATTAATAAGTATTTGGTTCTGTTAAATGTTAGCGAGATGTGGTCGTTCAGCATCATCACTCATTCCCTAATTGATGCATTCTCCCTCCCTATGTTCAAATAAAAATAAAGTTTGCATTTCCATGTCTGATACTACATCCATTTCATTCTATTTATTTGATACTAAGATTTTTGCTTAGCAAGGGATAGTAGTGAAAGTCGGGGGAGGGGGGCTAGCCGGGAATAGTGGCGAATAAGTGAGTTATGGCAGTCTCATAATGGGCTGATTAAAGTTGTAAACTTCGTTTATTTTTATTAAATATATCGCACTATGTAGCATCGAAATAAAATAGCTTATTTTTATTCTCTCCCTTTTCCAAAATAATGGATTTTTACGAAGTTTGCGTCTATAGTACCTTCCCCCCCCCCCCCCTCAATTTCGGAACTAAAAATTTAGAAAAAATGGGGGGGTCCTATAGACGTGTACATACGGTATTTGCTACATCAATTTGCACTAATGATATTTGGACCAGATTGGATCAGTTAAAAGGAGACTGGTAGGGGGGAAAATGCAGGAGGTGGGAATCAAACCTGATATGTCCAAGTCCAGAGAGACAATTCTGACCACTATACCACGCTGACGCCGGCCCCGTGGTGTTGGGGTAGCGCGCCTGCCTCTCACCCGGAGGCCCCGGGTTCGATCCCCGGCTCCGTCAGGGATTTTAAAACTGACATGAGGTTGGAACGGGGTGCACTCAGCCTCGTGAGGACAATTGAGTAGCTGTCTGACAGTGAGACAGTGCCCCGGTCACGAAAACCAAGATTAACGGCCGAGGGGACCCGACGCGCTGACCACGCGTCACCCCAAAATCTGCAGGCCAATTGGCTGGGCAGCGGTCGCTTGGTAGGCCTAGGGCCTTCAAGGGCTGTAGTGCCACGGGGTTAGTTAGGTTAGTTATACCACGCTGACAAACTATGACTTAACCCTTTATAAGTTGTCTAGTACTAACTGATCATGACATGAATGTTTCAAATATTAATACGTTATTTTACAAACTTAAGATAATATTTCTAGCATGGAACATATGGTAGTTTTATGGCTGTAGTAAACAGAGGACCACAAATCATCTGTAAAAGGAGAGCAGTTGTCAGCCATTTTGGAGCATTGCCTGGCTGGTAAAGCTTTAACAGCCTCTAAGAGCGACTGACTGTTTACACTCCCGATAAAAAATATTTATGCTGCAGACAGCACTACCTGCTGATGGTCAAACAGAAATGTCAGTGTATTCCGCCGACAAGTTATCTGTTCCGTAACTAGGAAATGATAGTACCAACCAACCCCAAGTCAGTAGTTATCCACACTTCGCAGTCGGCATATCCAATCATAACAGTGTGCATCAATTTCAAACCATTCCGTTATGCAATCGGGCATGTTATACTGTCATTGGCCTATCTACACAATCCTATTTGACTTAAAATAATGGTAAAGATAGCTTTGAAGCCATTTTCATTGTTGCCTTATTGACAATATTGATATTGCAACTTTCAGTCAGTCAACACAAAATAATTCCAATTACTGGAATATGTGCAAAATAACCTGAAATATATTACATGTAATTGAGATATAATGGTGTGGTCTTTGATTTTCGATCACTTGGGTGTCAGTATTTTCTGCGGCTTGTTATTGGTCTTGGTCAACCATATGTTGCTTTGTAAGGAGAAACCTATACTGCTACGTGGTAAATTGTTATTTTCTTACATAATAGATTTGGCTCAAAAATGACGACTGTACTTAAAAATTCACCTACACCCAAAATCTGAAAGTTGAAAAAGTTGAAACTCACATTCAAGGCTGAACCACCTACAGTACACACCCGATAATTCGCGTGCGGATAATTCGCTTTGCGGTTAATTCGCGGGTCTCCAAATATATTTTAAATAGAAATTCTCACGGCAACTAATCATGCTAAGTAAAGCAATCTCTCAGTCATTGAAAAGAATTTTCGTGCGACGCAATGCGTAAAGACGAAATCATTGACATTCGAGAAGACTGAACTGCGTTTCTCTGTGATGGAACAGTAGGCCTACTTGCGCAATGTTCGAAACATACGAGCAGGTTGCCGCGAGTGGTACAATAGCATAGATTTCCTTTATCTTCAAAGCCCAAACAATAGAAGAGGAATGCGCTTTCACTGGGAACCTACCCTCCCTTTCCCAACAGCCACACTCAAAGGTCGCTGACCTGTGAGTTGTGAAGGGTGGATGCGTGGACAGCGTATTGTAAACAGCGATTATTGCGTAATGACGTAAACTTTCGCGAGACCGAGAGCGTGTTTGTTGGATGCTCTTTATGCAGTCAAACAGTCATGAGAGAAAAATACCGCTACAAAAGCAAGCTCTTGCCGACATCTGTAACGACGATATTTCAAACGGGCAAGTGAGACGTCGATAAAGACGATTATGATTTAAGACATGAAAGCAAAGATGAAATAGCACGGAATTTGACTGTTGGTGAGGAAAACTGAGATCCAGTTGATATCGAGTGCGGGAGTGATGCAACGGAAATCCCGAAAGTTTCCCACAGATTCTAGTCACACTTATCTCTTAAATAGAAAAACGAAATTAATTTTCGTTCTCATTTAACGTTTTCTTCGGAAATGTGCACTCGAAAATTAGAATAAACTATCTAAGAAACAAAACGGGATGACTTAAAAAAAAATATATTATTGTAGGCATAATCCACATAGGCCTGCCTCTAGCCTAGCATGTCTTATAAGACACTACAATCAAGTGTTTAAATTATTATTTTGCGTTTCAAGCATATTTCAATATTTTAATCAATAGTTTTGTTTTTACTAGGCTTAACAAAAATAACTGCGGATAATTCGCGGTTTTCAATAATTCGCGGAATTTCGTGCATTAATTACCGCGAATTACCGAGAGTGCACTGTATAATACAGTTTGTGGTTTGTGATTTTCACAAATTTCTGGGTCTTCAACCACTAATATAAGTGTTGAATTGAATAATTAAAACATATTAAAAAAAATATTAATTTAAGGGGACGCATGCAGCTTAGAGCCAAAACAATAACAATTTTAATTTTGTGACTCCTTGTCGTAAGTCTCGTACAACAGTCGTACACATTTCCAAGGAAACTCAATTTGAAACAAAGTTCTACATTTTCAAAATTCAAATCATATCTATGTTTATCCGATTTGCAAAATTTGCCTATGCTCTCAGCTGTCCGCTGTTTCTCTCATATTTCCCACATTTGTAGGATTTTTTTAAAACTTCTGTTTAAGCCTCCAGCTTCAAAATGAATCTCTCTCGATCCTGTGTAGCTTAAATTAGTCATTCTAAAATGGTTTAAATTATTTTTTTGAGTTTACCCAGTAAGATGAAATAATACTATAGCTAATTAAACATACAGTCGAACTTCGATATCTCAAATTGCCTTCAGAGAGAAAAATTACTTCGAGATATCGAAAATTCGAGATTGATTTTTTTTTTCTTCAAAAAGAAAGAAAAAAAGGAGGGATACCATTACAGTATTATAAACATACGAATAGACAACTGTTGCTACTTGTAATATTATTGTTACTAGAACTTCTCCTATGGGCCTACCAGGTAGGGTTTAATGCTATCGTATTAATTATTTACAAGTTTCAATCCATTCTACTACATTGTGTCTATTTTGTTAAACTACTACACAGTTAAACAGTATTACTAGTACATTTTCATTTTACAGTACTTGCAAATTCAAATCTTTGAAAAGAAGTCCGTCAGTTTCTTTTGCTTTCTTTTCTGCAACAGCTGGTTCTCCACAAAGTTTTCTAACATGTTAACAGCTTAACATCCTCTTCAACTGAAGGTTGTTCCTGTACGTAGCGACGAAAAGCGGCCAGAATATCGAGAGCCTGTTCTCCATACACTCATACATTTTACCCACTTAAACATAGCTTCCTCCAACTGAGGGTAACTTGAGCTCTTAAAACACTTCCTCTCCGATGAAAATCGTGACTCCTAAATAGCACCAGCAATCTTGTCTTTATTTTTCATAATCGTTGACAGTGTGTTTGCTGGATTGCCGAATTCCGCCGCAATATCTTTCTCCCTTCTCACACCCCTTTCCACTTCGTGAATTAACTTTAATTTTTCACTTGCACTTAAACATTTCAGAACACTTTTCTTCTCCATGGTGTTTGCATTACTGATTTACACAGTAGGTCAGAAACTACAGGACAATGCTCTCTCACCAGGCTTATCAGCCAAGGACACGAAGGGTGCAAGCATGCCACAATTAGCCGGTGTTTCCCTCTTACTGTTATTGTTTGAGGCGCACATTGACAGGAAGTCTCCTTGCCCTCAGGCTGCTCTGGAATGTAGCCGACCACACAATACTGACAGAAATAACTTCTCCAAGTACCGTACCATACCCAAGATGAACAAAAATCTCATATTTCAAGCTCCAAGTCACAACTCCAGTCTTCAAAGCAATTGTATTTTCACCCCAACTTCGAGATATAGAAAAATATTTTACGCCTGGGGAATGAAATATTCCTTGAGTTATCGAAATATTCGAGTAATAGAACTTCGAATTATAGAACAAATGTTACATGTGAATTAGATACGATACCGCCGGGAAATGAAAATTACTTCGTGTTATCGAAAATTCGAGATATAGAAGTTCGTTCGACTGTATTTGCAAATGGATGAGATTCAACATGGTAGCTGCAGGTTTTAACAATCGCTTCAAAAAGGAAATAATCATTAAAAGATTCTTATAAACGTGTGCGATATGAGGGAAACTGTAAGGGCATCACAAAGCAAGGGCAAATTTTGAAAAATGGACTTAAAAAATAGATAAGATTTGAATTTTGAATATATTTAGAGCTTTGTTTCTGACAGCAAAATTGTCATGTTTCCTTGGAAATGTGTATAATCGTACAAGGTTCGTGATAGGCACAGTCTTAAAATTAAAATTGTTATTGTTTTGGCTCAACTTTTGATAACTGTTATTGAAAAAATGTTTTCAAAATTATTATAAGTCAAAAATGAATTAAGAAATGATGTCTCGTCAAACTTCTGTGATTATATGGAAGGTATTGTAGTATGAGTGGTGCTGAGTAATGGTGTTCAGGCCACAGTCAGTGGTTGTGTGTACTAGGAAAGGTACTGCACCCGAATTCTCCAATCTGCACCTATATCCGCTGAGATGAAAAGGATTGCAGACTCACAAATACCCAGCTCAAAATATCTTACCGTGGCCTGCTAAGTAAGAATTGGGAATTCTAGGATCACATAGTGCATATTTAAATATCACCACCTGAACAGCTACATACTTCTACTATTATTTACATTTAATAGTGAATTCAAGAAACTCCAATCTCGAGGGGTGTTAAGGTCTAACTATAGTGGGCGCCTGTAGCTATCCAGCAGTGCCATTTACGAACATTATCGAATGAGTAAGCAATCAGTTAAAATAAAATTGACTGAGTCACTAAAAAGTGCCAGCCGTTTATTCACTAAGGAACTGATTATTTATTTATTTGTGGTTGTATGAAAAATTGTCTGTGCTTTTGACGTCTTTTCTTGGAACCGCTCACTTAAAACTATATACATGGAAAACTACTTGGCTGAGGGTAATGAAATTTTTATATGTGATAGGCACAAGTATTGGTAGTGCAAATCTCAAGTTTCAATTTTTTTCAACTACCCGATAAAAAGTTCTTATACTTTTTCTGACGTAACATTTTCTCAGCCCAGGATAAACGTACAGCAGGCAACTTGGTCTCATTTTGAAGCTCTCATTTGTGATTATCGGAAACTACGACCACTGTAAACGTACAGTGTGATGACGAATTTATGAAGAGTAATATTAATGGGAGGTTTTGTGCGTTCCGGCCCGTGCGAGTAAAAGCGAGCGGACTTGTGAAATCCGGTGCAGCGTTGCCGCGTTAAGTTGCAGTCGTTGCGGCTCGCTACTAACAAACACTGCTGTAAGTTTCCTTTCACCCTTTTATTTTCTTTCCTCGTACACATTTCATTTTCCATCACCTTTTTCATATTAGGGCTTTAGACCTTCAATGGCAGGTTTAAAAGTGGTTTGTCTTCCTAATTTGGAAATGTCAGACTACACAATTTTTACATGGGCTATCTGCATTATTTACATAATATCTTTACAATATGTAATTCAGTCAGTATTCTTCATCTGAAGAATGGCTCTGTTCCGATTAATCAGAACTGCTGGCATTCATGTTAATTATGACCTGTTCGAAATGAGGGACATTTTCAGACAGGCCATCTATCTCCCAGTAGTGGTCTTCAATTCTTTTAGCATGTTTAATACATTGTTTCCAGAGTTCAGGAGCAACGGTAAGCAAGGCTTCTCGGCATAAAACATTCATTGCTTCCATACTGCTACCCTTTTTGTAATATGTTAGCTCAAGTTCACCCTCTGACAAGGGTGGTCTCTGAGGCATTTTGATGTGATGTGGCATATAAGTAGTAAACAGGAAGACTGAAAATAGCATGTGGACATAGCCAGGTCAGTCGCATTCCATTACACAACTGCCCGGCAACGCTGCACTCGAATTCACCGGCTCGCTCGCTTTTACTCGCACGGACCAGAAAACGCAAAACCTACCATTAATATTACTCTTCATAAATTCATCATCACACTGTACGTTTACAGTGGTCGTAGTTTCCGATAATCACGAATGAGAGCTTCCTGTTGTACGTTTATCCTGGGCTGAGAAAACGTTACGTCAGAAAAAGTATAAGAACATTTTATTGGGTTGTTGAAAAAAATTGAAACTTGAGATTTGCACTACCAATACTTGTGCCTATCACATATAAAAATTTCATTACCCTCCGCCAAGTAGTTTTCCATGTATATAGTTTTAAGTGAGCGGTTCCTAGAAAAGACGTCAAAAACACGGACAATTTTTCATACAACCACAAATAAATAAATAATTAATAAACTTGAAAATAATTGGCTTATATAGTCTAATGCAGAATTAAACAAAGAAAATATTGGTATAACTCGCTTTTCAATAGGTCTGTTGGTTTGGTTGTAATTAAGGCCTAAACTCGAGTATCCATAATAAAAAATCCGATAGTAGTGTCCCATTTACCACTACAAAAATTTAACACAAAAGAAATCAAACTGACAATAACTATGTCCTGAAAAAGAAATAAATTTGGAGAATTCGGCACTATTTGAGCCCTTATTCCTCCCAAGAATAAATCTTGTGCATAAATGTGCACCTCAATAAACATGAAAATGATTAACAAAATATCCAACCCTTGTGAAATTCCTTTGAACTTTCACGAAGAACAAAAAATCAAATTATGAAACGACATTAGCTTTAGACATTGCCCTAGTCTATACAGTTTCGTTTCATTTTCTTGATCCGTAGTTCCAAATCTAAAATTGTAATGGTGAAAAATGTAAACTATCAAGTTTTAATTATGAAGCTTATGTGCAAATGTACAACAATTTGTGATCAGCACAAATTATAATTTATTACATGAAATTAATTTAATTTTCCTTCTATCACGATTTCTAATAAATCTTTATGATTTTTCTTTCACAATCTCCACGCCTTCCTAGGTTAAAGTATTCAATATAAGTCGTTGCAAACTGCTCTGATCTCCTAACTGGTGATAATTCCGATAATGTAATTCATTGCAAGACTATCAGTTACGTAAAAATAGTGGATTCTAAAAGTGCTTGGCATTATTTTCTCATTCAACACTTCTCTTTCAAAAATTACACACATAGTTGCTCTACTTTCCTAACATACTGTACAGACACTTGCCTCGATGCAATATAATATTTTCACACTACCTGTGAACAAACTGGGAAAACATTTACACTATGCCTCCTCATTCAATAAAACGTAATTTCATCTATGTTCATCACCTTGCACGGAATTCTACTATAACATCCATTTCAATTGCATTTTATCTATAATGCATAACTCCTACAAAACTTCTACTATCCTGATACATTTATTCCTCGTGCTACAACATTTCAAACTTCAACTACGTCTGTACAGCTTTTTAAATATCTTGTATGAAGATTTTATTTACCTTAATCCACGTATAAATTTCGTTGTGATAATACCGTAACTAACAATGTGACTAGTCTGAAAGAATTCAAAGAAATAAAAATACGAACATATCCTCTCCTTCTGGTATTTCAAAAACTCTGAATATAATATTCAGTTAAATCTATATTGGCTTATTTTACAGACACTGGTCGACTTATAAAATGTCGCCTGTCATTTCCTTTCGTTATTTAATTACATGAAACATATAGACACTTTTTAATGCTCTAAGTAAATCCTTAATTCACCAATGTGAATGTTCTCTTAACATTTCTTAATTGGAAATAAGTTTAATCCATTATTCTACTAACAGTATAATTTCAAATAACTATCTGCCTTGTCAACTACAAATGACATTTATTATAAATTGGATTTATTTGTTAAAAGTCTTATCATTTATTAACAATTGATTGTCATGTAATTAGGCATTAATTGCACGCTGTAAGTTTGTAATTGGGATTGAAACTTGAATCAACATCGTAAGTTTCGATTATCCCCGTATTTTCCCTGAAAATACCGATTTTCTTATCCTACAATGCCGTATCTAGATTTATCAATGCGTGTTCCATCTCACTATAAAATACAAATATAGATAACGTTGCACAGATTTCAAGCTTATTTAATGAATTTACAATCAACTATCTGAAATGTGAAAAATGGTTATTTGCTCATAAAACGTCAAAGTGACTTAAATCTGAATGAAAAAGTGGCAATAAAAATTAATTTAAAGCATTTGAAGAATCTACAAAAATTGATAATAATAATAATAATAATAAAAATGTGTGTCAATCACCGAATGAAACACAGAAAAGAAACTACTACTACTACAAACATGGATTATATAAACTGACAGCTTCAGCTACCTTATGATGAACGAAGAGATTCTTGGAGTACTTGCTATTAGCAAGCAGAGTTCCGCTCGAAACCTCCAAAGACTGCTGTGGCCCCCACCTGTGGTCGGACCGTGACGTAGCCAGCGTGATGACCTCGCCTCGCGTTCCTGGCATCTCCTCGATTTGTTGGCTGTCCTTCAGCATATCGTGATGAATTTTGATGTTGCTTCTCAATGCTGCTTTACAAGTGCATTTGGTTTGCTCCGAATCTCGTTCCATTGTAGTTTGTAAGAGCATTTCAAGATGTGAGTGAAATCTCTTGTCGTATAGTAGTTCCATTCGCAGTTTCAGAATCTCGCGAGGTTGGTTCACTGCGATCTCCATCTATGTCGAAGTATTCTGGACTTCATTGTAGATACTGAGTTTCTGTTTCCCTACATTAATGCAATTAGCAGTACATCACTATTTGGTTAAAGAGTGAACCAAAGATATCGCCCCTTTGCCTGACTGTAACTTGCATTTTTAATACTGGTATTTGTAGTGTAATACCACTGTCGAATACTGCTTTGAAGTACAGTGAAACCCCTCTAATCCGAACCCCAGAAATCCAAAATCCCGGGTAATCCGAACGAGTTATTTTCTACAATAGGGATGTATTTTATATATATTATGGCTCAACGGACAATGCATATTTTCTCATGAAAATTGTATAATAGGGATGTAGCCGGAGAAAGTTCGCGCCAGATAGTGCTCGTGTAGTACTGGGTAAGCGCTAGGCGATCGTCTTATGTTTCTCCCAGTCAGCTGCGAGGGATATATTGTTTGTGACCGAGATTTCTAAGCTAAAGTAAATTATATCTTCTCTAATTTTACTCCAAGACTAGATTAATTAATTCCATAGGTATACATCCTAATGTATTATGGACGATTTTCAGCTTTTAAGCATTAAACATCTGCAAAATGAGCTACGGACCAGACGCACTAAAACTAGCGAGAGGAAGGAATCGGTAATAACAAAATTCTAACACGCTTTATTATTCATCATGCTTTCGTCTAAAGATTACAATTACTTGAGTATTGTAGGCCTATATTGATAAATATATCTCCATAAGACTTAAATCATAAACAGAGATTTAAATATTCACTTGCTCCTCTTGCTTATAGACTTCGATTCATGTCTCTTCTTACGTTGATAGCTTACATGAAACTGTCGTGTTTTAAGGTAAACATAATCAAAGAAAGTTGATACCGGTAATGTATACCTCGAAAATTCATTGCAACGTTTGGTTCTTATGTGATTTTGTCAATTTCTCAATAAGAATCGTTCCCATACCCCTTGGAAACAACTTAGGGGTCCAATTTTTAAAAAGTTTGAGAATCCCTGCTTGAGGGCCACGAACTGTTTCCATTCATCTGACTATGTCACAACAATGTAGAAGTCAGTCGCTACCACATTCTCCGTCGGGCAGATGGAAGTTTACGATTAATTCTGATTTCAAGAAACTAACCATAGTACGTTTATGAATTAATGTTGCGACATTTATTCTTGAAGTATTTGTCCGAGTATTGATGTCTTTGCAAATGGGAGTTACAAATGTTACATTCACTTCTTCGTGTATATTGACGATTTCCTCCCGTACTTCAATGGAGATGATTTCCTCAGATTCCGATATTGTAGGCTTATTATGGCAATCCGGCAATTTTCTTGTGTATGGCCTCTTCTTTTTTTTTCTTTTTTGTTGTGTTCGTGGTCCACGGAAAAAGCGATGGAACAGCGCCCGGTTTTAATCTTGCTCTCTCACCTTCAAATACAAACTCATAAATTCATTGGTTGTTATCGAAATGTCTAATCAGTTTACAGGTACAAAATAGGAATTATTTCCCTTTGTAAATCACACTTATCCAACACAATTTTCGTGAAGTCATCGGATTGAAAATGATGGGAACACACTTTAATATTTTCGGTCTGATTTTTCTCACCGAAATTTCTCCTTCTAATAGCATGTAACCGTGTCTCCCTCATTTCTTTATTTTGTGGAAATTGTTGAAACGAAAACGGGCTTCCCTAATTTTTGCAAAGAGGAACACTGCAATAGCTCGGCACAGTCACAAAAATAACAATTTAAACAACTGAAGAGCGCCTTGCGCATACCCAGTACAACAACAGTGCGCTCTATCGGTGCTAGTTCTATACATCCCTATTTCAAGTTTGGAAAAAAAAAAAAACTTATGTTAGTCATAAAACAATTATACATTCTACAGTATAACGTTATTTTAAATAATTAGTTGAAAAATTAACAAAGAAGTACAGTTAGCATACCTAACCTAACAAAGTGTAAATGTGCCTAAGCTACACACTTATCTCATCCAGGATTGAAAAACGGAAAAGTTGGTTATTGTAATTCCTTAGGTTAATCACTTTGCAAAAACAAGTGAAATAACAATAGAAAAACACAAATATCACTTAATCTTTCTATTTAAATCAGTTATCTTCAATTGTCGAAGCGACGAAAACATTTCCGCGGTGGCAATCGTGCGCCAGCGTCGCATGAACATGACATCGTTTGGCGTGACTACTGCGTGTTGTTCTATGAAGCGCAATGCGATGTCAAGAGCAGATGCAGCTTCAGTATAAGTCACATTGTCTGTCGAAGTTTCTTCGTCCTCACTGTCGCTAGCGCAACTTACAGTCCAATACCGTAACGAGGGCTGGCTATTATGTTATGGATATTTTCGGCTAATCCAAACAAATTGAAATCCGAACAGGCTACAGCCCCAATTAGTTCGGATTTCAGGGGTTTCACTGTATAGAGTATAGGCTGCAGTAAGATTATCGTCGTGTAGAAATATCAGTTTTAAACTGTGGCTGCAAGATATACTTCCGTCCTCCTGTAGTAAACTGAGCCGTATGAATGAACTGCTTGCAGGCTGTGTGTGTAGTGGACAGCTGCAAGTCTGCCTAGCAATGCTAGCCTGCACGGTGAGAGCTCTGCTTTCACGCAGATTGCCCTGCCTTCTGAAGCCTCGCATTTCACTTGTTATATCTTGCACTGTTATACGAAGTTTGTTCCCAGACTAGGTCTTGCCTCGACCTGGTCAATGTATAGAGTGAATACGAGCAATTCCCTGCTAGTCTCAGGATCTCTCTTCAAGTCTCCCCCACTCTTTCTCCTTCTGTGACGCGACTGCTAATCTCCCCAGGCTGTTGTCACATGTTGTTACCTCTCCTCTCTTGTGACGACACACTACCTTCTCCGGATGTGCGATTCGCACTTCCAGCGATGTCGGCCTGTCCATTCCATCAATTCACCTATTTATTGTTAAAATAATTTATAAATTTCCATCCTTTCTTCCAGCCTTTTATAAATGTTACTAGTAGTTGCTTGACTCTGAGATTTTTGATGATATTGTCATCTTGGTCGATTCACCAGGGGATTTGAATGGTATGGAGTTTGTCTTGAGAAAAGAAATTATGATGAAAATCAATAAATGTAAAACCATAGTAATGGAATGCAGTCGAAAGAAATCAGAAACCCCTATTGATGAAAAATTGGCAGGTAAAAGCTAAAGGAAGTGAGAAGACGTCTGCTACTTAGGATGCGAAATAAATAGTAATGGACGAAGCAAAGAGGATATAAAAAGTAGGTTGGCTCAGGCTCAGCATTTCTACAGAAAAGAAGTCTGTTCACATTAAATATGAATTTAGGTATTAGGAAGTCTTTTTTAAAGCCTTGACCTGGACGGTGGCACTCGCTGGAAGTGAAATTTGGACTGTTGGAGCAGCAGAAAAGAGGAGAATTGAAGCATCTGAAATGTGGTGTTATTTGTTGGATTCATCATTTTTCATTGGCTATTTTCATAATTTTCTTGTTTGTTGAGATTTTCCCATACCTGTAATTTTATACAGAATAGACGACATATATAGTCAATTTTCACACCTGAACAAAGCTTTTCCTGGTGATTATACCAATCAGTCATCGTGAGAATTGATTGTAATGGCATTTGAACGTGTTTGGGACCTTTGGAGTATTTATGATGAACATCTCTCTGGTGAGGAGTTTGAAAACAATTCCCAATAATTTTTAAAAATAGTGTGAAATTACATAGTTTTCATAGAAAATATATTACATGTTTGCATATCATGAAAGTTCAAGAATAAATCCTGTCTCATATTCAGAAAGCTGCATGTTTAAATCTACCATACCTGTAAAAATATGATAAAATGGTCTGGATTTGAATACAATATTCACATTCCTTTTTGACTGTTTAGTTTTTGTCCTTCAAGTTGCAATGGTTATTGTGAATACCTTATTACTAGAGGTGTTAGGAAGTGTTGTTATTTTTTTGAAGATTTGTTGATTTAAAATTCAAAAGGTGGTGTTTTGTGTTTTTATTAATTTTTCGGGGGATGACATGTTAAAATTTGGAAAGCGATAAGGTTTGTACAATAAGTGCATTTAAAAATATAAACAATTAATAAAACAAAGTAAAAAAACAAAACAGCAGGGTAAAACGTTAAACATGGCTATGGAAGAATGAGATAATACTTATATGGAAGTCACATTTTTATTTTACATTCACCATCTCGAAACACATTACAGTGAATACCTTTTTCAGTTTTATCCAAATACTGCGGTGAAATCACTGGAAGTAGATCATGGTTAAAGTCTCAGCATTTGCAGCTGTCAATTTTCACCTCCTATCACTTGCTATGAGACTGTATTTCGAAAATGACCTTTCAGAATCCACATTTGAACAAGGATACCACACACACTTTAATGCAGCTGTTGCATAGTCTCGGTGAGCAGGCCTTAATCCCATGAGGATCTCTGGAACATTCACATTATCTTCATGACGCAGTTGGTTCTTGATTGCAGTCAGGTAAATGCTGTGAGCCTCTAAAAACTGTTGAGACTCCATCTTCGTAAGAAATGGGGCATTCTTCTTAAATTGGAGCAGTTCTGTGGGAGATACGTTCTTAGGTGCATGCCGAGGATCAAACAATGACCCAATGGCTTCTACAGTCTTCCTGGCTGGATCCTTGGTCCTTAAAAGTCCTGACTTTCACTAGAGCTGACTGGGCAACGCACGTAAGCTTGGACTTAACCTTTATCTGCATCTTTTGAGGAAGCTGTTCCAAGTTCTGGAGGATCGTACGATTGAACATTCCACCATCGCCTAATAGCTTGAGCTTTACCTCAAGGTCATCTAGCTTCCCAGCCAGTAAGTGAATTGTTGGGTACTTAGATCCCTCCAAGAAATTAAGCAAGTCCATAAGAGAGGCACCAACAACAGAAACATACAATGCTTGTAATTGTATAAATTGTATTGTTGAAGTCGATGCTTGTTGGAAAAATTTGACCCCAGAATTTGAATCTTCCAATGTTTTGAAAAATTCTACCAGATCTTCCACATGCGTGGCCATATACATTGCAGCCTTAAACCATGAATTCCATCTTGTACATACAGGCATTGGGAAAGCTAGAATTTCATTCTCTTTTTCTGTGTTTTCATATTTCTCCCTTAGAAATGCAACGTAATTGCTTTTTCTTTTTCGCGTACTTAAAAAGGCATTCTTTGTCTTTACTATAGACATGTTCAATTCGTCCAGCTAGTTTTCAAATACGCAGCCGATAAGATTGACTTTATGAGCCCAGCACTGGACATGACTTAATTCTTCAATCAATCCTTGAAGAGTAGTTACACATTTTGTCATGTAGCGTGCTGAGTCCGTAACTACTGCCACTACACGCTCCCGTTCAATTTCATAGGAATTCAAGGTGTCTAATATCGCATTGGAGCAATTTACGCTATTGGCAGAATCTAGAACAACAGAGGCAGCCAGATGGGTGTTCATTTCAGTTGATGGTACTGATGGACGAAAAAGAATGTTGAAAACACACCTACCATTCTTGTCAGTTGTTTCGTCACATAGCAGAAACACGTCTTTGTTTTTTATATCTTCCCTAATTTCTTCCCTCCTTCTTTCGCCAATCATGGGGATGTATTTCTGACGAATCTGATTTGCTGATGGTAAATCTCCACTTCCGCGAACGTACTTATTAAACCAAGTACGGATAGCAGGATTGTCTAGTTTCTCTACTATTATATTAGCTTTCACAAACGCAGTAGTAGTGTCCAAAATAAACTCTTCTTTCATATCCTTCACACGACTAGCATTTGATAATGTTTCTTTCAAGGTGGCCACTCTAGGAACACTAACTTCAAGACGCGAATTTTCTCGGCGTTTTGAATGCTTCTCCGATTTGCAATGTTTGTCTAATGCATCTTTCCTGCGATAATCTAACCGACAATCACAATATTTGCACATAAGAATGCCACAAGAAATTATAAATCCTTCATTCTTATATTCTTTAAGTCTGTCTGTGGCAGAAACAGCTACCTTCGGCATTTTTAAACTCAACTGAACGATGCCCAGTAACAAACACTGTTATCACACGGTTGACTGTAGTCACACGCCAGTATAAATTCGTAACCACATGCAAAATTTATTTCTGAATTCGTGTCATAATATTTAAATTACGTCGCGTCTCATCTTCCTGTACTGCTAAGTTCGGAACTAATACGACGAACACGTGGTCGCCAACTGATTCACGCAAATAACACACTAGCTTCGATGATAACGCACAATTTGCGCACTTTTTATTAAATTATATAGAATTCTCTACTATAATTTACACTCGCTACCGATGTAACAGGAGGCAAACGTAGTTTACATTATGAACAACTATCACATAACCTTTTGGAGGTAGTCGGCCAAACTATTCACGCCGCGATATAACAGCTGTTTACCACAGCGCTAAAATCCAACGAGTAACGAGAATATGGACTGTATATCGTAATATGACGTATATCGTAGTATTACCCCTCGCGAAACTATACAATCGATCATTCTCTCGAATTGAACACCAACCAAATTCGATTATCGGCTTGTGGACAAAAATGTTCGGATTGGTGTGGGGAAAAAATATGAAAATTTGTTTTTATTTCGCAGATTGCGGTATTTGTGGTGTTATTCACAAAATTCGTGTTATTTCGCGATTTAATTTCACTCCTGGGCGGCACGAAACATGTAAATACGTGAAAATAAAACATCTTAACCTCTAAATATGACTTTTCGTTTTATCGCGAATTAACAAAAACTAACACCTCTACTTATTACTAATATTTGTGTTTTGTTTCATGAAGAGTGGCGTGGAATTGGAGCTGGTGGAATGTCAGCCACTTTTGGAGTGGTTAGCCAACAACTACAAAAGCTTCGGTGCTACCCTGGAAATCATCACAGACAAGTCGCAGGAGGGATCACAGTTTGTAAGAGGGTTTGGTGGCATAGGAGGTGAGTTGATCCCCTACTTCTTAATGCAACTGTTTTCTGTATCTTGTTGGTTGTGTCAAAGATTGTTAGTGTTGGTAGATGTTTTGCTGAGAGATTCCTCTAAAAGCATTGTTTTAGTATTAGCTGGACAGTGTTCTGGACAGCTCCTCTGTGTTTATCATTATACAGTGGTGTTGATGAATAACAACTCAACATTTGATGGAACATATGTATTTCACATTTTAAATGTTTGGTGGTGCAGCTGTGTGGCAGTTTTAAAACTTGCCAATGGTGGGTACGGTTGATGATCTAGTTGGGTTCTCTGTGTTCAAATTTGAAGCAGGACATAACCAAATTTAAGTAGTTGCTTAGCTGAGGGGCTATATAATCAATGCCATCTGTACATGCTTTATTGCTTTCCTCCTGATATAATCTTAGGTATTGGCTACGTGATGCAGTGTGATAAGGGATGATTCACTCCATTTTTATTATTATTATTATTATTGTTATTATAGTTGCAAAATAGAGCCTCCGTGGCTTAGGCGGCAGCACGCCGGCCTCTCACCGCTGGGTCCGTGGTTCAAATCCCGGTCACTCCATGTGAGATCTGTGCTGGACAAAACGGAGGCAGACAGGTTTTTCTCCGGGTACTCCGGTTTTCCCTGTCACTATTTCATTCCAGCAACACTCTCCACTATCATTTCATTTCATCAGTCATTCATTTAATCATTGCCCCAGAGGAGTGCGACAGGCTTCGGCAGCCGGCACACTTCATATCCTCGCCGCTAGATGGGGGCTTCATTCATTCCATTCCTGACCCGGTCGGAGACTGGAAGCAGGCTGTGGATTTTCATTTCAGTTGCAAAATAACTAGAAGTGTGTGGGTTTCCGTACTGTCAGTTGGCAAGAGTAGTTCATGAAATGCACAACCCCCTGCAGTATTAGTGGAGATGATTTCAGCTATGTAAGTATTGTTCAATTTTAATTTTTTGCACTACTGTAGTTAAATATTTGTTTTTGTACTACTGCCTCTTGTTAGGTCCAGCAGACTTGGGCTGACCTGTTAATATAGAAAAAGCAGAAAGGAATAAAAACCTAGACCATTCAAAAGTAAACAGTACAGAAATAAGGAATGTGAATTATACTAATTCTTCCTGTAATAACCAGTAGAATATCATCCATCATCATCTTGAGCAGTTTCCAACCGCTGGTCGGGTCTGCTTGGAACATAAGCCTCTCCATCGTTTCCTGTCCATCCACCATCTCTCGTCATTTACTGTGTCCCAGCACACTCCTCTTTCCTCCACACTCTTCTTAACTCCTTTTGTCCATCTGTCCCTTGGTCTTCCCCTTGGCCTCCTTCCCGTCATTTCCATTCCAAACATCTTCTTCGGTATCCTCTCCTCTTGCATCCTCCTCACATGTCCATACCATTGTAGCCTAGATCGCTCTATTCTATTTTGCAATGGTTCCTCTCTTACCATCTCCCTGACTCTCTCATTCCTTACTCTGTCCATTCTTGTCACTCCTACCCTACTCCTCTGGAACTTCATCTCCACTGCTCATATTTTATTCTTGTCCCTTTCCTTCATCACCCATGTTTCTGAACCATATGTCAAAATTGGCACAAAGTAGGTCTTGTAGATGATTCCTTTACATTTTTGTGGTACATCTTTATTCCATATCATCCCCCTAACACTCATGAAAAATCCATCTGCTCACCTTCCCCTCTCATTTATTTCCATCCTATTGCCTCCCTTTTCTTCAATTATGCTTCCCAAGTACTTGAAGCATTCTACTTTCTGCAACTGCTGTCCTCCAAGTGTTATTCCCATATCCAGTCTGTTCTTCTTCCTCGTGATGACCACTTCACTCTTTTGTGCTGAGAACTTCATCCCATATGATAACACTACCTTCTCCCACTCATCTAATTGCTCTTGTACTTCTTCCTCATCCTCTCCCCATACCAGAAGGTCATCAGCAAACAACATTGCCTTCATTTTCCTTTCCCCAATGCTATTTACCACTTTTCGTATGATTTCATCCATCACCACTATAAATAGAATACAGTAGAACCTCGTTAACACGTTCCTCATTAGTACGTTTTATCGCATATCACGTCGTAATTTTCAAGTCCCGATTCTTATCTGATGACAATAATGTAAAAGTACCTCATTTATCACGTCGCACATTTTGCCGCGCATCGCTTAGTACGATCTCATTTTCGTCAGCCCTGAAAGCATTCTTTGTCCACCCCTAGTGGAATACGAGACCGACCACTCTGAGATAACATTCCTTGCCAACAAGCGGGCGAGAGTTGCGACTTAACAGGTATAGGCGACTCTTAAAAGAAAGACAGTAGCATGCGCCGCGCATCGCTTAGTACGATCACATTTTCGTCAGCCCTGAAAGCATTCTTTGTCCACCCCTAGTAGAATGTGAGACCGACCACTCTGAGATAACATTCCTTGCCAAAAGGCGGGCGAGAGTTGCGACTTAACAGGTATAGGCGACTCTTAAAAGTAAGACAGTAGCACACGCCGCGCATCGCGTGTTATGATCGCATTTTCATCAGCCCTGAAAGCATTCTTTGTCCACCCCTAGTGGAATGTGAGACCAACCGCTCTGACATAACATTCCTTGCCAACAAGCGGGCGAGGGTTGCGACTTAAGAGTTATAGGCGACTCTTAAAAGTAAGACAGTTGCACGCGCCGCGGCACTTCTGATTAACGCGTTTTTTTACATTTCCCTTACTGATACAAATTAATGAGGTTTAATTATTATTTTCCATTAGTACGTTTTCCCGCTTTTGACGTTCAAATTTTTCAGTCCCTTGAAAAACGTACTAACGAGGTTTCACTGTATGTAGGAATATATTCTTCTTTTCAGGAAATTTCCTAACTTCGAATATTGATGGTTTCAAATCTAACTGTGACAGTTTCTGATCCCTTCATCTTGACTCGTTATTGGGACATATTATGAAGCATAACAATTTCCATTTACAAAGCTAATTTTCCATATGGACATTGTTGGAGGCATTTCTGAAGGGTGTGGTCACTACTGGTGCATTCTTTTACTGCACTATATTTAGAGTTTGGTGTTTATAGTATTTAGAAACCCGAAGCTTAACCTTCTGAATTTTAAATGTATAGTTCTATATATAGCATCTACACTTTCTAAATTTTGCATTTTATAGCAAATTCATTTCAAATGATTGTCACTATAATTATGGGGGGGCATGGTGGCGCAGCAGTCAAGCTGTTGGTCTCTCACCAAGGTGGACCGGGTTCGATTCCCGGTCAATGCATGTGAGATTTTCGAAGTGAAATGCCATGTCCTGTGGTTCGGATTCCACGTAAGAAGGAGGTCCCGTGGCTCATGATCGCATGATTAACGGTCACGTAAAACTGAAAGCTTCCTTCCTTCACTATAATTTTGGGCTACATGGATAATTCTTGCTAGGCGCGTCCCCATCGCAGGGGTGGGCAATGGTACTGTAATATAGCATGCAACTACAGTAATTGTTAAGTTACCCCAGTCCTATGGGGTACATAGGATTAAAATATTCCTTATTTTGTAAATTGTTTAAAAAATGGCTGTATTCTTTGCTACAAGATACAATAGTTTGCATTAATGCAAATAGAGGTTAATTTTTGAGGTTATATGTATCATGTTATATGATCCTTCATATACACTTATAATTAGAGCTCGGATCCTTCATATACACTTATAATTAGAGCTCGGATTTTTTGGTGCTAAAAATAGCCTTTTTTTTATGCTCTAAATATGTGACCAAAGTTTTAAAACCTTTTGTTTTGGTTTGTTTATGTGAACAGAAACAATATGCAGTACTCGCCAGTGCAATTTATGCTATGCCTTGCTCATTGCTGAAGAATTACAGTACACCAATGAGATTCATCCTCAAGTTGTCCATCACAAATGACCAGGTGGTTATTGCGAAACTCTTACTAGTACTGGGAAAACAAGATGTCTGGCAAATTGTTTGAAACCCACTATTATTTTCAAACACATGCCTGAATTTATTTTGCAATACCTCTGCTGTAGTTCCAGTAAGCTCATCAATCTCTCTTTCAAATTCACAAAAATGCTGAAATGTTTCTGACAGAACGATTTTGTCCTTTTCAAATTTGTCAATTGTGCTGCTGAGGAAATAAGTTAGCAGATATATTGCTAAGTCATTTTTCAACACTGTGTCACTTAACATTTACTGAAGGATTCCAATTGCAGTCGCATCATCTTTATCTAGTTCATTAACTACTTTTGCAAAGCCATCAAAATTTTCTGCACAGTATTGGACTGCAGAGAGCCAAGTTCCCCACTGCGCTGGAGGGAGGGAGTGGTGTGTTAGGATTTTTTCTTGAATTCCTGAATTCTTCTTATCGACTTCCTGAACTCTTTTTCCTGTTAGAAATCAGTTCATCCACATTAGGGCATATGGCTCTCAATTTCTTCACCTAGTCTGTGTAAACCATGTGCTATACATTTAACATGAATCATTTTAGGATAACTAACAATAAGACCTGTCACTGCCTTCTTCATGTATGCTGCAGCATCTGTCAATAATAGTAAAACATTGTCGTACTGCACAGCACCTGGCCACAAAATTTGCATTGGATCATTAAATTATCTTACAACCATCACATTTTTTTTGAAATCACTTCATAGTTTTTTAGAACTCCATCGACTGCATTCCCTACTTTCTTGCCACTAGGATCTGAACTCTCATCTAAAGTAACCCAGATTTTCTTATTTTTATGAAATGAATGAATCTATTGTAGAGTTTATTGCTACCAGCTCAAAGTTGACTCCTCAGGAGTGTCTATTTTCGGATAAAAACTTGCTTAACACAAGACTATTTACTTTAGACAGGGGTATGTTGGTTAATATGAATGCCGAACATAAATCTTCACAATAAACTGAAAATGTAGGTCATGAGGAAGAACCAGGAACTACATCACTAATTTGAGGCTGTTGCTTCACAATGCGTGGAACTGCAATGATTTGTTTCTTGCCCTCTAGATGTTTTACGGCTTGAGATGGCTGCTCAGCCTTGATTGCTTTACCATATGGGTGGCAGTACGGGATGTATCCATCTGAACTAAATATATCTTTAAATTCTGCAACGTACTGCTGCAAATGATAAATTGGTTTTCCTTTAATTTTGGCATAGTGGTATTGCCTTTCACTGCAGACTTACATTAATTATTTAAGAAAAGCGTACAATGTACATAATGATACATAAATTATTCTTGACTTAGTTCTATTATTGAGATTGTCCTGTTTGGGCAGTTTTGTGCATGATATTGCTCACGATGTTTCTTGCACAATTTACACACTCAGGATTCTTCTGGTTGATGAAATACAGGGTGCTTCAAAAAAATGTATACACACTTTAATCTATCGTAGTTTTCCCGCTCTACAAGGCTAATGTTATATTTCTTCGCCAGGTGGCAGCATAATCGTCCCTCTATGTTATATTGTCAGTTGGAATTTGTAATATCAACATGGCGGACGTACGTTTGAGTTTTGAAGAACATAAGCAGGTTATTAAGTGGTACTGGAAGTTTGAGAATGTAAATGAAGTTCAAAGACACAGGAGAAGGGAGTATGATACAGAACCACCTTCAAGATTAACAATTACACGCATACGAGACAAATTCGAAGTTCATGGAACA
The DNA here is from genome assembly GCA_946902985.2 of Meconema thalassinum. NCBI lineage: Eukaryota > Metazoa > Arthropoda > Insecta > Orthoptera > Tettigoniidae > Meconema > Meconema thalassinum. Next base: position 173,469,034 of record OX336396.1, read on the forward strand.
GTGTGTGATGTGCATAAAGGTCATTCAGGTCGACCTCGAACAGCTACAAGTGATGAGTCATCAACGGCAGTCTTGGAACTGTTTCAACGCTCTCCTAACAAATCTTCAAGGCAAGGGGCACGTGAAAGTGATGTAAGTGCTAGCAGCGTGCTACGCATTCTGAAGAGAGGCAAGTATCGTGTTTACATTCCAAGGCTGGTGCAACAGCTAAGTGACGACGATCCAGATCGAAGGTTGCAATTTTGTGAATGGGTTCAGGAGATGGTGATACGTGAACCGGGATTTATGGGTAGCATCATTTGGTCGGATGAAGCCCAATTCAAACTTAATGGAACTGTCAATAGGCACAATTGTGTTTACTGGGGTGAAGAAAATCCTCACATTACAATTGAAAAAGCTGTAAATTTGCCTGGTGTAAATGTGTGGTGCGGTTTGTCTTCAAGGGGACTCATTGGACCTTTTCGATTTGAAGGCACTGTAACTGGTATAACTTACCTAACAATGGTATATTGGCTTTCACGGCCGGTAGGGGTCCGGGCGGGGACACCAAGAGCCCGCCGATGAGCCAGCTTGGTGTCTTAGGCGAAACCCCACACAAGACATGGCACAAACCTAGAAGAATTGCAGAGTTTTACCTAACAATGCTTGCTGATTCCATATTTCCTGCCATTCGTGCATTATACGTAGAGATTGGAAGTTTTCGGTGATTTCAGAGTGAAGAAAGTGGTATTTTAAAGTGTCAAATTCGGTGGTTTCAAGTGCACTTTTCGGTACTTTCAAAATCATGAATTTTAGGTGGGATTTTTTAAATATCATGGATAACATAACACATTATAGTCATCCTTCAAAGTATACTTCAGTGTAGAGATCCAAATTGCCTTGTGACTAACGGTGACGCATATCACTTAACGTGCTAGTGTAAGCTGAAAAACAAAAGTTCACAGCATTTGAACAGGGGATCCAAATGGTTTTCAACACAGATTCTGAGAACTTTGGAAATACAAATGTCATTCCTTGCAAAACTCCAACAATGTCTGTCTTGGTCCTGTCATGCATCTGCTTCTTGATTAAAGTTTGCAGTTCTTTGTATCCTCGTAACACCTCACTTTCTTCCAGATTTCCGCAGACTGGCAACTTCTTAATTTTCTTTGCAAGGTCCTCATTGATGTTCATTGGCACTATTTCTGCTGGATCAAATGCACACATTTGTAAATCCTGTTCCCAGGGTCAAGAGCATGCTGTCCAAGAGCATGCGACCCAGCATTCACTAAAACTGAATGTATTTTCCCTCTTTTTAACACATTTCCACAACCTTCCAACTGCTCCTTAATGTTGGTAACGTACTTTCCAGAAACAGCAAGTTTAAGGGCTTGCTGAATTCTCCATAGATGTCCATCTAGAAGGTGAACAGTCTGATAAGACTGGCCTTCTAATAAAGGGATGAGTTCAGTGATGTCTGTGCCAAATTCTTTGAATCTCAAGTATTTCGTCATGTGAAACATTGTTGAGAAAATCAACACCAGAGTTATGTCCCTACTACTTCACTCATAAATTGCAAAATATCTTTCAAGTACTCCGACAGACACACTACAGAATGAAACCAAGAAGACCACCTGGTTAATTCTGGTTCTGGAAACAGTGGCACATTTTGATCTGGATACTTGCCATCTAGATATTCATGTCTGAAAGGCGCACTATATGACGCCACGTGGCGAGTAGTTACTAGGATGAAGGGGCAGATGACCTCGCTGTTCTGGCCCTTAATACCACAATAACTAAGTAACTTACCAGGGTGACCACCCAGATTGATAAAGAAGGCGAGGCCGACTATCTACCGTTAAGTGACCGATCTTTCCGTGTTTGTTGGATGCTCTCCATGCAGTCAAGTCATGGGAGAAGATTACCGGTACTACACTCGCACAAAAACAAGCGTTTGTCGGCTTCTGTGACGATATTTTAAACGGGCAAGGTGGTTTCACTACGATGACATTAGGGTAAAACCTAGATGAATATCAAAATGCAGAAGAAAGTGACATTCAGTAGTTAGACTTCGATAAAGACAATCAGGGTTTCAGACATGAAAGCGATGAGGATATTGTACGGAATTTGACTGTCGGTGAGGTAAACTGAGATCCAGTACATATCGAGTGAAAGAGTGATGCAACGGAAATCACGAAAGTTCCCACAGTCAAGCTAGTGTGTCTATAGTCACACTTATCTCTTATATAGAAAATCAAGTTTAATTTTCGTTCTCATATATTGTTTTCTTCAGAATTGTACAATCTTAAATTACAAAAAATAAACCACCTAAGAAACAAAAAGTGATGACAGTCATTTTTCTTAGTTTTTAATATTGGTAAAGCCCACATAGTGTGTCTTACAATACTATGTTATAAAGTATTATACACACATCAAAAAAAGTTTTGCATCACCTCGGTTCCAAGAGTTCCGGAACCTTTAAATACAAAGGGAATAGAGATCAACACAAACAACATTTCAGCTCGTTTTATTGCTCATGAGACCCACACATTGCATGTTGTACCATCATACAGCTAGACTTTCAGCATTTGTGGTCCAGATTGCAGTACACACCACTACCTCTAATACCCAGTAGCACGTCCTCTTGCATTGATGCATGCCTGTATTCGTCGTGGCATACTATCCACAAGTTCATCAAGACACTGTTGGTCCAAATTGTCCCACTCCTCAACGACAATTTGGCGTAAATCTCTCAGAGTGGTTGGTGGGTCAAGACGTCCATAAACAGCCCTTTTCAACATATCCCAGGCATGTTCGATAGGGTTCATGTCTGGCGAACATGCTGGCCACTGTAGTCGAGCGATGTCGTTATCTTGAAGGAACGCATTCACAAGATGTGCACGATGAGGTCGAGAATTGTCGTCCATGAAGACAAATGCCTCTCCAATATTCTGCCGATATGGGTGCACTATGGGTCGGAGGATGTCATTCAGGTATCGTAAAGCCGTTTCGGAGCCTTCCATGACCACCAGTGGCGTACGTCGGCCCCACATAATGCCACCCCAAAACATCAGGGAACCACCACCTTGCTGCACTCGCTGGACAGTGTGTCTAAGACGTTCAGCCTGACCAGGGTGCCTCCAAACACGTCTCCGACGATTGTCTGGTTGAAGGCATATGCGACACTCATTGGTGAAGAGAACGTGATGCCAATTCTGTGGGGTCCATTCAGCATGTTGTTGGGCCCATCTGTACCGCGCTGCATGGTGTCGGGGTTGCAAAGCTGGACCTCGCCATGGACGTCGGGAGTGAAGTTGCGCATCATGCAGCCTATTGCGCACAGTTTGAGTTGAAACACGACGTCCTGTGGCTGAACGAAACGCATTATTCAACATGGTGGCATTGCTGTCAGGGTTCCTCCGAGCGGCAATCCGTAAGTAGCGGTCATCTACTACAGTAGTAGCCCTTGGGCGGCCTGAGCGAGGCCTGTCATCGACAGTTCCTGTATCTCTGTACCTCCTCCATGTCCGAACAACATCGCTTTGGTTCACTCTGAGACGCCTGGAAACTTCCCTTGTTGAGAGCCCTTCTTGACACAAAGTAACAATGCGGACGCGATCGAACTGCGGTATTGACCTTCTAGGCATGGTAGAACTACAGACAACATGAGCAGCGTACCTTCGTCCTGGTGGAATGACTGGAACTGATCGGCTGTCGAACCCCCTCCGTCTAATAGGCCCTGCTCATGCATGGTTGTTTACATCTTTGAGCAGTTTTAGTGACATCTATGAACAGTCAAAGGGACTGTATCTTTGATACAATATACACAGTCAACGTCTATATGCCGCAGATCTGGGAACCGAGGTGATGCAAAACTTTTTTTGATGTGTGTATTTATTTTTTTGAGTGTTCATAAAATACATTTCAATATTTTTAAACAATATTTTTCTCTTTGCTAGGCTTAAAAACATTACTGTGGATAATTCGCGGAAATTCGTGCATTGATTGCAGCGAATTATCAGAAGTGCACTGTAAAGAAAACAACAAAAAAAGCTAAAATTCGCGTTTTCGTGCGAAATTCATGCATAATTCGCAAAATTCGCGTCTTCATGCGAAATTCGCGAAATTTCGCGACTTCAAAACCCATTTTTTCCGCCATTTTTAGGGTTATTAAAACACATTACCATCTGTGTATTACTTCATTTAATAATTCGGGAAATTCGCGATCGCGAATTTTTCCATTCCCTAATTATACGGTAATGATAATTTTTATTTTCAACAAGATGGTGCCCCGCCGCACTATCACAGGGACGTACGAGCTTACCTGGATCAAAATTTGCCGGGCCAGTGGATAGGACACAGGGTGCCAATCGAGTTTCCAGCACGCTCTCCAGACCTTACACCACTGGATTTCTTCTTATGAGGCACAGTAAAAGATGAGGTGTACAAACGTAAACCACGTAACCTAGACATTCTTTGGAATGAGATTCAAGCCGTGTGTAGAGAAATCTCATTGGACGTTTTGATACGATGTACAGAATCAGTGGTGACTCGTACTCAGAATTGTATTGATGCTGCAGGTCGCCAATTTGAAAAGTATTAACATTTGTTATTTATGTTTCATTTACATTGGACTTTCAGCTTTCTAATTTCCTGAAATTTAACTTTGTAGAACGGTAAATAAATTTTCTATGGAAGTTCAAAGTGTGTATACATTTTTTTGAAGCACCCTGTATTAGGTTCCGACATACAGTAGCTTGTGATGAAAGCCGTGCGTTGTAAATCTTGTCAGTATGTGTCGAAGTTCATAATTTGGCTGCTTCCATTCCGATGTTGTCATAGTGTCTGTTGTGTAAAATCTGGGCCATATGGCATTAGTTTTCTCTTTTAACAGGTGTAGTGTCTTTTCATAAGCCTTAGTACTTGGTAGCCAGAATTGTGCTCTTATGTCCTCAACGAAGAAGGTTTCTTTTGTTAACACTTATGTTAGCTTCGATGGTGCTGACTTCCCTACTCCTAGAATCCGTTTTAGGTAACGGGCTTTGACCTTCTCAATTGTTGATAGATTTTTGATTGTTAGTTTGTCCCAGATGATGTTGATCTCATAGGTTGCTATTGGTGCTATAGCTGTCTTGAACAGTGTTAATGCAGTGGCTATTGAGTTTTGTTGTGGTTGTTGGATATGATTCATGGCTTTTATTGCTGCAGTGGCTCTCTCTGTAACATGGAAGTTGAAGGATGATAATGTTGTTTGTAAAGTAACTCCGAGGTATTTAAATTTTGAGACTACTTTAAAGGTTTATTGTGTAGTGTTATTGTGTTTCTTGAAGCATGTTTCCCTCCTCTCCTAAAGGTCATTTGTTTGGTTTTACTTTGGTTGATTTATAGTTCATTTCTGTCTGCCCATGCGATGAGTCTGTTTAGGACATCTTGAAGCTCTTCTTTATTACTTGAGCCAATTGCCATGTAGTCCGCATATAGTAAAGTGACGCTGAAGTGTCTCTGATTATCTCCGTGACGTCTGCAGTCATGATATTGAACATTATTGGAATTACTGGGTCGCCTTGTAGGACTCCATTTGCCTGTATAATGCTCTTGGATATAGTTGTGCAATCTGATATTTGGATGTGATTGTACATTAGGATGCTGGAGAGAATAATTGTGAATGGATAATTTTTCATCATGTGTGTAAGTTTCCGAATGAGTATCTCTTGGTAGATAAGATCAAAGGCCTTACTATAATCTATAAATACTACAAAGTATTTCTTCCCCATGTGTCTAAGCTTGGTCTATTAGGTAATTGACGGCCTGCAATGTGCTTCTCCCTTTTCTGAAACCAAATTGATTTTCTGGTATTTGGGAGTCTGTTAATGAGGTAAGCCTGTTCGTTATGATTTTCATGAAGATCTTGAATGTGGTGTTTTCTAGTGCTATTGCCCCGGTATGAATTGGGATTGTCAATGTCACCTTTGCCCTTGTACATAACTTTTATAGTCTAAGTCTGCCACTGTTCTGGAATTTGCCCAGTACTTATGCATTTATTGAAGAGTTCTGTCCAGTAATCTTGTAGAATATGCACGGAGTCTTTAAGATACTCTGTGAAGATGTTGTCTGGACCTGACGCCTTGCCATTTCTTGCTTCTGGTATTGCATTGTTTATTTTAGCGGCTTCGGTGGCGTAGTTGGTAGCATGCTGAACTGCTGTTCCCAAGTAAGCGGGTTCAAACCCGGCCGAAGTCGTCGGATTTTTTAAGAGCGTTAAAAATCCTTCAGTATGCCTTCCTTCGGAGGGGAAGTAAAGCCAGCGGTCCCATCTCATAGATGTATGGCATATAAAAGATCCTTTCACGGACTATACTTGTGTAAAGCTAAATTGTTAGGCTAGATTTTGTCGGAACGCTCTATCAAAGTTCCAACGTTCACCACTAGGTATCATTGATATCTGGTAGCTAAAGTTGGAACTACTTAAAATTGAACGGAACTTGCAGCTCACCCTAATAAGGGTGTCCGCTGGAAGCAGCTACAGACTCAGGCGAGCCGAACATGTCCTCGGACACTCCTGGCATAAAGGCCATACGATAAATAAATAAATTGTTTTATTTTATCTTTTGTTCTGAGGGAATGGTTTTCTGTTGTTCTTGTTGGGGAAGTGTGAACGATACTGTCTGATTTTGATGGTTGAGGATGTTGGTTAAAGTGAATTTCCCATGTTTCCATTGGGATACAGCTCGTTGTATGAGGTTTTGATTTCCTGAGAGCTATGAAAGGGTCTTTCCGTGCGATTTCAGCACGTTTTCTGGCTTCATCTTCAAGATAATTCGCCTTCTTTACCTTAAGTATCGCCTTGTATGCCTCCTGATGTTTTGCATATTGCAATCTTTCTGCAATGAGGTTTTCACTCGGTGTAGTGGAAGTCAAGTTTTCCTTCGCTCATTGTAACAGACATTATCAAACCATGGTCGTGAGTTTCTTTTGGCTGTATTTGACAAGATTGAAGGGTTTCCGTGTGTATTTCCGTTGCACCTGTTAGTTCTTGTTGTTGTATTAAATGTATTTCTTCATCTATTTGTCCTATGTTGTGGGTCAGTTTGACTCTGTCTAGTTTCCTTGAGATTTTTATTGCTGGTGGTGCGTTAAGCCACAGAAAACACAATTGCATGTGAGTAATCTGGTCTCATGTTCAGGGGGAAGAAGTGTTCATATGTGGTGCAATATTTCTGTATAGGCAAGGAAATCCCTGGCTACTTTGATAAGTGTGATAAGATAAACACAGTATTGCAAGCTGATATCAAGAAGTAGAATACTGTAATATACAGTCTGGGTTGCAGGGCAGTTGATTTTTGATATTACTTGATATTTTCAAGGTCACACAATCTTGCATTTTCTCCCTCTTGTCTACCTTCAAATGGACTTGTCCTCGGTCGCCTGCACCTGGTGCTGACGAATATACAGTATTTTCACACAGTCATCCTTAAACCGTATTATTTGCCGGACTGGTCTTGAAACCGTGTCAGTCATCTCAAGTTACTTGCCGCATATTCTTAAAATTTCAAACCTTGAAATATTTCTACAAATTCATAAAAATCTATTCAAAAAGTTGACACAGAAATAGAAGCAAAGAGGCTAATTTTCAGAATCCAGTAGGTTTTTCAAAACTACAGTAATAGTCATGTTTTTTCTCTTTAATTTTTTTTTTATAACTCTAACAACCATTTTCTAGATTTATTTAAAAAAATAATTATGCTAAAAATGATACTGGAATGCTTCATGGTTTGGGTAACTAGTCAACATCCTACGTTGTTTTTCAATCAGATATCCTCTTCTTTAATTAGCTGTTACTTTGCATCAATTGGTCATTGGTAAGTTGTAAGTATATTGAAATTATGCTTTGAATCATCACGTGACTGCATTTCTGGAGATGAACGGACCCGACAAAGAATGCAATACTGCGATTGGTTCGTCAATTTTATGTAGAAAGAGACCCAGAAATATTGAAGGTGATGCAGTTTGCCAGTGAAGGCTATTTAAATTCTCAGAACACAATGACATGGGTGTTGGAAAATCCTCATGAGTACAAAGAGACATACTGTAACTTCATCTAGAAAAAGTTAAAATGTTGTGTGCATTATCCAATCAGAGAATGATCTCTCAACTTTACCATCCATGTCTGGTCAATGCACTGAATGAGGATGATCCTGACAGATGTGGGGAATTTGCCAAGACCTGGTACACAATGCTTGAAGATAAACCTGAGCTGGTGCGCTACATGATATGGACTGACAAAGCAATATTCTTCACCGGCGGGAGGAATCATCACAATTGCATGTATTGGCATCTTGCAAACCCGCATGTGAACAGCCAAATATCTGGAGTTATGGTGTGGGTAGGTGTCAGTTTGGATGGAATAATCTGCCCTTTTTCTTTAACTTCACAGTCGCATAAACTACTAACGGACACTCGCCGTCCTTTACTGTTTCCACACCACTATGCTCGCTCAATTTGGGAATGACAATTTCAATGGGTTGAGTGGTCTCCGCCCAATCAATACAAGTTTATTATTGGCATCTATTAATTTATTGCCATTAAGGACATGTTTCGGGCCTCATGGGCCCTTCTTCAGCCGCAAAAATTAATAACATATTCACATCCATCATAATACACAACACACTTACACTTTAAGAAAAACATTAAAATAGACACTCAATTAATTATAAAATATCAACTTATCATGCTGCAAAAATTACAAGTAACATTCAAAATTGATTCCAAAATGCCATCCCATCCACATATAACAGGATTAAAAAAGGATTAAAAAGCACAGCTAAAAGAGATAGGTCTGGTCTTGGTGGCCTTATCCATATTGTGATCTGGCAGGTGCCCCATTCAACAGGCCGTTGAAAAATTTTGGTTAAAATGTTTGAAAATATATATTGGAGGTGATTATAATGCGGCCAGAGGGCTATGCTGGCTCTCCATTTGTGTTATGAGTTCCTGTTTTAAAGCCAATCTTCGTGACCTTGGTCCGGGAAATTGCCTTGAACCAAAGTTGGGCCGTTGTTATTTTTCATTGCCGGATTGGGTGGAGACTTAACATTTTGAAGAAACCGTCATACGGAGCTTGTGATGGGGTGAACCAGCCAGAGTTCAAGCCTGCTTCTCAACTATAAAGAAATAATGGAGAGTTTTAGAAAAATGAATACGTTGAAAAACTAGGATTAAAACGAAAAATGTAGCAATAACTTACTAAGCTCGAATTGAAGGAATTACACGACTGTCAGCTTTCACCTGGAGGCTGTAACGGGACGAAAAAAGGAAACGTTAAAGTCGCCTACAAACGTGAAACTATGAAAGGAAGACTCATGTGCCGGAATGCTTACCTTTACTTGGAAGTTCGAGGTGCACGTTGTGTGCCGTCTGACGGCATGTTACTGTGTGAGGCGAGATGGTCCGACCTTGTGCCAGGTCAGGAACTGGGAGGAGGGGAGGGGGAGGGAGGAGATGTGTGTGGGGGTAAAGAATGACTTGATACAGAACGGAGTTTATCTTGGGTTGAGGCCTAATTGGCGGGCTATGTGTGCCGGTGGGGGGGAGTGTCTTAACTTGGGGAGAAGAGATAAACAAGGAAGCTGACGAACTAATCTAAGCCTCAACAATAATGTTTGTGTTTTGACTGCTATATTTGTTGTGGCAACGGGAAAAATTTTTGAATATTTTCAAAAAGTATGTTAGTATCAAAATTGATCTCGTTTAAATTATGCATTGGATTGATGCGTAATTTACACGAGATCAATTTTGATACTAACATACTTTTTGAAAATATTCAAAAATTTTTCCCGTTGCCACAACAAATATAGCAGTCAAAACACAAACATTATTGTTGAGGCTTAGATTAGTTCGTCAGCTTCCTTGTTTATCTCTTCTCCCCAAGTTAAGACACTCCCCCCCACCGGCACACATAGCCCGCCAATTAGGCCTCAACCCAAGATAAACTCCGTTCTGTATCAAGTCATTCTTTACCCCCACACACATCTCCTCCCTCCCCCTCCCCTCCTCCCAGTTCCTGACCTGGCACAAGGTCGGACCATCTCGCCTCACACAGTAACATGCCGTCAGACGGCACACAACGTGCACCTCGAACTTCCAAGTAAAGGTAAGCATTCCGGCACATGAGTCTTCCTTTCATAGTTTCACGTTTGTAGGCGACTTTAACGTTTCCTTTTTTCGTCCCGTTACAGCCTCCAGGTGAAAGCTGACAGTCGTGTAATTCCTTCAATTCGAGCTTAGTAAGTTATTGCTACATTTTTCGTTTTAATCCTAGTTTTTCGACGTATTCATTTTTCTAAACTCTCCATTATTTCTTTATAGTTGAGAAGCAGGCTTGAACTCGGGCTGGTTCACCCCATCACAAGCTCCGTATGACGGTTTCTTCAAAATGTTAAGTCTCCACCCAATCCGGCAATGAAAAATAACAACGGCCCAACTTTGGTTCAAGGCAATTTCCCGGACCAAGGTCACGAAGATTGGCTTTAAAACAGGAACTCATAACACAAATGGAGAGCCAGCATAGCCCTCTGGCCGCATTATAATCACCTCCAATATATATTTTCAAACATTTTAACCAAAATTTTTCAACGGCCTGTTGAATGGGGCACCTGCCAGATCACAATATGGATAAGGCCACCAAGACCAGACCTATCTCTTTTAGCTGTGCTTTTTAATCCTTTTTTAATCCTGTTATATGTGGATGGGATGGCATTTTGGAATCAATTTTGAATGTTACTTGTAATTTTTGCAGCATGATAAGTTGATATTTTATAATTAATTGAGTGTCTATTTTAATGTTTTTCTTAAAGTGTAAGTGTGTTGTGTATTATGATGGATGTGAATATGTTATTAATTTTTGCGGCTGAAGAAGGGCCCATGAGGCCCGAAACATGTCCTTAATGGCAATAAATTAATAGATGCCAATAATAAACTTGTATTGATTGGGCGGAGACCACTCAACCCATTGAAATTGTCATTGTACACGTCAATACGGACCTTGCGAAATGGATATTCTTCCAATTAATCTCTTCAATTTGGGAATGTCGTAAACGAACTGTTTCAGTGGATGGCCAGATGAGGACCTGTGGAATGGTTGCCCCCAGGTTTCTTTTTATGGGGGTATCTAAAAGACAGTGTGCCATCATAGAATCAATAGCATTGCAGAACATCATACTGCAATAATCAAGGAATTCACAACATTCTTGGGACCTGTGTCAAATTGTGATGATGTGAAGTTGGGTGTATACTGTAGGCCTCCACACACATGTTAAACCATGAAATGGAGCACATCACAATTTCTGTAGTCCATTCCACTGTATAATAGTAATTATTTTCTGCAATTGTATTGTAATTGTGTAATATTTTAAAAATCGTATATGTAAATATGAGCCACTCTGTATTTTAAAGAGTGGGACCTCGTAATGAAACAGTGTAGTTTGTTAAGCCTGGGCAACAACTGAATGGCCTAGTAATAGCCCTGACAATTGAGTAGTGAACACCTGAGTCGTATTCTGAATCCTGGCTCTTTTTTGTGCTCTGATGGCTAGGACATCACAATTCACCCATTGGTTCCTGAAACTTTGAGGAAAGCTAGCTTCCCGCTTCACCAATACTTTCTGGTAGACCTGTAACTATAACTTGTACAAACTCCGAACTTGGCAGTGACGGAGTCCTATTCCCCCTCGGAAATGGACTTGTATTGAGCCCGTGTTTGATGTGATGGCATTTATGTTCAGGGGGGTTATGAAATGAAATAAGTAGAAGGGGATTAAATTTGCTAGGGTTTAGTGGTTTAATTAAGGGGAGAAACAGAAGAGGAAGTAGGGGATAAGATGCATCTATCAGATGAGAAGCGATGTAGCATGCTGTATGTCAAGATAGCTATAGAATGTAGCTTGCTTGCTGTAGGGTATATAACTGAACGATTAGTGGGTAGGTATATTGGAAATCATTATTCAGGATCAACAGTAGAGAGAGTTGAATGCGAGGATAGGAAAATTCTACTAAAAGATATGAAGGTAAGGGTGAGGAAATAAAAGCAAAAAGAAATGGGAAATAATCATCGGAAATTTGTGCTGCCATGGGATTAACCCTCCCCGTGGTGTTGGGGCTAACGCACGTGCCTTGCAGCCTAAGGCCTTGGATTCAATTCCCGGCTCTGTCGGGATTTTGGAAACTGCCGAGTGGGCTGGAATAGGGTGCACTCAGCCTTGTAAGGATAATTTATTACCTGTCGGACAGTGGTCGTGGAGACCAAGATTAGCGGCTAAGGGAACCCGACACGTTAACCACGCTTCGCCCCATAATCTGCAGGCCAAATGGTTGGGCGGTGGTCGCTTGGTAAACCTAGTCCCTTCATGGGCTATATTGCCATGGGGTTTGGGTTATGGGATTAACTGTTACAACCTTCTTTAAGCATAATGTTCCACTGATACATTTGGAGAGTAAAGGAACCAAATAAACATTCCACTTAAAACTGAATTTATTTTTCTCCCCTAAGAATCCATGAAATTTTTGTACTCAGATTGATTATAATGTCCAAGGCCCGGAAGTTCATGCACTATTAAATGAATAAATATGCATGCAAATATGCATTAATTATTGTTCAAATATGCATCACGTTTCAAACAATATGTACTATGAAATAACTATGGCTATTACAATCGCTCCGGGTTCTTTAGCGTTTCTATTTTGGATATAAAGAAAATCTGAACAGACGGATATATAACTACACCCATTTAAATTATTTCAACTTGGAAACGGTTCTAAACAGTAGGAAATGTTATTTGTTGCCGTGTTGACCATGAATAATTATTTTATTATGCTAATTTTTGAAGTATAACTGATGTAAAATTTTAATAGCCATTGAATTTTTTTAATGAAAATAATTCTACAATATTTACATAGTGAATGCTGAATACAAAAATTGATATTAACTTGCAAATGATTTCACAAAATTTCGCAACTTAACGTTGTTAGCTTTTATTGAAGCCATAACTCCATGCTTGCCTTGGTGGACGGTAAGCAGCTTGGGAGTTCACTGAAGGTCGGAATTGAGGAATTTGAGATAATAGGTCCAGATAATATTTCTGAAAATTCCTGCTCATTCATAAGTTGAAACCCTACTGTGAACTGGTAGTAAAGTGAAAGGAACGAAGGTATTTCAGTTGTTGGAGAATCGGGTTCTTCCTCACAGTGCAGACTATTAATTAGGAGATGATACAAATACTCAGGGTGAATTAAGGGAGGTAAAAGCAATTTTCTCAATAACAAGGAAATTTTCAGGTTTTGGCTAACCATCCATGAGACTCTCTGTCCAATTCGAAGTATGACTTTAAGAACATGAAGTAATAAAGGGCACTTCAAAACAATAAGAAATTAGAATATATGCCCTTCTCATGCAGAGATATGCACTTGAACAGGCAAAGGAAAAAAATACGAAGCATTGTGTCAAAATATGCATAAATATGCAAAAATGTGATTTTGCATATTCTTCCGGGCCTTGATAATGACATTGGATCAATTTCAAAGAAAGTTGAACAATTGATCTGTTCATTTCAATCTGTTCGCCAGGGTTTTGCCTCAGTGAATCATTGGGCTCGCTGGTTGGTATGGTACACCTCACCAAGACACAGGCTAGTGCATACTGAGAAGGCTCGAACCACAATCTGTGTCAATGATGCTCTATGACAGCTGTGCTCCCTTGTAGTAATTGACTGTCTGGGAAATCAAATTTTTAAAAAAATATCCGAAGGGCCCAGGAAATATTGTTTTCCATTTCAGATCACCGGATCAATTTTTCACTTTTCGTTGAAATTTGATGCAATGTTAACATTTCACATGACTGCTTTGTGTAATGTGATCTACACTGTGCTGGCAAATGATGCAATGTTTATATACTGACAGTTAACCAGTTTATTCGGAGTTGGCTATTCTCCTTCGTCATTTTAAATTTCAGTTATATTGGTGGTGTAATGAAACTACGACTCAGGATCCATACCAACTTTGGTGTATGGGAGTGAAAGCTGGGGGGGTGTGGATTCAGGATATATCACTCACAAGCTGGAAGTAGCAGATCTGAAGGTGGTGTGAAAGATAGTTTGGATAAACAAATGGGACAATGGCAGGAAGAGGAGGGTACTTGTAATGAAGATATGAAGGATAGTAGATGGATTGTGTTGAGTCTGTGTAAGCCAGCTTGGGCCATGTGTTTAAAATGTGTGAGGAGAAAAGACTTGATGAACTCTGCTGTAAACTCGACATTTAATGATTTCAGTGTGAGGTGAAGAGGATAAGAGAAGCGGAGGTAGATCTAGAAGGCAACAATCAGACTCTTATGTGTAATGATTTCAAGGTGCAGGAGAAGAGGCTGCCTTGCTATCTGTAAATAGGGGATTATGGAGACTCCTTGTGTACTCACGGTTACTTGCAGTCTTGACTGAACCCTGTATGGACTAACAGTCTGTAATTAAAATGAATGAAAGTAAGGGTTGTATAGGTTTCTGAGGTATTTCCTATCATACTGTAGGTACTTTGAATTATAATTTCTCTATCATGAAGCTGCTACCACCTTTTTTTTTTTCTTTACTCTAGGCTGGTTTCCTTATCCTAATCTTGTGCCAATATGTTGAAATATATATATATTTAATATGTGATCCTCTGGGAACCTGAAGGAGAAAGCCTATCATCCCTATGCATGAATGACATCCTGTTCATATTCTTATTACCTCAATATTTATTTCGTTCCTGCATCAATTTAAATAATCAGTCCCTTCCTTAGAACCGGTATGTTACTCTGTTTTCATTCAGGAATTCTTCGCTACAAAGTTGACTTCCAGTCGCTTCAGGCAGATGAGCCCTTGGATGATGTGGATCTTGATGATTACTAAAAGGTCGCACATAGGCCTCTCCATCAGGTAGACATCGTACCGTTTCGTCTTCTCACGAGAATGCTCATTTAGTTTATGCACTTGCTGTTATGTGCATTTTTTTCTCTTTTAATTTTGCATCCATTTTAAAATCTATATAGCCTCCTGTAATGCCATCTCCCTCTCAAATTCCATGATTCCTGATATTGCAGCTATATATTTGCCCATTCTTGAGTTGTCGTTTGCACTCATGCCAAAGTTAAAACTTTTGTTCGTAGTGTTTGCATTATAGGATTTTGAACTTTGCTCATCAGTTAATTTGATCCGTGTATGTATGTGTAACTAGCTTCCCAAATCGGACAGTTTTGCTTGTTTAGAATTTTGTCTGGTCTGTGAATTTTTTCATTGATTTTGCATCCGTTTATTTCTTTAACCGTTTCCTGTAATTATGTTTTCCCTGTAAAATGCCATATTTCCTGAATTATCTCCTAATTTTATTCCTTATTGTTATCTTCAGCTTTCTTATCCTCGGATTAGATAATGTATGCATTATTTAATTTTAAGAAAATCACCTCGTATTATGTTTCAAATCATCATATGAAATTTTAAAATATGCTTGATTAGAATTTTATCTTCTTAGCTTGAGTTGTAGTATTTGTTCCAACATTTTGAAATCACATTTGGCTTTCAATAAATATGTTATTCCCCATTTCTTGATCCATTAATTAACTCTGTAGATTACTGGCACAAGAGTGTAAGGAACCTACAGTCTTATTGTTTAGACATAAGAAGTACTACCTTCTCTGGTATAATACCATGGCACATAAATTAAGAATGTAAAGGTTGTAATCTGAATCTTGCTTCTTGTCACAATGGGAGGGAAGTTGTCGCAGGACCAATGGCTAAAGGTGGCCCATAAGTATTAAAATGTTAATCCTCCTCTCTACATTTCTCTGTTTAAAGAAATATCCTGTAAAGTTTTGGTATCTTTGCCTGTAAAGCTTGTTGCACCTTATTGTAATTCATTCAATAAATCATTTTAGTTGTGTCATCCAAGTTGGAGTAATGTTTGTTAACCTTGATGGAGACTTGCGCAATAAGTTTTAATTCCACTTCAGAGAGATGGGTAGATACCATTGTTCTGAATGAAGTTTTGGGAAATAATAAATGCATTACGAGTTATTTCCTGGGTATGGTAGTGCAGATATTAAAGAGGTTCCTGTAAAGAAACCACCAAAAATTCAAGTCATGTGTTCTTATGTTAAACCTTTACTTTTTTTTTTGTGGAAAACATTCATTTTGTCAGGTTGATGGTCGCAGTATGTTAAATATTGACTTGATAAGAGTAAATTACATAATTTTTTTTCTTCCTCCCATTGTGTTCAGTTGACCTGAAGCAGGACTATGCTCTTGCTCTGAGGAAGATGGCATTCTCAGTTTTAGTTCTTGTCAAGGTTATCGCAACTTTTGCCTTTAAGACTTGGGCACGTGACTGTTATCTCTTACACACTGATGTGCAATTGAATTAGGTATACCCGTCTAATAGCATGTGGCATCTCATCTTTACCTGATGGTGACAGCATGCTATTTGGCATGGCTTTGTCAAGACACCGCAAGTACTTGGGAGCCATATCAATCCATGATAACTGCACAGTCTCGGACAATGTGTGGAGATTGGTTGGAATAGGGTCCATGGTGCACCTTCCTCATCTGACAGCATCCGAGGTTGATTGAGGTCCATGTGGTGGCACATGTAATGGTCCTAATTCTGTACGATGAGCCGATGCAAGTACAGGTCTTCAGCAGTGTGCTGTAGGCAGAGTTGGGTTCACATGATGTGCAAGCATGGTCTTGTGCCGTTCATCAGTGAGAATCTTTTACAGTACTAGGAGTCTTTGAGGATCCAATGTCAGTGTTCACATGTTAACTGTTGTCCTGTGGTAACCTAGCGGGATGTTGGCTTCTGTACCTATAGCTAGAGCCCTGCCCGGATAAACAAAATGTTATCCTCATCTGCACGACTGTTTGTTATCCGAATCTACTGGCATTACGATAATATTTTTAATTAGCTAAAGTATAAAGTATTAAAGCAATACATTTAGACATTTGAGGAGAAAGTAGTTCCCTTAGGTTATGTATGCCATGTGCTTTGTTTAAAATGAATGTTATACAGCCGGAATTGCTACTTTTCAGTTCGGGGTGTTAATTATGTTTAATTATGTAATTTCAATGAGATTAGCTTAATTAATCATCTAACATTTGTCCAGTGGCGGCTGGTGCGTTTTCGTTCTGGGTGTTGCACTATTTGAGCCCCCCTCAAAGACGGCTTGCATCAGAGATGCATGTGATACACAAGTGTGGTTTAACTGGTGTTACTCATTCGTCACGAATGTCGCAGTCCTCACATTCCAGATAGTAACGTTCTCCCGTTCTTGCACTCCAAGGCGTATCCACCGGGGCGGTGCGAACGTTGGAACCGCACCGGGCGCTGTCATATGGTGGGCGCAAAAAATGCAATGATAGTTTGACAGCGCAAAAAATAAAACCCAATCACCTTATTAGCCCAGTACTTAACCCTACCCATCAAAATTAATTCTATATAATTATAAGTGAGCTGGGGTGCCTACATTTCAGTGGTATTAGACCTTTAACATTGAAATTTGCACTGAACGTTGTATAAATATTAAAGAGTTGTAACCAATATCTATACATCTAGGTATCTCCCCGCCGTCTGTTTTCTTGGCGCTCGATCTCGTGCGGATGCATTTGGATTGTGATTTGTTTCTGTGTTGCAAACTGCGAGTGAAATTGAAACTTTACTTACTGTTAGAACGTTACTACTATACTAAGTATTGTTATGTAATGTCTGTCTGTTAGGTAGTCAGCCCGAAGGCTGGTTGGATCCTCAAAAAGTACCGCCGTTAGGTTATGTGGGTTGATACCCACAAAAATGCAAGGCAGCACTGTATTGAGCCGTACTAGGCAAGAAGAGGAGTGCCATTGCCATTGCTTTCCTCTCGTGAGTCAGAACAGCAGTACTAACCCTATGAGTAAAACCTTTCACAGCATCCATAGGCACTGACTGTGCCCTGAATGTCATTAGTAGCTTCCAAATAATCACAGTCATGAGTGAGACTGAGACATAGGTGAAAAGCCACATTTTACTCTAGCCTGTGCCAACAGACAAATGCATATATACTGCATTCATCAAGAGATTGCAAACAGGCCACTTATGTAATGTAAGATATTAGTAACATCATATTAATTTCCTTTTGTGTAGATAATATTCATGCCTAGCCTGGTCTAAGCGAGACTATAAGCGAACAGTATTGTTTAATACTAAATAATATTTTAGGAGCATTTTAGGAATATTATTTTTAATATTAAAATAATAGTTATTAATAATGTAAAATAACGTTTATTAATAATGTAAAAAATGTTTATTTACTCTCTACAGGGGAGTGGGCATCACAATGAGATCTCGCACCACCTGAAAATATTGCTAGGGCCACCTCTGCTTATCCAGGATTTCTTTTCCGGTGGGAGTTCAACCCTTATACCGTATTTGCTCGCGTATATCTCGCACCCCATTTTTTAATTTGAAATTTCAGGGGGGAAAAAGTACTCGCATGTATCTCACATTCATTTCTGGCGCCATCATTTAAATGACCGTAATAACCTTGAGGTAGAAAAACGTTTGATTTAGCCCTCCATAACAGTAGTCATTGTCCAGGAACTTACCCGAAGCGATACCTTGGCACGATTAGCGCGCCACAACAGTCATTAATACGCAATGTTATCATTCGTTTTGGCGGTAGAGGTTTCCTTTATTGTTCTCCGTCATTTGCCTTGTAGACATCAGTACCGGTACTCTGGCTTCGAAAATAAAGGAAATCTGTGCTATACCACTGGCGCCAACATGCTCGTATATTTCGAAGATTGCGCAAGTAGGCCTACGGTTACATTGCAGAGGAACGCAGTTCAGTCTTCTCGAATCTCATTGATTTCGTCTTTACACATTGCGTCACATCAGAGCTCGGCCACGTGCAAACATGCGGCGCAGCATGTGTTATAGCACGTGGTACATCATTAGTCTTTGGCTGCGGTCGGCTAAGTTCGAGCTCTCTCGTTCATGTAGGGAGGAATCTATATGGAAGATGATCGTATCGATAGCTAAGCGTCTGCGCTCTAAATTCCTTTTCTGCCTTGAATCATCCTTAACGAGCGTGTGACGACTTTTTCATACGTTCTTAATGTTGCATAACCATAACGAATAGAAATATATGTTGTCGACGGACATTGTTTTGAAGAGCTTCTTGAAAACTTGCATCGCAAATGCATTGGACGGAAGTCAGGATTAAGCAGTATGGGAAGATGACCAGAATGATGCACGCAGAGTACCTCGGAGATTGAGGGCAATGACAATGAATAGGGCGAGTACCGTATGCCAGTTGCCTTGTTTCAATAATGCAAGTTTTGTGTTTTTTCGGGAATACGGTCATTCCCTGCGTATATCTCGCACTGAAAATTTTCGCACGTATTTTCGGTCAAAAAAAAAAAGGGTGAGCAAATACGGTATAACCCAGCATGCAACAATTACAGAATAACTCGGACTGAGTTATTTAGACTAATGATAAATCCATAATACAATCAAAATTATATACTGTACTTCAGTAACGAAGGAACAAATAGATCTAAAGGATGCAAGTGATTCCTTAAAATGAACAGTATTGTTTTTACTAAGCCTGAGTACAAAATTACTTCAGTAAAATAATTCAAAATGAAGTATAATTTCGAAATAATGATTCACTACAAGACATTTAAATTGTTAACGATTGTTTAAATGTTGTCAAGACAGATTTACCCACACATCTCGACACGTAAACTCAGGCTTAAGACGCCTCATTAGTGATTACTTGACACAGCCAGGGACTTAAATCGGGTCGCCTACATCCCTTGTGAATATGACATTCGTTGATTATTTTTGTTGAATGGTACACTTAGCTCATTCACTAAAAAACTGGGGCACAACAGCTCATTAAGAGCTTTGACATCCCAAGCGATGGTTGCTCAGCCATTTCATTGCCACTCTGATCAGATAGCAACTCAATTGTCCTCACGAGGCTGAGTGCACCCTAGTCCAGCCCTCACGTCAGTTTCTAAAATCCTTGACAGAGCCGAGAATAGAGCTTGGGGCCTTTGGGCAAGAGGCAGGTACGCCACCCTTACACCCTTATCTCATTCACTGCTCGTAAATTTATCAGTCACCTTATCTGTTGTGATATTCTTTAGTGTAAACCAAATATATGCTGCGATTCAAACTTAGCTTAGTATCTGGTAACAGTTATCCTAGTTATGATATTCACTAAAATTCATAACATTATAAGTATACTTGCTTTGGTTTGATCAGTCGCTAAGAAATGATTGCTTGAGTAGGGACAAAATCAATTCCCTTGTTTGGAAGGTTTGGTATTTTCCTCGGAACCCTTCCTCAACTTCAGCATACCACCCTCTACTAGACCAGCCACCGATAATACAACAGGAGCTGACGACAAGTAAATTCCTCCTCACCACACGTCGGCCAGAGGCAGATAACAGATGTGTTTAAACGAGACCTCCATCAATTAATACTATGTAATTATAACATTTTTACAAATTAGGGTACATGTTTCGAACTCAAAAAGCCCTTCTCTGCCCTATCACGTCAACATATTCATGCAGAGATCACCCAACATATCAACAATCATTTCATCATAAATAACATTAAAATTAAACAAACCCATCTTAAAAAACACTTTTAAATAACATTATAAATCATCTATGAGTTCAGTGGCGTCATGTTTGATGACTCGAAATATGTTCTTGAAAATGCACTTCACAAAACAAATAGTCAGTGAGCTGCATCCCACACCATCCAGATGTGAACAAGATCTTTCAATTAATCAATTGGACTTGGTCATGGATTTTGTCTCGATTTCTTGGTCCCCGGCCGTTTGTTACACCTGTGTTTGGACGAGTAACATCAGAAAATTCAAAATACGCAATTTTAGTTTAATTGAGCCGAGGATCTCCGTGTTCGCTTGACAACCAGCCCCTTTCAATTCAAAAGAATGAAACAGCTCAACATTCGAAGCTGTATACACAATTTCAAGCTCACTGCATCTATGGCTAGGTTCTCGCTCTTGATTCGCAGAAATCCATTCTCCCAAGTACTTAACTGCAGGTACCTTTTGTATGGTAGTGTCTGTGAGAGGAATATTAGAAGGGGTCTCTTTGATATTGGTCATACATTGTCTTCTGGATGTTGATCTTCAAACCAGTCTTAACTGCTATACTATAAAGACTCTTGGTGCAATAGCACCTAGTGTAGTGTTATACAGTGTTGGTATTACTACTAGTGGAGTGACACAGTGTGGTGCAATAGCTCCCAGTGTAGTGTTATACAGTGTTGGTATTACTACTAGTGGAGTGACACAGTGTGGTGCAATAGCTCCCAGTGTAGTGTTATACAGTGTTGGTATTACTACTAGTGGAGTGACACAGTGTGGTGCAATAGCACCTAGTGTAGTGTTATACAGTGTTGGTATTACTACTAGTGGAGTGACACAGTGTGGTGCAATAGCACCTAGTGTAGTGTTATACAGTGTTGGTATTACTACTAGTGGAGTGACACAGTGTGGTGCAATAGCACCCAGTGTAGTGTTATACAGTGTTAGTATTACTACTAGTGGAGTGACACAGTGTGGTGCAATAGCTCCTAGTGTAGTGTTATACAGTGTTGGTATTACTACTAGTGGAGTGACACAGTGTGGTGCAATAGCACCCAGTGTAGTGTTATACAGTGTTGGTATTACTACTAGTGGAGTGACACAGTGTGGTGCAATAGCTCCCAGTGTAGTGTTATACAGTGTAGGTATTACTACTAGTGGAGTGACACAGTGTGGTGCAATAGCTCCTAGTGTAGTGTTATACAGTGTTGGTATTACTGCTAGTGGAGTGGGGCAGTGTGGTGCAATAGCACCTGGTGTAGTGTTATACAGTGTTAAAATTTATATATATAGATAGTATGATCAAGTAGGGAGTGATAAGAGGAGTAACACCTCTTTAAAAAACCCTGGTCCAGCTGGCCCGGCTGGTAGTACCTTGTTAGGGTCCCTTGCCAGGGTTACGGTGAAGTCCTCAACGGTACCTGCAGTGAAAGAGGTGAACTCTGGCACAGTGTGGTTGGCGGAAGGGGCAGCCTATTGCTCAGGTTTAATAGGGCTAACTATTGTCCATAGTTATGATGGGCAGGTTTTGGCCCAACGGCAAAATGAGCGGAGGAGGAGCCAATCACTCTCATGGCTCCCAACGGTCATAGAGGCGGAAGAGGCCACGCCAGACGGACTGGCTGTAAATGCGCACCTCAGTAGTACTTGAGTATGCGGCAGTTCGTTGCAGTCTCTGTGTTCGGTCCTGCATGTCTCATTCTTTGTGAGCCGCAGGATAAGGCTCAGAGATCATAGTGTGTGGGTCTCGTCCTGGCAAGCTGAGATCCACCCTAAACAAATTCACGCCAGTGGCACTTCTTCCGAACGTCACTTTGCAAAGTCCAACGGCGATGGGATATGGACGGTGGGGGCAGGTTATGGGTGTAACTGGAAGCCCCTAGTTCGGACCTGCACGTTGGGAGCAGATGTGTGATGGTCGTCTTCCGGAGACTCTGTGACTACTCAGGAATTCGGTCCTGCATCTGTGTTTGGGCAGGCCTATTTGGGATCACCGCTGCCCACCCCACATGGGGAAGGCCCTAGAAAAGGTGGGCTAAACATCGGAAGTCACAATCTTGGTCCGGCTGGGCAACCGCACTCAGCAGGTCACCCCTCATGCGGTCGAAACTCAAAAACAGTAAAGAATCACAAATTGATTATTGGATCATGGAACATCAGAACCTTGCTTGATTTGGACAATAACATTAGACCTGAGAGAAGGTCAGCTCTCGTAACCCATGAGTTATCAAGACTCAACGTTGACATTGGTGCTCTCAGTGAAACTAGGCTGTCTTCTGAAGGCAAGATTACTGAATCTGGAACAGGATATACCATCTTCTGGAAGGGAAAGGAGGAGGGTGAATGTCGTATTCATGGCGTGGGCTTCGCTGTGAAGACCTAACTGGTAAATTATCACCAACTTACGCCCATTGCAATCAGCGAAAGGCACATGACTCTCCGCATACCACTCTCAGGAGGTTCCTTTATGACACTCATCTCTGCCTATGCTCCTACCTTAGATTCTGATGAAGTAAAGGCTCAGTTCTATAATCAGCTAAGTGAAATCATCTCCAAGGTACCATCTGCAGATAAACTCTTGCTCATCGGTGACTTCAGTGCCAGAGTTGGGAAAGATCACAGGCTATGGAATAATGTGATGGGCAAACAGGGACTTGGAAAATGTAATCCCAATGGACTGTTGCTTCTTGGTCTTAGTGCAGAACACGAACTTTTCATTACCAACACACAGTTCCGGCTACCTGACCGCTTCAAAACCACGTGGATGCATCCTCGTTCCAAACATTGGCACATTCTTGATTATATCATTACCCGGCAATGTGATAAGAAGGACACTCTTATTACCAGAACAGCAAGGAATATAGACGATTGTTGGACAGATCATAAACTTCTTATATGTAAGCTCAGGATATCCATCAGACCTAAACCACCTAGGAACATCAAAAATTGGTCAAGAAAGAAGTTTAATACATCCAAACTTCAGGATGAATCCATGTACAATCATTTTGGAAACAGGATCGTCACCCAGTTATCAGAAAACCCAGTAACAAATGATATTCAGCAAGAATGGGCCACATTACAGAAGATTATCACACAGTCAGCTGAGGAAACCATTGGTTTTATAGTGCGGAAAAGACAAGACTGGTTTGATGACAACGATGAAATTCTGTCTCTCATCAATGCCAAAAGGAATGCCTATCTTGCCCATCTTCAAGACCCAACTTCCAACACAAAGAGAGATAAACTACTGGAACTCAAGGGCAAATGCCAGACGCAGATAAGGCTGATTAAAAATACTTGGTGGCAACAGAAGGCTCAGGAACTGCAGAGACTATCGGATGCTCGAGACTTGAGGAACTTCTATGCCGTACTCAAGGAAATATATGGACCATCTCGCTCATCATCAGGTACACTGAAAAGCGCTGACAATTCTACTACCTTTACTGATAGTCAAGAAATCTTGGAACTCTGGAAGGAGCACTTCTCCAATCTCCTAAATCGTCCATCGGAAGCTGCTGAAGACTTCCTCTGTGATGTGCCGCAACAACCTGAACAACTGTAGTTGGCAGTACCTCCTACTTATCATGAATTCAGTGCAGCTCTCACCCAATTGAAACCCAGAAAAGCACCTGGCCCAGATAACATCCCTCTGGAACTAATTCAAGCCGGAGGTCATTCCCTCAAAAGAAGAATTTTCATCCTTATCCTCAGAATATGGGAATCAAGAAAGGTACCTGGAGACCTAAAAAATGCCACTATCGTCACTATTTTTAAAAAGGGTGATTGCAGTGTTTGTGGCAACTACCGTGGTATATCACTGCTATCAA
This sequence comes from Meconema thalassinum, assembly GCA_946902985.2. NCBI lineage: Eukaryota > Metazoa > Arthropoda > Insecta > Orthoptera > Tettigoniidae > Meconema > Meconema thalassinum. The sequence goes on from OX336396.1 coordinate 173,493,520, forward strand.
TTGTGGGGAAGATTCTTGCAAGAATTCTACTTAACCGCCTCAAGGTTATCTCTGAGAAGATCCTCCCAGAGTCACAATGTGGATTTAGAACTTCCAGAAGCACAATTGACTTGATTTTCTGTGTGAGACAGCTACAAGAAAAATGTAGAGAACAACAGAATCCACTCTTCTTAGTCTTTTATGACTTGGAAAAGGCATTTGATTCGGTTCCAAGACCAGCCATGTGGGCAGTGCTGAAGCGGTTTGGTTGCCCTCAGCGTTTTGTAGATCTAATCAAGGCTCTCCATGATGGCATGACAGGTCAGGTTTGCCATTAGAATAAGATGTCCGATGAATTTCCCATTACCCATGGACTGAAACAAGGATGTGTACTGGCTCCAACGCTTTTTGCGCTGTACTTGGCTGCAATGCTTTATGATTCACCCACAAACATCCCAGGTGTGGAGGTCAAGTATCGTTTTGATGGAGGGCTTTTCAACCTAACTCGTCTCCACTCCTCGAGGAAAACTCAGGTTACTAAGGTTACTAACATGTTGTATGCAGATGATGCTGCGTCACCAACACCAGAAGAGCTGCAAGAGTCAGTTAATTGTTACAAAAGTGCATGTGATCGATCGCTTTGGTCTTGCCATAAATGTCAATAAGACTAAAGTCTTGGCACAACCTTCACCAGGCACACCTTTTCCTCAGTTCAATATCTCCATCTCAAATTTGCCATTAGAACAGGTTGACCACTTCTCGTACCTGGGCAGTACCATTTCTGTGAGCTGTACCTGTGAGCAGGATGTGGATAAGAGAATTGGCGCAGCCCACGCAGCGTATGGACGATTAGCGCACCGGGTCTTCATGAATAAAGATCTGTCTATGAGTACAAAGCTTATGGTGTACAAAGCAGTAGTCATTTCTACATTGTTGTATGGTTGTGAAACGTGGACCCTTTACCGACGTGATCTTAGGAAGCTTGAGCGTTTCCACCTACAAAAACTTCGATCAATCCTGAGGATTAAATGGGAAGACCGCATTACCAATATTGCTGTTCTGGAAAAGGCTCAAATCAACAGCATAGAATCATCCATAATAGGTCACCAATTTAGATGGATTGGTCATGTCCATCGGATGGATGATGTGAGATTACCTCGTCAAATGCTATATGGTGAGTTATGCTATGGCACCAGACCTCATGGTGGTCCTAAGAGGCGCTACAAGGACCAATTTAAGCAGACCCTGAAATTGACAGGTCTTGATTCACAAGCCTGGGACATGCTGGCTGAAGACCGCTCAACTTGGCGCCGTACCATCTCGAATACTGTAAAGACGTTTGAAAGGGATCGACGCACACATGAAGAGGCCAAGCGTCAAGCTAGGAAACTTCGAGCAGTCCAACCACGTCCTCCTCCAGCAATACTATGTGACTTGTGTGGTCGCTTGTTCCATGCCAGGATTGGACTCTTTAGTCACCGTAAACACATCCACAAACTGGACTGAAGGAAGAAGATTTATACTCTGATTCGAGTTAAAAGCCGATGATGATGATAAATGTACCCACAAGTTACCTTCAGAAACACAAACAGAAAAACGATAAATAAAAACAGAGAGCAACTAGGGTATGTGTGTGGAACGGCTGGACAAATTACCATACCCAGGTTGCATTTTAATTGAGAGAAGAGCACTAAAACTAAACTTGAAGAAAACACGAATCACATTTCATAACATTAAATATAATTGAAGGAAAGAACATCTTACATGCATGTTAAAAAGGATGTAACATAAAAGGTAATAAATAGAACAAACAAATTAATAATCAAGAAGCAAGGAACCAATAAAATTAAGAAGGAGATGGAATTTAATTACCCAATTTCAATGAAGAAGTTCAATTATGCGAGAACCAATTATACCCTACATCAGTAGAATTAGGTTCCGAAGAAAAATATACATTATCATCGTATAGGTTCGAAGAATGACAAGTTCAAACCATCAAGAAGATATCTCTTGGAAATTAATAAGATAATTCTTGAAATCTTTTAGTTATTCAGGAGCAAAGGCAAGGTACGTGCGTACGGCATGAAAATCCAATATGAATGACCTCAAGTCGACATGAAAAATTAATTACATTGTTTCCGAGAAAAACGAGATCGGATAACAATCCCGGAGAGTATCCAGGCAACGGACCATGGAAAAAATAAAAATACATATCATAAGTGGAGATATTTTAAACAGAGTCTTTAAGAGACCACGCTAACGAGACGAGGAAAAGGAAAATTAACTGTTACGAAAAAAAAAAATAAGGTTAGGAAAATTCCTCGCTCAAAACAAAATGAGATCTGAACATTACACAGCACGGCACGTCAGAAAAAAGATAAAACACAACCCTCCCAAAATACATATAAATAAGTGTATTACATCAAGTTAAAAATAAGGTATTGGAACTTTCTCTTCATGCTTAGGCCTACTCGGTTCTACAAACCAAGTGACTTACTAACGGCAAAATAAATGCCAACTGCGCTAAGATAATTATTCAACAGCTCAAGACTGCAACATATAAAATATGTAGAATAACACCAACACAAATACTCGTATCGACAACCAATTCACATTTTCAGGTCACAAATAATTCCAATAACTTTTAACACAAACAAACCTTAATAAAGAGATGTATTCCTGTAGCCAAACTTCATACATTGCGTTTTCTTCATGTCTACATATTTAATCCGATGACAGAGATTTCTCAACGGTGGGCGGTAAATGTAAATCACGTAGAGACGAAATTATATCGGGGAAAGGAAGTTTACCTGGCCTAAGGCCAGATAATCCCCGTTTTACACCAGAGATTTAGTTCTCACATCTTTCCTTCTTGCAAGAATTCCTTCAACTTCATTTGTTTATCTCAACAACCAGAACAAAATGGCCGCCGTTCGGGCTCGAACGGAGCCGATCGTGAGACCTCGAGTTCTCAAAACTTAAGTGCCAACATTAGCCACACGAGCGAGCCATCGACAAGACAGACACGCTGAAGGTTGCCGGCTCACTAGTTCGGACAGTCACCAATAGATACCGTGAAGATCAAGTTTGCAACAGCAGCCGCCCGCGGATACGACTGGAATGCACGTTAATATTTATTAACGGGTCAATAAAGACTCTGTAAGTTGTAGGTAGCCTCCTCTATATTATTTGCCAGTAGAATGAGGTAATCAGTAAGGAGTTTCTCTCTCTTGTAACCAAGCTTCAGTCCGGCTCCCGGAGGTAGCGTCGATCTCCATTCCCTAATGATCTTTTCCAGTACACAGTTGAAGAGAATACAGGAGAGACCATCACCCTGTCTAACTCCTGTTCTGATTGGGAAGCTTTCGGATAGTTCATCTCTGAACCTGACCTTGGACGTTGTGCTTCTCAGAGTGGCTTGAACTAATCGCAAGGTCTTCCCATCCAGACCAAAATTCCCGTAGTATGGAGAAAAGGGTATCTCTGTCAACGGAGTCATAAGCTTTCTGAAAATCTACTCGGACCACCACCCAGGGATGGCCACCTCGGTTCGTGTAGGTGAAAACTTTCTTAAGATTGTGTATTTGTTCTGGGCAAGATCTAGTCATACAGAAACCAGCCTGGTATTCACCTAATTGTGAGTAGCTGTGCAGTGACTCTATTGAGCAAGGCTACAGGGAGGATCTTGTAGGTAATTTGTAACAAGGAAATACCCCTATAATTGTTGAGGTCTGTCTTATTTCCCTTCTATATTTTTATTCCATTTGAATTTGAAAATTTATCTATTTTTATATATCTGGTAAGACCAGCCAGATGATGCTGAATTTGAGCTGTTTGATACAAGTAAAAATGTCTGAAAGATACCAAAATCAGCTATAAAGCCATATAACCATACCATCCTCACACTGGAAACTTTACATTCTTAAGACATACTAATACACGTGATACAAGGGCAGTGCATTATGCCAAGCATTCTTGCTTACATACCTCTTATCTAGCAGCTGGAGATTATCTAGCCCTGCTAAAAGGATAAACAAATGTCCAGCTGCAATCCTGACATCCTTCGGATTAGTTTCCACTTGCCACTTATACACTGACCGAAAAACGCAACACTTCAATTTCTTACAAAAACCTAAATTAATTTTTAATTTATGACACTAATCTACTATAAAATGATGAAATATTGTAGTAATGTCCCATGTAGGTGTCTAACAATGAAAAAAAAAAGACTATTATAAACAAATTTAACAAATTAAGCCAGAGATGCACACTTCAAGGAAAGAGCGCTATAAGAGCGGGAAATTTTGAGTAAGCTCATAAAGGTTCTGTTTTGATTTTATACACTTCACCCTTTACTTCACAGACCTCGGAGATGATCTCTGAGACCTCTGTTCGCATCTTCAATAGCGTGTATTGCCACCTCTTGCACCACTGACGGCATTCAACCTCTCAGGGATGCTCCTGATTAATGTTGTAATGTCCTGTTGAGGAATCATCTCCCAATCTTCCAAGAGGGCATTCCGTAGGTCCTCTAGGGTCTCGAGATAGAGCTGACGGGCTCCTCTCCCCAGCCGGTCCCAAACGTGCTCAATAGGATTCATATCAGGGCTTCAAGCAGGCCAAGCCATAGCATGAATCCCTGCTTTATCAAAGAACTCTCGCAACGTGTGGGCGTGCATTGCCTTGGATTAGTGTGAAATCATCACCAATAAATGGAGTGAAAGGCACAACATGCTCCAGAAGGATTTCCTCCACATACCAATGCCCAGTAAGGCTCCCATTCTCCACGAAGACCAAATCCGTCCTTTCAGCCATACTGATTCCTGCCCACACCATCACAGAAGCACTCTGAAAAGGCGTCCTGGATGAGAATGTGCAAGGGGAATACCTTTCCCTTGGCCTTCTCCAGACCCTCTCTCTTCCGTCAGGTGATCGGAGGCCAAATCATGACTCATCGGTGAACAACACTTGTTCCCATTTTGTTGTACTGTCCTGTCATGATGTTCCCTTGCGATAAGTAGTCGAGCTGTGCGATGTGCTCTGGTGCGTTCTGGGCCTGTAACTGGTCTTATGGATTGAACATTGGTTTCTTCCAATCTTCTTCGGACGGTTCTCTCACTAGCATCGACCCCTCGAACTTGGTAGAGTTGATTTTGTGCTTCAATGGCGGTGGTGTGACGGTCATGGAGAACTTGAAGTTGTAAGAAGCGGTCATCTCTCTCCGATGTTGCTTTTCTCAGGCCTGTTCCTGGTGATTGAAAAGGGAATAATTCAAAGTACAGCAATAAGCGCTATAAAAGTGGGAACACATTATTGGCTCACATCCAGTGATGTGTTTTCCAGGTTGCACGGGAAAAATCAATTGAGGTTAGTGCAATCAACAATCGGCACTTAATTGTTTGCTCGCAAAGCAACGCCAATAGCATACCCCGTCTAAAAAAATAGGTTGAAGTGCTTCACTTTGATTAAATAGATAATTACACAATAATTACATATCATTTATTGGGTGTTGCGTTTTTCGTGCCGGTCAGTGTAATTATAAAATCTAAAATGTACTAAGGAATTAGTGAGACAAATGTGTTCAGTTAAAATTCCTGAAATATGAAATATTCTTGGATCCAAAATACAGTAGCCCATTATGTCTTACCAGTGATAAAGAAAAGAGAGAGAAAAAAAAGTATGGCCTCGGGTGCCGGGTGCAAGCTTTATTATTTGAATTTTGTCGTTCCTTGGAGCACTATGAAAGTTAAGGGGGTTATATTATCTAAACTCTTTGACACTATAGCACTCTCTAGTAGAGAAAGGAGGAATATTGTGTTGGCGGAAAATCCCGGGATTAATTTTGCCATTACGGACACTGCCTACTAAGAGATATTATTTTACATCTCTTGGTAATAAAATTTGCAAACCAAACAAATGCATAAACTATAAAATTTGCAAAATTGCAACTGCACAACAGTGGTTTATTGCCATCTTGCCTGCTGTACAAGTTCACAAGACATCAAGTTCACGATTTTGTACAAAGAAATGTTATAACCCCCCCAGGCTGTGCTGTGATCTTTTGGTATGTTTGTTATTCACATATGCACAATTGTTAAATTATGCATTTGATCTCTGGCTGCACCTCCCTTTTAACCTGCAAGGCAGCCAGTGCACAACTCATTATCTATAGTTTATGGGAGGTGCTTGCTTAGTACACTTTGCTTTGCCTAGAGGTCTAGTTCCCCTATTAATTGCCCTTTTAAGGTTAGGTTAACTTCATCTTCCAAACTTAAATCAAGGTTAGGCAGACTCATATGGTTTGACAGCTGGAAAGTATTTTTCCTATTTTAAAAACAAGCATATTTTGCTGTGTGTTACTGATTTTGGCCATGTCGTATTCATATTGCCTTCAAATATGCTTGGATTTAGTATTTCCATGCAGTTGCCATGCCTGGTGTGACTCTAGCTTCTCTTTAGGCATACAGTGTAGCTTAAACCACATTAATTTTTGTGCTTGTATGATTATCTACTCCAGTCAAGGACAATAGACTCCAATAGGCAATAAAATTCCTGAACCATGAATTGGTTACTGTGATACTGTAAGTTATAGTTTTGGGGAAACTGTACTGGAGTAGCATGAACCATCATTAAGACATTTACTTTTTGAGCAGAATGTTATGCTCTCTTTTTGAGTTCTGGCTTGGGGGTTGCTTTGTGGATGTGGTTCATCCTACAGAAGAACTGAGTTTTCATGACACGAGAGTTCTGTACCAGATTTTTTGATGTTATGCGAGAGTAGCTTACAGTATTTCTGGTCAATTTGGAGGTGGTTTAAAACTAGGCACTTCATTGCTTTATTAGTTACTCGTGTTGCAAAAATAATTCTATCCAATTTTAGTGGGTGAAAGATGCTGCCTTTGGTCTGTATAGAGAGCTAGCTTAATTTTGTTCTTTGTGGCTTTAAAAGATGGTACTATCATTTAAAATATGCTCAGGGTTTCTTACTGCCCCTTTTTTTTGTGTTAAAAATATGTGCACATTTCTTCCCCCTAAATTTGAAATGTTTAAGAAGTTTGTTTATTTTTTAATTGAAGTAGGCTACTTTCCTTTTTATCCAATCATTATTTAATTTTGCCTTTATATTTTTCAAACTCTGTAGTTATGAAGATAAAATTTTATTCAATTAGAATGTTGGATTCGAAAGTGCATACAAAATGTTTTACTCCCCTGTATTATTGAACTAAAAAATTATTTAAGCACTCCTCAAAATTCCCTTTGGGTATGAGCTGTAAATAGAATGTATTAAACATTATTTCCCTATAGGTAGTGAACTAGAATGCCATTTAGAGCAGCATATTGATGTATTGTGACTTGACATATTTGTTTCTGACAATCATTTCTCACATTACATACTTTGGTGACTTTCTTCATTACTGTTTTATCAAAATTTTGGAGCTCTGCAAATACAGAGAAATGTTTCTTATTCCCTTCTTGTCTCCTACACCTTTCTTCTCCAGAGAGATTTTTCAATTCTGATGAATGCCTTGAACTGTAATAATTTGATTTGCATTTTCACCTGTGTGTGTTAAGTGGATCTTGGTTAAACCTTTTATGTAGAAATGTACATAGTGTGTGTGAATTCAGTTATATTTTAGCCTGAAAATCACATTCAGCTTTTTTCTGTAGCGATTGCATGTAGGAAATGCCATGTTGCCACAGTAACTGTTGAAGCAATAGATGTACTGTCAAACGAGATTGCTTGGGGCAGTTCGACTTTTCAAATAGCTCTGCAACCTAGAAAGTAATTTATCACATTTTTACTGTGTATAAAGTTCCGTGACTGCATATCAGTGTTTATTTTCATCAAATGTATGTATGTCTTTCAAAAATACCCCAAAAGTAATTTTTTCCATTGTCTGGAGATGGTGTACCTTGGGACATTAAATTATCTCCATAACATTCTTCTGGCTTTATGGCTCTGTCTCATGTTAGACAATACCCAGGTTACATGGTATTGTATTATTTTTCAGCATTATATACTGTATTACTATGGAAGAAATTTCGCATGAGTTAAACCACCCACCCAGCTTTACTGTTATGCGGGTGGGATGAGTCACAGTTCTGGCATAAGCTATCGTCTTGTTTATTTGTTTAAACACACAATTCGTCACTGCTTTGGGTAATTCTCTCTCTTTTGAATTGTCATTTGTTATGATCGGTTACTTGTGAGTGTCCCAAATTTTTAGATCACCCGCTCGGCTTGACTGTTATGCGGGCTCAACGCGACACAGTTTTGACGAGCTATCGTCTTGTTTATTTGTTGAAACACACTTTATAAACGATTAAATATATTTTCGTTGACTTTTCAAGAAATGCAAGATTTTTCCTGTACTATTGAGACAATTTGGAAGATTTGGACACATACGGCACCTTTTGAAAAATGAAAATCCACAACCTGCTTCCAGTCTCCGACTGGGTCAGGAATGGAATGAATGGAGCCCCCATCTAGCGGCGAGGATATGAATTGTGCCGGCTGCCGAGGCCTGACGCACTCCTCTGGGGCAATGATTAAATGAATGACAGGTGAAATGAAATGATAGTGGAGAGTGTTGCTGGAATGAAATGTTGACAGGGAAAACCGGAGTACCCGGAGAAAAACCTGTCTGCCTCCGTTTTGTCCAGCACAGATCTCACATGCAGTGACCGGGATTTGAACCACGGACCCAGCGGTGAGAGGCCGGCGTGCTGCCGCCTAAGCCACGGAGGCTTTCTAAACGGCACCTTTTAATTCCTCTTATTTAAGGGCTTTAGTTTTGTGATTATAACGCTACACTTAATAAGATGTTAAAAACATTATTTCTAAATAACCCTTCGGATGCCAAGCTAAGTTAAATGAAATCACAAGTTTTTAATAAACATTATGTCCTACCTATAATTTTTAAAAATAGAATGTTGATATATGACTGTAGGAGGTAAATATACTGTAGTATTTTCTTCTTCTTAAAACATCGTCTCCGAACGGAGGTCGACGATCCACATAGCTAGCTGTGATCTTGACATTGCTGCATGAAAGTCCTCTTCTGATATGCAACAATGCTATCTTCGGATATCCTTCAGCCACGAGTTTCTTCGTCGTCCAATAGACCTTTTTCCATACATTTTCCCTTCAATATAGTATATGAAATGCTAAATAATCAAAACAGTGTTTCATTTGTTTCATTAAAAGATACCTTAATTTTTTTTATTTGAAATTGACATTTTTCAAAGTCATCGTTATGAGTCGAAAGAAAACGTACTCTCACACGTTTCACTCAGCGTTATTTGTTTCCCCATCGTTCAACGAGCTAGCCATATTTATCACCACGTATCTTAATTAGCTCCGAGTAAGATTGTAAACAAACATAGCTTCAAAAGATCACATGTATGGGTAATCAGCTGACTGCAGCATGTTCAAAGAATTCTTATTATGAACCCAGTTGCTCACAGAACTTGAGTTAACTCAGGCTCCTTGAGGAAAACTCAGGTTACTAAGGTTACTAACATGTTGTATGCAGATGATGCTGCGTCACCAACTCTCACACCAGAAGAGCTGCAAGAGTCAGTTAATTGTTACAAAAGTGCATGTGATCGCTTTGGTCTTGCCATAAATGTCAATAAGACTAAAGTCTTGGCACAACCTTCACCAGGCACACCTCTTCCTCAGTTCAATATCTCCATATCAAATTTGCCATTAGAACAGGTAGACCACTTCTCGTACCTAGGCAGTACCATTTCTGTGAGCTGTACCTGTGAGCAGGATGTGGATAAGAGAATTGGCGCAGCCCATGCAGCATATGGACGATTAGCGCACCGGGTCTTCATGAATAAAGATCTGTCCATGAGTACAAAGCTTATGGTGTACAAAGCAGTAGTCATTTCTACATTGTTGTATGGCTGTGAAACGTGGACCCTTTACCGACGTGATCTTAGGAAGCTTGAGCGTTTCCACCTACAAAAACTTCGATCAATCCTGAGGATTAAATGGGAAGACCGCATTACCAATATTGCTGTTCTGGAAAAGGCTCAAATCAACAGCATAGAATCATCCATAATAGGTCACCAATTTAGATGGATTGGTCATGTCCATCGGATGGATGATGTGAGATTACCTCGTCAAATGCTATATGGTGAGTTATGCTACGGCACCAGGCCTCATGGTGGTCCTAAGAGGAGCTACAAGGTCCAATTTAAGCAGACCCTGAAATTGACAGGTCTTGATTCACAAACCTGGGACATGCTGGCTGAAGACCGCTCAACTTGGCGCCGTACCATCTCGGATACTGTAAAGACGTTTGAAAGGGATCGACGCACACATGAAGAGGCCAAGCGTCAAGCTAGGAAACTTCGAGCAGCCCAACCACGTCCTCCTCCAGCAATACTATGTGACTTGTGTGGACGCTTGTTCCATGCCAGGATTGGACTCTTTAGTCACCGTAAACACATTCACAAACTGGACTGAAGGAAGAAGATTTATACTCGGATTCGAGTTAAAGCTGATGATGATGATGACTCACAGAACACATACACATAGATATCCAGAGAGAGAATAATTCTTACATTGTCTTGGGTCTAACACTGATAGCACTGCTTGGCTAGGTATAAACATAACAACACATTTATAGAAACAGGGCCGATGGACTTGGCCGATATATCACCTCCTGGCTCTATAAGGGTTAAAATACACACAATACAATCAGAATATGAACACCAAATATAAAACAATAATTGTCAACGTCGAGCAAAAGACCCGAACACACACTGACTGCCATCGATCTTTGTTTACAAACTCTTGAGCAAGACGCGTCAACCAGCTTGTGAACCATTTCCGAGTAGGTGGCCAGTAGATAGCAATGATTTCGTCTAATTTGTCCCATCATAGATGGGAGGTAGTCTTTAACCCCTCTCATCACCGAAAAACGTCTCTATGCAGAACAGCTTGAAGCAGGTACTACGACGAGCAGATTCACGGTCATCACAGTGACCAAGTACAAAATTCGCAAATTTAATTTAAGTAATCAACATAGTTTAGACAGAAACTTATGAAATTCTGGAGCTCCACCGGTTTGGGTAAATACGGCACAAGCGTAGCACCAAATGTCAAACTTCTAACATCATGTGCATCACTGCTTTTCGAATCTTGGCGGCGCAACCCAGGGCGTATGCGCATGGTGTGCTTCAAATGCCAGATGCGCGTGGGAAGAGTCTTGTTATTTTACCTTATTTATTTCAATAAATGATGTGCGCGCTTTTAAACCAAGGCTCAGAAACAATAGTTCGAAAATCCACCTTTTCGGATCATCGTGGTAAGGGGACCAAGCTCAAAGCGCCTCGGCAGGAAACGGGAGAGGAAGCAAAAATAGATTGTTTGTTCGACTTAACAAGGCAAGATGGCTTTTCCCATTTTCCGACGGTCCCCTCCCCGTGTTTTACGCCCCTGCACAGAACAATCAATACACTGAAAACATATCTATCCCTGCCTTACCTTATTTGGTACAATAATCATGATTATAGAGAGCTTTGAAGCCATTTTTCAGTGTTGCCTTTCTTTCAATTGCAACTTTTAATGCATTTCCCAGAAATTGGTATTATATTGTGTTGACCAACTGAAAAGTTGCAATAATCAATAACCATGATTATTTACTGTTTCTCAACATTTTCTATGTCATCAACTGTACGGAGCATGTTATTGTAAATAATTAACTAGGAAGAAATGTGATAGGTTCCACCACTTTCTTTTGAAAGAACATGTCCAACAAACATAAACATACTGGTACATTAAAATTGATGTTTAGACAAATGAACAAGGTTTCAAATCTTCAGGGGCTGAATTTATGATCTTTATAAGTGGGCAGAAACTAATAAATAAACATTATGTTCCAGTCAAGCAATCAAAATAATTGATATTTTCGTGTCCTTAGTTGGCAGACATATGGCCATGGTATGCAATTGTCTATATTATAATACCCATCTTTATCCACATAGTTACACCATCATTACGATTTTAACTTGCTTAGGTTAGCAGCAAAACAAAGGACCATGTGCGGTGCCACTGAAATGTGGGGCGAGTGAACAATAATAGTTTGATAATTTTCTTATTCCAGCTCCTGCTCATAAAGTATTTGAGCTTGAGAATCAATGCCATTGTATCAAATAAACTTCAGTTATGTGACACTGATTTTTTTTTGGAAATCATATATATTATTTCAGTAGTATAGATCCCTCCTGCGGCGCTCACAAGCAACCGATCGTGACAAATTAGCATTCAAATGAAAGAGAATAGACATCAGCAGTGACAAATTGCACTATAATTTCTTTAAAAAATTACTTTAAAATAATGTACGAAGTGTGCGATTTGCAAATACCGTTGCTGTAGGAAAATATGCTACATAATTGCAGGCTGCTGTGACGCCTGTTCCATGTCATTAACATTCTGAGGTCTTTCCTTTATCCTGAGAAATAAATAGTGTTCCATAATCATTTGGTTGAAATAAAAACATAACCTTTCTCCTTAGGTCTCTCATTATAAACCTATTGGGGAAAGTGTGGTTTATGGACGTGCGAGCACGGGTCCGCTAGTATGTATAATTACTAAAAACCATTCAGGTGCACCCATCTGGCATATTTTGGCGGTGATATTGATACTCTGTTGGCCATGACACTCCCTAAGAAGGTCTGAACTATCCTGAGCAGCCCTGTTTGATGGTAATACTTTCGTATATTTTGCAGGTACCTGGAATGTGTTAACTAACATTGTAAATTTAACAATATATAACTTGACTATATCCCTCCTGATCATAGTTGTGCCTCTTCTGACTTAATCATAGACTTCTAAGTTTGCAATGATTTGCTTTTAATAAACACTCTTAACGATTCCAAGATTCCACAGTATTTAATGGTAGGTGGAGTTCGCCATGCTGAGAGTTTTTACGTGTTAGGCCAGTACAGAATTCCTTCCGGATTGCCGTAAGAATGGTTTATTGCAGTGCAAGAATTTATCATTCCCCTTTTCTTTTCTTTTTTTCCTAATGTGATTTATATCATTTATATCATGATATAAGGAATAACATGTGTATTGCTTGGAATTAGTGTCAGCCGGAAGAGACTCGGTCTGCATGGCATGATTACTCCTTGGACTTGCACAGAAAATGGTGTCTTTTCTGCCTGTGTTTATTGAAGCCTATTGCAGTTAACAATGTATTACTTGTTCAGTTGGTTTATATCACTTTGAACTGTGTGATTGTTCTAGTAAATATCTCTCTTGTATCAGTTTGATACAAGCACCATTCTGCATAGTTAAATTTGGCATTGGTAAAAAAAAAAAATGCTTACTGATTAAATGTTTACTGATAAGCTCACTAAGCAATGCCTTTATTTTAAATATTTTTATTAAATACAAGGGTCATAAATTAATTGAATAATAAAAATTACTTGATGTTCCTGCAATTTGAAATGATTTCTCTGGTGATAAATCTTTTAGTTTTAATTATATGGCCTCTGCTATCTTGGCATTGGTCTTTAGATTTGGAGCCATTGAGGTGATCTGCTGCCCAATTTCGATGTTCTGTTTAACACTACCATCTGGCAGTGAAATCCAGAACTCAACTGGATGACCTGCGGCTGAGATTTAATGAATTTTGTCTCATCTCCAAATGTGATAATATTTTATGAGCCAACATTGTAAGAGTGCCATAGAATTTTAGCCCCTTTTAAAAACTTTACTTTTGCTACATCTTGTGGCTTATAAGTGCCTTTAAGTATACTTCTGTATCATTTAGGTATAGATTTAGCCACTTTTCAAATCGCTGTTAGTGTTGCATACAAACCTTCCTGTATTAATATATCCAGTGATTTAGCTTTGAACTTGACGCTTGTATGGAAATTTAAATTGGTAACATTGACGACGGTGAGGGGTGCTTACGCTTGTAATGTTTATAACCGACAGACAGCTGGAGAAGTGTTTTGGTAGTTGACAGGTGTGCCAACTCCCAAAAACAAAATTTCTCCCAAACAGAAACTGTAGATCCTAAAAATGACATGTCACTGTGTATCTCCAAAGCAAAAGCTCATAGGTCTTTTTTTAATCCAGCAGGTTGAAATACAAAAGAATAAGCTATTTTTGAGCCCAAAACATTTTCATTGTTGGGTAGTGTATTAGAGTTCGTGGTTTTTAGCTTTTATGATTGATGCAAAATTTACCCAAATCTCAACACATCATGTATTATCATGTTCTATTAGGTGGAGTGAATTTTAGTAATATTTAATTAATGATAAATTGGCTCATAGTGAGAAATTATTAGTTTTCTGCAACAAAAAAAAGTTATATTCTTGTGTAGTGGCGTGAACTTTCATAAGAACAGTAAAATGCTTGAATTATTTATTCATTAGATAAAATTAGGTCATTTAGGTGGATAAGTTTAGAATTTTTCAATGTAAGGTACTTCTTTCACGATCAAAGTGCCAAATTTTTCCTGAACTGAATGTTTAAGTGTACAGTTATGGTGTAAAACCTATTTTTAGTATGTAAAATCTCTTGAAGTGGATGGAGCTGTATGGCTTTCAAGGTTATTCAATGACATCTTAGTTCACTAAGAGATGCCAGATGCCTGGAAATAGAGTATGTTGGTCCTGTGGTATAAAACTTACATCACACACACTCAAGATCTGGGAACGAGTCCTTTGTGAGTGCCTTCAAAATTTGATAAAGTTAACGGATAATCAGTTTGGCTTCGCTGCTGGAAAAGGAACCATTGATGCAATCCATGTGATAAGGCTGGTAATTGCAAAAGCTCGTGAAAACAAGCAGAGTTTATGTATGGTTTGTATAGATCTCGAGAAATTGTGCCTAGACCATTAATACGGCAAGCATTAAGGTATACACAAGACTCATGATGTATATGTATAACAATATACAGACATGTGTCGGAAAGCTTTGATATCAAAGTGGGGGTTCATTAGGGAAGTGCTCTAAGTCACTGTTATTCAATATTACTATAAACTACCTAAAAAAACAAATTCAGAAACTCTTATCATGGAATTTTTTGTACGCGGACAATGTGGCACTAATATCTGACAGTCTTTATGACCTACAGGAGAGTTTAGACCAATGGAGAAGAGCTCTCGAGTCTAATGGACTGTGCATTAGTAGAACCAAGACTGATATGGTATGCGACTTCCAGCACAATAAACCTAGTATGACAAATATGGAAGTTAAACTAGGTGGTGAAACCTAACCAAGAAAAACAAAATTTAAATATCTAGGTTCTGTCATTGCTGAAGATGGCACGATGACCGCCGATATAATCCATGAGGTGGAACAAATGGCGCGAACTAACAGGAGTTTTATGTGATCTGAAAACCCGTTATGTTATTTATTTGACTACTGTATATTGAGTCCTGATCTCTTCATATAGTATTGCAGAAAATACTTATTTGTATCAAATTTGCTTCAAAACAATGAATCTGAAAATCATATTTACTACAAAAGAGTCGGGTTTCTTAAAGCCGCTTTGTTTTGAAAAGGCTAAATTTGGATCTTTAAGCATACAGGCTCTTCATTAGTTATAGACCTACACGGATTGGTGTGAAGTATTGGTGTTACATATCTACCATTTCAAGCTTCAATACGTACTATTTGTCATGAGCAGCTGATCACCGTCACCATCTATTTCATTATTCTGTTCTTATAACCTAAAATTTATGGTGCACCATATTAGGTTTAAATACGTATCTTATTGCTGCGCTACTCTTTTTTTTTTTTTTTCAATAGCTGATGAAGGGGATAAAATGTAATTAATCCTCAAAACATGTACTGAAAACAAGTTAAATAATTAATTTTTTATTTTTAGTATTGATTCAGGCGGATGTACATTTCTTGTTAATAACTATTCTAACGTAAAATAGAACGACGAAATTGATGATGTTATTGGATTTTATGTATGCCTTTTGGTTACTTCACAAACCACTTTCAATCTCGAGTGCACATAATATTTTGTTCGACAGTAGTCTTAAACAACATCAATTCATTTCACATCACAACGTATGATTTTTAAAAACCCCCAAGGGCTCATGACTCGTAGGACATGGGTTGGCAACCATGGGACCCCAGGTGAATTCCACTTACTTGTGCCGGTCTCCTCACTGTCATCTTTCCTGTCAACCTCTTTTGGTCAACTCTTGTTCTCTTCTGGTATTAGGGTATCTGGGGGTGTCTTTCACTTTCCCACCTTAATTGGCCTTGTCTCATCCTTCCTGATCTCTCCTTCGAGGGATTAGGCCTTATCTTTTCTCTTCTTGATATCTCCTGCCTTCTGCTCAAGGCCCTTTAGGAGCCAGGGTGTTAGTAGCCCCACCACTTATGGTGCACCCTGGATTGTGCTAAACCCTCAAGGGGTCACGGCTGGTGAGTTCGGGAGTTAGCGACCCTGAGCGATTCTTGAGCTGGGTCCGTGTTTTCCCCTTTTTCCATTGCCTCGGGCAGACTTGCTCCTCTTTCCCCTTCCATATCTGCATTTCATGGCTCTCCTTCCTTCCAACTCCCTCAATCCTCGAGGGTTGAGAGCATTTCTTTTTCTCCTGTAGATTATTTCCCTCATTCTTTTTTTGTTTTCCATTTCTTCTTTTAGTATGTAAGCCTGTGGTTGGTTTTAGTTGTGTTTAGTTAGCTTTAGTTGTGTTTAGTTAGCTTTAGTTATAGTTTACTTGAGATCAGTGACAATTCCACCAGGTAGGATCAGTCATGGTTTGGGGAGGTATCTGCTTAGAGGCTAGAACGGAGCTTGTTTTCATCGAGAATGGTGCTCTCACATCCCACAGGTACATTGAAGTAATTTTGTGGGAGCATGTAGTGCAATTTACTCCTTTTATTGGGATGCCTCATGCAAGATAATGCACACACCCCATGTTGCTCGTTGTGTGCGGCAGTACCTGGAAGAAGTGGGGATCCAGACTTTGGTGTGGCCTGCCCGGAGTCCAGATATTAACCTCGTCGAGCGCGCGTGTGATATTATGGGAAGAAATGTAAGAAGACGTGTTCCTGAGTTCTTGGCAGAACTTCGAGTGATGCCATGGGAAGAATGGGTGAGAATACCACAGGAGGACATGGCAACACTCATTTGAAACGTGCCTCAGCGACTCCAAGAATTACGGAGGGCCAGAGGAGGCAATACTCGTTTTTTAGTACTCAAATGTGTGCAGTTTATTGAGAGGAATTGAAAAAAAGAAAAGGTATTCAATATACAGTAACAAATTTAACGTTGGACACGATTTTCCAAAATCTCCATAGTGTTGTTAATTATTGTGAAAAGACAGTCAAGAAATAAACTAGTGTCAAAAACTTGTTTGTTTCAAAAGATGTCTATAGGTTCAAATGTGTGTAAAAGTATTCTAAGTGCGT
This sequence comes from Meconema thalassinum, assembly GCA_946902985.2. Taxonomy (NCBI): domain Eukaryota; kingdom Metazoa; phylum Arthropoda; class Insecta; order Orthoptera; family Tettigoniidae; genus Meconema; species Meconema thalassinum. Next base: position 173,510,912 of record OX336396.1, read on the forward strand.
TAATAAGAAATAGTAACGATCGAGTACGTGTATTTTATGGCAGGTACAGCATTCATTTCAGGTTCCGTATTGACCGTATTCACAATTTAACACTTGGATTTTCCGCCAAATCAATACTTTTACTTATGTAAAAAATTTATAGGTACATGTTTCGGGGATCTTACTGTCCCCTTCTTCAGCCCTCCTTTGTTGTTACAAACATCGTGTCACATTCAACATCCCATAATAAAACAACAGAATACACAACATAAATTACACAACCACAACATATTAAAATTACTAGCTTAAAACTACACTTAAAATTCAATAAACAATCAAGGATAAAACTTGTGATGCACTTCGTATTTTTCAGTCCATCAGTTCAATTTTGAATTTGTGTCCTGGGACACATTAAAATATACTTAAGCACAGCATATGTTTTGTCCACTTCTTTTTCGAAGCATAAAATTCAAAGCGATTAATCTATGGAGGAACTTGCTGATTTGACTGCATCTAAGATTAGCCTTTTGTCATTTTTTACATATGTTGTTTCAGGTAGAACATCAGGTATTATTGTGTCCTATTCTATGATACTTAACAACATGTTCTAGTAGAATGACTGTTGTTATGAAAGACAGTCCAATAGAATTGATGCGGTTAATTCAAGGCTTCTTATTATGGCAATCTGACGGTCGGATGCTTCAATTAATAATTTCATTAATATTGTACTGGTCCTGAAATGAATGAATTACGTTTTAGAAATAAAATCCCCCCAAAAAAAACTAAAGACTTAATAAGAACATATCAATCGAATGCCTCGTCTTATTCATGAAAAACTAAATAGTTCCAAACTATCTGAAGAATAAAAACATCGGATAATGCCTTTCATAATTATGGAAAAACTTTCTACGGAAATTAAAACATTACAAAGACTTACCGGACGTAAGTGGCCTAGTCATTATCACAGCCCTCATAGAGGTCCACTTCAACTGAGCTATACCTTGCTATTGCCACAGCTGCTCGCTTGCAGTGAAACGGCTTGACGCGGCTGCGGGGAAAGGGGGAGGTTGGGGATGGGAGGGGAGGGTTAAGATATTGGATCGAACCGAGAGGAGAGTGTAATTGGTGTAACGAAACGGAATGTATGAGAGAATACCTAATGTGGCGGGGGTTGTGGGGGTGGTTTGCGTTGTTTATTATTTAAGTAATCTGCTATTGTATCAAACAATTCGTTGGTTTCAAAATTAATTTCGTTTAAATTATTGCATTCATTAGACCTCTGGAATGTATTGATATGGATGTTTTCCAAAATGTTCATATAGCTGCCCTTAGACGCGTAATGCAAGATCGTGACGTCATTGTTTATGTCGGTAAACTTGTGTCCCGTTTCTTCCATGTGTGTGGCCATGGCTGAGAATTTCCTATGCTTAATGGCCGAAACATGCTCAGAATAACGAGTGCGTATGCTCCTACCTGTTTGTCCTGTGTAATTAGATTTGCAAGAGCTGCATCTTAGTTCATACACGCCCGATTTCAAAAACTTATCACAGCTGTTAATTTTGTTTGAGTTGAAAAATTTATTGGAGTTAGAATTATTAGTTTTGAAGGCAATGTTCATTTTATACTTCTTGAGGATATTAGCTACTGTGTGTACACTTTGATCTATGTAGGTGAAAGTTGCAAACGTTTTCTTTTTTAAGTTCTCTCTAATTAATTTAGTTGTGGGTCTGTTTTTTAATTTATAGATTAACCTATTGACAAATTTATGGCTGTAACCGTTAACTTTAGCTATTTGGTGTATTATGTCTAGTTCTTGCTTCCGATCATGTTCAGAGGAAGGGATTTTTAACGCTCTATTGATAAGGCTTATGAACGTTGCGTTTTTGTGGCCTCCCGGATGATTAGAGTCCTGTCTTATGACTGTGTTCGTTTGCGATGGTTTCCTGTAAACTTTGTAATGCAGACGATTATCCTTTCTGGTCACCGTCAAATCCAAATAATTTATTTTATTGTTAACTTCTGATTCTATGGTAAATTTAATATTATTATCAATGTCGTTCAATTCGGCCATTATTTGTTCTATTGTCTGTGTTTGGTTATCAATAATAATAAAAACTTCGTCAACATATCTCCCCCAGAAAACTATTCCTTTAATTTGGTTGATAATTTTCTCGTGTTCCATGTGGTCAAGATAAATGTTAGCTAATATACCTGACAACGGGGAACCCATTGCGAGGCCTTCAGACTGTCTATAGATTTTCTTATTAAAAGTGAAAAAGTTATTGTCAGTGATGAAGTTTAAAATCGAGATAAATTCTTCGATTTCAACTTTGGACAGTTCGCTATTACTACTTAATCTATCGTGAATGATCTCGATTGTTTTATTAACCGGGATGCTCGTATACATATCTTTAATGTCGACTGAGTGCAAAGTATTATTTTCATTAAGTTTAAGGTCTATTGTTTTTTCACAAAAATGCATGGTGTTAATGAAGGAGCTGTTGGCCTTGAGCTTATAGTGTTTGTTAAGAAACTGTTGGGCAAATTTCGCTAGTTTGTATGTAGGACTATTCCTGAAGTTAACGATTGGCCTGATCGGAATATTTGGTTTATGGATTTTCGGGAGAGACCTCAGAGTGGGAATACCGGGGTTCATACTTACAAGTTTATCGGCGTGTCTCTCGTCTAAAACAAAGATGGTGTTCTTTAAAAGTGTTTTCAACCGTTTTTGAATAATATTAGTTGGGTCCTTTTTGATTTCCATGAAACTGCCTGAATTTAAAAAATCAATTGTTTTGTTGACGTAATCGTCTTTGCTCATTAGCACTGTGGTATTGCCTTTATCTGCTTTAGTTATGATTATATTATTCTCATTGATTTTGGTAACGAGTTTTTTGAAATCGTTATTTAGGTTACGGTTTACTTTAGTATTACTCTTGTTTGAATTGATTATCTTCTTGATTTTCTTGTTAGTTTCAAACCTAGCGGCATTTTGTTCTTCAGCAGGAAGTCTCCTAATTGCTGCTTCTGTTTCAGCTACCAAAACGGTTAGATTATTCCTACTGCGATTTTGTTCCCAGTTGTGCTTGGGGCCTTTTTGGAGGATATCCAGGTCACTCTGGTGGAGAGTGATATTAGTCATGTTCTTAACAGGGCTTTGAAAACATTTTGGAAAACATCCATATCAATACATTCCAGAGGTCTAATGAATGCAATAATTTAAACGAAATTAATTTTGAAACCAACGAATTGTTTGATACAATAGCAGATTACTTAAATAATAAACAACGCAAACCACCCCCACAACCCCCGCCACATTAGGTATTCTCTCATACATTCCGTTTCGTTACACCAATTACACTCCCTTCTCGGTTCGATCCAATATCTTAACCCTCCCCTCCCATCCCCTCCCTTTCCCCAACCTCCCCCTTTCCCCGCAGCCGCGTCAAGCCGTTTCACTGCAAGCGAGCAGCTGTGGCAATAGCAAGGTATAGCTCAGTTGAAGTGGACCTCTATGAGGGCTGTGATAATGACTAGGCCACTTACGTCCGGTAAGTCTTTGTAATGTTTTAATTTCCGTAGAAAGTTTTTCCATAATTATGAAAGGCATTATCCGATGTTTTTATTCTTCAGATAGTTTGGAACTATTTAGTTTTTCATGAATAAGACGAGGCATTCGATTGATATGTTCTTATTAAGTCTTTAGTTTTTTTTGGGATTTTATTTCTAAAACGTAATTCATTCATTTCAGGACCAGTACAATATTAATGAAATTATTAATTGAAGCATCCGACCGTCAGATTGCCATAATAAGAAGCCTTGAATTAACCGCATCAATTCTATTGGACTGTCTTTCATAACAACAGTCATTCTACTAGAACATGTTGTTAAGTATCATAGAATAGGACACAATAATACCTGATGTTCTACCTGAAACAACATATGTAAAAAATGACAAAAGGCTAATCTTAGATGCAGTCAAATCGGCAAGTTCCTCCATAGATTAATCGCTTTGAATTTTATGCTTCGAAAACGAAGTGGACAAAACATATGCTGTGCTTAAGTATATTTTAATGTGTCCCAGGACACAAATTCAAAATTGAACTGATGGACTGAAAAATACGAAGTGCATCACAAGTTTTATCCTTGATTGTTTATTGAATTTTAAGTGTAGTTTTAAGCTAGTAATTTTAATATGTTGTGGTTGTGTAATTTATGTTGTGTATTCTGTTGTTTTATTATGGGATGTTGAATGTGACACGATGTTTGTAACAACAAAGGAGGGCTGAAGAAGGGGACAGTAAGATCCCCGAAACATGTACCTATAAATTTTTTACATAAAGTAAAAGTATTGATTTGGCGGAAAATCCAAGTGTTAAATTATTTTATGGCATTCAAATAGAAATAATTTACAAAAGTTAAGTGTTTTTTTTCTCCCAAGGTGTAGTTCCACGCTCCACCCCTAGGTGGGTGAAGTGAGACTTTTACTGTCCGGAGTAGAAAGCTGAGGGAGGAAGGATGTGTTGCATCCTCGAAGCACGTGTTTAAAACTTAACAAATGAATGGGAGCCCTTCAGAGGGAACGGGCAGAAGATGTACTACAATCCTCAAGTCACGCTATAGGTTAAATTTAAGCCAACAGTAAGGTGGTATATTGGCTTTCACGGCCGTGCCTGGACGCGGACACCATGAGCCAGCTTGGTGATCCTGGGCGAAGCCCCACACAAGACACGGCATAAACCTAGAAAAATTGCTGAGTTTCAACGGTAAGGCATATTGGTTACGATTTCACGTGGTCAGATTGTTTTCAGTGTGTGCACATCTTTTGAATGGTATTCTAGTTATATTGTATTGTGTAATGTGTTCGTAATAGTGCTGTGTGACTGAATAATTAATATTAGACTGAGTTTAATTTCTCAATGTAGCCCAGCTATAATAATCTCTAGTTAATAAGCATAAAAGTGCGTTGATTTATCTCGTGTGTAGTATTTTTCAATAATGACCAGCGTAAATACTGCAGGCACTTCGGACTGGGACTGAATAGTAGTGGTGTAACGGGTGCAACAGACGAACCTTGTGAATGTAATGGTGTTATTGAGTGGCCTTTTCTACATCCTCTCAGTTCATTTAGACATTCAGAGAAGAAAGAACTAATCTCGCAGGGACAACCTACTCCTCCCCTACCTAATTTGTCGATTCAAAAGAACAGGTGGGAAAATAGTAAAATACAATTTCTTTGTTTTCAAATACGTGTATACAGAAATACCTTGGTTAAGTGGGGCAAGGCATTAAATAAACTTTACTGTTGGCCTTGTTTACAATTTTCTGTTCAGAAAAATCAGAGATGGCGTAGTTGATTTGAATAATTTAGGAATTGTGTTACGAAAGCGGCATCAGCAAAGTAAGGAACACAATGCAGCAGCAATCACCCTCAAACAATTTCAAAACTCGGATACTAGAATTGAATGCTGTCTCAGCACGGCCTACAAGGACTCGATAGGTGCGTTATGAAGTGTTTTATCGATGCTACTTGCTTCTTGACGCTTTAGGAGCTACCCGTTTGAGGCCAAGATTCGGAGGGTTCCGCAAATAAAGGCAATTACAGGGAGTTAAATCAATACCTGACAGAGCGCAACGTGAATTTGCAAAATCGCCTTAAAATTGTACTGTGTTTTTACTCCAAGGGTCAGTGATACAAAATTACTTAATCGATGCTTGTGCACTACACTTAATGCAGAACATAAAAACCGAATCTCAACTGCTCGATTTTTGCCATCAACGACTAGGTCCTTGACCTAACGTGATCAATTTTCACAATCCGTCCATCACCAACCCATTGTCGTTGAGACAATGAACAACAATGGACTTGTTTAGGAAGAAGCAATTGAGCAGTCGTTAAGGGGCTATGCGGCATAGTGGTCATGGATGTATGTAGAAATTGTCTGATAACCTGTGTCACTGTGATGACTGTACTAGTGTGTGTATTTGTAATTGAGGTAGGATTTGGGTAGGAAGTGGTCGTGGCCTTACGTTATTCACCATCCTGGCATTTGCCTGAAGTAGAAGTGGGGAAACCATGGAAAACCACTTCCAGAACAGCTGAGGTAGTAAGTTAATTGTTCAAACCATTGACGGCTCATAATTGAAGAGAGACGGATACCAGCCAAATGGATGTCTAGTATAACAGTCCCAATTTGGAAACAGAAGGGTAGTCCAGCTGAATGTTCCAATTATCGCCCAGTATTCCTCCCGTCTCACACAATGATGATTTTTGAGTGTATTCTTGATCGGAGAATCAGAAAACTTGTCCACCTCGCCATCAACCAGTGCGGTTATGTCCAAAACTGTGGTATAATAGTTGTTATCCATGCTGGTCGATTGCTCATCGAAAAACATCGTGAATAATCATATAATTTAGAATGACACAATGTCATTCGTTCCTGAAACATGATTTTGTGCAACTATTTCATAAGAACCTTCTTGATTTTGAGTTCAATTTTCTGTTGGATATTTTCTATTTGGTTCTCCCTAAAGCAGAAATACTTCTCAAATTGCTATATGACAACCCAAAGAGCCACGTACAATCAGTGGCTGGATTATCTAGTGATTTCCCAGTTGCTGTTGGTGTCCATCAGGGATCTGTACTTTCACCTCTCCTCTTCATTACAGTTATAGATACTCTTACAGGGGATCTACTTAAATCTGTACCTTGGCGCCTTGCAGAATTTGGATTACGGCTCAACACTAAGAAAACTGAGTATTTGACAAGGAGTTGGAACAGCAACTTGGTATGATGGAGACAAAGATGCTCTGGTGGGCGTCTAGCTTGACACTCCATGATCATGTCGGCAATAATGACATTCGCAAGCGATATTGAGTAGTGCCAATTGCTGAAAAGGTGAGGTAAAGCCGTCTCCGCTGTTATGGCCATGTCTTATGGGCTGCTGAAACAACATTTGCTTGCACTGGATTGGCATTGCGGATAAATGGGAAGAGACCAATAGAACGACCGAGACAGCGTTGGCTCTACACTCTACATGATGATTTAAAAATTGTCCGACTTCATACTGACATGGCGCACAATCATGTAATATGGTGACAAAAAAGCAAAGCCAACTCCGTACAGGCCATGGAGGCCCTGGGATTAGTGGAAGGTAGAGGCTTCCATTTTTTGTGACATCGGCACTAGATGGGATGGAGTTGTCAGCTCCACGCCCGGCCGCCTTTGCTTCCAGGAATTACCCTGGTACTCATTTCCGGTGTAGGCTGAGTGAACCCCAGGGCTATTTGCGTTTCCGAAAGTGGTAGTTTTGTTTCTAAAATCCACTACCTGGGTGGGGATCGAACCCACTCTCTTTCAGTTAGAAGCTCAGTGCCTCTACCGACTGCGCCACGCAGCCCCCGACAGAGAACCAAAAAAGCAGACCCTGCTAATTTGTGGGACAAATGCTAAAGAAAGAGAATTGACGGCTCATCTGTCAATACTGGTCTATATGACGCCCTAGTAGTGAGAGTAATGTCAAAGTGTCCACAAGCATTGCTTATTATCTGCTATGCACACAAACTAAATTTGGTATTGCAGGACTGTGTAAAAGTGATCAGAAATATTTTTCCCGACCGTTACAGGTTCGCGTCTTTTTTCTCCAATTCAAGCAAAAGAACTCGTGCTCCTGACAAGATAGTGACTGCCCTTTTCCTTCTGCTGCTCCAACCAGATGGTTATACAACAATAAACTCGTACAAATGATTTATAACCATAAAACAGAACTGATTCAGTTGCTCAGTCATATAATTTAGAATGACACAATGTCATTCGTTCCTGAAACATGATTTTGTGCAATTATTTCATAAGAACCTTCTTGATTTTGAGTTCAATTTTCTGTTGGATATTTTCTATTTGGTTCTACCTAAAGCAGAAATACTTTTCAAAATTTTCCAAAGAAGACATACAACGGAATATTTTGTGAGAGTAAAATCCAAGAATTTAAAAAGTTTCTTAATTCCTGTCGAAAGAAATTGATGAATTGTGGGCTAAACTGAATGGCAAGGAAGCTCCTCTTACAAGGAAACATCGATCTGACAATAGAATTAGTATGAAAACCTCAGTCCTATGTAATTTTTTTATCATCAGTATTACATACCTGCCAACTTTTACGGTTTATCCGTAAAATTTACGGAAATTGCAGCATTTTACGGTTTTACGGATGAACGGTGTCATTTTACGATTTCGCGGACAAAAATTTGAAAAGATAATTTACATTCGATAATACCGCCCACTTCCGTACAATCGATTGTTTGCGTGGGTCGAAGGCAAGTCCACGATAGTCGATAACTCGTTCTTTGATATGATTCGTACTTTTAACCGTGTGATGTTTGTGTCTTCATTGTAATTGAATTTGAAGCCGGGATAACCGTTCTTCCATGTGAATCAGGTGTCGACAGGCTCTGCTTCGCATATTCTTTGTTCCGCTCCGTTCGCTCGTTGCGATTTAAACCATATTCTTTGACCACGTGAGTTGTTCATTGTTCGCGAAGTTAGCGTTCCTTGAATGTTTTCGTCTTTTAAGGTTATGGCATATTTTAATGAAGCGTTCGAGTTTTTGTGCTATAACTTCGTGCTTCGCAGTTTCCTGTATTCCTTGGACTAATTACATTCGTTCCACTTGTGTGTGTGTTTTTTATTTCTACCATGTGCATATTCTTTCTTCACGTTGACAGTGACGTAATTAGGGCCGAGTGTCTGTTTACTTCCTTTTTGGTGGAATACAATGTGCCCTTAAGTGCGGCTGATCATACTGGTGCTTTATTTAAGATGTTTCCCACATCAGAAGTTGCAAAGAAATATAGTTGTGGTCGCACGAAAACGACATGCTTTGTAAATAAAATGGCAAAAAATGCATCATCTGAAGTTGTTAAGTGCCTTCAGAACGGACCGGATACAGATAAATCCCTTTTCTTTCCATCAGTGAGAAACTACTTTTGTACTGCCTGTGACTACATCATCAACAAGTTTCCACTCAAGGATGACGTGTTAAAGAATGCTCAAGTTGCTAGGTTAGACAAAATTGAAGATGCACAGTTTTCTTCCATTCGTTTTTTCTTGGAAAAGTTTCCTATCATGTTATGCAAGGAAGAGAATGAAACTACAGATGAGGTGGTGAATGAGCTTCAGAGGCAGTTCACAGCTCTTCAGGTAGATGACACTTCGGCTGCACATCAAGATGCTGCAAGTGATTCCAGTTGGGCACAAATATCAAGAATTCGTGGAGCCGATAGACTTCTTAAGTATAACCGAATTTCTAGAGTAATGCTCTCTGTTCTCACCATACCCCATAGCAATGCAGAATGTCAACGTGTTTTTAGCCTTGTGAAGAAAAATAGAACACAGTTCAGGTCATCCATGTCCAATGAATCTCTGGAGTCTATTTCTATTTTGAAGACCAGGAGTTCTGGTCGCTGTTATGACAAATCATTTTCTCATGACTTTTGGCAGGAAGCTAAAAAGACCACAACCATGACTTTAAAGTCGAACTAGCATGTGATTTGCAGTGTGTATTATATTATTTCTTGCCTGTGTTACGTTAAACAAGTTTTATTGTGTAAAGCCTTTTTCAATTATCGTATATCAGCTTAATCTATCAAGGAAGTCCTGTTATGTGTGCTCCAAACCAATATTCACCACGCCTGCTGCTGATTAACATGGATTTCTTCTGGATTATTATGTTCATCTACAAATTATGTAAGTAGATATGATTTCATTGAAGTATCCTGTTTAAAGCATGAATTATTGTATTTTGTAGCCCAGAAGTATTATTATTTTCGTCAAGCCGGGGGTATATCGAAAATCGTTCGATTTTTTGTCGCGCGTGAGTTTTACTGATAGCCCTTTTCAAACGTTGGCAGGTATGGTATTATTATCATTATAATTATTATTGTTGTTATTATACTCTTCTTTGTTTCTTCCATTTGGAAATGTTAACTACAATGTATATTACCGGAAACTGTAATTTTCCATCTTCTCATTCAATTTTCTTTGGACTTCATCCTATTACATCCTACACATTATACAAATCAGGATTCGCCATTGCTTAATGTTACATTATCATTTTCACTATCACCCAAACCATTAGGGGCTGATAACCCAGATGTTAGGCCCCTTAAAACAAAAATTGTAATCATATCGATTTTTTTTTAATTCAAAAAATCTATATAAGAGTTTTTACTCCCCGGTTTCATGGCTATAGAACAGAACTATCCCACAAAACAAAATAATGAAACGAATGCTTTTGTAGGCGAGTGCAATATTGGTTACGAGGATAGCCAATAATGTAATAAACATCTAAACACTGTAGCCCTGACATCTACCATAGAAGAAGTATATTGGAAATATACAAATAGTGAAATGTGATTTTGGATCCCTGATCAAAAGTAAAATACCGTATTTGCTCGCGTATATCTCGCACTTTTTTCCCTGAAATTTCAACTAAAAAAATGGGGTGCGAGATATACGCGAGCCGAAAATACGAGTGAAATTTGTCGGTGCGAGATATACACGGGGAATTTCCGTATTCCCGAAAAAACACAAAATGTTCATTATTGAAACAAGGCCACTGGTATACGGTACTCACCCTGTTCATTATCACTGCCGTCACTGCTACCGATCTCCAAGGTACTCTCGCGTGCATCATTCTGGTCATCATCCCACACAGCTTCATCCTGACTTCCGTCCAATGCATTTACGATGCCTGTCTTCAAGAAGCTCTTCACAACTATGTCCGGCGACACCATAACCCACGCCAACCCAATCACACAAGAGTTCAACTGACGGCCTCTTTATTTTGCCTGCTGGCATCAGGTCATGGTCCCCTCCCTCCATCCATTCGGCGTACAATTTACGCATGTTGTCCTTGAAGGGTTTATTGAAGGAAACATCCAAGGGCTGCAGACAATGTGTGAGTCCACCAGGAATTACAACAAGATCCGTTTTCATTTCTTGAAGACGTTTCTTCGTGTCTTCCACCAAGTGTCCGCGGAAACTGTCCCACACTAGCATTGCCGGGCGTCGAAGCAATGCCCCTGGCCTTGCTCCCCACACTGTGCGGACCCAGTCCTGGATAAGAGCTGTATCCATCCTTTCTCTTGCACGCGAACATGAATGCCTTTGGGAAACTTCGCTTTATGCATTGTTTTTCTTTTAAAAATAACATATGGTGGCAATTTTCTTCCGTCCGCGGTTACTGCTAGCATGACTGTGCAGCGTTGTTTCTCACACCCAGTTGTACGCACAAGGACGCCAGATTCTCCCTTCGTGTTTATGGTAGTGTTGGATGGCATGTCGAAGTTTATCGGAGTCTGATCTGCGTTGCCGATTTGAGATAGCAGGTAATTGTTCCTCTTCCGCATTGCTATCACATGACGATGAAACTCGATAATTTTGTCATTGAAATCGCTCTGCATTCTCTGTCAGAGAGATGTTCGCCTTCGCAGACACAAGCCCTTTCTTTTCATGAACCTATGGATGACTGTTGTGGCGCGCTAATCGCTAATTCAAACGTGTACATGGCAGCGCAGTGTCTCGACCCCTAATCGGCTCGCATCGGACAAGTTCGGATCAACTTGTCGTTGCTCGCTCGTGTTGTTAGTATCGCTTCGGGTAAGTTCCTGGACAATGACGACTGTTGTGGCGCGCTAAATCGAACGTGTTTATACCTCAATGTTATTACGGTCATTTATATGACGGCGTCAAAAATGAATGCGAGATATATGCGAGTACTTTTTTTCCCCCTGAAATTTCAACTAAAAAATGGGGTGCGAGATATACGCCGGGGCGAGATATACGCGAGCAAATACTGTAATATTGTATTAGCAGTGAAAAAGTATGAGAAGTTCAGAATTACACAGTAAATGCTTATAAAATAGAGCGTTTAACGTCTCAAACTTCCTGACATTTGTCTGCTTTGTCCCCTTCCCTATGGGCAGCCCTGTTGGTATTAATATTGCTTGACTGTCACAGTGTTGTGGTTCTTGTATATGTGCAGATGTGAACTTTTTGCCAAAATTGTTGTATGATAGTCAAATGTATTGTTTGCTCTAGCCTGCTCATCTGGTGTGGTACAGGTGAGTAGTTGCAACCCAGTTTCTCAAGATCGTAAATTGGACCTAGATAAGTATTTGTTAATGGCACTGGGGAAATGTATAAAATAAATATTTGTTGAAGAGGTACTGAAGATGATTTATTCAGAAGTAGAAGTGTGGAAAATTTAGATACACTGAGAATAGAATTTCGGTCCCCAGTTTCTGTAAGGTTTTTCATAATGAGGGAGCAAAATTTCTTGATTTAGATGTGTATTAACACTGGTTCATCTTCCCTATTGGCACTGCACCTTGTGGAACTAAAATTTAGATTAACATAATGTCTTGTTGATATTGTAGGGCTGTTACTTGACAGCCCTAACAAAAATAAATTCAGATGTAAACATGTTCCTCCGTTAAAAATTATTTTTAGAATTTTAATGTTTCAAGTACGAGCTAAAGACATCTTAAAGCTCGCATATTTTTTAATTATCATTCTTGATAAAATCTGTTGTTGCAACCATACAAGGGTGGATCCAAAAACAACCGGATTTTCGTTATAAAAAAATGTATTTATTACCTTTTTTACAAAATTCCTTCGGTCACTTTCAAAGTACTCTCCATTAGATGCAATGCACTTGTCAAGTCTTTTTTCCCACTGTTTGAAGCACCTCTGGTACTCGTTAACTTTGATATCATTTGCAACTCGCCTATAATGGTAATTAAGACACTCGCTACACTCGTTTTATAAACATACTCGTGTTTTAATTATTGCCATTATAGGCTCATTGCATAATGTACTATTTTATCAGTGTACTGGAGGACCCTGACCCAACTGTGGTAAAACTGTGAAATGTGAAGTAAGGATTTCACAGGGTACATCTGTCATGTCATGTTTGGAACCGAACCATAGTCCACTCAAGATGAACAACAAATGAAATATATAATAATCGGAAGTGGCAATGACAGTTTCCCACCAAGCTAGATGATGGTGACATTAGCTGCATATGACTTTGTGTTTAACAGAATGACACCTTTGTGGTTCACAAGTTTTCAGATTTCTTGAACACGTTCCAATAGTTACAGGGTCACCATTGCAGTGATAGTTGACCAACTGACAGCAATGCACAATACCCTAAGCAATTTTCCAGAGCAGAACATCCTTTTGATGTAGTAGTGGGTTCTTTATAAGAATTCACATAGTGCTTAAGGTGATACACTGTGGTTTACCATTTGAGTTGACGGTTTATAGCTTTTGCGATGTATGTGGAATTTGTCAAAAACTTATCATTTTATCATTTAGGCTTACAGGATGGAGCCACGTTGTGTATCGGTGATTGTTTCCCGACGTTTCGGCAGTCATTGCAGCAGCCTTAATCATGGGTACAAGTTGGTGTCTGTACTCAAACTGACCATTGGTTGCCAGTTAGACATGCCTGCTTGATCTGCCATTGGGACGTGTTCAAGAAGTCTGAAAACTGTAGGTCAAGCAGACACGTCTAACTGGCAATCAACGGTCAGTTGAGTACAGACACGAACTTGACCCCATGATTAAGGCTGCTGCAATAACAACCGAAACGTCGGGAAACAATCACCGATATGCGGCACAGTTCTATCCTTAAAGCCTAGATGATAAACTAGACACCGGCCACGAAAGCCTAAGATCTAAAAACTTATCATGTACATGTTTTATGACCTCAATGAGTGGTTTTAGTCATATTTAATTAGCATTGAAATTCAAAAATGATTAAGAATGTGAAATTTGTTTTCTGGTAAATACAGTATTCTTGATTTTCTACAAAATAATTGTGCAATATGTCAGATGTTTATTTTTGAAATGGCATGGGTCTCTTCCTGAACTAAACTAAGTATGAATAAATTGAAATAAGTTTTAGAAAGGTAATATATTTTTCTGCTCCAGAATTCATTGCATATAATAATTCTGTTAATCTAGGAATTACTACAGGTTAATAATGCATACATCCATCTATTATGATTATTATTAATATATATTATCTATTATGAGAATTTGGTAGAAATTTAAATAAAAGGGATGAAATGCTTATTACTTCCCTGGTTTATTTTGAATAAGTACACAGTGGATGGAGATATAACATCAAATTTAAGACCACCTAATGGTGATGTCTGGGTTCATTTCTCTGCTTGTTTTCCCACTTCTACTCCAGGCAAATCCCAGCATTTTACCTAACTTTAGTCACTGCTGCCCCTACACAATCCTAGCCCCAAATACAAATCCACATGCTAGTACAATTATTACAGTGACACAGGTTATTGAATGGATTCGATTCACACCTAAATGACCACAATGTTGCAATAGATCAGTGGTTCTGAACCCTTAGAAGTCTCCAGACCACTCAACCTGAAATTGAATCATGTACGGACCACCCCCTCCCCCCATTACACCTAATCAATTGTAACCCTTCCTCAATAACACTTATTTTAAAGATATTCCAATTCAAAATCTGATAGTCATCGCCGCGAATACATTTGGACGATTCTCGTTCAACGCACACCGTTTTCGAAATCCCCATTTATTGGCCACTTTTTCATATGTGCTGGTGGACCCTTTTCTCCCGTGGACAACTCCCGAGGCACTCGCGGACCACAGGTTAAGAACCACTGCCATAGATGAATCAACTACAACAATAGTTTCTGCTCTCCTAAAATAATTTTTTATTGCACCCTTTTTCTCTATGCTCTTATCATTCTATGTAACTGATAATGTTTCCAATATGTTGCATTTGTTTGGTGGTAATTAGAACTGCGAATGTTTTTGTTTCAGGATTGCTGCGCTACAAGGTGGACTTCCAGAGCATGCAGTTGGATGATCTGGACGATGGTTTATATGATATTGATGACTATTAGGAAGTATTTTTGTCTGCACTGCTGTGTTCTCGAGAGCTGGATAGCAAAGCATTGTTCATGCCACCACGTTTTTGTCTTTCTTCCTCTGCACAACCACGACAACACATGCTCATTGGTACACTTTTCTCTAACTTGGCAGGGAAAGCATTATTGGTGGTGTAATATATCCTCCATTTTGCAATTTCAGTATTTCTATTTATATATTTAAAATGTACTATACAAAAACGTGGTGTATGGTTTTTGTTTGGTATCCAACTGATGTGAAAGGAAAACCACCGAAACCGACGTGATGGATGGATGCTGTGGTTGCCTATCGGATTAGGCGAAGACCTGTTTGTGACTTCTTAGGACCTCTTTGCCAAGTGTATGTGCACACGGTCAAGCGTGATTCCATTAGTCGCCTTGGGAATGAATTTCAATTGAATGGATAATGATTAAATTTGCACCGTGTTGCATACGTTTAATTGTCCATAATTTTTTTGTTATTAAAGAAAAAAGAGAAAGAGAATACTGGACTAGTAGCTATATTAATAGGTTCATCCAAGTTGTATATATTCTGGTTCCCAATATTGCTACATTTCCAAATCAGTTCTTTATCTGTTTGTGATGGGACATTACAAGCTAGTGCTGCATGCTTCTCAACAAGCCTCAGGGGAGAGCTGGTTGCCCTGGATGTTGTAACACGTGCAATTCATAGTTAACTATTTCTCTCCTGCTTCTGACTTTGTTCACATGGAGCCAATATGTTTACTTGTGGACAGGGTCTGGGCCAAGTGTGTATTTTTCACACTTGGAGATCTGTTATTGAGTTATGTTGGTTTTCATACAATATTTATACAGCATTATTTTTAAGATTGCGGTTACTAGTAAAACATAATTTTTCTGTATGTAAAAAATAAATAAATGAAAAATAAGGGGAGGGGGAGCAAAAGTTATCGAGAAAATTTAAATTTTATTTTTAGTTTTTTGTTATTTTTCTTTTTTGAAGAAATATACTATTACATTACCTTACAGATTGAAAGAGAGAAAGGAAGAGAAAATGAAACATTAATATTAAAATGGATTTTGTATATTTGATTCAATATGGCATTTTATCAATTACCTATTTTCCCTCTGTGCAATAGCATATTTGGTAAACTGGTATGTGAATTTTACAATGATCACCTTTTAAGTGATTTGTTCAGTTTTGGTTTTTCATAAATTTTTGGCTGAATTAAATTTAAAGTGCTAGAAGCTAGTGAATGTGTTTTAACTCCAATCCTGTTTTATATGCTATCCTCAGACTGGAGTGTGCATCACCCCTATTATCTGGGGTTCTTGTTCATGCAACACTCATTATTCAGGGGAGTAAACATTCTATCAAAAAATCAAGACTTATGTAAATTAGCATGATGTGTATTTTTTTAAACTGTGCCACTGTCTCACAGTAAATGAGCAAACTATATTAAAAGAAATTGACAAAACTGTTTAAGTGTGCCTGCCTTATTGGTATGTTCTTGTACCTTCTTCTGGTACCTTGGAGTTGTTTTCAAAATGTGTGCTTCCCCCATGATGATTTAGTGGAGTTATTTAATTGGGCATTAGGTGGCAAAAGAGTCTTACTTTAAGACAGAATAAATACTGTTACATGCCACCCCCTAGTGGCACTTTTGTTAACTGGATTACGGTGGGTTGAAGCACAACACAGATTGTTCCTTTAAAGAAATAATTATCTTTATTGCGGCCAGAAAGATACACCACTCAACAGCGAATACAAGCAATTAGAACCTTACTCCAGTTTCCTCAAGTCTCTTCCTTATGGAGCGCTCTTGCCCCTTTCACTTAGTCATGCAGCTAATCCTCCACTAATGAGACTCGTGGAATACCTGCACCTCTTCCTTATGTACACAAACTACAGCTACTTACGATAACCTGCTACACGCTGCTTCCCTGTCCACAAGCTGGGAAACAATGTCACTGGATTTCGTAACTCGCACGGCACTTCGCCACAATACCTCTGTCGCTCAGTGAAATCACACTCGCTCAAAACACAGGCAGTCCCCTGAATTCTTCTCACTCCCTCGCTGTCAAGAGAATCGGCTTCACTAGGGGTTTCGCAAGTCACCACACTTCTGTCGCTCAGGAAAAACGCTCGCACTAGCTCGTAAAAAAAAAACACACACACTGCTTGACAGGTCGCTCTTATATAGCAGGCCAGTGACTCAATAAATGCTTCTAGACCCTTCTAGGGTTCACGGCTTCTCGAGGTTTCCATCACTGGCTGAGTCACGAATATTCTGGACCATCCCTTTGTCCTAGTAGTCCTGTTGCATAAGGCGCACGCAATACACTGAGGCAGAGCACAGCCCAGCCCTGGGGCAGTTGTGACTCATGCGGCGAGCGATGAAACAAACCCACAGCCGTAACACCACCCCCTTCCTAAAAAGCTGAACGTCCCGATCAATCATTGGTCCGTCTGTGTCCCTCCGTAGGCTGCCAGGCGATCTCGATGCACGATCTTCATCTTCGCCCTTGGGCTCCACTGGATCCTGTAGACTACATCGTTGATCCGTTTCACGACTCGGTACGGGCCCTCCCAGGTCTTCTGCAGTTTGGATGACAGGCCTTTCTTCCGTAATGGGTTGAAGAGCCAGACCAGGTCGTCCTCGTGGAATCCGCCGGCATCCGTCTGTTGGTCGTATCGGGTCTTCATTCGGTCTCGATCCGCAGTTTCCCCCTCGCGAACGCGTGCACGTCCTCCAGTTGGTCGACCAGTTCTTGACAATACTGGCTTACCGGGACCGGATCATTCCCAGGTCGGCCGAAGGCAAGATCGACAGGTAGACGGAGCTCCCTCCCAAACATGGCCCGGGCTGGTGTGCACCCGGTGGCTTCATGCACGTCGGCGTGGTAGGCCAGGAGAAATAGTGGAAGATATTTGTCCCAATCCCTCTGGTGCTCGCTGACGACTATTCGGAGATGGTTCTCGATGGTGCGATTGAATCGCTCTACCATCCCGTTGGACTGAGGGTGTGGCGTCGTCGTCCTTGTCTTCCGGATTCCCAGCAGCTGGCATAGGTTCTGGAACACCTGCGACTCGAAGTTCCTCCCTTGGTCGGAGTGCAGCTCCAGGGGTACTCCGTACCGGCCGATGAATTCCTTCACCAGGGTCTCTGCGATCGTCGCGGCTTCTTGGTTAGGGAGCGCATACACATCCGGCCATTTGGTAAAGTAGTCGCTGACGACCAATATGTAGCGGTTCCCTGCCTCGCTTAACGGGAATGGCCCAGCAACATCGATGGCCACTCTCTCCATGGGGCCGCCCACATTGTAGGTCTTCAGTGGACCCCTTCGTCTTCGTCCTGGGCCCTTGCTGGCTGCGCAATCGTGGCACCTCGCGCAGTGGTTCTCCACGTCAGTTCGGCATCCGATCCAGTAGAACCGCTCTCTCAGCTTCTCCAGGGTCTTCTTTATCCCTAGGTGTCCACCAGATGATCCTCCATGGACTTCCTTCAGGACTTCCTCCGTCATAGCCTTTGGAACGACTACTTGTTCCCGAGATGTCTTCCCGTCGGTGCTCTCCCAGGCGCGGCAGATGAGGCCATCCCTTACAATCAGCGAGTCCCACTGGGCCCAGTAGGACTTAAACTTTGGGCTGCAGTCACTCACAATGTTCCACCCTTCCACCCGGGTCTGGGGACACAGGACCTCTTCCATTCGGCTATCAGTCCCAGGTCATCATCTTCTGCTTTTGCCCGCGTGAAAGATTCGCGGCTCCAGTTCCCTTGAAGTTCCACAGTAGTCCGTCGACACTGTATCCCGGTGTTCTCCTCCCTCCTAGTACAGAAGATGCAGTCTTCGGGGCACGGTCTTCGTGACAGGGCGTTGGCATTAGAATGCAGTTGGCCTTTCCTGTGCTGGATCTCGAAGTTGTACTGTTGAAGCCTCTCTAACCACCGCGCGAGTTGACCCTCGGGCTGTTTGAAGTTCAGGAGCCACCGCAGGGATGCATGGTCGGTCCTGATGAGAAATTCTTGTCCGTACAGGTACTTGTGGAAGTGTTCGATGGTCTTCACGATGGCGAGCAGTTCCTTCCTGGTGACGCAGTAGTTCCTCTCTGGCTTTGACAAGGCTTTGCTGAAGTAGGCCACTACTCTCTCCTCGCCGTCCACTATTTGCGACAGGATTCCCCCTATACCAAAGTCGCTGGCATCGGTATCGACGATGAACCTTGTTCCAGGTCTGGGGTAGGCCAGAATAGGCGCGGTGCACAGAGCCTGCTTGAGTTGTTCGAAGGCACTGTGGCATTCTGCTGTCCATGTGAAGAGTTGGTCCTTCTCAGTCAGTCGATGCAGTGGTTTGGCGATGTCGGCGAATCCTCTCACGAAGCGACGGTAATAAGTGCAGAGTCCCAGGAAGCTTCGTAGTTGGGACTTGTCCTTCGGAACTGGCCACTCCCTCACAGCTGCGGTCTTTTCTGGGTCGGTGCGCACCCCTTCCTCGGAGACAATATGCCCAAGGTACTGGACCTGCTTCTGGAAGAGCTGACACTTCTTGGGGCTCAACTTCAGCTGGGCAGCCCGTAGCTTCATCAAGATCTCCTTCAGGTTGCTGTAGTGCTCCTCGAAGCTTTTTCCCAGAACGATGACATCGTCTAGGTAGACCAGGCAGGTCTTCCAGTGTAGTCCCCTCAGAATGGACTCCGTTAACCTTTCGAAGGTCGCAGGGGCGTTGCACAGACCGAATGGCTTGACGGTGAACTTCCAGAGCCCGCTGCCCACAGAGAACCCCGTTTTCTCGCGGTCCTTAGGGTGGACCTCCACCTGCCAGTAGCCACTCTTCAAATCCAAGGTGGAGAACCATCTTGATCCAGATAATGGTGTCCAGCGTGTCGTCGATCCGGGGTAGAGGGTAGCTGTCCTTCTTCGTGACGTCGTTCACCCGCCTGTAGTCCACGCAGAACCTTGTGGAACCGTCCTTCTTCACAAGCACGACCGGAGAACTCCAAGGACTATGTGATGGCTCGATCACTCCTTGCTCCTTCATCTCTTCTACCATCCGGTCGACTTCGGCTTGCTTGGAGAGCGGGACACATCGGAATGGGGCCCTAATCGGTGAGCTGTCCCCAACGTCGATTCTGTGCTGGACCAAGCTTGTCCTGCGGAAGTCTTTACTCCCCACAGAGAAGACATCCTGGAATTCGATAGCAGGTCCCGAAGTTGGCATGATTGTTCCTCGTCTAAATGGTCCTGGAATCCGTGGTACAGCTTCTGTAGTTCTTCTGGCAGGGCGCGTCTTCTTCGGTTGTCCGTCTGCAGGTTTCCGTCCGTCGTATCTGTGATGCGGGCAATCCAGGTAACGGACTCGCAGACTCCTAGGTTGGTGAACCGTAATGTCGTAGTCGTTCAGGTTGGGCAGGCGGACGTACGGCCGAGACGTCGTGTTGATGAGGGTCTTGGCAACTAGCAATCCTTTTGTCTGTATGTCCTCATATTTTGGCTCGATGACAGCCTCCACTCCCTCAGCAGTTCCGTCGACAATTACGGCGGCGCTGACCTCCGTCCTGGCGGGAACGTTGACGTCCTCTCTCAGCCTTACTCCTCGTGCAGTGACAGCCTCGTGTGCTGGTTGCAAAGCAAGTTCTTCACCTCCGTAGCGGAGAGTGTTGGTGCTCGGGTCCAAGATGATGTTGTTCTGGTCCAGGAAGTCCAGTCCGATGATCACATAGTTTGCTACATCAGCCACGAGCACTGGATGCTTCACCGGCCGCCGACCAATGACAAACTCCAGTGATGCTACGCCATGTACCGGTGCGGTGTCTCCGGTAGCGGTTATTAGCTGGAGGTTCCTTTGTGTGGGTTGCACTCTCCACATCGGGATCACGGTGGGACTGACGATGGTCCTCGATGCTCCCGTGTCGATTAGTATGGGCCAGCTCTCTCCGTTGACGACTCCATCGACCATCAGGCTGCTATTATCCCTCCGTAACTGCGTCACACGAACTTGGACTGCCGGGGCTTGACGACTGTCACAAGCCAACCTTTGCCCCCCAAGGCTGGCTGATACTTGCTTTCCTGGGCCGCGCTGTTTCCCTACGACTGACTGTCCCGACGGAAACCCTTGGCGGCGGCGATCACCGCAGTCCTTGCTCAGGTGGCCTCTCTTACGGCAGGTCCAGCAGGTCGGTAGTCCTCTTCCAGGCCGCCTCTCCGGATGTCCTTCGGCTACGTTTTTGTTGATTATACTGCGACTCTTGAAGAACCGGCCTAGCGCCTCCATCAGTTCATCGGCCAGAGGCTTGGTCTTGTCGGCTTTGGCTGGTTCGTTGACGTCCACCTGACGCACCCGCGCGTGTATCCTAGATGCCTGTTTTGCCGTCTCGAACTCAAGTGCGTGGCTCAGCGCATCTGCCAGGGTCTTATTGCGCGCAAGTCGCAGCGCCTGTTGAGTGTCCAAGTCCCGTAGCCCGGCGGTGAAGGTCTGCGTCGCTATCTGTTCTAGAAAGTCGGCCGGCGCTGTTGGTTAGGCGAGCCTTACGAGGCGTGCGATGTCCATCTCTAACTCCTACAGGGTTTCCGCGTTCTTTTGTACCCGGGTCCGGAGCTGCATCTGTTAGGCCTGCTGAAGATGGCTATCTCCATATCAGGACTCCATATGGGTGATTAGTGAAGCTTAGTCCTGGGATCCAGTCGGGATGGCCTGAAGGACGTTAAGGGCGTCACCTCTCAGCGCTACAATGAGAGCTGTAGCCTTTTCCGTGCTGTTCCAGTTGTTTATGGAACAGGCCGCCTCGAACTGACGTAAGTAGGTGCTCCACGGGACCTTTCTGTCAAAGGTTGGGGGCGTCACTCTGCTATGTCCCGTTCCTCATATTCCCGGTGTAACGGTGGGCGGGCGTTGGCGCAGCTCGGCAACCTCCTCTTGTAGAGCGTTGAATTTCTCTTCCACCCCCTTCAGTGGGCGTTGGCGCAGCTCGGCAACTTCCTTTTGTAAGGCGTTGAATTTCTCCTCCACCCCCATCAGCGGGCTTTGGCGCAGCTCGGCAACTTCCACTTGTTAGGCATCGAGCTTCTTTTCCACTGCCATGACTTCCTCACGCAGACCCAGTTCTAATTTCTTCAGGTCCTGTGTCAACTTATTCTGACCGTCTTCCATCTTCTTCTGGCCGTCCTCTATCCTCTTCAGGTTCTCCGCTAGTTTATTTTGACAGTCTTCCATCTTCTTCTGGCCGTCTTCTAGTTTGGCAGTTAGGTCCTCGGCTAACTTCTTCTGGCCGTCTTACATCTTCTTTAGGTCATCCTTCAGGTCCTTGGCTAATTTCTTCTGGCCGTCTTATATCTTGGCTTCCATGCACTTAACTTTTCTAGCAATGCTGCAAATTGCGCTTCCATTTTGGTTGGTTGTCTTGTAAAGGGCATGCACTCACAGGAAAATTAGAGAGAAATGACCTGCTCGGGTTTTGAGACCAGGACCGTCAGGTGTTGTGCTTGTGCTTGAGTTCGTAATCCGGCTTCTGACACCAGTTGTTACGTGCCACCCCCCTAGTGGCACTTTTGTTAACTGGATTACGGTGGGTTGAAGCACAACACAGATTGTTCCTTTAAAGAAATAATTAACTTTATTGCAGCCAGAAAGATACACCACTCAACAGTGAATACAAGCAATTAGAACCTTACTCCAGTTTCCTCAAGTCTCTTCCTTATGGAGCACTCTTGCCCCTTTCACTTAGTCATGCAGCTAATCCTCCACTAATGAGACCCGTGGAATACCTGCACCTCTTCCTTATGTACACAAACTACAGTTACTTACGATAACCTGCTACACGCTGCTTCGCTGTCCACAAGCTGGGAAACAATCTCACTGGGTTTCATAACTCGCATGGCACTTCACCACAATACCTCTGTCGCTCAGTGAAATCACACTCGCTCAAAACACAGGCAGTCCCCTGTATGCTTCTCACTCCCTCGCTGTCAAGAGAATCGGCTTCACTAAGGGTTTCGCAAGTCACCACACTTCTGTTGCTCAGGATAAACGCTCGCACTAGCTCGTAAAACACACGCACACTGCTTGACAGGTCGCTCTTATATAGCAGGCCGGTGACTCAATAAATGCTTCTAGATCCATCCAGGGTTCACGGCTTCTCGAGGTTTCCATCGCTGGTTGGGTCACGAATATTCTGGACCATCCCTTTGTCCTAGTAGTCATGTTGCATAAGGCGCACGCAATACACTGAGGCAGAGCACAGCACAGCCCAGCCCTGGGGCAGTTGTGACTCATGCGGCGAGCGATGAAACAAACTCACAGCCGTAACACCATATTGACTTTACCAAAGTATTTGACCTCATAAATAGAAGCTCGGTGGCATAGTAGGTAACATGCTCTGCCCAAGATAGCTAGTTCAAACCCGGCCGAAGTCGTCGGATTTTTTAAGAGCGTTAAAATTCCTTTAGTATGCCTTCCTTCGGAGGGGAAATAAAGCCTACCAACCTATCTCTTCTCTTTTACTTGCCACGGTGGGTGTGTGGTTATAGTGTCGGATTACCAACCCCAAGATTGCAGGTTCGCTCCTGGCCATGGTAAGTGATTTTTGAAAGGCGACAAAAATCACGATACTTATGTCATACGTTGTTGGCATGTTAAAGAACCCATTTGAATTCATTAGGCCGTGTTCATAATGGCAAAATTAATCTTGGGATTTTCCGTCACCACGGACGATATAAACTTTGTATTGCCATGGGCGCCATCCACTATTTAGGTGGAAAGATGAACAATTTAACCTCGGCTTGCTCCTTCCTAATTAACACAACTCTTCTCTCAGGTGTGGGGTAATGAAACTTACTCATGCCAACTCTTGTCATGGAAAATGCAACACTGGGCCATATTGGCTTGATACATGCAGGAATAAAAGATGATCGGTAATTAATTCGTATAATATCCACAATTGAGACTTAGAACATTTACACTAGTATTGATTGCTAATCTTCCTAATGACGAGGACTTGTAGACAGTTGTAAGTTAATACCTGTTTCGATGATCGGCATTGGTGTATGCATATCTCCTGTTATGTCTTGGAAACTGGCTGGTTGGCTGACTTCGGCTCCCAGCGAAGTATTGAGAATGAGGGCTTCAATATTGGCGGCTCACTAACGCCCACTGCGGAACGATACTGGAATGGACCCGGACCATACGTGTAGAGACTGGCTGCACTGAGTTGGACTAGCTCGATTTGAGTGAAACTGGCTATAGACTGACTACCATGGTTTTCAAGTTCCATCTTATATAGGTGTCTGTTGTTGTTTACCAAATCTTCCTTTCTTGACACAATACACATTCATTGTCATATTCTTGTCCCGTCCCGGTCATTCTAACTATACACTCTAACTAAACAATATGCCCAAAGTCTCATAAATTACATTTCCTTAAGCTATAGATACAATTTGACAATAATGAAATGGTCACCATCGCTTCTCCAGACACGAATAAATAAACAACATACATCACGCTTTGACATGAACGTCACAATAAATGAACTCATATAATAAGCCTACAATGCTTGATCCAGGTTATATTGTAATGGATCACATATCCATTACAAACGCCCCTCTAATTTCATAATGAATGCATGAATTATGAAATTACAACCATTTCCTGTAAACATATAAAAACAATAAATATCCTAAACATATATCCAATACACTACATATATACATCAAATATACATTTTACCCTTCACACATTGCATATTGGCACTCTTCTTGCAATTATTCTGACTTAATTGTTTTTTTTTGTCCTGTGCCCCTAAAGAACATATTTCTGGGTTGCCCCTTGAATCATAACTCAACGCAACACTCTATACACTGAGAGATCATTCGCTCTCTGAGCTATGTCTTAGCTATCTTCAAAACATACACCTTAAGGTGTCGTAAGCACTTTCACACGCAATTCTTGAAGTATTCTTCTTAGCAATGTACTTACTCAAATTGTGGATATTATATGTCTCTAGTATATTCCCTTCCTCGTCTTTTAACGAATATGCGCTTTTCCCTACACGTCTCTCAATCACATATGGCCCCTTAAACAATATAAATAGTTTGGACATGTGCCCTTCCATAGTGCAAGATGGCAGTGGCGTTCGCAACAAAACTTTGCTACCTACGTCCAGTTCATTGAAAACTCTCAATACCACACTCACTGGTTCTAATAACCTTGCATGTACGTTAACAATATACCTAAAATACTTGCTCAAATGTCCTAACCAAAATAACTAACGATAAGCTTCTAATACTACCATTCAATCAATTAACTTCGAATTATAACATATTCCTTTCAATAACTTGTAAGTATTATGTCAACCAATAACTATTATTATTATTATTACTTTTAAACTTGTGTTGGACAATAACACACTATACCATTAATTCCTTATCGCTCATCATCAATGCCATTTAAGAGTGGTTCAACTATGTATTACGCCTTGCAATAATTTGGGCTGTGTACTAACACTTGGATCGTCTCTCATCTGTACTCACCTATTACGTTCTTTCCATGGTGCATACATTCACTCTTTTTATAGCTCAAAAAACTCCCAACATCTATTAATACTTCACGCGTTCACTTAGACCCCATAAAAACCTCTTGTAACTGATGGCCTTGCTTACCATCCAGCTTACCCTCTGTTACTGCACTGTGGATCTTACTTACCAATTCAGACTCCATTCCTACCTGACAACCTCTAAAACTTTGCTATCACTAGCAACTCCGCGGTCTTCCTCACACACTTCAGGAAACTCATCACTTAAAACAACACTACCCTCCTCTTTAAACACACCCATGCATACATACGCACATATTTATCTCCAAGTACTAGATGACCTATTATGTGTTGGTTATCACACCTTGACTTACCATCACCCACTCTAAACCATTTTTAAATTTCTCCTGATGTAGTCACTGATGACTTCGCTGCCCTCACATGAAACTCCTTTACTGCATACCAATACTTACTTCTTCACCGCATTACTATTATTCATTACTGTATCTCATCATCGTTAATCAATTATCTATCTCTACCTTATTATTATAATTATTATATCTTCTCCTTATGATTGTTATTATTATTATCATTATTATTATTATTTCTTCTAATTATTAATATTAATATTATTTCTTCTGCTTATTATTATTATAGTTATTATTTCTTCTCATTATTATTCTCATCATTATGGTTGGCATAATAGTTATTACTTTTATCAATTCTTCATCAATCAATGCATAATTCTGTTTAACCGTGAACTGAAAATCTCCACTACTTAACTCTCTATGCATACTCTTTACCTCATTATCCTACTATTCTTTAATAACTAAGTCATAATTCCCTAGTTTATTTACAGTAAATCAATACACTTTAATTGCACGATTAAGTCTCCAACCTCTATTTACGCTACTCTATCCGATATCTCTATGGACCTGCGGACCGCCGCGCCCCTCAATCACTAGCCGTCTGTCATTGTTTACATTCCGGTCTTGGTGACAGCCCAGCTCTGTCTCTGTCTTGGTATTGTGGCCTAATTATTATTTCTTCAAACAACTTAATTTTCTCCTCATTCGCTTTACTACTGGGATTTTTATCTTTAGGGCTTCCCTTCATTTCTCCACTACCATTACTTAATACCCTCTTCTCACCTTCTCTACTATCCCCCTCCACCATTTCTTCTAACATTGTGATCTGATTCTGTTTTTTCTTCCTTTTCTTCGAATTGCTCATCTCAGCGTTCTGCTTTTCTGGTTTAATAACCATGCCTTTCTGATTGTTACTTAACGCACGCATCTCCATATCTTTTAATTTCCTATTAACTTCTTTCATACCGGCTCTAAATTCTTCCCTTGTCTGTCTATTTCCTTCGTCTATGATTTCCTGCATTTTTATTTCTTGATTGCTTAGTACTTTCTTTATTTTACCTTCAATAAACTCAATTTTCTCGACACATTTGCCAGTTTTATTTTTAACTTGATCTGAGATACTATTAAATTTACTATCAACTCCTTTCTTAATTTCTTTACTACTGATCTCTATTTTGTTTTCCAAATTACCTATCTTAGCAATTTTATTATCGCACTTTACACTCATAATGTTAACATCACTCTGAATTTGACCAACTCTTTCAGCGGATTCCCCTCTTATTTTATCACATTCAACTTTAAGTTTCTCGTTAGTCTTGTCAACTTGATCCGATACTAGTTGTATTTTGACATCAACCTTTTGTGACCATGATTTATCCAACTCCTCAGGTTTTCTCTTTAATCTCCTTTGACAATCCTGACCTACTTCCTCAAGTTGTCTACTAAAACTCTTCGTAGCGTCATTAAACATCTTAACGTGTTCATCTAATTTCTTATTTTGTTCTGTTATGAGCATCGTCGCCAATTTCGCGTTTTGTTCTGTTATGAGCATCGTCAGGTTTCGAAGCCAGGAAGGACTCTCCTCCTCATTACTTTGACTGTTGGTAGCACTGCTTTGTTTAGTTTCTGAATTCAACTGAGTTTCGCTCACTAACTCCATCTTATCACTACTAGTGCCCTGCTCGTCTACAGTAATAGAAACAATGTTATCCTCCTCTTCATTCAAAATTTTGTTTTCGTTCTCCATTTTCGCACATCTAATAACACTACGGTTTCTCAAAACAATAGACCCCAAGTTACTTCCTTTACTCATTACCCGCAAAAAACAACCAATAAACAACAAACCTAATTTACAACCGTAGTTCCCTTACTTGAATAGCGCATCTTCATTAAAAGCTTGGAAAAATGCAAAGAGTTGACATTTATCGTACTATAAAAGAATTTAAATTTACCCTATACATACAATATCACACCAATTACTATAGTACGATAATGCGTGCCCCCTGTTGGTGAAGCCATTTGTAACGGCTACTAATCAATAAACAACATTGGTCCACTAACGGACGACATACACTTTGTATTGCCATGGGCGCCATCCACTATTTAGGTGGAAAGATGAACAATTTAACCTCGGCTTGCTCCTTCCTAATTAACACAACTCTTCTCTCAGGTGTGGGGTAATGAAACTTACTCATGCCAACTCTTGTCATGGAAAATGCAACACTGGGCCATATTGGCTTGATACATGCAGGAATAAAAGATGATCGGTAATTAATTCGTATAATATCCACAATTGAGACTTAGAACATTTACACTAGTATTGATTGCTAATCTTCCTAATGACGAGGACTTGTAGACAGTTGTAAGTTAATACCTGTTTCGATGATCGGCGTTGGTGTATGCATAACTCCTGTTATGTCTTGGAAACTGGCTGGTTGGCTGACTTCGGCTCCCAGCAAAGTATTGAGAATGAGGGCTTCAATATTGGCGGCTCACTAACGCCCACTGCGGAACGATACTGGAATGGACCTGGACCATACGTGTAGAGACTGGCTGCACTGAGTTAGACTAGCTCGATTTGAGTGAAACTGGCTATAGACTGGATATAGACTGACTACCATGGTTTTCAAGTTCCATCTTATATAGGTGTCTGTTGTTGTTTACCAAATCTTCCTTTCTTGACACAATACACATTCATCAGGCCTTAATTGCTTCAACCAGATGACCTGTGACAGACTTGAGACATGAAGGATTTATATCTCCATTAAGATACAATGAGCCTCGTAAGCTCTATTCAATGTAGTGGCGAGTGTCATAAACTCCCTTGGAGCCCTTCTTACATTTGCAGTCTTCAAGATTTATGGTCAGGCACCAACCCTTGTACTCCAACTCTAAAACATCTATTGTTCAAACAGGTGTAGGCGACGATCACCCGTGCCCTCAAATAAACTTAAAAAGAAAGGGTTTCTTCATTGTCATATTCTTGTCCAGTCCCGGTCATTCTAACTATACACTCTAACTAAACAATATGCCCAAAGTCTCATAAATTACATTTCCTTAAGCTATAGATAAAATTTGACAATAATGAAATGGTCACCATCGCTTCTCCAGACACGAATAAATAAACAACATACATCAAGCTTTGACATGAACGTCACAATAAATGAACTCATATAATAAGCCTACAATGCTTGATCCAGGTTATATTGTAATGGATCACATATCCATTACACAAGGAGCATTAAATTCGACACGCAAGCTGTCCTCTGGGTGTCAATTAACAAAGCTTGCACCCGGCACCCGAGGACATACAATATTATTATTATCTCTTCTCTTCATTATCAGTTGCCAAAAACACCTCTCCCCTCCCACTCGTCTTGCTACCTCTCCATTTGTTACTCTATCCATCTGATATTCATCATTCTCCTGTAACACCACATTTCAAACACTTCTATTAACCTCTTGTCTGCTGCGCCAACAGTCCACGTTTCACTTCCACGTTCCAGACGACGGCTTTCAAAATTGACTTCCTAATGCCTACATCTATATTTGATGTCAACAGATACATATAATTGTATACAGTATATTCGAGGCAGAAGCAAAGAAATTACATGTTTTTACGAATACAATCACATACATATTTGCACTCATTACGTCAATTAAGCGAGTTGCACCCCAGTCAACTAGAAACGTGCAACCTCAATAGCATTTGATGTCGCAAGGAGATCTTCTGTTGTGCAAGTTGCAGGGCACAGCAGACAATTCTGTAGATGCTCCATGGTCTGGAACATTCAGTACTTGCAGTTGGTGGTGTCGACAGGCAAGTGACAATTCTGCAGATTACGCTTGGATCTTTCAAGTGCAGAGCGAAGTTCAAAGGGTTAGACCTGAGATAGTTATTCTCAAGTCGAGAAATCCACATTTCTTTTCTTGCTAAAACTGCTGTAGTTTGCAAGACTGCAGTGGTTTTGAGGAAGCTTCTCTTGGATCTTAACCTTGAGGTTGTTGGTACACAACCATAAAGCGGACGGGATTGATGATGAACCTGTTTACTTCCCTCTGAATTGGCAGCTACCTCACGTCAAATATCTGGTGATGCTATCCCTGCAAGCTGGTCAAGAGATGTAGACCTCAAACAACCTGTAATATGCCTACATGTTTCATTGCCTTGTCAACTTCCCATTCATACTGGGGTTCGAACCTTCCACGACAACCTCTGTGAGGAACAGCACTCATTCCAGGTTCCATATTGTAACTTTTTACCAGCCCTTCTTGGGCGACTGATTTAAAACTTCCCAAAATCATCCTCCTATTTTTGATCGGAAGTACTTCATCATATACCACACAATTGAAATGGCAGGGTCGTGGAGTGTTGGACACACATTTGGTCAACCTAACTGGTATCATTTGGGCGTTCAACTATTAGGTGTAATTCCCTATAAAGAAAACTAATTATAACCTTCAAAATATGTGTATTAATATCAACTTTAAACATATGGCGGGGACTCTCGTCGAACAGACTATGGTTTACTATCTTCTCTCCTCGGCAATGACGAAAACATGTGACCCAAAATGAATGTTGGAATATAAAGATGTTTGTTACTCACTCATCGACGATCTAGCAGATAATCTACGAGACATGCTCGATAGATCAGTTCTCCCCAGCATTTCTAAGATTTTCCACACGTGGTTTGAGGTTAGAGATGTTTACTGGTTTACATAGCCACATCTCTGCGAGAGAAATGAATGTGCTTCCGTACCCAACTTGAATTGTGCTAACAGAGATAACATCGTTGTGATATGTAGCCGTTTCGAGTACATTCACAAGCCATGCTTTCAACAAAACTGTTTCTCCAAATAGGCCTACGCCAAATTACGAGAACGCGACCTTTCCAATCAGACGCTACAATAGAAGTGAAGCCTCGCTTGACGAAAAACCCACCGCTCATCTTGTAAACACATGTTTTCGTCTTTCTCCGCCAGGGTCATGATACCCTCCAACCCATACAAAATACACCAATAATCTCGAACCCATGTATATTTCTTACAACTCGTGGCGCGAAACTCTTCTCTGACGTCAGAACCTTACACAATTTACACAAAGCTTTCTTCAAGACAAGGGAAGTTATTCTCGGCCCAATCTAAATTTGGCCTAGAGTTTCCTGCTGTTGCAACATCTTGTAGCTTACCTACACAATCCGCTGTCTTGTATACTGACATCTCCCATACAAATTAAATGAAATATTCCTGACTGAGTCCCCGAGATACACAAGATATATATACACTAAGAAAATGAAATTCTACAACCTAAATGATGATGATGAACAAGAAAAGAAATGGTATGAACAAATTACCCTAACCTGACTTCTCTTGCAGTCAACCAAATAAGGGTTTGGGAATATTGTGACCGGAACAGTCACAATACGCCCCCATGTGATTCACACGGGTGAAACAAGTGTGGATCACAAACACTCAAACAAGCAACGCACTGAAAACACAAAGAATTACACTATTACATAAATAAACCCTGGAAGACATATATACATACACACTTGTCAAATTTTCACACATTCTCACTCTCTCGAATGTCTTATTGTGTCCATTTCCTAGCCTCACTGATTTCTCTCAAGTGTCTTAGGTCTACCATTTCATTTTCTTCGTCTCATCATGAGACCCTATCGCTTCACAAGCCATGGTATTTGCCTGCACAGGCCTTATCATACCATCTAACACTCGATGCCACTTTGCTGGTTAGCATTCTTCGTCACATCTCTTGAGTTTTGTCATGCCATCACGTTATGTTGACTGATTCTCTAAGAGTCCATGCCATATTATTTTACAGAGTGATATCTACGGAGATTCCTAATATTATGTGTACTGACAGACTTACCATCCTGGTCCGTTAAACTATAGGCACACTCACCAATACGTTTAACCACCTTAAAAGGCCCCTGAAATAGATGAAAAAACTTCCCTATCTCCTTATCTACAGCTGAAGACGGATATGGAACCCTCAGAAGCACCTGATCGCCTACTTCAAAAGAATCAAACTTTACCCGCTTCTGCTGGCGCCTACGCTTATTCCCTGCCTTGATTAAGTTGTCCCTAGCCAGCTGGATACAAACATCCTTCCCAATCTCCTCTCCCGTGACCAAACCTAGCATTCTAGCAAGCTCATTGGTAGGCTTCCTACCATACTGAATTTCATAGGGAGTGCATTTTACACTCTCATGGAACGTACTATTGAACCATCGTTCAATATCTCCTAACTTGGAGAACCACGCATTGTGGCGATTGCTCACATAGGTGCGAAATACTCTCCCTAATTCTCTCATAACTCGTTCGGACAAATTCCCTTGAGGATATCGAATAGATGAGAATATGTGCTTGATACCCAATTCACTCAACTTGGTTTTCCAGATCTTTAAGGTGAATTGACTACCGTGGTCTGATAGTATCCTGAGAGGCACCCCAAACTCAGGTACATACTTATCAGTGATCTGTAGGACACAACCCTTCCCGGTCGCTTTTCTCAGGGGATACAGTTTGACGAGTTTACTGAATGCGTCAACAACCACGAAGATATACTGATATCCAAACTGAGCTTTAACCAATGGACCATACAGATCGACACAGAGTAAATCCCTTGGTTTTTCTGTGATCACCATTTGCCGAGGTCCCTCAAGAAACCTCGTTGGGCATTTACACCGTTGACACGAGTCACAACTTGCCAGAACTTTCCTAATCTGCCTTCCCATGTTCTTCCAAATGAAATGCTGCTGAACAGCAAAAAGAACCTTGCTTGATCCAAAATGCCCTAAAGCCTTGTGATGATACCAAATCATCGTTACCTGCAATGAGCTTGGCACACACACTCTCCAGGCACCTTCATGGCACAGCCTAGCCAAGAAACCACACTCCAACTTGTACCAATACTTTCCAACCTTAATTCTACTATCCACATCCATACCTCTCAACTGAGTCAAGATATCACCTAAGACCTCATCCTTCTCCTGCTCTACAAGCAGATTCCTTAAGCAGCGTATCTCATAATCACACTCGCTTACCTTGGTTACGCAGATAACAACACCTTCCTGTACCTCCAGTACCTGATGACCCTCATCACCCCCAATGTTTCTACTCATGAAGTCAGCCACAATGTTCTCAGTACCCTTAATATGCCTTACCTCAAAGTTATATTCACTTATAGCCAATATCCACCTTGACATCCTGTTCGAAGTGAGCTTGCAGGATCCAATAAAAAGTAATGCATGATGGTCAGTCAGTATCTGCAACTTACTGCCCAACACATAACTCCTAAACTTCCCTAGAGAGTATACGATTGCTAACATCTCTATTTCAGTAATTGTATATCTCTTCTCCGCCATGCTTAGCCCTCTGCTTGCTAATGAGACAATCCCTAGATTGCCCTCACTATCCTCCTGACACAAAATGCCTGAGATGCCTTGCATGCTCGCATCAGTCATCAAAATGTAGGGACAATCCAGACGAGGATACCTAAGCATGACAGTCTCTACAAAGCCTCTCTTCAACTCCTTAAAAGCCTCATCGTGCACCTGGGTCCATACCCACTTAGTACCCTGCTTCAGCAATTCCCTAAACGGTTCTACAAGACAGGAATATTTAACTACGAATCTACGAAAATAATTGAAAACCCCTAATATTGACCTCAATTGTTTGGCGTTACGTGGTGTAGCAGTGTTGTGAATCTTGTCTAATCGTGACTGTTCGGGAGACACCCCTTGTGTTGTGATAGTATGCCCTAAAAATGTGATTGATGTTGTGCAAAACAGAGACTTCTTAAGTTTAATTGTAAATCCCCCGTCCCTTAATTTCCCCAAAACAATGTCTAAGTGATCCAGGTGTTCCTTTAATGTGTAAGATGCAACAATTAAATCATCTATGTACATTGTCACAAACTCGTGTGTGTCCCTCCCTAACACTAGATTTAAGGCCCTAATCAACGCTGAACTGCTGGTCTTTGTTCCGAAAGGAACGACCCTGAATTGGTACAAACCACTCTTAAAGCTAAACGCAGTCAACTTCCTGTCCTGTTCTCTCAACGGTACCTGCCAAAATGATGCACTCAGATCCATAGTGGAAAACCATTGCTTACCATTGAATTTCTGAACCAGTTCCTCAACACATTCTGGCCTCTGTTGGTCCCCAGATATCCTACAATTGAGCTGCCTGGCATCAATACACAACCTGACCGAGCCATCACTCTTCCCAACCACAACTAAGGGATTCAGATATGCACTAGTTGAAGGCTCAATAATACCCTGATTCAGCATAATGCCTATTTCTTTCTCCACAGCATCAGCAAATTTGTGAGGTATCGGGTACTTGGGTCCTGAAAATGGAGAATGATCTACAATTTCGAACTGATGCGTATAGACATGTGTTAGCCCTGGCTTGTCACTGAAAACTTCTTGGTTTAGCTCTAAAACCTCTAACAACTTATCCCTCTCCTCAACACTTAAACCACTCTTATCCACAGCCTGCTGGAGTTGATCACACTTATCACCCTCCACAGCAATGTGACATAAATCCACAACTTCCTCCTCATCGTCAGCCTTACCTTCTGCCATATCCCCTACAGTGACCTCAGTAACACATGCCTTTACTGTCTTATCTACACTCTTGCATTTCATTCTCATCTCCTGGCTTATATTCCCCCTCACAAAGTTGATGACACCCCGGTCAAAATCAATAACAGCACTATGCTCGTTAAGCCAGTCTATCCCCAAAATCATTTCATAAATTAGGTTAGGAATTACCAAGCAAGTCTTGTGGTCAACTTCATTACCAAACCTCATGGGCAACAATACCTGCTTTCCCACTCTTTGGGATTTATTACCAACAGCAGTTACCACATGTCGACTTAACTGGAATTTCTTCCAACTTACCACCGTCCTTGATTAAAGTATCATAAAATCCCTTACTGATGACACTTCTCTCACTCCCCGAATCCACCAATGCCTGCACTCTCTTACCTAGTATGCTCAACTCAACAGTTGACATAAAAGCCTCCTTCTCCCCGATACATGAGAACTCCTGCTGGTCAGCTAGCAGATCCTCCCGACTCATAGGCATAAAATCCTCCTCACCCACAATAACACACTGCTTGACTTCATTTCTTACGGACTGCCTGACTGACCTCCCTGCACAGCCCGTTCGGAGTTTAAAGCTCCTTGACCACCTTGTTCTTGTCTCCTCTGGTTCACCTGTACTCTTTCGTTACCACCTTCCTGACGCCCCCCACCTCTCTGATAGTTTTCCTGCCTCTGCTGATAATCTCTTTGCTCCTGATTAAATCTACCCCTATTAAACTCCTGATTATTCCCCCTATTGCCCCTAAATTCCTGTTTGACCTCTGGCCTCTCCATGTGCTGCTTGCCTAAAACGTCAAAGCTCGTAAGAAGCTCTTCCAACTCTTCTACCGTCCTTACCTTCTGCATACAAGCTGCCTCCTGAATTCTAGGTGGGAAGTGCTTCAACATGACCCTAACCACATCACTGTCAGAGGTCAGCCCATCCAAATTCTTCCAAATAAGTACATGTGCCAAAAAATATTCTCTCTCCTTATATTTCCCAAAAGTTAATTTTTCCCTTTCCCTGGACTGTACCCCCTCCCCCCAGAACTTAGCTTTGAATTTATCCCTGAATTCCCTTAAACTATTCATGTTAGGCCTGTATATTTGGAACCATGCTTTCACATCCCCTTGAAATGAGTTAGACAAGATCTCCAACACTGTTTCCCATTCGACAACCCCGTCTTCTAGATCCTTGCTGAATTTCTTCTCAATGGTTTTTAAAAACTCCATAGGGTTGAACTGCCTTGAGTTAAATTGTGGCAGACCAGGGTCCCTGAGTAGCAAACTAGATGGCATCACAACCCTTTGACTCATCGGTCGCTCTTTCAACTCTCTCCTGACCTTTATCAGCTCTTCCTGCAGCTTTTCGTTTTTCTCGGTCAATGCCACCTGCTTCCCTCTCAGACCCTCAATCTCTCCCAACTTATTTTCAACGGCACCTACTCTATCTAAATATTCCCTCTTATTCCCACTTACAGTGTTGCATATCTCATCACACTTTCCCGTTACATTCTGTACTTCTGCCCTTGAACTAGCTATCTCTGACTTAATTTTCGTTATTTCCACATCTTGCTGGTTCTGATGGCCTTCCATTCCTTCTAGCCTACTTGTGATCCCAGCCTGATTCCCCTGCATTTCTGCCCTGATTTCCTCTCCCTGTTTGCTAGTTTTCCCACTTAATTCCAGGTTCATACTCTCCATTCTACTATTAAGGACAGACTTATGGTCCCGTATTTCTTTGCTGAGACTCTCTATCCTTGTGTTCGTGGCCCTGTTGCTCTCCTGAATTTCCTTACTTACAAATTCCTTCACTTCTACTATCTGTTTGGTCACTGACTCTACCTTCTCATTTACAGAGCCTACCTGCTCCTTAATTTCCTTACTCATAGATTCTCCTTGCTTCTTAATCTCTTTTATTTCACTCAGTAGCATTTGGATCAAACTATCGTTCATAACCCCCCCCATTTACATTTAAGTTACTACCTTCAGCGATCAGCTGCGACTCAGTAGTAACAATGGTAACATATGTTCCCACTGTCTTTTCCACATCTTCCTCACTGCCACTTCCCCCAGTTTCCTGATTACCTGACATTTTACTGTTTGATTTACACACAACCCTTGACCTTAATTCTAAATTGTCTGATGTGGACATACCCCTTAAAACAAAACAAATTACTGTGGACCCTAATACTCCTAAGGTGTCTATCGGCTGTGTGCATATGTGCCCTAATGATACCTGCTAGGTTTCCCTACTCTTGCCCCACGTTGAGGTGCTATGTTGTAACTTTTTACCAGCCCTTCTTGGGCGACTGATTTAAAACTTCCCAAAATCATCCTCCTATTTTTGATCGGAAGTACTTCATCATATACCACACAATTGAAATGGCAGGGTCGTGGAGTGTTGGACACACATTTGGTCAACCTAACTGGTATCATTTGGGCGTTCAACTATTAGGTGTAATTCCCTATAAAGAAAACTAATTATAACCTTCAAAATATGTGTATTAATATCAACTTTAAACATATGGCGGGGACTCTCGTCGAACAGACTATGGTTTACTATCTTCTCTCCTCGGCAATGACGAAAACATGTGACCCAAAATGAATGTTGGAATATAAAGATGTTTGTTACTCACTCATCGACGATCTAGCAGATAATCTACGAGACATGCTCGATAGATCAGTTCTCCCCAGCATTTCTAAGATTTTCCACACGTGGTTTGAGGTTAGAGATGTTTACTGGTTTACATAGCCACATCTCTGCGAGAGAAATGAATGTGCTTCCGTACCCAACTTGAATTGTGCTAACAGAGATAACATCGTTGTGATATGTAGCCGTTTCGAGTACATTCACAAGCCATGCTTTCAACAAAACTGTTTCTCCAAATAGGCCTACGCCAAATTACGAGAACGCGACCTTTCCAATCAGACGCTACAATAGAAGTGAAGCCTCGCTTGACGAAAAACCCACCGCTCATCTTGTAAACACATGTTTTCGTCTTTCTCCGCCAGGGTCATGATACCCTCCAACCCATACAAAATACACCAATAATCTCGAACCCATGTACATACCTGCCAACTTTTACGGTTTATCCGTAAAATTTACGGAAATTGCAGCATTTTACGGTTTTACGGATGAACGGTGTCATTTTACGATTTCGCGGACAAAAATTTGAAACGATAATTAACATTCGATAATCCCTCCCACTTCCGTACAATCGATTGTTTGCGTGGGTCGAAGGCAAGTCCGCGATAGTCGATAACTCGTTCTTTGAGTTGATTTGTACTTTTGACCGTGTCATGTTTGTGTCGTCATTGTAATTGAATTTGAAGCCGGGATAACCGTTCTTCCATGTGAATCTTAGGTGTCAACACGCTCTGCTTCGCAAATTCTTTGTTCCCCTACGTTCGCTCGTTGCGATTTAAACGATATTCTTTGACCACGTGAG
Source organism: Meconema thalassinum (assembly GCA_946902985.2). Taxonomy (NCBI): domain Eukaryota; kingdom Metazoa; phylum Arthropoda; class Insecta; order Orthoptera; family Tettigoniidae; genus Meconema; species Meconema thalassinum. The sequence goes on from OX336396.1 coordinate 173,548,794, forward strand.
TTGTTTATTGTTCGCGAAGTTGGCGTTCTTTGAATGTTTTCGTATTTTAAGGTTATGGCATATATTAATGAAGTGTTCGAGTTTTTGTGCTATATCTTCGTGCTTCGCAGTTTCCTGTATTCCTTGGACTAATTACATTCGTTCCACGTGTGTGTTTTTTTCTCTCTACCATGTGCATATTCTTTCTTTACGAGGTTGGCGTCGTGTTCATTTGACTTGTGTGCTTTGACTTGTTTTAATGAAGTGTGGGCTGTGTTTTATGCGATTTATGTTATAATTTTATGTGACGTTTAGTGATCCAGGTTCCTTTCGATGTTTTAGTAGATATCGAGAATGAACAAATACAACAAGAAACAGTACTTCCAGACATTTAAAGAATCATACTCGGTTGATTTTCCGTGCATACTAAAATCAAGAAAGGGAGAAAAATTTGCCTTTTGCACGGTATGTGCGTGTGATATTAATATTGCTCATGGTGGAAAAAACGATTTAAGTAATCATGTGAAGTGCGGTAAACACATAAGTTATGTTAAATCGAAGGAAGATAGCAAGAAAATCAACACCTTTTTTGCCAAGGCTGGTAACGTTGACAGTGACGTAATTAGGGCCGAGTGTCTGTTTACTTCCTTTTTGGTGGAACACAATGTGCCCTTAAGTGCGGCTGATCATGCTGGCGCTTTATTTAAGAAGATGTTTCCCACATCAGAAGTTGCAAAGAAATATAGTTGTGGTCGCACGAAAACGACGTGCATTGTAAATAAAATGGCAAAAAATGCATCATCTGAAGTTGTTAAGTGCCTTCAGAACGGACCATTTTCTTTGGCAACGGATGGAAGCAATGATACGAATGCCAAGTTGTATCCTATTGTTGTTACATTCTATGATGTTCGGCAGGAAAAAGTAGTGAGCACTGTGCTATCCATACCAGCGTTGGACGGGGACTCAACAGGGCGAAACATAGGTAACCTGATGTTATCACAGCTGAGTTCTCATAATATACCAATTGAAAACTGTGTGGCTTTCTGCTCCGACAATGCTCCTGTTATGATAGGACACAAAAATGGGGTTTCAGCAGTTCTGAAGGAAGTTCAACCAGGTATTGCCATCATAGGGTGCATTTGCCACCTGATTAATCTAGCAGCTGAAAAAGGTGCTGGAAGATTACCAGTTAAAGTGGATGAGATCCTTGTAGATATATTTTATTTCTTAGAGAAGAGTGTAAAGAGAAAAGAACGCCTTCAGAAATTTCAGAACTTGCACAATAAGGAAGCAAAGAAAATTCTGAAGCATGTATGTACTAGGTGGTTATCTTTAGGCAGATGTTTGGATAGACTACTGGACCAGTGGGATCCTCTTCTTTCTTTCTTCAAGGAGGAAGTAATATTATGTACCCAAAACATTTCCTCAAGCTTGACATCTTTCAGAATACCTAAAGTTGAACAAAGTGGATCCAAAGAGTATCAGAAGAAGAGAATTCTTGATTCTGCTACTACACATGCCCCTAAAAGAATAGCATATTCTTCCAAATGTGACAAACCCATCCTAAAAAGTAAGACTTCTGCTACAACTCGTGAGGAAAAATTGTTTATGTTCCTGTCCTCAAACTTGAACAAGGCCTTTTGCACTTTTCTTCATGTGACTATTCCTGTATTTGACAAATTGAATGTTGCCCTTCAGACTTCTTCCCCACAAGTTCACTTGTTATTAGAACTTCTAATGGATTTGCTAAAGCAGCTGTTCACCAAGTTTGTTAAGCCCAAAATTGTCAAAAGCTCCTCATTGCTTGAAGTTGAGTACAACTTGATTCAAAATCAAAGAAGTGATGATGAGTTAGTTATTGGCATTCAAACTTCGAACATAGTGAATGATCTCCAGGATACAGATAAATCCCTTTTCTTTTCATCAGTGAGAAACTACTTTTGTACTGCCTGTGACTACATCATCAACAAGTTTCCACTCAAGGATGACGTGCTAAAGAATGCTCAAGTTGCTAGGTTAGACAAAATTGAAGATGCACAGTTTTCTTCCGTTCGTTTTTTCTTGGAAAAGTTTCCTATCATGTTATGCAAGGAAGAGAATGAAACTACCGATGAGGTGGTGAATGAGCTTCAGAGGCAGTTTACAGCTCTTCAGGTAGATGACACTTTGGCTGCACATCAAGATGCTGCAAGTGATTCCAGTTGGGCACAAATATCAAGAATTCGTGGAGCCGATGGACTTCTTAAGTATAACCGAATTTCTAGAGTATTGCTCTCTATTCTCACCATACCCCATAGCAATGCAGAATGTGAACGTGTTTTCAGCCTTGTGAAGAAAAATAGAACACAGTTCAGGTCATCCATGTCCAATGAATCTCTGGAGTCTATTTCTATTTTGAAGACCAGGAGTTCTGGTCCCTGTTATGACAAAGCATTTTCTCAAGACTTTTTGCTGGAAGCTAAAAAGGCCACAACCATGACTTTAAAGTCGAACTAGCATGTGATTTGCAGTGTGTATTATATTATTTCTTGCCTGTGTTACGTTAAACAAGTTTTATTGTGTAAAACCTTTTTCAAATATCGTATATCGGCTTAATTTATCAAGGAAGTCCTGTTATGTATGCTCCAAACCAATATTCACCACGCCTGCTGCTGATTAACATGGATTTCTTCTTGATTGTTATGTTCATCTACAAATCATGTAAGTAGATATGATTTCATTGAAATATCCTGTTTAAAGCATGAATTATTGTATTATGTAGCCCAGAAGTATTATTATTTTCGTCAAGCCGGGGTATGTCGAAAATCGTTAAATTTTTTGTCGCGCGTGAGTTTTACTGATAGCCCTTTTCAAAAGTTGGCAGGTATGCATGTATATTTCTTACAACTCGTGGCGCGAAACTCTTCTCTGACGTCAGAACCTTACACAATTTACACAAAGCTTTCTTCAAGACAAGGGAAGTTATTCTCGGCCCAATCTAAATTTGGCCTAGAGTTTCCTGCTGTTGCAACATCTTGTAGCTTACCTACACAATCCGCTGTCTTGTATACTGACATCTCCCATACAAATTAAATGAAATATTCCTGACTGAGTCCCCGAGATACACAAGATATATATACACTAAGAAAATGAAATTCTACAACCTAAATGATGATGATGAACAAGAAAAGAAATGGTATGAACAAATTACCCTAACCTGACTTCTCTTGCAGTCAACCAAATAAGGGTTTGGGAATATTGTGACCGGAACAGTCACAATATTGACCATGTTTACATGAAGTATAATATAATTTTCTCGCCAAATCAAAAAAAAACTCTACAGGTACATGTTTTGGAAACCTATTTTGTTTCCTTCCTCAGCCCACTTTTTGGTGTAAAAATTCATACAACATCGAAATCCTCACCAAATAACAAAAAACACAGTTTCCGAAACATGTACCTGTAGAGTTTTTATTAAGTAAAGTATTGATTTGGCGAGAAAATTGTTATACTTCATGTAACCTCTGTGAGTACGCTCTTTTCCACGAGACCACACTTCCACTATTACAACTCTCCAATTCTACGTACTGGCGAGATGCTGATACAGGCATTTCTCCAACAAAAGTGAACACGTGCAGTTGCAGAGCAAATGATTTGTTAAGAGTAATACACTGTCCAATCACATTAATGTGACCACCCGTCAATAGCCTGCATAACACCTTTTGTAGCACTGACAGCTGCGAGACGTGCAGGAAGAGAAGCAATGAGGTTGTGGAAGGTACAGTACCAACAGGGATGTGGAGCCGTCCAGTGATTGTTGCAAGGTTTTTGCGTTCAGATGTTTCACGCTGTATACGCCAACAGCCATCTGTCCGATGGAGCATAAAATGTGATTCATTGGATAAGGCCACCTGTCGCCACTCAATGGACGTCCAGTTGCGGTATTGCCGTGAAAATTCCACGCTTGTTCGCCAATGAACAACAGTCAGCATGGGAGATGCTGGGATGTCGTTTCATATGCATTTTCAGGTTTGCACGATTTCCTTTATTTTCTTTTAATTAAATCGGAAAAATGTTATATAATTTTGGTGAGAAATACAGAAAGTTATGTTTTGTTATACTTAAGTTGATATAAAATAGTGATTTGCTATAATACTTCTGCTTTCATTGCAGTGATTTACAACTTCGGGCATTCTATTTCCATCTTTAAAAATGTATTTATATATTTAAAAAGCATACATTGCTCAATGTTAAAGACCCTTGCCAGTCTCATAGTCGGATATAATCTTTCTTCAACATTATTTGCAGTAAGAGATTCTTTACTATCTGAACTTTTTGTATGCCCCTCCCTAGGCTAGAACTAGAGCATGGTAGATGCCTCTTCTTATAATTTGTAATTGACAATATATTTTAGGTTGTGAAATATATAGATCAGGACTTCTTAATAGGCGGGCTACCAAGAGATTTCTGCTGGCCTGTCATCAAAAGCGAGAAATTAAGTTTAAATAATTCAAAGAAAATTATTGTAAATATTACTCTTAAAAGTTAGATCCTTTCTGGTTTTCAAATTAGCCGCTTTCCTAAGATGTAGTACTTTGCTATTGCGACTTCAGTTAGATGTTGGACCTAAATTCTGATTTTTTGAAAGAAAAAAAAAATTTCACCTTAAATAATCGTAAAATTAATCCAACTCATGTGGCCCTAGGGAAAATTTAATTGAGAAGGCCTGATTTTATATTATTTTATTTGTATGGAGGTTGGCTTGGCATTTCCATTTAATGTCACTATAAATAATCCCAGATATTTAACACTATCCACTTGACTTATCTTAGAACAGACACAGTTCAAACTGTGTATTTTTAGTTCATTAAAATAGTCTTCAACTGCTCTTAAACTAAATCTTAAATACTTTGATTTATTTATATTTAAAAATCTTTTAACGTTTTTAATGCTGCAGTTGCAACTTCCCCACATTCTACCTTAAACACAAACTACCGTATCATCTGCGTAGGATATGACATTCACATTTGCCATTCCATGTATAGATAATTCAATATCGTTGATAAATATTAAGAATAATAATGTACACAGTGCCTTGTGGTAATCCTGTTTTTACTCTTGGAGCTAGACTTCTTGTTCTATCTCTTAAGCTGTAAGTGTAGCAGTGAAATTAAATCAAATAAAATATTCTAATGTATTGAAGCCTTTTAGCCAAATAACTTTCAATCAATTTTAGCATTATGCCTCTGATGCCATATCTCTCCATTTTCTGGTGAGGTATGGTGTCAAGGGCCTTCTCCAAATTGAGAAAAAAGGTTGATTTCATAAGTTTCATTAATTAGCCTAGTTAATTCCCCAAAAGCATCAATGGTGCTGATTTTTTTTATAAAGCAAAGTTGTCAGTAAATTGTGTTTCTTCAAAAGCTGATAAATATGATTTTTTAATACATTTTGATATGATTGTCGTTAACAATATAGGTCTATAGTTCTGAAGGACTGCCTGCTCTATAAAGAAGTTTTACAATTGTAATTTTTAACTGCTTTGGAAAATATCCAAGTGAAAGTGACTCGTTTATTATTGCTAGCAAAGGACTCTTTAAGGAATTAAAATTCTGCTTAATTTGAGCCGAGATGTTATCTATTCTCGCTGCTTTGATGTTGCTTATTCTGTGCAGGTAATTACGTTCATCTGTTACAGTCTTCTTCTTCTCCAGCATGATTAATCCCACTTATGTGGGGTCGCTGATGCGGATATTCCTCCTCCACATTGTTCTATCCCAGACCATTTCCTCCACAAGCCCCCGCTGTTTCATACTTTCTTGAATGCTGTCCAACGCCTTCTGGGTTGTCCTCGACACCGTTTACCTGGTGGAAGCATTTCCATCATCCTATTCCCCTCATAATCTTGATCTCTTCTCTCAACATCTGAGCCCAGCTTCTTTGACTTTCTCAGAAACTTGCACCACACTAAGTCGTCTCATAATCACTTCGTTTCTCACTTTGTCCAGCCTTGTATGTCCACTTGCCCCTCTCAGCATTCCCATTTCTGCCACGTCCAGTTTTTCTGCCCATCTCCTTGTTATCTGCCTGGTTTCTGCACCGTATATCATTGCTGGTCTCACCACGGCCTTGTATACCTTCCCTTTTAATTTTTCTGGTACATTCTTGTCGCACAGTACACTTGATGTTTTTGTCCTGTTGAACCATCTCGACCATATCCTGCTCTTTATTTCCTCCTCCAGTCCACCACCTTGTGAGGGAACCTTGATGTACTCCCAACATTCACATTAAAAGATTCTGTAGTTCCAGTTATACATCTGACCATGGTTCTGCTGTCCTTGTACATGTCTTGTATCAGGCGGATATACTTTTCTGGCATAAGTTTTTGTCGTAGGCTCCTCCATACTTCCGGTCTTGGTACACTCGTACGCTTTTTCCAGATCAATGAAGACCATCGACAAGCTCTTGTTGACTTCGATGTACTTCTCCACTATTTGTCTCGGGGCAAATATGGTATCTGTTGTTCCTCTGCCGTGCACGAAACCAAACTGCTCCTTGCTAATCACCACTTCCTGTCTCAGTTGCTGTTCGATCACCTCTCCCATAATTTCATGGTTTGGCTCATCAGTTTGATTCATCTGTAGTTATTACAAGATTGAAATATCCCCTTTTCTTTTATATATTGGAATCAGCCCACTCTTTCTCCAGGGACTCGCATCTAGTGGGATCTGGGTTGGCGACCACGGGACCCCTGCTGAGTCCGGCATTGCTTCCACTCACTTGTACCGGGCTCCTCTCTGTCTTCTTTCCTGTTGACCTCCATTGGTCAACTCTTGTTCTTTTCCGACCCCGACGGTATTAGGGTATCCGAGGCCTAGGGAGTCTTTCACTTTCCCGCCTTAATTGGCCCTTGTCTTATCTTTCCTGATCCCTCCTTCGAGGGGCCAGCCCTCTTGTTTTTTCGCAGGGTGTCGAGCGATGCGGGAAATATACGGGAATTTTAGTTACCCGGGAAATTCGCACTTGATACGGGAAATCTTGAAAAAGTCGCTTAATGCCTGACTTCTTAGCCCCCGAACGCTCGGTAGAGTCCTCCCGCTCAGCCTTCTATTTCGCCTGCAGACCACGCCGCCACCCGCAATTTGCGCCACCGATAGAGCGCTAAGCGGGATGAGAACCCAGCCAACGTCGAATGCATGCTTTGCCTGGCCGACCGCCGGCCGTAACCTCTCCGCGCGAAGCTGTGCGCGCCGGGCTCGTTGCTGACAATGGCATACAGGAATCAGTCCGCATTGTTATTCACAGAGAAGACCTGGGTTTCTCGACAAGAGCAACCCTTAAAGAAGCTAACAGCTCAAGATCTCAGAAAATTCGAGACGCGGATGTGCTGCAATTTCGCACCAACTGCCGAAAATTGTACATTCGTATCCTATGGTTGAAAAAATTAAGAGAGGTCAACTCTTGCTCACAAGATGACCCGTGCTGTTTCCTGCCTAGACCCTAAAGGGGTCGATGAGACTCCTAAGTTGGCAGAAGTTAGGATCGTCATTGCCCTGGAAATTCTTCGTAATCAGAAGAATTTGCTTTCTGGTGCAATGGTTAACCGCATCAAGAGCAGCTACTCCGCACTTCTGAGACTGCCCTCCGTCACTGCGCGTTTGAAGCAGTTCGACGGAAAAGAGCCACGGCTCGACGTGCTGTGGTCTGAATTAGTGGCTTCAGTTCCTGCCAAAAACGATCTCACAAGCTTCGTTAAAATGATACTGATTTTGTATCCCAGCAATGCAGCTCGAGAGAAGTTTCTCCCTGAACAAGAAGTGCTTGATCGTAAATCACAAAGAAGCAAGTCTGATAGGCATGCATACTATTCAGGACGCTGTGATGGCAGCTGGTGGATTAGAAAAGATAACTGAGCAAGAGTCCGTAATGCACGAAACTCTTACGCCGTTCTCAAGGCAGCAAAACAGGTGCGAAGACAGGAGGAAAAGAAAGCGACGGCTAAGGTGGCAGTCGAAAGAAAAGCCACGTAAGATCTCCAGGAATTGGGGGGAAAAAGGAAGATATTGAACGACGCCCGTTCTGAAGCAGAGAAAATTGAAGAGCAGAGGAGTTCCCTAGTGAAGCTTTTGTTTATTGTTTGTTTTATCTTATTTTGTGTGACTAAAGTTCCTAACCATAATCTAGTATTGACAATGACTTTATTTTATTTTGTGTATGACTAGCCTACAGTTCCTATTCAGAAATTAGTTCTGTCAAAAGAACTTAATTTCGTGCTGTGTATAACTGAAGTTCCTAAGCCTCCGTGGCTTAGGCGGCAGCACGCCGGCCTCTCACCGCTGGGTCCGTGGTTCAAATCCCGGTCACTCCATGTGAGATCTGTGCTGGACAAAACGGAGGCAGGCAGGTTTTTCTCCGGGTACTCCGGTTTTCCCTGTCACAATTTCATTCCAGCAACACTCTTCACTATCATTTCATATGTCATTCCTTTAATCATTGCCCCAGAGGAGTGCGTCAGGTTTCGGCAGCCGGCACAGTTCATATCCTCGTCGCTAGATGGGGGCTTCATTCATTCCATTCCTGACCCGGTCGGAGACTGGAAGCAGGCTGTGGATTTTCATTGTATAACTGAAGTTCCTAATAACAATCTTGTATTTGTCAAAGTGACTTATTTAATTTCGTTCTGCATTATTTTATTTTCTATTACCTACTTTGATAAAATGAATCTCAATTAAAAGGTGTCGCGTGTGGAATTTTACTGTTTTTAGCCTTTCCATGATCTTTTTTCGCATAGGAGATGCACATACCAAATTGTTTTTAAGTCTATGTAAACACTCACTGCAAATGCGTCACACATGCTTAATTTTCAAAAACTACACACAATATCTCACAGCTCTCGACATTTTACTATCAAACACCCGTCACCAACATGTGTCTACAAAATACACCACACGAGTGACAGAATTCTTGTCGTATGGGCAGGCATTGTTTCAGTCGCTTGTTAACCACTGTCTGTGTCTGATTTCCTTTCATTGTCATTGTTTCGTTACTTTTACTTCGCCGAAGTTCGACCCGAGGACTGGACAAATCCCGTACAGCATGTACAGAAAGAAATACTGAAGGTGGTCTGGATATCGCGGTGGATGAAATGATCCATCGAGCTCTAATGAAGACACTGATGGGATGGAGGGTGTCTGAAACCCTTGCCAAGTGACAGGATAATTTATTTATTGGTGTCAGTTCGCTTGCATCAATCGATAATATAGCACAGGCTATTGTTTCCTGTCATAGTGTTCAAAATACCGTCTGTCATTCAATAGCCTAAAACTTGACAATATAAAACCACGGCAATAATATCGCCACAGAGCGGCTTGTTTGAGTGCTCAGTGCTAAACATGTCTTTACCTTAACTTTACTTTTCTATTATCACGAAAGCTAATATTAACCGTAGAGAGTCGCGATTCAGTGAGTGTGCATGGTGTTATCTGTAAACGACCTCCACTCAAACTCTTGTTTCATGTTAAAGGATAATCATTGCATGGTGAGTGCTTTTATATTAGCTGTAGAGTGTTTGCCCTCTTTGTCGTATTTATTGTATTGAATATCGATGATAAAGGTATCATAGCTTCGGTGTGTAGGGGAGGGTGGGCCTCAGTGAGACAGAAAAAAATATATTTTAGTATACGGTCTTATTTTTTGATCTATGGAAATGTCTTTATATACTGAAATATAAGTTGATCGTTGCTCATCAATTTCATACACTTAGAATTTCCAAAGCATCCACACGTTTCTGCCAAAATAATAAATTGTGAACATGTTGCAGCCGTCTCACTGTAACTGAGAAAGATGATGGTCCACACTGAGACACAATGAAAAGAATTTATTTTAACTGGTTAAATACATTAACACTAAAACAAAGAATTAATGTCAGAAAACACTACAGCACATTCAGATTCCCAAAATTTACAGAAATTTAGATATGACTTTTGTCTTTTTGTTTAGCCATATGCACAGGGAACCGGCAACAGTGATCTGTTGCCTTTCGCGGGCTCGGAAGCAATAACTACACGCTCTAGTAAAAAAAAAAAAAGAACTGTATCATCTTTGCACTTTTTCTTAAGAATTTTACTTCATAATTTCCATCATCTATATCTCGTTTCACTTCTCCTATGCAAAATCTTGAGTGTTTCCCTGAAAACTCAACCAGAACGAAGTCACCTTCCTTAGATTTGCGAGCAAGTTGATGAAATGTTAGGAGCTCGATTTCTTCAATATGTGATGAGCTGTCTGAATTTGAAGAATCATCATCATCCAGGAAAATGTCTGTAGGTAGGGCTGCCTTCTTGGATTTTAAGTTCCTTTGGCTGAACAAACTCTTCTCGCAGCTTTTTTTTAATTTGTGGATTTAGAGCAAGTTTTTTCTTTTCTTTCTGTGGTATCAGTTGGAGTGAAAGATGCCCCCTTTTCTCTCCTAGAATTTGACTCTGTCCTCTCCTCAGCTTTGGGGTAGATCCCTATATCTTTCTCACTAGCCCACCCTACTGTGTCTCACTGTGGCCCACTTGCGACATGTAAAAACAACTGTGTTTACTATCTCCTACAATACTGACCAAGCTGACAATTCCAATAATTATTTAGTACTGTTATATGTATGTATTTCGACCATATCATATTCATTAATGTATAATGATACACATAACTATAAAAAAAACAACGGAAGAAAATTTTACTTTTCTTACCTCAAAAAACGATGATGTTGTTTATCAAAGAGTTAACAGGATCAAAATGTCCGCTACCAGGAGAGCCAAGCTCTAAGACATATTAAAAGATTTCCCTCTTAAAAAAAAAGGATTTAATGAGTCTGTCTCACTGTGGCCCACCTTCCCCTAAATTTATTTATTCATCTAAAAGTATCGCATTTCTCTGAATGTTTTCGGCGTTGACTCACGATCGTCTTTTACAGAAATAATGTCTGAAGTGTAGCGCTGTGTACTTAAAACTTAGCAACACAGCTCAGCTGTTCCAAGCTCCCGACATATCCTTCGCGTTGTTTCCTTCGGAACACAGGGTATAGGTGAGAAGCATGTTGAGAATTCTATCCGTGCGACGGTTAGACGTAGGGTCTTATGTTGCGGAGAGGAAAAGCGGGGCAAAGTGACAGGAACGCTCTCAGTACCGAATGCGCTAGGTTAGCATTACTGTATTTGTTCCATAATATACGCGTGTAATAGGGGACACACATCCAATTTTACTATAAAAGGCATGATCAAAAAGCGATAGTGGGTGGGTAACATCTATTACTACATGACCCCCAAAATGATTATTCATTATGTAACGTTTTTAAATAAGCCTTTCGTTGATGGTGACAACTGTAATGGTTCAATTAAACAAACATGATAAGAATAAATAATATACACTGTGGTGTGACCTTACCTGTGATAGTGTAATAGGATATAATAAGTTGTTGAGCGCCAGATTCCTATTTAAGACAGTGAATCGAAATTTATAAATATATCCTCGGCAGTCAGCAGTAGAGTTCGAGACCACTTACCCCTGGTCGTAGTGTAACTGAGTTGACTAACCATTCAGTATTTATTTATAAGGAGTAGTTGAATTTGCCTATAGTATTTACTAACCACTATGAAAGAAATAGGCATTACGTTAAAGAAAATGAATTTATTAAATGCAAAAACAAAATATTAATAGTTACAAAAAAGAATTTAATTTACCAACTGCGGTTTAATTATTTAAAAGAAAATGAATTGAAAATTAATTGAAGTTAAATTATAATAGAGACGATAGTTTTATTTAATTGTTTGCTCACCCAGTCGAAGATTCGTCATATTTGAGTAATGACCGATGATCTCGAAGTTACGTCGCATATGTTTAAAAAATTATGTGATATCTCAATTACTATGAAATATCCTCATTAAGTACGTTGCCATCTGTAGAAAGACTCTTGATCAGGGATATAACCCATTATGTACTAATATAGATATCGGCAGGACATCGTTCAGTGTCACTCTGTATGCTCAGTCCATTAGGACCCAGAAAGCAAGGTTACCACTTCCTTCTTTCATTGAGAGCTGTTGATCAATGAGTGTCTTGTCGAGGGTGCTGATACTAATAACTTCCTTGTCACGTGAGTCGTAAACTTCCCTCTCCACTGGTAAGCTTCCCTTTCTTCAGTGTTCATTCTCTCACGAGGGCTAATTGCATCACAACTTGTAATATTTAGCAGCGTACTTACAGTAGAAATGGCGTGTTAGTTGCACCATGCGTGAAATATAATGTTCCATTCCTTCCAGAAGGAACTCGATGGTGCGCACGTGATTCTTAGCATCCCATGACAGTGACTCAGTTTGAGGTGGTGAAATAACTACTGCGTCATTCTGGGGTTTTTAAGATCCCGGGACAATGGCTACCTGCCGTTGTGAAACGATACTGCGTCATTGTATGTGACGAATAGGGTTGGTCCTTACTGGCAATCTTGTTGCAATATACAATACTTCGTCTCTTTACAAATAAATGGATATTAATAAAAATCTTTCTGACTATGATAATAAAAACCGCTTACAAGTATCTGATATAAAAATGATCTCATGGATGTACTAATTAATAAGAATAATAAATATGATAATAAATGAATAACCCTCTAAATATAACAGCTATGGGATCGAGTCGTTACAATTATTACAAAGGGTAGTTTGACTGTTTTCAGTAGTGTAGAAAATTGTATCGCCTTGGTGAAATAACTACTGCGTCATTCTGGGGTTTTTAAGATCCCGGGACAATGGCTACCTGCCGTTGTGAAACGATACTGCGTCATTGTATGTAACGAATAGGGTTGGTCCTTATTGGCAATCTTGTTGCAATATACAATACTTCGTCTCTTGACAAATAAATGGATATTAATAAAAATATTTCTGACTATGATAATAAAAACCGCTTACAAGTATCTGATATAAAAATCATCTCATGGATGTACTAATTAATAAGAATAATAAATATGATAATAAACGAATAACCCTCTAAATATAACAGCTATGGGATCGAGTCGTTACAATTATTACAAAGGGTAGTTTGACTGTTTTCAGTAGTGAAGAAAATTGTATCGCCTTGTTCCGGGCTCCTATAGAGCTTACATTTTCTTTCGATCTTTCATTTACCATAGGACGCGCCACCGGCGTATGGTTATACATTACCAACTTCCGGTTTAGTAGTCAGTTAATGGAAGCAATGGGAACTGTATACTACAATTTTCCTTGCATGTAACGAAGCAAATTATTGTTGTAGGAGAACGTAAAATGTGCCAAGAATAATATGATCTTCAGCGGTGTGCAGTGAGAAAGCTCTACGTGTGTTCCAAGGAGCATATAATGAGAGAAACGACACTCAATGCTAATTGTCAAGACCCTTGTATTGGCTAACATTTCAGGTCCACGTGACACTGTTTGGGCTACAATGGCTACCAATCTCGCATATACAGTAACTACGATTGATCCCCAGACCTTAATGTAGAAAAAACATGGCGGCGATGGTTGCCCTACCATTAGCTAAGATCATGTCATCGGGCTTGTCACAGTTCCAGTAAATTATTATTTTAACTCACCTGAGAGCATACAAGATATCACAAGACGAGACTAGGTTCCGAAGAAATATGCATAAATAATTTAGACTTGCCTGAATTAATTTATCTATATAGTGATGACCTTGAATTATAGATATCTTCGTCTTTGCCCAAGAGGCAGCTACAATAGCCTAGCACTTTTCGTGGTTGAATAAGGAGCTTTTTGGTGAGTTATCACGATTTGTATTTAAGTTCAATAATTATAGATAAATATTATTAGCAAGAAATCTAACAGATTCCGAAGTAGGAGAGAAGAAAGTGCCCCAGTTGTAAGTGCTGTCCCAAAACATGCAGAGTATTTGCGTACACAATCGGAATGAGAATAGTTGCCTGAAAAAATCGAACCAACACTATAGAGATACAACTCAATTAAGGCCTCTCAAAGAATTGTCTAAAATCTAGAGTAAAACATCACACCGAATTAGTTGATAGAAACATGCAAAGACGTCGTCGTGTGGATATCAGAACATATGGAGATTACTACACATAATAATATGTTACCATTTAACCTATTAAACATTCGCTTTTACCGTTTGGAATAGTTGTACGTTGAAAATAGTTGATTTAGCAAAGTAGATAGGCAAGCACCATTTCCCTCCTACGGAATTATCGTGGCACACCATCTCGCAATATAGGCTAAGTACATAATTGGCAAGGTACTCATAACCCTTTATTACACGCATCATAATTAAAAATAACTTGTAAGCTGTAAAAATCACAAAAGTATGAATAATGACGCAACACAATGAGTTCACTGTTTGACACAGGGGAAACATCTTCCTTAACGAATAAAAAAGTTCACTTTATTATTTGGCTTGTATACAAGGCAGTGTAGAACATCTGCCAGACTTGCAAGGATTTACGGAGACACATGTTGCTAAACGTTCAACGTCAACGGTTTGGTCTAGCCGTAGATGCTCATTGCGTTTTCCCTTTACGTACTTAAGTTCAACACTACTGAACTGTACTAAGCTATTATTATATTGTCACTAACTAGCCAATCACTGTGCTGTATATTCTTGAGACACTTATATTAATGCTTAATTTTTAGGTACTTCAACATCTGCAGTAATTGACACAATGCCATCGGTCGACTGAGCAATTATCACACAAACGAACTTCTGTAATAAGCGTATTATCACATATTTACGCCCGATTGCAGTACATTAACGCGAACTGGACTTTACAGACATACTGAAGATACAAAAAATTACAGATGAGCGATAGTTTATCCCAACCTTCATCAAACGAAGCTAATCAAAGCTAATATTGTATCCCAGCAATTAATGTAAACAAACAATATGTAGGGCTTCTGCAATCGCCATTTTCAAACTTTCGATACCTGCATTAAGGTCTGAGAATTGTAGTTGGTCTTGGATTGACTGATCATTACGACCGCACATTACTACGGTCGAAACTGATTGTGCACCAAAAGCATGCATTATTGCACCTCAGGAGGCGATATCGTTCCAAAAATGAAATACTAATGATGAGTTGTGGCGTGACATGTTGGTATGATTTCGAAATCTACGAAAACTTTTTTTTTTTCATTTATTTGTCTATTTGAAAGCCTACCGGCGCATTTATTACAATATAAATGTTCTTAATAATGACGAAAAGCTGTTAAAAATGGTATAATCAAGAGTAATTAGAGTTTGCTTCATTGTGCCATTATAACCTCGAAACATTCGTAACACCTCCCCCCCCCCCCCCCCCCCCCATCATGCTGCACAAGGGCGTTTTCGACCGGTTACTTTATTCACCAGTACTGTAGCTACAATGAAATGCTATGTTCATATATTTCATTCTCCCATAAATTCTACCCCCACCCTCCTCTACCGCATGAGGTCAATATAACCTCAATATTCTATACAGTAATGTAGATTCAGGATGAGGAGTAGGTTTTGAGGAATGATAAAAACTTTGTGAAGGAAATATTTCATTTATTTGAAAATCGCTTTCTGCATGTTTGCATGTTGTCTTTTACATCTGATTGTGCAGCTGAAAATAACCTTCAGAGATGTGAATACCAAGGGTTACGCTCGTTGAGAACACAGAAACACAGGAGACCTTGAACGTGGTCTGTTGGCTAATTGGATGGTTGATGGCACACTGTTTTAAGCCACCCGACCGCAAAGTCCAGCCTCGGAAACCCTCGTTGGAAAACTGGACCAGCCCCGGGTGGAAGATTAACTGCAAATGTCCAAAGCACAAGTCGAAGCAAAAATTAAATTTCAATGTAGGCCAACAGATAAATGCAATGCTTGTAGTAGTATTATTGCAGATCAACACCACATATATGCAAATGGTCGGTAATCCTCCTTTCAATATAGCAGAGGCAGAGTGGGGGAATGTTTGTTTGCAGTAGGACTGTGAACAGGAGCAGCACACGTCCAGTCCTAGTGTAGGCTGGGCGCCTGATTGTTGTTTCATTTATTACCCCTTATCTGCATGAAGCCAGAGAAGATCTCAAATGATGAATGTGATAATGCTGAAACAGCTTTGTGAACAGAAAAGATTGTCCAGGGTTCTCTTATAGTTCAGAAGTTTGCAACACTGTAGCACGACCATTTATAACACAAGTTGTTGTGTTGTTGCTTTTATCATTTTAGGGGCTTGGACATGGTGGTCATTGAGACCCATGTACTTGGGTATGTGTATTTTTTATGATAACCTGTTGTAATATGGTGACTTAATTAGAGTCTTTGTATTTTTGGTGAGGATTGGGAGGCAGGCAGCCGTGGCCTTAAATAAGGAACTATCTCAGCATTTGCCTGCAGTAGACGTAGTAAACCACTTCCAAGATGGCCTAGATGGGAATCGATTCCACCTCGCCTCAAGATTGCCACAAGAGGCTTAGCACACCCCGTTTCAGCCCTCAGACCAGAATTACTTTAATGGGCAGGGCCAGGAAATGAACCCTGACCTCTGGGACAAGAACCGAGAATGCTAGCCACTGCACAACGAGGTGGTCAAACAAGAATTGTGTCCAGGCATGTATCTAGGCCTAATTGGTAAGACTAGGGATTTGTGTGTCTACGAGGTATAGGGGAGCTCAGAACATGGTAGCCTTTCTTCCTGGAACTAGAAACTGTCATTCACTCACTGAGAACAGTTTCCAGTTAGACTGTACAGAACCCATTACAGATTTGAGTGATATTCAGCACCTAGAACAAGTACTAGGTACTGAACTCCATTGTCATGCACAGGAATACAATGTTAACTTTCTTATATATTTTGGGTGGTCAAACTAAAAGAACATTAACCCTCGGTGTAAGAAAAATGTCCCTACGATGCCAGAACAACCCTTGTTCTCTCAGCTATAAAATGCATGCTTGCAGGCTCCACCATCAAATAGGGAGGTACAATTTGACATACTGCATGAATAAAATAATGATTACCAACACAGTAAGACTGAAACCTACAATGAAGCAGCACTCAAAAGGAGCTACGGGTTAACGTACACTACTGAATGAAGTCCTACTGTACTCCTAGGCTTTTATATGCAACAATGTACAGTAGGCCTACACCTTGCAGGCTTTAGGCTAATCATAAGAGAGGACCAGAGGGAAGATACCAAAGTAGTCAATAAAGCCTACTATTCTTTTGCTGGAGGGTATCTGTATTAATATCTTCTAGCAAGTACAAAAAGCAATATTAACATATATTTCTAGAGCCAACAAACCTTCATTGCGACTTTTTCGCCCATGCCTATGATTGTACCAATCCTTGCCTTATTCCCTGGCGCATAGGACACTAGAAGTCACAGCCATGCAGAGTGGATATCAAAATAGGACCAGAGTCCAAACCTGGGTGCTTCGATTACAAGTCACTTTGTCTCTTTAATACTGTACTTGAAATATTTGATTGAGACAGCTGCATGTATCCTCTCTAAATATTAGCATAGATAGGAAAATTATGGACATGGGTAGGCCCTACTGCATTTCAAACTACTTCAGTACCGTTGACTACACTAAAGCTGATCCTGAACATTTTCAAAGACTTGACAGAAGCCTTCAGCAAGATTAAAACGATTGTTTGGTACTGTACCCGTAAAAATGAAGGAGGTACTCGCTGGACATCCGAAGCACAGCTGGATTATAAAATAGTGAAAGTCCCGGCTGAATGATCTATCACAATCTCGCCAACTAGCTCTCCAAGATTATACACAGTAGGCTTGAAACATATTATGGATAAAACAAACTAGCTTTTATACGGAAAGAGTACAAACTTACCTTCTTTTCTCGGGGCTTTGCTGGATAAATAGACATCCTATCTAAATTAGGCTGTTCCAAAACACGTCTCCATTTATAGAATAATTAAGGTACACCGAACAAGACGTATAAAATATAAATGTATTAATACAACTAGATAACAATCGCAAACAAAATAACACCCGATAATAAATATCCATTTACGCCACTGAAGCTGTTAAAACTTCTCACATTCATACCAACATAATCTATTAAAAATAAAAATATTCTGCCGACTACAATTTTTTTAAACATCTAAACATTCTACTGGTGTTCTATTGAGACGGTCATTCCATTTAAAATTATCGACATTCTTTGTCGCTGACTGTCTGCATAGTTGAACTGGTTATTATATAATGGCAACGGCTTGATCGTCAGCTCCTCACACACAGCTGTGAGAACTGAGCTCATTTGTTTCCCCGACCATGCTATGAACGGGACTTGCTTTTAGCCACCTGCTGTGTTCTCTGTTCTTAGCATACAAAATGCGAGAAATGAAACGCGATGAAGCATCTCGTGTTTCAAACAATATCCTTTACAAACTTGGTTCTATTTAAGCTAATTCTCTTTTAAACACATCCATGCTTACAAAGAATCTTACTAACATTCGCTACCGTCGTTCATGACCGACAAAGCCTTCATACACACAGTAATCATAATTAAAATCAAACACTCATATCAAAAACATTCGCTCTTTCTAACTATTATCGATATCAAAAAAAATATTAAAAATATTAATTATTACAAATAATTCAAAACCCCTAATATAAACAAATGGAAATATTTATACACTATTTACATGTGTCTCTTGAGCTATATGACCTTGTTAATATAATTATTAACGTTCCTCCTTCCATATAGTATTATTCTACTATAACTTTCTATTTATAAATACTAAACCACTCTCATGTCTTATTATGTTAATAGTCATTATCGGTATACAAATGACCCATCATTTAAGATTAGTTCATTGTTGTTACAATTCCAGTTTAATATAATTTGAATAATAGTATAGAGAAGAAGGATAATATATCTTTTCACCACGAAGTTCCGCCTACAAACGACTTGCGTGTCGCAGATCTGATCACATTAGGAGCCTACCCTGACTCTTCTATACTACAGTGCTTCTATTATTCAAACCACAGTACTTCATCACCCTCGTATTCCAAACAACTATATACGGCAAAAAACCGTATATCTCTACTACAAATCTTACATGACATCAACTCAATTGTTCCACAGTACTGACACAACTTCCTTCTAGCATTGACCTTATTGTTGTTACAACCCATAGCTTATAAATGAACAGCCAAATCTGTTCTACAATTACACAGTTCGTTCTCAAACGATTATATTGATAGGTCTACTAACCGAGGTTACTAAGGTCTAAAATACAATGTCGCTATACATTTTAATAACAATAAAACACATGTTCCTTCATACTGGTCATTCCTACAAATACGCACGGCTGGAATACTACATTGACAAATAACGTAGTGTTACGTTCGTGTATCAATAACACCTCGTGTTATTTTATCGCTCAATAAAGATCAATCAGGACCGGATTAGATTTTTAATCTAACTTTCCTATGGTCGGGTGAATTATCTTTCAAAAGATATGTCTCACATAATTTACATTTAATGAAAACCAAAGCCTTCCTTCAATTCAATATTGGTTTGTCATCGACTGAATGTAACTTCATTCTACACAAATATTGTTCATAAATGTTTAACTTCACGTCGTATCATAACGAATGTAACTTGCTAGATCGACGAATTGTTTATAGTATTAGGTGATATTTCACATATCACACGTAGATTTCTTCTTCTAACTATGAATTCTTCTTACAAAAACAGTGCCCAATTCATTTTAAACAAAATGAATTTACTGAAAATATCAAAGACAAAATCTTGAATAAAAATCGAAAATCGTCGAATAATAACTTCTTTAAAAAATTCCCAATGGAAAATAAATTTCTCAAACAGCTGACTTCAGTTCAGAAACTGAATCATCAAAAATATTTCCAAGTATAGATGACCAATGACTATCATCATATACAATCTTGTAGAATAAGACTCACTAAACATTGAAGTGAAAATACAGTACATGAATTAAATATGGAGAATTGTTGTTCACAAATGCCGTCATAAATACTCAAACTATAAAATAATGCAAAACATTTCTACCTTAGTATTGTAGACAACTGGAGTTCATCTTCAGGTATTCGAGAATACCTGGCTCGGTCGTCTCCCAGGTATGATTTGCTGAAATCGAACCCGTTCCACACCATCGAATAAGAACTGCGACCTCGAGAATGGAAATATTTCCTTCTCGGCATACTCGTCTCCTCCGGACGTCGTTCTCGTTCCTCGAACCTGGATTCCTTCTCGAACAATCATCAGGCCTCCTAGTATCTTCTGTTTCCCCGTTGATGATTCTTCAATAGCTGACATCACTCGAAAGTCCTCCATCATTATCGAGCAATATTTTCTTAATAGCATCATCGTTACAAATAAATTTGTAAGTTTTACGTCGAATCACTATCGTGGATGTTAATGTTCATTTGGTTGGTCAATGAAAGATTATATCTGCTCTTAGTCGAGAATTAATGTACATGAATGTACATTAAATGAACTGGATGGAAGTGTACATAATGTCATATGTTGTCTCGGCATTCTATCATTCTAGATGTTATTCATATTCTCGTTGTTCCTTAACGTTGTTCCATGTTGCTAATCACAACCTTGTCTCGACATATCCCAATCGCGTAATAGTTTTAATCCATCATCTCACTCATACTTAAAGTGTTATAAACTAATTCCACTTTATAATTGCATGTAGCCATCATAGTGTTCATACACAATAAAGTCACAATGTACATACAATATCACTTTACTTACGTATTGCTGCAACGTGGACTTGACTATGTTGATGTCTCACGGCACTAAAATGATTCTCTCTGCGCTGAGATAAGTAACTTTCTTTGACAACACAAAGTGTCCTATAACTTTAGAATTTCTCGATGAATTTCCTTAAATCTTCTTATGATGGAGCCTTATAACTGGATAAATGTAATGTATACTGTTTGGTTTCCACAAAGTCGAACACTTGTTCGATATTTAACTTATTATCCGCTCAACTTCACTTAGTTTCAGCGGGGCTCTCAATAACTATTGACCGTGCTCGTCGCTGTCTCTCGGGTCGCGTAGGGACGCACTCAGTATCGTGTCTACGGGAATGAACTACCCCGGGTAACACATCTTGTACCTTCGAAGTCAGTCGACAGAAGAACGCTTCTACAAGCCGCCCCCCCCCCCTTCAACTCGTCTGGAATTCGGCGCCATTGTTGGTCGAGGGTAATTATGGGCGCGCACTTGTAATAAAGCTTATTACAGTGAAATTCTTCCCTTTTGCGTCATTTAAAGTAGTAGTAATATCTTCTTTTAATTTTCTTGGTGATTTCAATGGCGTAAAATTGTTACATAGGGCTTAAATGGAATAGTTAATCACATTAACTAGGTACAAGTCCATATCTGCTTCCATAAATCCTTCTCTCATTGGCTGTATTCAAATATCCAATGATATATTTTATAACAATTAACTGGTAATATTTCGCGGTATTTCCTTGTTGCTAGGCACTTTTCAATGATCGAGAATATTCTGGGGCGTCTCTGATCACGTGACTGGTTTCTCCCACTGTCTGCGTTCGCTAACAAAGCTCTCTTGAGCTTACAGGAAAATTGGAAATAGGACAATAGGACACATGTAATTACTGACTTACACAGAGTACGCCCCGCATCAGGAGATCATACACATTTACACGTTTCCACTTCCCTGGAATATCTCCTTACTCAACATGGCACCTCATGCCGAAATACCGGATGTACCACGCACAAAAGGGAGGAGGCACTTTCTGCACACTGATAGGGAATCCGAATTATTCTTTTCCCTCCTCTGGAGCCACCAGCTCCGAATGTACAAAGTGCAATTACATATACAGGCATTACAGGCGAGGGTAAGCGCGGCACAAGAGAAATACATCCGTACCCCCACTGTTACGCGCAAAGCCCTCCTCACCCGGTCACATCGAAATTTAAACGACATACCAAACATATCAGAACCCAGAGGATCCATAACCGGATTGACATGGTTTATGGTCACCTCCCTTCTAACGCGACCCTCCAACGTATAAGGGCGCAATATGCGATATTGCTTTGCCATTTCGAACAGCTCGTTGCCGAACATCGGCGGCTGAGCGCCCAGTTAATCGAATTATACACAGCCCATTCCAATTAGGAAGGAGATCACCGTGGCCACGCCACATACTAGACCCACCCTTGGGAGCAAGGCACACTTGCAAACACTTCTCCCGCCACGTGCACGCATCTCCATCCCCACACTTACACAGCACCCTAGGACTTAATCGCCTACACCGGCGAACAACGGTCCTACATCCCACCGAACACGCGTACCCATACACCGGTCAATCCCAGTTACGCCCACAGAGACGCGAAGAAGCAGTAAACCGAAAATCACCATTCTCCAGACGCCCCGCATACAGAATGCGCCCCCCTGAAAGGATTCCGGGTGCTAAGACTGCATTAGTCCTCCTAGGGCAAAAGAGATACTCCTTGCGTTAGAAACCCAATCAAGGAATAGTATTGTACCTCACATACCTAGAACCCAGGACCATTTTCCTTTTAGACACCTAATATAGGATTAGAGAAAGGGAATATCAAACCCAGAAATATAAGTAGAACAAGAGCGCCAAACGCGCTATGGCTTCTAGTAGCACATATTCACAAACAGGTGTCGGGGCCAGTCCCACACATTGCCTATATACGGCCTAATTATAAGTTGCATGATAAGATATTAATGTTTCCAGCACAAGGTATTATTTTGGTCCATAGTTTTAAGGTACCATCTATATGTACAAGTTTTCAGGAAATGAGTTGTATACACAACTTATCATATGTTAACACGCGCCAGGCGCAGGTCATTACACTGCAAGGCCAGGATATGGTAAGTCGAGCCAGTTAGTCAACTCAGCGTTCAGCACTTGCTTCCATAGCAACAGCTGTGCACTGCATGTCAGGCACACGCATACACAGCCGTGCGTACTCCAGAACATTTACCCGGAGTACACGCGTAAGATCGCGGAATAGTTCACTTATAGTAGACGACCACACATACATTATAGGTCACACATTAGTATGAAGGAAAACATATCCACCTCACATCTTCACACTAACAAGTACACCCAGGCACAGGTCCATTAGTTGACCGACGGAAGATTCACTTATCTTCAAACGGGGTCCACAGGACATACATGCCTTCACAGGATAACTGTATACACATTCTACACTAATAACGATCTACATACGGCATAATCTTATATACATTCGGTAGCGACCGACAGAAGATGAAAATACAACAATACAACAATTAGTTGCCCCACAAAACATAGCAAGAGCCATTTTATGCAGATACACTCATACTAGAATCACCGCGAAAGATACTGATACACGTAGCCATACTTCCCACACAAGCACGAGGTGCACGGAGAGGAAAAGCGGGGCAAGGTGACAGGAACGCTGTCAGTACCGAATGCGCTAGGTTAGCATTACTGTGTTTCAGCGGCGGCTGGTCGTCTTAGAGCTTGGGAGGGCACTCACAATAAATTATCATGCACAGTAAAAATTACTCGCTAGCACGCTATGTGTTTGCCAATATCCATTAAATTTTGTCTCATTAAGGAAAATGTTATGCTCTACATTTAATATAATTTAAATGACCCTCTAAATCGCTATTTAATTCCAAATTTATAATAGCCTATCACTAAGAGAACTGAAGACAAGGAACTTGAACTGGAAAATGCTCTCTTAAACATAAAGTACGACATACTAGGACTTAGTGAAGTAAGACAACTCGGCGAAGGAATCCGAGAAAAACCGAATGGAGACATCTTCAGCTACATCGGTGAAACCAAAGGGCAAAAAGGAGTGGGCTTCATGATCAAGAAGCACCTAAAAAGCAACATTCGGGAAATTCGAGGAATCTCAGAGAGAATTGCGCTACTGTCCTTAGATCTAGAAGGGAATACCATCGTAATTATACAAATCTATGCCCCCACAGAGAACAGCACAGAGGAGGAAATTGAAAAGTTTTACGAGCAACTAGAAGACACACTGGACAACTTCAAAACACAAAGAACGTTTGTAATGGGGGACTTTAACAGTAAAGTGGGAATCAAGGAACATACAGACGAAGCACCTATGGGACCATTCGGATACGGAATTAGAAATGGGAGAGGAGACAGATTGATCCAGTTTGCTCAAGGACACAACATGAAAATTGTGAACACCTTCTTCAAGAAAATGCCAGAGAGTAGATGGACATGGAGAGGCCCGAACGGCAGGACAAAAAACGAAATTGACTTTATACTTACCGACAACTTAAAGGAAGTAAAGGATATTCAAGTGATCAACGGGCTAAAATTCGACACCGACCATAGAATGGTGCGCTTAAAGCTAACAATAAAGAAGAATAGACGGCCATACTTCAAGACCAGGATAACTAGCCCTGGACAGATCAACCAGACCGAATACGCCCAAGAAATCCAGCAAAATCTAAATCACCTGAAGCAACAAAACCACCTAAGCACACAGCACCTCTACACAGAACTCATAAAATGTATAACATCTGCATCTAACAACTCAGCAATACCAAGAAGTAAGAAGGGACGGCGCGATAAGCTAAAAGACAGTACCAAACGCCTAATCGAGGAAAGGGAAATATTGAAAGCACAAGCTGTAGATAACAACCAGAAAAAGTTAGAGTACGGGCAGCTTAATAAGCGCACAAAAAGGGAAATTAGAAAGGACATTAGAGACCACAACACAGAAATCATCAGAAAGTACGCAGAAGAATCAAAATCAATACGAAAGATGAGAAAAGAACTAGCACCAGACAAACAATGGATGCTTGGAGTGAAAGACAAAAGAGGTAAAAGACAAGCAACAAGGGAGGAAATAACGAAACAGGCCACAGACTTCTACAGAGAGCTGTACTCCAGTACACACCAGAGAAGAGACTCAGACCAAAGTGATAAGGGGCTGGAGGCACTACACGACGAAGAAATTCCTCCCATCATGACCAGTGAAGTCAGAGCAGCAATAAAGGAGGCGAAAAACGAGAAATGCCCCGGAGAGGATGCCATCTACAACGAATATCTGAAAATGGGTGGTGAGGATCTCATAGAAGTGATAACAAGGCTATTCAACATGATACTTGAAACAGAAGAAATTCCAACAGAATGGAAACAGAGTGTTATTGTTCTGCTTCACAAGAAAGGCGCTAAAGATGACATTAATAACTACAGACCAATCAGTTTAATGGCCAGTCTCTACAAACTTTTCACGAAAATCATGACTAGAAGGATGTCTAAACTACTAGATGAAAACCAAGCAGTGGAACAAGCCGGTTTCAGGACAGGCTTTAGCACAATTGACCACCTGCAAGCAATGAACCAGCTCTTGGAAAAAACGCAGGAATTTAAACTCGAACTATACATTGCATTCGTAGACTATAACAAAGCCTTCGATTCTGTGGAACATAGTTGTGTGCTAGAGGCATTGAGAAGCCAAGGCATACAAAAGAGATATGTCAGACTACTGGAAAAGCTCTACGAAGGCTGCCAAGCGAGGGTAAGAACGGAGAGGGAGGGTGCAAACATCAACTTAGAGAGAGGCGTGAAACAAGGCGACCCCCTCTCACCAAAGTTGTTCACATGCATACTGGAGAACCAATTTAGGAAGTTGGAATGGGACAACAAATACGGCATCGAAATAAACGGGGAAAGGCTGACACACTTACGGTTCGCAGACGATATTGCACTGCTAGCAAAATCGGCAACAGACTTGGAACAAATGCTAGCGGACCTGGACACTGTCAGTAAAGAAGTAGGTTTATCTATGAACCCCCTAAAAACAAAACTGATGACCAACTCACTGGAAGTACAAATCCTCATCAATGGCAAACCACTAGCGTACACACAGGAATACGTCTACCTTGGACAAAACCTGTCATTTGACTGCTCCCAGGAGAAGGAAATCAAGAGACGAGTTGGACAAGCATGGAAGAAGTTCTGGTCCTTAAAATTTATATTGATGGACAAATCCCAGAAAATAAGTCTAAAGTCAGAAGTGCTAGAAAAGTGTGTAATGCCGGTACTGCTATACGGCTGTCAAACCTGGGCGTTAACAGAGAAGCAAAGGCAAACAATCCGGGTATGTCAACGCAAAATGGAACGGAAGATCCTTCAAGTTTCCTTGAGGGCCAGATTACGAAACGAGGAGATAAGAAGAAGAACTGCCATGAAAGATGCCGTGACAACAGCTGACAGGCTAACATGGAAGTGGGGAGGCCACGTGGCCAGAATGAAAGACGATCGATGGACGCACAAACTAACGATATGGGACCCCAGGACAGGAAGAAGGAACGTGGGTAGACAGAGGACCCGCTGGGATGACTCAATCGTAAGGAAGACAGGCAAACACGGGACGAGGATAGCAAGGGAGAGACAAGAATGGAGACGTATGGAACTATAAGAAGGGAAGAGAAGGAGAGCTTCAACAATGAAAGATCCTGGTAGACAGCACACCTATGACATGAAAGATACACTTCTGCAACCTGTAACAAGCCAAACAACGCACGTAAAGCGAAGTGAAATGTAGTGTTAGTGAAGTTAACTATAGTGAAGTGTAGCAAATGGAGTAAAAACTTGTACACAACTCCTTAGGACTTGCTCGCCTAACGAGTTTAAACCAGAGCACGTCCCTGTTCGCAGGAGGCCTTTGCCCTTATGGGATTATCTAGGCTATATTTATTATCACTAAGACATTTGTCAAAAACTCTAGGTCTAGGTGAAAAACAAAATTATTTAATTGGTAACACTTGTCACAGAATTCCAGAAGAGACCTCTTTACGTAACCTTTTTTATTTATTTATTTATTTATTTATTTATTTATTTATTTTTAACAGCATGTTCCATTACAATGAAAGTAATACTACATGCTATGTTTACAAAATGTTTACAATTTTAATAACATACATTTACCTATGTATTATTCATTGTTGTTCTATGGCTATTTGTTTGGTGATATATTGTTCTAGGAACTGTCTATATCTATTAACTTATTGTTTTTATGAGCTACACCAATATTAAGAATCTGTTCAACTGCTTGACATTTTTTCTAAATCTATTAAATTAAAATATGAAATTAATTATATAATGCTTCATTAGCTTAATTTTTTCGAACGTCCATTTTCAATGTTGATTTTCCATATTGTCATTAAACAACTGTCTTTCTTTTTCCAGTTTCACGCATGTAAATAAATGATAAACTGTTCGTTCTTCATTGCCACACGCCCACAATGGACTGTCTTTTATTTTGAAACGAAAGAAATACGAATTTATCTTAACATGTCCTGTTAAGAAAGTAGGCTATTTACATTGTTAGTTAATGGGAAGTTTCTTTTTAACCTATCCTTGACACTAGGTATGAATGATTTTGTCACTGCACCATTTGAAGTATTCTTACAATTCGTTTTCATTTTACGTAACCTTGGAACTAATGTCACCAGGGTGGTGCCCAGTTTGCCATCTAGTGGCTGTCTTGCGAATTATTTCAAACCGCATCGGAAGAAGGGGAGGTAAGGGGCAGGGTATGGCCATAGACGTTGTAAGTCTGAGTTGAACGTAGCAGTTCAGCATTTAAACGTTCTCTCCAGAGCCCATACAACTGCTCCTATTGTTATTCGTCCTTGTAACCGTGGGTTCGCAAACTCTGGGCCCATAGACGACGTTTGAACAGCGTCTGCGCGCACGCGCAATAGACCTGTCCTTGTTTGTAGTTGAATGGAGTTTTGGGCCCAGTAAGGCCTGGGCCCCGAGTAGCCCGCAGCAAGGCGAATTACGTGACAAGATATGTGGCGCGTTATTCAAACATGTTGGTGCATTTTCATAGTGAGGAGCGCACAACTCGGCCAGTATTTCGAGCGTTAAGGATTAAAAAATAAATTACTAATGTAGGTTAATGGTAAGGAGGGCCCTGGCCCACTGGCCCGTTAGAGCCAGCCGCCCCTGCTATATTTGTTCCATAATATACCCGTGTAATAGGGGACACACCTCCAATTTTACTATAAAAGGCATGATCAAAAAGGGATAGTGGGTGGGTAACATCTATTACTACATGACCCCCAAAATGATTATTCATTACAAAGGCTATTTTGACTGTTTTCAGTAGTGTAGAAAATTGTATCGCCTTGTTCCGGGCTCCTATAGAGCTTACATTTTCTTTCGATCTTTCATTTGCCATAGGACGCGTCACCGGCGTATGGTTATGCATTACCAGCTTCCGGTTTAGTAGTCAGTTAATGGAAGCAATGGGAACTGTGTACTACAATTTTCCTTGCATGTAACGAAGCAAATTATTGTTGTAGGAGAACGTAAAATGTGCCAAGAATAATATGATCTTCAGCGGTGTGCAGAGAGAAAGCTCTACGTGTGTTCCAAGGAGCATATAATGAGAGAAACGACACTCAATGCTAATTGTCAAGACCCTTGTATTGGCTAACATTTCAGGTCCACGTGACACTGTTTGGGCTACAATGGCTACCAATCTCGCATATCAAGTAACTACGATTGATCCCCAGACCTTAATGTAGAAAAAACATGGCGGCGATGGTTGCCCTACCATTAGCTAAGATCATGTCATCGGGCTTGTCACAGTTCCAGTAAATTATTATTTTAACTCACCTGAGAGCATACAAGATATCACAAGACGAGACTAGGTTCCGAAGAAATATGCATAAATAATTTAGACTTGCCTGAATTAATTTATCTATATAGTGATGACCTTGAATTATAGATATCTTCGTCTTTGCCCAAGAGGCAGCTACAATAGCCTAGCACTTTTCGTGGTTGAATAAGGAGCTTTTTGGCGAGTTATCACGATTTGTATTTAAGTTCAATAATTATAGATAAATATTATTAGCAAGAAATCTAACAGATTCCGAAGTAGGAGAGAAGAAAGTGCCCCAGTTGTAAGTGCTGTCCCAGCACATGCAGAGTATTTGTGTATACAATCGGAATGAGAATAGTTGCCTGAAAAATCGAACCAACGCCATAGAGATACAACTCAATTAAGGCCTCTCAAAGAATTGTCTAAAATCTAGAGTAAAACATCACACCGAATTAGTTGATAGAAACTTGCAAAGAAGTCGTCGTGTGGATATCAGAACATATGGAGATTACTACACACAAGGGACACAATAATACGTTACCATTTATCCTATTAAACATTCGCTTTTACCGTTTGGAATAGTTGTACGTTGAAAATAGTTGATTTAGCAAAGTAGATAGGCAAGCACCATTTCCCTCCTACGGAATTATCGCGGCACACCATCTCGCAATATAGGCTAAGTACATAATTGGCAAGGTACTCATAACCCTTTATTACACGCATCATATTTTAAAATAACTTGCAAGCTGTAAAAATCACAAAAGTATGAATAATGACGGAACACAATGAGTTCACTGTGTGGCACAGGGGAAACATCTTCCTTAACCAATAAAAGTTCACTTTATTATTTGGCTTGTATACAAGGCAGTGTAGAACATCTGCCAGACTGGTAAGGATTTACGGAGACACATGTTGCTAAACGTTCAACGTCAACGGTTTGGTCTAGCCGTAGATGCTCATTGCGTTTTCCCTTTACGTAAGTTCGACACTACTGAACTGTACTAAGCTATTATTATATTGTCACTAACTAGCAAATCATTGTGCTGTATATTCTTGAGACACTTATATTAATGCTTAATTTTTAGGTACTTCAACATCTGCAGTAATTGACACAATGCCATCGGTCGACTGAGCAATCATCACACAAACGAACTTCTGTAATAAGCGTATTATCACATATTTACACCCGATTGCAGTACATTAACGCGAACTGGACTTTACAGACATACTGAAGACACAAAAAATTACAGATGAGCGATAGTTTATCCCAACCTTCATCAAACGAAGCTAATCAAAGCTAATATTGTATCCCAGCAATTAATGTAAACAAACAATATGTCGGGCTTCTGCAATCGCCATTTTCAAACTTTCGATACCTGCATTAAGGTCTGAGAATTGTAGTTGGTCTTGGATTGACCAAGACCAACTACAATCCTCAGACCTTAATGTAGAAAAAACATGGCGGCGACGGTTGCCCTATCAATTGCTAAGATCATGTCATCGGGCTTGTCACAGTTCCAGTAAATTATTATTTTTACTCACCTAATATCATAAAAGATATCACAAGACGAGACTAGGTTCCGAAGAAATATGCATAAATGATTTAGACTTACCTGAATTAATTTATCTATATAGTGCTGGCCTCGAATTATAGGTTTCTTCGTCTTCACCCAAGGGGCAGCTACAATAGTCTCACTGTTTCTGTGGTTGAATAAGACTCTTTTTGGCGAGTTATCACAATTTGTATTTAAGTTCAGTAATTATAGATTAATATTATTAGCAAAAAATCAAACAGATTCTGAAGTAGGAGAGTAGAAAGTACCCGGTTTCTGAAGTGCTGTCCCAGCACATGCAGATTATTTGTGTACACATGGAATGAGAATAGTTGCCTGAATTAATCCAACCAAAGCTACAGAGATACAAGTCAATTAAGACCTCTCGTAGAATTGTCTAAAATCTCGGCTAAAACATCACACCGAATTAGTCGATTGAAATATGCAAAGAAGTCGTCGTGTGGATATCTGAACATAATTATAGAGATTACCACACACAAAGGACACGATAATATGTTACCATCTAACCTATTAAACATTCGCTGTTACCGTTTGGAATAGTTGTACGCTGGAAATATTAGATTTAGTAAAGTAAAGTAATGTAGGTAGGAAAGCACCATCTCCCTCTTACGGAATTATCGCGGCACACCATCTCGTAATATAAGTACATAATTGGCTAGTTATTCACAACACTTTATTACACACATCATAATAAAACATAGCTTGCAAGCTGTAAGAATCACAAAAGTATGAATAATGACGGAAGACAATGAGTTCAATGTTTGGCACAGGGGACACATCTTCCTTAACCAATAAAACAGAAGTTCTCTGTAATATTTGGCGTGTGTACAAGGCAGTGTAGAACATCTGCTAGATGGTAAGACTTTACGGAGGCACATGAAGCTGAGCGTTCAAGATAACGTCAACACTTTGGTCTTGCCATAGATGCTCATTGCGTTTTCCCTTTACATACTTAAGTTCGACACTACCGGTACTGAAAAGCTATTATTATATTGTCACTAACTAGCAAATCATTGCGGTGTATATTCTTGAGACACTTCTATTAATGCTTTAGTCTTAGGTACTTCAACATCTGCAGTAAATGACACAATGCCATCGGTAGACTGAACAATCATCACACAAACGAACCAGTCCATAATAAGCGTATTATCACCTATTTACACACGATTGCAGTACATTAACGCGAACTGGACTTAACAGACATACTGAAGACACTAACAAGTACAGATGAGCAATAGTTTATCCCAACTTTCATCAAACGAAGCTAATCAAAGCTAATATTGTATCCCAGCAACGAATGTAAACAAACAATATCTCGGGCTTCCGCATTCGCCATTTCCACACTTTCGATACCTGCATTAAGGTCTGAGTATTGTAGTTGGTCTTGGATTGACTGATCATTACGACCGCACATTACTACGGTCGAAACTGATTGTGCAACAAAAGCATGCATTATTGCACCTCAGGAGGCGATATCGTTCCAAAAATGAAATACTAATGATGAGTTGTGGCGTGACATGTTGGTATGATTTCGAAATCTACGAAAATGTTTTTTTTTTCATTTATTTGTCTATTTGAAAGCCTATCGGCGCATTTATTACAATATAAATGTTCTTAATAATGACGAAAAGCTGTTAAAAATGGTATAATCAAGAGTAATTAGAGTTTGCTTCATTGTGCCATTATAACCTCGAAACATTCGTAACCCCTCCTCCCCCCCCCCCCCCCCAATCATGCTGCACAAGGGCGTTTTCGACCGGTTACTTTATTCACCAGTACTGTAGCTACAATGAAATGCTATGTTCATATATTTCATTCTCCCATAAATTCTACCCCCACCCTCCTCTACCGCATGAGGTCAATATAACCTCAATATTCTATACAGTAATGTAGATTCAGGATGAGGAGTAGGTTTTGAGGAATGATAAAAACTTTGTGAAGGAAATATTTCATTTATTTGAAAATCGCTTTCTGCATGTTTGCATGTTGTCTTTTACATCTGATTGTGCAGCTGAAAACAACCTTCAGAGATGTGAATACCAAGGGTTACGCTCGTTGAGAACACAGAAACACAGGAGATCTTGAACGTGGTCTGTTGGCTAATTGGATGGTTGATGGCACACTGTTTTAAGCCACCCGACCGCAAAGTCCAGCCTCGGAAACCCTCGTTGGAAAACTGGACCAGCCCCGGGTGGAAGATAAACTGCAAATGTCCAAAGCACAAGTCGAAGCAAAAATTAAATTTCAATGTAGGCCAACAGATAAATGCAATGCTTGTAGTAGTATTATTGCAGATCAACACCACATATATGCAAATGGTCGGTAATCCTCCTTTCAATATAGCAGAGGCAGAGTGGGGGAATGTTTGTTTGCAGTAGGACTGTGAACAGGAGCAGCACACGTCCAGTCCTAGTGTAGGCTGGGCGCCCGATAGTTGTTTCATTTATTACCCCTTATCTGCATGAAGCCAGAGAAGATCTCAAATGATGAATGTGATAATGCTGAAACAGCTTTGTGAACAGAAAAGATTGTCCAGGGTTCTCTTATAGTTCAGAAGTTTGCAACACTGTAGCACGACCATTTATAACACAAGTTGTTGTGTTGTTGCTTTTATCATTTTAGGGGCTTGGACATGGTGGTCATTGAGACCCATGTACTTGGGTATGTGTATTTTTTATGATAACCTGTTGTAATATGGTGACTTAATTAGAGTCTTTGTATTTTTGGTGAGGATTGGGAGGCAGGCAGCCGTGGCCTTAAATAAGGAACTATCTCAGCATTTGCCTGCAGTAGACGTAGTAAACCACTTCCAAGATGGCATAGATGGGAATCGAATCAACCTCGCCTCAGGATTGCCACATGAGGCTTAGCATACCCCGTTTCAGCCTTCAGACCAGAATTACTTTTATGGGCAGGGCCAGGAAATGAACTCTGATCTCTGGAACAAGAACCGAGAATGCTAGCCACTACACAACGAGATGGTCAAACAAGAATTGTGTCCGGCATGTGTCTAGGTCTAATTGGTAAGACTAGGGAGTTGTGTGTCTACGAGGTATAGGGGAGCTGAGAACATGGTAACCTTTCTTCCTGGAACTAGAAACTGTCATTCACTCACTGAGAACAGTTTCCAGTTAGACTGTACAGAACCCATTACAGATTTGAGTGCTATTCAGCACCTAGAACATGTACTAGGTACTGAACTCCATTGTCATCCACAGGAATACAATGCTAACTTTCTTACATATTTTGGGTGGTCAAACTAAGAGAATATTAACCCTCAGTGTAAGAAAAATATCCCTACGATGCCAGAACAACCCTTGTTCTCTCAGCTATAAAATGCATGCTAGCAGGCTCCACCATCAAATAGGGAGGTACAATTTGACACGCTGCATGCATAAAATAATGATTACTAACACAGTAAGACTGAAACCTACAATGAAGCAGCACTCAAAAGGAGCTACGGGTTAACGTACACTACTGAATGAAGTCCTACTGTACTCCTAGGCTTTTATATGCAACAATGTACAGTAGGCCTACACCTTGCAGGCTTTAGGCTAATCATAAGAGAGGACCAGATGGAAGATACCAAAGTAGTCAATAAAGCCTACTATTATTTTGCTGGAGGGTATCTGTATTAATATCTTCTAGCAAGTACAAAAAACAATATTAACATATATTTCTAGAGCCAACAAACCTTCATTTCGACTTTTTCGCCCATGCCTATGATTGTACCAATCCTTGCCTTATTCCCTGGCGCATAGGACACTAGAAGTCACAGCCATGCAGAGTGGATATCAAAATAGGACCAGGGTCCAAACCTGGGTGCTTCGAATACAAGTCACTTCGTCTCTTTAATACTGTACTTGAAATATTTGATTGAGACAGCTGCATGCATCCTCTCTAAATATTAGCATAGATAGGAAAATTATGGACATGGGTAGGCCCTACTGCATTTCAAACTACTTCAGTACCGTTGTCTACACTAAAGCTGATCCTGAACATTTTCAAAGACTTGACAGAAGCAAGATTAAAACGATTGTTTGGTACTGTACCCGTAAAAATGAAGGAGGTACTCGCTGGACATACAAAGCACAGCTGGATTATAAAATAGTGAAAGTCCCGGCTGAATGATCTATCACAATCTCGCCAACTAGCTCTCCATGATTATACACAGTAGGCTTGAAACATGTTATGGATAAAACAAACTATCTTTTATACGGAAAGAGTACAAACTTACCTTCTTTTCTCGGGGCTTTGCTGGATAAATAGACATCCTAAATTAGGCTGTTCCAAAACACGTCTCCATTTATAGAATAATTAAGGTACACCGAACAAGACGTATGAAATATAAATGTATTAATAGAACTAGATAACAATCACAAACAAAATAACACCCGATAATAAATATCCATTTACGCCACTGAAGCTGTTAAAACTTCTCACATTCATACCAACATAATCGGTTAAAAATAAAAATATTCTGCCGTCTACAATTTTTTTAAAACAGATCTAAACATTCTACTGGTGTTCTATTGAGACGGGCATTCCATTTAAAATTATCGACATTCTTTGTCGCCTGACTGTCTGCATAGTTGAACTGGTTATTATATAATGGCAACGGCTTGATCGTCAGCCCCTCACACACAGCTGTGAGAACTGAGCTCATTTTTTTTCCGACCTTGCTATGAACGGGACTTGCTTGTTTGCCACCTGCTGTGTTCTCTGTTCTTAGCATACAAAATGCGAGAAATGAAACGCGATGAAGCATCTCGTGTTTCAAACAATATCCCTTACAAACTTGGTTCTATTTAAGCTAATTCTCTTTTAAACACATCCATGCTTACAAAGAATCTTACTAACATTCGCTACCGTCGTCCATGACCGACAAAGCCTTCATACACACAGTAATCATAATTAAAATCAAACACTCATATCAAAAACATTCTCTCTTTCTAACTATTATCGATATCAAAAAAAAATTAAAAATATTAATTATTACAAATAATTCAAAACCCTTAATATAAACAAATGGAAATATTTATACACTATTTACATGTGTCTCTTGAGCTATATGACCTTGTTAATATAATTATTAACGTTCCTTCTTCCATATAGTATTCTTCTACTATAACTTTCTATTTATAAATGCTAAACCACTCTCATGTCTTATTAGGTTAATAGTCATTATCGGTATACAAATGACCCATCATTTAAGATTAGTTCATTGTTGTTACAATTCCAGTTTAATATAATTTGAATAATAGTATAGAGAAGAAGGATAATATATCTTTTCACCACGAAGTTCCGCCTACAAACGACTTTCGTGTCGCAGATCTGATCACATTAGGAGCCTTCCCTGACTCTACTATACAACAGTGCTTCTATTATTCAAACCACAGTACTTCATCACCCTCTTATTCCAAACAACTATATACGGCAAAAAAAACGTATATCTCTACTACAAAACTTACATGACATCAACTCAATTGTTCCACAGTACTGGCACAACTTCCTTCTAGCATTGATCTTATTGTTGTTACAATCCATAGCTTATAAATGAACAGCCAAATCTGTTCTACATTTACACAGTTCGTTCTCAAACGATTATATTGATAGGTCTACTAACCGAGGTTACTAAGGTATAAAATACAATGTCGCTATACATTTTTAATAACAATAAAAACACATGTTCCTTCATACTGGTCATTCCTACAAATATGCACGGCTGCAATACTATTATGTTTTGAATAAACACATTATAGCTAATATGTTTTGAATAAAGGATATTATAGCACTTTAATATGCACACACATCTCAATCTACATCTTAACACAATGAACAAATTACAACTAACATCATCACAGAGTAAAAGCATATATACACTCCGACCAAGTTCCATAGAGGACATAAACTAGATACATAATAGTCTCCCCCACTTATATAAAACAAATAAAAGGAAGTATTCATATTCATTTGGGCACATAGTCTTGCAGATACTGAGGAGGTCGCCTGTCTCTGGCTGATCTTCTGAAATAATTATCAGCAGGTGGTGGAAGGCTGTTTCGATCAGGGCGCTCATCTGGTTGCAGGATGGTCTGCCTTGTATCATCTGAAGTGTGGGTTGCAGGAGGAATATCATCATTTTCTAGTCTTGACTGGGTTGGTGTTGGTATATTTGGAACACCACGCACTGGAGGATTTGTTGGAGCAAAAGTGACATGCTTATCTTTCTTTGGCACGAGAGTCGATAATAACTGGTCAACATGCCGCTTTAAAATTCGTCCCGAATCCAATTTCACATCATAGTGACGCTGGCCGAGTTTAGTTTGTATAACACCAAACTGCCAAATATCACGGGTTTTCTGGTGAATCCGGACTTGTACTCTCTCTCCCACTTTGAAAGAGCGAACAGGGGGTGAGAAACTGGATGTAGTCAAGCTCTTTTGGTTTGGAAGTAGAGCATCCAACCGGATACGTTGCCGACGTTTCAAATATAGTTCAGCTGGAGACTGTCCACATGCCAACGGCGTTGCTCTGTATTGAAACAAGATGTTCTGTAACTTAGTTGATAATGGTGCCGGGTCATTTACAGCAGCACGAAGTCGCCTCTTCAAAGTTTGGATGTTTCTCTCGGCTAGCCCATGGTTGCTGGGTGCCCTGGTGCAATATATTTCTGAAAAATCCCTCTCTCCTTGCAATAGGATCTGAATACATCACTCGTGAAGATAGTGGCATTATCTGACACAAGGACATTCGGGTACCCATGTACGGTAAAGATATTGTCAAGCAGACTGATAGTAGTTGCAGTGGATGGAGCGTCTTTCACCATTCGTACTTCGACCCACTTGGATTTCGCGTCAACACACATCA
Source organism: Meconema thalassinum (assembly GCA_946902985.2). Lineage (NCBI taxonomy): Eukaryota > Metazoa > Arthropoda > Insecta > Orthoptera > Tettigoniidae > Meconema > Meconema thalassinum. Next base: position 173,585,882 of record OX336396.1, read on the forward strand.
GGAAATGGTGGTTATCAAATGGCCCCGCATAGTCAATGTGTATGCGTTCCCAATTTTCTTCTGGTTCATCCCAGGGGTGTATTGGAGCTTTTGGTGGATTTGAACGAGTCTGCGCGCACTCTTCACAAGATTTGATAAGCTTCTCAATGTCTTTGTCTAATTGCGGCCAGTAGACATATCGTATTGCTAACTGTTTTGTTTTCACAAAGCCGAGGTGTGTTAAATGTAACTCTTCCAAAAATTTTCTTTGTAGTTTCTTTGGGATAACAATTCGGTCTTGACGGAATAGAATACCATTTTCAACTGTATATGTTTCATCCAAGGATTGAGTTTGAAGACGTTCAGGGTGGCACTAAGTTATGGGTCTAACATAGTCTCATCACGGATAGTTTCGTACGTAATGGCTTCAATTGACACTTGAAAAATCGTTTCAGCACAGAGTTGTGAGTCTTCTGCATTTATTGATGTTTCAATGTTTGGCGAGGTAGGTGCAACAGGGGCTCGGGATAGGCAATCAACATTTTCGTTATCTTTCCCTTTTTCACTCTTACCGTGTAGTCAAACCCGGAGAGAAACGATGCATATCTTAGGAGCCATGCGGATGTCATTTGTGGCAGGCCCTTGTTCTGATGAAACATACGAGACAGAGGTTCATTGTCTGTCACAAGAATGAAATTTCTAGTTGTAGAAGTGTGTTGTGGCGAAAATTATTGCCATCGCTTCCCAGTCAAGCTGACTGTAATTACATTCTGCTGGTGTTAGGGCACGAGATGCATAGGCGATGGGTCTTTCTTGGCCATCCATCTCATGACTTAATACTGTTCCAAACCAGTAGGACTGGCGTCGGTTGACAAGATGATAGGCAGTGATGGGTTGAATGGGGTAAGGACACGTTCACTACATAACTCGGACTTGAGATTCAAGAAAGCTGCTTCACAGGCTGCAGATCAGAAAAACCGTTCACCTTTCCGCAATAACTGCCGTAATGGGTGGGACTTAGTTGAAAAATTAGGAATGAACTTTGCATAATAAGTCACCATACCAAGGAAGCGTCTCACTTCTTCATTGTTTTTAGGGCGTGGCATTTGTGACACAGATTGAACTTTCTCCGGTGACTTGCGGATCTCATTATATGATACAATATGCCCTAGGTAGTCTATGTTTTCCTTGAAAAATGAGCATTTGCTTTTGTTCAAATGTAGATTATTTTTTGAAAGCCGTTCTAGACAGGCTATTAAGTTCTTGGTGCACTCCTCCTTCGTTGTACCATGTATTATGATGTCGTCAAAATAAGCTTCAGCTTTTGGAAGACCATGAAGGGTCTTTGATAATATCCTATTAAATTCTGAGGGGGAAGTTTTGATGCCAAAACACAGTCGGTGCATCCTGAAGGTTCCTTTGTGAGTGGATATAGTTTGATTCATACTACCTTCTTCATCAACCTTCAGATGTAGATATGCCTTGTATAAGTCTAACTTGCAGAAAATTTTTGAGTTTCTAAGACTATGTAGAACATCATTAACTGGTCTTATGGGATGGTTTGCAGAAATCAACCTTGAATTTACTCCACATTTGTAGTCAACACATAACCTAACTCCCCCATCCGGTTTTGGGATAACAACAAGAGGCGATCCCCAATCACTTAAAGCTGTGGGAGAAATAACTCCTTCTGATTCCAATGAAGCGAGTTCCTTTTCAACGCGTTCCCGAAGAGCAAAAGGGACATCACGTTCACTATTGAAGACAGGTTTCACCCCCTCTCTGAGTTGCAGTTTTACTTCAATATTGGGAACGCATCCAATTTTTTCTTCAAAGATTGTACTATACTGATGTAAAATATCCTGAATTGGCTGCACTGAGTTGACAGATTCAGTGTGAAGTGATTGATTTGTGTCTTTGTCAATTTCCTTCAGATCAAGGCCGAGGCCCCTGATCCAAACACGATCAAGCAATGCGGCATGACCTTGCGGAACTACTGCAACAATTTCTGTTCCTTTGTATGATACTGTGACAACAATTTTACCTCTGGGTTTGATAACATGATCGAAAATAGACATTTGTTGGCTGCAATGGCAAACCAAGACCCAAGGTTGAACATTCGTTCTCTGGGATGAGTGAATATTTTGCTCCCGTGTCGACTTCAAATCATTGTGATTTATTGTTGAGTTTAACAGTGATAAAATATTTATCTGATTCTTGTCCTACTTCAAAGAGATCTTCGATGCATTCCAGTTGTCCTATCCCGAAATTGGTTTCAGGGTGGTCATGCAAGTTGTCATCTATGTTCTCAGTTGCAATGTTGTGTGTATTTGACTGTTGAAGAAGTGTAGTGATACAAATTCTGCAACATGTCCCACTTTCCTACATGACCTACATTTAAGAGAGTTTCTGTTTGTGCGACAATCTCTTGACCTGTGGTTTGAATTTCCACAATTCAGGCATAATCCATCAATACCTAGTGCTCTATAATTGACAGAACTACGGCGGCCCCTGGACTGTGAACGTGAGTGAGAGCCTGGGTTAGGCTGTTGAAGAAAACGTGACTGAGTATCACTGCTATATTGATTCATACTTCGGTCATTATATGGACCTGTGGCTTTTGTTACTTTGTTTGTGTCCTCTACAGTGTCTGCCGGTGCAGTGAGCTGTTTTGACAGCTGATTACTCTCATACCGCGATGCTTCCAAGGCTATAGCCTTCTTCAGGAGATCATCAAATTTCGTGTCATTAGACTGGAGAAGTTTCTCTCTGATACAATTATCTCGCAAGCCACGTATAAATTGTGCACGAAGAAAAACATCCGCGATTGAAATTCTGGCGTCACATGTACACTGAATATAAAAGTCACAGTCTAGTAAGTGGCTTCTAAGAGTGGCAACAAATCCTGCAATATTTTGACTTTCTTTTTGATTGACGTTCAAAAAATAGTGTTGGGAAACTACGGTTGAGACTTGAGGTGACAGTATTTGCTTGAAATGCTTTACTAGATCATTATAACCGAGAGACTTGATTGGTTTATCAGGGCCTAAAAATGCAGAGAGATTGTTATAATGAATTGCCCCTATTGATGTACACAAGAGTTGAGCTTTCTTTGTTGGATCGGTGGCATTGTTGAAGTTTGCGTAATTTTCAAATCGTTCTAAATACGACACAAATTTTTCCTTTTCAGAATCAGAGTTTTCAAAAGGTGTGATGTTAGTGGCTTGTGGGGTTGTGACGGACTGGTGAGCTTGATACCTTAGAAGTAACTTCTCTTGAGAATCGGTGAAAATGTTCAGTAATTGTTGAAACTGATTTGCGTCCATCTTGACGGAACTTCGAAATAATTTTAAAAATCACAGTTCAAATATAATAAAATGTTTCAAGATAACCGATTTAAAACACACTGGGTAGTGATCGATGACCGAATATTGTCCTGGGCTTGAGAAGAAGAAAAAAGCATTGCATAACCTCAAAGTTCGAACGGCGATAAATATTATTTTGAGGCACACGCAGCTGAATATACGATGAGTTGCTTAGGATCGTTTACAAGTAGGCCTACTCTGTGTACATTTCATGTCGATTTGCCTGATTCTTGATTTTACTCACGTGGCCGTTGAAACAGACGACGTAAATACCGTACTTCATTGATGTAGGCTATATCTGTACTGGAGAATCAAGTCCCAATTCCTCGTCGCCAACTAATATGTTTTGAATAAAGCACATTATAGCTTATATGTTTTGAATAAAGGATATTATAGCACTTTAATATGCACACACATCTCAAATCTACATCTTAACACAATGAACAAATTACAACTAACATCATCACAGAGTAAAAGCATATATACACTCCGACCAAGTTCCATAGAGGACATAAACTAGATACATAATAAATACTACATTGACAAATAACGTAGTGTTACGTTTGTGTATCAATAACACCTCGCGTTATTTTATCGCTCAATAAAGATCAATCAGGACCCGATTAGGTTTTTAATCTAACTTTCCTATGGTCGGATGAATTATCTTTCAAAAGATATGTCTCACATAATTTACATTTAATGAAAACCAAAGCCTTCCTTCAATTCAATATTGGTTTGTCATCGACTGAATGTAACTTCATTCTACACAAAGAATGTTCATAAATGTTTAACTTCACGTCGTAATCATAACGAATGTAACTTGCTAGATCGACGAATTGTTTATAGTATTAGGTGATATTTCACATACCACACGTAGATTTCTTCTCCTAACTATGAATTCTTCTTACAAAAACAGTGCCCAATTCATTTTAAACAAAATGAATTTACTGAAAATATCAAAGACAAAATCTTGAATAAAAATCGAAAATCGTCGAATAATAACTTCTTTAAAAAAAATCCCAATGGAAAATAAATTTCTCAAACAGCTGACTTCAGTTCAGAAACTGAATCATCAAAAATATTTCCAAGTATAGATGACCAATGACTATCATCATATACAATCTTGTAGAATAAGACTCACTAAACATCGAAGTGAAAATACAGTACATGAATTAAATATGGAGAATTGTTGTTCACAAATGCCGTCATAAATACTCAAACTATAAAATAATGCAAAACATTTCTACCTTAGTATTGTAGACAACTGGAGTTCATCTTCAGGTATTCGAGAATACCTGGCTGGGTCGTCTCCCAGGTATGATTTGCTGAAATCGAACCCGTTCCACACCATCGAATAAGAACTGCGACCTCGAGAATGGAAATATTTCCTTCTCGGCATACTCGTCTCCTCCGGACGTCGTTCTCGTTCCTCGAACCTGGATTCCATCTCGAACAATCATCAGGCCTCCTAGTATCTTCTGTTTCCCCGTTGATGATTCTTCAATAGCTGACATCACTCGAAAGTCCTCCATCATTATCGAGCAATATTTTCTTAATAGCATCATCGTTACAAATAAATTTGTAAGTTTTACGTCGAATCACTATCGTGGATGTTAATGTTCATTTGGTTGGTCAATGAAAGATTATATCTGCTCTTAGTCGAGAATTAATGTACATGAATGTACATTAAATGAACTGGATGGAAGTGTACATAATGTCATATGTTGTCTCGGCATTCTATCATTCTAGATGTTATTCATATTCTCGTTGTTCCTTAACGTTGTTCCATGTTGCTAATCACAACCTTGTCTCGACATATCCCAATCGCGTAATAGTTTTAATCCATCATCTCACTCATACTTAAAGTGTTATAAACTAATTCCACTTTATAATTGCATGTAGCCATCATAGTGTTCATATACAATAAATTCACAATGTACATACAATATCACTTTACTTACGTATTGCTGCAACGTGGACTTGACTATGTTGATGTCTCACGGCACTAAAATGATTCTCTCTGCGCTGAGATAAGTAACTTTCTTTGGCAACACAAAGTGTCCTATAACTTTAGAATTTCTCGATGAATTTCCTTAAATCTTCTTATGATGGAGCCTTATAACTGGATAAATGTAATGTATACTGTTTGGTTTGCACAAAGTCGAACACTTGTTCGATATTTAACTTATTATCCTCCGCTCAACTTCACTTAGTTTCAGCGGGGCTCTCAATAACTATTGACCGTGCTCGTCGCTGTCTCTCGGGTCGCGTAGGGACGCACTCAGTATCGTGTCTACGGGAATGAACTACCCCGGGTAACACATCTTGTACCTTCGAAGTCAGTCGACAGAAGAACGCTTCTACAAGCCGCCCCCCCCCCCTTCAACTCGTCTGGAATTCGGCGCCATTGTTGGTCGAGGGTAATTATGGGCACGCACTTGTAATAAAGCTTATTACAGTGAAATTCGTCCCTTTTGCGTCATTTAAAGTAGTAGTAATATCTTCTTTTAATTTTCTTGGTGATTTCAATGGAGTAAAATTGTTACATAGGGCTTAAATGGAATAGTTAATCACATTAACTAGGTACAAGTCCATATCTGCTTCCATAAATCCTTCTCTCATTGGCTGTATTCAAATATCCAATGATATATTTTATAACAATTAACTGGTAATATTTCACGGTATTTCTTTGTTGCTAGGCACTTTTCAATGATCGAGAATATTCTGGGGCGTCTCTGATCACGTGACTGGTTTCTCCCACTGTTTGCGTTCGCTAACAAAGCTCTCTTGAGACAAATTCCAAGTTTTATATTGCAATGTTAAACTTTACCATGAGCTCGGAAAATAACATCATTTTCATCACGAAGCATTCGAATTTCGGGCGCAGTACGGTACATTTGGTAGGAATAAATTACATTATAAATATACGGGAAGAATTGTCCACTATCGTACAAGACTATATCGTACCTATATTCGGATTTTACGTGAAAATCAAACAAATAAAAGTAAATCCATGAATTCTGATTACAGTATAATTATACCGACTGAGACTATGAGCAAGATTTACACTTGGGCAATTAATACCTGCTCTACGTATAAATTATGTTGTCCCAGGATTAGAGCGAACGGAGCTGCCGCCATTTGCAATTACACCGCTTTGCACTTGCTCTTGAATTTTGTAATGGTTCCAACATAACAGAGATTGTGTCACTAAAAATGTACAGTAGTATAATACTGCGACAGTAGTCACCATGCGAGCCCAAACAGTAAACAAAAAGCACGTGGTGGTCTTTGTTTTGGTTCGAAACATTCCATAAAGGTTTCCGCGCCTGATGTGTTCATTCCTTATGTATTAATTTTGCGAAATGTCAGCTAACGTTGTGTCGCATACAACACTCGTAGTCTCTAAATGTTGCACATTTTCCCGTAAACTTACAACAGTTATGTTTCAATTGCTTATAAGATCGTGACATAGAAAGTGTTTCTCCAATTGGATGATTGTATTTAACTGTATGCACGTCGTATAATCTTGGCAAAGAGTTTTTTTTTTCACGGAGCAACTTTGATCCGTAGTAGGCACGCAGCTTTTTGTATTTAGTATTTTGGCAACTTGTGTTGAATTATTGACTTAAATATTTCCAAATGGAGACAATCCATACCTCCATTAGAATTCGGGTTCCATAATTCAGGCAAAATTAAGTTCGTTCGTTTGTGAAATTGAGGTAATAACCCCCTACCCTTTCAGTGATTACCGGTACCGTATTGTTGCATCCGTAGGATGGCACCCTCATCCCCTACTATCTACGACCCACACATCTATACCCATATAAACGCCTTCAGGATAAATCATACAAATCTACAACACATCTATAAGCCCAATATTTCAATAACCTCCAATAACCTCACAACTTGAACCTCATCGACCCCGGCCAGCACCTCACATCCTGAGGAATTTGCAATTATGTGCACTCGACACACGAGAAGCTATAAAACAGTAGAGGTGAGGTCACTCTGGGTCAGTCTTCCTTATTGCTACCTTGTGCCAGACCGCTGCTGAGAACGTCCCGACGAGTGCCAGATCGGTAAGTGTCTAGCGGGTAGAACTCCTCACACTGACATATACACTTTCATCCCCTAGTGCTTGGAATGTAATAAGCATCTGAATTATTAACTGCTCTGCCAAATCTAGTAGTACTTCAAGTCAGAAGTACTCATTAAAGTCAGACCTCTTAGAAGTAACTGGCCCTTTAGTTTATTTCTTTAGTTGATAAAATGCTGCCCTGCAACCCTCATCCCGGTAGGATCCAGGTAACACTTATTTAATTGTTCCGTGGCTTCCGCACACAACCACTTGTCATACGTCACAGTGCTTGCTTCGCGTGTTGCGCGAGCTGCCAGTCGCCCACGTTAGCAATAATCCAAGTAGCGGCTCAGCTGTTTAGATCCTTCTGCACTAAACTGCCCCTTTGTTCCAATATCACACCCTTGAACTACCCAACCAAACAGCACAATTGGGAGTTCTCCTTTCGAGTCGCGTCCACGCTCTTAGACCGCTCAAACGCCCACACTTCCTACACACAAACCTCCAGCATCCCCCAGAATCCCATTTCTAATCCCCCCAAATATTACATTGTAGAGGGCACACACACAGGTCCCCTACAATTGGAGGACGCGCGGGGAACCGTGACGTTGTTTTAGGACAACGCTCCAGGGATCACATACAACGTGATTCCGCGGAAAAGATCCCAAACCACCTTTTACAGCCAAGGAAACGCCACCGATTTTTTTTTCTGAGTACGCTACAGAGATAATAGCGCCTGTGCATTATTATTAATTACCCCCCCCCCCAAACAGATATAGGGCTTTGATAAACACCATTTAACAACAAAAAACGATTTTTTGCTCCCCCATATACTAAGGTACACATTGAACAATCGATACATTTTTATATTAATTAATTACACGCCCACCCGAACCCCCAGTACCCCAGATGGGATAGCACAGGTATTATTAGGCACACTAACCCCGTAGAGTAAGGGGAGAGTACGTAAAAACAGGGACACACCTTTCGCGGCTTGCACAGCCCGACTGCACACATATATTCCATTCTTACAGGAAAATTGGAAATAGGACAATAGGACACACGTAATTACTGACGTACACAGAGTACGCCCCGCATCAGGAGATCATACACATTTACACGTTTCCACTTCCCTGGAATATCTCCTTACTCAACATGGCACCTCATGCCGAAATACCGGATGTACCACGCACACAAGGGAGGAGGCACTTCCTGCACACTGATAGGGAATCAGAATTACTCTTTACCCTCCTCTGGAGCCGCCAGCGCCGAATGTACAAAGTGCAATTACATATACAGGCATTACAGGCGAGGGTAAGCGCGGCACAAGAGAAATACATCCGTACCCCCACTGTTACGCGCAAAGCCCTCCTCACCCGGTCACATCGAAATTTAAACGACATCCATAGGGCATTACATACCAAACATATCAGAACCCAGAGGATCCATAACCGGATTGACATGGTTTATGGTCACCTCCCTTCTAACGCGACCCTCCAACGTATAAGGGCGCAATATGCGATATTGCTTCGCCATTTCGAACAGCTCGTTGCCGAACATCGGCGGCTGAGCGCCCAGTTAATCGAATTATACACAGCCCATTCCAATTAGGAAGGAGATCACCGTGGCCACGCCACATACTAGACCCACCCTTGGGAGCAAGGCACACTTGCAAACACTTCACCCGCCACGTACACGCATCTCCATCCCCACACTTACACTGCACCCTAGGACTTAATCGCCTACACCGGTGATCAACGGTCCTACATCCCACCGAACACGCGTACCCATACACCGTCCAATCCCAGTTACGCCCACAGAGACGCGAAGAAGCAGTAAACCGAAAATCACCCTTCTCCAGACGCCCCGCACACAGAATGCACCCCCTGAATGGATTCCGGGTGCTAAGACTGCATTAGTCATCCGAGGGCAAAAGAGATACTCCTTGCGTTAGAAACCCAATCAAGGAATAGTATTGTACCTCACATACCTAGAACCCAGGACCATTTTCCTTTTAGACACCTAATATAGGATTAGAGAAAGGGAATATCAAACCCAGAAATATAAGTAGAACAAGAGCGCCAAACGCGCTATGGCTTCTAATAGCACATATTCACAAACAGGTGTCGGGGCCAGTCCCACACATTGCCTATACACGGCCTAATTATAAGTTGCATGATAAGATATTAATGTTTCCAGCACAAGGCATTATTTTGTTCCATAGTTTTAAGGTACCATCTATATGTACAAGTTTTCAGGAAATGAGTTGTATACACAACTTATCACATGTTAACACGCGCCAGGCGCAGGTCATTACACTGCAAGGCCAGGATATGGTAAGTCGAGCCAGTTAGTCAACTCAGCGTTCAACACTTCCTTCCATAGCAACAGCTGTGCACTGCAAGTCAGGCACACGCATACACAGCCGTGCGTACTCCAGAACATTTACCTGGAGTACACGCGTAAGATCGCGGAAAAGTTCACTTATAGTAGACGACCACACATACAGTATAGGTCACACATTAGTATGAAGGGAAGCATATCCACCTCACATCTTCACACTAACAAGTACACCCAGGCACAGGTCCATTAGTTGACCGACGGAAGATTCACTTACCTTCAAACGGGGTCCACAGGACATACATGCCTTCACAGGATAACTGTATACACATTCTACACTAATAACGATCTACATACGGCATAATCTTATATACATTCGGTAGCGACCGACAGAAGATGAAAATAAACAATACAACAATTAGTTGCCCCACAAAACATAGCAAGAGCCATTTTATACAGATATACACATACTAGAATCAACGCGAAAGATACTGATACACGTAGTCATACTTCCCACACAAGCACGAGGTGCACGGATTACGGAAGCGACCTCACACCGAGGCGAGGTTACAGCCTCGTTCCACTTAATTATCACCGAGTCAGATAGTTCTTTAGCAGGATTTATTCCATATACCGTGTCCACGTACAATCACAGGAGTAGCTTATTGTTAACCTCATGGACACCACAATAACACAGGTTAGCGGCCTTCAACACAGGCAATGACTCACTACCACAATAACACAGGTTAGCAGCCTGAAACACAGGCAAAACTCATTACCACAATAACACAGGTTAGCGGCCTTCGGCACTGGCAAAGACTCATTACTACAACAGCACGTGTTAGTTGCCATCGACACATCCAGCGACGAGATACAATAGTTACACAGGTTACCATATACTTAGGATATAGGACACCGCGTGTCATCAAGACCACACACTTGTCGGAAAAAGGATAAGGACATACTTACAGAGGTTATACTGTATCATACGCCATAAATTCATGTTACATTCCCTAATACATCTCACTAGCCACTGCACACAGACATTCACACTGATTACCGGCAGAGAGACAAGGTCCACACGCGCTGTACCGAAAGCGTGCCAGTTGACGCAGCACACATCTTCACAATGATCACAGCATGTACTCGACAGGACGATCAAGATACATATACCGCGTGCGGCCCACTCCACTCACATACGCCAGCGTTTTCTCTTTCCCCACAATGAGACTTTACATATTTTGTTCTTTTCTAAGAGGTCGCATTGACCATACAATAACGGCATAAGGACATGCTTTATAGACAGTTCACCAACAAGGCGTCACCATTTTTAGCCAACTATTAGGGAATTTCATTTACCATTTAATTATTTCATCCATTACTTAGCCTACGAAGGTCCGGACCTACAGCTAGACTGTGTGGATGGGGCTATTCTCCTTACGGACCATATAGGGAACCATCCTTTCATCCCAACGCCAAGTTATGAACGGTCCATAATAGACTGCCATATGACGACATAACATTAAATCATAAAGTAAAAACGTATCTTAACAGTAGCCACAAGGCCAAGGACGGACTCCACAGTCCATGTAGAGCTCATAGTACACACATATTAGCCACATAATTGCATCCAGGATCATTCTTTGGCTATCAAAGGCATCCGCACTATAAATTATGCCTATGCATATACATATATATATCTCATATATACATGCACCTACTACCAACGCCATGCCTCATAATTCTTTTACGTTCTGCGGAAGAGTATCGTGGTAAGCCACGTCAAAGAGTATCTTCCCAAAAACAATGTAAAATAAATATCCAGCCATACGTGTATATATATATACAGGTAGCCACAACGTCCATGGTCCATACGTACTTTACGTTTGGTAGGGGAGCACTGTAGATTCTACATTAAAACAATCCCCCCTAGAACGATAATATAAGGTACATATCACCCATGTACGAAGGAATGCGAAGTTTTGTAGAATATGATAAACGAAGGCCCAATGATCCTATTAAATCAAACACTGAATAACCACTTGCATTCACAAAACATATGACACGGATTCCAGGACCACTTTCCCTTCATTGCATATTAACCTACAGAATGCCATTCTAGCACACCTCAATTATGGACTATTATTTGTCCACAGAATGATACTATTTGAACCCAAACGTACTGTCCCCGATATCCGGATAGTAGGCTGTCAGATATCCGCCCCCTCAATCGGATTGCCAATAATCAAACGCACCGGCACAGCTACATCAATGAAAATGGCACTGACAGATACTACCGAGATTAGAGCACAGCAGTTAACAAGAAATTATTGTGGAACACACCAAAATATACGGGGGTTCATACTTACCTTTACTTACCTCTTCAAATTAATCTCGGGTATGGGTTGCCAACTGGATCACTTAAAGTATGCCCACACAATAACCTCCACCATGATATTTAAAATGAACCAAGACGGAAACAAGAAACTTTAAACTGTACAATAATTTATTTCACACAAAGGGAATGACTTTAACAAAAACTCAATAAAATACACGCGGCAATCAGAAGCCATTGTCAATATAATCATGTCCTCCTGTAGGACTTGTAGACGTTACATACAAAATTTTATCTTTCACTAGCTTATAAAGAACGTAATAATAGTAATACACTTGGAATGGATGCGGGAATTGGAACGAGACATGTAGCAATTGTTTTCCTCTTTCATAAACATCACACTTTATTTATAACTGCAAGCCTGTTATGTGGTCGACCTTGGCCTCTAACATACAGTTGTCAGGCCAGCTGCGATCCACCCTACATCAAGTCGCATGCCCACGTCGTCAAGTGGACCCACCTGTCCAGCTAACCTTAGCATATGCTCGTGACATCAGAGCCTAGCTCCTTTTCAAACACTTTAAATGTCCTCAACTCAACTCAAATATTATCACGCACATCTTTTAAATGCTCCAATCAAATATTACTGGATTACTCTAATAATCCCAAAACTTGTTTAATGGTATAATCCACTTGTATAATTAGCGTTCTTTAGAGTATATTAACAAGACTCTTAATGTTTATAACAAATGCTCATTAATTGTTTATAACAATTATAATTGTTTATAATATTGTCAAACGACAATTGAAAAATCTATACACGCCTCTCTTAATTCCTTTCATTACAAATTATTATTAAAGATATTTACAGAATTTATTTACAATATTTATATTATTTATTTTAGAAATACATTAAACCACACGTTTATCCGGTTGATAATTACTCAAATCAGGTTAATATAATCGACCAATGAAGGTTAGTTATATTTAAGCTTATATTCAGGTTTAATAAGTTTTAATAATTATTATTATTATTTGTGACGGTAACCTCCATTCAAAATCGTTATCTCAAATTATTTAACACTCTTGTTAATTTTAACAGTAATTTCACATGATTCATTTTCAAAGGACCTGGACAATAAACTCAGCGGAAAAATACTTCGCTTCAAACGAACAAAATTGCATAAAATAGGCCCAGAATTCATCATATATTTCCATATATATGGCATAACAATCTTCCACAATATACACAAAACCTTTACTTATAATCTCATCAACTTCATTAATATTACTGTGGGAATCTCCTTCACTTATTCAAGGGCATTATTCATCAGCGACTTTTACATGTCCACTGAACTAACGATTATACATCCATAGTTCCACTTCAAAAATTCTTATATTCATTAATTGTTTCAAAACTGTTATTTATTTAACCTTCGTGGGTTTCATTCATGAATCGATATGAAGTAAAAATTTGCCAATCACAAATACATTTAATAGCAAATACGATTATACACGCCTCTCTGGTCTATCAAAATTGAGATTAATATCTCCTAAGTAATATAGTATAGAAATACTATCTTCAAACAAAGTTCATCTAAACTGCATAATAGTCGAATAGAATACAATTAGACTTTGGAATGCAAACATTATTGTTCCAATCTAGTATTGAGAAAAATTCCTATCAAAAGTTCATTACTATAGTGTATTCAATAAATCGTAATCAATGTTCATAGTTCATAAAATTGTCTGTAATGCAATGGTATTGACGATAAATGTCTATGTTGCAATCGTGTTCGTAAAACGACTAGTATTTCCAAGATCGTCGATACAGAAATAGATTTTAACGCTCTAAAATCTTTTAATTATTCTTCTTTCTTGAGGATGACAGAAAATTGGTCAAAGTAATTTACTGAATAGAATTACTTTAATAAAGTGACACGCTGTCTGAATTCAAATCTGCTATAGAAAATCGTTAACTTTACAGTCAAATCGTGACTTCAAAAATATGCAAATTACTTGAAAGAATATAAATATCAGTCTCGACTGATCAAAAATTATTTAACTATGCCAATGACATAACAATGTCTTAATAAATCGTAGAAAAAGGCATAACTCATCGAAGTGTACTGAGTACAGAAATATCAAGCAAGAATATGGGGCAAAATATATATGGGACAAAAATATGGGAAAAATGGTTGCTCAGACATCGCTAAATGACTCAAATAAAACAAGAAACGTTCACGACTACCTTATCTGTTGGTTGAAGTTCTAGAGGAAAATCTTCCAAAGAAGACTGGTGATGGTTCCATTTCACCAAAAAGATGTGCTCCGACCTCGAACCTGGAACCAGCGTCCTCGGAGAATCGAACTGCTTCCTCCTCCGGAAATTGCACTGCTCCATGTAGACAATAGACATCCTTCTGGCAAAACTCTCCTTTGTGAGCCGGGTCTACCCTGGCCTCTCTTGATAGTTCCCTGAAGTTCTGGTAGAAATTCGCCATGAAGTTTATTGCAGTTATTTCCGCAGAAATATTCATATTTGTGGAGTATGAATATGTTTCCACTGCCATTTGATATAATTCAGCGTTGGACAACGATGCATGAGTGTAGTTGGATGTTCACTACATGCTCGCTTTTGTAGAAAGACGATTAGCGAAGTTCCATGCTGCTATTTCACTCCATTGATATATGTCCCAATTGCATTAAAGTCCTTAGCCTTCCATCTCCATTTCCGTTATAATAGTTGAAAGAACTGCGATATTATATTGTTCCATGTTAGAATGCAGCGTTATATCATCAAATGCAATATGTAGTATCGCGGTTGCAATACGTGTCAGCCGTAGCGTAGAGTGTGATATTATGAAAGTGCTTCTCAAGTGGCGAGAAAATCACTTTTGTCAGTCGTCCTAAAATGCCAATATCTTCCGAATTAGAATCTTGAAAATGTTCAACCTTTCTACACACTTTAATATAGTACTGCACAATAGAATTAGCTTAAAGGCATTAGTCAACTCTTGATATATTATCTTGTAGACTTGAAAATGTGTGCGTTTCAACTTCGCCTAGTTTCAAACACCGTTAAATGGAACTGCGGCACTCTCGAAGCTCGTTCGATGCGGTGGGCTATACCACACGCGCTAAAGACGACTTTATTCACTTATTCACTCGAAAACGACTATGTGACATCAGAAATATATATGCGGTATGAGAACTGATATATGAGCTATGAGACACATGAGCTATGAGAGCTCCTCTCTGCTGTGCAAGACCTTTTATCAACTTCATAAGGGGCGTATCCATCCCTTCCATAGCTTGTTTCTCCGTCATCGCTAGAAGTTCTAACTTTGGCAATACTTGACGGATTTTCAAATTTCAAAAACTCAAAATAATTTCTTCAAAATTCCAAATCAATGCCATAACTGAAAATAGTTTTCCACAATTCTGCATTCCAAAAGTAATTAAAATATAGTAGTTTCAGTAATCTCCGTCTCCCTCCAAACTATCGTTCATTGGTTTGAGCCTTTCCTCCAATCGCGTAACTTCTTCCTCAGCACAATTCCACGTTTCCCTGCGACTGCGTCGTAAATCTCAGATCTTTCTCGAACAAAATCATGACGTCACCAAGAATCTCAGCTCAAGCAGCCTACTTGCATAAAGCCTGCGTCATCCGTGCTTACGTCATAGATATCCACGTCACAACTATGACAGCCATAACTTAATTCATATTTGCCAATACAGCCATCGTGGTCTCAATATAATTCAATTTACGGGGGCATTCTCCCTTCACCACGTTTTAAAAACAGTTGCAAATTGTTTTTAAACTCTGTGTTATAAGTATCTCAATTCACTTGAACACGAAATTGAATTATTATTGGCTTACTCTTGTATGATATTTCCTCTATGTTCCTTAATCATAAGTCTCTTCTTCTCTGGTTTGTGTGTGGCTAATGTATTCTCTCCTCTCTACTTTCTCTTCTGTCCAGTATTCCTATTTTCCAAGTTCTGCTGACTTGTAGAAGGACCAGGATCGATCACTACATCCTGTCTTTTCTTTTGGTTTTCAGCTTCCTTCTCCCTTAATTCCTTAAGATACTGCTGACTTTCTTTCTCTCTCTCTTGATATTTGTCGGGTGTCATAACCTGACCTTGAGAATTCTGATTTCGATTCTGGTAATTTCTATTGTAATTCCTCTTGTAGCCCTGGTTATTGTAGTATCTACCTCTTCCATTATTGTAGTTTCCTCTATTGTTAATCCAGCCTCTTCTTTGCTGATATGGACGGTAACCTTGCGATCTGTGGTTGCGAAAGTGTTGGTTCCTGTGAGGACCTACATTTTCAGTTTTCTCTTCATTGGGCTTGTCAGTTTGCTGAACTTGATCCATATAGACAGTATTGATGTCTTTGAATTCGTGCCTCTGACCTTTTTGTACCACATTTGGCATTGGACTCGTGTAGTCAAGCCTTCTCAACAATTCGTCCATACTGGTCAAATCCCTGATGTTTGACGATATGATGAGTCTTCTCACCTCCACAGGCAGCATACGAGAAATCGCATCTATCAACTGCTCTGTTGACAATGGGGGTTGCAAAAATCTCAAGCGTGATAACTGGCTCGTGAAGAAATCAGCGTACCGTGTTGGAGGAGTACCTGAATACTTCCTTGAGTATACCTCAGCTCTTAATGAATTCTGCGCTTCGATGGACCAGAATCGTTTTATCAGTGCCTCTGCAAATTCGTCAAAATTACTGAAAGTGTAGCGAAATGCTCTGAACCATTCAAGGGGTCCTCCAGCTAGAAATCTCTCCACTATCCTCATCTCTCTTTCTCTGGGAATGTGAGCTTCAATGAAATAGTCTTTCAGGTTCCGGATATATTCTATCGGTGTTAGACTAACAGTATTGCTAATTTTTGAGGTTTGTCCTCGAAGTTCCGGATGACTGTCACATTTCTCGGATATGAATCCATGTAATTCTTCCCACTGTCACGATATCTCCATTCAGGTTCAATATTCCTATCCTCTTCTTCTTCCCGGAATCTGGATATACGTTCCTCAGGACTAATATCTCTCTCTTCTGTAGCGAGGTTACATCGTCTGACGTAATTCCTATCATCTTCACCAGTCAAGCCTTCTGGATCCTTATCCGTGATTTCCGTGATGACTTTCCTGATCAACTCTTCTTTATAGGTTTCCATCATGCTGGCTTCTCCTAGTTTCAAATTCTGAAGTTTGCTCGTAGTTTCATTAACATCAGAGACAACCTTATGAATTTGTTCCTCTAACGCGGATTTTAATGCTTGCACGTCCTGACCTATTTGCGTTCTATCCTCTACCTGTTTTTCGGATAGCGAATCCATCCTTATACTCAAGTCCTTCCTAATTTGCACTACCTCATTATTAATGTCTACTTGTGTACTGGCAAGTTTTCTTTCAATTCGTTCCTGAATCTGAGTTACATGTTCCCCACTTGACCTATTCCATTCATCTTTCCACACCGTTACATTTGCAGTTAACATTTCCGCAATATCTACTTCAATGTCTTCCTTAAGTAAACGATTATGATCTAATACTTGGGTTCTCATGACCTCTACATCATACTTTAATCCTGCTAAAGAAGCTGTTGTCCTAACAGACTCGTCAACTAACCTAGTTGTTAATGCACTAATGTTACGAGTACAAAGTGTTTTTGAAGTTTCAATTTCTTCTCTTACTTTATTAACATCAGTTTGAACTTTAGCAATGTCTACAAAAACAGTGTTAACTTCTACTTGTATCTTAGTTATATCGCTTTGCATCTCATTTACATCTGAATGAATGTTATTAATGTCTACTTGAACATTTGACACATCGGTTCGAACATTTTGAATCTCTCTTTGAACCTCTTCAACCTTATCTTGTACAGTAGCAACATCGTTCCTAACAACAATTACCTCAGCTCTAGCACATGAAATATCACCCCGGACATTAGCAACATCAAGATTCAACATAGTAAGATCTTTCTGTACCTTAGAAACATCAGTCTTAACCTCTGAAACATCTTTATGCACATTGGACACGTCTGTGCGCATGTCAGTTACAGCATTCTCGATTCCCTGGGTACTGATCTGTAAACGCGACATATCATTTTCTAAGTTTGCAGAACTGGTCTGAAGAACTTTCAGATTTTCATCCAGCATCTGCTTTACACTTTCATTCATGCTAGCTTTCATCTCCCTCGCACTTTCATTCATGCTAGCTTTCAACTCCTCTAATATCATTCTCATACTCTCATCTGCCATTTCAATATTATTTAAGAATAGACTGCTTTAGGGACATACATCAAACAGAGCAAAATAACAACATCTGAGCAACATTTTTCACCATATATAAGTTTGAGCAATTTTCTGTCTTAAATCTAACTTATAATTACCTTATAATTAACCTTCGTAGACACTTCATGTTGAAATAAACTCAAGCACATGTTCAAATTTCTTTGGTTCATTTTAAAATATCCTAACACAAATAATTTACATTTACAATCCAAATAGTTTAATTTTATCTTTAATATGACGAAACATGTCATAAGCCGGTCAAATAAAATAAGACTCCAGATCATAGGCGATTTTTCTAAGTTTCCAGCCTATTTAACCTCTCTCAAGTTGTATACGATCTGATCTTTTCTGAGTGTAATTTTCCTAATACAACACAACATTTAATCCCTATATAATCACACTCTCAAATTCTACAATTGGCCAAGACATCTAACAAAGAATCAACCTCTTTATTTGAGTCTTCACAATCCCATTGACATCGATAACTTGGTAATCCAATGTTATTCGAGCACCCCACAAAATTGCGGTGCCAATTTTACTGCAATAACTTGGTAATAGAATGTTTTGCTGATCGAACGTGTCAATTCTACTGGCGTTCAACCTGGTAATCCAGTTTTGTTGAACGTGCCCCACGTTTCAGGGTCGCCAATCCTACTGTCCCCGATATCCGGATAGTAGGCTGTCAGATATCCGCCCCCTCAATCGGATTGCCAATAATCAAACGCACCGGCACAGCTACATCAATGAAAATGGCACTGACAGATACTACCGAGATTAGAGCACAGCAGTTAACAAGAAATTATTGTGGAACACACCAAAATATACGGGGTTCATACTTACCTTTACTTACCTCTTCAAATTAATCTCGGGTATGGGTTGCCAACTGGATCACTTAAAGTATGCCCACACAATAACCTCCACCATGATATTTAAAATGAACCAAGACGGAAACAAGAAACTTTAAACTGTACAATAATTTATTTCACACAAAGGGAATGACTTTAACAAAAACTCAACAAAATACACGCGGCAATCAGAAGCCATTGTCAATATAATCATGTCCTCCTGTAGGACTTGTAGACGTTACATACAAAATTTTATCTTTCACTAGCTTATAAAGAACGTAATAATAGTAATACACTTGGAATGGATGCGGGAATTGGAACGAGACATGTAGCAATTGTTTTCCTCTTTCATAAACATCACACTTTATTTATAACTGCAAGCCTGTTATGTGGTCGACCTTGGCCTCTAACATACAGTTGTCAGGCCAGCTGCGATCCACCCTACATCAAGTCGCATGCCCACGTCGTCAAGTGGACCCACCTGTCCAGCTAACCTTAGCATATGCTCGTGACATCAGAGCCTAGCTCCTTTTCAAACACTTTAAATGTCCTCAACTCAACTCAAATATTATCACGCACATCTTTTAAATGCTCCAATCAAATATTACTGGATTACTCTAATAATCCCAAAACTTGTTTAATGGTATAATCCACTTAATAATTAGCGTTCTTTAGAGTATATTAACAAGACTCTTAATGTTTATAACAAATGCTCATTAATTGTTTATAACAATTATAATTGTTTATAATATTGTCAAACGACAATTGAAAAATCTATACACGCCTCTCTTAATTCCTTTCATGACAAATTATTATTAAAGATATTTACAGAATTTATTTACAATATTTATATTATTTATTTTAGAAATACATTAAACCACACGTTTATCCGGTTGATAATTACTCAAATCAGGTTAATATAATCGACCAATGAAGGTTAGTTATATTTAAGCTTATATTCAGGTTTAATAAGTTTTAATAATTATTATTATTATTTGTGACGGTAACCTCCATTCAAAATCGTTATCTCAAATTATTTAACACTCTTGTTAATTTTAACAGTAATTTCACATGATTCATTTTCAAAGGACCTGGACAATAAACTCAGCGGAAAAATACTTCGCTTCAAACGAACAAAATTGCATAAAATAGGCCCAGAATTCATCATATATTTCCATATATATGGCATAACAATCTTCCACAATATACACAAAACCTCCACTTATAATCTCATCAACTTCATTAATATTACTGTGGGAATCTCCTTCACTTATTCAAGGGCATTATTCATCAGCGACTTTTACATGTCCACTGAACTAACGATTATACATCCATAGTTCCACTTCAAAAATTCTTATATTCATTAATTGTTTCAAAACTGTTATTTATTTAACCTTCGTGGGTTTCATTCATGAATCGATATGAAGTAAAAATTTGCCAATCACAAATAAATTTAATAGCAAATACGATTATACACGCCTCTCTGGTCTATCAAAATTGAGATTAATATCTCCTAAGTAATATAGTATAAAAATACTATCTTCAAACAAAGTTCATCTAAACTGCATAATAGTCGAATAGAATACAATTAGACTTTGGAATGCAATCATTATTGTTCCAATCTAGTATTGAGAAAAATTCCTATCAAAAGTTCATTACTATAGTGTATTCAATAAATCGTAATCAATGTTCATAGTTCATAAAATTGTCTGTAATGCAATGGTATTGACGATAAATGTCTATGTTGCAATCGTGTTCGTAAAACGACTAGTATTTCCAAGATCGTCGATACAGAAATAGATTTTAACGCTCTAAAATCTTTTAATTATTCTTCTTTCTTGAGGATGACAGAAAATTGGTCAAAGTAATTTACTGAATAGAATTACTTTAATAAAGTGACACGCTGTCTGAATTCAAATCTGCCATAGAAAATCGTTAACTTTACAGTCAAATCGTGACTTCAAAAATATGCAAATTACTGAAAGAATATAAATATCAGTCTCAACTGATCCTAAATTATTTAACTATGCCAATGACATAACAATGTCTTAATAAATCGTAGAAAAAGGCATAACTCAATGAAGTGTACTGAGTACAGAAATATCAAGCAAGAATATGGGGCAAAATATATATGGGACAAAAATATGGAAAAAATGGTAGCTCAGACATCGCTAAATGACTCAAATAAAACAAGAAACGTTCACGACTACCTTATCTGTTGGTTGAAGTTCTAGAGGAAAATCTTCCAAAGAAGACTGGTGATGGTTCCATTTCACCAAAAAGATGTGCTCCGACCTCGAACCTGGAACCAGCGCCCTCGGAGAATCGAACTGCTTCCTCCTCCGGAAATTGCACTGCTCCATGTAGACAATAGACATCCTTCTGGCAAAACTCTCCTTTGTGAGCCGGGTCTACCCTGGCCTCTCTTGATAGTTCCCTGAAGTTCTGGTAGAAATTCGCCATGAAGTTTATTGCAGTTATTTCCGCAGAAATATTCATATTTGTGGAGTATGAATATGTTTCCACTGCCATTTGATATAATTCAGCGTTGGACAACGATGCATGAGTGTAGTTGGATGTTCACTACATGCTCGCTTTTGTAGAAAGACGATTAGCGAAGTTCCATGCTGCTATTTCACTCCATTGATATATGTCCCAATTGCATTAAAGTCCTTAGCCTTCCATCTCCATTTCCGTTATAATAGTTGAAAGAACTGCGATATTATATTGTTCCATGTTAGAATGCAGCGTTATATCATCAAATGCAATATGTAGTATCGCGGTTGCAATACGTGTCAGCCGTAGCGTAGAGTGTGATATTATGAAAGTGCTTCTCAAGTGGCGAGAAAATCACTTTTGTCAGTCGTCCTAAAATGCCAATATCTTCCGAATTAGAATCTTGAAAATGTTCAACCTTTCTACACACTTTAATATAGTACTGCACAATAGAATTAGCTTAAAGGCATTAGTCAACTCTTGATATATTATCTTGTAGACTTGAAAATGTGTGCGTTTCAACTTCGCCTAGTTCCAAACACCGTAAAATGGAACTGCGGCACTCTCGAAGCTCGTTTGATGCGGTGGGCTATACCACACGCGCTAAAGACGACTTTCTTCACTTATTCACTCGAAAACGACTATGTGACATCAGAAATATATATGCGGTATGAGAACTGATATATGAGCTATGAGACACATGAGCTATGAGAGCTCCTCTCTGCTGTGCAAGACCTTTTATCAACTTCATAAGGGGCGTATCCATCCCTTCCATAGCTTGTTTCTCCGTCATCGCTAGAAGTTCTAACTTTGGCAATACTTGACGGATTTTCAAATTTCAAAAACTCAAAATAATTTCTTTAAAATTCCAAATCAATGCCATAACTGAAAATAGTTTTCCACAATTCTGCATTCCAAAAGTAATTAAAATATAGTAGTTTCAGTAATCTCCGTCTCCCTCCAAACTATCGTTCATTGGTTTGAGCCTTTCCTCCAATCGCGTAACTTCTTCCTCAGCACAATTCCACGTTTCCCTGCGACTGCGTCGTAAATCTCAGATCTTTCTCGAACAAAATCATGACGTCACCAAGAATCTCAGCTCAAGCAGCCTACTTGTATAAAGCCTGCGTCATCCGTGCTTACGTCATAGATATCCACGTCACAACTATGACAGCCATAACTTAATTCATATTTGCCAATACAGCCATCGTGGTCTCAATATAATTCAATTTACGGGGGCAGTACAATCACCCTCATACGAGGTGCAATAATCAAATTACCACACCATTCCGTAATTACACTATTACTTCCGTCTTACGAAGAGGAAACACAAGAGTACACAATATTTTCCGTCTTAGAAAGGCGAAGGCATCAGTACTCATACGCTACAGTGGACACACCACCCGGATTATACTCTTTACCACATAACGTGCCACCATTCATTAGGATAACACTATCTTTCCCCCTACACAGGAATTATTATTAGGCCTACACTATTGTCAGCCTTAGGAAGAGAACAACATCCAAACCACACTATTTTGCGCCTTACAATAATAACGATACCGAAAATACATTATTTTCCGCCTTACGAAATTGTCAACATCAAAACCACACTATTTTCCGCCTTACGAAGGTAACGATTTCGAAAATATATTATTTTCCGCCTTACAGAGATACCAACATTAGGGATACTATATTCCTAGGAATACAAAAGAAAAACACAAAATTCACCCATTCTACACTAGAGGCGATAGCATCTTTTAAATAGCATATAGAATTAACACACTATTCACGGTAACAGCAGTATACACAGTGGATACCGTAATGTCATTAGAAGGACACCACTCACTACGCGTCCACACAATGTAAACAAAAGCCGCCATTCTTTAACGTAAGCGATAGCCGCTGCGACCCAATCACACGCGCGGCCAACCTCCTACGGTATCATACAGCCAGTCACAGCGACCCACTCGCCTGATGATAACAGAACATATTGTCACACCCGCCCACCCGACACGGGACACTATTTCCCACTCAGGTATCATACCACGTGATACTACAGGTCGGCCATTAATTTTCACGGCGCACGGAAGCGCGCTACATTTGAATCCTGTTATCATGTTAACACATGGTTGATAGCATCTACACTCAATACACCGCTGTAACAGCATATTCAATGATTACAGGAGCCTAGTACATTCCTTGCCCGACACGGTTAGGGAATATTCACCCATAGGATACTAACATTCCCATTGATATTCAAAGAGCGCACATAACACTTCTCACCGCAGGGTGAATGTCAGCCCTAACACTTTCATACTGTTTTTTTATACTACACTGTTCACACATGAAGGGATCAGCACAGACATCCCACACGTCGATTGGTCTCGACAAAGATAGTTATTTCAAACAAGGGACATATTCACAGTCCACTATATATTTGGAAAGCCATTTCTTTTTGATGATCTCTACCTACATTATAACATATTAAGGCTTTCACGGCCCGGATTAGTATATAAATAATTCATGCTTTTGGGTTAATGCCGTGTGTATTTTCATTTGAACAATATGTTTCGGAGAAACCTTGCCTCCTTTTTCAATTTCCATTGAAAAAGGAGGCAAAGTTTCTCCGAAACGTATGGTTCAAATCAAAATACACACGGCATTAGCCCAAAAGCATGAATTATTTATACATTATAACAGTTTAGCAGGCAGCCACTCCATTACGATTCCCGACAAACAGAGTCTATCAAGATAATCATACACCGTTCTTCCCATACGATCCCATACAAGGATCCACACTTACACTTTATTGTTATTTTGATTCTTAGTCCAATATTATTCCCTACATACCCCCCAGTTGTACCTATAATACCCATAAACGTGCTCTTTACAGACTCTGGATGCCACAGACATAGGTTGGCAAGACACATGTTATATAGCACAAGCCTCCACACTAAAAATTGCGTCTCTTAGAGACATAGTCCCCCAAGGGACACGATTTCCCCATAATTATGTTCAAAGTGAGCACACGGGTGATAGAATTTCAGTCCCAGATACACGAATGACACGATTTGTCAAGAGCAAGGCGGCGCACAGAGGTGCAGCCTACTATCCAAGATAAAAATATTTACCCACACAGCCACAGTCGGCAATGCCGATAGCGATAGACCACTCGCGGATGCGAATTTTCATACAGCGCCCATTATACTTTTGTATCGGGATCCAACACACATATATAGCAAGATTTTACCTAATAACTGACATATTTTGAGGGCATACTAGCAACAATATGCCACAGGAGGGACATATCGATCACAGGGTATCCTGACAAATCCCCGTGACCCTCCCAGGAATATATAGTACAGTGTTACTATGATACCAGGTTCTTTCTAATAAACTGACCAGTATTAGTATATAAGGTATCTAGAGTATAAGAACAGGTTATGAATTATACATTGCAGACAGCACTATAATACGTTATACGGCCGCAGATGCCAAATATTACAGAAAGTTGATCCAAGCTCAACATTATTCCCCCTCCCCTAACACAGAATCTACACTTCTACATATTACACATAAAAACCCCCTTCCCCTATTAATGCGAGGCACTTGGTGGTCATGCATCCGCCAGGGTGCACCCCATGCGTTTTCGCTCTTGGCTAAATGTTATTCAACAATTCGGAACTACAAAGCTAACAGCTTACCGTAAAGAAACTACCTGCTAACATAATTCTAAAAGATATTGTATTTTTCTCCCGCATGCCATTTGTTACCCTGATAGGGATCTTTAATGTTGCATGCGACATGATGTCATCTCTAGCACTTACGCACCCCTATCTACTTCAGTACGGACCCTAACAACCGCACTGGAAAACCCAGTTCCTGGCCAATTACGATCCCAACCCTCACCAATAGAGCAATCCTTAAATTTAACGTTTTCCTACATCCACTTAGGACCACAATTCCTTGGCCCTATTTAACCGTCCGATCACCCAATTACTAACGAATTTAACATGTATACATTCTCCCACTAACAGGAGAACACCCTTCCACGTCCTCAACTTTACCTACTAACATGTGAGAGAATAAACGCAGCTGAAATTAGCTAGCCATCCGAAAGCCAGGCGCAAAGAGGTGCACTGTGCCAAAACAGTCCCCCCCCCCGGAATAAACACCACACCCCACACAAACAGAAGCTCGCTTTACACTATACTCGTTTGGTATGTGCACATAAGTGTACTTTGGAAAATGTGACCCTATTTTCCCTTGGAAAATGGGACGATGGTAAGATTTGACCTGGACAGAGGGCCATCATAGCCCATGCCGTGGACTCTGACGAACTGACGGAAGGTCGAAGCGGCGATGACGTAGTGCGGGCAAACGTCAAAGTTGTCGGGTGTACCTAGCCTGTCCCCGTCGCGGAGAAAAGTTACACCCATTATGCACTACTGTCAGCAAAGCCAGACCTGCAGGTGGAACCTTGACGGTCCGACGGGAGAAATAGCCCACTCAGCGTCGGACGAGATAGAACATCCATCTAGGGACGACCCACTTGACTTGACTAGTAGTTAGCATGTAAGTAAGTAATAAGCTTCATTGCGCGACGCTAAGTCCTGTTTTCGAACACAGGCACACATAGGCCCTACAGCGGTAGGTGCAAGCACATACACAAGCCCTATCAATATAGGGGAAGATTTATAGTGATTGATATATTATGTTGAATCCCACGCCCGCGGAACTTGATTGATAAGGAATGTAGGGCAGTGCATTCAACGCCCACGTACATGTTGGTCAGCGGATCTCGAGTTTTTCATGTCGACGTTGCGTGTCGTGAAGGCTTGGGCAGCCAATATATCCGTCACAATGGCGAAATACTCCCAATTCTCTCCCTGTTGAGGTATTGGTCACCGATGGTCTCTTTGATCATACCCCAGGGGGGAACATTTATGTGTTTCCTTTCGTATTCGCCATAGGGATCCTATGGTCCCAAACCAATTTCACGCGATGATTGGCGACGATATGCGACATGCGATATGCGATTTGCGATAACACGACACTTTGATCATGCGATCTTACACAGGCGATCGATCAACGATCAGCCTCGGCATGCGATTTTAGGCAGCCGTGTAAGCCCGATAACAAGATCCTTCGATCTGACGAGATGCGATCATTTACCATTGCGATATGCGCCGACACGAAGTCGAGATATGCGACGGCACAACGATGAAATGTGCGATAAGACGATAGTGCGATCCGTATACAGGAGCGATCGATGGATTATCGATCGGCGTCCGCTTATGATTTCATCTCGATTAATCATATGTCCATGCTTTATTTTCAGACAGAGATCCAACGTGGGACGCCAGCTGGAAACACAGGGTACCTAGAGGTACTTTCCCTACATGTGGCGATGAGCAGCGCCAATATCAGTATTATGCTTATTGTTCCCAGCTGATAATTTACACTTGTATTTTTTTTTCACAGTCTGCTCTACACATTTCTATGCTTTACTTGTTTTTACACCAATTGATGAAGGTCCCTATGATGACGAATCATGATAACTGTATGTTTTACGGGACCACCATGCAGCTGACCAGTAGGATGACACTACACACTTATTTTCATTTCTCTCTTTCCCCACAGGTGGCGATTCTGTACGTAGTCCCTTGTATATATTTTGCCAACGCCCTGACATGCGCCCGTCGCACTCTCACACACAAACACACACACAGAGCTAACACACCCTCAGCTCTCACACTTTTTCCCCACACATGCCTCTACGATGGTTCACATCATATCCGTACCACGGTTAGGGATAACTGTGGGCTATCTACTCCCGCTGGACGGATCCAACCGCACCTAAAATGAAATGTGAGCTACGGCAGCGAGGGTCGTACCCACATATTGTACGGGACGATCTTCCCTGCTAGGATGGACCGTCCAGCCACAGGGGACGATCCATACAGGTATGAATAATTATAATGGCCATAGGTTACCTATTGCATAAGTAAGTTTTAAATTCTAGCGCGCTTAAGTTCCTATTGTAAAGGTAGACCACAAGAGTGGCATTAGTAATGTGAAGTTTGTAATCCTACATATTGGTGCTAAAGCACAGAGGGTTTTTATGTACTTACGGCACATATTACAAGGCCGACACCCCTCCAATGTTTTATGTTGCAACACTTTTTTACTTGCTCCATACACCACGACTGTCACTACACTATTTTATTTTTTCCTTTCGCTTCTTCTAACGTCCCACTTGTAAAAATGCCTCCTTTCTCCCCCACACAATAATCATATTTTTTATTCTACCCTTAAATTACACACCGAGGCATTTATTTTCCTTTCTATCTTCTATTTCCTATTTTACATTGTTCATTATGTATGTACTGTACCCGAAACACTTACCAATACCTGGTGAAATCCCTCGATGGTCACTGGATCGTAGAACCTGAAAAATGCCCGGCGAAAACCCTCCGAGGTCCTTCCACCAAGTAGAGGAATGAATGGGGTACTAGTCATCCTATCAGGCTGTTTTAAGATTGACCATGGCTACAACGAACGAACAAATAAGGAACTAGCTCAAGAACACGAAAAACGACTCTAAAAAGAACTTTCTCAAGGGTGTAAAACCCTGGAAAAAGAAAATCCAAGTGATGGCCATCTTTAAACGACCTCCAATCTCTTCGTTAAAATATCACACCATGATTTAAAATTTGGAAAACAATTTATTCCAAGAGAACAA
Organism: Meconema thalassinum; assembly: GCA_946902985.2. Taxonomy (NCBI): domain Eukaryota; kingdom Metazoa; phylum Arthropoda; class Insecta; order Orthoptera; family Tettigoniidae; genus Meconema; species Meconema thalassinum. The sequence goes on from OX336396.1 coordinate 173,614,385, forward strand.
GGTAACAGACAAGAAAATAAAAATTAATACCCTGTCGTCAAGAAAACAAAATCACAGCTAAACACAACTGTAGAAAGAAAATCCTAAATGATTCCAGAAATGGATTACGATCATCACCTACACGCTGGGGTGATTCTAAATATAATATCACACATTATGAAACAAGGATATTAGGCATCAATCTCCTAATGATATTAGGAGGACTGGATGAAATATTAGACGATGAATAAAGAAGAATTATCAAAATTTTTACACGTGTATCGTCTTAAACGATATTCCAAAAGTGTAGCAATATCAAGATTATATACAAGTATTTATAAGAATATATAGAGAAATGTCCTCAGACATTCACATGATTCAGCCCAAACAGCTGATCATGGCCATAACATTCGCATCGTGATATGTAATTAACATTCAATGCATCGGGTGACCAATTTTATCTAGCCATTAAGCTAAGTAGTGTATCTATCGACTATGTTCATAATTCAAATTTCAAGTAAACTTGTACAAAATTGTGGAGGTTTTAACGATTATATGCTGTGGAAATGTCGTAAGTAGCTCGAACAGATTATCCAAGCGTTGCCTTTGATTAGGTGAAGAAAAAGCACGTAGGATCGCTCTATAAGAATGACGACGCCAATGTCTCCAACAGACATTAAAATACCAGAAAAACTCATCTATATTAACGTAACACCAAACACGGGTGTTGACTACTCGAAGTCACAAACAGATTGGCACTTACCGGCTGAAAAGCACTTACCGGCTCAATCTAAAACTGGCCTAATGCTTCAGCAAGCATAAAATCTCTCAAATATGCATCATCCCAGATGTGCATCCAAAACACAACACAACAAGGTTATACGAACCTTCAAAACACTACTATTATTTAATTTCAATACTCACACAAGAGCTACAAACATGCTTAACTCACACACTAACCTTAAGCACGTTGTTCATAGTCGAGACACTGAAACATTCCACTAGCAAATTAACCTATCTTGCCTCCCGATAAGGTATATTATTAATACTTGTTCATTTTTCTTGACTCCAAGTCAAGCTTTCCTGGAATAATTTAATCAACTTTGTGAATGGTGTTCAAAAACTGCTATACTATATCTCACTCACACAATTGCATTAAATGCAATTATTTACGTTAATAACGTGGAAAATACATGTCTCAAAATGAAATCCTAGATTAAGTTAATCTCATATCAAAACCTAATAGAAGGTAAAACTGATCTTTTCCTGAACCAGGATAGCCTCCAACTTCGGTGGGCTTCGAAGTATCAGTGGATAAAACTTACACCATGAAAGCAAGTTAACTAATCAGGTTAATCCAATGACAATCATTAAGTAAATCCACTAATAAATCTGCACTCACAAAAGCGAAGTGCTTTCCATAGAAAATAATCCAACAGGTGGATTAGAACTATAAATGCAACGAACGCCAAGATAAACTTTCCAAGATTCAAATCGCTGCGAGAAAACGAAGTTCCTAATAGAACAGTAGTGCATGAAAAACATGTACTGGCCTCAAAGAAATCAGTGTTCCAAACACTGAGAAACAAACGCGATTAAAACTATGCTTGGACAAAATATTGGAGATCTTCCCCTAAATTCTCTTCTCGGCAAATAAAAATACGCACTACTAAGAAATTACTGATTCTACTGATTAAATGATCCAAACTAATAATACACAAGGGATGAATTCGTTAAGCGAATACAAAATCCCGGGAACACAGCAAGTCAGATTCGACGGAAACATCGAACCTAAACTTGTGAATACCCATTTAATCTACAAAAATGAAATGACAATTGCAATTGCTAACAAGTGCCCCTACTAAGCTACGTTAGAGAGTCTGCTGGTCCAGTACCTTTTGTTGCATCTTGAAGCGTCTTAAGCGGGATATATACAGATCCGATGAGTATCCAGGGTATCACCAGATAATACACTCTTTTTCTCTGTACCTGGGAATCGAATCCGGGCCTGCAGAGCACACGCATACTGGTCAGACGACCATACGAGCCTACTCCATTCATGCCAGAAATGCTATAATCCGCCTGAGAAATAGCACTGTCCTGCATGTCGCAGCTCATGAAAGCACTCGCAAACAACCACTGGAGTGCGGTGAAAATATACTCCTCTCCAACAAGGAGAATGCAGTTGTGGGTGGCAGTCATTTCCCTTATGCATTTCTCATGAAGCTACACCATTTAATCTAGCCTGCCATTCTGGAAGTCATAACTATAACGTTGAACTTCCCCACTGACATCTCAGACGATAATATGCGTTCTAGTGTCTGCATAATGTACAGCTTAACAAGTCCTGAAGTTAGCATGTATCAGCACAATCATACACGTTACTATTACTCGTGATGAAGAACTCACAAGGTTTCGAAATGGCTGCCTTGGTAATGGACACCGCTGGACAGAGACATACAGTCAGTCCGCGTTCCGTTTCGACACAATTCTTCTTGACCAAGATGGCAGTATACATTTACAACTGTTCTGAACATATCTCAGATCCATTATAAAATGGTAACTTTAAAAAGTACTTGAGCACGGTACACGACTGCTTGTCGAGACACGAAATACTCTGCACGTTTATAACACACTTTGAAAAAGAACTGTTCGACTTAGCTAAGTATAAACGCGAGCCGTCTCCACACGGAGTTATCACAGCCTGCCTTGCACCTATGATCTCGCTTACTAGCCGAGTTGCGTAACTACACATATGACTCTCCGAACACAAAAGAAGAAGTCCAAGTGAAGTCGCCTTGCTTTCAGCCAAACGCCACAGCAAGCAACCCCCACTACTGCCTTCCTTCATCGATATCTCGATGTGTCAATAACTCGCTTATGGCTTGATCATTATAGATGTTATTCTTGCACGTTTCTTGTTATATTATATTCCTCATATAAAATAGCTTCCTGCTATGGTAATCTGCGTTCTACGTCCTTTGAAAAGTCTTCTAATACTCTAATTCACTTCAAAACAATAAAGATAATCCTGTAGCCTGGATCGATATGACATGACGTCACATATAGGTTTATTGATCGGTCTATCTGTGAGTTCACCCACTCGGGAATGCTCGTTACTTTCCGATCTCGAACCGAATGGCACTTCTTATACACACATCAAAAAAAGTTTTGCATCACCTCGGTTCCAAGAGTTCCGGAACCGTTAAATACAAAGGGAATAGAGATCAACACAAACAACATTTCAGCTCGTTTTATTGCTCATGAGACCCACACATTGCATGTTGTACCATCATACAGCTAGACTTTCAGCATTTGTGGTCCAGATTGCAGTACACACCACTACCTCTAATACCCAGTAGCACGTCCTCTTGCATTGATGCATGCCTGTATTCGCCGTGGCATACTATCCACAAGTTCATCAAGACACTGTTGGTCCAAATTGTCCCACTCCTCAACGACAATTCGGCGTAAATCTCTCAGAGTGGTTGGTGGGTCAAGACGTCCATAAACAGCCCTTTTCAACATATCCCAGACATGTTCGATAGGGTTCATGTCTGGCGAACATGCTGGCCACTGTAGTCGAGCGATGTCGTTATCTTGAAGGAACGCATTCACAAGATGTGCACGATGAGGTCGAGAATTGTCGTCCATGAAGACAAATGCCTCTCCAATATTCTGCCGATATGGTTGCACTATGGGTCGGAGGATGTCATTCAGGTATCGTAAAGCCGTTTCGGAGCCTTCCATGACCACCAGTGGCGTACGTCGGCCCCACATAATGCCACCCCAAAACATCAGGGAACCACCACCTTGCTGCACTCGCTGGACAGTGTGTCTAAGACGTTCAGCCTGACCAAGGTGCCTCCAAACACGTCTCCGACGATTGTCTGGTTGAAGGCATATGCGACACTCATCGGTGAAGAGAACGTGATGCCAATTCCGTGGGGTCCATTCAGCATGTTGTTGGGCCCATCTGTACCGCGCTGCATGGTGTCGGGGTTGCAAAGCTGGACCTCGCCATGGACGTCGGGAGTGAAGTTGCGCATCATGCAGCCTATTGCGCACAGTTTGAGTTGAAACACGACGTCCTGTGGCTGAACGAAACGCATTATTCAACATGGTGGCATTGCTGTCAGGGTTCCTCCGAGCGGCAATCCGTAAGTAGCGGTCATCCACTACAGTAGTAGCCCTTGGGCGGCCTGAGCGAGGCCTGTCATCGACAGTTCCTGTATCTCTGTACCTCCTCCATGTCCGAACAACATCGCTTTGGTTCACTCTGAGACGCCTGGAAACTTCCCTTGTTGAGAGCCCTTCTTGACACAAAGTAACAATGCGGACGCGATCGAACTGCGGTATTGACCTTCTAGGCATGGTAGAACTACAGACAACATGAGCAGCGTACCTTCGTCCTGGTGGAATGACTGGAACTGATCGGCTGTCGTACCCCCTCCGTCTAATAGGCCCTGCTCATGCATGGTTGTTTACATCTTTGAGCAGTTTTAGTGACATCTATGAACAGTCAAAGGGACTGTATCTTGGATACAATATACACAGTCAACGTCTATATGCCGGAGATCTGGGAACCGAGGTGATGCAAAACTTTTTTTGATGTGTGTATTAACGGCGTGATAGATCATGACTTGACTCACGAGCTCAACAGTCTCGCGTCTCTCGTCGTTTCCACTACAGTATCTGGGCATAACCGTATGAAAATATACGGTACATTTCCCCACAGATATCTTAAATAAAAGTCATTCTGCTTTTCTTTGCACCAATCTAGGTTATTTCGATATATGTATCGTTATTTTCATACAGATCTTAAACAATCTTCTCCACAAATCTCTTGAGGTTTTTAGCATTAAAACGTCCTATAACATCTCTACCATTTGTGCTTCCAATCTCGTAGCAGTTATTTCCAAATGGTCTTCCTATCATATGACTTCTGTCCAAGCTCTCTCTGGCCTTCTATTTAAATGGACTCTTTATGCGAATGCTATGCCAGCGTCAGTCTTCAATTTCTTCGTATAATCTTTTCCTTTTCTCTGTCAGGGGTTCTCTCCTGACTTCTATCCTTTCTGCTGGTGCTGGCTTGAGCCTGATCTCTCACTCCCTCCTTTCTCTGTTTTGACCTTCTTCGTCCTTCTTCTGGGGACCTATCTCGCCCCCTCTTGAGCCTATCCTGCTGTCTATTTCTACATATTCCTCTGTTCTGTAATTTTTATATCTGGAGTAACCTTGATTCTGTCGGTTATCGCCTTGATTCCGGTTGTACTGAGCTTCTCTCCTATTTCTCTCATATGGAGCTTCTCTCCGATCCCTGTCATATGGAGCTTCTCTCCGGTTACTGTCGTATGGAGCTTCTCTCCGATCCCTGTCACTCTGACTATATCGATTGTTATAATAGTTTCTGTCATCATATCGACGTTGCCAAGGTCTACTATTTTCATCTCTCTGTTGGTCGTTCCATCTCCTATCATTCTGATAGCTATTCCTGATTGGACCTGTTCTATTTTCATTTCGAGGTTGGAAACGCTCAGTTTGTTGAGTCCTATTCATCATGACTGCGTTTACAGTCTTAGGTTCCTGTCTAGAACTCTTGGTGATGGTCGGTTGCGTCATTAAACTAATATGATCGAGGCGACGCAATAGATCATCCATCGATGCTAAGGTCGAGATACCAGAGGTTATGAGTGACTTCCTAACTTCAGCTGGAAGCTGTCGCGCTATGGCTTCTACTAATTCAACCTGCGACAAGGGTGGATCAAGAAATCTCAGTTTAGCCAACTGACAAGCGAAATATTCTGCATAACTAGTCGGTCCTGTAGTAGCATACTTCCTTGAATAAATCTCGGATCTTATGTTCTGTTGGACCTCAATTGACCAAAAGCGCTGAACAAACGCTTGTGTGAACTGGTCGAAATCCTCAAAGGTGTACCTGAACGCTTTGAACCACTGAAGAGGAGCGTCCGATAAAAATCTCTCTACTACCCGCAATTTCCGTTCATGTGGTACATGCGATTCCACAAAATAATCTTGGATGCCTCTAATAAATTCTAAAGGAGTGGTTCCATCTAGATTGTTAAATTTCCTTGGTTTATCTTCAAAGTTCCTAATGATGGTTATATTAGATGCCCTATCTGATGTTCTTGTGACATTACTGTTTGCACCTACATTGGGAGTTGACGAAGTAAATTCTTCCGCTTGGGTTTGAAGTTCTGATGTGCGAGGTATAGCCCTATTCGACTGTTCCATCGGACTAAACTGAACAGACGTTCGAGCCTTAAAAGATTCCTGAATGTCGATTCCTTTGTTCTGTACTGGGTTAACTGGCTCATCTACAACGACTATAAAATCACTATTTATTAGCAATCGCAATTGTTCTTTAAGAGTATCCAAGTTGATACTACCTCCCAAATTAATGCTTTCGAGGTCTTTCCTTAGCTCATTGATCTTGGAAGTTTTCTTTTCCCTTATCTCGTTTAAATCAATCTGTCCCTGATCAATCTTAAGTTCTACGGCTTTAATTCGAGTTTCTAACCCTGTAAAATTATCTATCTGTTTTTCTTGAACAGCATCCACTATTTTGTTTAAATCAGTCCTTACATCAATGATTTCCCTAGTGGCATTGGAAAGTTTAGTGACAAGACTCTTTTCTATACTAGATTTAGCATTTTGAAAACTATCCTCATTGACCTTATTCAGTTCTTGTTTTAAAAGAGCAAGATTTTCATTAATAATAGTTTTGAGGTCGATGTCAAAGTCTGCCTTAATTAATTTAGTATGATCAGTCACTTGAGTCTGCAACGTGCTCATTTCACCTTTCAAATGCTCCAAACTATTTTGCGTTTGACTGGTGTCGTGAGTAAATTGCAACTGTAGTGCATCAATAAGGTCCTTATTTTCCTTTTTACCCCGTTCGAAATCCCATTTGATTTCGCTACGGAAATTGATATTTGACTGTTCCATTTCATTAAGTTTTATTTCAGTATAGGCTTGACCTGACTCGGTCTTATTTACTTGGGATTGGATCTTGGTTTGTTTCGACTCAATCTGATTGACGTCATTTTGAATGTTCTTAACCTGAGATTGTATTTCCTTCTGTGTGGTTTCTACTAAACCCATATCTGTTTTCAGATCGTTAACCTGTGCTTGCATCATTCTAACATTAGTGCTAACATCTTTAACAGTTTTTTCAACCTCTTTTTGACTTTCCTGTACTTGATCGAGATTAGTTTTGACATTAGTGATCTCTTTATTAAGATTAGCCTAGGCATTCCAAACTTCTACTTTAACATTGCCAATATCTGTTTGAAGACTAGTTGTAACATTGCTAATTTCAGTTTTAACATTGCTAATTTCAGTTTGAAGACTAGTTTTAACATCACTGATGTCAGTTTGAAGACTAGTTGTAACATTACTGATGTCAGTTTTAAGACTAGTTTCCATGGATTGTTTATTCGACCTAACATGACAAACATTAGCCTGATTTTTTTGAACTGTCTTTAATTTCTTTCATGGATGACCTTAAGTTATCTAATTCACCCCGGATGCCTTCAGTTACTGCATCCTTGAGAATTTTATTATTATGTGTTGCATTTTCATATATATTTTCAAATGTAGTCTTGGTTTGAGATTTGATATTCTCAATGTCATTATTGAGATGCTGTAGCTTGCCTTCTATCATCTCAAACTTTTTTTTTAAAGTCTGCAATAGTGACTGCCTGGTTATCAGCCATAATTCAACACAAATACACTTGTCACTAGAAAACATGGGAACACTACATGAGAAAGCATAGCGAAAACATCTGCACACAACCACAAATTGCCATTAGAGTGCGTATTTTTATTGCCTTGCATTAACTTATATCGAAACTTAAATTAAATTCATGTTATCCAGTATCATTCTGAGATTGCCTAAAATCCCAATATGTGTAATATTTTAAATCAGAGATGGTCCTAGATTCTATCATAAAACAGAATTAAACGTACACGAAGCATCCTAACTTAAAGATGATGTCAGCAAAATTCATCAGCCGGAGTTAAATAGGACAAATCACCTATGTGCAACTCACACGTGTGTTACAATAAGTGTCTCACTCGACTAACACGTCAAAGGAGATTACTGTGAATAACTCTTATTGAACAAGTTCTAGTCTATTATAACCAAATAAAAAGTGTGGCTCCACTTCAATACAGTATATTTAAATCAAGAATCTGATAACGGTTGCAATACTACCAAAATCAAGTAGTTCGAGTAACATCGTAATTGCTTTTATTCCACAGGAATTTAAAAAATTTGTGCCAAAATATTGATTCACCTTTATCCATGTGCCTTCATCACTACCACAACGAAACACGATGTCCCAATTCGCGCTCGGTATAGCATGATAATAAGATTGGTTTCCATTCTCTGGTGTTCCAATTTTATTTTAGGCCTACAACTGTGGCTATAAATCTGGTAAACCAGGTCTATTCGAGCCCATAACGTTGGCCTCCACAAAACTATGGCTATAAACCTGGTTTATTCGGTCCCCACGTTGGGCGCCACATAACTATGTACCCGAAGCACTTACCAATACCTGGTGAAATCCCTCGATGGTCACTGGATCGTAGAACCTGAAACATGCCCGGCGAAAACCCTCCGAGGTCCTACCACCAAGCAGTGGAATGAATGGGGTACTAGTCATCCTATCAGGCTGTGTTACGAATGACCATGGCTACAACGAACGAACAAATAAGAAACTAACTCAAGAACACGAAAAACGACTCTAAAAAGAGCTATCTCAAGGGTGTAAAACCCTGGAAAAAGAAAATCCAAGCGATGGCCATCTTAAAACTACCTCCAATCTCTTCGTTAAAATATCACACCATGATTTAAAATTGGGAAAACAATGTATTCCAAGAGAACAAGGTAACAGACAAGAAAATAAAAATTAATACCCTGTCGTCAAGAAAACAAAATCACAGCTAAACACAACTGTAGAAAGAAAATCCTAAATGATTCCAGAAATGGATTACGATCATCACCTACACGCTGGGGTGATTCTAAATATAATATCACACATTAGGAAACAAGGATATTAAGCATCAATCTCCTAATGATATTAGGAGGACTGGATGAAATATTAGACGATGAATAAAGAAGAATTATTAAAATTTTACACGTGTATCGTCTTAAACGATATTCCAAAAGTGCAGCAATATCAAGATTATATACAAGTATTTATATGAATATATACAGAAATGTCCTCACACATTCACATGATTCAGCCCAAACAGCTGATCTTGGCCATAACATTCGCATCGTGATGTTTAATTAACATTCAATACATCGGGTTACCAATTTTATCTAGCCATTAAGCTAAGTAGTGTATCTATCGACTATGTTCAAAATTCAAATTTCAAGTAAACTTGTACAAAATTATAGAGGTTTTAACGAGCCCGTCAGAGGAGCTGCCAGGATAGCCAACAACCGCAATGACTTCCCTAACATCTCATCCGCCGGACCTAACTGCCGAGAGGATCAGGTGAACTTCCAAATAGGCCAAAGCAGCACGAGAAACTGTAGTCCACGGGGATCGTGGTACATGGTGACGAAGGTCATAGACTGCCTAAGGAAAGGTTCACCTTAAAAGCTAGACTGAGAAAAGAAACATCCAGACTTATGTAAAACACCGTGAAAATTTATTGTAAATTTTACAAACCCCTAGCCTAGTTCGGAGGGTTTTTGTCGGCTAATCCGCAAGCTAATAAATAATCAAAAATAAAGAGCAGGTCCCTACCTGAGAAGTTACAGTAAACCCTCGCGAAAGATCTGTCTCACAATAATAAAGCAACAACAGCAACACTAGGAAAATGGTACGACGCAAATCCCTAGGTCAAGTTACAAGATCAAACTAATATCAGAATTTACATTTAATAGGGTAGCAAAACAAATCTAAGTTAGGATGATACCATCTCCACATTTACATTTAACGTTAATTCATCTAGCTAAGTCCTTTCAATTAATAACAAAATTTACGGCGGTGACGTCCGTAATAACAAACAATTACATTCAAAGCTAAGTGATCAGCCATAAAAAACATCTAAGTCATTCTTATAACTAGGTGCTAGTCAGCACACAAAAGGGTAACATAGAGGATTCATACACTTTTACATTATCAAATGAATAAATAAGAGAACACAGTTTTATTCAAATGCCTGCCTGCACCTTGGTTTACTCTTTGTAAGCCATAGTCATCTAATGTGTGTAGTTACGGTGACGACTGCGTAGTAAAGACTACGTCTAACATCGTATGGCCTGCGCTCCACCAGCTTCGAACTCAAGGTTCGAGCAAGCTTCAGTCACAACAGAAATGTGTCAGCTGTCCTCAAGTCATTTCCTCCAGGAAATACCTTCATAAACACGGCTATGTCAGCAGGTTCCAAATGCAAATGAACAAGGTTAAGCAGAAAGAATTCGTTAGTTAGCTTTTGTTTTATCAAAATTATGCGTTTTATTATTAAGATATCGGTTTAGGTTATCGTTGGTTTATGGCAAATAATACTGACAAGCCTGGGCACGGAGTGTCTCCCCTGAGATCATCTCTTCCAATAGCCTCGACTCAAAAGTCGGAATACAATCAACGAGCAATAACAACTCGGACACACAATAACACAAGTTACCAGCGGCGCACAGTTCGCGTTCAATAACTCTGGGATGGGCCTGGACACAATCAGTTACCCTCCCTAAACATTTGGTCAACGGGAAAATCCCGGACATGGTACACACAATACCATTATACATGAAAAACCTCCCTAGCGGGGCTAGCCTACAACGTACTATAGAAAATCTGACATAACTGTACTCGTCAAAAAAAAAAACAGTACACGCAACAGCGTTTAACTAACAAATGACAGTCTACAGAACATATGATCAGATACCAGAATGGACACTGGGTTCCATAAGCTATAATTGCAATGAAAGGGAAAGTGAATGCTAAAACATTCTGTCCTATGTTAATATCAGTCCGTCTCACACAGAAGCATGCGCTCTCAGTCGAGCGCTGGGTAGAATTCACAAAACCTGTTCGTGTCGCCGCAGGCTACAAGATTCCTGCGCTGAATTACACAACACACTAGCTAGACCGGCAGTTTAAGCAGGTAAATAACAGTAAAACTGGCCTCATCATAATACCTTTACCATAGGTTATAAACCTCGAAGAATATGTGCATAAAAAGCACGCTATAAATCTGAATACAATCATATAAATCTGTCTTTCACATCAAAGACGTTTAAAAGGTAGCAATGTCACTCATTGCTGGAGCTCTCTGCTCTCAAAGATAAAATGTTCTATTTCAGTAGTTACTTGTATCAAATATCAAATAAACACGTGTCAACACACTTGACACTACAAAATAATAATTGTGGCGCACATTCCACTCTCTGCTGGATCTGCTTAATGATACGTTGGGAACTGAGTTCGAAGCTAGGCAACGATAAAATATCCCTGTTACTTATAAGGTCTACACATGACCTGGATGGCTATCAGAGCTCATCTCTAATGAAATATAATGCAGTTACAAAACTGGTAATTACAGTCGATTACCCAAATGATACGACTACTCTAACGAAGTCAGGGGTGTAACATTGACTGGTTGCAAAAAGTGCAGTTAAAGAAATATAACCATGGCATCTGATTGCCATAACTAGAGTCTGCAAAGACTTGAAAAATAACCCCAGATAGGGTTAAACAAAGTAGCCTCAAAATGACTACAGTCACGTTTAGCAATAGATAGAAATTGACGTTCTACGACGTCCATCAAGCTGCACCAGAGTTGACCAAAATGTCTGACCCAAGGGTGACTCACTATCACTGCAAATAAATGACATCTAATTAGACTAAATTTCATTCCCTACCTACGAAATGGCTGTCCCTAAGTTCGGTTTGTTCACAAACTACACTAATCTAACTATACCACCAGAAACTAGAACAAGGAAGGGTGTACAAAACTCACGATACGAAGGAGCTCACACTCAGCTCTCTGTCCAACAACAAGGAATGAACAAAAGCGCCTCTGGGTTTCAGGGTTGGCATCGTCCTCATCAGAACTTCCATCTGGGCTCTCCCAAAGACCAGGGATCGGTCTGTCCCTGTAGTTGACCTCGTGAATGGACTGGACATGCCTAGGAAAGGCATCCTCGGTTCCTTCCTTCTCGTTTGATGTTCTAGAAGTTCCATAATCAAGCTGGTCCCATCCGAGACATCTCCCTCATACCATAATGGTATTAGCCCATGGTCTCGAACATGGTATTGAAAAAGTTGACCACGTAGGCGGTAGAATAAGACTTGTAGTAGTTCATTATTTTCACTTGAAAATTACAGTATTCGTCGCAGATATCACAGGCTTTAAATATAACTGATAACACGGCCTCTACACTTTGCAGATGTAAATGATGAATGGCCATGCACTGTTCTGCGATTCTAGACGTGTACAGACGCTACTTTCTCTATCACGTGGCATCCGTGAAATGGGCGTCGTTTTATTACAAATAAATTCACCGTAGCAATCAGTGTATAATGTACTTTTATAATCACACTTCTCCAAAGTAATAATATCACATTTACCTGAATATTTTGCACCAGGCTCTCGGCCCTCCACAAACACGTGGGTGTAAAATGTGGTGCTACAGTTATGTCGTTAATTTCACAATACTTTCCAATTAATTCACTGTGCAATTTGCGTTGATCACTGCACATCAATAACAACGATTCGTAGAATACTTGTGCTCGATGGCACCCGATAATGATTTCCACGCTGAACAGCGGACTGTTTGCCACGTCTAATGCGACGGATATAATAACACGCCTACGCAGGGTGGATTCTCCAGACGTAGTGCAAGGAACTGCGTTCCTCGTGGAAGCAAGTCGTCAAAACTAAGTCGTTGAGCGATTACTTACATTCCTATTTGCGTATCTGCAATGATATTACCTTACCTTAAAGCGAAAAAGCATTCTCCATAATGTTTCAATAATACTGAATGACGAAATGGAATATTCTGAGTCTCGTAGAAAGATAAAATTGATTAATAAGACCTCAGATAAATAATTAGCAGACTTCACCAAAGTCAAAAGTGCGATTCTCCGCTACTTCAAAGAGAATAGTATTAGCTCTCAGCTTCTCGTAGCTTTCTGGGTGTGTTCAAAGGTACTATATCCCATCAAAAATGTGCTGTCGTGAAAAATATCACATGAACCTTAGCTCAGCGGGTTCAATATGCTGTGGAAATATCTTAAGTAGCTCGAACAGATTATCCAAGCGTTGTCTTTGATTAGGTGAAGAAAAAACATGTAGGATCGCTCTATAAGAATGATGACGCCAATGTCTCCAACAGACATTAAAATACCAGAAAAACTCATCTATATGAACGTAACACCAAGCACGGGTGTTGACTACTCGAAGTCACAAACAGATTGGCACTTACCGGCTGAAAAGCACTTACCGGCTCAATCTAAAACTGGCCTAATGCTTCAATAAGCATAATATCTCACAAATATGCATCATCCCTGATGTGCATACAAAACACAACACAACAAGGTTATACGAACCTTCAAAACACTACTATTATTTAATTTCAATACTCACACAAGAACTACAAACATGCTTAACTCACACACTAACCATAAGAACGTTGTTCAAAGTCGAGACACTGAAACATTCCACTAGCAAATTAACCTATCTTGCCTCCCGATAAGGTATATTAATAATACTTGTTCATTTTTCTTGACTCCAAGTCAAGCTTTCCTGGAATAATTTAATCAACTTTGTGAATGGTGGTGTATTCTTGGAATACACGGTACGAGAGAATATAAATTTTAATGCTCTTTTCTTGTTCATTTCTTCCTTTTTTATCAAACACCAACAGTGATTTTCTATTTTCTCTTTGTTGGTCATGTCTCTTATGTTCTTTGTGAGTCTGTTCTAGATATATATCTTCCATGACCCACCTGGCGTCATCTAGCAGCGAACCTCAGAAGCTCCTCAATTCTTCCTGGTGCAAGAGGACTTCCTTATCCATCTGGCCACCAGTTCTCGTTGCCATCGCCAGCTATTATCTCCGTGATCAAGAGAACTTCGTCTACTCTTTCACCCACCAGGCTGTGCTAGTATCGCCTGCTATCAACTCTTTGAAACCATTTCCTCAAGAGAATTTAAGTTTACAATATTGGTCATGCTTATACGTATTCCTTTTGTCTCCTACCCCCACTCTTTTCCCTTCCTTGGACCCTCCGCGCTTCGCTGAGTGGGTCTCACTTGTAAGTCGGCAGTTGACTTGGTCAGTCAAGGCTCAACCAGAGCCAGTCTCCTCAAACCAAGAGGCACTCTCTACATTCTACGCCATGTTGGCACATTAGGTATCCGTCAAAGGGAACTTCATCTTCGCCATGCAACAAAGATAAGTACAGACTTAAGGTTTTAACCTCATCTTCATCGGTTTTAATTCTACATACTTCAATGATCATTTTATAGGCAGTGTGAGATTACTTATTTGGGGCAATAATCATCCTTCGCGGGATTTGCTATGTTGGGCTGTTGTCTGTCGAAGCCAACCTTAATAAAAAGTAGCTTTTCTTAAGCTATTTAAATGAGAAATCTTCTCACCACGTGGGATATTATCTAATACCCGCTGTCTATAAAATACCAAGCTAGTTCCTCCGCTGGATTAACTTCGGCTCCATTCTTCTATTAGGATCGTTCTGGAACCTTCCAGATCCTGTACTTTATCTACAAGTCTTGCCGTCATGTATTTCTCACTCACTTGTGAGAATACTATTGAAAATTGAAGAATCTTCCTTCTGAATTAAAGCTCAATAGCTAATTTTCTTCCACCGTTGGAATGTTCTATGGGGAATTTAATTGTAATACACAACTTTCTCAAGCAATAGACTTTCGCCTATCTAGTGCTACCAGTCCTTTTTCATCATTGCAATAACTTTCTTTGCCATAAACTTTCGTGTTACTACAGTGAACTTTTCATCCATTTAACAGACTATAGTGATAACTAGTGCTTGTTCAACTTTTCTACCGCGTCACGATCGTCCGTTTACCTTAAATAAGGCCATGAACATTGATCCTAAATCCCAATTGATCTTTCCTAAACCTTCTACTAACAAACCATATTAATAAAATTGTTACTCTAGATCATTTTCAATGAGGTGTCACTCTAACGAAGTGCCCTTCCATCTTGCTTGTTTATCGTCAATTAATTTCTGCATAACCACGTGTTTTATACACGGTTCAAGTTTACATTGTTTCTCCCTTATAATCAGGGAAAACAATTCTTTCAACTCATGAGTGAGTTATTTCTAGGTCTAACGAAAGGGAAACTGCCCCATTTGTCTCGTGATTCCTACTTGAACATAGGAAGTCTAGAACCTTCCTTTTGACTTTCTCTTCAGGTTTCACAGTAAGTGACCTGCTCTATTTTGCATAGCTATCATAAAAGTAATTCTGCATAAATATAAGAAGTTAAAGGAACTTCTCTTTCATTCTACCTGTTCTCTTTCTTTGTTATTTTGAAGTTGTAACTTTTTCTAAGATAGGTATGCAGAGATTTCTTATAGTACACACCTTGTACTCTATTTATTGTTAAACTTTAATCACCTTAATTGTCTTTAAATTTTGATTTTTTATCTTCGCTATTTTAAATCCTTGCTAGGATTTTATAAAGGTTTGAAACCTAATAAATTGTTAATTGCCTGGCGCAAACGTTTAATGTTTTCTGAGGTCTGTGACCCCAAAATTGTTAACCAAATTTAAAATATATATTTGTTAAAGTTATCAACTTCTTTTGCCTTGTTAAATAAATTAAATATTTGTTTTTGGATTTATCATTTCTCTAATACAACGGTTAGGCAAGATCCTGGCTTTCCTAACTCTTCCCAGGTTCATGCCCTCGTTAATACGCAATAAATCTGTTACTATTTGTCTTGTCAGACCATCACCCTTCCCCATAGTAGGCATATGCATGGTTGAGAGGGAATACACTAAAGCCACTCTCTGGCAAACCGCCCAAGTCCTAGCTGCGGTTCCCGTCAGCTTCGACCAGGTCCTTACCCACTTTAGGTATCAGAGAACGGATTTGCGGTGGCAACCGCCTCTAAGTGCATTTAAAGTTAAATTCATAACTTTTGTGGGACTCTCCTCCTATTTTTCTATCCCTTTTTCTCCAGTCCGAAACCCACCTCCTTTTCTTTATCATCTTCCCTTGGTGGTTAGGTTATTCCTCAGCCAGTAATCTACCCAAGAATTGGTCCCGGAAACCCGGGAGAGTCCGTTTGTCACTTGTTTTAAAAGGTTATTTGACAACACCTTGCAAATTATTAATACCTGCTTTGAATCTTTCAGCTATAACTACATCGTGCAAAGCCTGTGAAGGGGAAAGAGGCCGCTCCTGTCTCCTTTGGTGTGTCCCGTTCTTTCTACTTATTCGCTGCTGCCAGCCTGACAGCATTTCCAAGGTTCCACAGTCTCGTGAGTTACACTTTATTCTATTCACCTTGTCATGGCTCCTACTGAAAAGGATGAAACTCTCATTGCCAGACGTTCTTCCTATAAAGGGCAACCCACCAGATTGAGAAATTTCATCAACAAATTAAATCCCGCCGAGTGTGATCTAGACATCTTGACATAAAGCCTTAAGTTGTACGAACGGTCCTATGATTATTACGATCAAACTCAAACCGAGATTGAATCCGCTTGCCCAGAACTTCAATCGGATCGGGACGAGGTCGAACCCTTGTACTTTGAAGGGATTGCCAAGGCCCACCAACTGATCCGCAGTATCTCAGAACCGGACACTAGGGTCATCAATCCGGCCCAGTTCGCACCCGCTTCAGTTCACAAGGATAAACCGAAACCGTTACTTCCAAAGATAAGCCTACCTCACTTCTCAGGCCAGGAAGGTGAATGGTATTCTTTTTATGAACTTTACTGCTCCCTAATTCATGAAAATACTGACATTCTCGACATTCATAAATTCTACTTCTTGCGTACGTCCTTGGAAGGCGAGGCCTTGGCCTTGGTGGAGTCACTTCCTTTAAGCGCAGATAACTACCGCATCGCCTTTAATCTCCTTAAGGAGAGATATGGCAATTTACGTTTGAGTGTAGCTCGCCACATCCGCTGTCTGTTCAACCTGCCAGTCGTCAAACCTAATGACGTCACCTCTTTAAGAGACCTGTTAGACTCTATTCAATTGCACGTGAGAGCGTTATATCAACTCAAGCAACCAGTCCAAACTTGGGACACTATTCTTATTCATCTAGCTACATCAAGATTCGATTTTTCGACATTAAAGGCTTGGGAGATCGAACTCACTCGCAACGAGGAACATTCGTTTGAACACCTCATCTCGTTTCTCAACAGCCGGTGCCAAGTCCTTACAGCACTCTCATTTCAGTGCGAAAATGTCGAAACGAGTCATAAGTGTCACATTTTTGAGAAAAAACTTGTCTCTTCAAATGGTCATCAGCCCCCATCTGTCGAGAACAAGCAAACCCGTTCTGCTTCTTTCAACCATCCAGGAGAACATATCAGGCCGCTCAACAAATCTTTAAAATGCATGCTCTGCAAAAAGTTGCACACTTTGTACTTGTGCAAATCCTTTAAAGAATTGTCTGTCGAAGACCGAAGGAAGTTTGTCTTCAATAGTAAACATTGCTTCAACTGCTTGTCACCTAAGCATTCTTCTTCAAACTGTACGTCTTCCAACCTCTGTTTCCATTGCAAAAAACCGCACCATTCTTTATTGCACGTTCATGATAAATCGAGGTCACCAGTACCCGCTTCTTCAAACTCCATGCAGAGCAGCTCCGAACAAACTAATGCTTCTTCCTGCATTTCTAACGCCGAAACTTCTCACAGTGCGCAAGTCCTTTTGTCCACTGTACAATTCGAAATCCAAGATAAATTTGGAAATTGGTTTCGAACCCGCGGTCTTCTCGATTCCACTTCAACTCACAACTTTGTTTCGCGATCGTTAATTAAAAAACTAGGTCTTTCGTCATCGCCTACTCCCATCAATGTATCCGGTATTGACAATTTGAAAACTCAAGCCTTGCAGTCTTCAAAATTGAAAATGTGAGACGTTTGCCAAAGAAACACCAATCTTAACTTAAACTGTCTCATTCTTACCAGTATTGGCAAGGACACTCCTAGAAGCTCTATTAATACTTCCGGTTTAAAGATTCCTTCGCACTTAAGGTTAGCTGATCCTCAGTTTAATGCTCAAGGTCCCATTGATGTACTTTTCAGTGCCAATTTTTTTTTGGAATTGCCTCCGTAAACAGGTTCGCAAGTTATCCTCAAACGTGGTCGCCAGAGACACCGATTTTGGTTGGGTTATTACTGGTGAAATCCAACATCCCGGTCTTCAAACCAAATCGCAATGTCATTTCGTTACTGCTGATATAAATCCCCTTTCTGAAAAAGAGAACACCTATGTTTTCGATCTCGATACTTTTGAAAATCAATTGCCGAAACGATGTCTCATTGTAAACAACTACGCCACCTTTGTAAGTTGTTTAAATGATTTTGCCTTCTTTCCGCACAAGATGGCAATTCAAGTTTGCCTCGCCTTGTGTCACTCAGTTTACTTTCTCATGTCATTTTTATAGCAGGTAATTGCTTGAACTCTCTATTGAAAACTATCTTCCCCTTGTGTAAAACCATGGCTATCAGTCACCATCATTTCGCTGTAAGCTATGCTTCACTTCTTTCACTATTTAGTAGGATGGCCACGGCCGGCTCCTTCCCCCTTCCTCACAATTGGAAATCGCTTTTGAAACCGCTTGAAAATCTGAATTCTCTAGCATCTAGAATAACTATTCTTACGCATAAACTCCTTCTCAATGTCCCAGCTTCTCTTCTTTTTTCGGAAGAATAAAGCTTTTTTCTGTTGAAAATTGTCGGATTCCGTGATCCTCAAAATTATGCGAAATTGATTTCCTACTTTATTTCATATGTCTCTAAATTGGTTTTTCACGTCCAAGCCACGAATGACTGCATGCCGTCTAACCTGAATATCCGCATTAAGTCACAGCTGATTGAACTAATGTTGTTTGTTTATTTCGAACTGCTTGTTTGTCAATTTTGTTTGTATACAAGCTCGAGTAAGGCCACACTGCTGTTCATTTCCTGTATGCTTGCCAAATGTCAGAGCAAGTTTTTCTTATCTCAACTCTGGCTGACTGCCAACCATTGTCTTGCGAGTTGCTACCGTAATTTCGGAAGCTGCTCACCTACTTCCCAAAATAAACTTGTTCCGGTCAAGGACTCTTTCAGATATTTATATTCGTTATCTCTCTGTACTATGTGGGTCAAGGTCGTTCATGCTTATGTCTCCCACTTACTCACGCTCGTATCCTACAGCTGCTTCGACTCCTGTTACATAACATCGTTGCATATGATGCTTACATATTTTGCAATCTTATTGTTCATTGATGAACAAACTTGTTTTTTCTTGTCGTTACATTCGATGTGTTTTTGTATTTATGCTTTTCACGTCACGTCTCTCGCTGACTTAAGTATTTTTCTGATTAACCCCTTTGATACTTATTATAACTTAAGGTCATTGTTTATGGCTACTAGATTGTTGTTACCTATGGCGTTCTTGCCTCCTACTCGCATAGTTCCTTTGTTTATTTGGTATATTCTTATCCTTAATCGATGTAATTGTTTCTATACGCTTTGTTTAAACTTGTTAATTCTTCTTTCGCATCTTATCGCAATCTTTACTAGAGCTATACTTCTCGCAGCTTCTAGCTATTTTGTGATTGAAGGTGTTGTTAATTCTCGTTCTTTAACTCCGCTTTTCAATTACCCTGATGACCTACTTCCACTCACACCTGGTCACTTCCTTATAGGCCCTTCTCTCTCTGCCCCTCCTCCCCTTCCTAATTCTTACAGGGATTCTAATTCACCTATTGTTTGGCGTAAACTTGAAGCCCTTCGCAATTCTTTCTGGATGAGGTGGAACTTGAATATTCAACTTCCTTGCAACGGAGACAGAAGTGGTTTCTTTTCAGTCCCGACATTAAAGTGGGGGACTTGGTCTTGGTTAGGGATGTTTCTCCTCCCCTGGTCTGGATTTCTGGTAGAGTGACCGAGTGTTATCCTGGAAGAGATGGGAGAGTCAGGGTGGTCAGAGTCTTGACCACTAATGGTCCGATCACAAGACCACTGTCTTTGATCGCTCCATTACCTTTAAATGTTTAACTGCTTATTTGTTCTCTGTTTTGTGTTTTACCCCTCCCAGTATGGTGTACACTTGGAATACACGGTACGAGAGAATATACATTTTAATGCTCTTTTCTTGTTCATTTCTTCCTTTTTTATCAAACACCAACAGTGATCTTCTATTTTCTCTTTGTTGGTCATGTCTCTTATGTTCTTTGTGAGTCTGTTCTAGATATATATCTTCCATGACCCACCTGGCGTCATCTAGCAGCGAATCTCAGAAGCTCCTCAATTCTTCCTGGTGCAAGAGGACTTCCTTATCCATCTGGCCACCAGTTCTCGTTGCCATCGCCAGCTATTATCTCCGTGATCAAGAGAACTTCGTCTACTCTTTCACCCACCAGGCTGTGCTAGTATCGCCTGCTATCAACTCTTTGAAGACCATTTCCTCAAGAGAATTTAAGTTTACAATATTGGTCATGCTTATACGTATTCCTTTTGTCTCCTACCCCCACTCTTTTCCCTTCCTTGGACCCTCCGCGCTTCGCTGAGTGGGTCTCACTTGTAAGTCGGCAGTTGACTTGGTCAGTCAAGGCTCAACCAGAGCCAGTCTCCTCAAACCAAGAGGCACTCTCTACATTCTACGCCATGTTGGCACATTAGGTATCCGTCAAAGGGAACTTCATCTTCGCCATGCAACAAAGATAAGTACAGACTTAAGGTTTTAACCTCATCTTCATAGGTTTTAATTCTACATACTTCAATGATCATTTTATAGGCAGTGTGAGATTACTTATTTGGGGCAAAAATCATCCTTCGTGGGATTTGCTATGTTGGGGTTTTGTCTGTCTAAGCCAACCTTAATAAAAAGTAGCTTTTCTTAAGCTATTTAAATGAGAAATCTTCTGACCACGTGGGATATTATCTAATACCCGCTGTCTATAAAATACCAAGCTAGTTCCTCCGCTGGATTAACTTTGGCTCCATTCTTCTATTAGGATCGTTTTGGAACCTTCCATATCCTGTACTTTAACTACTAGTCTTGCCGTCATGTATTTTTCACTCACTTGTGAGAATACTATTGAAAATTGAAGAATCTTCCTTCTGAATTAAAGCTCAATAGCTAATTTTCTTCCACCGTTGGAATGTTCTATGGCGCATTTAATTGTAATACACAACTTTCTCAAGCAATAGACGTTCGTCTATCTAGTGCTACCAGTCCTTTTTCATCATTGCAATAACTTTCTTTGCCATAAACTTTCGTGTTACTACAGTGAACTTTTCATCCATTTAACAGACTATAGTGATAACTAGTGCTTGTTCAACTTTTCTACCGCGTCGCGATCGTCCGTTTACCTTAAATAAGGCCATGAACATTGATCCTAAATCCCAATTGATCTTTCCTAAACCTGCTACTAACAAACCATATTAATAAAATTGTTACTCTAGATCATTTTCAATGAGGTGTCACTCTAACGAAGTGCCCTTCCATCTTGCTTGTTTATCGTCAATTAATTTCTGCATAACCACGTGTTTTATACACGGTTCAAGTTTACATTGTTTCTCCCTTATAATCAGGGAAAACAATTCTTTCAACTCATGAGTGAGTTATTTCTAGGTCTAACGAAAGGGAAACTGCCCCATTTGTCTCGTGATTCCTACTTGAACATAGGAAGTCTAGAACCTTCCTTTTGACTTTCTCTTCAGGTTTCACAGTAAGTGACCTGCTCTATTTTGCATAGCTATCATAAAAGTAATTCTGCATAAATATAAGAAGTTAAAGGAACTTCTCTTTCATTCTACCTGTTCTCTTTCTTTGTTATTTTGAAGTTGTAACTTTTTCTAAGATAGGTATGCAGAGATTTCTTATAGTACACACCTTGTACTCTATTTATTGTTAAACTTTAATCACCTTAATTGTCTTTAAATTTTGATTTTTTATCTTCGCTATTTTAAATCCTTGCTAGGATTTTATAAAGGTTTGAAACCTAATAAATTTTTAATTGCCTGGCGCAAACGTTTAATGTTTTCTGAGGTCTGTGACCCCAAAATTGTTAACCAAATTGAAAATATATATTTGTTAAAGTTATCAACTTCTTTTGTCTTGTTAAATAAATTAAATATTTGTTTTTGGATTTATCATTTCTCTAATACAACGTTTAGGCAAGATCCTAGCTTTCCTAACTCTTCCCAGGTTCATGCCCTCGTTAATACGCATTAAATATGTTACTATTTGTCTTGTCAGACCATCACCCTTCCCCATAGTAGGCATAAACATGCTTGAGAGGGAATAAACTAAAGCCACTCTCTGGCAATCCGCCCAAGTCCTAGCTGCGGTTCCCGTCAGCTTCGACCAGGTCCTTACCCACTTTAAGTATCAGAGAACGGATTTGCGGTGGCAACCGCCTCTAAGTGTATTTAAAGTTAAATTCATAACTTTTGTGGGACTCTCCTCCTATTTTTCTATCCTCTTTCTCCAGTCCGAAACCCACCTCCTTTTCTTTATCATCTTCCCTTGGCGGTTAGGTTATTCCTCAGCCAATAATCTACCCAAATGGTGTTCAAAAACTGCTATACTATATCTCAATTACATTAAATGCAATTATTTACCTTAATAACGTGGCAAATACATGTCTCAAAATGACATCCTAAATTAAGTTAATCTCATATCAAAACCTAATAAAAGGTAAAACTGATCTTTTCCTGAACCAGGATAGCCTCCAACTTCGGTGGGCTTCGAAGTATCAGTGGATAAAACTTACACCATGAAAGCAAGTTAACTAATCAGGTTAATCCAATGGCAATCATTAAGTAAATCCACTAATAAATCTGCACTCACAAAAGCGAAGTGCTTTCGATAAAAAATAATCCAACAGGTGGATTAGAACTATAAATGCAACGAACACCAAGATAAACTTTCCAAGATTCAAATCGCTGCGAGAAAACGAAGTTCCTAATAGAACAGTAGTACATGAAAAACATGTACTGGCCTCAAAGAAATCAGTGTTCCAAACACTGAGAAACAAACGCGATTAAAATTATGCTTGGACAAAATATTGGAGATCTTCAGTAGTGTGTTTTGGACAGTTCTAAATCCACCTCCACCTCCCCACCTCAAAAGATGGCGGCAGCCCGATATCTCTCGAACGCATGGTCGGATTTTTACGAATGAGGTGTCATTGAACTCGGGCGGACACCCCCTTTCCAATGGACAACATATTTCAACCCCAAAATAAAACCTACCCCTACTAGGGGGCGAAATTGTAATTTTTTAGAGAATCTCTCTTTCCAACTGCAACGTGTGAGAGTTTGAATGTCAATATGGAATGAAACGTTGTTCTACATAAAGTGCATGTGTTCGGTGGGTAGCCACTATGAATTAACATGCTTGTTTTTGTTTTTTACGCATGCCCACTCATGGCTTTTGAAGAGGGTGGGGGAGCGGTTCCCTGTGGACGAGTCCTTGTTGACAGGTCATTGCTGACAAGGCATTGTTGACAAGTCCTTGTTGACGGGTCCTTGTTGACGGGTCCCTGTTGACAGGTCCTTGTTGACAGGTCCTTGTGGACGAGTCCTTGTGGATGAGTCCCTTTGGACTGATCCCTTTGGACCGGCCCCTTTGGACTGGCCCATGAATTTATCCAAATTATGTCAAAGGGCTTAACTAAGGGACTAATAAGGCTAGGAACTTGTATGAGGTATTGTAGGACTTGGGATGACCCCCTTTTAGAATGTATTCTTGAAATTTTGACAAAGGGCCTAACCACACTTTTGTTACTATTTCGCGAACCTATCATGCTAGTGACTTGTATAAGGGGTCCTAGCAATTGGGGCGATGTTCCTCTTTGGGGGGTGAAACTATTTCCCCACTCCCAAATTGAAAAATCGATATCTTGGAAACTAAGAACCCTAAAATTATGTGTGATAGCTTTAAAAATAGGCCATAAGATACGATTTTACCACGATAGGTCATTTCACCCCTAACATAGTAAATAGTAATGTTACAGAAAAAAACGGTTAAACACTTAAAAATGATAAATGAACCTCAGATCATTTGTTTTTGATTTAAAAATAGTAAGAGGGTTTAAACTACCCCTCCCCCCAAATTTAAAAATCATTATCTAGGAAATTAAGAGCCATAAAATTAAGTGTGATAGCTTTAAAAATAGGTCATGACATATGCTTATACCACGATAGGTCATTTCACCCCTAAAACAGTGAATAGTGATTTTACAGGGGAAAATGTGTTAAACGCCTAAAAATGATAAATGAACCTAAGATCTTTTGTATTTGATGAAAAAGATTAAGGGGGTGAAAACTACCCCAAAATTGAAAAATCGATATCTTGGAAACTAAGAAACCTAAAATTAGGTGTGATAGCTCCAAAAATTGGACATTTAATACTCTTTTACCACGATTGGTCATTTTACCCCTAAAACAATGCATGTAGATTTTACAGAAAAAAGGGGGACCAATAATCAGATTTGGACACATGAGGTGTTATAAGACTCAGGGCGACAATCTCTTCTTGAATTTATTATTTATTTTTTGAAATTTTGACAAAGGGCCTAACCACACATTTTGAAATTTTAGATTTTAAAATGTTTGAATTATTTTTTTTATAGTAGAGAGAGACAGTACCGGTTGTGTTTAAACGAGCATGTCACCGTTCACTGTGACCATGTTCAATGGATGAATCGATATTTTGTGAAGCATTGATTGAAGAGGGTCATGCGACGACTTGTTTTAAGAATATTTTTATGATTTTTCCTATGATGCATGCATTTATTTAAATATCCCAAAACGGCAAGGTTACTGATTTGAGTTTTATAAACTAATAATGGGATTTGGACTCATAAGGTGTCCTATAACTTGACATGACGCTTTCTTTATATGGCTTATGAATTTTCCCAAAAAAGATTGTAAACAACAAGGTCATGGACTTTTGTTTCTCTTAATATATTGCAAACCCATAATGTTAGATGTTTATGGTGAGTGATGAAACATAGCTATGTAGAGAAAGAATTATTGTAGGCTTCACGTATGGTGACTGACATGTCTTTGACCATTGAAACTTGTTTTTAAACCTAACCCCAGTACATAGGGAGTATAGGTTTCGGGCATGACATGACAAACGGTGTGTACAAAATCCAATTTATCGATTCAAGAATTAAGAGAAGACTATCTGTAATTGATTAGTTAAAGAGGGTAGCTAAGAAATCAAGATGGTGATTACACTAAACCAAACCGAACCAATACAATCCTTTTTGAATGTATAATGTTACTTGCTAACCATTTTGTGCTGCAGTGGCAAGCACTTTTGGCTCTTGTACTAGAGGCCTTAAATCGATTTAACTTTAAGGCTTAGAACGAACCAAATTAAGAAAGATGGTTATAGTGGTGCAGTGGTTGAGCTGTTATCCTTTGATTAAGGTAGACCAGCGTTTGATTTTAGATTAATACGCATGTCAAAACATATAAAAAAGCAGGGATAATTTTTTAAGACTGATTACACCTGTATTTTTTTTTTCAAATTATTACTTGGATTACAAATACAAAGGAGGACTGGGTTCAATATACAGTTAATGCAAGTAAGATTTTGTATTTGTTTTTTTATTTTTAGACTTTAGATTTTAGAATTTTCATTTTACATTTTAGATTGTACAAAAAGACCAAACCATAATGTCATGACTTTAAATTTTCGATAACTAATTATTAAAGAAAAACATATAAGGATTTGTATTACTTGGAATTATGTTTTCTATAATATATTTTATTTTGGTTTTAGATTTTAGAAATTTGATATTGGATTTTAGATTTTAGGTAAAGACCAAACTAATATTGTCTATTCATTAGACACTGGTATGTAGATAGAAAGATGATTAGACTATATGTTAAGATGAATTTTTAGGTGTTGACTGGCCTTGCAATAAGAATTGACTAACCAGACATGAGTTAACTACCAACGAAACACTTTGGCGACTATGCTTGTTAGTGACCAGTGAGTAGGGTTTTAGAAAAACTGTTTGCTATTTTGGGTTATATACAACAAATGCATAGACCTACTGAGCGACTATGTTTGCTAAAGAAGACATTATACCAGAGATGATTAGGATTCTTATGTAGCTCAGGCAAGGAAAGCATTTCTACAGAATTTTTTGACATTGAATATAGATTTAGGTATTAGGATGTCATTTTTAAAGACCTTCGTCTGGAGTGTGACGCTCTATGAAAGGGAAACTTGGACTATTGGTGTAGCAGAAAAGTGGAGAGTTGAAGTGTTTGAAATGTGGTGTTACAGGAGAATAATGAAGATGATATGGGTAAATAGGGTTACAAACAAAGAGGTATTAAGACAAGTGGGAGAGGAGAGATGTTTTTGGCGACAGCTGATGAAGTAAATCGATAGGTTGGTAGGACACATACACCCAGGAATAGCAAGCTTAGTTATGGAAGAACGGGTTGAGGACAAGAACTGTAGGGGTAGACCAAGGATAGAATATGTTAAACAGATAGCCTTGGATGTAGAGTGTGGTAGCTATATAGAGATGAAACGATCAGCTCAGGACAGGGAGTCATGGAGAGCTGCATTAAACCAGTCGAAAGGCTGAAGACTCAAACAACATGTAGAGCCTACCAAAATAATGTTGTGTAATGGTAAATACTAGTCAACAAACATTAATGCATTACTAACACCCATGACACGATACTTGAAAGCTTTTCTAAAATTATTTTAAGATGCCTTTAACCCAATAATAAACACCTAGTTCTCAAGACTCATAACAACAATGTAATGAAAAAAAACAACAACAAAAAACTTTTAAAAACGAACAAGTGGTTTAGTCAATGTACACTGGAAAATTTCGTAAACACTCAAGTGCACAAAAAAAATTACATTATTAACTGTCAGGTTGACCAAGTGGTTAAGGCGTTTGACTTATGTTCACATTTTCAATACAAGAAAGCAAGGATATGAACCCCTTACCTGACATAACTATTGCTTTAACATAGCTTAGCGATACTGTATTATTATGATACTTGATACACAAACCATAGATAGAGTGTATTGTTTAAGTCCACTCTCTCTTTCTAAACATAGCTGGAGACTGTCAATGGTTAACAATTGCATTAATAGTGGGAGGATGTAGTGATAGTAATTAAGAAAAAGCAGACAATAACCATAAAATATTTTTATTAAATTCATTTTATAATAGATACACGCTGAATACAACTCTCTCTATTTACCATTGTTTGATATAGATTTTTTAAACACAACGCTTGTTGTAGATCCTTTTATAACTTTCTCCAGGTACTCTTGTTCTTAAAAACTGGGGAAGTCGCAGTGGTTTTATAGACATAAACCCCTCATCCTTTTCTTTTTCATCATCATCATCATCATCTTCATTATGAATATTATCATCAAAATTATGATAGTCATTGTCACCATCATTATCATCATCATCATCATCATCATCATCATCATCATCCTCAACATCACTAGAACAATCCAATTCCTCTTGTTCCTTTTCCACAGGGACCTCTTTTAAAATCTGCGTTGCTTTTGATAGTGTTAATGGTTTATTAGACGTTGATAACTGTCCTAACATGACTTTTTGAGGACATGATAAGTGATTTTGAACAAACACTGCACTATCTTGAGCAGCAATATTTTTTTCTTGGACTTGCTTTTTTTTAACCTTGGTTAGAGTATTTTGTCCATTTAAATGTGTATTAATTTGAGATTCACAATGATGCTCGTTCGAAGTAAGTACGTTGGAGTCTTTTGTTTTAATCATTCCTCGACACTTTTTAGATCGTTGTTTTGAACATCGCCATATAACAGTTCCATTTTATTGGTTGCTTTTACAATATATGTATATCCTTTATAGTAGGCACATGGCTT
Organism: Meconema thalassinum; assembly: GCA_946902985.2. Classification (NCBI taxonomy): domain Eukaryota; kingdom Metazoa; phylum Arthropoda; class Insecta; order Orthoptera; family Tettigoniidae; genus Meconema; species Meconema thalassinum. The sequence continues at coordinate 173,642,490 of OX336396.1, forward strand.
ACCATGGCTGGTTGTTGAGACTTCCATATTAACTAATACAAATTAATTTAATTTTAGTAAAGTCACTTTAGTAATAATAACAGTGAAATAAATGAAGTGGATTGATATTTTTTAAAGGTGGAATTATCAAAGTACTGTCAAGAATAATAATCACATGAACAAATTTTAGACTACAGGTGATTTACACACACATTGCTCAATGTCAAGATTTATACTGAACACAATTTATAGTGATTATGATTTTTATTGACTGTAATTGATAGTAGCCATGGATAGTAGAGGCAATGTATAATGGGTGCGTTTTATAGCACGCTCAATTTATAGTAGGTACGATTAGTAGACGCGTTGGATACTGGACGCGTTTTATACTGATTATGATTTATACTGAGCGCGATTTTTACTAGAAGTGATTTTTACCTGCTGTAATTGATAGCAGTTCATATTCAACGCAATTGATAGTAGGCGTAATTGATAGTAGGTGTAATTCAGAGTAGGCGCGATTGGTAGTAGGCGCAATTTGTAGTAGACGCAATTACTATTAGGTGCGATTGGTAGTAGGCGCAATTGATAGTAGGCGCAATTCTCAGTAGGCACGATTGGTAGTGGGCGTAATTGCTAGTAGGCGCTATTGATAGTAGGTTGCAACTGGCAGTAGGCGCAATTAGTAGTAGTCGTGATTGGTAGTTGGTGCAATTGAGAGTAGGTGCAATTAATAGGCGCAATTTATAGTAGGCGCAATTGATAGCAGGCGCTATTAGTAGACGCGATTGATAGTAGGCGCGATTGGTAGTGGACGTAATTGATAGTAGGCGCTATTGATAGTAGGCGCGATTGATAGTAGGCGGGATTATTAGCAGGCGCTATTAGTAGACGCGATTGATAGTAGGCGCGATTGGTAGTGGACGTAATTGATAGTAGACGCTATTGATAGTAGGCGTGATTGATAGTAGGCGCGATTGGTAGTAGGCGCGATTGATAGCAGGCGCTATTAGTAGACGCGATTGATAGTAGGCGCCATTGGTAGTGGACGTAATTGATAGTAGGCGCTATTGATAGTAGGCGCGATTGATAGTAGGCGCGATTGGTATTAGGCGCGATTGATAGCAGGCGCTATTAGTAGACGCGATTGATAGTAGGCGCGATTGGTATTGGACGTAATTGATAGTAGGTGCGATTGATAGTAGTCGCGATTGATAGTAGGCGCGATTGGTAGTAGGCGCGATTGATAGCAGGTGCTATTAGTAGACGCGATTGATAGTAGGCGCGATTGGTAGTGGACGTAATTGATAGTAGGCGCTATTGATAGTAGGCGCGGTTGATAGTAGGCGCGATTGGTAGTAGGCGCGATTGATAGCAGGCCCTATTAGTAGACGCGATTGATAGTAGGCGCGATTGGTAGTGGACGTAATTGATAGTAGGCGTTATTGATAGTAGGCGCGATTGATAGTAGGCGCGATTGGTAGTAGGCGCGATTGATAGCAGGCGCTATTAGTAGACGCGATTGATAGTAGGCGCGATTGGTAGTGGACGTAATTGATAGTAGGCGCTATTGATAGTAGGCGCGATTGATAGTAGGCGTAATTGATAGTAGACGCGATTGATATTTGGCGTGATTGGTAGACCTTGAGGTGATAACCCCTTTTGATTGATCCCTGTTGATTTGTCCCTTTGGACTGGTCCCTGTTGACTAGCCCCTGTTTAACAGCCCCTTTGGACGGGTCCTTTATGAAGGGAGTCATTTTTGACGGGTCCCTGTGGACGGGCCCATGCATTTATCCAAATTATGTCAAAGTCACTTAACCTAACCTTGTCACATGACCTGTTCTACAAGTTTAGACTTGCTTTGAGACTGGCTATGACGCCACAGATGAATGGCGGTAGGAGGCTGGACATTACTTTTTATTGCACAAAAACATTCTCCTTAAAGTGAGAGGAAAAGTGGGTTCAAGAGTGGGTGCAAGAGTGGATGCAAGAATGGGTGCAAAGGTTGGTGCAAAAGTCAGTGTAAAAGTGGGTGCAAAAGTGGGTGCATAAGTGGGTGCAAAAGTGAGTGCAAAAGTGGGTGCAAAATTGAGTGCAAAGGTGGGTGCAAAATGGGTGCAAAAGTCAGTGTAAAAGTCAGTGTAAAAGGGAGTGCAAAAGTAGGTGCAAAAGTGGGTGCAAAAGTGAATGTAAAAGCGGGGTGCAAAAGTGGGTGCAGTTTATAGTAGGCACGATTTTACTAGAATGTGATTTGAGTAAATGTAATTTCTAAACCCAAGTAGTGAGTAGTCAGTTGGTTTTGATCTTTGCAAGCGTAAACATTTCTCATACACTGATGATGGATACTCAAGGCTTTAAGGTCAACGAAAACACGTACAGTATATATTTAAAGAGGTGGCTATTATTGATTGCACAACACTGAATCTATTTTTGAAATTTTGACAAAGGGCCTAAGTGCACTTTTGTTAATATCTCGCGAACCAATAAGACTAGGGCATTGTATGAGGTATTGTTGGACTTTCCGCTGAAGACTGCTGGTAAACCCCTATGTTCCCACGGCCTTTTTAAAGATGGCGGCTGACCCACGAGGGGTGATTAAAAAGTATTCCAAGCGGCGCTTGTCGATAGGCAAACCAATAATCAATGAGGGATATGACAGACCTTGAGGCGATAACCCCTTTTGATTGATCCCTGTTGATTTGCCCCTTTGGACTGGTCCCTGTTGACTAGCCCCTTTTGGACGGGTCCTTTTTGAAGGGAGTCATTTTTGACGGGCCCCTGCTGACGGGTCACTGTGGACTGATCCCTGTGGACGGGTCCCTGTTGACAGGTCCTTTTGACTAATCCCTTTGGACCGGTCCCATTGGACTGATCCCTATGGCTTGGCCATGCATTTATCCAAATGATGTCAAAGGGACCGGTCCAAAGGGATTAGTCAAAAGGACCTGTCAACAGGGACCCGTCCAGCTCAACCACTGCACCACTATAACCATCTTTCTTAATTTGGTTCGTTCTAAGCCTTAAAGTTAAATCGATTTAAGGCCTCTAGTACAAGAGCCAAAAGTGCTTGCCACTGCAGCACAAAATGGTTAGCAAGTAACATTATACATTCAAAAAGGATTGTATTGGTTCGGTTTGGTTTAGTGTAATCACCATCTTGATTTCTTAGCTACCCTCTTTAACTAATCAATTACAGATAGTCTTCTCTTAATTCTTGAATCGATAAATTGGATTTTGTACACACCGTTTGTCATGTCATGCCCGAAACCTATACTCCCTATGTACTGGGGTTAGGTTTAAAAACAAGTTTCAATGGTCAAAGACATGTCAGTCACCATACGTGAAGCCTACAATAATTCTTTCTCTACATAGCTATGTTTCATCACTCACCATAAACATCTAACATTATGGGTTTGCAATATATTAAGAGAAACAAAAGTCCATGACCTTGTTGTTTACAATCTTTTTTGGGAAAATTCATAAGCCATATAAAGAAAGCGTCATGTCAAGTTATAGGACACCTTATGAGTCCAAATCCCATTATTAGTTTATAAAACTCAAATCAGTAACCTTGCCGTTTTGGGATATTTAAATAAATGCATGCATCATAGGAAAAATCATAAAAATATTCTTAAAACAAGTCGTCGCATGACCCTCTTCAATCAATGCTTCACAAAATATCGATTCATCCATTGAACATGGTCACAGTGAACGGTGACATGCTCGTTTAAACACAACCGGTACTGTCTCTCTCTACTATATAAAAAAAATAATTCAAACATTTTAAAATCTAAATTTTCAAAATGTGTGGTTAGGCCCTTTGTCAAAATTTCAAAAAATAAATAATAAATTCAAGAAAAGATTGTCGCCCTGAGTCTTATAACACCTCATGTGTCCAAATCTGATTATTGGTCCCCCTTTCTTCTGTAAAATCTACATGCATTGTTTTAGGGGTAAAATGACCAATCGTGGTAAAAGAGTATTAAATGTCCAATTTTTTGAGCTATCACACCTAATTTTAGGTTTCTTAGTTTCCAAGATATCGATTTTTCAATTTTGGGGTAGTTTTCACCCCCTTACTATTTTTCATCAAATACAAAATATCTTAGGTTCATTTATCATTTTTAGGCGTTTAACACATTTTTCCCTGTAAAATCACTATTCACTGTTTTAGGGGTGAAATAACCTATCGTGGTATAAGCATATGTCATGACCTATTTTTAAAGCTATCACACTTAATTTTAAGGCTCTTAATTTCCAAGATAATGATTTTTAAATTTGGGGGGGGGGGTAGTTTTAACCCTCTTACTATTTTTCCATCAAAAACAAATGATCTTAGGTTCATTTATCATTTTTAAGTGTTTAACCGCTTTTTTTTCTGTAACATTACTATTTACTATGTTAGGGGTGAAATGACCTATCGTGGTAAAATCGTATCTTATGACCTATTTTTAAAGCTATCACACATACTTTTAGGGTTCTTAGTTAACAAGATATCGATTTTTCAATTTGGGAGTGGGGGAATAGTTTCACCCCCCAAAGGGGAACATCGCCCCAATTGCTAGGACCCCTTATACAAGTTACTAGCATGATAGGCTCGCGAGATATTAACAAAAGTGTGGTTAGGCCCTTTGTCATAATTTCAAAAATACATTCTAAAAGGGGGCTTCATCCCAAGTCCTACAATACCTCATACAAGTTCCTAGCCTTATTAGTCCCTTAGTTAAGCCGTTTGACATAATTTGGATAAATTCATGGGCCAGTGCAAAGGGGCCGGTCCAAAGGGATCAGTCCAAAGGGACTCATCAACAAGGAGTCGTCCACAAGGACTCGTCAACAATGACCAGTCCACAGGGACCCGTCAACAAGGACCCGTCAACAAGGACTTGTCAACAATGACTTGTCAACAATGACCTGTCAACAAGAACTCGTCCACAGGGAACCGCTCCCCCACCCTCTTCAAAAGCCATGAGTGGGCATGCGTAAAAAACAAAAACAAGCATGTTAATTCATAGTGGCTATCCACCGAATACATGCAATTTATGTAGAACAACGTTTCATCCCATATTGACATTCAAACTCTCACATGTTGCAGTTGGAAAGAGAGATTCTCTAAAAAAATTACAATTTCGCCCCCTAGTAGGGGTAGGTTTTATTTTGGGGTTGAAATATGTTATTCATTGGAAAGGCGGTGTCAGCCCGAGTTCAATGACACCTCATTCGTAAAAATCCGACCATGCGTTCGAGAGATATCGGGCTGCCGCCATCTTGTGAGGTGGGGAGGTGGAGGTGGATTTAAAACTGTCCAAAACACACTATCTTCCCCTAAATTCTCTTCTCGGCAAATAAAAATACGCACTACTAAGAAATTACTGATTCTACTGATTAAATGATCCAAACTAATAATACACAAGCGATGAATTCGTTAAGCGAATACAAAATCCCGGGAACACAGCAAGTCAGATTCGACAGAAACATCGAACCTAAACTTGTGAATACCCATTTAATCTACAAAAATGAAATGACAATTGCAATTGCTAACAATTGTCTCTACTAAGCTACGTTAGAGAGTCTGCTGGTCCTGCATCCTGAAGCGTCTTAAGCGGGATATATAAAGATCCGATGAGTATCCAGGGTATCACCAGATAATACACTATTCTTCTTCTCTGGATCTGGGAATCGAACCCGGGCCTGCAGCGCACACGCATACTGGTCGGACGACCATACGAGCCTACTCCCTTCATGCCAGAAATACTATAATCCACCTGAGAAATAGCACTGTCCTGCATGTCGCAGCTCCTGAAAGCACTCGCAAACAACCACTGGAGTGCGGTGAAAATATACTCCTCTCCAACAAGGAGAATGCAGTTGTGGGTGGCAGTCATTTCGCTTATGCATTTCTCATGAAGCTACCCCATTTAATCTAGCCTGCCTTTCTGGAAGTCATAACTATAACGTTGAACATCCCCACTGACATCTCAGACGAAAATATGCGTTCTAGTGTCTGCATAATGTACAGCTTAACAAGTCCTGAAGTTAGCAGGTATCAGCACAATCATACACGTTACTAGTACTCGTGATGAAGACCTCACAAAGTTTCGAAATGGTTGCCTTGGTAATGGACACCACTGGACAGAGACATACAGTCAGTCCGCGTTCCGTTTCGACACAATTCTTCTTGACCAAGATGGCAGTATACATTTACAACTGTTCTGAACATATCTCAGATCCATTATAAAATGGTAGCTTTAAAAAGTACTTGAGCGCGGTACACGTCCGCTTGTCGAGACACGAAATACTCTGCACGTTTATAACGCACTTTGAAAAAGAACTGTTCGGCTTAGCTAAGTATAAACGCGAGCCGTCTCCACACGGAGTTATCACAGCCTGCCTTGAACCTGCGATCTCGCTTACTAGCCTAGTTGCGTAACCACACATATGACACTCCGAACACAAAAGTAGAAGTCCAAGTGAAGTCGCCTTGCTTGCAGCCAAACGCCACAGCAAGCAACCCCCACTACTGCCTTCCTTCATCGATATCTCGATGTGTGAATAACTCGCTTATGGCTTGATCATTATAGATGTTATTCTTGCACGTTTCTTGTTATATTATATTCCTCACATAAAATAGTTTTCTGCTATGGTAATCTGCGTTCTACGTCCTTTGAAAAGTCTTCTAATACTCTAATTCGCTTCAAAACAATAAAGATAATCCTGTAGCCTGGATCGATATATGACATGACGTCACTAATAGGTTTATTGATCGGTCTATCTGTGAGTCCACCCTCTCGGGAATGCTCGTTACTTTCCGATCTCGAACCGAATGACACTTCTTACATTAACGGCGTGATAGATCATGACTTGACTCACGAGCTCAACAGTCTCGCGTCTCTCGTCGTCTCCAATACAGTATCTGGGCATAACCTTATGAAAATATACGGTACAGTTCCACATATTTTAGCCGCCCGAGGGAAATTTTTCATTCCGTCCATCACTGAGGACGGAGGGTAAGTTACACCCTGCCAGATGTCTTTTTCCCCTTGGGATGGTTCGTGTTGCTATTGCTGATGTTTATATTGGGTCAAATTACCCTACATGTATGTTAACGAATGATAATGTCAAAATGTTATATTTTGTTTGTTTGTTGTTTTACCATGTCTTAAATTGTATACATTATTATGTGCCTAGGGCACCAACGCTGTCATGAAAGAAGGAATAGGTATGTAAATGAAATATTCCCCCCCCCCCCAAAAAAAAACAACACATCTACACCTGCTCGCTAGACACAAGCCAACGGCACACACTTTCTACGAGGCACTTTCTACAGACTCACCCCAACTTCATTCTACGCTACACCCCACATTTCAATCTACAAGGCTTCACTTCCTCGAATCACCTCACACGGGGCTATTTACACACCCCCACCGACGTAACCGCCTTATTTCCGAAGGGAAGTAAAAGAAGAGAAGAGCAGAAGAAAGAAGACACTACAAGAAATAAGAAGATGTCCCTTCACACACACACAAGAGAACCTACCCCTACGGCCTAGTCTTCGTCCCGTCATCGAGGACGATGACTAGCTTCGTCAGAGGAGTTGTTGCATCTGTAGGATGGCACCCTCATCCCCTACTATCTACGACCCACACATCTATACCCAAATAAATGCCTACAGGATAAATCATACAACTCTACAACACATCTTTAAGCCTAATATTTAAATAACCTCCAATAACCTCACAACTTGAACCTCATCGACCCCGGCCAGCACCTCACGTCCTGAGGAATTTGCAATTATGCGCACTCGACACACGGAAAGCTATAAAACAGTAGAGGTGAGGTCACTCGGGGTCAGTCTTCCTTAGTGCTACCTAGTGCCAAACCGCAGCTGAGAGCGTCCCGACGAGTGCCAGATCGGTAAGTGTCTAGCGGGTAGAACTCCTCACACAGACATCTACACTTTCATCCCCTAGTGCTTGGAATGTAATAAGCATCTGCATTATTAACTGCTCAGCCAAATCTAGTAGTACTTCAAGTCAAAAGTACTCATTAAAGTCAAACCTCTTAGAAGTGACTGGTCCTTTAGTTTATTTCTTTAGTTGATAAGATCCTGCCCTGCAACCCTCATCCCGGTAGGATCCAGGTAACACTTAGTTAATTGTTCCGTGGCTTCCGCACACAGCCACTTGTCATACGTCACAGTGCTTGCTTCGCGTGTTGCGCGAGCTGCTAGTCGCCCACGTTAGCAATAATCCAAGTAGCGGCTCAGCTGTTTAGATTCTTCTGCACTAAACCGCCCCTTTGTTCCAATATCACACCCTCGAACTACCCAACCAAACATCACAATTGGGAGTTCTCCTTTCGAGTCGCGTCCACGCCCTTAGACCGCTCAACCGCCCACACTTCCTACACACAAACCTCCAGCATCCCCCAGATTCCCATTTCTCATCCCCCCAAATATTACATTGTAGAGGGCACACACACAGGTCCCCTTCAGTATGTTACTTTACGTAGACTAGGATGAAGATGTAAATGAGCATTTTATTTAAATGTCGCCAGTTGTTTGATTTATTGAAGAACTGATGAAAATGAGGAAAGAATATTTTGAAGAACTTCTGAACCCAAATGGAAACCACGGCGAGGAGGAAGAAATCGGGGAAGAGGAAGATGGCCTGCAAACAGAAAAGGACTTAACATGGAAAGAAGTGGAAGATGCAGTGAGGAAGATGAAATGAGGGAAGGCACCGGGTGTGGATGAGTTGAGTGTGCAGATGGTGAGAGCAGCAGGAGAGGTGGGGTTACAATGGTTGTACCGAGTGATGAAGGCAGCATGGAAGAAAAGGAAGAACCCAGAGGACTGGAAAAAGGGAATAATTGTCCCAATCTTCAAGAAAGGTAGTAGAACAGAATGCAGAAACTATCGGGGAATAACACTGATGATTCATTGTGCAAAGATGTTTGAGAAAGTTTTGGAAAGGAGAATTAGGAAAATGATAGAAGAAGGGATGAGGTAAGAACAACATGGCTTCAGAGCAGGAAGGTCCACAGTGGATTTGATAGTTGCTGTAAGACAGTTACAGGAACAGCACTATGACTATGGAACAGATCTACTGATGGCCTTCTTGGACATTGAGAAAGCATTTGACAGTGTATGCAGGAACAAAGAATGGAAGTCCCTGGAGGTCAGAGGAGTAGAAAAATGGACTATACGGAGGATAAAGGAGATGTACAAGGGAGGAATGAGCTGTGTGAACGTGGGAGGAGAGAGATCGGACTGGTTAGAACAGAGAAACGGCCTGAAACAAGGAAGTGCACTGTCACCGTTACTTTTCATTGTGGTGGTGGATGACATAATGACCCGAATGGCACAGGAAATTGGGGAAGGAAAGATGAAAGCAATGGTGTTTGAAGATGATTTGATGATTTGGGGAAACAAGGAGGAGGAAGAACAGGAGCAGTTGGACGTGTGGGAAGGAATAATACAAGGATATGGGATGAAATTTAGCATAAATAAGAGTGAGATGGTGATCAAAACAAGGAAGAAGCAAAGAACCACAACGGGAATAACAATTGATAGGGAACAGCTGAAGAAAGTGGAGAGATAATGGAAGAAACGATAGAGAAATAAATGAGCGGGCGAGACAGGCAGAAGCATTTCGGAGGAGTGTGAGAAGCATGATATGGAGCAATGATGTCCCTCAGAACAGCAAAAAGGTCGTATATCGGACGTACTATGTCCCTATTTTGCCCGTCAGAGGAGCTATCAGGGCTGCCAACCAATATCATGTACTATTCGAATTGAAATAAAGTGCGATGCACTAGGATTGCTTTCCTCGCCTTCAGGCGGACTGTTACCTCATCTTATAGACGGACTTGACACAAACGACATCCAACTTGGATGGTAATCCAAACACATGTGGTATGATCTCAGCCCTGCGCTGCGTTAGCTCGTGACTACACTCGTCGTGCAGCGTCTGTCTGGTTCCGGTTCGCGGATCTGCGGGGTTACTACCTTACCAAAAGCAGAAATCACATTCTAAAGAATGTTTCGATAATACAGAATTACAGTGTGATAATATCTGAGCTTCGTAGAAAATGGAAGTGTCATAATTTAGCCTCAGATTATTTAATAGTGGTTTTCTCCGTAGTCAAAAGATCAACCATTTATAACTCCAAAGAATGTTAGCATGTAGCGACAGCATGGTCGGTCAGTGGGTACGTTCTAAAGTGATGCATCAAAAATGCGTTGCGGTGAATAATATCACATGAACCAGTGGTTAGCGGGTTCATCTGCCTCTCCGTGTATATATGTATATAAATCAATTTTACGTGATAATTTATCTGTCTGTCTGTGGGTGTGTATGTCTCCTATGCGTTCATATACCATTCATCTGATTGCGATGAAACTTGGCAGAGATGTTGAGTACACTCCAAGGAAGGTTTCTGACTTAGTAAATACATTTCACAGAAGGTAGCACACGAGTAGATTCAACAAATGGACGACGACACGCGGAGCGTTTCAATACAGTCCCCTATGTCTTCATATCCCACTAGCGTTTCAACCAAGTCCCGTATAAGGTCATATACCATTCTTCCGTTAGCGGTGAAACTTGGGTGAAATATGGTGGACACTCCAAGGAAGGTTTCTGGCTTAGTAAATACATTTCACAGTAGGTAGCACACGAGTAGATTCGACAAATGAACGACGACACGCGGAGCGTTTCAATACTGTCCCCTATGTCTTCATATCCCATTAGTCCGATAGCGATGAAACTCGGGTGAGATGTAGTGGACACTTACGTGACGGTTTATAACTTAGTAAATACATTTTACAGTAGATAGCGCACGAGTAGATTCAACAAATGAGTGACGGGGCGCGAATCGTTTAAACAAAATCCGGTATGCGTTCATATACTATTCATCCGATTGCGATGAAACATTGATCAGTTATTGTGTACACGCCAGGGAAGGGTTTCAACTTAGTAAATCCATTTCACAATAAGTAGCGCATGAGTAGATGCAACAAATGGGTGACGACACGCGAAGTGTTTCAACAAAATCCCCTATTGCGTTCATATAACCTTCTTTGATTGCGATGAAATCTTGATGAGTTATTGTGTACACGCCAGGGAAGGGTTTCGACTTAGTAAATCCATTTCACAATAGGTAGCGCACGAGTATATGCAACAAATGGGTGACGACGTGCGAAGTGTTTCAAGAAAATCCCCTATGCGTTCATATAACCTTCTTCGATTGTGATAAAACCTTGATGAGTTATTGTGTACAGGCCAGGGTAGGATCCCGACTTAGTAAATCCATTTCTCAATAGGTAGCGTACAAGTAGAATCAACAAATGTGTGACAGCGCACGAATCGTTCAAAAAAAGTCCCGTATACGTTCATATGCCATTCATCCGATTGCGATGAAACTTTTGAAAGTTGTTGTGCACGCTCCCACGAATTATTCTAAATTAGAAAATCCATTTTACGATAGCTTAGAGGCAGTTAACGTAAATTGAAAAACATGTTCTGTATCCAAAAGCACTTCAAGAAACAGAATTTCAACGCCAACACTTTCTTTGATTGGCATTGCAACAGCTTTTTTCAAATAAAAATGAAGGAATGCATTTTATTTGTCTCCAATTCAAGCTCAAGCTTGGTGATATCTTTTCAGGTTAGCTGCGTTGAAGATTCCAATGCGCTTTCCAGTCTGAAGATCTTCAATCACATAACTTCCATTGTTCAGGGGTTCTTGAACACGATTAGGTCCATAATACAACGATAGAAATTTCCCGTGTACTCGACCTATAGGATTTGATATTCCAGGTCTCCTTATAAGAACAAGGTCTCCAGCGACCAATGGTTCTCTGAATTTCTGGCGTCTCGTTCTCCTCAAACGTTTCGCAGCTTGTCTGTCCAAAGTGTCTCTCGCAGCTTGAAGTCTGCTTGCGCGTGAGGGTTGTAAACATGGTGGTGTTACAATCACTTGGTTCCATATTCTTATCGGCGTCTGGTTCAAATGCAAGACCATGGGTATTTGACCAGTACTTTCATGGACAGTTGAATTTATACAGTTTGCCACTAATACAAGGACTTCAGTCCAACACCAGTGTTCCTCCTGACAGTATAAACGACAAAATTTTGCAATAGTCGACATGACGCATTCTGCCGGATTGCTCTCAGGGTGGCGAATTGTTGATAGTAGGTGTCCTATTTCTAAATCAATCATAGCGTTAGCAAATTCAGCAGAGGTAAACTGTGACCCGTGGTCAGTCAACAGGAGTTGTGGCTTTCCTGCCTCCGGTATCACTTGTCGTCTTATCCTTTGTATAATTTGGTGTGCAGTGGCTTTCTGTACAGGGTGGAGCATCGTGTATTTGGTAAACACGTCAATCGTTACGACGATGAAGCGGTTCCCTCGGTGAGCCTTTGGGATCGGTCCATAAAGATCCTGCGCGTATAGTTCCCTTGGTTGAGTTGGGAGTATGGGTCTAGGTGGTTCTTTCAACAAGTGTGACGTGTACTTGTTACGCTGGCATGCGTCGCAAGCACGTAAACACTGTCTAACAAAGGTCCCTAACCCTTTCCAAGTGAAGGACTCTTTAATCGTCGCAATGGTCTTATCAGTCCCTCCGTGTCCAATAGATAGATGTACCAAAAGAATAACATTTTTTGGTATATTCGTGGAATTACTGCACGCAATTGAGTGTGGTCCTCATCGACAAATTTATATAAGACACGATGGTAGATCAAATAATCATCGGCGATAGCTGCTGTCTGAGCATAATTGGCATCCTGGGCGTCCATTCGGTTTTCGAAAAAACGAATGATATTCCTCAGTTCCTCCTCGCGTCGTTGTCCTTCAGGTAAATGACGAAGTCGGCGAAGGTGTTCTTCGCATTCTCCCTCGACGTCAATGGCATTCACGGTGGCTTCAGGATTTCTTCTGAGAATGTCGGCCAAAACATTCTCTCTGCCAGGACGGTAAACAATTTCTAAATCAAACTGTTGAAGAAACAGTGCCCAACGTGTAATCCTGTCGCTTGCCAGTCATGTTCGTAAAATGAAAGTCAGCGCGTGATGGTCGGTCCTCACTATGATCTTCTGGTCTAACAGAAGTTTCTGCCAGTACTCCAATGCATAGACAATTGCAAGTACCTCGATCTGCGTGGTAAAATAGAGAGCCTCATGGGCTCTCAAACGTCTGCTCAGGAAAGCGATGTAGTGACGTTTCTTCTCCTCATCTTCCTGCAATAAGATCGCTCCGATTCCCACGGCGGATGCGTCAGTTTCCAAGATGAAATTCCGGGAGTAGTCTGGATATTCCAACTGGATTGCGTTCACGAGCATCTTATTAGCCTTCTGAAAAGCTGTCTCACACTGCTCGTCCCATGCCCATCGGTAATTCTTCTTAAGTAGACCTTGAAGTGTTGCGACGGTTTCGGATTACCTTACTCAATGAGCAGCAAAAAATTGGAGAATCCCCAAAAACTGCCTCACATGTTTGACACGGGTCGGTGTCGGAAATGTTGCGATGGTTCTGATCTTCGCCGGATTCGGTCTATGTCCATCTCTTTTGATTATATGTCCCACGAATTTAACTTCTCTCTGGAAGAATCGACACTTGTCGAACTTCACCTTAAAATTAGTCTGTCGAAGATTATCAAATACAAGGCGTAAGGTAGCTAAATTTTCCTCTTCCGTCTCTGAAGCTATTATGATGTCATCCACGTAGCATATGACTTTCCTCTTCACTTCAGGAGTCAACTTCGCATCGAGTGCTCTAATTAATGCATCTCCTGCATTCTTCAATCCAAAAGGTAGTTTTCGGAAAACGTACGTGGTCTGATTGAACAAAAACCCTGTATACTTCTGAGTATGCTCGGACAATCTAATATGATAGTAGGATTGTTCCAAGTCTAACGATGAAAATACTCGTTTTCCCTTAAATTTTCGTTGAAGATCTCTGATCTTTGGTGGTCTGTCGTGCTCTGGAGCTAAGCGTTCATTCAAAGCTCTGGCATCTAAACAAAGCCTTAGACTGCCATCCACCTTAACTACAGGCGTTATAGGATTCACGTATGAAGTCGGTGCTTTCTTGATAATACCTGCTGCTTCCATCTCATGGATCTTCCTAGCAGCTTCCTCTCGGTGTTTCTCCACGATAGGGTAAACCTTCTTCTGAAATGGAGAATCGTCTAGTACAATCAGGTCGTACTCATAATCAAGTATCTCACCAGGTGTGGTATCAAAAATATCTTTAAATTCAGTCAGAAGTGCCTCCAATTTCTCCTGTACGGGTGCTGATAATTGTTCTGCTTCTTCCTCTGTGTTTTATGTCTTACTATTTCGCTTGCCATTCAACTCTTCAACTATGTTGACTTCGGATTCAATTTCCGGATCATCCTCCACTAAATTCATCTGAATGGGCTCGTTTGGCTTAAATCCCACAGTATTACGTCCCATATAAATGATTCCATCGTATTTGCGTATGAAGTCTGCGCCTAAAATGGCGTCGTGATGCAGTCCTTTCATGACTAAGAATTGGTGCAAGTACACGCGGCACGAAATTTTCAAAGTGCACAAAATCTGAATTTTGCACGTTACAACACGGTCAGGTATAACTCCTCTGACTCTTACTGTAGAAAGTGGCAGCTCTGTCACCTCAGAGTTTGCTATCAATTGGGCATGGCAATCAGCAGAAATGACACTTATCATAGCCCCTGTATCAATGAGAATGGTTACTGGGCATTCATTTAAGGTAGCCGTTATCTTCGGTAGACGTGTAAATTCGTAGTCGTGGTTCGTCGATCGTCTTTCGTCCAAAAGATCTTCCTGGATTGGCTCCCAGAGTAAGATAGTGGCCGTTACTATGCAAACAATCAGGTCAGAATCTATTTCCTTTTAGGCGTTCTTTTTTCCCTTGGAAGTACTGGGCTGGTCATGCTCCATGTCTTCCTCTGGAATTTCGCGGGCATCCCTCAGTGTACGGTTCTGGTCCACCTCTTCTCGTTGATTGTGGAGTTGTCGGATGTATTCTCGACTCTCCTGTGCACGTCCTCGCCAGTCTCGATCGGCCCTCCACCTAGGATCTCGATCGCGTCGATAGCCTCCGCTATAACGATAGTCTCGACGAATATTTCCTCTTCCTCGCTGATTTTCTCCTGTCCCACGACGGTCGATGTTGTGACGACGGTTGTCGCTCGTCCCTTGGTTAAAACGTCGGTTCCAATATCCTCTATTGTCACCTTGTTGTCTCCCTCTTGCATATGGGGTATTATTCCAGTTACTTTGATTGGGATTGTAACCTCCTCTATTCTCATTCTGAGTCTGAGTTTGCTGTGGCGTCTGACTAACTTTGTCCACAATAGTCAAGTTCACGTGGCGTGTCTCTCCTTTGGTTGGACGGTGGCTTTCAAATTGTTCAGCGTTTGCGTCCAATTGCCTCAGAATCTGGTAACATTGCTGGAAGGTTGTTGCTCCCGCAGCAATTAACACTCGTTGAACATCGGCTGGATATTGCCATATGATAGTGTTCGTTCACTAAATCCTGCTCTGATAGTGGGGGTTGAAGACAATTGAGTTTCGTCAGCTGGGTTGCAAAGTAATTTGCATAACGTGTAGGCGTATTTGAACTGTATCGGCGAGTATACATCTCCGCTCTGATACTCTGCTGTATGTCGCTTGACCAATAAGTACGTAACAAAGCTTCTCTGAAGTCCTGCTATCCAGTAAAAGAGTATTTAAAGGCGCTGAACCAAGTACTAGCTTGACCTTCAAGAAGACTCTCTATGACCCTGAGCTCTCTTTCCGGTGTCACCATAGTGTCACGTAGATAACTCTCTACATTTGCCAAAAATTCGACTGATGTAATGCTGCTACCAGTACCTGAGAATCGAGCTGGTTGCCCATCTCTTGATCGTATGATCATCACATTACCTTGGTTATGCTGAGTTTGTGCTGGTCTAAATGGATTAGCATTGTAAATCAGCGTTGATTGGGTATTTACGTTTACGTTATCACCGAAGTATGACTTCGTGAATGGTGATGTTTCATTGCGCATGGTATCTGCGAATCTGAATGGTTGCGTTTCGGGTGGTGCGCTCGGTTGAATACCGGACGATGTCGATTGTACGAACTGTGATCCTGGTGTATCCTGCGTTTCAGTTGACAGTGTGGAAGTTCGAGTCTCTCTCAGTTGAGCTTCCAACCTATCTAAACGTCTCTCAATAGTTTCGAGCCCTGGAATATTCCTCGCCTCAATCTTACTTCAAAGATCGTTTAATTGCAGTTCTACCCTTTCGATCTTCCCTTTGAGGTTTGTGTCGACCTCTGGAATCTCTGTCCTAAGGTTGTGGCTAAGTTGAAGACGCTCTGTCAGTGCAACTTCTTCTAACCTTTTGTTTACGCATTCTACCTCCGTCTCAACTTTGGACACGTCCCCTTTGACCTGGTAAGCGTCCTCCTTAACCTCTGTGACGTCCCCTCGAAGTTCTCTTTCTTCGTCTCGAACACGAGCTACTTGAGCTTCTACAACGTGTTTGTGTTCGTTAAGATCTCCTCTTAATATTGAGATATCGATTTTCGTCTCTTCTCTATGAGTGTGTACGGTTTCGCGTAACTCTCCCACGGTGTCCGTTAACTGAGTAACGTTCTACGTATTCGTCGCTAGCGTTTCCCTGAATTCAACTATGTCGTCAGTGATAGCTTTCACATTAGCTTTTACGGCGTATGCTGCTCCTGTCATCAAGGTTAATCCTACGTTGACTACAGCGATGTCACTCTTGACATTGTCGATAAATCCCTCGACGTTTGTGAGTCGATGACCAAACTCTTCTCTAGTGTGATCCAAATCAGCCCTAATGTCGATCTGAACTCTATTTATAGTCGCCTTAATCTGAGTGGTGTGTTCGCCTAACCTGGTCTGAAGTTCTTCCCTTGCTAGGTTCATTTGATCGGTTAAATGATCTATCCTATCACTTGCATTCTGTTGGTGTCGCAAGATGTCAACTCTAACTGCGGCTAAACCTGCTGTAAGGCTATTCCTCTTCCCTATGAGCATCTATGTCAGCCCTGACCTGAGTTAGATCAGCCCTAACATTGTTTACAGTTTGAGTATTGGCTTCAAGATCAGCCCTAACATCTGTAATATCAGTCCTAACGTTATTGATAGACTGAGTGTTCACACCCAAATCACCCCGGACTTCACCTAAATCACCTCGGACTTGTTCAACATTTCCACTTACAGTCCTAAATCAGTTCTGACATTATTGACTGTTTGGGTGTTGGCTTCGAGATCAGTCCTAATCAGTTGGAGATTAGTGTTAACAACAGCCAACATCTCCCCACCACACGACGAATCGTCTCCTCATCCATGACACAAGAATATATATGAGAGAACAGAAGGAGCATTCCAGAAAACTTACAGCTATGACTAGTTACTTTTGCGGTGTAGAACAGCCTGCTTTCTCTTGAATAAATATTACAAGTACTGCTGGGGTATGCGAACTAAGTGCTTCTACATTTACATTAACAACAACAAGCAAAGCAAAGTCTTACATTTACACAGGATGAGGCATCATCAAGAAAAACCTATCCTCTAATTATCTATACTACAAAGCCTCACCCCATGGACTTAAATCACGCACGAATGCCATGCGGTTAATTGATGAGCAGTACGACTTCTTAAGTTCGTCCCAGTCCAGTCAATTTACCTTTAATCACAATAAAATCCTCATAAAAAGAGCATGGAACAGAAGGTCACCATGTCTACATCGGCACAACCAGTTGGCGCCAAAGAAAGAATAGTAGGTTATGTGCCCGTCAGAGGAGCTATCAGGGCTGCCAACAGCCGAAACGACATCCCTAACACCTCACCTGCCGGACCAATGTGCCATGAGGTTTGGGTGAATTTCTTATAGGCCATAGCGGCACGAGAATCCATGATCCAGGGGATCCGTGGTAACATGGATGCTAAAAGGTCATAGACAGCCCAAGAAAATACACCTCCTAAAGCTAGACTGAGAAATAAACTTCCAGACTTAGGTAAAACTTGAAGAAATATTTATTCAAAATATTCAGACACCTAGCCTAGTTCGGAGGGTTTCTATCGGCTAATCCGCAACCTAATAAATAAATAAAAATAAAAGATCAGTACCCTAACTGTAAACTACTGTAAACCCTCGCGAAAGATCTATCCGACAAAGTAAAGCAACAACAGCAACGCTGGGAAAATTGTACGGCAATAGTCTCTAAATCAAGTTACAAAATAAGCTAATAACAGAATTTACATTTAACAGGGTAGCAGCAGCAAGTCTAAGTTAGGATGATACCATTTCCTTATTTACATTTATTTTTAAATCTAGCTAATTCCTAACAATTAATACAAAATTTACGG
Organism: Meconema thalassinum; assembly: GCA_946902985.2. NCBI lineage: Eukaryota > Metazoa > Arthropoda > Insecta > Orthoptera > Tettigoniidae > Meconema > Meconema thalassinum. The sequence continues at coordinate 173,660,865 of OX336396.1, forward strand.
CGATGACGTCCGTAAAGCAAAAACGATTTAGTACAAAATCTACATGACAAGCCGTCAAAAAAAACCATTAATTGCCCTCTTATAATCTAAGTAAAGGGTAAACATGGGGTTATCATACACTTGAAATAAGTAAAACAAGACCATAAACATTATTATTCCTGCCTTTGCCCTGGGTTACTCTTTGTAAACCAGTGTCATCTACGTGCATGTGATTTACGTTGGCGATTGCGTGGTGAAAACTACGTCTAACGTCGCATGAGGCTCACGCTCCACCAGCTACTGACTAAAGGTTGAGCAAGCACTCCGTCGATAAAAATTAGTGTCATCTGTCCTAGATTACTTCCGCAAGAGAAGTGTGCACAAAGCAAGTGCCAGCCATCAGGTCCAAAATGCAAGAAAATCAAGGTTAAATGCTATAAGTAGTTAATTATCATCAGGTTTATAATAATGACGTTACTGATTATTAGAATCGTTGGTTTAAATTATCGTTGGTTTATGGCGAATAGGCTGACAATCCTGAATACCTTGGGATCAGCAGTAGCAGTCTCGTGGGAGATCAATCTCTGCTATAACACCGTCGACGAGCTCTCCCGCTCGGACATAACAATAACACAGGTTATTAGTGGCTCTCGGCTCACTTAATTTACCTCTGGGTAAGGCCTGGCATAAACATCAGTTACCTCCCTACAATAACACAGTCAACAGAATCGAAGCCTGGACACACATAAATATAGCCTCTAAACAGGTGCCTCATCTAGCCTCAATTACCATAAATAAACCTTAACATAACGTGAAATCATTCTCAGATGGAGAAGAATGATATTCGCTCTAGTAGCGATGCAAACACATGGCTCTCGCCAGTCATCTCTAAGTAGCAAAACATATGATTATTACAAAATGGTGGCCTGGACATTGACCTACATATGAAACACATCATCTAAATGTTAGTAATGCTATAAGCATTGTCAAAGATTCTGGAAAAGTTATGGTCTCACTAGGTGAGTGGTGCTCTAGTACACTGCATGCTAGGAACTGTTACCACCTGTCCATGATTCGAGCTAGCCTCGCTACTCGCAATCATTCACGGACAGTTTAGACAATGCACATCACTGAAGGCAGGCAGCTTTCACGCAGAAAGTCCTATTAGAAAACTGGCCTTGTTATCATGTCCCACATATAACAGAAATTTACACAAGCATTAGGCTTGAAATCACGCCTCAAAACTATGCACAAAGATATAGCATGTTTGAAAAGTCAAAGAAAAGAAAAACATAGATATTCCACTTAATCTGAACCTCTTTGAAATGTGCAGATATGTCAGTTCATAACTGCTCTGTCTAAATATAACCAAAATAACAACTGTGTCGAAACACTGATACGAAATAAACATTATAAAGGCGCAAATCTTACAATTGCTAAGTTTGCCAATGATACGGCATTCATTGCAGGGTTCGATGCCTGATTGCATACAAACTGTAACACTCTGAATGTGTTCAAACTTGAACTGGATGGCTTCATAGCACATCAAAATGAAAAATGACATAGTATTACAAAACTGATAGCTACAGTCGGCTATCCAACGATACGGACTGCTCTGACTAAATCAGTGGCGTGACAACATTTACTAGAAAGGGGTGTTATAAAAATAACACTGGCCATGACGTCTGATCGTCATCCCAAATAACTGTACACAAAATCACCCACCTAGTGTTGAACAAAACATAGTAACAAGACTACAGTCACGCTTAGCAGGGGTAGAAATAACATCTTAACCATGTCCCTCAGAATGCACCGTGATCGAAGAGAAATTCAATCACAACAGGTGACCAACAATCACTGAAAGTGAACTACAAGCATTAATTCTAACAGTACAAAACCGACCTATGGCTTGTCAAGGAGTTCGGCTGATTCTACAATAAACTACAATAAACTACACTAAGCTACACCACAAAGGAACCTCACAAGGAATGAATATTTCGGACTCACAAGAAAGGATGTCTACATCTTGGTCGTTCCAACGACCCAAGCGATATAATAAGGCTTTGGTCTCCGGACAAGGGTTGTCCAATCTGAGCCTCAACATCGGCTCTATCCATTTGCACGGCCTTTATTCGTCCTCGTCGTTGTCGTGATGATATGACCAGACTCCTCCTCAAAGTCATCATCTTCCTTGGATTAGCGGGTGCTAAAGCCATGGTTCTTCCGTCATCGGCTGTAATTCTCCGGTCCTTTCCTTCACATGATGAAGCTTAACAGCTCATCTCCACAGGTGATGCGTAACAAGGATTGTCGTACAAGTGGTCATCAAGACATGACATCTTGAAGTATGAATTTACCACTTTAAGATACGATAAATAAGCGTAGCACAATTTCACAGAAGCTAGCTTTAACGTGGCACTAAACTCACTGCTGCTACACGGCGCAGATGGTTAAAAAATTGGTCTTGCACTATTATCTGCTTCACTGACTCAGATTTTACTTGCCCACAAATCACGTGGCATCGGCGTTGTGCTTCACTGAAAAGAATCGCACTTGCGATTAAAGCAATATTCGTAGTTATGAGTGTTGAAATGATTCACTCGGTTAATAATAATTTCACTGTGAGTGCTGTATTTATCGCCACTCGACGATGTCGAAATATGATGTTCAAACACGTGGCTGAAAATGTGGTGTTCCACGATTATGATCACTTTCCCCCAAAATACACAGTATTCGTTGCACAAGCCTTCTCCGGCTGTAATATTTACCAATATCATGTACTATTTGAATTGAAATAAAGTGCGATGCACTAGGATTGCTTTCCTCGCCTTCAGGTGGACTGTTACCTCGTCTTATAGACGTACTTGACACAAACGGCATCCAACTTGGATGGTAATCCAAACACATGTGGTAAGATCTCAGCCCTGCTCTGCGTTAGCTCGTGACTACACTCGTCGTGCAGCGTTTGTCTGGTTCCGGTTCGCGGATCTGCGGGGTTACTACCTTACCAAAAGCAGAAATCACATTCTAAAGAATGTTTCGATAATACAGAATTACAGTGTGATAATATCTGAGCTTCGTAGAAAATAGAAGTGTCATAATTTAGCCTCAGATTATTTAATAGTGGTTTTCTCTGTAGTCAAAAGTCAACCATTTATAACTCCAAAGAATGTTAGCATGTAGCGACAGAATGGTCGGTCAGTGGGTACGTTCTAAAGTGATGCATCAAAAATGCGTTGCGGTGAAAAATATCACTTGAACCAGTGGTTAGCGGATTCATCTGCCTCTCCGTCCTATATATGTATATAAATCAATTTTACGTAATAATTTATCTGTCTGTCTGTCTGTGGGTGTGTATGTCTCCTAGGCGTTCATATACCATTCATCTGATTGCGATGAAACTTGGCTTAGATGTTGAGTACACTCCAAGGAAGGTTTCTGACTTAGTAAATCCATTTTACAATAGGTAGCGCACGCGTCCTCCCCCATGGTCTGGTACCTTGACGTGGTGGGGAGGCTTGTGTGTTTCAGTGATCCCGAGAGCAATGCCGGCGGGAGCTTCGGCTCCTGGCAGGGTCACCCATGCCGGTAAGGTCGAGGATGAGAGACCAGACTAAATGACAGACTACACCATGATGGTGGGCAGCAGCGTCATCAGTAGATTATTTCCAGGCGGAGCTGTAATTCAGTGGTACGGTTGGAAAACTGCGGGGGCTCGTTTTCAGTCCTTAAGGTGGCAGCCCTACCAGAAAACTAGGAAGCTGTGGGCTAATAACTCGCACTCTCCGAAATTGTTTATTAAAGAAACTGAAAAGAATGAAAACCGGACGGATCTCATGTTGACAACTTTCGGCACGAAAAGGAAGACGCGAATAGGTTTCTGGAATGTGAGGACTCTGGGTGAGAGTAGTAGGCTGAGGCAGGTGACCAGAGAAATGATCTCGTATAAACTTGATATACTTGAGCTCAGTGAGATAAGATGGCCAGATTTTGGTGAGATAAAAACTTATGAAGGACTTACCCTCATATACTCTGGGAGGAGCGAGGAGAATGCGGAACGCAGAGATGGAGTTGGTCTTTTGCTTACTGAACATGCAAAGAAAAGCCTTATAAGTTGGCAACCCATTTCCGAGCGAATATTATCAGCACGATTTAAGACTCGCATTCGCAATGTTACGATTATACAATGCTATGCACCCACGGAACCATCAGAAGAAGAACTTAAAGAAGCATTCTACTCCCTTCTACATGAGACAGTAAAGAAAAGCAGTAAGAGAGATGTGATTATAATAATGGGAGACCTTAATGCTAAGGTAGGAGAGAACAACGAGGGACTAGGACATGTGATGGGTGTACATGGCCTTGGGGATAGGAATGGAAATGGGGAAAAGTTCACAAACTTCTGTGCTAGCCATGACCTTGTTATTGGAGGTACTTTGTTTCCTCATAAGAGGTGTCATAAGATCACGTGGATTTCCCCTGATCATGACACTGAGAACCAAATTGACCACATCGCAGTGAGTAGGAGATTCAGAAGATCGCTCACCGATGTTCGGAATAAGAGAGGAGCTGATGCTAGCAGTGATCACCACCTTATGCTGGCTGAGTTCAAGATGAAGATCATGGTGGCAAAGAAGAGGTTTGAAAAACAGAGCAAGAGATTTGATGTGAGAAAGTTGAAGGAGGAGAAGGTCAGAGATGAATTTAAATTGGAGCTAAGAAATCGTTTTCAGGTACTCCAATCTGATAGAGCAGAAACTGATATTGAATCTTCCTGGAGTAATGTAAAGAACACCATCCTTGATACAAGTGAAATAGTCCTGGGAAAGAGCAATCCTCTCAAGAAGGATTGGATGTCAGAACAAACTTGGGAGGCAATAAGTCATAGGAAAATGATTAAGGAGAGGTTGAATATGTGTAAGACTCGACATCAGAAAGCAAAAGTGCAAGCAGAATACACGGTCGTTGACAAAGAAGTCAAAAAGAGTGTGAAAAGAGATAAGAGTAATTGGATCGATGAGATGGCGAAGAAGGCAGAAGATGCTGCATCAAAAGGTGACAGCAAAGAAATGTACCGCATCACAAAAGTGCTGTCCAAGAAAAGTTTCCGAAAGAACCGGCCCATAAAAGACAAACAGGGAAATTAACTCACAACTCAAGAAGAACAACAAGAACGGTGGAGGGAATACTTCACCGAAATTTTTAATGTTGATCGAGGGACTAATGAACACCACGAAGAGAGGAATGATGAACCTGATAATTCTGATCCAAATATTCTTTTGCACAGTCCAACTTGTGCTGAAATCAAAGAAGCCTTGCTACAACTGAAGAATGGAAATGCCCCCGGTGTCGACAACATTTCGCCAGATGTCCTCAAGATAGACATGGACACCACAGCTAATATCCTGAAGCCATTGATGGAAAAGATCTGGTTTGAAGAGAAGCTGCCTGCGGAATGGAAGAAAGGTGTGATTGTTAAAATCCCAAAGAAGGGTGACTTGACGAATTGTAACAACTGGAGAGGTATTACCTTACTATCCGTACCAAGTAAAGTATTTCTCAGGATAATCTTGAATCGCGTTAAGAAGTCTATCGAGTCGAAGTTGAGGAAAGAACAAGCTGGATTTAGGGAACACCGTAGTTGTGTGGACTTAATTAACACTTTACGGATTATTGTGGAGCAGAGTAACGAATGGCAAGCAGCACTGTACATCACATTTATAGATTTTGAGAAGGCCTTTGATTCCATTAATAGGAAGGTCATGTGGGAGACCTTAAAGGAATATGGTATACCAAGTAAAATAGTTAACATTATACGAGAGATGTATTCTGGTTATGAATGTCAAGTCCTGCATGAGGGTCAGCTATCCCAGCCATTGGCCATCCAGACTGGAGTACGACAAGGATGCATACTTTCTCCCACTTTGTTCCTGATTGTTCTTGATAATACTCTTAGGAAGGTGGGGAGAGGAAGGAAGAGAGGGATACAGTGGGGACTTCGAGACAGGTTGGAGGATCTTGATTTTGCTGATGACATCTGTATGCTAGCACAGCGCTTTAGAGACATCGAGGGAAAACTGGCAAACTTAGAACTTGAAGCTGCTAAGGTTGGACTTAAGATAAACCCAAAGAAGACAAAGGAGCTGAGAGTGAACTCCACAGTACAGGCTGGTCTCACTGTGGGAGGTGTAGATGTAGAACAGGTGGATACATTTGTTTACTTGGGAAGCGTGGTAACGAGAAGTGAGGGGCTGAGGAGGATGTCAAGAGCAGAATAAGAAAGGCAAATGGGGCTTTTGTGCAGCTCTATCCAGTATGGAGAAACCGTAACATATCCAGGAAGACGAAAATCAGACTTTTTAATACCAATGTGAAAGCTGTCCTATTGTATGCATGTGAAACATGGAAAGTTACCAATCCTATCAGCCACCAACTTCAAGTATTCATCAATCGTTGTCTGCGTCGAATTCTGGGTATACGATGGCCAGATATAATCCCAAACGAAGAGCTGTGGCAAAGGGCAAACCAACAACCTACAGAAGTCCAAATTAAACGGAGGAAATGGGGCTGGATTGGGCATACTCTGTGGAAACAGAATGATGCAGTAGAAAGGAGAGCTCTGGACTGGAATCCTCAAGGGGCTCGGAGACGGGGAAGACCAAGGAACACCTGGAAACGCACCATTGAAGAGGAGGCCAGAAAAGCGGGAAAGACTTGGATGGAAGTGAGGAACTTGGCAACACACAGAGCCCGATGGAAATCATTCTTGGATGCCCTATGCTCCGCACGGAGCGAAAGGAAATAAGTAAGTAAGTAAGTAAGTAAGTAAGTAAGTAAAGCGCACGCGTAGATTCAACAAATGAGCGACGATGCGCGAACCTTTTCAAACAAATCCCGTATGTGTTCATATACCATTCGTCCGATAGCGATGAAACTTGGGTGAGATGTTGTATACACTTACGTGAAGGTTTCAAAATTAGTGAATACATTTCACAGTAGATAGCGCACGAGTAGATTCAACAAATGAGCGACGACACGCAAAGCGTTTCAAAAAATTCCCGTATGCATTCATATACCATTCGTCCGATAGCTATGAAACTTGCGTAAAATGTTATGTACACTTCAGGGAAGTTTTCTGGCTTAGTAAATCCACTTTACAATAGGCAGCGCACGAGTAGATTCAACAAATGAGCGATGAAACTAGGCTGAGATGTTGTGTGCACTCCAGGGAAGGTTTCTGGCTTAGTAAATCGCTTTAAAAATATGTAGAGTACGAGTAGAATCAACAAATGAGCGACGGCGCGCGAAGCGTTTCGACAACGTCACGTATACGTTCACATACCATTCATCCGATTGCGATGAAACTTGGGTGAGATGTTGTGTACACTCCAGGTAAGATTTCTGGCTGAGTACATCCATATTACAATACGTAGCGCAAGGGTAGAATCAACAAATGAGCGACGACATGCGAAGTGTTTCAACCAAGTCCCGTATGCATTCATATACCATTCGTCCGATAGCTATGAAACTTAGGTGAGATGTTGTGTACACTTCATGGAAGGTTTCTGGCTTAGTAAATCCACTATACAATATGTAGCGCACAAGTAGATTCAACAAATGAGGGACCACGCGCGAAGCGTTTCAACAGAGTTCCGTATAAGGTCATATACCATTCTGCCGTTAGCGGTGAAATTTGGGTGAAATATGGTGGACACTCCAAGGAAGGTTTCGGGCTTAGTAAATACATTTCACAGTAGGTAGCACACGAGTAGATTCAACAAATGAACGACGACACGCGGAGCGTTTCAATACAGTCCCCTATGTCTTCATATCCCACTAGCGTTTCAACAAAGTCCCGTATAAGGTCATATACCATTCTGCCGTTAGCGGTGAAACTTGGGTGAAATATGGTGGACACTCCAAGGAAGGTTTCTGGCTTAGTAAATACATTTCACAGTAGGTAGCACACGAGTAGATTCGACAAATGAACGACGACACGCGGAACGTTTCAATACTGTCCCCTATGTCTTCATATCCCATTAGTCCGATAGCGATGAAACTCGGGTGAGATGTAGTGGACACTTACGTGACGGTTTATAACTTAGTAAATACATTTTACAGTAGATAGCGCACGAGTAGATTCAACAAATGAGTGACGGGGCGCGAATCGTTTAAACAAAATCCGGTATGCGTTCATATACTACTCATCCGATTGCGATGAAACATTGATCAGTTATTGTGTACACGCCAGGAAAGGGTTTCAACTTAGTAAATCCATTTCACAATAAGTAGCGCATGAGTAGATGCAACAAATGGGTGACGACGCGCGAAGCGTTTCAACAAAATCCCCTATTGCATTCATATAACCTTCTTTGATTGCGATGAAATCTTGATGAGTTATTATGTACACGCCAGGGAAGGGCTTCGACTTAGTAATACATTTCACAATAGGTAGCACACGAGTAGATTCAACAAATGAGTGACAGCTCACGATTCGCTTAAACAAAACCCCGTATACGTGCATATACCATTCATCCGATTGCGATGAAACATTGATGAGTTATTGTGTACACGCCAGGGAAGGGTTTCGACTTAGTAAATCCATTTCACAATAGGTAGCGCACGATTATATGCAACAAATGGGTGACGACGTGCGAAGTGTTTCAAGAAAATCCCCTATGCGTTCATATAACCTTCTTCGATTGTGATAAAACCTTGATGAGTTATTGTGAACAGGCCAGGGTAGGGTCCCGACTTAGTAAATCTATTTCTCAATAGGTAGCGTGCGAGTAGAATCAACAAATGTGTGACAGCGCACGAGTCGTTCAAAAAAAGTCCCGTATACGTTCATATGCCATTCATCCGATTGCGATGAAACTTTTGAAAGTTGTTGTGCACGCTCCCACGAATTATTCTAAATTAGAAAATCCATTTTACGATAGCTTAGAGGCAGTTAACGTAAATTGAAAAACATGTTCTGTATCCAAAAGCACTTCAAGAAACAGAATTTCAACGCCAACACTTTCTTTGATTGGCATTGCAACGCATGCCGGGTACAGCTTGTTTCAAATAAAAATGAAGGAATGCATTTTATTTGTCTCCAACTCAAGCTCAAGCTTGGTGATATCTTTTCAGGTTAGCTGCGTTGAAGATTCCAATGCGCTTTCCAGTCTGAAGATCTTCAATCACATAAATTCCATTGTTCAGGGGTTCTTGAACACGATTAGGTCCATAATATAACGATAGAAATTTTCCGTATACTCGATCTATAGGATATGATATTCCGGGTCTCCTTATAAGAACAAGGTCACCAGCGACCAATGGTTCTCTGAATCTCTGGCGTCTCGTTCTCCTCAAACGTTTCGCAGCTTGTCTGTCCAAAGTGTCTCTCGCAGCTTGAAGTCTGCTTGCGCGTGAGGGTTGTAAACATGTTGGTGTTACAATCACTCGGTTCCATATTCTTATCGGTGTCTGGTTCAAATGCAAGACCATGGGTATTTGACCAGTACTTTCATGGACAGTTGAATTTATACAGTTTGCCACTAATACAAGGACTTCAGTCCAACACCAGTGTTCCTTTTGACAGTATAAACGACAAAATTTTGCAATAGTCGACATGACGCATTCTGCCAGATTGCTCTCAGGGTGGCGAATTGATGATAGTAGGTGTCCTATTTCTAAATCAATCATAGCGTTAGCAAATTCAGCAGAGGTAAACTGTGACCCGTGGTCAGTCAACAGGAGTTGTGGCTTTCCTGCCTCCGGTATCACTTGTCGTCTTATCCTTTGTATAATTTGGTGTGCAGTGGCTTTCTGTACAGGGTGGAGCATCGTGTATTTGGTAAACACGTCAATCGTTACGACGATGAAGCGGTTCCCTCGGCGAGCCTTTGGGATCGGTCCATAAAGATCCTGCGCGTATAGTTCCCTTGGTTGAGTTGGGAGTATGGGTCTAGGTGGTTCTTTCAACAAGTGTGACGTGTACTTGTTACGCTGGCATGCGTCGCAAGCACGTAAACACTGTCTAACAGAGGTCCCTAACCCTTTCCAAGTGAAGGACTCTTTAATCGTCGTAATGGTCTTATCAGTCCCTCCGTGTCCAATAGATAGATGTACAAAAAGAATAACATTTTTTGGTATCTTCGTGGAATTACTGCACGCAATTGAGTGTGGTCCTCATCGACAAATGTATATAAGACACGATGGTAGATCAAATAATCATCGGCGATAGCTGCTGTCTGAGCATAATTGGCATCCTGGGCGTCCATTCGGTTTTCGAAAAAACGAATGATATTCCTCAGTTCCTCCTCGCGTCGTTGTCCTTCAGGTAAATGACGAAGTCGGCGAAGGTGTTCTTCGCATTCTCCCTCGACGTCAATGGCATTCACGGTGGCTTCAGGATTTCTTCTGAGAATGTCGGCCAACACATTCTCTCTGCCAGGACGGTAAACAATTTCTAAATCAAACTGTTGAAGAAACAGTGCCCAACGTGTAATCCTGTCGCTTGCCAGTCATGTTCGTAAAATGAAAGTCAGCGCGTGATGGTCGGTCCTCACTATGATCTTCTGGCCTAACAGAAGTTCCTGCCAATACTCCAATGCATAGACAATTGCAAGTACCTCGATCTGCGTGGTAAAATAGAGAGTCTCATGGGCTCTCAAACGTCTGCTCAGGAAAGCGATGTAGTGACGTTTCTTCTCCTCATCTTCCTGCAATAAGATCGCTTCGATTCCCACGGCGGATGCGTCAGTTTCCAAGATGAAATTCCGGGAGTAGTCTGGATATTCCAACTGGAGTGCGTTCACGAGCATCTTATTAGCCTTCTGAAAAGCTGTCTCACGCTCCTCGTCCCATGCCCATCGGCAATTCCTCTTAAGTAGACCTTGAAGTGTTGCGACGGTTTCGGATTACCTTACACAATGAGCAGCAAATAATTGGAGAATCCCCAAAAACTGCCTCACATGTTTGACACGGGTCGGTGTCGGAAATGCTGCGATGATTCTGATCTTCGCCGGATTCGGCCTATGTCCATCTCTGTTGATTATATGTCCCACGAATTTAACTTCTCTCTGGAAGAATCGACACTTGTCGAACTTCACCTTGAAATTTGTCTGTCGAAGATTATCAAATACAAGGCGTAAGGTAGCTAAATTTTCCTCTTCCGTCTCTGAAGCTATTATGATGTCATCCACGTAGCATATGACTTTCCTCTTCACTTCAGGAGTCAACTTCGCATCGAGTGCTCTAATTAATGCAGCTCCTGCATTCTTCAATCCAAAAGGTAGTTTTCGGAAAACGTACGTGGTCTGATCGAACAAAAACCTTGTATACTTCTGAGTATGCTCGGACAATCTAATATGATAGTAGGATTGTACCGAGTCTAACGATGAAAATACTCGTTTTCCCTTAAATTTTCGTTGAAGATCTCTGATCTTTGGTGGTCTGCCGTGCTCTGGAGCTAAGCGTTCATTCAAAGCTCTGGCATCTAAACAAAGCCTTAGACTGCCATCCACCTTAACTACAGGCGTTATAGGATTCACATATGAAGTCGGTGCTTTCTTGATAATACCGGCTGCTTCCATCTCATGGATCTTCCTAGCAGCTTCCTCTCGGTGTTTCTCCACGATAGGGTAAACCTTCTTCTGAAATGGAGAATCGTCTAGTACAATCAGGTCGTACTCATAATCAAGTATCTCACCAGGTGTGGTATCAAAAATATCTTTAAAATCAGTCAGAAGTGCCTCCAATTTCTCCTGTACGGGTGCTGATAATTGTTCTGCCTCTTCCTCGGTGTTTTATGTCTTACTATTTCGCTTGCCATTCAACTCTTCAACTATGATGACTTCGGATTCAATTTCCGGATCATCCTCCACTAAATTCATCTGAATGGGCTCGTGTGGCTTAAATCCCACAGTATTACGTCCCATATCAATGATTCCATCGTATTTGCGCAAGAAGTCTGCGCCTAAAATGGCGTCATGATGCAGTCCCTTCATGACTAAAAATTGGTGAAAGTACACGTGGCACGAAATTTTCAAAGTGCACAAAATCTGAATTTTGCACGTTACAACACGGTCAGGTATAACTCCTCTGACTCTTACTGTAGAAAGTGGCAGCTCTGTCACATCAGAGTTTGCTTTCAATCGGGCATGGCAATCAGCAGAAATGACACTTATCATAGCCCCTGTATCAATGAGAATGGTTACTGGGCATTCATTTAAGGTAGCCGTTATCTTCGGTAGACGTGTCAATTCGTAGTCGTGGTTCGTCGATCGTCTTTCGTCCAAAAGATCTTCCTGGATTGGCTCCCAGAGTAAGATAGTGGCTGTTACTCTGCAAACAATCAGGTCAGAATCTATTTCCTTTTAGGCGTTCTTTTTTTCCTGGGAAGTACTGGGCTGGTCATGCTCCATGTCGTCCTCTGGAATTTCGCGAGCATCCCTCAGTGTACGGTTCTGGTCCACCTCTTCTCGTTGATTGTGGAGTTGTCGGATGTATTCTCGACTCTCCTGTGCACGTCCTCGCCAGTCTCGATCGGCTCTCCACCTAGGATCTCGATCGCGTCGATAGCCTCCGTGATAACGATAGTCTCGACGAATATTTTCTCTTCCTCGCTGATTTTCTCCTGTTCCACGACGATCATTGTGACGACGGTTTCGCTCGTCCCTTGGTTAAAACGTCGGTTCCAATATCCTCTATTGTCACCTTGTTGTCTCCCTCTTGCATATGGGGTATTATTCCAGTTACTTTGATTGGGATTGTAACCTCCTCTATTCTCATTCTGAGTCTGAGTTTGCTGTGGCGTCTGACTAACTTTGTCCACAATAGTCAAGTTCACGTGGCGTGTCTCTCCTTTGGTTGGACGGTGGCTTGAAAATTGATCAGCGTTTGCGTCCAATCGCCTCAGAATCTGGTCACATTGCTGGAAGGTTGTTGCTCCCGCAGCAATTAACACTCGTTGAACATCGGCTGGATATTGCCATATGATAGTGTTCGTTCACTAAATCCTGCTCTGATAGTGGGGGTTGAAGACATCTGAGCTTCGTCAGCTGGGTTGCAATGTAATTTGCATAACGTGTAGGCGTATTTGAGCTGTATCGGCGAGTATACATCTCCGCTCTGATACTCTGCTGTATGTCGCTTGACCAATAAGTACGTAACAAAGCTTCTCTGAAGTCCTGGTATCCAGTAAAAGAGTATTTAAAGGCGCTGAACCAAGTGCTAGCTTGACCTTCAAGAAGACGCTCTATATGACCCTGAGCTCTCTTTCCGGTGTCACCATAGTGTCACGTAGATAACTCTCTACATTTGCCAAAAATTCGACTGATGTAATGCTGCTACCAGTACCTGAGAATCGAGCTGGTTGCTCTTCTCTTGATCGTATGATCATCACATTACCTTGGTTATGCTGAGTTTGTGCTGGTCTAAATGGATTAGCATTGTAATTCAGCGTTGATTGGGTATTTACGTTTACGTTATCACCGAAGTATGACTTCGTGAATGGTGATGTTTCATTGCGCATGGTATCTGCGAATCTGAATGGTTGCGTTTCGGGTGGTGCGCTCGGTTGAATACCGGACGATGTCGATTGTACGAACTGTGGTCCTGGTGTATTCTGCGTTTCAGTTGACAGTGTGGAAGTTCGAGTCTCTCTCGGTTGAGCTTCCAACCTATCTAAACGTCTCTCAATAGTTTCGAGCCCTGGAATATTTCTCGCCTCAATCTTACATCCAAGATCGTTTAATTGCAGTTGTACCCTTTCGATCTTCCCTTTGAGGTTTGTGTCGACCTCTCGAATCTCTGTCCTAAGGTTGTGGCTAAGTTGAAGACGCTCTGTCAGTGCAACTTCTTCTAACCTTTTGTTTACGCATTCTACCTCCGTCTCAACTTTGGACACGTCCCCTTTGACCTGGTAAGCGTCCTCCTTAACCTCTGTGACGTACCCTCGAAGTTCTTTTCTTCGTCTCGAACACGATCTACTTGAGCTTCTACAACGTGTTTGTGTTCGTTAAGATCTCCTCTTAATATTGAGATATCAATTTTCATCTCTTCTCTATGAGTGTGTACGGTTTCGCGTAACTCTCCCACGGTGTCCGTTAACTGAGTAACGTTCTTCGTATTCGTCGCTAGCGTTTCCCTGAATTCAACTATGTCGTCAGTGATAGCTTTCACATTAGCGTTAACGGCGTTTGCTGCTCCTGCAATCAAGGTTAATCCTACGTTGACTGCAGCGATGTCACTCTTGACATTGTCGATAAATCCCTCGACGTTTGCGAGTCGATGACCAAACTCTTCTCTAGTGTGATCCAAATCAGCCCTAATGTCGATCTGAACTCTTATTATAGTCGCCTTAATCTGAGTGGTGTGTTCGCCTAACCTGGTCTGAAGTTCTTCCCTTGCTAGGTTCATTTGATCGGTTAAATGATCTATCCTATCATTTGCATTCTGTTGGTGTCGCAAGATGTCAACTCTAACTGCGGCTAAACCTGCTGTAAGGCTATTCCTCTTCCCTATGAGCATCTATGTCAGCCCTGACCTGAGTTAGATCAGCCCTAACATTGTTTACAGTTTGAGTATTGGCTTCAAGATCAGCCCTAACATCTGTAATATCAGTCCTAACGTTATTGATAGACTGAGTGTTCACACCCAAATCACCCCGGGCTTCACCTAAATCACCTCGGACTTGTTCAACATTTCTACTTACAGTCCTAAATCAGTTCTGACATTATTGACTGTTTGGGTGTTGGCTTCGAGATCAGCCCTAATCAGTTGGAGATTAGTGTTAACAACAGCCAACATCTCCCCCATCACACGACGAATCGTCTCCTCATCCATGACACAAGAATATATATGAGAGAACAGAAGGAGCATTCCAGAAAACTTACAGCTATGACTAGTTACTTTTGCGGTGTAGAACAGCCTGCTTTCTCTTGAATAAATATTACAAGTACTGCTGGGGTATGCGAACTAAGTGCTTCTACATTTACATTAACAACAACAAGCAAAGCAAAGTCTTACATTTACACAGGATGAGGCATCATCAAGGAAAACCTATCCTCTAATTATCTATACTACAAAGCCTCACCCCATGGACTTAAATCACGCACGAATGCCATGCGGTTAATTGATGAGCAGTACAACTTCTTAAGTTCGTCCCAGTCCAGTCAATTTACCTTTAATCACAATAAAATCCTCATAAAAAGAGCATGGAACAGAAGGTCACCATGTCTACATCGGCACAACCAGTTGGCGCCAAAGAAAAATAGTAGGTTATGTGCCCGTCAGAGGAGCTATCAGGGCTGCCAACAGCCGAAACGACATCCCTAACACCTCACCTGCCGGACCCATGTGCCATGAGGTTTGGGTGAATTTCTTATAGGCCATAGCGGCACGAGAATCCATGATCCAGGGGATCCGTGTTAACATGGTTGCTAAAAGGTCATAGACAGCCCAAGAAAATACAACTCCTAAAGCTAGACTGAGAAATAAACTTCCAGACTTAGGTAAAACTTGAAGAAATATTTATTCAAAATATTCAGACACCTAGCCTAGTTCGGAGGGTTTCTATCGGCTAATCCGCAACCTAATAAATAAATAAAAATAAAAGATCAGTACCCTAACTGTAAACTACTGTAAACCCTCGCGAAAGATCTATCCGACAAAGTAAAGCAACAACAGCAACGCTGGGAAAATGGTACGGCAATAGTCTCTAAATCAAGTTACAAAATAAGCTAATAACAGAATTTACATTTAACAGGGTAGCAGCAGCAAGTCTAAGTTAGGATGATACCATTTACTCATTTACATTTATTTTTAAATCTAGCTAATTCCTAACAATTAATACAAAATTTACGGCGATGACGTCCGTAAAGCAAAAACGATTTAGTACAAAATCTACATGACAAGCCGTCAAAAAAAAAAACATTAAATGCCCTCTTATAATCTAAGTAAAGGGTAAACATGGGGTTATCATACACTTGAAATAAGTAAAACAAGACCATAAACATTATTATTCCTGCCTTCGCCCTGGGTTACTCTTTGTAAATCAGTGTCATCTACGTGCATGTGATTTACGTTGGCGATTGCGTGGTGAAAACTACCTCTAACGTCGCATGAGGCTCACGCTCCACCAGCTACTGACTAAAGGTTGAGCAAGCACTCCGTCGATAAAAATTAGTGTCATCTGTCCTAGATCACTTCCACAAGAGAAGTGTGCACAAAGCAAGTGCCAGCCATCAGGTCCAAAATGCAAGAAAATCAAGGTTAAATGCTATAAGTAGTTAATTATCATCAGGTTTATAATAATGACGTTACTGATTATCAGAATCATTGGTTTAATTATCGTTGGTTTATGACGAATAGGCTGACAATCCTGAATACCTTGGGCTCAGCAGTAGCAGTCTCGTGGGAGATCAATCTCTGCTATAACACCGTCGACGAGCTCTCCCGCTCGGACATAACAATAACACAGGTTATTAGTGGCTCTCGGCTCACTTAATTTACCTCTGGGTAAGGCCTGGCATAAATATCAGTTACCTCCCTACAATAACACAGTCAACAGAATCGAAGTCTGGACACACATAAATATAGCCTCTAAACAGGTGCCTCATCTAGCCTCAATTACCATAAATAAACCTTAACATAACGTGAAATCATTCTCAGATGGAGAAGAAAGATATTCGCTTTAGTAGCGATGCAAACACATGGCTCTCGCCAGTCATCTCTAAGTAGCAAAACATATGATTATTACAAAATGGTGGCCTGGACATTGACCTACATATGAAACACATAATCTAAATGTTAGTAATGCTATAAGCATTGTCAAAGAGTCTGGAAAAGTTATGGTCTCACTGGGTGAGTGGTGCTCTAGTACACTGCATGCTGGGAACTGTTACCACCTGTCCATGATTCGAGCTAGCCTCGCTACTCGCAATCATTCACTGACAGTTTAGACAATGCACATCACTGAAGGCAGGCAGCTTTCACGCAGAAAGTCCTATTAGAAAACTGGCCTTGTTATCATGTCCCACATATAACAGAAATTTACACAAGCATTAGGCTTGAAATCACGCCTCAAAACTATGCACAAAGATATAGCATGATTGAAAAGTCAAAGAAAAGAAAAACATAGATATTCCACTTAATCTGAACCTCTTTGAAATGTGCAGATATGTCATTTCATAACTGCTCTGTCTAAATATAACCAAAATAACAACTGTGTCGAAACACTGATACGAAATAAACATTATAAAGGCGCAAATCTTACAATTGCTAAGTTTGCCAATGATACGGCATTCATTGCAGGGTTCGATGCTAGATTGCATACAAACTGTAACACTCTGAATGTGTTCAAACTTGAACTGGATGGCTTCATAGCACATCAAAATGAAAAATGACATAGTATTACAAACCTGATAGCTACAGTCGGCTATCCAACGATACGGACTGTTCTGACTAAATCAGTGGCGTGACAACATTTACTAGAAAGGGGTGTTATAAAAATAACACTGGCCATGACGTCTGATCGTCATCCCAAATAACTGTACACAAAATCACCCACATAGGGTTGAACAAAACATAGTAACAAGACTACAGTCACGATTAGCAGGGGTAGAAATAACATCTTAACCATGTCCCTCAGAATGCACCGTGATCGAAGAGAAATTCAATCACAACAGGTGACCAACAATCACTGAAAGTGAACTACAAGCATTAATTCTAACAGTAGAAAACCTACCTATGGCTTGTCAAGGAGTTCGGCTGATTCTACAATAAACTACAATAAACTACACTAAGCTACACCACAAAAGAGCCTCACAAGGAATGAATATTTCGGACTCACAAGAAAGGATGTCTACATCTCGGTCGTTCCAACGACCCGAGGGATATAATAAGGCTTTGGTCTCCGGACAAGGGTTGTCCAATCTAAGCCTGCACATCGGCTCTATCCATTTCCACGGCCATTATTCGTCCTAATCGTTGTCGTGATGATATGACCAGACTCCTCCTCAAAGTCGTCATCTTCCTTGGATTAGCGGGTGCTAAAGCCATGGTTCTTCCGTCATCGGCTGTAGTTCTCCGGTCCTTTCCTTCACATGATGAAGCTTAACCGCTCATATCCACAGGTGATGCGTAACAAGGATTGTCGTACAAGTGGTCATCAAGACATGACATCTTGAAGTATGAATTTACCACTTTAAGATACGATAAATAAGCGTAGCACAATTTCACAGAAGCTAGCTTTAACGTGGCACTAAACTCACTGCTGCTACACGGCGCAGATGGTTAAAAAATTGGTCTTGCACTATTATCTGCTTCACTGACTCAGATTTTACTTGCCCACAAATCACGTGGCATCGGCGTTGTGCTTCACTGAAAAGAATCGCACTTGCGATTAAAGCAATATTCGTAGTTATGAGTGTTGAAATGATTCACTCGGTTAATAATAATTTCACTGTGAGTGCTGTATTTATCGCCACTCAACGATGTCGAAATATGATGTTCAAACACGTGGCTGAAAATGTGGTGTTCCACGATTATGATCACTTTTCCCAAAAATCCACAGTATTCGTAGCACAAGCCTTCTCCGGCTGTAATATTTACCAATATCATGTACTATTCGAATTGAAATAAAGTGCGATGCACTAGGATTGCTTTCCTCGCCTTCAGGCGGACTGTTACCTCGTCTTATAGACGGACTTGACACAAACGGCATCTAACTTGGATGGTAATCCAAACACATGTGGTAAGATCTCAGCCCTGCACTGCGTTAGCTCGTGACTACACTCGTCGTGCAGCGTCTGTCTGGTTCCAGTTCGCGTATCTGCGGGGTTACTACCTTACCAAAAGCAGAAATCACATTCTAAAGAATGTTTCGATGTTACAGAATTACAGTGTGATAATTTCTGAGCTTCGTAGAAAATAGAAGTGTCATAATTTAGCCTCAGATTATTTAATAGTGGTTTTCTCCGTAGTCAAAAGATCAACCATTTATAACTCCAAAGAATGTTATATATATATATATCGTATGGTTGTACAAGTATACAAAAGTTTACAATTATTTAAATTGAAATGTCCAAATTTGACAACCATTCCAGAGCACTTGGTGTCACTTGGTGTAGAGTCTTCACACCACCATCAAATGCACGGAGTGGGCACTCCTGAACAATGTGTTTTATAGTTTGGTCCTCCACTACCACAGTCACAGGCAGCAGATGTACGGAAACCCCATTTCTTCAAAGTGTGACCACACCTTCCTTGACCTGTTCTAATGCGGTTCAGCTTCGACCAGGTTTGGCGTGGAAGTTGGAATCCCTCAACCTTCTTTGTAGGATCTTTAACCAGGTGAGCATTGTTGGGTGGATGCTCGTTCCAACGTTGTTGCCACTTGGAGGTCATGTTGAAAGAATTGATACCTTCTAAATCAACCCAGGGTGGCTTGCGTGATTTCAGACGTGTTGTTGGTGGATCTTGCAGGGCAACATACAAAAGAGAGTTCTTATCAGAAGTGGTCTTCTTGAGCAAGCTTACCTTAGCTGCTTTCCTCCTTAGATCTTGCGGAGCGATATTAGCTAGGACTGGTAGCCATTGTGTGGGAGTAGATCTAACAGTACCAGTGATGACTCTCATGGCCTCATTGAGTTGCACATCAATCTTGGTGTTATGAGCACTGTTTTCCCATACAGGGGCACAGTATTCACCAGCAGAATACACGAGAGCGAGTGCAGCAGAACGTAGAGTATTAGCGTCTGCACCCCAGCTGCTTCCGGCAATCTTGCGAAGTAGATTCACTCTCGAGCCAAGTTTCTTCGATAACTTGATGCACTGTTGTTTGAATGCCAAGACCGATCCAGAGTGATTCCAAGATATATTGGATTGTAGTTATGGGGTACTTCGATTCCGTCAAAAGTAACATGCAGCTTCCTTTGGGCTTCTTTATTATTTAGATGGAATGCAGTAACCTCAGTCGTGTTCGGGTTGGGTTGAAGTCTCCATTTATGGAAGTAATCACATGTTAGCATGTAGCGACAGCATGGTCGGTCTGTGGGTACGTTCTAAAGTGATGCATCAAAAATGCGTTAGGGTGAAAAATATCACATGAACCAGTGGTTAGCGGGTTCACTATCCTGACGTATGCCTCGGAGACCTGGGTTATGAAAGGAAGGGAGAAGAGCAAAATACAGGCCAGTGAGATGAGGTTCTTGAGAAGCAGTATTGGAGCTACAAAGATGGACAGAATAAGAAATGAGAGGACCAGAGAATTAATGAAGGAGGAACCATTACAGGATGGTATAGAGAAATCTAGACTTAGATGGTATGGACATGTAAAACGAATGGAGGAGAAGAGGATGCCCAGGAGGATACACGAGACGAAGTGGGAAGGAAAGAGACCGAGAGGAAGACCGAGAGACAGGTGGCTGAAGGGGGTGGAAGAAGGCGTGAAGACGAGGGGAGAAGACTGGACAAGGGTGGAGGCTGAGAGATGGTGGGAAGACAGAATACGTTGGAGAGGCTTGTGTTGCAAACAAACCCGGCAAGTGGCTTGAAACTGTGCAAGATGATGATGATGATGATGATTATAATGCTATGAACTGGCAATTCCCGACAAGGTATTAATAAAATAGGTATACTCTACTGTACCATCAAACGCCCCCTCCTGTTGGTGGGGTTTTAGAATACTCCCACGGTATCCCCTGACTGTCGTAAGAGGCGACTAAAAGGGGAGACCTTGGCTAAACTTTAAGGACTCCGCGTTGGTTTGTGAATTGGACCCTCCGTGGGTGGGAGGGAGCGAATACATCCACGGTAATCCCTGCCAATCGTAAAGGGCGACTAAAAGTGTTTCTCGGATAGGTCCCCTTTCGAGGGTTTGGCCGTCAGCTGTAAAAGACATACATCCGTGCGATATAACTCTCATTAGGTTATATCGCACTTCTTTCCGTTAATGCTTTCAGGATCTGGCAACCAAAATTTCTATATGTGCGTGCTGATAGGGAATGGGCCACTTACGCGTGCGACTACGCTCGAAAGCCTGTACAGTCTTGGCCAAACCGACATGTGGGTGCGCCATATACCCGTACTGTGGTATCCGCCTGACTACGCAGGTCCCCGCACAGCCGAATGTCAGAGCTGTAATATCCAGTATATGCCGAGGGGTGCATGCCGATACGGCATCGTAAAACACCGGACCCCCGGGCAATGCCTTCCAAGTTAGGCGGGTCTTGCCCTGGCTGTGTAGTGCCTACTGTGACGGCCCGTGATCGGATGTCGGTGGCATTCGGGGAGGATGATCTGCCATGGGTTCTAAAAGAAAAATCCCCAAACAGGGTGGTCCAACACCCAAGTCTTCAACTTTTGATTCCCTACGGGGATCAACCCGCTGGGAACAGTCTGTTAGTGAAAATCTGAGTGCTAACACCCCCAAGTTTCTGGTTGCAACCAGAACGGATGGGGGTGATTTCAAGCTGGTTAAATCTGTTTTGTTTTCTCGCCACATAGAAGGGGTCTATGGTGAGCTTGAGAAAGTGCAAACGATGAGGAACGGTAGCTTGTTGCTCAAGACTAGGACTGGTGAGCAAGTTGAACAACTTTTGCAATGTGACCACTTTGGCGAGATCCCCGTCAAAGTGGAAAAGCACAAGTCTCTGAATTTGGTCCGAAGAGTTGTTTTCCACTGGGACCTGATTCTGAACACTGACGAGGAGCTCAATGAGGATATGCAGCACCCTCACGTGACTAATGTCCGGCGCATTACGCACAAGGTCAGTGGTCAAATCGTGGACACTGGTGCTTTCATAAGTTCCTTTGAGCTTTATGTGCTCCCGGAGAAAGTCAAGGTAACAAGTTACCGTTGTGACGTACGGCTTTACATCCCTCCACCAAAGAGGTGTTATAACTGCCAGAAGTTCGGACACATGATATCCCGATGCTCGAGCTCTGCAATCTGCGGAACATGCGGTAAGGTACCACCCGAAGCGGAAGAATGCAGAAAACCATATCAGTGCACTAATTGCCCTGGATTTCATTCTCATCGGGACAGGGACTGCCCTGTCTTCCAGAGTGAGAAGAAAATCCAGGAGATCAAAACCCTAGATGATCTCACCTACCAGGACGCCCGCAAGAATTACCGAACCACGATTGCTCCTGCTCCTACGATTGATTATGGCGTTATAATACCAAATTTGGTTCCAGCTACCTCATCTTTTGTACCAGCTGTGAGACCTTCAAATGTTCCGCCGCCTATCTTGAGACCTACACCCCAGAATCGGAACAAGAGCCCGAAGGTGATTTCTACCCCACCTTCGGCCACAAAGAAAGCACAGTAGGGGAGGAAGTTGAAGGCTTCCCCCCCGCTCAAACGGTCGGCGAAAGCCGCGCCGAAGGCGGCATCGTCAACCAGAGTCACGATTTCTACTCCTGGCCCGTCTAAGACTGTTAGAGAGGCGGGGAAGAAGGGAGACCGCACCGCGCGATCCCTTACTCCTCCTAAAACGGGGAAGCCATCCGCCCCAACAGCTGCAGATGCTTCTGCGCCTGGGGACGTAAGGTCTGCGCGCTCCCCACTGAGGTCCCATCGCCACCGAACTGCGTCCCGGAAATCTTCCACTGGGTCGACCCACTCCATGGCCTCCAATGAGGACATGGAGGTTATTGTTAACGTAGTGGGTGATGATCCGCCAGAGATTTAGTTGTAGCTTGCTGCTCCAACTTATTCCTAGTTTACAAGTTCACACTACGTTATGGCACTGTTACAGTGGAATTGTAACAGTTATGACAGGCATTTGACTGAGCTCCGTCAGCTCATTGCACAATACGCAGCGAGTATAGTCTGCCTACAGGAAACGAACCTCCGGCCTGATCACGAGACTGTTCTGAGAGGTTTCAGACTATACTCTAAAGAGCGACAGGACGACGGCCGGGCTTCCGGTGGCGTTTGCACCTTCGTTCGCTCTAGCTGCTATAGTGAAGAGTTTCCACTAACCACTGATCTGGAAGCTATTGCAGTTCGCGTGTCATTGCCTGTTATGATTACTGTATGTAACGTGTACCTTCCACCCAACTATCTCTTTTATATCAATGACTTCTTTGATCTTGTTGATCAACTGCCAGTCCCTTTCCTGATCGTGGGTGATTTCAACGCCCATCACTTCCAATGCGGATCACTATCTTCCTACCCCTGAGGAAGGGACGTGGAGGTCTTAATTCAAAGGTTGGATTTATCTCTATTAAATACAGGGGAAGCTACGAAATTTAGGTTAGTGCACGGCACGTACTCACACATTGACTTGAGTGTGTGTATCCGTGCGCTGGTCCCTCTATTTGGTTGGTATGTACACGAGGACCTTTGTGACTGACCATTTCCCTATCGTTCTTACTCTTCTGAACCAGAAACTAGTGGAGTTCCCCAATCGTTGGGTATTGAAACGGGCAAATTGGCAAACCATCTCGCATCGTATTTTGCGGGTATATCCGGTTCAGATAACTATGCTCCAGATTTCGTTGCTTTGAAGCGCGAGGCAGAACGCTTCCAGCTCTGTTTTGTTTCCCGAGCTTCGGAGGAGTACAACGTGCCCTTTACGGAGTGGGAACTCCGTGGAGCGCTGGCGCTCTGCAAGGACACGTCTTTCGGCCCGGATAATATTCACAACCAGATGCTTAAACATCACAACGATGAGAGTATTCGTTATATGCTCAGGGTGTTTAATCGTATCTGATTGGAAGGTGTGTTTCCAGCGCAATGGCAGGAAGGTATAATTATACCTATCCTGAAGCCCGATGAGGATCCCAATTTCACAGGGAGTTACACCTTTTTGTCTCACAAATGGTATGTACAAGCTCTTTGAGAGAATGGTCAATCGGCGACTGGTGTCTTCGTCTTCACCCAAGGGGTAGCTACAATAGTCTCGCTCTTTTTGTGGTTGAATGAGAAGCTTTTTGGCGATTTGTATTTATGTTCAGAAATCAAACAAATTCCGAAGTAGGAGAGAAAAAAGTGCCCCGGTTACTGAAGTGCTGTCCCAGGACATGCAGAGTAAGTGTCAACGCCACCGAGAGAGAAGGCCATGCAATAGGATTTATGACGTCATAGCCTTCCAGTCATCAGAGAGAGCGCTACCCAGCTATGAACAAGCTGTGAGGAAACGAGACTGTGTGTTTACTTATAAAATTACCTTCTATGGACGCGATTAAATAAATAACGAAACCATAGGCCTAAATGAAACATGGTCAGAAGTTGATGCGATCGGTACATTACACATATAAATCGACGTTTTCGATCAGACTCGATAAGTATGCATTTCGAACCTTGCGAGTTTGAACTTGATCGAAAACACTGTTGTCTCAGCAATAAATGCGATACGTTGAAGCACTGCCATCGTAAGAAAATTCATACACAAATAACCAATTAATCTGTAACAGATGAAACAGAAATGTATATCTACAGTATAGTCATTCTGTCCCAACGGTCCACCTCTTCCGGGAAATGTAATTCTTATTTGAGGTTTGAAACTAAATTCACTCAGCCTCACTGAACTGAGAAGAAGTGGGTTCGATTCTCCTTTATCCTCCAGGTAAATGCTGGGATTGCTCCTAACAGAAGACAATGGTCACTTCCTTCCCAATTGTACGTCACAATACACTCACTACCAAAGACAATAACATACAAATTCTACCCATATCCGAGTACACATGGCTGATGACAGTGATGTCCTAACCCACTCACGAAACGAATTAGACTCAGAAAGTTTTCCTCCGTGATAAAAAACCAGGCTGGTAATATTGTCCGTCCACTAGCTCATGGTCTTAGGGGACTGAAGGGGAGAGGAGAGACAGTCCAGCTGCGTTGATTGAGTGGACTTGCCGCTGCAGGTATTGCCAACTCAGCACCGATGTTATTCACGCTATGGTTACTCACTGCTACTTTCGTTCAGTTTCAATAGTGAAATCGTACTGCTCAGTAGTAGGTTGGCACTATTGTCGTTCGCGCGCAGAGGCCAGCTGTCTCCAGCTGACTCGTTGCATTCCTGCCACGGACCTTAAGCTGGTGGACGGACAGTAACTATAATGCCTATGACAGAAAAAGTTGGTTGATTGGTTCCTCAGTTTAGGGGTTGCGACAAAGCGGTCATGTCGCCCTGTGTACCTTGGGTGTGTGTAGAATCTGTCTGCTAACCGGTGTTAATTGTGATGGCTGTATCAGTGTGTGTTATCTATAATTCAGGTAAGGACTGCAGACGATCAATTTCAAGTAGTTCCTACTTTTGCTACCAAATGCTACCGGCAACGACACCTAGCTGTGAACTTGGCTACTAGATGCCACCGAAACTGGCTCCTGGTGTTGAACGTTGGAACTAATAGAGCGATAATCAAATCTAACATACAAATTCAGCTTCACATAATTGTAGTTAGTGGAAGGTTCTTTTGCATGCCATAAGTCTATGACATGGGCCTGCCAGCTTTACTTCCTCTCCGAAGGAAGACACACTGAGGGATTGTTTACGCTCTTAAAAATCCGACGACTTCGGCCGGGTTTGAATCCCCGATCTTGGGCACAGAAAAGGCTACCTACTGAAATGGAACAGAGCAGCAGTCTTAAAGAGACATGAGAACATTTACCAAAGAACAAACTTGTTCATTCATGTATACCAGGTACAGTATCCTCAACCCTTTGATGCTCGTGTGCATCAGAACCAGCATGCACTGAATGGGCATTCCTTATAAGTTCCTCAATTTCTAGCATTGCACCTAACTGTATTGGCAAAGATATGTTATTACAACGTTTCACTTCTGTATTTGATACATAGACATACAAGGAGGCACGCAAACCTTCTGTTATCTTAATGCAGCAACGCAAGTGTTCATTCAAGTGATAATTAAAATAAAATATATAGGCTGCACGATTCCTCTTTAATGTAATTCCCCAAACGGATTAATCAGAGCCAGCTACAGGTCATCGTCCTAATACAGCTCTTCCAAATTAAACCCCCTACGACATAACCTGTACGGTGGCACATTATTTAGGTTAGAAAATTCTGAATTTTACAACTAATTGAATTTTCACAAACATAGGGTAGCTCCTATGCTAGAATTTAGGGACTATCCGTTTACTAATCTTTAATCAGTTTCGGTTTATACAACGCCACAACGGTGTAGTAACTATAAGTTTCCAATTCTTTTCATCATACATACTAGTTGTCCATTCTCGTGTTTGAAATGAATTCAACCCATCGACAAGAAAAGCGACTTTGTTACAAGATTTCTTCCTTCAATTCAACTAAACTAGCGAGAATCGGAGCTTCAGCATTGATGTAACACGTACCTTGGCATGCCCTTACAATTTGGCACGCTGCACTTATTAGGAATAACTTAACACTGCACTGATAACCATGAAGTATAAGCGGATAGGAATTCCTAGAAAAGCAGTACTGGGACCGTAAACACGAAACACATAACGTGGAAACTACACCATAAACACGAATATTATTCCTGTCTCCATGGCCACACAGCCGTTGGGCCGTGACGTCACTCGCATATTCAAACCGTATTGCATGGCCTTCTCTCTAGGTGGTGTTGGTAAGTGTGTACACAATCAGAATGAGAAGAGTTATATCGATATCTGGCACACATCACTGGCTGAAGGAAAGCTAACAAATAATACTTACATGGCCTTGACTTCTTGCAATTGTAGGGCTATACAAATTTATTTTCAGTAAATATGGGTGGTCCTGCATACTGATAAGTAAGTTGCAAACTGATAGCTTAGAGGGAACATTTGCAGCATATAGAAGACTCAGTGGATGCACGTACAATGTTTCTGTGGAACAAATTCTTGAATCGGACCGAAGGCTCAAAGTTCTTGATTTGTTGAAATTGAAGTCTGCCAAGATAGGGGAATTTGCATTGAGAGACCTGGCGGCAACATTCAGCCAGGAATAAAACGAGGAAAATGTATATACTAGGTATATTGGAGTCAGCTGTAGATGAGTCTCGCTGTGTAGCCGTTCCAATTGAGACGCAAAGGTTCCTGGCATGTATTGCTAGTTATACCAGCAAGACCGTCCTGGAAAAGTTAGGGATGAAAGTGAAGTGTACCGAGTGTAAATACAGTGTGATGAAGAACTCCTCCTCGATTGGGACACACAGTGTCACGGACGATTACTCTTTACTCCATGACTTTTGTGTTTCTTGTTGTTGAGAGCTTTGATACATAAGGCCGTGAAATGTTGTAATGGTGGTTACCAGAATATAAAGTTTTCTTATGAGAAGTCTCGAGCGTTTCATTCAATTTGTTTTATTGGTTATACCTACATGGGTAGGCGTAGGTCCCTAACAAAATATTGGCGACCCTGCCAGGATGACGTATTAATTCAAACAACTTGAAGATTGTGTTGATTTAAAGACCACGTGTTCCTGTTCTGTGTTCGTATTGGAAATGGAGAAGATAATGAAAGCGCGGAAGCCGGTAAGAGCGACTTTTACGAAGACGTACAATGCGTTTTTGCAAAACTTAAATCAAGAAATTCAAGACGGCGTGGACGACGACACCTTACAGTCCTTGCTAACCAAATTGGAGAGGTTGGGAACGGAGCTGGCACCGATAGACGAGAAAGTTTTAAGTATGTTGCTGAAAAAGGAAGGGGACGAGTATTACCACGAGTACGAATATGTAGACAGTTTTGGAGACAGATTGGATGATGCAAGACAGAAGTATGCTCTACGGTTGCAGGCTAATTCCAATGTATTGGCAGTGGTGTCAGCAAGATCGGTCCTATGAGATGGGAATAAAACCAAAAGGCAGTTGAAACTACCTAAAATAGAACTCATGAAATTCGATGGGGAGATTAAAATTTGGATGGAATTTTGGGGACAATTTCGGCGCATTCATGAGGACTCTGAAATTGAGGACGAAGACAAATTCCAATACTTGATCCAATCCACGAAAGTTGATAGTCGCACTAGAGAATTAGTTGCCATTCCCCCCCCCCGCTACTGCTGAAAATTTCCCTAAAGCAGTGGAATCTCTTCAGGGTAAGTTTGGAAGGGAGGATTTAATGACCGAGTTCTATGTAAGGGAACTCATAAGTCTTGTAGTAAAAAATGTTTCTCAAACAAGGAATAAGACTCAACTTGCTAGTCTATATGGCAAGTTGGAAGAACAACTGAGAGCTCTGGAGTCTATAGGTGTTACCCGAGATAAGTACGTTCAATGCTTTTCCCTCTAGTAGAATCTTGCTTACCTGAGGAAGTGTTAAGTGTCTGGATGAGGAGTGCGTCAACGGCTATGAGGGATCAAGGCAATGGACATGCCGACAAACTGACTGCATTACTTGGTTTTCTGAAGGGTGAAGTATAGAGTGAAGAGAGGATTACATTTGCTCGAGCTGGTTTTGGAGTTTCTAGTGAACCAAGGAGTGCTAAAGTTAAAGAATGGAAAGAGAGTAGTTTAGCAACTGCAAAGAGGAGGGCTCTCTTTGCTGGTAAAGGTGAAGGAAACAGTTTAGCGTGTGTCTTCTGTAAACAAACACATAACAGTACGGGGTGTTATCTTGCTCAAGAAATGAACATAGGGGACAAACGTAAAAGGCTGTCTGAAAACAAGGCTTGTTTTTTGTGTCTGAAGGTTGGACATAGAGCTGCAAATTGTATTACGAAACTGAAATGTCTTGTGTGCAGTAGGAAACATGAAACTATTATGTGCCCAAAATTAAATGTAAATATGGGGGGGGGGTTATAAAGGTGAGGAGAATCCCCAGGAAAGGGGCTTAAAATTGCCTGGTGTCCCAACTACAACCCTTAATACACAAACTAGTGATATTTCGGAAGTTCTGCTGCAAACTCTTGTAGTTAGGTTGGTTCATCAAGGGAGAGAAAAAACTGTACGGGCGTTGTTAGATACAGGCTCGCAGAGATCCTATCTGCTAGAGAAGATTGCTGTGGAAATGGGGTGTATTTCATCAAAGGCTGAAAAACGTGAACACAGGCTTTTGGGGGGGGGGGGGGGGGGTGCTTCAATCAGTGCCAATGATCATAACCTATATGAGATAGATATAGACGACCTACATCATTCAATTTCTAGAAAACTAAAGGTGTTGGGACAAAAGGAAATTTGTGGTGTAATCCCACGGTTAAACCGGGACCCTTGGATGGATGAGATCAGAGAAAAGAAAATCTGGCTCTCTGATTTTGGCCCAGAGCCAACGGAGATTGGACTACTAATCGGCGCAGACACTGTGGGTAGTTTATTGACTGGAGACACAATCAAGTTGAAGTCTGGATTGGTTGCTGTTAGGACTACATTTGGTTGGACAGTGATGGGTTAGCTTTGGAAGACAACTGAAAACGATACCGCCGTGTCCATGGTGAACTCTCTGTTTGTGAGAACTGCTTCTTTGGGTGAACTATGGAACCTGGAAAGCATTGGAATTGTTCATCCTGCTGAAACACTATCGAAGAAGGAAATTGAAATTGCAACATTGAAACATTTCCAATAAAATGTTAAGATCAATGAGGAAGGAAGGTATGAAGTCGCACTTCCGTGGAAAGAAGATCAGCAGTTATTGTCAGGCAACAAGGAAGTTGCGTTAAAAAGACTGGTTTCTGTAACACACCGTTTGATCAAGGAAGACAAATTTGAGAAGTACCAGCAGGTGCTTCAGGACTGGGAACAGGAAGGGATAATCGAAGAAGTTGGTCAGGAGGGCTCTCAGTATGTTGGGTATTATTTACCACACCGAGGAGTTTTCAAGGAAGGATGGAGTACTGCGGTGAGGCCAGTGTTTGATGCATCATGTAAATAGAAAGGAGGACTTTCACTCAATGACTGTCTGGAAAAGGGTCCTAATTTGTTGGAAGTAATTCCTTCTATTTTGAACTGGTTCCATTTAAACAGGATAGGTGTGATCGCAGACATTAAGAATGCTTTTCTTCAAATTTCAGTCTCTGAGAATGATCGAAATTTTCTGAAATTCCTGTGGTGGGAAAACTTCACTGATCGGACTCTTATTAAAATATACCGCCACAAACGGGTCGTTTTCGGAGTGAACTGCAGTCCATTTCTATTTGGAGCCGTATTGGACAGTCATCTGAAAAACAGTACAAGCTTCACTGAGACATCAGATAAACTAAGAACCTCACTATATGTAGACAATTGCGTCACTTCCTTGAACACAGAGGAAGAACTCAAACTATTTGTGGATGAGTCTAGGGAGCTACTGTTGCAAGGAAAATTTGACCTCCGAGGATGGGAGCACACCAGATTGAGTCTGGAGGAAGAGGTTCCCGAAGTGACACCCGTTTTGGGTTTGTGGTGGGACCCAGTAGCTGATACTTTGACTTGTAAAGTGGCAAAATTAAATGAATCTGATGTTCTCACAAGGAGGACAGTTTTGTCGGTAGCTCAACGTATCTTTGATCCAATTGGATTTACTAGTCCGGTTTCCATTGTGCCAAAGGTTTTGCTTCAAGAAAGCTGGAGAGAGAAAATAAGTTGGAATAGTCCACTTAGTGAAGACGGCCAAAGCAAATTCAATAAATGGTTACATGAACTGTCCTCTTTTGCTGAGATTAAAGTGTCTAGAAGATTTTCTAATTGTGGGGACAGATCCTCTTGGAGTATGCAAGTATTTTGTGATGCCAGTCAAGTGGCTTATGCGGTTGTTATTTTCTTGAGATCATTCAATGGGAAAGAATTTGAAGTGCAACTGGTCGCAGCAAAATCCAGGGTAGCACCACTCAAGAAGGTGACGATTCCGAGACTGGAGCTATTAGCTTGCATTATAGGCTCACTTCTTGCCTTTACAGTGAAGGAAAGCTTGAATCCAACGGACGTCCCGGAGTACTACTGGAGTCACTCGTCCTCTGTTTTATGTTGGATACGAAGAGAGGAAGCTTGAGGAGTGTTCGTCACTAACCGAGTGAAAGAAATTAGAACATTAACTAACCCAAAGCGTTGGTTTCATCTACCAGGGACGGACAACCCAGCCGATCTACCTTCGAGAGGTTGCTCTACGTTGCAGCTGATTTCTTCTCGTTGGTCGGAGGGACCCGCTTGGTTAAAGTTGGAAGAAAACAGCTGGCCAACGCGCATTGTAAAAGTAAATGAAGAGGAGGTCGATGAAGAAATAAGAAAATGCCATGTTACTAATACTATGCTTGTCTCCCAGGAAAAACACTGGTATTTGAGGTATTTTTCCAAGTACTCAAGAATCGTCAGAATGGTGGCCTGGATGTTACGGTTCGTCGACAATGCCAGGAAGGACGTAGTGAAAAATGTTGCTTCAGAATTAGATTGTCGTGAAATTTCAATGGCAGAGAAACGACTGCTGAAATTAGTTCAGGAAGAGAAGTTTACTGAAAGGGACAACCAGAAAACATTCTGCCCTTTTAAAGACCAGATGGGTCTCTTCAGGATTAAGACAAAATTACCAACAGAAAGGATTAATATAATTTCCGTGCGCCGGTTTTATTGCCATCAAAGCACCCTTTGACTGAGATGATAATCAGAGATCATCATTTGAGAGCCTCTCATGCTGGTGTTCAGATTTTACTCGATAAACTCAGGGAGCACTACTGGATACCAAAGAGAAGAAGAACCATTCGCAAAGTCATCAGGAAGTGTACCCAGTGCAGGAGATTCGAAATGGAAAAGACAATTCCGGAAACGCCAGCCCTTCCAGAAGATCGTGTGAGAGATTCAGGTGTATTTGAGATAGTGGGAGTGGACCTTGCCGGACCGCTATACTTAAAATGCAAGAACAAGGCTTGGATTGTGATTTTTACATGTGCCGTAGTGAGAGCGGTCCATTTTGAATTAGTAATGACTTTGTCCTCTGCAGGGATTCGGTTAGCCCTTAGGCGTTTCATAGCCCGACGAGGGAGGCCTCGTGTTATTTATAGTGACAACGGGACAAACTTTGTTGGCACCAACAATTTGTTTGGCTTCATTGACTGGAAAAAATTGTGTGCGGAAGTATCAGTTAATAGAATCAAGTGGAAATTTAGTCCTCCTTCAGCCCCTTGGTGGGGTGGATTCTGGGAACGTATTGTGCAAATGGTCAAGAAATTATTAAGGGGTGTTTTAGGCAAAGCTATCTTGACATATGAAGAACTATTGACTGTGATTGCTGATGTTGTATAGGTAATCAACTCGAGGCCCCTCACCTACATTTCTGAAGACTGTGATGAATTGGTACCTCTGACTCCATCAATGTTTCTTCAGGACATTCCCGTGGTTGTCACTCCTGATTTAGACACGCTAGATCAAGTTAATCTCACCAGAAGGTTTCAATATCTTTAACAGCTAAGGGGGGAGCTGAGGAGGAGATTCCGACTGGAGTATCTGGGTAGCCTTCTATGCGGTTCATCGGGAAATGAGTCTGACCGTCAGTGGAAGGTAGGAGATGTAGTCATCATTGGTAGTGATGACAAGAGAAGGATTGACTGGCCCCTGGGGAGAGTGACAGTGACACTCCCAGGTAAAGACAAAGTCACCCGAGTAGTTAGGGTAAAGACATCCTCAGGAGAACTCCTCTGATCTACGAGGCACCTATATCCTTTGGAGGCTGGAGGTGGGAGTGAGGAGGTGCCCTAACTTAGTGGTGCAGTTCCGGAGGCAGTAAGTCTCAGAAGTCGCAACTTCACCAGGAGTGGAAGAAGAGTTAAAATGCCTTCCCGTCTCTGTTTATGAACGTTGTGTTTGATTTGCATCAAAGGTGGGAGGTTGCCACGGACGATTACTCTTTACTCCATGACTTTTGTCTTTCTTGTTGTTGAGAGCTTTGATACATAAGGCCGTGAAATGTTGTAATGGTGGTTACCAGAATATAAAGTTTTCTTATGAGAAGTCTTGAGCGTTTCATTCAATTTGTTTTATTGGTTATACCTACACCGGGTAGGCGTAGGTCCCTAACGCACAGGAACTTCATTCGTACTTCAACCGGCTGAACAGAGATGGATTTTAGCGTCCGTCAGTTTTCATATTATCGCTGAGTTGTCGTGTGTTTTGCCTTTTCCAAACATTGATCAGTGAGTTTTATGAAATTGAATTCTTGAAGCTAGATAACCAGAGGGATGCTGTTGTCAAACTAGGTATGCAGTTGACTGAAATCACTGTCAGTAACATTGAATACATTTGCAGATGTGGTGTCACTTTAGTAAAAGTTTGAAAGAAGTGCATGAAGTGTTAAGAGTCTGTTCAAGCTTGTTTCTTTTTGTCGCGGTTTGGGTACCCCATACATATGGTTTGCACTAAACCAATATTTAGAAGCACACTGATAAGTCACTATTTCAGTTTATAGTTTGTTCTGTTTCGGAAATTAGCAGTAGTTGAAAATTATTGAGTTTTGAGTTGTTTGCCAGTGTGATGTTGCACAATAAAAAGTCTGGTTGGTTGGTTCTTAAGTTTAGGGGCTGCGACAACGTGGTCATGTAGCCCCGTGTTCTTTGGGTGTGTGTAGAATCTGTCCGATAACCGGTGTCTATTGCTTGATTCAAAATGTCACAAATTGCAAGTAGCATAAAATGGGACAAAAAAATCCACGATGTGATTTAAGAATGGCTTGGTACAGTTTCAAGATTTAGTCGAAAATCTCTCGAAAAAGAAAAGCTGATTTTCAAAGTGCTATAAGTTCAGCATGATTCCCACGTTGGAAGGAAAAGTATCCCCCTTTGTTTTGACACGTAAGTACTGTGTGTTTGAGTCTTCAGTCTTTTGACTGGTTTGATGCAATTCTCCACGCCTCCCTGTCCTGAGTTAATCGTTTCATCTCCTCATAGCTACCACACCCTATATCCGAGGCAATCTGTTTAACATATTCTAACCTTGATCTACCCCTACAGTTCTTGTCCTCAACCCTTCCTTCCATAACTAAGCTTGCTATTCCTGGGTGTCTTAGTAAGTGTCCTACCAACCTATCTCTTCTCTTCATTAGCATTCGCCAGAAACATCTCTCCTCTCCCACTCGTCTTAATACCTCTTCGTTTGTAACCCTATCTACCCATCTGATGTTCATCATTCTCCTGTAACACCACATTTCAAACGCTTCAATTCTCCTCTTTTCTGTTGCACCAATAGTCCAAGTTTCACTTCCATATAGTGCGACGCTCCAGACAAAGGTTTTCAAAAATGTTTTCCTAGTACCTAAATCTATATTCGATGTCAACAGGTTCCTCTTCTGTAGAAATGCTTTCCTTGCCTGAGCCAACCTACTTTTTATTTCCTCTTTGCTTCGTCCATCACTTGTTATTTTGCTTCCTAAGTAACAGAAGACTCCTACTTCCTTTAGTTTCTCCCCTACCAATTTGATTTCCATAGAAGTTTCTGATGTATTGCGGCTGCATTCCAATATTTTTGTTTTACATTTATTAATTTTCATCATGAATTCTTTCCTCAAGACGGAGTCCATACCATTCAAAAACTCATTCAAATCCTGAGGCGTGTCGGCCAAGATGACGATGTCATCAGCAAATCTCAGAGTTGAAATTATTTCTCCTTGAATCTTCACTCCCACTTAAAAATTTTCTCCAATTTCCTTCATTGCTTGCTCAATGTAAATATTGAAAAGTATGGGTGATAAGTTGCAGCCTTGCCTTACATCTTTCTGAATACCAGCTTCTCTCTCATGTCCTTCAGCTCGAATGACTGCTGTCTGATTTCTGTATAGATTGTATATCACCCTCCTATCCCTGTATTTTATTCCAATAGATTTCAAAATGTCAAACAATTTAGTCCAATAACGTTATCAAAAGCCTTTTCTGAGTCCACAAATGCCATGAACGTTCTCTTATCTTTCCTTATTCTACCTTCCAAAATCAGCCGAAGACTTAGTACAGCTTCCCTTGATCCTATATTTCTCCTGAAACCAAACTGGTCTTCACCCAACTCCGTTTCTATCTGGCTTTCAATCCTCTTGTAAATTATTTTAGACAGGGTCTTTGAAGCGTGAGTAATCAAGCTGATTGTACGGTAATCTTCACATCTGTCAGCTCCCACTCTCGTTGGTATAGGGATGATAACATTCTTCTTGAAATCAGGGGGTACCTCACCTGTCTCAAAAATCCTACACACCAAGTGAAATATCCTGATCAGACCTTCATCTCCTATGCAGCGTAGCAAGTCAATCGGTATATCATCTATGCCTGGTGCTTTGTTTCTGCTTAAGTCCTCCAATGCTCTGTCAAATTCTGATCTCAATATTAAATCTCCTTTTGCATCCTCATCAATTTCCTCCTCCCTTTCCATTACACGATTCTCAATCTCCTTTCCCTTATACAAACACTCTATGTAAGCTTTCCATTTCTCAACCTTTTCTTCCCTATCTGTTAGAGGATT
The DNA here is from genome assembly GCA_946902985.2 of Meconema thalassinum. NCBI lineage: Eukaryota > Metazoa > Arthropoda > Insecta > Orthoptera > Tettigoniidae > Meconema > Meconema thalassinum. The sequence goes on from OX336396.1 coordinate 173,696,170, forward strand.
TCCATTTGTGTCCTTAATATTACAGCAATTAGTCTTCTTTTCCCCAAAAGTATTCTTAATTCTTCGATAATCTGTGTCAACTATTCCTAATTTCAGACAATTTTCTATACCTGCACATTTCTCTTTCAACCATTCTTCTTTCGCTTCCTTGCACTTCATGTTAACCTCATTTCTCAGACGTCTGTATTCTGCTTTCCCCTTTTCATCTCTTACATTCTTGTGTTTCCGCCTTTCATCCATCATTTCTAGTATATCCTGAGTGATCCATGGTTTTTTACCTATTCTTTTTCCTACCAATGTTTTCTTCTGCGGATTTTGTTATTTCATTCTTCAAAAGTGCCCATTCATCTGCAATTGAAGTTTGTTGAGGGTTTTTCATTAGTCCTTCCTTTATACTCTTCCTGAATCTTTCGTTTACATCCTTCAGTTTCAGTCTGTCTATTGCCCACGTCTTTTGGCTTTTGACTTTTCAGTTTCTTCAACTTTAATCTGCATTTCATAACAACTAGATTGTGGTTAGAGTTTATGTCAGCTCTAGGATATTTTTTACAATCCAAAATCTGGTTTCGAAACCTCTGCTTGACCATAATGAAGTCGATTTGGTAACGCCCTCTATCTCCAGGTCTCATCCATGTGTATATTCTTCTATTGTGGTTATTGAATAGGGTGTTAGCTATGACCAACTCATGCTCGGTGCAGAATTCCATCAACCTGCTTCCTCGATCATTCCTTTCACCTAATCCGAAATCTCCTACTATCTTCCCTTCTCTCCCTTTTCCTACCACAGCATTCCAATCTCCCATTACTATAACATTTTCATCACCCTTGATATATCTCAGAATTTCATCTATTTCTTCGTAGACCTTTTCAACATCTTCATCATCAGCTTGACTGGTAGGCATATAGACGTGTACCACTGTGGTGCACGTAGGTTTAGTATTGATTTTTGCTACAATAATCCGTTCACTATATTGCTCATAATATTCCATCCGCTGTCCAATTTTCCTACTCAATATGAGGCCAACCCCTGCTTGGCCATTGTTTGATTTAGTGCTAATGACCCTATAGTCTCCTGACCAAAAGTTCTGTTCTTCCTGCCAGCGCATTTCACTAATCCCAACTAGAAAGTTTTTATTAACCATTTAATGGAGAGCTGAAGTAAGCTTTAGCAAGGCAATGTAATATCCCTCGTTGGGCCATTAGCAAGTTAAACAAGTATGTACAAGTTCATATTTTGCATAAAAAGTGTATCTAAAACATTCCGATTAAGATTCATATAAGCACCAACAGAATTATAATTCAATGAAGGAAGCGGCAAATGACAGGGCGATCTGCACATGTTTTTATGGCAACTGACCAGTTTTAGGACTGCAAACCAATGATGATGATGAGCACCATAAAATTTGTTTGTAAAACCACTGATGAATCAGGTACTTATCTTGTCATTGTAGCAATGTCGAGGTTCACTGCCAGGCATTAAAATGTTTCTAAAACATGGCGACTTATTTGAAAATCAACTCATGGTTGAAAAAGATTGACACCTCCGAGTAAGAGAGCCGATCAGTCAAAGCGAAGCACTTAGCGAAGAGTGAACGAGCAACGATAGAGAGGGGGAAAAGAGTGGGGAAAACATATGACAACATGATTTTTTTTACATAAACCGCTTTTTAGACAAATCGCTATAAAACGTTGTAGTCTTCATGGCGAATGCAGAGAGCGACACTGATGCCCTCTACTTGAAATGTGTTGACCCAATTCTTGAGAAAATTGAAATCCAAAGCTTCAGTGACTTGCCGCACGGAGAACTGTAGAGAGATCTTACACAAAGAGAAAGCATTTCAATCTGGAACAAACTTTCAAAGAATATAAAAGAATGCACAGAAGGAAAAAACAGTAAAACAAAGAAATTACCTGTTGGTGTTTACCAAAAAAAGGGGGGTGAGGGAAAAAACATGAATAAAGAAAGAAATCCAAAGAGTAATGACAATTATTAAATTCTAACATGAACAGTGTATTCAGGAGAATATAGGCTACCAGACCGGCACACACCACACAGTCTTTCTGCGGAGTTTTTTTCACAAGCCTTTGTCGAAACATGTCCGACGATCTTATTATGTACGCTGCTCTTGCCATCACTTGTAAAAAGAAAAGAAGAAAGGCAGTTCCCAGAAAGAAATGGACGAAGGACTGACTACTGAAACGAAAGCTTTTCTCGCATACAAATTTATTGAACGAACTGAGGTTAGAACCTGATGACTATAATTACTTGCGGATGGATGAAGAAACATATTTAACTTTTCTTAATAAGGTAACTCCACAGATTAAAAAGTGCGACACAGTTCTGAGGCAAGCAATCACCCCGCACGAAAGGTTGACCGTAACACATCGTTTCTTAGCCACTGAAGGAGCTATGAAGATATAAAGTTTTCTGCTGAGGTTTCTTCTCAGGCCCTAGGAGTAATTATTCCAGAAACTTGCAGATAAATGTATAAAGAACTACACGAAGAATTCTGCAAGGAATTAATTTATTCAAATTAATAGTACAGGCCTAATATAAAGTTGTCAAAATTAACCAAATATAAACATAAGTACCGTAGCTCTTCATTCATAATTTTCTGGTACCGTACCTGAAACAAAAAGATAAACTTCTAAAATTAATTTTGTTATTTTTCAGTTTCCGGCAAGTGAAAAAGAGTGGCTGAAAATTGAAGCAGAATTTGAAGACAAGTAGCAGTTCCCGCATTGCTTGGGGACTGTTGACGGGAAGCATTTAAAAATAATAATTCCTGGAGGAAGTGGATCGTTCTTTTGGAACTACAAGGGAACTACAGTTTAGTGTTAATGGCTACTGTCAACACAAATTATGAGTTTATTTACTGTGACATTGGAACTATGCCCTAATTTAAGATGGAGGTGTATTGGAAAACACAAATTTTTACAAGAAATTATTAGCTGGACGTCTCCAGTTGCCACAGCCAAGATGCTCTCAAAACAGCAGAATCGAACTACCGTATGTGTTTGTGGGTGACGAGGCATTCGCCTTGCGGAGAGACTTTTTAAAGCCCTTTTCGCAATGGATCTCATTCCAGAACGAAAAGTGTTCAACTACAGACTCTCACGAGGAAGGAGAATAGTTTTCGTTTTTGGAATAATGGCTTCACGATTTCGAATTTTTCAGACAGAAATCAACTTTAGATCGCATTGAAACTGTCGTTGTGGCGTGTTGTGTTTTGCATAACTATTTACAACGTCGATCTCCGTCTTATTGGTCTCCACAACCCTTAAGTAACAAAGAACTCACCTAGGCGCACCCAGAGCAAGCCGATAATATGTTCCACTACAAAGAGGATTAAATAGGAATTATGGCCAACAGTACAAGAAAGTACGTGATATGAACATGCAATTCTTCAATAATGAAGGCAGGGTAGAATGGCAAGACCAAATGATCGTGTGATATAGAAGTGCAATTTTGATTTTCAATGTAGGCTTATAATACTATGGGGTAGGTTGATACTGATCATCTTCCGCAGTTCCCGTTCCCTTTTTGGAGTCTTTAACCTTCTTCAGTTCTTTTCTGAAGCAAGTGCGCAGTGAGTATAGTAATCACCTTTAATAAGGCTGTATTGAACTGAAAGATGCAAAGAACAGTGCAATACATTACAAACATGAGAGATACCAAGAGGTATCATAGCAACAAAACATTATTTTGATTAGATACAAGCAAAGAATATGGATTCAAGGATATTAGAAAAATAGGTAGATGCAAAGAGGCTTTTTTTTACATCATTCTTCCCTCCTTAGTTTGAGGTGTAGTCCTGGAGTTAGGTGGGAACTCTTCTTTGTCTGGAGCTTCGACGGAGTTCCGGTTGTGGAGAATCATAAATAATTCTGTCTGGTAAGAGTGGCTCATAATTTATGTCTGGATCTGTGGAGACATTGAGGGGTTCTGCTTGAGAATACTCAATTTCCAACAAACTTGAGCATGTTCAGTTTCCTGAGATACGTAATTTTTAGTTGCCGTATATGGTGCTGCCACGTTAATTTGCTGTCAAAATGGAGCCCCAGGAAGCGATAAGTATCAACGAACGGCAACGCAGCATCCCTGAGATGTAGTTCAGGGTGTAAATGTAGCCTCCGGAGCCGACAAAAATGGACGACTGAGGTTTTCGCTGCTGAAAAACGAAAACCCCGGTCGTGAGCCCACCTGTTGACCCGGTTAATTGCTAGCTGCTATTGCCGTTCCATGATTGCCATACTTCCAGAGCTGTAATGCAGAGCTAAATCATCTACATACAGCGATGGAACTACCGTGGGCCTGAAGGCGGCAACATAGCCGTTTATGGCAATCGCGAACAAGGTGACTCTCAGCACCGAACCCTGACGAACTCCATTCTCTTGGGTATAATATTGCGATAATGTCCTACCGACCCTTACACGGAAGAGTCGGACGGACATGAAATTCGCAATGAAAGTCGGTAGATTACCACGGAGTCCCCACTTGTGAAGGGTGGAAATGATCCCGTAGCGCCATGTGGTGTCGTAGGCTTTCTCGAGGTCAAAGAAAACCGTGGCAAGGTGCTGCTTTCGGAGAAATGTCTCCTGTATGACGCTCTCAAGTAGCACCAGATGGTCGGTGGAGGACCTATGAGAGCGAAATCCACACTGGTACTCAGACAGGAGACCTCTCTCCTCCAAGAACCACACCAGTCGATGGTTCACCATCTTCTCCAGCAGCTTACATAGGCCATTTGTCAGGCAAATGGGACTGTAGCTGCTGACAAACTTGGGATCTTTTCCAGCCTTGGGAATCGGTATCACGATCCCCTCTCGCCATTGAGATGGAAACTCCCCTTCAATCCATATACGATTGAAGAGGATCAACAGTTGTTTTATACTGGATTCGCACAGATGTTTTAACATTTGATTGTGTATGTTATCCGGTCCAGAAGCCGTATCCCTGCACAGTGCAAGCGCGCTGCGCAGTTCCCATTCAGAGAATGGTACATTGTAGGACTCCGAAGCAGCAGTGGCAAAGGACAAGCGGTGAGCCTCTGCCTCTCGCTTCAGAGTCAGAAATGTAGGATCGTAACTCCCAGAACGGGATACATCGGAGAAGTGCGATCCAATACTGTTGGCAATGGCGGGATGGTCTGTGATGATGTCTCCATTGATGGATACTCCGGGAATCGACAATTATGTCGGGAATCCGGAGATCCGACGAAGATTAGTCCACACTTGAGATGAAGGAGTATGCGCCGTCATAGACGACACATACTTTTCCCACGTCGTTTTCTTACTCTCCCGAATCAGATATCGGGCTCTAGCATGCATCCTTTTGAAGGTGATAAGGTTGGCCATAGTGTTTTGCCTCCGATAGCATTTGAAAGCACGTCGACGATCTTTAATGGCTGCTGCAATCCCGGCTGTCCACTAAGGGACAAGTTTCCGGAGTGAGTTGCCGGATGAGGAAGGTATTGTTTCCTCAGAGCAGCCAAAATACCATTCGTTATGCGAATGTTATGATCGTCGACACTCTCAAAGGTATCTTCGGCCAACACCGCACGTGCCGTGAAAGTTGGCCAATCAGCCCGAAGGAGAAGTCATCTAGTTCGGAAGAGTAACGATGATTGGAAAATGTACACCCCACTGTAGCAGGGGAACCAGCGCACGATTGCACAATGTAATATCGATACTCGAATAAGCGACGTTAGCAATAGAGAAGTGCGTAGGTTCTCCTGTGTTCAACAAACACAGGTCCAGCCGCCCGATCAATCTCTCAAAATCTCTCCCTCTACCGCTAGTGGTAGCGAAGCCCCAGATGGTGTTGTGGACATTAACATCTCCCAGAAAGAGAAAAGGAGGTGGGAGCTGAGAGACTAGATCAACCAGCTGGCCGTAATCCAGTTAAGAATCAGGGGGGATGTACCCGTTACATACTGTTGCCATTACTGGCAACGATGTACGAACTGCAACTGTTTCTAGCCGAGTACGCAACGGCACCTCTTCACTAAAGAGGCTAGAGTGGACGAGAGTGCAGACGCCACCGGCGGCCACAGCTCCGTCCACCCGGTCTTTAGAGAAGAGTTTGAAGTGACGCATTGTTGTCTCATGCCCAGGACGAAACCTGGATTCCTGAAGACAGACAATGGTTGCCGAAAACAGAGATATTAATTGACGTTACTCAGTGAGATGGCCAGAATAGCTATTACAGTTCCATTGTAATAGTGCCATAGTGTGGACTTAAATAGAAATGGGTCTTCTACTTATGCTTGACCGTTTGCCACCCTTCCCCATCCCTAGCTGGAGATGATGGGGCAGGAGAGCACACCTCAATCTTCACATCTCCGTCGAAAATGGAGCGGGCGCTCTCTTGTGTTGCGCGCGGTCCACGTCGGACCTCACGAGTCTCGATCTTGGGGAAGAGCGAGAGCGGTGGCGAGGGACTTTCTCCCGGTCCGAAGACTGGGTGTCGGTCCCCGACACGTCCCGAAGAGATTTCTTTCTGCATCGGCGCTGACGTGGGTTTGCGGAAGTAGATGGTCCCTTCCCCACAGACGCCAGTTCCTTACAAAACAAGGCCGCTCCTGCTGGCACCACTCCACTGGTAGTGGTGGGAGCGGGATGGCCAGCAGGTACCTGAGCAGCCCTGTCTTTAGGAGAGGAAGAGAAACGGCGCTGAACCGATCCTCTCTCCCCCGCCGAACTTTTTTTCTTCTTTATTGTTGGGGAGTTCCCCCATACGTACGGGTTTGCCTTCAGCTAGCTTCGCTCCCTTGATGGTCGTGGGAGCGGAAAGCCAGCAGAGACAGTAGTCACCCCGTCAGCAGGAGGGCGAGAGAGACGGCGACGAACATTCTCTCTCTTCTCCACTACAACTTTTGTCATATCAGGTGGGCTGGAAGAAGGACCAGCCCTGGTCGGCAAAGACTTCTTTCCCCCTTTAGCTGGGGAAGACTTGTTCGCCGACCGTTTCGGAGAAGAAGAAGTTCGCCGGTTTAGATGTTAACATGCTATGGATTTACATTGTGTAACAAAATATATGCAACACGTACGACTGACACATCATCAACTCTTCTCGATCATGTAGTAGTAAACAATGACAAAATGCAGCTCACAATATCCAATGTGGATACAGACATAAGTGACCACAATATAATCATCACAGACACTGTCTGGCCATACAAAAGAACCCATTCTCATAACAAAATTTTCACTTCGTCGATTAGTCCTAATTGTATAGCTAACGAAACAAACGATAATAATGATATCACACAAACTAGCCAGGATATTACGATCAACAACATGTACAGCGCTTTTATTGACCAAATGCAAGGAACTATAAAAATACGCAAGCACAGTTCCAACAATCAGAAAATATTGTCAAATACAGATGATGCAAGTCCATGGCATGACGAATAGAAATAAATAGTGTTATCACCACGGCCGACTGAATACGAGCTGCGCTCTATACCGGCCTTGACATTCCCAATCAGAACCCATGTATAACATGTAATTGGAAAGTTTCTACTCGTTGCCGGTAGAGCGCACTCCCCTCCCATTATAGGCGCGATAAGGAATCAGCTGTACAGTACGTATATTAAATGTGTAATCTCAAGAACCACTGGATGGATTTTGATGCTGCTTTCACCATTCTGTAAAGGTGATCTCGAGGAAGATTTGTGTAGAAAATAATTTATTTATGACCAAAGAGAGCCAAGCAGTAACGATTTCAGTGAAAAGGTCGAAAAAATTGCCTGGCGTCCGTGCGCTTTTTAAGCTTACGCTGGGCAAACCGTTAAAAATATCATTATATTATGAGTGTAAGAATTGTTCAGCGTGAGAAATTCTACAAAAAAGTCCGCGAGAGCATATCTCTATCTTAGATACATCGCCCACTATAAGTGTTTTTAGTTTGGACGGGAGGGGGATTTGGCTTGCACCTCGCCATTCTTAAATTACGTCTGACAGGAATTCCTTGCACATTCATAACGGTTCCCGGGCGAAGCCGGGGCGGGTTGCTAGTGACACTATATAATTATTATCATTATAATTTCCGCATTATCAAAATTAAAATTATATCACAAAATAAAATAGCGTGCTAATAAATCTAAGAGAAATTAGACATACCTTGCACCTTCTTCGGGTACAAGGACACAACTCCAGCACCGTCTCATCAAAAGGAAAGAGAGGATGAAAATTACAGCCGGGAACAAGTAGCAGCCAATCGTGTGTTGTGTTTTGTGCTAAGAGATCTTTCGACAAATTATCAGATACCGTGTGCCTTTTTCTTTTTCACGAAGCAGCTGTCAGGACGGGACTTACATAAACTCCTGCTGGACGTTATTCTCGAGGTTGAACAATGCGGTTTCATAATTATAATAACTGTCTCTGATAATCACAAAACTAACACTACAATGATGAGGCATTTAGGGGGAGGGAATTTGCAACCAATGGTCAATCACCCATACGACGAGTCTAGGAATGTATTCCCTATTTTTGATCATTGTCACATTCTAAAAAAAAACATTAGAACGCAGTTTCTGTAACGAGAGATGACTGATGGTACTGGAATAATTTCAGGGAAATACTTGTCATTACTATACACAATGCAAAAGGGTGAGATCGTCAAACCGGTCAGACCTCACTAAAAAACACATCGAACCCACTAAATTTGAAAAAATGAATGTTCGGCGTGCCAAGGAAGTGTTCTCGTCAGAAGTTATTGGTGCCATTAGTACACTGAAAGAAAATATAGGCATGCACCCGGAAGCGTACACATTCATGGACGCAGAAGCAACCTTTTTTTTTTTTTTTGAAAAACGTTAATGGTTCGCTCTGCATGACGTAAGCATCACATATCATCATATTCAGTCTAAAAATCCAGATAAAGGGCATTTTATCTCATTAAATGTCAATCGCCTAAACAGGCTAGAGGAATATTTTCTTTCTTACCTTGAAACTTTGAAAGCTGCTAATAACGCTGCTAGAAAGGACTTCCTGAGTTCTGAGACTTACGAAGCTACCTATACAATTAATCACGGATTCAACTATCCAGTGCATAAGGTATCTTCTAAAAATGGGTAGAGGAAAGTCGCCAAATATGGGGAGTTTTTTTTATAGGGCTCACATTAGACATAAGAAGGAACGGAATAATTTTGGTTTTCTCACCAATGTAAACCTCAGGCGATATACTATGTATATTACAAATATGGACACGTTTGATGTTGTAATACCCTCTGATATTATTGTTAACTTTAAAAGTGCACTTTCCCCGTATTAGACAACCGGGTTTCGTAATATGGGGAGGTGAGAAACCTCACGGTTTTTATTTATAATAGGTACACTGAATAGTATACCCTATTAATTAAAGCATTAATTCTCACTTTTTTTTTCGTGTGGCCTCCTAAGGGGCCGAGTGCAGGTCTTTCTAGTCGACGCCCGTGGGCGACCTGCGCGTCAGGACGAGAGATGGAATGGATGAAGATGAATAAAACTGGGCAAGGATGTGGAAGGAAGCGGCCGTGGCCTGTTAGAAGGTACCGTCCCAGCATTTACCTGGTGTTGAAAATGGGGAAACCACGGAAAATTATTTCAAGGACGGCCGACGGTGGGGCTCGAACCCACGCGTCTACCGAGTCAGCAGAGAGTTTGGCCCTATGGCCTAACGCTGCACTTTAGCCAGCGTAGCCACTACTGTCGATAATTCTGACAATGTAATGAAATCATGAACACAAATAGTACAAAAATACAAAAATGAATATTTTAAGTAAATAACAGACCTAGTTTCCTGTTGCCGAACTTCCAAACCGTTCAGCAGAAAAATGCATAAACTTTAATGAAAACCGAGTGATTCTGATCGAATTCAACTGTAACGAGATGCAAGGTATGTCTAATTTCTCTTAGATTTATTAGCACGCTATTTTATTTTGTGATATAATTTGCATTTTGATATTGTGGGAATTATAATGATAATATAACAGTGTGACTAGCAACCCGCCCCGGCTTCGCACGGGAACAGTTATGAATGTGCAAGGAATTCCTGTCAGACGTAATTTAAGAATGGCGAGGTGCAAGCCAAATCCCCCTCCCGTCCAAACTAAAAACACTTATAGTGGGCGATGTATCGAAGATAGAGATATGCTCACGCGGACTTTTTTGTACAATTTTTCATGCTGAACAATTCTTACACTCATAGTATATTGATATTTTTAACGGCTTGTCCAGCGTAAGCTTAAAAAGCGCACGGACGTCAAGTTCTTTCTTCGACCTATTCACTGAAATCTAAAATCGTTACTGCTTGGCTCCCTTTGATCATAAATAAATTATTTTCTACAGAAATCTTCCTCGATATTACCTGTACAGAATGGTGAAAGCCGCATCAAAATCCATCCAGTGGTTCTCGAGATTACCCGTGATATCCAAGAATCGGGGACTTTGTTTTACACTAAGTAGAGATAAGTCTTAGTCGTGCAATGCTTGGTAACAGCGCTGTGTGAGCAGTTGAGTAACTAACAAGATTTCATGAAAAAGGTCTCATTGTCTAGGCCGGTATGAGCGCATTCAGTCGGCCGTGGTTATCACTCACCGAGTTCAACCGCGCCCCGCTCGGCTAGCGCTAGCGGCGCTGATCCCCAACGCTACACAGTCAGCTGTTCAATAGTGGGATACGCACTGGGCTACGTAAACCTCTTTACGAAGGCTGCGGTTACGCTGATTACAACAAATTGTGTGTTTAGACTTAAGAATAATACTGTCAAAAAATTATTATTAATATTCTCTGTCCCCATGTAGAACTATCGTTTAAAACCCTCCGTTAGTCGCGCATTGGTCTGACAGCTCCATGGTTCGTTATATTAGTTTTAATATCAAGCCAACAGTTCAAGTTATGACCTTATCGTCTCGTGACATCTTACACCAAACCTTAGTAAGCATTTTTCTGGAGTTGTGAAATAGCGTGCCTAAAAATAACTTTAACACGTGTAACATTTTGTCAGCGTGAGATTGATAGTACCAGCGCTCCCAATGATGTTACATTCTGTCAGTGAGTGGCAGGCATGCTGTTATACCGATTGTTTGGCTTAGTATGGTATGTTGCCTTAGTTAATATCAGCAAGGAGATTGCACCTTACGAAAACCTAAGGATGCAGATCAAGCGTGTCACCTTCTGCTGAAAGATAACGAATAGCTAGTTCATGATTCAGTAATTTCAAAGGAATATGTGACTCTGCTACTGAAGACAAAGTTGAAACAAGATCCGAAGATCAGGAGGACGGTAACGGAAGCGAAGAATTGGATGACCGTTTATTTTATTGGCAAGTTGGCCATTATTATATGTCCGACTCATTCTTAGCCACTTGGCTATCACCACGGAAGTCCGGGTTCGATTCCCAGCTCTGCCAATAAATTTAATACTGGTCTGAGGGTTGGAACGGTGTTCACTCAGCCTCGTGAGGCAAAAATGTTAAGAGGCGCGTTCGATTCCTACCTCAGCTATCCTGGAAGTGGATTTCCGTGGTTTCCCACTTCTCCTCCAGGCAAATGCCGGGATGGTACCTAACTGAAGGACACGGCCGCTTCCTACCCAAATCCGACCTCAATTCCAAATACACACACTACTACAGACATCATAATGACACAGGTTATCAGACGAATTCTAAACAAACCCAAACACACGGCGCTACGTGACCACGATGTCGTTAAGTCCCTAAAGAATCAACAAATATTATTATATTAGGCCTATTATTATTATAAAGACAGATTTTTTTTCGTTTTAGTTAAGGGTGGCACGAAATAGAACAAGTAACCATGGAAGGCTGCCTTCATTCCGTATCCTACTGGGCGGCTTTCGTGATTTTACATCAGTGGATAGATATTTCGGTAAATTTTGCAAAATGTGAGGTACTGATCCTGGTTTTAATTTCCACTTCACGCGAGGAATTTCCACGTTCTCATAGTTCACTACGAAACAGTCCGCCTTTATAATAATTAAATCTTCCGAAAAACGCTCGTCACAGATTCTATTTTTGATCGACAATTGCTTATCTTTCCACGGAATAACTCTCGCCCATTTCGCAAACAGATTTGTTTCTTTTGGCGGTGTGAAAAAATGTCTACCATCAGATTTTCTTCGTAACCCGATTTACTTCCAGGAACAAAGCACTACGACATTTTCCCGAAACAACAGAAAACTTAGTTGTTTGCACACACAAAGCACTGCACAAACATTCGTAAACTATTACAGAGAAACAAATTCCCCCGAATAATATGACTTCTCGCACCCAGGATATTACAGTACTAACCTCGTGGGTTACTGTCACACGTGCTTATGGTTCGGCGCGACTTCCGCGCCACACACTGGCTGGACCATGAACTACAATGCTTAAGTAGCGGAGTGATGACACTGTTTATTTCTAATCGTCATGTCCATGGATTACATCTGAATTGATAATATTGATTAAGCGACGCAACACACTACACCAAAAACTCAAGATCAGGCAACACAAAGATAACATCTCCCTAAAAGAAGAATATATTCTGTGCAGAAATGCAGTAACATCATTGAAAAAGGAAACTAAAAGCAGATTATTACTCACAAAAGCTAAACTTGTATGATAAAAACGTAAAGAAAACATGGGAAATCTTGAATGAAATTACATATAACAAAAGGTATAGCTCTAAAACTTGCACATCTCTTATGATAGATAACACGGTCGTAGCAGATAAACAGGAGATTGCCAACTCGTTCAATGACTATTTTACATGCATAGCCAGCAATCTTGCATCCCAGATAACTGATCAGAACTGTACAAGTCAGAATGCTAACTACCAGTCAGAATCACTCTTTCTATATCCAACAGATCACGTTGAAGTTAAATGTATAATTAAGAATCTAAAAAATAAAAAAAGTTGTGGTATAGATGGGATTTCAGCTAGTGTGGTTAAAACGTTTGATGATCAACTAATAACGATGCTTGTTACTATAATTAATGAATCTATGACTAGTGGCATAGTACCACAAGCTCTAAAAATTGCTAAAGTAATACCAATTTTCAAAGGAGGAAATACAAGTGATGCAGGGAACTATAGACCTATATCAATTATTTCCAAAGTCCTGGAAAGTATTGTTAAGGTGAGGCTAGTGAAGTTTCTGCAGAATAACATTTTTTTATAGAGCCCAATATGGTTTTGTTGAGAACTCCAGTACATAACTGGCTGTTACTGATCTTATTTCAATGCTTCAGGGAAGCATTGACCGCAACGAGATAGCAGCTGGGTTATTCATTGATCTCGCTAAAGCTTTTGACACAGTAAATCACGAAATTCTATTATCAAAATTAGAGAATGCTGGAATTCGAGGCGTTGCATTGGAGTGGTTCCATAGCTACCTTAGTGGAAGAAAGCAATATGTTGCCATGAATGGCTATCAAAGTGCGGAAAAGGCTGTATCGTGTGGGGTTCCTCAAGGGTCTATTTTGGGCCCTACGCTGTTTCTAATATATATAAATGATTTAAGTAAAGTTAATTTAAAAGGTCAAATTATGCTTTACGCTGATGATACGAATGTTTTCTATACTGGTAGCAAAGTGAGCACAATAATCAATAATATGCAAGAAGACTTAAACGCAATAGCCAAGTGGCTCAATATTAATAAATTGACTATGAACGTCACGAAAACAAAATATATGATAATGACAAATCCCAGTATGAAAAATATTGAACATAAACATATATATAGCAACAACACAATAATAAACGAGGTCGAACATTTTAAATATTTGGGGCAAATCATTGATAAACATCTAAGCTGGGTAGCACACGTTCATTATATTGCGAATAAGATAGCTCCGGCATCTGGGCTGTTGAGAAAATTGAGATACTTAATGCCTAGAAAACTTCTAATCACAGTATATTACTCACTCGCCACAGTCACTTGCAGTATCTAAATGTAATTTGGACTCAGTGTAAAAAGACAGTCCTGCATGAACTTATGGTAATACAAAATAGAGCGATAAAAAAATATATAACCTACCCTTTAATACACACAGTCGAGATTTATATGCCAAAAGTAAAATAATGCCAATGTCAATGTGTGCAGAATTAAGTTCAGCAATACTAATACATAGAATTAAACAAAACAATGTGCTGCATAACAGTGACTACACCCTAAATTCAGACATTCATACTTATAACACGCGACAAGCAGATGACTTCGCTCTCTTTCAAATCCGCTCGTATAAATTTGGTAACTGTAGCTTCAAGTTCTCAGCCATTCAATCTTCCAAGCGATTTAAAATCAATTTCCAATCTTTCGACTTTCGAATTTAAATTAAAGAGACTACTTTGGAATCGGTACCTAATAAAGTAGGTAGCCAAATTTAGTGAGTCATCATGTATCATTTCACCCTGCATTGATAAACTTATTATTTTAATTATTATTTAATTATTATTTTACTTTTTATTTTTATGTTATTTACATTGTACATTTTTTGGTAAGCTAATTACAGTGTTAGTTTTAATATCATTGTCTAAAATTAACTTAATCATGCAGCAAATGTGTATGTAAGGTATATACTGTGTGTGTATAAAATTGTAGTAGACGCCTATAAATTTGTATTGTACAATTCCTATGTAAGAGCCTCTGGCTCGTTGGAATTAATTGCTCAATAAATGATGATGAAAACCGGCGCCTTCTTTACCGTGGCCGAAGAAGGTTGTGGGACCTCCTTCGGGCTAAGAGGGCTCGCTAGACAGCGATGGGAGATTTCAATATACTCGTGAAACTAGAACTCGAGGGTAGTGCAATCGAAAAAGAAGCGGCAGGGTTGATGAGGGGCGTCGCAGCAGCTGCGAACGATACCCGAAATTCGGGGGCATTCATATCACGGTATCTCTTTCGAGCGTCGTGATACGAAAGCCTGTCCAGTGCTCTTATCTCCTGGATCTTTGCCTCTTTCATGAACTCAGTGCACTGCTTCGATCGTGGAGAGTGGCTTCCTTGGCAGTTGGGACATATCGGGGGAGGCATACACCTCTCACCTTCATGTGTCATCTTACCACACTCTCTACACACGGCCTCGGCAGTGCACCTGGCAGAAACATGCCCGAATTTCTGGCATTGATAACAGCGCAAAGGTGGAGAGATGTACGGTCGAACATCGCAGTGGTACGATGTGACCTTCACCTGCTTAGGTACAACATCACCCTCAAAATGGAGATGAAAGCACCGGTATCGACGCTGTTCTCTCCAATCTTTCGGATGATGCGCCTAATCTTGGTGACGCCTCTCTTCCCCAGAGCCCGCAACAATTCGGCATCGCTATTAAGAATGGGGTCGCGATGGAAGATAACTCCACGGACCTCATTCAGCGTTTCGTGCCTCGTAACCTTAATTGGGATTTCACCGAAATGCGTGCATTCCAGCAACGCTTCGGTTTGCCTCCGGTCAATGGTGTGCAGCAAGAGCTGCCCATTCCGGAGCTTGGAAATCTCGTCAAAGTCTCCAAATATCCCCTAGAATTATTCCAAAAAATTTAATGATTTCACTAGTCTAAAATCTTCCCCGTCTGTCCTGGTAGCTACCAGGTACCGAGGAGACCTATCAACCGGAAATTTCTGATTAAAAGTCTCATCCCAAGGTGTTTGGGATTCGGAAGACACTCTAGAGACGGCTTTTTGTGGGAGCCACCCTGTGAATTGTTATTGGGGCGCTTTCGCGTCATCCCTAAAACATCCTCCCCAAATACTACCTACTCCGAACGAGGGCCATCACTGTGGGCGCCACCCAGCCAAGGCAATACCTACCTGGCATAGCAGGTATTGCCCGGAGTCCCAGTGCCTTGAATAGGCACTTCCCCCTCGGCATTCACAGTTATTTGTTCGGCACAAGTATTCGGCCGTGCATGGAACTCCGTTGTGAGGCGGATACTACTGCAAGGGTACATGGCGCAACCACCTGACGGAATTGGGAGTACCGTCCAGGCTTTCTGGCCAGATGGCCAAGTTGGTGGCCCTTCCCCAGGCATCGTGCACGTTTATTTCTAAGGGTCAAACAAAAAATGGCACCGGAAGTCGAAAAAGACCTCTTAGTAGCCTTTTACGACAGGCAGGGGATACCGTGGATGAATTCTGACCTCCCCATCCAGAGGGGGTCTTCCAAATCAAAGTCAGTCATGTCAGTCGGTCTTGTCAGCCCTATTAGTCGCCTCCTACGACAGGCAGAGCATACCGTGGGTGTATTCTAACCCGCAACCCACACGGGGGGATTTTAAACAAGAGTGTTGTTGTAATATAATGTGGCCCTAAATGACATCGGCACAAACATCTGGAACTGCAAAGTTTATCTTCTTATACGATTGACCGAGGAAATCTAGAACCACTAAACACTGACCTAGAGTATTTAAACGAAGGCTAGTAGATGCCATTGAAATTTCTTCTCTTAGGGGAATAATGTTTAGCATTAGAATCCGTGTTAGTTGCTCATTAATGAAGCTGATAGAACTTCCTGTATCAACGAGAGCCGAGACAGCTACGCCGTTAACCGAGGCTGGTATTATAGCTGAAGATAATCCAGAACATTCGGAGGGAGTACAATTTGCGGGAGTAGAGACTGCCTGATTCAAAGATTGGGATTTGTGAGGAATACGACCTGTTCTTTTGGCCATAAAAACTTACGCGAAATGGCCTTCTTGTCACAGAAATTACATAAAACATCACGAGTTTGACACTTCGTACTGTGTCATTACTTCCAAGTGATATGAGAGCCAAAATGCAAAGATGGAAAGGATCGCAGCATCTAGGAGAACCCGGCTAAAAATACATACCAAAGCAATTGGCATTTTACACACTGGAAAAAGGAACATAAATGTACCTCCATCTGAATGCTATGGCCCATCCTAACAAGGATCAAACAACAAAGCAACAAGAGCTTGAGAATTTCTCATACCTCGGGCGTAACGGGAATTGGAACTAGGTCCGGGCCACTAAACAATGACCATAGCATTTAACCTTAAATCCCACTACAATAAATCATAACGCAAAATTCCTATAAAGGAATACAAACATTCGTAACGACGTGCTGGTCAATTTATTCAGAAATCATACGCTTTTAAATCACATAAAATATTTACAACACGAATTTCAAAACACTCAAAAAATCAACTAAAATCCTTGTACACCGTTAGTGTAACATTAAAATACCGAAAACTTAAAAATATGGCATTTCACTGCCGTTCCCAAGTTTCAGGATCATGATTAAAATAGAATTTAACACTTAAAATATCGATGAAAATAAAGCTAAATAGTGATGGCCTTTCGCTCATACAATTGCAACATATTAAACTATACACCGGATCCTGAATCCTAATCCTAATTTAAATAATTATTATTGATAAAAAATCAACACTCAAGTTGTCGTAAGACTAATTATCTTCCGAATGCAGCTATGGAACAACCAGGAAACAGTTCAATTGGATAATTTTTGGGATCTTTTATTTTTAAATATATATGTTATACATGTGGCAAACAGTGTCGACAGTTTTAAGGTAGGTTTGTTATGTAAGATAAATTGAATTGGTTATGTCACTGAATTGTAATTTGATGAACGAGGTCGTTTGTGCAGTGTGTGTCATGTCGATTGGGTGTTCGGTTAAAGTGAAATGTGGAATGGACTGTGCGTCCAAGTGTTTGGTTTTGTGTGGCAGTGTTGGACATACTCTCTCAAATCATTAGCGATTTTTGTTGTTTGTACAGCTGAGATGTGTTCTTTCATTGCGGTGTGCATATTGAGTGATTTTGAGGTTGATTGATATGTTTTCGGCAAGCATGTGAAACTTTCTAATTTGGTTGCACAGTTCTGGTCTACTAATGCTCGGAGCTTAAAAAAAACATATGTTTTGGCATGGCATGGGTGTATGAATGTTTTTTTTATTGTGAATGGTTCGTCATCTTTTGATTCATGTGAGTAACCAGTTTAATCTGTCATAGTTTAGTTTGTCCTATGTTTATCCTTGTGAGGGTTTGTTTTATTTTAATAAGCCAGTCCAGGCATTTCTGCCCGTGTTCTTGGTGAACAATTTGGTTATTGGCGAGACAGTTTTCTAATCTACATTTAATATTTAGTTTGTTTATTTCCCCTCCTGTCTCGTCAAATTAAGGTGCTCCTTATGAGTCTGATTAAAATACATCTGCTATGATGTATATTTTATTTTATTTCCTTGGGTTTGGTTGCTTTGGCAACCTACGGGTTATTGTTCTCTTATTGTCATTATTGACATATGGTTTTTGGGATAACATGTGAAGATTAAAGACTCAATCTTAGATATTTGGATAGAACGGTCGTGTTTTCGGGTACGTTCCGACTTGGTTGAAGAATTGATTGATTTTCTTGGGTGGATTTACTTACTAACATTCGTCTTACCTTACTGTTGGTCATTGGTCGACCTCAGACGAATGTTTAGTATGCATTAACTTACTGCGTTTGGAGAAAATTTTAACTGGAATTGATATGGGATTTTCCGATGGAAAGATACTTCGAATTTATTTTGGGTTTCCTCGTCTCTAATAATTATTTCTTATGTTGTTAGTCTGGTAAGCCATTCATCTTTTATGTACCTCTCATTATGTTTAAAATATATTGTTATTTTTTGGGTCAAACTGACTTACTCGCCTTGTCTTTTAGTAGTCCTAGGCCAGATGATATATTCTCTCTCGTCACTTGGACCTCTGGTTCGATATGGGCCACCTTGACACAAGCACGTTTGATGGTTTCTTCCACAATATTTTAATTTAACTATTACTTGTCTTTTATTTATTTTGGTGTCAAACAGCGGTGTCAAACAGATAGGGGTGTCAACTGGTAGCAGATGCTATCCACATATTTTATTTTGAGAGATTCTGGTGTGGACTTGAAAGAAGGCAGTAAGAACATAGAATTGTTTAAGTTATTTAATATTATAAAATTTTAATATATGTGTTATTTCTGTTTCATGTCCAATTCTTGGTATGACATATGCCTATGAATGAAAGAAAAATTGTGGCAGCTTACTATCTAAATAAACGAGAGATAGCACATGAAGTACTTATCAGAGGGAGAACTCCAACATATCACAGAGCAATTTATTTAATTACCTTAACCCTCCGTTGGGCGCAATGAATCTGAGACATTCAGACACTTTGCGTTCTTCTGCTGTTTGATAGTGGGGAGAGCAGAAAGCTTCACCGTCCATGTGTCTTACTAGCTCCCTGCTCCCCCCTAGGCAGTGTGCTGATAGGCAAGAATGGGTGAAGCTGTGTTCCATTGTTGATTGATTGCATCTCTGAGATGTATTGCGCCCTACTGTGTTACATTCCAATCTGAGTGTTTTGCGCAGATTTGTTAGAAATATGTCAAGCAAGAAGTCCTGTTTAGACTTCTCAAACCCAGCAGTTATTGCTGAAGTTCAGCAGTTTTTACTGACAGAGTCAGAGGAGCAAGATAAATACTTTGGCGGCGAGAGTGACACAGACGGTGAAGATCGAGTTGCAAGTCGTGAAGGAAATTCTGACACAACGGAATCCGATACAGGTGAGGACGTTGAAACCCATAACAACCTAATTTGTTTTGGAAAAGATCGAAAGACTCTATGGAACATTACACCGCAAGTTAGTACTCGAACCCCTAGGCCACAAAAATTTTTGAGGCCTGGCCGTTCACCTGGTGTTGTGGGTGATGTTCATTTAGCCTTTAGAAGCATGGAAAGCCTTGTTTACTGATGATACAATTAATATGATCGTTCAGTACACCAATCAGTATATTGACTAAGTGAAAAGTAACTATAGTCGTGAACGGGACGCAAAGATAACAGACATTATCGAAGTACAAGCTTTTATCGGTCTTCTGTATTTAGCTGGTGTACCCCGAGGAAAGAGACAAAGTTTAGAAGAACTCGGGGGTTTCCGATGGTGACGGTGTGGAAAAATTTAGACTTGATTATGAACTTAAAACGGTTCAATTTTTTGATTCGGTGTGTGAGATTTGATGATCACACTACTAGAGAAGAGCGGAAGCATACGGACCGCCTTGCTGCAATTAGGGAGCTTTTTGACTGTTTCGTTGGAAACTGTAAAAGGAACTATTCTCTTTGGGCCCTATGTGACTATTGATGAGAAACTAGAAGCTTTTAGAGGTCGCTGTAGTTTCAAACAATTCATTCCCTCCAAACTCGCCAAATACGGTGTGAAAATTTACGCTACGGTGGATGCAAATAATATTTTTTACACGTATAACCTTGAAGTATACGCTGGAAAGCAGCCCGAGGGGAAATATTGTATCAGAAATAAGCCAGCAGATGTCCTGATACGATTGTCTGGTCCGATTCATAACACTGGAAGAAATATTTCTGCGGATAATTGGTTAGCATATGTTAATGTGGTAAAGGAATTGCAAATGAAAAAAATATCATTTCTTGGAACGCTCAAAAAGAACAAGCCCCAGTTACCCCTTGAACTTCTAGCAGTCAAAGGCAAATCGGAGAAGTCTAGCATGTTTGCTTTTGGGAGAGATGTTACTATTGTCTCTTATGTCCCTAAGAAGCACAGGAACGTGATAGCAATATCTAGCATGCATTTTGATGAGATCGACGATGAAACAGGGGCTGAGGAAAAACCGCAATAATAACTTTCTATAATGCAACTTAATCTGGAGTTGACAATATTGACAAAATGAGTGCTTCTTTCAATGTTGCTAGAAACACAAGGATGTGGCCCAGGGTCATCTGGCATGCTCTTTTGAATGTAGCTGGCATCAAAGCTCAGATTATATTCATTGGCAATCAACAGAAGTTGAAAAGTAGAAAAATGTTTCTAAAACAATTATCACGGGAGCTTACGGTAGAAGAAATTGCTAGAAGAAGTGAAAACGTGTGGGAATGCCTCTATCATTGACACAGAGTTTGCAGAAGTATAGATCACCTCAGTTGGAGGAAGAAATGGCTGGGTCATCCACAGAAAACAAAAAACGTAAGCTTTGTGTCGCATGCCAGACAGGACAAAGAAAAAGGAGGTATAGCAAATACTCGTGCAAAAAGTGTGGTGAACACTTCTGCCTGGTTCAAAGTTAGTATTGACTGGCGTATAACTTAAACTTTGAATTCATCAATCAGTACGGATATTTACAAACATTTGTGCTATCAATGGCAAATGTAGTAGCATTCTACTTCTGCCTAGACCACACTGTTATGGTCTGCAAAAATTGCTTGTGAAACACTGTGATTGAACAGAACTCAGGTGAAACAATTTGAACTAATGAATTGGTGATTCATGCCTATTAAATGAGTTAGTCTATGAAATTGTATATGAGTGTCATAGATATCATACTTGTTATTAGAAGTAGTCATATTATCATTAGTTTTCACTTAATGTCTCTTACTTCTTTACCTTTCAAAATGCCGTACTGTGATTAAATTATCAGTGACAAGTTTGTGTGTATTTCAATTTAAATTGTACCGTATTTAAACAATGCCTATAGTTGCTAAATATAAATAAAATATTCAAAAACATCAAACTCAACAAGAATATAACAAACACGAAAGAAATAAAATAACAAACCGGCTGTATGGTCATCACAAATTTCTGCATCTCACAGATGCATTGCGCCCGTTCATGTATCGAAACACATTGCGCCTGACGGAGGGTTAAAGGAGTTGGAATATTCTCCCATTATTGTTCCCAGTTGGAATGATTATCCGTGGATTTCCGGTAAGTCTTCTGTTGTAGAAGCTCTCGAATATTTTTTAAACCTGGGCAACATAATTTCCGGTGCTAGTGATAATTTTCCTTCTCGGTTAAGAAGATTCGATGTACGTGTTGTCCACTGGCTACATCATATTAGTGATACGGTATTATTGAAGTGTGTTCAGGGCATGACAGTGAATATTGTGATATTTTGAGAAAGCTACGTTCTCGTTTCATTCAGTGATACCAAAAAAGTTTTCCTGAAGCAAATCCAATTGATTGTGATAATATAGTCGGTTGTTGTAACAGTGTGACTTCTGAGGAAAGTGATAATGGTGAATCTAGTCCTTCAGCTAATGAAAATGGTTGTGATTTAGTTGAAAATTTTGATTCTTGCTCGTTATTTGGAAATAGTACTAGAATGGATAATTTATGTAATTCTAACCATTCGAGTGATGTGATGAGGTTAGGGTTTTCAACCAGTGACCAAGAAGCTAGAGTAGTTCCTTCAATCCATGAAAATACACATACTGATAACGTTACTCCCAATGATATTCATTTCTAATGACTGTAGGCTGGTAGATGTAAGAGACAGTGCCTCGTCTAATGAAGTTGTCCCTATTTTTCCTGATTTAAAACCAACTCTTAATTATTCTAACGATCCTCATTCTATATCAACGTCATTAATAAGTTTTTCCACAAGTAACGGTAGCGATTCAGAAACATTGGTGTTGTTTTTAAAGAAATTATCTGAATTAATTGAGTAGGCCTATGCCATAGTTTTTAACCTTACGGTACTGAAGTTCAGATCTATCAATTGATTTTCCCATTTACCGCTGGTTTACTCAGAGAAGAGTTACTAAAAACTATGAAGTCACGTACATCCCTAAAAGGGTTCAATTCATGGGTTTTAACATCTTTATTTCCGTCCAATACTTTAAGAATGCTCCAAAATAAGTATTTTTTATCGAGTGCAACGCTTCGACGAAGACCTATGTGATTATGTTTCAGAGATTAAGGTGTATGCTAAAGTTTTTTGTCTTGACTTCAGCGAAGGAATGATTGTTTCTAAAATTTTAGACGGTATGAATCCTGAATAAAGGTCATATATATATCCATGAGAGGAACCCCAACTGATTTTCACAGCTTAAATAAGATTATAATGATTGCTGAGACATTAAAGAATGGTGATTCTTTTTGGATTTCTAGCATTCCTATTCCTAAGAGTGGCAATAATACTTCTAATTTCAGAAATGCTCCTGTCAAAACAGAAAGAAGATGTTTAGATGTGGTTCTATTGGCCACCTTGCTAAGTCTTGCACTAATAACATTAGTTACAGGAAATTACATCATGCCAAGGAGACTTCATCCGTATATCATACTCGACATGTTTCTTCAAATAGGTTCGTTAAAAAGGGTTCTTATGTTAAGAATACTGTGGTTTGTAATGATAGTGGTCTCAACTCAAATTATGATGGTTGTAATCGCATTTCAATGGTGTCTACAAAACATTGTCCCTTCGTTGAAACTTATTTAAATAACGAACCTGTACCTGCGCTTATTGACTTGGGGAGCATAAATTCATTCATTGATTATAGATGGTTCAATTTGATGTCTACTGTTTGCAAATTCGGTAAGTTGGTTAGTAAACTGAACAAGTTTATAACCGCAAACTCTTATCTTGATGTTTTGGGAGCTGTAATCGTCAAAATCAGAATCCATGACTTTACATGGAGATTCAAGTTTTGGGTGGTAAATAACTTATCTTGCGAAGTGATCTTAGGTTCTGATTTCATCACTCACATTGAGTTATTACTGGATCTTAGCTCAAAATCCTTCTGGTTCAATTTTAAACCAAATAGAAAATGGAAATTCAACTTATTCCTATTAATCGGGAGTTAATTCATCTAAATAGGAGCAGTCTGTTACAGCTATTGACAGTTTAGAATTTAATTATTTGTCTCACGATCAAGCCAATAAGATTAAAGATCTGTGCTATGAATTTCAAGATGTGTTAACTGATATACTTGGTGTTAACAACTTAATCTAGAACGATATAGAGTTAACAGATAATATTCCGGTTCGAACACCTCCGTATTGGCTCGCACCTCCTAAAATGAAAATTTTGAAGGAGTTGATTGACGAAATGTTAGAAGAAGGGATTATTAGAAGATCTACCTCACCTTATTCTTCCCCCATTTTCCTTGTTCCCAAACCGGATGGTAAGTTCAGACCTGTTATCGACTATCGCGCTTTAAACAAAAAGGTCATTCTCCAATCCATCCCACTTCCTGACCTTCAATCATGTTTTGAGTGGTTTCAAGGAGCCACCCATTTCACAATTTTGGACCTAAATAAGGCTTACAATCAGATTCCCATATCAGTAAGATCTAAAGCAGCTACCGCCTTCACCACAGATGGGAATTTATACGAGTTCAAACGTTTACCATTCGTAATTTCCACAGGTGCTGCTGTGTCAAGTCGTCACTAGACAACGTCTTCGATGGGATAAAATTCAAATTTGTGTACCATTATCTGGATGACGTTGTCATTTTAGTAAGAATTTTCATGAACATCTATTTCACGTTTCAGAAGTCTTAAAGAGGTTAAGACAAGCTGGGTTCACAGTTAAGCTTTCGAAGGTATCTTTCGCTAAACCTGAGATTTCATTTCTTGGCCACATCATCTCGTCTTCTGGCATCTCCATTGATCAGAGCAGAATTCAAAGCACTTAAGAATGTTAAGGAAGTAGCTAGATATGTAGGGATGTTGAGTTATTTCCGAAAATTTATCTCAAATTTCGCGCACAGTGCTGCGCCCATTTATTTGCTAAGGAAGAAAGGTATTCAATTTTCTTGGGAGTTTTCTCAAGAAGATGCTTTTCAAGGCCTTATTTACCTTTGGCCAACGCTCCCATTCTGGCCATACCAGATTTTTCAAAAAAGTTTTTCGAACAGACTGATGCTTCGAACAATGCTGTAGGCGCTGTTTTACTCCAAGAACATGAGAACGGCAGGTTGCCAGTAGCTTAGGCCTCGCGTACTTTCATTCCTGCTGAAGCCAAGTATTCTATTTACGAATTGGAAGGACTCGCAGTAATGTTCGCATTAAAGAAATTTAAAATTTATCTGGAGCATGTCGCTTTCGATTTGGAGACGGACAACCAAGCACTCAGCTGGGTGCTTGGGAAGCCTAGAAAAACTGGCAGAATAGCAAGATGGGCCACTCGAATCTTATCCTTCAAATTTAATGTCAAACATGTGGCTTCGGTGGCGTAGTTGGTAGCATGCTGAACTGCTGTGCCCAAGATAGCGGGTTCAAACCTGGCCGATGTCGTCGGATTTTCAAGAGCGTTAAAAATCCTTCAGTATGCCTTCCTTCGGAGGGGAAGTAAATCCGGTGGTCCCATGTCATAGATTTATGGCATGTAAAAGATCCTTTCACAGACTAAACTTGTGTAAAGCTAAATTGTTAGTTTAGATTTCGTCGGAACGCTCTATCAAAGTTCCAGCGTTCACCACTAGGTATCATTGATATCTGGTGGCGAAATTTGGAAATACTTGAAATTGAACGCTACATGTAGCTCACCCTAATAAGAGTGACCACTGGAAGTAGCTACAGACTCAGGCGAGCCGAACATGTCCTCGGACACTCCCGGCACTAAAAGCCATGCGATAAGTAAATAAATAAATAAATAAATAAATAAATAATGTCAGACACATTAGAGGAAGCGACAATGTCATGGCAGATTGCTTAAGTCGTATGTATGACGTTAATTCGGATGATGATAATGTTGAAGAAACTGATAGCGAAAACAATGAGCGTAAGACCATTAACTCTATTCTTTCAAACTTCCCTAAATTGTTTAGAAATGTTTCGGAATATCATCGAGAAGATCCTGAACTCTGTGAAATCCTTAATCGTATTCAGAAGGGAGAAGTTGTGAAACCATATTCCATTAGAAACAACATCTTGTGTTGCGCCTCACGTAGGGATAAGTTGCCTAGGATTGTTCTTCCAACTATATTAATCCCCGAAATTGTTTAAATACTTCCATGAGACGCCAATCGGTGGTCATCAGGGCGTGTTTAAGACTAGGTTGAACATCAGACAACATTTTATTTGGAAGCAGATGGATAAGGACATTAAGAGCTTAGTAAGAAATTGTAATGCCTGTAATTTGGCAAAACCATCCAACAACTCGAAAACTGGGATGTTAGCATCCGATCTTGCTACGAAGCCGATGGAGAAATTGTTTATTGATTGGGTAGGGCCTCTTCCGTTAACTTAACAGAGAAACAGGTTTGCACTAGTGTGCACTGACGGGTTTACCCGTTTCAATTGGATATACCCAACGAGGAAAGCTGATACTCAAACGGCCCTTAAGTGTCTTAAATAAATCTTCTCATCTATCGGTCCGTGTCAATTTCTTGTATCGGACAACGCAAGATGCTTCAAATCTCATATCTTTAGAAATTTCCACTTCGAATTGTCTGTAGCGCATGTGACCTCATCTGCGTATTACCCAAAGGGTTCATACGCAGAAAGGGTCAACAGGAACCTTAAAGCAGCGTTGATAGCCTTCCATCATAAGGATCACGAATTGTGGGATAATTGCTTATCTTGGATCACATATGCTTTTAACACAGCTGTCCACGAAAGTCATCGAACAACCCCATTTAACCTGATGTTTTAATTCTT
This sequence comes from Meconema thalassinum, assembly GCA_946902985.2. Taxonomy (NCBI): domain Eukaryota; kingdom Metazoa; phylum Arthropoda; class Insecta; order Orthoptera; family Tettigoniidae; genus Meconema; species Meconema thalassinum. The sequence goes on from OX336396.1 coordinate 173,722,579, forward strand.
TCCTAATTCTCCCATTTCCAACCTGTGGTCCTTGACAGAATTGTTACCAGATCAGGTTTAGTCTCTGAATGTTCGTACGATTTGGAATAGAGCTAGAGCGAACATGAAGGTTGCTCTTGACAAATTAAGGGACAAATATAACAGAGGACGCCGGCCCACATCATTTCAAATGGTAAGCTGTTAACAAAATTTCGTGGTCCATGTAAGCTAATAAGGTTCATCACTCCAGTTACTGTGTTAGTCAGCGACCCACAGAGGAAAAGGATTTTTAGAGTTCACCTTTCTCTAATGATAAAAGGTGGTGAGAATTCAGAAAAGAAATGTTAAAATTTGTTATTATTGAGTTGTAAAGAAACCAGTAAACTAATGGGTATTTTAGGTATTGGGTTTTAATTCTATGTTATGTTTATGTTTACATTTTTTTTTTAAATTCTCTTCTTACTGTCGATCACTGTTTGATTTTATTAACGTGAGTTGTAAAGCAACGCCTAGTGAACTGTGGTGTGGTGTGAAGGAAACCTGGAACAATATATTGTTCGTAGTCTGGTCTGTTCGCAGAAAAATATTATTTTTGGAGATTTCCTGGAAGCAGTGCTGTGCTATCATTGCAGTAGTAGGACTTGTTTTGTTAACCATGGGCGCCCGGATCATCAATGTCACCCTACACTCTCAGGAATGTGACTGCCTTCACAGGAAGCAAACATCTATATTCTACCTGATTGTGACAAGAAGACACTTATGTAAAACCATTGTTATTTTACGCATGAAAAATCTCTAAATGCTGGTTTATCTGTGCGTCTAAGTTGTGGAGTGACCATATGTGCATGTAGAACGATCGAGTTTGTCACTATGTCTTAAATACTCCCATTATTCAGCCTCTTCTCTCATCCGGGTGATCTTTGGATGACCCAATGATCACATTTGCGGGCGGGGAGAGTTGTAACGATTATATTTTGATTAGCTGTATGCCATTCATGGCGAATGTGACATCTACAATCCTGAGTTGACTTACACTAAGTAAGTTAGCACCATCGATGTGGATCATCTTACTACCTACGAAAGAACTTCCCCGCTCCATCTTTGGAGGTAACGCCAAACTACTGGTTACAGCATATAGCCCCTAGATAGCTTGGAGGAGCGGATTATCTGTAGATCCCGTTCCATGTGATCTGTGGTTCAGTTGCCATTGACGACAAAAAGAGATCTTTGTTGAAAAAAAAACAACACAACACAATGATAATTCATCGAGATCTGATCGAGGAAAGATGTAGGTAACATCTTGTGAAGATAGTGCAGCTTTAGGGCCAGCTTTGAGCTAGACCCTAGACTAATTATGTTCCGATTACAGCTTTGGAACAACCAGGAAACAGTTCCGGTGGATATTTTTTGGGATCTTTTATTTTTAAATATATATGTTATACATGTGACAAACAGTGTCGACAGTTTTAAGGTAGGTTTGTTATGTAAGATAAATTGAATTGGTTATGTCACTGAACAGCAATTTGATGAACGAGGTCGTTTGTGCAGTGTGTGTCATGTCGATTGGGTGTTCGGTTAAAGTGAAATGTGGAATGGACTGTGCGTCCAAGTGTTTGGTTTTGTGGGGCAGTGTTGGACATACAATCTCAAATCATTAGCGATATGTGTTGTTTGTACAACTGAGATGTGTTCTTTCATTGCGGTGTGCATATTGAGTGATTTTGAGGTTGATTGGTATGTTTTCGGCAAGCATGTGAAACTTTCTAATTTGGTTGCACTGTTCGTGTCTACTAATGCTCGGAGCTAAAACAATATGTTTTGGCATGGCATGGGTGTATGAATGTTTGTTATTGTGAATGGTTCGTCATCTTTTGATTCATGTGAGTAACCAGTTTAATCTGTCATAGTTTAGTTTGTCCTATGTTTATCCTTGTGAGAGTTTGTTTTATTTTAATAAGCCAGCCCAGGCATTTCTGCCCGTGTTCTTGGTGAACAATTTGGTTATTGGCGAGACAGTTTTCTAACCTACATTTAATATTTAGTTTGTTTATTTCCCCTCCTGTCTCGTCAAATTAGGGTGCTCCTTATGAGTCTGATTAAAATACATCTGCTATGATGTATATTTTATTTTATTTCCTTGGGTTTGGTTGCTTTGGCAACCTACGGGTTATTGTTCTCTTATTGTCATTATTGACATATGGTTTTTGGGATAACATGTGAAGATTAAAGACTCAATCTTAGATATTTGGATAGAACGGTCGTGTTTTCGGGTACGTTCCGACTTGGTTGAAGAATTGATTGATTTTCTTGGGTGGATTTACTTACTAACTTTCGTCTTACCTTACTGTTGGTCATTGGTCGACCTCAGACGAATGTTTAGTATGCATTAACTTACTGCGTTTGGAGAAAATTTTAACTGGAATTGATATGGGATTTTCCGATGGAAAGATACTTCGAATTTATTTTGGGTTTCCTCGTCTCTAATAATTATTTCTTATGTTGTTAGCCTGGTAAGTCATCCATGTTTTATGTACCTCTCATTATGTTTAAAATATATTGTTATTTTTTGGGTCAAACTGACTTACTCGCCTTGTCTTTTAGTAGTCCTAGGCCAGATGATATATTCTCTCTCGTCACTTGGACATCTGGTTCGATATGGGCCACCTTGACACAAGCACGTTTGATGGTTTCTTCCACGATATTTTAATTTTAACTATTACTTGTCTTTTATTTATTTCGGTGTCAAACAGCGGTGTCAAAACAACAACTTGGGTGTCAATAACATTAGGCCTGCCTCGTTTCAACAAACGGGATACTGCCTTCTAAATCGCATCACTTTCGACTTACATTCCACCAATATTCACATAGACCAAAATTGCCATACTTACTCAAATTATAGATTATCACTCCTCCAATACGAGTGAATCCTTCACTTACCATATTTCTCTACTAATATTATTACCAGGCAATGTAGCAGGGAATAGTATATCTACCTTCAATGCCCAACCGGAGTTGAATCTTTGCACGCCTCAAATAAAACAATGCGTTGCTTCTCAATATCAATGACTGCTGATCAATATACACATCAAAAATAATTATAGGTTCCTCTTTCATTTATCTGGTATTTCATAATAAACTCACGATAACTTTCACTTAGCATCAATCACAATATTCCTGACATTCATCAGAACTATCTTTTTCACAAACATCAATCTTGCTTCCATTATAATATTTAAATACTTGTTGGAATAAATCCACTGTTACAGTTTTCATTCCCGATAACAATAATAATCGTCTTTATTACAATTGTTCAGAATAATGAGACGCCGCTCTCTGACTTTGCCAAACAGCTGGCTTGCAATGTATGATCGAGCATTATCGTATTCAAAATCTTTAATTCAAACTTCAATAAAATTTTGAAATATCTGAGAATAATAAAATCAGATAATGTCAAAACCAAAACTCCATAAATAGGATTTTCCTAAAATTCAAAAATACTTACGATCTTCAATCGAAATGCAAAAATCCTATAAAATACGAAAATCCTATAAGATGCGAAGATCCTCCATCCACAAATCATTACTCCAAAAGCAATGAAAACGAAATCTCCAAAAATATCGAACTGAGGACTCGAATATTCCTCCTCAGAATTAAATCCTTAGGTAACATGACGAAAACACAGATAAAACTAGCTTCATAACTTGCTAAATTATGAAAAGAATCGAATAGTCACTTACAGGCAGGCTTCTAAGTCACTACCTACAGAACTGAACTACATAAAGGGACCTCTCGGCTTACATTGTGCAGGGTATAGTTGTCCAAACTATGAGAATCACATATAATCATACGTGCTGCGGTTTGAGCTTCAGGCACTCTCCTTGGTTTGACGCCAACAACACCGGACACCTCACAGCTCCAGGTTGTTACGCCTAGACTGCTGCATGAAGTTACACCAAACCAGGTCCATGGAGTTACGCCTTGCCGGCCCATGACGAATCGTCTGCCCGGAACGCTTCGTGCGCCCACGGTCTCCGACCCCGTTCGAGCCCCGGCTTCTTCTTCTCTCTTGTTCCTCAACTCGTACCGCTCTTCCGCTCTTTGCATCTTGAAGTTCTCGCCGTCGAATTCCATACTCAAATTTAAATGTTCAGTTCATGATGTTGCATAGCATAGCGATCCTAAAGTCGCCGCGAAAATATCATGTCTCCTCCCGACCAGGGGCGAAACTAAGGTATTTCTTTGGGAGGGGGGTGAAATGCCAAAAATTTGCCTAATCGGTTATTTTGGAATCACTTTTTGCCAACTCATATTGAGTAGGAAACTTGGACAGCGGGTGGAATATTATGAGCAATATAGTGAACGGATTATTGTAGCAAAAATCAATACTAAACCTACGCGCACCACAGTGGTACAAGTCTACCAGTCAAGCTGATGACGAAGATGTTGAAAAGGTCTGCGAAGAAATAGATGCAATTTTGAGGTATGCCAAGGGCGATGAAAATGTTATAGTAATGGGAGATTAGAATGCTGTGGTTGGAAAAGGAAGAGAAGGGAAGATAGTAGGAGATTTCGGATTAGGAGGAAGGAATGATCGAGGAAGCAGGCTGATAGAATTCTGCACCGAGCATGAGTTGGTCATAGCTGACACCTTATTCAATAACCACAATAGAAGAATATACACATGGATGAGACCAGGAGATACAGGGCGTTACCAAATCGACTTCATTATGGTCAAGCAGAGGTTTCAAAACCAGATTTTGGATTGTAAAACATATCCTAGAGCTGACATAAACTCTGACCACAATCTGGTTGTTATGAAATGCAGATTAAAGTTGAAGAAACTGAAGAAAAGTCAAAAGCCAAAAAAGTGGGCAATAGACAGACTGAAAGAGAGGGATGTAAATGAAAGATTCAAGAAGAGTATAAAGGAAGGACTAATGAAAAACCCTAAACAAACTTCCATTGCAGACGAATGGACACTTTTGAAGAATGAAATAACAAAATCCGCAGAAGAAAACATTGGTAGGAAAGAGAGAATAGGCAGAAAACCGTGGATCACTCAGGATATACTAGAATTGGTGGATGAAAGGCGGAAACACAAGAATGTAAGAGATGAAAAGGGGAAAGCAGAATACTGACGTCTGAGAAATGAAGTTAACAAGAAGTGCAAGGTAGCGAAAGAAGAATGATTGAAAGAGAAATGTGCAGGTATAGAAAATTGTCTGAAATTAGGAAAAGTAGACACAGCTTATCGAAGGATTAAGAATACATTTGGGGAAAAGAAGACTAAGTGCTGTAATATTAAGGACACAAATGGAAAGCCTCTAACAGATAGGGAAGAAAAGGTTGAGAGATGGAAAGCTTACATAGAGTGTTTGTATAAGGGAAAGGAGATTGAGAATCATGTAATGGAAAGGGAGGCGGAAAATGATGAGGATGCAAAATAAGAATTTATTGCAACCGAAAGGCCAAACGAAGAGAATTTACATCTTACTGTACTCAGTCAATGATAATGTTCTTTTGGAGCACTTTGATAGGTAGTACTGCCCCCGGAAATTGAATTATATTGAGACCACGATGGCTGTATTGGCAAATATGAGTAAAGTTATGAATGTCATAGTTGTGACGTGGATATTCATGACGTAGGCACGGATGACGTAGAATTCATGCCAGTAGGCTGATTGAGCTGAGATTCTTGGTGACGTCGTGATTTTGTTCTAGAAAGATCTTGGATTTACGACGCAGTCGCAGGAAACAAGGTATTGTGCTAAGGAAGAAGCTACGCTATTGGAGGAGAGACTCGAACCAATGAACGATAGTTTGGAAGGAAGACGGAGATTGCTGAAACTAGGATATTTAATTACTTTTGGCATGCAGATTTGTGGAAATCTATTTTCAGTTATGGCATTGATTTGGAATTTTGAAGAAATCAATTTTGAGTTTTTGAAATTTGAAAATCCGTCAAGTATAGCCAAAGTTAAAACTTCTAGCAATGACGCAGCAACAGGCTATGGAAGGGATGGATACGCCCCTTAAGAAGTTGATAAAAGGTCGTGCACAGGAGAGAGGAGCTCTCAGAACACATATCTCAGAACTCAGATCTCATATGTCAGATCGCATATATATTTCTGGTGATATATAGTTATTTTCAAGTGATTCAGTGAAGTAAGTTGTCTTTAGCGTGGTTAAAGCCTGGCGCATCGAACGAACTCGGAGCAGTTCCATTTTACGCTGCTCAAAACTAGGTGAAGTTGAAACGCTCACATTAACGTTTCCACCAGTTAAGATATCAAGCGTTAACTTCAGCCTTTATTATAGTTCTATTGGGCAGTACAACATTGAGGTGTGTACAAGATTTGAACAATTTCACAGTTATACTTCGAAAGATATTGAAACTTTAAGGCTGCCAACAAAAGTGATTTTCTCGCCACATGAGAAACACTTTTAAAATTCCACATTATACACTACGGCTGACACGTGGAGTGCAACAGTGATATTGGAGAATACGTTTGGTATTACAACGATACATTCGACTATGGAACATTATAATCTTGCAGTGCTTTCAATGATTATAACAGTAGTTGAGATGGAAGGCTAAGGCTTTAATGCAATTGGGACATATATCGTTGGAGTAAAGTAACAGCATGGAACTTCGTTAATCGTCTTACTACAAAAGCGAGCATGTAGTGAACATCCAACTACACTCATGCATCGTGAATCCATCGCTGAATTATACCAGATAACAGTGGAAATATTTTCATACTCCACAACTATGAATATTTCTGCGGAAATAACTACAATAAGCTTCATGGCGAATTCCTGCAAGAACTTCAGGGAACTTTCAAGAGAGGCCAGGGTTGTCCCGGCGCACAAAGAAGAGTTTTGCCAGAAGGATGTTTTTCGTATCCACGGAGCAGTGCAATTTCGGAGGAGGAAGCAGTTCGATTCTCCGAGGACGCTGATTCCAGGTTCGAGGACGGAGCACATCTTTACGCTGGTGAAATGGAACCAACAGCAGTTTTCTTTGAAAACTTTCCTCTAGATCTTCAATCAACAGATAAGGTAGTCGTGAACGTTTCTTGTATTATTTGAGTCTTGTAGCGATATCTGAGCAACCATTCTTCCCATATTTTCTGTCCTATCTTTTGCCCCATTTTCTTGATTGATATTTCTGTACTCAGTACACTTCGATGATTTATGCCTTTTTCTTCGATTTTTGAGACATTGCTATGTCATTGGCATTCTTAATAATTTTGGATCAGTTGAGACTGATGATATTAGATTCTTTCAGTAATTTGCATATTTTTGTAGTCACGATTTGACTGTAAAGTTATTGATTTGCTATGGCAGATTTGAATTCAGACAGCGTGTCATTTTATTAAAGTAATTCTATTCAGTAAATTACTTTGACCAATTTTCTGTCATCCTCAAGAAAGAAGAATGATTAAAAGATTTTAGAGCGTTAAAATCTATTACGATATCGACGATCTTTGAAATACTAGTCGTCTTATGAACATGATTGCAACATAGACATTTATCATTGCATTATAGACAATTTTATGAAATATGAACTTTTATTTCGATTTATTGAATACACTATAGTAATGAACATTTGATAGGAGTTTTTCTCAATTCTAGATTGGAACAATAATGTTTGCATTCCACAGTCTAATTGTATTCTATTCGACTATTCATGCAGTTTAGATGAACTTTGTTTGAAGATAGTATTTTTATACTGCGTTACTTTGAAGATATTAATCTCAATTTTGATAGACCAGGCAGGAGTGTCTAATCGTATTTGCTATTAAATTTATTTGTGATTGGCAGATTTTTACTTCATATCGATTCAAGAATGAAACCCACGAAGGTTAAATAATAACAGTCATTATTACAATTGATGAATATAAGAATTTTTAAAGAGGAACAATGGATGTATAATCGTTAGTTCAGTGGACGTGTAAAAGTCGCTGTTGAGTAATGCCCTTGAATAATGAAGGAGGTTCCCACGATAATTAATGAAGTTGATGAATTAATAAGTGGAGGTTTTTGTGTGTAGTTTGGAAGATTTTTATGCCATATATATGAAGATATACGATGAATTTTGGGCCAATTGTTGTGTAATTTTGGGCGCCTTGAGCGAAGTATTTTCCCGCTGATTGTATTGTTCTTGTTCTTTGAAAGGTTATTCATAGGAAGATACTGTTAAAATTAACAAGAGTGTTAAATAATTTGAGATAAAGATTTTGAATGGAGGTTACAGTCACAAATATTAATAATTATTATTAAACCTTATTAAACCTGAATTTGACAGTTAAATATAACTAACCTTCATTGGTCGATTATATCATCACGATTTAAGTAATTATCAACCGGATAAACGTGTGGTTTAATGTATTTCTTGTATAAATAATATAAACAATATTAATATTGTAAAATAATTTTGTAAATATCTTTGATAATAATTTGAAATGATAGTGATTAATACAGGCGTGTATAAAATTTTCAATTGTCATTTGACATTGTTATAAACAATTTATTATTGTTATAAATAATTCATGAACTTTTGTTATTAACATTTAGAGTTTTGTTTTTATACTCTAAACAACGCAAGTTAAGCAAGTGGTTTGAACAATTAATCATGATTTGGGATTGTTGGAGTAATCCACTGGTCTTTGAATGAAGCATGTAAGACATTTGCGTGATAATATTTCAGTTGAGATGTGAACATTTACGTGTTTGAAAAGGAGAGCCAAGCTCTGAGGTAACACGCTTATGCTAGGGTTGAACGAACGGGAGTCCGCTTTGACGATACAGGTGCATTGCAGCTGGCCCGGACAACTGTGTTACAGAGGCCAAGGACGTTCCATAATAGCCTTGTGGCTATAAATAAAATGTGCAGTATATAAACACGCAAAACAATTGATATATGTGTCTCATCCCAAATCCCGTTTCCATTCCATGTGCATTATTATTTTTACGTTGCTATGAGCTTGAGAAAGCTGAAACATTATATGTAGAGAATACAGGTCCTACAGGAGGACATGGTTATGTGGTCGATGGCTTCTGATTGCCACGTGGATTTTGTTGTTTCATTTTTGTTAAAAATCATTCTTTATGTGAAATAAATTATTGTGCAGTTTAAAGTTTCTCGTCTTCGTTCTGGTTCATTTTAAATATCATGGTGGAGGTTATTGTGTGGGCATACTTTTAAGTGATCCAGTTGACAACCCAGTCCCCGAGATAAATTTAAGAGGTAAGTAAAGGTAAGTATGAACCCCCGTTTATTTTGGTGTGTTCCACAATAATTTTCTAGTTAACTATTGTGCTCTAATCTCGATAGTATCTGTCAGTGCCATTTTCATTGATGTAGCTATGCCGGTGCGTTTGATTATTGGCAATCCGATTGAGGGGGCGGATATCTGACAGCCTACTATCCGGATATCGGGTACAGTACCTGTCACATTTCTGGTTACACAGCTCACTTACACTGCTTTCGCTTGGGTTATGGTACGATTTTGTTGCACACACTCTGTGATGAAAACCGTGGATGGCGTGTCTCGTCACGACATGTCTCAGTTCCTGGTTTTCCTTCATCCAGTTCCTGTCCACCATGGCGCTTGTAGCGTAGAAGTCCGGATCTGTATCTTCGCTTTTGGCTTTCCTCCTCTCCAGATGTTTATAGTAATGTTCTGTAGCTGGTAGAAGCAGTTGGGTCCTTAGGCCTTCTGCGTAGTAGGTCTCCTTTGTTAGTCAATAGACCATTCTTGTTGGAGCTGCTTTTCACACTCAGTGCATTTTTGAGGAAGCGGGCTTTGACTCGTTCTATTTTTTCAAAGTCACTGAGTTTTAGACGTTCCCAGATAAGTTCTAATCCGTACGTTACTATAGGGGATATGGCGGCGTAAAAAGTCTCATTGCTGTAACTAGGGACAGAGCTGGAGGATTCTTTGTGGCTGAGATTGCTCTTGTGGCTGCTGCGGTTCTCTCCCGAATATGGCATCTAAACGACTTTGTAGTAGTTTGCAAGGTAATTCCAAGATACCTAAATTGATTGACAATTTTCAGATGTTCTCCATTAAGAGTAAGGGAGTCACTACCTGCAATTTTTCCTCCTTTCCGATATGTCATTTGGACTGTCTTCTCCAAATGAATGGTGAGGCGGTTTTCCAGTACCCATTTCTCCAGCTCTATTAGGGCTCGTTGCAGGTCATTTCTATTTGGTGATCCCAACACCATGTCATCCGCGTATACGATAAGTTTCGTATTCGATGTGCGCTGAAGGATGTCTGTAATGTCTGCTGTGGCGATGTTGAACAACAAGGGGCTCATTGGATCTCCCTGCAGGACTCCATTTGTTTGTTCGAACGTGTCTGATACGTCGACTGTATCCTCAATCTGTACAAAATTGAATTTTAAAATGTTTTCAATTGCTCTGACAAGAGGATGTGTTGTCCCAATCATGTATTTCAACTTTGTCAACTGTATTTCCCTGTTTAGGAGGTCGAACGCCTTTTTATAGTCAATAAAGACAGCGTAGTATTTTCCGTTCGGATGTCTCAAAGCTTCTTCTATTTCTTCCAGGAGGTATCTGACTGCTTGTGTTGTGTTTCTACCTCGTATGAAACCAAACTGGCATTCAGGAATATTTGCTAATGTTTCCAGTTTTGATGCTAGGATTTTTGTATATATCTTAAAGATATTATTTTCCAGTGCGATTCCCCTGTATGAGTTAGGGTGGTTCGTATCTCCTTTTCCTCTGTATAGAGTCCTGATGGATGATATTCTCCAACAGTCCGGGATCGTTCCAGACTTTAGGCATTCATTGAATAATTTTGTCCAAATTGGTATCAAGATCTCTCGTGATTGTTTTAGGTGTTCCATGTGTATTTGATCTGGGCCTGAGGCCTTTTTGTTTTTCGTTTGATGTATCGCCTGTGTTACTTCTGCTGGTGTTATTTGCATGGTTTGCTCCGTTTGTTCCTGGCTGTCTTGTTTTTCTTGCTCCATTGAGGATATTGCGTCCACTTTGAAGGCGCATGTTTTGTTCTCCTGGTTCAGTAGTTTTTTGAAGTGTGTCCAGGGCCGTGGAGAGCGGCGACGGGCCCTGGGGATGGAATCTCCCGGGCCCCCTCTAAAACCAAATTCTGTAAAATCCTCGCAAATTTGCACAAACTGATTTTGCAAATTTTTTATTTGCACTAAATGTTCATCACGAAATCAATTACAAGAGCATAAAGAGCCAGCAAGCAAGCAAGCAAGCAATAGTAATAATAAATAAATAATAATAATAATAATAATAATTATTATTATTATTAACAGCAAACAACTAGATATAAGTCGCATTAAAAATATTACTTAACCAAATATTAACTCATAACATAAATTTATGAATATAACTACCATAGTGTAACTTTTTGTGTCTTTAATTATTGACATTAATACTTTATCATTATCATAACAAACAAAAAATTGCATGCACTCTTGTATTGAAATATAATCTATATATATTGAACCCATGGGCCATAGGGTCCATGACGGTCGAATCCATGTCCTTAAGGAAGAAATGAAAGAAACGTATAGTTTCTTAAAGGAACGGAGAGAGATTTTAAGCCAGGAATATAGCTTAACATTGTGCAAGCGACTAGGGACAGATGTTCCTTAGATGAGATCACCCCACTCGACATTTCAGAGAGGGCTGGTCACGAGTATTAATAACTGAGTGGAAATTTCCACCGTGATAGAAAGAGAAGCCTGAATCGGAATTCAAGCTGACGTTGCTGGATTTTGACAACGTCGCATATGCACCAGAAGAGGAATAATTAAAATTAACACGTTTACGAGCATAATAATGAGTAAACAAGCACAGCACAGTGAATCATTTTGAATGAGAGATTTTTTAGTATAGAGAAACCATGTAATAATTGTGCAGAAATAAACTGCCGACGTAAGACGACGTCATTTGGGAATTACCTAAGCCTCTGTGGAGGGGAGAGAGCAAAAAGAATGCAACACCCACACAATTGAGGACGAGAAATTAATTAATATCTCCGAATTGCACGATCGATTCTTAGGTGCAATAAGATCATTTGACATTGAGAAGACGAGCTTTCGGAAGGTATAATTTTTATATTTGTGGCACCATTATTTTAGAAGTTGACCACAGGAAAGGCTTGAGTCTTATTTTTTGTAGTAAAACAGTATAAAGCTTCGGGCGTTTCCAAGCCAATCATGCAGTATTCAGACAGCCAGAGGGCACGTCACTGTGTCACATCGCATGCAGTCCTACGAGCATTCCGTGAGGGGAAGTGCTGCTCCACGACGTAGAAGTAGTCATTCCGACAGTCCGTGAAGGGACGTAACTCTGCGTTACATCGATAACAGCTACCAGTACTCCTTGAGGGGAGAAACGCTGTTTTACACCGCCGAAGTAAGATCCAATAGCCACAGGCGTCACAGTAGTAACGACTTGCTTGCCTCCATAAGGAGCATTCAAGGCGAAATTTTAAAGTATCGCCGTAGTGAAATATTAGGAAAATCCTAATTATAGGATTTAGGCCCGACTGTATACAAGTTAAAGTGAAAATTCATAAGATATAGTCAGAGCAGGCTACGAACGTCGGACTTAAAGGTGATAGGTCGCTAAATGTACGAACGAATAGATCATAACGTACGGAAGTATCGTACCAGACAGATAAACTGTTATTCAAATTGAAGAAACCTAAAAAGGAAGAACAGAATAAGGTTCGAACGTAGGAGTGTTAAAACAGTTCAAATAAATAGAATAGGAGACTATAAACATTAGCTCCAGAAAGCAGGCGAACAATTCTAATAGTACTAGAATCGAGAAGTGCTAGCTGCTATAAACTGAATCTATAGGTCTTAGAGGAGACCTCGATCCATATAGACTTTCGTTAGGATCGATAGACAGATCTACAGACAAGCCGTTCAAGCTAGATAAATAGCCGGTTATCCAGGATAGGAATAGCAGAATTGAACTCCAGGGAACAGTAGATGTTTCGGGACTTTCGCATTCTTCAGAATAGGAAGCCGACATCGGATAAATTCCACCCTTGGAAACGGGAATTTAAGAAGATCACGTGTGAAAGGCTCAGAAACACGGCCTAGTGATCGAGTAATTGTGAAGTGTAAAATAATCAAGATTGTGTGTTAAATAATATTTTTAGTGTTTATTATGTGTTCAAAAGGGACACATCAGTATATAAAAATGTCGTCAATATTAAGTGTTTTAGATATATGTTTATTTGTGTTTTTACGTAAAATGAATACCTTCAATATGGTGTAAAAAGTTCAAAGTGGGCCCAAAAATGAAACACCGCACCAGATTTAAGATCAGGGATGATCTGGAAAATATGTGAGTACAAAATTCATTTTTATTTTTGGTGTCAGAAATTGATTGTGTACAAAACCCACCGGAGTTTTGGAGTGAAAGGGATGTGTTTTAATAAATAAATGCTGAATAATCAAGAATACGGTCTGAACAATAATAAAATAAATAGAGAAATTATGAATAATTATGTAAAGAATAAATCCCGTAGAGGAAATAGGTGAATAAAGGGTTAATGTATTTAACAAATGTCATAAGAGCAAGCGAAATATCATTTAATTATCATGAAAGACATTGAAATAAAGTAAAGTTGAGATATGAAAGAAATAGCTTTTGAGCTTGTATAAAGAATAAAGATAATAATAATAATTAAATATGGAAATGTTAAATAAAAATCAAATAAATTGATATGAATATAAGAACGTTAAGCCTTAACGTATGTGTAAAAGATGAGGTTCATTGGAATATTTTAAAACAAGGAGCGATTTATCGACCACGGAAAGATTAATATGTGAATTAAAATAATATGAATTGTTACTAAAGAGATTTTATCAGTTCTTGGGAAGGCATTTTCGGCTTAAAATAATGCATAGCGCATAATGAGCGCAAATATAATATTAAAGTGTCACGCTAGGAAAGCGTAGTGGTTAAATACTTGGTACATTACTTATGGAGGGTAGTTGATTGCAGTGAATTGATAATTGTGTAAGTCCTCTATTTGTGACATTAGTATCACGAGGCATTGTGTATGTATTTAAAAAGGGAGCTAATATATGGTATTATTGAGCGTATGTCATATGGGCCACGGCCGACTCTAAATCGCATTTTGTATAAGGCCTCTGTAAGGGATTGGTTCCCGAGGCACCTGAAGAGATTCGAATGCAGGATCTTCTTATGATAAAAGCCCCTGAAATTCTCCGTCGTCGTATGTGTATTTAATCTTCCCAATCAATGAGGACCCTCTCATAATTAATAAATGCCAAGGATACGGAAATGGTCTTTGAACCAAAGAATAGATGTTTGAATGTTACGGTACAGTAAAGCCCGGTCTCCCCAGAACTGGATAGAATGAGAAGGTTTGTTTTGAAAGCCTTGAAAATAAGCTACTAATGTTGGGTCAGACAGGATGTCTCCGCCACCCCAACGTGTCATAAATCGCACCCCATGTAGTAGAGACTAGCTCTTTTAAAAGCGAGGGGGAACAGAGCCCGTCTCGTAAGCTGTTAGAAAGAGAAATGAAAACACCAGGAGTGTTTAAAGTTGTTAACGACCCGGGCGTTGAACCGAGGTCCTTAAAGATGGATATTTCGTTTGCCGGTTCAGATCGTAGTTTCTTATATGATAATGGTCTATTAAGACATAAGAGATAAATAACAATCCCTAGGGTAATAATGTAAGGACGTGGGATTCCACGAGTTGATTGAAGGCAACTGAGTTCGGGAGTAACTATAGTTTTTTGACTGTGTCAAGTACCTTCACGCTCTGGAGTACACAATTGATTTTCTGATTACCTTAATATATTTGTGAAATAAAGAGAGATGATAACAACTGAATGTGTGGACATGCCCAAAAATATTGAATTAGATAATTAACACAGATTTTAAATATAATTATATATTTGTTTTTGATAAGAAAATATAAAAGACAGTGTTTAAGGTGTACAAGAATGACACCGTAAAAATGTAAATGCATGGAGCCAAAGAGCTCGGAGTTATGTAAACTTAAATGTTAGTGCTTTATGGAAGTGAGATTAAGTAAGAATTGTTGGTTTATGTGGAAACCACAGGTTTTGAATACAATATTTGTTTATTTTATTTTGTGATCCCTTGTTCATTTGGAACAAGCAGTTGATATTTGGGTCAGTAATTAAATTGTTATAATGTTTGTAGCGCCATTAATTTTATTAATTAAATGTGTTTAAATAGGAGTTGATTTTGTTGTTATTTTTGCAAGTGTATCCTCTAATTAATCCAAATATGTGAGTCACAGAGTGGGGGAACTTACCGCTGCCCCGAAATCCCGAATTGAGCTACGCTGGTATACTGTGATTGGCATATTTCTTGCTAAATGGGCACAATATGTTGTAAATAATAATTAATATGTCTCACAGATAATCTGTACTGTCATCAGACTCGTGAGACATATCACAATAATGTAACATAAATAGTATTTATGAAATAAAATAAATTAAATTATTATTATTATTATTATTATTATTATTATTATTATTATTATTATTATTATTATTATTATTATTGTAGCATAATGAACTGCAATGCCCAAGATCGCGGGTTTAAACCCGGCCGAAGTCGTCGGATTTTTAAGAGCGTTAAAATCCTCCAGTATGCCTTTATTCGGAGGGGAAGTAAAGCCAGCGGGTCCATGTCATAGATTTATGGCATGTAAAAGAACCTACCACTACAATATTGGTATTGTGTAGCCAAAATTTGTAGGTTATTTGGTTAGAAACGCTCTATCAAGTTCCAACGTTTCCCGATGGGTGTCAGTGACAGTGGCGTCTGGTAGCCAAAGTTGGAACTACTTAAAATTGAACTTGTTGGGGAGCCTTCGGGCGTTCGATTGAAATGACCATTGGCTGCAATTCATATATAATAATAATATTTCAATTATATATTCCACTAAATCCAGGCTACATTTATTATCACAAGCAGAGCGTGAATTACTATCAATATAAATAAGTTAATGCTGGTATGTAAAATTTACAACATTGAAAGTGGATGAATGCATCCAAAATTATTTGCAAAGTCAATGTTTATACCTGACAAGCGTGTACTAATGCATTATTTTCAATTAACAAAAAATAATATCAGATTAAAGCCATCGTAATAATTTTCATTAAATTCACTATACTGTTTTGGCGTTTGAAAAATCTAAATTTGTCTCATTGAGGTAACACAGTAAGCATATACAATGTTCAGATTTAAAGTTCTGCAGATCCTCTTTGATATCAATAACTTTAGAACTTCAGTGATACTCGTAAAAGCAATATGCTCGTTTGTCGTACACAAATTTGAAAAAAGATGCATTTACCGGACCAGTAATTGCATGGCTTTTACAGTATTTAACTTCGGGAAAATACTCACATCGAAAAAAGCTTTTGTCCATTAACTCGGAAACAGGTGGGTTAGAATTCCACCGTCGGTGATTCTATGCTTATTTTCCATGATTCATCGTTTTAACCCGTGCATTCATTTCCTCCTCAATTCTATCCCTATGTCATAAGACCCATTAATCAACAGGAAGTTCATCTCAATGAACTGCATGTTAAAAGAGGTGGAAAGGGTACACTTTACACTGTGCAGTACTACGGTCTCTGTGGCATATGACGTAATCTCTTTTCATAATGAAAACATGATTTTTACAAAAAGTCAAGACGTATTTTAAAATACGTTTTACATATAGTGGGTTTATGTTGACATTCTTAAAATTTGCTGCCCTTGAAGAGTCACGCCCTTGGGTCTAAGCCTAAACACTGATAGGTAAGTGTTTTGGTTGAACGGCGATCAGACATCTTTGTACATTAAACAAAGCAAAATATATTTTCATAATTAACCACAGGTATACAGTACTCATACTTAACTCAAGTTATTATGTGCTATCAGTTGATAGCAGCTGATCAGTGATTGTTTTCACAAAAGAAGAAACGGTGAATTTTAACTATATTTTGTAATTGGCAGTCAGTGGATTTCCTATAATTTAATATTGCTTTGCAGTAAGCAAAACTAGAGCCAGGTTCTCCTAAAAATCCTGATTCCTATCTATGACTGGTGACCATCATGGGCGAATTTAAGCCAAGATTATGGGGGAGTGGACACACCGGGGATCTTGGGGTATGCAATATCACCAAGCTCAGAGTGGGGTCCGGGGGCCCTCCTCCGGAAAAGTTTGCAAACATTAGGTCCAAACTATTGAGTTATACGATAGAACATTTGAGTGATTATTTTTGGGATATTTTGGAGTAAAAATTTGGTGACCATTGACATATAGTGGCTATAGAAAAGACTCTCTGATATTGAAGTAAAAGCTCTCACATCTTCAAGTAAGACCCCGCGGTGTAGCTCACCATGACCGTGATTGGGGCCTACAGCAAGTCTACAGATCGGAGGTTCGAATCCGGGCGCTGACAGCGGTTATCCTGAGTGTGGTTTTTCACACTCCCTCCAGACCAATGCCGGGGCAGTACCTCATTTCAAGTCCAGGGACACCTACCCTACTCTTAACCCTAATAATTACAGTAATAGTCGCGACGGCCAACGCATTCCCAGTCGGCAACTAAGAATACGACATGCGATTTATCATGTCACAGAGGCCTTAGCACAGCACACACAGTGTATACCCCGCTTTTCGCTCAGCAGTTGATGGTTTTAAGAGGGTCTAAGTTTTTACTCTCCAAGACAAATAGTTACAACAATGTTGCCAATATACCTTACATATTATACAACAACCACTAGCCTCCCCTTCAGTCTACACAATTCGCACATTTTTTGGTTTTCTATTTTGTTCACTGCATTAATATCTGTGAAAACTACAGCTTTACAGTCAACTTCATTCAATAACGTGGGGCCTTCAGAAACAAACCGTAAAACTAACGCGTCAGCAAATACTGAATTATATCCAGGGCCGGATTTACCATAAGGCAAAATAGGCACGTGCCTAGGGGCGCCGCAGTCTAAGGGGTGCCGCAATGCGCCCCTTCGGTTAGGCAACCGGCAATGATCTTAACCGGAGGCGCCCTCTTTGCTACGGTTTTAAATGTGCTAAGTTAGGATTATAGCAGTAGTCTATGCTAAAATAAATATTGAGAAATGAGCATAGACATTTAGAAATAATGTCGTGTCTTTGTCGCATGCCCGCCCATGCCCTTCCATTTCGCTCTTCGTTATGCCCTCGACGCCCTTTCGTCCCGACAAGTGTGAGAGGGGAGGGGAGGCAGGCGAGCGGAGCTGTGCTGCGCGCGCTGTTGTTGCGGTAGCTGGGTTTGCTTGCATTGTAGTAACATCGAAGTGCCCCGCGCCCCACCCCCTTTGCCTGTGCTTTGTGCGAGTTCGAGATTGCGTTGTGTTGTTTTGTTGTGATGTGATCTGCAAGTAAATGTTTTAAACTACGGGCAGCAAAAAGTTGTCTGGTTACCAAAATCGTGTCCGCAAAGCTGAAGAGGATAAGAAATCCAAGGTGACACTATCAAAATGTCGGAAAATAAATGAGATGTTTAGTGGGCGTGTGAATCCTACACCTCCAACGACAAATTCGGATAACAATAACAATTCTTGCTCTATGGTTCACGACATTGACTGCGATGGAGTTCAGAAACGTGAGGTAAGCTACCGTACACTAATTACTTTACGCAAAGTAGGCCTTTCCCAATAGGCGATTCCTTGATAACCTGTAGCACAAAATGACATACGTAAAAACTCAGACTGGCCTCGAAACCGTACCGTGCCTGCAGAGTATATTAAAAGTTGTTCTTTTTAAATTTACTATGTTTGAAGTGCTCTAATTAATACGGGATTTTCCTTTTCAGCTCCAACAAGCCAAAATTGATGAAAAAGAGAATTACAATTCTACATTTAATTCAAATGACACCTTAGGGGGAGAAAACAACAAAAATTTAAATTTGGCTCAGCGGACAAACAAAATGTTACGGCCAATGGTGAACCAAAAGAAAGGTTTCTAGGCTTTATGGAGAGCATCGGGCACAAGTCAGAGCAGCTTTTTGATGCAGTAAAAGCTAAGTTGGAAGATCTGGATTTGAAAGTGGAGGATATTCGAGGCCAATCTTACGATAACGCAAGTAATATGTCCGGCGAATATTCCGGGTTGCAAGCTCGAATAGCGGCCTTGAATCCCTTAGCTCTCTATGCACCATGCTCACTACATTTGGTTGGAACTCATGCCGCTGAATCTTGTTCAGAATCTGTAAGGTATTTTTTAACAGCTCAAGAACTGTACAACTTTTTTACTGCTTCGACCTACTGATGGAAAATTTTAAAGAACTTTATTGCGCGCGTACTAAAAAGCCCGTCAGTGACTCGATGATCAGCACGATATGACGCTTGTCACGCTCTGAGGGAAGGCTGGTGTGGCGTCGTGGCAGCTCTTGAGAGTATTCACGAAGACAGAAATCAAAAGGCAAACACTCGAAGTGAAGCCAAAGGCATCTTAAGCATTATCCTACAATTATAAACTGCTTTCCTAGTTGTTTTTTGGAGTACCATTCTAAAACGATTTAATACTGTCAGCCAGAAGCTCCAAAAAGTTAGCACTAATTTGAGAACTGTGGTAGAATGTTACGCTTCGTTAGCGGAATTTGTGCAAAGTTTAAGAGATAATTTCTATGTCTATGAGAAAGAAGCCAAAGAATTAAGCGGTAATGCTCAATATTCCTACGATCTAAAGAGAAGACCGGAATGATGAGACAAAACCAAGAGAATATGTACCGTCAGAGGGTTCAGAAAATTTTCACGTCAATGTATTTTATGTAATTCTGGGTGTACTAATTGCTGAGCTTAAGAGGCGAAGTGAGGCTTACAAAGTTCTCAATAAGAGATTTTATTTTCTAGAAAACCTGTAAGACCAATGATAAAATAATTCACTGACGATCTCTCAGAATAGTATGAGGATGACTTAGAAAGTGCAATGGCTGACGAGTGCTTGCATTTAAAGGAACATTTAAAAATTGCAGATTTTAAAGGCAAGTCAGCCTCTGAGCTCAGCACTTTCCTTCATGGAAAAGATTTACACGAAATGTACCCGAACGTAAACATTGCTTTACGGATACTTCTCACCATTCCAGTGACCAATTGTTCTGGGGAAATATTATTTTCGGTACTGAATCGCGTCAAGAACTATTTGCGGTCAGTCAGTAAAGAAGAAAGGTTAAACTCTATTGCACTCCTAGCGATTTAAAAAGATATGACGGTAAACTTGAACTGCGGTGCCATAATTAATGAATTTGCCGAAAAGAAGGCAAGAAGGAAACTTTTGAAATAGTTCTCGTTGTGCTAGAGGCAGGTCCCGTTATGTCTTCATTCATGTTTTTAATCTGCACTTTAATTTCTCTAAAAGATATTGCAGGAAAATAAGCAGTTGGCCTTATTTGTATTTTAGAGGCGCTTTGTTCAATTTAAAATGCCGTTTGTACCACTGCTCTTCATGCGTTTTAAAATTAGTGTGTGTTATACTATTTTTTAAATTATATTTCGTGCTACCGCAGTTTATTCAGTTACAGCAGTAAGTTATGTTTTTATTTTTGAAGCTACTCTTCATTTTTGTTGTATGAATTAAGGCTAGACATTATTTTTGGAAAGGGTATTCATAAAGTGTTTTGGTTGCATAAAAGTTAAACTGTTTCATGTAGTTTTACTCCAAGCTGTTATTTTTTTTATTGAATTGAGTATGTATCCCTGCGTAAAAATTCAAGCATAAACTTATGCTGTCAGCCATATATCTGTTTATTCCTTTTTTTCCGAACCTTACCTCATGCGAGTGGCTATGCCTTATCATAAAAATGGGGGAGGGGGGGGGGGGCGCTCAAGTGAGGAGGGGCGCTCAATGGAGAGGTGCCTATAGCGTAACTTTGGGTAAATCCGGCCCTGATTATATCTACAGTACTATTTGATGCAAACCATCCCCAACCGAGCGCCAATTGTTCATTGCCCGCCAGTGATACTAGACCTACTAGCTACCAAGTACACGGGTTGAATGTTGCAAGCCCCTAAATGAATTAACGTCTGTAACGACAAACAGGCCTTTTTATTAACTGTTGAGTAAGACTACGAATAACACCGCAGTCGGGAAGCCAAGTCCTGCATTCCTGCCACGGCTTTGTCAGGAACCGGGGTCATTTCTGAGTCGTAGATAAAGAGGGCAATTAATTTTATGTTTAATGGTACTGAGACGTTAAAGCGTATCACGAAAGGGCTTGATTCGCAAGGGAAAATATCTCTGCGCGTCCTGAAGAATAAGTGCTTTGCACATCCTCCTAGGACGCCGGGCCCCATTGGGAGGGTCGGGCCCCGGGGCACCATCCCTGCCTGTCCCCCCCCCCTCTCGTCGGGCCTGAGTGTGTCTCCCACCTGTCCATTGGAATTTATTTCGGTCTGGTTGCGATTTTCCTTCTGAGGGGCAGGAAGGGGTCTGATTTCGCGTCCTCCGCTAAGTTTTGTGCCTCCGTTTCCATATAGTTGGATTTTTCAGTATCAAGAGTTTTTTAATAGTCTTTCCTGTGCTTGGCGTATTCTTGTAGCTTACTTTTCGTGTCCTTTGACATTGCCTCGTGTAACAACTTCAAGGTTTCCTTTCTTTTGACGTAGCATTCACTGTCGAACCATGGCTGTGATTTTCTCTCCTTTGCTGGCATGATCGCCTCCCTAATTAGATCAGTAGCGATTTGAGTTGCTTCGTTTAATTGTCCTTCTTGTATTAGTTGTTCTGTTAAGGTGATCAATTCTTTTTGCTGTAATTTTCCATTGTCCGATCTCTTTGATATTTTCTTATCTCCGTATGTATGCTTGACATTTGATACGGCTGTCATAACTGTGAAGTCGTTCGCCACCGGTATGTGTTTCCTTATTGGAGCTGCACCTGAGTTCCAGAGGACTTCCTGCTTCTGTATGGTAATTGCTGTTCCTCTATAGAAGATTAGATCTATAGTACTAGATCCATTGCCTGCAAAGTACGTTTTGTCTTCTTTCTTATTTACTAGGGTGAAGCCCTTTTCTGCTGGCATCTCTAGGATCAATTTTGACTTTTGGTTAGGTTTGTCAATTTTGCAATTGATGTCTCCTGCAATAATGACATTTGCATAATTACTTACTTTCTTGATGGCTTTAAATAACAACTCTATCACGTCTTCTATCGAATTGTTTGGTTTGCTATATAGGCAGATAAGTGTTATTAATGACGTAATAGCTATTACCATATTTCTTTCTTTGTATGTTGCTTTCAACTTGCCTGCTGTTGCTTTCAGGAAGCATGAAACTCCTCCCTCCGATCGTCCCGCTGTGGGTGTTGCGTATGTATGAATGCCATAGTACCCTGGTAGATCGAAGTCTTCAAGTATAAAAGTTTCTGTTGCTATCAATATATCTGTTTCTTTCATGATCGTTTGAGGAATGTGAGGAAGTGCATTTTTCATTTCTTCTGTGTTCCATAATAGTATCTTAATGGAGCTGGTTTTACTCGAGAGATGCTCCTTCGTGTCTTCTTTGTGAGAAGCGAAATCGAAATCTTCTTACTAGGACGTCCTTGGGGCCAGAATTCTGGGTCCGCTGTAATCGTGAGGATGCAAAAGGAGATTTAATATTGAGATCAGAATTTGACAGAGCATTGGAAGACTTAAGCAGGAACAAAGCACCATGTATAGATGATATACCGATTGAGTTGCTACGCTGCATAGGAGATGAAGGTCTGATCAGGTTATTTCACTTGGTGTGTAGGATTTATGAGACAGGTGAGGTACCCTCTGATTTCAAGAAGAATGTTATCATCCCTGTACCGAAGAAAGTAGGAGCTGACAGATGTGAGGATTACCGTACAATCAGCTTGATTACTCATGCTTCAAAAATCCTGTCTAGAATAATTTACAAAAGGATGGAAAGCCAGATAGAAGCGGAGTTGGGTGAAGACCAGTTTGGTTTCAGGAGAAATGTAGGAACAAGGGAAGCTGTACTAAGTCTTCGGCTGATTTTGGAAGGTAGAATAAGGAGAGATAAGAGAACGTTCATGGCATTTGTGGACTCAGAAAAGGCTTTTGATAAGGTTATTGGACTAAATTGTTTGACATTTTGAAATTATTGGAATAAAATACAGGGATAGGAGGGTGATATACAATCTATACAGAAATCAGACAGCAATCATGAGAGAGAAGATGGTATTCAGAAAGGTGTAAGGCAAGGTTGCAACTTATCACCCATACTTTTCAATATTTACATTGAGCAAGCAATGAAGGAAATTGGAGAAAATTTTTAAGTGGGAGTGAAGATTCAAGGAGAAATAATTTCAACTCTGAGATTTGCTGATGACATCGTCATCTTGGCCGACACGCCTCAGGATTTGAATGAGTTTTTGAATGGTATGGACTCCGTCTTGAGGAAAGAATTCATGATGAAAATTAATAAATGTAAAACAAAAATATTGGAATGCAGCCGCAATACATCAGAAACTTCTATGGAAATCAAATTGGTAGGGGAGAAACTAAAGGAAGTAGGAGTCTTTTGTTACTTAGGAAGCAAAATAACCAGTGATGGACGAAGCAAAGAGGAAATAAAAAGTAGGTTGGCTCAGGCAAGGAAAGCATTTCTACAGAAGAGGAACCTGTTGACATCGAATATAGATTTAGGTACTAGGAAGACATTTTTGAAAACCTTTGTCTGGAGCGTCGCACTATATGGAAGTGAAACTTGGACTATTGGTACAACAGACAAGAGGAGAATTGAAGCGTTTGAAATGTGGTGTTACAGGAGAGTGATGAAGATCAGATGGGTAGATAGGGTTACAAACGAAGAGGTATTAAGACGAGTGGGAGAGGAGAGATGTTTCTGGCGAATGCTAATGAAGAGAAGAGATAGGTTGGTAGGACACTTACTAAGACACCCAGGAATAGCAAGCTTAGTTATGGAAGGAAGGGTTGAGGACAAGAACTGTAGGGGTAGACCAAGGTTAGAATATGTTAAACAGATTGCCTCGGACGTAGGATGTGGTAGCTATGTAGAGATAAAACGATTAGATCAGGACAGGGAGGCATGGAGTGCTGCATCAAACCAGTCAAAAGACTGGAGACTCAAACAACAACATTTTTTTCCAAACTCTGGCATGCATTCGTTACATACGGTAACATTTGATAAATTAATCAGCAGACATGGTAACAGTAGCAAATACGTCATTTAATTATTTATTTATTTATTTATTTATTTATTTATTTATTTATTTATTTATTTATTTATTTATTTATTTATTTATTCATTTATTTATTTTACAAAAACATAGAAATGAAACGAAGATATAATACCAACTTGGAAAAAAGAAAAGAACACAGAAACAACAATTTGAAAAACACGGCCATTAGGTACTTATAGGCTACATAATTGCTTAAATATTAATTCGCGTCTTCTTCAATAGCGACCACCTTTTAACAAGAACGTCTAAGTTTATTTTAGCTGATAAATCTTTTTCACAATGCAAAACCATGAGGTTCGCTAACCTATCATTGTTCATTTTACTTCGTTTGAAATCTTTTACATTTTTTCAACTTAGGCTATTTAAAGTGTTCATTACTAGCTACTGATTCAGGTGTTGTAACTGCAATTCGACAAATATAATTTGCTGCAGGCAACGCTTTTTTGAAAATTTCACTAATTTGCAAGATATCTTTCATGTTTCCGGAGTTTTCACATTGGTCGGAGTAAATTTCCAAATCGACTTTCACAGCTTAACTATCTGTAAATGGGCAGCAGGGAATTAATTTCAAAACTTTCTCAATGCGTTCTATGGTACAAGATTCTCGGTTGAATGGTGTTTTGAACATTTCAAAAAGTGGTTTAATCAAGTAGATTAATACAGAAAGGTTAACACGCGTTTTTGGATCAACACATTCAGAACTTTGAATTCTTTGCGATAAAATTGCTTCATATTTAAAACAGCTGCGTTTTGAGGATTTCCATCGACTTTTTTTTGGGGCGAATTCGTCTTCGATGATGTTTCATAAAATCGTTTTCATCATCCACGTTCATTTTTGAAGAGAAAATTTTTGCTGCTTCTACTAGATCATTCATTTCGTTCTCATTTGAAAGCATAGATTCAAAGGATTGAATAATACTTTGTATCACAATAGCAGCATCAACTATATTTAGATCAGGCGATTCTAAAATTTCTGTCAAAACTTTAGCCTTGAACGTAAAATTTCTCATGAACATCAGGAATACAATGACATCGAAACTGAGCATAGACTTCTTAAGCTCAGTGCTTGTGATTTCGTCTTATTATCAAAATTCGAATCACCTTCTAAAAGTTTTTCCAGCACTTCCACAATACATTCAAAAGAAGTACAAACAGCTTTTAATGCTTGCGCTTGGGCGATCCATCGATTTTTTGATAAGTTGGCCAGCTGTAACGAATTTTCTATCACTGAAATTTCTTCTCTCAAACAGGAAAATCGTTGGTGCTACTAGAAAAAATGTATAGCCTACAATGATTGTAGGGTATCAGACATATTGTTAACGATGATGCTGGCATTACAGGTATGTTCCACAGAAGTGTTTAGGCGATGAGCCTGACAAGGTATGTATTGAAAAGTTCTACCTAAAGGTTCTGACAGTTTTGTTTTTAACTTCTTGCCTTTCTCCGGACTTAGAACTAACATAATCGTAGGATTGGAAAATTAAATTATCTGTCAATATTTCATGTTTATGCCAACATTGCAGTATGTTAGATGCTAGGCCAGCTCCTGTTTTGTCAGTTACTGCAATCATGTCAATGATTCGTTCCAAAACACTACCTGTATCGAAAGCTCGTCGTCATGATATACGTCAGGAGTAGTGTCTGCCATTACTGCGAACATTTGTGCATTATTCACTTCTTGTACAATTCTTTTGCGAATATCTGTTGCCAGTAAGTCGATGAATTCATTTTGGGATTTAGAAGATAAATACGACGCTCTGTATGGTTGGAATTGAGCTTCATGCAACCACGTTTCCATGGTAGCATTATGACGTTAAATTAATTCTAGTATCTGTAGGAAGTTCCTTCTTTGTCATCACCATGACCGCGAAGAGCCAATCCTCGTTTAGAAAAAGCGCAAGTAACATCGAATAAAATTTTAATTGCATCTTCATTGAAATGACGCAAATGCTCCTTTCTGATGTCTTAGATAGATAGATTTTTATTAATTCCATTTGATCAAATACATGCATTCAATACATTTTTGATATAGGACACGTCAGAATTTACATGCATAAAATAAAAGAACTAACAGGTATATATTACTAAGATTATAACTATTTATAACTTATTATAATAGCAAATCTTAATAGATACAATCTTATTGTACAACTATTTACACCTCACTCTATTATCATAATATGAAAACTTAATTCTATAAATACAACAACATACAGCTAGGTATTAAAATTAAATTTTAAAAGTAAAATATAGTTATAGATTCCATCACTCCTATACGCTAAAATATTCAACTACTGAGTAAAAACAATGGCACTGCAGATAAGCTTTCAAAATTCTATCAAAGGTTTTTATTTTTGGGGCCAGTTTTATATACTGGGGTAGTTTATTGTATAATTTAACTCCAGTGTGAAAAGTTCCTTTTTGATATATGCTTGTGTGTGTGTGTGAAATATGAATGTTTTGATTTTGTCTTGTGTTATGCCTATGAACATCATTGTTTGTTTTAAGAAAAACATCTTTATTCATTAAATTATTTTTAAAAAACATAATACTTTCAAAGATATATATGCAGGGCAGTGGGAGAATGTTTAAATATTTAAACAGAGGTCTACATTTTTCTCTAGAGTTTACATTTGCCATAATTCTAATCGCCCTCTTTTGTATCCTAAACGTGCTTAGTACATCTGGCGACATACCCCAAAATATGATCCCATATCTTAAGTATGAATGGAAATAAGCAAAATAAGTATTTCTTAATGTGTGCATGCTAGTGCAGGTTTTCAAAATACGTAACGCAAAGCACATCGAGTTCAGTTTAGTATTCAGATATTGTATATGTTTATTCCATTTCAAGTCTTGTTGTATCCATAGTCCTAAAAACTTTGTTTCTGATTTATTTTCTATTTGATGACCATTTAATGTTATATTGGGCATCGCAGGATTCCTATTCTGTATAGTGTGGAAATTTAGACATACTGTCTTTTTATAGTTTATTATGAGGCGATTATCTTGTGACCATTTGGTTAACTCTCCTGTAACGGAGTCAGCAGACTGCTGTATGACCTGTTTAGTTTCACCTTTTATTACGAGTGTTGTATCGTCCGCAAACAAAATTTTCTTATGTGAATGAACGTTCTGTGTTATATCATTGATATATAGAAGAAAGAGTAGTGGGCCCAAAACCGATCCCTGGGGTACTCCAAATTCAATAATTCCCTCATTGGACAATGTTTCATTAAGTAATTTGGTTCCATCATCCTTTTGTCTCAAGCTTACTATTTGTGCTTTTTTGTGAACATTGAATCGACGTGGGAATCTTTCTTTAATGAAATGGCAGTAATCTGCCACAGCGGCCTTATGTGCATCAGAAGAAAAATCGCTTTGGAACTGCTTGATTCTAAACAAAAAGAGGATTCACAGTTTTTAATTCAAGGTATACAAAACAAATGTACTGTAACTATCCAGTGAAAAAAATGATAATTTCAATTTGGTGGATAAAATACAAAAATTGTTACAGTTCGAGTATCTGGCGAATGATGCTTTGGAATCTCGTGCTCATCAACAGAAATCACTTCGGAACTGCTTAAAATTTCTTTCATAAGATTGTGAGGTGTCGTATCATTTGAATCAGAGCACGTTTTTGAAGATCTTGAAGCATCACCCTTTAAATCACACAATTAGTACATTACTCTACTTGAAAATTATTTCACATATAGTATGGTAATTGCATAACAATGAGTCGGTTCAATTATTCATAATTTGAAATCAGAAGTTTGTCATAATATTAATATTTCAAATGCATAATTTATACCTACCTGATCGTGAGTCTCGCCAGTTTTCTTTTTTGATTGTGCATGCAAAAGCGCCAATATGGAGCTGGAGCTCTCTGGTAATCCAAATCGTGTGGTTTTAATGGGCTGATCATTATGTTTCTTTTTTTAATGAAGAAATACATAGTCGTCATCAAAAACGCTGCTACAATCAAAACACTGAACTTTGTTTCACTTTCTAGATTTCTTATTCTTATCCATATTAAAGTTTGAAATGAAAACATGAAACACAAACACAAATCTCAAGTAATTGGACAAAAACACAAAAACACGTCAAGAGACTCGCAACAAAGAAGATGAAAAATAGTTTATAAATTATAAGCAGGAAACAAAGACCAGTCTTCACAAAGCATTTGGTGAGGTTAGATTGACCAACTCGAACACTTCGAGAACAATTTCTGTGAATGCTCTCGCACACATAACAATCCAGCTTCGTATCAATTATATCCATACCGGAGAACAATTTCTGTGAATGCCATCGCACAAATTATGCATACGTAGCAGTCTAGCTCCGTATGAAACATAACCGTACCGGACCGAACCCAGTCTTCTGTTTCAAACGTAACAAGGCTTATTTATTTTACTGGCCGAAATTTCTAACTCAGTTTGTTCGGCAATGATGGGAATATTAAAACATTTTGCAGACAAATGCCGAGTCGGCAAAAGCATTTCCAAGTTGGCAATATTTACAATTCGGCAATTATAATTTTTGAAAACTTTTTTTTTCATGTGTGAATGTCATCATATGAATTGCCGACGTGAATAACAAACAAGTCAAATTTGCCGACTTTTTCAACTGAAAAAACATTGGGGGGGTCTGACCCCCAATAACCCCCCCCCCCCCTAGTTTCGCTCCCTGCTCCCGACATATTAAGTCAAGTCAAGTCACTTCTGATATTCTCGAGATCATCACATGACCAACATCTTCATTGAAGAATCGTACAATGTCCCTCTCAACCGTATTTTCGTGAAATCTCCCATGTTCATAAGATGCAATATGTAAATAAGCTTTCTATCTCATACAATGTTTCACCCATATATAATGTCTTTCAAATACACACTTTCAATTCTGTTCACTTCACACTCGCTTTGGTCTGGTTTCTCAACTATCACCTTTCTCAAATACAGTTCGCTGCTCACGGGTAACTTTCTTTGTCTGCGTCGACAATATTTCTCACACGAATTATATGGTAAATTCTCTTAAAACTTCACCGTAAATACTTGTGTGTTCAACACTACGCATAGACATGAATCTCTCGTCAGATATCAATTACTTGGAGCACTTTCATTGTTCAATCTGCAGTCAAGCATTTTCCTAAGCGTTCTACAGAACCACGGAGCGACACGACCAAACACTTCAAAAGTCGCCGGAACAATCTGTAACGTGTTTTTCGTGGGGTTTTTATGCAACTGGCATAAGTCAGTAGGAAGCCATTCTATATTTATTTACGCTGCAAATTGTTCAGCCAAGAGAATTTTTCATGTTAATTTATTATTATTATTAATTTATTATAGTTATTATTTAGATATTTTCGGAGCATTTTATAAAAATTATTAGCATTCAGATAGGTTTTCTATGTCTTAGAAAACGCTATCATGCAATTTATTACGAACGACGATATCATAGAAAATTATCTGATTACGGAATTTTACGGAGTTTTTGTCAGTTAGGGTATTTGAGAGAGATGACTCACTGGGAATTCAAATACAAGCTGATTCCTGTCGAGAAGAATTACGCAAGCGGGCTCGCATCGTCCAGGAAAGGCCGAATTGTTGAAACGGAATCCTCCCGCCGAGTGTAATGACCCAGAGGAGGGGAAGATAGCGCGGCGTGCTCAGCCAATCAATGAGGACTACGTAAGCTAGTAGACGGCTCCGGAGTGGGGAGCCAACGTGTGCATATAAGGTTCGACGCGCCGTCGAAGGAGGACAATCTGTGTAGTTCTTGCCGAGTACGGTTGCAAGTGCGTGTCGCTCCGATGTTCCGTGGAGTGGAAGACTAACTTTGGTAAAACTTAACCAGTGTGGTTATACGAGTGTTTGGGTCCGATGTACGGACCATAGAATTATCTAATCTACCAGAATATCATCAAATTTCGACGGAGATGACGACGTCCAGGAGACTGTGGGAAGCACACAGCATCATCAAGTACGAGGGAAATGCTTTGGCAATTTCCAGTGGTAAGCGCAAATGACGCAGAAATACGCAATCTCTCATTTCTCGTTGTTTTACATTTCATATTTCAGTAACTTCATAGCTTGGAAATAAGAGTAAAATCAATTTATCAAACTCCGTTTTCACGTAATTTTCTATCGGTAATATTAAAATCGCAACGCTCCAATTTAAATTTTATACTTATTATTATTAATTTGCTATACTTGTTTTATATAATAAATTCATTTCTTTTACAATGCAATCTTTGCTTTCAGTAGGTAGCATTAGATATAGACCAATTCCTTCTCCTGATACAATTGTTTGTTGGGTTAATGATCAAATCATACCACGATCTGAGTGAATAGAGTCTTGAATGTGTTCTGCCAGAGCTAGACGTTGTTAAATACAAATTTAGATTTCAACATTGCATTGAGGTCTTGGCGCCCATTAAAACAACATAGCTTAGGCAAAGGTAAACAGTTACATTTCTCACCCAACAGTTAGGAGCTAGCAAAACGTTTCATTTGTCGCTACCAACATGGGGCATTAATAAACGTTTCATTTGTACGCTCAACGTGGAGCAAAGTAAATACCGTTTCACTTGTCATCCCAGCCTAAGGAAACACGTTTCATTTGTCGCCGACAACTTGGGGCTGAAAACCTAATAACATTTGTGGAAGGAGAAGGGTATATATTTCTGTGCCTGTATTTTGGGGGTTATTTGTCTGTATCAGTGTATATCATTATGGGGGATGAGAAAGAAAGACAGATGAGGTTACGTAGTGGTCATCAACGGGAGAGTGATGATACGAGCAGTATGTCGAGTGATGGTAGTACCGGGGTAGCGGAGGTAAATCCCGATACTGAAACAGGGAGTGTAGGCGGCCAACCAGAATTAAAAACTTTACTTCTCGAGTTCATGTATCAGAACAAAGTTAGTAGTGATGCCTTAAATGCTAAATTAGAACAAAACAGTAGGGAAAATAAAGAAAGTACAGATGCCTTAAATGCTAAATTAGAACAAAACAGTAAGGAAAATAGAGAGAGTACTGAAACTTTAAATTCAAAATTAGAACAGAATAATGCAAAATTAGAACAAAACAGTAGGGAAAATAAAGAAAGTACAGAAGCTTTAAATAAAAAATTTGAACAGAATAATGCAAAATTAGATAAGAACAACAAGGAAATTAGTGTGAAAATGGAGCAGATTAGAGGAGAAATCAGAGGAGTAATGGAAGAGAAGGTTAAAGAGATCATTGCAGATGAAGACAAGAAATTAGGAAAAGTACAGGAGGAGTTGGAAATTAGAATCAGTACACAGGCTGAAAATTTAAAAGAACTAGTGCAACTGGAAACACAGCAGGTCAAAAAGCAATTGGGGGGAGAAATTGACAAAATTCAGGTAGCTACTAAAGAGGTTAAGGAACAGCTGGGGGGTAGAATTGAGAAAGTCCACTCACAAATAGTTGCAGAAGTAAATGATTTAAGAGAGAGTAATAGAGAGAGCATTAGCAAGATTGAGGAGAAACAAGCAAAGCTATATGATAAAGTAGAAGAATCAGAAGGAAACATTAAATTAACAGTAAACAGTATTGAGAGGAAGGCTGAGGAGAAAATCGCAGAATTAGAGTTAAAATTAAAAGCTAGGATCAGGCAAGAAAATAGTCAGAATAGGCCAGTTTTTGTGAATAGCACACACAGGGAGGTAAAACTGGGTAAGTTCAGCAATCGACAGGGGTGCCCAATGGAGTTCATGAACACTATAGAAAATAAATTCGGGGAGAGGTTGGAAAATGGTAGTATTGAGTGGTGCCAGGTAGTTGAAATTTTAGAACAAGTGTTTGTGGGGGAAACGAGGAATTGGTTTGCTGTCTACAGAGACAAGTTTACTGATATTAATGATTTTAAAATGAAATTCTGTGAAAAGTTCTGGAATGAGGTTATTCAGTCGCAGCATCGTGAGGGAGTAGTGTGTGGTAAATATAACCCTAAAGGAATCTCCACCATGACCGAATACTTCTTAGGGCAGGTATTAGTGTGTAAATATCTGGATGGCTTGAAGGAGGAAAGTGATGTGGTAAGGTTACTACTTAGGCACTTTCCCTATAGGATCAAGGAGGCTGCTTGTATCCAGAATGTAAAGACTATATCACAAGTAGAAAATTTGTTAAGCACATTTGATGCACTAGGGAGAGGGGGTTATGAGGACAATTTCAATCGGAACCAGGGTAATAATAATAATAGACCTAACGAGGCCAGGCATCAGGAAGTTCAAGGGAACGGTGGCGAAGGGGCCAACGCTCAAAATAGAAATAATAATAATCAGCTAAATCAGAACAGAGGAAATGGCTATGGTAATCAGTATCAAGGGAGGAGCAATGATTTCAGGGGAAATCAAGGGAGGAACAATGATTACAGGGGAAATCAAGGGAGAAACAATGATTTCAGGGGAAATCAAGGGAGAAATTATAATGACAATAATTACAACCAGAATAGGGGTCAAGGAAGAGGACAGCCTAGTGGTAGTAATATACAGCCAAACAATGACAACACAGCCCAGAACAACCAGACCAGTTTAGTAGTTAGTAGTACTACGGCCAGCTGTAGCGGTTCTTTAAACGCGAACCAGGCTGCGAAGTAAGGTCAGAATCTCAGTCTGTAGCATGCCCTGTCCATACAATTATACAGGAACCCTATGACCTAAATGTAAGAAATGAATTATTACATGAACTAAATGATGAAGGTATTATTCAGGAAGTGGTTAGTAAGAGCCCCATAGTTAAATTTAACGTGTCCGAGGCGTACACAGATGTTTTAATTGATAGTGGTTGTATGAAGAGTTGCATAAGTAGTGCATTTTATGATAAAATGAAAGGAACTGGAGTAAATTTTGAGGAGATGCCAATTAAAAGCACTTTTGTTATCACAGCTGTTGGGAAGAGGTCTAAAGTAATTTCTAAGCAAGTTTTAGTAGACATTAAAATTAATAATCATGTAGAGAAGCAGATTTGCCTTGTAATTCCAAATTTAGTATTCAGTGTTATCTTGGGTTCAGAGTGGCTAAGTAGAGTGTCTGGTAACTTATGTTATGATGTAGGGAGTTTGAAATTTAAATGGGGAGATTCTGAAGTAAAAGTAGCGTTCAATGACCATAGTCAGAGGAGTAGTATTGTAGGTGTGATTAGTACTTTAAATGAGATATCGCCAGCCGTAGAGCGAGGTTCTCCATGTTTTGTGGGCAGTGTGATTACGAACGGAAGTCTAGAGGACTCGTTACGTGAAGCTGCATTTCAGGGTAATATAGAGGTGGAACAATGTGTTCGGCTCTATGATGTGTTATTGTGTAATAGGGGAGGTTTTGAGGATCGCATTGGTATGGCCAATTGCTATACCCATTCATTGAACGTTATTGATAGGTCAGTATTCACAGGACATAGATATCCTGTACCTTTCGCTTATCAGAGTGCAGTTGAGGCACAAATTGACCAGATGCTTGAAGATGGGATTATTGAGCACTCTAACAGTCCATATGTTAATTCTTTGATCACGGTACCCAAGACCGACGGCACTGTTCGTATTTGTTTAGACGCTCGTTTGGTTAACAGTAGAATTAGTTCAGATCAGCTGAAATCTATGTCAATAGAGGAATTAATGCAAACATTTGAGGGGAAGAAGTATTTCACTTGTGTAGATTTGAGTTCCAGTTTTTGGCAAGTGCCACTTACGTACGAAGATAGACCATTTACAGCTTTTAGTCATAAATATAACCTTTATCAATTTTGTAGAACACGTTATGGGTTAAAGAGTAGTTCAGCAGCTTTAATTAGGGCTTTAAACATCGCATTAGGGGATGACACAGGAGAGTTTGTAACCATTTACATTGATGATATGGTAATTAGTTCACGCAGTTTTGAGGAGCATCTACGTCATTTAGATATAGTTTTTCAGAAGTTAGATCAGGCTGGGTTCACTTTGAAGCTGTCTAAGTCGTCATTCTGTCAGTCAGAAGAGACATTTTTAGGTCATAGAGTGTCGAGTAGAGGTGTTACACGAGAAGAAAGTAGGGTTAGCATGTGTGGACAGTAGCAACAGGGCATCGTTACAGATACTGAGAAATATGCTAGGTACAGCAACGTGATGACGTTCATTTAAGGGAGCCACTTGCAAGGTTGGAAGCAGGTGACACAGAAACATTTATAGTTTCCAAACGTATTGGGAAAACAGCATATGTGCTGGAGAATAGTGAGGGAAACAGATTATACGGGACGTATAATATACATAGTCTCCGAAAGTATGTGTCATAAAGTGAGGATGTTTAGCTGGCGAGCCAGCCTATCAAATGAGTAAGTGTGGTATTTGGTGCGTGGGAGGAGATGGTCTTCAAGGCAGGCGTATCAGAAGTCGCACAGGGGGGTAGTATGTAAGTAAATGAGAGTTTTTAAGGTACAGGGAAATATGACGGGATTGTCGGATGCTGTTTAGCACTAAATTGTCTCGATGCACCAAGGCCATTTTGGCAGCGCTGATGGGTTCCCATTTATCTCCAAGAGATGGGGGGAGCGCTTGTATAGGGCTTGTTAGCTTAAGGCGTCCACGAGATAAAAGATGGGCCATCAGAATGCGAGACAGTCCTTCATGAAACTCATACATATCAGCACACGTGATTTCTGTTTACGGCCTCGCCATGTAAGATTTGTAAGTGTGTAATTTAAGATAATTTGTACAATGGTATTATTTGTGTGAGGAGAAATGGTCTGTGTTGAGAACTAGTACTAAGTAGAATATGGTCTACGGGAACTTAACAAGACAGGGCGATTACGGCACAGAAATATTTGGTGTTATATGTAATGCACATTTACTGTTTTTTTTTTCAGAAGTCAATATTAATTTAATCATCTTTAAAGAGAGATTAAGTATTATGGTCACGAGGCGCTGCCACAATAGTGTGATCGTGTGCTCAGTGAGAAATGGGATTAATTTCACAATAAGGAAGGGACCTCCAGTGAAATTAGGAAGTTCTACGGTGATATAAATATATTAGAACACCTTCAATGCGTGTGATATAACATCATAAATACATAGTGCTCACACATTAATTATGTCTATTTCTCCAACATAGAGGAATTTGAGAGGCGGAAATATCCGTGGAACACTATTTTATATGAGAAACATTGGACTGGTTGCAAAGTGCAATCCATAGTGACAACAAACTTTGACGCAAAGTGCGTGAAGAAAAATTATGAGTGTATATATCTGTAATTTAGGGAGATTTCATTTATGTAATATGTATTTTGGATGGGTGGGTAGTTTATTAGCTGAGGAATAACCCACCCACCAAGGGAAGATGATTAAAAAAAAGGAAGTAGGTTTTGGATTGGAAAAAAAGGATAGAAAAATAGGAGGAGAGTCCCACAAAATTAATAAGTTTAACTTTAAATACCTTTAGAGGCAGTCGCCACTGAAAATTAACTCTTTGATACCTAAAGTAGGTACGAACTTGGTCGAAGCTAACGGGAACCGCAGCCGGGACTTGGGCGATTTGCAAGAGAGAGGCTTTAGTGTATTTCCTCCCAAGCATGTATGAAACTACTATAGGGAAGGGTGATGGTCTGGCGAGACTGATAGTAACAAATTTACCGTATGTCTTCTCAAAGAAATTCGGTTTTACAAAATAATTCGAAGAATGCCAATGATTTAACTCAGGTTTGGTATTTCCAATTTCCAAAATCATGGAGTTCCTGTAAGGGCGACCCAGTGTCTCTAAGAAGGAAAATGATAAAAGATTATGCCTTATGGAGTAATCTTGGTAAATGAACCAATGGTTGCATTGGAAAATGGCTAAGCTTTTACTCAGTGAGGAGCCGGCTAAAAGTTTAGACAAAAAGAAACACTTATCTTTTAGAAAACTGACCATAAGTTTTCGGAGAGGGTCTCCACAAGCAGGTAGCTGGCTTAGCGAGCTTTACTTGCCTTACTGGCCAATTAGAATTAGCTATTAAAGCTAAAAAGAACTTTAGTGAGGTGAAAATTAAGAGTTCTTGCTCAAATGCAACAAATGGTGAAAGCCCTATTGATGATTTTAATGTCATTGAGTGAGGAGAGTCAAGGAAGACAGGATTTTGCCTAAACTTTGTATTCGTAAATGAAAAAGCGAAAGGAAACGCTTCATTTATTTAACAATTCAAAGAAGTTTGAGGAAATTAACAATTATGTAATATAATTTTGACAAACATAGTTCATTTGAACTTTTTAACAAATGGGGTCGCAGACCTCTCAACATTAAACGTTTGCTCCAGGCAATTGACAATTTACAAGGTTTCAAACCTTACATGTTTCTAAAATCTTTATAAGATTTAAACAAATAAACAATGAAGTAATTAAAGTTTGAACGTGAATTGGAGTACAAAGAGTGCACCTTAAGAAATTCTTGAGAGAATGTTCTAGAGAAAGTGAAAACTTCGAAAATAACAATAATAAAAACATGAAAAATAAGATAGAAGTTCCTACAACTTCTTATATTTATACAGAATTACTATATGAGAATTATACAAAAGAGGGCAGGTCACTTACTGTGAAACCTGAAGAAAGTTAAAAGGAAGGTTCTAGACTTCCCAAGTTTGAGCAGGAATCACTAGCCAAATGGGACAGTTTCCATTTCGTGAAACCTGAACATGACTCGCTCAAGAGTTTAAAGAATTGTTTTCCCTGATTATAGGAAAGGAACAATGTGAATTTGAAACTTGTATCACAAAAGCAATTATGCAGAATTTAATTAATGTTAAACTAGCAAAGTTGTAAGGGCACTTCGAGAGTGACACCTTATAGGAAAGTTACAATTTTATTAATAATGGTGGTTAGTAGAAGGTTGAGGAAAGATCATTGGGATATAGGATCAATGTTCATGGCCGTATTTAATGTAAACGGACGAGCGCGACGCGGTAGAAACGTGGAACAAGCACTGGATATCACTGTAGTCTATAAAGATGGATGCAAAGTTCACTATAGAAACACTAAAGTTTATGAGAAAGAAAGTTATTGCAATTATGGAAATAACTGATTGCACTATATAGGTGAGAGTCTATTTCTTGAAAAAGTTGTGATTTACAATTAAATGTACCATAAAACATTCCAGTGGTTCCAGCGGTGGAAGAAAGTTAGCTATTGCAACAATTTGTAAGGAAGATTCCTCATTTTAAATATTATTGTCACAAGTGAGTGAAAAATACCTGACGGCAAGACTCGCAGATAGAGTACAAGATCTCGAAGGTTCCAGAACGACCTTAGTGGAAAAATGGGGTTGAGAAAATCCAACGGAGGAACTAGCTTAATGAATTATAGACAGCGGGTATTAGGTAATATCCCACGTAGTGAGAGGATTTCTCATTTGAATAGCTTAAGAAAGCTCTTTTTTAGTAAAGTTGGCTTATACAAGCAAAAGCTCAACATGGCAAATCCCACGAAGAATGATTTTTGCCCCAAAGTAAATAATTTCACACTGTCTATAAAAATATCATTAAAAGCACGTGGAAGTTAAAACCATGAAGATGAGGTTAAAACTTTTAAAATGGTACTTATCTTGATTTCATGTTGAAGGCGAAGTTTCCCTGGATGACAACTACCTTGCCAACATGGCGTAGAAGAGTGTGTGCCTCTTGGTTTGAGGAGGCTAGCTCGAGAGGAGCTTTAACTGATCGAGTCAACTGCCGACTGAGAAGTGAGACCTGCTCAACGGAGCACGGAGGGTCCAAGGAAGGGAAAAAGAGTGGGGGGTAGGAAACAAAAGGAGAACGTATAAACATTGCCAATGTTACAACAAAAAATGATCTTCTCTTGGTGAGCTGGTCTTCAAAGAGTTGACAACAGATGATACTAGCGCAGCATGGTGAGTAAAGAAGTAGACGTAGTCCTCTTGCTCAAGGAGAAAATAGCTGGCGATGGTAACAGGATCTGGTGGCCAAATGGATAAGTAAGTCCTCTAGCACCAGGAAGAATTGAGGAGCTTCAGAGATTCGCTGCGAGATGACGCTAGGTGGGTCATAGAAGTTATATATCTAGAACAGACTTATGAAGACATAAGAGATTTGCCTATCAAGGAGAAAACAGAAGATCACTGTAGGTGTTTGACAAAGAGGAAGGAAGAAATGAACATGCAAGGAGCAATAAAAATTATATCTCAGGTACCGTGTATGCAATGAATAAACCATACTGGGGGGGGGGGGGGGACACCAACAGAGAGCAAATAAGCTGTTACACATTTAATGGAAGAGGAGCGATCAAAGACAGGGGTCTTGTAATCGAACCGTTAATGGTCAAGACTCTGACCACCCTGACTCTCCCGTCTCTTCCAGGATAACACTTGGTCACTCTACCGGAAGTCCAGACTAGAGGGGGAGAAACATCCCTAACCAAGACCAAGTCCCCCACTTTAATGTCGGGACTGGAAAGAAACCACTTCTGCCTCCGTTGCAAGGAAGTTAAATATTCCAAGTTCCATCTCTTCCAAAAATAATTACGGAGGGCTTCAAGTTTACGCCAAACAATAGGTAGATTAAAATCCCTGTAAGAATTGGGAAGAGGAGGAGGGGCAGAAAGAGAAGTGCCGATAAGGAAGTGACCAGGGGTGAGTGGAAGTAGGTCATCAGGGTCATTGGAAAGCGGAGTTAAAGGGCGAGAGTTAACAACACCTTCAATCAGAACAGACAGTGAATTGAATTCTTCGTAAGTCAGAATTCGATTACCTAAGACTTTTCTTAAATGACGTTTAGTGAGCTTTACGCAAGATTCCCACCTACCACCATGATGCGGAGCGTAAGGAGGTATAAAGCGCCATTTGAAACCTTTTGAATAAGAAAAATTAGAAATTTGTTCCATGGCAGGAGAGGAAGTGAGAGCTTTCTTCCACTGGGAAGCTGCGCCCTGAAAGGTGGAAGCGTTATCAGAAGAACATCTCAGAAGGAACACCACACCTAGCAGTGAAACGAGAGGCAGCTGATAAAAAATAAGAAGTAGAAGCATTCGTTACTAGTTCCAAGTGGATTGCGCCGGTAACTATGCAAACAAAGAGAGAAACATAAAGCTTACCAAACAATTTGCGTTTAGCTTCAGGAGAGTTTCGTTGATATTGGAACGGACCCATATAGTCCACGCCAGTTAAAGCAAATGGGCGTATAGGAGAAGAGCGAAAAGAGGGCAGATCGCTCATTAATTGAGTATTGATTTTAGGTTTCGCTTTAAAACAAGGAATGCACTTGTGAATTATAGAAAAAACTTCATGAATTCCATTTATAATCCAGTACTTTTCCCTTAAGAGGCAAAGCAGAGTACGTGTACCAACATGAAGATTACGGTAATGAAAGTCACGTATAATTAAGGAAGTTACGTGATGTTTGGAAGGCAAAATAACGGGATGCTTTTTGTCCTCAGAGAGTAAAGATTGCGAGAGCCTTCCACCTACCCTGAGTAACCCATGGTCATCAAGAAACGGGGCTAAAGCACGTAGACGGCTGGATTTGGGAAGATCTCTTTTAGAAGAAAGCAATGACAATTCAGAAGAAAAGGCTTCTTGCTGTGTCAGTTGTAAAACCTTAATGGTAGCGAGATTCAATTCATGATTGGTAAGGTGTGGTTTAGGGAGAAGAGGTTGGTCAACCACAAGATATTTCCATCTAAGGAGATAGGCGACAATTCGTAGTAATTTATGAAAAGAAGAATAGCGGGACAACAAAGGATGAGAAGCGTTGGAAACAAGACACGAAGCAATGGATAGAGGTACTTTAGCGTCAGGCAAGTTGGAGTTTGTAGCTGGGGGTTTAGAAGGCCATGAAGAAGATTCTTCGATTAGCCACGAGGGCCCATGCCAGTACAATTGGGAAGCTGCCAATTGAGAGGGTAAACAACCACGAGAGATAATATCGGCTGGATTATCCGCACTGGGAACATGCCTCCATTGACATCCAGAAGAAAGAGTTTGAATTTTGGAAACCCTGTTTGCAACGAAAGTTTGCCAGTGAGAGGGGTTCTTGGCGATCCAAGAAAGGGCGATCATGGAATCGCTCCAGAGATAGATTTGCGAGAATTCGACTTTTAATACTTCCCGTAATTTCTTGACAAGTTCTGCAGCCATGAGTGCAGCGCACAGTTCGAGCCTAGGCAAAGTGATAGTTTTAAGAGGAGCGACCTTCGATTTGGCACAAACAAGGTTGGAAACTGGAGATCCATAGAGTGAATCGTGATGAACTAAATATGCACAGCAACCATAAGCTTTTTCGGAACTGTCCGCGAACACATGAAGGGAAAAAGATGCATTAGAATGAGAGCTGATTAAATTCCTGGGAATTTCAATAAGGGAAAGATCCAGCAAATTGCTGCGAAACGAGAGCCAACGATTAAGAAAAGAAAGAGGGACAGTGTCATCCCATTCACATTTAAGCGACCACAGCTCTTGCATGAAGAGTTTGGCTATAACGATAACTGGGTCAAGGAATTGAAGTGGATCAAAATTTTTTGCAATTTCAGAGAGAATTTGTCTTTTTGTATTAGGAAGCTCTTCTGCGAGCGAAACTTTATAGATAAGAGTGTCAGTGCTAGTGCACCAGTGAACTCCTAGAGTTTTTATAGATTCGGAGTTTCCACAAATTTCGACAGAAGAAGGATCTACGTCTTCGATGGGAAACTGAGCGAGAAACTCAGGGGAGTTGGAGTTCCACTTATGGAGTGGGAAACCTCCATTCCTTAGTAATGCCTGAAGTTCTAAAGATACAAAAGAAGCTTCCTCCAAAGAGGGGAAGGATTGCAAATAATCGTCAACATAGAATGACGTAGTTAGTGCTTCAGAGGCTTTGGGGTTAAATAAATGACCATCTTGAGAGGCTAGCAAGTGTAGGGATCGGATAGCAAGGAAAGCAGAGGGTTTTAAGCCATAAGTAACCGTTTTCAAGCGAAATACCTTAATGGGCTTACTGATTTCATCACGCCACAAGATTCTTTGAAGATCTCGTTGTTCTGATTGAATTAACACTTGACGGTACATCTGTTTTATGTCGGCTATGACAGCTATGGGAAATAATCGAAAGTTTAAGAGTATAGCAGATAAATCTGATTGAATAGCAGGACCAGAATAAAGAGTGTCGTTAAGGCTGTTGCCATTAACGTCGGGTGATGAACCATTGAAAACAACTCGAATTTTATCTTTTACAAGAGGGTTTTTCCACACGGGATGATGATTTAAATAAACCGTTTCAATTGGGGGGGTGCAATTCATCATCAGATTTGTTAACAACTTCCATATGATCTAAGCTTTCATACTCATCCATGAAATCAGTGTACTGTTGTTTAACAAGAGGTTCCTTCTTGAATTTGCTCTCGATAGCAAAGAGAGCTTTTCGAGCTTTAGGCTGAGAGTTGATAAGTTTAGGAGGATTATTTAATCTTGGCATTTGAACGACGAACCGGCCATCAGAAGAACGAGTGGTGGTGTTCAAAAAAAGTTGCTCACAGAATTCATTTTCTGAAGAGGTTACATTAGGAGAATCAACATTTTCAAGCCTCCAGAACTGTTCTAGGTCAGTATTGGAGAAGTAACATTGCGATGCGGGTTGAGAAGAATAATGGGGAAGTTGACCGGTGACGATCCATTCAAAATTAGTGTCTCTGGCGACCACGTTTGAGGATAACTTACGAACCTGTTTACGTAGGCAATTCCAGAAAACATTGGCACTAAAGAGTATGTCAATAGGGTTTTGCATATTGAAACAAGGATCGGCTAGCCTTAAATGCAAGGGAATGTTTAACCCTGAAATATCCACAGAGTGACTTGGAGTGTCTTCTCCAATGCTATTAAGAATTAGAAAATTAAGTTTAAGAAAGTTTTTTCTATGACAAGTATCTCTTATAGTTAGCTTTGAGAATTGTAAAGCTTGCGATTTTGAGCTGTTGATGCCCGACACGTTGATAGAAGTGGGGTTTACAGGTAGACCTAGTTTTCTAATCAAGGAATTAGACACAAAATCATGAGTTGCCGCTGAGTCTAGAAGACCGCGTGCACGGACCCAGTTGCCAAAGTTATCCTGAACTTCGATTTGGACAGTAGACAACAATACTTGAGCACTGCGAATGGACTTGGCATTTTGAATATACGAAGCATTAGAACTGTTAGTACTATCATTTTTCGGAGAAGTAGATGTTGTCGATGACCTTGCCTGATCATGATGATGTAGCAAAGTATGATGAGCCTTTTCACAATGGTAGCAAAGTCTTGTGGACTTACAGTTAGAAACAGAATGCGTGGGCGCTAGGCAGTTGAAACAATGTTTGTTTTGAGCGACTAATTTTCGTCTGTCGTCGACTGACATTTCTTTAAAAGATTTGCAGAGGTATAGGGCATGGGGATCTTTACAAAGTATGCACTTTACAGGTTCGTTTAAACTTTTGCGAGGTTCGCTTTGCGTGTTTAAAACAATAGAGCTAGCAACACGACGTTCACTAGACCTAGTTGGGTAACCAGTAGTGTTTGATTTAAATTTGGATGAGCTGGACCCGGGTTTTTGGGTATTGGACGCTGAGCGTTCACTTTTGGGTTTGATGGACATTAATTCGAATTTGTAACTAGGAGATGAAGGTTCACTTTGATTAGCTAGAGCGGTTAAAAGTTGGCATCTAGCGTTTATGAAAGTGACTAAATGCTCGTAAGAGTAGTCGTCTTCTTTAGAAAGTTCAATTTCCCAAGCTTTGAGGGTAGCAGCATCAACTTTAGAGACTACTAAATGAATTAGGAAAGTATCCCAATGTTCAGTAGGTTGATCTAATTGGGACAAAGCTTTAACGTGGAGTTGGGTAGTGTCAACTAAAGTACGCAAACTAGTGACGTCATTGTGCTGTGACGCAGGTAGATTAAATAGAGCCATCATATGGCTTTGAATACGTAAACGTAAATTTCCATATCTTTCCTTTAATAAGTTAAAGGCAATGGGGTAATTTTCGGCACGCAGAGGAAGTGCTTCGACCAACTGCAAAGCTTGACCTCGGAGGATAGATCTCAAGTAATGAAACTTGTAAATGACTTGAATGTCTTCATTGTCATGAACAAGGGAGCAAAATAATTCATAGAAAGAATCCCAAGTGGATTCATCTCCAGAGAAATGGGGTAAATCAATTTTAGGTAAAGTTGGTTTGGGCTTGTGAGTACCCTCACGGAAGGAAGTTTGTGGTTCGTGAAGGGAACCAAGAACAGAAGCGTCCTTTTTCTGCTCCTCTTCGAGTTGGCGTATTATTTTGAAAGCAGAACCCATGCCTTCGTAATATAGGTTTTCTACTTCGACACGATCTTCTGTTTGATTGAGCATGCAAGTTTCTATTTCAGTTTGAATGTTACAGTAGTTTTCATATGAACGTTCAAAATCCTTTACACGATGTTTCAACAAGTCTAATTGCGCGTCTGAGGGATCTAATTCTTTTATGTACCTTCTGAATCGGGTAATTTGCCCTTTATAGGATGCTCGTTTAGAAGTAAGTTTTTCATCCTTATCCTTATCAGTGGGAGCCATATTAAAGAAGGTAGATGAAAATGTAACTCACGAAACTGTGGAACCTTGGAAATGCTGTCAAGCTGGCAGCAGCAAATGAGTAGAAAGA
This sequence comes from Meconema thalassinum, assembly GCA_946902985.2. Classification (NCBI taxonomy): domain Eukaryota; kingdom Metazoa; phylum Arthropoda; class Insecta; order Orthoptera; family Tettigoniidae; genus Meconema; species Meconema thalassinum. The sequence continues at coordinate 173,766,434 of OX336396.1, forward strand.
ACAGGACACCCCAAAGGAGACAGGTGCGGCCTCTTTCCCGTTCACAGGCTTTGCATGATGTAGTTATAGCTGAAAGATCCAAAGCAGATATTAATAATTTGCAGAGTATTGCCAAACAGAAAAATGACAAATGGACTCTCCCGGGTTTCGGCACCAAACTTTGGGTAGTTTATTAGCTGAGGAATAACCCGCCCACCAAGGGAAGATGATTAAAAAAAAGGAAGTAGGTTTTGGATTGGAAAAAAAGGATAGAAAAATAGGAGGAGAGTCCCACAAAATTAATAAGTTTAACTTTAAATACCTTTAGATGCAGTTGCTACTGAAAATTAACTCTTTGATACCTAAAGTAGGTACGAACTTGGTCGAAGCTAACGGGAACCGCAGCCGGGACTTGGGCGATTTGCAAGAGAGAGGCTTTAGTGTATTTCCTCCCAAGCATGTATGAAACTACTATAGGGAAGGGTGATGGTCTGGCGAGACTGATAGTAACAAATTTACCATATGTCTTCTCAAAGAAATTCGGTTTTACAAAATAATTCGAAGAATGCCAATGATTTAACTCAGGTTTGGTATTTCCAATTTCCAAAATCATGGAGTTCCTGTAAGGGCGACCCAGTGTCTCTAAGAAGGAAAATGATAAAAGATTATGCCTTATGGAGTAATCTTGGTAAATGAACCAATGGTTGCATTGGAAAATGGCTAAGCTTTTACTCAGCGAGGAGCCGGCTAAAAGTTTAGACAAAAAGAAACACTTATCTTTTAGAAAACTGACCATAAGTTTTCGGAGAGGGTCTCCACAAGCAGGTAGCTGGCTTAGCGAGCTTTACTTGCCTTACTGGCCAATTAGAATTAGCTATTAAAGCTAAAAAGAACTTTAGTGAGGTGAAAATTAAGAGTTCTTGCTCAAATGCAACAAATGGTGAAAGCCCTATTGATGATTTTAATGTCATTGAGTGAGGAGAGTCAAGGAAGACAGGATTTTGCCTAAACTTTGTATTCGTAAATGAAAAAGCGAAAGGAAACGCTTCATTTATTTAACAATGCAAAGAAGTTTGAGGAAATTAACAATTATGTAATATAATTTTGACAAACATAGTTCATTTGAACTTTTTAACAAATGGGGTCGCAGACCTCTCAACATTAAACGTTTGCTCCAGGCAATTGACAATTTACAAGCTTTCAAACCTTACATGTTTCTAAAATCTTTATAAGATTTAAACAAATAAACAATGAAGTAATTAAAGTTTGAACGTGAATTGGAGTACAAAGAGTGCACCTTAAGAAATTCTTGAGAGAATGTTCTAGAGAAAGTGAAAACTTCGAAAATAACAATAATAAAAACATGAAAAATAAGATAGAAGTTCCTACAACTTCTTATATTTATACAGAATTACTATATGAGAATTATACAAAAGAGGGCAGGTCACTTACTGTGAAACCTGAAGAAAGTTAAAAGGAAGGTTCTAGACTTCCCAAGTTTGAGCAGGAATCACTAGCCAAATGGGACAGTTTCCATTTCGTGAAACCTGAACATGACTCGCTCAAGAGTTTAAAGAATTGTTTTCCCTGATTATAGGAAAGGAACAATGTGAATTTGAAACTTGTATCACACAAGCAATTATGCAGAATTTAATTAATGTTAAACTAGCAAAGTTGTAAGGGCACTTCGAGAGTGACACCTTATAGGAAAGTTACAATTTTATTAATAATGGTGGTTAGTAGAAGGTTGAGGAAAGATCATTGGGATATAGGATCAATGTTCATGGCCGTATTTAATGTAAACGGACGAGCGCGACGCGGTAGAAACGTGGAACAAGCACTGGATATCACTGTAGTCTATAAAGATGGATGCAAAGTTCACTATAGAAACACTAAAGTTTATGAGAAAGAAAGTTATTGCAATTATGGAAATAACTGATTGCACTATATAGGTGAGAGTCTATTTCTTGAAAAAGTTGTGATTTACAATTAAATGTACCATAAAACATTCCAGTGGTTCCAGCGGTGGAAGAAAGTTAGCTATTGCAACAATTTGTAAGGAAGATTCCTCATTTTAAATATTATTGTCACAAGTGAGTGAAAAATACCTGACGGCAAGACTCGCAGATAGAGTACAAGATCTCGAAGGTTCCAGAACGACCTTAGTGGAAAAATGGGGTTGAGAAAATCCAACGGAGGAACTAGCTTAATGAATTATAGACAGCGGGTATTAGGTAATATCCCACGTAGTGAGAGGATTTCTCATTTGAATAGCTTAAGAAAGCTCTTTTTAGTAAAGTTGGCTTATACAAGCAAAAGCTCAACATGGCAAATCCCACGAAGAATGATTTTTGCCCCAAAGTAAATAATTTCACACTGTCTATAAAAATATCATTAAAAGCACGTGGAAGTTAAAACCATGAAGATGAGGTTAAAACTTTTAAAATGGTACTTATCTTGATGTCATGTTGAAGGCGAAGTTTCCCTGGATGACAACTACCTTGCCAACATGGCGTAGAAGAGTGCGTGCCTCTTGGTTTGAGGAGGTTAGCTCGAGAGGAGCTTTAACTGATCGAGTCAACTGCCGACTGAGAAGTGAGACCTGCTCAACGGAGCACGGAGGGTCCAAGGAAGGGAAAAAGAGTGGGGGGTAGGAAACAAAAGGAGAACATATAAACATTGCCAATGTTACAACAAAAAATGATCTTCTCTTGGTGAGCTGGTCTTCAAAGAGTTGACAACAGATGATACTAGCGCAGCATGGTGAGTAAAGAAGTAGACGTAGTCCTCTTGCTCAAGGAGAAAATAGCTGGCGATGGTAACAGGATCTGGTGGCCAAATGGATAAGTAAGTCCTCTAGCACCAGGAAGAATTGAGGAGCTTCAGAGATTCGCTGCGAGATGACGCAAGGTGGGTCACAGAAGTTATATATCTAGAACAGACTTATGAAGACATAAGAGATTTGCCTATCAAGGAGAAAACAGAAGATCACTGTTGGTGTTTGACAAAGAGGAAGGAAGAAATGAACATGCAAGGAGCAATAAAAATTATATCTCAGGTACCGTGTATGCAAAAAATACACCAATGGGGTTTATTAACGTGTCTGGGATAATCGGATAATGGACCGTCGTCACGGTAAATCATCCGATGATCCGAGGCGAATATGTAACGTGTTTTTCGTGGGGTTTTTATGCAACTGGCATAAGTCAGTAGGAAGCCATTCTATATTTATTTACGCGGCAAATTGTTCAGCCAAGAGAATTTTTCATGTTAATTTATTATTATTATTAATTTATTATAGTTATTATTTAGATATTTTCGGAGCATTTTATAAAAATTATTAGCATTCAGATAGGTTTTCTATGTCTTAGAAAACGCTATCATGCAATTTATTACGAACGACGATATCATAGAAAATTATCTGATTACGGAATTTTACGGAGTTTTTGTCAGTTAGGGTATTTGAGAGAGATGCCTCACTGGGAATTCAAATACAAGCTGATTCCTGTCGAGAAGAATTACGCAAGCGGGCTCGCATCGTCCAGGAAAGGCGAATTGTTGAAACGGAACCCTCCCGCCGAGTGTAATGACCCAGAGGAGGGGAAGATAGCGCGGCGTGCTCAGCCAATCAATGAGGACTACGTAAGCTAGTAGACGGCTCCGGAGTGGGGAGCAAACGTGTGCATATAAGGTTCGACGCGCCGTCGAAGGAGGACAATCTGTGTAGTTCTTGCCGAGTACGGTTGCAAGTGCGTGTCGCTCCGATGTTCCGTGGAGTGGAAGACTAACTTTGGTAAAACTTAACCAGTGTGGTTATACGAGTGTTTGGGTCCGATGTACGGACCATAGAATTATCTAATCTACCAGAATATCATCAAATTTCGACGGAGATGACGACGTCCAGGAGACTGTGGGAAGCACACAGCATCATCAAGTACGAGGGAAATGCTTTGGCAATTTCCAGTGGTAAGCGCAAATGACGCAGAAATACGCAATCTCTCATTTCCCGTTGTTTTACATTTCATATTTCAGTAACTTCATAGCTTGGAAATAAGAGTAAAATCAATTTATCAAACTCCGTTTTCACATAATTTTCTATCGGTAATATTAAAATCGCAACGCTCCAATTTAAATTTTATACTTATTATTAATTTGCTATACTTGTTTTATATAATAAATTCATTTCTTTTACAATGCAATCTTTGCTTTCAGTAGGTAGCATTAGATATAGACCAATTCCTTCTCCTGATACAATTGTTTGTTGGGTTAATGATCAAATCATACCACGATCTGAGTGAATAGAGTCTTGAATGTGTTCTGCCAGAGCTAGACGTTGTTAAATACAAATTTAGATTTCAACATTGCATTGAGGTCTTGGCGCCCATTAAAACAACATAGCTTAGGCAAAGGTAAACAGTTACATTTCTCACCCAACAGTTAGGAGCTAGCAAAACGTTTCATTTGTCGCTACCAACATGGGGCATTAATAAACGTTTCATTTGTACGCTCAACGTGGAGCAAAGTAAATACCGTTTCACTTGTCATCCCAGCCTAAGGAAACACGTTTCAAATCTACCTCGAATGGACACCAAGGCCTCCCAACGTCGCTCCAATTGTTGCACAACCACAGCGTTCCACGTGCAAATCTGGCGGGAATCTCTACTTATCTAATTTCTGTCGATTTGAGGCAAATATCTTCGGAAATCTCTCCATAACAATTCCTTAAATAAATATTCTTAATTATTCCAAGCCTCAAATTTATTATAATTACTCAAAATATCGTAATTGCATAGGCGAGTAATTGCGTCAAGAAATTCGTTCACGTGATCACGTGATCTCTACCTAGCAACAAGCAACTCCTTCACTCACCTATTTTCGTTGAGCGGGTTATCTACCTCGTAGGAGTTCAAATGAAAACAGGCACTTCCTTCTAAGATATTTATTTTTAACCATCTAATTTCTGATTGGCCAACACCTTCGCACTGCACTTCCCTGTCATCAAAGAGGGCTCAAGTCCAATTTCCAGCCTCAATACATTTACAAAACTTCATGCATAATTTTTGTGGGTGAAACTGACATAGCTCAAACCACGAATTCGGGTACAGTACGAAAATGCTTTCTATTTCCAAAATATTTTCATTTTAACTCTATAGCTGACAACATCTGGTTGCGATTTACTGGTTCAGATTCTAGCGAGATAGGGTTACTACCTTCCTGGTTTGTTATTGAATTAACAACAGGTGAGGAAGATTGATAAGTCTGTGCAAGCAATTGTGCGAGTTCAAGAGAAAGGACTTGCTCTGATGCATCTTTGAGAGTTAATTTTGAATTTTCTAAAAAGTCTTTGTCTAATCTGAGATGATAATAACCCTCGAATGAAAGAATATATGGTAAAAATTTACACTAGGTAGCCGACTTCTTTCTATAAAATACTTAAACTACTGAAATTAACCAAATTACCAGAATTAATCGTCGGAAAATAATATGGAGATGATGTAGTAATATATGTTTACTCCTCCGCTGTCTGGGACCCGCCCTGCCGTCCCAAATATGAACACGACTTATATAGGCAAAATTCCATCTGTTTCAGCCATTTTAGCATCATGAACCGTCATGCCATGCGTCATGCACCGTATTGCCAACACCTCGCATTCGGTACTACATCGCATCCTGCAGAGCAATATTTTCGTTCAGACTAATGGTGGTTAGGTGGAACGGCCCTGGGGGCCGCGTTAGCTAATATATAACACCCTTGGTTTTTGTCACGCACAGTGGGGGTAGTCACGCATCAATAATCTTTATCCAGCCGAATGGTTTTGCCTTTTATTTCATTATTGACGTGTCGTGTGGTGAATTTTGTATCGGATATGTTGGCAACGGGTGTTGACGTCAATGTAAGATGGCGCCGACCGTGAAATGACACTAACTAAAATGCTTTATTTACCTAATAAAATAAATATTTCCGGTGCAGGAGTGACAATTCAAATTGAAATCAACTTCTAATGACTCACAGAAAGGTAAGTGAATCATAAATAATATAATATCAATAATCTGCCTTGTGAAAGTTATGAAAAGGGAGGAGTACCTATTTTCAACAATGAATGAATCTCTTATTGTATCATTACGATTTTCATCTGCAGAAACAACTTTAAAATTGACAGTCCTTACTAAGTACCGGTACGTGGAGTTCAGACAGGTACTGATCAATAGATTCACCAGACTGTTGGCGACGTGAAGCCAGCTTGTGACGTGCAAATATTTCACTAGATAGCCTAGGTTTGGTATACAGATTTCGAAGTAATAGTAATGGAATAATCTTAAATAGAACAATGACTCACGTGATTGTAGACAGTCGGAGTGATGTAATTTATAAGCAGCTTCAGCTTATTTTCTTCCGGGACTTTTACTATGTCAATAAAATTCTCGAATGTTTGGAACCATTGTAGCCAGAGCTTAGTGACCAAGATCAAATTAGGATCCACATTAAGTCGTTCGGGTTGAAAGATATTTTCCATGTTGCAAATCTATTTTTCAGTTTAATAAATTGTAATGTAGTATAGTAATCACCTAAGGCTTTATTAAACTGAAAGAGGCAGAGAACAGTGCCTACATTGCAAACATGAGAGATACCAAGAGGTATCATAGCAACAAAATATTATTTTGATTAGATACAAGCAAAGCATATGGATACAAGGAGATTAGAAATATAGGGAGATGCAAAGAGGCTTTTTACATCAACTACTATGTCCTTGATTGCCTCGAAATCAACCTCCTTGAGATTTTCCACTAATAAAATCATATGCAATCGGAGTACTCTTTTGATTTAATTTTCTTGATATTCTTCCCTGGTCCTTTCTCAACAGCTTATGGATTATACTGTTGCGTTATGAATTGCTTGAAAATCCGTTTCATGAACTGTACCTGTCTGATATGCGGAAATACAGGTCATCATCCGACTTTAGGTCAGTTCAGGGCGTGTGCCATTCATCCCACTATCTGACCATGTATTCAGGATGTGAACATAAGGAAGTAAAGGCTACAAAAATAACTACAACACATCTAGTTAACTTACTATTTTAATTTACTCAAAAATCATTAAAAACAAATCAAGAACACAACAAACAATGGTGTAAAATATCACCAATCAATATAAATAATGACCCTTTAATCATAATAATCTCTTGCTTCATTGTTTCTTGATACCTTAATGATCCATTCTATTACTTTTTACATTACTTCTTATTTACTGTTACACCGTTCAAGTTAGGGTTTTCTTAATTAATTCTTCCTGTGTCTCCACCTTATCAGGCTTCGACCTCAGGACAACAAACAATGCCTACATTTGGCTGTATCTTTAGGTCTTAACCTTTTTATTTTATTATAGTTATCTCTTTAGTCTCCACATATACCAAACATAAACCATCTCTCACACTATATCTGTTACACATTACTATGAGTACCATTATATTACAACACATTCAATTGTAACCATTTTATTGTAACCATTGTGCCCCTAAGAATTTGACTTCAATGGAACCCGCATTCCATAGAGTCCAATTCTAGTGATTTTTCTTAACCCGTTTTCTTTTCTTTAGGGCGAGGAACCAAATTTCTACATTTTTCCAAAATGCATTTATTATTATTATTATTATTATTATTATATATATATATATAATGCGTTTGGCCCTCTAAGGAGCACGTAGAACCATTAGTTAACATTGGTCTTCTTGTTCTTCTTATCTTCCCAAAACTTCTTCATCCTTTCGCTATGTGCCTGTCTTCTTTCTTGTGTCCAAGCAGCTTTAAGTTTCAAATTCTGTCCCGTAGGGATCTTGGGTGGAAACTTATACGAATTTACTTTTTGTCTATATGCAGTCCGCGTCGTTGTCAGTGGGTCAATATTGATTTCACTGAGGTCCTTTTGGGTGTCTGCTAGCCAGCGTACTTTGGTTTGTCGGTTTCCATTGACTATGAGGAAGATTTTCTTGGTCAGTCGGGAGTTGTCCATTCGAGCTATATGTCCGTAGAATTTCATGCGTCTTTTACGTGCGAGTGAGGCGAATCGTTCAGTCCGTGAATACAGTTCGTCTGAGCTTTTCCTCATCCAGATACCGTCCTGAAGCTTTGGTCCAAAGATTTTTCTCAGTATTTGTCGTTCTATCTTCTCAATGTATTTGATGTTGATGGTTAACGATGACGTCTCAATCGCATAGAGTGCCTCTGGGAGGATGACTGTGTAGTAGTGATGGAGTTTGGCTTTAGTGGAAAGTGATTTCTTGTTGTAAATATTCCAAGTGATTGTGTAAGCTTTGCGTAATTTTTCTGCACGAGTTTTGTTAGCCATTCTTTCGTTACCAGTGTTCCCGATAATTTCACCTAGGTACTTGAAGTGCTTAACTTGTGTGATGTCGCCATATTTGGTTGTAATTGATGCCAGGTTTGTGCTCTTGGAATCCATGTACTGTGTTTTCTCGTAAGAGATATGGAGGCCGGTTCTGATTGATATCTCATGAAGCTTCTCGATGGCATGTCTGGCTTCTTCTGGAGTCCGGGTAATTATTGCTAGGTCGTCAGCAAAGGCGAAGCATTTTATGTTGATTCGTTGTTCTTTTGTTCCCATACTTATTCCAGGTATTTCTTTCTCCCATGTTCTGATGATCTTATCTAGTACCAGGTTGAATAGGAGTGGGGACAACCCATCACCCTGTCTTACGCCTGTTCTAATGTCAAAAGGTTCGGACACTTCACCCATAAATTTTACTTTAGAAGTTGTATCTGTCAAGGTCTGTTGGATTAATGTAGTTGTTTTGTTGTCCACACCATGTTCACGAAGTATATTAAACAGAGTTGCGCGGTCGATTGAATCATATGCTTTCTTAAAATCTACGAAGGTGACAACTGTGCGATTCGACTGGCGATGTTGGAGTACCATCTTGAGGTTCCAGATCTGTTCTGCACACGATCGACGCGGTCGAAATCCCGCCTGATATTCACCGATCATGTGCTCTGTCTGTTGCTCCAATCTGGTGAGGAGGGCACGTGAGAGTACCTTGTAGGCGATTGGCAGGAGTGAAATGCCTCGGTAATTATTCGGATCTGTCTTGTCGCCCTTTTTGTGTAGTGGGTGAATCAAAGCAGTTTTCCAATCAACCGGTATGGTGTCACTCTCCCATATATTAGCAATGATGTTTTGTAGTCTTTCAGTCAAGAGTTCACCTCCAATCTTGAGCACTTCGGCGATTACACCGTCTTCTCCTGGTGCCTTGTTGTTTTTGAGATGTAATATGATGTTTTGTATCTCATCATATGTTGGTGGTACTGAGTCCTGATTTGGGGCAGTAAAGTGGAGTTGGAGATTCTCTGCAGGTGGTTCACAATTGTGAAGCTCCTCGAAGAACTGTTTCAGGATATCACAATTCGCCTTTGTGTTTGTCTCAAGTGTGCCATCAGGGCGGCGAAAACAAAGACTGGGCGGCTTGTAGTTCGTCAGTTCTTCCCTAAATGTCCTGTGGAAATTTCGTGTGTTGTTCCTCTTAAAGTCATTATCGATTTCTTCCAATCGTTTGAGGTGGTACATGCGTTTAACTCGTCTGATTGTTTTGGATGTTTGCTTCTGCGTTTCTAAAAAGTTCTGCCAATGTTCTGGTGTTCGGTTGCTATTCCATGTCTTCCAGGCTCGGATTCGGGACTCTAGGGCTTTATCACAGTCTATGCTCCACCATCTGTGTTTTCGTTTCCTTGGTGGTTTGCCGAGTTTTCTTGTTGATTCTTGGATGGCCTTGAGAAGTTCATCCCATGTTTCCGTGTTAGTCTGTAATGATTGTGTAAACTCCTGTGCGTGTTCTTTTAGGTATTCCGGATCTATGCGTGGGAGTTTGGAATTTGGACGCTTTTTACGATTGGGTATGAAGCGGACTTTGATCTGCGAGAGATGATGGTCGGACTCTACGTAACCTTTGCGTACCCTCACGTTCATGATTTCTGGAGAGAATTGTCTGGTTATTGCTACATGATCTATTTGATACTCCCCGATGTGGTTTATGGGAGATTTCCATGTAGTCATTTTTCGTGGTGGTTTCTTGAAATGTGTGGACATTAGTTGTAGGTTGGCCATTCCACATATGTTGATTAAGCGAAGCCCATTCGCATTCGTCTTTTTGTGTGCCGAGAAATTCCCAATGATATGTCTGTGTTCCCGTTCTCTGCCAATTTGTGCATTGAAATCTCCGAGGAGGATCTTAATGTGGTGTTGAGGAATCTTAGTAAGTGTCCGTTCAAGTTGAGACCAGAACTTCTCAACTTTGTTTTTGTCAGGATCATTGTTAACTGGAGCATGTGAGTTTATCAATGTATAGGCCTTATTGGCGCATTTAACTGTGAGTAGAGAGAGACGATTCGAAGGTGATGTGAAGTCTATCACTGAGTTCTGGATACTGTTGTGCACAAGGAATGCTGTTCCGAACACATGTAAATTACTATTTCTTAGCTTAGTTGCTGGTTTTCCCTTATAGATACGGTATCCACCGGAGTCGAAGTGATCACAATCACGGAATCGTGTTTCTTGTACTGCAAGTATGAGAATTCCGAATCTATCGCTGGTGTCCGTCAGTGTCTTGAGTTTCCCAGTTTTGGTCAGCGTCTGTACGTTTAGTGTACCAATGAATTGCGTTCGCTTAGGTTTGAGGAGTTTTGGGAAGCTCCGATCCTTCCCGGCATGACGTCCTGGTCCCCCAGAAGCCGAATGACCAGGTTCGCCTTCGCTCTTCTTAGCTCTGGCCTGAGGTAGTTGCTTTTTTGCTTGTGCTTCCATCATGCTAAGTTCGTGGTTGATTTTAGCTGGTGGGCGTGAGCCCAGGGCGAGTGAATCGCTGATAATCCATAAAATTCACTCTCATCGTAAGGATTGTTAGTTCATACGGCAGCTGATGTTATGCTGTGGTTTACTGGTGCCTCTTGGTGTTCTGGGCTGAATATTATTTTACGGCTTCGAGCCAACCCTCCTCCTTTACCCGGACTTGGGACCGGCAACAGCAACGACTGAGCTACTCAATCCACCCAGTAGTTGCTGCAGGTGGAGTTATTATTATTATTATTACTATTTTTATTATCCGGGAGGAAACACTCCATGCATAATAATAAGCATTCATAGGAGGCATACACTTCTGCTGTATTTTGTTCCATTCAATAAAATCACGAGTTCTAACATTTACGTTACTCTCTTTCATACAGTGACATTTTTATGGCTCTAGCCGGCACTCGGCCCGACCGTCATTAGCTCCCCTCCCGTCTAACGCGGAGTGAGAGACCCTTCCTATAAACAAACGTGGCCTTGCCTCTCTGCAACTTGACCTAGCCTAACACTCGCAAACCATGTTTTCAAACTCTTTACAATGACCACATCATTCATTGAAAATCCAAGCGATTCATTTCTATTCTTTCATTACGGACTGCATACAGTCTAAATATTCATGTTACATGTGCATTACTTTGGAGGATCATTCTCTGCTGTCGGTTTTTTACTTTGTACGTATTTTCAGCCCGTAGTTGGCTACCAATAAAATGCTGCAGTGGGAACCTCAAAAATATACAATCTGATCCAAGCGTGCAATGCCTCGTCCAGTTGTTATGCTAGACTAGCTCAACATTAGGACTATTTCACCATAACTCGGCCGTCTGCACCCATAATCATCCACTCAGTCTTACATAGTATTCCATCACGCGCACCATCGCTGCGTGAGAATAATCAACACATTTGTCATTAGTGAGAAGTACTGTCACTCTGCAATAATATAATGGCATATAAGACCTCCGGTCAATCGACGATTATCTCTAACAGTCTTAACGATCGTCCTCATTGCACATAACTTCATTTTTTATAAAGCCCTAAGCTTACATTTGGTCCAGCCTAATTTGGCGACAATAATATTTTAGCTTGGAAATTCAATCATTTATCATTTCAGTTCGGGTATCCTTGTCAGGATGACGAACCTACTTGAATAATTATTCACATTACTTTATTACCATTACTTTATTACTGTGGTCTATTCTTATTTCATTTACTTTAATTAGGCCTTTATGCCTTTACTTATGTGTTTGCTAAGGTCATTTGCATTTAGTTACTGTAGTACAATTCAACCATCCTAGGTTCATTAATTACTTTGATTATTTCCTTCAATTACTTTAACTTTCATTTAGTTATATTTAACTTCATTTATTCATTTGCACATTAGCTAAGTTGCGCTTCAACTTTTATTGCATTTACTTGCATATTAACCGTCACTGCTTTACTATCAATTCATTTATTTATTTCAACAACAATTTGGTTCCTTCCCTTTATTTAACATTAATCGCTTGCGTGCATTCGGGTATTAATTCTTATAAACATTTAATTCATTATGTGGCCTCACAATTTCGGCCGTTCTTCCCAAGAAGCATTTTACTAAAGACATTTAAACTGTCATCACTTTGCACATAATTATTTCACAATGGTACATTTCAAAATATGGGCGCACAATAGTTCAATATAATATCAAATCATAGGTACTCACCCACCATCCGGCGGCCATGGGTCTCTGATACGATAGATTTCGCCCATATTTTCGCAACTTTTAGCACATATTTCGTACCATATGGTATACCATTATCAATCTTCTCGTAACACCTGTAACTTTCACTTGGCTACTCATATTTACACAATGACACATTATATTCCCAATATCTGGGTACACTTTAACACAAAACATATATAACCCTCTGAATAATACGGTAACCTTTTTATACACTCCACACGTAATTTCTATTTCTTATTCACTATTTAACACACGTGTTAACCCTTTGGGTTTTGTCCTATTTTTACTTATTTTATTTACAGCCGATTACACGTTGTGTAATTGTCTTTGACGTATCTCAGGACGCTCGCGGTGACTTCCGACTCGTTCCTAGATGACGACTTCTTTCCTAGTTATAGGTGTATGAACTTCCCTACGATGACTTCCGTTCTGACCCCTAGGTCTCGAATTAAAGTCCTGTCGTTTTTCCACGGTTTAAACACTCCGGTTTATGAATTTAACCTGGCTTCTTTTTCAACAACGTCTGGTTGTGAAAATTTATACTTATCGAATCTGTCACTGACTTCAACAAATGTTCGAATTGTTCGTATAACAATGTTCATTACTTTCACTCGTACTGCGCGTATTACCTATACTTAAACGCGTACCTTATTTCGCTTTCGCTACACGGCCTTATAATCTCAATGGCTTTCCTGTGCTAACACTGGCGATACTGGTTCTAGGTATCGTGTTGCGTTTTGACCGAACCTAACTTTCACTTTGTAGCGTACTGTCCGTTTTATACTCACAACTTTTGTGTTTGTGGAGTTCCGTCTACTCTCTGCGGCTTTGCGTGGTCTCGAACTAGCGAACTTGCAACTTCGAAGACTTATAACTTGCTTGAACTTACATGGCCCTCCCTTGAGGTTTCCATGTTTCGATGTACTGTACTAGCTGCGTAAAGTCAAGTCCCGTCTGGACTGACTGACTGAAGACATAGGTGGAATTCAGAGACATTTCTTGAGGACACCTTGAGGAGACCTTGACTAAGGAGGCCTTGAGGCTTCCTCCAATCTGAAGGTCTCCTTGAGATTGATTTTACCGTCTGAGTCATTTCCTTAAGGTCTCCTTACTCAAGGGATCCTCAAGGCTTCCTCGAAAGTAAGATCCACTGGTACCTATCACATACGAAAAGTTTCACTAGTGTTATTCGAATAAGAATTAAAGTTGACGTGTCTTACAATATAATCTGATGTTGCATGATAATAACGTTGACATGTTAAACATTATAATTGATTGTCAGCTAGTCACGTATGATACATGTGTGATTAGCGCGTACTTATTTCAATATTACTTTTTGAGACTTTTGGCAACGGTCAGTGTAGCTTTTGTTTCCAGACAAGCTATGAAGCAATCTTCGCGCTCCAGTATTTCAAACGTATTATGTCCACATGGAGTATAGGGTGGAGTAATAAAGAAATTGTTTTGTGTAGAGGATAAACATTTTGTTGTGCAAATCGTCCACCAGTATAAAAATATACTTGAAAATAATAAGACGGACGAAGTTACCGTGGACAAAAGAAGAGAACATGTCAAAATATGACGGAGGCGTTCAACTACATGCCTGAGAACAAAGTAAGATTTCGTATTATTTCTGTAGTAAGACGCACCTGTTGAATATTTTCAAGCACCAATACGTCCAATAGGCCTACTGACTAAAAGGAACATAAATGAAAGAGTAGCAAAAACGTCAAGTAGTAGCCTACTTTTAAGGTTACCGTACCATAACCTATTGGGGTCCTCGCGCAATAAGCGACCAAAATCCGGAGGTATTGGATATTCTCGGTCTTATTAGGTGTGTAATAAGTGCACGAGATAGGAATGCTGGCATATCGAGAGCCTCCCAATTGTATAACATGGTATTCTATGGACTATTTATGCCATAGAAGGACAGTGGCAGTAAGGAGCAACTTAATTGCCACTATGGGCTACCCAACACAGGAGTATATTACAGAGAAAAGTATTGGGGATCACTGTGGAGAGAAAACCACTAAGTTACATAGGCCTATGCACCTGCGGAGCATGAGCATGGTTAGGACAAAATAGCCCCATTTTGCAAGGGGGTATCTGAATTAAAATGTTTCCTTCTCGGATAGATTACAGTTGTACTGCATACGTGTACATACGATGGTAGGAACACTGTCACACATCGGAAAACCAAGGGTACTTACTCCCAATATTTGCTAGATGCACATAATATTGTGTTGAGACTGTACAAATTGTAGCAGACTTTATAGCTTCTCAGCTCATGAACTGCACAAAAAATATTTACATAACTATAACATTCAAAGAATAATAACGATACCGTAGTTATTTATTATAATGAACATTAAAGGAGAGGGGACTATTGTAAATGAAGTTGTAATGGACTTCTAATTCTGATTAAAAATAGAACCATGCCAGTTTCTTGTAATGAAATTACTGCTTTTTGAAAGCAGTGCCATAAACTTGACCTGTGGGCTACGGTACTTTTACTAGTGTAATGTTAATGGCTATAACATTTATCCTTTCTTTCTGATATTTTAATTGGTGTTTTTTCTTGAGTGTTACGTTAACATAATGTATTTTATTTTCAGAAAATTGGGACTACGAGAAAAGCAATTGTGTGACGAAAAAAGATTGCTCTATAACATGACCCAGCGATGTATTCTCTCTTGGGGCAGATGGATATCGAAATACTGTTTGCCCTGGACAGTGATACGCTCACACAAGATAGGCAGGCTGAAGGGGCAGCATTGATATAAGAAGAGCCTATCATCGAGCTGGTCGTAGAAACAGATAAGGCTGGCACCAGTAGGCTAACATCGAATTATGAAAGCCCAACAGGTTTGTCAAAGAGATAGTTTAAAGATTGTTTGCAGAACAATGTTCTCCTACCCGATATTATTCCCATTTCTATGGAATCTGGGATTAGTAAAACAGAGAGCCACGTAGGTTATACATTATGTATATAACGCAAGTGAAGTTTGGACAAACCATGCTTATTAGCCGTGGCTGCCAGAATGCTACTTTTCATGTGTACGGTAACTTTCACCTGCATTCAAGGCTCAGAGGGAGGGTGTATCAGGTGGAAGTGTGTCCGGACAAGAGCCGGGGTGATAGTAAATGCAGTGCTGCAATGCGTACAGCGCTCAGTGACTTCTCCATGGTACATTTTTGCTATGAAATATAGAAGTTTCTTTTATGTTTTCAACTTTTGACTTTGTACTTAAGGCACACTACGACTGAGTTTTGGTCAGCAATCGCAAAAATATCCATTTTTTAATTTGTTGGTATAATTACGCCTCTGTGTACTATTTAGGGACCAGTCCCCAGTAGTATGAATGAGATTAATCTAGTGGAGAATGTGACATGAATTATGAAGATAGTTTTGTAGCCATGGAAATATTTGCGGCACATGCTTTATGGGCAGATGTGCTACACTACAATTCTGTCAGATGGTGACTCTAAAACTTTCTTTCAATCACCTTGTTCATGAAAGCATGGACCGTACCTCAGTTTCCCATTTTTTGAAACAAAATTTGCAACTTGTCTATCAGATTTGCGGCTATAATGTTGCAAATTTTTATACTCATTCTATATCAATGCATCCGTAAGTTCAGTGATTCTGATTAGTTTTACTGTAGAATTCTTAGTTTTTCTATTAAATATATTTTAATTTTATAATAATAGGTAATTAATGGGATTACAAACATTGTAAATTGTGTTAATTTATACAACAAATATTCATTTGAACTTAAAATCAACCACAAGATTTACTTAGTTTAACGCGAGGACCATTTTCAAAATGTGCATAATTTGGACACTAGGGAGACAAGACATTAACCAGGGTATCACATGCTTAACATGATCATGGCTAGTGAGCCTGGGAATTGGCAACTCTGAGGAGTTACTAAGCTCGATCTGTTTCTCAGTGGCTTTGAGATGGATTTTCTGCATATTCCCTTTCCTTCCAAAGTCCATCCATCATCGTTCTTGAAGGGTTGAGGGCACTTCTTTCTCTATTTTCAATTTTTCATGTAGTATGTAAATTATTTGTACTTACAAAGCATACTGAGGGATCATGTTTATTTTGGCATGAAGGTTGCTAGTAACGTGCTTTAGTCTCTTAAATGTCCGGAATATCTGACAGATGATTGTGCCATTGAAGGTTGTCAGTACCGAGGATAGGTAAATGAAACATTTCGGTGTATTCCTATGCAAATAAAGTCGGTTTACATGAATCACCCTGTAGTTGGTATTGGTAAGGGAAGTTACCATCCTCAACATTAGGGGCTGGTGAGGTGAAATGTGTTGTCTTGGATTCCACATAACAAGGACGTCATGAGGCTTTTGATCACAAAAATAGTGGACTCGTAAAAAACAACAAGCTTCCTTTCTTCCTGATAGGCCACGGCCACTCCCTTTCCAGTGAAATCAATTTGAGTTCTACTTGTAAATTAAGTAATTATAATTTTACCTTTCATGGATTAATTCCACCCAAAGCAGTCTGTGTTGTGCAAGTTTTGCATTATATTATTTGAATTGTATTTTAGAGCACTGAGAAATTTCACAAAATTCTATTAAATGAACCTCTTTAAAGTATTCTTATAAATTGTACTTGCCAGAAACTTAAATAGAGTGCAACCTTTAAATTACTTTTGTAAAGGACGGTGGAGAGGTCAAACTCCTTCAACAGTAAGGACTCTCATCACACCACATTCCTATGAAGATTAAACTACATATCCATGAAATTAATTATTATTATATCACAGTAAAATGTTTTCTTTATAACAATGATCATTTAATATAATCTTGGTCTAGTTACAAAAAAAAACACTCTCCATAAATGCCAAATTACGACATTACGAATCAGTTATTAAACCGAAAGCAATATATGCTTGTGAAACACTTTTCAAGTTAAACACTCGATCAGTTACTGACACATTACAGAAGATTGATAGAAGAATTCTCAGAACTATAATTAATAAAAAACATCAGGTGGATGGTCAATGGCGTCTATTACCAAATGAAGTGGTTTATAAAGAAACTGAGTCTATAGTCGATACTATGCGAAAAAGGCGAATTGCTTTTTTTTTGTCATATCTCACGCCTGCCGGATACCAGACAATTAAAAGTATTATTTAATTATTTTTTCAAAAGTAAAACAAAGAACTCTTGGTTTATGGAAATTCAAAATGATCTGGATGAACTCGGCTTGACAATGTCCCAAATTGCTAACAAAGATGAGAAGAATATCTTGAAAAACAAGAACATCCGACTTCCCTTAAAAACCTTTACCCGCAAAACTTCCACCATAAGCGATGCAGAGAGAGCGGCAAGGTCGACTAGAATGAAAATGTTTTGGGAAAAGAAGAAAAATAAGAATCTGAATCTTTAATATTGTTTCTGAGATATGTATATACTTGTTTTGGTTAAGTGCTCCAATGAGGGCGTAACATATGTAAATAAATAAATAAATAAATCTATAGTTTTACATGAACTATGAAAGGAATTCCAGACCTTGTTCATAATATAAGTTACATGTATGTTTTATGTGTTTCAGAGCCATTTCCAATGAAGAAAAGTTGAGAGCCTCATGTAGTGGCTCTGAAGAAAAAACTAGCATACTAGAAAAGTGTCTTCGGATACAAACCCTGTTGGCGCAAGACAAAAAATTACATGTTAAGCAAGTCAGGGAAATTAATATCAAGTTATAGCAGCAGGAATTAATTCTGAAACAGCAGACTTCCTGTCCCAAATGAAATTTATTTATTAATTGTACAGTATATAGTATGTAAATAAATACCTATGAAAAAGAACCCTTGCATTACCGTATGTATTTAAAATAAAAAGTAAACTATAGAACATTGCAAACAGCTGCTGAACTTGTGGCCTATTGTTGATGTAGCTTAGCCGGTATAATAGAAAGATAGATTACTTAAAAGGTTTCTTTTCTCCAAAAAAGAAAAAAAAATGCTATTGTTGCAGTTTTCTGCACTGTGATCGGTCAAGGCAGATCTCTCTAGTCTTTTTTTTTTAGCATTTTAAAAGTTGAATTTTATTTGGACATGAGAGTCTTTTAGTATGTGTCTGCGTCCCCACGCTTTAAGGGGAAGAACTGCTCGTGGCAAATTAAAACAAAAATTTTGAGGTGGTATGTAGTGCAAGCTGTGCCAAAAGTCTAACTTGCTACACCTAAGTGAAACCTCACTATAGAGCTTTGAAGCCATTTCTTAAGTGTTGCCTTATTGATATTTCAACTTTTCAGTTGGTTAGCACAATGTGACCGCAATCATTCCATATGTTGAAAAGCCTCCACCTATCCCATTAATTGGGATAACATTGTGTTGACCAACTGAAAAGTTGCAATATCAATCTCCACAATAGACAAGACGAAAAACAAATATTTGTTGGAGTTTGAGTATAGGACTCCGTTTCATATGGTATCGCTGTATAAGTGTGGTCCAAGTTACACACTACAGTTACCCCTTTCTGCTGTAATAATAAGGAATTCAGGTACGTATGACATTTATAACCATATTACTAGTGAGTACCTTATGAGACACTCTTATGGACAAGTTTCTACTAGATACATTCAAAGGAAATTCATCTGCCTAGTCAATACTCATGTTTATTTCATTTTCAACAGTACATGTTTCAGAATATTGTTGATGTATTTCACATCTTTTTTGTTATTTAATAACTCATTGAACAAGAGTTTAGTGCTTTTCAGTCGGTCAACACGAATGTACCCAAAAGAGATGGGTTATGCCCTAATCCTGAAATAAATTACATGAGATTAATAAAACACTAGGATGACCAGTTTCGATCGTCAAGCGATCATCATCAGATCCATTACACTTAGGCTACAAAATCTATGTTTGAAATACAGGTGAAAATATTTACAATATGTACAATTATTTAGTTGCAGTATTGGTACTGCAACTGTCAGTGTATGCTAAATGCAGTATATATGTTAGGTGAAATGCTAAATGGTGATAGCTATCCGGAGATTGTACTTTAGAGAGATTATATGGTTGTAAACTATGGTTAAACTATAAAATTTTTGGCTAACTACTTATCTGATTGTCTTCCGTATTACAGCTACTCGCAGTTTTCGTGCTCACTGGAACTCGCTGTGCGGTCGACTGCGGTGGTTATCTTAACGACTGGTTTTTCCCCTGCCTCCTCCCCCCTGTCCCTACGTGCTGTGGGGAGTGATAGCGATGTGTTTATGTGAGGTGTTGCCAGCCTAGATAAGATGTATGTTATTGAATGAGGTGGGTCCACAACTATTAAAGACCGTGGATTGGCCCCCGCCACGCGTGGAGCATAACCCATTCGAACTAAGTGTTGACGGTCTGATCAGGACGTCCCGGCATCTTTAATACTGCCGCGAATATGGGCCTTGGTTTATTGCAGAAGCAAAGTACATCGTACACCTGATCCAGATAACATTTACCTATTAAAAACCCCCTAATTTCCCCCCTTTTTTTATCTAGCTTGGCTGTGTCGCTAAATTGTGTTTTGTTTCCGACAGGGTGTGTTTTTTAGTAGCGTGAAGAGGGGTGAGCTCTCCATGAACGTGTGTTCATTTAGATTGTTGGGATTGTTTCGTTTGGCTAGGTGTATCTCGATTGCTTCCTTTATGTCAAGAGCTCTGCCTTTCGATTCGTGATGGATTATTTTAAGGTCTGACTCTATGTTGGTAAAGCTGTGCCCTGCGTCACACATATGTTCGCACACGGCTGAATGTGTTCCGTATCTTATCGCATTCCTATGTTCATTATAACGTGTGTCTACTCGCCTTCCACTCTGCCCGATGTAATTAGCTTGACAATCGGTGTCTTGGCACGTTATAGAATATACCCCTGACCTTGAATACGGGTCACGTTTATTTAGATTACTATTTAGGAGGTGCCTAGCGGTTGTGTTTTTCGTCGTGAAAGCTATCTTTATGCCTTGTTTTTTGAATAGGTTAGTGATTTTATATGTATTCGCATTCACATAGTTGAAACGCGCAAATTTTTTCTCATTACTGTCCGGTTTGGGAATCGTTTTATCTTTATTTTTATGTTTGGCTATAATTTGATTTATTTTGCTTGGCGAGAAGTTGTTTTCCTTTGCTATTTGCATAATAGTTCTTATTTCCTTATTATAGTTGTCTTTTGACATGGGTATGTTTAAAGCTCTGTGCACCATTGAATTGAAACCCGCTAGTTTGTGCGTACTGGGGTGATTAGACTGATTGTCGATTGCATGCGAGTTTTGTGTTGCTTTCCGGAATATGGAATATGAAAGGTCGTTGTCTTTACGTTCAATAGTTATATCGAGATAATTTATTTTCCGGTCTATTTCGGATTCCTCAGTGAATTTTATAGAGTGGTGAAGGCTATTAATGGATTGGAGAATTGTTTCTTCGCTTGTTAGTTCAGTATCGTAGATGCAAATTACATCATCTACGTATCTTTTCCATATTATTATTCCCTTTGTTGAAGTCTTTTCTAAGAACGAATTTTCTAGTGCATTGATGAAGGTGTCAGCGATTAACCCACTTAGGGGCGATCCCATTGCTAGGCCTTCTCTCTGTGTGTATATTTTATTGTCGAATTGAAACACGTTTTGGGTGAGAACGACCCTCAGTAATCTCACAATCTCTTCAATTTCTTTTACCGAATTGTTGGATTTTAAGTTGTTTTCGATAGTGTTGATTGCTTCAATAATCGGAATATTGGTGTACATGTTAGTTACGTCGAAGGATACTAGCCTGAAGCTAGGTTTCATTTGTAGGGTGTTCAATGCTGTTACTAGTTCTGTTGTGTTCTTTACAGAGTTGTTTTTGTCGTTGGAAAGACGGCATTTTAAGATTTTTAGTAACTCTTTGCTGATTTTGTAATTAGGGGCATTCCTACAATTGACTATTGGTCTCATTGGGCATTCCTTTTTGTGTATTTTTGGTTGTCCCCTCAATGACGGTATTTTCGGGTTCATGTTTATTAGTTTTGATTTTTCGGCTTTGGTCAGTATGTATTCTGTTTCTTTTAGCGCACTTTTTATTTGTTTTTGGAATTTGTTGGTGGGGTCTTTTGTTAATTCCTTGATTTCGTTGTTGTTTAGGAATTCGACTGTTTTTTCAATGTATTCTGTTTTGTTCAAAATTACTGTAGTGTTTCCCTTATCTGCTTTTGTGATGATTAAGTCATGTTCTTTTATTTTTTGTTTCAACGACTTTATTTCTTTGAGCTGTTTGTTGTTTTGAATGTTATTGCTATCGCCCTCTCGTTTGAGGATTTTTTTGGCTTCGTTGGTGGCGAGATTTTTGGTTAATTCCCTGCAGTGGCGGCCGGTGGTATGTAAAGCTGAGTGTTGCACCAAAATTTCTGATGTCGCAATTTTATATGGGAAGTTAACACATGTAACAAAAATGAATTAACGTTAGATAAACTACAGTTCTATAAATACTGAAAGACATGGGTTTTCCAAAATAACTGTACGTTCGACAAATAGACAAATTGGCTCTTTTGGGCTTCTTCCTATAGGAATCCATAAAAAATCAGATGCATGTATTTAAGCCCTATGCCTGAGTTAATGGGAATAATTTTAAACACAGCAGGTTGTCTAAGGTTGGGTCTCAAGCTCCGGGATAATAAACATTCTCAACATAAAAACATGGCAACCGAAAAGTTTGTACGTTAACGAAACATGTTATTTCTAACAAAGACGGGCACATATTCTGCATAAGGATAGGATTTTTATCATTTTAAATGATCTTGTCGACTTCGTAATTACGCTGGGGTCTGGCGTTACGTTACGGTGACGGGACGAAATGTACCGAGAATGCACTGAGGTATGTGACGTCACAGTACTGCTTGAGCTTCTTCCTTTCCTCGCGCGCTCCGGTGAGCGTGATGTAATCTAGCCAGCTACCTCCTTTGACCTTGGTTTGCACTTGCTAACGGAATTTGAGTTCACACAGCATTTGTAGCATTTAAAATGATAAAGTCTAGTCTTTCAGACTGACTATCAGTCTTTTTTTACTACAGCTTGAACCCCATCAGAGGAACCAGCCATGAAGAGCGCTCTGTCGTACGTCTGCGCAATTCATTTTTGCGGAGTTTCATTCAATTTCTGCTTCTTTAATTCATCCAGTCAACACGCTGCTAATGTGTGTGCATCATGTTTTGTTTGCCTCTTACTACGTATCGGTACACCACAGCCATCTAAAATATGTCTGAAATATCACTAGTTTCATCTGCTATAATGCCTAAAATTTCCGATTCCTTTATTTGCTTTGATACTTCTTCTTGGCAAACCTCCAACATAATCTGTAAAAGTTAATTTTGAATTGTTTTGGACGTTCCGTTGAAAACAGTTGCCCTTACCAAATGGCCTTTAACACAGCATCCAACTCAGCGCTAAAATTAATTAGTTCTCTCAAAACACCTGGATTTGTTGATGTTACACTTTCATCATGATCACGCAAGGTCAGTTCGAAAGAGCCACAGAAACGAATCCAGTTTATTACAATATTTAACACATACCTATTGTGCCTAACTTCTTCGTTATATTCCGCAATTTACCTTCTATAGGCACTGTCCAATTGTGCAGCTTCGTTAACAGTTCCAAAATGTGTCAATTTCAAACAGCTGAAGATTGGTTGGTTGGTTGGTTCCTCAGTTTAGGAGCTGCGACAACGCAGTCATGTAGCCCCCTGTACTTTGGGTGTGTGGAGAAACTGTCTGATAACCGGTGTTAATTGTGATGGCTGTATTAGTGAGTGTTATCTGTTTTTAATTCAATGAGGTCTGCAGGCATTGCATTTCAAGCAGTTCCTATTTTGCCACCAAAGGCTACCGTAAACGACTACTAGTTTAGAACTTGGTTACTAGACGCCACCGCAGTAGGCTCCTGGCGACGAACGTTGGAACCTAAGAGCGTTGTTCAAATTTTTAACCAATAATTTAGCTTCACACAGGTGTAATAAGTGGGAGGTTTTTTAACGTGCCATAAATCTATGACATGGGACCGCCAGCTGTACTTCCCCTCCGAAAGAATGCATACTGAGGGATTTTAACGCTCTTAAAAATCCGACGACTTTGGCCGGGTTTGAACCCGCGATCTTGGGCATAGAGGCACAGCATGCTACCAACTACGCCACCGAAGCCGCTCAGCTGAAGATTCATGTTTCTTTATTTTAGTGATTAGTTTCCGTAACTCCTATTTTGGTCCACGTGGATTCTCCACCAACAAACATGGAAAACAGAATAAAGCGTTTTTAAATATCGCATTCACATAACCAATTATTATTGCCTTAAATATCTCCTTTAAACGCCCTCGTATACTTATATTTTGGACAATACTTATCCGGTAATGGTCTCCCGAGTGTTTTTAGTGCAAGTTTATCGTCATCAGAGAGCTGGGAAAACTGCCTAACTAGTAAATTACTTACTCTATTAATTTTCACTCACACTCCACAATACAAATAATGTTTCCAACTAAACATTCCGTTAAAATAAAATACTAACTTACAAGATGCACAGATGATAAATCTGGGTGCTATATCGAAAAGTGGCGCGAAAGGCAAACTAACAAAACACTGAATTTGGTAGTCTAGAAATTTCGTAGTGAATGCATAGGTCTACTCACAATCAACCAAACAATTATACTACTACGACTACTAATAATAATAATGCAGTTATGTATCTGCCTGGAACCAAAATACTCAAATCAACTAAATACAGAACTAATCGCAAGCCAAATCCCGCAAGAACAAGAGTGGTAAAAGCAAACATAAACCGCTACAGTACACCAACAATACGTCGCAAAATAGTTCAGCCAATTATCTACTGTACTTATAGCAATGGGGGCGTTCTTAGGCTCGCTTCACAGAACAATTGACAAAAATATTAAATGAAGTTATGATGAGAAAACATCTAAAAATAATTGTGTGTGAACCAACTAATGTCTCCCTATGAAATTCCGATATTGGTACTGTTGTGGGTGGTGTAGCATTCCCTAGTGGTGTGGGAAAGAAACTACCCTTCAGGGGCAGATGTCCTCGTAGTTCCGCCCCTTAAAACAACAGCAACTAACTTACTAACTAACTAAACTACCCTTCGCGGGGTAAGAGAAATCGAGGGTGTTGTCATTTCCAAAGAGTGGTGCAATCTACCGGGGCCATTTGGAACTGAGTGTTGCCAGGGGGCTGGCAGCTCGTCTGCAACTCCCTACAACCCATGCTGGCCAGCAAGCTATGTACAAGCTTGGCCTCGTCCCTGCCGGCCGCGCTGTCTACTTGGGAGTCGCCACAACAGAGCTAACCCCCTGGAGTTTGATTTGAAGGCGGGAGCTTTTATAGGTACAGTGTGAAGCATTAGGATAAATAATATCAGAATATCGATGATTTTAACACATTTTTGAGTGCATTAGATCTATAAAACTAAAACATTAAAGGAAAAGAAACGACGAATTAGGTGTAAAATTATTGGGAGTTGTGCAACGCTGCAACATTGTCACCATCCGCCACTGATTCCCTGTCTTCTGCTGGGAGCTTGTGACTGGCTATCTCAATATCTGTGATGAACTGTTTTATATTGTGGTTCATGTGTGCGTCTGTGCAGTTGTATTTCAAACCTTTGTCTAACATATTCATTTCACCTTGAGAAAAGGTTACGTTCGTTCTGTTGTTTACTCTGCTGTGGAAATTGAATTCATTGTTATTCGTGTGTTGTTCGTTAGATTGATGGTTCTGTGTTTCTCCTAGTTTTCTTAATTTATCTTCTAGCGTTTCATGCTTCCTCGTTGCTCTGATTTTGATGTTGTCATGTAGGTGCTCGGTGAAGCTGTCCCATTGGGCCGCGTGCCAGAAATTACTTAGTTGCAATTGAATGTCGTATAATTATTGGTTAATTTTTTGCTTTCTTATGTATGCAAATCTTAATTCGTTTTTTATCCAAAGCGCTTTGGCTTGTTTGGTTGAAATGATCGTGGCTGGTGTGTTCGGTACGGTTTTAATTGGTACGTATTTAGGGGTGAGGTTTAGTTCTATACATTTTTTGTTGAACCAAATTGACTTGTCTAAATTCATGAGTTTAAGCCTGAGTGATTTGAATTTCTTGGCTTCACGATTTGCCTGACTAGCCGTGAACATTGTGGTGTTTGAAGCCATATTTTCAGTGTTGCCTTAGTAAACAAGAGTTTAGTGCTTTTCAGTCGGTCAACACGAATGTACCCAAAAGAGATGGGTTATGCCCTAATCCTGAAATAAATTACATGAGATTAATAAAACACTAGGATGACCAGTTTCGATCGTCAAGAGATCGTCATCAGATCCATTACACTTAGGCTACAAAATCTATGTTTGAAATACAGGTGAAAATATTTACAATATGTACAATTATTTAGTTGCAGTATTGGTACTGCAACTGTCAGTGTATGCTAAATGCAGTATATATGTTAGGTGAAATGCTAAATGGTGATAGCTATCCGGAGATTGTACTTTAGAGAGATTATATGGTTGTAAACTATGGTTAAACTATAAAATTTTTGGCTAACTACTTATCTGATTGTCTTCCGTATTACAGCTACTCGCAGTTTTCGTGCTCACTGGAACTCGCTGTGCGTACGACTGCGGTGGTTATCTTAACGACTGGTTTTTCCCCTGCCTCCTCCCCCCTGTCCCTACGTGCTGTGGGGAATGATAGCGATGTGTTTATGTGAGGTGTTGCCAACCTAGATAAGATGTATGTTATTGAATGAGGTGGGTCCACAACTATTAAAGACCGTGGATTGGCCCTCGCCACGCGTGGAGCATAACCCATTCGAACTAAGCGTTGACGGTCTTATGAGGACGTCCCGGCATCTTTAATACTGCCGCGAATATGGGCCTTGGTTTATTGCAGAAGCAAAGTACATCGTACACCTGATCCAGATAACATTTACCTATTAAAAACCCCCTAATTTCCCCCCTTTTTTATCTAGCTTGGCTGTGTCGCTAAATTGTGTTTTGTTTCCGACAGGGTGTGTTTTTTAGTAGCGTGAAGAGGGGTGAGCTCTCCATGAACGTGTGTTCATTTAGATTGTTGGGATTGTTTCGTTTGGCTAGGTGTATCTCGATTGCTTCCTTTATGTCAAGAGCTCTGCCTTTCGATTCGTGATGGATTATTTTAAGGTCCGACTCTATGTTGGTAAAGCTGCGCCCTGCGTCACACATATGTTCGCACACGGCTGAATGTGTTCCGTATCTTATCGCATTCCTATGTTCATTATAACGTGTGTCTACTCGCCTTCCACTCTGCCCGATGTAATTAGCTTTCAAAGTTTGTTTATTTATGTCTGTTCATTTATTTCAAATAAACCAACTGGTTATGGGTTCAGTCACGCATTTAGATAAAGTGCGTAATTAGACGAAATAAAAAGCTAAGTATTTTGTGAGCGATATTTTGACGAAAACTCCGAGAAGCCAATCTTGAGGTTAGGACCAAGTGCACACACAATGGATTCAACTAGGATAATCAACGTTGGCCTTCTGGAAGGAAAAGCGAACTGGAACACATGGAGATACAAAATAAGTATTTGCCTACAAGGGATCACCGGAGCTATAGACGTAATTGAAGGCAGACTAGTGAAGCCAACCTCACTTTCTGAGGACGCAACCACTGAAGCAAAGGCGGCGTATCAGAGTAAGCTTGATGTTTTTAGTAAGGCGGATAGCCACACATTGATTGTGTTAACCACTAACATGTCAGAAGAGACGTTACAAAAAAAATCATGCGTCTCACGTCAGCTCGGGAAGTGAGGTTAGAACTCCACAAACAATTTGACGGCGTCTCTGAAGGTAAAGTGTACAACTTATGCCTGCAATTCTTCAGCTACAAAAAGGCAAATAAGGATGACACCGCAACGCACGTTTCAAAATTAAAGAATCTGTGGAGCGAAGTAAAGCAGGAAATGTCCAGTGATGCCGAAATCAACTCTGATCTGCCAGCTGTATTTATGATTTGTAAAATTCTAGGTACACTGCCAGAAGAATATTTTTCGTTCAAGTCTAGCTGGATGTTGATGTCAAAAAGGGACAGGACAGTCGACAACCTGACCAATCAGCTGTGTGCGTACGAGAGGGCGCTGAGAGGCAAACCTCAACAAGAAGCACTCTACTCGGATTCGTCCAAACAGAAAACCCAGCAGCAGAACTCTTCGCAAAACTATCTCCAAAAGAGCAACAGAGAAAATATTCTGTCCTTACAGCAGGAAACGTAACCACACTATCAAACAGTGTAGGAAGTGGATCGCCGATGGAAGACCGCCCTAGTCCAGCAACTCAGGAACATCAGAAAGCGGTACCAACATGATTTTGGTCGCTATAACCTCGACTGTGATGAACTCAGAATGCAACTCTGATGACTGGTTTGTAGATAATGGAGCAACGAGCCATGTTTCTAGTAACAGGAACATTTTTAGGACATTTGAACCATTTTCTGCGGAACACTCAGCGACCACAGCGAACGGCGTAAAGGTTGCGGCCATTGGAAAAGGTGACATCGACATCGAAGCAGTGATTAACGGCGAGCGGCACAAGCTCACGTTGGCTGATGTATGGTGCGTTCCTGGGATCCAGAGAAATCTATTCTCAGTCCTTGCAGCCCAAGACAGAAACAAGCACAGCAGGTTCGTCTCGTGAAGAGAGGTCTGCAATTTCGTCGTCAACTGCGAAGTGAGATTAATTGGCGTTCGTGAACGGTTCGGTGGACTATACAAGCTGAGAGTGAGGAGCGTGAACAACACTGTGTGCATTGAAGGAAGTCAACGCAACAAAAAAGGACAACCTTCTCCAACTTTACCATGAACGATTCGGACATCAGAACAAGCGACCCTTGAGATCCCTCCTGAAAAAGTGCTGGGAATCCGCGTTGAGGTGGACAGCGAACTGTGTGAAGGCTGCGTCTACGGCAAGTCTCATCGTCTGCCTTTCGGAACGAGGTCTGGAACTTCGAAACCGGGGGAGCGGATTCACACAGATGTCTGCGGCCAATTCGACGAGTAGATGTCAGGATACAAGTATTTCGTCCTCTTCAAGGATGATTTCACGAAGTTAAGGACTATTTACTTCATCAGACAAAAGTCTGAAGTTCCAGATTAATTAGCCCAATTCGTTGCAGAAGCTAAGACTCTCGGACACAACATCAGGGAGCTGCTGAGTGACAATGGCAAAGAATTCGTCAACCAGTATATCAGAAAAATCTTGCAGAAAGAATGAATTGTTCAACGACTCGTCACGCCATACACTCCGGAACAAAATGGATCCAGCGAAAGAGAGAACCGCACCGTGGTCGAATCTGCTCGAGCAAGGATGTATGCTCAGGGAAAACTTCCACAAAAACTTTGGACCGAGATGATCCGGACAGCAGCCAACGTTCTTAACAGGACTGGACCTTCCCACGCTGAGGGAACATCTCCCTACGAGCTATGGTACGGCAGGAAACCAGGTCTGAAGCATCTTCGGGTGATCGGGTCTACCTGCTATGTGCATGTTCCCAAGCAGCAAAGGAAGAAGATGGATCCCAAGGCCACCAAAGGAATTCTCATCGGATACGACAACGATGACGATTGCAGGATCTTTTGTGAAGAGGAAGGTAAACTAATTCGATCGAGAGATGTCACCTTCGATGAGAAAGTGTTGCAGCACAAGAATGACGTCAATCTTCCGGGAAGCTTAGACTCCTCTGTTCAACCAGAACAAGATTCGACCCCTGAAGAACATCAAGCTGACAACGAAACACAGAGCGAAGAGGAGGAAGATGAATTCTGGGACCTGAATAATGAAGACGAAGCTGCAAGTCAACCAGAACAAAAAGGTACTCCAATCTCAGATGAAACCATCGTTCCACGACTTCGTGAGGGTTCGTCTCTCAATCCTCCATCAAAGTATCAAGACTTCGTGATGTATCTCTCAAGCCCTCAACAAGAACGTGAATCCTACAGTGAAGCCATGAGATCAGATCAACGGGACCAGTGGAAGGAAGCTATGGGTCGTGATATGAAAGCTCTTGAAGAGAACAAAACTTGGGAACTGGTTGAACTGCCTCCAGAAAAAAGAGCCATTTCAAACAAATGGGTCTACCGAGTTAAAACGAACGCCGATGGATTGGTCGATAAATTCAAAGCCAGATTGATCATCAAAGGCTATTCACCGCGGAAAGGAGTAGATTACAACCAAACCTTCAGTCCAGTGGCCAGGACATCAACCATCAGAACATTGCTCAGTGTTGCTGCAAAAGAGAAAATGAAACTAGCACGGATTGACGTTTCAACGGCATTTCTCTATGGTGACCTCCAGGAAACTATATATATGCAACAACCTGAAGGATATGGTGATGGATCTGCCAGGGTATGCCACCTGAAGAAAAGCTTGTGTGGACTGAAGCAAGCTCCTCGATGCTGGAATGAGAAGTTCAGCAACTACATCGTCAGCCTGGGATTTCGGTGAAGTGAAGCGGATCCTTGTCTCTTCGTGAGGCAATAAGGACGAAAGAAGATGTTCTTCGTTCTCTACGTTGACGATGGAATGATTGCTGTTGAAGATGAGCAGGAACTCCATAAATTTATCGACGATCTGAAACGGGAGTTTAAAATCACCTCTAAGCCAGCATCATACTACCTAGGATTGGAAATCAACCAGGGAAAAGATGGGTCAATACGTGTGAGCCAAGCTCATTACACGGAAACCATACTGGAGAGATTCAACATGAGTAGTTGCAAGGCTGTGACTACTCCAATCACCAAGGACAACGATGCAGAAGAGAGCCCTCAGAACTTCCAGTTTCCATACAGACAAGCTGTTGGAGCACTCATGTTTCGCATGTGCGGGGCACGACCAGACATCGCGTATGCTGTCAGCGTGGCCTCCAGGAACCTTGACAAACCAACCGAACGAGACGTGATCAGAGTGAAGAGGATTCTGCGGTACTTGAGAGGTACAACAGATCTTGGACTGTTCTACAAAGCCAACCTGGGAGAGGAGGCTTTTGATTGTTTCAGCGATGCAGATCACGGTGGTGACTTCAGTACGGGTCGCTCAACCTCAGGGGTCCTGTGCCTGTACTCTGGATCGCCTATCTCGTGGATGAGCCAGAGACAACCGTCTGTCGCCATATCCACAACCGAAGCTGAAATTGTGGCTGCCAGTGAAGCCGCAAGAAAGATCATCAGGATCAAGAGGCTTCTGACTGAACTAGGCCAGTTGAAGTCGACACCCATTCTGCAAGTCGACAACGAAGCAGCCATCCGGCTAGAACGAAATACATTCGTATCAGACACTTCTTTGTTCGCGAATTGGTCACAGCAGGAGAAATAGACATTTCAAGAGTTGACACACAAAATCAACTCGCGGATATTTTGACAAAACCTTTGTTTTCAATTCGTTTTCGAAAATTATGTAACGACATGGGGGTCTGTAAAGTTATTAAATAAGGGAGAGTGTTGATGTATTTCACATCTTTATTGTTATTTAATAACTCATTGAAATTTAACTACACTAGCACCATATGTGAGAACACCCACTCACAAAAGATGGCGTAACCATTCTGATCTTTTTATCTTCTTTGATCTGTCCCATGTACATTAATACTATACAGTCGCTGTTTTAATAAAACCAAAAATCGCTTTCAAAGTTTGTTCATTTATGTCTGTTCATTTATTTCAAATAAACCAACAAGAATATTTTATGGAAATGCTTGAACAAAGTTTGCTTCATCAAGAGTTTTGTATGTTTAATCATAGAATTCCTAATAGGTTTCAGTTCTCCTAAGCATCTGATAGGAGTAGGCTCCCCAGAATCCAAGGCCTACGTGCACGTTTTCTGCTTTCTTCAAGTTCAAGCATGAATGCTTGATTCCCGCTAACAGTTACCACCTGGTGTAGTGACTTCTTTACGACGACATGCAATAATGCTTGATTGTTTAGAATGGTATGTGTCGCTTCTTCCCGGTAATAGAACTGAGGTTGTAAGCCCCAGAGCTTGAAGACAGTTTGTCCGCTTTATCCACCGTTGGGATATGGAGTCCTCTTCCGCTTTTAAAACCGTTGACCATCTTCACCTTTAACCCAGGCAAGGGATCCTTACAAGGTGCTACCAGCCGGGCCAGGTGGACCAAGTTTTTTTTTAAAGAGGTGTTACACCTCTAACTCTCACCCTCTGCCCTGGCTTGTGACAGGCAGAGCCTGGCTTCCCAGATATTGGGCCCAGGGTGGCAGGTTTCCCACAACCTTTATGTAAATAACTATGGCATGTGAGTAGCTAGTTCAATCCAATCTTAGCCAATGACATGCCTCTCTATAAAAGGTTGCCTCACTTCCATATGGCACATGTTGTTGGGTGTTCCAGCGAATTATGCAGTATCAAATTGCCAAAAATAACTATTAGATTGTTTGGAAGACCAAAGAAGAGATGGATGGACCAATTCCCACTAGACATGTGACATTGAACTGGATGTGGCAGAAGTAATGGAGCAGGAGAAGCGGAATAATAGACAGGAGTGGTAGAGGCTAGTTTATCACACCCGGGTTACTGGGGTTGGACACGGATGATGATGACAATGAACTATAAAGCTTTAGTTGTTATGTAAATAACTTTGGCATGTGAGTGGCTAGTTCAATATTCTATTCCTAGCCAATGAAATGCCTCTTTATAAATGGTTGCCTCACTTCCATATGGCACATGTTGTTCGGTGTTCCCAGCGAATTATGCAGTCTCAAATTGCCAGGAAGCTCTAGCTTTTATGTAAATAACTATGGCATGTGAGTGGCTAATATTAGCCAGCGAAATGCCTCCCTATAAAAGCTTACCTCACTGCCATATGGCGCAAGTTGTTCCCAGCGTTTTGCACAGGAACTTGTCTAATTTCAATCACCTCTTCATCGACAAAATATCGGTCATTCAGTATGCCAATGTTGTGCGACAGAGCACATGCCGCAATGATTCGGGTAGTGGTCCTTATTTTATTGCTTAGTGTTCTACTCAAGCAAGGAAATTTCCTCTTCCAAATGCTGATCATTCTTTCCACTGTTCTCCGTGTTGCCATGTGTGCACGGTTATAACGTTCCTCAGCTGCATTTCTAGGATCCGGTATTGGAGTGAAGAGGTAATTTGACTGTGCATAACCCGCATCCCCTAACAGGAAGCCTTTCATCTCTCGTTCATCAAATACAGCAAGAGGCTGTTTCATGTCTTTCAGATAGATTATTAATAAGTTGGTACCGGTACTAATTTCTTATAGGAAATTTAAAGATGCCTTGAGGCACTATCCCGAAGCCAAAATATAGGCCTATCCTAGAAATACAATGTATTAGAATTCATTAGGCCTAACTGACTAGCATATCTCATTTTAATTTGTAAGTTACAGTAACGGCACTCATTAATTTCCATTAATATCTGGGATGTGTCTCCGATTAGTGCAGTCAGGAGCAAAATGGTTTACCCTACAGAAATTCACTATTTTTGCGTGGTGTTCGTTCATTTTAGGGTCTAGGGACATCTTGGTAATCAGACCCGCGTAGTTGGGTGTGTGTTGAATGTCAGGTGACTTGTATTTCTATGCATTTTGTAGTGGATTGCGTATTATGAACCTCTCAGTAGTGTGCATGTTTGCATCTAGCCATTTTTAACGCAATCATGAGGCCAGTAAACAGTATTATGATGATAAAACATCCACTGGGTGTTCGTAAGGCCTATATGGGCTATTACTTTACATTATCGTACCAAATTTGTAAGCTATTTGGTGCCGTGTATCGGTACTGGAAATACGGTATGAAAGTCTTGCATCAAAATCGGCCAACAGGCCAATCGTGTAACTTACGTATAAAGACGCACACATGAACCTGATACGGTACGGTTATAGTCTGTAAGCAGTCAACATACCGGTAGGCTTACAACATACATTATTTTATATTCCTGAATGAATTGTAATAATTGCACTCGACAAAGAACTTTATTCACACCATGCAACATTACCGTACGGCTCTTATCCTGTGGAAAATACAGTTATCAGTCCGTCAACAATCTGACTGCAATACCGTCAGAATATCTTTAATAAATAAACAAACACCGGTAATACATTTGCAAATTATAGCCTACACTGCAGTAACTTACCGTACCTAACCAACAAAATAACCGTACCTTAATTCGGTACGGTAGTCTACTCTCCGTATCGCTATTTGATTTTATTCTGAATGCTCCACTTATTAGGCCTACCGGTACCAGAAAATTTCCGGTGGCATAAAATCGTAGACTTATTAAAGTTTGAAGCATGAGAGAGATTGGAAGTCCTCGTCTGTTACGCCGTCTTCCTAAGTGAACCAACGGCAAAATGACGTTTGTCACAACATTCCTTGAAAAACGTTATCGTCTCCGAAAATCTTTCCAACGGGTTTTCAAAATTTCTTACATATCGTCTTGGCACGTCATCTTCTTCAAATACCGCTTCAATATAATAAAGAAATTCGTCGTCCGCCAAGCCTACGTCCATTTTTCTTGTGATAAGGATTTCTTAAGGTAGCTTGTCCCCTACCTTAGCACACGACAAGTCGTGCGCAGTCGCGAAGGATTCCTTGAGCCCAAGGCTTCCTCAAGAAATGTCTCTGAATAGTATTTCTGCTCAAGGAAGGCTGGAGGTCTCCTTAAGGAAGCTCTCTGATTGCAAATGGCTTCCTTTAGTATATTTGATGAACAGCGTGTATTTACTGACTGGCGATGTGGTACAGTATGTCCCCCTCAGAAGATCATGAAGACTGACTACTTCGTGAAACAGTGCGATGCCCTCAGGCTTGCTCAAGACTGAATGGTTACTGATCCAGCGTGCCCTCCTCAGAGTAGCACCGAAGACTGAATAATACTTGTTGTTACTATAGCCCTTGGTCGGGTCCAACTTCGTATCTTGGCGTTTGTACTGGTGAATCAGCATGACCTCCCACCGAGGTCCGTGGTAGACTGAATAACACTTGATGATCCAGCGCGACGCGCCTCTGCGATCGCTGTAGACTGAGTGGTTATCGATCCTCCATGTCCCACCACGGAGGACACCGAAGACTGAATACTGTTGGCTCCAAGCCTCGCTATTTATTCATAATTCATAAAAAAAGATCAATATGCCGTCCTTCTCAAAATTAACTTTTGATTCAGACGTCGTACGTCTATAGAAAAATTACCTATCTATTCCTCATGATCTAAACGTTCCATTTCTACTTCGTTTTCCAAAAATCGATCATAGAGATTTTTATAAAAAAATAATAGTGCTCCTACCACACGTGGGTGTACTTCTTTTTGTCTCCTACTCTAAGACTCAGGCTTGTCACTGCCCCAATGACGTACAGCTTAGATCGGCACTTTATCCCTGTGCATTTATTAAATACTTTTATGTTCTCTAAATTCCTAACTCCCAGAGTTATTCTGATGAGCGTGCCAAAACTTGTATACTTTTTCGTGGTTTCCAGCAAACTAGGTTATTTCACAACACTACAGTGTTGGGCTGCAATCCAATGTTGACAATAAACCGCTGACGAAGGCTCCGGAGGTAGATCCCCGAGCTGCCTACTCGATTAAAATTTTCCACTGCATGCGTGTGCTTATGAGTCATATACAGCTTGCATCTTATAGCTCAGATTATGGACCCTTATCGCCTTGAGTCATGCTCGAGTTTCATAATCTCGGCTCACTGCTGGCTTGTAAGAACTCTTAAGTCTTATGAATATTATTCCTCTACATGACCTAAAATACCATAGGTTCGACCCCCTGTCCCCATCTGTTGGGTACAGTACCTGAGTTTCTAGTGAACAAATATATTTCACTGGCGAAAAAATACTTTTCCTTTACAGTAAGAGACAGAATATGTAATTTTAAATAAATCAAGCAAAATTATGTAAATACATTTCATTTTGATCAAATTTGTAAAATACAAACACAGAATAATAATTTTACATTAAAAATTAAAAATATTTAAAACAAATGTCATCATGATAAAATATGTAAAATACCGTATGTAATAATAAAATGTAATTAAATATTAGCTTAAGTTCTAATTCATGGACATTTATCATTTTTAGTTATGCATAAGCAAAGGGAAAGAATGTGTACGGTATTTACATAAAAATCCTAGCCCTAATGATCGGTGGAGGTTGTGAAGCTTCGGGTACGTTCGGTTTGCCCCTCTGGTCTGTCTCGGTGCGTGTCAAAAGAGCGTGAAGGGGAATGGAGGATCGGTTGGGGTTTACACAATAAACTACCCCAGTATATAAAACTTGCCCCACAATTAAAACCTTTGATAGAATGTTGAATGTTGAAAGCTTATCTGCAGTGCCATTGTTTTTACTCTGTACATAACGAATAGAATAAGAAGTGATATCACTGGCCTATGGGGCGTGGTGGCTCAGCGGTCTAGCTGTATGCCTCTCACCAAGGCGGTCCGGGTTCGATTCCCGGTCAATGCATGTGAGATTTTCGAAGTGAAATGCCATGTCCTGTGGTTCGGATTCCACGTAAAAAGGAGGTCCCGTGGCTCATAATCACAAGATTCACGGTCACGTAAAACTACAATCTTCCTTTTTCACTGGCCTAGTACGCCTGGTCCGCCGCAGCACAGCGCTGGCTCCGATCTGAGATTTAAGTTAGCATTGGTGCTTACGAGACTTTTAAACCTTGCGACCTGTTTTACATGTTAAAACACCGCAAGATATCCTCATGGGCGCTAATAAGTTCGACATCTCCACTTACTTTACTGTGCCCAATTATAATTTAATAAGTCGTCTCCTGTAATAGTCCAGTTTCGACAATAAGCGAAGACAGAGAGCAAGTTCAAAATGCAATTAGTTTTGGCAGCTATCGGTAAATTTAAAAAAAGAACGGAACAATTAACCTCGCTATCAGAAAGGATTTCTTCACATTGTTACACATTTTACATTCCCTTAACAGACTTGCAACACAGAAAAAAAAAGCGGTACGGACGCAACTTTCAACTTTACCGTAGATTACTATAAAATTCAATAATAACCATAAATTTCAGTCCACAAACACCAAAATCAGTAAACTACCATCATGTCAGAAGAACTTAACATTTAACAGACATAGAAGGCATAGTCATAGTCATGACCTCTTCGTAGAGTAGGCTATTGTCTAAAACTGATCACGCCTCCTTCAGCATTACGGTACGTATATGTTTTTTTAACTCATTGTCTTTTTATGCTCATCCCTTTCTTCACAGAAGTAGTCTTTAATAGCATCAATAGCATTTTTATTTACACCATACTGGGCAAGTACTTAGGCAAATTAGGAAAAAAAGGTGGAACAGAATAGTCTTTCAATCGCCAGTTGGTTCTTGGGAGAAGTAATACTTCCTTCCCTTCTATCACAAATTTGTCAAATTTAACAATTAAATCTTCCGAAAAGTGAGCATCACAGACGTAGGACTTTTCAGTAAGTTCCCTATCCTTCCCTGGTATGGCCCCTTTGCACTTGATAAAACGTTCCTAATCTTTAGGAGGTTTGAAAAACCGTCTGACCTCTTTACAGTTCCCATAGCTAGATCTGCATCCTGGCACAAAAGAGCAAGGCATCTTCACTACTCACATTAAGCACACATGAAAATGTAAGGGCTAAACTGCTGTTTACTTACATTAAATAACAATAAAATTAACACACGAAGATAACGTCAACACACGAGAAGAAATTAAATTCCATTTTATGTAATGCTTCCTACAATAGCATTTCAGGTATTAATACTATGAAGTAATAGTGTAAGCACTTGTATATCAATAAAAGTTTGCACAGAACACCACCAAAACACTCCGACCGATTCAACACTTAATATATAAAAAATATCGCACATAAACACATAAACATATGTGGAAATCAACAATCTCAAATCGACTGTAGCGCTGCGTAGCGGCGAGTGCCAACCCGATCCGTATTCATTACATGCTATTGAGGGAGAAGAGATCACACTTTATATTCTATTAGTTATGCTCTGTAGTTGAATATCTTAGTGTATAGAAACGATAAAAAAAAAAGGGTCAACCCCTGGCACTATCCAGCCCATGACGGGCTAAGGCCGACCAAGCGACCGCTGCCCAGCCATTTGGAGTGCAGATATTGGGGTGACGCGTGATCAGCGCGTCGGGTCCCCTCGGCCGTTAATCTTGGTATTCGTGATCGGGGCGCTGTCTCACTGTCAGACAGCTACTCAATTGTCCTCACGAGGCTGAGTGCACCCCGTTCCAACCCTCACGTCAGTTTTAAAATCCCTGACGGAGCCGGGGATCGAACCCGGGGCCTCCGGGTGAGAGGCAGGCGCGCTACCCCAACACCACGGGGCCGGCATCCAGTATAGAAACGATGAAATCTATAATTATATTTTACTTTTCTATTTTAATTGTAATACCTAGCTGTAAGTTATTGTATTTATAGAACTAAGTTTTCATATTATGATAAAAGAATAAGGTGTAAATAGTTGTCCAATAAGATTGTATCTCTTAAGATCTGTTATTATAATAAGTTATAAATAGTTATAGTATTAGCATAACGAATAAAATAAGAAGTGATATCACTGGCCTAGTACGCCGGGTCCGCCGCAGCGCAGCACTGGCTCCGATCTGTGATGTAAGTTAGCACTGGCGCTTACGAGACTTTTAAAACCTTGCGACCTGTTTTACATGTTAAAACACCACAAGATATCCTCATAGGCGCTAATAAGTTCGACATATCCACTTACTTTACTGTGCCCAATTATAATTTAATAAGTCGTCTACTGTAATAGTCCAGTTTCGACAATAAGCGAAGACAGAGAGCAAGTTCAAAATTTTGCCAGCTATCGGTAAATAATAATAAAAAAAAAAAACGGAAAAATTAACCTCGCTATCAGAAAGGATTTCTTCACATTGTTACACATTTTACATTCCCTTAACAGTCTTGCAACACAGCAAAAAAAAAACGTACGAACGCAACTTTCAACTTTACCGTAGATTATTATAAAATTGAATAATAACCATAAATTTCACTCCACAATCACCAAAATCAGTAAACTACCATCATTTCAGAAGAACTTAACATTAAACAGGCATAGAAGACATAGTCATGACCCCTTCATAGAGTAGGCTATTGCCTAAACCCGATCACGGCTCCTTCAACTTTACCTTAGAATATTACAGAAATCAATTATACCCATAAATTTCACTCCACAAACACCAAACTCAATAATCTACCATCATTTCAGTAGCACTTAACATTTAACAGACATAAAAGGCACAGTCATAACCCCTTCTTGGAGTAGGCTATTGCCTAAAACTGATCACGCCTCCTTCAGCATTACGGTATGTTTTTAAACTCATTGTCGTTTTATTCTCATCCCTTTCTTCACAGAGGTAGTCTTTAATGGCATCAAGAGCATTTTTATTTACACCATATTGGACAAATAGTTGGGCAAATTAGGAAATATATGTGGAACAGAATAGTCTTTCAATCGCCAGTTGGTTCTTGGGAGAAGTACAGTACTACTTCCTATCACAAATTTGTCAAATTTAACAATTAAATCTTCTGAAAAGTGACCATCACAGATGTAGGACTTTTCAGTAAGTTCCCTATCCTTCCCTGGTATGGCCCCTTTGCACTTGATAAAACGTTCCTTATCTTTGTTTGAAAAACCATCTGACCTCTTTCCAGTCCCCATAGCCAGATCTGCATCCTGGTACAAAACAGCAAGGCATCTTCACTACTCACATTAAGCACTCATGAAAATGTAAGGGCTAAACTGCTGTTTACTTACATTAAATAACAATACAATTAACATACGAAGATAACGTCAACACACGACAAGAAATTAAATTCCATTTCAGTTAATGCTTCCTACAATATGATTTCAGGTATTAATACTATGAAGTAATAGTGTAAGCACTTGTATATCAATAAACGTTTGCACAGAACATACCCAAAACACTCCGACCTATTAAATACTTAATATATCGCACATAAACACATAAACATATGTGGAAATCAACAATCTCAAATCGACTGTAGCGCTGCGTAGCGGCGAGTGCCAACCCGATCCGTATTCATTACATGCTATTGAGGGAGAAGAGATCACACTTTATATTCTATTCGTTATGGTATTAGTATTACCATAACGAATAGAATATAAAGTGTGATCTCTTCTCCCTCAATAGCATATAATGAATACGGATCGGGTTGGCACTCGCCGCTAAGCAGCGCTACAGTCGACTTGAGATTGTTGATTTCCACATGTGTTTATGTGACTAGCGCTTAGAGACAGCCCAGCGGGGCAGTCAGCTGTTCCTCGTTGAGACAGACGAGCGCAGCGGGACAATAAGAACGTACCCGAAATGTAAATACATATCCTTTCCCTTTGCTTCTACATAACTAAAAATGATAAATGTCAATGAATTAGAACCTTAGCTATCATATAATTACATTTTATTGTTACATGCCGTATCTGATCATAATGACGTTTGTTTTACATATTTTAAATTTCTAATGTAAAATTGCATATTCTGTGTTTTTATTTTACATATTTGATCAAAATTACATTCTTTAAACATAATTTTACTTTATATATTTAAAATTACATATTCTGTCTCTTACTGTAAAAAAGAGTATTTATTCGCAAGTGAAATATACGGTAATTCCCAACAGTCGGTAAATATTTGTTCACTACAAACTCAACTACATGAAACGAATTTTCCAAGCGATTCATAAGCTGTTGACAAAGGACAAGGGAATAAATATATTACCGGAGATAAGGGCATGCGAATTCACGTAGCACCCTGTCGGAAACTCTGTT
Source organism: Meconema thalassinum (assembly GCA_946902985.2). NCBI lineage: Eukaryota > Metazoa > Arthropoda > Insecta > Orthoptera > Tettigoniidae > Meconema > Meconema thalassinum. Next base: position 173,806,839 of record OX336396.1, read on the forward strand.
TCAGTTGTCCATTGAGTGCCTGAGACTCTACTTTTCAACCTGTTAAACCTCCCACCCCAGAAACAAAAAGTGCTCCAAACAATACTTATTCTTGAGTTCGCACACATTTTCTCAGACATAATGAAATTTATTTATGTTTGTTATAATATGTATTTACATAAAAATCCTAGTCCTAATGATCGCTCTAGGTTGTCAAGTTTCGGGTAACTTACGTTCTTATTGCCCCGCTGCGCTGGTTTGCCTCAACGAGGAACAGCTGACTGGGGATGGATGATCGGTAGCGGTCGTGGGTATTCGGGTCGCTTCGTCAGCCCCGCTGGGCTGTTGTTAAGCGCTAGTTTTATGTGCGATATATTATGTATTTAATAGGTCGGAGTGTTTCGGTGGTGTTCTGTGCAAACGTTTATTGATATACAAGTGCCTACACTATTACTTCATAGTATTAATACCTGAAATGCTATTGTAGGAAGCATTAACTGAAATGGAATTTAATTTCTTGTCGTGTGTTGACGTTATCTTCGTGTGTTAATTTTATTGTTATTTAATGTAAGTAAACAGCAGTTTTGCCCTTACATTTTCATGAGTGCTTAATGTGAGTAGTGAAGATGCCTTGATTTTTTGGTACCAGGATGCAGATCTAGCTATGGGGACTGTAAAGAGGTCAGACGGTTTTTCAAACCTCCTAAAGATATGGAACGTTTTATCAAGTGCAAAGGGGCCATACCAGGGAAGGATAGGGAACTTACTGAAAAGTCCTACATCTGTGATGCTCACTTTTCAATTGTTAAATTTGACACATTTGTGATAGAAGGGAAGGAAGTATTACTTCTCCCAAGAACCAACTGGCGATTGAAAGACTATTCTGTTCCACCTTTTTTTCCTAATTTGCCTAAGTATTTGCCCAGTATGGTGTAAATAAAAATGCTCTTGATGCTATTAAAGACTAATTCTGTGAAGAAAGGGATGAGAATAAAAAGACAATGAGTTAAAAAACATATATGTACCGTAATGCTGAAGGAGGCGTGATCAGTTTTAGACAATATCCTACTCTATGAAGGGGTCATGACTATGCCTTCTATGTCTGTTTAATGTTAAGTTCTTCTGAAATGATGGTTGTTTACTGATTTTGGTGTTTGTGGAGTGAAATTTATGGTTATTGAATTTTATAGTAATTTACGGTAAAGTTGAAAGTTGCGTTCGTACGGCTTTTTTTTCTGTGTTGCAAGTCTGTTAAGGGAATGTGAAATGTGTAACAATGTGAAGAAATCCATTCTGATAGCGAGGTTAATTTTTCCGTTCTTTTTTTAATTTACCGATAGCTGGCAAAACTAATTGCATTTTGAACTTGCTCTCTGTCTTCGCTTATTGTCGAAACTGGCCTATTACAGGAGACGACTTATTAAATTATAATTGGGCACAGTAAAGTAAGTGGAGATGTCGAACTTATTAGCGTCCATGAGGATATCTTGCGGTGTTTTAACATGTAAAACAGGTCGCAAGGTTTTAGAAGTCTCGTAAGCGCCAATGCTAACTTACATCACAGATCGGAGCCAGCGCTGCGCTGCGGCGGAGCAGGCGTACTAGGCCAGTGATATCACTTCTTATTCTATTCGTTATGGTATTACTGTAAGTCGATTAGTACTTTTATTTTATAGATGTAAATTCTGACGTGTCCTATATCAAAAATGTATTGTATACATGTATTTGATCAACTGGAAATAATAAAACTATCTATCTATCTATCTATCTATCTGAGTATTCGGGTCGCTTCGTTAGCCCCACTGGTCTGTCTCTAATAAGCGCTAGTGATATTAATTTCTAGCAGCGCTAGACTTCTCTAATGCCATGCCAAACACTGCGCATGTATACTAAATCGTACGACTTGATACCACACAAGCTCAGTTTTAAACTGTGACTTAAGTTTGTGCATGCAAGTTTCAAGCAAAACGTAGTTTGTGTGTGGCCCTTTACAAACCGTGAGAAAAGTACAATCCTGAATAGCGTTGAAATTGTAAGCAGAGTAAAGGAGACAATACAAAACAATCATTCAACAGGCCAAGAAGAAAACAATACCAATCGTTGAAGGAAATAAGACTAATAGAAGAGACAGAAAAGAACCCCTATAAAGCGCTGAAGCCTCGGCATAACGATGGAAATTTGGACAAACAAACAAACAAACAAACAAACGAAGATAACGTCAACACACGAGAAGAAATTAAATTCCATTTTATGTAATGCTTCCTACAATAGCATTTCAGGTATTAATACTATGAAGTAATAGTGTAAGCACTTGTATATCAATAAAAGTTTGCACAGAACACCACCAAAACACTCCGACCGATTCAATACTTAATATATAAAAAATATCGCACATAAACACATAAACATATGTGGAAATCAACAATCTCAAATCGACTGTAGCGCTTCGTAGCGGCGAGTGCCAACCCGATCCGTATTCATTACATGCTATTGAGGGAGAAGAGATCACACTTTATGTTCTATTCGTTATGCTCTGTAGTTGAATATCTTAGTGCATAGAAACGATGAAATCTATAATTATATTTTACTTTTCTATTTTAATTGTAATACCTAGCTGTAAGTTATTGTATTTATAGAACTAAGTTTTCATATTATGATAAAAGAATAAGGTGTAAATAGTTGTCCAATAAGATTGTATCTCTTAAGATCTGTTATTATAATAAGTTATAAATAGTTATAGTATTAGTATTACCATAACGAATAGAATATAAAGTGTGATCTCTTCTCCCTCAATAGCATATAATGAATACGGATCGGGTTGGCACTCGCCGCTAAGCAGCGCTACAGTCGACTTGAGATTGTTGATTTCCACATGTGTTTATGTGACTAGCGCTTAGAGACAGCCCAGCGGGGCAGTCAGCTGTTCCTCGTTGAGACAGACGAGCGCAGCGGGACAATAAGAACGTACCCGAAATGTAAATACATATTCTTTCCCTTTGCTTCTACATAACTAAAAATGATAAATGTCAATGAATTAGAACCTTAGCTATCATATAATTACATTTTATTGTTACATGCCGTATCTGATCATAATGACGTTTGTTTTACATATTTTAAATTTTTTAATGTAAAATTGCATATTCTGTGTTTTTATTTTACATATTTGATCAAAATTACATTCTTTAAACATAATTTTACTTTATATATTTAAAATTACATATTCTGTCTCTTACTGTAAAAAAGAGTATTTATTCGCAAGTGAAATATACGGTAATTCCCAACAGTCGGTAAATATTTGTTCACTACAAACTCAACTACATGAAACGAATTTTCCAAGCGATTCATAAGCTGTTGACAAGGGACAAGGGAATAAATATATTACCGGAGATAAGGGCATGGGAATTCACGTAGCACCCTGTCGGAAACTCTGTTTCAGTTGTCCATTGAGTGCCTGAGACTCTACTTTTCAACCTGTTAAACCTCCCACCCCGGAAACAAAAAGTGCTCCAAACAATACTTATTCTTGAGTTCGCACACATTTTCTCAGACATAATGAAATTTATTTATGTTTGTTATAATATGTATTTACATAAAAATCCTAGTCCTAATGATCGCTCTAGGTTGTCAAGTTTCGGGTAACTTACGTTCTTATTGCCCCGCTGCGCTGGTTTGCCTCAACGAGGAACAGCTGACTGGGGATGGATGATCGGTAGCGGTCGTGGGTATTCGGCTCGCTTCGTCAGCCCCGCTGGGCTGCCGTTAAGCGCTAGTTTTATGTGCGATATATTATGTATTTAATAGGTCGGAGTGTTTCGGTGGTATTCTGTGCAAACGTTTATTGATATACAAGTGCCTACACTATTACTTCATAGTATTAATACCTGAAATGCTATTGTAGGAAGCATTAACTGAAATGGAATTTAATTTCTTGTCGTGTGTTGACGTTATCTTCGTGTGTTAATTTTATTGTTATTTAATGTAAGTAAACAGCAGTTTTGCCCTTACATTTTCATGAGTGCTTAATGTGAGTAGTGAAGATGCCTTGATTTTTTTGGTACCAGGATGCAGATCTAGCTATGGGGACTGTAAAGAGGTCAGACGGTTTTTCAAACCTCCCAAAGATATGGAACGTTTTATCAAGTGCAAAGGGGCCATACCAGGGAAGGATAGGGAACTTACTGAAAAGTCCTACATCTGTGATGCTCACTTTTCAATTGTTAAATTTGACAAATTTGTGATAGAAGGGAAGGAAGTATTACTTCTCCCAAGAACCAACTGGCGATTGAAAGACTATTCTGTTCCACCTTTTTTTTCCTAATTTGCCTAAGTATTTGCCCAGTATGGTGTAAATAAAAATGCTCTTGATGCTATTAAAGACTACTTCTGTGAAGAAAGGGATGAGAATAAAAAGACAATGAGTTAAAAAACATATATGTACCGTAATGCTGAAGGAGGCGTGATCAGTTTTAGACAATAGCCTACTCTATGAAGGGGTCATGACTATGCCTTCTATGTCTGTTTAATGTTAAGTTCTTCTGAAATGATGGTTGTTTACTGATTTTGGTGTTTGTGGAGTGAAATTTATGGTTATTGAATTTTATAGTAATTTACGGTAAAGTTGAAAGTTGCGTTCGTACGGCTTTTTTTTTCTGTGTTGCAAGTCTGTTAAGGGAATGTGAAATGTGTAACAATGTGAAGAAATCCATTCTGATAGCGAGGTTAATTTTTCCGTTCTTTTTTTAATTTACCGATAGCTGGCAAAACTAATTGCATTTTGAACTTGCTCTCTGTCTTCGCTTATTGTCGAAACTGGACTATTACAGGAGACGACTTATTAAATTATAATTGGGCACAGTAAAGTAAGTGGAGATGTCGAACTTATTAGCGTCCATGAGGATATCTTGCGGTGTTTTAACATGTAAAACAGGTCGTAAGGTTTTAGAAGTCTCGTAAGCGCCAATGCTAACTTACATCACAGATCGGAGCCAGCGCTGCGCTGCGGCGGAGCAGGCGTACTAGGCCAGTGATATCACTTCTTATTCTATTCGTTATGGTATTACTGTAAGTCGATTAGTACTTTTATTTTATAGATGTAAATTCTGACGTGTCCTATATCAAAAATGTATTGTATACATGTATTTGATCAACTGGAAATAATAAAACTATCTATCTATCTATCTATCTATCTGAGTATTCGGGTCGCTTCGTTAGCCCCACTGGTCTGTCTCTAATAAGCGCTAGTGATATTAATTTCTAGCAGCGCCAGACTTCTCTAATGCCATGCCAAACACTGCGCATGTATACTAATTTTCGTACGACTTGATACCACACAAGCTCAGTTTTAAACTGTGACTTAAGTTTGTGCATGCAAGTTTCAAGCAAAACGTAGTTTGTGTGTGGCCCTTTACAAACCGTGAGAAAAGTACAATCCTGAATAGCGTTGAAATTGTAAGCAGAGTAAAGGAGACAATACAAAACAATCATTCAACAGGCCAAGAAGAAAACAATACCAATCGTTGAAGGAAATAAGACTAATAGAAGAGACAGAAAAGAACCCCTATAAAGCGCTGAAGCCTCGGCATAACGATGGAAACTTGGACAAACAAACAAACCTTAATATTTATTAAGGAACTTTGGCAACCAGCAGGACAGCAGTAGTAAGTCCAAGTTGTACTGGTTTTGCAATTCATTCAATCGGTCCTTTCATGATCTATGAATGAATATTTATTGCAGCAAATAGCCATAAAATTAATTATGTTAGTACAAAATCCTAAGTCATTCAGTACACGGTTTAGTGAGAGATATCTGTCTAACCCTGCATTCATGATATCGACTACATTGATCATTGCAGAATTGACAGACACAGTCCTCGCTTGAAAGATGAAATTTCTTGGTGGTACACATCTTATGATGAAAGCCGTGTAAAGCAAAGCGGGTGATGGTGTGTCGTAGTTGATAGTTGATGTATTATACATCCCTCTTCCAGCACTGTTTTACTCAGGCAGGAAGTAAGAAAAACAACAGGGATCTAACAGACACAATTCACATAGGAATCACAATGACATCGAAAACAGGCAGGATGAGAGAGTCTAACCAGAACCCCTTATTACACACAACGCAGCATCCATCGCACAATTCGGATTTGAAGTAAACGGCGTCAACAGACCTGGCAACTTGGTCCGTGTTACCATAGCAACAGACCAATCTCTAAAAGAAAAGAAATCACATCATCCGAGGAAATAAAGAACATCATAAGATGATTTTAAAATACGAAAAGCACCGGGACCGGATCAAATATCAAGGAATCTCTGGAGACGCTACTACCACTGTGGACCAATATCTTCAATATATAGGCTACTTAAGCAAAGGTATTCCAGACACATGGAGGAAATAGATCATCAAAGTGCTCTACAAAGGAAAGGGCAACACAAGTGACCCCAATGCATATAGATGAGTGGCGCTAGAAAATAACTTCTTCAAAATATATATGCAGATAGTTACGGCCAGGCTAGAACCAGAAGTCACAATTCCAATTTGGTTTCACCAAAGGGAAATCAACCCTTCATGCACTCCGGTGCCTGTTGGGAGAAGTAGACGAAGCCTTAAGGGTACCAAAATGGAAATACTATACTGTATTCATAGACTACAGCAAGGCATTTGACTCACTCGACAGAAATCTACTGAGACAGAAAATCAAAGACACTATTGGTATAGAGCACCCACTCATCCATATATTGGAAGACGTCCTCCAATATAACTACAACGAAATTGACGAAGGTGTCAGCAGATCAATGACTATCACGCAGACGAATGGAGTCCTACAGAGCGACCCCATAAGCCCGTTATTGTTCAACGTAATGACAGCAGATATCGTTGAGATACTCAAGGGAAAGAAGACAACCGCGTTAATCATATATGCAGACGACCTGGTCTTAGGCTCGCCCAATCAAGAAGAGCTTCAGGAAACCTTGATGGAACTGGAAAAATGGGCATAGAAAAGCCAACTTTCCATCAATATGCAGAAAACTCATCGTATGATTTTCAGGGAAGGAGAATATCACAAAACTTCATAATGACACTCCACAATCAACCACTAACGATAGTAAATAGGTTCAAATACTTAGGCGTAACCCTTCAAACGACAGCGAGCTCGTTCCGATGCCACATGCAGGACAGGACAGAAGAGGCCACGAAAGCAATACGCAGGATAAAGAACATTGTAGCACCATCACTGAAGACAGCTATGAGGCTCTTTTTACACGACGATATCTCCCATAGTTACTTACGAACTGGAACTAATATGGGAAAAACTGACCATCACCGACTTAAAATGAAGATAAAAGGTGAAAGCACGATTCATAAAATGTGCCCTCTGGGTTGGAAAATATGCGCCATCTTGACTTGTCTATGAACTTACCAAGGAAACGTTTTACATGGAGGATCTCCGATTACGCCTGCCTTCTACTGAGGCTTAGCGTAGGAGGAAGAAGAGAGCAGAGATAGACATTGACTTCTACGGTTCATCAGCGGTGATCGATCGCACCTGGACCAACACGAACCAGGAGCAAAGACATATCATCACGAGACTGGCCATACATGGTTTCCACCACAAGATTTGTGAGAATAAGTTTTTCTACTCGCCGAATGAAAGATTGTGTGTGTGAATTATGCGGACGGAGGTGTACGCTGTATCACATCACAGTGTGCCGGAATAGGACGAAATATTTGTCTGATTACAGCAGTGAAAACTAATACCCATATATATATATATATATATCCGTATTATGTTACTTATTTTAGCTTGTTAATAATGCTCTTTCGAGCGCACCTTAATAAATTATTAATAGAAATTATTGTTGACTGTTCTGCAACATTGGCGCTATCTCGCACAAAACTACTTGTGTCTTCATCCCACGTGTTCACAACAATCACGCGGGACAGCTTTAATTTAATCAGTTGCAAACTAGCGCTCTTCGTGAGCATAGAGGTTATATTAAATTGGACTCCTTGTGTCCTTTTGTTTCAGGGCATAATTATCGCGATGTCAACGGTGCTTTTTGGTTATTTATTCTATGAATTCAATGATACTCCTTGCAATAACGCTTTTAGCGCCACAACGCAGGCGCATGAGTAATTTATTGTGAATTGTGGCGTGTTGCGGCGTACCTTCAATTTGCATGTTGTGGAAGCGGTATAGTTATTTAGTATTTTGATTACAACTCCTGTGAACCGAACACGGGGCTGTGTTGGACAAGGATTGTTTTTCTGTGTGTGATATCGAAGGTAAGAGAGAGAGTTTAATTGCGTTAATAAAGCTGCTGTTGTGAATAGGATCAGTGTGTAGGGTGGGGATGGGTTAGTTAATTAAACACGTGCTATATTAAGTTTGATCATTTCGTGCTCTTATAAATTATGCAGAAAATATAAGGCAACGATCTTAATTGCTCAGAATGATGTGGTTTTGTTTTAATTGCTGAGTTTATGTGTGCTTTGGAGTGAAACCGGTTTTTTATTTTACTTTTTGGATATTTTAACAATAATAGTTTTGCGCACAATGTGCATAATATACAACCCCTAGCACAGTATATAAGTGTTAATCCTTACTTAAATCCCTGACAACATATTTACGAGGTAGGCTTACACTTCTGAATATACTTTTCACAGATATGGTCACATAGCCTACATACACAGTTTGAATATACTTTTCACAGATATGGTCACATAGCCTACATACACAGTTTATCTTTGGTTCATGAAATCCTTTGATTAATTCTTTACGAGAGGGTTTCACGACATGAAATAAAAGGCAAAACTATTGGCCTGGATAAAGATTATTGATGCGTGACTTCCCCCCACTGTGCATGACAAAAACCAGGGGTGTTATCCATTAGCTAACGCGGCCCGCCGGGCCGCCCTATCAATCCACCGTTGGTCTGGACGAAAATATTGGTCTAGGCAAAACCATTGTGAAACCCTCTTGTGAAGTTTTACCGAATATCATTGAGCCTGGTAGAACGGGAAGGGGCTCTTAGTTTGAAAAGTGACAGCAGGTGGTCCAAACGGTAAGGGCTGGTTCACAATTGCCCGGGAACGAGAACGAAGTTGAAATGCATGCAATCTTATGGGTCGGTTCACAATCAATCTCTGGGATCGAGAAGCTAAACATAGCCTGGGAAAAAGAACGGGAAACATGGTTAAGTTTCATGTTTGACGTTCTCTGAGCTTCCCGGAGCCAATCAGAAACATTGTACCTGCACAGGCGCAGTACGGAAGGAATAGCCAGCGATGTAAAAATAACCTCTGAATGCGCTCGATTACCATCATGTAATTATTTTAAAGCGCATACACTTTATACACACAATAGAGTAAACCAACTTAGTATAAAAGATGGTATATTGGCTTTCACGGCCAGAAACCTATACACTGATTTACAAAAGATGATCGGTGAAAGCTGTCACCCGCTAGAAGGGTCAGGTGAGGAGTGGAGACGAGAAGGGTAACGGTCTCCATAGCAACAGCGAGCAAATGTTGCAATGTATGCCGACACAGCATTGAGCACATAGTTCGACTCAGGGTTCTACTATGTCTTCACTCGTCACGGTCATTCAACAGCCTGGCAGGTGGGCTAACTTCCCCAGTATTTGTCTTCCTGCAAGCCTCTTGGAATTTTATGAGTCATCATCTGCCTCAGTGGCAAAGCAGCATTTCCCCACATGCTAGCTTTGACAGCTGTCAGCGACCATTATTGGTGATTGAGTATAGAAAAAATTGCTGAGTTTTAAACTCAGTATAGACAAGTGATAGCTGATTGCGCGCGCATGTACAAGTTCACGTTCCCGGGCCAATTGTGAACCGGGGCCTCGGGAATCTTCACGTTCTCGTTCTCATTTCCGGGCCAATTGTGAACAAGCTTTAATGGCCATTTAAAATAGAATGTAGGAAGGACAGTCAGTTACTTGTCGTGTAATGTCGAGGGGAGGGATGTTCATGGCTGAAAGTATGCTTATTGGTGAAGTGTCTAAATATTGGCATTCTGTTCCTTACAATGGCAGCAAAGAAGGATTGAATTCTGTTTAATTTAGCTATATTTGACTGGCAAGAAGTTGTCCAAATGGGATGCAGTAGTTTGCAATGGGCTGGATTATTGAGAGGTAATAGAGGCGAAGAGCTGTGGGATTTGCTATTTCTGAGAAGCAGTAAAGTACGCCAAGGAATTCCAAGGCTTTCATGGCTTTGGATAAAGAATGTTCTATGTGTTCTTAAAATTTTAGCTAGTTATCGAATATGACCCAGAGATCTCGCAGATGCACAACTGCGGAAATGAGCCTGTCAAGTAGGTACTGGGGAATTGCGTAGGGTAATTGTTAAAAAGCTGCATTTATCTGGGTTTGGTTTCAACTTCCATGTGCGGCAACATCAGATAGAGCGTTAAGTTAGGACAGAAGGAGTGCGGCGTCAGCTGGTGTCTTAATTTCATGAAAATCTTGCAGTCATCTGCGAAGAGTAGGATTCACCCAAGAGAAAAAATGGCCGCAGCATTAAAAGCAATGAATGACATCGGGAGCGTCCAGCCAATTGCAGTAGAATCAGCCCCGGTGATATTTCGTGTAAAAAGTTACAGGTGTTAACCTACGGCCTCGAGATTAAAGGAGAAAGAAGTGTGAACCAATTGGAGGTACTGGAAAAGATAAAATCAAGGGACTTAAAGAGTCCTCAGTGTGTCGAAGATGACAAGATCGAGACTCGTTGACGAACTTACAAAGCAAACTTTTCTGATAGAGGATCTAAGGATCTTATTTTGCCAGCATGTGCTGCATGCGATCAACTGTTGCATAAGCAATGGGGGGGGGGGGGGGGGATATATGGGAAGACTTTTATACAACGGAGGCGATGACGGATCGGAGATGGATACAGTCATCAACTGAGACATATAGTCACGAGATTGGCTGTTTACGGGGGTAGCGCTACAGGAGAGGAGACCAAAGGTATAAAAAAATTTAGGAAATGAAATTTGCCAAAGTACCTTTAGTAATGGTATCCGGAGACGTTAATATAATAGATGTTGACTCGTCCGCTGCCATAAACCCACCCAACCGTCCCAAATAGATACACGACTTATATAGCAGAAATGAAGTCTTTCGGCGCCATGTTGCTCACTAATTCCAGAATGCCAACCCCACGCATTTGGTACTATTTCACATCGGGTATAGAACGAGTAAACAAAAGAGCATCGATAAAGTAATGTAATGAAAAATTATGTATTTATGATGTTTTACATACAAAAACAGACCTAACCTGGGGCTTACGCCCCAGACCCCCTTGCTTGTGGTACTAGCAGTAATTTTCGACCAGGCAGTACCTAACCTAGTAGCGGACATAAATTCTATCTTATTAATGTTTTACATACAAAAACAAACCTAATTTTCCGCAAGACAGTGCTTAACTTAGTGGAAATTTGTAACAATTTCAAACTTTACGTGTCATATGGTGAATTTTGTATTTGACATGTTGGTAACGTACTCAGATGTTCGTTTCTCGGGTGTCACATGACGTATGACGTAGTGTCCAAGATGGCGTCCATAGTTAAATGAAGACAATGCTAAAAGCATTATTTTCGTAAATAATCAATTAAAAGGAATTATTCCGGTGCAGCAGTGGCAATTGAGAAAGTAAAACGACTCCCAACATCTCCGAGAAAGGTTTGTCAATCATAAATACTATATTTTCAGTAATATACCTTGTTGAAAGTTACGACGGCTTGGTCTCCTCTCCTGTAGTTTTAATTGATATTCTCCACATTCCACACACTAAACATTCCATAATCCAAAGACTCTTACAACAACGCATATCATCCCTGTACAATAGCATTTTATGGGTCCAGGCCAAGTGGTCCAGCACTAGTTGCTTGACCGTCTCAGAAAAATTTGATACTTGCAGGGTTTGTTCCTTATCATGTAGTGAGCTTAAAAATATTTTTTTGAACTTCTTTTGAATTACCGTTTTTATATGGCGGCCATTTTGTTATAGGCCGATCGTGGTTTTTTGTGTTTGTAAGCATCTGCGGTTTTATAAATATCTTGGCAATGGGTTGCTCTAGGCCTATCAAATAAAACGCATTGAATTCAGTACACTTTGGCCTACACATTGAACCCATTATCACTAGGGTTCATGTGTCTTTTAACAAATTTTTAATTAATCAAAATTTTTGTTTTAAAATTCAAAAATCTGAATTTTCAATCAATAATTTTTCTAAGAAAGGACAGTTTCTCATCCCTAACATTTTTTGTGCTTCTACACTTCACAGTAGTGTAATTGTTTATAAAGTTTCAGTTGTGAGAAGTTACCCCTTAAAAAGTTACAGGCTTTTAAAAAACTGACTTTTGATAAATTTTCAATTTTAGACCTGCAATATTTTGGTTCCAAGGGGGACCAGATAAAAATTGGAAAATTTCACATTTTAAAGATCTTTATAGTAGTAAACTTCAGTATAAATTTCAAGTTTGATATTTAATTGGAAGTCAGTTAAAAAAAAATATTAGTAAAATTACGTTCGCAATTACTCTACTTTTGAGGCACAAAATGTAGGGTGAATAAAATACACAAGTTGCATAGCAATGAATTTGTATTTAATTGTTAGAACTAATTAAATAAAGAATTTTAAGTAAAAAATTGGCTAGACCAATCTTATTTACAGTTGTGCAATGATGTGTAGTTATCGTTTAAACGAAATAATAAAGTATACAAATTGTAAAATAAAGAACAATCAAGACTTTGAATGTCAATTCTTAAGTTTAAACCTTTTTAAAAGAAATTTAACAACATTTATAGGTTTATAGATAGCTAAACTGACTGTTATTTTTTATTTACTTAGTAGCTCGTTGAATATCTGGGAGATTTCTTCACACACTTTGGGAGTTAAGTTAAATGTTCGCCCTGTCACAGTAGTAATCTCCAGAGGAGACAGCTTCCTTAGTACTTTTTTAACTGGCATCCAAACTTGATCTTTTTCATTTTTTTTTTTGAATGAAGTTCTTGGTCCTGGAGGGTGATAAAATATGACGTGCAAATCTTGGTTTTGGTTATCAACATTGTTGACTTCTGCAATCCACCACTGACCATCATAGACACAAGCCACTATGTCTTTATTTTGAATTGTCAGTGGCACAGCTTTACCAGTTTCGTGGAGTACACTGTCCGGAGATGTTGATGTTAACTTCAGCAGGTTGTCTGGCTGTGGTGTAAAACAATGAAAAGATCGAGTACCTTTTATCTTTTTGCCGGTGTTGAACCTTTCCTTCAAGACGTTGACATACATTTCTTGGACTTCCTCTGACCTAACAAAAACATAAGTAATACCTTTGATCTTTTCTTTACAGAATTCAAACATTTGTTGAGGAGTCAGAATCTGGTTTACACATGCTCGCTGAAGACTTGCTTTTGTGACAGCTCGCTTTGTTGTACTACCGACACCGTCACATGCATTCTTTCCATGGCATGATGCAAAAATATGCCACTCTACATTCATACCAAAGTCTTCTTGGTGGTAGCATATGTTAACAAAGTTTTTTTTGTTTTTATACTGACATGAAGCCCCGTCAGAAGAATAAATCAGTTTTTTAATGGACGAGTGGTGTTCTTTAATGTATTTAACTAACTGAACTTGGAAGGCATGTACTGTTGAAGTGTTGTGCTCAAGATGGTCACTTATGACACAGAAACTGTGACTTTTAAGGCAGTCTAGTTCATCTTTGTAATAAAACACAAAGGGATGAACTGTGGCTTGTTTGTTTACCCAGTGGTGTCCCTGCATTTCATCTTGCACAACAAACTAGAAGTTTTCTGAAAAGTCGGCAAGAACTAAGCATTCAAGAATTGTCAAATCTTTCATATATTTACCTTGAGCTTTTGCAATAAAATGATGCATTTTAAGATTTTCAAGTTTCGATACAAACGCTTCAAAAAATTCTTCTCGTGGTTTTATGATTGTTACCATTTCTGTTCTGTCTTGAGTTACCCATTGTTTATATTCAATATTGTCTGGCATCAAATCTTCCTCCTCTGATTCTTCAAACATGTCAAATAAGTTAACGCTTGTTTGCCAGGACACTCATGACATTTTCCCATCATACAGTTATAGCTGCCAATACTACAAACTAGAATTTCTAAGAGGTCTTTGTAGTCTACTTTAAGGTTAGCTCCACTAATCATCAATTTTACGTTTTGGTGGTACAAACACAAACATTATGAGTGCCAGATCCTCCAGCGATAATATACCATTTTGGTCTCAACTCGCAAAACTTTGATCTTCCAATTTTAATTTCAGAATTTTCTTTTTTAAACTCACTGAAAAGCTCATTTAAATTACACAAAAGTAACCTCTTTTGTCTATAAATCTTAGTACCATTTTCTTTCACAGGAACACAATCTTTTTTTCCAGGCATCAAACGGCTATTGTTGTCATTTTCGTAAAACATGATGACCTTTTTGATTATGCTATCATCTATCAAATTATTTGCATTTTTCTTTTGCAAAACAGGTAAGATTCCCTGTTCTTGTACTAATTGCCTTGTTATTTTAACTAAGCGTTCTGACACTTTGAATTCATCACTTATTTTTGCCCTACTCCAAGAATTTGGCAGTAAACTGATAATCTTAAATCTTTTCTTCTTTATTTGAAATCTCACATTTATTTTTTAGGTTTTCAATCAAATCTTCATATTCTGCTGGCAAATTTTGTGAACTAGTTCCTGGGTTTAAACTAATTTCCTTTTGAAAGGAAATTTCTAAATTTCTTTTAATTGAATTTGAAACTTCTCAATTTTGGCTTTCTAAGCAGACAGCCTCTGCTCTTCATTTAATTTCCTAATTTTACTTGCAGGAGATACACCAAGGATTTTACAAGCTGAGTCTACTTTTGTTATTGTTTCTTCTAAGTTACAAAATTCTTCATCAGAACTATCACTAGCCCTATCTTTGTTAGCCACAAATACCTTTGTATAACAGGTTGGACATAATGATTTCCCTGGTATTAGGTTAATGACAGGATTTTCATTTTTATAGTATTGATCTAAAGTTATTTCTCTCAGTCCTTTGGAATGGATCCAAACAAGATTGTCCATAGAGGTGATGAAATTTGATCAAGTATTTTACTTCATGGTACTTACAGCTTGATTTGACATCTAGGTGAACTCTTAAACGAAACAACACTTTTTCTTCTTCACTGTAATTTTCAATCACTGTAATTTCTTTAGAAAACACTCCATAAACGCTTTTGTGACATACAGTGAAACCCCCTGAAATCCGAACTAATTGGGGCTGTAGCCTGTTCGGATTTCAATTTGTTCGGATTAGCCGAAAATATCCATAACATAATAACCAGCCCTCGTTACGGTATAGGACTGTACATTGAGCTAGCGACAGTGAGGAACAAGAATCGTCGACAGACAATGTGACTTATAATGAAGCTGCATTGCACTTCGTAGAACAACACGCAGTAGTCACGCCAAACTATGTCATGTTCATGCGACGCTGGCGCACAATTGCCACCTCGGAAATGTTTTCGTCGCTTCGACAATTGAAGATAACTGATTTCAAGTGAAAGATTAAGTGATATTTTGTGTTTTTCTATTGTTATTTCATTTGTTTTTGCAAAGTGATTAACCTAAGGAATTACAATAACCAACTTTTCCGTTTTTCAATCCTGGATGAGATAAGTATGTAGCTTGGGCACATTTACACTTTGTTAGGTATGCTAACTGTACTTCTTTGTTAATTTTTCAACTAATTATTTAAAATAACGTTATATTGTAGAATATATAATTGTTTTATGACTAAAATAAGAGTTTTTTTTTTCAAGTGAAATTGTCGAAAATAACTAGTTCGGATTACCCGGGATTTTGAATTTATGGGGTTCGGATTTGAGAGGTTTCACTGTACTTCATTAGTAAAAATGCCAATTGAACACTAAGGCTCCATTTAACTACAATAATACAACTGCTCACTGTAAAAGCTCATGGACAACTAGGTGGGAGAGAACAGATTGAGTGGAAGGGGAAACAAGATAGCTAGCTCATAGACTTGTACAGACTTGCAGTGTTTGACTAGGTAACTCACAGACATGTTGAAGACTCGTGGTGTATTGTCTGTCAGTGAGCCTGTACAGACTTGCACATGCGGCCAAACAGCCTCTTTCAGTTTTCTGTTTAGAAATGTTTCGGAACAAATTAGGCCTAAATATTATATACATAAATTGAATGTATTTAGATCTTAAGTTGAAAATACTTACCCACATTAGACGGTAATTCTGCACGCAGTGAGAACATGCCTTTTCGTAACTTTTAACGAGGTATATTATTGAAAATAAAGAATTTATGATTTACATACCTTTCTTGGAGTTGTTGGGAGTCGTTTCACAATCTCAAATACAACTGCCGCACCTCAATAATGTTTTTTTTTTTTTTTTTACGAAAATAAAGAATTTTTATCGTGTTCGTTTCACTACGCACGCCATCTTGGACACTCGACAGACGGAAATCTGACTAGGTTACCAACATGTCGCATACAAAATTCACCATTCACCATTTCACACGTAAAGACGTAAAGTACTGCCTGGCCGAAAATTACTGCTAGTACCACAAGCAAGGGGGTCTGGGGCGTAATCCCCAGGTTAGGTTTGTTTTTGTATGTAAAACATTAATAAGATATAATTCATGTCCGCTACTAGGTTAGGTACTGCCTGGCCGAAAATTACTGCTAGTACCACAAATAAGGGGGTCTGGGGCATAAGCCCCAGGTTAGGTTTGTTTTTGTATGTAAAACATTAATAAGATAGAATTTATGAAGTAATTTCACATGCCACACAATCCATGGTTAAAGTACGACTGACGAGTTGGATTTGGCGCAATAGTATATTACATTATCGACACTCTTTTGTTTCTTTGTATACCCGGTGCGAGATAGTATCAAATGCGTGGGGTTGGCATTCCTGACTTCGTGAGAAAGATGTCTTCTAGAGACTTCATTTCAACTATATAAGTAGTGTTGCTATTTGGGATGGCTGGGTGGGTCTATGACAGCGGACGAGTCAACATCTATTAATTTATCATCTCCAGATACCATTACTACAGGTACTTTGGCTAATTTCATTACTCAATTTTTTTATACACATGTTCTCACGGTGTGCAGCGCTACCATAGATGTATAGCGAATGATAAAAACATTCTTTTTATCATATTTGTGATTTTTTAAACTAACTTCCAATTAAATCTCAAACTTGAAATTTATACTGAAGTTTACTACTATAAAGATCTTTAAAATGTGAAATTTTCAGATTTTTATCTGGTCCCCCAACCAAAATATTGCAGGTCTAAAATTGAAAATTTTTCAAAAATCAAGTTTTTTAAAAGCCTGTAACTTTTTAAGGGGTAACTTCTCACCACTGAAACTTTATAAACAATTACACTACTATATAATGTAGAAGCACAACAAATATTAGGGATGAGAAACTGTCCTTTCTTAGAAAAATTATTAGTTGAAAATTCAGATTTTTGAATTTTAAAACAAAAACTTTGAGTAATTAAAAATCTGTAAAAAAGACACATGAACCCTAGTGATAATGGGTTCAATGTGTAGGCCAAAGTGTACTGAATTCAATGCTTTTTATTTGATAGGCCTAGAGCAACCCATTGCCGAGATATTAAAAAAAACGCAGATGCTTACAAACACTAAAAACCACAATCGGCCTATAACAAAATGGCCGCCATTTAGAAACGGTAATTAAAAAAAAGTTCAAAAAAATATTTTTAAGCTCGCTTCATGATAAGGAACAAACCCGGCAAGTATCAAATTTTTCTGAGATGGTCAAGCAACCATTTATTTTTTATTGGACCACTTGGCCTGGATTGACCCCATTGCAAGTAAGCGTGACCTGGACATATCCACAACCAATAGGACGTTCCTGAAGCAGGCAAACGAGAACTTAAACTGTATTTAGAACTGTCATCTTGGCCATTGACGACATGGATTTGTATTTCCTTGAAGTGATTTTAGTCCATCGCGATCCCTCGAAATGCATTTGGATCATCTGAGTTTCCTTTTCCCTTATATAACATTCTGGTTGTTGCCTTCCTCCAATCTAATGGGACTTGGGCAGTATCAAGACATTTATTTAGCATGTCACACCACACCGATAACATTTCCCTCTTGGAATCTTTTAGGTGCTCATTTCTGACTCCATCTGGTCCTGGCACTGTATTATTTTTTCCTTCTGTGATTGCATGTACAATTTCACCTCCCGTTATGACTTCTGTGTGGTGACTATATTCTGAATGGTATCAGAATTGTGGCTTAGTGTCTCTCGAAGCAACTGTCATACTGAGGTGTGTTTTCCATGTATCCATGTCGATATTGGACTGTATTCTGCTCATTTTTGGTCGTACAGCCTTGTATGGGTCCATTTTTGCTTCTTCTCTAAACTTTATTTGTTGTTCTTCCATGTAACATATCTTTACTTTCTTCAATAACCTTTTGTACGGTACTGTATGTTGTCTGTTCTCTTCCAGGTCTGCTATGTTCCTTCTTTCTCTTGCTCTAGATAGTTTTTCCAAGGTGTTTCTTCTTGCTTCATAACATTGTCTATCCAGGGCTTTGACGTCCTTCTCTGTAGGCTCGAAGGGGCAGCTTCTTCATAGCAATTGACTATCCACCATGTTGCAGCATCAAGATCACCTTCTTCTATCAAGCTTTTCACCTCATTGATCTGACCTGTCTTTGCTTTCACTATGTCTATGTCTATATTCTATCTAAGTTTGATTCTTTCCCTTGGTTTAGCTATTTCTTCATTCATGATGATGTCTGTGCTCACTGGGAGGTGTTTTCTTACAATTGCGCCTTCTTGTAAGACCGGCTTGGCAGTTTCCGTTATTTTAAAACCTCATGAAAGCATTAGGTCCATTGCACTGCCTCCCATTTGGTGCTACATATGTCCATTCCTTAGTCCTGTTCAGCAACACAAACCCATTGAGCCTCAGATAGTTCATTACTTCCTGAGCTTTCCAGCTACTTTTATCCACTGAACAATTCAGGTCATCAGCAAGTAACACCTTCTTACCATTGGTGAGTTGGTATGGAATGTAAGGAGATCTGAGACATTTTCTCCTCTGAAATCAATCCAGCATATTGTTCAGCAGTCTGTTTGAGCTACCACATTCCGTCACGTGAATCTAAGACTTTTTTTCGTTGGAAGTTTTCGAAGACATTAATTACGAATAACGTGTGGCCAACTTTTTGAAGACTGAAATACATGGAGTGAATGGAACTTCGTCCAAAGTTGCCGCGTGACAGCTCTTCCAGCGTCCTAATACAGCCATGACAATAACACAGTTTATCGGACAAAATTGCACTCATACCCCCACCTTCTGTAAATTGTAAGTACCGAACAGTTTTTATTAATTGTCGGAAAGAGGTACTTTTCCCTTTTCTTAACTTTTACAAGGCAGATTATTGAAAATATATTATTTATGTTGCACATACCTTTCTGGCAGTCATTAGAAGTTGATTTCAATTTGAATTGTCACTGCTGCACCGGAAATATTTGATTTATTACATAAATAAATGATTTCACTTG
Source organism: Meconema thalassinum (assembly GCA_946902985.2). NCBI lineage: Eukaryota > Metazoa > Arthropoda > Insecta > Orthoptera > Tettigoniidae > Meconema > Meconema thalassinum. The sequence goes on from OX336396.1 coordinate 173,826,442, forward strand.
TTGCTCATTCGACGACGGCGGTCATGACACATTGACGCCCTACACTACTTCTTACCCGTTGCCAATATGTCCGATATAAAATACACCACACGACACGTGAATAAAGAAATAAAACCATTAGCCTGGATAAAGATTATTGATGCGTGACCACCCCCACTGTGTGTGACAAAAACCAGGGGTGTTTATATTAGCAGGTCGCACTACCTAATCATTATTGGTCTAGGCGAAAACCATTGGTCTGGATGAAAATATTGGTCTAGGCAATACCATTGGCCTGGATAAAGATTATTGATGCATGACTACCCCTCATGTGCGTGACATGAACCAGGGTGTTTATATTTGCTAATGCGGCTTGCGCTACCTTACAATTATTGGTGTAGACGAAAACCATTGGTCTGCCGGATGTGATATAGTACCAAATGCGTGGGGTTGGCAATACGGTACATGATGCAAAAAATTGCTGAATCAGCTGGAATTTTGCCTATATAAGTCCTGTTCATATTTGGGATGGCTGGGCGGGTCACAAACAGCGGAGGAGTAAACATCTATTATTACATCATCTCCAGGTATTTTCCCGACTATTAATTCAGGTAATTTGGTTAATTTCAGTACTTTAAGAATTTTGCACCGAAATGTACCACTTCCTGATTTCTACCCAGTTTTCTTTGTTGCTGACAGTCCCAACTTGTGACTTGGGTGGTGAGCCGTCAACTCCTGGCCAGTGGGCTGAGTACGATCTGTCGACCATGCCAAGAATCAGCCTGCATTGTTGTATTTGATTGACTCATGATAATGTCATCTGACATGCTGTTTCATCACTGCGTGAATTTCTGACAGTCGCAGAAGTAAAATGCCAATGTTAGCAGCGAGAAATTTTCTTCAATGAATAAATAACTTTCATTTTTAGTGTTTAAAGTTAAATGACTCTGACTATACCTTGGATAGTTGAGAACCAGTGTGTGTGATAGTTGTTAAGCTAAATCTGTTGTCTTGTTTGTCCCTAGCTTCCAGTTCTATAAGCCTGGGGTTTTGGAGACACTCAAGATGAGTTATGCCTATTATAAGACGAGGTGAGTGCTGTATGTTTAAGTCAACTCTGTATAAATTCAACACAAAGACTCTACTTTAGAGTCGATTTGTGCATTTTGTTCCTTATGTATCAATGTTGTCAATGTGAATATATGTTTTCAGCTCACGAGGACGTGGCTTCAGTTCACGAGGTTCTTACCGTGGACGTGGAGCAGATCCCAGCTTCTATAGCAGAGGCTCATACAGAGGAAGAGCAAATTGGCAAACGGATCGCTCCTCAACTGGCTTTGACTCGCGAAGCAGATATACTTCAGGTATTTGTTTGATTATTCCCCATGAATGTTTCTACTGAATTTGGTTTCAATTGTGAGAGTTGGTAATGGGTATGTTGTTCTGACAAATAACATATCCACCTCGTTTAATGTGCAGATTAAACAGTTTCAAGCTCAATACCAAAATAAATACTTCGATACCAGACAATAAGGAAGTATCACGGATATCAATGTCCCGTCCCTATTATGATCGTCACATTTTTACCAATGTAAGCACCTGCTTTTCAAGAAATATTGAAGGATTACTACAGCAGGTCTTTGGCAAGCTGAATTTAGAAGGATGGGACTGATAATCGGTAGGACCCGGACAGTTGCTTGGTGATGACCAGAAAGTCTGCAGGTATTCACCTGAGAACTGAAAATAAAGTAGAAGATATTGCCAATAACTTCAAATATCTAGGTAGCTTTTTCCATGCAAAGTGCAGGCAGCTTCAAAATTTTACCAATCCATTTGTCAGGTACTTCTATAACTTTGCAAGATCACCCTGCAGAACATAGGCATTCCATAGTAATGGGTGTTACATCCAAAACAAAATAAATTTAGCCAAAACCTCAGATGTGGAATGATAGGGTAGAAGAACTAAGATATTTAAACATCACACATATTTTTATTATTATTTATCTATTTTAATTCTTCATGCAAATTTAAATTACAGTGGTAATGGGTGTTACTTAAATTGGACATGGTTCCTGAGGTTACTTAAAACTCTGTGAATTATAATAGTTCAAAATTTTGAAAGGAATGTAAATATTAGCTGTGACAATGACCATCAATATGATATAAATATTTTGTTTATTAAAAACTGTTGTTTGGAGAGTGTAAAGATTGTATGAACTTCTACTTGAGGGGAAGTGTTGTAACTTTGGTAGTTTTATACTTTGTTTAACAAGTATGCGGTTCTATATGTGTAAGGTGCTGCCACCTGCCCTTTTATGCTTCAGTTTGTCTAAAACTCGCGCCATGTTCGCACATGTTTAGTTTGCGCGGTTCCGCTATTGCCATCCATGTACATCAGTTCGTTATTATTATTAAACTCACATCAGTTCGCTTTGCTTATATATCTCTGGTTTCCTTACATCCTCTTACAAAAACTTATTACATATTTTTAGCTACAAATGAAAAGTAACGCATGTTACAAGGAAGGGTAACGGGTGTTACGGATTTTTTTTTTATCGGAATAAAATACTAATACCAAGCATGTCTATATGTTACAGTACATTGTACAGCGAACAAATACAAAACTTATAAACTTTTTATATGCCTACATGAATTAAATAAAAATGTTACCCCTTAGATATTTTAGACTAATTCATCAACATCATCTTGCACAGTTTCCAGCCACTGGCCGGGTCTGTTTGGAACACAAGCCTCTCCAACGTCTTCTGTCTTCCCACCATCTCTCAGCCTCCACCCTTGTCCAGTCTTCTCCTCTCTTCTTCACGCTTTCTTCCACCTCCTTCAGCCACCTGTCTCTCGGTCTTCGTCTCGGTCTCTTTCCTTCCCACTTCATCTCGTGTACCCTCCTGGGTATCCTCTTCTCCTCCATTCGTTTTACATGTCCATACCATCTATGTCTAGATTTCTCTATATCATCCTGTAATGGTTCCTCCTTCATTAATTCTCTGGTCCTCTCATTTCTTATTCTGTCCATCTTTGTAGCTCCAATACTGCTTCTCAAGAACCTCATCTCACTGGCCTGTATTTTGCTCTTCTCCCTTCCTTTCATAACCCAGGTCTCCGAGGCATACGTCAGGATAGGGACATAGTACGTCCGATATGATCTTTTTGCTGTTCTGAGGAGCATCCTTGCTCCATAACATGCTTCTCACACTCCTCCAGAATGCTTCTGCCCGTCTCCCCCGCTCATTTATTTCTCTTATCGTTTCTTCCATTATCTTGTATCAGGCTTCCCAGATACTTGAAACTCTCCACTTTCTTCAGCTGTTCCCCACCAATTGTTATTCCCGTTGTGGTTCTTTCCTTCTTCCTTGTTGTGATCACCATCTCACTCTTATTTATGCTAAATTTCATCCCATATCCTTGTATTATTCCTTCCCAAACGTCCAACTGTTCCTGTACCTCCTTGTTTCCCCAAATCATCAAATCATCTGCAAACACCATTGCTTTCATCTTTCCTTCCCCAATTACTTGTGCCACTCGGGTCATTATGTCCTCCATCACCACAATGAAAAGTAACGGTGACAGTGCACTTCCTTGTTTCAGACCGTTTCTCTGTTCCAACCAGTCTGACCTCTCTCCTCCCACTTTCACACAGCTCACGCTTCCCTTGTACATCTCCTTTATCCTCTTTATAGTCCATTTCTCTACTCCTCTATCCTCCAGGGACTTCCATACTTTGTTTCTGCATACACTGTCATATGCTTTCTCAATGTCCAGGAAGGCCATCAGTAGATCTGTTCCATACTCATAGTGCTCTTCTTGTAACTGCCTTACAGCAAAAATCAAATCCACTGTGGACCTTCCTGCTCTGAAGCCGTGTTGCTCTTCCCTCATCCCTCCTTCTATCCTTGTCCTAATCCTCCTTTCCAAAACTTTCTCAAAGATCTTTGCACAATGACTCATCAGTGTTATTCCCCGGTAGTTTCTGCATTCTGTTTTACTACCTTTCTTGAAGATCGGGACAATTATTCCCTTTTTCCAGTCCTCTGGGGTCTTCCTTTCCTTCCATGCTGTCCTCATCACTCAGTACAACCATTTTATCCCCACCTCTGCTGCTGCTTTCACCATCTCCACACTCAACTCATCCTCACCCGGTGCCTTCCCTCCTTTCATCTTCCTCACTGCATCTTCCACTTCTTTCCATGTTAAGTCCTTTTCTGTTTGCAGTTCATCTTCCTCCTCGCCGTGGTTTCCATTTGGGTTCAGAAGTTCTTCAAAATATTCTTTCCACATTTTCTTCAGTTCTTCCCTACTTTCTATCTCTTGTCCCCCTTTGTTCACCATTCTAACGTAATCCGTAGGATCCTTCCGCCTCTTATTTTTTACCATCCCATACAGGACCTTTTTTGTACCTTCACTATCCTCCTTCATCATCTCTGTCCACTCTTCCATCCACTTTCTTCTCTCCTCCGCCACTACACTCTTCCCCTCCTTCTTTCTTTCTACCTTCCTATTTTGATATCACCTCCTAAAGGCTCTATTCTTTTCCCTTACTATATCTTTTGTCATCTCATTCCACCATGGTGTTTCCTTCCACCTCTTCTTACTACTTGTCCTCCCACATACTGCTTCTGCTGCACCTACTAGTGTCTTCTTAAATCTAGCCCATTCCTCTTCCACCCCTCTTTCTTCATCTGTTTTAATTCCTTCCTTTACCATTTTGAGGTACTCGACCCTTCTATCCCCTTCTTTCAGTTTCCTTATCCTTATAAGTATTTCCTGGTTCTCAGTCCCTTTCCTCTCCTTACTCCCTCTCAGGTTCACTACCAGCAATCGATGGTCGCCATCCAGGTTCCCCGATGGTATAACCTTGACGTTCGTGATGTTCTTATTTAGTTCTTTCTCATACAGTAAATAGTCGACCACCGACTTCCTGGTCAAGTCATCACTGTACCATGTGATTGTGTGGCTCTCTTTTCTTGAACCAGGAGTTCCCAACTAGCAGGCTGTTCCTCTGGCAGAAGTCCAACAGTCTCTTTCCTTCCTCATTTCTTCCGTCCCAACCCTCTGGTCCTAGAACACTCTCATAACCTTGTCTTTCTCTTCCTACATGGGCATTCAGATCCTCCACCAGCTGCTTCTGCAATTCCTCTTCAAACTCCTCCTTCTCTTCAGAGGCGCAGCCTATTTGTGGAGCATACACTTGCACTATTTCTACAGTCTCCCCTCAGTGGTACTTTCACTTTCATCATCCTATCACTTATTCTCCTCACTTCTTCTTTTAAACCATCTCATACTACTACTCCCACTCCATTCCTCTTTCCCTCTTTATTCCCACTCCAGTACAGTCTATTGACGTCAGAAAAGTTGGATGGCGCAGCCACGCGGTAGAATGTTGAAGCTGTAACATTGTGACTGGTGAGGTTTATTTTCATGGTGAAGCATTGATGTCGTGATGGAAACAGAAAGGAATTTGTCAAATTCGAGGAGGTACTGCTCTCTATACGGTTGCAAATGATATAAAATGGGTACGAAATCTCTTCACTACTTTCCTGTACAAAAAGTTCAGGGAGAAAGATGGGCTTCGGCGCTGTCAATTGGAAAATGTGTTACACGTTACATGACAGTGTGCTGTCTGCATTTTTGTGAAGACGACTTATTTCCACAGCGTAAACACCGGTACTGTTGATTATTGATAGTTATTGTCTCTAATTTGTATTCACAAGGATTAAGCTACATCAAAAATACTGATAAACTTGTAGCCTATAATACTTCCATGCCGTACATAGAACCGAATGTAATCCACTCTTCGTAAACTTATTTTAGGGGTTCTTCCGATTGACAATAGTCGAATGGTTAGAAAACTTAAGAAAAATGCTGTTCCTAGCCTTAATTTGCCAGAGAATTTATATTCTTGCCTTTGAACAGCAAGTATGTAGCTCAATATTTGCAATATGAAGTATGATTTGGCTTAAATTGTGTTTTTGTCTATGATCTCCTTACTGTTGAATTTAGTTAATTAATGTGTAAAATCTTAGTTTTAAGTACCGGTTTGGTGATCCATCATCCCAGGCAGGCCGGTAACACCTATACTACTCAGGCAGATAGGTCACTTAATCGTAATTTAGAAGTTATAGTGATGTTAAGTAGGCCTATACATATGCGGTAATGTAGCAGGAGACCTGATCGGCCTAGGCTATTCTAACTTTAATTAGTTCCCATTCCAGGGTTTTTCAGTTTTGAGTGCGAATAGTTGGTTTGAAAGTTGTAAAACAGTAAGGAGAGTATGTTTTGTATAGGTTTTAATTGGTATTATGGTTTATGTCGAGCTGAGGAGTGAATTTGATTTGGCTTAAAGTGTAGTTTTTGATCTGTTCCGTTTGCTTATGACAAGTTCATACCTGCCAACTCTCCCGATTTAGGCGGGAGACTCCCGATTTCAGACCATTTCTCCCGCCCTCCCGCTTAACGTAATAAATCTCCCGATTTTTCAAAAATCCCACGCGTAATTTCGGATTTAATGTGTCGTCTATCGAACGGATCGACTTGACGTGTTTCGAAGTTATATCTCGATACCGCAGTTTCGCTTTTTATCGATAATCGACAACTGCGTACTAACTCCCGCGTCGCGTCCTGCTGTTATAAAAAGTTGGCTTCGAATAAGTCTTCGTTTGAAATCGTCGAACGTTAATTCAGCGCTTGTTCCTAGATGTTTTGCATAATGACCAGTTGGTGAGAGGTAGTTGTACGCTGCGGAATATTGTATCTGCTTCACACGTGAAATTATATGATTTGTGTATAACTTAGATGTTGTTGGCGTTAATATGCCGGTAGGCTATTGTGATTTTTCGATCTGAGTGATTGCGTCGGTTCCTCGGTAATATGGCGAAGAAATATGATGTGACATTTAAAAGTGTGTACAAAGACAATATTCCCAGGGTGTCTACCGGTAACGAAAGTAACGAATTTTACAAATGGGTAACGAAAGTAACGAAAAAGTAACGAGTTTTACATACGGGTAACGAAAATTTTCCGAAGGCGGATTGAATAATTTAAACTCGCGCCTCTAGGCTCAGAGATTGCGATGGAGCGAGTTTCACGCAAGCGGCGCCGATTGCATAAGCTATATTTCCCCGTGCCCGACCTCGAGGAAATGCATACTGAGGGTACCCTGAGTGGTATACATCGTTCAGTGTATATTTTCGGCATCAAGATGACTTTTTAGTTTTGTGTGAAATATTTATCTGTGTTATTAGGAAACCCGACTTTTCGCGAGACGTTTATTCGCGAAAACTTCTGAATTTAAACAGAAACCTCGCATTTCTGGCATTTATTTGGAGACTGTCAAATTGAAGTCCAGAAATAACGCTAAATAATTTAATGTCGCAATCTTGCGATATGTTACCGTTTCGAAAAAGGATTTTGAAAAAGATTCGAAATACGTAGGCTGTAACTTATTTTAAAAATCTGTCTCGTAAATTTGCGACATCCAGTATGGTTAATTCGAAATTCCGTTATATGTCGATTTTTCCTTCGAACTTTGGTTCCATCGGATATATTATAATCTAACCGGTTATTTCGAAAACTTGTATAACTTGTATAATTCGTGATTCGCATTCGAAATAAAACGTATCCTCTAGTCGTATTAATCGTGCAATCCTCTCCGAATAATTCTTAATATTTGATACCTACTTCGAACTTTCATACTCAAGACGGCCGGCTGACCGCACGACTTGCCTGCGGGAATCTCGTCAAATGGACCGAGATCGACGTCAGTAGCGTAAAATCATAAAACCCGTCCCCTATCGTGAACTTGTGACCACGAGGACTGCGGGAATCCCGTCAAAGATGATTGGGCACCAATCACGAAACATTCCGAAACCTACTCGCTACTTTTCCCAAAAGCGTACGGGGAGCGAGAAGTGCATCTACCCACTTAGAAATGACAGCCTACGTTGCGTCGCGACACTAATTTCTCCTTTTAACCATGCCCAACCCTGAGCTTGCATCCAGCATTCTGTCAGGACGAATAGACAATCGTTCAACGGCCGGGTGCGGCGCGGTATGCATAATATCGCGAGGACAACTTGAATCTCGTAAAACGGCAGAGAGCGTCAGCGATTGCGATACATCGCGATAGTTCTCCACATTCAATGACGAGGACAACTGTATTTTTGTCAAACGGACAGCAAGTGGCGCCGATTGCATAATAATGCTATATTTTCTCGCGCCCGACCTCAAGGACAATGGAAGTGACACCTATTATCTAAATCGCGATATTTATCCGTGTTCTATCGCGAAATCAACGGGAATCTCGACAAACGGGTGAGACCAGCGCCGATCGTGTAACATCTCGAAATTTCGCCATACTTGACTGTGAAGACGGAATTCGGTTACAATCACGTAACGTCCCATAAATTTCTTCGTGATCTACCGCGGGGACAAAGGAAATCTCGCCACGGTTAAGAGCAGAGCAACCTCTTGACAATTATAAAAACGCCTTGTGCACAAGACGACATATTAGCTGAAACAACTCATTTGATAATAAATATTTCGTATTATTTTTAAAATTTTTATAACTCCCTAAGTGAATTGTATTTACCGCTTTAAACACAGTTCATTGCTGTCTTTCTTCACCGCGTGATGAGCCCCTTTGCTTGCAGACCGCAGACGTATCTTGAATTCAAACTAATATTAACTAAAAGTTAACTAAAAGGTAGCTAAAAAGTAACTAATTTTTACTTCATCCTTACAGTAGACACCTTGATTCCGCATATAACTGAGTCAAGAAGAGGCGCAACATTTGCATTTTGTAGTGTCTGTAGGTGTGATTTCAGTATCTCGCATAGTGGGGGACATTTTCCAAAATTAAGTTTTTTGTAGATACATTTCCAGCATTTTAACAGACACTCAAGACAATTTTAATGAGGAAATGGATGCTTTACATTCCCAATTCTGTAACTTCCAACTAGAGGATGTGACATCTATTGAAGAAGAAGAAGAAGAAGAAGTGAGAATTGTTGTGAAGTGGGCACTGGTAGGCCAAATGATATGTAGTGGTGGGGTACTCAAGTTATGCTTTCCATTCTGACCATTCCGCATAGTAATGCAGAGTGTGAGAGGATGTTCAGGTCATCTCTCTCTGACAAGACTTTGGACAAACTTATAACTCTGAAGTCGATTCAGAAAGGGAAGTGTTTTGAGCAAGAATATAGCAAGACCTTTTTGAAGAGGGCAAAATCAGCCTCAGTCACCTGCAACAACGACCAATTGAATAATATGATCTTCGATACGTCACTAGTTTTGTATGCCTGAGTGTGGTCGAAAGAAAGGTATGCTTGTTTGATAGACTAGTGAGAATTTAAAATGACTGTACTCAGTCTTAAGTACATTTGTAAACTGGGATGTCATATCATGTTAGTCATGTACAGTTTAATAAATAGTGTAACATATATTTGCTGCAATGTCTTAGCCTGTGTATGTATTATGTTGCATCCCCCCCCTCCCTCCCCCCCCCCCCCCCCCCCCCCGTCGCCGCGTCGAATCTCCCGATTTTTCATTTTGAGAGGTTGGCAGGTATGCAAGTTCAAATGGAGACTCCAGCTTTGTTAAATATCTGTATTTTAAATATTTAATTAAATATATTGATAAAGAGGATGCCTCCATTTTAACTTGCCTGTGGCAAGAGATTAATAAATTTATATTCTTGCCTTTGAACAGCAAGTATGTAGGTCAATATTAGCAATATTGAAGTATGATTTGAGCATCCCAAGTAACGCTTCTTTGAACCCAAAACATTCATGCAAATTCAGGGTTGCTGGATTCAATTTATTATCAGGGAGTCGTCCTTTGTGTTATGTGAGAGATATATATTGTGAAATTAATAAAAACATCGATACCGCTAGGCTCCCAAGTACAGGCTTCATATATGTAACAGCAGACAGTAAATTAACTATCTACAGGTGGGTAATATTTTTAACTGGTAGTAATTAAGCACTGCATTTAAATTGATTATAAAAATATTTCTATCAATGAAAGAAAATATGTAGTATTTTACCATCATAAATTAGAAGCCATAACAAACGCACACCATATCACTGTCTTGCTTACTTCTCGTCACTATCTTGCCGCCATATTGCAAACAGCTGACCGTAAGCTCCTCCCCCGTTTCGGACGTCAATAGCCTTTTCTCAGTTCTCTCCTTCCTTCCCCTTTCCACTTTGTTTCTGCCAATCCCAATAAATCCAACTTCCTTCTTTCCATCATATCCACTATCTCCTCCACCTTCCCCGTCAGCGTTCTTATGTTTAAAGTTCCAAATCTTAGTCCGTGTGTACAGCCGTGTCGTCGTCTATTATATCCATCATGTCCGAGGCTCGTTCCATTCTTGAAAGCATTTGGTTTCATCCACTACTGGCTTGCTGGGCCTATCGTAGCTTCACCAGAGCCCCGTTAGCCGTCACTTTTCAGGGTTCCTGTAGGACCTCACAGCTACCGTAACGGTCCCGGGGCACACGAAGTCCCCACTGTACTTCGCCCCTACAGGCGATCCCCTACTTGTGCCGTTGCCCGTCTCCCACGACGTGGACGAGGGGTTGGACTTATGGGAGACATTTTAGACTAATTAAAAAACAAAATTAAAAATAGATTTCTGATACTTAACAAATTATAAAAACAACTATACTCTGTATTTCAAGAGAAAGAACGTGAAGGGAATGGCGGGAGCTTGGAACAGCCGAGCTGTGTTGCCAAGTTTTTATTGTAGATGTATATCAGCTGATTCGAATAATACACAGGGCTATACTTCGGACATTATTTCGGTACTATCATGCACAATATAATGTAAATGTCGATCCTGAGTCAATGCCGAGGACATTCAAATAGAGAAATACGGTACATAAATAACACACCGAAGCTATGCTACCTTTATCACCGTTGTTCAATAAATACGAGAGAGGCCAAACACTCGACAGCTATATAAATATAATACAAACACAAAGTAATCTGATGATGAATATATCAACACTCACCATGTAATGATCATCCTTCAAGATGAAACAACATTCTGGGTGGAGGTCATTCACAGTTTACAGCAGTTGAACACAGAAACAGCATCATAACACCAAGCACACTCACTCACTGTATCACAACTCGGTATGGTTAATACAAATAGCTTTTGAGATTCCACAAAAGTATTGTATTGACTGCCGCGAACGTGATGCTAAAAGTGAACGAAAAGATGACAATGAAACTAACTCAGACACAGACAGCGGTTAACAAGTGACTGAATCATGAGCAATGCGCTGGCAACATGTGTTGCTAATTGTCAAAATCCAGCCAATAGGAGCCCACGGCGGCCATTTTACGATCGTTACCGCCAAATATGCCAGGTTCTTACTCTGGAAATACAGAGTATAATTATTGTTTATTCAGCATATGACTTGCATATTAAGTACAGTATGTTTGTTTGTTATATTTGTATCCTGTGTATCATAACTTTGAGAAATAACTCTTGATGTTATTTCTCAAATACATCAATTTTTTCACTGAACTCTTATAGGATTGTGAAGAGGCCCTTTGGCTTGACTGGAGGGTTGGGGAGTTTGCCTAAAATATTATTAAAACTTACATGTTTGATGTCATTATCATTGGCTATAAAAACACTATTGGAACCATGTGATTTTAAGAACATGTCGACACAACCTTGGCATATGGCAACATAACGATACATTTTTCCTTGCTGTGACTTGCGACCCTTGACTTGCTCACAAGGCACTTCAACAAGTATATACATTCCTTTCTTGTACCTTCAATATCCTCCTTCATCATCTTTGTCCACTCTTCCATCCACTTTCTTCTCTCCTCAGCCACTACTCTCTTTGCCTCCTTCTTTCCTGGTACTCTTCCCTTGTCTCTACCATCCTATTTTGATACCACCTCCTAAGGCTCTATTCTTTTCCCTTACTATATCTTTTGTCTTCTCATTCCACCATGGTATTTCCTTCCACCTCTTCTTACTACTTGTCCTCCCACATACTGCTGCTGCTGCTGCACCTACTAGTGTCTTCTTAAATCTAGCCCATTCCTCTTCCACCCCTCTTTCTTCATCTGTTGGAATTCCTTCCTTTACTATTTTGAGGTACTTGACCCTTCTATCTCCTTCATTCAGTTTCCATATCCTTATACGTCGTTCCTGGTTCTCAGTCCCTTTCCTCTCCTTAGTCCTACCAGGTTCAATTCCCGGTCAATGCATGTGAGATTTTCGAAGTGAAATGCCATGTCCTGTGGTTCGGATTCCACTTACAAAGGAGGTCCCGTGGCTCATGATCTCGCGGTTAATGGTCACGTTAAACTACAAGCTTGCTTGCTTTTTTCTCCTTAGTTCCTCTCATGTTCATTACCAGCAATCAGTAGTCGCTATCCAGGTTCTCCGATGGTATAACCTTGATGTCTGTGGCGTTCTTATTTAATTCTTTCTCATACAGTATATAGTCGAGCACAGACTTCCTGGTCAAGTCATCCCTGTACCATGTGATTGTGTGGCTCTCTCTTTTTTTGAATCAGGAGTTTCCAACTAGCAGGGTGTTCGTTTAGCAGAAGTCCAACAGTCTCTTTCCTTCCTAATTTCTTCTGCCCCAACCCTGTGGTCCAAGCACACTCTCATATCCTTGTCTTTCTCTTCCTTCATGGGCATTCAGATCCCCCATAACAATCATATTCCTTCCTACCAGCTGCTTCTACAATTCCTCTTCAAACTCCTCCTTCTCTTCAGAGGCGCAGCCTTCCTGTGGAGCATACACTTGCACTATTTCTACGGTCTCTCCCCTCAGTGCTGATTTAAGTAGCCTAAAGTACATAAAATCCAAAATAAAATGTCGTCGTTGGCTGTAACTCGATTCTGAGTACACATACTTCTTCCTGCATAGAGCTTTTCAGACTAGCTTGTGGATGTGTTTCTGATGACTAAACAGGCCAATCCTGGCATGAAAGATGCGCCCACATAAATTGCACTGAATTGTCGGGGGAGGGCAGGGTTGTAATTGACGAAGCTTCCTTGCTTGTCGTTTGGCCTCTCCATGTCTGCGACGTTCTTCTACAAATAAGTTGACAGCCGTCGATGTAGTGTTCCGCCACAGTAAGCGGTTCGCAGCAGATGTTTCCCATGAGTGGATAGGTATACCAGTCGTCTTCATGATGTGTTTTAGTTGGTCTTTAAAACGCTTCAGAGGGGCTCCACGAGGTCTAGTGCCAGAGCAAAGTTCACCATAAAGGAATTGACGTGGAAGCCTGGCATCACTCATACGGTGAACATGGCCTAACCATCTCAGTTGATGAGCGATGATGGTTGCCTCAATGCTATTGAGATGCTCTTTCTCGAGAACTGCAGTGTTGGTAACGTAGTCCTCCTACTTAATCTTCGAAATGTATCTTGTCTTTTGTTGGTTGGAACGCTCATGTTTCCTGATATCATGGCGATAGTGTGCCCAAGTTTCACAGCCTTACAGTAGTGTTGAGATGACGACAGCTTTGTGCACCATGAGTTTGGTATGCATCTTTAGGTCATGAAGACTCTGTACATTAAGCGGCCAAATGCTGCATGGGCAGCCCCAATTCTTTTGTGAACATCCTGTTCGCATGTGCACCATTTCATTTTTCAAATAAAATGTAAATTTACTGGAAATAAACCTCTTATCCATACAAGCTTTCCCAGTAAGTACACAGCCCGTTTTTCAGTGGAACAGTATCTTAAAATAAAACAAATTACCCGAAGTACACCCGTAGCCGTGTTTTCTGTAACACCCGTTACTTTATTTTTACCAGTTAACGTAAATATTCTTCAATTTCTTATATATTATAATATTAGGTTTAAACCCACGAACCTACTACGTTGTCGTAGGAAGGCGGAGAGGTGATACTCCGACGTGGCGCGTCCCAGGTGCGGGATAGGGGGGTCCTCACCAGTTTTGCTGGCGGACTTGAGCGAAATAAAATAGCTCTCGCGGACCAAACACACTCCCATTTCTCATCAATCATCCTATCATATTCCATTCATCACCTTTCCAGATCACATCTGGAATTGTAATCCCTGACTACGGTCAGATCATGGGTCCTAGACCAGACAATCAACTCAAGTATGAACAGTCTTCTAATGAACTCTTCCACCGCAAGGCACCATTCGGATACGGTGGGGTGCCGCGTAGAAGAGTCAGGTGAGTCGGAGCACCTGGAAACTCTAAAGTCCAAATACAAACTCAAAATTAACAAACATGGGGAATTTTCATTCTTTGCAACATTAAACATAAATTCGTTAATTAAAATTGGAAAACTTAAGCATTTAACCGATATATTGGACCAACACAAGATCTTAATAACAGCACTTCAAGAACTTAGAAACACAGATCAAGACCCCATTGAATCTGGAGGATACCGTCTCTACAAGGGACCTCCAGGACCACGAGTTATGAAAAATGTCCCCCAATTTGGTATGGGATTTTTAGTACATACCAGTATTATTGATTCAGTGGAAGACTTTTCGTCGAACTCATCAAGGTTAGCAACTTTAACAATTAGGACAGGAAACAAAATATACTCTTCGATAAACGTTCATGCCCCAACTAATGACAAGAATGTCAAAAAATTTAGAGATGAAACGGACAATTTTTGGGAAGAACTTGCTTTACTAATATCAAACATTTCAGACACTCATGTTAAAATCTTGCTTGGGGATTTTAATGCAAAAATTGGTCAAGAAAGAAAATTTCGTCCAATAGCTCACAAATTCACTAACAAGAATGGTCAAAGATTAATCACCCTTTGTGAAGAACATGGCCTACGTCTCGAAACTACTAGATTTAAGCGAAGACCACACAAACTTATGACCTGGAAATGCCCTAACAGTGCACTAGGGGAATTCCAGATAGACCATGTTGCAATGGATAAAAAGTTCTACAAAGAAATATATAACGTGAAGGTACTACGTGGGGTCGATGTTGACTCTGATCATTATATATCCAAGATAAAGATCAAGTTAACTCCACGACGTAAACAAAAATCGTCAAACTCGACCATGCAAAGGCAATATGACCCTAGTTATTTAATAAATAATGTGTCCTATAAGGAAAAGTCTAAAACTCTCTTAAGTGACAAGCTAGAAACGATGGTTGACACACTGAAAACCGTTGCTGTCGAAATTGCCCCTATTAGGAAAAGGAAAAAGCATGCATGGTGGAATGCGGAATGTGATGCTGCAATTCGGAAAAGACACACAGCATGGCTCAATGATCAGCAAAAGAGGACCACACAATCGCGAGAAGAATTAACCATTGTTCGAAGGGAAACTGCCAAAGAAATTAGGAGAATTAAAAGTCCATACAAATTATTGATGATTCCTTTAAGCAACACAAAACAAGGGACTATTACAGGACATTTCGTCAATATCATTCTAAATACAGCCCTCCTACACTATTAATGAAAGATAAATCAGTTAAACTAGCCCACAATGATACTGATAATGCTAAAATTCTAGCAGATTATTTTAGAGAACTACTAAATGCTGATGAACCTAAGGAATATCTTGATTTTGAGCCTAATCCAAAAAATAAAACAAATTTACAGAACATAATTCCTCCTGACTTGACTGAAGTATGTGCAGCGATTAATTGGCTCAAAAATTATAGAGCAGCAGGAGAAAATTCATTGGTAGCAGAACTATGGAAATATGCAAATGAACAAACCATCTCCAACCTCCATAAACGCCTCATCGATGTATGGAATTTGGAACAAATACCAGAGGAATGGAGAATGGCTGTAATCCACCCAATTCATAAAAAGGGTGATAGATCAGACCCGAACAACTACCGTGGGATTTCTTTGCTTGATGTAACATACAAGATTCTATCTAGAATTATCTTGACAAGAATTCAACAACAACTCGATCAAGAACTAGGAGAATATCAAGGAGGGTTCCGACCAGGTCGCAGCTGTCCGGATCAGATAATCAGTCTGAAATGGATAATGAAATATCATAGAATGAGACAAAAGGATTTGGTCATTACTTTTGTGGATTTTAAGAAAGCTTATGACATTATCCATCGAGGGTCATTACTTAATATCCTTAGGGAATTTGGGTTACATCAAAAGCTTATCAACCTCATCGGCGTTACTTTGAAAGATACTAAATCAAAGGTTAAATTTCGAGGCACCTTGTCTGAACCATTTGATATCCGGACTGGACTTCGACAGGGAGATGGTCTATCACCGTTATTATTTAATTGTGTTCTTGAAAAGATCATGCGTGAGTGGAACAAAACTTGTCCTCCAAATGTAAAGATTGGTACTAATATAAAACTGAATTGCTTGGCCTTTGCGGATGACCTTGCACTGCTTGCAACCAGTCTATACTGGCTAAACACCAAATTGAAGAACTTGGGTCTATTGCAGCAAAAGTAGGACTTCAAATTTCATTTGAAAAGACTGAAATAATGGCATCCTTTGATGTGGAAACACAAGCTATTACATTGATCAACAATAAAGAAATTAAAGTTGTACATAAATTTAAATATTTAGGGGAGATTATAACATGGAATTTGAATGAGAAAGCATCAATCGAAAATAGAACAACAAAGTTAAGACAAGCGCAATATATTACTTGGTCTAGTTACAAAAAAAATCACTCTCCATAAATGCCAAATTACGACATTACGAATCAGTTATTAAACCGGAAGCAATATATGCTTGTGAAACACTTTTCAAGTTAAACACTCGATCAGTTACTGACATATTACAGAAGATTGATTGAAGAATTCTCAGGACTATAATTAATAAAAAACATCAGGTGGATGGTCAATGGCGTCTATTACCAAATGAAGTGGTTTATAAAGAAACAGTCTATAGTCGATACTATGCGAAAAAGGCGAATTGCTTTTTTTTGTCATATCTCACGCCTGCCGGATACCAGACAATTAAAAGTATTATTTAATTATTTTTTCAAAAGTAAAACAAAGAACTCTTGGTTTATGGAAATTCAAAATGATCTGGATGAACTCGGCTTGACAATGTCCCAAATTGCTAACAAAGATGAGAAGAATATCTTGAAAAACAAGAACATCCGACTTCCCTTAAAAACCTTTACCCGCAAAACTTACACTATAAGCGATGCAGAGAGAGCGGCAAGGTCAACTAGAATAAAAATGTTTTGGGAAAAGAAGAAAAATAAGAAGCTGAATCTCTAATATTGTTTTTGAGATATGTATATACTTGTTTTGGTTAAGTGCTCCAATGCGGGCGTAACATATGTAAATAAATGAAATAAATAAATTAGGTTTAAACATAACTTCACTTTTTCTAAAAACAAACAAAAAAAAACCACGATGATATCAGTTTCTTACTTTAGAAGTGGATCTAACTTATTGTTTTTGGTAACGGGTGTTACAGAATAACAGCAGGATCAAAATCAACCATTGAGACAAGTAATAATGCCTTGAATTATGATGTTGCTGCAAAGTATTCTTCAATATCAAGCAGATAGCATAAAAACAACACACATCAGCTGCTGATAAATAATTAACACAGTGTTGCCAACTTGGTTACCAATATTACCATATGAGCACAAAGTTTTGAAAAGTTGTGAAAACAAAGGAAAAATTTGAAAATATCCGAAAATTAGATAGGTTTACAAAAGTTTATACTTTTTACTAACATTAGACATTACATATTATTACTAAATAAAAGTTATTAATTTTTCACACTTAGGCTCACTTTAATAGACTGCCTGTAATGTATCTGCTGCAAATCTTGACTTATGGATTAGAAACAACACTGACTTGACCATCCAACAGTCGTCTCCAGACAATTGACAAGAAGTTCCTCCATTACGTCTTATGAAATGAGTATATTCGACAGCAACTTGGTTTGAAAGGAGCCACTTGGAAACTTAGAACTGAAAAGACTACATTGGTGTGGTCTAACGACAACGGCTTCAAAGAGGACACTTAAGAGCATGTTTTACAGAACTGTCACCGGCAAAGGCCCAGAGGATAAACTTCTGATGTTAGGGAAAAGCATTCATTTATAACTGCAAATGGCTTGTTGAAGTGATGAAGCGGTGATAATTATGATGAGGATTACAAGTGAGGATCAATGACTTTTTTATTCATAATTTTTTTTTTCTATATGCGGCATTGCTGAAAGTGAAATCTCTGTATTATACCCTGTATTTCAAGAGTAAGAACCTGAAGCATTTGGCGGAAACGATATAAAAATGGCCACCGGGGGCCCCTATTGGCTGAATTTTTACAACTAATGCTACACGTTGCCAGCACTTTGTTCATTCATTCAGTTGCCTGTTAATTGTGTTGGAGTTTGTTTCATTGTCATCGTTTCGTTTACTCTTAGCATCGAGTTTTAATATTTTTTGTTACCATTTTTACTTCGTTATTTCTTTTTATAGTACGTCAATAGGTGTGTTGCACGAGTCGGGGGTAGGGCGGGCCGATGCGAGCGCCATCTATTGCCTCTCCCGAAAAACAATGCGTCCCCCATATTGTTGTAAAAGCAGGAGTAAATACGTGTGGTGAGAAGCGTGTGAGCATCAACTTTTAGTGATAAAAATGCCTTTTGTGGAGAAGTACTTGTCAAACCTGACTCTACCCCTCAAACATCTGACCAGAAGGTTGGATTTTTGTTCTCTGCCTGAGATTATATATTGAGCGGACACTGTTCGAACGAGGTATGGTGATCGGTGCCTAACGGTTGTGAAGTGTGATTTAGGCAGTGGTACGGGAATTCGGCTTCACACAGTCAACCATGTTCGGGGTGTATGGCAAATGGTTGAATGTGGGTGTCACTGGCCGTCCAGGTACCCTCGATGACCGTGACTGGCAACATCTGAGACTGATTGTCAATAGTGACAGAAGGGCAACAATGCAACAAATCACGGCTCAATTCAACACAGGCCGTGCTAGACGCGTCTCTCAGTTGACTATCCGTAGGAACATGGGTTCCATGGGGTATCGGAGCCAGCGCAGCACACGGGTGCCACTGTTAAACCAATGTCATCGACACAACGGCGCAAATTTGTCGCCAATCACCAGGGATGGACACTGGAACAACGGTGTAACGTGATATGGTCGGACGAATTATGATTTCAATTGCACCGTGCCGATGAAAAGCACCGTGTGTGGCGCAGACCACATGAATCGATGGATCCTGCTTACCTCGAAGGTGTGGTCCAGGGAAGCGGTGTCTCTGTTAGGGTCTGGGGTGCATGTTCCTGGTATGGAATGGGCCCCCTGGTTGTTCTGCGATATGTTGAGCTGCCAGAGGCCCCACATGCTATTAGGTGACTTTCCCATGACATTTCCTAAGTCAGTCTACTAGCTAACGTGGCAAAATTCATTGATTCGGATACAAATTAATGATGAGTAGTACCGTATGCGCGGGGTTGGCAATATTGTATTTGTCCCATAATTCACATGTATTATGGCAGACTCAACTGGTATTTTACTAAATAAGTCGTGATCTAAAAAGGGGATGGTGGGTGGGTTATAGACAATGGAGGAGAAAACATCTATTACTACAGCATTTCTACAATATTATCCATTAAAAAAGGGATTTCGGCTAATTTAAGTAGTTGTAGAATGTTCACTTCTGAACTGCTACCAATTTTATTATGGCCCTTGTGCGGTCGATTAGTCTTCAGGCCAGTTAACACACACTATAGAATAATATTTTCACTCATAGAATGACTTATAACCCCTCCTCAGAATAACACCTTGCCGCAAATTCCTACAGTGTCTGGATAAGAACGGAGAACTGTTGTTCCCGTCGAGCGTCCTGCAATACCAAAACAGTTCACCTCGCGTTCCGACCTACTACTGCCTCAAATATACCACATGAGTCATACCTAGGCCAATATGTTTGACCTTGTGCTGGGTTGGTCAACATCCCTCGGAGGCAAGTTTAAAAGTTGGAGCGTAGCGCTTTCTCGATTCTTTGTTGTTGTCTGTGACATCGTGGTCATTTGGGTGTGTGCGTGTGGAATTTGTGTGATAACCTGTGCTATTGTGATGGCTGTATTAGTGTGTGTATTTGTAAATTGGGAATAGGATCAGGAAGAGGTGGGTGTGGCCTTAAGTTAGGAATCATCCCAGCATTTTTCCTGGAGTAGAAGTGGGCAAACTATGGAAAACAACTTCCAGGAATGCTGAGGAGGGAATCTAACTGTGTTGATTGATGGAGTTTTTTCCTCAACTTTGGTATAACAATTCAATAAGCTGCCATACGAAGCGCTGCTAGCCCCAGTTAGCCCACGTGAACACAAGCCCGACTGCTGATAGCGGGAACTTACGCTAAGGACATCCTGCACCAGTTTAGGATCAGCCAATTCTGCAAAAACATCACAGCAGAGACCCATGTGTGACGATCACAACGAGAAAATACATGAATTGTATGGTGATCTTGATGAAAGTGAAGTATATGGGATTACAAACTGATCAAATAATATTAAGAAAGCTCACAAGCATACAGCAATAATGATGCAGTATATTTTAAAAAAATTGTTGTTTTCCTTCTTTAATATTCTTCGCATAATCGTCGCACCCTACTTTTCTTCCACAAATTGTTGGCTAAAAATATGCAAACAATTATGCGAGGAAA
Organism: Meconema thalassinum; assembly: GCA_946902985.2. Lineage (NCBI taxonomy): Eukaryota > Metazoa > Arthropoda > Insecta > Orthoptera > Tettigoniidae > Meconema > Meconema thalassinum. The sequence continues at coordinate 173,847,079 of OX336396.1, forward strand.
TAGTTTTCTATTCACTTGGGAAGCATATTTGAAAGGAAGCTTTTCTGCGATGGTTACCTACATTTTCTGGCAACCCAGTTTCTTTGCCTGTTGTGCCCCCTTTCCACTGCAAATTAATTGTTTTGTCCTCCAAGGATAAATAAAATATTATTTGTCTTAACATTGAATATATTTTTTGCAGCTACTACCAGTCGAGTTCAAGTAGATGACTCAGGATATCGCCGATATGGACGTGAGGTAAGTTGCCTGAACATGCAATGTGTAAAGAAACTCTTCTCCGCAGCGAAGTCAGACGCTTGCGGGTCTGGTTAATTTGGCAACTGCACACGTGTTGATCTTGGAGCATGCCTGCTCACTGTCTGCGCCGTGGCCTACGTTATCTCAAGGCCTGGAAATTGAGCTGGGGCTTGGTACGCCAAACTGGTAGTTTCACTTTATGCCAGTAGGATCGTGGTTCGGCGCCCTAGTTGTCTGCTGTTGACTGTTCGTTACATGCAACTCAAATACATGTAATACATGTATTTTAGCACTTCTTACCTGTTTTCCTCCAATTTCCGCCAAATGATTGATACGGCTCGCTCTTGACTGTATTTCACTTCACTTTAAGAATTTTTCTGTCAAGTGACTTCTTAAATTCAGAAACGTTGCACTACTGCCCGTGTGGTTCACACCAATATTCTTTAAAAGTGGCCTTAAGAACTTCTACAGAAGAACTGCGGAGAGAGAATTGTCAATACCCACTTCACATTTTGTGTGTTCGGAAAACATGTCTGTTAAAATATTCGTGAAATTTGACACTAAATATTCTCGAGACATGAAATTTATGGCTGTTGTGACAATGTGAGAAATTGTTTCCAACAGATAAATAAAAGAATCTTTGGGATATCTTAATCCCCCTCTGTCTTGAAAATGTATGGCAGGCTTGAACTTGCTGGAGCTTATATCTTCTCTAAGCAACCTTCACAGTCAGTTCTCTCTTCTGCCACTCTTACAAGAAATCCCACTACCATTGCAATTCAAATGGAAGATAGAGATGCTGGCTTTTATGAAAACAAAAATAGAGATTTTAATGCTAAAATGTAAATCAGTGTTTTATTTCAATGAACTTAATATAGGCTATATGCCCCATATTCTTACCTTGAATAGGGCTTTCAAGAAACTCCAAGACATGTGCTGGGGTGTTTCTGTAGCATTGGATGGGTTTTCATCTTCTGTGATTTTTTTAGGCCTCGGAAGCTTGGTCAAGGCGCCTGTTATGACTGCATCTTCCCTCAGCTCCACATTCCCACTTCTAGAAGATGCGATAATTCCTGTGCTGTGTTGACTCGATGGTATGCAGGCATGATCTCACATCCATCATGTCATTGTACCTCCCTTAATTCTCAGGCGACTGAAGAGCAGTTCGACATCGTCACTCGAAAGATTCCGCGTAAGCACATAATGGAAGCCAATACTAATTAGGAATATATGCAGGGCGCGGTTGATGAAGTTGTTAGCACCAAAGCTTGATAAGTTTCCTTTGTAAATCTCATCTTTTTATTGAGATAACTTTGGATCTGTGATAGGTAGGGCAAAAATTCATTGGTCAGCCATGAAAGTCTCTCATCATTAACTTCCTGAAAATAAGCTTGTCCGTGTTTCTGGAATGAAGTCTGTGTGTGGTATTGCAGATATGTATATCAAACCATTTTCTGGAAATTTCCAAGAATTTGGTTGTTTCGTGTAGGCTGTCCTTATCTTCAACTTTCTCTGGGCACATGACTTCCATGCTCTTTAGCCCAGCTATTGTCTCTGGAGTAAACACCAATTTGGCTCTTGCCACATTGATTTTTTCTAAATTGCTTGGATATACAACCTTCCTGCTTAATTTTCTAACTGGCTTCTCTACTAGCTTTTTCTACAATGAGTTTGCTCAATTGTAGGACATTGCATTCCTACACTTACACGTGGCTGATAGTTTTCTTCAATTCGTTCATCACAATAGTCTTCCGTAAAATTTAAATTACCTGAACATTTCCCTTTATTGTTGATATGTTTGTCTTGATCGAAACATGCTCTTTTGTGCGTATTTTTATTTATTTTGTACTTGTTTACGTTCGGGGTAGTCCTCAAAAACCGTCAGAAATACGTTCGGTAAGAGAGTTCTCTTTGTAGTACTTATACTATAATGCTTGCTAAAAATTGTAGAAGACCATTTTGGTGTCCACAAAGACCCTGTACCCCCTCATGTGAAACATCCAGAACCCATTGTTTCAGTATGTCATTGTTCAATGGAAATTTATGAAACTAAAGTCCATTGCCTTTAACTTGACGAAATTTACAATACGGCATGCTACAATACACCATTTATGACGCACGCAATAATAACACTACTATTTACACATAAGTGACTATAAAAATCATTCAGTGATTTATATCTATAGTATTTATCCTACCTACATGTCACATTTACGCTAGTACATTGGATTACAACTTGCTTTTCACTACGTCTTATTCATAAAGACCACTTAGCACCCATCTCAATGTCAGTCAAACAGCAGTCTACTGCTCATAACGAAAGCACAACTATAATACGACACGCTTCGCCAGTCAATTTCAAACTCGCCTTAGCTTTCTCACTCGTTAAGACACCTTATTTACTGCCAAATACAGACACACCAATCACATTGTACATAATGCAAACAATACGATTAAGGGCGCCAGAAAGTGAATCTAGCGGCAAAATGTGGAACAAGTTCGAACCATCGCTCACAATGATGTCTGGCGCCTCATTTCCAGGCCTTGTCTATAACATAGGCCAAGGTCTGCGTACTGTTCACCCTGATGCTTGAATGTTAGAACAGTGCTACCAAGTGGTTGTTCAATTTGTCTGTTAATGCATTTCCTATAACATTAGCGGAATGACTGCTAGCGGGATCCATTGCCAGCTTACTGAGGAGAGACTTTCTATACACCCTGTAGTTTCAGATGAATTTGGAAATTTTTTGTTTATTTTTATATTACCGTATATACCCGAATGTAAGACGAGTTTTTTTTCCCACATTTTGTGTTATAAAAATTTGGGGTCGCCTTATATTCAGGGTATAAAAAAAAATTAAAAAAATTGTTATTATTATTTGCAAAGTAGTATGTGGTGTTGGCATCTTGTAACTCTCAACAAATCAATGCGTTAATGAAGATTAAAATATAGTTTGTTATGTTTAATTACCATGCATATACGAACAGCGTACATTTTGAGGTTAGGATTTACGCATACACGTCATTTTAAGTGGATAAATTATATGTTCGAAAGCATACGGAAATATGTTTTAAAACTATCTTTGCAAGAACAACCAGTCAGTTTTACGAGCAGTAATTGAGTGATCAACGTATCCCATCCTTGAACAAAGAAATTATAGAATATGTCTTGGAAAAGCGGGCAGAGGGATTTCCGATAACACGAGACGTTATAAAAATGAAAGTACGAACTTGAGGGCATATATTGTGCAAGTTATGAGTTAGCGAGTATTTTTTTTGAAAAAATCAGTCAGAGCCAGTTGATAACTAGGCCTCGTCTTATATTCGGGGTTGTCTTACATTCGGGTATATACGGTATTTACTTGCAACTCTAACCAGGCAAATCTGACCTCTGGTTCTTTCACTTATATTTGTAATGATATGCAACCCTGAAGTTAATCCCCTAAAATTTGTTTTTGTTTCTTATTTCTATTGATGTTCAGTTAGGTTCATAAAGAGCATGTTGTTTACCAAGGACTATGATATGCCATTATTTTTTCAGTATTGAGCTGTTAGGTTCTTTGTGATGATTCATTTGTCAGTCAGTCTTTAGCAGCAATATTGTTACTTCTGACTTGATAGTTCACCTGCTGCCAGGATTTTGCTAGCTCACTGAACAGAAATGCTTCCACATATCATTGTACTTTGGAATAAGTACATGGTAGCGAAAACCATACACATAATGTGGTTTTGATAATGAAGTAGAAACAAAAATGTAACAAATGCATTATTTACCATTATTGCCTCGCAGACAGTGTATGCTCATTCCAAATCAGTAAATCTGCCAACATATAAACACACTTGAGACCCACTATTGTCACTCTTGCCAACTGTTGAAAAGTCACTATCTCTCGACTCCAAAGAAATAACAAAGTTTTTCATGTGTTTAAAAGTAACCCCTTCCTTCTCCCAAGTTTCATCAGTGACAGATTTTGTGTGCCTCATGACTTTCGTACAATCACTCATGGTTCCGTATTGATTAAAAGTCAAATATAAAGGGACAGGAATTCCGCCTGATCAAAAACACACTTGAGACCCACTATTGTCACTCTTGCCAACTGTTGAAAAGTCACTATCTCTCGACTCCAAAGAAATAACAAAGTTTTTCATGTGTTTAAAAGTAACCCCTTCCTTCTCCCAAGATTCATCAGTGACAGATTTCGTGTGCCTCATGACTTTCGTACAATCACTCATGGTTCCGTATTGATTAAAAGTCAAATATAAAGGGACAGGAATTCCGCCTGTTCTTTGTATTGATCAGGCGGAATTCCTGTCCCTTTATATCATGACTTTTTGGTAATCGACCACACTTACAGTGTTCACCGGCCTCTGAAAGAAATCTTTCCACTTCTGAAGTAGTGAAGAGTTTGTTGTTAGCTGCAACATAGTTTTCCACCTGGGCCCAAATTGCATTGAAATGTCAGTGGTAAGGGAAAGTCGGATTACTTTATGTCCATAACTTGTCTACCTGATATCCTGGAAACTGTGGCTTGTTCTCTTTCATAATTTTCATAGCTCCCATTTCCTCATGTCTTCATGTACTGCAATGTTGCGGCTCTTCAACCAATTAATGAGCCCATTCTTATTTGCTGCCATTATTGGAGCTTTGTCGTGAATACAGATTGATGGGGGATATTTTTCATAACTATATTGTGCTCTTCTCAGGCAAGTTGCTCATTAATCTTTCCTTAAACCATTTCTAGAATGTGATACTCATACCTGCCAAGTTTTCCGGATTTTTGGGGTGTTTTCCGGTTGTCCGGATTAACATAGTTTTTATCCGGATTTTCAACTCCCTAACTTGTTTCCGTTCTCTGCATCCAAATCCCATTTCGGTTTGGATTTTCGATGTTAACTGGCCTGAAGACTAATCGACCGCACAAGGGCCATAATAAAATTGGTAGCAGTTCAGAAGTGAACATTCTACAAAACTACTTAAATTAGCCGAAATCCCTTTTGTAATGGATAATATTGTAGAAATGCTGTAGTAATGGATGTTTTCTCCTCCATTGTCTATAACCCACCCACCATCCCCTTTTTAGATCATGACTTATATAGTAAAATTCCAGTTGAGTCTGCCATAATACACGTGAATTATGGGACAAATACAATATTGCCAACCCCGCGCATACGGTACTACTCATCAATAATTTGTATCTGAATCAATGAATTTTGCCATGTTTGCTCGCAGATTATCGCTGCGCTTTTGTCATTAATTCCATGCGTTTGACATTACGCTGAAAGTCAATTGAACTGTCTACTGATAATCACTTCTCACAGATTATCGCTGCTTTTATATTACTCTTTGTGCTTCGACTGTTTGTTGGCGGGAAAGCTTTGTTTATGTTTGGTTTTAGGCTGTGTTTGCTGTAGTTCTGGTATTCATGCAATTTCGTGACGAACTTTTGTGCGATTTAGTGTTTTTGTGATGAATTCTAGTAAGAAACAATATCATCAGTCTTTCAGGGAGGCATATTCTGCAGAATTTCCTTGTATTAATCGATCACAGAAAGGTGAAACATTCGCATTCTGTTCAATGTGTTCGTGTGATATAAACATTGCTTACGGAGGAAGAACTGAATTAATAAATCACGTTAAATCCATTAAACACGTCTCCAATACGAAATTGAAAGGGAGCAGTAGGAAAATTGATTAATTTTTTCCACTTCTGGAGCTGACGATGTAATAAGAGCAGAATGCTTGTTCGCTTCATTTTTAATTGAACATAATATCCCGTTATGTGCTGCTGATCATGCTAGTGCTCTTTTTAAGAAAATGTTTCCAGGATTGGAAATCGCAAAAAGATACGGGTGTGGTCGTACGAAAACTTCACATATTTTGAAAGTAATGGCTACAGATTCAAGAATTGAACTCATTAGTTGCATGCAACATAAACCATTTACTTTGGCTACAGATGGGAGCAATGATAGTGATGCTAAGCTTTATCCCTTAGTCATCACCTGTTTTGAGGAAAAGCAGGCAAAGATAGTTAGCTTGGTGCTGTCTGTCCCAACCTTGGTGAGTGATTCAACGGGACGTAATATTGGGAATTTGTTAATTTCGCAGTTATATTACAAAATACCAATTTAAAATTGTGTAGCATTTTGTTCAGAAAATGCTCCAGTCAGGATCGGAAAGAAGAATGGGGTTGCTGCTGTTATAAGGGAAGCACAGCCTAATGTCTTTGTGCTGGGTTGCTCATGTCATTTGATTAACTTGTTAATGGCCGATAACCTAGATGTTAGGCCCCTTAAAACAACAATTATCATCATCATGATTAACTTGGCTGCTGAGAACGGTGCAAACAGCTTGCCTGTTAAAGTTGACGAACTTTTAGTCGACATCTTCTATTATTCAGAAAAGAGCTGCAAGAGGAAGGAACGCCTTAGAAGTTACACGAGCTTCACGACAAGGAAACAATGAATATATTAAACCATGTCTTCACAAGATTGGTATCTTTTAGAAAAGTGTCTGCAGAGACTGTTATAGCCTGTCCCAACACCCTCTCGATACGGCAGACACCTGAAGGTACCTCCCTCTTAATTTGGACAGGAGGGTTAAATGCCAGGAAGTCGAGGGCAAGGGGTCGAGAACCACGTGAGGTGGTGGGTGGAAGACTGATAAATAAGGGTCATTTAACGCTGCTAAGTGAGGTAATAAGGAGTAGGAAGGAATAAAATATATTTTCAAATAAAATTGCAAAAGAGAAATCGGAAGAAAATACAGAAAACCAGGCCCAATTAGGGTCCGGGAAAGATTACTGGCAAACCCTGTTAATAAAGTTAAAATTAAAAACAAACGGAGGCAAGACCTCGAGAAACGATAAATGAATTTACAAAGAATTGAAGTTGTTACAGTAACTAGCTAAGGAACGAGGATTGCAAGAATCACACGCCATTCCCGTACGAGATTCCGAAGGTTACTGTTTGTTGCTCCAAATAAAATGCCGGTCGTAACCTAACAATCCCCTAAAACAAAACCCTCCCGTAAATGCAAAACAACCCCATAAAATCATATAACCAAACACTAGACAAGAAACATGAAATTCCCCTTTCCTGATTATGTAATCAACAATATAAGAAAACCCAATAAATGAATCACTGCCGATACGTAACCGGCAATCATAATAAATTCAAACGGCAAATGGCCTAAAGAAAACATACAAGGAACAGAATTCACATGAGAATGATACATTACAAGCAAACTAACTTAAATGAAAATAAAATACCTAACAGACTGGCATTTCAGGCAAAACAGAAATCTTCCGAGTTAGATTGGGGTTACATTATTAAATTTGGAAAGGTAAATTCGAAAACCCTAAAATTAACAAACGTCTGCCTGTAAAATGACAGGAAAATATGGTGACAAAAAACTACATCTTATTGTGGATACTCAAGTCTTATGTGCTGCCAACTTTCGAGTTGCACACTCTGTAGTCGTCCTCTATATCTGCTGATGATTTAGTCCAATTTTTATGACTTCGCCCATTCTTCAGTTGGTGGTATGAAACAATCTCGAATCGCCTCGCGTCGTAATTAAGTGTCAACATTGAAACTTGTCCTCAATGATAGTCCATTTGTAAGTTAGGTTATGTCGCTCCGGGCTCACATCTGGAGTATTTCGTCGATTGGTCCACTAGTCTTGACTCTTCTTCTCTTCATTTGTTACGTTTTGTCCTCCTTCGGCTTCAGGAATTCTCTCGGCGGAAATGCTAAACTAGCAGTAGGAACAACACTTGTAATGTCAAGGCATGGCATTCCAAGTGAGGTTAGAAGGTTTTTGATTAGATAGATGCACGACAGGAGAATTGGACAGGAATTAAAAAGGTGAGGAGTGACTTGGGATGGAGGGATTACTAAGGGATAATGCCTGTCATGTAATACCAAAGGTGTTAACAGCAGTGGGATCCATTAGTTGGGTTCTTTAAAGAAGAGGTGCGTGTTAGTGCTCAGTGTGCATCAACAAGTAGCTTCACATAATTTACAATCCCAATAGCTGAACTTGGTGATTCTAAAGACCATGGAGAGAGGGAGTCTACCGAGTCATCAGAATTGGTTGCCCCCAAAAGATTTGCATCTGACACTCCTGTGTTGAACAACAAGAATATTATTCAAACCCGTGAATAAATACTGTTTTATGTTTCTATCTTAAGGCTTAAACAAGGCGTACTGTGCCTTCCCGTGTGCTGTCATTCCTTTATTTGAAAATCTCCCCTCAAATTCATAAACTGTTATAGTGCGGGACACAGCATTGCAAGCCTGAAGGTCAACGGGCCCTCCGCTTCACTCTTCACCCCGCGCCTGGCGGTGTTGCCATGCTATTGCACCGTGCCTTCAGTCGCGTGCTGGATGCGAGAACGTACAGGAGAACACCGCACCGACTACGCATGACCTTCAGGCTTGCAATGCTTTGTCCTGTACTATAGAACTAATGACAAACCTATTACAGCAGATTCTTTCCAGGTTTGTTAAACCTAAAGTGTTAAAGAGTTCCTGTTACGGAAAGTTCAGTACCTTTCTGTTGAGGATCAGAGAGACAATAATGATCTGGTTAATGGCGTTCAGACAATGAACTTGGTGAAGAAACTTAACGACAAAGAAAAACCAACATTCTTTTCGTCAGTCCGAGCTTACTTCTGCTCTGCATGCGATTATGTCATGAACAAGTTTTTCCTCAATGATGAAGTACTGAAGCATACAAAGGTTGCAGAAGTTTCCAAAAGTTTTCTTCTGTAGAATTTCTTGTAGAAAGGTTTCCATCATTGCTGCCAAGGAAGGGAAGTGAGTCAGCTGAGGATTCAATGAATGTGCTTTAGAACCAATTTGTGGCCCTGCAGGTTGATGACTTTGGTACTGTTGAGAGTGAGAACTTTACAGATGACACCAATGGGTTCGCTTGATGAGCATTAGTGGAGCTGATGGTGTTCCTAAGTACGATAGGATATCCAGGCTAATGCTTTCTGTTTTAACCGAAATCAGTTTAGGTCCTCCATGTCCAATGAAACTATGGGATCCATTTCTGTTTTCAAAACCAAGTAGTGGTCCATGTTACATGAATAGTTTTCCTCCAGAATTTCTGAAGAAAGCGAAGAAAGCTACTCATCTCCATCTCTCCTCTCCAACCTGTGATGTAATATAGCCAGTGTTCTGTGACTTCCAAGATCAAAGTGCAGAAAAGCTCATGTTTGTGTAGTGTGTGAACCATTGCCAATTATATTGTTACATGCTCTCGCCTGTAGCACGTTCGTTAATTGGATTACAGTAGGTAAAGCACAACACAAATGATCCTTTAAAAGTATTATTTTTATTGCAGGTCTAGAAACAATGAACACCGTGCAATAAGCACACAGAAACCATTAGCAGTCTTTACTCAAAGTTTCTTCCTTATAGAGCACACTCACCCCTTTTCATTTTCTCTTGCAGCTAATCCTGCACTCATTAATCCTGTGTCCTGGCTAGAAAATACCCACACCTCTTCTGCTGGTACACAAGCCACAGATATTTACAATAGTCTGTCACTCACCACTAAATGCTTTACTTCATCACAGTTCCTGAATAATTCATACTGCTTCGCTGTCCGAAGAATCTCGCAAACTAGGATATAGTCTATCGCACGGCACGTCGCCACAAAACCTCTGTCGCACTGCAAGCATAGCCTGCTAAATACACACTCGCCTCCCAGTGGCCAGGGTCGCTCTTATATATCGGGGCTGATGACTCAACAGATGTTTCCAGAGTAGACCAGGGTTCACGGCTACTCTCAGACCTTCCCGAGAATTCCAATACCAGGAGAGCCGCAAACTTTCTGGACCATGTCTTTGTTCTCGCTGCGTAAGCTGCTGTTGACACAGAGGCTGGGGTGGGCTGAGTCACGCGCGAGGTAATGAAGCAACCCCGCACTCGTAACACCATGTGTTTTTTATGTAATTGCAATGTTTTTGTAAACTAGCACAACTATTTAGATAGTTTTGGCATCATCAAGAGTTTGTAATCTCCTTCCTTGTCGTCTTTTCTTGCTATGTCTTAAGATCTTGCGACGCATGCACGCGTTAGATTTTTGCGCTTTGGGATCTTCTATTTTTGAAAGTTGGCAGGTATGGATACTGTACATCTCCATTAAACTGGATTACATGAAGAGAATTCAGCACAAAGCTTTGTGTCCTACCACTTTCAATTAACAAGGTTTTACTGGACACGACATTAAGCTTAAAATGGAAACGAGGGTCTTGTAAGCGAGTAAATATGGTATTTATGTTTTCGCCTACATTGATGTTTACTACTGTTTTCTACCTCCATAGCCACATTCTCAATTTGGTCTATCTTTTCTAAAAGAGGCTTATAAGTACAGATTTCCATAATCAATATTGACAATTTAAATTGGATGATAAACTGAGGATTTTAATTGAAAAACCTCTCTCCATTATACAGGGTTTCTATAAAAGAACTCAGGGATTTTGAAAATTCATATCTTAATAACTGTAGAAGATATAACAATGTAGTTAATTTCTCCGAAACGAGTAGCTCATCAAGTTTTACTCATACCTATTGGGAATGTTTTCATCAACAGTTGGCAGCGCTGCGGAGCGTTCACCTTGAAACAACGTAGCGGCAGTCAGTGCTGTCTGGTGCCGCGCTATGGCGACGCCGCAACAGAAGGCTCAATGCGTTATTTGGCTAATAGAAACTAATTCTGTTATTACGGTACAAAGAAACTTTCGACGTAATTATGGTGTTGACCCGCCTACGGATAAAACCATTCGCCAATGGTTAAGTGCTTTCGAACAAACAGGAAGTGTTTTAAAACAAAAGTCGCTGGGTAGGCCGCGTGTGTCACGAGAATGTGGTCAGAATCCGAGCTTCATGCCTTCAAAGCCCTAAGAAATCATTGACAAGACGCAGTCTGGAGTTGGGGTTACCAAGATCAACAGTTCATAAGGTAGTTCATAAAAGACTTCGTTTAATTGCTTACAAAATTCAACTGTTACACCACATTAAACCGGAAGACAAGATTAAGAGATTTGACTTTCCTGTTTCTATGCTAAACGAAATCGATGAAAATAACGATAAAAAAGTATTTTTAGTGATGAAGCGACTTTTCATGTGAACGGGTCTCTAAACAGACATAATTGCAGAATTTGGGGATCAGAGCCGCCCCATGAGTTCATAGAGTATGAACGTGACACGCCAAAACTGAATGTTTGGTGTGGTCTTATGCATGATAGAGTAATAGGTCCCTTCATTTTTGTTGAAAGAAATATCAATGGTGATGTTTATTGTGACATGTTAGAGGAATATGTTTTACCTCAGTTAGTTGACATTGAGGCGGAGAAGGGTTTAGTCCACTTCCAAGAAGATGGGGCACCGCCACACTTCAGTTTGCGTGTGCGTGAGGCACTTGACCCTCGACTCGGCAACAGATGGATTGGAAGGGAAGGACCTATTCCATGGCCTCCAAGGAGCCCTGATATGACTCCGTTGGACTTTTTCTTCTGGGGGCATATCAATAATCTTATGTATGAGGAGAAAATTCATGATGTTGGCCATCTCAGGGAACGAATAATCAATTGTGTGGCAACCGTCACCCCAGACATGCTGGCCAGGACATGGGAAGAGGTGGAATACCGTTACGATGTGTGCCGTGCCACTAACGGTGCTCATATTGAACTTTATTAAATTGTAAAAAAAAAAACCAACTTGAAACTGCAACCTTTCCAATCATGTATTAAACATTAATATAACTTTTTTACTTCATTACAATATTTTGCCTCAAAACCCCGGAGTTCTTTTATAGACACCCTGTAATTTGGTGCAGAATGATTTAACCTATCAAGATCATTTCACAACAACCATCAAAAGCTTGACGTCAAAAGTGAATCTTTCGCATGATATTCAAATAACTCATTTTCAATTGAATCTCACGACAATAACACATTTAAGAACATTTTTATGGAAGCAGATGTTATTTATTAGTTTCGTCCTTCGTAGTTTTTATTACGAGGGGTGATCAGAAACTAAGGTTACCAGATACAGAGGTGCCAACTATTACGGGTTGTCCGTAATTATTACGGATTTCAGCTCACGATTACGGCATTACGGTCGAAGGGGAAATTATTACGGAAAAGTGACATCACGAAAAAAATACATTTCTATGGAAAAAAAAAGAAAAAAAGGACTGTTACAGGGTGTCGACCGGTAACGAAAAGTATCGAAAGTAACGAAAAACTAGCTAATTTTACAAACAGGTAACGAAAGTAAAAGTAGCTAATTTTCATGTCTGCATAGTTGGAGGTAGGCCTAACGAAAATTCGCCGAGGTCGGTTTAACTCGTCTAAACTCGCGCCGCTTGGCTCACAGATTGCGATGGAGCCGATTGCGTATGCTATATTTCCCCGTGCCCGACCTCAAGGAAATGCATACTGAGGATACCTTGAGTGGTATATATCAGTCCAACGTATAATTTCGGTATCGAGAAGAGTTTTTTAGTTTTGTGTGAAATATTTGTCTGTATTATTAGGAAACCTGACTTTCCGCGAGACGTTTATTCGCGTAAAATTCTGAAACTCAACAGAAACCTCTCTTTTCTGTTATTGACCTCTACATTTGGAGACTATCTCAAATTGAAGTCCAGAAATAAGGTGAAATAATCTAATGTCGCAATCTTGCGAAATGATACAGTTTCGAAAAAAGAATCCCGAAAAGCTTCGAAAACATGTATTTTAAAAATCTATCCGTCCCAAAAATTTGCGACATCCAGTATGGTTATTTCGAAATTCCGTTATGTAGACTTTTCCTTCGAACTTTGGTTCCATCGGATAATTTAACCGGTTATCTCGAAAATTTGTATAATTCGTGATTCGAATTCGAAAGAAAATGTGCCCTCTTGTCATATTATTCATGCAATCCTATCAGAATAATTCGTAATATTCGATACCTACTTCAAACGTTCATCCTCCGAACTCACATGCTCAAGACGGCCGGCTGACTGCACGGCTTGCCTGCGGGAATCTCGTCAAACGGACCGAGATCGATGCCAGTTGCGTAAAATCATAAAACACGTGCCCAATCGCGAACTAGTGACCACGAGGACTGCGGGAATCCTGTCAAAGGTGATTGGGCACCCATCACGAAACATCCCGTAACCTACTCGCCATTTTCCCCATAACTGTATATTTAAAAGCGTACGGGGAGCGAGAAGTGCGTCAACCCTTTTAGAAATGACAGTCTACGTAGCATCGCGATACTCATGTCTCCTCGTGATCCACCGTGAACTCCCAACCACAGCATAGGGACAGCGGGAATCATGGCGCCGACCATACTTCATGTCGATAACTGCTCGTGAATTTTAACCATGCACAACCTCGAACTTGCCTCCGCCATTCTGCCAGGCAGACAATCGTTGAACGGCCGGGTGCGGCGTCGATTGCATACTATCGCGTTCTCAGTGACCAACCGCGAGGACATCGTGATTCTCGTATAACGACCGAAAGCGGCAGAGATTGCAATACAACCCGATATTTCTCCGCATTCGATGACGAGAACAACTGGACTCCTGTCAAACGTACAGCAAGTGGCGCCGATTGCGTGATTATGCTATAATTGCAAGGACAATGGAAATCTCGTCGATTGGCTAAAAGTGCCACCAATTATGTAAATAGCGATTTTTCTCCGTGTTCTATCGTGAAAACTACGGGAATCTCGTCAAACGGCTGAGGCCAGCGCCGATCGTGTAACATCTCAATATTTTTCTTTTTCTTAGAATGAACGTTTCCTATTCATCTCTTGATTATTTTGTTCAGAGATTCCCAAGTTTGGTCAAGGAAAGTGAACATGACAAACTTGAAGAGGAATTTGCTGTTTATCAGTGTGGTACTTTCCCTGAATATATTTTACAAGGACCTAGAATTGATGTAAACTGGGGCAAAATTGCCGAGCTTAAAAACGAAAGTGGATAGTTCAAGTATAAAACTTTAAAGTAATGTGGTATTTGCAATATTACTTGTACCTCACAGTTCTCTCCCACAGAAAGAATTTTCAGTGTTAGGAAAAATCAGACAGAATTCAGACCTACATTAAGCACATCTACACTGGAATCGCTTATGATTCGGAAGGCGAAAATGTCATCGTAGGGGGGAAGTATGTTACAAGAAAACTTTCACGGAAAACCAGTTATTGGGTGCAAAACAAGCTACAAGGATTTTTTTTTATCACAGAACTAGACGGCAATGTGCAAATTTTATTGTGTAATATGATATTCTTTACAATAGGTTGCTTCCGGGTAGGGCAAAGGTGGTGTCATAATCGAGAATGGAGGAGCAATCTTTGGATTTGACGTGAAAATTTTTCAGTGGGTGGGGGGCAGTATAAGGTATTACTGATAACCCACTTCAAAGGTTGGCACCTCTGCAGATAGAAAAAATGATAAAAATGCCGAAAGTACTTCCGTCCGATCTATACATTTATAAACTTAGACTTAGATTACTTAATTCTAGATAGGTACATGTTTTGGATCATTCATTGACCCTTCATCAGCCTTATCTTACAGCAGACAAACACCATTCCATCAAATACATAAAAACATCCATGCATGCAAATGCACATTAAAATTATGAACACCCTTGAACAAGTTAAAATAAAAAAATAAAATAAAACCATTAAAATATTAAGTATTTGTAGAGGCGTGCCGTTATTACGCCTTTAGGATAAAGATAGAGCAAGTCCATAAATATATGACAATTGGAAAACCAAGATGATCTTAAACTTGAACAACCTTTGAATGATAATTTGCAGGATGCAGTACCAATATTCTCAAGTAATTTAAAATACACCAAATACACAAAAATGATACAAATTATAGTCCAAGTGTTAGCTGTGTAGGTATGTGTTAAAGAAATGATCAGAAGATATTCAGAATCTTGACATAACATGATAGAGAAAGGCCTAATAATTGGATTTACTTTCTGATAGGTGTGATGTTTACTAGAACCTACCTCCATAGCTGTAAAATTTCGCCTTACAATTCTATTCAAATCACAGCAGCCGTTATATTCAACTCTGTCACATTTCTAATCGGATGAATGTGAAAGAGAAATATAAGCAAGCAGAAAGGGTATTTTGATAGCTCAGAACCGTTGGCCATGTGATGGAGTGCATGTGTTCTTTAATGACTTCCAAGTGTGTTGTAGCTCACTGGCTGAATGCACTTGATAGTGGCGGATGGATACGTTTATTGGGACAACTCACCCTACGAGAATTGTCAAAAACATGCCAAAGAAGTCTACACGCTGGGAAGGCCACTGCTTGGCTATCATGATGCCACGAGCAGTGCTAATGTACTGTGAGAGCTTTGTTCCCTTTATTAAAATTTAGCCTATCTGGCTGCTGTTCATGCCTCTGCTTTTTGCCGGTGAGCCACGATTGCGCAGTCGTACAGAGGTCATGTGGTGAACCTCAGACATGTGCAATTGATACCAGGGGTTCTTTCCACGCAACTGAAAACTCTCGTATCAATTGCACATGTGTGAAGCTCGCATACTGTCCTCTGTACTACTGCGAAACCGGGACTCATGGGCCAAACACCGTGGTGTGAACTGTACCTGGGCAACCGTATCAATTTTTCAACATTTTTCCAAAAAATGGGGTGGTACTATAGACGTGAGCTTCGCAAAAGTCCATTATTTTGGGAAAGGGAGAGGGTAAAAGTAAGCCATTTTATTTTGATGCTACATACCGGTAGTACGATATATTTAATAAAAATAAACAAAGTTTGTCACCAATGATACACACAACATCCGCGCAGCGAGTTCCGTAAAGATCTAAGATACCGTATTTACTTGGGTATAGCACCCCCCCTTTTTTTCTAAATTGTTAGTTCTGAAATTGAAAGGGGGTACTATAGACACAAACTTTGCAAAAATCCATTATTTTGGGAAAGGGAGAGGGTAAAAATAAGCCATTTTATTTTGATGCTACATAGTATGATATCTTTAATCAGCCCATTATGAGACTGCCATAACCTCACTTATCCACCACTATTCCCGGCCCCCAAAGACTTTCACTACAATCCCTTGCTAAGCAAAAATCTTAGTATCAAAGAAAAAGAATGGAATGGACAAAGTATCAAGCAAGGAAATGCAAACTTTATTTTTATTTGAACACTGGAAGGGAGAATGCATCAATTAGTGAATGTCTGATGATGCTGAAAGGTCACATCTCACTAACATTTGTAAACACAACAGAGTATGTTTATTCGCATATTTCACATTAATATACCAATAACGTGTCACACAAACGCCAATGGTTATTGCAACAAATGAAATGTGTTTAAAATAAAATTAAGAAGACTCATAAACACAATCGAATCGCAATATAAAGAATACTAGACAGAAGAATGCAGGCAAGATATGAAACCATAACTTTCATTGGCGGATGGCGCTTCTACTCGGTGAAATGTGTGGCATCTTCTATTGGATATCGGTTGAAGTCTATTGGCTACACAATTCGATATCTTGCCCAATCGTGTGCGCGGTACATGTACCGGAAAATGGCGATCATATCGTCGGAATAACAAACTAATATAACAAGAAACATTTTTGTCATAAAAGAGAATGAATATCAGTTGTAATTATAAAAATATTTAAGAAATCGTCAATTTCCAAGAATGTTGTATTTCGATTCTTAAAAATTAAGGAGGGGTACTATAATCACTTTCCAATAATTTTTTATTTTGGCTCTCGAAAATTAATGGGGGGGGGGGGTTACTATAGGCGAGGGGATCCTATAGCCGAGTTAATGCGGTACTACCATATAGTGGTGGATGGGCGTGGCCAGTTGATCATTCAGGCTGAATACAAAATTTCTCTCTATAACACGTTCTTTGTTTCGAAAAGCACCACAGAGTGTAGAGGCGCATGTTTATGCCGGCCGGCCAGTAGTGTCTCGTTCTTACATGAATGCGGCGGCACCGCATTTGTGGCTAGCCACCTGTTGCATAGTGTGAGTCATAGCCCATACGCACAGAAGGAAAGATAGACTTCTTTCTTCAAACAAGGTCACGCCTTGTTAGCAACAGAGCTTGCGTACAATTTAATGGAATGGCCCAAGCCGCCAACAGTGATCCAACATCTGGTATACAAAGACAAGTACTGTATTTTCCTTGATTATTGCCAACCACCTCTAAAAAGATATCACACTTCCTCTGCGATTATTTTGCCTGACTAACCACCAGCCATATCCCATCCGGGCGGTGCTAATCGTGCCGCACTCGTTGCTAGACAATGACTGACTGGACTCTCGATAATTAAGGAGGGATATAACGGAACAGGTTAGATCTGAACCTTCCGATGCGCATATGCGTCCAGGTGCATTACGTCATCCCCCGCCAGGATTCTTTGTCGACCATTGAGTGGATACTTCGTCACACACTAGTTAGATGTTGCCAAGTAGTCATTATTCCCAGAACCTTGGCAGGGTACAGATGTTGTCGAGGAATGCGATGCAAGACGAAGTGGCTCTATTCTTTGACAAGCACGGCAACAAGCTTGCTGTCAGGAGAGTGTGAAGTGGGTACGCTCCAGTTCATTACTACGTGCTTCCTTCTTTGAGTTGCTTGCGTTGCGCTGTTTTATTAATAACATTCCAAGTTTACCCATAATCTATTTCTTCATTGGCTTAGGCGGCAGCACGCCGGCCTCTCACCGCTGGGTCCGTGGTTCAAATCCCGGTCACTCCATGTGAGATCTGTGCTGGACAAAACGGAGGCAGACAGGTTTTTCTCCGGGTACTCCGGTTTTCCCTGTCAAAATTTCATTCCAGCAACATTCTCCACTATCATTTCATTTCATCTGTCATTCATTTAATCATTTCTCCAGAGGAGTGCGTCAGGCCTCGGCAACCGGCACATTTCATATCCTCGCCGCTAGTTGGGGGCTTCATTCATTCCATTCCTGACCCGGTCGGAGACTGGAAGCAGGCTGTGGATTTTCATTTACCGCATATACCTGAATATTACCCGCCCCCAAATAATCCACGCACCCTCATTTTTGTATGGAAATTTTTAAAAGAAATGTTATTTTTGTCACTTTATTTTAAACAAATGTATACTATTAATACTGTACTACATATCATAAACATAAGAAGGTACACAATCATTGGGTCTGCCTATAACACCCATCTTCCCCGAATTTTCGGCTTCAATAATAAGGGAGGGTATATTAGGCGAAAATTTTCCTTGATATAGGTACAGGGAGTCCTTTTAAAATCTTCGTATCGGAGTACCGAGGTTTAGGAGCGCATGCAAACGGAGACAGTGAGTACAGTGGCAGCTAGGGCCAGCAAAGGTGAGCGGATGTTATTGAGCAATTGCTTCTGCAGCTGTCACCCGTCAGTGACCTGCTATCGACACACGACATATGGTCTCACATGGGGAATCCCGCAGACCACAAATGGGTTTCCCACAGGTCGCGGCCCAAAATGCGAAGTCTTGAAAACAACTGACAAGGGCACACAAAGGATCACCTAGTGTCCTTAAATCAACACACAAAATAGTTATTTTAACCTATACTTTATTTTAAAAATTCCTCTCGGCACACAGGGAGGCGGAGGTAGATTTCACCGGGCAAGCTGGGATAGGCTATAAGAGGCAAAAGATGCAGGTTTTCATAGAAGGATCAGACCTCATTTAATGCGAGAAAGTATTTTACAATTGGAGCTTAATTGACTTTGTTTTTCCTCTTTCTATGCATATTTTTTTAAATATTTTATTTTGTTATGGGGACCTTCTTTTCATTTGGGCTCCATTTTTATACTTGTGGTCACACTGCCCTTATGCAAGGTTTAGAACTGATGTGTAACTATCTAACAGTCTGTTACTGCCTCACGAGAAAATTTTATCTCCCGCAGAGATGTTGGTTGGTTCCTCAGTTTAGGGGCTGGGACAACGACAATGGTCATGTAACCCCGTGTACTTTGTGTGTGTGTTTGTTGAATCTGTCTGATAAGGTGTTAATTGTGATGACTGTATTAGTCTGTAATTCAGGTAAAGACTGCAGACTGTCAATTTCAATTAGTAGTTCCTAATTTTGGTACCAAATACTACCGTTGACACCTAACTGTGAACTTGGCAACTAGATGCCACCGCAACCAGCAACTTGCAACGAACGTTCGAACTTCCCCTCCGAAGGAAAGCATACTGAGGGATTTTTAGCGCTCTTAGAAAATCCGATGACTTCGGCTGGCTTCGAACCCGAGACCTTGGGCATAGAAGTTCAGCATGCTACCAGTTACGTCACCGAAGCCGCTTCCCACAGAGTCAGATGGAAAACTAGTTAATTGTTGTTTTAAGGAGCGGACCTACGAAGTCATCTGCCCCTAGATGGAAAACTGAATGTGATCTCTTGCAATGGCATTGTCTTGGCAACCTCTGATGGCTCTTGGCATTTTCTTATAATTCCGAAGTCATTTTTCTCATCATCATCATCTTGTACAGTTTCCAGCCCCAGGCTGGGTCTGTTTGGAACATAAGCCTCGCCACTTAGTCCTTTCTTCCCACCACCTCTCCGCTGTCACTCTGGTCCAGTCATCGCCTCTCTTCTTGACACATTCCTCCACTCCTTTCAGCCATCTATCTCTTGGTCTTCCCCTCGGTCGTTTCTTCTGCATCTGCATCTCATGTATCCTCTTGGGAATCCTCTTCTCATCCATTCTCTTTAAGTGTCCATACCACCTCAGTCTTGATGTCTCAATCCTACCTTGCAAGGGCTCCTCTTTCACCATTTCCCTGACCTTTTCATTCCTCAACCTGTCTCTTCTTGTTACTCCGATCCTACTTCGCAGGAACTTCATTTCACCTGCCTGTATTCTGCTTATGTCTCTTTTCTTCATTGTCCACGTTTCTGAAGCATAGGTCAGTATCGGGATATAGTAGCTTCTGTATAACACTTCCTTGCTTTTTTGTGGGACATCTTTATTCCACACTAAGCTCCTAATGCTTCTCAGAAATGCTTCTGCCTGTCTGCCACGTTCCGTAATCTCTTTGTCATTTCTCCCATTTTCCTCCACTATACTTCCCAATTACTTGAGACTTTCCACCTTCTTCAGCCGTCCACCTCCAAGGGTTATCCCACTCATTGGTCTGTCCCTTTTCCTGGTCGTTAACAGGATCTCACATTTACTGAGGTTTAACTTCCATCCGTACTCTCCCACCGTTTCTTCCCAAGCCTTCAGTTGCTCCTGAATTTCCTCCTCCTTGTTTCCCCAGACCATGAGATCATCTGCAAACACCATTGCTTTCATCTTATCTTCTCCTATCTTTCCTGCTATCCGTGTCATTACCTCGTCCATAACCCCAATAAAGAGAAGGGGTGACAGCGCACTACCCTGTTTCAGGCCACTCATTTGTCTGAACCAGTCTGTACTTTCCCCTCCAACTTTCACACAACTCACACTTCCACAATACATCTCCTTCACTCTGCCTACAGTCCCTTTTTCCCGTGTTTTCCATTGCTTTCCAAACCTTCTCCCTACACACACTATCATAGGCCTTTTCGATGTCCAGGAAGGCCATCAACAGATCCTCTCCAAATTCGTAGTGGTGTTCCTGGAGCTGTCTCACTGAAAATATGAGATCCACTGTTGATCTCCCAGGTCTGAATCCATACTGCTCCTCTCTCAATTTTCTCTCCACTTTGGCTCGTATTCTACTTTCTAATATATTTTCATATATCTTGGCACAGTGAGGTATGAGTGTGACTCCCCTGTAATTTCTGCACTCCTTTCTGCTTCCTTTCTTAAATATTGGGACAATTAATCCTCTCTTCCAATCTTCTGGGGTCTTTTTCTCCTTCCATGGTGGGTCATATCAAAAATTCTTTCAGACAAAAGTTTTAGGTAATTAATAGTGTAATATTGTCCATTTTGTACGGTTTTGATATTGTGTCTATTAAGAGAGATATGATAAATGTTTCCCAAAAAAACCCACTTTTTTCCATCCCTTTGGTCAATGGTTGTTGCTATCAAAAAACTTTTTAAACATAAATTTTTAGCACTTATCCGACACATAGTATGAACTTTGAATGGATTCGATCTTCTTCTTCCTCGCGTTGTTACCAATTATTTTTTGGGGCCCGCCACTCTGCACCTTGCTCTCCATTTGTTGCGGTTTGCTGCATCTATAGGACGAAGACGTACGATGCGCATATCGTCGTGTAGGGTATTCATCCAACGCTTTTTTGGTCGTCCTGGAGGTCTTTGTCCATCAGGCTCGAGAGCAAGTGACTTGCTTACAATGGACTTTGTATTTGCTCGGGACACATGCCCGTACCAACGCAACCGAGTCTCCCTCATTTTGGCTGGAATAGGGGCAATTCCAAGAGTATTGCGGACGTCTTCATTCTTAATATTGTTACGGCTGTGAGTTTGTGTCATCACTCGCCGCATGAGTCACAACTGCCCCAGGGCTGGGCTGTGGCCTGCCTCCTGTATTTCGTGTGCCTTATGCAACAGGGCTACTAGGACAAAGGGAGAAGCCGTGAACCCTGGATGGATCTAGAAGCATTTATTGAGTAACCGGCCTGCTATATAAGTGCGACCTGTCTAGCAGTTGTGGTTGTTGTGTTTTACGAGCTAGTGTGAGCGATTATCTTGTGCGACAGAAGTGTGGTGACGAAGTGCTGTGCGAGTTACGAAATCCAGTGACATTGTTTCTCCAGCTTGTGGACAGCGAAATAGCCTGCAGCAAGTGATCGTAAGTAATTGTGGTCGGTGAACATAAAGGAGAGGAGCAGGTAGTTTCTGTCAAGGCCACCGTACTCATTAGGACGGATTAACTTCTGTGATCTGTTGACAAGTGGAAGGGCCAAGAGCGCTCAAGGAAGAGACTTGAGGAAACTGGAGTAAGGCTCCTAATTGCTTGTTTTTGCTGATTAGTGTAATTTTCTGGCCACAATAAAGTTAATTATTTCTTTAAGCAGTAATTGGTGTTGTGCTTTGTACCCCCACCGTAATCCAGTTAACAAAAGTGCCACTAGGGGGTGGCACGTAACAATATGATCCAGCCGTGTAATTCCCAAGGACCATCGTAGCATCCGCATCTCCATTGAGTGCAAGGCTTGTTCATGTTTCTTTGTATTAGGCCAGCATTCAGCTTCATACAAAGCAACAGGGCAGACGACTGATTGATAGATCTTAGTTTTGAGGCGCAAAGGGATCTTGCGGTCACAGGGAACGCCTGTGACCTGGCGCCACTTCATCCATGCAGCATTCACTATTGCACGGGCATCCGAGACTGTGTCACCATCAGGTCTCACAACGGAGCCAAGTTATCGGAGATGTGGAGCCTTTGGTAGTGGGGTGCCATCTACTTTGATGGTCCCATCTGTCTGGGAACCACATTCTAGGTACTCAGTCTTAGTGAGGTTGAGCCGTAGTCCAAATTCACAGAGCCTCGCATTCCAGAGGTTGACCAAGTGCTCTAGATCATCACGGGTCTCGCTTGCAAGCATGACATCATCGGCAGACAGTAATGTCCATGGTGGTTGCCTCTGCAAATCGGCAGTCACTGTATCCATGCATAGGATAATTAAGAGTGGAGGTAGTGCAGATCACCCCAACTCGAATATCGAGTTTTCTTCACTGACGAGAGTCGCTTTAACCTTAGATCTCCTGATGGAAGAGAAAGAGTGTGGAGAGGTACAGCCCAGTTGCTTTCTCCTCCAGGACTCCATTTGGAGGTGGCTCGGTTATGGTGTGGGGTGGCATCAATGTTATGGCCCGCACTGAGTTGGTATGCATCGATCACGAGACGCTCAATTCCCTAAGGTACATCGAATAGATCCTGATGAACCATGTGATGCCCTTTGCGCCTTTCATTGGTCAGAATTTCATGCTGATGCAGGATAATGCCCGCCCTCATACTACATGCTGCAGGAAGTGGGGATTCAAACCTTGGACTGGCCAGCTCGTAGTCCTGACTTGATCCCCATCCAACATGTATGGGATATGCTTGGAAGGAACGTCAGACAGCGTGACCACACCACCTTGGCACAACTGAGAACATCGCTGCTGGAGGAATGAGATCGCATCCCGGCAGATGCCATTCGACGAGTTGTGAACAGTATGCCTGAGCGTTTACAAGCTGTCATAGACGCTAAGGGTGGAAGCACTTGTTTTTAGTGACCAGTGTTCTTGTGCAGTGCAAACATTAATACTGTTTTGTTTGGCAATACGTTTGATAAACACCAACCCAAAAGAGCATTACTAAAAAATAGAAAATTGTAAGATTTGCAAAAGGTAACGAAATTTGAGAGTTAAAGCGTATTGTAAAACATGTTTCGGTATTTTCTGTTGCCAACCATCTAAAATTTACATGAATAATGCAAATATTGGAAAACTGATACATTTTAGTGGAATAAATTAAGAAATTACATAAAAAATTAAAGTGTTCCACTTTTTTTGCCGGTCAGTGTAGAAACGTAGCCCTTTACTTGGCTCCATGCTAATTCTATTGGATTCAATTAGCTGTGATATGGTGTAAGCGAAGTACAGTATGTCCAGCCAGCTGAGCAATGTTGTCAACACGATATCCTTCATACTTATGTTTGATACTTCGAATGACACCCATCAGCTATACCTTGATCCAACTGTCCTCGAAGTGAACACCCTTTTCTTTCAGAAATTTTTGCATGTCACTTTTCTTAGATGATGCAGGGATTTTTTCAAGTTTCACAGAGTAATAACTGGCATTGTCCATAACAATCACACTATTTGGTTCAAGTTTTGGCAATAGTTCCCGAAGCCAGGCTTCGAACCTGGAACCGTCGATTTCTTGCAGGGTTGGCAAAATAGCCGTTTTTTTTTCTAAAAAAAAAAACAACATTAAAACAGTTTTGTTTTTGTTTTAAACAGTGTAATAAAATGCTGTACTTTTAATACTTAAATATAAATACTTTAGAGATCATCTTGACCAGAGTTGTATGGTAAGTAATAAACCAATGTTTACAACTGAAACTCAGCCAGCTGGGATTTTTGGCTGCCATGTTCGAAGTTTTGTCACTGACAATGCTGCCAATATGGGGAAAATGAGGAATGAATTGGCAAAAAAGATATCAAAGAAGTGATAACTTATGGTTGTTCAGCTCACCTGCTTAATCTGTTGGCACATGACTTGGAGGTGGTTGGCATTACAGAACATGTTAAACGAATTACTAAATACCGGTACTTCTGGAACACTCACTTTGCAGCAGCCAAGTACAAACAGGCTGGCGGAACAGCTCTTGCTCTTCCTACGGATGTATGCTGGAATTCTTTAGCTGACTATAGAGTCCTATTTGGGTAACTGGCATATTATTGTCGAAGTCTCTGGGTTGATACGCGACCGGGAATACCGGGAAAAGTCAGGGATTTTTGTTGCGGTCAGGGAAAACCGGGAAAAGTCAGGGAATTTTGTAGAAAAGAAAGAAGAAGAAAAGACAGGGAAAAAAAAGAATTAAGGTTTGACAATTTTTGGTTGTTATACCAGGGTGTCGACCGGTAACGAAAAGTAACGAAAAAGTAGCTAATTTTACAAACGGGTACCGTAACGAAAATTAGTTAATTTTTATGTCTGGATAGTTGGAGGTAACGAAAATTCGCTGAGGTCGGTTTAAATCATTTAAACCCGCGCCGCTAGGTTCACAGATTGTGATGAAGCGAGTTTCACGCAAGCAGCGCCGATTGCGTAGGCTTCCCCGTGCACGACCTTAAGGAAATGGATACTGAGGATACCTTCAGTATTACTGTCTACATCAGTTCAACGTATATTTTCGGCATCAAGAAGAGAGTTTAATTTTGTGTGAAATGTGTTTCTGTATTATTCGAAAACCTGACTTTTTGCAAGGCGTTTATTCGTGATAACATCCGAAACTCAACAGAAACCTCCCATTTCTGATATTGACCTATAAATTTGGATATCTCAAATTGAAGTCCAGAAATATGCGATCTTGCGAAATGAGTTTCGAAAGAAAATTGCAAAAATGCTCCGAAATACATAGACGACTGGGTATTTTAAAAATCTATCCGTCTCGTAAATTTGCGACATCCAGTTCGGTTAATTCGAAACTCCGTTATATGTCTATTTTTCCTTCGAACTTTGGTTCCATTGGATATACAGTAGACTCTCGAAAATCCGGACCAATGTGGCGGACGGCCGATCCGGATTCCGAAAAATCCGGATTTCCCGGAGACAGAGTGACGTCGGTCGCGGCAGTGGTTTGCGTGCCGCGATCGCCGCCACTCCGTGCCGATATGTGTACTTTATTGTTACTCGCATAAAACAGTTCTGAACTGCAATTAACTGAACACAGGGGTAGAAAAAATAGATGGTTAATAGTATTGAACAACTTTAATAAGACTTAAGAATTTACATTACAGTACTACAGTATGCAAAATAAATGAAAATAAATCATCAGAAACAGTGTGTAAAAACAAACTTACACATGCTTGAAAAAGTCTTGAATATTTTTCTGCTTCACAGTTTCAGCACGTTTTCTTGCCGCAATGTCTCTTAACTTCATTAAACAAATGATGTCAGCTGAAGATATTCCATCCTGCTGAGTAATGTACTCTAGGGCTCGGTCCAACATTTTAAATCCTTCTGAATGTGTAATCAGGTTTATGTTGCTCTCAGGTAGTTCCTCTTCTTCCAAACAATCTTCATTTGTCACCATTCTGACTATATCATCGTCTGTTATTTCATTTTCGTCGTCATTGTTCATCCATTCATGGACATCATTATCACTCACTTCCTCACATCCGGGTATTTTTTCCAACAGTGTAACGACGTTTTCCCTTTCAAACTGATTTTCATCAACGTTTTCGACGGCTATTTCTTCAAACTTGTTTCCCTGATGGTCCAAGAGAACTTTCCATGACGAAACTATTGATGAAGGAGAAATTTCCTCCCACCCTTCGGCTACCCACCTAATTACATCCAAAACGTCAATCTTCTTCAATGCACCGATGTAATCCTCGTCATTCTCAATCGCCGAAATCAAATAACTGAGAAGTCTACGACGGTACTTTAATTTTAGAGCTTGAAGTACCCCTTGGTCCATAGGCTGACACACAGCTGTCACATTTGGCGGCAAGAACACTGCTTTGATTTCACCGTCTGTTAATTCGTCAGCGATCGGATGTGTTGGAGCGTTGTCTAACAACAGAATTGCTTTTCTTGGTAAATTATTTTCAGTCAGATGTGTCTCTACTGACGGGACAAACTCCTTGGTAAACCATGTCTTGAAAATTGCAGAACTCATCCACGCTTTTTGTTGGTTTGTATACCAAAGTGGCAACTCATCATCTTTCTTTATTTTCTTAAAAGCTCGTGGTTTTTTTGATTTTCCAATCAATGTTAACCTAAGCTTATGACTGCCGGTCACATTACTACACGCCAACACCGTAACTCGTTCCTTGCTCTTTTTGTAGCCCGGGGCTGAAACTTCTTTTTTTGACGCAAGAGTTTTTGTGGGCAACATCTTATAATTTAAACCAGTCTCGTCGCAGTTGTAGAGCTGTTCTCCGGAAATTTCTTCTTTGTCCAAGATACTAAAAAGTAGTTTCTTGAATTCAGGAACAGCATCTTTGTTGGCTGATAATGCCTCCCCACTTATTGACAGTTTACGAACACCAAATCGTTTCTTCCAACGATCAAGCCAACCTTCACTTGCTGTAAACTCACCATCTTCACCTTCAATTTCTTTTTTGAAATGCAACGCCTTTTCTTGAAGCATAGGCCCCGTAATAGGAACCCCTTTACCTCTTAAATGTTCATGCCACAAGAACAATGCTTCTTCAACTTCTACATGTTTGCCTTTATGCATGCTTTTTCTAATTTTAATCGCACTTCCACTGGATTGAGAGGAACACCATTTTTCTATCTGTCCGCGATTCTTCTTCCAATCTGAAACTGTACTTGTTCCTACTCCTAACTCTAGAGCGATTTTTTTCGCCGATTCTCCAGCATCAATCCTCTTTATAGCACGGAGTTTTTCTTCCACTGACACACACACTTGCTTTCGTTTGTTACTCATCTTACAGTACTTAAAAACAAGACGCGAGAAACACAGAGCACCGACACAACACGAGGTAGCCACCGAAAATAACGTCTGCACAGAGAGAGTGAGCGCGGTCAACTAAGTACTGTATGAGTAAACAAAGAGCTGTTGGGGAGGGGGCGAGTCAATGACCTCCCGCCGTGCCGCACAGCCAGTAGAATAGAAAAGACGTCATTCTTGTAATGCGGAATGGTCGCGGAGAAATTGAAGGCGCTTAAGCATCACGTTACCTACATTTTACTGATTTTGTATTACAAAAAAGCGGTCCGGATTTGCCGGAGTCCGGATTTTTGAGGTCTGGATTTGTGAGAGGCTACTGTATAATCTAACCGGTTATCCTGAAAACTTATATAATTTGAATTCGAAAGAAAATGTGCCTCTTGTCGTATTATTCGTGCTATCCTCTCTGAATAATTCGTAATATCCGATACCTACTTCGAACGATCATCCTCAAAACGGCCGGCTGACCGCATGACTTAACTGCGGGAATCTCGTCAAACGGACCGAGATCGACGCCAGTTGCGTAAGTCATAAAACCCGTGCCTGGTCGCGAACTTGTGTCTACGAAGACTGCGGGAATCCTTGTTGGGCACCCATCACGAAACATATCGAACCCTACTAGCCACTTTTCCCATTACCGTTTACTTAAAAGTGTACGGGGAGCGAGAAGTGCATCACCTCACTTAGAAATAACAGACTACCTAGCATCACGATACCCATTTCTTCTCGTGATCCATCGTGAACTTCCATCCACAGCATAGGGACAGCGGGAATCACAGCGCCGAATTTTAACCATGCCCAACCTCGAGCTTGCCTCCGCCATTCTACCAGACAGATAGACAGGCAGACAATCGTTGAACGGCCGATTGCATACTATCGCGTTCTCCATGTCCAGCCGCAAGGAAACGTGAATCTCGTAAAATGACCGAGAGCGGCAGCGATTGCGATACATCGTGATATTTCTCCGCTTTCGATGACGAGTACAACTGGATTCTTGTCAAACGGACAGCAAGCGGCGCCGATTGCGTAATAATAAAATATTCTTCCGTGCCCGACCTAAAGGACAATAGAAATCTCGTCGAATGACTAAAAGTGACACCGATTATGTAAATCTCGATTTTTCTCAGTGTTCGATCGTGAAAACTACAAATTGCGTCAAACGGTTGAGACCAGCGCCATCGTGTTGTTGTTTGAGTCTTCAGTCTTTTGACTGGTTTGATGCAGCGCTCCATGCCTCCCTGTCCTGTGCTAATCGTTTCATCTCTACATAGCTACCACACCCTACATCCGAGGCAATCTGTTTAACATATTCTAACCTTGGTCTACCCCTACAGTTCTTCTCCTCAACCCTTCCTTCCATCACTGAGCTTGCTATTCCTAGGTGTCTTAGTATGTGCCCTACTAACCTATCTCTTCTCTTCATTAGCAGTCGCCAGAAACATCTCTCCTCTCCCACTCGTCTTAATACCTCTTCGTTTGTAACCCTATCTACCCATCTGATGTTCATCATTCTCCTGTAACACCACATTTCAAATGCTTCAATTCTCCTCTTTTCTGCTGCACCAATAGTCCAAGTTTCACTTCCATACAGTGCCACGCTCCAGACAAAGGCTTTCATAAATGACTTCCTAATACTTAAATCTATATTCGATGTCAACAGATTCCTTTTTTTGTAGAAATGCTTTCATTGCCTGAGCCAACCTACTTTTTATATCCTCTTTGCTTCGTCCATCACTGGTTATTTTGCTTCCTAAGTAACAGAAGTCTTCTACTTCCTTCAGCTTTTCACCTGCTAATTTGATGTCCATCGAGGTTTCTGATTTATTTCGGCTGCATTCCAGTATTTTTGTTTTACATTTATTAATTTTCATCATGTATTCTTTCCGTAAGACGGAGTCCATACCAATCAAAAACTCATTCAAATCCTCAGGCGTGTCGACCAAGATGACGATGTCATCAGCAAATCTCAGAGTTGAAATTATTTCTCCTTGAACCTTCACTCCAACTTTCAAATTTTCTACAATTTCCTTCATTGCTTGTTCAATGTAAAGATTGAAAATTATGGGTGATAAGTTGCAGCCTTGCCTTACACCTTTCTGAATACCAGCTTCTCTCTCATGTCCTACAGCTCGAATGACTGCTGTCTGGTTTCTGTATAAATTGTATATCACCCTCCTATCCTTGTATTTTATTCCAATAGATTTCAAAATGGCAAACAATTTAGTTCAATCAACGTTATCGAAAGCCTTTTCTAAGTCTACAAATGCCATGAACGTTCTCTTATCTTTCCTTATTCGACCTTCCAAAATCAGCCTAAGACTTAGTACTGCTTCCCTTGTTCCTATATGTCTTCTGAAACCAAACTGGTCTTCACCCAACTCCGTTTCTATCTGGCTTTCCATCCTCTTGTAAATTATTCTAGACAGGATCTTTGAAGCATGAGTAATCAAGCTGATTGTACGGTAATCTTCACATCTGTCAGCTCCCACTTTCTCTGGTATAGGGATAATAACATTCTTCTTGAAATCAGGGGTACCTCACCTCACCTGTCTCATAAATCCTACACACCAAGTGAAATAACCTGATCGGACCTTCATCTCCTATGCAGCGTAGTAACTCAATCGGTATATTGTCTATGCCTGGTGCTTTGTTCCTGCCCAAGTCCTCCAATGCTCTGTCAAATTCTGTTCCCAATATTAAATCTCCTTTTGCATCCTCATCAATTTCCTCCTCCCTTTCCATTACATGATTCTCAATCTCCTTTCCCTTATACAAATACTCTATGTAAGCTTTCCATCTCTCAACCTTTTCTTCCCTATCTGTTAGGGGCTTTCCATTTGTGTCCTTAATATTACAGCATTTACTCTTCTTTTCCCCAAAAGTATCCTTAATCCTTCGATAAGCTGTGTCTACTTTTTCAAATTTCAGACAATTTTCTATACCTGCACATTTCTCCTTCAACCATTCTTCTTTCGCTTCCTTGCACTAATTGTCAACTTCATTTCTCAGACGTCTGTATTCTGCTTTCCCCTTTTCATCTCTTACATTCTTGTGTTTCCGCCTTTCATCCATCAGTTCTAGTATATCCTGAGTGATCCACGGTTTTCTGCCTATTTTTTCTTTCCTACCAATGTTTTCTTCTGCGGATTTTGTTATTTCCTTTTTCAAAAGTGCCCATTCGTCTGCAATTGAAGTTTGTTTAGGGTTTTTCATTAGTCCTTCCTTTATACTCTTCTTGAACCTTTCGTTTACATCCTTCACTTTCACTCTGTCTATCGCCCACCTTTTTGGCTTTTGACTTTTCTTCAACTTTAATCTGCATTTCATCACAACCAGATTGTGGTCAGAGTTTATGTCAGCACCAGGATATGTTTTACAATCCAAAATCTGGTTTCGAAACCTCTGCTTGACCATAATGAAGTCAATTTGATAACGCCCTGTATCTCCTGGTCTCATCCATGTGTATATTCTTCTATTGTGATTACTGAATAAGGTGTTAGCTATGACCAATTCATGCTCGGTGCAGAATTCCATCAGCCTACTTCCTCGATCATTCCTTTCACCTAATCCGAAATCTCCTACTATCTTCCCTTCTCTTCCTTTTCCTACCACAGCATTCCAATCTCCCATTACTATAACATTTTCATCACCCTTGATATACCTCAGAATTTAATCTATTTCTTCGTAGACCTTTTCAACATCTTCATCAGCCTGACTGGTAGGCATATAGACTTGTACCACTGTGGTGCACGTAGGTTTAGTATTGATTTTTGCTACAATAATCCGTTCACTATATTGCTCATAATATTCCACCCACTGTCCAAGTTTCCTACTCAATATGAGACCAACCCCTGCTTGGCCTTTGTTTGATTTAGTGCTAATGACCCTATAGTCACCTGACCAAAAGTCCTGTTCTTCCTGCCAGCGCATTTCACTAATCCCAACCAAATCCAACCTCAACCTATCCATTTCCCTTTCTAAGTTTTCTAACCTTCCACTTCCTAGCAGACTTCTAACATTCCATGCTCCGATCCGTAGAATATCAGATTTCCTCTTTGTCACTTCTGTGACTTCGAGTAGTCCCCACCCGGAGATCCGAACGGGGGACTAGTTTACCTCCGGATTGAAATTGTACAAGGGAGGAGGCCATCATCACATATAATTATGCATAAAGAGGTGCATATCCTCGGGAATAGCATTACGGCTGTAATTTCAGCCGTGCAGCAGAACGCAGTGTAGCCATTATTTGGCCAACGTGTAACGTCTCGATATTTCTCTGTACTTGACTGCGAAGACATGATTCGGTGACAATCACGTAACGTCGTATATATTTCGTGATTTTCCGCGGGGACAAAGGAAATCTCCCCAAACGGTCAAGATCAGAGCAACTTCTTGGTAATCATAACTTCTTGTACATAAGATGGCATATTAACTGAAACAACTCATGTGATATTAAATATCTAATGTTAGAATAAAATGTATCAGTTGACAGTTTCTAGATACTTTTATTGTGATTGATTCCTTTCTTCACAGTTATTTTTTTTAAATTGATGTTAGCGAATTAACATTTATTGTAAAAATGTGTTCCTGTTCTTATCATAATAAAGAACTGTTTTTTTAATTAATTTTTATTTGTTTTTATACTTTTAAAGAAACGTGTTAATTTATACACAGAGCTACACATAAGTCCGGTTTATATAATGAAACATTGCTCGGATATTTTTTTATCACTATTATTTTCATCTGCTACAACATTTCTCCTCACACAAATAATTAGTCTAAAATCAGTTTTTCTAGCTTAATCTTAATCGATCATACAGAAGAACGTTTCCTTAAGGTAAATGCACTTTTGCTGGGTTTGGAAACCCTAACGAACAGCGAGGTAAATGTCGTCCTTGTGGTTAATGAATTTTCTATACTTCGCTCTGGAAAATCGGGAAAAGTTAGGGAAATAAACAACTCAGTGGTCAGGGAATTTCTTAAATTTTGGTCTGGAAAACCAGGAAAAGTCAGGGAAATTTGAAATCCTGAAAGCGTGTCAACCCTGAAGTCTGCACTAAAAATCGAAGTGCCATTGAACCAATTATAAATGCAAAGGTAAATTATATCGATATGAAACAAAATGTTCAAGACTATCTCAAAAAACTTGAGACTGCATCAGTCTCATTAGATAAGATGCAGCTTGATGACTGTACCAGGGGAAGCAGTAGAGGTTTGTCTTGACCTGCTCAATTCTTTCAGAAATGAAAACAATCCCAATTACATAAAGAAATTCATGAAACTATTTAACACCGCTGTAACTGATACCCATCTCCTTTCCAATTTCATGGATCCATGCTATCGAGGACAGAGACTGAGTGAAGAACAATATCATTCTGCTATGGAGTATGTTGAAGCTTACCACCCAGATGCAATGCCTGACCTAATTAAGTACAAAGCAAAATGTTCACCCTTCAAGGAATACCTGTTTGGTCCTGCAATACTAAAAGAAATTAAACCCTTGACAGGGTGGGTGGCACTGCAGAATAACATTCATCACAGAACTTCAGGCCTAGCACATCAGCGGCATAGTGCAGTTGCTTCATCAGCTGGGATAGAACGTCTTTTCTCCACTTTTGGGTTTGTGCATAGCAAAGTCAGGAATATGTTAGGGACTGAGAAGGCTGCCAAACTAGTTAGTGTTCTTCGTGAACTCAACAAGACACCTGTTGAATAAAGGCAAAATGGCAGTGACATTTGGATTTATAATATTAAATACATCCCTATATTTTCTGATGGATGTTCACTTGCAAAAATTTTTAACAAGGACATGAAAACCATTACAAAATCACTCTTATAAACTTTATATTAAGTAAAACCTTCAGTAGAAGGCAGAAAAGACCACCATACTCTACTGTATTGCAAAATGATTAATTAAAAATATGAAGAAAAAAAATCTTCTAAAGAAACATATTTTATACGGTTGTTTGATGCATTGAGTTTAAAACTAATTTTAAACAATTAGGTAAGTCTCATTAGATACGATGCAGCGTGATGACTGTACCATTGGGGAAGCAGTAGAGGTTTGTCTTGACCTGCTCAATTCTTTCAGAAATGAAAACAATCCCAATTACATAAGGAAATTCATGAAACTATTTAACACCACTGTAACTGATACCCATCTCCTTTCCAATTTCATGGATCCATGCTATCGAGGACAGAGACTGAGGAAGAACAATATCATTCTGCTATGGAGTATGTTGAAGCATACCACCCAGATGCAATGCCTGACCTAATTAAGTACAAAGCAAAATGTTCACCCTTCAAGGAATACCTGTTTGGTCCTGCAATACTAAAAGAAATTAAACCCCTGACAGGGTGGGTGGCACTGCAGAATAACATTCATCACAGAACTTCAGGCCTAGCACATCAGCGGCATAGTGCAGTTGCTTCATCAGCTGGGATAGAACGTCTTTTCTCCACTTTTGGGTTTGTGCATAGCAAAGTCAGGAATAGGTTAGGGACTGAGAAAGCTGCCAAACTAGTTTGTGCTCTTCGTGAACTCAACAAGAAACCTGTTGAATAGAGACAAAGTGGCAGTGACATTTGGATTTATAATATTTTAAATACATCCCTATATTTTCTGATGGATGTTCGCTTGCAAAATAATTTTAACTAGGACATCAAAACCATTACAAAATCACTCTATAAACTTTATATTATTAAGTAAAACCTTCAGTAGAAGGCAGAGAAGACCACCGTACTCTACTGGATTGCAAAATGATTAATTAAAAATATGAAAAAAAAAAATCTTCTAAAGAAACATATTTTATACGGTGGTTTGAAGCATAGAGTTTAAAACTTTTTTTAAACAGTTTTAAACACGCTGTTTAAAACATGTTGTTTTAAATTTAAAACGTGTTGTTTTAAACATGCCAACCCTGATTTCTTGGCTCGAAATACAAGTCCCGCACTGTCAATGAAACCTTTTTTCATTTCCACAATGAACTAAGATAGCACGACCCCCTTTCCCAGTAGGATTTTTGGGGCCAGTACTGACACCACTAATGAAAGCTTGATGTATACTCTCAACTGTCTTGTCATACCTTTGATACTGTATGTCCGGCGTTGCACCAGATTTCATCTAGATAATAAATAGTGCGTCCTTGTTCACGATACTCTCGTTTGGACGTTGGGTACTTGTGACGCCATTGAAATAAATCATCGCGTTCCAGCAAGACTGACGCTCTTTTCCGTCGATTGAAAAGAAACCCTAAATCCTTCATTAACCTACGAACAGTACTCTCACTGAAACTAGGGAAATCTTCATCACTATTCACTGTGCATGTCACTTTCTTCACAGTTTGAATTTCATTCTTGAGAAAAAAAAGAATGCACTTTCCTACGAATTCCACACAAAACAAATTCCGAATACTGCGACACACGAACCCTCTTTCCTTGTGACTCCGGTCAACTTCTCGCTGAAGACTTGCATTCGCCATGAGCTTTGAATTCACCGTGTGCCGAGTAATAAACACTGAATGTCGAAACGCCAGTCAAGTAAGCAGTCTTCTTCACCAGCTGTTCTATTGTCCACTCTGGATTGTCACCCCTCAATCTACTATATACATTTAAAATCATTTGTTTGCACCTTTTACTCAACTTCTCTCCACTTTTATTACCTTTGTAGTATTTTATTGGTGATTCAAGCTTTACAGCTGCAGTTTGAACACGTAGTGTACTTGAAGATGCCATGTTGAACTCGTAACAGTATTGCCAACCTTTGAACCAGATTCGCCACAAAATCGTATGACTCGGGTACTCTTATGCCGCTCAAACTAGGTTGATACAGAATGAAATATAATATCAAATTCTTACTGAATTACTCTGCCTATCGTTTCAAATACCACTAAAAACTATATTCACGCACACAATTAATCATATGAAAAGCAAAGTTGGTGCAGCACCCAATTAATGAGAAAATGATAAATTTATTCATAGATATATACCAAAGGAATTTCTTAAAAGTAATCTAGGCAGTTTATCGAAACTAGCAACATGCGCTGAAAAATCTTGTACTTCAGAAAGAGTGGGAACTATTTCCTTGCGCGTTAGCCTTTTCACAGACCAGAACATCAGAGGGACCACTTTGGTCTTGACATGCCGTTTGGTATAGAAGCGATTTCCAATAATTTTGTATTTTGGCTCTCGAAAATTAAGAGGGTTACTATAGGCGGGGGAGGAGGTCCTATAGCCGAGTAAATATGGTAAAACAACTATCCTAGATTCTTTGGTAACCAGGTTATTTCAATACAAGATTTTAAAATATAGGTAAGGCTGCTTGATTTTTTCAGCTTTTGTTGTCTTGTGCACGTTGTCCACCTTCCAGATGGGTGTAAAAGTTTCTTTGGAGACGTCTAATGGATGCAAAATTTATATTTGTTCTCACGGGATAATCGCTGGAAAGGATTTTGTGTCATTTGTTTTTTAGCATAGATTCTTGATTTAGTAGGACCCGGTATGTCGTTCCTATACAGTTTTTAGCCAGTCTCTTACCAGATCCACCTCCGTCCACCCTTTCTCCCGTACACGGATGTGAGTTCCTTTCGGAAGTCTCTTTTAGGCAGTTCTTTTTTTTAAAACACAAATAGTGCTAAATGTTCCGGCATAACTCAACAAAATGACAGCGTTTCTTTTTTTCTCTTGAGAATACAGTAAGGCAGATATTTCCTGCCATCTGCATTCACAGTACATTGTAGCCTCTCAGCACCCAGTGTTTTCTCTAAATCCCTAGATGCACCTTTTGTATATATTGTTGGCATATCAAAGTAAACTACCGAATTGTGATGGAGGAATTTTTTCTTTGCAGAATCCTATCACGAAATGATGATGAAATCTGTGTAGTCAATTGGAAGACGTCATAGTGTTCTTCTCAAACTTATGTTCCAACTCATAAATTGTACTGGCCAGCCTTGGCTCGCCTTAAATTCTGAAGATGCGATTTTCGCGCAATCTCACTCGCTTTGAACTGTAGTAGTGACCACTTTTTCATAGCTTCTTTGTACTTTCCTTTCCGTGTGCCATGTTCACTAATGTTTGTTAATCCTTCAGATTACACCAAAAATGAACGGTTTTGCATGTTGAATTCTTGAGATGCCATTCTCATGTTATTCTTCAATCCAACAGCACTTGATTTAAACGAGGTCGTAACACTTATTTTCCAAGTATGTTTCCCGGGTAAAGGCTAGACTTGAAAAGAAAAATACTATATGAGCCAAGGAGTTGAATAAGTGGGAGGGGATGGGGAAAAGGATCGTGAAGCAAGCCTGGCGCTAAGGCCATGTTCCATTGTAGTCTAGCCATCCGGAGCCCGAAAGGGGTGGATTTTACTGTTATAGCCGCACCATGCTTGCTTCACAAAGTCTCAGCAGCCCAAGACACAATGTTACTGGAATTAGGTTGACGATAGTAAGGGTGTACTATAGGCGATGGGGTCCTGTACACAATTAAATAAGGTATACTCTATGTTTCATATACTTCAGAGGGCCACATCACTAAATGATACAGAAGTATGATAGAAAAAGACGAAGTGTGAACTTACAAGCAATCATTGGACAGGAATAGAAGGATAGAAACATCTAAAATAGGACAAATATAATGACGTGCAGGTGGGGGGAGAAGTAAAAGGGAAAAATAGCATGGAAAGGACAGGGATAATCACCATAGCTGGACACACCACTGTTTTAAAATGTGGGCGTTTACACTTCCAAACAAGTCAATAGCTCTCAACAGGCTCGTTACAACCTTACAGTCTTATCAGGAGGGCAAGCAGCAATAAGTTTTGCCGCTTAAAGCGGTGCCAAGTAGGGGAGGAGTGGAGGCATTTTTAGTTTGTCATGTGCTTTTCCCCCTTCTATGCCCTCCACAATATTGCATTGGCCTAATGTCTTTTTCTATCTTTTTTTCCTGTCCAATGATAATCTTTGAGACACTTCCAAGAAAATTTTGGACCAACTCCAATTTTTCTCTATTTACTTTACTATTTGCTGTAATCACTCCCTTGTTCAGAATACTTTTGTAGTCTTTACTTATGTAGAATTCTAATTGTTGCAGGACGAAGTGGATTACTCCAGCCATGATCGGAGCTATCATAGATCTCCCGAGAGTTCTCGAAAGCGGATTAGATCTGACCATGGCTATATACAGGTAGAATGACATGAATCTTATCATGTTTGGGTAAGGTTCTATATTGACACTGTAATAATGGAAGATCGAAAGTACAATACAGTTTGAAATAAGTTATATAGTTATTTGAATATATTTCAAACTAACATGAGTTCATCAGCAAGTATCTTTTGACATGAAATGAACCATGTTTGCTTATCTGTTGGTTCCATGCTGAGTGTAGATGAATTTTGTGTATTTGAGTAGCCCAGATGCAAAGCCCGCTAAGTGCACTTTTTTAGATTTTGAGTTGAGCACACCGTAACGTTCGTCTCTTAAATGGCTACAGGACGGAACAAGTTTCAGGGTGCAAAATCCTCTAAATGCATGTTGGTCATGGTTGCAAAGCCAGTTATATGCTCCACGTCTGCATAGCCTGCCAAGTTCCATACATTTGGCGTCTGCCTTGCCAGTTTCGGGTTCAAAACACACTTGGTACTAGAACTACCAATGTTCCACCAACAGAACTCTTTACAGTGTATCATGGATCGGAGATATAGTTTTCTTTTTCGAATTTGGGTTCGCTTCACTGTCGAAGAAGTGTAGGCAACAATGACACGTCTTGTCGAAAAATGCCTGTTAAGGGCACAGATGAATGGCAGGTTGTTTCTTGTTTGTGGGTGTTTCAAGCAAGGAAAATGAGTGAAATTGTGCATTTAATTCAACCAGTTATTGCATTTGTGTATGGTAATAATATTGTGGAAGTTTCGAATACGGAGGATAGAACATAAACAGTAGAAATAGTACAATTTTTACGCTGTCAAAATGATGTTGATGTAATTTTTGCAGATAATTTGCTTTTTATCTTGTCCATAAAAATCACGTATGTTTTGATTATTTGCGGGTTAATTTGACCTCCATTGGGGTTTCATCTTACAAAATAACTGCCTTGTTTGTTCATTTAACTAACCATTTATGTGTTCTATTAAAAAAAAAGGCTTGATTTTTTTCCTAATAAACAACCTTGAAACTAAAATATTTCTATATTCAAACTCTTAAAAGTTCTATCCAAACGCCATTTGTATTATAAAAAGTTAACGACTCACAGTGTGACAGGTGTACAAGCCGCCAACTGCACAAAACGTGTGCAAAAGCCACTAAGTCTATATTTTAATTTATGTTTTGGGTCAGAAGATCCCACTGTAGGTTTCACAGATAATAATGAATGATTTTTTATTCATTTTGAGGGGTCAAATATATGGCTTTAGCTTAAATGGTTTGGTCGTTGCAAGTTGTTGGGCATTTCTGTGGTTTCGTTTATGATGCACGTAGCATTCTTAAGCAGTCTACTCATTTATTAAAAAAGACAGTATAAAGATTTTATCTCATCAGCACAATTTTCTTATGATATTAATCCTTTAGTACCGTACATTTTTTTGACAACATGAATGGCCAAGTCTACAAGTAATAGAGTAAGTTGTGCTCTATTCTTACAACTTTGCTGTCCTCAGCTCTAGCATCAGCAATGACCTTCATTAAGACTTGACTGCACTACTAGTGATTCATAAAGGCACCTCTCATATGGTTTCTTTGGTCTTTCAATTTTTCTGAGACTAACATTGCAATGTATTAAAACTTTTTTGGCTCTAGTATGTACCAAAGCTGAGCTCATCGATTCCAACAAGTTGTCTGTCAGCCAGGAATACATTCTTAAAGAGGCAGTGTGAGTGACTAAAGACTGCATCTTCAGTTTTGTGATGTACGGTTTGTGATGAAAACCTTATCTGGGGGACAGCTGTTATACAGTTTTCTTTGTATATTTTCATGGTACATACATTTTTAGGGAGTAAGTGATCCATCACTGGCAAAACCGAGCTCTATCATACTTTTGCAAATGTACAGTAGCAGCTGCAAATAAAAGGGAAAATGGACACTCAAGCACATGCCAAACACAGCCGGGTGAAATCTAGAGGAACTAAAACGGATTGTTGACAGAACCAGGGTGTCGAGTGATACGGGAAATACGGGAATTTTAGTGACCCGGGAAAAATACGGGATTTATACGGAAAATTCGCACTTCATACGGGAAATCTTGAAAAGTTTCATAATGCCTGACTTCTTAGCCCCCGAACGCTCGGTAGAGTCCTCCCGCTCAGTCTTCTATTTCGCCTGCAGACCGCGCTGCCACTCGCAATTTGCGCCACCGATAGAGCGCTAAGCGGGATGAGAACCCAGCCAATGCATGCTTTGCTTGGCCGACCGCCGGCCGTACCCCCTCCGCGCAGGGCTTCGCGCTTGTTGCTGACAATGACATACAGGAATCAGTCCGTGTTGTTATTCACAGAGGAGACTTGGGTTTCTCGACAACAGCAGCCCTTAGAGAAGCTAACAACACAAGATCTCAGAAAATTCCAGGCGCGGATGTGCTGCAATTTCGCACATTCGTATCCTGTGGCTGAAAAAATCAAAGAGAGTTTACCTCTTGCTCACAAGATGACCCGTGCTATTTCCTGCTTAGACCCTATAGGGGTCGCTGAGACTCCTAAGTTGGAAGAAGTTAGGATCGTCATTGCCCTGGAAATTCTTTGTAATCAGACGAATTTGATTTCTGGCGCAATGGCTGACCGCATCAAGAGCAGCTACTCCGCACTTCTGAGACTGCCCTCCGTCACTTTGCTTTTGAAGCAGTTCGACGGAAGAGAGCCACGGCTCGACGTGCTGTGGTCTGAATTAGTGGCTTCAGCACCTTCCTCAGTTCCTGCCAAAAACTATCTCACAACCTTCGTTAAAATGATACTGATTTTTTTATCACAACAATGCAGCCCTAGACAGAGGTTTCTCCCTGAACAAGGAGTGCATGATCGTCAATCACGAAGAAGCATGTCTGATACACCGGCCGTGAAAGCCAATATACCATCTTTTTGGAAGCCTTCATAGGGAGGTTAAGGCTGCTTGAACTTTTAGTTCTCTCAGTAAAGTAGTGCAGTTGCACTCTATACAAAGGGAGGTAGCGCGCAGTTCGTTACTCCTGTGGGGGTCCGGGCGGGGACACCAAGAGCCCGCCGATGAGCCAGCTTGTTGTCCTAGGCGAAACCCCGCACAAGACACGGCACAAACCTAGAAGAATTGCTGAGTTTTAATACACCGGCCGTGAAAGCCAATATACCATCTTCCTGATTGGAATGCTTACTAATCAGGACTCTGTGATGACAGCTGGTGGAGTAGAAAAGATAACCGTGAGCAAGAGTCCATACTGTACGAAACTCCTACGCCGTGTTCAAGGAAACAAAACAGGTGCGAAGCGACGGCTAAGCTGGCAGTGGAAAGAAAACCCACGAAAGATCTCCAGGAATTGGAATAAAAGAAAAATAAGAAGATATTGAACGACGCCCGTTCTGAAGCAGAGAAAATTGAAGAGAAGATGAGTTCCCTAGTGAAGGTTTAAATTAATAAATCCTTGAATATTGTTTGTTTTATCTTATTTTGTGTGACTAAAGTTCGTAACAACAATCTAGTATTAACAAAGTGACTTATTTTATTTTGTGTATGACTAGCCTACAGTTCCTATTCAGAAATTATTACTGTCATAAGAACTTAATTTTGTGCTGTGTATAACTGAAGTTCCTAGTAACAATCTTGTATTTGTCAAAGTGTCTTTAATTTCGTTTTGCATTATTTTATTTTCTATTATCTACTTTGATAAAATAATTCTAAATTAAAAAGTATTCGTGGCGTGTCGCGTGTGGTATTTTACTGTTTTTAGCCTTTCCATGGTCTTCTTTTGCAGGGGAGATGCACATACCAAATTGGTTTAAAGTCCGTGCAAACACTCAATGCAAATGCGTCACACATGCATAAATTTCAAAAACTACAAGCAATGTCACACAGCTCTCGACATTTTACTATCTTAACACTCGTCACCCACATGTGGCAAAAAAATTCACCACATATGTGACACAGAATTCTTCTCGTATGGGCAGGCATTTTTTCAGTCGCTTGTTAACCACTGTCTGTGTTGGATTTCCTTTTATTGTCATTGTTTCGTTACTTTTACTTAGCCGAAGTTCGATCCGAGGACTAGTCACGTCCCGTACAGCATGTACAGAAAAGAATACTGAAGGCGGTCTGGATTTCGCGGTGGATGGAATTAGTATTAACCTTGGCAATTCATCAAGCTCTGACGAAGACAGTGATGGTGGTGATGATGATAGGGACAGTGAAGGAATGGAGGGTGTCCAAGACACCCTTGCCAAGTGACTGAGGATAATTTATTTATTGGTGTCAGTTCGCTTGCGTCAATCGATAATAGAGCACAGGCTGTTGTTTCCGGTCATATTGTTCAAAATACCGTCTTTCATTCAATAGCCTACAACTCGACAATATAAAACCACGGCAATAATATCGCCACAGAGCTGCTTGTTTTAGTGCTCAGTGCTAAATATGTCTTTGCCTTAACTTTACTTTTGTGTTACCACGAAAGCTATATTAACCGTAGAGAGTCGCGATTCAGAGAGTGTGCATGGTGTTATCTGTCGACTACTGTAATAAGCTGTGAACGACCGCCACGCGGACTCTTGGTTCATGTTAAAGGATAATCATTGCATGGTGAGTGTTTTTATATTCATTAGCTGTAGAGTGTTTGCCCTCTTTGTCGTATTTATTGAATTGAATCCCGATAATAAAGGTATCATAGCTTCGTGTTTAATTTATTTATTCATCTAAAAGTATCGTATTTCTCTGAATGTCCTTGGGGTTGACTCAGGATAGTTTTAAAAAATATATTACG
This sequence comes from Meconema thalassinum, assembly GCA_946902985.2. NCBI lineage: Eukaryota > Metazoa > Arthropoda > Insecta > Orthoptera > Tettigoniidae > Meconema > Meconema thalassinum. The sequence goes on from OX336396.1 coordinate 173,889,366, forward strand.
TATAATTGTACAGAAATAATGACTAAAGTGTAGTGCTGTGTATTATTCGAATCAGTTGATTTACAACAACACTAAAAACTTAGCAACACAGCTCAGCTGTTTCAAGCTCCCGATATACCCTTCACGTTGTTTCCTTCGAATGATATGTATGATCTTCAGCTGTGTGCAGTGAGAAAGCTCTGCATGTGTTCATTCCTTATGTATTAATGATGCGAAATGTCTGCTAACGTTGTGCCACATGCAACACTCGTAGTCTCTAAATGTTGCACATTTCCCCGTAAATTACAGCAGTTTATGTTTGAATTGCTTATGAGATCGTGACAAAGGAAGTGTTTCTCCAATTGGACGATTGTATTTAATTGCACGTCGTATAATCTTGGCGAAGTGTATTTTTTTCACGGAGCAACTTAACACCGTAGTAGGCACGCAGCTTTTTGTATTTAGTTTTCTGGCATCTTGTTTTAAATTATTGACTAACATATTTCTAAATGCAGACAATCCATACCTCGATTCGGGTTCCGTAATTCATGCTAAATGAGGTTCGTTCGTTTGTGAAATTGAGGTCATAACCACCACCACCCCCACCCCCCTTCCCTTTCAGTGATTACCGTATGGTACTTGACGTAGACCAGGGTGAAGATGTAAATGAGCATTTAAAAAAATTGTCGCCAGTTGTTTGGTTTATTAACTTACGGTAATATTTTCCATAGGTACTGAAAACTAGGCACGGTTGGATTTTAAGGTGGAACTGCATGTGCTATCAAATATCGCTTTCTGCAATACCTGGAATATGTATAGAATTATAAAATGATTATTGGTTAAATAAGTGTTAATAGACAGGCTACTATAATTATAATGATTAAATAAATATTAAAGAAGAAACTATGCGTTGTTAGTAAATATTAGGCCTACCGGTACGGCGAATAGCTTAGCTATAACTCGCAGCTTCCGTCAGAATTTAGCATTTAAACGGTTCACGTTAATGCATAATATACTAATATAACAACCGGATAGCAAATTATAATAATAATCTCACATATAACATATTTAATTTGAACCAACTTAATTATTGTAGTCTAAGATATGGTAGAACTGCCGTTTCAAATGTGCAAATCGCACACTTGGTAGGCAAGCTGTTTGTTATGGTCGTCTCTGATGCGAAGTGCTACTAATTACTCTTTTAGGAGACACTTGTCTTTGGAGTATTCATGAAAGGCCAACCCTCTAGTTCTTATTTCATAAGTTGAACGCATAAAAACAAAACCACAATCCGAAATAATAAAGAAGATAATCACGAACAAACGATTCACTGCCAATGAAAATCAAATGGAGATTCGCAGACCGGAAGTTCGCTATGCATAAGCTTCGGTGCCGTTTTGTTACTGTTAGTGTTACGGTGCCATTTTTACTCGTGGAAGCTCTATACGGTTACGGTACCATACGATTCAGTCACTTCCCATAAACATTTATTATGTGACACTCCTATTCTCTACTCTCTCAACCCTCCTCAGTAAAACAGTCATTTATATCAGCTCTCCTCAGGTAAACAGTATTTCATTTGTGTTCGTAGCATCTCATCCCATCTGCGAGAGAGTTCACTCGCACGCGCTTTGCTCACGCTACGGATTAGGCCTAAATCTCGCCATCACCCGTGGGCTGCGGAAGTATCTCCAAAAATGCAGTTACACTTACGCCAGAAAATCTGGATTCGCACTTAAAGATTCATTTTTCAGCCATTCGGTATGCCAATTCTAGTCTTAGAGAGTTCTAAAATATACGGGAATTTGGTGGATTTTCTTACTGGAAATACGGGAATTTGAAAAAAGGTCATCGCTCGTCACCCTGCAGAACCTATGCATGGCTTACGGAGCCTTTCAGTTCTAAAGTTAGAAGTCCCAACATCTCTTCTTCACAAAAGAGTGGCTGTAAATATCCTTCGGCAATTGAGACAATTCAGGCACAGTCGTACTAGGAGCTCTATAGAAAGAGAAATATACCAAAAAGGTTTCAGCTTGACCTAGCCATTTGTCCTTGTGCTCGTAACTTCATAAGCAAATTGAGACAATGGATTCTCCTACAAAATCGGGGCCCCTCTCACATCACTACTGTTGTATGGATAGATATTTGAAAGCTTATTTTTTCTCGGAAAGAAGGAAAAGACCATCATCACTGTGCTAAGTTTTCTTGGAATATTTTGCAGGTGTAAAAATATTGGGAGATGGAAGGTAGTGGAATAAAGACTGGGTAAATGTTTACCAAAGTTGACAATAATAGAGGTGGAATTAACGAGCTATAGGGGACTTAACACAGTGACAAATTTAAAAGTATTTTATAAGCTTGATAAGGTATTTAACAAGAAATATTAAAGAAAAAAGAAAATGCCTCATAAAAACTGCCAGGTGTGATACAATAAAACTGAAAAATAGCCAGGCCTGGCGAAGACGTGAAGAACATTATAGACCTATATAGACTTTGCAGAGTCCATAGAATACAATTCAAAGCTGGCTTTAATTTGATGAAAACTTGTATTTACTGGTTTTAAAGTTCTCTATGAATGTGTATGTTTGTCCAAAATTGGCTTGGATTACTTAACTTGTTTAGTTGGAAGAATTCACGAGTCCATTCTTGTGGTTTAAAACTTTGTTTTAAGCGCTTTCAAGTGCCAAACATAGGTACACGTGAAGGTTTTCGCTTTTGTAGACTTCTGTATGACTAGGTTGCCATCTTACAGAGGACTGGTTCAATGCCTTCGGCGGGGTGACAAGCGAGGCTTTATAGAATGCAAATACATTTACCATTGATAACACAAATGTTTGATACCTGGACGACTTGTTGGCTGGCGAGTAGACAAATTTTGAGAACTGTGTAGATCTGCTTTATATTGTGTGTCTGAAAGTACCAGAAGAAGTGATCTGAAACTGATGACTAGCACGAGTTGCGTGACTGTAGAAAGTACGAGAGTGTGAGACATGGCACCACGTGGAGCCCAAGTACATAGCGAGACCCTGTGTTCCCCCAATCAGCATGAACTATGATGTAGAGGTAGAGGGAGGAGTTTGTCATCATCTTCCCGAACTCATTCATCAGACAGTCACCGAGCAGACGTGATGTACATATAAAGAGTCCATGTGATGCATAAGCGTTGTGCCTAATATTCATAAAAAAGATGCCTAATGTAAGTAGATTATTAATTGATTATATACAGTATATTTGCTTCAGTGACAATATAGTGGAAACGAGGATCGATAGATAAGCTATTTTAATAAATCTAAACTAAGCAGGAAATTACGAGAGGCTTCGTGAATAGAAAACAGTTCTCATTTGTTATACAGTACAGTATGCTCAAAAGGACTTGAATATATCAATGGGCTCAAACATCTTGGAGGAGCACACTTGTAGGTGACTATTAATCTTATAATTATAACATACACTGGACCTGATTTATACATGGAATCATTTAGAAATGAGCCAGGAATATAAATTCCAGCTGGGTTGAGGCAAGCAGATAAATCACTACACCATGGAGTTGTGATGTTGTAGAGAGGAGGTAATATAATATTTTATTGTGCTGGGGACGAACGAGTATAAAACGACTTTCCTTTCTCTAATATTTAAGTTTCTGTGATGTTAGGGATTACAGAAAACTGTTGAAATAATTGGAGATGAGGGGTGAACATCAATGGTCCACTGGAGTATCATCAAATCAATAAGATATGCTACTGATGTTTTTTTTAATTTTTTTAGGAAGAAATTTGAAAACTGAATATTTTCTATTTTTTATTTTTTAGGAAGAAATTTGAAAACTGAATATTTTCTACAGCAGAAAAAGTGTTTGATAAAATTTGATTTATGATTTTCAGTTGCAGATAGCACGAATATGCATTTTGGAACTTGATGACAGTAGGAAAACGTGTGAATTAAGAGTGCTAATTATAAAAGGCCGACTGAATCCCTAGAACAGAGTACAAGCTCACAATATAGTTCTTAGTATATTGAATGGAATCTGGGCACTTCTGTGCTGGTCTACCCAAATGGGTGAATTGTATTGTCTGGTTGACATACAGAGCAGATGGGTGTAGAGTTGTTTGAAATGTGGTAGAAATCCTTGTATCTTATGGTTGGGAGTGTTTGCAAATGATCTTTTGTAAACATATCCAGAAAATTGATCACTTTCCAAGATAAGAAACATCTAATGCAAACTGAAAGTGCAAAAACTCGAACAACAATCCAGACAGTGTTATTGACAGTAGGCATATTGGATTTAAAACTAGAGATAATAAATCTTCAGTCTCAATGGTAGATATTCATGATGGACAATCTCAAATTGAATTGCATCAAAATTACTTACATCATTTTTGTGTTAAGCAGTAGTTGATAGTTTTTAGTTTCTTTACTGCATACATTATTTTGGTTGGAATGAAAAGAATGCCACTTTCTGGATAGGATCACATGCAGAAGCAACTTCAGTTAAGATGTTGACGTCAAACCCTGATCATCTGATGTAATTTCTGATGGTACTAATCCGGTGTTCCATAATTGGTGTGCCACCATGAGGTGAGAGGTGTAATGCGAACTTCTGCCTATTATTTTATTGTAAGAAAATAATCGTTGAACACTTTTTTGTTATATCCTGGTTTGTTTGTTTAATGTGATTCTATTTTATTCACTGTCTCTTCACTGACTCTTCTTATTGCTTTTTAATTGGAATTTTCCTTTGTTGTGCCCTTTCAAAGTGCATGTTTGACTTGTTAGTTGGCCTGATGGTTTTCACCTTCTTATCTTCCCAAAATCTCTTCAAGGATACACTACATTATGCTGACCATTTCCTACCAGTTTTCTTTTCAGTTTTCTCCAAGAATTTGTGCTTAACTACTATTGTACTAAAGGCTCCACGATTTTCTATGATGCCATCTATGTTGTTTATTTCTTGGAGGTCCGCCTTAGTTTTTTCTAGCCGGTTTATTTTGACCTTCTTTGAGTTAATTACCTTAATTGATCTTTTAGTGAGTCTGTTGGTGTCCATTCTTAAGATAAAAGTTTTCGTACACCAACTAATAATAGTACAGTGAAACCTCGATTAAGAGATCAGCGACAGTGGCAGGGAAAACTGGTCTTTTAGAGGGGTGGTATCTTAATAGGTGTAGGCATTAAAAGTAATTTTATACTGCATTATTAATAAAGTACTGTTGGAACACATAGTTGATTACAATTTGCATTGGTTCACATTTAGTACAAATTAATTACAATTATGTTTTTTCTGAGCACTGTCATTTAAAAAGTCACGAATTGATCCCTGTTTCAGATTAGCACTTCCTTTTTTAACAATTTCACTCCTTTTTTAACAATTTCACTTTCTCGAATATCCCTGAGCCAGTTCAAAAGTCCATTAATTTGTTCTGGGTTCGAACAATCTTCTAGGAAAGCCGTTTTCTGTATTTTTTCTACTTTACATAACACTTCTTCTAATACCGGGTGAGTTAGCAGAGGTCGTTGCGGCATGACTGTTGGCAGTCGCTCACATCCGGGAGGCGAGGAGTTTCGAATCCCCCCGCCGGCAACCTTGAAGATGGTCTTCTGTGGTTTCCCATCTTCCTTCCAGGCAAATGCCGGGGTTGGTCCTTAACTATAGGCCACAGCCGCTACCTTCCAACTCCTCGACCCTCCCATGCAACATTCCTCCCCAACGGTACTTGTAGCTCACCCATTGGGTGTCCGTCTCGAAGCAGCTACAAAACTGGCGAGCAGAACATGTCCTCGGACACTCCCGGCACTAAAAGCCATACGCAAAAAAAAACAAAACAACAACTTCTTCTTCTAATTACACTGTATGCCGATGCAGTTCTGTGCCATTGTTCACCTCATCACCCTCATCATCATCTCCAATGGAAAGGCGATCAGATTTATCTACAGGGTTTGGAGAGAAAGGGATTTAGAACTTATGCACTGCACTGTAACTTAATCTTGCATGCATAAACAAAAGAATTCAGTAACATGGTATGGTGTTATAGAACTTACCTTCCAAGATATCCTGCACTGCTCGCTCTTTTTCTCCCAGATCATCGTAGTATTCCAGCACATCATCTACCTCAGCTGTGTCGAAGTCTCGTATCCCAGCCAGCTGAGTAAGAATAGTAAAGTCGCCAGCGTCTTCTTCAGCAATCGATTCAGAATCTGAACTTTCAGGAAAGCTGCAGAACCCGAAACACTTCATAATTGTTGACGGCCGAACTTCCTCCCACAATGATTTTATCCATGAGACAGCATCACTGACAGTAATTTTCTTGGCTAGATCGGATGCAAGGGAAGCTTCATCCATGTGGGCAATTACTGATCGAAGGACACGCTTCCTGTAATCTAGTTTAAATGCCTGGATAATGCCTTGATCCAGGGGTTGAAGTTTAAAAGTCGTGTTTGGTGGCAGAAACTGACTTCAGTTGTAGCTGAGTGATGTGGCAAGGGGCATTGTCCAATAAAAGAGGAACTTTTCTGTTTTGTCTGTTCATTTTTCTATCGATAGTTTGAACCCATTTTTCAAAAATTGTTTTGGTCATCCAAGCTTTCTTATATGTTCTCCAGGTTAAATCTCGTAACGTTGTTAATTCTGCGTTCTTGAAACATCTTGGATGAACCTACACCATTAACACAAAATTAAATTGTCAAACTCTCTTTCGAAGCTTTCCCGCCAGAATATTGCACTGCTTTTATCATCATAGACTTCGATGATAAGGATCTAAAAACAATCCAGTTTCATCCAGTTTGTAGATGTCCTTGGTCATATCCTTCAGTAACGGAAAGCAGGCGATCTTTCCAGTCCATACAAACTGAATCATTTACATCACCCGCCTTACCACTGACAGACCGAAAAACAATGTTATTGCGCAGACGAAATCTTTTAAACCAACCATTGCTTGCGTTAAAATTTGTGATGCAATTTCAAGCACCTTTCCTTTCATTAATGGAGCACTGATACAGATGTTTTTGGATCTTGCACTTTTAAAAACCAAACTTCTCAAGTTTCCTCGTCATGCCACGATATGCATTACTGTTACACCCACATAAGATATCATCCTTGGATTTTAAAATCTTGTTAATTTGAGTTTTACTGCATTTAATTTTTTCGGTTAGTTTCCGTTCTGACCACTTTCACGTTCACGTACCGCTTTCACTCGCTCTTCCAGCGATAAAACACTTCTAATCTTGATGCTGTCCTATACAGTACCGTAACACCATGCAAAATGAACTCTAAATAAGCAAGCCTCTTATCGGTATTCTTAAACTGTTACTGTGTACATTACTCCACAACACTGTAACATTCATACTTGTTGGAATTTCCTAATTGGTCTGGCTATTTAAACTTCTGACAACCTTTGCTCTCTACAGGGTGGGCAGGAAGTAACTAGGTATTATTAAATGGCTGTAAAGTGTTTAATATTGATGGAATAATATTGGAAATAGCGGAAACATACAGAACATTAAATAGGATAGTGATTTTTCATGCCGCGTAGTACCGACGGTGGCCGCGAGAGGCGGTACACTAAAAAATAACAAAGATGGCCGATCGCTTGACAGTAAAAGAACGAGCACAGATTGCTTCGCGCTATGAGGAGTGGAATTCGATCGTTCTTTGTCAATCGACACAATTGCCTTTACTGGGTGGCACAGGATCGTGGAGAAGATGCAGTCTCTGCCAAAAGTGACCGTGTGGTGTGGAATAACGGCCACAAATGTCATCGACCCTTATCTCCTGCGTGACACAATTAACGGGGAACGCTATCTTCAAAGGCTTCAGGATAACGTTTGGCCCTCGATATCTCGATGGGAAAATACCGCCGACATTATCTTCATGTACACTGCCTCACTTTGCAAATACGTGCAGAACTAGTAGAATGAGAAGTTTCCAGGACGTTGGTTGGGGAGACATGCATCTCATGAATGGCCTGCAAGAAGTCCAGACCTGATACCCTGTGACTTTTTTTTATGGGGCTGGGCAAAAGAGGTAGTGTACTGGACGAAACCACGCATATTGGACGAATTGGAAGCACGGATTCGAGATGTTCTTACCAACGTCCCACACAACTACCTACAGAAAGCTGTGGTTTCCATTTCAGGTCGTTTGACGAGACTGATCAACGCCACATGGCCTACATCAAAATGTAATGGAATTGTATGCTATGCAATCATATTCCCATATAACAGTGTACATACTGTATTAATTTCAAATAAATAACTCTGCAAACATAAAAGTTATACGCCAATGTTAATACCTAGTTACTTACCGCCCACCCTGTAAGTAAGACACCAGTACTGACATCAATGAAAAGAGATCATAAATTTGTGTTTTTATTTGCAAAGTGTTCACTTGCTTCTTTGAACAAAACAGCAATCTCTAATTTCCATTTTTGCATTGTTGAGAGTTAATAAATATTGGGACTGAGAATTCCCCCCCCCCCCCCATACACACACACACAAAATGCAAACTCACAAATTAATTTTTATTTATTACCAGGATTTGGGAAATAAACACAATCACAAAAATCGAGTATAAATTCAATTGTTTTATAATGAGAAATTTTAAGTTAAAATTCAAAGAAAATTCAGGCGCTGATGCCTTATGAAAACTACAGGGTCTGATAACCCTACTTAGAGAGAAAAGGGCATAAGAATATCGAGAGCATAATTACTATAATTTTCCAAATTTGTGTAGCCTGGCAAGCAATGCCCTGTAAAATATAGACTACTTGTAAACTGGCCTTAGGTGTGAAGTAAACTATGGAGTTTGGTGACTGCAGAATACTCTCTAGAATTTTTAAGTTTGTCCAAAAAATGTTTTTTCACCAAAGATGTGATGAAAGCTGAGTTCGCAAGTCCATTCTTGAAGTTTAAAAGTTGTATTAAAAACATCAATGCAAGATTAACACTTTTCAATTTCAAAGTTTTCACTTGGTGAAGTTAGCCAGCCATCTTATGACAGATTGAGACAGCATCCTCGGTGAGGTGAAAAGTGTGGCCTAGCCTCCTGGACAACTTGTTGGCTATTGAGAAGATGAGAGCAGCAAAAGTCAGTTTTAAATAATGGCTCAGAAGGTTCCAGAAGAAAAGACTTTTAGTAGGTGAAGTACTTGGGGCAAGTCACAGCAGAAAGATCAGGACTATGAGACGTTAGTAATAAATGGCACTCACGTACATGGAAGACAACTGCTATTCCAATATAAGCCTGGCATGTAGTATGATGCAGAGGTAGACAGAAGAGTTTGACGTCACCATCCTGGACTCGTTCTTCAGTCACTAAGCTGATCAGATGTATCTATAACAAGCTCATGCCAAGCCTTGAGCGAGCCACTGCAGATAGATCAAGACTGTGCGACGTGGTAATACGTGGCAGTCACGTACATAGCAAGATCACTGCTCCACCAATAAAGCCAAGCGTGTAGTATGATGCGGCAGTAGAGATAGGAGTTTGACATCAACTTCACGGATTCATTCTTCAAATAGTCACCAAGTCTATCAGATATACGAGGCACGTCCAGAAAGTAAGTTCCGTTTGGTAATAAAATTAAATTGTGTACAGATACAGAAAAATTATTTATTGCACAACATTCTACACCTCTTAAACTACTTTTCCACATACCTGCCGAACTTTTGCAGGCATTTGTCATAGCGTGGCACAAGTTTTTGGATACCTTCTTCATAGAAGTTTGCCGCCTGTGTCTTCAACCAGTTGGAAACATCTTCTTTCAGCTCGTCGTCATTGTTGAAGTGTTGACCGTCAAGGTAAGACTTGAGATGTGTGAACAGATGAAAGTCGCTAGGAGCGAGGTCAGGGCTGTACGGAGGGTGGTCAAACACGTCCCAGCCAAATCCATGTAGGAGGTTTTTCGTCACATTTGCTGTGTGTGATCGTGCGTTGTCGTGAAGAAAAACAACACCTTTTGACAGCAACCCTCGGCGCTTATTCTGTATTGCGCGGCGCAATTTCCTAAGTGTCTCGCAGTAAGCATCTGCGTGGATTGTTTGACCACGTGGTAAGAAATCAATGAGTAAGATGCCTTTCCAGTCCCAGAACACTGTGCACATCATTTTCCGAGGTGTCAAGATTTGTTTCGGCTTAACCTTTGCTGGGGATGAAATGTGCCTCCATTCCATTGATTGCCGCTTACTTTCAGGGAAGTCGTAAGAAACCCAAGTTTCATATCCTGTGACTGACTATCTGTGTCAGAAATTCTTCGCCGCCTTCATTGTAACGGGTCAAAAACTGAAGTGCACTACCCATCCGTTTTGTTTTGTGTTGCTCCGTAAGAATCTTTGGTACCCAATGTCGGCAAAGTTTACCTAAGTTCAGTTTTTCGGTAACAATTTCATGAATTAGTGATCGTGAGATTTGGGGAAATTCCATAGCGAGAGCACTAATTGTAAACCTGCGTTTTTTCCGGATCTTGTCATCAATCGCGTGAACGAGTTCTTCTGTAACCAAAGATGGACGCCCACTATGTTCAGCATGAACTTCACTACGTCCTTCATTGAACTGTCGGACCCATCTTCTCACCATTGAATCACTCATCGCATTTTGTCCATACACTTCACAAATTTGCCGATAAATTTCAATTGGTTTCACTTTCCTAGCATTCAGAAAACTAATCACAGATCTGATTTCACAAGCGGCGGGATTTTCAATCAACACCGACATTGTACGAGTAAACATGCACAACAACGCGTACGTGGCTGACAGAGCTCTCCAAATGGCGCACGTTTCTTCTCCTTGATACAGAGCGTCTACCGCACATATGCGGAACTGTGCTGCAGCGGAACGTACTACTAGTTGAAGACACAGGCGGCACACGTCTATGAAGAAGGTATACAAAAACTCGTGCCACGCTACGACAAATGCCTGCAACATTTGGGCAGTTATGTGGAAAAGTAGTTTAAGGGTTGTAGAATTTTGTGCAATAAATATTTTTTCTGTATCTGTACACAATTTAATGTTATTACCAAAACGGAACTTACTTTCTGGACGTACTTCGTATATCTATAAATAGCTCCTTACAAGCCTTAAAGATTTGCCCTATTCTTAAATAAAGCAGCTATTGTCTGCACCATCTAATTTAATCAATGAAATTACTAGTCTGAGACAAAGCCACCAATATAGATATTTGCTTTGTAACTGTTGTAAATTTACGGCACAATAATATTGCAGTATTTTAATTATGGATCTTATGCCATCATTAAGATAATACATAGTAGATAAAATATACTCGTACATTCTACATGAAAAGAAAGTGTGTCCATGTTCTTCAATAGGTGTTGCTTTACACTTTTTGAGGATTTTGATTTTTTCGTTGTAAATGGTCCTGGTCGTTATCCATGACAGCAACATCCGTATCATTTACTGTTTCCTGTCATTAAGCAGGTAAATTTGGTTCTATCTGCTGAATGTTGGTCGACAGTACACACTGGATCAGTTGTTAGCAGTTGCACACGTCTATCTCATCTCATCTGTTTGGCTAGAACTCCTTCTTCATTAACAACACAACCACTGTGATAACATGGAAAGTTAAGTTCTCTTTAGAGAAGGGAGGAGAATTTCCAAGGAAAAGGCTACAGATATCCATTCCATGATGAAATGGATACCCACTGTCGATGTAGAGTTCTACAAAGCAATTTTTAAATGAAGAACCTTATGATTCTGACATCTTAAGCAAATTTTAGAGCCAAAAAGTTCTATCTGCATGGAAACTTTGGAATAAGTCATTAAAATACCTATGTTCCCTATGTAATTGTTAAATTTGGTGATAATTCTTTAAAGTAAAACCTTGTGTCATTATTTTGAAACACTTTGCAAAGAGTTGGATTCAATACTGCATACTTGATGCAATTCCAAACTTCAAACACCTGTCCTGAAACATTAAGTTAGTCAGATAGAACCCTCTGGTTCTCACCTCACAAAATATGGATTGACGTCACAGCGACAGAGGACAATCAGTGCATGTCTGCCAACTTTCTAGTTGCCTACATTGTAAATGCCGGTTCCAATGTCTGCAAACATGATGACTTGGAAACATGCAAGGCAACAATGAATACAGCCCTGATTAAACCAAACACCAAGAAATTATACTGTAAATCACCATAACTTATTTAGCCTAATGTGACGCATATTGCATTGTTTCTAAGTAAGTAATTATTTTATAAATATATTCGCTTAAAATGAAACGATCTTTTATATTATGTAGATGAATTGATTATTTTTATTTGCTTGAGTGACAATATAGTAGAAACAAGGGGAGGTAGATATGCTGGTTTAATAATTCAAACCCAAGAGAGGAATTAATGACAGGCTACATTGTAACTTGGTGAAAAGTGAATCATGAGTGTGTGCAGGTACTACTTGCAGCTCATAGTTCCAGTGGCAAGTGATTTGCTTATACTGCCCCTTAGGACATTTCTTTTTGTGACGAGTGAGTGAACTTTTTGCCTGAATGTCCGAAGTGTTAATTGTGAGTACCACTTCACACCTCATGTATTCTGTACGTTAATGTTCATGGGAGAAGAAAATAATAGGTTAATTAAATAGTTATATTTAAAAAAATCTATGACTCGGTTTAAACATTCAAAAATACATTAAAACTGATAAACACTATTACAATGACAGCTTTGTTATATAATTCTTTTAAATAATTCTATTTAAGGCAGTGTGGGAATGCAGTCAACTAAAGTTTGGAAGTTACGTAAGTCAGTGATTTTTATCAGGAAGTGAATTATTATTATTATTCTTTTATTTTATTATATTCAGGTTTGGGGGGGTCTATTAGAAATTGTACATTGAAGGCTTTTGTTTTTAATTTTTTGATGCCATTAAGCTTGTCAGAGGGGCAGATGACCTCACTGTTCTGCCCCGTAAAACAATAATATCTAAGTTAGTTTCTCAGAGTGGCTAAATTAGCTCAGAGGTATATAAAATTGTGCTTCCTGTATTTTTAAAGTAGAAACGTACATGGATCTCCCAAGTTCCAATTTGAAGTCATAATTTATTTTATTAGGAAAATGACTGTCCCAATCGCACTAACTAGTATGCTGTAGGTCGTATTATATTCTTTCTACTGCCATTATTTATCCTTTTAATCTTTTGCCGAGCCTAAATTATTTGTCCACTTGTTACTTTATCCTGCTAAAATGTTGACTGCGTTAAAAAGTTTTTAATTTAGTTGATTTTGAATGCAAGCGGAAGTCGCTAATATTTGTCCATATGTCATGAAAGGGTTGCATTTTTACCTAGAGATAAGTTGGACTGTTTTGAAATCTCTTTTGAATACACCTATGAAAAAGGGATTGAAAGGAAACCAAGCACATCAGATGAAGGAATTTGAAGCACTAGTAATGAAGAATCATTTAATGCTATAGTTACAAAATGTGTGTAACCTCTGTTGCTCTGTATTGTGGGATCTGACTTCTTTTGGACAGCCAATATTACAATATATGTGCTCAACGCTCCTAAATGTGGATTGAAAGTATGAATGTTGAAGGAAGGTAATTGCATTTGATGTAGTTGATCATGGAAAAGACTCATCAAACAGTTTTTTGTCTGCCTAATTCAAATGTCAAACAAGGCTAAATTACTTTTGCCATTTACTTTTCTCTGCAAACTTGAATTTAATGGTGTGGATATATGATGAGTGGTTACATAAAGCAGGCTATCCAACTCTGAACCATTAAATGCTGGAAGAATGGATTATTATAATTATACGAGAAAAGTTTTTTTCTGTTGCAAGACAAAGATGTGAGGTGAATATTCACAACAATTCAGTCCTCTACACATAATGGAAATGGAGCTGTTGTGATCTTGGTATGATTTATAAACCTTGAATCGGGTCTATTTCTAAAATATTATCAATCTTCACCTACAGGACGTAGTAAGCATAAACTCGGTTGAATGTTAACATTATATTCTATGGAGCTTATAGAATGTTCGTGATCAGCCTGTTAAATATGCAGCTTATTTAACACACTTGGAGTGGCCCACAAACTCTCCAGACATGAAACCTTTAGAAGTTTGCAAACCATCAGCAAGTTGAATGACAAATCGTACAACCACATCGTTTGGTTGAATTACTTTATTTTGTGTCACTTGGTACCTGCGGACACATCAGTAGTAATTGTTTTGAAGGGAAATAATTTTATATGTCCTTGATTGCTTGGCTGCCTGTGACGAAACTTCACCTGTGGAGAGTTGGATTTTTCATGCCCACGCAAAAGTTCAATATGGATTCAAGGGCCAGGAATATGTATACGAATCTTCCATTTAATTTTGCAGATGATGGGACTTTTCCTATTGCATAATTTACTTCAGAATGGAAGAACACAAGTTTCCATGTGACAGAATTTATTCACTAGAGTAATGAGGTTTGAGTAAATCCTTTTCTGTAAGAAATATGTAATTTTACACCCTGTGATTGTTTCATTTCTAGCAAACACTTTGCAATACATATTGAAATATTATACTGTGATTTAGTTGTCTTACATTAAATAACTTCTATAATTCGTAGTTTTCTAGCCGAGATCTGAAGAATCTTAAGTGATTATCAATGGAGCCTATGTATGGTGTGACATTAGAAGAGCATTTTGTGGGAGGATGATTGATTCGTGCAGTCATGAAGAAGTTGTTGAAATTACAATGTTTTTTATTACAGCCTTTCAGTATGAGATTCATTATTGGAACATTTCATGAAAGTTTACTCCATGGCTCTGTTGTCAATTTATTGTGTTTTGACTTTGCATACAGGCTCCCTCTGCCCGGCGCACCCATGAAGGTGGATATGAGGGTGGGGCAGACTATAGTAATCGCTATAGTTACTCGGAGGACAAGGAAGGCTATGGTTATCGAGAGGAAAGACGGCCTGCTGGTGGTTTCAGAGATCGCTCTAGGGATGATTATTCCCACAGAAAGCAAGAACCATTGGAAATGAGCATGCCGCCTCCCTCCTCTGGTTCTTCACGATACGTGTCCTCTCGAGGTTCATACAGAGGCCGCTTCAGGAGCAGAGGATTTAGAGGCTTGTCAAAGCTGTCGCTTGCTAGACGAACCAATACCTTCCTGTCCAGAAAAAGAAGCCTGGTGGATCCAAATGCTGTTCGTAAACGAATAGTCTCTGCAAAAACTCAGGCTGATACTCTCAGGAGGCTAAGGATTATAAAACTGCGGAGGTAATCAGATGTTACAGATATATTTAAGAACAAAACAGTTGAACAAGTGCTTAAAAGTAATACACAAATAACCTAGAAGATGAGATTGTAATAAAATGACATTTGAAGATGAAATACTACAAAAACATGACATATGTTGCCTTCTCAACATTTTGCCAACTGTAGTTTCAAAATATTTCTCTGCGTACTTAATACTGTCGATGGCATGATATTATTTACCTGAAATACATGATGATTTTATTTGCATGCTGAATGAAGCTTAAGTTACTGGGATCTATTTCTGTAGAAAGATGGGTCATAGCTACATTTATATGAAGTAAAAATGTTGGATAACCTGGAACCTTTGAATTAAGGGAGGGTGTTCTGGCTTTATTTGTTTAGCTGAAAAGGCTTAAACCTACGTGAAGATATTTTCAAGAGGATGGTCAGAATGACAGACAGAGATTATTTGGGCATATATCACTGTTTATCTTTGCCCTGTCATATTCAGCAGAATACATTGTTCACATAGTAATGGTAGTTCATGCTTATTTCTAAATGCCCATTTTGTGGAGAGATGCGATTGTTTAGGATAATTGACACCTATCTTAAATTTATATTTTTACCAGCATTTCAGCATTGCATTGCCTGGGTTAGGCATCTGAATAGGTAGAGGAACCATGTTACAGAATATTCCATTGTCAATACACCCTTAACACTTCATTAAAGACATATATTCTAAAGCTCCCTGTACCTATGCAATGCCAAGACATTTATATTCCCCCTAAAGTTCTTGCACTCAGAATTTATTTAAAGATCTTTAACAAAGATCTTCAAAATGATACTAGCTTTGATAGCCCGTAGTTGACGGGTTCATAGACTAAATTAAATAAAGTTTGTGACAACTCTTAGGTCACATTCCTATCATCAAAGAAAAGAAAGCTCTGGGACAGAAGAAGGGAGGATAACCTTGCATTCTAAATCTCTTAATAGTGGAACAAATAACTCTTAACTCGATGTTCCATCCAAAATGCTTACTGAGGCATGCACATTGTGATGTGTACAGTGCCGTGTGTTCAACAGATGTGCTGGCTGTCAAGAGAGAGCACACCTACCTCGTGATAATAATGGTAAAATTTGTGGTGAAAATAAGGACTAATGCCAAATAATAGATCGAGACTTCGGGTATTGTTTACCAAAGGAGGCAACAGAAGAATTCAATCATTGCAGGAACCATTAAAATCAGCTGGCTAGAATTTCGGAAATAACTGTGACAGATGTTTGAAAGGTTTAGCATTTTAAATGGGCGTCATGTGATTTTGTTTTGTACTTTCAAAGTTACTTTCCTAAGTTAATTCTGAAACATCTACATTAAATTGTAATGCATTTAACGACAAGTATTAACAAGGCATACCAAACAACATCCATGTAGGGAGTAAATTTATTAACACTGTATAAGTCGTTTATTTGAACAGCCATGAACTACCTTTGGAGTTCATTCACAGCTTGCTCTTGTTTCATTTCTTTCTTATACAGACTGACCTAACTTCTTCGAGAATAATTTAACAGAAGAAAATTGTGCTTCTTCAATGTTGCCTGTTATGGCAACCTTCTTTAGCCTAGTTAAGAATTGGACACAGTTCATGTGGAGGTCATTTCTGTTTTGCAGATCATAAGTGGTGGCAGTAGTCTTTTGAAATGTGAGGTTTCCTACTTTTTGACTTTTTTCCAGTGATGCACTCTGGACCACTGGACTTAAATGCCATGCGGGCTAGATAGAAGCTCTTATATTCCACATTAAAGGTTAGCCTTCTCCCCCCAATTTATAGGGGCCGATAACCTAGATGTTAGGCCCCTTAAAACAACATTTATCATCATAATCATCTCCCCCCAATTTACTAGGGTACCAAATATGGCCTATTCTGAGTGCTGGGCAAGTATAATTCCTCTTAGAGTCATTAAATTTGATGCAGCCATATTGTTGAACAAGCCAGATTGACAGATGAACTTTTAGATTTATATACATATACAGTTGAACCTGACATATGTATTTCAAGGGGAAGAGAAAAGACTAGTAACTCAGAATTACTTAGAAATCAGACCTATACAGCACATGACATATTTACTGAAGAACCAATGGAATAGACCTACATGTGTAAATCCTAGCAAACAATACATACATTAAGACAGAATATACAGTACTGTATTATTTTGAACTTGGTCCAGCCTTAAAGAAATCAGATAGTTTGGCTTGTTTCACTTTTCTTGCATTAAGTGTATAAACCTTCTTTTTGCAAACTTAGTAATGAATTCAAAGCATTCTCACTACAACTTATCGTACTAATGTAACGCCTACACACATCGATTGCACTTAACATTTCACTTAGTTCCGGAGTGTCAAGATTCAAGTCGTTATATCCATCTCCATCACTGTCACTATCGCTTGTAGCTGGTCCATCCCCACCACGTTGTTGGCATACATCAGCAATAATCTCTTTGACCCGTTAATAAATATTAACGTGCATTCCAGTCGTATCCGCGGGCGGCTGCTGTTGCAAACTTGATCTTCACGGTATCTATTGGTGACTGTCCGAACTAGTGAGCCGGCAACCTTCAGCGTGTCTGTCTTGTCGATGGCTCGCTCGTGTGGCTAATGTTGGCACTTAAGTTTTGGAGAACACGAGGTCTCACGATCGGCTCCGTTCGAGCCCGAACGGCCGCCATTTTGTTCTGGTTGTTGAGATAAACAAATGCAAGTTGAAGGAATTCTTGCAAGAAGGAAAGATGTGAGAACTAAATCTCTGGTGTAAAACGGGGATTATCTGGCCTTAGGCCAGGTAAACTTCCTTTCCCCGATATAATTTCGTCTCTACGTGATTTACATTTACCGCCCACCGTTGAGAAATCTCTGTCATCGGATTAAATATGTAGACATGAAGAAAACGCAATGTATGAAGTTTGGCTACAGGAATACATCTCTTTATTAAGGTTTGTTTGTGTTAAAAGTTATTGGAACTATTTGTGACCTGAAAATGTGAATTGGTCGTCGATACGAGTATTTGTGTTGGTGTTGGTGACTGACCTCAAGTCGACATGAAAAATTAATTACATTGTTTCCGAGAAAAACGAGATCGGATAACAATCCCGGAGAGTATCCAGGCAACGGACCATGGAAAAAATAAAAATACATATCATAAGTGGTGATATTTTAAACAGAGTCTTTAAGAGACCACGCTAACGAGACGAGGAAAAGGAAAATTAACTGTTACGAAAAAAATTTAAGGTTAGGAAAATTCCTCGCTCAAAACAAAATGAGATCTGAACATTACACAGCTCGGCACGTCAGAAAAAAAGATAAAACACAACCCTCCCAAAATACATATAAATAAGTGTATTACATCAAGTTAAAAATAAGGTATTGGAACTTTCTCTTCATGCTTAGGCCTACTCGGTTCTACAAACCAAGTGACTTACTAACGGCAAAATAAATGCCAACTGCGCTAAGATAATTATTCAACAGCTCAAGACTGCAACATATAAAATATGTAGAATAACACCAACACAAATACTCGTATCGACGACCAATTCACATTTTCAGGTCACAAATAGTTCCAATAACTTTTAACACAAACAAACCTTAATAAAGAGATGTATTCCTGTAGCCAAACTTCATACATTGCGTTTTCTTCATGTCTACATATTTAATCCGATGACAGAGATTTCTCAACGGTGGGCGGTAAATGTAAATCACGTAGAGACGAAATTATATCGGGGAAAGGAAGTTTACCTGGCCTAAGGCCAGATAATCCCCGTTTTACACCAGAGATTTAGTTCTCACATCTTTCCTTCTTGCAAGAATTCCTTCAACTTGCATTTGTTTATCTCAACAACCAGAACAAAATGGCGGCCGTTCGGGCTCGAACGGAGCCGATCGTGAGACCTCGTGTTCTCCAAAACTTAAGTGCCAACATTAGCCACACGAGCGAGCCATCGACAAGACAGACACGCTGAAGGTTGCCGGCTCACTAGTTCGGACAGTCACCAATAGATACCGTGAAGATCAAGTTTGCAACAGCAGCCGCCCGCGGATACGACTGGAATGCACGTTAATATTTATTAACGGGTCACTCTTCATCCCGTTGTTCCCCACATACAGCCAGATTATCATTGAAATGCAGAAAAGTATCGAAATCTGCTCCCTCCGGTAGCGTTTGCCCATTGCCAGGCATTATTTTGTCCCCATAATTATCATTAGAGGCAGCGTCCTCCAGTAAGACACCAGCTTTGCGGAAACAGTTGCTGATTGTGGAGGATGACACCTGCTTCCTGGCAACCAAAATAAGAGTCCATGGCTTGAAGTAAATTAATGTAGAGAGTTTCATTTCCTGCATCACTCTGTGTTATTAAATGTTTAACCAGCATTCTTTAATAGTGCACTTTGAAATTTGCAATGATGCCCAAATCAAGTGGTTCAGTTTGGAGGGAAAAGTTCCACCCGGACATACTCCAGAACGATTTGAGGTGGATGTGCTGCACATCGATCCATAAGAAGTATGTTCTTCTGTTTCTTTTTCATTGTAATGGCCAGTTTTTTCAACCACTGTTCCATTAGAAGCATAGTCATCCAAGAATTTCTGTTGGATTCATATTCCATAGGTTTTGTTTTCGCACCCTTAAAACACCTCAGATTCTTCAATTTTCCTATAACAATTGGAGGAAGTGTCCGATCAATCTGCATTGGTGGCAAGGAGAACTGTTACTGGAATTTTACTTTTCT
The DNA here is from genome assembly GCA_946902985.2 of Meconema thalassinum. Classification (NCBI taxonomy): domain Eukaryota; kingdom Metazoa; phylum Arthropoda; class Insecta; order Orthoptera; family Tettigoniidae; genus Meconema; species Meconema thalassinum. The sequence continues at coordinate 173,909,314 of OX336396.1, forward strand.
TCCCTCCATGGAAGGAGTCACCTTTTTCAGCTAATGTTTTATTAGGAAGGAGACTGTAGAATAAGCCGGTCTCATTACGATTATAGACGTTTGTAGACTGGTAATCGGTTATAGTACCCGGCAGAACCTCTTTTTTTTTTCCAGTGTTGCACCGTGACGTCCATAGCTTTTGAGTCACCGCAAATTGTTCTCCCTGTGATTCCATGACGATCTTTAAATCCTTGCAACCATCCTGACGAAGCCTTGAAATCAGCAGTGATATTCATCATTTTAGCTTAATCTATCGCCTTCAGCTTGACGCCACTAATTGGTAGAGCTCCAGCCCGCTGTAATCTTGTGAAAAGTGCTCACTCCAGATCTATGTACCTTTGTGCTTTGCTGATTTCGAACCCAGTTTTAAAAACTCATCCAAAATAGAGTTTTATTTACTGATGGACTGTACATAGTGTGGTATAAGCAATCCCTGAGTCTGATGCAATTTCAGTTTTTGTTTTGTGTGGATTAGCGTCCACTTCTCGTATGAATTTTACTTTCTCATGTAATGTATAACTTTTCCTTTTTGTGTTCTCCATGACTAATCGAAAGCAACTGAATGACAAAACTACTGTTCAACAGTAAACACTACATACCGGCACAGTGGACATTTTACTTGTCCATTGTTTCCATGAAAGAAATTCTCATAATCAATCAAAACACAGTTTCGCAGAGTGAAATTGTTGACACATAATGGCAGCATACCAAAGGCCAACCGAGCGAATTCCCTTCCCTCTCTATCTCGCTCCTCCCCTAGTAGTATTTTACTTTCACAATGCCGCTAAAGGTTAAGTTACAAGCAGAGTCGGCGGTTTCGGCGCGGAAACAAAAGAAAATAAATTTGTTTGAATATAAGAATTTATTTCGTGGGAGCATTTTAGAGCATGTCCCACTTGAGACAAGAATTCTGTGTTCTGTTTCAGCACCGAAACCCAACCATTCTATTTCCTTCTACGCCGACAAAGGGGAAACTATGTAATTACAGTACTGTAGTTTCTTTTATATGGCCGGCCCCGTGGTGTTGGGGCAGCACGCCTACTTCTCACCCGGAGGCTCCGGGTTCGATTCCAGGCTCCGTTGGGGATTTTAGAAACTGACGTGAGGGCTGGAACGGGCTGCAATCAGCCTCGTGAGGACAATATTGAGTAGCTGTCTGACAGTGAGGCAGTGCCCCGATCATGAAATCCAAGATTAACAGCCGAGGGGACCCGATGCACTGATCACGCTTTGCGCCAATATCTGCAGGCCAAATGGCTGGGCAGCAGTCGCTTGGTAGGCCTAGGCCCTTCACGGGTTGTAGTGCCAGGGGTTATTTTTTAATTAGTTTCTTTTATAACACCACGTACTCCTTAAAATAATTATAACTATGCAAAATTCAGATGTATTTCACTTACACTTCATACACATAACAGCAAATTACGTATAAATGGATTGCGTATCAATAAGGTTTCATTAACACGCTTTTAAATTAAATTTTGCCGGAACCTAAAAGAAATTACGTACAAATACGAATTACGCAGAACAGAGTTACGTATCGAGCAGGTTCAACTGTATCTTTAAATGAACGGTTAAAATGTCAATTCCTTGCCTAATTAATTTATAAATCATATTACATTCATGACATTTCTTTATCCATTTATACCTAATCATCAGCCTTTGTAAACAAATCACAATTTAAGATTACAAATTAAACTTGAAAATTGATAGATCGATGTGTTCTGCTGAATGCAGCCTCAACAAATGTGTTTGGCTCCGCATTAGCTAACTTGGTATTTTCGGAGAATAGATGGGGAATGTAGCCAGTTTACCTTGATTTCGATTCACTTGTTCTTGGGAAACATGAAATACCCACAACTCTGTTATCCTATATTTTAAAGATTTCCTCTGTTCTTTTAGTTAAAGTTTTCCATTTGTTTATATGTATTCTGTGTCTGAGTAGGCTTCGGGATGCTGCTTTGTTGAGAAGAGCAGTCCTTACTAGTAAGAAAGAAGCCAGGATTAAGGACTCGTCCAAAGCTACTGAGGATATAAGTGATGAGGAAGAGGATGATGATGAGGAAAATGAGGAAGAGGCAAATGAAACCGTAAGTAGAGAAATAGTACTGTATGTATCTTATTTAGTGTACAGACCAACGTATTGAAAATAAAGTTCAAACTGTTTGGATTAGTAATTTTGAAAGTTTATTGGTGGGGCTAGTACTACTTTTGCAATTAACAGTTGAATAAATTGAAATGTTGTAACTAGCGCGACTAACTGCGCATGGGTGGTCACAAGCAGCCTATATTTGGTAAGTATTTGGCTCGACTGAGTAGTAATTTAGCAATTTGCTGCTCAGTTGACATAATTCAACTTTCAGAGTTAAAACTATAAATTTACTTCATGGTGGTTGATGTTTTTGTGAAATGTTTGGGAGAGTGATGAAAATTTTGTGGATCTCTCCTAACACACACACATACCCTGAACAATACTCCTGATGATCCTTACTCCTAACTTGATGCTTAGGTGCTATTAAGTGGTGAGGACCAGGTAACTTGGCTCAGTCAATCTCAGGCAGCAGCTTATATCGGTAGGCGAGGCGTTGTTGCCGACTGACTGTCTTTGTTTATCTGCTCCGCGTGTTTAAGATAAATCACTCTGCATATATAGTGATGTTCGTGTTTGTTTCGACACTCATCATCTGGTTTCTTCAGAATATTTTGATGCATTGGTTGCATACTTTGTTTAGTAATATAGTGCATCTTAACTAATCAACTCGCTGATAAAGCTACCACAGAATACAGTTACTGTGCCAAACATGAATCATACTTCCTAGTTTACAAATGACATCGTACCTTGTAAAATATGTTAAATCCTACCTAACAGTAAGTCAGGTCTAAGTGGCATGCGAATAATGGGTTTTGCACATTGGAGAGGCATGGTTTTAGGTCATGTTGCATAACCAATTTGTAAATTCCTCCATGAATGTACAGGGTGTCCCACCTAACTCTGCGACCTCAAATATTATCGAAATGAAACAAGATGTGAAAAATCTACTTGCGCAGGAATGTATCCACGTCAGGGGGTCACACAATGGGAGGATAAGCACAATTCAGGAAATTATAACAATATCACTTTCAACGCAAAGTTATCTTTTTTAAAATGGAGCATACATGTTTTTTCTAGCAATATCAAAAGTAAACATACAATTATTGATAACAGAATTGGTTTCACTTCTCTAAACCTCGTACCTTCTCAAATAAATAACGTTGTAGAGGATGGCAATGGAGACACTGTTTGTCACGTTTAACACAAGTGTAGAACTGTACACATAGTACAAAAGGTTCAACTACCAATTCCCTAAACAAACTTGTGGCCTATAGCTTAAATAAAAGTCATGTTTTAAATTACATCCTGCACTGAAAAGGCATTCACAAGTAAGCAGTATCATCTTACCTGGTGAAACTGTGTCTCATCAGCAGGTGTTCAATGTGACCATCGTTTGCATCAATGCTCTTCTGTAGACGGTGAACAAGAAAACGTTCTGATACCAGTGTTTCCACAGATATTTCCGCACACGCCACAATAATACGCTGTTGCATATTCGCTATTGTAGTTGGGACTTCCTGATAGACTATCTTTCAATGCGCCCCAGAGAAAGTAGTCTAATGGCGTCAAGTCGAGGGACCGTGCTGGCCATCTCACAGGACCACCACGTCCTATCCACGGATTTGGAAACTTCGCATCCATTACATCTCTGGCAACACATGCGAAATGTGCGGGGCACCCATCATTGTGGAACCACATTGATACAAGAGTTTCCAATCCCTCGTCCTCCATGAGAAGGGGTAACGTGTCTTGAAGAAATGATGCATATCGTTGTCCGTTTAGTGTTCCCTGATAAAAATAGGGACCTAAATTACAGTTGCCAATGACACTACACCAAACATTGATACTACACTGTCGTTGGTTTGCAACCTCGCGAAGCCAGTGGAGGTTTTCAACTGACCAGTTGTGCATGTTCCTCAAATTCACATTGCCATGATTTGTGAACGAAGCTTCATCCATAAACATGACATCCCTTAGGAATGCTTTAGTATCCTGCAACTGCTGCAATGCAAAAGGACAGAATGCAATGCGGGCTTCAAAGCCATTCCCGTACAGTTCCTGGTGCAGTGACATATGATACGGATGAAATTTATGCCGGTGCAAAATTCTGCTAACACTAGAACGATTTATTCCAGAACTGCGTGCAATTTGTCGTACACGCACGTGCGGATTGTGAGTTACAGCAGCCAGAATAGCGATTTCGTTACCATTGTTAGTTGCCCTGTATGTACGTTGACATTTTCTGGGAGCCCAATGTCCTGTTTCTTAGAGAATTCTGCACATATTGGCAATGTTACGAGGCGACGGACACCATCAATCTGGGTAGCGTTCTGCATACAATGTCACAGCTGTTGTTGCATTTCTGTGACATTCGCCGTAAATTAAAATAATGTCTAGCTTTTCTTCATTACTGAAGGCCGGCATACTGGTATGTACTAGACGAAATAAGAGAACAATGAGGTAGAAACAAAATAGGGTTCCAAATATCAAAGTATCTGCGAAGGGGCCACGAGTTCACTGAGAAGTGCAGCTGTAATGTTACTGTCTCGTTTCCTGAATGCTTTTAGTACAACGATGCAAACAATCCAGCTGTGTGTAGGTCAACGGAGTGCACTACACTGTTTTTAAACGTCACGAACAGTGTCTCCTTTACCATCCTCTACAACTTTAGTTATTTCAGAAGGTACGAGGTTTAGAGAAGGTAAACCAATTCTGTTATCAATAATTGTATGTTTACTTTTGATTTTGCTAGAAAAAAACATGCATGTTCCATTTTAAAAAAGGTAACTTTGCGTCGAAAGTGATATTGTTGTAATTTCCTGGATTATGCATATCCTCCCATTGTGTGACCTCCTGACCTGGCTACAATCCTGCGCAAGTCGATTTTTCACATCTTGTTTCATTTTGACAATATTTGAGGTCGCAGAGTTAGGTGGGACACTCTATACCGTAATGGCTTATCACATTTGGAAGTCCAGAACAAGTAAAATAATAAATTCCTATGTTAAATTACAATATTAGAAAGCTAATTTAACCTAAGATAAGGTGTAAATTTTTGTTCGCCTATGTATAGATTATGTTTGGATTGAACAATACAAAAAATGCAGTCAGAAGACTATTTCCAAAGTTCCAAAAGACAACTACGCATTCTTATTACGTGGGCTTAGTGCCGTAACTCAAGATAAAAATAAATAAAAACATAGAATAAGTGCTGTAACACAAGGCCCTGTACCCTACTTACTTCAGACACAAAATCCATTCTGGCAAGTTATTTTTGATGGAGTTTCTTCTGGCTCGTTCTCACGTATTTTAGGCATCTTGATGAAATCTATATAAAAATTTATGTAAAAATAAATTTTACAAAAGTTTCGAGAAACTTCAGGCCAGTGAAAATAAACACATATATGTTACATAATCTAAGTTTATAATAACAATAGCTGTTTAAATCAATGTGTTTTAGTAGTACTTACCTTGTATAATCCCATTAGTTATGAAATTCCAATGGAAAATAAAATTATTTAATCAAATCAACAGTCGCATGCAACAATTTTTGCATGTTGCGTCTGCCGCCATATGTACTATTTTTACAATATGGCCAGTACTTTTTGTCTATATACCGTATTTGCTCGCCATATCTCGAACTTTTTTTCCTGAAATTTCAACTAAAAAATGGGGTGCGAGATATACGCGGGGGCGAGATATACGCGAGCCGAAAATACGAGTAAAATTTGTCGGTGCGAGATATACGCGGGGAATTTCCGTATTCCTCTTGTATTGTTTGGGCTTTGAAGATAAGGAAATCTGTGCTATACCACTCGCGCCAACATGCTCGTATGTTTCGAAGATTGGCAAGTAGGCCTACCGTTACATCGCAGATAAACGCAGTTCAGTCTTCTCGAATCTCAATGATTTCGTCTACGTATTGCGTTGCTTCAGAGCTCGGCCGTGTGCAAGCATGTAAAGCGGCGCCGCGTGGGTGTTAGCATGCTTCAGCCGCACTCGGCTGAGTTCGAGCTCGCTCGGGCATGTAGCGAGGAATCGATATGGAAGGTATCGATCGCTACGCGTCTGCGCTCTAAATTCTGCCTTGAATCATCCTTAACGAGCTCATGACGTCTTCTTCATAGGTTCTTAATGTCGCATAACCATAACACACGAACTGATGCAAACTTGCGTAAACTGACGCTATACTGTAGTGCCGCTACGAACGTACAAACTCGGACAGACCTCGCGCAAGCATGCGATGGGGCGCCGGCGTGACTGTTAGCACGCTTTAGGCCTACATTGTGTCTACAGCCACAGTCGGGTAAGATTGAGCTCGCTCGTACATGTAGTGAGGAATCGATATGGAAGATGATCGATCGTATCCAATATAAATGCTGGAGTTCCTTTTCTGCCTTGAATCATCCTTAACAAGCTTATAACGTCTTTTTCAATGACGACTTGTGGCGCGCTAAATCGAACGTGTTTATACCTCAAGGTTATTACGGTCATTTATATGACGGCGTCAAAAATGAATGCGAGATATATGCGAGTACTTTTTTTCCCCTGAAATTTCAACTAAAAAAATGGGGTGCGAGATATACGCGAGCAAATACGGTATTTGAGGTTTTTGTATAAATAATAGAAGAAAATTTGAGAAAGAAGTGAAATTTATATTTATGACGGTTGTGACTTTCTGGATCTACTCTCGTGATTCCTCTTTTTCGAGGTAATAGTTCAATGAATGTGATGCAGAAGTGAAAATTCCAAGAATTAAATTTTTACAGCCCAAGCTGGGGCTTGTGGATGAAATGTTTTATCTCTAACTGCCATCTATAAGTTCCAAGAATTCGATTTTTATAGCACAAGCTGGAAGTTGTGGATGAAGTGTTTTATCTCTAACTGCCATCTATATGGCTTGCATTACTTGTGCATTACATGAGTTAATAGCTGAAATTCTTCATCTGTAACATGAAAATTAACCTGAAATATGGGGAAGTTTATGGGAAAGAATCGCTTGTTTCAGGTAACAGTCTGTAATACATTACAATGATGGAGTGTCACAATTAAATAATATTTGCTGTAGAAAGAGATTCAGCCTGTGGGCATAGGAAGCAGCATAATACTCGGCTAATATCCTCTGGGGCCATGACAAGACATTTGTGCTAGTATTGTCTTTTTAGTAATAATTTGGTCCTGGTCAAGTGTTTCAGGTAATACTACATTTACTAGAGTTCATGTTTTGTGTAAGGGATTTTGTGGCGATCCCTCCCTCTTCTTGTCTGTATAAAAGATTAACTTGTCAAATGTTAAAATTACTATGGATTGGAAATTTCTAGTAGTGGTTTCCAATCATGGATATTCTTCAGAAAGTAAAGTTAGTTGCTTTTTACAGTTAGTAATGATGTGTTGGTGTTATTTTGGTCACTTCAGCCAATAAACTGGCCAATCTTCTGTTTTATAGGAGGATAAGGAGGCTGAGGGTGAAGAAGTGAAAGTTGTGAAAAAGAAGAAGGTAAAGAAGGAAGAGGTTGCTAACAAGGAAAAGGCTGAGGACGAAAAAGAAGGCGATGGGAAAGAGGAAGATGATGATGAAGAGGCAGAAATAGATGAAGGGGATGAGGATGAAGAAGTTGGTGAGGAAGATGATGATGATGAGGAGAAAGTGAAACTAAAGAAAAATGGGGATGTAAGTATGGTTCATATCACTTTTAATGTGGAGTGCCTGGCACATTGGTTCCTTGCTCATTAAGTCCTAGTTCTGCAACAAAATTTGAATGTTGGTCCAGCAGTAGTCGCATGCCTGTGTGCCAGTTGATCATAACTACAGTAAAACTCCTTTTATCCGGACTAATTGGGATGGAAAGTGTTCCGGATAATCGAACATGGGTTTATTTCATGGGAAAGAACATGCACAGTACATTATGATGATTTGTACAGTATACTGTACAGTAGCGGCTTCGTTGGGCGTAGTCGGTAGCATGCTCAGCTTCTATACCCAAAATCGCAGGTTCAAACTAGGCCGAAATCGTTGGATTTTTTAAGAGCGTTAAAATCCTTCAGTATGCCTTCCTTCAGAGGGGAAGTAAAGCCGGCGGTCCCATGTGATAGATTTATGGCATGTAAAATAACCTTCCACTAATTAAACTTGTGTGAAGCTAAATTGTAGATTTTGTTGAAACACACTGTTGAAGTTCCAACGTTCACCACTAGATGTCAGTGACATCTGGTAGCAAAAGTTGGAACTACTTTAAATTTAACGAAATTGTAGCTCACCCCATGGGTGTCCGCATTGAAGCAGCTACAGCCTTTGGCGAGCCAAACATGTCCTCGGACACTCCCGGCACTAAAGGCCATACGCTAAAATAAATAACTTTACATGTATATATATATATATTATTATTTATTGAGTGAATAACTAGAACGAAAAACTATTTATTGTACATACTTGTAATGTCTACAGTACTGGAAAAGTAATTGATTTTTATTTTATTTTTCTCTTTTTAGACCCTTCACTATCAAACTTCGATGCATAGTTCAGAATTTCACCTTTTAGGTTCTTCAAATCATAAATTGTGGATTTTCCAACACTGTAATTTTTCATTAGATACTGCACACTCACCTTTATCCAGTTTATTTATGATCTCCACCTTCTTCTCAATCGGTAAAACATTGTGATTTCGTTTTTCCTTTTTGCCACTCGTAGAAGCCATTTTCACAACGTAATACAGTACGCACACTCCCATTCTGTAACACGTTGAAACATTATAGAGTAAACAAACGGTAGGAGACAACAATTGAAAACGTGAACCAACTCTCTACTGTGGGTAGCGCGCACTTCCGCATTACAACAATAAGTGTGCGATGCTTAGTAATTTTAATTTTTTCGTGTCCGGATAAACTACTTTCTACTGTATTTGCCTTTCCTGTTCAGTTCCATACTGCAGAATTGTGTGAGATTCTTGGCCAGTCCTGGTATCTTTTCTTTGTAAGGTTGCAAAGATTGCCTTTCTATAGAAAGCCACTCATTCCAAAATTTGACCATTATTAATCGAAAAACATTTCTTAAAAGGTATTTTTCACGGTATGAATAAAACAATGTTGATTTTGCGTTCTCCAAATATTTCCCATCATACTGAAATATTCTTCAATATGATACTGCTATAGGCTGTTTCATGTCGTCCAGTGTTTTCACCTTGAATTATGATCTTGAATCTTGATTCGAATACTGTTTTACAGATTGTCCGAGAGTCGCAAAATTATATATCAGTGATGCATGTTTCCATTGGTTGCTAGTTTTGTGGCTTAATTTTTTTTTTGTAGTGGGGGGGGGGTTGTCTGCAGTTGATTCTTCCGTCCCAATCCCTTTGAATTATCAAGTTTTTACTCTATGCCTTAATTAAGCAGGTTTTTAGGTTTAATAAAAACATTCTGTTGTACTCAACTAAAGAAAACCATTGAGATTGACAATGTGATCATTTTAAGTCTTAGGAGTTGATGTGAAAGATGCATAACAAGGATCACAGGATTGCCAAGTTCCATTTTTGGCAGTGAAAATCTCAAATCGTGTGGAAATTTGATACCTAACGTCTTCCAGAAACATCTGAAATCAAATTCTCAACCTGGATATTTGGAAAGATTGATCTCAAGTGTTATTGATTGGTTGCGTGATAGTAGACTAGGGTACCTGGGTAATGCTGCAAAGATGATGATGATAATTGTTGTTTTAAGGGGCCTAACATCTAGGTTACCGGCTAATGCTGCAGAGATCCACAGGCTATGTCCTCATTATGCACTCAACAATATAATATAATACAATATAATATATAGTTTAACAAATCAAATTAAGCCCGGCTACTGTTGCTATTGATACAATGTTAGCTCCGTGTGCCAGATGGAGAAAAATTGGAAATGCGATATAAACCATTATAAATATAACCTTACTACTGTACTCTTCACTGTAAACAAGAATCATACAAATGCTTTGCATATTCCTTTCATTAGCCCAAGCAAATGAAACTATGAACTACAGCAGGGTCATTATCTATGTACGCCTCGTAAACACGCAAGCTAAGCCGGCTGTGACTGGTGCAGATCGCGGGCTTTGTACCTGGCTTAGCCTGTGGTTGGCGCGCACTTTCACACTTTTACCAAACATGTTCAATAATGTGTACTTACAGTGCTCATAGGCGATGCTGAAAATGTCCTCCTCCTCTTGTAATACACACTTGGCATCTTCTGATGAAAGAATGTCAACTATTTTATTATTTAAGGAGCCTGTTTCCTTGAATCATTTAGCGAGCATCCTAATTGTACTGGCATTAGGCACAGGTCTTCTTGGAAACTTGATTTGAAATTTTCGTCTCGTTTCAGAACAAGATTTTGTGCGTTTCATATATGAATTAGCTTGCCACGGTGGGTGAGTGGATAGCGTGTCGGTCTACTAACCCCAAGATTGCAGGTTCGCCCCTGGCCGTGGTAAGTGATTTTTGAAAGGCGGCAAAAATACGATACGCATGTCATACGATGTTGGCATGTCAAAGAACCCATTTGAATTCAGTAGGCCGAGTTCATAATGGTAAAATTAATCTCGGGAGTTTCCGCCAACACAAAGTTCCTCATTTCTCTACTAGAAAGGGCTATAGTGTTCAAGGAGCTTAGATATCTATTATCTAACCTCCTTGACTTTCATAGTGATTCAAGGAACAACGAAATTAGACATGCAAGCTACCCTCTTGGTGTCAAATTACAAAGCTTGCACCCGGCACCCGAGGCCATACGATATTATTATTATTATTATTATTATATACGAATTATGGATATACACACACGTTAGCGCAATGTGAATTGGTGTCTAGGCATGACCAGCAATCACAGTAGTCACAATACTCACTAAATGTGCCACACTAACGTCTAAGCTTTGCAGATACATGTCCATATGAATGACAAAACACGTGTGAACGATATGAGTCAGCGGAACGCGCCACCACCGGCTGAACTGTGTACGCGCGTCCGCGATCTGCACCAGTCACAGCCGGCTTAGCTTGCCGTGTTTATCGGGACGCACATAGATGATAACCCTGTAGTTTCCCCAAAAAGATAATTTTACTGGCTGTAGCCGGTGGATGCGAGACTACGGCCATCTATTGCAAATAATAGATCGTTTCAACAAATATAATCTATATTTGGGAATATTGATTTCTTGATCGATATTTTCATCACTAGGAAGCTGTGTATTTGAGGATGTGCCTCTGAATGCAGTGCAATGAAATTTGTAAGAAGAAAATATGGTCAATATTTTTGCGAAAATTGGGCATTTATCACATTTAGCCGCCGGCCCCGTGGTGTTGGGGTAGCGCGCCTGCCTCTCACCCGGAGGCCCCGGGTTCGATCCCCGGCTCCGTCAGGGATTTTAAAACTGACGTGAGGGTTGGAACGGGGTGCACTCAGCCTCGTGAGGACAATTGAGTAGCTGTCTGACAGTGAGACAGCTCCCCGATCACGAATACCAAGATTAACGGCCGAGGGGACCCGACGCGCTGATCACGCGTCACCCCAATATCTGCAGGCCAAATGGCTGGGCAGCGGTCGCTTGGTCGGCCTTAGCCCGTCATGGGCTGGATAGTGCCAGGGGTTGACTTGACTTTTTTATTACATTTAGACTAATGGGTAAAATTGCAAGAAATCATAGTTATCACATACTCAGTTTTGCAAATTCTACAATGTCATAATAGTCTATAAATAGATGATTGATCGAGAGAGAAAAATAAAATTCGCTTTTATTGATTATTGGCCTTTCGCAATATAACTTCTGCCTAACACAAGTAGCACGAGCAATGTTGCTCGATTCATGTGCAGATGGCACTCGATCATCGCTGTGTCCTCCTCATCCTCCCACAAGGCTCCTGCTTCTATAGACAACAAACGCTGGCACTCTGATCTTGAAAGGTAAATACGTGTTTCCCGCCTTGAATCTGTGTGTGCTTGTTGCTGGGGACTCCGAACGTGCAGGCACTTTTATCGGTTTCACTCACTTTTGCAACTATCAAATTTAATGTGTATGATGGAATCCCTAATTCCTATGCTATGGGCTTCCTATTCCCACTTTCTTTAGAAACTTTTAAATATTTTAAACTTTTTGGCGATCACAACGTTCCTCTCTCTTCCCCTCATCTTGACATATGCCCTATACCATAGATGCTCTCTAACTAGGTTATTCTGGCCGCTGCATAAGACATCATGGTCATCGTTAATAATGGTTAATAAGCCATAAGCTGTTTCCTGCTGTCCAGAGAGTCGTTCTAGGTCATCATAACAAATTGCGCTCGCTACCTGCATTCTTCACTGTGGTATGATGGAAAGTGGAGTGTTTTACCTATTGTTTGTATTTTTGCAGAACACAAAACTTAAATCACTAAATGTAGAAATTATGTTTTATATTGCAAGGGACTTCGTGTAAGTGTGGAAAACAGATAAACATAAAACTTAAATCTGAAATAAATTAACATGGAAAGTATACGGCTTTTCCCGTGACCAAGAAAAAACGAGTAAGTGTAAAAATCGTATAATTACAAAAGATTACTGTATTACTTTCCACTATATACCAGGGTGTCGAGCGGTACAGGATATGCGGGAATTTTAGTGACCCGTGAAAAATGGGGGAAATATATGGGAGTCTCGCATTTGATCCGGGAAATCTTGTCTCATAATGCCCGACATTGCTCGTTGCTCGTGCTACTTGTGTTAGGCAGAAGTTATATTGCGGAAGGCCAATAATCAATAAAAGCGAATTTTATGTTTTTCTCTTGATCAGTCATCTATTTATTGACTATTATGACATTGTTATACACCGAGGAGACGAGTTATTTTTATACAGAGCTGAAATTTTTATGTCAATGGATACGTTTGCAAAGCTCAATGTGATGGGGAAGGATATTCAGCAGAAGCAGGAACCAGCATGCAACTTCGCGCATGTCTGCTGTTCCTGCGGCTTCTAGGTCGGAAGTAGGAAGTTTGTAGTTTTTCGTGACAGTTAAATCTTACGATCATGAGCCACGGAACCTCCTTTTTACATGGAATCCGAACCACAGATCATGGCATTTCACTTTGAAAATCTCACATGCATTACTTGGAGGTCGATGTTGGGTATTGGGAAGGTAGTGTATTGGGATGTTACACAATCAACACAGCTCTTGACCATTTGACAGGTTTAACATTATCCTCGCGGTCAAATATCGATAAATGTTGCGATGTTACGCAATCGGCACCTTTCGTGGTCTCTTTTACGAAATTCGCATTATCTCGCGGTCAGACTCTGCTAAATATTGCGATGTTACACATTGGTGCCGTTTACGGTCCGTTTGACATGACTCCTCTTGTTCTCACAGTTGGGCACGGATAAATATCACCATGTTACCCAATTGACACCGCTCTCTGCCATTTGATGAGAATTCGGTTATCCTCGCGGCATCTTCGAGACTAAAATATTTAGATGTCACGTAATCCACACCGCTCGCTGCCCGTTTGACGAGATTCCCATTCTCGCGGTCGCCCATGGATGATTATCACGATGATACGCAATCAACGCCTTACGCTGTCCGTTTGACGAGATCTCAGTTCTCGCAGACACAGAGAAATGTCGCTATGTACGTTTGCGAAGCCGCTCTCGGCCGTTGACGAGATTCTAGTTGGCCTAGCAAAGTGGAAGGTGGCAAGTTCACAGTTGAGCATGATCGAATGTGGCGAGTAGGTATCGGCTCCACACTCAAGCGGGTTGACTTAATTCAAGCAGTTTTTACTCTGTGGTCGCAAGTTTGCGGTGGAGCGCGGTCTGACTTGGGGAAGTCGTGAATGCGGTAGGCAATTGGATGTGTTGAGCACTGTTGGCGTATGACAAGATTCCCGTGACTTTTACGATCACAGGTCATACTTCGTCATATTCGGGGTAGTCTCTCATCTGAATAATGAACATTTCAGATAGACTTCATTTGTCTCTAGTACGTGTTTATACATCTTATCATGAAACAACATACTGTCACTATGTAGTTACACTTACGATAGAAAAACTTGGTTCGCGCTTTAAGATTCGTTTTTCACCCATTCGGTATGCGAACTTTAGTCTCAGAGAGATCTAATTTGGTCGATTTTCATATGGGAATTTAAAAAATGGGTCACCCCTCGACACCATGTATACTCTAGGATTTCTTCCATGTGTGCACAAAATCGTACAAGATTTGCTGGTGTTCTTTTAATTAGAGTTGTAACAGAAATAACTTACTTCAGTTACACCCTACAATTACTGGTGCATTAGAAACAAATCTATTTTGCAGGCAAAAGGAGAGGCTGTCAAAGGGGAAGCCCGCACTCGCCTTTCATCGTTCCGAGGGAGACCCTTCATCAAATTGAACTGCCCGCATTGCTACCAACGGTGCATTACATTTCAGGTATTAATATGTTTAGATAATAATGTTTTCTTCAAAGAAGTATTATGATTTACTGTACGTGTTGAATGCGAAACTGGAACTGTAAACTGATGCTAAATTGGATATACTAAGATATAAATATTGTGCAATATCTCCCATTGAGTACTGCATGTTTATGCTTTTTTTTTACAGGAGTATAATGCGCACTTATTTTCGTTCAAACACACCAATGCAGTGCGCAAGTTGTGGCGATTACATAAGACAGTGTTGACACAACTCCGCATGCGACAGCGTCAGAAACAGCGCATCATCGATAAGAAGAAAGAAGAAGGAGACAGTCTTCCACTGAAAACTAAATACTGCATTGTTTGCAAGTTGAACTATGGTGACCTAAAAACGGAACATGTGGCTTCTGAGTACCATAAGGTTTGTTTAATTTAGTCTGAGTGACCATTATTGCCTTAAATTGTCCCAGTGGGTCATTTTTATTTTTACTGATTGGTATGGTAGAGTCTTGCTGTAACTCATCAATTATTAATTTCTATCTACATTCCTCAACTTGCAGGTTAGAAGTAGCAATCTAGGAATTTGGCTAAGTGTGATAATACTGAAACAGGAGTCATGTAGTAGTTTTTAAAGTTAAATTTTAAATATATAAACGAGTATCTGTACCGATTCAGACCAAGTTGCTGCCTCAGTTAGGTTTGGTGTTGACACTGATAATGAAGAGTTCAAAAATATGCATTATGGGCCCACATGCTCAAAATTGACACTGTAAATATACTGCGTGTGTAATTAGCTGATGATTCAGCCCACATTAATCATCTATTTGTGTTGCTAACTAGGGAATTGAAAATGTCTTCCGTTCTTCTGGATATTTTTGTTGGCGGTCATAAAACATATGCAAACAAATGATCACCTTGAGCAATTACTCGATTGTTTGCCTGATATGGGAAGAGTTAACAAATGCAGTAGTTCCAGAATTTTGGCTACTAGTGGTTCTTTAACTTGCTGATGAATCTACTGACATGGGTCTCTCACATATAAACCCTCGTAAATGGTGTATGTCTATGACCTTAGTCATGATCAGCTCTTAAATGCTGACTGATTTGCAGAGATTCGATCCTGCCACTTCCGGCTTAATAACTGAGGTAACACAGCTATGGGATCTGGGTCAGCAAGTTCTTTGAACCTCAGGAAGTTGAAACCGTGCTAACTCTGTGACTGTGAAAACTAGCAGTACTTGTGTCACAAAAGTCTACTTATGGCAGTATACGTGCCATTAAGAATATCATGCTGCACTTTCTCAAGATGTGATTTCAACTTCCCAACTTTATTTAAAACATGAGAGTGGAGTAATTAAATCCTACAGGATTCGCATTTACAGTAGCTGTAACGAGCCTGGGGATAAACTGCATTAACATCCTCAAAACTATAAAGAACCCAAGTAAGACGTGACTGAATTATTCAACTATATGTTGCTATCTCCCTCTCTCCAGTTAACAGCTGTGATGCTCATTGGCAGCAGCTCTGTATTCCTTTTAAACTCTTAGCATGAAGCACAACTCATGTCTTTCAATATTTGATTCATGTATTCCAATCTTGGTCTTCCCCTATACAATAATTACTTTCTTCAATAGTCGATCATGTGTGAGTATATGGCCTATCAGCTTTGCTCTCCTTCTTTGTAGTTTTTCACCTACTCTTCTAAATACTCCCTCCTTCATGATATTCTCTCCCCAACTAATCTATTATACAGGGTGAACAAAAAATGCTGCACTTGGAGGTCGGCATGCCTCATTCAATTGCAAGACAAAAGTTTCAATGGCAAAATCGGATCCGGTGCTGTTTGAAAACACAAGTATGAATACGAGAAGCTGGCAACACTGTCACATCCTGCAGTGCATTGGAATGTACAGAGAAAGCTCCGGCAGAGCGCCGAGTTCCTGCGACCTGCTTTTGGACACGCTGCATGCAGTTACAGCGTTGCCAGAGCCTCGTTTCTTAACACGCATTTCTGTTAAACCTATTGGCGGGACTAGGTTTTATATAACTAGAATAAAATAATTATTCTTGTAAATATGGGTCCGCCAAGTCATCATCATCATCATCATCATCTTGCACAGTTTCCAGCCACTGGCCGGGTCTGTTTGGAACACAAGCCTCTCCAACGTCTTCTGTCTTCCCACCATCTCTCAGCCTCCACCCTTGTCCAGTCTTCTCCTCTCTTCTTCACGCTTTCTTCCACCCCCTTCAGCCACCTGTCTCTCGGTCTCTTTTCTTCCCACTTCGTCTCATGTACTCTCTGGGTATCCTCTTCTCCTCCATTCGTTTTACATGTCCATACCATCTAAGTCTAGATTTCTCTATACCATCCTGTAATGGTTCCTCCTTCATTAATTCTCTGGTCCTCTCATTTCTTATTCTGTCCATCTTTGTAGCTCCAATACTGCTTCTCAAGAACCTCATCTCACTGGCCTGTATTTTGCTCTTCTCCCTTCCTTTCATAACCCAGGTCTCCGAGGCATACGTCAGGATAGGGACATAGTACGTCCGATATATGATCTTTTTGCTTTTCTGAGGGACATCCTTGCTCCATAACATGCTTCTCACACTCCTCCGAAATGCTTCTGCCTGCCTCCCCGCTCATTTATTTCTCTATCGTTTCTTCCATTATCTTGTATCAGGCTTCCCAGATACTTGAAACTCTCCACTTTCTTCAGCTGTTCCCCACCAATTGTTATTCCCGTTGTGGTTCTTTCCTTCTTCCTTGTTGTGATCACCATCTCACTCTTATTTATGCTAAATTTCATCCCATCCTTGTATTATTCCTTCCCACACGTCCAACTGTCCCTGTACCTCCTTGTTTCCCCAAATCATCAAATCATCTGCAAACACCATTGCTTTCATCTTTCCTTCCCCAATTACTTGTGCCACTCGGGTCATTATGTCATCCATCACCGCAATGAAAAGTAACGGTGACAGTGCACTTCCTTGTTTCAGGCCGTTTCTCTGTTCCAACCAGTCCGATCTCTCTCCTCCCAATTTCACACAGCTCACGCTTCCCTTGTACATCTCCTTTATCCTTCTTATAGTCCATTTTTCTACTCTATCTTCCAGGGACTTCCATACTTAGTTTCTGCATACACTGTCATATGCTTTCTCTATGTCCAGGAAGGCCATCAGGTCCTGTAGTTTTCATAATTCTCCTATAACACCATGCCTCATATACTAGTTGTCTTATTTAAAATTCTCTTTCACCTATTGTCCTAGATTCACTACCATTATTATGCAGTGTACCATGCATAGATTTTCAATATGCATTTCCTCAAGTCAAGGTTTATGCTATTTGGGTACACATGGTTTTCTTGGTATTGAAAACATTTTTGCGTGGGCAATGCTGCTTCTTCCCTCACCCGTGATTTTACTTCCCAGGTAAATATGTTCACTTTCTGCATTGTTTCTTCCTTCAACTTTATTGCTGTCCTTTTTTCTCAGTTTCTACTGCATACCATAATTTTCGTTTTATTTGCATTTATTCTGATATTAAATTCTACATCCAGTATTCTTTCCATATTGTTTAGAATCCTTTGTAGCTCTCCTTCACTTTCTGCGATCAACGCTGTCATCACCAAACCTTAACATGTCCACCGTGTCTCCATGAATTGTTACTCCTATGGTTAGTTCTTCTCTCACCCTGTAAATCTCCATCTGGACATACAGTTTGAATAGGTATGGAGACAGGGAGCATCCTTGCCATACACCCTTTTGGATGTGAGCTGCTGTTTCTTTATTACCACATTGGACTAATGCAATTTCCCGTTTAGAGATGTTATAAATAGTGGCTTCGGTGGCGTAGTTGGTAGCATGCTGAGCTTCTATGCCCAAGATCATGGGGTCAAACCCGTCCGAAGACGTCGGATTATTTAAGAGCGTTAAAAATCCCTCAGTACAGTAGTCGATGCCTTCCTTCGGAGGGGAGGTAAAGCCGTCGGGCCCATGTCATAGATTTATGGCATGTAAAAGAACCTTCCACTAACTACACTTGTGGGTTAGCTTGGATTAACACATATTAGTTCAATGTTCACCTCTAGGTGCTGGGTGCGATGGCATCTAGTACCCAAGTCTGCAGCTAGGTGTCGTTGACAGTAGCATTTGGTGGCAAAATTAGGAACTACTTGAAAATTGATCGTCTGCAGTCCTTACCTGAATCGCAGATGACACATACTAATACAGCCATCACAATTAACACTGATTATCCGACAGATTCTACACACACCCAAAGTACACGGCGTTACATGACTGCATTGTCGCAGCCCTAAACTAAAGAACCAACCAATGTTATAAATTAGTCTACATTCTCTTAAGCTGGTACTTGTTTGGTGAAGGATACTGAGTAGAACATTCCAGTTGGCATTGTCAATATAGGTTTTCCTTTCTTTTTTCGCTTCTATCATTTGGTTAAATGTTAGAATTGCCTGCCTCATTCCCACACCTTTTCTAAATCTACAATGGTCTTCATGTTTTTCTATCCTCTTTAGAATAATTCTGGTAACTATTTTGGATGCATGACACACTAGGCTTAATGTTCGATTTGTGTTGCTAAATTACGTAATAACATAGATACTATCTCAATTTACAGTAATGTACCCTAACATTTGGTTTATATGTCTTACCGGTATTCTCCAAAAGTCTCAAAATTTTGCATAGTTTCCAAAAGAACTGATACTTGTGAAAATGTAAATCTTTAATTTCCATAATAATAATGATGATTGTGATCTGGTATGAACATTGTGTGACCCGGTAACATAATTCATGAATTAATAATAAGCTGTTGTCTGTGTACATTTTGTTTTACAGAAAATCTTGGAGTTCATGAGGCCCTATTGTAAAATTTGTCAGTACAAACTTAGTTCACCGATGATGTATGAAAAACATCTGTGCTCCTTGGATCATATTACGGTAAGATTTTTTTTTTTTTTAATATATAGGTACAGATTCAACAAGCTTCCTAAATATAACAACGAATAGAGTTTTTTTTTCTTTAGCAATAGGTATGAAATATGTCCAGAACTCCTAAGTTGATATATCTTCAGGTTTTATGATTACTACTAATGAATTTTAGCAGTTATGAATTAGCAATAGAATGTTTGGTTGTCTTAAAATTATTCTTTGTCTGCTAAGTAGGTGATATATATAGACCTAAGTTGTGTATAACTCATACAATTTTGACCAAAAATAAATGTGATCATTTTCGGTGCATGATATGGAGAGATTTTGTGGGAAAGATTGTATTAAAGATAACTTTGAAGAAATTTTTCAGTGTTGCCTTTTAACAATTAGCATTGTAGCTTTCAGTCTAGGGGCAAATGACCTCGTAGTTCCACCCCTTAAAATAACAGTAACTAACTAGCTTTCAGTCGGTCAACACAGCATCATTCCAATTACAGGAATAGGTGAAAAATAAGCCGAAATAAATTACATGAGATTAAGATATATTTAATACACTGACCGGCACGAAAAACGCAACACTTCAATTTCTTACAAAAACTGACATTTATTTCAAATTTATGACACTTTTGTAACACTAATCTACTATATGATGATGAAATATTGTAGTACGGTCCCTTGTAGGTGTCTAACAATGGAAAATAAAAGATGATTATAAACAAATTTAAAAATTAAGCCAGTGATGCACACTTCAAGGAAAGTGCGCTAAAAGAGCGGGAAATTTTGAGTAAGGTCCTAAAGGTCCTCACTTCTGTTTTGATTTTATACACTTCACACATTAATTCACAGACCTCGGAGACCTCTGTTCTCATCTTTAAAAGCGTGTTTTGCCACCTCTTGTACCAATGACGGCATTCAACCTTTCAGGGATGCTCCTGATTAATGCTGTAATGTCCTGTTGAGGAATCATCTCCCCCAGGAGGACATTCCGTAGGTCCTGTAGGTTCTCTGGTTAGCACTGACGGGCTCTTCTCCCCAGCCGGTCCCAAACGTGCTCAAGAGGATTCAAATCAGGGCTTCGAGCAGGCGAAGCCATAGCATGAATCCCTGCTTCACCCAAGAACTTTCTTAACATGTGGGTGTGCATTGTCTTGCATTAGTGTGAAATCATCACCAATAAATGGAGCGAAAGGCACAACATGCTCCAGAAGGATTTCCTCCACATACCGATGTGCAGTGAGGCTCCCATTCTCCACGAAGACCAAATCCGTCCTTGCAGCCATACTGATTCCTGCTCACACCATCACACAACCACCCTGAAATGGCGTCCTGGATGAGAATGTGCAAGGGGAATACCTTTCCTCTGGCCTTCGACAGACCCTCTCTCTTCCGTCAGGTGATCGGAGGCCAAACCGCGACTCATCGGCGAACAACACTTGTTCCCATTGTTGTACTGTCCAGCCATGATATTCCCTTGCAAAACGTAGTCGAGCTGTGCGATGTTCTCTGGTAGGTTTTGGGTCTGTAACTAGTCTTCTGGATTGAAGATTGGCTTCCTCGGACGGTTCTCTCACTAGCATCGACCCCTCGAACTTGGTGGAGTCGATTTCGTGCTTCAATGGCGGTGGAATGACGGTCGTGAAGAACTTGAAGTTGTATGAAGCGGACATCTCTCTTCGATGTTCTTCTCGGGCCTGATCCTGGTCTCCTTGCAAAGCCTCCAGTTTCCCTGTACCTTCGTACGGTTCTGGAAATCGTGGAAGCTGTAGCCCTCAACACTTCTGCAATGTAATGCATGCTGCGACCATCTTCCACCAAAGCAACAACTTTTGCAGCTTGTTCAGGGCTTAAGGGCATGTTTGCTCCAGAAAGCCAATTACGACAATCACAGAAAGATCCCACAAACACATGTGAATGAAAAGGGAACAATTCAAAGTACAACACTAAGCGCTATAAGAGCGGGAACACATTGAGTTACATGTGTTTTCCAGGTTGCGCGGGAAAAATCACTTGAGGCTAGTGCAATCAACAATCAACAGTTCATTGTTCGCTTGCAAAGCAACGCCAATAACTAGGGACACTCGAATTTCTTGAATGAAATGGTTCTGAATTCTTGAGTAAAAAGAGAACAAATAATTGAGTAACTAGGGAAAATTCTTGGGTAGGTAATTAAAATTCTTGAGTAGGAAACAAAAATTCTAGTGTAGAAAAGACAAATTCTTAGATAATATGTATCTTAGGGAAATAGAAAGGCAGTCAGTACTTTCAAATATTTATATTGTAACTTGAAAATTATCGGTACAAAAGACAGAAATCGCAAACATTAAAGACAAAAAAGATATTTACAAACTTAACCTCCCTGCTTCCTTTCATGCTTTACATTCGTAATGTAGGATTACAGCAATTCCAAATTTGTCACTGTTAGATTAGTTCTGAAATCCGTCAACACACAAGAAAAGTTTGAAAAGAATCTTTCACAATTTACATTTGACACTGGAACCCACATTGCCCTTAATGCACCATCAACAAAGGGTTGATGATCCTCACGCATTGCTTGAAGGGCATCTTCCACCGCTATTTCTGCATTCTTCTTTAGTATATCCTGAAGATCCCTATATGCGAGCACTCCTTCATCAACGGGAATACCCTTCAGTGATGGTATTTTGCTGAATAGGGCCTTCAGTTTGTCTCTTGCTGTAGACTGCGACAAGACATTCTGCCCGTAGAAGAGCTCAGACACTGGCTCCAAAAATGTACGGGCTGGGTCCCCCATCAGGTTGTCCAACTTCGTATGCATATGGCCTGACATCTTCTTTATTTCCTCCATCGCTCTGCCCCTAGGATTACCCTTCAGGGCATCCAGCTCTTCCTGGACTTTGTTGCTGAACTTTCCTGCAGCAACCACTTGTAAATGCTTCTTCAAATTCTGAAGTTTGGGATACACTTCTGCAGCAATTGGTTTGGAATTTGTCTCCAGTCCGAGCAACAAGATCACCCCAGATAAGGCCTATAAGCTCGCGGAATGTGCGCTGTCCGTTCGCGTCGCGTGTCATAGCCCGCAGGCATAAAGACTAGATTACATTCTGCTGACAAGATCACGCCAGATTAGGCCTATAAGCTCGCGGAATGTGCTCAGTGACGAAACTGGCCGCTCGCGTCACACTTCATAGCCCGCAGGCATAAAGACGAGATTACTTTCTGCTGACAAGATTAGGCCTATAAGCTCGTGGAATGTGTGCTGTCCGTTCGTGTCGCGGTTCATAGCCCGCAGGCATAAATACGAGAATACTTTCTCCTAACAAGATCACGCCAGGTTAGGCCTATAAGCTCGCGGAATGTGCGCTGTCCGTTCGCGTCGCGGTTCATAGCCCGCAAGCATAAAGGCGAGATTCCTTTCTGCTGACAAGATCACGCCAGATTAGGCCTATAAGTTCGCGGATTGTGCGCTGGCCGTTCACGTCACAGTTCATAGCCCCAAGGTATAAAGACTAGATTACTTTCTGCTGACAAGATCACGCCAGATTAAGCCTACAAGCTCTCGGAATGTGCGCTTTCCGTTCGCGTCGTGGTTCATAGCCCGCAAGCATAAAGACGAGATTACTTTCTCCTGACAAGATCACGCCAGATTAGGCCTATAAGCTCGCTGAATGTGCGCTGGCCGCTCGCGTCACAGTTCATAGCCCGCAGGCAAATAGACGAGATTACTTTCTCCGAACAAGATCGCGCCAGATTGTACGCTCGCGGAATGTGCTAAGTGACGAAGCTTGCCACTCGCGTCACAGTTCATAGCCCGCAAGCATAAAGACGACATATTTTTCTTCTGACAAAGTCATGCCAGGTTTTAAAGTTGCGGCAGCATGTGCAATTGACTGACGCACAAATACGAATACGCTATGCGACGATTATGCGATGACATTTTATAAACCTATTTTAGTGTTTGAAAATTGGGGTGCGACGATTACGCGGTGGCAACGATTATGCGAGGAAATACGGTATTTCTCTAGTTGCGATAAATTTCGCGAGTAAACCTAAAAATTCGTATATGGAGCCGAAATGTCAAAATTTTGCGAATAGATAGTGTTCCAAGTTACATTTAAATTCGTAACACATGTCCTATATGCCTTTCTCCCATCATATTTAACACTTATGAAAATTTCCCGAATTTCGCGAGTCGCGAAATTTGAGTGTGTCTACCAATAACATACCCCGTCTAAAAAAAATGGGTTAATGTGCTTCACTTTGTTTAAATAGATAAATTACACAATAATTTCACATCATTTATTGGGTGTTGCATCTTTCGTGCCGGTCAGTGTATATTGTTACGGACTATTCAAGAAGAAGAAGAAGAAATAAGGGATGACATGTTTTGCTCGTCGAGCGAGCATCATAAAATCTAAATATGCAAGACAAATAGCTCTACAAAACACTACCAAACCTACAGTGACACCCACAGACAGTCTCTGCCCTTCAAAATCAAAATACAAGAAAGCCCACCAGAAATCTTAGTAAGTGTGGTAATGATTACTGATAAATATTAAGGCAATAAGCACTGAAAAAATAACTCTTTTAATGTTGCAAAACTTAGAAATGACTATCCCATCAGAAATGTTAACATCAAGGTTGCTGACATTCGACATTGTTCCGTATTGACGAGATTATATAACTAGAATAAACAAATACTAGAACACCCGTGCTGCTCCGCAGCATTCACTTCAACAATCTTACAGCACTTCTGTCCATATGACATTTGCATGTATTCATGCTAGTGACCTGAGCAGTCATTTACGGTACCGTCGCTTTTGGGTAACTGATGTAGACTTATGAGATGAAATGTGTGGGTGTCTGCCTGTCCTCTGTGAGTGTGTCCCACTATTTACCCTGCGTAAGCTTAAAAGGCGCAAGGACGTCAGGCCGAGGTGAACAGCTAACTCCAAACACATAAGCTATACTCTGAAGAATTAACTCGACACGACTCGGCAGTTTGTTGCTGGCTGAAGCTAGGGTGATGGGTCGCTCGTAACTCACTCTGAAGCTAGTAATTTAAATTTCCACTGAATGGAGATTGCTGGAAGAAATGAAAACGTAAAAACACTTAAGTGGTCGATGTGGGAGCTGTCGTGGACTTTCTTGGATAACTTTTCATGCTGAACAATTCTTAGAGAATATCGATTTTTTTTTAAAGACACATGGACGTTAGGTTTTTCTTCAACTCAATTCACTGAAATCGTAAATGTTCGGCTTCTTTTAGTCATAAATAATTTTTTTTGTACCTAATCCTTCATCGATAAATCCTTTACAGAATGGTGAAAACTGCATCAAAATCCATCAAGTTGCTCTCGAGATTACCCGTTACATCCAAGAATTGGGAACTTTGTTTTACACTAAGTAGATAGAGTTATCCACACAATTTAAGGCTACAGCGGTACAATTTGGTGTTCTGTCTACTTATGAACAATGGTATAGATTTAAAATAAAAGATGGCTCTCTTATATTTGAATTTAGAGATGTAACTCTTGGTTAACATATAGAGGTGTGCAAATTAATAGAATTAAATAAATAATTTTAATTAGTCGTAATGACTTTTATTCAAAATCATTTTATTGACCAACTTCTTTTGTTGTCCTACTTAGTTGTGTTTCCTCTCCCGTGGAATTACACCTTTTCCAATAAAGAATTGCGTCGGGAAACTTTCAGATTGTTGGATTCCGAGGGATATCTGAGCTGGGTCTATTTTCAATTTTTCATTGACTTTAGAATTCAAGTCAGGTGATTTCAATGCATAGTTCATGAATCTTTGAATAGTTCAATAGCGTTCATCTGTTAAAAGACGCCAAATCCCTCCGCTCTAAATTCACACGTAAAGTAGAGTGAAGTAATAAAAACGAAACATGTAGCATTTTGCATTTGCAAGGCTCCTCTGTTAGTGGAAATTCTAAAAAATCATTTTAATTTGAGTTTCTTAAATGAAAATATAATTATGAGTCTTGGTTAAACATTTGAAGTAATTTCATCGCCTTGTAAACATACTTAGTGCATTAAACCGTGAAAAGTAAAAATGCAATTTTGGAAAACTGACGTCGAATCTAATAATTTTCACATCTCTGTAAAGACAGCTATCGCCTCCACCCCTACAGATAGAATAGTAAGTAAAGGCGATTGATGAGAAATGAAAAGATAACTCACACAGAAGGAATTAATATTTATTAAGCTGTAAATTTGATTGAGTATATCTTTGTTATAGAACTGAGGGAATGAAAATTGCTATTTAATATGTGCCCCGTTTGCTGTGGTCTGTGCTCCTCCGCAACATTCATTTCAAAATTCTAATAGTACTTCCTTCCATTCGACATTTGCTGTTCGCTTGCCTTTTGGTTCTATTTGAACTTTGACGTCATGAAAGGATTTTGCTCGCGATAGTGCGGCATACAGTAAAGTTGTCGTGGCTAAACACCGGTTGAGGTATATAAATGCCTACTTGATCTAGTGTTTGACCTTGAGCTTTATTGATAGTTATACAAAAAGCCAAACGTACTGGAAACTGCCTCCTTTTGAAGGAAAATGGCATAGAAGTATCTGATGGCGTAAGGTCGAGGCGAGGGAGTAGGACATTGTTTCCAACATTTACGCCAGTAATAATTTCCAGGTGTAAGCAAGTGTCGTGCATCTTCCAAACCAACAGTCTAGTACCGTTCAACAGACCTTGGGTAACATTA
This sequence comes from Meconema thalassinum, assembly GCA_946902985.2. Taxonomy (NCBI): domain Eukaryota; kingdom Metazoa; phylum Arthropoda; class Insecta; order Orthoptera; family Tettigoniidae; genus Meconema; species Meconema thalassinum. Next base: position 173,935,500 of record OX336396.1, read on the forward strand.
ATATTTCTCAACAAAATCACAATTGAGCCTTCTTTTAGTCGAAGGATATGAGGTGCCAATCCACTTATGCCTATGCTGTCTAAAAATTCTATTGGGAATTGTAGAAGTTCACTCTCATCTTCAGGAATCAAATTATTCACACTGATGTAAGTTCTCGATGATCCTGGGATTAGGTCTAAAACTTTGTCACTGATTTCTTTACAATGTTCATTTTTAGGTGCTAAAATCGCTATTTTTGAAAAGCGTGAAATATTTTTCAGCGTGGGACTAATTCTGAATTTTCTCCATCGACGTGAGGGTATTCACCGTTACCAATTTGTATGAAGAAGTTTGCAAAGTCACGTTGATCTGTATCCGCTCGCATATTTTTGTTGAGTTTAAAAATTTTGAATAATGGCCACAAAGGAGAGAACCTTACTGACATTTGGACTGATGCTGCTTTAGATGCGCGAGGCACAACAGGCAATACCTGCCTAAAATCTCCACCTATGATAATTTTTCATCCGAAAGGCACATCGTAATTCATGATGTCCTTGAGCAACCGATTTACACACATCAACGCATGCTTATTAGCCATAGAGGCTTCATCCCAGATGATACGTTTTGCTGAACGAATATAAAATGCTTCCTTGCTGTTAACTTTTATTCCTGATACAGAACTTTCATGTAAATGTAGAGGTAACTTGAACTGGCTGTGTACAGTGCACCCCTGAGGTAGTAACATTGCTGCAATACCAGTCCATGCAACAGAAACTGCATTTAACCCCAAATTTGCGCAACTGTGAATCAAGCATTGGTAAAGAAATGTTTTCCCGGTGAGCCCCGGACCGTCAATGAAATATGCATTACTCATCCTTTCATTGCTGTTTTATACTAACCCCAAAATTTCTGTAATTATAGCCGTTTAGTTACCATTTGCTTGGTTTATCATCCGACTTAATTGATCCTCATTAAGTTTTGGATAATTCATTGGTAAATTTGTCTGAGGGAAATTATCAATAATAGCTGGCAATTCAAGAGAAGTAATGGGAAGACCATGGAGCTTTAATGTATTAGAAATATGTATAAGAGTGAACTGATAAGCAATGTTAGGTTCGTGAAACTGCAGATAATCTTCTGATAATGAATTCTTGAAAACGTCCCATAACTATCTTACATTTGAAGGGGTGTGAAAGATACATATGTAAGAAAACAAGTTGTCATAACTGAGAAGGCATCTGAAATTGTGACGCTTCTGCCTAACAACGCTGCCATTCAGAATCGTCAATCAGCAAACCTCGCTCCTTAGCTGTTTCTTTAAAAGTAGAATAGACAACTGCTTTGTATGTTTGTAGATCCTGGAAGCTGGTAGCACCTATGACGTGAAGCAATAGCAGTCATAAATAATACCTTTCTGTTTCTGTAGGTGAAACATTATACATTCTGCCTAGAGTTTTTGAAACATTTTTTCTTTTTTACCACTGGCAGTTGCTCTTATTCCAGACGTAGTGTACTGGTGTTTATATACGGACTTCTGGCTTGCGAATCTTGATTTAACTTGAACCACTCTTGTAATTCTGTGTTGCACAACTGTGCTTGAAGTAAAATATCAGGAGTGTTATCATTTTTAAAATAGATATTTTGCAAGTTTGGCAAGTGAACTGGTGATCGCACGATAGAATGTGACTGTTCATGCATGTGAAATGAAAATATCCTGAATGCGGCTTCTGTTGGACCAACATATCTAGCATTTAGGAAAGAAGTAATTTCTTCGTAGTTCACCGTTTCGCCTTCAGGACATAGTTTAACAATGCAGCAGTCATGACCTTTATACACATACTTGTGGATTTTAATATAGCCTATAAGTAAAGATACGAGAAAATAGCATTTTGAAATTGATTTTGTAGCACTTTCATCTTGAATAATAGCATTTTAGAGCATTTTGAAATTTAAAAATTAGCATTTTGTAGCATTTAAAAGTTTGTCACCAGGTACAATCAACAGGTTCAAAATAATATGCACTGAAACTAATTCAAACATGTGCAGGATTGGAAATATGGGCGTTTCTGATAAACGGCATAAGCATTTAATATGTCTCCTGTTGTGTGTGTGGTTTTTATTTTTACTAAGGGAGTGTTAGAAGTATTAAAATCCTAATATCAGTGTTACAGAAATGTAGAAACTTGACATACATTTTTCAGAAATGTGAGATATCTGAAAATAAAGGCATCAGCCTGGCTAATTGGCAAGATTGAGTTCAAGTGCTGTCGGTTGGTTGTATGACGTGAGACAAGGGTACCTAAGCTATGCTCAAAAGATCCAAAGGTCCTGTTCTCATTATGCAATCAACAATATCAGGTGTTGTGCAGCAACTCAAATATTGAGGGCCGGCGGAGAGTTGTATTAGTTCACTGGTACCAAGGTGTCAATTGTTAGAATAAAGCGAGCTGTGGTCCGGCAATAATGCTTGTCTTACGAAGTTTACTGTGTGGTAGGTGGAATGATGACAATACCAGGCTGTCCTGGACTCGATGGACGAATTGGTTCAAATTCTGAGAATGTCTATGAAATCCTTTTGTGTGGTTTTCCTACTAACTCCTTGCAAAGTTCCATTCATTTCTTTTAATAACTTATCTTATGAGGTAGGAATCAAGATGTGCCATTTGACCCTTAAACCACTGGCAAATAGAAATTCAATGCCCCTCATCCATGGCCCTCATTGAAAAGGAAGTAATACAGTATAACCCCGATTTAGTGTGACCTCGATTTAGCGTAAACCAGCATTTAATGGAAGAAATTTCAAGTCACGAAAATTATTCCATAAGTGCAATGCAATTTTATATACGATTTAACGCAATTCGCGTTACGCCAAAACCCGCATTTAGCGTTAGGAAATGTTAAAATTCGCGAGTATTTATTTCGATTCGTTATGGTTATGCGACATTAAGAACCTATGAAAAAGACGTTATAAGCTCGTTAAGGATGATTCAAGGCAGAAAAGGAACTCCAGCATTTATATTGGATACGATCGATCATCTTCCATATCGATTCCTCGCTACATGCCCAAGCGAGCTCGAACTTAGCCGAGCGCGGCCGAAGCGTGCTAACACCCACGCGGCGCCGCTTTACATGCTTGCACACGGCCGAGCTCTGAAGCGACGCAATACGTAAAGACGAAATCATTGAGATTCGAGAAGACTGAACTGCGTTTCTCTGTGATATAACAGTAGGCCTACTTGCGCAATCTTCGAAACATACGAGCATGTTGGCGCGAGTGGTATAGCACAGATTTCCTTATCTTCAAAGCCCAAACAATACAAGAGGAATGCACTTCACACTCGGAACCTACCCTACCTTTGCCAACAGCTGATCTGTGAGTTGTGAAGGATGGATGCGTGGACAGCATATTGTAAACAGCGATTATTGCCGAATGGCGCAAACTTGCGCGACACTGAGAGCGTGTTTGTTTGATGCTCTTCATGCAGTCAACATGTCATGGGAGTAAAACACCGCTACTATGCTCGTACATAAGCAAGGGCAAGTTAGACGTCGATAAAGTCTATTATGATTTAAGACATGAAAGCAAAGAAGAAATAGCACGGAATTTGACTGTTGGTTAGGAAAACGGAAATTCAGTTGATATCGAGTGCGGGAGTGATGCTACGGAAATCCCGAAAATTTCACACAGTCAAGCTAGTGTCTCTAGTCACACTTATCTCTTAATAGAAAAACGAGATGAATTTTAGTTCTCATATAATGTTTTCTTCTGAAATGTGCAATCGAAAGTTAGAATAAACGATCTAAGAAACAGTTTTGTTTTTTCTAGGCTTAACAAAAATAACTGCGGATAATTCGCGGTTTTATTCACGGAAGTTCGTGCATTAATTACCGTGAATTATCGAGAGTGCACTGACTTTTTTTGTTGTTAAATATTAATGTAGGCATAATCCACATAGGCCTACCTCTAGCCTAGCATGTCTTATAAGACACTACAATCAAGTGTTATAATTATTATTTTCCATGTTCAAGCCTATTTCTATATTTTAACCAATAGTTTAGTTTTTCTAGGCTTAACAAAAATAACTCTGGATAATTCGCGGTTTTCGATAATTCGCAGAAGTTAGCGCATTAATTACCGCGAATTAACGAGAGTGCTGCAGTTAGTGATGAAACCTATCGAAACCTCGATTTAAGGTAAACCCCCATTTAAGGTTAAAAAATACCGGTCCCTAGAAAAACGTTAAATAGGGTTCTACTGTAATGTGAATCATACATTTACTTAACTTGTGTAAATATCACACAATGGATAATTAACTAAATAATAAAATGTCTGTTTATTCCCTCATTATTTCCTGACCACACTGCGACTCTTGACTGACAATCTGTAAAACAGTATCCGAATTCACGGAGAAATCGCCGGATTACATGTAACATAACCTATAACTCACACATGGTAGAGAATACTTTCACATTATACAACATTTCCCAAAGCAAAGAGAACGCCTAACAAAAATTGTCTATTCATATCATGATACGTACTTGAGAGATTTCATTTTCATTTCAAATACAAGAAATGAGGGCCGGCGCGATATAAACCGATATACCTTATATACCCGAATGTAAGACGACCCCGAATATAAGACGAGCCCTAGTTATCAACTGCCTCTTACAGATTTTTTCAAAAAAATACTCGCTAACTCATAACTTGCACAATATATGCACTTAGGTCGTGCTTTCATTTTTATAACATCTCGTGTTATCGGAAATCCCTCTGCCCGCTTTTCCAAGACATACTCTATAATTTCTTTGTTCAAGATGATCACAAAATTACTGCTCGTAAAACTGACTGGTAGTTCTTGTAAAGATTGTTTTAAAACATTTCTGTATGCTTTCGAACATATAATTTATCCGCTTGAAATGACGTGTATGCGTAAATCCTAACCTCAAAATGTACGCTATTTGTATATGCATGGTAATTAAGCATAACAAACCATATTTTAATCTTCATTAACGCATTGATTCGTTACAAGATGCCAAGACCACATACTACTTTGCAAATAATAACAATTTTTAAAAATCTTGAAGAAAAAAATTTTTCTTTTTTAATACCCTGAATATAAGACGACCCCTAGTTTTTACAACACAAAAAGTGGGAAAAAAACCTCGTCTTACATTCGGGTATATACAGTAAGTATAACCTTATTGCTCAAATTTTTTAAAAGAATCGGCACAAACGATTGGAATATTCCTTTTATTAGCACAATCAACTGAAACTACGAAATAATTTCTCCAAAATCATCGTTTTTCTGGCGATAAACAGTGGATATTATGCAGCAATAATAACAGCACCATTTTCAAATTAATTTTTAACATAATCGATTGTTTTCACGACAAGAATCGATGTTCGTACATATCGATTATTACTCGTAAATATCGATTATATAGCCGATATTTTCATTGCTGGGAACTCGCAAATTTTAAAGTTGCGGCGCGAAAATGTAATAAAACATAATTATTCAACATTAATCGGTAAATTCGGCACTTTTCGCATTTATGGGAATAATTCGCAAGAACCCTTAGTTATCGCACATTCAGTTTCGCAAATTTTGGGTATACATAGTCATATTAGCTACCAGGTATTTGAAAAAAGGAGAAAAAAGTAAAATTCGCATTTATCGCAATTGCGATTTTCCCGTATCTCTACCTATAAGATATTTGTGGATGTATTTAAGGCTCCGAACACTTGAGCATATTTCAACATTAATATGAGCTTGCACATAAAGTAAAAGAAATGGATTGTAGGGAACAAAGAATCGACTTCGTTGTCAATGCCTCGAATTGTTTTTATAATAATCCGTCCATTATTTCTTCTCCTATAGGAAGGATAACCATTGGCATTATCTTTGGTCTCTTTCTGAAACTGTTTAGGGAAATCTTTCTTACATACGCCATCTTTCATACAGACTGAAGCAGGATTCAAAGATCCGCGAGGACCATGTACCGTACCATATGACGCCTTACCAACTCGTATAGGGCTTCATTCTAGAGATCTGGTATTTCGGCTGACACCACACTGTCAATGTCAGAAATTTCTCGAAACTTACAATATTCCGTTAATGTTAAGAGTAAATGGATGTGCGGGAGACCTCGTTTTTGAAATTCCACTGTATATAGATATGCTTTTACCGAAAATTTCCTTAACATTAATCAATCATAGCAATTCCTTTACTTTGCAATGGAAAACTCTCACTTCAATATCAGGCCTATTATTAGCCATTTCCCAGAGATGAATGCTGTTAAGTATTTCTGGCCAGCCCGCATTATAGGTGAACGTAATGAATAAATCCGGCTTTCCAAACTTCCTCACTATCGCCATCGTATCCTGATAATTTTGCAATATTTTCCTTGGGCTACCTGTAAACGAAGATGGCAAAACTACAATACGACCGACTTTGAGATTTTCATTTACTGCTCGTACATGCAAGGCGTCTGCTAAACCGGCATATGTATCAACTCGTAACTTCGTTTGTTGGTGACGTATATATTTTAACCGGTCACCTTCCATACGACAGTAGTAATCCACGAATAAATATCCATTTTGCAAACTTGAGCAGCGACAACTAACTCAACATGACCTCCATGAACACCATTCATAGACATATATATTTTGTAATCATCGCTCGTATTGATAGCAGTTTCCTACATATCGCTGTTGCCAACAATAAAGGAAGAATAATTATTCCACTTGTCTGTAACATGTTTTACAATTCGCTTTCTACCTGTGTAAATAAACTCTGATTGTTGTACTCACAATATGCCAATGACCTGAACAGACAATTACCGTCACCTTTATTCTTTATAACATTTGTAATTGAGTGTCGCCTCTCATTCGTCATAATATGATTCATTGTATTGATTGAGCACACAACCTAGAAGGGCGAATGATGAAACTAAAAGACGACAGTTTGTAGTTGGTGAGACCAAAGACTATATAACAGAAAGATCGGATACACAATACAAAATGACGGTTCCAACATTCGACTGGAGTGGCATCTTCGTGAAATTAGTTGTCTTTCTTATACAGTATTTGTTGTCATTCAAACAAATGTTGACATGACAGTGTCATTAGCAAAATGACTGCTGATTGTGCATGGGCATTTCAGTCTCAAAGTAATCCATTCTTTGAGAAGTTTTAATAAAATTATATGCACAGAATCCCCTTCTACTTATTGTATGGATACATGCGACATTAGCGCCCGAGTGGAACAGGTAGAAGTTGACGATATCATGTATGGATACATGCGACATTAGCGCCGAGTGGAGCAGGTAGAAGTTAACGATATCATGACGTAATTAGGGAATCGCTGTTAATATCAAGTTAGATTTATTATTGGCGTGGCGCTGAATATCATGATACAGCGTTAGTCGTCGCCTAGCGACAATATGTCCGTCAAGTCATTCGTAATTCTATTTTCGTGAGACCTTGAAGGAAGTAATATTCGCAATTATTTTAATACTCGAATGATATAATCAAGTAAGGTGGATATCAATCGACGGTGCTTCACGGGCATTACATTTTAAGACAACAAACGTCGTCGTATCGCAAATACTTCCCGAGATATTTCAGTTTTAGTAAAAGGTGAAATTTTTTGAAAACTATTTTAATATATAAGATCCTTGTAATTATGGGTCCGCCCAGTCAATACTTTTAATTATAATGCAATCAATGATCACATCTATTTAAAATGACAGTACATGTTTTGGGATCCAAATTATCATGATCCCTTCATCAGCTTTTATAAGACAGGCCCAATAAATGAAGGTATTGCTTCTTTGTGCAACCATATGTTAAAACGGGGTGATAAAATGAAAATGGAATGCATGGTGCGTGAAAACATATGGGCAAAATGTGGCAGACACTAAAACTTAGTACACTCGAAATAACATAGTCAAATCACAGAATTAATAACATTAAAGAAAAGAACACTGGAAGCTAAAATAGCAAGTCCCAGCAAGATGTATTATTAGGATTAAAGTTCATATACTGTACTGTAATTCATTTTTACGTTGTTATTTATTCCCCCTGTTAATTATTGACAAACCTATGATAATGTTGTGAATGTACACTGACCGGCAAAAAAGTGGAATAGTTAAAAAAAAGTAATATAAATAGTATAAAATTAGCCATGAAAAAGATTTAATCAAATTTTAAAAGCTTTTCACGCTTTAGAACAAACATCTGAAACAACCGTGAATAGAAATTGATAATATGACATTTCTTAGGGTCGTTTATTACCACCAATTACCCCCCCCCCCCGATCTTCGATGAGCCTGTCTTAATGGTTTTATGGTGGGAAGCGCACTAAGCGTTTAAGGTTTATGAGTGTTGCCGCTCGCTTATTGTTGTTCTAGGGATAACAACTGGCATTTGTTGGAACACGTGTGAACCATTGTCACACATTTTAGCAAGTTATCCATTTGCAGTTCACACTAAAACATGCCTCTTAGCCGCGAAGAAGCTGCACAGGCAGTTGCATTGGTGGAGGATGGCCGCAGCTTCCGTTATGTTGCTGAGGTCACTGGATCATCTCTCGGTAGCATACATCGTGCAGTGCAACGTTACAGAGAGCTCCAAACATACGACAGGAGACGAGCGTCAGGCCGTAGAAGAAGCACAAGTGCCAGGGATGACAGATTTCTCACCCTACACGTTATGCGTGATCGCCATACCGCAGCAGTCCAGGCACGAAATCAACTGGAAAATGTCAGAAATGTGAGAGTGAGTGAGCGAACAGTAAGAAGAAGGTTTGAAGAAGCTCATCTTTCGTCCAGGAGACCTGCACGTGGGCCCGCACTCGGAACGACATCACAGAGAGGCGCGTCTTCGCTTCGCAAGGCAGCATCTGGGATGTACCCACGAGCAGTGGGCCTCTGTTCTCTTCACTGACGAGAGTCGCTTTAACCTTAGATCTCCTGATGGAAAAGAGAGAGTGTGGAGAAGGCACGGAGAGAGGTACAGCCCTGTTGCTTTCTCCTCCAGGACTCCATTTGGAGGTGGCTCGGTTATGGTGTGGGGTGGCATCAACGTTACAGCACGTACTGAGTTCATGTGCATCGATCACGCGATGCTCAATTCCCTAAGGTACGTCGAAGAGATCCTGATGAACCATGTGATGCCCTTTGCGCCTTTCATAGGCTGATGAAGAACCGGCTTGCAAGGTTCGAAACATGTACCTAACTTAGCGCAATAATAGCGCAAAATATTGTGTATTGATTTGACGGAAAGTTTCAACTGATTAAACGTCAGACAGCGTGACCACACCACCTTGGCACAGCTGAGAACATCGCTGCTGGAGGAATGGGATCGCATCTCGGCAGATGCCATTCGACGAGTTGTGAACAGTATGCCTGAGCGTTTACAAGCTGTCATAGACGCTAAGGGTGGAAACGCTCGTTTTTAGTGACCAGTGTTCTCGTGCAGTGCAGTGCAAACATTAATACTGTTCTGTTTGGCAATTCGTTTGATAAAAACCAGCCCAAAAGAACATTACTAAAAAATAGAAAATTGTAAGATTTGCAAAATGTAACGAAATTTGTGAGTTAAAGTGTGTTGTAAAACATGTTTCGGTATTTTCTGTAGCCAACCATCTAAAATTTACATGAATAATGCAAATATTGGAAAACTGATCCATTTTAGTGGAATAAATTAAGAAATTACATATAAAATTCAAGTGTTCCACTTTTTTTGCCGGTCAGTGTAGTACCACATTAACTAATTCTTAAGGTCAGCAAATTCACGTGCACGTCTATGACTCGCTTTTTTAAAATGTTTTTTACCCATTGTAAATACAGTATAGAGTTTTCTGTAATACGTTTTCCCTCTTTTGATGTCCAATTATTTCACTCTCTTCGAAAATGTACTATCGAAGTTCCACTGTATATTGAAAGCCATTTTTTCAGTGTTGCTAGTTCTATTAAACAAAGCTTTCCAGTCGGTCTACACAAATTGTGCCCAATTACATTAGGTGGGAAAGCAAGATAGTGTTTATATGCCCTAACATGAAAAATATTACATGAGATATTTAACACAAAATAACACACTTTTATGTACAAAAGTAGGAGATTCTTAATTGGATGAAATATTTCGAACATCAACCGTTTATCTTCAGGTCCAGTTCATTTAGGCATTAGTATACAATGTTTATAAATTACACTTATTTACAAATATACTGTATAATTATACAATGTTTATAAATTACACTTATTTACAAATATACTGTATAATTATACAATGTTTAGATTAGATAAGTTTGTTAAAACTTGTGTAACTCATCAAACTTATTTACAGACAGTATAGTTCACTTCCGTGGTTGTTGCGTTACGATTAACAATAATGTAATTTAAGTCTGTTGCCTGTGATCTATTCAATTATTATTTTGAATAACTTCAGGAATGATTTTGTTTACTCTTATTTTGTTGATAATTGTATTCTAATTTGACCGTTCCTAAACTGGTGGCCTATTGTATGTGGTTGTACACAAAATGCTCTATAATGGAATAACTTATCTATTGTTCGAAACCTGAGTCCTATGGCGACCGCTCCTGTTCACTGTTCAACTCTGACTGAAGTCTGTGAGATCTGTTCGCTTCTACTTCACTATGGTGCTGCACTCTACGTGTAGTTCTATTGGCTGTGTTACTAATCACTACACCTAAGTGATTTCCATGTCTTCTGTTGTTGCTTGTCATGAGCCGATAATGATCTAACCTGTGATGATGCATTCCAATTGTAAAGAACGATCTCAACGATCAACGACCAATCTCTTTCCCGCATCACATAAACTAATGAATCATATTTAAACGCCCCAGGTCTAATTGGGGTTTCTTGAACTCGTTGAAACTGCCTAACTTAGGCCTTGGTTTATTGAGAATATGGTATTATAGGACTCCGGAAGGCAAATACTTTTGTGAAAGTGAGCATTGTGCACTCTTGCTGACAATGAAAACTGCAAGTTTTGGTTACGCCAGCAGCTACATTGAACGCACAATGGAGGAAAGAATTTAGAGTACAGAATTTTTGGACTGCATTTCTCCGAACTCCTCTCCACACATGAGCCCCTAATCGCAGAACGAGATTTGGGAAATTACGTTATACAAAGCTAATTTTGTTGACTACTATCAGGTATTCAGCTTTTCGCTGGAAAAAAAAAGGAGAAAAAAGAAAACAGTCATATGTTCCTGGGAGAATTGCACCAGAAGTCATATGTTCGGAACTAGTCCTTGTTTTGACCAAGAGCCCTCTTGTACAGTGCTCAAGTTGTGATGAGACCCATCAAAAAGGACTTGCCAGCATTATTGCTGAGAATTTTTTTATCGCCAATTTTGAATAATATTGCGTAATTGGAAATTGTAAGATTGTTTGCTTCCAAACGCCCTTTGTACCAACTGTTCGGCAGATAGGTTCATAAAGTTTAATACGAACCTGATGGAATTCAATTTTAATATTTTTGTAAGGTACGTCTAGTTTCAGTTTTAATGCCATGCTATTTTATCTTGTGATATAACTTAAACCTTTGATATTATGGAAATGATAATTACATATTGTCAAAAGTCTTGGGTGTACTGTTCCTGGTTGACAATGCTGTGTGCACAGTCGAGTAGCTAATAGGATTTCATTTAGAAACCCTCATTGTCTAGGCCGGTACAGGAAAGCGCAGCTCTTATCCAGTCAGCCGTGTGTATACAATTCTTATTTCCGAATACAGTGAAATCTCGTTAGCACGTTCTCGGTTACGACGTTTTCCCGTTTAGCGCGATGATTTTCTCAAGTCCCAGTCCCAATTCTACAAAATCATGTTGATATATCCCCTTAATACGTTCTCTATTCCCGCTTACGACGATCAAATTTCCGTTGTACTATTTGTAAGCAAACCTGATTTTATTCTTATTTCATTATAAAATTCGGCTTCTGGAAAACACGACGCGATATTGCCTCATATTCTCTGATAGTTATTGACAGTGTAGATGATTTCATTGTGTTTGACGGCGTAGAAGTGGCTATAGCTATGACGCAACGGCAGGTGACGTGTCTCTCTCCCGCTGCCCTTTCTCTACTTTCTCAAGTCCCTATCCTACTAAATTCATGTTGAAATATCCCCTTAATACGTTAAATATCCCCTTAATACGTTCTCTATTCCCGCTTACAACGATCAAATTTCCGTTGACTATTCGTTAGTGAATCGTATTTTATTCTTATTTCATTATAAAATTCGGCTTCTGGAAAACACGACGCGATATTGCCTCATATTCTCTGCTAGTTATTGACAGTGTAGATGATTTCATTGTGTTTGACGGCGTAGAAGCGGCTATAGCTATGACGCAACACAGGTAACGCGTCTCTCTCACGCTGCCCTCCACCCCTTTCCCTTTGTTTATTTCTCACGTAGGCACATTATTGTCTTCGTATTCCGCACTATTGTCTTCTAGTTCTTAGTGTTCACGTCCAGTTATGACCTATTTTATTGCGTGTTTCATAATGGATAAGAAGAAAGTACGGCAGATAACTAATGATGAGAAGATGAAATACATTCGAGACGTGGAATGCAATCCTCACATGAAGCGTGTGGATATAGCGCGAAAGTGGAACATTCCTCCGTCTACACTGAACACGATTCTCGGCAAAAGGAAGGAAATCGAACGTGCATTTGAAGAAGGAATGAGCGGCAAAAGGAAACGTGTGCGAGAGGGACAGGTTCCTCAACTAGAAAGCGCTTTATTGAAGTGGTTCAAGCAAGCCCGTGCTTCAAACATATGCGTGCGCGGTCGTCGGTAACTGAGCCGTCACTGGCGGAGCGCGAGAGCGAGAATGTCCTTGCTGAGCAGAAATAAAGACCCTGTATTATACTGTAGTGTAGAGGTACAGTAATTCATTTTTATGTTATTTATTCCGTGTAAGTTACTGATAACCTATGTTTATGTCATGGCTGTAGTAGAGCATACAATCACTTACTAAGGTCGGCGATTTGACGTCCATATATACGCCGCGTTCTTTCTTATACGTTGTAAATGCAGTATGGCGTTTTTCGGTAGTACGTTTTCCCGCATATGACGTCCAAATTTTTCAGTCCCTTGAAAAACGTACTAACGAGATTCCACTGTAGTTTGCAAGAAGACATTAAATATGGAAATCTTAAGATGCTACAAAGCACTAAATTCACAATTCAAATGCTAAATAATACTAGAAACCACAAAGTATAATGAATTCATCTTTATAGTGCTACAGAAGCATTTGCCTGCCTCTAGTTACAGATTGTTAAAATTTATCCACAGCAAATAAAACTAAAGTAAGTTTTTCCACCTTGTCAATACAAATTTAGTAGAACAAATAGTGTTCTTCTTCAGCCAAAAGTCTTTCATTAATTTATACACACCTTTAAAAAAAAACTTTCAGTAAAACCATTTCAATTTTTTCTGTTTTTTCGTTTACAGCGAAAAGCTCTCTTAGGAGAGAAGGCATTGAAAGACGCTGCCAGTGGTGGGGAAGAGAATGAAGAAAAGGAGTTAGATCTGGAAAACTTCATGACGCTGGATTCAGTAGGAACTTTTGATGGTAGGTAGAAAGTACATTGTTTTTGCATGATGGAAAATGATTTTTTGTTGTTGCATATTTTAGGGGCTGCGTCGTCGGAGACGCCCATTGTATTTTTTGGTGTGTGTGGAATTTGTGTAATAACCTGTGTTATTGTGACAGCTGTATTAGTGTGTGTGTGTTTGTAAATTGGGGATAGAATTGGGAAGGAGTTGGCCATGGCCTTAAGTTAGGAACAAGTGGGGAAACCATAGTAAACCACTTCCTGTCCGGGTGAGATGAGAATTGAACCCTCCTCCTCTTCTCAGTTTTGTATCACTAGGTCAGAGTGTACCCTGTTCCAGCCCTGGAATAGAACCTGGACCTCTCGGGCGACTACCAAGAATGATACTTGCTACACAACGAGGTTGAAAAATTATTTCTATCAATGTCAAGAAATACACTGTGGCCAAAAGTCTTCAGACCCCCCCGACTGAAAGTGACTTAAGTCGGGTTATTCATTCGAGTGTATATATTGTACTGTAAGTGCTGTCAGCAGGAGTCAACAGAGAGAATGAACTGAGTTCGAAAAGGACGTGATCGTAAGGGCTCACAAGCTCGGGCATTACAAAAATATCATAGGTATTTCAACAGATGGTGCACGATATATGAAAAAGTGTGTGCAAACTTTACAAGGTTTGATATCGGACAACCTTCTTCACATTGAGTGTTGGGCACACAAGCTTGATTTAGTAGCAGGAATCTGGCCGAAGAAACTTCATCGTGTGAATGAGTGTGTTACCAAAACAAAACAAGCTTTTCTTAATACAAGAAAACGGAAGCATAGGTATATTAGGTTCTTGCAGCAGAAGTATGGTGCAGGAGAAAAGGATATAAAGCTCTTTCCCTCACCAGTTATCACAAGGTGGAATACGTGGTTCACATCAGTTTCCTACTTGGCAGACTAAGTCATGGACTTGGTTCAGTACTTTAAAACAGTGGAAAGTGATGCTGAAGGTGTTAAATACTTTCAAAAATTAAGTGAAAGTGAAGTAAAATCAATTTTGTGTGAGGCAATTTTTGTGAAAGAACACTGTGCCTCAACTTCTGAAAAGATAACTTGCTTCGAGGGTTCTAATTATGCTTTGGCACATAAAATTGTTCCAATGGTAAATGAACTCATTTCTGAGTACACTGTTATCGAAAAACTAGTGATGAAACCAGACACATTGAAGGCATTGAATGAACTACAGTAGAACCTCGATGCATCGTTTTTCAAGGGGGCGGGGGAAAATGACGATGGATGCGGGAAACGATAAATGCGGGTAACATAAAAAAAATTGAGTAAAAAAATAAAGTACGGGTACTGTATTTGGACATATTTCTTCATGTAAACTTTATAGAGACGTCAAAATATTGCAACCACGATGTACGCGATATGATTTCATATGTCATTTTATCACTTGCTCTTTTTAGTAAAAAAGTCATTAATTGTTTTTTGTTTCGTCAAAGCTTTACGTTTCAGACGAAACAAAGCCTTCTCAACTTGCATAATGTTCTCTTCTTCACGATCACTGATGACATGCGAGTACATGAAGGATTTCATCTTCGCTAAGACGGCATGCGCTTCGGCGAAACTCGGGACGACTTGGGGCCCACAATCGTCTTCCCTTCATCACTCCTCTCCCCCTCGCCATCATCGCACAGCTCCGCGGGAGATACTACCGGTGTTCCGAATGAAAGAATACAGCAGTTCCGAGTGTTCGCGGGTCTCGGACCGGGCAAGCTATTTCAAGGCTAAATGACGTCACGCTATGACGACACCCGCTCAAGACCGTCTAAATGCTTTCATTGCTGTTCTGTGTGATCTAACTTGTTAGCCAAGCATTGCCAAACGCAGCGTAACATTATTGAGATTACGAGAATTGCGTCGTCAGTGAAGTAAAGTTTTCATTACGAACTACTGATAAAATTGTAATCGCCGCACACGACCAAGATACTACACGGGACCACTCAGAATGAAATGAAACAGCACAATGACGGCTTCGCGCTTCGAGCAGAATCGTTGGCGCCTGAAGGCTCGTAGGCGTGGTTATGTAGTGTGGTTGCGCGTAAACAATCTGCGCACTGCAGTCCAGCCTACTTGAACTTGCTCAAGCCTAGGAACTCCTAATACCCCGTTTAGACGTCCCGGTTGTGATCGCGATCAGGCGCTGATCCAGATTAAGTTGGGACGTCTAAACGCAACAGGATAACATTATCGCGATCAACTTTCCCTCCTACGGGATCAGCCCGATCCCGTTCCCACAACGAGATAATCGCGTTCGCGGCCATTGCGATCGTCGGTATGTTCTATCCTCCTGCTGTGTGAGTGAAGTAGGCAGTGGAAATGATGGCCATTTTGTATTATCTTGTGTTTTGAAAGCGAGATGTACGTAATGTTGGCCATGATGGTTGTATTTATGTTGGTTGATATCAGATATATGAAGATTGAGAGAAGCGAAATGATGGATGGAGACAAACATACCAGTGTTTAAGCGCTGAAAAAAAAAATAGCGTTGGGGAAAGTCGATGAAGACGATTAATAAAGACATAAATTTATTGTTATAGACATAGAAGGGATTCCGATAGGGACAAATAACTCTGGACGAACAAGAAGTATTTATGCAATAAATCGCCTAGACCTAATTCTAATGATTTCAAAATATTTTTATTTCCACACCAAGGGTAGGCCTCGCCTACACGTCTCTTCAGGATTTGTATATATTTAAGAATATGTATTAGCAGGTTGAATTATCTATAAAGAATAACTGAAATACTTCAAAACTGGAGGAAACCAACTACTGTAAATTTCTGCTATAACACTTGGAATTCAAAAGTTGGCAGACCTTAGCGATGCCATGCTGTTTTACTCGATTATCCTGTTGTTTCATGATGGGACGTCTAAACACGTACCAATGACAAATGCCGTTGATCGCGATTGGACATTATCCAGATCAGAGATAATCGGGATCGCGACCGAGACGTCTAAATGGGGTATAATCGTTCGTACCTCGTACATTCTCGCGTAACAGGTTGCCGCTATGCTGCTTCAAATTCAAAAGAACTTTAGCATATATTTTTCTCATAAACGATCAATGCGGGACAATTGTGGCCAAGGACTAGTGATTTTTTGACGATCCATGCGAAAAAAACGATAGTTCGAGGAACGATACATGCGGGGAAATTTAACATTAGTTTATATGGAAAATTTTCGGGACTAAATTAATTGAACGATGCATACGGGAAAACGACAGTTCCGGGAACGATGCATCGAGGTTCTACTGTATCAAGCGATAGAAAGAAAAGTGCTGAAAAAAGGTTTGTATCCCTTGCCAATGCATGTCACACAAAACTCTCAGATATGCTGGCAAAAGACTCTGCTCATGAAATTTTTAATTCACTCTCCTCACTGTTTCATCTGCCCCTGCTAAGAACTGTGAACATAGTCATCTCTCTTCAACAAGATAGAGAAAATCCCCCTTTTTGCTGGAGTGAATTCTCATGACTTTTTGAAGTTCTACATTCAACTGCAAATCACCTGTAAATCTTTTTCATGTAGTGACTGTAATGTAGTTGAAGATGTATTGAAGGGAATGTTAGAGGAATATCCTATAGCTGTGAAATGTCTTCAATCTCTGTACATTTCCATTTCAAATGTTGACAGTGAAAGGGCCCTTTCTGCCTACAATGATATTTTGTCTGACAAGCATACCAACCTGTCAAATGATAACTTAGAAACATTACTGAGTTACTACTTCAACAGCAAATGAATACTGTAAACCAAGCCATACTTAGTGTGTTTGTTGTTTCCTTCATTGCAACATACGGCAAAGGTATGTATATAGTATAGTAAACCGTTTTTCTACACCGTAAGCAATGGCATTTATTCACCGCTTTTATCCCGCTTTGCCCTTAGTTTTTACACCGCTATTGTGGTTTTTTATTCACCATAAAATCGTGTCTCTACGTATGCATCAGGCACGTGGACAACAACTAAACGGGAGAAAAGTAAAATCCAGGCAGCAGAGATGATGTTCCTTAGAGGTATCATTGGAAAGACCAGCGAGGACAAAATCAGAAACAAGGAAATTAGGGAGAAAACAGGATTCCCGAAGTTATAAGACAAGATCGAGATCAGTAAGCTAAAATTGTATGGACATATTATTCGAATGGGAGAAGACAGAGTCCCAAAGCGATTATTTACTGAGAAAGTCATGGGAAGGCGCCAAAGGGAAAGGCCGAAGATGAGGTGGATGGATGCAATGAGGGAGAGCGTTGAGAAGAGAGGAGTGAAAGTGGATGATGTACTGGAAGAGTGACGAGAGTGGTGGAGGGACAGAAAAGTATGGAGGTCCTTGATTCACACCCCGACCCAGATCACTGAAACCGGAAAATGAAGAAGAAGAAGAAGTGGATGTCTGTTTCTGTAAATGCAGTATAACTTCAATTTATAATTTTTCGTGGGACCCCAAGATAAAAACCATAAATGAGGGATTTAGTTCAAAGCACTTAAAAATCATGTTGGTGATCAATTACCGTTTATAGGAGGAAAATAGGCCCCAGTCAAAATATGCGAGGTTGAAGTGTCCTATGCCATTTTCCAACCTTCTGTGTTCACGAAATTTTTGGGAAATATCACCAGTCTAGATTTGTTAACAGCTGGCGTTTTTAATGGAAGTTGTGAAATCAATATTTAATGGCCAACATCAACCTTTTATTCGTTAGATCGCAAGAGCACTTCCAATTCTCAATCATTGCAACTGGAAACGAGAGGCAAGTTGAGAGGAATCATGATTGTGCCGTGAGTAATGAGGAGCATTATATAAAGTGAATCTAAGCATGAAAATTAATCAAGTTGGTTGTAGGTTGCACAGATTTTGACCAGTGATCACAATAATAATATTGGATAATAATCCATTCAATCTTAATATCACTACTTAACGTTTGTTACAATGAGTTAGATTCAAATAGAGTAACTTGCGCCTATATTTAGCACAACGAAGACGCGAGACGACAAATAGGAATTAAAAAGTATTGTTCTTGTGTTTGAACCACACGTAATTCTTCTTTCATGTATTTACTCCACTTTCTATTGACCTCAACTTGCGTATTTAAAATATTCTGCCCTTTTGAAATTGTGGAATATCTTTATAAATTTTCGTAAAATGTTACTGACTATATGCTTTGTGGAAATAAAAAGGTAGCGAGCAAGGCATCTACTTATACAGTGCATGCCTTATGCATAAGCATGGTGTAGGCTACTTGTTCTGTGCCAGTTAAAATGGATCGCGATTGAGCCAAGTAAGAATGAGAAGCATACTTTAACGTGAATCGAAGCATAAAAATGCATCTGGTTGACAGTAAAGTTTGGTGATTTTGACTGGTCGTGGTTAATATAACACGTTATTGTTTGAAACGATGAGCTGGATTTGAATAGGGTAACTTGTGCCAAGACTACAAAATTAGGCATAGCGAAGATGTGAGACAAACTGGAACTGACCTGTATTCGACACATTTATATTTGAATCGATTGCACCATGAAATGGCCATGCCCTTCAACACAAAATGAATGGTGGCAAACGTGATAAGCTGAACATAGGTGTGCGCTTGGTTACGATGGACACTCTTTCCCGACGAATGATGTAGTCTTGGAAAAGGTTAGTCAGGAATAACAATTGCGTAAATTATTTACTGTTAAAAATAAGTGATGTGGGGCATAATAGTGATGTGGTCAAGTTGCTTGCCTCTCGCCAAGGGTTCGGTTCCTGGTCAATGCTTGTGAGATTTTCGAAGTGAAATACTACATCCTGTGGTTCGAAAAATGGAAGTCCCGTGGCTTATGATCCTGAACTAATCGTTTCAGCTTCCTTTTAAAAAATAACTGATGGTTGTGGAATGCACAAATCATTGCAGCCTATGCATATTGTGCATATGCTTGCGATGGAAGTAAATTGCCACCATATTTGTACCGGATCCACAATGAATAACCATATTCACATGAAAACTACCTTCAGTTAATACAGTATAGTGTTTTTTATTATTTGAGACGTTTCGGCCATCAATGGACCACGATGTTCTTCACTCATATGATCACTGTAATGCTTGTTTTCTTGTCTGCCAGTAGATCTTCATTCTTGACGAATGTTCTGCTCTCCTTTCTTCCGTCCACTTGCAGTGAGGGCGAGGCATCACAGATGTTAAAGGGTGTAGATTACTGGTTGATTTAACCGCCTTCCTGAACAGGTTCCTATCCCAAACCAGAGCTTGATTGATTCGAGCTTCTGTTAGGTCCTTTTTTAACTTGCATCGACCATTTACAATAGGAACTTTTTTTAGATATTGATGAGTAGATTCGAGATGAAAGTCGATGATGCTCCATCCGCTCCAAATGTCCAAAGAAAGACATTCTCCTTTTTCTCATCACACTCACCAAATCTTCTATATGTTCAAATAATTCATTGTTATGTCTTCTTCTGTAAGTACCATTATCATTAACAGGTCCTAATATTTTCCTTAGAATTTTCCGATCCTTAAGTTCTAATTTACTCAATGGACCTTTGTTTGTCATCTGTAAGCATTGTGCGGCATACAGTGCTGACGGCCTAATTACTGTGTTATAATGACAAAAGTTGGACATTCCGGGACAAGCTTTTACGTTTGTAAAAGTTTTTGCAGGTTTGAAAGGCACCTTCTAATTTGTTACATCTGCTCTCAATGGCAGCTATTTCTGAATTATTAGGGGTAATCCATTCCCCTAGGTATTTAAATTTTCTGACTTTTTTGATTTTTTGCAGACCAATCGTGATGAATTTTGAGGCATCTTTGACATTTGTGATAAAATTAGTTTTATGGAATGCCACTTTAAGTCCAGTTTTAGCAGCTATGGTTTGTAGTTTATTAAGTTGGTCAGTGGCCTCTTCCATTGTATTAGCGAACAAAGCAATGTCATCTGCAAAAGCGAGACAGTTTATATTCAGGTCTTCTTTTTTATAACCAATTCGAATACCATAATTATTTGGTAAGATTGTTAACCATTCTCTTATAATTTTTTCCGAGACACAGTTGAACAGCATCGGTGATCCCAGATCACCTTGTCTACAGCCAGTCTTGATTGCAAAGGCTTCGGACAATTCACCACGAAATTTGACCTTAGAAATGGTGTTTTCTAGTATAAATCGGTTGATGCATTTTTGGTCTGTATTGACTTTTTTTTCTTTCTTCGGCTTTTCCCAATGAATTGGGGTCGCTGGAGCCAACCAGGCTCATTTTGGTTTTGGCCGGGGATTTAAGGCCGGATGCCCTTCCTGACGCCACGTGATTTTTCAGGTGAAAATTCCACCCTGCTGTCGCCGGGATTCGAACCCCGGCTGTCCGGGTGAAAGACGAGCAACTAAGCCACTGCGCCATCACACTCCCCTTCTGTATTGACTGAATTATTAATAGGATAACAATTTTCACCTGGTCAATACTTAAGTCAGTATTGGTGCAATAAAAGTTTCCACCTAGTCATTACTTCGTGGAAATTTTTATTGAAGGATAATTTCTATTTAATTAGGTGAATATATCGATAGGGAATCAAGGTTTGTGGGGGAAAAGATTTCCGAACGATAGATGCAGGTTTTACTAATTCAGATTGAATAGGAAGATTTTTGGGACCACAAAATTTGGAATGAATCCAGTAAAACGATAGAAATAATTGAAAAAAGAAAATAGAAAAAAATTCAAAATTATGAATTTTACATCAATGACCATATTTATTGATGCAAAATTATCATCAGTGATTTCAGTTTTCTAGCCTAAGCCGGGTCGGAGCAAATATGACATCCCTTCACTTTACTGTCTGTCCACCATCCTTCTCAACCACTGAACTCCACTCCAGGTTTCGTTCTCTCGCACTGTCCTTCACCAAATCCATCCACCGTACTCTAGATCTTCCTCGTCCTCTCTTTCCAGTCATCCGTCTCTCTATCACTTGTTTCGGCATTATTTTCATCATTCATTCTTTTCACATGTCCATAGCATCTCAATCTGTTCTGCTCCAGCTTATTATTCAGCTCTGTACATTCACTTCCTTTCGATTGTCTTCATTTCTCACTCTTATCTCTCCTAGTCTTCTGTACCATACTACTCAGGAATTTAATTCCGGCTGCCTGTATTCTACTTTCGTCTCTCGTCATCGGCCAAGTTTCTGCTCCATACATCATTATTGGTAAGTAATAGGTAGGGACCTGAAATTTTAGCATCTATTTTCCTTTAAATTAGCATTTATTTTTTCCCTATTTAGCATCTATTTTTGGAAAATTAGCATCTATTTTTTCCGGATTTTTGCGGACTATATGACTTTATTGGCGACACTTGAGATACAATTTAATGTTCAAATGAAAGCATTGTAAATAACTCTGCGTTGCACTCTTTCAAATTACGCCTTCTGTCTGTAACAATTGTATTGTAGTGTGAAAAAACACGCTCACTGTCCACATTGTTTGTTGGTGTCCACAAAAGATCTAAAGAACTCTTGGCAAAATGTTCATGTTCATATTGAACAGCAGTCAAGGCACGTACTACTTCACACTCCTCATTTTGTTTTAATTGGGATTCAATAATATTCTTGAAAGAATCATAGCCCTTCCTTATTTCATGACATGGAATGTTTGTAAAGCCCGGAAGTTTTTGAATATCGGTTTCCTTGTCATTGTTCAATACCCCGTGCCTAGGATAAAATATCTGTGCTATGGCTTCCAAGTTTTTGCGATTGGGATCACTTGCCTTTAATCTAGCAAGCTTGCTTCTAGCAGACTGAGCTACTTTTACAAACAAATCTTTCCTTATAGCACATTCTAAGGCTGTGAGTTTAGCTAAGGCATTATCTGTCGCTTCAGAATAATGGCCTTGAATTATTGCACCAAAATTAGCATCTAAGTTTTCAAGTTTGGGATAAAGCAAATGTGAGGTTGGATACTGGGACCCCTCAAGCAGAGTGAGAAGTTCAACAAGTTCACTAGCATGCTCTTTCACAAAAATTATTTCAGAATAAATCCTATCTACATCTCTATCTGTCAAGCCTCGTAGAAATGTAACACCACTGTTACTAACATCTTTCATGTCAGGTAGCTTAAAAAAAGCTCACAACATCATGAAAATAACTCGCTAAGTAAAAAACAGCTTCAAACTAGCTGTTCCATCGAGTAAGTACTGGCGATGGAAAAAGTTTTGCTGCCTTTAAGTCCCCATTTTTTTACTTCAGAAAGTGCAAGTAGTTATATTTGCGCTTCCTTGTGTTTAGAAAGGCCGACTTGACCATTGTTACAACCTGATTTAAATCGGACATAGCTGCTGTCCAACAATTATCAACAAGGCAAAGTTTGTCTGCCCAACACTGCACATGGAGCAAATGATCCCCAATGATGATCTTCAGTGTTTCATAACGAGTCATATATGGAGCACTGTCACTTACAAATATTTTCACGTCATCATATTGCACACTGTGATCACGCAATGAATCTAACACAGCACGGGAACAGTTTGTAGCATTTCCGGATTCGAGGTATTTCACTCCAGCAACAAATAATTTCTTCTCAATTGCTGTTGGCACTTGGAACATCATCATCATCATCATCTTGTACAGTTTCCAGCCCCAGGCTGGGTCTGTTTGGAACATAAGCCTCGCCACGTAGTCCTTTCTTCCCACCACCTCTCCGCTGTCACTCTGGTCCAGTCATCGCCTCTCTTCTTGACACATTCCTCCACGCCTTTCAGCCATCTATCTCTTGGTCTTCCCCTTGGTCGTTTCGTCTGCATCTTCATCTCATGTATCCTCTTGGGAATCTTCTTCTCATCCATTCTCTTTAAGTGTCCATACCACCTCAGTCTTGATGTCTCAATCCTACCTTGCAAGGGCTCCTCTTTCACGATTTCCCTGACCTTTTCATTCCTCACCCTGTCTCTTCTTGTTACTCCGATCCTACTTCGTAGGAACTTCGTTTCACTTGCCTGTATTCTGCTTATGTCTCTTTTCTTCATTGTCCACGTTTCTGAAGCATAGGTCAGTATCGGGATATAGTAACTTCTGTATAACACTTCCTTGCTTTTTTGTGGGACATCTTTATTCCACACTAAGCTCCTAATGCTTCTCAGAAATGCTTCTGCCTGTCTGCCACGTTCCGTAATCTCTTGGTCATTTCTCCCATTTTCCTCCACTATACTTCCCAAGTACTTGAGACTTTCCACCTTCTTCAGCTGTCCACCTCCAAGTGTTATCCCACTCATTGGTCTGTCCTTTTTCTTGGTCGTTAACAGGATCTCACATTTACTGATGTTGAACTTCCATCCATACTCTCCCACTGTTTCTTCCCAAGCCTTCAGTTGCTCCTGAATTTCCTCCTCCTTGTTTCCCCAGACCATGAGATCATCTGCAAACACCATTGCTTTCATCTTATCTTCTCCTATCTTTCCTGCTATCCGTGTCATTACCTCGTCCATAACCACAATAAAGAGAAGGGGTGACAGTGCACTACCCTGTTTCAGGCCACTCATTTGTCTGAACCAGTCTGATATTTCCCCTCCAACTTTCAAACAACTCACACTTCCACAATACATCTCCTTCACTCTGCCTACAGTCCCTTTTTCCACTCCCATGTTTTCCATTGCTTTCCAAACCTTCTCCCTACACACTCTATCATATGCCTTTTCGATGTCCAGAAAGGCCATCAACAGATCCTCTCCAAATTCGTAGTGGTGTTCCTGGAGCTGTCTCACTGAAAATATGAGATCCACTGTTGATCTCCCAGGTCTGAATCCATACTGCTCCTCTCTCAATTTTCTCTCCACTTTGGCTCGTATTCTTCTTTCTAATATCTTTTCATATATCTTGGCACAGTGAGGTATGAGTGTGACTCCCCTGTAATTTCTGCACTCCTTTCTGCTTCCTTTCTTAAATATTGGGACAATTAATCCTTTCTTCCAATCTTTTGGAGCCTTTTTCTCCTTCCATATCACCCTCATCACACGGTACAGCCACTGTTTCCCAACCTCCCCTGCTGCCTTCACCATTTCAACACTCACTTCATCCACACCCGGTGCCCTTCCTCCTTTCATCTTGTCTATAGCCATTTCCAGTTCTCTCCAAGTCAGGTCCTTTTCCATTCCTGTGTTGTCTTCTCCATCTTCCAATACGTTGTCATCCTCCCTATGACCATTTGGATTCAGCAAATCCTTAAAGTACTCTTTCCCCATTGTCTTAAGTGTCTCTTTGTTGTGTACCTCATTTCCGTTTTTGTCCATCATTACAACATCCTCTCGCACACCTCTTCTCTTACTTTTGACCATCCCATAAAGTACTTTCTTATTTCCTCTGCTGTCTTCCTCCATCATCTCTGTCCACTTTACCATCCACTTCTTCCTCTCCTCTGCGACAATCTTGTTTGCTTTTTTCTTCTTTATCTTATAATCTTCCCTTGCCAGATCAGTTCTTTCCTGGAACCACACTCTGAAAGCCTTGTTCTTCCTTCCCACAGCTTCTTTTACTCTCTCATTCCACCATGGTGTCTCTTTACACCGCTTTCTGTTGCTTGTTTTTCCACATACTGCCACTGCAGCTTCCACCATTGTGTTTTTGAAATGCTTCCATTCCTCTTCCCCTGTTTTAGGATTGTCTGTTGGCATCCTTTCCCTTATCTTCTGGAATTCTTCCTTGACTTCCTTTTCCTTGAGTTTCCATACTTTGATTCTCCTTTCCTGGTACTCTGTCCTCTTGCTATCCTTAACAACTCCCAGGTTCATTACAAGTATTCTGTGGTCGCTATCTAAGGCCTCTGATGGTATTACCTTTATATCTCTGACACTTCTCTTCATTTCCCAGTCGTACAGCATGTAATCTACCAAAGATTTCTTTGTTAAATCACTGCTGTACCACGTTACCTTGTGGCTTTCTTTATTCCGGAACCATTAGTTGCCTACCACTAAATCGTTTCTCTTGCAATAATCCAGCAACTTTCTCCCTTCCTCATTCCTGCTGCCCCATCCTTCTGCTCCCATTACATTTTCATATCCTTGCCTTTCACTACCTACATGTGCATTCAAATCTCCCATGACAATGATGCTCTGACCATTCAACTGCTATTGTAGCTCCCCTTCAAAGTCTTCCTTCTCTTGAGCTGTACATCCAACTTGAGGGGCATATACCTGGGCTATCTCCAGGCTTCTTCCCTTTACAGTTACTCTGATCTTCATGATCCTGTCACTTATTCCCTTTACCTCTTCCTTCATTCCATCTCTCACAACTACTCCTACTCCGCTGCTCCTTCCTTCACTGTTCCCACTCCAGTACAACCGGTACCCTTTCCTCAGTTCTCTGCGACCTTCTCCTTTCCATCTTGTTTCTGCCAAGCCCAGTACATCCAATTTTCTTCTCTCCATCACATCTACAATCTCCTCCACCTTTCCTGTCAGTGTTTGAATGTTTAACGTGCCAACTCGTAGTCCATTAACATATCCGGGTCGTCGTCGTTTGCATCCGTCCTTTCCGAGGCCTGTTCCTGTTTTGAAAGCAAATATAATATCCACTACTGGCTTGCCATGCCTATCGTAGCTTCACCAGAGCCCCGTCAGCCGTCACTTTTCAGGGTTCCTATAGGGCCTTCACAGCTACCGTAGCGGTCCCGGGGCACATGAAGTCCCCACTGTACTTCACCCCTACAGGCAATCCCCTACTTCATGCCGTTGCCCGTCTCCCACCACGTGGAGGAGGGGTTGGACTTGTGGGAGACGCACTTGGAACAGTACAACAAAAACACAGCGACCCATTCTGTCTGTGGTTTCATCACATAAAATGTTAATTTTATTCCCAACTAGAGCTTCAGTTGTTGATTTCTTGTGATCAGCTGAAACTTCTGAAAATAAAAGACGATTTGTGTTAGCTATAGGAATCCAGTGAAATTTATTTTATTTCATTTTTTAGAGGCTATGATGGACATGGCTCAAACCAAATAACAGAATTATCACATTAGCTTCTCCTATAGTAAAATAGATGGACGGGTTCTGTTAGGTATTATAGTATGAAGTTGGATTACCTTCACAATTTTATAGGTTAAGGTATGTCTTGAAAACGTTATGGAAGCACTGGCTGTAAGCTTAGCCTCTACAGAAGTTGGATTAGCTTTGTATAGGTTATATGAGCAAGAGAGAACCAAAATGCAAATTTATTTATTTAAACCGTACTTACCAGGCAAATATTTTTCGCGGAGAGTTCTCGCGTTAGGCAGCTCCCCTTGACTTGAAAATTCAGCAATCCACGCTCTTACAGTTTCATTTTCAAGCTTTTCCAGGGGAATATTTGCTTTAGCAAATACTTCAACAGTTCTTTTTGCGAAGTAGTCCTTGTCATGCTTCCGTCGTTTGGCACCCTTCAATCTTTCAATAACAGAGGTTTGTTTGGGTTCAGAAACTGTTGAGCATTCTCGTCGCTTTGCAACATGTTTTACAGATGTAATATGTTTCTGAATATTGTCCTTCTTCTCCCACCCAACATGGCAGTTACAATATTTGCAAAATACTGTTGCAGAGTCGGAACAATAAAAGCCATGATTAGCGTACTGCTGTGCTCTTTCATGAGCAGTTACAGCAGTACGTCCCATTTCTAGAAAAAACTTTGAACCTTGAAGTGCTTGAAGGTTACAAAAAGATTGAGGTTACTATTCAAGCGGCAAGCCGCAAAATTTTCCGTTTAGCGAAGTCCACGTGTTCGACAAACCACAAGTCTCCGCGATGCGCCAAGTACACAAACGAGTTTCGTTCGTCAGCTGTCTGAATAAGTTATAGATAGTCGAAAGTTCGTATCGATACAGAAATCGATTGTTATATCGACCAATTTGCGTGGCACACTGCGAGTCCGAGATGAGGTATCGCTAGCGAGCGATTAGGCCAACTACTGAACATTTTCTTTTGTTTAATAAACAAATTCGCAAATAAATTAGCAGATTTAAAGTAATTTCGCTATAAAATCGCACTTATTTGGTATTTTTGCATTTTGGGCCACAATTCGCATTTTGTCGCACTTTGATTTACGCGTAAAAATGGATTTTTTTTACATTAAAATTAACGTAGGCTTGGATTCTGTACGAAATTTAAAAATTCGCATTTATCGCAAATGCGATTTTTTCAGGTCCCTAGTAATAGGTCTTGTACATCACTTCTTTCTTTAGTCTTCAGTGGTTTGTCTATCCCAAATTAAACTCCGGAACCTGATGATAGAAAACACCCACATTGTATTCTCGTGTTGATCTCTATATCCAATCTTGCATTTTCCATCAATTCACTTCCTAAATATTTGAAGTGCTTTCCTACTTCCAGATCTACATCTCCACAATTTTAACAATCCCTTTTCCTTCTTTCTTGTCATAACCATTGTCTTACTTTTCTCTACACTGATTTTCATTTCCCATTTCTCAATATTTTCCTTCAGTACATTCAGCTGTTCTTCGACCACATTCTCATTCTCTACCCAAATCAGAACATCATCAGCAAATAGGATTATGTTTATTCTTGTACCTGTTTATGCATATCTTATTCAAATAGGTCCATATTGAAAAATAATGTAATCAAATGCTTAATGGTATGAATAAATAGACGTTCAATTGTATTACTGAAATATGACAACTGGCAAACTTTCTATTCATTGTCACTGCCTCACCACTGCCAATCTCTGAGCTACTCTTGCGTGCATCATTTTGGTCATCATCCCGACTTCCGTCCAATGCATTTTGTTCTATGTGAGAATGGCAGTTTGTTGGGGCATTCTTGGGCTCTCATCTAATGGCTTGTTTTTCAGTACTTCCTAGAGCATCAAGAAGTTTGGTTGCCTATGTTTTGTGAAATATGTCTTCCTTCTTACAGACACTGGTGAGGAGATCAAGAAGGATGGAGATGATAAGGTGATTAAGGAAAAGGAAGAGAAGAAACCGAAAACTGAAGCAAAAGTAAATTTTGGTAAGTTGTCCAAATTTTTCCCACTGAATACAGTTAAACCTAGTTAATTCAAAATGTACGTGCCCATCTTATTTTATAATACGCTAAGGTGTAAGTTTCACAAAACTCAAGCTCCTAAACCAGAGGGAGTCAGAAAGTTTGGTTGGTACCAAAATCTTCCAAATTGTCTCAAAGGTACAGGAAAAATCTTGGAAATAAATTTATTTGTTTATAAAAAATGTAGACAATCTTTGATAGGTAATATCTATGGAACAAAATGACATACCGTATTTATTCGAATACGACCCGCCCCCGAATAAGACCCGCACCCTGATTTTGAAGAACAAAATTTAAAAAAAAACTTTTACTCACAATTATTTACTATCTTCACTAAATTAACAGAATAGCATTTATCCAAAATAGTTTCCAACAGTTTTGAAGTCGTCCTAAAATAACACACATCAAACGATTAAAAATACAATTAAAAGTACACAAACACTTCATTCATCGTCATCAGAAGTACCAACTTCGGAACTTTTATCTCCATCACTTTCCCACTAAATGTCGTCATCACTGCCATCCATAGCATTCGAAATACTACATTTCTTGAAGCTCTTCCGTATGAGATCTCCAGAGATACGATTCCATGCCGTCAAAATCCACGAACACAGCAGCTGAACTTTCGGGCGCTGAATACGACCAGTTGGATTCGGTGTGTGCTTATTGGCCGCTATCCGCTCCGTAGACAGCTGTTTCAAGGCTGCTTTGAACGGGCGGTTCACGCAGACATCCAGTGGTTGTAGCATGGACGTCATCCCGCTCAATCACGAATACATGACTCGTCAATATCATATTTCCTGCCGGGCACGATTTCCAATAACTTAAGCTTCCCTCACAACTTTCAATTTCTCACTCACAGTAAATGACCGCAAACGTTTCGTAGCATTCATGTTTACACTCGGAGAACGTCCGCGTGACTGTATGACGCCGCGTGCTTACGGTAAAACAAAGTTATAGCCGGAAGAAGGCTAGCACCATCTAGCGGATACTCGCAACACCCAATATCGCGCGCGGCGGGGAATTTAGATCTTTCAAATTTGGATGACTCAAATAAGACCCTCACCCCAATTTTTCACGTCCGAATTTGTTTAAAAATGTGCGGGTGGTATTAGAGTATATACGGTACCTTTACAATTTTTTGCACGGGGGGAAGGTTATTTCATGTGTTAAAGTGACCCCCATTAGAAGGCAAACAACGTCGATGCAGCTGAACTGCTGACCGAACTACGGCTGTCAGTGTTGCCGGTGTGATAGTCACACAGGACGCCTTGATGGTTTCTCGTAGCTCGTTCAGTGTAGATAAACTGTTGATAAACTTCATTTTTCAAGGTCCCGATAGGTAGAAATCAAGAGGTGTTCAAGGTCTGGAGACAGCGGTGGGTACTCAACAGCTCCTCTCCGACCTATCCATCGTCCAGGTAGATTTTCATCCAAGTAGTCTCTGACCTCTCTGTGGTAGTGAGGTGGATCGCCATCTTGTAGGTAAAATCTTTCAGTTCCAAACACCTCTCGGATGGCAGGTAAAATCGATGTTTGCAGCATATGAAGATACACCTCGCCAGTTGCAGTACCTTCAAAGTAGAATGGGCCATTCAAACCGCGCAATGATAGACCACACCACACATTAACACCCAGTAGATTAACATTGTTTGTCCACGTGAACGTGAGGATTTTCAGGAGCCCAGTACGCGCAGCTGTGGCTGTTTACAGTACCATTCAGTTTGAACTGCGCCTCGCCAGACCAAATAACCATCCCTGCAAACTGTTCATCCTCGTGAAGCATGCCTTGAAACCACTCGCAGTACTCAATCCTTCAATCCGTGTCGTCCTCGTTCATAGCCTGCAGCGATCGTGGAATGTACAGTTTCCACTTTGCAGCTTTCAGAATTCGTCATACACTTGATCGGCTTACCCCGCTTTCGCGTGCACCCTGATTCACAGATTTTTGAGGTGGCCTGTTATAATGTGGGGGCGTGGTGGCGCAGCGGTCAAGCTGTTGGCCTCTCACCACGGCAGACCGGGTTCGATTCCCGGTCAATGCATGTCAGATTTTCGAAGTGAAATGCCATGTCCTGTGGTTCGGATTCCACGTAAAAAGGAGGTCCCGTGGCTTATGATCTCGAGATTGATGGTCACGTTAAACTACAATCTTCCTTTATAATGTTGCAACACAGCAGCTCTGGAAGCTGGACTAGTTGATGTTTTTGGTCGGCCAGACCTTTCCTTATGCACATCCTGAACAGTACCGTCGACTTCAAATTTATCCCGAATACGATAAATTGTTGAACGTGTTGGTGGCTGAGTTCCAAACACATTATGCCAGTGCCGTTGTACCTCCACCGTGTTTTCGCACTTCCAGTACCACTTCAATGCGGCCTAGCGTTGCTCAAACGACTATGTTACTTCATTCGTTGCTGCACTGTCATCTGCTGGAAAACTTGCTGGGATTGTCGCGCCACTCATGTGACCTTCTTCAACTGTTGAGAAAACAATGGACTATGCCACCGCGCAAGAATTGTAACGGTACATCATTTCGTACCAAAGATATTAACTATCAAACAGTGTCTACATTTTTCTGGACCCCTCTGTATTCAGAAGACCAGACGAGACAAAATTAGAAATGAATCAGTCTGCCTAAAGCTAGTGCTGAAAAGAAGTGTGCTCGACATTCTTGAGGAGTCGAGATTGAAATGGTTCAGTCATCTGTTGAGGTTGCCCTCTAGTAGAACACCCTAAGCTTATTTTAAAAGGGAGATAATTGGCAAGAGACCAAGAGGTACACCTCGAGATGGATGGATAAAGCATGTCCATAGAGTTTTGACTAAGATGAGCGTGGAATGGAGGACAGTGGTGGATGAAAAATGGTGGCAGGACAGACAGCTACGGAAGGGGCTCGTTCATTCCAACACCCGGCCTGCTGGAGTGGAGAATCTATGATGAATAGATTACAAGTTTGACTTGATGGCAAAATGTCGTGTGTGGGTTTGGTGGTGGTATTTCTTTTCTTTTGACTGCCAGAAAAGAAACGTAGCACTTACGATAATGTAAGTTGTTGAAAAGGGTTTCATAATTACGTTCATTATAATGGTTTTCTATTATGTCTCGGGGCAAAAAGGATCATGTTTTGTACATTTGGGAACAAGAATATGAAAACATACGATTTATGAAGGGATTCTGTTGCCTAGGGTTGGAATTTTATGGCGGTATCTGCATTAACTTTATAGCTTCGCGCTTCCACTATTATTGGTATGAGAGAAGGCGGTTTGTTGTGTCATTGTAGGGCTGTCATCGAATGACTTGTTATTCAGTACTTCCTAGAGCATCAAGAAGTTTCGTTGCAGTAAAGATGAGTGAAGATCGAATGTGCAAGGATGTGTTGTGGCACTTATTTTGGTTTAAGCACAAAATAGTAGTGACGTCTGTTCATGAAAATTTGCCATACTCATCTGGAAGGAAACTTATAAGTGAAAAATGATCTTTCCTTTAAAATGAAGTTGCTGTTTATCTTCCTTGGATTTAAGTCTCAAAATAGACAGATCACTCACTTAGGGAAATTGGTCACGGAATGAAGAGTTTCAATATAAGCCCCCGTACAAAGCGCTTCTTGCCCCAGTTCACCCATGTGAAAACAGACCCAACTGCTATTGGTGGAAACTTATGCAAGGGAACCCTTTATAATTTAAAAAATTGAGATCCTATGTCAGTATAGCATCAACCACTTGCGAGGAAACATCGCAACAGAGACCCATGCGTGAATTTATGCACGTGTTGTTCACAATGAGAAAATACAAGAATTATTCAGTGATATGATGAAACACACAGGATTGCCAATTAAGCAAAAATATATTAAAACAAATATTGTGTTTTTTCTTCTTTGAACTTAAATGCTTTTTGCATAATCGCCGCGCCCTGCTTTTCATCCACAAATTTTAGGGTAATAATATGCAGGGAAATATGGTAACTTTATAGATCAGTTCTGTGTTTTTCCAAGGTAAATTTCTTTGCTTTGGTGACATTACTATGTTATTGGACATGTTTGCCAGAACTTTTCCTTTCCTGAAGCACATGATGCAACTACAGTTATCAGGATATCGGAAATACCACAGAGCGATTTGGCGTGTAATTGGGTTGAGTGAAAGGGGGCTTTACCTGGGCTTAACTCGTTTTATCATCGCCAAATGGGGACAAATAAACAGCAAAGACTATTTTCAAGCGACAGAATAACTGGAATTGATAATTATCCCCGATATTTTAGTTTTGTTTCTTCCCCCTGTATTTCGTCAAGAAATCTGGGTGAATGAAACCTGTGATGGCAAGAATATCATTTATATGCCAGTGAATATGGTATACTGTCAAGTTAAATCGCTTCAGGACAACACTCGATTCCATTTTAATTTTAATCCATCTTGTTTTGGAAAAGTTATTTTGTTGTACCATACAGTGATAATTGAGAGGTTGCCATTTTCCATCTGTATTGATTGTAAGGAGCGATCCATTCTGTCACAGTGTTCGGCAAAGAAAAGAAAAAAAGGAATCTTTCATTGAATATTTTATAATTGTTGCCCGACTGTGTGGCAGTCTTTGAGTTTTCATTTCATTCATTAAATAGCTTCTAGCCACTATCGATTTATCAGATTCGTTTTCAAAACAATTGTTTACTTGTATTCAGGTTGTTGATAATTTGCAGTTCTTCACTTTGTAAAATGACATGATCCTTAGTTCAGTCCATTCTGTTGATTTGGGGAAATAAAACTGTGATTTTGTTTAATTGAATCGAAAGGATGCTGTGTACATACCGGTACAATAGCTTCCTTTCTATTTGGAATAAAAACTAGCTCATGTCATAGTAGCCAACGGCCTAGCCATGTTGAAACATCGGATCCCATGAGAACTCCGCATTTAAGCAGCATTGGGCGCAGTCGGAACTTGGATGGTATGCCGGTTCTAGGTACTACGCGCTGTTTGCCAACATAAGGAGGAGCGGAAAGGCCCTGGCTACCCTACCGCGAGTAAACTCCGGCTGGGGGTAGCCTCTTTGCAGGCTCGGACCTGCCTTCGGGCAGATTACCAATTAAATTAAATGTCCTAGTGCGTCAACTACCACCTTTTATATTTGATTATATATTAAAGTATACATTTAGAAAAGTAGTATTGTCTATCTAAAAAGTGTTTGGGCTTTATTTTCTCTGATAAATGTCCTACTGTTAAACTTATCAATAGGAATATCTCAATTGCACTGTTTATTCACTAGAACTTTATTTTCACCTCATGGTGCAATGTCTAGCATTCTTGCCTGTCTCCCCTGAGGTCTGGCTTAAATTGCTGGCTCGGCCAAGAAATTTCATTCTTGTCTGAGGTCTGGAAATGTCCTAGAATTGTTGTTTTGTGGTTTTCTACTTTTACTCAAGGCAAATGTGGGGATGGTTCACAAATAAAGGCCATGGCCACCTCCTTCCCCAATCCTAGCCTCAATTACAAAAATACACATATTAATTCATCTATTTATAAATGCTGTGGAGTTCTACTTAATAGTAAACTAAAAATAGTATTTCTTAGCAACACCATATGGTATGGCTTCAATTCTTACGAACGGTATGTACTGCTTAAATGGAGCCTGTTATCGAATCACATGAGTTTAATTATGGCTCTAGTTTGCATTATTGTTGTTTTTCTCATCTAACCGCTCACCTATTCTTGTAGAGACACTTGATCAGTGTCTAAAATTATCTGAAGGTTTACTTGATTTCCTGGAGAGAAACCACACTTTGCAATAGTTCCCTGATCTTACCTTTCTTTTGCTCCCTATGCTCACGAGTTCCACAGGTACGAACTCAAAGTGGGTTCGGCATACTGTGTGTGAAAGCGGGTGTTACAACATTATGAAAAGTCCCGAATTTGTTGCAATACAGGTGTTCCTCCAGCCTTTATTGAGGTATAGTTTGTCAGTATCTTACCGCAATATTGTGGTGTGTGCATGCGCAGGATTACTGTTTGCGACACTCGGATCGCTCTCACTGCCCGTGAAACTCAAAATTCTCTCGTTTCTGGCGGACTGCGATTCTCACTGCTCTTATGATCTTTAGTTTACATTTGAGTGTAATGTCTGCTTACCAAAATCACTGACTAGCAAATTAAGTAATCTCTTGCTGTTTAACTCTCGTTGTAAGACTTGCATTTCATCCAAAAAATATGGAAAAATCCATATGCTAAGAAGACCTCTAGTAAGTCAGTGTCATCGGCAACAATTTGATGAAACTTGAAATTTTTTGTATATTTGCAATGGTGGTTGCAATAGATAGTGTTCGTAGCAGAATTTAGGTGTAAAGATAAATGTTCGTCAGATAAGATACTTCATCTATAAGTAAAAATGGCTCATTTTCATGTAACATTAATATAACTTCGTCAACTAAAGTGTCGCTTACAACATAATGACCGTGTAGGGGTGATGTAAAAAGATCACTAAAAATAAGAATCTTTCCTCAATTATGATGAAACGTTAAAAGTCATATCCATTGAAATGTTAACGTTTTAAGGAACAAGGATTACCATGGATATGATTTTTTAAAATATTTTCTGTCCCCGCTACTCGCTAACATATAGCTTTAATTTCATAAAAATCTGCTCTTCATGGTAAGGCTGTTACCACAAGGTACCCCTGATTACAGGGTTTGCGATTTCAATGATTCTAATACTGCCTTGCTTCCAAGTGTTTGTTTTCTCAAAGAATGTACTTATTAAATTTTTATATTTCATAAGACTTTCATATTTTATCCCCATTATTTCATTAAAATTTACAATAGTAGCTTATTGCATGTTACTAGGGGCCAATAACCTTTATGTAACCTTCAAAGCAGCTAACACTACCAACAAAAATCGGCAAATTTGGCAGCACAGAATTTTGTGTATCAAGCAGGTGTATGCTTTAAGTTTTTGTTGAAGTGTTTGTGGGATTTATTGTTTAAGTTCTGATACATATATGTTATGTTTCTATTTTTATTCTTATTTTATTTTTAGGAGGCGAGCACATCAAAAAAGTTAACGTCAGGTACTGTGAATTGTGTCGCATATACTTGTCACGGTCCGATCAATCAGAGAAGTCTTTAATCAGGCACTGTCGTTCTAGAACACATCTGACATTTTATATGCGACATCGTCAAAGAATAGAGAAAAAGGAAGCAGAGGAGCGAAAGTTAATAGCTAAAAAGAAAGCAAAAGGCGAGACCCCCATGAAAAAGGACCTTGAGAAGCAAGAAGAAAATGAAGAAGTAAGTTTCTCATATTATTATTTCTTAGCCCTTTTATATCAAGCCTCTTTATAATATTATGGTGTTTGAAGACATTTTCAGTGTTGCCTTAGAAATCAAAATTTGATGTTTTTCAGTCGGTCAACACGATTGTACCCAATTGTGATGGGTTATTCCCTAATCATGAAAGAAAATTACATGAGTTTAATAAATACACTTGGATGACTAGTTTCGATCTTCAAGCAATCATCAGATCCATTACACTTAGGCTATTAAATCTATGTCTAAAAGTAGGGGTGAAAGTATCTACTGTATTATGCATACTTATTTAGTTGCAGTATTAGTTGAAATAATGCAACTAGTCAATATTTGTTAGTTAATACTTATTTAGTTGCAGTATTAGTTGGAGGCTGGATTTAGACAGCTCCTTAACCCGGTCCATGAGGCAATTACCGTATATACCCGAATAATCCCCGCACCCTCATTTTTCAATGGAAATTTAAAAAAAAAAAAAAAAAACCTTTTATTTTTATTTTTGTAATTTTTAAACAAATTTATGCTATTAATACTGTACTACATATCATTAAATAAAACACAAGAAGGTACACAATCATTTCTTAACAACCTAAACCTAAAGTATAACTTTTAGCTGGAAGCAGCACGTCAGAATGTCATGGAGAGGCATCCAGCACCTGCAATAGAAAAACATTGCAGTGTGAGTTACCGGAAGAATCTTATTATATTCAGCAGAAATGCGGGCAGAAAAAAGAATATGCACTGATGAGTTAATTTTATGCACCCTTACCTCTATTCATCACCGTCGTCACTTTCAGTATTGCTGGCTGAAGAGGAGTTATCATCACCATCTTCCCATAGCATCTCGTCTTCGGTTCCGTCGAGGGAATTCGAAATGCCACATTTCTTGAAACTTCTCTCCACCAGCGGTAGCGGAATGGAATCCCAGGCACCTTTCACCCACTCACAAATAACTTTCACATCAGGACGCCTTATTTTGCCACTAGGTGTAAGTTCGTACTTTTCCTCTGCCATCCATCGCGTATATTGATGTTTCATAGCCACTTTAAAAGGCCGATTGACACACGCATCCAATGGCTGGAGAACAGATGTTAGGCCCCCAGGAATTATCTCCAAGTCTGTTTTTCCCCCACTCAGAAGATTTTTCACGTCGTCCGTTGTGTGTCCGCGGAAGCTGTCTAAGACAAGCATATTTTTCACGTTCAGTAATGCTCCAGGGCGACGTTGCCACACTCGCTTAGTCCAATCCACTACAAGGCCGCTATCCATCCACCCGTTCTGATTTGCCGTCACAATTACGCCATTCACAGTGATTTACGGGACTGTCTTGCGTTTAAAGATAATATAGGGGGGCAGCTTTCTACCATCGGCAGTTATTGCCAGCATAACTGTGCACCTCTGTTTTTCACAGCCACCAGTTCTCACTACAACGCTGGATTCACCTTTCTTGTTGACTGTGTAGTCAATTGGCGTTTCAAAATAAACGGGTGTTTGGTCCGCGTTTCCTATTTGCGACAGTAAATAGGAATTCTTCCGGCGCAAACCAATCACATATCTTTGAAAAGTAACTAATTTTTCGGTGTAATCAGCTGGAAGTCGTTGTGCTATACTCGTTTTCCTCCGAAAGCCGAGACCATTTCTAGCAAAAGCTCGCTGGAGCCATCCACGGCTAGCCTTAAAACCGCCAACTCCAAGTTCCTTCGATATTGCTAAAGCTTTAAGCTGGCACATTTCACTTGAAACTGCATAACCAAACTGTCTCTTTTCGCTTATATAGGCACAAAGACGCTCTTCAATTTCCGGAAACTTCGCTTTTCGTCCACGAAATGCCCGGCGATTGCAGCTAGTCTGCTCCAGACGAGTTTTATTTTTCTTCCAGTCACGTATGCAGCTTTCATCGACATCATACTTTCTTCCCGCAGCACGATTTCCAATTTCTTCTGCTTCTGCGATTATTCTCAGTTTTTCTTTTGCAGTGTACGACCTGTGACGAGATTTCATGTTAGCTATTTCCATCATTTGTTTTACGTTACTGATGCTATGCTACCGTATCACGCAACTCACGAAACTGTAAAACCCACGCTTCTGCCTGCAACACCTGTGTACCTCGACAATGGCTACTCCCCACCCCCCGCTTACGAAAGTACGAAAATGTGGACATAAAAGTTCTGGAGTGGGTTCGAGAGACGAGAGACAATCGTCACGCTGTAAATCACGAAATAATGCCGCGTGCAGCGTAACATGCAACACTGCGTAACCTTGAACTCGGCGCTCGCTCTCTCGCTCGCCGAAGGGCTGTGACCAGTCAGCTGTGATGATCCAAGAGAGTGGCTATTTAAATGGGCTATTATCACTTATTTCGTAAATAAAGTATCGGTTCAAATAACTATTTTGTGCCTTGATTTAAAGACGCTTGGTGTTCCTTTGTGTGCCTTTATACCACGCCGTCCTAATATATATCAAGGGAAATCTTTGAAGCCGAAAATTCAATAAATAAATAACAAGGCGGGTGTTTTGCGAGTAAATACGGTATACCCGAACAAGCACTCCCACCATCTAGCGGATACTCGCAACACCCTATATCGCGCGCGGCGGGTAATTTAAATCTTTAAAATTTGTATGACTGAAATATTACCCGCACCCCGATTTTGAATAAAAATGTGCGGGGGGTATTCGGGTATATACGGTATAATTGGCCACATGGATAATTCTTGCCAGGTACGTCCACGTCGCGGTGGTGGGCAACGGTACTGTAATATAGCATGGAACTACAGTACCGGCTAAGTTCTGGTGAGGACCCAGTTCTATGGGGTATAACATAGGCCCCGTGCACAGGGTTACGTGCGAAGACCTCAACGGAATCTGCAGCGGAGAAGATGGACTTCGGAACGGTGGAGATTGCGGAAGAGGCAACCCAGTACTCAGGAAATAGTATGAGTACAGCATCAATCGGCAGCGTCTGTTTCCCAGGTTAGGGGCGGCTGCAAGGGCATCTGTCTCCCATGTTAGGGGCGGCCTGTATAATAGCTGGCAGTAGCTTCATAAAATGCCTTTGGGAGTGGCGACCCCATCGTAATAATAGCCTAAAATGGAAATGGCACTTCAAATGATTCGGAGAAGGTTAGGGCGTACCCTGCAGGCGAGGCGCAGTTCTTTTGGTACTGGGGGAACTGTGAGAAATGGGCGACCAGTAACCGAAATGAAAGTGGGAATCATGAATGTCATGACCCTGACAGGCAAGGTGGAGGAGGTGGTAGACTTCATGGAGAGGGAGAATGTTGGATTGATGGGGCTGAGTGAAGTGAAATGGAAAGGTAAAGGAAGGAAGAAATTGAGGAAAGGATATACATTATACTGGAGTGGTGGCCAAGAGGCAAAAAATGGCGTGGGACTGATAACCTCGAAACAACTGGAGGGGTATGTTGAAGTGGTCGAGTGTGTGAGTGACAGAATAATGAAAATTAGAATGAAGATGAAAAATGACGTGATGGACTTCATACAAGTGTATGCACCACAGACTGGAAACAGAGAAGAAGATATTGAAGTATTCCTGGAGGATGTAGAAAGAGTAATTTCAGATGTAGAAGTGGTGATCATGGGAGATATGAATGCACAAGTCGGAAACGAGAGACAAGGAAAGGAAGAAGTCATTGGACCATATGGATATGGAAAAAAGGACCGGGAAGGAGATGTAAACTTTTGTGAAAGGAATGGACTGATAGTGGGTAATTCATGGTTTCGGAAGAAAAACAGAAGGAAAATTACGAGATATGGTTGGGGTGATAGAAGAACAAAATCAGTAATTGACTACTTTCTGGTGGAAAGGACTTATCGCAGAAAGCTGATAGATGTGACAGCTTTACCAGGAGAAGCATTTGATGGGGACCATAGAGCTGTGGTGGCAAAATTTCGAAGGGAAAAATTGGAAAACCTAAAGGAGATCAGAGAAAGTAAAATAAAAGTATGGAAATTGAAAGACAAAACTGTACAGGAAGATTTTCAGGAGAGATTGAAGCAACAAATCCCAGTTACTGAAATGGAAAACATAGGGGAATGGTCCCACATTAAAAAGGCATTTGTTGGTGCAGCAGAGAGTGCTTGTGGTAGGACGTGAACAAGAGTGAAAGAGAAGGAGACACCGTGGTGGAATGAGGAAGTGAGGAAAGCAGTGAAAGAAAAGAAGTCTGCATGGAAAGAATGGAACAGAGATCAAACAGAAGAAAGCAAAAGGAAGTATCACGACAGCAAACGGAGGTGTATGAAAGTGGTAGGAGAAGAAAAGAAGAAAAGTTGGGAAGAATTTACACGAAGAATGGAAACAGATGTAAGTGGCAGTACCAGGATGCTGTATGGGCTTCTAAGAAGTAAGAGGAAAGAAAGAGTTACCACAAAGCTGGTGAAAAAGGAAGATGGAGAGTTGTTAACACACCCAGAAGGGATACAGGGACGATGGAAGGAGTATTTCGATAAGCTATTGAATGTGAGCACTTGTACTGGTGAGATGGAAGTGACACAACCTGACGACTCTATAACAGATGATGATATAACAATGCTGGAGGTGGAATTAGCAGTACAGAAAATGAAGATGGGAAAAGCAACAGGGGTGGATGAAATCAGTGTAGAAATGATAAAGGCTGCTGGACCTGTTGGTATGCAATGGTTGTATTGACTGCTAAAGTGTGTGTGGAAATGTGTACCAGAAGACTGGGAGAAAGGGCTAATAATACCAGTGTTGAAGAAGGGGGACAAGAAGGTGTGTTGATAACTATAGAGGGATCACCCTCTTATCACAGATAGTAAAAATACTGGAAAGGATATTAGAAAGAAGAATGAGAAGAAAGGTGGAAGGAGAGTTGCAAGAGGAACAGTATGGCTTCAGAAGTGGAAGATCCACAGTGGACCCAATCTTTAGCTTGAGGCAGGTGATGGAAAAGAACTGGGAATATGGAGAGGATTTGATCATGACTTCCATAGATCTAGAAAAGGCATATGATAGTGTCCCCAGAGAGAAGGTATGGGAAACCATGGTTAAGAAGAGACTGGGAAGAGAAATGTTGGAAATGGTGCAAGCAATGTACAACAACTGTGTTAGCAGGGTACCGACCCCAGTTGGAAAGACTGATTGGTTTAGGAACAAGACTGGACTAAGACAGGGGTGTGTGCTGTCACCTCTCTTGTTCATAATGGTGATGGATGAAATTGTAAAGGAAACAAAGGAAGCATATGGACATAAAGAAATGAAGTTACTTTTATTTGCAGATGATATTGTGGTCTGGGGAAGGAACACCGAAGAAGTGCAAAAACAACTAGATGCACTGAACGAAAATATTCAGAAGTACGGCCTGAAAATCAGTACAGAGAAAAGCAAGACCATGGTGATGACGAGAGGGGAAAGACAAGGAAAGGGCACTGTGAAAATTGGAAGTCAGAGTTTGGAAATTGTGGACACGTTCAAATACCTAGGAAGTGAATTGATGCAAACTGGTAGGTTGGACATGGAGATTGGCAGGTGGGTACAGCAGAGCAATGCATTCTATCAAAGTGTAAGAAAACTTGTTTGGGATAAGGAAGTACCAAGGAAAAGCAAGGAGGTAATGTATAAAATGTACTATGTACCCATATTGACTTATGCAGCTGAGACTTGGACCCTGACAAGCAGGCAAGAGAGTAGAATCCAGGCCAGTGAAATGAAGTTCCTAAGAAGTATGATGGGAAAGACAAGGAAAGACAGAGTGAGGAATGAAGATGTTAGGAAGGAAGTTGGGATGGGAAAACTAAATGAGAGAATTGAGAAGAATACACTAAGGTGGTTTGGGCATGTAAAGAGGATGGAGGAAAGTAGAATACCAAGACAGATGCTGGAGGCCAAGTGCACAAGGGTAAGAGAGCAAGGGGAAGACCTAGAACAAGGTGGATTGATTCAGTGAAGAACAGCGTAAGAAAAAGAAATCAGGACTGGGACAAGATCGTGGAAGAAGAATGGTGGAAGGAAAGAGGAAAGTGGAGAAGTGCCATAAATACCCCGACCCGGCAGAAGCTGGATAAGGGGAGATGATGATGATGATGATGATGATGAATGCAACTAGTCAATATTTGTTAGTTAATACTTATTTAGTTGCAGTATTAGTTGAAATAATGCCTAGTCAATATTTGTTAGTTATAGCATGACAAAAACCTCTTCTCAGTGTTGCCTCACGAAGCTGAGTGTAGCCTATTTCGTTCTAGCCCTCACACCAGAATTAAAGTTTCTTGCCAGAGTCAAGAATGAGGCGGACATATAATAATAATAATAATAATAAGGGCCTACCTACCAATAAAATAAACTGCCATCCAATTCTTCGCTTCCGTTACTGTCCCTGATCAATAACATGGTCAGTATCTGAGTCTCCGGATCTTGTTTCAACTTTGACTTGAGTATCAGACTCACCATTTTTTTTAAATTATCAAGAACTAGCGATTCGTTACTTTTCACCAGAAGGCGATACACTCAATCTACATCCTTAGGTTTTCGTAAGGCGTAATCTCTTAACTGATATTCACTAAGGCAGCGTACCAAACCAAATAACCGCTATAACAGCACACCTGCAACTCACTGACAGATTGTTATATCATTGAGCTTGCTTGAGCTATCAATTCCACATGACACAGCAGCTGACACGTGTGGAGTTTTTTTTAAGCTCGTCGTTTCACAACTCCATGAAAATGCTTACTAAGGAATGGTGTGTGATGTCCTGAGACGATACGATCATAACTTGAACTGTTGGATTGATATTAAAGCTAAAACGAACCCTGGAGCTGTCAGACCAATGCACGATAACGGAGGGCTTTAAATGATATTGCTACGTAGGGACTGAGAATATAAATAATAACTTTTTGATAATATTTTTCACAAGTCTAAACAAACAATTTGTTGTAATCATTGTAACCACAGCCTTCGTAAAGACGTTTACGAAGGTCGTGGCGTATTCCATTTTTGAACAGCTGTCTATGTAGCGTGGGTGGTCGGCACCGCTAGCGCTCGCTAAGAGTGGGGCGCGCTTGAACTCGGTCAGTGATAACACTATGTATTCTATTCGTCATGGTTATAGTTTACGTGATGTTTTGTTAAGATACTGAAAGTGGTGATTG
The DNA here is from genome assembly GCA_946902985.2 of Meconema thalassinum. Classification (NCBI taxonomy): domain Eukaryota; kingdom Metazoa; phylum Arthropoda; class Insecta; order Orthoptera; family Tettigoniidae; genus Meconema; species Meconema thalassinum. The sequence goes on from OX336396.1 coordinate 173,978,517, forward strand.
ACCTCAAAATTTGCCTGCTTAGTGTGAATATATGATTGTTGTTAAATTGTCAGTTCAGATTGTATTGTACAGGTAACTTATCTGGTTGAGTCGTATACAGTCCGGGTGAGAGCAGTTAAGTTCGTCTCTGTCTGCTCTCAACTGGGGGAGTTTCCTGTGTGCAAGAATCTCTCATTTTCCTGGGCTTTCCCCCCTCTTGCATTCCGAAGTGTCTGCGTTCATCAAACAAATGTAGCTGTGTGTTGCCAAGTCTATTATTCCTAATGTGGTGTATATTCCTTTATACTGGACAATCTTCAACTATTTAACGACCAAAAAGATGGGATATTGACAATCACGGCTAGTGAATTAAAACTCAGCAATTTTGCTAGGTTTATGCAGTGTGGGGTTTCGCCTAGGAGGAACATCAGCGGGCTCGTGGTGTCCATGCCCGGGCCCGTACAAGATTAGCGAACTGCGTGCTGCCTCCCTTCTTTACTGCGAGAGCATAAGAGCTCAAGCAACCTTCCTTTGAAGGCTTCCAAAAAGATGGTATACAGTAGAACCTCGATGCATCGTTTTTCAAGGGGGAGGGGAAAAATGATGATGGATGCGGGAAACGATAAATGCGGGTAACATTAAAAAAATAAAGAAAGTACGGGTACTGTATTTGGACATATTTCTTCATGTAAACTTCATAGAGACGTCAAAATATTGCAACCACGATGTACGCGATATGATTTCGTATGTCATTTTATCACTTGCTCTTTTTAGTTAAAAAGTCATTAATTGTTTTTTGTTTCGTCAAAGCTTTGCGTTTCAGACGAAACAAAGCCTTCTCAACTTGCATAATGTTTTCTTCTTCACGATCACTGATGACATGCGAGTACATGAAGGATTTCATCTTCGCTAAGACGGCATGCGCTTCGGCGAAACTCGGGACGACTTGCGGCTCACGATCGTCTTCTCTTCATCACTCCTCTCCCCCGCGCCATCATCGCACAGCTCGCCAATCTCCGCGGGAGATACTTCCGGTGTTCCGAATGAAAGAATACAGCAGTTCCGAGTGTTCGCGGGTCTCTGACCGGGCAAGCTATTTCAAGGCTAAATGACGTCACGCTATGACGACACCCGCTCAAGACCGTCTAAATGCTTTCATTGCTGTTCTGTGTGATCTAACTTGTTAGCCAAGCATTGCCAAACGCAGCGTAACATTATAGAGATTACGAGAATTGCGTCGTCAGTGAAGTAAAGTTTTCATTACGAACTACAGATAAAATTGTAATCGCCGCACACGACCAAGATACTACACGGAACCACTCAGAATGAAATGAAACAGCACAATGACGGCTTGGCGCTTCGAGCAGAATCGTTGGCGCCTGAAGGCTCGTAGGCGTGGTTATATAGTGTGGTTGCGCGTAAATAATCTGCGCACTGCAGTCCAGCCTACTTGAACTTGCTTCAGCCGAGAAACTTGCTCAAGCCTAGGAACTCCTAATCGTTCGTACCTCGTACATTCTCGCGTAACAGGTTGCCGCTATGCTGCTTCAAATTCAAAAGAACTTTAGCATATATTTTTCTCATAAACGATCAATGCGGGAAAATTGTGGCCAAGGACTAGTGATTTTTTGACGATCCATGCGAAAAAACGATAGTTCGAGGAACGATACATGCGGGGAAATTTAACATTAGTTTATATGGAAAATTTTCGGGACTAAATTAATTGAACGATGCATACGGGAAAACGACAGTTCCGGGAACGATGCATCGAGGTTCTACTGTATTGGCTTTCGTGGCCAGTTATATCAGTTAACTATGAGGTAGCTGGCTGCTTGGCTCAGTAGTTACGTTCTCGCTTGCTGGGTCCAGGGTTGCTGGATCGAATCCTGGCACAGTCAGCTGGCATTGGAGGGTGCGCAAATGGGAGGGAGCCGTATCAGTAGATTTCCTGGCACGTTAAAGATCCCCTTTTGGGGCAAAATTCTGACGCCCTGGCATCGTTTGAGCCTTAGATGTTAAAAGGGTCGTAAAACAAATAACATTATTATTATTCCTAGGGAGGTGGAAGGCTGCTTGAGCTCTTAGCTCTCGTTGTAAAGAAGCGCATGTGCGTTTCATAAAAAGGGAGGTAGCGCGCAGTTCGCTACTCCTGTGGGAGTCCGGGCACGGACACCAAGCACCCACTGATGAGCCAGCTTGGTGTTCCTAGGCGATACCCCACACAAGACTCTGCTTAAACCTAGAAAAATTCCTGAGGTGTTTTTTTTTTTTTTATGTTTTTTTTTTCGTGTGGCCTCCTCAGATTTTTTTAATAAAGACCAGTTTTCATTCTCGCCACGCATAAGCTCAAGAGCCATATCTAAGCGCAAAACGGTAGAATGAGAATGTCCCGGCACCTCTAATACTGCTGTTAATGTCAGCCTTGGTTTATTGAGGAAAGGTACATCGTATATCCTGATCCAATAACATGTTTCCCTTATACACTTAGCTAAAATAAACCACCCCAATAATTTTAACGATCACACATTGTTGGAGAATTCTCCCCTCTTTACACTACTAGAAAACACCCCCCGTCGGAAACAAGGCTCAACATACGAGGTAGCCGATCTAGGGAAGGGATTAATAAGGGAAACATGTTATTGGATCAGGATGTACGATGTACTTTTCTTCAATAAACCCAGGCCGACATTAACGGCAGTATTAGAGGTGCCTGGACATAACTGTAAAATAACAATCTCAAACCCTGCTGTGGATAACTAATAAATCTGTAATTAATAACTGACATTGCATCTGTTGGTGTGATTTGCCAACTTTAACCCTGCTGAACAATAAACCATACCTCCTTATCATGACATAGGATTACATACAAAAATAGCAAGCATAAAAAAACACAGAAAACATACCTAAATCGGTAGCAAATCACGAACCAGGGTGTGGAAAGCCTGTAATCAAGCATGGTTGGTTATAAAGGTAAGGCTCGGTTGATAACTTTTTTTTTTTTTTGTCGTGTGGCCTCCTGAGAGGCCGAGTTCAGGTCTTTCTATTCGACGCCCGTGGGCCACCCATGGCAATTTGTATTTGACTATGATAAATGTGTATATGAATTTTTGTGTCCACCAATTTATCCCTGTATTTGACTATGTGCGAAAAGCATTTTACACAAAGCCAGCTAGGTTATGTTTCGAGTCATCCATGATTTCTTTTTATGAGATGGCAATTGTGGGAGACATTGAATGTAACTTGAGATTCAAAAATCAGTAACTAACCATGTACAATAGTTCCTCATGGCATGGAATGCTGTATGATCAATGTTGACGAATAACGTTGAAGAAACCTCCTAGCATTAATTATAAAGTAAGTCCATCTTGTCAATACAATAGGATACTTTTACAGTACTTGCTATTCCCGGCATGTGTTGCAATGCCAATTAAAGACAGAAAGGAAGATAATAATAATGAAACCCCGGTCCCCCGGCCAAAAACTGTGGCGTGAACTGTATTGGAATAGTCAGCGATACCAGATAACACGGCGGGCTGCTTTCAGTCTCCTCATGTTACCTCGCGATGAATCAGCAAGCCTTTCTCACACCTTGCATTGCGGTATCAGGGTTGATACGCGACCGGGAAAAGTCAGGGATTTTTGTTGCGGTCAGGGAAAACCGGGAAAAGTCGGGGAATTTAAAAACAAACTAAAGAGAAAAAAAAGAAAGAAAAGAGAAGAAGAAAATGAATTATTAAGGTTTGACAGTTATTTTTAGGTTGGTATACCAGGATGTCTACTGGTAACGAAATGTAACGAACGTAACGAAAAAGTAACTAATTTTACAAACGGGTAACGAAAATTTTTATGTCTGGATAGCTGGAGGTTAACGAAAATTCGCTGAGGTCGGTTTAAATCATTTAAACCCGCGCCGCTAGGCTCACAGATTGTGATGAAGCGAGTTTCACGCAAGCGGTGCCGATTGCGTAGGCTTCCCCGTGCACGACCTCAAGGCAATGCATACTGAGGATACCTTCAGTGGTACTGTATACATCGATTCAACGTATATTTTCGGCATCAGGAAGAGAGTTTAATTTTGTGTGAAATGTTTTTCTGTATTATTCGGAAACCTGACTTTTTGCGAGACGTTGATTCGCGATAACTTCCGAAACTCAACAGAAACCTTTAATTTCTGATATTGACCTCTAAATTTGGATATCTCAAATTGAAGTTCAGAAATAATGCGATATAATTTATTGTATCGATCTTGCGAAATGATACAGTTTCGAAAAAGAAATTGCAAAAATGCTCCGAAATACATAGACGACGGTATATTTTAAAAAGCTATCCGTCTCGTAAATTTGCGACATCCAGTTTGGTTAATTCGAAACTCCGTTGTGTGTCTATTTTTCCTTCGAACTTTGGTTCTATAGTAATCTAACCGGTTATCTTGAAAACTTGTATAATTTGAATTCGAAAGAAAATGTGCCTCTTGTTGTATTATTCGTGCAATCCTCTCTGAATCATTCGTAATATCCGATACCTACTTCGAATGTTCATCCTCCATAATCACATCCTCAAGACGACCGGCTGACCGCACGACTTACCTGCGGGAATCTCGTCAAACGGACCGAGTTCGACGCAGTTGCGTAAAAGTTATAAAACCTTTGCCCGGTCGCGAACTTGTGTCCACGAGGACTGCGGGAATCCTGTCAAAGGTGGTTGGGCACCCATCACGAAACATACCGAACCCTACTCGCCACTTTTCCGATTACCGTATATTTAAAAGTGTACGGGGAGCGAGAAGTGCATCAACCCACTTAGAAATAACAGACTACGTAGCATCGCGATACTCATTTCTTCACGTGATCCACGGCGAACTTCCAACCACAGCATAGGGACAGCGGGAATCACGGCGCCGACCATACAACATGTTCATAACTGCTCGTAAATTTTAACCATGCCCAACCTCGAGCTTGCCTCCGCCATTCTACCAGGACAGATAGACAGTCAGGAAATCGTTGAACGGCCGGATGTAGTGCCGATTGCATAATGTCGCGTTCTCAGTGTCCAACCGCGAGTACAACGTGAATCTCGTAAAACGACCGAGAGCGGCAGCGATTACGATACACCGCGATATTTTTCCGCATTCGATGACGAATACAACTGGATTCTTGTCAAACGGACAGCAAGCGGCGCCGATTGCGTATTAATACTCTCTTTTTCCGTGCCCGACCTCAAGGACAATAGAAATCTCGTTGAACGACTAAAAATGACACCGATTACGTAAATAGCTATTTTTCTCCGTGTTCGATCCTGAAAACGACAAATCGCGTCTAACGGCTGAGACCAGCGCCGATCGTGTAACGTCTCTATATTTCTCATTACTTGACTACGAAGACATGATTCGGTGACGATCACGTAACGTCGCATATATCTTCCACGGGGACAAAGGAAATCTCCCCAAACGGCCAAGACCAGAGCAACTTCTTGTTCAGAAGGCGGCATATTAACTGAAACAACTAATTTGATATTAATTATCTAATGTTAGAATAAAATGTATCAGTTGACAGTTTCTAGATACTTTTATTGTGATTGACTAGAAAGTAAGAATTGGTGATTGATTGCTTTCTCCTCAGTTATTTTTTTAAAATTGATGTTAGCAAATTAACATTTGTTGTAAAAATGTGTTCCTGTTCTTATCGTAATAAACGTTATTTATTACAGTAAGGAACTGGGTTTTTTTTTTTTGTTATTTGTTTTTATACTTTTAAAGAAAAGCGTTAACTTATACAGAGAGCTACACATAAGTCCGGTTTATATAATGAAACATAAGTTAATGAAACATTGCTCGGATATTTTTATCTCTCGTCTAAGAATAGCCTTGCACAAATAATTAGTCTAAAATCAGTTTTTCTAACTTAATCGATCATACAGAAGAAGAACGTTTCCTAAAGGTAAATGCACTTTTGCTAGGTTTGGAAACCCAAAGGGAAAGCGAGGTAAGTGTCGTCCCTGTGGTTAATGAATTTTCTATTCTTTGCTCTGGAAAATCGGGAAAAGTCAAGGAAATAAACGACTCTGCAGTCAGGGAATTTTTTGAATTTTGGTCTGGAAAACCGGGAAAAGTCAGGGAAATTTGAAATTCTGAAAGCGTATCAACCCTGGGTATAAAGATTGTGCAATTGGGCTACTGTGGGATTTAAGGGTACCTGTTAAGTCCCTCACCCTTTTGTGTTACATAAATAATTTGTAGCCAGAAACCTTCCCTAGAATGCACACAACAGCTCACCCAAATTTCATCGCAATCGGATGAATGGTATATGAACGCATAGGTGACAGAGAGACAAACAATCCTGTAACATTGATTTTTATATGGATGATCCCGCTTTTACGTTCCGGCCATTTACAACATTTTTCCTCTTTTTACATTACAATCTGGTCCCCGCTTTTACGTTAATGAAATTTAAAATTTCCCGCAATTTGCACCTAGTAGACCAATGAACATAGAGAGAAGCAAGCTACAAGGATTTTTTAAATCACAGAACTAGCAGATAATGTGCAAATTTTATTGTGTAATATGATATTCTTTACGATAGGTTGTTTCTGGGTAAGGTAAAGGTGGTGTCATTATCGAGAAGGGAGGAGCATGCTCTGGATTTGGACGTGGAAATTTTTGAGTGGGAGGGGCAATATAAGGGATTATTGATAACTAGAGGTGTTAGTTTTTATTAATTAGCAATAAAACGAAGTCATATTTAGAGGTTAGGATGTTTTATTTTCACGTATTTACATGTTTCTTGCTGCCCAGGAGTGAAATTAAATCGCGAAATACCGCGAATTTTGTGAATAACGCCTCAAATACCGCAATCTGCAAAATAAAAACTTTTTTTTTTCCCCCCCATACCACTCAGAACATTCTTGTCCACAAGCCGATAATCGAATTTGGTTGGTGCTCAATTCGAGAATGACCGATTGTATAGTTTCGCGAGGGGTAATACTACGATATACGTTATATTATGATATACTGTCTGCTGGACCTGTTGGTATGCAATGGCTGTATCGACTGCTAAAGTGTGTGTGGAAACGGAAATGTGTACCAGAAGACTGGGAGAAAGGGCTAATAATACCAGTGTTTAAGAAAGGGGACAAGAAAGTGTGTGATAACTATAGAGGGATCACCCTCATATCACAGATAGTAAAAATACTGGAAAGGATATTAGAAAGAAGAATGAGAAGAAAGGTGGAAGGAGAGTTGCAAGAGGAACAGTATGGCTTCAGGAGTGGAAGATCCACAGTGGACCCAATCTTTAGCTTGAGGCAGGTGATGGAAAAGAAGTGGGAATATGGAGAGGATTTGATCATGACTTTCATAGATCTGGAAAAGGCATATGATAGTGTCCCCAGAGAGAAGGTATGGGAAACCATGGTTAAGAAGAGACTGGGAAGAGAAATGTTGGAAATGGTGCAAGCAATGTACAACAACTGTGTTAGCAGGGTACTGACCCCAGTTGGAAAGACAGACTGGTTTAGGAACAAGACTGGACTAAGACAGGGGAGTGTGCTGTCACCTCTTTTATTCATAATGGTAATGGATGAAATTGTAAAGGAAACAAAGGAAGCATATGGACATAAAGAAATGAAGTTACTATTATTTGCAGATGATATTGTGGTCTGGGGAAGGAACACCGAAGAAGTGCAAAAACAACTAGATGCACTAAACGAAAATATTCAGAAGTATGGCCTGAAAATCAGTATAGAGAAAAGCAAGACCATGGTGATGACAAGAGGGGAAAGACAAGGAAAGGGCACTGTGAAAATTGGAAGTCAGAGTTTGGAAATTGTGGACACGTTCAAATACCTAGGAAGTGAATTGATGCAAACTGGTAGGTTGGACATGGAGATTGGCAGGAGGGTACAGCAGAGCAATGCATTCTATCAAAGTGTAAGAAAACTTGTTTGGGATAAGGAAGTACCAAGGAAAAGCAAGGAGGTAATGTATAAAATGTACTATGTACCCATATTAACTTATGCAGCTGAGACTTGGACCCTGACGAGCAGGCAAGAGAGTAGAATCCAAGCCAGTGAAATGAAATTCCTACGAAGTATGATAGGAAAGACAAGGAAAGACAGAGTGAGGAATGAAGATGTTAGGAAGGAAGTTGGGATGGGAAAACTAAATGAGAGAATTGAGAAGAATAAACTAAGGTGGTTTGGACATGTAAAGAGGATGGAGGAAAATAGAATACCAAGACAGATGCTGGAGGCGAAGTGCAAGGGTAAGAGAGCAAGGGGAAGACCTAGAACAAGGTGGATCGATTCAGTGAAGAACAGCGTGAGAAAAAGGAATCTGGACTGGGACAAGATCGTGGAAGAAGAATTGTGGAAGTAAAGAGGAAAGTGGAGAAGTGCCATAAATACCCCGACCCGGCAGGAGCTGGATAAGGGGAAATGATGATGATGATGATGATACTGTCGATATTCTCGTTACTCGTTGGATAGTAGCGCTGTGGTAAACAGCTGTTATCTCGCGGCGTGAATAGTTTGGCCGACTTCCTCCAATAGGTTAAGTGATAGTAGTTCATATTGTGAACTACGTTTGCCTCCTGTTACATCGGTAGAGAGAGTAATTCATAGTAGAGAATTCTATATAATTTAATAAAAAGTGCGCAAATTGTGCATTATCATAAAAGCTAGTGTGTTATTTACGTGAATCAGTTGGCGACAACGTGTTCGTCGTAGTAGTTCCAAACTTTGCCTCCTGTTACATCGGTAGCGAGTGTAATTCATAGTAGAGAATTCTATATAATTTAATAAAAAGTGCGCAAATTGTGCGTTATCATAGAAGCTAGTGTGTTATTTACGTGAATTGGTTGGCGACCACGTGTTCGTCGTAGTAGTTCCAAACTTAGCAGTACAGGAAGATGAGACGCGACGTAATTTAAATATTACGACATTAATTCAGAAATAAATTTTGCGTGCGGTTAAGACTTTATACTGGCGTGTGACTACAGTCAACCGTGTGATAACAGTGTTTGTTACTGTGCATCGCTCAGTTGTGTTTAAAAATGCCGAAGGTAGCAGTTTCTGCCACAGACAGACTTAAAGAATATAAGAATGAAGGATTTATAATTTCTTGTGGCATTCTTATGTGCAAATATTGTGATTGTCGGTTAGATTATCGCAGGAAAGATGCATTAGACAAACATTGCAAATCGGAGAAACATTCAAAACGACGAGAAAATTCGCGTCTTGAAGTTAGTGTTCCTAGAGTGGCCACCTTGAAAGAAACATTATCAAATGCTAGTCGTGTGAAGGATGTGAAAGAAGGGTTTATTTTGGACACTACTACTGCGTTTGTGAAAGCTAATATACCAGTAAATAAACCAGACAATCCTGCTATCCGTACTTGGTTTAATAAGTACGTTCGTGGAAGTGGAGATTTACCATCAGCAAATCAGATTCGTCAGAAATACATCCCCATGTTAGCGCAAGAAGGAGGGAAGAAATTAGGGAAGATATAAAAAACAAAGAAGTGTTTCTGCTATGTGACGAAACAACTGACAAGAATGGTAGGTGTGTTTTCAACATTCTTTTTCGTCCATCAGTACCATCAACTGAAATGAACACCCATCTGGCTGCCTCTGTTCTACATTCTGCCAATAGCATAAATTGCTCCAATGCTATATTAGACAACTTGAATTCCTATGAAATTGAACGGGAGCATGTAGTGGCAGTAGTTACGGACTGAGCACGCTACATGACTAAATGTGTAACTACTCTTCAAGGATGGATTGAAGAATTAGGTCTTGTCCAGTGCTGGGCTCATAAAGTCAATCTTATCGGCTGCATATTTGAAAACGAGCTGGATGAATTGAACATGTCTATAGTAATGACAAAGAATGCCTTTTTAAATACGCGAAAAAGAAAAAGCTATTACGTTGCATTTCTAAGGGAGAAATATGAAAACACAGAAAAAGAGAATGAAATTCTAGGTTTCCCAATGCCTGTATGTACAAGATGGAATTCATGGTTTAATGCTGCAATGTATATGGCCACGCATGTGGAAGATCTGGTAGTATTTTTCAAAACATTGAATGATTCAAATTCTGGGGTCAAATTTTTCCAACAAGCATCGACTTCAACAATACAAATCATAAAATTACGAGCATTGTATGTTTCTGTTGTTTGTGCCTCTCTTATGGATTTGCTTAATTTCTTGGAGGGATCTATGTAGCCAACAATTCACTTACTGGCTGGGAAGCTAGATGACCTTGAGGTAAAGCTCAAGCTATTGGGCGATGGTGGAGTGTTCAATCATATGATCCTCCAGAACTTGGAACAGCTTCCTCAAAAGATGCAGATAATGGTTAAGTCCAAGCTTACGTGTGTTGCCCAGTCAGCTCTAGTGAAAGTCAGGACTTTAAGAACCACGGATCCAGACAGGAAGACTGTAGAAGCCATCGGGTCATTATTTGAACCTTGGCATGCACCTAAGAACGTATCTCCCACAGAACTGCTCCTATATAAGAAGAACATTATTTAAGAAGATGGAGTCTCAACAGTTTTTAGAGGCTCACAGCATTTACCTGACTGCAATCAAGAACCAACTGCGTCATGAAGATAATGTGAATGTTCCAGAGATCCTCATGGGATTAAGGCCTGCTCACCGAGACTATGCAACAGCTGCATTAAAGTGTGTGTGGTATCCTTGTTCAAATGTGGATTCTGAAATGTCATTTTCGAAATACAGTCTCATAGTAAGGGATAGGAGGCGACAATTGACAGCTGCAAATGCTGAGACTTTAACTATGATCTACTTCCAATAATTTCTCTGCAGTATTTGGATAAAACTGAAAAAGGTATTCACTGTAATGTGTTTCGAGATCATCATCATCATGAGCAGTTTCCAACCGCTGGTCGGGTCTGCTTGGAACATAAGCCTCTCCATCGTTTCCTGTCCATCCACCATCTCTCGTCATTTACTGTGTCCCAGCACACTCCTCTTTCCTCCACACTCTTCTTAACTCCTTTTGTCCATCTGTCCCTTGGTCTTCCCCTTGGCCTCCTTCCCGTCATTTCCATTCCAAACATCTTCTTCGGTATCCTCTCCTCTTCCATCCTCCTCACATGTCCATACCATTGTAGCCTAGATCGCTCTATTCTATTTTGCAATGGTTCCTCTCTTACCATCTCCCTGACTCTCTCATTCCTTACTCTGTCCATTCTTGTCACTCCTACCCTACTCCTCTGGAACTTCATCTCCACTGCTCGTATTTTATTCTTGTCCCTTTCCTTCATCACCCATGTTTCTGAACCATATGTCAAAATTGGCACAAAGTAGGTCTTGTAGATGATTCCTTTACATTTTTGTGGTACATCTTTATTCCATATCATCCCCCTAACACTCTTGAAAAATCCATCTGCGCACCTTCCCCTCTCATTTATTTCCATCCTATTGCCTCCCTTTTCTTCAATTATGCTTCCCAAGTACTTGAAGCATTCTACTTTCTGCAACTGCTGTCCTCCAAGTGTTATGCCCATATCCAGTCTGTTCTTCTTCCTCGTTGTGATGACCACTTCACTCTTTTGTGCTGAGAACTTCATCCCATATGATAACACTACCTTCTCCCACTCATCTAATTGCTCTTGTACTTCTTCCTCATCCTCTCCCCATACCAGAAGGTCATCAGCAAACAACATTGCCTTCATTTTCCTTTCCCCAATGCTATTTACCACTTTTCGTATGATTTCATCCATCACCACTATAAATAACAGGGGTGAGAGGGCACTTACCTGTTTCAGACCACTCTCCAGTTGAAACCATTCCGTTCTCTCTCTTCCCACCTTTACACAGCTTTTGCTTCCCTCGTACATTGCTTTCACTCTTGCCACTGTCTCCTTGTTCACTGCTTTTGCTCTCATTGCTTCCCATACCTTGTTTCTATTAATACTATCATATGCTTTCTCAATATCCAAGGTCATCACCAGATCTTTCCCATATTCATAATGGTGTTCTTGTAGCTGTCTTACTGCAAAGATGAGGTCAACTGTTGACCTTCCTGGCCTGAATCCATACTGTTCTTCCCTCAGCCCATCTTCAACTTCTGTCCGAATTCTTCTCTCCAGTACCTTCTCAAATATTTTGGTGCAGAGGCACATGAGTGTAATTCCCCTGTAGTTCTTGCATTCCTTCCTACTTCCCTTTTTAAATATGGGTATTATTATCCCTCTTTTCCAGTCCTCTGGTATTTTCTTCTCCCTCCATATCACTTTCAATACTCGAAAGAGCCACTGTGTTCCTATCACCCCTGCTGCTCTCACCATCTCCACACTCACTTCGTCTATTCCCGGTGCCTTTCCCCCTTTCATCTTCTTTAATGCTTCCTCCACTTCTTTCCATGTCAATTCCTTCTCTGAAATGTCTTGGTCACTGTCTGTTTCTACCTCCACAATGTCCACTACGCTGGTTTTAGTTGGATTTAGGAGTTCCTTGAAGTATTCTCTCCAGATAACCTTTACTTCTTCCATATTTTCGACCTCCTTTCCATTCCTGTCCACCATTCTGACATTTTCCCCTGTATCTCTTCTCTTTGCCTTTATCATTCCATACAAAACTTTCTTACTGCCATCACAGTCCTCCTCCATCATTTCTGTCCATTTCTCCAGCCATTTCTTTTCCTCTTCCTTCACTACTTCTCTTGCTTCTTTCTTCCGCTCTTGGTATTCTTCTCTTGTTCTGTCTGTCCTCTGTTGGAACCATTTCCTGAATGCTTCATTTTTCTTTTTCACTGCTTCTTTAGTTCTGGGGTTCCACCATGGTGTTTCCTTCCACCTTTTCTTTCCACTAGTTCTGCCACACACGACTTCCGCTGCTTCTACCAACACGTCCTTGAACCTATTCCATTCTTCTTCACCTGTTTTCGGATCATCCTTCGGTAATTTGTTCCTCACTAATATCTGGAACTTCTCCTTATTTCCATCCTCCTTCAGCTTCCATGTCCTTATTCTTCTTTCTTGGTTCTCAGTTCTCCTCTTTTCCTTCAGTCCTCTCACCTTGGCGACCAGCAGACGGTGGTCACTGTCCAGGGCTTCTGAAGGTATTACCCTTATATCCGTGATACTCTTCTTTGTCTCCTTCCCGCATAGAGTATAGTCCACCACTGATTTCCTAGTCAAATCCCTGCTGTACCAAGTAATTTTATGGCTCTCTCTCTTCTTGTACCATGTGTTTCCAACCATTAGCCCATTTATCTTGCACAGTTCCAACAATCTCTCTCCTTCCTTATTCCTGTTTCCCCATCCTTCACCACCAATCACTTCCTCAAAACCTCTTCTATCAGTTCCGACATGGGCATTTAAGTCTCCCATGACTATCAGGTCTCTCCCCACTAACTGTTTCGAGATGGTGAATGTAAAATAAAAATTTGACTTCCATATAAGTATTATATCATTCTTCCATTGCCATGTTTTACAGTTTACCCTGCTGTTTTGTTTTTTACTTTGTTTTATTGTTTACATTTTTAAATGCACTTATTGTACAAACCTTATTGCTTTCCAAATTCTAACATGTTATCCCCGAAAAAGTAATAAAAACACAAAACACCACCTTTTGAATTTTAAATCAACAAATCTTCAAAAAATTAAAAACACTTTCTAACACCTCTACTGATAACCCACTTCAAAGGTTGGCACCTCTGCATAACTTACTTTTTGTATTACGGTGCGTTTGGAAGTTTCACATTATATTAATAGAGTTGTTAGAAAGGAACGATTAAGCAGCGACAGTAGTAGAGAGTGATTAAGATCAGTGGCGTACGCAGGATTTCTTTTTTGGGGGTTTCGTTCATACAGTAAGGTAATTGTACATTATTAAAATAATATTTTGATTATTATTCATAAAAAGCAATACTTAAATAAACATTCTCTTTGCATGAAAACTATTTTAATTATATTTTCCAGCACAAGAAAAAATATTGAAAAAATAATAATTTTTTTAATAGGCCTTTAAAAAACTTACTAAATATTAAAACTGAAATGATGCAGTAATGAAGCTGTAATGCTCATACACAACTGCATATAATATTGATATTATGTGAGAAAAATGTTTTGCTCTCCGTGAGCTTTTTTTTTTAAAGAGTGTATATAAAAAAATGTAACCTAAAGATTTCCCACAATTTACACTTTTTTATTCCAGACCCTTGAAAAGTGTAAAAGAGGGGTTATACTGTATATTCAAGTGTTGCATGTTTTGGGGTTATAGCACCCCTTCATCGGCCAAATAAAGAATACAGGTATTAAAGAACATCTTGGAGAAAGAACGGCATAAACATAGAATATTGTCCTCCTTTGGCACTGACTACTGCTGTGTTTGAATCATACTGCATTTGTCCTGAACTCAGAGAAAGTAAGATTAGGCATGGATAAAATTATGCAGTTGAAACAAAACCTAGATATTAAAACGAAAAGGGGACGTGTAGAAATCATGTGACAGTGAAATATATTAGGATGTTTCATAAGTAATGTAGTTTTTTAAGTTTGGTGTTTTATATGATAGAATTGTTTTTTTTTTTTTTGGTTCGCCAATGCTATTTACAAGAGGCCACGACTAGAATTGCGTATATTGCGAGAATGTATCGGTCATCAGTTGTCGATACACAACCACAAATGGAACTTACAAAGTTGGAGGTTAGGGTCCTTCTAAAGCACTACTGGAAATAAGATTACAAAGCTGCTTCCACGATTCGAAGAATATGTGAAGTGGAAGGAGAAGGTGTCGTTAGCGTATGGCACAACAATAGTTCCAACGTTTCTACACTGGTGAAGAAAACCCTACAGAGTCACTGCGTTCTGGAAGACCTAAACTATGGGTCATTGAGAATACACGCAGAGTTTTGGAAGAAAATCTGCAAAGAAGTTCTCGTAGGCTGTCAGAAGAACTTGGCGCATCAAAAAATACCTTACATCGCCACATTAAGAAACTTGGAAAATCTAACAGAAGCTGTAGATTCTGTACCTCATGAAATGACCCCTGAACAGGCTCAACGTAGACTGGATATCTGTCGACAGCTTATCGGTAATCCCATGGATAAAGATACAAGAAAATAGCATTTTGAAATTTATTTTGTAGCACTTTCAGTTTGAAAAAAAGCATTTTGCACCATTTTGAATTTTAAAAATTAGCATTTTGTAGCATTTAAAAGTTTGTCACCAGGTACGATAAAAATTTAACAGGTTCAAAAGTAATATGCACGGAAACTTATTCAAACATGCGCAGGATTGGATAAATAGGTGTTTCTGATAAACGGCATAAGCATTTAATGAAATGAAAATCCACAGCCTGCTTCCAGAGTCCGGCCGGGTCAGGAATGGAATGAATGAAGCCCCCATCTAGCGGCGAGGATATGAACTGTGCCGGCTGCCGAGGCCTGACGCACTCCTCTGGGGCAATGATTAAATGAATGACAAATGAAATGATAGTGGAGAGTGTTGCTGGAATGAAATGTTGACAGGGAAAACCGGAGTACCCGGAGAAAAACCTGTCTGCCTCCGTTTTGTCCAGCACAGATCTCACATGGAGTGACCGGGATTTGAACCACGGACCCAGCGGTGAGAGGCCGGCGTGCTGCCGCCTAAGCCACGGAGGCGGCGATAAGCATTTAATATGATAGGCTAATTGGAATCATACATTTACTTAACTTCAGTTAAATACCATACAGTGGATAATTAACTAAATAATGAAATGTACGTTTACTCCCTCGTTACTCCCTTTTCAATGAAGGCCAGGGATGAGGTGCATTGAATTTCTATTTGCCAGGTGGTTTAATGGTCAAATGGCACTTCTTGAATCCAACCTCATATAAGATAAGTTATTAAAAGAAATGAATGGAACTTGGCAAGGAGTTAGTAGGGAAACCGCACGAAAGGATTTCATAGATATCTCACAGAATTTGAACCAATTCGTCCACTGAGTCCAGGACAGGACGGTATTCTTGTCATTCCACCTGCCACGATTAACTTCATTAGACAAACATTGTCGCCTGGCCACAGCTCGCTTTATTCTAACAATCGGGACCTTGGTATCAGTGAACTATTACTACTCTCCACCAGCCCTCGACATTCTCTCCATCTTGCTTGTGGAGTTAGCACTTGACCGATAACACCGGCAGCTCAGGGTTTGTTGCACAACACCTGATATTGTTGATTGCATAAAGAGAACATGACCTTTGGATCTCTTCAGCATAGCTCAGGTGCCCTCATCTCATGTCATACAACCAACCGACACTTGAACTCAATCTTGCCAAGTGGCCAGGCTGATGCCTTTATTTTCAGAGATCTCAACATTTGTGAAAAATGTTTGGTGTCAAGTTTATAAATTTCTTTAATACTGATATTGCGATTTTAGTACTTCTAACACTCCCCTAGGTAAAAAAAAACCAACATCAACAATACACTGCTGCCAATGCAACTTTTATAGACGAATGTTGACAATACTGTTAACTTTGTTGTGCATCTTTCATGTCTACTCCAAAGAATTAAATGATCACATTTTATCAGTCACAAACGTTAACTTAAGTTAAGTTAAACATAATATGCAAACACGCAATTACTGATATACCTTTTTGCTACTCTTTACTGACAATCTGTAAAACAATATCCGAATTCAAGGAGAAATCGCCGGACGACATGTAACATTACCTATAGATCACACATTGTAGAAAATACTTGCATCATATTATACAACATTCCCCAAAGCGAGGAGAACGCCAAACAAACATTGTGTATTCTTGACAGTTTTATTTATAATAGCGGCTTCGGTGGCGTAGTTGGTAGCAAGCTGAACTGCTGTGCCCAAGATAGCGGGTTCAAACCCGGCCGAAGTCGTCGGATTTTTTAAGAGCGTTAAAAATCCTTCAGTATGCCTTCCTTCGGAGGGGAAGTAAAGCCGGCGGTTCCATGTCATAGATTTATGGCATGTAAAAGATCCTTTCACAGACTAAACTTGTATAAAGCTAAATTTGTTAGGTTAGATTTCATCGGAATGCTCTATCAAAGTTCCAACGTTCACCACTAGGTATCATTGATATCGGGTGGCGAAAGTTGGAACTACTTGAAATTGAACGGAACTTGTAGCTCACCCTAATGAGGGTGTCCGCTGGAAGCAGCTACAGACTCAGGCGAGCTGAACATGTCCTCGGACACTCCCGGCACCAAAAGCCATACGATAAATAAATAATTTATAATGGTCAAATACTAGAAATGAGAGCCGGCACGATATAAACTAATATAAGCATAACCTTATTGCTCTAATTTTGTTTTAAGAATCGATACAAACGATTGGAATATTCCTTTTATTAGCACAACCAAATGAAACTATGAAATAATTTCTCCAAAAACATTGTTTTATCGGTCATGTGGCAATATCAGCAGCCATTTTCAAATTGATTTCTACCGTAATCGATTGTTTTCATGTCAATAATCGATGTTCGTACGTATTGATTATTACTCATAAATATCGATTATTTAGCCGAATTTAGTGGAATTGCAAGGTAATGGCAAATTTCAAAGTGCGGCACGACAATATAATAAAACATATTCAATAATAATAATATCGTATGGCCTCGGGTGCCAGGTGCAAGCTTTGTTAATTGACACCCAAAGGGCAGCTTGCGTGTCGAATTTAATGCTCCTTGGAGCGCTATGAATGTCAAGGAGGTTAGATATCTAAGCTGCTCGACGCTATACCTCTTTCAGCTAGAGAAATGAGGAACTTTGTGCTGGCGGAAAATCCCGAGATTAATTTTGCCATTATGAACGGCCTACTGAATTCAAATGCGTTCTTTAACATGCCAACAACGTATGACATGAGTATCGTGATTTTTGTCGCCTTTAAAATATCACTTACCATGGCCAGGAGCGAACCTGCAACCCGGTTGGTAGTCCGACACTATAACCACACACCCACCATGGCATTTTTCGGTAAATTGAGTACTTTTCGCATTAATTCGCACGAACCCTTAGTTATCGCACTTTGTCGCACATTCCGTTTCTCAAATTCTCGGTATACATAGTCATAACAGTTACCAAATAGTTGAAAAAACTAAAAGAAAGTAAAATTCGCATTTATCACAATTGCGATTTTCCCTTATCTCGACCCATGGATGCTAGATTTATCAGGACAATTGTCACATGTGATGAAAAATGGGTTTATTACCGCAACGCTGAGGCTTCAAAACAGTGGCTCAGTCCCCGTCAACCTGCCAAAGTCAACTTTCAAAAGGATCAGTTCAGCCCCAAAGTGATGTGTATCTATTGGAATTTCGAAGAAGTGATTCATTGGGAGTTTGTTCCAAACAGTCGTGCAGTCAATGCGGATCTTTATTCTCAACAACTGGAACGAGTTCATGAAATTTTGAGACGAGATACCCAGCTTTAGTTAACCGAAATTTCTTGCAGCAGGACAATGCGAGACCCTAGGCTGCACGAGCAACCATGGCAAAAATTCAGGAATTTGGAGGAGTCGAACTGCTACCACATCCAGCATACAGCTCTGATCTTTCGCATTCAGATTACCATCTTTTTCGATCCATGGCCCATTTCTTGCGTGGAAGAATATTCAACAACATTGAGGCTGTAGGAGCAGGTCTCGCCGATTTATTCACATCAAAACCCAGAGACTGGTACCGTCACAGGATAAGAAACCTCACTAAATGGTGGCTCAAGACCATAGAATCTGATGGTATCTGCTTTCAAGAATAGTTTAATTTCTTGTCAGGAAGCTTTCCAAATAAAATTTTCTTCATCATCATCATGTTTTTCAGTCAAGCGACTGGTCTGCCCCTACGATGAGTCTTCTCCACGTTGTTCGGTCTTGTGCTGTCCTTTTGACCATTTCATAATTTCGTAGGCCAGAGCTATGTAGGAAAGATCTCATGAAAGTGTTCCGTGGCCTCCTGCGAGGGCGTTTTCCAGGTATTTTGCCTTCTAGTATGTCGGATCATCAGGCCACCATGTCGTAACCTGTGGCCAAGCCAGGTGGATCTCCTTCTGTATATCTGGCGGATCATTTGCCGTTTTTCCTTTATTCGATCCAGCACTGTTATGTTGGTCATTTTCTTTACCCAGCTGATCTTTTCCATTCGACGCCAACATCACATCTCAAACGCTTCTAGTCGTTTAATGTCACCTCTATTCATTGACCCGGTCTCACTGCAGTACATTGCAACTGGCCATATGTAGGTCTTAACCAGTTGTTTTCTAAGGCTGAGGGACATCGAGCGTTGAGAAATTAGAGAATGCTTTTCACGGAATGCCTGCTTGGCCATGGCTATACGGCTCCTGATTTCAACTTCACATCGTAGATCTTCTGTGAAGATCTGACCAAGGTATTTAAAACGATTGACCTGTTGTACTGGTTCTTTATTTATGGTAATATTTAGTTCGTGTTGATGCTTACTTATCACCAGAATCTTGGTCTTCTTAAAATTGATTTTCATTCCATATTCTGTAGCTGTATCATTTAAACATTGCAACATGTTTGTTAATGTATGCGGATTTACTGCAAGTAATGCCAGATCATCGGCAAATTTAATATTCTGGATAAGTCTTCCACCAACTTTCACTCCCATATTAGAACCTTTAAAAGCCCACTTAGTTATAGCTTCAGCGAAGGCATTGAACAGTCCAGGAGACAGCAAACAACCTTGTCGCACTCCTTTGCGGATCTTAGCGGGTTCTGATACGTCATTTCCAAGCCCAACAGCAGTTTGATTTATATACAGATCAAATATTAATCTGATTAATCGATGGGGACAACCTATTTGATTCAGAAGACGAAACAGCTTGTGCCAGCTGACTTTATCAAATGCTTTTTCGAAGTCCACAAAGCACACGTAAAGGTTTCTGTTTACACTTAACATCTTTTCTCCAAGACATCGCAAGGACCCGATAGCATCACGTGTAGACATATTCTTTCAAAAACCAAATTGAGAGTTGTCTAGATACTGTTCGATGTATATTTCCATCCTTTTCCTTAAAATCTGCAGAAGTATCTTTGATGCATGAGGGATGAGACTAATGGTCCGATAGTCACTACATTCAACTGGTACAGTCTTCTTTGGAATTGGAATGATGATGCTGGTGTAAAACTCCTGAGGCCATTTACCTTCTTCGAAAATTCTTGCTACCAATTTGAATATCAATTCAAGTGTACTATCCCACTATTCTTGATTAGTTCGGCAGGAACATTGTCAATACCTGGTGTTTTACCCATGGATATTGATTTTAGAGCTTCATCGAACTCTGATCTAATAATTCTATCTTCTGCAATTGACCTGTCTTCTTCGCCACGTGTTGGCAAAAGGAATGGAATTGGTTCTGCGTATAGATCTTCAACATACATCCTCCAGTGTTCCTTCTTGTAATTCAGGTCTGATATAGGATTCCCATGTGTATCACGGAACTGTCTACTGCAGAATCCTTTTTGTTTCTTAGTAGTTTCCCTGATCTTTTGGTAGGCTAAATCTGTTCTTCCTTGTTTTTGCAGAAATTCGATCTCTTCGCATTTTGACTGCCACCACTCCATTTTCTTCTCCTGACAGAGTCGATCAATCTGGTTCTTTATCATTCGGTAGTTATTTCTGCCTACTCAAGAGATATCCCCTGTATATGAACTCCATGTCAAGTCAGGTGGAAAAATTGTGCCATGCTGCAGGGCGTACTGATGAACCCTGAAACATGTAACACTTGAATATATAAGTATGATATTGTATTGACAAAGCGGACATCCAGGTACTTGATAATTAATTTTATAAGTATTTTTAAGTCAATACAGAAACATAAAGTTACTAACCAAAGTAATTAACCTAACTAACCCTGTGTCGCTTTTTTCTCTCTCTCTCTCGCCATCCAGGGTTGTGTTTAGGTTGGTTAATTTGAAGTCCTATTTTCCCATCCAAATCACTTCAGTAATTTACTGTAGAAATTAATGGTCCTGTGTTCTTCATATTCATTGAACATGTTTTTGTTATTGTCTTCTTTCAAATTTGTTCTTTCTCTTTTTTTGTTCCAGAAAATGGATGTAGACAAGGAAGCTGCCACAAAACCTACTGACAGTTCAGAGGATATTCCTTCAAAGGAGAAAGGTGATCCGTCAAAACCCAAAACAGCCAAAGGGTCCTCGGATGCTGTGTCCAATGAGATGGACCAAGATTTGGAGACGGATGAGAAGATGTGGGCAGATGTCGATAAGGATCTAGGAGACATCCTGCGAGAAGTAGATCCAGGAAACAAATCTTCCGACGAAGACGATGATGGTACAGAAGGAGGTCGGTATGACAGATTCAAATATAGTGAGAAAGGTAGCATTGTTGAAGGTAAAAAGGCAACTACAGACGGTGAAGACCAACCTGTTGAGATGGACGCAGAGGAGGATTCAACTGTGAAAGTGGCGGCAGAACCAAAATCTGAATCTCCCTCTCCGGTGAAAAAGTCTGTGTCAGCACCTGCTGCTACTTCTACTACTCCTACAGCAGCTGCAGCTTCCAAATGAGCATTGAAATGTATTAATGCTTCATTTTTGATTTGCATACAATTGAATTCTGCAGGCTAAGACTGAGCTCTTGAAGGCATTGACACTCCTGAAGACATTTGGCAGGCCGTTTCATCAGCAATAAAAATATATGTATATTATAGTCTTCTCGCAGTGTTTTTTGTTGTGTGTGAATTGCTTCTTGGGATAAAATGCAATGAGAGAATATGACATGTCCATTTATTTTAATTTTTATTTGTATTCTTTGTATATGTGCTCATCGGATTTCCCAGCCAAGATGGAATTGCTGCATTGGATTTACTTAGAACTGACAGGATTTGTGTTTTGATATTGTCAAGAATAGATGGAACATTGTATGAGCATTTTGAATCCTCTAAAACTAGATTGTGGCAACAGGCAACCTTTGTACTACATAAATCTGACTCAATATCTTGAAGATTGCCATTTGATTTTTGGTCAATAAACTCATCATACCAGATACTAGTTTATAGTAAGAAAGGAAATAAGTCATGTTTCATTGTTGAATTAATTCCATGAATCACAACATTTGTATGTATATTGTAGAAATATTATTAAAATAACTACATATTTCATATCACATTAGGGTTTTATTCTATAACACTGGATAATGATAACTTAATTAAACCAGGTATCTGCTTATAGCATGTATTTTTTCTTCACATTGTTTGGAATAAATGAGCTTCATGTAAAGCATGTTGATTTAATCTACTGTAAATCTGAATCAATTCATCAATCAGTGAATACCCTAATGTACAATAGGAGAGTACTTGCATTGCCAATGCAACACTTGCACACAAAATTTGCCTTAAAATTGTGATTGTAAATGTATAGATGTGGTCCAATTATTAGAATAATTATATTGGCTTAAAGACACTCCAGTTGTGCCAATGCTTCTAAAGTATTACGAGAATAGTTTCTTCACTCCTGCCTGTACAGTTCATGCCGCAGTTTTTGGCCGGTGAGCCTCGATAGCGTAGTCGAACAGAGGACAGGTGGCCAACGTTAGGCATGTGCAATAGATACATGAGTTGCATTCCGCGCAACTGAAATTTCTTGTTTAATTTCACATGCCTGAGGCTCGCCGGCTGTCCTCTGTATGACCGTGAAACCGGGACTGGCCAGCCAGAAACCGTGGCGTAAACTGTATGTAAGTTAATACTGTCCTTAATGTGCTTGATACAATACTGTCGGGGTGCATTTACATCTCAAAAACAACTTCATTAGGAAATTAAGAGTTCCCACTAAATAACGCCTCTGCATTTTTTATATTATTTAATTATAAAAGTTTATATACAGTGCTTGTGCCAGAACTCGGCCGGTGTGCTATGCCACTTCTTACAGGAAAGGAATATCGATTGCAGTAGCCTCTGCAAAAACATTTCTCAAATCAGCCAGTGTTATTATTTACATCACCCTTTCGAGTTCAATTATTCTCCTTACATAATTTTGTAATTTTACTGATGTCTGATTGTGTTATTTTCTCTCTCTAGAGAACCCGAAAACATTCCGAAGGTGTAGCGTAACGTGTGTGTTTTCACATGAACTATAATAGTGCCAAGAACTTTGGATTTGCTCTAAAACAAGCTTTGAACCTTTGCTTCAAACCTTATCATCGGATGTTGTGTTTTATAGCATTCAAAAATAACCCTTGCCGAAGTGTTAACCGGTTGTATTTCAGACGTTGTTTCTCAATGTTGCGTGCAGTTTGTATTTGTAAACAGTCCTAATTGTGGCACAGCACAGTATATGAATCACAGCAACGAAAATATCACATTGATTCATCCGTAATTATCCTACTGTAGATATGACAGTTTGTTTTGCCCAGGAGTATAAGAATGTTTGGAGCCTCTAGCGAGAGAATTGCCAATGTATACCTTATTTCCTCGCATAATCGTCGCACCCCACTTTTCAAACACTATAATAGATTTATAAAATTTCTTCGCATAATCGTCGCATAGCATATTTGTATTTGTGTGCCAGTCAGTTGCACATGCTGCCGCGACTTGATAGCCTAGCGCGACTTTGTCAGAAGAAAAATATCTCGTCAATATGCTTGCGGGCTTTGAACTGTGATGCGAGCTGCAAGCTTCGTCACTTAGCACATTCCGCGAGCGTATAATCTGGCGTGATCTTGTCAGGAGAAAGTAATCTCGTCTTTATGCCTGCGGGCTATGAACCGCGACATGAACGGCCAGCACACATTCCGCGAGCTTATAGGCCTAATCTGGCGTGATCTTGTCAGCGGAAAGTAGGCCTAATCTCGTCTTTATGCCTGCGGGCTATGAACCGTGACGCGAACGGCCAGCTTCTTCAGCACATTCTGCGAGCTTTAACCTGTCGTGACCTTATTGGAAGAAAGAAGCCTGTCTCTAACTGCAGGCTATGACTCACGCTACGCGAATGACTGGCCCGTGCATCAAATAATGATACAGTATATTCTTTGAACTTATATATTCTTCGCATAATCGTCGCACCCTGATTTTTTCCATGTGAATTTGAGGCTCAAAAAGTGCGACGATTATGCGAGGAAATACGGCAATTCAATTTATGATAAATTTAATAATACTGATTCCCGAATAAAACTAGAATATTTTGGTCATTTCATGTGCAACAAATACAACCTGTTGCAATTAATTATTCAAGGAAAGATTGATGGCATTAGGGGTCCAGAACGTAGAAGAATATCGTGGCTAAAGAACATAAGCCAGTGGTTTGGACTGAATATCGTGTCACTGTTTAAAAGAGCTATGGACAAACAGCAGATCGTGCTATTGATCGCCAATCTTCATGGAGGACGAGGCACTTGAAGTAGAAGAAGAGGACGAGGTTCATGATTAACACCACACCACACACTGGAGGCATCCTTTAATATTGCTTAAAACTGTAACTAAAGAAATTATAACACCAAATACTACAAAAATAACTTGTAAAGTACTACAGATCTTCATACAGTACACTGACAATGGTGTGGTAAGCACTAACTAGTGTGCAGTATGCACTAGGCTATGTCATTACTCCAGAGTCCCACAATGTTGGGTAATGTCACATGAATAGAAGTAGATAAGTTGACCCAGTTCTCAGAAAAGCAATGGTCACTCAGTGGCAAGAGTTACAGTGCAAGGACAGTACAGTCAGTGTAATTTCTTAATTAGAGAACTATTTTGTGTGCTCTTATTATTACTAGTCAAAGATAAATGCCATTCTTCACAAAACAATGGAATAGTAGATGACTTTCTGACCCACAAAAATTGCACAACATAGGAATTTCATAACTCGGACACTTTAGAAAACATCTAAAATCATGGAAATACTTCATAAAGGTTGCAAATAGTTCATAAATTGGGAAAATGAATATTTATTCTAATAATTTGATCACGTCTGTACACTTTTGAATAGCTTCCACAGGTTTTTTACCTTATCTTAACTTACATGTGATTGTTTTAAAAATATAATTTTAATTTACTTATAAAACTATTTTAAAAATCTTGCTGGGTATGGTAGGCTTACATGATTATTAGGGATAGGAATTTTTCGGGGATTTCAAAGTTAAGAAAGCGGAAGGTGGTTTCAATTACACTTTTCGGTAGTCTTGCTATAAAAATGATAAGTTTTAGGTGGGATATTTTATTTATCATGGAAAATATGCATTAAATATTAAAATACTCTGCAATAACGACACATTTCAGAATTATACAATCTAAAATTTTTAGAGAAAATAAACCATCTAAGAAACAAAAAGTGTTTCTGAGATATTAATATTGGCATAATCCACATGCCTCTATTCTAGTGTCTTACAATAGTATGTTATAAAGTGTTATATTTTCTTTTTTGAGTGTTCATAAAATACATTTCAATTTTTTAACCAATAGTTTTGTTTTTGCTAGGCTTAAGAAATATAACTGCGGAAAATTTGTGGTTTTTGATAATTCGCGGAAGTTCGTGCATTAATTACCGCGAATTATCGGGAGTGCACTGTAAAGAAAACGAAAATTATCTAAAATTTGTGTTTTCATGCGGAATTCGCGAAATTTCGCGAGTTTATCCATTCTTTATGCCAATTTTTTGGTTATTAAAACAAATTACCACTTGTGTATTAATTCATTCAATAATTCGTGGTCACGAATTTTTCCTATCCCTAATGAATAATGATTCTTAATTGGTCAGTGATAATTGAATAATGTTGCAGCAAGGAAATTTTGAAATGCATTACAATATTAGTTGCACTAATATTTTTTTTTTTTTTAATATATGTATTGTAGGCAAGTACTGTAGGTTCGTTTTTGAAAAACCTCTGTTTGTTTTTGTTTTGTTTCTCTTTTCGTTCTTTTACGTGTATTTGGTCTTATGCTATTTTCCATTTGAAAGTAGTCTTGAAAAGAACGTGGTGTGTGAATGTATTTGAGATGTAAGATGAGAGGCGGTCTAGTAGCCTGCAAAATCCGGAGTATTTAAAAAAGAAAAAAATATTTGTTTGTTTGGAAATTTAACTTTTATCATAATTTTGGATGAGGAATCTAATGATCACCTACAGAAAAAAGAATGCTGTAAATATTTGTTAGAAATTGTTTCAGATGGATTGTACACTGCATTGTGGAAGTTATCCCGGATGAGAACAGACTTGATATGGCATGCAGTATTAAATAAAATAGAAGTGCCTAGGTAAATTTGCTTGTTTGTTCCTTGGCAGTTCTGACACTTTTTACAGCTCTCTGACTGTTTAGGACTTGATGGGAAGACTTAATATACTGTAGGTGGAAAATACACTCCAAGTCATGGAATAATGTGGCCACGTGGTGTTTTTTTTTTTTTTTTTTTTTAAAGAAACTTATTTTTGTTGCTCTTTGGATTTATTATAGACTATGAACAGTTTTACATTTGTTTTGAAGGTCACTCACAGAAAGATGTATTATTTTACACTTATGTTCCCCACAATCCATGCAAACCACTTTAGCTTGTGCCTTCGGGTCCACACCATTAAAATTGCAGAGTTCAGAATTATTTTTAAGGTGTTTTGTCTAGTAAAGGTTGTGCTATGTGTACGTCACAAATTAATGAAATGTTTTGTAAATAAGTCTCAGGTTATGGAGAAATAGCTCTAGCTCAAATAAAAATCCTAAGGAGAAGGGTATTTATATCAAATCTGTTCTTCTTTAGATGTACCATATATACCCGAATGTAAGACGAGGTTTTTTCCCACTTTTTGTGTTATAAAAACTAGGGATCGTCTTGTATTCAGGGTATTAAAAAAAATTCTTCATTTTTTTTTCAAGGTTTTAAAAAATTGTTATTATTTGCAAAGTATTATGTGGTCTTGGCATCTTGTAACTCGCAACGAATCAATGCGTTAATGAAGATTAAAATATGTTTTTTTATGTTTAATTACCAGGCATATACGAATAGCGTACATTTTGAGGTTAGGATTTACGCATACACGTCATTTCAAGCGGATAAATTATATGTTCGAAAGCATACAGAAATATGTTTTAAAACAATCTTTACAAGAACAACCAGTCAGTTTTACGAGCAGTAATTTTGTGATCAGCGTATCTTAATTTAATAACGTCTCCCATTCTTGAACAAAGAAATTATAGAGTATGTCTTGGAAAAGCGGGCAGAGGGATTTCCGATAACACGAGATGTTATAAAAATGAAAGCACGACCTTAAGTGCAAGTTATGAATTAGCGAGTATTTTTTTGAAAAAAATCTGTAAGAGGCAGTTGATAACTAGGCCTCGTCTTATATTCGGGGTCGTCTTACATTCGGGTATATATGGTATGCTATTTGATTATTTGATAATTGAGTGAATACTGTATCTGATATTCCCTAATAATTATACGTGCTACAAAACTAAATACCAGTAGTATGTACACTGAACTTTTTCATATCCAGTCAATGTATAATATATACCATCAAACCCATCCAACTCTAAATACTTCAGTGCATATAATCACTGTTTGCAAGTTATGTATAAGCTCAATAATCTTGAATTAAATTATTCATGATTTTTAGTATTATATGCAATTAATTATAATATCCTCCACAAACAATATGTTTTTCCTTCAGAAGTTGAGACAAATCCTCAGTTTTTGCAATGATGGCTAAGGAAGCTAATTCCTTGTCCATTTCATACGGCAGACTGTATAGTCCGAGTCACATAAGAGCAAAACGCAAATACTGTAAGTCCCCTGCCAATGTTTTCAATATAGATATTTACCTTTGCATCTGAACAGAAGACTAATATACAATACAATAGAGCTTCAAAAAAAAATGGGTAACGTTTTTACATGGAGGATACTCAGTAAAGTACACTGATGCACATTACTATTCAACTTTATAGTCACCATTCTCGTCCAAGCACTTGTTCAGTGGTACTTCTAAGTATCAATGCCTAAATGGGAAATCATTATTTCTGTAGTGTATGTTAATTACATCTTCTTAGTCTTCCTTAGCGTTTGTCCCGCCTAGCTGCAGGGTCCACTATACGGATACGTTGTCGCCATTTGTTTCTGTCTCGGGCCATGTAATGGTAATTACATGACTAGTCTAATACACAATAAATGAAGTAATCAGTAAAACAATACAAGAAAGAAATCAAGAACAGCTCACTCTTGTGAATACAGTTCAAAGTTGGACATTTGTTCTTCAATCCATTTTTCAGCCTCAGAAATAGCCATGATATTCCAGTTACCAGTCCTGGTCCTCAGTTTGCATTCACTTACTATATTTGCAACAGTCTGGTGAGGAACTATTTTTTTTTTTAATACTTGAACAGTGAATTCCTGCATCTACCGTCCAGCATTATTCTTGTGACAGTGCATCATGGTGTGGGGGAGTAAATGAAACTTATTATACTGTGGAAAGATATTGTTAAAAACCATAGTGCAGCATAACAGACTGCCCAAATATTTGACTTACTTCAACGCTTAATATTTTATCATACAGGTTGATCCTTAACCTTGCAATGACAGAAATTTCTGTCATGACTTTGGCATGCTTTCATGACATTCCCATGGATGTGTATACACGTTTCATGGGTTCACAACGTCTCTTAACAGAAGTTGGTAATTGTATCTCTGCTTTTCTCCATAAAGCATGGCTACCCACATACGTATTTCATAGTCATAGAGGTTACAAATGCATCATATTTCAGTCGAGACTAGTACCGGCTAGAATATTGCGATAGTGATTTCAGTGAGAGTTCTTCTGATGAAAGTGACATAGCATCACCTTCGAATGATATTAGTAGTTTCATCTGACGAGTCAGATGGCATTGAAGATGAAGTTGCAAGTGCGTGTGCATAACCATGATATTAGTAGTTTTTCATCTGAAGAGTCAGATGGCATTGAAGATGGAAGTTGCAAGTGCGTGTGCATAACCTCGAAGTCCGCTGCTAGGTGTCGTGGATGGTAGCATTTGGTGGCAAAAGTAGGAACTACTTGAAAAAATTAATCGTCTGCAGTCCTTCTACCTGGATCACAGATAACACACACTAATACAGTCATCACAATTTACGCCGGTTGTCAGACAAAGTCTACACACCCCCAAAGTACTCGACCGTGTTGTCGCTGCCCCTAAACTAAGGAACTAACCCACCAACCGACCCCTGTCTTGCTTTGCAAGCTAACTTAGATATTACGAAAATCTGTCCATTTCCTCGGCCTGTTATGACTTCATAAATCAAGCTGGCTTTATGATAGGCCACTTAACCTTCATCCTTGGTTCCAAAATGCTGCTGATTCAATGCTTGATAAAAACATACCTTTCATTTATATTATCTCGCAAGAAAAATACGGGTTCATTACATTATGCTTGCCACGGTGGGCGAGTGGTTAACGTGTCGGATTACCAACCCCAAGCTTGCAGGTTCGCCCCTGGCCGTGGTAAGTGATTTTTGAAAGGCGACAAATCACGACATGGATGTCATACGTTGTTGGCATGTTAAAGAACCCATTTGAATTCAGTAGGCCGTGTTCAATGGCAAAATTAATCTCGGGATTTTCCGCCAACACAAAGTGTTTCTCTACTAGAAAGCGCTGTAGTGTCAAGGAGCTTAGATACCTAACCTCCTTGGCTTTCATAGCGTTCAAAAGAACGACAAAATTCGACATGCAAGCTGCCCTCTGGGTGTCTAATAACAAAGCTTGCACCCGGCACCGAGGCCATACGATATTATTATTATTATTATACCTCGAAGTCTGGAATTGGGCACTGGCAAACTTGTTGAATAATACGCCATGTAATCATCATCATCATCTTGTACAGTTTCCAGCCCCAGGCTGGGTCTGTTTGGAACATAAGCCTCGCCACTTAGTCCTTTCTTCCCACCACCTCTCCGCTGTCACTCTGGTCCAGTCCTCGCCTCTCTTCTTGACACATTCCTCCACTCCTTTCAGCCATTGATCTCTTGGTCGTTTCTTCTGCATCTGCATCTCATGTATCCTCTTGGGAATCTTCTTCTCGTCCATTCTCTTTAAGTGTCCATACCACCTCAGTCTTGATGTCTCAATCCTACCTTGCAAGGGCTCCTCTTTCACCATTTCCCTGACCTTTTCATTCCTCACCCCGTCTCTTCTTGTTTCTGTCTCGGGCCATGTAATGCCGTGTAATACAGATAGTAAACTGAATGCTATTGTACCACAAGACTAGGCAAAAATCCGGAGATGGCTAGTTTCTTACAGAAGAATATTGGGAGTACCGTGTCTCACCAATGGAACAATCTCCAATACAGCAAAGATATTCCAGGGAATTGAAAATAGTCCTAGAAAAGCTATGATAAAAACTGGTTTCCTGTTGCTAAAGATGAACTAAGGGCTCATTTTGCTTTGTGTATTTTGATATATCAGACTAAAAAAGTCTTCTGTTCATGACAATTGGTCTAAGAGGAGAGTTAGAGAATTGCCTTTTTTCTTTCTTTCTTTCTTTCTTCAGAAACAATGCCTCGTACAAGATTCAACATTATATCTATCGTTCTTGCATTTTGCCCCTGATTCTACAAAAACTATGCCTGATAAGCTGAGAAAAGTCATACCTATTTTACAGCAACTTTGGACAAGTTTCAGAGAGAGTATGTACTTGGGATTTGTGCAGTTTAACCCTTCAAAAAAAACATGCTTTTGAATAAAATTCTACAATGTTTGCTGCTCTGATACCAGTTACTGCTGGAATTCGGATGTATGTTGGTAAAGAAGGTGAATGTGCTTGAACTGTGTGATATGCTGGGATCGTGGAGAACCGTTTATATAGACAATTGGTATAGTTCACCCACTATTTTCAAACATTTACTGCAGAGAAATACCAATGCTGTTGGAACTGTGTGTCCAAATAGGAAATGTACTGTATGCCACCCTAGCTTTCATTGACAAACTTTATGAAAGGGGATATGGACGTTTGTCTCTGCAAACTTGGCTACAAAATGGGTTGATCAAAGGAATGTACATTTTCTCTCAACAGTGCATCAAAGACCGGACTCGGTTGAGACCAGAAACAGAAGGGGGAACAAAATATGGCTATGGACTATAATTCCGGAATGGGAGGCGTTGCATAAAAGGCTCCAAAGCAGTGAAATAAATAAAATAGTGAGGTGTGTGTGCTTAATGACTGTGTATGGTGCTGAACACTTGAAAGAATATCAAACAAATTTTTATTCAAAAGAACAGAAACTCAAATGGAATTATATTTTCTGTGTTTAAGACCTAACCTAACATTTACTTCAACAAATACTCCCCACGACTCCTTTTCCCACTAACTCGTGAACCTTATGTTGTCCCCGAAGTACAAGCAGAGCATTGTTTCCACAATTTCAGGTGCAGATTTGTATGCCTATCAGAATATGCTGAAAATCCTCTTTTTGCTATCCACACTACTTGTGCAAAAGTGTTCCTAAACTCCTGGAAAATTCAGGATAATCTTCCATTAATCCCTTCGATAGTTCTGGTATTAAGTCTTCTGTTATGGTACTTGACTTTCACGAACTTTGATTTTGGCATTACTTCTACCATACGGGGTCTCAGACCAAGAAAAAAAAAGTCTCCAACTCGTTCACGACCAAAATACACCACCACATGGGGCAAGCATGGAGAAACTGTGGTGTCCGGTAACACATGTGGGGTGGAACATAGTCTGGTAAACTGGGGGGTTGTAATACGTGTATGTGCAATATTCAATTGTAGAAAGCTTGAATCAAAGAATATAAAAGATCAACGTTCTGTTAGTTATTATTGTTTTAAGGGGTGGAAACAAGTCAATTTTGTCCATCATAAACGCGAGTTATTAATACCAACAGTCGATTCGTGAATACGATTGGCTAGCGAAGATCTTGCACTGCACTCAAGAAATGAATCGTAAATTGTTGAAACCAAATAAGTCAATTTTTTGCATTTTTCAGGGGAAACAAAAACTGATCATCTCGGCTTCTGTTGTTATTATCAACATGATTATTTTTTTAGTGCAAAGATAGTTGTATTCTGGTTTTAGGGAACGTGAAACAGCTCAGGTATTGCAAAGGCTTTTCTCGAAAAACAATATTAAAATTTTGTGACCTATTTGGTTTCAACATCTTAATTACAAAATGAAACTATAAAACTACTATTTCCTTAAATTTTGTCAGTTTATTTACACAAACCATAAGAAACTAATTAGTACTAGTATTTCACATCACTTTCGATTGTTTTTATGTCAATAATAATGTATTATCACAGTAACTGAGAATTTAATCTGACACTGGCTAAGCCAGAAACTCTTCATAAAACCACCTTGCTGCAGATGTCACATATTTAGAGTCCCAGATTTTTGGTTTTAACGATATCCACGAAATATTTCAGCAAACACACATACGTTATCACAACGATATATTTACTCTAAATAAGCCATTTTATTAAAATATTGTAGCCGCGAAATAAATGTTATAAATATGTTATTTTCACCCTAATATGCTAAATGCCAACAAAACGCTGGTAATAAGATAATTTTTAAAAATATTTACTTTAAAATTAATTGAAACAGCCCCTTCTTAGAAAATAAGAAACCTTAATAAATGTTTCATAAGATGAGGGTTAATGAAGTCCCTTCTCAGACTTGATTGGTTGAAGTCCTGAAAACATGGAAACAATGCTCTGCATAATTGTGGAGACAACATACGTGTCTCGAGAAAAAAAAAAAAACGAGAATAAATTGTTTGTTACTCCTCCAAATGTTTGTATAGTGTTCATTATTTAACCGAATCTGTGCACCATGGTTATTAAGCACCCTCACACCAGGCTTTTGTTATTTCACCGCTATGGATTTTATTTCACCACTTTGAACAATTCATCTCACCGCTTTGAAGCCTTTTTTATTACCATAAATCAGGGTCCCTATATTCCTTCACTTTCTTGACGTCTTCCATTTTTTTCCTTGCAATGGGAACTTTGTTGGATGGGTAAGCACCTGGGATATTGTTCAGTAAATCTGGAATGAAGGCATCATGTTTGTTTCTTAGATAGAAAGTGTATTTCAGGAGTCCATCGATGTATGGTAGCCCTACCACCTCTCCAGTTTCTAGGTATCTTATTATTACTGTAAAAGTGCTAGGAGCAAAGGTTTGCTTATGCTGTTCATTTCGTGCTTCAAATGGTGCAACGTTTTTCTTATAATAGTTTGGCCACCATTTATCGAAATCTAATATTTCCTGGCCATTTATTAGTTTCACTGTGACATTTTTCTTACTATTTGGTAATTAATTCCAGGTATTGAAAAGGTGTATAAATTCGGTCATGCGTCTTGATTTTTCGTTTGAACGATGCAAAATCTCTGTCACATGGGAGGAACGAGTGACCTCTCTCAGGAAACGTGTGTGTGATATTCTTTAATATTCCTGCTCGAACCAGGGCCATGCACATTCGTTCGAAAGTATGATTTTTATTTTGGCCAATGCATCTGTCGGAAAACAAAAATAGTTCAGTTACAGTTTTTTAATGTAGGCCAAACGAACGAAGCACCTTTCTTTCCCAAACCCTCGTGATATAGATAAACAGTTGATTGTTCGGTTTGTAAGTCATGAATGCTAAAGCAGTAAACCCAGATTTGCCGCAAATAGAACATCTGTTGTATTGGGGTGTGTGAAAGGGGCAGGTTTTGCATAAAATCGTAAACTATAGCTCCTACAGTTTTGTCATACTGGGCTTTTACTTTAGCGTCTTAGAGGCTACGATAAACCTTTCAACAGCTAGCTCCGCTCTGGCAACAAGCCTGGCCTTCTCATTTAAATGTGGGCTCTTTATCTTAAGTCCAAGTTCTTCACATTTCATCCTATTTGTGGTCTGCCCAAAGGGTAATTAAAATTTTCTCGGAAATAGTTCCGGTACACATCGTATTTTACTGTGCAATGTGGATGCTTTTCGTTGTACAGCGAATGCATCGTACGTACATTAAGCTCTGGATTTAAATACTTAATTTCCTTTCCTGAATAATGTGTTTCTTTGAGAGGGAATGACATATATTCATGAATCAGCTTACAAGTTGATTCTGGTGTCTTATTAATATTAGGATTTTTCCCACGATTATCTGTTGGAGTTATTCTTTTAAGTAGCCTACTAAAATTATGGTTGTGAAAGCTGGACCATAAGGAAACGAGATAGGAAGTATATTGATGCTTTTGACCTCTGGTGTTGGAGAAGGATACTGCGTATTCCTTGGACAGCCAAGAAGACTCAAAAAATCAAACCAGATCTGTCTCTTGAAGCATTGATAACAGGATTACAGCTGTCATACTTGGACACATTATGAGGTATTCTGATTCGTTGGAAAAGACAATTATGCTTGGAAAGGTGGAAGGGTCTCGGAGACGAGACAGCATTGAGATGGATCGACTCCATCAAATCCAGTATGAATATGTCAGTGAAGGATCTGAAGTATATGGCTGAAGACCCAATCATATGGAGACAGTCCATCCATGCAGTCAGTCGCTAGGAGTCGACGCCGACTTGATGGCACCTGATCATCATCAGCAATTTACAGATATGAAATACACTTGAATTACTCACTGCATGCATGGACATAAAGGCTTTCTTGCATACCTGTTTCCTCTCACTTCCACATACAACATGGTAGAAAAATGTAGCTTCTTTCACTTTTTCAAGGATGTCTCTGTTTTACTTCTTTAGATTCAATAGATACCGTGTATCGTCATATAGCAAATATATGTGTTGTTAATAGAGGAGGCATATTGAAGACATTCTTAGAGTTTGTTCACAGAGTGTGTGAGAGGTCTTTTTTATTGCAGTGAAGCAATATTCTGTAAAGGTTGTTAAAGAAGTTAGTTGATTATTTGTGGAGTTTGAAGACGAAGGTGTGGAGTAAGGGTAAATTCCATGCACCTATTTTTGTTTTAACGTTAACAATTTGTAACTGGAGTCTGGTATTGATATTCATCACTATCGGAATTTATTGAATAATTGTGTAATTTTTGAGCAGTCATTAATTTAAACGTTTGTTACCTATGTTCTATTGGCCACGACAAGTATGTTAATATAAGGTGCGTTCAAAAATGAGCCTGAGGCTGTAATGCGTAAACGGTGACGACATCAGCTAATCGTGGCGTGTGTAACGAGGTGTGGTTCCAACCAGAGTGTGTAAGGTCACAGCTCGTCGCTATAGGGCTCGCGTGCGTGTCACGTGACTATACAAAGCGAGCAGCAGCCTGCATCAATCGTCCAACCAAGACCAAGACAGTAGGCCATTCGACATGCCCCCTGGTGTGGTTGAAGACTGTGGGGCACCCATTGGGCACACACTTTCCGCAAGTGCAGTTGTTCCTTCATGATGGTGTGCACACTTCCGACGCTCAATCCGACCACGGCGGCTATGGCGTTCGCCGTCACTCGGCGGTCCTAGTTAATGAGTGCATCAACTAGCTGGACGTTGTCATCGGTAATGCAGGGGGCTGCCCCAGACCGGGCATCATCGGCTAACGACACCCGTCCTTTCCTGAAGCGCTTGTGCCACGCTTTGACCCTTGCAAGGGACATGCAGTGTTCGCCGTACACTTGTGACATTCGGCGATGAATGTTCGTTCCCCCTACTCCTTTCGCTGTCAGAAACCGAACAACACCTCTTTGCTCTTCGTTTGACGCCTCCATGTCACTGTTTGCAATGCGACTGGCAACATTGGACTATTGATGCATGCTGCTGCTTGCTTTGTATCGTCACGTGACGTGCACGGGTGCCCTCTAGCGAGGGGCTGTGACCTTACGCTCTGGTCGGAACCACACCTCAATACACATGCCACGATGAGCCGATGTCGTCACCGGTTTGCGCATTACAGCCTCCGGCTCGTTACACTTTGAACGCACCTTATACTTCATTAACCCAGAAGGTATTGGTGATATAGTTGAAGAAAGTGATTACAGTGAAAATCTTTTGAGATTTACAGCAGTTAAGTAGAGAAAGATCGTGCTGGTCACGATATTGTATATACATGTAAATATCACCCCCATGAGTCGAATAAATTCTCAGTTTTGAGAATGACTCATCCCCTGAAAACAAACACACTACACAAACACACATCAACTATACACTTCAAAATTCATTTCTTTAAATGTTGCTTGCTGTCCAGTTTGTCTGGACTTACTTCACTCGAAGGGAATTCTATATTTCATACAGCCTTTCAAGTGTTGAAGGTTGACGTGTGAGTAATTTCATATGCATACACACGCAAGGTGTTTGCTCTTCCTCTATGCAGTTAAAAGTCGAGGTTTAAAATGTGCCTTGTGGAAACTAGAGCCGGGAAAAAAGCTCGAGTTCCGATCGGTCTCGTGGGACGAGAATGAAGAACGAAAATGCTGGTTCCGGAACTGGTATTACCGATAATGTGGGCTCGATAACGATAATTCTCGACATTATCGCTTGTGCAATATGGCGCTGCCTGAAGGCACTGAGGCTTGTTGTGTAAGGATTCAATGGAAATTGTTCATTCCGTTGACTGGAGTCAGCAAATTGGAAGAATCCACTCAACTTCAACGATATCATATTAACAGACTACTTAAGCTAAGGTATTGTTACGGCTGTGAGTTTGTGTCATTGCTCGCCGCATGAGTCACAACTGCCCCAGGGCTGGGCTGTGCCCTGCCTCGTGTATTGCGTGCGCCTTATGCAACAGGGCTACTAGGACAAAGGGATGGTCCAGAATATTCGTGACTGAGCCAGCGATGGAAACCTCGGGAAGCCGTGAACCCTGGGTGGATCTAGAAGCATTTATTGAGTCACCGGCCTGCTATATAAGTGCGACCTGTAAAGCAGGGGTTGTTGTTGTGTTTTACGAGCGAGTGCGAGCGCTTATCCTGAGCGACAGAAGTGTGGAGACCTGCAAAACCCCTAGTGAAGCCGATTCTCTTGACAGCGAAGGGAGTGAGGAGCTTACAGGGGACTGCCTTTGTTTTGAGCGAGTGTGTCTACCTAGTGCGAGAGAGGTAATTGTGGTGAGTTGCAAAACAGTGAGTGACGGACCTAGTGCAGCTATTTCCAGCCAGCGTACGGGGCCGGACTCATTAGCGAAAGGATTAACTGTGGTCTGTTGACAAGTGAAAGGGGAAGTATTCTCGATGTGAGGAAACTGGAGTAAGGTAATAATTGCTTGTATTTGCTGTTGAGTAGTGTATCTTTCTGGCCACAATAAAGTTAATTATATCTTTAAGCAGTAATTGGTGTTGTGCTTCAACCCACAGTAATCCAGTTAACAAAAAGTGCCACTAGGGGGTTGGCAAGTAACAACTGGTGTCAGAAGCCGGATTACGAACTCAAGCACAAGCACAACACCTGGCAGTCCTGGTTTCAAAACCCGAGCAGGTCATTTTCTCTAATTTTCCTGTGAGTGCATGCCCTTTACAAGACAAACAACTAAAATGGAGGCGCAATTGGCAGCATTGCTAGAAAAGTTAAATGGCATGGAAACCAAAATGGAGGACGGCCAGAAGAATTTAACAAAGGACCTAACTGCCAAATTAGAAGACGGCCAGAAGAAGATGGAAGACGGTCAAAAT
This sequence comes from Meconema thalassinum, assembly GCA_946902985.2. Classification (NCBI taxonomy): domain Eukaryota; kingdom Metazoa; phylum Arthropoda; class Insecta; order Orthoptera; family Tettigoniidae; genus Meconema; species Meconema thalassinum. Next base: position 174,016,061 of record OX336396.1, read on the forward strand.
AAGTTAGCGGAGGACCTGAAGAAGATGGAAGACAGCCAGAAAAGTTTAGCCGAGGACCTAACTTCCAAATTAGAAGACGGTCAGAATAAGCTAGCAGAGGACCTGAAGGTCGGCCAGAATAAGTTAGCCGAGGACCTTACCGCCAAATTTCTGGATGGCCAGAAAAATCGGGAAGAGTGTCTGCTGAGGAGAGCCAAAGGAAATTAGAACAGGGCCTACGTTAGGAAGTCGCAGCAGTGGAAAAGAAGTTCGACGCCTTACAAGTGGAAGTTGCCGAGCTGCGCCAACGCCCGCTGATGGGGGTGGAGGAGAAATTCAACGCCTTGCAAGTGGAAGTTGCCGAGCTGTGCCAACGACCGCTGATGGGGGTGGAGGAAAAATTCAACGCCATACAGGTGGAAGTTGCCTAGCTGTGCCAACGCCCGCTGATGGGGGTGGAGGAGAAATTCAACGCCTTACAAAAGGAAGTTGCCGAGCTGCGCCAACGCCCACTGACGGGGGTGGAAGAGAAATTCAACGCTCTACGAGGGGAAGTTGCCGAGCTGCGGCAACGCCCGCCCACCGTTACACCGGGAAAATCAGGAACGGGACATAGCAGAGTGACGCCCCCAACCTTCGACGGAAAGGTCCCGTGGAGCATCTACTTACGTCAGTTCGAGGCAGCCTGTTCCATAAATAACTGGAACAACTCAGAAAAGGCTACAGCTCTCATTGTAGCGCTGAGAGGTGACGCCCTTAACGTCCTTCAGGCCATCCCGACTGGATCTCAGGACTACGCTTCACTGATCGCCCATATGGAGTCCCGATATGGAGATAGCCATCTTCAGCAGGCCTACCAGATGCAGCTCCGGACCCGGGTACAGAAGAACGCGGAAACCCTGCAGGAATTCGAGATAGACATCGTAAGGCTCGCCTACCCAACAGCGCCGGCCGACTTTCTGGAACAGATAGCGACGCAGACCTTCACCGACGGGCTACAGGACCCGGACACCCAACAGGCACTGCGACTCGCGCGCAATAAGACCCTGGCAGATGCGCTGAGCCACACACTTGAGTTCGAGACGGCAAAGCAGGTATCTAGAATGCGCGCACGGGTGCGTCAGGTGGACGTCGACGGACCAGTCAAAGCCGGCAAGACCAAGCCCCTGGCCGATGAACTGATGGAGGCGCTAGGCCGGTTCTTCAAGAGTCGCAGTACCACCAACAAAGACGTAGCCGAAGGACATCTGGAGAGGCGGCCCGGAAGGGGACTACCGACCTGCTGGACCTGCCGTAAGAGAGGCCACCTGAGCAAGGACTGCGGTGATCGCCGCCGCCAAGGGTTTCCGTCGGGACAGTCAGTCGTAGGGAAACCGCGCGGCCCAGGAAAGCAAGTATCAGCCAGCCTTGAGGGGCAAAGCTTGGCTTGTGACAGTCGTCAAGCCCCGGCAGTCCAAGTGTGTGTGACGCAGTTACGGAGGGATAATTGCAGCCTGATGGTCGACGGAGTCGTCAACGGAGAGAGCTGGCCCATGCTAATCGACACGGGAGCATCGAAGACCATCGTCAGTCCCACCGTGATCCCGAAGTGGAGAGTGCAACCCACACAAAGGAACCTCCAGCTAATAACCGCGACCGGAGAGACCGCACCGGTACATGGCGAAGCATCACTGGAGTTCGTCATTGGTCGACGGGCGATAAAGCATCCAGTGCTTGTGGCTGACGTATCAAATGAAGTGATCATCGGACTGGACTTCCTGGACCAGAACAACATCATCTTGGACCTGAGTACCAACACTCTGCACTTCGGAAGTGAGGAACTTGCTTTGCAACCAGCACACGAGGCCGTCGCCGCACGACGAGTAAGGCTGAGAGAGGACGTCATCGTTCCCGCCAGGACGGAAGTCAGCGCTGCCGTAATTGTCGACGGAACAGCTGAGGGAGTGGCGGCTGTCATCGAGTCAAAATATGAGGACATCCAGACAAAAGGATTGCTAGTTGTCAAGACTCTCATCAACACGACGTCTCGGCCGTACGTCCGCCTGTCCAACCTGAACGACTACGATATTACGGTTCACCGGGACACCAACCTAGGAGTCTGCGAGTCCGTTACCTGGATTGCCCGCATCTCAGACACGACGGAAGGACACCTGCAGACGGACGACCGAAGAAGACGCGCCCTGCCAGAAGAACTACAGAAGCTGTACCAAGGATCCCAGGACCTTTTAGACGAGGAACAATCACGCCAACTTCGGGACCTGCTACACGAATTCCAGGATGTCTTCTCCGTGGGAAGCAAAGACTTCGGCAGGACAAGCTTGGTCCAGCACAGAATCGACGTTGGGGACAGCGCACTGATTAGGGCCCCATTCCGACGTGTCCCGCTCGCCATGCAAGCCGAAGTCGACCGGATGGTAGAAGAGATGAAGGATCAAGGGGTGATCGAGCCATCACATAGTCCTTGGAGTTCTCCGGTCGTGCTTGTGAAGAAGAAGGACGGTTCCACCAGGTTCTGCGTGGATTACAGGCGGGTGAATGACGTCACGAAGAAGGACAGCTACTCTCTACCCCGGATCGACGACACCCTCGACACCATATCAGGGTCGAGATGGTTCTCCACCTTGGATTTGAAGAGTGGCTACTGGCAGGTGGAGGTCCACCCTAAGGACCGCGAGAAAACTGCGTTCTCTGTGGGTAGCGGGCTCTGGCAGTTCACCGTCATGCCATTCGGTCTGTGCAACGCCCCTGCGACCTTCGAAAGGCTAATGGAGTCCATTCTGAGGGGACTACACTGGAAGACCTGCCTGGTCTACCTAGACGACGTCATCGTTCTGGGGAGAAGCTTCGAGGAGCACTACAGCAACCTGAAGGAGATCTTGTTGAAGCTACGGTCTGCCCAGCTGAAGTTGAGCCCCAAGAAGTGTCAGCTCTTCCAGAAGCTGGTCCAGTACCTTGGGCATATCGTCTCCGAGGAAGGGGTGCGCACCGACCCAGAGAAGACCGCAGCTGTGAGGGAGTGGCCAGTTCCGAAGGACAAGTCCCAACTACGAAGCTTCCTGGGACTCTGCACTTATTACCGTCGCTTCGTGAGAGGATTCGCCGACATCGCCAAACCTTTGCATCGACTGACTGAGAAGGACCAACTCTTCACGTGGACAGCAGAATGCCACAGTGCCTTCGAACAACTCAAGCAGGCTCTGTGCACCGCGCCTATTCTGGGCTACCCCAGACCTGGAACAAGGTTCATCGTCGATACCGATGCCAGCGACTTTGGCATAGGGGGATCCTGTCGCAAGTAGTGGACGGCGAGGAGAGAGTAGTGGCCTACTTCAGCAAGGCCTTGTCAAAGCCAGAGAGGAACTACTGCGTCACCAGGAAGGAGCTGCTCGCCATCGTGAAGACCATTGAACACTTCCACAAGTACCTGTACGGGCAAGAATTTCTCATCAGGACCGACCATGCATCCCTGCGGTGGCTCCTGAACTTCAAGCAGCCCGAGGGTCAACTCGCGCGGTGGTTAGAGAGGCTTCAACAGTACAACTTTGAGATTCAGCACAGGAAAGGCCAACTGCATTCTAACGCCAACGCCCTGTCACGAAGACCGTGCCCCGAAGACTGCACCAGAAGAGAGGAGAACACCGGGATACAGTGCCGAAGGACTACCGTGGAACCTCGAATCTTTCACGCGGGCACAAGCAGAAGATGATGACCTGGGACTGATAGCCGAATGGAAGAGGGCCTGTGTCCCCAGACCCGGGTGGAACATTGTGAGTGACTGCAGCCCAAAGTTTAAGTCCTACTGGGCGCAGTGGGACTCGCTGATTGTAAGGGATGGCCTCATCTGCCGTACCTGGGAGAGCACCGACGGGAAGACATCTCGGGAACAAGTCGTCGTTCCAAAGGCTATGACGGAGGAAGTCCTGAAGGAAGTTCATGGGGGATCATCTGGTGGACACCTAGGGATAAAGAAGACCCTGGAGAAGCTGAGAGAGCGGTTCTACTGGATCGGATGCCGAACAGACGTGGAGAACCACTGCGCGAGGTGCCACGATTGCGCAGCCAGCAAGGGCCCAGGACGATGACGACGGGGTCCACTGAAGACCTACAACGTGGGCGGCCCCATGGAGAGAGTGGCCATCGATGTTGCTGGGCCATTCCCGTTAAGCGAGGCAGGGAACCGCTACATATTAGTCGTCAGCGACTACTGTACCAACTGACGAGCCCAACGGCACACTGGGGCGAAATGCTGGCATTTTATGTTTGATCTAGCCGGACCAATTTTATCATATTAATTGATAATTTATCTGATCAAACGGAAATAACATCATATTCCCATTCGGGAATGTTCATACCCTAGCGACTACTTTTCCAAATGGCCGGAGGCGTATGCGCTCCCTAACCAAGAAGCCGCGACGATTGCAGAGACCCTGGTGAAGGAATTCGTCAGCCGGTACGGAGTACCCCTGGAGCTGCACTCCGACCAAGGGAGGAACTTCGAGTCGCAGGTGTTCCAGAACCTATGCCAGCTGCTGGGAATCCGGAAGACAAGGACAACGCCGCTACACCCTCAGTCCGACGGGATGGTAGAGCCATTCAATCGCACCATCGAGAACCATCTCCGAATAGTCGTCAGCGAGCACCAGAGGGATTGGGATAAACATCTTCCACTATTTCTCCTGGCCTACCGCGCCGCCGAGCATGAAGCCACCGGGTGCACACCAGCCCGGGCCATGTTTGGGAGGGAGCTCCGTCTACCTGTCGATCTTGCCTTCGGCCGACCTGGGAATGATCCGATCCCGGTAAGCCAGTATTGTCAAGAACTGGTCGACCAACTGGAGGACGTGCACGCGTTCGCGAGGAGGAAACTGCTGATCGAGACCGATTGAATGAAGACCCGATACGACCAGCAGACGGATGCCGGCGGATTCCACGAGGACGACCTGGTCTGGCTCTTCAACCCATTACGGAAGAAAGGCCTGTCACCCAAACTGCAGAAGTCCTGGGAGGGCCCGTACCGAGTCGTGAAACGGATCAACGATGTCGTCTACAGGATCCAGCGGAGCCCGAGGGCGAAGATGAAGATCGTGCATCGAAATCGCCTGGCAGCCTATGGAGGGACACAGACACAGACGGATCAATGATTGATCGGGACGATCAGCCTTTTTAGGAAGGGGGTGGTGTTACGGCTGTGAGTTTGTGTCATCGCTCGCCGCATGAGTGACAACTGCCCCAGGGCTGGGCTGTGCCCTGCCTCGTGTATTGCGTACGCCTTATGCAACAGGGCTACTAGGACAAAGGGATGGTCCAGAATATTCGTGACTGAGCCAGCGATGGAAACCTCGGGAAGCCGTGAACCCTGGATGGATCTAGAAGCATTTATTGAGTCACCGGCCTGCTATATAAGTGCGACCTGTCAAGCAGTGGTTGTTGTTGTGTTTTACGAGCGAGTGCGAGCGCTTATCCTGAGCGACAGAAGTGTGGAGACTTGCGAAACCCCTTTGTTTTGAGCGAGTGTGTCTACCTAGTGCGAGAGAGGTAATTGTGGCGAGTTGCAAAACAGTGAGTGACGGACCTAGTGCAGCTATTTCCAGCCAGCGTACGGGGCCGGACTCATTAGCGAAAGGATTAACTGTGGTCTGTTGACAAGTGAAAGGGGAAGTATTCTCGACATGAGGAAACTGGAGTAAGGTAATAATTGCTTGTATTTGCTGTTGAGTAGTGTATCTTTCTGGCCACAATAAAGTTAATTATTTCTTTAAGCAGTAATTGGTGTTGTGCTTCAACCCACCGTAATCCAGTTAACAAAAAGTGCCACTAGGGGGTTGGCACGTAACAGTATGTTGAGCATATCACCCTAATAACATATCGAAGGAGATTTTGATCGTCAGTCGGTATTATTTAGTCATAACATTTCAGCAAAAGAAAATTCTATTTGACGTGTACATATTAAGAATTTTTCGTGTAATGCCACATTCAAGCACTATGTAACTTTCTCGTAACCGAATCTGAAAATTCATGCACTCGCTATATTACTAAAGCCCCTGTGATGAAACTGTGTACTGTCGTATCATTATTGTAGTAAGATACTGGTTAAGCGGTCGACATAAACAATTAAACGTAACGGGAAAAAAAAATTACTTCCCCTACCAAGTATCGAGCCCCAATCCTTTCATTCACGAGTCCAATGCATAACCAATTCAGCCACTGAGACTCTTATACACAGGGGAAAAATGTCACAAACATACAGAGTGAAAACTTTTGTGTTGGATACTTGACTCTCTTTATCTCAAATGCTTCTACCAGTTTGAATAATATTCTCTGGTCGTCGGGCATATGAAAAAATAATGTTCACCTTCAAGAATAAGATTGATTTTATCTTTCGTCATAATGGCTTTGCCATATGCTTAAGCCACCGCCATTTCAATTGCGTCCCTATGCACGGGCTCACACGTTGCATCATGGGTGATAATGAGAGCAACGATATTACTTTGTTATCGAACGAGATTGGAGTATCAGACAAAGTGACATTTCCGCGGTAATGAGTTGTTCTCCGTGCAACTCCCGTCGCACTATTCTCACTGAAACTGTCATATCTTTGGCATTTATGGACAAATCAGTGAGGTGTTTGCACTGACATGATTAACGCCTCAAGCCGGTTCCCCGTACACTGTACGTCCGCTGGACTCTACTCGTTCAGCCGGTTGGACGTACCACGAACGGCTGGTGGAGGCGGAAGTTAGAATGCCTATTACAGATGAACCACTGCTGCTTCGCGGGATCTTTTTTCACGTTATGAACCGAGAAGTTGTGTACTTTCATGCCATCTCTGTTTCATAATTAGAACTAATACGAAGTTGGTCGATATCCGTTGCTTTTGAAGACTCATATCGGTCAGGGAAATGACATGAAACGTGCTCTATTGAGTTTCAAGTTACTTGCTTTAGAAGGTACCACAGTCTCTCCTGCCATCTCGAGAATGTTTTGTGAACTATGTCTAACTTGATAATTTTTGCCACTTTTGAAGGGGAAGCACCAAAAGCAAATAATATGACGATAATGTTTTGCTTCGTAGGCTAGAGGCTACTCAGTCGCAGATAAATAATTACCGGGCTGTCTCATTATCTTACGGGTGCAGAGAATATTCGTTTGATAGATGACAGTAGTGGAAGTGATGTACAGGGAGGTGATATTTTCGGTAGTGATACGGACTATGCACACACAGCATGATGTTATTGGTGAAGTGGCAGACAGCGCTGATGAAGAAGAAATAGCTTCAGCTGTAATAACAACAACCGCTGTTCAGTGTTTGTAGCGAGAGGTTCACGGGTATGCCGTGAACAGGAAAGCATTTCACGTCTGTTTTAGATTCTTTTTATCCTCTTTTCGACGACAAAGTGATTGAACTAATTGTTTGAGAAACAAATACACTGACCGGCAATAAAAGTGGAACACTTTAATTTTTTGTGTAATTTCTTAATTTATTCCACTAAAATGTATCGGTTTTCCAATATTTGCATTATTCATGTAAATTTTAGATGGTTGGCAACAGAAAATACCGAAACATGTTTTACAACACACTATAACTCGCAAATTTCGTTACATTTTGCAAATCTTACAATTTTCTATTTTTTAGTAATGTTCTTTTGGGCTGGTTTTTATCAAGCGTATTGCCAAACAAAACAGTATTAATGTTTGCACTGCACTGCACGAGAACACTGGTCGCTAAAAACGAGTGTTTCCACCCTTAGCGTCTATGACAGCTTGTAAACGCTCAAGCATACTGTTCACAACTCGTCGAATGGCATCTGCCGAGATGCGATCCCATTCCTCCAGCAGCGATGTTCTCAGTTGTGCCAAGGTGGTGTGGTCACGCTGTCTGACGTTCCTTCCAAGCATATCCCATACATGTTCGATGGGGTTCAAGTCAGGACTACGAGCTGGCCAGTCCGGGGTTTGAATCTCCACTTCCTGCAGATGCCGGCCCCGTGGTGTTGGGGTAGCGCGCCTGCCTCTCACCCGGAGGCCCCGGGTTCGATCCCCGGCTCCGTCAGGGATTTTAAAACTGACGTGAGGGTTGGAACGGGGTGCACTCAGCCTCGTGAGGACAATTGAGTAGCTGTCTGACAGTGAGACAGCGCCCCGATCATGAATACCAAGATTAACGGCCGAGGGGACCCGACGCGCTGATCACGCGTCACCCCAATATCTGCAGGCCAAATGGCTGGGCAGCGGTCGCTTGGTCGGCCTTAGCCCGTCATGGGCTGGATAGTGCCAGGGGTTGTTGTTGTTTTTTTTTTTTTTGTTGACTTCCTGCAGATATTGTACAACACAGCGAGCAGTATGAGGGCGGGCATTATCCTGCATCAGCATGAAATTCTGACCTATGAAAGGCGCAAAGAGCATCAGATGGTTCATAAGGATCTCTTAGATGTACCAATGGGAATTGAGCGTCCCGTGATTGATGCACATCAACTCACAATCAGTGCGGGTCATAACGTTGATGCCACCCCACACCATAACCGAGCCACCTCCAAATGGGGTCCTGGAGGAGAAAGCAACAGGGCTGTACCTCTCCCCGCGCCTTCTCCACACTCTTTCTCTTCCATCAGGAGATCTAAGGTTAAAACGACTCTCGTGAGTGAAGAGAACAGAGGCCCACTGCTCGTGGGTCCATCCCAGATGCTGCCTTGCGAAGCGAAGACGCGCCTCTCTGTGATGTCGTTCGAGTGCGGGTCCACGTGCAGGTCTCTTGGACGAAAGATGAGCTTCTTCAAACCTTCTTCTTACTGTTCGCTCACTCACTCTTACATTTCTGACATTTTCCAGTCGATTTCGTGCCTGGACTGCTGTGGTATGGCGATCACGCAGAACTTGCAGGGTGAGAAATCTGTTATCCCTGGCACATGTGCATCTTCTATGGCCTGACCCTCGTCTCCTGTCGTAAGTTTGGAGTTCTCTGTAACGTTGCACTGCACGGTGAATGCTACCGAGAGATGATCCAATGACCTCAGCAACATAGCGGAAGCTGCAGCCATCCTCCGCCAATGCAACTGCCTGTGCAGCTCCTTCACGGCTAAGAGGCACGTTTTAGTGTGAACTGCACATGGATAACTTGCTAAAATGTATGACAATGGTTCACACGTGTTCAACAAATGTCAGTTGTTATCCGTAGAACAACAATAAACGTGCGGCAACACTCGTAAACCGTAAACGCTTACAGTGCGCTTCCCGCCATAAAACCATTAAGATAAGCTCATCGAAGATCGGAGGTAATTGGTGGTAATAAACCACCCTAAGAAATGTCATATTATCAATTTCTATTCACGGATGTTTCAGATGTTTGTTCTAATGCTTGAAAAGCTTTTAAAATGTGATTAAATCTTTTTCATGGTTAATTTTATACTATTTATATTACTTTTTTTAACTGTTCCACTTTTTTTGCCGGTCAGTGTATGTACGCGGCAGAATGTATAGTTGGCGCGCCCTTGAACCCAAGGTCGCGCACTTGGAAGTGGGAGTCAGTGACTGGGGGCAACATTTATGTGTTCTTGGGACTTGTAATGTTGATGGGGATAATGCAGAAGCCTACCCTAAAGAGCTAATTCACCAGGGATGAATGTTTAGAGACCCCTATATTTCCTCAAACAATGCCTAGGGACAGGTTTGAACTAATATTGCGATATTTACATTTTGTTGACAATTATATACGGGATACATATACGGGGTCTAAAAAGCTTTTCCTGGAAATTTTACCCGAAGCATTTGAAATGTGGTGTTACAGGAGGATGATGAAGATCAGATGGGTAGATAGGGTGACAAACGAAGAGGTATTAAGACAAGTGGGAGAGGAGAGATGTTTCTGGCGATTGCTAATGAAGAGAAGAGATAGGTTACTAGGACACATACAGTACTAAGACACCCAGGAATAGCAAGCTTAGTTATGGAAGGAAGGGTTGAGGACAAGAACTGTAGGGTTAGACCAAGGTTAGAATATGTTATACAGATTGCTTCGGATGTAGGGTGTGGTAGCTATGTAGAGATTTTTTTTTTGTCGTGTAGCCTCCTGAGAGGCCGAGTGCAGGTCTTTCTAGTCGACGCCCGTGGGCGACCTGCGCGTCGGGATGAGAGATGGAATGGATGAAGATGAATGAAACTGGGCAAGTATGTGGAAGGAAGCGGCCGTGGCCTGTCAGAAGGTACTGTCCCAGCATTTGCCTGGTGTTGAAAATGGGAAACCACGGAAAACCATTTCAAGGACAGCCGACGGTGGGGCTCGAATCCACGCGTCTATCGAGTCAGCAGAGAGCTTGGCCCCTTGACCTAACGCAGCGCTTTAGCCCGCGTAGCCAATACTGTCTGTTATGTAGAGATGAAACTATTAGCTCAAGACGGGGAGGCATGGAGCGCTGCATCAAACCAGTCAAAAGACTGTGAAGACTCAAACAACATTATGTAGATTGAGCATTATCATGTAAATATCTTGATTTCATTGTAAACATACCTGAAACAAATACCAAAAGTGGAACTTATCAAATTATTATATTTTTGTAAATATTGCGTGTGATCATGGACAACCCTGAAAAGCAGTCGTCACATATATTACTGAGAAACATTGGATATGATCTCGGGAAGTATTCCTAAAATTTTCATTACGTTATATTTCGTAGATTTAACTTTATTAATTTTTTACCTTGTTTGAGTCTAAACCTCTGCTGAGCTTCAATTTAAATACCGCCGGAGAAGTGAACACCTCCGGATTAAATAGCCGGCCTGAGGGGTTAATACACCACATGCCACAAACTGGTATTGTTTTCAAGCCCAAAATCAGAGGTTTTAGTAGATGAAATTAGTTGAAACATTTTAAGCGAAATATTTTGCAAGTGTATTTCCACCATCGTAGCTATTTTTGGCACTATAGTTGCCTCGAATAACAACCAGTTACAAGGTGGAGAAGAAGGTTGAAAGTTTTCTTTAAAGCACATTCCTAGTCAGTAGGGCTAATAATTAGGGATTGGAAAATTTCGCGAATTATTAAATGAAGTTATACACAGATGGTAATGTGTTTTAATAACCCTAAAAATGGCGAAAAAAAAGGTTTTTGAAGTCGCGAAATTTCGCATGAAGACGCGAATTATGCATGAATTTTGCATGAAAACGCGAATTTTAGCTTATTTCGTTTTTTTCTTTACAGTGCACTTCCGATAATTTGCGGCATTAATGCACGAATTTCCGCGAAATATTGAAAACTGTGAACTATCTACAGTAATGTTTTAAGCGTAGCAAAGAGAAAACTATTGGTTAAAAATATCGAAATGTATTTTATGAACACGCAAAGAAATAAATATAATACTTTATAACATAGTATTGTAAGACACACTATGTGGATTTTACCAATATTAAAAACTAAGAAAAATGACTGTCATCACTTTTTTTTATCTTAGATGGTTTATTTTTTCTAATTTTAGATTGTACAATTCTGAAGAAAACAATATATGAGAACGAAAATTCATCTTGATTTTCTATTTAAGAGATAAGTGTGACTATAGACACAGTAGCTTGACTGTGGGAACTTTCGGGATTTCCGTTGCATCACTTACGCATTCTATATGTACTGGATCTTGGTTTACCTCACTGACAGTCGAATTCCATACAATATCCTCATTTCTGAAACCATGATTGTCTTTATCGAAGTCTACAACTGGATGTCACTTTCTTCTGCATCTTGACATTCATCCAGGTTTTGCCCTAATGTCATCGTAGTGAGACCACCTTGCCTGTTTAAAATATCGTTGTCACAGAAGCCAACAAACGCTTGTTTTTGTGCGAGTGTAGTAGCGGTAATCTTCTCCCATGACTTTACTGCATGGAGAGCATCCAACAAACACGGAAAGATTGGAAACTTAACGGTAGATAGTGGGCCTCACTTTCTGCATGCAGAGATCTCTAACAATCTGGGAAGTCATCCTAGTAAGTTACAGTACTTAGTTATTGAGGTTTTAAGGACCGGAACAGCAAGGTCATCTGCCCCTTCATCCTAGTATCTACTCGACGCGTGGCGTCATATAGTCCGCCTTTCAGATATGGATATCTAGAAGGCAAGTATCCAGATCAAAATGTGCCACTATTTCCTGAACCAGTATTAGCCAGGTGGTCTTCTTGGTTTCATTCTGTAGTGTGCCTGTCAGAGTACTTGAAAGATATTTTGCAATTTATGAGTGAAATAGTAGGGACTGATAACTCGGGTGTTGATTTTCACAACAATGTTTCACATGACGAAATACTTGAGTTTCAAAGAATTTGGCACAGACATCACTGACCTCATCCCCTTATTAGAAGGCCACATCCAACTGTTCACCTTCTAGATGGACATCTACAGACAATTCAGCAAGCCCTTAAACTTGCTGTTTCTGGAAAGTACGGTACCAGCATTAAGGAGCAGTTGGAGGGTTGTGGAAATGTGTTAAAAAGAGGGAAAACTCATTCAGTTTTAGTAAATGCTGTGTCCCATGCTCTTGGAAAATTAATCAGCTTGAGATCCGTTGACCCTGGGAACAGGATTTACAAATGTGTGCATTTGATCCAGCATAAATTCATTGGCACAATGAACATAAATGAGGACACTGCAAAGAAAATTAAGAAGTTGCCGTTCTGTGGAACACTCTAAGAAAGTGAGGTGTTAAGAGGATGCAAAGAACTGCAAACTTCAATCAAGAAGCAGATGCATGACCGGACCAAGACAGACATTGTTGGAGTTTTGCAAGGAATGACATTTGTATTTCCAAAGTTCTCAGAATCTGTGTTGAAAACCATTTGGATCCCCTGTTCAAACGCTGTGATTCATTTTTTCAGTTTACACTAGCACGTTAAGTGATATGCATCACCGTTTGTCACAAGAGAATTTGGATCTCTTCACTGAAGTATACTTTGAAGGATGACTGAAATGTGTTGTGTTAGCAGGTTATCCATGATATGTAAAAAATCCCGCCTAAAATTTATGATTTTGAAAGTACCGAAAAGTGCACTTGAAACCACCGAATTTGCCACTTTAAAATACCGCTTTCTTCACTCTGAAATCACCGAAAAATTCCAATCCCTACTAATAATTCATGAGCCATACACGTGGGACTTTCTGTTAGCTCTTCTCCGCTACGTCAATTATTTGAGTTTTATTTTGCTTTAGGGGCTACAACATCGTGATTATTTTTGTATTCTTGTGTGTCAACTTTGTCTAATAACCTGAGTTATTATGGTGTCTATAGTAGTGTGTATATTTTTGTAACTGAGGGTAGGAGTGGTAAGGAGGTGGCAGTGGCCTTGAATTACAAACCATGCCACAGAAGGCGGGTAGATATGATAACGGTACATGAATATCCCGTCAAGTAGGCTTCAATTGTTTATATTAATTTTAAATGAATGCCTGCGCGTTTGATGCGAAACGCCATCCAATTAAATATTAAAAATTCATGCAGATACTTGAACCATAACCGACATTCATTTATTTGTCAAACAAGGAAACAAAAACACTTCAAGGTAGAGCTTCATTAATCTAAATGTTAAACGATATACTGCGTGAACATGATCACTTCCAACATGCATTAATAATTTTCATAATAGTAGTTTACATTCCGGAGTTATTACAGAAGGCTTTGACTTTACACGTGCAGCGGCTTGAGTGAGTCTGCTTTTACCTTCAAATAAATAATGTCGATAACACCGAGAAAAAAGGAGTTCTGGTATTATCGAGACTTAAGGTTCCCACTCAGTACCGGTATTATCGAGACTTAAGATTCTAATTGGCGAAGAGACCTGGCCTTGAGTGCGCTTGGTGGGGGACGATACTGGCCATGCGGCAACTTACGATCCCGATCGGAAATAGAGCAAAATTTGCCCGGCTCTAGTGGAAACACAATCTTTCAACATAAGCATTACTTTTCCCAGTAGCTACTATCTAAAGAAATTTATTCTAAAGCAAATATCATGGCATCAAAATTGGACAACTTAGCGACATAGGGCCGGTTCTACCACATCCGGGTCGAAGTTGCGGGCAGCAACCCGGGTGATAAACTATCTGCCGGTGTAAACCTCTGTGCATCTTGGGCAGCATTCTACCACTTCCGTGCAAGTTCCGGGCAGCTGCCAGGAACCTAATAGCAAAATACAGATGGTGGCTAGCCTGATTTTTGTTAAATTTGAGTAATCTATGAGTGAGCCACCTATCGTTATATGCGTTAAGTTTCTTTTCGTTTTTGTCAGTTGTTTGTTGATATCACGTGTTCTTTGGTTTCAACAAGATATTGGCCTAGTACCAAAACCTCTCGCGACACTTCTGGGCAGTATAAACCTAGCATGTGATTCAGTTCTCGGAGGAATGCAACTGAATAACCATACCTAAACTCAATAATCGAAAACTAGACAAGCATGCAGTGCTTTTCAAGGAGGAATAGCCTGTGAAATATGTTTCTAGCAATAGGCTACTTTGCAGTCTGAAAACAGGCTTAGGCCTATAGCCTATGAGCTACAGACATGTTGTGACAAGGCTTGCAGTGCATAGGTTCAATCATAAAATGTATGTCAAATCAAGTTATCACACTCCAGGCGACAAGTTTGTTTGTAAACTCTGTAAAATGAATGGAACGGAATGTGCACATTTGTGCATAATTAGATAGTTCTCTTTGCTGTATTCTACGAGAGATTTCACTCTTCTTGCACAGCTATAGAAGGTATCTTGGATAGGTCATGTTGCAAAGTTTACATTTACACATTTCGTTTGGCAGATGGAATGATTTTGTCACACATATTTTATGATGAAAGCCATTGACCGTATAACGCGTCACCACCAGCCTAAGATCATAGTTCTGTTTGTCAAAGCTTTAGTGACGTAGAAAACTACAAAATGCAATGCCCCAAATATCAGGTCTTATGCTGCATAAGCAAAACACCAAGTCAATGACAATGTATAGTACGGTACAGAACCTGAATAATGTCCTGTACACTCTGTATTTCTCATGCACACGTGTGTGAATTTACTAAATTATATGAGCGCTTCATACAGTATTCCTAAACAAGTAATTGAGATAATATTTTGAAATCTATGATGGTTCCGTACGGTAATCACTAGGCGGTCGTATTTCATGTCCAATCAACCGCATCAAATATAAAACTGTTGGCTTTTGCAGCCTGAACCGGACAAAGAATTCCTCATTCGACCAAATTTCATTATGCTCCAGCCGATCTCTGTTCCGTCTTGGGCGTATGACTGCGTCTTCTTCTACGTCGACAAAAAAGTTATACATTTCCAGGACGTCAATTAGCTCTTCCATAGCCTTAAAATAAAATATGCTCAGTAACTGTTACATCCCTTATAATTAATTATGTAATTATATCATTATGTGACAACAAAATTACCAAATGATTCTAATTGTATTACGGTATTAGTAATTTATGAAGAGGTTATGTACAGCATAGATGATGCAAAGAAACCCTTGCGCACGGCTCAAATCTGGCTGGTAATGCTTTATCGGCCTCTCGAAGCTCCCGAAAATTTACACTCCGGGTAGACGAAGTTTATACCGCCGATAGCGCTACCCGTTGATGGTTGAACGGAAATTCGTTCTTATTCCGATGGGCAAGTTATCGGCCCCTTAGCCCGGATGTGGTAGAACCGGCCCATAGTGGTACACTTGATCTAACCAACTACCTGCTCACCTACCACCCTATAGCTACTATAATGTCTATAATAACCAGGGCCCGGATTTTGATGAAAAGTCATCTTTTTTTTTCTTTCTGAGTACATGGAGACGATGCTTAGTGGTAATTAAATGTATTCTACAATAAATATGTTAGATATATGGTTTTTTTAAGTCATCAAAATGCATGTTTCCTACATTTTCCAGAATAAAGTCATTTTCTAACATTTACAGTAGGTGCATTTTAGATAATTTTTCATGAGTTATATGTTTATAGGTCATTCTTTTTTATCGAATATGGATAAACTTAAATGCTCATTTTAAAGTTATGTTTTTAGTATCTGTATTTCTAAACATGTCAGCGTTAACATTCTTGGACTAACCCATATACTGTAGTTCGGCAGTGTTCATCTGTTTTCATTACCCGTTTCTTAAGCTGATTTAATTTTTCTTGACGATGCATTTGTGTGTACAGTTTGCGTCACCGATTTCTTCACTTGCGCGTGAGTATTGCGTCAGTCTGAAAAAAGAAACGGGGTAATCCCCTCAGTGCCATGTGGTTTCTGTCGAATTTATCTTTATTAGAAGTGTTGACAGCTCTGACGCAGCTCTGGCCTCTGATCGTTCACTCAGTTACCCAGCAACTAGAGGACTTTTAAGGTGTGTTGTAGGTGTGTGACGTTTTGTTGTGCAGTGCAATTGAAATGCCAAAACAAAAGCAGTCAACTGCTTCCCCTTCGGAGGGGAAGTAAAGCCGGCGGTCCCATGTCATAGATTTATGGCATGTTAAAGAACCTTCCACTAATTGCACCTGTCTGAAGCTAAATTGGATAGGTTAAGAATGTAAACATCGCTCTTAGGTTTCTACGTTTGTTGTCAAGAGCCGACTGCGGTGGCGTCTAGTAGCTAAGTTCTTGAACTTGGCCTAGTAGTCGTTGACGGTGGCGCTTGGCGGCAAAAGTAGGAACTATTTGAAAAATTCTAAGTTGCAGTACTTAAATTAAAAAACAGACAACACACACTAATACAGTCATCACAATTAACACCGGTTATCAGACAGATTCTACACACAACCAAAGTACACGGGGCTACATGACCGCGTTGTCGCAGCCCCTAAACTTAAGAACCAACCAGTCAGATTTCGATGAAAACATATTCTCAACTCATGGAACTATTTTGTTCTGTAAAGTGGAAGTGGAGAGAAGTTTCTCGAATTATAAAACAGTATTAGCTGACAACTGCCGTTCCTTCACCTTTGATAACTTGGGGATGACGATGGTGGTGTATTGCAACGCTAACTAAGGTATGTTTAGTTAGCAATATACGAAGGTTGGAACTTAAGTAGTGGCAACACGGCAGTGGAGACGCTATGAACCGGAATTGCCTATTGTCCCGGAGAGTACACGTTGGTGACATACCTACCTTACCTCTAAGCAAGTCTCCCTTCCCACAGCACCTGCGTGCGCACACTCGAGAGGAATACCGTCACTTGTGAGCTAGCGGTCTAACAGAACGTGGTCGCCATGTTTTCCAAACAGGACCAACAGAGTTGGATCAAGATTGAATGTGCCCGAGGTCTTACAGCACGCCAGAGTCATCAGGTTCTGCAAGAGGTGTGCGGGGAGGCTGCATTGCCCTACAGAACAGTGGCACGTTGGGTCAAGGCCTACAACGATGGTCGGCAAACTGTGGCAGACATGCTTTGGGCAGGTCGTCCTACGAGCGTCCGTGAAGAATATGTGCATGCTCTTGCCCGTTACTGGACTATGATCGAAACCAGACGATTCGTGAGCTCGCCCATGAAACCGGATGGGTGCATACGACTGTGCTGCACATCCTGAAGGAACGCCTGGGCGTGAGAAAAATTGCATCACGATGGGTGCCGCATGAGTTGACTGAAATGAACAAATGGTTGCTCTACAATGCTGCCAAGACTCACTTGGAGCGCTATGAGTACTTAGGAGAGACGTTCCCACGCCGTATCGTCGCCCAGGATGAGACATGGGCCGATCCTACGAGCACAAACTGAAACGCCAATCGAACTAATGGCAGCATCATGGATCACCCCGAAAGTCCGTCAGATCCCCAGTGGGGTGAAGGTGATGGTAATCCTCGTGTACGACTGTGATGGCGTGATCCTAACTCATTACGTTCCTCCACGGCAGACCGTCAATGCACAGTATTACTGTTCGTTTCTGGAGCACCACCTGCACCCAGCATTGCGAAAGAAGCGGCCACACTTTCTGCGGCAACCACCCATCATGTTGCACGACAATACTCGGGCGCATACAGCGCGAGCTGTGGCAGATTTGTTCGGTCAATGGGGCTGGGAAGTACTGTACCATCCACCATACTCCCCTGACTTAAGTCCTTGTGACTTCGATTTAATCCCTTAGATGAAGGAACCACTTCATGGCACTCGCTTCCGGACTGTTGTAGAGATTCGACAGGAGGTAGACCGCTCCATGCACACCATCGACAGAACAGGCTCGGTGATAGGTATACTACGACTTCCACATGTCAGCTGACATATTATGTACTTTCTGATTCTGGGCAGAAGAGAAATATAAGATCTACTGTAGTATTGTAACTCATGTTACACTGTAGTAACACCTGTTCTCTGGATAGTGTGAATGAAGAGGTCTGTTGCCTGCCGAATCTTGTGAACAGTTCAGAACCGGATCCTACAAAGCGGTACTTTCCAAATAAAGTTCAGGGAGTGTGGGGGACGATAGAACCCTTTTCAGCTCCATCGAGCATATAAATCAGCCACCTGTTGTGTGACACTGCCCTGTAAAATAGCAGCTGTCTACGAAAGCGGCATAACTTCTTGTGCAATCTGTACAGTCACAGTCTGTCTCCTTGCAGTACTGTGCACATTAATATAACACCATCACAATGCTACTGTTCTGACACACTTTTTACTTTGGTGGAGACCTTTAATGTCATTTGTTCAATTGGCATTTCACTTTGGGCTGATGTGTTATTATGATATGATTTAGGAAAATCTCACCACCACACTCATAGTACTTCAAATGGGTTTGTGCAGCATCATATCATTGCTATTAATGCAGTACCATTTAATGGTGTGGAATCCATTGAGGTGAAATTTTTGTAATGCCGAGGTGGCCTATCAGGATATAAAATGCAGTTTTCTATATGCACTATGCTTGCTTGTCACTCAGGCAATGCCCGAGTTGTATTTGTTCTCAGCAACCCATCAACAAGCTGCACATCCTCGTCACTTAACACCAGGGTGACCCGCTTGAGGCATGCAGACCACACTCTTCAGTTTGCCATTGAAGGCTTTGGCCCATCGTTCCACAGTTCTGTAAGGCAATGCACTCTTCACACAAACCTTCATGCACTGTTGTGCTGTACAGCTGTGGGCATGTTCGGTTTTAATTCGGCTGTGCAGTTTCTGTTTCGAGAACGTATTGGATGCTAACCGTCTCTCACAGATGATGCCATTCTTTACAGTGTATGCACGGAGTATTGGATGGATGAATTCATGTACTGTGTGACAGATTGGGTATTACCCTTTCACGAATTGATTGCCGGCTGTCGAGATGGGAACTATTCCTTGTTTACTTGTGTCACACATCAGCCTGCTTCGTTAACAGGTACAGTTGCTCGAGTAGGATATGCAGGGTGTCTACCGGTAACGAAAGTAACGAATTTTACATACGGGTAACGAAAATCTTCCGAAGGCGGATCGAATCATTTAAACTCGCTTCTCTAGGCTCAGAGATTGCGATGGAGCGAGTTTCACGCAAGCGGTGCCGAATGCATAAGCTATATTCCCCATGCCCGACTTCGATGAAATGCATACTGAGGATACCCTGAGTGGAATACATCGTTCAGCGTATATTTTCGGCATCAAGATGACTTTTTAGTTTTGTGTGAAATATTTATCTGTGTTATTAGGAAACCTGACTTTTCGCGAGACGTTTATTCGCGAAAACTTCTGAAATTAATCAGAAACCTCCCATTTCTCGCATTTATTCGGAGACTGTTTAATTGAAGTCCAGAAATAACGCGAAATAATTTAATGTCGCAATCTTGCGAAATGTTACAGTTTCGAAAAAGGATTTTGAAAAACCTTCGAAATACGTAGGATATAACTTATTTTAAAAATCTGTCTCGTAAATTTGCGACATCCAGTATGGTTAATTCGAAATTCCATTATATGTCGACTTTTCCTTCGAACTTTGGTTCCATCGGATATATTATAATCTAACCGGTTATTTCGAAAACTTGTATAACTCGTATAATTCGTGATTCGCATTCGAAAGAAAACTTGTCCTCCAGTCGTATTATTCGTGCAATCCTCTCAGAATATTTCTTAGACCAATATTTGATTTGCTTGCGGGAATCTCGTCAAATGGACCGAGATTGACGTCAGTAGCGTGTAAATCATAAAACCCGTCCCCTATAGTGAACTTGTGACCACGAGGACTGCGGGAATCCCGTCAAAGATGATTGGGCACCAATCACGAAACATTCCGAAACCTATTCGCCACTTTTCCCATGACCGTATACTTAAAAGCGTACGGGGAGCGAGAAGTGCATCAACCCACTTAGAAATGACAGCCTACGTAGCGTCGCGATACTAATTTCTCCTCGTGATCCACCCTGAACTGATGAGCTCACAACCACAGCATAGGGACAGTGGGAATCACGGCGCCGGCCATACGACTTGTCCATAACTACTCGTGAATTTTAACCATGCCCAACCCTGAGCTTGCATCCATCATTCTGTCAGGACGAATAGACAATCGTTCAATGGCCAGGTGCGGCGCGGTATGCATAATATCGCGAGGACAACGAGAATCTCGTAAAACTGCCGAGAGCGGCAGCGATTGCGATACATCGCGATATTTCTCCGCATTCAATGACGAGGAAAACTGGATTCTTGTCAAACGGACAGCAAGTGGCGCTGATTGCCTAATAATGCTATATTTTCTCGTGCCCGACCTCAAGGACAATGGAAATCTCGTCGAACGACTAAAAGTGATACCGATTATCTAAATCGCGATATTTATCCGTGTTCTATTGCAAAAACTACGGGAATCTCGACAGACGGGTGAGACCAGCGCCGATCGTGTAACATCTCGAAATTTCTCCGTACTTGACTGCGAAGACAGAATTCCTTTACAATCACGTAACGTCCCATGAATTTCTTAGTGATCTACCGTGGGGACAAAGGAAATCTCGCCAAACGGTCAAGAGCAGATCAACCTCTTGGCAATTATAAAAAACCCTTGTGCACAAGACGACATATTAGCTGAATCAACTCATTTGATAATAAATATCTAGTATTTATTTAATATTTTTAAAATGTTTATAACTCCCTAAGTGAATTGTATTTACGGTACCGCTTTAAACTCAGTTCATTGCTGTTTTTCTTCACCGCGTGATGAGCCCCTTTGCTTGCAGACCGTAGACGTATCTTGAATTAAAAGGTAGCTAAAAAGTAACAAATTTTTACTTCATCCTTACAGTAGACACCCTGATATGACTCGCCTCCAGTAGCCTCAGTTATCATTTGACCGTCCGTGGTGACATGAGCTCCTGTGACGCGCAATGCTGCTTGTCTTATGTGCTGAATTAACTCTTGCAGGGTGTCGAGCGATGACCGTTTTTCAATTTCCCGTACGAAAATCCACCTAATTTCTGTATATTTTAGAATCCTCTGAGACCAGAGTTCGCACACCGAATGGCTGAAAAATGAATCTTAAAGCGCGAATCAAGATTTTCTGGCGTAAGTGTAACTGCATTTTTGGAGACACTTCCGAAACCCACGGGTGATGGCGAGATTTAGGCCTAATCCGTAGCGTGAGCAAAGCGCGCGCGCGAGTGAACACTCTCGCAGATGGGATGAGATGCTACCAACAAAAATAAAATACCGTTTACCTGGGGAGAGCTGATATAAATGACTGTTTTACCGAGGAGGGTTGAGAGACTAGAGAATAGGAGTGTCACATAACAAATGTTTACGGGAAGTGACTGAATTGTGTGGTACCGTAACCGTATAGAGCTTCCACGAGTTTATAATGGCTCCGAAGTTTATGCATAGCGAACTTCCAGTCTGCGAATCTCCATTTGATTTTCATTGGCAGTGAATTGTTCGTGATTATCTTCTTTATTATTTCGGATTGTGGTTTTGTTTTTAGGCGTTCAGCTTATGAAATAAGAACTAGAGGGTTGGCCTTTCATGAATATTCCAAAGACAAGTGTGTCCTAAAATAGTAATTAGAAAAACTTCGCGTCAGAGACGACCATAACAAACAGCTTGCCTACAAAGTGTGCGATTTGCACATTTCAAACGGCAGTGGTCTAACATATCTTAAGACTACAATAATTAAGTTCGTGCAAATTAAATATGTTATATGTGAGAATGTTATTATAATTTGCTATCCTGTTGTTATATTAGCATATTATGCATTAACGTGGCCCGTGTAAATGCTAAATTGTGACGGATGCTACGAGTTATAGGCTATTCGCCGTACCGGTAGGCCTAATATTTACTAACAACGCGTCACGTCATTTCTTCTTTAATATTTGTTTAATCATTATAATTATAATAGCCTATCTATTAACACTTATTTAACCAATAATCATTTTATAATTCTATACATATTCCAGGTATTGCAAGAAAGCGATATTTGATAGCACATGCGATTCCACCTTAAAATCCAACCGTGCCCAGTTTTCAGTACCTATGAAAAATATTACCGTAAATTAATAAACCAAACAACTGGCGGCAATTTTTTTTGAAATGCTCATTTACATCTTCACCCTAGTCTACGTAAAGTACCATACGGTAATCACTGAAAGGGTAGGGGGAATATAACCTCAATTTCACAAACGAAAGAACCTTATTTTGCATGAATTATGGAACCCGATTCCTAATGGAGGAATAGATTGGCTGCATTTAGAAATATGTTAGTCAATAATTTAAGATGCCAGAAAACTAAATACAAAAAGCTGCGTGCCTACTACGGTGTAAAGTTGCTCCATGAAAGAAAAAAATAATACACCTTACCAAGATTATACGATGTGCATACAGTTAAATACAATCATCCAATTGGAGAAACACTTTCTTTGTCACGATCTTGTAAGCAATTCAAACATAAACTGATGTAATTTACGGGAAAATGTGCAACATTTAGAGACTACGAGTGTTGTATGTGGCACAACGTTAGCTGACATTTCGCAGCATTAATACATAAGGAATGAACACAAGCAGAGCTTTCTCACTGCACACAGCTGAAGATCATATCATTCTTGGTGCATTTTACGTTCTCTTAACAACAATAATATGCTTAGTTACATGCAATGAAAATTGTAGTACACAGTTCCCATTGTTTCCATTACCTGACTACTAAACCAGAAGCTGGTAATGCATAACCATACACCGGTGGCACGTCCTATGGCAAATGAAAGATCGAAAGAAAATGTAAGCTCTATAGGAGCCCGGAACAAGGCGATACAATTTTCTACACTACTGAAAATAGTCAAAATACCCTTTGTAAAAATGAATAATAATTTTGGGGGTCATGTAGTAATAGATGTTACCCACCCACTATCCCTTTTTAGATCATGAATTTTATAGTAAAATTGGAGGTGTGTCCGCTATTACACGCGTAAATTATGCGACAAATACAGTATTGCTAACCCCGCGAATTCGGTACTGACGGCCTTCCTGTCACTTTGCCCTGCTTTTCCTCTCCGCAACCCACGGTCGCCACATAACAAGACCCTACGTCCAACTGCCACACAGCAAGAATTCTGAGCATGCTTCTCACCTACACCCTGTATTTCGAAGGAAACAACGCGAAGGATATGTCGGGAGCTTGGAACAGCTGAGCTGTGTTGCTAAGTTTTTAGTGTTGTTGTAAAACAACTGATTCGAATAATACACAGCGCTACACTTCAGACATTATTTCTCTACAATTATACGTAATATATTTTTAAAAAAGATCCTGAGTCAACGCCGAGGACATTCAAACAGAGAAATACGATATTTTAGATGAATAAATAAATTACACACCAAAGCTATGATACCTTTATCATTGGTATTCAATTCAATAAATACGACAGAGAGGGCAAACACTCTACAGCTAATGAATATAAAAACACTCACCATGCAATGATTATCCTTTAACATGAAACAAGAGTCTGAGTGGAGGCCGTTCACAGCTTACTACAGTAGTTGACAGATAACACCATGCACACTTACTGAATCGCGACTCTCTACGGTTGATATTAGCTTTCGTGATAATACAAAAGTAAAGTTAAGGTAAAGACAAACAAGCCCCTCTGTGGCGATATTATTGCCGTGGTTTTATATTGTCGAGTTGTAGGCTATTGAATGACGGACGGTATTTTGAACACTATGATGGGAAACAATAGCCTGTGCTCTATTATCGATTGACGCAAGCGAACTGACACCAATAAATAAATCATCCTCAGTCACTTGGCAAGGGTTTCTTAGACACTCTCCATCCCTTCACTGTCCCTATCATCACCACCACCATCATTGTCTTCGTCAGAGCTTTATGAATTGCCAAGGTTAATAATCATTTCATCCACCGATATATCCAGACCGCCTTCAGTATTTCTTTCTGTACATGCTGTACGGTATGAGTCCAGTCCTCGGGTCGAACTTCGGCGAAGTAAAAGTAACGAAACAATTACAATGAAAGGAAATCCGACACAGAAAATGGTTAACAAGCGACTGAAACAATGCCTGCCCATACGAGAAGAATTCTGTCACTTGTGTGGTGTATTTTGTAGCCACATGTTGGTGACGGGTGTTTGATAGTAAAATGTCGAGAGCTGTGAGATATTGTTTGTAGTTTTGGAAATTTATGCATGTGTGACGCATTTGCATTGAGTGTTTCCAGTGACTTGAAAACAATTTGGTATGTGCATCTCCCCTGCGAAAGAAGAACATGGAAAGGCTAAAAACAGTAAAATTCCACACACGACAAGCCGCGAATACGTTTTAATTTAGATTTATTTTATCAAAGTAGATAATAGGAAATAAAATAATGCATAACGAAATTAAATAAGTCACTTTGACAAATACAAGATTGTTACTAGGAACTTCATTTATACACAGCACAAAATTTAAGTTGTTTTGACAGTACTTTTTGTTTTCCAATTCCTGGAGATCTTTCGTGGCTTTTCTTTCGACTGCCACCTTAGCCGTCGCTTCGCACCGGTTTTGCTTCCTTGAACACGGCGTAGGAGTTTCGTGCAGTATGGACTCTTGTTCACGGTTATCTTTTCTACTCCACCAGCTGCCATCACAGTGTCCTGAACAATATTGTTACGTGCCACCCCCTAGTGGCACTTTTGTTAACTGGATTACGGTGGGGGTACAAAGCACAACACCAATTACTGCTTAAAGAAATAATTAACTTTATTGTGGCCAGAAAATTACACTAATCAGCAAATACAAGCAATTAGGAGCCTTACTCCAGTTTCCTCAAGTCTCTTCCTTGAGTGCTCTTGGCCCTTCCACTTGTCAACAGACCACAGAAGTTAATCCGTCCTAATGAGTACGGTGGCCTTGACAGAAACTACCTGTTCCTCTCCCTTATGTTCACCGACCACAATTACTTACGATCACTTGCTGCAGGCTATTTCGCTGTCCACAAGCTGGAGAAACAATGTCACTGGATTTCGTAACTCGCACAGCACTTCGTCACCACACTTCTGTCGCATTCGCTCAAAAACACACACCCACAGAAAACTCGGTCCCCTCACTGTTGAAGCCGCTTATATAGCAGGCTGGTGACTCAATAAATTCTAGAATCGTCCAGGACACACGGCTTCTCGACATTTCCTTCGCTGGTGGTGTCACGAAGATTCTGGACCATCCCTTTCACTTTGCAGTCCGTTGCGTAACGCGCATGCAATACACTGAGGGAGAGCAGTCCAGCCCTGGGGCAGTTTTGACTCATGCGGCGAGCGATGAAACGAACTCACAGCCGTAACAATATGCATGCCAATCAGACTTGCTTCTAGTCCAGTCAAATTAGACATAAAAAGGGGCCCGACCTTGCAAAAGGTCATGTAGTTCTAATTTTTGTATATGTTGTTTGGACCTCTGGCAATAGTAAAAAACCAAATTTGCAACTTCGAAAGACCTGTGCTAGTTGTGTAATACCCTAAAAACCGCTAACTTTTTGCACAATTTTTGGTTTTTGCTCAATGTCTTTTAAAATATGCATCTGCGTGAAAAACCCACACTTATATTTTTTAACCTAGATTAAATTTACTACAATTTGAAACCCAAACGAATACTGTATGTTTAGTAGATCCCGAGATTATCAAGTATAGGGCCGATAATGATGATGTGTAATTTACGTATAATATTTACCCGTCCGAATGGCTTGTAGACGAGTGAGGTTCATTGTGTTTGTGAGCGCAAGCGTCGGGACCTCAACAATGAAGGTGAGGCCCCTGAACAAAGAATTGACCAATCCCTCCTCCCTCCTACACATTCTTTCGTCAGTTTTGCTGCGTAAATCGAAGAATGCGGCCTGTGAAGCATTAGTGTACTCGAAAACCTTGTGCAATGCCTATTCCTCCAGGTGTTTGTCTTAAATGTCATAAGCCCCCGAGTGAAGGCACAACCTTTGTTGTAAAACAAGTAGGTATTCGCTCACATTAACGTGAGTGTGAAACGGGACCTTAAAGAAAAGAAAATTTTCTCTCGAAAACTTCAAGAGGAAGTAGGAAGAGTTACACTGCTGCAAGCAATGTTAAAGCATCTGTTCGACGTAAAGGAGATTATGATCTCCAACCATCCAGACCCTCAAGATCGTCAAGTGAGCTTGGTAGGATATAACTGAAGAATTCATCAGGCTATAAAAAGAACTGCCCAAATCACAAAGAAATGATGTCCACAAAGTTGATAAGTTTGGTTTCAGGATAACAGTCCTAGATGCAGCTGAATGCTGAGGTGGCCAATGGGGAAATAACATTATACAGCAGCTCTCAAGTGTAAATAACTGGGTAGTTGCTGATACAAGATACCACGATCTGTGTAATTAAACGTTATTCACTAAGCCATTAACAACTGGACAGAAGAGAGGACATCGACCGGCAATTGATATAGATGAGGCATTGGAAGATATAGGCTATACACTTACCTCTTGGAGAACTTGGAGGACCATCCGTTCTCAATAGAGGAGATTATCCTGATATAACAACTGCGAGATCTCATAAGTGTAAGAAACCAATGAATATCCTCCATCCGGTGATTTCTTAGGCAATGGTAATTCAGTCATCCCTGAATCCGTACCGTACTACTATTTTATGAAACCGTTGTTCCGAAACACTTGGAGAACTGATGTGTAGCTTTTTAACATACCGTACTCTCAAATGTGCTGTATGACCACGGTCTTTCATCTCCTGACTCGTGTTAGGCCTTGGGACCTACTTATACAGAAAACTTGGTTCCAAGCATTTAGTTAATAAATTTATTCAGCTCTGGGATTTCCATGCACTTTAGCGATGCAGCGCAGCTTGAAAGTTCTGCGATCAGATCAGAATCCTCACCACCTATTTATAAGGAGCTCTCATCCAGTTTGTGTTTGACAAAGAAAAATCCCCAACTTCTAGAACTGGCAGAACTTTTCCTGCTACTAGACTCCAGTAACGAAACCATAGCAAAAGCTGGGGAAAAGTGCTTTGTGGCTTTGTATGGGGTGATTTCCTAACAAACACCCTGAATAGCCTTCCTTACCAACTATTTGTTACATTTGCAGCCAACACCAAAATCAATCTTGCTTGCTTGCCCCCAACAGAGGATGCAGCACCCCACCATGCTAACAGAACTTACAACCAAGTTCAAAAGTAGTTTGGGGTCAGTAAAAATCTTACAGATTGGTGGTAGGAGCTTGATGATCAAGGTCCTAGCCCTATCCCTACAACTATGGATCCTGAAACTCGGCTCCTACTGCGCACGATTTCCTGCAATATTGCAGAAAAGGTTGCAGCGGCGGTTGGAGTTGCCGTAAGCTGAACTCAAATGCTCAGCCCTTTGTCGATATTGTGGTGACAAAATTATGTAAAAACGTAATTATGTAAAAGCTAGAGGATTCTGACAACGAGGAAGAAGTCTCCACCGCTAAATTGATAGAACGGAAAAACGAGCTTGTACCTGCTGTTAGTTCGAGAACTCCTCCAATGAACGTGCACCATCATCACAGAAAGATTTTTCGAGATCCAGGCAATCAAAACAAATGGAATTATGATGAGACCTGTTACTTCATACATGTAAAAACTTATTTTAAACGTAATGTTTTCCCTTGTAATAAAACAAAATAGTACCTACCGGTATGCGAACTGATTTCTTTCAATTTTTTCAAATTCACTTTTGAGAGAAGCACTTGGCCTATAGGTACCCATCAGAGCTCAGATTGAAGCTAAACAAATATCCTTCAAGTTCATTTCCTGTGAATTTTCTCATGGAATGAGTATTTTTGATAATATTTGTCAAATTAGAAGACCAAAACCAAGAATTTTTACTTTTATGAAAAAATATTCAACCTTTGAAGAACTGTATCTCGGGATCTACTAAACATAACAGTATTCGCTTGGGTCTCAAATTGTAGAAAATATAATCTTGTTTACAAAAGATAAGTATGTTGTTTTCTGTCAGATGCATATTTTAAACAACACTGAGCAAAAACCAAAAATTGTGCAAAAAGTTAATTGTTTTTTTGGGTATTACACAACTAGCACAGGTCTTTCGAAGTTGCAAATTTGGTTTTTTACTATTGGCAGAGGTCCAAACAAAAAATTAGAACTACATGACCTTTTGCAAGGTCGGATGTCTAATTTGACTGGACTATTCTTTGTGATTGACGATCATGCACTCCTTATTCAGGGAGAAACCTCTGTCTAGAGCTGCATTGTTGTGATACAAAATCCGTATCATTTTAACGAAGCTTGTGAGATCGTTTTTGGCAGGAACTGAGGAAGGTGCTGAAGTCACTAATTCAGACCACAGCACGTCGAGCCGTGGCTCTTTTCCGTCGAACTGCTTCAAACGCGCAGTGACGGAGGGCAGTCTCGGAGATGGAGTAGTTGCTCATGATGCGGTCAGCCATTGCGCCAGAAAGCAAATTCTTCTGATTACAAAGAATTTCCGGGGCAATGACGATCCTAACTTCTTCCAACTTAAAGAGTCTCAGCGACCCCTATAGGGTCCAGGCAGGAAATAGCACGGGTCTCTTATGAGTAAGAGTTGACCTCTCTTTGATTTTTTCAGCCATAGGATACGAACGTACAATTTTCATCAGTTGGTGCGAAATTGCAGCATATCCGCGTCTGGAATTTTCTGAGATCTTGAGCTGTTAGCTTCTTTAAGGGCTGCTCTTGTCGAGAAACCCAGGTCTCCTCTGTGAATAACAATGCTGACTGATTCCTGTATGTCATTGTCAGCAACAAGCGCGGAGAGGGTACGGCCGGCGGTCGGCCAGGCAAAGCTTGCATTCGACGTTGGCTGGGTTATCATCCCGCTTAGCGCTCTATCAGTGGCGCAAATTGCGGGTGGCAGCGCGATCTGCAGGCAAAATAGAAGACTGAGAAGGAGGACTCTATCGAACGTTCGGGGGCTAAGAAGTCAGGCATTATGAGACTTTTCAAGATTTCCCGTATTTTTCCCGGGTCACTAAAATTCCCATATCGCTCGACACCCTGCTCTTGTCATCGCCGTGTTCCCCTCTTTGTCCCGCGGGGTAGCTGCTACAATCAGCAACAAACACTGGCGCAGCCACGCTCAGCGGTAATCAAATCTTAAATGCGTAATACCACCCACGTATATGGGAGAAACACAGGTTATATTCCCTAGTGTACCTAACAATGTTGCCACGTAATATGGAAGCTTGTAGTTTAACGTGACCGTAAATCTTGCGATCATAAGCCACGGGACCTTCGTTTTACGTGGAATCCGAACCACAGGACATGGCATTTCACATCGAAAATCTCACATGCAGTGACCGGGAATCGAACCCGGTCCGCCTTGGTGAGAGGCATACAGCTTGACCGCTGCGCCACCACATCCCCTCCACGTAATATGTTCCCTGCAAATGTGTTATAACCTGACAAATTTGTGGGAGAAAATGTCAAAATCTCCCATTAAAAAGAAAATTTTGCATCGAGTGCACAAACAAGCAAAACTCTTGACCAAGAAGGGCTCGAAATTGTTGTTTTATTAACAGAATAACAATGTATTTCACCAATCATTCATGAATATTATAAATCTCTATGAATAAATATAAAGGAAATTATCACAGGCATATAGATATTAAAAATAATACAGATTTATACATGGATTCATTTAATTTAAGACTTCCCACAATTATGGGCTGCTGCATAGGACAAAGTGTAATGACAGGAAAGCCTGACATTTATCAAACTTAAATAACAACCAGACTGAATGGTTTGTAATGCAGATTATGCTATTACAAAACTATAATACATCTCAAAGGACCTTACTTACATTAAGTTTTGAACATTTTTTTGTTTATCATCTAGTGTCCCTAATTGTCAACACATTCTTGGATCCATGACGAGAACCTTTGCATTGCTCACCACAAAAAATTCGGAGAGATTGCCGCTACTTTAGTCTTAATAATATGTCATAGCTATACGTTGGTAAACTAGTTTTAAAAATAATTTGATTTGACACATTCTAAGTACAGTAATGAGTTGAGAACAGAACATTTTGTTTCACCCTCATAGTAAATATTAAGGTAAACAGCACTACTCTCGGCTATACTTCAATATCACAGGATTATTAGGAACATTCCATCATGTGTATTAATCTTCAAACCATCTCCTCGCTGGTATATCATCCATTCGCACTATCGTGGACGCACAAAGCATAGCTGGAGGATTAGTTCTACCTCTTGTAACTAGGTAACTGAGTATTTTAAGAGATTCTTCTGCATTTAAAATTCCAGTCTTTACTACCTCCAGAGCAAATTCTTCAGGGTCCATTACAAGGAAGCGAATATGGTTCAAAACCTGTCCCAGTTCGCTTCGTAGATGGTGCCCATCAATTGGCAAATCTGCAAGAAATATAAATATTAATTTCTTTCATCAGTCGGTGTGACAAGTATGGCCATAAATACAGTAACAAATGAGTTTATGGTTCTTAGCATAAGTGATTAAATGTGAAATCTGTTCAAAACATATCATCAGATCCATATTAATAAAATCAATCATACATAATTACAGTACAAGACAAACAACTAGCACTACCAAACATGAACCCCCCTGCCACCACTACTACACGGGGCCTTAGTCGAGACAAGCTCGGGGATGGACGGGGACCTCGCACGCAGAGGCCGCAATTAGGAATAGGTCACCTAAGATTTCGTATGCTAAGAGAAAGAAGTTGCATTTAAGGGAATAACTATATAATTTCAAGCAATACAGACAAGGTAAATCAAAAGCAATCACGCCTCATTACATAGATTAAGCAAGCGCTAAGCAATAAAATAGACACTAAATCACTATGGTACATAAGCACAAACATATAGGCTATACACAATGGTTACCCATTCACCTCGGGTGAAATGGTCACAGGATAAAATACAGAATTACATGAATAATTAAAAATCCAAGTAGGGACGGCCCCTTTAATAGAACGCCGCGTAAAACAAATATCCAACCGAATGAGGTTAAGTGACCTCCCAAACTAATACAGAACTACGAACAGTATAATCAGAAGTGGATGAATCCTTTAATGGAAATTCATATTAACGCTCCCTTCCGAACGAAGGGGTGACATCGCCAAACGAGGGTAAAATAATGGCAACACGAAAATGAAGGGTAAAAACCAAGAAGCGGAATATCACTAAGTCAGGAACATAACCCCACAATGATACAAAATAATTAAATGAACAAACTAAAGAGAAAACCGCTAGGCCTAAGCATCGAACCGGACGAATGACAATCATCATCATCATCATTTCCCCTTATCCAGCTCCTGCCGGGTCGGGGTATTTATGGCACTTCTCCACTTTCCTCTTTCCTTCCACCATTCTTCTTCCACGATCTTGTCCCAGTCCAGATTTCTTTTTCTTACGCCGTTCTTCACTGAATCCATCCACCTTGTTCTAGGTCTTCCTCTTGGTCTCTTACCCTTGCACTTCGCCTCCAGCATCTGTCTTGGTATTCTATTTTCCTCCATCCTCTTTACATGTCCAAACCACCTTAGTTTATTCTTCTCAATTCTCTCATTTAGTTTTCCCATCCCCACTTCCTTCCTACCATCTTCATTCCTCACTCTGTCTTTCCTTGTCTTTCCTATCATACTTCTTAGGAATTTCATTTCACTGGCTTGGATTCTACTCTCTTGCCTGCTTGTCAGGGTCCAAGTCTCAGCTGCATAAGTTAATATGGGAACATAGTACACTTTATACATTACCTCCTTGCTTTTCCTTGGTACTTCCTTATCCCAAACAAGTTTTCTTACACTTTGATAGAATGCATTGCTCTGCTGTACCCTCCTGCCAATCTCCATGTCCAACCTACCAGTTTGCATCAATTCACTTCCTAGGTATTTGAACGTGTCCACAATTTCCAAACTCTGACTTCCAATTTTCACAGTGCCCTTTCCTTGTCTTTCCCCTCTTGTCATCACCATGGTCTTGCTTTTCTCTATACTGATTTTCAGGCCATACTTCTGAATATTTTCGTTCAGTGCATCTAGTTGTTTTTGCACTTCTTCGGTGTTCCTTCCCCAGACCACAATATCATCTGCAAATAACAGTAACTTCATTTCTTTATGTTCATATGCTTCCTTTGTTTCCTTTACTATTTCATCCATCACCATTATGAACAAGAGAGGTGACAGCACACTCCCCTGTCTTAGTCCAGTCTTGTTCGTAAACCAATCTGTCTTTCCAACTGGGATCAGTACCCTGCTAACACAGTTGTTGTACATTGCTTGCACCATTTCCAACATTTCTCTTCCCAGTCTCTTCTTAACCATGGTTTCCCATACCTTCTCTCTGGGGACACTATCATGTGCCTTTTCTAGATCTATGAAAGTCATGATCAAATCCTCTCCATATTCCCAGTTCTTTTCCATCACCTGCCTCAAGCTAAAGATTGGGTCCACTGTGGATCTTCCACTCCTGAAGCCATACTGTTCCTCTTGCAACTCTCCTTCCACCTTTCTTCTCATTCTTCTTTCTAATATCCTTTCCAGTATTTTTACTATCTGTGATATGAGGGTGATCCCTCTATAGTTATCACACACCTTCTTGTCCCCCTTCTTAAACACTGGTATTATTAGCCCTTTCTTCCAGTCTTCTGGTACACATTTCCATTTCCACACACACTTTAGCAGTCGATACAGCCATTGCATACCAACAGGTCCAGCAGCCTTTATCATTTCTACACTGACTTCATCCACCCCTGTTGCTTTTCCCATCTTCATTTTCTGTACTGCTAATTCCACCTCCAGCATTGTTATATCATCTTCTGTTATAGAGTCGTCAGGTTGTGTCACTTCCATCTCACCAG
The DNA here is from genome assembly GCA_946902985.2 of Meconema thalassinum. NCBI lineage: Eukaryota > Metazoa > Arthropoda > Insecta > Orthoptera > Tettigoniidae > Meconema > Meconema thalassinum. Next base: position 174,049,294 of record OX336396.1, read on the forward strand.
TAACATTGCTCACATTCAAAAGCTTATCGAAATACTCCTTCCATCGTCCCTTTATCTCTTCTGGGTGTGTTAACAGCTCTCCATCTTCCTTTTTCACTAGCTTTATAGTAACTCTTTCTTTCCTCTTACTTCTTAGAAGCCCATACAGCATCCTTTTACTGCCACTTACATCTGTTTCCATTCTTCGTGTAAATTCTTCCCTTCTTTTCTTCTCCTACCACTTTCTTACACCTCCGTTTGCTGTCGTGATACTTCCTTTTGCTTTCTTCTGTTTGATCTCGGTTCCATTCTTTCCATGCAGACTTCTTTTCTTTCACTGCTTTCCTCACTTCCTCATTCCACCATGGTGTCTCCTTCTCTTTCACTCTTGTTGACGTCCTACCACAAGCACTCTCTGCTGCACCAACAAATGCCTTTTTAAAGTGAGACCATTCCTCTTCTATGTTTTCCACTTCAGTAACTGGGATTTGTTGCTTCAATTTCTCCTGAAAATCTTCCTGTACAGTTTTGTCTTTCAATTTCCATACTTTTATTTTACTTTCTCTGATCTCCTTTAGGTTTTCCAATTTTTCCCATCTAAATTTTGCCACCACAGATCTATGGTCCCCATCAAATGCTTCTCCTGGTAAAGCTGTCACATCTATCAGCTTTCTGCGATTAGTCCTTTCCACCAGAAAGTAGTCAATTACTGATTTTGTTCTTCTATCGCCCCAACCATATCTCGTAATTTTCCTGCTGTTTTTCTTCCGAAACCATGAATTACCCACTATCAGTCCATTCCTTTCACAAAAGTTTACAAGTTCCTCTCCTTCCCGGTTCTTTTTCCCATATCCATATGGTCCAATGACTTCTTCCTTTCCTTGTCTCTCGTTTCCGACTTGTGCATTCATATCTCCCATGATCACCACTTCTACATCTGAAATTACTCTTTCTACATCCTCCAGGAATACTTCAATATCTTCTTCTCTGTTTCCAGTCTGTGGTGCATACACTTGTATGAAGTCCATCACGTCATTTTTCATCTTCATTCTAATTTTCATTATTCTGTCACTCACACACTCGACCACTTCAACATACTCCTCCAGTTGTTTCGAGGTTATCAGTCCCACGCCATTTTTGGCCTCTTGGCCACCACTCCAGTATAATGTATATCCTTTCCTCAATTTCTTCCTTCCTTTACCTTTCCATTTCACTTCACTCAGCCCCATCAATCCAACGTTCTCCCTCTCCATGAAGTCTACCACCTCCTCCACCTTGCCTGTCAGGGTCATGACATTCATGATTCCCACTTTCATTTCGGTTACTGGTCGCCCATTTCTCACAGTTCCCCCAGTACCAAAAGAACTGCGCGTCGCCTGCAGGGTACGCCCTAACCTTTTCCGATTCATTCGAAGTGCCATTTCCATTTTAGGCTATTATTACGATGGGGTCGCCACTCCCAAAGGCATTTCATGAAGCTACTGCCAGCTATTATACAGGCCGCCCCTAACATGGGAAACAGACGCCCTTGCAGCCGCCCCTAACCTGGGAAACAGACGCTGCCGATTGATGCTGTACTCCTACTATTCCCTGAGTACTGGGTTGCCTCTTCCGCAATCTCCACCGTTCCGAAGTCCATCTTCTCCGCTGCAGATTCCGTTGAGGTCTTCGCACGTACCCCTGTGCACGGGGCCTATGTTATACCCCATAGGACTGGGTCCTCACCAGAACTTAGCCGGTACTGTAGTTCCATGGTATATTACAGTACCGTTGCCCACCCCCGCGACGAATGACAAATTACGTCTTAATACGGCAGAGCCCAAGTACTGACTGCAAGGAATACGGATTACTCCGGGGCAGTAAGGCCCCGCGAGGCAATAACCCCCACTCCCATTTACTTACGTGAAAGAACCATTTGAAATTTTGTTGGGAGGAGAGCTTGAATATGAAACAGCAATAATAATAAACATAAATAAACATAACATTACACAACTAAGACGACTTCCACGGCCGCGCACGTGATACCATCTTAAGTGTCAACACAAGGACGCCATGTTGTCATAAAACAAAAGACACTCGGTCCATAGCAAGGAGGATATATGGGTAGAGCTGCAACTTAATGCAAAATTTTGACCCCAACCTATTGCTCGACGCAAATAGTTCCAACTGACAATATGAGATGGCGTGACGATGTACTCTCGAGCGCGATCCGTCCCCGACCTGGCCTACTCGCTCCTCTCCCATCCCGGCCCGTGCCTACCCCACCCTTTCCCCTACTCTATCCCCCCACCTCCACTTTATATTCCTTTCTTTCTTTCTTTCATATTTTAGTAATTGGTCAAATAATAGGCGATTTCTTCCCCCTGTGATATCAGGTAGAGAAGAAAACATAGGCTCTATCAGAATAGTTGTGGATGTTTCCACAAAGCACATAGCATGACATAGACCTACCCCACAGATATGTACAAATAGAAAGAGTAGGCTACTATACTACAATATTAAAAATGAATGGTAAGACAAAATTACAGCTGCACTTATCACACACCAGTATTATTTAATTGTCCGTGCTGTACTTCCTATCAATCGAATTAAGAAATATCACGTTTGAATTACGGGAAGCGTTGGAACAACCAGCCACCAGCTCTTACTTTGAATTATATCGATAGTATCTGATATCGTTTTCGAGCGCAGTGTATCGACTAAAATCGATGTGTGATTCAATATAATTCAATTTCTTCGTATAATATTGTTCGAAACCGATTGTATTCCTTTCTAAGCACTGCAATATGTATTTACTATTGATATATATTCAAATATTAATTAAATATACAACATTAACAAGAATACTCACCAATTTTCCGATTTTGCTGCCACCTATAGAAGTACAACTCAACTACATCGTCGTACGCGATGACTGCTAGCGATTTTAACGTTGTCAGCAGGTACTACTACAAGGCAAGCTAGCGTTGGTACCAAACCACCCTATAAAGTTTCACCCGGTCGGTCCATAGACAAATGAGTTACCACAAACAAAAGAATAACGCAAAGCAAAAAATCGAACTAGGCCATGCTGCCCTTAAAAATACACTACATCTTCGAGCATACAATAGGATAGAGAGGGCGCCAGCTATGCTTCTACCGGTCGACCGTGGGGCCAAAATAAGATCAGCTGATGTTGGGCAAAACAAACATGTCTCCCATAAGAATAGCATTATGAAGCGACTTAAAATCCCGATTCAAGCGTATTCCTTGTGATTAACAGACTATTTCTGTTGAAGGTGGCGATAACTACAATTCCTTCTGAATATTGCTGTTCTTTTTTGTATGAAAAGAGTGAAGTATAATCGTTATATTGGATATTTTGCTGTGTTGACATATCAGTGTTGGAATGCATAGGTGACGTGTGTGGGGCCTACATGGTTAGGAAATTATAAAATGGTGAATAAAATACGTTTACGTATAATTTTTATCCGTAGTAATTGTCTGACGTGGTTATATTTGTAATATTTGTACATATCTAAAATAATAAACTCTACAAAATATACAAGTATAAAAAGTAGTATAAAGCTTACCTTTTTTAGTGACATGTAGGCCCTATGCTTCTATTATGCTGGTTTTCCTTTATAAATCAAGAAAGTTTGCCGATAATCATCCGATCGTATCCATTAACCTGATTATAACTATTTTTTATTGCCCATAGCTTAAGCAATTCAGGGTCTGAAGGGAAGCTGAAATAAGCGAATACATTTAATTATGCGTAGGGGTAGACCAAGGTTAGAATATGTTAAACAGATTGCCTCGGATGTAGGGTTTGGTAGCTATGTAGAGATGAAACGATTAGCTCAGGACAGGGAGGTGTGGAGCGCTGCATCAAACCAGTCAAAAGACTGAAGACACAAACAACAACAACAACAAAGTGATATCCAGCACTGCATCTAAAAAGAAAACCAATGATATCCCCACTCCAAATATTTATCACCTCCAGCAATAAATCTTACAAATATCCTAATGTTATCCCCTTCCCCTCCATATTTAGTAAATTCATTTTTGATGGCTAGGGACTTCCGGGTCATCAGCCCTGTGTACTTGAGTAGGCCTATGTGTTGAACTTGTCTGATACCGTAACTTAAATTTCTGTGATGACTGCAGTAGTGTGTATAGCTGCATTGGTGGTTGTTAATTCATTTAAGGGGCTTGTGACATATTGGTCATCAGCACCATGTAGTTGGGTGTGGGTTAAACTTGTATGATAACCTGTACCGGTATTGATGTGATGATTGTAGTAGTGTGTAACTTTATTAGGGACAGGGATGTGGTAGGTGCCTCGGGACTTGAACTAAGGTGCTATCCCGGCATTTGTCTGGAGGGAGTGTGGAAAATCCTGGGGGATAAACCACACTCTGGATAGCCGCAGTCAGCGCCGGGATTCGACCTGCGATATCCGAGCGTGCTGCATGATTTAACGAGCACGGCTACGCCGCTGAGTGCCAGCTGTATTGGGGAAATGTATGTAATCAAGTCTGTGTATTTTAGGTCATATATTTTAATTCTTACCCGTGAAAAGATAGTCTGTTCTCATTTTCAAACCTCTTGACTGCAATTGTACGCAGCGCAAGATATAACCATTTTCGCTATTTAACTTCACATTCAGCCTCTTACATAAAGGAAAATGCGTATTTTACATATTTGTAATATATTATACTGCAAAAATGGGCTCGTATATCGATAATTATTAAGTATAATCTTTACGCTCACGCTGACAACTTGGGCATAGGCGCCATTTTATACCAACATCAGCTGATCTTATTCTGGCCCCATGTTGCGCTGGTCAAGGCCTCTCTATCCTATTGTATGCTCGAAGCACTACATTAAAAACAGTTCAACTGTCCGGATCAGACACAAATAAAAGCCAAAATGCTTCCCTAATCCCCCACACAGTGCTTTGCATAAACACAAATCTTACAACACTGGTCCCCCGGATAATTACACGAATTAATCGACACCGGATTCACACGGAGTGACAGAACCATATTACTTGCGTGTTCGTACACGCCATGAAACAGAAACATGAACAAAACTGGAATAGAAGCCCTTGTGCGCAAAAGAATATCACGCGCGCAGCCAACAGGTGTATTCCCTAACCACCCGAAATAATAATGTTAAATGATACTTCTCAGTACAGTAGTTCTTATTATCGCACACGGTTACTTCAAACATTTGTAGGTTGGTTGGTTAACTGGCCGGGTGGAAGAGGTGACATCTTTGCACCCGGCCGCTGACGCACACGTTCACACGTCTGCAAGCTTCGAAGTCGGTATTCAGAATTACAAGCGTCAGACTGCCAAGACACTCGCACACTTCACACTTGCTGGAAAATCATCCAGGCTTGCCACACGAAACACTGCCGAGAATCTTAAATTTGCGTGTCTTTTTAGTTATTCTTCTTGCCGCTATGTTGGTACCTCCGAGCCTGCAGTTGCTAGGCAGAGTTCAAACAAAACGCGGAAGATTCCTGCGATGTTAGAACAAGGGTAGTCTTTGTTGAAAATGACGCCAAACACCGATATGCGAGCCGATTGGCTTATTTCGTAAAAGGCGAAATGTCAGTGCACGGAAATGGGCAGCAACCCAAGCGAGACGCTTTAAGTCACATCTGGGAACACTCCAGTTCTGGCCACCCGCCGATTGGAATTTTAATTGGATACTGGGTGGGCATTGGGTAAATATCCACAGAGGCAAACATCTTCAGAAGTAAACATCTTCAAAAGTCAACATCTTCAAGGGGACCGGCTTGACTGGACATGGGAGTAGAAACTGATAGGGTGGTCTTCTTGGGTGGGGATCAGCTTGAATGGACGTGGGAGTAGGAACTGATAGGGTGGTCTCCTAGGGTGGGCTCGCATTTAGCGAGCTTGAATTAGTTAGGCAATTGCATAGTTCACTCGCTGACCCAAATGATTATTTCCCCGAGTCTATAAGTTCAGGGGCCAAGGTTCGATGCCAAGGTAGGCTCACATCTCTCCTACAGGCTAGGGATCGATGCCAGACCAGGGGATTTAGGCGTGGAGATCTGTGCCGATTGGCACAAAACACTTCAAAAACGACAATGCCAACAAGAAATTGTCACAGCCCCCTGCTGTTATTAATGATACGTTTCTACATTGCTCGAACTCTGGATTACTCTTCAGTAATATAATTATCTCCGACTTGCCGTTGAAAAAGAAAGAACACTCTCCCGACATCTGTTGACTATATGTTGTACCAGTGTTGACTCAATCTAATACGTCACGCCATCTTGGTAGTGGTGGACGTACTTACTGGTTTGGCTAGCGAGACAAGAGATAGCGCGCGTATCCTTGTGCTCGCAGGCCGGTTATCGACCCATTCGACACTTCAAAAAAATCCTGTAACCAATAGCGACGTCTGTTGTGGATTATTGTTTTTCTGCTTGGAACTTGGAAGGTCACGATGTGATTTTCACGCGATCTAATATTTACGGGCCCTAGACGGGCTTCGGCCCGTCTAGAGGTATTTTCCCTAGTCTAAACACCTTCAATTATGTACCTACGTGTAATAAGAAATTTAGTTAATTCATACTTGGTTCTAATTTGTAGAAATGTATCTTGGCAACTCGCCTTAAGGTAGGCTAACGGAAGAAATACTCGAAAGGTTTGTAACATTTATACATCATCGGATACTGGATTATTCTTATAGTTGTTCATTGATATTTTGATACGAAGATGTGTTGTTTCCTTGGTGTACTTCTTAATTTGGTATGATATATTGCAGTTTATTTCTGTGAAGTGCTAACCTCAAATGGTATCTTTAGGCTGCTTGGTATGTATGTTCAACTATTTAATTTATTTTCCAGTAACCGAATTGGTGTTTTCGAGTTTAAGACTCCTAGGGATTTTATTTTAACGTTTGTATCTGGCCTGCCTTGCCTATATGGTCCAGAACGTCATATTTTTCTCCGAGCCAAGATATTTTTATTCTTAACCTAAATTTGTAATTTTTTCTCCATATCTTTGGCTCTTAGTATAGTTCCTTATGAACTCCGTGTCAAGTATCACTTATTATGATACGTATTTTTATTTCATATAAAGTCTGGTTTGATAGGTCACGGCTCACTTTGTTGTTGTTCGTTTTTTTTTTCTGGTTAACAATTATCGAGTGAATTTGTTATTAAAAAAGGGTAGACATGTTTGGATTGGAATTAAGGTTGACGTGAAATCCTTCTGCTCTGATTGATTTTTGAAAGATTAAAGACTCGAATGGATAATTAATATTTTATTGAACCTATGTCGTTCAGCTAGGTCCTTATGGACATATAAGGTAATTTATTGGAATTTCTTTAAGGGGTCTTGTTATTTTCCTTCACATAGGTAACCCTAGTTATTTCACTAGACATTTGTGAATGTCATCATGTCCACGGTTCCTCGCTTATATTTACATATTTGTATTTAACTATTTAATCTATTATTTATTTAAATTATTTAATGTTGTCATATTTATCTGTAATATTTTCATTTCTTAATATATTGTCATGAAATTTTTCTTGTGTGTTTTCTTGACACTAGATTTAGCATGTATAGTCTCTTAAAACTAATTAACCTAGGTTATGGTAGCATTTGGTCTAGCCCTTCCCATCAAGTCAGGTAGCATAGTGGTAGGCAGAACGTGGTTCCGGTATACCACATTTAATTTGTTTGAGAGACTGTCATGTTGAGTTTGGAGTTGGGGAAGGCATAAGAGATTTTTCAGGCTTATGAGTTTAATCTATTCTGTACTAATAATTGTGATATTTTCTATTTCATGTCAACCGGCAACAAATGGAACCAAGAACCTTGAGATCAGCTTCCTGTCTAAATAAGGAGGAAATAGGATACGAGCTGATTGTGAGAGGCCGTACTCCATCTGGACATAGGGAAATTGATCTGCTTTTGTTGAAATCATTGCCGGATGTTCCTATACATATCCCTTCCTGGGACGATTTAGACTGGGCGTTGGGTAAGTCTATAATTATACCATCTCTGGAAGGCTTATTGCATGTGTATGATTGCCTTTATAATAATAGTGCTTCCTCTTCTTCTCAATTGAATAGATTCAAGGTGCGTGCGTTACACTGGTATTATCGTCTCCATGATTTGATTAAAATTTGGCAGGAAAAAGATCCTGATTTTCACATAGAATTAATTTCCCTGCGTGCAAAGCTTGTCGAGTGCATTTTTAAGTTGTTTCCTAATAATGTCGATCGTGATAGAGTAAGTCCGATTGTGTATTCTATTGATGGGGTTCCTTCTGTAAGTGAACGTTGTGAAATAATTGATACCATCAGTGTTGAAAGCAATTTAGTTAATAATTCAGAGCAATTGTCATTACCTGTCGAGCCCACCACCATGTTTAACGATGATGATCAAAATAACCTAATGTCAGGCAGAAACAGGGAAGCCAGGCCTGCCAACTATCATATGCGAACAGAATCAGTTCCACCGAACACTGCCAATGAAAATTTTGATGATTTGCATGCTTCCTTTAGTAACATTTCTATTTCTGGTTCTGCAAATAATAATGTGGGTGGTAATTTATCTGATGTTAGGCCTAATAGTGGAAATCTAGCATGCCAATCTAATTTTAATGTTAACTCGAATGCATCGCACAACCATGGTATACCTTCTGGTGTAAATTTAAATATGGGAATCAAGTTCGGGAGCGTACCCCATCCCTTAACCTCATGTATTCAGTGTCTACAGATGTGTAATGGTAACGATATTGACCAATTGGTGAAATTTTTAAAACAATTCATTGATTTATGTGATAACGCTGAAGTTTTTGGGTGTTCAGATAGTCAAATATTTAATTTGATTTTCCCCTACACTACCGGACCGTTGCGAGAAAGATTAGTCATTGCTATGAGACGTCGTTATTCGGTTAATCACTTTCAACAAGATATTTTATCTTCCTTTTTCCCCAGTCGTGCGTTGAGTGTACTGATGCATAAGTATTTCTATCGAGTACAGAGATTCGATGAATCATTAAATGAATATTTCTTGGATATTAAATGTTATGCGAGAGTATTTTTAGTGCAACTAACTGAACTCGAGATTGTTTCATCTATTTTAAAGGGCATTAGTCCAGAGTATAGATCGTACCTGACTATGTGTGGTAGGCCCAGGAATTATGTTGAACTAAACAAGGTTATTTTGGCTGCCGAAGAGGTAAAACATTCAGATTCTTTAAGAGTTGCTGATATTCCTCCGCCTACTCCTAATTATTTAAGATCCCAAGGTGGTAATACTCCGAATTATCGAATTGAAAGTAGGCCTAATTCCTTTCAAGGCAATTATGCTCGAGGTAGAAATTCTTTGGGTTCTGATCGTCGTAGAACTAACTCTGATAGAAGATGTGACATATGTGGTTCGTATAATCACATTGCTAGGTGGTGTACGAGGAGATCTGGACCAAATCAATGACTATCTAATAAAGAGACCTCATCGGATTGTCATGATGATGACAAAGGTCTCAAACTAAGAGAGAGGTTATGTACTAGGATAACCGAGGTATCCAAACATTGTTCTCCATTCATCGATATATTAGTCAACAACGAACCTGTGACCGCTCTTGTTGACTCTGGTAGTGTAAAGTCGTTCTTAGACAAAAGTTGGTTTGAAAATATGAGTTCGGTATGCAAATTTGGGAAAATTATTAAACAATCAAATAATTTTGTGTCGGCAAACTGCTCTAACCTTGAAGTTTTAGGGTTGGTTAAGTTGAAAATAAGAATTTTAGATTTCACGTGGAAGTATGAATTTTGGGTTGCTAATAATTTGTCTTGCCATGTTGTTATGGGTGCTGATTTCATGTCACATGTGGGATTGTTGTTAGACCTTAGAACTAGGTCATGTTGGTTCCGATTCAAGCCTAATTTAAAGATTAATTTCAAACCTTGTGTTAGTTTTTCTGGGGTGAATTGTTCCGGAGATAAATCTAGTTCGGACACTATCGAAGACCTTAAATTTGAAAATTTGAATCCTGAACAAGCTGCTCAGCTTCGTGAAGTGTGTGCCTCCTTCCCAGAAGTTTTGACTGATAAGTTAGGAATGACCAATCTCTTAGAGTACAAGATTGATGTTTCGGATAACATCCCTGTACGTTCTTCTCCTTACAGGTTAGCTCCTCCCAAAATGAAAATCTTGAAGGACATGATTGATGAGATGTTAGAAGTGGGGATAATAAGTAAATCTACTTCTTCATATTCGTCACCTATATTTTTAGTGCCAAAATCTGATGGCAAGTTTCGACCAGTAGTTGATTACCGTGCTCTCAATAAAAAGGTCATCCAACAGTCCATACCTCTTCCGGACCTAAGATCTTGTTTTACTTGGTTCAGGGGTGCCAACTATTACACAATTTTAGATTTGAATCGTGCGTACAATCAAATTCCATTAGCGGAAGAATCTAAACATTTAACAGCCTACTCTACTGACTGGAACCTCTTCCATTTTAACCGTTTGCCCTTTGGTATCTCTACGGGTGCCGCCATACTAAACCGTTTGCTGGATATGGTATTTGATGGTATCAAATTTAAGTTCGTCTATCATTACTTAGATGATGTTGTAATTTACAGTGAAAACTTCGATGATCATCTGAAACATGTAACTGAAGTAATGTCTCGTTTTAAGAAAGCTGGACTTACGGTAAAACTCTCCAAGGTTTCGTTCGCTAAACCTCAGATTTCATTCTTAGGTCATATTGTATCCTCATCAGGAGTTTCTATTGATCATTCTAGAACGCAAGCTATTCGGGATTTCAAAGCACCCAAGAATGTAAAAGAAGTAGCCAGGTTTATCGGGATGCTGGGCTATTTTCGTAAATTCATTGGTAATTTTGCTCATCGTGCGGCTCCAATAAATATGTTAAGAAAGAAAGGAGTCGATTTTGTTTGGGGACCTTCGCAAGAAGCAGCCTTTGAAGATTTAAAATTAGCACTAATTAATGCTCCGATTCTATCTATACCTGATTTCTCCAAAACCTTCATAGTCCAAACTGATGCTTCCAATCGAGCTGTTGGGGAGGTGTTGCTCCGAGACCATGGACAAGGTAGGTTGCCGATAGCGTACTCTTCTCGTACCTTATGTGATGCTGAGAAGAATTATTCCGTCTATGAACTTGAAGCTTTAGCCGTAATGGATGCCTTAGAAAAATTTAAACTTTATATTGAACATGTTCCTTTCGAGTTGGAGACAGATAATCAAGCCTTAAGTTGGGTTCTCGGTAGACCGAGGAAGATGGGAAGAATAGCTCGCTGGGCTACTCGCATTTCCTCGTTCAAGTTTTCGGTACGCCACATTCGTGGAGGTGAAAATGTGATAGCTGATTGTCTCAGTAGAATGTATTCTGAGGATTCCGAAATTGAAGAAAATGTAGGAAGGTGCAATAACGCAATTTTAGATTGTAACGTAAACACTGTAATTCTGTCTAACTGTCCGAAGTTGTTCGGAGATGTGAAAGATTATCAAAAGGAAGACCCATTTATCGGAGAAGTTCTTAGGAAAATCGAACAGGGAGAGGTTATTAAACCTTACTCTGTAAGAAATGGTGTACTATGTTGCTTAGCTCGTCATGATAGGATTCCAAAAATTGTGTTACCTGCTGTATTAGTTCCTGAATTGTTTAAATATTTTCATGAATCTCCGATTGGAGGTCATTTAGGAGTTTTTAAAACTAGGATGAAAATAAGACAAAATTTTATTTGGAAAGGGATGGACAAAGATATCCGTAAGATGGTAAACAATTGCATGGCTTGTAATCTAGCCAAACCTTCGGTAAACACTAAGGTAGGGTTGTTATCTTCCGAAATTTCTCAAAGACCTATGGAAAGATTATTCGTGGATTTTATCGGCCCGATGCCGTTATCTAAAATGGGAAACCGGTTTGCATTAGTCTGCACTGATGGCTTTAGTAGGTTCAACTGGATTTTTCCAACTAGATCAGCGACAACGCAAGTAGTAATAAAATGTTTAAATGAAATTTTCGCTTCATTTGGCCCTAGTCAATTTGTGATTACTGATAACGCAAAATGTTTTAAATCCCATGTTTTTCGTAATTATCTTTTCGAGCTGTCTATATGCCACGTTACTTCTACGGCATATTATCCTAAAGGTTCATATGCTGAAAGGGTAAACAGGAACCTTCGTGCGGCGTTAATAGCGTATCACCATAAAGATCACCAGTTGTGGGATGATTGCATACCTTGGTTGACACATTCCTTCAACACTTCTGTTCATGAATCGCATCGCACCACGCCCTTCAGTCTAATGTTCTCCTATGTACCCAATTCCCCTATTAACAACCTTTGGTCTATTAATCAACTTCTACCCGATCAGAGTATTCCTGAAAATGTTCGCAGTGTTTGGAATAAGGCTAAGAGAAACATGAAGGTAGCCCACGAAAAGTTACAGAGAAGGTATAATGATGGACGTAAACCAACGTCAATTCAGGTTGACGACATTGTGTATGTTAAGAACTTCGCTCTTAAGGAGCCTGGATCAAGGGAGAGTGGTAAGCTGATCACTAGGTTCCGTGGTCCATGCAGGGTTGTAAGTTTTCTAACTCCAGTCACATTATTAGTCAGCGACCCTCAAAAAAAGAGGATATTTAGGGTTCATTTATCGCATGTTAAGAAGGGTGGTGACCCTTCGAAAGAGAATTTGTCATAAAATTGTATTGGAAATTTGTAAAAGCGAGGAATCTCTTAAATGTTATTATCCCTGATGTTCTTGTTTAAACCTAAGAGTATGTTCCGTTCGCCATTTTATGTTATTTTGAAAATTGTTGCCAATTTGTGTCCAAGTATGATTTTTATTGTTAGTCATTAAGTAGAATTCTAGTACTATTGCTGTCGCAAGTGAATTTGGGTTACAGTTCAAGAATGTTGGTGATTCGAGCATATAAATTGGAGAATGAAGACTATCGTGTATGTCCGGGGCCCAGGACGTCGTGATGGAAGTCTTCTTCGTTTGGAATTGAACTTGACACCCTCTACCTGATGAAGATATTACATATGTATTCTCAAATTATGTAAAAACAAGTCCAGATTGTGAATTTACCCAAAGTAAGATGTTGAACTTATAAGCATGTTGGGAATTTCAGGTTTCTGGGAATTTGATGGACTCTTATCTCTGCGAACGACCAGTGTGGTGTACTATTGATTATGTTGTATGAATGAACTGTTACATAGTATTCATTTCAGCAAAGAATTTGACGATCTATACTTCCTATCCCTCAACCACTTGTGAACATTAGTGTACCATTGTCCACTATCGTAGGGAGGGAGGGTTGATACGTTTCTACATTGCTCGAACTCTGGATTACTCTTCAGTAATATAATTATCTCCGACTTGCCGTTGAAAAAGAAAGAACACTCTCCCGACATCTGTTGACTATATGTTGTACCAGTGTTGACTCAATCTAATACGTCACGCCATCTTGGTAGTGGTGGACGTACTTACTGGTTTGGCTAGCGAGACAAGAGATAGCGCGCGTATCCTTGTGCTCGCAGGCCGGTTATCGACCCATTCGACACTTCAAAAAAAACCTGTAACCAATAGCGACGTCTGTTGTGGATTATTGTTTTTCTGCTTGGAACTTGGAAGGTCACGATGTGATTTTCACGCGATCTAATATTTACGGGCCCTAGACGGGCTTCGGCCCGTCTAGAGGTATTTTCCCTAGTCTAAACACCTTCAATTATGTACCTACGTGTAATAAGAAATTTAGTTAATTCATACTTGGTTCTAATTTGTAGAAATGTATCTTGGCAACTCGCCTTAAGGTAGGCTAACGGAAGAAATACTCGAAAGGTTTGTAACATTTATACATCATCGGATACTGGATTATTCTTATAGTTGTTCATTGATATTTTGATACGAAGATGTGTTGTTTCCTTGGTGTACTTCTTAATTTGGTATGATATATTGCAGTTTATTTCTGTGAAGTGCTAACCTCAAATGGTATCTTTAGGCTGCTTGGTATGTATGTTCAACTATTTAATTTATTTTCCAGTAACCGAATTGGTGTTTTCGAGTTTAAGACTCCTAGGGATTTTATTTTAACGTTTGTATCTGGCCTGCCTTGCCTATATGGTCCAGAACGTCATATTTTTCTCCGAGCCAAGATATTTTTATTCTTAACCTAAATTTGTAATTTTTTCTCCATATCTTTGGCTCTTAGTATAGTTCCTTATGAACTCCGTGTCAAGTATCACTTATTTTAATACGTATTTTTATTTCATATAAAGTCTGGTTTGATAGGTCACGGCTCACTTTGTTGTTGTTCGTTATTTTTTTCTGGTTAACAATTATCGAGTGAATTTGTTATTAAAAAAGGGTAGACATGTTTGGATTGGAATTAAGGTTGACGTGAAATCCTTCTGCTCTGATTGATTTTTGAAAGATTAAAGACTCGAATGGATAATTAATATTTTATTGAACCTATGTCGTTCAGCTAGGTCCTTATGGACATATAAGGTAATTTATTGGAATTTCTTTAAGGGGTCTTGTTATTTTCCTTCACATAGGTAACCCTAGTTATTTCACTAGACATTTGTGAATGTCATCATGTCCACGGTTCCTCGCTTATATTTACATATTTGTATTTAACTATTTAATCTATTATTTATTTAAATTATTTAATGTTGTCATATTTATCTGTAATATTTTCATTTCTTAATATATTGTCATGAAATTTTTCTTGTGTGTTTTCTTGACACTAGATTTAGCATGTATAGTCTCTTAAAACTAATTAACCTAGGTTATGGTAGCATTTGGTCTAGCCCTTCCCATCAAGTCAGGTAGCAATTAACATGCTATTAACATTCTTAGGCTTATTTATAAGTAGTTTGCTGGAATAAGGAGACATCCAGCCATTCAATCACTGGAGCACTGGGTACCTCCTGCCAGCTGAAAGTGGAACTTCAATAACTTTCATTACTTATGCCAGTTTTATTTATTTACATATGTTACGCCCTCATTGGAGCACTTAACCAAAACAAGTATATACATGTCTCAAAAACAATATTAAAGATTCAGCTTCTTATTTTTCTTCTTTTCCCAAAACATTTTCATTCTAGTCGATCTTGCCGCTCTCTCTGCATCGCTTATGGTGTAAGTTTTGCGGGTAAAGGTTTTTAAGGGAAGTCGGATGTTCTTGTTTTTCAAGATATTATTCTCATCTTTGTTAGCAATTTGGGACATTATCAAGCCGAGTTCATCCAGCTCATTTTGAATTTCCATAAACCAAGAGTTCTTTGTTTTACTTTTGAAAAAATAATTAAATAATACTTTTAATTGTCTGGTATCCGGCAGGTGTGAGATATGACCAAAAAAAAGCAATTCGCCTTTTTCGCATAGACTCAGTTTCTTTATAAACCACTTCATTTGGTAATAGACGCTATTGACCATCCACCTGATGTTTTTTTAAATTAATTATAGTTCTGAGAATTCTTCTATCAGTCTTCTGTAATGTGTCAGTAACTGATCGAGTGTTTAACTTGAAAAGTGTTTCACAAGCGTACATTGCTTCCGGTTTAATAACTGATTCGTAATGTTGTAATTTGGCATTTATGGAGAGTGATTTTTTTTTTGTAACTAGACCAAGTAATATATTGTGCTTGTCTTAACTTTGTTGATCTATTTTCGATTGACGCTTTCTCATTCAAATTCCATGTTATAATCTCCCCTAAATATTTAAATTTATGTACAACTTTAATTTCTTTATTGTTAATCAATGTAATAGCTTGTGTTTCCACATCAAAGGATACCATTATTTCAGTCTTTTCAAATGAAATTTGAAGTCCAACTTTTGCTGCAATAAACCCAAGTTCTTCAATTTGGTGTTTAGCCTCTTCTATACTGGTTGCAAGCAGTGCAAGGTCATCCGCAAAAGCCAAGCAATTCAGTTTTATATTAGTACCAATCTTTACATTTGGAAGACAAGTTTTGTTCCACTCACGCATGATCTTTCCCAGAACACAAATAATAACGATGATAGACCATCTCCCTGTTGAAGTCCAGTCCGGATATCAAATGGTTCAGACAAGGCTCCTCGAAATTTAACCTTTGATTTAGTATCTTTCAAAGTAATGCCGATGAGGTTGATAAGCTTTTGATGTAACCCAAATTCCCTAAGGATGTTAAGTAATGACCCTCAATGGATACTGTCATAAGCTTTCTTAAAATCCACAAAAGTAATGACCAAATCCTTTTGTCTCATTCTATGATATTTCATTATCCATTTCAGACTGACGATCTGATCCGGACAGCTGCGACCTGGTCGGAACCCTCCCTGATATTCTCCTATTTCTTGATCGAGTTGTTTTATTAATATTTGGCGTCATAGAATGTTGAATTAATAGTTTTTCGGAAGAACCTGTGTCCTGACGCTTCTAAGGAGTGCTCATTTATGTCATTCCGTTGTAGTTTCCTTAACCTTCAGAGTGCAATTGACGAAACAGTTTGTCGTTACACGCGCCCCTTTTTAGTTTCACATTTGAGCTGTTCGAGGCAATGTTATTTGATAGAGTGATATAGCCCTTAGAACTATTTCCTTTGCATTTTTAATCTCTATGGCGATACGAATTACGCTATTCATTTGCTCAAGGAGATGGCAAAGTTTGACTTAGATTGAACTTCTATGGCTGACAACTGTCCAAGTAGTAGTTTGAGTAGTGGTGAATAGTAGTCTAACCATATCCAGGAGGGAGCATAAGGGATATATCCTTCCTAAAAGTCTAATTTGTCACCCTTAGTGAAAGTCTGTTTAGCCAGTTGCTACATAATGTAGTCTTTACCAAATCTCCCCCAAAATTACTTTCCGGGTATGCCCATGAAGGAAACTTATTTGAGTACATGAGTGTAAACTGTAACCCAATGTAATCTCTACGTAGTATAAAACAAAGTCTCCGATTCTTGAATGTAACGGGTAATCTCGAGAACCACTGGATGGATTTTGATGCGGTTTTCACCATTCTGTAAAGGATTTCTCGAGGAACATTCATTTATGACCAAAGGAAGCTGAGCAGTAATGATTTCAGTGAATCGAGTCGAAGAAAAACCTGCCGTCCGTGCACCTTTTAAGCTTACACTGGGTAAACCGTTCAAAATATCTATATACAGTAGAGCGTCATTTATCCGGACTAATTGGGACCGAAAGTGCTCCGGATAACGATTTTTCTGGATAATCAAACATTCATTTAATTCATAGGAAAAAACATGCACAGTACATTATGGTAGCCTTCTTCAGACTTAACACTGGCCATGACTGCCTTGCAGCTCACATGAAACGAATCAACATCCTGAGATCTGAAGAATGCACACTTTGTCACGAACCTAGAAGTAAAATGGATCAAGGGCACCTGCTACATTGCAACAAACTTGATGTGACTGCTAGAACTTCCGGAAACCTCACACAACTCTATTGGAACTCAAGAAAGCTGATGGATTGGAATCCAGGCTAGCCATAGGAAACAACAACATTATGGTAATAACCACCAAGCTTCTCATTTAGCTGCAACGCTTTCTCACATAACAAAGGTCCAGAAATGGGATCTCTCTTACTTCTTGTCTGAATAAACCATAAGTACCCTGCTTCTTCCAATTTTTATCCCTAGCTGATCTCATGGTTCTACTCTTTTTAGACCCTTCTTCCCTATCTAACTTTGATGCATAATTCAGAATTTCAACTTTCCTCCCTTCAAATCACAAATTGTGGATTTTCCAACACTAAGTTTACATTAAAAACTGCACATTCTCACCTTTATCCAGTTTATTAATGATCTCCACCTTCTTCTCAATGGATAAAATATTGTGATTTCATTTCTCTTTTTTGTCACTCGTAGAAGCCATTTTCACAACGTAGTACAGTACACACACTCACATACTGTAACACCTTGAAACATCATAGAGTAAACAAACGGTAGGAGACAACACAGACTACTGTAGGCATCGCGCGCTGTTCCGTCTTTTTTTTTTATTTATTTTTTTATTTTTTGCTCGTCCGGATAATTGACGTTCCGGTTGTTTGACGTCCGGATAAATGAAGTTCTATTGTACTACAAGTGTAAGAATTGTTCAGCATGCAAAGTTCTAGGCTACGAGAAAGTCTGCGACAGCATATCTCTATCTTTAATACATTCCCCACTATAAGAGTTTTTAAGTTTTCATTTCTTCCAACAATCTCCACTCAGTGGAAATTTAAATTGCTAGATTCAGAGCGAGCCTATCACCCCAGCTTCGTCCAGCATCAAGCTGTTGTGTCGTGTCGAGTTAAGACTTCAGAGAAGAGTATAATGTGTTTGGAGTTTCGTAATCCACCTCGGCTTTTCTGAATTGCGTCCGAGATCTGCCGTCCGGGCGCCTTTTAAGCTTACGCTGAGTAAACCGCTAAAGATGCAGGGGCGGGTTGCTAGTATGTAATATACGGAATTAATAGAAGGGATGGAATACGCTAACATTAAACTTTATTTTCAAAAGGTATTAATTGGGCGGAATTTTATCATTTTAAATGATTATGTAGACTTCGCTGGGGTCTGGTGTTACGTTATGGTGACAGGACGAAATGTACAGAGAATGCACTGAGGTGTGTGACGTCATAGTTCTGCTTGAGCTTCCTCCTTTCCCCATGCGCTCCGGTGAGCGTGACGTCATCCAGCCAGCTACCTCCTTTGACCTTGGTTTGCACTTTTTTTTTTTTTTTTGTGCTAACGGACTTTGAGTTAACGCAGAATTTGTAGCATTAAAAATGATATAAAGTCTAGTCTTTCAGACTGACTTTTTTGCCCATTAAACTTTACTATGTAAGTGTCAATACGGACCTAAAATGGAAAAATATTCCAAACAATCTTAATGATAAGGCGAGCCAGGCCAAAAGGTTGCGATACAGATATAAACTAATAAAACTATTAATAATCTCCGTCTTTTCAATACAATGTTATTGATAGTCTATTTATACAACTGGGTACATGTTTCGTACAGTCGTCTGTACTTCCTCAGCCCAAATATACATTAAGATACAGTGGAACGTGGCTAATTCGAACTTCTATAATTCGAAATCTTCTTTAATTCGAATTTTTCTCTTGGTCCCTAGCATTTTATATACAATCAATGCTAAAAAATCGTGGTTAATTCGAATTATATTTTGGATAATTCGAAGTTTTTACGTGTAAAATCTCCGAAAAACAAGATGGTTCCCGAAAAAACTGTTCCGAGTGCAGCCCAAGCAACAAACCACATCACAGAATTTACGCGTCTTTTTTTTTAAATGTAGAAATGACGTAAGTGATTCTTTTTTCAGTTTCTTAAATTTGTTAGATTCTTTTGTGACGGCCGAGAGACTTAATTGTAGGAAACAGGTAAAAATCTCAAACTTTTTTGAAAAACAGTACATTCCTCTAAGACTTTGCTGGATTACTACTGTCGTTGAATAGGTGAATAGTACATTTTGGTTTTATTTTATCATTTGAAACTTTTGAGGTTGTTCACAATACAGTTATTTATTATGCAGTGCCGTTGTCTGTTAAACTGCTTTGTTGAACAAAATCATTATGTAAACATAATACAATATATTTTCTCTACCCTTTTTAAAAAACTTTCTTAATTCGAATTTTTGGATAATTCGAATTTTCTTACTGGTCCCTTGGGGTTCGAATTATCCAAGTTCCACTGTATAAACAAGTATGATGCACACTATCAATCGCATACAATGAAAATATTCCATAGATAAAACAGTACGATAGATGGCGACATCCAAAGAAGAAATAAAATTATGTTGTAAACTTACACCAAAGCCCATTAGAGTGTAAAAAGTGCCTGTAGGCCTATGCCTGATTGTATTAACTTTGAACATGTTGTGTGTTATCTCCTAATATAATGTTAACCCAATTGAACAGCGAGCAAATCTGAGAAACTGCAAAGAAATTTGAAGTGACTGTCCTAAATGTGTAAGTGAAACACATGAAACTGCTGTAAGCTGCTACCTCACTCTCACCTCCTGACGCGAGTCATGCAAGGTCGTAGCTACATGTGAACTGGCGCAACCTCGTGCTAGAACGACTGCATGGAGATACGTAGCGGACTCGGAAATAAGTTATAACTATTGTTACTAGCTACTGTTAAACTCAAACATATATAATTATGAGTCTCTGGATAGATGCTCAGCCGATTTGGCTCAATTTCTTTGTTTGCAATAGTCTCAATCAAAGTGTCGTACCAGACGTTTGCTTCGAAATTAATCTCGTTTAAATTATGGGACGGAATGACTCTTTGAGCCGTGTTTATCTCAATTTGTTCCAGGATGTTCATGACGGATCCTTTATTCTCGTAGTGCAAAATTTCCAGATCTTTTTCAATATTAGTGAATTTATGGCCAATCTCTAACATATGTGTTCCCATTGCCGAAAACTTCCTATGCTTAATCGCGTTTAAATGCTCAGCATAACGAATGCTAAAATTACGTCCTGTTTGACCTATATAGTCTGCTTGGCAATTATCACAATGTAATCTGTATATACCTGATCTACTGTGTATGTTAGAACTATTGACCTGTTTTGAATTGAAAAACTTATGATTATTATTATGGGTTTTAAATGCGATCTTTACGTTTTATTTCTTTAAAGAGCTGGTTATGTTGTGTGTTAACCTGTTGGTATAGGTGAAAACAGCAAATATTTCCTTCTTCTTGTTCTCCCTTGTTAACTTGGAATTAGGCTTGCTGTTGATTTTGTTGATAATATTCTTTACAAAAGATCTGTCATATCCATTTGCTTCTGCTATTTGATGTATTATAGCTATTTCTTGCTTATAAGCTTCTTCTGTTAAAGGTAGGTTGATTGCCCTATTCATGAAGCTGATGAAAGCTGCCCTTTTATGGTCCTCCGGATGAGTCGAGTCCTTTTTAATGACTGTCAGTTTGCGTTGGCTTTCTGTATATTTCATAGTTTAATCTATTGTTGTTTTTCCTTATAGTTAGATCTAAATAGTTTATGGAATTGTTAATTTCCAATTCTGCCGTGAATTTTGTGTTGCTGTCTATATCATTCAATTTCTCCAATAATGTGATTTCATCTATGACATCTTTGTCTAATATAACAAAAACGTCATCTACATATCGTACCCAGAATTGGATGCCTTGAATTTTGTCTATTATTTTGCTTTGTTCTAAATGGTCTAAGTATATGTTCGCTAGAATGCCTGAGGCTGGTGACCCCATTGCCAAACCTTCTTTTTGTTTGTACATTTTATTGTTGAAAGTAAAATAATTGTTGTCCCCACCTTAAGATATAAAGACCTTAAAATGAAGCTATCAACCATTATCAAAGACATTAAATTTTTTAAGAAATTTAGGAACCTCAACATCAGTAATATGCAAAAGAAAAACATCAAAAACGCATATGAGAAGAAAACCCAAGAAATAATTAACAATAGATTACTTCAAAGAGAACTCAAATTCCTGTATATAAAGAAAAACCACATTAACAATAGATTATACCTCGCCCACTTGGAAGCTGCTAATACATCCAAGGTAGAAGATTGGGATGAGTTCCTTATCTACACACACAACTCATTAAGAATAGAATAACCGAAAAAAGAGAAACTCTGAACAAAAAGCTCACACATCTTATTAACTTAAATAGTGCCTCAGACATGTGTCCTCCGGCACCACCAATCCATACATTTCAAGAACCCGTAAAAAAACTCACTCAAGTTAATTTCATACAACCAGAATTACAAATCTTCGAGAAAGGACCTCAATTTAACTGGGAAATGGAACACAATAAAAGGAATAGCACACTACTTATCGCAGAAGCAGAGGTCGCAATTAAGAAACTGCCATTTGACGTCCAGAACGAAGCACGCCACGAAGTTAACAAAAGATTAAACAAGATTTTGAAACATAAAAAAAAAAAACATCATCATCACCAAAACCAAACGAGAAATATCTCAACTCAATAACAGTGAAACTCTCTCACCTCCTCGCTGGAGTTGATTTAACTTTAACTACCCTCATTTACCACAAACCTACAGAATTTACTGCCTTTAAATACAGGCCACAAGTGATTTTAACGTTACTTCCCGACTTTGAATGGGCGCCAAGGTCGACCATATGGGTCTTCCTGAATAAAATAAGATAAATACATAACTGTTGCCCCGACTATGAAAAACTCTTTCTCCCAGGAGTAGGGCATTTGGCATGCGTTTGCTGATGTACCAGGTTCATACACGACAGGAATATAAACACACATGAATTTAACGAAATAATCTATTGGCTGTTCTAACACATATGTACAAAAATATACAACACAAAATACACTTGCAATAAAACTTTGTACAGTACCTTTTGTTCACTGCTTCTACGCTCTTAGAGCAACAACACTTCTGGTCAGTTTGACCCCAGGCATTCAGCCTCCTATCATATTTACACTGAACCGTCCGCACACAAAACATCTACACACCTTACGACTGGTTCATTCTACTTTCTTCTGTTACTTGTCGAACTGCTTGTTCCCCTCTCCATTCTCGCATGCTTCGATGAAATCTTTCAGACAGATTTATCCTTTAGGCGTGGTACGTTAGTAGATCAGTGTTCTGCCGATAAAACAATAAGAACCCTTCTGAGCGCCAGACACGCCATTATATGCACTCGCGCAAGGATACCATAACCCCAAAGTTTTTGCCGGAACTCAAATTGTGCGTAGTCCGCTCCTAGCGGAACATCCGCGTCAACACATAAACATCGGACAGTCAAAATCCACACTGACGTCACACACGCGAAGTTCATGGGAGTTCATGCCAGAAATAGCCTAGGTAATCCCACACAAGCCGAATTACCGCCTGTCTTTTCCGGGTATGTCACGAATCTTGCACTTGAAAATCTCAATTCATTGTACCTTTATAGTACAGCCACAAATCTAACATTTAACATTACTAGGTTAAAATAAAGCTATTGACCCCAAACCAAAATGAAATAATGCTTCTACTTAATACAGTCTTATATCCTTATTCCCAAAACGTAATAAATCTCAATAAACCCCGTATTTTATAATATCAAATATCCAAAAACCAATAATTAATAAACAGTGATCCTAGGTTGTCCGGACCATCCAAAAATGAATCCGTCCACACAAAAACACACAGGCACAATAAAAATCACCTCTGCAACCCCACATTAACCCAATATAATAAGATATGAATAAAATACCCCAAACTAAATGCACAAGGCAAAACCCGAGGGTGAGCTACTGTAACTGAATAAATTCGGTTACAACAGAATCAAAGAAAACAACTTAATTGTCGCAAAAGCAGACAAAGGCAATATTACCGTCATTATAGACGAGGACGATTATGTCCAAAAAAAAACAGAAGAATTTTTCGATAACAAAAACTTTTCCAACCTAAACAAAGATCCAACCGCAATTACCCAAAGAAAACTCAAACAAATACTCAAGGACATAATATTCATATTGAAAGAAAAACAAAATAGCAGATTAATCAACATGAACCCTAGCATCCCCACCTTAAGATCGCTCCCCAAAATCCACAAAGACAATATTCCAATTAGGCCAATTGTTAATTATAGGAACAGTCCAATCTATAGAACGGCGCAATTCGTACAGAAATTCCTCCGAACCAATTACGCATTCAAAGCCAACAAATGATTCAGGAACTCCCTTCGATTTTGCGAAAAAACTAAAAAATTAGATGTCAAGACCACGCACTCCATTCACACCATAGACATCGAAGACATGTATACTAAACAACAATAGACATAATTAAAAGGAATTTGAAAGACAATGAGAAGTTATCAGCAGCTGAAATAGATGAATTTATTGATATTCTCAGTTTCACGCTTAATAACAACTATTTTAAGTTCAACAACAAAATATACAAGCAAAATCAAGGCTTGGCGATGGGCTCCCCAGCCTCAGGCATCCTAGATAATATTTACATTGACCACTTAGAAGCCAATGAAATACTTAACAACATTGAGGGCATTCAGTTCTGGGGGAGGTACGTGTCATTCTGGATAAAGACCACCATCGTATTTGAACAATTACTCATCAAATTGAACAAAATAGACAAAAATATTAAATTTACAGGTGAATCAACTAACAATAACTCAATTATCGAGACCTCAACATAACCATTAAGAATGGGAAAATGCAGTACAGCATCTACAGAAAACCAATGCAAACTAACATAGTAATTAAGAAGGAGTCAAATCATCCCCAAAGCCATAAAAGAGCAGCTTTCGTCAGCTACATAAACAGAGCCATCAATATTCCCATGTCTGAACAGGATTACCAACACGAAATATCTATAATTTTCCAAATTGCTGAAGCCAACGGGTATACCCGATCAGATGTCACAAGAATTATTAACAAAATCAAAAACAAACCGGAAACCCAAAAGGAAAGAAAAAACATGTTTCGCAGTCTTTACCTATGTTAATCAATACTCCTATGACGTAGCAAGTGTATTTAAAAAATTCAACACTAAAATTGCCTACAAAACCAACAATAACAACCATAAAGTAATTTTCAACTCCAAAAAAGTAAATGAATCGAACAAATATCACTCTTCTGGCATTTACAAATTTAAATGCCAACAATGCAACGCAGATTATTTAGGTCAAACGGGCCGTAGTTTCACCATAAGATACCATGAACATGTTAACGCTGTCGAACACAGGAAGTTTTCAGCCATGGGCAACCATATGGCTGACACTAAACATAAATTCACCGACATCCAGAATGACATGGAGATTATCCACTACACTAACAAAGGAGCCATCATGAACATACTCTAGCAAATAGAAATTGACAACGCTCACCGCAACAACCCAACACATAATCTCAATGAGATTAATTTTGAGGTAAATATACTTTACGAGAGTATCTATAAATTCTTTCCTAATTCACAACTTCAAAAAAAAACACTCATTCCTAAAAAAAACCTTCATCCAATCACTCTCCCAATCCACCGTCAACCCTCCACCCCCCCTGAAGCCCCTAGGAACCTACAGTCATAACACTTGACATCACGCGGCCCACCCACACACCTCTTCCCCGCCACTCCTCCCCTACCCCATTCCCCTCCTTCCCCTCCCTCCCGGCATACAATAACACAACCGCTTGGAACGAGCCACACAGCAGTTCACTTCAGTGCAGTACAGTCCAGTTTACATATCACAAATCTCGCGGCACAAGAACGGGTAAGTCAACAGATTTCTTTTTCCACCCAGGAACATGACCCATACTTTAATACGTACATACTGACGTTCGGCATTTACTAATTGCAGCAACCAAGCAGGAGAGATTTTTCCCCATAGACCCACTAAGGACCCAATCTGACGACTTCATTTAGTAAGTCCTATTCCCTTAAAATTTTATTCATTATACTCAATCAAGGCTTTCTTCTCAATCGCAAACGTTCCCTTTTTTCAATTTATTTTTATTTTTCAGTTAACACAACATATACGCATCTATGGCTGGATCGCCTTACCACATCAAAGAATCAAGCCTCTGCATGACGCAAGAAGTTATTTACGCAACCTATTCCATTCAAGTTCAACAACAATACCACTTAGCATGTAAATGTTAGGAACAGGGACGAATTCAGAACCCTCTGTCGCTCCACTGCCTACTTAGCAATGTCTTAGTGCAAAAGTAGAACATAGTTCCAGTAATTTTACAGTTTTTTAATCTAAGTTTTATTATGTCTTTAATTTTAAGCTATGGCGATTGCCACTTGAATATGGTCATTATGCACGTTTTTATAAATTTAAGAATGTCTTAGATACCGGTATGTACATAAGTTGATTTATTGTATTAGGCTGAAGAGGAGCACACGGGTGCTCAAACATGTCCCTAATGATGGAATAAGCTAACATTAAACTTTATTTTCATAAGGTATTGATTGGGCGGAATTTTTTACCCATTAAACTGTACCCTAATACCGTCGGGGTCGGAGGAGAACAAGAGTTGACCAAGAGAGGTCGACAGGAAAGAAGACGGAGAGGAGCCTGGCACAAGCAAGTCGAAGCAATGTCGGACTCAGCTGGGGTCCTGTGGTCGCCAACCCACGTCCCACCAGATGTGAGCCCCTGGGGGATCAAATACAAGAACATGGCGATGAAATAACAGGTGCTTCTAGGCTGCACACTGTGTCAAGCCAGTAAACATTAAACCCTAAATAAACATCGCATGATATTAGTCAAATGTGGCACGAATGCCCTTGTATATTATTCCCAAAGCTTAAAATGTGCATAAAAATATTTAGCGGTGGTGAAATTTGAATCCAGCTCCCAAAAACAGGACGATTATCTTCTACGCACTTAGACCATTGCTCCACGGCTACTTGTCCCTTCAGCTTGCCTGAAAGAGTATGAGATGTGATATTGCTTTCCGCTTCAAAGGTTCATTCACGTTTTTTATCAGTAAGCCACCGTACCTAGCGTCAATTTAGTATCCAACTGAAACCGTATAATCGGCATGTTCTTAGTACATGCCCGTATGACAGTTTGATGCTTTGAATTATCATTTGTTGCACACATGTTAGGCAGATTTCTTTAGAAAGCTAACTATTGCAATGGGTACCATGTTTCGACTTCCGGAAAATTTTGACATATCTTCGCGTTTCACATCCCCTAGACCCCAAAACCACAGTCAGTTCAAAAGTTTATATATAATTTATGTATATATGTATCTATATATATATATATATCACTTTTTTGTGGACACGATAAATACCGCAATTTTGCACCAATCACTTTGAAATTTTTACATAATATGTATCCCTATAAAATCTCGGTCGAGTTCTTTAATGGGCACAATTGGTCGACGGGGGTGAAAATGGGGGGCTTTTTTCGAAAAAGTGAAATATCGCTATAACTCTCTTAATATTTGAAATATCGAATCCATTCAAAGTTCATACTATGTGTCGGATGAGGCTTAAAAATTTATGTTTGAAAAGTTTTTTGATAGCCTAAAACTTTTGTCTGAAAGAATTTTTGATATGACCCACCATTATGCCAAGGGATGAGAAAAATGATTTCAGAATTATAAGAAAATGCCAAGAGCCATCAGAGGTTGCCATGACAACACTACTAAATTGATGACGGATGAGCCATCAGACATTGCCATGACTACGCACACGAGATCACATTCAGTTTTCTATCTGACTAAGTGTGAAGCGGCTTCGGTGACTTAACTGGTAGCATGCTGAACTTCTATGCCCAAGGTCGCGGGTTCAAAGCTGGCCGAAGTCGTCGGATTTTCTAAGAGCGCTAAAATCCCTCAGTATGCTTTCCTTTGCAGGGGAAGTTCCAACGTTCGTTGCGAGTTGTTGGTTGCGGTGCCATCTAGTAGCCAAGTTCACAGCTATGTGTCATTGACGGTAGTATTTGTTAGCAACATTAGGAACTACTGCTTGAAATTGACCGTCTGCAGTCCTTACCTCAATTACAGACTAATACAGCCATCACAATTCACACCGTTTATCAGACAGATTCTACACTCACCCTAAGTACACGGAATTACATGACCGCGTTTCCGCAGCCCCTAAACTGAGAAACCAACCAAAATCTCTGCGGGAGATAAAATTTTGCGTGAACAAGTAACAGACCGTTAGATAGTTAAACATCAGTGTCGAAACCTTGCATAAGGACAGTGTGACCACAAGTATAAAAATGGACCCCAAATGACAAGAATGTTACCGTCCCCTTAAGACAATAAAATGTTTAATATATGCATAAAATGACGAAAAACAAAGTTTATTAAGCTTCGATTATAAAATACTTTCTCGCAATAAATGAGGTCTGATCCTTCTACGAAAACCTGCATATTCTGCCTATTTTCGCCTATCCCCAGGCTTTTCCGGTGAAATCTACCTCCGCTTTCCGGCGTGCCGAGAGGACTTTTTTTTGTAAAGGTCTTGCTCCCATGTCGTCATAAATCTTATAAAGTCGTTTAGGGTCATTGTGGCTTGACTAGAGACGGGGAACTGTCGACCATGTTGACATCAGACGTTGGAAGTGTGGCCGAAAACTCTCCTGGTATATACAGGGTCATTCATATAAAATAAGAACGCCAAGCGGCTGCTTTGTTCTCCGCTGTTGTGGTGACCTTCACCGAGCATGTTGCGCGCCACGGCCCCCTGCTTTAAGCGTGTGTACAATCCAGATAAGCTACAGATGCAGCGGCCTTGCTAGCGTGTGTACAATGCTGAAATCTTACTTCAGTTAATTAGTTAGTTATTGTTGTTTTAAGGGCAGGAACTACGTGGTCATCTGCCCCTCTTAACACAGATTGAAGTATACAAATTTGGAATTAAATTTAAAATTTAGAGGTGGAAAGACCGAAAATTAATGAAACAAAAAAACTAATAATTATAAAAATAACTAAAATTTATGGAAAAACAAAAATTCATCATTAAAAAACGAACAAGTCGTTGAGTCTTACCTTATAAAAGATGTTGGAAGTGTCGTCCTTCCTGGGTTATACAAGCATTGTATCTGGTAACCACATTCTGGCTGACGTGAGCGAGTTCTGCCACTGCAATGTTCCTGATTGCCAGCGTAATGTTTTCTTTCAGTTCCTCCAATGTGTGAGGATTTGTTCGATACACTTGTTCTTTCAGTTTACCCCACAAGTAAAAATCACACACTGTTAGATCTGGAGAACGAGGGGGAAATAGACCAACACTGATCACTCTGTCTGCAAACACTTCCGAGATTGTAAGAAGGGAATCTTCTGCTGTATGAGCAGGGGCTGAATCTTGTTGAAACCACCCTCGCGATTTTTCTTCTTCCGTTAACTGATTGAAGAACGGCTTCAAAATGTTATCTTGGTACCTCTCTGCATTTACTGTCGTCTCGAAAAAAATTGGCCCTATTATTCTTCCGGCACGAACAGCACACCAAACACCGATCTTCCTATCATAATGAGGGACTTCATAAACACCATTAGGGTTTTCTGCACACCAATAGCGAGAATTATGACTGTTCACACGCCCATTAAGGTGCAACCAGGCCTCATCCGAAAAGAACACAAGCTATGGGTCAAATAAACGATCATTCAATGATGCAAGATACCACTCACAATATCTCACTCTTGTGGCTGGATCAGCAGGTTTTAAACATTCGGCCCGTGTAAACTTGTACGGTTTGATATGTAACAGCTTTGTAGTTCTGTATGCAGATGAAACCGAAACCCCTACTTGTGCTAATTTTGTGAGTGATTTATTGGGAGACCGTTCAAGATTCTCGCCAATGTCATCTAACTTATCCTCTGTTAAAACTGTTCGTGTGCGCGTATGTTTTTTTTTGAGCACCGAGCCAGTAGTGTCAAACTTATTTGCAATTACGTGAATCTGTGCTAGTGAAGGTGGCATTTCATCAGGAAATTGCTGAACAAATGCTTCACGTACCCGCCGAGCCGACTCGTACTTAAAATACGTTTTACATAAAAAATACGATGTTGCAATGATAACAGTCTCACCATGTTAGCACTTGAGGTTTAGACTCACCTTGCACGCTTATTGCAAGGTCAAGTTTGGTAATGTCAATCTGCTATTTTTATACAGTCCATCGGAACTTGGAAAAAAAAAAAAAAAAAAAAAAAAAAAAAAAAAAACAGCCCTCTTATGTACTATGCGCGCGCTTTCAATACTACAGCAGGGGGCCGTGGCGCGCCACCTGCTCGGCGAAGGTCACTGCAACGGCGGAGAACAAACCCGCCGCTTGGCGTTCTTATTTTATATGAATGACCCTGTATATACATAAATTATATATAAACTTTTGAACTGACGGTGGTTTTGGGGTCTAGGGGATGTGAAACGCGAAGATATGTCGAAATTTTCCGGAAGTCCAAACATGGTACTGAACCCATATTTAAAAGGACCTAAGTGAAGGCAGGGGTCGGGAGTCGAACCGACAGCTCTCAAGTACGGAGGCGCGAAGGCTATGCGCTGGAAAATTAAAACTAACGGCATAGGGATGTGTATTAAGATTACAGCTATTGCCAGAATAAATGGGAAGAGTTTTCATTTAGAAATAGCGAGGTTATAAGAAGAAATATAAAATGCTATTTTATTAGCATGGAGAGGAATGAGATTTATAGACATTGGAAACTGGCCAGAACGACAAGTTCTATGAAGATGGCAATTGGGAAAATCCGGTTTATGGATGGCACGAGCCCAAGGTGCCTTTGAAGCGTGGCAGAAAGGAAATCTGACCGCGTAAATGAAACAGGTTCATCACGTGACCACTTTTTAACCAATAGCAATACAGTATTATATATTGGCGGTCACCAACATTTTAATTATATTTGGAAATAACTTATAGAAAATAATATGTGGTAAAAATGGAAAGCTGACGGTAAATGAAAGTTGAGGGTATAAATTATATTTTGAGATTTAATAGGATGAGACCGATATTTAATGATGAAAGATTTTACAAGGTCGAATGCCAGAAACGCCATTTTTATAATCGCTATTAGAGCAGGGCAGAGGGCATTCTCTTCAAGTCTTCGAAATCGACAAGACGTATATTTCTGAAGCAGCGAAAGTTACATACAAGATTGAGAATGGGAAGAAAATATTATTGCGCGACTACATAGAAGATGAACACCAATCCATGAAAGTTGAAACAACAATTAATATATAAAACCAATAATTATGGCACGAGAAGATATATGGAAAATCTTTGAAACAGCGGAGAAAACTATAGAGTGGTAACACCATTGCCAACAAGATGAAACGTATGTCTACAATCTACAAGTATTACTCAAGAAATAAGGAATTTTAAGAAGATGTTATTGAATTTGGGGTCAACGAAGATATTTAATATGAATTACTCTTCGATTGATATGGAAAGCTACTAAATCATGAAGGGGAATAACTACTTGCAACATGAGGATTTCAGCAGTGACTTAGCTCACATACTAAGGCTTTGTCGAGGCAGGTGAAAATCCAACATCATGATTCATCAAATAACATCATATTCGCATCTACGACTGCAAGGTATCTCCTTAAATATCAAAAGGAATACCTATAATCTACAACAACAACAACCATTCGACGGGGAACTTCGAGTTTGCTGTTCGCAAGAAGATCTCGCCAATGACACTGAGAGTATGCAGATGTCGCGGGACTCGAGCCAGAAGGGGACGGTGACGGCAGGAACGGGTTCTCAGCTGATGAACGAGGGAGAGAGAGGGAGCAAGCAGGTGGGATCCAGACACATGAGCACGCGACCACTCCAGGTACCGGTATCTCGGCTGATCGACATTCTACAGAAAGGCAGAGACAGCTTCGTGGGAGTAACAGGTCCTATTTGGATTCTGGGAACTGTTTTGGCAGAAGGTAAAGAACACCCAACGAATATTTAGTAGTTAGATTGCAGTAATGTAGATTCCTTGAACAGACCTAGTTTTGTGTGGCTAAATTGATAGACTTGTTTTTAAACCATTTTAATAGGTTAATTGAGTGAGGAGCACCGTTATTATCGTTTAAATGTTTATATAAATGTTTTGAGAATGTCGTCATTAG
The DNA here is from genome assembly GCA_946902985.2 of Meconema thalassinum. Classification (NCBI taxonomy): domain Eukaryota; kingdom Metazoa; phylum Arthropoda; class Insecta; order Orthoptera; family Tettigoniidae; genus Meconema; species Meconema thalassinum. The sequence continues at coordinate 174,080,874 of OX336396.1, forward strand.
GATTTTGATGTATTTAAGGGTGTATAGTCGTCATATTTCGTGACTGCGAGTTTATTTGATTGTTACTTGTATTTGCATAGTTATAGTGGAATAATTTAAACGTGCGTTAGTTCTGACACCCGAATAAGCAGAATGTCATTGTTGACATGATATATATACAAACAATTTTATGGCAGAGATGTATTTTGGAAAGTAGTATAGAGAGACAAGTCATTGTTCGGTTTTGTTGAGAACAACAATGAACTTATTGTCATAAACCAGACTTATTAAGAAAGATGTGCATTATTTAAAATAATCTATTGTATTGACATGGATAACAACGCTATATTGCAGTACAGAAAAATACGAGGTGTATAATGGAACAGTAAAGAAACGAATTCTTGTAAGAAAAGAAAGAAATGTACAAAATGAAATGTATTTAAGTTAGGCACACTTAAATGAAGTGAATGTAACGTATTTTTTATTAAGCAAAGACGAGAATATCTAGACCGTTTGTATAATGTTAGAATGTTTGATGAACATTGGTTCCACATATGAAAGAGAAGTAATGAAATCGCATAATAAAAGGTTATTAAGTACAGTGGTGACAGAATTCGCATAATAAAGGAACAAGAAGGTAAATACAGGATGTTTATTTAAGTATTGACGAAAGGAATGTATAATCGGTACAAGTATTGTAATTTGAACTTTATGAGTAGGATTACTGAATTTCGTGGATACCTCGAGTATTCAGCAAAATGGGATTATTATTATTATTGCGTGTAGTTGAAACGAATATGAAGGCGTAGGAAATGACGCTACTGTGTGTTTTGTGGTTGATATAATGAGATGTTCCTAAGAAAGTGTACAATAAAATGCGAAGGTATAATGGAATTCCGACTATGTTGTCGAGGTATAATATAAGAAACATGCGATAAATATAAAGGGTCACTATAATGAAGTAATGGAATGTAATGCGTGTAAGTAAGGAACCGTAGATCATCTGATATATCTCAGTCTTATATTTTATTAAACCTATTGAATGGATTTGTCAATTGAAGAGCAGTTTTTAGCTTTACCGTTTGAAATATTTGCTCTATGGAAGTAAAAGTAAAACCCTGATATGACATGAAAGTAGAAATATTATTATTATGAAAGTTAAAAATGATAGTTATGAGCAGGACTAGTGAGAAAACACATTATCGTGTGGATATTAATGTATAAAGTAATAACATAGAATGTCAATCCGAATCAATCGTATACGTAGAAAGTTTTAGAGTAGAGTAATAATGTGTGGAATGTATCATTTAGTGAGAGAATGTAGACGTATACTTGAGGAATATTTTCAAATGTTATAAGTACAGTATGAGCCACAAGTGTGACTACATAATTTTTAAAGGATTCTAAACAAGGACGAAGGACTACTCACCATCAAAACTATCCTGAAGGAAGGACCATATGAAGATTACATGTTGAGAGACCACTACTAAGACGGTTAAAGACAGTACCGAATGACACTGATATAAATACAAGAATAACGAAGAGTAAATGCTGAGTCTTTTGTCGGAAATCTACAATTGAGTCAGCGATATTTCCTCAATTTCATAGACACCAGAGTTCGCATGAGCGTTTACCGTTCAGGATGTCATATACGTTCCTCATTGTTTCCTCTTACAACTGCCAGCGGGCACACTTCCGTTCGATCCACCACTGCCAGCTAGATCATTCCGATCCACTTCCGTCCCATTTTTCGAAACCACTCCCACAAAAATATCCAGCAACCGAGTGGAAAGATGTTACACATCAAAAAAACAACTAAATGAGGCGTGATAGTTTAATTAACATTTCACCAAATGTTCATCCGAACTCGTACTAGTTATCTGTAAAGCAGTGGTGGATCGAGGCCTTGCGGGGCCCTGGGCGATATGATATGTTAATAATATTGTCATTTAACATGGGAGAAATACTTTATTTCCCATCGTTTTAGCCAAACAGACTTGTTATTAGTGACGACGAGATCACTTCGTTTATTTGTTTTAAATATACTATATATTTAATTGTGAGAATGAAAGTTGTACGATGTGAGTGTAGATATGACAGGACGGAGTGTCCTACTTTTCTGATTTTTATTAAGAAAATAGCAGGCGCTAGTTGCCGTTTGGCAGATCATTTTTATAGAACATCTCCGTCTTCTATCTTTAATAATCAGAAATCGATAGTGCAGCTATTTAGGTACTGGCGCTCACGTCAAATTTAAGTAAGTGTTCACCCTCGAGATTCTAAGAATCTTGTCCTACCACATCTTGGTTCGTAGGAAGTTTTATTTTGTGGCTAAGTAGACGTACTATCGTATTTTTTGATAAATATACCAGCATTCAGAGTTTACTAGCTATCCATCTAGCAAGGATCCGTTGATCTTTTCTAGCTGGGTATCAACGCCCTGTGCGATCCCTTCCATCCCTTAGGATAATAGGTGGTGGCTACGTCAGCTTCGGGTGCAGTACCCATTGCAATAGTTAGCTTTCTAATGAAATCTACCTAATTGTAGGAAACTTTTAATGGCATCATTACTAGGAAACATGAAATCAGCAAATTCTATTTCTGAGTTGACTGTAGGCTGTATTTCTGTGCGTGATGCAGCGATTTGGATCGCCGAAGCAGCAAAAGGTGTATTGACAAACACAATATGTCAGTGCTTTCACAAAGCCAAGTTTAACTAATTAAATTCACTTGAACACCTGTTAATAGTTAATATGTTTTCTTCTTTACTGAAACATATATTCAGCCCTTCAGTAGGGCCTTCTTCAGCTTGTTAATTAGCTTAATACTACATTTGGTGTTTCGTGAACAGAATTACAATATACCGTATTTGCTCGCGTATATCTCGCCCCCGTGTATATCTCGCACCCCATTTTTTTTATTTGAAATTTCAGGAAAAAACAAGTACTCGCATATATCTCGCATTCATTACTGACGCCATCATATAAATGACAGTAATAACCTTGAGGTAGAAACACGTTCGATTTAGCGCGCCACAACAGTCGCCATTGTCCAGTAACTTACCCGAAGCGTTACTAACAGGAAGAGCGAGCAACAACGAGTTGATCCGAACTTCGATACGAGCCGATTAGGGATCGAGGCGCCGCGTGCAAGCATACGGCGCAGCGTGAGTGTTAGCACGCTGCACATTGTTCGCCGCGTCTTCGGCCGCGGCTGGCTATATTCCCCGCCTTGAGACACGTTCGAATTAGCGATTAGCGCGCCACGTCAGTTGCGGAAGTAGGCCTACTGTTACATCGCAGAGAAACGCAGTTCAGTCTCCTCAAATCTCAATGATTTCGTCTTTACGCATTGCGTCGTCGCATCAGAGCTCGGCCGTGTGCAAGGATACGGCGCAGCGTGAGTGTTAGCACGCTGTACATCGTTCGCCGCGGCTGGCTAAATTCGCCGCCTTGAGACACGTTCGAATTAGCGATTAGCGCGCCACGTCAGTTGCGGAAGTAGGCCTACTGTTACATCGCAGAGAATCGCAGTTCAGTCTCCTCGAATCTCAATGATTTCGTCTTTACGCATTGCGTCGCATCAGAGCTCGGCCGCGTGCAAGAATACGGCGCAGTGTGAGTGTTGGCACGCTGTACATCGTTCGCCGCGTCTTCGGCCGCGGTTGGCTAAATTCACCGCCTTGAAACACATTCGAATTAGCGATTAGCGCGCCACGTCAGTTGCGGAAATAGGCCTACTGTTACATCGCCGAGATTCGCAGTTCAGTCTCCTCGAATCTCAATGATTTCGTCTTTACGCATTGCGTCGCATCAGAGCTCGGCCGCGTGCAAGAATACGGCGCAGCGTGAGTGTTGGCACGCTGTACATCGTTCACCGCGTCTTCGGCCGCGGTTGGCTAAATTCACCGCCTTGAAACACGTTCGAATTAGCGCGCCACGTCAGTTGCGAAAGTAGGCCTACTGTTACATTGCAGAGAAACTCAGTTCAGTCTTCTCGAATCTCAATGATTTCGTCTTTACGCATTGCGTCGCATCAGAGCCCGGCCGCGTGCAAGAATACGGCGCAGCGTGAGTGTTGGCACGCTGTACGTCGTTCGCCGCGGTTGGCTAAATTCACCGCCTTTAAACACGTTCGAATTAGCGATTAGCGCGCCACAACAGTTGCGCAATTAGGCCTACTGTTACATCGCAAATTTTGTGTTTTTTCGGGAATACGGTCATTCTCCGCGTTTATCTCGCACCGAAAATTTTCACACATATTTTCGGTCAAAAAAGTGCGAGATATACGCGAGCAAATACGGTAAGTTGCCAAGTTTTCCACACTCCAGGACGAAGAAGACGTAATTAGGGAAAACTGCACTGCTGCACTATAACAATATTAGGACATCGTAATTACGGTCACGTTAGCGCGGAAGATTAAGTAGGCATTGATCAGCAGGTTGAGGCTTGCCACGGTGGGTGAGTGGTTATCGTGTCGGACTACCAACCCCAAGCTTGCAGGTTCGCTCCTGGCTGTGGTAAGTGATTTTTGAAAGGAGACAAAAATCTCGGCTCGCATGTCATACGTTGCATCAAGTTAAAGAACCCATTTGAATTCAGTAGGCCGTGTTCATAATGGCAAAATTAATCTCAGGATTTTCCGCCAACACAAAGTTCCTCCTTTCTCTACTAGAAAGCGCTGTAGTGTCAAAGAGCTTAGATATCTAACCTCCTCGACTTTCATAGCGCTCCAAGGAACGACAAAATTTCGACATGCATGCTACCCTCTGGGCATCAAATAACTAAAGCTGGCACCTGAGGTCATTATTATTATTAGCAGGTTGAGACCCTTGTTCTAGACATAGGCGATGTTAGAAAACTTTGCAGAATTTGTCGAGCATTACCGCCAAGAAAAGATACCGGATGGTGAAGCCGGCGATACAATGAAATGATGACGATGATGAAGTAGATGACAATGTGAGTAGTTTGAAGACATATGACTAGTCCTTTCGGCAGTAAAAAAATATGCAATCTTTTTCGCCCGCGAAAAATGATGCCTAGTTGTTTGATAATGGTTGCCACGCTCGAATCTTAATTGAAAGCCGTGCCTCCAAGGTAAATTGTGTTCAGTGAACAATCTTGGATTACTGGAAGAAGTAAATGATAATGTAGCAAATTGTTTTAAAATAGCACTTTAGTCCAGTAAGTGTACAAAGTTAAATTCTGTAGGTGATATTTCAGTGCCCGATTCTTAATGCCACAATTACGCACTAATGATCACAATAACTCTACTGTGTTATTTGTTTAAGAACAAATATATTGTGTCGTGCTGTTTGTGCTAGGGTGTAACTGATGTAACCTTTGTAGCTGGATTATCAACAATAGGTACATACCAAACCACAGTATTGTATTTACACTTGTATATATATTTTTTTATGATCACCTGTATTAAATCGAAATAGTGAGCAAAAAGTTTCCGCCCAATCAATACCTTTCACACTATAAATTTAATGTTTCTTTCTCATACTAGAGACATGTTTCGAACAATATTTGTTCTTCTTCAGCCTTATACAATTTATCAACATTATAACTTATCTAAGACATTTGCATAATTAAAACACATGCACAAAAGACAATTCATTATAGAGTATACAACTAAAAAACGTAATGTTAAAAAACTTGGATAACACATTAAAACATTTGGAACTTCTTATTCCCATTCGTACTATATTCAGTTCTGAATGGCCTTGCTATGAAGGCTAATTTAATGGTGCTAAGCAGTAGGTCAGTAAGAAGCTCAGAGTCATCTCCCTCTGGCTTATGCTTGCAGGTGATGTATTGATGGGCTACACAGGGCCTTTGGTTAAGTTGCTTTAACAGCTGCATCATACGGATTGTTGGTGTTAGCTTGGTAAGGCGATCCTGCCATGGGGTGTTTATTGTGGAGTAAACTGTAAAGATACGAAATTTTAAAGTAAACTGAAAAGTGCGTTTGAGAAGAAGAATAGATAGAGTGAAGGGGCTAAAAGGGAAACTTACTGGGCGACGTCTTGAATGTGACCTTCGGGGTCAACTGAGTTGAAACCCTCCTGCCTGGTTGCTGTAATGAGCCAAAGATCTAATATTAGTACGTATGTGTGGGAGAGGGAACTGTTGCCGAATGATGTTGCATTAAACGGCTTACCTGTTCCGGCTTGTGAGACGTGTAGCGTGGAGCTGTGTTACACTGAGTGACCTGCTATGCGCTGGGCTGAAGCGAGTATTTGAGGTAGCGCACTTTTCAGTTTACTTTAAAATTTCGTATCTTTACAGTTTACTCCACAATAAACACCCCATGGCAGGATCGCCTTACCAAGCTAACACCAACAATCTGTATGACGCAGCTGTTAAAGCAACTTAACCAAAGGCCCTGTGTAGCCCATCAATACATCACCTGCAAGCATAAGCCAGAGGGAGATGACTCTGAGCTTCTTACTGACCTACTGCTTAGCACCGTTAAATTAAGCCTTCATAGCAAGGCCATTCAGAACTGAATATAGTACAATTGGGAATAAGAAGTTCCAAATGTTTTAATGTGTTATCCAAGTTTTTTAACATTACGTTTTTTAGTTGTATACTCTATAATGAATTGTCTTTTGTGCATGTGTTTTAATTATGCAAATGTCTTAGATAAGTTATAATGTTGATAAATTGTATAAGGCTGAAGAAGAACAAATATTGTTCGAAACATGTCCCTAGTATGAGAAAGAAACATTAAATTTATAGTGTGAAAGGTATTGATTGGGCGGAAACTTTTTACTCACTATTTCGATTTGTAAGCATCAATACGGACTTAAAAATGGAAAACACTCCAGTTAATCACCTGTATTAACCGGAATCCTATCTATAATGGAAATATTTCTCGGTATTTTGAAGATCTGTTCAAGACAGGTTTTACAGTATGATATTACAACTTTTCAGTTGGTATATTTGGATCTGATGATGCTCACGTGACGAGCAAAACATGTCATCCTTTAGTTTTCTTCCTCTTCTGTAGTCCATAACAATATATATATATTCTAATCACATGTAATTTTTTTTTCAGGTTATTTTTGGTATGTTCCAGTTATTGGAATTACAGTATATTGTATTGACCGACTCAAAAGTTGTATACATGAGAGCTGAAGGAAGGGAGGAAGGAAGCTTATATGACCATTCATCTTGTGATCATGAGACATGTAACCTCCTTTTTATGTGGAATCTGAACCACCGCGTGCCAGTTCACCTCAAAAATATCACATGGATTACCCAGGATTCAAACCTGGTCCACCTTGGTAAGAGGCAAGCAGCTTGACCGCTGCACTATCACACTATGATGGTGGTTGAAAACTGGTGTGCTTTTACATATACTACTTCAAATTCAATCACATGTCCTTTGAATAACAAACCTTTTTCCTCACACTTGGCTTTGGACCACTTAACACACATCCGAAAGACCTCCAACTCGTGGTAAACTCTGAGCACAGCCCCTTGCAGAATCTCACAGAGACAATTCTGAGTTAGATTAGAGATGTCAGAACTCTCCAGTACAGCATATGAATTATCTCGAATTATCTGCAAAGAAATAAATTAATGACAGTATGTTAAAATTAATAATCATGCTGATAAAAGCTACATGCACAAAAAAAAACTTATGGTTGCTGCTTATTAACGTAGGAGCTCTGCAGAAAAGGGGTATATAAATAAAATACCACACAACTGTGGCTAGGTCTACATCAAGTAGCCGGGCTGGACCATTACCAGCATATTGTCGCTGGACCATTACCAGCATATTGTCAGAACGCTTTCTAATCAGCAATATCATAGCACTCATTGGACTGCAGACACTCTGTCCTCATCGATGAAATGCAACTACCAGCCCCTGACGGCCATTTCTACCACAGAAAAATCAGAGAAGCCATAGAGATATCTAAGCATCCCAAAAATGTCAACTGTGACCAGGGTCTGGAAACTGGCAGAAATAAAGAAACACTTACAGTCAGCCACAGGCAGCAAGAGGCTCCCTCCGTGTCTGACACTACAGATCGAAATTTAATGTTTTCCAGTCGGTCAACACGATTAGACCCAAAATGGGTAGTTCCCTAATCCTGAAAAAAAAAAAAAAAAAAAAAACTCTCAGGCAGACATTTAAATGCCCTAGCGTCTGCACTCCAGGCGGTATTTAAATTGGCTTGGAGAGTGAGTTTTGGAGAACTTCAAATAATGTTGCATATCTCAAAAATTATACAGGCTAATAACACAATATTTTCAGGATGACTTACCAATGGTGTCTTGAACAACTGTGGCCGTAAATAGCGGATGAATTTGAAGCCGGTTTGTTTCATATTGCGGGTGTTGAGTGTATCCATTTCACTGTCACTGTGTGTTATGCACAATATACCTACATACAGGGTGATTCTCTATGTAGTTTACAACTTCAATAATGTGTAATTATTTATTGGAACCACTTACAGACTTGGTTTATATGTCATTACATAGCAAAACACTTCAAGTTTTTTTGACAAATCCATTACTGCTCAATGTGTGCACCATTTGTCATCCTGGACACATCCCTATGGAAGTTGATTTCCCGCCGCGTATGAACCAGCATTTCCGGGGTAACAGAGGCGATGGCTGTTGTGATGCGATGTCTCCGTTCATCAAGATTTGCAGGTAGGGGAGGGATGTACACCCTAACTTTCACAAAGTCCCACAGAAAGAAGTCCAGTGGTGTGTAATCTGGGGACCGTGGCGGCCAGGTAATTGTTTCTCTCGAAACAGAGCAGAAAACGTTCACTTTGGGGCTGTCACGTGGTGCCCATGTGGTTTTTTCATGCCCCAAATTTGACAATTGTGTTGACTCTACCAGAAAGGTGCAACATTGATTCATCGCTGAAGACCACATTGTTCAAGAATGACTCATCACGGCTGATGCGATCCATCATTTCAACACAGAATTCATGTCTTGTATGTTTATCCGCTTCACTTAGTGCTTGAACCAAGAGCAATCGGTATGCTCTCATGGCCAAATGTCGACGCAACACCCGCCAAACAGTGGTATGAGGGATACCAGTTTCGATTTTTAGGGACTGCGGATGAACCTCTCCCTGTTTCCACATCACCAGTCACAGGTGCGCGGCCTGGCGCCTTTGTGTGTAGCACAGAACAATCTGTTTCGGTAAATGTCTGGTGCCATTTGTACACTGTTGGTCTGCTGGGTGGGTCTTTGCCAAATTCTGTGTGAAATCTCCGTCGTACACTCGTTGCTGACTTGGTTTCTTCAAACCAGAACACGCACTTCGCTCTTTCCGCTCCAGTGAAAGACGCCATTTCCAACAAGTGAAAGGTGGCACGCGTAGCGGACAACTACAAACTATGTGAGTCAAAACTTGAAGTGTTTTGCAGTATAATAGCATACAAACCAAGTCTGTAAGTGGTTCCAATAAATAATTACACATTATTGAAGTTGTAAACTACATAGAGAATCACCCTGTATACACCTCATAAATAGTACGTTTATTATGTATCGGTACATTACAGAGAGTTTTATCTGGGGGCAGATGACCTCGTAGTTCCGCTCCTTAAAACAACAATAACTAACTAACTAACTAGAGTTTTATCTACACTATATCTACACAAACAATTAGTTAAAATGCATCTAAAACACTATCGAAATCCTTCTGTGGGCCCGGTTACCCAGTGAAAGGAATTTTCTGCTCTATGTTAGATGCTTGCAACTCGTGCGACTCCCACGGAATGTCACCAGCAGCTGATGGCACATTGCCATGTCCTAATTCTTTATCTTCCTCTTCAAGAGGCATAATCTACGTCACTCTCTACACTACCGGAATCACTAGCAAAACTACTTACACTACTGTCTTCCTAACTTATCAGAGCACTTTCTATTTCAAACCCCGTAAGATGTCGCGAAGACACTGCCATTTCTCACGGAATTGTTAGGGACTTCCCCAGACAATATTCCCGATCCACGTGTATCATTTACGAGAGGCCACAGATGGCAGTCAAGAACACGGCGAGTGACAACGTGTTGTCTGTTTCTATTTTGCCTCAATAGATGGTACGATGATTCTCATGTAAATGTTCCTCCTCCAAAAAAAACAACTGGATACCTATAGACTATTTGTTCTAAGACCACGTGGTTTGCAAGGCCAAGGCTTCTACAATAAATTAGTAAAAGGAGTTCACACATGAGCCCAACAGATAGCGCACAAACGCAGTGTTTGTGAAGTGTTGTACGCAGTAGCAGTAACTACTGCCGCGCAAATACCCGTATGTAGAACCGGCCTGAGAGGTTAATAAATTAATCTCACGATTGTGCCCATTTAAGTGTGATAACTATCTAATACATGTAATTATTTCCAGGAGTGTGTTTACATATTTGTAACTTGTACCTCACCCAATTCATTGATCACAATCGTGTTGACCTCTGAAAAGGCAGCGACTTTTTCGTGTACTGAAATAAAATTGTCTGTAAAAAAGAACTGCCTAGTGTTCCTTTCAAAAACGTCAGATTCCCGTCGGTCACCCTGTACTTGCCCTTTAGAAACCGACGAGTAACACGGCCCACTTTAAATTTTGGACAGACCACTCCATTCCCTGCATTTAGGCCTTTTGGCAAAAAATTTACACCGTTTTCTCCGATCTGAACCAAATTGTCCATACTTACCCTTTGGAACCCAACGAGTAACACCGACTACTTAAAATTTCAGAGAGACCACTCAATTCCCTGCATTTAGGCCCTTTGGCACAAATCTACACAGTTTCAGCGATCTGAAAAAAATTTGTATACTTACCCCTTGGAACCCTGCGGGTAACATTGTCCACTTTAAATTTCGGACAGACCACTCCATTCCCTGCATTTAGGCCCTTTGACACAAATCTACATCGTTTCACCGATCTTTGCAACCCGACGAGTAACACTATGCTTGAAATTTCGGACAGACCACTCTATTCCCTGCATTTAGGCCCTTGGGCACAAATCTACACACTATCACCGACCTGAACCAAAATTTGTACACTTACCCTTTGGAACACTGTCCACCTTAAATTTCGGACAGACCACTGAATTTGACCCTTTGATATAAATCTACACCGTTTCACCGATCTGAACCAAAATTTGATTACTTACTCTTTGGAACCCGACGAGTAACACTGTCTTCTTGAAATTACGGATAGATCACTCCATTCCCTGCATTTAGGCCCTTTGGCATAAATCTACACAGTTTCACTTATCTGAACCGAAATTTGTATACTTACCCTTTGGAACCCGACGAGTAACACTGTCTGCTTGATATTTCGGACAGACCACTCCATTCCCTGCATTTAGGCCCTTTGGCACAACTCTACACCATTTCACCGATCTGTAGCTATCTTACAAACTTACCCTTACACGAGTAACACTGTCCACCGGAAATTTCGGACAGACCACTCCATTCTCTGCATTTAGGCCCTATGACACAAATCTACACCATTTCACCGATCTGAACCAAATTTTACATACTTACTCTTTGGAACCCGACGAGTAACACTGTCTGCTTGAAATTTCGGACAGACCACTCCAATCCCTGCATTTAGGCCCTTTGGCACAACTCTAGACCGTTTCACCGATCTGAACAAAATTTTACATACTTACCATTTGGAACCCGACGAGTAACACTGTCTACATGATATTTCGGACAGGCCACACCATTCCCTGCATTTGGGCCCTTTAGCACAAATCTACACCGTTTCACCTAATTGCACCGAATTTTACATACTTACCCTTTGAAACCCTGCTGGTATCACTGTCCATCTTGATATTTTGGACAACTCTCTCCATTCCCTACATTTAGAATAACAGACTAAAGGACTTGAAAACCACGTTTTAAGGTCCTAGAACCATTCATGTCCGTAGTAGTGTAACTGTAAGAATATATTAATAAGTCTATTGTTGGCTGGCAATGTGGGCTGCACCACGTCACCCCTACCAGTGTTCTAGTGCAGAATAGCGAAAATAGTTAAATCTTGCACTGCTTATAAATTGCAGTCACGGGGAGTAATTAGTGTAAAAAGATTTCTTAGGCCCCTTAAGACAGTTAGCATCATGAAAATATTATGCCTCTGTATAAGTGCAATGGTGCTGGTGCAGTACATTGTGGTTATCAGCTGCAATAAGCGTTGGCGTTTTCAAATTTACTTTCATTTATTCCGATCCTTATCCTTGAGCACTATGTGGTGATATATTATACTATTGCTACCTCAGGAGCTCGGGACAGCCGAAGTTTTCCAAAGTGCTCTACATATTTTCCTAGGCGCTATGCGACAAAAGACGACATTATTGGTCTCTACTTTTCTAACAGCCAATGAGATATAGGCCCTTTTTATTTCACATACTCCTCTTTCGAATCATATTTTTCAATTTTTGTGTATTACATGTGGCAGTATTGTAGTTAGTAAATAGCCGTTTCCATATTCATTATTATCAATATCATTAGAAGAAAGTGACCTGAACATTACGTCCATTATACTGTACTACTTATCACCTGCACTACCACCATCTCAAAAAGTTTTATTTTTAAAATATTTTTTTTCTGTTAGTTTAAGTATCATGTGCCAGTTCTTTAGTAGTATTCATTATCATCCATAAAACAAATAAATCCACCGGGCGAAGCCGGGCACTACTGCTAGTCCCATTTAAGTGAGAGTCAATGACAACACACCAGAGCCGCAAAGAAGAAGATGATGATGATGATGATAATTGTTGTTTTAAGGGGCCTAACATCTAGGTTATCGCCCCCCCCCCCCCCCCCCCCCCCCCCGCAAAGAAGAGCTCATACCTATACAAGCACACTACCTTCGATTGAAATATTACAGACACCCTATCAATTGTAAACTGGCTTTAACTTCACATCAGTACGTCAATACGGCAAACGTACAATGGCTCTGGTGTGTTGTCTAACTCTCAACTTATATGGGATAAGGTATAGTCAATACTTATTGTTTTTGTATTTTTTTTATTTATTTTTTTCGGCAGCATAGTTGGTAGCATGCTGAGCTTCTATGCCCAAGATCACGGGTTCAAACCCGGCCGAAGTAACTTATGCCTTCTTTCGTAGGGGAAGTAAAGCCGGTGGTCTTATATCATAGATTTATGGCATGTTAAAGAACCTTCCACTAATTACACCTGTGTGAAGCTAAATTACAGTTAAACATTTGACAAACGCTCTTAGGTTCCTACGTTCGTCGCCAGGAGCCGACTGCGATGGCGTCTGGTAACCAAGCTCTGAACTAGTAGTCGTTGACGGTGGCGTTTGGCGGCAAAGGTAGGAACTACTTGAAAAAATTCAATGTCTGCAGTTCTTACTTGAATTGAAAACAGAAACACACACTAATACAGCCACCACAATTAACACCGGTTATCAGACAGATTCTACACACACCCAAAGTACATCGGGCTACATGACTGCGTTGTCGCAGCCCCTAAACTAAGGAACCAACCAATTATTGCTTTTTATTATTCTAACTATTTGTGCATGTTTCGACCCCGAATTAATGGGTCCTCAGCAAACCCAGCAACATGTATACAAAATGTACATGTGCCTTTCTCCCTCTCAACCTTGTCCTGAATCCCAGCGGAAATGTCTGAAACCACCTCAAAGCATGGGATAAATAATGAGTATGAAAATTTTTCAGCACTGGCGGACCTGCGACAATTACTTAAAATGACTTAATGCACATATTAAAATCAGAATTGCAACAAAACTTGCCCATTTAGTTCATAGCGAACAACTCGTCTAATGTTAATTCTTACGAGTCTGGTTAACCATCAAACATTTTGAAAATGTACAGCACACAACACAGTATGCAATGAATGGAATAAATTTGGTTTGTGTGTTTGTCATCAAGGAGTGGGCTATGCAAGATTGTCCCATTTTAAAAACCAAAGTTGCTACCGGTTTCTTGGCAAATATGTATGTGTTGGGGACGAAATAATGGTGCTTTATGAGACCCTTGATACATTTGTCTGTCTGTTAGGTAGTCAGCCCAAAGGCTGGTTGGATCCTCAAAAAGTACCTCCGTTAGGTTATGTGGGTAAATACCCACAAAAGCCCAAGGCAGATCTATATTGAGGCGTACCAGGCAAGATGAGGAGTGAGGTAGTTTGCCATTGCTTTCCTCACTGAGTCAGAACAGCAGTACTAATCCTATGAGTAGAACCTTTCACAGCATTCTCAGGCACTGACTGTGCCATGAATGTCATTACTAAGCACCACCCATACCTCAGTAGCTTCCATATAATCACAGCCATGAGTCAGACTGAGACATCGATGAAAAGCCACATTTTACTCTACCCTGTGCCAACAGACAAATGCAAATGTACTGCATTCATCAAAAGATGGCAAACAGGCCAATTGATACATTTAAGAATTTGAAAACAGATTGAGATAACTTAAACGGTTCCATAGATATTTGAGGCGGCCCTCTTAGCTGAATAACCATGTATATATTAAAACGCAGCAATTTTTCTAGGTCCATGCCATGTCTTGTGTGGGGTTTCGCCTAGGACACCAAGCTGGCTCATCAGCGGGCTCTTGGTGTCCCTGCCCGGTCCCCCACAGGAGTAGCAAAATGCGCGCTACCTCCCTTTTTATGAAGCCTTTTTACTGCGAACAAGACACGGCATGGACCTAGAACTGGCCGTGAAAGCCAACATACCATGTAGACCTATATATTGTTATGGAAAAACTAATGGATTGCTGCAGGTGTTCATTATTTTTAGCTTTAGTGATTTGAACATTTTAACTTCTCGATTTGCCTGACTGGCATTGAGTATCGATAGCTTTGAAAATCCCTTCGATTTCTTCCTGTTCTGTCGTCCATAACAATATATATTTTTTAAACACAAGTATTTTTTTCAGGTTATTTTTTAGCATGTTCCAGTAATTGGATTTATATTGTGTGGACCGACTGAAAAGTTGTAATATTTATCAATAAGGCAACACTGGCAAAAAAAAAAAGGCTTCAAAGCTATGTATATAATTTAATGTGTTACTCAACAGTGATAATTTGCACATTGATGATGTCATATACATATCAAACGTTCACAATTTGTCTTTATGGAGATTTTGCTGAGGAAGACCCAATAATTAGGAGTCGAAATTTGTACAAATAGTTAAAATAATTACATAATAAAGAAACAATATGTACTGACAAGGTGGAACCTTTGTAACATCAACCTCACTTAACATTCTAGTTAATAATACTGGAATGTTGGTGAAACATTGGCAAAAAAAGTAACTCCATGTGTGGCAATACAGCCAGAGATACTACATCTAACAGCATCAGCTCCATTTCAAAAGTCAGTGATTCAAAAAATAAGGCATGCATTATGTGCGAGTAACGTCTGTCATTACCAAAAGTTCTCTAAGATTTGTGAGTTTTTCAGAATGCCTGTGAAAATGACGAGAGGAATAGGCAATACCTCCATAGCAGCCCGTTTGAGCTTGTCGAGGGAGTAGAGGTTAGCGACAAGGAGTGCCGTCCACACGTTGCTTACATCGTTGGGCCACAGATATTCCTCACAGCGAGTTAGCAGGTCGGTGATCATATACTTATTAGCGGCATAGCACAGCTTCACAGCTTGATCATTAGATTCAAATGACCACTTACAGCCATAAATAAATCTGTGAAAACAAGAACAAGAATGCTAACATTTTATTGGTAATTATGTATGCTACTTACCGTATCTTTAAAAAGTGTAGGTCCTCAATGAAACAACTACAGTATTATTATTACCATTATTATTGACACTGTTGTAGTGCACTTTAAGTCAACTTAAGCATCATGCAGTGGAACTGCATGAATTGATCAAAGTCAAGTAAATATCCTTTTATGTTTTTTTTCTTTTACAAATAAGTAACCTAAAAAAAAAAAAAAAAAAAAAAAACAACCAGTCAGTCTGAAAGACTAGACTTTATATAATTTCAAATGACGCATGCTACAAATGCTACACATGTTAGAAAGGCTCAGGAGGGCTCTTTCTACAGACTCCATTACCCATTAACTTAGGCTTCCCGTGCGGGCACCTTTTTAAGGGTCACCCTGTATTTGAGTCTGACATCTTTTACAACTCTTTAAGGGTCACCCATTATTTGAATCTGATATCTTGCAAACCTCTTTAAGGATCACCCTGTATTTGATTGAATCTAATATACTGTACACCTCGTTAAGTGTCACCCTGTATTTTGCTCTGACATCCTGCACACCTCTTTAGGTGGCACCCTGTATTCTTATCTGGCATCTTGTACACCTCTTTAGGAGTCACCCTGTATTCTTGTCTGACATCTTGTGCACCTCTTTAGGAGTCACCCTGTATTCTTCTCTGCCATCTTGTACACCTATTTAAGAGTCACCTTGTATTCTTATCTGGCATCTTGTATATCTCTTTAGGAGTCACCCTGTATTCTTATCTGGCAAATTGTATATCTCTTTAGAAGTCACCCTGTATTCTTGTGTGACATCTTGTATACCTCTTTAGGAGTCACCCTGTATTCTCTGCCATCTCGTACACCTCTTTAAGAGTCACCTTATATTCTCATCTGGCATCTTATATATCTCTTTAGGAGTCACCCTGTATTCTTATCTGACATCTTGTACTGTATTTTGCTCTGACATCCTGCACACCTCTTTAGAAGGCACCCTGTATTCTTATCTGGCATCTTGTATATCTCTTTAGAAGTCACCCTGTATTCTTGTGTGACATCTTGTACACCTCTTTAGGAGTCACCCTGTATTCTTGTCTGACATCTTGTGCACCTCTTTAGGAGACACCCTGTATTCTTCTCTGCCATCTTGTACACTTCTTTAAGAGTCACCTTGTATTCTTATCTGGCGTCTTGTATATCTCTTTGGGAGTCACCCTGTATTCTTATCTGGCATCTTGTACACCTCTTTAGGAGTCACCCTGTATTCTTTTCGCTTCGCTCGAATCCCCAGGTCGCTCGACGCCCCAGGACTCTTTCAACAGACTCCATTAACCATTAACTTAGGCTTCCAGCATGGCTGCATGACGTCACGCACTCGCCGTCCTTTACCCACTAACTTAGGCGTAACGTTAGACCCAAAGCATAACGACGAAGTCGACAAGATCATTTGAAATGATTTAAAAAAAACTGGGGCTAATGTAGTACAAGCAGTAATTTTCACCCAGGCAATGGTTTAACACAGTAGCAACCAATGGATTTGTCTTGATAATAATGACTTTAGGGGTGTGGAACTAAACTGAACAACTAAAGGCATCTTTTAAACTTAAATTACAACCAAATCTCACACACCATGAACACTTGTGACCGGCTTCACATGTGACTTTGACCACACACTGTTTTAAAACCACATAACAACTTAAAAAAAACACAGCAGAGACATATAACGGCAAGCCACTACATCAAACAAATAAATGAGCGTGGTGGCGCGGTGGCCAAGCTGTCTGCCTCTCACCAAGGTGGTTCGGTTTCAGGTCAATAAATGTGAGATTTTCGAAGTGAAATGCCATGTCCTGTGGTTTGGATTCCACGTAAAAAGGAGGTCCCACGGCTCATGATCATGAGATCAACTGTTACGTAAAACTGCAAGCTTCCTTCCTTCAAACAAATAAACATAAATGTCCATACACCATTGAATACACTAAAAATTTACCCAAAATTCCCCTAGACTGGTACCATACGTATTGCGATAAATACTTGACCCAAAGATTAATAAATTTAAATGTCAATCAGCAATGATTTGTCAAATCCAAATACTGACCGTTTTCTACTGTCAAGGGATCATAACTCATGAACGATAAGTCATTCTGTGTGGTTTCATTTGTAAAAGCTTACTGAAGGAGCCATACAGACCATTTTTTTTTAAACACTTACTTGTTGTGCAACATATCGTACAGTTATTTTCTTTGCTATGTGTTCTTTTGATGTGCCAATTTCAGTAATTTTTACCTCAGAATGCTTGGTTTAGGCTTTTGAATTGTAGCATTTACGCTAAGTGTTTCCCTTGCTTTAATTTATAAACAAGACATCTCATAGTCTTTTTACTTGGAGCTGGAATGCTAGGAAGTGTCCTGAAATTACTTACAGAACTCTCTACACGACTCTGTTTTTACATA
Organism: Meconema thalassinum; assembly: GCA_946902985.2. Taxonomy (NCBI): domain Eukaryota; kingdom Metazoa; phylum Arthropoda; class Insecta; order Orthoptera; family Tettigoniidae; genus Meconema; species Meconema thalassinum. Next base: position 174,099,009 of record OX336396.1, read on the forward strand.
ACATGTATTTTATGCTATAATGAGGTTTGAAGCCATTTTTCAGTGTTGCCTTAATTAACAAAAGTTTGGTGCTTTTCAGTCGGTCAACACGAATGTACCCAAAAGAGTTCGGTAATACTCTAATCCTGAAAAAAATTACATGAAATTAATACACTAGGATGAGCGATCATCATCAGATCCATTACACTTGGGCTATAAAATCTATGTTTGGAAATACAGGTGAAAATATTTACAATATGTACAATTATTTAGTTGCAGTATTGGTAATGCAACTTGTCGGTGTACTTATTGTAAATATTTTCACCTATATTTTCAAACATAGATTTCATAGCCTAAGTGTAATGGATCTAATGATGATCGCTTGATGATCGAAACTGGTCATCCTAGTCTATTTATTAATTTCATGTAATTTTTTTCAGGATTAGGGTATTACCCAACTCTTTTGGGTACACTCGTGTTGACCGACTGAAAAGCACTAAACTGCCTTCAAACAGGAATTTTTCTGTTGGCATTCCCTTGGTCTTATAAACTAATATACATAATGCAAACACACCTTTCTACATAAAACTTATTGCATGTAAATGCAAATACTGCCATTTCCACTTTTGTTAATTTTTCAGGAAATAAGAAAAAGTCTCCTCAGAAAATCCTGTTCTCTTTAATAATCATCTATTCAATTCAATTTACAAAGCAATCTGGACAATTTCAGTTCTTTGTTAAACTGAATTGATATTGATCAGCTCTTTATAGGTATTCCTTCATATAATTTCATAGCTCCTGGCCAAGAATATCTCTTCTTTTCCCTCCAAAACTGTAGTTTGCTTTCAAACCAGTGTACGTTTTTTGGAGGATAATTGTTCAGAAGTGGTGAACCTGGATTCTACACTTGCACTTGGATAACATGTCATTTTCATGTTTTTCATACCGTATTTCATATTCTGTGAGTCATTACCAATTGAAATTGCTGTCCATTATCACTACTGCATTGGAAATATGTGCCAAATTACATAAATATGTGTTTTCTTTTCTTGTTAATTCAACGACAATTGCTATGTTAGTTTGGCGCATCAGGTCACTTCAACTCTTACCGATGCACACACATTGACATCACATTAGGCCATGGAGGAAAGAATAAGAGGAGATGCCCTGAGCTCGCTTGAGTGAAGCCAAGCGCTGCAACCAAAGTGGGAGTAACCTTAACTCGTATTCGGTGTTCTGTGACTTGCATGAGGCATTGTGCATGGTTAAACCTTATTTTGGCCCTGGTTTTTATCGCGCTCCGGTTATGCAACTTTGGAAACGTAATAACAGTAGTGATAAGTTATTTTAAAAAAAACCTCTTCAATTCGAATCTCAGCATGTGGAGGCCTACCCTATATACCAAAAAAATAAAAATCATTCCTCTGCAAATCCCAAATTATCAAACGGCTGTCGGTCAATAATTACGGTAGGCCTACGTAATTAATCAATTTGAGGCTAATTGTCAAGTTTCTACCCCCCACAACGAAAATACCATACGGTACCGAAATGTATAGGCTATACCGTATTTTTGTGTAAATATGCATCTTTTTTTAATTGTTCTGTTTATTAATTTTGAGGTTCATATTCTTGAATATCAAAATGTGTACGACCAATGAGTGAAAGTGGCTGTGCTCGAAATTAGGCCTAAAAACTGATGAATGCCTCAACACCAATAAGAACATAAAACTCAATTTGGTGTAAATACCGTAATTAGTTCGGCATCATTAAATCCCAAGATGTTCCTTCTTTGGTATAACTCGCATCTTCAGACACCTGTATTCTATTTAATCAGTGTTTCAGCGTATTATTACGTTTTGCCGCGTCTTCCTTACAAAACTAGTCTCGCAAATGTGCTCTAATATTTATATTTAAATTGGCTTTTAAAACGATAACGCAGCTTATTTGTGCCAAGTACCGTGAAGTAGCGGCGAGGATATGAACTGTGCCGGCTGCCGAGGCCTGACGCACTCCTCTGGGGCAATGATTAAATGAATGATAGATGATTCATTCATTCCATTCCTGACCCGGTCGGAGACTGGAAGCAGGCTGTGGATTTTCATTTTCACCGTGAAGTACAGAGTGTATTCTGCCTAACCAAGAAAAAATCTTGACTTGTCATTGCAGTTTTATGTCACTAAAATCCATTACTAGTTGGAGTGGTTTACGGCTTTAAGCATAGGGACAGCCATTTTCTTGCAACCAAAGTGGGCGAGCCGTTTGGCTTCGACAGCTTGCGCTAGGCAGCGCAGCGAAGGAATCTCCTTCCTTTCTTTCCTCCATGCATTAGGCCTACTGTTACCAACATCATCATCATCATCATCATCATCATCGAAGTCCCACTCCAGTCACCCGGGTGTGATTTACAAATCTCCTCCACTCCTTTCTGTCCTTCCATTTTTCCTGTTCTATCACCTCTGCCACATCCAATCCAGCTTCTCCAATGTCCTTCAAAATCTGGTCCAACCACCTTCTTCTCGGTCTTCCAACTAGTCTCTTTCCCTTGACTTCTCTTTCTAATTCCCTTCTTGCTACTCTCTCCTTACCCATTCTTTTTTACATGTCCGAACCAACGTAACCTTGCTTTCTGTATCTTCTGATTTAACGGTTCCATATTTAACTATTCTCTGATTTTAATATTTTGAATTCTATCCCTTCTTGTCTTTTTAAATGAAGTTCTTAAAATTTTCATTTCTACTGCTTGTATCTTACTATTTTGCCTTTTATTCGTTACCAGTGTTTCCAGTCCATATGTTACAATTGGTATAAAATACTGTTTATATAATGTTAATTTCGTTCTCTTGGGTACTTAAGTCATCCCATAAAAGTTACAAACATATTGGATACAAAATATACCATGTAATTTCTTCTAAATCGATGAAACGCGTGAGCTGCTGCCCGCCATCGCACGTCATACTTATTCTCGATGTAGTTTCGATATCAAATAACCTAGGTCATATCAATTAGATAGGAGTTGGTTGTTTTATGTTATTATATTTTAATTGCAGCCAATGACCATAGCAGGGCATTTCAATTGAACACCCGTAGGCTCCCCAACAAGTTCAATTTCAAGCAGTTCCAACTTTGGCTACAAGGTGCCACTGTCACTGACACCCAGCGCTGAATGTTGGAACTTGATAGTATTATCTTATTAAAACCGCCTAGTCAAACACTAAAGAAACGTTTAATTATATTATTAATCGTGCATGTTTCGGTATTTCATTGATACCTTCCTCAGCGTGATTGATATTAAATCTTAAAACTAGTTAACAAAGCCAAAAAGAAATGGATATCCTTACAAAAATTGTTTTAAATCAAAAATGGAAAAGCTTGCGAATAATTAAATGCTATGTACTGTATTAAAAGTGATAGTAAAATGATGCTATTAAAATAAGAGATCTACCTTATAAACTGCCTACGTCGATCAATAATTTTGATCGAAAACTGTAGTGACAGAAGATTTCGCTGTCAGAAGAAGAAGCGCAAAGGATGTAGGTCAAATTGTCGCCTCAAATGGAACAAACATTTTGTAATACAGTCCTTCAACCTAAAACTTCAGTCGATTCCCAACTTAATGGCCCACTCTGTTGTTTTAGTTGCTTAATGGGTAACGCAATGTGCAGGCTATTTACAAAACACAGCAATCAAGCATATTACACAGTGTCGTCTTCAGGTGGAATACTGTTACGAGAAACGTAATAGTTTACGGTATTACCTTCTCCTAAACTTCGATGACTCAGTTGGTTCTTATTTGTTGGCTTTGGCTCTCTCTGCTATATTATATGTGTATTGGGCAACACAATGTACAGATCATCTATTTAAAACTATAAAATAACATGTTGGTAGATTGTGACAACAAAAAAGCAAATCAAAGTGAATAAAAGGAGCGATTGAGAAGAACGATCTAGAAGCCGAGATGAAGCAAAAGTTAAAAAGATAAAACCATATGCTTTAGATGACATGGTAAACGTTATAGCGCTGTTACAAGTCATGAATCGTCACTTGTACAAGAAAAACGACACGCTTTGTAACATATCATGCGTTATAATACATAGCAAGTTGGAGTTAGGATTACCAACGTGGGATTATTAAGATACCGTAGTTATAAAAGTAAAATCAAATGTTTTAATTGTCATGGTAGTCGTTAGAGTGCTGTTACAAATCGTGAATCGCCAATTGCACAAGAAAACAACAAGTTTGTAAAACATATCATGCATTAAAATATATAGCAAGTTGGATTAGGTTTCAAACACGGGTTTAATAAGATGGACTGATAATATGATTTGAGGTAAGGGGATTGTATTGGGGTTAAAATATAAATAACATGTGTAATAATCGTGGGTTTAATAAGATGGATTGATAATAAGTATTTGTGGTAAGGTGAGTGTATTGGGGATTAAAATATAATAATATGCATAATAATAATTCGAAAAATTAATCAATAAAGAAAAAGAAATAAAAATGTTATAATATTAATTGGTGAAACGTATCACGGGAATATTATAGAAGTTATATATTATGCTTAAATAGGGTATGAAATCGAAAAAAAGAAAAGGATTAAGGCAGAAATAAGGTAGTTAAATGGTATCTATGGGGGATAGTGTCTTGTTGGTCTGTGATGGGCAAAATTAAATATCATAGATAAAAGGGGAAAGCCTCCGTGGCTTAGGCGGCAGCACGCCGGCCTCTCACCGCTGGATCCGTGGTTCAAATCCCGGTCACTCCATGTGAGATCTGTGCTGGACAAAACGGAGGCAGACAGGTTTTTCTCCGGGTACTCCGGTTTTCCCTGTCAAAATTTCATTCCAGCAACACTCTCCACTATCATTTCATTTCATCTGTCATTCATTTAATCATTGCCCCAGAGGAGTGCGTCAGGCCTCGGCAGCCGGCACAGTTCATATCCTCGCCGCTAGATGGGGGCTTCATTCATTCCCTTCCTGACCCGGTCGGAGACTGGAAGCAGGCTGTGGATTTTCATTCAGATAAAAGGGGGTTATTGTCTTTAATAGTTTCATTCAGATTATGACAAGCATCTAGCTTCTGGTTGATGTATATTTCTATTCTTTCAAGCATGTCTAATATTCTACCTTTATCTTTTAAATGAAGTATCGTTAAATCTGTGTTTATTGAAGTGAAAGAATGGAGTGATTCATTGATATGTTCACCCATACTAGAATGTTTTTTATATCTAATTGCGTTTACATGTTCATGATAATGTTGACGAAATGTACGTCCAGTTTGGCCTATGTACGTAGATTGACAATCGTTGCATGTTAGTTTATAAACTCCTGATTTATTAAATCTATTCTCTTTATTTAAAGTATTGAAATTATATAATAAGTTGGTTGTAGTGTCACCTGTTTTGAAAGCTATTCTGCAATTTCTTTCTTTAAATATGTTTGTTATTCCATATATCTTATTTGATACATATGTAAAACTTATTATATCTCTATCTTTTGATTCTCGTTGAAGTGTCGAAAAAGGTTTATTCTTAATTCTATTTAAAATGTTATTTACGAAATTCCTATTGTATCCATTAAGATCAGCGATAGCATAAATTATGTTAATTTCATGAACATAATCTGAATCAACAGTGAATTGAATTTTTCGATCTAAACTGTTTACTTTTGATAACAAATTATCAATGTTGTCTACATTATTGTCAATGATAACGAATATGCCATCCACATATCTTCCCCAAAATTCTAAACCAGGTGTTTTGTTAACTATATGTTTAGTGATGTAAAATACCCAGGTATTTATAAATCGGGGTAAATACCCAGGGTATATACTCGGGTAAATATCCAATTTGGGTAAATACCCGGGTATAATAGATTTTTCATAAAAAATCCTGTGTCAAGGTAAGTTGAACCTTAAAAAAGGGTACCGCTAGGCAAACTATTCTACATTAACTTTTTAGAAATGTAACAATATTAGATAGTTGATAAAATTAAATGTAAGTAGAATTGGGACTTAAAAACAGAATTGGAGTTGGGAATTAGATTAGGAGATAAAATTCAATAGTTATAACCTGAAAAACTCAGAGTTAGAATTTGAACTAAGCCTTTTTGCAAACATTGAGATAAAAGTTGGGGGAAATGTATTCAGAGCATTGGCCAAGTTCTTTAAAAGGTGTAATATACAGTTTTTGAGAACAGTTTGTAATATCATTCATATATAAAATAAATAATCAAATAACCAAAAAGACTAGTAAATAGTAAATAGAAAATCAAACAAAGAATAGAAAATGGGAGGGAAGTACAGTGTCAGTTTGAATTCTGGGTAGGATGAGCTGAACAGTGTTGCCAACCCAAATGCTTGCTGGCATACAGTACATCTTCACCCATTATAGAGCCCACACACTACAAAAACCTCCTGACATGCATTTTTATTATTTAAAGTATGATTTAAAAAAAATATATTTCTTTTTATTTAAAATTGAATGAAAAATAACTTAAAGCACTTTAACTAAGCTTCTTTTTTTCTTCAAATGTCCTTTCTATTGAATATATTTTATTACCTTTTGAGTTTTGGCATACACATATTTCAATTAATATGCGTATAGCCTACTCTTATTACTACAAAAGTAGCTTTCCCCCCCCCCCCACATCTTTGGTGCTCATTTCCAGTACCGTAATAAAACTCGACCTACACAATATCTTGGTATTTATTAAATATTTAAATCACAAAACAACCAAAAGGTTTTATCCAATATTTTACTTTAGTTTAAGGAAATAACACACTTAAAGACAAGGGTACAGTGTCAAAACATATAAATACCCCGAAATACCCGGACGTCCATTTTCTTTTTTTTCTTAGTTTTGAAGGATCAATATTGTTCCTGATTTCAATTTAAGGCATCAAATACCTGTGTTTCGGTCCTTGTCTGTCCAACACTTCATCAACACATCAAAAAGGGTTGTACAAAGCTCAAAAACTGAAAATACCCTCATTTTGAGTATTTAATGACCACTGTGTATATGCCTGGGTAATTGCCCAATTTATATTTACCTTCCCACTGGGTATTTACCCAGCCCACATCACTATATATGTTTATATTCTAGATGGTCGATATAAATGTTGGCTATTATTCCATATGATGGAGAACCCATACCTAAACCGTCAATATTTTATCGTTAAATTTGAAGAAATTGTTTTCAAGAGTGAATATTAGAAGGGTTATAAATTCAGTAATTTCTACTTTACTTTACTTTTAATAAGATAATACTATCAGTCAACACGGTTATTAATTATTACCATCGCCATAATGGTCAATGTTTACGCATTTTATTTAGGAACTTGATAGAACGTTTCTATCTGAATAACCTACAAATTTTGGCTACACACTACCAATTGTAGTGGTAGGTTCTTTTACATGCCATAAATCTATCGCATGGGCCTGCCGGCTTTACATCGCCTACAAAGGAAGGCATACTGAAGGATTTTAATGCTCTTAAATATTTATTGACAAAAGGATTGGTCTAAATAAAGGTTATTGATGTGTTGATGTGTATGACAAAAACCAGGGGTATATATATTAGCTAATGCCTAGCAATTATTGGTCCAAGCAAAAACCATTGGTCTGGATAAAGATTATTGACGAGTAATACCGTATGCGCACGGTTGGCAACATTGTATTTGTCCCATAATTCACGCGTATTATGACGGACATAACTGGAATTTTACTATATAAGTTAAGTTCTTTTCAGCTAATTTAAGTAGTTTTGTAGAAGGTTCACCACTCCTGAACTGTTACCCTAATAATCATGTGAGCTATCAATGCTTGATAGACCACAAAATTATATCTTCTTGTCGTATAATGCAAACACAAACAGCATAATGTTAATTAGACACTAATAAGCAAATTAAACCTTATCTACAGAATGTCCCACAAGTACATGCCACAGGAAAGAGGAATTCAATCATTTAGTCCACATCCTGTTGTGGTCATGTTATCTGCACTGCACTATCAGGACCTTTATTCAAACTCTTAGCCATCTTGCGAGTTGAGTACATGCCTGCTTTTGAATTGAACTTTTGCGTTACATATAGTGAAGTCGTAAGGAAATTGGCCTAAATGGATAGTCCAATGGAAGATCCTATTATGGGGTGTACTCATTCTTGAGCAACCGACAGCAGTGGCTACGCTGGCTAAAGCGTAGCGTTAGGTCATGGGGCCAAGCTCTCTGCTGACCCGGTAGACACGTGGGTTCGAGCCCCACCGTCGGCCGTCCTTGAAATGGTTTTCCGTGATTTCCCATTTTCAACACCAGGCAAATGCTGGGACGGTTCTTTCTGACAGGCCACGGCCGCTTCCTTCCACATCCTAGCCCAGTTTCATTCATCTTCATCCATTACATTTCTCATCCATTCCATCTCTCATCCAGACGCGCAGGTCGCCCATGGGCGTCGACTAGAAAGACCTGCACTCGGCCTCTCAGGAGGTCGCACAAAAAAAAAAAAAAAAACTTGGGCAAAAGTGAAAATATTAGTGTTTGCATTTATACACCTCAAATAGTTCCTCAAGGAATTAGCCATGGGACCCATGTTGTTTAGAAAACAACAATCTGAAAACTTTTCAAGAGATACAGTACTTGCTTTTATAAAAGCTACTCAAATTCAAATAACTCTGGTTGGTTGTTTCTTTAGTTTAGGAGCTGCGACAATGCGGTCATGTAGGCCCGTGTACTTTGGGTGTGTGTAGAATTTGTCTGATAACCGGTGTTAATTGTGATGGCTGTATTAGTGTGTGTTATCTGTGATTCAGTTAAGAACTACAGACAATCAATTTTTCAAGTGGTACCAAATTCTACCATCCACGACACCTAGCTGTGGACGTGGCTACTAGATGCCATCGCAGTCAGCACCTGGCCGCGAATGTTGGAACTAATATAGCATTATCAAATAATCTAACCTACAAATTTTGGCTTCACACAAGTGTAGTTAATGGAAAGTTATTTTACATGTCATAAATCTATGACATGGGACCACCGGCTTTACTTCCCCTCCGAAGGAAGGCATACCGAGGGATTTTTAACGCTCTTAAAATATCCGACGGCTTCGGCCGGGTTTGAACCCGCGACCTTGGGCATAGAAGCTCAGCATGCTACCAACTTCGCCATAGAAGCCGTCTCAAAGAACTCAGATTATTTAAACAATTTTACTAAAGACTACACCAAAACTGGTTGTCTGAGCAGCCTGTAGACATTCCACAATTTCAGACAAGTATCAACACATTAGTAGTAGATGAACAATATTTCATGTTGTAGTTATTGCTTGTAATCATCACAGCAGAGTTCTTGTAGTTCATTTCCGCACTAGCAGTAGCGCCCGGCTTCTCCTGGTGGATTTATTTGTTTTATGGATGATAATGAATACTACTACAGAACTGGAGCGCTCAAGGATAAGGATCAGAATAAATAAAAGTAAATTTGAATGAGCCAACGCTTATTGCAACTGATAACCTCAGTATACTGCACCAGTGTTCATTTTTATTGAGCGGGACACCCTCTCTCCAGGAGTTATAAATATGGAGGGCCCAAGCTCAGGGTATGAGTGAAGACCTCAACGGCACCTGCGATGGTGAAGGAGTCCTTCGGTAAAGCAAAGTTGGCGAAAGAGGCAACCCAGTGCTCGGGGTTAATAGAGTAAAAGATATTTGTCCATATTATGGACACCCGTAGCGTCTGTACTCCAGAGGAGCGGCTACAAAAGGTGTCTGTTCTCCATGTTACGAGCGGCCTAGTTCATACCTGGCAGTAGGTCATAAAATGCATTTGAGAGTGGTGACCCCATCTTAATAATAGCCTAAAATGACAGTAAATAAGGTTCAGTCTCGGAAAATGCTAGGGCGTCCCCTGCAGGCGATGCGCAGTTCTTTAGATGCTGGGTACAATGACACCGTGTCGAAGAGGAATGGTGGAATGACAGAACAAAGTGGAGAGGACCCATATTTGCCCCCACCCAGTGTCAGTTGGAAAAGGGGAAATGAAGATGATGATGATTGCACCAACACCATTGCCCTTATACAGAGGCATACTATTGTCATGATGATATCTGTTTTAATGGGCCTAAGAAATCTTTTTGCACTAATTATGCCCCGCGACTGCAATTTATAAGCAGCTCGCAATTCTGCACCAGAACACTGGTAGGGGCGACGTGATGTAGCCCGCATTGCCAGGCAACAATAGACTTAGGTATTATTGAAGCTGTTCGGGAGCGCTTGTTCTTCCGACTTACTGAACAAAAATCAATCCTTAAGGTTAGCCTGAACTATTCGTCTTGAATCAGGCTATCATTATACAAAAATTATTATTTGAATCCAACTGGTAATTCCAGAGATTAGCGCGTTTAAACACACAAACAAACTCTTAAGCTTTATTATACACTGCAGAAAATGGAAATTGCAACACCCAGAAGGAGTGGTGCTACATTGCTGCAATTGAGCATGCAGGACGAGTGTTCGGTTGTGATTCGATGATTACACTTTCAGGTCCCTCTGACCGCAAGTTTGGACAATAATCAATCCAGGATGTGCCCACCACGAGCTGCAATACATTGATGAATTTGGTGAGGCATGGAGTCAATAAGGCCCTGGATCGCTTCCTGAGGAATTGTGGCCCATACTTGCTGCACTGCACGGGTCAGTTGTTCCAGAGTTGTGGGTGGCTGAGGACGGTTGGCCAGTTGTCTACCCATCATGTCCCACACATGCTCAATAGGACTGAGGTCCGGGGATTTGGCGGGCCATTCTAAGGTTGTGATGTCGTGGAGAGCTTCTCTGGAGATGCGTGCAGTGTGAACCCGGGCATCGTCCTGCTGAAACATCCCATTAGCAATGTTCGCCATCATAGGGACAACCACTGGGTTGAGTACTCTATCAACGTACTGTCGAGCAGTCATAGTGCCCTCAACAAGCACTAATTGTGATTTCACATTAAAGCAAATAGCTCCCCAGACCATAATGCTTGGTGTTGGCCCTGTGTGCCTCTCGACAATAAGGTCTGGGCGGCCCCTCTCCCTGGTACGTCGGCGCACACGATTCCGGCGATCACTGTGGGCAAGACAGAAGCGCGATTCATCACTAAAGACCACCCTATGCCATTCGTCGACCCACGTCGATCGTTCTCGACACCAGGCCAGCCTTACACGTCGCTGTTGTGGGGTCAATGGAACACCTTCTGCAGGGACACGGGATCGTAAGCCGGCTGCACGCAGGTGATTACCAACAGTTTATGAAGAATAAGAATTTTCAATCTTTCCGCCTATTCAATACTTTAATTTATGTCACATTTCAGGGGTACATGTTTCGAGTCCCGCTTTTGGACCCTTCTTCAGCCCACAAACTTATATTTAGAAAACATCTAAACACAAAGAACATCGAAAATCTTTATGATGACATAGAAATACACATACACAATAAATGGTTAAAAACACTGAAACAATTCTAAAAATCTAAAAAATAGCATGCTTGGTTCACAAATTTCAGGTACACATTTTGCACTTGTTCTGTTCTATGTAAAAGTCATTTGACACTATATGACGACAGACACATTTGTTGACGGTCGATGTCTATAATTGGTATACTGTAGGACACCTTTGCGGCATATCTTGTATTATTCCTAACACACTTCTATTGATGTGGCTGAAGACGAGGTTGGACGGCGATTGCTGAACATTTTGATCAAATTCTTTGTTATAAATGTGGCATTTGGCCATCTGTCTTTGATAAATTGAAAACTCTTCTGTCACACGGTATCTGAAATGATTGACCATATTTAGTACTGAGGTTAGCTGATTATAAGGAACAACTACGGAAAACAGCTCAAAAATGGATTTAAAAACTTACAGAAAAAAAAAAAAATTGGCATCTTGTATGTTACTCTTGATCCTGAAGAAGACAAATGGTGCAAATTAGAACAATGCTTATTACTTATAAAACAGCTTAGTTGAAATTAAGAAGTATTGGTCGTTTGAGTTTTAGAAATAGTAAAACTTACCGATGTCAAATGAAAACAGCCCTGCGAGATCATGTGGAGGTCAAGCTCCGCTTTGCGAGAGCAGCTTGCTACTACTGGGCGCGTGTGCCTGGCAGGTGTTACGAAGTCAACAGCCTGCTCGGCGCGGAGAGGGGGGCAGCAGAGAGCGGGGCAAAGCGGGTTGGACGAGTGGGTGGGGGAAGGGAGAGGGATAAGGCTTATGGAAGGAAACTGATTGGCTTTACGGTCTATGGCGGTTTATGTGTTTTGACGTTTAGAAGATGATCTGCTATTGTATCGAATAGTATGTTTGTCTCAAAAATGATGTCGTTTAAATTATTAGAATAATTTGATCTCTGGAATGTATTTTTATGAATTGCTTCTAAGACGTTCATCAAACTGCCCTTATTGACGTATTGACGTAATGTAAGATGTTCATGTCCTTGTCTATGGTCGTAAATTTATGACCGGATTCCTCCATGTGTGACGCCATTGCTGAAAATTTTCTGTGTTTAATGGCAGAAATATGTTCATAACGAATACGGAAGCTTCTTCCGGTTTGGCCGATGTACGTAGCCTTGCACTGGTTGCAATTGAGCTCATAAACACCGGATTTCGTGTGTTTATTCGTGACGTTGATTTTACTGGAATTGAAGAATTTTTTAAAATTTGAATTATTGGTTTTGTAGGCTATGTCTATATTGTATTTCTTTAAGACGCTAGTTACTGTATAAATACTGCGGTCTATATAAGTTAAAGTGGTGAAACTTTTCTTGGTAGAACTATCTTTTGATAATTTAGCAACAGGTTTGTTTTTCAATTTATAAAACAAATTATTGACATAATTGCGACTATATCCATTGACCTTGGCTATTTGATGTATTATTTTGATTTCTTTTTCCAAATCATTGTCGGACAATGGTAGTCTTAAGGCTCTGTTAATGAGGCTTATAAAAGTCGCATTTTTGTGGTTGCCCGGGTGGTTAGAATCTTGACTTATGATCACGTTTGTCTGTGAAGGCTTCCTATAAATATTATACTGTAACCGGTTATCTTTTTTAGTAACTGTTAAATCTAAATAATTAATTTTGTTATCTTTTTCTGATTCTAAGGTGAATTTAATGTTATTATCGATGCTATTTAAAATGCCCAGTACCTGATCTATTTCTTGTACTTGGTTGTTTATGATTAGGAAAACATTGTCCACATACCTGCCCCAGAACACAATGCCTTTGATTTTATTAATAATTTTTTCCTGCTCCAGATGGTCCCAGTATATGTTGGCCAAAATACCTGAAAGAGGGGATCCCATAGCGAGACCTTCAAATTGCTTATAGATCTTCCCATTAAAGGTAAACACGTTGTTACTAGTGACGAATTTTAAAACTGCTATGAACTCTTCTATTTCTACTTTAGAAAGATCGCTGTCGTTAATCAACTTATTATGGACAATTTCTATTGTTTTATCAACTGGGATGTTGGTGTACATATCTTTGACGTCATAGACATCGACCGTCAACAAATGTGTCTGTCGTCATATAGTGTCAAATGACTTTTACATAGAACAGAACAAGTGCAAAATGTGTACCTGAAATTTGTGAACCATGCATGCTATTTTTTAGATTTTTAGAATTGTTTCAGTGTTTTTAACCATTTATTGTGTATGTGTATTTCTATGTCATCGTAAAGATTGTCGATGTTCTTTGTGTTTAGATGTTTTCTAAATATAAGTTTGTGGGCTGAAGAAGGGTCCAAAAGTGGGACTCGCAACATGTACCCCTGAAATGTGACATAAATTAAAGTATTGAATAGGCGGAAAGATTGAAAATTCTTATTCTTCATAATTACTGTCAATACGGAACCTGAAATGAATAATATTTCTAATACCAGCAGTTTGTTGTGTAACGTGGGGTGCCACAGCTGCTCCAATTTGCGCTGCTGTTGCATGGGGTTCCATCCGGGCCATCCGAATGATGCGGCGATCCTCTCTCACAGTTGTCTGTCGCGCTGGGCCTGTGCCAGGTCTATGAGTGTGGATACCTTCATTTGACCACTTCTGCCCTACACGTTGTACTGTAGATGCCTGTCGGCCAACACGTGCAGCGACAGTCCTTAGCGATAATCCAGCCTCACACAGCCCAATTATCCGAGCCCTCTCAAACGGCGACAGTTGTTGATAGCGTGCTCTTCTCTGCCGTCGAGGCATGTTTGACGTGGAACACTTCACTGCACAGACTGCAAGTCAACTACGCTACACCAGAGTCCGTATACTGGAGTTGATTCCTCTGCGACCAATCACGTGGGGAGACCTGTAGCAAGAATCCAATGGGTCTGAAACTTTGATCATTTACATACCTACATGGCATCGTTCCATATCTTGAAAATCAACACAAACGACCAATGCCTTCATGGTGTTGCAATTTCCATTTTCTTCAGTGTATTAGTATAGATATTAGTTTACATTTTTACAGCAGTTTTAGAGCTTGCTGCTAAAGTGTATCACAGCAATAGTACCTACACCTTCAGAGATTAGTTTGGGGGAGGAAGATTGTTTTTGTTAATGGGATCGTCATTTCTAAGTTTTGCAACAAAAAATAAATAGGTCTAGTTCTTTCGTTGGGTGCTTATTGATTTATTATTTATCAGTAATGAGGAAGTATTAAAGAGAGTAGGAGAAGAAAGAGTGATGCTAAAGAAGATACACAAAAGAAAAATGAATTGGATTGGACACTGCATAAGAGGAGATGGTTTAGTGAAAGTACATTAGAAGGGACAGTCCAAGGGTAAATTCAAAGAGCAAGAAGAAGGTTTCAGATGCTGAATTCTATCAAGATTGATAAATCGTATGAGCTGATGAAACATGCTGCTTAAGACCACAATTACTAAGTTTTCTGACGGGTTTTCTTGTATTTTGTTTTTGGAGGACAGAGACTGTTGTATCACTGTAGGTTAGGTAGTATTTTCTAGAGTTATTTGTCTTACATAACTGGACCTGATGATGCTCGCTTGATGATCGAAACAATAGTCTGTAACAATATCTTAATCACATGTAATTTATTTCAGTTTTCTTTGCTACATTTTCCAGTAATTGGGATGATTTTGTGTTGACCGACTGAATGTTACAATCAATGTTCAATAAGGAAAAAATGAAGCTTGTAGTTTTACGTTACCGTTAATCTTGTGATCAAGAGCCACTTGACCTCCCTTTTACGTGGGATCCGAACCACAGGATATGGCATTTCACTTCAAAAATCTCACATCCATTGACCGGGAATCGAACCCAGTCCACCTCGGTGGTGCAGCTTGACTGCTGCACCACCACGCCCCTCAACTGTCAACAAGGCGATACAGAAAAATGGATTCATAGCTATCTTTTCACCATACTACACCATGTAGGCAACAACTGTGCCTGCCTGACATGCAATGCAATTACCTGGTCAGCAAGACAAGTGGACTCACTATACTAGTCTTACTACCAATTGGGGCGGCATCGGTGGCGTAGTTGGTAGCATGCTGAGCTTCTATGCCCAAGATAGCGGGTTCAAACCCGGCAGAAGCCGTCGGATTTTTTAAGAGCGTTAAAAATCCCTCAGTATGCCTTCCTTCAGTGGGGAAGTAAAGCCGGCGGTCCCATGTCATAGATTTATGGCATGTTAAAGAACCTTCCACTAATTACACCTGTGTGAAGGTAAATTTGATGGGTTAAGAATGTAAACAACGCTCTTAGGTTTCTAAGTTTGCTGCCAAGAGCCGACTGCGATGGCGTCTAGTAGCTAAGTTCTGAATTAGGCCTAGTAGTCGTTGACGGTGGTGTTTGGCGGCAAAAGTAGGAACTATTTGAAAAATTCTAAGTTGCAGTCTGTGCTTAAATTAAAAAACAGATAAACACACTAATACAGCCATCACAATTAACACCGGTTATCAGACAGATTCTACACACACCCAAAGTACAAGGGGCTACATGACCGCGTTGTCGCAGCCTCTAAACTGAGGAACCAACCACTACCAATTGGGTTAGCTGCGCATGCTATAATGCCAATGCATGGGGCCAGATCTTTTCTAAACTCAGTGAAGAGTGGGTTAGCCATCCTTGAAATGGTTTTCTGCAGTTTCTCCAGAATCTACCACTAGACCTCGGCCACTTCCAATTTCATCTATTATTAGCTCCTCTGTTGAGGTTGGTCACATAGAAAATCACTTCACCTCATCCCCAACCCCATAAAATCGGGAATAATAAGAAGTAGAAATAGTTATTGTTTCATTTGAGGGGCTTAGCCCTGCGTACTTGGGTGCATGTGTGTAGAATTTGTCTGCTGACCTGTGTTATTGTAGTAGTATTTGTAACTCAGGTGAGGATTGCAAAGGAGGCAGCTGGTGCCATAAGTTTGGAACCATCCCAGCATTTACCTAGAGTAGAAGTGGGAAACGACGGAAAACCTCTTCCAGGATGGCTGAGGTGGAAATCAGACCTACCTCTTTTCAGTTTTGCCTCACTTCTCATTCCAGCCCTCAGATCAGAATTAAATTTCTTTGCCGAGTCAGGAATCGAACCTGGATCTCAGGGGTAACAACCAAGAATCCTATTCACTGTACCACAAGGCAGACTAAGGTAGAAATACACACTATTATCTTGGTGAAGAGAGACTCACCTTAGCATTGTTCGAAAGACATCCGGTTCAATGTCGGGAACTTCAATTGGTCCAGTCACTTGAAACTGGCCGTAGAACATACGTTCAAACACAGGACTAGCACGAATTAGGAATGATTTCGAAGCTTCGATAACTACCTGCAATAACAAGACATATTACTACAAATGGAGTCCACATATTAATTAAAATTATTTTTTCTTCTAATCGATAAACAACCTATAGTTGTAATGGACAAAGTCATTCGCATGGTTTACACAGTTTATGCTAAAAATAATATACAACCACCCCCATGGCAGGGTGCAAAGGATGCAATCCGAATAATATAGAGACATTTAGTATTGAGAAGAAAGAGTGATGCTAAAGAAGATAAAGCAAAGAAAAATGAATTGGATTGGACACTGCATAAGGGGAGACGGTTTGGTGAAAAGTGCATTAGAAGGGACAGTCCAAGGGAAAATCCAAAGAGGAAGAAGGAGGTTTCAGATGTTGGATTCCATCAAGATTGATAAATCTTAGGAGCTGATGAAACGTGCTGCTGAAAATCTGATAAGGTGGAGAGACCGACCATGAGGAGACCTGTCATCAGGCAGATAAACTGATGATGATGACTATTGATCAGCTGTTACCATTGTGGTCAACATACGAGGTCTGTTAGAAAAGTATCTGACCTTTGGCTGGGGAAAAAAGAACTGGCATATCTGGACCGTTGGAAACCTAATCACCCTCAAAGTAGTCTCCTTGGGACTCTACTCACTTCTCCCAGCGGTGCCGTCATTATTGGAAGCATTCCAAGAAAGCTTCTTTCGGAATGGCGTTTAGCTCGGCTGACGTTGCTGCCATAATGTCCTCTCTTCTCTGAAATCGTGTTCCTATCAATGGCCTCTTGAGTTTGGGGAGCAGCCAGAAGTCGTAGGGGGCCATATCAGGAGAGTAAAGAGCCTGTTTAACCACAGGAGTCTGGTTTTTCGCCAAAAAGTCTGAATTAAGTTCTCTGCCGTCAGCAGTTTTGGCACGAATTTTCGCCGCCACTCTCTTCATGGCCAAATCTTCGGTCACAATGCAATGTGCCAAAAATGTGCTGATGCTCACCTCTTCCGCAATTTCTTGGATAGTCACACGACGGTCCCGCATCACCACAGCGAACACTTTGACTATTTATCAGAGTCCAAAACACATACAAATATACATATAAATTACAATAAATGTCATTTCTCCAGAGTTCAAATGTTAGAATGGCACAGTCATTAGCTTCCATCAAGTCCTGCATATCACATGGTCTTGATAACATGCTGCAATTCAGAAGGTGCTCAGGGACTTGTCTTTCACAACATCTACAAAGTTCTTCAGTACTGTATCCCCACTACATTAAATTGCGTTTGCACCGACTCACACCAGTTCTCAGTCTGTTTAGAGTCTTTCAAGATTTGTATTGTACATGGTAGCCTGCTACCGGCTTCGCCTTCTTTTCCCACTATCCTCTCGGTGATTCTGTTTTCCAAAGTTCAATTTGGCGCGCTTCTGCTGAGGAAGGAATGGATATTGTTGTTTGGAGGAAGCTCTTTCTTGATTTTAGCCTAGGTGGATGGACATCAAGTCCATACATTGGGTGTCTTGGATCGGTTTCTTGCTTTTTCTTCTCTACTTCTGCCACTACTTGTCTTCTAACTTCTGGAGGTGCTACTCCCATGAGCAGAAAGATCATATAGACAGAAGTTGGACATAGACAGCCTGTCATAATGCAGCCTGTCTCATGGAGGGCAACATCTACTTTGGCAAAGACCTGGTCATTTCGGCATGTTGATGGCCAACTGGAGCATGGCTCGCTCTCCACCGTGTGCGGTCGCCTTTAAACCGATGTACCACTCCTTAATCTGTGCGATGCCCATAGCATAGTCACCAAAAGCCTTCTGAATCTTCTGAATGGTTTCCACCTGGCTGTTGCCCAGTTTCTGGCAAAATTTGATGCAGTAGCGCTGCTCCAGTCGTTCTGTCATTTTCCTTGAAATGAAAATCAGACCACTACACACTACTTCACTCAAATGCTGCTTGCCAGGAACAGACGCTATCGACAGGCGGGAAAAAATTCACAAATGCGCACAAAGGTTCAAGGTCGGCTCATGCAAGCGTGCATGATTCAAATCCATCAGGTTTTCGCAAATAAAAATAAGGTTGAATACTTTCTTAACAGACCTCATATTTGGAGGGTATTTCTCCCTCTTGTATTTCAGTACATGTGAGCACTACATCATTCATTACTGTATAATTACCAAGATTTTCTGGTAACAATATACAAGACCGGGAAAAGCTCGGATAAAATTTTCTATAAGGTAACTGTATCGGTTTTCGTCACTGATCCAGTCTTCGTCACTCTCGTATATAAGTACAAAAAATAAGCATGTCAACGGGTCTTTCTCAACGCACGAAGTCTTACGAGATGCGTCATACCTTCCTTGCCGATAAGGAGCAACTTTGCGAAATCATGCCTGCGAAATAATAGGTGATTCCCTGCGTCAAACATCTCCTGTGAGCTGAGCTGTCTTGACGCGCCATTTGCTTCTCGCATGTGCTAGGCACGCGCGCGAGTTAATTATGTGCATGCGTGTTATGTTCCGACATTTTAAAATGTTACAAGTGCGTGATATAGTTGGTAATTGTTTCTGTAACATATGTGATTTGTTATTTCGTGCTCACGTGCCTAGTTTTGTTAGAAATGCCGGTGACGAACACTGGATTTTAAAAAATGCACTTTACCAATGCTCGTCATTTGTGACGAAAACTGGCTCATTGTCATTTCTCCTTGCAAGACCTAACTAACAGCGGCAATATACTTATAATGCAGCTCTAAAGTACCCTTTATTAATTAAATTATCATTTGATCATCGCGTCCAGTAGTGTCATAGCTGACGAACTTTAGAGCACATTCGTGACGAACACTAGTGCACGATAATGTTAATGTTTGTGTTAACGTTTCGCAACCAATAAACATTTACAGGGTATTGTTATTATTACGTAGGTCTCTCTTCTTGACGGCCGCACCTCAGTAGGCCTAGGTCTTTTGGCTAGGCGTGCTACAGAATATTTTTTTTATTTTTATTGAGATGATAAATAATATATTATTCTAAGACTAAATCTTTGCTTTCAGGCAATATGTTAGATAGTTATTGTTGTTTTAAGGGGCGGAACTACGAGGTCATCTGCCCCAGGCAATATGTCGAAACGCACAGTTCTGAATTATGATATTGAGCAAATGGAAGCTGCTATTAAGGCCGTTGTGGAGGACGGCATGAGTATTAAAAAGGCCGCGGAGAGGAATGGTGTTCCGTGAAACACCCTCTCGGACAAAATTAAAGGAAAATCTCCTAGAGAGAGGAAAATGGGGCTAAGTTCCATTTTAACAAAGAAAGCTGAGGCTATGCTAGTTCAATGGGTAATCTCACTACGAAAAGCGGGGTCCCAGTAACAAAGGACGATTTGCAAAAGCGTCCAGTGCCTTACACAAGAATTGAAGAGGGACTTTCCTTTCAAAGATGGGCGCCAGGAAGGAAATGGCGTGAATCTTTCATAAAAAGAAATCCAGGTCTATCTTTTACGAACCCCTCAAAATTTGACAGTAAGCCGTGCTGCAATTACAGAACATCAAAATAAAACCTGGGTTTTAGAAGTCTACAGCTATTCAGTGGAAAACGACTTCCTGTCTATTTTATCATCGACAAACTTGAGAAATTGGTAGGCGAGTTTAGCTACTTAGCTAGATTCATTAGGAATCTGCTGAGTAGCAATCTAATAGAAATCACTGACGGTATCATCACTTCTGAACCAATCGAGCAAACGAACGGAGTCCTTCAAGGCGATCCTCTCAGTCCGATATTGTTTACAATAGCAACAGCTGACGTCACTACAATAGTTCCACCCAATGTCAAAATTTATATGTACGCAGACGATATGGTAATGACATCTACAAGTGCAGAAGACCTACAATCCGCCGTGAACAATGTAGCAGTATGGGCCGAAGATAACGAAATGAGTTTGAACGAGACGAAGACAGTCACTATGTCCTTCAGAAGGGGAGGAAAGCCCACGACGTTTCATTACAAAGGCACCCCCCTGACTACAGTCTCCCATTTCCGGTACCTGGGGGTGACTATGCAGACATCTGGGAACGTCTTCACGATGCACGTGAGAGAGAGGCTAGACGCTGCACTGATGGCTATGAGCGACATCGAGCATCTACGCAGCCTATCCCTGAAGACGGCAATACGACTTTTTTGGTTAAAAATAGCACCAGTCGCGATGTATGGCCTGGAAAGTATTTGGAAACATCTTAGGCACAGACATCTGGCAACGATGGAAAGGATCAAGGCAATGTATCTAAAAAGAGCCTTATGCCTATCCAAGTTCATGCCCTCGCGGCTTGTGTATATCATGACAGGGGAACTACCCTTTATGGAAGAAGTCAGATTACAGATGCTTCTGCCCCACACACCGGGATTTGGGGAGTATTTGCGTCTCATGACAGCAAAGAGAAATGACATTTGGCATGAATTTTATACGACGGACGCTATGACTACACAGGACTGGATGCAAGGATCCTACGAGCTGAGACATATCTTGACGCGCTTTGCGGTCCATGGTTTCCACCACCGGATCTGCATGAGAGACGTCTATCACCAACCAGACGAACTATGCGTGTGCAAGCTTTGTAAGGGTCCTTGCGACAGATACTACGTGAGGACGTGCAAGTGCAGAGAGGTGTCTCTGACGAAATTCTGTGAAAATTAGAAATATATGGACACCCCTCGGAAAAAGGCATTTACAGTGACAACGACAAAATTTTGTATTAATGATGGTTCGTAAGAACCACGTTCATGCACATTGTGCGCAATAAAGTATATATATCGATATAATTTGTCAGACCCTCGGCGACTGTTCAACGCTGACGAGACGGTTTTCTTTCTCAATCCGAAAGGTAACAAAGTGCTGGCGAACAGGGGTTACAAGACAATATATCAGCAAGTGAATTCGGATGAGAAAGAATGCTTGATGGTACTTCTAACAGGCAATGCCCACGGCGATATTTCTCCTTCCCTTGTAGTGTTCAAGTATGAACGTCTGCCGCAAGACATCATTATTGCCTCAATGCCAGCACACTGGGGCATTGGCAAATCGCCAAACGGGTGAATGACGGGGGGAAGTGTTTTACCAATTTCTCAGTAACATATTTCATTCTGGGTTGGTTGAGAATGAGATTCCTGTCCCTGACATTATTCATAGACGGGCACTTCTCACAATTGACCATACATACTAGTAAATTTTGTGAGGATCATGGAATTATTTTGGTCGCTTTACTACCTAATGTCACACACGTACTTCAACCAACGGATGTAGGGGTTTTTAAGCTCCTCAAGACTGCCTGGAAGAAAAATGTAAATGAGTGGCGAATTCAGAGGGTTTCTATGGCAACAATCGGTGTTAGGCCTCGGCGAAAGGTCATTTTCCGGGCTGTTATGCCGTGGTCTCACTTGTTTAGAGCAGAATTACGATATTTTCCTGCTCGTATGTCTTATACCCAGCAATCCCGCTTCCCGTTGCCGTCTTTTTTTTTTTTTTTTTAATATTCCATTTATATTAAAAAACATAATTACTGGTATTGTTTTATTCGTAAATGTTAGCCTCCAAGTCGATAAATCGGTGTATTATGCAACAATTGACAGAAATACATTATAAACAGCAGACAAGGAAAATTAACAATGTGACGGCAATTGGTGCAAACGGGTGACGAATATAGGACAAATCCAAATACATCGTGCCAAACACTGGCGCAAAAACACACTTTTAAAAAAAATACGTCATTTTTCCTAAAACGAATATCTTTGATATTTGGTCTTTCCTAATGTTTGAGTAGAGTTTGAGGTTAGGTACAGTGCTTTTGTTGATTAAATTTACCAAAATGTGTACGGTGTATATGATTTCTTGTCTAAATCTCCCTTAACATGACGACCATTGGTGCATTTACCTTACTTCTAAAATTAGCCAAAATACCTTTTGTAAAGAAGAATTATTCTGGGAATGATGTAGTAATGGATGTTTACCCCTCCGCTGTCTACAAACCACCCACCATCCCTTTTTAGATCATGATTTGTATAGTAAAATTTGAGCCATGTCCACCATTATCTGTATTGCCAACCCCATTCATACAGTACTGTAGCCCACATTTTGCAACAAGAAAACGTGGCTTTTCCCTCAAGATATTTCCAAGTGCAGTTGTGTTAATGGACATTAATTCCATATTGACTCCCTGAATATGATACAAGGCTTGAAAATCATTATATTATAATAGTACATTATGCAACGAGCCCATAATGGCAGTAATTAAGACATGAGTATGTTTATAAAATGAGCGAAGCGAGTTTTATAATTTCCATAAGAGTTTCTTAGTTACCATTATAGGCGAATTGCATAAGACTATTTATGTTCGACGATAATTATAATTTTATTATATGTTCTAACATAAATATTCATAAATATCTGTTGAGATTCTGTCAGTTGACGTAAGTGAAGAGCGCATGCGCTAGATTCCCACTAAGGATCAATGTCCTTTCAAAGCTTCCTTTTCTTGGGAATTATGTGGGAGCAGCATTTGCTCTCTACCCATTAACGAATTCCAAAGCTTTCATACATTGTTTATCCTGCACTAGCACCAACAGATATCGCACAGGTACTATGTGGAGTCATCTTGTTATTTTGGTCAAATAACACAAAATAGGCTGTTACAAACGCTTTAAAATTAAAATGTATCATATTATCAACTAGTTATTCTCTAAATTTGATCCGTATAGAATATCAACGGAAGACAAATCAATGAAGTTCCAAATAGAACAGTCATGACATCTGGCGGAAAAGTTTTGCTTAAGAAATCCCTTTACTGAAGAGAGTTGGGTTATTGATTGATTTCCATGGATTTAATGTCATAAGCTTGCTGCCTCCACGACATTCTGGTGTGTTTATATCAACAACAGCTTTCACTAAAATTGTCGGCGAAATCGTACGCAATGCCCTGTCTAGAAATTGGAGTTGTGCTATTTCTTTGTCGTATTCCCCGGTTTGTTGATGCACTGATCGGATATCCTTTACATTGTCAACTTTCAAATCATGTAATTCATTTCCGACATGTTGGATTTTGTTTCCGTGTGCGAAGATATCAAGTACCTAATTGGTCACACAACTGTTTCTTGAGCTCTGATTGGTGGGAGAAACTGTATCACAATGAAAACTAGTACTTTAATGGCCCTCATTATAGTACAGTTTTCTGACATATAATATTTACATTTCAACATCGTCGAACATAAAAGTGGTAGTGTAAAAGCCACATTCCGGTCTTGTATACTTTTAATGATTTTATTTAATTTTAATTTAACAATGATATATGTATGTGGGAATGAATTTTGGCAAGCGAATAAACCGAACACGTCTTGAAGTAGTTTTAAGTATAAAAACTGCATTTAAACGTAAGATTACATAAGATGAGATTTAACAGAACTTGACGTGACATGACTCGACACAAAAACTGTAACTGATCGTCTTAGTTTCTCGTGACTTCCACTTGACTCCTCTACGCGGCGCCACCGGGCAGTGTCGAAGCTGGCGGGAAACCCAAAAGCGTTCATTATTTTCAGATTCCCACAATCGGCCATCCTGCAGATCATCCGCCTCGGATGATGAGAAGTCTTCAGCCCAGGGTTTGAGGAATTCAGCACAAGTAGTTGTTCGTTTAGGGCCTAAATGAATCCCTTCACGGCAGAGGATGTAAGTGTCATTCAGCTTGACTCTGGAGATTCTGTAAGGCCCAAGGTACTTTTTCTTCAATTTAAGGCCTGGTTCAAACTGGGTCCTCTTGATGGTTTTGATATCGCCAACTTGGTACTGGCGAGCAGGCCGTCGACTTCGATCAAACGACACACTGTTTTCTTGATGCACTTTCTGGATTTGTGCTCTCGCTTCTTCACGGTGTTCATCTCTCCTGGTCTCAAACTCGTCTACCATCTCTTCACTGATCAACTCAAGTATTCTCAGGTCATTTTCACAGCGCATTTTGGCTCCTGTCAAAAGTTCGAATGGCGTCTGCTTGATACTGCGGTTGTAAGTGGAATTCATGGCTCTTCGATCAGGTTCGACGTGCTTGTTCCAATCTCCAGGGTTTTCGATGGACAACTTGGCCAGCACGGAAATGATCGTGGAGTTCATCCTTTCTATCTGGCCATTGGCACGAGGGAGTCTGATCGTGATCAGCGAGTGGGTGATGTTGTTGGCAGTGCAGTACTCTTCGAATTCATGTGAAATATACGCGGTTCCACGGACGGTGACGATCTGCGCAGGATTACCAAATACTCCTTTTTGCACGTCCAATTTCTCCGTAGTTTCTTTCGTGATCGTCGTTTTAGTGGGATACAGCCACACAAACTTTGTGAAGCTATCCGTTACTGCGAGAATATGCTTGCATCCTTTTTTCATTGAATCTAAGGGTTCAAGATGGTCAGCATGGTAAATGTGAAATGGTGTGCTTTCTTTAAATAAGGGATGCAATAGTCCTTGTTTCATCGTGATGCTCATCTCAACGCTGGTACTCTTCGCCTCTTCCGATGCCTTTCCTATGTCCATCTCATCGGTACAAGTACGCTTCTGATATGTCCTTGGACATCTTGACACCGGTTTTGCTGATGGTAGTTATGGCTTGGTCCAGCAAGTCGTTACCCATGATAGCTGGCAACTTTAGTACATCTCCAGACACCACATAGAAATCAGTCAAGTAAGTATCGTCGTCAACCTGGACGTCGGTTGGAAAATATCCTAGGGGACGCACCTCACTATCTCCGAAACCCTTGAGTACTATGGCGGTAGTCTTCAGCTCCAGATCGCCCATCTCTGTGTAAATGTCTTCACGTATCAGATTGATTGGGCAGCCCATGTCAACTAATGCATTGATCTTCTGGCCCTGGAGCAACAATTCTTTCATCTTCATATTCGACTTGGTTCCCAAAGCAACGTTCACTGTCTTCTTCTCGGCATTCTGCTCAGGGTTTGGGCACTTGGAAGCTATGTGTCCGAAACTGCTGCAATTGAAGCACTTTGGACCCTGACTCTTGTGTGGACATTCTCTGGACTCATGACTGTTCTTCTGACCACAATTGTAACATCTCTTTACAGGCGAGGTCTGCTTCTGCCTGTTGTCTTCTCTTGGTGTATGATTGTTTGTCGTCCTCTCATTTATCATCACCTTCTGGGAGTTTCGTGCGTAAGCACTCTTATAGATCTTCAACTTGTCCTTGAATTCCTTGATGTCCTTTGCTCCATATAGAATCATCTTGGATCCAGTGTCATCCTCGATGCCATCGATGACGTATTGTAACAGTGATTCATCATCGATTGTCGACCTGCTGGCTATTTCTCGCATCGCCAGGAAATATTCGTGAAGAGTTTCAACTTTTGTTTTTCATCGGTTGGTTAGCAGTCGATGAATCTCTGCTGCGCTGGCATCATCTCGGAATTCCTTCTTCAGGGCTTTCTTCAACTTGTGCCAGGATGTGATGCCACGTTCACTCTGCACGAACAACTTAACCAGGCCTGTCAGCGACTTTTTTGCAAATACGTATTTCTGCATCTCGTCCCAGCCCATCAACGTTGCTGTTTCCTCAAAGTCCTCAATCCAACGTCGCACCGGATAGTTCTCACTGCCGTCATAGGTTCTGACAGAGCCCTCTACATCTCGGAAAGTCAACGCAAACTTGTGTGCAACTCCACAGTTTGCAGTGTGCCGCAAGTCCACCACGTCCTGGTCGACTTCCCCTTCATTTGAGCTTTTTTCTACAGTCTTCGCTTTGTGTTTGGTCGTTGTTATTTTCTTTTGTTTACCTCCTATTGCTTTGGAGAGTTTCTGGTCTTCGGACGAGCTAGATGAATCTGATGATGATCCTGTCGTGCTAGAGGTTGAATGTTTTGAGGATTTCATCCCAGCCATTATCTCCTTTAACTCACGTAATTCCTCCGCCAGTGCTTCGTTTTCCTCTTTCATCTTGCTCATTGCATCTTCCTTTTTACCAGTCTCTTCTTCTTCTTCACCTTCTTCGTCTTTACGCATCCCCAGCCACGAAAGGTCCATTAAGTTATCACAGACGCGTTGCACGAGCACAGCTTTCTCTCCCGTATATCCAATTTTTAATACTGTGCACATGGCAATCAGGTCAGCCTCGGTGAATTCGGTCTCAATGAACTTCAATTTCACCAGGTGTTCTGGTGAGTCACGTTCAAACTCGAATCCTGGGAATTCTCTTAAGCACTGTCTGTTCTTTCGATCACGTGGCAGTTTTTCAAAAATGAGGTTATGTAACGTCTTAATCACGGCCGTGGGCACCGTCTTAATGTTATTATTCACTTTTTCAATATCTTGTAAACACGCCACTTTGTCCGCCATTTTTCTTTGTCTTTCGGCACTCGCGCTGAGCACTTTTCTTTTCGTCGGCGGCTTCAGGATCCTTGAACTCGTCTTTTGTAGCCTGCTCGAACCACCACGTCTTTGGAGGTTGAACAGCTGCTCGTCTTCTATATTCCACGGACCCCCGTCTTCGTCGTAAATCTTGCCAGAAAAATGCCGTCAATTCGCGCCTTGTCGTCTTTGGTTTTATCGCTGTAGGCCTAGCCAAAATTGCCGTTCTGCACTCAAAATCGTTAATATCTTGGACGAGCCCCCAAATGTGGGAATGAATTTTGGCAAGCGAATAGACCAAACACGTCTTGAAGTAGTTTTAAGTATAAAAACTGCATTTAAACGTAAGATTACATAAGATGAGATTTAACAGAACTTGACGTGACATGACTCGACACAAAAACTGTAACTGATCGTCTTAGTTTCTCGCGACTTCCACTTGACTCCTCTACGCGGCGCCACCGGGCAGTGTCGAAGCTGGCGGGAAACTCAAAAGCGTTCATTATTTTCAGATTCCCACATGTATATTGAAGTGTATTTATGTTTTGAGTCTTCAGTCTTTCGTCTCATTTGATGCAGCAGTCCATGGCTCCCTGTCCTGACCTAATAGTTTCATCTCTACATAGCTACCTCTCTCTACTTATGAGAATCTGTTTCACATATTCTAACCTTGGTCTACCCCTACAGTTCTTGTCCTCAACCCTTCCTTTCATAACTCCGTTTGCTATTCCTGGGTGCCTTAGTATGTGCTCTACCAACCTATCTCTTCTGTTCATTAGCACTGGCCAGAAATATCACAATGCACGACGGAAGATTTTTATTGTAGCTTCCCCTAATGCTAATGACGTTGCCTGCTACTGAGCAAAGAACATTTAATTATTAGACTTTGGTTCTTAGTTATCCATAAATTTCTGTAAACGTAACTCATGTGTTTTGGGTTACATTTTCATTTATATTAACTCTGTATATTAAAATATAGGAAGGCCTACTTCTGTCATGAATAAAGAAAGATTTGTTACACTATATACGCATCATCATTCTCCTTTAACACATTTCAAATTCTCCTCTTTTCTGCAACACCAACGGTTCAACTTTCTCATCCATAGAGTGCCAAACTCCAGACAAACACTCTCAAATCTAACTTATATTTGATGTCAACAGATTATTTTTCTGTATTTATTTAAATAATATTTTTTCTGTATAAAAGCTCTCCTTGCCAGTGCTAACCTATTTTTATATCATCTTTGCTTTGTTCATCACTTTGTACTTTTCCTTTGCAAGTAACAGAAGTCTCTTACTTCTTTTAGCTTTTCACCTGCCATAGAGGTTCCTGGTTTCTTGCAGCTGCATTCCATTATCTTTGGTTGGTTGGTTCCTCAGTTCAGGGGCTGCGACAACGTGGTCATGTAGCTCCGTGTAATTTGGGTGTGTTAAGAATGTGTCTCATAACTGGTGTTAATTGTGATGACTGTATTAGTGTGTGTATCTGTTTTTTAATTCAAGTAAGGACTGCAACTTTGAATTTTTTAATTAGTTTCTACTTTTGCCGCCAAACGCCACTGTCAACGACTACTAGGCCTAGTTCAGAACTTAGCTACTAGACGCCACCGCAGTCGGCTCTTGGCAATGAATGTAGGATCCTAAGAGTGTTGTTTACATTCTTAACCTATACAATTTAGCTTCACACAGGTGTAATTAGTAGAAGGTTCTTTAACATGCCATAAATCTATGACATGGGACTGCCGGCTTAACTTCCCCTCCGAAGGAAGGCATACTGAGGGATTTTTAACGCTCTTAAAAAATCCGATGGCTTCGGCCAGGTTTGAGCCCGCTATCTTGGGCATAGAAGTCCATTATCTTTGTTTTACATTTATTAACCCTATTGATGCCAGGCTATTATGCGTTATTATGTTAAAAAATGCCAAGCCAAGTTTAGAGGAATTATAAATAGCCTATATCTCCTACCTATATTTTTAGTGTGTTGATCTTTTTCCATAGTAGGTAAATATTTTTTAAAAGTATCAGATTCGAAATATTTAAACTAAGTTTAATTTGTTTCATTAACATTTTTTTTATATATATATTTTATAATTTGTATTTGGATTTTTTCAAAGTTGTTGTCATTAGTCGAAAAATCACTCTCATACACTTCACTCAGCGTTAAAGTCTTGCTTATTTCTTCTTCATTCAAAGGGTTTAGATACTTTATTGCCAAGTATCTATTTAGCTCCGACTAAGAACGTAAACAAACTAAACTTCAAAAGATCGCACACTGACTGCAGAATGTTCAACGAATACTTTTTAATAATCAAGTTATTCATGGAATTCAAACACATCGATATATTCAGAGACAGAATGATTCCCGCGTTGTATTGGTTACAACAGTTACAATGCCTGGCTGAAACTAATTAAAAGAACATTTATTAAACCGGAGCCGATAGATCAGCCCTTGGCACTAAAAGAGTTAATTTTCATATGGAATTATTTTCTATTCTTTCGTCAAGACTGAGTCCATGCTGTTTACAAACTCATTCAAATCCTATGGTGAATCAGTCATGATGACAATGTCATCAGCAAATCTCAGAATTGAATTTCACCTTGAACTTTTATTCTACTTTAAATTTCTCTTTAATTTCCGACCTTCATTGCTTGTTCAATGCATAAATTTGAAGTATGGGTGATAAGTTGCAGCCTTGCCAACCACCGTTCTGAATACTAGCCTCTCTCTCATGGTCTTTGACTCTTAATAAATGCCGTCTGGTTTCTGTGTGGATTGTAGATCACCCTCCTACTCCAGTTCTTTTCAAAATGTCAAATAATTCACTCCAACATTATCAAAAGTATTTCCTAAGCCTACAAATGTCATTAAAGTTCTCATATTTTTCCTTATTCTACCTTCTAAGATCAGTCTAAGACTTAGTACAGCTTCCCATGTTCCTATGTTTCTCTTGATACCAAACTGGTCTTGATCCAACTCGCTTTTAATCTGTTGTTCCATCCTCTTGTAAATTATTCTTGTTATGATCTTTGAAGCACGAGTTATCAAGATGATTGTACAGTAATCATCACATCTGTCACCTCCTGCTTTCTTAGGTGTTAATGGACCAATAATTAAATGATCAAAACTAATCCTAATATACTTATTTACAATAGGGTTCATATTGTTAGGATATTCAATAAATAAATAATACGTATAGGCAGTGCTTTTTTTTTTTATCAGAGGGAACACTGGGGTACATGTACCCCTTAAACATTTGAAAACCGTTTATGAAAAAATGTTGGTACATTTGTATCTAGTCCAGAAAATATAATTTCCGACTTGAAAGTTCATCGATCAACTGGCGTCAATTTCGAGAAATCCTCGATTTAAATCGATCTATTGAATCAGTTTCTTTTGGTCGGCAACTCGGTACTCCGTTCTTGATTTGTTTGGAAGCGGGGTAAGTTGTATTTTTGTGCTTGTGGTTAGTTTCAAAGGATGAGGTGAATAACAAACTATTTAACCTCTGCCCAGGCATGGAAAAAGATGAAAGTTAATGATTCGCACACAGACAATGACCGGACTTTGCAAATTGCCAAAAATTGCAAGATCGTGATGTCTGAGAGTACCCCTTAAATTCTTTTTAGAAAAAAAGCACTGGGTATAGGGATGTAACATTCTTCTTAAAACCAGAGGGCATCTCAGCTGTTTCATAAACTGATTAGACCTTTATCCCCTATGCAACATAGCAACTCAGTCGGTATATCATCTATGCTTGGTGCTTTGTTCCAGGTCTTCCAGTGCCGGTACCCTATCAATTTCTGATCTCCTTTTTCATCCTCATCAATTTCCTCTTCCTTTTCCACTACATGATCCATAATCTCCTTATCTCTATACTTTTCATCTCTCTCTCTCTATTCGAGATTTTTTATCCAAGTCCCTAATATTTCAGTACTTAGGCTTCTTTTCCTCAAAAGTACTCTTAATTCTTCGATAAGTTGCGTCTACTTTTCCTACTTTCAAACAATTTTTTATACTTGCACATTTCTCTTTCGCCAGCCCCATGATGTTGGGGTAGCGCGCCTGCCTTTCACACGGAGGCCCCGGGTTCGATTCCCGGCTCAGTCAGGGATTTTAGAAACTGACGTGATGGCTGGAACGGGGTGCACTTAGCCTCGTGAGGACAATTGAGTAGCTATCTGACAGTGAGGCAGCGCCCCGATCATGAAAACCAAGATTAACGGCCGAGGGGACCCGATTCGCCAATATTTGCAGGCCAATTGGCTGAGCAGCGGTCGCTTGGTAGGCCTAGGCCCTTAATGGGCTGTAGTGCCAGGGGTTATTGTTATTATACATTTCTCTTTCAACCATTCTTTTTTTGCTTCCCTGCATTTTTTGTTTACCTAATTTTTCAGATGTCTGTATTCTGCTTTTTCCCCTTTCATCTTTTGCATTATTGTACTTCTGCCACCATCCATTCCAGTATATCCTGAGAGATCCAATGTTTTCTACCCAATCTTTCCTTTCTTCCAATGTTTTCTTCTGCAGACTTGGTTACTTTATTTCATTCTTCAGAAGTTCCCATTCCTCTGCATTAGATGTTCGTTCAGGGTTCTTCATTATTAGTCCTTCCCTTATACTTCTCTAGAAACTTTTGTTCACATCCTTTTCTTGCCCTCCATTTTGGCTCTTGACTATTATTCAGTTTCTTGAGCATTAATCTGTATTTCAATACAGCTAGCTTAAATAATGGTCAGAGTTTTTGTCGGCCCCAGGGCATGCTTTGCAATCCAAAATCTGGTTTTGAAATCTCTGCTTGACCATAATGAAGTAAGAAGTAAGTCATAATTCCCAGTTCAAGGAAGATGAACTTTCATGATACCGGTAATTTTTCCAATACTGGTATATACCTTTATATACCTCTGTGCTAGTTTTTTTTGTTTCTTTCATTTTACCATATAGGCAATAGGCTACATGAACTCCGCCTTTGTCCGGTCCCAAGTCCGGAATGCGAAAGGAGGGGGGTTAGCTGGTTTGGCAACCAGCTGTAAAAACAGCTAACACCGAATGTTGGGCGGCGGTAAATAACTCGACCCCCTGAAGGAGCCAACGGCTTCTGGTGGATGAGTCCCTTTAGGTGGGGTGATGGTCGCCTCAGTGTAGGAAATGACACTGAAACCCATTACGTATATTTTGGCCCAACGGAAAAACGGACGGAGGAGGAACTTCCCTTGTGGTTCTCAACGGTCGTGGAGGCAGATGAGGTCATGTTAGATGGACTGGCTGTGAAGGCGCAACTCAATGGTATTTAGAGTCTGCGGCAGTCCATTGCAGTCACGGTGCTAGAACCTGCACGTCTCATTTTATTTGTGCCACAGGGTATAGTTCCGAGATCATAGTGTGTGGGTCACTACCTTGCAAGCTGTGATCCACCTTAAACAAAATCTCGCTTGTGGCACCTTTTTCCTGCTGTCACATCTTTCAACTCAAGTCCAGCGGCGATGGGATAAGGACAGTGGAGGCAGGTTTTTGGGTTGAAACTGGAAGCCTCTAGTTCGGATCTGCACGTTGGCAGCAGATGTGTGATGGTCGTCTTTCTGAAACCTCGTGACTACTCAGGAATTCGGTCCTGCATCTGTGTTTGTGCAGGCCTATTTAGGATCACCGCTGCTCGCCCGGAATGGGGAAGGCCCTAGAAAATGTGTGGGCTAAACATCGGTAGTCACACCTTCAGCCGGCTGGGAGGCCGCACCTAGTAGGTCACCCCTTTTGCGGTCGAAAAACGAAAACTAAGAATATCCAAACTTTAATTATAGGTTCCTGGAATGTGCGAACGTTACTCGATTTGAAGGACAATAACAGGCCTGAGAGGAGAACAGCGCTCGTCACCCATGAGCTTGGTCAAATGAACATAGATATTGCTGCCTTAAGTGATACCAGATTGTCCAGCGAAGGTAAAATTACAGAGTTCAGTTCAGGTTACACCATATTCGGAAGGGAAAAGATGACGGAGAGCGCCGTATTCATGGTGTTGGTTTCGCTATAAAGACCACACTAGTGAATGATCACCTGCTAACTCCAACTGCTGTCAGCGAGAGAATCATGACCCTCCGAATCCCACTCTCCGGAGGTCACTTTATGATTCTTATCTCTGCATAAGCTCCCATCTTGGATGCTGATATAGAAGTTAAAGACCAATTCCTCAACCTGCTGAGCACAATCATCACCAAAGTACCACCTAGAGACAAACTCTTAATGCTTGGCGATTTCAATGCCAGAGTTGGTAAAGAACATAAATTATGGAACAATGTGATGGGAAAACAAGGGCTTGGCAACTGCAATGCCAATGGTCTACTGTATTACTCCTTGGTCTATGTGCTGAACATGAACTCTTTATTACCAACACTCAGTTCCGTCTGCCGAATCGCTACAAAATCACTTGGATGCATCCTCGCTCGAAGCACTGGCACATCCTTGGCTATTTCATCACTAGGCAATGTGATAAAAAGGACATCCTTGTCACCAGGACCGCAAGAAGTGTCGATGACTGTTGGACAGATCATAAGCTCCTTTTTTGCTGGTTCATCATCATCTTGTACAGTTTCCAGCCCCAGGCTGGGTCTGTTTGGAACAAAAGCCTCACCACTTAGTCCTTTCTTCCCACCACCTATCCGCTGTCACTCTGGTCCAGTCTTCGCCTCTCTTCTTGACACATTCCTCCACTCCTTTCAGCCATCTATCTCTTGGTCTTCCCCTTGGTAGTTTCTTCTGCATCTGCATCTCATGTATCCTCTTGGGCATCTTCTTCTCTTCCATTCTCTTCAAGTGTCCATACCACCTCAGTCTTGATGTCTCAATACTACCTTGCAAGGGCTCCTCTTTCACTATTTCCCAGACCTTTACTTTCCTCACCCTGTCTTTTCTTGTTACTCCGATCCTACTTCGCAGGAACTTCATTTCACTTGCCTGTATTCTGCTCATGTCTCTTTCCTTCATTATCCACGTTTCTGATGCATAGGTCAGTATCGGGATATAGTAGCTTCTGTATAACACTTCCTTGCTTTTTTGTGGGACATCTTTATTCCACACTAAGCTCGTAATGCTTCTCAGAAATGCTTCTGCCTGTCTGCCACGTTTCGTAATCTCTTTGTCATTTCTCCCATTTTCCTCCACTATACTTCCCAAGTACTAGAGACTTTCCACCTTCTTCAGCTGTCCACCTCCAAGTGTTATCCCACTCAATGGTCTGTCCTTTTTCATGGTCATTAACAGGATCTCACATTTACTGATGTTGAACTTCCATCCATACTCTCCCATTGTTTCTTCCCAAGCCTTCAGTTGCTCCTGAATTTCCTCCTCCTTATTTCCCCAGACCATGAGATCATCTGCCAACACCATTGCTTTCATCTTATCTTCTGCTATCTTTCCTGCTACCCGTGTCATTACCTCGTCCATAACCATAATAAAGAGAAGGGGTGACAGTGCACTACCCTGTTTCCGGCCACTCATTTGTCTGAACCAGTCTGTTCTTTCCCCTCCAACTTTCACACAACTCACACTTCCACAATACATCTCCTTCACTCTGCCTACAGTCCCTTTTTCCACTCCCATGGCTTCCCAAACCTTCTCCCTACACACACTATCATAGGGCTTTTCGATGTCCAGGAAGGCCATCAACAGATCCTCTCCAAATTCGTAGTGGTGTTCCTGGAGCTGTCTCACTGAAAATATGAGATCCACTGTTGATCTCCCAGGTCTGAATCCATACTGCTCCTCTTTCAATTCTCTCTCCACTTTGGCTCGTATTCTACTTTCTAATATCTTTTCATATATCTTGGCACAGTGTGGTATGGGTGTGACTCCCCTGTAATTTCTGCACTCCTTTCTTATATATTGGGACAATTAATCCTTTCTTCCAATCTTCTGGGGTCTTTTTCTCCTTCCATACCACCCTCATCACACGGTACAGCCACTGTTTCCCAACCTCCCCTGCTGCCTTCACCATTTCACTTCGTCCACACCTGGTGTCCTTTCTCCTTTCATCTTGTCTATAGCCATTTCTAGTTCTCTCCAAGTCAGGTCCTTTTCCATTCCTGTGTTGTCTTCTCCATCTTCCAATACGTTGTATTCCTCCCTATGACCATTTGGATTCAGCAAATCCGCAAAGTACTCTTTCCACACTGTCTTGAGTGTCTCTTTGTTGTGTACCTCATTTCCGTTTTTGTCCACCATTACCACATCCTCTCGCAGACCTCTTCTCTTACTTTTGACCATCCCATAAAATACTTTCTTATTACCTCTGCTGTATGTCTCCATCATCTCTGTCCACTTTACCATCCACTTCTTCCTCTCCTCTGCAACATCTTGTTTGCTTCTTTCTTCCTTATCTTATAAGCTTCCCTTGCCAGATCAGTTCTTTCCTGGAACCACTCTCTGAAAGCCTTGTTCTTCCTTCCCACAGCTTCTTTTACTCTCTCATTCCACCATGGTGACTCTTACACTGCTTTCTGTTGCTTGTTCTTCCACATACTCCCACTGCAGCTTCCACCATTGTATTTTTGAATTGCTTCCATTCCTCTTCCCCTGTTTTAGGATTGTCTGTTGGCATCCTTTCCCTTATTATCTTCTGGAATTCTTCCTTGACTTCCTTTTCCATATTTTGATTCTCCTTTCCTGGTACTCTGTCCTCTTGCTATCCTTAACAACTCCCAGGTTCATTACTAGTATTCTGTGGTCGCTATCTAAGGCCTCTGATGGTATTACCTTTATATCTCTGACACTTCTCTTCATTTCCCAGTCATACAGCATGTAATCTACCAAAGATTTCTTTGTTAAATCACTGCTGTACCACGTTACCTTGTGGCTCTCTTTCTTCCGGAACCAGGAGTTGCCTACCACTATACCGTTTCTCTTGCAAAAATCCAGCAACTTTCTCCCTTCTTCATTCCTGCTGCCGCATCCTTCTGCTCCCATTACATTTTCATATCCTTGCCTTTCACTTCCTACATGTGCATTCAAATCTTCCATGAAAATGATGCTCTGACCATTCAACTGCTGTTGTAGCTCCTCCTCCAAGTCTTCCTTCTCTTGAGTTGTACATCCAACTTGAGGGGCATATATCTGGGCTATCTCCAGGCATCTTCCCTTTACAGTTACTCTGATCTTCATGATCCTGTCACTTATTCCCTTTACCTCTTCCCTCATTCCATCTCTCACAACTACTACTACTACTCCGCTGCTTCTTCCTTCACTGTTCCCACTCCAGTGCAACTGGTACCCTTTCCTCAGTTCTCTGCGACCATCTCCTTTCCATCTTGTTTCTGCCAAGCCCAGTACATCCAGCTTTCTTCTCTCCATCATATCTACAATCTCCTCCACCTTTCCTGTCAGTGTCTGAATGTTTAATGTGCCAACTCGTAGTCTATTAGCATATCCGGGTTGTCGTCGTCGTTTGCATCCGTCCTTTCCGAGGCTTCTTCCTGTTTTGAAAGCAGATATAATACCCACTAGTGGCTGGCTAGGCCTATCGTAGCTTCACCAGAGCCCAGTCAGCCATCACTTTTCAGGGTTCCCATAGGACCTTCACAGCTACCGTAGCGGTCCCGGGCAAACGAAGTCCCCACTGTACTTCACCCCTACAGGCAATCCCCTACTTCATGCCGTTGCCCGTCTCCCACCGCGTGGAGGAGGGGTTGGACTTTGCCGGTTGAGGATCCCAATCTGCCGCAAACCGAAACGATCCATCCACAACCTGTCCAGACGGAAATTTCACACTTCTAAACTCCAAGTAAAATCAATTGCTACAGATTACAGAAATGAAATCCCAAATAAGCTGGCTAGTCCCCCAGTTAACTCACAGTGTAGTACAGGAATGGGCCATGCTTCAGAAGGTCATCACTGAGTCAGCTGAGGAAACAATTGGTTTTGTGAAGAACAAAAGACAAGACTGGTTTGATGAAAATAATGATGAAATTATATGTATCATCAATGCCAAACGGGAAGCCCATCTATCCTTTCTTCAAGATCCGTCTTCCAGTGTGAAAAAATCACAATTCGTGCAACTTAAGGGGAAATGTCAGGCACAAATCAGGGAAATAAAGAACAACTGGTGGCAGCGAAAAGCTGAAGAACTGCAAAGACTATCTGATGCCCGTGACCTGCAAAACTTCTATGCAGGCATAAAGGAGGTATACGGCCCAATCCGATCATCATCAGGTACATTGAAAACTGCTGACAATTCTGCCATTTTAACTGATCAAGGACAAATTTTGGAGCGTTGGAAGGAACATTTCTTTCCACTTCTAAATCGTGCCTCCAATGTTGCCAAGGACTTTCTTCGCAACGTCCCTCAGCAGCCCCAACAACCATGGATGGCGGTTCCGCCAACATTCCGAGATTTCACCAAAGCGCTCAATCAACTAAAGCCGAGAAAGGCTCCTGGTCCTGATAACATTCCTCTGGAGTTGTTACAAAGTTACAAAGACTCGACTTTTTACACTTATCCACTTAATTTGGAAAACTCGAGAAGTACCTGGCGACTTGAAGAATGCTACCAGCATCACGATCTTCACGAAAGGCGATCGTAGTGTGTGTGGGAACTACCGTGGTATATCGCTATTATCCATTGCAGGTAAAGTTCTCATAAAAATTCTACTAAGCCTGCTGCCAAGTATCTCGGAGAGGATTTTGCCGGAGTCTCAATGTGGTTTCCGAACCTCCAGGGGCACAACAGACATGATATTCTGTGCCAGACAACTCCAGGAAAAGTGCAGAGAGCAACAGGAGCCTCTGTATTTAGTTTTCTATGATCTGGAAAAAGCTTTTGATTCAGTACCAAGATCTGCTATGTGGAAAGTATAAGCGCACTATGGATATCCAGATCGCTATGTGGAATTAGTTCAAGCTCTTCATGATTGAATGTCTGGGAAGATTCTTCACGGTAACTCTGTATCAGATCTGTTTCCAATCACTACGGTTTGAAACAAGGCTGTGTGCTTTCTCCCACACTCTTTGCATTGTACATGGCTGCCATGATGTATGAATCATCTTCCAACAACCCAGGCATAGAGATTAAGTTTCGCTTCGATGGAGGTCTTTTCAATCTGGC
The DNA here is from genome assembly GCA_946902985.2 of Meconema thalassinum. Taxonomy (NCBI): domain Eukaryota; kingdom Metazoa; phylum Arthropoda; class Insecta; order Orthoptera; family Tettigoniidae; genus Meconema; species Meconema thalassinum. Next base: position 174,137,221 of record OX336396.1, read on the forward strand.
AAGACTTCGTTCACAGAAACATACCCAAGTTACCCAGGTGACCGAACTGCAGTATGCCGATGACACCGCATCTCCTGCTCCGACACCTGCAGAGCTTCAACAATCGGTCAATCGCTTAAGCACTGCATGTGATCACTTTGATGTTACCATCAATGCAAAGAAAACTAAGGTATTTGCACAACCTACCCCAGGATTACCTCTTCCCGAGTTCAATATCTCCAACTTAGACTCAACACTGGAGCAGGTTGTTCATTTTTCATATCTTGGTATCATCTTGTCTAAACAGTGCACCTGCGAACAGGTTGTTAACAAAAGAATTGGGGCTGCCCATGAAGCATTTGGCCGTTTAATGCACAGAGTCTTCATGAATAAAGACCTAAAGATGCATGATACCAAACTCATGGTGTACAAAGCTGTCGTCATCTCAACGCTACTGTATGGCTGTGAACCTTGGACACTATCGCCATGATCTCAAGAAACTTGAGCGCTTCCACCAACAAAAGATGAGATAAATCTTGAATATCAAGTGGGAGGACTACGTGACCAACACTGCAGTTCTCGAGAAAGCACATCTCAATAGCATTGAGGCAACTATCATCGCTCATCAACTGAGATGGTTAGGCCATGTTCACAGTATGAGTTATACCAGGCTTTCACGTCAATTCCTTTAAGGTGAACTTTGTTCCGGCACCAGACCTCATGGGGCCCCTCTGAAGTGTTTTAAAGACCAGCTAAAACACATCATGACGACGACTGGTATACATATTCACTCAAGGGAAGCATCTGCTGCGGACCGTTTACCGTTTACTGTGGTGGAACATTGAATCGACCGCTGTCAACTTATTTGAAGATTGTCGCAGACATGGAGAGGCCAAGCGACAAGCATGAAAGCTTCGTCAATTACAACCCCGCCCTCCCCCGACCATTGAGTGCAATTTATGTGGGTGCATGTTTCATGCCAGGATTGGCCTGTTTAGTCATCAGAAACACATCCACAAGCTGGTCTGAAAAGCTCTATGCAGGAAGAAGTATGTGTACTCGGAATCGAGTTACAGCCAACGACAGGCTACATACTGTACACCTTAAAGCCCCCAAATAATCATTCCACAGTAATTTTTCCATACAGTAAATGCCAGTGGAAGAAAGCATAATATGTCTGCTGACTCTAATCAACACATTTCTTTCTTTGCATAATAAGAATAACTTAATATAAGTTATGGAAATTTGAAAAACTGTCCACATTATCAATACTCTTTGTTTACTTAACTTATAACTTATTTGGTTCAGTATATGTTACGTTGATAAATTGCACACATTTTTCACAATATAATGCAAGGCCCTTCCCTATCCAACGGAGAGTCGCAGTGACCGCGTGACGACCGGGGTACTGGCTAGCTCCGTTTCGAACAAGACACTGGTGCTAGCAACAGCGTAGCGCCCAACTAGTTCAACACATTTACACTTTCCCTCCTGCTCTTGTGTTACCGCTAAATGTTAGTCAAGTGGCAGTGATTAATCTCTCTCTTCCCACCCCGCGGGCAAGCAAACCTCCGTTCTTTAGGAAAGCGCCTCACTGTATAATAAGAATATTTTACAGTGACAAGAGATTGACTCTGCTGTCTTTTAATGAAGTTTTAATTAACATGTCTTATATATAAACAAATTGTGTTGATAAGGAAGACAGTTTATAAAATTTCCATACTTTATATTTTTAAATCAATAACGTAACCATAAAGGAAAATGAAGCTTGTTAAAAGAATACTATTCACAACTGCCTCTAGCATAAATGTTGAGTGCAGAGCATTCCAGTTCATTTACAATCTAAATGAATTCCTAACAAATTTACCAAAGTGCTGTACTTAAACTTAAAGGACCTCCAAAGCTGAACTAGGTGAATAAAAATAAATGACTTCATTTTTGTTGCTATTTAACTTATGACCAGTCTAACTTATTTTAATTTTTATTGCATTATTTGAATATCAATCAACAGATATAAGAAAATTATGTCATAGTCTGCATAATGCATTGACTGACCTGGCAAATTGTTGGGAAGGTTGTGAATACCATACACTGGTATTAGTGATGTGGGACGGGTAAATACCCAGTGGGAAGGTAAATATAAATTGGGTATTTACCCAGTGGTCTTTTAAATACCCAAAATGAGGGTATTTTCAGTTTTTGAGCTTTGTACAACACTTTTTGATGTGTTGATGAAGTGTTGGCCAGACAAGGACTGAAACACAGGTATTTGATGCCTTAAATTGAAATCAGGAACAATATTGATCCTTCAAAACTAAAAAAAGGAAAATGGATGTCAAGGTATTTTTGGGTATTTATATGTTATGTTTTGACACTGTTTTTTCCCCCTTAAACTAAAGTAAAATTTTGAATAAAACCTTTTGGTTGTTTTGTGTTTTAAATTTTTAATAAATACCAAGATATTGAGAAGATCGAGTTTTATTACGATACTAGAAATGAGCAACAAAGATGTGGGAGGGATAAGCTACTTTTGTAGTAATAAGAGTAAGCTATTTGCATATTAATTGAAAGTGTATGCCAACACTCAAAAGGTAATAAAATATATTCAATAGAAAGGACATTTGAAAAAAAAAAAAAAAAAAAGCTTAGTAAAAGTGCTTTTAAGTTATTTTTCATTCAATTTTAAATATTAAAGAAATATTAATTTTTTAAATCATACTCTAAATAACACAAATGTATGTCAGTAAGTTTTTGTAGTATGTGGGCACTATAATGGGTGAAGATGTACTGTATGCCAGCAAACATATGGGTTGGCAACACTGCTTAGCTCATCCTACCCAGAATTCAAACTGGCCCTGTACTTTCCTCTCATTTTCTATTTTTTGTTTGATTTTCTATTTACTAGCCTTTTTGGTTATTTGATTATTTATTTTATATATGAACTAGCAACCCACCCCGGCTTCGCCTGGGAACAGTTATGAATGCAAGGTGATAGGCTACTTCTAACGGAGGTCTTATAAGATATCCTTGTATACGACATTAGTCGTTTTCCCTCCAGCAGTGAACACTAAAAGATTTTGGTTTGATGTAACAAGCGATAGAGCCACGTAAAGCTGCCCATGAGAAAAACATTCTCCATTAAGATCAACTCCAGTCACGCTAAGTGTCTGATCCTGTGCTTTGTTTATAGTCATGCCGAAGCAGACTCTTACTGGAAATTGTACTCGTTTGAAACGATAAGGCAAATCTGAAGGAATCATAGGGATTCTGGGTACTAAGACCGTTGCTCCTGTACCACAGCTAGTTAAGATAGTTGATTCAATGAAACAGTTCTTTAAAGTTTTCACTACCAATCGTGTCCCATTGCATAACTTTGGTGGTTGTAAATTACGTAGCAATATAATAGGCACTCCTACTTTTAAAATAAGCTTGTGTGGTGGCAAGCCAGAAGGAAAATAATAAAGAATTTAGGAATTCTGTAGGGTAATGAACAGCTTCTTCACTATCGACTACTGCGTCTAGCCTACTGAGTAATATACTAGAGTCTGGGCAGTGAATTTGGAGAACACCAAGTCATTAGTTTTCACAACTTGTTCGTTTGTCGGCGATAATATTGCTCTTTCTTTAAACCATGAATGAGACTTGTTAGATAGGCCATGGATTTGAGGATGAACACTATCAATCAATTCTTGAATACTGCTTACTAAAGCACTGAAATCGTCACTGAGGGTAATTTTCCCGCCAATGACCGGTAAATCTCCATTTCCGACTCTAAGTAACAAATTAGCAAACAAACTATTATCTTCTGAAGATAAGAGTAGCCTATTCTCATGTTAGTTTTGAGTGCCAATTTGTTATATCTGGCCAGATGTAAGATATTTTTAATGAAGCGTTCACTTCGTCGGCTCTCGTTTCTCTGGTAACAACTGGTAAGATTTGACGAAAATCTCCAGCGAACAAAACTGTGCAGCCACCCATAGGTGTGTTCCGATTCCTTAGATCACGCAAGGTCCTGTCTACAACTTCAATGGAAGTTTTGTACGACATTGTAGCCTCATCCCATACAACTAAAGAACAATTTTGGATTAAACTGGCAGTGTTACATTGTTTTGAAATATTACATACATTTCCATCATTACTGCTGACTTTCAAAGGAAGTTTAAATGTTGCATGTGCTGTTCTTCCTCCTTCCAAAAGAGTGGCTGCAATTCCAGATGATGCGACGGCAAGACCAATACTACCACCAGACCTCACTTTGGCGAGCAACACATAAATCAAGAACGTTTTGCCTGTGCCTACAGGGGCATCGAGAAAAAATATCTTACCTTCCTTCTTAGTGTTATAAGCTTGTTTCTGATCGTGGTTCAGACGGTGTTCTTCTTGAGCAACAGTTTGAAAGGTGCCGAGAACGAAGTCTTTCTTTCTCTTGTGGCAATCTAGAAATTATTTGTTGCTCTGTTTCATTGTTACGTGATAAGCACTTTTTTATTTTGCGATGTCAATGAACTATGACCTATATCCGTTTTACATCTCGGCATGATGGCTTAACATCACTGACTGGACTATTAATTATAACGAATTCTTGTCGGACGTAATTTAAGAATGGCGAGGTGCATGAAACACAAATCCCCCTTCCGTCCAATCTTAAATTGACTGTGTACTTTGCGGAACGGAAAGTTCACAGGCGAAATGAAGAAAAAACGAGTTGAACTTCCAGGGAAACTCCAAACACAACCAGCCTTCTCTGAAGTCTTAACTCAACACGACTCGACGGTTTGCTGCTAGCTGTATCTGGGGTACAGCTAGTTAGGCTGTAACAGGGGTGATAAGACTCGCCCTTAGCTAGCTCGTAAACTGTCGCCTCAATATTAGAATGGACATGGTTGGAAGAAATGAAAACGTAAAAATACTTATCGTGGGCGATGTATTGAAGATAAAGAGATATGCTCTCCTGGATTTTATGTAGAACTTTTCATGCTGAACAATTCTTACACTCATAGTATTTAGATATGTTTAACGGTTTGCCCAAAATAAACTTAAAAAGCGCTTGGACGCCAGGTTTTTTTGTTTAATTTTTCACTGAAATCGTTACTGCTCTGCTTCCTTTGATCATAAATAAATTATTTTCTACAGAAATCATCCTCGAGATATCCTTTACAGAACTGTGAAACCCACATCAAAATATATCCAGAGGTTCTCGAGATTACCTGCGACATCCAAGAATCGTAGACTTTGTTTTATACTAACAAGGGGAGGATACGATGCATGGGTCACCGATTCGAACCATCTTTAGTACACGTGTAGGGTATGACTAGGCGTATACCAGGTGCAAGTAGTAAGGTGCGCTTCTCAGCCGATTCCGAGAAATTAACTATTAATTATTCGTAATTGCTGTAGCGCGTTCATGTGCGCTGTACGTTAAAATGAAGCCAAGAAGTTCATGGTGCAGCGGTAAGAGCCCTGCTTCGTAAGCGTGGGATCACTGGATCGAATCCCACCGGTGAACATTTTTTTTTGTAAACATAGGCAATTCGTACAAAAGTAGGTGTCGTGAATAATGTTCATTTTGCAATTGTAATAACGTGTTATGTGAGCGGGAAAGGGGAGTGGGAATAAATCTTACAGGAGATTACATCCTCGTTGCGGAATTTGAATGCGGTCCACCTCCGTCGGCTTTCGTAGGCACCGGCACATCACTATAACGTATAATATCCGACATCGCACAATTATTCCCACTCTTATGGTGTTGCTACCTCAAGAGCCAAGGAACGAATGCGGCATTCAACGTTTCCTGGGTGAACCGTTTATCCTCCTGCCCACCGTTATCGTTAGTTTGTGTGCAGGTGACCTCGCCAGTTCCGAACACTTTCCAACTGTAGCAACAGAGTATCGAGAAGGCAGTGCGAGAACAGAGTAACAAAAAGGCAGTGCGAGTGTACAAATATCAACTAGGCAGTAAAGAAAAAAAAAGTCTTGGAATTGTTATATATTATGAGTGTGTAAAAAATAGAAATATTTGTGTGTTGATGAATGTCATGAATAATAAATACGGTAACCCAACCAATACCCATAGCATGAGACACTATTTGCGGGGTACGGAGTGGTCTGATGGTTCACTGACGTGCAATGAAGGGAACAAAAAAAAGGAAGGAAGCTTGTAGTTTAACGTGACCGTTAATCTTGAGATCATGAGCCACGGGACCTCCTTTTTACGTGGAATCCGAACCACAGGACGTGGCATTTCACTTCGAAAATCTCACATGCATTGGCCGGGAATCGAACCCGGACCGCCTTGGTGAGAGGCATGCAGCTAGACCGCTGAGCCACCACGCCCCCAATGAAGGGAACAGACTGGGCCTTCAGTGTATAAACGTATACATATAATAGAGTACACCTGACCATTTATAATACCAATGTATTTGCAATGCCCCGACTGTACATTATGTAATGTCACAAAAGTTCAACCCCATACGATGATTTCAGAATATCTTTTCCCGCTCACAGAACACGTTATTACAATTGACTGCAAAATGAACATTATTCACGACACCTACAGTTGTATGAATTGCCTATGTTTAAAAAAAAAAAAAAAAAAAAGAGGCTCACCGGTGGGATTCGAACCAGTGATCCCACGCTTACGAAGCAGGGCTCTTACTGCTGAACCATGCACTCCTTGACTTCAATTTAACGTACAGCGCACATGAACGCGCTACAGCAATTACGAATAATTAATAATTAATTTCTCGGAATCGGCTGAGAAGCGCACCTTACTACTTGCACCTGGTATACACCTAGTCATGCCCTACACGTGTACTAAAGATGGTTCGAATCGGTGACCCATACATCGTATCCTTCCCTTGTAAGTAGAGATGATTTTACAAACTGTTCTGAAAAACTGTACATTACACCTTTTGTAGAACTTGGCCAATGCTCTGAATAAATTTCCCCCAACTTTTATCTCAATGTTTGCAAAAAAGCCTAATTCAATTCTAACCCTGAGTTTTTCAGGTTTTAACTATTGAATTTTATCTCCTGATCTAATTCCCAATTCTAATTCTGATTTTAAGTCCCAATTCTAATTAAATTTAATTTTATTAACTAGCCTATCTAATGTTGTTACATTTCTAAAAAGTTAATGTAGAATAGTTGGCATAGTTTAAGGTTCAACTTACCATGACACAGGATTTTTAATGAAAAATCTAAAATACCCGGGTATTTACCCAAATTGAGTATTTACCCGGGTATATACCCTGGGTATTTACCCCGGTTTATAAATACCTGGGTATTTTACATCACTAACTGGTATATGAAAATGCTAAAATATATGTTTCTCAAAACTCAAGCTCTTAAACCGGAGGGAGTTGGAAGGTGCTGTTTGTACCAAAATCTTCCAGATCGTCTCAGAACTATGTTGTGTTGAGTCTAAATAACAGTAAGCTGGGCGAGTGGTCTGTACACAAGGGGCACTCTCAAGTACCCGATCAAACAAATGAGAGAATTACCCGCAGCAGTGACAAATTGCACTCCGATTTGCAATTCACCCTGACTGATATTTTGTATCAGTGCATTTCTTTCGTTCTTGAGAGCTTCCAGAGCCTCCAGGATGAAACTTAAGAGCTTTCAGAGCTCTTCGAACAGAAGTTTTTGATATGTCACATTCTTGTGCAAGGCGACGGGTAGATATCTTGGGGTTTAACTCTTTTCTTACACGAATATCTTGCAAGGTTTCTTCTGTTAAAACAGTCTTTGGATGTCTTTTTTTCCTGTCAGCAACCGTCCCAGTTTTTCGCCACTTTAGAAATAAATTAATAATACAGTTTCGTGTAGGTTTTGTTGAACCTGGAAAACGGCACAGAAACTTCCGAACACATTTACTGTATGACTTCTTCTTGAGAAGATAAGTTTCCACTAGGAAAATTCGTTGGTTTGTTCTATACCTAACCATGTTCATGGGATATGAGATAGGCTGCAATAGGCACAAGTCTTAATTATCTCAACTAAGGTATCTTGCCAGCTGCGTATGTAATCAATGCTATGACAGCATTCGGAGCTTCCCGACCCGCTGTTTTGTAATCGGTAGATGCTGCGACTCATCGCAACACTGCGCCGCACGGTCTCTGCGAGGTTCCGTCATTTAGAGAACGACTTCCCTGTATTTAAACTTAGCAATTTGAATGTCATTAGTAGGGCGAGCATTTATAGGCACTAAAAAAATTGGAAGAGACCAAATCAGAATAAATTAAGATCATGTAACTTATATAATCTCACTTTTTCACTTCTACCTGGCTAATTACAGACAATAGGCCCTATATGATTTTCACACCTTTCTAAGAGTCATTAGCAATTTAAATTACTGTCAATTATCACTACTGTACCGGAAATATTTGTTAAATTGCGTAAATATATGGTTTTTTTCTTGCTCATTCAAAGACGTTAGCCTTGTTTTTTATATATTTATGATCCTCCTCCTTCTTTCTTCTTTTTCTTAATCTCGTTGATGTTTGGGCACATCCGTCGCACCTGACCCAACAACAAATATTGGGTTACTAAAATTTGTGTTGGGAGTTTGCAGATTTGCATGTTCTGGTAGACTTTTTTGTATGTTATTGTGAAGTACCATATATAATTATAAGGCGCGGATGTCTGAAAATAAGTATATTGGGCTGAGTGGTAGTGCACAGACTGGGATATTGGGATAACTAATTGGTCTCTTCAAGTTGAAGACTTCAACTGTTGTCTGTAATTACTCATGCGCACACATTCACATCACACCACTGTTGCAGGGTTGCAGACATGTGGGATACATCGCACGACACACGTAGTAATATTATTGCGTGAAAAAAAAATGGCAAAAACCAGGGGTGTATAATTATATTAGCTAACAAATCGACTGAATGGATACTATACTTATGAGCCTACAAATCTGGTTTGAGGATAAAAATAGGCATTTCAGACGAAATCTTTGCGTTAGTCATGAGATGTGGTACATTATAAAATGCTTGATTGACATCCACAAGTGTAGCACACTTGACAGTAATGAATTAGCCTACTGATTGCACTCAGAATAAATTAAGATCATGAATATAACCTCACTTTGTTTCTCTCGTCTCCCACAACAAACTTGCAGTCGCTTCCGAGACCTGTTTCCAACAAGCTTTCTGCTCTTTCTTCAATGGTAGAGCCTTCCATTGCAGTTAATAAAGTATATTTTGAACGACACCAGTGCGTTCTACAGCAAATAATCTTAGACCGCGTAGAATGCTATAAATAAAAGAGACTCGTCAATGTCGCATGGTCGCAACATACCCAGCTGTCTTATTACAAATGATCCTTGCAGCTGTCTTCTTCTTTTCTTCTTCCACTTCGTATCCTTGATGGACACAGGAATCTCTTCGCCCAAAATACTCTCCGAGGGGAATGATGTTAAAAAGTAAACGATGAAGACTCCACACACCTATCATCGCCAAAATTTAATGCAGAATATTGACCCAAAATTCAACCTTTCATAAAGATTAGTAGAAGTAATAGACAGTCATAGGTTGAAGGGAAGTTGGTCTGGATAGGACAGTATGATCTCTACCAGTGGAACTGTAGGAGTATGAAGTAACGTTGCAATATTTAAGGGCAAATAATATCCAAGGTTCCGTAATTTCTCTAACATTACCGCCCGTGGAATATTAAATTGATCACATTGATTTAAAAAAAAATGATGTGACGTACCACTCATCTGTCGACATGGACACATATCCTATCGAATATTGATTCGAACCATATATACGGGGGTGAGAGCATGATTTAATCGCATGCGAATGATTGTAATAATGTGTCCACGGTACGTGTATATTTTCCAACACTGTACCATGGATGTGTGGTGACTGTAGGTTGGATTGCAAAGTATTGTTTAGCTTTGACCGTTGCGATTGAAACCCATTCGTCTTGCCATTCTTGGAGGGTCAAGTTATTGATTGCGGGTACAAGATCTTGATATGGTATCGCTATATTATATAACTCTCCTTGTTCCTGTGCTGCGTCCTTTGCTAAGCGATCCACACGCTCATTACCCGCGATGTTCGAATGTCCCGGAATCCAGGTAATGACATCCTTTCCTGTATTTTTGAAAGTATTCAACTGCTGTGCGATTTGATACAAATACCAATTATCAGAGCGCGCGACATTAGTTAAAGCTTGGATGACACTCATGGAGTCGGTACAAATAAGCGCAAGAGATATATTATGCTACTGAATATATTGACAAGTTTGTCTTATGGCAAACATTTCCGCGGTATATATATATATATTTTTTATTATCTCATAAGGGGCACCTGAGCCGAGGCTCGTGATAGTATATATGGTTAAAAGAGCGGGCAATGTAAATTTGCAGGTAACCTGGAGTTCAGGTGAATAAAAGGCTGCTTCGACGCGTGAAGGGTTTTCCATTTTGGAACCATCCGTGTAAAACATAACGTAGTTTTGATAACAATTCGTGATTTCCCGAAATGAGCGTTGATGTATATAGGGATGCTTCTTAAATGTTCAATACAGGAGCGGCAAAGAATGTTGTAAAATATCTGGTTTCGAGTGAGGGACTGCATACGGCACGGTATAAGGTATAGGTTTGCTGGTTTGTAACACATCAGGACGAAAGGGATGTAGTGCATCATACGTAGTGACGAGGTCGGGCTTGTGAGATATATCCAAATGGTTTTGATCATAATACTCCTTTAATAATTGTAATTTTAAAATAGCGGGAGATGCTGTTAGTGACATTTTGTGTAAGAGATACTCGCAAGCCAAAAGTTTTCGTCTGCTTTTTAACGGTAGTTCCCCGGCCTCTACCAGTAAGGCGCCTGTGGGACTTGAGGGTAGGGTTCCCATAATTATACGTAATGCTTTGAATTGGAGTCGATCGAGTGTTAATAACCTACTTTGTGACATCAAATCATAAAAGTAGCTGCAATACTCTAGCTGAGAGCGGATAATATTCTTATAAACCGTTAACAATAATGCTGTGTCCGCACCCCAAATTCATCCTGCTAACGCTCGAAGGACATGAATTCTTTTTTCCACTTGAACGTTGAAATGTTGACGATGTTGTGTCCACAATAATTTATCATCAATACAAAGCCCTCAATATTTGATATGATGGACTACCGCGATATCACCTTGTCGGAATAGAATAGTGGTAGTATTATAAGTTCTTTTTTTTTGTAAATATTATAGCCGCATTTTTACTGGGTGACGTGTCAAGGCCATGATTGAAAAACCAATCGTGGGCATGAGTAAAGGCGAGCTGAAGATCGTTTCGACATCAAGGTAATTCAGGTCTCGAACAATAGATCAAAATATCATCCGCGAATTGTAATATTCTCTCATGCGGAAGGATGACTTTTTCTAATTGTTGTGTATATATAAAATATAGAATGCCACTGAGTATATCCACTTGCGGCAATACATGGGACGTATATCTCGGATCAAGAACTCCGTCGGGGCTACGTAAAAGTAAGCGTCTATTAGTTAAAAAGATATGAATCAAGCAAATGAATGGTAAAGGAAAATGCATCTCACGTAGCTTCTGTTGCAGTAGAAACGGGTCGACTGCATCATAGGCAACCTTAATGTCCAAAAAAATGGCGAGAGTGTGATGATTTCTTCCTTTAGCTAGTAATACAGGGCGCCCGAGGATGTCCTCCGCAGTAGCTACGTGCAGCTGTGAGTGGTTGCGTCATCGGTTTAGTTGGTAGCACGGTGTCCTTGACAGGGTGAATCCCACACGTGTGGGCTGTAGCATGTCGAAATCGTCAGTGTGTATTGCAATTAGCGAGCGTATGTGTCATCAGCACTTCCAGCATCTGTTATGAATGGCTGTGGTGAGTACAAAGTTTACTGTTTGCTTGTTATGATGCAAGCGGCAGCAGTGCTGCCAACGTAACTTCTGTAGCTAGCTCTCGAATACGCATGTAGGCGCTGCGGAGAACATTCCCGGACTCACTGTACATCGGTTAAGAAAATAGTGATTGCGTTAGCTGTACTGTTTCGTTTTCGTAAAGCAAATTGTTATTTGGATAATAAGCCATAATATTCCAAGCACCATTGAAGACGGTGTAACAGAATTTGTTTGTAATATTTTTCTCAAACATGACCCTATATTAATACCACGATAGTTATTGGGGTCTCGCGCATCCTTCATGGGTTTTAATGTGGGTATGACTTCAAAAGTATTCCAATCTTCAGGAAAGGAACCATATTTAAGGATGTCATTATATCCACTTGCAATGTAAGTAAAATCTCCTGTGCCCGGAAGGGGAAGTGAGCGACCATATTGTAGGTAATATAATCTAGTCCTGGACGAGTGGATTTTTTATGCTTTAATGCGTATTGGAATTCTATGTGGGTTATAGGTTGGAGCAAAACGCGAAAAAGATCCGACGACGTATATTGCTGTGGCAATACCGTACGTGAAACTCCCTCGGGAGTGAGAGCGTGGTAGAAGACTTGATAGCCCAACTGTGTTAGTCCCGGCGAATGTCGGACAAACCTATTGTTTCGGCTGTGAGTTTGATTCGTCGCCTCGCCGCGTGAGTCACAGCCGCCCCCGGGCTATCCTCTGCCTCTGTGTATTACCTGCGCCTTACGCAACAGGGCTACTAGGACAAAAGGGATGGTCCAGAAGATTCGCGACCCAGCTAGTGATGGAAATCTCGAGAAGCCGTGAATCCTGGATGGGTCTAGAAGCATTCATTGAGAGTAGTGTATTTGTAACAGTTCTACAGCCTCCACCTCCACATCCTCCACACAAGACGGCGGCGGTGCGATATCTCTCGAACTTATGGTTGGATTTTAACAAATGAGGTGTCATTGAACTCGGGCTGACACCCCCTTTCCAATGGACAACATATTTCCACCCCAAAAACAAAACCTACCCCTACTAGAGGGTGAAATTGTATTTTTTTTAGAGAATCTCTCTTTCCAATTGCAACATGTGAGAGTTTGAATTCCGATATGGAATGAAACGTTGTTCTACATAAAGTGCATGTGTTCGGTGGGTAGCCAATATGAATTAACATGCTTGTTTTTTGTTTTTACGCATGCCCACTCATAGCTTTTGTAAGAGGGCGGGCTTTTTAAAAGATGGTGGCTGTAGTGTAACCTAACCTAAATCAACCGGACGAGTCCTTGTGGACAAGTCCTTGTGGACGAGCCTGTGTGGACAGGTCCTTGTGGACAAGTCCTTGTGGACGAGTCCTTGGCCCTTTGGACTGGTCCCTTTGGACGGGTCCCTTTGGCCTGGTTCCTACGGACTAGCCCATGAATTTATTTAAATTATGTCAAAGGGTCTAACTACATTTGTGTGTGTTGAATTGACGTTGTTCACTAATCCCCCACTACTATAATGGGATAACGATATGAAACGAAAGTGACGAAATACATGTGAACACGTGTGAAATGACCTTATTACCGTCCTCCTTGTGAAACAAGTCACATCCTGTTTTGATTCATACGTTAGAAAATGCGAGTTCATGTGTAATATGATCTAACACACAGGTGTTCACATGTGCACGCGCACGATAAGAGCTAACAAGTCACAACCTGTTTTGACAGTGGTGGGAATAAGGCTAGAGACATGTACGAGTAGTCAAATTACTCCGGCAGACAACCCCTTTCCTATGGATAACTTATTTCCACTCAAAAATAAAATCTACCCCTACTAGGGGGTGAAATAATAATTTTTAGGTAAAAGTCGCTTTCCATGTGCAACATGTGGGAGTTTGTATGCCAATATGAAATTAAATTCGTTCCACATAAAGTGCATGCATACAACTGAATGCCGCTATGATTTATCATTTTTGTTTTTTTGTTTTACGAATGTGCAATTGGTTTTTTCTAAGAGGGCGGGCTTTTTGAATAATGATTTATAGATACGTTTTTTTTACAAATTAACCAAAGATCCAAAAACTAATAGGTCATCGGCTTTTTAATATCTTATGAACTAAGAAAGCTAGGAACTTGTATGAGGGGTCGTTGGACTTGGGGTGACGCCCTGTTTTTGAATGTATTATTCATTTTTTGTCAAAAGGGCCTAACTGCACTTTCGTTAATATCTCGCTAACTAATAATCACAGAGGGTCGAGTGAGGTGTCATAGGACTTAAAATGGCCAACCCCTCCCCATGACCAACGAATTTACCAAAAAAAACAGCAAGGTCATTAACCTAAGATTGTATCAACTAATAATCAGAGAGGGACAAGTGAGGCTTCACAAGACTCAGGATGGCCAACCCTTTTCCATGACCAACGAATTTACCCAAAATGCCACAACAGCAAGGTCATTGACCTAAGATTTTATAAACTTATCAGTAGAGAGAGTCAAGTGAGGTGTCATAGGACTATGAATGGTTAACCCTTTCCCATGACCAATGAATTTACCTCAAAAATTCAAAACAGCAAGGTCATTGAACTGAGATTTTATAAACTAATAATCGGATATCAACATGTGAGGTGTCATAGGACTTAGAATGGTCAACCCTTTCCCATGGCTAATGAATTTACCCAAAATACCCAATACATCAAGGTCATCGACCTGAGATTTTATAAACTTATAATCGGATATGGACATGTGAAATGTTTACAGTGAGTGATGAAACATAGCTAGGTAGTGAAAGAATTATTGTAGGCTACATATATGGTGACTGACAAATCTTCCACCATTGGAACTTGTTTTCAGATCAAACTGCAGTACAGAGAGAGTATAGGTTGTAGGTATGGGATAATAAATGACAAATGGTGTATACAAAATCTGATTTATCGATTCAAGAAATAAGAGTAGACAATCTTTAATTGATTGGTTAAAGAGGATAGCTAAAATCCAAAATGGTGACTACATTGAACTAAACTGAACCAAGCTGAATCAAACCCAACCAAACCGAACCAAACTTAATCAAATACAAGCCAATGGTTTAAGTGTAAAACCTTTGGTTGAATGTGGGCATTGGTAATGTCAGAAAGGAAAGGGATAACGCTCTACCTATAGAGGGTAAGGTAAAGCTAGTGCATGATGCTAATGCACACACACAAGTACATGAACCACACACAACCATCCTATGCAGTTATTATGGGTTGACTGTTAAAACTTGCTCAGTGGTTACTGGGACAAGATGGTCGCTACACACAACAAGCTTTAAATACCTGAGGCTAATAATCTATACACACACTCACACACACTTGTTCTAAACTAAACTGTCTTGCTGGCAGAGCTCACACAGTAGGTAAATGACAGAAATGCTTGGCTAACAGAAATACAATCATTTTCGGTTGTCTAATGTTACCAGCTAAACATTACGTGCTATAGTGGTGAGCACATGTGCCTCTTTCACTGGAGATCTTAACTCAGGCCTAGAACGAATCAAACTAAGAAAAAAGGGTATGGTGACGCAGTGGTTAAACTGTTAGCCTTTCACTAAGGTAGACTAGGGTTTGATTTTTGGTTAATATGCATGTCATAAACAATCAAATAAAAGCAGAGATAATGTTTAAAACTGATTACACTTGTCTCTTTTCAAATTATTACTTAGATTACAAATACAAACGTGGACTGGGTTTGACATACAGTTAATGCTTCCTATCACATACCAGACTGCAAGAAAGCCAAACAAGCAAAAGCAGTGGTAAAATCGCTATGTGTAGAGAAATACCTAACGGTTTTATGAACTGGCAAAGGTATGTCGCATAAACAGTGCAGGATACAATCCAGCAACCATAATTTTTATCTCGTGGACAAGAGAGAACATATATATAGAGAGAGATATATAGAAAGCTTGTGTGTGTGTGTGTGTGGGTAGCATTGGTTGTTTGACCAGAGAAAATACGGTGAGGTAGGGTGGGGAGAGGGAGAATTAGCACTTATATATGAATGGAAAATAGATTTTTTCAATCGTTTTGTTTTTCAAATGCAGTGGTAGATAGTCGTTTTTTGTAAAACATTCTTACTTGCAGTAGTAATAAGCCTCTATGGTTCCGCTAACACATAGATAGACTGTATTATTGCCATGGTCAAGCACTCACATTAAGATCATTTACAAAATCATAAAATGAAAAATAAAAATCTTGTTTTGGAAATATCGTTTTTCAACATACACACAAAATAAATATATAAAAAATTTGTAAACAGCAAATTGGAAAATCCATGTTTCCATATAGACAAAATTTAAAAACCTTAAACGGACATTTAAGAAAATATATGCAAATGGGAAATTGACAAATGTGTAAATATGAAAATGGAAAAATCCATGTTTCCATATCATGAAATTGAAAAACATCAAACTGTCATTTTAAAAAATGCAAATGGAAAATTGACAAATTGCAATGTGTGAAATGTGAAATTGAACAAATGGCTATCATTATAAAAAAAAAGAGAACATGGTGCTCTATGGTTGAGGTGTGAATCAAACCCTCTCTACTTATTTGGACCACTCGAGACTGAGTAGACTAGTTTTAGTTGTCATACCACTTTTAAAAGTTTTTGTTAAATCTAGGAATTGAACCCAAGAGCTTGTAGGGGGGGATCCAAGGTTATAATATGTTAAACAGATAGCCTTGAATGTAGGGTGTGGTAGTTATATAGAGATGAGACGTTTCGCTCGGGGCAGGGAGGCATGGAGATCTGCATCAAACCAGTCAAAAGACTGACGACTCAAACAACAACATGTAGAGCTCACCAAAATAATGTTGTGTAACGGTAAATGTTAGTCAACGAACAGTAATGCATTACTAAAACCCATGACACGATACCTAAGAGCTTTTCTAAAATTATTTTAAAATGCCTTTAACCCTATATTAAACACCCAGTTCACAAGACTCATAACTGCAATGTTATGGTCAAACAAAACAAAATCTATATTTCAAAACAAACAAGTGGTTTAGTCAATGTATACTGGAATTTTTTTATAAACACTCAAGTCCACAAAAATAATTAAATTAGTAACTGTCAGGTTGACCGAGTGGTTATGGTGTTTGACTTAAGTTCAAATTTTCTGTACAAGAAAGCAAGGGTTCGAATCCCTTACCTGATATAACTATTACCTCAACATGGCTTGACCACACTGTATTATTGTGTACTCGGTACACAAACCATAGATAGAGTGTATTGTTTAAGGTCACTCTCTTTGCGAACATAGTCAGAGACTGTTGATGGTTAACAATTGCATTAATAGTGGGACATAGGGATAGCAATTAAGAAAAACAGACAATACCCATACACTTTTTTTACTTATTTAATGTAAGTACTTGTACAATAGTTATATACAAACTACAACTCTCTTTTGTCTATTACTATCTAGTCCTTTTCGATCCACTTGCATAACAAGGCAGATGACTTTGTAGTTCAGCCCCTTAAAACACACAACAACACTACCTCTTGCATAGTCTGTGATGTTGATGACTTTTGAGGCGTGGAAGATGGATACAACATAACTTTTACAACAGGGGATAAACGTTGCTCAACAATCAATGCACTATTTTGAGTAGCAACATCTTTCTCTTGTACTAACATATTAGCATTCTGATGATTTTTTGCCAACACCATCAGTGTTTTGTCTGGAGCACTACATTGATGATCACTCACACTTAAAACCACACCATTTCTACTTTTCATATTGCCTCGACATCTTGCTGACCTCTGTTTTGAGCATCGCCAGAATATTATTCCTTTTACATTTTGTCGTCTATAGTTATAAGAGTAGCCTTTATAGAGTACACGTTGTTTACCTCGGTTAGTTGTAGTAAGTTCCATAGTAGTAACTAACCTGTTAGTATGATTTGCACACTACAAAGGTTATCTCTGTTCTGGTAATAGAATTATTTAGCGTTGGCTTTTATATTTAATATTGTACCCTTCTGCGTTCTTCTAGGATGCCGACTCTTACTCGGGTAGTGCTCTGTTCGGGGTGGCTCTAACTTATTCTAAACATCCTAGGAATATAGTCACAGGATCACAGGAGGCTCATCTAAAAATCAGTAGGTCAGAGAACTCCTAATATAAAATAATTTATTTCACAAAAACATCATCTCCCTTTTCTCCCAACCATAGACAAATAAAAACAAAATCAACTCCCTTAAATTACTGAAATCAACAACATCAAAAAAATGCAAAAAATAATGTTTCACACTGGCTGAAACCAGGAATAGAAAATAGTCTATTTTACTGCAGTCCACTGCTTCAAGTCCAAGAGTTATTGTCAACAGACTTAATTCAAATAACAATGGCTTAAATAAACCAGCCATTCTATCACAATAAATATTGCGCACTCATTTTTATAACTTGCAAAACTTGTTCTTTGGGAAATCGGACATGTCTACTCGTACAATCATCATCTTTCCTCGCAAGAGTCAGATAATGAAGGCAATAGATTTATTCTAGGTTACGGGCATGTGTGTTTTTATAACTTTAAGACCATTACTTCACTCAGAGCTATAACTCCGTTAATTATAGTAAAATAAACAAGTCAACATACATGAAGCATCAAATAAATACTTCGGCGGCCGGTGCGCCGTGATTATTAATAAACAATAACATAATGAATGCACTCCAAAAATAATGACAAATAGAATACATCGCTTCCTGAAGCGGTACACAAAAAGAAACCCCGGGAAGTTGGACTACCTCCCTTCATAGAATACAATGACAGACTCGACCTTGTGACAGACACACTTTCACCGTAATAACCAGCAGGCCGGCACAACCTTCCTGGCTGCTTTAGAATTCAGACGGCTAACCATATTTCTACCTGTTTCTTAAGGACTCCCTTTTACCTGCCTTGGGTTCGAGCAATGCAATACCTTTCCGACGGAGCTAAAGTGGACTCTCATCAGATAATGAATTCAATCATTTTACTTACCATTTATATATCGTCGAAGAATGCGGGAATATCACCTCCGCTATTATTTTCACTCACCATTATATCATCGAAGAACGCGGGAATATCACCTCCGCTTTAATTCTGCTCGACCCAGGATCGACTCTTAGCCTTACCTGAATATATCTCACAATACCCTCTAGCTATTCTTACCGTCGCGTGATAATCACTTACCATACTTATTACTCTCATAATTTCAGTGTCACTTACTGGTCTCGTCACAATATCGAGCGGTCTTCCCCATTTAGCTTTTACAATCACATTGTGCATGAGCACTATCAAACAAATATTCCCTTGACTGTGCATTCAACAAGATTAATGACATCCCAAACAAAACCATATTTAAAATAACACTTTGATGCTCATATACTTATTACGTTATAAAACACACAAAAATACTCATTACTGATAAACACACAAATCTACACAAACATGCCCGGTACGCCTAAAATATCTATTTTTATCATAACTGCTTATGATCGAGATAAACTTATCCGACCCCAATAATGGGAAACATTATGGCCCACATGCCCCATACAATATTTACTTATCTCTCATATTTCCTGATGCGGTTCTGGTCCTTGATATCAGTCTTCTTCATTAGTTGGTTCATCTTGATAGGAGGATAATTTACACACGGTTTTTCTCAAAATTTCACCAAAACAAAGGTCCACTGTGAATTATTACCATTAACACAATGCACGGTTTTCGCACATGAAGCTCCTATCTCATATAGCTATCATCAACTTATTTAGTTCGGCCGACAGTTCATAGATTCCTAGAATACTGGTCTAGCTGTTAATAGCTCGGGCGGCTATACCTATCATTACAACTGCGTCATACTGTTATGATATGCACTGTTCTACTTCGCACTCGCGAATATTTAGCGATGTTCAAATTTCGGAGGTATACTTGCTCCTACTTATAAACTTGTAATAATGTTAATTATTCTTATGCCTCAAGCGCGGGCTCTCGCCTCTACAGCGCGTATTAAGAACTTATAGAACTTGTAAAAATCACGTTAATTTCAGATCGCTCAGGGCCAAGGCTTCCGCCTCCCGTGATGCCCCAAAGTAGACTTATAGAACTTGTAAAAATCACGTTAATTTCTGAGGGCTCGAGGCACGGGCTTCCGCCTACCGTGATGCCCCAAAGTAGACTAACTTCGCTGTGTTTCAATCCATTATTTATACGATTTCTCTTAAAGGGACGTGGAGTAGGGGAGTTTCAGAATTTATTTCCAAAATAACACTCACATGAATATGCGAACTAGCTCCTTAGAACGTCCTCATTTCCAATGTCTCAATGACTCCTTTTTATTCAAAATCCGATCGTTGGATCCTTATATAATGAGCTCCGTAATTTGCTTCATTGTCCCTTAATTTCGGCGGGATTTGGTCGCGTCAAGCGTCTCTCACTGCCATTGGTCGTTTCAAATCCACCCCCTGATTTCATTTTAATTCTGGCAAAAATCACAGAATAATCCAATTTAAATTTTGACGATATTTCTGAGAGGCTGGGATAATCCCCTATACGATGGTATAATTCCTGTTTCTGCATTCTAATTACTGCTCTAATTCCTTTCAAATGGGCGGGGTTTATTTGGTAGGTGATCGTTGAGGTTTCTGCATTTACCCGCGTAGTGTAACGACCTCCGCGCGTTGTCTGGCGCATTTGGTGTCCAGATGTGGATTTTCTCTTTCCCGCTACCTTTGTCCGCGCTGGGAGAAAGCTTCTTCAAGTCACGTACGAACCATCCTTTTGTCATTCTAGTTTCACAAGCAACTTCTATTCTCACATCGACTTTGAGACATGAATTAAATTTTGTTGGAATAATATGTAGACTTTATGCTATCAGAGATGCATAAAGGTCACATTACCCTTCTGCAAAGGAAAAAAATCGATATGGAACGTATGATTTTTTTCTCAATCTCGATCCGCCTCACGGATGCTGCAAGGTTCCGTCGTCACTCCTTATATTGTTTATTTGGTTCGCCATTGCTGTCGCGCGCAGGGATTCCCTTGGTAGGATTCTTGTCTCCCTCTCCACATTCTTGCTAAGATTAGTGCCTCGGCTGTCTGGTGCAGGTAGCTAGCTATTGTCCGCCTGTCTCGCCCAGTCCTCTTACTTCACGGTCTTCCACTGTAAACACCAGGTCTGTTTATGACTGGCTACTTCCTCGTTCCACGTGCATTTGGCTCATCTTTATTCGATTTCCATAATGTTGACACCCGCAGTATTCCGTGGTTGATCAAACGGTTCCCTTTTGTAATATAATTTGAGGTTTGAGCAATTTACAACTGATGTGCTTCCGCCGTTTACGTCCTGTATCTTATATGCATTATTCCCCAAATTTCTTATGATCCGATAAGGTCCTATGTATGGGAAACACCATTTATGAAATACTTTGTTTGCTGGATCAGAGATAGGTGGCCTCTTCAATAAAACTAGTTCATTGACGTTCAATTCCCTGTGAAAGCGTTTTCCTTTTAGTCTTCTCAGCCTCCTGTCAGCTTGTTCTCTCATGTTTTCTTAATTTCCTGCTGATGAATGCTAGGTATGAGCGGTTTGCTGTTCTCTCTGCGTCTTCTTGGAAAAGCATTGCTCCGATGCCCACTAAAGATGCATCTGCTTGAATTATAAACCCCTTCGAAAAATCCGGGTAACCCAGTTTGATGTTATTTGACAGTAATTCCTTCGTGGCTCTGAATGACCTCTCACACTCTTCGTTCCAAAACCAACGGTTGTTCTTTTTTAGCATCTCTTGTAATGGTGCTACTACTTCGGTGTATCCTGGACAGTTTTCACGAAAGAAGTTGGTGGCTCCCAAGAACATCCTTATGTGCTTGACTCTGGTTGGTCGAGGAAAATTTTTAATGGCTTCGATTTTCACTGGATTGGGCCTGATCCCTTCTCCATCAACAATATGTCCTAAATATAAAATTTCGTGCTAAAAAAATGTGATTTTTTTAGATTGATCTTGAAATTTGCCCTTTCTAGGTTCTCTAACAACTTGCTTAAATTTTGCATGTGTTCCTCATTGCTCTCTGATGCTAGTAAGATATCGTCGACATATCTGACAGTCATGTCTTTCACTTCTTCTGTTAAATTTCGATCCAATGCTCGGATTAGTGCAGATCCGGCTGTCTTAACTCCAAACGGTAAACGACACCAGGTGAAACTCTGATCGTCGAATAGAAATCCAGTTAACAGCTGTGATTTCTCTTCTAATTCGATGTGCCAGTAGCTATTCGCAAGGTCGACAGACGAATATATTTTCTTCTTATGGAACTTCTTGAGTACATCCTTAATTAGTGGTGCACGGTCGGTTTCATCTATTAATCTGGAATTGAGGGTGCGAGCATCGAGACACAACCTCACTGAACCATTTGGCTTCGCCACCGCTAATATGGCGTTCAAATATGGGGTTGGAGCTTTCTTAATTATGCCCCCTCTAAGCATCTCACCTATAATTTTTCTAACTGCTGCACGCTGCTTTTCTGGAATTGGGTAGAGTCGGCTCTTAAATGGTGTCCAGTCATCTACCTGCATAGCGTACTTGAAATTTAATATTTTTCCCGGTAGTGTATTAAATGCTGCTGAGTGTTTACATAGCGTTTGTGCCAAGCAATTTCTTTCATCATCATTTAGCTTTGCCTCTCTTAATTTTTCTTTCAAAAGTGCCTCAAAACTGTCTTTGTTGCCATCTTCTTCTACTGCCATGGACCACATTTCATCTTCCAATTCTTGCTTTCCCTCCAGGAGTCCTGTGTTCGAGTCCTCTTCATCTGCTTGACTTTCTTCTTCTTCTTCCTCAGGGATGGTCTCCAGCGTCCAAATGTCAGCGTCTCTATCTAAGCCGTGGTTATTCATATTCAGTCCCACTGCTGATAATCCTTCCATATTTCTAAATTTAATTACATTGTTGCGCAGGTCAATCACTGCTTGGTGCTCATATAGGAAATCCGCCCCCAGAATCAAATTTACATTCATCTTGTTCATCACCATGAATACGTGTGAGAAAGTGTGTCCTAATATTTCTAGATCCAGTTGTACCTGGAATTTGCATACGGCTGATTTTTCTGGAATTACTCCTCTAATTTTGACCTGTGGTACTGGAATCGTAGGTATTCTCTGTTTCTCGCTTAGAGCTTTAATTAATGCCTCTGATACTAGACATAGCTGTGCCCCTGTATCCACTAATCCTTTTACTCTTAGTCCTTCTATCCTCGTAATGATGACTGGTAATTTCCTCAAACAATGTTGTTCCGGTTGAATAATTTCACGTGTAAAATCCTCAGGAGTTGCGACCCATTCCTCGATGTTCGCTATCAACCACTGTGTCTTATCTGACGTGAAATCTAGCCTATCTCCTTCACCCTCTAATACATTTTTTTCTTTTTCTTAATAGCCCCCGTGTTCCTCTTCTCATTCTGGCTTTCGCGATGCTGTTGCACTAATTCACTCTCTGCTCCAGTGATTTCCATATCTGGGTTCTCGCGATTCTCCATCGTCCTTCGCCAGTGGTCCTTTTCCGTCTCTTGGTTGCGATGCAACTCATCTAGGTATCGTTGTGATGCCTCATGCCTGCTTTGCAATTCCCGTCGACTGTCTTCCGTATATCCTCGGTTCTCATCTCGTCCTCGGTTCCACGTTCTATTATCTCTTCTATCATATCTGCGATGATGATATGGACCTTCGCGACCACGCCCTCTCCATTCATCTCTCCTGTACTGTTGTGGCTGCCAGTTCCTCTCGTTCCTTGGTTCATATCTCCTTTGCTCCTCTTTCGGCGAGTCTGGCCTTCCGTTATTATTCCCGCTCCTATGGCTAACATTCGTGTTGGTGCTCTGCTCTCTAGTTTTGACTAGCTCGGCTTGGTGTACCAGCGCTGCGCTGTCACTCGCTCTGACGTGTCTATTTTGATTATTTAATGACGTCTCATCCAACTGACGTAACACCTCCTCTGCTTGCAGTGCGCTCGAGACGTTTGCCGCAATTAAAAACTGTTGTACTGGCAACGGAAGCTGCTTTCCAATTGTCATCACCAGTTCTGACTCCGGTGGTAAAATATCCATATCCTTCAGTCTGAGTAGCTGAGCCGAAAAATATTCTGAATAACGTGTTGGTTGTGACGCATGATACTTCCTACTATATAATTCCATCCTTAAATTATGTTGTATAGACATGCTCCAGTAACGACGTAAAAATGCATGCTTGAAAGTATCCATATCTTCAAAGGTGTAGCGAAAACTTCTGAACCACGTCAGAACGCTATCCGCAAGTAATTTCTCTGTTATTCTGAGTTTCTTATTCTCAGGAATGTTATTGTCTGTAAGGTAGTGTTCCAAGTCCTTTAGAAAAGCTTTCGGCGTTTGTGAACCCTCATTGTTAAATTTTCGTGGGCGATCCTCCTGCATTCTAATTATTTGGACATACTGTGTAGTTGGGTTATTGTTATTATTATTATTGCCAGGCGGCTGTTGAGGTGTTGAAGCAAGTCCTCTAAATGTTTGAAACCCTTCATTATTCTCGCTACCTGTGGTCGCACGGCCCGGACTAAGTTCATTCATTCCTTCTACCTGAGTCTGGCTTGTGTTGAAATGATTAACCACACTGCTTGTCCCTTTGCTGCTATTGTGGGCTTTTAGTTCCAGAAGCATTTCCTGCTGTTGCAAAGACTGTATTTCTGTCTTAATAATCTTTCGTTCTTGTACCTCCATTTTCCCAAGTAACTGCTGTTCGACCTCCTTTATCCTCTTCTGGTTTTCTTCCATTTGTTCTAAGAGTTTCTTTCTATCCTCTTTCCCGTCAATTCCAATTTGTTGGCATGTCTTGTTTATTTCCACTCTTATTGCCTCATATTTATTTTCCTCTTTTCTCTTTCCCTCTTTCTTCTCGCTTTCCAGCTGATCGAGCCTGCCTCCTATCTCATTGCTTTCACGGATACTCTCTTTAAGTGCATCATTCTCGTTCTCCTGAATGCTCCATCGTTCTGCTGAAGTCAAAGCTGCCTTGTCTATTTCCGTTCTAATCTCTATCATCTCTCCTTCTAAGCTGTGCAATTGTTTTGCCGCAGACTTAACCTCGTTGTCTACTCCTTTTATGGTAGCTTGGATTGCTAATTGTTCTATCTTTATCCCCTCTGTATTAGCGTTACATATTTCTTCTAGCTGTATGAGTTTCGCTGCCGTCTTTTCTTCACTGAACGCTATTGATTGCCTTAAGTTCGTCTCCATCTGACCTAACTGTGTGGTAGTCTCAAGCGTGATTTTAGCTATTTGCTCTGCTAATTTATCTGTTAATTCCTCTTTTAATACTTCATTATTCCGCCTACCCTGTTCTGCAATTTGTTCCATTAACTGTGTGTTAGTAACTGTATTTTGTTCCGCGAGTAGTGCATTATTTGTCTTACTGTGTTCCGTTATCTGCTCCGCTATACGTGCATTGTTTAACTCACTCTCTTCTGCAATTTGTTCCGCAATACGTGCATTGTTTAACTCACTCTGTTCTGCAATTTGTTCCGCAATACGTGCATTGTTTAATTCACTTTGTTCTGCAATTTGTTCCGCAATACGTGCATTGTTTAATTCACTCTGTTCCCTACATTCCCTCTTAAAGTGTTCGAACTGTTCCATTGTTCTAGCTACTGAACTCTCAATAATAAGTCGAATTTCCTCCACTGACGCCATATCACACAATATAATACTTATTTGAGAAGACTGGGGCATGGAGCCTCACGTTCCCACCTTCTGCAATCATAAAATGAGTCGCTTAATCCCAATTTACGTTAATCCCATTAATGACTTTAATATGCTTGAAGAGCTGCCTATTTGATGTTTGCTTTTGTGAATAAACTTTCAGTTTACCCTTCTACGTTAATTTTAACTTCCCAGTTCTGTCAATAAAGTACTGACATCACTCTTACGGTTCATGCCGTCCTACAACATACATTTGGAGTTTGCTACTAATTATTCAAATATAAGGGCGCCACGAAAACGCTGCTTCTACCTAACTATGCAAAATAAACTCAGCATTTTCGATTATTTACTTTAAACAAACTCCTGGCTTTACTTTCCCCTGAATTACTTGTTAATTTGGCCACACCGTTCGGCGCCATGATGCTACCTAGCTCATCAAGCCCCACTACAGGGCGATATGACAGGGGATGCTCTACATCTGTTTACATGACCTCAAGGCGGCATATAGACTTCAGTAGGCTCCGGCTAGCTACTCTCTGACACTCGCCATCACTGTGATCCACTAATTAATAAAAGAAAAACTAATATGGACATGAATAACTACTTCATTATCACCAATCCATATGTACCCTTCTGCGTTCTTCTAGGATGCCGACTCTTACTCGGGTAGTGCTCTGTTCGGGGTGGCTCTAACTTATTCTAAACATCCTAGGAATATAGTCACAGGATCACAGGAGGCTCATCTAAAAATCAGTAGGTCAGAGAACTCCTAATATAAAATAATTTATTTCACAAAAACATCATCTCCCTTTTCTCCCAACCATAGACAAATAAAAACAAAATCAACTCCCTTAAATTACTGAAATCAACAACATCAAAAAAATGCAAAAAATAATGTTTCACACTGGCTGAAACCAGGAATAGAAAATAGTCTATTTTACTGCAGTCCACTGCTTCAAGTCCAAGAGTTATTGTCAACAGACTTAATTCAAATAACAATGGCTTAAATAAACCAGCCATTCTATCACAATAAATATTGCGCACTCATTTTTATAACTTGCAAAACTTGTTCTTTGGGAAATCGGACATGTCTACTCGTACAATCATCATCTTTCCTCGCAAGAGTCAGATAATGAAGGCAATAGATTTATTCTAGGTTACGGGCATGTGTGTTTTTATAACTTTAAGACAATTACTTCACTCAGAGCTATAACTCCGTTAATTATAGTAAAATAAACAAGTCAACATACATGAAGCATCAAATAAATACTTCGGCGGCCGGTGCGCCGTGATTATTAATAAACAATAACATAATGAATGCACTCCAAAAATAATGACAAATAGAATACATCGCTTCCTGAAGCGGTACACAAAAAGAAACCCCGGGAAGTTGGACTACCTCCCTTCATAGAATACAATGACAGACTCGACCTTGTGACAGACACACTTTCACCGTAATAACCAGCAGGCCGGCACAACCTTCCTGGCTGCTTTAGAATTCAGACGGCTAACCATTTTTCTACCTGTTTCTTAAGGACTCCCTTTTACCTGCCTTGGGTTCGAGCAATGCAATACCTTTCCGACGGAGCTAAAGTGGACTCTCATCAGATAATGAATTCAATCATTTTACTTACCATTTATATATCGTCGAAGAATGCGGGAATATCACCTCCGCTATTATTTTCACTCACCATTATATCATCGAAGAACGCGGGAATATCACCTCCGCTTTAATTCTGCTCGACCCAGGATCGACTCTTAGCCTTACCTGAATATATCTCACAATACCCTCTAGCTATTCTTACCGTCGCGTGATAATCACTTACCATACTTATTACTCTCATAATTTCCGTGTCACTTACTGGTCTCGTCACAATATCGAGCGGTCTTCCCCATTTAGCTTTTACAATCACATTGTGCATGAACACTATCAAACAAATATTCCCTTGACTGTGCATTCAACAAGATTAATGACATCCCACACAAAACCATATTTAAAATAACACTTTGATGCTCATATACTTTATAAAACACACAAAAATACTCATTACTGATAAACACACAAATCTACACAAACATGCCCGGTACGCCTAAAATATCTATTTTTATCATAACTGCTTATGATCGAGATAAACTTATCCGACCCCAATAATGGGAAACATTATGGCCCACATGCCCCATACAATATTTACTTATCTCTCATATTTCCTGATGCGGTTCTGGTCCTTGATATCAGTCTTCTTCATTAGTTGGTTCATCTTGATAGGAGGATAATTTACACACGGTTTTTCTCAAAATTTCACCAAAACAAAGGTCCACTGTGAATTATTACCATTAACACAATGCACGGTTTTCGCACATGAAGCTCCTATCTCATATAGCTATCATCAACTTATTTAGTTCGGCCGACAGTTCATAGATTCCTAGAATACTGGTCTAGCTGTTAATAGCTCGGGCGGCTATACCTATCATTACAACTGCGTCATACTGTTATGATATGCACTGTTCTACTTCGCACTCGCGAATATTTAGCGATGTTCAAATTTCGGAGGTATACTTGCTCCTACTTATAAACTTGTAATAATGTTAATTATTCTTATGCCTCAAGCGCGGGCTCTCGCCTCTACAGCGCGTATTAAGAACTTATAGAACTTGTAAAAATCACGTTAATTTCAGATCGCTCAGGGCCAAGGCTTCCGCCTCCCGTGATGCCCCAAAGTAGACTTATAGAACTTGTAAAAATCACGTTAATTTCTGAGGGCTCGAGGCACGGGCTTCCGCCTACCGTGATGCCCCAAAGTAGACTAACTTCGCTGTGTTTCAATCCATTATTTATACGATTTCTCTTAAAGGGACGTGGAGTAGGGGAGTTTCAGAATTTATTTCCAAAATAACACTCACATGAATATGCGAACTAGCTCCTTAGAACGTCCTCATTTCCAATGTCTCAATGACTCCTTTTTATTCAAAATCCGATCGTTGGATCCTTATATAATGAGCTCCGTAATTTGCTTCATTGTCCCTTAATTTCGGCGGGATTTGGTCGCGTCAAGCGTCTCTCACTGCCATTGGTCGTTTCAAATCCACCCCCTGATTTCATTTTAATTCTGGCAAAAATCACAGAATAATCCAATTTAAATTTTGACGATATTTCTGAGAGGCTGGGATAATCCCCTATACGATGGGATAATCCCCTATACGATGGTATAATTCCTGTTTCTGCATTCTAATTACTGCTCTAATTCCTTTCAAATGGGCGGGGTTTATTTGGTAGGTGATCGTTGAGGTTTCTGCATTTACCCGCGTAGTGAAACGACCTCCGCGCGTTGTCTGGCGCATTTGGTGTCCATATGTGGATTTTCTCTTTCCCGCTACCTTTGTCCGCGCTGGGAGAAAGCTTCTTCAAGTCACGTACGAACCATCCTTTTGTCATTCTAGTTTCACAAGCAACTTCTATTCTCACATCGACTTTGAGACATGAATTAAATTTTGTTGGAATAATATGTAGACTTTATGCTATCAGAGATGCATAAAGGTCACAATATGTACAGTTAAAAGTGATAGAAAAGTGGTAGAAACGTGGTAGCAAAGTGGTAGACAAGTGGTAGACAAGTGGTAGACAATTGGTAACATAGTGGTAGAAAAGTGGTAGCAAAGTGGTAGAAAAGTGGTAGAAAAGTGGCAGAAAAGTGGTAGAAAAGTGGTAGCAAACTAGAAAAGTGGTAGAAAAGTAGTAGAAGAGTGGTAGCAAAGTGGTAGCAAAGTGGTAGCAAAGTGGTAGAAAATATTACATGTATTGTTAAGAAATAGTTTAAGCGGATACATGGATTCATTACACTATAATTTTAGCATCACGAAGCTCATTTTCTATATCCAAAAGTTCTTCCTCATATTTAGTATGACCAGCCTGTTTACAGGTATGCAAGTACTGAAGCCGCTGGATTAGCTTATTGGGATTGTTCCAGTAAACAAATTTAACAAATGACTTTTTTGGGTGTAAACCATTATCATCATGATCATCATCATAATCATCATCATCATCATGGTTATCATCATCAATATAATTATCATCAATATAATCATCATCACTATTACTATCTAATCCTTTTTGCTCATCTTGCAATGCAACAACCTTTGGCATAGTTTGTGTTGTCTTTGATAGTGTTAGAGGTTTCTTAGACGTTAACGACTGTCCTAACATGTCTTTTTCAGGAGATAATAAATGCTCTTTAACAAACAAAGCACTATCTTGAGCCACACTATTTTTTTCTTGGTCTTGCTTTTTTACCTTGGTTAGAGTATTTTGTCCATTTAAATGAGTATTATTTTGAGATTTACAATGATGATCGATTGAAATAAGTATGTTGGAGCCTTTTGTTTTAATCATTCCTCGACACTTTTTAGATCGTTGTTTCGAACAGCACCAAATAACAGTTCAATTTTTATTAGTTCGTTTTACAATATATGCATATCCTTTATAGTAAGCACATGGCTTACCATAGCTAGTCGTTGATACTTCCATGTCGACTGTTAAGCATAAACTAATCTCTAGTAAAGTTAACTCGATAATAAAAATGATAGTTTGTAGTATGTGCAGTTTAAAGTAAGAGCAAAAGTGAGAGTCAAATAGTAGAAAAGTGTTAGCAAAGTGGTGAAAGAGTGGTAGCAGTTTATAGTAGTCATGATCTTTTTTACCAGAATGTGATTTGAGTAAATGTAATTTCTAAACCTTAGCAGTGAGTAGTCAGTTAGTCTTGGTTCAGACAAGCGTAAACAGTTCTCCAATGAATCAGAGATCAAGATTTTCATTATGAAACAGTTGTGTGTAACCAATTAGGTATCGGTACTTCATAGCTTCACACATGAACAAAAATTCCAACATATCTGACATGAATTACATGATTTGAAAGTTGACAAAGAATATCCAATCAACCATTGTAGTTGCAATGTCAAACACAAAGACAAAATCAGCATGAACTTTTAAGTTACAGGAAAATTCTATGAAATAGACTATGCATGAAATTTGGAAATACACATTAGAAGTTTGCAACACCATCCTTCTAGCCTATATAAATTATCGACATGGAAAGTGTGCACTGCCCCTAATATTAAACCAATTTATCAATAACGCAAGTCAACAATCAAAACATTTTGTGTTGAGTCTATCATTTAATGCATATATTCTGTCTACATTGAACAGTAACAAAAAACGCCATTCATAATTAATTAAGTTTGCTTTAATTCGTTATGTAATGATAAATACATATTTAAAGTTTTGGCTGACTGTTCAGGGTGAATCGGCTTTGAGCACATAAGAGAGGGAATATTTTAAGACTTAACCTCAGCTCACCTAACATAACCTAAATTTACCTAACCTAACCTTGTCATATAGGTAAGAAACGGGTCAAGCTATGCTTTAGACTACCGAGTTTCAGCTACTTTTCAAGGTTACTCTCCCGAACATTGCCGGAGACTGCTGATAAACACCTATGTTCCCACGGCGGCGGCGCGCAACGACTTACATGATGCGCTTCCCCCCTTTCATTGATCCCAGTTGATTTGTCCCTTTGGACTGCCCCCTGTTGACTAGCCCCTTTGGAAGGGCCCTTTTTGAAAGGAGTCATTTTTGACGGGTCCCTGTGGACAGGTCCTTTTGGCTGATCCCTTTGGACCGGTCCCTTTGGACTGGTACCTATGGACTGGCCCATGCAATTATCCAAATTATGTCAAAGGGTCCGGTCCAAAGGGATCAGCCACCATATATGTAGCCTACAATAATTCTTTCACTACCTAGCTATGTTTCATCACTCACTGTAAACATTTCACATGTCCCTATCCGATTATAAGTTTATAAAATCTCAGGTCGATGACCTTGATGTATTGGGTATGTAGGGTAAATTCATTAGCCATGGGAAAGGGTTGACCATTCTAAGTCCTATGACACCTCACATGTTGATATCCGATTATTAGTTTATAAAATCTCAGGTCAATGACCTTGCTGTTTTGAATTTTTGAGGTAAATTCATTGGTCATGGGAAAGGGTTAACCATTCATAGTCCTATGACACCTCACTTGACTCTCTCTACTGATAAGTTTATAAAATCTTAGGTCAATGACCTTGCTGTTGTGGCATTTTGGGTAAATTCGTTGGTCATGGAAAAGGGTTGGCCATCCTGAGTCTTGTGACACCTCACTTGTCCCTCTCTGATTATTAGTTGATACAATCTTAGGTTAATGACCTTGCTGTTTTTTTTGGTAAATCCATTGGTCATGGGGAGGGGTTGGCCATTTTAAGTCCTATGACACCTCACTCGACCCTCTGCGATTATTAGTTAGCGAGATATTAACGAAAGTGCAGTTAGGCCCTTTTGACAAAAAATGAATAATACATTCAAAAACAGGACGTCACCCCAAGTCCAACGACCCCTCATACAAGTTCCTAGCTTTCTTAGTTCATAAGATATTAAAAAGCCGATGACCTATTAGTTTTTGGATCTTTGGTTAATTTGTAAAAAAAACGTATCTATAAATCATTATTCAAAAAGCCCGCCCTCTTACAAAAACCCCAATTGCACATTCGTAAAACAAAAAAACAAAAATGATAAATCATAGCGGCATTGACTTGTATGCATGCACTTTGTGTGGAACGAGTTTAATTTCATATTGGCATACAAACTCCCACATGTTGCACATGGAAAGCGACTTTTACCTAAAAATTATTATTTCACCCCCTAGTAGGGGTAGATTTTATTTTTGAGTGGAAATAAGTTATCCTTAGGAAAGGGGTTGTCTGCCGGAGTAATTTGACTACTCGTACATGTCTCTAGCCTTATTCCCACCACTGTCAAAACAGGTTGTGACTTGTTAGCTCTTATCGTGCGCGTGCACATGTGAACACCTGTGTGTTAGATCATATTACACATGAATTCGCATTTTCTCACGTATGAATCAAAACAGGATGTGACTTGTTCCACAAGGAGGACGGTAATATGGTCATTTCACACGTGTTCACATGTATTTCGTCACTTTCCTTTCATATCGTTATCCCATTATAGTAGTGGGGGATTAGTGAACAACGTCAATTCAACACACACAAATGTAGTTAGACCCTTTGACATAATTTAAATAAATTCATGGGCTAGTCCGTAGGAACCAGGCCAAAGGGACCCGTCCAAAGGGATCAGTCCAAAGGGCCAAGGACTCGTCCACAAGGACTTGTCCACAAGGACCTGTCCACACAGACTTGTCCACAAGGACTCGTCCACAAGGACCCGTTAGGTTGATTTAGGTTAGGTTACACTACAGCCACCATCTTTTAAAAAGCCCGCCCTCTTACAAAAGCTATGAGTGGGCATGCGTAAAAACAAAAAACAAGCATGTTAATTCATATTGGCTACCCACCGAAGACATGCACTTTATGTAGAACAACGTTTCATTCCATATCGGCATTCAAACTCTCACATGTTGCAATTGGAAAGAGAGATTCTCTAAAAAAATAAAATTTCACCCTCTAGTAGGGGTAGGTTTTATTTTTGGGGTGGAAATATGTTGTCCATTGGAAAGGGGGTGTCAGCCCGAGTTCAATGACACCTCATTTGTTAAAATCCAACCATAAGTTCGAGAGATATCGCACCGCCGCCATCTTGTGTGGAGGATGTGGAGGTGGAGGCTGTAGAACTGTTACAAATACACTACTATTGAGTCACCAGCCTGCTATATAAGAGCGACCTGGCCAGCGAGATGGATAGTGCTTTTGAGCCAGTGCGACTACAGTTGGTGACGTGACTTGGGAAACCCTAGTGAAGCTGATTCTCTTGACAGCGAAGGAGTGTGAAGCCTACGGAGGGACTGTATTTGCAGAGTGTGTATTTTCCAGTGCGACAGAGGTCATTGTGGTGAATTGCGAAACAGTGTGTAAAACGGTGACAGGCTGAGTGCAGTTATTTCCAGCCAGCGCACGGGGCCACATCGTTAGGAGGGATTAACTTCTGTGGTTTATTGACAAGTGAAAGGGAAGTGTTCCCTAAAAGAGGAAACTAGAGTGAGATACTAATTGCTTGTATTTGATATTGTGTGGTGTATCTTTCTGGCCCGCAATAAAGCTAATACGTTTCTTTAAAGGAACAATTTGTGTTGTGCTTCTACCTACCTAATCCAGTTAACGGATTACGAACTCAAGCACAAGCACAACACCTGAAGGTCCTGGTTTCAAAACCCGAGCAGGTCATTTTACCACAGTTCTCTAATTTCCCTGTGAGTGCATGCCCTATACAAGACAAACAACTAAAATGGAAGCGCAATTGGCAGCATTGCTAGAAAAGTTAAGTGGCATGGAAACCAAGTTAGAAGACGGCCAGAAGAATTTAACCAAGGACCTAACTGCCAAACTAGAAGACGGCCAGAAGAAGATGGAAAACGGTCAAAATAAGCTAGCGGAGGACCTGAAGAAGATAGAGGAAGGCCAGAAGAAGATGGAAGACGGGCAGAATAAGTTAGCACAGGACTGAAGAAATTAGAACTGGGTCTGCGTGAGGAAGTCACGGCAGTGGAAAAGAAGTTCGACGCCTTACAAGAAGAAGTTGCCGTGCTACGCCGACGCCCGCTGACGGGGGTGGAAGAGAGATTCAACGCTCTACAACAGGAATTTGCTGAGTTGCGCCGACACCCGCCGAAAGGGATGGAAGAGAGATTCAAAGCCCTACAAGAGGAAGTCGCCGACGCCCGCCGACGGGGCTGGATGAGAGAATCAAAGCTCTACAAGAGGAAGTTGCCGAGCTGCGCCAACGCCCGCCCACCGTTACACCGGGAAAATCAGGAACGGGACAGAGCAGAGTGACGCCCCCAACCTTCGACGGAAAGGTCCCGTGGAGCACCTACTTACGTCAGTTCGAGGCAGCCTGTTCCATAAACAACTGGAACAGCACGGAAAAGGCTACAGCTCTCATTGTAGCGCTGAGAGGGGACGCCCTTAACGTCCTGCAGGCCATCCCGACTGGATCCCAGGACTACGCTTCACTAATCGCCCATATGGAGTCCCGATATGGAGATAGCCATCTTCAGCAGGCCTACCAGATGTAGCTCCGGACCCGGGTACAAAAGAAAGCGCAAACCTGCAGGAGTTCGAGATGGACATCACATGGCTCGTAAGGCTCGCCAATCCAACAGCGCCGGCCGACTTTCTAGAACAGATTGCGACGCAGACCTTCACTGACGGGCTACTGGACTCGAACACTCAACAGGCGCTGCGATTCGCGCGCAATAAGACCCTGGCAGATGCGCTGAGCCACGCACTCGAGTTCGAGACGGCAAAACAGGCATCTAGAATGCACGCGCGGGTGCGTCAACTGGACGTCGACGAACCAGCAAAAGCCAACGAGACCAAGCCCCTGGCCGATGAACTGACGGAGGCGCTAGGCCGTTTCTTCAAGAGTCGCAGCACCACCAACAACGAAGTAGCCGGAAGACACCGGGAGAGGCAGCCCGATAGAGGACTACCGATCTGCTGGACCTGCCGTAAGAAGGGCCACCTGAGCAAGGACTGCGGTGTTCGCCGCCGCCAAGGGTTTACGTCGGGAAAGTCAGTCATAGGGAAACCGCGTGGCCCAGGAAAACGAGTACCAGCCAGTCTTGGGGGACAAAGGTCGGCTTGTGACAGTCGTCAAGCCCCGGCAGTCCAAGTTTGTGTGACGAAGTTACGGAGGGATAATAGCAGCCTGATGGTCGACGGAGTCGTCAACGGAGTGAGCTGGCCCATGCTGATCGACACGGGAGCATCGAGGACCATCGTCAATCCCACCGTGATCCCAAAGTGGAGACTGCAACCTACACAAAGGAACCTCCAGCTAATAACCCAGACTAGAGAGACTGCACCGGTACATGGTGAAACATCACTGGAGTTCGTCATTGGTCGACGGGCGGTGAAGCATCCAGTGCTCGTGGCTGATGTATCAAACGACGTGATCATCGGACTGGACTTCCTGGACCAGAACAACATCATCTTGGACCTGAGTACCAACATTCTGCACTTCGGAGGTGAAGAACTTGCTTTGCAACCAGCACACGAGATATTACCGCACGACGAGTAAGGCAGAGAGAGGACGTCATCGTTCCCGCCAGGACGGAGGTCAGAGCTGCCGTAATTGTCGACGAAGCTGCTGAGGGAGTGGTGGCTGTCCTCGAACCAAAATATGAGGACATCCAGACAAAAGGATTGCTAATTGCCGAGACCCTCATCAACACGACGTCTCGGCCGTACGTCCGCCTGTCCAACCTGAACGACTACGACATTACGGTTCACCGGGACACCAACCTAGGAGTCTGCGATCCCGTTACCTGGATTGCCCGCATCACAGACGCGACGGACGGACACCTGCTGACGGACAATCGAAGAAGACGCGCACTGCCAGAAGAACTACAGAAGCTGTACTAAGGATCCCAGGACCATTTAGACGAGGAATAATCACGCCAACTTCGGGACCTGCTACACGAATTCCAGGATGTCTTCTCCGTGGGGAGCAAAGACTTCGGCAGGTCAAGCTTGGTCCAGCACAGAATCGACGTTGGGGGCAGTGCACCGATTAGAACCCCATTCCGACGTGTCCCGCTCGCCAAGCAAGCTGAAGTCGACCGGATGGTGGAAGAAATGAAGGAGCGGGGGGTGATTGAGCCATCAGATAGTCCTTGGAGCTCTCCGGTCGTGCTAGTGAAGAAGAAGGACGGCTCCACCAGTTTCTGCGTGGACTACAGGCGGGGGAACGACGTCACGAAGAAGGACAGCTACCCTCTACCCCGGATCGACGACACCCTGGACACCATATCAGGGTCGAGATGGGTCTCCACCTTGGATTTGAAGAGTGGCTACTGGCAGATGGAGGTCCACCCTAAGAACCGCAAGAAAATGGCTTTCTCTGTGGGCAGCGGGCTCTGGCAGTTCACCGTCATGCCGTTCGGTCTGTGCAACGCCACTGCGACCTTCGAAAGGCTAATGGAGTCCATTCTGAGGGGACTACACTGGAAGACCTGCCTGGTCTACCTAGACGACGTCATCGTTCTGGGGAGAAGCTTCGAGGAGCACTACAGCAACCTGAAGGAGATCTTGATGAAGCTACGGGCTGTCCCGCTGAAGTTGAGCCCCAAGAAGTGTCAGCTCTTCCAGAAGCAGGTCCAGTACTTTGGGCATATCGTCTCCGAGGAAGGGGTGCGCACCGACCCAGAGAAGACCGCAGCTGGGACTGATAGCCGAGTGGAAGCGGGCCTGTGTACCCAGACCCGGGTGGAAGATTGTGAGTGACTGCAGCCCAAAGTTTAAGTCCTACTGGGCGCAGTGGGACTCGCTGGTTGTAAGTAATGACCTCATCTGCCGTACCTGGGAGAGCACCGACGGGAAGAAATCTCGGAAACAAGTCGTCGTTCCAAAGGCTATGACGGAGGAAATCCTGAAGGAAGTCCATGGAGGATCATCTGGTGGACACCTAGGGATAAAGAAGACCCTGGAGAAGCTGAGAGAGCGGTTCTACTGGATCGGATGCCGAACAGACGTGGAGAACCACTGCGCGAGGTGCCACGATTGCGCAGCCAGCAAGGGACCAGGACGAAGACGACGGGGTCCACTGAAGACCTACAACGTGGGCGGTCCCATGGAGAGAGTGGCCATCGATTTTGCTGGGCCATTCCCGTTGAGCGAGGCAGGGAACCGCTACATATTGGTCGTCAGCGACTACTTCACCAAATGGCCAGAGGCGTAGGCGCTCCATAACCAAGAAGCCGTGACGATCGCAGAGACCCTGGTGAAGGAATTCGTCAGCTGGTACGGAGTACCCCTGGAGCTGCACTCCGACCAAGGGAGGAACTTCGAGTCGCAAGTGTTCCAGAACCTATGCCAGCTGCTGGGAATCCGGAAGACAAGGACGACGCCGCCACACCCTCAGTCCGACGGGATGGTAGAGCGATTCAATCGCACCATCGAGAACCATCTCCGAATAGTCGTCAGCGAGCACCAGAGGGATTGGGACAAACATCTTCCACTATTTCTCCTGGCCTACCGCGCCGCCGTGCATGAAGCCACCGAGTGCAAACCAGCCCGGGCCATATTTGGGAGGGAACTCCGTCTACCTGTCGATTTTGCCTTCGGCCGACCTGGGAATGATCCGGTCCCGGTAAGCCAGTATTGTCAAGAACTGGTCGACCAACTGGAGGACGTGCACACGTTTGCGAGGAGGAGACTGAGGATGGAGACCGACCGAATGAAGACCCGATACGACCAGCAGACGGATGCCGGCGGTTTCCAAGAGGACGACCTGGTCTGGCTCTTCAACCCATTACGGAAGAAAGGCCTGTCACCCAAACTGCAGAAGTCCTGGGAGGGCCCGTACCGAGTCGTGAAACGGATCAACGATGTCGTCTACAGGATCCATCGGAGCCCGAGGGCGAAGATGAAGATCGTGCATCGAGATCGCCTGGCAGCCTACGGAGGGACACAGATGGACCAATGATTGATCGGGACGATCAGCCTTTTAGGAAGGGGGTGGTGTTACTGCTGTGAGTTTGTTTCGTCGCCTCGCCACGTGAGTCACAGCCGTCCCCGGGCTATGCTCTGCCTCTGTGTATTACCTGTGCCTTACGCAACAGTGCTACTGAGACAAAAGGGATGGTCCAGAACAGTGGTTCCCAACAGGTGGTCCGCGGACCCCTGGGGGTCCTCAAGCCATTCCGAAGGGGTCCGCAGATATTAGAGTAAAATATATTTGGTTCAGTAACAGATTTTCAGTATTGCAGCTTTCTGAGTACCTTAAAAATACTACTAAAGTGCCGGAATTGCTGGAGCTGCTCCAACAATTGAGCAGTTCCAGCTTGATATCTTGGAGCATCTCATCAAACAGAAGTGGTTCAGAACAGTGTCAAGAGTCGGAGTCACTGGCGCTGCCACCGGGTGCCTAGTGCTGGGCCGGTAGCCCGTGGGGTTGACAGTTGAATAAGTGAAGAGCGGTGGAGGTTCGCGATCCAGCCACGCGCAGCACTACTGAGCTACGTAGTTTACCGCTCGTACCGAGGGGGCGCGCCACTGTTTGCAGCCGACAAGTGAGTCACTTACACAGCCAACTCGCATTTCAGACGACAGTCGGCCATTGTTAGTTTATTGCTAGTGCTGTCACAGAACGTATTGTTTACAAGAGTGTTTTCGTAAAATAGTTAGTGTTTCTAAAGCTATGTTTTTGCGGAAATTTAGAGTAAGCGTACAGTATTAAAAATGGATCGTTGGTTGAAAAGTGGATCGTTAAAACGAGATAGGCCTACGGATGAAGACGAATTTGATGTTGAAGTTAATAAGTCAGTGACTCTCGAACCGAACTTGTTAGTGTCTCTTGAACCCAGCTCTCCACTGTCTCTTGATCCTAACTCATCTAAGGTCAGTGTTAAGTAACTCTGATTACTTGGAAATTGGCTTCACTTTCACTGGACCTGAGCATCAGCCTAAACCTCAATGTGTTATTTGCTACGAAAGCCTTTCGAATGAGTGTATGAAGCCAGCAAAACTCCGTCGACATCTTGAAACAAAACATCAAGAGCAGAAGAATAAGTCATTAGATATTTTCAAAAAGAAATTAGGAGAACTTAAAAGATCTCGTGAAAACATTACTAAACACTCTGGTGTAAATGTAAATAAAAATGCAACCCTTGCATCTTATGAGGTATCTCAACTTGTCGCAAAATGTGGAAAAAAAAAACATACAATTGCTGAAGAACTTATATTGTCATCAGCAATAATTTTATGCAAGAGAATGTTAGGTGATGCAGCTGCTAAGCTAATAGGTACTGTTCCGCTCTCTAACAATACTGTCCAACGACGAATTACTGATATGGCCAATAACATTGAAGAAACGTTGCTGGTCAGACTTTGCATGAGTGATATGTATGCTCTACAATTGGATGAAAGCACAGACATATCAAAAAAATCAATAATGTTGGTTTTCACACGATTTTTGTGGGAGGACCAGATATTCGAAGATTTTCTTTTTTCGTGCGAACTACTTCACACAACATCAGAAGATATTTTTACTGCACTGAATGATTTTTTTTTCAGTAAACATGACATCTCCTGGACAAAGTGTGTGGGCTTGTCTACGGATGGAGCAAAATCAATGGCTGGCAACAAAACGGGACTTCAAGCTCGTATCAAAGCAGTAGCTCCTGAGGTGAAATGGACACACTGTTGTATTCATCGTGAAGCCTTAGTAGCCAAAAGATTGCCAGAACTTTTGCAGAAGATACTTAACGAAGTGGTTCAAATCATTAACTACATTAAAACTCGTCCTCTGCAATCCAGATTATTTTCTTTGTTATGCAAAGAAATTGGCACTGAGCATGAACAGCTTGTTATTCATACGGAAGTAAGATGGCTCTCTCGAGGTAGGATCTTGACAAGATTCTTTGAACTTAGAGATGAGGTTTGTATCTTCCTTCTTGACACCAAGTACGCAGATTTTCTCACTGACTTTTCTTGGCTTTGCTCACCTGCCTACTTAGCTGATGTCTTTGAACAATTGAATGTGTTAAACTTAAGTTTGCAAGGGAACAATGTAGATATGTTCAAAGTAGAAGATAAAATTAGTGCTATGGTAATAAAGTGTCAGATCTGGGCGGCACAGATTGAAAAAGAGTTATTTACTAACTTCCCTACTTTGAAACAATTCTTGGAGTCTTCAGAGCAGAGTTTGCCTGACCATATAAAGAGGAACATATCCGAGTATCTACGCAGCCTAGCCACTACGTTTAGGGAATATTTCCCTGAACCTGACCCTGACGATTGTTGGATTCGAAATCCCTTCAACTGTCAAGTTATAGAAAAAAATCCATGGCCTCACGGAAGTAGAACAAGACCAACTTCTGGATATGTCGAGCTGTGGTACAATGAAAAACAGCTTTAATGTTGAAAGAATTGCAGACTTCTGGGCAACAGTACGCAAAGACCACAAAGAACTTGGAGATAAGGCAATGAAAAAGATCCTTCCATTTGCAACTACCTATCGTTGTGAAAGAGCATTTTCCTCAATGTGTTACATGAAAAACAAATACAGGAATCGGCTCGACATGCAGTCGGATTTCAGAGTGAAAATATCAAATTTGGAACCAAACATTTCAGAAATAAGGGACTCAAAGATTAAATTGAACTCATCTCATTAAGAGCAAAAAATTAAATCTGTGTACCGATGCACATAATATGTATTTCCACAAATAAATCATAATATTGTATAAAATTAGTTTTTACTTTTTTTCTCCATATTTTTTCTAAATTCCTGCATTTTTAATAGCAATATTCTTAAAAGAGCAATACACTCCGTGGTTTTATTTTTCTCTTAAATTTTCAATTCAAACTCCGAATTGTTTTAAGGATTTTGTCAGCAAAAACTTACATTTGAAAAAAAAACTTGAGCAAAAATCGAGAATTAAACAGTAACAATAAAGGCAAGACTGAACAAAAAATGTTAAGCTTAATCTTTTTTCTCAAAATGTCAACCTTAAATTCCAAAACAATTAAAATAATAAAACTCTTAATTAGGCTCTTTTTAAGTAATATGAAATAGCAAGGTCCAAATATAGACCATTTGTATTACATTGAATTAGCTCATTAGCATTAAAGACTATATAGTATAGGTTTAGGAATTAGTGGGGGTCCTTCTCATTATAGCTACTGGAAGAGGGGGTCCTAGGAAATTTTTTGTTGGGAACCACTGGTCCAGAAGATTCGCGACCCAGCTAGTGATGGGAATCTCGAGAAGCCGTGAATCCTGGACGGGTCTAGAAGCATTCATTGAGTCACCAGCCGGCTATATAAGGGCGACCTGGCCAGCGAGGTGGATAGTGCTTTTGAGCCAGTGCGACTACAGTTGGTGACGTGACTTTCGAAACCCTAGTGAAGCTGATTCTCTTGACAGCGAAGGAGTATGAAGCCTACGGAGGGACTGTATATGAAGAGTGTGTGTTTTCCAGTGCGACAGATGTCATTGTGGTGAATTGCGAAACAGTGTGTAGTACGGTGACAGGCTGAGTGCAGTTATTTCCAGCCAGCGCACGGGGCCACTTCATTAGGAGGGATTAACTTCTGTGGCTTATTGACAAGTGAAAGGGAAGTGTTCCCTACAAGAGGAAACTAGAGTGAGATACTAATTGCTTGTATTTACTATTGTGTGGTGTATCTTTCTGGCCCGCAATAAAGCTAATACGTTTCTTTAAAAGAACAATTTGTGTTGTGCTTCTACCCACCGTAATCCAGTTAACGGAAGTGCCACTAGGGGGTGGCACGTTACACTATTATTGGACAACTGTTTGATTAACGACCGTAGTGTATTGAGTGAGGTGGTATTATTAAGATTACTATTATATGTCTTCCAAGCTTCCCGTGCCGTGTTTACGATATTTTTTCAAACACGCTTTCCGCCGGCGCACCAGAAGGGTGCACTCAAGTTTCCACCATGTGATCTTACCGGGATGACTCATCATTTTTATAAGGAACAGTAAGTTGGGGATGGAAACAATTGAGATAGGACTGTATATGTTGTAACAAAATTATATAACCCTGACGGGGCATATTTATTTTGTTCCTAATCCGATCAGTAATAAAAGTGTGGAAGAGGTCATAGTCAAAATGTTTCATAGATCGGATTATTTTTGTGCCCTGTGTTAAAGGTATTGTGGGGATAGTATGACCATATTGAATTAAGATGGGATAATGATCGCTTTGATGTGTGTCCGCGATCGTTTGCCATGATAACTTATGCGAAATATCTGCTGTATTTATTGTTAGATCAACTGCATTTTTGGGACGTCCGGGGGTGGGGGGTGATCCGCGTCGGGGAACCATCATTTAAAACATTCAACGAAACAATTTGGACGGCTGTCGCAAAATGTCGTCCTTTGGGATTTATGCGCTCGCTACCCCCATAGGAAATGATGTGCCTTAAAATCTCCTAATATAAGATGCTTAGATAAACTTTGAATATATTGAAAATACATCAGCCATTGTTTTTGTGGACGTTGTACATGAGGTGGGCAGTAAATATGACTAAAATGGAAGTCACCGACTCGAAATAATTGATGATACGTATGTGGACGATTATAATTACTCGTCACGGAATTGACAAAAAGATCCGTTTTAAAAAGTGTCAATAGACCTCCATAACCCGGACCATCATTACGCATAACTGTGTATGTGGAAATGTGAAATCTGTAATGAGGATACAGCCACGTTTCTTGAAGAAAAAATATATCTGGATGAAATTCATATATAAGTTGTAGTAATTCGTGTTTTTTGTTGACTACACTCCTACAATTCCACTGTAGGATCAACATCAGAAGTATGTAGAAGGATAATATAGACTATTGAGGACGATTTGCCGAGAGGGATATATTTAGAGGATTTTCCAAAGGTGGTAATAACGGAAGGACCTTGTCTAACAAGTTTTTAACACAATGTGCCCATTGGGCATTATAACCCAGAAGGTCCAGGAGTTGTGTAAAGTCATCGATAATCATCCGCGTAGGAACGTTCTTTTTCAGCCCAGAAGAATCCGGTTTAGTTGGACCTCCTGAAACTCCCGGTTCACTGGCCGGAGGTATATGAGGGGTCCTTCCAATCGGTGGATTAGTGACAAGCTGTAAATACGCTTTTCGATCATATCTGAGAGGCGTGATGAGCTTTGGAGATGGATGAATAATGTTCGTGAATTTACGTTTTCTTGGTGGATCATCGGAATGCCTACTAGTGGAGGCATCGATCGGAGGAAACTGTTGCGGCAACGCTAGGAGATTGAATGGGGCACTGGAGTTATTTTTCATAACTTCATTATATGACTTGTTTTCGACGCATATTTGTCTCTTTATTGCTATTTGGGTCTGATGGACGTCACACCTGGCCGCCCCCGCGGGGTGGTTGTCTTGACAGTTGGCACATTTAAATAAAACTTCCTTACAGTCTTGAGTGAGGTGTTCCTGGGCGCATTTGCCACATATTGGTAACCGCGCCCTGCAATGCATTTGTACATGTCCGTATCGCTGACATATTTTTTACAGTGAATTGGTGAAAATATGAACAAGCTCACTTCTAACAAAACATTGAAAATGGAGACGTATTCTGGTAGTTTTTGTGTTTCGAAGTAAATTTTAACTGTTCCTGTAGCAATCTTTTCAGTTTGATCATTGGTGATTTTATTGCGGAAGAATCTCTGAACCCGTACAATGGGAACAGGAGATTCGATATAACGTAATAAATCCGCATGTGCTAAAGCAGTGTCCACTCCTCGGATTAACCCCACGCGTTGGATATATGACGAAGGAATAAAGGCGATGAAGTGCCTTTCCTGTATCAACGGGTGATCAAGAAATGCATTTGCATCATGAGAGGTCTTGAATTGAACCTGAACCCGATTACTGCCCTTCTTCTGTATTTCTTTAATTCCGTCTATGTGGCGCTCAAAAATAACCTTTCCAAGGCCATGGGATGA
This sequence comes from Meconema thalassinum, assembly GCA_946902985.2. Lineage (NCBI taxonomy): Eukaryota > Metazoa > Arthropoda > Insecta > Orthoptera > Tettigoniidae > Meconema > Meconema thalassinum. Next base: position 174,181,306 of record OX336396.1, read on the forward strand.
AGATTGCCCATTTTCTGATTCTCATCTCCCTGAACAAATACGAGATACGGTTCGTGAGGCGTATTCGGTTAACGATAGTCACTAGTTGGGTTTTTAATTTGCTCCGGAGATAACACCGGAGTGGCTTGGAATTGTCTGGATGAGAAATATCCTGTTCGTTTACAACATGCATAATGTTCCCCACTCACGTAACTATCTACTATAAGTGGCTCGGAAGGGTCGGGTGGGCGGCCCATCTGACCCCTGTCACTCTTTGCCGACATGTTCTCAATACACGCCTTCTTGTAATGTACAGTACTTACGAACGTTGGTTGCCGATTGTTAGTTTTAATGTAAATCTTTATTTATCAAGTGAGAAATACAATACAAAATACAAATCATCTTTTGAAACGCTTGTCACATGTCACGCGAACACGCACAGACTTTGCACTGACTCGTATTTTGTTATCTTCTTTATTGTACATGTCTATAGTCGGGGACAGCTTAAATGAGTTACTAGATCAAGACAGGGTAGGCAACATTAACAGCCGTCCCCTATGCCTACGTAAATGTTGGTTTATGGTTGCATTTCTTGAAGGTAAATTGTTTTCAGGTGCGAGCACATTGTAGCCAACCCTGCTTAAAATCCCGCCATTTCCAAAGACAATAATACCAGTAAAATTCCGTACGTCACAGTTGCCGACATGTTTCTGGCAATAACTCCCAGAATGCATTTTTCACAAAGTCAGCCAACATAATAATTACGACTGTAACTAATGACTTATTATTTAAATAATTTCACAGTTTTCTTTGGAAATTCAAGTCTAATGAAGTTGTAACAAGTTGTACAAGGTAAGTACTAGTAATATACATCGATTAAAACAGTTTATACAGTTATTATAGACTCTTGATATGTGTGTGTCAAATCCACTTGTCTGAGATGTTTCGAAGCTTTTATTTAATTAATTTTTGGATAAATTCTTATTTAGATTTCATCATGACGCCTAAAAAATACGAGAACAAGATTGGAGATGGATTGGAGTAACTCTAAAAAGATCACTACAATTTAAGTAAGTAGGCCTAGCCTAGACCTACACAATTTAAAGTACAGAGTTATTTAATCGTTGTTTTATTTATTTTTATATTCAGTCAGAGCACAAATAACGTAATAAAAAACCTTAATGATCTTTGGAAATTTTGAAATAGTCTTCCGACTGCATTTTCCGTCTAGGCCTAATTCAAACATAACCTAAAATATAGCCTATGTAAGTTCTCTCTCGGGAATGTATTCTTAGGTTCAATTCTCCTTCTAATATAGTAATGTATATTATTCTCGACTTCCAAATGCCGTCAGCCATAATATTATAATACATTGCACATGTAACTCTTAAGCTTAAGTCTATGATTCACACTCGGTTGGTGGTAGTGAATGTATTGGTGATTATATTTTATGAAGCTTATAACTTATGTACTTGGCTACTGACCTATAGCCTACTTAGTAGTAGGCAGATAAAATATTTATAATAGGCCTATTTTTATTTGTTTCAGTCATGGTTGCGACAGAGTAGTGTGATGCCCTTCAACGAACTTAAAGGGTTGTGCAACATGAATCAATCATCATTCTGAAGAGCCATATACTCACATGTGCATGGTATATGCACTACCCAGGAGTCACATATGCAAATTTTCAGAGAATACCAAAAATATCTCATAGCTCTCTTTTAGTTCTCGACATAAGTTACTGCGCCACTGCATGTCTGGGTGAAAATTACTGATGTACTAATATTGGGTAAGACAAAGTCATTTTTCGCTACTTGGTTAGATGACACGGTTTTGGCGAAGCCACTGGTTGCAATAAATTACAAATATTGGTCGCAGCTATAGCCTACTTGTATTATTAATTCTGAATGAAAGTAGAAAGTGGCTTATACACCTGCATCGGACATGATTGTGACTGTATGCTGTGATGGCTGCGCTTGAATTAGTAGCACACAGGTAACGATATTTGTAGGCTATACATTATACGGTAATAGAAAACTATAAATATCATAGATCTCGTAGGCCTATACTACACAGCTTGGACATCCTTAAAACTCACGACACGTGAATAATGAAATAAAAGGCAAAACCATTGGTCTGGATAAAGATTATTGATGCTTGACTACCCCCACTGTGCATGACAAAAACCGGGGGCGTTATATATTAGCTAACGCGGCCCGCGTTACCTCAATTTTTCATATTAAAGCATTGTTGTTGTTTCTTATGGCTAGCCCAGATTCCAATCCATCAGCTTTCTTGCATTCCAATAGAGTTGTGTGAGGTTTCCTGAAGTTCTAGCAGTCACATCAAGTTTGTTGCAATGTGGCAGGTGCCCCTTATCCATTTTACTTCCAGGTTCGTGACAAAGTGTGCATTTTTCAGATCTCAGGATGTTCCAAATAGGATCACGACTTATATAGATGGAATTCCAGCTGAGTCTGCCATTTTCGCTGTTAATTATGCACAAGTACAGTATTGCCAATCCCACACTTACGGGACTACTTTGTATAAGCGCGGTACCATGAAACAAAATAGCGCCAAGTTAGAACCAGTTCGCAATGGATTGTGCAAGCTGTTTTTGTCTAGACCAATAATTGTTAATTCATTAGGCCATACAAACACCCGTGGATTTTGTCACGCACAGTGGGGGTAGACACGCATCAATAATTTTCATCCAAACCCATGGTTTGTGCCTAGACCAATAACTTTTAGGCAGTGAGGCGCTGGTTTTGGCGATTAGTTCGAAACATGAAATTCTTGCGATCAGCGTTCATTACAGTGGTAAATACTTATCTACATACAAAACAAACCTAACCTGGGGCTTATGCCCAGACCTCCTTGCTTGTAGTGCAATCGGTAATTTTCGTCCAGACAGTCGTCTAACCAAGTAGCGACCAATGGTTTCGTCCAGTCAGTCGTCTAACCAAGAAGAGCTCGTTTATTTATTTTTCTCACATAATTACAACATACATGTGTCGTCTAATGTAGGCCTATTTAGTATCGGATATGTTGGTAACTAATGACGTCAATGTGATCGCTCACTGCGGCAGTTTCACATACCAAATATGCTGTCGAACATGGCTGCGGTTGTTAAATATACAATAAATAAAAACACATGTTTAAGTGATTTAGCACATATATCCGGTGCAGAAGTGATCAAGGTTAGTAGTTACAATTGATAATGTCCCCCTCCCGCCAAAAGATGAAATAAGGTATGAAAATGATATATTATCAAAGTGAAAGCGAAAAGAAAAAAGAGTGATAATGGTACAGAATTAATCTGAAATTCCACTACAGTATATGTCGTTTTATAAAAGGTCATAGCGGGTGGGTTACAGACAGTGAAGGAGAAAACATCTATCAGGACATCACTTCCATAATTATTATTCTTCATTACACAAGGTATTTAGGCTAATATAAGTATTCTACTTGGTTGATCACTCCTGAAGTGTTACCTCTATTACGTATGTCGTTTTGCCTTGAACATTTTTGGTTGGTTTACGCAGGCCAGCACGTATCCCATTTTTGAACAGCTGACTGCGGTTGACTGTAGCGTTGGGAGTCTGCACCACTAGCGCTGGCCAACAGCGGGGTGCACTTGAACTCGGTCAGTGATAACACTATGTATTGTATTCGTCATGATAATGCTATTATTATGATCATGTAGAAATGAGTGGAAGTGTAGAGGACGAAACCCATTCGCCACAACGCTGCCACAGTTCAATTCCCTCTCATATATTCCGCTCTCGCAATTTAAATATTTCAGCTCTCCACAGAAAATTGTTTTGTGTTGGTATCTTACAATTATAATTTTCAAGATATTACTCCGTCGATAAAGCTTGCCTTTCAACGCCTGTACTTAACTCGTCAATTTCTCAGTGAATTCATTGAATTTTCTACAAGTGGCTTTTAATGTGCCGGTTGATGAGAGGTCAGGAGACTATTCTACCTACCAACCATCTCGCGTTGTGCGGCTAGCATTTTTTGGCAGTTGGTCCAGGTTAAATTTCCAGCTCTGCCAAGAAATTTTAATTTTGGTCTGAGGGATGGAACAAGGCACACTCAGCCTCATGAGGCAAAACTAAGAAAAGGAGGGTTCGATTCCTATCTTAGCCATCTTGGAAGTGGTTTCCACGCTTCTACTCCTGGCAAATGCCGGGATGGTTCCTAAATTAAGGCCATGGCCACCTCGTTCCCAATCCTCATCTGAATAATAAATGCACACACTAATCCAGCTATGACAATAACGCAGGTTATCAGACAAATTCCACATGCCCAAGTACACAGATCTACATGATCATGATGTCACAAAGCCCCATAATCAACCAACTGCTGCTTTCTACCATTCCAAGACGAAATCTTCGAGTTGCCAGTAGTCTAATGCCCCTAAAATCCACGACTAGTTCGAATGGTTTTAGGCCTAAGCATTGGATCAACCATCTTCTTGCATCTCAATAGGGATTTGCCAACAGGCTTTCAACAGTTTGTCTCAATTCTGCCTTCATATATGTACCAAGTAGGGTACATTTGTCACGTGGTGACTGTTTGTATATGGTTTCTTGTATTCGTAAGCAGATCGAGGTATTTTCTTCGTGTCTTTATACATAAGTAATAAGTTTTACTCGTTGATGGAGTGTAAAATGAGTAAAAGCAACGTATATTGCTCAGTTTACGGCTGTAAGTCGATGCATAAAAGAGGGCTGCGGATATAAGTTTTCATCACTTTCCAAAAGATGTAAATAGCAATAGCCAAAAGGTGACGATACCAAATAAATACGGGCAACAGGAGCGGGTTGGACCACTCACCACTACACTCACTGACGACAGGATGGGTTGTTCACTGTTTACGCCGAGCCAAGCCGTACCAAGACAGCTAGGCCTACACCAGCCGACTACAGCCAAGCTTCATCAGTCAGGTATCCTTCCCCCTCCCTAGTTCATTTCCAATTACCCTACCAACCGCCATCACCTCGCTCTGCGATATCCGAGCCATTCCACTACGAGTCATATAGGCCTAATTTGACTTTGCAGGGTAAATATCTACTCTGCGAGAACCTGCTACCAGTCCGATATTCTACACCAAACCCACCAGCTAATCATCTAAATCAAGCAATTCCTGTGTCCCCCGAGCTTTAATACAAGTTAAACTCATCCCTTCGCCCTACCAAGCAGCAAATAATTTCTACAGTCTATGGTACAGTGAGCAAACTCAAATATAGCGTTTAAAGTAACAGCGCCATGACTCAAACTGCTCAAAAACAGATACCAGCAGACAACCGATGCTTGACAATATGCAATTAACACATAAAATCCAGTGGAACACACAAATTAGAACACATGTATCGCACAGTTATACATATATACAATTGAAAATAACACTGTCATTATTTTAGGGACCACATTTACTGATTATAACCGAAAAATAAAAAGTGTTCCATGTCAAACGCGTGTTATTGAGTATTTTTACCCTACTTATCCGGACCGACCGCAGCGCCCCAAGTGTTAGTTTGAGTTGCCAATACATGCAAGAAATGAGTATGGTACTTATCAAAAATAAAGAAATAATAAGCTAATATGTACCCTACTATTATATTTCTCTCCTACTCCTAAATCCTTCTCTGAACACTCATTTTAAAACAGAATTGTCTGCATTTTTGGACTAATTATAAAAATATAGCCTATAAGAAGAAATGAACATGCTCATCTTTAGCTCCCTGGAGAAAATAATTGAGTAAGTATTAATGTTTCTGTTCTTATGCATTTTATGTGATGCTTTAAAAATCAATCTAGAAGAGATAATTTAAGTTAACTTCACTACCATAATACTGCTTTAGAGTTACTGTCGAGGACTGATGACCAAGATGTCCCTAACTTGAGCAAGGACTGCTTCACAACTTCATGTAAAACGTATTTTCGTAAAAGAGCCTTTACTTAGTTTGGATCATTTGCGATTACGTGTAACATGGATGTGTGTGCTGACTTTTTGGTGTTAAATGATGTAAGTTGGCAACACCAAATGTGGCGGCCATGTTGGTTTTCTAGTAACTTATTTAAGGTGTCCTGGACTATATTTCACCAGGTGGCGCTACTGTGCTATTTTTCTTTCAAATATTAACACTTCCTCCAAAGAGAAATCAAATACAAATAAAAAAATAAACAAGATGAACTATTGAACACTTTTCAGCCTCTAAGATGTCATCTTCTGCACGCCAATCCTCTCACGCAGCATCTCGAATCTGACCCTCTCCAGAGGTTTAGTTAGAAGATCAGCTAATTGATTGGTCCCGTCGATGTGCTTCAGCTCAAGGTCTCCGTCCAAAATTCTTTCCCTCACATAGAAATGACGTACCTCAATATGCTTGGATTTTCGATGGTACTCCGGATTTCTAGCCAATTTAACTGCACCAGCATTGTCGATGTAAAGCGTAGGAGGTTTGTCAGCAGTTCCCAGTAATTCAGAAAACAGTCTTTTCAGCCAAATCAACTCCTTTGCTCCTTCACTTGCTGACACAATTTCAGCTTCAGTTGTCGATGTTGACACAGACTTCTGTAACTGACTTCTCCACGATACAGCTCCATGATTGTAGGTCGAAATGACACCCGTCGTTGAACGTCTCGTCCTCTTGTCACCGGCGTAGTCAGCATCACTGTAGACCTTCAAAACGTCCTCTTTCCTATAGACGATTCCATGGTTCACTGTGCTCTTTAAATATCGAAATATCCGTTTCACTTGACTCCAGTCTTGAACTGTAGGATTCTCCATGGCTCGAGCAGCTTTGTTGACTGCGAATGCGATATCTGGACGTGTAGCTGTAGTCAGGTACATCAAGGATCCCACCGCCTCACGATAAGGAACCCTGGCCGAAACCTTTTCTCCGTCTTCACTTTCATCGCGTCCAACTGGGGTAGACACTCCATTTGACTCGGCCATCCCAAATTTTTCTAGGATTTTCCTCGTATAATCCTCTTGACTGATTGAAATTGATCCATCATGGTTTTCTTGTATCTTCATGCCCAGGAAATTGTTGAGAGATCCTCTGGTCGTGTGAAATTCCTGCTGAAGTTTTTCCATGAACTGCTCGATGTCTTCTTCGTTGCCAATTGTCAGACCATCATCCACAAAGATTACAACAGCCAACCACTTTCTATTTTTGTTGCTGTAAAAGAGACAAGGATCAGCTTTGCTGTTTTTGAATCCAGCTTTCTCCATGAATTTCTTGAAACGCTTGTTCCAGCAGCGTGGAGCCTGTTTTAAACCATATAAGCTTCTTTTAAGATGACACACTCGGCCAGTACCGTCCTGATGACCTTCTGGCTGTTCCATGAACACATCTTCTTCAAGCTCGCCGTTCACGAAGGCCGTCTTGACATCAAATTGACCAAGTTTCATCTCCTTTTCAACAGCTACTGCCAACAGAGCTCGAATGGTATCATACCGTGCAACAGGGCTGAATGTTTCTTCATAATCGATTCCTTGCTGTTGCACATAGCCTTAGGCTACCAATCGTGCCTTGAAGTGAACTTCTCCACTGTCCGTAGTCTTCTGTCGAAGAACCCACCGATTTTTCAGGACCCGTGCACCATTTGGACGCTCAACCAATTTCCAGGTATCATTTTCCTTTAAGGACTCCAATTCTTCATTAATTGCTTTCAGCCACTGATTTTTATCACTAGACTGCAGCGCTTCAGAGTATGAGTCAGGATTCTTTTCAACGATAGATGGTCCAGCCATGTACATGTAATTTCCACTGATCATCCACGATGGTTTCTTACTTTCACGTTTGCTTTTCCTTCTTTCTTCAGTCTCTCATTCTTCCTCATCTTCGCTTCCTCCGGAACTGGATGCCGAAGCAAAATTTTCAATTTCGCTTAAGTTCTCATCTGACTCTGACCTCCTCTGTAGGCCTACATCAGACGTTGAATTAGACTGATTCCTCTCCACACGTTCTTCAAGCGTGACTTCAACCTTTCCGGCGTTGGCGCGCAGATTGCAGACAACTTCAGGTTTGAATTTCACATCATGGCTTAGAACAACCTATCCCTGAGTTGGAATCCAGACTCTAAATCCATCCCTGTCGTTCACGTACCCAACCAGATGTCCAAAAACAGCTTTGTCGTCGAACTTTGAGCGAAAATTCTTGTCTATATGCACATAGCATTCTGTTCCGAAGAAGTTCAGGTGACTGAGATTTCCCACTGGTCGTCCATACCACAATTCATAGGGAGATTTGTTTTCAATGGATGACTTCCTAGTGCGATTCAGGAGGTACACCGCAGTGTTGCAGGCTTCAGCTCAAAGTTGTTTCGTTAACTTGCTGGGATTCAGCATAGATTTTGCACACTCCACAATCGTCCGATTTTCACGTTCCGCAACTCCGTTTTGTTGTGGTGTGTACGGCGTAGTAATGCTGTGTTCTATGCCTCTGCTTGTGAGTAGTTCAGAAACCTTCTTGTTATCAAATTATTTTCCTCCATCACACCTGAACAGCTTCACGACGTGTCCATTTGTTTTGGCTTCATTCAGGAACTGTTCCAGAACGGTGTACACTTCACTTTTGTGCTTTAAAAAGAAAACTCGTCGAAACTTGCTGAAATCATCCTTGAAACATACGTAGTACCGTGCCTTTACAAGAGATTCAGTAGACATTGGTCCATTCACATCGGCGTGGATTTGTTCACCGGTGGCTGTTGGTCTTGAATGACAGTCGATGCATTTTTCCCAGTGCACATCCATCGCAGAAATCCTCTTTACACATGTCTACATTGATGTTCATCTGCTTCAGTACATTCTTGACATGCGCTTTGTGTTGATGACCAAATCGTTCATGGTAGATCTGCAGTTTGTCCGACGATGTAGCTAAATTCACTTGAATGGGTTGCGCCGGTTTCACGACGCGCATGTCAAGTACATACAGACCATGACTCTCACGTCCAGCCATCATCGCCTTTCCAGTCACCTTGCCTTCAATTCTAACAGTTAGGTCGTCAAGTCTTGCACAAAAACCTTTCCTTGCAGCAGCTTTCACAGAAAACAGATGAGCCATTGCATCGGGAACATACAAAACTTCAGACATTTCAGCACTCAACCAAGCGCTGTTCAGCCGCACTTGAATGTTTACAGTTCCTTTGCCGTGAGCTAGCATGCTCACATCTCGTTTTCCTAGAAAAATCTTCTCTGGAGCAGCAAACTTGACGTATGTTGTAAAATACTGTTTGTTCGCGGTGATGTGATTTGTGGCGCCACTGTCGCAGTACCACTCGTCGGCTTGAACAAAGTCGCCGTCTAACGCACTCATAGCATGTGTCAGAAACGAAGCATTGTTCTCCTTATTTTTGTTTCTAGTGTCACCCTCTTTCTTCTTCACTGGACATTCACTTGCCCAATGGCCCAATTCCTTACATTTGAAACATGGAAACTTCTGCTTTACTCGTTGAACATTTTTCTTCGACTTGTCATCAGCGCTGCCTTTGCCACTGCCATACTGGGGATGCTTCTTGGGAGCACTACGTACCACAAACGCAGTCGATTCCACGTTTTCTTGGTCACGCAGTTCAATCGTGCACAATTTTTCAATCAACAAGTTCACAGTTTGATTTTCCGTCGGAATCGTGTCCCACACATCCTTGAAATTATCATATTCTTTTCCCAGCGTGGATAAAATTCGACCGTTCAAAATCCTTTCACATAACGTGTTTTCGTTGTGCTTTTGGAGTTCGTCGTTCAGATCCTGATAAAGCTTCTGTAACTTCGCGACATGGGTGCTGATGTCCTCCTTGTCGTCACGTGTCACTCGGAAGAATGACTCGATCAACATGTTCAGTCGCTGCGTACTGCTTCGTTCGAACCGTGCGCTCAATTTTGTCCAAATTTCACTGGCATTGGTGCACGTCAACACGAGCTCTGCAACAGATTTTTCTAGCGCACCTGCTAGCAAACTGGCCGCTTTCGCGTCTTCTTTCAACCACTGCTTATATGCCATTTTTGTTGCGCCGTTGCATCTGCCGGCAACACAGGACACTTTTTCGAACCATCAACGATATTTTCCAGTTCATACGACCGCAAAACCATCAACACATGTCATTTCCACTTTGCCCAGTCTTCAGGTCCTTCAAGTTTATCCACTTGAACTTTGTAGTCACTGCCAGTTGCCATTTTGAGGTTATCCTTACTCACAAAAAATACAGCACGTGTTCCACAGGCGCTCAGCTTCGGATCCACTCACGAGATAATACCATTTACACGTGTCCTGGGCCCATAACCTGTTAGTTTTAATGTAAATCTTTATTTATCAAGTGAGAAATACAATACAAAATACAAATCATCTTTTGAGACGCTTGTCACATGTCACGCGAACACGCACAGACTTTGCACTGACTCGTCTTTTGTTCTCTTCTTTATTGCACATGTCTATTTCACCAGGTGGCGCTACTGTGCTATTTTTCTTTCAAATATTAACACCGATAAACAAAGTACACACGTAGCACCAGTGACGGATCCAGAGGTTCACATAACATCCAACCACCAGATTTTATAATTCTACAAGAAATTCATTATATTAAAATGGTTTATTGGTTTCAGTCTCCACCAATGGTATCCTTACCTTGACGCGGTGGTGGAGCTTGCGTGGTCAAATTATCCTGAGAGCTATGCCGGCGGTAGCTTAGCTACTGGTAGGGTCTGCCAAGCCGGACAGGTCGAAGGTGATGATCCAGACTAAACGGGATACTCTGGCCCTCCAGGTTGGGGGTTGGACGTGGGGATAAGAACCCCACACCATAAAAAAGAACCTTTTACGAAACAAGGAAAATTGCCTCGGAAGGACGGACTTAACAGAAGACGACTTTGGCCTGGATTACGGAAAAGAGATTTGTATATTGCGACGTGGAATGTAAGAACGATGTTGAGACCAGGAAAGATGAATGAAATAGGAGAAGAGATAACTAAATTTAATTTAGACATTGTAGCGTTACAAGAGGTAAGATGGCAAGGACAAGGAAGGATAGATAAAAGGGAATATTCACTATTGTATAGTGGTCCAAATAGCAGAAAAGGACAACATAGTACACGATTTATGGTATGCAAGGCAGTAAGGAATAGTATTATGGAATATGAAGCCATAAATGAAAGATTTTGAAAATTGCGCATCAAAGGAAGATTCAGGAACATATCCATATTGTCAGTGTATGAACCAACTGAAGATGAGGATGAGAAGGAAGAGTTCTATGAACAATTAGAACAGATATGCGGTGAGATACAGAGATACGATACATTGATAATAATGGGTGACTTTAACGCAAAGATTGGGAAGGATCTATTGATGAGGTGTGCAGGGGAACTTACACTACATGATGTTAGTAACCAAAATGGCACAATACTTGGGCATTTTGCCATCAGGAACAATATGGTGATCAAAAGCACATGTTTCCCACACAAACGAATACATCTAGGTACTTCGAAGGCTCCTGATTCTACAAACGTGAATCAAATAGACCATGTGTTAATCAATGCAAGATACTCTTCATCAATTATAGATGTGCGGAGTTGTAGAGGACCAAATTGTGATTCAGATCACTATCTAGTCAAAGCAGTACTTAGAGAAAGGCTGGCTAAAACGAAAACGAAATCTGAAACCTGGAAGAACAGTATAAACGTTGAACGACTAGGAGATGAAAGAATTAAGGAGGAATATCGGAGAGAAATACAAAATAAATTAGAAGAAGAAAAGAGGGGGATAATCTCAATGAAGAGTGTAAGAAAATAGAGGAATTAGTTAAACTAGCTGCAGAAGAAATAATCGGAAAGAGACAGCAAACCCGGAATGAATGGTTTGATCAAGAGTTTAGGGAAGCAATAGAAGAGAAGAACAGAGCAAGAGGAAAGATGATCCTGAGAGAAACAAGAAGCAACTGTGAACATTATAGGCAACTGAGGTTGAATGACAACAAAGTATGTAGAAGAAAGAAAAAGGAACACATAAAGAAACAATTTATAGAAATAGAAGAATTAAACCAGGGAAGTGAAGTAAGAAAATTCTATGCGGCAATTGGTAAAATGGGGAAAGGTTTCCAACCGAGGGAAAGAAGATGCAAAGATAGACAAGGGATGATACTGAATGATGAGAACAAAGTGTTAGATAGATGGTCTGAACACTTTAAGGAACTTCTAAGTGAAAGTGTAGAGACAGAAATTGAACAACATATACAACAAAATGAGAGACCAGAAGTAATTAGATCAGAATCAGAGAATGGGAATGCAAGTATTATGAGTCCTACAAGATTTGAAGTGGCAAGTGTAATGAAGAAAATGAAAAACAACAAATCACCAGGGGAAGACAGTATTGTAGCAGAAATGATAAAATATGGAGGAGCGGCATTGGAAGATAGATTACATAAATTATTAGAAAGAATATGGGAAGAAGAGAACATGCCAGATAGATGGAGGGGAGGAATAATATGTCCTATATTTAAGAAAGGAGATAAACTAGCATGTGAGAATTACAGAGGAATCACTCTATTGAATGTTATTTACAAGATCCTATCAGGTATCTTGAAAGAAAGAATGAAGATATTTTCAGAAGAAATTCTGAGTGAATATCAGTGTGGTTTTAGACCCAACCGGAGTACAACGGATCAAATCTTTGTAATTAGGCAGAAGATGGAAAAGTTTTATGAAAATGATATTGACCCCCACATGCTCTTTATAGATTTTAAACAAACTTTCGATAGTGTATATAGAGAAAGACTACATGAATTACAAGGAGAAATGAGGATACCTGGAAAGATAATCCGGCTGATAAGGATGACACTAGATAACACATGGGCACGAGTGAAAAATGGAAATAAGTTGAGTAAACCCTTTACAATTAATATGGGTGTTAAACAAGGAGATGGATTGTCTGCAGTACTCTTGAACCTTGCACTACATAAAGCAATTAGTAAAGTAGACCCGGGAGACACTATTTTTAACAAATCAAGTCAGATCTGTGCTTATGCGGATGATGTAGTGATCATAGCAAGAGAGAAGCGTACACTGAAAAGAGTATATTTAGAATTAGAGAAAGAAGCTACAAATATTGGGTTATCAGTGAATGAGAGTAAAACTAAGAGCATGGTAATGTCCACATCTAACACAAGAAGAGCCCCGCAGGATATTACAATAGGCGATAAGACATTTGAGGATGTGACACAATTTAAGTATCTAGGAGTACTTATTAACAACCAGTGTGATATGACAAACTGTATTAAAGATCGATTACAGGCTGGAAACAGAGCATACCATGCTAACATCAAGATGCTCAGGAATCATCTTATATCACGAACAACCAAAATGAAGATATATAAGACAATGATAAGACCAGTAGTGACCTATGGCTCTAAAGCTTGGACATTAACTATGGCTGATGAGAATACTGTGAAGTGTTTTGAAAGGAAAATACTGCGAAGAATATATGGCCCTGTTAGAGAGGAAGATGGATGGAGAATACGATGTAACCATGAATTAAACGAATTGATTGGAAAACAAGATATCGCAAAGTTAATAAAGGCACAGAGAATCCAATGTTTGGGACATATAGAGAGGATGCCGGAGAGCCAGATGCCCAAGAGAATGTTGAAAGGGAGGTTATTCTCCAGGAGGAGAAGGAGAGATGGTTGGATAGTGTGAATGCAGACCTCGTCGCAATGGGAGTGAGAGGATGGAGGAGCAAGGCGATGGATCGATCAACATGGAGAGCAGTTGTTCAAGAGGCCAAAACCCACCCCGGGTTGTAGTGCAATGGAGTAAGTAAGTATTGGTTTCAGTATCAATAACACAAGTCATTGTCATTATGTAAAAAAAAAACTTTTTAATTCTACAGAATATGTACATTTCCACATTTTAATACACATTGAAAAAATGAAAATCCACAGCCTGTCTCCACTCTCCGACCGGGTCAGGAATGGAATGAATTAAGCCCCCAGTTAGCGGCGAGGATTTGAACTGTGCCGGCTGCCGAGGTCTGACGCACTCCTCTGGGGCAATGATTAAATGAATGACAGATGAAATGAATTGATAGTGGAGAGTGTTGTTGGAATTAAATTGTGACAGGGAAAACCGGAGTACCCGGAGAAAAACCTGTCTGCCTCCGTTTTGTCCAGCACAGATCTCACATGGAGTGACCGGGATTTGAACCACGGGCCCAGCGGTGAGAGGCCGGCGTGCTGCCGCCTAAGCCACGGAGGCTCTATTATGTTAATACACATATTTGAATACACATTACACAGTCTAATTAAAACATTTGCAATCATGGTGACTGTCTGAAGACAATATACAAGTCTACTACACAAATGTTACAAAATATGTACATAGTACCAACATTGTCAGTCACTGAGTCAATACCAGTCACATAAATATAAATACAAAAAACAATTGTATTGAATACTGATTGGGATTCTATTTGGTGACTATCCTAGGCAAAATACATGCCTATTACAAAATTAAATCCAAGGCGATCCTTCGTTTACCCCCTTTAGAGAAATGTTCTAGAACTTTTTCAACGTCAACATTTATATCACGGTGAACAAGTAACAGACACAAGCCATTCAACCCTTCCTCTGTCATTCGCGTTCGTAGCCATGATTTAACAAGTTGCAGGCTGCTGAAATATCTCTCTGCACTTGCAACACTGACAGGCAAAGTGAGAAGTATTTCCAAGAAGCGTTGAATAGTTGGAAATAAATCAATGTCGCAAGAGTCAATCACATAAAGCACAGTCTCTGTAAATGGGTGCCTTGTTTGCTCTCTCTCTCTCTCTCTTCCACTTTTCCTTCCAAATACACATTTCACCATCTAGAACAGTAGCAGCAGTTCCGCCATCTCGGACACATTCTTGAAGAAGAGGACTGTAACAATCAACAAGAGCTCTTATCCTTGACTCGAAGTCACCGTCACCATCCTTCAATATGAAGATAGGCAAAACAGGCGCAAATCATAACATTGTAATGAATTCTGGGAGAATCGTTGCTCCAGGTCAGTTATGACATTATCCAACAATGTCCATTGTCCATTGGCATCAGAGTATACCAGCCAATGGTATTCATCAATGTGCGATTTAGAAAGATACGGTACCGTCTAAGAGTTTTCCCCTCACCTTTTGAGTGTGTTGAGTACGGGTAGCAATATCATCCGTCGGATGCCATGGCTTTTCAAGGAGCAGACACTTGGTGAAATCATCTATTTTTTCCCACCAGCATGGAGTCCTATATCATTCAGATTCTTTGGTGCTGACTCTGTAAGTACATCCTTTGGACGTGCTTCGAAGGTTGTGGACTCACTGTGTGCACTGCTGTCTGTCGTAAGAACCTTAGATGTAAAAAGCTCACAGATGACTGTTTCACTCATAATTGGTTCTAAAACAATTATTAATTGAATAATATTTGTATAAATTTAATTATTATGTACAAATTATTATTATTATTTTTATAAATGAGAGACGTTAGGCCATATTAGAACGTTACTTTAAATTCTTACAGCATCCCAGCATTATTAATCATTGTTTTAATATGTACATTTTGTAAAACTGTCAAGTGAAAATAATTACTATACGTTATGGTGGTGTGACAGTTCACTGGCTTTATCAATGCAGAGCCTTAAGTTTTATAATGTTAATTTTACACTCTCATATGAGAACCATGAGTGACAAGATAGAATTAAATGAACTTGCATTTTCGTTATTACCTTGGTTAGTGAGAGCATGAAGGCATTTATCATGATGATGCTGAGAGTTTGTCGTCTCGTGACTGATGTCGTATACTCTTTTTCGGAATCAGTTGAAAGTACGAGTCGATCTTATTTATGTTCGTCCGCTTGCTTTTTCGGAAATCCTATACAAAAATCGTGTCACACAATACAGTAATACACATTATGGATTAGGTAGAAAAATGGCTATAGGTCTATGCACTAGCGCTATCAACATCTACTTCATTTTCATTTACTTTACATGCAGCTAGAAATCCCTGGCTCTGAACTTTTTTTTTATTAAATAAGGAACTAAGTAAGCATAAACAAAATAAAAGAACCAATACTTATGAATTCTAATTACGTACCATAATCTCTCCAGAAAGAATTTCACTAACCACATAATACATCATAAAATGTCTAAACGAAGCACAAACGCGTAGAGCACTCTCACAAGGCTGCAAGTCCGCTTCAACAATGTCGCGCCGTAGCGGTGTATCGAGACGTGTAAGCAGGTAGCCTGGTGGAAGGGACAAACCTGCACTCCAGTGACGTAGTTGGTGTACCCCTTCTTCCCCTTAACCCGTTTCGCCCGTACATTCCACGGCTGCATTCCAATATTAGGAGAGCTGACAGGCCGGTCGCGGCCAGTCAAATAGTCAAGTACTATAGGAAGGCGCTCCATAGCACAAAGGATTATGAAATATATTTCTACTTCTACCTGTCCTAAACATTAAAAATTGCATGTCGATGTAGCGATTATATTAACAGTGTTGCCATTACATACTATATGATAACAAACATTGACCACATTCATGAATGCAGGCAATACAGCAAAGATTTTACTTGCAGTGCAGTTTGCAGAAACAATCATTTTTATCGGGAATATCAATGTAGCAGAAAACTGGTTTTAAGGATAGGGGCGGGCTTGCCCCTGGTGCCCCCACCCCCTGGATCCACCACTGCGTTGCACTACAAACCTAACACCACACAGGCCACTCACACACACACGCAATACGTTTCAGTTCCGATGCTGAGGCTATCACAGCTGACGAACGAATGATCCAGCTGTCACATTGGCCAAGTATGAAGACAAAGAGGATAGGTATGAAGATAAAAAAAAATCATCTCAGCACGCCGGAAGGCGGAGGTAGATTTCACCGGGCAAACTTGGGGATAGGCGAAAATAGGCAGAATATGCAGATTTTCGTAGAAGGATAAGACCTCATTTATTGCGAGAAAGTATTTCATAATTGGAGCTTAATTAACTTTGTTTTTCGTCTTTTTATGCATATTTTAAACATTTTATTGTCTTAAGGGGACAGTAATCTTCTCGTCATTTGGGGTCCATTTTTATACTTGTGGTCACACTGTCCTTATGCAAGGTTTCGACACTGATGTGTAACTATCTAACGGTCTGTTACTTCTTCACGCAAAACTTTATCTCCCGCAGAGATTTTGGTTGGTTCCTCAGTTTAGGGGCTGCGACAACGTGGTCATGTAGCCCCATGTACTTTGGGTGTGTGTAGAATCTGTCTGATAAACGGTGTTAATTGTGATGGCTGTATTAGTCTGTAATTCAGGTACGGACTGCAGACGGTCAATGTCAAGTAGTAGTTTCTAATTTTGCTACCAAATACTACCGTAAACGACACCTAGCTGTGAACTTGGCTATTAGATGCCACCGCAATCAGCTACTCACAACGAACGTTGGAACTTCCCCTCCAAAGGAAAGCATACTGAGGGATTTATAGCGCTCTTAGAAAATCCGACGACTTCGGCTGGCTTTGAACCCACGACCTTGGGCATAGAAGTTCAAATGCTACCTGTTACGTCACCGAAGCCGCTTCCCACAGAGTCAGATGGAAAACTGAATGTGATCTCGTGCAATGGCATTGTCATGGCAACGTCTGATGGCTCATCCCTCATCAATTTAGTAGTGTTGGCATGGCAACCTCTGACGGCTTTTGGCATTTTTTTCTAATTCCGAAATCATTTTGCTCATCCCTTGGCGTAATGGTGGGTCATATCAAAAATTCTGTCAGACAAAAGTTTTAGGTAATTATTAGGGGAATATTGTCCATTTTGTACGGTTTTGATATTGTGCCTATTAAGAGAGATATGATTAATGTTTCCCGAAAAATCACTTTTATCCCATCCCTTTGGTCAATTGTAGGTGCTATCAAAGGCATTTCAATCATCAATTTTTGGGCCTTATCCGACACATGGTATGAACTTTGAATGGATTTGATATTTCAAATAATAAGAGAGTTATAGCGATATTTCACTTACCTATATACATAAATTATATACACTTTTGAACTGACGGTGGTTTTGGGGTCTAGGGTATGTGAAACGCAAAGATATGTCAACATTTTCCAGAAGTCGAAACATGGTACTGAACTCGAATTTATGAGAGTCAGTAGAATTGCACCAGGCAAGATTAGAACTGTGACGCGTGACAATTTTATGCATACATTTGAAGTCAATACATGAGTTACTTTTCTCAGATAATAGCATTCTGTTTTGTATAAGAAAGTATTTGATGAGTTAGGACAGAATATAAAAGCCTTTATTTGAAGTTAGAATGGAAAATTTCATGTCGAAATTATTTTAACCAAGGGAAGAGAACTTGAGAATGATACTGGATTATGCCCATTTCTCAGTTTTAGACGGTCTGAAACCGGTCCTATACAGCGAACTCGCCACTGCGAGAGACTTGAGCTCGACACGTGACCGTGTGAGAGAGAGGGAAATAGACGGCACAAGTCACCTTTTGACCGCAAATAACAATGAAATTGTTTATACGTCTGAAGAAATAAATTATCGTTATAATTTGAAATGATTATTATAAACAATTATCATACATCAGAAAACAGAGAATAAGAAATTAAATTTTTCTGTCGGAATGAAATTTGAGATTAATCGCCGATATAGAAGATATTAGCATAATACTGATATTACGAACAGGAGAGAGGCTAGCGACGCCATTTTTAGAGCGAGTTCAGACCAGAAGGCCACAGCAAGAGAGAAAGCAGGAGCACTCTTCATTATTGTTTGGTGGAGATAAGACGTCTCCAAAGATACACTTCTACAGAAGATTGACTAGATTTGACAGCGAAAGGAGATAGAGAGGTTGACCGGAGGAGATTCATCGTTAGCAGCCAACTTGAGGTTGAGCCCCCGTGAAACATTATACTGCAGGATATAACAGAAAAGACTTCGAATAACTGCAACTCTAATAAGCAGTTTATTTTAACGCAAATAGTACAGCAATACATATAATGAACAAGCTAATGAAACACAGCGTAATATATACAATTACCACAGTATCGATATACAACGAAGACTTTGATATACAATTCAGATATCATTGATATACAACTACGATATTACGGAAATACGAAGAAAGCATTCGACGAGAAATATACTTCAACTATATTACTTCAGAAGTAGTCAACATGATTTTCCAAGGTAGTCAGAGGGGACATAGCCACTGCAAACATTCTTTTGAGATTGTAAAGATGCACTAAACATCATGATGGAGAGTTAGTCTACACTGATATGTGTGAGATCCAGAGTGAACCATAGCAATCATGGATCTAAACTGCAATACTGTTTTATCTCTGTGTTGGGGGTGGGATAAACAGGGTAGTGTATATGTATTAATTTAGGGGATGTTTCCGAAAAGGGGTACTTTCCCGTAATTGGGGGAGACTACTAGTGTAATATGTTGGTGTGAGGATGTGAGCTGTTGGGGTGCGTCCCTACAGGGTGCGTCTACCTGTTAGGGGATGAATGTCTAAGAGTGAGCTATTAACTTAGCCTGCCCATTAAGTATGAGCGAGCGTTTAGCGAGCTCACGTGCAGAGTTGACAACTCGGCACGCTGCAGTCTGGCTGCTTACTCGAATACAATGGGATTCCTGACGGTGCAGTTCCTGGCCTTCACGGTCAGGGGCAATTAGGACTAAGGTCAGTTTGGGTGTAGGGATGTAAAACTGGGTGAAATGAGTAGTAGATGTATGTGTTTACTGACCAAGTATTTATTGGTCAGTGGCGATGATGTACTGTCCCTTTAGGTGGTTGACAAGTATAAAACAAAGTACAAAGTGTGTGAAATACAAAAGTGTCCTGGGTTAGGTGTTACAATAATTAGGAATCTGAGCACACGGCTAGTTCTCACCTGGTGAAGAGCTGGAACAGCCCTTGAGGAGCAGAGCCGCTGGCCACGAATAGATAATGGGGCTCTTCTGGGTCTAGCTTTTAAGGCTTTCCCCCACTGCTTAGTCGGCGTTTCCTCATTGTTGCCGCTCCAGATAGTGTGTTTGTGTATGTGTTGTGTAAGCGTGGCTGTCAGCAATACTGATGGGCATGCTCGTGTCAAAGAAGTGTGTGAGGCTTATGGCATGCCTATGAGGGTGGTTTTGGTGAAAGATGAAGGGGTGGGTCCTAGAGGTACTGCCCCTGGGCTGTACAAGAACTCCTCGGCCTTTGTTCGCGGCCTCGCGAACGGAAAATAGAGTAGGCGGGTCAGCGTAGTGGTTCTTCTTCTTCTTCTTCTTCTTGTCCCTCTTCTTCTTCTTCTTCTTCGGTGTCGTGTGGATGTGTAGATGTCGTGTTGTCCTACTGGTGATGTGAGTTTAGCGTGTGCTCAGAGAGGGTGGGTTTTGGGTGTGTACATATACATAGTTGATTTTTATTATTATTATTATCTTGATGTTGTTGCTGTTAATTAGAAAAACGAAGAAAAGAAAAAAACATAGGTATATGCATATTGGTGCCATGCAGGAAGGAAAAAAACCATGGTTCGACGGGTGGTTGTGTCGTCCGCCGCTGTGTGGGAAAAAAAAATGCTCCCTGCATGTACCTTGTGTCTATAAAGTATAGGCAAAGTATTGTATAAAAGATGGAAGAAAATAGAAAAACAGGTGCCCCAGGGTGTAAGTTAAAGGTATATATCAGAATGATTTATTGTTGTCGGGATGAAACAGGGCACCTTCACAAATTTTAACGTTAGTAGAAAGAAAATGAAGGAGACAAAAGTGTATTACGGTGTGAATGGTGTTAGAATGTTACAGTATTTCATATTTCTCGTGATTTGACGGTGTTACAATGTTTTTTATAAATTTTTGATGACAATGCTTACATGCTAG
Source organism: Meconema thalassinum (assembly GCA_946902985.2). NCBI lineage: Eukaryota > Metazoa > Arthropoda > Insecta > Orthoptera > Tettigoniidae > Meconema > Meconema thalassinum. The sequence goes on from OX336396.1 coordinate 174,202,194, forward strand.
TCTTAATTATATTACTACTATTACTAAACCTGTCTGCTCATGAGCCTGGTACCTTTTCTCATTGTCCGACATTACCATAGCGCTCTCCTCTGGCCATTCATACCTCTTGTATGTTAATCGGCCGCTCCTCTTACCGTAGTTTAGCGCTAGTCTGCCAATGTACCTTTACCTTGTGGGTCATTCTCTATGGACGAGTGATTCCACACTTAACAGTGAAAGTCGTCGCCACAATTTGGTTACGGCTCTCAGTGTTGTATGCCACGTCACATCTTTGACGTTATGTTCTGTATCTGTCAGTAGGCCTGATACCCCACAGGTATCAACCCTTACTGTGCAGATTTACCTTGTCTTCAGGTGTTATTGTGTAATAAGGTGATCAGTGTGACATATTGTGTTAACACAATAATGAGTGACGGTGTGAATTGTGCTGGAATGGAGAAAAAAACACATTACTGCTGTATGGCAGTGAAATTATCTTTGTCAGTACCATATGCATGGTGTCGCCATCTGTAAATTGGAGAAAAATAACCTATATTCATTAGTGTAGCTTCCATATCGCCTCTTGTGCCGGCGTACTGAAATGAAAATCATAATTAATATCGTTTGTCAATATATTCCTTCGTCAGTCGTCATTGACATACGTCCGCCTTGTTCTTTGTCTGGCGCCTTCTTACTTTATCGTATTCTATGCCTTCTTATGCCGTCTAGAACTTATACTATTTATAGGCTTACATCTATTATGTTTTAGTGTATGTGTGGATGTATGCATCAGTATTGTGGAGAAAAGTATGTAGAGTATGTGTTTTTTTGTGACATTAGTGGTCCATTTTACCTTTACCTTTTTATCCAAAGCTGTAATACAAATACATGTTAGCTAAATACCTTTGGCCAATATTGTGTGCGCAGCGCTGTTTTAAGGGTCGGCTTGGATGATGCCACCGCCCTTGATACCTCTTCGGATATCTCGTGTATTACTGCGGTTGGTCAGCCTCGGTTGCTGTACCGTTTATTGTTGACATGTTATCGGACTTACCCTAGACGGTGCCGAACGCCCTATGTTGCGTTCGCATAGTATTATCACTTAAATCTACGTGGTGTCGGTCATACCCTAGACGGTGCCGAGCGCCCTATCGATATGTAAAATGTGCTTAATCTAGATTATACTAATTAATGCTATGAGAAAAAAATGTATATACATGCCGAAATAGTCCTTAATCTAATGCCGAAATATGCTGTAGCTACTGTTTTACAACAGTGCTTGTTAAATTTGCTTAAATCTAAGTTGCCTTTCAAATGCAACTGCCTTACATACTAAAATTTTGATCGACGCGATCGCCTGAGGCATGTCGCCACCCTCAGGGCACCACACGTGCGTGTTTTGGCTACACCGGTTGCTTCCAAAATCGCCAGGCTAAAAGCCCTTTTGCATTCCGCGTCCTTAAGGCTAATTGTCGACTTCCCCTCTTAAAAACTAATGTGTAGTGCATAGGCCAGTGTGACTGCGTTGCTAGGGAGCAAACGCTTCGCGCGGATATCCTTTTCATTTGTATTTATATACGCTTATATTCGCATTATATCATTCATTTATATTTATTATTGGGTTGCCCACAAAACCCCTTTGGGAAGCCCGATGCATACCCATTTAATATCTCTGGCCGCCCGTTGCGTTACCATTTAAGCTCTGGAGACTCGGTGTCATCCATTTATGTGGGCACGGAACCGAATGATCGCATTCAATCCATACGCATTATTTATCATTCATTAGTTATTATATATCATTTATTAAATCATCTTCACCTCACTTTCCGGAATGGTGGAATTGGCGTGCTCCAGGATTGGTCCCGTTGAATCCTGAGGCACTTCTTCACTTCACCCGATTGGAAGACTATTCTCTACGCCTCCGAGGATGGACCTAGCTTACATCTAGCTTTGGGTCTAGTCCTAAATGTGGTCGTCTCTAGGTTTGTCTCCTGAGTCTAATATGGAGCTGGCTAATTCTCCTACTAGATGTCAAAAGTCTCCCCTGCAGGCCTGGCTTCGACGACCGCAGTGCATAATGAGCGTAACGTTTCTTCGTCCCGGGGATAGGCTAGGTACTCCCAGGATTCCGAAGTTTGCCCGCACTGAGTCATCGGCGCTGCGACCTTACGTCCATCTGTCATTAAACTGAGTCAGGACCCATCGCCGCCTTCTCCATCTGTGCTCTCGTGTGGCGATCCTGCTCCCATCCGTGTACCTTTTCGTCACCATCTAGTGTGACTTCAGATTCCATTGAAAATAAGTGTCATACTGTATACTATAGTGTTTAGTGTGATTTTTAGATATATTTTCGTGTACTGTGTAATTAAGTAAAATTCCTAGTGTTTTGGGTCTGTAAGATCTTCGAAATGCAGTGACTAATTTAGGCCTGTAATTGCCGTATCGGATCTCCAGCGCTGATGCCTTGGTACTTTTCTGGAGATATTAGTAGGTTTATGGGGTGTTTGGTCCCTTATTATTAGGATCCGAGGGTGTTATTTGCTGAGTGGGGTTAAAGCGTGGTGGGAGAGGGTTGTGCATCGTTGGACTCCATGTTTGTGGTGGCCGGGAGCCGATGATGCTATTAGGATGTATTTACTGTGAGTGGATGGGGTGGGTTTTTCGCAGGTGTCCAAAATTGAAAATATCATGGGTGTGATAGTAATACAACACTTGGTGTGTGGGTGGGATATCTCATGCAGTGAGATGGATATGAGGCATGTCTGCTCTCATTTGAGGATAAGGCATGTGCTAGGATATAATAAGTTAATGTCCCTTGCATGCGGGTTTATTTAATAAAATATTTGTTAGTATCAGTATGGCCTCACCTCTCTATATAGAGATGTGCATCGCCGCTTAATATTTGTTTCCGAATCACCTCTAATACTCAGGTGTAGGCGTTCGGGTCCAAGGTGTAGCAAACCTTAATTTGTGAAAAGCATGAAGTCTATCAACCCCTATGTATAATTTGCAATGTAGTGTAAGTGTTTTTATGTGTCTGTACGTCTGTGCTGGATAGTGTTTTAGGTAATGGGGTATGTAGGAGAGGGGTGTGGGGATGTTAGTCCGTAGCTTGTACTATGGCCATCCTGATGGCATTATCCACCTCTACTCCTATTGTAGTGTGTCAGCCTCTCTTTGCCGTTATGTGTTTTCCTCCCGCTCTTTGGGATTTAAGCTTGCTAAGTTGAGATGCCATATAGCACCTACTGTCTCCCAAAATACTAATCTGTGGAGTGCCCGTGGTTCTGTCATTCCTACGACGGGTAAAATGTATATGTCTCGGGGCACCGCCCTCTGGCTGCCCCTATGATGTCTAAGTGTGGTGACGCTGTGTCGTTCACGGCCTTATCTGGTCCCCTGTTCATAATGTGGGAGGGGGTAGCATGTGGCTTGCGAATATAACCCGGCATAGCATAATTGCCTGTAGTAGTTTGAGGAGAAAAAACAAAAAAAAAAGAAATTATTAGGGTGGGGGTTGCTCCTCCATGGAATCTGTCTGTATCCGCCCTTAGTTAGTTTGTATGTTCGCGTGTAATTGCCTGTCTGCCCCTAAGTGCTGGGCGCGTGTGGGAGGGAAGCGGCCGTGGCTTTAATTGGTGCACTTCTGTATGTACGGAGCCGCCTGCCGCTAACTCTGTCGCCGGCGCGTGTTCTGTTATCGGAGAGAGCTTATCTTGTACCGCGTGGCTTCTTGGCACCCGCCGTGTACTGTCCGTTATCACCTTTGTATACATGTTCCAGTTCTGTTACTGGTAGGCGTAAAATAGTCTGTCTTCCCAGGTCAATCTGGTCTGCAATATTTGTGTAATATTTGATGCGAAGCCTAATGTAATGCCGCTCTCACTTCCTGTATGAACATCCGTGTTGTCACTGTATAACTTTACTGTTATTGTTTTATGTGAGTGTCATCATGTCTGTATGTCATTGTCACGTTCCGCTGCTACAAAAATTTCTTCCGCAAACAGTGTATGGCGACACGTTGGAATTCGCTTATTTGCAGCGCAGTGCTTCCTGTATATTTGTTTAGTGTCCTTGTGTACTGAATGTCCTCACCAATATGCAGGAAGGATAACAAGACGTGTCTTCTGCCACTGTCCGTGTGTCGACATGTGTTTGCATTCTAGAAAGGCCAATGTGTTAACTTGTCATATTTTCGCTATCAAGCTTGTTTGGGAATTTGATTCCGTGATTACTTCCCTTTGTGCCTTGCTCTATTATTTTATGTCCGGGGTAATCTGCATGCCCCTTGTATTGAATTGCCATGATTCTTGGCCGTAGAGATGTGGTGTTACTTATTTCGTGTGAGCGTTTGTCTGTGCCCGTGATATTCCCCGTGTTGATGGAATATGTCTGCCCTGGTGTATTTCCGTGTGTCAGAGCGCGATTTTGCCCTAGAACGGGCTGTTCTGCCTGTCCTTCCTAATTTGTTTACTCTCTATCACTGTGCTTATTGTCTCCCTTTTTGGCGCGTATCTTGGCCTATTTCTGGGGCATTTCTGGGTGTCCCAAACTGATTTATCACACTGTTCAGTGTTGAAATGTGGTCTTCCCGTTTTTGTGTATTGATGTCTGTTGGGTTCGTTCATAGCGTCCCAGTGTTTCGAAAGTGTATGCTGTGTATGTCTTATCTTCGTGTCATTGGTTGTCTGCGTGTGTGCTATCACTGTTCTGTGATCCGTGCACTTGAATGAGTTGTTCTCCAGTTGGTCAACTCCCTCTTCCCTTACTATTCGTTGGGCCGCCCGTCCTTATATAAAATGCGGACCCTAGATTGCATATCGTTATTGTGTGTGCCTGTATGGCCTCTGGTATCGTAATACGAAACTAAGTGTCATTGCGTAACTGGTATTAGCCCCGTATACTTTACCAGAGTCTGTAGTTTGCCTACTGTGTCTGTGTTTACTTAGTGTGGGCGTTCCGTGTACCCTTGGCGTCCCTCGTATTCAGATTTCGGGCGCAAAGGTCCAAAAGAGTATTTTGTGGTCTCCGTAGAGACCTGGTGTTCCCGGTACGTCCCCTATTGGTAGTCCCGGGGTCGCTAATGCCCTAAGTAGGTTGCTAAAGCGAATACCATGGAATGGGCCTCCACCCCTGTAAGTATGACCCGTGTATGTCGTCTGTGTGAGTTTTGGTTAGCCCTGGTCTTAATTTGTGGGGGTAGTGTGGTTTTGAATCCCTAGTGAATGATTCTTGGCCGACCGTAATACTACTACAACTGTAGGATGTCTTTGGTCGCCGATTGTGTCATGTATTCGCGCTGAGCCTGCAAAGTATTGGGTTACCTCATGTGATAACGCCTGTACAGGCCCCCAGGGGGCTGCACCCCTGGAAGCCACCCTCCGTCATCTATTAAAACCACCCCTATCTGGCGAATCTCATAAGTCCAGAACAACATCTTTTACACAGCGAGGGCAGCTTACCAGCCTGGAAGGCTTGCCAAACACTTGCAGCACACCATAAACATCTACACTATAACTAACTGGGGCAGCTATGCCAATGGAATGCTGACAGTACAACAGCAAAACCTATAAAGAGGACGGCCTTAATGAGGACAGGCTCTCTCCATTATCTGTCATACCGTGTGTCGACGAAGGCTATACTGCAGGCTGCTATCACCAGGTGAGTATCAGTGAAGTGCTCAGAGAGCCTATATTTTGTAACCTACTCCACAAACTTGTACACTTAAACTTATAACATTTATTACATTCCCCTAAAAGGGACTCACAATTCCATATTCACTGACCAATAAATACTTGGTCAGTACACTACACTTGTCTTACTAATTACACGCCTATTCACGTCCTAAGGCCCTTCCTGACTCCCGTCACAAGTGATCGTGACGACAGTAGCCAAATAGTTGCTAGCTCAAGCTTCATTATACTTCCCGTAGCGGCCCGGCTGTCTAAGCAGAGAGCCGACAACATAGCTGACGCACGCACGTCAGTTATATAACTCTCTTCAACCAGCTGGGAGGCTAGTACATTAACCTGTACACAGAGGTTCATCCCCCAAGTTACACTTACGTCTTTATAGGAGCATCGCCTAGCATCCTAACACTAAACAACACTCTACACTGGTCAGCTTACCCAGCTACGGGAAGATGCCCCCTCTAGGAATCACTCTCCAAATCAGCACAATAACACATCCGTTTTAGATCTAACTACCCCCAACTAAGGGATCTAAAACAGATTGGTGGAGGCGCCTCTACTACGCACAGTAAGGGTGGGACTCACACAACGAGCCCTCGTAGTAGAGGCGACCCCTAACGTACCGCATACAGCCAAGCGAGACTGGGATTTTTTTATTTCATATTACGTCACACATTTTTTTTCTCTATTACATAGGAGTTTGTATTATTACACCCACCCCCATCCGCCCCATAGTGCAAATTTGGTGGAAATTAAATGTCCACATTTAGAACCACACTAAGAGACTTTGCGCACCATTTGTCGGCTAGTACAACTCCACTACTGCCGAAGTTAAAAATTAAGAACGGTGACTTGATAACTGACCAGACTGCTGTACAACTTCTTAGGGAACTCGAATTCAAAACATCAGAGGTCCGCGCTCAACACCCTGCAGCGGCAGCACAAGTTATACATTTTACACGATCCCAGGCCAGTGAACACAGACAAGAGTCACCGATATCCAGCGCTAGTGAAGTAGATTGCCTGCCAACACTCCACCCCCTATTGTTGCAGCAACTGCAAATCACAGAGCAGAAGACTAATAATCTGCTCGAGCGCATTACACAGTTACTAGAGACAGACACTGTTAAGTCAGATAATCACACGACAGAGGCAGTTCTAGACATCCACACTATTCTAGAAACTGTGAAACAGGATTTAGACAGGACTGTACACGTAGTCAAATCCACACAGTACGACAACACACCATCAGTCAGTACCGACATATCAGGTGACGAGCCACCTGGTAACATAACACAAGTGTCGTACACGGGAAACGAGGCTAATTCCCCTCTGAGTAACCCAAACACCTCGGCACATGATAGCAGTGCGAACAACATAGACAGATCGCAATCACTACACAGCCATCAAGAGACAGCTGAAAACGAGATGAATAGACACACTGAATATCCCATGATCCACCCCACAAAGTTCACGGGGGAAGGCCAGGATCCCGAGGAATACCTCAAGGCCTTCAATAGAACGGCTCGGATCAATGGTTGGAGCGAGGAAGTTAGAAAACGGCTCCTTCCTGCATACCTCACAAAGGCGGCTATGACATGGTATGAGCTCCATGAGGACACACTAGAAGCTGCCACATGGGAGGAAATCACTTTATTGTTGAAAAGTGAATTCCAGCTCATACCAGATGATGACGACCTGTACGACCAAATTAGACAGAGGTCACAGGGACCTAAGGAAAGCGCCCAGGCATACATCAACGTAAAGTTGATAATGTGCGACAAATATAACCCAGCTATGACGAACAAGCAGAAATTCAAGCTGTTAATGCAGGGCCTCAGACAATCCATAGTGGACAAGTTGTGTATTATGAACAACCCCACGGTCCAACACATGTTGAACAACATAAAGACCATAGAGGAGGGAAAAAAGATCACGGAAAAAGCTACGGAGAAAGCCGTGGATCAACACTTCCAGACACAAAAAGACGACACTAATCATAAAATGGACGAATTAGTGGACAGGATGGAGAAATTGACCATAGCTGCCATCCAAGCAGGCGGGAGACCGCTAAGGGATGAACACGTAGGCACACAAGAGCGCTACTATCCTGAAAGGGATAGGGGGTACACTGAGAGGAGACGCTACGGGAGGGAGGAAAATTACTACCCTCCACAGCGGCCAACAACACCTCACGCACAGGATAGGCCACACTACCCTCATCGGTATTCACCGGTATCGTACACGGACACAGAGCCGACATACCCCTCACGGCGACCACCATCCCCGTACACACAGGAGTACTACCCTGAGGAGTACGAGCACACCATCCCCCGACGAAACAGCCCGCCACCAAGTAGACAGTCCTACGCTGCCCCACAATACAGGGCAGACAGGGAGTACCGGGAAAACTCACCCCCAAGCAGGCAAGGCTATGCAGCCCCGCAGTACAGAGGAAATGGGGAATATCGGGAGAACCCGCCCCCACGCAGGCAAAGCTATGCACCCCCACAATACAGGGGAAATGGGGACCGTCGAGGAAACCCACCCCCGACCAGACAGGGGTATGCAGCCTCCCGGTACAGGGAAAAGGTGAATCGACGGGAAAACCCGCCCCCGCAGCAGCAGACATACACCCCACCCTGGCGGAGACAGGAAAACGGACCACCGGGCAATAACCGGCAGGCAAGAAAACCTACAAGGGGACGGGACAATACAGATATATACACAAAGGGCCCGGAACACTACCCTCTCCCCGACGAATACCCGAGGGAGTTCAGGGATGAGGCACCCCGCCGGACAAACAGGGGGGCAATACTCCCCACGCCTAGCCACACACCGCAGGCGGGGAGATGGCGCAGCCACCCCGAGGGGGGGGGCGCACACACAGTACAGGGAGGCGCACACCTACGTTCCAAAAAAACGCCTAGACGGGGAGGTTCGGCCAGCTAATGAAGCGGTTGAGGTTCCTCCCCCAACACAATACCAGAGAGGCCCTTCCCCCAAGCAAACTCATAAGAGTAAGGGGAAGAAGCACCCAGCCAAAGCTAAGGCTGACGATCCGCACCCGGGACGTTTCCAAACACACCCCGTACAAGGAGACGGCAACTGTCTGTTTAGGGCCATGAGCTTCCTAGTCCGGAACACCGAGGATTATCATGGGGACTACAGACAGAAAACGGTCAAACATATCCTGGCCAACTGGAAAGAGTACCTAGATTTTGTGTCGGACGAGCGGGAAAACCCATTCCAGACCGGGGCGGATTACAGAAAATACATGGGTAGGGACGGCACCTATGCCAGTGCCGTAGAGGTGACCGCTCTCGGCAAGGTGCTTAAAGCCAATATCCACGTATACACTGACGTGCACTCGTCCCCCCTATTTTCAACTGCGGGATTTGACAGGGACCTGCACATACTCTTTACAGGGAACCCTAAGGCGGGACATTATACGCCCCTCATAATTACGCACAAACAGACTGAGAACACACCCACACCCTCCAAACAGAAAACCATATCCCCTACACCACAATGCAGGATGGGAAGTGACCACACACAGGCGCAGGACGCGAGCTCGCTCGGCATTGGGAAGCCAGCAACAGAAGTCGAACTCGCGACCGCCTGGAACAAAAAACGGGGTAACAAGGGCAAGCTCAGGGTCACATTTGCAGACACACCTTCGCGAGAGGAAGAAAACAACAGCACACCTACACAAAAGCTGGGAAAGGTCAATGCATTAAACGTTCGCCAGCAGACTTCTATTTTCACAGCGCGGGCGATTAAGAGAGCTGGCAATGTACTTGGTGAGCGCACTTTGCTGACCGAGGCAAAGCACTCGGGACAGGAAGCAAGCCTAGAGGCGAAGCGTGCCAGGTACGATAAGCGGCCAGCTCCATGCCTTCCCAATACAGATGTTACGCCGGTAGCAACAACAACAACATACATCCTACACAATACATCGGTGCAGGGCAATGGATTCCAGGTATCGTCCCTCACGATACACGCCACCATAAATGGCCACAGAGTGCAGGCCCTAATTGACACTGGGGCAGCGGTAAGTTGTGTAAATAGAAGACACGTTACCGAAGCCCAAATACACGATGTCACGGGTGACATCCGGTTGGTAGCGGCCAATGCTCAGACGCTAGAAAACGCGGGGGTGGCAAACATACATCTTAGGCTAGACCATTTTGCCACAACACACCCCATGTTCGTTATAGAACATCTTTCTGCGTCAGCCATAATTGGCATGGATTTCCTCGCTAAGTATGAGGCTAGCATAAATTTCGCTAGCGGTCAGATGCTTTTAAAGCACGACCAGAGGCTCACCACACATCCCATGATATACACCAGGAACACAGATGGGATTCGAGCGGAGCGAGAAAATCACGAGCACCAGGCCTCTACACTGCACACTATCAGCCAACACACAGACACACACACAAATAAGGCGGCCAACCAGAACCACAGACAGGACCTGACTCCGGAGCAAAATAAAAGGCTCACGGAGCTCCTGGAGGCCAACAGGGATATTTTTGCTCATTCGATGAAGGATCTCGCTGTGACAGACCTCATCGAACACCACGTCACACTCACTAGTGACCGGCCAGTACACCAGCCTCCCTTGAGGGTGAGCCAGAAGGAGAGACACGCCATCGACGCTCAGATCACGGAGATGCTCGAGGCAGGGGTCATTGTCCCCGTTATTTCAAGTTACAGCTCTCCAGTTCTGCTGACCAAAAACGGGACGGATCTCACAGATTTTGTACTGATTACCGTAGGCTCAATAAGTTAGTCGAAAATGATAGTTATCCACTACCAAGGGCAGACACCTATTTGAACGCCCTTGGCGGAGCTAGCTGGTTCAGTTCGATGGATTGTTATAGTGGATTCTATTCAATCCCCGTCTATGAACCAGACAGGCACAAGCTGGCGTTCGTTACAGAGAACGGGCTATATACCTACACAAGGTTATCAATGGGCCTCCGTAACGCCAGCCAAACCTTCCAGAAGCTAGTGGATAAGACATTTTCAGGTCTAAAATGGCGTTCCGTATTAGTCTACGTGGACGACATAACGGTCTTCTCCAATACCTTCGACGAACATATCGTACATTTGGAGGAGGCTTTCGCAAGGATCAGAGAGGCCAAATTAAGGCTTAAACCTGCGAAATGTCAATTTGCCAGACAGCAGATTAACATATTGGGCCACATTGTAAACAGAGAGGGCATTATTCCCGACCCAGCGAAAACTGACGCAATAACGGGCATCCCAATGCCCACAAATTTGAAACAATTGCGCCGTTTTATTGGCCTGGCCTCGTATTATCGCAAGTATATCCACAGGATTGCGCACATCGCCCACCCCTTAACCGAACTCACACGTGAAAAGACGCCCTTCAGCATTCAACAGGAACACATAGATGCCTTCAACACACTGAAGCAACTATTGACCTCACCACCATTACTGCAACACTTCCATAGTGATAGGCCCACCTTTCTACACGTGGATGCCAGCCAGTACGGGCTGGGGGCTGCCCTATTGCAGGAAGACGCAGAAGGGCGCATACGGCCCGTCGCTTTCGCTAGCAGGAAACTAACGGCCGTTGAGACTAGATACTCTGCCACAGAGCGGGAAATGCTGGCATTTTCGTGGGGAGTGAACTATTTTAGGGTATACCTCTATGGTATCCAGTTCGCGGTAGTGACTGACCACGCGAGCTTGCTTTTTTGGGACAAATTTAAAAACACAAATTCGCGGCTCAACAGGTTTATATTTCGGCTGTATGAATATAACTTCGTGGTCAAACACAAGAAAGGCGCTACACACCTAGACGCAGATGGGTTGTCTAGGCTGCCAGTAGCCGAACCCCCGGATGACAGTAAGGACCACGAATGGGACGACATGCCCACTTTTGCCCTGACGGTGATTAACATCAAGCAGGAGCAAGAACGTGGTTGGTTGGTTGGTTCCTTAGTTTAGGGGCTGCGACAACGCGGTCATGTAGCCCCGTGTACTTTGGGTGTGTGTAGAATCTGTCTGATAACCGGTGTTAATTGTGATGACTGTATTAGTGTGTGTATCTGTTTTTTAATTCAAGTAGGGACTGCAACTTTGAATTTTCAAATAGTTCCTACTTTTGCCGCCAAACGCCACCGTCAACGACTACTAGGCCTAGTTCAGAACTAGCTACTAGACGCCACCGCAGTCGGCTCTTGGCAACGAACGTAGCAACCTAAGAGCGTTGTTTATATTCTTAACCTATCCAATTTAGTTTCACACAGGTGTAATTAGTGGAAAGATCTTTAACATGCCATAAATCTATGACATGGGACCGCCGGCTTTACTTCCCCTCCGAAGGAAGGCATACTGAGGGATTTTTAACGCTCTTAAAAAATCCGACGGCTTCGGCCGGGTTTGAACCCGCTATCTTGGGCATAGAAGCTCAGCATGCTACCAACTACGCCACCGAAGCAGCTAGCAAGAACGTGATCCGCACTTGAAACAGATTCTAATGGCACTAGAAAACTTGGATAACGTGGACTCCAAGACAGCACGGCTGTCTAGGCGATTTTTCCTAGACAAAGACGGGGTACTGAAATTTAAGCCCACAGCCATGCACGATAACGCACCCATAGCGGTTCCGGAGTCATTGAAAGAGAATATAATGATCGGACACCACAATAGCCCACTGGCAGGGGCACATTTGGGTACGCATAAAACATACCTTAGAATCCGTGACAAGTATTATTGGGTAAACATGAAGGCCGACATAGACACCTTCGTAAAGACATGTCACACTTGCCAGCGATTCAAAACAAGGCCTGGCAAGCCTCATGGATTACTCAACCCAATTCCCGTAGGTGAGCTATTTCACAGAGTCGGAATAGATGTTAAAGGCCCCATTACGACATCTCAGAGAGGCAATAAATATATACTGGTCGCCACCGAGTATCTCACCCGATACATGATTACGAAGGCTGTTCCCAAAGCAGACACGAACAGCATAGCCGAATTCTTATTTGACATAGTTACACGATATGGCCTATTCCAAACCTTACTATCCGACAGAGGTACTATTTTCACCTCGAGAGTGCTCCAACAGTTTTTGGAGATACTCAGGATTAAGGCATACACTACCACGAGTTTTTTCCCGCAAACCAACGGACTTACGGAGAGTATGAACAAAATAATCGGAATAGCGCTGGCTAAATTCACAGGGGACGCAGGAACAGACTGGGATGATTACCTGCAGCCCATCACTTTTAGTTACAACACTTCCATATCAACGGCTACAAAACACTCTCCACACTTCCTACTGCACGGATACACGCCCAGAAGGCCCAATGACAATATATGTATCCCACAGGACACTCACACGGACAATGCCGCCCGGCTAGAGCACTTGCAGATAGCTCGCATGAACGCTAGAAAGAACATAGCCGCGGCGCAGAAGAAACAGAAAGAACGGTACGATCGGCATAGGAAGACCGTGGAATACACACCCGGGCAATTGGTTATGGTTTCCAATTCCGCCCGTAAGAAAAATGTGTCTGAGTTCCTCTTGCCACGTTGGTCAGGTCCCTTCGAAGTCTGCAGGAAGGTATCTGACCTAAACTATATCGTTAACGTGCGCCATGGACGCAAGCTCATTAAAGACACTATTCACGCCCGCCGGTTGAAGACATATCACACCCGCCAAACAACACCTACACGCACAGGCGGGAACACTATCAAAAGAAAGGGAAGTGATCCCACTGGCAGACGTGGAAAGAAGGCCAAGAAATAGCCTTCGGACCTCGCTGACCGCACCGGGATACGACCCTAACACTTGACAGAACTGTCCAGAAGACACAAGCCTGAATGGCACCAGAAATAATTACTCTGGTTAAAGACGGTCTCGAACCCCTAACCTCCTGAATACCAGGAATGTAAGGGCGGGTAGCTATCCAGTTGCAGGATAGGAACGTAAGGGACAGTTACACTAACAGATATTCACACGCGGAAGACAATAAAATCACCTCCAACACCTAGTCACCAAACACGCGACTAGCGGCCCGGAGACACTCGTGCATGACGACATTTAGTACCATTAATAGGGATATATTCGACCCACGCTACATTAACACAAAACTTGGGGACACGAATGTATGCAGTGAAAGGTTCTTTTACATGGCGGAAAGACATGATCACAACAAGAGAAAGGGCAATCAAATTCACACACATACACGTCCTGGAAACATGAACAGAGCCAGACAAGTAACAAGTGAGCGCACACGCCATTGTAATTTAAGACTATCGCCGTCAGCGATAACACACTCCGCGCGGGCGACCTTGGCTGGCACAGACAGGCTAAGAGAACTCCAGGCTGAGCTGGGACATACACACTCATTCACGCCAAGTCCAGAACCCCATAACTTCCAAAATTACACTACGAGGAGAATTCAAGAAGATCCAAACTTCTCATGCCAAGGCGTATTTTTATCCGCATGCCTTAAATACACGATGCGTGTGCCATAGTACATACGGCACAGACATCGTAATACCAGGTCCTTACAGCAAGCCGGGTCCGAACTCATAACCACACAAGACACTCGTACCAAAAACTAACTAACCAATGGTATTTTTGGTACGAAAAACACAATCAAAATACATAAAAGGGGCGCTCAAAACCAACAGACAACGCAGACATAGAACACAGAGAATTACATGAGATTGCGGGTCCAAATGCCCAAATAAAAATAGGCCACCGTGGAAAACAACTATACAGACTCCCAATTAGACCAAAATTGGCCCATACAAGTACATAAACAGGTAATACCACATTTTCTCCGGCCAAACACCATGAAAAAATTTCGATTACACCTGACATAGGAAATAGATTTCCCAAACACAGGTATAGCAATTTCATAAGGCAAAAAGTCTTATGGAATAGTGTCCACACAACAGTACTAGCAAAAATAGGACGAATTGACACATTGGCCAGCCCGGAATCCCCAGACAGTGACAACACTCACATACTGGCAAAGAAATCACGTTCCGATAGCCGACAAACGCAATGTCAGAGACTTCATGTACACAAACAAATGAAAGCATAACATGACGAAATACTGACTTGCAGATTCCGCCACATTGCCACACTGCCGACGACAGACACTATTGTTATATCGGGAGTGACCATGAAATCACAAACACAAACCAATTATAATGCCATACATTTTTCAGCACTGCTACAACAGTTGTGACATTTAGCAACGTACAGGCATAATAAGCCGGACTTATCTTAGGGCCACAGGGACATATCTACAAAGATGTTGACAAGTTGGACGCGCCATCTGACACTCAGACACGCGATACACGATAGGACTTAGCCGATAACAGGCCTCCCGCCCGCATAGGGTAGCGGAACATAGTCCCACACATACGCGCTCACTAATCAGGGGCAAATACAGACAGGGGCTCTGAGGGAACAAGACTTCCCCCTAATAACTTCTTTTCTCGACTTTATTTCTACAAAATCATCACAGGCGATCAGAACATGGCCAGGCACACTACGATCACTTGCTACATTAACACTACAAATGGGAGACCAGATTAGGCCGTGACGTTACAGCGTCACCACACTTTACTATCCCAATAAGAGGATAGAAAGCAGACATGGACCAAGGGAGGATGACAGGAGCACAGGTGGATAGGGCAGCCAGATAGCCAATATACCGCCTACAGGCTACCATAGTAACACCCTCATCCTTCCATAACCTTCCCATTTAAAACATTAACCAACACAGACATACAGACACGATCAAAACAGCTACACTACATGACACAATATACATCGGGGTTGATAGACTTCATGCGTTTAAAGAGAGGGCTTACTACGCCTTGGATCTCAATGCTAACACCTGAATATTAGGGGTGTGTCGGAAAACGACAATTAAGCGTAATGCGCATCTCCAAGTCAGAGATGAGGCCAAATTTATATACTAACCATCTTTTTTTAAATTAAATAACCCCGCATGAAAGGGACATAATATTATTTTACACTGACCGTTACCTATCCTTACATGATTGCGGGTACGCCTCATATCCAGACACATGCATGGAATATCCCGTCCACATACCAAGGGTTATTATTATTAAACCTGCATGACACTTTGTTAAAATTTTTGCAATCCCGGGAAATACCTACCCCCGTCCACTCATTGTAGAAGCATCCTGGTAGCATCACCGGCTTTAGGCCACCATTTACATAAAGCCCAAAGATGCGCAACCCTCTCCTACCTTGCTTCAAGCCTATTCAACGAATAATACCCCCGGATTCTAATAACAGGGAACCTAACGCTATAAACCCTACTAACGCCTCCATGAAAGTTAACAGAGCATTACAGCTGGAAATCCGACATAACACAGTAGACCTGAAGTAGTCTATGCACTTAGAAGTTTCTACAACCCCAAAACACTTGAAAAATTTTACATTTTATACACAGAAAATTATTTACAGGTTACACTATATTTATATATATATATATATATATAACACAAAAGGAATCTGATAACACGCTGATTGGTGATAACGACATAAGCAGAAGGCCAGAGGCACCACACTGGAGCAGAGCTGGGGAAGGTGATGATGACCCTTACCCCAGTTGGCTCAACAACTTAACGACTAGAACAAAAAGACGAACTACGTAAGGTTAAGGCATTCATGGCCTGGCTCGGGCAAACTTCGGAATCCTAGGTGTGCCTAGCCTGCCCGCAGGACGAAGAGATGTTACACCCACTATGTGCCACGGTCGTCGAAGCCAAGACCTGCAGGGGAGACTTTCTGAGGATGGTGGGAGAAATAGCCAGCTCCACGCCGGACTCAGGAGTTGACCCTAGGGACGATCAAACTAGGACTAGACTTTTAGTTAAATATAAGTAAGTAGGGCTTCTAGAGCGAGAAGCGAGACTCCTATGCGCAGGAGTGAAGTATTATTGTTGCCAATCAGGGCGAAAAGAATATTATTACTGCCAACAAAGCCGAAGAGAATACTATTACTGCCAATAAAGGCGAAGAGAATACTATTACTGCCAATAAGGGCGAAGATGATACTATGCCATTGGACGATGTCCAATGCCCACATAAATGGTGACGCAGCGGGCAGCCAAGGGCATTAAATGAGGAGCATGGCGAGCCCTCAAAGGGGTCAAAGTGGGCAGATCCAACAACGACAACATATGCAAAGGCAGCGGAAATGAGCAGGCAAATACAGCGGGCGAAGCGGTTTGCTTAGTGGCACCGTAAGCCGCCTGCGACTATATTAATACTAGTTAATAATCATTAGCATAAATGTCGACAACTAATATTAAGGGAGCGGAATCCGGCGATTCTAGAGACAACCGGTGTTTCTAGGATACGTGCGGGTGGTGATCTGGGGAGGTAAAACTGCCCCGGGCGATCGCTCTGGTCAAAATTTTAGCATGTAAGAGAGTTGCATTTTGGTACGCAACTTAGAATTAAGCAAATTTATTAACCGCTGTTGCTAAATAATAGCACAGCATATTTCGGCAATAAAGTAAGCCCACCCATTCAGCTTATAAATAGCAACCATTTTTTTACCTAGCATAATTATGGCAATTTTTTTAGATTAAGATAAAATCTCTCGGCTCCTGGCGACTCAAATTCATTGCCAGGGTAAGCCCGATAATACATTAAAGTAGATTAACTAGGTTAACTAAGACTAATATAAACACTTTAAGAGTAAGAAAAAAACATTACGGCACCGTGTAGGGTAAGCCCGATCATACATCAAGTAAAACAATCAGGTGTAAAGAGAACATGACATTAATAGTGGCCACAGGTTAACACTAATCATGCTATTTTTATTCAGGGGAAAAAGAGCTTCAGCCAGTGAACACACTGACACAGTAGCCGATATGCAATATTCATATGTTTTCTTAACCTCTCCATTTTTCAGGCGTCGTCACCAGGAATATGGCACTGGTGACTATGATTTCACTGCCTTACAGCAGCAGCATGTTATTTGTGCCATGATATTATTGTGTACCACCTTTACGCACTAATTTGTATTTGCAATTCGTATTCATCCTCACACACAACCCAACACATACACCTCCATTTTTTTACAGCTACACTCCAGAAATCTGAACAGCAGGGTTGGTGCATTCTTGGAATACACGGTACCTGAGATTATAATTTTCAATGCTTTTGCATGTTCTTTCCTTCCTCTTTGTCAAACACCAACAGTGATCATCTGTTTTCTCCTTGTTGGGCATATCTCTCATGTCTTCATAAGTCTGTTCTAGATATATAACTTCTGTGACCCACCTAGCGTCACCTCGCAGCGAATCTCTGAAGCTCCTCAATTCTTCCTGGTGCTAGAGGACTTACTTATCCATTTGGCCACCAGATCCTGTTACCATCGTCAGCTATTTTCTCTTGGAGCAAGAGGACTACGTCCACTTCTTTACTCACCATGCTGCGCTAGTATCAACTGTTATCAACTCTTAGAAGACCGGCTCAGCAAGAGAAGATAAATTTTTTGTTTTCAAGTTGGCAATGTTTATATGTTCTCCTTTTGTCTCCTACCCCCCACTCTTTCCCCTTTTTCTTGGTCCCTCCGTGCTCCGTTGAGCTGCTCTCACTTCTTAGTCTGCAGTTGACTCGTTCAGTCAAAGCTCCGCTCGAGCTTGCCTCCTCAAACCAAGAGGCTCACCCTCTTTTACGCCATGTTGGCTAAGTAATCATCAACGGAAACTTCGACTTCAACATGAAATCAAGATAAGTACCATTTTAAAAGTTTTAACCTCATCTTCATGGTTTTAACTTCCACGTGCTTTTAATTATAATTTATAGACAGTGTGAAATTATTTACTTTGGGGCAATAATCATTCTTCGTGGGATTTGCCATGTTGAGCTTTTGCTTGTATAAGCCAACCTTACTAAAAAGAGCTTTTCTTAAGCTATTCAAACGAGAAATCCTCTCGCTACGTGGGATATTATCTAATACCCGCTGTCTATAATTATAAAGCTAGTTCCTCCGTTGGATTTTCTCAACCCCATTTTCTGCTAAGGTCGTTCTGGAACCTTCGAGATCTTGTTCTCTATCTGCGAGTCTTGCCGTCAAGTATTGTTCAAGCACTTGTGAAAATGCTAGTTAAAATGAGGAATCTTCCTTACAAATTTTTGCAATAGCTAACTTTCCTCCACCGCTGGAACCTCTGGAACATTCTATGGCGCATTTAATTGTAAATCACAACTTTTTCAAGAAATAGACTCTCACCTATATAGTGCAATCAGTTATTTCCATAATTGCAATAACTTTCTTTTTCATAAACTTTAGTGTTTCTATAGGGAACTTTGCATCCATCTTCATAGACTATAGTGATAAACAGTGCTTGCTCCACGTTTCTACCGCGTCGCGATCGTCCGGTTATATTAAATACGGCCATGAACATTGATCCTATATCCAAATGATCTTTCCTCAACCTTCTACTAACCATCATTATTAATAAAATTGTAACTTTCTATAAGGTGTCACTCACAAGGTGCCCTTCCCTCTTTGCTAGTTTAACATTAATTAAATTCTGCATAATTGCTTGTGTGATACAAGTTTTAAATTTACTTTGTTCCTTTCCCATAATCAGGGAAAACAATTCTCTAAACTCTTGAGCGAGTCATGTTCAGGTTTCACGAAATGGAAACTGTCCCATTTGGCGAGTGATTCCGGCTCAAACTTGGGAAGTCTAGAACTTTCCCTTTCACTTTCTTCAGGTTTCACAGTAAGTGACCTGCCCTCTTTGTATAATCCTCATATATTAATTCTGTATAAATATAAGAAGTTGTAGGAACTTCTATCTTATTTTTCATGTTTTTATTATTGTCATTTTCGAAGTTGTCACTTTCTCTGGAACATTCTCTCAAGAATTTCTTAAGGTGCACTTTTTATACTCCAATTCACGCTCAAGCTTTAATTATTTCATTGTTTATTTGTTTAAATCTTATAAAGATTTTAGAAACGTGTAAGGTTTGAACCCTTGTAAATTGTCAATTGCCTGGAGCAACCGTTTAATGTTGAGAGGTCTGCGACCCCAAATTGTTAACAAGATTGCAAAATATTTAATTGTCAAAAATATTAACTTCTTTAAATTGTTAAATAAATTAAATATTTGTTTTTGGATTCATCATTTCTCTGATACTACAGTTAGGCAAGATCCTGGCTTTCCTAATTCCTCCTAGGTTCATGCTCTCGTTAACACAAAATAAAGCTTTTACTATCTGTCTTGCTAGAACATCACCCTTCCCTATAGTACTTTTATTCGTGCTCGGGAGGAAATACACTAAAGCCTTTCTCTGGCAAACTGCCCAAGTCTTAGCTGCGGTTCCCGTTAGCTTCGACCAAGCTCGTATCCACTTTAGGTATCCGAGCAAGGATTTGCGGTGGCAACCGCTTCTAAATGTATTGAAAGTCAAATTCATAACTTTTGTGGGACTCTCCTCCTATTTTTCTATCCTTTTTCTCCAATCCAAAATCTACTTCCTTCTCTTAATCATCTTCCCTTGGTGGGTGGGTTATTCCTCAGCCTATAATCTACCCAAAAATTGGTACCAGAAACCCGGGAGAGTCCATTTTTTATTTCTATTGTTTGTCAAGTGTCATTTGACAATACTTTGCAAATTATTAATATCTGCTTTGGATTTTTCAGCTATAATTACATCATGCAAAGCCTGTGAACGGGAAAGAGGCCGCTCCTGTCTCCTTTGGGGTGTCCTGTTCTTTATACCCATTTGCTGCTGCCAGCTTGACAGCATCTCCAAGGTTCTACAGTTTCGTGAGTTGTATTTCAATTTATTCTTTTTGTCATGGCTCCTACTGAAAAAGATGAAACTCTCATTGCTAGACGTTCTTCTTATAAAGGGCAACTCACTAGATTCAGAAATTTCATCAGCAAATTAAATCCCGCCGAGTGTGATTTAGACATCTTGACACACCGCCTTAAGTTGTACGAACGGTCTTATGATTATTATGATCAAATTCAAACCGAGATTGAATCCGCTTGCCCAGAACTTCAATCGGATCGGGACGAGGTCGAACCCTTGTACTTTGAAGGGATTGCAAAGGCCCACCAATTGATTCGCAATATCTCAGAACCGGACACTAGGGTCATCAATCCGGCCCAGTTCGCACCCGCTTCAGTTCACGAGAACAAACCGAAACCGTTACTTCCTAAGATAAGCCTACCGCACTTCTCAGGCAAGGAAGGTGAATGGTATTCTTTTTACGAACTGTACTGCTCCCTAATTCATGAAAATATCGAGATCCCAGACATACATCAATTTTACTTCCTCCGTACTTCTTTGGAATGTGAGGCCTTAGCCTTAGTGGAGTCACTGCCTTTAAGCGCAGACAACTACCACATCGCCTTTAATCTCCTTAAAGAGAGATATGGCAATTTACGTTTGAGTGTAGCTCGCCACATACGTTGTCTTTTCAACTTGCCAGCCGTCAAACCTAATGACGTCACCTCTTTAAGAGACCTCTTAGATTCTATACAGTTGAATGTCAGAGCATTATACCAACTAAAGCAACCTGTCCAAACATGGGACACCATACTCATTCATCTGGTTACATCAAGATTCGATTTTTCAACCTTAAAGGCTTGGGAAATTGAACTCGCTCGCAAGGAAGAATTTTCCTTCGAACACTTAATCTCGTTTCTTAACAGCCGATGCCAAGTCCTTACAGCACTCGCATTTCAGTGCGAAAAGGTCGAAACGAATCTTCAGTCTCAAATTTTTGAGAAAAACCTTGCTTTTTCAGAGGGACATCAGCCCCCATCTGTCGAGTACAAGCAAACCCGTTCTTCTTTCAATCATGCAAGAGAACATATCAGGCCGCTTAACAAATGGTTAAAATGCACGCTCTGTAAAAAGCTTCACACATTGTATTCGTGCAAATCTTTTAAAGAATTGTCTGTCGAAGATCGAAGGAAGTTTGTCTTAAATAGCAAACATTGTTTCAATTGCTTGTCACCTAAGCATTCTTCTTCGAACTGTACGTCATCAAATCTCTGTTTCCATTGTAAAAAACCGCATCATTCTTTATTGCACGTTCACGATAAATCGAAGTCATCAGTACCTGCCTCTTCAAGCTCCATGCAGAGCAGCTCTGAACAAACTAATGCTTCTTCCTGCATTTCTACCGCCGAAACTTTTCATAGTGCGCAAACACTTTTGACCACTGTACAATTCGAAATCCAAGATAAATTTGGAAATTGGTTTAGAACCCGTGGTCTTCTCGATTCCGCTTCAACTCACAACTTTGTTTCGCAATCTTTGATTAAAAAACTAGGTCTTTCGTCATCGCCCACTTCTATCAATGTGACCGGCATTGACAATTTGAAAACTCAAGTTTTGCAGTCTTCAAAATTGAAAATCAGAGACGTTTGCCAAAGAAACACCAATCTTAATTTAAACTGTCTCATTCTTACCAGTATTGGCAAGGAGACTCCAAGTCACTCTATTAATACCTCCGGATTAAAGATTCCTTCGCACTTAAGGTTAGCTGATCCTCAGTTTAATGCTCAAGGTCCCATCGATGTACTTTTCAGTGCCAATGTTTTCTGGAATTGCATTCGCAAACAAACACGCAAGTTATCTTCAACCGTGGTCGCCAGAGACACCGATTTTGGTTGGGTTATTACTGGTGAAATTCAGCATCCCAGTGTTCAAACCAAAGCGCAATGTTATTTCGTTACAGCTGACATAAATCTCATTTCTGAAAAAGAGAACGCTCATGTTTCAGATCTCAATATTTTTGAAAACCACTTGTCGAAACGATGTCTTATCGTGAACAACTACGCTACCTCTGTAAGTTGTTTAAATGGTTTTTCCTTCTTCCCGCACAAAATGGCAATTCAAGTTCGCCTTGCTTTGTGTTATTTCGTTTACCTTCTCATGTCATTTTTTATAGCAGGTAATTGCTTAAACTCTTTCTCGAAAACTATCTTCCCCTTGTGTAAAACCATGGCTATCAGTCACCATCACTTCGCTGTAAGCCATGTCTCACTTCTTTCGGTATTTAAAAGGATGGCCACGGTCGGCTCCTCCCTCCTTCCTCACAATTGGAAGTCGCTCATGAAACCGTTTGAAAATCTGAATTCTATAGCATCTAGAATAACTATTCTTATGCATAAACTGCTTCTCAATGTCCCAGCTTGTCTTCTTTGCTCGGAAGAATTAAGCTTCTTTTTGTTGAAAATTGTCCGATTTCGTGATCCTCTCAATTATGCGAAATTGATTTCCTACTCTATTTCATATATCTTTAAATCGCTTTTTCACGTCCAAGTTACGATTGACTGCATGTCGTTCAACCTGAATATCTGCTTTAAGTCACAGCTGATTCAACAAGTGTTGTTTGTTTATTCTGAACTGCTTGTTTTTCAAACTTGTTTGTATACACGCCTGAGGAAGGCCAAGTTGTTGTTTATTTCCTGTACGCTTGACAAAGGTCAAAACAAGTTTCTCTTATCTCAACTCTGGCTGATTGCCAACCATTGTCTGGCGAGTCGCTACTGCAAGTACAGAAGCCGCTCACCTATTTCCCAAAATAAACTTGTTCCGTTTAAGGACTCTTTCAGCTATTTATATGTCTTATCTCGTTGTACTGTGTGGGTCAAGGCCGCGCTTGGTTATGTCTCTTATTTACTCACGCTCGTATCTTACAATTGATTCGATTCTTGCTTCAAAACTTCGTTGCGTATTTCTCACGCGCTCATGTATTTCACCTTGCTTACATATTTTGCGATCTTAATGTTCATTGATGAACAAACTTACTTTTTCTCGTCGTCACATTCGATGTGTTTTTGCATTCATACTTGTTATGTCACGTTTCTCGCTGACTTAAGTATTTTTCTGAGTAACCCCTTTGATACTCATTGTAACTTAAGGTCATTGTTTATGGCTACTCGTTTGTTACCTATAGCGTTCTTGCTTTCTACTCGCATAGTTCCTTTGTTTATTTGGTACATTCTTGTCCTGAATAGATGTACTTGTTTCTATACGCTTTGTTTAAACTTGTTAATTCACCTTTTGCATTGTATCGCAATCTTTACTAGTGCTTTATTTCCCTCAGCTTCTAGTTATTTTGTGATGGAAGATGTCGTTAATTCTCGCCTTTTAACTCCGCTTTCCAATGACCCTGATGACCTCCTTCCACTTACACCTGGTCGCTTCCTTACACGCACTTCTCTCTCTGCCCCTCCTCCCCTTCCTAATTCTTACAGGGATTCTAATCTACCTTTCACTTGGTGTAAACTTGAAGCCCTCCGTAATTCTTTTTGGAAGAGGTGGGACTTGGAATATTTAACTTCCTTGCAACGGAGGCAGAAGTGGTTTCTTTCCAGTCCCGACATTAAAGTGGGAGACTTGGTCTTAGTTAGGGATGTTTCTCCCCCTCTAGTCTGGACTTCCGGTAGAGTGACCCAGTGTTACCCTGGAAGAGATGGGAAAGTCAGGGAAGTCAGAGTCTTAACTATTAATGGTCCGATCACAAGACCTCTGTCTTTGATCTCTCCATTACCTTTAAATGTGTACTTGTTTTTCTTGTTCGCTATTGGTGTCTGCCCCTCCCAGTATGGTGCATTCTTGGAATACACGGTACCTGAGATTATAATTTTCAATGCTTTTGCATGTTCTTTCCTTCCTCTTTGTCAAACACCAACAGTGATCATCTGTTTTCTCCTTGTTGGGCATATCTCTCATGTCTTCATAAGTCTGTTCTAGATATATAACTTCTGTGACCCACCTAGCGTCACCTCGCAGCGAATCTCTGAAGCTCCTCAATTCTTCCTGGTGCTAGAGGACTTACTTATCCATTTGGCCACCAGATCCTGTTACCATCGTCAGCTATTTTCTCTTGGAGCAAGAGGACTACGTCCACTTCTTTACTCACCATGCTGCGCTAGTATCAACTGTTATCAACTCTTAGAAGACCGGCTCAGCAAGAGAAGATAATTTTTTTGTTTTCAAGTTGGCAATGTTTATATGTTCTCCTTTTGTCTCCTACCCCCCACTCTTTCCCCTTTTTCTTGGTCCCTCCGTGCTCCGTTGAGCTGCTCTCACTTCTTAGTCTGCAGTTGACTCGTTCAGTCAAAGCTCCGCTCGAGCTTGCCTCCTCAAACCAAGAGGCTCACCCTCTTTTACGCCATGTTGGCTAAGTAATCATCAACGGAAACTTCGACTTCAACAAGAAATCAAGATAAGTACCATTTTAAAAGTTTTAACCTCATCTTCATGGTTTTAACTTCCACGTGCTTTTAATTATAATTTATAGACAGTGTGAAATTATTTACTTTGGGGCAATAATCATTCTTCGTGGGATTTGCCATGTTGAGCTTTTGCTTGTATAAGCCAACCTTACTAAAAAAGAGCTTTTCTTAAGCTATTCAAACGAGAAATCCTCTCGCTACGTGGGATATTATCTAATACCCGCTGTCTATAATTATAAAGCTAGTTCCTCCGTTGGATTTTCTCAACCCCATTTTCTGCTAAGGTCGTTCTGGAACCTTCGAGATCTTGTTCTCTATCTGCGAGTCTTGCCGTCAAGTATTGTTCAAGCACTTGTGAAAATGCTAGTTAAAATGAGGAATCTTCCTTACAAATTTTTGCAATAGCTAACTTTCCTCCACCGCTGGAACCTCTGGAACATTCTATGGCGCATTTAATTGTAAATCACAACTTTTTCAAGAAATAGACTCTCACCTATATAGTGCAATCAGTTATTTCCATAATTGCAATAACTTTCTTTTTCATAAACTTTAGTGTTTCTATAGGGAACTTTGCATCCATCTTCATAGACTATAGTGATAAACAGTGCTTGCTCCACGTTTCTACCGCGTCGCGATCGTCCGGTTATATTAAATACGGCCATGAACATTGATCCTATATCCAAATGATCTTTCCTCAACCTTCTACTAACCATCATTATTAATAAAATTGTAACTTTCTATAAGGTGTCACTCACAAGGTGCCCTTCCCTCTTTGCTAGTTTAACATTAATTAAATTCTGCATAATTGCTTGTGTGATACAAGTTTTAAATTTACTTTGTTCCTTTCCCATAATCAGGGAAAACAATTCTCTAAACTCTTGAGCGAGTCATGTTCAGGTTTCACGAAATGGAAACTGTCCCATTTGGCGAGTGATTCCGGCTCAAACTTGGGAAGTCTAGAACTTTCCCTTTCACTTTCTTCAGGTTTCACAGTAAGTGACCTGCCCTCTTTGTATAATCCTCATATATTAATTCTGTATAAATATAAGAAGTTGTAGGAACTTCTATCTTATTTTTCATGTTTTTATTATTGTCATTTTCGAAGTTGTCACTTTCTCTGGAACATTCTCTCAAGAATTTCTTAAGGTGCACTTTTTATACTCCAATTCACGCTCAAGCTTTAATTATTTCATTGTTTATTTGTTTAAATCTTATAAAGATTTTAGAAACGTGTAAGGTTTGAAACCTTGTAAATTGTCAATTGCCTGGAGCAACCGTTTAATGTTGAGAGGTCTGCGACCCCAAATTGTTAACAAGATTGCAAAATATTTAATTGTCAAAAATATTAACTTCTTTAAATTGTTAAATAAATTAAATATTTGTTTTTGGATTCATCATTTCTCTGATACTACAGTTAGGCAAGATCCTGGCTTTCCTAACTCCTCCTAGGTTCATGCTCTCGTTAACACAAAATAAAGCTTTTACTATCTGTCTTGCTAGAACATCACCCTTCCCTATAGTACTTTTATTCGTGCTCGGGAGGAAATACACTAAAGCCTTTCTCTGGCAAACTGCCCAAGTCTTAGCTGCGGTTCCCGTTAGCTTCGACCAAGCTCGTATCCACTTTAGGTATCCGAGCAAGGATTTGCGGTGGCAACCGCTTCTAAATGTATTGAAAGTCAAATTCATAACTTTTGTGGGACTCTCCTCCTATTTTTCTATCCTTTTTCTCCAATCCAAAATCTACTTCCTTCTCTTAATCATCTTCCCTTGGTGGGTGGGTTATTCCTCAGCCTATAATCTACCCAAGGGTTGATACCTGTGGGGTATCAGGCTTGGTGACAGATCGACATAAACAAAGAACATAAGGCGTCAAAGATGCGACGCAAAATACGGCAATGAGGGCGCAACCGATCTGTGGTGGCGACTCTCACTGTCAAGTGTGAAGGCATTCGCCCACAGAGAATGGTTCACAAAGTAAGGGTATATATCAGCGACACGACCACTAAGCTACACCGGGAAACGGCCGGACAGGATTAGCCGTGGGACGGCACTTAAATACAAAAGGTAGCGTGCACGCAAGTTACAATAGACACGGCCGTCTAGGTATAGCATAATTAATAATTAACATAGATAGATATAAGTATATAATGTAATATAATGTAATACAAAATACGGCAATATTGTTCAAAGGCACTACACACAAAATTATGATGCCACACATTGTGAACACACATATTCTTGTCAAACACATGTACACCATGATTATGATTTGTTTCTTTCATTTTCTTTCTTCTAACGTCCCAATTTGTAAAGGTGTTCCGTTTTATCCTAACACAATAAACATATTTTAAATATTTCCTTTAACTTATACCCTGGAACACCTATTTTTTCTACTTCTTCCATCTTTCACATTGTAGGGAGCAATTTTTTCCCCAAGACAGAGGCGGACGGCACAATCACCCGTCCAGCCCTGGGTTTTTTCCTCCCTGCACAACAATATATTACATAATGTTTAAAGCCATGTATTTTTTTGTGGAACTTTTTATATATTGCAAATGCCAATTTTTTTTCCTCATGCACTG
The DNA here is from genome assembly GCA_946902985.2 of Meconema thalassinum. NCBI lineage: Eukaryota > Metazoa > Arthropoda > Insecta > Orthoptera > Tettigoniidae > Meconema > Meconema thalassinum. Next base: position 174,229,720 of record OX336396.1, read on the forward strand.
TTTTAAAATGTCAAATGTATATGTATATCCCAAAACCCACCCCTCTGAACACGAACTGATCTCACATCTACACGACATCTCTACATCAACACGACATCACCACCTCTACACGGAACAGAAGAAACGAAGATCAGATACAAGGAAGATTCCACTACGACCTACTACATCGACACCCCAACTCCACGTTCCGTTCCCGTTCGCGGGGACGCGAACTAAACAGAGGAAGAGGCTTGTACAGGCCCCCAGTGGGCTGCACCCCCTGCAAGCCACCCTCCGTCATCTATTAAAACCACCCCTAACTGGCAAATCTCATAAGTCCAGAACAACATCTTTTACACAGCGAGGGCAGCTGACCAGCCTGGAAGGCTTGCCAAACACTTGCATCACACCATAAACATCTACACTATAACTAACTGGGGCAGCTATGCCAATGGAATGCTGACAGTACAACAGCAAAACCTTTAAAGAGGACGGCCTTAATGAGGACAGGCTCTCTCCATTATCTGTCATACCGTGTGTCGCCGAAGGCTATACTGCAGGCTGCTATCACCGGGTGAGTATCAGTGAAGTGTTCAGAGATCCTATATTTTGTAACCTACTCCACAAACTTGTACACTTAAACTTATAACATTTATTACATTCCCCTAAAAGGGACTCACAATTCCATATTCACTGACCAATAAATACTTGGTCAGTACACTACACTTGTCTTACTAATTACACGCCTATTCACGTCCTAACGCCCTTCCTGACTCCCGTCACAAGTGATCGTGACGACAGTAGCCAAATAGTTGCTAGCTCAAGCTTCATTGTACTTCCCGTAGCGGCCCGGCTGTCTAAGCAGAGAGCCGACAACATAGCTGACGCACGCACGTCAGTTATATAACTCTCTTCAACCAGCTGGGAGGCTAGTACATTAACCTGTACACAGAGGTTCATCCCCCAAGTTACACTTACGTCTTTATAGGAGCATCCCCTAGCATCCTAACACTAAACAACACTCTACACTGGTCAGCTTACCCAGCTACGGGAAGCTGCCCCCTCTAGGAATCACTCTCCAAATCAGCACAATAACACATCCGTTTTAGATCTAACTACCCCCAACTAAGGGATCTAAAACACGCCGCTGCTGGTACCGTGTTTCCGGTCCGGCTGTTAACATTTGAAGTGCACAGCATTCATGTTGTAACCTTGCCACAAATGGTGTGAGCGTTTTTAAAATATGTTTTCTACGAGGCCCTACGTTTCTTCATAATTACCGTGCCTTATATTTTGGCCCTCCTATCGTGATGACGCTATCTGTGTCAGATTTTGTAGTGAGGCCTTTACGTCATCCGTGCCCGCTGTCTGTCCGTGTGGCATCTGGTGTTATGTCTCGCAGCTACGTGTCAGTGTCTCTGTCTGTGTAATTTCTGGCCGTTTGCGCCCCTCACTGTCTTCCTGTAATAGGGCGGCTCCCAGTCCATACTGGCTTGCGTCCAAGTGTAGAAATGTGGGCCTATTACTACGGAAGTGTTGCAGTAATGGCGGAGTGGTCAATAGTTGTTTAAGTGTGTTGAAGGCATCTACGTGTTCTTGTGTGATGTGGAAGGGCGTCTTTTCGCGTGTGAGTTCTGTTAGGGGGTGGGCGATGTGTGCGAACCTATACATGTACTTCCTGTAATAAGATGCCAGGCCCATGAAGCTACGCAATTGTTTCAGATTTGTGGGCATCTGGATACCCGTTATTGCGTCCGTCTTCGCTGGGTCGGGAATAATCCCTTCTCTGTTAACAATATGGCCCAGGATATTAATCTGCTGTCTGGCAAATTGACACTTCGCAGGTTTAAGCCTTAATTTGGCCTCTCTAATCCTTGCGAAAGCCTCCTCCAAGTGTACGAGATGCTTGTCAAAGGTTTGGGAGAAAACTGTTATGTCGTCCACGTAGACGAGTACCGACCGCCACTTTAACCCTGAAAATGCCTTATCCACTAGTTTTTGGAAGGTCTGGCTGGCGTTACGGAGGCCCATTGGCAACACCTTATAGGAATAGAGGCCGTTTTCTGTAACGAACGCCAGCTTGTGCCTGTCCGGCTCATAAATAGGGATTGAATAGAAGCCACTCTAACAATCCATCGAGCTAAACCAGTTGGCCCCACCGAGGGCATCCAAATAGGTGTCGGCCCATGGTAGTGGATAGCTGTCATTTTCTATTAATTTGTTGAGCTACGGTAATCTGTACAGAACCTGTGGGAACCGTCTTTCTTCCTGGTCAGCAAGACCGGGGCACTGTAATTCGAGATCACTGGTTCGATTACCCCCGCCTCGAGCATCTCTTTAATTTGAGTGCCGATAGCGTGTCTTTCCTTCTGACTCACCCTGAAGGGGGGTTGGAGGACTGGCCGGTCACTGGTGAGTGTGACATGATGCTCGATAAGGTCTGTCACCGCGAGGTCTCTTAGCGAGTGGGCAAAGATATCTCTATTGTTTTCCAGGAGCTCCGTGAGTCTCCTATCTTGTTCTGGTGTTAGGTCCTGTCTGTGAGTGTGATTGAGTGTCTTATCTGTGTGTGTGCCTGTATGTTTGTCGATTGTGTTCAGTGTGGAGGCCTGGTGCTCGTGGGTATCTCGCTCCGCTCGAATCCCATCTGTGTTCTTGGTGTATACCATGGGATGTGTAGTGAGCCTCTGGTTATGCATTAAATGCATCTTGCCGCTAGCAAAATTTATGCTAGCTTCGTATTTAGAGAGGAAATCCATGCCAATTATTGCTGACGCAGAAAGATGTTCTATCACGAACATGGGGTGTGTTGTTACAAAATGGTCTAGCCTCATGTGTATGTTTGCCACCCCCGAGTTTTCTAGCGTCTAAGCATTGGCTGCTACCAGCCGGATGTCACCCGTGACACCGTGTATCTGCCCTTCGGTGACGTGTTTGCTGTTTTGCAGCTTACCGCTGCACCAGTGTCAACAAGGACTTGCACTCTGTGTCCATTTATGCTGGCGTATATTGTCAATGCCGCTAATTTGTATCCTTCCCTCTGTAGAGATGTGTTATCGAGTGTGTATGTTGTTGTTGTTGTTGCTGCCTTAGTGTCCTCGTCCTTGTGTGCGTCACTGTTTACTCCCTGCGTTACATTTGTGCTGAAGAGGCATGGCGCTTGCCGCTCATTGTACTTGACACGTTTGGCCGCGCGACTCATTTCCTGGCTCAAATTCTTTATCTCGCTCAGCGAAATGTGCCCAGTCTGTACATTGCATGCTCTCTTCATTGTCCGCGCTGTTAAAATACAGGAATTGTTGTGAGCGGTTAATGTGTTTTCATTTCCCATTTTCTGTGTGGGTGTGTTGTTCCTCTACCCCTCCTGTGAGGGTGTGTCTGCAAACCTAACCCTTCGTTTGCATGTATGACCCCGTTTCTTGTTCCAGGCGGTTGCGAGTTCGATTCCTGTTGCTGGCTCTCCTATGACAACTGTGTTCGCGTCTTGCGCCTGTGTAGGGTCACTTCTCGCCCCGTGTTGTGGTGTAGGGGGTATGTTTTCCCTTCTGGAGGGTGTGGGTTTGCCTTTTTCCCCCTGTTTCCCTGCTGGTGATATATTCATGTCCGGCGATGTCGTGGGCTTATTGTCTGCGTTTTGTTCACGCGTAATTGTGAGGGGCGTATAATGTCCCGCCCTAGGGTTCCCTGTGAATAGTATGTGCAGGGCCCTATCGAATCCCGTGGTGGTGAAGAGTGGCGGTGAGTGTATGTCAGTGTATACATGTATGTTGATCTTAAGTATCTTGCCAAGAGCGGTCACTTCTACGGCGCCGGCATAGATACCATCCCTACTCATGTATCGTTCGTAGTCTTTCCTGGTCTGGAATGGGTTTTCCTGCTCGTCCGCCACGAAATCCCGGTACTCTTCCCAGTTGTCCAGGATGTGTTTGACCGTGTCCAGCCTGTACTCTCTGTGGTGGGTTTCGCTATGGCGGACTAAAAAGCTGATGGCCCTGAACAGACAGTTGCCATCTCCTTTCACGGGGTGTGTTTGGAAACGGTTCGGGGGCGGATCGTCAGCCATTTTTTATTTGGCTGCTTCTTCCCTCTGCTCTTGCGAGTCTGTGTAGATGAGGGGCCTCTCTGGTGTTTTGTTAGGGGGGAACCTCCGCCGCTCTTCTAGCTGGCCGAACCTCCCCGTCTAGGAGTTTTTGGAAACGTAGGTGTGCGTCTCCCCGTGTTGTATGCCTGTCCCCCCTCGGGGTGGCTGCGCGAACTCCCCGCTTGCGGTGGGTAACCGGGTGTGGGAAGCATTGCCCTCCTGTCTGTTCGCTGGGGTGCCTCGTCCCTGAACACCCTCGGGTGTTCGTCGGGGAGCGGATAGTGTTCCGGCCCCTTCGTGTACGTATTACGGGCCTCCCGCCCTTTCTGTGGGGCTGTTTTTCCGCGTTTTCTGATCTGTGGCCCGTTTTCTTGTCTTCGGTAGGGGGGGGTTACGTCTGTTGCTGCGGGGCGGGTTTTCCTGGCGATTCCCCTTTCCCCTGTACTGCGGGGATGCATATCCCTGTCTGCCTGGGGTGGGTTTTCCCGATAGTCCCCGTTTCCCCTGTACTGTGGGGATGCATAGCCTTGCCTGCTTGGGGGTGGGTTTTCCCGATAGTCCCCATTTCCCCTATATTGTGGGGAAGCATAGCCTTGCCTGCTTGGGGGTGGTTTTCCCGATAGTCCCCATTTCCCCTATATTGTGGGGAAGCATAGGCCTGTCTACTCGGTGGCGGGTTGCTTCGCCGGGGAATACTGTGGTCATACTCTGAAGGGTAGTAATCCGGTGTGTATGGGTATGTCGGTCGCCGTGGGGGGTAAGTTGGCTCTACATGTGTTTATGAGACCGGTGAATATCGTGGAGGGTAATGTGGCCTGTCCTGCGCATATGGTGTTGTCGGCCGCTGCGGTGGGTAGTATGCTTTCTCCCGTTCGTAGTGTCTCCCCTCCGTGTATCCCCTTTCCCTCTCGGGATAGTATAGTTCTTCTGTATCAGTGTGTTCTCTCCTGAGTGGTCCCCCGCCTGCCTGGATGGCAGCTATTGTTAGCTTCTCCATCCTGTCCACTAACTCATCCATCTTTTGGCTGGTATCCCCCTTTTCTGGATTAAAATGCTGATTCACGGCTTTCTCCGTAGCTTTTTCCGTGATCTTTCTCCCAGCCTCTATTGTTTTTATGTTGTTTAGCATATGCTGAACCGTAGGATTGTTCATTATGCATAATTTGTCCACGATTGATGGCCTAAGGCTCTGTATTAGCAGCTTAACTTTCTGCTTATTAGGCATGGCTGCATTGTATTTGTTGCACATCAGCAGTTTCGCATTCACATACGTCTGTGCGCTCTCTGTGGGCCCCTTTGACCTCTGTCTGATTTAATCATACAGGTCCTCATCGTCTGGTGTGAGCTGAAATTCACTCTTCAGCAAAAAGTGATGTCGTCCCATGTGGCGTCTTCTTGACTGTCCTCGTGGAGCTCGTACCATGTCATGGTCGATTTTGTTAAGTATGCAGGTTGGAGCCGTTTCCTTACTTCGTTGCTCCAGCCATTGATCCGAGCCGTTCTATTGAAGGCCTTGAGGTATTCATCTGGATCCTGGCCCTCCCCCGTGAACTTTGTGGGGTGGATTATTGGATATTCCTTGTGCCTATTCATATCCTGCTCGTTTACTTCTCCTTGGCTATGTAATACTTCTAGTCCGTTTATGCTGTATGCACTTCTGTCGTGTGATGAGGTGTTTGAATTTGTGTTGTTCTGACGGGGATTATCCTCAATCCCTGTGTATGAAACGTGTGATACGTTGCCAGGGGGCTCGTCGCCTGATATGTCGTCACTGATCGGTGGTGTAATGTCATACTGTGTGGACTTCACTACTTCCACTGTCCTGTCTAAATCCTGTTTTACTGTCTCTAGAATAGTATGTATATCTAGAACCGCCTCTGTCGTGTGGGTGTCTACTTTAACAGTGTCTGTGTCCAATAATTGTGTTATGCGCGCGAGCAGACTATCAGTCTTTTGCTGTGTGATTTGGAGCTGCTGTAACAATAGGGGATGGAGTGTTGGTAAGCAATCTGCCTCACAAGTGCTGGATACTGGTGACTGTTGTCCCTGCGAACCGGTCTGAGCCTGGGATCGTGGAAAATGTGTGACTTGTGCTGCCGCTGCAGGGTATTGAGCGCGGATTTCTAATGCCTTTAATTCGAGTTCCTGAAGGAGGCGTGGTGCAGTGTGTTCGGAAATTAAATCGCTATTCTTGATTCTCAACTTCGGTAGGAGTGGAGTTGTGCTAGCCGACAAATAGTGCGCGACGTCCCTTAGTGTGGTTCTGAATGTGATCATTTAATTTCCACCGACCTTTCACTATGGGGTGGGTGGGGGCGGGTGTAATAATACAAATCCTCGTATAATAAAGGGGGGAAAATGTGGAGCGTATTCTGGGGAAAAAATAGTTTTGCTTGGCTACTTTCAGTATGGATCGCTCTACCACGAGGGCTCGTTGTTTGAGTCCCTTACCCTTATTTTGCGTGGTAGCGGCGCTTCCACCAATCTGTTTTATCTCTGTGTTGGGGTGAGATAAACAGGGTAGTGTAGATGTATTAATTTAGGGGATGTTTCCGAAAAGGGGTAGTTTCCCGTAATTGGGGGAGACTACTAGTGTAATGTGTTGGTGTGAGGATGTGAACTGGTGGGGTGCGTCCCTACAGGGTGCGTCTACCTGTTAGGGGATGAATGTCTAAGAGTGAGCTATTAACTTAGCCTGCCAATTAAGTATGAGCGAGCGGTTAGCGAGCTCACGTGCAGAGTCGACAACTCGGCACGCTGCAGTCTGGCTGCTTACTCGAATACAATGGGATTCCTGACGGTGCAGGTCCTGGCCTTCACGGTCAGGGGCAATTAGGACTAAGGTCAGTTTGGGTGTAGGGATGTAAAACTGGGTGAAATGAGTAGTAGATGTATGTGTTTACTGACCAAGTATTTATTGGTCAGTGGCGATGATGTACTGTCCCTTTAGGTGGTGGACAAGTATAAAACAAAGTACAAAGTGTGTGAAATACAAAAGTGTCCTCTGTTATGTGTTACAATAATTAGGAATCTGAGCACACGGCTAGTTCTCACCTGGTGAAGAGCTGGAACGGCCCTTGAGGAGCAGAGCTGCCGGCCACGAATAGATAACGGGGCTCTTCTGGGTCTAGCTTTTAAGGCTTTCCCCCACTGCTTAGTCGGCGTTTCCTCATTGTTGCCGCTCCAGATAGTGTGTTTGTGTATGTGTTGTGTAAGCGTGGCTGTCAGCAATACTGCTGGGCCTGCTCGTGTCAAAGAAGTGCGTGAGGCTTATGGCATGCCTATGAGGGTGGTTTTGGTGAAAGATGAAGGGGTGGGTCCTAGAGGTACTGCCCTTGGGCTGTACTATACCATCTGCAGCACACATAATTCACTAACAATGCTACCGAAACATAAAATTCCATTACCAACATGGAATTCTTATAACAAGCATTCTCCAACCAATTATTTCCATCATATACTACCAGAGAGTCGACGACTGAAGAGACATTCGACTAGGTCAACTGACCACGAACCATACGCGAATCCAAGCCGTTTAAGGCTGAGAAGAAAGAAGTTAGGCGCTAAGATGTGCAGTCCATCCGTACGAGCCACCGTGAGACGAGGAGGCAGTTGATCAGCTGTGCATGCACGACACCGTTATGCAGGTACGAGCGCGCACATGGATGGAATATCCCCACGCTTAATTGGAATGCAGGCACGAGCCAGGAGGAATGCAACCGCATTTCATCGCTACAACAACGCAGTTATGTCAAATTCAATGCAGATCAAGGTAGACAAGTGCTTTGTTATATATTTAGTAGTTAGCCATGTTTTGAGGGAAATCTGTGCTGACCATATTTTTATGTAGATGTTTATTCATAACCCATGTTGGTATGTTGCTATTTTCATGTAAATTCACAGTAAATTCGTATACGTCAACGAATTTCGTTTTTGACGTTGTAGATGCTTCATTTTAAGAATTTCTTGTTTATAAATTAGATTTTCATGTCAGAAACTTCAGATTTTAGATAAATCCGTTTTATAAAGAGTGGAATGCTTCGTTAAAAGGCTTCGTTTAAAAATGCTTCATTTAGAATGTTATCATATGGAATGTTTCATAAATACTTCGTACACAAACGCTTCGTTCAAACGCTTTGTCATTAGACTTTGCTTAATAAGCGTTAATCTATATGTATTATCATTTATGCTACGATAAAATTGTTTAGAACAAGTTTTCAAGTACGTCATTATAATTAGAATGATATAATTCAAATTATTATTCAAGTTACTATGAAACAACGTAAATGCCAAGAATGTTTTGAAAACATTACACAAACATTTTAAAACCATTTTATGAGAATAAGAACATTATTAAACTCATGATAATATTGTCAAGAGTTATTTGAGATAGGAACTCAGTGGAAGTACATGAATTAGACATTGTGATAGTCAAGTTTTTGAAATAAAGACAAGGGGAGGTTGTACATCAACCTATAGTCTTAAAGAAGACAGTAATGGTTAATATTAATTTATAATTCAGTTTTATTGAAAAGAGAAAGGGAGATATGTTAGTATTTTTATTACACAGAGAAGACGTGCAGATTGTAGACTCATAAAGTATATGTTATTGAAACATGTTGATGTTTGGATTTAAAGAAATTAAGAGCGAATATTTGGAAGTACAGGATGTATAATAAGCTGCACAAAGTTAATTAATGTTAAGAATTGGAACAAGTAAAGGAATAATATTGCACGATGTTTGTATAAGCGATAGACGAGATGTGAAGTTGTTACTTGAAACATCCTACACATAGCGGTGTGCATTGAATAAAGTCACTGATTCTCTTACCCTGGGAGAGTGTATTTGAGATGGTAATTAGGATTTTGATATTCCGTGCAACGACGTGATGTGAAAGAAATTTATTAGAAGAAAGGTAAGCGTATTTGAGACGCACAGTTAAGCTTGTTCACATTAAATGGAAGTATAAAGTTATTGCTACAAGGCAAAGTGATGTGCAGTGTGTCAGAGAAGTTATTAATATTTTTGAATGTATAGATATTTAGGTGGAGAAGTGAAGGTTCAATGCCACGCACCTAGAACGATTATTATTATTGTAACTGAGTCGGCCTTGCATAGTTTTTATACTTATCGAATTTATTAATGGATGTAGCATTTTGGGAACTGTAATTAACTTAATCGTTCGTTACGACAGTTCACATTGATATGACAGAGTATTTTATGCTCACCCAGTAGGTATTTTGTGATTGTAGGTAGGATAGAGAAAGCGTAGATAAGGAGAGGATCTGTAAAAACTGAAGCAGATTATAGAAATATATCGTGCTGGACGTGATTTGTAATTAATGTAAATACTTTAATAATTTTCATATTTATTTAAATTAAGTAAATTTAGATTTGGAACGAAAGTTCAAGGCAAAGGAACGCTATGTATTAGATAGGGGAAATTTGTAGAGTTACGTTCAACATTTTAATTATTTCATGTGAGTTAACTAGAACCACACGATGTATAAAAAGTTTTTGCAACTTAAATTTTAGGAATGTAAATATGATGTACAATTTCGATGTACAGAATTTAGGTGGAGTAATAGATTTGACTGAGCAAGATGGCGTCACAGTTAAAGTGTAGTGAAATAGCAGCTAGTGTAAATATTTGATAAAAGTGGTAAAATATTAGAACAGAGGTTTAAAATCTATAAAGTCACTTTCCTTAGGTCAAGTGAAATACGGAATATTGTTAGTATTTAGAAATTCTTATCGATAATTTAATAAACTTAAACTAAGTTGTGGGAACGTGTATCCAAAGATCCGGTGACTTCTTCAATCACTGTTTGAACCAAGTAGAGCAGTGGTGCTTTTACGAGATTTCACCCGATTGGAAGATATACAGGTACGTATCTCACATTCTTCTTTATCAGTAGGAAATTAGATTAATTCATTTAGGTACGGTAGTAATAATTAAATAAATTTAGTGTAATTTGGTGTTAACATCTAGGCTAACTTAGATCGCTAGCATGGCGTCAATAAACAGTGTTAGTGTCTTTCAGGTAGTGTAACCGTTACGGATTTATGCTCGTCGTGCAAAATAAAAGTCAAAAATGCAAATAAAATCATCACAAGATCTCAGGTAAAATTGAACGAGGAGAAAAGTGAAACCTATTGTCGTAATGTACCGGTTCCGTCATGCGAATGTCATAACCTGAGAAACGAACTGTCCTCAAAAGATGAAATTATAAAGCTGCTAAAGGAAGATATTGCTAGTTTAATGGGAGAGTTGAATAAATTAAAAGGAAATAGAGAAGAAAGCAAGGAAACTTGGTCAACAGTGGTTGCTGGAAGTGTACGATCGAATAAGCCTAGGCCTAAAAATGGAGTAGCTGAAATTCCCGTCTCAAATTCATTGGAGTGCTTGTCGAAGAAAATGATGACTTTCTACAAGAAGAAAAGAAGAACGTACTAAAGAGAAAATCCAGGAAGATGCGGATATTTGCGGATATTCACGGGCGAGATATAGCAGCAAAGATTTGGAGAGAAGCGTTAACATGGAGATCACTTCCACAGTGAAACCAGGAGCTCCCATTGCAGCGGTCAAGGACGGAATGGTAGGAGATTGTGCGTCACTAACTTCAAAGGATTATGCAGTTGTCATCGCTGGAGCAAACGACGTCTACAGAAACTAGGATAAAAAGGTAATCAAAGATTTAAAGGGTACATTGCCATCCATGCATAACACAAATGTAATTATTGTAAACATTCCGCAGAGATATGACTTCATTCCCAAATCATGTGTAAATGTATAAATAGAGGTTACAAATGGGAAAATTAATAAAATTTGTACGAGTTTTTCAAATGTCCAAATTATAGATGTAAGTAAATTAGACAGAAAATTCCACACTCGGCATGGCCACACTTAAATAGGTTAGGAAAAGAGTATCTTAGTGATGAAATCTGCAAAATTGTAAATTCAAATGGTAAGAATAGTTGAACAGTAATATATTTAGAGTGGAAGCAGGGAAACTGGTACAAGAAGCCAAACGTGAGGTTTGGCAGTCAGATGAGTATCTTTTGATGTCAAATTTAACTGAGTTTAACAATGGTATTTCGGAATTGTCTAGCAACAATAATAATAAAAATTATGATAGTAATATTGTAAATAAATCACCAACACAAGCTTGAAAAAGTAACAAATTTAAAATTTACCACCAGAATGGTCAGTCTCTCTAGAATATAATTTATTATATAAATCTAATGCTTAAAAATGAACTTAAAGACATCACAGAACTCTGTATTTCAGAACATTGGCTGAAAGAGGAACAACTCGAAATAATTCAAATCCCAGGATTTATACTAGCTAGTAAATAGTCTAGATATAATATTAGCCATGGTGGTACTTGTATCTTCTTAAGAAATAATTTAGATAATTTATGGAACAGGATTTTGAATTCTCTGCCGTAAAAATACAGCAGTTTAAGTTAATAATTGTATGCGTATACCGTTCTCCATCAGGAATTTTTTGTTTACTTATAGATAAATTAGAATTGTTACTCAATATCAAGAGCAAAGTAAATTTCGATATAACAATTTGTGGGGATGTAAATGTGGATTTCTTAAAATGTGATAGGAATTGTGAATTATTAACACAGTTGCTAACTTCCCATGGACTGAAACCTGCAGTAAATACCCCAACAAGAATAACAACATTTAGTAAAACCACTCCTGATCAAATTTTTATAAATACAGATAAGTATCACCATTCAATATAAATCTATTGCCCGGGTCTTAGTGTCCATCATGGACAAATACTGAGTTTTGAAGTACATGAAAATATCAATAATAATGATAATTGAATAAAATCAAAGCAGATCATTCACTGAAACAAATGTTTTATATTTCAATGACTAATTAAATAAGGACACATGGTCAGAAATTTATAAACAAGAAAATGTAATTGATAAATTTAATGCATTTAACAGTACCCTAAAACACTATTTTGAAACAGCATTCCCCTTTAAACAAAGAACTATTCAAAATAACAAAGCTAGCAATTGGATAACAACAGGGATTATAAATTCATGCCAAAGAAAATATGTCTACACAAATTATATAAACAATACCACACAACACCTGAATTCAATTTATACTACAAAAATACACTAGCGTATTAAGTAAGGTAATAAGACTAGCAAAGAAAATGCATAATGATAATTTCATTTCCTAATCATCTAATAAAAACAGGGCTATGTGGTCCGTGATAAAGAAAGAAACTAGGAAATCTGCTAAAATACAAAGGAGCATTACACTGACCTGCAATAATAAACTGATTAATAATCCAGAGGAAATAAAAAACACTTGTAATGGCCATTTTGTGGAAATTCCACAAAATTATTAAATAAATCACAGGTAAATACACAAAATTCTAATAATAAAATAAATATATGCAGAGATTATTTATAAAACATGTCACAAGTGAAGAGGTAAGAATAGTTTTAAAAGAGCTAAAAATAAAATTCTGTGCCGGCATAGATGGCATCCCTGATGCAATTTTAAAGAAATATGCAGAAAATATAATAAAACCACTTACGCACTTAGTAAACAGTTCAATTCTCACAGGAACTTACCCGGATATTTTGAAGTTATCAAAAGTAATTCCAGTGCACAAAAAAGGTTCAAGAGATGAATTAGATAAGTATCGTCCTATTACCTTACCAACTGGTATTGCAAAAATTGTGGAAAAAAGCATGTATAAGAGACTGATAAGTTTTATAGAAAAAATAAAATACATGGGCTGGTTTTTTAGTTTAGGTACATTAGTTATAATTTGATGAATAACTTACTTAGATGGTTCCAAGTTTCACAGGTCCTCGATGTAGTCCCCACCGTTGCGTAAAAGTGTTCCCAGTGATGCGTAAGTCGTTGGATCCCGTTGGCACTGCCCAATCTGTTGATGGTACTGTACTCTTATATGGATATGGGCTAGGAAATTATTCATCTCTTCAAAGTTTTCTAAATTGTCCCATGTTAAAATATTGCTATGCTGGAACTCGACACCAAACAGGTTTTGACATCGCAGAGTTATCTCAGTTAATTCAGCCGACCAATGGCGAGATTAGCAGTCACGTGGTGGACTTGAAACTAGACTGCATTGAGAGACAAAGAACTAAACGAGTGTGCGCGAGGAGAATCGAGATTCCCGAAGAGAGCTCACCCCGGCGCGATATGTAAGCGTGTCTGAAGCGTGTAGCAGCAAAGATTTGGAGAGAAGCGTTAACATGGAGATCACTTCCACAGTGAAACCAGGAGCTCCCATTGCAGCGGTCAAGGACGGAATGGTAGGAGATTGTGCGTCACTAACTTCAAAGGATTATGCAGTTGTCATCGCTGGAGCAAACGACGTCTACAGAAACTAGGATAAAAAGGTAATCAAAGATTTAAAGGGTACATTGCCATCCATGCATAACACAAATGTAATTATTGTAAACATTCCGCAGAGATATGACTTCATTCCCAAATCATGTGTAAATGTATAAATAGAGGTTACAAATGGGAAAATTAATAAAATTTGTACGAGTTTTTCAAATGTCCAAATTATAGATGTAAGTAAATTAGACAGAAAATTCCACACTCGGCATGGCCACACTTAAATAGGTTAGGAAAAGAGTATCTTAGTAATGAAATCTGCAAAATTGTAAATTCAAATGGTAAGAATAGTTGAAAAGTAATATATTTAGAGTGGAAGCAGGGAAACTGGTAAAACAAGCCAAACGTGAGGTTTGGCAGTCAGATGAGTATCTTTTGATGTCAAATTTAACTGAGTTTAACAATGGTATTTCGGAATTGTCTAGCAACAATAATAATAAAAATTATGATAGTAATATTGTAAATAAATCACCAACACAAGCTTGAAAAAGTAACAAATTTAAAATTTACCACCAGAATGGTCAGTCTCTCTAGAATATAATTTATTATATAAATCTAATGCTTAAAAATGAACTTAAAGACATCACAGATCTATGTATTTCAGAACATTGGCTGAAAGAGGAACAACTCGAAATAATTCAAATCCCAGGATTTATACTAGCTAGTAAATAGTCTAGATATAATATTAGCCATGGTGGTACTTGTATCTTCTTAAGAAATAATTTAGATCATTTATGGAACAGGATTTTGAATTCTCTGCCGTAAAAATACAGCAGTTTAAGTTAATAATTGTATGCGTATACCGTTCTCCATCAGGAATTTTTTGTTTACTTATAGATAAATTAGAATTGTTACTCAATAGCATGAGCAAAGTAAATTTCGATATAATAATTTGTGGGGATGTAAATGTGGATTTCTTAAAATGTGATAGAAATTGTGAATTATTAACACAGTTGCTAACTTCCTATGGACTGAAACCTGCAGTAAATACCCCAACAAGAATAACAACATTTAGTAAAACCACTCCTGATCAAATTTTTATAAATACAGATAAGTATCACCATTCAATATAAATCTATTGCCCGGGTCTTAGTGTCCATCATGGACAAATACTGAGTTTTGAAGTACATGAAAATATCAATAATAATGATAATTGAATAAAATCAAAGCAGGTCATTTACTGAAACAAATGTTTTATATTTCAATGACTAATTAAATAAGGAAACATGGTCAGAAATGTATAAACAAGAAAATGTAAATGATAAATTTAATGCATTTAACAGTACCCTAAAACACTATTTTGAAACAGCATTCCCCTTTAAACAAAGAACTATTCAAAATAACAAAGCTAGCAATTGGATAACAACAGGGATTATAAATTCATGCCAAAGAAAATATGTCTACACAAATTATATAAACTGAGCCACCGGTAGTACTGAGAGTTAACTATTTTACCAAAAATAAAATGAAAAACTCCCAAAATACCAGAGACGAAAGTAGAAGGTGTTGAACAAAACCAATAACCCAGGCAGTTAAATAGTAAAAACATAAGTGAATAACGTACTATGGTACAAGAACACAAAGGTCACTTTGATATACATATATATAATTGACAATTAATAATATTACATGCATTTACAAGACAGGAATAAAATATAAAAGAAATTATTTCTTGGCATAAACAGATAATTGAATATAAGCAAGGAATCCCACCGATTGAGGAGGAAAAGGGTTGAACTAATTATATTAAATGAGCAAATGAAAAGTCTAAGACCAACCAAAATATCCAACGTTAAATAAACAGATAAATTACCTTTAAAGGATACTCAAGGTATGAACCGAAACAGTTTAAGTTCAAAATACGGTCTCAACTTAAAGCAATCAATTAAGTTAGTTTGTTAACAGGAGCAAATTCAAGGTACGTCTGATCGCAATCAAATCATCAAAACATCTCCTTTTTATCGACACAAAACAAAACTATTGTTTTTTACTGCAAGGAAGAAACGATAACAATCGCTTCGGTTGTCACCAGGCAACCCATTACACAGAATAAAATAAGTGCCATAAACAGCGACACAAGTTACAGTGCCTATATGAGGCATACTACCAAGATACAAGGAGAAAAGAAAAATTTACATAAGATAATTAGGTTAAGAAAGTCCTTGCACTTGACCAAAATGAAGACTGAATTCTACATGGCTTGTAGCTCAGAAAATAAATGAAATAACCACATTCCCCCAAAAGATACATAGAATCAATTAGATAATTGGAAACTATTTTAAATATATCGACAGATACTTTACTGTAACTCCGAGCACGAGGCTAGGCCAAAACACGAGTGAACAACAAACAGATCGCTAACATAAAATAACACAAGTTAAGAATTTACAATAGGCTACGTCCAAGATAAAAAACATATCGATAGAAATAAAACAGCTTCCAAAATATCTCACAATATTTACAAACCTTTTCTAAAACATACTGGTTGAGAAGTCCAAAATATTATTACACCAAGTCAAAATATCTTCAGGGATATATCGGAAGTACTTCCTAGTCAAGTGGAATTATGAACATATTCCAGAATAGAGGCTATGTTAGCCTTCAGGGCTAACCAGCCCGGTTTAATATCGGAGTTATAAATTTTGCATCTTGCTAGTAAGGATTCCAATAGAGAATCATTTTACTTATTATTGCTGTATCCAAGGAAACAGCCTTTTGTTGAATTCGGCAGCCATCGGAGGAAATCGTAGATAGAGAGTACAGCGCTCCAAGTGGCAAATCCAATAGGAGTAGTACTAATATTCTCCGTCAGATGACAGCATCGCACGGCGACAAACGAGTTTCTAGTCGAGCTCAACAGGTAGCGTGGCAAATCTGTTTATCTCAAGCACAATCACAATAGCTTGACCAACTTGGTTACATATTAGCCAGGAGAATGTTCACGTCAGGGAAATTAAAATGCGTCATCTCTCCTCCCCACTATACAGGACGATAGGACACAAATGTACACCAAGACTATGTGTTGAGAGAGAGAGGGAGTAAATAGAGCTGCATATGAATACCAGTTCGTTCTTTCATAATAGTCCAAGGTTCGCCAATCTTACCATCTTCAAAATAGGCACGCACCAAAGCGTTCATGCATCAAACCTTTTCCAACATGCTTAGAGTTTCAATTCCTTACTTGGTAACAAAACAGTTTTTTTTTTTTTTTTTTGTAACATTAAATACAAATTAGAAGTTTCTTGGCTGATGAAGACACACTCCATCTCAACGTAGAGGACACGGCTTTACTCGACGAAGTCCGGGCCCAGAACTTTCGCCACAGTCGCCAACTCGCCGACCAGGATGACAATATCAGCTCTTGATCTGAAACCAAATTGTACTCCGACAGCAAGGTCCATGTTCTTTATTCATGACATATTAAGATAATGCATCCTTACAACCAGTTCACAATCATCCAAATAAGTAATAAATGAACAACCAAGTATCTTTTTCCAAATGACCCCCCCCAAAAAAAAATCCTCCCATCTCAAAGATTCCTTGCTTTTACAAAATAGGAACATAAGTTATGTCATCCAATAACCATACGGTTTACATCTTTTACAGAATTATATTTTATGGAGTATTATTTATTAAATCATAACTTTGTGGGACGTAATTCCACAGCTATTTGAAAGAAAAGATAAAATAAGAACAAACGGACTTTGAAACAATTATCAGCCAACCGAAGATCACAAAAAATGAAAATGACGTAGGTTAAGTCTAACATTGTACCATCGTAAATAAATGAAGATTACCATTAAGTTTTATAGACTTCATAAATAAAGGGAATCCAAGAAAGTTACAAGCGAGCAAAACGAGAAAAAAAACTAAGAGGAAACCCGACGCTAACATCGCACAAGAATCCCTTACAAATACCCGATGAAGCAATGCAAAATACGAAAACAAGGAAGGAAAAATCATGAGCGAGTCTCATGCTATCAGAACCTCAGAAAAGAGAGAAAATAAATAAATAGATAAGTACCGACAAGGTTCAAAAGGGGATAGGCAAAGCAAATACCAAAAAATAACAAGGAAAACCAGAAAATATTTTAGTATCAGATCACACGTGCAGAAAAACAGAAATACACAAAATCTTTCACACACTCGTACATAACCGCAAAATTCCCACAATTACTGATTACTATTTACCACCCGCAAGGTAAATGCCCCAAAATATCTACCAGTATATAAATAAATGTTCGTGAAAACCCAATTATACAACATACTTACCCTGGCATACCCTTACATGTATGCAGACTCGGAACATACACAATAAATGAAACGTACACAGACGCACATGACATGAACCTATTGAGCCCTTTTAGCATATCACTTTCACAATTACAATTATTCAATATCATACTTCACTCAATGCTTACCCTGCTCAGACTGACAGTTAACGAACCCAAGGAACGCATCTCGAAAGAACAATACGGGTATTTTCCTTATAGCATTACTTACTTACCTTTTCAACAACTATCAGCCAAAACATAACATTCAATACCTTTTACATCCCTGATGAAACAAGCAAATAAGGCGACATAATGTACACCAACTTGGATCAATTTGGGATCTTTTGTAAGGAATGCTTACCTTTCATACCAACGACTCTTTTCCTTCATCTTAATTATACCAGTTCCATACCAGAGATAACAAGAATCGAAATAAGAAACAGCCCTCATTCAACAACGCAATCATTCAAATCACTACCTAGTGCACTTAAGTAGCAATATTTTTCAACGAAATATTTATTTACATACTCGGTATTATACAATCAACAATGAACATTTTGACTAGCGCAAACCTAACCTTATTTTGAACAACAAAACAACAAATTTCCCACCCCTTAATACAAATCTAAATTACCGCAATCACACTAAGCACAACCATTCTAGATACACACAGTTTTTCATACACAATTTAGAAGAATTACAAGCTAAGAATAATACTTACGGTGAGTGAATCACAACAGGAAGGACAAACCAAAACATCTACCAATAAACAGCAAAAAAACAAAGGAAGAAATTACAACCAAATAAAACATTACTCAGAAATATCACAATTTTTCTTCACTTGTGATAAATGCACCCTGAAAATACGTTTTTTCTGAGGATCACTCACTAGCATAGTCAATGGAGTGATGAAACTAAGAATTTTGCAAGGGCCTTTAAATCTAACAAGTAATTTCCCGGATACTTTGGGACCAGCTTCTTTTAGCGAGAAGTTTCGAACATATACCTCATCACCAACCTTTAATGAACACTGTTTACGACCCACATTATACCTTCTCTGCAAATTTTCATGAGCAATCTTCATGTTTTCCCTAGCTTTCTTCCAAACCGCCTGAACATCCAAGTTAGAAATGTTCTCAGGCAATAGATCGTTGAGAGACCATAAATTTGATATCGGAGAATTAGGCGAATATGAAAACATCAGATTAAAAGGAGTGTTTCGGTGAGATTCATGTATAGCCGTGTTGAAAGCATAAGTTATCAAATGTATGCAACTGTCCCAACCCTTGTGATCATTGTGGTGATACGCAATAAGTGCTGCCCGTAAATTCCTATTCACCCTTTCGGCATATGATCCTTTAGGGTAATATGGGGTGCTCGTGACATGAGAGATAGAAAATTCGAATAAATAATTTCGAAATACATTAGATGAAAAGCATTTGGCGTTATCTGACACCAGAAACTGACAAGGGCCAAAAGAAGCAAATATTTGATTTAAACATTTAATAACGGTTTGAGTGTTTGCCATACGAGTAGGAATGATCCAACTAAAACGAGAAAAACCGTCCGTGCAAACAAATACAAACCGATTTCCATGCTTTGACAAGGGCAGAGGGCCTACGAAATCGACGAACAATCTCTCCATAGGTTTAGTAGCGATTTCCGAGGATAACAGCCCAATTTTAGAATTGTTAGTAGGTTTAGCTACGTTGCAAGCGTTACATCCGTTCACCAATTTCCTGATGTCTTTATCCATATTTTTCCAGATGAAAGTCTGTCTAATTTTCTGCCTTGTCTTAAATACCCCAAGATGTCCACCAATTGGTGACTCATGGAAATACTTAAAAATCTCCGGTATAAGAAGAGAAGGTAGTACAATTTTAGGCAACCTATCGTACCTAGCGGAACAACATAATGTGCTGTTCTTCATCGAATACGGCTTCAAATTTTCTCCCTTTTCTAATTTCTCAATGATTTCATTCAAGCCAGGGTCCTCTCTTTGATATTCGGATACCTCCCTAAACAATTTAGGATAATTAGACAGGATAGTGTTCACCTTGTTACTCTCATCAAACTTATCTTCGCCCTTATCCTCTATTTTCTCATCACCGTACATTCTACTAAGGCAATCAGCAATGACATTGTCCGTGCCCTTAATATGACGAACGCTGAATTGAAAGGCTAAAATACGGGTGGCCCAACGAGCTATCCTTCCAGTTTTCCTGGGTTTTCCCAATACCCAACTCAATGCCTGGTTAACGGTCTCGAGATCAAAGGAAACGTGCTCGATATATATTTTAAATTTTTCGAGAGCAAACATAACTGCTAGCACTTCCAATTCATACACAGAATACTTTATCTCAGCATCGTTTAATGTTCTCGAAGCATAAGCCACAGGTAACCTTCCTTCATCGTACTCTTGTAACAATACCGCACCAACAGCCTTGTTAGATGCATCGGTTTGGAAGATAAACCTTTTGCCAAAATCAGGAATAGCCAAAATCGGTGGATTGGTTAATGCCAACTTAAGGTCAAGAAAAGCTGATTCTTGCGACGGACCCCACGAAAATACAGTACCTTTCTTTCGAAGCATGTTAAGAGGAGCTGCACGGTGAGCAAAATTAGGAATAAATCTACGAAAGTAGTTAATCATCCCAATAAAACGTGCTATTTCTTTAGGCGTTTTAGGTTGTTTGAATTCCCTAATAGATTGGGTTCTGCTTTGGTCTACCGAGACACCGGATGAAGATATCACATGTCCCAAGAATGATATTTGGGGTTTAGCAAAAGAGACCTTAGATAACTTGACCGTAAGACCACTATTCTTTAATCGAGACAACACCTCACGAACATGTTGGACATGATCCTCAAAGTTTTTACTAAAGATGACTACGTCATCTAAATAATGGTAAACGAATTTAAACTTAATTCCGTCAAATACGTTATCTAGCAATCTGCTCAAGACAGCAGCACCGGTCGACAACCCAAAAGGTAAACGTTCGAATTCAAATAAATTCCAATCTGTGGCAAAAGCCGTCACACTCTTGGACTTCTCCGCCAGGGGAATTTGGAAATAGGCAGAATTTCAATCTAATATCGTAAAATAGGACGCTCCTTTGAACCACGAAAAGCAGGACTGAAGGTCCGGAAGAGGAATCGATTGTAAGATGACTTTCTTATTTAATGCTCTGTAATCGATCACGGGTCTGAATTGACCATTGGATTTAGGAACTAGAAATATAGGAGAAGAATACGCTGAAGTAGATTTACGAATAATTCCTTCCTCAAGCATCTCGTCCACAATATCTTTTAAAATTTTCATCTTAGGAGGAGCCAATCTATAAGGAGACGCACGAACAGGAATGTCGTCGGAAAGCTCAATTTCATATTCAATTAAATTAGTAACACCTAATTTGTCGTTAGAACCTCAGGAAATTCATAACACAGGTCTTTAATCTGTTTAGCTTGATCTTCGCTTATGTTGTCGAACACTAAATCTTCAATGGTTATAACCCTTTTCTCTTCCTGAGTTGAGTTGACTCCACTAATACACTCCGAATGATTGAATTTCCATCTGAGATTGGGTTTGAAATGAAACCAAAAGGATTTAGAATTTAAATCTAACAATAACCCAACATGAGTTATGAAATCCGACCCGATAATCACTTGATACGACAAATTGTCAACCACCCAGAATCTAAACATCCAAGAAAAGTTAAATATGCTGACCTTTACCTTTACATATCCTAAAATACTGAGTGAAGAAGAATTGGCTGCTATAAAGTTATGTGGTTCCATTACCAACTTGCCAAATTTACAAACAGAAGACATCGTCCTGAACCATTTACTATCAAGAAATGAATTAACACTGCCCGAATCAATAAGAGCGGAGACGGGTTCATTATTTATACAAACATCAATGTATGGGCAATTATTTTTTGTCGCATCAGTGATACGGTTACATGTTTCATAATTAGCTTTACCAATTCGAAAAATTTGTCATATATCTTACGATTAGTCTTAAGATCCTTATCAAAATCTGTTTTACGGTTACCTGCAATACTATCAGATTTTTGATAATCCGACAAGATCTTCCTATCATCTAGTCATTGCCTACGATTAAATCTTCTATCACACCACTTGGCTATGTGATCATAAGACCCGCACCTATCACAACGTTTACCAGTTCGAGTATTTTCGGTGTAATTGAATCTCCTTCTTTGGAAAGAAGTCTGTTGTAAATGATTATTAGGATTAACAGGGATATTAACCAAGGGAGGCGGAGAGTTAATCACTCTTACAGCGTTAATGCTTTTGACATTTTCTGCAGATTTAATTATATCATATAATTCAAGAAAACTCTTAGGTTTACCTTCCATAGCCATACATAACCTATATTCTGGATTAATACCTTCTACTATAGTAGTAACAATTGCAGATTCACTCAAATTTAAATTCAAAACCCTAGCGTAGCACCTAATTTCTTTAATATAATCATTCAAAGATTCATCTACCCTCTGACCGCGATAGTAACAATTATGTTTCAGTAAACTCATTGCACGTTCAGGAATAAAATAATCAATTAGTTCGACATGAAACTCAGATAACGAAGAGTGAGATGACATAGCGCTGATCAACTTATCACGCAACAGGCCACAGGTGAAAGGAAAAATTAATTGGAAAATCATAGTATCTTATAAACCAAAAACAATGGAATTGTCCATTAATTCAATTAGTTGTTTCAAAAATTTTATCAACTCCATAGTGTCATTACCCGAACACATCTGTAAATTCTGAACACAAGAGGTTACTGGATGAGGAATACCGTTAAATCTTAAACTGTTTTCACAGTTAGGCATCGGTGACATATTTCCCCCAATATTAGCGTTATTCAACAAACGTGATGGAAAATCGGTGACAACATTAGTACAGGGTAACCCAAATTGGCTTTCATTTCTAGGTAATAACCTAGAATTTGCAGAGTTATGATTAGGAAAATCATTTGAAGCGCCAGACGAAGAAATATTTGGCAAGGGACGAGGTATGGTATTATCAATTTCCCCATGTTCATTAACACTTATATTATTAGAGTTTAATAAGGTCGGTTGGGAAATCCTAGATGACCTCCCTTGTAAGCTCTTATTCAAAGTAATTCTGCTCTCCATGCTTGCATTATGATCAGTTAAGGATAAACTTTCAAGATTATTAGGTAAATTGTCAGCGGCACCTTCAGATTCTATAATCACACGTGAGTCACTCGCATTTGGCACCATAATTTCACACGGATTATCATTAACACCATTGACGCAACCCTGAATATCACCACACACAGAAGGAAATAATTTTAAAAAAGCATCAAGAAGCTTACTTTGAAATGACATTAATTCCGAACCGAAATTAGAATCCTCGAGTTCCCAAATATAAATGAGATCACCAAGTCTATAAAACCAATGGCATGCTTGAGTTTTAAATCTCCCTAATTGAGATGTAGAAGGGTTACTAGCACCTATCAAATAAATAGATAAATTAATTAAATTTGTTACAGCAGGTACAATGTTATTAGACTCACCAAACGTTTGATGGTAACTTTCCAAGTCAGGAATTATAATAGGCACATCTTTCGCATCCTTCAGACGTAACAAATCCTTTTCACGATTGTTGTTAGAAGGAATTTTTCTAATGAACAATTCATATTCAATTTCCTCTTTCCTTAGGTTGTAGAAGGCTGATAATGTATTCCTCGGTTCCATTTTGTGTATGCAATGGGACATGAAACAGAAATTTCCACAAGGATTAGATTAATAATACCCAAGCTTTAAGCGACCTTTGTGGTCAAGAATCTAATTGATTAATTTTTTAAAATTTATAATAATGTCCGTGAAAACAATAACATACGATCTGCTACCAATTGAGCCACCGGTAGTACTGAGAGTTAACTATTTTACCAAAAATGAAATGAAAAACTCCCAAAATACCAGAGACGAAAGTAGAAGGTGTTGAACAAAACCAATAACCCAGGCAGTTAAATAGTAAAAACATAAGTGAATAACGAACTATGGTACAAGAACACAAAGGTCACTTTGATATACATATATATAATTGACAATTAATAATATTACATGCATTTACAAGACAGGAATAAAATATAAAAGAAATTATTTCTTGGCATAAACAGATAATTGAATATAAGCAAGGAATCCCACCGATTGAGGAGGAAAAGGGTTGAACTAATTATATTAAATGAGCAAATGAAAAGTCTAAGACCAACCAAAATATCCAACGTTAAATAAACAGATAAATTACCTTTAAAGGATACTCAAGGTATGAACCGAAACAGTTTAAGTTCAAAATACGGTCTCAACTTAAAGCAATCAATTAAGTTAGTTTGTTAACAGGAGCAAATTCAAGGTACGTCTGATCGCAATCAAATCCTCAAAACATCTCCTTTTTATCGACACAAAACAAAACTATTGTTTTTTACTGCAAGGAAGAAACGATAACAATCGCTTCGGTTGTCACCAGGCAACCCATTACACAGAATAAAATAAGTGCCATAAACAGCGACACAAGTTACAGTGCCTATATGAGGCATACTACCAAGATACAAGGAGAAAAGAAAAATTTACGTAAGATAATTAGGTTAAGAAAGTCCTTGCACTTGACCAAAATGAAGACTGAATTCTACATGGCTTGTAGCTCAGAAAATAAATTAAATAACCACATTCCCCCAAAAGATACATAGAATCAATTAGATAATTGGAAACCATTTTAAATATATCGACAGATACTTTACCGTAACTCCGAGCACGAGGCTAGGCCAAAACACGAGTGAACAACAAACAGATCGCTAACATAAAATAACACAAGTTAAGAATTTACAATACGTCCAAGATAAAAAACATATCGATAGAAATAAAACAGCTTCCAAAATATCTCACAATATTTACAAACCTTTTCTAAAACATACTGGTTGAGAAGTCCAAAATATTATTACACCAAGTCAAAATATCTTCAGGGATATATCGGAAGTACTTCCTAGTCAAGTGGAATTATGAACATATTCCAGAATAGAGGCTATGTTAGCCTTCAGGGCTAACCAGCCCGGTTTAATATCGGAGTTATACATTTTGCATCTTGCTAGTAAGGATTCCAATAGAGAATCATTTTACTTATTATTGCTGTATCCAAGGAAACAGCCTTTCGTTGAATTCGGCAGCCATCGGAGGAAATCGTAGATAGAGAGTACAGCGCTTCAAGTGGCAAATCCAATAGGAGTAGTACTAATATTCTCCGTCAGATGACAGCATCGCACGGCGACAAACGAGTTTCTAGTCGAGCTCAACAGGTAGCGTGGCAAGTCTGTTTATCTCAAGCACAATCACAATAGCTAGACCAACTTGGTTACATATTAGCCAGGAGAATGTTCACGTCAGGGAAATTAAAACGCGTCATAAACAATACCACACAACACCTGAATTCAATTTATACTACAAAAATACACTAGCGTATTAAGTAAGGTAATAAGACTAGCAAAGAAAATGCATAATGATAATTTCATTTCCCAATCATCTAATAAAAACAGGGCTATGTGGTCCGTGATAAAGAAAGAAACTAGAAAATCTGCTAAAATACAAAGGAACATTACACTGACCTGCAATAATAAACTGATTAATAATCCAGAGGAAATAAAAAACACTTGTAATGGCCATTTTGTGGAAATTCCACAAAATTATTAAATAAATCACAGGTAAATACACAAAATTCTAATAATAAAATAAATATATGCAGAGATTATTTATAAAACATGTCACAAGTGAAGAGGTAAGAATAGTTTTAAAAGAGCTAAAAATAAAATTCTGTGCCGGCATAGATGGCATCCCTGATGCAATTTTAAAGAAATATGCAGAAAATATAATAAAACCACTTACGCACTTAGTAAACAGTTCAATTCTCACAGGAACTTACCCGGATATTTTGAAGTTATCAAAAGTAATTCCAGTGCACAAAAAAGGTTCAAGAGATGAATTAGATAAGTATCGTCCTATTACCTTACCAACTGGTATTGCAAAAATTGTGGAAAAAAGCTTGTATAAGAGAATGATAAGTTTTATAGAAAAAAATAAAATACATGGGCTGGTTTTTTTAGTTTTGGTACCTTAGTTATAACTGGATTAATAACTCACTTAGATGGTTCCAAGTTTCACAGGTCCTCGATGTAGTCCCCACCGTTGCGTAAACGTGTTCCCAGTGATGCGTAAGTCGTTGGATCCCGTTGGCACTGCCCAATCTATTGATGGTACTGTACTCTTATATGGATATGGGCTAGGAAATTATTCATCTCTTCAAAGTTTTCTAAATTGTTCCATGTTAAAATATTGCTATGCTGGAACTCGACACCAAACAGGTTCTGACATCGCAGATTTAACTCAGTTAATTCAGCCGACCAATGGCAAGATTAGCAGTCACGTGGTGGACTTGAAACTAGACTGCATTGAGAGACAAAGAACCGAACGAGTGTGCGCGAGGAGAATCGAGATTCCCGAAGAGAGCTCACCCCGGCGCGATATGTAAGCGTGTCTGAAGCGTGTAAGGGGGAGATCGCGGGTACGGCACGCGGCGCACAGGCAATCAGAAGCGACCTTACTTAAATGAACGCCAGCATTGTAATGAGCACAGCTACTTACCAGGACATTTTAATACATCGAAACATCATGAAGGTTATTAAATAATAAATAAGAACTATTTATTAAACATGCGATTAATTAGTTATTTAATTAAGGATTGTTATGATCTTCAACCATCAGCGACCAATCAGATCCTTGGTTTGAAACGGACGCGGGTTTGGAAAATTGACGCGGGGGAAATGATAGAATACTCTGGGCTCTTATTATTAGCGATTTCAACGGAGAAGGACGTCTCAACAAGCTACTCGACGATTAAACAAAGCAAATAGAAATTCACCATCGAAGGCACTTAGTTTGTGCAAGAGGATATTATGAAGTCGACATTCAACGAATTATAAAGTTTATAGAACCAATCTACAGTATCAACTATGTCGAAATTCCTGAAGTTGAGGGAGGAAATTACTATCGAATTTACAGCAGTTATGATGGTCAAATAAAAAGTTATGGGAACATAACTATGATGGCAGAAAGAATATTCGAAATGACATAACATCAATCTCGCGGGAGAGATTAACATCTCATCTCTCCCATGCAGAAATTATACATCTACAAGTCATTTCAACAACTAAAATAACAGCATATATCAGAACTTTGGCGTAAGAAGATAGAAGAATTTCCTGTAAGAGAGTGGCAAGGGAGGACCCGGGCTTTCAAGAGAGAAAGGGCTATCCCATCTCATACAAGAAGAATCACCAGTGTAAGGAACGGTAACACGATGATGATGGAGTTCGAATCCCGGACCTGACCGCATGGGAACTTCTGTACGAGACCGGAGCAGACCACACTACATCACGCAGACTTGCGATTGGAAACGATCCGTTTCTAAACGACAGGAGAGGAATCCCACTTCTAGTCATCTTTAACGCACCACAAGGTAGTCTTCGGACCAACAATATATCCCACTTTGTAGATTTTTGTAGACCTTTTAGGAATATCCGAAAAACTAGTTATTGATGCCATTTTTCTACATTTAAATGATATTATTGTAATTTTCGACGTTATATTTTCATAACTACATCATGCGGACGTTTATTCACGTTTTCGTGTAATTTGAGAATTTGGAATTTTTCTATAGAATTTTCCTTTGAATTTTTTTGAATTTTGCGACTTTCGAAATTTGAATGGAGAGATTTTACAGTTTAGTTCTGGATATGTTTATGGTAAAGTTTAAATGTGTTCAGATCACATTTTGTTAATTTTTGAATTGGAAGATATCGTTTTTTGTTAACGATAATAATGACGGAAATTTATTCCAAGAATGTTATACAGATATGTTTTTAAGAACACAATTCTTAAAGATCTTATGTTGAGATCTACGCGAAATCCCGATCTGATAAATTATTAGACAGATTTGGTTAGAAATATTTGGTGACTAACAATTATAAAGAATTAAAATTTGTGAGAAATATTAAAGAATATATAAAGGAATACAATGTGAAGTTAACAAATACGAATTTTAGCGTATTTTGAAGTAATAAGAATGTGAAGAAAGATTTAAAGGAATATTGCAGCTAATTGAAAGCTTTTATAGAAATGTGCAGGATGCATAGAAAGAAGATTGTTATTTGAATACTAGTATTTTATCGTATTACCTGTTAAATTAATTCATTGATAGACCCAGTATCTTTATTAAATATTTTTATTATGGTTGTTGCAACTATGAAAAGAATTTATTAACTATGAGAAGTGAATTAAGAAGTATATGTTTTTGAGAGGAACTGCGAAGCATCTCTGAGAGTGAGATTTATTATTCCCGTAGCAGACGGAGGTATTTGTTGTTTGACAATGAGCAATTGTGAAGCCATTGGTCAATTGTTGAAGGAATGTCTGTAGTGACAGACTTGCGCTTATGTGAAGTTGAAATAGGATGTTTATGAAGATGCAGTATTATTGATGTTTATTATGAACCCGAGGGCTTATGCTGACTGATATCGAACGTGGATCTCAGAGACTGTGATCTCAGTATAAAGGTTCCACCAGGGAACGAACCCGAGGTCTGCTGAGGGAGTTTTATGGTAAAAAAAACCCTAGAGAAAAGTGTATATTTAATCACTGGTGTGATTCCAGTTGATAATGACATTATTTATTAAAATAATGCAGGAAATTGAGCGAAATAAAGCATTATTAGACTACTTGAAGTAGGCTATACTGGACTTGGAGCACGAAAAGTGCAGAGTTTGACGTTTAACTAATTGGCCCAGAATTGTGGGAGGTGCAGCATGGAGCCACGTCCATCTTGCTGACCTCGTTATGTCGTCTGGAGGAGGTTGGGGGCCTGAATAATGACCCAGTTTTTTTCCCGACTGAGAATGGATGTAAGAATGGGGTGGGAAGATCCCAAGAAAAATCATTGATTACTCATGATTGGAGTAACACAATGACATGGGAGTGGCACAAAGATGAATCTTTAGCCAAAAGGCTAATTTTAGAGCCTTTAATCTGCGAAATTGACGCATATTTAACGAAGTGCGGAAGAACAGGGACAATGGTTGTGCGCGGTTTGGTTTTAACGAGGTTGCCAGGGATTTCCCGTAAGATAGCGTCCCCACGCTATGAAGAAAGGAATTAATATTAATTAATTGGCCGAGCGATTCTTCAGCACGCAGACAGTTCTGGGATCAGTGAAGGAAAAGGGACCCGATGAGCATGGTTTCGAGACCAGAATCGTGCTGGGAGAGGAGTCGAGATCGCGTGGGAAAATTTAGCCCTACTTTTCGTGGGAATCCAATATAAGGGAGTCGACCCTTGGCAGAGTGTCAGTCTAACCTCAGTCTCAAGCCAGTAGCACGTCAGTCTTTACTCAGTCTCACTCAGTTAGAACACAGTCATCACGGCAGGCGCACGCCAGTGTTGCAGCCAGTATTAACGCAGTTTACACAGCTGGACAAAGTTTGTCACCGAGAGTCGCAAACAGTCGTCGCTACACGGTTTTTGTTAATAGTACGAACAATGTGTGTTCACTTAGGAAGCAACGAGTGAGATAAGTTGCAGAACTATTGTAAATAATAATCTATGTAAAGTTATGCACAGTGTTAAGCGCAATGTATAAAATATTGACTGATCATACATGTCTAATTACGATGGAATGCGCTAAAAGAAACCTTACGAAGCATTTGGTAATGTCTTTGAATACCAAATAATAACGCTCAGGACGGAAGTTAGCATATTTATGCGAATCAGGAAGCTTACCGTAGGAGTATGGATAAACTGTTGGTGAATTCCGAGGGCAAGCGAACCAGACTTTCAATCAGGAGTTGGTAGGAGCACGGGAGATGCCGTCGACACCTGCAATTTTGGATATCTTTGCTAGGGAATTTCAACCAAGGAAAAGTGTACGGAGTGACGTGTGTTACGTAAATTATATGTAAAATGTCTTTTAAATTAATAGTTTAATAAGTGGTTTAAAGTGTCATGTGTGTTGGAAGCAATAGCTTCTTTATAGAAATGCAAAGTGTCGTGTGGTTAACGAAAAATATGTGTCAGAAAATGTGTGTATTCAAGATGAAAATGTCGCACTAAAATCTGCATATGGCAGGCGACCAGGAAGGATATGAATGGTTGGATCCACCGTGACAAAGTCTTAAGATATGTGAGTACCCCACAAATTATGTTCAAGTAGAAATATAGGCCACTGCATGTAGTGTGATTTCAGAATTATAAAGATGCCAGTAAGAATCAGAGTAGGAGAGACTCTCCAAGTTTACTCATTATTGTGTTGATTTTAATAGATTTGAGATGTTATTTTGCATCAGTGAGTGGATTAGTCGTTACCAATATTATTTAAAAAATGGCAAATCAGTTATGTAAACGTAATGAACGAACATGGTTGTTCGATTTGTAAGATGGAGTTGTGTCGGATTTTGGTAAATTTATGTCAGTGAGAATAATAATAATAATAATAATAATAATAATAATAATGAATATAAAAATTTATGAATGAACGTATCAGGCAAAAATGTTGTAAACAAGAAATATTTACGCTAAAGGGCAAGACTTATCGGTCTAAGCAGTAAGATTATACAGTAAGATTCCGTTACGGGATTAAGAAAAGAGTTTGATATCAGAATATTGTATTAATGGGAATATAATTATGCCAGGAAATGGAAGAACTTTTAGTGAATTGAATTTGCAGCTTATGTGAAAAGCTTATAGAGTAATTGATAGATTTCTCTTGGTAATTATAGGACGCAGATCATAGCATTAGGAGGGACCAGGGTATCTATTCTTCGTATGAAATCTCGTATGCCGTGGGCGTAATGAGAGATGTACTTTATGCCAGAGCGTATATAGTGATATTGACCCTAGCTCTGATGATGGATAGGGAAGTTCCGGGTTCGAATCCCGTGATAGGTGGGAGGAAAACAATGGACACCTCTTGCACACTATCTGATTCCCCGAGAACTATTTGTTGAGTGATTCGGCTAGTTGAAGCGAATCCCAGACGGCAGCTTGGGCTGGCCGCAATATTTATTAAAGATACCGGTTACCTAATGGACTAATGCGTTATGAATCTCGTGCCTTCATGTTGAAATGGGCCTATATTGGAGCCAATTATTATATCCTCAGCGTAGGAGTAAATGTGAAAGCTTATCCAGAACCTATTTGCATAATATTCAGTTAAAATCCATTGAGATATGTGTGTCACTGGGACCACAGTGTTTGTCTAGTAAAATCTTTTACTGCTGGGGGGGGAAAGCCCTCAGACAGGGAAGCGAGGGGGAGGTAATGTAGGACCTCACTCCACTTCTATTGTACCGGCCGCTCGGGAAGAGGGTTCGGACGGTCGAACGAACAGCAAAAACAAGTTTTAAAGGAACAGATTTTAGACCCTGTTAATGACATGAAATGAAACATTGTTATACTGAGTAATGAAGTCATGTGGTTTAAGAACACATTGATAATTATAGATCGCCCTGATGGTTCATGATTTTAGCTATCTAACGAATGGTTAGACGTTGCAT
Source organism: Meconema thalassinum (assembly GCA_946902985.2). Lineage (NCBI taxonomy): Eukaryota > Metazoa > Arthropoda > Insecta > Orthoptera > Tettigoniidae > Meconema > Meconema thalassinum. Next base: position 174,261,114 of record OX336396.1, read on the forward strand.
TTGTACTGTCACTGACATCTGTTTCTGAAGTGGGTTACCAGATGCCAGAGGCTACGCGCGAAAAGGTAGTTTAATAGTACCGTCCGACACAGCGTTAATTAATGTTTTTAATATGAAATCACACACGGCATGCAGTGGAACTATATAAATAGAGGAAGTGTAGGGGTAGCTTACATAATTATGGAGTTGTACGTAGACTGCTGTGCAACACCAGAATAGGCTAATGCACGTAAAGCATTTGGTGGGAAGAGAAAGATCAAAACACACACATGATACACATTATTGTCAAATTAAGACAAGGTTCAAGGAATAATTAATCTTGTAGAATTAATGAAGTCACATTGGACGACAGAAGAATTAAAGTACAGTTTGTTTCTGAAGTTGTATGTGCATCAGCGCACTAGAGTACTTTGTAAAGTTCACATAAGGGTAAAGGTTTGTGTTATAATATGATTTTTATTATGATAATATTATGTTCATATCTGTGGATTGTGGAAATAATTTTTGTTTGTTTGTTTTGTGGTTGTGGGATTTGTTTTGTTTGTGTGAAGCCATGAAGTTTATTACAGAATTAAAGTTTTAGAATAGAGTTGTGCCTTATCATTGTAGAGTTGATACCTTTTAGCCTCAAATCCAAAATATGCAACTGCTACAGTGGGAGAACGGTACACGCTCGAGCCCTTATGCTAGCTGGAGGCAGAAGCATATTTTCCATCGAGATTACTCACATGGGTACAATTAGTATTGGAAGTTATTGCAATAGTCTCATATAGTTGAAACTCCTTGAAATTCACAGGACAGCGGATCTTAGATGAAGTTAAATCTAATATAAATTATAGGATTTAATGGATCTTTGTTGAAACTGAGAGTAAACTGAGATCTATTAAATGGTTCTGAATTAGATATTGAATTTACGGTAATTAATCAACGCAGTGGAAGTTTGTATTTTTATTAAGTATTTTTATTATGAGAACGGATAAGTTGTAGGAGGTCTTTGAACTATGCCTCTACTTAATTGTATGGAATATAGAATCCCAGATTGTCACAGTAACAAGAACAAGACATAGTAGAATGAAGAAGTATTTTCTGAAGTCCGTTGAGAGGCAGTAAAATGATAGGAAGACAATTTTATTTAATATTGTCAGAAGAGAGCAGTTGAAGCGTCGTATATATTTAATTTTATATTAAGTAAGTAGGGGGGTGATGAGAGTTCTGCCCCACTCCAGAACCCTCCATGACCCACTACTAAGCCTCAGCCATGTAATATTTGTCAATATCTCTCGAACGCATGGTCCGATTTTGACAAATGAGGTGTCATTGGACTCGAGCTGACGTCCTCTTTCCTATGGACCATACATTGTATTTTTCAAAAAAAAAATGAAAATTGTTGTTTTAGAAAGTAGGCGATAGTTTGAAAACCAAACATGATAGAACGTTATACCATGGCTCAAACGAATGGTCTTTATGACCTTTATTTTCTATAATGAAACTTTTTTACTTTTTATGTTTTTTTGAAAACACTCGAATTTTGAAAATCCTATATTTTGGAAACTAGGAATTCTACAAAAAGGTTTGTTGGACGTAAATCAATGGTACCTACCCCCTCTACCTCCAAAATAAATTTCAAGTCTCTAGGATAAAAACCTGACAGTAGTGTGGTAGTGGGGATGCTACGGCACTTCTTTTTGAACCCTCCTCGTATTTTCCCCGAACCTGATATCTCGCTAACCAATCATGGGATTTGAACATACAGGGTGTCCTAGCACTCGTAGTGATGCCCCCTACTTTCCTATAGGCTCTTTATTTAAATAAAATACCAAAACTAAAAGGTCATCCGCTTTTAATATCTCGCGGACCAATCATGCTAGAGGCGTGTACGAGGGGTCCAAGTACTCGGGCTGACGTCTTATTTGCTATGGATCACTCGTTATATTTAAAAAAAATTGGAAACTCGATTTTGGGGTAAACACGTGTTTTTTGTGATTTTTGCTGATATCTCACGAACCAATAACGCTAGAGACGTGTACGAGGTGTCCTAGGACTCGGGCTAACGCCCCCTGTTTGAAACTATGTTTGAAATTTTGACAAAGGGCCTAACGCCATACATGTTGAAAAATATTTTTTTCTTTACCTGTTATAATGTTTATGAAGCGTGGTGGTTGAGAGAGACGATACTGCTGGGTGTGTGTGTGTTTCAACGAACCTGTCGCTAACCACAAGGACCATGCTTAATAGAACCATCGCTATTTCGGCGGGTCGGTTTATGACAGAGCGAGGGTGCGTTTTTTCTGATATTTTACCTTTAACGTGTAAACGGTGATGAGAACTTGGTTCTATGTTGGTCGAAGCGAGTACAGAAAACAAACTTGCCAAGGAGCTGACGAGCAGGAGGTGAATGTCATTAGAGCTTATTGGAATGCGCTGATCTGACTTGACAACAAGTGCAATGGAAAATGACAAAGACGCTTGAAGGTGAAATAATCTGACCACCGTGGTGGCAGGGAAGAGCGAAATGCATGTGAACATGTGTGAAACCACATGTACGCTAAACAAGTTACATCCTGTTTGCTTCGTACGTGACAAAATGCAAGTTCATGTGAAATTTGATCTGGCACAGGTGTTCGCCTGGGACGTTAGCTGTCCACGTGCGAGATAACTGTTAACAAGTTACATCCTGTTTTGCTTCATACGTGACAAAATGCAAGTTGACGTGAAATTTGATCTGCCACTGGTGTTCACCTTGGATGTTATCTGTCCACGTGTCCGATAACAGAATGTTCAAAGCGTGGGAATCGCTGAATCAGTAAAAAGTATGAAGCAACTTGTGGGAATGATGTCACAACCAATAGATAGGGAAGAGCTGCGAACAGCAGTGGTGGGAGGTGAAGGGGGGGGGAGAGGCGGAGGGGGTAATGTATGAGAGAGCACAGGTGGAAAGAGAAAGAAATATGTGGTGCTGAGGACTGTACAAGTGGTGTACAACATGTGTGAATAAAAAAAAGTGCACAGGTTCACACAACATGTAATTTATTGATCCAAGAATTAAACATAGAGTTAAATCCTAACCATTTGACATATAGTTTATTTCCTTTTTGTTTCAACACTTTTTCCACAAGATAATGCTGAGAAAATGCTGTTTTCTGAAGTTCATGGAGATAAAATCTACCTTTTATGGGTTGGTGGTTGAGGTCTTGCAGTAAATAGGTGACTGGAATGTCCAAGTTCACTCGATGAATTCGAAATAGTTCAGTCCCCCACTGAGGCGTGTAGCCCTTATTGAAGGCAGACTTAAATTTGCTCACACGAACAAAATCCCCAATTTTCAGTCTGTGACGTTTAGGATCGGCTATTTTTATGGGGTTAAACAGTTTATCCAATCGCTGAATATTTTTGGTCACGAGGCGTGTCTTGGTCCCAATCGTTCTATGTTTGGTGTCATTGTAACGTGATACTAGCTCTGGTAACATGTCCAACCAGCGATATGTGCCCTGAGTGGTAAACGCTTTCCACATATGGGTTTTCAATGTTCGGTTGAACCGCTCGACCACACTGGCTTTGAGATTGCTGTATGTGGTGTAATGGTGAATATCCTTAGATCTGAGAAAACTGGAGAAATCCTTGTTGAAAAATTCTTTCCCCTGGTCAGTTTGTAGCAGCTGAGGTTGACGTTTGGAGTGTTGAATAATATGTTGAAAGGCCTTGGTAACTAGTGGACCAGACTTGCGACGGACAGATTCAACAAAGGCCACTTTGGAATAGACATCAATGACGGTCAACATATAGCGTACACCGTCGTTAACGCTAGCAGAGGGTATCATATCAACCAAGTCAGCCTGCCAAAGTTCATCCACACCTCGTGAAATCACCTTGAGTCGCGGATGGTGACGCCTAGCTGGGCGATGCAACTCGTGAGCAATACCCATTTTAATGGGTGAGGGCTTAAACAATAATTTTGGCATTTCGAAGTTCTTGTTCAATTTCTTGAATTTCCCAATCGTGACCGGTATGGCCAGCTTGACGTGAGGCATGCAACAACTGTAGCCGCTGGACGAGCTTATTGGGATTGTGCCAGTAGGTAACATCCACAAGGGCTTTTAATGGTTTAAATGTCACTCCCGAAGCGGTCGCTTTACGACGAGTACTTTGACGGTGGGAAACATTTTTGCAATGATGGTTTTATATTTTTGAGATATATTGGCATTCACTTGTTGAGCGGGATCATACTGTCTTTTGTGGGCATGGGTATCCAATAAAATGGATTTATATTTGTCAAGATCCTCTGACGTATAATCATGGGAAGAGGGGGTCCGAGAAAAGAGCAGCTTTAACAGTCCTGGGGTTAATTTATAGTTGATGTTTTTAATGACAGCTTTAGTACGAGCAAATTTAATGGATGAATCGCCAATTTTAAAACTATCATCCTCATAGCGAACACCATACGTGGTATCTGTGTTTCCAATAAATAGATCGGTGAAATAGGGTTCCAATGTTGATCCATAATATTTTATTAAAATGGTTTTCAGTTGAGCTTTATGTTGAGGGGTGGCCAAGAGTTGTGAAAACGGAGACGCCCTGGAAGGGCAAGGTGTTTCGACCATGGCCAAGGATTTCTTTTTTCTCAAAAACTCTGCAAGGGGTGCGGCCTTTTTTTGAGGCGTAAACACTTGTTCCTCCTCATCCTCAACTTCACTAACACTAGTCAAATCTTCCTGTTCCTGTACCTCTTCCTCTTCCTCAGGGTCCTCGTGCAGCGTCTGCGTGGCTTGTGAAACGGTGGGTAGCGTTTCAGATGGCTTGAAAGAGGGTTTCAACATGGCTTTTAGCGGAGGTGCTAAATGTTGTTGAATAAACAAAGCATGATCTGCACGTGATCGTTTCAATTCACGAAACTTTTGGCGAATAGTATTTTTTGCTCTAATAATATGCTTTTTCAATTGACTCTCTGCTAACGCCATGGTGTCTTAACAAATGACTTGCCGGGGAATGAGACAGGGCCTTAAATAGCAATAAAATGATCAAACCCTAAGCGATACCGTCCTTGGTTGAGTTCACTTTGTTTGTCAATCACTAAACAGGCATGACGTTGAGTGTTCCAGCACTTGGCACACAATTCTGTAAACATTTGAAAGGTCATATCCGGATTCACATGTTTATTATTAATGTGACGACAGTTCCTCTCGTCCTGACGAAATAAAACAATGACATTGGCATTGTCACGAATCAACTGTTTGGACATTTTTGAATACGTTTGTCCAAGATAAAAGCAATCGATATGCTTGTGTCGACCCATGCTGAAATAGCTTTGAATGATACTTTGACGTTCAGTGGATACATAATCGAAAATCATGAGTGAATCGGGCTTTACCTCATCCGGTGAAATCACATCTTCTTGCATGGAAAATGTGAAATAACCCATATTCTCTTTTTGTAATCCAGACATGACTTGCTCCAGAAACACGTAGAGGGTTTGGTAGAGAGATTTTGCAAAAATATAAATATTTTGAAAACGCAGACCATTGGGCGCTGTGATGAGCGTTAGCAAAAGATTAGTCTTTCCACAGCCGGAAGGCCCCACAATGATGCAGCGAATGGAAGATGGAAACAGTGAACCATGGCGTTGTTCACGTGATGTGGGACAGAGATGGGAAACCATGTCCCCCACGGGGAATGACTCTTGGTGCTTAATAATCTTCATTTCAACTAAGGCTTAGACAGGCTAGCAGGTTGTCTATATACAGAACACCGAGCCTTGTCATAGAAACAGTAGACTGGTACTACAGGTTGACGATGGATGTCTTTGGACGTGCGTTGATGGCACAAAACAGGGAGATTATGACTTTAAGGGAAAGCGGTTAACCCATGTAAAACATCCTCAAGTGTCTACAGACGTTACTACGAAAAAGTATGTGGATAACAAAGTGTATGAGTTTTATGACAAAGTGCCCCAGCTTACGGTGAATGGCTATAGCGCTAATCACCATCGGATTATTCACGTGAAAGACCCGCAAGACGAAGATGATGTCTGTACCAAGTGTTACGTGACCTATGAAATGAAAAGGCTTTATAAATTTATCCCATCTGTATTTTTAGTGTATCTGACAAATGAGTAACCTTTGAATGAGAGAAACCATATACCGCTAGTCCATGATCAGCACTTGACCTATGTGCTTGCTTCAGGATTAAGCCACTATCGATTACACTATGATGGAACCATTCACATCAAATACGCCATACCTGATGAGAACCATTTACAAATAAAGATAAATGGTCATAGGACGTTGGTCCATAACCATGAAATGGTCAATGCAGGTGATGAATTATCCTTTCATCTCATGTTGACATGGGATGATAAGCAAGCGGGAAAAAACATAAACGATTTCCCACTTTATGTGGAATTGGAATATACAGCCATGAAATAACCATCTGACGTTAGTTGTGATTTAAACTTTCTTGTGAAAGGTTGTTGGTCATTATCATTATGGAGAAACAAAGGTATGCGGTGAGAAAGACTAAAAAAAAAAGGACTTTGTCCTTGGCAAAGCCTGGGCTTACGACATTCGTGGACAAGCCCTTGCAAAAGAAAAAAAGAAAAAATAATGTATTGACCATAAGGAAAGCCTTTCGAGCAGCACAGAAACATGTTATTCCAAAACGTCGGCGACAGGTTTCAAACCAAGGGCGAGTGATTCCCGTCCCCAAACGAGCCGGATTTTTACCTGCTTTATTTGCCGGTTTGGCTGCTCTGGGTTCACTTTTGGGCGGTGCCAGTGCAGTGGCGAAAACCATTAAAGCCGCGCAGCAGGGCAAGCAACAACTCAAAGAAAGTCAGCGACATCATGAAATGATGGAAGCGATTGCCATGGGGGCTAGAAATGCCAATTTAAAGCCAGCCTTTTATCAACAAGGATTTGGGATTTCACCATTTCGAAATTTAAAAAAAATTAACCTCAGCCATAGCAAGACATGCCCTGACGCATCAACAAGTGGAAAGCTATGCTAAAAAACTAAAGCTTTCTCATTTTCGAGGTGTGTTTATGCGAAACCAATTACCCCCACGACCCTGGAAACAGGAATGTGCTGTTGTCAATTAGGATGATCACCGACGACCAGGAACGCATTATGTAGCTTATGTCAAAGAGGGATCCATCGTATGGTACTTTGACAGTTTTGGGAATTTGCCTCCGCCCATGGAACTAGTGACCTATTTTGGAAATAGGATCAAGATATATTATATTGTGAAACGAGAGCAAACGTTTAACAGCCAACAGTGTGGACGTTTGTGTTTAATTTTTTTATATAAGACGCAGCATAAGCAAAAAACGCCACCAGTATGTCGGCAGAAAGTAAAACGTTTACACTGCATGGACGTGGACCTGAAGTCAGCCTAGACTTTTACCCGCCTATCGAATTGAGTGAAAAACCCTATGGTTTAGGACTTGTTTCTCTTGAAACGTACAATCGAATATACAACATACGTGAAAATGTGAACAACAAGTTTTACTATGATGATTCTGTGCTCACCTTGAACTCTGGTGGATACACGATCGATGACATGTATGAACACATTTATGTGGTGTTGATCAATGAGTATGGTTTAAAGTCATTTCTCGACGGAACGCACAAGTTTGAACTTGTAGGCAATACCAACACTCATCGCTGCAGTATTTTCTCTACCTTCAACATTGACTTTAAAACACGCCCCGATTCCATTGGCCCATTACTAGGATTTAAACCACGTGTGTTGGAGCCCAACAAAAAACATGAATCAGACCATGAAGTGAAATTCATTGAGGACCATCATGTGTCGGTGACGTGTAATATTATTAGCCAAGTGTACACCAATCAGGAACCATCGCATTCGCTTTATGACTTAACTAGCTGTTACCCGCGGCTTCGCCCGCAATAACATTTGGAATCCCGTTATAACACTAGTTATATAGATAGTAAGCATGGGTCCTAGTGGAAAATAATTCTATCACCTGAAACCAAAAATGCATGGGACGAAAAAAAAACATCAACATATCATGTTGGTTTCGGACCCTAAAAGACGTGAAAAATATAATAAAAGTACTAAAAAGAACAATTTTTTGAAATTTCATTCGAATCAATTTTTATGTCATTCCTGGGACTTAGAAAATTCCGGCCAAAATACAAAATCATTAATAACTCCGTAAGTATTCGTCGTATGATGAAATAGCAAGAGACAAAAAAGATGTAATGTGTTATTGTCTACAACATAGGCCATGTATAATTTTACACTGAGACATATTACGTTCCCCCCCCTCCCCCTTAAGTCTACCCCCTTAACACCCCTTTAGAACCTGAATATCCAAAAATCCTTTCTTAGTGGGCGTTTGCCGCCCTTGAGGAAGCTGGATACCAAATTGCATTCCAATCCGTTCGGTGGTTTCTGAGATTTCGTGATGAATGAATGAGTCAGTGAGTGAGTGAGTGGTATTTGAGCTTTATATAGTAGATTGTGACATCGCCCAATGGCTATATTATTCGTGAAAACCCTCCAGTGATGCTTTTTCATTCTGTGGCTGTCGATAGTATTAGTAATATAACATTAAGGCTGATCAATAGAGATCAACAACTCATTGATCTAGATTCTACCACACCAGTGACTTTCAAGTTGGTGCTAAAGCCACTATGAAGTTTGTGTATAAAGTAACAACACCGTCTAGGAATGGTGTTAGTTGTTTGCCACGTGAATACACGTTAACATCTCAAGGCAAGCAGATTTTACAGCATTTGGGTTACCACGTCAACCCTCATGATGAATTCTATCCTAGAGATAGCGAACCGCATCGATGAGCAACCAGGAGTGGTAAGAATTGATCTCCATTCCTATCAAGCTCAAACACCTGGACTCAATAACAATGATGAAATTCAATTTGTTATCAACAACCAAGATATTTACACCCTACCGTATGAACGTGTCATTCAGATGAAGGTCGGCTCACCAAAGCCGATGGCTCTACACCCACCACATCCAAGTTGGCCAACCATGGTTTGGCCTTTCTGTTTTCTGAAGTGCGGTATGTCATTAACTATATCGTGGTGGATAGCACTCGAAATGTGGGCATTTCCAGTGTCATGAAACTATACCCCTCTTATAGTGAGGAAGAAGGTAAAACACTTTGCATGGCAGGTTGGTGTCCTGACTCGACCAATGACTGGATGGTACACACCGATGGGACCTTTACTGGATATTTACCTCTTAAACTGATTTTAGGCTTTGCCGAAGATCACCAACGCATTGTGGTCAACGCAAGGCAAGTGCTTTATCTGGTGAGAGACAGGAGTGATAATAATTCACTCAAGGGAGCCGACAATGTCCCCATAGATTCAAAAATTCAACTACAACGCTTGCTATGGAAAGTGCCCCATGTGACCCTTGACGATAGCAAAAAACTGGACATACTCAAGATGGTAAAAAGAGATATGACTCTACCCATGGAATTTAGAAGCTGGGCACTCCATGAGTATCCGCTATTGCCCACCACCAACACACACAGTTGGTCTGTAAAAACAGCTCGCTATACAGAGAGACCTCTCTACCTGATCGTGGGTTTTCAAACGAATCGCAAGTATCAACAAACCAAAGATGCCACGCAATTTGATCACCTGCAATTGAGAAATGCACGTCTTTTCCTCAACGGAGCTGTGTTTCCCTATGAAGGACTGGATTTTGATTTTTCAAAAAATAAGTTTGGCCCCCTGTACGACTTGTTTTCTAAATTTCGATGGTCGTATTATCAAAGAGAGAACGGCCCCATGCTGCTACACCGAGCGTTTAAGGCAAGAGCACCACTGATTGTCTTTGACTGTTCTTACCTGGAAGAGTCTGTCAAGCCATCCAATATCGACATTCGACTAGATTTTGAAACGCATGACAATGTACCAGCCAATACCACGGCCTACTGTTTGATTATTCATCACAAACAAGTCAACTATTATCCACTATCCAACCAAGTGACGAGTGTATAAATAACAGGTCAACACACGTCAAGCCGCTCAGTCATGTCTTGCTTTAAAGCCTCAAGAGACGTCACATCCATGAATTTAAACTCTGAGGAACAACGTTTCAAGACTTTTGCCACGTGGCCGGTGCCCTTCATAAACCCTCAAGCCTTGGCGGCCGCTGGATTCTACTATTTAAAAACAAGAGATGAAGTGAAATGTGCCTTTTGTCCCATCATCATAGACCAATGGCAGGAGGGCGATGAACCCATGCAGGAACATCAGCGCTGGTCACCCGCCTGCCCCTACCTGTGTAGAATGGAAGTGGGAAATATACCCTGTCATTCAAGCTATCCCTCACTTGTGTCTCTGGGTGATGAAAAAAAAACAAGTTACGATACGTGTGGACCGTATGGTGTCCATGGTGCTTCGGTGAGCAGTTCACCATCAAAAACGCCTAGTTTAGAGACATTGGGACATCATCGGTGTTATGGACGTTACAAACACAAGAGACTATATTGTTGTATCAGTTGGTATCGTCCTTATCCCAAAATGACAAAAGCCTGTAAGACGTGTTATAATAATAAAATGATGTAATTCTTAAATTCTTATTTTTTGCATGTCCTAATGTCCTACCCAAACCTCAATTTGAAACTAGCATGGCAGGTAAGTCCATGTCATGATCACACCTTAGTCATTGATCGTCAGTCAGTCGTCAGTTGAACTTGGTCCAGGCAAGCGTCAACATGTTGCGCACACTCTTTGTGGATTGCCAAGGGTTTAAAATTGGTGACAACAAATTTATATTTAAACAAGTGGCCAAGATCGATTGTACCACGTTTTGGATATCGCAAGCTACGCATTTGCTATTTAAACCACCCCATGCTTTTGATTTGTTGTGTGAAAAAGACCGTAAACAAACCCAGTGGATTGAAAATCATAGGCAACTAGACTGGAATCAGGGAACCATTTCCTATAAATATTTGGACGTGGTCATGAAAGCACACTTGTCCTCGGCCAATGTGGTATTTGTGAAAGGTAATGAAAAACGTCAATGGTTGCAACCATTTTTGGCGTCTTACTGCCAATGTATCGACCTCATGGAGTTGGGCTGCCCCTCCCTGCAAACGCTCGTGGATACTTGTTCCTGTGGCAACATTACCCATACAGCCCTATCGCATGCGTGGCATCTCTTTCATTGGCTAACCACCCATGCCTGCTGGGAGTTGTTAAACAAAATTATAACTCAAGATTTACCTGTGAATGACGTCAGTGAGATTTCTACAAGCGACGTGTAAACATCTACAGCAAGTGATACCATGGAGAAAGGCAATGCTACGGACAAAGCCATCGGCAAGTTCTTTGAGTGCAAAAAGAAACTAGACAGTTTTACCATAGAGGAACTCTTGGCGCTGCCCAAGTCGTTCATTTATTATGTGGCCGCCAACGCGGTCAAAGAAATCTGGCAACATGTACCAAAATCATGGACTCAAGACCCTGTGTTGAGTGAATTGCAACCCTGTACGGATTACGATCACCATAAGCAAGTGGCCATGGCAAAAATACCGTCTATGCGTCAGTGTGCGACTTGCCAGCTAGTGAAACTGTATCACGGTCATAAAAGTCCATGTAAAGACTTTGTTGAATCATTCCACGGGTGTCCTGGCGAGAAAAATCAACAACAACAACAACAACAAACACAAACATCGTCCACAGAAGAGGAGGAAGACCTAACCTTTTTACCATCGATGGAAAAGGATATGCCAGACCTGTACTGGCAATGGCGTCATTGACAAAGTGATTCAATACTTACCTTTCGAAATCCATCTTCCAGGTTATCGTTTTTGTGGCCCTGGAACTCGTCTTGAAAAACGTTTGCAGCGTGGTGATGTACCCATTAATCTTTTGGATCAAGCATGCAAGGAACATGACCTATCTTATCGCCATAGTCATCTTGGTTTAAGACATGTGGCAGATAAATTGTTATTGAAGAAAGCTAAACAACGTTTCACATCCAGTGATGCCTCAGTGGGTGAAAGGATGGCAGCCCTGATTGTCATGAGTGCTATGAAAGGAAAGTTGATGATGCATGGACATAAACATTGAGGAATGGAGGAGTGAGGAATTGGGATTTGTTTGTATTCTATTTTTCTTTTGTCAATTCACTATGACTATGAAATAAAAACAAAGGTTTACCAGAGCACGATGTTTTGTTATTTTTAATTTTAAGAAATCATGATGTTGATGGCTTATGTTTCATTTTACACATTTCACATATGATGAATTCACACACTGCCATTTGTCATTTTGCAATTTACAGATTTAAAACAAGTTCGTTTCAAGTTTTGCGTTTTTGATGATATGGATTTTTCCAGTTTGTTGATGACACATTTTAAACAATGTCCGTTTGAAGTTTTTTGAATTTTCAAATTTCACACATGGCCATTTCCAGTTTTTAAAAATGTCCGTTTTAAGTTTTGCGTTTTTTTTGGTGATATGGAAACATGGATTTTCCATTTTGCTGTTTTCACATTTTTCCATTTGGTGTCTGTCGAAAGTTGAGATTTGACAATGATGTTGATGCAAGTGCATGACCATGGCGATGCTGCAGTGAGTTTATGGGTGTTTGGAGAAACGTCGAGGTCTACGACTACTGCAGGTAAGTCTGTTTTTACAAAAGTAATGTCTATTGTCTGCCACATTTCAAAGAAAACAAAACTATTGAAAACAAAATGAGTATATAAGTGATCATTTACCCCCTCCCCACTCACTCACCCTACATCACCGTGTTTGCTCTGGTCAACCATACACACCAGCTTTCTCTCTCCACTCATACATTCACACCTGTCTTTGGGAACAAACACAACCACTTTATTTATTCCCAAAAGCACATTCTCGGCATGCACACTCATCCCAAAAGAACTTTTTTAGTTTATCATTTACATTACAAAAAAATATATATAAAGTTACTAAAAATACTATCACTCATTAAATATTTACAAAAAACTCAACTTTGTACAGCGTTAAAAGAATCACACTATTTACCAATCAAAAATAAAAATAAAAAAGGTTGCATAGAACTTTTTTAAAGAGCAAAAGGTCCAAGTGGGTTGCCACTATTTACAAAATCTACTATTTAAAATGACAAAAAAATCAATATTTACAAAATACTTAATTTACAAGTTACATAAAGCTATGTCTCATAAACGATTAAACAGTGAAATCACACCTCCTCCTCCTTGCGATCATAACCCCAGGGCAGACTGGTGAGCAGGTCATGAGCCCACACACGTTTGTTATCCATGGAGGCGAGGGTGCGTTTTCTCTGTTCCACAAGATACAAATGATGGTTGCTGTATTGTATCCTGCACTGTGTATGAGACATAGCTTTGCCAGTGCGTAAAGCCGCTAGATAGTCATCAACACGTAGCGATTTTACCACTGCCCTACCTACACCTTTTGCTCTTTTGGCTTCCTTACAGTCGAGTGTGCGATAAGCATACAGTTTTGAAGCCAAACCTACGAATTCCGTTATAACGGAATCACCGCATTCATCTTTTAAAACACCCATTTTTTTTTGTTTTTTATGGGCAGCTGAAACACGTTGTCAGCGCTATAGCAAGAGGTGTCGAACCAGTCACAATATTGACTCATGACATCATAGGGGTTGCAGTGGCGAATGTGGTAAATGAATGAGTCCGTATCCATATACAAAAGAGAGACGTCCTCAAAATGGCGTTATTTGGCAAACTGATAGTGAAATCGATACATGACCGATTTAGAAAAGTCTAAAATGACTTGACCCAAGTAAATGGGCTTATCCATGGTCACCCTGGTCTTACTCATTTCAATAGTAGCCAAATCCTCATCGATAATTTTGATGGATTTGAAATTTGGCTTGGCAATGTACCGCCGGGCACTCCACTGCCCCTCCCAGACATTCACCAATTTAATGTCACGGTATTTGCGGACATTCTCCATAGACTTGCCATAGATGCAGTTGTTCATTAATTTTAAAAAATAATTTCAAACTGCTGTGTTGCCATTTGTCGGTGCTCTGTGTTGAGTCGCATGTATGGCTCAAGCCAGGCTTTTTGAGCAAAAGAAATACCCCTGTGGACTTTCTTCAGCACCAAGCCTTGGGCGAGGCATTGCACCAACATTTGGATATGTAGCACATACCGATTTTTGTTGTAAAGTGTGTCCATGAGTTTTTCAGTTTTCACTTTACTGTCAGGGGGAACCATTTGCTCAAGGACGAATGGGAAATCGGCATGTTCATCATACAAGGATGAGGGATATTCAATATCCACTTCTAGCACATATCCACGGCCTGTTTCTTGGCTAGCCATGTTCACATCAAATTCTGACACTTGTTTGTCTGTCAGCCAAGCCAACTTCCCATAGGGCAAAGGCTGACTCATGGCGTAACCGTACAAATTATTCACGTCATAATACATTAAGTACGATTCTGGTTTGTCTGGTGAATAATCAGGCATGTAGACATTGTTCGCTTCGGCATGCCGCTGGTTAAGTGACACAAAGCCGCCACGAATGCCCTTTTCAAAAAATAGAACCATGTCTACGTCAGTGAGTAAATCGAATTCCACTTGAGTGTATTTTAAAGCGGCATCAAACGAGAGCCCAGGACTCGTATAATAGTGAGCCGGGTCAAGACCGTAAATGTGTTGACACAAGTTACGGAATTTTTCAAACACATCAGTGAGCAGCAATACATCCAGTTTTAGGTAATGCAAAGCATATTCACTTAACGTCTTAATACCAAACATTCGCCAAACTTGACATGCATGTGCATAGTCTTCATCGGAAACCGCACTGCGTGTTAGTTTCGAGTAAAATTTCTCTTGAGGTGGGAGTTTTCTTTGCTTTAACACGTCCCAGCTGTTGCAGAAATCATACGGGAATATACCTTTCCGAATGCACAATTGAAATTGCTCAGGATCATTAAAATGCATTCTAGTATTTTTTAATTCCTCCTCATTCAAGCCATTCACAAGGCTGTCTAGCGAGGATGCCATAAATTTAAAGGAATCCAAAAATCGAATGCCTAAGTCGCCCAACCTCCATGTCAGGGCTGTAAAACGCTCATGGTTTCGAGGAATAATGGTAAACGAGCCCTTGTTGACATGGCCCAATTCACGAATCAAAAACTGAATATCATAATTCGCCAGATTGTGGAAAAAGACACTGATGAAACGAGGAGCTGGAAAGTTCAAGTTGCATTTACTATGCGCAGCTCCACGAAACTCCCCTGTAAAGTGCGAGTGGTCTCTGACTTTTTCCTCTCCACTTAAAATAGGCTTTTCGCAAATATGGCATGTCGTGGCATGCTCATACTGCTGCTGCTGTTCTTGAGTTAGGCTCATGGGTACTGGGTGGTCCAGTAATTCCTGTACATCATGAGCCAACTTGACAAGTTCATCCAAGAACCATTTGGCACAATCTGGCCCCTCACGGTATTTGTAAACGGATTGTGTGGGGTCATAGGCACACACCACATTAAATCCTATGGCAAAGGGCTAATGTTTTTGAATGGGTGTGGTTGAGCTCATGGAGGGATCTGGTTCACATTCCGCCAGGGGTGTGGTGAGTGCTTCGAAATCTGCATATACCACATAGGGGACAGTGTCACGCTTGTGAATGTCCTTAAAATTTAACACAGCCTTGTCCCCTTGTGGCAATATCAATCTCACCGCTTCCTGAGTAACACAATCTATCCTATGACGTTCTAAAGGCGTAGGGGTTGTAAAATATTGCAAGCAACGGTCGCAAATGTACTTCTTACCATTATGCTTGGACACTTGACTGCTTAGCCATCTACTTAAGCTTTTAATGAGGCAATAGTGATTCACTTCTCCTACAGATAAATATAAAAGATGAATGTGATGTCGTTTCGTTTTTTTTTGTAGCATAAAGAGGACCCACAATCTCATCACCATCATGACCATACACCATGAACGAAAAGTCATGGTTGTCTTGTTCAAACCTATGTATCTCGGTTAAGTCCATAGGGAACGATACTTGAGTTAAATTTAAAGTTTGTTTCAATTCATCAAACTTGGCCTTGTACTTTGCTGGTCTGTTAACATGACGGTCTTGAGCTGGCTGAAAATACGCAGCCACAGCCCACAGAAAGCAATCATTGTCATGATTCTCAATATTCACCACAGCCTTTTTTTAAAGCTATTGCTGGTGGTGTTTTAATATAGCTAGACCCAGCATTCAACGGATTGAAATGACAAATGTTGATTTGTAGATGATGAATTTTGTCTAAGGCAAGGCCACTCGGTCCTTGTTGCAGTTTATCAAATTTTGATAGCAAGGCATTCACCACATGGCTTTGATACCACTCGTTCAGATTATCGGCTATCAAAACCTCTTGCATTTTACTGCAAATATAGAATGTCTCTTTATGCTCTACGTCCTTCTTTTTATAAATGAAATCGCACACCAGTTCTGTATTCACCTTTAAACCTGTATGCAACCTTTGCGCTGTACAAATTTCAATTTTAAAAATTTCAAAACAAGATTCTAAAAATTCTTTGGGAATCAAACTTTTTCTAACATTGACCACGCGGCCAGAGCACACACGCGATTTGAAACAACTGTTTATGGGTTCCCAAGTTAACGTATCCACAGCAGTAAAAGACATTAATTTGAAAGAACACTCTCACCTGAGTTTTCAGCTGTAGACTGCTTGACAATGGTCCCAAACACACACGTTCCAGGTTATCAACAGCGGTCAAGCGTTTTCCAACACTCTAAAAAGAAATAAAATAAACAATCATAAGTATATCAATTTCATATAGTTTATGCATTTCATAAACAAAACAAATTCGAACAGGTTATATATTAAAAAAACAAATCTCACCTTGACGTGTAATGCTTTGCTTTATTTCCCGTCTCGTGGGCTAGTGTGGAAATGGTTTCCCTTTCTAGCTGTCTGTCTTTCTCTCTTTCTTTAATATCGTTCTCACACACACTCACACAACAGGTAGGCTATACCGGTTATCTGCAAACAAATAAATAAACATTTGTTTTTAACTTTAACAATCAATAAATAATTGCTTGTAAATATACATAAATCAATAAATATATAAGTGAATAAATATATACCTACCTCACAACAAGGTTAAGTATTTTACACCATCACCAAAACTATTAAACAAGACCAAGTGTTTCACGCAACGCAGTGTGTTCAAAGGTAGTCACCTAAGTGAGAGTGGAAAAGATAACGACATGTCTTTATATATGTTACGTTGCATGTATAATCTTTTTTTTCCACGCTTTGAACATTCTATTATCGAACACGTGGACAGCTAACGTCCAAGGTGAACACCAGCGACAGATCAAATTTCACGTCAACTTGCATTTTGTCACGTATGAAGCAAAACAGGATGTAACTTGTTAACAGTTATCGCACACGTGGACAGCTAACGTCCCAGGCGAACACCTGTGCCAGATCAAATTTCACATGAACTTGCATTTTGTCACGTACGAAGCAAACAGGATGTAACTTGTTTAGCGTACATGTGGTTTCACACATGTTCACATGCATTTCGCTCTTCCCTGCCACCACGGTGGTCAGATTATTTCACCTTCAAGCGTCTTTGTCATTTTCCATTGCACTTGTTGTCAAGTCAGATCAGCGCATTCCAATAAGCTCTAATGACATTCACCTCCTGCTCGTCAGCTCCTTGGCAAGTTTGTTTTCTGTACTCGCTTCGACCAACATAGAACCAAGTTCTCATCACCGTTTACACGTTAAAGGTAAAATATCAGAAAAAACTCACCCTCGCTCTGTCATAAACCGACCCGCCGAAATAGCGATGGTTCTATTAAGCATGGTCCTTGTGGCTAGCGACAGGTTCGTTGATACACACACACACGCCCAGCAGTATCGTCTCTCTCAACCACCACGCTTCATAAACATTATAACAGGTAAAGATAAAAATATTTTTCAACATGTATGGCGTTAGGCCCTTTGTCAAAATTGTAAACATAGTTTCGAACAGGGGGCGTTAGCCCGAGTCCTAGGACACCTCGTACACGTCTCTAGCGTTATTGGTTCGTGAGATATCAGCAAGTTTCACAAAAAACACGTGTTTACCCCAAAATCGAGTTTCCAATTTTTTTTTATATAACGAGTGATCCATAGCAAATAAGACGTCAGCCCGAGTACTTGGACCCCTCGTACACGCCTCTAGCATGATTGGTCCGCGAGATATTAAAAGCGGATGACCTTTTAGTTTTGGTATTTTATTTAAATAAAGAGCCTATAGGAAAGTAGGGGGCATCACTACGAGTGCTAGGATACCCTGTATGTTCAAATCCCATGATCGGTTAGCGAGATATCAGGTTCGGGGCAAATACGAGGAGGGTTAAAAAAGAAGTGCTGTAGCTCCCCCACTACCACACTACTGTCAGGTTTTTATCCTAGAGACTTGAAATTTATTTTGGAGGTATAGGGGGTAGGGACCATTGATTTACGTCAAACAAACCTTTTGTAGAATTCCTAGTTTCCAAAATATAAGATTTTCAAAATTCGAGTATTTTCAAAAAACATAAAAAGTAAAAAAGTTTCATTATAGAAAATAAAGGTCATAAAGACCATTCGTTTGAGCCATGGCATAACGTTCTATCATGTTTGGTTTTCAAACTATCGCCTACTTTCTAAAATAACAATTTTCATTTTTTTTTTGAAAAATACATTACATGGTCCATACAAAAGAGGACGTCATCTCGAGTCCAATGACACCTCATTTGTCAAAATCGGAACATGCCTTCGAGAGATATTGACAAATATTACATGGCTGAGGCTTAGTAGTGGGTCAAGGAGGGTTCTGGAGTGGGGCAGAACTCTCATCACCCCCTACTTAAGTAGTTGCTGAACTACGACGTCACTATTTTGTGTTGTACATAAAATTATATTAAGTATTTTAAGAAAGGTTCATAATTACATTTACGAGCATTATTTATTTTTAACTTGAAAGTTAAATATGTATAGAGATTTTTATCGCTTCCAAGAGAAGAATTTAAATGATAGGACGCGGGAGATAATTGTATAGAGTAATGAATAGTATTTGTAATGACGGAGATCTACGTCATTTATCATTTATTTTTGGGAATATTTAAATTTTAATTTATAACATTTTTCTTGTTATAAAAGTCCCATTACCTAGGGAACAGCAGTTGTTCGCTGTTATTTAAAACAAGATTTTATTTAAGCTTACTAAAGCGTTTAAAATAATATTTCATGGTTTCTCAAGGAAACGAACATGTATTTTATGTTTTTGAAGCAATGACACTTGGTCATTAGAGTTTTTTCAAAGTTATTAGAGCATATAATCAATGCTAGTGATAGGAAACGTGTAATTGTTTAGCAATAAATACGACAGGCACGTGTTTACGATTCCCTGATCTTTTATAGGAAATTGGCATTATCTTTGTAGTTAAATGGTAGAGGAATGTGCTGTAGGGTGGAAGTTCCCAAGGGACCTAATCCGCATCCTTACGCCCGAGATTTTCATAGATTCTCATTGTTCCTGAGTAGATAGAGAATCCTACTGTTCTGCAGTTAGTTACTATAGCACATTCCGCTTTGAAAAAATCCTGTTCCTTATTCTGAGTGTTTTCGCCAAGTAGCACCA
The DNA here is from genome assembly GCA_946902985.2 of Meconema thalassinum. NCBI lineage: Eukaryota > Metazoa > Arthropoda > Insecta > Orthoptera > Tettigoniidae > Meconema > Meconema thalassinum. Next base: position 174,280,751 of record OX336396.1, read on the forward strand.
TGCTGTTTTTAGCCGGGACTTCGAGATTCTACAATCCATTATTATTTCCAGCCTAGGATTTTCGTGGATCATCCAGATATAAGGGTGCAGTATTTTTATGCCGCTGCCGACGTGTTGGCTTGTGATTTAGGCCCCTGGTTTAGTGCCTAGTATGTTTATGGAGCTAGAAACGTGTTCGCCAGTGATTTTGGTCCCACAGTTGCCAGTTTAGTATTTTTTATGGAACTACCAACATGTTCGCTAGTAGTAAGCCCAATGCTCTTTTGGCAATCAACTTGTTTGGATAGTCAGGTTGACGCATTGTGGAACCTTGACGTGATGTGATCGCCTTAGGAAACATTGTTAATTGTTACAAGGGAGTGCGAGATAATCGGAGGAAGACTTAGAATTTGTAATAAAATTCAACCAACGTTTATCGAGTTGAGAATGGATTTATGAAAGAAATCTAACCTGAATTATTAACTATGTATTGCTTTTAAAGGAAGGCTAGTCCAAGGATGAACCTTAGGAAGGTTATGGCTAGACCTTATTTATTTTATTTACCGGTTGTATGGTTATTTTGATGCCATATGTTATATAAAATTAATATTGTCAATTAGGAGTGTTGTTGGATTTTATTTTAGTAGACCGTTGGCTACAAATGATAATTTGTCAGACAGGAAAGACAGATTTGGAATCTGTAATTTTAAAGGAAGTCAGATATTTGTAAAATATGTTAAGTAACTGATAAACGGTAGAATCTCCTTCATTTATTGTAATGGTATAAATGGTCGTTATTTCGGATATTCTTGATTGTTGTCATAGTGTATGTTCCCTCTTTCTCAAGAAAAGAAGATGCCTGGAGACCTGGATGCTATTAGGGCAATGTTTGCTACATTGCAAGAAACTCAGGGCAAATTAGACAAAGACTTAGAAGTCCTACATCAAGCTACACACCAAAACCAGAAAAAAGTAGAAAGAGAAATTAAGAGAAGTGCAGACGAAAATAGGAGAGAGGCTAAGGCCGACGCAGATAGGATAGCTAGGGAATGTCAGAACAGTGCAATTGAAACCCAAAGAAAGTTAGCAGAAACTCAGGCTACTGTAACTACTTCCCAAGTAACGTAGCTACCCTGCAAACTAACTCCAATGAAGCTAAAACCAAATTAGCTGAGACCCAAACCATATTAGCTACTACCCAAGCAACTTTAGCTACTCTGCAAACACAGAATACGGAAACTAAAACCACTTTAGCTACTTTGGGAACCCAATCTACTTACACACAACTTGCTTTAGCTAGAACCCAAACATCTTTGGCAGCGTTAGAAATTCAGTCAGAAGAGAATAGCAAAAAGCTAACAGATTTCCAAGATAACATAACCCTCCAATTAGGCAAGCTCCAATCAGAGAATCTAGGTATCAACTCCAACCTGGATGAGTTGAAAGCAACAGTAGCACTGCTACAAATACAGGTGAATCAGAAAGCTGATCTTGTAAGGGCTGATATTGAAATTGATATACAAAATGTTGTAAATGAGAGTATTGATGAACTCAAAAAGGAGTTATTTGAAACCTCAGGCATAACTGTAAAAAGATTAGAAGATGAGTTTTCTAAAAAACTTGTAATGACCGAATATTGCAGTACCGGTACTAAAGATATCGATGAAGTCAGGAACGATTTTATTAAAAGAATACAGAGTTTACAGTGACAACAAATTGTAAATTTAGAACCAGATCTGAACGATAAGATTAAATAACATGTAAATCTTGAATTAGAAAGTAAAATCTCCGATTTAAATAACGAAATCGAGTCAATTAAAAGTAAATTGCAGGATATGAAAGTAAGCAATTCTAACAATGTGGAGGATATAGCTAAAGGCCAGACTATTGAATTAAGTAACGAGAATACATCGATGCCAGACCGAATAGAAGGAAATAGTCTTAGAGAAGAACGGAAAATATTACAAGAACGAATCGATAGATTAGAAGAGGAACTGTTCCATGCAAGATGATTAAACTTACCGCCAGGCAGAGATAGTCAAGTGCGATTCTCAACACCTAACGAGAACATGCCACAAGGAAGTACATCATCAGGTATTCCTAATGTCATGATAATACGTAATATTGACCAAAACCACGTACTTTTCCAGGAAACGATGGTATAACGCCAGTCGAATTCATTAATGACGTCTCTGAATATATTTTGGAAAACAACGTTCCCGAGGAGAGGAAACTAAGACTGGTAGAGCCCTATCTGAATACCACAGCTCTTCAGTGGTATAGGGCTTTCCGTTGGACTTTCTTATGTTTTGAGGACTCATAAAACGATTTTGGTCGATGGACGAACAACACAACGTTAGAGCAGAGGCATACTCGCGCAAGAACGCTAGTTCGCATCCAACTCGCTATGCTAGCTACTTTGCCACGCAATTGGCACGCCTCCAATATTTGCAGCCAGCACCGTCGGACATAGAAATGATCCGGACGATATCACGGCAATTTCCAGCCGATGTGAGAAGAAACATAATCGCATCTTGAGTATCTAGTCTACAGGAAATGGATGATTCGCTTAGACAACTTGACTACACGTCTAGCGCAACGAATCCAAGTTTTCGTAATTCAAGGACAGATAACCGCGAGGTAAATACTATTATGATTGACGACACGCAGCAGACAGAAGAAAACGTAGAAAATAATATGAGAGGAGGACCTATTAGGAATGCATATACTCAAAACCAAAGAAACGAGTATCAAAACCGTAGGCAGCAAGATAGCAGGCCATATCAGCGATATTCACGGAATAACACACAAAATAGAAGATCGGGTTACCATTACAACAACTATCGCCAGAATAATTATTACCAGAGAGGTAATACCAACAATAACACCAATAATCGCCAAGGATATTCGCGATATAAGACCTGGAATGATGACAATTATAATCGCCAGAATTTCCAGCAGCGAAGGAACCAGGAAAATCGAAATTATGTTCGAAACCAACAGGAGGAAAACCAGAGAACGAGAGAAGATAGGCTAAGACAGGATGAACAGAAACCTGGTACAAGTAGGGAGGAAAACAGAGGTAAAAACGACACCTCTGGGCAAAAAACGTCTATTGGGAAACAACAATAGACGGCAGAAAATCTTCACCTACTAACGAAATAACAATAAACGAGGTATATCAGACGACGGATGACGATTTGTTATTCGAGGAAGAAATCCCAGAAAGAAATAGAATGGCTGAGTTGCCTATAATAAATATTGTTGTGGGAGAAACCACGTTAAAAACGCTTCTAGACACAGGTGCATCAGTTTCGATAATATCACAAGAATCCTATGAGAAATTATAGGATGGAGAAGAGGTTACCTCCATGCCAGCCTCAAGTTTGAAAATACGAGGAATTTTCAAAGATAAATTGGTTAAATGTCGAGTCCAAGTCTTGATAGAATTCACTATTAATGAGCGACATTATGAACACATTTTATTGTGGTTGAAAAGATTAATTTCGATGTGATCATTGGGATTGATTTCATCACGAAAGTAGGAGCAATAATAGATATGCGGAATAGAATAGTTAAATTCTATGATGAGATTGACACAGAATAGTCTGAAGAAGAGGACACTGAAAACCTTCCAGAAAAGGAACCAAGAGAAATTATTTTAAATCAAGTCATTACTGAAGTAGAAGCTGAATCGAGTCGTTATGGATTGAAAGTGGGTGGATTTATCGAGTTTGAAGATAAATTTGTAGATTTAATTCAGGAATATGGAGATATATTTGACGATAAACCTGGATTAATTAAGGGATTTAAGTACCACATAAGGCTCACTGATACTACTCCTTATCAGAGAAAACCTTACCCAATTCCAGAAAAGTATCATGCCCAAGTAGTTGATATTATTCAGATGATGGAAAAGGATGGAATAATTAGGAAACAAGCCACTTCCTATATTAACCCCATCACAGTGGTAAAAAAGGCAAATGGGCAATTAAGGCTATGTTTAGACGCCAGACGGATTAATAGTCTTATTCTAAAAGAAAATGACCGTCCGCCAAAAATTTGGGAGCTCTTAATGCAATTTAAGGGAAAGGAATGCTTTTCGAATTTAGATATAACTTCTTCCTTCTATCATATCGAGCTCGAAAGTAAAATGTACACCGGATTTTTATTTGACCAGACTACCTGGAATTTAACCGACTTCCATTTGGGGTCATAAACAGTGGACCGGCGCTGATCAGAGCACTGGATAGTCAGCTGAAGGATAACGTAAAGAAGAACGTTATATGTTATATTGACGACATTATCGTTTCATCGACTACGATCCAAGAACACTTAGTCCATCTCAAATTACTTTTTGATAATCTTCGTGACGCGAATATCAAAATAAATTATGAGAAATGCAACATTTTCCAAGAGAAAATCAACTTTTTGTGTCACACTATAGATAAAAATGGTTATCACTCAAACCAGGACAAAATAGAAGTGACAATGAATTTCCCGAAGCCTACACGAGTAAAGAACGTGAGACGTTTTCTCGGTGTTTGCCAATATTTTTCCCAATATTGTCCACGCTATTCTGAGACAATGTCACCTTTATATGAACTCTTGAAGAAGGACAATCGATGGCAATGGAATGCAGAAACTGTAAGGGCTTTTCAAGACGCTAAGAACATGCTCAAGATCAACGTGAAGTTAGAATACCCTGACTTTAACAGAACATTCTATGTGGAATCAGACGCATCTAAAATTGGGATTAGTGCTGTCTTATATCAGTTGGATAATAATGGTCAAAAGCATTACATCGCTTTCAGTAGCAGAAAATTGAAGGCGCACGAAGCTAAGTATTTCACAACGGAATTAGAAGCTTTGGCTTTCATTTCGGCGTTACAACAGTGGAAGAAAGTACTTATCGGACATCAGATAATCATTGTTACAGACCATAAGGCATTGCAGTTTATGTTGAAAACTGACTTGTCTAGCGACAGACTCATTAGATGGTCACTGTTCTTACAACAGTTTAATGCGACAATTGTGCACAAGCCTGGAAAGGATAACTTGTTAGCGGATGCATTATCTCGCAATCCAGTGGAAAGTATCCAAGTTAATGCAATCCAGTTAGAGAGGCCAGATCAAGAAACGATTGACCGACTGAAAACCATCCCATTCTCGCAGAAAAGGCATGCACCAACACGACGAATTTTTCGATTCCTGAAGGGAAGGATGGACCAACAAGATCCTGATTATGAGGAAACGAGAAGGCTAGCGCAAAAACATCTGATTTGTGAAGAGATTGTTTGCAGATATAAAGATCCAGATGAAACGCAAAAAAGAATTGTAGTTCCACCTAACCTCATTAATCGAGTTATATGGTTAACTCACCACAGTATTGGTCACGCGGGAGTAGATAAAACTTTAGCCACTGTGAAAGAACAATTTATTTGGACTAATATGAGAGTCTCAGTAGCCAATGTTATCAGGACGTGTAATAACTGTCAGCTGAGCAAGCAAGCTTAATCGCTGCTCAAGGAAAAACCGAGTTCTGTTATACCTGAAAGACCACGTGAGATCTATTCTATGGATATATTTGGGCCTGGACCTAAGGGATATCGAGGTAATCAGTACTTGCTAGTAACGATCGATGTTTTCACGAAGTACGTGATTATAAATCCCATGCAAAAAGCGAACTCGAAGAGTGTTATCAAACACATAGAAAGGAATGTTATCCCTAGAGTAGGAAAACCTGAGAGTATTTTGACAGACCATGGCACGCAATTTACGTCAGAAGAATTTAAGAACGCGAACGAGAGGCTCAAGATTAGACTTATTTTCTCTAGCTACAGAAACCGAGAATCGAATCCTGTTGAGAGATCAATCAAAGAGATTAGCAAGTACGCAAGACTCTATTGTTCGGAAAACCACAGAGAATAGATAAGGATAGTACCACGCATTGAAGAATGCCTAAATTCTACAGTACACGAAAGTACGGCTGGCATTCCAACTCTATTGCATTGTGATAAGAAACCAGAACGACCATGGGATAAAATATTTAGGAGAATACCTAAGGATAATCTACCAACGCGGGAAAGAAGAGTAGGCCTAGAGGCAGCCCACCAGAATCTAATCACAGGGGCAGAGCGACGTGAAAAGCGCACGCTAGGAATACGTTATGACACACCGCTGAGATGAGACGATTTAGTAGTCATTAAAAGACCAACGAAGGCTGATGTTTCAAAGCAAATATACCCTAGATTTGCGGAAGACTTATTATGGTTGGTTCAAAGTAGCAGAAAGTTTCGGTAATAACTGCTAAAAAATTGTGAACATTCACGACGTTCAAGTGATCGGCAACTACAACGCAAAGAACCTTAAACGCTATTATAAAGAGATTGAATAAAGAGCAAAATTATGGTACAATTTAGTTCTGAAGAATACATTTCAAAAGCATTGTTGTACGCTTTTGTAATGGAAGTTGAGTGAGGATTGTACTCTTATATGGATATGGGCTAGGAAATTATTCATCTCTTCAAAGATTTCTAAATTGTCCCATGTTAAAATATTGCTATGCTGGAACTCGACACCAAACAGGTTTTGACATCGCAGAGTTAACTCAGTTAATTCAGCCGACCAGTGGCGAGATTAGCAGTCACGTGGTTGACTTGAAACTAGACTGCATCGAGAGGCAAAAAACCGAACGAGTGTGCGCGAGGAGAATCGAGATTCCCGAAGAGAGCTCACCCCGGCGCGAGATGTAAGCTTGTCTGAAGCGTGGAAGGGGGCGATCGCGGGAATGGCACGCGGCGCTCAGCCAATCAGAAGCGACCTTACTTAAATGAACGCCAGCATTGTAATGAGCACAGCTAATTACCAGGACATTTTAATACATCGTAACATCATGAAGATTATTAAATAATAAATAAGAACTATTTATTAAACTTGCGATTAATTAGTTATTTAATTATGGATTGTTATGATCATCAACCATCAGCGACCAATCAGATCCTTGGTCTGAAAAGGACGCGGGTTTGGAAAATTGACGCGGGGGAAATGATAGAAGACTCTGGGCTCTTATTATTTGCGATTTCATCGGAGAAGGACGTCTCAACAAGCTTCTCGACGATTAAACAAAGCAAATAGAAATTCACCATCGAAGGCACTTAGTTTGTGCAAGAGGATATATGAAGTCGACATTCAACGAATTACAAAGTTTATAGAACCAATCTATAGTATCAACTATGTCGAAATTCCTGAAGTAGAGGGAGGAAATTACTAACGAATTTACAGCAGTTATGATGGTCAACTAAAAAGGTATGGGAACAGAACTATGATGGCAGAAAGAATATTCGAAATGACATAACATCAATCTCGCGGGAGAGAATAACATCTCATCTCTCCCATTCAGAAATTCTACATCTACAAGTCACTTCAACAACTAAAATAACAGCATATATCAGAACTTTGAGCGTAAGAAGATAGAAGAATTTCCTGTACGAGAGTGGCAAGGGAGGACCCGGCGCTTTCAAGAGAGAAAGGCCTATCCCATCTCATACAAGAAGAATCACCAGTGGAAGGAACGGCAACACGATGATGATGGAGTTCGAATTCCGGACCTGACCGCATGGGAACTTCTGTACGAGACTGGAGCAGACCAAACTACATCATGCAGTCTTGCGATTGGAAACGATCCGTTTCTAAACGACAGGAGAGGAATCCCACTTCTCGTCATCTTTAACGCAACACAAGGTAGTCTTCGGACCAATAATATATCCCACTTTGTAGATTTTTGTAGACCTTTTAGGAATATCCGAAAAACTAGTTATTGATGACATTTTTCTACATTTAAATGATATTATGGTAATTTTCGACGTTATATTTTCATAACTACATCATGCGGATGTTTATTCACGTTTTTCGTCGAATTTGAGAATTTGGAATTTTTCTATAGAATTTTCCTTTGAATTTTGCGACTTTCGAAATTTGAATGGAGAGATTTTACAGTTTAGTTCAGGATATGTTAATGGTAAAGTTTAAATGTGTTCAGATCACATTTTGTTAATTTTTGAATTGTAAGATATCGTTTTTTGTTAACGATAATAATGACGGAAATTTATTCCAAGAAAGTTATACAGAGATATGTTTTTAAGAATACAATTCTTAAAGATCTTATGTTGAGATCTACGCGAAATCACGATCTGATAAATTATTAGACAGATTTGGTTAGAAATATTTGGTGACTAACAATATTATAAAGAATTAAAATTTGTGAGAAATATATTAAAGAAAGAATATGTAAAGGAATACAATGAGAAGTTAACAAATCGAATTTTAGCGTATTTTGAAGTAATATGAACGCGAAGAAAGGTTTAAAGGAATATTGCAGCTAATTGAAAGCTTTTATAGAAATGAGTAGGATGCAAAGAAATAAGATTGTTATTTGAAGACTAGTATTTTATCATATTACCTTTTAAATTAATTCATTGATAGAAACAGTATTTTTATTAAATATTTTTATTATGGTTGTTGCAACTATGAAAAGAATTTATTAACTATGAGAAGTGAATTAAGAAGTATATATATATATATATATATATATATTTTTGAAAGGAACTGCGAAGCATCCCTGAGAGTGAGTTTTATTATTCCCGTAGCAGACGGTGGTATTTGTTGTTTGACAATGGGCAATTGTGAAGCCATTGGTCAATTGTTGAAGGAATGTCTGTAGTGACAGACTTGCGCATATGTGAAGTTGAAATAGGATGTTTATGAAGATGCAGTATTATTGATGTTTATTGGTATTGGAAGTTATTGCAATAGTCTCATATAGTTGAAACTCCTTGAAATTCACAGGACAGCGGATCCTAGATGAAGTTAAATCTGATAGAAATTATAGGATTTAATGGATCTTTGTTGAAACTGAGAGTAAACTGAGATATATTAAATGGTTCTGAATTAGATATTGAATTTACGGTAATTATTCAACGCAGTGGAAGTTTGTATTTTTGTTAAGTATTTTTATTATGAGAACAGATAAGTTGTAGGAGGTCTTTGAACTATGTCTCTACTTAATTGTATGGAATATAGGATCCCAGATTGTCACAGTAACAAGAACAAGACATAGTAGAGTGAAGAAGTATATTCTGAAGTCCGTTGAGAGGCAGTAAAGTGATAGGAAGACAATTTTATTTAATATTGTCAGAAGAGAGCAGTTGAAGCGTTGTATATATTTTATTTTATATTAAGTAGTTGCCTAACTAAGCTTCCGTGGCTTAGGCGGCAGCACGCCTGCCTCTCACCGCTGGGTCCGTGGTTCAAATCCCGGTCACTCCATGTGAGATCTGTGTTGGACAAAACGGAGGCAGACAGGTTTTTCTCCGGGTACTCCGGTTTTCCCTGTCAAAATTTGATTCCAGCAACACTCTCCACTATCATTCCATTTCATATGCCATTCATTTCATCATTGCCCCAGAGGAGTGCGTCAGGCCTCGGTAGCCGGCACAGTTCATATCCTCGCCGCTAGATGGGGGCTTCATTCATTCCATTCTTGACCCGGTTGGAGACTGGAAGCAGGCTGTGGATTTTCTTTTCAAGTAGTTGCTGAACTACGACGTCACTATTTTGTGTTGTACATAAAATTATATTAAGTATTTGAAGAATGTTCATAATTACATTTACGCGCATTAATTATTTTTAACTTGTAATTTAAATATGTATAGAGATTTTTTATCGCTTCCAAGAGAAGAATTTAAATGATAGGACGCGGGAGATAATTGTATAGAGTAATGAATAGTATTTGTAATGACGGAGATCTTCGTCAAGGGTAACATCATTTACTTTTGGGAATATTTAAATTTTAATTTATAACATTTTCCTTGTTATAAAACTCCCGTTACCTAGGGCACAGCAGTTGTTCGCTGTTATTTAAAACAAGATTTTATTTAAGCTTACTAAAGCGTTTAAAATAATATTTCATGGTTTCTCAAGGGAACGAACATGTATTTTATGTTTTTGAAGCAATGACACTTGGTCATTAGAGTTCGTTCAAAGTTATTAGGGCATATAATCAATGCTAGTGATAGGAAACGTGTAATTGTTTAGCAATAAATACGACAGGCACGTGTTTACGATTCCCTGATCTTTTATAGGAAATTGGCATTATCTTTGTAGTTAAATGGTAGAGGAATGTGCTGTAGGGTGGAAGTTCCCAAGGGATCTAATCCGCATCCTTACGCCCGAGATTGTCATAGATTCTCATTGTTCCTGAGTAGATAGAGAAACTACTGTTCTGTAGTTAGTTACTACAGCACATTCCGCTTTGAATAAATCTGAGTGTTTTCGCCAAGTAGCACCATGCTGTTTTTAGCCGGGACTTCAAGATGCTACAATCCATTATTATTTCCAGCCTAAGATTTTGGTGGATCATCCAGATATAAGGGTGCAGTACGAAGAGAGCGCTCGGCAGCCTGCTTAACGTCTTCAATGGTACGGAAGCGCTCCCCGCGCATTGTCATCTTCATCATCGGGATGAGATCATAGTCGCAGGGACTGATGTCGGGAGAATATGGGGGGGGGGGGTGATAGAGGACCTCCCAGCCCCAGCGATCCAACAATGCCGACACAACGCCTGCTGTGTGTGCCCTTGCATTGTCATGCAGAACGATGGGCGGTGTAACCATGTGGTGGCGTCGTTTCCTTCTCAGAGCTCCTCGGAGATAGTCTTGCAGAAAGGAACAATAGTACGCCGCATTAACGGTTTGCCTTCGGGGAACAGTATGGTGAATGATCACACCATCCCAATCATAGGCAAGAATCAACATTACCTTCATATTGGTGGGGGTTGGTCGAACTGTTTGTTTCCGTGGTGCCGCCACTCGTTCGATTGGCGTTTTAACTGTGGCTCATAAGATCTGGCCCACGTATCGTCAATGGTTATGATACGCCGTAAGAAGGCCTATCCTTCGCACTCATAACGCTGCAAGTGCATACGACAAACGTCATATCGCAGCCATTTGTGCATGTCGGTTAAGTCATGCGGAACCCATTTGGACGCAATCTTCCTCATTTTCAGTAAGTCCTTCAGGATGTGGAGGACAGTTGAAAGCGCCAGTCCGGTATCTTGCCCTAATTGACGAATCGTTACGTTCCGATCCACCTCTACTAACGCGGACACCATCTGTACATTGTCATCACTTACTGGTGGGTGACCAGATCGAGGCATGTGCACCACACGTTCGCGCCCATCTCGAAAGGCTGCAACCCATCTTGCTACCGTTCTGAACGGTAACGCAGCTGTACCGCACGCTTCCTGCAATCCTTGGTGACACTGTTTAGCACTGCGACCCCTAGCACACTGAATATTTATCCACGTTCTCTGCTCCTGCTTGGAAAACATTGCGACTGTCCTTCGCGAGCGCTGGTCTCACACTACTCATCTAACAGGCGCGACTGAGCACGAGCGGTGGTGAGGACGGGCGAGGTCATGTGCTCTGAGGGAGGGGATGCAGGGCAGCAACCGTCGGTAAAAGTGGCAGCGCCCAACATTGTTGCAACTTGGCACTGAAGCATTGGTGCCAAAACTCAAAAACCAACCCATGTACTATCAAATTCACAACATGGATTCAGAATGGAAAAATCTACACAGACAGCAATTTATGAATGTAGTAATAGTATACTGAAATTAATTGACAATAAGGAACGTGTAACTGGCCTATTCTTGGATTTATCGAAAGCATTTGATGTTGTTGACCATAAAATTCCCCTTACAAAACTGAATCAATATGGTATTAGAGGTCTAGCTAATAAATGGATAGAGTCTTACTTACAAACAAATTGTAAGCTTGAGACACAAGGATGATGGAACCAGATTACTTAATGAAACATAGTCCAATGACGGTATTATTAAATTTGAAGTACCCCAGAGATCGGTTTTGGGCCCACTACTCTTTCTTCTAAATATCAATGATATAACACAGAATGTTGATTCTCATAAGGAAATTTTGTTTGCGGACGATACAACACTCGTAATAAAAGGCGAAACTAAACAGGTCTTACAGCAGTCTGCTGACTCCGTTACAGAAGAGTTAACCCAATGGTCAAAATATAATCGCCTCATAATAAACTATTATAAAATAGCATCTCTAAATTTCCACACTATACAGAATAGAAATCCTGCGATGCCCAATATAACATTAAATGGTCATCAAATAGAAAATAAATCAGAAACAAAATGTTTAGGACTATGGATACAACGTGACTTGAAATGGAATAAACATATACAATAATACAGATATTATCTGAATACTGAACTGAACTCGATGTGCTTTGAGAACTTGCACACGCACACACACATTAAGAAATACTTATTTTGCTTATTTCCATTCATACTTAAGATATGGGGTCTTATTTTGGGGTATTTCACCAGATGTACTGAGCACGATTAGGATACAAAAGAGGGCGATTAGAATTATGGCAAATGTAAACGCTAGAGAATCATGTAGACCTCTGTTTAAAGATTTAAACATTCTCCCTCTGCCCTGCAATCATATATTTGAAAGTATTATGTTTTTTTTAAAGAATTTAATGAATAAAGATGTTTTTCTTAAAACAAACAATGATGTTCATAGGTATAACACAAGACAAACTCATAACATTCATATTTCTCACACATACACAAGCATATATCAAAAAGGAACTTTTCACGCAGGAGTTAAATTATACAATAAACTACCCCAGTATATAAAATTTGCCCCAAAAATAAAAATCTTTGAAAGAATGTTGAAAGCTTATCTGCAGTGCCGTTGTTTTTACTCTGTAGTTGAGTATCTTAGCATATAGGAGCAATGAAAACTATAATTATATTTTACTTTTCTATTTTAATTGTAATACAGGGACTTTGTTTTATATGCCGCGGGGGGTTTCGCTCGCCCGCTCGCCCACGTTGCGAGCCTGTCTTCCGCCACGCACTTTGCCGTTATGCGGTGCCTGCACTGCACTGAGTCATTGAGTATAGGAATTTGTACTTACCTAGTTCACAGCTGGTGCTGCAAATGTTCGCCATTCGCTGCTGTACATCGCTGGCACGTCTTTATCAAATTGGCATTTACTCTCTGAAGTTCCTCAGCACCGATTGACTGTATTTCGGCTGTAATATAGTCTTTAAGCTCGTTTATAGTGTGAGGGTTTCTCGCATATACTCTATTTTAAGCGTCTCCCACAAATAAAAGTCATATGGTGATAAGTCTGGGCTTCACGGGGGCCACACGTTCCGACTTATAATCCTCGTACCGAAAATGCGACGCAATTCTGTCATGGATGCTTCGGCAGTGTGAGCAGTGGCAGAATCTTATTGAAAATAATTTGACGATCGCTCTCCGTAAGTCATTTTGTCAAAAAATTGGTCAAGGATCACATTCACGTAACAAATTCCTATACTCAATGACTCAGTGCCGCGCGGGTGCCGCATAACGGCAAAGTGCGTGGCGGGAGACAGACTCGCAACGCGGGCGATCATATAAAACAAAGTCCATGTACCTAGCTGTAAGTTGTTTTATTCATAGAATTAAGTTTTCATATTGTGATAATAGAGTAAGGTGTAAATAGTTGTCCAATGAGATTGTATCTCTTAAGATCTGTTGTTATAATAAGTTATAAATAGTTATAGGATTAGTAATATATACCTGTAAGTTCTTTTATTTTATTGATGTAATTTCTGACGTGTCCTATATCAAAAATGTATTGTATACATGTAATTGATCAAATGGATGAATATTAATCTAATCTAATCTAATCTGATTACTCAGAGACCATTATAATTTAATAGACAGAGGTCTATATTATATATTATTTTACTTTATGTCGAGTTAGACACTTATTTTTTTATTTATTTTTATTGTGATGCAAGGGACACTTTGTTGTGCTGTCCATTTTGAATAAATCACAACAAGCACTGGTTAGTCTGCTTGTCACCTTTCATAATAACTGACCGACTTCTCATTTAATGATCGAGCCAAGAAAGTACTACTAGTTAGATGCTGGTGCCCTGATATGCTAATTACACCGCTTACCCCTGAGATCCAAGTTTCTTGTACTACCGACCTCTCTTGTGTTATGTATGAGTCGAGGATCCCCTAGTCGTTCGCCCAGTACGAAATTGTGGATGTATTTGGCTGGGTATCTACGTCCCTGCGATCCTTTCCATTTCAGCGGATAATAGGTGGAGACTTTGTGGAATTCGGGTGCAGTACCCACTAGCTTTCTAATGAAATCTACCTAAAAACACAATTGCTTTTGTGTCTAGAGCTGAGAGTGCGGTACTGCCAATTTCAGCTGCGCTACCAACTATTGTGTAAAGTCTCCAAACGCCAAATTATCAGCTCTCTTAGCTCTGACAGCACTCGACAGAAGCGATAATGCGCACTCTGCAGTTTTATTTTTGTGTTAATCGACTTTATACTGTACCCTTCAATGTTTTCTAGGATGCCGACTCTAGCTCGGGTAGTGGTCTGTTCGGGGTGGCTCTAACTCATTCTAAACATCCTAGGAATATCGTCAAGGATCACAGGAGGCTTAACTTAAAATCAGTATGTCAGAGAACTCCTAATATAAAATAATTTTATTCACAAAACATCATCTCCCATTTACTCCCATCCATAGACAATAAAACGACAAAATATACTCCCTTAAATTATTCTAATCAACAACATCAAAATGCAAAAGGTAAATTAATCACACTGGCTGAAACCAGGAAAAGAAAAACAATCTATTTCACTGCAGTCCACTGCTCCAAGTTCAAAAATAAAACGTCAACAGACTTAATTCATCAAAACTATGGCCTGAATAACCCAGCCATTCTATCAAAAAATATATGCGCACTCATGTTTATAACTTGCAAAATTGGTTTCTGGGGTTCGGACATGTTCTCTCGTACATTCATCATCCTTCCTCACAAGAGTCAGACAATGAAGGCAATAGACTTATTCTAGGCCACAGGCATGTGTGCACGTTCTAGCTTATAAACAATTAATTCACTCAGAGCCATGACTCTGTTAATTACGGTAAAACAAACAAGTCAATATACATGAAGCATCAAATAAACACATTTCGGTGGCCGATGCCCCGTTACTCAGGATAAATAAACAACTATAATGAATGCACTCAAAATGACAATACAAGACGTCGCTTCCTGAAGCGGTACAAAAAGGAACCCTGGGAAGCCAGACTACCTTCCCTCAAAAGACAACAATACCATCCAACCTGGTCCCTCGATCTTGTGACAGACATTCTCACACCACAATAACCAGCTGGTCGGGCAATAACCTTCACTGCTACTTTCAGAATTCAGACGGCTGGCCGCAGTCTTATACCTGCTCCCTATGACTCCCTTGGGTTCGAGATGTACAGCTACCTTTCCGACGGAGCTATAGCGCACTCTCATCATACAATGAATTCAATCATTTCACTTACCATAATAATAATAATATATCGTATGGCCTCGGTGCCGAGTGCAAGCTTTGTTATTTGACACCCAGAGGGTAGCTTGCATGTCGAATTTCGTTGTTCCTTGACTATGAAAGTCAAGGAGGTTAGATGTTAGATATCTAACCTCCTTGAACACTATAGCGCTTTCTAGTAGAGAAATGAGGAACTTTGTGTTGGCGGAAACTCCCGAGATTAATTTTGCCATTATGAACTCGGCCTACTGAATTCAAATGGGTTCTTTGACATGCCAACATCGTATGACATGCGTATCGTATTTTTGCCGCCTTTCAAAAATCACTTACCACGGTCAGGAGCGAACCTGCAATCTTGGGGTTAGTAGACCGACACGCTATCCACTCACCCACCGTGGCAAGCTATCACTTTCCAATTATATCATCGTAGACTTGCGGGAATTTCGCCTCCACCTTAATTCACTTACCATTTTATATCATCGTAGAACACGAGAATACCACCTCCGTTATTAATTTCAGCTCAACCCAGGATCAACTCTCAACCTTTTCTGAATATTATATTATCATCCAGCCATTTTGTCTTACCTTTCTTTACCTTGGTGTGATTATCAATTACCATACTTACTGTTCACATAATTTCAGTGTCACTACTGGTCTTTGTCACAATATCGAGCTGCCTTCCCCATATTAGCTTTTACGTTAATATCGTGCGTAAGCACTATCAACCCAATTATTCCCTTAATTGTGCATTCAGCAAAGTTACTGACACCCTCAAACAAAACATTTAAACAAAATGTTGATGCTCATATACTAATTTTCGTTATAAAACACACAAAAAATAATCATAACTGACAAATACACACAAATCTACACAAAACATGCCTGCTATGCCCAAAATAGCTATTTTATCATAATTGCTTATGATCGAGATAAACTTATCCGATTCCCATGATGGGATACGCTATGGCAAACATGCCCCATACAATATCTACTTATCTCGTATACATCCTGATGGCAATGCTCTGGCCCTTGATATCAGTCTTCTGGATCAATTGGTTCATCTTGCAAGGAGGATAATTTACACACGGTTTCCAAAAATTCACCAAAGCAAAGGTCCACTGTGAATTATTATTATTATTATTATCACAATGCATGGTTCTCGCGTATGTAGCTCCTACCTCCTACAGCTATCATCAACCTACTCAATTCAGCTGATAGTTAAATAGCTTCCTAGATCACTGACTTAGCTACTAATAGCTCGTACGGCTATCTCTATCATATAACTGTGTCGTACTGTCACGGTATGCACTGTTCCAATTTCGCACTCGCGAATACTTAGCGATATTCAAATGTCCAAAGATAGAACTGCTTCTACTTATAAAACTTGTAAAAATGATTAATATTCTTAATGCTACGGGCTTGGGCTTACGCCTCATGCAGCGCCCGGATACGGACTTATAAAACTTGTAAAAATTGCTAATATTTCTTATTGTCACAAGCGCGGGCTTACGCCTCTGCAGCGCCCGGATACGAACTGTTTTCGCTGCGTCTCCAGCTATTATTTATATGATTTCTCGTAGAAGTACTTGGAGTGGGGAGCTTTTAGAATTTATTTCCATAATAACACTCGCATGAATATGCAAATTAGCTCCTTTGAACGTCCTCATTTCTAATGTCTCAATGGCTTCTTTTTATCCAAAATCCGTTCGTTGGATCCTTATATAATGAGCTCCGTAATTCCCTTCATTGTTCCTTAATTTCGGCGGGATTTGGTCGCGTCTCGCGTCCCTCGCTGCTATTGGTAGTTTCAAATCCACCCCCTGATTTCATTTTAATTCTGGCAAAAATCACAGAATGATCCAATTTAAATTTTGACGATACTTCTGAGAGGCTGGGATTGTCCCCTATACGATGGTGTAATTCCTGTTTCTGCATTTTAATTACTGCTCCAATTTCTCTCAAATGGGCGGGGTTTATCTAGTGAGTGATCGTTGAAATTTTCATATTTACCCGCTTGGTTGAAATACCGTTTCGCGTTGTCTGAGCGCATGTGGCTAACAGATGTTGGCTTTCTCTTCCTATCGTCATTGTCCGCGCTAGGTGAAAGTTACAGCAAGGCAAGTACGGGCCTCCATTTGTTGTGCTCTGGTCCACAGGCAACGTCTTTTCTCACACCAGCTTTGAAACATGAATAAAATCTTGTTGAAATAAATATGTAGAATTTATGCAATCACAGATGCATAAAGGTTACAATACAGCTTTATATTATTGTGATTTGAGTTTGGCAAGTACATGTAGAAGGATCGGATCAAGGCTTATAAACTACAGTTTAAACTACAGTTATAAACTGTAGATTAGTAGCATTGGGATCGGATAGGGATTACCTGTAGACCTCTTTTCCCCTGGACATAAGAGTTTTGGGGGTACGGTACTGGAAAGGACATCCGGGTGAAGTTTCTACAAACATTTTAAAACGTTGAAAATAATCGTAAAATGTCACATTATATTCGCCAGATATCAGCACATCACGCTGAAATGCGAGTGAACACGATGGCAATACCCGATAACATGGTCGATGTTTTATTAAGGTGATCACGCACACTCTGAAGTTTCATTCTTGTACAATCACTGAAAGTGAGAAAGTGATAATCGATCGGAAGCTATCGATCAATCTATAATTTTGAACTATCGTATTAATCGATTTAAATAATTAATCTATAATAATAATAATAATAATAATAATAGTCTAATAATAATAATGGTCCCAGGAATTAACCTGGGAGGAGTCCTTGTGGCTCTGGGCAAATGGGAGTGAAATGCGTCGTTGCCTGTCATCTGCAACCATAACATATTGGATTCAGAAAGAGAATCCAACTAGCCTCTTTCACTCCAACTCCTGCACATAACCTACAAGAGGTGCCCCTGTTAAGCCGAGCAACTGAGTGGAAGGTTGGGTAACCAATCCCAGCGGGAATCTGGGTCGGCGAGCCGATCAGTGCTGGGGGCTCCAAGGCTCACAACCTTGGTAGTACCATGGTCGATGTGAAACATCACTGACCCAAAACTACAGTTTTTCAACTGTTCAAAGCATGGAGGAAAGTTCAGCAAAAGCTACTACCCCAGGTGGTAACCAATCCACCTTCACCTTCAGCGAAGCATGCAGGCCTTCGGAATCTGGGAGCCTGCACCGACATGCATGGAGGTATCGGAGACTCCAGGAAAGATCCAACACAAACGTCGGAATTTCTTTGCTACCTTTAACACGAATTCCCTTCGGAAGATTGGTAAATTGAAACAACTAACTGATTCCTTATCCCAACATCAAATCCTGATTGCAGCAATTCAAGAAACGAGATTCACAGATGAACAAGCCTTTGAGTCAGAAGGCTACAGAATTTTTAAAGGTAAAACTGGTAAACGTGTAATAAAAACAGTTCCCAACCTTGGCACAGGAATCATCGTCAGTAGGAAGGTTTTGGATTCAATCAATGGCTTCAACTCGCCTAGCAGTCGAGTTTCAACTCTCTCCTTCCGGAGCACAAACAAAGTTTATACTGTTGTGAATGTCCATGCGCCAATCAATCAAGCGAATAAGAGAGACCCGGAAGGAACGGATAGATTCTGGGAAGACCTTGAAGATGTTCTCTGTAAGATTCCAGACAAACACACGATTATGCTTCTTGGAGATTTCAATGCACAGCTGGGTAAGGAAAGAAAGTTCCAAAACATTATCGGAAACTATCCAGCTCACCAGAGAACAAATCGCAATGGTGACAGGCTCGTAGAAATATGTAAGGCTTTCAATCTTGTTATAAAATCCACAGCGTTCAAACACCTTCCCAGAAAACAGAAGACTTGGACATCTCCGAATCCAAATCTCGGCGAATTTCAAATTGATCACGTCGCAATTGCACGTAAAGCTCAGAGAGAAATACAGAATGTGAAGGTTCTAAGAAATGCCAATCTAGATTCGGATCACTATCTATCCAAAATCAAAGTTAAACTGATTCCAAGAAACACCAGAAAGGCCGTCTTAAAAAAGATCAATCGATTTGATACTGAAAAACTACGATTGTGCCCTGAATTTACTAAAAACTAGAATCTTGGAATCCCGAAAAATGGGATGAACTACAACAGGCCTTGGTCACAACAGCACAGGAGACAGTTCCACTGACGAAGTCAAAGAAACATGCGTGGTGGAATAATGCATGTGATTCAGTGGTAAAGCAAAGACAACTTGCCTGGCAGAAATGGAACTCGGGAAAGAACCAAGATAATTGGGAAAACTTCGTGAACGAGAGACAACTCGCTGCAAAAATCATCCGCAATGTGAAACGTGCCTACAACAAGAGCCAACTAACTCAAATTGAGCTAGACTTTCAGAGGAACAACACAAGGGACTTCTACAGAACCTTCAAACGCAATCTAAGCAAATACAATCCTCCGAGTCTACAGTTCAAAGACTCAAATGGGAGACTAGCTTACAGTGAGAGAGAAAATTGCCATATTCTAGCGAAATACTTTGAATCCCTCCTTAATTGTGAGACTCCAAACTCCACTTTCTCATTTGAAAACAACATACAAGTCCACCCAGATTCATCCCCTTCAACGAAAGAAGAAATCAGATTATCCAGTCACTTAAGTACAACAAGGCACCAGGTGAGGACTCGATAATCACCGAATTGTGGAAGTATGCTGGTGAAAAAAATGATTGATAAATTGACTGACATTATCAAGGAGATTTGGGAAACTGAGAAACTTCCACGTGACTGGACTTCTGCCTTGATTCATCCCCCGCATAAGAAAGGCGACAAAACGGACGTTAACAACTACCGCGGCATTTCCCTCCTACTGATAACTTACAAAATTATTTCAAAAGCTCTGCAGATTAGGGCAGAACAACAACTTGATCCACAATTAGGAGAGTACCAAGGAGGGTTCAGGAAAGAGCGCTCATGTGCCGAACAAATTATGAATCTGAAATCCATCCTTTTCTATCTGAAGCAAAGGGACAAGAAATTTGTGGTAACCTTCGTCGACTTCAAGAAGGGCTATGATTCGATTGATAGAATAGCTCTTATTCAAATTCTAAAGGAATTTGGATTGGATAATAAAACCATGGCAATCATTCAACAGACCTTAGCTATCACAACCTCCAGAGTAAAGTTCAGAGGAGGAATTTCAGACTCTTTCGAAATTAAGACAGGAGTTAGGCAGGGAGATGGGCTTTCACCCCTGCTCTTCAACTGTGCACTTGAAAAAGTCATCCGCGAGTGGCGCAAAGAAATGAACGATGGGGTCCAAAATGGAGTACGACTGGGTTACAAGAACATGAACCTTTCTATTGATTGCCTAGCTTTTGCAGATGATCTTGCAATTTTCTCCGACTCTTTAGACATGGCCACAAAACAAATTAACCAGCTGCAGGTACAGGCAACAAAAGTTGGTCTTCAGATCTCTTTGGAGAAAACAGACTTCATAACTAACATCAATCCAGCACCAAGGGAGCTAAAAGTAAACCAGGGGAAAATTAAACGGACAGATAAGTTTAAATATCTTGGCGAGTGGGTAGAACCCAACGTATGTGAGAAAGAAACCTTCACTTCGCGCATGAACAAAATGGAAATGGCGTACCAACTCACCAAGGTCGTTTGTTTACAACAAAAAGTCAATATCCCTGAACGCAAAACTTAGGCATTATTGCACGGTCATACGACCGGAGGCTCTGTACGCAGCGGAATGCCTCACCATCAACAAGAAAGGCCTGGTAGAAAAATTGGAGATCAAGGAAAGAAAGATCTTGAGGAAAATTCTTGGCCCGATTAAAGACAACGGTGAATATAGACGACGGCATAACTATGAGCTGTATATTCATGTCCAGAAGATCTCTGATGTAATGAGGAAAAGGAGGATTGCATTTTATGGCCACTTGCTTAGAATGAAACCCACACGATTGACGAACCGGATCTTTAACTATTTTAACAATAAGAAGACCAAGCCAGCCTGGTTCGAAGAGGTGGAAAGTGACCTGCAAGAGAAGGAAATTACCTGTGGGGATATTCAAGAACGCAATCCCCTCAGGAAGAAACTACACGACCACCAGGGTTTTCAAGAAAAACCGAAGTTGAAGACGGGGAAAGATGTGGACGGAAGAAAGAAAAGAGCAACACCGGCAACGTATGAAGGAACACTGGGCAAAGATCAAAGCCCAGAGAAGCCAGTTGAAATAACGTGGTCCTTAGTTGGCCGATACGATTAAAGAAGAAGAAAGAAGTCTAATAATAATAATAATGTTGTATGTCTACCCCTTATTATTCCCGTTTTTCCAACGGGGTCGGGGATGAGATGCGATGGAAGTCTATGTGGCGATGATTTTTACGGCCGGATACCCTTCCTGACGCCAACCTCATGAGAGGAGTTAATGAGAGATGAAATGAATGATGGTGAATGAAACTGGGCAAGGATGTGGAAGGAAGTGGCCGTGGCCTGTCAGAAGGTACCGTCCCAGCATTTGCCTGGTGTTGGAAATGGGAAACCACGGAAAACCATTTCAAGGACGGCCGACGGTGGGGCTCGAACCGACGCGTCTACCGAGTCAGCAGAGAGCTTGGCCCCATGACCTAATGCTGAGCTTTAGCCAGCGTAGCCACTACTGTCGGTCTAATAATAATAATAATAATAATATACTAATAATAATACCGTATGGCCTCGGTGGCCGGGTGCAAGATGTGTTATCTGCGCCCAGAGGGCAGCTTGCATGTCGAATTTTGCCGTTCCTTGGAACGCTATGAAAGACTATCTAAGCTCCTTGACACTACAGTATTATTTCATTTTTAGGACGGGTCAGGGAAGGGATTTTGGAAGGGAATAAAGGAACCGTCCGGCTCGCGTTCTTGGCTGCCGCTCCGGAGGTCCAGATCCGCCAAGAACTTTTAATTCTGGTGTGAGAGCTGGAACGGGGTACACTCAACCTCGTGTGGCAAAAATGAGTAGAGGAGGGCTTGATTCCCACCTCAGACATTTTAGAAGTGGTGCTCCGTGGTTTCCCCACTTCTACTCTAGGAAAACGCTATGAAGGTTCCCAAATTAAGGCCATGGCCGTCTCCTTCCCAATCCTCATCTGAATTACAAATTTACACACCAAGTGCAGCCATCACAATAACACAGGGTATCTCACAAATTATATACACACAGAGTACCGTACACGGAGCTACATGACCTAATATAAGCATCAACCAAACCATTTTCAAGTCGGCTGAGGTGGGAGGGCGTTAGCACACTTGGCCACCGTGGTCGGTTGAAATAATCTATTCGCGAACTCAATCGAATGTAGGTGGCAGGTAGGGTTGCCAGACGTTCCGTCTTACCCGGAACAATTCCGTTTTTACTTGTTTTGTTCCGCGTTCCGTTTTAATCTGGAACGGAACGCAAATATTCCGTTTTTTGGTTATCTCTACTTAGTATAAAACAAAGTCCCCGATTCTTGGATGTCACGGGTAATCTCGAGAACCACTGGATGGATTTTGATGTGGTTTTCACCATTCTGTAAAGGATATCTCGAGGAAGGTTTCTGTAGAAAATAATTTATTTATGATCAAAGGAAGTCAAGCAATAACGTTTTCAGTGAAAAAGTCGAAAATAAATCTGGCGTTCGTTCACTATTTAAGCTTACGCTAGGCAAACCGTTAAAAATATCAGTATACTATGAGTGTAAGAATTGTTCAGCATGAAAAGTTCTACAAAAAAGTTCGCGAGAGCATACCTCTATCATCAATACATCGCCCACTATAAGTGTTTTTACGTTTTCATTTATACCAACACTCTCCATTCAATTACTGAGACGACAGTTTACGAGCAGGCTAGGGGCGAGTCTATCACCCCAGTTACAGCCTAACTAGCGGGTGAGCCTATTACCCCAAATACAACCAGCAACAAACTGTTGAGTCGAGTTGAATTAAAACTTCAGAGAAGAGTGGTTGTGTTTGGAGTTATCCTGGAAGTGCAACTCGGCTTTTCTTCCTTTCGCCTGTGAACTTTTCGTTCCGCAGAATACACAGTCAAGTTAAGATTGGACGGAAGGGGGATTTGTGTTTCATGCACCTCGCCATTGTTAAATTGCGTCTGACAAGAATTCGTTGCACATGCATCTCCATGATAATATAATTAATAGTCAAGTCAGTGATTTTGCTCTTATCAGGTAATGCATTCATAACTGTTCCCGGGCGAAGCCGGGTTGGGTTGCTAGTTTTGATAATATATTCAATTTCGCACCAATTTCCAAATGTCCCGCCTCAGAATTGATTGTAGGCCTAATATCTAGCTTGTTTTCTAGTGATACAGGTCCAAGTTTGAAAGAGAAAATAATTTCTATGTCTGTGTCAGATAGATGAGTACATGTTATAGATATTAGGGGCAACAAAATTAGGGAATATCTTATCCTTGTGAAGGTAAAACTCAGCATTTTCCCCTCCAATGATTTTACGAACATAATTTTTTCTGTCATGAATATCAAATGCGAGATGATAGAAAAAGAAGGTCCCATTAGTTTGATAAAAGAAGAATTGTTTAGACTTTAGATATTACAATTATGACGAAAATCGTAGTGAATTTTATCAGAAGGTACTTACAAATAAAAATTCCTCGCAAAGGGTCGTTCAAATGAAAATCATTATTTTGTAAGTTGTGTGTTTTGTGTTAAAACTCAGCAAATCATCTAGGTTTGTGCCGTGTCTTGTGTGGGGTTTCGCCTAGGACACCAAGCTAGGCTCATCGGCGGGCTCTTGATGTCCCCGCCCGGACCCCCACAGGAGTGACGAACTGCGCGCCACCTCCCTTTATATAAGGTGCAACTGCACCACTTGACTACGAGAACTAAAAGTTCAAGCAGCCTTAACCTCCCTATGAAGGCTTCCAAAAAGATGGTATATTGGCTTTCACGGCCGGTGAATTAAAACTCAGCAATTCGCCTAGGACACCAAGCCAGGCTCATCGGCGGGCTCTTGGTGTCCCCGCCCGGACCCCACAGGAGTGACGAACTGCGCGCCACCTCCCTTTATATAAGGTGCAACTGCACCACTTGACTACGAGAACTAAAAGTTCAAGCAGCCTTAACCTCCCTATGAAGGCTTCCAAAAAGATGGTATATTGGCTTTCACGGCCGGTGAATTAAAACTCAGCAATTCGCCTAGGACACCAAGCTAGGCTCATCGGCGGGCTCTTGGTGTCCCCGCCCGGACCCCCACAGGAGTGACGAACTGCGCGCCACCTCCCTTTATATAAGGTGCAACTGCACCACTTGACTACGAGAACTAAAAGTTCAAGCAGCCTTAACCTCCCTATGAAGGCTTCCAAAAAGATGGTATATTGGCTTTCACGGCCGGTGAATTAAAACTCAGCAATTCTTCTAGGTTTGTGCCGTGTCTTGTGTGGGGTTTCGCCTAGGACACCAAGCTAGGCTCATCGGCGGGCTCTTGGTGTCCCCGCCCGGACCCCCACAGGAGTGACGAACTGCGCGCCACCTCCCTTTATATAAGGTGCAACTGCACCACTTGACTACGAGAACTAAAAGTTCAAGCAGCCTTAACCTCCCTATGAAGGCTTCCAAAAAGATGGTATATTGGCTTTCACGGCCGGTGAATTAAAACTCAGCAATTCTTCTAGGTTTGTGCCGTGTCTTGTGTGGGGTTTCGCCTAGGACACCAAGCTAGGCTCATCGGCGGGCTCCTGGTGTCCCCGCCCGGACCCCCACAGGAGTGACGAACTGCGCGCCACCTCCCTTTATATAAGGTGCAACTGCACCACTTGACTACGAGAACTAATAGTTCAAGCAGCCTTAACCTCCCTATGAAGGCTTCCAAAAAGATGGTATATTGGCTTTCACGGCCGGTGAATTAAAACTCAGCAATTCTTCTAGGTTTGTGCCGTGTCTTGTGTGGGGTTTCGCCTAGGACACCAAGCTAGGCTCATCGGCGGGCTCTTGGTGTCCCCGCCCGGACCCCCACAGGAGTGATGAACTGCGCGCCACCTCCCTTTATATAAGGTGCAACTGCACCACTTGACTACGAGAACTAAAAGTTCAAGCAGCCTTAACCTCCCTATGAAGGCTTCCAAAAAGATGGTATATTGGCTTTCACGGCCGGTGAATTAAAACTCAGCAATTCTTCTAGGTTTGTGCCGTGTCTTGTGTGGGGTTTCGCCTAGGACACCAAGCTAGGCTCATCGGCGGGCTCTTGGTGTCCCCGCCCTGACCCCCACAGGAGTGACGAACTGCGCGCCACCTCCCTTTATATAAGGTGCAACTGCACCACTTGACTACGAGAACTAAAAGTTCAAGCAGCCTTAACCTCCCTATGAAGGCTTCCAAAAAGATGGTATATTGGCTTTCACGGCCGGTGAATTAAAACTCAGCAATTCTTCTAGGTTTGTGCCGTGCCTTGTGTGGGGTTTCGCCTAGGACACCAAGCTAGGCTCATCGGCGGGCTCTTGGTGTCCCCGCCCGGACCCCCACAGGAGTGACGAACTGCGCGCCACCTCCCTTTATATAAGGTGCAACTGCACCACTTGACTACGAGAACTAAAAGTTCAAGCAGCCTTAACCTCCCTATGAAGGCTTCCAAAAAGATGGTATATTGGCTTTCACGGCCGGTGAATTAAAACTCAGCAATTCTTCTAGGTTTATGCCGTGTCTTGTGTGGGGTTTCGCCTAGGACACCAAGCTAGGCTCATCGGCGGGCTCTTGGTGTCCCCGCCCGGACCCCCACAGGAGTGACGAACTGCGCGCCATAGGGAGGTTAAGGCTGCTTGAACTTTTAGTTCTCGTAGTCAAGTGGTGCAGTTGCACCTTATATAAAGGGAGGTGGCGCGCAGTTCGTCACTCCTGTGGGGGTCCGCGCGGGGACACCAAGAGCCCGCCGATGAGCCTAGCTTGGTGTCATAGGCGAAACCCCACACAAGACACGGCACAAACCTAGAAGAATTGCTGAGTTTTAATTCACCGGCCGTGAAAGCCAATATACCATCTTTTTGGAAGCCTTCATAGGGAGGTTAAGGCTGCTTGAACTTTTAGTTCTCGTAGTCAAGTGGTGCAGTTGCACCTTATATAAAGGGAGGTGGCGCGCAGTTCGTCACTCCTGTGGGGGTCCGGGCGGGGACACCAAGAGCCCGCCGATGAGCCTAGCTTGGTGTCCTAGGCGAAACCCCACACAAGACACGGCACAAACCTAGAAGAATTGCTGAGTTTTAATTCACCGGCCGTGAAAGCCAATATACCATCTTTATGGAAGCCTTCATAGGGAGGTTAAGGCTGCTTGAACTTTTAGTTCTCGTAGTCAAGTGGTGCAGTTGCACCTTATATAAAGGGAGGTGGCGCGCAGTTCGTCACTCCTGTGGGGGTCCGGGCGGGGACACCAAGAGCCCGCCGATGAGCCTAGCTTGGTGTCCTAGGCGAAACCCCACACAAGACACGGCACAAACCTAGAAGAATTGCTGAGTTTTAATTCACCGGCCGTGAAAGCCAATATACCATCTTTTTGGAAGCCTCCATAGGGAGGTTAAGGCTGCTTGAACTTTTAGTTCTCGTAGTCAAGTGGTGCAGTTGCACCTTATATAAAGGGAGGTGGCGCGCAGTTCGTCACTCCTGTGGGGGTCCGGGCGGGGACACCAAGAGCCCGCCGATGAGCCTAGCTTGGTGTCCTAGGCGAAACCCCACACAAGACACGGCACAAACCTAGAAGAATTGCTGAGTTTTAATTCACCGGCCGTGAAAGCCAATATACCATCTTTTTGGAAGCCTTCATAGGGAGGTTAAGGCTGCTTGAACTTTTAGTTCTCGTAGTCAAGTGGTGCAGTTGCACCTTATATAAAGGGAGGTGGCGCGCAGTTCGTCACTCCTGTGGGGGTCCGGGCAGGGACACCAAGAGCCCGCCGATGAGCCTAGCTTGGTGTTCTAGGCGAAACCCCACACAAGACACGGCACAAACCTAGAAGAATTGCTGAGTTTTAATTCACCGGCCGTGAAAGCCAATATACCATCTTTTAGGAAGCCTTCATAGGGAGGTTAAGGCTGCTTGAACTTTTAGTTCTCGTAGTCAAGTGGTGTAGTTGCACCTTATATAAAGGGAGGTGGCGCGCAGTTCGTCACTCCTGTGGGGGTCCGGGCGGGGACACCAAGAGCCCGCCGATGAGCCTAGCTTGGTGTCCTAGGCGAAACCCCACACAAGACACGGCACAAACCTAGAAGAATTGCTGAGTTTTAATTCACCGGCCGTGAAAGCCAATATACCATCTTTTTGGAAGCCTTCATAGGGAGGTTAAGGCTGCTTGAACTTTTAGTTCTCGTAGTCAAGTGGTGCAGTTGCACCTTATATAAAGGGAGGTGGCGCGCAGTTCGTCACTCCTGTGGGCGTCCGGGCGGGGACACCAAGAGCCCGCCGATGAGCCTAGCTTGGTGTCCTAGGCGAAACCCCACACAAGACACGGCACAAACCTAGAAGAATTGCTGAGTTTTAATTCACCGGCCGTGAAAGCCAATATACCATCTTTTTGGAAGCCTTCATAGGGAGGTTAAGGCTGCTTGAACTTTTAGTTCTCGTAGTCAAGTGGTGCAGTTGCACCTTATATAAAGGGAGGTGGCGCGCAGTTCGTCACTCCTGTGGGGGTCCGGGCGGGGTCACCAAGAGCCCGCCGATGAGCCTAGCTTGGTGTCCTAGGCGAAACCCCACACAAGACACGGCACAAACCTAGAAGAATTGCTGAGTTTTAATTCACCGGCCGTGAAAGCCAATATACCATCTTTTTGGAAGCCTTCATAGGGAGGTTAAGGCTGCTTGAACTTTTAGTTCTCGTAGTCAAGTGGTGCAGTTGCACCTTATATAAAGGGAGGTGGCGCGCAGTTCGTCACTCCTGTGGGCGTCCGGGCGGGGACACCAAGAGCCCGCCGATGAGCCTAGCTTGGTGTCCTAGGCGAAACCCCACACAAGACACGGCACAAACCTAGAAGAATTGCTGAGTTTTAATTCACCGGCCGTGAAAGCCAATATACCATCTTTTTGGAAGCCTTCATAGGGAGGTTAAGGCTGCTTGAACTTTTAGTTCTCGTAGTCAAGTGGTGCAGTTGCACCTTATATAAAGGGAGGTGGCGCGCAGTTCGTCACTCCTGTGGGGGTCCGGGCAGGGACACCAAGAGCCCGCCGATGAGCCTAGCTTGGTGTTCTAGGCGAAACCCCACACAAGACACGGCACAAACCTAGAAGAATTGCTGAGTTTTAATTCACCGGCCGTGAAAGCCAATATACCATCTTTTAGGAAGCCTTCATAGGGAGGTTAAGGCTGCTTGAACTTTTAGTTCTCGTAGTCAAGTGGTGTAGTTGCACCTTATATAAAGGGAGGTGGCGCGCAGTTCGTCACTCCTGTGGGGGTCCGGGCGGGGACACCAAGAGCCCGCCGATGAGCCTAGCTTGGTGTCCTAGGCGAAACCCCACACAAGACACGGCACAAACCTAGAAGAATTGCTGAGTTTTAATTCACCGGCCGTGAAAGCCAATATACCATCTTTTTGGAAGCCTTCATAGGGAGGTTAAGGCTGCTTGAACTTTTAGTTCTCGTAGTCAAGTGGTGCAGTTGCACCTTATATAAAGGGAGGTGGCGCGCAGTTCGTCACTCCTGTGGGCGTCCGGGCGGGGACACCAAGAGCCCGCCGATGAGCCTAGCTTGGTGTCCTAGGCGAAACCCCACACAAGACACGGCACAAACCTAGAAGAATTGCTGAGTTTTAATTCACCGGCCGTGAAAGCCAATATACCATCTTTTTGGAAGCCTTCATAGGGAGGTTAAGGCTGCTTGAACTTTTAGTTCTCGTAGTCAAGTGGTGCAGTTGCACCTTATATAAAGGGAGGTGGCGCGCAGTTCGTCACTCCTGTGGGGGTCCGGGCGGGGTCACCAAGAGCCCGCCGATGAGCCTAGCTTGGTGTCCTAGGCGAAACCCCACACAAGACACGGCACAAACCTAGAAGAATTGCTGAGTTTTAATTCACCGGCCGTGAAAGCCAATATACCATCTTTTTGGAAGCCTTCATAGGGAGGTTAAGGCTGCTTGAACTTTTAGTTCTCGTAGTCAAGTGGTGCAGTTGCACCTTATATAAAGGGAGGTGGCGCGCAGTTCGTCACTCCTGTGGGCGTCCGGGCGGGGACACCAAGAGCCCGCCGATGAGCCTAGCTTGGTGTCCTAGGCGAAACCCCACACAAGACACGGCACAAACCTAGAAGAATTGCTGAGTTTTAATTCACCGGCCGTGAAAGCCAATATACCATCTTTTTGGAAGCCTTCATAGGGAGGTTAAGGCTGCTTGAACTTTTAGTTCTCGTAGTCAAGTGGTGCAGTTGCACCTTATATAAAGGGAGGTGGCGCGCAGTTCGTCACTCCTGTGGGGGTCCGGGCGGGGTCACCAAGAGCCCGCCGATGAGCCTAGCTTGGTGTCCTAGGCGAAACCCCACACAAGACACGGCATAAACCTAGAAGAATTGCTGAGTTTTAATTCACCGGCCGTGAAAGCCAATATACCATCTTTTTGGAAGCCTTCATAGGGAGGTTAAGGCTGCTTGAACTTTTAGTTCTCGTAGTCAAGTGGTGCAGTTGCACCTTATATAAAGGGAGGTGGCGCGCAGTTCGTCACTCCTGTGGGGTCCGGGCGGGGACACCAAGAGCCCGCCGATGAGCCTGGCTTGGTGTCCTAGGCGAATTGCTGAGTTTTAATTCACCGGCCGTGAAAGCCAATATACCATCTTTTTGGAAGCCTTCATAGGGAGGTTAAGGCTGCTTGAACTTTTAGTTCTCGTAGTCAAGTGGTGCAGTTGCACCTTATATAAAGGGAGGTGGCGCGCAGTTCGTCACTCCTGTGGGGGTCCGGGCGGGGACATCAAGAGCCCGCCGATGAGCCTAGCTTGGTGTCCTAGGCGAAACCCCACACAAGACACGGCATAAACCTAGAAGAATTGCTGCGTTTTAATTCACCGGCCGTGAAAGCCAATATACCATCTTTTTGGAAGCCTTCATAGGGAGGTTAAGGCTGCTTGAACTTTTAGTTCTCGTAGTCAAGTGGTGCAGTTGCACCTTATATAAAGGGAGGTGGCGCGCAGTTCGTCACTCCTGTGGGCGTCCGGGCGGGGACACCAAGAGCCCGCCGATGAGCCTAGCTTGGTGTCCTAGGCGAAACCCCACACAAGACACGGCACAAACCTAGAAGAATTGCTGAGTTTTAATTCACCGGCCGTGAAAGCCGATATACCTTCTTTTTGGAAGCCTTCATAGGGAGGTTAAGGCTGCTTGAACTTTTAGTTCTCGTAGTCAAGTGGTGCAGTTGCACCTTATATAAAGGGAGGTGGCGCGCAGTTCGTCACTCCTGTGGGGGTCCGGGCGGGGACATCAAGAGCCCGCCGATGAGCCTAGCTTGGTGTCCTAGGCGGAACCCCACACAAGACACGGCATAAACCTAGAAGAATTGCTGAGTTTTAATTCACCGGCCGTGAAAGCCAATATACCATCTTTTTGGAAGCCTTCATAGGGAGGTTAAGGCTGCTTGAACTTTTAGTTCTCGTAGTCAAGTGGTGCAGTTGCACCTTATATAAAGGGAGGTGGCGCGCAGTTCGTCACTCCTGTGGGCGTCCGGGCGGGGACACCAAGAGCCCGCCGATGAGCCTAGCTTGGTGTCCTAGGCGAAACCCCACACAAGACACGGCACAAACCTAGAAGAATTGCTGAGTTTTAATTCACCGGCCGTGAAAGCCAATATACCATCTTTTTGGAAGCCTTCATAGGGAGGTTAAGGCTGCTTGAACTTTTAGTTCTCGTAGTCAAGTGGTGCAGTTGCACCTTATATAAAGGGAGGTGGCGCGCAGTTCGTCACTCCTGTGGGGGTCCGGGCGGGGTCACCAAGAGCCCGCCGATGAGCCTAGCTTGGTGTCCTAGGCGAAACCCCACACAAGACACGGCACAAACCTAGAAGAATTGCTGAGTTTTAATTCACCGGGCGTGAAAGCCAATATACCATCTGTTTTGTGTTGTTTTGTGTATTTTATAATGTAGGGTAGAGTGGGGCAAGTTGAGACATTTTTTACATTTATTTTTTTAAATTTATTCCCTTTTTTTTTGAATTGACAAAGGCTTCTTAAAATACTTTCACCTTTTGCGCATTTAAATATGCTACTTGTAAATATTATATATTACCCCTTTATATCAAAATATTTTCTTTTGGTAGTACCCGCAAGTGTATCATCCTTCCCCACAATGGGGGCAAGTTGATATTAGCTGGGGGCAAGTTGATACCAGTGTATAACATCTTATAATAATGCATTTAGGGTAATTTATAACAGCTGTGAACCAAGAATATAAAATTATTTTATTTAGCTGAACGACATTTCAAATATAAAAATGAAAATAAAAGGCTGAGCAATGCAATGAAAGTAATTTTGAACAGCTTTGTGCCAAGAATATGAAAGCAGGACTATTTTATTTAGTTTAAAGGCATTTTAAATGTAAAAATTTAAAAAAGTTAACTGATAAATGAAAATACAAGGCTGAGCAATTAGTTTGAGAGAGCTATTCAGAATCAGAAAGTACAAAATCAGATGTGCAGTGAATACATATATACATTTTTGAGTCCTTTCCACATTCAATATGTGCCCATTTTTACATGACATGCACTGTATCCAGTCTTGTCCTGGTTTTGAATTAGAATAAGGTTCCAAGCAGACAAGACAATGCGTCATCCTCTTCTTCAGACTCTGATTCAATGCTGACTCTCTTCTTTGGAATTATTTTCTTCTTCTCTATCTTTTTTTTCGCATAATTTTTTGTCGATTCAACCAAGTTATACAACCTCTTCCTTGACTTTTCTATTTTTATACGTTTCTTTGCTTCTTTTTCTGCAGCTTCTTTCTGTAATCGTTCCTTGACTGGCATGCTTGTGAGTACGGCAGACTTCAAAGGTTTCTTCCCTTTCTTCGAGTTCTTTCGTTCACCAGCTTTAGGGTAGGAACGGACTTCTTGAGGGCTGACAATGGATAGGCATAAGCCTCCAGACGATGTTGGTTCAGCTTGAAGTGACTGAGACCGTAGCACATTACCGGTTCCAGCCTGCACCTCTTGATTGTTGTCTCTGACCGTCAACATGTCTCTGTCAGTTACGGCACTCGACAGAAAGTCAGCATTGGTAAATACGTCTCTGTTGAATGGCGCAATCCCTGTTGCTTGGAAACCAGAAACTATGTTTGCAGGTGTTATGCCTTTTAGAAAGTGCCACTTTGACAATGCCAGGAATGTCATAGATGGTTACTGTTTTGCCTGGATTATTAGTCATCCAGTCATCAACTGAAGCAAAATAATATCTCTTAAAAGGTCCATACACTGATTTGTCAAGAGGTTGTAAGCGGTGGGAGGTGTGGGGAGGGAAAGACAACATTACAATGCCGTTTTCCTTGCAGAAGTTGAGCGCTTGGATAGACAGATGGGATTCATGGTTGTCCAGAACTAACCAGCAGGGATGATCTTCCGAAGATTTTACATGACCGTGAAAGTGCTTGACAAACTGCAAGAAAGATTCACTCGTTATCCATCCAGATGGGTAGGAAGTACCAATGCAGCCTGGTGGTCCGTTGATTACCAAATTATTCTTAAAAAAAAACCCTTGGAAAAACGAACATTGGAGGAACTGAATTTCCGATCGCACTTACACCAAGAACCATTGTGACTGTTTGTCCTCTTTCTGTTGAGATAGATTTTCCTACTGCACCCACTCCTTTTTCGGCTACGAATTTAGTAGGACTTTGAACAGTTTGCACGCCGGTCTCATCAACATTCCAAATATCTTTCATTTCAAATTTGTATTTATCCAACACACTTTTCAAGTTGTCGTAAAATATATTCACGTTGGTACTGTTGAAACTAGTCGCTCGGCTTAAACTGGTTGCTTCAGGCTCCCGGATTGAAAGCCGAGGATGTCACTTCATGAATAAGTTGAACCAGTCTCTTGTTGCTATTTTATGGTTAATCCACGTATCAGGCACATTGATAATATGCCTGTTTGCCATGGCCAGTTCATATGCCAGTAGTTTAATATTCTCTGGAGTTGGTCCATAGTAAGTTTTGGAGCAATGTAGTATGTATTATTCAAGCTCAAGTTCTAGGTTCTCTGGAAAAATCTGTCTAGGCTTAGCATAACCCACTGTAACAACTAGGCCATTATTAGATTCATCCTTTTTCCTAACATATCTGAAAAGTGTCATTTTGTCCATTTCATAAGCGATAGCCGCTTCTCGCAAGGTCATCATTCGTGCTTTGACTTCATCATATGCTTTATCAAAAGTCTGAATCAGAATTTTTCCTCGATCCGTCTTCCTTTTGTAGTTCCGCACCATTTTCCTGCAAAAAGAGGCAAGTGATATATTTCAATGCATTGGGGTACGTTGATACGCTGTATCAATATGCCCCAACCAGCATGTATCAACTTGCCCCTACTGCACACGTGACGTTTAATTTAACCTCCCGACTAAATTACGAAGTCTACAACATTTGTAACTATTGAATATTAATCACCTATAAGTGTACTTTTCGAGGAACTAACAATAAACTGTCTGAAATACAATATCCTTTTCAAAAATTCACTCAACCAACACGCTAAAAAAATACTTTTCTATACTGAAAACAAACATTTAGTCACCAAACACAGATGACAAGTGCGTCCACTATGAAACGCCGTCAGACTCTGGCTTGAAGTGAACTACAACGTCTGCTGCTGCGGCGGACTGCCTGGGCATGCGCACTAGGTCACGCCACCTTCCGTATCAACTTGCCCGCGTATCAACTTGCCCCACTCTACCCTAAGGCTTATTTAATACATATGTGTATTATTTATTACAAACCACGCCCGGGAAACTGGAGTGGAAACTTGATGATGATGATTATTTATTACAACATCTAACAACCTTGATTATAAAGATACCGTACAATGTTTTGGGACGTGTGTTCCGTTTTTCCATTCTTGAAATCTGGCAACCCTACACTGGCAGGTCGGGAGCGACAAAATGGTGGACGCAAGGGTGATTAGACTTCATGATGTAGGCTACCGTATTGAATGTTGTTGGCAATTCTAGGCGGGCTCTCGTTGAAAGACAGTCAATTTTAGATGCCAAATACATAATTATGTGCGGGAAAGTCCAAGAAACGGAAGATATTATCAGACTTGAAGCTTTATGGTTACAAAATAGTAATTTGAAAGGGGTACCGCATTAGATTCAAAGTGAAATTCGGTCACCAGTTGCCGAGAGGAAAATAATGTGTTCAGGAATCTATATACTGTATATAAAGGAAGATGTCCTGACTGACTGATAATCTACGCACGGCAACAATTACCGGAGATAATTGCATGAAACTTTGAATATATGTTCCTACCGTAGTGTAGAGGCGCACTAAGAAAGGATTTTTTAAAATTCCGATTTTAAAGGGGTGAAAAGGGGTGAAATGTGATTTTACATTTTTTTATACGTAACTGGGACAAAATATCGAAGTTGTCGCATAAAGACCGGACATAGCTCATTTTAAGCCCCTCTATGCGAGAAACGATACTCGACACCGAAAACCACATGTTAATGCCCTAAAACTAACAGTTTCAAAGATATTCCCAGAAAACTTTCTTCGCTCTGATAAACTGATGAACTAATGGCAAGTCCGTATCCATGGCAACAGTAGCTCAAGACATGACATCCAATTGTCCATCTCTCCCTGTAGGAGACAACGCCAGTCCACTTATTATCTAAAACACGATAGACTAGCTGCGAGGCTCAGCGGTAACGTTCTAGCTTGCTGGGCTCAAGGTTGGTTGGTTGGGTTGGTTCCTAAATTTAGGGGCTGGGTAGATTATAGGCTGAGGAATAACCTAACCACCAAGGCAAGATGATAAAGAAAAGGAGGTGGATTTCGGACTGGAGAAAAAGGATAGAAAGATAGGAGGAGAGTCCCACAAAAGTTATGAATTTAACTTTAAATGCAGTTAGAGGTGGTTGCCACTGCAAATCCGTTCTCTGATACCTAAAGTGGGTAAGGACCTGGTCGAAGCTAACGGGAACCGCAGCTAGGACTTGGGCGGTTTGCAAGAGAATGGCTTTAGCGTATTCCCTCTCAAGCATGCATATGCGTACTATGGGGATGGGTGATGGTCTGGCAAGACAGATAGTAACAGACTTATTGTAGATCTGTTCAAAGGAATTCTTTTTTGACCAAGTAATTCGAAGAATGCCAATAATTTGCATCGATTTTGATATTTCCAGTTTTCGAAGTTGTGGAGTTCCTAAAAAGCGACCAAGTGCTTCCAAGAAGGATAGTGATAAAAAATTATACCTTGGGGAGTAATTTTGGTAAGTGAACCAATAGTTGCATTTGGAAATGGCTAAGCTTTTACTCAGCAAGGAGCCGGCTAAAAGTTTAGACAAAGAGAAACACTTATCTTTTGGAAAACCAACCATAAGTTTTCGGAGAGGATCTCCACAAGCAGGTAGCTGGCGTAGCGAGCTGTGCTTGCCTTACTGGCCAGTTAGAATTAGCTATTAAAGCTAAGAGAAACTTTAAAGAGATTACCACTAAGAGTTCTTGCTCAAATGCAACGAGTGGTGAAAGCCCTATCAATAGATTTAATGGCATTGAGTAGGAAGAGCCAAGGAAGACAGGATCTTGTCTAACCGTTGTATTAGAGAAATGATGAGTCGAAAAGGAAAGTTTGAATTTATTTAACAATGCAAAAAAGTCTAATAAATTTGACAAGTATATAGTTTCAATTTTTAGTAACAATTTGGGGTTGCAGACCTCCTAACATTTAAAGTTTGCTCCAGGCAATTAACAATTTATTAGGTTTCAAACCTTTATAAAATCCTAGCAAGGATTTAAAATAGCGAAAATAAAAATTCAAAATTTAAAGACAATTAAGGTGATTAAAGTTTAACAATAAATAGAGTACATGGTGTGTACTATAAGAAATTTCTGAGAAAACATTCTAGAGAAAGTAACCATTTCGAAAATAACAATAAGAAAAACATGAAGAATAAGATAGAAGTTCCTATAACTTCTTATATTTGTGCAAAATTACTTTTATTACAATTATGCAAAAGAGGGCAGGTCACTTACTGTGAAACCTGAAGAGAAAGTCAAAAGGAAGGTTCTAGACTTCCTATGTTTAATTAGGAATCACGAGACAAATGGGGCAAGTTTCCCTTCCGTGAAACCTAGAAATAACTCACTCCTGAGTTGAAAGAATTGTATTCCCTGATTATAAGGGAGAAACAATGTAAGCTTGAACCGTGTATGAAACACGTGGTTATGCAGATATTAATTAATGAGATATAAGCAAAGGTGGGAGGGCACGTCTTTAGAGTGACACCTCATTGAAAATGATCTAGAGTTACAATTTTATTAATATGGTTTGTTAGTAGAAGGTTTAGGAAGGATCAATTGGGATTTAGGATAAATGTTCATGGCCTTATTTATGGTAATCGGACGATCGCGACGCGCTAGAAATGTTGAACAAGCACTAGTTCTCACTATAGTTTTTTGAATGGATGAAAAGTTCACTGTAGAAACACGAAAGTTTATGGGAAAGAAAGTTATTGCAATGATGAAAAATAACTGGTTGCACTGGGTAGGCGAGAGTCTATTGCTTGAGAAAGTTGTGAATTACAATTAAATGCTCCATAGAACATTCCAACGGTGGAAGAAAATTTAGCTATTGCAGTAATTTATAGGGAAGATTCCTCATTTTAAATAGTATTCCCACAAGTGAGTGAAAAATACATGACGGCAAGACTTGTAGATAAAGTACAGAATCTGGAAGGTTCCAGAACAATCCTAATAGAAGAATGGGGCCAAAGTTAATCCAGCGGTGGAACGAGCTTAATATTTTATGGACAGCGGGTATTAGATAATATCCCACGTTGTGAGAAGATATCTCATTTAAATAGCTTAAGAAAAGCTATTTTCTATTAAGGTTGGCTTAGACAGACAAAAGCCCAACATGGCAAATCCCGCGAAGAATGATTACCGCCCCAAATAAGTAATCTCACGCTGTCTATAAAATGATCAATAAAAGCATGTAGATAATAAAACTGATGAAGATGA
Organism: Meconema thalassinum; assembly: GCA_946902985.2. Lineage (NCBI taxonomy): Eukaryota > Metazoa > Arthropoda > Insecta > Orthoptera > Tettigoniidae > Meconema > Meconema thalassinum. The sequence goes on from OX336396.1 coordinate 174,318,329, forward strand.
GGTTAAAACCTTAAGTCTGTACTTATCTTGGTTGCATGTCGAAGGTGAAGTTCCCTTTGACGAATACTTAATGTGCCAACATGGCGTAGAATGTAGAGAGTGCCTCTTGGTTTGAGGAGACTGGCTCTGGTTGAGCCTTGACTGACCAAGTCAACTGCCGACTTACAAGTGAGACCCACTCAGCGAAGCGCGGAGGGTCCAAGGAAGGGAAAAGAGTGGGGGTAGGAGACAAAAGGAGAACATATAAGCATGACCAATATTGTAAACTTAAATTCTCTTGAGGAAATGGTCTTCAAAGAGTTGATAGCAGTCGATACTAGCGCAGCACGGTGAGTGAAAAAGTAGACGAAGTTCTCTTGATCAAGGAGATGATAGCTGGCGATGGTGACGAGATCTGATGGCCAGATGGAAAAGGAAGTCCTCTTGCACCAGGAAGAATTGAGGAGCTTCAGAGATTCGCTGCTAGATGACGCTAGGTGGGTCATGGAAGATATATATCTAGAACAGACTCACAAAGAACATAAGAGACATGACCAACAAAGAGAAAATAGAAGATCACTGTTGGTGTTTGATAAAAAAGGAAGAAATGAACAAGAAAAGAGCATTAAAATTTATATTCTCTCGTACCGTGTATTCCAAGAATACACCAGGGGCTGCGACAACGCGGTCATGTAGCCCGGTGTACTTTAGGTGTGTGTAGAATCTGTCTGATAACCGGTGATGACTGTATTAGTGTGTGTTATCTGTTTTTTTTTTAAATTCAAGTAAGGACTGCAGACTTTTGAATTTTTCAAATAGTTCCTACTTTTGCCGCCAAACGCCACCGTCAACGACTACTAGTTCAGAACTTAGCTACCAGACGCCACCGCAGTCGGCTCTTGGCAACGAACGTAGGAACGTTGTTTACATTCTTAACCTATAAAATTTAGCTTCACACAGGGGCTCAAGGTAGCAGGTTCGTATCCTGGCGCAATCAGCTGGCATTTGAGGGTGCGCAAATTCAAGGGAACCATATCAGTAGATTTACTGTCAGGTTAAAGATCCCCTCCGGGGCAAAATTCCAGCACCGCGGCGTTTCTAAAAGCCAGAGTAGTTAAAAGGAACGCAAATCCAATAACATTATTATTAAAACACGATAAGAACATTAGAAATCTAAACGGTCATCCCTTTTTGAAGATATATCTAAACACGATAAGAACATTAGAAATCTTTCAAGATATATCTATATCATCATTTAAAAATAACTTTCTATGATTTAGAACTACAATAACGAACATTAGTGTGAGGTAGTGCCTTCCAATACCACCTTTAATTTTGTAACACTACAGTAACGACTACTAAATAAAGGTAGCGATCAAGCTACATTCAATTTCATAAACACAGGGCTCACAAATCCCATATAGTTAAGTACAAACATATCAGTCTGGTCGTTATAATAATAATAATAATAATAATAATAATAATAATAATAATAATAATAATAATAATAATAATAATAATAATAATAATAATAATAATAATAATAATAATATCGTATGGTCTCGGGTGCCGGGTGCAAGCTTTGTAAATTGACACCCAGAGGGTAGCTTGCATGTCGAATTTCGTTGTTCCTTGAAGCACTATGAAAGTCAAGGAGGTTAGATATCTAAGCTCCTTGAACCCTATAGCGCTTTATAGTAGAGAAATATGGAACTTTGTGTTGGCGGAAACTCCCGAGATTAATTTTGCCATTATCAACACGGCCTACTGAATTCAAATGGGTTCTTTGACATGCCAACATCGTATGACATGCGTGTCGTATTTTTGCCGCCTTTCAAAAATCACTTTCCACTACCAGGAGCGAACCTGCAATGTTGGGGTTAGTAGACCGACACGCTATCCACTCACCCACCGTGGCAAGCTAGTCTGGTCGTTATGTCAGTAGCAACGAAGCTATGTGGCGGCATTGCCGTTTCCGTAACACTAAAGGCATCCCGCCGTCACATACCTCGATATGCACTTACAGATTTGTGAACAAGTCTATTTTACTGAAAATAATTTCTACGGGCGAGTATCCATTCCGCCAAAAACCACATTCACTATATTTTCCAACATTTACACAAGACGTGATTTTGAAAGCACTCTTCTGTATGTTGAGGTACAGAGATATTACACATGGAAAGTTACTATAAAATATTGTCATTTAGACTTTCACGGCCCGTGTTATTATTCATAATGTTGAATTTTGGGCTTATGCCGTGTTTTATTATACTAATATTCGACGCGTTTCGAAAGAAACCATGTCTTTCATCGTCAGGAATAATCTGGAATACGACAATGTTGCTAAGAGAAAGCAACGAAGAACATATAGAAGGTGCCCAAAGATGGACGCCATTATAGCCCCATGTTAGGGACAACGGAAAGCAGCAGTGAATTACTTTCTCAGGGTTCTGATAATAGGTAGCCAGGATTCACTGAGATTGTAGCCGGTGTCGCGGTTGAAATTATCTGGGTGTTTACGTATTTCAACCGCCTCCCTGATGATTCTGGGACGATATTGCTTTATACGGGCAAGAACATCCACTCCTTGGAACATGACATCATGGCCAGGTGTTAAAGCATGATCGGCAACAGCTGATTTATCAGGTTGAATGAGCCTGATACATCTATTATGTTCCTTAATGCGAGTGCATATTGTTCTCGAAGTCTGCCCGATGTAAACCTTGCCACAAGTACAGGGAACTCTGTAGATACCCGGTTGTTGCAATTTAGGCAAACGGTCCTTAGTTGGTCGCAGGAGTTGCCTAATCTTAACAGAAGTTCCAAATACAGTCCGTATGTTGTACCGACGTAGGATTTTAGCAATACGATCCGTTGTGTTATATATGTACGGAAGGTAAGCAGTTCCTCTTACATCTCTTTTCTCAACTGATGTCCTATTATTATTTGTTGGTTTCAGAACCGTAGAAATCAAAGCCTTGCTATAACCGTTGCTCTCAAAGGTGGTTCGCAGGGTGTTAATTTCTTCTTGTAAAGAAGACACTTCACAAATCCTCCTAGCCCTGGTAGTTAGAGTTGTAAGGATACCATGTTTCTGGGCAGGGTGATGGTGAGAACTTGCGTGGAGATATCTATTGGTGTGTGTTGGCTTACCGCTAAGCCACCTAACACCAACTTAAAACAAGGCGAAAGCCGGGCACTTAAAGATCTAAGGGACGATTCTGATATTATCGTTCTCCCCGCTGACAAGGGTAACGCGACAGTGGTATTGTATAAGGTTGATTATGATTCCAAGATCTCGTCTTTGTTATCAGATCCTGTATATAGGATTAATAGTCGTGATCCTACTACTCGCTACTCAAATGTCACCGTCAAATTGATCAAGCAATCATCTATTCCAGCGGATGCAGCGAAGACTCTCCTTCCAGGGGATGCTATTCCTCCGAGACTCTATGGTCTTCCTAAAATACATAAGGAAGATGTTCCTCTTAGACCTATTGTTAGTACGATTGGTTCTCCTACATATGCCCTTTCCAAATACTTAGGTAGACTACTTCAGCCGCTTCTGGGTAACACGCCTTCATACATTAAGGATTCCACACAGGGCCGTGGAGAGCGACGACGGGCCCTGGGGCTGGAATCTCCCGGGCCCCACTCTAAAACCAAATTCTGTAAAATCCTCGCAAATTTGCACAAACTGATTTTGCATTTTTTTTTATTTGCCCTAAATGTTCATCACGAAATCAATTACAAGAGCATTAAGAGCCAGCAAGCAATAGTAATAATAACAATAATAATAATTATTATTATTATTATTGCAGCCGGGTTTAAACCCGGCCGAAGTCGTCGGATTTTTAAGAGCGTTAAAATCCTCCAGTATGCCTTTATTTGAAAGGGAAGTAAAGCCAGTGGGTCCATGTCATAGATTTATGGCATGTAAAAGAACCTACCACTACAATATTGGTAGTGTGTAGCCAAAATGTGTAGGTTATTTGGTTAGAAACGCTCTATCAAGTTCCAACGTTCCCCGCTGGGTGTCAGTGACAGTGGCGTCTGGTAACCAAAGTTGGAACTACTTGAAATTGAACTTGTTGTGGAGCCTATGGACGTTCAATTGAAATGTCCTGCTATGACCATTGGCTGCAATTCATATATAATAATATTTCAATGACATATTCCACTAAATCCAAGCTATATTTATTATCATAAGCAGAGCGTGAATTACTATCAATATAAATAAGTCAATGCTGGTATGTAAAATTTACAACATTGAAAGTGGATGAATGCATCCAAAATTATTTGCAAATTCAATGTTTATACCTGACAAGCACGTACTAATGCATTATTTTCAATTAACAAAAAATAATATCAGATTAAAGCCATCGAAAATTAGGTACCGTAATAATTTTCATTAAATTCACTATACTGTTTTGGCGTTTGACAAATCTAAATTTGTCTCGTTGAGGTAACACTGTAAGCATACACAATGTCCAGATTTAAAGTTCTGCAGATCCTCTTTGATATCAATAATTTTAGAACTTCAGTGATACTCGTAAAAGCAATATGCTCGTTTGTCGTACACAAATTTGAAAAAAGTTGCATTCACCGGACCAGTAATTGCATGGCTTTTACAGTATTTAACTGTGGGAAAATACTCACATCGAAAAAAGCTGTTGTCCATTAACTCGGAAACAGGTGGGTTAGAATTCCATCGTCGGTGATTCTATGCTTATTTTCCGTGATTCATCGTTTTAACCCGTGCATTCATTTCCTCCTCAATTCTATCCCTACGTCATAAGACCCATTAATCAACAGGAAGTTCATCTCACTGAACTGCATGTTAAAAGAGGTGGAAAGGGTATACTGTACACTGTGCAGTACTACGGCCTCTGTGAAATATGACGTAATCTCTTTTCATAATAAAAACATGATTTTTACAAAAAGTCAAGACGTATTTCAAAATACGTTTTACATATAGTGTTTTTATGTTGACATTCTTAAAATTTGCTGACCTTGAAGAGTCACGCCCTTGGTTCTAAGCCTAAACACTGATAGGTAAGTGTTTTGTTTGAACGGCGATCAGACATCTTTGTACATTAAACAAAGCAAAATATATTTTCATAATTAACCACAGGTATACAGTACTCATACTTAACTCAAGTTATTATGTGCTATCAGTAGATTGCAACTGTTCAGTGATTGTTTTCACAAAAGAAGAAACTGTGAATTTTAACTATATTTTGTAATTGGCAGTCAGTGGATTTCTTATATTTTAATATTGCTTTGCAGTAAGCAAAACTAGAGCCAGATTCTCCTAAAAATCCTGAATCCTATCTATGACTGGTGACCATCATGGGCGGATTTAAGCCAAGATTATGGGGAAGTGGACACACCGGGGATCTTGGGGTATGCAATATCACCAAGCTCAGAGTGGGGTCCGGGGGCCCTCATCCGGAAAAGTTTGCAAAAATTAGGTCCAAATTATTGAGTTATAGGATAGACCATTTGGGTGATTATTTTTGGGATATTTTGGAGTAAAAATTTGGTGACCATTGACATATAGTGGCTATAGAAAATACTCTCTGATATTGAAGTAAAAGCTCTCACATCTTCAACTAAGACCCCGTGGTGTAGCTCACCAATGACCGTGATTGGGGCCTACAGCAAGTTTACAGATCGGAGGTTCGAATCCGGGCGCTGACAGCGGCTATCCTGAGTGTGTTTTTTCACACTCCCTCCAGACCAATGCCGGGGCAGTACCTTATTTCAAGTCCAGGGACACCTACCCTACTCTTAACCCTAATAATTACAGTAATAGTCGTGACGGCCAACGAATTCCCAGTCGGCAACTAAGAATACGACATGCGATTTATCATGTCACAGAGGCCATAGCACAGCACAGTGTATACCCCGCTTTTCACCCAGCAGTTGATGGTTTTAAGAGGCTCTAAGATTTTACTCTCCAAGACAAATAGTTACAACAATGTTGCCAATACACCTCACTTATTATACAAAAAAAACCACTAGCCTCCCCTTCAGTCTACACAATTCGCACATGTTTTGGTTTTCTATTTTGTTCGCTTCATCAATATTTGTGAAAACTACTGCTTTACAGTCAACTTCATTCAATAATGTGGAGGCCTTCAGAAACAAACCGTAAAACTAACGCGTCAGCAAATACTGAATTATATCTACAGTACTATTTGATGCAAACCATCCCCAACCGAGCGCCAATGGTTCATTGCCCGCCAGTGATACTAGACCTACTTGCTACCAAGTACACGGGTTAAATGTTGCAAGCCCCTAAATGAATTAACATCTGTAACGACAAACAGGCCTTTTTATTAACTGTTGAGTAAGACTACGAATAACACCGCAGTCGGGAAGCCAAATCCTGCATTCCTGCCGCGGCTTCGTCAGGAACCGGGGTCATTTCTAAGTCGTAGATAAAGAGGGCAATTAATGTTATGTTTAATGGTACTGAGACGTTAAAGCGTATCACGAAAGGGCTTGATTCGCAAGGGAAAATATCTCTTCGCGTCCTGAAAAATAAGTGCCTTTGCACATCCTCCTAGGACGCCGGGCCCCCCTGGGAGGGTCGGGCCCCGGGGCACCAGCCCTGCCTGTCCCCCCCTCTCGTCGGGCCTGATTCCACACACTTCGTGGAAAAGTTAAAAGCTATAACACTTCAGCCGGGTGATATTCTAGTGAGTCTCGACGTGGTATCTCTGTTTACGAGAGTACCTATTGATGGTGTTATGTCTCTCATTAATGGCTTTTTTCCTGAAGACATCACAAGACTTTTTTTATCACTGCATGACCTCCTCCTACTTTCTATGGAATGGGAATTTTTATGAGCAGACTGATGGTGTGGCCATGGGTAGTCCTCTCTCTCCTGTTGTGGCTAATTTCTTCATGGAGAACTTTGAAGAGAAAGCTTTGTCGTCGGCTCCTTTCAAACCGAAGATCTGGTGGCGTTATGTGGATGACACGTTCGTTGTTTGGACGGAAGGTGAGGAAAATCTTAGCCATTTCCTGGATCACCTTAATCTCCAGCACCCTTCTATTTGTTTCACCATGGAAAAGGAATCTGACGGCAAAATACCTTTTTTAGATGTTCTCGTCACCAAGAAAGAGAATGGATCTTTAGGACACAGCGTTTTTCGTAAGCCAACACACACCAATAGATATCTCCACGCAAGTTCTCACCATCACCCTGCCCAGAAACATGGTATCCTTACAACTCTAACTACCAGGGCTAGGAGGATTTGTGAAGTGTCTTCTTTACAAGAAGAAATTAACACCCTGCGAACCACCTTTGAGAGCAACGGTTATAGCAAGGCTTTGATTTCTACGGTTCTGAAACCAACAAATAATAATAGGACATCAGTTGAGAAAAGAGATGTAAGAGGAACTGCTTACCTTCCGTACATATATAACACAACGGATCGTATTGCTAAAATCCTACGTCGGTACAACATACGGACTGTATTTGGAACTTCTGTTAAGATTAGGCAACTCCTGCGACCAACTAAGGACAGTTTGCCTAAATTGCAACAGCCGGGTATCTACAGAGTTCCCTGTACTTGTGGCAAGGTTTACATCGGGCAGACTTCGAGAAAAATATGCACTCGCATTAAGGAACATAATACAGTAGATGTATCAGGCTCATTCAACCTGATAAATCAGCTGTTGCCGATCATGCTTTAACACCTGGCCATGATGTCATGTTCCAAGGAGTGGATGTTCTTGCCCGTATAAAGCAATATCGTCCCAGAATCATCAGGGAGGCGGTTGAAATACGTAAACACCCAGATAATTTCAACCGCGACACCGGCTACAATCTCAGTGAATCCTGGCTACCTATTATCAGAACCCTGAGAAAGTAATTCACTGCTGCTTTCCGTTGTCCCTAACATGGGGCTATAATGGCGTCCATCTTTGGGCACCTTCTATATGTTCTTCGTTGCTTTCTCTTAGCAACATTGTCGTATTCCAGATTATTCCTGACGATGAAAGACATGGTTTCTTTCGAAACGCGTCGAATATTAGTATAATAAAACACGGCATAAGCCCAAAATTCAACATTATGGTTTACTATAAAATTTTGGCAAATCTAAATTCAAGGAACTGCTGTTCAGAATAGGCCTTGTGTTAAATCTGAAGAAGCTTTCGGTACAGGTTATACGGCCCATGTTCGTAACATGGAATGTTTTCCTTTGACAATGCATCAATATTGATATCGCGCCAGGAGATGGTAGTTGGGTTTGAACTGCGGATGTCTTCCCGCTCACTGCGTATCGTGCATTCTAAAACACAAGGCCAAAGTTTAACATTTGTAGGAATCGACCTACGTGAAGACTGTTTCTCCTACGGACAATTTTATGTTGCCTGTTCCAGTTCTCCAAGTAGCTTAGTCATTTTGGCACCAGAAGGAAGAACTGCCAATAATGTATATAAAGAAGTTCTAAACTAAATTGTTATATTTAAAATTCTTCTTTTATTTGTTGTTATGTGACGTAACTTACTATTTTACGTTACTTATACATTGAAGTATATTTAAGTTCATGTTTTCAAAATATATTTAAGTTATTTATGGTTAGGTTAAAGATATAAATTATAATACGTTTCTTTAAATCTTTAAAATTAAAAGTTAATTCGATAGCAAATATTTGTATTTTAACTCTGTATTTTGATTTCATATTTAAAAGTTAATTTTCAACATTAATACAATTTAATTAAGCTCTGTCATATCTTTAATATTTCATTATTTCATTCCATTCATAAAGCAGGCAAAGAAATTGATACGAAAGAAGTAATGTAAAATATTATTATATTTGCATTTTGATTTAACGAGGAATTTTATATTTCATTTAACAGCGAACTCGGAATGATAATCGGTTTAAATAGAATATCTCTTTATGATATAAGTGTTACGTAACACGTGAAACTTTTCAATTCCGCGGCCGAAGTCGGACGGGGAAACGCATAATTTACGTCCACGTCTTACATTTATGACGAAAGTCGATGAACATCTAACGCATGGTTCGGTGGCATTCAAAAGAAAATGGGAAATAACAAAATATATAATGGGATATAACTCAACTATGACGCGAGTGAAGTCGCGGGTACCTGCTAGTATGTAATATGCGCATAGGCGGTACATTGCTTTACATACTTCAGTAAGTAGATACATTTACATTTGTAAGATATAACCTATTACTGTTGAAGTCGGTAAATCAAACACTGTACAAGTTGGCTATATGAAAAGAAAATCCACAGCCTGCTTCCAGTCTCCGACCGGGTCAGGAATGGAATGAATGAAGCCCCCATCTAGCGGCGAGGATATGGACTGTGCCGGCTGCCGAGGCCTGACGCACTCCTCTGGGGCAATGATTAAATGAATGACAGATGAAATGAAATGATAGTGGAGAGTGTTGCTGGAATGAAATTTTGACAGGGAAAACCGGAGTACCCGGAGAAAAACCTGTCTGCCTCCGTTTTGTCCAGCACAGATCTCACATGGAGTGACCGGGATTTGAACCACGGACCCAGCGGTGAGAGGCCGGCGTGCTGCCGCCTAAGCCACGGAGGCTACAAGTTGGCTATATAGATTTTTTAAATTCTTAATAAGCACTTGATTGAAAACTTAGAAGACCTGAGCTTCACAGATTTTAAGGAGCAAAGCGACCCCTAAAAGTAATGGTTGGCACATGGGAAGAACAGCTGTCAAATTGACCTTGCTAAGTCGCCTAGTTTGTAGTGCAGGGGAGAATGTAGGGTACTGGATATTGTAAGAAATTAATTAATTAATTAGTATTTATTAATAATTAATTCCCCTTTGAAATCGGCTTTGCGACGCTAAGTAATCGACTCCATTCCGTCTGAAAAGCTTTCTATTTCTGAAAGGAATGCATTGATATCGCAATTGTTGAATTCGAAGAGCACGTCCGAACTGAGCAATTATATGTCATCTTTTAGCCTCAATTATTATGAAAATAACTGAAAAAACGAGAGAAGAGCACACCCATCAACTCAAATCACATGTTATAGCATATGTTTGTTTATGTTTCCATCACCCTTACGCTAGTTCCAGATAACGGCAGCACCGTCACTTGAGTTCGCTAATTGGTAAGAAATACATCCTCACTCGCGTAGATATACCGGTAGTTGTTCTTGATTAATTTTAGGTACTTGGGTGTGTATGATCTCCCCCATGGTCTGGTACCTTGACGTGGTGGGGAGGCTTGTGTGTTTCAGTGATCCCGAGAGCAATGCCGGCGGGAGCTTCGGCTCCTAGCAGGGTCACCCATGCCGGTAAGGTCGAGGGTGAGAGACCAGACTAAATGACAAACTACACCATGATGGTGGGCAGCAGCGTCATCAGTAGGTTATTTCCAGGCGGAGCTGTAATTCAGTGGTACGGTTGGAAAACTGCGGGGGCTCGTTTTCAGTCTTTAAGGTGACAGCCCTACCAGAAAACTAGGAAGCTAATAACTCGCACTCTCCGAAATTGTTTATTAAAGAAACTGAAAAGAATGAAAACCGGACGGATCTCATGTTGACAACTTTCGGCACGAAAAGGAAGACACGAATAGGTTTCTGGGATGTGAGGACTCTGGGTGAGAGTAGTAAGCTGAGGCAGGTGACCAGAGAAATGATCTCGTATAAACTTGATATACTTGGGCTCAGTGAGATAAGATGGCCAGATTTTGGTGAGATAAAAACTTACGAAGGACTTACCCTCATATACTCTGGGAGGAGCGAGGAGAATGCGGAACGCAGAGATGGAGTTGGTCTTTTGCTTACTGAACATGCAAAGAAAAGCCTTATAAGTTGGCAACCCATTTCCGAGCGAATATTATCAGCACGATTTAAGACTCGCATTCGCAATGTGACGATTATACAATGCTATGCACCCACGGAAACATCAGAAGAAGTACTTAAGGAAGCATTCTACTCCCTTCTACATGAGACAGTAAAGAAAAGCAGTATTAGAGATGTGATTATAATAATGGGAGATCTTAATGCTAAGGTAGGAGAGAACAACGAGGGACTAGAACATTTGATGGGTGTACATGGCCTTGGGGATAGGAATGGAAATGGGGAAAAGTTCACAAACTTCTGTGCTAGCCATGACCTTGTTATTGGAGGTACTTTGTTTCCTCATAAGAGGTGTCATAAGATCACGTGGATTTCCCCTGATCATGACACTGAGAACCAAATTGACCACATCGCAGTGAGTAGGAGATTCAGAAGATCCCTCACCGTTGTTCGGAATAAGAGAGGAGCTGATGCTAGCAGTGATCACCACCTTATGCTGGCTGAGTTCAAGATGAGGATCATGGTGGCAAAGAAGAGGTTTGAAAAACAGAGCAAGAGATTTGATGTGAGGAAGTTGAAGGAGGAGAAGGTCAGAGAAGAATTTAAATTGGAGCTAAGAAATCGTTTTCAGGTACTCCAATCTGATACAGCAGAAACTGATATTGAATCTTCCTGGAGTAATTTAAAGAACATCATCCTTGATACAAGTGAAATAGTTCTAGGAGAGAGCAATCCTCCCAAGAAGGATTGGATGTCAGAACAAACTTGGGAGGCAATAAGTCATAGGAAAATGATTAAGGAGAGGTTGAATATGTGTAAGACTCGACATCAGAAAGCAAAAGTGCAAGGAGAATACACGGTCGTTGACAAAGAAGTCAAAGGAGTCAAAGGAGTGTGAAGAGAGATAAGAGTAATTGGATCGATGAGATGGCGAAGAAGGCAGAAGATGCTGCATCAAAGGATGACAGCAAAGAAATGTACCGCATCACAAAGTGCTGTCCAAGAAAAGTTTCCGAAAGAACCGACCCATAAAAGACAAACAGGGAAATTTACTCACAACTCAAGAAGAACAACAAGAACGGTGGAGGGAATACTTCACCGAAATTTTTAATGTTGATCGAGGGATTAATGAACACCACGAAGAGAGGAATGATGAACCTGATAATTCTGATCCAAATATTCTTTTGCACAGTCCAACTTGTGCTGAAATCAAAGAAGCCTTGCTACAGCTGAAGAATGGAAAAGCCCCCGGTGTCGATAACATTTCGCCAGATGTCCTCAAGATAGACATGGACATCACGGCTAATATCCTGAAGCCATTGATGGAAAAGATCTGGTTTGAAGAGAAGCTGCCTGCGGAATGGAAGAAAAGTGTGATTGTTAAAATCCCAAAGAAGGGTGGCTTGACGAATTGTAACAACTGGAGAGGTATTACCTCACTATCCGTACCAAGCAAAGTATTTCTCAGGATAATCTTGAATCGCGTGAAGAAGTCTATTGAGTCGAAGTTGAGGAAAGAATAAGCTGGATTTAGGGAACACCGTAGTTCTGTGGACTTAATTAACACTTTACGGATTATTGTGGAGCAGAGTAACGAATGGCAAGCAGCACTGTACATCACGTTTATAGATTTTGAGAAGGCCTTTGATTCCATTAATAGGAAGGTCATGTGGGAGACCTTAAAGGAATATGGTATACCAAGTAAAATAGTTAACATCATACGAGAGATGTATTCTGGTTATGAATGTCAAGTCCTGCATGAGGATCAGCTATCCCAGCCATTGGCCATCCAGACTGGAGTACGACAAGGATGTATACTTTCTCTCACTTTGTTCCTGATTGTTCTTGATAATACTCTTAGGAAGGTGGGGAGAGGAAGGAAGAGAGGGATACAGTGGGGACTTCGAGACAGGTTGGAGGATCTTGATTTTGCTGATGACATCTGTATGCTAGCACAGCGCTTCAGAGACATAGAGGGAAAACTGGCAAACTTAGAACTTGAAGCTGCTAAGGTTGGACTTAAGATAAACCCAAAGAAGACAAAGGAGCTGAGAGTGAACTCCACAGTACAGGCTGGTCTCACTGTGGGAGGAGTAGATGTAGAACAGGTGGATACATTTGTTTACTTGGGAAGCGTGGTGACGAGAAGTGGAGGGGCTGAGGAGGTCGTCAAGAGCAGAATAAGAAAGGCAAATGGGGAGTTTGTGCAGCTCTATCCAGTATGGAGAAACCGTAACATATCCAGGAAGACGAAAATCAGACTTTTTAATACCAATGTGAAAGCTGTCCTATTGTATGTATGCGAAACATGGAAAGTTACCAATCCTATCAGCCACCAACTTCAAGTATTCATCAATCGTTGTCTGCGTCGAATTCTGGGTATACGATGGCCAGATATAATCCCAAACGAAGAGCTGTGGCAAAGGGCTAACCAACAACCTATAGAAGTCCCAAATTAAACGGAGGAAATGGGGCTGGATTGGGCATACTCTGCGGAAACTGAATGATGCAGTAGAAAGGAGAGCTCTGGACTGGAATCCTCAAGGGGCTCGGAGACGGGGAAGACCAAGGAACACCTGGAAACGCACCATTGAAGAGGAGGCCAGAAAAGCGGGAAAGACTTGGAGGGAAGTGAAGAACTTGGCAACAAACAGAGCCCGATGGAAATCATTCTTGGATGCCCTGTGCTCCGCACGGAGCGAAAGGAAATAAGTAAGTAAGGGTGTGTATGAAATTTGTCTCATAACCTGTATCATTGTGTTGGCTGTACTAGAGCGTGTATTTATAATTGAGGTTAGGATTTGGGTGGAAGGCTGCTGTGGCCTGGAAATGGAAAACAATGGGGTAGCCTACCACTTCTAGGAAGGCTGAGGTAGGATTCGAACCCACCTCTTCTAAGTTCTGTCACACGACACAGAGTGAGTAATAATAATAATATCGTATGGCCTCGGGTTCCGGGTGCAAGCTTTGTTAAATGACGCCTAGAGGGCAACTTGCATGTCGAATTTTATCGCTCCTTGAAGCGCTTTGAAAGTCCAGGAGGTTAGATATATAAGCTCCTTGACACTATAGCACTTTCTAGTAGAGAAATGAGGAACTTTGTGTTGGCTGAAAATCTCGAGATTAATTTTGCCATTATGAACATGGCCTACTGAATTCAAATGGGTTCTTTAGCATGCCAATATCGTATGACATGCGTATCGTGATTTTTGTCGCCTTTCAAAAATCCGTTACCACGGCCAGGAGCGAACCTGCAAACTTGGTGTTGGCAGTCCGACACGATAACCACTCACCCACCGTGGCAAGCACTGAGTGAGTGAACCCCGTTTTAGCTCTCAAACCAGAATTAAATTTCTTAGCAGAGCCTAGAAGATAAGAAAAGTTTCAACTTGGTTTTGTGTGTTAGGATCGCCGATTGTGGACTAAGTTACCAAGCATTTGTCCCATATAGGCTATCTCTGTCTTTCTTTCTGTTCAGCCTCGTTCCATATTCGAAGATGTGAATTTTGAATCACGGTGCTGATAGCAGCCATCCTAAGTATGGTTTTCTCCAGTAGTTTTTTAATCCAAGTAAATTTACCACATTTGTGTTCTCATTTTCGTTAACGCCTCACAAACCCTAAATTATAATTGACGATGATGGTTGTCGTTTCAAGGGGTGGAACAGTGAGTTTATCTATCCTTCTTAAAATTATAATTTATTTTTAATAGATTAGTCTCCCATTCCGCTACCAACCCCTAGGGATCGATTTTGAAAAACAGAATAATAATTAAAACGTGAATGAAGGTTTTTAACTTACAGAATATTTTAGGCAACGGATGGATTGATGGCCGGGTACGATTTAGATCCAATGAAGAACTATTCCCTAAGATAGAACCGATAATGTCGTCCATTTAAATGAAGAGATTGCTGTTCTACGGGAACATATTATGTGTGACTGATGTAATTTGGAATTTCATAAAACTAAAGGTAACCAGATGGGAGATGGTTCCAAGAATGTGAGAAAGACCTAATGTATATAGGTATTACAGAAAAGAAAATCCACGACAGAATTGAATTTCTACAAATGGTTAAAAAAGGAATAAAAAGGATTTTAACTGGAACCTGGAGAGACGGAGAGGGCCTCTACCAGAAGCGCGAAAAAGGCACTGATTGATGAACTCAAGAAATACTGGGAGGATATCAAGGCCGGTAGATGAACTAGAACTTGACACAAATGAAGACCCCACGGAAAGAACGGAGTAAGTCCATTTATTTCAGAAATGAGTTTATGGCGCATTCTGGTGGCCAGCCATCGTCACTACAGATCAGTTGAAATTAATTTCAAATAAAGCGGAATGTCACCGAGATACAGAGGTTTTTATTTTTAGTGGAAACAGAAAGAACGTCCCATATCCCCTCACTTTTTTTTTTCATAATTTAACTTTAGTTGTTATTCGTTTTACATGTACTGTACTTCCTTTATAAGAGATAAATTGGGCACATAAACTATACAGGGTGAACAAAAAATGCCGCACTTGGAGGTCGGCATGCGGTTCCGCGTCGAAATTCACGACAAAAATTTATGTTGCAAAACATAGTCCCGCCAATAGGTTTAACAGAAATGCAGGTTAAGAAACGAGGCACTGGCAACGCTGTAACTGCATGCAGCGTGGGCAAAAGCAGGTCGCAGGAACTCGGCGCTCTGCCGGAGCTTTCTCTGTACATTCCGATGCACTGCAGGATGTGTCAGTGTTGCCAGCTTCTCGTTTTCATACTTGTGTTTTCAAACAGCACCCGATCCGATTTTGCTATTGAAACTTTTGTCTTGCAATTGGATGGGTAATCGCATCATGACCTCCAAGTGCGGCATTTTTTGTTCACCCTGTATTGCTTACCCACAATTGGGGTGTTTGACGTATTTCTTTTTAATGTTTAAATTTTAAATTCGCTCTCCTGAAAACTTTACTGAATGTGACCTACCCCGTTATTCCCGTGGAGTCTTCAAATGAAATTGATTGTTAACATGCAGTCCATAGAGGCTCAATTCGAATGTAAAATAATAATAATAATAATGTATGACTACATCATTCCGGTTTCTACAGGGTCGGTTAAGAGGTCGGATGAATTTCTATTAGACGATGGTCTGATGCCCTTCCTGACGCCGAAGTCGTCGGATTTTTTAAGAGCGTTAAAAATCCCTCTGTATGCCTTCCTTCGGAGGGGAAGTAAAGCCGGTGGTCCCATGTCATAGATTTATGGCATGTTAAAGAACCTTCCACTAATTACACCTGTATGAAGCTAAATTGTATAGGTTAAGAATGTAAACAACGCTCTTAGGTTCCTACGTTCGTTGCCAAGAGCCGACTGCGGTGGCGTCTGGTAACTAAGTTCTGAACTAGTAGTCGTGAGGGCTGGAACGGGGTGCACTCAGCCTCTTGAGGACAATTGAGTAGCTGTCTGACAGTGAGGCAGCGCCCCGATCACGAAAACCAAGATTAACGGCCGAGGGGACCCGATGCGCTGATCACGTGTCATCCCAATATCTGCTGGCCAAATGGCTGGGCAGCGGTCGCTTGGTAGGCCTAGGCCCTTCATGGGCTGTAGTGCCAGGGGTTATTTATTATTTATTTATTTACTACCAATTACACAGTAGTGGTAAGTTCTTTAACATGCCATAGATTAATGACATGGTTCCGCCGGCTTTACTTTCCCTCCAAAGGAAAGCATACTGAATGATGGGTTTAACATTCCTTAAAATTGACGTGGTTGTAGAAAAGCTGATGTAGCGAAAGTTCTCTATCATGACAGTAAATCTACTAATACGGTCTGTTTTATTTGAGCACCCTAACTCTGCCAGAATTCGGAGGTGAGAGTCTAACCGACAGAGACTTATAGCTATCATAAAAAATAGATTTAAATACCTGGTATTAACATATCCCCCCCACCTTCTCCCTCCCCTCAACTAACGGACTAGAAAAAGTTCTTACCAATAGTTGTTTTTAAATATACACTTGCCTCTGATGTACTGTACATTAATTTATTATTGGGGCAAGTTATTGTAAGAAGGAACTGATAAATGAGCTTGAGATATTCCAGAAACGTGCAATAAAATCGATCTTTGGATATCCTTGGCTCACATCCTCAAATCAAATGCACACAAAAAATAAAATTATGCTTTTGCAAAAACAAATAACTTAGTAATGTCAGCAACAGTCTATGTGTACAAATTAGGAAAGTAATTGATACATACACACATCAATTTTACCCATGCAAATGACATTCATCATTATGCAATAAGAGCAGGCTTAGAATCATGTTGGTAGCACTGACGTATATAAGTTACTCCAAATTAATATAGAATGTCAGGTACTATACGTGTGCATAGTTTAAAGCTGTCGGCTTGTATACTTTCTGATATATGGATATTTGGATTAATAAAAATTGATAGCATTTATTAACAGTTGGCAGCCCTGGTGGCTCTTAAGAATACGCTCAGTCATATCTGTTTATGTACACATACCACATACGAAATTTGGTTGAAATCAAATTGATAGTATAGAAGTTATATGCATTTAAAATTTGGACCTATCAGCAGGCTTATAATCATTTTGGCAACACTGCCATGTATGGCCTCCTGGAAATAAAACTGCAATATTATTATCTATACGTGTGCCAATTTTGAAATAGTTCCCATTCATACCTTCGAAGATATCCAACATGGAGCTAAAATTTCAATTGCGATTTTTCAGCAGTTGGTAGCACTGACATCATTTTCAAATATGGTCGTGAGATATTCAGGTATAGATCTTTACTCCTACCAAATTTTGTTTCGATTGCTGCAGCCGTTTAGGAGTTGATAGGGGACACACACACACAGCCAGCCAGCCAGCCAGACAGACAGAAGGACAGACAGACACACATTTACCCGATCTCATAAGTCTACTTTTTCCTCATTTTTGCAAAATGTGAAAAGTAGGCTAAAAATATGTATAATGACAATCTGTATCTATGCTACTTGATACGAACTCTGGCTCATTGGGACCTATTATGCGGAAGGAGTGTGATATAGTTTTCAAAAAATTGGCATACGGTAGTGAAAATTTGAACAAAACAACAAGTGATAGTTGGAAAATTACCGGTAGGAAGACCTATGAAGCTATGAATGGACCAAGTGAAAGAGGATATAGGAAAAAGAGGAGTCAACTGGGATACAGTCCTGGGAGAAGATTGGTACATGGACAGACAGAAGTGGAGAGCGCTCGTATACCACACCCGGGCAACTGGAGTGGATAACCGATGATGATGAAGAAGAACAAGTACCGTACCTGAAATAGTAGACATTTCACAACCACTAGTGACAATAAAGAAAACGTCTAAAAATATGGTGGTAAATAGGCTATTTCATCAAAGTTACAATTAGATATAAAATTTGACAAATTAACGTATTATTATATTCTAATAGTGTTCCCAAGTTTGCACATTATGACGTTGTTTACAGACAGTCAGCCGCACATATTACTCATTTTTATAAATTAAGTAAAACAAAAAAAATTGTTCAAAGAAGTTCAGAATGATTTAGAAGAATTGTAACAAATTGAACTGAACAAATTGCAAATAGAGAAGAACAAGACGTTCCGTGACGAACTAAAGAGCCTACTTTTCGCGAAATGTAAGATTCATTCCAATGATTAATCTATATGGACCTAATTAGAATAATGACGAAATTGAGTTGGTAATAACGAAATTTCTTATTAGTTCGAAATATAACTGGCATAATGTAGCCTAATAGAGCACTACAGTTGGCAGCCCTGGTGACTGAATATATTCTTAGTTCCATCTCTTAAGGTACAGAATACAAAATTTGGCTGATGTCCAATGGATAGCATGGAGTTTACGTGCAGTTAAACATTGGATCTAACAGCGCGCGTAAAATCATGTTGGCAACAATGTCATGCATGTATTGGTCAGAAATAATCTGAACTATTATGATCTATTGTTGTGCCAATTTTGGATGAAATCCATTTATTTGTATAGAAGTTGCATGTATTTTAAAATTGGACCAATTAGCAGGCTTAGAATCATGTTGGAAGCACTGACGTATATTAATTACTCCAAATTAATCTAGAATGTAACGTACTAGACGTGTGTAAAGTTAAGTGCTGTTGGCTTGAATATTTTCTGATATACTGATATTAGGGTAAAAAATAGAGACAGCATTTATTAACAGTTGGCAGCCATAGTTGTTCTTAAGAATAGGCATAGTCATATCTGTTATAGTACACATAGTACATACGAAATTTTGTTGAAATCCAATTGATAGTATAGAAGTTACATGTATTTACAATTGGTCCTATCAGCGGGCTTAGAATAATGTTGGTAGTACTGAGGTCCATTAGTTACCCCAAATTAATCTAGAATGTCAGGTACTATACGTGTGCATAGTTTAAAGCTGTCGGCTTGTATACTTTCTGATATATGGATATTTGGATTAATAAAAATTGATAGCATTTATTAACAGTTGGCAGCCCTGGTGGCTCTTAAGAATACGCTCAGTCATATCTGTTTATGTACACATACCACATACGAAATTTGGTTGAAATCAAATTGATAGTATAGAAGTTATATGCATTTAAAATTTGGACCTATCAGCAGGCTTATAATCATTTTGGCAACACTGCCATGTATGGCCTCCTGGAAATTAAACTGCAATATTATTATCTATACGTGTGCCAATTTTGGAATAGTTCCCATTCATACCTTCGAAGATATCCAACATGGAGCTAAAATTTCAATTGCGATTTTTCAGCAGTTGGTAGCACTGACATCATTTTCAAATATGGTCGTGAGATATTCAGGTATAGATCTTTACTCCTACCAAATTTTGTTTCGATTGCTGCAGCCGTTTAGGAGTTGATAGGGGACACACACACACAGCCAGCCAGCCAGCCAGACAGACAGAAGGACAGACAGACACACATTTACCCGATCTCATAAGTCTACTTTTTCCTCATTTTTGCAAAATGTGAAAAGTAGGCTAAAAATATGTATAATGACAATCTGTATCTATGCTACTTGATACGAACTCTGGCTCATTGGGACCTATTATGCGGAAGGAGTGTGATATAGTTTTCAAAAAATTGGCATACGGTAGTGAAAATTTGAACAAAACAACAAGTGATAGTTGGAAAATTACCGGTAGGAAGACCTATGAAGCTATGAATGGACCAAGTGAAAGAGGATATAGGAAAAAGAGGAGTCAACTGGGATACAGTCCTGGGAGAAGATTGGTACATGGACAGACAGAAGTGGAGAGCGCTCGTATACCACACCCGGGCAACTGGAGTGGATAACCGATGATGATGAAGAAGAACAAGTACCGTACCTGAAATAGTAGACATTTCACAACCACTAGTGACAATAAAGAAAACGTCTAAAAATATGGTGGTAAATAGGCTATTTCATCAAAGTTACAATTAGATATAAAATTTGACAAATTAACGTATTATTATATTCTAATAGTGTTCCCAAGTTTGCACATTATGACGTTGTTTACAGACAGTCAGCCGCACATATTACTCATTTTTATAAATTAAGTAAAACAAAAAAAATTGTTCAAAGAAGTTCAGAATGATTTAGAAGAATTGTAACAAATTGAACTGAACAAATTGCAAATAGAGAAGAACAAGACGTTCCGTGACGAACTAAAGAGCCTACTTTTCGCGAAATGTAAGATTCATTCCAATGATTAATCTATATGGACCTAATTAGAATAATGACGAAATTGAGTTGGTAATAACGAAATTTCTTATTAGTTCGAAATATAACTGGCATAATGTAGCCTAATAGAGCACTACAGTTGGCAGCCCTGGTGACTGAATATATTCTTAGTTCCATCTCTTAAGGTACAGAATACAAAATTTGGCTGATGTCCAATGGATAGCATGGAGTTTACGTGCAGTTAAACATTGGATCTAACAGCGCGCGTAAAATCATGTTGGCAACAATGTCATGCATGTATTGGTCAGAAATAATCTGAACTATTATGATCTATTGTTGTGCCAATTTTGGATGAAATCCATTTATTTGTATAGAAGTTACATGTATTTTAAAATTGGACCAATTAGCAGGCTTAGAATCATGTTGGAAGCACTGACGTATATTAATTACTCCAAATTAATCTAGAATGTAACGTACTAGACGTGTGTAAAGTTAAGTGCTGTTGGCTTGAATATTTTCTGATATACTGATATTAGGGTAAAAAATAGAGACAGCATTTATTAACAGTTGGCAGCCATAGTTGTTCTTAAGAATAGGCATAGTCATATCTGTTATAGTACACATAGCACATACGAAATTTTGTTGAAATCCAATTGATAGTATAGAAGTTACATGTATTTACAATTGGTCCTATCAGCGGGCTTAGAATAATGTTGGTAGTACTGAGGTCCATTAGTTACCCCAAATTAATCTAGAATGTCAGGTACTATACGTGTGCATAGTTTAAAGCTGTCGGCTTGTATACTTTCTGATATATGGATATTTGGATTAATAAAAATTGATAGCATTTATTAACAGTTGGCAGCCCTGGTGGCTCTTAAGAATACGCTCAGTCATATCTGTTTATGTACACATACCACATACGAAATTTGGTTGAAATCAAATTGATAGTATAGAAGTTATATGCATTTAAAATTTGGACCTATCAGCAGGCTTATAATCATTTTGGCAACACTGCCATGTATGGCCTCCTGGAAATTAAACTGCAATATTATTATCTATACGTGTGCCAATTTTGAAATAGTTCCCATTCATACCTTCGAAGATATCCAACATGGAGCTAAAATTTCAATTGCGATTTTTCAGCAGTTGGTAGCACTGACATCATTTTCAAATATGGTCGTGAGATATTCAGGTATAGATCTTTACTCCTACCAAATTTTGTTTCGATTGCTGCAGCCGTTTAGGAGTTGATAGGGGACACACACACACAGCCAGCCAGCCAGCCAGACAGACAGAAGGACAGACAGACACACATTTACCCGATCTCATAAGTCTACTTTTTCCTCATTTTTGCAAAATGTGAAAAGTAGGCTAAAAATATGTATAATGACAATCTGTATCTATGCTACTTGATACGAACTCTGGCTCATTGGGACCTATTATGCGGAAGGAGTGTGATATAGTTTTCAAAAAATTGGCATACGGTAGTGAAAATTTGAACAAAACAACAAGTGATAGTTGGAAAATTACCGGTAGGAAGACCTATGAAGCTATGAATGGACCAAGTGAAAGAGGATATAGGAAAAAGAGGAGTCAACTGGGATACAGTCCTGGGAGAAGATTGGTACATGGACAGACAGAAGTGGAGAGCGCTCGTATACCACACCCGGGCAACTGGAGTGGATAACCGATGATGATGAAGAAGAACAAGTACCGTACCTGAAATAGTAGACATTTCACAACCACTAGTGACAATAAAGAAAACGTCTAAAAATATGGTGGTAAATAGGCTATTTCATCAAAGTTACAATTAGATATAAAATTTGACAAATTAACGTATTATTATATTCTAATAGTGTTCCCAAGTTTGCACATTATGACGTTGTTTACAGACAGTCAGCCGCACATATTACTCATTTTTATAAATTAAGTAAAACAAAAAAAATTGTTCAAAGAAGTTCAGAATGATTTAGAAGAATTGTAACAAATTGAACTGAACAAATTGCAAATAGAGAAGAACAAGACGTTCCGTGACGAACTAAAGAGCCTACTTTTCGCGAAATGTAAGATTCATTCCAATGATTAATCTATATGGACCTAATTAGAATAATGACGAAATTGAGTTGGTAATAACGAAATTTCTTATTAGTTCGAAATATAACTGGCATAATGTAGCCTAATAGAGCACTACAGTTGGCAGCCCTGGTGACTGAATATATTCTTAGTTCCATCTCTTAAGGTACAGAATACAAAATTTGGCTGATGTCCAATGGATAGCATGGAGTTTACGTGCAGTTAAACATTGGATCTAACAGCGCGCGTAAAATCATGTTGGCAACAATGTCATGCATGTATTGGTCAGAAATAATCTGAACTATTATGATCTATTGTTGTGCCAATTTTGGATGAAATCCATTTATTTGTATAGAAGTTGCATGTATTTTAAAATTGGACCAATTAGCAGGCTTAGAATCATGTTGGAAGCACTGACGTATATTAATTACTCCAAATTAATCTAGAATGTAACGTACTAGACGTGTGTAAAGTTAAGTGCTGTTGGCTTGAATATTTTCTGATATACTGATATTAGGGTAAAAAATAGAGACAGCATTTATTAACAGTTGGCAGCCATAGTTGTTCTTAAGAATAGGCATAGTCATATCTGTTATAGTACACATAGCACATACGAAATTTTGTTGAAATCCAATTGATAGTATAGAAGTTACATGTATTTACAATTGGTCCTATCAGCGGGCTTAGAATAATGTTGGTAGTACTGAGGTCCATTAGTTACCCCAAATTAATCTAGAATGTCAGGTACTATACGTGTGCATAGTTTAAAGCTGTCGGCTTGTATACTTTCTGATATATGGATATTTGGATTAATAAAAATTGATAGCATTTATTAACAGTTGGCAGCCCTGGTGGCTCTTAAGAATACGCTCAGTCATATCTGTTTATGTACACATACCACATACGAAATTTGGTTGAAATCAAATTGATAGTATAGAAGTTATATGCATTTAAAATTTGGACCTATCAGCAGGCTTATAATCATTTTGGCAACACTGCCATGTATGGCCTCCTGGAAATTAAACTGCAATATTATTATCTATACGTGTGCCAATTTTGAAATAGTTCCCATTCATACCTTCGAAGATATCCAACATGGAGCTAAAATTTCAATTGCGATTTTTCAGCAGTTGGTAGCACTGACATCATTTTCAAATATGGTCGTGAGATATTCAGGTATAGATCTTTACTCCTACCAAATTTTGTTTCGATTGCTGCAGCCGTTTAGGAGTTGATAGGGGACACACACACACAGCCAGCCAGCCAGCCAGAC
Organism: Meconema thalassinum; assembly: GCA_946902985.2. NCBI lineage: Eukaryota > Metazoa > Arthropoda > Insecta > Orthoptera > Tettigoniidae > Meconema > Meconema thalassinum. Next base: position 174,342,181 of record OX336396.1, read on the forward strand.
AGACAGAAGGACAGACAGACACACATTTACCCGATCTCATAAGTCTACTTTTTCCTCATTTTTGCAAAATGTGAAAAGTAGGCTAAAAATATGTATAATGACAATCTGTATCTATGCTACTTGATACGAACTCTGGCTCATTGGGACCTATTATGCGGAAGGAGTGTGATATAGTTTTCAAAAAATTGGCATACGGTAGTGAAAATTTGAACAAAACAACAAGTGATAGTTGGAAAATTACCGGTAGGAAGACCTATGAAGCTATGAATGGACCAAGTGAAAGAGGATATAGGAAAAAGAGGAGTCAACTGGGATACAGTCCTGGGAGAAGATTGGTACATGGACAGACAGAAGTGGAGAGCGCTCGTATACCACACCCGGGCAACTGGAGTGGATAACCGATGATGATGAAGAAGAACAAGTACCGTACCTGAAATAGTAGACATTTCACAACCACTAGTGACAATAAAGAAAACGTCTAAAAATATGGTGGTAAATAGGCTATTTCATCAAAGTTACAATTAGATATAAAATTTGACAAATTAACGTATTATTATATTCTAATAGTGTTCCCAAGTTTGCACATTATGACGTTGTTTACAGACAGTCAGCCGCACATATTACTCATTTTTATAAATTAAGTAAAACAAAAAAAATTGTTCAAAGAAGTTCAGAATGATTTAGAAGAATTGTAACAAATTGAACTGAACAAATTGCAAATAGAGAAGAACAAGACGTTCCGTGACGAACTAAAGAGCCTACTTTTCGCGAAATGTAAGATTCATTCCAATGATTAATCTATATGGACCTAATTAGAATAATGACGAAATTGAGTTGGTAATAACGAAATTTCTTATTAGTTCGAAATATAACTGGCATAATGTAGCCTAATAGAGCACTACAGTTGGCAGCCCTGGTGACTGAATATATTCTTAGTTCCATCTCTTAAGGTACAGAATACAAAATTTGGCTGATGTCCAATGGATAGCATGGAGTTTACGTGCAGTTAAACATTGGATCTAACAGCGCGCGTAAAATCATGTTGGCAACAATGTCATGCATGTATTGGTCAGAAATAATCTGAACTATTATGATCTATTGTTGTGCCAATTTTGGATGAAATCCATTTATTTGTATAGAAGTTACATGTATTTTAAAATTGGACCAATTAGCAGGCTTAGAATCATGTTGGAAGCACTGACGTATATTAATTACTCCAAATTAATCTAGAATGTAACGTACTAGACGTGTGTAAAGTTAAGTGCTGTTGGCTTGAATATTTTCTGATATACTGATATTAGGGTAAAAAATAGAGACAGCATTTATTAACAGTTGGCAGCCATAGTTGTTCTTAAGAATAGGCATAGTCATATCTGTTATAGTACACATAGCACATACGAAATTTTGTTGAAATCCAATTGATAGTATAGAAGTTACATGTATTTACAATTGGTCCTATCAGCGGGCTTAGAATAATGTTGGTAGTACTGAGGTCCATTAGTTACCCCAAATTAATCTAGAATGTCAGGTACTATACGTGTGCATAGTTTAAAGCTGTCGGCTTGTATACTTTCTGATATATGGATATTTGGATTAATAAAAATTGATAGCATTTATTAACAGTTGGCAGCCCTGGTGGCTCTTAAGAATACGCTCAGTCATATCTGTTTATGTACACATACCACATACGAAATTTGGTTGAAATCAAATTGATAGTATAGAAGTTATATGCATTTAAAATTTGGACCTATCAGCAGGCTTATAATCATTTTGGCAACACTGCCATGTATGGCCTCCTGGAAATTAAACTGCAATATTATTATCTATACGTGTGCCAATTTTGAAATAGTTCCCATTCATACCTTCGAAGATATCCAACATGGAGCTAAAATTTCAATTGCGATTTTTCAGCAGTTGGTAGCACTGACATCATTTTCAAATATGGTCGTGAGATATTCAGGTATAGATCTTTACTCCTACCAAATTTTGTTTCGATTGCTGCAGCCGTTTAGGAGTTGATAGGGGACACACACACACAGCCAGCCAGCCAGCCAGACAGACAGAAGGACAGACAGACACACATTTACCCGATCTCATAAGTCTACTTTTTCCTCATTTTTGCAAAATGTGAAAAGTAGGCTAAAAATATGTATAATGACAATCTGTATCTATGCTACTTGATACGAACTCTGGCTCATTGGGACCTATTATGCGGAAGGAGTGTGATATAGTTTTCAAAAAATTGGCATACGGTAGTGAAAATTTGAACAAAACAACAAGTGATAGTTGGAAAATTACCGGTAGGAAGACCTATGAAGCTATGAATGGACCAAGTGAAAGAGGATATAGGAAAAAGAGGAGTCAACTGGGATACAGTCCTGGGAGAAGATTGGTACATGGACAGACAGAAGTGGAGAGCGCTCGTATACCACACCCGGGCAACTGGAGTGGATAACCGATGATGATGAAGAAGAACAAGTACCGTACCTGAAATAGTAGACATTTCACAACCACTAGTGACAATAAAGAAAACGTCTAAAAATATGGTGGTAAATAGGCTATTTCATCAAAGTTACAATTAGATATAAAATTTGACAAATTAACGTATTATTATATTCTAATAGTGTTCCCAAGTTTGCACATTATGACGTTGTTTACAGACAGTCAGCCGCACATATTACTCATTTTTATAAATTAAGTAAAACAAAAAAAATTGTTCAAAGAAGTTCAGAATGATTTAGAAGAATTGTAACAAATTGAACTGAACAAATTGCAAATAGAGAAGAACAAGACGTTCCGTGACGAACTAAAGAGCCTACTTTTCGCGAAATGTAAGATTCATTCCAATGATTAATCTATATGGACCTAATTAGAATAATGACGAAAATGAGTTGGTAATAACGAAATTTCTTATTAGTTCGAAATATAACTGGCATAATGTAGCCTAATAGAGCACTACAGTTGGCAGCCCTGGTGACTGAATATATTCTTAGTTCCATCTCTTAAGGTACAGAATACAAAATTTGGCTGATGTCCAATGGATAGCATGGAGTTTACGTGCAGTTAAACATTGGATCTAACAGCGCGCGTAAAATCATGTTGGCAACAATGTCATGCATGTATTGGTCAGAAATAATCTGAACTATTATGATCTATTGTTGTGCCAATTTTGGATGAAATCCATTTATTTGTATAGAAGTTACATGTATTTTAAAATTGGACCAATTAGCAGGCTTAGAATCATGTTGGAAGCACTGACGTATATTAATTACTCCAAATTAATCTAGAATGTAACGTACTAGACGTGTGTAAAGTTAAGTGCTGTTGGCTTGAATATTTTCTGATATACTGATATTAGGGTAAAAAATAGAGACAGCATTTATTAACAGTTGGCAGCCATAGTTGTTCTTAAGAATAGGCATAGTCATATCTGTTATAGTACACATAGCACATACGAAATTTTGTTGAAATCCAATTGATAGTATAGAAGTTACATGTATTTACAATTGGTCCTATCAGCGGGCTTAGAATAATGTTGGTAGTACTGAGGTCCATTAGTTACCCCAAATTAATCTAGAATGTCAGGTACTATACGTGTGCATAGTTTAAAGCTGTCGGCTTGTATACTTTCTGATATATGGATATTTGGATTAATAAAAATTGATAGCATTTATTAACAGTTGGCAGCCCTGGTGGCTCTTAAGAATACGCTCAGTCATATCTGTTTATGTACACATACCACATACGAAATTTGGTTGAAATCAAATTGATAGTATAGAAGTTATATGCATTTAAAATTTGGACCTATCAGCAGGCTTATAATCATTTTGGCAACACTGCCATGTATGGCCTCCTGGAAATTAAACTGCAATATTATTATCTATACGTGTGCCAATTTTGAAATAGTTCCCATTCATACCTTCGAAGATATCCAACATGGAGCTAAAATTTCAATTGCGATTTTTCAGCAGTTGGTAGCACTGACATCATTTTCAAATATGGTCGTGAGATATTCAGGTATAGATCTTTACTCCTACCAAATTTTGTTTCGATTGCTGCAGCCGTTTAGGAGTTGATAGGGGACACACACACACAGCCAGCCAGCCAGCCAGACAGACAGAAGGACAGACAGACACACATTTACCCGATCTCATAAGTCTACTTTTTCCTCATTTTTGCAAAATGTGAAAAGTAGGCTAAAAATATGTATAATGACAATCTGTATCTATGCTACTTGATACGAACTCTGGCTCATTGGGACCTATTATGCGGAAGGAGTGTGATATAGTTTTCAAAAAATTGGCATACGGTAGTGAAAATTTGAACAAAACAACAAGTGATAGTTGGAAAATTACCGGTAGGAAGACCTATGAAGCTATGAATGGACCAAGTGAAAGAGGATATAGGAAAAAGAGGAGTCAACTGGGATACAGTCCTGGGAGAAGATTGGTACATGGACAGACAGAAGTGGAGAGCGCTCGTATACCACACCCGGGCAACTGGAGTGGATAACCGATGATGATGAAGAAGAACAAGTACCGTACCTGAAATAGTAGACATTTCACAACCACTAGTGACAATAAAGAAAACGTCTAAAAATATGGTGGTAAATAGGCTATTTCATCAAAGTTACAATTAGATATAAAATTTGACAAATTAACGTATTATTATATTCTAATAGTGTTCCCAAGTTTGCACATTATGACGTTGTTTACAGACAGTCAGCCGCACATATTACTCATTTTTATAAATTAAGTAAAACAAAAAAAATTGTTCAAAGAAGTTCAGAATGATTTAGAAGAATTGTAACAAATTGAACTGAACAAATTGCAAATAGAGAAGAACAAGACGTTCCGTGACGAACTAAAGAGCCTACTTTTCGCGAAATGTAAGATTCATTCCAATGATTAATCTATATGGACCTAATTAGAATAATGACGAAATTGAGTTGGTAATAACGAAATTTCTTATTAGTTCGAAATATAACTGGCATAATGTAGCCTAATAGAGCACTACAGTTGGCAGCCCTGGTGACTGAATATATTCTTAGTTCCATCTCTTAAGGTACAGAATACAAAATTTGGCTGATGTCCAATGGATAGCATGGAGTTTACGTGCAGTTAAACATTGGATCTAACAGCGCGCGTAAAATCATGTTGGCAACAATGTCATGCATGTATTGGTCAGAAATAATCTGAACTATTATGATCTATTGTTGTGCCAATTTTGGATGAAATCCATTTATTTGTATAGAAGTTGCATGTATTTTAAAATTGGACCAATTAGCAGGCTTAGAATCATGTTGGAAGCACTGACGTATATTAATTACTCCAAATTAATCTAGAATGTAACGTACTAGACGTGTGTAAAGTTAAGTGCTGTTGGCTTGAATATTTTCTGATATACTGATATTAGGGTAAAAAATAGAGACAGCATTTATTAACAGTTGGCAGCCATAGTTGTTCTTAAGAATAGGCATAGTCATATCTGTTATAGTACACATAGCACATACGAAATTTTGTTGAAATCCAATTGATAGTATAGAAGTTACATGTATTTACAATTGGTCCTATCAGCGGGCTTAGAATAATGTTGGTAGTACTGAGGTCCATTAGTTACCCCAAATTAATCTAGAATGTCAGGTACTATACGTGTGCATAGTTTAAAGCTGTCGGCTTGTATACTTTCTGATATATGGATATTTGGATTAATAAAAATTGATAGCATTTATTAACAGTTGGCAGCCCTGGTGGCTCTTAAGAATACGCTCAGTCATATCTGTTTATGTACACATACCACATACGAAATTTGGTTGAAATCAAATTGATAGTATAGAAGTTATATGCATTTAAAATTTGGACCTATCAGCAGGCTTATAATCATTTTGGCAACACTGCCATGTATGGCCTCCTGGAAATTAAACTGCAATATTATTATCTATACGTGTGCCAATTTTGAAATAGTTCCCATTCATACCTTCGAAGATATCCAACATGGAGCTAAAATTTCAATTGCGATTTTTCAGCAGTTGGTAGCACTGACATCATTTTCAAATATGGTCGTGAGATATTCAGGTATAGATCTTTACTCCTACCAAATTTTGTTTCGATTGCTGCAGCCGTTTAGGAGTTGATAGGGGACACACACACACAGCCAGCCAGCCAGCCAGACAGACAGAAGGACAGACAGACACACATTTACCCGATCTCATAAGTCTACTTTTTCCTCATTTTTGCAAAATGTGAAAAGTAGGCTAAAAATATGTATAATGACAATCTGTATCTATGCTACTTGATACGAACTCTGGCTCATTGGGACCTATTATGCGGAAGGAGTGTGATATAGTTTTCAAAAAATTGGCATACGGTAGTGAAAATTTGAACAAAACAACAAGTGATAGTTGGAAAATTACCGGTAGGAAGACCTATGAAGCTATGAATGGACCAAGTGAAAGAGGATATAGGAAAAAGAGGAGTCAACTGGGATACAGTCCTGGGAGAAGATTGGTACATGGACAGACAGAAGTGGAGAGCGCTCGTATACCACACCCGGGCAACTGGAGTGGATAACCGATGATGATGATGAAGAAGAACAAGTACCGTACCTGAAATAGTAGACATTTCACAACCACTAGTGACAATAAAGAAAACGTCTAAAAATATGGTGGTAAATAGGCTATTTCATCAAAGTTACAATTAGATATAAAATTTGACAAATTAACGTATTATTATATTCTAATAGTGTTCCCAAGTTTGCACATTATGACGTTGTTTACAGACAGTCAGCCGCACATATTACTCATTTTTATAAATTAAGTAAAACAAAAAAAATTGTTCAAAGAAGTTCAGAATGATTTAGAAGAATTGTAACAAATTGAACTGAACAAATTGCAAATAGAGAAGAACAAGACGTTCCGTGACGAACTAAAGAGCCTACTTTTCGCGAAATGTAAGATTCATTCCAATGATTAATCTATATGGACCTAATTAGAATAATGACGAAATTGAGTTGGTAATAACGAAATTTCTTATTAGTTCGAAATATAACTGGCATAATGTAGCCTAATAGAGCACTACAGTTGGCAGCCCTGGTGACTGAATATATTCTTAGTTCCATCTCTTAAGGTACAGAATACAAAATTTGGCTGATGTCCAATGGATAGCATGGAGTTTACGTGCAGTTAAACATTGGATCTAACAGCGCGCGTAAAATCATGTTGGCAACAATGTCATGCATGTATTGGTCAGAAATAATCTGAACTATTATGATCTATTGTTGTGCCAATTTTGGATGAAATCCATTTATTTGTATAGAAGTTACATGTATTTTAAAATTGGACCAATTAGCAGGCTTAGAATCATGTTGGAAGCACTGACGTATATTAATTACTCCAAATTAATCTAGAATGTAACGTACTAGACGTGTGTAAAGTTAAGTGCTGTTGGCTTGAATATTTTCTGATATACTGATATTAGGGTAAAAAATAGAGACAGCATTTATTAACAGTTGGCAGCCATAGTTGTTCTTAAGAATAGGCATAGTCATATCTGTTATAGTACACATAGCACATACGAAATTTTGTTGAAATCCAATTGATAGTATAGAAGTTACATGTATTTACAATTGGTCCTATCAGCGGGCTTAGAATAATGTTGGTAGTACTGAGGTCCATTAGTTACCCCAAATTAATCTAGAATGTCAGGTACTATACGTGTGCATAGTTTAAAGCTGTCGGCTTGTATACTTTCTGATATATGGATATTTGGATTAATAAAAATTGATAGCATTTATTAACAGTTGGCAGCCCTGGTGGCTCTTAAGAATACGCTCAGTCATATCTGTTTATGTACACATACCACATACGAAATTTGGTTGAAATCAAATTGATAGTATAGAAGTTATATGCATTTAAAATTTGGACCTATCAGCAGGCTTATAATCATTTTGGCAACACTGCCATGTATGGCCTCCTGGAAATTAAACTGCAATATTATTATCTATACGTGTGCCAATTTTGAAATAGTTCCCATTCATACCTTCGAAGATATCCAACATGGAGCTAAAATTTCAATTGCGATTTTTCAGCAGTTGGTAGCACTGACATCATTTTCAAATATGGTCGTGAGATATTCAGGTATAGATCTTTACTCCTACCAAATTTTGTTTCGATTGCTGCAGCCGTTTAGGAGTTGATAGGGGACACACACACACAGCCAGCCAGCCAGCCAGACAGACAGAAGGACAGACAGACACACATTTACCCGATCTCATAAGTCTACTTTTTCCTCATTTTTGCAAAATGTGAAAAGTAGGCTAAAAATATGTATAATGACAATCTGTATCTATGCTACTTGATACGAACTCTGGCTCATTGGGACCTATTATGCGGAAGGAGTGTGATATAGTTTTCAAAAAATTGGCATACGGTAGTGAAAATTTGAACAAAACAACAAGTGATAGTTGGAAAATTACCGGTAGGAAGACCTATGAAGCTATGAATGGACCAAGTGAAAGAGGATATAGGAAAAAGAGGAGTCAACTGGGATACAGTCCTGGGAGAAGATTGGTACATGGACAGACAGAAGTGGAGAGCGCTCGTATACCACACCCGGGCAACTGGAGTGGATAACCGATGATGATGAAGAAGAACAAGTACCGTACCTGAAATAGTAGACATTTCACAACCACTAGTGACAATAAAGAAAACGTCTAAAAATATGGTGGTAAATAGGCTATTTCATCAAAGTTACAATTAGATATAAAATTTGACAAATTAACGTATTATTATATTCTAATAGTGTTCCCAAGTTTGCACATTATGACGTTGTTTACAGACAGTCAGCCGCACATATTACTCATTTTTATAAATTAAGTAAAACAAAAAAAATTGTTCAAAGAAGTTCAGAATGATTTAGAAGAATTGTAACAAATTGAACTGAACAAATTGCAAATAGAGAAGAACAAGACGTTCCGTGACGAACTAAAGAGCCTACTTTTCGCGAAATGTAAGATTCATTCCAATGATTAATCTATATGGACCTAATTAGAATAATGACGAAATTGAGTTGGTAATAACGAAATTTCTTATTAGTTCGAAATATAACTGGCATAATGTAGCCTAATAGAGCACTACAGTTGGCAGCCCTGGTGACTGAATATATTCTTAGTTCCATCTCTTAAGGTACAGAATACAAAATTTGGCTGATGTCCAATGGATAGCATGGAGTTTACGTGCAGTTAAACATTGGATCTAACAGCGCGCGTAAAATCATGTTGGCAACAATGTCATGCATGTATTGGTCAGAAATAATCTGAACTATTATGATCTATTGTTGTGCCAATTTTGGATGAAATCCATTTATTTGTATAGAAGTTACATGTATTTTAAAATTGGACCAATTAGCAGGCTTAGAATCATGTTGGAAGCACTGACGTATATTAATTACTCCAAATTAATCTAGAATGTAACGTACTAGACGTGTGTAAAGTTAAGTGCTGTTGGCTTGAATATTTTCTGATATACTGATATTAGGGTAAAAAATAGAGACAGCATTTATTAACAGTTGGCAGCCATAGTTGTTCTTAAGAATAGGCATAGTCATATCTGTTATAGTACACATAGCACATACGAAATTTTGTTGAAATCCAATTGATAGTATAGAAGTTACATGTATTTACAATTGGTCCTATCAGCGGGCTTAGAATAATGTTGGTAGTACTGAGGTCCATTAGTTACCCCAAATTAATCTAGAATGTCAGGTACTATACGTGTGCATAGTTTAAAGCTGTCGGCTTGTATACTTTCTGATATATGGATATTTGGATTAATAAAAATTGATAGCATTTATTAACAGTTGGCAGCCCTGGTGGCTCTTAAGAATACGCTCAGTCATATCTGTTTATGTACACATACCACATACGAAATTTGGTTGAAATCAAATTGATAGTATAGAAGTTATATGCATTTAAAATTTGGACCTATCAGCAGGCTTATAATCATTTTGGCAACACTGCCATGTATGGCCTCCTGGAAATTAAACTGCAATATTATTATCTATACGTGTGCCAATTTTGAAATAGTTCCCATTCATACCTTCGAAGATATCCAACATGGAGCTAAAATTTCAATTGCGATTTTTCAGCAGTTGGTAGCACTGACATCATTTTCAAATATGGTCGTGAGATATTCAGGTATAGATCTTTACTCCTACCAAATTTTGTTTCGATTGCTGCAGCCGTTTAGGAGTTGATAGGGGACACACACACACAGCCAGCCAGCCAGCCAGACAGACAGAAGGACAGACAGACACACATTTACCCGATCTCATAAGTCTACTTTTTCCTCATTTTTGCAAAATGTGAAAAGTAGGCTAAAAATATGTATAATGACAATCTGTATCTATGCTACTTGATACGAACTCTGGCTCATTGGGACCTATTATGCGGAAGGAGTGTGATATAGTTTTCAAAAAATTGGCATACGGTAGTGAAAATTTGAACAAAACAACAAGTGATAGTTGGAAAATTACCGGTAGGAAGACCTATGAAGCTATGAATGGACCAAGTGAAAGAGGATATAGGAAAAAGAGGAGTCAACTGGGATACAGTCCTGGGAGAAGATTGGTACATGGACAGACAGAAGTGGAGAGCGCTCGTATACCACACCCGGGCAACTGGAGTGGATAACCGATGATGATGAAGAAGAACAAGTACCGTACCTGAAATAGTAGACATTTCACAACCACTAGTGACAATAAAGAAAACGTCTAAAAATATGGTGGTAAATAGGCTATTTCATCAAAGTTACAATTAGATATAAAATTTGACAAATTAACGTATTATTATATTCTAATAGTGTTCCCAAGTTTGCACATTATGACGTTGTTTACAGACAGTCAGCCGCACATATTACTCATTTTTATAAATTAAGTAAAACAAAAAAAATTGTTCAAAGAAGTTCAGAATGATTTAGAAGAATTGTAACAAATTGAACTGAACAAATTGCAAATAGAGAAGAACAAGACGTTCCGTGACGAACTAAAGAGCCTACTTTTCGCGAAATGTAAGATTCATTCCAATGATTAATCTATATGGACCTAATTAGAATAATGACGAAATTGAGTTGGTAATAACGAAATTTCTTATTAGTTCGAAATATAACTGGCATAATGTAGCCTAATAGAGCACTACAGTTGGCAGCCCTGGTGACTGAATATATTCTTAGTTCCATCTCTTAAGGTACAGAATACAAAATTTGGCTGATGTCCAATGGATAGCATGGAGTTTACGTGCAGTTAAACATTGGATCTAACAGCGCGCGTAAAATCATGTTGGCAACAATGTCATGCATGTATTGGTCAGAAATAATCTGAACTATTATGATCTATTGTTGTGCCAATTTTGGATGAAATCCATTTATTTGTATAGAAGTTACATGTATTTTAAAATTGGACCAATTAGCAGGCTTAGAATCATGTTGGAAGCACTGACGTATATTAATTACTCCAAATTAATCTAGAATGTAACGTACTAGACGTGTGTAAAGTTAAGTGCTGTTGGCTTGAATATTTTCTGATATACTGATATTAGGGTAAAAAATAGAGACAGCATTTATTAACAGTTGGCAGCCATAGTTGTTCTTAAGAATAGGCATAGTCATATCTGTTATAGTACACATAGCACATACGAAATTTTGTTGAAATCCAGTTGATAGTATAGAAGTTACATGTATTTACAATTGGTCCTATCAGCGGGCTTAGAATAATGTTGGTAGTACTGAGGTCCATTAGTTACCCCAAATTAATCTAGAATGTCAGGTACTATACGTGTGCATAGTTTAAAGCTGTCGGCTTGTATACTTTCTGATATATGGATATTTGGATTAATAAAAATTGATAGCATTTATTAACAGTTGGCAGCCCTGGTGGCTCTTAAGAATACGCTCAGTCATATCTGTTTATGTACACATACCACATACGAAATTTGGTTGAAATCAAATTGATAGTATAGAAGTTATATGCATTTAAAATTTGGACCTATCAGCAGGCTTATAATCATTTTGGCAACACTGCCATGTATGGCCTCCTGGAAATTAAACTGCAATATTATTATCTACACGTGTGCCAATTTTGAAATAGTTCCCATTCATACCTTCGAAGATATCCAACATGGAGCTAAAATTTCAATTGCGATTTTTCAGCAGTTGGTAGCACTGACATCATTTTCAAATATGGTCGTGAGATATTCAGGTATAGATCTTTACTCCTACCAAATTTTGTTTCGATTGCTGCAGCCGTTTAGGAGTTGATAGGGGACACACACACACAGCCAGCCAGCCAGCCAGACAGACAGAAGGACAGACAGACACACATTTACCCGATCTCATAAGTCTACTTTTTCCTCATTTTTGCAAAATGTGAAAAGTAGGCTAAAAATATGTATAATGACAATCTGTATCTATGCTACTTGATACGAACTCTGGCTCATTGGGACCTATTATGCGGAAGGAGTGTGATATAGTTTTCAAAAAATTGGCATACGGTAGTGAAAATTTGAACAAAACAACAAGTGATAGTTGGAAAATTACCGGTAGGAAGACCTATGAAGCTATGAATGGACCAAGTGAAAGAGGATATAGGAAAAAGAGGAGTCAACTGGGATACAGTCCTGGGAGAAGATTGGTACATGGACAGACAGAAGTGGAGAGCGCTCGTATACCACACCCGGGCAACTGGAGTGGATAACCGATGATGATGAAGAAGAACAAGTACCGTACCTGAAATAGTAGACATTTCACAACCACTAGTGACAATAAAGAAAACGTCTAAAAATATGGTGGTAAATAGGCTATTTCATCAAAGTTACAATTAGATATAAAATTTGACAAATTAACGTATTATTATATTCTAATAGTGTTCCCAAGTTTGCACATTATGACGTTGTTTACAGACAGTCAGCCGCACATATTACTCATTTTTATAAATTAAGTAAAACAAAAAAAATTGTTCAAAGAAGTTCAGAATGATTTAGAAGAATTGTAACAAATTGAACTGAACAAATTGCAAATAGAGAAGAACAAGACGTTCCGTGACGAACTAAAGAGCCTACTTTTCGCGAAATGTAAGATTCATTCCAATGATTAATCTATATGGACCTAATTAGAATAATGACGAAATTGAGTTGGTAATAACGAAATTTCTTATTAGTTCGAAATATAACTGGCATAATGTAGCCTAATAGAGCACTACAGTTGGCAGCCCTGGTGACTGAATATATTCTTAGTTCCATCTCTTAAGGTACAGAATACAAAATTTGGCTGATGTCCAATGGATAGCATGGAGTTTACGTGCAGTTAAACATTGGATCTAACAGCGCGCGTAAAATCATGTTGGCAACAATGTCATGCATGTATTGGTCAGAAATAATCTGAACTATTATGATCTATTGTTGTGCCAATTTTGGATGAAATCCATTTATTTGTATAGAAGTTGCATGTATTTTAAAATTGGACCAATTAGCAGGCTTAGAATCATGTTGGAAGCACTGACGTATATTAATTACTCCAAATTAATCTAGAATGTAACGTACTAGACGTGTGTAAAGTTAAGTGCTGTTGGCTTGAATATTTTCTGATATACTGATATTAGGGTAAAAAATAGAGACAGCATTTATTAACAGTTGGCAGCCATAGTTGTTCTTAAGAATAGGCATAGTCATATCTGTTATAGTACACATAGCACATACGAAATTTTGTTGAAATCCAATTGATAGTATAGAAGTTACATGTATTTACAATTGGTCCTATCAGCGGGCTTAGAATAATGTTGGTAGTACTGAGGTCCATTAGTTACCCCAAATTAATCTAGAATGTCGGGTACTATACGTGTGCATAGTTTAAAGCTGTCGGCTTGCATACTTTCTGATATATGGGAATTTGGATAAAATAAATTGAGAGCATTTATTAACAGTTGGCGGCCCTGGTGGCTCTTAAGAATACGCTCAGTCATATCTGTTTACGTACACATAGCACATAGGAAATTTGGTTGAAATCCAAGTGATAGTGTAGAAGTTATATGCATTTAAAATTTGGACCTATCAGCAGGCTTATAATCCTTTTGGCAACACTGACATGTATTGCCTCCTGGAAATTAAACTGCAATATTATTATCTATACGTGTGCCAATTTTGAAATAGCTCCCATTCATACCTTCCAAGATATCCATCATGGAGTTCAAATTTCAATTGCGATTTTTCAGCAGTTGGTAGCACTGACATCATTTTCAAATATGGCTGTGAGATATTCAGGTATAGATCTTTACTCCTACCAAATTTTGTTTCGATTGCTGCAGCCCTTTAGGAGTTGATAGGGGGGACACACACACAGCCAGCCAGACAGACAGACAGACAGACAGACAGAAGGACAGACAGACAGACACACATTTGCCCGATCTCATAAGTTTACTTTTTCCTCATTTTTGCAAAATCTGAAAAGTAGGCTAAAAAATGATTCTGAAGAGCAAACATAATTATAAGACTTACACTAAAAACTATGGAACGAAAACAATATATCATATCTGATGAAGGAAGAGCAACTGGGTATATCAGCCAGAATGAAGAGGTTTTGGAAGAGGAGGAAGGTGATGACAGCTAAATTCCCTGTTAATTCTTAGATTACTTAAATGTATTTGGTTTGATTTAAGTGTTCCAATGAGGAAACTTGTATAAGACAGTGGTGAGGCCTGAAATAATGTATGGCGCAGAGACGAGGACGATCACCAAGGCACAGGAAAGAAAATTGTAGGTGGCCGAGATGAGAATGTTACGGTGGATGTGTGGTGATACCAGACGGGACAAGATTAAGAATGAACGCATCAGAGGAACACATAAAGTGGGCCACTGAGCAAGAAGATACAGGAAAGCAGATTAAGGTGGAGAGATAAGGTTGCTGGAGACCTGAGGGAAAAAGGTTGGACGAGAGGAGAAGCCCTAAACAGAAAGGAATGGCGGAAAAGAATGAGGCATAGAAATGCCGACCCCACTTAATTGGGAAAAGGTCTAGCTAAAGAAGAAGAAGAAGAGGAAGAAGAAGAAGAAGAAGAAGAAGAAGAATGAGGGCGTAAACTATGTAAATAAATAATGTAAGCTTTCTATCTGAACATTTGGAATTTTTGACCAAAACGTTGTATTTTCCCCGGATGAGGTATATAATGACCAAATATACCCCCAGTTCGATTTTTGTCTGTTTATCTGTTTCTTATAGATTGGCGTCAAAATGGCTTGAAAATTCGTAAGTAGAAAGCTCCCATAAAATAAAACTAGGCTACATATTATTTAGGTAATACAGAGAGATTATTAGCCTTTCAAGATTTGATTGCCGGCGGTTGAGATGGGAACTATTCTTTGTTTACTTGTGTCACACTGTCAGCCTGCTTGGTTGACAGGTACAATCATATGGGTAGGATATGACTCAGCTCCAGTAGCCTCAATCATCGTTCAACTGTCCGTGGTGACATGAGCTCCTGTGACGCGCAATGCTGCTTGACTTATGTGCAGACGGCACTCCGTCATCGCTGACCCCTCCCCCCTCTCTCCCCCTTGCAATACTCCTGCTGCGATATACAAGCGCTGGCGCAGCCACGTTCAGCGGCAATCAAATCTTGAACGGCTAATCAGTGCCGGATTAAGGTAAAATGAGGCCCAAGTCCCTCAGATTTTTGGGGCCCCTTTATTTATTTTTTCAAATAATTTTTATTTTTTAGCACCTGTACATTTAATAAAGTAAGAGTTTTTTTTTCTCTCAAGATGAATAATACACTTTTTATTAAATCATATACAGTATACATACATTTCAATTGAAATGATCATCGTTATTTGAAAACATTTCAGATGATTTGATGAACAATTTAACAAATCATACTATTTTTTACTTTTGTAAAATGTAATCAAAAATATTTTTTTCTGTTTTTTCTGTCAATGAAATCTTCTACAATGTCATCAAAATAAATTTCCGGCAGAACATCTGACTCGATATACATTAAACTTAGCATGTCCAATCGTTCTTGTGACATGATACTTCTTTGCGCACTTTTTATCCGTTTCAATTTTGGAAACGAGCGCTCCGCAGAACAATTCGATATCACGAGATCAGGAAAATGCGAAAAGCAATTTCAACGTTCGGAAAAACAGACTCAAGCTTGTCTCGAATAAGAATTTCGTAAAGTTCAGAATGAGTGAACTCAGTTTTTAAAGGACATTTTAATCTCTATCTCTCTATATATAAAAATGAAAGTTTTTTTTCTTCTGAATTTCCACGGAAGTTCGAGTTATTAACGCGTTTCAGACTGGTTTATGACGGTTGCGCGCAAAAACTAAATTTTTATCTGTCTGTCTGTTTGTGTACAACTTTGCACGCGTATCACTCGAGAACGGCTGAGTAAAATTTGGTACAGATGTCCATCAGAGGCACGAAAGTAATCATTGATGTAACTCTTATCCATACCTCTCATAAAAGGGGGGCTACTCCCTTAAAATGCATGCTGAAATGGGCGTAGAAAGACGAGACAAAGCTCATTTTCAGCGTCTCAATGTGAGAAACAAAACACATTTTAAGGTCCTGAAACCAACAGTTTTTGAGATATACCCAGAAAACTAATTTCATTTATTAAGCTATAGAAAGAATGCAAGCTGGTAACCATGGCAACACATTCTCTGAAGTCCATCTATTTCTGTAAGACGCAATGCCATTCCATTTATTACATTCCTGTGAACGTTCGCAAACGGCTATAAGGTTATCACGGAACCAACTTAAGCTGTAAAATTCATCAATACGTATATAATGCGCTTAAGGGGGTCAAGGGGTACTCTTGAATTTTTTCACGTGATTTACACGGGCGGCTGTGGTACTAAAGGTCTATTACATCGCTATCCCTATATTAATAAATTATTATTATTATTATTATTATTATTATTATTATAATTATTATTATTATTATTATTATTATTATATTATGACGGACAAGGACGAGACAAAACTCATTTTCAGCCCCTCGGTGGCTCGGAGGCTACTACGTTTTAAGGCTCTAAAACTACGTTTCTGAGATATTCCCAGAAACTAATTTCATTTAATAAACTAATAAATAGATTACGAGTACAGAAGAACACCTAATCAGGAGCTATATAAATATACTGAGAAAATCACAGATGTGGCCAGGAAGAGACGTCTGGCTTTCTACGGACATGTCTCATGGATGAACCCAACAAGATTAACCAACCGGCTTCTCAACTACTGGGGGAATAGAAAGAGCTTGACACCGTCTCTAACAGTAGTTAACAAGGATATCCAAGAACTGAAGATAATGAAAAGCGATATTCGAAGCCGATCACATCTCAGAAAGATACTTAAACAGAAGAGTTTTCAGGACAGACCACCCTGTAAGGAAAAAACCGGCATCATCTGGACAAAAGAGAGAAAGGAGATACATAGCCAGATAATGCGCGAATATTGGGCAAACATCAAGTCCCTCGCCAAACTGAAAAGTTGAACGTCGTGGTCCTTAGCTGGCCCATCCGAAAGGAGAAGAAGAAGAAGAAGAACAAGAAACTAATGAATTAATGCAAGCCGGTAAACATGACAACAGTATCACAAGAGGTGACATCCAACTTTCCATTTATTTCTGTAAGAAGCAATGCCACTCAATTTATTACATTTCTGTGAAAGTTTGCAAATGGCTATAAGGTTATCGTGGAATCAAACATAGACTGTAAAATTCAACAATGCGATTAAGGGGGTCAAGGGGTACCCTCGAATTTTTACACGTGACTTACACGTGCGATATGTTGTACAGAAGGTCTATTAAATCTCCAAACAGGAACATTATTTTCAAAAATTCCTGGATTGGAATAGTGTTTTTGCAGCTTTTGGGAAATTGGACCATTGGAGGCTAAACATCCCGAATTTTCATGCACCACAAGCCTTTATAATTTATTAAGGGGGTCTTCCTGGGGATGGGGACTTTCCATAACGGTGAGGGTCAGTTTTAATTTGACATATATTGCGTTTCGTCTACGAGGTTTTCAATATTATTGTCACGTCAGGAAGTACATGTTAGGTGAATTTAGTTTGAGAGCACATTTTAAGTAATCATATTTTTGTCGACAAACGGGTTCATTGTAAACATGATTTTGTTTGATACTGTGTGGTTGATATATATTTGTGTTTATGCACGCCTATAATTCATGTTCGGGTGCTTGGAGCATCGTAAAATTAGGTATTGTAACCATGAGTCAATACACCAATCATTTAGAATACTCTTCAACGTACTTCTCATAGAAGGGTGGGTATAAGGAACTACTTTTCAAAATACATGCTAAAATAGGCGAAAAATAAAAAAATATCCTAGAAGGATGACCAAAGCATATGTTGCGCTTCTCAATGTGTGACACAAAAATAGGGAGTCTGTAAAGGATCTCCGAAAACCACAATTTTTGGCCCTTAAATAAACAGTGTCTGCGATATACCCAGAAAACTAATTTCGTTCTGATAAACTTATAAAGTAATGACACGCCCCTAACCATTTCAACCGTAGCTCAAATGATAACGTCTGGTTATTAATACCGAAGACCGTTCGAAGAGCGGGTACTTCTGCTAGTTTAATATAATGCTGAAACTGTCTCATTTCTGGATAAAAATTTCTAAATCATCGGAATAAAATGTTGGGGCCCCCAATTCCCTAGGCCTGGGCCTAGTCGGGCCTAATGGGTGATCCAGCACTGCGGCTAATACAAGCCGGACGTTTGTTTTAGACGATTGCTCTTGACCTTGAAGCTTGCGAGTGAGCCTGTACACAGTGTGTAGTATTCAAATATCAATCGCACGATTAGGACACAAGAAATGAAAACCAAATTTTTGAATTTCGCACAGCCATTTTGTGGTTATGAAAGCAATTGAAATAAATTGGATGCCAGTGTATTAAAATTTGTATATCTCCCTTCACAGTTGTCTCCACCGGTCTGATGTAATGGAATTCCAGACTTGAGCACGTGACGACGATATTATTGTGTGACGCGGAAGTACTGCTCGAGTCTATGCTGCGTGGACTTGAGAGGAATGTGCATCGCAGACTATGAGTGGTGGTGGTGACGAGTGATGCGGTTTCTCGGTCCTTGCGTAGTAACAGAAGCAAATACATTAGTCGGTGACTCAGTTACTCATTCCCAACGCCACACTGGTTTCAGAAAAGACCCATGTTAGCAGTATTGGAATAGACGAGAATGTCAGGTAACACGGCGGGCTGTCGACAGGCTTCTCAATTCACGCCTGCTCCTACCTTGCCTCTGCACTTCATCCCGCAAGTTCACAGAGCTTGGAACCGAGCTATACATTGGTCGGTGACTCACTTACTCATTCGTAACACGACAGTGGTTTGAGCAACGGCTCTATGTTAGCAGTATTGGAATAGAAAGGAATACCAGATATCACGGCGGGCTGTTGACAGACCCTTCTCTTCTCGCCTGACCCTTCCCTGCTCTTTCCCCTCACCCCGCAAGTTCACAGAGCTTGGACCCGAGCAGTACATAGTTACGAACAGAACACCATTATATTTGCCAATGACTGTACTTCAGCAGTAGCGTGAGATAGTTTTGTACATCATCTGACCGCATGGGGCAGGTGACAACAACAGGTACTGTAGTAACTCGCCTCCAGGCTTCCATTATGATATTTCACTCGTCTAAAACAAACGTCCGGCATGTAACAAGAAGCCTCAAATCCCAGCAGTAAGTTAAACCAGTTGCGCAATCTGTATCCTCTTGACATCGCAATGACAGGTGTGAGAACTTGCTGATCAGAATATAATCATCACGAAATGACATGTCCTGACATGGATGTCGCAACACAGTTCCATTGCATAAATCGTGTAGGCTATTATAAGATGTAGCAAGTTACCTATTAATCACTTCACGCCGATCGTGGAGTGGCGACATATTATGCTGGCGTGGGTCAGCACTCGGCAGTAATAAGAGGTTGGTCTGAAATTGAACTCGAGCTCAGCTGTCGGTTATGGATTTGATGTTGTCTTTAATTCAACGCCAATTCAATATCTATGATACAGTGAGAGCCCTCCCTATAGAACGAAGCTTCGCCTGCGCCGTGTGACGGGTAAATTACGTTGAGTCAGCGCCAGTTGACTAGCATCTACCGTTACACAACGGCTCGTAGGGAATCCCCACTCGATGGGTGAAAGGAAGAACATCTTAACCACCAATTAGTATATTTTTCAGAAAACGAAAAAAACGTTTTATACATTTCCTGTTGAATTAATTTTCATAAAAATATATTATTGTGCTTCCTAGTTTTGCACAGTTTTATGTGTATACATTGTTGTTTTTTTAAGTAGATTATTAACAGTAGGCCTAGATATGGTTCTTAAGATGTTTTGAAGGGTATTATTTTGTTTGTTCATATCATCTTAAGGGTGCATAAGATGTTATGGCAGACATTTTTTCTTAAGATGTGCGCTTAAGATGTTCTGCCAAGCAGTATTTACCAAATAATTATCTGATTTTTCAGCCTGTGGATGCGTAACAGTAATTGTGAATCCTAAGGTTTAAACCTAATAACACAATACGATTCTCAAGTTCATTAATTCGTTAATTCATTAATTAGACTAATATTAATGGTTGCAATGTGTAATTTAATTAATTTTAAAGTTGAGGTAGATAGTAGTAATAGTACAAAAAAGGTAAATACAACATTTTGGGTTTTATGGAATAATCAAAAGTCTATTTCAATTTCATATTATTCGTCAATTTCTGGCAAACATTCTTGAATTGAGTGTTTGGTTGTTAAAGATGTACTTGATAATATTTACTGTCGGTACAACACCTTTCAAGCACAGTCGTTGCAAGTCTTTGCAGAGCAAAGGAGAAATTGGCAGTTGAGTTGAATAAGCTGGGTTCAAATCCATTTCACACATTTTCTGAGATCTTTCTTGGTGCCAATATCTGAGCAACTAATCCTCTCGAATGGTTTCATAGGAAAAGTTGATTTCGATTTTATGCGTTTCTTTCTTGACAAAGGCAGTTTCAATCTCTGTTATTTTCAATGGGTTACCTTTCATTGTCCTTGCATTCGGAGGAATTACTTTTAAGGAAAATTCTTTCCAAACAAAGAAGTCATGATAATTCATTACTTCATACTGTCTTGGCGAGTTTGGCCAGTACAACTATCTGAATACAGAGATACTTCCTTATCTCCTCTCTGATCTACCATTGCCAAATCGATGGTACACAAGAAAAGTGACACAAGTCAAAAAAAAGTGCAATTTTGAGTTAAGAAGTGGAACACGTTGCTCTCACTGCATATTTTTTATATAGAAACACATCATAACTCTATCTATAAAATTGGCCGCCAGATGGGAGTAATGTCGTTTTTCCGCCGGAAGAATCACGACTGGCTGTTATCTTGAATAACGTCACATCTCACTTGAGGTCTGGGAGCGGAAGCGGGAACATCGTAGCCTTGTCGAGAAGAAAGTCATATCTCAAGTTGTGACAATATTATTATAGTTTTTTATCAAGAAAAGTGTCACATTTCGAGGTAAGTCTAACACAACACATCTTTTTTTCATCGTCGTAAATTATTTTTAGTTAAGACATTTTTCTCCTATATAATGATATCCTACTGCGACATATTTTGAATTGTGTCACTTTTCCATATAAAAATTCCGCAGTAAACTTTGAACTTGTGACACATTTCCTCATAGTTCTTAATATGAAATCTCGCGATGTTGGTAGGCTATGTATATTTCAAGTTTCTCGTGCTTTCTTTCATTTTGTTTTAGTAAGCCATCAGATATTATGAGCAATGGCATCCCAGCGCACAAGAGTTATCTTGAAGCTGGCAAAAATGAAACATGATCATTTGGAAGGCAATGGTGAGACAACTGATAAGAACTGTGAGTGGACAACTTTGACATCAGTAGATCCAAGAGTTACATCAGCATTTCATCAAGCAGGTTAGTGTATAGTTTAAAATATTCATAATCTGTATTGTTATTTTATCTGGTGTTTCCTTATAAATATACAATGTGAATTAGATTAATTGCAAAGCATGGTTCCCGGCTAACATTTCAGATTAGATTTTAAACCTCGTTTCAGATGCCAACGGAACTACTTCAGTCGCATCCGAAGACAAAGTGGCTTTGCCATCACCGGAACAAGGTTAGAACATTTACCTTGCTTAGATATTCTTCCTGATAAATCAATCATGCTGCAATCTGTAGAAAATAAATCTTAATGTACGTAAATAATCTTCAATGGTTGAAAACATCCTTTTGTTTTATTTCAGATGTGAACAAACAAAGTAGTTGCAGCTCATTTGCTAATTCTCACACATCAGAATCAGAATCGGACATCTCATCTGATGATGGCATTCAAGATCCTACCTACAAGGGACAAACTAGTTCATCCTCTTCGTCCGCAGGTGCGGAATCTGAAGAAACCCTGCTGTGGAGGATAATGCTGACGTCGAAAACAGGAAAGGAAGGAAAAGACGGGCTAGACCACTGGAATGGAAGAACACATTAGCAAAGCAGTGCATGAACTCTGGGAAAGAGTATGTATCCAGTTCCAAGAGTGGAAAAGTCGTTAAGAAGATAATGGTAGGAAGTTGTAAGGACAAATGCAGGTTGAAATGCAGTACAAAAATTAAGGAAGAAGACCGTCAGAAGATATTTGATGAATATTGTAATTTGGGAGACTTAAAAAGGCAACGTGAGTTCCTTCTGTTCAATATAGAGAGTATTTCTCCTAAGTATAGATACATCAGAGAAGGTAGTAATCGCTGAAATAATAACGCATTTTATTTTACTGTTGCGGAGAAAAGGATCAGAGTTTGTAAAACATATTTTGAAAGCACACTGGACATAACAGACAGGCCAATAAGAACAGTATTACACAAGAAGAGTTGTGCAACAGGTGGAATATTTGATTCAGAACTCAGAGGCAAACACGGTAAGCATCACCACATTGCTGATGATGTAAAAGAAGGAGTACGTCACCACATTAATTCAATTCCTAGGATAGAAAGTCATTACTGCCGAAAAGATACGAAGAGAGAATACATTGAAGGTAGTAGAACAATAGCGGACCTGCACAGAGATTATGTTGATCAATGCAAGAAGAAGAATCTGTCATTTGCAAATTACTTAATGTACTCCAGGATGTTTACAAATGATTTTAATATTTCGTTTCTTAAACCGAAAAAGGATATGTGTGAAGACTGCCTAATGTTCATAAATGCTTCAGAAGAAGAAAAACAGAAACAGAAGGAAAAATACAACAGACACTTACCAGAAAAGTACCTGTCACGCACGGAAAAAGATAATGATAAGAAAAGTGTGAGCAGCAATTTAATTGTCGCTGTATATGATTTACAGGCAGTACTTCAGTGTCCCAGGGGTGATGCCTCCAGTTTTTACTACACTTCAAAAATCAATGTTTTCATTTTTACGATATTTGAGCTTCAATGTAATACAGTCCAATGTTTCGTGTGGGATGAGACGAAGGGAACCGGGGTGCTAATGAAATCGGAACTTGTGTCTTGAGATATCTTGAAGGTTTATAAGAGAGAGCTAAGAACACAGAGAGCAAAACACTGGATGTAATATTCTATTCAGATAACTGTTGCGGCCAACAAAAAATCGCTTCATCTTTTCAATGTATTTGTTTGCTGTGAATAACTATACATTTATAAACTCCATTACACACAAATTTTTGGTCAAAGGACATAGCCAGAATGAAGGCGATAGTGCTCATGCAACCATTGAACGTGAGGTAACAAAATCTCTAAAATCTGGACCCATTTATGTTCCACAGCAATATGTCACACTAATTCGTACAGCCAAGAAGACCTTACCTAGTCACTGAAATGAACCACGAAATGGTCTATGACTTGAAGGACTTGACATGTAAAATAGGTCTAAATTTTCTAAAAACTGAAGATGAAAATGAACATGTGACCATTAGTCGCATCTCAGCAATTCGATTTGAAGGGAAGATTCCTGAAATTTTTTTTTTTGAAAATTTCTTACGCAGATACGGAGTTTCGTGTTATTGCAGTAAGGAAGACACGTTCAAGTTCTATTGGAAACATCCAGCTGAAGGAAGTGTATAATAACAAACTGATCAGCAAAGAAACTAAAAAAACAGGGCTTATTGAAATTAATGTCGAAAAATGTAATTCCTAAATCTTATTCGTATTATTATAATAGTTTGTAGTTAAAGATTTGGTGATTGCTGCAATTATGTACCTATTCAATTAAGCTGTTATAGTTCCTCTATAAATATTTACGTACGAAACGACAGCTGACGTCAGTCTGTATTAACATTATTACAGTATTATGTTGTGTTCCTAGATTACCAATTTAGATCTTATTTTAGTTTTTATTGTAAACTTTTGATGTATATTGCACATTAAAATTCCAAAATATTAGGAAACTAATTATTTATGCACGTCATTACTAATGTATCAAGATAAAATTATCATATAGTCTTAGTATTATTTTCCAGAAAAGTGTCATATGTCGAAGAAGGGTATATTTTATTGATATATACAAGGGTTGAATATCACTGACGTTCAACTATCCATGGTTTCCTAAGCCTTATATTATATTAAGTCTTTCTCGATCATAGGAATAACCAATTTTACGAAAGAGCAAAAGAAACTCGCTCTCAAAAGAATGACAAATCTTTAAATGGCTCTCCTGAAAAAGTATGTATTTTGACTTGAGTCACTTTTCTTGTGGACCATCGAAATATTTGTGAATAACTGTACACATTTCATTGCTCCCTCTTTGACCATCAGCTTGACCCCAAATGTTACGAAATGCATTCCCACTTCCATTCTCGTACACCAGGGGCGTATATACAATTTTTCGGGGGGGGGACTGGATATCCTGAAAAATTGTGAGTATTCTCAGGGGATTGTGACCGAAAAATACCCAGAAATATCAACCAATATCTTAGAGCATAAAACTTTGTGTAATTATTTTAGATAAGATTCAAAGTTTATATAGCCTACAATTACTGGCAATACTCAAAAAGTTGTAAAATACAACACAACACACAAATGAAATTTTATACTTAATGAATTTTCTATTATGATCTATGGAGTATGAATGGCAAATATCTAAATATTTGTCAATTTACTGAGCATAAAGGTAAAGAATTTTTTTTTCAAGTTTATAATTTATTTCTCAAAAGTACCGTACTGTGGAATTTACAGTTTTGCCTCACAAGGCTGAGTGTACCCCGTTCCAGCCCTCAGACTAGAATTAAAATTTCTTGGGAGAGCCGGGAATCGAATTCGGACCTCCGGGACGGCAGCCAAGACTGCTAGCCACTAACTACACGACGAGTTAGTCTGATTTCAATCTTAGACCCTAATATTGTTTATAACTTAGCCAATAAGTTAAGATTGGGGTACAACCAAATTTACAATTATGTTATGCTCTTACAAAAGCAACACTTCCTTCATTTTATTGGCTTTTTTTCGGGGGTGGGGGGGATGGAGCCCCCTCAGCACCCCCTTATATACGCCCCTGTCGTACACAGTTTCATTGTAAACTGAGTACTTTGTAGAATAGTAAAATAACATACTGTCTCCATGGGGGGAATGTTTAAAAATTTTTGCAAATAAAAACTGGCACAAACAAAGTCATTTGTTAATTATGATTTTTGTTGACAAAAAAATCTTTGGCCAATTCCTTTTCTTTAAGATTTGCTTCTTGGTGTTTGTGTTCCTGCATAGAAATGGAGCTTTCCTCTTTGTTCGTAAACATTTCACATTGAACACGTATGTATTTCTTCGGTAAATGAAAGCCTATTGTCACCCTGCTACACTTTATCACGGTTTCGGCTCTAGCACAATCAGCAAAATTTTTCAAAGTAAAGCTGAATAACTTTCTATTAGAAGGTGGCAGAACACTGGAGTTTATAGTGTCTTTTTTAAATATCTCTGCACAAAGAAACTAATTACTGTAGCTTCCTCTACTATAATTGTTCAATTTAAATCACTGTTCTGAGTCTTCTCACTCTCTTAAATTAACCCGCCTTGAGAGCTAAGGTATGCTATGTTCATTAATCACTGCTAGGATTCAACTAATGCGATTGCTTATCTGTAAAGCCCTGATGCGGATATCCGCAACATTTTTCTCCGTGCGGATAAAGTTTGCATGACTGTGCGGATAGCGGATAAGCTGCGGATAATGTTTAGAGTATATTTTGTTGAGGTTGTCTAAAAATATCATTTTGTTATGTATGGAAGTTGGCAATCCGCTGCTCTTTTGTTTTAAAATAAAGAAAATTTAAATCTACACAGCGGTGAAGTCGTTACGTGAAAAATAGGTGTATGTTATGTCTGTTTAATTTATTCAATCGAACAATACAATCTAATAGAATCTAATAGAAGTTATCTAAAATATAAAAGAAAAGATTACTTCAACATATTTGCGGATAGTTTTTAGAATACAAAGTTGAACTGGATTTTTCTTATTAATTTTAGTTTTTGCTAAGATGTGCGTCTTTCACGTTTCTTGTTATTTCCCTATTTGCTTTCACTTGGATCGTATGAAAATAATAGAAAAGTGAGAGAAGCCAATCATGGAAATATCCTCAATTAGTGTTGACTTTTGTCCAAAAAAATAGTCCTTTATACCTGCGTGGGTATATCCGACGACTAAATAGCCAGCCGGTCTTTTACATGGCGTTACTCAGACGGACAAAACTCAGTCAACATTGTCTTGCGATTCACACATAGCTTTAGGGGAACGAATTTCTCTTCAAATGTCTACAATATGTGTTGCTTTAATACTTTTAAAAATGGGTAAAAATATTACTGTAATGTCAGCGAATTTTGATACGGTAACAAACGTGCGAATACGGATAAATGTCGTGCGGTTGCGGGGCGGTTGCGGATAACAGTCGTGCGGATGCGGATAAGGTTTTGTTTATCCGCGTAGGGCTCTATTTATCTGCCGCGTTTCGTATGACGCCACACTGAGTGAAGCGCACACATTTTCTTACGCTCTTGGAGTTGCACATGACTGCACCGTGGGTGTAGGTTTTGCAGTTCATGCAGCTCATCCGATGTGATTGTTCAGTGCATTTTAGTACATGTATACACCTGGATTCATAACAATTATAAAGATTATTCTGTTATTTTAACCTACTGCATGCAAACTTAGACACGAAAAGATTATCTTAAGAGTCACATTTGGGATGGTTGTTAAGATAAAATTGTGGGAACTATTTCTTTGTAAGATGTTTTGTTGGGCGTTAGTTTA
Source organism: Meconema thalassinum (assembly GCA_946902985.2). Classification (NCBI taxonomy): domain Eukaryota; kingdom Metazoa; phylum Arthropoda; class Insecta; order Orthoptera; family Tettigoniidae; genus Meconema; species Meconema thalassinum. The sequence continues at coordinate 174,369,522 of OX336396.1, forward strand.
TTTCTTTGTTTCTTAAGATAAAATACACCAGCTTTTATCAGTAAACAGAGAAGGAATTCCTATAAGATGTTTGGCTGGGACGAAGTATTTAGTGATGCTATTCATGTTAAAAAGTACAAGTAGACAAAATTGGCGGTTAAGATGTTTTGCCTTTCACCCATCGTATGCTGGCGTGGGTCAGCAGTAATAAGAGGTTGGTCTGAAACTAAACTCGAGCTCGCTGTCGGTTATAGATTTGATGTTGTCTTTAATTGAACTCCCATTCAATATCTATGATACAGTGAGAGCAGTGCTGGATTACCCATTAGACCCGACTAGGCCCAGGCCTAGGGCCCCGAATTATCTGGGGCCCCCCAAATTTTATTCCGAAGATTTAGATTTTTTTTAAATCCAGAACTGAGACAGTTTTAGCATTATATTAAATTACAATGTCCTTAAAAAACTGAGTTCACTCATTCTGAACTTTACCAAATTCTTATTCGAGACAAGCTTGAGTCTGTTTTTCCGAACGTTGAAATTGCTTTTCGCATTTTCCTGACCCTCATGATAACGAATTGTTCTGCGGAACGATCGTTTTCAAAATTGAAACGGATCAAAAGTGCGCAAAGAAGTATCATGTCACAAGAACGATTATACATGCTAAGTTTAATGTATATCGAGTCAGATGTTCTGCGGGAAATTGATTTTCAAGACAATGTAGAAGATTTCATTGACCGAAAAAAAAAACAGAATAAAAAATGATTAAATTTTACAGAAGTAAAAAATAGTATGATTTGTTAAATTGTTCATAAAATCATCTGAAATGTTTTCAAATAACGATGATCGTTTCAATTGAAATGTATGTATATATGTATATATGATTGAATAAAGAGTGTATTATTCATCTTGAGAAAAAACTCTTGTATTTACTTTATTAAATGTACAGGTGCTAAAAAATAAAAATTATTTGAAAAAATAAAGGGACCCCAAAAATCTGAGGGACTTGGGCCTCTTTTTACCTTAATCCGGCACTGAGTGAGAGCCTTCCGTATAGATCGAAGCTTCGCCTGCGCCGTGTGACGGGTGAAGTACATTGAGTCAGCGCCAGTTGACTAGCATCTACCGTTACACAACAGCTCGTCGGGAATTCCAGCGTGCAGTATTGCTTTATTACATTCCCAGCTGGCAATATACCTTAGTTGAGAGAGTTAAGACTTGTGAAGTACTGTATCCCGTATGGTTAGGTATGGAACAAAACATTGAATTTTCCAAGTGAAAACTTATCTTCTCAAGAAGAAGTCTTCCAGTAAATGTGTTCGTACGTTTCCGCGCTGTGTGATTTTTACTTGTGGGGGAACCTCAAACAAAATGTATACAGAAACAATCTGCGTACTCTGGAGGCTCTCGAGAACGAAATAACTGCACCGATACGATATAACAGTGAGAATGAATTTCAGCGAGTGTACTAAAACTTCCTACGTTGGTGCAACGTGTGTTCAGAAAATGAAGGACAGCATTTTCATCAACTACAGTACTCTGAAATTCCTGTAAGTAATTATGATTATTAAATACGTTAAAAGGACGTGTAAATGTGTTGAACTAGTTGGGTGCTACGCAGCTGCTAGCGCCAATGCCTTGCCCAACACGCTGCAGTACACAGTGCCCCGACCGCCACACGGCCTCTCCGAGTCTCCGTTCTATAGGGAGGGCCATCACAGAACATAAAATAATAACAGCTAGCTTAACCACTGAACAAAGTAATTATACTCCTCGAGCTACCAGAATAGGATTGACAGTTCTCTTATCGCCATGTGGTCTGAGAACGAGATTGCCAAACTGTACAAGCCAGAGATAAAGCTGACTGAGCACTGAAGCACGTGGGCTGTAATATTGCAACGCAGAGTATTATGACATCAGCTATGCGAACATGGATTGGTCAAGAGGCAGAAGGGTGATGACTTACGTGGAATTTCCGACAAAATGTCAATCCTATTCAGGCAGCTCACAGAGTATACCTAATGTTCCAAGTAGCTTGGGGGGCGTGATGGCGCAGCGGTCAAGCCGTTGGCCTCTCACCAAGGTGGACCGGGTTCGATTCCCGGTCAATGCAAGTGAGATTTTCAATGTGAAATGACATGTCCTGTGGTTCGGATTCCACGTAAAAAGGAGGTCCCGTGGCTCATGACCGCATGATTAACGGTCACGTAAAACTAAAAGCTTCCTTCCTTTCAAGTAGCTATTTTCTGTCGAACAGGAGCATCTTGATATTTTGAAGTCTGCTTTGATCGACGCTTATAATATGGTCATGAGGCCGTATGGCCTCTATGACAACACTGTCCTTAACTCAGGGTGACCGACCGTCCGGCATTTGCCGGACATGTCCTCCTTTTTTCATGCTTGTCCTCTGTCCGGCAGGCATTTATTATTTGCCATTAAATGTCCGGCTTTTTGCATATTGTATTCTTAGTCATTCAGTTTCCTATTGTTTTCTCTGTTGCAAAGCTATTTTTTTGTTGCACTTCCTCTATCTCAGTCTATATTCTGGATACCCCTATCAGACTACGTCATTTACTCACTTAATAATAAATCGTTTAGAGCTGTCTAAAGGGCCTGTCACCAAAGTGGTGACACCGCCCGACGTGATATGAACGTGCTCGGTCGGGACCGGGGAATTCTCGGCGGGGATTCACCAGTCAAATAATGCTGGCTGCGGTATAACGTAGTTTTGTTTTTGTGCTAGTGGATTCGGACCTTCTGAGTGAGTGGAGTGTTTGTTTGAATAATATCAGTATGTCATCACTCAAAAGTGGCGAGGCACAAAAGATTAAATGTAAGTTCTCGGAGAAATGAAACAGAAGTACCCGTATTTTAGAGAGGGACATAGCGAAAGTAAGGCGAAATGTTATACAGGGTCTTTTTTTAGGTCGCTCCGCAACACCACTCAGAGCACGGCACGGCTGGCGCAATGACACTCCGTCCCTAGCCGTATAATGCAATGGTTATCGCTACCGTACTGTATTAGATCATCTTAGCCATCATGACGGGAATATATCTCTCGGCAAATGAGTCTCCCGGCCGGGCTATCGCCTTCCGTGCATGTTCTCCTGATACTCGGAGCAACCTAAAAAAAAGACCCTGTATTTGTGACTGTTAAGTAACTGTTGGAAATAAATGTGCTGGTGATCTCGAGAGACATATTGCTAGTGAAAAGCATAGAAAAACAATTAGAAGCAGTTCTTCTACTATCGGATTTTTTTTTATTATGGATACTCGAGTTTAGGCCTTAATTACAACCAAACCAACAGACCTATTGAAAAACGAGTTATACCAATATTTTCCTTGTTTAATTCTGCGTTAGACTATATAAGCCAATTATTTTCAAGTTTATTAATTATTTAAACATTTAAACATCCCCACTAGACAGGAAAGTTCGGGAAACAGAGGCAACATTGGCATATCACACTGGTTCTCACCATCAGTCGTATAGGTCTATGGACTGCACATCAAAGTTGGATAAAGTGCTGTTTGCAGATTCTGAGATTGCTAACAAAATATCATGCGCTAGAACCAAAACTGAAGCTATCATAAATAGCTTAATCGCCCCTTATCCCATTGACATTATCACTAAAACATTGAATAATGGTATTCCTTTGTTCGGAGTGGGTAGCCTACTGATGCTAGCAACCATAGGATTTTGAAACTTCTTCCTATTGTTATACAATATTTCGACTATAAAGGAAATGGTATTCAAACTAAAGTCTTAGAACTACAAACATGTCCTAGTGAAACTTCAGAGACAATATCGAATTATGTTTCCGAGACTTTTAAGAAGCATACTATTTCTGCTAAATGCGTTGCTTTTAGTGGAGACAATGCAAATGTAAATTTTTGGAGGGGTTAATCGTAGAGAAGGCAAAAACGTATTTTCTGCACTTCAAAGTAAATTAAATGAACATATAATCGGGGTTGGATGGCCAGCACATGTACTGCATAATTGTTTGCAACAAGGTGCTGATGTACTGCCAGTTGATGTAGAGAGTATAATTTTAAATGTCTTCAATTATTTCCATATCTATACAATTCGCACTGAACGACTCAAAGAATTCTGCGAGTTTGTTGAAATAAATTATGAACAGCTTTTGTGTCACAGCAAAACAAGGTGGTTAAGTTTGTTTCCTGCAGTAGAAATAATGCTAAAACTGTTTGCAGCTCTAAAGTCGTACTTTCTTTCTCAGCCATCAAATTCTGTTCCTGCTATAATTAGGTCCTTTTTTGAAAACGAATTTTCTGAGTTTTATCTGTGGTTTGTTAATTCCACTAGAAAAAGAAACGCTCTCTATAGCAGAAGTTTGTGATACTGTATATTAGGTTCAGCTCTGGCCACACTGAATGATAGGATGGAAAATAAATTCATACCTCTTAAAGTCAAATCCCTCACTGAAAATTGCTTCGAAAGAGAATGCATTGCATTTGTAGAACATGTTGTTGTTTTTTATGAAACGTGCATTCAATACCTGATAAAGTGGTGTAACCCTATGATGGAAGAATTTAAATGTTTTCAATGGATGAAACTTCATAGTATGAAAGACATTACGTTTGAAGATGTTCTTCCTTGTCTCGAGTATTTGCAATCTAAAGGTGTGGAGACAGACGATTCTAAACTTTTTGACCAATTACACTAGGAGTTCCGAAATTGATAAGCATACAACATTAGATAAGCAGTGGTGTGAGTTTTTCAAATATAGCCTTGACATTGAAACATTTAGTGAGCTGCTTAAAATTTGTCAGTTTTATTTCGCTATTGAAAGAGTATTTTTCCTGATTAATACGCAGTGGTCAGGAGAAAGAAACCGTTTGCTGACCGAGTCGGTTAAGGGTATTATAATAGTGAAGTACAACTTTAAAAACATATCATGTGGAGAGTTTTACAATTATTTATTACAAGAAAATAATTCATCTTTGCTGTCGAAAGTGGGTGCAGTCGATAAGTATTAGCATAAAATAGCTACAACTTCAGCATCTTCATCAACATAACAGTTATATGGTATGTAATAGAGTATTACATTTTGCATGTAAATATTAAAATTCCATTCGTCCTCCTTTTCAGAACATTTTTATGAAAAGACCTCCTTTTATTAAGAGTCTGTCCTCCATTTGAAAATTTAGAGTTGGTCACCCTACTTTAACTTGATCTATCTCCTTTAACGCGTGTATGGCCTCCTCAACTTGATCTATCTCCTTTAACGCATATGCAATCAAGCCGACCACTGCAATGCCGCCCACGTTTGGCATCGAGTTGAGTCGATTACAGATCGCCATTCACTTCTCATTTAGGGTGACCAACTCTAAATTTCCAAATGGAGGACAGACTCTTAATAAAAGGAGGACTTTTTCATAAAAATTTCCTAAAAATGGAGGGCAAATGGAATTTTAATATTTACATGCAAAATTTAGTATTACATACCTTATAACTGTTATGTTGATGAAAATGCTGAAGTTGTAGGGATTTTATGCCGATACTTATCGACTGCACCCACTTTCGACAGCAAAGATGAATTATTTTCTTGTAATAAATAATTGTAAAACTCTCCACATGACATGTTTTTAAAGTTGTACTTCACTATTATAATACCCTTAACCGACTCGGTCAGCAAACGGTTTCTTTCTTCTGACCACTGTGTATTAATCAGGGAAAATACTCTTTCAACGGTTGCATTGCAACCTGGAATAGCGAAATAAAACTGACAATTTTTATGCAGCTCACTAAATGTTTCAATGTCAGGGCTATATTTGAAAAACTCGCACCACTCCTTATCTAATGTTGTATGTTTATCAATTTCGAAACTCCTAGTGTAATTCTGAACATTGCAAAATTGATCAAAAATGTTTAGAATCGTCTATGTCCACACCTTTAGATTGCAAATACTCGAGACAAGGAAGAACATCTTCAAACTTAATGTCTTTCATACTATGAAGCTTCATCCATTGGAAACATTTAAATTCTTCCATCATAGGGTTACACCACTTTAACAGGTAGGCCTATTGAATGCACGTTTCATAAAAAAAACATGTTCTACAAATGCAATGCATTCTCTTTCGAAGCAATTTTCAGTGAGGGATTTGACTTTAAGAGGTATGAATTTATTTTCCATCCTATCATTCAGTGTGGCCAGAGCTGAACCTAATATACAGTATCACAAACTTCTGCTATAGAGAGCGTTTCTTTTTCTAGTGGAATTAACATACCACCGGTAAAACTCAGAAAATTCGTTTTCAAAAAAGGACCTAATTATAGCAGGAACAGAATTTGAAGGCTGAGAAAGAAAGTACGACTTTAGAGCTGCAAACAGTTTTAGCATTATTTCTACTGCAGGAAACTAACTTAACCACCTTGTTTTGCTGTGACCCAAAAGCTGTTCATAATGTATTTCAACAAACTCGAGTTGTTCAGTGCGAATTGTATAGATATGGAAATAATTGATGACTTTTAAAATTATACTCTCTACATCAAATGGCAGTTCATCAGCACCTTGTTGCAAACAATTATGCAGTACATGTGCTGGGCATCCAAAGCCGATTATACTCTATGTTCATTTAATTTACTTTTAAGGGCTGAAAATACGTTTTTGCCTTCTCTACGATTAACCCCTCCAAAATTTACATTTGCATTGTCTCCACTAAAAGCAACACAATTAGCAGAAATATTATGCTTCTTAAATGTCTCAGAAACATAATTGGATGTTGTCTCTGAAGTTTCATTAGGAGATGTTTGTAGTTCTAAGACTTTAATTTGAATACCATTTCCTTTATAGTCGAAATATTGTATAACAATAGGAAAATGTTTCAAAGCCCCATGGTTTATAGCAGCAGTACCCACTCCGAACCAAGGAATACTATTATTCAATGTTTTAGTGATAATGTCAATGGAATGAGGGGCGATTACGTTATTTATGATAGCTTCAGTTTTCGTTCTAGCGCATGATATTTTGTTAGCAATCTCAGAATCTGCAAATAGCACTTTATCCAACTTTGATGTGCAGTCCATAGACCTATACGACTGATGGTGAGAAACAGTGTGATACGCCAATGTTGCCTCTGTTGCCCGAACTTTCCTGTCTAGTGGGGAATGTTTAATCGGGAAAAATGAATCAATATTACTGCTAGAAGAACTGCTTCTAATTGTTTTTCTATGCTTTTCACTAGCAATATGTCTCTCGAGATCACCTGCACCTTTATTTCCAACAGTTACATAACAGTCACAAATATAACATTTCGCCTCACTTTCGTTACGTCCCTCTCTAAAACACGGGTACTTCTGTTTCAATTTCTCCGAGAACTTACATTTCCTCTTTTGTGCCTCGCCACTTTTGAGTGATGACATACCGTACTGATATTATTCAAACAAACACTCCACTCACTCAGAAGGTCCGAATCCAACTAGCACAAAAACAAAACGACGTAATACCGCAGCCAACATTACTTGACTGGTGAATCCCCGCCGAGAATTCCCCGGCCCCGAACGAGCACGTTCATATCACGTCGGGCGGTGTCACCACTTTGGTGACAGGCCCTTCAGACAGCTCTGACTTAAGATATGATTTATTATTAAGTGAGTAAATGACGTAGTCTGATAGGGGTATCCAGAATAGAGACTGAGATAGAGGAAGTGCAACAAAAATAGCTTTGCAACAGAGGAAACAATAGGAAACTGAATGACTAAGAATACAATATGTAAAAATCCGGACATTTAATAGCAAATAATAAATGCCTGCCGGACAGAGGACAAGCATGAAAAAAGGAGGACATGTCCGGCAAATGCCGGACGGTTGGTCACCCTATTCTCATTACATTTGCTCATATTAGCCAAAGCAAAGCAAACGTCTTTCACCAGTAGCAGCTGTATGACGTTGCCATTATTCTATAATTCGGAGAGCGACGAGAGCATTGAGATAAACCACCGCACATTACATGTCCGAGTCAGACGCGTAATTAATTGGACAATCTGAGAACGTTGCTATTTCCCCGGCTGAGAAGCGAAATACACAATTGATATCTATAATATGTAATTATAGTTCTTCTTGAAATGTTTTGGATACCGTTCATTGGTTGCATTTATATTGAACACACAGTAGTCTTATGAAAAACAAATCAAAATCGTTTAGAAATTAATTTGAGTGAAGTTGTCAACTGAAGGCCATTAAGGGCCCCTCAGCAATTCGGGGCCCCAAGGCTACAGCCTTGCTTGCCCTTCCCTCTCGCCGGGCCTGGTCGAGGGTCTAAGATTACTACAGATAGTGGCATCTTTAATTGAACGCCTATTCAATATCTATGATACAGTGAGAGCCTTCCCTATAGAACGAAACTTCGCCTGCGCCGAACTACCGGACTGCATTAGGTCATCTTAGCCTTCGTGACAGGATATATGTATCTCGGCAAATGAGTCACCCGGCCGGACTATCGCCTTCCGTGCATGTTCTCCTGATACTCGGAGCGACCTAAAGAAAAGACCCTGTATTCTTATTTATAGCAGTGCACTTGAAGGTAATTGGAGTCAAAATTAAAGTGGGAATGAAGATTCAAGGAGAAATAATTTCAACACTGAGATTTGCCGATGACCGACACGCCTGAGGATTTGAATGAGTTTTTGAATGGTATGGACTCCGTCTTGAGGAAAGAATTCATGATAAAAATTAATAAATGTAAAACAAAAATACTGGAATGCAGCCGAAATAAATCAGAAACTTCTATGGACATCAAATTGACAGGTGAAAAACTAAAGGAAGTAGGAGACTTCTGTTACTTAGGAAGAATAATAACCAGTGATGGACGAAGCAAAGAGGATATAAAAAGTAGGTTAGCTCAAGCAAGGAAAGCATTTATACAGAAAATGAATCTGTTGACATCGAATATAGATGTAGGTATTAGGAAGTCATTTTTGAAAGCCTTTGTCTCGAGCGTGGCACTCTTTGGAAGTGAAACTTGGACTATTGGTGCAGCAGAAAAGAGGAGAATTGAAGCGTTTGAAATGTGGTGTTACAGGTGAATGATGAAGATCAGATGGGTAGATAGGGTTACAAACGAAGAGGTATTAAGATGAGTGGGAGAGGAGAGATGTTTGTGGCGACTGCTAATGAAGAGAAGAGATAGGTAGGTAGGACACATACTAAGACACCCAGGAATAGCAAGCTTAGTTATGGAAGGAAGGGTCGAGGACAAGAACTGTAGGGGTAGACCAAGGTTAGAATATGTTAAACAGATTGCCTCGGACGTAGGGTGTGGTAGCTATGTAGAGATGAAACGATTAGTTCAGGAAGGGAGGCATGGAGAGCTGCATCAAACCAGTCAAAAGACTGAAGACTCCAACAACGGGGAGTGGGATGGCGAAGTGCAAAGCTATGTGCCGCTTACTGTACATTTCGGAATGAAGAATAGCAGTGACATAACCGGCCCCCAACCAAACTATACATTGTTTGCTAACTTAGAAGCCCCCTTATCCTCCCGTATCTATGCCACTGTTACTATTGGAAAGACCACCTTGTGTAGCGGATAGCATTCTTGGCTGTCGCCCCGGAGGTCAGGGTTTGATTCCCGGCTCTGCCAAGACATTTAATTCTAGTCTGAGAGCTGGAACGGGGTCCACAGAGTCTCGAAAGGCAAAACTGAGAAGAGGAGGGTCTGATACTCATCTTATCCATCCTGGAAGTTGTTTTCCGTGGTTTTCCCACTTCCACTCCAGGAAAATGCCGGGATGGTTCCTAACTTAAGGCCACGACCACCTCCTTCCCAACCATCGTCTGAATTACGAATACGCTTGCTACTAAAGGCACCACAATTACACAGGTTGTCAGACATATTTTATGCACACACCCAAGTACACGGGTCTAAATCAATGACCACGATGTCCAAGCCCCTCAAATGAAACAACAACAGATAACTTGTGAGTAAATTCTGGCGTCTCTAAATGCCATAGTAGTTAAAAGAGACGTAACACCCATAACATTATTATTAATTACTGAGGTCATTCGGTCAAAAGCTCGTTGTGATTTAAGAATTTTGGTGAGTATGGATTAATAATAACAGTTAAGAAAAAGAAAACCTCTCTCTATGTTCCATGAGACTTGTTTTTGTTGTTTTTAATTCATTTGAGGGGTTTGTGACATATTGGTCATCAGCCCCGTGCAGTTAGGTGTGTGTTGAGCTTGTCTGATAACCTATAGTGTATTCCTGAGATGACAGTAATATTGTGTGTAACTGTATTAGGGACAGAGATGGGGTAGGTGCCCCGGAACTTGAGCTAAGGTACTATCGCGGCAATTACCTGGAGGCTGGCCCCGGGCTAAGGTGATAGACACCCTGGGCAAATGGTCTACTGGCGCCCTTTTTCTCATTTATGTGTTATACAAATAGGATAATGGTTTTTTTTACAATCAACTACGTTACTAATATTGTATCACAGGAAATAATCAGAAAAGTAAGTCGTTCATACAATTCTGTAGCCATTTATTGATACATTAATCACACTAAAAACCAAGATTACAAATTCAAAAGTTAAATTTTAAAAGTAGACTACAATATACGGAAACATTTCAAATCAAAGGTTATTTTCTGGCTTTTAACTTTGCAAATTTATTTATGATGTCAGAAAAGTCTGTGCTAAGAGTTACGTCTTTTGCACAACACAATAGCAATAGAGAATTTAGTTTGCTGTCTGAAAGAGTTGATCTTTTCGAATTCTTTAGCCGAGTCAAAACAGAAAAACCTGTTTATGCGGAGCAGTTGGACTGGTAAAGTCAGAAATATTCTAGTTGCTACCTCAAGATTAGGGAAAGTAGTTTTCAAATAATTTTTATGACGTATAAGGTGCGTTCAAAAAATTAACGAGCCGGAGGCTGGAATGCACAAACCGGTAACTACGTCGGCTAATCGTGGCGTGTGTAACGAGGTGTGGTTCTGACCAGAGCGTGGAAGGTCACAGCCCGTCGCTAGAGGGCAAAGAGGTGTTCTTCGGTTTCTGGCAGCGGAAGGAGTAGGGGGAACGGACATTCATCGCCGAATGTCACAAGTGTACGGCGAACACTGCATGTCCCTTGCAAGGGTCAAGACGTGGCACACGCGCTTCAGGGAAGGTCGGGTGTCGTTAGCCGATGATGCCCGGTCTGGGGCAACCCCCTGCATCACCGATGGCAACGTCCAGCTGGTTGATGCACTCATTACCCAGGACCGCCGAGTGACAGTGAACGCCATAGCCGCCGTGGTTGCTCCACGACAATGCACGACCTCATACGGCCAACACCAACACAGTCGCGGCACTCCTGCAGAAATTCAAATGGGAGGTTCTCGGCCACCCTCCAAACAGTCCAGACCTCTCTCCCTGTGATTACGCCATGTTTGGTCCCCTGACAAGGGCTCTGTGGGGCCAACGATTCACCTCGTCCAGCTGTACGTGCGGAACTGGTTCACATCGCAGCCCAGGGAAATTTATGAGACAGCCATTCACCGCCTCGTGTCACAGTGGAACAAGTGCCTCAACAGCCAGGGCTAATACTTCTAACATATAGGCACTGGTTTCTGTAATTATGCCTCCGGCTCGTTACTTTTTTAACGCACCTTATATTTATATATTCAAGATTTCCATGTCGTACTGATTTTTCATTTTGGGATTGTTGGGTAAACCTTTTCTGCGTTCAGCGTCACTTAAATTTCGGCGCCCGGGGAAAACCACACTCAGGATAGCCACTGCCAGTGCCGGGATTCAAATTTACGTTCTCCAGACTTGCTGAAGTTTCCCTTACGGCCGTGGGGATCCATGGGAGTATAATTAAGGTCAGTGCTTAAAAAAAAAGAAAAAATATTAAGGGTAAGTTACTCTCAGTTGTAGTCGACAAAAGATCACGATCTTGCAATTTTCGGCAATTTGCAAGGTCCGGTCATTGTTTATGTTTATGTTTCAGCTTGTTCGAAGCCCGTGTGCATGTTAAATAGTTCGTTATTTTCTTCATCCTTCAAAACTAACCACACGCACAAAATAACAACCTACCCCGCCTTCAAACACTAGCCTGCGTGCTTATAAGAATTGAGTGCCGAGTTGCCGACCAAAAGAAACTGATTCGATAGATCGATTTAAATCGAGGATTACTCAAAATCTCCTCCAGCTGTTGTGAACAGCGCGTTGATGCCAACTGATCGATGAACTTTCAAATCGGGAGTTACATTTGCCGGAATAGATACAAATGTACCAATATTTTTTCTTGATCAGTTTTCAAATGTTACCCCCGCGTTCCCCCTAAAAAAAAAAAAAAGAGACAGTCAGTCTGAAAGACTGGACTATATATCATTTTAAATGCTACAAATACTGAAAAATGCTAGAAAGGCTGGAGGCTTCGAGCCAGCGTGCGGTGAATGGAGGGAGCTGGCTGGATGACGTCACGCTCGCCGTGTCGTTGCCGTCACGTAACGCCAGAGCTCACCAGTGAACTAAGTACACATTCACCAAGAGGTACTATGACGTCACACACCTCAGTGCTTTCTCGGTACATTTCGTGACTTTGCCGTAACGTATCGACGAAGACGACTAGATCATTTAAAATGATAAAAACCACTGGTTAAGGTACTGGAAAGTGAATTAACGAGTTTTAATCTTATCTTATATATAAAAGTGAAAGTCTGTATGTATGTATGTATGTATGTATGTATGTGGGTGGGTGGGTCTGTTCCGTATACAAATCTACACCGTTCCACCAATCTCAACCAAATTTTGCACACACATAGTTTAGGACCCAGAAGGAACCGCTGGCTACATGAATTTTCGATGGTCTTTCTCATTCTTCTGATTTCGGCCCTTTTGCAATCAAGCACAGGCTAATCAAATCATAAAATATACTCATGAAGGAATGGCAAGGCAGATAGTTTCCATGGCAACATAGCTCAAGTCGAGACACGGCAGACTGGATACAAGTTGCGCTCTGCACTACCGGTATAGAAAATGAGGATCTTTACGTGAAATCCCGTTAGTTACTCAACTGCTCACACAGCACTGTCAACCGAGTTTAGCATAACAAAGACTTAACACTATCTATCTACTACATATTTGTCTAATACCACTCACTCACTCACTCATTCATTCATTCATCACGAAATCTCAAAAACCACCGAACGGATTGGAATGAAATTTGGTATGCAGCTTCCTCAAGGGCCGCAAATGCCCTTTTTGGATATTCATGTTCTAAAGGGGTGTTAAGGGGGTAGACGTGCATTTCATTGAATAGCAATATCTCCCGATTGGTTTCATTGGCGGATGTGATACTCGGCATATAAACTCATCTTTAAAAATAAGAAGACACGTGTCCGAGTGTTTATCGATGTGGTGTATATTATGAGGTGAAAGGGGTGAAAAGTGGGGATTGAAAGAATCCTAATGGAGCGTGTGTCTCTTAAACGACATAGGCGAGGAGTTTGAAACTCAGCGGAAAAAAATCAGCATAAAAACTAAGTAAATATGTATTTCACAGTTTTTTCATAAATCCAATTTAAAGGGCCCATGGAGAGGGGTGAAATTCGGGGGGGGGGGGGGGACAGGAAAGAAAGTGTCCTAACTGATTGACTGACTGACTCACTCATCAAACTCAAGGGGGAAAAAAATGCTTTAAAGTAAGTAAATAGCTGTTCGACAGTTTTTTTTTCAAAAATCAAATTTAAGGGTTCATGGGGAGGGGTGAAATTCTGAAAAAAGAAAATTGAAAGAAAAAGTCCTGACTCACTCACTCACTCACTCACTCATCATCGCCCAGCCAAAATTATTGAAGTTAGAAACATGACAGTTTGGGGATATGTTCATTGTATGTCAAAACCGTCTACTAAGGGAGGATTTTCGGATATTCAGGTTCTAAAGGGGTCTTAAGGGGGCTAAACCTGCTTTTCATTGAATAACAATATCTCCCGATTGGTTTCATTGGGGGATATGATACACGGCATATAAACTCATCATTAAAAAGTAAGAAGACACGTGTCTGAGGGTTTTTCGATGTGGTGTATATTATGAGGTGAAAGGGGTGAAAAGCGGGGATTGAAAGATTCCTAACGGAGCGTGTATCTCTTAAACGACATAGGCGAGGAGTTTGAAACTCAGCGGAAAAAATCAGCATAAAATCTAAGTAAATATGTATTTCACAGTTTTTTCATAAATCCAATTTAAGGGGCCCATGGGGAGGGGTGAAATTCTGGGGGGAAAGAGGAAACAGGATAGAAAGTGTCCTAACTGATTGACTGACTGACTCACTCATCAAACCCAGGAGGAAAAACTGCTTTAAAGCAAGTAAATAGCTTTTCGACAGTTTTTTGATCAATCAAATTGAAGGGGTTCATCGGGAGGGGTGAAATTCTGAAGAAAAAAAAATGAAAGAAAATGTCCTGACTCATTCACTCACTCATCATCGCCCAGCCAATATATTGAAGTTAGAAACATGGCATTTCGGGGATATGTTCGTTGTATGTCAAAACCGTACACTAAGGGAGGAGTTTTGGATATTCAGGTTCTAAAGAGGTGTTAAGGGAGTAAACGTGCATTTCATTGAATAACAATATCTCACGAGTGGTTTCATTTGGGGATGTGATACTTTATATACTAATCATTAAAAATAAGCTGACAAAAGTCTAATGGTTTTTCGATGTAGTGTATATTATGAGGTGAAAGGGATGAAAAGTGGGGGTTGAAAGATTCCTAACGGAGCGTGTATCTCTTAAACGACATAGGCGAGGAGTTTGAATCTCGGAGGAAATCAATCAGCTTGAAAATAAATAAATAAAATAAATAGGTGTTCGACCGTTTTTTCTTAAATGCAATTTAAGGGGCCTATGGGGAGGGGTGAAATTCTGGAAGAAAAACGTCCACTAAGGACGGATTTTTGGATGTTCACTCTCATCGACCAACCAAAACTACTTAAGTTAGAAGAATGACATTTTGGGGATATGTTTGTTGTGTGTCGAAATCGTCTACTAAGGAGGGATTTTTGGATATTCAGGTTCTAAAGGGGTGTTAAAGGGGGTAAACCTGCATTTCATTGAATAACAATATCACACAACTATGACGCGAGCGAAGCGAGGCTAAAAATGAGATGGTGTGTGTCTGTGTATTACTCAATCACGCAAGTACCACTGGTCCGATTTACATGAATTTTACATGGAAGTAGCTGATTTACCTGGTTAACATATAGGTTACTTTTGATTTCAATACTTTGCACTATTTAAAATGGCGACCATTTTAGTGACGTCACTACACCCTTTGGTTTCAAACTTTCATATTTTCATTTCAAATAAAAAGAAAACGCTAAGAAATAGCCAACTTTTGATGGCATATACGAGGTTTAAAATTACATTTTCTATCCGAAAGGTATCTCCAACGGTTAGCGAGTAAAACCTAAATTTGTGCTATAAAACACGGTCAACGCCGAGCGGTGTAGTTGGACAAAATGTTCCATCCTTAATCTCCCTCTGCACAGCACCTCGCCTATCCCCTGTTTTAACTGTCACCTTCACATTTTAATTTATTTATGACACGGAGCGAAGCACGGGTACTTCAGCTAGTCTTATATAAAAAGGAATGTCTGTCTGTTCGTCTTTTATGCGTTCATAAACCATTCATCCGATTGCGATCAAATTTTGGTGAGTTGTACACACTTCCGGGAGGTTTATAGGCATAGTTAATCCATTTCAAAATAGATAGCGTGCGAGTAGTTTAAACAAATGCGTAATGGCGATGCGTTCATATACAATTCATCCGATTGCGATCAAATTTTGGTGAGTTGTTGTGCACAGTCCCAGAAAAGTTGTAGCTGTAATAAATCCAATTTACAATAGAAGGCGCGCGAGTAGCTTCAACAAAATGGCGTGCGTTTGTTTCAAGAAAGTCCCACATGCGTTCATATACCATTCATCCCATTGCGATGAAACTTGGGTGAGATGTTCTGTACACTTCAGGTAAGGTCTCTGGCGTAGTAAATCCACTTAACAATAGGTAATGCACGAGTAGATTCAACAAATGAGCGACGACGGGCGAAGCGTTTCAACGAAGTCCTGTATGCGTTCACATACCATTCGTCCGATAGCGATAAAACTTGGGTGAGAGGTTGTGTACACTACAGGCAAGGTTTCTAGCTTAGTAAATCCATGTTATAATAGGTAGCGCACGAGTTGATTCAACGAATGAGCGACGACTCGCGAAGCGTTTCAACAAAGTCCCGTATGCGTTCATATACTATTCGTCTGATAGCGATGAAACTTGGGTGAGATGTTGTGTACACTTCAGGAAAGGTTTCTGGCTTAGTAAATTCACTTAACAGTAGGTAGCGCGCGAGTAGATTCAACAAATGAGCGACGACGGGCGAAGCGTTTCAACAAAATCCTGTATGAGTTCACATACCATTCGTCCGATAGCGATGAAACTTGGGTGAGAGGTTGTGTACACTTCAGTCAAGGTTTCTGGCTTAGTAAATCCACTTTGCGATAGGTAGGGCACGAGTAGAGTCATCAAATGAGCGACGACGCGCGAAGCGTTTCAACAAAATCCCGTATGCGGTCATATACTATTCGTCTGATAGCGATGAAACTTGGGTGAGATGTTGTTTACACTTCAGGGAAGGTTTCTGGGTTAGTAAATGCACTTTACAATAGGTATCGCACAAGTAGATTAAACAAATGAGCGACGTTGCGCGAAGTGATTCAACATAGTCCCGTATGCATTCATATACCATTCGTCCGATAGCGACTAAACTTGGGTGAGTTGTTGTGAACACTCCAGGGAAAGTTTCAGGCTTAGTAAGTCCATTTTGCAATATGTAGCGCACAAGTAGATTCAACAAATGAGCGAGGACGCGCGAAGCGTTTCAACAAAGTCCCGTATGCGTTCATGTGCCATTCGTCCGATAGCGACGAAACTTGGGTGAGATGTTGTGTACACTTCAGGGAAAGTTTCTGGCTTAGTACATCCACTTTACAATAGGTATCGCACAAGTAGCTTCAACAAATGATCGACGGCACGCGAATCGCTTTAACAAAGTCCCGTAGCGTTCAAATACCATTCATCCGATTGCTGTGAATCTTTGGTTGAATTGTTGCGCACACTCCGGGAAAGGTTTCTGACTTAGTAAATCCTTTTTACAATAGGTAGCGCAAGAGTAGATTCAACAAATGAGTAACGGCACACGTATCGTTTAAAAAAATCGTATGCGTTCATATACCATTCATGCGATTGCAATGACATTTAGAGAAATGTTGTTTCCACTCCCGCAAAGATTTCTGATTTAGTAAATCCATTTTACAATTGGTAGCGCACGAGTAGATTCAACTAATGAGCGACAGCGCGTGAATCGTTTCAACCAAGACCCGTATGCGTTCATATACCATTCATCCGATTGTGATAAAACGTTGGTGAGTTGAGTACAAAGTGACATACGATCACCGTTATTTGAAAACATTTCAGATGATTTGATGAACAATTTAACAAATCATACTATTTTAGGCTATTTTCAATTCTGAGAAAATAGGCTTATGAGATCACCTTTTGTCCGTGTGTGTGTGTGTGTGTGTGTGTGTGTGTGTGAGTGTGTGTCCCCCTAGTAACTTCTAAACGGCTGGAGCGATTTGAATGAAACTCGGTAAGTTCATAGGACTATTCCGTATGACCCCGACCGTGCCCTTCAAATTTTGTTACGTCTCACCAATCCAACATGGCGGCTGTGCGAAATATTTCACCAGCATTCAATATCTCCGAAACAACTTCCGATATCACCCTGGATTTTTTACGGTGATAAAGGGAACTACTAGAAGTTCACCTATGTGACTTTTGAAAAACTGGTAACTACACAACCAACATGGCGGCCACGCGAATTCGCGACTTTTAAATAGACGTTTCTCGCGATTTAACCAACCAAACGCAATAAAACTTGGTACAGTATATGTTTATGCACATTGTAATGCACCGACATCTAACTTGGTTCAATTGTTTACATAAGCACAAGATGGAGGATGTGCGAAATATTTCACCGGCATTCTATATCTCTGAAACTATTAGCGGTATCACCCTGAAATTTTGTACGGAGATAAAGGGCACTACTGGAAGTTTATCTATAGGACTTTCAAAAACAGGTTAACTACTAAACAAACATGGCGGCCAAGCGAATTTGAAAATTTTAAATAGACCTTTTTCGCGATTTAATGTTTCAACCGCAATTAAATCTGGTACACGAAATGTTTATACACATTGTAATACACTGGTATCTAATTTAGTTCAATTGTTTACATAACCTCAAGATAACTGCTTTGCGAATTTTAAAATTAAGTTTTAATTTCTTGTGTCGTAACCATTCGATCGATGTGAAAGTTTGAATAATGAACCTACGCAATAATTTTTCTTTAATGGTGCATGACTCTATGGCCTATACATTTAACAATCCAACATGGCGACCATCCGAAATATTTAGACGGCTGTGAATATCTGCGAATCTATTATAGCAGTCAAACTGATTTTTTTTTATGTTCATAGGCGCAATGAACTTAAGTTCACCTATAGGACTTTAAATAACCTGGTGATCACAAATCGAGCATGGCGGCGACGCGAATTATGCATATTCACATGGACGTTTCTCGCAATTTAACCATCCGAGTGCAGTGAAACTTGGTACAGTAAATCTTTATACGAATGTCAATCCACTTTCATCTAATTTATTTCAATTGTTTCCATAACCACAAGATGGCAGCTGTGCGAAATTTTAAAATCTCCTTGTTACTTATTGTGTCCTAATCATGCGATTGAAGTTTGAATGCTACACGTACACAATAATCTTCATGTAACAGTACATAACTCTGGGACCTAGATATATAAAATCCAACCTGGCGACCATCCGAAATATTTAGTCGGTTCTCAATATCTACGAATCTATTACAGCAATCAAACTGAAATTTTGTGTGTAGATAGAGGCAATTAACATAAGTAGGATATATGAATATATTTTTTGTCGTGTAGCCTCCTGAGAGGCCGAGTGCAGGTCTTTCTAGTCGACGCCCGTGGGCGACCTGCGCGTCGGGATGAGAGATGGAATGGATGAAGAGGAATGAAACTGGGCAAGGATGTGGAAGGAAGCGGCCGTGGCCTGTCAGAAGGTACTGTCCCAGCATTTGCCTGGTGTTGAAAATGGGAAACCACGGAAAACCATTTCAAGGACAGCCGACGGTGGGGCTCGAACCCACGCGTCTACCGAGTCAGCAGAGAGCTTGGCCCCGTGACCTAACGCAGCGCTTTAGCCCGCGTATCCACTACTGTCGGTTATATGAAAATAGGCTGTATAGTTCTTCACGGAACTACTTGTTTACTTCTGTAAAATGTAATAAAAAATACTTGTTTTCTGTTTTTTCGGTCAAAATGTCTAAAATGTCATCAAACTCGATATTAAACTTTGTTAGCATGTCTAATCGTTATTGTGACATGATACTTCTTTGCTCATTTTTGATCCGTTTCAATTTTGAAAACGAGCGCTCCGCAGAAATATTAGTTACCATGAGGGTCAGGAAAATGCGAAAAGCAATTTCAACGTTCGGTAAAACAAACTCTAGCTTCTCTCGAATAGGAATTTCGAAAGTTCAGAATGAGTGAACTCAATTTTTAAAGGACATCGTAATTTAATATAATGCTGAAACTGTCTCAGTTCTGGATTAAAAAAATCTAAATCTTCGGAATAAAATTGAACTAAATTAGAAATTGCTTGGGGGGGGGGGGGAGGGCAGATAACTGGGGGCCCTAGGCCTGGGCCTAGTCGGGCCTAATGGGTAATCCAGCACTGGATGCAAGATTGGAAGTATGCGAAGGGAAAGATGTTGAAATATGCTGGAGAAGCGTATTAAAATCAACGGGGACGTCAAATACCAGCAAAAACACAACCAAATGTGGTGAGAGGAAAAAGGACCTCCGGAACTTCACCTATGAGAATGCCTGTATGCTAGACCTTCTTTTTAATAGGTGTCAATTCGGTAATGACATATTTGAATAGAACCATATTAATAATGTAGAGAGTAAATTGGTTAATTTAGGAACTTGGGACATTTTATCATCAGCCCCGTGTACTTGCGTAGTCTATGTATGGAAATACTCTGATACCGTGCTTTATTTTGTTGAGAGCTAGTGTGTTCACGTGGAATTGGGGCTAGGATTGGGAAGAATGCGATCATGACATGTTAGGTACCATCCCGACAGTTACTTGGGATCCAACACGAGCCGTCTGGACGGGGAGCTACTACGGTTACCCGTCTATCACTCATAGCTACTGTAGAGAAGAAGTGGCTCGTATTGTCTTAGTAAGATTCTACGATAATCGAAATCCTCGTTGCTACAGTGAGAGCCCTCCCTATAGAACGGAGCCTCACAGAGGCCGTGTGGCGGCCGGGCCACTGTGTATTGCAGCGTGTCGAGGCATTGACGCTAGCAGCAGCATAGCGGCTAACTATTTTATCACATTTACACGTTTTAACTATTTATTAATCATCATTACTTACATGAATTTCAGAGTAGTTGCTCGAAATGCTGTCCTTTAGTTTCTAAACACACGTTGCACCAACGTAGGAGGTTTAGGTACACTCGCTGTAATTCATTCTCACTGATATTTCGTATCAGTGCAGTTATTTCGTTCTTGAGAGCCTCCAGAGTACGCGGATTGTGTCTGTATAGCCTACCTTTTGCTTCAGGGTCCCCAAGTAAAAATCGCACGGAGCTGAAACTTACGAACACTTTGACTAGAATACTTCATCTTGAGAAGATAAGTTTCCACTAGGAAAATTCAATGTTTTGTTCTGTACCTAACCATGTTCACGGGGTACGAGGTAGGTTACAGTACTTCACAACAAGTCTTACTTATCACAACCGAGGTATCTTGCCAGCTACGTATGTAATAAATGCTATGACAGCATCCAGGGCTTCCCAACCTGCTGTTGTAATCGGTACATGCTATAAATCTGGAGGTGACTCATTGCGACCCATCCGCGGCACGGTCTCTGCGAGGCTCCGTTTTATTAGGGAGGGCCCTCACTATATAAGGATGTAGGCCTACCCGGAAAATACTCAAGTTTTCAGGGGAAGATACCTCAGTACAACATTTTCCCTTTAAGTCCTCATTTATATAAATTTAATTTAATATCCTTAGTTCTGAGCAAGCGGCACTGATTGCATAATTATGTTAGTATTTTTAGCTGCATCGTGAGGTTCCAGGTTCGGTCTCCAGATCTGCCATGGAAGATTTTTAAGGTCGAACTTCAATTCCACCCGATTTTCCTCAATTCCACCCGGTCCTCCAAGGAACCCAAAAATAAGTTCCTCAACTCCGCTCAGGCTTTGACAAGGGGTCGGCAAAGGGCAATGACGTAAACAAATGTCATAACCCTCCTGCTCGCATACCAAGCGCCGGGTCAACGTCAAACACCTTCTGCAGCGCATGAGCGAATTCTTGCATTCCACACGACAACACAAGTAGAACACCTCATCCAAATATATTTGTTTTTTTAAGTGCCTACATCAGATACAGACAGACACGTACATTCTACTTAAGAGCAGCGGGCGGGTGTCGAGCAAAGACAAGAATAGTCGTGTGAGAAAAGAATTCATTGAAAACAAGCTCATGCAGTATGCCAACCAAACAATGAGTAGATAGATCATGTGAAGTGTGTTTCTCACACAATAGTTAGGGAATGAAAAGATTTTCATCTAATGTTTTTT
Organism: Meconema thalassinum; assembly: GCA_946902985.2. Taxonomy (NCBI): domain Eukaryota; kingdom Metazoa; phylum Arthropoda; class Insecta; order Orthoptera; family Tettigoniidae; genus Meconema; species Meconema thalassinum. The sequence goes on from OX336396.1 coordinate 174,391,252, forward strand.
GTATAGTTTGAAATGAAGAAAAAATTTATGTGATTTTAAGATGCTGATTTTTCTTATTTTATTAAATTTCCTCTCCATATTTTTATTTAACAACAGTGATTAACGATTGAGCGGACTTGGTGGTAGTGATTTCAAATTAATCACAATATTGTCCCAGCCCCAGCCCTTTATAAAAGGACTGTGCCTATACATACATAAAATATAATCAGAAGCAACTACGTAAAAGAGGACATGGCAACACGACTACGGAGTAAGCCATAGGTCATAGACCTAAGGTCCAACAGCAAGCAGTTAGACAGGACACAGCGGACATTACACTCCCAAGATACCGCTGAGTGGACTGACAATGCACATTTTACCTATAAATAGAGGTACGAACACGCGGCGCGCTCTCTTAAGCTCTAGCTTTTGACGCTCTAATCTAACCTGGCCGCTCTCTTACTTGGACGCTGAGATAGTCTGATACTCTATCGGAGTTGTGCTACGACGGATCGATATGGGGCGATGCCCCATATCGAGTCCCAACGCCACCAACATCATAGAAGACCGGTATCAACGGTGGGGTGAGTGATAACGTGCCTGCTAGATCCCTTTCCCCCCTAGGTTATTATTTCCATCCTCCCCTCTTGCCAATGCCATGATTACATAATAAACCCCCTTTTTGAACAGTCTAATGATTGCCACTTTATTTCGTTTAGAATAAGAAGCCCTTCCCTTTAGATTAGTACCTAGTTTAAGATCTCCCCCGAACGCTGCCCAACAGGAGGCGGTGCACAGCAAGCGTGCGGCCTACTAAGCTACTTTAAGGTAAGCTAGGTGAGTATTCCTCCCGCCAGTTCCCCTGTATGTCAATTGCTCTCTAAACGTGTCCGCAGTTCTTCATAAGACATCCTAGTACATTCCCGTAGATGCAAGGATGCCCAATAATCAACACCCCTTTTTTAATGGTGGTTAAGGCACCAATCAAACATCCTTAACAAACACTGGAGGCGCGGGCTAAACAAACAAACATCCTTAACAAAAGGTTGAAGGCGCGGGGTGAATCCCTCTAAAACGGATCAGCTCAGCCCTCAAAACAATCAAACATCCTTAACAAATGGTGGAGGCGCGGGGTGAATCCCTCTAAAACGGATCAGCTCAGCCCTCTAAACAATCAAACATCCTTAACAAATGGTAGACGCCCGGGGTACCGTAAGGAGTTCAGACAACGAACTTCTACGGTAAAGGTCCCTAAAACCCTCTTATTTAGCCAAGCAAAAGTTACCCAAAATTAAGAAATTTTTTTGAAGTACGGGTCAAATATTATTTTTGGTACCCACCCACACCCGCCCCAGTAACTAATACATTTTTAAACGCCCCCTATACTCATTACATTAGCGAAGCGAGTGAGACAATTTAAATCCCCCCCCCGAGCAGATTTTTTTTAGTAGATTAAGTTAGAAAATATTTTTTTTACACAATAATTATAAAAAAAACCACCCCCACCCTGTTAAGATTTCGCGATAGACACCTCTTACGCCAAGCAATTCAAGTATTATCAACCCCTATCTAATAAGTCACTAGGAATATTAACGGAAGCCTAGTAGGAAGAGGTATTAATAACTACCCTACTATATTCAGAAAATTGCTCCTTATTTCAAATTAAACCCCCCACAATGAAGCTCTATTAGGAATAAGATTGTGATATCCCATAGGATAAGTTGGAATGAGTAAATAACTTTGTATTTTTTTACAGCAGTGCAACTATACATTGTATATGATTGTAGGCTATAATATTTTCTTCTGAATCCATTTTAGTATAACTTAGCGGAAGGTAGTATTGGCTACATGCTTACATAGAGTTAGGAGACCTTGCAATCACAATTCTGCAAGGTGCCGCATTAATTAGTTTGTAAACGCATTCAGTCAAGACGTACTACAGTTTCTCTTTTGTTATGAAATCCGACCCCAGAGGAAGTGCTTATGTGTCCATTGTAACACAATCCACTATGCCATATGGCAGACACGTGCTGAGCACACCGTCCGCCGAGGGGACATTAAACCCGACACTGTCTAGCTAGCTCAGCGTACAGACGCACTCGAGCGGAAGCCAGACACCTTGAGTTCAATTCCTGGCACTATTCACTCACACGCCAGATGACTTTGCATAAATTTGCCTTTATTCTTTTTGTTTTCCATACATTCATTCACGTATTGCGAAGCGTGCGATAGTAGAAAAACGCACTAATGATTTTAAAGATGTAAGCGTAGAGTACACTCTTAAGGTAGAATTCTTTTTCCAGTAGTATATTTCAAACAGAATATTCAGTGAGCAAAGAAAACACCGTTCCCTCACGAAGTAACATAAGTGAGAAAGTAATCCAGTAGGAATTTATGAAAAACGCCGACAAATGGACGGCGATATCAGTATAGCATACAAGCGTAAGCACGGACTTGGGCACAGCAGGGCAACATCGCAACGTACGACAATTGTTATCAAGAGTATCATCGTTAGTATATTAGTAATAAGTATTAAGTGTTTTTAAGTGAAGTTGAAGAAATACGAGTATATTATATCTCGCAGCAGGTCCAAAGGTGCACCTCGCTTTGAGATAAGGGAAGTATTAAGTGTTTTTAAGTGAAGTTGAAGAAATATATTATAGATATCTTGAGCTGACACAAGGGTTCGCACAGCCTCAAGAACACGACGTTATTGATATCTTGCAGCAGGTCCAAGGGAGCACCTCGCTTTGAGATAAGGGTAGCATGGAAGAGGTAAAGGAGATATTAACACACCTACGTTGATAACAAATGCCATTAATAAATACGATTAGTGTCCACACCGTGGCCCAAAATCCGCAATTTACGCAAGCCAAATGCTTAAAAGTAGAAACGTCACACCCAGAGGGAAGTAATTAGTTACAGGTATATTGGTCTGTATAATAATGACAACCGGCGACCGACGACTATCATTTCAGATTCAGGGACCTAGCCAACCCACTGAACACGTAAGAAGTAGTCCAGATATTAGAACGCTACTGAACTTCGATAGGAAATAGCCACCCCTTTCACGTAGATGACGTTCGTTCTAATACTTTCGGGGAATTAACCCTCCACGTTATACATCTTGTGGCGGTCAATTAAAACTTAATACATAGTAAATTTAACGGCCGTTGGGACGCGTTCTGTATCGAAGTACGGACAGCCTGCCAACAGTCGATATCTTTATAGTATTCTGATAAGATATTAGGAGATATTTATATTAAAATAAACTTAATACATAGTAAATTTAACGGCCATTGGGACGCGTTCTGTATCGAAGTACGACAGCCTGCTAACAGCCGATATCTTTATAGTATTCTGATAAGATATTAGGAGATATTTATGTTAAAATAAACTTAACACATAACGAATTTAACGGCAGTTGGGACGCGTTCTGTATCGAAGTACGGACAGCCTGCCAACAGCCGATATCTTTATAGTATTCTGATAAGATGTTAGGAGATGTTTATATTAAAATAAACCCAATACATCATGGATTTAACGTCCGATGGGATACGTCCTGTATCGAAGTACGGACAGTATGCCAACAGACGATATCTCTTTGGTATTATGTTTCACATGAGGAGATAGTGACACGTTTTATGATATTATAGCATAGTAGGTAATCTGAAACCTACACCGCTGGACACATTTGCTGATTTTCTATATAAAGAGTGACCAATATTGTAAAGGAAACTACACATACGCTGAAACTAATAAATAAAATTGAATTAATATTTTTTTTCTTCAATGTATTAAGATTATTTGTGATAAATTCATAATTTTTCAATGTATTAAGATTACGGAGCAACAAAAAAAGGATGCAATTTACACATGTATCATAGACCAAGGATGGCAATGAGCGTGGGAGGTCACTCGATACGGAGGTAACTCCTAGCGCAGGCTATGTAAGAGTAAACCAAACCACTATACGTATGGGTCAACTGGTTAAGCCATTTCGAACAGAAACCGTAGTTTTCGCAAACCACAATCTGCATTCGTAGTCACTCGGGTTACCGATACTACATTGCAAATTTGACGAAGGTCCCTGGATTACTATACGTACTTAATGCCCCATACCATGTTACGTATTTAGCCGGTCCACTGGTAAAGGAAGTCCTTCTAGGCTCTCTTAGTCTCGATACCACCCTGCGTATTAGACACCCCTTGGTTAAAATACATCATAATCACATGCATCCGTATTTTCTACGACAAGAAGGAAACAGAATATGTAAAAGAAATAAAACTATGCAACTCAGGCATAATATTAGTAATTCCATATAGAGCAACCGCATTATTTTTTTACGGAGCAAAGGTAGGCATTTAATTGAAGATACAGCCCCCATTAGTTTTATTAAAGAGCAAAAGTAGCAATTTCAGTGAAGTTACAGCCCCATTATTTTGCTTACGGAGCAAAAATTGTCATGTCAGTGAAGATACAGCCCCATTATTTTTCTTACGGAGCCACGGTAGTCATTTAATTGAAGATACAACCCCGTTAATTATATTAAGGAGCACAAGTAGCCACCTCATTAAAGGCACACTTTAGAAAATTATCATGGCCGCGGATACACTCTAGAGAGAGCTTAAATATTTAAGAAATACCTTATATATATATCGCCCCCCCCCCCCTCCCTTCAAGAGATTTTTTTCACCCCTGCCCAGACACGTTATTCCACCTTACCCCATGTATATAGTATATTTAGCTAAGAAAAGGTAGTAATATTAGGTTTAGCATTAAGAATTAAATTAGATAGTAAATCCCCCCCCCTATATAACGTGGCAAGTTTTACAAAAGGGTCTTAAATACCATGTCATTAACAGTGTTATTTTTTCCAGGCAATTATCACATGTCAATAATAAATGTCATTTTTTTTCAGTTAATATTATCGTGTTAATTTATATTTCCTGAAGTTCTATACAGTGCACAGAAATCCCAAGTTAGCCCGTAGAGGCAATAAGTAATTTCCAATTTCAATAACTTCCCGACGAAACAGTCGCCATTTGAACGATAATCCATTTAAACTTAACGATCCAGTGTACACGTAGTGCGAGTATCCTTACATAATGTCTGCATTTCTATAGATTAAGAAGCGAATACGTCGCTTAACTCACGCTGAGAAAGTGCAAAAGTAATACTTAAGAATTAATTCTCAGCTATAGCAAAGGTCTACGTCAATGTATAAGAAAGTTTTTTTTTTTTACAAATATAAAGGATTCCAGGTCTACGAAATATAAGAGTATCTACGCAGCTAAATGCTTAAGGAAGCATGTTGCAGTTTTACAACGACGCATATAGGACGTGGTATAGTGTATGAACACAATGGCCAATATGTCAAAGAATACATATTGCACGTTAGTTTATAAGGATATTAGTATATATGTCATAATGCAGACATTAAGTAACGAGATTAACTCGTACGACGTAACGAACTTAAGTGAAAAAAAAATAACGATACCAGGGTGAACCAATCCCTCTGTACAAAACGTTAAGAGAGATTTCTGATTTCAGACTAAGTATACGCTGTACAATCCTGTAATCCCCCAGTAGGACATTCATGCAGGATGCCCACCGGACGAACGTGACGCAAGACCAAAGTTCCAACACGCATGGCAGCAACAACAGTCAAAACCTACAAACCATAATAGACCGTCAGCCGATTTAGGCAGGAGCCTTCAGCTATTTCTTTCCAACACTTCAATGTTAATTTTTTTTATCTTAATACCATAACTACATGTCTTTTTACGCACATAATCAAGTAACTTGGACGGAATTTCACGTTTTCTAGGATATTTCTACAATTTTCATTTCTTTTATCATCCCCACGTTGTAAGGAGGTTAATCATAGTAGCGCACCCTCATAGCTACACTTGGCCTAGAGTAGCCCATACGATACACTATATTTTTTCTCTCCCTTTTTTACACACGCTACAGAGGTCTCGTACTAGCTCACGAGGGATCGCCATTACTTAAGCTCCTTACAGCATCATTTTCCATCGTAGGAAAATTACAGTTATGCATGCATCCTCGCGGCAGGGCTCGGCTTGACGGCGTCGTACGCAAGTCACGCACTGGTCCGAGTACGGTGTTAATAATGTAAATTTCCTATGCGATTCCATTCAAGATATATATTTCAACTTCATTTCTTTCAATTTATATCTCCGCTGAAATTCCATTTTTTATTTTTTTTCTTCAATTTTAACAAAACAATGTCAATACTTTTATGCAAATTTCAACTCTGCCAAATAGGCAATACAGATTATGTCAATAATACAATATGGGATGTAGACAGATACAGAGAACTATCTGCTATGAAATGACTGTAAAACAAACCACCCCAACACTCTTGCCACGCCTTCCAACCCTTAGCACGGTACAATTTCGCTCACCCTCCCATCAAAGAAGATGACCAGAAGCGACGAAGGACGATACGACGAATCGAAAACAAATTCACATCGACGAAAGGAAAGAAAAAGAAGAAGGAGAAGAAGAAAGAAGAAAATAAAAGTTTCCGCCCCCACGTCTAGTCCAATAATCGAGGACGATTATTAAAACAGGGAGGCGACTTGTCCCAGCCCCAGCCCTTTATAAAAGGACTATTACCACTTTATTTCGTTTAGAATAAGAAGCCCTTCCCTTTAGATTAGTACCTAGTTTAAGATCTCCCCCGAACGCTGCCCAACAGGAGGCGGTGCACAGCAAGCGTGCGGCCCACTAAGCTACTTTAAGGTAAGCTAGGTGAGTATTCCTCCCGCCAGTTCCCCTGTATGTCAATTGCTCTCTAAACGTGTCCGCAGTTCTTCATAAGACATCCTAGTACATTTCCGTAGATGCAAGGATGCCCAATAATCAACACCCCTTTTTAATGGTGTTTAAGGCACCAAGCAAACATCCTTAACAAACACTGGAGGCGCGGGCTAAACAATCAAACATCCTTAACAAATGGTTGAAGGCGCGGGGTGAATCCCTCTAAAACGGATCAGCTCAGCCCACAAAACAATCAAACATCCTTAACAATATTGTTTTACATAAGTCTGCCAAGTTTTCTATTTTTTCCACTCATGCGCTGCATAAGGTGTTTGACACGGCCCTTGGTATGTGAGCAGGAGGGTTGTGACATTTGTTTACGCCATTGGGGAAAAGCCTGGGCGGAGTTGAGGAACTCATTTCTGGGTCCCTTGGAGGACCGGGTGGAATTGAGGTAACCCTGGCTACCTGACTGGAATTCCCGGGTGGAATTGATGCCCGCCCATTTTTAATCCTCGTATGAGGGTTAGAACGCAGGGACAGAGCCAAGGAATGCTAGCGCACCTGCATCCAACACCTCCTCGCCCTTCAGAGCACCCTCAATATTGTAAGGGGGGAAATCAAGAAAACATTTTGAAAATACTCGCAATACATGTTCTTGTAGTGATTCACATCTCTGTTTGAAGTCCAGAAAGGCTGTGTGTGCAGACGTTTATATTCACATCAATCTGTGTTGTCATGGGTTTCATCATTATCGCAACGCATTCTTGGTTGGTTCTTAAGTTTAGGGGCTGCGACAATGCGGTCATGTAGCCCCGTGGACTTTGGGTGTGTGTAGAATCTGTCTGATAACCGGTGTTAATTGTGATGACTGTATTCATTGCAGGGCAATTTATAAGGATGTGGATGTGGTTTCCGGCGCGCAGGTCGCCCAAGGGCGTCGACTGGAAAGACCTGCACTTGGCCTTTCAGGAGGCCACACGACAAAATAAATATTTGAATGTGATAAACTCGTTGACAACCGCCTCGCTCGCTATCTGATGCACGGATAACTCACTGTTTCCAAAATTATCTTTGTCAATCTTTACTTTTCGTAAATCATATCAGTCCATATATTTGTGCTTCTTCCCACCCAAAAGAGAAGAATCAGTATAATATTGATACCATGCGCCTGGAACAGAAAGAGAACCACTTTTTAGGTCGCTTCCCCTAAAACAACTTGAGCATCGCCTCTGCACCCCCAGTTCATACTGCACATCCTGGACACTTCTCTATTGGAACGAGATATACTCGAGCTTGTGATGACAAATGACAAGAGAGATGGGTTCGAATGCCACGCTCAACCATTGAACAAGAGGCTTTCTGTGGCTGCGCACTGCCGGCATGACATCGATTCAGTGGAATAAGGACGCCAGTCACAATAAATACATGCTGTAAGCGAGTGGGCTCTGAGACAACAATACCTGTTACTGGGTTCCTTCGTCCACTATTATTGGCATGAATGTCCCAATATATCTTATCAGAGACCACTTAAACACCACACGATTAAACTACAGTGTTCACATGTTAGTAGGGACCACGTATATAAAATTTGGACGAAATTCCCGCAATAGTGCGCGTTTAAACCACAAAAAACGTGATTTAAACAAAACGACAAAAATGACGCGGAGTCCCTTATTCGTTGCGCGGGTTCTATTAATGACAAACCTGTGTTAAATAAATCAATTTAGGAACATCCTTTTATTTGTCTTTCTAGAACGGCTGAGGCGGAAATCGAACCCATCTCTTCTCAGTTTTTCCTCACAAGACCGAGTGAACACCGTTCCAACCCTCTGACCAGAATTAAATTTCTTGGCAGAGCCAAGAATCTAACCCAGGACCTCTGGATCCGGGGTCTCAATATAACACAGTGAGGACCCTCTCTATTGAACGGAGCTCGCGGAGGCCGTGCGGCCAAATTTATAGCATGTACCGATTACAACAGCGTGTCGGGAAGCCCCGGATGCTGTCATGGCATCTATTACATACGCAGCTGGTAAGACACCTTAGTTGAGATAATTAAGACTTGTTGTGAAGTACTGTTACCTATCCCGTATCCCGTGAACATGGTTAGGCAGGCCTATAGAACAAAACATCGAATTTTCCTATTGGAAACTTTCCTTCCCAAGAAGAAATCTTCCAGTAAATGTGTTCGTAAGTTTCAGTGCCGTGCGATTTTTACTTGTGAAGAACAAATCACTTCCAGTACTTACTGCAGAGTTCGTCTGTCTAAGAGCGTGATGGGGCAGTGATGTAGCTGCTTGATTTTCCCCGGGGGATGGAAGGTTTGAATACCGGTGATTACAAAGTAATATTTTCAACTGAGAAGTAACGTGGTGTCTGTGACAGTTGGGGAAAAGGGCAAGCCCCATACACATACAATACTAGTACATTATGCAACGAGCCAATACTTACCATTATAGGCGAGTTGCATACGACTGTTTATGTTCGACGATAATTATTATAACTATTTTATGTTCGAAGATAAATATGCATAAGTATCTGTCGAGATTTCGCCAGTTTTATGTACTGAACAGAGCGCATGGGACGCAGAGAATGCCATGTATTTGACCATGGCCTCCTCGATCTACCCACTATGACACTAGGCAACGCAGTGAAATTTATATTAGAAGGCCTTGGAACTCAGCGCGGGTGCGATGCTAACCTTATCTAATTGGTCAAACAACTGTTTCTTGAGCTGTGATTGGTGGGAGAAACTGTTTCATAATGAAAAATAGTGTTATAAAGACCATCATTATGATACAGTTTTCTGAGATATAATAGTCAGGGTCGAACATAAAATATATATACAGGGTTATATTTATATACGGTATCAGAACCGTCGCGCGTCCACTCGGCTGTTGCCTGTATATCGGCCAACCGTGGCTGATGCAATTGCCGCGCGGTGACTGATGCAGCTGACGAGACGAGTGAGCATAGATATAACTAGAGGAATTGCATCATCTGCGGCAGACCGATGCACGGGCAACATCTGAGTGGACGCACGACGGTGCTGATATATAAATATAACCGCTGACAGCCCGTAGTTCACGTCCCTGCCGCCGGCAAGGACTGGTCAGACGCGTAATACCTGCTGGCAATCACCAAGCCGAGTTATTGTTCCACCAACTCCTTACTGGATTATCATTTATTTGTCTAGATTACGAATCAATCCTCGAAAAATTTACCTATTTCTGTGATTTTAACCTCTAAATGTGAGATACGTACGGTACCGTATCCAAAATGTTTCATTGTCTTGTCATCACGTGGTCGCCATATGCACCACACTCATTTATTCCAATTATCCTCCCTCCAGTAGGCTAACCAAGTCCTCATACACTACATCATCCCTGTCCCTAATACAGTTAATCACATTACTATAGTCATCATATAAATACATGTTATCCAGTGGCGTGGCGTGGAATTTTTTCGAGGGTAAGCTGTGAAGAAGACTCAAAATATAGGCTTACACCATAAAGCAACTTCAGCACCCGGTTCCAGCTATGCCCTTGTCATTGTTGAGGTTGATATCTGAAGTAGCAACAATTACTCTACACACATAATTATTAGTCTTTCACATTTAAAAAAATAAAAATAGAAAGAATTGTAATACAGCACAGCTCATTTTTCCCTTTTCAACTTTAGGCATGCCAATTCATGTACATTAAGTGCGGAGAAAATTATTCAACAATAGGGTTGGCGAGCTTCTCTTATCGTGTATCATTTGACGATTGAACAGTGTGGCAATTTGTGTTTTTGTTGTTCGCATTTCTTGGCCTAAGGAGCTAAACTTTTAGGTTATTACCCGTAAATTTTCTATTATGCGTGGCTCAGCGGTAACGTTCTAGTTTGCTGAGCTTAAGATAGCGGGATTGAATGCCGTCGCAGCCAGTCGGCATTTGAGGGTGCGCAAATGCGAGGGAGCCGTGTCAGTATATTCACTGGCACGTTAAAGATTCCCTTCGGGTCAAAATTCCGTCACCCCGGCGGCTCTAAAAGCCTCAGTAGTTAACAGGGACGTAAAACCAATAACATTATCATTATTATTTTCTATTATGAGACCTAAGTGAACATTAAAATAATAAACATGCTATTAGTAGACTAATCGATATTCTTATGGCATTGTATTGCATGTTCAGTTAATATTTATTTGCAAACACTCAAATTGTACTGATGTAGGCTTTCACCTCTTCATTAGTTTGAATGACTTAATTGGGGCGTAGGCCTATAACCTATGCAAACTAGTACTAAGGGGGGCGTGGTGGCGCAGCGGTCAAGCAGTTGGCCTCTCACCAAGGGGGACCGGGTTCGATTCCCGGTCAATGCATGTGAGATTTCGAAGTGAAATTCCATGTCCTGTGGTTCGGATTCCACGTAAAAAGGAGGTCCCGTGGCTTATGATCGCATGATTAATGGTCACGTAAAACTAAAAGCTTCCTTCTTTTTTTAAACTAGTACTGACAATTCCGGCGTCTAGTGCATCAGTGGAAAGAATGTTTTCTACCATGAAACGCATAAAAACCTTCACCCGAAACTCAATGCAGCAAGAACGACTTTCACATCTCGCGCTTCTTTCCACTGAAAAGGTGTTATTGTGCAGCCTTCAGGGGAACACTGATTTTCACGACCATCCGACCATGTAATTGATGAATTCGCTAAGAGGGAGAGAAGAATTGAAATTCGCTACAAATGATCCGCCAAGGTACAGTAAATAGTGGTATTAATTAATTTTGTTCAAATGAGAATTTGATAGACCCTAGCTACCGTAATTACCAAATATTTTTTAAAATAATGTGATAGGTCTTTAAAATATTATTCAAATCATACGGATGTACATACATTTAAAATTATGTATCCTTTACACCTACTCTTTGAATATAATTTGAATGATAATCAGAGGAACTTTTCGGGTTGATGGGTCACTCTGAAGATTCCAACGCACTGTTCACTCCCAACACAATAATATCAACAGTAGTTACGGTATACTAAATTTTGCTAATTGCACTCAAAAACATAGAGTTGTGAGTTAACCGGACGAAGAAGAATTTTAACTACCGCGCCCAGCAAAGGTCGGGTCTGATGGTCAGATGGAGGGTGGGGACTGGAGAGGCGCGCCAAATAATTTTAAGCAGTGCTGGTGTCCAGGCTCGCTAGGGTAAGCCGCCCGAATCGAAGCAGATCTTGCTACCCGCTTTGACTTGTCTCGACGACAGCCCTGTGGCTATGGAACGCCACACCCCCTGTCTTAGCCAATCACGGACGACCTGGCGTTCTTGGTGTACCACTCCATCGGCCATAGCAGTGTTCCGGGCCAGAAGGCTCCTGGATGTAAACAAGCCGTTGTCATAGCGACCAGCCGCACTCTTTCTTCTTTCTCTCCAAAGTAGTACTGGCTGATCGTGGAGAACTGCGGTAGAGAACGAGGAACGTCATTCAAAGTGGCGTTTTTGCAGTTGCTTACGCGTTAGAAAGTGATATTATATACTTTATCCTTATGAGAATATGCTAGGTAAGCGGTGCTTACCCCGTGGTATTGGAGAAAACGCCACTGATTGTTATCAGACAAGTTCAACACACGCCCAACGGATGACCAAGATGTCCCAATCCCAAACCCGTAAAATAAATCATCACCACCAGTCAAAAGTTGCAGAGAACGCACGAACGTGCGAACGTGCCGTTGTGCCTACTGATATGTTTATGTTATGTTGCGTTAAAGCTCTGTCTTTCTCCGTCGTTGACATTGAGAGGGGTGATTCCCCTTATGATTGCGTAAGCTTAGAGGTGATGCAACTTACTGTAAGGGCTTTTCATTTTATTTTACTCTGAAACCTTCGAACTAAATTATAAATTATCGTAGTTATTTTATGCTGGCATTAATTATTGTAATCCCTTGTCTTGTCTTATTTTCATCAAGGTATAAATCGCAAGTGACCAATCATAGTAAATGAGAGTAGTGATTCACCGCATAGCAGCGCATTCTGACGGCAGTATCAGTATTACACTCGTAAATACTGTGGTTCACGTTCACCCGATGATTGCGTCAGATCCACATCAGATCGGCTCTAGTTGTTCGTGCGTGAACTTGATAGACGCTTTGTCTGGCGAGGTGAAGATTTGCAAGGGTGACATCACTTAGAAACAATGGAAGAACATATTATTAGCCTTACAGGTTCCACAATTATGGAAAGAACCCAGAGCTTGCTGGAAACTGGTTTTGCAAGTGATTGTGTATTTCTTGTCGGAGAAGCCAAAGTAAGAACAATACCGTATTGAAGATTTTACTGCAATTCTTTAACACTACACCAAGCGTATCGTAGCCTACACAGTAAACAGTCTTTTTTCTTCTTCTTTTCAGGATGTTATTGCGGCCAACAAGACATACCTAATTTCTGGAAGTCCAGTGTTCGAGCGCATGTTCCATGGAGAACTGAATGAGGCTGAATCTATAGATGTTCCAGATATCGAGCCTGACGTGTTCCATATCATGCTAAGGTAAGCGAACGCCATGCACCATAGCAGTAGCGGTTCATGGGCTTTTGCCATGGGTATTTCTCTACCTTGTACCTTGTACAACGGGTAGGGTTTAATGTGATTGATTAATCTTGAACTTCGCAAAGGACTGAAGGAGTTTCTTCTTATTATTATCATCATCATCATCATCACCGACAGCGGTAGCTAGCCTATGCTCACTAACGCGCAGCGCTAGGCCATAGGACCAAGCTGTTTGCGGACTCGGTAGAGGTGGGTTCGAGCCCCACCTTCGCCCACCCTTGAAATGGTTCTCCAGTTTCAACTCCAGGCAAATGCTGGGATGGTACCTTCTGACAGGCCACGGCCGCTTCCTTCCACAGTTGCATTCATCTTCATTTCATATCTCATTAACTCGTCTCACGAGTTTGGCGTCAGGCAGGGCATCCGGCCCTACAAACCACCCTCCACATCAGTGGTGTAGCCAGGGGGGGGGGTGTTCGACGCCCCCCCCATTGGAAAATAGGCAGGTTTTGATTTGTGTCTGGCGTGATGTATCGTACTGTTGTCGCCTTTCGGCCCGGGTCCCCATTTGTGGCTACACACGTCTTCATGACAACGTATAACCACAGTCTACCTACAGATCGCGAAGCTTGGCTCATATTTTTCTACCGCCAGCAGCAAGAATGTGCCGACTGCGCTATGTTGGCGTATGTTATTGTTGCTGGATTTACTGTATGTGAGCATTGTGTAAAGGTTATATCTTTAATTTAACATGTGCTATACAAGAGGAGATGTGCAGTTCAATAAACAGATCTAATATTAGACGCAATATTTCAGTGTTGCTGAGTAACCTATAAGATCGCTTTTCAGTCGGTCAACACGAGTGTACGGTACCCAATTAGATTTGGCGGGCAGTGACAATTTATCTCCTAATGCCTGAAATAAAAATACATGAATCATTTATACACTTAAAAAACACTTCTCACATTAAGGGGGGGGGGGGGGGGTCGTATGAGCAGTGTTTTATTAAATGTATAAATAATTATTGTATTATGAATTACACAGGGAAATTAATTGTTACTCCTCGACCAATCTATTTGGGCGTATTCCTGTTGACCGACTGGGAAGTCAGACTGTTCAAATAGCAAGACGACACTCGAGTCTCCAAAGGACCCTAAAAGGTAAGATTTGAGCTATGGAGATTTTAGGCTAGTATTATAGGGGAAGGTACCCCAGTATCGGACACTTAAGGTTCCTTTTGTATAATAACTTAAGGAAAGGGTCAAATTAAAATTTAAAATTATTTTTGAAAACTTGATTTGATTCTCTTTCATTGCACCAAATCATCTTTCTACATTATATCCTGATATCAAAGAATTTAAAACATTTATAAATCTCACATTTTTCACAATTTAAAAACGAGGCACACAGTATCGGACAGTCTCAAGATTGTAAGATTATTCTATTATTATGCTCATGTATGTACAGTATATCCATATTACTTTTTAGCACATATGTCACATTGATATAGGGGTACCAGGTAGAAAACACTGTCGGAGGCGGGACTCGCAATATGTAGCTGCTGAAGAGCTTCCCCCTCCATACACGACTTCGGAAGGTCCAGCGACAAGGACAACGAATCAAGTACCGGTAGCAGCGAGAAAGAGAGAGAGAGACACTTCCCCTACCTGACGCACATGCGCAGAAGAAAGACTAGCAGTTGAGAGGCAAGGGAGCTGAAAACACTCTCCCCTACTTTGGTGCGCTTGCACATTCAAACATTCTTTTCTACCTGGTCACTCTATAATAAGGAAGTTTCCCTTAAAGGAAAACTTTGCATATGTTGCACTGGATCCAGTAGGCCTACTCACTGAAATTCTCACCACAATTTATACAGTCGGTTGTTTCACAATCAAAATTCAGTGTCTTCTTGCTTTTTTCCCCCAATTACGCCAAAGACTTGTAAATTCAGGTCAACACGCCTTCTGTTCACATTATGCTTTGTATATATTATAATAATAAACTTAGGGAAAGGATTTCCAAAAATTAACATAGAAATTAATTATTACATAATTGTGACATAAATTCTGTCCTAAAAATTTGTCTAAACATGTTTATATCAGCGTCTTGCTCATTAAAAAAAACATGTTCTTTTAAATGCACCCATGGCAGGTTTCATTTGTGCCTCTTTCCCTGGAGATATTAATTTCAATCTGTCACCTAATTTAGGCCTACGTCTAGGGAAACAGAACTGCTCACTTGCATTCCTAATGCTCATTTTAGCCCCTCTTACTTCATGAATTGCTAATTTTATGTTTTCCATCACCCAGCTTCATCTGTATAGGCTACTCCCATATTTGTCTGAAACAAACGAAGGTATTGTAAGAATTGGCAAGAAACTTTCGGGTACGTTTGTCCGATACTGTGTGCCGGAAGCTTGTCCGATATTGGGTGCCCAACACTTAAAACTTGAACGGGTCATCATACGAAACACATTTAAACAAAAGCTATGCCATCATCCACATTTCTTCACTAACGTATGGTTAACAATCAACTACCGGTACCCTTAAAATATTTCACTCACCAGTATTAAGATGCAGAACAGGTTCACAAAATTATCTTCATGCAGCAAGAAACAGTCACAAAAGAGAGAGCTTCTCACCAGGTGCTTACTTCTTTGTTTATGGACACACAATGGTCACCCTCCAGCGTACCTCATGAAGGGTCAGTACTACCATCACAAAAGTTACCGCAACATTGTGTTGAACATCAGAAACTGACACAGTCCGATATTGAATTCCGTCCGATACTGGGGTACCTTCCCCTAAAGCTTTTCAAGGGATGCGTGATGGTGCAGTGGCTTAGCTGCTCGTCGATCACCAGGATGGCCGGAGTTCCAATCCCGGTGACAGTGGGGTGGAATTTTCACCTGAAAAATTACGTGGTGTCAGGAAAGACATCCGGCCTTAAATCCCCGGCCAAGACCAAAATGAGCCTGATTGGCTCCGGCGACCCCAATTAATTGGGATACGCAGTAGAAAGTATTTTTATTAACAAATTCACAAAGAAATTTGATAAAATGGTCCGGCTAGCTCAAAACAGTTGCCAGCGTTTCGCCCCAATGTACCAATGGGCTCTTCAGTTGGTTATGGTACACCTCACCAAGACGCGTGGCTAGTACATACTGAGAAGGCCGCTGCAAGGCACTAAATGTCGCCACGAGCAGCGCCAATGTACTACGGAAGCCAAAACTTCCTTTCAAAAATAATGTTAGCTTACCTTGCTAATCCATATGTACATAGCTCAATCGGACAATTTTACATCCTGTTTCCTTCGGGAACAGATATTTCCAAGTAGAAAGTATTATAAAGCTTTTCAATCAAACAACGGCACTAGGTCTTTAACTGGTTATAAATCATTAATAATGTTATTGGTTTTAAGTCCCTTTTAACTACTGTGGCTTTTAGAGACACCGGGGTGCCGAAATTTTGCCCTGAAGGGGATGTTTAACGTGCCAGTAAATCTACAGACTCGGTTCCCTCCCATTTATGCACCCTTAAATGCCAGCTGACTGCGCCAGGATTAGATCCTGCAACCTTGGGCACAGCAGGCGAGAACGTTACCGCTGAGGCACGGAGCCAGTCGGTTATAAATCAGAATCATGTCTCGGTAGGATATCTATGCATGGCTTTGGTGGCGTAGTCGGTAGCAAGCTGAACTGCTATGCCCAAATTTGCGGGTTCAAACCCAGTCGAAGTCGTCGGACCCATGTCATAGATTTATGGTACGTAAAAGAACATACAACTACAATTGGTAGTGTGTAGCCAAAATTTGTAGGCTATTGGGTTAGACACGGTCTATCAAGTTCAAACGTTCGCCGTTGGGTTTCAGTGGCAGTGGCGTCTTGTAGCTTAAGTTGGAACTACTCGACATTGAAATTGGGGAACCTACGGGCGTTCATGTGAAATGCCCTGCCATTGGCCATTGGCTGCAAATCAAATATAAATATCTATGCATTTTAAAAATTAAGACATACGGTAGGCTAAGTAAATGTAAAAGATGTCATCTCAAACGCGTGCCGACATTTTAATTTTCAGACGTAGAAAATGGCTTTTTAATAGTCAGAGAGCTGATTTAATGAATAAAGATTTTGTACAATAATATAAACTTATTCTCGAATCCTTTGGAAGCAAGCCAATTTATGTCGTCAGGATAATGCTCACAAACTTAGATGTGGTACACTGTTTTTTGATTCTCTTATGAAATACCTGGTCTCCCATGTGGCTGCTGTGAAGGTACGGTACACAATTGTTATTGCTGATATTTTGTCAAATTCAGGAATGAAAGGTTTCAAACCCACAGAAAAGATACACAGTACCTACAATTGAGCCATTTAAGACCTTAAGATCTTTTTATACTTTTCGTTTCACAAATCACACTGGTATTTTTACTAATTAACTATAATGTTACTCAATTTTATGGAATAACTAGCTTTTGATATGGTTAAAAATTTGATATTATATTATACCCATACTATCAACCCGCCCTGGCTTCGCCTGGTATCTTAAAGGGGTTACTCAGCGTAAGCTTAAAAGGCGCATGGACGGTAGGTCTCAGACGCAATTCAGAAAAGTTGAGGTGAACAGCGAAACTCCAAACACTTATAGTCTACTCTTCTCTGAAGTCTTAACTCGACACGACTCGACAGTTAATGCTGGCCGAAGCTGGGGTGATGGGCTAGCTCGTAAACTCGCTCCGAAGCTAGTAATTTAAATTTTCACTGAATGGAGATTGTTGCAAAAAATTAAAACGTAAAATCACTTATAGTTGGCGATGTATTAAAGATAAAGATATGCTGTCGCGGACTTCTTTGTAGAACTTTTCATGCTGACCAATTCTTACACTCATAGTATATGGATATTTTTAATGGTTTACCCAGCGTAAGCTTAAAAAGTGCACGGACGGCAGGTTTTCCTTCGACACGATTCAATGAAATCGTTACTGCTCGGCTTCCTTTGGTCATAAATTAATGTTTTTCTACAGAAACCTTCCTCGAGAAATTCTTTACTGAATGGTGAAAACCACATCAAAATCCATTCACTGGATTTAAAGATTACCCGTTACATCCAGGAATCGTTGACTTGGTTTAATGTAGAGATGCCAGCGACTATCATTAAAACAAATACATGAATTTATAACTAGTATGGACTATGCATTCTACGTAAGACTCATTAAATATGTCATGCAACTGTACCTAGGGATACTTCTAGAGGACTGAACTAATAAAAACACAGCATTCTTTTTATGTTTCTATGAATTAAAAGTGTACAGTATATCAACATTGTGGCTTTTTTCTGTAGAAGTTGGTGATTTAACGTGACTTATGTTTACAATGGAAATAATCACTCAGGTGAGTTAAAATTCAAAAAACCCTTGCAAAAGTGAAATCATCTGTTCCGCGAATATCGTGCTCAAGGCAGTTGCCAGCTTGCTGGCCGCGCCAGCGCTAGTGTCGCTTCACCTACAAAGAGGATGCAATTTTGTAACGCAGCGAGCTTCGCGACTGAGTATTTTAGACTGTGGTAATACAACTCCGCTCTCCCAGAGTTGCCAATCTAACTTTTCCCCAGCGAAATAACTTATAGCTTATTTCAAACTGAGGCTAGCGCCAAATAATTTTGAATCCCACACTGCGGGGAAATATTAGCTTTTTTCTTTTCTTGGCGGGAGAGAAGTTATATGTAAATTAATCTAGTTTTTATTAAAAATAACACGCTTTAATAAAGACTTAGAAAATTCTATGGGTATATCAACACTTATTTTGGAATTATTATTAACATCTTGAACATGAGATAACCGTCAGACAAGTTGATTCATATTACGTAAATATATGTCCAGCAATTCCCAGAATTACCGTTATCTCCCAGTTACGAATGAGTGAAATTTGTCGCCTGAGTAGTGTAAGCATTTAAACCTTTTTCCGGCTGCAGGTATCATTTGTAAGGTAAGAAGGACTTTGGTAGGTGACAAAAATCTTCGAAAATGATACTTTAGGCATTCAGGGCTAATTGCAATATAAAGCACAGGATCTTGTTGGAAAAACTGAATAAACATAAAAATGAGTACCGGTATTGAATTACTCATAAATCAACATGATACTGCGTGAGAGGACATGCCCACTTTTGCTGAGACCTCTGTAAATAATTTCTCTTGTTGAGAGATATGCAGTCTCAATGTTGGTAGCACAGATATTCCGTATTTGAGTTTATTTTGTTCCTGTCAGGGGAAGAGGAATGTTCTACATTTACCATTGAGGTGAGACATTTTAGTAAAAAATTAACTTAATTTTTTATGTTCGACCCTGACTATTATATGTCAGAAAACTGTACTATAATGAGGCTCATTATAACACTATTTTTCATTATGAGACAGTTTCTCCCACCAATCAGAGCTCAAGAAACAGTTGTTTGACCAATTAGATAATTAGATGTGCTGAGTTCCACGGCCTTCTAATTTAAATTCCACTGCCTGGCCTAGTGTCATAATAGGGTAATTGAGGAGGCCATGGTCAAATACAAGGCATTCTCTGCGTCTCATGCGCTCTGTTCAGTACATAAAACTGGCGAAATCTCGACAGATATTTATGAATATTTATGTTCGAAAATAAAATAGTTATAATAATTATCGTCGAACATAAACATTCGTATTATAGGCTCGTTGCATAATGTACTATTAAAGAACTGATTTGTTTTTGTCTTTTGAGCATATTGTATTACTCGAAAAATTCGGGGTCAAAATACATGTAACTTTTCTTGTGTAATAATATCTCATAGAGAAATGGAAATACTTGTAGAGTTGTTGTTAATTCATTTGAGGGGCTTGAGACACCTTGATCATCAGCCCTGTATAGTTGGGAGTGTGTTCAAGTTGTCTGACAACCTGTATTGCTGTGATGATTGTAGTTGTGTGTGTAAATATATCTGGGACAGGCATGGAGTAGACGCTCCGGGACTTGAGCAAGGCACTATCCCGGCAATTTCCTGTAGGAAGTGTGGCGAAACCCGGGGAATAAACACACTTAGAATAACCGCTGTTAGCACCGGGATTCGAACCTACGATATCCGTACTTACCACAGCTGCCCTCGCGACCATGGTGCACGTTTGACCAGCGCGGCTATGCCGTGGTACGAAATGCTTGTAGATTTTGGGTTGAGTACCTATAACCCCACCATTGGTCGATCCTGGCTACACTACTGCTCCACATGGACTTCCATCCCATCATTTCCCCGACCCTGTTGAAGAAAACGGGAATAATAAGGGGTACGGTAGCCTGGTAATTATTATTATTATTATTAACGATATGATACCGTATTATCAAATCATTGTCTGGTAAAATACAAAGAAATTATGAAGATTACAGTGAATCAAAGCATAATCATATTCTTAATTTAAATCACTGCCAATTTACGGACTCTCCTAGTTGTAGCCAATGTGGAATTAATTTATACAAGTTGTTATTATTATTATTATTATTATGCTTCTTGTTTATCTGAAATGTGAAACTGTGTTCATCATTGGCTGGATTTATTCTAAATTGAAACGGTCAGCGGAGAAATGAACTAAGTCACCTTTCTTTTTCTCACTTTTGAGGGGAAGGAAAAGAAAACGTTTTCCCAATGTAGTAGACTCGGAACGCTTGCAGAAAGGGATTGACAATTGGCCCGAAATTCCACGTTAGTCATCATCCCTCTGCCGCTTGACCAATCCATGTTCGCATACCGGTAGTTGATGTCATAATACTCCACGTTGCAATACTCTAGCCCACGTTCTTCAGTGTCTGGTCAACTGTAACTTTGGCTTGTACAGTTTGGCAACCACCCACCTTACAGAGTATAGGTCTGTTGTTGCTTATTTTTGGAGGCTGCAACATTTTCGTGCCTGTGTGTGTAAATGAGAATTTTGTGCGATAACCTGTGTTATTGTGATGGCTGTACTTGTGGGTGTATTTGTAAATTATAATTTTATTACTGCAGCCAATGGCCAGGTATTTTCTTTTCAGGACGGGTCAGGGAAGGCATTTGGAAGGAAATTGACAAATTGGGGATAGGATTGGGAAGGAGGCGACCTTGGCCATGTTAGGAATCATCCCGGCATTTGCTTGGACTAGAAATGGGGAAACCAAGGAAGACCACTTCCAGGATGGCTGAGGTGGGATTTGAACCTTCCTATTCTCAGTATTCCTCACGAGGCTGAGTGTATCCCGAATCAGCCCTCTCACCAGAATTAACATTTCTTGACAGAGCTGTGAATTGAACCCGGACCTCCGGAGCGTCAGCCAAGAACGCTAGATGCTACAGTCTGCTAGCTGGGAAAATGCGATTGACAGTTCGCGTCTCCCCATGTGGTCTGAGAACGAGGTTGCCAAACTGCTCGCACCTACCGCGTTCGTGCGCGGGCAAGTGAGTTAGTTCATTCAACTCGCTATAATATCGTTAACAATTATTTCATTGACTAGCAGTAGTGCCCGGCTTCGCCCGGTGGATTTATTTGTTTTATGGATAATGAATACTACTATAGAAGTGGCACATGATAGCCTACTTAAACTGACAGAAAAAAAATATTCGAAATATAACTTTTTGTGGTGGTGGTGGTGGTGGTGGTTGTAGTAGGGGTGATAAGTAGTACAGTATAATGGACGTAACATTCAGGTTATTTTCCCGTAATGATAATAATGATAATACAGTAATGAATAGGGAAACGGCTATTTACTAACTACAGCACTGACACATGTAATTTACAAACAAATTTAAAAAGAGGATTAGAAAGAGGAGTAAGTGAAATAAAAGACACTGCCTAGGGCCTATATCTCATTGGCTGTTAGAAATGTAGAGACCAATAGTGTCGTCTTTTGTCACATAGTGAAATGAAAATCCACAGCCTGCTTCCAGTTGACCGACCGGGTCAGGGAATGGAATGAATGAAGGCCCCATCTAGCGGCGAGGATATGAACTGTGCCGGCTGCCGAAGTCTGTTGCACTCCCCTGGGGCAATGAATAAATGAATGACAGATGAAATGAAATGATAGTGGAGAGTGTGGCTGGAATGAAATTGTGACAGGGAAAGCCGGAGTACCCGGAGAAAAACCTGTCTGCCTCCGTTTTGTCCAGCACAAATCTCACATGGAGTGACCGGGATTTGAACCACGGACCCAGTGGTGAGAGGCCGGCGTGCTGCCGCCTAAGCCACGGAAGCTCTTCTGTCGCATACTGCCATAGGAAAATAATCAGAACACTTTGGAAAACTTCGGCTGTCTCGAGCTCCTGAGGTAGCAGTAATATCATTTATCGCCACATAGTGCTCAACGATAAGGTTCGGAATAAATGAAGGTAAATTTGAAAGCACCAACGCTTATTGCAGCTGATAACCTCAATGTACTGCACTTATACAGAGGCAAAATATTTTGATGATGATAACTGTTTAAAGGGGCCTAAGAAATCTTTTTGCACTAATTACTCCCCGTGATTGCAATTTGTAAGCAGCACAAGATTTAACTATTTTTGCAATTCAGCACCAGAACACTGGTAGGGGTGATGTGATGCAGCTCGAATTGCCAATTAAAATACTCTTACAGTTACACTACTATGGACATGAATGGTTCTAGGGCTGTAATACCTGGTTTTCAAGTTCATTTTGTCTGTTATTCTAAATGTTGGGAATGGAGAGCATTGTCCAAAATATCTAGTGGACAGTGTTACCAGCAGGGTTTCAAAGTGTATGTAAAATTTGGTGTAATTAGGAGGAATGGTGTAGATTTGTGATACAGGGCCTAAATGCAGGGAATGGAGTGGTCTGTCCGAAATTTTAAGTGGAAAGTGTCACCCGCAGGGTTCCCAAGGGTAAGTATACAAAATGTGGTTCAGATCGGTGAAATGGTGTAGATTTGTGCCAAAGGACCTAAATACAGAGAATGGAGTGGTCTGTCCGAAATTTCAAGCAGGCAGTGTTACTCGTCGGGTTCCAAAGGGTAAGTATGTAAAATTTGGTTCAGATTGGTGAAACGGTGTAGATTTGTGCCAAAGGGCCTAAGTGCAGGGAATGGAGTGGTCTGTCCGAAATTTCATGCAGACAGTATTACTCGCAGGGTTTCAAAGGGTAAGTATACAAATTTTGGTTCAGATCGGTGAAACGGTGTAGATTTGTGCAAAAGGGCCTAAATGCAGGGAATGAAATGTTCTGTTCGAAATTTAAAGTGTTACCCGCAGGGTTCCAAAGGGTAAGTATACAAATTTTGGTTATCACTAATCATAACGCCAGCGCATCGGATAAAGCTGTTCTGGAGCGCTTGTTCTTCCGACTTACTGAACAAACATCAATTTTTAAGGTTACCTATGAGGTGTAGCTACATAGCCTCAACTATTCATCGTGAATCATAAACAAAAAGGAATTTTCGAATCCGACTGGTAGTTCCAGAGATTAGCGCATTTAAACAAACAGACAAAAAATTTCTTCAGCTTTATTATGTTAGTTGGCTATAGATAAGCTATAGAATTGTTTAGAAACCAAAATAGTTGCCACAGTTATAGAATATACAATATCTCCTTTTTGTGATAAGGACTTCAAGAAAACGCTGTAGAGTTCGATAACTTAAAATAATGAAATGAAAAAAAATGAAAATCCACAGCCTGCTTCCAGTCTCCGACCGGGTCAGGAATGGAATGAATGAAGCCCCTATCTAGCGGCGAGGATATGAACGGTGCCGGCTGCCGAGGCCTGACGCACTCCTCTGGGGCAATGATTAAATGAATGACAGATGAAATGAAATGATAGTGGAGAGTGTTGCTGGAATGAAATTTTGACAGGGAAAACCGGAGTACCCGGAGAAAAACCTGTCTGCCTCCGTTTTGTCCAGCACAGATCTCACATGGAGTGACCGGGATTTGAACCACGGATCCAGCGGTGAGAGGCCGGCGTGCTGCCACCTAAGCCACAGAGGCTTAACTTAAGATAATATTATTTTCTATTCCAATGTCCTGCCTCAGGCTTAAAAGAGGAATTGCTTACCGTACGAAATATTCAGGCACTTAAACCTGAGAAAGATTATCTCATGCTCTCAACTACAATTTATTAAGTGCCATATGTTTAATGAAATAGAAAAATAATACTGTAAGTCAATAAATTGGTAATCTTGAAGTGAGAATCAACTTCTGCATGTTTTTGATACGTTAAATCTACAATGTAATATTTAACTTCATGGTTTTTCTTTTAATATATATATACTATTTTTTTAATGTAAGAATGGTGAAAAGTGAGCTTTTCATTATCTTGATGAATAATCCTTGTTGCACAGTTTGATTTTATATATCTCTTGAAACAGTCTCCCCATTTCAGAGCAAACCAATGTTATTTGTAATGTTTTGACAAGCCTTTGCATATCTGTATTACACTGTAAAATATTTGATATTTTATTACTTTTAGCAGCTCCATTTTACTAATTTGTAGTAGATGCATCAAGTTTTGCACTACAGAAAGGGTGATGGAATTTATATCCATGTAAGTTGTGTATAAGCATTTTGCATCACAAAAGAAATTTTATGAAGTAAGTTTTGAAAGTGAGATTTTGTGTGAATGTAATTTTCCACTTGTAGTGACATGTTGGCAGTAAACGACTTAATTTTGCCTGATGCACGACAACGCTCGAGCTCACACTGCCCGATGTGTCCAGCAGTACCTGCATGTGGTTGGAATCTACGCACTGGACTGGCCAGCTAGGAGCCCTGACCTCAATCAAATGGAACATTTTTGGGATATGTTGGCCAGAAATGTTTGGCAACGTGCTCCCGAGACTCTCCAGCAACTTCGGGTGATGCTGCATGAGGAGTGGGAACGCATCCCACAGGAAAGCATTTCACAAATCATCGCAAGTATGGCAGAGAGCTTACGCAAGGTGATTCGTGCTATGGGTGGAAATACCCGTTTTTAAGTGTTCTGTTCTTGTGTCAGTACTCAAAGGAATGGATTAATTCTGTAATGATAAATTTTGGAACTCAGATTAACATTTTTGAACGACTTTTGTAATTTACTCAAAATTTAAGACATTTTCACTTTTCTTTCTTATTCTAGAAAATTAAACAGATGTTTTATTTGTAGCATTTTTTTGTATAAGAAGTGGTTTTCAAATGTTTAAAAAACAATTAATTATGCATAAGTTTTACATAAAAATAATTTCAGTGCAATCAATTATGAGAATTATTAAATATACAAGTGTTGTGTTTTTTTTTGCCCGTGAGTGTATTAGAAATTATCTATTATACATTTGAAATACTTTAAAAGACTAAAGATCAGATCTGATGCAATTTTTAGATTAACGATGAAAGATAAAGAGATTTATTTTGGATAATATTTTGAAATCCGCCTTTTTATAACATTTTGTGTCAACTACTGTTTGCTGAACAAGGCTACACTGTACTCAAGAATTACAATGTATTGACTTAGAGTATTATTTTCCTATTTCATTAAACTTTGTCAATCAAGATTTTGGGCAGACATGGTCTTTTTCATGTGTTTTCGTACTGTATGTTTGTAGTACAGGGTCTCACACGCTGCGCCAGTGACGCCTCATTGCCGGCTGACGCGTGCGCGTATGTACGGCAGAGTTGGTGCTTACAATAAGTATCATGGATTTTTACTCACCATGTTTACAGTAGATGCTGAAAATGTTCCCCATCTGCTGCCAAACATAGGGTAAAAGCACCAGTCATTGACATGGTCACCTATAGTTGACACTCTGGGAAACAATCATTAAAAATAAGGAGTGATGCCTGCCTGTTGCGTTCAAATTTAGGCGGCAACTACTTGGGAGCCATCTGGTGGTACTGGCTGAAAACTAGTCAGATGAGGTGTTATGGGTTGGAGAGGGACGTAGTTCAGTTATGGTCACTGTTGCAAGATAGGGCAGCACATGCTTTCTTTGTCAGTTTTCTTAAGCAGGTGAGTTTGTTTTAGTAATTATATTTCCTCGTGTTGGCTTACTTCAGATAATCCTGATATGCAGTAGAGAAGATAAACAGATGTTCTTTCCATTGTTGTGTTCACAATAGAAAAAAGGCGGGTAAAAGTAGGGTTAGGTTTGGGTGTCGATTATTGGTTCACTAAATCCTGCCTGTAACCCTTAATCGACACCCCCTGTCAATAACGGGTGTTTCCCATATGATTTCAATTTGAAATCTTTTTGTTACTGTCAGAATATACTTTAAATTTTGATCTTTTTGGTAGTCCTTTTGGATCATTTGAATGACCTATACCAAAGGATGACACGGGGTGTCAACTTTAGGTTTTTGGGGTGTCAACTATTGGCGATTGATTCCAAATTCCTATATCTTTATTTACTTAGCCTATTTTATCAATGTGTTTGGTCAGTAAGGTTTGGTCTTTTGACTAATATAGAGCTATCTTTCGTTTTAGGCCACTAAATGAGTAAAAGGTCTAGGAACATTCGGAATTATGCTCCGGAGCAAATGGAGGAAGCAATGGAGGACGTAAAAAATGGCTCTTCTGTAAAATCAGCTGCTAAACGGCATGGTGTGCCAAGAATTACCCTTATGTATAAGGTACAGGACAAAATTAAGAAATCCCGAATGGGCCCAAACCCCATTTTATCCCCAGAGGAGGAAGAGGTGCTCGTGACTTGGATAAAATCCTTGGCAAAGGCCGGTTTTCCAATTGTGAAAGAGGAGTTAATAAACATCGTTCAACAACTTTTAACTCAATTAAATAGGAAATCCCAGTTCAAATCTGGCCGCAAGTGGTTTAAATCATTTTTGAACAGGCACCCAACGATTTCCCTACGAACGCCAGAAAACCTGACAACATCGCGGGCATCGGTGTCGGCAGGTCTTTTTGAATCCAAAAGGAGGGAAAATTTTAGCTAAGAAAGGAGATAAGAAGATTTATCAAAAGGTGAATCCAGATGACAAGGAATGTTTAACTGTCATGATAACAGCTAGTGCAGCAGGTGTGATGGCCCCTCCATTAATTGTGTTTAAATATGAAAGGATCCCATCAGAAATTGCAACCAGCATTCCCGCAGATTGGGGAATAGGTCGTTCAGAAAGTGGATGGATGACCGGAGCACTTTTTTATGAGTTTGTCAGCAATGTATTCTACCCATGGCTGATCAGCGAAAACATCGATCTTCCTGTAATTCTTTTCCTCGATGGGCATTCCTCACACATGACTCTCCACACTAGTGAATTTTGTTCTGAAAAAGGGATAATTTTAATAGCTCTTCATCCCAACGCAACACATCTGATACAGCCGATGGATGTTTCAGTTTTTAGATCATTGAAAGGCCGCTGGAAAGAGAAAGTTCATTCATGGAGAATAGAAAATATGGATTCGCCGATTCTGAAAAAGAAAGATTTTGCACCAATTCTAAAAGCGGTTCTTAATGACATCCCTTTCACAGCCATTCAGAATGGCTTTAGGAAGTGTGGTTTGGTGCCATGGAATCCAGCCACTGTGATAGACCATGAATTACCTTCTAGAAATGAAAATGCAAATGTAATTTCAGAAGTTGATGTGAAAGAGAACAATACAGCACTTAAGGTATTGGAAAATATCATTGGGAAAGAAAAATTATCAACTTTTCAAGGAGTCGAAGAATGGAAAGGAGAAGTAAAGGATACATCATTATTTTATGCATGGAGAGAGATCAAAACCAAGAGTAGGCCTGTTGGTTACAATGTGATCCCACAACTTGAGAAAAGCATCGATCATTTGACTGAGCATGAAGAATCACCAGAACCAGTGCCATCAACCAGCAAAACTATCGATTTAACACCAAACAGATTCCCCAGGAATGAAGGTGTAGTGCCATCAACCAACAAAACTATAGATTCGACACCAGACAGTATCCCTAGGAATGAAGATGCAGTGCCATCAACCAGCAAAACTATCGATTTAACACCAAACAGGTTCCCCAGGAATGAAGGTGTAGTGCCATCAATCAACAAAACTATAGATTCGACACCAGACAGTATCCCTAGGAATGAAGATGCAGTACCATCAACCAGAGAAACTGTTGACACAACACACAAACGGATCCCTAATAATGTCCCCAGTCCATTTAAAAATGTACTTTTCTGGCCAGATGTTTCTACGGTGCAGAAAAAGAGGAAAAGAGAAACATTACCATCCGTTGTCACTTCAAAGTCATGGCAGGAGTACCACAAGAACAAATTAAAGAAAAAGTTAGATTTAGACGAAAGCAAGAAACTGAAGGCTATTGATAGGCAAAAGAAGAAGGAACAAAAAGAAGAAGCAATGAAATTAAAAAATATGGCAAAGAAGACTGCAAGGAAAAGGAAGAAGCAGTGTGAAATAATATCTTCGGAGGAAGAAGAAGAAGAATGGATTCCGTCTGGAAGCAGTATTGATGATGTGAGTCTCCATCTCACAGACCAGTCCGAAACTGAAGATTTCGACCTTCAGCACGAAGATGGTGTCCAAGATTTTCCATTGTCCCCAAAGTTGGATCCAGTGACTTGCAATGAAACTTCCCCTGAATTGGAAGGTGAAGGCAGTGTTTTAACAGTGAATGAGCCAGTGGAAAAACCTCTATTAAGTGAGAGGAAGTTTATCAAGACATTGTCTTGCCCTGATGATGGTACTCGTAAAAC
Source organism: Meconema thalassinum (assembly GCA_946902985.2). Taxonomy (NCBI): domain Eukaryota; kingdom Metazoa; phylum Arthropoda; class Insecta; order Orthoptera; family Tettigoniidae; genus Meconema; species Meconema thalassinum. Next base: position 174,420,208 of record OX336396.1, read on the forward strand.
AATCCAAGAAGGAGCTTTTGTTGTTTATCAAATAAGAAAAAATAAGAAATACTTCAAATATGTTCTTCAAATAACAGAGGTTCTTGATGAAAATTGTGCCACAGCGGTTACTCTCAACCCCCTCAATCGTTTAAGAAATGTTTTCATTAAAAATGAAAGTGATAAAAGGAATGTCTCTGTGGATGACATCCTTCAAATTCTACCTAACCCATTAACTTTTGGCAAGCCAAGCTCAACGACCCATTACCAGTTCCCTTGTTCAGTTGATGTGGATTGGTAGATTATTCACTGAAGCAGCAGATAAGTCGTTTCTAGAAATACATTTGATTTAAGCGGTGTAATTTTTGTACCAACAATTATAACTACTACTTATCTGTGTGGTTGAGATAGCCTATCTGTGATATATTAATACAATGTAAGGTATCAAGAGGATGCTGCTGTGTGTTTATGTAAGACTTATTCCTTATTAGGAACTTTTGTAATTTTGAGTTGAAGTATCTGATATCATTGACAATATAAGTAATTTAGTTATATTTTAGTCACTTATTATTAGTTATATTCTTGTGCTTATTTCTAATAAAATTGATAATGAATTTAGCTTAGCCTAGTTATTTTCCTTAACTGTCAACCATTGGTTCTGAAAGGTGTCATCTATTGGTGTTTTGAGATTTCTGGCGTGTCAATGACTGGTTCAATTTTTACATTTGAAACAAATGAAATATTCCAGCTAACAACTAAGGTTAGAGTTAAAACAAATATATCCTGTAAAAGAGAACAGACTGTAGATTATATTAACACATCAGAAGGAGGTTCAAATGGAAAATGAACAGGAGTAGATTGAAATGAAGTAGAAATTTCTCTTAAGGGTGTCAACGACTGGTGCTTTTACCCTAATGGGCATCTACTTATGAAGGTTACAGTTATTCTGGTTAATTTAGCTTCACTAAGGAAATAACGAACATTACGTCTATTTTTATTGTTTACTGAACCTGTACGTTTGAATCTCTTAGCCAGTTGTTTTATTGTGATTGTGCATAGTGTTGTAATGCCTTATGTGAAATATTCGTCACTTGAACTTGTATATCTGCACAATACGTAGGCCTACATAAAGTGCAGGAAATTGTGCGCTAGAACAAGAAAAACGTTTCGAGTGAAATTTCCAGGGAGACCAATTCCTATAAATCGGACAATAAAACAACTGGCTAATTTGCGATTCAAACGTACAGGTTCGGTAAACAATAAAAATAGACGTTAAGGTCGTTATTTCTGTACTGGAGCTAAAGTAACCGGATTAACCAGAAACTTCATAAGAAGATGCTGATTATGTTTGGCAGCGGATGGGGAACATTTTCAACATCTACTGTAAACATGGTGAGTAAAAAGTGCATGATACTGATTTTAGCACCGTATTCTGCCGTATATATGCGCGCGGTCGCCGGCAACTGAGCCATCAATGGCAGAGCGTGTGAGCGAGAACGTCCTAGCCAAGCAAATATAAAGACCCTGTAGAAGGTCACATTTCATCACTACCATTATTACTAAACGTATGAGTCATAACCCTGCCAATAACATTGTTACTGATATCTCGCCTGGAGATGGCATTCGGGTTTGAACTGCAGTTGTCTTCCCGCTCACTGCGTATCGCGCATTCCAAATACATTAAGTTGGTCACTGTTTCCACTACTGTACCTGATACTGCCACACTGTTAAAAGTAAACACAAAGGCTTGTAAGAATATCGACAGTGGGAAGGTAGGTAACAATACACACACACATGAAGCCCGATAACAAATTATCATGCAGGAAGTAGGTAGCAGCAACTGACTGCCAGCTGATATATTTAGGTTTGGAATATGCGGGCTGCGCATGCATACCCCAACACAGCGTGTTGAACTGCCATCTCCTGGCGTGATGACATTAGTTCATCGTGGTGTTATTTTTAACATTCCTCAAGTCAGCTACTTCGCTTCGTCTAAGCTATGCTATGCCTTAACTTTGGAGAGAGCTAGTTGTTACTCAAACCAAAGTCATGTTGAAGAAAACACACAAAAATAAAAGTAAACTGTCAGTTCAGAAATAAAAAGGAACTTACCATTTAAAGGGTAGCTTGATGGACTTTTCTACTATTATCTAAATGACGGGTGACCACCGAGACCGTTATTCCTGGAAGTTCTGGTTACAGGGGTATCCGTAGATGTATTTATTTATTTCTAACTTGTTATTTTAAAGGAAGATAAATATTAAGGTTATAGCGGTTCCACACCACTGATATTACCACCATTATCTCTATCCTTCTCGAAATAGCCCCATTAAGTAGGCCTAGGACCTATATACCAATTCACGGGACTGACCTCGAAGTACGATTCTTCGCCCTGGGTTTTTCAGTACACCCTAGTTAGTTAGTTAGTTATTGTTGTTTTAAGGGGCGGAACTACGAGGTCATTACACCCTTTCCCTTAGCCGCCATACCTGGCTTTGACATAGCAAAATATAATATGTAAACATACTAAAAATATGCAAATATGAATGAATACTGAATAAAGCCATTGATATACATATTAATTTTCTCCTAAAACTATTAATACCACCTATATAGGTTGGTTCTTAAGTTTAGGAGCTGCGACAACGCGGTCATGTAGCCCCGTGTACTCTGGGTGTGTGTAGAATCTGTCTGATAACCGGTGTTAATTGTGATGACTGTATTAGTGTGTGTTATCTGTATTTTTAAATTCAAGTAAGGACTGCAGACTTTTGAATGTTTCAAATAGTTCCTACTTTTGCCACCAAACGCCACCGTCAACGACTACTAGTTCAGAACTTAGCTAGCAGACGCCATTGCAGTCGGCTCTTGGCAAAGAACGTAGGAACCTAAAAGAGCGTTGTTTACATTCTTAACCTATATAATTTAGCTTCACACTGGTACCATCTATATAGACCATTACTAAAGCACCACTGCACAGTTACAGTAACGTTAGAATCAACAAGCAGTCACAAGGTTCAAGCCACTGACACTGAAAGCACGTGGGCTGTGAGATTGCAACGCAGGGTATTATGACGTCAACTATGCGGACTTGGATTGGTCGAGAGGCAGGGTAGTGATGACTAGGGCTCGGATTTTTAGGTGCTAAAAATATAGAAAATATTTATTTTTTATGTATTAAAAATACCCGAAATATGTGACTAAAAAGTAAAAATATTTAATTATAACTTAATTTAGTTTATTAATGTGAATATAAACAATATGCAGTACTCACGAATGAAATGTATGCTATGTCTCACTGACTGCTGAAGAATTGCAATACACAACGAGATACTTCTTCAGGTTGTCCATTACAAATGACCAACGATTATCGCGAAACACTTCTTCTGAAGGCGTGAAAAGGCGGCAATATGTTTCTTGCCCTTGAGGTGTTGTGTAACTTGAGATCGCTGTTCAGCCTTGATTGCTTTCCCACAGGGTTGGCAGAACAGAACCCATCAGAAGTAAGTTATCTTTAAATTCTGAAACTACTGCTGCAGACTATAACTTGTAGTTGCTTTTACTTTAGGCATCGTAGAATTGCCTTGAACTCCACAGTGCCAGAAATGAACTGCATGTGAGTGACACTTGTTCCTGGTAGCTGGGGAGGGGGGTACCTCGTGGTGCAATATGGCTATGGGCGAGGAAATCCGGCTTCCACAGTGAGTGGCACGGGACGACAAGTTAAGAACAAAAATGCAGAACACTGAAAGATCTAGCTTACTGATTTTAAAAAAATTAAATATTATGTCTTTTTATGTGCTAATGTAAGTGAAAATTAGGAATTATGTATTTATAGAAAAATGCTTAAAATATGTATTTACATAAAAAAATATTTATTTACCTAAAAATCCGAGCCCTAGTGATGACTGATATGGAATTTCTGGCCAACTGTCAATCCCATTCTCCAAACTTATAGAGTGTATGTGAATAGATAAATAATTATCCTTTTATTCTAGATCCGCCTAGTCAATACTTTTATTAAAATGTAATCATAGATCACATATTTTACAAGTACATGTTTCGAGATCCTACATAGAATGATCTCTTCATCAGCTTACAAAGTAAGGCCCAACATTCATGATAATTGCTCCATTGCACGAAAACATATTCAAATAGGGAAGATGACATGAAATGAATGGTGCGCGAAATATAGGGGCATGATATAAAAAGACACTCAAAACCAGAATTAAAAACACAGAATTAAAAACATTAAAGGACACTGAAGACTAAGATAACTTGTCCCAGTTCATTAAAAATTATATAAAAAGTTGCATTTAAAATTCACTGTCTCTTCTTGAAGCAGTTGCTTAGTGTCATAATCACCAAAAATACTTCTTTTGTGTCCAAACTATGGTCAATTAAATTCTTGATGGTTATAAAATCTCAAAAATGTATGTTATTGTTTGAAGTATCACAATTCAAATAATCCCTTGGCAGCCTTTATTCAGATGTACTATTAATAGGTTACCTTTCCAATAACAAGTGGGAAGAATGGGCCAGTATAATAAGCCATAATCAGAGATATTGTAGAAAAACCGGAAAAAAATTGAAATAAAAAAGGAGAAATTAGCGTTTGTAACCCTTTAGCCACTTACAATGCTAATCCTTTCCGGTGTCATTGACCTTCGCGGGAGTTCAACCTCGCTCTTTCCTGCTGTACGTAACAGCACGCGTCACAGCTGACGTCACACTTTCACTTTCCGAGTGTGCATGCTACCCTAGTATGATCTATTTTTAAACAGTTGCTTCCACGCAGTGGTACGTTCAGCATCTACATACGGCACATTTCAGAAGTTTTCTGAAGTAATACACTGAAGAAAATGGAAATTGCAACACCCAGAAGGAGTGGTGCTACATTGCTGCAATTGAACATGCAGCACAAGTGTTCGGTTGTGATTCGATGATTACACTTTCAGGTCCCTCTGACTGCAAGTTTGGACAACAATCAATACAGGATGTGCCCACCACGAGCTGCAATACTTTGATGAATTCAGCAAGACATGGAGTCAATAAGGCCCTGGATCGCTTCCTGAGGAATTGTGGCCCATTCTTGCTGCACTGCACGGGTCAGTTGTTCCAGAGTTGTGGGTGGCTGAGGACGGTTGGCCAGTTGTCGACCCATCATGTCCCACACATGCTCAATAGGACTGAGGTCCGGGGATCTGGCGGGCCATTCTAAGTTTGTGATGTCGTGGAGAGCTTCTCTGGAGATGCGTGCAGTGTGAACCCGGGCATTGTCCTGCTGAAACATCCCATTAGCAATGTTCGCCATCATAGGGACAACCACTGGATTGAATACCCTATCAACGTACTGTAGAGCAGTCACAGTGCCCTCAACAAGCACCAATTGTGATTTCCCATTAAAGCTAATAGTTCCCCAGACCATAATGCTTGGTGTTGGCCCTGTGTGCCTCTCGACAATAAGGTCTGGGCGGCCCCTCTCCCCGGTACGTCGTCGCACACGATTCCGGCGATCACTGTGGGCAAGACAGAAGCGCGATTCATCACTAAATACGACCCTATGCCATTCGTCGACCCACGTCGATCGTTCTCGACACCAGGCCAGCCTTACACGTCGCTGATGTGGGGTCAATGGAACACCTTCTGCAGGGACACGGGATCGTAAGCCAGCTGCAAGCAGGCGATTACCAACTGTTTGTTGTGTAACGTAGGGTGCCACAGATGCTCGAATTTGCACTGCTGTTGCATGGGGTTCCATCCGGGCCAACCGAATGATGCGGCGATCCTCTCTCACAGTTGTCGGTCGCGCTGGGCCTGTACCAGGTCTACGAGTGTGGGTACCTTCATTTGACCACTGCTGCCATACACGTTGTACCGTAGATGCCTATCGGCCAACACGTGCAGCGACAGTCCTTAGCGATAATCCAGCCTCACACAGCCCAATTATCTGAGACCTCTCAAACGGCGACAGTTGTTGATAGCGTGCTCTTCTCTGTCGTCGAGGCATGTTTGACGGGGAACACTTCACTGCACAGACTGCAAGTCAACTACGCTACACCCGAGTCCGTATACTAGAGTTGATTCCTCCGCGACCAATCACGTGGGAGACCTGTAGCAACAATCCAATGGGTCTGAAACTTTGATCGTTCACATACCTACATGGCATTGTTCCATATCTTGAAAATCAACACAAACAACCAATGCCTTCATGGTGTTGCAATTTCCATTTTCTTCAGTGTACTTATTGAGGCCCTTTTCTAGTAGGATTTTACTATTTTTAATAACCCGCTAATTTCTCCTTTTTTATTTCTCTTTTTCACAGTTTTACTACAATATCTCTGATTCTGGCTTATTATACTGGCCCATTCTTCCCACTTGTTATTGGAAAGGTAACCTATTAATAGTACATCTGAATAAAGGCTGCCAAGGGATTATTTGAATTGTGATACTTCAAACAATAACATACATTTTTGAGATTTTATAACCATCAAGAATTTAATTGACCATAGTTTGAACACAAAAGAAGTATTTTTGGTGATTATGACACTAAGCAACTGCTTCAAGAAGAGACAGTGAATTTTAAATGCAACTTTTTATATAATTTTTAATGAACCGGGACAAGTTATCTTAGTCTTCAGTGTTTTTTAATGTTTTTAATTCTGGTTTTGAGTGTACCGATATATGGTGTTTTTATATCATGCCCCTATATTTCGCGCACCATTAATTTCATTTTCATTTCATGTCATCTTCCCTATTTGAATATATTTGAATATGGAGCAATTATCATGAATGTTGGGCCTGTCACTTTGTAAGCTGATGAAGAGATCATTTTATGTAGGATCTCGAAACATGTACTTGTAAAATATGTGATCTATGATTACATTTTAATAAAAGTATTGACTAGGCGGATCGAGAATAAAAGGATAATTATTTATCCATTCACATAATCTCGTCAATACGGACCAATGTCAAATCTTAACAACTTTGAAGTTAATATTTCTGAAAAAAAAAAAAAAAAAAAAAAAAAAAAAAAAAAATTATAGAGTATAGTCACAAGAACTGTTTGGTTGCCACGACAGAGAGAAAAAGAGCTCATCACTCCAATTTCTCATCCAGACATATGGTTTAAGGGGTAGATGACCTCACTGTTCTGCCCCTAAAACAACAATAACTAACATAATATGGTTTAATTCAGGATCAATATAGATTTTCAAATATGGTATTTATTAAATAAGACACTTTTACTTTACATTACATTACATTATGCGAACCGGCCAAAACCAAGGACCACGCAAATATCATTTCATTTCCTTCTCATAGTTCTTTCTTCCTTTCTCTTCCTCCACATTTCCTTCATTCTTTCAGAGTGATGCGCCTTTCTCTCTGCTGTCCATCTTCCTCCCCTGCGTTCTCTCTTTTCTCCCACAAGAACCTTTATGTTGGAAAGTTTTTCCCTGAATTGTGTTCTGTCTCGACAGCCGTCATCTGTAATTCCTAGCCTCCGGAGCTCTTCCTTCATCTGCTTGGTGTAACACCCTTGGCTCTTCAGATTGTATATTTTATCAACATTTTTTTTATTTATTCTTGTTGGATCCATTTTAACCATATGTCCATAGAAACGTAAACGTCTATTTCTAATTGTTGTTTTCAGGTCTTCCACCCTTTCATATATCTCCTTGTTTGATCTTAATCTGTAGGTTCCCTGTACCACTTTTGGGCCATAAATTCTCCTCAATATCCTCCTTTCAATCTTCAGAAGCTTTTCCAGGTTCATGAAGTTTGCCGTCTCCACACCATATAAGATCACCGGTTTTACCGCAGCATTGGCATTAAGGGAGAGGTTCTTTTTGTTGTATATATTTTTCGTGGAGAAGTTGAGTTTTTCTAGTTTAAGTCTTCTGTTTTCCATTGACTCTTTGTCCAGTCCATTGTTGCTAATGATCTGTCCGAGGTATTTAAACTGTTTCTTGACCTTTACCCTCCCATATTTCGTCTTAACTGTTTTCTTCATGTAGTTCTTGTTGGTGCTCATCATCTCTGTTTTTGCAAAAGAGATTTGTAGCCCTGTTTTCCCAGCGATTTCTTTTAGTTCATTTATTTGTATTATTGCTTCCAGTTCCGTTTCAGCTTTAGTGCCATATCATCTCCGAAGGCCAGACATCTGGTTTGATGTTTGTATTTATACTTCCAAGTAAAGCCCTGGAGTCATTGGTTGTCCACAATGTCTTCATGATCTTATCTAGAACCACGTTGAACAACATCGGTGATAGGCTGTCTCCCTGCCTCAAACCAGGTTTTATTTGGAAGGGGTTGCTGATCTCTCCCCGGAATTTCTACCTTGGATATAGTGTTTGTTAACGTCAGCCTAAGTAGGTTTAGCGTCTTTTGATCCACTCCATATTCCCTCAATATGTCCATCAATGAGCCTCTTATCTATTGAATCGTAAGCTTTGTGAAAGTCAACGAATGAGATGAATAGATCTTTTGATCGTGCAGTGTAATATTATATTATAATTTTCAGTCTAAGTATTTGCTCTGGACAAGAACGCCCTCTCCGGAAACCTCCCTGATATTCTCCTAGTTGTGGGTCAATTTGTGGTTCCAGTCTGTTCATTAGTAGTTTGGAAAAAAAATTGTATGTAACTGATAAAAGTGATACACCTCGATAATTATTGACATCAGTTTTCGGTCCCTTTTTATGTTACGGGTGAGTCAATGCCACTAACCAGTCCTCCTGTATCTTTTCATCCCTCCAGATATTCCTGAACAGTTCCGTCGTTTCAGTGATGAAGGCGTAATTGGTTATCTTCCACAGTTCTGCGATAACTCCATCTTCTCCGGACGCTTTATTGTTCTTTAAGGAATTTATTACATTCCTATCTCCACTTCATCTGGTGGTTCTGATTGTAGGTTCTGGACCGTGTCTTTCAGAGTTTCCAATTTTTCCTGTGGTGGTTCGCAATTAAGGAGTTCTTCAAAATAATTAGCAAGAATCTCACAGTTGTCTTTATCATTCAAGGCAAGGGATCCGTTCGGTTTCTTCGAGTGGAGGCTCGGTGCTGTGTAACCAGTAATTTTATTGTTAAAAGCCCTATAGAATAGTCTGGTGTTGTTCTTCTTAAAATTATCTTCCATTTCCGTGACTTGTTCTCTAAGATATTCTCTTCTGATTCTTCTCAGTATGCAGTATGTTTGCTTCCTTATTTGTCTTGATTTCTCCAAATTATCCAGTGTTTTATTTCCGATCCATAATTTCCATGCCTCGAGTCTTTCCTTGATTGCTTCTTCGCATTCCTCATTCCACCAAGCATGTCTGCTGTGGTATTTCACAGATGCTAATTCTTTCGCAGGCTCTATCAGATTGTTTGTCACTTCATCCCAATTTTTGGGTGTTTTTAATTGTCTTTGATAGTCTTCTTTCTTTTCCTGGACGAGTAATTTACGGTTGATTCTTGGGTTTCTGTTGACACGAAGATGCGTTTTCCGTCTGGGTATGAAATTTATATTGATCTGTGATAAGTAGTGATCTGATGTTACATTAACCGCTTTTCTGACTTTGACGTTTTGGATTTCCTTATAATTGTTCTGGGAAATTGCTACATGGTCCAATTGAAATTCGCCCAACATAGGGTTTGGTGATACCCATGTTTCCTTTTTTTGGGGTCGTGCCTTAAAATGTGTAGACATGATTTTTAGGTTGTTCATTCTGCAGAAGTTGATCAATCTTTCTCCATTTCTATTCATCCTTTCGTGTGCTGGGTATCTTCCCACTGTTTCCATGTACTTCTTTTCCCGGCACAATTGTGCATTGAAATCCCCCAGGAGGATTTTGATAATGTTTTGTGGAATCTTAAGTATTGCGTCCGCCATTGTTTCCCAAAACTCCTCCACCTTTTCCGGGTTCTTTTCATTGTCCTAATTGATCTGTGCATGGGCATTAATCAGTGTTTATTTCTTGTTTGTGGATTTAACCATTAAGAGGGACAGTCTCAATTTTATACTCTTCATATGTAGTTAGTTTTAGTTGTAAGTAGGTAGTTAGTTTGTCTATTAGATATATGTCATTGTTCTATTAGACTGTGGTGTGTGAGTGTGTCTGGTGACAGACTGTTTTAGTGGTAGTATTTGTTGTTGGTGGAACTTTAGTATTTTATCGTTAGTAGAATTTTGGTATTTAATTGTTAGTATGGTAGAAGGTTAGTATTTTTGTTAGTAGAATTGCTCTTTACTTATTCTGAAAGGGAGTAGCAGCCTTTCAGAATAAATCAATTCTTTACTAGTCTTATAGACGGTTAAGATATTGATAATATAAGCCAAATAATGGCTACACTGCGTCCTGCTGCACGGCTGAAAGCAACGGGAAACTACAGCCGTATGCTATTCCCGAGGATATGCACCTCTCTATGCATAAATACATGTGATGATGGCCTCCTCCCTTGTAAAATTTCAATCCGGAGGTAAACTAGTCCCCCGTTCGGATCTCCGGGTGGGGACTACTCGAGAGGGGGTTAACATCACAGAAGTGACAAAGAGGAAATCTGGCATTCTACGGATCGGAGCGTGGAATGTTAGAAGTCTGCTAGGAAATGGAAGGTTAGAAAACTTAGAAAGGGAAATGGATAGGTTGAGGTTGGATTTGGTTGGAATTAGTGAAATGCGCTGGCAGGAAGAACAGGACTTTTGGTCAGGAGACTATAGGGTCATTAGCACTAAATCAAACAATGGCCAAGCAGGGGTTGGCCTCATATTGAGTAGGAAACTTGGACAGCGGGTGGAATATTATGAGCAATATAGTGAACGGATTATTGTAGCAAAAATAAATACTAAACCTACCTGCACCACAGTGGTACAAGTCTATATGCCTACCAGTCAAGCTGATGATGAGGATGTTGAAAAGGTCTACGAAGAAATAGATGAAATTCTGAGGTATATCAAGGGTGATGAAAATGTTATAGTAATGGGAGATTGGAATGCTGTGGTAGGAAAAGGGAGAGAAGGGAAGATAGTAGGAGATTTCGGATTAGGTGAAAGGAATGATCGAGGAAGCAGGCTGGTAGAATTCTGCACTGAGCATGAGTTGGTCATAGCTAACACCTTATTCAATAACCACAATAGAAGAATATACACATGGATGAGACCAGGAGATACAGGGTGTTACCAAATCGACTTCATTATGGTCAAGCAGAGGTTTCGAAACCAGATTTTGGATTGTAAAACATATCCTGGTGCTGACATAAACTCTGACCACAATCTGGTTGTAATGAAATGCAGATTAAAGTTGAAGAAACTGAAGAAAAGTCAAAAGCCAAAAAGGTGGGCAATAGACAGACTGAAAGAGAAGGATGTAAACGAAAGATTCAAGAAGAGTATAAAGGAAGGCCTAATGAAAAACCCTAAACAAACTTCAATTGCAGACGAATGGGCACTTTTGAAGAATGAAATAACAAAATCCGCAGAAGAAAACATTGGTAGGAAAGAGAGAATAGGTAGAAAACCGTGAATCACTCAGGATATACTCGAATTGATGGATGAAAGGCGGAAGCACAAGAATGTAAGAGATGTAAAGGGGAAAGCAGAATACAGACGTCTGAGAAATGAGGTTAACAAGAAGTGCAAGGAAGCGAAAGAAGAATGGTTGAAAGAGAAATGTGCTGGTATAGAAAATTGTCTGAAATTAGGAAAAGTAGACACAGCTTATCGAAGGATTAAGAATACTTTTGGGGAAAAGAAGACTAAGTGCTGTAATATTAAGGACACAAATGGAAAGCCTCTAACAGATAGGGAAGAAAAGGTTGAGAGATGGAAAGCTTACATAGAGAGTTTGTATAAGGGAAAGGAGATTGAGAATCATGTAATGGAAAGGGAGGCGGAAATTGATGAGGATGCGAAAGGAGATTTAATATTGAGATCAGAATTTGATAGAGCTTTGGAAGACTTAAGCAGGAACAAAGCACCAGGCATAGATGATATACCGATTGAGTTGCTACGCTGCATAGGAGATGAAGGTCTGATCAGGTTATTTCACTTGGTGTGTAGGATTTATGAGACAGGTGAGGTACCCCCTGATTTCAAGAAGAATGTAATCATCCCTATACCAAAGAAAGTGGGAGCTGACAGATGTGAAGATTACCGTACAATCAGCTTGATTACTCATGCTTCAAAGATCCTGTCTAGAATAATTTACAAGAGGATTGAGAGCCAGATAGAAACGGAGTTGGGTGAAGACCAGTTTGGTTTCAGGAGAAATGTAGGAACAAGGGAAGCTGTACTAAGTCTTAGGCTGATTTTGGAAGGTAGAATAAGGAAAGATAAGAGAACGTTCATGGCATTTGTAGACTTAGAAAAGGCTTTTGATAACGTTGATTGGACTAAATTGTTTGACATTTTGAAATCGATTGGAATAAAGTACAGGGATAGGAGGGTGATATACAATCTATACAGAAACCAGACAGCAGTCATTCGAGTTGAAGGACATGAGAGAGAAGCTGGTATTCAGAAAGGTGTAAGGCAAGGCTGCAACTTATCACCCATACTTTTCAATCTTTACATTGTTCAAGCAATGAAGGAAATTAGAGAAAAATTTAAAGTGGGAGTGAAGATTCAAGGAGAAATAATTTCAACTCTGAGATTTGCTGATGACATCGTCATCTTGGCCGACAAGCCTGAGGATTTGAATGAGTTTTTGAATGGTATGGACTCCGTCTTACGGAAAGAATTCATGATGAAAATTAATAAATGTAAAACAAAAATTCTGGAATGCAGCCGAAATAAATCAGAAACCTCTATGGAGATCAAATTGGCAGGTGAAAAGCTGAAGGAAATAGGAGACTTCTGTTACTTAGGAAGCAGAATAACCAGTGATGGACGAAGCAAAGAGGATATAAAAAGTAGGTTGGCTCAGGCAAGAAAAGCATTTCTACAAAAAAGGAATCTGCTGACATCGAATATAGATTTAGGTATTAGGAAGTCATTTTTGAAAGCCTTTGTCTGGAGCGTGGCGCTCTATGGAAGTGAAACTTGGACTATTGGTGCAGCAGAAAAGAGGAGAATTGAAGCATTTGAAATGTGGTGTTACAGGAGAATGATGAAGATCAGATGGGTAGATAGGGTTACAAACAAAGAGGTATTAAGACGAGTGGGAGAGGAGAGATGTTTCTGGCGACTGCTAATGAAGCGAAGAGATAGGTTGGTAGGACACATATTAAGACACCCAGGAATAGCAAGTTTAGTTATGGAAGGAAGGGTCGAGGACAAGAACTGTAGGGGTAGACCAAGGTTAGAATATGTTAAACAGATTGCCTCGGATGTAGGGTGTGGTAGCTATGTAGAGATGAAACGATTAGCTCAGGACAGGGAGGCATGGAGAGCTGCATCAAACCAGTCAAAAGGCTGAAGACTCAAACAACAACAACGAAGTCAACTATTGTGTTCAAGAATTTCTTATTTACTGCAAATGCTGTTCCGAGGTGTGATTTTCTTCCCGGGTTTCCCCTTGAAAATTCTAAATCCGTCTGATTCAAAGGATTCATCATCAATGTACCTCATTTCTTGTAGGGCCAGTATCAAAATGTCAAGTCTGTGTAATTCTGCTGTTAGCTGTTTCAGCTATCCAACCTGAATGAGAGAATTATTATTTAAAAATAAAATTCTTCCACAGGTTTATTTATAGGTGCGACTGGCAATTTGACTCTGATGACCAGGCTGTGAAGGTGTGTTATGCTGCTAACAAATACATGCTGACGGACTTGGTGACTCTCTGCAAGGAGTGTCTGTGGCCCCACACCGTGGCCAGTATGTGGACAGCACTGCAAGTTGCTGACCTGTATTCGCTCCACGATCTCAGAGATGCAGCTATGGCGGTAGAGGGATTCTGTTAAAAGATGTTTAATGTGTCAGTAAAGGAAGTATTTAATCTTTGCAGTCCCATCTTGAGTTAACTCAGAAAATGAAATGTCTTCTATGTTGTTGTTGAATCATTACAGGGGCTTGGGACATATTGGTTATCATCTTCATGGACAGACCTTGCCAGATTATTAGAATTAATTCTTATTTCAGCTGTAATATGAAACAAAGCTTCCATGACTTCAAGAAAACAAGACGTGTTAAGTACAGTAGTATAGATCGTGATACCTTACATTATAAAATTCCCCTAGACACAAAATAGTGGCATTTATGACATCATGGATTACACTAAAGGTATGCATACATGTTAAATTCTGCTAATAAGGCTTAACATACAAGCACAAACCTAAGCCCCTTGCTTGTAGTGCAAGCAGTAATTTTCGTCCACATAGTCTTCTTCTTCTTCTTCTGCACGAATGGGTCTCCTAGGACCACACAGAATCAACACTTATTGGCCTTGATGTTTGCCCAATAACTCTTCATGCGCAACGATTGAGCAAGTCTTCGTTGCTGCGACCAGATGTGTCTGGTAGGTCTTCTCTCTTCTCCCTCAAAACACCGTGTATGAGTAATTTTCCTAATTTCCTCTCGATCCTTGAGATTGGGAAAACCTAATTCAGCCAAGTCCTTTTCCGCCTGTTTGTACATAGTCTTCTAATTTGGTAGCGGCCAATGATTTTGTCCAGACAGTCGTTTAACCTAGTAGCAACCAATGATTTTGCCCAGACTGTCATCTAACCTAACTCCAAATATTTATGAATAGATGCTTGAGGAATATTCTGAGGATATGGTGGCCACAAGTTATCTCCAATGAAGAGCTATGGAGTAGAACACAGCAAACACCCATTTATATTGAGATGCGTCGTAGGAAATGGAAATGGATTGGGCATACATTACGACGAGATGGAGACAACATAGCATGACAAGCCCTGGAATGGAATCCACAAGGCGAAGAGGCAGACCAAGGAACACCTGGAGGAGGAGTGTAATAACAGAAGGAATGGAGAAAGGAGGGAAGACCTGGAACGGGAGTAGGAGGATGGTGCAGAACAGAGTCCGATGGCGGAAATTTATCGATGCCCTATGCTCTACTTAGGAGATAAAGGAAATAAGTCAGTCATCTAACCTAGTAGTGACCAATGGCTGTCTTTTACCATGGCTTTAGAAGAGTGCAGTGCAACTTTTCAATTAAATTGAAGAATTAAAAGTAAGTTATAAACATTCGTAACTCACCACCATACCTTGCACTTAAACACATGTCACTACATCGGCATGTAACGACGCACTGTTTGAAACCTCATACAGCTGACCAATATGGCGGCAGTTCAAGCCAAAACATCAACGTCCGCACGTCATCGACTAGACTAAAAATTTCCCCTAGATACGTACGTATCTCTGTATATAATTGATCCGTGCTTTCTAAACTGGTAGGGTTAAGTCTATAGAAAGTTATTTAAAATTATAAAACAGTTTGGTTTCTGATTTAAAACTCTTGATAGTTAAAATAGAATCTGTAAAATATACTAATAGTTACATTTTGTGAACATTTGCTGCCAAAATGAACTTCATGAATTCTTGCATCTAATTTCACAACTCGTCAATCAAAAGTCTTTAAATGGTATGACTCTGTATCGAGGAAAGAATTCAGGATGAAAATCAATAAATTAATGTAAAACAAAAATATTGGAATGCAGCCGAAAGAAATCAGAAACCCTTATGGACGTCAAATTGGCAGATGAAAGGCTAAAGGAAGTAGGAGACTTCTGTTACTTGGGAAGCAAAATAACCAGCGATGGACGAAGCAAAGAGGATATAAGAAGTTGATTAGCACAGGCAAGAAAAGCATTTCCACAGAAAAAGAATCTGTTGACCCTGAATATAGATTTAGGTGTTAGGAAGTCATGGAATGAAGTCCCTAATGGCAGCGGCGGCGGAGGAGGAGACTTCGGTACGGCAAAGCTGGCAGACGAGGCAACCCTCCCTTCTGGGGATTAAATGAGAAGGGGAATTTTTCCTCAGCTTGTGTAGGTAGCAGTGAACGGCTTTGAAGGC
This sequence comes from Meconema thalassinum, assembly GCA_946902985.2. Classification (NCBI taxonomy): domain Eukaryota; kingdom Metazoa; phylum Arthropoda; class Insecta; order Orthoptera; family Tettigoniidae; genus Meconema; species Meconema thalassinum. The sequence goes on from OX336396.1 coordinate 174,436,144, forward strand.
GGATGAGGAACAAGTGTCCCAACGGCAGAGAAGGTGGAAGAACTGTCACCAGCAGCGTCTGTACTCCAGAGGAGCGGCTGCAAAAGGCGTCTGTTCCCCATGTTAGGGGCGGTCTAAAGTAAAAACCTGGCAGTAGGTTATAAAATGCCTTTGGGTGTGGCGAGCCCATCGAACAAATAGCCTATATTATGAAAGTTTGTGAATTGAGGCCTCGGAAACAGCTAGGGCGTCCCCCGGAGGCGACGCGCAGCTCCCGGTGTCCTGGGGGAGCTGTGAGAAGTAGGCTACCAGACGTAACGAAGGTTGGTTTCATTAATGTCATGACACTCAATAGAAAGGTAGAAGAGCTGGTTGATTATATGGAGAAGAAAGATATAGCGATGCTGGGAGTGAGTGAAACGAAATGGAAAGGGAAAGGGCGAAAAGAAGTGAAGAAAGGGAAAGGGTACAGATTATATTGGAGTGGAGGACAGAAGGCAACGAATGGCGTTGGTGTCATATTGAGAGAGGACCTAGACCAGTATGTTGAAAAAATTGACCCGATTAGTGACCGGATTATCAAAGTCAGGCTTGGACTTGAGAGTGGTACAAAAGATTTTATACAGGTTTATGCTCCCCAAACAGGGAAGGTAGATGAATGTCTAGAAGAGTTTCTAGAAGAGCTGGAAAAGTGTATAGAAGACAAAGAAGTGATAATAATGGGAGACATGAATGCACATGTGGGAACAGATAGACAGGGAAAAGAAGAGATTATTGGCCCGTTTAGCTATGGAAATCAGGATGAAGAAGGAGACCTGTTAGTAGATTTCTGTAGGAGGAATGGATTAACTGTTGGAAATACGTGGTTTAGGAAAAAGAACTCGCAAAAAATAACTAGGTATGGATGGGGAGACAGGAAGACAAAGACAATGATTGACCTTATTCTGGTGGAAAAGGATAAACAAAGACAGTTAGTAGATGTGACAGCTATGCCCAGAGGAGATTTTGAAGGAGACCACAAAGTGGTGATAGCCAAAGTAAGGCTTGGTAAAATCACAAAACTAGTAGAAAAAAGGGAAAGAAAAATAAAGGTATGGAAACTAAAAGAGAAGGAGGTAATGGAAAAGTTTCAAGAGGAACTAAAACAGGAAATTCCCAAAGATGAAGCAAAAAGCATAGAAATGGAATGGACATGTTTTAAGAATGGATTTGTGAAGTGTGCAGTAAACACTTGTGGAAGATTATCAGGGAGGAAAAAGGAAAGGGAGACTCCTTGGTGGAACAACAGGGTAAAGGAAGCAGTTAAAGAAAAACAAACGGCATGGAGAAAGTGGATATGCAGCAAAGATGCAGAGAAATGGCAAAAATATAGAGAAGCCAAGAAGGCATGTCAAAAGATTGTACAAGAAGAAAAAAGGAAAAGCTGGGAAAGTTTCACTGAAACTCTAGAGGAGGATATCAAAGGAAGTAAAAAGGTTCTATATGGGCTAGTAAAAAACAGTGTGAAAGGTAGGGAAAACACAAAATTTGTAAAAACTGAAGCGGGACAGATATTGTATGAAAGAGATGGTATATTGAAAAGATGGGAAGAATACTTTTCAAAGCTACTGAATGTTAAACACATTGAACTGGATGAAGAAAGGGAACAAGAAGGAACAATGGAGGAAGAAGAAGAACAAGAAAAGGAGATATCTATGCTAGAAATAGAGGAAGCCATAAAGAAGATGAAGAGTGGCAAAGCACCTGGAGTGGATGAGGTGACCACAGAAATGATAAAAGCAGCAGGACCAGTAGGGTTGCAGTGGCTGTATAGATTATTTAGAATAATTTGGAAGAAGAAAGAGATCCCAGAAGAATGGGGAAAGGGTTTAATTATCCCACTTTTTAAGAAAGGTGACAAAAAGGAATGTAACAATTACAGAGGGATCACCCTTATTGCCCATGTAGCCAAGATCTTTGAGAGAGTATTGGAAGGTAGACTGAGGAGGCAGACAGATGGAGAGATGGAAGAAGAACAGTATGGTTTTAGGAGAGACAGATCAACTTTTGATCTAATCTTTACACTAAGGCATATGATGGAGAAAAGATGGGAGTTTGGAAAAGACATGGTGATGACTTTTATTGATATTGAGAAAGCTTATGACAGTGTGCCTAGACAGGTGGTGTGGGATGTATTAAGAAAAAGGCAAGTTAACAGTGCAGAAGTGCAAATGGTGAAAGCTATGTACAAATATTGTGTCAGTAGCGTAAAGACCACTATAGGAGAAACAGAATGGTTCAAGGTGGAAACGGGTCTCCGTCAAGGAAGTGTATTGTCCCCCTTACTATTCATCATAGTCATGGATGAAATCCACAAGAATGTTAAACAGAGATTGGGACAAGAGGCAATAAAGGCCATGCTGTTTGCAGATGATATAGTGATATGGGGTGAGGATGAAAAGGAAGTACAAAAACAAGTAGATGTATGGAACCAAGAGATTGAGAAGTTTGGGATGAAAGTTAGCACAGAGAAGAGCAAGACAATGGTAATGTCAAGGGGAAGTAAGGAGGGAAGAGGAAAGATAGAAGTGAACGGAAAAATTCTAGAAGTGGTGACAAGTTTCAAGTACTTGGGAAGTGTGATCACAGAAGATGGAAAGATTACTGAGGAAATTGGAAAGAGAATACAACAAGCGAACAGCTTCTACCAGAGTGTTAGGGGTATTCTGTGGAACCAAGATGTCCCAAAGAAATGTAAGCAGGTATTATATTCAACCTATTATGGACCCGTACTAACATATGCAGCTGGAGCATGGACCACTACAAAAAAGAGAGGAGAGTAGAATACAAGCAGCGGAGATGAAATTCCTAAGAGGTATAGAAGGGAAGACCAGAAGAGATAAAATCAGAAACGAGGAGATAAGAAGGACAGGAATCTTGAAGCTGCAGGACAGGATAGAAACAACCAAGTTAAAGTGGTATGGACATATGATGAGAATGGGAGAGGAGAGAGTGCCAAAGAAAGCTTTTCTGGAAAAGGTTTAGGGGAAGAGACCGCGCGGAAGGCCCCGAAAGAGATGGGCAGATACAGTGTGGGAGTGCGTGGAGAAGAAGGGAGGAAAACCTGAAGATGTACTTAAAGGGGGAGAGGAGTGGTGGAGAGACAGGCAACGTTGGAGGTCCTTGATTCACAACCCGACCCAGGAAGTTGGAAACGGGAAATGAAGAAGAAGAAGAAGAAGTCATTTTTGAAAGCCTTTGTCTGGAGCGTGGCACTCTATGGAAGTGAAACTTGGATGGTTGGAGCAGCAGAAAAGAGGAGAATTGAAGCGTATGAAATGTGGTTTTACAGGAGAATGATGATCAGATGGGTAGATAGAGTAACAAATGAAGAGGTATTAAGACGAGTGGGAGAGGAGAGATGTTTCTGGTGACTGTTAATGAAGAGAAGAAATAGGTTGGTAGGACACATACTAAGACACCCTGGAATGGGAAACTTAGTTATGGAAGGAAGGGCCGAGGACAAGAATGATATGGGTAGACCAATGTTAGAATATGTTCAACAGATTGCCTCAGATGTTGAGTGTGGTAGCTAAGTAGAGATGAAACTATTAGCTCAGGACAGGGAGGAATTGAGAGCTGCATCAAACTAGTCAACAGACTGAAGACTCAAACAGCAACAATCAAAAGTCTTGTTTTCATGACCATTAGTTGATATATTAATCTTCTGGTACAAGATTTGTGGTCAGTTGTCCAGGACAAGCACAACCAAATTGGATGATTCAAAATTAAAAATACTGCACCTGGCATTGTGATGATGATGTCATAGGCAATAAGTGAACGTGTTGGTGAAGCTCTCCATGGAGCATGGTTTTCAGCATTCAGAAAGCTTAAATTCTATGTTTTAATCTTCAAGTTTGATTTAACCAACAAATTGAGTAAAATACTTTATTATAATTTGGCCTACTACGGTGTCGTAGAAGGTGGAGAAGTGATACTCCAACATGGCGCGTCCTAGGTGGCGGATAGGGGGGTCCTCACCGGCTTGCCATCGGACTTGAGCAAAATAAAATAGCTCTCGCGGACCAAACACACAACAACCTCTAAGGTTATCAACCGCATTTGTAACTCGGAGCTTGCTTCAATCAAGGTCAAACATGGAAGGAAATCTTTTAAGGCATATTCCACCGCCTTGCAATTGCCAAGGCAGACTGCATTCGGATACGGTGGGCAGTCACCTGAAAGATAGAGCAGACGCAAGAAAAGCTTGCCGAAACTCAACGATGCGCAGATACCAATATCAATCGGCGTATTTTAATGCTCATTGCGGGGCTCCTGTAATGCTGATTACTGGGCTCACTGCTCACTCAACTCTTCAAGAACGCAGCTCGCTCCGAGACGGTCTACAGCTGTAAACCAAGCGTAGGGTGCAGGAGGCATCACACGTGTGTGTGTATTATTACTATTTTATGTATATTTCGTAGCTTAAAGTGCGTTTGTTGAGTACCTAAAGCCTTGAAAATTGTGTATAATATTCAGTGTACTTAGCAATGCCACCGTTTTGCTCTAAATTAGGGAGTGCCAAAACTTTACACAGTCAAACTAGGGAAGTTATTTATAATGTGTATACATTCATGAAAAACGAAACACGTCTCGCTGGAAACATGTGCGCAATTCAAAAAATAGTGGCTGAAGCAACAGGTGTGTCAAAAAGGTCGGTGCGGAATATAATACAATATAATACTGCTATTTTACGATTAGATCATTCTTAATCTCTTTGTTGTTTCCTGCATCTTCAACAGTATTTTTAGGCTATTACTGTGTAAGACATTACATACACGCGCTGAGATCTCACTTGAACCCCAGTCACAGTCAGCCTGCCAAGCCTGGGCAGACGATCCGTTCAGAACTGCTGCTAGCCAGCTACTGCCGGGAAGTGAGAGGGGCGTTGTATGCCACTACCGAACACTCACGAACACCCGAACATGGCCAAAGATCTGCGCACCTTTTTTCGGCAAGCTTTTCTTGCGTCTGCTCTACCCTAGATGAGTCGGAGCATCTAAAAATACCCCCGACAGATAGAAAACCAAAATTTAGACTGAAGACAGGACAGATAAACTATATAGCAACACACAATATCAATTCAATCATACAGCCATGGAAACTCCAAAGTTTGACAGACAGAATGGATCGCAAAGGGCTTCAAGAAATGAGAAACACTGATCAGGAACCAATAGAATCTCAAGGGTATAGAATTTTTAAGGGAATACCAGGAAAAAGAGTAATGAAGCAATGTCCACAATTCAGAACAGGATTTGTAGTCAATCTCTCAAATAATAATTGAGTCCATCATAGAATTCAAAGCACTATCCCCTAGGCTCTCGACACTAACTCTAAAAGCTGCAAATAGAACATGTACCATACTAAATGCCCATGCCCCAACTAATGATAAAAATAATAAGAAAGAACACAAAGAAGATGTGGAGGGATTTTGGGAGCTTTTGGATCAGACAGCAAAAAACATAAAAGCCACACCAAAATTTTAATTGGAGACTTGAATGCCCAGTTCGCAAGGGAAAAAAGATATACTGGTAGAGACATAATAGGAAAATGGCCAGCACAGAGAAGAACAAACAGGAATGGCATAAGACTGGTAGAATTTTGCAGGAACCAAGATATGATCTCCAAATCGACTTACTTCAAGAGAAGACCAAATGAACTTGACACTTGGAAACATCCAGATTGGAAAAAAGGTGAATGGCAACTAGATCATATTTGTATGGATAAGAACTGTCACAGGGAGATCTACAAGGTGAAAGTTCTGAGAGGAACAGATACTGGATCGGATCATTACATGATAAAGGTTAAATTAAATTCACCCCGTTGACAAAGAAAAAAACTCACCTAAAAAAACAAAAAAGAGAGAACATACGACCCTCATAAACTAATAAATAACAAGCGATACAAAGAATGATCTAGATACATGAAAATAACAGAAGATGTACAAGTAGATCCAATAAATCCAAGGAAGAAACACCAATGGTGGAACGATGAGTGTGATAAAACAGTGGAAGATAGACATCAAGCCTGGTTACAGCACAGTATAGATATCATTAAAGTATGGAGACTTAGGCAAAACCGGAAGAACGGATTTTCAAAAAAAGAAATGATTAGGGGCAGCACCAATTCACCTGTAAGCCGCATGGTAGCACTACTTATAGACAAACACATGATAAACAGCTGGGTGCTGAATGTATAATTTATGTAATTTATTTAACTAGATTTCAACACACTAGCTCTCTTTATAATCAGGTACCATATTTTAAGAAAATAAATAACAAGAAAATAGAAAGTGTTAATATTACTGAGTTTTAATTCTAAGAAGTGTGCAATTTAATGTTGAACACCACATTCCTTCAGTCCTGTGGTGTCGCATTGTGATTACATTGTAACGATGAAAGGTTATGATATGTTTTAAATAATTAAAATAACACGATACATTGAAAAGTGTGGGGGAAATGTGGTTTTTGTTTTGTGAATTAATGGATAGGTTTTTGAGGGACTGATATTTCATGGGTATTAAAACCAAAATCATTCGGTGTAATGTTTGATAATTGTATTTACCGCTCCACTGCCCGAGAAAACCGGAATGCTAGTATGTCCAGTGTGATAAGAACTGCGCAAAAATTTACCGCACAGATGTTGGTTTCCCACATTTCTGCTATTGGTTAAATTGCAAAATTATATTTCTGAATTGTTTTCAATAATTAGGAGCAATGTTTTCTTCAGACAAAATCGACTAGCTGCACTCAATAATGAATATGGGTAGACTGCTCTCTTGCGGATACATGGTGAACTGTCGCCGTCATGCGTGCATGTGGTGCTTCCGGTGACGGCCGTTTCAAAACCATGACGAAAAAATTACATGGTAAAGGCCTGATGTGTCCATATTGTATATGATTTCTATACTGTGGTTATGGTATCAGAGTCAAAAAACAGATGAATCACACTTGGAACTCATAAAACAAAGGAAGATAACTCAAAAATTAGTACGAAGGTTTAAACAGCAATACCAAAAGGATATACTTCTGATGATCGAAACAAATAGCATGAAAAAAACTCAAGAGATTACTACAAAATTTTTAGCAAACAACTACAAAGATATGAACCTCCAACATTAAGGTAAAGAGACAAAAATGGCAAGTTAGCTCATCGTAATAAAAAAAATACAGACATTTTAGCAGAAACATTTAACAATTACTAAATTGTGAACATCCACCAGAACTCCTTCAAATAAATTGACACCACTGTTAAAACACCATCAGAAGACATAAATCCACCCACAATCCAAGAAGTCTACAAAGCTCTGAGAGAGCTCAAAAACTTCAAAGCAAGTGGAGAAGATCAAAGATTTGCAGAATTGTGGAAATATGCAGCAGAACCAGCAAAGATTTCATTACACCAATGCATAATAGAAATTTGGATCAAAGAAGAACTGCCAGACCATTAGACTGCAGCTATAATACATCCATTACACAAGAAAGGAGAAAATTCAAATCCTGACAACTATCGAGGAATTTCCCTTTTGGATGTCACATATAAAATCATGTTACGAATTCTATATAATCGCTGTAAAGATCAATTAGAACTGGAAATAGGAGAATACCAAGGTGGATTTCGACCATGGCGAAGCTGCCCTGAACAGATAATCACCTTAAAATTAGCAATGGACTACTAGAAACGTAGACAAACCTACCTTCGTAGACTTCAAAAAAGCTTACAATTGTATACATAGATTTTCATTGCTGAAAATACTAAGGCATTTTGGACTTCATCCCAAATAAATAAAAATTATAAAACTAACTCTTAACAAACACCAAACCTAAAGTAAAATTCAGAGGAGAAATACCTGAGCTGTTTACGATTAAAACAGGATTAAGACAAGAGATGGTTTATCGCCTTTACTTTTCAATTGTGCTTTGGAATATATGATGAGGGAATAGTACAGAGAAAATCCTAGGAGCCTAAAGGCTTGGTCAACGCGGCTCAGTCTTGTCCGCGATGGTCGGCGAACCAGTTGTGTTTTCTTACAAAGTTCGCGGCGGTCTGTAGAGGACAAAACAGAAAACATGGCAGAAGAAACAGAAAAATTAATTGATTTCGTGCGCGAGTACGCGTATTTGTACGACACTCGACACACTGATTTTTTTGCATGTTTTGTTTAGTCTAATTTTTAATTGTAGGCTACATCTTACTTTTGTCAGTACAATATGAATTTCACACGAGAACGCACAAGTATAATTTTTTTTCTTGAAAAATAATTATGTGTGAAAAATAATCATTAGTCTATGCTTTATTATTACTTACCTTAAACAGATGGCTAGTCTTTCCTTCGCACAAATGGGTCTCCTCCAGTTAGTGGTTTGCTTGGAAAAGGTTGGTTCTAGGAGCATACGCAATGCCTTAAATTGTTCTCGAGATATTCGATAATACATGACATGCTGGACATGTTGAATTAATATCTTAATTAAAATACCACGAGCAGAAAACAATGTAATGCGCACTTGATCGAGAGTGCTTTCACACTGGTTCACCCTGACTTGTCCGCATTCTATTTGACCACCCTGGTCCGTGGCGGACTGTGGTTGTTCGTTCTCGCGGACAGTCCACGCTCCTGTGTGACCGAGCCTTAAGAATTGGAACCAAGAAAGATCAAATAGATTTAAATTGCTTTGGATTCGCAGATGATGGTGTACTGGCCAATAATATTCAAGAAGCCAGAAATCAAATAATAAGCCTACAAAATATAGCGCAAAAGAATTGAACTTCAGATATCATTTGATAAGACTGAGATAATGGTAGCAAATCCACTAGTAATCAAAACAGTAAATAAAGAGAAAGTTAAAATAGTGAAGCAATCAGGAGAAATTATAACTTACAACTTGGATGAGAAACCTGCATGGCAAGAAAGAACTAATAAAATTATAAAAGCCCAAAAATTAACATGGTCTGCATATAAAAGAAAATGTCTATCAATCACAACAAAATTAAAATATTACAAGGCGGTGGTTCAACCAGAGGTGACATATAGAAGCGAAACTCTTTTTCAAGTTACTCAGAAAAAAAAGAATCGACAAAATTCTAAAAGTAGAAAGAAGAATAGCTAGAACATGCATAAATAAAAAATATCAGAAAGATGGACAATGGCAGATAATACCAAATGAAGTGGTATACAGAGAACTGGAGCCCATCACTGATACTATTCGGAAGAAACGAATTTTTTTTTTTGGTCACATTGAGGACACCGGAAACCAGATTATCTAGAAAAATTGTTGAGAAACTTGGGAATATGAAACAACAAGTAGGATGGATTAAGGAAATTAGAGGATATGAAAGAATTAGAAATAACCTTGGATGACTTGCAAAACAAAACAAAAAAAATTAAAAGAACTGAAAGACATAAAAATAAGATTTCAAACAAAAATAGACAAATGTCATACAGTAAAAAGGGTATTCACAGATGAGGAACGCCTGAGAAGATCAGAGCGAATGAAAAATTACTGGGCAACTCGGAAAGAAAACTTACTGAAGAAGAGGACCAAGAAATGATTGACTGAATGGTCCAATGAGACCATAAAAGCCGAAGAAGAAGAAGAAGAAGAAGAAGGAGAAGAAGAAGAAGAAGAAGAAGATGATGATGATGATGATGATGAAGATGAAGAAGAAGATGAAGAAGAAGAAGAAGAAGAATTTGGCCTGTCTGCACTTGGGTGTGTGTTAAGTTTGTTGGATAACCTGACTTACTCTGGTGACTGTTTTAGTGTGTGTAACTGTAATTACAGCAGAACGTGGCTAATTCAAACTTCTATAATTCAAAATCTTCTTTAATTCGAATTTTTCTCTTGGTCCCTAGCATTTCATATACAATCAATGCTAAAAAATCGTGGTTAATTCGAATTATATTTTGGATAATTCGAAGTTTTTACGTGTAAAAAGCCGATCGGAAGCCAAAGAGTTGGGTCAGTTCCCGAAAAAAAACTGTTCCGAGTGCAGTCGAAGCAACAAACCACATAACAGAACTTAGGCGTTTTTTTAGTAGAAATGACGTAAGTGATTCTGTTTTCCGTTCCTTAAATTTGTTAGATTCTTTTGTGATTGCCGAGAGACTTCATTGTAGAAAACAGGTAAAAATCTCAAACATTTTTGAAAAACAGTAGATTTCTCTAAGACTTAACTACATTTCTGGATTACTACTGTCGTTAAATAGCGGAATAGTACATTTTGGTTTTATTTTTCATTACAAACTTTTGAGGTTATTCACGATACAGTCATTATACAGTGCCGCTGTCTGTTAATCTGCTTTGTTGAACGTAAATCATTATGTAAAAGTAATACAATATATTTTCTCTACCCATTTCAAAGGACTTTCTTAATTCGAATTTTTGGATAATTCGAATTTTTCTACTGGTCCCTTGAGGTTCGAATTATCCAAGTTCCACTGTATTAGGGTTTAGGATTGGGGTATGGAAAACACAGGACAGACACCTCACTCAGAGTAGCAGCTGTCAGTGTCAGAATTTGAACCTTTGCTTTCTGGACACTTCCAGCTCTCCCATGGGGTGCGGATTAATGCACACTCCATGCTCACACTTACGCTGTGGGGTGAAATGTCTGCTGCCATTTACCTGCAGGGATTATTGAAAAACAAGGGGAAAAAAAACACACTTGACTGCTGTTAGTAGTAGGATTTGAACCCCAGACTCCCATTTCCTCTTGCAGTCGTGGTATGTGGAGAAAATATAGGAGTGAAAGTAGTTGCGGAGACTGAAGAAAATCTGTGCTGCTTCTGCTATTTTTCCCTGTGTTTTCCGCACCCCAATCCTAAGATTGAGGATCGAATGTGGATTTTAATCTAGAATGTGCTCTATTTCTTCTGCAGGTCATCAGTGACAATTCCATGACTGTTCTGGAGAGTCCCAACATTCTTACCATTTCCCAACATTGTCTCACAGAAATTCTCAGAGGAGATGCGCTCAAAGTAACAAACGAAATCAACATTTTCAAGATGTGTGTTCGCTGGTCTAAGGCTCAGTGTGAAGAGAAAGGTTAGTCATTATCAGGGAACGGATTTATATGTACTAATTAGAGCTGTCGATCGATTTAAAATTTTGATCGGTTATCCGAGTGCCTTTAATCGGTTAATCGGTCGATTAATCGAATTTAAGTCAGTTTCACACAGAATCAGTTCGAGATGGTTGGTTCCTCAGTTTAGGGGCTGCGACAACGCGGTCATGTAGCCCCGTGTACTTTGGGTGTGTGTAGAATCTGTCTGATAACCGGCGTTAATTGTTATGTCTCTATTAGTGTGTGTTATCTGTTTTTAATTCAAGTAAGGACTGCAGACATTGAATTTCAAGTAGTTCCTAATTTTGCCACCAAACGCCACCGTCAACGACTACTACTGTCGACCAAAGTATTATGTGTACTCAAGTTTGAAGGTTGTTTGTGAAGTAACCAATAGACCTACATAAAATCCAATAACATCATCATTTTCGTCGTTCTATTTTACGTTAGCTCATGTAGGTTTGGAATTTTTAATTTATATTTTAATATTTTTTGTCGCAGTTGGAACACAAAAAGTGCACGTTTTAAAGCGTGTTTCAACCATGCGTCACATTTAAGAATTATTATCTCAAAGACCCGTCATCAGATCGAATCCAAATTTTAACACAATATACATTGGAATGTTGTATACCTGGTTTATTAATTTCAAAATGTTGCGTGTCCAAGAAAAAAAGTTGTTATCATTTTTGGAAGGTAACTTTTTCTCGGCTCGGGGTGGTTGGAAAATGTAGTTCTTAGTTGCGATGTAATCCTTATACATCAAAAGGTTATGCTGTATGACTGTGAAATACGTAAATTAACTCAATTATTTTATATCGGTTTGTATTTGTAGGCGGAAATAACACATCGTTCACCACCTACCCGCTCCGGGAAAGCAGTACAGCGTTGCTGTGATGGAGCCCATCACTTCCGAGCGAGGCACGCCATGATGCGTGATGGGCTCTATTTCGGCAACGCTGTACAGCTTTTCCGGGAGCGGGTAGGTGGTGAACGATGTGTTATTTCCGCCTACAAATACAAACCGTTATAAAATAAGTGAGTTAATTTGCGTATTTCACAGTCATACAGCATAACTTTTTGATGTATAAGGATTACATCGCAACTAAGAACTACATTTTTCAACCACCCCGAGCCGAGAAAAAGTTACCTTACAAAAATGATAACAACTTTTTTTTCTTGGACACGCAACATTTTGAAATTAATAAACCAGTTATACAACATTCCAATGTATATTGTGTTAAAATTTGGATTCGATCTGATGACGGGTTTTTGAGATAATGATTCTTAAATGTGAAGCATGGTTGAAACATACTTAAAAACGTACACTTTTTGTGCTCCAACTGCGACAAAAAATATTAAAATATAAATTAAAAATTCCAAACCTACATGAGCTAACTTGCAATAGAACGATGATGTTATTGGATTTTATGTAGGTCTATTGGTTACTTCACAAACAACCTTCAAACTCGAGTGCACATAATACTTTGGTCGACAGTAGTTCAGAACTTGGCTACTAAATGCCACCGCAGTTGGCTCCTGGCGACGAACGTAGGAACCTAAGAGCGTTGTTTAACCTCTAAGTTAGCTTCACACAGGTGTAATTAGCGGAAGGTTCTTTAACATGCCATAAATCTATGACATGGGACCGCCAGCTTTACTTCCCCTCTGAAGGAAGGCATACTGAGGGATTTTTAACGCTCTTAAAAAATCTGACAACTTCGGCCGGGTTTGAACCCGCGATCTTGGGCATAGAAGCTCAGCATGCTACCAACTACGCCACCAAAGCCGCTCAGTTCGTAAATAAATAAAAATAAAAAAACAACAACTTTGAATAACATATTTTAAAATGTTTACAATTCCATTTGCTCTGAGGAAGATATAATTTTAAATTTTAATTGTATTGGTGGCGTGCAAGTAAACCAAAAAAATAAACTGGTTGGTTCTTAAGTTTAGGGGCTGCGACAACGCTGTCATGTAGCCCCGTGTACTTTGGGTGTGTGTAGAATCTGTCTGATAACCGGTGTTAATTGTGATGACTGTATTAGTGTGTGTTATCTGTTTTTTTTTTTAAATTTAAGTACTGCAACTTAGAATTTTTCAAATAGTTCCTACTTTTGCCGCCAAGCGCCACCGTCAACGACTACTAGGCCAAGTTCAGTACTTAGTTACTATACGCCACCACAGTCGGCTCTTGGCAACGAACGTAGAAACCTAAGAGCGTTGTTTACATTCCTAACCTATCCAATTTAGCTTCACAAAGGAGCAATTAGTGGATGGTTCTTTAACATGCCATAAATCTATGACATGGGACCGCCGGCTTTACTTCCCCTCCGAGGGAAGGCATTCTGAGGGATTTTTAATGCTCTTAAAAAATCCGACGGCTTCGGCCGGGTTTGAACCCGCTATCTTGGGCAAATCTTAGTAACAATATTTCTAGCGTCACTGAATACACTCTCACACAGAACTGAAGTAGCTGGAATACAAAACAACTTTTTCGCTATGCGTGCGAGATGTGGAAGTTGAACTGAATGTATTTTCCACCATTGTAGAGGGTCTGTGAAGTCATCTTCTAGATCCACCCACGACTTGTAGACTTCAGTAATACGACAATAATAGCCTGTCCAGTATTTTCTTTCCTATTGTTTGTAAAAGCGGTGGGCAAAACCCTCAGTTTAGAAGAAAGCAATTAATTAAGGAGATATTATCGCCTTTATGTTTCTGAAGCAAAGGCATGGGCATCAGCTAACAACACTGGGACTGAAATTTTCAAATTCTATATAAACTGAGGTACAGCTTTGAAATTTTATATGGTTATGAATAGTCATATTGTAAACCACTGTGGGAAACTTGAGCATTGTAAGTTGATTAGTTCTTTAGATGTTAATTATTTTGTACATTTATTGTGCTAATTGCCCCCACCCAGTGTCAACTGGAAAAGAGGAAAAGAAGATGAAGATGATGATGATGTGCTAATTATTCAAGTTTTATCAAGGACAGCCGTGTTAAGAAAATAAGGTTTGTGTAACGTTTAGGTAATATTCTATTGCACTATAACAATTGGAAGAAACCTACGGATCCGTTTTTGAATTGCATTAATGAGTGTGAAAATTTTCTTCATTTTTTCATTTCCATGTTTTTTTCTACAAAAAATCTTGCATTTTTCCAGTTTTAAAATTGTTTACAGCCAGACCAAAAGTGCAATCTAAAAATCGATCCGCAGGGTTATAGTCATTGCAATGAAGATAATAAATGCCCATTTTGAAAGCAATATCATAAGATGTATGACGCGAATAACATTTTGAATGCCTGAAAAAGTGAATCAGAGAAAACAGCAATTTTCTAAAATGATGCACAATTTACAAGGTTTCAGCTTACCAAGGACATAGATGACACCCTCCTTCTTCTGTTTTGCAGCCTCCTATTTCATTTCTGTCAATCTTACAATAGCTGATGATAGCACGCCAAATGCAGATAATAATACAGTACACAGGTTTTGAGCCACGCAAAACAATTACTTTTCCTACTCCACATTACTGTTTTGATCGGTTCGATTAATCGACTAAAGAACATTGTTTGGTTAATCATACTTTTTTAGATTAATCGGTTAATCGGTCTGATTAATCAATTAAATCGACAGCTCTAGTACTAATAATAATTAATGAAATATGTACATAAATATTTAGTTATTTTTATTAAAATTGGAGTTACAGTGAAACCTCTCTAAAAGACCACCCCTATTAAAAGACCACCCCTCTTAAAGACCGATTTTTCTTGGAACTGATTTAAAACCTCATAAGATCAATGTATCTTTTACCTCTATTTAAGGACCACCCCTCTCCCCGACTTCTAGTCTGCTTTCCCATTGGAGATGGTGATGAGGGTGATGATGTAAACAATGGTTCTGTTGGCACAGAACTGCATCAGCATACAATGTCATTAGAAAAAGTGTTATGTAACGTATAAAAAATACAAAAATCGGCTCTCCTAGAAGATTGTTCGAACCAAGAACAAATTAATGGAATTTCGAACTCACTCAGAGATATTCTAGAATGTGAAATTGTTAAAAGAAAAGATGTGCTAATCTGAAACAGAGATCAATTCGTGACCTTTTTAAATGACAGAGCTCAGAAAATAACTAATTGTAATTAATTTGTACTAAATGTGAAAGAATGCAGTTAAATTGTCATCAAGTATGTGTTCCAACTGTACTTTATTAATAAAGCAGTATAACATTATTATTAATGCCTATCCCTATTAAGAGACCATCCCTCTAAATGACCAGTTTTCCATGGAACCGTCACTGTGTAACGTGTTTTTCGAGGGGTTTTATGCAACTGGCATAAGTCAGTAGGAAGCCATTCTATATTTATTTACGCGGCAAATTGTTCAGCCAAGAGAATTTTTCATGGTAATTTATTATTATTATTAATTTATTATAATTATTATTAAGGTATTTTCGGAGCATTTTATAAAAATTATTAGCATTCAGATAGGTTTTCTATGTCTTAGAAAACGCTATCAAGCAAATTATTACGAACGACAATATCATAGAAAATTAAGTGATTACGGAATTTTACGGAGTTTTGTCAGTTAGGGTATTTGAGAGACATGACTCACTGGGATTTCAAGTACAAGCTGATTCCTGTCGAGAAGTATTACGCAAGGCTGGGTCGCAAGGTCTAGAAAAGGCGAATTGTTGGAACGGAAAACGACTTCTCCCTCTCGCGCGCCGAGTGTAATGAGGCAGAGGAGGGGAACTGGCGGCGTGCTCAGCCAATCAGGGAAGACAACGTAAGCTGGAAGACGGTACCGTGGTGGGGGAGCCAACAGGTGCATATATCGTTCGACGCGCCGTGAAACGCGGACTATCTGTGATATACTTGAGGAGTATGGATGCGCGTGAAAGTCGCACCGATGTTCGGTGGAGTTAAGGACTATCTGTGTAGAACTTGCGGAGTACGGTTGCAAGTGCGTGTCGCTCCGATGTTCAGTGGAGTTGAAGACTAACTTTTGCAAAACTTAACCAGTGCGGTTGTACGAGTGTTTGGGTCCGAGGTACGGACCATAGAATTATCTAATCTACCAGAATATCATCAAATTCCGACGGAGATGACGACGTCCAGGAGACTGTGGGAAGCTCACAGCATCAGCAAGTACGAGGGAAATGCCTTGGCAATTTCCAATGGTAAGCGCAAATGACGCAGAAATACGCAATCTCTCATTTTTCTTTGTTTTACATTTCATATTTCAGTAACTTCATAGCTTGGAAATAAGAGTAAAATCAATTTATCAGACTCCGTTTTCACGTAATTTTCTATCGGTAATATTCAAATCACAACGCTCCAATTTAAATTTTGTACTTATTATTATTATTAATTTTGCTATACTTGTTTTATATAATAAATTCATTTCTTTTACAATGCAATCTTTGCTTTCAGTAGGTAGCATTAGATATAGACCAATTCCTTCTCCTGATACAATTGTTTGTTGGGTTAATGATCAAATCATACCACGATCTGAGTGAATAGTGTCTTGAAGGTGTTCTGCCAGAGCTAGACGTTGTTAAATACAAATTTAGATTTCAACATTGCATTGAGGTCTTGGCGCCCATTAAAACAACATAGCTTAGGCAAAGGTAAACAGTTACATTTATCTCCCAACAGTGTGGGCCAGCCAAACTGCCACATTGTACGCTCAACGTTAGGGGCTAGCAAAACGTTACACTTGTCGCTCAACGTGAGGGCGAAAGAAACCATTACATTTGTCGCCGACAACTTGGGGCTGAAAACCTAATAACATTTGTGGAAGGAGAAGGGTATATATTTCTGTGCCTGTATTTTGGGGGTTATTTGTTTTTATCAGTGTATATCATTATGGGGGATGAGAAAGAAAGACAGATGAGGTTACGTAGTGGTCATCAACTGGAGAGTGATGATACGAGCAGTATGTCAAGTGATGGTAGTACCGGGGTAGCGGAGGTAAATCCCGATACTGAAACAGGGAGTGTAGGCGGCCAACCAGAATTAAAAACTTTACTTCTCGAGTTCATGTATCAGAACAAAGTTAGTAGTGATGCCTTAAATGCAAAATTAGAACAGAATAATGCAAAATTAGAACAAAACAGTAGGGAAAATAAAGAAAGTACAGAATAGAACAGAATAATGCAAAATTAGATAAGAACAACAAGGAAATTAGTGTGAAAATGGAGCAGATTAGAGGAGAAATCAGAGGAGTAATGGAAGAGAAGGTTAAAGAGATCATTGCAGATGTAGACAAGAAATTAGGAAAAGTAGAGGAGGAGTTAGAAATTAGAATCAGTACACAGGCTGAAAATTTAAAAGAACTAGTGCAACTGGAAACACAGCAGGTCAAAAAGCAATTGGGAGGAGAAATTGACAAAATTCAGGTAGCAACTAAAGAGGTTAAGGAACAGCTGGGGGGTAGAATTGAGAAAGTCCACTCGCAAATAGTTGCAGAAGTAAATGATTTAAGAGAGAGTAATAGAGAGAGCATTAGCAAGATTGAGGAGAAACAAGCAAAGCTATATGATAAAGTAGAAGAATCAGAAGGAAACATTAAATTAACAGTAAACAGTATTGAGAGGAAGGCTGAGGAGAAAATCGCAGAATTAGAATTAAAATTAAAAGCTAGGATCAGGCAAGAAAATAGTCAGAATAGGCCAGTTTTTGTGAATAGCACACACAGGGAGGTAGAACTGGGTAAGTTCAGCAATCGACAGGGGTGCCCAATGGAGTTCATGAACACTATAGAAAATAAATTCGGGGAGAGGTTGGAAAATGGTAGTATTGAGTGGTGCCAGGTAGTTGAAATTTTAGAACAAGTGTTTGTGGGGGAAACGAGGAATTGGTTTGCTGTCTACAGAGACAAGTTTACTGATATTAATGATTTTAAAATGAAATTCTGTGAAAAGTTCTGGAATGAGGTTATTCAGTCGCAGCATCGTGAGGGAGTAGTGTGTGGTAAATATAACCCTAAAGGAAGCTCCACCATGACCGAATACTTTTTAGGGCAGGTATTAGTGTGTAAATATCTGGATGGCTTGAAGGAGGAAAGTGATGTGGTAAGGTTGCTACTTAGGCACTTTCCCTATAGGATCAAGGAGGCTGCTTGTATCCAGAATGTAAAGACAATATCACAAGTAGAAAATTTGTTAAGCACATTTGATGCACTAGGGAGAGGGGGTTATGAGGACAATTTCAATCGGAACCAGGGTAATAATAATAATAGACCTAATGAAGCCAGGCATCAAGAAGTTCAAGGGAACGGTGGCGAAGGAGCCAACGCTCAAAATAGAAATAATAATAATCAGCTAAATCAGAACAGAGGAAATGACTATGGTAATCAGTATCAAGGGAGGAATAATGATTTCAGGGGAAATCAAGGGAGGAACAATGATTACAGGGGAAATCAAGGGAGAAACAATGATTTCAGGGGAAATCAAGGGAGAAATTATAATGACAATAATTACAACCAGAATAGGGGTCAAGGAAGAGGACAGCCTAGTGGTAGTAATATACAGCCAAACAATGACAACACAGCCCAGAACAACCAGACCAGTTCAGTAGTTAGTAGTACTACGGCCAGCTGTAGCGGTTCTTTAAACGCGAACCAGGCTGCGAAGTAAGGTCAGAATCTCAGTCTGTAGCATGCCCTGTCCATACAATTATACAGGAACCCTATGACCTAAATGTAAGAAATGAATTATTACATGAACTAAATGATGAAGGTATTATTCAGGAAGTGGTTAGTAAGAGCCCCATAGTTAAATTTAACGTGTCCGAGGCGTACACAGATGTTTTAATTGATAGTGGTTGTATGAAGAGTTGCATAAGTAGTGCATTTTATGATAAAATGAAAGGAACTGGAGTAAATTTTGAGGAGCTGCCAATTAAAAGCACTTTTGTTATCACAGCTGTTGGGAAGAGGTCTAAAGTAATTTCTAAGCAAGTTTTAGTAGACATTAAAATTAATAATCATGTAGAGAAGCAGATTTGCCTTGTAATTCCAAATTTAGTATTCAGTGTTATCTTGGGTTCAGAGTGGCTAAGTAGAGTGTCTGGTAACTTATGTTATGATGTAGGGAGTTTGAAATTTAAATGGGGAGATTCTGAAGTAGAAGTAGCGTTCAATGACCAAATTCAGAGAAGTAGTGTTGTAGGTGTGATTTGTACTTTAAATGAGATATCGCCAGCCGTAGAGCAGGGTTCTCCATGTTTTGTGGGCAGTGTGATTACGAACAGAAGTCTAAAGGACTCGTTACGTGAGGCTGCATTTCAGGGAAATATAGAGGTGGAACAATGTGTTCGGCTCTATGATGTGTTATGGTGTAATAGGAGAGTGTTTGAGGATCGCATTGGTATGGCCAATTGCTATACCCATTCATTGAACGTTATTGATAGGTCAGTATTCACAGGACATAGATATCCTGTACCTTTCGCTTATCAGAGTGCAGTTGAGGCACAAATTAACCAGATGCTTGAAGATGGGATTATTGAGCACTCTAACAGTCCATATGTTAATTCTTTGATCACGGTACCCAAGACCGACGGCACTGTTCGTATTTGTTTAGACGCTCGTTTGGTTAACAATAGAATTAGTTCAGATCAGCTGAAATCTATGTCAATAGAAGAATTAATGCAAACATTTGAGGGGAAGAAGTATTTCACTTGTGTAGATTTGAGTTCCAGTTTTTGGCAAGTGCCACTTATGTACGAAGATAGACCATTCACAGCTTTTAGTCATAAATATAACCTTTATCAATTTTGTAGAACACCTTATGGGTTAAAGAGTAGTTCAGCAGCTTTAATTAGGGCTTTAAACATCGCATTAGGGGATGACACAGGAGAGTTTGTAACCATTTACATAGATGATATGGTAATTAGTTCACGCAGTTTTGAGGAGCATCTACGTCATTTAAATATAGTTTTTCAGAAGTTAGATCAGGCAGGGTTCACTTTGAAGCTGTCTAAGTCGTCATTCTGTCAGTCAGAAGTGACATTTTTAGGTCATAGAGTGTCGAGTAGAGGTGTGACACCATAGGAAGGTAGGGTTAGCATGTGTGGACAGTAGCAACAGGGCATCGTTACAGACACTGAGACATATGCTAGTGGAGCAACGTGATGACGTTAAGTTAAAGGGAGCCACTTGCAAAGTTGGAAGCAGGTGACACAGAAACATTTATAGTTTCCAAACGTATTGGGAAAACAGCATATGTGCTGGAGAATAGTGAGGGAAACAGATTATACGGGACGTATAATATACATAGTCTACGAAAATATGTGTCATAAAGTGAGGATGTTTAGCTGGCGAGCCAGCCTATCAAATGAGTAAGTGTGGTATTTGGTGCGTGGGAGGAGATGGTCTTCCAGGCAGGCGTATCAGAAGTCACACAGGGGGGTAGTATGTAAGTAAATGAGAGTTTTTAAGGTACAGGGAAATATGACGGGATTGTCGGATGCTGTTGAGCACTAAATTGTCTCGATGCACCAAGGCCATTTTTGGCAGCGCTGATGGGTTCCCATTTATCTCCAAGAGATGGGGGAGCGCTTGTATAGGGCTTGTTAGCTTAAGGCGTCCACGAGATAAAAGATGGGCCATCAGAATGCGAGACAGTCCTTCATGAAACTCATACATATCAGCACAAGTGATTTCTGTTTACGGCCTCGCCATGTAAGATTTGTAAGTGTGTAATTTAAGATAATTTGTACAATGGTATTATTTGTGTGAGGAGAAATGGTCTGTGTTGAGAACTAGTATTAAGTAGAATATGGTTAACGGGAACTTAACAAGACAGGGCGATTACGGCACAGAAATATTTGGTGTTATATGTAATGCGCATTTACTGTTTTTTTTTCAGAAGTCAATATTAATTTAATCTACTTTAAAGAGAGATTAAGTATTATGGTCACGAGGCGCTGCCACAATAGTGTGATCGTGTGCTCAGTGATAAGTGGAATTAAATGTCACCATAAGGAGGGGACCTCCAGTGAAATTAGGAAGTTCTATGGTGATATAAATATATCAGAACACCTTCAATGCGTGTGATATGACATCATAAATACATAGTGCTCACACATTAATTATGTCTATTTCTCCAACATAGAGAAATTTGAGAGGCGGAAATATCCGTGGAACACTATTCCATATGTAAAACATTGGACTGGTTGCAAAGTGCAATCCATAGTGACAACAAACTTTGACGCAAAGTGCGTGAAGAAAAAATATAAGTGTATATATCTGTAATTTAGGGTGATTTCGTTTATGTAATATGTATTTTGGATGGGGTTTATTAACGTGTCTGGGATAATCGGATAATGGACCGTCGTCACGGTAAATCATCCGATGATCCGAGGCGAATATGTAATGTGTTTTTCGAGGGGTTTTATGCAACTGGCATAAGTCAGTAGGAAGCCATTCTATATTTATTTACGAGGCAAATTGTTCAGCCAAGAGAATTTTTCATGGTAATTTATTATTATTATTAATTTATTATAATTATTATTAAGGTATTTTCGGAGCATTTTATAAAAATTATTAGCATTCAGATAGGTTTTCTATGTCTTAGAAAACGCTATCAAGCAAATTATTACGAACGACAATATCATAGAAAATTAAGTGATTACGGAATTTTACGGAGTTTTGTCAGTTAGGGTATTTGAGAGACATGACTCACTGGGATTTCAAGTACAAGCTGATTCCTGTCGAGAAGTATTACGCAAGGCTGGGTCGCAAGGTCTAGAAAAGGCGAATTGTTGGAACGGAAAACGACTTCTCCCTCTCGCGCGCCGAGTGTAATGAGGCAGAGGAGGGGAACTGGCGGCATGCTCAGCCAATCAGGGAAGACAACGTAAGCTGGAAGACGGTACCGTGGTGGGGGAGCCAACAGGTGCATATATCGTTCGACGCGCCGTGAAACGCGGACTATCTGTGATATACTTGAGGAGTATGGATGCGCGTGAAAGTCGCACCGATGTTCGGTGGAGTTAAGGACTATCTGTGTAGAACTTGCGGAGTACGGTTGCAAGTGCGTGTCGCTCCGATGTTCAGTGGAGTTGAAGACTAACTTTTGCAAAACTTAACCAGTGCGGTTGTACGAGTGTTTGGGTCCGAGGTACGGACCATAGAATTATCTAATCTACCAGAATATCATCAAATTCCGACGGAGATGACGACGTCCAGGAGACTGTGGGAAGCTCA
Source organism: Meconema thalassinum (assembly GCA_946902985.2). Taxonomy (NCBI): domain Eukaryota; kingdom Metazoa; phylum Arthropoda; class Insecta; order Orthoptera; family Tettigoniidae; genus Meconema; species Meconema thalassinum. Next base: position 174,458,443 of record OX336396.1, read on the forward strand.
CAGCATCAGCAAGTACGAGGGAAATGCCTTGGCAATTTCCAATGGTAAGCGCAAATGACGCAGAAATACGCAATCTCTCATTTTTCTTTGTTTTACATTTCATATTTCAGTAACTTCATAGCTTGGAAATAAGAGTAAAATCAATTTATCAGACTCCGTTTTCACGTAATTTTCTATCGGTAATATTCAAATCACAACGCTCCAATTTAAATTTTGTACTTATTATTATTATTAATTTTGCTATACTTGTTTTATATAATAAATTCATTTCTTTTACAATGCAATCTTTGCTTTCAGTAGGTAGCATTAGATATAGACCAATTCCTTCTCCTGATACAATTGTTTGTTGGGTTAATGATCAAATCATACCACGATCTGAGTGAATAGTGTCTTGAAGGTGTTCTGCCAGAGCTAGACGTTGTTAAATACAAATTTAGATTTCAACATTGCATTGAGGTCTTGGCGCCCATTAAAACAACATAGCTTAGGCAAAGGTAAACAGTTACATTTATCTCCCAACAGTGTGGGCTAGCCAAACTGCCACATTGTACGCTCAACGTTAGGGGCTAGCAAAACGTTACACTTGTCGCTCAATGTGAGGGCGAAAGAAACCATTACAACTGGTCTCTTAATGGAGGTTTCACTGTATCTTCTTCTTCATGTGCCGTCTCCTCTAAGAAGGTTGACGATCATCACAGCAATGCGGTTTTAGGATCTAGCAGCACTGAAAAGTTCACTGGAACTAGACTTGAACCAGTTTTTATGTTGTCCAACCAAGATATCCTTCTTCTTCCTTGACTTCTTCTACCCTCAACCTTCTCTTGAATAATTTCTTGTAGAAGACGATACCTGTCTCCTCTCATTATATGGCCCAAGTATTGTAACTTCCAAATTTTGACACAGGTACTATCTTTACCTTATCTTTACCTATCCTATGCAATATCTCAAGATTTGCGATTCTATCCATCCAGCTTACTCGTAAGATCCTTCGATATGTCAACATCTCAAACACCTCTAGTCTGATAAGCAATCATATCTTGTTTGAGTGTCCAAGCTTTCATACAGTAGAAGAGTACCGAGAACAGGTAACATTTTAGCAACCTTAGTTTTAAATTAATACTAAGGTCTCTATTGCACAAAAAATTTCTCATTTGATTGAATGCACTTCTGGCTTGTCCTATCCTGGTGTTACGTGCCACCCCCTAGTGGCACTTCCGTTAACTGGATTATGGTGGGTAGAAAGCACAACACAGATTATTCCTTTAAAGAAACGTATTAGCTTTATTGCGGGCCAGAAAGATATACCACACAAATAGCAAATACAAGCAATCAGTATCCCACTCTAGTTTCCTCTCGTAGGGAACACTTGCCTTTCACTTGTCAAGAAGCCTCAGAAGTTAATTCCTCCTAATGAGACCGGTGGCCTCGATAGAACTACCTGCAACACTTCCCTGAATACGCAAGCTACCGTTATTTACGATTGCCGGTCACTCACCACTACACTCTGTTTCGCTGTCCGCTGGCTAGGGAAACAGCCCCCGGCACTTTCGCAGTTCACCACACTAACCTCTGCTGCACTGGAAAACACACTCGCTCAAGACACAGTTTCTCCTTCAGCCAACCTGTCACTCAAGGTAAAAGCTCGCACTAGCTCGAAAAACACTGTCCACCCCTCTTGCCAGGTCGCTCTTATATAGCAGGCTGGTGACTCAATAAATGCTTCTAGACCCGTCCAGGATTCACGGCTTCTCGAGGTTTCCATCACTGGCTGGGTCACGAATATTCTGGACCATCCCTTTCTAGTAGCCCTGTTGCATAAGGCGCACGTAATACACTGAGGCAGAGCACAGCCCGGGCCAGCTGTGACTCAACCGGCGAGGCGACGAAACAAACTCACAGCTGTAACACCACCCCCTTCCTAAAAGGCTGATCGTCCCGATCAATCATTGGTCCGTCTGTGTCCCTCCGTAGGCTGCCAGGCGATCTCAATGCACGATCTTCATTTCCGCCATCGGGCTCCGCTGGATCCTGTAGACGACATCGTTGATCCGTTTCACGACTCGGTACGGGCCCTCCCAGGACTTCTGCAGTTTGGGTGACAGGCCTTTCTTCCATAATGGGTTGAAGAGCCAGACCAGGTCGTCCTCGTGGAATCCGCCGGCATCCGTCTGCTGGTCGTATCGGGTCTTCATTCGGTTGGTCTCGATCCGCAGTTTCCTCCTCGCGAACGTGTGCACGTCCTCCAGTTGGTCGACCAGTTCTTGACAATACTGGCTTACCGGGACCGGATCATTCCCAGGTCGGCCGAAGGCAAGATCGACAGGTAGACGGAGTTCCCTCCCAAACATGGCCCGGGCTGGTGTGCATCCGGTGGCTTCATGCACGGCGGCGCAGTAGGCCAGGAGAAATAATGGAAGATGTTTGTCCCAATCCCTCTGGTGCTCGCTGACGACTATTCGGAGATGGTTCTCGATGGTGCGATTGAATCGCTCTACTATCCCGTTGGACTGAGGGTGTAGCGGCGTCGTCCTTGTCTTCCGGAATCCCAGCATCTGGCATAGGTTCTTGAACACCTGCGACTCGAAGTTCCTCCCTTGGTCGGAGTGCAGCTCCAGGGGTACTCCGTACCGGCTGACGAATTCCTTCACCAGGGCCTCTGCGATCGTCGCGGCTTCTTGGTTTGGGAGCGCATACGCCTCCGGCCATTTGGTGAAGTAGTTGCAGACGACCAATATGTAGCGGTTCCCTGCCTCGCTCAACGGGAATGGCCCAGCAACATCGATGGCCACTCTCTCCATGGGGCCGCCCACGTTGTAGGTCTTCAGTGGACCCCGTCGTCTTCGTCCTGGTCCCTTGCTGGCTGCGCATTCGTGGCACCTCGCGCAGTGGTTCTCCACGTCTGCTAGGCATCCGATCCAGTAAAACCGCTCTCTCAGCTTCTCCAGGGTCTTTTTATCCCTAGGTGTCCACCAGATGATCCTCCATGGACTTCCTCCGTCATAGCCTTTGATACGACGACTTGTTCCCGAGATGTCTTCCCGTCGGTGCTCTTCCAGGTACGGCAGATGAGGCCATCCCTTACAATCAACGAGTCCCACTGCGCCCAGTAGGACTTGAACTTTGGACTGCAGTCGCTCACAATGTTCCACCCGGGTCTGGGAACACAGGCCCTCTTCCATTCGGTCATCATCTTCTGCTTGTGCCCGCGTGAAAGATTCGCGGCTCCAGCTCCCTTGAAGTTCCACGGTAGTCCTTCGGCACTGTATCCAGGTGTTCTCCTCCCTTCTGGTACAGAAGGTCAGTCTTCGGGGCACGGTCTTCGTGACAGGGCGTCGGCGTTAGAATGCAGTTGGCCTTTCCTGTGCTGGATCTCAAAGTTGTACTGTTGAAGCCTCTCTAACCACCGCGCGAGTTGACCCTCGGGCTGCTTGAAGTTCAGGAGCCACCGTAGGGATGCATGGTCGGTCCTGATGAGAAATTCTTGCCCGTACAGGTACTTGTGGAAGTGTTCAATGGTCTTCACGATGGCGAGCAGCTCCTTCCTGGTGACGCAGTAGTTCCTCTCTGGCTTTGACAAGGCTTTGCTGAAGTAGGCCACTACTCTCTCCTCGCCGTCCACTTCTTGCGCTGGCATCGGTATCGACGATGAACCTTGTTCCAGGTCTGGGGTAGGCCAGAATAGGTGCGGTGCACAGAGCCTGCTTGAGTTGTTCGAAGGCACTGTGGCATTCTGCTGTCCACGTGAAGAGTTGGTCCTTCTCAGTCAGTCGATGCAGTGGTTTGGCGATGTCGGCGAATCCTCTCACGAAGCGACGGTAATAAGTGCAGAGTCCCAGGAAGCTTCGTAGTTGGGACTTGTCCTTCGGAACTGGCCACTCCCTCACAGCTGCGGTCTTTTCTGGGTCGGTGCGCACCCCTTCCTGGACCTGCTTCTGGAAGAGCTGTCACTTCTTAGGGCTCAACCTCAGCTGGGCAGCCCGTAGCTTTATCAAGATCTCCTTCAGGTTGCTGTAGTGCTCCTCGAAGGTTCTTCCCAGAACGATGACGTCGTCTAGGTAGACCAGGCAGGTCTTCCAGTGTAGTCCCCTCAGAATGGACTCTATTAGCCTTTCGAAGGTTGCAGGGGCGTTGCACAGACCGAATGCCATGACGGTGAACTGCCAGAGCCCGCTGCCCACAGAGAACACAGTCTTCTCGCGGTCCTTAGGGTGGAACTCCACCTGCCAGTAGCCACTCTTCAAATCCAAGGTGGAGAACCATCTTGACCCTGATATGGTGTCCAGGGTGTCGTAGATCCGGGGTAGAGGGTAGCTGCCCTTCTTCGTGACGTTATTCACCCGCCTGTAATCCACGCAGAACCTGATGGAACCGTCCTTCATCTTCATTAGCACGACCGGAGAACTCCAAGGACTATGTGATGGCTCGATCACCCCTTGCTCCTTCATCTCTTCTACCATCCGGTCGACTTCGACTTGCTTGGCGAGCGGGTCACGGAATGGGGCCCTAATCGGTGCGCTGTCCTCAACGTCGATTCTGTGCTGGACCAAGCTTGTCCTGCTGAAGTCTTTGCTCCCCATGGAGAGCACATCCTGGAATTCGTGTAGCAGGTCCCGAAGTTGGCGTGATTGTTCCTCGTCTAAATGGTAATGGCATCCTTGGTACAGCTTCTGTAGTTCTTCTGGCAGTGCGCGTCTTCTTCGGTTGTCCGTCCGTCGTGTCTGTGATGCAGGCAATCCAGGTAACGGGATCGCAGACTCCTAGGTTGGTGTCCCGGTGAACCGAAATGTCGTAGTCATTCAGGTTGAACAGGCGGACGTACGGCCGAGACGTCGTGTTGATGAGGGTCTTGGCTATTAGCAATCCTTTTGTCTGGATGTCCTCATATTTTGGCTCGATGACAGCCGCCACTCCCTCAGCAGTTCCGTCGACAATTACGGCAGTGCTGACCTCCGTCCTGGCGGGAATGATGACGCCTTCTCTCAGCCTTACTCGTCGTGCGGTGATGGCCTCGTGTGCTGGTTGCAAAGCAAGTTCCTCACCTCCGAAGTGCAGAGTGTTGGTACTCAGGTCCAAGATGATGTTGTTCTGGTCCAGAAAGTCCAGTCCGATGATCACTTCGTTTGATACGTCAGCCACAAGCACTGGATGCTTCAGCGCCCGTCGACCAATGACGAACTCCAGTGATGCTTCGCCATGTACCGGTGCAGTCTCTCCAGTCGCCGTTATTAGTTGGAGGTTCCTTTGTGTGGGTTGCACTCTCCACCTCGGCATCACGGTGGGATTGACGATGGTCCTCGACGCTCCCTTGTCGATCAGCATGGGCCAGCTTACTCCGTTGACGACTCCGTCGACCATCAGGCTGCTATTGTCCCTCCGTAACTTCGTCACACGAACTTGGACTGCCGGGGCTTGACGACTGTCACAAGCCAACCTTTGCCCCCCAAGGTTGGCTAATACTCGTTTCCCTGGGCCGCGCGGTTTTCAGAGGACTGATTTCCCGTCGAATAACCTCGGCTGCAGCGATCACCACAGTCCTTGTTCAGGTGGCCTTTCTTACCGCAGGTCCAGCAGGTCGGTAATCCTCTTCCGGGCCGCCTCTCCGGTTGTCTTCCAGCTGTGTCGTTGCTGGTGGCGCCGCGACTATTGAAGAAACGGCTTAGTGCCTCCATCAATTCGTCGGCCAGGGGCTTGGTATCAATGGTTTATGCTGGTTCGTCGACGTCCACTTGACGCACCCGCATGTGCATTCTAGATGCCTGTTTTGCCGTCTCGAACTCAAGTGCGTGGCTCAGTGCATCTGCCAGGGTCTTTTTGCGCACGAGTCGCAGCGCCTGTTGAGTGTCCGAGTCCCGTAGCCCGTCGGTGTAGATCTGCGTCGCTATCTGTTCCAGAAAGTCGGCCGGCGCTGTTGGATAGGCAAGCCTTACGAGGCGAGCGATGTCCATCTCGAACTCCTGAAGGGTTTCCGCCTTCTTTTGCACCCGGGTCCGGAGCTGCATCTGGTAGGCCTGCTGAAGTTGGCTATCTCCATATCGGGATTCCATATGGGTGATTAGTGAAGCGTAGTCCTGGGATCCAGTCGGGATGGCCTGAAGGACGTTAAGGGCGTCCCCTCTCAGCGCTACAATGAGAGCTGTAGCCTTTTCCGTGCTGTTCCAGTTGTTTATGGAACAGGCTGCCTCGAACTGACGTAAATAGGTGCTCCACGGGACTTTTCCGTCGAAGGGCGTCACTCTGCTCTGTCCCGTTCCTAATATTCCCGGTTTACCTTTGGGCGGGCATCGGCGCAGCTCGGCAACTTCCTCTTGAAGAGCGTTGAATCTCGCTTCCATCCCTGTCGGCGGGTGTTGGTTCAGCTCAGCAATTTCCTTTTGTAAGGCGCTGAATTTCTCTTCCACCCCTGTCAGCGGGCGTTGGCGCAGTTCGGCAACTTCCTCTTGTAAGGCGTTGAATTTCTCCTCCATCCCCATCAGTGGGCGTCGGCGCAGCTCGGCAACTTCCACTTGTAAGGCGTCGAACTTCTTTTCCACTGCCGTGACTTCCTCACGCAGACCCTGTTCTAATTACCTTTAGCTTTCCTCTAATTTCGTCAGCAGACACTCTTCCAGATTTTTCTAGCCATCCAGAAATTTGGCGGTTAGGTCCTCTGCTAACTTATTCTGGCTGTGCTCCATCTTCCTCTGGCTGTCCTCTAATTTCGCAGTTAGGTCCTCGGTTAAATTCTTCTGGCCGTCTTCCATCTTCTTCTGGCCGTCCTTCAGGTCCTTGGCTAAATTCTTCTGGCCGTCCTCCATCTTGGTTTCCATGCTACTTAACTTTTTTAGTAATGCTGCCAATTGCGCTTCCATTTTAGATGTGTGTCTTGTAAAGGGCATGTACTCACAGGAAAATTAGAGAACTGTAGTAAAATGACCTGCTCGGGTTTTGAAACCAGGACCTTCAGGTGTTGTGCTTGTGCTTGAGTTCGTAATCCGGCTTCTGACACCAGTTGTTACGTGCCACCCCCTAGTGGCACTTCCGTTAACTGGATTACGGTGGGTAGAAAGCACAACACAGATTATTCCTTTAAAGAAACGTATTAGCTTTATTGCGGGCCAGAAAGATACACCACACAAATAGCAAATAAAGCAATCAGTATCCCACTCTAGTTTCCTCTCGTAGGGAACACTTGCCTTTCACTTGTCAAGAAGCTACAGAAGTTAATTCCTCCTAATGAGACCGGTGGCCTCGATAGAACTACCTGCAACACTTCCCTAAATACGCAAGCTACCGTTATTTACGATAGCCGGTCACTCACCACTACACTCTGTTTCGCTGTCCGCTGGCTAGGGAAACAGCCTCCGGCGCTTTTGCAATTCACCACACTAACCTCTGCTGCACTGGAAAACACACTCGCTCAGGACACAGTTTCTCCTTCACCCACAACTGTTGCTCAAGGTAAAAGCTCGCACTTGCTCGAAAAACACTGTCCACCCCTCCTGCCAGGTCGCTCTTATATAGCAGGCTGGTGACTCAATAAATGCTTCTAGACCCGTCCAGGATTCACGGCTTCTCGAGGTTTCCATCACTGGCTAGGTCATGAATATTCTGGACCATCACTTTGTCCTAGTAGCCCTGTTGCGTAAGGCGCACGTAATACACTGAGGCAGAGCACAGCCCGGGCCAGCTGTAACTCAACTGCCGAGGCGACGAAACAAACTCACAGCCGTAACACTGGCTTTAATTTCTTGAGAGCACTCATTGGTAGAGGCACCTGTTTTTTGCGATGCGCGAAATCACGAAATTTTTGTGAAATTATCCAAAATTTAGCAGGAAAAGTGAAATTACTTCTTTCAAAGAAGGTCGCGAAATAATTGTCGAAATTGCGATCTTTTTGCGCCAGTGGAAGATAGCCGAGATTTTCGATAAGTCGATAGTTCCGTTAAATGCAACTATCGATTCGTAACCTATTTTTCATGTCGAATATTCGTATCGATTTATTAGTAATCAGACGTCATTTGTCTCGTGTCCTTGAAATCTGTAAATTTTGTGGATGCTGCCCTCAAGGCGTTGTGGATCCCAGTCAGCAATTTTGACTGCGAGCGGTCATTCTCAACCTATTCCAACATTATGTCAGACCGCAGAACGGGACTGACTCCTAGTAACATAGAATTGATGTTGCAATTGTCATTTTCCCAAATTTCTTGAGAACTTATTGAATTGCAGTCAAATATTTATAGAAATTTTATTTTTCCATAGTAGTATGTAAATATGTAAACAATAAATTTGAAAATTTAGCATCCAAATGTGCTGAAACTTATTTCGGGTACAAATTATTACTAAAATAGGCTTACGAAAAATAGTGAAATTTTTGACGAAATGAAACAAAAGTAGCGAAAAATAAACCGAAATCATACAAAAATAATTGACGAAATCGGGCAAAAATTTTCACCGAAAACAGGTGACTACTCATTGGTATCATTAACTATGGTTCCTAAATATATGTATTTCTGAACTCTTTGAACTGCTTCACCTTTGATTATCAAATTTCCTGGATTATTCTCTTTCGAAATTTTATATGGACTTAAAATTACAAAAAAACTATAATTTTATTTCTGTTTAATAACCAAGTTCAAAGAAGCTAGACGAAGTAGATCTACATGAAACATAATGTTACAGGCCGGACGTTTGTTTTAGACGAGTGAAAAATCTTCATGGAAGCCTGGAGGCAAGTTACTGCAGTACCTGTGTTGTTATCAGCTGCCCCAAGCTGTCCGATGATTGACAGAGCTGTCTCACACTCCTACTGAAGTACAGTCATTGGCAAATATAATGACGTTCTGTTCGTAAATACGTAACTTATACTTCCGCGTCACACAATACTTCGACGTTGACTGTACTGTCTGCAAGTCGGTGTCACCACGTGCTCAAGTCTGGAATTCCATTACATCAGCTGGGTGGTGACAAATGTGAAGCGATAGGGTGAGAGAGTGACTGTGTACAGGCTCACCCGCAGTCTTCAAGGTCAAGGGCAATCGTCTAAAACAAACGTCCGGCCTGTACACTTCCCATTTTAATATCAATATGATTTTTGAAGATCATGCAATATTCTTATTCTTTGTTACCAAAACAATGGATTAAAAAATGTTGCTTTTAAGTGAAAAGTAATCTTCTGTAATATGTCTCTAAGGATAGGTTTATATTTACAAACTGCGTTCAGTACAGAAGTGGTAACAGGGGCATATTTGGACTTCACAATGTTTGCTGGGGTTAAATCCAACGTTAACTTTACACTTTAATCTCCACACAAAATTGCAGAATCCTTCCCCATTCCTTCCTATCCAGGGTTCTTTGAAAGTAAAGTGTCCAACTTAATTTTTGCTACATCTGCTACATATCAAAGTGTCGCTCCGGAGGTCCGGGTTCGATTCCCGGCTCTGCCAAGAAATGTAATACTGGTTTGAGTATTCCCTGCCTGTATACGATTTAGTTGTTCCACAGTTTTGTTCACAATCTCGAAACTTTCAGAAAGTAAGAAATGTGAGTTTTGAAACCTTTGAGTGTTTTTGTGATTTCACCTCTTCTGTGCTCAGTCCTCTCTCTTTCTCCCACCTTATATCAACTCAAGTATTGACAGGCATAATGATCAGCTGCACACCAGCTAAATTATTACATAGGAGGGTATCCTGTATATTCAGACTACCAAGTGTTCGAAATGTTGACCACGTGGGTTTAAAGGAAAACTCAGACTCACTCAGGCCGCCACACATGTCAAGTCAAAGCCCTCTGTAACGTCTCGGGTTGTAAACCATTCCTCATTCTTACGCTGTGTCAAGTCAAAGCCCTCTGTAACTACGGGATATAATCTAATCCTCATTCTTATGTTTGACAAATATAAAAAGGTATTAATTGATCCACTTATGAGAAATACCCTAGTGTATTGAGTTCATTACACTGTTAACATCAGTGGCGGCTGGTGATTTTTCACTTGGTGGTGCCAGCATATTCAAAATTTGCAATAAAATCATTCAAAGTTGCAGGTACGGATAGTGCATATTTTATGCAATAAGTTATATGTTTAACATTATTTAACTGTGCTATTGTAGAAGACGTTTTTAATTGAAGTGTCAGCTGAAGTGAATTGAGAAATTGCATAACTACTACAAATATTTTAGTCTCGGGATTTTTCGCCAAAACAAAAGTTCCTCCTTTCTCTACTAGAAAGCGCTAAAGTGTCAATGAGCTTAGATATCTAACCTCCTTGACTTTCATGGCCCTCCAAGGAACAACAAAAATTCGACAAGCAAGCTGCCCTTTGGGTGTCAAACAACAAAGCTTGCACCTGGCACCGAGGCCATACGGTATTATATCATACACATATTTTGATCCATATGCATTTTAAATAAAAACCACTTTTAAGAATTATAATTGAACAAACCTCTCAGAAAAATAATTTGAAGAAAACAACATATGCTAGGCCTACTCATCAAAAATATTTGTTCCAAAACCTCGATCGACACCTTCATTTGAATTAAAAAGAGCGGTCCTATCGCTAAATGGAGATTGTAACAACTCACTTATTTTATTCATTGTTACACTTCCGAAAGGTGACACAGAGCTCATTGAGATTCCTACGGCTTCGTACGTTGCGCTCGAGCTATGCGATCTTCAAACATGAAACAAATCAAATTTTATTAAGGAACCTAGCTTGCATGTATCGATTCAAAAAGCACACTTATTAGATTAAAACGGTGTTTATATGGTCAATGCCACATGATGCTATGCAAGTTTATGTAACATGTCTATATAGGAAATAATAATAATAATGTTATTGGTTTTACGTCCCTTTTAACTACACTGGCTTTTAGAAACGCCGGGATGCCGGAATTTCACCCCGAAGGGGATCTTTAACGTGCCAGTAAATCTACTGACACGGCTCCCTCGCATTTGCGCACCCTCAAATGCCAGCTGACTGCGCCAGGTTTCGAACCTGCAACCTTGGGCTCAGTAAGCGAGAACGTTACCCCTGAGCCACGCAGCCAGACTCTATATAGGAAAAAATAAGCATGGCTATTGCTAACACACACGTGACCACAGCCTCTTTGTCGCAATATCAGTTGCTGTCTCAAAATAAATAGGCGAGATGAAATGAACACGATGACCTACCTCTAAGACAACCTTACTTATCGTACATACGGATTGATTGGAAAGGATATCCCCTGCATCTAATATAAATGAACACAAAAGCTATTTAACGACGGACACTATTCATACACATTTGCAGTCAAACTTGAGAATTTGTGTTTACGCTTGGGACGTGAAACTGTGCCGCCAAATTAAATTAACGAAACACAGTAAAACTCGTTGAAAATTTCCGAATTTTTACATTACAAAGAGAGAACAAATAATCCCCGTCATCAATCTGAGCCTAAAAAAGTTGCTAAATGTCAAACAATAAAGAACTAAAACTATTTTGTGGTTTGAATTTATTTAATAGTCAAGACACAGTGATATATCGTCAAGCTGGTACCACTGGAGGTGTGCTGCCATATGCTGTTCTCTAGTGGTTGAAAGATAAAGCAGTTCAGCAGTTCTAACGTGTATGTAATGTGTGCTTGTACCTGTGACGTGCTGCTATCTCGTGGATAGAATTGAAGCTCCGAGTCACGAGGCCGTTGGCTCTACCTCAGGGTAATATGCGTTTCAACACAACACAAACAAACTCAAGCCAAACTAGTCCTTATTGCAGTACAGTGTCTGATGCGGTCTGATGTTCGTAGGTAGTGCCGGTTGGCTCTGGCTCAGTAATTCAATAAAGCGCCACCAGAACGCATGTCAGTTTGTGCGCTCGTTCAAATAAATGCAGAATATGCATACAATTTCCTCAAAATGTAAATGTAATATAAACTGTTCTTGAGAGGGAAAAGTCACATATTCTCTCTTCATTACACTGGTGGTGCCATGGCACACGGGCACCAGCTCAGGAGCCGCCCCTGGTTAACATGCCTTTTCTCACTAAAGATATGCGAAGACTTTTTGTTAAAATTTAATAACAAAATAATACTGAGGGAAATCCTAAGGATGCAGGCACTGGCAATCAGAATCTCCTTCGATATGTTGCTATTGCTGTTTCATTTGAGGGGCTAATATATCACAGTCATTTATCCCCTGTACTTGGGTGTGTGAGTAGAATTTATCTGATAACATAAGTTACTGCGGGGTTGTAATAATGAGTGTAATTGCAATTAAGGATGGGGAAGGAGGCGGCCGTGGCCGTTAGATAGAGACCGTTCCGGCATTTGGCCGGAGTAGAAGTGGGAAACCATGGGAAACCACTTCCTGGGTGGCTGAGGAGGGAATCGAACCTACCTCTTCTCAGATTCGCTTCACGAGGCTGAGTGTACCCCATATCAGCCCTCATACCAGTATTACATTTCTTGGCAGAGCAGGGAATCAAACCCGGATCTCCGGAGCGACACTTCGATATTGTCGTTGTTTTTATGAAACCTCTTATGTGAGAAAATCATAATTTTTCAGGAGGAAGAAAAAATGAACTTGGTGCGACTGAACCATGATATTGTGGAATTTATTGATCAGAAACATTGTATTATGCAAAAATACACACTGTCAATTAAAATGCATTAAACATATAATTGGTATTATGCAATACATTTGATGTTATACTAGAACCATGACGAATAGAAGCAACTAGTGTGAGGACTCCGCCATTATAGAACGGTAGTTTATGGTCCCGCCGCTACAAGCACTGCAAGCGATTATGTCCAACACGTGTCCTGTTGTTCCGTCGAACCGGGTCATAGAAAAGTGCGGGGGAAGCTACTGTGTGAGAATTTTGTGTGAATTAAATTGAATTTCCTTTGCTTTCAGTTCTTAAATTCAGTTCATTGTGTCTTGTGTACATCAGCGTTTTATGTTTTGTGTAGGCCTACTTCAAACATATTTCTTTTTTAATATTACTGTTTTGCTGTTTTGTGCCATCATGATTCCAAGTCCAGCATACAAGCAAGCTGCACACCACTGCTCCAAGCTCCGTCTTCTAACGCCAGTTGATGAAATCGATGATCCTCCAGCCTTGCCAGCTTTTCTACCAAGCCTAGTCCTCACTATCGCCACGTCTTCGATATTTCAAGCCATTCCACTACGTTCCTATAGGCTTAATTTGCATCCCCCTCTGTAACAGTGCAGATTAAGTCACTCTTCTACCATTCAAATATCCAACACCATACCACCCTATAACCATCCTAGTCAAACAACTCCTGTCTCCCTCGAGTTTTAATACGAGTTTAACTCATCCCCTCACCCTACCAAGCAGCCAATAATTAATTATTTCAAGTAACTTCAAATTTCATCAGCGCACTCAACGTCACAGCTCCAACTGTATTTAAACTGGATAACTTTGAGTGACTGGTAAATTTGTTTTTCTCTTTCCTTATTCTCTGGTCGACCAAGATATTTGACCACTATCTCTCATCACCTCTTACTCATTACACGCTCTTATACACTCACGAACACAAACATGTCGCGCACTGACACTAAACCTCGCACATTAACATACCAGGGCATAACATTCCTGATAACTCAGGACCCTGATGACCCTAAAAGCCCAAATTATACCCCTGTCAATCCAAGAACACTAATTCCGAATGGGCCTACCCAAAAACGAGATGGTACACACGTTCCACTTAAACCAGCTTCACCAAAATCAGATTCCTCATTCTCTATCTCACCTACTCCCTCACCCGGCCACGTCTCATTCCCAACATTTGATTTTGAGAAAGAGCTGTGGTACGCTTCACCCAATGGCAGTAACCTTCAGACCACGATGGCCCTCATCCACCCACCTATTGGTATTAGCCTTTGTAAATCAGTCAGGCAAGCAGTAATTAACGCGCTCAATCCCATAGACCAATTTATTTCCCTCATTGAAGAATTAGGTAATCACCACATAGGCATCACTCCTGCTGAGGATAGCCATCTAAACTCTGTCACTAGTGCTCTCAAGAGCAGCTCTGCCATTGCCCCATTTTCATTAATTAGATTCAGACCCACAAATTCACCATCTTTAGTCTCTCAATCTGAGGAAACTCAATTGCCACAACAAGAAACAACAAAAGTAACAGTCTGTATAGCCTACTCCAGGATTCTGTGCGTTCCGTAACATGTAATGGAGACCGTAGTACTTATTTCCGTGAATTATATTTCCATTGTGCTCTGCAGTGTATTTTAATTGTAATCGCTAATTACTTTTTAAAAGAGTATCAGTTACAAAGCAGTTCGTTTCCCTTGGCATTATCCCTAAGACCAGCTGACCGGCAGCGTGGAACTTGCTCACTCTAGCGCTGCCGGGCGGGGCGCGCTTGAACTTGAGGAGTCCTCTCACTTTCTCTTTCATTCGTCATGCTAGAACTGTCACATGGGATATATCAAACGGCTGATTTGATATACATAGGAGCTTTCGTTAAATGGCTGATAACACTGGTTCCTGTAAACCTATTGACATTTGTTATTGTTTTTAATGTCAAATTTTACATTTTATCATAATTATGTATACCCTCGATGGGCGCATTTAATAAAAATCGAAATACAGGGTCCGGCAAAAAAAACTCCCTGATTTCAATAGGCATTTGCAAAAAGAATAAGAAACATACAGAACAATTACTTATATTTGTGAATAGCCTATATGATGCCATTTGACATCACTTAGTACACTTTATTTGGTTTTGAAAATTATGTCCGATAAATGATGTCCCCCATTGTTAAGACATTCACGAAGTCTTTCCCTGAAGTTGTCCATAGTTCTTCGTGTAACTTCCCTTGGAATGGCTGCCACTTCCTGCCTAATGGCATCTTTTAGTTCTTGCAGAGTTCTGGGGCGATGTTTGTACACTTCAGCCTTTAGGTAGCCCCACAGAAAGAAATCACAAGGTGATAAGTCGGGTGACCTTGCGGGCCAGGAAATGTCTCCTCTTGAAGAAACAAGACGTCCAGGGAACAACTCTCTTAACATTCCCATGGACCGCCGAGCAGTGTGAGCTGTGGCTCCGTCCTGTTGGAACCAAACTTCTTCTTCCTCATGGTCTAAAACAAACTGGTTGATCTTGGGTCGGAGAAATGTCTCTATCATGTGACAATAGCGATCGGCATTGACCGTTACTGTTTGTCCATCTTCTTCAAAAAAGTACGGTCCCCACACACCAAATTCCGCAACGGCGCACCAAACTGTGACTTTTGGGCTGTGTAGTGGTTGTTGGTGGAGTTCCGCAGGATTTTCTGCAGCCCAGTAGCGGAAATTCTGTTTGTTAACAGTTCCTCACAAGTGGAAGTGGGCTTCATCAGAAGAAATGAAGACAGCATCTGGGGGAATGTTCTGCAAAATGTCATCACATGCAGCCCTGCAAGTTTCATAATCTGCTTCAAACAACTTTTGGGCAACCATTATTTTGTAGGGATGCAGATGAAGTTCTTTATGCAGAATTCTCCTTACACTCCTTTCTGACAATCCCAGGGCAGCTGCATGTTTAACCGCTGAACGCTTTGGAGACTGTTGGATGGATGTTCTCACTCGCGCCATCATTCTCCGGTGTTATTGCAGTACGAGGTCGGCCAGTTGGCTTTCTTTTTAGTGCTGACCCTGTTTGCCTAAAGTTTGACACCCACAGTCTAATCGTTTTCGCGTCAGGAACACTATCACGTCGGCCAAGTTCGAATCGAATCCGAAACGCTCGTTGAGTAGAAATCACAGAACCGCCATTTTTAATAAACTCCTCCACAACAAACGCCCGATGCTCACCGAGCCAAGCCATGGCGAACACTGAAAATGGCACGTACGCCGCTACGGAACAATACCCCCTCCACATCTCTACCCCCACTACAACTCACGCGGTGGCTTGCTCAAATCGGGGAGTTTTTTTTGCCGGACCCTGTATTTCCTCCAAAACATGGCTGTGTGTATTTTTTATGGAATTTTTTGTTCAATGTCCAATGCTACTCCACATCATTTTATGTTAGGATGTAATGGTTATTAATGCCCCATGTTGGTAGCGACAATTGTAACGTTTATTAATTAATGCCCCATGTTGGTAGCGACAAATGTAATGGTATTTGTTAAGCTCCACGTTGAGCGAACAAATGTAATGTGTTTCTACCTGGGCGGACTATTCGCCAGAAAATACTACTGCTAAGTTTGATCTATGTTGGGCGCCAAGCTGGATACACTGTGTTCCAAGCTAAATTTATATATTTAATATCGACCCCTAGCGTGAGTAGAACATATGAGAGACTCTTAATGACTAGGCCGTGGGATGATTGAATCATCAACCCAGACAACATTTGATTGTGGAGAAGGATGAGGAATTATAACTATTGCTACCTACTGGAATTAAAGAATCTACTTGGTAATAATTTAATTTAATACACTTAGAAAATATGATGGCAACATGAATAAAATTAACACTGTTAACGGAGCACACTACTTTAAACATTGCCACGAACAAAATTACTTAATACGCCGGTCGGGAGAATAACGGGAATTTAACTTATTTCCAAATTAATGCTTAAAGAATTTATATAGCCCTATTGAAAAACAGAGAGTGTGTGTCGTAGATTACTTGTGCTTACCAACGGAAACATTGTCTCCACGTGGTTGAAGTCTCGCAGCGTCGGATGCTCTGCATTGGTATTGACAGCGTCAGATTCTTCCTCGTTGATCAAAAGTAATCGTTACAGCTTGTGGTGGAGTCTATTCCATGAACCACAACACGTCGTCTGGCTAAACACTCCAAGACGCGTGGAACTCATGATCTGATGTGATCAGTGGAGTAAGCGTGAATTAAATTGTCCCACTTGGGACTAACGAACAAAGTACCTCCTTACTGCTCCAAGCGTAATGTCTTAATGAATGTCTTCCTTCACACAGCGCATCCACTATATCTTCCAACTTCTCCCACCAGGGTCCAGCTTAATACCGCGGCCTCGCTGCTTCGACCAATCCGCGTGCGTCACGTATCTCCCCATGCCCGTGCTTCGTTGCTTCTTCTTCCTTGATTGGCTGGTCACCACACGTGGCTATTCCCACCATGAGGCTGCCTCCCCGTATTTATATTTCCGTATCCGCGCAAGACGTAGATCATACACGTTTTCTTGCTTTGAAGTGTTCCCTCGGATTTCGTAATTATTTTGTACTCCAATCTATTCTTGTATTGAAATACCCAGTGAGTCACACACCACTCTCTCTTACCCCTAATGAATAAAATCCCGACTTTACGTATGAAATGATTTGCCGTGCAACATTATATTGGAATCAAAAGCTCCAAAAAATGACGTTATAAATATTAATAATAATAATAATAATATGAAATATGAAATTGAATAAACTGAAATAATTTAACTTGGCCGGATTATTGCCGCGTTTAACAAATATGATATAGTCCAACTAACTTGTGTTAGTGGCATAAAACCCTCTAGAAAAACATGTTACATTCGCCTCGAATAATCATGTGCTTTACCATGCATATGGTACAGCACTTGATGATTCCAGACATGTTAGAAAAAACCCTCCAAAATACAACTTATACAAGTGAAATGACCCTTTACACATATAAACACATATAAACCCTCAATCATGCGCTTTGCGCTAATGTTCGTCTTGTTATGACGTGTTCTTATTTTGTCCACTTCAAAATGTTTGTCATCCTCACGAATGTTCATTCTACAGCTCTCTCTCTCATCATTCTATGTGGGGAAAAAATTACATACATAAGTGTGTTCCCTCTATATCCACAATTCACTAGACACGCATTTATGGTGTTCAGTAGAAAACCATTGCGGAACTCTTGTAGAAATATTAGGTGCTCCACCCCTACCGGACACCAATATCATGGTACACGATCTCACACGATCACACACGATCACACACTCGCGGTAGAGCAAAGTGATCTACTTCCCACCTTCTCTGTAAAATTTTTAATTAAAAGGGAAGACTTGACTGAAAGAAAAACCAGTTAGTACCCATTACTTATAACACTTAAATATTCCTGTGCCGTATGTACCCTATCTTACTAAGTACATGTACACTTAAACCCACCTTACTCTAGATCACAATTTCTCATATTCCTCGCTCAGCCTGTAGTTCACAACCCAGACCAGTCCACCTATCGAACCTGACCTAGTTGCCACAACTTTTTATCTGTTACTTATATACAACATCTCATGAGGTCTAGTACCTTGTACACAAACTACCTTAATTATATCCAACCCTGATCAAACATAGCTAGGTCGTAAGCAGAAATCACGTGTGCTGATATGTATGAGCTTCATGGAGGACTGTCTCGCCTTCTGATGGCCCATCTTTTATCTCGTGGACGCCTTAAGCTAACAAGCCCTATACAAGCGCTCCCCCATCTCTTGGAGATAAATGGGAACCCATCAGCGCTGCCAAAATGGCCTTGGTGCATCGAGACCATTTAGTGCTCAACAGCATCCACCACTCTCTTCATCTTTCCCTGTACCTTAAAAACTCTCATTTACTTACATACTACCCCCCCTGGCACTTGACGGTCAGATCTTCCACTCACCACATACCACACTTACTCATTTGATAGGCTGGCTCGCCAGCTAAACACACTTATTTTGTGACACATATTTCTTAATGTCATCACGTTGCTCCACTAACATATTTCTCAGCGTCTGTAACGATGCCCTGTTGCTACTGTCCACACATGCTAATCCTACTTTCATCCGGTGTTACACCTCTACTTGACACTCTATGACCTAAAAATGTCACTTCTGTCTGACAGAATGACGACTTGGACAGTTTCAGAGTGAACCCTGCCTGATCTAACTTTTGAAATACACTGTCTAAATGACGTAGATGCTCCTCAAAACTGCGTGAACTGATTACCATATCATCGATGTAAATAGTTACAAACTCTCCCGTGTCATCTCCTAATGCGATGTTTAAAGCCCTAATTAAAGCTGCTGAGCTACTTTTTAACCCATAAGGTACCCTGCAAAACTGATAAAGGTTATATTTTGACTAAAAGCTGTAAATGGCCGATCTTCATACAAAGTGGCACTTGCCAGAAACTGGAACTTAAATCTACACATGTGAAATACTTTTTACCCTCAAATGTCTGCATCAACTCTTCAATGGACATGGACTTCAGCTGATCTGAACTGATTCTACTGTTAACTAATCGAGCGTCTAAACAAATACGAACTGTGCCGTCGGCCTTCGGTACTGTAATTAAAGGATTAACATATTGACTGTTTGAGTACTCTATAATGCCATCTTCAAGCATCTGGTTAATTTGTGCCTCTACTGCACCCTGATAAGCGAAAGGTATAGGATATCTATGTCCTGTGAATACTGATCTATCAATAACGTTCAATGAATGTGTATAGCAATTGGCCATGCCAATGCGATCCTCAAAGACTCTCCTTCTTCTTCTTCTTCTTCTTCTTCTTTCGAATAACCCATTTGGAGGGTACGATGAATCAACGTTGGCTATTGTCCATTGTATTCAATTTCCGTTGTTTCCAAATTTCTTTCATCGTTCTAGAGTGACGATCTTCTCCTCCTGAGTCCACTTTCTGCCAGTTGTTTGTTTCTTCCTTTCTTGAAATTTTGTGTTTTGAATAGCTTCTCTGAAGAGTGATCTGTTTGCTATTGTGTCTGTCTGAATTTTGGCGTTTGTCAAATCTTTGTCAATTTCAATGAACCATGTGGGTTTGGATTTGTAACTAGTCAGTAAGTTGAAGATCTGTTTAGTTAGTCTACTATTTTCCATTCTATAAATGTGCCCAAAAAACTGTAATCTTCTCTTTCTCATTACATCAGTTAATTTTTCACATTTCAAATATAACTCTCTATTTGGTCGTAACCTATATTCAGCGTTATTATTTCGT
Source organism: Meconema thalassinum (assembly GCA_946902985.2). Lineage (NCBI taxonomy): Eukaryota > Metazoa > Arthropoda > Insecta > Orthoptera > Tettigoniidae > Meconema > Meconema thalassinum. The sequence continues at coordinate 174,478,348 of OX336396.1, forward strand.
TTAGCTCCCAGTATTTTTCTCAGAATTCGTCTTTCAGTCTTCTCTAATTTGTCTAAATCACCAAATCTTGTTAATTTAAGTGTTTCTGCTGCATACAGAGTTTCAGGTCTGACTACTGTTTGATAATGCCTTAATTTAGTGTTCCAGGATAAGCTTTTTTTATTATATATATCTTTTGTCATATGAAAACACCTTTGTAATTTATGCATACGTGTTTCTATTGCTGTCTTTTCCTGTGAGTCATTCATTATCCACTCTCCTAGGTATTTAAAGGAATTTGTTTTACATACTGAACTGTCATGAATTGTGATACTTTTGGGGGCATCGGTGATGTTTGTCATGAACTTAGTTTTTTCAAATGATATTTGTAGTCCGACTTTGGTTGCCTGTTTTTGCAACTCTCTAATTTGTTCTTGGGCAGTATCCAGTGAGTCAGTAAGTAATGCAATGTCATCCGCAAAAGCTAAACAATCTACAGTGATTTTATTTGGATGTCTTCCTAGTTGAACGCCTTTAGTATTGATGGCTTTCCTCCACTCTCGAATTACCTTTTCCAATGCACAATTGAAAAGCAGAGGTGACAGACCATCTCCTTGTCTCACACCTGACTTTATTTTGAAAGATTTTGAAAGTTCCCCTCTAAATTTAACTTTGGAAGTTGTGTTCGTTAGTGTTGCTTGAATTATTTCAGATGTCTTGTTATCAAGTCCAAATTCCTTCAGAATGTTCACAAGTGCCTTTCTGTCAATGGAGTCATAGGCTTTTTTAAAATCCACAAAAGTAACTACATATTTCAAGTTCCTGATTTTCCTCATGTCTAATATGCTCTTTAAATTTAGTATTTGCTCCATACATGATCGTCCCTTCCTAAATCCTGCCTGATACTCTCCCAATTGTGGGTCGAGTATTTTTTCCGCTCTTTTTAAAAGTGCTTTGGATAAGATCTTATAGGTCACTAGCAGGAGGGAGATTCCCCTGTAATTGTTAGGATCTGTTTTCTTCCCTTTCTTATGTAGTGGATGTATCAAAGCAGATGTCCATTCTGATGGTAAACTGTGTGTTTTCCATATGTCATTTATGATTTCCGTTAAACATAGGATCATGTTGTCACTCGAGTATTTCCATAATTCAGCAACTATACTATCTTCTCCAGATGCTTTGTTATTTTTAAGTTCGTTTATAATCTCTTTAATTTCATTTGTTGTTGGTGGTTTAGAGTCTGGAGGAACGGGGAGTATATTATCAAAATTAAATGTCTCCTTTGGTGGATCGCAGTTGAGGAGTTCTTCAAAATATTCCGCAAGTATTCTGCAATTTTCAGCGTTATTATATGCAGTTTTCTGAGTCTTTGGATCTGTGAAAAGTAAGCTTGGTGGAGTATACTTCCTTAAACTACTTCTGAAAGTTTTGTAGAAGTCCTTTATATTGTGCTGTCTGAAGTCCGATTCTATTAATGTTAATTGGTCTTTCATATGTTGCACTTTTACCCTTTTGAGTCCCTTTGATGCATGTTTTCGGGATTCTATAAAGCTGTTCCTGGTATTCTCATTTTTATTTGCATTCCAGATGTTCCAAGCTCGTTGTCTTTTAAAGATTAGTTCACACACTCAGCAGTCCACCAGGCATGTTTTCGTTTTCTTTTAAGGAGAATGGTTTCTTCCGCTGTCTGTACTAAGTCTCTTTGAAGTTGTTCCCATGTTTTAGGTGCTCTGCTTTCCAAAAGTGTTTTGAAATTATTTTCTGTAGCTAATTTTTGAGTATCAAACTTTTTGGATTGATAATGATTTTTCTTTTTATATATTGGTCTAATTTTGAATTTAATGAGTGACAGATAGTGGTCTGAATCTAAACCTGCACTCTTAGCAACTTTCACATTGAGTATCTCCGTTGTAGACTGTCTGCTAATAGCAACATGGTCAAGTTGTTTCTCACCACAAACTGGATTTGGGGAAACCCAAGTAGTTTGTTTCCTAGGAAGTTTTTTGAAGAATGTAGATTTCAGGACTATGTTATGCTCTCTGCATAAACTAATAAGTCTTTCTCCATTTGTGTTAGTTCTTTTATGTGCCGGGAAATTGCCTACTATGGACCGATGTTGACGTTCTTTGCCGATTTGAGCGTTAAAGTCTCCAAGTAGAAGTATTATATTTTTTGATGGAATTTGATCCAGGGTGTTTGATAGTTCTTGCCAAAAATTTTCCGTTTGTTCTTTCTGAGCCCTATTTTTCTCATTAGTTGGTGCATGTGTATTGACAATGGTATAAACTTTGTTTACTGATTTAAAGGATAGCAGGGATAATCTTTCATTAATGGATTGAAACTCTATTATTGAATTTAATATGTTCTGATTTACAATGAACCCAGTTCCAAACTGAGGTACATTTTTCATAACTCTCTTTCCAGGTTTTCCCTTGAATATTCTATAACCTTCTGAATCAAATGGATGTTCATCAGTATATCTAGTTTCTTGAAGAGCTGTTATCATAATCCTTTTCTCTTTGATGAAATTTATTAGAGTTTTAAGTTTTCCTGTTTTTAAGAGTGAATTGACATTAAAGGTAGCCAAAAAGTTTATGTTCTTGTGCTTAATTTTACTAGTGATTTGCTTAATGCTATTTTCAAGATGCTCCGACTCATCCTTTTCATCCTTTGCACAATGATGTAGGCCCCCAGAATCCGAGTGCCTACTTTTCATTTCCTTGGAAAATGGAGATTGGTTACTCCCTGGGGTAAAATCTCTTACAATGTGCATATCCATTGTTGATTGTTTGCAAGGTTAAGGGAACAAGTCCCCTAAAAATTCTACTCGAGGTTGTTAGCTCCGAGGATGGGTTTTCAGCCGCACCTTTGGTGAACAGACGCTGACCATCTAGCCGCTTGCTACAAGACAGACGCTAAATGGATTTATGTAAAGCTGACATCTAACTAAATCATAGGGTAGATGCCTTTTATCCTATTAATCCCGGATACAGGGCCGCCCCGTCCGCCATTCATACTGTTCTATAGATCATCTATTCCACTATCAATGCCGTTGAGGACTTCACCGTAACCCTGGCAAGGGACCCTGACAAGGTGCTACCAGCCGGGCCAGCTGGACCTTGGTTTTTTTTAGAGGTGTTACTCCTCTATCACTCACCGCTTTGTCCTGGCTTGTGACAGGCAGAGCCTGGCTTCCCAAACATTGGGCCCAGGTTGGCCCTATTATACTCTCCTATTATACAATAACACATCATAGAGCAGAACACACTGGTCTCCCTCTATATGCCCCTGAAATGCAGCATCACGTAACGAGTCCTCCAGACTACCGTTCGTAATCAAACTGCCCACAAAAATTTGAGTATCCCGCTCTTCGGCTGGTGATATCTCACTTAAAGAACAAATCACTCCTACAACACTACTCCCCTGAACATTGTCGTTGAACGCTACCTCTACTTCAGAATTATTCCATTTAAATTTCAAACTACCTACTTCATAACATAAGTTACCAGACACTCTACTTAGCCAATCTGAACCCAAAATAACACTGAAAACTAAGTTTGGAATTACAAGACAAATCTGCTTTTCGATATGATTATTAATTTTAATGTCCACTAAAACTTGCTTAGAAATTACTTTAGACCTCTTCCCTACAGCTGTGATAACAAAAGTGCTTTTAATTGGTATCTCCTCAAAATTTACACCAGTTCCTTTAATTTTATCGTAATATGTACTAGTTATGCAGCTCTTCATGCAACCACTATCAATTAAAACATCGGTGTGCGCCTCGGACATGTTAAGTTTAATAATGGGGCTTTTACTAGCCACCTCCTGAACAATACGTTCATCATTTAATTCATGCAACAATTCATTTCTTACATTTAGGTCATAGTGTTCCTGTATAATTGTATGGACAGGGCATGCTACATACTGAGATTCTGACCTTACTTCGCAGCCTGGTTTGCGTTTAAAGAACCGCTACAGCTGGCTGTAGTACCGGTACTACTAACTACGGCACTGGTCTGGTTGTTCTGGGCTGTTGTCATTGTTTGGCTGTATATTACTACCACTAGGCTGTCCTCTTCCTTGACCCCTATTCTGGTTGTAATTATTGTCATTATAATTTCTCCCTTGATTTCCCCTGAAATCATTATTTCTCCCTTGATTTCCCCTGAAATCATTGTTTCTCCCTTGATTCCCCCTGAAATCATTGTTCCTCCCCTGATACTGATTACCATAGCCATTTCCTCTATTCTGATTTAGCTGACTATTATTATTATTTCTATTTTGAGCATTGGCCCCTTCGCCACCGTTCCCTTGAACTTCCTGATGCCTGGCTTCATTAGGCCTATTATTATTATTATCCTGGTTCCTATTGAAATTGTCCTCATAACCCCCTCTCCCTAGTGCATCAAATGTGCTTAACAAATTTTCTACTTGTGATACTGTCTTTACATTCTGGATACAAGCAGCCTCCTTGATCCTATAGGGAAAGTGCCTAAGTAGCAACCTCACCACATCACTTTCCTCCTTCAAGCCATCCAGATATTTACACACTAATACCTGCCCTAAAAAGTATTCGGTCATGGTGGAGCTTCCTTTAGGGTTATATTTACCACACACTACTCCCTCACGATGCTGCGACTGAATAACCTCATTCCAGAACTTTTCACAGAATTTCATTTTAAAATCATTAATATCAGTAAACTTGTCTCTATAGACAGCAAACCAATTCCTCGTTTCCCCCACAAACACTTGTTCTAAAATTTCAACTACCTGGCACCACTCAATACTACCATCTTCCAACCTCTCCCCAAATTTATTTTCTATAGAATTCATGAACTCCATTGGGCACCCTTGTCGATTGCTGAACTTCCCCAGTTCTACCTCCCTGTGTGTGCTATTCACAAAAACTGGCCTATTCTGACTATTTTCTTGCCTGATCCTAGCTTTTAATTTTACTTCTAAATCTGCAATTTTCTCCTCAGCCTTCCTCTCAATACTGTTTACTGTTACTTTAATGTTTCCTTCTGATTCTTCTACTTTATCATATAGCTTTGCTTGTTTCTCCTCAATCTTGCTAATGCTCTCTTTATTACTCTCTCTTAAATCATTTACTTCTGCTACTATTTGTGAGTGGACTTTCTCAATTCTACCCCCCAGTTGTTCCTTAACCTCTCTAGTTGATACCTGAATCTTGTCAATTCCCCCCCCCCCCCCCCCCCCCCCAAATTTCTTTTTAACCTGCAGTGTTTCTAATTTAACTAATTCCTTTAAATTTTCAGCCTGTGTGCTGATTCTACTTTCCAACTCCTCCTGTACTTTTCCTAATTTCCTGTCTACATCTGCAATGATCTCTTTAACCTTCTCTTCCATTACTCCTCTGATTTCTCCTCTAATCTGCTCCATTTTCACACTAATTTCCTTGTTGTTCTTATCTAATTTTGCATTATTCTGTTCTAATTTTTTATTTAAAGCTTCTGTACTTTCTTCATTTTCCCTACTGTTTTGTTCTAATTTTGCATTTAAGGCATCTGTACTTTCTTTATTTTCCCTACTGTTTTGTTCTAAGTTTGCATTTAAGGCATCTGTACTTTCTTTATTTTCCCTACTGTTTTGTTCTAATTTTGCATTATTCTGTTCTAATTTTGCATTTAAGGCATCACTACTAACTTTGTTCTGATACATGAACTCGAGAAGTAAAGTTTTTAATCCTGGTTGGCCGCCTACACTCCCTGTTTCAGTATCGGAATTTACCTCCGCTACCCCTGTACTAACATCACTCGACATACTGCTCGTATCAACACTCTCCAGTTGATGACCACTACGTAACCTCATCTGTCTTTCTTTCTCATCCCCCATAATGATATACACTGATAAAGACAACTAACCCCCAAAATACCGGCACAGAAATATGTCTCCTTCTCCTTCCTCAAATGTTCCTGGGTTTTCGTCCCCATGTTGGGCGCCAAATGTAATGGTTATTAATGCCCCATGTTGGTAGCGACAATTGTAACGTTTATTAATTAATGCCCCATGTTGGTAGCGACAAATGTAATGGTATTTGTTAAGCTCCACGTTGAGCGAACAAATGTAATGTGTTTCTACCTGGGCGGACTATTCGCCAGAAAATACTACTGCTAAGTTTGATCTATGTTGGGCGCCAAGCTGGATACACTGTGTTCCAAGCTAAATTTATATATTTAATATCGACCCCTAGCGTGAGTAGAACATATGAGAGACTCTTAATGACTAGGCCGTGGGATGATTGAATCATCAACCCAGACAACATTTGATTGTGGAGAAGGATGAGGAATTATAACTATTGCTACCTACTGGAATTAAAGAATCTACTTGGTAATAATTTAATTTAATACACTTAGAAAATCTGATGGCAACATGAATAAAATTAACACTGTTAACGGAGCACACTACTTTAAACATTGCCACGAACAAAATTACTTAATACGCCGGTCGGGAGAATAACGTGAATTTAACTTATTTCCAAATTAATGCTTAAAGAATTTATATAGCCCTATTGAAAAACAGAGAGTGTGTGTCGTAGATTACTTGTGCTTACCAACGGAAACATTGTCTCCACGTGGTTGAAGTCTCGCAGCGTCGGATGCTCTGCATTGGTGTTGACAGCGTCAGATTCTTCCTCGTTGATCAAAAGTAATCGTTACAGCTTGTGGTGGAGTCTATTCCATGAACCACAACACGTCGTCTGGCTAAACACTCCAAGACGCGTGGAACTCATGATCTGATGTGATCAGTGGAGTAAGCGTGAATTAAATTGTCCCACTTGGGACTAACGAACAAAGTACCTCCTTACTGCTCCAAGCGTAATGTCTTAATGAATGTCCTCCTTCACACAGCGCGTCCACTATATCTTCCAACTTCTCCCACCAGGGTCCAGCTTAATACCGCGGCCTCGCTGCTTCGACCAATCCGCGTGCGTCACGTATCTCCCCATGCCCCAGCTACGTTGCTCCTTCTTCCTTGATTGGCTGGTCACCACACGTGGCTATTCCCACCATGAGGCTGCCTCCCCGTATTTATATTTCCGTATCCGGGCAAGACGTAGATCATACACGTTTTCTTGCTTTGAAGTGCTCCCTCGGATTTCGTAATTCTTTTGTACTCCAATCTATTCTTGTATTGAAATACCCAGTGAGTCACACACCACTCTCTCTTACCCCTAATGAATAAAATCCCGACTTTACGTATGAAATGATTTGCCGTGCAACATTATATTGGAATCATCCAATATAGATACGGATTTCTACTAGTAGAAATCCTATCTGTAATCTTCCAAATTTAAAAGCTCCAAAAAATGACGTTATAAATATTAATAATAATAATAATAATAATATGAAATATGAAATTGAATAAACTGAAATAATTTAACTTGGCCGGATTATTGCCGCGTTTAACAAATATGATATAGTCCAACTAACTTGTGTTAGTGGCATAAAACCCCCTAGAAAAACATGTTACAAGGATACGATTTCAACTAAAGTTTTAAGTGTTTAATTATTTCCTTTCATTAAACTTAATAGTACAGTACAAATAATATTTTCAAAGCTTACGGTAACTTTTTATTCAATTTTATTAGGCACAGCTTATTTTGAGAATAGCTCTAATCCTTCGATATGATTTAAATCATAAGAACCTTTCAGAATCTAAGTTTCAATAATATCGTTAATCATTATCTAAATTTCCTTTCCTAATTACAATAGGTGTCGAAGAAGAGAATCACCACGCTTTCAATAGCAGCCTTCATAATACCCAAATTCAAATCTGCCTTTCCTAAATCCTTCAAGTAACATAGCCTACCGGTACAGTCGATCTAAAAAAAACAAACCAGTATATTGACGAAACTTACAGGGTAATATTAACTCCCAGATCTGTTAATACAAGTTTCTACTTCTTTTTCTTATCTGGCTTGAAGGAAAGGCTGTCATAGAAAGCATGATGATCCTTTTCTATGACTTCTTTCATTTCTTGTAAATGCCTGAATTTGGATTCACTGATAGGCAATGGTCCATAGTATAACGCTCGCGCATGACAGGGAACACCGGTAGACCTTCTTCTCTTTTGTGGCAATGGTTCATAGAGAGCAGTATGATCGTTCTTGAGAAGAATTTCATCATTTGGGAGCCCTTATATCAAATACAACCGGATCTCCAGCTTTTGTCCAGGTCGAAGTGATACCAGATTTGAAGAAACTTCTTCGTAATTCTTGAAGATTGTGTAATCACATACATTAACTTTGTACGGATGTGATGGTCTGACAAGTCGCATAAGTCACATAGTCAGATGGAGAATTTATTGGAGGTTTGAAATATTTCTCTAATGTGGCATGGACACTAACTGCTTCCAACATAGTGTGCCCTTTCTCAAGAAAAAGTTGTTCAATGACAATTGATTTCTTCAGTGCAACGTCACTCAGAGCACTGGCAAGAACTTTATTCCTATTCTGGTAGCCACAACCATCAGAAATAAGAGTGACTTTTTTACGGAATCTGGTAATTTTATAATGAAATCAATAACACAACTTGTGAACTCATTGGCAGTGACATTTCCGTTTGCTTCATGCCAAACATACAGTGTGACGTCTCCATTGTTAAGTTCATACAGAGTGAAGTTGTGCAGTTCTAATTTTTGTTTATAGTACAACAGAGAGGCTAGTAATTTAGGGCATAATAGCACACTTTGTAAATCCATTGTAAGGACCAAGTGTTCCTTACTTGCAGAGATTTTAGCAGCATTCTTGGCTTCCTAAGAAGTATGATAGGTAAGACAAGGAAAGACAGAGTGGGGAATGAAGATGTTAGGAAGGAAGTTGGGATGGGAAAACTAAATGAGAGAATTGAGAAGAATAAACTAAGGTGGTTTTTACATGTAAAGAGGATGGAGGAAAATAGAATACCAAGACAGATGCTGGAGGCCAAGTGCAAGGGTAAGAGAGCAAGGGGAAGACCTAGAACAAGGTGGATCGATTCAGTGAAGAATAGCGTGAGAAAAAGAAATCTGGACTGGGACAAGATCGTGGAAGAAGAATTGTGGAAGGAAAGAGGAAAGTGGAGAAGTGCCATAAATACCCTGACCTGGCAGGAGCTGGATAAGGGGAAATGATGATGATGATGATGATGATGATCTTGGCAGTTCTGGCATCATCTTTCTTTTTAAGGTGTGCCTCATATGTCTCTTTACTAATTGCACCCACTTTAAAACTACAGCATATATCACACTGGTCTTTGCGAGGCATATGAATGACAATTTTCTCAGATTCCAAAACTTCATGGAACTGCTTGATGCAGATGGGAAGTTTTTCACTGCACACCACTCCTTGTAGACACTGAACAAGTGAAGCTCGGACCTAAATGATGACTCCAGGTAGACATAGCTTGATGAAGCTCTGCAGTAGTGGCTAGGAACTTTAAGAAGCACTCCTAACCAACATTTTACTCTCTCAACCATTTCAGGTTTTCTTCTATTCTTAGTCAGGGCTCTGTCCAGTCTTTGTTTCTTTCTGGTAGGCTCACAGTGTTGGTGTTTGGATCTCTGAAGGTCCTGTGTTTCCCATCTGGGGGTATGTCCCGTTTCACCCATCTTTTATACTGTATGTGTCCTCACCAAGATCAAGAGTCGCTAGAAAAATTTACGGCACACCCTCACTCTTTCTTCCTTTTCTACTTGCAGAAACCACTCTGTATATAAGATAAATGTAATCTTGCACCTTCATTCATATCGTATCTGCTGAGGAATATAACCGAAACCGGTACAGTGTACCCTATCATTGGATTTTATTGACTTAAGGTATCTTTTGCTATCAAATTAATATACAGTATTTCTCTAAATTTATTTTTATATAATTATAAATAATAATAACTATAATAATGTATTTTTTTAAATATTAGTATTTTTGTCATTAGCCTACATTTTACAATGATGTACCTAAATATTAATGAATATTAACAATGAATAAATAAATGACATGAATTGTTCTTTTCTCCTTATTATCCCAATTTCTAAAACTGAATTAAAGTAAATTCAAAAGCTAATTTGTTTATGAAACCTTTTGAAAACAATCAGAATCTTATTCACATTAGTGTATTCAGAATAAAACAAATAACAACTACGGTTCTTCTTTTTATTTATCATTTCTTCCACAAATTAGCAGGATCTGCTTTTTTGGTTCTCTGTCGCCATATTACACGATTTTGTGCCATGTCAGGATGAAGTCGGGCAAGTTTTAGATCGTCATGTAGGGTGTCAAGCCAACGCTGTCTCGGTCGTGTGTATCCGCAATGCCAATCCAGTGTGTGCAACTGTTGTTTCTGCAGCTCGTAAGACATGACCAAACCAGTGGAGAAAGCTTTCCCTCGTCTTTTCTGTAATTGGCGCTACTCCATATCGTTTGCGAATGTCATTATTGCTGACATGATCATGGAGTGTAAAGCCAGATGACCATCTGTCCTCATCATACCAAGTTGCTGTTCCAACTCTTTAGTTGAAGGCCAGCATTCTGCCCCATACTGAGCGACGGGACTAACCACAGAATGATAAACTTTAGACTTTAGCTGGTCTGGAATCTTCTTATCACATAAGACACCAGACAAAGAGTGCCACTTCAGATCATGCGATGTGATATTTCAGGTCTGAGGGTACCATCTGCAGTAATAGTCGAGCAAGATATTTAAACGAGAATGTCTTTGGAAGGTCAACACTATTAATTTGAATAACAACCATCCCTGATTTGAATTATCCTGATAGGGACGCAAATTCAATGCTTGCCATGGGTGTCTGAATGCCTAGATTCACCTCTGCTTATCAGCACCCCAAAAAGTAATTAACATAACTAAATACTACATTGATTTAAACAAAAGTTTGGTGCTTTTCAGTCGGTCAACACGAATGTACCTAAAAGAGTTGAGTTATACCCTAATACTGAAAAAAATTACATGAGATTAATAATTACCCGGATGACCAGTTTCGACCGTCAAGAGATCATCATCAGATCCATTACACTTAGGCTACAAATCTATGTCTGAAAATACAGGTGAAAATATTTACAATATGTACACTTATTTAATTGCTATATTGGTAATGCAACTTGTCGGTATTTGTTAGTTGTAGTCTATGTGATGCTGAAAGTTTCACCTGTATTATCAAACATAGATTTGATAGCCTAAGTGTAATGGATCTGATGATGATCGCTTGACGGTCGAAACTGGACATCCTAGTGTATTTATTAATCTCCTGTAATTTTTTTCAGGATAAGGGTATAACCCAACTCTTTTGGGTACATTCGTGTTGACCCACTGAAAAGCACCAAACTTTTGTTTACTAAGGCAACACTGAAAAATGGCTTCAAACCCCATAACTACATTGATTTACTTTCTAGGCTTGCCTGTCGATGGACCACATCTGCGAAGTCAGCTTGGAGATGCCGTGAATCATATCCGGTTCCTTGCCATGGATCTGGAAGAATTTGTACAGGAAGATATTGAATCTGGAATACTTACCCCTGAAGAATCTCGGGATATTCTACGTTTCATGGTCACAAAAAGCAATGTACTCGTAGTTCCATCATTTCAGCTTTGTGCTTCTAGACAGGCACGCATGACGAATGATGACTTTGTCCGAGTAAATAACTCGGATGAGACAAATGTGGGTCTTATTCCCCATTTGCCAATTTGACTGTTTAAACTGAGACGAGCCATTCGAGCCAACCAGTAAAAGTTTGATTTAACACGGCATATACAGTAAAATCTCTATTAAACGACCATTAATGGTTCCGCAGTAAATTGGGCTTTTAAGAGGGGTGGTCGCTTCGTAGGGGGGAATACTTGAGAAACTCCATTGTGACTATGCAACTTTATAATACTGTACAAAAATTCATGTAGCAAATTATTGTTGTTGTTTGAGTGGTTTGATGAAGCGCTCCACGCCTCGCTGTCCTGAACTAATTGTTTCATCTCTACACACAGGGTTATTATGTGTGTGCGCGCCAGTAAACACGGCAAGCTAAGCCGGCTGTGACTTGCGCGTACCCCGTTCAGCTGGTGGTTTGGCGCGCACTTTCACACTTTCACCAAACATGTTCAATAATGTGTACTTACAGTGCTCATAGGGGATGCTCCCTCTCTTGTAGCACACACCTGACATCTTCTGATGAAAGAATGTCTGTCAACCCTTTTATTATTCACGGAGCCTGTTAACTTGAATCGTTTAGCGAGCCTCCTAATTGTACTGGCATTAGGCACAGGTCTTCATGGAAACTTGATTCGAGATTTTTGTCTCGTTTCAGAACAAGATTTTCTGCATTTCATATACGAATTATGGATATACACACGTTCGCGCAATGTGAATTGGTGTCTAGGCATGACCAAAAATCACTGTAATCACAATACTCACTAAATGTGCAACACTAACGTCTAAGCTTTGCAAATACACGCCCATATGAATGACAAAACACGTGTGAACTAACGATATGAGTCAGCGGAGCGGGTTATTGCACCTGCTAAACCAGGTGCGCGCGGCCGGGATCTGCGCTAGTCACAGCCGGCTTAGCTTGCCGTGTTTACTGCCACGCACACACATAATAACCATGTAGCTACCACATCCTACATCCATGGCAATCTATTTAACATATTCTAACCTTGATCTACCCCTACAGTTCTTATCCTCGACCCTTCCTTCCATTAGTAAGTTTGCTATTCCTGAGTGCCTTAGTATGCGTCCTACCAACCTATCTCTTCATTAGCAGTCGCCAGAAACAGCTTTCCTTGCCCACTTGTCCTTAATTCCTCTTCATTTGTAACCCTATCTACCCATCTGATCTCCATCATTCTCCTGTAACACTACATTTCAAAAGCTTGTATTCTCCTCTTTTCTGTTGCACCAATAGTCCAAGTTTCACTACCATACAGTGCCACGCTCCAGACAAAGGTTTTCACAAATGTCTTCCTAATACCTAAATCTATATTCGATGTCAACAGATTCCTTTTCTGTAGAAATGCTTTCCTTGCTTCGTCCCTCACTGGTTATTTTGCTTCCTAAGTAACAAAAGTCTCCTACTTCCGTCAGCATTTCACCTGCCAATTTTACTGTATGTCAATAGAGGTTTATGATTTCGTCTGGCTGCATTCCATTTTATTAGCCTATTTTCATTTCTGAAAAAAATAGGCTTATGAGATAACCTTTTTTCCATGCATATGCATATGTGAGTGCATATGTGTGTGTGTCACCCCTAATAACTTCTAAACGACAAATGAGTTCTTTGACATGCCAACATCGTATGACATGCGTGTCGTATTTTTTCCGCCTTTCAAAAATCACTTACCACGGCCAGGAGCGAACCTGCAATCTTGGGGTTAGTAGACCGACACGCTATCCACTCACCCACCATGGCAAGCTATTATTTCACATTTAGGGCTCTTGGCTCAATCCGAAGATTGGATACTGTAGATGCAGGCACCTCAGAAAATATCCACTTCGTTGCTGAGACAAGTCTCGGTACTGCTAATTCCACCTCCAGCATTGTTATATCATCTTCTGTTATAGAGTCGTCAGGTTGTGTCACTTCCATCTCACCAGTACAATTGCTCACATTCAATAGCTTATTGAAATACTCCTTCCATCGTCCCTTTATCTCTTCTGGGTGTGTTAACAACTCTCCATCTTCCTTTTTCACCAGCTTTGTGGTAACTCTTTCTTTCCTCTTACTTCTTAGAAGCCCATACAGCATCCTTTTACTGCCACTTACATCTGTTTCCATTCTTCGTGTAAATTCTTCCCAACTTTTCTTCTTTTCTTCTCCTACCACTTTCTTACACCTCCGTTTGCTGTCGTGATACTTCCTTTTGCTTTCTTCTGTTTGATCTTGGTTCCATTCTTTCCATGCAGACTTCTTTTCTTTCACTGCTTTCCTCACTTCTTCATTCCACCGCGGTTTCTCCTTCTCTTTCACTCTTGTTGACGTCCTACCACAAGCACTCTCTGCTGCACCAACAAATTCCTTTTTAAAGTGGGACCATTCCTCTTCTATGTTTTCCACTTCAGTAACTGGGATTTGTTGCTTCAATCTCTCCTGAAAATCTTCCTGTACAGTTTTGTCTTTCAATTTCCATACTTTTATTTTACTTTCTCTGATCTCCTTTAGGTTTTCCAATTTTTCCCTTCTAAATTTTGCCACCACAGCTCTATGGTCCCCATCAAATGCTTCTCCTGGTAAAGCTGTCACATCTATCAGCTTTGTGCGATTAGTCCTTTCCACCAGAAAGTAGTCAATTACTGATTTTGTTCTTCTATCGCCCCAACCATATCTCGTAATTTTCCTGCTGTTTTTCTTCCGAAACCATGAATTACCCACTATCAGTCCATTCCTTTCACAAAAGTTTACAAGTTCCTCTCCTTCCCGGTTCTTTATGGTCCAATGACTTCTTCCTTTCCTTGTCTCTCGTTTCCGACTTGTGCATTCATATCTCCCATGATCACCACTTCTACATCTGAAATTACTCTTTCTACATCCTCCAGGAATACTTCAATATCTTCTTCTCTGTTTCCAGTCTGTGGTGCATTCACCTGTATGAAGTCCATCACGTCATTTTTCATCTTCATTCTAATTTTCATTATTCTGTCACTCACACACTCGACCACTTCAACATACTCCTCCAGTTGTTTCGAGGTTATCAGTCCCACGCCATTTTTTGCCTCTTGGCCACCACTCCAGTATAATTTCCTCAATTTCTTCCTTCCTTTACCTTTCCATTTCACTTCACTCAGCCCCATCAATCCAACATTCTCCCTCTCCATGAAGTCTACCACCTCCTCCACCTTGCTTGTCAGGGTCATGACATTCATGATTCCCACTTTCATTTCGGTTACCGGTCGCCCGTTTCTCACAGTTCCCCCAGTACCAAAAGAACTGCGCGTTGCCTGCAGGGTACGCCCTAACCTTCTCCGAATCATTTGAAGTGCCATTTCCATTTTAGGCTATTATTACGATGGGGTCGCCACTCCCAAAGGCATTTTGTGAAGCTACTGCCAGCTATTATACAGGCCGCCCCTAACATGGGAAACAGACGCCCTTGCAGCCGCCCCTAACCTGGGAAACAGACGCTGCCGATTGATGCTGTACTCATACTATTCCCTGAGTACTGGGTTGCCTCTTCCGCAATCTCCACCGTTCCGAAGTCCATCTTCTCCGCTGCAGATTCCGTTGAGGTCTTCGTACGTAACCCTGTGCACGGGGCCTATGTTATACCCCATAGGACTGGGTCCTCACCAGAACTTAGCCGGTACTGTAGTTCCATGGTATATTACAGTACCGTTGCCCACCCCCGCGACGTGGACGCGCCTGGCAAGAATTATCCATGTAGCCAATTATAATTGACTCATGGACCAGGTTAAGGAGTTGTCTAAATCCAGCCTCCAAGAAACAATTACAGTGAAATTCCCAGTCTATGGTGCGACTGCAATGCTAGAAAGTTATTGTTGTTTTATGGGGCAGAACAGCAGGGTCATTTACATTTTAGAAACCGCATGAAAATATTAAAAATACACTCTTATTTTATATCTTGCATGGTATCTCATGGTCGTGCTACTAAAAACTCACTGGACCACAGAACTTGCTGGATCAAATTCCTTTATTGCTGGTCCGTTCATATTACATCATCAAATCACATAGAATGTTTGTTTCTAACGATGATCTAAATCTACCTTCATAAGGTTCATGTGACTGGAAGAGCATGCACAATAGTGGTTACAATCGATGCAGTAGTTCGAGAAGATCTTGGAGTGGTTTAAACATCTCAGTAATATTGTGATAGATGTCGCACAGCATTTCCTGTATATTTATGTGTAGCAGAAGACATACATTAACAGAAAACTTATTTTGGGCCAAAACTTGGGCACCTCTAGCAAAAACGGAGTTGCTGTGGTGATCTGGTGCCCAGGGTTTCTACACCTCACTTTAAGTTACCCCATATAAGTGTTAGGTCTGAGATCCTGGATATTTGACTGCACCTCTTCAACTTGTTGAAGTAGAATTTCATCAAGACAAGTCCAGACATTTCGATGGTAGAGGGTCTGTGCACCAACCGTATGTTGCAAATAGAGCCTATTGTCCCCAAAGAGCTCTTGGAGGGCAGTCCGGTTGACGAACATCATTCCGGTAACCAGTGCCTTTTTTTTTCTTCAGTGGGAACGTGGGGTCACGCATTTGAAAACTGTTGAAGATAAAATATTGGTACATTTGTATCTAGTCCAGCAAATCTAACTTCCGACTTGAAAGTTCATCGATCAACTGGCATCAATGCACTGTTCACAACAGCTGGAGGACATTTCAAGTAATCCTCGATTTAAATCGATCAATCGAATCAGTTTCTTTTGGTCGGCAACTCGGCACTCCGTTCTTATCGTGTTTGGAGGTGGGGTAGGTTGTTATTTTGTGTGTGTGGTTAGTTTTGATGGATGAAGAAAATAACTAACTATTTAACATCCACCCGGGCATCGAAAAAGCTGAAAGTTAATGATTCGAACACAAACAAAGACCGGACTTTGCAAATTGCCGAAATGTTATTGACTACAGCTGAGAGTACCTCTTAAATGTTTTTCTTTTAGGAAAAAAAAAAAAGCACTGCCGGTAACTATGCTTTCAAAGAAGAATTGTTGCAGTTACAGGTAGCCCAGAACATCTTTTGTTGGCATAGATAACAGTACCGTCCGTTTCGAAATTGTCACAAATATGCGCAGTCATCAGAAATGTTAGTGACTCCGTTTCAAAGTCATTCTGCTATTTTCATTCTTAGCACCCTAATGTTTCAAATTTGAAGTATCACTTTAGAGTCACCTACCATTTTTCAAACAGTGAAGCACTAAACCTGTACACACTTATGTGGTCACTGCCAACTAACAGAATTAGACCTAAGCTACACTTGCCGTGAAATAGATTATATTTTGAGTGATACCAAAGTTATTGGTGAATAAAGAGTTTACACTCCTTTGGGTCACTGTGTTTGCATACATGTGCATGAAATGGGCCTAATTGTTGGGTATAGAGTTGACACCTTTTCTGGGCTGTATACACTTGTATATATCGTAAAGAGTTAATAGTCTTTTAGTATTGTGGGTTGTTTATCGTGGAACTATCAACCTACAATGTGGAAATTATGGCGGAGAAATTGACTTAATACCTTCATTTTGTATGTTGGTTCCTGCTTTTAACTGTCATTTTCAGTTTGATAAAATGATAATGGCCAATTGAAATAAATAAAAATGTTTGGTAAGGATCCGTATTGACATGACAATAATGGCAAATTTATTGTTCTGTCTGGCGTAGTCGGTAGCATGCTGAACTGCTATGCCCAAGATAGCGGGTTCAAACCCGGCCGAAGTCGTCGGATTTTTTAAGAGCGTTAAAAATCCTTCAGTATGCCTTCCTTCGGAGGGGAAGTAAAGCCGGCGGTCCCATGTCATAGATTTATGGCATGTAAAAGATCCTTTCACAGACTAAACTTGTGTAAAGCAAAATTTGTTAGGTTAGATTTCGTCAGAACGCTCTATCAAAGTTCCAACGTTCACCACTAGGTATCATTGATATCTGGTGGCGAAAGTTGGAACTACTTGAAATTGAATGGAACTTGTAGCTCACCCTTTAGGGTGACCGCTGGAAGCAGCTACAGACTCAGGCGAGCCGAACATGTCCTCGGACACTCCCGGCACTAAAAGCCATACGATAAAAATAAAAAAATAGTTATTTTTATGTATAGATAGATTATGATCGTATACAAAACATACTCCGATTGTATGGTATGTAATAGTATATGATTGTATAAAACATATCCTGATTGTATGTAATAGTATATGATTGTGTACTAAACATACCCTGATTGTATGTAATAGTATATAATTGTATAAAAGCATACCCAATAGCATGTAATAGTTTATGATTGTATACAAACCATGCCCTGATTGTATGTAATAGAATATAATTCTATAAAAGCATACCTGATTGTATGTAAAAGTTTTGATTGTATACAATAATGTACGATTGTATCATAACATACCCTGATTTTATCTAATAGTATATGATTGTATACATAATATACACTGATTTTATGTGATAGTATATGATTGCACACAGAACATACCATGATTGTATGTACCGGTAATAGTATATGATTGTATATAATATATGCTTGTATACTGAACATGTCCCGATTGTATGTCATGGTATGTGATTCGCAGGCCCGACGAGAGGGGGGGGTCAGGCAGGGCTGGTGCCCCGGGGCCCGACCCTCCCAGGGGGGCCCGGCATCCTAGGAGGATGGGCCCGATCGGGCATTGATATATTATTGCCTTTATGTGACGAATTTGCTACTGGCAATCATTTAGTGAATGCAATGAACTGTCTGTGAACAATGTTACAAGGATTGAGATACTTATTATGTCAAGCGGATAATATTTTCCTCTACAAAGCACTTGTAGGAAGAACAACTGTCTCAAAGTGGACAACTTAGGCGAAGGGGCTTCACTATGTATTGTTCTAAAATATACCTGAAGACAGAGAGCATTCCATTATTCTAAATTTAGCTTATTCGGTTTATGAACCAATCCTTCAAATAACTTTCTCATCCCTTCACTTATTTCGCCAAGGCCACGAGAGCCTGGGCTGCCCTGGTGTGTTTGGTCAGCTAGCTCAAGAGTTTCAAGTTTGGTGCGTCACGTCAAGCTTAGATATTTAGAGGTGTTAGTATCTGAAATGAATATATCGTCTAGCTAGACGTATCAATTCGTATGCCGTGCAGGCAGGTATGTAAAATACATTTTAAAGTAGCGTCCACACAGTAATTCACAACAGCAAGTCATCGTTCCCTAGTAATTCACTTTCGCACTATGTGAAAAATTATCATTGCTGGCTAAATATATTGCGAAAGGGTGGGATGATTCTGCTGTCAAACGTAGATAGAAGAAATGCATGCGAAATTGTTCAACTTCTCGTATACTGAATTGAGCAAACAATGCTAACATTTGAATAATCTCTATGCTTAGGTGCAGTATAATTATTATTATAACTGGTTCATTCAATACGATAAACAATCCTAGGTACTTGGGTTCGTGAGCAAATCATTTCTGATTAAGGGATTTATTGAAAACCTATATTACTATTGGTACTAGAGTTGGGAAATGTATCCAAAGACTGAAACTAAAGTAACATTCCAATATTTTTCTGGACTGAGTGTTGAATTAACCAGGAGAAAAATGACCATTAAGCTAGGACACTGAACCACTCAACTTTGTTTTCCTATTCCTCTCATGGTTCGTCAGTGGTAAGGACAGATGACCTACAGCAGCTGTTCCCCCTCATAAAACAACAATAAGTAACGCCAGTGGTGTACATGGCGATGGAGAAATTAATATATTGCATGTAGGCAACCGCGCAGACTTTTCTAAGACCAAATATTGAACTCTGCTTAATTTAGAAGAAAATTAAGATGAAGAATTGTCGAATATTACTATAAATACAATTTTGTTTCAAGCTGGTGCAGTGGCTGTTATTATTATTGGATATTTCTACGCCGTTTATTCAAAAGAGCAGTTTCGATCTGCAAAGCACTTATTTTTCAGGACGCTAAGAGATATTTTCCCTTGCGAATCAAGCCCTTTCATGATACATTTTAACGTCTCAGTACCGTTGAACATAAAATGAGTTGCTCTCTTTATCTATGAATTGGAAATGACTCCGGGTCCTGACGAAGCCGCGACAGGAATGCAGGATTCGGCTTACCGACTGCGGTGTCATTCGTAGTCTTACTCAACAGTTAACAATAGGCCTATTTGTCGTTACAGTTGTTAATTCATTTAGGGGCTTGCGACATTTAACCCGTGTACTTAGTAGCTAGTAGGTCTACTAGTATCACTGGCGGGCAATGGACCATTGGCGCTCGGTTGGGAATCGTTTGCATCAACTAGTACTGTAGATAGCCTATATTTCAGTATACGCTGACGCGTTAATTTTCCGGTTTGTTTCTGAAGGCCTCCACATTATTGAATGAAGTTGACTGTAAAGCAGTAGTTTTCACAAATATTGAAAATGAAAATCCACAACCTGCTTCCAGTCTCCGACCGGGTCAGGAATGGAATGAATGAAGCCCCCATCTAGCGGCGAGGATATGAACTGTGCCGGCTGCCGAGGCCTGACGCACTCCTCTGGGGCAATGATTAAATGAATGACAGATGAAATGAAATGATAGTGGAGAGTGTTGCTGGAATGAAATGATGACAGGGAAAACCGGAGTACCCGGAGAAAAACCTGTCTGCCTCCGTTTTGTCCAGCACAGATCTCACATGGAGTGACCGGGATTTGAACCACGGACTCAGCGGTGAGAGGCCGGCGTGCTGCCGCCTAAGCCACGGAGGCTTCTAGTTTTCACAAATATTAATGAAGTAAATTATAAGATTCTCAAACAGCGAACAAAATAGAGAATCAAGAAACGTGCGAATTGTGTAGACTGAAGGGGAGGCTAGTGGTTCATAGATAAAGGGAGCAACTCATTTTTTGTTTAACGGTACTGAGACGTTAAAACGTATCATGAAAGGGCTTGATTAGCAAGGGAAGATATGTATTGGCAACATTGTTGTATCTACAGTATTTGTCTTGTAGAGTAGAAACTTAAACCAGCTTAAAACCACCCACTGTTGGACGAAACGCAGGGTATACACTGTGCTATGGCCTCTGTGATATGATCAATCGCATGCCGTATTCTTAGCTGCTGACTGGGAAAAGTGGGAATGCCTTGCCCTTCGCGACTATTACTGTAATTATTAGGGTTAAGAGTAGGGTAGGTGTTCCTGGACTTGAAATAAGGTACTATCCCGGCGTTTGTCTGGAGGGAGTGTGAAAAACTACACTCAGGATAGCCGCTGTCAGCACCGGGATTCGAAACTCTGATCTGCAGACTTGCTATACACCCCCATCACGGTCATTGGTGAGCTACACCGCGGGATCTTACTTGAAGGTTCGGGAGCTTTTACTTCAATAACGGAGAGTCTTTTCTATAGACACTAAATGTCAATGGTCACCAAATTTTTACTCCAAAATATCACAAAAATGGTTGGTTGGTTCTTAAGTTTAGGGGCTGTGACAACGCGGTCATGTAGCCCCGTGTACTTTGGGTGTGTGTAAAATCTGTCTGATAACCGGTGTTAATTGTGAATATCACAAAAAAAAAATCACCCAGATGGCCTACAACTCAATAATTTGGACTTAATTTTGGCAAAATTTTCCGGAGGAAGACCCCGGACCCACTCTGAGCTGGTGATATTCCATACCCCATAGATCCCCGGTGTGTCTACTCCCCCACAATCTTGGCTTAAATCCACCCCCAATGGTCACCAGTCATAGATAGGATTGGGGATTTTAAGGAGAACCTGGCTCTAGGTTTGCTTACAGCAAAGCAATATTAAATTATAAGAAGTCCACTGACTGCAAATTACAAAATATAGTTCAAATTCACATTTTCTTCTTTTGTGAAAACAATCGCTGATCAGCTGCAATCTACTTATAGCACATAATGAATAACTTGACTTACGTATGAGTATACTTGTGGTTAATTATGAAAATATATTTTGCTTTGTTTAGTGTACAATGATGTGTGATCGCCGTTCAACCAAAACACTTATCAGTGTTTAGGCTTAGACCCAAGGGCGTGATTCTTCAAGGGCAGCACATTTTAATAATGTCAACATAAAAACACTATATGTAAAACGTATTTTAAAATACGTCTTGATTTTTGTGTAAATATCATGTTTTCATTATGAAGAGAGATTACGTCATATGTCATAGAGGCCGTAGTACTGCACAGTGTACAGTACACCCTTTCCACCTCTTTTAACATGCAGTCCAGTGAACTTAACTTCCTGTTGATTAATTTTAGGGTCTTGGGGGCCCGGGAGATTCCAGCCCCGGGGCCCGTCGCGGCTCTCCACGGCCCTGTGTGATTGTATACAAAACAAATACCTGATTGTATGTAATGGCATATGATTGTATAAAATAATACCATGATTATATGTAATGTTATATGATTGTATGTAATAGTATATGATGTGTACAAAACATACCGTACTCTGATTGTATGTAAAAGTATACAGTATAATTGTATTTAATAATATGGTTTTATACAAACATACCCCAGTTGTATGTAATAGTGTATGATTGTATACAAAACATACTCTGATTGTATCTAATAGTATATGATTATATTTAATAATTTATTTTGGTATACAAACATACACCTGTTGTATGTAAAGGTAGCCTATGTGATTGTATATAAATCATACGCTGATTGCATGTAATAATATACGATTGTATCCAAAACTTACCTTGATTTTATACAGTGTGAGCGTTTTATTGGTGCGGGGTCACCGGCCTTCCAGGCGCGCACTTGCCTTCCGCAAGCCAACCCACCCAATTCATCATTAAAGAACTTACCATTTCACAGCATGTTGAGCTTCTATGCCCAAGATCACGGGTTCAAACCCGGTCAAAGTCATCGGATTTTTTAAGAGCGTTAAAAATCCCTCTGTATGCCTTCCTTCGGAGGGGAAGTACAGCCGGCAGCCCATTGTCATAGATTTATGGCATGATAAAGAACCTTCCACTAACTACACTTGTGTGAAGCAAAAATTTGTAGGTTAGAATTGATAATGCTATATTAGTTCCAACCTTCGCCGCCAGGTGCTGACTGCGATGGCATCTAGTAGCCAAATCCGCAAGCTAGGTGTCGTGGATGGTAGCATTTGGTAGCGAAAGTAGGAACTACTTGAAATTATCATCTGCAGTCCTTACTTGAATTAAAACAGATAACACACACTTATTTATTTATTTATTTATTTACATAGGTCCCAATGAGCCTGAGCTCGTGTTAGGGACAATCAAGTAACATAGTTACAGCATGGCATATATATAATTTTTGTAACATTATTGTTTAGTTTAATAGTAACTTATATTAGATTGCTAGTGACTAACTAATACAGTCATCACAATTAACACCGGTTATCAGACAGATTCTACACACACCCAAAGTACATGGGGCTACATGACCGCGTTGCCGCAGCCCCTAAACTAAGGAACCACCCAACCAACCAACCTACCTCACAGAAGATGCTGAAATATTCTCCATTAGCTGACAGGCAGGCGTTGTACCGTATAGATAGTTTGACACTGACACATTGTAATTCTCCTTCCATTATGAGGGATATCTGCTCCTGGGTATTGTTCTCCAGCTCCACTTGCCTTTTAAACTACCGCACAAATAAGAATTACGCTGTGCTAAATCTGGGCTTCGAGGCAGGTAAAATCCTGCAGTTACATCACCTTGCTGCAAAAACATACGCTCTTTCTCTGTCTGTTAACTGGAAAAGAAGTTATTAAAAATAGCTGAATGTTTCAAGGAAAATAAATAAATGAAGAAATTATCATATTGGGCCAAGAATTCTTTTCACGGTTACTGTGCACCACACACAGATTTTAGGGTCACGCAGGGGGTTTTGTTGGATCAGTCTTGGGTTCAAAGGCGATCAGTATAGATTGCTTTGTGAATTCACATGTTCAACTAAATGAAACCATCAATGAAAATCACTAAATGTGGATGTAAAATTCCATCATGCACAGACTGGAAAATCCAATTACAGTAGTTGGTTCTTGCCACTGGCTCGTTTGGACGTAGGGTTTTGATCTTGAGTAGTTTTGTACAGTCGATAGGCCTACTTAATTAGTTTTGTGGCCTTCCTATCTGCTGAATATTACACGACGGCTTGTTGAGTAAATTATTGCAAATACTTTCTTGGTGACCGCAATAATCTGGCAATAATGTCTTGAACTGCATCATTACCTTGCAAACTAAGGTCTTCGAAGGCACCTTAACACCCGGAAATTCCTGTTGAAATGCTTTGCGGCTAACATTAATAGACTTCTACTTAAAAAAAAGTACAACAAATGAAAATTCTTTGTTCTGTGGTAAACCTTGCAGCCATGGTTGTGTGTGACTAGATAGCGGTTGGTTGGTTCTTAAGTTAAGGGGCTGCGACAACGTGGTCATGTAGCCCCGTGTACTTTGGGTGTGTGTAGAATCTGTCTGATAACCGGTGTTAATGGTGATGTCTGTATTAGTGTGTGTTATCTGTTTTTTAATTTAAATACTGCAACTTAGAATTTTTCAAATAGTTCCTACTTTTGCTGCCAAGCGCCACCGTCAACGACTACTAGGCCAAGTTCAGAACTTAGCTACTAGACGCCACCACAGTTGGCTCTTGGCAACGAACATAGAAACCTAAGAGCGTTGTTTACATTCTTAACCTATCCAATTTAGCTTCACACAGGTGCAATTAGTGGAAGATTCTTTAACATGCCATAAATCTATGACATGGGACCGCCGGCTTTACTTCCCCTCTGAAGGAAGGCATACTGAGGGATTTTTAACGTTCTTAAAAAATCCGACGGATTCGGCCGGGTTTGAGCCCGCTATCTTGGGCATAGAAGCTCAGCATGCTACCGACTACGCCACCGAAACTGCCGACTAGATAGCAACTAACCGTTTCCATCTGTTCCTAGCTGTTGGAGCAAACACACCTACTGGTCTGTATCTGTCATTGCTTGCCACTCCAGGAGGCTGGACCAATGGGGCGTGCTTGAACAAAATGCACTAAAAAACAAATAAGGTTTAGATTCTTAGCTGACGAAGCCAACATTACTCATTGCATGAATCTTAAATTCTTGGGAGTTATATCGTTACATGGTGTAGCTACTTCTATACCACCTTGCATATTTACAATTACTGTAATTAATCGAAGCCCAGACCTAAGCCCGTTTGATGTTTACTTGTGGGGTAGTTTAAAAGACAAAGTGTACAGATCTAATCTCTATACTCTAGTGGAGCTGGAGAACACTATATGGGAGCAATCAGCGCTCACAACGGAAGGGAATAACATATCTATGCCAATTTATTTACAATTTGCAGTGCTTGTCTGTCAACTAATGGAGAATATGGAGAAATCATCTTCTGTGAAAGGGTAAATTCTTTAATGATGGATTGCTGATGAATTTACTGTTAATTAATATATTCTGTCAATGTCTCTACCTTTGTGCAATCGGCGGCCCGAGCTGGTTTGGCAGCCTGGTGGCCCTGCTCCAACAAAATGCTCATCCTGTATAATAGTATATGATTGTATCCTAAACCTATCCTGGTTGTTTATAATACGGTAGTATATGATAGTAGACAAAGCATAACCGATTGTGATAGTACCAGCAATGACCATATACGAAGCATATCCTGATTGAAAATGATTGTATACTATGGATACCGGTGCTGTCAGTTACAGTACATGAGTTATATGATCCCGAAGTTTCAAAACTTTCTATCTACAGTTTTCATGTGTTTGATTTCATTAGCATTCGATATTTTGTACTCATCAAAGCTCGAAAATTAACAATTGTGTTGACATTGAATCATGAAGTCAAGTTTTCTTCACGAAATCATCTGCCCCTTTCTATTCCCCGACATTGTATAAATATTAATAAACTACAGTTTAAAACCTAAAACAGCAATAGGGGCCTACAACTTGACACACTATTATTCACTTTCCAAAATGATACTCATGCTCAGATACTAACAGAATTGTAATTTACGCGTGGAATATTTTTGGAAAGGGATGGGGAAAGTTAGCGCCACATCCATCTCACTGCCACCCCTCTGGCTAACTGAACAGCTGACCATTTTACTAATTTACTAAGTATTAAGTTAGGGAAACACTCGACATTTTACATGAGTGAAAAGAAATGCCTAAGGATCCGGAATGTTCTATGCTGTCCTTGTTAATTTTCAACTTTTAATTTACTATTTTATCAGAAACTATTAATTTAATAGGAATTAATTGCATTTCTTCAGGGATGTTCCTTGCACCCGGCATACTTTAACTCGCGCTTTTTTTTATAATACCGTAGGTCTAATACTTTTTTTGGTGGATTATACAGTATTAAACATGGCATAGTTTGAATAACCTTTTCATGAACATTTCTATTAGAAAAAAATAAACTATAGTAAATTTTGAATAAGGCTGTGTTAAAATATAACACATATAAGGAGGAATTACTTTTAAAACGTTCAGCTTTGCATCTTGAAAAGTTGAGGAAGAAAGGGAATATTTATATTAAGAAATTTAATTCAACAAGAAACTGGAATCAAATATTTTTTCACTAGTTAAGGAAATGGTAACAATTAGTTAGTTAGTATTGTTTTAAGGGGCCGGAACTACGAGGTCATCTGCCCCTACCTCTCAGATTGAGGTCCTGTGAGCAAAGAATTAGAAATGTCTTACATATCTAGTATTTTATTCTATTATTTCAGTCTGTAATAAAAGATAACCGACCACCTCATTATGGAGTGGCTAGCATTATTGGCAGTCACCCCCGAGGTCTACCTTCAATTCCTGTCTCTTCCAAGATACTTAATTCTGGTCTGGAATGGGGTGCATTTAGCATCGTGAGGCAAACCTGAGAAGATTCCCTTCTCAGCCATCCTAAAAGTGGCTTTCCAAATCCTCATCTCAATTACAAATACACACACCGCTACACACATCCATTAACACAGGCTATCAGATAAATTCCACACGATGCCTAAGCCCCTAAATGAAACAACACAGAAGGTACCGTAACCAAAGTTTTGCCGATGTAGAACGTCAGAAACAAAAACGGTGTACAGCACATGTCATTTACCGGCAATTCTCATCAATTTCCAACCTCACGTTGGGCGCCAATTTTATATATACTCTGTGCCAGTTTGTTCCGGGATACCGCGTGTAACGTGTTTTTCGAGGGGTTTTATGCAACTGGCATAAGTCAGTAGGAAGCCATTCTATATTTATTTACGCGGCAAATTGTTCAGCCAAGAGAATTTTTCATGTTAATTTATTATTATTATTAATTTATTATAATTATTATTAAGGTATTTTCGGAGCATTTTATAAAAATTATTAGCATTCAGATAGGTTTTCTATGTCTTAGAAAACGCTATCAAGCAAATTATTACGAACGACAATATTATAGAAAATTATGTGATTACGGAATTTTACGGAGTTTTGTCAGTTAGGGTATTTGAGAGACATGACTCACTGGGAATTCGAATACAAGCTGATTCCTGTCGAGAAGCATGACGCAATCTTGGGTCGCATCGTCCAGGAAAGGCGAATTGTTGGAACGGAACCCTCCCGCCGAGTGTAATGACCCAGAGAAGGGGAGTATAGCGAGTGGGGTACAGCCAATCAGCGGAGACAACGTAAGCTAGGAGTCGGCTGAAGAGTGGGGAGCCGGCGTGTGCATATATCGTTCGACGCGCCGTGAAACGAGGACTATCTGTGAAATACTTGAGGAGTATGGATGCGCGTGCGAGTCGCTCCGATGTTCAGTGGAGTTAGGGACAATCTGTGTAGAACTTGCAGAGTACGGTCGCAAGTGCGTGTCGCTCCGATGTTCAGTGGAGTTAGCGACGAACTTTTGTAAAACTTGGTTGTACGAGTGTTTGGGTCCGAGGTACGGACCATAGAATTATCTAATCTACCAGTATATCATCAAATTCCGACGGAGATGACGACGTCCAGGAGACTGTGGGAAGCTCACAACATCATCAAGAACGAGGGAAAATGCTTTGGCAATTTCCAGTGGTAAGCGCCAATGACGCAGAAATACGCAATCTCTCATTTTCTTTGTTTTACATTTCATATTTCAGTAACTTCATAGCTTGGAAATAAGAGTAAAATCAATTTATCAGACTCCGTTTTCACGTAATTTTCTATCGGTAATATTCAAATCACAACGCTCCAATTTAAATTTTATAGTTATTATTATTATTAATTTTGCTATAATTGTTTTATATAATAAATTCATTTCTTTTACAATGCAATCTTTGCTTTCAGTAGGTAGCATTAGATATAGACCAATTCCTTCTCCTGATACAATTGTTTGTTGGGTTAATGATCAAATCATACCACGATCTGAGTGAATAGAGTCTTGAATGTGTTCTGCCAGAGCTAGACGTTGTTAAATACAAATTTAGATTTCAACATTGCATTGAGGTCTTGGCGCCCATTAAAACAACATAGCTTAGGCAAAGGTAAACAGTTACATTTCTCACCCAACAGTAGGGGCAGCCAAAACGTTTCATTTGTCACCCAACAGTTAGGGGGTAGCAAAACGTTTCACGCGGGGTCGGGTGGCTGAGATCAACCGCCGTGAGATCGCATCACAACAAACCACACAAAGTACATTGACATGACTAGTTCCAGCACGAGGCTATTATTCTCAGGGTCGTAGCGAATGTAGGAAAAGGTAAAGTTATGAAACTAGCCAAAAATACACATGGACGGGAAAAATATCCAACCTTCAGCGAATAATCACAATTTAAAATAAAATAGCATCTGCCGACGTTTTTTGGTCGCCAAAGATCGCTAACCTACGTCTACAACAGTGGCGGATCTAGGGGAGGTTCAAGCCCCCACCTTCGACCTAGGTTTACCAAACTATTTAAAATATGATGAACAAACCGAATTCAACTGAATTAATATTGTTAATATTTTTTTTATTTGCTGTTATAATTACATCGTTGTGAGCATCCGTAGTACACCGCGAATCATGCCGTTATTTTGTGTTGCCGATTAGCAGTCATGCGAGTTTTCTGCGCAGTTGTTTAATGCGTATTCCCAAGGTAGTTAGAGTATATTAGGTAGGTCATTCCCGCCCGCTGCGCTCTCATTGGCTCACCGCGCGTGACGCGGATGGGAGGGCTCCTCAGGCTAGCAGCAGCCAGGTGCCTGTACTTCAACAGTAGCCCCAAGGATGGTACAGTCAATAATTCACAATACCTCAATAAATTATAGGTCCAATGATAGTAAACGATAATCGCAACTGTACATGTAATAAATTATAAATACAGTAAGGTAGAGTATTAAGAGGGAAAACAACCAGGTATATTATTAGAATTAACTACTGCTTACTACTTTTAGTAGTAGAGGAAATGTATGTTTTGAATATTGCGTAATCGCGAGGACATATTGCATCATCATGACGTCATCTAATAGCCATGCGGATGTGAGCACGTGCACATGTTAGCGTGGGAAGAGGTCGACCTTTAACCGCTTGAAGCAGATAACCTTTGGGTAATCGCTTGAAGCAGATAACCTTTGGCTTATTTATGTGATAGAGATAAAAATTAATGGGTGTTGACGTCATACGATACCCGTGCAAGTGTGCACCAGTGCGAGCGATCACGTGATATGTCTGCAGTGTTCTTGTGAGACGTGGTTGACCTTTAACAAGTAGTGTTAACTTGGGGGTTCTCTTGCAAGTCGCGTGTGTGCTTGAATACGTATGGCTATGTTGGGAAAAGGTTTGGAGGTGGGCGAGGACCAGGGTTGAGTGAGGGCTCGTTTAAATGCTATTTTTCCCGCTCTATTTGATGGTGAGTTTATTTTTTAAAATAGGTGTTTTGTGAAAATGCCGCTTTTTGGAAACGGTGAAGATGAGAGAAAAGTTTGTTTGATGTCAATGAAAGGTCCCTATGCGCCCTCTAGGCTGACAGCAAGTTTCAAGTGTGTAGGACAAAACAAAATGATAGCCTACTTTCTGGCGAATATTGGCGATGATTCGCGAACGCTTGGTCGGATTTGAGCATATAGGGCGTCGTAGGACTTGTGGTGAACCACCCCTTGCTTTGGTCGGGGGTATATCCACCCCAAAATAAGAATTACCCTTACCCGGGGGTTAAGTAGTGTTTTTTGTATGCATGCGCACTTTCTGGCTTATGTAAGAGAACGGAACTTTTAAATGATTATTTATAGATGAGTTTTTTTTAAATATTTATTAAAAAACAAAAAAACTAATAGGTCATTCGCTTTTTAGTATCTCGCTAACCAATAATGCGAGTTAAACATATGGGGTGTCGTAGGACTCGTAGTGAATTCTCCTTTTGTATGAACGAGGTATGACAAACCCCAAAATAAAAACTAGCCTTACCCGCGGAGAAATAGTAATTTTTGTATGTATGCACGCCGGTGGCTTTTGTCAAAAGGGCTTAACTACACTTTTGTTAATATTTTCTGAACCCCTGATGGGATTTTGCCATAGGCAGTATCCTAGCACTTGCGGTGACGCCTCGTTTTTGAATGTGTGATTATTATTTTTTTTGTCAAAAGGGCCTAACTACTCTTTTGTTAATATCTCGCGCACCAATCATGCTAGGGACTTGTATGAGGGGTCCTAGCAATTGGGGCGACGTCCCCCCTTTGGGGGTGAAACTACCCCCCAAAATTGAAAACTCAATATCTTGGAAACTAAGAATCCTAAAATTTGGCGTGATAGCTCTAAAAATAGGTGATGACATAGGCTTTTAGCAGGATTGGTCATTTCACCCCTAAAACAGTAAATAGTCATGTTATGGGAAAAAACGTGTTAAACACCTAAAAATCATAAATGAAACTAAGATTTTTGTTTTTGATGAAAAATAGCAGGGGGTGAAAAACACCCCTAAATTGAAAAAATCGATACCTTGGAAACTAAGAACCGTAAAATTAGGTGTAATAGCTTAAAAAATTGGTTGTGACATAGGCTTTTATCTGGATAGATGATTTCACCCCTAAAAAGTAAATAGTGATTTTACACTGGGAAAAATGGTGTTAAAAGGGTAAACATGATAATTGAACCTATAATCTTTTGTTTTTGATGAAAAATTGCAGGGGGTGAAATCTACCCCTAAATTGAAAAATCGATACCTTGGAAACTAAGAACCGTAAAATTAGGTGTAATAGCTTAAAAAATTGGTTGTGACATAGGCTTTTATCTGGATAGATGATTTCACCCCTAAAACAGTAAATAGTGATTTTACACTGGGGAAAAAGGTGTTGAAAGGGTAAAAATGATAATTGAACCTATGATCTTTTGTTTTTGAAGAAAAATAGCAGGGGGTGAAAACTACCCCTAAATTGAAAAATCGATACCTTGGAAACTAAGAACCGTAAAATTAGGTGTAATAGCTTAAAAAATTTGTTGTGACATAGGCTTTTATCTGGATAGATGATTTCACCCCTAAAACCGTAAATAGTGATTTTACACTGGGGAAAAAGGTGTTAAAAGGGTAAAAATGATAATTGAACCTATGATCTTTTGTTTTTGATGAAAAATAGTAGGGGGCTGAAAACTACCCCCAAATTGAAAAATCGATATCTTGCAAACTAAGAACCCTAAAATTAAGTGTTATAGTTGAAAAATAGGTGATGACATACGCTTTTACCTCGATAGATTATTTCACTCTTAAAACAGGGAATAGTAATGTTACAGGAGAAAAAGGTATTAAACACTTAAAAGCATAAGAGTTTTGTGAAACCATGCTTTAATAAATGTTTGTATGGAGGATGACAGCTTGCTAATTATTATTATTATTATTATTATTATTATTATTATTATTATTATTATTAGGTAATTATGGATTAATGTGTTTATTGCTAACGAATAAGGCTACAGAGTTTTATCAGTTGTTGTACAAATCAGGATGGCCAACCCGTTGCCATGCCCCATGAATTTACCCAAAAGAGCCAAAACGTTAAGGTTATCGACCTGAGATTTTATAAAACTAATTATCAGAGAGGGTGTTGTTTTGGACTGACAATGGCTAACCCCTTCCCATGATTTATGAATTGTCCCAAAACGTTTTACCTGACAAGACTGAGTGTACCCTGTTGCAGCCTTTAGAAAATTGAACCCGGACCTCTGTGGTGACAGTTGAGTTATATTAATGATGCTTTTTGAACAAACACACACTTGCATACGATCGTTGGGTTGAATCTACACAGAGCCACTGGCTTTGTTTGTGTAATGAGTCTTGGTGATAAGAACACTGCGCTCTTGCCAGCAAGTTCCATATTACTCGTCTGCTTGATAGTGGACGTGCTTCGCACCGTGTTAATTTACATGACTAGATAGTTGTTAGGTTAGGGTTGACAAGGCTCAATGAACCTTATTGCAACCTTAAATTGAAAATGATTTTTTTGGTATAGTCGGGGTTGGAAGCCATGGCCTTAGGGTAGACAACCAAGTATGTTCAACACTACACTGTGAGATGGTCAAATGATAATGTAACAGAACATATAGAAAAGTTTTCTGTGGTTTAACGAATTGACTAAGAGCCATACCATGAGAGGTATAGGTAATTGAAATTGAATCCTTAGCTGTTGACCCTACTACATGTAAGCTATAGCAATGCCTGCCTATAGGCTATCATGTTAGAAAAATAAATTTATGGGTTGTTTTAAATGGAGAATGCTTGTGTTTACTGTGAAACACAAATCTGAATTTAAAAATAGTTTTTGTCCTACATGATATTTGAAATCATTTTTATTTATACTTTAGACAAACGCTAACATAGTTGTAATCCAGAAGCCATGGCTGCCTCCTTTCCAATCCTACACCGTACACTGAAGTTAAAATTAGTAATGATCACGTTACAGACAGCCAGTTTCAAAGCCATGAGAAATAAGTGAACAAAGTATAAAATTCTTGACCCAGTCGGGAATTCAACATGGTGTTGTTTCAAACAAAAGACAAGCGTTCTATAAACTTAACCGCCAAGCTGTCCTATCGACCCCTAATTGTTTGGCTGATGGTGAAATTAAAATTAAATGTAAACTATAACTAAAACTAACTACACACTTATAACTAGAAAAAAGAAATGTAAGACAAAAGGATAACAGGACAAATAAAGGACAGAAGGAATAAAAAATTGCCCCTCAACCCTCAAGAATGTGGATTGATGGACTTGAAAGGAAGGAGAGCCGTAAAAGGTAGATAAGAAAGTATAAGAGGAGAGGGTCCCGCTCCAGTGGTAATCGATACAAAGGAGGAAAACTGGACCCAGCTCAGGAATCCCTTGTGGTCGCCAACTTCCAAACTGATCAGCCGTAAGCCCCTGAGGGTGTAGCCATATCCAGGGTGCACCACAAGTGGTGGGGCTACATACACCCTACCTTTAGTGTGGCTTCAGCAAAAGGCAGGAAATAACATAAAAATAAAAAGAAGCCTGCCTCCTCACACAAGGAGGGTATCAGAAAAAAAATAAACAAGGGTCAATTACGTCAGAAAATAAAGAGACTCCCTAAACCTTGGATAGCCTAATAATGTCGGAGTCGGTAGAGAACAAGTGTTGACCAAGTGTGGTCGACAGGAAAGAAGATAGACAGGAGCCTAGCACAAGTCAGTGGAAGCAATGACGGACTCAGCTGGGGCTCCATGGTCGTCAACCTACATTCCACTAGATGTAAGTAAGACGAAAACAAATTATTTCCATTTCCAAACAGTTGGGGTGAGGTGAGGTGAGTTTTCTAAACGTCAAACTCATGTGGTTTTTCCACTTGTACTGACGACACTCAAAAGACGTCTCGTATTCATTAAGACCGTTATTATCAGGAAACATTTTCTGCCAACAGGCGCTTACTGCATATGGCAAGGCTTTACACTCTTGGGTTAGTCAGTCTTTCTTGCCAAGGATGCTCTATATACCCTATAAAAGGCTATACATATTAGTTCTGAACACTTAGTGAATATTAAAATTTTATGCACAGCTTATACAAGCATGAGTTGCATGCAGTCAAACTTTGTAAGATAGTTACATACAACACGCAAAGTGTGTTTCCGCTACCTAGCGGTGGATATGAACACTCACTGGTGATATCCGAGGTGAGCTGATTTGCTCACACATTTGCTCCCATATTGGCCCCCACATTTGCTCCCTTATTTGCTCCCACTTTTGCTCCCATATTGGCTCCCATTTAGTGAATATTAAAATTTTATGCACAGCTTATACAAGCATGAGTTGCATGCAGTCAAACTTTGTAAGATAGTTACATACAACACGCAAAGTGTGTTTCCGCTACCTAGCGGTGGATATGAACACTCACTGGTGATATCCGAGGTGAGCTGATTTGCTCACACATTTGCTCCCATATTGGCCCCCACATTTGCTCCCTTATTTGCTCCCACTTTTGCTCCCATATTGGCTCCCACATTTGCTCCCATTTTGGCTCCCTCTTTTGCTCCCATATTGGCCCCCACATTTGCTCCCATATTTGCTCCCACTTTTGCTCCCATATTGGCTCCCACATTTGCTCCCACTTTTTTGCTCACACTTTTTTCTCCCATATTAATGCCAACTCTTATAATTATAAGCAGCAGCAAAATGTAAATAGAATAATATTTCTGATAATGTTCAAAACAAAAGTCCTAAGGTCTTGGGTTTGAATTCCCAACTATGGTTGTCAGCCAATAAGTTACACTACAGGATACTTTTATTTTTGTGTTGTGTTGCGTGATAATTTGCCGATCTCGCGGCGTAGTGGTGTTATCCCTGAGGTCTTGGGTTCCAACTCAACTATGCCCAGAATTTAATTTTGATCTGAGAGTTGAAAGGTTAGGTTAGGTGAAGTTAGGTTAGATAAAGTTAGGTTAGGTGAAGTTATGATAGGTTAGGTTAGGTTAAGTAAAGTTGGGTCAAGTTAGGTTAGGTGAAGTTAGGTTAGGTTAGGTGAAGTTGGGTTCGGTGAAGTTGGGTTACGTTAGATTAGGTTAGGTGAGGTTAGGGTAGGTTAGGTTAGGATAGGTGAAGTTAGGTTAGGTTAGGCGATGTTAGGGTAGGTTAGGTTAGGATAGGTGAAGTTAGGTTAGGGTAGGTTAGGTTATGACTAAGTTTGTTATGTTTGGTTGTTTTAGAAAAACACCACTTTTGCTCTCATATTTGCTTCCATATTTTCTTTGCACTTTCAACTATCTTGACTTGTGTATTGACTATTGCCGGCATATTTGTTGACATATTTGTTAGCATATTTGCTCCCTCTTTTTATATTTGCTTTGCTCCCACATTTCATCCCATATATGCTCCCGCTTTTTGCTTCCCACTTTTTGCTCACAGTTTTTGCTCCCACATTTGCTCACACTTTTGCTGACACTTTTTACCCCCACTTTTGCTCCCACTTTTTGCATCTATATATATGCTCCCACATTAATCTATTGTTGTTATTACCAAGTTGTCTTTACTAGAAATTAGTTTATGCTTGACAGTTGATATGGAAGTATCAGTGACTAGGTATGGTAAGCCTTATGCATACTATAAAGGGTATTCATATATTGTGAAACGAAGCAATAAAAATGGAACTGTTATTTGGCGCTGTTCAAAGCAACGATCGAAACAGTGTCGAGGAATGCTTAAGACAAAATAATTGGACATACTTTCTTCAAACAATCATGATTGTAAACTTACTAATCATGCTAGTGTAAATGTAAGGAAAACTCAAACCGAAGCAAAAAACCAAGTCCAAGAAAAAAATAGTGCTGCTCAAGATAATATTAACCTCAGGTCTAATACACTACAACGCACTCATGCTGTTAGCGAGTTGTTTAATGAGAAACCTTTAACACCTCCTGTAAAACCCATGATCAGACACACACCCACATCTCAAAATCCCTCAACCCTATCAGAGACAACATACCCAATCAAGAAGTTGGTTGGGGAAGGTGAAAAGGATGGTGATGGTGATGATAATAATAACTTAACAATATTAAAGCACACTATCACATCTAAAAAGAAGCTTTCAACACTATCAAAGGCAACTCAAACCATTGAACAGACTGCGGACATAGGTGGAAATTATGATTGTAAAGATGACGATGATGATGATGATCATTATGAATATGATTATAATGGTGAGGATGATAATAATGATGATGGTGAAAATGATGAACTGCTTCCTGAGTATTTAAAACCATTCATACAAAATAGAAAATGGAACGATCCTAATATATTAGTCGAACGTCTACAGCTCTTGCATGCCTGTAAACAGGCTGGTCATATTGGTTATGAGGAAGAGCTGTTAAAAATAGAAGATGAACTTCGTAAAGCTGGTGTTATATTGTAATTGGTCAACGTAACAACACCCCCATCCCCTAAAATAATGTTCAGCAAGTGTTATATTTAAAAACTATAACAAGCAAACGTAAATAAAAAAACTGCTGTATTCTGTGTGTGTGTGTGTGTGTGTGTGTATACCTATTGTAAAAATGTATATATTTGAATTAAATTAATTAACACAGTTTGTATATATTTCTTGTTTTTTTTTTTGCATGTTGACTGTATATTTGCTCAACCACTTTTTGGTTTTTCAATGCACATTTTTGATTTGTTTTGATTTTTCCGTAGCATTACAGTTATCAGTCTCGTAAACTGGGTGATTAATATAGGTATAAAGGCATCTTAAAAATCACAAGCATTACAGTTGTGACATATCACGTATAATATGTAACATGTTATCCTACATTCCACATAGGTCTCTCCCTTCTTAACAGTGAACTCTGTTGGTCATTAAAATAACTACTTGTAAAATAATTCCAGTGGCATATCCTGTTAACAAATATCATATATTAAATATTTTCACGTCATAGAACGACAACTTGAAAATCATTTATTGTAGGAATACCAGTAATGGGACCACCAAGTTTGAATAAAACACCTACACAATAATCTTCATGTAATAGTACATAAATCTTAGGCCTATAATATAAAAATCCAACATGGTGACCATCCAGAATATTTAGACGGTTCTCAATATCTACGAATCTATTACAGCAATCAAACTGACAATTTGTATGTAGATAGAGGCAATTCATATTAGTAGGATATATGAAAATAGGGTATTTAGTTCTTCACGGAACTACTTGTTTAGTACTGTATAACTGTTTGTTGACTAGCATTTACTGTTACACAACGTTATTTTTGGTAAACTCTACATAAGTATCCTAATTGTCTCTGGTATAATGTCTTGTTTAACAAACATGGTCACACGGTTCGTCTATAGGTTTGAGCCTCTGTTGTATATGATTTCAAAAAATGATAAACAGCTAAACTCACTGGTCAATAACCAACATAGTGGCCAAAATGTTTCCCTGATAGGTAACTCATGTTTGTTTAGTCAATTCTTATTGCAAAGCCAGTCAAGACCTAAAAAAATAGTATTAACACCATATCCCTAAACAAATCAAACCATCTTAAGGTATTTATTACATTTAATTGCATTTTAGGAAACTTGCAAGCATCTTGCAGCCTTCAAGAGGAGAGTATAGACAGGAATTGTGAAAAGGAAGCCGCTAAATCATTCAATGTAGTAAGTGTTATGAACCTCATTTGTAAGAAGTTATGAAAGTCTATGTGAGGGTGTGGTTTTTACCGTTGGATGTCTTTTCTGGCACCCACCTCAGAGACGAGTTTATGGGAGATGAAACTCAGCTATCATGTCGAATGTGGAGCTCCTAGTCTAGGAGAATGTCACGTTCAGGTATTTGTCTGCAGGGAGTGTGGGAAACGAAACAACAACTAAAAAGCATACAAGTAAAGGGGATATTATGGAATTTTCGAGTATATGTTGTGAATGTTTTAAAAAATTGGTTAAATTTCAAGGTTTGTAGACCTTGTTCGCTTTCGCGAATGTTTTTTTTGTAGGCTATGTTTCCCGCACGGTTTGAAACACACGTTCAATTTTTCTGCTCCATTTTTTTCGTTATAATTGCAGTATGAACGCGGTGTTCTGATTATTTATTTAACTTACGAATTGTTGTTCTTTATTATTCTTGTACTCACCTTTTTTCTGAAGTGTCTTTCTAGACGCACCATACTGTCACACTGTTTCATGAGGTACTGTGTTCGCCTCAGCGGCTACCCTCGCAACGTGCATGGGGCTCTGCGCTGATTGGCTGTTTGACACCCCTCCTTCATTCTGGAATGTTCGGCTGCTGTCGTCATTTCCACTATATATTCTCCGCCTCGCCGTCCTGCGGCCTGTCTTCACCTGCCCACGGCTGCCTGACCACTTCAGTGCAGCTTGCTCGGCGCACTGTTTACCAACACTGTTTGACCTGAAGCTATCTACGCGGCATGCTTATCTGCTTGGACTTTGTCGGGCTGAGCAGGCCGGGGTCAACAACCTTCATCTAGGCGACAGCTTCGTCACTTAATTTCTCTACAACTCAGCACGATGGAATCGTAACTGCTTGCACCCGCTAACCCAGGTCATTCCCAAGAGGCCTGGCACTGCTGGTTATGTTTCGCTGGAGGAATTATCATCTATCTTCTTTGGAAGCCACATCACGGCTTCTTAGTGAACAACTTCACTGGACTTCACGACCCACTCTACGCGGGCCAGCCAATTCTTGGTCTACACTCTGACCTTGGATTCTAGATGAACTAACTTGTCCTGCCTGGACAATCATCATCGCTTCACGCTATCGTCAGCGGGGTCTCCGCAGGATTACTTATGGAAGATACTCCCTGTATCAAGTATCGAACTGGTGGTAACCAATCACTCATTTTATATAATACAAGGCTAAGCCTTTACTATTTCTAACTTTGTTGTCATGGATTTTTCGCTATGAACTTTTTTATCGAGTTGCCTGTTATTACTCTTTCTTCATTCATTTTTTATAGTCAATGCTACTTGCAAGATAGTTTTGAGTTTCCTGGAGAAACAGGCATTTTTTAATTGCCTCTTTTAAACAATCATTTTTAATGCAAATAATTGTCACTGTTTATCCAAATGGTTAAAACAATCAAATAAATGTATCAACAGTCAAGTAACTTTTGGTCTCTTCCATATAATCCTATTATAGTCCACTGTGTGCCCTAACCCTAATCCAATGCTATTTCCCAGTTGGGGTGATATCTTAACATATACCCCTTTCCATGGTACCTCAACCCCGGATCGAACCCAGAACCTCCATTCTGAGACCACAAATTCTATTCTAAAAAAAAAAAAAAAAAAAAACACTGGTGCAATCTAATATTTGTCTTATACATTTCAGTTATCGTGGCTAGCGCAGGAGATCTGCGGGAAAGCGGAAGCAATCCCAGCATAATACACAACTGGTTTCTTTCTGGAAAGCAGGTCTGTCTGGTGCCGCAAGCAGCTTGGGTAAGTGAGTCATTCCAACTTCCCAGCCATGCCAGTAATTATAGATGATAAACTGTTAAACTCTCGGGCGGCCTACAAAGGTCAACTCACCCGTTTTCAAAAATATTTAGCTACTCTACCGAAAGAGGAACAAAACCTTGATATTATTTCTCAGCGTTTAAAAGCTTTTGAACAGGCGTACGAGAAATATGATCTCGTGCAACTTGAAATTGAAATTAAAAGTCCAGAACATCAGTCAGATAGGGAAGAAGTAGAAAGTAATTACTTTGATACACACGCTCAGGCTGTGGCATTAGTTAGAACTTTGACCCTGGCGTTGAAGGTAGAGGAAACTCAAGGAAGAATTAGCGACCATGGGAATGGTATCAAACCATTGCTACCTAAAATTGAAATTCCGCATTTTTCAGGAAAGGAAGAGATGTGGCAATCATTCTTTGAATTGTTCAGTTCATTAGTACATGATAATGCCACACTTCCAGAAATTCAGAAATTTCATTATTTAAAATCCATTTTGCAGGGACCACCCCTTCAACTTATAAGAGAACTCCCCTTAACAGGAGAAAACTATAACATTGCTATAGAGCTTCTTAAAGGCCGTTACGGCAACGAAAAATTATGCATACAGAGGCATATTCAAGCCTTATTTAACCTGCCCGCATTGCGAGCTGACAGCTTGTCAACACTGCGAGCCTTAAGTGACACGGTCCAACTACACGTCAGAGCATTGGCACGGTTGAATCAACCGGTCGAGCATTGGGATCTATTCTTAGTTCACTTGGTTACTTCTAAATTTGATTCATCAACCTTAAAGGCATGGGAGAAGGAACTAACAAATGACACTTCATATACCTATGGCTCATTGCTTACGTTTATAAATAATAGATGTCAGGTTTTATCAGCCGTAGCCTGTCATATGTCAGGAAGTGCAGATAACAAATCTAATGTTGTGAAGCCAGTCGGTACTAAAATAAACAAATCTGCTGTCTTTACTGTTCAACATAATTCAACAGATTGTATTCTCTGTAAAGCGCCTCACAGGTTATATTCCTGCGTTGCCTTTAAAGCCCTTTCTACCGACGAAAGACGCAAATTAATAGCTCAAAAAAGATATTGCTACAACTGTCTGTCAACCAGGCATATGGTGCCTGATTGCGTATCTAAAAATACTTGCTCCCATTGCAAAGCTCAACATCATACCTTGCTTCATAGGTTTGAAAAGCCACGTCAGGCTCCTTCCCCTGGATGTTCTAAAGATACATCCCCAGGAGCCAATGCGCAATCTTATACTCAGAGCTCTAGCTCTATTCGTAGTTCCCAGGTGCTACTATCAACCGTGTTATTAAAAGTTCAAGATTCCTCTGGTAGATGGCTTGAAGCACGTGCCTTATTGGATAATGCCGCCACCCATGACTTCATAAG
Source organism: Meconema thalassinum (assembly GCA_946902985.2). NCBI lineage: Eukaryota > Metazoa > Arthropoda > Insecta > Orthoptera > Tettigoniidae > Meconema > Meconema thalassinum. The sequence goes on from OX336396.1 coordinate 174,518,803, forward strand.
TGAGCGTCTCATTAAGAAACTTGGTCTTCCCAAGCAACCTACATTAATTCAGGTTACCGGTATTAACAATAGCAATGTTAAATCTTTGCATTTTGTTCGTGTTCACATCAAAGATGCTGTTAATTGTACCACAACATTTCAGTTGAATTGTCTTGCCATTGATACTATTGGCAGTAATACCCCTAGTACATCTTTTGAAATTAGAAATTGGCAAATTCCTCATGACATTCAGTTGGCAGATCCAACATTTAATACGAGCGCTCCAGTAGACATACTTCTCAGTGCCCAAGTATTTTGGCAATGTCTCCTTAGCTCTAAGGTTAAAATATCACCAGGAGTGTCTGTTCATCATACCAAGCTAGGTTGGTTAGTAACGGGTCAGGTCCCTCGTAAGTCGTTCCAAAATTTCTCACAATGTCATTTTGTCAATACAATTCTCGATTACAACCTAGAAAGATTTTGGAAAATCGAAACTATAGATTCAGTTTCACCTTCCTCAGTTGAAAATGAAATGTGTGAAAAACTGTTTCGCGAAACAACCAAACGCAATTCAGAGGGTAGATTTGTCGTAACAATGCCCCGAGTGGATAATCCACCTCTTTTATTTGAAATACACCCTAGGGCTCTTAGAGCACTCTATGCTGTGGAAAGCAAATTTAAACGTGACCCTGTTGTTAAAGCTCAATACTCCACATTTATGGAGGAATATGAGGCACTTGATCACATGGAGGTTGTTACCAAGAAAGATGATGCTTCTTATACCCCATCTGAAGTCATTTACCTCAATCATCATCCAGTTTGGAAGAATGAGATTTTAAAGGAAAACATAAGAGTGGTCTTTAATGGCTCTGCATTGGATGCCAATGGAACTTCTCTGAATGACATATTATTATCAGGCCCTCCTATTCAATCTGACATTTCTTCTGTTTTAATGAATTTTCGCTTGTTCCCTATCGCAGTGATATCTGATATCAAGCAGATGTATAGACAGATTTTGGTCGATCAACAACAGCGCGACCTTCAGAGAATTCTTTGGCGCGACGAGCCTACTAAACCCGTCAAGATTTTTCGGCTAAAGACATTAACCTATGGACTAAAGCCTTCTGCTTTTTTAGCCATACGTACGTTGAAATTACTTGCTGAACAGGATGGCCCGTTGTATTCTCCTAAGGCTTCTGAAGTGTTAAAATCATCATTTTACGTTGACGATTTTCTTTATTCATTTGAGTCAGTATCTGAAGCACTGCAAGTCTCTAAAGATTTGACAGCTTTGCTTTTGGGAGGCGGATTTTCCTTGTGCAAGTGGAACTCTAATTCGGAAGAATTTCTTTCTAGATTTCCATTAACTTCAGTATATAACGACTCAGTAGAGCTTCTTCATGAAAATAATTCTATCAAAACTCTAGGCATCCATTGGAGTCCTCAAAAGGATTTTTTCTTTTTCAAAATTAATCTCAGTGACATCAAACCGCAAACTAAGCGGCAAATTCTGTCTGAGATTGCAAAGATATTTGATCCTCTCCAATTTTTGGCGCCAATCATCGTCACAGCAAAGCTTTTCATGCAAGACCTTTGGCCCTTGAAAACTGGTTGGGATGAACCAGTTCCTTCCGAGTTGAAAAAAAATTGGATTTCTTACAGAAATAGTTTGGAAGATCTTTCTAATGTTATTATCCCGCGAGTGATTATTCCCTTTCCCTCCTGTGGAGGATATGAACTTCACATCTTTGCCGATAGCTCATTGAAAGCTTATGGTTGTTGTGCGTACATTGTTTGCCGTAATTTTGTCCAGTCATATTTCTTTTCCAATTTAATTTGCGCTAAGTCGAAGGTGGCCCCTCTTAAATCTTTATCCTTGCCACGACTGGAACTTTGTGCTGCTCTTCTGGCGGTTGAATTATCGGTCAAAATCCGTCAATCTTTGAAAATCCGATTTATTAAAACTTACTTTTGGAGTGACTCAGCCATCACGTTGGCATGGATTGCCAAACCTCCCTCGCATTGGCAGGTGTTTGTAGCTAATAGAGTGTCCAAAATTCAACAATTGTCTAATCTTGAACAATGGCATCATGTATCTGGCAAGGAGAACCCTGCAGATGTCATTTCTCGAGGATGTTCCCCTCTTATGTTGGCTAACCTGACATTATACTGGCACGGTTCCCGTTGGCTTCTGCAAGAACCTTCCGCTTGGCCAAATTTTCCTCTTCCGGAGTTATCAGACTTGCCGGATTCTGGTAAGATTACTGGATCTTCTCTTCTCGTTTCCGACTCTCCCCTTCTCTTGCAGCGATATTCCTCTTTCCATAAATTGGTGAGAGTTATGGCTTATCTCCTTCGATGGAAATATTTTGTGGTAGAACAACCCCTTTTTCCTAAGCCATATTTAACCCTTTCTGAATTAGGTTTAGCCACTACAAAAATCTTATGGCTTACTCAACAAGAAATATTCTCTGAAGAATGCCAGGTGTTGGCCCAAGGTCAATCCCTTAAGAAATCGAGTAGGCTTTCCTCACTCGCCCCCTTTTTGGATACTGATGGTTTATTAAGAGTAGGAGGACGTTTATCTTCGGCTGATCTTTCTGAGGATAAAAAACATCCAATTATTCTTCCCTCAAAGCATCATGTCACTTCCTTAATCATTCGTCAGTATCATTACCAGCATCTTCATGCTGGTACTCGTACATTACTTTCTATCATTCGTGAAAGGTATTGGCCCATAAACGGAGTCCATGAAGTTACCTCTGTTATCCGGAAGTGCATTCCATGTTTTAAATCCAACCCTAAAGTTACCGCTCAGCTCATGGGTGATCTTCCCAATTTTAGATCCGCGCCTGCTAGACCCTTTACCTTTACGGGGGTGGATTATTCCGGGCCTTTTGTTTACAGAAAAAATTCTCCTGAGGCCAAAAAATGTATTTCTGGAAAACTCTATATTTCCCTGTTTGTATGTATGGTCACCGGAGCAGTTCACTTAGAACTAGTTACCAACGCCTCTACTGCTTACTTTTTGGCAGCTTTTGCCAGATTTTCTGCTCGCAGAGGTCTTCCTTCAGAAGTATTCTCAGACAATGCTAAAAATTTTATCGGAGCTTCTGAGCAAATTAAGAGAGCTCTTACTCAAAATTCAGCGCTGGAAAGGATTACTGATTATGCTCACCAGAGAAATTTCAAGTGGCACTTCATTCCCTCTTATGCACCTCATCAAGGTGGGCGGTGGGAGTCTTGTGTGAAACTCACCAAGAAGCACCTTAGACGTGTTTGTGGCCACACCCCCCTTTCTCATGAAGAGTTCAATTCCTTAATAATTTTTATTGAGGGCATAATTAATTCTCGTCCTTTATCACCCTTATCTAATGATCCCTTAGATCTTCTGCCATTAACGCCAGGTAATTTTCTTATCGGTGGTCCTTTGACTGCCTCTCCCCCTTTGTTATATTCTAATTCTCAATCTTCTTTAGCCATTTCTTGGCGCAAAATTGAAAGTTTGCGCAACAATTTTTGGCGCCGCTGGAGGTTGGAATACCTCAGTTTGCTTCAGCAGCGTGGTAAATGGCGTGTTTCCTGCTCTAACCTTCAGGTTGGGGACTTGGTCCTTTTGAAAGACCCTAGTCCCCCTCTTGTCTGGAATTTGGGTAGGGTTGTTGAGTGCTTTCCTGGCAGAGATGGTAGGATTCGCGTGGTAAAACTGCAGACTTCTGCTGGCCATTTTCTCAGGCCAATCACTATGATTGCTCCTTTGCCACGCGAGGCCTAACTTCTGCGCTTTCTTACTGCAATTTTTTCTCGCCCCTCCCAGCATGTTCGCTTTCGCGAATGTTTTTTGTGTAGGCTATGTTTCCCGCACGGTTTGAAACACACGTTCAATTTTTCTGCTCCATTTTTTTTTCGTTATAATTGCAGTATGAACGCGGTGTTCTGATTATTTATTTAACTTACGAATTGTTGTTCTTTATTATTCTTGTACTCACCTTTTTTCTGAAGTGTCTTTCTAGACGCACCATACTGTCACACTGTTTCATGAGGTACTGTGTTCGCCTCAGCGGCTACCCTCGCAACGTGCATGGGGCTCTGCGCTGATTGGCTGTTTGACACCCCTCCTTCATTCTGGAATGTTCGGCTGCTGTCGTCATTTCCACTATATATTCTCCGCCTCGCCGTCCTGCGGCCTGTCTTCACCTGCCCACGGCTGCCTGACCACTTCAGTGCAGCTTGCTCGGCGCACTGTTTACCAACACTGTTTGACCTGAAGCTATCTACGCGGCATGCTTATCTGCTTGGACTTTGTCGGGCTGAGCAGGCCGGGGTCAACAACCATCATCTAGGCGACAGCTTCGTCACTTAATTTCTCTACAACTCAGCACGATGGAATCGTAACTGCTTGCACCCGCTAACCCAGGTCATTCCCAAGAGGCCTGGCACTGCTGGTTATGTTTCGCTGGAGGAATTATCATCTATCTTCTTTGGAAGCCACATCACGGCTTCTTAGTGAACAACTTCACTGGACTTCACGACCCACTCTACGCGGGCCAGCCAATTCTTGGTCTACACTCTGACCTTGGATTCTAGATGAACTAACTTGTCCTGCCTGGACAATCATCATCGCTTCACGCTATCGTCAGCGGGGTCTCCGCAGGATTACTTATGGAAGATACTCCCTGTATCAAGTATCGAACTGGTGGTAACCAATCACTCATTTTATATAATACAAGGCTAAGCCTTTACTATTTCTAACTTTGTTGTCATGGATTTTTCGCTATGAACTTTTTTATCGAGTTGCCTGTTATTACTCTTTCTTCATTCATTTTTTATAGTCAATGCTACTTGCAAGATAGTTTTGAGTTTCCTGGAGAAACAGGCATTTTTTAATTGCCTCTTTTAAACAATCATTTTTAATGCAAATAATTGTCACTATTTATCCAAATGGTTAAAACAATCAAATAAATGTATCAACAGTCAAGTAACTTTTGGTCTCTTCCATATAATCCTATTATAGTCCACTGTGTGCCCTAACCCTAATCCAATGCTATTTCCCAGTTGGGGTGATATCTTAACATATACCCCTTTCCAGACCTCATGGCTAAATTTGGTAGAATTTAGTGAATTTTCATCAATATTCGGGTAATTTTATATACATTTGAGGTAGTTTCAACCATTCTTTAATAATTCAATGGTATTTCAATAAATCTGGTAGTCATTTGTTGGATTTTGCTGAAATTTGGTGGAATTTGCTAAATTTGCGGTAAATTTAGTGGATTTTAAAAAATTCTGGTCAATTTCAAGATAAATCTCAGATATTAAGATATTTTACAAATAACCTCCGTTACTGTGATGGCGGTATTAATGTGTGCTTCGACTATGACGGGTAGGAATGGTAAGGATCTGGTTATGGACTTAAGTGCATAGTCAATTATATTTACTATCAGGATGTGTGTTGTGGGAAAATCGAACACTCCTCTTGTTAGTTTTTCAAGTAAGTGTACTCCATGCCTCCCATAGAAGCCGCTAATGAGCTCTAAGCATTGGCAGTTTGCAACCGTCTCTCTATTGTTAACATAGAATGCTCATTACTTGTTATTTCAAGTACATGTCATGTAGGTAAGGAATTGATCAAAACACAACATGTTTTGATTTTCTTTGCACTTGACTGTGGGCAAACATGGCATTTACCTGGAGTACAAGTGGAAAAACCACATGAGTTTGACGTTTAGAAATCTCACCTTTTCTCACCCCAACTGTTTGGAAATTGAAATAATTTGTTTTGTCTTACTTACATCTAGTGGAATGTAGGTTGACGACCATGGAGCCCCAGCTGAGTCCGTCAGTGCTTCCACTGACTTGTGCTAGGCTCCTGTCTATCTTCTTTCCTGTCGACCACACTTGGTCAACACTTGATCTCTACCGACTCCGACATTATTAGGCTATCCAAGGCTTAGGGAGTCTCTTTATTTTCTGACGTAATTGACCCTTGTTTATTTTTTTTTCTGATACCCTCCTTGTGTGAGGAGGCAGGCTTCTTTTTATTTTTATGTTATTTCCTGCCTTTTGCTGAAGCCACACTAAAGGTAGGGTGTATGTAGCCCCACTACTTGTGGTGCACCCTGGATATGGCTACACCCTCAGGGGCTTACGGCTGATCAGTTTGGAAGTTGGCGACCACAAGGGATTCCTGAGCTGGTCCAGTTTTCCTCCTTTGTATCGATTACCACTGGAGCGGGACCCTCTCCTCTTATACTTTCATATCTACCTTTTACGGCTCTCCTTCCTTTCAAGTCCATCAATCCACATTCTTGAGGGTTGAGGGGCAATTTTTTATTCCTTCTGTCCTTTATTTGTCCTGTTATCCTTTTGTCTTACATTTCTTTTTTCTAGTTATAAGTGTGTAGTTAGTTTTAGTTATAGTTTACATTTAATTTTAATTTCACCATCAGCCAAACAATTAGGGGTCGATAGGACAGCTTGGCGGTTAAGTTTATAGAACGCTTGTCTTTTCTTTGAAACAACACCATGTTGAATTCCCGACTGGGTCAAGAATTTTATACTTTGTTCACTTATTTCTCATGGCTTTGAAACTGGCTGTCTGTAACGTGATCATTACTAATTTTAACTTCAGTGTACGGTGTAGGATTGGAAAGGAGGCAGCCATGGCTTCTGGATTACAACTATGTTAGCGTTTGTCTAAAGTATAAATAAAAATGATTTCAAATATCATGTAGAACAAAAACTATTTTTAAATTCAGATTTGTGTTTCACAGTAAACACAAGCATTCTCCATTTAAAACAACCCATAAATTTATTTTTCTAACATGATAGCCTATAGGCAGGCATTGCTATAGCTTACATGTAGTAGGGTCAACAGCTAAGGATTCAATTTCAATTACCTATACCTCTCATGGTATGGCTCTTAGTCAATTCGTTAAACCACAGAAAACTTTTCTATATGTTCTGTTACATATCATTTGACCATCTCACAGTGTAGTGTTGAACATACTTGGTTGTCTACCCTAAGGCCATGGCTTCCAACCCCGACTATACCAAAAAATTCATTTTCAATTTAAGGTTGCAATAAGGTTCATTGAGCCTTGTCAACCCTAACCTAACAACTATCTAGTCATGTAAATTAACACGGTGCGAAGCACGTCCACTATCAAGCAGACGAGTAATATGAAACTTGCTGGCAAGAGCGCAGTGTTCTTATCACCAAGACTCATTACACAAACAAAGCCAGTGGCTCTGTGTAGATTCAACCCAACGATCGTATGCAAGTGTGTGTTTGTTCATAAAGCATCATTAATATAACTCAACTGTCACCACAGAGGTCCGGGTTCAATTTTCTAAAGGCTGCAACAGGGTACACTCAGTCTTGTCAGGTAAAACGTTTTGGGACAATTCATAAATCATGGGAAGGAGTTAGCCATTGTCAGTCCAAAACAACACCCTCTCTGATAATTAGTTTTATAAAATCTCAGGTCAATAACCTTAACGTTTTGGCTCTTTTGGGTAAATTCATGGGGCATGGCAACGGGTTGGCCATCCAGATCTGTACAACAACTGATAAAACTCTGTAGCCTTATTCGTTAGCAATAAACACATTAATCCATAATTACCTAATAATAATAATAATAATAATAATAATAATTAGCAAGCTGTCATCCTCCATACAAACATTCATTAAAGCATGGTTTCACAAAACTCTTATGCTTTTAAGTGTTTAATACCTTTTTCTCCTGTAACTTTACTATTCCCTGTTTTAAGAGTGAAATAATCTATCGAGGTAAAAGCGTATGTCATCACCTATTTTTCAACTATAACACTTAATTTTAGGGTTCATAGTTTGCAAGATATCGATTTTTCAATTTGGGGGTAGTTTTCACCCCCCTACTATTTTTCATCAAAAACAAAAGATCATATAGGTTCAATTATCATTTTTACCCTTTTAACACCTTTTTCCCCAGTGTAAAATCACTATTTACGGTTTTAGGGGTGAAATCATCTATCCAGATAAAAGCCTATGTCACAACAAATTTTTAAGCTATTACACCTAATTTTACGGTTCTTAGTTTCCAAGGTATCGATTTTTCAATTTAGGGGTAGTTTTCACCCCCTGCTATTTTTCTTCAAAAACAAAAGATCATAGGTTCAATTATCATTTTTACCCTTTCAACACCTTTTTCCCCAGTGTAAAATCACTATTTACTGTTTTAGGGGTGAAATCATCTATCCAGATAAAAGCCTATGTCACAACCAATTTTTTAAGCTATTACACCTAATTTTACGGTTCTTAGTTTCCAAGGTATCGATTTTTCAATTTAGGTGTAGTTTTCACCCCCTGCAATTTTTCATCAAAAACAAAAGATTATAGGTTCAATTATCATGTTTACCCTTTTAACACCATTTTTCCCAGTGTAAAATCACTATTTACTTTTTAGGGGTGAAATCATCTATCCAGATAAAAGCCTATGTCACAACCAATTTTTTAAGCTATTACACCTAATTTTATGGTTCTTAGTTTCCAAGGTATCGATTTTTTCAATTTAGGGGTGGTTTTCACTCCCTGCTATTTTTCATCATAAACAAAAATCTTAGTTTCATTTATGATTTTTAGGTGTTTAACACGTTTTTTCCCCATAACATGACTATTTACTGTTTTAGGGGTGAAATGACCAATCCTGCTAAAAGCCTATGTCATCACCTATTTTTAGAGCTATCACGCCAAATTTTAGGATTCTTAGTTTCCAAGATATTGAGTTTTCAATTTTGGGGGGTAGTTTCACCCCAAAGGGGGGACGTCGCCCCAATTACTAGGACCCCTCATACAAGTCCCTAGCATGATTGGTTCGCGAGATATTAACAAAAGAGTAGTTAGGCCCTTTTGACAAAAAAATTAATCACACATTCAAAAACGAGGCGTCACCGCAAGTGCTAGGATACTGCCTATGGCAAAATCCCATCAGGGGTTCAGAAAATATTAACAAAAGTGTAAATAGGCCCTTTTGACAAAAGCCACTGGCGTGCATACATACAAAAAATTACTATTTCTCCGCGGGTAAGGCTAGTTTTTATTTTGGGGTTTGTCATACCTCGTTCATACAAAAGGAGAATTCACTACGAGTCCTACGACACCCCATATGTTTAACTCGCATTATTGGTTAGCGAGATACTAAAAAGCGAATGACCTATTAGTTTTGTTTGTTTTTTAATAAATATTTAAAAAAAAAACCTCATCTATAAATAATCACTTAAAAGTTCCGTTCTCTTACATAAGCCCTCAAGTGCGCATGCATACAAAAAACACTACTTAACCCCCGGGTAAGGGTAATTCTTATTTTGGGGTGGATATACCCCCGACCATAGCAAGGGTTGGTTCACCACAAGTCCTACGACGCCCTATATGCTCAAATCCGACCATGCGTTCGCGAATCATCGCCAATATTCGCCAGAAAGTAGGCTATCATTTTGTTTTGTCCTACACACTTGAAACTTGCTGTCAGCCTAGAGGGCGCATAGGGACCTTTCATTGACATCAAACAAACTTTTCTCTCATCTTCACCGTTTCCAAAAAGCGGCATTTTCACAAAACACCTATTTTAAAAAATAAACTCACCATCAAATAGAGCGGGAAAAATAGCATTTAAACGAGCCCTCACTCAACCCTGGTCCTCGCCCACCTCCAAACCTTTTCCCAACATAGCCATACGTATTCAAGCACACACGCGACTTGCAAGAGAACCCCCAAGTTAACACTACTTGTTAAAGGTCAACCACGTCTCACAAGAACACTGCAGACATATCACGTGATCTCTCGCACTGGTGCACACTTGCACGTGTATCATATGACGTCAACACCCATTAATTTTTATCTCTATCACATAAATAAGCCAAAGGTTATCTGCTTCAAGCGATTACCCAAAGGTTATCTGCTTCAACCGGTTAAAGGTCGACCTCTTCCCACGCTAACATGTGCACGTGCACGCTGCACGTGCTCACATCCGCATGGCTATCAGATGACGTCATGATGATGCAATATGTCCTCGCGATTACGCAATATTCAAAACATACATTTCCTCTACTACTACTTTTCCATGGCCTTTATTTTGCGTCTCTTGTTGAGGTGACGTATTTGTATTAAAGTCCGTGTCCTGACGTAGGTCTTATATCGTCTTCTTCTGAAGTTCTGAGTCATCGTCTAACACGAAACCTGCATCTTGAAAGTGATTTCTTAACAATTTCAACAGATGGGGTACATCACAGAAAACCCACACATTTCTGTTACTGTCCACTGGATTGCTGAGAAAACTTTTATTACTGTTTACATGTAGTTTCTTCCAGACTTTAGAGTTTTTCCCTCCCATATCACTAGTTACTGCGATAATGCGAATGCCACAACCCTCAAGCTGGCTAATAATGTTTTGTAACAACTCTGAAGTCATTGTCACATCGAAGTTATAAAAAGCGGACTGCTTCCATTTAGCAAACAGCCCTCGGACCATAGCTACCAAGGCGTTACTGTGGGGCCCTAATATGCAATCGTCTGATGAATCGTAGGCTATTCGGCCGTCAATATTCATTTCTTCAAACGACAAAACTGCAATTTTTTCTGAGTCCTTGTTATTTGCGCTCTGGCTTTCAACAGACAAAGCACCTCTCTCAGAATGTCATGTCTGCACTTAAATTGCCGAATCAATTTCTGTAGAGTTGAACGGCATGGTAGCGGATTGTTGCGTTTTCTCAAATATTCGTATGCTTTCTTCGAAAGTGATCTTAGTGCGAGGGCATTTGCTATGTCCTGTGAAGACCATTTCACCCTCTTCTTAACTCCTAATAAACATCGAATCTGCCCTGCAGTTTAACAAGTGGAGTGAGCTTTTACCATCTCCCTTCTAAGAGTACCCATATGTACTTTCATTGATACAATATATCTTTGGGTTTTGAGCTTTCTTAGAGCCCCTTCCCTTCGTCTTAACCCCCCAGGGGCTCACATCTAGTGGAACGTGGGTTGGCGACCGCGGGGCCCCAGCTGAGTCCGACATTGCTTCCACTTAGCCTACTTGTGCCGGGCTCCTCTCCGTCTTCATTCCTGTCGACCCCACTTGGTCAACTCTTGTTCTCTTCCGACCCTGACGGTATTACGGTATCCGAGGCCTAGGGAGTCTCTTCCTTTCCCGCCTTCATTGGTCCTTGTCTCATCTTTTCTGATACTCCTTCTGCGAGGGGTCAGCCTTCTTTTTCTTTTCATGTTATCTCCTGCCTTCTGCTCAAGGCCCTCAAGGAGGCAGGGTGTATGTAGCCCCACCACTTCCGGTGCACCCTAGATATTGCTACACCCTCAGGGGCTCACGGCTGGTGAGTTCGGGAGTTGGCGACCCCGAGTGTTTCCTGAGCTGGGTCCGGTTTCCCCCCTTTCATCCATTACCTCTGGGGCGGACCATCTCCTCTTTCACTTTCCTATCTGCCTTTCATGGCTCTACTTCCCTCCAAATCCCTCAATCCGCATTCTTCGAGGGTTGAGGTCATTTCCTTTCCTCCTGTCCTTTATTTGCCTTATTCTCCTTTTGTTTACCATTTGTTCTTCTAGTATATAAGTTAGTAGTTAGTTTTAGTTATAGTTTATATTTCATGATCATCTTCACGATCACCCAAACCATTAGGGGCCGATAACCTAGATGTTAGGCCCCTTAAAACAACAATTATCATCATTATCATCCTTCGTCTAAAATCCACGTTTATATTTTTCAAAACCTCAACCCTGTTTTCGGAGTTGTATACTTTCATCATTTTGCAGTAATTCAGTGTTAGTTCCTTGATCAGGTTTCCGATTTTTTTTTTGTGACAATGTCTCCAAAGTTGATAGTGACCGTTTACTCATGCTCCTAGCTTCATGACGCTTTTCTCTGCCACTGGCGACCTGTAGTGTTTAAATAAGAGTTGTATTTCATGATATTTACGCCACGTAGGAGAATAAAATCTAAATTGTTAAATAACAAATACTAAGATTACCGCAATTAGATTGAATTCTAGAGAATCTTACCTCTTAATTTTGCATCAACTCTAGGCTGACAAATAAGTACTGTAGCTTCCTTTAAGATAGTAGATTCTTCCAAATACCGATAAAAATATTTATTGAACCAAATAAAATTACTCGTACACTCAATAATTAAACAAATACCCGTTCTGCAATTTAGTCTGCGAAGGTGCTTGGGCTGTTGCTGGATAATGATGAAGATAGTATATTTTAAGGGGCCTAACATCTGGGTTATCGCCCCGCTGTTGCTTTAGCCGGGAACTTTAATAGACGGAACAGCATCCGCACGCAATATTTTTCTCTGTGGTAATCCCAAATGTTCATTTTTCAAATCTCGTTCATAGTGTTCTGGACACAAATGTATAGACACACTCGAGCGTTATCGGGGTTGAATTTGTCACTTCGCTTACAGCTCAGAGCACAATTAACTTTGTATTTACTGCTATTACTCATGGTTAACCACAAGGCACGATAAAACAAATCAAGTATGCAACGGTATTCTAGCTAGACGCGCGATTTTCAGCAAGTATGCATTCTACTATTGCAAGCCAACTATCTTACGGTGACTGCATGTTCCCTCCGTGTGACGTCACCAGAAAGCAAGATGTCACGTGATGAGAAGCGCGGGAGACGGGAGTAAGCTCCCCTGGCGTATTCCTTCTTCTTCTTGGCGTATTGGCCCCGCTTGTTGCTTCGTTGCTTCTGCTTCACCAGAGTAAGCTGAAGTTAATGTTCACGTTAGTAGCTAATAACTATTTTGGTAACCGTTACCAATAATCACAACTGAAACTCATGTATAATTGTGTTAGTGAGTGTTTTATGTGGAAGTCAAATACTAGTATGATATGAACATTATTTCATGAAGAACAATGAAACGATCAGGCGATAAAATATTGCTTTCGTTTTTTACAAAAGTAAAGAAAGATGGCAAAACAAAAACATCTGCAAGTGAGCACGACGCCTACGCCCAAAGATGTAGACTTACCTTGTTCTTCTTCGATACAACCAGTAAGTATTAAAACTAAACAGTATCTGTAAAAATACAAAACAAAATTTTGTGGACCATCCATTACTGTCTTATTTAATGATTACTACTACTGCTGTAGCAAGGATTTTTTAACGAAATAAAGTTAAGTTGTAAAATGACGTAATACACCTCAACGTCAGATATTTTAAATATGTAATTCCATTACTAATTGTTGAAGTAATAGTTTAAACTATACTACAATGATTATTTGTACTTATTCGTTGAATATTAAAAATTTATGATCACGTGATTAAAATTTGATGTTTTTCTGTGGCTCAAGTGTTTTATTTAGGCCTACTGATCTGACTTGAACGTTTAGGGCCTATAACAAAAAACAAGATGTTCAGTAAAGAACATATAGCCTACTTTCTCCCAAATGTATGAGTATAGTTATAACTCGTTGTTATTATCAAAGAGTATAATAGAATCATTTCTTGGTTGAAGACCTTAGAAACTATTTACCTCTACCAAACGCCACAACCTAGAAAAAAAACTTCTACCATCATTGAAGAAAGATAGATAAGAAGTATCTCAAGAATGTTATGGATCTGGAGACATAATCGACCGGACTAGCTGCGTGGCTCAGCGGTAACGTTCTCGCTTGCTGGGCCCTAGGTTGCAGGTTCGTATCCTGGCACAGGGTGCACAAATGCGAGGGAGCCGTGTCAGTAGATTTACTGGCACGTTAAAGATCCCCTTCGGGCTAAAATTCCGGCACCCCGGCGTATCTAAAAGCAGCAGTAGTTAAAAGGGACGTAAAACAAATAACATTATTATTATTGTTATTATTACATAATCGACCTGCCTTGGGCAACATCCAACTTTGAGTTGAGGCATGTCTTTACACGTCTGGTTGTGCATGGCTTTCACAACCCTAATTGAATTAACAAATCTTTCCATGACCCTACAGAGACGTGTGTATACAAACTATGTGGATATTTTCGATTGCTATTTGCCTGAAATAAAAGTATTAATAACCTGAACTAGCACCAGCGGCTAGAATTCAGTTACTATGTGAAATCGTTTTGTTCTTTACTTCAAATAACATTTTCAAATAACGCACAATAGGCTGTTACAAACCCTTTAAAATAAGAAGTAAAAATGTATCATAGTATCATCTTGTCATTCTTCAAATTCGATGCGCATAGAATGCCAATGGTATACTATCAATGGAGTCCCATGTAGACCAGTCGTGAAATCTAGTGGAGAAGTATCGAACAATATAATCCTAACAGGGTGAGTGCATTCTAGCGGCCATAAGAAGAAACTTTTCAATAAAATCTGGAAGTTAATAAGTAGGCCGGCGTGCAGTTACCTTTTTGGCTGCTAGATGTCTCGAGCAAATCTGCTGGCGAATTATGTTTTAATTAAATATATGTTTTGCACCGTAATATGCACAATATAAAGCTTAATATAAAACGTCTGAGTCATTACAAAGCAACAAATATGTAAAATTTCAAGCAAAAAACCTTACACTGATGGGGTTTGACCCATAGGCATATGAATGATAGACCAACGCTTTACCACGGAGCCATTTGTGCCAACGAACATTGATCTATATAAAATGACTTACATAGAACTTGTTAGCAAATAATGATTTAGACCTAACGATTTCATCAGTGAAGTATATTATTTATATATAAAGCATTTCATACAAAGTTTATTTATTTTGTATCAGTACGCTATATTGCATGCAATACTCAAATTAGTGAAATATAAGTCAGGCACAAGATATTCGCTGCCATCTCGTCTTCTTACCGAGACGGCTCAGCTTTTTAAAATCACTTCTGCACTATAGTATTACAAAATAAACTTTTAATTTCGAACGTGCCTCTTCCTTTAGAACAGTTAAATCGATTCTCGGCTCGATAATCGGAACTGGTGGGTCCCATGATATGGATTATAAAGTTTGCATAATTCGCACGGCCGCCATCCTGAAATGGTGCGGCGGAAGACCTTGTAGTTTGGTCACAAGACGCGTCCTATATGAAGGTATGTTATTACCAAATTTGGTAGAGATCGGATGATTTGGTTAGTCGCTATTTGATTTTACGTTTTGAACGTTTGAGTTTTCAGTTTTGGTAAAGATGGCGGCGATATAAAACATGACACTGAGGTGCCCTTTGCTTGTTCTACCTCTGTACCAAATTTCGTTCAATTCGGTTTCACCGTGTTCGAATTGATAGGGGGGGGGGGGACATACATCCAGAGTACACACACACACAGACTCACACATACACACACACACAGACAGACACACAATTTTTGGCCCTGTAGTGATCTCATAAGTCTACTTTCATTTTTTGCAAAAATCGAAAGTAGGCTTAGGCCTATCGGCATACCAAGTTCAAAAGTTATCTATTTCTGTATATTCATCGGATTAAGAGGAACCGTTTATTTTTTCGATGAGTTGTGGGAATAATAAGCTTTGATATACAAAACCCATCTTTTAACCACTTTAGGCTATAGAAAGTTTTGTTCTAATTAAGAACACTACCTATAACAATACATGAAAATATTGTTAAGTAGTTTTTATAGGCCAATAGGTCTAAGTACTACCACCTAAAATAATAGTATTAGTTTAGTGAACAAGTTGTGTGAAGCAGGAGGATGAAATGTTTTTGTGTAAAAAATAATTTGTTAGCATATTCTCTATTGGGAAGCAAATAATTAATTAACTGACAATTGTAATTTACCCTCTAAGCGTTATCCGTCGACTAATCGACGCTCACTACCGGCCCCCGAGAGTTAACCCTCGATTTATCGACGGTACCGGTATTGCGGCGTTTCGGAATAATTTCTTGTTCATTGGATCGGAACCTGGTCGAAATAGATATTGCCGTGAACAGCAGATTTCAAGCTTTCTTCCAATGTCTATGTTTGTCATCAGAGGTTATACAGCAGTAGCTCAAATCTTTGTTAGTAATATAAAACTTTACCTTACTAATTTACGAGTAGTAGTTCTTTTCCAGGCTGTTCCTGATGCAGAAGTTTCTGAAGTGTGCCCACAAAATGACATTGGGCTAGCAGTTACAAATACTTTAAATGATGAAAAGAAATTAATTTTCCTTAATGATACGTGGAAGCCTTCAAATGAGTTTAAATTTACACTGCAAAAAGAAGGCAATCAACAAAGGAAATTCAACAGAGAATGGCTAAATCAGTACCGTATAACTGGCTATCGTACAGCAAAAAGTTAAATGGAGGTTTTTGTAAGATGTGTGTTTTGTTTGCACCAATTGGAGCTGGGAGTGGGAGCCAGGCTTTGAGGACGCTGGTGAAAAAGTCACTCTCAAAATTTAAAAAGGCCACTGAAGATCTTCGCCAACACGTAAGTACACACTGCCATAAATTTGCAGTGGAGAAAGCTGTGGAGTTAAAAAAAAAACATGGAGTCCGTGGATAGAAAGTCCATTGCTTTGGTTCTTGATACAAAAAAGTCATCAATAATATTGAAAGTAACCGAAAGAGACTTAGGCCCATACTAAAATCAGTTATATTTTGTGCAAGAAACACCATTCCGTTTAGGGGTCATCGTGATGGCGGTTTTAGAGAATTGACAGTAGAAGATGTTGAATCTGGGAAACATGGAGTTTTTAACAGTCTTTTAGCATTCAGAATTGATGCTGGTGATGAGGATTTAAAACATCACTTGAGCACTTGCGGACGTAATAATACTATGATTGGTAAAACTATACAAAATGAGATAACATAAGGGAAAAAATAGCCTTCGATGTCAAAAACGCTTTTTTTTGCAATCTTATGTGACGGGACAACTGATGAAAGTACAAAGAGCTCATGTCTTTTTCTATTAGGTATGTTAATACCAAGACGTATCATACAAAAGAGGAATTTGTTGGTTTCTCAGAACTTAAGTCAGCAACGGGAAGTTCAAGCAAGCAATTGAAAATGAGATGGTTTAACATTTGAATTTCTCTGCGGACAAGGCTATGACGGGGGGTTCAAATATGTCCGGAAAGTTCAAAGGTGTTCAAGCCCTTATACTAGCTGAACAACCATTGGCGATGTATACGCATTGTTTCAGCCATTCGCTAAATGTTTGTATATCAAAAACGTGTGAGCTACCTCATGTCAGAAACATCATGGTACTGTTGCCACTGTTTGTGTTTTTTTTTGTCAGCGTCGGCCAACAGAGCAAATGCTCTTAAGATTGTGATCTCAAACTGTAACCTGTCAGAGACAAAAAAATAAAATAAAAATTGAAGGCTATGTGCCCTACAAGATGGGTGAAAGACATGATACACTCCTAACCTTTAAAGAGTTGTACCTGCCTATCGTGACACTTTTAGATGGCATGGCAACTAATGCTGAATACGACTCTCATGCTTCAAAAAAAGCATATATGTATAGCGCTGCAATGAAGAAGGGGGATTTTATTGTAGCACTGGAAGCAACAGCTTACTGCCTATCAATAACGCATAACCTTAGTGAAAGTTTGCAGTCCCCTAACCAATGAGAAACATTAGAGACGTTCTGGAAGTTTTTCTGAACCTCAGAAGAGAAGCTGAACTAGAATTTGGGAGCATTTTTGAAGACTCTTCAAAAAATGCTGAAGATATTGGATGTAAGATAGTTATTCCAAGGACTTGTAGTAAACAAACAGCAAGGGTCAATATTCCTGCCAGTAATCCTGAGGAATATCATAGGCGAGTAACCTTTTTGCCTCTCGTAGACCACTTCATATCAGAACTTGAATCAAGATTTAATCGTGACTTTGAATGAATTTTACCACTTGAAGGTCTGATACCTGCAATGAAATCAATGTACAGCCAGAGTGAGATTCTAAAAACTGCTGAGAAGTATGAACAGTTTTTATCAGGTTCTTTGCTCCAGCTTAAAGCTGAGATACGCCTATGGAACTCAAAATGGAATAATGAGACAAAGATGCATCAGATAGCTACAGAGGCTTTAAAAGAATGTGACAAGATGTTCTATCCTAATATTTCAGTGTTACTGCAAATATTTGGGACAGTACCAGTTACAACAAGTACTGCAGAACGAAGCTTCTCGACCCTAAGGAGGCTTAAATCCTACTTAAGAACCACAATGGCAGAGCCTAGGCTAAAGGGATTGGCTTTAGCAAACATCCACAAGGACAGAAAAATCAACGTGGATGAAATTATCAACAGTTTTTCAATTAAAAAGCAAAGAAGAATGGCAATGGCCAACTGGAGTGAAGAAGATTAAAGAAACATGATGTAGCTACTGTCTAAGATTTAGTTTGTATTTTTGTAATAAACAAAGGTTTTTTTCATAAAGCCTTTATTTGCATCACCCTGGTACCTGATTATTTTTATATACTGGAATGAGAGTGAGAGGGTCCCAGAGAGCCTAAAAACCCACCATTTAACACCTAGATTAAAAAGGGGGGGTACCCCCGGACCCCCTTCCGCTGGGGTATACCCCCAGAATTCCCCCCCCCCCCGCCCCCTTACCCAATCCTAGATCCGCCCCTGGTCTACAACACCCGTTTTGCTTTCTTAAAAATGTCTTTTTTAAATATCTATTATCTAATAGAATAGAGAGAAAATCAAAAATTGTGGGTTTACTAATAGAACGCATGGTTGTGGGAAAGTATAAGGAAAGTAGTCTTAAAAATGAGCGATGAAGAAAATAATTGTACCATTAGGAAACCAAGGGTTCGTAGCTTAATATGATAACAAGACGGCTTCTAACCCACCCCTTCTCTGAGTGAAAGTTAGCAGTTCCAAGAACAATGGTGCCATGTTGTATAGTCGGGAGTCTAATCCAGACCTCCAGTGTGGCAACCAACAACCCTAGCCACCACACCACGAGACATACTTTTGCAATATTTGTTTCATCTTATTTTGGCTTGAACAAGATTTGGGGTTATAGATTAAAAGTTTTAACGATCGAAATTTAATCATTGGAAATATAGACCTACTTTAAATCGTTAAAATAACGATTACCGACCATAACATGTTGTGAGTTTGCCAAACATTTCCTAGTTGAATCAGTCCAATATCCCGAATTTTACCGCCAGGACATTGCGTAGCTGGGGGGGATATATTTGTTTTGTTTTCGATTAAATTAGGATTTAGACCAGAGTAGTTAGATGGTAAATTTAAATATTCATGTTGGAAGTGGTAGCGTCATAACTTAGTTTATTTTTATTGGCGAAACCCTAGGATCAGTGTGATTAGTTAATATTCTGAAGTTCATTGCGTAGGGGATTTTCATTCGTATCACTATTCTACCTTGTTTATTGACTTATAGGACCAAGTGTTGGAAGTTTTTTTTTTCCAGGAGGGTAGCTTCGCACATCATTTCTCAATATTAGACGTAGGTTAGCGATCTTTGGCGACTAAAAAAGTCGGCAGATGCTATTTTATTTTACACTAAATTGTGATTATTTGTTGTACGTTTGATATTTTTCCCGTTCATGCTAGATGTGTATTTTGGGCTAGTTTCATAACTTTACCTTTTCCTACATCACCCAACCCCGCGGTATCTCGGAACAAACTGACACAGAGTATATATAAAATTGGCACCCAACATGAGGTTTGATATTGATGAGAATTGCCGGTAAATGACATGTGCTGTACACCTTTTTGTATCTGACGTTCTACATCGGCAAACCTTTGGTTACGGTACCTTCTGTGTTGTTTCATTTAGGGGCTTAGGCATCGTGTGGAATTTATCTGATAGCCTGTGTTAATGGATGTCTGTAGCGGTGTGTGTATTTGTAATTGAGATGGGGATTTGGAAAACACTTTTAGGATGGCTGAGGTGGGAATCTTCTCAGCTTTGCCTCACGATGCTAAATGCACCATATTCCAGACTAGAATTAAGTTTCTAGGCAGAGACAGGAATTGAAGGTGGACCTCAGGGGTGACTGGCAATAATGCTAGCCACTCCATAATGAGGTGGTCGGTTATCTTTTATTACAGACTGAAATAATAGAATAAAATACTAGATATGTTAGACATTTCTAATTCTTTGCTCACAGGACCTCAATCTGAGATGTGTGCTTACTTTCACGGGTAAACTGTTGTCATCAGTAGGAACTAGGGCATTTGTTGGGCAAGCTTACTTTGAATTCTTGGGTCATCGATGTGAAAATTCATGGATTAAAATAGAAAAAGACGTGGGTTAGTCAACGTTTTAGTGATTAAAATTATCTTAATTTGATGTTGCCTTCACTAGCGAACGGTTTAGCTTGTTCAGCTAAACCAATTTGGCGGCATTTTTCTTCAAAACACGCTTTGTGTGGAAATATAAAAATACGTCAGCACCCACAACGAATATGAAGTGAAGTCACGGTCAAAGAATATATGTAACGGTATATAGGCCTACTGTATGCTCCTCAGGACTTGCTCACCTGATGAGTGAAATAATTACAGTCAGTCTGAACGACTAGACGTTATATCATTTCAAATGACGCATGCCACAAATGCTACACATGTTAGAAAGGCTCAGGAGGGCTTCTCCCAGGACTCTTTCAACAGTCTCCATTACCCATTAACTTAGGCTTTCCGCGCGGGCACCTCTTTAACGGTCACCCTGAATTTGAGTCTGACATCTTTTACAACTCTTTAAGAGTCACCCATTATTTGAATCTGATATCTTGCAAACCGCTTTAAGGGTCACCCTGTATTTGAATTGAATCTAACATACTGTACACCTCGTTAAGTGTCACCCTGTAATTTGCTCTGACATCCTGCACACCTCTTTAGGAGGCACCCTGTATTTTATCTGGCATCTTGTATATCTCTTTAGAAGTCACCCTGTATTGTTGTGTGACATCTTGTACACCGCTTTAGGAGTCACCCTGTATTCTTACCTGACATCTTGTGCACCTCTTTAGGAGTCACCCTGTATTCTTCTCTGCCATCTTTTACACCTCTTTAAGAGTCACCTTGTATTCTTATCTGACATCTTGTATATCTCTTTAGGAGTCACCCTGTAATGTTATCTGGCATCTTGTACTGTATTATGCTCTGACATCCTGCACATCCTGTATTCTTGTGTGACATCTTGTACACCTCTTTAGGAGTCACCCTGTATTCTTGTCTGACATCTTGTGCACCTCTTTAGGGGTCACCCTGTATTCTTCTCTGCCATCTTGTACACCTCTTTAAGAGTCACTTTGTATTCTTATCTGGCATCTTGTATATCTCTTTAGGAGTCACCCTGTATTCTTATCTGGCATCTTGTACTGTATTTTGCTCTGACATCCTGCACACCTCTTTAGGAGGCACCCTGTATTCTTATATGACATCTTGTATATCTCTTTAGAAGTCACCCTGTATTCTTGTGTGACATCTTGTACACCTCTTTAGGAGTCACCCTGTATTCTTGTCTGACATCTTGTGCACCTCTTTAGGAGTCACCCTGTATTCTTCTCTGCCATCTTGTACACCTCTTTAAGAGTCACCTTGTATTCTTATCTGGCGTCTTGTATATCTCTTTAGGAGTCACCCTGTATTCTTATCTGGCATCTTGTACACCTCTTTAGGAGTCACCCTGTATTCTTTTCGCTTCGCTCAAACCCCCAGGTCGCTCGACGCCCCAGGACTCTTTCAACAGACTCCATTAACCATTAACTTCGGCTTCCCGCGTGGCTGCATGACGTCACGCACTCGCCGTCCTTTACCCATTAACTTAGGCTTCCCGCGCGACTGCATGACGTCACTTCCGTCCGACGTCACTTCCGTCTCCGCAACGCAACCGTCTCCGTCCCGCATAACTTTAGACTCAAGCATAACGACGAAGTTATGATAAAACTGAGCAATTCCCTGCAATGCAGGAGGCCATAGCCCTTATGCGATTCGTAAGGCTATTTATTATTATTATTATATACTGTACCCCCAGTGCATCGATCATTCTCCTAGTATCTTCGTCCTCCCACTCTTTGCATCAGATACAACCAATCATAACAGCGCGTGTCAATTTCAAAAATTCTGTTAGCCAATCGAGCTGTGACATTGACCTATCGATACAGCTCTATTAGACTTCAATGATGATGAATAGTGTGGTCTTTGGTTATTGATCGACAGTATTGGATTCTTTGTTAGTTAGTTAGTTATTGTTGTTTTAAGGGGCGGAACTACGAGGTCATCTGCCCCTATTCTTTGTTAACTAACGTTAATATATCGTGCATACTGCATTGCGAGGATAAGCCAATACTGCTACAGTTCATTCTACCGTTTTCTGTCGGTGGACCCTAGATGTGCGTCGGGATATCATACAGCCTGCGAGCCTCGAATACTGGAGCATGCGCGTTGATACGTACATTTTCAGTCACCCAGAGAGCTTGGACGGGTTAGATTCATGTATAAACCACGAGCTGTGTGCTCCGCTGTTGGCCAGTAGCTTCTCCAGTGGGCTGACTAGTTTCAATGAGCGTGCTGTCAAAGTCAAGGCAGAAATTGATGGCATGAACT
Organism: Meconema thalassinum; assembly: GCA_946902985.2. NCBI lineage: Eukaryota > Metazoa > Arthropoda > Insecta > Orthoptera > Tettigoniidae > Meconema > Meconema thalassinum. Next base: position 174,541,277 of record OX336396.1, read on the forward strand.
GTGCATGGGTAAATACTGTTTCCTTACATAATACTCAGATTTGTCTAAAAGAATTGCGATGAACCTAATCACTGAAATTCGCTTAAACTCGCGAGTTGAAACAATTTATGAGGCTTTTACCATTATCAATGAAGATTTGTGTGTGTTTGAGTAGAGGTGTGCATACTTACAGGAATAATAATCAGGAGTGGCCTCGGTTGTCTTCAGTCCTTCCCTGGCCTGAAAAAAAATGCTAGGGATCTGGAGAGTTTTCTTACTGGTTCTTTTTTGTTTGTTATAATTACAAGTCATATTTTAATCTCATATTCACAATAATTACAGGGAGCATCGGACATACAACAGAGCACTAACTATGCTTCATAGCTGAACTGAACTACGGAGCAACTTTTCATCTTGGATTCCATCTGCTTCATGACTATCAATTTAAAAATCACATTGAATGCTTGTTGACATAAATATGAAATATTCATCAGGACATTTTTAACAAGTACCTTCTCTAGTTTTGAAAAAAAAAAAAATGCTGTGGCTTCAAATATGTTTCAGAGGTTTCATGACAATTTCTGCTATCGTTGGGAAAAGCATGTAAAACAAATTTATAAAATGCAAATTTTAGATACCGTATCAATGATTTTAAGTGGCCACTGGCGTACTTAATAATAATAATAATAATAATAATATTACATTTTGCGACTGGACTCCGCGGCGTAGCCGTGCGCGTTAAGGGGTCTGATACACCTGGAAATATGATTTTTTAAATTTTTTGTTTTTGATCTCGAATGAAAGAATAACCATTTATTTATCTGAATCTGAAGTTTTATAGCGAAATTTCCAATTTTGACCGAGATATTACGATTTAAATCCATGCATGTACTGAACTGTCAGCTGAGTGTTGTGTGTAAGTGGAAATGTATATACAATGTTTAGAGCCATTTTCCCAAAAGTTTAATTTTTTCACACAAGAAACACAATAACTCAAGAACTAATGGTCCAAAATGCATGAAATTTGTAATTTCCCTGGTTGGAACTAAGTTATAGAGGATGAACCTCATTTATTGAATTCCTTTGAGAAATATGCTCAGTGCATCTAAAACACCATGTGAAATTCTTATTTTTTTCAATATTCAAATGAAATACCTATAAAAGGGTAACTCATTCTTCCACTAAGTTCATAGAGGTCTATCCTGGGTAATTTAGTGTTGTCTTTAAGGATTTTTTTAATGCCAAATCACATTGATAGTTTTCAAGAAATGATGTTTTTTGTAACATTCGAAAAATATTTTTTTAATATTTTAATATGCTAATTTTATTACACTTGTACATACTTAATTTTAAAACTTTATACATCAAATGAAAGCCCAGCATTTGTACTATACGTGTACTAAGTTTAATTCAAATCCCTGTGATGATTCCATAGATATAGAGTAATTTACAAAATGCATGCATTCCAGGTGTATCAGCCCCCTTAAATAGCGCTCTACGACCGTGATGGGGAGCTGCAGCAAGTCCGGAGGAAGGAGGTTCGAATCCCGGTGCTATCCTCAATGTGGGATTTCCCCGGGGATTTTGACGCACCCTCCAGATAAATGCCAAAACCCGGGGCACCTAACTCTATCCCGACCCCAATAATTACAGTTACGCCCACTAGTACAGTCATCACAGAAAACTTGACTATCAGACAAATTGAACCATCATCCGAGTATACAGGGCCGATGATCAAGATGCCCAAAGCCCACTAAAACGAATTAACATTATTGCAGCTGACTGCGCAGCACAGCGATTACGTTCTCACATACTGTGCCCAAGGTTGTAGGATCGAATCCCAGCGCAGTCAGTTGCCATTTGAGGCTGCTTAAATGCGACGGAGCCGTGCCAGTCGATTAACGGGCACGTTAATGATCCCCTTCGGGCAAAATTCTGGTACCCTGGCGTCTCTAAAAGCCGTCGCTGTTATAAGCGATGTATTATTATCGTTATTTATTGCACACGAAGGTGCCTATATTTTGACCATTCTTCAATGTGCTCCGTGATTGATTTCCAGTTCTTCTCAAGTACCATTAAAGAAGGAAAACAACTAAAAAGTAAGCGAGTGAAGACTACAAAAGGAAAGGTAAACGTTTCAATTTATAGGGAAATTAATACTGACTGCCCTAATACAGCAAACCGAAGTTCGAGCCGTACTGTATACTGTATAGGTACCATTGTAATTTAAATATAGATTAATTGATAAAGGGCACTGCTGGAAGTTCATCTATAAGTTTTTCAAAAACCGGTTAACTACAAAACGAATATGGCGGCCAATGAAATTGAAAATTTTAAATAGACCTTTCTCGCGATTTAATGATTCAAACGCAATGAAACTTGGTACAGGAAATGTTTATACACATTGTAATGGACTGGTATCTAATTTAGTTCAATTGTTTACATAACCTCAAGATGGCGGCTGGGCGAATTTTAAAATTAAGTTTTTATTCCTTGTGTCGTAATCATGCGATCGAAGTGAAAGTTTGAATAATGAACCTACGCAATAATTTTCCTTTAATGGTACATTACTCTATGGCCTATACATATAAGAATCCAACATGGCGACCATCCGCAATATTTAGTCGGTTCTCAATATCTACGAATCTATTACAGCAATCAAACTGAAATTTTGTATGTTGATAAAGGCAATTAACATAAGTAGGATATATGAAAATAGGCTGTATAGTTCTTCACGGAACTACTTGTTTTTTCAGGTTATCTTTCTTTTGCATGTTCCAGTAATTAGGATTATATCGTGTTAGCAATAACATTAACCATTTCGGAAAATATGTTTAATCGACGTATTAACGTAGGCATTAATTGCACTTACTTAGATACACCTGTTATTACTATAGCCTAATGCTTATTGAAACACGTTCTCAGCTCTTCAATGTGGTCATCATCAGCATGGGTTACGATAACATACTTATATATTAAGTTAAATAGGTTATTTTCTATGAAAAAATATGGCTTGCATATAGACTACGATTACTAAACATACTTCAATACAACAAAGTAATAATCAACGTCAAATAAACTATAATACAATTACCAGATAATAAACACAAAGCATATTAAGCACAAAGAAGACACATTTTGATCCATTATTTCATTGATTAAGGGCAACATGATCAGAAGCCACCAACATATACAGGGTATTTATATTTGCTTGGCTAGGATTCCTCGCTCACGCGCTGCGCCAGTGACGCCTCATTGCCGGCTGCCGCGTGCGCGTATGTACGGCAGAGTTGGTGCTTACAATCAGTATCATGCATTTTTACTCATCATGCTTACAGTAGATGCTGAAAATGTTCCCCATCTGCTGCCAAACATAATGGGCATCTACTTATGAAGTTTCCGGTTATTCCGGTTAATTTAGCTTCACTAAGGAAATAACGACCTTTACGTCTATTTTTATCGTTTACTGAACCTGTACGTTTGAATCTCGTAGCCAGTTGTTTTATTGTGATTGTGTATAGTGCTGTAATGCCTTTTGAGAAATATTCTTTACTTGAACTTGTATATCTGCACAATACGTACATAAAGTGCAGGAAATCGTGCGCTAGAACAAGACAAAAGTTTCGAGTGAAATTTCCAGGGAGACCCATTCCTATAAATCGGACAATAAAACAACTGGCTAATTTGCGATTCAAACGTACAGGTTCGGTAAACAATAAAAATAGACGTTAAGGTCGTTATCCTTACCTAAGCTAAATTAACTGGATTAACCAGAAACTTCATAAGAAGATGCCGATTATTGTTTGGCAGCGGATGGGGAACATTTTCAGCATCTACTGTAAACATAGTGAGTAAAAATGCATGCTACTGATTTTAAGCACCGTATTCTGCCGAACAGACGCGCGCGCGGCAGCCGGTAACGAGCCGTCACTGGCGGAGCGCGTGATCGAGAATGTCCTAGCCAAGAAAAATATAAAGACCCTGTACAAAATAGTGATTAATTTACAACATGAAATTTAGAAGACAACAAGACCAGATACATTTTGAATTGTAATACGAGCCTCGAACACTATAGACAAGACCATGTGACAATCAACAACTCCAATCTGAAATAATAGACTTCAGTGCTTTTTTTTTCTAAAACGAGTTTAAAGGGTACTCCCAGTTGTAATCGACAAAACATCACGATCTTGCAATTTTCGGCAAATTGCAAAGTCTGGTCATTGTTTATGTTCGAATCATTATCTTTCAGCATTTTCGATGCCAGGGTGGATGTTAAATAGTTCATTATTTTCTTCATCCTTCAAAACTAACCATACGTACAAAATAACAACCTACCCCACCTCCATACAATAGCCTGCGTGCTTATAAGAACGGAGTGCCGAGTTGCCGACCAAAAGAAACTGATTCGATAGATCGATTTAAATCGAGGATTACTCGAAATCTCTTCCAGCTGTTGTGAACAGCGCGTTGACGCCAGCTGATCGATGAACTTTCAAGTCGGAAATTATATTTGCCGGACTAGATACAAATGTATCAATACGTTTTCTTAAACAGTTTTCAAATGTTTAAGGGGTACGCGTACCCCCGCGCCCCCCGAAAAAGGTATGGACTCCATAAAATAATGGATTTGATTAACAATAAAACCAAAGCTGTTTTACGACCAAAATACTAGTTAGCACTACATGAAAATGTCAAGATCTATTAATTGAATAATACAAATTTATAGCACAGTAGGCCTATATTTTATAAAAAATAATATTTATAACCTTTATTCGAGCTCAAATACATGTTAAACTAGTTTGATCAATAATTTTGTAAGGACGTCCATTTCTATTAGACTTGCATATTCAAAATTGGATTTTTAGAGTTGAATTTTATTTATTATATGTTTTTTTATGTAAAATAACCTATTTAATATAGCCTATAAGTATGTTATAGTAATGCAAATCATGCTGATAATGCCCCCAATTAAGAATTGAAAACATTTTTCAATAAGCATTATAGTTCCGGCCACGGTGGTCGAGAGCGTTAACGTGCTACCTCGTGCCACGCTGACATCCATAGAGCGTGGGTTCAAATCCCTTCTCGGCCGTCCTGAACTTGTTTTTTTTCGTGGTTTCCCATTTTCACCCAATAGGTCCAAAATCCCTTCCCTGACACGTCCTGAAAATAAAATAAATGGTCATTGGTTGCATTAATAAACTTATAGCCTAAACATTATAGTATTAACAGATGTCACTCTGTAAACTCAATTAATTGTATTGTGTTGACCAACTGAAAAGTTGCAATATCAATTGTCAAAATGGCAGCACCGAAAAAAGGATTGAATGCTGTCCATACAGGGTGTATCTTAATTATACCGACAAAAAAATCAGGGACGCTCTGCGTGTTATGTAAAAGACGATGCCGCAATCGGATTGGCGGAGAAAATTTTTCCCTCCGAGAAAATGAGGTTACTTTGTTACTTCCGGGCGCGAGATTCAAATCTACGAACTCGCCATATTTGCTGAGCTAGAGAGCAAGCCGCTGGCCACCGCTGTGCTTCAAGCAAGGGAAGGGAGTGTGATAGAAGGTGACAGAGATATGCTGGCGGGCATGCGCAAGTTTCCTCGATCGCCTCGGCTTGCCGCATGCCCGCCAGCATATCTCTGTATCCTTCTATCACACTCCCTTCCCTTGCCTGAAGCACAGCAGTGGCCAGCGGCTTGCTGCGTCAGCAAATAATGCGACTTCGCAGATTTGAATCGCGCGCCCGGAAGTAACAAAGTAACCTCATTTTTTCGGAGGGAAAAATTTTCTCCGCCAATCCGATTGCGGCGTCATCTTTTACATAACACGCAGAGCGTCCCTGATTTTTTTGTCGGTATAATTAAGATACACCTTGTATATGAGTTGACTATTATGCTCACTCTTTTAAGCAGTTCAGTTCAACTAAACTCAGCAATTAAATCGTAATATTACATAACACTGCCTTAGCCTTTAGCGCAATCCTACTGCGAGGAATAGAGTCTTATAGCCAAGAATTGAGGCTATGAAACATTAGTAATAACAAGAAAGTGTACCTTCACGTGGTAGCGTATTATAAATTTCTAGGTATGGCACACTTGGTCCTCATGAACTCGTTTTATTTCAAGGACCTGATTCAATATAAGTTGACTCACTTCACATGTACTACAGCGCATGTAAGCGTTTCTGACACTTATACCCGACTATTCACAGTATAGTAAGCAATTAATATGGACACTTGACTAAAAACAGAAAAACAGATTTTAGAAAAAAAGCATTTGATGACACTTCTGCTTATAAGCATTAATTCACTTCCAAGCCGTTTGGCAACATTACTTAAAGGGAAACACATGATAAACAGTTCGATGCTGTGCGTCTATTTTATGTAACTTGATTCAGACATTTTTACTGGTTAAATAACATCGCTGTTTAAATTATTGCATCGTGTTGCAAAACTATTAGTTTTCTTCACGAGTCGGACTAAATTGTCAGACTGCTCCTCGTGGATACAAGGTGAACTAAAGCTTATGCGTGCGTGCTCTGCTCCCGAGTTCCAATCGTTTCAAAACCATGACGAACAAATAGATGGTAAAGGCCCGAAATGTCCATACTGATTGATTACTATAATGCGCTTCATTTAACAGTAAGAATGATGATGGTAATAATAATAATAATAATAATAATAATAATAATAACATTAAAAAAACAGCGAACGGCGACACACTGCCATCTGGCGGACAGGAATAATAACCGTGGCTGAAAACCACGAAGCAATATACTCAGTAGCCGGAGAGTCAACTACCTGAGGTAGGTAGTTTCTTATGCAACCCGGAGTACTTTGGTATTTCCTTCTCACTCTTACAAGAGCTGTTAAATGGGACAACGGTATTGCGTGACGAAATAACTGAACAGCTTGTTTATTTCTGAAGCAAATTTGTAAATCTGGAAAGTTTTGCAAACCTACATCCATTACTTAGGAAACCCTATTCATGACTGTTTAATTACTCAAATATGAAATGGACCCTCTCTTATAAGGGTAATGCATCGCTCAAGATCATGTATGTCTCTTTTTTTTTAAAGAAGTATAGTAGGCTACTTATTGAGCTTCCATTCATTTCATATGCTTACAATCATAGGGCACTATCTTAAATACCGATATAACAAAATGAGAAGTGTTGTTGCAATAAATTGAAATCTGTCTTACAGGCGTAGGCTACATTTGCTTCTCCATAACATCGTATGTGGATATATCCATGTCTCGCGCCCATAAGCGTGGCTCAATGCTTTTTATATACTGTGTAGCAAATCTAGCTTAGAAAGTTGATTCTTTCACCCTTTTAAAAACCTCTAAAATATTTCGAAAATTATAACGTATGCCCTTTACTTTAAATTTGAAGATCCTATGTTTGTTTATTCCAAAGATACTTCAGTGAATGTTTAAATCAAATTCCAACTCATTATAGCATAGTGTTGATTGGCCCTATAAGAGACTGGATATTTAAAAAAACATGGTAACCATTGCAATAGTTTGCTTTCTAATGAAATCTACCTAAAAATAATTAAAGTTCCTCCGCTACAATAGAAACATCGAATCACGGATATGATTTTTGGGTATAGATGAAAATATGATAAATACTTGTTGCCTTGGTAACCATATAGCAGGCCTAGATGGCGAACACTTGTTGCCAGGGTAACCATAATTATAGCAGGCCTAGATGATGAACACGTCTTGTTGCCTGGGTAACCATGTAGCAGGCCTAGATGACGAACACTTATTGCCAGGGTAACCATATAGCAGGCCTAGATGACGAACACTTGTTACCAGGGTAACCATATAGCAGGCCTAGATGATGAACACTTGTTGCCAGGGTAACCATATAGCAGGCCTAGATGACGAACACTTGTTGCCATGGTAACTAACTGTCGGAATTTTATCAACGCTAATCACACATAGACCCCCAGCCCTCAAACATATCCATGTAAAACAAAAAAACAAAACAAAAAACTTAAATTATATCAAGCATGGAGCCTTTCATAAACAATTTCACATTTCTAGGTTCGGGGATGGGAGAGTTCGGCAATGAGTGAGTGAGATTGACTGAGATGTTGCCCTATAAATAATATTTAGAAAGGTTCATGCCTCCATATAGTGTACTATGCTGTGCTGTACATTTGGCCATTCACAGGTGAGCCCTTTAAGATCCTCAGTGCGAGAGAAATATAAATATTTAATAAATAAGTGTCGCGAGTGTCTCCTAACCTATTGCTCCCAATGAGTAAAACTGAGAGGGGAGTACGAAAGCACTCGCTCTTTCTCTACCTCAACCCCTATTGCCTCTCCGATTACGTAGTATGTAATAATTTATCATTGGGCACAATTTGTGCAAAGTAAGAAATACAAGGCAAGTACACGTCACTTCATGCAGAAGTTTATGATAGAACCTCCGCTTTTTCTGCATGGAATGAGATAATACTAATCACATAGCAGGTCGCACTGCTCACAAACACAGTCCATACCAGGCTCGTGGAAGGACTTCACATTGTCCAATCGTAGTATATAGCTTCATGTTCAAATATCAACCAGCAGAGACAAATAACTACCGATCAATAGAAAGGAGCAAAGCATCGAGTCGGCTGTCGAAAATTTTACCGCTCAGAAAAATAAAAATAAAATAAAAATACACCCTTCCCCATAGGCTATGAAGTATACATTCTTGTGTTCTTCTGCCATTCATAATTGCTGCATCTGGAGATCGCACATATGACTCCAACTTTGTAACTTAACATCATTATGTTTAATTTTCTGCCAATCAAAACCCACCAGCGTAGTTTTCAATGCTGCGCTTTAAAAATCACCTGTTATGTTTTATATATTTCCAAACCGATAGATAGCGTTAGTGAGCTGTTCGCAGATTTTTAGTGAGAGTGATCGGTATTGCTGTTATAGAGTAAGGTATTTGCTTCAACTATCTTCTTCGCATAACTTATTCCACAGCATCGGTAAGCGTTTCGCTTCGAGCATTAACATTAATAGAGAGATCATTGTACTGAACCCTTTATCCTCTGTTGGATAAATGATTCTATGTTTTATTTCTTCAATTAATAAATATTTCTACAAGCATCATGAAAATAGCCAGACGGAGATGAGGAAATTTCAAGCAGTTGCTGGAGACAGCGGGGACATACCTGAAGCAGATTGACAAAAGGCTAAATACTTTAGCTGTGAAAGGAAATAGCCTAGCGATGTGTCAGAGGGACAGGTGTTGGCCTCCTCAAAATAGAAGCGACGCGCAGTGAGACATGCTGCTGGTATGTTCATTGTGATATTCGCGCCTAGAAGAAATATGATGCAGTAACGTGAGTGGCTGATGAAGAAAATAGACACTCCTACGACGCCAAGATCTGCTAAAAACCGCCAAATTACAGAAAATGTGGGAACCAATGAGAGAAGAATGCCTATTTAGCGCGGCAGGTCTAGCGTGGGCACGCTCGGCTAGCATTCACGCGGGAGATCGCCTAGACAACATCTCTACGATCGATTCTAGGATTAATGGGCATATTCTTGACCTGCGCTATTTTTTGAGTTCAGTGATATTTATTTCATTCCTGTATCACTATTATTTTGTGAAATTTTTGTATAAATTCCCCCCCCCCCCATCTAGACCTGGGGCCAGTTCATTTATAAGTGGTGTGAAGAGCCAAGACATTGACTATTACTCTGTGCGTCTACGGACGTAGGCTGTTATTTTGTGTGTCAGTGGACACAGGCTTTTATACTTTGCGCGTCTAAGGACGTTGACAGTTATACTTTGCGTGTCATGAAGGACACAGAAATTATTATTAAAAGTGTTAAATTCAGTGTTAGATAGTCACAGTACTATATTTGTAGGGGCAGTATCTTCGATAATTCGCCAATAGACTGCTTTGGGGAAAGAAGTACCCGAACGGCGAATTTAGTAGTCAGACATCACGTGTATAATAATTTAATTTTTGAATCAGCACGAGAGATGACATCATTGACCATGGAGGAAGCCTGGAAATATCAAGACTCCGTCAAGATGGTTGAGATGAGATAAGAAGGATCCAGTTGGGAGATGGCAGCGGATGTTCTTTGACGGGTGGCTGACTGAGGATGAGTACCGAATAATGTTTATTATTATCTGATAAATTAACTTATGGTGTATGGGACATATTTTGTTTTGTAAATAATTTGCTTGTGTGATTAACGTTGTCTATTTAGTTTTGGTCTGACACACCTTTTGCATGGAAACAGCTCGCATATGTTATTAGTAGAAGGTTCTTTTCTTGTTTGGTGTTTTAACTAACGTAGCTATGTGAACGGCCGTGTTTGCATATGTTACGCAATGCGGTTAAAAACGTCTCTCGGAGATATGTTGTGTTTCAGAAGTAGGACTGAAGTAAAATAATTATACAGTAGATTGGAGGGTAATTGATTTCTTTTGTTTTATTATTGATCAGATTCAGTGTGATTATTGCCTTTGGAGCAATGTGATTTGTGACGAAGAGCAGTCAGCTCTATCGTAGGTTTTAATATATTTTTTTAATTGATTGGGCGAGCATCTATTCAGCCGATCTGTGTGAAAAAACGTATTGTCATTCCCAGATGTGTGTATGTGAGTGTGTGTATTTGTGTCATGACAAGCGGGAATTTCAGCGTAGACTGATTTCTGGCAGCTTGATGACAAATCTAGATTGTGACCTCGCGAGGGCAATTCTGGATATTTTGATTAATGTCTGACCATAGTGGTTGAGTTTGTTGCTGTTGATCCCCTGAGATAACGGCACAGCTGGTCAGTTATATTTATACACACTGGAGTGGGATGATGACAGGTGATTGAGGAAGAGGGGAGATGTTGCACAAGACGGACTGAGGGGTGCCAGCCAGGTCATTAGTAGAGAGTGCCTGTGTGGTTCAGTAATAACTTGAAATACAAAATTAAGAACTGATCAATGATAAAAATTGTTTTAAATAAATGGGAGTTGCCTACGAAGCACGATAATCTCCGAAGCGTTAGCTTAACATGCAGTTTTGTTCATATAAAGTAATGTCAGCCAGTCAGGCTTTTGTTGTTGTTGGTTTATTCCATGTTTATATTCCATTCAGTGACCCGTGAGTCATGTGCTATGCTGTATTTCCGTAGTTGTGTGTTGAGCAATCTGGCCAGTCTTGGCAGCTCAAAGTCAAGTGCGTCTTCGCGCTAATGAGGGTCTCAGGGAGATTCCTGTAAATAGTAGATTTAGTGCGTGTGTCAGCATTACTTTTTAAGGGTTTTTATTAATGTCATGTTCCATATCCATAAACGTTGATTTACGAGATGATTGTTCGTAAGCATCGTGGCTGTTAACCCGTTGTAAACGGACGGTCATCCAAAGTACTCATTCCTCGTAGTTAGTCATTACGCGCACATAAAACCCAAATTGCAAGGTAGTGGAACCAGGATCCACAATTTAAATAAAAGGGGAGATCCGTCTGACTCCTCAAATTTATAGATATTCCTATCATGGGAAATTCAGGGAGGATTGTTTTATATTTTATTGTTTGTTTATTTCTTTTTATGCACTATTAGTCATTAAATCATGTTATTATTTTACATCTTGTCACCTTTCTTTCTCGATTTATAGTTTATATCCTATGACCCTTACCTCAGTAGAGCATGTTGTTTGGCGAACGTAAACATCACATAGGAACTGAGCGCGACCCCTTGATTAAGATTTCTTACATTAAACACTGCTTTTCTGAAGGGTTCAGTACTGTACCTCAAATATGGCACCAAAGTAGGCTAAATCAACTGCTGAGTGGCAGGTCGCAAGGGTTCTTGGGTAATGCCGGATTTTAATTCTTAAGTTCAAGAACTTAGCCTGAGGGCTGTGCCATACATTGACGATGTTTTATTACGATCTACTGTTGAGTGACCTACTTGATACTTTTGGTGTCATTTATACCTGCCCACAATGTACTGTGCGATCCCTCTATTAGTATTGCTCGAAGCCATTTCGTTCCTCGTCGTCGCCCTTATTTACAGAAAAACATTAGGAAGACAGATATCGTTGTGATATATCGCGGAGACAAGAACATCGGCACCTCAAGAGGTCTGACCTTTCAACGGCGACAGAGGTCACGTACCATAGTAAACCTTATAACTTGGTTGTTGATATTAACATGGCCTAAATAATGCTTAAGAAAATTTGTACAGTATTTGGCTGCGACAGTCAAGAAATCATCTTTTTGATTTCCGGGGAAAGTTTGAACAATTGCATCCCTTAAAACAACAATCGCCAACTTCAAAAGACTTCATCTCCACCTTCAATTTCAAATGACGTTATTTTAATTACCAGTAGGGTTGAAAGGTCTAACCACTAAGATCGCCACTTTCACTCTGATATATCATGCGAGATACAGTAATTCACAATGATATCCATCTTCGTAATTATAGTGTATTTGTTTGCACTATCCACTTCACACGTTCCACAGTGCGAGTAAGCGTTTCTCACCGTCAAGCCTGACTTACACTTCACATGATTTACAGCGCAGGCAAGCATTTATCTCCACCAAGCCTGACTTACACTTGACATGTTCCATATCGCAGTTAAGCGTCTCTCATCGTCAAGCTTGACTTGCAATTCACAATTCAAAACTCAGATCCGATCAAGCCAGACTTGTACTTGACATGTTCCATAGCGCTGGGAAGAGGTTTTCATCTTCAAGCCTGACATGTTTGTTCAATAGCGCTGGTAAGCGTTTCTCACCGTCAAGCCTGACTTACACTACCCATCTTCCAGATGGCCATGGAACGAAGCCTCGTCTCATACCTCCCCTCGCATGCATGGCACCAAGGAGTCTTGGGATAGTTCATCCACTGATGAATCCTGGACTGTAAAAAGAAACAAACTTCATTACCAATTTAGAAATACATTATTTTACCGCTTAAGACTTAAATAGTGTTATTACAATGCGTAATTGTGCAAGCTATGTGAGGTCAAAGTTTCAACAATGAGATTACTTCTCTTCTTGTCATCTTGTATTTTTACTAATGTTTAAAAATGAGAAAAAGTAAATATCACAGTAACAGTAAGAGAGAAAAGAAAAAAAGGGAGGAAAGTAGATGCAGATTAATTTAGGAAATATTTGATTAAGTTGGTAAAAGTGTCCAAACACAGCATAATGATTGTAATACATATTCAAAATAGGCAAAAAGAAGAGAAGAAAAAAATAATTATTTTATTTTACAACTTTTTGAGAAAATATCTACGGTGTTTTATTTGTGAAATAAGCAATATCGAAATGGTTCCTTTATTTAACTTGTTATTACATAGTAACCCTAGACATGGCATCGCACGTTCAGCACACTATAGCGCTATCTTTTCGCTGAATTATCATTAGAAGGGGCGGTCATTTTAAAATCCGGACACACATGATGGTGATATTGGCGAGTTCAGTCACGAGGGAATTGAGAAGGCACATCGGACAACGTGTTCGACCTACGGATGCGACATCAGCACCTCTGGTTGTCAAATAGCCTACAGTAACTTAAAATAAATTCCTCTCGGCACGCCGGAAGGCGGAGGTAGATTTCACCGGGCAAACTAGGGGATAGGCAAAAATAGGCAGAATATGCAGGTTTTCGTAGAAGGATTAGACCTCATTTATTGCCAGTAAGTATTTTACAATTGGAGCTTAATTAACTTTGTTCGTCTTTTTATGCATATTTTTAACATTTTATTTTCTTATGGGGACGGTAACCTTCTCGTCATTTGGGGTCCATTTTTATTCTTGTGGTCACACTGTCCTTATGCAAGGTTTCGACACTGATGTGTAACTATCTAACGGTCTGTTACTTCTTCAGGCAAAATTTTATCTCCCGCAGAGATGGTTGGTTGGTTCCTCAGTTTAGGGGTTGCGACAACGCGGTCATGTAGCCCCGTGTACTTTGGGTGTGTGTAGACTCTGTCTGATAAACGGTGTTAATTGTGATGGCGGTCATCATCATCATCAAGTTTCCACTCCAGTTTCCCGGGTGTGGTTTACGAGCGCTCTCCATTTTAGTCGATTCATGTACCACTGATCCTTCAAGACTTCATCCCAGTTGATTCCCTTGGATGTGATATCTTCCTTCACTTGGTCCAGCCATCTCCTCCTAGGTCTTCCAACAGGTCTTTTTCCAGTAATCTCAGTTTGTAACCATTGTTTTGCAATTCTTCCTTCTGTCATACGTTTGACGTGACTAAACCATCGCAAACGTGCCCTAGTTATGGTCTCCTTCAGGGACTGATTTATTCCAGCTTGTTCTCTTATCTTCTCATTTCTTACTTTGTCTTTCCTAGTTTTTTGAAGCATGCTTCTTAGAAACTTAATTTCTGAAGCCTGTTGCTGTCGTCTTTTTTGGTAGTTGTGCATGTTTCCAACCCATAAGTCAATATAGGGACAGAGTATGTTCGAAACAGAGTTTGTTTTGATCTTAGTGCCACTTGCTTATTCCAGAGTAGATATCGAACTTGCTGATAGAATTGACTTGATTTCTGAATACGGTTAGGCCTATTTAATTCAAGCTGTATTCTGTTGTCACTTGATATTAAGCATCCAAGGCAGGCCTACTGATACAGTACTGGTTTACTGTTTCCAATTGCACACCCTCCAGCATTATATTATCTTTACTTCTCTGACTGTTAACAGACATTGCAGCAGTTTTTGTAGCACATACTTTCAGTCCATATTTTTTATCATTTCAAATGACCTTGTCGACTTAGGTCTACCGTTATGCGTCACGGTTACGGCGTGTATGACGTCATCATGTTGTTCTGTGCATATGTACCGAGTCTGAGTTTACTCCTGGGGTCTGGCGTTATGCGATACGGAGACGGTGAGTGCGTGACGTCATGCAGCAGAGTGCAACGAGTCCTGGGGCTAGCCCTCCTGAGCCTTTATAACATGTGTAGCATTTGTAGCATGCGTCATTTGAAATTATATAAAGTTTAGTCTCTCAGACTAACTGTTTCTTTTTTTCAAACCATAATTCCAGACGTTCAGCCTTTCCTGGACTTCCAGCTCACTATTTCCTCAGATACTGGGCTAATCTGCAAAAGCAAATGCTTTAAGATCCATATTGGTGTTCTGCTTCACTTCCTTTATGATGGCTATATTAGTCTGTAATTCAGGTAAGCACTGCATACGGTCAATTTAGTAGTTCCTAATTTTGCTACCAAATACTACCGTCAACGACACCTAGCTGCGAACTTGGCTACTAGATGCCACCGCAACTACCAACTCGCAACGAACGTTGGAACTTTTCCTCCGAAGGAAAGCATACTGACGGATATTTAGCGCTCTTAGAAAATCCGACGACTTCAGCCGGCTTTGAACCCGCGACCTTGGGCATAGAAGTTCAGCATGCTACCAGTTACGTCACCGAAGCCGCTTCCCAGTGAGTCAGGTGGAAAACTGAATGTGATCTCGGGAAGTGGCGTTGTCATGGCAACCTCTGATGGCTCATCCCTCATCAATTTAGTAGCGTTGTCATGGAAACCTCTGACGGCCCTTGGCATTTGCTTCTAATTCCGAGATCATTTTTCTCATCCCTTGGCGTAATGGTGGGTCATATCAAAACTTCTTTCAGACAAAAACTATAGGTAATTATTAGGGGAATATTGTCCATTTTTTACGGGTTTGATATTGTGCCTATTAAGAGAGATATGATTAATGTTTCCCAAAAAACTCGCGTGTTCCCACTCCTTTTGTCAATGGTTGGTGCTATCAAAAAACGTTTCAAACATAAATTTTTGCCCCTTATCCGACAAATAGTATGAACTTTGAATGGATTCGATATTTCACATATTAAGAGAGTTATAACAATACGGTATTTCACTTTAAAAAAAACATTTCACCCTCTTCGACCGAGATTTTATAGGGAGCCATTTTGTGTAAAAAATTCGAAGTGATTAGTGCAAAATTGCGGTAGTTATCGTGTCCACAAGAGAGTGATATATATACATACATATATACATAAATTATATATAAACTTTTGAACTGAAAGTGGTTTTGGGGTCTAGGGGATGTGAAACGCGAAGATATGTCGAAATTTTCCGGAAGTCGAAACATGGTACCCTTTGCAATAGTTAGCTTTCTAATTAAATCTACGTAACACTGAAGGGTGTGATGTTTTTTCTTTAAAGAAAAATTGTCGTAAACATAAGACACAAGGAGGTTGATCCTAGCGCTACGCAACTTTCACCGGTGCTTGCGTCTGCTGTGTGGCAGCCAGGACAAGGCCGGACTCGGACTGCGTTCTGGCAGTTGACTGACAGTACGATCTTAAGGGCAATGCGTAACACACCATCAGTTCACCCATCACGGTCCAGCAGTTTAGTGGGCTTCTCTGAATATGTCAGACGTGTGATAGTAATGCGATACACTAGAGAGCAGCGGATATTTCCCTTTTTAAAGAAACCATCTGAAAAATGCCCGCATAGGCTTCTTGACCATCGAAAATACCATAATGTAGTTGTTTAAGAAATGGAGAGAGGCAGGATCTGTATCCGATAGGGAGCAGCGGTGTCCTAAACAAGCTCTCACCGAAAATCGGCTTCGAAATATCAGAGCGAAAAAATCTCTCCGGCGGCTTTCCCAAGAATGCGGTATATCTTAAGGTTCTACCTGTTCAGCATTTAAAATACTCAATGTTTGCCCGTGCAAAAGCAGATAAAAATGAACTTTCATTACAGAATTCTTGTTTTGCCTGCTATTACTACCGGCTCCCCTTGCGTGGCCGCCTTGGAGGGGCTGTCCGCGATGGCCGACACGCGCCAGATGCGAGCACCGGTGACAGTTACGTAGCGCTAGGTTCTGAGCTACCTGTATTTGCCTGTCGGGATTTTTCGCCAACACCAAGTTCCTCATTTCTCCACTAGAAAGCGCTACAGTGTCAAGGAATGATAAAATTCGACATGAAATTTGCTCTCTGGGCGTCAATTAACAAAGCTTGCACCCGGCAACCGAGGCCATACGATATTATTATTATTACTCCCACCACTGGGTTCGTAGAACCATTTGACGGCCTCAATAGCTTATAATGCGTGGTACGTTCAATTTCTGAAGTCTCCAACTTTCTTTATTAAACTACGCATACCACAGAGATGAAACTTGACTAACTTCTCAACATTGTTGGTTATTTTGGATGGCAGGTAAGTTTGCAGTATTTTGTTATAAGCTTACTGCGAAGATTCCTATTGCTCTCAGGGGTATGCTCTTTCCAAGTTGTGCTGCTGTTGTGTTACTTTGTTGCAGTAAACTATATAACATTTCGTACAACATACCGGTACCTTACTTTATCCTACACATTTTTCGCAACGTCGCACAGTGTGTCGAATCCCATATCTAGGTGGAAAAAATTCACTGTCGCAAATGAAAGCGAAAACTGGCTCATTCGATAGTGAACAAACCAGATGGTGACCTTCGGTCTTCCTTTCCGCTCTCTGGTGCGTAAGAGGGAGGTTATATGTGCTGAAACGTCTTCCTGGCAGTTATCAGGTCATTAGATAGGAGGTGTCGGAGTGAACCGAACGTTGTGATTCTAGTGAGTTCAACGAGGTGTTGTCTTCTGCGGCTCATGGAATAGTGAAAAGAGGTAGGCTCTATGTGTTCGCACTTTTATGCGTAATACAAGCTTTCTGCTCTTAATACATTATTTACTTTATGAGTGCCTCAAAGTGCCACTTTACTTCAAACGTCATTCGATAGGAAATTTAATGTAGATTCAGGATCTGTAGTGGTTTGGTTGCGCACAAATGTGCATGATGGTTTATTTTCTTATTTTCAGTGACTATGTGGGCATTACCGTGAGAAGAATTTTTCAACGCCTGGCGGTCGTGTCGTAAATAGGGGCATACATACGTCATATTTCAATATGTTATGAATAAATTTGATCCTACAATTCTTGTTGACACTCAGGTGCAGGAGCTAAGAAACAAAATTTAGTTGATATCTCATAATATTAACAACAAGATGTTCAGTAAAGAACATATAGCCTACTTTCTCCTAAATGCTTGGGTATTGGTATAACTCTTTGTCCTTTTCAAGGAGTATAATTGAATGTTGGTTGTAGTAGCTTGTTGAAATACAACGTGCTATACGGATATTAAACATGAATATGAGGTGCCTTTTGCTAGTGCTACCTCTGTAAAAAATGTCATTCAATTCGGTTTCACCGTGTTTGAATTGATATGGGGAATGGATTTGCACACATACATGGCCGCTATTTGCAAATTAATGGGCTGATGACCTTGTAGTCAGTCATAAGATGCTTTCCACAAAAAGGCATCTTGTTCCAAAATCTGGTAGAGATCAAATTATTAGGATGGTCGTAATTTGATTTAAGCTTTTAACATTTGGGTGGCCGTCATTCCGTTCCCGTCAAGATGGTGGCGATATAAAACATGACACTGAGGTGCCCTTTGCTAGTGCTACCTCTGTACCAAATTTCGTTCAATTCGGTTTCACCGTGTTTGAATTGATAGTGGTAATCGATTTGCACACATACTTGGCCACCATCTGCAAACTATTGGGCTGATGATCTTTCAGTTTGGTCAGAATATGCTTCCCTCATAAAGATATGTTGTTGCAAAATTTGGTAGAGACTAGATTATTAGGTTGGTCGTAATAACATTTTAGCTTTTAATATTTAGGTGGCCGCGATTACGTTTCCGTCAAGATGGCGGTGATATAAAACATGGCACTGAGGTGCCCTTTGCTAGTGCTATCTCTGTACCAAATTTCGTTCCATTCGGTTTCACCGTGTTTGAATTAATAGGGGGAATCGATTTTGACACAAAGATGGCTGCCATCCGCAAACTATTAGGCTAATGACCTACTAGTTTGGTCAAAGGATGCTTCCTCCATAAAGGTATGTTGTTGCAAATTTTGGTAGAGATCGGATGATTAGGTTAGTCGTAATTTGATTTAAGCGTTGAACATTTGTGTGGCCGCCATTACGTTTCCGTTAAGATGGCGGCAATATAAAACATGACACTGAGGTGCCCTTTGCTAGTACTACCTCTGTATCAAATTTCGTTGCATTCGGTTTCACCGTGTTCGAATTAATAGGGGGAATCTATTTTGACAGAAAGATGGCCCCAATCCGCAAACTATTAGGTTGATGACCTATTAGTTTGGTCAAATGATGCTTCCCCCATAAAGTATGTTGTTGCAAATTTTGGTAGAGATCGGATGATTAGATTAGTCGTAATTTGATTTAAGCTTTGAACATTTGTGTGGCCGCCATTACGTTTCGTCAAGATGGCGGTGATATAAAACATGACACTGAGGTGCTCTTTGCTAGTGCTACCTTTGTACCAAATGTCGTTCAATTCGCGTTCACCGTGTTCGAATTGATAGGGGGGGGGGGACAGACATTCAGAGTACACACACTCACACACACACAGACTCACACACACACACATACACACACACACACAGACAGACACACTTTTTTTCGCCCTGTGTTGATCTCATAAGTCTACTTTCATTTTTTGCAAAAATCGAAAGTAGGCAAAAAATGGGAGAGTGCAGGAAGAACAGTGCCACGTACATAGGTAATCTACCTATGGAAGCTATTGAGTTACTTAATGACCCCCAAGGGACTTTGACATCAAATGATGAAGACCAGTATAGGAATGACTACGATGCTCTGGACTCTACAGAAGAATCAGGTGACGAATGAACATTAGACATTTTGTTATTATTAAGGGGAGTGAGATTAATGAGAACATTACTTGACGAATGGACGTTTTCTTTTTATTTGCAATAGGAGAATTAGGCCTAATATTCGATATATGTTGTATTTATTTCCATGCTTTTCTAGAAAAATAATATTGTTTTCGTGTGTGAAGTATGTTTACTAAAACTACGTCATTAACAGGACTGTAAAATGACATTTTATTACAAAGAAATTGTTTGTATGATTTTGACGAATATTTTATTTTTATTTTTAGAAAATAAATGTTATTTTTTGTGCATATTTCGTTGATCTATGTTTAATAACTATTTAATATACTTTTTTAAATCTGGATGATTGCCAACTGGATACAGTGACTTGGTCTATTCCCTCAAATAAGGTGTATCAAAAATACTTGACTGAAAGTCTCATTCTTATTCATATTTTATCCAGTTTTAAATAGTGTGCTTACCACTGTCATAAACTATCATATACACATCCGAATCGTGATTTTTACTACCAAAAATGGATGATTCTTGTGTTGCATTCGGTCATTTTTTACACCTCATCTTCCCTCATCCCTATATACTTACCCCCGAAGATCGTACACTTTAGACGATGCCAGAAATGAATTCAGCGACCTCGAAAACGGTATACTGCCAACTTTTAATAGAATCCCACCACTATTAACGAAGTTATTAATTTTTTCCACCTAGAATTGGGATTCGACACGCTGTGCGTCGCAGCCAAGATTGCATGGCCGCTGTAAACACTTTCGTATCAGTCTGTCTACTCTAGACCATGGGTTCTCAAACTTTTTCTGTCGCACCCCCCTTCTGAAAGATTAAAAAATAACAAAAATTTTAAAATTTTCAAAATGATAAAATTTTACCATTTTCTAAATTTCAAATTTACAAAATTTCAAAATTTTAAAATCTCAAAATTACAAAAAATTCAAAATTTCACAAATTACAAAGCTTAAAAACTTATCTCAAACTTCAAAATTTCAAAAACTTGAATCTTAGCCAAGAGGTCCATCCCACTTTCTCTACTTCCAATTTCACACTTCAACACCTCCACCTTCTATACAGCTCCCTTCTCCAACTCCTTCTCCTCCCCTGGCCCAAGAGATGGTGCAGCCATCTATAGGCCTAGGGGCCCGCCCAACCTTCATGGGTGGGAATGAAATGACTTATTATCATCATCATATATATTATTTCAGTAGTATAGATCCCTCCTGCGGCGCTCACAAGAGACCGATCGTGATAAATGAGCATTCAAATGAAAGAGAATATACATTACCAGTGACGCATTGCACTCTAATTTCATAAATATCTATAATTTAATTAAAAATGACTTTTAAAAAATGTACAAAGTGTGCGATTTGCAGATACTGTTGATGTATGAAAATACGCTCCATAATTTCTGTCCACTTCACATTTTGGTCGCTGTGACGCCCTTTTCATGTCATTTTAGCATTATGAGGTCTTTCCTTAATCATTTTGCATGGATTTCAGAAACAGTAAATCAAAGGAATGAGTACCGTAATCAAATCGTATAATTTCATAAATATAGAATAACCGGTGAGTGTTACAGCACACTCGGCATACAAATGACATTATCAGTGACAAATTGCATTCTAATTTCTTAAATATCCAATTTTTGTAAGAAGTGTTCGATTTGCAAAACCTATTGTGGAAAGTGTGGTTTATGAACATGCGAGATTTCTCGCACGGGTCCGTTAGTATATTATACTCTTCTTTCCTTTCTTAGCACTTCTCATAAGCTATTTCGCACATTTTCTTTTAGTTCTTGCTCATGACGCTTAAAAATGCTATAGGTTTACTTGCGCAGTTAGGATGTTTAGTCTGTAAGTGTCTCTTTAAGTTTCACAAGCTTCAAACTGTCGTTTGCTAAAATCTCCAAACAAAGAACCCAGTGGTAAAAAGAGAACTATTGAGAACTTGAATGCACCATTTTTTTTCGCCACATCACTTAGATATTTTTGAATCTTAATTTTAAACAATTTTCAGAATGACGGCTATCAGTGACGTTATATCCCAGGTAGATGCAATTTTACTGTATATGTCGTTTTAAGCAAGGCAGAAATGCAGAAGATTTATGAGCATTTAGTCGGTACCACTCAATTATTTGACTAATTAGGCGAGGCATCGCACAAACCGAGGTCGCTTAACCATACTCTTTTATATAATACCATGTGAATTATCTATATTACATTTTGTGCAATTATCTTCCACTCTGTATAATTATAATACTCCTAATATTTATGTTAGTTTATGTATAACACAATAACAGTTAAGAAACAAAAAGTATGGCTTACGGAAGCAATTGTTCAACTGTAGAGACTGACCATGAGGAACGAAGACGGTACCCTTAGAGGGTTGCTGTGACTGGAACGAGTATGTCAGGTGAAGGTTGATGTGGCGACCAAACGAAGAGGTATCCGAATCCCGTGGTAGCGGTGCGGGAGCGTGGTGCACTGCAACAGAAAGAGCATGTTTAGGCACCTAAAAAGTTTTAAGAATGGAGCAAACAAACACTTACATAATAGGCACAGGCGGCAGGAAATGTTCTTCGTAGCGGCTACGCGCTGACGCGAGAGTTAGCGTCACCAGTTAGGTTGGCAGCACGGCAGTCGCTTGTATCAATACAAACAAACAGTAAACGTTGTACTCACCACAGCCATTCATAACATACTGTTGCACTCTTCCAATAATTTAACTATACGCACTGAAGATTTCGACAGCCCACAGCCCACATATGTGGCCTTCACCCTATCAAGGACACCGTACTGCCAACTAAACTGATGACGCAACCTCTCGCAGCAGCGCGAAACCGCTGCGGAGAGCATTTCCAGGCCCCCTGCATAAATTATACATTCACAAATAATAGACCAGGTGGCTCATTTGCCCCTTATTTTCTACTGGTAAGTGTCCCGCAAGCATGAATGATGGCAGTTGCCCACTGATTGCAACAAGGGAGGAGAGGAGTGGTCGAAGGCATCTGAGATGCTCCGTCTACTGCCGATACCATTGTCTCGCAATGCACTTTGCGCGTGTTTTCAAAGGAGCGCTACAACGTGCTATATGCCAGATGTTGTGAAACAAATGGCAGTCATTTTACTACACACTTTTTGTAACAAGTTTATTTTTGTTACCTCGTTGTGCCCATCTGAGGAGCGCGATAGAATTTATTTTGCTAATGATGTTTTTTACTTCTCCCAAAATCTCTTCATCTGGCCACTAATAATCTTCCTCCGTTATTCCGTCCATGATTTGTTGGTCCTGGTAGTCATTTTTGTAACAAGGTTATTATTATTATTTATTTATTTATTTGTTTTAAGCGAATTCTCCCAATAAATGGAAGACGTTAAGCAAATAACCCAATGAATATTTTTTTCTTTTTGGTTCTTCTTGTTGTTCCAATAGGCTTTCATTGTTTCCGAGAAGGCTTGTTTACGTTCTTCCGACCACTTTCGTCTTAACTGTTTTTGTTTTGATTGTTCTGATGTAACTTCCCATTTGTTTACTTTGTGTCCGAAGGTGTCCCTTTCTGAAATGGCTGTTGAACTTATGTTTGCGTTTTTGAGGTCCTTTAAGTTCTTCTAGCCAAGGTGTTGAGTTCTTGAGTGAGGTTACATAATATTATCGTTTTCGTCAATCGATTTTCTGGTAGTGTAGTGAGATGAGCAAATAATTTAATTCGTCTTTTCTTAATAACAATTCCGATGTTTGAATACTGTTCTGTTGATTTGATTGATTCTAGTCTGTAACCATCTTGGGTATACCTTGCTCCTGAAATTTTCCTAATGATCTTTCTTTCTACTTTTTTGATTTATTCAAGTTCATGTTTATTGCGTTAAGGACTGTTGGTTTTATGATTGTGTTGTAGTGCCGAATATTTGTCTGTTTTGGCATAGATTATTTGTTGTAGATGTTTTGGACTAATCCTTTTGACGTTTTGAAGACGATTTTGTTGTGTGATATTTTCAAGTCCTGTCGGCTCGATGAATTCTCCGAGGTATTTAAAGTGCGGGACCCCGTCAATTATACCGCATTTCGATTTCAGGCTCGTAATAGCCTATCTGTTTTTGAACATGAGAATCTAGTTTTCTCGAACGATATCTGCAGTCCCACCTTTTCTGCACTTTCTTTAAGTATCTCGAGCTGTTTGATAGCAGTCTCCTCATCTTCAGTTAGTATCGCCAGAGGTGTGGTATGTAGAGGTTGTTTTTGGGAAAGCGCAGTCAGATTGGCTTCCAAAATTCACATTTCTTGAGTTCCTTCTCCCATTCTTCCATAACCTTGTCTAGGACGACGTTGAACAAATTGGAGAGAGTCCATCACCCTGTCGCACACCCGTTTCAATGTCGAATGGCTCTGAGACAACCCCCATAATTTCACTTTAGACCTTGTGCCAGTTAGTGTTTCTTCTATGAGTTCTCAGGTTATGGGATCTAGTCCCCTTTCTTTTAGAATTTGGAATAATGAGGACCTATCTATCGAATCGTAGGCTTTTTTGAAGTCCACAAATGTGTATACTTGGGGTTTATTATTATATCATCATCACAGTAAAGTGAATTACAACCTCCCGTGTGAAGGACAAAGTACTGCAGTACCGTACATTCTGCTCAGCACCAGCATTGTCACAAGCGGGTCTAGCCCTGAGTCTGTGCCTTGGACAGTCCATTCGCTCTTAATTACAATTACGTTCAGCGAAATACGGGTAGTCTACAGAAGGCAAACGTCATTTGGGAACTCCTAATGTGTGAACTTCGGTAACTACATTCTCCAAAGATTAAAATGTCTGTGTACTTGTCGTTGCTGAACAGCTCAGCCATTGCCGGGAAGTTGACAGCAACTGTACTGCTGCTGTACCAAGTAGCCTACTAGCCTACTACTCAGCGCTCGAAAGTGAGGCGTCAAAACACAAGAGGGCGCATTAGACGGATAGCGCTGAGGAACATGCAGCGAGCAATTCTTCTGTCTTCTCATTCGAAGATTATCAGTTTTAAATGTTGTCTTCGTTGTACCTGAGCGATAATTATGCGTTCACCAGAAAATAATAAATTAATAAATGAACAAGTCAATCGTCATTGAAACATGAAATAGTCATATTTTTGGAAAGATTGCTTTAGGAAGATTGTGTTCTAAAATAGATTTTTGACTCGCATTCACCATAAATTAAATTACTAATTATGTCAAATTTGCCATTACCCTGACAGTAAAATTTAAAAAGAATCCTTATGTACAGAATTTGTTCATCTCTTTTTATAGCATTTTGAGACACTTCACTGGCTACAGTTACGATTGGGTATAAATATTACTGCACTTAAAAATAAATTTAGTAAAGGAGTGACTCACCCTGTGAGCCTAAACTGCATATTGCTATTTGCTCCCATTCTCGAGAAGAGAAAATACGAGACCTTAGAACTTGAATGCACCTTCCAGTTTTTTGGAACAATACAACTTAGTCACAATTGCAGTTGCCGCCGCGAAATATACAGATGAAAAGAAATGAACAAGCTGCCCTACCATCGAGACTATCTTACAGATAAAAACTTGCACCCGATATAATTAGGCTTAACACATAATTTATCTTACGACGCTATTCTTAAACACTATTACAATAAGATGGTACCTGTATATTGGCTTTCATGGCACAAACCCCACACAAGACATGGCATGAACCTAGAAGAATTGCTAAGTTTTAATTCAATGGCCGTGAAAGCCAGCTTTTAGCTCTCGATGTAAAGAAGTGCAGGTGCACTTGATAAAAAGGGAGGTAACGCGCAGTTCGCTACTCCCGGGGGGGTCCGGGCACCTGATGTGCCAGCTTGGTGTTCTTAGGCGAAGACACAAGACACGGCATAAACCTAGAAACATTGCTGAGTACTAATTACAATGCCACCAGAAAAAATAACAAACCTGAGAATTCGTGTTTGCGCACTGATAGGCTTTAACTGTGTCGCAAGCTTAAACTAATGAAACACAGCAACTCAGTGCAAAAAATTCGGATTGTTACATTACAAATAGGGAAACTACTATTCTCAGGCAGTGACGAGCATGTCACCTTTGGCAAGGTGCATGCGGGAGGAGGAAGAGTCTGGTGCCCGTGAACCGGGCTCCTTTTACTCTATTTTAGGGGGTGAGAGTTTTGTAGTATAATTTAATTATGATGGGTTTAGTTAATTTCCTCTGGCTATAGCTTAATGGATAACTGATAGCCAGAGTTTTTGCAGTGCAGTGGGTTTTTAACTGTGCAAGGTGACAATTTTTAAATTTAATTGGTTAAAATTGTCGCCAATAGGCTATGAGTGTTGAAAGGTCGCTAAATGTCTAACGAGAAAGAAATTAAAACGTCTTGCCGAATAAATCTATTCAACAGTCGCCAGATAAAGAGACAAATCACTAAATTAGCAACACTGGAGTTGCGTCCTCAGCATTGTGCTGTCATATGCTGTACTCTAATGGTTGAAATATAAATCACTTCAATCAGTTCTGACTTGTCTGTTACATGCTGCACTCTAGTGGATGGAATTTAAGCGTTACGTCACGCGGCTACTGGCTCCACTGTACTCAGCCTAACACAACACATTCAAACCTACGCCAAACAAGCTTTCAGTACTGTGTCTTATTTTCGGAGATGGTGCCCGTGAGATCTGGCGCACTGATTCAAGAAAGCGCCGCCAGAGTGTATGTCAGTTTGCGCACTCGTTAAAATGAATGCAGAATAAAAACACTTGCTATTCTCTGGAAATTTAACTTTAATACAAACTGTTATTGAGAGGGTAACCGGCCGCTGTGGCCGAGAGTGCTACCTCGTGCCTCGCTGGCATCGGGAGAGCGAGGGTTCGAATCCCACCTCGGCCGTCCTGAAAATGGTTTTCGTGGTTTCCCATTTTCACCACCAGGTGAACAGGTCCACGGCCGATTCCCTTCCAATATCCCTTCCCTGACCCGTCCTGAAAAGAACAGTGCATGGCCATTGGCTGCATTAATAAAATTATATTGAGAGGGTACAATGGCGGTGCGATGGCACACTGACACTACCTAACGGGCCGCTCCTGATATTAATGATCATTCAAGGCACGCTGAAGCTGAGTGCTTATTAGGCCAGCTCTGATCTTGCCTGCCCTGCGAAGAGATCTCATTGAGTTGTATTGAGTAGTTTGGCAGAAAACATAGGCCTACACTTAGTATTGGGACCGGGCAGTTTGAAAAGTCAAAATGTCGTTTGATACACTATAAATACAATAATCTCTACATAGTATACAACAAAGTCCCCGATTCTTGGACGTAGGCTGACGCAGGGGGATGACAGATCACAGGGAGCGCATGGGTCGCGGTAAAGCTCGGCTCTGGATGTTCTGCCAACCAAATAAGAATTAATTTTAGCACTAAGGTTCCGTAATTGGCACTCATGAACGCTCACATCAAACCGACTGGCGGAAGCGGGAATAGTCTGTTTTGATTGATTTTCCTCGTGGTGTTGTTGGTTGTTTTGATTTGTTCGGTATTTTGATTATTTATTTGAATTGAATTGAGAGTCAATCATGCCAATGGAAGGGAGGAAAAATTGCCAAGCACCGGGATGTAAGAATTATAATGATAGTAAGAACAATACGGCAATTTTCATCTTCCTGGTATTGACCATGTGTA
The DNA here is from genome assembly GCA_946902985.2 of Meconema thalassinum. Classification (NCBI taxonomy): domain Eukaryota; kingdom Metazoa; phylum Arthropoda; class Insecta; order Orthoptera; family Tettigoniidae; genus Meconema; species Meconema thalassinum. Next base: position 174,568,671 of record OX336396.1, read on the forward strand.
AAACTAGTGGGCAATATGGACTACTCTCGAATAAAAATATATCGAGAATAAATGTGTGCATTTCATTTCTTGTTTGTTTTCTAACCCATTCTCCTTTGCATTGAAATAAAATTTGTGGTTTAGGGCTACGGGGAGGGTGTGGGTGGCAGCCGGCATGCTAGGCAAAAGTTAGGTTATGGCAATATAGTGTTAGCATTTGGACAGTTTTCTTTATATTCATTGAATATCCCAACAATTCTGTAGAGTAGGAGAGCAATGTTTAATTAGCCTAAAGGTGAATTAAGCTCTTGAACGGCATAACTGTGCCCTTCGTGACAAATCAATTGCCAACATTCATATATATCAAAATGTATTAATTTCCTATCTGGACGTATATTTGAGCGCCTAGCGAAAGGCGCAGTTATATTTGTGTAATTTTCATCAATAAACAATAACTCATCGCAGAACATAACTTACTGTTAAATTACGTGTAATAAAGGCTACAGTCATATGACTTTTTACTTTTTATGTTGCCAGACTTGCCGGAGCAGTACATAGCCTCAGGCGTTGCTCTCTCTCGGAAATTCTACAACCAAAAGTGACGAATCTCTTATAGTTACATGATCCTTGGGCTGACGGGTCATATCGAGAACCACTGGATGGATTTTGATGCGGGTTTCGCCATTCTGTAAAGGATTTCTCGAGGAAGGTATCTGTAGAAAAACGTTCATTTATGATCAAAGGAAGCCGAGCAGTAACGATTTCAGTGAATCGAGTCGAAGAAAAACCTGTCGTCCGTCTGCCTTTTAAGCTTACGCTGGGTAAACCGTTACAAATATCTATATCGATGGTCCACAAGAAAAGTGACACAAGTCAAAATACATACTTTTTCAGGAGAGCCATTTAAAGATTTGTCATTCTTTTGAGAGCGAGTTTCTTTGGCTCTTTCGTATAATTGGTTATTCCTATGATCGAGAAAGACTTAATATAATATAAGGTTTAGGACACCATGGATATTTGAACGTCAGTGTTATTCAACCCTTGTATATATCAATAAAATATACCCTTCTTCGACATATGACACTTTTCTGGAAAATAATACTAAGACTATATGATAATTTTATCTTGATACATTAGTAATGAAGTGCATAAATAATTAGTTTCCTAATATTTTGGAATTTTAATGTGCAATATACATCAAAAGTTTACAATAAAAACTAAAATAAGATCTAAATTGGTAATCTAGGAACAAAACATAATACTGTAATAATGTTAATACAGATTGCCAGCTGTCGTTTCGTACGTAAATCATTATAAAGGAACTATAACAGCGTAATTTCATAGGTACATAATTGCGGCAATCACCAAATCTTTAACTACAAACTATTATAATAATACGAATAAGATTTAGGAATTACATTTTTCGACATTAATTTTAATAATCCCTGTTTTTTTTTTTTTTTTAGTTTCTTTGATGATCTGTTTGTTATTATACACTGTCTTCAGCTGGATGTTTCCAGTAGAACCTGATCGTGTCTTCCTTACTGCAATAGTACGAAACTCCGTATCTGCATAAGAAGTTTTGAGAAGATTTCTTTCAGGATTCTTCCCTTCAAATCGAATTGTTGAGATGCGACTAATGGTCACATGTTCATTTTCATATTCAGTTTTTAGAACATTTAGACCTATTTTACATGTCAAGTCCTTCAAGTCATAGAACATTTCGTGGTTCATTTCAGTGACTAGGTAAGGTTTCCCCGTCTTCTTGGCTGTACGAATTAGTGTGACATATTGCTGTGGAACATAAATGGGTCCAGATTTTAGAGATTTTGTTACCTCACGTTCAATGGTTGCATGTGCACTATAGCCTTCATTCTGGCTATGTCCTTTGACCAAAAATTTGTGTGTAATGGAGTTTATAAATGGATAGTTATTCACAGCAAACAAATACATTGAAAATATGACGCGATTTTTTGCTGGCCGCAACAGTTATCTGAATAGAATGTTACACCCTGTTTTTTTTGCTCTCTGTGTTCTTAGCTCTCTCTTCTAAACCTTCAAGATATCTCAAGACACAAGTTCCTATTTCATTAGCACCCCGGTTCCCTTCGGTCTCATCCCATACGAAACATTGGACTGTGTTACTTTGAAGCTCAAATATCGTAAAATTGAAAACATTGATTTTTGAAGTGTAGTAAAAACTGGAGGCATCACCCCTGGGACACTGAAGTACTGCCTGTAAATCATATACAGCGACAATTAAATTGCTGCTCACACTTTTCTTATCATTATCTTTTTCCGTGTTGTATTTTTCCTTCTGATTCTGTTTTTCTTCTTCCGAAGCATTTATGAACATCAGGCAGTCGTCACACATATCCTTTTTCGGTTTAAAAAACGAAATATTAAAATCATTTGTAAAAATCCCGGAGTACATTAAGTAATTTGCAAATGACAGTTTCTTCTCCTTGCATTGATCAACATAATCTCTGTGCAGGTTCGCTATTGTTCTACTACCTTCAATGTATTCTCTCTTCGAATCTTTTCGGCAGTAATGACTTTCTATCCTAGGAATTGAATTAATGTGGTGACGTACTCCTTCTTTTACGTCATCAGCAATGTGGTGATGCTTACCGCGTTTGCCTCTGAGGTCTGAATCAAGTATTCCACCTGTTGCACAACTCTTCTTGTGTAATACTGTTCTTATTGGCCTGTCTATTATGTCCAGTGTGCTTTTAAAATATGTTTTACAAACTCTGATCCTTTTTTCCGCAACAGTAAAATAAAATGCGTTATTATTTGAGCGTTGACTACCTTCTCTGATGCATCTGTACTTAGGAGAAATACTCTCTATATTGAACAGAAGGAACTCATGTTGCCATTGTAAGTCTCCCAAATTCCAATATTCATCAAATATCTTCTGACGGTCTTCTTCTTTAATTTTTGTACTGCATTTCAACCTGCATTTGTCCTTACAACTTCCTCCCATTATCTTCTTCTTCAAGACTTTTCCACTCTTGGAACTGGATACATACTCTTTCCCTGAGTTCCTGCACTGCTTTGCTAATGTTTTCTTCCATTCCAGTGGTCTCGCCCGTCTTTTCCTTCCTTTCCTTTTTTCTACGTCAGCATTATCCTCCACAGCAGGGTATTCTTCAGATTCCGCACCCGCGGACGAAGAGGAAGAACTAGTTTGTCCCTTGTAGGTAGGATCTTGAATGTCATCATCAGATGAGATGTCCGATTCTGATTCTGATGTGTGAGAATTAGCAAATGAGCTGCAACTACTTTGTTTGTTCACATCTGAAATAAAACAAAAGGATGTTTTAACCATTGAAGATTATTTACGTACATTAAGATGTATTTTCTACAGATCGCAGCATGATTGATTTATCAGGAAGAATATCTAAACAAGGTAAATGTTCTAACCTTGTTCCGGTGATGGCAAAGCCACTTTGTCTTCGGATGCGACTGAAGTAGTTCCATTGGCATCTGAAACGAGGTTTAAAATCTAATCTGAAATGTTATCCGGGAACCATGCTTTGCAATTAATCTAATTCACATTGTATATTTATAAGGAAACACCAGATAAAATAACAAAACAGATTACGAATATTTTGAACCATACACTAACCTGCTTGATGAAATGCTGATGTAACTCTTGGATCTACTGATGTCAAAGTTGTCCACTCACAGTTCTTATCAGTTGACTCACCATTGCCTTCCAAATGATCATATTTCATTTTTGCCAGCTTCAAGATAACTCTTGTGCGCTGGGATGCCATTGCTCATAATATCTGATGGCTTACTAAAACAAAATGAAATAAAGCACGAGCAACTTGCAATATACATACCAACATCGCAGGTTTTCATATTAAGAACTATGAGGAAATGTGTCAAAAGTTCAAAGTTTACTGCGGAATTTTCCCACAGCCATGCTATGTTTATAATTATGGAAAAGTGACACAATTCAAAATATGTCGCAGTAGGATATCATTATATTGGAGAAAAATGTCTTAACTTCAAATAATTTACGACGATGAAAAAAAGATGTGTTGTGTTAGACTTACCTCGAAATGTGACACTTTTCTTGATAATAAACTATAATAATATTGTCACAACTTGAGATATGACTTTCTTCTCGACAAGGCTACGATGTTCCCGCTTCCGATCCCAGACCTCAAGTGAGATGTGACGTTATTCAAGATAACAGCCAGTCGTGATTCTTCCGGCGGAAAAACGACATTTCTCTCCTCTGGCGGCCAATTTTGTAGATAGAGTTATGACGTTTTTCTATATAAAAATATGCAGTGAGAGCAACGTGTTCCACTTCTTAACTCAAAATTGCACTTTTTTGACTTGTGTCACTTTTCTTGTGTACCATCGATATACAGTCGAACCTCCATAACTCGAACCTCCATTACTCGAATTTTCAATATCTCGAAGTAATTTCTACTTCCCGGCCATTTGTCCTATTCTTGACGTGTATTTATTTCTCTATTACTCGAAATTCGATTATACGAATTTCTCGATTTTTCGAAGCAAACTTTTCCTCCCTAGAAGCAAAAATTGTTCTCTAACTCGAATTTTGTTCCTAAGCGTTTATAATGCGGCTTATCTGTCCACCCCTGCTCTGACTGCCCACCCCTGCTCTGTTCATTAACCTTAGCTGGTGTGAGAATTCCCAGTGCTGATAAGATTCCACGGGCCATCCCCGCGCATTGCGTCAGCACCAGGAAAACTTGCAGCTTGTATCTGGCTGTTCAGTGTACGCTTACAGCCCTGTAGATGCAATCATGGAGAAACGTAAAGTGAAATGCCTGAGCCTGAGTGAAAAGGTTCGAGTGATAAGTGAAGTGGAGAAAGGTCAGAAAAAGAAGAAGGATATTGCAGCTGAGTATGGAATTCCTCCCAGCACATTATCTACAATACTGAAAGATAAAGACAAGATTCGTCTGGCTGTGGATGAAACGCGATTTGCACCACAGCGGAAGAGGCTTAAAACTTCAACATTCCCGGAGCTGGAACAAGCAATGATTCAATGGGTGACCCGTGTGAGAGACAAAAACATTCCAATAACCGGTAGCTTAGTTCGTGAACAAGCAGAAAAATTTGCTAAAGACTTCGGTTATGAATCTTTTCAGGCCAGCAGTGGGTGGCTGGAAAAGTTTAAACTTCGGAATGGAATAGTGCATATGGTAATGTCAGGTGAAAGTGCTGCTGTCAGTGAAGTGGACTGTGAACATTAAAAAAAAAAAAAAAAAAAAAAAGTTTTACCAGCCCTGTTACAGGAGTACAGTTCTAATGACGTGTTTAATGCTGACGAGACTGCTTTATTCTACAAATGCCTGCCTGGAAAGACACTGGCCTTTAAGGGTGAAAAGTGTTTTGGTGGTAAAAGAAGTAAAGAAAGGGTTACGGTAATGCTGGGAGCTAATATGACGGGAACAGAAAAACTAAAACTTTTAGTGATCGGAAAATCGGCGAAGCCTCGCTGTTTTTCGGGTGTTAAGTCTTTACCGGTCCTGTACCAAAGCAACCGGAAGTCATGGATGACAAGCTCCATTTACGAATCTTGGCTGCATGGTATTGACAGGAAGTTTCAACATGAACGGAGGAAAGTTCTACTTTTTGTAGACAACTGCCCAGCTCACCCCAAGGTGCTCACTCAGGAGCTGAGAGCAGTGCGCGTGGTCTTCTTGCCACCGAACTTAACATCCAAACTACAGCCAATGGACCAAGGGGTGATTAAAAACTTGAAACATTACTATAGGAAGAGGGCTGTTCAGAGAATTCTGAGAGCAATTGACTCCGAGGAGTCATTAACAGACATCAATCTACTAGAGTCGATAACAATGCTAAGTAAATCGTGGGCTGATGTGAAACAGGAAACAATTGCTAAGTGCTTTCGCAAAGCAGGATTTTCGAAAGATTACTCGCAAGCTGCAGAAGACGAAGAGGACGAAGTCATTTCTGTTCCTGAGGAATGGGCGGAATATCAGCAGCTTGTTAATTGCGAAGCTGATTTTGAGAGTTACATAAATGTGGACTGTGATGTTATAGTGGCGGAACAACCTACGGGTATCGTCAACACTGCTGCCGAGCAAGAAGAACTGAAAGAAGACGACGATGGTGATTCCCAACAAGAAGAGTTGGAGCTGCCCTCTCCCGCACCGTCAGCAGATCAGGCGTTAAGTGCAGTGGCTGTTCTTCGATCGTACATACAGAGTCAGCTGTATGTAAATGACAGTGTTTTCACAGCCATACATGTTGTTGAAAACTATGTTGAGGAAAAGAAGCGTAACAGTAAAAAACAAAAGAAACTAACGGATTTCTTCCCAAGGTGCTAACGGAGGTACTGTATGTTCCTTTTTTTTATCACTGTACGTACGTATTCTGTCTGCTACTGTAAGCTATACGGTATACCTAGGTACAATTGTTATACTGTAATTGAAGTTATGCCATAAAGTACTGTATGAGTTTTTTGTTGTTAAATGCTGTTAGATATTGTTGCACTGTATTCCGTAATGGTTCATAGACAAATGTGATTAAATAACGCGCTAAAGATGCCTAAAATCGGTATTTCTCGAAATTTCGATAAATCGAAATAAAAATTTTCTCCCGAGGTGATTCGAGATATCGAGGTTCGACTCGTAATATGAGGGTAAGGATTGTTCAGCATGAAAAGTTTTACAAAAATGTTCGCTACAGTATATCTCTATCTTTAATACATCGCCCACTTTAACTGGTTTACGTTTTCATTTCTTCCAACAATCTCCATTCAGTGGAAGTTTTAATTACTAGCTTCGGTGCGAGTTTACGAGCTAGTGAGCAAGCCGATCACCCCAGATTTAGCCAGCATCAAACTATCGAGTCGTGTCGAGTTAAGTTTTCAGAGAAGAGTATATGTGTTTGGAGTTCCGCTGTTCACCTCGGCTTTTCTGAATTGCGTCTGGGACCTTCCGTCCGTGCGCCTTTTAAGCTTACGCTGGGTATACCGTTAAAGATGCCGGGGGAAGCCGGGGTGCGTTGCTAGTTTAATATATTTCGTTAATATACATAGCCTATTGCGAGAAAACATGAAATAACGTATAAGTATGCCGAAGTTGAGTTCTTTTTTTCTTTTTCCAAATGTCTAGATAGGCTTTGCTTACCCTGAGAAGCCGCGCCTGCTCCTTGTTGTAGTTTGAGTCTTCAGTCTTTTGACTGGCTTGATGCAGCTCTCCATGCCTCCCTGTCCTGAGCTAATCGTTTCATATCTACATAGCTACCACACCCTACGTCCGAGGCAATCTGTTTAACTTACTCTAACCTTGGTCAACCCCTACTGTTCTTGTCCTCGACCCTTCCTTCCATAACTAAGCTTGCTATTCCTGGGTGTCTTAAAACGTGTCCTACCAACCTATCTCTTCTCTTCATTAGCAGTCGCCAGAAACATCTCTCCTCTCCTACTCGTCTTAATACCTCTTCGTTTGTAACCCTATCTACCCATCTGATCTTCATCATTCTCCTGTAACACCACATTTCAAACGCTTCAATTCTCCTCTTTTCTGCTGCACCAATAGTCCAAGTTTCACTTCTATAGAGCTCCACGCTCCACACAAAGGCCTTCAAAAATGACTCCCTACACCTAAATCTATATTCGATGTCAACAGATTCCTTTTCTGTAGAAATGCTTTCCTTGCCTGAGCTAACCTACTTTTTAAATCCTCTTTGCTTCGTCCATCACTGGTTATTTTGCTTCCTAAGTAACAGAAGTCTCCTATTTCCTTCAGTTTTTCACCTGCCAATTTGATGTCCATAGTGGATTCGGATTTATTTCGGCTGCATTCCAATATTTTTGTTCTACATTTATTAATTTATTAATCATGATTTCTTTCCTCAAGACGGAGTCCATACCATTCAAAAACTCATTCAAATCCTCAGGCGTGTCGGCCAAATTTCAGAGTTGGAATTATTTCTCCTTGAATCTTCACTCCCACTTTAAATTTTTCTATAATTTCCTTCATTGCTTGTTCAATGTAAAAGTGTATAAGAACAATTATCCACCAGCCACACCATGAGGGTAAAGGAGGGGGTGGGGGTGGGGGTGGGGTATGCAGGACCGTAGAGAGCGATCACGGGTCCTAGGACAAGGTCTTCCGGGCCCCTCCATTTTTATAATTTTAAATGATCTTGTCGACTTCGTCGTTACGCTGGTGTCTGGCGTTACGTTACGGTGACGGGACGTTATGTACCCATATGCACTTAGGTGTGTGACGTCATAGTACCGCTTGGTGCATATTGTGTTCCCCGACAACCTCTACTTCGTTAGTATAACACAAAAATCCCCGACTCTTGGATGTCACGGGTAATCTCGAGAACCACTGCATGGATTTTGTTGCGGTTTTCACCATTCTGTAAAGGATATCTCGAGGAAAGATTCTGTAGAAAATAATTTATGTACGATCAAAGGAAGCCAAGCAGTAACGATTTCAGTGAAAAAGTCGAAAACAAACTTGGCGTCCGTGCGCTTCTTAACCTTACGCTGGGCAAACCGTTAAAAATATCAATATAGGCTACTATGAGCGTAAGAATTGGTCAGCATGAAAAGTTCTACAAAAAAGTCCGCGAGAGCATATCTCTATCTTCAATACATCGCCCACTATAAGTGATTTTAGACTGAATCGAAGGGGCACGTCCCCGCGCGCTCTGGTGAGCGTGCGGCATCCCACGCGCTTGACCTTGCTTTGCCCTTGGTTTGCACTTGCCGTTCGCGAGTAATTTGAAACAAGATAAGTAAGATAAGTATTATGCAGTCTAAGATAATCCAACAAGCTAATGGGTTTTACCAGAGTGTGAGAGGTTTAGTATGAAACCAGGAAGTCCCAGAGAAATGCAAGAAAGTTCTATTCTTACTGTATTACACACCAATTTTGACATATGCAGCAGGTAATTGAACCACAACAAAACGTGATGAAAGCCGAATCCTAGCAACCGAGATGAAGTCCCTTAAAGGAATAATTGGGAAGACACGGAGGGATAAAATCAGAAATGTGAACATTAGGGAGAGAACTGGGTTCCCAAAACTGCTAAGCTGAAGTGGTACGGACATATGATGACAATGGAAGAATATAGAGTACCAAAAATAATATTTATGGGGAAAATACCAGGAAGAAGACCACGAGGATGGCCCGGAAAGAGGTGGATAGATACGGTGAAGGAAAACATAGAGATAAGAGGAGTAAAAGAAAAAGAAGTTGAAAGAAGGAAATGAATTGTGGAGGGATAGACAACTGTGGAGGTCCTTTATTCGCAACCCAACCCAGGGAACTGGAAACGGGAAATGAAGAAGAACATTCTCGAGCCCCTCAGCAAATCCAGGCCCCAAGGCTATAGCCCCGCTTGCCCTTCCCTCTCGTCGGCCCTGGGTGTATGGTGTTATTTTAGTTCTTCCTATTATCTCAACTAAATGAAGAAAAAGTGCCTTCGTTTCCGTTTGTATTTTTTTCAGCAGAAGCTCGTGTCGCGTGCAGGAACTTTCTTATTTGCATACATTGGGGTGGCTCGAGTAAAGTAGCACTGGCTTGGAAACTTTTTCTGTTCAAGTTTTCTGCTCAATTTGCGATGTTTACAGCCACTGACTTTGAATGCAGAGTCATAGGGAGGGGGTGTAAGAGCAATTGCAGCCATTATTCTATTACCAGATTATCGAACTATTAGAACGTTATTCCTGGCTGTTAGCTTGACTCGCGGAACTGCGGAGGGAATGGTGGATCTCCGGAAAGAGTGGAAATGCTTGAGAAATATATATAGCAGCTTTCCTCATGAGATCAAGTTTAAACCACGGTTTTTGGCCGGTCAATCCCGGTTTCAAAGTCATACAGAGGGCAGTCAGTGAGCCTCAGGCATGTGCAATTGATAGCCTACGTGAGTTTTCAGTTGCGCGGAAAGCAACTCTCATATCTTATTATACAGGGTGTCTTTTATGTACCTCTGGAGAATGATAGGTCGTGTAGGGGACGGGTATAGAAGTAATTTGAGATAGGGAACTTAGGGTCGGAGCGGCCTCCTTAACCCTTAAAATAAGGGTTGATTCAGGTCCTCCACCCTGTAAGCTAGGCAACCGACCCAAGCCTCTATTACCTTTCTCAATCCTTTAACTCTTGGCAAGATTCATTTCACCATGTGGCGCTGGCGTAATGGATAGCGCTGCGGTGCGAAAGGCCGGCAGTCCCGGGTTCGATTCCGGTGAAATGAATCTTGCCGAGAGTTAAAGGATTGAGAAAGGTAATAGAGGCTTGGGTCGGTTGCCTAACTTACAGGGTGGAGGGCCTGAATCAACCCTTATTTTAGGGGTTAAGGAAGCCGCTCCGACCCCAAGTTCCCTATCTCAAATTACTTCTATGCCCGTCCCCTACACGACCTATCATTCTCCAAAGGTACATAAAAGACACCCTGTAAAATACGCTACAAAACTCATGCTCCTAAACCAGAGGGAGTTAGAAGGTGTGAATTGTACCAAAATCTTCCAAATAGTCTCAATATTACAGGAAAAATCTTGCATTTCTTGAAAAGTCAACGGAAATATGTTTATTTGTTTATAAAGTGCTTTTAAACAAATAAACAAGATGATAGCCCCGGGCAGAACTGTTTCGCGTACAGCCCGCATAGCACATGGGGCGCACACAACCCATTATGCGAGAGTTCTCGCACGGGTCTGTCAGTATCAATATTGCACATGCTTGAGATTCACCACCTGTCCTATGTACGACTGTGAAACCGGGACTCACAGACCAAAAACCGTGGCGTGAACTTTAAGCCACGGCCGCTTCCTACCCTAATCCTACCTCCTTGGTACACACACTAGTTATTTATTTAGCGTATGCCTTTAAGTGCCGGGAGTGTCCGAGGACAGGTTCGGCTCGCCTGAGGCTATAGCTGTTTCACTGTGGACACCCATGGGGTGAGCTACAAGTTCCGTTCAATTTCAAGTAGTTCCAACTTTCGCTACCAGATGTTACTGACGCCTATTGGTGAACGTTGGAACTTTGATAGAGCGTGAAAACGAAAACCAACCTATATGCCATAAATCTATGATATGGGCCCGCCGGCTTTACTTCCCCTCCGAAGGAAGGCATACTGAGAGATTTTTAACGCTCTTAAAATATCCGACGACTTCGGCCGGGTTTGAACCCGCGATCTTGGGCATAGAAGCTCAGCATGCTACCAACTACGCCACCGAAGCCGGCACTATACCTTGGTAACATTGGCTACGGATTGCTGCTAACACATGCGAACTTATGGCGCAGTTTTACTGGTCCGCCACGGGCAATTAAAAAGTAGCGGATTGGTAACACTGTTTATTTCTATTCGTCATGATACCACACTTTCTCCATCTCTAACTCCCCACTTTTAAACTTCAATGCATTATCAATTCCTAACATAGATTTTAAACCTTTAATCCACAGTAGGCTATATCTACTGACTATTCTCAATTGCCATTGAAACTTGGAAACTTACTTTGTGTCTTCATTTTTCCGGTATGTAGATGTTTCTTCTGGCGCGCCCTTGAGTTCTGGAACCAGACTTGCGTGACACGTTTGCTGAGGCCCGTGATCTGCGCAATCCTTTCTAGATCCTGACCGTCCGGGTTCGAGTCTAACTGAAAGTTAGCTTGAAGTACTTGTAGCTGCTCCTCCGTAAATGTCGTACGTACACGCTTCGCCTTATTCTTATGATAGCTCTCGGAGTCACAGCCCTCTGTGAACAATAACACATCTATAAGCTACCATTTTATACAATGACGAGTTTCAAAACGTCGTTAAGGCTCATTGATATTACAACTTTCCAGTCGGTCAACACAATATAATCCGGGCCGATAACCTAGATGTTAGGCCCCTTAAAACAACAATTATCATCATCATCATCATCATCATCAATATAATCCCAATTGTTAGATGATGATTATGATAATAAATTGTTGATTAAGGCTTTCACGGCCCGGATTACTATATAAATAATTCATGTTTTTTGGGCTAACGCCGTGTGGAATTAAATTAGAACCATACGTTTCGGAGAAACCTTGCCTCCCTTTTAAATGGAATCAAACAATGCGTTTGAAAAAGGAGGCAAGGTTTCTCCGAAACGTATGGTTCTAATTTAATTTCACACGGCATTAGCCTAAAAAAACATGAATTATTTATATAATAAATTGTTGTTTTAAGGGGCTAGCATCCAGGTTATCAGCCACTAATGGTTTGGGTGATAGTGAAAGATGAGATGAGAATGAAAATCTATAACTAATACGAACTACATACTAGAAGAAGAAAAGGTAAACAAATAAATGATAAGGAGAACGACTCAAGTACCATGGTTGAAAGAAGTTTAACAGGATCTTAAAAAATGTGGCATTGAGGAGGGAGATACTTGCCAACAGAAAAGTGTTCAGAAGGAAAATTGCGGAGGTGAGAGATCTGTCCGTAGAGAAATCCAAGAGAACTGGAAGGGTGTTCTCGGTCGAGGAACGAGCAAGAGTGAGCCAACGAATGAAAGAGTATTGACGTAACAGGAAAGAACATCAACAGTCAAGGCAGTTGTGTAATCGTAACCCATAGAAGGTTGAAACGATCCTAAATAAAAAAAAATAAAAAAATAAAAGGATAAGGCAAATAAAGGACAGGAAGAAAAGAAATGCCCTCAACCCTCGAAGAATGAGGATTGAGGGGCATGGAAGGAAGGAGAGCTATGAAAGGCAGATAGGAATGGGAAGCAGGAGAGGGCTCGCCCCAAAGTTAGAGGAAAATGGGGATAAAACGGACACAGCTCAGGAATCCCTCGGAGTCGCCAACTCCCAAACTCACCAGCCGTGAGTCCTTGAGGGTGTAGCACTATCCAGGGTGCACCAGACGTGGTGAGGCTACATACACCCTGCCTCCTTGAGGGCCTTGTGCAGGAGATAACATGAAAAGAAAACGAAGGCTGACCACTCGAAGAATGAGGATACCAGGAAAGATGAGACAAGGGCCAATTAAGGCGGGAAAGTGAAAGCCACCCTAGACCTCGGATACCCTAATACCGTCTGGGTCGGAAGACAACAAGAGTTGACAGGAAAGAAGACGGAGAGGAGCCCGGCACAAGTACAGTGAGTTCCTCTCATGACTTGGCCGGCTAGCGCACCGAGCTTATCTGCCGGACTCAGCTGGGGTCCCGTGGTCTCCAACCCACGTCCTACTACATGTGAGCCCCTGGGGGGCCAATTGTCAGAACATGAGAAAAAAAATACATGTGATTAAATATAGTATATAATATATATTTGTTATGGACTACAGAAGAGGGAGAAAACCACCCCTCTTCCTTTCTCGAAGGTACTGTATTTATCGGAAAGTTCAACTGAAGACCGAGCGAGGGCGCTGTCGGCGCGAACGGGCGAGGGAGCGACGAAGAGAGAGCACGTGGTGGGCGGGGAGAGAGCGCGATAAGAAAGCGCAGATGCCAAATCAATAATTAACTCCATCGACTGGGTCCATATTAGATAATGCCTGTTGTTTAAAATAATAACACACACGCCTAAGATTGTAGTTGTTAGAATGGCGTGATTTATTATTGGAAATAAAACAATACCGCAACAGTTTACTTCGAAATTAACACAACACAAAATATTGGTCATTAAATATCATCCTGCGAAATGGAAAATAATAATAATGATAATAATAATAATATCGTATGGCCTTGGTGCCGGGTGCAATCTTTGTTATTTGACACCCAGAGGGCAGCTTGCATGTCGAATTCCGTCGTTCCTTGGAACGCTATGAAAGTCATGGAGGTTAGATATCTAAGCTCCTTGACACTATAGCGCTTTCTAGTAGAGAAAGGAGGAACTTTGTGTTGGCGGGAAATCCCGAGATTAATTTTGTCATTATGAACACGGCCTACTGAATTCAAATGGGTTCTTTAACATGCCAACAACGTATGACATGCATGTCGTGATTTTTGTCGCCTTTCAAAAATCACTTACCACGGCCAGGAGCGCACCTGCAAGCTTGGGGTTGGTCGTCCGGCACGTTAACCACTCACCCACCGTGGCAAGTATGGAAAATAATGACAACCTATGCCTATCACAGCCTCAGAAGTTAAATTAAATAAGTAAATAAATATGAGAACTGAGAGGTTAGCTAATAAAATTCTTAACCTTCAAGAGAAGTGGAAGATACAAACTCTATGGCTTCAGGAGGTAGTCTGTATCAAGACTTAAAAATGGCAAATATTGCACTGGTTGAAGTGTGGGACACGACAAGATTCAGAACTAAATTTGCAAGTGTGAAGGACGGACCCAAAGAAGACTCACACTTTCAACGGAAGAAAGATTGTGGAGTCAAAGATGAAAAATCTCTGGCAGGAAGCTAAACGGAAAGGAAACAAGAAGTTCCGTGACGAACTAAAGAGCCTAATTTTCATGCCAATGATTATTCTACAGTATATGATCCTATCTGGAATAATGAAGAAATTAAGTTGCTAATATCGAAATTTCTAATTATTTCGAAATACTGTATACCTTGCATAATGTAGCCTAATAGAGCACTAAAGTTGGCAGCCCTGATGACTGAATATATTCTTAGTTCCATCTCTTAAGGTACAGAATACAAAATTTGGTTGAAGTCCAATGAATAGCATGGACGTTACATGCAGTTAAACATTGGATCTAACAGCGTGCGTAAAATCATGTTGGCAACAATGTCATGCATGTATTGGTCAGAAATAATCTGAAATAATATGATCTATTGTTGTGCCAATTTTGAATGAAATCCATTAGTTAGTATAGAAGTTACATGCATGTTAAAATTGGACCTATCAGCAGGCTTAGAATCATGTTGGCAGCACTGACGTATATTAGTTAGTCCAAATGCATCTAGAATGCCAGGTATTATACGTGTGCAAGGTTTAGAGCTATTGGCTTGCATACTTTCTGATATATTGGTATTTGGATAAAATAAATTAGGAGCATTTATTAACAGTTGGCAGCCCTAGTGGGTCTTAAGAATACGCTCAGTCATAAATCTGGTTATGTATGCATACAACATACGAAATTTGGTTGAATTCCAATTGATAGTGTAGAAGTTATGTGCATTTAAAAATTGGACCAATCAGCAGGCTTATAATCATTTTGGCAACACAGCGATGCATGGCCTCCTGGAAATTAAACTGCAATATTATTATCTATACGTATGCCAATTTTGAAATAGCTCCCATTCATACCTTCCAAGATATCCAACATGGAGCTCAAATTTCAATTGCGATTTTTTAGCAGTTGGTAGCACTGACATCATTTTCAAATATGGCCGTGAGATATTCGGGTATAGACCTTTACTCCTACCAAATTTTGTTTTGATTGCTCCAGCCGTTTAGGAGTTGATAGGGGGGGGGGACACACACACAGCCAGACAGACAGACAGAAGGACAGACAGACAGAAGGACAGACAGACAGACAGACAGACACACATTTGCCCGATCTCATAAGACTACTTTTTCCTCCTTTTTGCAAAATGTGAAAAGTAGGCTAAAAACACCTCGAAGACGAACACCTGAATAATTGTTGTGTATTTGTAGTCCATAGATGGCTATATCAAATTAATTAATTATTTATTTAATCGAATAGCACTTTTACATAGCACGTAAAATCAATACTTCAAATCTTGCCACATGTCTTTTTTCTCTCTGCCCACATTCACTTCATCCTCTCTGATCTCTGCTTCCGGAGCTGTTCAATGTTACGTGGCTGTTTTCGTTGTATTTCTTGTTCCTCCCTGAAGATCACTTTTTGAAATTTGTCCCGAAATAAATTCCTATTATATGTATCTGTAATGCCAATGTGGGCTTCCTTAAGATCCTTTAATGCAGTGGTTCCCAACCTTTGCCAGCTGACGCCCCCCTTTTCAGATACGGGTGATCATCGCACCGCACCCCCCCCCCCCCCTCACCCCCTTCCCCCTCCCCCGCTCCCACCTCTGACCCTTCACTCGTCGCTTCTATAACCTCTTCGATAAACGGACGCGGAGGATATAGACCTAACCGAATAACACTACATAATGGAGCAATTATATCTGAAAACATAATATGAAGTTCGCGATTGATATCTATCACATACTAACTTCATTTTAGCACAATACAAAGAACACACTTTTACAATAACTCCTTAAATTTGTCACCAAATGTCAGTGAGAGGGTTGACATTGTTTTCTCTTGGTAAGATTCGGTAAGTTTGGTTTGATATTTGACAGACCACAGCGGAGATCACTTGCAACATCAAGCCGACACCGCTGCTTTGTTTTTATGACACTTGGCGTTGAAAATCCTGACTCGTATAAATATGTCGTTGAAAATGGGACAATGACACGCAATGCAACTTCGGCCATCGAGATATCGGGAAGTTAGAAGATGAATTCTTGTGCCAGGGAATCCAAATGTGACTGAATTTGCACCTTAAGTTTATTACTATCACGTTCATTTTCCGGCAAAATTTCATTAAGGCGGTGAAAGGATGAGCAGTTGTTCAACTGAAGCCGGCGTTTCCATAACTGTATTTTTTCCTGGAAAGCTCTGATGGCATCATAAGCGAGCATAATATTGGAGTTTTTGGCTTGGAGCTCTAAGTTCAAACTGTTCAATGCTTCAAGTAAATCACAAAGATATGCCAATGAGACGATAAAATTGGCATTGATTTTGCTCCTGACAACACAGAAAATTCCTTATTTCACCTCCAACCTCGCGGCTCCGCAGAGGTTTGTGCCGATAGTTGGCAATTACCAGTGGTTTGATCGATTGACTTGGCTCGACAATCACTTGGAGAGATTCAAAAAATGTTTATTATACAAAATTGTAATATTCGAGTTAAAAAAATATATTTTGGAAACCACTTCACGCCCCCCTTGATAAAGCCCCACGCCCCCCAGGTTGGGAACCCCTGCTTTAATGTCTGTGTAAACCAAACAGGTTGGACTTCTGATGAAGTTTTAAAATGTAATTAAAAATTGTTTTGTCAGCCTGTCATTATTCATTCTATTAAATTTAATAATAATAAATAAATATATAAATATAGAAGGAAAGAAAGAGAGAAAGAAAGGAAGGAAGACAGAAGTACAACTGACACCGCTGGGAAGTCATTCTCACGTGCGCGCGCAACCCAGCGCCAGTGTGTACAATGTTGTGAAACCTTCAGCTATTGACGTCAGAAAAGTTGGATGGCGCAGCCATGCGGTAGAATGTTGAAGCTGTAACATAGTGACTGGTGAGGTTTATTTAAATGGTGAAGCATTGACGTCGTGATGGTAACAGAAATGAAATTGTCAAATTCGAGGAGGTACTGCTCTGTATACGGTTGCAAATAGTATAAAACGGGTACGAAATCTCTTCACTACTTTCCTGTACAAAAAGTTCAGAGAGAAAGATGGGCTTCGGCTCTGTCAATTGGAAAAGGTGTTGCACGTTACATGACAGTGTGCAGTCTGCATTTTTGTGAAGACGACTTCTTTCCACAGCGTAAGTACCGGTACTGTTGATTGTACTGTTGATTCTTGAGAGTTATTGTCTCTAATTTGTATTCACAAGGATTTAGCTACATCAAAAATACTGATACGCTTGTAGCCTAATGCTTCTGTGCCGTACATAGAATGTAATCCGCTCTTTGCAAACTTGCATTCCTCTCGTGTTCCTTATTTATTTGAAGGGTTCTTCCGATTGACAATAGCCGAATGGTTAGAAAACTTAAGAAAAATACTGTTCCTAGCCTTAATTTGCCAGAGAATTTATATTCTTGCCTTTGAACAGCAAGTATGTAGGTCAATATTTGAAATATTGAAGTACCGTATGATTTGGCTTGAATTGTGTTTTTGGCTATGATCTTCTTACTGTTGATTTTAATTAATTAATGTGTAAAATCTTAGTTTTAAGTACCGGTTCGGTGACTCATCATCCCAGGCAGGCCGGTAACACCTATACTACTCAGGCAGATAGGTCACTTAGCCGTAATTTGGAAGTTATAGTGATGTTAAGTATACATATACTGTAATGTAGCGGGAGACCTGATCGGCCTAGGCTATTGTAAATTTAATTAGTTCCCATTTCTGAGTTTTTCAGTTTTGAGTGCGAATAGTTGGTTTGAAAGTTGTACAACAGTAAGGAGAGTATGTTTTGTATAGGTTTTAATTGGTATTATGGTTTATGTCGAGCTGAGGAGTGAATTTGATTTGGCTTAAAGTGTAGTTTTTGATCTGTTCCGTTTGCTTATGACAAGTTCAAATGGAGACTCCAGCTTTGTTAAATTGGCTATGTGTATTTTAAATATTTAATTAAATATATTGATAAAGGAAGCCTCCGTGGCTTAGGCGGCAGCACGCCGGCCTCTCACCGCTGGGTCCGTGGTTCAAATCCCGGTCACTCCATGTGAGATCTGTGCTGGACAAAACGGAGGCAAGACAGGTTTTTCTCCGGGTACTCCGGTTTTCCCTGTCAAAATTTCATTCCAGCAACACTCTCCACTATCATTTCATTTCATCAGTCATTCATTTAATCATTGCCCCAGAGGAGTGCGTCAGGCCTCGGCAGCCGGCACAGTTCATATCCTCGCCGCTAGATAGGGGCTTCATTCATTCCATTCCTGACCCGGTCGGAGACTGGAAGCAGGCTGTGGATTTTTTATATTGATAAAGAGGATGCCTCCATTTTAAATTGCATGTGGCAACAGATTAATAAATTTATATTCTTGCCTTTGAACAGCAAGTATGTAAGTCAATATTTGCAATATTGAAGTACCGTATGATTTGAGCATCCCAAAACATTCATGCAAATTCAGGGTTGCTGGATTCAATTGATTATCAGCGAGTCGTCCTTTGTGTTATGAGAGATATATATATTGTGAAATTAATAAAAACATCGATACTGCTAGGCTCCCTGGTACAGGCTTCATATAGGCTATGTAACAGCAAACAGTAAATTAACTATCTACACGTGGGTAATATTTTTGACTGGTAGTAATTAAGCACTGTGAGTTAAATTGATTGTAAAAATATTTCTAACAATGAAAGAAAATAATATGTAGTAAGTTATTTTGCCATCATAAATTAGAAACCATAACAAACGCACACCCAATCACTGTCTTGCTTATTACTCGTCACTATCTCGCCGCCATATTGGAAACAGCTGACCGTAAGCTCCTCCCCCGTTTCGGACGTCAATTAGGACAAAGCTGCCTGCGATAAAGCTACAGTACAATGATTGCTTATGATGTTCAGCGTGCGGTAGCTAGTGACGGAATGACAATAATGAAACATTTGACAACGATGAATGAACTCTCTCCTTATTGGTTTCTGATGACGTAATTGTTCAAGAATGGCCTTTCGCGGCAGCAAATACAGGGTGATTATCTTTGTGTACCCCGGCAAACACGGCAAGCTAAGCTGGCGTTGACTGGCTCTGATCGCGAGCGCGCGTACACGGTTCAGTCGGTGGTTGGCGTGCACTTTTACACTTTTACCTAAAATGTTCAATAATGTGTATTTACAGTGTTGAAAATGTCCTCTCTCTCTTGAAACACACACACCTGACATCTTCTGATGAAAGAATGGACAACAATCTCATCTATTTTTTGTTTTGTAAGAACACAACGTTGTCTGTTAACATTTTTATTATTATTTACGGAGAATGTTTTCTTGAATCGTTTAGCGAGCTTCCTAACTGTAGGCTACTGACATTATTAGGCACAGGTCTTCCTGGAAACTTGATTAGAAATTTTAGTCTTATTTCACAAGACTTTCTGCTTTTCATATACGAATTATGAATATACACACGTTCGCTCAATGTGAATTGGTGTCTAGGCATGACCAACAATCACAGTACCGGTACTCACTAAACGTGCAACACTAACGTCTAAGCTTTGCATATGAATGACAAAACACGTGTGAACTAACGATATGAGTCAGCGGAGCGGGATATTGCGAGGTCCACTCACTCCGCACGTGGCCAGCCAAATGACGCCATAGTTTACCACGATTACCGGGGCGCTCAAAGATAATAACCCTGTATAAGTAGCCTAGACCCTGTAGCGTGATGACTAGAGGGGCAAGGGGAAGCCTAGTAGATCGCATATTTCTCCGGGCTTCAGATGAACTTGTCGCGCTGCAGTGTCACACCCAGGGTAAAACCTACTAGCCGCCACTGGCTTCGAAAACCCAAACTGTGACGCAAGGAGCAGTTTCCGTGTCACGTTGGTGAAATGCAATTGAAAAGATAAAATTAAAAATTTAATAGAACTTTGATATTTTATAAAATTTAGCAAACAACATAACTAAACAATAATTGACCAATATTTTAAAAATATTTTGAGGATAGATAAATATTCTCAGTTAAATTTTGGTGATGATTGGTTGCAAATTGTAGAAGTTCAAAATTTCATTTATGACAAACCTTAAGAGAACCGAATTCAGGCAGTTAAAATTGAATCTTTAGTAATAAATAAATCCCTGTACCCCCACCCTCTGAGGGTGCTCGACATGGCTGCTGTTTTAACCTGTCAACCAGCTTGTAGCGAGTTGAGTGTCGAGTTGCGTCTCGTCTTGTACCGCCTCCGCCCCCATTGTCGAATATAAGCCTGCGCAGTGCGCTTCAGCGTCCCCCAGGATCCAGCAGAGCTAAATTACCGGAAACTGTCGACATTGGGCAACCCTCGCCTCTCCTGCTCGGGATAATTTGCATTGTAGATGGGAACAAATCAATTTTGAGCCGATTTCACAGCTCATAAACACGAGGGTAGATAGACTGAGCTACTGGTGCTAGCTCGCAAGTTTGGCGCCTGTATTATCTCGTCTCAACGTTCGGCTCTATAAAGGCTGCAACCTAGTTGTAATAATGGCAGACTATCTAAAGCTCACTGAGCCTCCGTGGCTTAGGCGGTAGCACGCCGGCCTCTCACCGCTGGGTCCGTGGTTCAAATCCCGGTCACTCCATGTGAGATCTGTGCTGGACAAAACGGAGGCAGACAGGTTTTTCTCCGGGTACTCCGGTTTTCCCTGTCACAATTTCATTCCAGCAACACTCTCCACTATCATTTCATTTCATCTGTCATTCATTTAATCATTGCCCCAGAGGAGTGCGTCAGGCCTCGGCAGCCGGCACATTTCATATCCTCGCCGCTGGATGGGGGCTTCATTCATTCCATTCCTGACCCGGTCGGAGACTGGAAGCAGGCTGTGGATTTTCATTTTCATCTAAAGCTCACATGGGAACATGACAGAACTTGAAGTGGGATGTAGAGAGCAGCAGAGGCGTATATAGAGTTTTATTTTAGGAGGTGCCCAACTGGGGGTTAGGGGGAATGGAATTGGCCCGAAAGAAAAGGTGTCAGGGGCTCCTCCCCGGGAAACTTCTGTATAATTTGGTGCAAAATGATGAGTTTTAAGGCTATCTTGTATCACTTTTTCAAGCAATTTGTAGTGATGTTTATGCTTGGTTAATACCAACACAACTAAGACAATCTTATGTTACTTTTTTATTAATGCAATCGTCTTGCTTACTTGATAGTATTTACATGGAAATAATTAACATTACCGTTTTGATTTACAACTCACACTATAATATAGAGTCAAGGTTTCTTGAAGCATTGCCAAATCGGTTTATAACTTCATCGTCAGTGATGTATGTCTCTGTAACAATACTAGACCGTTGAGTCTGTTTTCAGAAGTAGAATTTCTTAAGTATGTTTTCAACCAACTCAAATTCCGTTCGGCGGTACCGGTAGCTACAGAGAGAGGCAAATGTGTCAAAAATTTGATAAGGGTATAAAAGTTAGAGAAAAACTTATGTCACACGCTTGAAGGGTTCTTGTTATTGTTCTTGGTGCGCTCATAAGAGCGAAGGCGCTGGTGAGCAATAAGAGGTTATGTTGTTACACATAAGATCAGAACAAACTGATTGTCACACTGTTTACATCGCTCTACCGTCACCTTGCTTTACAACGTTGCCATACGTCGCTTAATACAATAGTACATGATGAGTATTGGTTTTTAATTCATAAACAAATATTATATGTGACAAAAATTTCGGGAGGGGCCCGGGCCCCCCGGGCACCCCCCTTATATACGCCCCTGGAGAGCAGTCATGTCAATTCATATTTGATGAAAATCGTAAGAAGTATAACTTTGCCGCCAAAGTAGGCTATATGAAAAAAAGAAAAATCTATAGTGCATTTTACAGTAAAATACATTACGCGTTAAATGGAGCGCATTGATGCCAGATCTACTGCACATACAAAGTTGTGCAAGGCCCAGGCACATTGTGTGACAAAACTCTAATACAGGCGTGGTTTTAGCGAAAATCTCGAAATTTCCGATATATTTGTTGGTAGCATAAGGCTACTGTATTGCAAATCATGCCCTACAGATCGAACGACAGTACAGGGTCATCGAAAAAGGTGGCCTTACTTTTGATTTGTAATTGCTCAGGCGTAATCAAGATAATTTAATTATTTTTACACCAAAAGATAGAGAAAAAAGTGACAGTTAGTCCGAAAGACTAGATTTTGTATCATTTTAAATGCTACAAATGTTGAAAAATGCTAGAAAGGCTGGAGGCTTCTCGCTTCGCTCGAAGCCAAAGACTCTTGATATGTTAGAAAAGTATCTGCATAATACTTATCTTACTTATCTTGTTTCAAATTACTCGCGAACGGCAAGTGCAAACCAAGGGCAAAGCAAGGTCAAGCGCGCGGGATGCCGCACGCTCACCAGAGCGTGCGGGGACGTGCCCCTTCCATCCAGTCTAAAAACAATTATAGTGGGCGAAGTATTGAAGATAGAGATATGTTCTCACGGACTTTTTTGTAGAACTTTTCATGCTGACCAATTCTTACGCTCATAGTATGTTAATATTTTTAACGGTTTGCCCAGCGTAAGCTTAAGAAGCGCACGGACGCCAAGTTTGTTTTCGAATTTTACACTGAAATCGTTACTGCTTGGCTTCCTTTGATCATACCTAAATTATTTTCTACAGAATCTTTCCTCGAGATATCCTTTACAGAATGGTGAAAACTGCATCAAAATCCATCCAGTGGTCCTCGACATTACCCGTGGCATCCAAGAATCGGAGATTTTTGTCTTGTACTAACGAAGTCGAGATTGTTGGGAAACACATGCACCAAGCGGTACTATGACGTCACACACCTCAGTGCATCTGGGTACATTTCGTCCCGTCACCGTAACGTAACGCCAGATCCCAGCGTAACGACGAAGTCGACAAGATCATTTAAGGGACACTAGGGCTGAGTTTTTCAACTTCCACATTTTTTATTAGAATGAGTTGAAATTTAAACTGCATACTTAGAATAGTAACACTAAGTCACATACCAAATTTGAAAACAATTGGATGAAATGTAATTGATTTTTTACTAATTATATTATTAAAATATACCGTGTGATCAAAATGCTCCATGCGCATTAGCAATTGTGTAAAACGCTTGGTATTTTCATGACATATACATAAAACTATTCTAAATATTATAACATTGAAACATATCAGGAAAGTGATACATGTATGCTGTCAGATTAGTTTTGTCTTTATGTGCCATCATGTTTTATGAATTTTGATAATTTTTCATAGTTTTTAATTTTTTTGGTCTGTAATTTACAAAGTGGCTGGAGATATTGCAATGTTAACTTGCAACACATGTGTTCCTGAATATTCAGAGATTTTTTTAAGTAAAATTGGTGAATACCTCATGCACATGGAGCATTTTGATTGCCTAAAACGTTGTTTGGAGATAAAAGCATTTTTATAAAATCGCATGCTATATTAACCAGCTTGGCTCACCCAATGAAATTTTTGTAGAAAAAAATTGAAAAATACAATGTTTTATTGTAGAGATAAAGAGCATAGAGACCTTTCGTTTGAGATAACCTACGACTTTCTAGGATTTCTAGTTTTAAAAGTATAGCCTACTTTCTATGATTTGCCTTCCATCTTCTTTTAACGCAGAGGAGATTTAAAAATGGCGCTGAGCCTTTAAAAATGGAGGTGCATGAAGACTGTTTTACTAAAATGATCCACAGGGGTCCATAAGATTTACATATGGGAAAAACAAAAAACAGTTATTTTGTAATTTTTGCCTAAAAACTCAGCCCTAGTGTCCCTTAAAATGATAAAATGATAAAATCAAAACGTTTTGTTTACCTATTTAGTAAGTTTCGATGTGAGCTCCGCCTGGGGCAGGTATCACCGATGCGATAGCAACTGTGACTCCTGACATGATTCGGCGAACCTGGACGGAGGTGGACTATCGCTTGGATGTGTGTCGTGCCACAGGCGGAACTCAAATCAAAACCTACTAAATAGGTAAACAAAACTTTATGATTTTCTCTATCTTTTGGTGTAAAAATAATTAAATTATCTTTATTACAACCTGAGCTATTACAAATCAAAAGTAAGGCCATATTTTTCGATGACCCTGTATTATTAATTAGGTATGATACCCCAACGTTCAGAATGTGGTTTAAATTCACACATTGTAATGTTTAACTTTTTTCGAATATAATAATAATAATAATACTAATAATAATAATAATAATAATAATAATAATAATAATAATAATAATAATAATAATAATAATAATAATAATAATAATAATAGCATTACCAGTCGCGGCTTCACCTGCGAATATTCTAGTTGTAAAGAGTACACTTAGCAAAATCTCAATCATTAATGCAATGACTGATTTATCCTTGGTATGAATAATCAGACTTTATCAATTCAGTTACTGGTGCAGTGGTTAGTGGTTTGTCATTCCTTCGTAGGTATATCAGAGCGAAGTTAGTTTTCTGAGAATATCACAGACACTGTTAATTAAAGGGCCTTTAAATGTGGTTTTCGGAGACCCTTTATAGTCGGGTGAAAAAGACCTTCCGTACCACACTCACACATGAAAATGCCGTGAAAAAATTCTAGCGTGCCCCTTGACCCCCTTAAGCACATTATACTGTATGTATTGATGAATTTTACAGCTTAATTTGGTTCAGTGATAACCTTATAACCGTCTGGAAACTTTCACAGTAATGTAAATTGCATTGCGTCTTACGGAAATAGATGGACCTGTGAGGTTCTGTTACCATGGTTACCGTGTTTCATTCTTTCATTATTTCATTGTAAATATACATGTTTTAAGGTATTTATTTAAATGTGAGGCATTTAAAGAGTAAGTGAGTGCGTTTCACTTACGCATTGGGTTATGCTGAACCTGTAGGTACCCCATATGTGTAGGATGGTGTTAATGGGACCTTATTTTCGGTCCAAAACTCGATTGGGACCTTAGCAGAATAATATAGGGAGGGATATTTTTCACGGATATCACAATATAATAACGTTATCGTATTGGAAGCCATTTTCAGTGTTACCTTAGTAAATGAAATTTGAACTCAATCGGATAGTGTAGTGTGGCAGAAGCTAGACGAGAAAGACCTCCACATCGCCTAAATAATCAGCTAAGTACCGGTACTTTAAACCCAGAACACCAATCTGACCTTTTACTAATCATTTCAGATTATAACACTAAACAAGTAAACTTCAAGGTCAATAGCAGTGGCGGATGGTGCAGAAAATCAGTTGTGTACTGTATATAACTCATCCCCCTCCAAAAATAGTTTTTAATGTTTTCATTCGTAAACAAATATTATATGTGATAACATTCGGGGGTGGCGCCCCGGCATCCCCTTTATATACGCTCTTGGTTTTTATGTAGGTTTATGTGTGTGGGTGTGGGTGTCCTTTATGCGTTCATATACCATTCATCCGATTGCGATGAAACTTAGGTGAGTTGTTATGTACACTCCTGCGAAGGTTTCTGACTTAGAAAATCCATTTTACAATAGATAGCGCACGAGTAGATTCAACAAATGAGTGATGGCGCGTGAATAGTTTCAACAAAATCCCGTATACGTTCATATACCATTCATCCAATTGCGATAAAACTTTGATTAGTTGTTGTGTACACTCCCGTAAAGGATTCTGACTAAGTAAATCCATTTCACAGTTGGTAGCGCACGAGTAGATTCAACAAACGAGTGACGACGCGCGAATCTTTTCAACAAAGTCCCATCGCCAACACTCTCTTTGACTGGCATTGGAATGCATGCCGGGTACAACTTGTGTGTGGTAAATTGTGATCATGCTGGAATGTTAGTCTGTCTCCAGAAGTTTGAAGTTTATTATGTTGGAGGAAATGAAATAACCTTTTTAAATTTTTAAAATGAAAATTAAACAATTAATTAAACATTTTACAATAGGTGGCACACAAGTAGATCCAACAAATGAGTGACGGCGCACGAATCGTTTCAACAAAGTCCCGTATGCGTTCATATAGCCTACCATTCATCCGATTACGATGGAACTTTGGTGAGTTGTTGTGTACACTCCTGCGAAGGTTTCGGACATAGAAAATCCATTTTACAATAGGTAGCGCACGAGTAGATTCAACAAATGAGTGACGGCGCGTGAATCGTTTCGACCAAGTCCCATATGCGTTCATATACCATTCATCCGATTGCTATGAAACTTTGGTGAGTTGTTGTGCACGCTCCCACGAATGTTGCTGAATTAGTAAATCAATTTTACAATAGTATAGAGGCAGTTAACGGAAAAAGAAAAAAACATATTGTGTATCCAAAAGCACTTCAACAAACAAAATTACAACGCCAACACTTTCTTTGATTGGCATTGGAATGCATGCCTGGTACAGCTTGTGTGTGATAAATTGTGATCATGCTGGAATGTTAGCCTGTCTCCAGTAATTGGAAGTTTTATTATGTTGGAGGAAATGAAATAACATTTTAAAATTTTTAAAATGAAAATTAAAGTGAAAATTAAAATTAAAATATAACTAAAATTAAAAATTAAAAATTAAAAATTAAAAATTAAAAATTAAAAATTAAAAATTAAAAATTAAAAATTAAAAATTAAAAATTAAAAATTAAAAATTAAAAATTAAAAATTAAAAATTAAAAATTAAAAAATAGGAAATAGGAAATAGGAAATAGGAAATAGAAATAGAAATAGAAATAAAAATTAAAATTAAAATAAAAATTAAAATTAAAATTAAAATAAAAATAAAAATAGAAATTGAAATTGAAATTGAAATTGAAATTAAAGTAAAGAGAAAATATTTAAATTAGGATAAAGTAATAAAATAAATTAAAATAAAATAAAATAAAATAAATTTGGAACACCGCTCGGGATATGGCAGTATGAGTCGAGTATAACATTATTGTCTCTGCTGTCATGCCCAGGGGCCTCCTGGATACAAGATTTCCTATTGTCCTGCTTGTATTAAAGAATGCTCTGCTTCTGAAAATGGCGTCATAAAGCGCTATGTGACATGCAGACATGTTGTTTGTTTAGTTACCGTCCGATGAGGTGCTGCCTCCATCGAGGATCTCCAGGTAATGCGTCTTACAGAGCACCCGCTCCTCATGTAGCGCGAACTCCTCACCCGTGCTCAACTGTCTCTTGCAGGCATCGCAGGCGAAGCACGCCAGGTGGTAGACGTGGTCGCGCGCTTTCCTCACCCAGTCGCTCGCCGAGATCCCGCGACAGCACTTGGAACACTTGGCGCCGAAACTTCTGCGGCAAAACAAGCGTCTTAAAAAACCACCACTCAATATATTTGGATTAATAAAAAAGAACTACATATTACTTTCAAAGAAAGAAACCATCCAATTTGCATAAATAATACATAAGTTACTGCGTATCATTTACCACAGGCTAAAAACGCAAATTAGGCGTTGGCAGAATATGGCATGTTCGTCGCGTTATTATTATTATTATATGAAATGTAAATATAAATATAAATCCATCACCGTCGGACTCCTTGCGAGACAAGCACACCGATAAGAGCACTGGATTTAAGATGTTCAGAGTCACTGAAGTGATAAAACCTTATATAGCCTACTGCACTTGTAGTACCAAGGAGGGCAGCTTTTTGCATTAACTGCAAGCCAAGGCTCTCCTTTGCATTTTCCCAGTCCTTTGTTACTAAACCATTGACAGAGAGAACAACTGGGATAACGAGAACTTCCTTTAGGCCGTATATGTGGCTCAGCTCAGCGGCCAGTGGCTGGTATTTGCGACTTTTCCCAGCCACCATATTCTATAAGTTTTCATCGAGTGGAACAGTAAGACTGACGATGGTACCCTTGTGTGCTTCCTAATCGAATATCACAAGGTCTGGCTGGCCTGTTGGCTTCTACAGTACGATCAGTTATTATTGTGGAATCCCATAAGATCTTGGCTTTGTCACTGCTCAGACCCGATCAGGTCTGCACTTATAATATGGGGCTTATTTCTCACCAAAACTGTATCGTCGCGCAAAAGCTTGATGTTATGCTATGTTGTTATGCCAAGTATTCTTTTGGAGCAAGCGTTTGGCATCCCCCCGTGATGTGCTGGATCGATTCAGTAGATCTATTGCACAGACGGCATTTGTCCGATGAATCCTTCTTCTTGTTTCTTCGTTTAGGCCAGCTATGGACCACGTAATTTCAACTGCTTCCGTATTTGGGCCTTGACCTTAGCCCAGTGTTCATGCATTCGCTGCCTGTGAAGCTCCGTTCTTTCATCAGACCACCTCTTGCCAGTTTTTAATTTCGCTTTTTCTTGGAATTGCTGGTGTGCTCCAAGCTTTTCCTTCAAAAGATCACGTTCCATAACGTCTGCGGGTGATCCATACTTCTTGCAAATCCTTGTCTACCTCACAAAACCAGGGGTCCTTGGTTTTCTTGTTAAGAAAATAGGTAAATATCCGATTGGAGGTTCTCTCGGGTTTCATACGAGTTAAGTGGCCATAGAAAGATATTCTTCTCTTCCGAATTACTTGAGATATACTTTCTACATGATGGTACAGCTCATTGTTATGCCGTCTCCTGTATTCACCATCGTCTCTCAACGGCCCTAAGATCTTCCTTAGGATCTTCCTTTCCTTGGCTTCCAATTTCTCAACCAGATCCTTCTTTTTCTTCTTCTTATCATTATCATTTTTGCTTATTTCTACAACGAATGAGTAGGGACCCGTGAATGTCTTGGGTAACTGAGGCAATTCTTCGATAAAAATAGAAATACTCTTGGGTTAGAGAACTGAAGACTTGAAGCTATTAAATCATGTATTGCACAAATAGTGCAAACCATGTTGATTGAAGTCAGAGAATTATATTTCTCACCCAAGAGAGACTCAAACCCAGCACAAGTAAGTGGAAGTAATGAGGACTCAGCTGGGATCCTAAGGTCGCCAACCCATGTCCCACTAGTTGTGAGCTTGTGGGGAAGGAAGGAAATAAAGTGGTAGTGGTTCTTGTTTTAAAATTACATTTTTTTGAGTTATCGCACTATTAAACTGAGCCATCGATATCTTACACTGTAGGCCTTAATATCAATATACAGGCATCACTAGTAAGAGCGCTAAAATCCCTCAATATGCTTTCCTTTGCAGGGGAAGTTCCAACGTTCGTTGCGAGTTGTTGGTTGCGATGGTATCTAGTAGCCAAGTTTACAGCTACGTGTCGTTGACGGTAGTATTTGTTAGCAACATTAGGAACTACTGCTTGAAATTGACCGTCTGCAGTCCTTACCTCAATTACAGACTAATACAGCCATCACAATTCACAATTATCAGACAGATTCTACACTCACCCTAAGTACACGGAGTTACATGACCGCGTTTTCGCAGTCCCTAAACTGAGGAATCAACCAAAATCTCTGCGGGAGATAAAATTTTGCGTGAACAAGTAACAGACCTTTAGATCGTTACACATCAGTGTCGAAACCTTGCATAAGGACAGTGTGACCACAAGTATAACAAGATGTTCAGTAAAGAACATATAGCCTACTTTCTCCTAAATGTATGAGTATAGTTATAACTCGTTGTTATTATCAAAGAGTATAATAGAACTATTCTTTGTTGAAGACCTTAGAAACGATTTACCTCTACCAAACGCCACAACCTAGATAAAAACTGCTACCATCATTGAAGAAAGAAAGATAAGAAGTATATCAAGAATGTTATGGATCTGGAGACATAATCGACCGGACTGGCTGCGTGGCTCAGCGGTAACGTTCTCGCTTGCTGGGCCCTAGGTTGCAGGTTCGTATCCTGGCGCAGTCAGCTGGCATTTGAGGGTGCACAAATGCGAGGGAGCCGTGTCAGTACATTTACTGGCACGTTAAAGATCCCCTTCGGGCCAAAATTCCGGCACCCCGGTGTCTCTAAAAGCAGCAGTAGTTAAAAGGGATGTAAAACCAATAACATTATTATTATTATTATTATTATTATTATTATTATTATTATTATTATTATTACATATACTACCTGCCGTGGGCAACATCCAACTTTGAGTTGAGGCATGTCTTTACACGTCTGGTTGTGCATGGCTTTCACAACCCTAATTGAATTAACAAATCTTTCCATGACCCTACAGAGACGTGTGTATTGATAGGGGGGACAGACATTCAGAGTACACACACACAGACACACACACACACACACACACACACACACACACACACACACACAGAGACTCATATACACACACACACACAGACTCACACACACACATACACACAGACAGACACACTTTTTTCGCCCTGTGTTGATCTCATAAGTCTACTTTCATTTTTTGCAAAAATCGAAAGTAGGCTAAAAATGGACCCCAAATGACAAGAATGTTACCGTCCCCTTAAGACAATAAAATGTTTAATATATGCATAAAATGACGAAAAACAAAGTTAATTAAACTCCGATTATAAAATACTTTCTCGCAATAAATGAGGTCTGATCCTTCTACGAAAACCTGCATATTCTGCCTATTTTCGCCTATCCCCAGGCTTGCCCGGTGAAATCTACCTCCGCCTTCCGGCGTGCCGAGAGGACTTTTTTGTATTAGACTAGGCCTATTAGGGAATCACTAAATAATAATCACATGTATCAAGGGATGGTTGCAATAAAATATACCGTACTCTCCCTAATCTCTGGCAACAGAGGGCATTTTAATTCCTTTCATCATGTCAAATTTGTATCGGCAATAGAAGTTCCTGTAACTAACTGATAAAATAATAATAATAATAATGCTATTGGTTTTACGTCCCTTTTAACGACTCTGGCTTTTAGATACGCGCGCCGGGGTGCCAGAATTTTGCTCCGAAGGAGATTTTTAACGTCCTAGTAAATCAACTGACACAGCTCCTTCGAATTTGCGCACCCTCAAATGCCTGCTGACTGCGCCAGGATACGGACCTGCAACTTTGGGCCCAGAACTGATAAAGAGAGGGAGAGTGAGAGAGAGAGAGAACTTGTGTGAGAAGAAACAAAAGCAAGTGAACACTACTTAGGTGCAAAGTTACGTTTTACAAAACAAATTAAGGGAAATTGCCAACAGTTCTAAATTTTTGCAAAGAATTACCAGAAATCTGCATATTAGTGGCAAAAGTTATGCCATAAAATATGGTTTATCCCCCCTTTAATTGGAAATGAAGAGAGTGATTTTCGTTGTTTTGCAATTTTCTTCGCAACCTTGCTTGATTAGGCTATCACTTATCATCATGTCAAATTCCAAGTTCCTCTTTAAGTTATATAATTTTGGTATGATTATCTCAGAGCGCACCTCTTCTTCTTATATTTCTACTTCAAGTGCCTCGTCCTCCAAGAAAATTGATTAGTAGCGTGATCTGCTGCTTGTCCATAGCTTTTCTAAACACCGACACTGTATTCAGTCCAAACCATTAAACGGCCAAAAAATTCAAGGTATTTCTTCTCTTTGTGATATAAAGAATTTCTGAACCTTTGTTCATAAGCCGCAGTACTTCCACATTTGAGATTTATACTGTCCATGGTATCTCTAACATTCTTCGATACATCCTCATTTCAAACGCCATCAATTTCTTACTTAATACTTCGGTAAGTATCCATGACTCAACTGCTAACATACTGTAAAGGCAGGTGGGTGCGGAATGCGATACTTTCATCACGGATCGTCAAAACTTTCCTCATTCTCATCAAAGAACTTCTGGCCTGCCCAATTCTGCAGCGGCTTTCTTGACACAAGTCCCAGTTTTGATTTGCTTCCCTTACATAGACGTATTAACATCAATAATAATAATAATAATAATAATAATAATAATAATAATAATAATAATAATAATAATAATAATAATAATAATAATAATAATAATAATCTTATTACGTTTACAAACAACATCAGGAAAAGAAGGGAAACATTTTATGGACACATACATAGGATGAACGAAGACAGACTGACCAAGAAGATTTTTAATATGTATTTATGAATAGTAGGCTACACTAAAAACCAATCGGGTAAAATAAACCGTGGAAGACCTCAAGAAACTAAACATCTCTACAGAAGACATGTCAGACAAGAAAGTATACAGAGAATATATTAGAAAACAGAAGTTTGAGCAAACGCCCAAAGAGAAAGAAAGAAAGAAAAAACGGAATGAAGTGGACAGAAGAGAGGAAGCGGAAGCATAGTGAATATAAATGAGGTTTTTGGTAAGAAAGAAGAAAGGGACAGAAAAAAACTACATGAAAATTGTTTGTGTTTTAACGCTTTTCTTCAGGGGGAATTAATGAAAATAATAATAATAATAATAATAATAATAATAATAATAATAATAATAAATAATAATAATAATAATAATAATTATTATTATTTATTATTTATTTATTTATTTATTCATTCACCGTATGGCTTTTAGTGCCGGGAGTGTCCTAGGACATGTTCGGCTCGCCTGAGGCTGTAGCTGCTTCCAGCGGACACCACTAAGGTGAGCTACAAGTTCCGTTCAATTTCAAGTAGTTCCAACTTTCGCTACCAGATATCAGTGATACCTAGTGGTGAACGTTGGAACTTTGATAGAGCGTTACAAAGAAATCTAACCTAGAAATTTAGCTCCACACAAGTTTAGTCTGTGGAAGGTTCTTTTACATGCCATAAATCTATGACATGGGACCGCCGACTTTACTTCCTCTCCGAAGGAAGGCATACTGAAGGATTTTAACGCTCTTAAAAAATCCGACGACTTCGACCGGGATTGAACCCACTATCCTGGGCACAGCAGTTCAGCATGCTACCAACTACGCCACCGAAGCCGCATAATAATAATAATAATAATAATAATAATAAACTTATATATTTATCCTGTAGAGGAGCCTCCGTGGCTCAGGCGGCAGCACGCCGGCCTCTCACCGCTGAGTCCGTGGTTCAAATCCCGGTCACTCCATGTGAGATCTGTGCTGGACAGAACGGAGGCAGACAGGTTTTTCTCCGGGTACTCCGGTTTTCCCTGTCAAAATTTCATTCCAGCAACACTCTCCACTATCATTTCATTTCATCTGTCATTCATTTAATCATTGCCCCAGAGGAGTGCGTCAGGCCTCGGCAGCCGGCACAGTTCATATCCTCGCCGCTAGATAGGGGCTTCATTCATTCCATTCCTGACCCGGTCGGAGACTGGAAGCAGGCTGTGGATTTTCATTTCATTTATCCTGTAGAATCACCTGAGAAAGATACAACATAAAATCAACAACGGAGAACGCAAAATTAAGACATTGTACCACAGTAATCAAACCTGAAGCACGTTATGCCTTGGAAACCCTGATCATTGGAGACAGATCTCTTATTAAAGACGAAGAGAAACAAGAAAGGACAATATTAAGGAAAATCCTTGGTCCAGTTTTCTCAGAAGGAATCTGGACGAATCGCAAGTCTCAGAAGCTTTATCAGCATCATCAAAGATTACTGAAAATTGAAGGGGGCTTTGGACAACATAGGCTACTAGCGGCATCTTCAGGAAAAGGCGATTGAAGTTCTACGGCCACATTCTCAGAATGAACAATGACAGGCTCACCAAAAGGATTCTCTATCTTGCTCAATGAAAGTCAAGAACAACTGGCTTAGTGAAAAAGAAAAAGATCTTCAAGAAATTGCCATTACGGAGGAAATTATACAAGATCGACTTCAGTTCAGAACATTGATCAATAACCA
The DNA here is from genome assembly GCA_946902985.2 of Meconema thalassinum. Lineage (NCBI taxonomy): Eukaryota > Metazoa > Arthropoda > Insecta > Orthoptera > Tettigoniidae > Meconema > Meconema thalassinum. Next base: position 174,602,706 of record OX336396.1, read on the forward strand.
TAATTTCTCTGAGAAAATTACTACCAGGATCAAGAAGTCATAGACAGAAGAACTGAGGAAGATATTTGGTGCCCAGATGGAGAGATTTTGGGAGAGAAAATAAACATCATTAGTAAAATAAGTTCTATCGCACTCCACAGATGGGCGTAACGATGTAAAAAAGAAATCTTATAGCCTATTTGGGAAGAAATTTCACTTTTTACTAAAACTGAAATATCAGACAAGTAACCTAATTGTGCTACGACGACGTTTGTTGGCTTGAGAGACAATGCGTATTAAGCAATCCATTGAGCTCCACTTACTTGATTCTGTTATCCGTGTATTAAAATAATTGCGAATATTACCAAGGTCATTCAGACCACGGTACGTGCCGGCTGTGAGAAGCGAAAGATGGATTCAAGTATCCGTAGTACGCGATAATAATAATAATAATAATAATAATAATAATAATAATAATAATAATAATAATAATAATAATAATAATAATAATAATAATAATAATAATAATAAGTGTCTCTCCCGAAAGACTAAAATGAGACCCTACCAGACAGTTATACGTCCTGAAGCCTTATATGCTTCAGAACGTCTAGTATTCAACCGGAAGGGACTCACGGACAAGCTCGAAGTACAGGAGAGAAAGATAATGAGGAAGGTATTGGGGCCTGTTAAGGAAGGTAATGAATACAGAAGGTGACCTAATCAAGAGCTCTACACGTACTGTGAAAGAATCACGGATGTTGTTAGAAAACGACGTCTAGCATTTTATGGACACGTCTACAGGATGCATCCTACCAGGTTGCAAAGATCTGCAAGAACTTGGAGGGACAGAAAGAGACTTAATAGACCGGACATCTCTCAGGAAGATGCTTCAGCAATTGAGGTTCCAGGATAAACCGCCAAGAAAGAAAACAAGGGCCCTCTGGACACAGGAGAGGAGGGAACAACACAGCCAGAGGATGCGCAACTACCGGGCAAACATCAAAGCCCGCTCCAAATGTAACAGTTGAATGTCGTGGTCCTTAGATGGCCTATACGAAACAAGAAGATGAAGAAGAACTAGACCACCCGTACTGCTCGGCAGCCTCAGTCGAAAATGCGATTCAAAGATCTGAATTTCATTGTGGGTGATACGTATAGAGTTTTCCACTAAAATAATAATGGTTATCTACACGAATTAATTGATACTTGAAGAGGTACTGTGCCCAACTCTAGGAATGGGTATTCCAAGTTTCAGACATCTAGATATCAAGGGAAAGGCTGTAGCCGCTTTTGAAAGTTGAGATATTTGAATATCGCGCTACATTGCTTCTCGAAGCATTTGGAAGGAATTTACCGATAGTTGGATGTCAAGTGACGTAGCGAGTAAGAGCAGAGGTGGAGGCTATTTATTGATTAAATAGTTAAACATGGAGCAGAGACTTGAGACTGGGATCAGATTACTGGCACGGCCAAAAGAAAGAGAATGCAATTAGTATCAAGTAAATCGGACCAGGGATTCAAGAGATATGAGGATTTCTAGATAACAGGTGATGACGCGTGACCCTGACAGTTTTGAATAAAAGCCAGCTGGCCGAAGCAACTTCAGCTCATTCTAACACAAGCACTTGGCGAGCAAGTTGCATCTACGCTGAGCCAAGGCACATGGTTGCCGGATCTACGCAGAAGTTCTTTTGAAAGTCGTGATAGTCACGAAAAGTGCTGCGCTACGAGTTGGAACTTAGTAAGTTTCTGGTGAGGAGAATCACTGAGGTGATTGATTTTTCTACAGACATTGGTGGAAATATTTATATTTCTACAAGGACATATGCTAGACTTTGTCTAGATTTTAGTATTTTGTCACAGTCCAGTAATAACTTAATACTTGGATGTTTAAATCCATTTCAGTCAGTTTTCATTTTTTGTAACTAGTTAACCACTTCGATCTGTCAGTACACTGAAGACTAGTCTATAACGGTGGCGTTCATTAGTCTACGCAAGGGAAACTGCAAGTTGCTTAGCGCATGGCAGATGGTGATATAACAAACCATGCCCAGGGAACGATCTTCAGAACAGCCGTTAATTGCTTAGACTGTCAGTGTTTTTCTTGTACTGATAAGATTACCGTGAGTTATGTTACAACTGACATATCTAAGAAGAGATCACTTAGATATGACCCTATTTAAACAAACTGTTATGGCTTTGATAGAAGCCCATATTAAAATGGAACCACAGTTTATTCAAACGTCAAAAGATACTACCACTATGTCTGACTAGACGAATTGTGGGTATATGATGGCGGCGGATACAAGGATTATACGTGCTTGTCCGATAGGGCATGTCTATGGATAAATCTGGTACAGACCAGGTTTACTACACTTCAAGACCATCAAGAAATGTAAGCCACATTTGAATTATATTATGCCTAGCTAATTGGAACAAACTATTTTTTCTGCAGATGACCAACACATTTTTTTTCTTCGTATTTACATCTTGCAATGATTTACGCAAGACTTGTTAGAGTTATTCTGAGTATTTTCAGCACTCAGAACAGTTTAGGATCGATGACCGAGCATTTCGAGCATTTATTTGAATTTTTCATATTTTTGGGAAATCACGGTAATCAGCCGATGTAACTGTAAAAGTTAAATTTATTTTTGTTGAGGAATGGATATTTTTTCCATATTCGAAGATTCGAACATGTGGATTCTCACATAATGAGATGATAATTAAACATATTTAAAATAATATAAATAATAATAATAATAATCCACTAATAATAATAATAATAATTTTTATAATTTTTCTAAATAATTCTTGGATATTATATTTTCTAATAATCATATGTATTGAGAAAGAGCCTATGAAGTAGTTTAAACATTTCTAGTCTGGAACAGGAGATTTTCCGAAGGAGAGTGGTTAGCGCAAGCCCGCATTCAACCAACATTTCAGTTCTGGTTGAACAGTTGATATTTGCAATGAGCAAAGTATATTTTTCAGATAACACGGAGAGGCATGAAACGGGAAGCAAATGATATTTGTATCAAATAGGATATTTTTGTGTTTATATAAAATCATGACGTAAATACACTCGAAAGTGAAATAAAGCTTTTCATAAGTATGGTAAATTCACGGGTTGAACTGAATGGTAAAATAAAATAAACTTGTAAGTTTATTAATCTTCCAGTGTTGATAACAAGCAGAGGCTTGATTTATTGTATAAATTTTGGAAAGAAAATTTATATGTGTGGAGTAGTTGAAATGCCATTCCCAGGTGCGCATGTTAAGTCGCAGGAATGAGGAGATTTTTTCGAGCATCAATCAAATAGCAGGTTCGATGGCTCAGGTTTATAGTAGGAGTATTGGAACTACACATTTCGTCGGATGAATAACCCGAAGGTTATTTCTTTGAAACCATCAGTTCTTATTTCAACCTTGTTTACGAATTCCATTTAGACTTTGATTTTGCTAGAACCCGGATTTGTCATGATAGTAGTTTATTCTTCTTCAGAGGAAGACCTTTGCCGTTGTTGTTGTAATATTGTGTTCTTACACAAATAATAGAATGGGCCACTGCCAATTAAAAATAATTCTTTAACCACGAATAATTTGAAGGATATTTTCAATCCTAGTGCCATGAACTGAATGAATTTATTATAAAGCTACAATTCTAATTTCCGCATTCTGTCGAAGAATTGCAAGTTGTGAAAATTGCTAAAAAATGGCCATGAATATAAATATTTTTTATAATAATGTTCCCAAGTGGATAATTGAATAGTTGAATGGTTCAACCATTTATTGATCAAGTTGATGATTCAGAAATCATATATTTTGTTAGGAACTTGAAGTTCATAATCGAGTCACTTCTCGAATGTTTAATGTCAGAAGAACAATTAATTGTTGTTGTGCTTCGCACAGTTCTTCGATGCTTTGCTCAATGGTCAAATACTTTTCAGATGTTATTAATATGTATAAATAATTTGTGTTGCTTCAATGATAATAATATTTTCGACGATATATTTTTGAAACTGGAAAACTAAGTGAAAGTTTAAAAAATTCTATGAACATTTATTCTACGAGTGTTAATATCATGTAAATATTCAAACAGTGATCTACGATATTTCCAGTATAGACAATTAACTTTGAACTGGAATTAAATATTAATAATTTTGGAACACAGTCCACAGGACTATTAATCGGACTTGTGTTTCCAAAAAGATTGTCAAATGTGTTTGGAAAATTTCTGTATATTGCGTGTAAATAAGTGTGTGGATCGCCACACGTGGATGATGCTGCTTTGAGCATCTTTGCAGTCAGATTTTAACTTTAAAATAAACTGAGATAATTTTACCAGATGTGTCATACCCAATTAAATCTCCTTCTATCCTTATTGTTGCATTGAGCCAAAAATCAGTAAAGCATTTTCTTTAATTTGATGTCGTTTTTGCGATTTGCTTTAACCCATCTGACACTCCGGGATATTTTGACTCTCGTGCTGACTGATTATTGGTAAAATGCATATGTGGTCGTGCGGACTCCGGTCTAAACGGGCACAGTACCGTACAGAAGACAGTCTAAAGTTAGTTAGTTATTGTTGTTTTAAGGGGCAGAACTACGAGGTCATCTGCCCCTAAAAATCTAAAGTTAGGTAATACACATTTCATAGACGAATACTTCTTTCCAGACAATATTAGTTGTGTGCTACTTTCAGGCGTTTCGCATTGTCGTTTTTCACATAAACGCTGAGCGCATTTCCCCCCCCCCCCCCCCTGCCAATACTCATATTAACAACACCCCAGTACTTATTTTCTCACTCGTCTTAACTTTTACAATTAAACATAATTTAACCTAGCATGCTTAATTGTAAAAGTTAGGACGAGTGTGAAAGTAAGTACTGGGGTGTTGTTAATTATGGGTATTGGCAGGAAAACGCTTTCCTTTTTACTTTTTCCTACGAAGCCGGGACCAGTACATAGATATTCCAGCAACGTTCCTCAGTCGCCTGCTAAGATTAATTTGTGGCGGAGCGCTAGCATTACGTGGTGGCAGCTGGCGGAAGCATAGGTACATAGTTTGAGTTAAGTTGAATTGAATGTTACCTCAGAACTTTCCTCAGACGCAATCGATTTGAGTGATCAACAGCGCAAAAGAGAGATCTTGTTTCATGGAGTGTTTTAAGACATACGCCTAGGCCTAAACCAACGGTGCACAGCAATTACAGCCTGAGGTATGAGTGATTGAAAGAAAAACAAAACAAAAAGTAACATATCAGAAAAACAATTCTGTTTTAATATAATTCAAGTAAGGTGAAAGGTAGGTGGTTTCATATGCCTGATGACATATCGCGGCATGTAGTCTATTCCTTCTATTAAAAACAAAAAACAAAAAAGAAAATGAGCAAACCGGCCAGGTAGAACGTCTGGGATGATTGACATCAGTTTACATAATTAGTTTAAATATAGATAATAATAATAATAATAATAATAATAATAATAATAATAATAACAATTCGCCATAATTGACGTATAATGACTCCATCGGCGATGCCACACAGACGGCCTGGGGGAAGCTACTTTCTGATTAGAACCGTATACAAATGAAGGAATCTGCCTACACATTCCTTTAGGAAGGAAGGAATTCCTTTGATTGTGTGGCGTGCTGTAATTGAATCGTCTCGTTATAGTAACGAATCCACAATCGTAATCAGTTTACGGCCGCAGTGTGTGTGTAGTTTTCTGAGAAACAAAGCGCTTCGACGAGTCGTAAGCAGGTTAGAGCAGTGGCTGATCTAATTTGTGGGGGGCCTATTCCATACACACGCAGCAGCACAAGGAACATTCTCGGGCAGATACGATTAGCTAAGAGGATCTTAAGAAGCCATTTGCATCTACCAGTAGTGCATGGTGTAGTGGTTTGCATTCTTGGCTATCACCGCGGAGGTCCGTGTTCGATTTCCGACTCTGCCAAGAAATTTAATTCTGGTCTGAGGGCTTATATTTATGTTTTGATGTGCGGCCTTCACTCCCAGTTTTTTCCTGGACAGCCAGCCTTTCACAGTGTCACCGCCACATGTTCTTCTAGGCCTCCTGGAGTGAACTAGGCCTATAATGTGCAGTTAAGTGTGGTTTTGTGTCTGGTTTGATGAATACAGTACATTTGCATTTGTCAGTTGGCACAGGCTAGAGTAAAAGGTGGCTTTTCACCGATGTCTCAGTCTCACTCATGGCTGTGATTATATGGAAGCTACTGAGGTATGGATGGGGCTTAGTAATGGCATTCAGGGCACAGTCAGTGCCTGTGGATGCTGTGAAAGGTTCTACTCATAGGGTTAGGACTACTGTTCTGACTCAGTGAGGAAAGCAATGGCAAACTACCTCACTCCTCTTCTTGCTTAGAATGCCTCAATATGGCGCTGCCTTGGGATTTTGTGGGTATCTACTCACATAACGTAACGGCCGTGCTTTTTGAGGATCCAACCAGCCTTCGGGCTGACTACCTAACAGACAGACAAAATGTGTGCAATGTTTCGTACAATAACAGTTCTACGGTTTGGCGATCGGTGCAGTGGGATGTACTGTTTAATACTTGTTATAATCTACTTGTAATGTTGTTATATTCACAATAAACTAGTTTATTAAAATAAAAAGTCTTTGTGTCATTGCTTACTTCAACATTTACCATCCCGTAGTCGCGTAGTGCATTATGACAAGTGCTCTTTTTTGTTTTTCGTCTGAAATAGTGTGTTTTATTATTAGGTTGGTGAATAAGTCCGTAGCGTTTTTATTTTGCCTGTTGGTATTCCGTTTGCTATGGTTTTATTTATCGACTGACATTGTTCCTTTGTAGTTCAATATTTGTTCTTGAGTTTACATATTGAAGTTTTGTCATTTGCTGATAGTGAGTGGAGCCATGGACACTAGAAAATGGAGTGCCAAGTGGAGAAATTGCAACATTTCCGACATATTCTTCTCTCTGAATTCAATAGAGCAGCGGAGACGGCCAGAAACATTTGCGCCGTGTATAGGGACAATGCTATTGGAGAGAGCTCGGCAAGAAAGTGGTTTTCTCGTTGTAAGGTGGGTCGTTTTGAACTTAGTGACTCCCCTCGTTCAGGAAGGCCGTCGGAATTTGATGAAGATCGTTTAAACGCATTAATTCACAATGATCCACGTCAGTGTACACGGGAACTGGCAAATGTGATGAACTGTGATCATTCCACCATTGTGCGACATTTGCATTCAATGGGTAAGGTTCAAAACCCGGTGTATGGATACCGCATGCTCTAAGCCAAAATCACAAATTCAGCGGGTGGCCATATTTGCATCTCTGCTTGCTCGTTATCGATTGGCTCGTGAACAACATTGACCATTCCTACCCTGTATCGATACTAGTGACGAGAAATGGTGTCTTTACGTTAACATAAGGAGAAGAAAGGAATGGTTAAGCCCAAACAAGCAACTCCCCGTACAAAGATATGCGCGCATCCACTAAAGATAATGTTATGCATCTGGTGGAACACCGACGGTGTGCTGTACTACGAATTGCTTTCCCGAGGTGTAACCATCACTGCAGACATTTATTGCCAACAAATGATACGTCTTGCAAATACATTCCAAGAAAAACAACTGCGTGAAGTGATGATCCTCCATGATAACGCCCGCCACCTCTGTTAACCTGACAAAAAACACTATACAGGAGTTGGGCTGGGAAATCATTCAACACGCACCTTATTCGCCCTCAGATTTTCACCTTTTCCGCTCTCTACCTCAACCTTCAAGGAACTTCCATTCCGGATGAACATGCCCTCCGAACATGGCATGATGAATTCTTCAACTGAAAATCACGTGATTTCTACAGGCGCGGAATCGAAAAATCGAATAATTACCACAGCGTTGGCGGACTGTTGTAGATAGTGAAGGAGAATATGTTACTGGTAATTAATTACGCTCTTATGTGTATCCGATGAGTATAATAAACTTATAAACTTGATGTGGATAAACTAATAAACTTGATGTGGATAAACTAATAAACTTGATGTGGATAAACTTATGGAAAACGCTACGGACTTATGCACCAACCCAATAATTAAATTATTAGACTTATTTCAACACACACACACACACACACAAATAAAAAGTTGGAATGGGGCCTACTCAACCTCGTGAGACAAAACTCAGAAAAAGTGCGTTCCATTCCTACCTCAGCCATCCTGGAAGTGGTTTTCCATGGTTTCCCCACTTCTACTCTAGGCGAATGCCGGGATGGTTTCTAACTTAAGGCCACGGCCGCTTCCTTCCCAATTCTCACCTGAATTAGAAATAGCCTATACACACTAATACAGCCATCAAAATGACATAGGTTATCACACAATATTCCACATTCACCCATGTACTGAACCCATGTACCATTGGCTCAAAGGGGTCGAATCCATGTATTTTTGTAAAAGGAAGGAAGGAAATATACAGTCTTCAGAGGAACATAGAAAGATTTCATGCAAGAAGACTAGCATAACGTTGTGTAAGAAGCTGGACCCAGGTGGCCAGGAAACGAGATCATGCCTGACTCATTGATTAGGAGCCAGTCACGAATAAAAATAGAAGGAGTGGAAATTTCCAGGCGTGTGACAGAGAGCGCGTTTCGGAATTCGCCCTTACCTTGCAGTAAAACGGCAACAGCGCAGCTATGCCAGAAGAAGAATAATTAAATTTAACCCATTTGCAAGAATAAAATTGATTAAATAAATACAGCATTGTGAATCATTTCGGAATAGAGATTTTTGTGTGGAGAAAAAGCTTTTAATAATTGCTTAGAAAAGAAGTGCAAATGCAGCATGACGTAATTAAAAGTTCCCCGAGACCCAAGGAGTGGGGAATTAAAAATCAACTGTAACACCCACACAGCTGAAGACTAAAAATTATTTAATATCTCAGAACTGCACGATCGATTTTCATGTGCAAAGAAGTCACTTTACGTTTAGGAAATGAGCTTACTAGAGATATAATTTTTATAAGTGTGCGACAATTATTTCAAAAGTTGGTCACGAAAAAGACAAGGATTTTATATTTTTTTAGCTAAATAGTATAAAAGTCCAGGCAGAGCCAGACCAATCATGCAGTTCACGACAGACTCCTTGAGGGGAGACGCTACATCACCGAATGCAGTCTACGAGCATCCCTTGAGGGGAAACGCTGTATGACATCGTATAGCCAGTATCCGACAGCCCGAGGGCGTCGCTGTATAGACAACCACCGTGCATCCGTAAGGAGTGGCCGAGAAGTATTATTATAGTATCGCCGTGTGGAGAATTAGGAAAATCCTAAATACAGGATCTAGTTCCGCCAGTATAAATTTTACAGTGAAAAGTTCAGTAATTACAGTCAGAGTAGGCTGCGAACTTAGAGAACAGGCGATAGGTCTTTAAAAATACAGTCCAATTAAACGACCGAAAATAATCGTAACGTTTTGAAGTACCATAACAGCGAGATAAACATTCTATCAACGTATAAGAACCCGATCAGGGTCGGACAAATTAAGGTTCGCATAGGGTTCTGAAAAATAGGAATTCGAGGACAGAATAAGCAGAAAGGAGAAGTAAATTCTAGACATTGTTTCAAGGAAACAAATGAACTATAAAAAGCACTAAGTTACGAGGAGTATTAGTGGCTAGAAATTAATAGGTCACCGATAGATTATCTGGGAGACCGTGAATAAGACAGACTTTCAATAGACAACTAATAGGGTCTAGAAAGAAGCAGTTCGAGCTAAATAAAAAAATAGCCGATCGTCAGGAAACCGGATTCGAAGAAGTACCAGTCCAGGGAGGAGGTAGATGGTTCGAGACTTTCATATTGGTTAGAGAGGAAGCCGACATTTACGAATTTCACCCTTGGAGACGGGAAGTCAAGAAATCACGTGTGAAAGGTTTAATAAAGCCTTAGTGATTAGAATCTGTGTAGTGTAAATATATCAAATTTGTGTTAAATAGTAATATTTTAGTGATTTTATTGTGTATCATAGAAGAATACACCAGTGTAATTTAAAATGTTATCAGTGTTTAATGTATATGAGTTATATGTGTATCAAGATATGTCAGTGTATGATATGAATTTGTGCAATATGGATTAATTACACATTGTGGGCGAGATGAAACATCGTTGGAAAGCACGGTATTGGACCGTCTGAGCATGTAAGTGGATATTTTCATTATGTTTTGTGTTGGGGAAGTGTTTGTGTACAATCCACCGGAGTTTGAGAAATAGGGATGTTTTTGAATAACGAATAACAGAATAAGAGCGTGGTCTGGACAATTAGAATTGAGAAATTATAAAATAATTATGTGAAATGAATAATCCTTTAGAGGAAATGTATGAGATAAAATATCAGCGTATTTGATAAATGTTATAAAAGCAAGCGTAATAATAATAATAATAAAATTATATAAATGAAAATTAAGTTGAATTATATGAAAGTAATAGCTTTGGAGCTCTAGTAAAAGTATAAAGACATGGTATGAATACATGTTCTTAAAGTATAGCGATTATTGTCAGGGGAGAGGATTAATATAAAAATGGAGATATAGATCAATTGTTGATGTTGAATTTATCAGTTCTTTGGAAGACGCTTGGCCTTAAAGTAATGTATAGCGCAAAGCAGCGCATTAAAGTAAATTGTCACGCTAGGAAGGCGTTGAATCTAAATTCACTTGGTAAATTAATTGTGAGGGACAGTTGATTGCGGTAATTGAGCTATGATAAGTCCTCCATTTGTGATGTGTATCACGAGGCATTGTATAAAGGGCGTGAATTTATTGTATTGATGAGCGCAGGTAAGACCGAGGTCTCCCTAAGCCGCTAATTTGTTTTAAAGTCCTCCAGTATGGGATGTAGTTCCCGAGGCAGTGGAAGAATCGAACCAAGGTTCGTTTGTGTGAAGCCCTAAATATTGTTGTTGTATTGAATTATTCTTACCCATCAATGATGATACTTCATAATTAATAAATGCCAAGGTTACGAAAGTGGTTTATGAACCTAAATAATGTTGTTAAAAATGAATGAAAGAAACGCCAGGTCTGTCCGGAGAACTGTGTGTAAGAAATAGCTGTTTTAAAAGCATGAATGTAGCTGTCACGCGTGGGCAAGGCTGGAGACCTCCCCTCTAGGCAATAAATTGCTCCAAGTGGTTACGGTCTGACCCCTCGTCTTTGTAAGTGTGGTAGGTCGGGGAAGACCGTCTGAGAGAAGTAATAATACACCGTGAGTGTTTAGAAGTTGTTAATGACCCGGGAGTTGAACCGAGGTCCTTATAGATGAAAGTACCGCTTGCCAGTTCAGATCGTAGCTTTCTTATGTGATAATGGTCTTTTAAGACAAATAAATAAAAATCCCTAATGTAATGTTGTATGGATGTAGGATTTCACGAGTTCAATGAGGACAATTAGATTCCGGGAGTAATCATAATTTTTGACTTTGTTCAAGTAGTCTTCGGTAACTCTGGAGTACACAAGTAATTTCCCGATCACTGTAGTGAATTTTTTAGCTTGAGAGAGATGGTAACATAACAGCATTGTGAGATGCCCAAAAATTTAATAAAGGAATAACATTTATTTTAAATAAGATTATATATTGTTTTGATTGTAAGAAGCTCATAAAAATGATTTTTGAGAGTGGTGAAGAATAACGCATCTTATAGTGGAAAGTATTGAGCCATTGGAGCTCGTGATTGTAGTAAAATTTAAAAGGGATACTTTATGGAAGTGAAAAGAATTATAATTTTTGTTGGTTTGAAGGAAACCATGTGTTTTAATATAATATTTGTTTGATTTTATGTGTTCCTTGTTCACTTTGAAGAAGTTAGAAGGATTGGTCAGTAGTTGATTTGTTTTATTTGTTTGTAGCGCCATAATTTTGGTTAATTAAATGTTTTATAATAGGAGTTGATTTTGTTTTTTATTTTTGGAAGTGTATCCTATATTTAATCCAAAATGTGTAAGGGAAAGGAGATTGAGAATCATGTAATGGAAAGGGAGGAGGAAATTGATGAGGATGCGAAAGGAGATTTAATATTGAGATCAGAATTTGATAGAGCTTTGGAAGACTTAAGCAGGAACAAAGCACCAGGCATAGATGATATACCGATTGAGTTGCTACGCTGCATAGGAGATGAAGGTCTGATCAGGTTATTTCACTTGGTGTGTAGGATTTATGAGACAGGTGAGGTACCCCCTGATTTCAAGAAGAATGTAATCATCCCTATACCAAAGAAAGTGGGAGCTGACAGATGTGAAGATTACCGTACAATCAGCTTGATTACTCATGCTTCAAAGATCCTGTCTAGAATAATTTACAAGAGGATTGAAAGCCAGATAGAAACGGAGTTGGGTGAAGACCAATTTGGTTTCAGGAGAAATGTAGGAACAAGGGAAGCTGTACTAAGTCTTAGGCTGATTTTGGAAGGTAGAATAAGGAAAGATAAGAGAACGTTCATGGCTTTTGTAGACTTAGAAAAGGCTTTTGATAACGTTGATTGGACTAAATTGTTTGACATTTTGAAATCCATTGGAATAAAGTACAGGGATAGGAGGGTGATATACAATCTATACAGAAACCAGACAGCAGTCATTCGAGTTGAAGGACATGAGAGAGAAGCTGGTATTCAGAAAGGTGTAAGGCAAGGCTGCAACTTATCACCCATACTTTTCAATCTTTACATTGAACAAGCAATGAAGGAAATTAGAGAAAAATGTAAAGTGGGAGTGAAGATTCAAGGAGAAATAATTTCAACTCTGAGATTTGCTGATGACATCGTCATCTTGGCCGACAAGCCTGAGGATTTGAATGAGTTTTTGAATGGTATGGACTCAGTCTTACGGAAAGAATTCATGATGAAAATTAATAAATGTAAAACAAAAATACTGGAATGCAGCCGAAATAAATCAGAAACCTCTATGGAGATCAAATTGGCAGGTGAAAAGCTGAAGGAAGTAGGAGACTTCTGTTACTTAGGAAGCAGAATAACCAGTGATGGACGAAGCAAAGAGGATATAAAAAGTAGGTTGGCTCAGGCAAAGAAAGCATTTCTACAAAAAAGGAATCTGCTGACATCGAATATAGATTTAGGTATTAGGAAGTCATTTTTGAAAGCCTTTGTCTGGAGTGTGGCGCTCTATGGAAGTGAAACTTGGACTATTGGTGCAGCAGAAAAGAGGAGAATTGAAGCATTTGAAATGTGGTGTTACAGGAGAATGATGAAGATCAGATGGGTAGATAGGGTTACAAACGAAGAGGTATTAAGACGAGTGGGAGAGGAGAGATGTTTCTGGCGACTGCTAATGAAGAGAAGAGATAGGTTGGTAGGACACATACTAAGACATCCAGGAATAGCAAGCTTAGTTATGGAAGGAAGGGTCGAGGACAAGAACTGTAGGGGTAGACCAAGGTTAGAATATGTTAAACAGATTGCCTTGGATGTAGGGTGTGGTAGCTATGTAGAGATGAAACGTTTAGCTCAGGACAGGGAGGCATGGAGAGCTGCATCAAACCAGTCAAAAGGCTGAAGACTCAAACAACAACATGTGTAAGTCACAGAGTGGGAGAACGTACCAAAACCCCGAAAATCCCGATTTGAGCATTGCTGGCATACTGTGATTTGCATATTTCTTACTGAAAGGGCACAGTACATGGGGCCAAATGATCACGATTTACAAGCCCCACAAATAAAACAACACCACTGGTGTTTCTCGAATGATAGAAAATCTAGAGCGGGAATCTGTGGAAGACAGAACGACCAAATCCAGTCTATATGCTATGTTCAACACTTACACTAATCGGCCAGCATGGGGAGAACTAAGCAAACGTCTGGGAAATCCCACCTACCTGAGCAGGGCAGATCATTCGCATACAAATTATGGGAAATATTCTTTCATTTTTCGTGGTCTTGATCATTGGAACTCATTACCTGCCACAGTTTTAGAGCCTTTCCCAAAACGATATTGATGTGTTCAAGAGAAGACTGACATTTTGTGTAAATACCCTGATGTAATTAGCCTACTATAGTTTCCAAATCGCGACTTGTGTACATTTACAGTGGCGTACTGTGCTCTTACATGGATATGAACTAGGAAATTATTCATCTCTTCAAAAGTTTTCTAAATTGTCCCATGTTAAAATACAGCTATGCTGGAACTCGACATAAAACAGGTTTATACATCGCAGAGTTAACCTAGTTAACCCAGCCAACCAATGAGAATATTAGCAGTCACGAGGGGGAACTTGCAGTCAAACTGCGTCGCTCAAACAAAGACCGGACGAGCATGCACGAGGAGAATCAAGGACTCCCGAAGAGAGCCGAAGCTAGCGCGTGCTGTAAGCGTGTCTCGAGTATGGTACGGGTAGACTCGAGTGACACGCGTGTCACACAGCCAATGAGAAGCGGCCTTACTTAAACGACACCAAGTAATGTAATGAGCTTTGCTAATTACCAGGCTGATTTTAACACATCGTAATATCATGGAAGTTATTAAATAATAAATAAGAACTATTTATTAAATTTGCGGTTAATTATTTATTTAATTAAGGATTATTACGATCACCGACAGTGAGCGACCAATCAGATCCTTGGTCTAAAAAGGACGCGGACTTGGAAATTTGATGAGGGGGAAATGAAAGAAGAATCAGGGCTCTTAATATTTACGACTTCAGCGGAGAAAGACGTCTCAACAAGTTACTCAACAATTCAACAAAGCAAATATAAATTCACGAGCGAAGGCACTTAGTTTGTGCAAGCAGAAATATAAAGTCGACATTCAACGAAATATAAAGTTATTAGAACCAATCTACATTATTTACCATGTCGAAATTCCTGAAGTTGAGGGAGGAATTTATTAATGAATCTACAGGAGTTATGATGATCAACTAAGAAGTTATGGGGACAGAGCTATGACGGCAGCAAGAATATTCGAAATGACATAACATCAATCACGCGGGAGAGATTGACATCTCATCTCTCCCATGCAGAGAATTCTACACCTACAAGTCATTTCAACAACTAAAATGACGACTTACATCAGAACTTTGGCGAAAGAAGATAGAAGAATTTCCAGAACGAGGGCGGCCAGGGAGAACCCGGTGCCATCAAGAGAGAAAGGGCTTTCCCATCTCATACAAGAAGAGTCACCAGCAGAAGGAACGGCAACACGATGATGATAGAGTTAGAATCCCGGACCTGAACGCATGGGAACTTCTGTAGGAGACCGGAGCAGACCGAACTACATCATGCAGTCTCTCGCTATTGGAAACAACCCGTTTCTAAAGGATAGCGAAGAAAGCCCACTTCTAGTCATCTTTAACGCAACACAAGGTAGTCTTCGGACCAACGATATATATCCCAACTTGTAGAGTATTGTAGAACTTTCAAGAATATCCGACAACTTTTTATTGATGCCATTTTTCTACATTTTAATGATATTATTGTAATTTTTGACGTTATATTTTCATAACTACATCATGAAGATGTTTATTCACGTTTTTCTTCGATTTTGAGTATTTGGAATTTTTATTCGGAATTTTTAGAATTTTGCGACTTTCGAAATTTGAATGGGGGAGATTTTACAGTTTAGTTCAGAATATATTTATGGTAAAGTTCAAATGTGTTTAGATCACTTTTTTTTAATTGTAATATATCGTTTTTTGTCAGCGATAATAGTAATAATGGAAACTTGTTCCGAGAATGTTATACAGAGATATATTTGAGAAAATGCGATTCTTAAAGATCTTATGTAGAGATCTATACTAAGTCACGATGTGATAACTTATTAGACAGATTTGGTTATAAATATTTGGTGACTAACAATTATAAAGTATTGAAGTTTGTGAGAAATATATTAAAGGAAGAATATGTAAAGGAATACACTGTTAAATTAACAAATACGAATTACAGCGTATTTTTGAAGTAATAAATATGTGAAGAAAGATTTAAAGAAATCTTATAGCTAATTGAAAGCTTTTATAGAAATGTGAGTGATGCAAAGAAATAAGATTGTTAAGACTCGTATTTTATCGTATTACTTGTTAAATTAATTAATTGATAGAACCAGTATTTTTATTAAATATTTTTATTGAGAATGTTGTAATTATGAGAAGTGAGTTAAGAAGTATATGTTTTTGAAAGGAACTACGAAGCATCTCTGAGAGTGAGACTTATTATTCCCTTTATAGACGGAGGTATTTGTTGTTTGACAATGGGCAAATGTGAAGCCATTGGTCAATTATTGAAGGAATGTCTGTAGTGACAGACTTGCGCATATTTCGAGGTTGAAATAGGATGTTTTATGAAGATGCAGTATTATTGATGTTTATTAGTATTGGAAGTTATTGCAATAGTCTCACAGAGTTGAAACTCCTTGAAATTCACAGGACAGCGGATCCTAGATGAAGTTAAATCTGATAGAAATTATAGGGTTTAATGGATCTTTGATGAAACTGAGAGTAAACTGAGATCTACTTAAATGGTTCTTAATTAGATATTGAATTTACGGTAATTATTTTTATTAAGTATTTTTATTATTGACAGACAAGGTATAGGAGGTCTTTGAACTATGTCTCTACTTAATTGTATGGATTATAGAATCCCGGATTGTCACAGTATCACGAATAAGACATAGTATGGTGAATGATTATTTTCTAAAGTCAGTAGAGAATCAGTAAAGAAATAGGAAGACAATTTCAGTCTATACTGTCAGTAGAGAAAGCAGATGGACAGTTGTACATATTTTATTTTATATTGAGTAGTTGCTGAACTACGATATTAATATTTGTGTTGTACAGAAAGTATATTAAGAATTTAAAAATTGGTTTATTGTTACATTTACGCGCATTATTATTTTTAACTAGTAATTTAAATTTAGATAGAGATTTGTATCGCTTCCATGAGAATAATTTAAGTGATAGGAGGCGGGAGAAAACTGTATAGAGTAATGAATAGTTTTTGTAATGACGGAGATCTACGTCAGTAGTAACTTCATTTATTTTGGGGGATATTTTTTTATTAACTTAATAACATTTCTTTCTTGTTATTAAACTCCCGTTACCTAGGGAACAGCTGTTGTTTGCTGATTTAAGTCATGATTTTGTTTAAGCTTATAAAAGCGTTTGGAATAATTATTTTATGGTTTCTTAGGAAACGAACATGTACTTTATGCAAGTGAAGCAATGACATTTGGTCATTTGATTTTATTCTACATTATTAAGGCATATAATCAATGCCAGTGTTAGGAAACGTGTAAATGTTTAGGGAATAAATACGACAGGCACATTGTTACGATTCCCTGATCTTTTATAGGAAATTGGCATTATCTTTGTAGTTAAATGGTAGAGGAATGTGCTGTAGGGTGGAAGTTCCCGAGGGACCTAATCGCAACCTTACCCCCGAGATTTTTATAGATTCTCATTGTTCCTAAGTAGATAGAGAACCCTACTGTTCTGTAGTTAGTTACTATAGGACATTCCGCCTTAAAAAATCCCGTTCCTTATTCTGAGTGTTTTCGCCAAGTAGCACCATGTTGTTTTTAGCCGGGACTACAAGATGCTACAATCCATTATTATTTCCAGCCTGGGATTTTGACGGATCATCCAGATATAAGGGTGAAGTACGCAGGACTTCCTTCTAGGGGTTTCATTAATATAATAGGGTAATTGTGTACATTATTAAAGCGGCAGATGACCTTGATGTTCCGTCCCTTAAAACGACAGTCATGATCATAATTAAAATGATATTTCGATGAATATTCATAAAAAACAATAATGAAATAACCAAAAGTTTGGTGATTTTCAGTCGGTCAACACGATTGTACCCAAATAAGATGGGTTATTCACTAATCCTGAAAAAAAAAAATACATGAGATTAATAAATACACTTGGATGACCAGTTTCGATCATCAAGCGATCATCATCAGATCCATTACACATCCATTCAGACATATATTTTATAGCCTTAGTGTAATGGATCTGATGATGATCGCTTGACGATCGAAACTGATTATCGAAGTGTATTTATTAATATCATGTATTTTTTTCAGGATTAGGGAATAACCCATCTTATTTGGGTACAATCGTGTTGACGGACTGAAAAGCACCACACTTTTGTTTACTAAGGCAATACTGAAAAATGGTTTCAAACACCATAATGAAATAACCGTTCTCTTTGCATGGAAACTATTTTAGAGCTCATTTTATTTTCGACACAATAAAAAATGAAAAAATAATACATATAAAAAATATGGAAAACAGTAACTACACATTAAAACTGAAACGATGCAGTGGTATCATCATGACCATAGTTACGTGGTCGCTCAAGATATTGATAATATGTGAGAGAAAAATAATGTTTCGCTCTCCGTGTTCCTACTGCCTTTACTATTGACTCTCAAAATCTGCCTATCTTGATGACTTTATCTGTATCATTAATTGGAATAAATTGCAGGAACTCCTCATGTACCGAATTATCTTTAACGAAACGGACACACAATTAAAGCAACCCGAAGCGACTTGAGAATGGTTACCGATCGCACACATTAACAGCAAAACTGTTCCATGGCTAGCTCCAACACTGAAGGAGTAGTCTCGCTGCGAGTATAGAGTGCAGGACATTTACCAAATGAGGAACGTGATCACATTTAGGCAGTGCTGTAGTTGGGGGGAAAAATTTAGGTACTACTCACCTAAAATCACCAAGGAGGTTCCAGATGGACTCGTAGTGGACTTCGTTGAGTGGGTCACATTTTCGACACGCTGTTTCTTCAGCTGATCTTCTTCCTGACCTGAGCCAAGACTGCACATACATTTCTGGATTAAATTTTTCCATTGGCGGCCCAACACTTCTGAGGAAAATTAATCTTCCGGTTCGTTCTACCAACAAACTGTTCCTTTTTTGTTGTTGTCATAATGTAATTCATAACACTAAATGCTCTTTCGCATTCTGATGTGGAAATTGGGATTGAATCAATTATTCGTAGTAATTGTTCAAGGTCTTTAGGTGTCATGTTCGTGTCCACATATTCCCTGAATGCCTGAATGTATTTTCTCTTGTCTTGAAGTCGAAAAACCTCACATATATTAGAGATGCTCCTATCACCACAAGTTATGTCAGTATCTTGTGGTCAATGCTTTGTCGCTACAAGAGCACGATCTTTCAACAATACTTCAGTCCTCAGCTTCTTTTATTTTTCTGTGCTGCTTTGCTTGATCTGAGAACCTATATGGGATGCATGGCTAGGGTTGGCGACAAGTCTGTGTTTGAGTTTTTCAGCTAGACTTCGGTAAAACTGGCCACTATTTATTTGAACAACTTTAGGGTTGTTGTGTAACTCAATGTCTTTAAAGACCTTGTTTTTAGCTGCTTTAGTTGCGTCCTCAGCATGAGAACCTGGAGAAGATGCCATGAACTCCAGTGCCCGGATACTACGTTTTATAGTCTTGTCAGCTTCGGAAATTGTCATGTGAAATTCAGAAGAACTCAAAGTTTTGCAAAGGCCTGCATATTTAGACCTTTCTCTAGAATCCCTGCATTTATCAGCAGCAGCTTCTGTGAAATGTTTGACAAGAGATCTATAGTTATTCCAAACAGATTTCACAGTTCTAGCACTTGAGGCAATCCATCTGATTGTAAATATTTTCCCAACTTTATTTAGTTTTTCACCAAGATCTGCTGCACATTCTCTAAACTGAGCTTCATTTTTAGGCGACATGCTATAGACAGAATACAGTTTATCAAAGAAAAAATGGAAATGAGTAAGACCTTGAACCTCATCTCTCGTGTCATGTACTACTAGTTCGAGTCTGTGGTTAGCACAGTGCCAAACAATCAAGTGAAGAAACATGTTCTGTTACGCCACAGCTACTCCATTTCTCTTTCCAAACATTACCAAGGCTCCGCACTTGCAAATCCAACAAAGTTATCTTTGAGGTAAGAATGAGAAAAACCATGAGAACTCAGATTCTGCAAAATGGCATCCATGATTGAACTGGATTTCGTGTCTTTATGTTCAATGAGATCCCAAAAATAATGATTGAACTACAGTGTTTTCTGATATGGCACATATCAAACATAACACAAGTACTGGTAATTACTGCAGGTAGTGGACTCGTCTACCATAACACTAATTTTAATATAATTTTTATAAGGTGATTAGCTATTTTCTTCCTCATTTCTGTGGCTATATGATCCGTAATGTTGGTACAACTGAACTTAGAATGTAAGACTCTTCCCATATCCAAACCATTAAGTTCCTGGACTTGAATGTCTATTGGAAAATCAGTGAATGGTCTTCCTAGCTTTACCCGCTTATATGCTGTCCTAAACAGTCTACTTGTTGTCTCACACTGATTAACTAACATTTTATCCACTCCTGTTTCTAAAGGTTTGCTCTCAGCACTAGCCTTAGCCTGCTCTGCACGTATATGACTCATAGATTTTTTATGTTCATATATTTTCTTTCTTAAACTATTTTGCTGCAAATCTTTAGTATTTCGAAAATAAGTAATTTCCCGATCAACCCACTCTTTAGCTGGTTTTAATCCTGATCCTTGCTGTGGTCCCAAACCATGCCTGCCAGCTTCAGCACAATAAGAACAACCAAGTTTTTTGTTCTCCATTACTAGCCAGCTGATTTCAGTTTTAAAGTAATTGTGCTGAGACTCCGACCCGCATTCTGGATAATCTAGAATCACTGAACTTACTTGACCAGAAGGAATAACTGAATCACTTCCTACATTCCTAAGTTCCTCCTCAAAATCTTCGTCCTTTGAGATGATCGATCTTTTCGAAGGGCCTTGTTGGTCACAGCTAGCACTGTTCTCTTCAACGTCCCTGTTATCATCTGGAGTTTTTCGTTTGCCACTATATAACCTGTTAAGCAAGCTCATTATTACTTTGAAATTATGATGTACGTACTTTCACACGCACACACCCACACTTTACGTCTTTACACAGACAGTACCTAACGACAAGTCAGACTCAATCAAACAACGGCACAGCGTGGCACTGAAAACACACAAGCAAGTGTTTACCGCCAAAAGAAACCAAGTTCACAATGTTGCCAACAGCTGAACATGTTTATACATCCAGGCGCGATTGAAATGTCAACTCCAACTCTTATGGACCCAATTAGTTCCAAGTTGTGCCACGAGATAACTCTGAATTAGTAATAATCATTTCCGATTTTCCTTTCTGAAATATATTGGACAAGTTACAGTAGGGCTACTTTTTTACAGATTTAAAAAAGTAGTTTAACCGGTACGCTTATAACGAGTTTGGATTTTAGGGGTACGCCGTGCCGTCCCGTACCGGCCCAACTACAGCACTGCATTTAGGCCTAAAATATATACAGGAGTAGTGGTAGCGTTAGACAGGTGAGAGATTGGACAATATAAAGATTCAAGTAAATAAATGTCTCGGTGGGAGGAGTCCCCCCGTTGGTACGCCACTGTACATCAAGTGTGTTTGGTATTATTGATGGTAATTTTCTGTGAGTGTACAATTTGCCACCGGGGAATTACCATCATATGGAAATAAAGTAAAGGAATGACTGAAAACCGCATAATATGAAAACGCAGAGTTGTTCTGAGCAAAGCGCTACGTCTGGCAACCCTCACTGCTATGAATGATAGGTTTATTTGGAAACGTTCCACCGCGCCGACACTGCTGGACATCATCATCCACTCTGTCGTCCAAGCCATGCCGTATTTGGAAAGCCCACGATCCATTGTTTTGGTCCGTGTGGGTGTTAAGATATGATTACACAGCACATTGCAGGCCAGGACCTCCCCGGCTGATCGGCTGAGGATCCCCCCTTTAGCCCCCTATCTGATCGAAGGAATGACACGAGCTAGGATTTAAAAACGTCAAACAAAAAGAGTACCACACATGCATACAGCACGGCGCCAGCATGACTTGCGCTCGCCGTTTTTCATTTGTCATTCCCAAGCCTCCCTGCCTCCCACTAGTGACACCTGACGGTAATCCTGTTGACTTGACAGTCTGTGCTACCTCCCCTCTCCCAAAGGACGCATTGTTCCGCATGGAATGCCTTGTAGCCTGGCCGACAAGGCTAGTATTCCCATGATCTGGCATATACTGGGTTAAATGTTTTCTGTTGAATCAACATTCTCTCTGACAACACAGCGCTGAAACGTTTATCCTAACAGCGATTTTCTCGTCGGCAATCATTGTCGTATTGTTGGCTAAGGCGACGTGCGCTGACCTGCAAATGAACAGAAGTTGCACTAGGCCTTATCTTCAGAAATACCTTTTCTTACTTGCTTTAGGTTGATCTGCCAACATGCTGGAACTTGAACAGAAATATAGGGGGTATTGTATGAAAACCAGCATTTCAAACACGAAAGTGATGTCGGTAGGGAAGAAATACAGGCTGGTTGGTTGATGGTTCCTTAGTTGAGGGGCTGCGACAACGCAGTCATGTAGCCCCGTGTACTTTGGGTGTGTGTAGAATCTGTCTGATAACCGGTGTCAATATTGTGATGACTGTATTAGAGTGTGTTATCTGTTTTCAATTCAAGTAAGAACTGCAGACGATAATTTCAAGTAGTTCCTACTTTCGCTACCAAATGCTACCATCCACGACATCTAGCTGTGAACTTCACTACTACTAAATGAAATCGCAACGAGCGTCCAGTGACGAACGTTGGAACTTAAGAGCATTAATCAAACCTAACCTACTCATTTTGGCTTCACCCACGCGTAGTTAGTGGAAGGTTCTTTTTCATGCCATAAATCTATGACATGGGCCCGCCGGCTTTACTTCCCCTCCGAAGGAAGGCATACTGAGGAATTTTTAACGCTCTTAAAAATCCGACGACTTCGGCCGGGTTTAAACCCGCGACCTTGGGCATAGAAGCTCAGCATGCTACCAACTACGCCAACGAAGTCGCCTGGAAGGAAAATAAGAAAATAAAACTGATATAGGCCTACAGCTTTTCAGTATTTATAACAAATCTGATTTTTTCTTTATTTAGAATTTTAATGCATTTTAGGCAACTAGTATTTTTGATATACTTTGGAAAACAACCTTTGTTTAGAAACATTTAAGTGTAAGACTTGCAACTTAATTTGGTTTATCTGAGATCTGATCTACTGAGAGAGGTCACAATGTGGCCGAAACCAATAGGCATGGGAACAAAGTAGACTACATTTTATTGACTTAAGGTTTTGATTCTCATAACATATTAAACTTTGTCAATACGAAATTGGGCAGACATGGTTATATTCATGTTCATTTCATATCCTTCGCATATCAAAGATCAAAGGCTAAGTCCCAGCTGAAATAATGTTCTGACCACAGATCTGTCTCTGGCTATCAGTTTGTGAAAGTGGCAGCTTACACAATGATGTTTTATTCATTGGTCGAGTTTCAGGTGGCACTAAAGATTCTCAAACCCACACAGAATGTCAGTTGGCGCACAGTATCTGGAGAAGGGGCGTGGTCGGGATTGTCGTCATGGTTACAACTTGCCAAGATACCTCCCCCCAGCTCCTTTCAGATTCTGCGTTCACTTCACTTCAGTTGTGGTTCTCTTAAAATCTGAATTGATCCAACTACTGTAGAGTACAATACCAACAGCGATAGCTACGCTATTTATAGCGCGGCGCTAGGCCATGGGACCAAGCTATCTGCTGACTCGGTAGACGTGGTTTCGAACCCCACCGTCGGCCATCCTTGAATTTGATTTCCATGGCCCCCCAGCTTCTATGCCCAAGATCGCGGGTTCAAACCCGGCCGAAGTCATCGGATTTTTAAGAGCTTTAAAAATCCCTCAGTATTTCTTCCTTCGGAGGGAAGTAAAGCCGGCGGGCCCATATCATAGATATGTGGCATGAAAAAGAACCTTCCACTAACTACGCATGGGTGAAGCCAAAATGTGTAGGTTAGGTTTGATTAATGCTCTTAAGTTCCAACGTTCGTCACTGGACGCTGGTTGCGATTGCATTTAATAGTAGTGAAGTTCACAGCTAGGTGTCGTGGACGGTAGCATTTGGTAGCAAAAGTAGGAACTGCTTGAAAAAATTAATCGTCCGCAGTCCTTCTACCTGAATCACAGATAACACTCACTAATACAGCCATCACAATTAACACCGGTTATTAAACAAATTCTACATGGCCACGTTGTCGCAGCCCATAACCAACCAACCAACCAACCAACCAACCAACCAACCAACCAACCAACCATGCCCCCCCCCCCACATTTTCAACTCCAAGAAAATGCTAGGATGGTACCTTCTAATAGGCCACAGTCACTTCCTTCCAATTTCTTGTCCAGTTCATTCAATTTCATTCATCTCTCATGAGATTGGTGCCAAGAAGGGGATCTTACCGTAGAAACCACCCATCACGTAGAAATTCTCCGCATTTCATTCCCAACCCAGATGAAACGGTACTAGCCTATCACACTGTAGAATACAATGTCGGGTAGCTACTCGTGCTACTGTTCAAGACCCTAGTGCCGGGCCATCTTCGGCCTCTTTCCTTGAGATAGTTCTCCGTGGTTTCTATTTTCAACTTAAGGGACTCCGGAATGCCGAAAATGTGCAAAATGTTCTCAAGTTTGTGTTTGTTGTTAGAGACGCCGGGGTGCCGGAATTTTGACCCGAAGAGGATCTTTAACGTGCCAGTAAATCTACTGACACGGATCCCTCACATATTGCACCCACAAATGCCAACTGACTGCGCCGAGATTCAATCCCGCAATCTTGAGCCCAGCAGGTGAGAACGTTACCACTGAGCCACGCATACAGTCCGTTTGTTGTTGTTGTTGTTGTTGTTGCTGTATTAAGCTATGGACCGTTAAGTTTCTAACAGTACATTTATCATCTTCAGAGCACATTCCCTAAGACCATTAATTATTGGGTTTGCTAACAGGGAAAGTTTTTGGTTTTATTTTTATTTTTTTAAATTTTGTTGTTGTAACTTATGTTCTTTATTTTGTTTCGTGCCACTTGGCCACTTATCAGAGCCATCCGATACGCGGCGCTCCTGTACTTTTCGCCCTACGCTTACATGTTAAATATAGGAAACGTTCGGCATTATTACTCCTATTTTTATTTTTTATTTTTCTCTAGATTTCTCGCTGGCTTTTTTTTCTCTCTCTATCTTTTAAACAGTAGTTATTTAAAAAAAATATTTTAAGAAAGCAAAAAAGGGGAAAAGGGCACGGAAGAAATACAAAATGGTTGCTATTGCTTCAAATGGCAGAAGAGAAATTAGCCTATTTTCAGTTCCTCACTAAAATGTATTTCTTAGTATAAAAATTACCTTCTTTCCAAAACTTTTTAACATAGGCCTACAATGCTGAATTTATTTGAAAGAATTTCTCTTAATGTGCGTTATATTTTAACGTTGTCGTTTTCTTCAAGTTATTTTAGTTTAAATTTGCCAGATGGAAAAGTTCATAAAAATGCTGTAAAAATTAATAAGTTAATGAAAAATCAAAAATGCATTAATTTTTAAACCATGTGTGAAAGTGAGGAGAGAACCTCAAAGAACATACCAGAAACAATCGATAACTTAGTTCCTGTTAATCGTTTATGAGACGAATGTAAAGGAAAACTTGACAATTAACATGGGCCATGGGCTATAGGAGCCTTAAATGAAACTACCAGGATTGCATCTTCTAAAAGGGTACGACCGCTTCTTTCTAAATCCTCGTTCTCTTTCATTCATGGTGCAGCGGTAACGTTCTCGCCTGCACTGCCTAAGGTTGGCGCAATTAGTTGGCACTTGAGTGTGCCTTAAATACGAGGGAGTCGTATCAGTTTAATGCCACGTTAAAAATCCCCTTGGAGGGTAAATTACGTCATCCCAGCGTCTCTAAATGTCGCAGTAGTTAAATGGAACGTAAATCCCGTATCATAATTTTTAATTCATTCATTGTATTGACCTAGGAGTGCGTCAGGCCTCGGCAGCCGGCACATTTCATCTCCTCGCCGCTAGATGGGGGGGCTTCATTCATTCCATTCCTGACCCAGTCGGAGACTGGAAGCAGGCTGTGGATTTTTTTCATTGTATTGACCGACTGAAAAGCATCAAACATTCGTTTACTAAGGCAAGACTGAAAATGGCTTCAAACACCATAATATTCATTCACATTCATTCATTTCACCTCTCAAGAACTCCTCTGATGACGTTGATGTCATCAAGCCCATCTTGTGGTAAAAATTATCCATCACATAGAAATTCATCTCACGTCATCCCTGACTACGTAGAAATGGGAAAAATTAGGGGTTGAAATATTAATGCCGAATATTTCCTATATTTAAAACGTAATCGCAGGGCGAAAGCTATAGGAGCGCAGCGTAGCGGGTGGCTCTGATAACTGGCCAAGTGCCACGAAGTAAAACACAAAACAAAATACACAAGAAAATCAAACTAACAAACACAAACAAAGAATATTAGAAGCTACAAAAATAAAAACAAAAAGATTAGAAACTACAAAAACATATACATAAACAAAAACAACAAACAAAAATACACAGTTTAAACATAAATATTTGAAACTGTAAAAACATAAACAAAAACTTTTGAAACTGCAAAAACATAAACACAAACATAAACATTTGAAACTACATAAACATAAACGTAAACGTAAACATAAACATAAACATTTGAAACTACAAAAACTTAAACACAAACATGAACATTTGAAACTACAAAAACATAAACACAAACATTAACATTTGAAACTACAAAAACATAAAGATAAACACAAACATTTGAAACTACAGAAACATAAAGATAAACACAAGCATAAACATTTGAAACCACAAAAACATAAACACAAACATAAACATTTGAAACTATAAACACATAAGCATAAACACGAACATAAACATTTGAAACTACAAAATATAAAGATAAACACAAACATAAACATTTGAAACTACAGAAACATAAAGATAAACACACACATAAACATTTGAAACTACAAAAACATAAACACAAACATAAACATTTGAAACTACAAACACATAAGCATAAACACGAACATAAACATTTGAAACTACAAAATATAAAGATAAACACAAACATAAACATTTGAAACTACAGAAACATAAAGATAAACACAAACATGAACTTTTGAAACTACAAAATCATAAACACAAACATAAACATTTGAAACTACAAACACAAAAGCATAAACACGAACATAAACATTTGAAACTACAAAATATAAACAGAAACATAAGCATTTGAAACTACGAAAACATAAACATTTGAAACTACATAAACAACAACATAGACATAATCATAAACATAAACAGAAACCGAAACCGAAACCAAAACAAAGTACGAGACAAGACAAACCAGAAACTACATTTCAAAGACCGATTTCCAAGTTCTAATCCGCTATTTCGAGAATTAAAAGATCCTTATACTGTATTAGAAAATTTAAAATGAAATTTTAGAACATAGGAGCCTGATGTGAAGTCATCAATTTGTTTTCAGTCATGTTCCCAACACCGGATCAAAGTCTACAGTACTGAATGATATTCAAATGGAAGTGACAAGTTTTTTTTTCCAATGGTCGTGACTGATACATGTGTTGAAAGAGACCCAAGTGTACTTGTTAACGATGTTTAAGCTGCACAAAGAGGAATCAATTGGCCACAGCGCGACTCCCTGAGGCGGTAATTACACTTGTCAAGGAGGCTAAGAGCTGCTCCGCTTGGCTCTCTGCAGCAGGAGGCTTCTCCCTCACCACTATCGATACTTTTCTCAGTCCATTGAGCATCACAATATAGGCTACTATATTTCAAGCCCTATAAAGTTAGGGGAAATTTAAGTGATCAGTTTTTTTATATTTTTGGATGAAAATTTTCGTGCTAATTATAGACACTGGATCAATAAATGCAAATTAAATCCCGATTTTAACTCTCTGTTAGTACAGTTAACGCCACGGTTTTTGGCCGGTCAATCCCGGTTGCAAAGTCGCACAGAGGAAAGTCAAGTCGGTGGGCCTCAGGCATGTGTCATTGATACGTGAGTTTTCAGTTCTGCGGAAAGCATCTCACATATTAATTGCAAGTGCTTGAGGGTCGCCACCTGTCCTCTGTACGGCTGTGAAACCGCGACTCACCGGCCAAAAACCGTGGCATGATCTGTAGCATCTTATGCTGCACACCAGTCCATCAAAACAACATGGGCCTACTGTAGGTCTATGCAACAATGGTGCTGAATATTGTTTTAAGAGGCAGGACATCAAGGCCATTGCCGGGAGCGTAACACTTACAAAATAATAATAATAATAATAATAATAATAATAATAATAATAATAATAATAATAATAATAATAACAATGTTATTGGTTTTACGTCTCTTTTAACTGCCCTGGTGTCTGGAGACGCTGGGGTGCCGGAATTGCGCCCCGAAAGGGATCTTATTCGTGCCAGTAAATCTACTGGCACGGTTCCCTCGCATTTGAGCACCCTCAAATACCAGCTGACTGTGCCAGGATAAAATCCTGTAACCCTGGGCCCAACAAGCGAGAACATTACCGCTGAACCACACAACCAGACGAACACTTACAAAATACCACCTTCCTTAGATTTGAATTTTTTGTACTGAAATTCCAGATCCTGGCTCTGCCAAGAAATATAATTCTGGTCTAAGGGTTGGAAACGGAGAAGAGATTTGTTTAATTCTCCCCTCTCCCCCCCCCCCCCCAGCTAATCTAGAAGTGTTTTTCCGTGGTTTCCCACTTCTACTCCAGGCAAATACTGGTTCCTAACTTTTGGCCACGACTGCCTTCTTCAAAATCCTTCAATTCAGATACACACACTACCACAGCCACCACAATGGCACAGGTTATTAGAATGCTCATGAAGCTTCATGACCAAGGCCCCTAAATGTATGAACATTATATAGTATGGTGTATCTACTATAGTTTGTAAATATAACTTAAAATGTCGGATCAATGAAACAATTATGCTCCATCAGCATTGACTACACCTAACTTTAATGTAGCAGCGGTTGCGTACATATACCTTCACTATACTATAATAGTACATTATGCAACGAGCCTATAATGGAAATAATTAAGACACGAGTATGTTTATAAAACGAGCGTAGCGAGTGTCTTAATTACCATTATAGGCGAGTTGCATACGACTGTTTATGTTCGACGATTATTATAAATTTATTATATGTTTTAACATATCTGTGGGACTCAGTAACTTCAGTTTGTGAACAGAGCGCGCTGGGTGGTTTGCTGACTGAACAGAGCGCATGCGTGGGTCAAAGAATTTCGAAAGCAGAGACAATTTACTTTGCTTGGCAATGCTATTATTTACAGTCTGCATGATGTCTAGTGCCGATCAGAACTAGCATTCACTAATATTGACACCGAAGTCGTTTGAAAGCAATGCGCTGTGTAGAAATTGGAGTTGGGGATATTAAGGTACAGTGCTATTTCTTGTCTCATATTTGCCAGTTTATTTACGCGAACATATGGGACGGTGCACTTTCCATGTCGGTAATTTATATAGAAGGATGCTGTGTTGCTAACTTCTGGACGTAGATTAATAAATTTCTTGCATACCTATGTAATAGTATTTTCTTGTTACCGTAAAGGTTCGTGCTGATTTTATCTTTGTGTTTGGGATTGTAACATAATGGTTGATCCGATATCCAATTTGAACTTTCAAATCATGTAATTCATATCCTTACCTAATTGGTCAATGAATGAGCTCTGATTGGCTGGAGAAACTGTCTTATAATGAAGAATAGTACTAAAATGACCCTCATTATGATACAGTTTTCTGACATATAATATTTACATTTCGACATCGTCGAACATAAAGAAGAATAAGAATAAGACGAGAGAGAGAGAGAGAGAGAGAGAGAGAGAGAGAAATCGCGTTTATGGATAGTTGTATCACAGCTCTATGCTAGTAGAGAAGTAGCCTATATAATGATCGTATCTGTTGGTGTATTATCTCCTCCCATGGGTCCTCATATTTTTTCCTTTTTACTCCATTAACATTTTGTGGATTTTTGGTTTCCATATTACATCCCTCTTCTTATACTTGTCGAGTGGATGTATAACACAATCTTACCCCCTTTCATTCCGATTAAATACAGAACCAGAATTATGAAGTAGGCTACACACACTGTTGATGACAATCCACTCCATTCATACTCTGTGTTGAGCCGACAAGCAACGGCGTCATGTAATGGGTTCACATCCAGATAGGTACCAGGCACTCCGTGTCGTCCCTTTGATGCGATGGCAATAGACCGCCTAATAAGCGAGCACGCCGTTGCGTACTAGAGTCGTGCAAACAGGTTCCCAGTTCCGATCGGTCTCGCAGGAATGGATGAAGAACGCAAATATCGGATTCAGAACCGCTGTTCCCGGTAGCGTGGTGTCGAGAACAAGTATTATCGACATTCTCGTTTGGTCAGCACGGTCTGATCATAAGGTAGTGATGATGATATTTGTTGTTTTAAGAGGCCTAACATCGAGGTTATTGGGTCCTAATAGTTTAGGTGATTGTGAAAATGATGAAATGAAAATCGACAACAGGGTTATAATCAGGGCATTTTTTCAGGGAAAACGCGGGGGTACGCGTACCTCTTAAACATTTGAAAAATTATTGGTACTTGTGTATCTAGTTCGCCAAATATAACTTCCGACTTGAAAGTTCATCGATCAGCTGGCGTCAACGCGCTGTTCACAACAACTGGATGAGATTTAGAGTAATCCTCGATTTAAATCGAACTATTGAATCAGATTGTTTTGGTCGGCAACTCGGCACTCAGCAGCATAATCGAAACAATAGGCCATAATATTTTCTGCTGGACAAAAGCTTTGTGTAATTGCTGCCTTATTCTAGGAAATTTACTTCTTTAGGCAAAAATAAGTAACATGCTCTAACAATCGTGAAAAGTAAGTTCTGTTCTTATAAGCACGCAGGCCAGTGTTTGGAGGTGGGGTAGGTTGGTAGTTTATGCGTGGGGTTAGTTTTGAAGGATGAAGAAAACAACGAACTATTTTACATCCATTCAGGCATCGTAAAAGCTGAAAGTTAATGAATTAATGAGTTAATAACCCAATTCAACCTTTCATTCAACATGTCAGCCCATAAAGTAATAACCGGACTCTGAAAATTGACGAAAATTGCAATTTTGTCGACTACAACTGAGAGTACTCCTCAAATTTTGTTTTAAAAAAAAGCACTGATTATAATTCAGTACCGTCGCGCGTCCACTCGGCTATTGCCCGAGCATCAGCCGACCGCGGATGACGTAATTCCCCGTGTTTTCTCTATGCGCACTCGTCTCGTCAGCTGCATCTGTCACCGCGCAGCAATTCCGGCAATTACACCAGCTGCGGTCAGCCAATACACGGGCAACAGCCGAGTGGACGCGCAACGGTGCTGATATATAAATATAACCCTGTAGAAGAAGAACAAAAGGACTAAAAAGGAATAAGGGAAATAAATAGGATACAGGGCAAGGAGATGCTCTCAACCCTCAAAGAATGAGGGACGGACTTGGAAAAAAGTAGAAAAGCGAAAGTGGAGAGTATCCGCTCCAAAGTATATGGAAAAAGGGAAAAACGCACCCAGTTTAGGAATCCCTCGAGGTCGCCAAACCCCGAACTCACCAGCCGTGAGCCTTCCAGGGTGCCTTCTTTAGGATATTGAGCAGAAAACAGGAGATACCATTAAAATAAAAGAAGAGAGCTGACCCCTCCAAGAATGAGGGTATCAGGAAATATGAGTCAAGGACCAATTAAGGCGGGAAAGTGCAAGATTCCGTAGGCCCCGGATTCCCTAATAGCGTCGGGGTCGGAAGAAAACAAGGGTTGACCAAGGGAGGTTGACGGGAAATATGATATAGAGGAGTCCAGTAAAAGTAAGAGGAAGCAATGCTGGACTTACTGTAGCTGGGGTGTCGTGGTCACCAACCCACGTCCCATTATTCATGAGCCCCTGGGGGATCTAAGGTAGGATACGGGGAAACCATTAATTCTATTGATTTTAACTACTTATATTGGTTTCAAATGGATGATAGTAATTCAAAAATAAATTCCGCAAGCATGCCAGTACACTTTATTTTGTTTAGGATATATACAAATAAATCTACCTGAAAATTTATCCACCATGCGTTCGTTCTATCACTAGCTTTCCTTTCCAATAATTTCGGACTCAAATCTGCTAGTTTCTATACCAACATGTCACCTACAAGGTCCGCTGTAGCGGGAACATCACCTCCATTTGTCATCAATGTTGGAGTGCATCAAGGATCGACGCTTTCATCCCTACTGTTTGTCCTTTGCATGGACACAGGCATCTGATCTCCAATCGTCACATCCATGGTCACTACTATAGGCCGATGACGTCTTCCTACCGAAAATTCAACGTGAAGATCTACAAGACCAAGTGAAGAAATGGAATGAACGGCTCGGAAATTTCAAACTTCGGCTGAACATCAAGAAGACGAAATACGTGGAGTGTTGTCTTCTGCACCGATGGCACTATCAGCATCGGTGCAGAAGACCCGAGGAAAGTTGAGCTTCTCATATGTAGTGAGGAGGATAGCTCTCCGAATGCCCGCGTCCATGTCAACGCCACTTGGCTGAATTGGCGCCAGGTGACTGCCGTCTTGTGTGATCGCCATGTGTCCCTACGCCTCAAGTCCAAGGTATACATGTTGTACGCTAGTAGCCCTCTACGGATCAGAGTTTAATTATTTAATCGTATAGTGATTACTTACAATATACCATGCAAAATACGTAAGACATAATTGAATCAGTGAAACCAAGAAGGGTAAGATTCCACTTGACCCAACTTTCGGAAAATCAAAAGAAATGTCATAGCAACCAAACTAAAGGTTGGATGAAGAAACTTACAATTGAGTCATCCAGTTGCAAAACCCGTTTAATCCACTTGTGAATGAGAATCATTTTCATGAGAAACGTTTCTCTGGAGTTTGCCTCACGTATCTTTTGTGTTTGTTGTTTTCTACTTTTTTTATTTTTGCTTTGTGTTTTTGGTTTTTGGTTTTGTGATTGCTTTGTGCTTTTGCTTTTGAATTTTACTTTTTGCTTTTCTTCCTTGGTTTTGGTTTTGTGTTTGTTTTCTGCTTTTGCCTTTTTGAATTTTGATTTTTGCTTTGTGTTTCTTGTTTTTTTGTTTTCTGCTTTTACTTTTGAATTTTTCTTTTTTGCTTCGTGTCTTTTGTTTTTGGTTTTGTGTTTGTTTTATGGAAAATCAAAATAGAACAAAACAAAATAAAATAAAACAAAATAAACAAAACAAAAACAAAATAAAACAGACTAAAATAAAAAACAAAAAGAAATAAAACAAAAATTAAACAAAACAATTTAAAACAAAATCAAACGAAATAAAATTAAAGAACACAAAACAAAATAAAATAAAATTAAACAAAACAAAATAAAACGAAATAAAATAAAATAAGGTAAAATAAAATAAAATAAAATAATTGAATAATTAATTTTATGACATGATCCGTATTCACAAGTGGATTAAACGAGGTTTACAAATGGACGACTCAATTACAAACTTATTCATTTTAATCAAAAGTGCAATATTCCACGAGTGGTTCGTTTCTCAAATCTTCATTTCAGCTCTGATATGTTTTCAAAATTAGTGGAATATTTCCCTTCTTGGTCTCAATTGAGTGAAATAGTACTGAACCAATTTTCTAACTGTTAATTACATGCTTTTATTGCCTTTAAACACAAAACATGGATTATGTAAGTCATAGAGAAATATATTTACATTTCAGAAAAGACGAATTTTTCACCTTTTAGTCTTTGCAGAGTTTCTTAGTCCTTACTCACTGTCATCTTCTTCAGTCTGACTAGTGATTGCTGTAGGCCATTGTAAAATATTATTCTAAAACTCTTTGTAAATATCAGGCACATAATGTATTTTTTAGCCTATTTTCAATTTTGAAAAAATAGGCTTATGAGATCACCTTTTGTCCGTGTGTGTGTGCGTGTGTGTGTGTGTGTGTGATTCGTGTGTGTGTCCCCCCCCTAATAAAATCTAAACGGCAGGAGCGATTTCAATGAAACTCGGAAAGTTCATAGCAGTATTCCCGGCGACCTCGACCGTGCCCTTCAAATTTTGTTACGACTCACCAATCCAACATGGCGGCTGTGCGAAATATTTCACCAGCAATCAATATCTCCGAAACTATTACCGATATTACCCTAACATTTTCTATGGTGATAGAGGGAACTACTATAAGTTCACTTATATGACTTTTGAAAACCTGGTAACTACAAAACCAACATGGCGGCCAAGCGAATTTGCAACTTTTAAATAGACGTTTCTCGCGATTTGACCAACCAAACGCAATGAAACTTGGTACAGTATATGTTTATATACATTGTAATGCACCGACATCTAACTTCGTTCAATTGTTTACATAATCACAAGATGGCGGATGTGCGAAATATTTCACCGGCATTCTATATCTCTGAAACTATTAGCGGTATCTCCCTAAAATTTTGTACGGAGATAAAGGGCACTACTGGAAGTCCATCTATAAGATTTTCAAAAACCGGTTAACTACAAAACGAACATGGCGGCCAAGCGAATTTGAACATTTTAAATAGACCTTTCTCGCGATTTAATGTTCCAAGCGCACTGAAACCTGGTACAGGAAATATTTATACACATTGTAATCCACTGGTATCTAATTTAGTTCAATTGTTTACATAACCTCAAGATGGCGGCAGTGCGAATTTTAAAATTAAGTTTTTATTTCTTGTGATGTAGTCATGCGATCGAAGTGAAAGTTTGAATAATGAACCTACGCAATAATTTTCCTTTAATGGTACATGACTCTATGGCCTATACATTT
Source organism: Meconema thalassinum (assembly GCA_946902985.2). NCBI lineage: Eukaryota > Metazoa > Arthropoda > Insecta > Orthoptera > Tettigoniidae > Meconema > Meconema thalassinum. The sequence continues at coordinate 174,637,585 of OX336396.1, forward strand.
AACAATCCAACATGGCGACCATCCGAAATATTTAGACGATACTGAATATCTACGAATCTATTTTAGCAATCAAACTAATTTTTTTAATGTTCATAGGGGCTATGAACTTAAGTTCACCTATAGGACTTTAAATAACCTGGTGATCACAAATCCAACATGGCGGTGACGCGAATTATAAATATTCACATGGACCTTTCTCGCAATTTAACCATCCGCGTGCAGTGAAACTTGGTACAGTAAATCATTATCCGAATGTTAATCCACTGGCATCTAATTTATTTCAATTGTTTCCATAACCACAAGATGGCAGCTGTGCGAAATTTTAAAATCTCCTTGTTACTTATTGTGTCCTAATTATGCGATTGAAGTTTGAATACTACACGTACACAATAATCTGCATGTAACAGTACATAACTCTAGGACCTACATATGTAAAATCCAACATGGCGACCATCCGAAATATTTAGTCGGTTCTCAATATCTACGAATCAATTAAAGCAATCAAACTGAAATTGTGTATGTTGATAGTGGCAATTAACATAAGTAGGATATATGAAAATAGGCTGTATAGTTCTTCACGGAACTACTTGTTTTTTTTTTGCAACATCTTCACGTTTCTTATTTTTAATGGAATTTAGTTCCTGGAATGTTTCCCTTCTTGGTCTCAGTGAGATATTCACTGGGTTACTGGCGCATAATGATTGTTGGAAAGTTTACCTTTTTCAGCTCAACAGATGCGTTTTAAAACGAAGAACAACACGGCTATTTCAGCTCATTTTGTCGAAAAAATGTGGAACGATTCCCTTCTTGGTCTCATTGATTCAATTACACTTTAAAGTCCATGCTTTTCAGCCAACTAATTGCATTTGGAGTGAGACTGAACAAGTCATTAGTATAAACAGGTTAAAGGTTCCGCCTGATCAATACTTTTTATTAAATATGATCACTATGTGGTCATTAATGGGACATGTTTCGAGGCCTAATTAATAGTTTTGGCCCCTTCATCAGCCGATATGACAGAAAACGACACAAGATAATTGTTTGGCGTAACACTAAAACTTCCCTTAAAATTGAATCTTGTATGGTGCACCATAAAGAGAGATTGAAAAATTCTTAACGCCTAAAGTAATATAAATTATGTCAAAAGTCTTATGACCTATGAACACTTTCAATACACGCCTCACTGTGGTCTATAGACGCTAATGAAAACACAAATGTATCGGTTCACTACAGCAGCAACAGTTGAGAACACCATGAAAACATGTTGGAAACCAGCAGTAATGATGGAACACTTAATACATCAATACTTCACCAGCAATGTAGAAATATAACAAGTAGTTCTGTGAAGAACTATATAGCCTATTTTCATATAATCTACTTATGTTAATTGCCTTTATCAATATTCAAAATTTCAGTTTGATTGCTGTAATAGATTCGTAGATATTGAGAACCGACTAAATATTTTGGATGGTCGCCATGTTGGATTTTTATATATGTAGGTCCTAGAGTTATGCACTGTTACATGAAGATTATTGTGTCGTGTAGCATTCAAACTTCAATCGCATGATTAGGACACAAGAAGTAAAACCGATATGTTAAAATTTCGCACAGCTGCCATCTTGTCGTTATGGAAACAATTGAAACAAATTAGATGCCAGTGGATTAACATGTGTATAAGGATTTACTGTACCAAGTTTCACTGCAGTTGGATGGTTAAATTGCGAGAAACGTCCATGTGCATATTTATACTTCGCGTCACTGCCATGTTGGATTTCTGATCACCAGGTTATTGAAAGTCCTATAGGTGAACTTATGTTCATAGCCCCAATGAACATTAAAAAAAATCAGTTTGATTGCTATAATAGATTCGTTGATATTCAGAGCCGTCTAAATATTTCAGATGGTCGCCATGTTGGATTGTTATATGTATAGGCCCTAGAGTCATGTACCATTAGAGGAAAATTATTGCGTAGTTTCATTATTCAAACTTTCACTTCGATCGCATGATTACGACACAAGAAATAAAAACGTAATTTTAAAATTCGCACAGCCGCCATCTTGAGGTTATGTAAAAAATTGAACTAAATTAGATACCAGTGCATTACAATGTGTATAAACATTTGCTGTACCAAGTTTCAATGCGTTTGGATCATTAAATCGCGAGAAAGGTCTATTTAAAATTTTCAAATTCGCTTGGCCGCCATGTTCGTTTTATAGTTAACCGGTTTTTGAGAGGCTTATAGATGAACTTCCAGTAGTGCCCTTTATCTCGGTACAAAATTTCCGGATGATACCGCTAATAGTTTCAGAGATAGAGAATGCCGGTGAAATATTTCGCACAGCCGCCATCTTGAGGTTATGTAAACAATTGAACGAAGTTGGATGTTGGTGCATTACAATGTGTATAAACATATACTGTACCAAGTTTTATTGCGTTTGGTTAGTTAAATCGCGAGAAACGTCTATTTAAATGTCGCAACTTCACTTGGCCGCCATGTTGGTTTTGTGGTTACCACGTTTTAAAAAGTCACATAGGTGAACTTCCAGTAGTTTCCTTTATCACCGTACAAAATTCCAGGATGATATCGGTGATAGATTCGGAGATATTGAATGCTGGTGAAATATTTCGCACAGCCGCCATGTTGGATTGGTCAGATGTAACAAAATTTGAAGGACACGGTCGGGGTCATCCGGAATAATGCTATGAACTTACCGAGTTTCATTCAAATCGCTCCAGCCGTTTAGAAGTTATTAGGGGGACACACACACACACATACACAGACACACAGACAAAAGGTGATCTCATAAGCCTATTTTTTCATAAATGAAAATAGGCTAAAATAATATAATAATAATAATAATATCGTATGGCCTCGGTTTCCGGGTGCAAGCTTTGTTATTTGACACCTAGGGGGTAGCTTGCATGTCGAATTTCGTTGTTCCTTGAATCACTACGAGAGTCAAGGAGGTTAGATATCTAAGCTCCTTGAACACTATAGCACTTTCTAGTAGAGAAATGAGGAACTTTGTGTTGGCGGAAACTCCCGAGATTAATTTTGCCATTATGAACACGGCCTACTGAATTCAAATGGGTTCTTTAACATGCCAACATCGTATGACATGCGTATCGTATTTTTGCCGCCTTTCAAAAATCACTTACCACGGCCAGGGGCGAACCTGCAAACTTGGGGTTAATAATCCGACACGTTAACCACTCACCCACCGTGACAAGCTGCTAAAAATAATAAAACCAATTAAGTCACTGCGCTGAAATTATATCTTGCCATTAGAAAGCTTATGAAGTGCCCGCCCCTTAAAACAACAATAGGAATAATATGAAGTGCATAACTTCAACACTTACAATATCAGAGATTGGCCTTCTAATCCGTCTGGTTTGAGCAACGATTAGGATAATAACATAACTTATTAGTGTTACGCCAAACAATTATCTTGTATCGTTTTCTGTCATATCGGCTGATGAAAGGCCAAAACTGTTAATTAGGCCTCGAAACATGTCCCACCAATGACCACATAGTGATCATATTTATTAAAAGTATTGATCAAGCGGGACCTTTAAGCTGTTTATACTAATTAGTTTATCCATACGGAACCAGACTGAATCTTTTAAGTTCTAAAATCACTGAACAAGTCGTCAGGAAGTCCAGAGTACGAATGAAGAGGGCAGCGTTGCACTAATGTTCAAACGTCTGTTCTTGTAGATTACACCCGCACATTGGTGAGCTGATCCATCCCCACTTGTACCTAAGGAAGTTACAGCAGCCATGTTCAGTCCTTAGCCTGTTGAGACGGCACCAAAGGTTCCTCAGTAGGTCAAAACCTTTTGGCTTCTTAGTGGGATCCAGACGGTGGGCATTTGTTCCCAATGCTTTTGATGGCCATTCATTCTTCCAACTTACGTTTAAATCAAAGCCATCCGCAATGAATTTCCCTGCGTTGGCACTTGCTGATCTTCTTGATCGCAATCGTTGCTGTGGCGGATGGCAGATTTCCTGATGCAGAGGCAAGGAATGTGATGCCTCCCTCAGTAAAGCTTGTTTCCACCTTAGGTATGGCGGAGGAATGTGGCTCAACATAGGTAACCAATGACATGGAGTTGATTTCACGGTCCCAGTGATGCAACGCATTGCGTAATTTAATCTTTTGTCTACTTTCTGTACATGTATAATGGCCAGCAACAACTAAGCATGAACTGGCCTTGTATGTAATGGAAATACACATTTTCTGATGGTGTCTTGGGTAACGCAGTTCGACCATGCAATGTACCTCGTATAACGACGTTCGATAACAACTAGGAGTCGCAACAATAACGGCAAAATTGGGCGAAGGAAAACTTAGGTGGTATGGACACGTCGCATCGCGCGGAGTAAAGAAATTTCGGTGGCGAAGAGAGCCTTGCGTCTGGACCCTGATGGCCGGTGACCCCGTGGTAGACCAAAGAAGCGGTGAATGGACCGCATCAGGGAGGACATGTAGTATGTTAACGCCACTCCCGAAGATGCCGTGGATCGTCTAAAATGGTGACGGATGTGCCGACAAGCGGACCCTGCCATAGTATGCTAGTTTTATCATTAGTGAGAGAAGTCATGCTAACATTATCAATATAGTGGTTCAAATAGGCCTAATATTGGTTGTTCCTCAGTTTAGGGGCTGCGACAACGCGGTCATGTAGCCCTGGGTACTTTGGGAGTGTGTAGAATCTGTCTGATAACCGGTGTTAATTGTGATGGCTGTATTAGTGTGTGTTATCTGTGATTCAGGTTAAGACTGCAGACGATCAAATTCAAGTAGCTCCTACTTTTCCGACAAAATGCTACCGTTAACGACATCTAGCTGTGAACTTGGTTACTAGATGCCACCACAACCGGCACCTGGAGATGAACGTTGAAACTTAATAGAGAGCGTTAATCAAATCTAACCTTCAAATTTAGCTTTGCATAATTGTAGTTAGTGGAAGATTATTTTACATGCCATAAATCTATGACATGGGCCCGCCGGCTTTACTGTCCCTCCGAAGGAAGGCATACTGAGGGATTTTAATGCTCTTAAAAATCCGACGACTTCGGCCGGGATTGAACCCGCGATCTTGGGCATAGAATCTCAGCATGCTACCAACTACGCCACCGAAGCCGCCAAACCAAATAATACTGTTTTAAATTTGTCAAACCTAAAAGAATGAAGAATGGCTTACATTCCAGGGTAACAGAGGGCTTTGTCTTGACACGTTCAGTGGCTTGAGTGAGCCTGGGGTTTTCCTTTAAATCGACACTGACGACAACTCTGGGAAAAAGCAAAAAGGAATTCCCGTATTATCGAGACTTGAGATTCTCACTCAACAGAGAGATTACATGACAGTTCCCCACACTGACACTTCCACACACTGCCCAAAATACTGACACTTCCACACAGTCCTTGGACGCGGCTACCTGTTTAATGACTCAGAAATATTTCCGACTGACAGTTCCACACACATCCCCCCACCCCTGAGGCTATAGGCTTCAGTGATCATCGTTACAGCCGCACCTGAGACAATGCACCTTAACATAATACTCATTTGGAGTGAAGAAAAGCGCTCGGTCTATGTACTTCATTACTAACACGGTCTCGAAAATATAATTGTGATGTAGTGTAATTACCGTAAATAAAATAAATGCAGAGTCTGATTTCCATCACACTATATCCAGGCTGTGGAAAAATAATAACCGATCAGTTTGGTGTTGTTATCATTTTGGCGTGTTTAATATCAGCTTTCTACGCTTCGTCTGTTGTTTTGTGTTTTTTATTTATTTTTGTTTGTTTGTTTGTTTTTGTTTTTGTCATATTTGTTCAACAATAATATTAACCTACTTCATATTGTTGTCATTTTCGAACTTTTTCTGAATGATCTCAATCCGTCCGTCCAGTTTGACATATTTTCGTCTCCTTTTTTTCCCCTTCCATGTTGAGCTCGGCCTTTAAAAATGCGCAGTTTGTCTTCTCAGCTTCCGTCTTGAACACTTTGACAACCTCTTTTAATTTGGGGTGAGGTCACCCGACAAGATTGTTGAGTCGGTTGTCCACATCTCGATTGGAATGTCTTGGTTATCTAGCCAGTTGTCAACGAAGTACTTAACTTGATCTTTTCCATAGTAGCCTTGGGGGAGAGGGGAGATGTGTGTGGAAATGTCAGTCGAGATTATTTCTGAGTCATTAAACAGGTAGCCACGTCCAAGGACTGTGTGGAAGTGTCAGTAGTTTGGGCAGTGTGTGGAAGTGTCAGTGTGGGGAACTGTCCGGACACCAACAGAGAGACTTGGCCTTGAGTGCCCTTGTGGGATGCGGTATCAGTCATACGGAAGCTTACGACACTATCACAGTATCACCATTTTGGAACGCAATAATGACAAGGAGCACCGTTCCACTAATCCGTCACGGGATGGACAACAAGTCTGAACACACCTTTAAACTTTGTTCCTCTCTTTGTGAATACGAGTATATTTTAATTGTAGCATTATTGTAATTTTTGACAACAAGAATTAGGCTATGTCCCAATTTGCAAATAAGTTTACACACAGTGTCTTTAGCTGAAAATGTTTTCTGTATCTCTGACTGTAAGAGGTACTCACTTGGCGTAGTCGGCCTTACAGTACACGCTGTCGTCCTTGATGAAGCATGAGGGCTGTCGATCCAGCGCCAGTTGGCACACACAACAGCGCAGACAATGGGAGTGCCAGGAGCGACCACTCACTTGTAGCAGGTACTTGTCCGTGATCGGCTCGGAGCATGCTGCGCACATCCGATGCTCCGTCTGCAAGCAAGGAAAGAAACCTCACTTATACGTTCTTCTAGTAAGAGGAACAGCAAATACGGGAGTATGTGAGAGAAGAACGTACAAACAAGGAAATAAACTATAGTTAAACCTCTCTTATACGTTCTTCAAGCAAGAGAAACGGCAAATAAATACATAAATAAATATGCGTGAGGAAATGTACAAATAGGGAAAGAAACTGCAGTTAAACTTCTCTTATACGTCCTTCAAGCAAGAGGAACAGCAAATATGATGAATGCGTGTGAGAAACTGCATTTAATTTCTATTATACGTTCTGCTAGCAAGAGGAACAATAAATACGATGTATGCGTGAAAGGAAATGCAGTTAATCTTCTATTATACGTTCTTCTAGGAAGAGGATCAGCAAATATGACCTATGCGAAAAGGAACTGCAGTTAAACTTCTATTATACGTTCTTCTAGCAAGAGGAACAGCACATATGACGTATGCGTGAGAGAAACTGCAGTTAAACCTCTGTTATACGTTCTTCTAGGAAGAGGATCAGCAAATATGACGTATGCGTGTGAGAAACTGCAGTTAAATTTCGTTCTTCTAGCAAGAACAACAAGAAATACGACGTATGCGTGAGAGAAACTGCAGTTAAACCTCTGTTATACGTTCTTCTTGCAAGAGGAACAACACAAACGACGTGTGCGTGAGAGAAACTGCAGTTAAACCTCTATTATACGTTCTTCTAGGAAGAGGAACAGTAAATATGACGTATGCGTGTGAGAAATTGCAGTTAAATTTCTATTATACGTTCTTCTAGCAAGAGGAATAGCAAATATGACGTATGCATGAGAAAAACTGCAGTTAAACCTCTATTATACGTTCTTCTAATGAGAGGAACAGCAAATACGACGTGCGCGTGAGAAAAACATACTAGTAAGGAAAGAAACTACAGTTATACCACTATTATACGGTCTTCTAGCGAAAGGAACAGCAAATACGACGTGCGCGTGAGAAAAACGTACTAGTAAGGAAATAAACTACAGTTCAACCTCTATTATGCGTTCTCCTAGCAAGAGGAACAGCAAATACGACGTATTCGTGAGAAAAACATACAGTACATGTGCAATTTGTAGAAGACACGTTTTACGGAATAAATGGCACACTTATTTGAAGAGACTCATCATGAATATTTCAGTCTGTAACTGGTTTTCTCTTACCGTGAGTTTCCTGCACTCATATCAGTCCTGCGCAGCGCGTTTGGTGTAACTTAATTTTTGAATACCACACGTTACTAACGTCGAGAGGTGATAGTGAAAGGTCAAACCGTTACAGTCACTTATGCTAATGTCTCGCGGACATATCGGTATGATGCCCGTCTTTACAATTTGTGAGGTAGAAAGCGAAAAGGGGCCTCTTGCAATAAATAAATAAATACATAAATAAATAGCCTAAATATATAATCTGAAGAGCCAAGGGGGTTACACCAAGCAGATGAAGGAAGAAACCCGGAGGCTAGGAATTAAAGATGACGACTGTCGAGACAGAACACAATTCAGGGAAATACTTTCGAACATAAAGGTTCTTGTGGGAGAAAAGAGAGAACGCAGGGGAGGAAGATGGACAGCAGAGAGAAAGGCACAACACTCAGAAAGAATGAAGGAAGTGTGGAGGAAGAGAAAGGAAGAAAGAAATATGAGAAGTAAATGAAATGATATTTGCCTGGTTCTTAGTTTTGGCCGGTTCGCATAATGTAATATAATGTAATGTAATGTAATGTAAATAAATAAATAAATAAATAAATAAATAAATAAATAAGTTTATGCTATTTTCAAGCCGGCCCCGTGGTGTTGAGGTCGCGCGTCTGCCTCGCACCCGGAAGCCCCGGGTGCATATATATTTTTCCCGCTTGAAATTCCGAGCTTCTCATTGGCCGTCCTGCCACGGCACCCTCCTGGTTCCTAATTGTGACGGTAGATAGTGGCAGTGCACACTTCATTCCAAACATGGAGGAGGAGTGTCGATTGGGATGAGCGTGAGGATATTTGCTGTTGAGGGACAGATGACCTCGTAGTTCCGCCCCTTAAAACAACAAAAACTAACTAACTAACTAATATTTGCTGTTGATTCGCTTTATTAACGCAAAACAGACATGAAACTTGCTTTAGGTAAAGTTCAAAACATCCCACGCAGTAAATGAATCCATTCCAATCAGCATTTAAGGTCTAACTGAAATCATTCGACATTTAGTCATATGGATTATGGATTAAGATCTGTGAAAATAAGCTTGAAATGTGAGCGCAGATGTGTAGGAATGGTATCATACTAGCTTTGTAGACTTATGTCCTGGGTTCAAGACTGTCCCAGGGCAGAAATTTCTACTCATTTTATACCAATTTAAATGATGATTTAAATGATATATATTGTTAGGCAGAATTGTTCTATTTACTCACTTGTATTTGTAATTTCCCAACTTCCTGATCAACGCGGCTAGCTTTTTTGGTTGTTACTCCGGAGGTCCGGGTTCGATTCCTCGCTCTGCCAAGAAATTTTAATTCTGGTGTGAGAGTTGGAAGGGGGTAGGCTTACACTCAGCCTCTTGAGGCAAATCTGAAAATCCCAGTCATCCTGGGAGTGGTTTTCCGTGTTTCCCCCCATTTTTACTTCAAGAAAATGCTGGGATGGTTCCTAACTTAAGGCCACAGTCGTCTTCCTTCCCATTCTATCCCCAATTTGCAAATACACACTCTGGTACAGCCATCACAATAACACAGGTTATCACAGTAATTCCACACACACACCCAAATACACGGGACTATTTATGGCCACGATGTCGCAGCCACTAAAATAAACAACAACAGACTACGAAAGGAATGATAACTGTTCATGACTCTGCCAAGAAAGGGTTAGGCCGTTTACTTGCGGTAGGGTGGCCAATTATTTTATGCTCTTCGTTCCCTTTCCCTGCCAGCAGCACGTGATCCCCTAGAACCGGTCACCCGTCCAAGTTCTGACCATGCCACAATATTGTTTAACTTTGGAGATCTCATTGGATCCGGTATCTCAACATAGGCCATTGGAATGTACCTGTATAATGAAAGTAGACTAAAATTTTCAAAAAAAAATATGGATATTGCTCTTTAAACTTTGTACACTCAGCCTCGTGAGACAAAACTGAGAAGAGGCTTGTCGATTTCCACTTCAGCCTTCTTGGAAGTGGTCTTTCCGTGGTTTCCCCACTTTTACACCAGACGAATGCCGGGATGGTTCCTAACTGAAGGCCACGACCGTCTCCTTCCCAATCCTCACCTGAATTATAAATACACACACTAATACAGCCATCACAATAACATATGCTATCAGGCAAATATCCACGCACACACCCAAGTACACGGGGATGAATGGTCACGATGCCCAAGCTTCTGAAATTAAACAACAAAACCTCCTTTAAACTTTGGTTTTGACTGGTTGCGTGGTTCAGCGGTAACGTTCTCGCCTGCTGTACCCAAGGTTGCAGGATCGAATCCTGGCGCAGTCAGCTGGCATTTGAGGGTGCGCAAATGCGAGGGAGCCGTGTCAGTAGATTTACTGGCACGTCAAAGATCCCCTTCCGGGAGTCTCTAAAATCCGCTGTAGTTAAAAGGGACGTAAAATCAATAACATTCATGTTTTAAACTTTGGATTAAAAATCTCACACAAATAAAAATAATTACATTCGGTGAAAAGATAATAGATTTTTTTTCTGAATAATACTTAATTTTATGTCTAATGAAGTGTATAAAATACTACAGCAGACAGACAGTCGAACTGTCAGTGCCTTATTGAATTAATGGCTTGCTTTAAGTCACAATACTCATAATTAATTATCATGACTCTTGAATTTGAGTTTCAATGAGCACTTGGAATGTCGGGGAGAACCAATAGCATTCCGCTCTATTGGCAGCACTGCCGTGGATTATTCTTTGGTCTGGTCTTGACAAGACCTCGGTAAGCAAGTTCCATTTATAATACTGTATCAAGTGATTTGTGCACTATCATCTCTACTTGAGACAATACTGTCTGAGTAGACTAACTTACTTCTTGATAAAAAAGAACCGAACGAGATAAACTTCTGGCCGTTAGAAAATCAAGGAACATTTGCGAAATGCCGGGCATATATTGGTATAATAATCGCAATTAATGCTTTTCAGTCCGTCAACACGATTTAGGCTACACTCCAAGAAAACGTCCCCCTTGAGAAACGAGAGAAAACATGACGGTGCAGCCAGGCTAGACAAGGGGACAAAAATGGGGAACATGTTACTGGATTTTGTACCAGATCATCAATAAACCAAGGCCGGCATTAAAGACAGTATTAAAGAATCCACGACATTCTCAATAGTCCGGTTGTGCTTACAGAGCAGGAGTTCTTAACATTTTTATTCTCACACCTCCCCTAAAAGTTAATTTAAAAATCCACCAACCCCCCCTCCCCTCTTTCACATAGTAGGCGTAATTAATAATGGATCAATTACGATACGGTATGCAATTAACATTAACCTAACTTCGGTAACGTACCTGATGATTGGAATCGAGTTCTCTTCTGCTCCGCAGGGGCTCACTACTAGTGGGACGTGGGTTGGCAACCACGGGACCCCTTACTTGTCCCGGACTCCTCTCTGTCATCTTTCCTATTGACCTTCCTTGGTCAACTCTTGTATTCTTCCGACCTCGACGGTATTAGGGAATCCAAGGCCTAGGGAGTCTCTGCCTTTCCCGCCTTAATTGGCCCTTGTCTCATCTTTCCAGATACCCTCCTTCTGCGATGGGTCAGCCTTCTTTTCATGTTATCTCCTGCCTTCTGCTCAAGGCCATCAAGGAGGCAGGGTGAATGTAGCCCCACCACTTCTGGTGCACCCTGGATATTGCTACACCCTAGGGGCTCACGGCTGGTGAGTTCGGGAGTTGGCGATCCAGGGGGATTCCTGAGCTGGGTCCGTATTTGTTTCCCTTTCTCCACTGACTTTGGGGCGGGTCCTCTCCTCTTTCCCTTTCCTATCTGCCATTCATGGTTCTCCTTCCTTCCAAGTCCCTCAATCCTCGTTCTTCGGGGGTTGGGGGCATTTCTTTTCTTTCATCCTTTATTTGCCTTATCCTTTATTTGTTTACCATTTCTTCTTCTAGTATGTAAGTCTGTAGTTAGTATTAGTTATAGATTTTATTCTCATCTCATCTTTCACTATCACCTAAACCAATAGGGGCTGATAACCTAGATGTTATGCCCCTTTAAACAACAATTATCATCATCTTCTGCTTAAGTGACTCCAACGCCTCTCCAGAGCTCCCCGGATGTACTTTACTGAAATGTTCCTGGAGTTTGGCAGGCCTCATTTTATCAGTGCAAAGAATTTTGGCACATAAGAAACACTGCGGTTTTTCAATTCCATCATGACCAAGGTTGCATGTAAACCCATAGTTAACATATTCATCACTGTACTTCCCTTTCTTTGACATTCTCTTTTCTTCTTAAGACACAGCACTGCAACTTCAAGCCTACTTTTGATAGTATTGGAGATAATACTGAAACAACTTCCTACTTGAAGTAGTTAAGACAATCTGGCGTTGAGTAAATTGAATTAAAAACGGTCTTGTAAAAATTCATTGTTACACTCATGCAGATTGTGCAGTTCAATAAGAAGAAATACTAAGCATTCTTACTTGAAGCTACTCGAACTATACCTATCTCATTAGATTTATTGTTGTGATCAGAATAATTTGTATAAAGAATAAACTCTTATAACTTTATGTTTTACGTTCATACTGGTGTAAATTCTGAAAAGCAATATTGCAAAATTATAGAGGACAATCACACCTCCCCACTAACCGCGTTGCGCCTCCCGAGGGGAGGCACACCTCACAGGTTAAGAATACCTGTTGGAGAGAGCTGTTTAGCTTACGCGTGGCGAGAATGACAAATTGGTCTTTAATTGTTGAAGATGTCCAGAATACCCTAACATACACCATTTTCAGGAAAATATAGACTTGGCAAGCAGAATATGTTATATTGCGAGACGGACATAGAGAGGAAGGAATGCGGAAATGGTTCAATGAGGGGGAAGAGATAACTAGACCCCTGCGTGGATAAAGAAAACGTTATCCGCATCCGCACGGCTGTTATCCACATTCGCCCTGCATCCGCACGGCTGTTATCCGAACCTACTGGCATTACAATAATATTTTCAATTATATAAAATATTAAAGCGACACCTTTAGTTTCCTTGGGCTAGGCTTTGTATGTCAAGTTCTATGTTTAAAATGAATGTTATACAGCCAGAATTGCAACCCTTTTCACTTCTTGAGTGTTAATTGTGCTTAATGACATAATTTGAATGAGATTAGCGTAAATCATCGTCATGAAAAAGAATAACCTAACGGAAAATAATGATATGTCATAAACATCCGGGTCTTAGTAATGACATTCAACAAGTTCGGATTGTATTCTAAAAACTATCCGCAAATTTACTGCAAACATTATCCGCAGCTTATCATCTATCCGCACAGTCATGCAAACAACAGTAACTTATATGCGCATGGCAAAATATTCTGCGGATATCAGCATCCGCGGAGGGCTTTAGAGATAACGAGGTGGTAGGAAATTCCATCCAATTCAGTGTAGGCAGTGGAAGTGTCAGCAGTTGCACGAGAATGGATCCCACATCACTCAAGCAATAAGCTAGGGCCTAAGTTCATATTCCATTCCAACGTGACCATTCACTAATAATCACAGATATCACACTAAACAAGGTCAATAACCACTAACAATATCTTAATAAAAATCACATAGAACTAACAAATCTTGACGAGTTGAGCAAGTTTATAATAACTGATTTAACTAAATAAATGTACATATGCAAATACCATGCAGTTACCGGCAGCTAGCTCTGCACTTGCCCATCCCTCACTTCCTGCATACATCTGCAGCGTAAAACATTTGCCACGCTAAACGAGTTGGGTAAAAAGGAAGGTGTGATAGTTATCACGTACTAACTTGCCCTGAAATACATGAATCAATATCAAATTTCTCTACTCATCTATAATTATTGTAATCTATGCACATTGTGCGCGTTTATAATTATTTTATTATTAAGAGCCTAAGTGTAATACTTTTAAGAGATCTGATGATGAACGCTTGACGATCAAAACTGGTCATCCAAGTGTATTTATTTATTAGTCTTACGTAAATTTCTTTCAGGAAATATCCCTTACAATTGCGTACAATCGTGTTGACCGATTGCAAAAAGCATTAATTTCGAATACTAAGGCAATACTGAACAAGCAGGTCCGTGAAGAACTAAAGTCTATTTTCATACATCCTACTTATGTTAATTGCCTCTATCAACATACACTATTCCAGTTTGATTGCTGAAATAGATTCGTAGATATTGAGAACCGTCTAAATATTTCGGATGGTCACCATGTTGGAGTTTTATATATAGGCCTTAGAGTTATGTACTATTACATGAAGATTATTGTGTAGGTGTATTATTCAAACTTCAATCGCATGATTAGGACACAAGAAATAAAAACAAGATTTTAAAATTTCGCACAGCCGCCATCTTGTGGTTATGAAAATAATTGAAATGAATTAGATGTCAGTGGATTAATATTTATATACGCATATACCGTACCAATTTTCACTGCGCTCGGATGGTTAAATCGCGAGAAACGACCATTTGAATATTTAAATTCCGCGTCGCTGCCATGTTGGATTTGTGCTCAGCAGGTTATTGAACGTCCCTTAGGTGAACTTATGGTTGTAGCCCGTATACACATACAAAATTTCAGTTTGATTGCTGTCATAGATTAAAAGATATTGAGAACCATCTAAATTTTTCAGATGGTTGCCATGTTAGATTTTAATATATGTACAGTTGGCCATAGAGTTATGTACTATTAGATGAGGATTATTGTGTACGTTCATTATTCAAGCGTTGATTTCTATCGCATGATTAGAACACATGAAATGAAAACTTAATTTTAACATTTCACACAGCTGCCATCTTAAGGTTATGTAAACAATTGAACTAAATTAGATGTCAGTGCATTGCAATTTGTATAGTAATTTGCTGTACCAAGTTTCACTGCGTTCGGATGGTTAAATCGCGAGAAAAGTGTATTAAAATGTTTCAACTTCGCTTGGCCGCCATGTTCGTTTTGTAGTTAACAGGTTTTTGAAAGTCACATAAGTGAACTTCTAGTAGGCTTAGTGCCCTTTCTCACCGTACAATATTTCAGGGTGATATGAGTAATAGTTTTGGAGATATAGAATGCCGGTGAAATATTTCGCACAGCCGCCATGTTGAATAGGTGAGACGTAATAAAATTTGAAGGACCCGGTCGGGGTCAGCCAAAATAGTACTATGGCCTTACCGAGTTTCATTGAAACCACTCCTGGCGCTATGAAGTTATTAGGGGGGGGGGACACACGGACTAAAGGTGATATCATAAGCCTATTTTTTCATAAATGGAAATAGGCTAAAAATCGCTTCGAACACGATAAATGATACAATAATGAAGAAAGTGGAAAATTCAGCTGTAATAGTAGGCCTACATTATGCAACGAACCTATAATGTCAATAAGTAATTACCTTCATAAGCAAGTTACATACGACTGTTTATGTTCGACGATAATTATAACTTTATTATATGTTCTCACATAAATATTCATAAATAGCCTATCTGTCGAGATTCTGTCGGTTGACTTCTTCTTCTTCTTGGGAATATTGTGGGCTAGCATTTGCTCTCTACCCATTAACGAATTCCAAAGCTTTGAAATATTATTTATCCTGAAGCAGCACCAACAGATAGCGCATAGGTACTATGTGGGATCATTTTGTTACTTTGGTTAAATGACACAAAATAGACTGTTACAAACGCTTTAAAATTAAAATGTTTCGTATTATCAACTAGTTATTCTTCAAATTCGACGGGTATAGAATGTCAACGGAAGGCAAATTAACGGAGTCCGCAATAGAACAGTCATGACATCTGACGAAAAAGTTTCGCTTAAGAAATCCCTTTACTGAACAGAGAGCTGGATTATAATTTCTGTGGATTAAATGTCATATGCTTGCTGCGTTCATGACGTTCTAGTGTGTTTATATTAACAGCAGCATTCACCAAAATTGTCGGTGAAATCATACGAATGCAATGCCCTGAGTAGAAATTGGAGTTGCGGATATTAAGGTACAGTGCTATTTATTTTGCAATATTCCGCAGTTTGTTTATGCAAACATTACGGACGGTGCACACTTTCCACGTCGGTAATTTATATAGGCTAGGGTAGAAGGATAGTGTGTTGCAAACTTCTGGACGTAGATTCCTAAATTTCTTACATATTTCATAGTATTTTCTTGTTACCGTAAAGGTTCGTGCTGATTTTGTCTTTGTGTTTGGGATTGTAACTACAATGGTTGATCCAATATCCTTTACACTGTCAACTTTCAAATCATGTAATTCATGTCCGACATGTTGCATGAAAATATTGGTGAAACAAGGAATTTGGAGACTTCTGCTACTTAGGAAGCAAAATAACCAGTGATGAGCGAAGCAAAGAGAATATAAAAGTAGTATTTTCAGACATAGATTTTATAGTCTAAGTGTAATGGATCTGATAATGATCGCTTGACGATCGAAACTGGTCATCGAAGTGTATTTATTAATCATGCAATTTTTTTCAGGATTAGGGAATAACCCATCTCATTTGGGTACAATCGTGTTGGCCGACAGAAAATCATCAAACTATTGTTTACTAAGGCAACACTGAAGAATGGCTTCAAACACCATAATGATCGCTAATCTTTATGTCATTAAATTTGTGTATTGTTAAGCATCTTTATCTCTGAATTTCTGAATTTCTACGGAAATTTGCGTTATTTGCGCGTTTCAGATTGTTTTATGACGGATGCGTGCGAAAATAATTTTTTTGTCTGTCTGTATGTCTGTTTGTTTGTCTGTCTGTCTGTGGACAATTTTGTTCCCTTATAACTCGAGAATGGCTGGGTGGATCAACGTAAAATTTGATACAGATATCCTTCAGAGGCACGACACTAATCACTGATGTAACTCTTCTCTGTACCTCTCATAAAAGAGGGCCTACCTCCTTTAAATACCTGCTGAAATAGGCGTAGAAGGGCAAGATAAAGCTCATTTTCAGCCCTTCAATGTGAGAAACGAAAGGGCCCCGAAAACCACATTTTAAGGCCCTAAAACCAACAGTTATTGAGATATTCCCAGAAAATTAATTTCATTTAATACAATAATGAAAGAAAGCAAGACGGTAACCATGGCAACAGAAACTCACAGGTCCATCTATTGCTGCAAGACGCAACACAATTCCATTTATTACATTACTGAGATAGTTTGCAAACGGCTATAATGTTATAACGGAACCAAATTAAGCTGTAAAATTCATCAAAACATATAATGCGCTTAAGGGGGTCAAGGGGTACTCTAGAATTTTTTCACGCGATTTACACGTGCTGGTGTGGTACGGAAGGTCTATTATATCCCTATCCCTATATTGTTATCTTCTTCTTCTTGTTCCGTATAGGCCAACTACGGACCACGATATGCAACTATTTTGCTTGGAGTGGGCCTTGATGTTTGCCCAGTAATCACGCATCCTCTGGCTGTGTTGTTCTTTTCTCTCCTTTGTCCAGAGGGCACCTGTCTTCTTCCTTGGAAGTTTTTCCTGGAACTTGATTTGCTTTAATTTACTCCTGAGAGACGTTCGATCTTTATGTCCTTTTCCGTAACTCCCAGTTCCAGCAGATCTTTGTGCACTTCTATCAGCCATGGTGACTTGGTCTTCCTTCTTTGCCAGTATGTGAGTAGCTGGTTGGTCAGCCTGGTTGGATGCATCCTGGAGACGTGTCCATAAAATGTTAGACGTCTCTTCCTGGCCACGTCTGTAATTCTTTCAGAGTAACTATAGAGCTCCTGGTTGAGCCGCCTAATATATTTACTCCCTTCCTTGATTGGTCCCAATATCTTCCTCATTATCTTCCTCTCTTGGATTTCTAGTTTATCCGTGAGTCCTTTCCTGTTTAATATGAGGCATTCAGAGGCATATAAATCTTCAGGGTGTATGACCGTTTGATAGTGCTTCATTTTGGTGTTACGGGAGAGATGTTCTTAGTCAGTCAGTATAACAGTTCTAGCTTATTTACTCGAGTTGATAATGTTGTTCCTTCGGAGAGATTGGGTTCCAACCATTCACCCAAGTACTTGAATTTGTTGATTTTCTTGATCCTTTCCTGCCCCTATATTGTTATATTATTATTATAATTATTGTTATTATACTACGGCCTACAGCGACGAGACGAAGCTTATTTTCAGCCCCTTGGTGTCAGAAACAAAACTCGGGGCCCCTAAACAGCCGTAAAGGGTCCCCGAAAACTACATTTTAAGGCTCTAAAACCAAGAGTTTCTGAGATATTCCCAGAAAACTAATTTCATTTAATAGACTAATGCAGGAATGCAAGCCAGTAACCATGACAACAGTGTCTCAAAAAGTTACATCCAACTTTCCACCTATTTCTGCAAGAAGTAATGCCACTCCATTTATTAAATTTCTGTGAAAGTTTGCAAATGGCTATAAGGTTATCACGGAACCAACAAAAACTGTAAAATTCATCAATGCGCTTAGGGGGGTCAAGCAGTACCCTAGATTTTTTCACAAGACTTAAAACGTGCGATATATCGTAAAGACGGTCTATTATATCTTCAAACAGCAACATTATTTTCAAAAATTCCTGAATTGAAATAGTTTTTTTCATTTTTTTCTTTTAGGAATTTGGGCCATTGGAGGATAAAAAAACCTGAATTTTCATGCACCACAAGAATTTATAATTTATTAAAGGGGTCTTCCTCTGGATGCGGACTTGACACAACAGTAAGGGTCCGTTTTTATGTGACGTGTATTGCGTTTCATCTACGAGGTTTTCAATTTTATTTTCACGTCAGGAAGTAGACGTTAGGTAAATTTAGTTTCAGGGCATATTTCAACTAATAATTTTTCTTGGTCGGCAAACAGGTTCCAAGCCCCTAACCATTGCAACAGTAGCTCAATTGATTACGTCTGGTTATTAATACCGAAGACCGTTCGAAGAATGGGTACTTCTGCTAGTCATTTAGGCTATATGATTCAAAGAACAATCTGTCAGGATTTCTCGACGGGTAGATTGACAGCAGAGGAACACTCGCATATGCGCTGAGTGCCAAAGCAGAGAGAGAGAGAGAAGTAGTAGATCGGCGTGCCCGACTTCATTTGAGTACAAACCTGTCTGGTAGATAGATATGTGCTGGAAACTGGTCACGAAATAAAGTGCGCTATGGGACTACAGTAGGCTAGTGTTTCAGGTACTCATTCTCTACAAAGCGTCTATGGAGTCGTTAAATGGTTAGGCGCTGGTGTTCAATGTTTATGAAGGAAGGTAGTGTGTGGAAGTTGAAGACCGATTTGGGCGCCCCTCACTGGCTACATGTTTATACTGTCTGCCTGATAATTAGCACGAAGGCTGGTCAAATCCTCAAAAAACACCACCGTAGGTTGTGTGGGTAGAAACACATAAAAAGCCGAAGGCAGTGCTATAATGAGGCGTACTGTACAAGGTAAGGTGAGGAATGAGGAAGTTACAGTGTGAACAGTTCCCATAATTTCCCTGAGGATTCTTCTTTCCAAGACCTCTAGCTTCTCCAGTTTGTAGTTCATAGACAGGCGTTCACTGGCATACAGACATACTTTTTTCATCACGATCGTGTAGTGTTTTATTTTGTCTTTCTAGGGTAAGCATTTCTTATTGTAGATGTTTCTTGTCAAGCCATATGCTCTCTCCATTTTTGAGATCCGATCTCCCACTGCGACTTTTTCTTATTATTATTATTATTTTTAAAACATTTGAATTAGGCTCTATGGACTGCATGTTAACAATCAATTTCATTTTTGCCTAGATCTTGTTCTTCTCTGGTCTGTTTACCATCTCTTGAAGAATGCAGTACATTTGCATTTGTCTGTTGGCACAGGCTAGAGTAAAATGTGGCTTTTCACCTATGTCTCAGTCTCACTCATGGCTGCGATTATATGGAAGCTACCGAGGTATGGGTGGTGCTTAGTAATGACATTCAGGGCGCAGTCATTGCCTGTGGACGCTGTGAAAGGTTCTACTCATAGGTTAGTACAGCTGTTCTGACTCAGTGAGGAAAGTAATGGCAAACTACCTCACTCCTCATCTTCCCTAGTACGCCTCAATATACAGTAGGTCTGCTATGGGATTTTGTGGGTATCTACCCACTTAAACTAACGGCGGTACTTTTTGCTGATCCAACCAGCCTTCGGGATGACTAGGCTACCTAACAGACAGCAGACTTGTCTTATACCGCTCTTGACATCCTCCCAGTGTTTCTTTAATCCATCGATCAGCGCCTTCTTTCGTGTTTCTGGTAGAGGCCCTCTCCCTCTTCTGGGCTAAGATTCCACTTTAAAATGTTGATAGCTCTTAACCATTTTAACTTTTACTTATTATTATTATTATTATTATTATTATTATTACTAGCTAGACAACAAAACCAGAGCGATCATCAAACAGACTCTCACCAACACCACTTCCAAAGTTAAGTTTAGAGGCGAGATTTCCAATGCCTTCGAGATAAGGACAGGAGTTCGACAGGGAGATGGTCTCTCGCCTCTACTATTCAACTGCGTTCTTGAGAAAGTTATCCGTGAGTGGCGCAAAACAATGAGTGTTGAAGGAGTCGAAAAGGGAATCAGACTTGGTCACAAGAATAAGAACCTATCAATTGACTGTCTAGCCTTTGCAGATGACCTTGCGGTTTTTGCAGATTCGTTGGATACGGCCAGGAAACAGATCAACCAGCTTCAAACACAAGCTGCAAAGGCGGGCCTCCTGATCTCTTTCGAGAAAACAGAATTTATTACTAACATCAAAACGGCTCCAAAACATATTGAAGTGAATCATGGGAAAATCAAGCGGGTTGTGAAATTTAAGTATCTTGGGGAATGGATAGACCCTACAATGTCCGAAAACGAGGCTTTTGCGTCACGCTTGAATAAAATTGAAATGGCTTACCATCTAACTAAGAATGTGTACAACAAAAGATCTATATCCCTGAATGCAAAACTGAAGCACTACTGCACGGTCATCCGGCCAGAAGCTTTGTATGCAGCGGAATGTCTCTCCATGAATAGAAAAGGCATAATGGAAAAACTGGAGACCAAGGAAAGGAAGATATTGAGGAAAATCCTGGGTCCAGTTAAAGAACACGGCGAGTTCCGAAGACGCCACAACCACGAGTTGTACACTCACGTAGAGAAAATAACGGACGTGATGAGGAAAAGGAGGATTTCTTTTTATGGACATATAACCCGAATGAAATCAACACGGCTATCCAACAGAATTTTTGCTTTTCTCCGTGAGAAAAAGACAAAGGGGGCCTGGTTCAATGATGTAGAGAAAGATCTGTTGGAGACTGGGATTACACGTGAAGATATCCAAGAGCGTGGCCCACTTAGGGAGAAACTTCAGAAACATCGGAGTTTTCAACTTAAGCCGAAGCTAAAAACCGGGAAGGCGTGGACGACAGAGAGAAAGGCGCAACATCGATTGCGAATGAAGGAGTACTGGGCTAACATTAAAATGCAGAAAACACAGTTGACATGACGTGGTCCTTAGTTGGCCGTAACGAAGGAATAATAATATAATTATTATTACTAGCAACCCGCCTTGGCTTCATCCGGTATCTTTAACCGTTTTCCCCAGCGTAAGCTCAAAAGGCGCACGGACGGCGGGTCCCAGGCGCAATTCAGAAAAGCCGAGGTGAACAGCGAAACTCCAAACACATATAAGTTACTCTTCTCTGAAGTCTTAACTCGACACGACTCGAATGATGCTGGCCGAAGCTGGGGTGATAGGCTCTCTCGCTAGCTCGTAAACTCGCTTCGAAGCTAGTAATTTAAATTTCCACTGAATGGATATTGTTGTAAAAATGAAAACGTAAAAACACTTACAGTGGGCGATGTATTAAAGATAGAGACATGCTGTCCCGGATTTATTTGTAGAACTTTTCATGTTGATCAATTCTTACACTCATAGAATATAGATATTTTTAACGGTCTACCCAGCGTAAACTTAAAAGGCGCACGGACGGCAGGTTTTTCTTTGACTTGATTCACTGAAATTGTTACTGCTTGGCTTCCTTTGGTCACAAATGAATGATTTTCTACAGACACCATCCTAGAGAAATCCTTTACAGAACGGCGAAAACTGCATCAAAATCCATCCAGTGGTTTTCGAGATTACCCGTTACATCCAAGAATCGGGGACATTGTTTTGTACTATGTAGAGATTATTGCTATTTGATCTCTCAGCATGATTTTTGTACAAGGCAATTAGGAAATTGCTGTAGTTAATAATTACATGTATCAAGTGATGGTTTTAACAAACAAAACTTTTTCCTCTACCTCGGTCAATCCGAGTTTGGAACGGATGGTATTGTAACTAACTATTTAGGCTACTTTCAAGAAGTAACTTAACCAGCGGCTTCGGTGGCGTAGTAGATAGCATGCTGAGCTTCTATGCCCAAGATCGCGGGTTCAAACCCGACCGAAGCCGTCGGATTTTTTAAGAGCGTTAAAGTCCCTCAGTATGTCTTCCTTCGGATGGGAAGTAAAGCCGTCGGTCCCATGTCATAGATTTATGGCATGATAAAGAATCTTCCACTAATTACACCTGTGTGAAGCTAAATTATAGGTTAAGATTTGACTAACGCTCTTAGGTTCTAACGTTCGTCGCCAGGAGACGACTGAACAAAGTTCAGAGCTAGTGACGGTGGCGTTTGGTAGCAAAAGTTGGAACTACTTGAAAATCTAATGTCTGCAGTCCTTACTTGAATTAAAAACAGATAACACACACTAATACAGTCATCACAATTAACACCGGTTATCAGACAGATTCTACACACACCCAAAGTACACGGGGCTACATGACTGTGTTGTCGCAGCCTCTATACCGGGGAACCAACCAGTAACTTAACCAACCCCGTTCTTCAGTAAGCAACACTCCCGAAGTAGTTCTAAAGGAAGCTACAACTCTAATTAAACCTAGCAGCACTCTTATCTGAGGTCTCGCTGGAAAGTTGTGATTTTCCCTCAGCGCACAAGGAAAGTGACCGGAAGTGTAATCTCCCTCGCCCCAGGGGCTCCTTATTAATTAACTTTGAGCGGGGCGGGAGAATAAATTAGACAATTAACACCTTGCACCTTGAGTGGTCGTCCCGCTGAGCCCGCGGTGCACCACCCACGTAGTACCTGGCACTGCAGTCAGAGGATCGAGTCCCGGGGATGGGATCAATCCTCCCTAGAATGAAATGTTTCCCACTCGGTTGTTCCTCCAAGCAATTCATTTAGGGGCGTTCACCTCGTGGTGTAGTGAGTTGTTGTTGTTGTTGATTGATTTAGGGGATTCGCCACATCGTGGTCATGCAGCTCCGTGTATTTGGGTGTGTGTGGAATTAGTTTTTTTGTTTTATTCGCGAACTCAAGCGACGGTGCTGCAGTTATCTGGAACTAGCGTAAGGGTGATAGAAACCTAAACAAACAGATGCTATAACATGTGATTTTAGTTGATCTGTGTGCTATTCTCATGTTTTTTCAGTTATTTTCATAATAATTGTGGCTAAACGATGACTTATATAATTGATCAGTTCCACTGTGTTCTTCGAAGTCAACAATTGCCATATCAATGCATTACTTTCACATATAGAAAGCTTTTCAGACGGAATAGAGTCGATTACTTCGCGTCGCAAAGCCGATTTCGAAGTATATGATCGTATGTGGCTGGGATTTCACAAAGGAGAATTAATTATTAATAAATACTAATGAATTTATAACAATATCCAGTACCCTACATTCTCCCCTGCACTACAAACTAGGCGACTTAGCAAGGTCGATTTGACAACTGTTCTTCCCTTGGCAAACATTACTTTTCGTCGTAGGCCGTCATGTGGTTGTCTTTCTTTAACTTGCCCCATTGCTCCTTCAAATCTGTGAAGTTCAGGTCTTCCAAGTTTTCAATCATGTGCCTATTAGAAATTGAAAACAACTTTATAGTCAACTTGTACAGTTTTGATTTATCGACTTCAACAGTATTACACTCTATCTTCCAAATTTAAATGTATCTACTTACTGAAGTATGGTTGGTTGGTTCTTAAGTTTAGGGGCTGCAACAACGCGGTCATGTAGCCCCGTGTACTTTGGGTGTGTGTAGAATCTGTCTGATAACCGGTGTTAATTGTGATGGCTGTCTTAGTGTGTGTTATCTGTTTTAATTCAAGTAAGGACTGCAGACGATCAATTTTCAAGTAGTTCCTACTTTTGTCGCCAAACATTACTGAAGTATGTAAAGCAATCTACCGACTAGGCTAAATATGCTTATTACATATTCCTGAACATTTTTTTTCTGTCAGCAACTGGTGGCCGAATTTCATTTTGAATCTGGCGAGGTTCTCCTTTCAAATTACTAGTTTGTAAGCATAAAGCTTCAAGGTTCGTAAAATCTTCTGTATCTAAAACATTCCCGCACATAATTATGTGTTTGGCATCTAAAATTGCCTGTCCTTCAACGAGAGCTCGCCTAGGATTGCCAACAACATTCAATACATTGGCCTACATGAAGTTTATCACCCTTGCGTCCACCATTTTGTCGCGACCGACCTGCACCTACATTCGATAGGGTTCCGCGAATTGTGATGGCTGCTTGTGTGTATTTGTAATTCAGATGAGGATTGGGAAGGAGCCGGCTGTGACCTTAAGTTTGGAACCATCCCGGCATTTGAAGTTGGAAACCACGGAAAACCACTTACAAGATGGCTGAGATAGGAATCAAACCCTCCTCTTCTGAGTTTTGCCTCACGAGGCTGAGTGTGCCCCGTTCCAGCCTTCAGACCAGAATTATATTTATTGGCAGAGGCAAGAATCGAACACGGACCTCCATGGTGATAGCCAAGATTGATGATTATGATGATGATAATTGTTGTTTTAAGGGACCTAATATCTAGGTTATCGGCCCCTATTGGTTTGGGTGATAGTGAAAGATGTAATGAAAAATATAATTAACACTAACTACAGTCTTACAAACTAGAAGAAGAAATGGTAAACAAATAAATAATAAGACAAACAATGGACGGGAGGAAAAGAAATGCCCTCAACCCTCGAAGAATGAGGATTGAGGGACTTGGAAGGAAGGAGAGCCAGAAGAGGCAGATGGGAAAGGGAAAGAGGAGAGGGTCCGCCCCAGAGGCAATGGAAAAAGAAAAAAAAGCCGGACCCAGCTCGGGAATCCCTCGGGGTTGCCAAATCCCGATCTCACCAGCCGTGAGCTCTTGAGGGTGTAGTACTATCCAGGGTGCACCAGACGTGGTGGGGCTACATACACCCTGCCTCCTTAAGGGCCTTGGGCAGAAGGCAGGAGATAACACGAAAAGAAAAAGAAGCTGACCCCTCACAGAAGGAGGGTATCAGGAAAGATGAGACAAGGGCCAATTAAGGCGGGAAAGGAAGAGACTCCCTAGGCCTCGGATACCCTAATACCGTCGGGGTCGGAAGAGAACAAGATTTGACCAAGAGAGATCGACAGGGAAGAAGACGGAGAGGAGCCCGACACAAGTAAGTGGAAGCAATGCCGGACTCGGCTGGGGTCCCGTGGTCGCCAACCCAGCCAAGAATGAGGCGTAGTGACTAACAATCTTGGCTGTCCATGCGGAGTTATAGGTTCGATTCCCGGCTCTGCCAAGAAATTTAATTCTTATCTGAGGGCTGGAACGGGGTACACTGAGCTTCATGAGGCAAAACTGAGAAGAGGTGGGTTCGATTCAACTATCCTGGAAGTGGTCATCCGAGGATTCCAACTTCTACTCGAGGCAAATTACGGAATGGTTTCTAACTTAAGGCCACGGATGCCCCCTTCCAAATCCTATCCAAATCGTCAATTACAAAACACACACTACAATGGCAACTGAAGACACATAGAGAGCTCTGGTGTCACCTATCCACACCCGACGGTTCGCTCTGCAATGCAACCCTCAACTTTGGAAACGAATTGCAATCTTGGGGGAGGCACTGGTAGTGTAGTTGGCTAATGTGGCTTCCCTGAATGCAGATTATTCAAATATTCGAGCACCGACTGCGATCACATTTTCAGGCCTTGCTCGACAGACAAAACTATCTTGTCTGAATTTGAACTTCAACGATCGACATTTTCTCAAGGAACTTTTAATTCGTGATTATAAACTTGGCAAATTCGATATCTCATTTCGATCTCCAGCATGTTATTTGTCGAGGATTAATGGGAATGGAATAGTTTCGCTACGAGATGTTTTACATTGACCTGTGACGGCAGAGATCACGGGAGTGATGAAGCGCTACAAGTCAAGTCTGGCGAGACGAATCACGCCATTAATCATCCAGTTTCCAATGGCTCAAAATGGCGACCAATAAATGGGGCACTTATTACCTGGCCTTGTTGATACGCTGCTCATCCTTATGCACGAGGGCTTTGTTCTCTGTGACGTCACCATGTTCCGTCACCTTGGAGAACCTAAGAGGCTGTTACATCCTCCTGTGGTTGCTACCGCGACTAGCAGGTTACAAGAGGTTGGAGGTAGAAACAGGGGCGAGGAGATCGATTGAAGACCCTGGGGCTAAAATATGTTCCCTTTCTGAAATATAGAAATAAGTATATTTCTACTTTTACAGCCTTCAAAATAAATAAATAAATAAATAAATAAATGAATGAATGGTAAATAAATAAATACATGCTAGAAATATTACACGAAGTAGCAGAAGAAACAGGACTAAGGGTCTCGTACGAATAAACAAAATACATGGAGTAAAAACATAATAAAGAAAAACATATGGAAACAATGTATGGGGACATACAGAGAGCGGATAAATTTAAATATATGGGTGAATGGATTCAGCCGAATGGGCTTGATAAAGAGGCAAATAAAGGTCGAGTCAGGAAGATGGAGCTGCCTATAGATAAGTACAATATAGATAATATAAGAGGTCTATATCTTACCGGGCGGAGATACGTCACTATACCACGGTTGTCCAACTGGAAGGCCTTTACAGTTTCAAAATGCCTGATATTGAATAAAAAGGGGAAACTGAGGAATTAGGGAAGAAAGAGAGAAAAATCTTGCGAAAGATACTAGGGCTGAAAAACAAAACGATGGTACATGAAGAAAGAGGAGAAATGAGGATCTATATAGACAAGATCACGGGCACCATGCGTAAGAAGAGACTGAAGTTTTATGGGCACATCATGAGAATGGATGAGAATCGAATAACGAAACGAATCTTTAATTACATCATCAAGTCTAAAGGTGACTACAATGTGAGTGGAAGAAACGAGAAAAGACATGGAGGAAGTTGGCGTACATTCAAAAGACATCTGGAATAGGGCTGTGTTTCGAGCTAAAATTGATAACTTCGAGGGATTCAAGGAAAGACCTAGTAGAACGACCAAGAACACCTGGTCAGGGGAAAGGAGGAGGAACCACAGCAAAAGGATGAAGAATTTCTGGGTGAGGAAAAAGGAACTAACCAGCAAATCAATTGTTTCCCGTGGTCCACAGTAGGCCAAATTCGAAGAAAGAAGAAGAATAAATAAATAAATAAAAGCAAATCAAATTCTTACATTATGTGCACATATTATCTTGCTCTAATTTTATACCCATGCAAGGGCACATCGTTATTCATATTAAAATTATAGCCAGCGGCCACTGTGGCCGAGA
Organism: Meconema thalassinum; assembly: GCA_946902985.2. NCBI lineage: Eukaryota > Metazoa > Arthropoda > Insecta > Orthoptera > Tettigoniidae > Meconema > Meconema thalassinum. The sequence goes on from OX336396.1 coordinate 174,665,213, forward strand.
TCGCTAACGCACTAGCTGGTGCCTCGTTGGCATCGGGATTGTGTGGGTTCGAATCCCATCTCGTACGTCCTGAAAATGGGTTTCGTGGTTTCTCAGTTCAACCACCAGGCAAATGTCGGGACGGTTTCTTTCTACAGGTCCACGGTCGACCTCCTTCCAAAATTCAAAATCCCTTCCCTGACCCTTCCTTAATTAGAATATCAGAAAAGTCCCGGCAGTTAAGTATCTAGGAGAGCAGATCTCAGCAAACCAGAGTGAGAACCTAGCGAGGACACCAAGTGCACCAAGTTTGAGAGGGTCTACCATTCTTGCAGAAGCATTTACACATCAAAGTGCCTCTCCAAGAATCTTAAACTCAGGCACTGCAATTCAGTAGTACGTCTTGTAATGTCCAGGAAAGGCCCTCTCAGCAAACTCGAACTCAAGGAGAGGAAGATCCTGCGGAGAATACTGGGACCCGTGCGAGAAGAGGGAGGCACCTACAGGATTCGGTACCATGATGAACTCTAAGCACATCCGGAATACATCGTGATGAGAATGAGGAAAATATACCTGTCCTTCTTTGGGCACTTAACCCATATGGGCCCTTGCAGACTTGCCGGCAAGATGTTCGCAGTGGCAGGTTGAGAGAAAGCCTCCAGGAACAAGTGGATTTCTACGGTCAAGTCTGATCTGGAGCTAATGGAGATTCCACATGAGTTCATACATGGCCGCCCACAGTTCCAGCATGCCATTCAGCGGGGAGTTATTCCCACATCACTTACTGGTAGGAAGAACACAGGGAACAGCAGACCTTTATGGATGGAGGAAAGAAAGCTGGCTCAGAGTCAGAAGTTTTTTTTCGTGTGGCTTCCTGAGAGGCCGAGTGCAGGCCTTTCTAATTGACGCCCGTGGGTGACTTGCGCGTCGTTATGAGGATGAAGTGATGATGAAGATGTCACATACACCCAGTTCCCTAATGGCCCAGCAGGGGATCGAACCCGGGATCCTTCGGGCCAAAGCCTTGCACGCTAACCAATTAGCCATGGAGTCGGACAGTCAGAACATGAAGCAGTACTGGAAAAGGAGAAAACAGAAGGCCAAAGCGACGAGAAGATACGAGCCTCATTAAGCCCAAACGACAATAAATAAATAAATATATAAATAAATAAATAAATAAACAAAAAAAAAAACTCTTTGGTTTAAGGAAACTGAGAAAGACCTCGTGGAACTCCAAATTACAGACACCATGTTCATGGACAAAACAGCCCAAACCGTCACCAATGATAAGAAACAACGGTTCCAAGTTAAAATCAAACAAAAGCGTACGATCCACATCTCTGCTGAAGAAAGGGAATCAAGATCTCAAAGGATACTGGGCCAAAAGGAAAGCTGAAGACAATAAAATGTGATTGATTTCATGTACCCCAAAGTTGGGTGAAACAAATAAAGAAGAAAATAGCTTCGTGGATTGATGTACGAGTATAGTAGGTTCGGGAGGTACATCCACGTTACATTTAACGCCGTTACTAGTAACCGTTACATTATACGGTAACGGGAGGTTGGGTTAACGCGTTACTAATTAAATTCAGTAACTGAAACGACGCTACTTTTAAAAGTAAAGAATTAAGAAAAATGCACGTTATCAAGATGGAGGAATCAATGTGTTTCATATTTTAATTTGGTGATTAGCCTATCTTGGATGCTTATATTAGCCGATGACGCGGTGGCTGCTGATCTAGTCATCCGCTTTATAAGTGAGAGTGGGTTAGGGCCAGCAATCTAAATTTTCCAGTGAACATAGACTCAACGACTTGTTCGTTTTTGAATGCAGAATTTTTGTTTCTCCCGTAATTTTTGTTTATATATTTAAAAAAAAATATTTTCGGTCTTTTCATATTTAGGTGTCCACCTCGAAATTTTAAATTCCATTCCAAATTTGTATAATTTAATCTGTGTTAAGAGGAGCAGATGTCCTCGTAGTTCCTCCCCTTAAAACAACAATAACTAACTAACTAACTAACTTACTAACTATCTTGGATGCAATAAATGGGCAGAGGATCACAACTGTACCCGTCTTAGACAGTCCATTTGGGCACACAACATAGCCTATTTACTTGAGAAAAAAAACTGAGATGGATAACCATGTAACTAGGTAGGCCCGAGAGATTATTTTAATTTTATTTTAGAGCTTGTGACTTCTTGGTCATCGGCCCGGCTAGGCTATACTTGAATGTGTATGGAATATATCTGATAAGCTACGTTGTTGTATTGAACATGCTAGTGAGTGTGTCTAAGCACGTTTTGCTAAACAATACTAGATGGCGTGAATATCACTTAGACGTACCAATAGTAATACAGTTCACGGAATAACGAATAGATAGCGCCACAACAACTAAATGAGGAAGGTATACGAAGCTTACACCAGCCAGTCCGTGGAGAGTTGTGAATGAATACGGATGCTGTGCAGGATTTTCCAAATACCAGCTACCTTATTCATTCTAGTGCATTGCTTGCCACGGTCAGTGAGTGGTTAAGGTGACGGGCCCCCAATCCCAAGCTTGCACGTTCACTCGTGACCGTGGTAAGTGATTTTTGTAAAGTGACAAAAATCACGACACGCATGCCATACGTTGTTGGCATTTTAAAGAACCCATTTGAATTCAGTAGGCCGTGTTCATAATGGCAAAATTAATCTCGGGAGTTTCCGCCAACACAAAGTTCCTCCATTCTCTACTAGAAAGCGCTATAGTGTCAAGGAGCGTAGATATCTAACCTCCTTGACTTTCATAGCGTTCCAAGGAACGGCGAAATTCGACATGCAATCTGCCCTCTGGGTGTCAAATAACAAAGCTTGCACCCGGCACCCGAGGCCATACGATATTATTATATTATTCTTATTATTCTAGTGTATCGTAATAATTGAGTATTAGCTTTCTTAACCTACAAATCACATTATAACAGGCCTACCACCAGTTAAATAGGAACGGACATTAACAAAATAGTGTTGGCAACATTTATATCTGAAGGTCAGTTAGTTAGTTATTGTTGTTTTAAGGGGCGAAACTACGCGGTCTGAAGGTTGTTTCAATATTCTTATATATATATATATATATATATATATATATATATATATATTGAACCCGATGGGGTTATGCTGACTGGAATCGAACATGGTTCTCAGAGACTGTGATCTCAGTAAAAAGGTTCCACCAGGAAGCGAACCAGAGATCTGTACAGGGAGTTTCTTGGTAAAAACCCCTCGAAAGAAATGTATATTTAATCACTGGTGTGATTTTTGATGAAATGGCATTATTTATTAAAATAATGTAGGAAATAATGAGCAGATTATATCATTATAAGACGATTTGGTGTAAGATATTGGAGGCTTGAAGCACAGAGGAGGGCAGAGCTGACATTTACTAATTGGCCCAGAATTGTGGGTTGGTCCCAGTGGAGCCACGTCCATCTCTGTCACCCCATTATGTCGTCTGGAGCAGGGGTGAGGCCTGAATAATGACATAGTTATTCCCCGACGGAGAATGGATTTGGAGTAGGGGCGGAGAAATGCCCAGAAGAATCATTGATTACTCGTGATTGGAGTAACGAATCGAGATGAGAGTTGCACACAGGTGAATATTTTGGCAAGAAGATAATTTTAGAGTCTTTTACCTGCGAAATTGGTGCATATTTAGTGATGTGCGTAAGGACTGTAAAACGACCATTGTTCGCGGATGGATGTGAAGATGTTGCCGGGGGTTTCCCGTTAGGTAGCGTCCCACGCCATGGAGAAAGGAATTAATATTAATTAATTGGACGAGCGATTCCTTTGCACACAGATAGTTTTGGGACCTGTGAAGAGAGAGGAACGCAATGATCATGGTTTGAAGACCTGAATCATGCTGTGAGAGGAGCCAAGATTTCGCGGGAAGATGTTGCTCTACTTTCTGTGGAAATCCGATATAAGGGAGTAGACCCCAGGAGGAGCTCTCAGCTATGCTCAGTTGTAAGCCAGTCGAGACGCAGTCAAGTTCAGTCTACATGCCGCCAAGCGCAGTTACAGCCAGTTATTGTCTTACGCAGTTTTCAGTTGTAGCACAATGGCAATAATTTGCAATCAGTATGCAGCAAATATGCAGCAGTACGAGACAGCGTGTAAGTCGCATACAGAAGTCTTCAAATAAGTTACGTGCAGTCTTCGAGTGAAACTTCAGTCAGCTACAGCCAGGTTGAAGCAGGTTCGTCAAGGCAAAACGCATGACGATTCTATTCATCAGGACGCCGAACAAAGACCGGTATGTGTAAAAGAAACAGTAAACATGATTGTATGAATAATAGTCGTGATACAGGCATAATCAGCAGCACGAACTATGACGTATTCAGTTATGAAGCACCGTATAGACTAACGGTAGAACTATTGTATATAATTATTTGTGAAAGTGTTGAACTTTATTAAGCGCAGTGTGTATAGTATTAACTAATCGTATATGTGTAACTACGATAGAATGCGCTAAAGAAACTCTACTAAGTGTTTGGTATTGCCATGAGAGTACGAGATGTTAACGCTCATGTTTGGGAGCCAGCGTATTGATGTAACGCAGGACGCTTACTGTAGGAGTAATGATCGTCATAAAAACTGTTGGAGAGTTCCGAGAGCAGATAACCAGACTTTCAATCAGGAGTTGGTAACGTAAGATGCCGTCGACACCTGCAATTTCGATCTCTGCTAGGGAATTTCAGCATTGAAGTGTGTATAAAGTGACGAGTGTTCAGTGTAATGCATATGTAAAAATATCATTTAAAGTAGTGTTTGATGAAGTGTTTCACATGGTTGGGGAGTGATAACTTCCTGAAAGGTATGCAACGTGTCGTGTTGGTGATAGAAATTATGTGTAATCAAATGTGTGTAAACAAGAGAAATATGTCGCGTTAAACCCATTATGGCGGGCGACATGGAAGAATATGATTGGTCGGAGCCACCTTAGATGTCTATAGAGATGTAAGTACCCCACAAATTATGGTTATGATTATGTAGAAGTAGGGACCGCTGCATGTCTGTGATTCCGTAAAGATATTGTGAATTCCTTATAGATGCCAGTAAAAATCAGTTAGGAGGCTGATCCTCCATGTTTAATCAGTATTGAGTTGATTTTGATAGAGTTGAGATGTTGATTTGCATCATTAAGTGGAGTAATTATTCCCACTATGAATTAAGAATGGCAATCAGTTATGTAAATGCAACGAACGCGATTGTTCGAGTTTAAAACGTATAGCTATGTCGGAAATTTTGGTAATTTATGTGAGAATAATAATAAATAATGATTTTGATCATTTATGTCAATGAGATTTATAATAATAATAATAAATAATGATTTTGGTCATTTATGTCAGTGAGAAATGATGATAATAATAATAATGGTTATTAAGAGTATGAATGAACACATCAGGAAACAAATAAATGTTGTAAGCGAGAATTATTAACGCTAAGTGCAAGACTTATCAATCTAAGCAGGAAGATGTTACAGTGAGATTACATTTCAGTAATTATGGAAAGAAGTTTTATATCAGAATATTGCATATATTCAGTAATGATACCAGTAATGAAAGAGCTTTTAGTGAATTGAATTTGCAGCTTAATTGAGAAGCTTATAGAGTAAATGTTAGATTTCTCTTAATATTATAGGTCGGAGTGTCGTAGCATGGAGCATTAGGGGCCAGATAGTCTATTCTACGTATGAATTCTCCTATGTCGTGGACATTGTTGGAGATATTATTTATTCCAGAGTTTTAGTGATGGACCCTAACTCTGAAGAAAGGATTGAAATGTGTTCCGGACTGGAATCTTGACAGAGTCGAGGAAACAAGGACACCTCGCAGCTCTATGATTTCCCGAGAACTTATTGATGAGTTATTTACGCTCGTTGGCAGCGAAAACTCATGGCGACAGTGGTTTTGTGCGCCTATATTATACTTGAGACATCGGTCAAACCGCCAGGCTCATGCATTGCGAACCCCGAACCTTCATGTTGAATGGACCCATGTGAGGCCATTAATTAATCGTTATCCTCGACGTAGGAATAATTACAAAAGCTCATTCAATACCTGTTGGCATAATAGTCAATTAAGATCCTTTGGGAACATGTGCGGCGGTCAGGACACAGTATTTGTCTTGAAAATCTGCACTGCTTAGAGAGAGGGAGGCTTTCAAACTTTTAGAAAGGTCGAGATAATTGGTGAAACGACCCATTCCACTTTCTATTGTGTAGCGACTTCCTTAGCCGAGGGTCGGTGCTAGCCACCCGGGCCGCTCAGGCAAGTTATAAAGGGAAGAGTCTAGACCTTGTTAAAATGACATATAATGCAAGATTGTTATGTTGAGTATTATAGCCATGTGGTTTGTGAACACATGGATAATTATAGTTCATCCTGATGGTTCATTATTTTAGCTATCTGACGAATAGTTACATGATATATTTGTACTGTCACTGGAGCCAAGTCATGTAGTTGGTGACTAGATGCCAATCGCCATGAGCGCGAGGTAGTCTATCGTACAATCCGACATAAGCTATAACGTAACGTTTTATCTAGGAATCACAGGCAGCATGCGGGGAAACCATATAATTGGAGGATGTGTAGGGGGTAGCTTACATAATTATGGAGTTGCACGTTGATTTGGTGCAACGTCCAAATAGGTAAATGCATGCAAAGCATTTCATTGGTGAGAAGAAAAATATTAAAACACGCACGGCACACATAATTGTTTAACATAAAGAGGTTTAAGGAATAATCCTTGTTGTAATATTAAAGAAGTCACATTGTATGACTGTTATGTTAATGTACAGTTTGTTTTGAAGTCGTAGGTGCATCAGCGCACTAGTATATCCTTGTGAAGTTCACAGAAGGGTAAAGCCTTATGGCTAGGTATGACTTTGTTGTGATTTTATATTTGTTTACTTATGGATTGTGGAAGTAAAAATTTTTTGTTTGCTTTATATTATGCTTTTTTGGGTATTGTTTTGTGTTTGAAGCCATGATTTATTTTAATGAATTAAAGTTTTAGAATAGAGTTGTGCCTTATCATTGTAGAGTTGATACCTTTTAGCCTCAAATCCAAAATATGCACTGCTAAATTGGGGTTACCGTACACGCCTGAGAGCTGATGCTAGCTGGAGGCAGATGCATATTATCCACCGAGATTACTCACATGGGTACAATATATATATATATATATATATATATATATATATATATATATATAAAGGAATGTCTGTGTGTTCGTCTTTTATGCGATCATAAACCATTAATCCGATTGCGATCAAATTTTGGTGAGTTGTTGTAAACACTTCCGGGATGATCATAGGCATAGTTAATCCATTTCACAATAGATAGCGCGTGAATAGTTTAAACAAATGCGTAATGGCGATACGTTCATAAACAATTCGTCCGATTGCGATCAAATTTTGGTAAGTTGTTGTGCACAGTCCCGGAAAAGTTATAGGCGCAGTGAATCCAATTTACAATAGATGGCGCGCGTGTAGCTTCAACTAAATGGCGTGCGTTTGTTTCAAGAAAGTCCCACATGCGTTCATATACCATTCATCCCATTGCGATGAAACTTGGGTGGGATGTACTGTACACTTCAGGTAAGGTTTCTGGCTTAGTAAATCCACTTAACAATAGGTAGCGCACGAGTAGATTCAACAAATGAGCGACGACGGGAGAAGCGTTTCAACAAAGTCCTGTATGCGTTCACATACCATTCGTCCAATAGCGATGAAACTTGGGTGAGAGTTTGTGTACACTACAGGCAAGGTTTCTGGCTTAGTAAATCCACTTAACAATAGGTAGCGCACGAGTAGATTCAACAAATGAGCGACGACGCGCTAAGTGTTTCAACAAAGTCCCGTATGCGTCCATATACCATTTGTCCGATAGCGATTAAACGTGGGTGAGATGTTGTGTACACTTCAGGGAAGATTTCTAGCTTAGTAAATCCATGTTACAATAGGTAGCGCACGAATGGATTCAACAAATGAGCGACGACGCGCGAAGTGTTTCGACAAAGACCCGTATGTGCTGTAACGGCTACCTTTGTCGTTGGATATCGCTCTACAAGTTGGGCGATCATTTATAACGTTTCTACAGATATTACACTCAAGACTCCTTAAAACCACCTCATCGTTCTTATTTAGCATTGGCCTGTCTAGACAGACGACATACACTTTATTAATTTAGATTTACTGGGCGCCAGTTATCGTAAAGATAACACATTAAAATTTTATTTAGCCACGGCCGCTCCCTTCCTTGAGCCAAGATCTATCATCGGAGCGTAGGGCAATAAACTTGCTCTATGAGATACTCTTTGCATTCCAACTATCCTATATATTCAACTCCCAATGAACAAGACATTTTAACTAATACTGGTTTATTTACAACAAAATTATTAACATTTGATCTGAGGTTTCGAGCTGTGTACAATATGTGCATTAATATTCCCTAATTGCGGGGCAATATTGACTGTCTTCTCGCTAGCGCTGATCTTCTGTGTTGATAATAACTCGGTCCACATACCTGGTGCCTTGTGGTTCAAAGTCCATCTCGTTGGTCTGCTTGCAGTCTAATTTGAGATCTTACGCCAACACACGTTTATTGACCTTTGAAAACATATGTTGTCTTCTTCTCGTTGTTGTTGTTGTTGTTGTTGCTGCTGCTGCTTGTTTCTGAGTTTGATCACCATGGTAAGCAAATTTGAACAAACCAGGCTAATTGAATTCACTAAGTCCCATCTTACTGAGGGACTGGCAGAGTCTACGACTCACAAAGTCAGTGAGTGAGTGCGTGATCGAATATGTGAATGACAGAATAGAATCTATAGAATAGCCAGTGCTGAAGTCGCGCTGGGCTTTTATACACTCTGAATGGTCCCGATGTTTCGCGGCATAAATTTGCCCGCGACCCATCAGACCAATTATAGCAAAGCATTTCTCAGTCCTCAAGCGACGCTAAAACTTCTCCGAGCGGGAATACAGGCCCGCGTACTTCAAATATTCCACTCAGAACCCGCTATTCCTCTCGTTGCGCATCTATATATTCCGCCGAAATCTTTCTCCAAGCCCTTGTCTCCAGTCAGCGTGGCTTCGTTCCAGAAATACATTTTCTTGCAATATGTTGCTTCACCGTCCGTAACTTCTTCCAACCATGCCCGTCCTGTCTTTACAATTTAACTAATAAAACAGCCCTAGACCTCTATAAAAACCCTGTTTCTTAATCTAAGCACTTGACAATATTATATATGACTATGGTAATGACGTGAATATGGTATGGCCCCTCCCTTGATATTAATGGGTGAATAAAACGATATAACTTTGATATTTCAATAATAATAATAATAATAATTTGTACCGTAATCAAGATTACGTTACAGTGCGTTCATATACAATCGTCCGATAGAGATGAAACTTTGGTGAGTTGTTGTGTACACTCCATGGAAGGTTTCTGATTTAGTAAATCCATTTTACAATTGGTAGCAAACGGGTAGATTTAACTAATAAGCGACAGCGCGTGAATCGTTTCATAAAAATCCCGTATGCGATCATATACCATTCATCCGAGTGTGATAAAACTTTGGAGAGCTGAGTACAGTCCTGCGAAGGTTCATGAATTAGTAAGTCCGTTTTTTCAATGGGTGGCGCACAAGAAGATTCAACAAATGAGTGACGGCGCGAATCGTTTAAACAAAATCCCGTATGGGTTTATATGCCATACATCCGTTTGCGATGAAACTTTGATGAGTTGTTGTGTACACGCCAGGAAAGGTTTTCGAGTTACTAAATCCATTTTACAATAGGTAGCGTACGAGTATATTCAACAAATGCGTGACGGCGCTCTAATCGTTTCAGCAGTCCCGTATGCGTTCATATACCATTCATTTCATTGCGAAATAACTTTCGTGAGTTGTTGATCACGCTCCCGTGAATGTGTCTGAGATAGTAAATTATATTTTTATAATAGTTTAGAGGTGGTTAACGGAAAAAGAAGAAAATATTGGGAACCCAAAAGCACTGCAACTAACAAAGTCAAAACCCCAACACTTTCTTTGATTGGCAGGACAACGTCTGCCGGGTCAGCTAGTTAGTTAAAAAATCACAGTGTTGTCATACTTAAACAATATCAATATTAACGCAAAATGTATAGAAGTGCTACAGCCCGACTGAGCAATAAGATCTGTAGATAAGAACGACACCTTACACGAAACACTTTTGCAATTATTATACAGGGTCATCGAAAAAGGTGGCCTTACTTTTGATTTGTAATAGCTCAGGTTGTAATGAAGATAATTTAATTATTTTTACACCAATAGATAGAGAAAATCAAAAAGTTATGTTTACCTATTTAGTAGGTTTCGATTTGAGTTCCGTCTGTGGCACGACACACACCCAAGCGATAGTCCACCTCCGTCCAGGTCCGCCGAATCATGTCAGGAGTCACAGTTGCTATCGCATCGGTGATACCTGCCTCAGGCGGAGCTCACATCGAAACTTACTAAATAGGTAAACAAAACTTTTTGATTTTCTCTATCTATTGGTGTAAAAATAATTAAATTATCGTTATTACAACCTGAGCTATTACACATCAAAAGTAAGGGCATCTTTTCCGATGACCCTGTATTTTGTAAATATAACCTGTGACAAAAAGTTCGGTGAACAGTCCTGTACTATCAACATAGATGAACAATGCACGACAGTGATCCTACTGTCCTTCGAAGTAGTCCCCTCCCGTAACTATGCAATGCTGAGATCGGCGATACATGTCCTGGAAACTTTGCAAGAAGGCGTCCTTTGGGATGGTGTACAAAAGCCTCGTCACGTTGCGTTCGGTTAATAAAATCAGAACGGTCGACCTGGCAACATTGTCGACACACAACGCAACGTGTAAGACCTGTTTGACACAGTGAGAGTTTAGAAGGAAGAATTCATGCAACCTAGCATGCACACCTGTTCGGGGGGTGGCAGTGAGAAGGATGAATTTATGCAACCTAACATGCACACCTGTTCGGCGGGTTGCAGTGAGAAGGGTGAATGTTCTGTGGAATGGAATGGCTCTCAAAACCATCGTCACGGGCGACGAGACCCGGTGTCCGAGGTACGACCCCGAAGTCAAGCGTCAAAGTATGGAGTGGCGGGGTCCAGGTCCGAAAAGCCCTGAAGGGCCAGAGGTTTTCGGACATTTTGGACATTCAACGTAATGTGACGACCTGACTGAAGGCTATCCATAAAGAGTTTCCAGGACTTGTACAGACATTCTCAGAAGTGCATAACCATCCACGGGGATTGCTTCGAAGCACAGTAACTGCTGTTTTAAGTAAGCCAACAATCCGAACTTTTCGGTCAGACCGAACGTAACGTGACGAGGGTTTTGAACACCATCCCAAAGGATGCCTTCTTGCAAAGTTTCCAGGACATGTATCGCCGATCTCAGCATTGCATAGTTACGGGAGGGGACTACTTCGAAGGACAATAGGGGCAATGCCGTGCATTGTTCATCTATGTTGACAGTACAGGACTATTCACCGAACACTAATGTCACAGGTTGTATAGTCTATCTGTACATGTGTGTAAACATATCCTCCGCAACTTATTTAAGCCTAGGTGAACAGGATTTGATTGTGATCACGTGGCGATTGAAACATGCCATTCAATTAATGACCCCCCCCCCTCCCTTCTTTTGTTTGGGTGTTAATTAAATGATACATACTTTTTGGTATATTTTATTTCAGGTAAGGGTGTTTACATATTGTACTCCTCAACTAATATACTTGGCCACAATTGTGTAGAACGACTGAAAAGCATTCTATAATATATTTTATTGATGGGGAATGCAAAATCAATCAAAGTTACTTTTTCTAAGCAGACTGGACCAATGAATTTCCTCAAAAGTTTCCTTTGTTAGTTCTCTACGTCTTTAATAAGAGTTCTGCCTCTAATTATTATTATTATTATTATTACTAGCGGACCCGTGCGAGAACTCTCGCATGTGTATAAACCACCCGCCTGGCTTTACTGTTATGCGGGCTTCTATAAATATATTTATTTGTTTAAACGCACTTTTTAAACAAACTGTCGATATTTATGAAATCAGAGAACAATTCATCACACTGGGTTGTGTGCGCCCCTTGTGTACAGACTACCCGCCCGACGCTAGGGCTATGCGGCTGTACGCGACACAGTTCTGACAGGGGCTATCGCCTTGTTTATTCGTTTGTAAGCGCTTTATAAACAAATAATATATTTCCGTTGACTTCTTAAGAAATGCAAGATTTTTCCTGTACTATTGAGACCATTTGGAAGATTCTACAAAAAACACACCTTCTAACTCCCTCTGGTTTAGGATCTTGAGTTTAGTGAAACATACACCTTAACGTATTATACACTGCTGTTTATAGAAAGTGAAACACCAAGAACAAGAGATGTGACCACATTGCACTTTATACCCCAGATTAGGGACATGACAATACATTACTGATTACAAGGACAGTCCGGTACATGCACGTTGACGGTCGATCTTCGGTACGGCGTCGCTCCACCACGTGCTGCACTCAGAGCCGCTAGACGTCGTGGCATGGAATAATACAGCGCTTGAATACGCTGCTGGGTAATACCGTCCCACGTGGTTTGTAGGCGAGTCCACAAAGCATCAACAGTGGCGGCAGGTGGACCTGAACGAACATGTTGCCAACCGACCATATCCCAGACATGTTCGATGGGCGACATGTCAGGCGAACGGGCAGGCCAGGGAAGCAGAGGTATCCGTCGTTCTGCGAAGAAGGCTTGTACATTCCTCGCCACATGCGGGCATTGTCCTGCTGAAATATGGCCTATGGAACGGCCTGCAAGAGGGGCAATGCCGCGGGCTGTACCACTTCCCTGATGTAGCGGTCACTTTTCAGATTGCCGGCAAGACGTCCGAGGCGCGATCGCCTGTTATAGGCAATTGCGCCCCAAACCAGTACACCTGGTGTTTATCCGCTATGCCGCTCAACAATTCAGTCTGCCTGATTGCGTTCTCCACGGCGGCGTCGAACGCGTATGTGGCCATCACTGTGGGACATGTTGAAGCGGGACTCGTCCGAGAACACTACATTTTGCCACTCAGCCTGCCAGTGTCCGCGTGCACGTGCCCATTGTAGTCGGAGGCGTCGGTGGTTCCCAGTCAATGGAAGCTGACGCAATGGCATGCGTGCTACCAGTCCAGCCCTCAAAAGACGGCGCCGCACCGTCGACGCAGACATGTCCACCCCCGTTGTAGTGCTCCAACGTCGAGCCAACACCGAGGACGACGCTGTTCTGTCCGATACGGCCATGCGGAGAAGATGGCGGTCGTCTCGCACTGTGGTTACATTGCGTCGTCCTGTACCCTGTCGTCGCTGTGTACGGCCTTCTTTTCTCCACTGGATCCACATACGCCTTACTGTTGTCGCAGCATGCCATGTACGAGCCGCAATGTTTCGGAACGACTGACCAGCCTCCCGGAGCCCAAGCATTCTGCCCCGTTCAACCTCACTCACATGCTGATAGTCCACCCTGTGATGTCGGCGAGGCATCGTTGCACTTGCTTAGACGCTTCCACTTGGAATGACGGCCCCACGCCGACAGAGCTGTGCGGAACACTGACCTGTCCGGTCCCACGAGAGAGGGCCCTGGTGGGCCAATGTGCACGCCATGTCTCTGCGATTTCAATCACTTAGTATGGTAGCGCAGGCCCACACGACACCTGTTCTGGGAGTGTCTCCGACCATTTCTTCTGGATGTTTCACTTTCTACAAACAGTACTGTATATAGAGATTGTTATTTGACATCGCTATGCCCGTCTAAGAAGGGCGATTGAATATCTCTAGCTTATCTTGAATTCTTGTCCTTCCAAATCTCATCTTATCGCTATGGATCCTTCCAAGTTCTGTTGGTTGTAATGTTGGGTGGTCGGAAACTGGATTATTGTCAACTAGTTCCGAATTTAGACCTGTTCAGTACCATATCACTTGAGATGTCTATTTCCTGAGGGTCTTTTTCTAGTTCAAGCCGTCAGTTGTTCTTATCTTCCATTGAGAGAGTAAGATTTAGAATTCTTTTAGTCAACTTGTGATCACTCATTCTGAGAATATGGCCATTACATTTCAAATCTCTTTTCTTGAATGTGTCCGAGATTTTCTCGAAATGCTGATGAAGCTCCTGAGATTTCCTTTTCATCCAGTTTCCTCAGTACAAACTGGGCATAATTTATTCCTCAATATTAATATTATCTGCACCCTCGAGATGCAACACGTTTCATCCCCTCTCTCAATCATAGTGCCTGGAAAGGAATATACAAGATAATGAGTCAAGTCAAATTATCGTGGGTTTGTCACCAAAACCTGTTTCCAGTTCCACCGTAAGACGAGATCCTTTTTTATTTTTTACAAGACCGGGAATAAAACCCATAACAGGGGTCTCAATACGTACCCTTAACCCACGGAGGCCGGCTGGTGTGTTTGTTTTCCATCCCCCATGGAGAGCTATTGTCTGCTCTTGTTTTATTTAATTGTCCGGACAGTGTAATGGCCATGTGACTGAGGAACTCGTGCAGCCACACAGAGGAGGAATTAGGCAGGTGCTGTAACATTACCCAAGGAAAGAAGGGAGATGTTTTTAATTGACGGGGTGGATCCAATTTTTCTTTTACACATTACGAGCTAATGCTAGATTTACAGCCGCTATTTGGTTCCCTATAAATGTAATTTTGATTGATTTCCTAATTACGATAGTTAACCCTGCTCGTCAGTAACCGCAGTCCAAGTTTAGATCTTAGGCAGTGAATTTTATTATTATTATTTAGCGTATGATGCTTACAAGACAGGAAAGAATTATATACACTATTTACAATAAACACTATTCACAGCATTAGGACCATCTCTTCAAATTTGGACAGGAAGGTCTGTAATCCACGCAATTGCATCAGGAGTTGCTGAGTGAAGATCATCCAAGGCGCCGGGATATGAATGCAGAGGACACTCCTGCACAATATGCTCGATAGTCTGCATTTCGAAACCACAGTCACATCGGGGGGAATCTATCCAACCCCACTGGTGTAGGGCTGCACCTGTTCGACCAGTACCACATTGGATTCTGTTGAGCCTTGACCAAACTGCCCGAGGAAGATTAAAACCAGCAAGTCTTGTGGTGGGGTCACTGATTTGAAGTAGGCCGCGAGGTGAGGAGTTTCGCCATTCATCTCCCCAGGCTTTTCGGAGGTTGAACTCAGTGGACGAAAGATCAATAGCTGTTTTGCAAGCTGGCTTTCGGGATTTCAACCTCTTTTTAGAGAGCCGTATGCCATCCTGATGAATAGGAAGCTCAGCATTTTCTTTGATCCTGTACCACAAGCGAGCAAGAGCTTGCTGTCTCCTTATATGGGGTGGAGCGATATTACTAAGTACAGGTAGCCACTGGGTAGGGGTACAACGTAGAGTACCAGAGATGATGCGCATTGCCTGGCGGAGTTGTATATCTACGAGTTGGCAGTGAGAGCTGTTCAACCACACGCCTGCACAATATTCAGCTGTAGAATATACGACAGCCTGAGCGGTAGTCCTGAGTGGGAGGTAGAGTTGCTCACGTCCGTAGGTTTAACCTTCAATTGCCCTACACGTGCCTCCTGGGTGGTGCTAAATGAGCAACAGCGAATACAGGCAGCCAGACTATCCACAGGATCTCCTGGCAATGACATATCGACAAAATAATATAAACAGTTCTCAGAACTCATTAACGAGAAACATTGGACCATCTATCAGACTCCTACAACTGAATGTCGAAAGCATTAGCAAAGAAAAGTGTGAATATCTGTCGAAATTCTTGCTGGACAACAACATCGATATTGCCGCCATTCAGGAAACTCATGTTTCCAGCGAAGAATCATTCCGAAGCAGAGGTCGAATTCCTGGATATACTGCACTTGGCGCAACTTATCATGAGGTATATGGAATTGCTACGTATGTCCGGAGCAACTTAAACGAGGCTGCACTAATTTCTGTTAATGTGAAGGAAGATATACATACGGTCGTCATACAAGTGCATGATATCACTATCACAAATGTTTACAAGCCACCCAAGGCACCCTGGCCCGATTTTGTCTTACAAACTGCAGAACATCCTGCAATTTATGTAGGGGACTTCAACAGTCACCATGAATCTTGGAAGTACTCTAACAATGATGAAAATGGAAGCATGCTTGTAGAATGGGCAGAAGAGAACAATCTCCATCTAGTGTTCGATGCCAAAGATCAAGGTACTTTCAGGTCAGCTGCTTGGGGCAAGGATTCAAATCCTGACCTATGTTTTGTTAGCTGCAATGAAAGTGGCTTCCCCATCAATGCCACAAGAAAAGTGATAGATGCCTTCCCCCACAGCCAACATAGACCTGTAATAATACAAATTGGTTGCACGGTCCCTGTCATACGATCAACTCCATACGCTCGATGGAACTTCCAGAAAGCTGACTGGGCGAAGTTTTCAACGGAACTGGATAAAAGCATTCGCTGGATTCCCCCATCTCATAAGAACTACCAACGCTTCATCGGTGCAGTAACAGCAACGGCTAAAAAGTGTATACCAAGAGGATACCGAAAAGAATATATCCCACGTTGGAATGATGAAAGTGAAACACTGTATCAACATTTCCAGCAAAGTGGTGACCCAGAGATAGCCACAGAACTTTTGTCCAGCTTGGACCTATCTCGAAGGAAGAAATGGACAGAAACAGTCGAAAGTATGGACTTTACTCACTCAAGTAGGGAAGCATGGAGCCTTCTGAGAAGATTGGGAGGAAGTGGACCAGTATGCAGAAAACATTCAGAAGTAACACCTGACCAAATTGCTTCCCACATCATTACCACATCAAGAGTGCCTCCCGACAAGAAACATACCAAACATAGTAGACGGCAACTTCATGACCTGAAAAAGACGACATCTCCCTCATCTGAATATGCACGTCCCTTCACAGTTTTAGACACTGAATTGGGACTGAAGGACCTCAAACCTTTCAAGTCACCTGGTTTCGATGGCATCCATCCAGAATTCCTGATTCATATGGGAGGACACGCTCAGAAATGGCTGGCCGAATTCTTCACTGACATCCTGTTGACTGGCCAACTTCCATTGGAGTTCAAGAAGGCGAAGATAATTTCTATTCTAAAACCTGGCAAACCCAGCAACAAGGTAGAAAGCTATCGGCCCATCGCCCTTCTTAGCTGCTGCTACAAGCTTTTTGAAAGGTTGATATATAATAGAATAAGTAGTGCAATCCTAGAGCATATTCCAATTGAACAGGCAGAATTCAGACCAGGACGTAGCTGCTGCGATCAAGTATTGTCTCTTATATCCTTCATAGAGGCAGGATACCAAATGAAGCTGAAAACATCTGTAGCATTTGTTGATCTTACTGCTGCCTTTGACACTGTGTGGAGGGAAGGCCTTATCTACAAATTTCTTCGAATCATACCCTGCAGAACAATGGCTCAACTGGCTAACAATATGTTAAGTGATCGGAAGTTCCAAGTAATCACTGGAAGCAAGATAAGCAAGGAGAGGAAGCTAAACAACGGATTGCCCCAAGGATCAGTTCTCTCACCATTATTGTTCAACTTATATCTCTCTGACCTTCCCGACACTTCATCCAGAAAATTCTGCTATGCCGACGACTTGGCTCTAGCCGTACAACATCAGGTAATGGAGACGACTGAAGAGATTCTGACCATAGACTTGTCTATACTGGAAAATTACTTCAAAATCTGGAGACTTCAACCCAGTGAGAGTAAAACAGAAGTGTCTTGCTTCCATTTAAATAATCGTTTGGCGAACGTGAAATTGAATGTAAGTTTCAGAGGCGGAATTCTTCGTCATAATTGGAACCCAAAATACCTTGGAGTCATCTTGGATCGTACACTATCCTTCAAGCAACACCTACTGAACTTGGCAAAAAAGCTGAGGACTCGAAACAACATCCTCCATAAGCTGTGTGGAACTACCTGGGGATCTTCAGCAATCACCTTGCGATCTTCAGCCTTGGGTTTGGTGTACTCAAGTGCTGAGTATTGTGCACCTGTTTGGTTGAACAGTCATCATACAAGGCTTGTCGATACCCAGCTTAATACCACAATGCGCATCATATCTGGCGCAATCATATCTACTCCAGTTCATTGGCTTCCACTGCTAACCGGTATAATGCCATCTGATTTACGTCGATCTAATGCCCTTATGAGGGAATTTCACAAGATCTCCAGGAATCCTAGTCTACCCGTGCAAAGTGACCTGCCACTTTTGAATCTTAAAAGACTAAAATCACGCCATCCAACTCTGCGTGATGCTGCTGACATGGATGCAAAAGTTTTTAATTCTCTTGAACAGTGGAAAGGTCGGTGGGAAGCAGCAACAGATGTGCACCTGCATACTATCTTCTCAGGTCCCAGACTTCCAAGTGGATTCCATCTACCACGCAAGACCTGGACCGCCCTGAACAGAATCAGAACAGGCCATGGCCGGTGCAGAGACGCCCTCCACAAGTGGAAAAAGGTACCTAATCCAGACTGCGACTGCGGAGCTCCACACCAGTCTATTCACCACATTGTCAAAGAATGTAAGATTCGAGCCTATCACGGTGGTGTAGTGGACTTCCTGCTGGCAACTCCAGATGCTGTACGCTGGATTGAAAACTTAGACATTCAATTGTGAAGCACAAATGACTTTGTTTCTCGTCTGTAAATATGTACATATATATTACCGATATTGTCTTATAAGCCATACGCTAAATAAATAAATAAATAAATAAGTCCTGAGTGTGCTGGCGTCAGCGTCTCATGATGTTCCAGCTAACCTACTAAGTAGGTTATTGCGACTTTTTAGTTTTGCAGCAGTTTTTTCTGTATGTTGTTGATAAGTCAGTGTCCTGTCCAATGTTATGCCTAAGTACTTAGGACATCTGTTGTACTTTAGGTATTGATTCCTAAACTTAACTCTAGGTTGGTAGTTTGCCTCTATGTTGTTAAAGTGGAATGTGGCAATTTCAGACTTTGAGGCACTTGGCTGGAGGCGCCACTTTTGGAAGTACTCAGCCATCTTCTGAAGATCTGCATTCATTATATCCTCTGCTTCATTAAAGGTGGTATTTTGGACTGTAAGATTTATATCGTCCGCATAGATGAATTTTCGGGATAGAGTTTCGGCCAGATCATGGGTATACAAGTTGAATAGCAGAGGGGATAGAACTGATCCCTGTGGCAGACCATTATTAATATTGTGGAACCTGCGTCTAACATTTTCAGTGAACACTTGGAATAGCTTGTTACTCAGCATATTGCCAATCAGGGTGACTATTTTAAGGCAAGGAACTGCCTTTATAAGTTTGAGGAGAAGTCCTTTCCTCCAGACAGTATCATAGGCTGCTGAGAGATCCAGGAAGACAGAAACACTTTTGAGCTTCTTCTCAAAACCAGCTTCTAGATAGGAAGATAGGGCAAGGACTTGATCGCAGCAGTCTCGTTTTAGGCGAAATCCAGCTTCTTCAACAGGAATCAGTGACTCAATTGCAGGAGCAATCCTATTCAGTAAAAGCCTTTCAAGTAGTTCAAGGTGGCACTAAGTAAGGAAATAGGTCTGTAGCTTTGAGGTAGCTTTGGATCCTTCCCTGGTTTCAATATTGCAATAATTTTTGTCTTCTTGAAAGATGGAGGTAGGCGTCCTGAATGCAGAACGGAGCTGAAGAAGGTGGAAAGCCATCGCTTGGTTGCTGGGCCATATTTCTTAAGGAACTCTGGGTACACAGCATCAAATCCTGCTGCTTTGCCAGTCTGAAGACCATCTAAACCCTTTTGTATCTCTTCTAAAGAAAATGGGCGTGAGTACAACGGATGTGGTTGGACTTCTTGTTTTAACTGGTTGCATTCCAGTCGTATCTTTCTACTGAACTTCTTCTGTCCTTCAGTCCTAGATGTAGAAACAAGATGGTTAGCTATGGATTCTACATTGATACTTGATAGCTTTCTCGATGGTATAGACGTTGGGTCCAGTTTTCGTATGAGGGACCATGCTTTCCTACTTGAGTGGGTAAAATTCAAGTTTTCAATAGTCTTGGACCATTTCTCTCTTCTAGCACTGTCCAAGGATTTCAGCACTTCAATTGTTTTCTCGCGGCTGCTGTCTTTTTCAAATACACAGCTTAGACGAGTTGTTTCTTCATTCCAACCAGGGATATAGTCTTTTCGGACTCCTCTAGGAATGCTTCTTTTGGCAGCAGCCTTGATCAAGCCAACAAACCGGTCATAGTTCTCAGGGGTTGGTTGCACCCATCGAACATTAGCATCAGTATATCTTGCGTACATATCCCAGTCACCTTTTTGGAAGTACCAGTGGGGTTGGGGTCCAGATTTTATTACAGGTATATGAATACCGATGTTATAAATGATGGGTCTGTGTTGGCTGCGCGGGAAGTCATTCAGAACTTTTCTACGGATTTGTGGTGTTGGAGTCATTAGGCTTTGTGAAACAAAACATAGGTCAGGAGAGTAGTCCTGATTCAACGAGCTGAATGGAATGTGCCTCGGTCTTTAGCATCAAATATCAGTGCGAGATTATTTAAATTCGTCCATTCAAACAACTTGTCCCCATTATCATCATTTCTGTCATAGCCCCAGGAAGTATGATGGCTCTTGAAATCACCAAGTATTACACTATCTTCATCAGGTATAAGTGCGACGGGATCAGCCAGCAGACCAGTGGAGGTTTATAAATGTTCATGATGGTAACATTCTGTATCTTGATAGAAGCTGAGAATACATTCTGGCGTATATCAGATGGCAAGACTGTATAGTCTTCAATGTCATTCTTAATATAAATAGCAATACCATATTTTGGATGATGCGGTTCCGTCGCTATCTTGTATCCAGGAATTTTACCCCTATTAGACAACTGAATACCATCTTCGGTGTGTGTCTCTTGTAGTGCCAATACATCTACTGATTGTTCCATGAGTATCTTGGATAAATAATCACACTTAGCTCTACTAATGCCCTCAATGTTAAGCTGGCAAACCGTTAGTTGAGGGCCCAAGGTCCTTTAAAGGACTTTTCGTGTTATTTCTACTGTCATGACCGTGAGGCCCCATGGGGCAGTACGGCGGCATCTTATCACTGTTGCTTTCTTAGCACCACCCGGGGGACACGCGTAGGGCAATTTAAGGTTATACCTACGGACGTGAAGCAACGTTCGACCCCCAGGCTGTGAATGGTCAGGGGATATGTACGAGGGGCGAACTATAGGCCTATTGTTTTACACTTTACTTTTTTTTTTTCAACCCAAATGAAGTACATTACACATCAGTTGTTACGCCCACCTTCTCAACATAATCTCCTTGTAACTTAATGCACTTTTGCCATTGATGTGTCAGTGTCTCCAGACCTTCT
Source organism: Meconema thalassinum (assembly GCA_946902985.2). Lineage (NCBI taxonomy): Eukaryota > Metazoa > Arthropoda > Insecta > Orthoptera > Tettigoniidae > Meconema > Meconema thalassinum. The sequence goes on from OX336396.1 coordinate 174,686,676, forward strand.
TGGAAGCATTCTTTCGGAGTGCTGTGTACCCATGCCTTGACAGCGACCACACAAAAGTTTCTTCATGTTCCCGAATAGGTGATAATCACTTGGTGCTAAGTCGGGAGAGTATGGTGGATGTGTCAGTACCGTAAATCCCACTTGATCAATGGCAGCGGTGGTCCTTCGGATAGTGTGGGGGCGGGCATTGTCATGTGTCAGAAGCACACCTTTAGCCCATTTTCATGGCCTCTTAGTTTGAATGGCATGACGTAAGTGCCTAAGGGTTGCCACATATGCTGTACTGTTAGTCATGGCCCCCAATTCCAGGCAGTCAATGAGGATGATGCCCTTTGTGTTCCAGAACACTGCCCCTATGCTTCCATTGCATCGATTGTTTTTTTCGTTTGTGGCTCATGGCAATGTGATGAGGTATTAAGATGATTGGGAGAGGAGAGATGTTTGTGGCGACTGGTAATGAAGAGAAGAGATAGGCTGGTAGGACACATACTAATACACCCAGGAATAGCAAAAGTTAGTTATGGAAGGAAGGGTAGAGGATAAGAAGTGTAGGGGTAGACCAAGGTTAGAATATGTTAAACAGATTGCCTTGGATGTAGGGTGTGGTGGCTATGTAGAGATGAAACGATTAGCTCAGGACAAGGACACATGGAGGGCTACAGCAAACCAGTCAAAAGACTGAATACTCAATCAACTACAACAAATTGAAAACCACATAGATGGTTTATGCATTCAACATCATATAGCCTAAGTGGAGTTAGTTAGTTATTGTTGTTGTTGTTGTTGTTTTAAGGGGCAGAACTACTAGGTCATCTGCCCCTGAAGTTTTTTTTTTTGGCGTATGGCTTTTAGTGCCGGGAGTGTCCGAGGACATGTTCGGCTCGCCAGTTTTGTAGCTGCTTCGAGACGGACACCCAATGGGTGAGCTACAAGTACCGTTGGGGAGGAAAGTTGGAAGGGAAGGGCAAGGAGTTGGAAGGTAGTGGCTGTGGCCTATAGTGAGGGACCAACCCCGGCATTTGCCTGGAAGGAAGATGGGAAACCACAGAAAACCATCTTCAAGGTTGCCGGCGGGGGGATTCGAACCTCCTCGCCTCCCGGATGTGAGCGACTGCCATTAGTCATGCCGTAACCACCACGGCTAACTCACCCGGTTGCCCCTGAAGTGAAAGAGAGAGAGAGAGATGCAGGATAGGGCTTAGGCCACGAAACATCTCCCGACATGTTCCCGAAGCATCTATTGACATAATTAATGTGTGCAGGCTTGGGGTCAGACGGCTAGTTGTCTTCCCCGACTCTCATCCTCAGAGAAAGAATGGCTTCACATTGCTCTCCAAGATGCGCAGTTCTTTGAACCTTCAGATTGGAGTAAGAGAGATGAATCCACCAACCGTATTATCGACAGGTTAGTAACATATTTTTATGTTCGACGATGTCGATATGTACATATTATATGTCATAAAACTGTATCATAATGGGTGTCCAACCAATCAGAGCTCAATATTTTCATTCATTAACCAATTAGGTAAGGATAGCGTCTGACATGCACTGAAAATCCAACATGTCGGACATGAATTACATGATTTGAAAGTTGACAATGTAGCCTATATTGGATCAACCATTGTAGTTACAATGCTTAAACAAACTGGGCAATATTGCAAAAGAAATAACACTGTACCTTAATATCCGCAACTCCAATTTCTACACATTCGTAAGATTTTGCCGACAATTTTAGTGAATGCAGTTGTTTACATAAACACACCATAACGTCTTGGAGGAAGCAGGCGTATGACATTAGTTCCACGGAAATTATAATCCAGCTCCCTGTTCAGTAAATGGATTTCTTATGCGAAACGTTTCCACCAGATACCGTTACTGTTCTATTTGGGACTACATTGATTTGCCTTCCGTTGACATTCTATGCGCATCGAAATTGAAGAATAACTAGTTGATAATACGATACATTTTAATTTTGAAGCATTTGTAACAGCCTATTTTTTGTTTGACCAAAATAACAAAATGATCATACATAGTACCTGTGCGCTATCTGTTGGTGCAACTTCAGGATAAACAATGTTTCAAAGCATTGGGATTCTTTATTGGGTAGAGATCAAATGCTGAGCCCACACAATTCCCAAGTAGAAGAAGTCAACCGACAGAATATCAACTCATAAACAGTCGTATGCAACTCGCCTATAATGGTAATTATGACACTTGTATGGAAATTATAAAACTCGGGACTCGTGTCTTAATTATTGCCATTATAGGCTCGTCGCATAATGTACTATTATGCTGGAGCTGATGGTCATTTATTTATATCGTATGGCAAAACAAGGATACATTATAAATACATATATCTTACAATTGTATATACAATTATTTACAAGTCAACATTCAAAACTTAATGTCCAGACTTTTCAGCCAGTCCACTGCCTCTGTAGAGGCACTGTGTAGTTCTTGAACAGATCCATTGTATCTTCACTTTGGGCAGTCCATAATAACGTGCTGGACGGTCTGGGGCACATTATCACAATCGCAGAATGGGTCTTCGGATCTTACCCACTTGTGAATCCAAAATTTACACCATGATTTGTCCTGATTCTGTTTAGAGATGTCCATTCCCTTCTCGGTAAGTTGAAACCAGTAGGAGGTCTAAAAGGATGATGGATTAAACCCAGGCGTTCAGGATTTGAAAAGGTCCAATCTTCATGCCAGATCTCATCAGCATCAAAATGTGTTTCCAGGAGCTTCTCACCTAGCTTCCATGACGGGTTTCTGGACTTTAAGCTCTTCGGTTCCTGTGGGTTGCAGTCCTGATGTAAGGGCAGCTGAGGGTTGCTACGACACTTCTGCCAGTTCACTTCGTATGTGAGGGGGATGGATGTTGGATAAAACGGGTAGCCATTTTAGAGGTGTCGATTTGATGGTGCCAGATATTGCGGTAAGTGATTTTTGAAAGGCGGCAAATTACGATACGCATGTCATACGATGTTGGCATGTCAAAGAACCCATTTGAATTCAGTAGGCCGAGTTCATAATGGCAAAATTAATCTCGGGAGTTTCCGCCAACACAAAGTTCCTAATTTCTCTACTAGAATGCGCTATAGTGTTCAAGGAGCTTAGATATCTAACATCTAACCTCCTTGATCTTCATAGTCAAGGAACAACGAAATTCGACATGCAAGCTACCCTCTGGGTGTCAAATAGCAAAGCTTGCACCAGGCACCCGAGGCCATAGGATATTATTATTATTATTATTATTATTATTATTATTATTATTATTATTATTATTATTATTATTATTATTATTATTATTATTATTATTATTATTATTATTATTATTATTGTCCTCATGGTGTCATTCAGTCGGGTATCAACTTTTGAAGTATGTGCACAGTTAAGCCACACAGGGCAGCAGTATTCCGCATCTGAGGAGACCAAGGCAAGAGCTGATGTCCGTAGTACAAGCCGGACGTTTGTTTTAGACGATTGCCCTTGACCTTGCGGGTGAGCCTGTACACTCTATCGCTCTCTCGCTTCACGGTTGTTACCACCGGACTGATGTAATGAAATTCCAGACATGAGCATATGACGACACCACCGTGCAGAAAAGTACAGTTCACGTCAAAGTTATGTGTGACGTGGAAGTACAAGTTACATAGTGTTATGAACAGAACACCATTATATTTGCAAATGACTGTACTTCAGTAGTAGTGTGAGAAAGTTTTGTCCATCATCGAACTGCATGGGGCAGGTGACAACAACACAGATACTGTAGTAACTCACCTCCAGGCTTCCGTTAGGATTTTTCACTCGTCTAAAACAAAAGTCCTGTCTGTACTGTCGCATTTGCTCCCCAGCTCGTTCCACTGAGCGTATTTATTTATTATTTACAAACTGAACTCGGCATGCGTTGCAATGCCAATCAACGAAAGTGTTGACGTTGTAATTTTGTTTCTTGAAGTGCTTTTTGGATACACATTTATTTTTTCAATTTTCGTAAACTACCTCTAAGCTATCATAAAATGGATTTACTAATTTAGAAACATTCGTGGGAGCGTGCACAACAACTCACCAAAGTTTCATCACAATCTGATGATTGGCATATGAACGCAAACGGGATTTTGTTTAAACGATCGTGCGCTGTCACTCATTTGTTAAATCTACTCGTGCGCTACCTACTGCGAAATGGATTTACTAAGTATACACAACAACTCATCCGAGTTTCATCGCAATTACTGAATGGTATATGAACGCATACGGGATTTTGTTGAAACACTTCGCGCGTCGTCACTCATTTGTTGCATCCACTCGTGCGCTACCTATTATGAAAGAGATTTACTAAGTCAAAAACTTTCCCTGGAGTTTACACAATACCTCATCAAAGTTTCATCCCAATCGGATGAATGGCATATGAACGCATATGGGATTTGGTTTAAACGATTCGCTCGACATCACTCATTTGTTGAATCTACACGCGCGCTACCTAGTTAAAATGGATTTATTAAGCCTGAAACCTTCCCTGGAGTGTACACAACATTTCACCAAAGTTTCATCACTATCGGACTAATGGTATATGAAGGCATACGGGACTTTGTTGAAACGCTTCGCGCGTCGTCGCTCATTTGTTAAATCTACTCGTGCGCTACCTATTTTATTATGGATTTACCAAGCCATAAACCTTCCCTGGAGTGTACACAACAATTCACCAAAGTTTCATCACTATCGGACCAATGGTATATAAACGCATATGGGACATTGTTGAAACGCCTCGCGCGTCTTCCCTCATTTGTTGAATCTACTCGTGCGCTGCCTATTGTAAAGTAGATTTGCTAATAAAGAAACCTTCTCTGAAGTGTACACAACATCTCACCCAAGTCCCATTGCTATCGGACGAATGGAATATGAATGCATACGGAACATTGTTGAAACGCTTCGCGTGTAGTGGCTCATTTGTTGAATCTACTTGTTCGCTACCTACTGTGAAATGTATTTACTAAGTTATAAACCTTCACGTTAGTGTCCACAACATCTCACCCAAGTTTCATTGCTCTCGGGCGAATGGTATATGACCTTATACGGGACTTTGTTGAAACTCTTCAAGCTTCGATGATCATTTGTTGAATCTACTCGTGCGCTGCCTATTGTAAAGTGGATTTACTAAGCCAAAAACTTCCCTGAAGTGTACACAACATCTCACCCAAGTTTCATAGCAATCGGACGAATGGTATTTGAATGCATACGGGACTTTGTTGAAACACTTCGCGTGTCGTCGCTCATTTTTTGAATCTACTCGTGCGTTACCTATTGTAATACGGATTTACTAAGCGAGAATCCTTCCCTGGAGAGTACACAACATCTCACCCAAGTTTCATCGCAATTGGATGAATGGTGTACGAACGAATACGGGACTTTGTCGAAATGCTTCGCGCATCGTCGCTCATGTGTTGAATCTACTCATGCGCTACCTATTGTAAAATGGATTTACTAAGCCAGGAACCTTCTTTGGAGTGTACACAACAACTCACCCAAGTTTCATCGTAATCGGATGAATGGCATATGAACGCATAGGAGACATACCCACATACAAACTATTGATAACATTGATTTATATATATACTAGCTGTACCCGGCATGCGTTGCAATGCCAATCAAAGAAAGTGTTGGCATTGTAACTTTGTATGTTGAAGTGATTTTGGATTCCCAATATTGTTTTTCTTTTTCCGTTAACCACCTATAAACTATTATAAAATTGATTTAACATCTCAAAAAAATCATAGGAGCGTGCTCAACAACTCACCAAATTTTCATCGCAATGAAATGATTGGTATATGAATGCATACGGGACTTTGTTGAAACGATTCGAGCGCCGTCACCCATTTGCTGAATATACTCGTACGCTACCTATTGTAAAATGGATTTACTAAGTGAAAACCTTCCCTGGCGTGTACACAACAACTCATGAAAGTTTCATCGCAATCGGATGAATGGCATATGAACACATACGGGTTTTTGCTTAAACGATTCGCGCGACGACACTCATTTGTAGATCTACTTGTGCGCCACCCACTGAAAAACGGATTTACTAATTCATACACCTTCGCAGGACTGTGCTCAACTCCCCAAAGTTTTATGATAATCGGATGAATGTTATATGAACGCATACGGGACTTGGTTGAAACGATTCACGTGCTGTCGCCCATTAATTGAATCTAATCGTGCGCTACCAATTGTAAAATGGATTTACTAAATAGGAAATCTTTGCGGGAGTGGAAACAACATTTCTCCAAATTTCATTGCAATCACATGAATGGTATATGAACGCATACGGATTTTTTTAAACGATACGCATGCCGTTACTCATTTGTTGAATCTACTTGTGCGATACCTTTTGTAAAGTGAATGTACTAAGCCAGATACCTTCCCTGAAATGTACACAACATCTCACCCAAGATTCATCGCTTTCGGACAAATGGTATATGAACGCATACGGGACTTTGTTGAAACGCTTCGCGCGCCTTCGCTCATATGTTGAATCTACTTGAGCGCTATCTATTGTAAAATGGATTAACTAAGCCTGAAACTTTCCCTGGAGTGTACACAACAACTCACCCAAGTTTAGTCGCTATCAGACGAATGGTGTATGAACGTATACAGAACTATGTAGAAACACTTCACGCGTCGTCACTCGTTTGTTTAATCTACTTGTGCGATACCTATTGTAAAGTGAATTTACTAACCCAGAAACGTTCCCTGAAGTGTACACAACATCTCACCCAAGTTTCATCGCTATCAGACGAATAGTATATGAACGCAAACGGGACTTTGTTGAAACGCTTCGCGCATCGTCGCTCATTTGTTGAATCTAGTCGTGCGCTACCTATTGTAAAATTTATTTACTAAGCCAGACATCTTGCCTGTAGTGTACACAACCTCTCACCCAAGTTTCATCGCAATGGGATGAATGGTATATGAACGCATGTGGGACTTTCTTGGTCCGCTTTGTTGGTTGGGAAAATACAATTAATTTTTCCTTGTAGGCTAATTATCAAATGTGATACGAGGCAACATCATGCAGCTCGGTATCTTATTCAAAAATCTCGACTTCCTTGACCGAGAATCAAACCTGCGATTCTGAGAACAGGAGGCGAATGCGGTTGGTTGGTGTTTGGATCCTTAGTTTAGGATCTGCGACAACGCGGTCATGTAGCCCCGTGTACTTTGGGTGTGTGTAGAATCTGTCTGATAATCGGTGTTAATTGTGATGGCTGTATTAGTGTGTATTATCTGTTTTTAATTCAAGTAAGGACTGCAGATATTCAATTTTCAAGTAGTTCCTACTTTTGTTACCAAACGCCATCGTCAGCGACTACTTTTCTGAACTTGGTTACTAGATGCCACCGCAGTCAGCTCCTGGCGACGAACGTGGGAATCTAAGAGCGTTAGTCAAATCTAACCTATAATTTAGCTTTACACACGTGTAATTAATGGAAGGTTCTTTTACATGCCATAAATCTATGACATGGGACTGATGGCTTTACTCCCCCACCGAAGTAAGGCATAGGCCTACTGAAGGATTTTTAACGCTTTAAAAAAATCCGACGACTTCAGGCGAGTTTGAACCCGCGATCTTCTGCATAGAAGCTCAGCTTACTACCAACTACGCCACCGAAGCCGCCGATGCGAATGCTCTATCACAAATTCACCTACTGTAGGAAGCTATACAAGTTTAACAATTATCTCATCCTCTTAGACCTGTTACGTAACACATTATGGGACCCATGATTTAAGCGAATAAGTGAGAGGGAATATGTTTAATACTGAAAGCAGGAAGTGAAAGTGTGCATGTATTGTTATTGTTTTGCCACATTTACAGTGTAAAATGTTAACGGGGATCTATTGTTTGAAACAATTATAATGTTCTATTTTTCGTGTTACGCTGTTATTGTCTAGTCATTTTTTTTTTGAAATTACAGCATAGAATTCAGTTGCGTTATCACACACTGAGAGCTCACCAGATTCCGAACATTAAGTTAATCTACTTCATTGGTTCACATTTCACATGGAGGGTGACCTGAACATGTTTTGTTGGATATTCCACTTTGTGATGATACGTGTCCACAGGGATGCCATAGCCTATATCCCAGATGATAGTTCAGACCAACCCAGCACATAATACACGATCCGAAGTGCTCCTAGTACAGTATCTCATAGATACTCTATGTGATTAAGGTTGGGGGAGTTAGGTGGCCATGACAGTAGTCCATCTCGTTAGAAGATTTCTCGTACCATTCAAGCGAGCATTAAGAAGCCTATCGTTGGAATAAACATTTATATTTGTGTTAATATTTTGTCATCTCTAACGCGCTAGCTGCAATCTCGAAAAACGTGGGTTCGAACCCCTTGAAACGGTTTCTCAGTTTCAGCTCCAGGCAAATGGGATGGTAGGCTACCTTTTTATAGGCTACTTACATCTCTTTGCTCAGTTTAATTCATTTCGTCTCTCATTTACTCCACTCATGAGATTGACGTCAGGAAGGGCATCCCGCCGTAAAAGCAGCCTCAACATCGCATCCACGACCCCGTTGAAAATGGGAATAATAAGGGGTCACCATCATTATCTAAAGGCTAAGCCTTGTCGCTACAGCCACAGTCTACGATCTTCAGCAGTTCTCTTCATCTTGACGTAGGAAGCAAAACCCAGCTGAGTGATTGTGTTTCTAAGGTATGAGAGACGCGGTCTTCCTCTCGATTTCTTCCCTAGGATCTTGCCTTCGAAGACAATCGGGAGAAGAGGGTCATGCCGTGAGACGTGTCCAAGAAACTTAGTTTTTCTCTGTTCTAATGTATGAAATTCTGAGAAAAATACTGGGAGCTAAACGAAATAAATACGCAGAATATAGGTTACGACCAAATAGAGAGTTATATTTGAAATGTGAAAAATTAATTGATTTAATGAGAAAGAGAAGATTACAGTTTTTTGGGCACATTTATAGAATGGAAAATAGTAGACTAACTAAACAGATCTTCAACTTACTGACTAGTTACAAATCCAAACCCACATGGTTCATTGAAATTGACAAAGATTTGACAGACGCCAAAATTCAGACAGACACAATAGCAAACAGATCACTCTTCAGGGAAGCTATTCAAAAGGCAAAATTTCAAGAAAGGAAGACAACTGGCAGAAAGTGGACTGAAGAGGAGAAAGATCGTGACTCTAGAAGGATGAAAGAAATTTGGAAACAACGGAAATGGATTACAATGGACAATAGGCAACGTTGATTCATCGTACCCTCCAAATGGGTTATTCGAAAGAAGAAGAAGAAGAAGAAGAAGAAGAAAGTAAGGTCCGTTTCTCCTTAAGGGGTAGACAAATATTTATTTATTTATTCCACTTCGTGTTGAATATACAATTAAAATAAGGTTCCATCTCAGAATTTTCCTGGATTGCTTATGGATAAACCTGAAGAATACTTCAGTCATCATGGTTGTTGGCAACACGGGATTTTTAACTTTGTAATCTTTGGGGTGCTGCTTTCCAGTTCCTCTCTTGGGGAATGGGTTATAGCTAAAGCCCTGCGCGGATGCGGATAAAAGTCGTGCGGATGCGGGTCGGATGGGAATATCAGTCGTGCGAATGTGGGGCTAATACGGATAACGTTTTGTTTATCCGCAAGGGCTCTAGTTATAACTAGGGCTAGGATTTTTGTGTAATATCAACATGCAAAATATATGCATATTTATGTAATAATATTAGGTGAAATATAACAAGAAAACATTTAAAATATGTAATACTAATTTAATGTTTATACTGTATATTATTACACATGATATTCCTCACTAAGCATGTGCATATTATAACAAATTTAAATACATTCCTTTATTGTGTCTGAGAAAATGCATACGAACTCAAGAATAAGCATTGTAAGGGGCATTTTTTGGTTGTTGGGTGGGAGGAAACGTAGCAGTCTTTCTGAACAACATGTTGAAAAGTAGGGTCTCAGACACTCACTGGACAACTGAAATAAACTAAAGTCCAGTCGCTGAATCTCCTGCAGGGTGTGACGTGAATTCCCATCCCCCTATCTCCACTAATATGTTATTGGAGTTCTTCCCTGGCCCTTTCTCAGCGGTTGTACGGAAATAGCGCCCACTGACATATGTGCGTAAATCGCGCCCAGTCTAGAAATTGTCTCGTGGCAATACTGTTCTACATACAAAACAAACCTAACCTGGGACTTATGCCCCAGACCCTCTTGCATGTAGTGCAATCAAGAATTTTCGTCCAGACAGTCAGCTAACCAAGTAGCGACCAATGATTACGTCCAGACCAATAGTTTCGTCCAGACAGTCGTCTAACCAAGTAGCAACCAATGGTTTCGTCCGTATCAGCCACAAATACTCTAGGTAGAGGCCGTGCTGGGCACGATTTACAGGACTCATTCTCAGCAGCTTACAGTATGAATTGCTTGGAATGCCCGTTTCATGTAGGCGAGTTTCTAGTGAACAAATAGCTTGACACGGTGGGTGAGTGGTTATCATGTCGGACTGCCAACCCCCAAGCTTTCAGGTTCGCTCCTGGCCGTGGTAAGTGATTTTTGAAAGGCAACAAAAATCACGATACGCATGTCATACAATGTTGGCATGTTAAAGAACCCATTTGAATTCAGTAGGCTGTGTTCATAATGGCAATATTAATTTCGGGATTTTCCGCCAACACAAAGTTCCTCATTTCTCTACTAGAAAGCTCTATAGTGTTCAAGGAGCTTAGATATCTAACCTCCTTAACTTTTATAGCGCTTCAAGGAGCGATTCTGGACGAAAAATTAACAAAGCATGCGCCTGACACCCGAGGCCATACGATATGATTTTTATTATTATAGTGAACAAATATTCATGCAGACTATTTTGAATTACCGTAGACTATATTTGAATTGCTAAAACATATTTTTTTTTACAGTAAGAGACAGAATTTGTAAAACGTACGGCTTGGAGTAGATCTTTATTGTAAGACACTTCGCATGCACAGTTGGAGTTATTTATGTTCAGTATTAGACTTACAAAGCCTCCGTGGCTTAGGCGGCAGCACGCCGGCCTCTCACCGCTGGGTCCGTGGTTCAAATCCCGGTCCCTCCATGTGAGATCTGTGCTGGACAGAACGGAGGCAGACAGGTTTTTCTCCGGGTACTCCGGTTTTCCCTGTCACAATTACATTCCAGCAACACTCTCCACTATCATTTCATTTCATCTGTCATTCATTTAATCATTGCTCCAGAGGAGTGCGTCAGGCCTCGGCAGCCGGCACAGTTCATATCCTCGCCGCTAGATGGGGGCTTCATTCATTCCATTCCTGACCCGGTCGGAGACTGGAAGCAGGCTGTGGATTTTCATTAGACTTACAAAGGGCGTCTTCGGTGGCGTAGTAGTGGGTAGCATGCTGAGCTTCTATGCCCAAGATCGCGGGTTCAAATCCGGCGAAAGTCGTCGGATTTTTTAAGAGTGTTAAAAATCCAACAGGATGCTTTCCTTCGGAGGGGAAGTAAAGCCGGCGGTCCCATGTCATAGATTTATGTCATGATAAAGAACCTTCCACTAACTACATTTGTGGAAGCTAAAATTTGTAGGTTAGTTTGATAACGCTATATTAGTTCCAACGTTCGCCAACAGATGCTGACTGCGACGGCATTTAGTAGCCAGGTCCGCAAATAGGTGTCGTGGACGGTAGCATTTGGTGGCAAAAGTAGGAACTACTTGAAAAAATTAATCGGCTGCAGTCCTTCTAGCTGAATCACAGATAACACACACTAATACAGCCATCACAATTAACACCGGTTATTAGACAAATTCTACACACACCCAAAGTACATGGGGCTACATGGCCGCGTTGTCGCAGCCCCTAAACTAAGGACCCAACCAACCAACTATTTCACTTGCGAAAACATACTTTTTTTTTCTTTTTACAGCAAGAGACGGAATATGTGAAACGTACGGCGTGGAGTAGATCTGCATTGTAAGACACTTCTCATGCACAGTTGGAGTTATTTATGTTCAGTATTAGACTTACAAAGTGGCGATCAGTAGAATAAGTGAATGCTTTGGTTCGCACTTAAAGCCAGTTATTCTGCAAGTTTTCTTTCAAACATTAATAAGTGGTCCCATATAGTTTACATAACATATTACCTCCCGTGGCGGTGGGATCTATTGTGGAGGATATCCAGCCCCCATGTTCGGGTTGTATTGTGTTCGATGAAGCGGCGATAGCAGCAGCAGGAGAAGGGGGTTTGCAAATCTGTGAAAGACTCTTCAGTTTGGAGATCTACAGTACAGTATTCGTTAAATATAATCCAACCAATGTGCGAGAATTTGACAGCCTCGAAGAGGATGTTTGATGACTTAGTTAGCAGGTATCCGTGGATTAACTTCCAACAGGGATGCTATTTCTGATTCCCATTTATTGTCTCGTAACACAAGATTTTTCATCGATTAAAGTTTGTGTTTTGAAAAGAGAAACAAAGTTTCCACCACCGCAATTCCAATGTACTATGAGAGTTGTGGTCCCTCACAGTAGATTGGCATTGCCGAATTGCTGAGTTCTAGGCCTGTAGATTTGCAGAGTGTTTTTAAAATAAACAAATATGCTACAGAATAGTTTTAAATTAATAAACAAAAATTCAGAAATCTTGCCATTCACGCATCCGCACAATCGCCTTGCCTCATGACAGCCATGGTGGTTAGAAGTCCACCGCGTTTTAATTTGATAGTTATTTATAAGAATTGTAAAGGAGAGGAACATTGTTTATGATGTTTCAACGATATATAGTCTACTGGAATAGAATTATAAAAGACGGAAAATGTTGAAAAACGAAATCTGACAGTTGAGTGTGTATGTTGTTTAACTAACTTAATATTGCGCTCATTTACCAATGATTTGGCAGGTCAGCTGGTAGCGTCGAAGACTCTTAAATTATGCATCGCGCAATGGAAGGAGTTCGAATCCCACCTCCGACATGTTTTTTTAATTCTGTATTTTTCTTTCTTGCTATTGCTATTACTTCATCAAAACATATTTTACTCTTAACATTCCCGTAAACTAAGGAATTCTGCGCGATTTACGTTGCCATATATATTTAAAACACTAAGACAACAAAAGTATTCACTAGCGTTAACAGATTAAATAATGAGGATGAAAGCCAGCTACAGAATTCTTGAATTCCTTGGAATTAGGTGAGTTGCCTCCACATATTCTTACTCTAAATGTTTGAGCCATAGTTATGCTCCTTAGGAATCTGAACATTTCCCAAGGGCTCCTAAATGGTGCCAGATCAATTGTAAGAATTATATAAGAAAATTGCTTGGATTTGGAAATAATAAGTGCAGATAATATTGGGCAGAGAGTTCTAATCCTTCGACTTGATTTAACACCATCCGATGAAACACTTCCATTTTCTTTTTAGAGGCACCAATTTCCAATCGCTTGCCATACTTTATCACAATCAATAAAGCTGAATGGGGAACTCTGGAACGTGTAGGTCACTATTTGCCTCATCAAGTTTTCAGTCATGGCCAGTTAGCCTTTATGTTGCAAAGTCGATCTTTCTCTGTAATCATACAAAGAATGCATATAAGAAAGTCCTTCAGTAAATATTTTCCCAATGACCGTCATGTTTTGACGGGTTTCAACTAGTAATCAATTAAAGCTAATATACGATTCTCAAGTTTCAAAACTCATATCTACATTTTTTTCCGTATTTTATTTCATTACCATTTGATAAGTTGTATTTGTACTTATGAATTTGCAAATGCCCAAAAAATTTAACAATTTTTTTGATATTAAATTATAAATCGCAAAATCATCTGGCCCTTTCTATTTCTCGACATTGTATTAATATTCATAAACTGCCGTTTCCGACTAAAAACAAAAATGAAACTTCAAAATATTATTCAGTTGGGGATGACAATGACACTCATATTCGGATAGTCTACTAACAGAATAACTGACAAGTGGTGTACGGTACTTTTGGAAAGGGGCGAGGGGCTACACCTACACCTCTGGCTAACTGAACAGCTGACCATTTTCCTTATAATAATAATAATAGTCTATCGTATGGCCTCGGGTGCCGGTTGCAAGCTTTGCTAATTGACACTCAGAGGGTAGCTTGCATGACGAGTTTCGCTGTTCCTTGACTATGAAAGTCAAGGAGGTTAGATGGTAGATATCTAAGCTCCTTGAACACTATAGCGCTTTCTATTAGAGAAATGAGGAACTTCGTGTTGGCGGAAACTCCCGAGTTTAATTTTGCCATTATGAACTCGGCCTACTGAATTCAAATGGGTTCTTTGGCATGCCAACATCGTATGACATGCGTATCGTATTTTTGCCGCCTTTCAAAAATCACTTACCATGGCCAGGAGCGAACCTGCAATCTTGGGGTTAGTAGACCGACACGACATCCACTCACCCACCGTGGCAAGCTACCATTTTCCTTGAAACTAATAGAGCATTAATCAAATCTAACCTACAAAGTTAGCCTCACACAATTGTAGTTAGTGAAAGGTTCTTTTACATGCCATAACTCAATGACATGGGCCCATTGGCTTTACTTCCCCTCCGAAGGAAAGCATACCGTACTGAAGGATTTTTAACGCTCTTAAAAAATCGGACGACTTCAGCCGGGTTTGCCCTCGCGATTTTGGACGGTGAGGTTCGAACCCATTTGTCTTCCGAGTTCGGAGAGCCTAATAGAGTATAAAGGCGGTAGCGATTAGCTACCTGCAATGGAGCAGAGATTTGCGCGAGAAATAGACTCGACTAACCGCTACATGAGGCGGGTGCTAATGGAGTGGAACTGCCGGCAGATGGTGCTGAGCACGCCCTATGCACAGCCCCCTCAACCCTCGACTAACATTGTGAGGTTAGCTTGCCAGGTGATCATGGTAAATGGTCAAAAGATAGACTGTCACTAGTGTGTATGAAGTTAAAAGTCACAAGAGGGGCTGTTGCTATTATATATTATTTGTATACAATAGGGAGTTGGGGGAACCCTGCCCCGTTGGGAAGTGTTTACGGCCTTGTTAGATGTCCCCGAGTGTCAACGGTCGGTCCCCTAGTCTCGTCGCACTATCCTTGTTTACCCCATTGTCATATGATCGCGCCGCCCTCTTCTAGACAACCTGCACTGCGGTCGAGGACGATTTCTGATCTGATTCTTCAATGACAATAGCGCAACCAATTCACGTTTTTTTTTAAAACTACAGTGGGTTGGCATAATATTAGCTTTTCATATTCTTCTCTGCTCTATATGGTATTAACCTTAGCACACTAACATACGTAAAGCTGAGTACAGTCATGTAGCCCCGTGTAGAATCTGTCTGATAACCGATGTAAATTGTGATGGCTGTATTAGTGTGTGTTATCTGTAATTCAGGTAAGGACTGCAGACGATCAATTTTAAGTAATTCCTACTTTTGCTACCAAATGCTACCGTCAACGACACCTAGCTGTGAAATTGGCTACTAGATGCCACCGCAACCGGCACCACTTCCTAAACTACTTGTTGAAAATGTCATTTTCATTCATTATGCATTGATTATTCATAAAAAGACACATTCCTTTTAAAAGGTTAGGTGCATTATTTTTGTTCTAATTTACACAAAATGTTTCACCTTTTTCAAACATGCCCTCATAAAAGGAAATATGCTTGTATTTTCTTTTACAAAGTTACCTTAATATGACATTCATTTTTCAAGAAAGTATATTTATTTTTTAACATTCAGGCTAAGTTTCTAATAAATATGTAGGCCTACTGGAAAATATGAGAACGTCATTTAGTTTTGAACTAAGTTTTGAGTTTCATAAACTTAAATACAAACATCCCTAAAAAATTAATAATAACTTATTTTGCATTTATCACGTCCATCGATAAAGTGTGGTGACGTGAACATCCGGTGTACTTGGTCCGTAGTAACACTTCAGGCACTTAAGTGATATATATTAGTAGGAATCTTCAAAGACAACAAAACCATCGCGCTCTTTTCATAGTCTACGATGAGAAAAAGCCGATCAAATCGGCCAATTATAACCTATAATTTAGCTTGACACAAGTGTAATTAGTGGAAGGTTCTTTTACATGCCATGATTCTATGACATGGGACCGCCAGCTTTACTTCCCCTCCGAAGGAAGGTATACTGAGGGATTTTTAACACTCTTAAAAAATCCGACGACTTCGGCCGGGTTTGAATCCGCGACCTTGGGCATACAAGCGGAGCCGACTGCGGTGGCATCTAGTAATCAAGTTCAGAACTAGTTGTCATTGACGGTTGCGTTCGGTAGGAAAAGTAGGAACTACAGTACTTGAAAATTGAATGTCTACAGTCCTTACTTGAATTAAAAACAGATAACACACACTAATACAGCCATCACAATTAACACCGGTTATCAGACAGATTCTACACACACCCAAAGTACACGGGGCTACATGACCGCGTTGTCGCAGCCCCTAAACTGAGGAACCAACCAACTATTCTTTTTCAGGATTATGGAAATACCCGTTACATTTGGGACAATCGGACATTTCGATAATTTTTAATCTCATTTTTAAGGTTATAAAAATAATATAAAAAAATAAATTCTAGAAATAATATGAACTTTAAAATGTTAAAGAAAACAAAAATAAAAATTAATATCAAATAAAATTAACATAAAATAAATAAAATTATAATATAAAATAAATCAAGAAGTTCAGTAAAGAACATATAACATACTTTCTCCTAAATGCATGGGTATTGTTATAACTCTTTGTCCTTTTCACGGAGTATAAATGAATGTTGGTTGTAGTAGCTTGTTGAAATACAACGTGTTATAAGGATATTAAACTTGAATATGAGGTGCCCTTTGCTAGTGCTAACTCTGTACAAAATTCCATTCAATTCAATTTCACCGTGTTTGAATTGATATGGTGAATCGATTTGCACACATACATGGCCACTATCTGCAAACTATTGGGCTGATGACCTTCTCGTTTGGTTTAAAGATGCTTACCACATAAAGGTATCTTGTTGGCAAAATTTAGTAGAGATCAGATGATTAGGTTGGTCGTAATTTGATTTAAGCTTTTAACATTTGGGTGGCCGCCATTACGTGTCCGTGAATATGGCGGCAATATAAAACATGACACTGAGGTGCCCTTTGCTAATGCTAACTCTGTACCAAATTTCGTTCAATTCGGTTTCACTGTGTTTGAATAGATAGGGGGAATCGATTTGCACACAAACATGGCCGCCATCCTCAAATTATTGGGTTGATGGCCTTGTAGTTTGGTAAAAAGATTGTTCATACATAAAGGTATATTGTTGCAAAAATTGGTAGAGATCATATGTTTAGGTTGGTCGTAATTTGATTTAATCTTTTAACATTTGGGTGGCCGCCATTACGTTTCCGTCAAGATGGCGGCGATATAAAACATGACATTGAGGTGCCCTTTGCTAGTGCTACCGCTGTACCAAATTTCGTTCAATTCGGTTTCACCGTGTTCGAATTGATAGGGGGGGGGGGAGGGGCAGACATTCAGAGTACACACACACACTCACTCACACACACACACACACAGACAGACATACAATTTTTCTCCCTGTGTTGATCTCATAAGTCTACTTTCATTTTTTGCAAAAATCGAAAGTAGGCTAATAAAATCTGTAATACTACTCGGCCTCATAAATAACACAGGCCTGCATGATTTTTCGGTAAAATAAGCAATTTTGATAGAGGTTAATGTTTCTTAATCCGAAAATGGTGTCAGTTTTCTAATATCACATTTTGTTTAGGCTCAATTCCATTTTTGTTGTTGCAATCAGAATAATATTTTTCACTATTGCCAATTAACCCGATGTGCCAGTGAAAACCTGAATGCATATTCAAAGTCAGCACAGGGAAGTCAATCAAACACACCTCTCTTCGTTTTCATCGCCGATTTTTCTTCTTTTGTTTTGGCAGACCTGTGTAATTCAAGTAATATATCTTTCATGTAGTAGGGTTACACTTGTGTTGACCGATTGAAAAGCAATTCTGTTAATACTACACGAGGGGCGCACTATATTGTTTCACACTTTATTTTTTTCTACCCAAATGAAGTGCATTACACTCAGTTGTTACGTCCACCTTCTCAACATAATCTCCTTGTAACTTAATGCACTTTTGCCATCGATGTGTCAGTCTCTCCAGACCTTCCTGAAACCATTCTTTCGGAGTGCTGCGTACCCATGCCTTGACAGCTGTGTCCAGAGGTTTCTTCATGTTCCCAAACAGGTGATAATCACTTGGTACCATGTCGGGAGAGTACGGTGGATGTAGCAGCACCATGATTCCCATTTGATCAATGGCAGCGGTGGTCTCTCGGCTAGTGTCGGGGCGGGCAATGTCATGTTGCAGAAGTACACCTTTAGCCTATTTTCCTGGCCGCTTATTTTGAATGGCACAACGTAAGAGCTTAAGGGTTGCCACATATGCTGCACTGTTAATCGTGGCCCCCAATTCTAGCCAGTCAATGAGGATGATGCCCTTTGTGTCCCAGACCAGAACACTGTCGCCATTCGCTTATCATCTGATGGCACTGTTCGACATTTTTTGACGGTGGACTGCCTCTATGCTTCCATTGCATCGATTGTCGTTTCGTTTGTGGCTCATGGTAATGGAGCCATGTGTCATCACCAGTCACAAGCCTAGGCATGAAGTCGACTGGATCTTGTCTGGAGAGACTGACACATCGATGCAGGCGCGGATCTAGAGTTTGGCTGGGGGGAGGGGGTAGGGGGGAAGGGGGGGTCAGAGAATCGAAATTGTTAAGAAAAATGGTATCACTAAAAACCCAATCACAATATAACCAAACGTACAAAACCAGACCAATTTTTTTTTGCAAGCTACATGGATAGAAATTTGATGCGTTTAGCGCACCAAAATATTCGTACAAATTGCAACGGCGTGTTTTGCGACTTTTACATCGAGCTTCGAGGAAAGTATCAAGGTAAGTTACAGTTTCGGCAAGTCGAGTTGGTACCGACAAAGGGAGAAAGTCACTGCTTAAATTGCCAACCAAGCTTACAGTTTGGACGTCGGCAAAATGTTTTGGTGCGAAAAAAGCCCCAAATTCCTATCCGTGCATTGCTGCACATTCATCGTGACATCACTATAAACATCGATTCGGAAATCGGAAGGTTTGCTAAACAAAATAGACGAGTTGATTTTGTTACATAAATAATCGTTTTTATATAACAGGTATGAAATTGTAAATATGTACAGTTGTAACAGAACATAATAATTGCAATAAAGATATTTTCAGTATTGAATAAAATGAAAGATACTGTTTTTCAGTTAAAATTCGTTAAGTTTTATTTGTCTGGTTATTCGTTTTTTGAGTTTGCAATTTTTTTTGTCTCCGTGGGGGGGGGGGGGGGGGTCATGACCCCCGTGACCCCCCCCCCCCTTGAATCCGCGCCTGAATATAGTACGCCCCTCGTATTTGGAAAAGTACGATTTGGGTCATTTACACCTCACAATTTGGCAAGAATTCTTAACCACCTTAGAGCCACACGGCGATTTGATCGGCCTTTGCTCATCGTATGAAAAGAGCGCGATGGTTTTGTTGTCTTTGAAGATTCCTACTAATACAGGGTGCCCGAGAATGTTCTCCGCAGTGGGTACGTGCAGCTGCGAGAGGTTGAGTTATAAGTTTAGTTGGCTGCACTGAGTCCTTGAAAGGGGGACTCCCACGTATTGGCTGTCAGCGAGCCTGTATGTCTTCAGTGTGCATTGCAGTATGCGAGCGTTCAGGTAGATTACTGGAAGAGTGCAACAGTATACAGGTGGTAATGTTTACTACTGAAGAGAGAGTTTTTTTTGGTGGAATACGTACTTCGCGAAGGCGATTGGTTTACAGAAAATTTAAAATTAAGTTTTCAGGCCCGGTTTCGTAATTCAAAGTGTCCAGGCCGTGATACTGTTCGGGATTTGGTAAGTAAATTTCGTGTGACTGGCTCAGTTCACGATGTACCGGGAACACGCAGGCCTACGCTTTTGACAGACGAAAAACTTGATGAAATCTCCGATATAATGCTGCGTAGTCCAAGTAAATCTAAACGAAAATTAGCTGAACAAACAGGAATCTCTAAATCGACAGCACATAAAGCTGTACGAGACAAGCTTCAGTTGTTCCCTTATAAAGTTACCGTGGTTCATGAATTAAAACTAACTGATTACGGAAAAAGAGTGATGTACTGTGAATGGTTCCAGCATCTGTTATGAATGGCTGTGGTGAGTACAAAGTTTACTGTTTATTTGTTATGATGCAAGCGGCAGCCGTGCTACCATCGTAACTGCTGTAGCTAGCTCTCGCAGACGCATGTAGGCGCTGCGGAGAACATTCCCGGACTCACTGTAGATATCACTTAAGTGCCTGAAGTGTTACTTCGGACCAAGTACACCGCATGTTCACGTCACCACACTTTATCGATAGATGTTATAAATGGAAAATAAGTTATTATTAAATTTTTGGGATGTTTGTATTTACGTTTATGGAACTCAAAACTAAGTTCAAAACTAAATTAAGATTTCATATTTCCCAGTAGGCCTACATATTTATTAGAAGCTTAGCCTGAATGTTAAAAACTAAATATATATTTTGAAAAATAAATGTCAAATTAAAGTAGCTTTGTAAAAGAAAATATAAGCATATTTCCTTTTATGATGGCATATTTGAAAAAGGTGTAACATTTTGTGTAAATGAGAACAAAAATAATGCACCTAACCTTTTAAAAGGAATGTGTCTTTTAATGAATAATCAATGCATAATAAATCAAAATGACATTTTCAACAAGTAGATTAGGAAGCGACTTGGCACTAAGAGGGCTAACAACTGTAATAAGAAATCAAGTGTTCCCACCAAGTAATGACTTTGCAGTATGGAAGCTATATAATAAATTGTAAATATTTACACACGCTATAATATTAACCACGGTGATTAATTGAAAATATATCGGTATTCACTTAAAATTATAAAATATGAATATAAAATATGAATATGAATTAGGGTATAATTTAACTTTTAATTGCTGGCAAAGGCTCAAAGTTTTTCCTTTTTCCTTTTTTCCTTTTTTAAAATAAGAAGTCGGCTGACGGATTCAATCCATATTTAAAATTGTAAATCAATACGGATATTTCTGTTGTTGTTGCTTGTTTTTTTGTGTGTGTGGGGGGGGGGGGGGCTGCGACATCGTGGTGATGTAGCCCAGTGTATTTGGGTGTGTGTCAAATTTATGTGATGATCTGTGTTATTGTGATGGTTGTATATTATTATTATTCTATTACGAGGCACGTCCAGGAAGCAAGTTCCGTTTGGTAATAAAATTAAATTGTGTACAGACACAGAAAAATTATTTATTGCACAACATTCTACACCTCTTAAACTACTTTTCCACATAACTGCCGAACATTTGCAGGCATTTGTCATAGCGTGGCACAAGTTTTTGGATACCTTCTTCATAGAAGTTTGCCGCCTGTGTCTTCAACCAGTTGGAAACATCTTCTTTCAGCTCGTCGTCATTGTTGAAGTGTTGACCGCCAAGGAAGGACTTGAGATGTGTGAACAGATGAAAGTCACTTGGAGCGAGGTCAGGGCTGTAAGGAGGGTCGTCAAACACGTCCCAGCCAAATCCCTGTAGGAGGATTTTCGTCACTTTTGCAGTGTGTGGTCGTGCGTTGTCGTGAAGAAAAACAACACCTTTTGACAGCAACCCTCGGCGCTTATTCTGTATTGCGCGGCGCAATTTCCTAAGTGTCTCGCAGTAAGCATCTGCGTTGATTGTTTGACCACGCAGTAAGAAATCTATGAGTAAGATGCCTTTCCAATCCCAGAGCAATGTGCACATCATTTTCCGAGGTGTCAAGATTTGTTTCGGCTTAACCTTTGCTGGGGGGATGAAGTGTGCCTCCATTCCATTGATTGCCGCTTACTTTCAGGGGTGTCGTAAGTAACCCAAGTTTCATCTCCTGTGACTATCTGTGTCAGAAATTCTTCGCCGCCTTCATTGTAACGGGTCAAAAACTGAAGTGCACTACCCATCCGTTTTGTTTTGTGTTGCTCCGTAAGAATCTTTGGTACCCAACGTCGGCAAAGTTTACGAAAGTACAGTTTTTCGGTAACAATTTCATGAATTAGTGATCGTGAGATTTGGGGAAATTCCATAGCGAGAGCACTAATTGTAAACCTGCGGTTTTCCCGGATCTTGTCATCAATCGCGTGAACCAGTTCTTCTGTAACCAAAGGTGGACGCCACTTCGTCCTTCATCCTGCACTTCACTACGTCCTTCATTGAACTGTCGGATCCATCTTCTCACCATTGAATCACTCATCGCATTTTGTCCATACACTTCACAAATTTGCCGATAAATTTCAATTGGTTTCACTTTCCTAGCATTCAGAAAACGAATCACAGATCTGATTTCACAAGCGGCGGGATTTTCAATCAACACCGACATTGTACGAGTAAACATGCACATCAACGCGTACGTGGCTGACAATGCTCTCCAAATGGCGCACGTTTCTTCTCCTAGATACAGAGCGCTTACCGCGCATATGCGGAACTGCGCTGCAGCGGATCGTACAACTACACTGACCGGCAAAAAAAGTGGAACACTAATTTAATATGTAATTTCTACATTTATACCACTAAAATGTATCGGTTTTCCAATATTTGCATTATTCATGTAAATTTTAGATGGTTGGTTACAGAAAATACTCAAACATGTTTTACAACACGCTTTAACTCACAAATTTCATTACAATTTGCAAATCATACAATTTTCTTTTTTTTTAGTAATGTTCTTTTGGGCTGGTGTTTATCAAACGTATTGCCAAACAAAACAGTGTTAATGTTTGCACAGCACTGCACGAGAACATTGGTCACTAAAAACGAGTGTTTCCACCCTTAGCGTCTATGACAGCTTGTAAACGCTCAGGCATACTGTTCACAACTCGTCGAATGGCATCTGCCGAGATGCGATCCCATTCCTCCAGCAGCGATGTTCTCAGTTGTGCCAAGGTGGTGTGGTCACGTGGTCTGACGTTCCGCCCAAGCATATCCCATACATGTTCGATGGGGTTCAAGTCAGGACTACAAGCTGGCCAGTCCAGGGTTTGAATCCCCACTTCCGGCAGATATTGTACAACACAGCGAGCAGTATGAGGGCGGGCATTATCCTGCATCAGCATGAAATTCTGACCAATGAAAGGCGAAAAGGGCATCACATGGTTCATCAGGATCTCTTCGATGTACCTTTGGGAATTGAGCGTCCCGTAATCGATTCACACCAACTCTGTGCGGGCCATAACGTTGATGCCACCCCACACCATAACCGAGCCACCTCCATATGGAGTCCTGGAGGAGAAAGGAACAGGGCTGTACCTCTCCCCGCGCCTTCTCCACACTCTTTCTCTTCCATCAGGAGATCTAAGGTTAAAGCGACTCTCGTCAGTGAAGAGAACAGAGGCCCACTGCTCGTGGGTCCATCCCAGATGCTGCCTTGCGAAGCGAAGACGCGCCTCTCTGTGATGCCGTTCGAGTGCGGGTCCACATGCAGGTCTCCTGGACGAAAGATGAGCTTCTTCAAACCTTCTTCTTACTGTTCGCTCACTCACTCTCACATTTCTGACATTTTCCAGTTGATTTCGTGCTTGGACTGCTGTGGTATGGCAATCACGCAGGACTTGCTGGTTGAGAAATCTGTCATCCCTGGCAATTGTGCTTCTTCTACGGCCTGACCCACGTCTCCTGTCGTATGTTGGGAGTTCTCTGTAATGTTGCACTGCACAATGAATGCTACCGAGAGATGATCCAATGACCTCAGCAACATAACGGAAGCTGTGGCCATCCTCCACCAATGCAACTGCCTGTGCAGCTCCTTCACGGCTATGAGGCATGTTTTAGCGTGAACTGTACATGGATAACTTACTAAAATGTATGACAATGATTCACAGGTGTTCAACAAATACCAGTTGTTATCCCTAGAACAACAATAAGCGAGCGGCAACACTCATAAACCTTAAACGCTTACAGTGCGCTTCCCGCCATAAAACCATTAAGATAGGCTCATCGAAGATTGGGGTAATAAATCACCCTAAGAAATGTCATATTACCAATTTCTATTCACGGGTGTTTCGGATGTTTGTTCTAATGCGTGAAAAGCTTTTAAAATGTGATTACATCTTTTTCATGGCTAATTTTATACTATTTATATTACTTTTTTAACTGTTCCACTTTTTTTGCCGGTCAGTGTAGTTGATGACACAGGCGGCACACGTCTATGAAGAAGGTATACAAAAACTCGTGCCACGCTACAACAAATGCCTGCAGCATTTCGGCAGTTATGTGGAAAAGTAGTTTAAGGGTTGTAGAATTTTGTGCAGTAAATAATTTTTCTGTGTCTGTACACAATTTAATGTTATTACCAAACGGATCTTACTTACAAGGAGGGAAGAAAGGAAGGAAGGACGGAAGGAAGGAAGGAGGAAAGGAGGGAAGGAAGGAAGGAGGAAAGGAAGGAGGGAAGGAAGGAAGGAGGGAAGGAAGGAAGGACGGAAGGAAGGAAGGAGAAAAGGAGGGAAGGAAGGAAGGAGGGAAGGAGGGAAGGAAGGAGGAAAGGAGGGAAGGAAGGAAGGAAGGAGGGAAGGAAGGAAGGAAGGACGGAAGAAAGGACGGAAGGACGGAAGGAAGGAAGGAGGGAGGGAAGGAAGGAAGGAGGAAAGGAGGGAAGGAAGGAAGGACGGAAGGAAGGAAGGAAGGAGGGAAGGAAGGAGGGAAGGAAGGAAGGAGGAAAGGAGGGAAGGAAGGAAGGAGGGAAGGAAGGAAGGAGGAAAGGAGGGAAGGAAGGAAGGAGGGAAGGAAGGAAGGAGGGAAGGAGGGACGGAAGGAGGGAAGGAAGGAAGGATGGAAGAAAAGAAGGAGGGAAGGAATGAAGGAAGGAGGGAAGGAAGGAGGGAAGGAAGGAAGGAGGGAGGGAAGGAAGGAAGGAGGGAAGGAAGGAAGAAGGGAAGGAACGAAGGAAGAAAAGAGGAATGGAAGGAAGGAAGGAGGGAAGGAAGGAGAGAAGGAAGTAAGGACGGAAGGAAGGATGGAAGAAAAGAAGGAGGGAAGGAATGAAGGAAGGAAGGAAGGAGGGAAGGAAGGAAGGAAGGAAAAAAGGAGGGAAGGAAGGAAGGAGGGAAGGAAGGACTGAAGGAAGGAGGGAAGGAAGGAAGGAGGGAAGGAAGGAGGGAAGGAAGGAAGGAGGGAAGGAAGGACGGAAGGAGGGAAGGAAGGAGGGAAGGACGGAAGGAGGGAAGGAAGGAAGGAAGGAGGGAAGGAAGGAAGGAAGGAAGGAAGGAGGGAAGGAAGGAAGGAGGGAAGGAAGGACGGAAGGAAGGAGGGAAGGAAGGACGGAAGGAGGGAAGGAGGGAAGGAAAGAAGAAAGGAAGGACTGAAGGACGGAAGGAGGGAAGGAAGGAAGGAAGGAAGGAGGGAAGGAAGGAAGGAGGGAAGGAAGGATGGAAGAAAAGAAGGAGGGAAGGAATGAAGGAAGGAAGGAAGGAGGGAAGAAAAGAAGGAGGGACGGATGGAAGGAAGGACGGAAGGAAGGAGGGAAGGAAGGAAGGACGGAAGGAGGGAAGGAAGGACGGAAGGAAGGAGGGAAGGAAGGAAGGAAGGAGGGAAGGAAGGAAGGAGGAAAGGAAGGAAGGAGGGAGGGAAGGAAGGAAGGAAGGAAGGAAGGAGGAAAGGAAGGAAGGAGGGAGGGAAGGAAGGAAGGAAGGAGGGAAGGAAGGAATGAAGGAGGGAAGGAAAGAGGGAAGGAAGGAGGGAAGGAAGGAAGGAGGGACAGAAGGAAGGAAGGAGGGAAGGAAGGACGGAAGGAAGGAAGGAAGGAAGGAAGGAAGGAGGGAAGGAAGGACGGAAGAAAGGAAGGAGGGAAGGAAGGAAGGAAGGAAGGAGGGAAGGAAGGACGGAAGGAAGGAAAGAGGGAAGGATGGAAGGAAAGAGGGAAGGAAGGAAGGACCGAAGGAAGGAAGGAAGGAAGGACGGAAGGAAGGAAGGAAGGACGGAAGGAAGGAGGGAAGGAAGGAAGGAAGGAAGGAGGGAAGGAAGAAAGGAAGGAAGGAAGCAATCTTGTATTTTTACGTGATAGCTAACCTCCCGATTATGAGCCATGGGACCTCATTGCTACTTGGAATCCGAACCACTTGACGTGGCATTTTATTTCGTTAAACTCACATGCAAGCCCGCGGGGTAGCCAGGCGCGTTAATTCGATCACTACCACCACGACGGGGAGCTGCAGCAAGTTCGGAGATCGGAGGTTCAAATCCCGTTTCTGAGTGTGGTTCTTTCCGGGTTTACGGGGTTATTCCACACTATCTCCAGGAAAATGACGGAATAGTAACTTATTCCAAGTCCAGGGGCACCTATCCCATGCCCGGCCACAATAAATACAGTCATCACAGAAACACAGGTTATCAGACAAGTCAAACTCACACCGAGGTACACGGGGCTGATTATTAAAGATATATGAATTAACAACAACAATAACATCATCTCACAAACACTGACTAGGAATTGAACTCCGTCCACCTTGGTGAAAGACAAGCAGTTTGGCCATTGTGCCATCACCCCTAAAGAATGAGAATGAAATGGGGAGGGTGTCAGCTCAATAGCTCACGCATTCAAGCTTACTATTGACATTTATTTTACCTGACTCGTCGTAAATTCTGAACTTTTTGTTCGCTTGAATTTATATTTGTGTCTTAACAGCACGTATCATCGCAACATCGCGATAAGGAAACAAACACTTTCGCTGTTTTTGTACTCGGAGAAGGCAGAAGGACCAGGCCCGAGCTCAGCGGTGCGGAACGTCCCCAGAGAGCTCATATAAAAGGTAGCAAAGCGAGAGGCTTAGCCCATTTTGTGAATGCTTGTCATCTGTTTGCGGGTGAATTGTTGCTTACAAGAAGCCGAACAAAAAAGAGCCTGCCTTCTCCTTTCCCTAGGAAAGGAATTCAAGAGAGAAACCACGGACTACACTGGGAGTCTATAATGCTCTTGTGTCTCGTGTGAACGCACCATTTCAGAAGACTCGTGCCTTCCAGAGGCGCACGGGCCAGTTCAGCGCCACAAATGACGTCACAGAAGGCTACAGCTGGTCGAGCTTTGTGTTCATCTTATAGTTTGCTACTTGACTGATTTTATTCTAGAGCTCCCTATTAAAGGTTCTTTTTACTAACCGCGTTTCCTTAAACGTTTAATTAAATAAACGCTTTCTTGAAAAATGTTTAAATGTTTTTGATGTGTAACATCTTTCCGCTCGGTATCTGGATATTTTTGTGGCACTCTGTAGCTGGACATTTTTGTGGGAGTGATTTTGGAAAAGAGACGGAAGTGGATGGGACGGAAGTGCATGGGAAGGAAACAATGAGCGCGCGCGGTGGCGCAGATCGGTACAACGACGTACTGTAAGCCATGTGACTATGTGGAATGTAAATCGCATACGGTTTACCTCAAGGTTTGGAGGCCCCATTTTTTTTTTTTTTAAGCGTATGGCTTTTAGTGCCGGGAGTGTCGAGGACATGTTCGGCTCGCCAGTTTTGTAGCTGCTTCGAGACGGACACCCAATGGGTGAGCTACAAGTACCGTTGGGGAGGGAAGGAGGGAAGTTGGAATGTAAGGACGAGGAGTTGGAAGGTAGCGGCTGTGGCCTATAGTTAAGGACCAACCCCGGCATTTGCCTGGAAGGAAGATGGGAAACCACAGAAGACCATCTTCAAGGTTGCCGGCGGGGGGATTCGAACCTCCGGAGGCCCCATTAAAGCAATTCCTACATTAAATCATCTTCAAGTTGTCGTTCTTTGGTGTGAAAATATTCATTATATCATATTTGCTGAAAACGATTACGATTTATTAAATCTCCATACTTTTGCTGTATTCTTATTTAATGTAAGCACTCGATACGTCGAGAGCTATATCGCATCAACCAACATTCCAAACAACGTAGGAATTCACTATATTAACACCGACTACTAACAATAATTGAAACTTCGTTGGTCTAAAGCTCTAAACGTATCACTGGGAGAAACGCATTTAATATACCTACTGCACTACTAATTTTTAATCGCACCTATACTTGGCAGTGCGCTATATCGGCAATAAGAGGCCATTTTCAATAACACCGCTGGCATGGGTTCACTAACTGGCCGGTACAAAGCGCAGCTCGCATCAAGTAGGCAGTGGATTGCTCCCGCATACAGTTGCAGGAATTATGTCACTACTGCAGATGCATTGGAGAATCCTTTCGTGTTTGCTGGCACAAGGCAGCACTATGAGTTCATTATTTAAAAAATGCGAGTAAGTAATATGGAATTATTCGAATAACATGTCAGATGTTACATATCATATGCGACTACTGTAAGGCTCGTAATTTTTTAAATAAATAAACGACAAATCGATTTTTATAAAATCGTTTCCTAATTGAATGTTTTCTGAAAACCGTTTTCTGATTTTAAAGATAATCGACAATTATACCATTCGCTTAAATTTACAGAGATGGCCACATTTTCATGGCAGAGCTGAATAAAACCATTTTATTTATTGTAAAGTAAGATAATGCATTACAATGGGAAATTTCATTTGAAGAAGAAGCCTCTCTCTCTCTTGAAGGTCTGTATCAATACTGTGCTTCAATGATGTACAGATTCCTGAAATTGGTTTTCGTGGCAACATAACAAGATCAGTATTTTTGGTAGCCAATTGAGCTAGACATTAATAAACTTCGAAGGGTTGTAGCCTAACCCAACGCCCTTTTTTTTTCGTGTATTCCTTGTTATTTACATTTTATGTACATTGTTTTATTAGACATATAAAATCGTTGTTTAAATATGCGTCATTAATTTAAATAACTTCCAGCTCCGTTTGCTCAATTGGCAACTACATTGTGATTGTTGGTTCCTTAGTTTAGGGGCTGCGACAACGCGGTCATGTAGCCCCGTAAATTGTGATGTGGTTAGGATTTCACAACAGCAACAAAAATCTTTATTTTCATTAGGTCAGCGGTTCCCAACCTTTTCTTTTCCATCAGAGGCTATTTTGCTTCCTAAGTAGCAAAAGTATTTTGACCCGGAGGTCCGGGTTCGATTCCCGGCTATTCCAAGAAATTTAATTCTGGTCTGAGGGCTGGAACGGGGACACTCAGCCTTGTGACGCAAAAACTGAGAAGAGGTGGGTTCGATTCCCACCTCAGCCATTCTGGAAGTGGTTTTCAATGGTTTCCCCACTTCTACTCCAGGCAAATACCGGGATGGTACCTAACTTAAGGCCACGGCCGATTCCTACCCAAATTTTACCTCAATTACTAATACATACACTGGTACAGACACCACAATGACACAGATTACTTTCTTCGGCTTTTCCCAATTAATTGGGGTCGCCGGAGCCAACCAGCCTCATTTTGGTTTTGGCCGGGGATTTAAGGTCGGATGCCCTTCCTGACGTGATTTTTCAAGTGAAAATTCCACCCCGCTATCACCGGGATTCGAACCCCAACCGTCCGGGTGAAAGTCGAGCAGCGAAGCCACTGCGCCATCACGCTCCCCCACAATGATACAGATTATCAGACAAATTGTACACACAACCAAGTACACGGCGCTACATGACCATGATGACGCAGGGTCCCTAAAGAATCAACAACAAAATATACAGCCCAAGCACTTAAAATTTACTGCAATTCAGTTCCTATTTACTTCAATTTCTTTGGGTAGATGATTAGAAATATTATTAGCTCGGTAGTTCATGCAGATGTATTTTAAAAATAAAAATAAAACTTCAGGTAAACTTTTCATTGAATACTATTTAATATTCATGACGACCGACTTGCATTCAGAGCGTATGGCAATGAATCATCCGCCGTGGAGTGCTTAGCTGCTAAAGACTACATTATTCCCTGAGTGGGGAGGGGAGTGGGTTCCATAAATAAGCAACTCTCACCACGGCATGTCACTACCTTTGTTCCGTCCTTGTAGCTGCCTTCCTAATCTCCCTCTCTCCTATGCCCGCCTCAACAGTGACCAGCCAAGAATTTCAAATAATTATACTGTACTAACTCGTGAACAAATAATAAGAGGCACAACGCTTATTGCCAGGACTGGGAAGAACAGAGATTTTTATTGATTAATTTTAGTTATCGAATATTGGATTAATAGAAGGATAAAAATTCATTGATGATGATGATGATAATTGTTGTTTTAAGGGGCCTAACATCTAGGTTATCGGCCCCTATAGGTTTGGGTGATGATCGTGAAGATGTTAATGAAATGTAAACTATAACTAAAACTAACTACTAACTCATATACTAGAAGAAGAAATGGAAAACAAAAGGAGAACAAGGCAAATAAAGGACAGGAGGAAAAGAAATGCCCTCAACCCTCGAAGAATGCGGATTGAGGGACTTGGAAGGAAGGAGAGCCATGAAAGGCAGATAGGAAAGTGAAAGAGGAGAAGGTTCGCTCCAGAGGTAACGGATAAAATGTGCAAAACCGGACCCAGCTCAGGAATCCCTCGGGGTCGCCAACTCCCGAACCCACCAGCCGTGAGCCCCTGAGGGTTTAGCAATAACCAGGGTGCACCAGACGTGGTGGGGCTACATACACCCTGCCTCCTTGAGGGCCTTGAGCAGAAGGCACGAGATAACATGAAAAGAAAAAGAAGGCTGACCCCTCTCAGAAGGAGGGTATCAAAAAAGATGAGACAAGGGCCAATTAAAGCGGGAAAGGAAGAGACTCCCTAGGCCTCGGATACCCTAAGACCGTCGGGGTCGGAAGAGAACAAGAGTTGACCAAGTGAGGTCGACAGGAAAGAAGACGGAGAGGAGCCCGGCACAAGTAAGTGGAAGCAATGCCGGACTCAGCTGGGGTCCCGTGGTCGCCAACCCACGTCCCACTAGATGTGAGCCCATGAGGGGGGGGGGGTAAAAATTGATTAATTGATACAATCATAATAAACTATTTGTTACCTTAAGTCAATATATTGTACATTAAAACCGTACTGGTTTCGGTAACATTGTGACCGTCCTCAGCGTAATATAGGATAAGTAAATGTGCAATAACATACACTTAATAAAATTTTGCCATAACAGGGGATACTAAAAATAGTTTTGTTCCAAATGCTCACAAAGAAATGAAAATCCACAGCCTGCTTCCAGTCTCCGACCGGGTCAGGAATGGAATGAATGAAGCCCCCATCTAGCGGCGAGGATATGAACTGTGCCGGCTGCCGAGGCCAGACGCACTCCTCTGGGGCAATGATTAAATGAATGACAGATGAAATGAAATGATAGTGGAGAGTGTTGCTGGAATGAAATTTTGACAGGGAAAACCGGAGTACCCGGAGAAAAACCTGTCTGCCTCCGTTTTGTCCAGCACAGATCTCACATGGAGTGACCGGGATTTGAACCACGGACCCAGCGGTGAGAGGCCGGCGTGCTGCCGCCTGAGCCTTTTCCAAATGCTCACAAAGTAAAATTTCAAAAATCAAATATGTTACAAAATATGTCAGGAAGAAAGATAAACACGAAATCAGAACGGATAAGATACAAAAATTCCTCTCGGGACGTCGGAAGGTGGAGGTAGATTTCACCGGGCAAACTTGGGGATAGGCGAAGATAGGCAGAATATGCAGGTTTTCGTAGAAGGATCAGACCTCGTTTATTGCGAGAAAGTATTTTATAATTGGAGCTTAATTAACTTTGTTTTTCGTCTTTTTAGGCATATTTTGAACATTTTATTGTCTTATGAGGACGGTAACCTTCTTGTCATTTGGGGATAGGGTTACCAACTGAAAATTTCCAAATGCAGGACATTGCTTAGCAAAAAGCAGGACATTTAAGAAAAATGCCTGACAATTTCAATCGATAACAAAATTATACATATATTACACACAACTTTTTACAAAAGGAAATACCTTACTCTGTGATCAGTCCTTGCTGCAGTTCATTTCCTTGAAGCTGTATTTTTCAACAGAACCTACTTTTGAAAGAAGACGCGAGTTATTTTCTTGAAGTACATATTTATAAAATTCTTCACACGACACATCTTTGAAATTGAACTTCACAAGTAACATTCCTTTAACTGATTCTACCAACAAACGGTTCCTTTCCTTTGTCCATTGAGCATTTATGAATGAAAACACACATACAGTGGAGGCATTGCCGCCTGGTATGGCAAAGAAAAACTGGCAAATGTTCAAAAGTTCAGAAAATACCTCAATGTTCTGGCACTTATTAAAAAAACAAACCATTGTTGGTCCCATGTTGTATTGTTATCCAAAGTTGAAGTTTAAGAATAAGCCCTTTAGTTGCAGATCTGGTCGAATAATTTTGAAACATCTATTTCTATACCGTTTGACTTTAAGTACTGAATACATGGTACAATATCGTCAAAGTTGAGGTCTTTAATGTTTTGAAGTTTCAACCATTTTAAACACTTGAATTCCTCTAAAGGATGCATCCATTTATCCAAGTACTCAGTGCAGGTTTCATAGAAACGATACATTCTCCATAAACCCTTTGAATTCTTTATCCAAACCATCTTCTGAAAATGTATTTAACATCTGTCTGACTTTAAGGGGAATGAATTGACCTTCAAGTCTGCCTTTCAATGAAGATTGGACAGATTCTAATAGTTCAAGCACTTCTACAACTGAATTATTTTCTTTCTGAAGTGACAACATTTTATAGTGAAAAATGTGCATGGTTGAGGAAAGAAGCAAAAGATAGAGCTCTGAAAAGTCATTTTCAAGAAAGTTTCTAATTGATGAAGGTACTGACTTCCTACCCTGAGAAAGAAAGTAGGATTTCAGAGCTGGGAACAATTGTAGGATTCTTTCAACTGCTGGATACAATGTTAATCACCTAGTCTTAGAATGATTTAAAAGCAGCAGATAATTTACATCAATAAATTCACAAAAGTATTTCAGTTCCTGAGTGCGCACTGCATATACAGTATATGAAAGAAGTTGAAAATGTTCATCACCACAGACTCAATATCCACAGGAAGAGTATTATCTCCATGTTGCAAACAGTTATGTTGAATGTGAGCAGGACATCCAACACCTACTATATTTTCATTCAAGTCTTTTTTGAGAGCAGAGAATACATTCTTCCCTTCCCTGTGTGCGAGGCCTCCAAAATTAACATTGGCATTGTCTACAGAAAATGCAATGCATCTAGAAGTAATTTTACGCTTTTTGAGAGTATCTGAAATATAGGAGGAAATGCATTCAGAACTTTCATTTGGACATGCTTGTAAATCAAGAACTTTTATCTGAATGTCATTATTTTTGTAATCAAAGAATTGGATGACAATTGGAAACAACTTTAGTGCACCATGATTGCTTGCATCTGTTCCTAGGCCAAAAAAAATGGAACTTTATTGTTAAGAGTTTCAATTATAATATCTGTCGAGTGAGGAGCAATAACATTATTTATTATGGCTTCTGTTTTAGTTCTTGCACAGGTCAGTTTCTGTGCTACTTCAGAACCTAAGATCATACTCTTATTCAATTTAGCTGTGCAGTCCATTGATTTGTACGACTGGTGAATATCTGGGAGTGGCAAATGATAACATTGAACATGATATTGACCTAGTTCTCGCCATCTTTTTGTGTTTTTCACTGTTAACGTGTCTAACTAAAAGTCACCAACACCCTTGTATCCGACATTAACATAACTATCACACACTGCACATTTCGCTTCACTTTCAATGCGTCCGTGAGTAAAGCAAGGATACTTATGTTTTAGTTTATCCGAAAATTTACACTGTCTTTTTTTTAGATTTACTCCTTTCAGGTTGCAAAGATGACATACCGGTACGTAATAGGATGCAATGAGATTAATATTTACTCCACTCGCTGCATACTCGCACTATAATTTACGGCGACAACCAGATAACCAAACACGATAGCTGCAAATCATATGGCAAGCACATGTAAACTGTAGCTCTCGACACTTCCGGTTTCTCTCAACATAAACGTGGAAATGAAGCGCGTTGATTGGTCGATCGATGCCTGGACTTCGTGTTCAATATATCGAATATTAGGCTGTGTCCCAATAGTACAATTTCAGCCAAGACCAACTACAATTGTGGTGTTTGAAGCCATATTTTCAGTGTTGCCTTAGTAAACAAGAGTTTAGTGCTTTTCAGTCGGTCAACACGAATTCGTGTTGACCGACTGAAAAGCACTAAACCAACTACAATACTCAGACCTTAATGCAGGTCTCGAAAGTGTGAAAATGGCGTACGCTGAAGCCCCGGCATATTGATTGTTTACATTCGTTGCTGGGATACACTATTTAGCTTTGATAAGCTTCGTTTGATGAAAGTTGGGATAAACTGTCGCTCATCTGTAATTTTTAAGTGTCTTGTGTATGTCTGTAAAGTCCTGTTCGCGTTAATGTACTGCACTCGTATGTAAGTATGTGATAATACGCTTAATATAGACTGGTTCGTTTGTGTGATGATTGTCCAGTCAACCGTTGGCATTGTGTCATTTACTTCGGATGTTGAAGTACCTAAGACTAAAGCATAATAGAAGTATCTCAAGAATATACACCGCAATGATTTGCTAGTTAGTGACAATATAATAATAGCTTAGTACACTTCTGTAGTGTCGAACTTAAGTACGTAAAGGGAAAATGCAATGAGCATCTACGGCTAGACCAAACTGTTGACGTTATCTTGAACGCTCAGCAATATGTGCCTCCGTAAATCATTACCAGTCTGGCAGATGTTCTACAATGCCTTGTATAGGCCTACACGCCAAATAATACAGTGAACTTCTGTTTTATTGGTTAAGGAAGATGTTCCCCCTGTGCCAAACAGTGAACTCAATGTGTTCCGTCATTATTCATTCTTTTGTGATTCTTACAGCTTGCAAGTTATTTTTTATTATGATGTGTGTAATAAAGTGTTGTGAGTACCTTGCCAATTATGTATTTATATTGCGAGATGGTGTGCCGCGATAATTCTGTAAGAGGGAGATGGTGCTTTCCAACCTATAGTACATTACTAAGTCAACTATTTCCAGCGTACAACTATTCCAAACGGTAACAGCGAATGTTTAATAGGTTAGATGGTAACATATTGTTACGTGCCACCCCCTAGTGGCACTTTTGTTAACTGGATTACGGTGGGGTACAAAGCACAACACCAATTACTGCTTAAAGGAATAATTAACTTTATTGTGGCCAGAAAATTACACGAATCAGCAAATACAAGCAATTATTTGCTTACTCCAGTTTCCTCAAGTCGAGAATACTTCCCCTTTCACTTGTCACAGACCACAGAAGTTAATCCGTCCTAATGAGTCCGGTGGCCTTGGCAGAAGCTACCTGCCCCTCTTCCTCAGGTAAAACAAATACAGTTACTTACGAGCACTTGAAGTACGCTGTTCACAAGCTGGGAGAACAATGTCACAGGATTTCGACACCACAATATCTGACACTCAGTGAAAGCACACTTACTCAGAACACGGCAGTCCCCTGTATGTTCCTCACTTCGCCGCTACACTAGGGGTTTCGCAAGTCACCACACTTCTGTCGCTCACGATAATCGCTCACACTAGCTCGTAAAACACAACCACTGCTTCACGGGTCACTCTTATATAGCAGGCCGGTGACTCAATAAATGGTTCTAGATCCATCCAGAGTCCACGGCTTCTCGAGGTTTCCACCGCTGGTCCAGTCACGAATCTTCTGGACTATCCCTTTGTCTGTAGTAGCCCTGTTGCATAAGGCGCGCGCAATACAGGAGGCAAGCCACAGCCCAGCCCCTGGGGCAGTTGTGACTCAAGCGGCGAGCGATGACACAAACTCACAGCCGTAACAATATTATAGTGTCCCTTGTGTGTAGTATTCTCGATAATTATATTCTGATATCCACACGACGACTTCTTTGCATATTTCAATCAACTAATTCGGTGTGATGTTTTACCCGAGATTTTAGACAATTCCACGAGAGGTCTTAATTGAATTGTATTTCTTAACGTTGGTTCGATTATTTCAGGCAACTATTCTCATTCCGATTGTGTACACAAATACTCTGCATGTGCTGGGACAGCATTTCAGTAACCGGGTACTTACTTCTCTCCTACTTCAGAATCTGTTTGATTTTTTGCTAATAATATTAATCTATAATCACTGAACTTAAATACAAATCGTGATAACTCGCCAAAAAGCTTCTTATTCAACTACAGAAGCAGTGAGACTATTGTAGCTGCCCCTTGGGTGAAGACGAAGAAACCTATAATTCGAGGCCAACACTATTTAGATCAATTAATTCGGGTAAGTCTAAATTATTGATGCATATTTCTTCGGAACCTAGTCTCGTCTTGTGATATCTTTTATGCTCTTAGGTGAGTAAAAATAATAATTTACCCGAACTGTGACATGCCCGATGACATGATCTTAGCTATTGGTAGGGCAACCATCGCCGCCATGTTTTTTCTACATTAAGGTCTGAGGATTGTAGTTGGTCTTGTTTCAGCCATAGTGAACTAGATAGTCGACTACTCTGCCGGATGTGACGTCAGAAGTCGTGATCCAATACTGCTTAGCACATAGCAATCAAGTCTGTAGCAGCTAGTGAACGAAAGTGCTTGCTAGATTGTCGACTACGTCAAGGAAGTTATAGAAATATGTAGCTTATCGGAATTGTAGGTTATGTAAATTGTAGGTTGTCTTTAACTTAAGCCAAACACAAACCATAATTAGGGCTCGGCTAAAAAGTGATCTTGGCGCATCCATGATCGTATCGTTCATGTATTGTTTATTTAAAACAGCTGATGAAAGTGCAAAGAGCTTACAAGGAGTAGCAGATCACTGCCATCTTAAGTGTTGGTTTGGTACCAGCATGTAAGTCCAGTGCGTTTCAAAACACAAGTCTATGAAGGAGGCTGTGATCAAGCAGACTTGTCCCAAATCTCCGTAGTGCATAGCACATAGCACATAGTAGCAAGCAGCTAGTCAATAGCAGACAACTTGAGTATTGGGACACCACAGCCGACTGAATACGAGCTGCGCTCTATACCGGCCTTGACATTCCCAGTCAGAACCCATGTATAACATGTAATTGGAAAGTTTCTACTCGTTGCCGGTAGAGCGCACTCCCCTCCCATTATAGGCGCGATAAGGAATCAGCTGTACAGTACGTATATTAAATGTGTAATCTCAAGAACCACTGGATGGATTTTGATGCTGCTTTCACCATTCTGTAAAGGTGATCTCGAGGAAGATTTGTGTAGAAAATAATTTATTTATGACCAAAGGGAGCCAAGCAGTAACGATTTCAGTGAAAAGGTCGAAAAAATAGCCTGGCGTCCGTGCGCTTTTTAAGCTTACGCTGGGCGAAACGTTAAAAATATCATTATATTATGAGTGTAAGAATTGTTCAGCGTGAGAAATTCTACAAAAAAGTCCGGGAGAGCATATCTCTATCTTCGATACATCGCCCACTATAAGTGTTTTTAGTTTGGACGGAGGGGAACAAGTAGCAGCTAATCGTGTGTTGTGTTTTGTGCTAAGAGATCTTTCGACAAATTATCAGATACCATGTGCCTTCTTTTTCACGAAGCAGCTGTCAGGACGGGACTTACATAAACTCCTGCTGGACGTTATTCTCGAGGTTGAACAATGCGGTTTCATAGTTATAATAACTGTCTCTGATAATCACAAAACTAACACTACAATGATGAGGCATTTAGGGGGAGGGAATTTGCAACCAATGGTCAATCACCCATACGACGAGTCTAGGAATGTATTCCCTAGTTTTGATAATTGTCACATTCTAAAAATAAAAAAAATAAAAAAAACATTAGAACGCAGTTTCTGTAACGAGAGATGGTACTGGAATAATTTCAGGGAAATACTTGTCATTACTATACACAATGCAAAAGGGTGAGATCGTCAAACCGGTCAGACGCCTCACTAAAAAACACATCGAACCCACTAAATTTGAAAAAATGAATGTTCGGCGTGCCAAGGAAGTGTTCTCGTCAGAAGTTATTGGTGCCATTAGTACACTGAAAGAAAATATAGGCATGCACCCGGAAGCGTACACATTCATGGACGCAGAAGCAACCATTAAAAAAAACGTTAATAAATGGTTCGCTATGCATGACGTAAGCATCACAAATCATCATATTCAGTCTAGAAATCCAGATAAAGGGCATTTTTTCTCATTAAATGTCAGTCGCCTAAACTGGCTAGAGGAATATTTTCTTTCTTACCGTACCTTGAAACTTTGAAAGCTGCTAGTAACGCTGCTAGAAAGACTTCCTGAGTTCTGAGACTTACGAAGCTACCTATACAATTAATCACGGATTCAGCTGTCCAGTGCATAAGGTATCTTCTAAAAATGGGTAGAGGAAAGTCGCCAAATATGGGGAGTTTTTTTTATAGGGCTCACATTAGACATAAGAAGGAACGGAATAATTTTGGTTTTCTCACCAATGTAAACCTCAGGCGATATACTATGTATATTACAAATATGGGCACGTTTGATGTTGTAATACCCTCTGATATTATTGTTAACTTTAAAAGTGCACTTTCCCCGTATTAGGCAACCGGGTTTCGTAATATGGGGAGGTGAGAAACCTCACGGTTTTTATTTATAATAGGTACACTGAATAGTATACCCTGCTAATTAAAGCATTAATTCTGACATTTTTTTTTCGTGTGGCCTCCTGAGAGGCCGAGTGCAGGTCTTTCTAGTCGACGCCATTGGGCGACCTGCGCGTCAGGATGAGAGATGGAATGGATGAAGATGAATGAAACTGGGCAAGGATGTGGAAGGAAGCGGCCGTGGCCTGTTAGAAGGTACCGTCCCAGCATTTGCCTGGTGTTGAAAAATGGGAAACCACGGAAAATCATTTCAAGGACGGCCGACGGTGGGGCTCGAACACACGCGTCTACCGAGTTAGCAGAGATCTTGGCCCCATGGCCTAACGCTGCGCTTTAGCCTGCGTAGCCACTACTGTCGGTAATTCTGACAATGTAATGAAATCACGAACACAAATAGTACAAAAATACAAAAATGAATATTTTAAGTAAATAACAGTCCTAGTTTCCAGTTGCCGAACTTCCAAACCGTTCAGCAGAAAAATGCATAAACTTTAATGAAAACCGAGTGATTCTAATCGAATTCAACTGTAACGATGTGCAAGGTATGTCTAATTTCTCTTAGATTTATTAGCACGCTATTTTATTTTGTGATATAATTTGCATTTTGATATTGTGGGAATTATAATGATAATATAATAGTGTCACTAGCAACCCGCCCCGGCTTCGCCCGGGAACAGTTATGAATGTGCAAGGAATTCCTGTCAGACGTAATTTAAGAATGGCGAGGTGCAAGCCAAATCCCCCTCCCGTCCAAACTAAAAACACGTATAGTGGGCGATGTATCGAAGATAGAGATATGCTCACGCGGACTTTTTTGTACAATTTTTCATGCTGAACAATTCTTACACTCATAGTATATTGATATTTTTAACGGTTTGTCCAGCGTAAGCTTAAAAAGCGCACGGACGTCAAGTTCTTTCTTCGACCTATCCACTGAAATCTAAAATCGTTACTGCTTGGCTCCCTTTGATCATAAATAAATTATTTTCTACAGAAATCTTCCTCGATATTACCTGTACAGAATGGTGAAAGCCGCATCAAAATCCATCCAGTGGTTCTCGAGATTACCCGTGATATCCAAGAATCGGGGACTTCGTTTTACACTAAGTAGAGATAAGTCTTAGTCGTGCAATGCTTGGTAAACAGCGCTGTGTGAGCAGTTGAGTAACTAACAAGATTTCATGAAAAAGGTCTCATTGTCTAGGCCGGTATGAGCGCATTCAGTCGGCCGTGGGAACACAGCCTTAGTATTACTTATTTCCACCCTCGAAGGAGCGCCCTGAGCACATGGAGTTGATGTATGATACAATAACATGCTGTTTTCAGCCTAAAACCTAAGTGAGCAATCTAGTAACGAAAAATGCCGGACAATGTCGATAAATTAGAAATGCCGGTCGGACATAACAAAAATGATTGAAAAGCAGGACATGTCCGGCAAAAGCCGGACGGTTGGTAACCCTATTTGGGGACCATTTTTATACTTGTGGTCACACTGTCCTTATGCAAGGTTTCGACACTGGTGTGACCATCTAACGGTCTATTACTTCTTCACGCAAAATTTTATCTCCCGCAAAGATCTTGGTTGGTTCCTCAGTTTAGGGGTTGCGACAACGCAGTCATGTAGCCCCGTGTACTTTGGGTGTGTGCAGAATCTGTCTGATAAACGGTGTTAATTGTGATGGCTGTATTAGTCTGTACTTCAGGTAAGGACTGCAGACGGTCAATTTCAAATAGTAGTTCCGAATTTTGCTACCAAATACTACCGTCATCGACACCTAGCTGTGAACTTGGCTACTAGATGCCACCGCATCCAGCTACTCACAACGAACGTTGGAACTTCCCCTCTGAAGGAAAGCATACTGAGGGATTTTTAGCGCTCTTAGAAAATCCGACGACTTCGGCCGTCTTTGAACCCGCGACCTTGGGCATAGAAGCCGCTTCTCACAGAGTCAGATGGAAAACTGAATGATTGATGGTTTTCCTTCCACAGTCACCGACCCCTATGTGGTTATTGTTAACATGAACAAGGAAGGACACTTTGTATATTTAAGCAAAAATTAACTTTTATAGGTTTCTATACATCAATCCGAAAATAAGCGTAAGTCACCTTAGGCGATGAACTCTCATTTAAACTTCTTTTCTTAACTCGTGTCTACTAATCAATTAATAGATTATTCGGTTAGCCGATTAATCTATTATCTGGTTAGCCGATTAATCTCTTACTAGCATTACCCGTCGCGGCTTTGCCCGCGAATATTCTAGTTCTAAAGAGTACACTTAGCAAAATCTCAATCATGAATGCTATGACTGATTTATCCTTGGTATGAATAATCAGACTTTATCAATTCAGCTACTGGTGCAGTGGTTAGGGGTTTGTCATTCCTTCATAGGTATATCAGAGCGAAGTTAGTTTTCTGGGAATATCACAGACACTGTTAATTTAAGGGCCTTTAAATGTGGTTTTCGGAGACCCTTTATAGTCGGGTGAAAAAGACCTTTCGTACCTTGCGTGAAAAATTCTAGAGTGCCCCTTGATCCCCCTTAAGCGCATTATACTGTATGTATTGATGAATTTTACAGCTTAATTTGGTTCAGTGATAACCTTATAACCGTCTGGAAACTTTCACGGTAATGTAATAATTGGAATTGCATTGCGTCTTACAGAAATAGATTGACCTGTGAGACTCTATTACCATGGTTACCGTGTTGCATTCTATCATTATTTCATTGTAAATATACATATTTTAAGGTATTTATTTAATTGTGAGGCATTTAAAGAGTAAGTGAGTGCGTTTCGCTTACGCATTGGGTTATGCTGAACCTGCAGGTACCCCATATGTGTAGGTTGGTGTTAATGGGACCTTATTTTCGGTAAAAAACTGGAATGAGACCTTAGAAGAATAATATAGGGAGGGATTTGGTTAGTTGATTAATCGATTTAACGGTCAGTCGATTAATCGTTTTCGATTAATTTCAAGTTATTCGTTTAATCGATTACCCGAACGTCGCTTATTACAAGCTCTAATGCTAATTAAGCCTAGAGACAGATGGCCTAATATAAAGCAGGCGTTCTCAACCGGGTGCTCTTTCAATGATATTTGGTGCTCTCGTCATACGAGCCCAAAGGTGCTCGCGATCCCAAGCTCCCCTGACATCCATTCTTCAATTCAATTCTGTTACACGAACTGGAATAATAGTGTTATCATTACAAAGTTTGACAGTCACATCTTGAACTACTCTTGCCATGGAGAAAATGGAGTGACATGGCCTCTTACAGAGATACTGTATAAATGGGAACTTTATGATCAAGTCTTGAGGTACTGCTGCCATGGAAACGACCGGCCTCGCAATTCCATCATCAGTTTATTTTTTTGACTTTATTAGCCTATGTTTATTTGTTTAAACGCACTTTTTAAACGAATTGTCTATGCAATGTTATTGTATTGTGAAATAGTATTTTTAATGTATGGTAAGAATAATTGGACATCCCTGTAACACGAAAGATGCTGATTCCACTCGACTGTCCTTGCTTAAATGTACAGTTCACGCCACCGGAACTGACCGGCCGAAAATCTTAGCATGAACTGTATCTTATCTGCATGAATCATACAAGCAGTTGCTGCATTCCTGATAAGCAGTGAATCCCTAGATATTTTAGTAGGCCTACTGTACGTCTGAGCGAGGGAGATAGGAAAAGAAAAGAGAGACGCATGCTTGTTGCTTTATTATTATTATTATTATTATTATTATTTACATCAGTTACGACCATCGTCACCCAGCACTTGGTTTTTGGCAAGTAATCAAATTAGATCCTGCAGGCCTCAGCTACATGTCCAGAACTTGGCCATTTAGTTCAACTATTTGATAATAACCACTAACATTTTACTGGATGATTAGCTGATATTTCAGTTGAGACTTCTACTTTATATCCCAAGTGCCAACATTTTAGGTGATATGAAGCGGCTGCAACATTCATCTCTTGGGGTACAATTAATCGCTCATTTGGAAGAGGAACATTAATATAAGATTGGATGTTATAAAAGCATGTGTCTCTAGGACTATTACTCTTAATTTTGCGGAGAGAATACAATAGGTTTCCGTACCTAACCTCACGCTCGATGTCCAGAATAGCTTGAGTTCCAGTTTTTTTTATTTTAACGATATCCGCGATTTTTTTCAGCAAACATATTATAATGTTCTCACAATGATATAGGCCTATTTACCTCAAAAATGACCTTTATTTCGATATCGAAGTCGCGAAATATCGCAAAAATAAACTATTTTGTGAAATGTGTTACTTTTATCCTAAAATGCAAAATACCAACGAAATGCCTGTACTGTAATACGATTTTTGTTTTGATTTATATACCTAGGTATTTACTTTTAAATTAATTGAAATAGTAGACTACCACTATCTGTCGTTTGATAGCAAATAAGACACCTTAAAGATAAATGTTTTATGAGATAATACAGCAAAGAAGGCTTTTCTGCCTACTCAGGCGTACAATTCTGCGTCTTGAATTCATGGAAGCAATGTCTTGTTTAAACTTTGGAGACAATATAAGTTTTACGAGTTAGCGAGAAAAGGACTACAGTATGGTGATCACAGAGAGCATTTGTTGAAGCAAATGTTAGGTTAGATCTAAACACAGAAAATTGTTTATTATTCATCCAAATGTTTGTATATTGTTCATAATTTAACCAAACCCGTGCACCGTACACACTCAACTTAAAAAAAAAGTTACAGTCAGTCTGAAAGACTAGACTTTATATCATTTCAAATGACGCATGCTACAAATGCTACACAAGTTAGAAAGGCAGGAGAGATAACGCCATAGCCCAGGAGTAAACGCAGACTCGGTGCATATGCACTGAACAACATGATGACGTCATACGCTCAAGTGCAAGCTTAGTACATTTCCTCTTCGTAACCGTAACGCCTAACGGTTGACCAAAGCATAACGATGAAGTCGACAAGATCATTTGAAACAATAAAAAAGAATACCGTGAATATCGCGAAATATTTCATTTCACAGTTTTGAACGTTTTATTTCAGCACTTTGGAGCCTTTTATATCACCATAAATCAGGGTCCCTAAACATAGCATTCTATTAAGCACTCGCGGCTCACATTTATTATAATTTATCAAAAGAAAGATCGTACAGAACTCATGTAAATTGACGTCCTGACACATATGTAGCATCAGCTGATGCCTTTGTTGTTTGTGTCTTAAGTCTTTTAACTTGTTTGATGCAGCTCTCTATTCCTCCCTGTCCTGAGCTAATCGTTTCAACTCTACATAGCTACAACACCCTACATCCGAAGCAATCTGTTTAACATGTGCTATATTACATCGTAAATTAGCGTACATTGAAAAACAAGATCATCTCCTATATACTGTATAGCTTAATGCTGAGAACAGAGGTTGACAGATGTCCAGGAAAATGGCCGTTCATGAAGTGTTTTGAGGAAATCACCACCAGAATGTGTTCTACCCGATACCACGTATTAAGGCGATTGGTGGAGGAGATATGTTTCTGGCGAGTGCTAACGAAAAGAAGAGATAGGTTAGCAGGGCACACACTACATTAGTTATGTGGAAGGAAGGGTAGAGAACAAGAACTTTCGAGTATGATGATAATAATAATAATAATAATAATAATAATAATAATAATGATGATGATTATTAATATTATAATTATAATAATTATAATAGTGTTATTGGTTTTACGTCCCTTTGAAGAACTGCGGCTTTTAGAGAAGCCGGGGTGCCATAATTTCACCCAAAAG
Source organism: Meconema thalassinum (assembly GCA_946902985.2). Lineage (NCBI taxonomy): Eukaryota > Metazoa > Arthropoda > Insecta > Orthoptera > Tettigoniidae > Meconema > Meconema thalassinum. The sequence continues at coordinate 174,731,202 of OX336396.1, forward strand.
GGGATCTTTAACGTTTCAGTAAATCTACTGACATGGCTCCCTTGCATTTGCGCACCTTCAAATGCCAACTGGCTGCGCCAGGATTCGATCCTGCAACTTTGGGCAGAGTAAGCGAAAACGTTACCGCTGAGCCACGCAGCCAGCCTGCAGGTTAGACAGATTGCCTCGGATGTAAGGTGTGGTAGCTCTGTAAAGATGAAACGATTAGCTCGGGACAGGGAGGTATGGAGTGCTGCATCAAACCAGTCTAAGGACTGAAGACTCATTGTTTTGTTGCTAATCATACGTCTACAAATAAAATGGAATGTAGCTAAGAACCAAAATGGCGTGTTGGCCTACACCTAGTCTTTATAGGGTCCTCCTGTGCTCCAGTTGTGTTGTCAGGAATATGAATAGAGAGCATGCGCAGTGCTGGGCGGGTCTAGAACCGGTCCAGCCATGTCTTGTCCATTCAAGAGCAGTATACATACATATGCTAATGCTACAGTCTCTTGCTGACTTGGAAACGTACTCTCTTTAACAAGTATATCCCATTACATAGTAACACTTTCCATACATCAGACTTAGTTCATTCACACCAGCGCAGCGCTCTCTGGGTGTCGGCGCTATAATCAACTCAGGATAGCCTAGGCAACTAGTTCATAAATTGTTATTATTTTTTTTACGTTAGTTAGTTATTGTTGTTTTAAGGGGCGGTACTATGAGGTCATCTGCCCCTCATAACATAGATTAAAGTATACAAATTTGGTATTGAATTTAAAATTTAGAGGTGGATACCTAAATTTGAAAAGACCGAAAAGTAATTAAAAAAAATAATCAAAAATTACAGAAAAAAAAACATTATTCAGAAACGAACAAGTCGTTGAGTCAATGCTCACTGGAAAATTTCGTTATCCCCATTTGTGAAGCTTAATAGAACTTTTTTAGCTAACGATGTTGATTTTCTCTTCCTCCAAAATCTCTTCATCTGGGCACTGAAAAATCTTCTTTCGGTCTTGTCCATGATTTATTGGTCCTTGTATTCATTTTCTAAGCAAAATAATGTTGGTTGTAAGTGGCATACACCGGGAGGGATTAGGGGGTTCAATCGCCCCCCTGAGCCAAATAACGTTTAAAATACGTAAATTGATGAAATTTTTATTAAAAAGAAAGCCAATCGGAATTGTTGACAAATGATTGGATTATGCACGTTTATAATTTGAAAACATGTGTCTTTAATTGTGTAAAATATTTAGTGTTCGGTTTACCAAAACTGTACATTTTGCACATTGAGAGGTGCAAATGCTATCGAGATCAAACATGAAAACGTCTAGGTTTGCTTTCATTGATTGTCTTATTTTACCTCCTGCAGAAAGCAAAAAGCTAAAACAAACACATGACCAAAACGGAAAACAAAAAAGCTAAATTCAAATACAAAAGCAGAAAACAAACACAAAACCATAAACACAAAGATAAAAGTATAATTCTCAAAAGAGCAAAAGCAGAAAACAAACACATACGGTAAAAAAACACAAAGCAAAAAGCAAAATTTTAAAACAAAAACAAAAGCAAAAACAGAAAACAAACACAGGACCAAAAAACAAAAATCAAAATACATAAAGCAAAAAGAAAAAAAGAAAAAGCAGAAAACAAACAAGAAAATAGTTAATTCAAAAACGAAAACAAAAGAACAAAAAACATAAAACAAAACAAAGAACATAAATTAAAACAAAAAATCAAAAACAAAAGAGAAAGCAGTAAAAAAACATAAAATCAGAAACAAAAAAACAAAAAAGTGAAATTCAAAACAAAAGCAAAATCAGAAAACAAACACAAAAAGCAAATACACAAAGCAAAGAGTAGAAACCAACAAATACAAAACTAAAAAACCAAAGACACAAAGCATAAAGAAAAGAAGTAGAAAAAAACAAACACAAAACCAAAAACACAATTAGTTCACATTTGACTCCGCTCATCGCCCTCCAGAAGCAAATCCTATTTTCGCCGCTGATGGTTGTTGATCAATGTTCTGAACTAGAGTCGATCTAGTAGGCCTATTTTTTTGTGTGATGCCAATTTCTTGAAGGTCTCTTTCTATTTCACTAAGCCAGTTGAGAGAGCAAGACTGTGAATACTGTTAGTGAGCCTGTCATTGTTCAGTCTGAGAATCTGGCCGTAGAACTTCAATCACCTTTTCTTGAAGGTGTAACTAAACTCTTCAGCGCGTTGTTAAAGCTCCCGAGACTTCCGTTTCATCCAAATTTCTTCTGAGCAGACTGGACCAAGGATTTTCTTTCTTGTTTGAATTTTTAATAAGAGGCCTGCTTCTAATGATCAATGTTTCTGAGGCGTATAGTGCTTCAAGTTTAATTACTGTGATATATAATGCCTTAATATTGCGTCCTTCGATGGCCTATTGATTATGAAAATGAAATGAAAATCCACAGCCTGCTTCCAGTCTCCGACCGGGTCAGGAATGGAATGAATGAAGCCCCCATCTAGCGGCGAAGATATGAACTGTGCCGGCTGCCGAAGCCTGACGCACTCCTCTGGGGCAATGATTAAATGAATGGCAGATGAAATGGAATGATAGTGGAGAGTGTTGCTGGAATGAAATTTTGACAGGGAAAACCGGAGTACCCGGAGAAAAACCTGTCTGCCTCCATTATGTCCAGCACAGATCTCACCTGGAGTGACCGGGATTTGAACCACGGACCCAGCGGTGAGAGGTCGGCGTGCTGCCGCCTAAGCCACGGAGGCTTGCCTATTGATTATATTTCATTTTATTTTGTCATTCCTCAAACAGTTTGGATTTTTATTGAGAAAAGAATATCGGTGCAACAAAAGGCACAAGTTTTGAAATATTCTTCATTGTCATAGAAATCTCCTCACTACCTAGTATATGGCACGTGACCAGGATGATGTTGTTGTTGTTGTTGTTTCATTTATGGGCTTTGTGACATCGTGGTCATGTTGCCCCGTGCACTAAGGTGTGTAATGTGTATGTATGTGTGTGTAATTTTCCTGATAACCTGTGTCATTGTGATGGTTGTATTAGTGTGTGTATTTATAATTCAGATCAGGATTGGGAAGAAGGCAGCCGTGGCATAAGTTAGGTACCATCCCTGTATTTGCGTGGAGCAGAAGTGGGAAACCACGGAAAACCACTTCCAGGATGGTTGAGCTAGGAATAGAACCGCCTCATCTCTGATTTGCTTCACGAGGTTGGGTGTACTCCGTTCCAGCCCTTAGACCAGAATTACATTTCTTGGTATAGCCAGGAATCTAACCCGAACCTCTGAGGTGACAGCCAAGATTGCTAGCCACTACGCAACGAGACGGACGATCCAAGGAAAAATATCCTTACCAAGTTACTTATTTTTTTAATGGATTACAATTTTCCAGGTGCAGTGAGCAAATTTTCTCTACTGATAAAGGAATCCAGCGAGTTTTGGAATGAACTTGTTATTTTAATTAATTAGTTAATGTGTTCACGTTTGGCAAATAAAGGCTGAGCACCATTATAAGATCTAGATACCTTTAAATATATGCCCCCACCCAAATAAAAAGCCAATTATCTGCCGCCCCATTTGGCCCCCCTTTGGCGACGCTACTGATTTCAATGTAATCTCCCCCAATGGCTTACGACTAGTGGGATGTGGATTGACGACCACGGGGCCCCGGCTGAGTTCGGCATTACTTCCACTTACTTGTGCCAGGCTCCTTTCTGTCATATTTCCTATCGACCTCCCTTGGTCAACTGTTGTTCTTTTCCGACCCCGACGGTATTAGGATATCCGAGGTCTAGGGAGTCCTTCAATTTCCCACCTTAATTGCCCCTTGTCTGATCTTTCCTGATACCCTCATTCTTCGAGGGGTCAGCCTTCTTTTTCTTTTCATGATATCTTCTGCCTTCTGTTCAAGGCCCTTAAGGAGGCAGGGTGTATGTAGCCCCACCACTTCTGGTGCACCCTGGATAGTGCTACACCCTCAGGGGCTCACGGCTGGTGAGTTTGGGAGTTGGCGACCCCGAGGGATTCCTGAGCTGGGCCCGTTTTGTCCCATTTTTCCTCTGATCTTTGGCCGGGCCCTCTCCTCTTTCACTTTCCTATCTGCCTTTCATGGTTCTCCTTCCTTCCAAGTCCCTCAATCCTCATTCTTCGAGGGTTGAGGGTGTTTCTTTTTCTCCTGTCCTTTATTTGCCTTATTCTCCTATTGTTTTCCATTTCTTCGTCTAATATATGTTAGGAGTTAGTATTAGTTATAGTTTACATTTAATTGTCATCTCAATAATCACCCAAACCATTAGGGGCCGATAACCTAGATGTTAGGCTCCTTAAAACAACAATTGTCATCATCACCAATGTAATTGAAGGTGTTCCCGACGCCTGGTAGCTCAGTCTGGCTCACCGCTCGGTGGCTCTGTCCCACGGGTTGCTGGTCTCCTTTGAGCCCTGCGGTCTCCTCGCTCTGAGCTGTCAGCTGGTAGATTAATGGTCCGGCCCGCTGTTACTATAGTGCCATGCATGTCCCGCCTGGTGAAATATGCAATAACAAGTTGCACGAGTGTTTAAGAACCACCAACTCGTGTGTCTGACCCAGCCGCCCGCTACAACTGAGACTTAAACTCTTTTGCCAAACTGCTAGGTCATCTACCTCTCTAACTTATAGTAAAGTAGTCGACTTACCAAACAAAAGGATCACCGAGTGAGATGTAAACTTGTTTGGAGCCATAAAGAAATGTGAGGGGCTTTGCGACATCGTGGTCATGTTGCCCCGTGTACCTGTGGGTGTATGTGAAATTTGTCTGATAACCTGTGTTATTTTGATGGTTGTATTAGTGTGTGTATTTGTTATTCAGATGAGGATTGGGAAAGTGGTGACCGTGACCTTAAATTAGGTCCCTCGCGGCATTTGCCTGGAGTAGAAGTGGAAAATCACGGAAATCCACTTCCAGGATGGCTGAGGTGGGAATTTAACCCGCCTCTTTTCAGTTTTTCCTCACGAGGTTGAGTGTACCCCGTTCCCGCCCTCGGACCAGAATTATATTTCTTGGCAGAGCCGGGAATCCAACCCGGTCCACCGCAGTGACAGCCAAGAGTACTAGCCACTACCCAACGAGATGGACTGTCATAAAGACTTGAGTTTACTCGTCAGCAGCTATGCCAGACCTATCTATCTTCTTTCACAAACTCCTAGGTCATCTGCTTCTCTGGCTTCGATTTTCCCTTTAACTCTTTCTGCTAGTCTTTCCTAGTTTTTTTTTCAAACTGTTTGGTCATCTAGCTCTCTGTCTGTAATAGTTAATAATCTAACCACTTCCCCACGGAGGGCAGCATCAAATTACTCATAAGACTGATGACTTAAACACACAATAATAATAATAATAATAATAATAATAATAATAATAATAATAATAATAATAATAATAATAATAATAATAATAATAATAATGATAATAATAATAATAATGGGGGCTTGCGAGCTCAAATGATCTGCAGAGCTATGCCAGCGGGAGCTTAAGCTCCTGGTAGGGTCACCCAAGCTGGACAGGTCTAAAGTGATGAGCCAGACTAAGAGCGGTACCCTGGTCCTCCAGGTTGGGCGTGGGGCTAACAACCCCACACTGTAAAACCTCAAAAGTTACGAAAATCTCAACGAAGCCTCGGAATTTGGACGGAATTAACGATGATGAACCTGGAAAATGTTTAAGGACAAGGAAAAAGGATAGACTTAGGAGAAGACCTGAGAACTATGAGGGTTGGAAGATGGTGGGAGAAAACTCATAGAAGGGACGAATGGCGAGGAATCGTGAGAGAGGCCAAAGCCTACCCCAGGCTGTAGCGCCGAGGAAGTAAAGTAAAATAATAATAATAATAATAATAATAATAATAATAATAATAATAATAATAATAATAATAATAATAATAATAATAATAATAATAATAATAATAATATAGAAGATGCCGATTTTGAGAACGTGCCGTACCTTGTAGCAGATTGGCAGATTACCAGGGAAAACCTATGATAAATAAATAAATAAATAAATATATAAATAAATAAATAAATAAATATAAAAATAAACAAATAAATAAAGATACGAGCCTTACAGTAGTCGCATATGATGTGTAACAACTGACATGTTATCCTAACTTGAAGTTGATACCGTTTTTATTATCCTTGACATTCATCGACACACAAAAAATCTTTTTATTTTTTACACTCTCATATATTACATAACAATTCCAAGACACTCTTTCTTTTCTTCACTGCCTACTTGATATTTCTACTCTCACACTGCCTTATTGATACTCTTCTGTTACATCACTCTCCTGCCAGTAACTAAGTTACGTTAACAGAGACTGACTTTTTTTCTTCACTGCCTACTTGATATTTCTGCTCTCGCACTGCCTTCTTGATACTCTGTTGTTACAAGGTAATCCGTATGTGATAAACATTCCACATGGTACCACTGCCAGCTTCATCACATCCCTTCTGGCTGATAAAGCAGCCAGGAGGGATGCGATCCAACTGGCAGTGCGTCTTGCACACTTCCGTTCGATCCAATTCTGTCCCAAAATAACTCCCACAAAAATATCCAGCAACCGAGTGGAAAGATATTACACATCAATAAATATGACTTTTGCGCCCCTCGGCCTTCAGTGACGCCGGAGTGCCGAAACATTGCCTGAAAGGGGATCTTTAACGTGCTAATAAGTCTATGACCAATCCCTCTCGCCTTTAAGCAATCTCAAATGCAAACTGACTGCGCCGTGATTATATCCCGCAACCTTAGCCACAACAGGCAAGAACGTCACCGTTACGTCTGTCAATGAACCTAACCGGGTTATTTTAACACATTATTTTTTAGAATATGGAATGTACTGTATCCGGATTTAACACTTTTGTTTGGTTCCTCAGTTTAGGGGCTGCGACAACGCGGTCATGTAGACCCGTGTACTTTGGGTGTGTGTAAAATCTGTCTGATAACGGATCTTACTTGTGATGACTGTATTAGTGTGTGTTATCTGTTTTTAATTCAAGTAAGACCTGCCGACATTCAATTTTCAAGTAGTTTCTACATTTGTTATCAAACGCCACCGTCAACGAATACTATTTCTGAACTTGGTTACTAGATGCCACCGTAGTCGGCGCCTGGAGACGAACGTTGGAACCTAAGAGCGTTAGTCAAATCTAACCTATAATCCAGCTTCACACAAGTGTAATTAGTGGAAGGTTCTTTTACATGCCATTAATCTAAGACATGGAATCGCTGGCTTTACTTCCCCTCCGAAGGAAGGCATACTGAGGGATTTCTAACGCTCTTAAGAAATCCGACGACTTCGACTGGATTTGAACCCGCGATCTTGGGAATTGAAGCTCAGCATGCTACCAACTACGCCACCGAAGCCGCCGATTAACACTTTTATCTGTACGTTGTGAAGAATAACAGTGGCTATAAAACTAGCGTTTCTCTCCCTTACCACACTCCTCTCCTCTGCTTTCGTTTTGGTTTTTTTATTTTGATATTTCTTTTTCGTTTTTTGGGTGTTGTTTTGCCTTTTTGTAAAGTTTTGTTTTGTAATATTTTTTTGATTTTGTTTCTTGTTCTATTATTGCAACTTTTAGTTTCGTTTTGTTTCGTTTTTTTGAGTTTCGTATTTTGTTTTTGGTTCATACCTTCTTCCATTTCCTCCCCGCCTGGCACAACGGCCAATTTATTAATGAGGGTAATTATGGCCCAGTGTTGTACCAGGCATAAATTGACGACTGAAGCGTGTTTTGTCCTGCACACATTGACCCAGATATGAACCCAAAGTTGTTACTATCTGGCGATCGGGGTGACAGACGTAGATATTGCAATTTATCTCAATCCTGCTGCAATAATTTGACTTGCAACTACAATAGTCCTTGTTGTTACCGAAGATCTGAGTGACATATGAGGTCGGCTGAGGTTACTACGAACCCGTTACAAGTAGCTTTGTCATCTCCCTGAATAGCTCCAGGCAACTTCCGGGCTGGTGATGTAAGGTCTCTAACGGGCCCGTCAACAATCTGCGCTACCATGATCTTGATTCGAGGATCAGAAATTGTTCCCAGCATGTTGCACTCATGTGGTACGATTGACTACTGGGTAGATGTAGTTATCTCGACAATATGTGCGCACGTTTCGTAGAGCTACAGGAGTAGTAGGTGTGGGCACTCCCTCCCAGGACACGAAGCGAACCTGAACGGCGCGGCGTTCCGAGTAGTGACATTTTGTTAACTTTCCGTTCCAAGTTGTGAAATTTTGTAAGCTTTCTGTTTTGGTTTGTGAAATTTTGTAACCTTTCCGTTCTGCTTTGTGAAATTTTGTAACCTTTCTGTTCTGGTTTGTGAAATTTTGGCAGCTTTTGGTTCTGGTTTGTGAAATTTTGGAAGCTATCGGTTCTGGTTTGTGAAATTTTGTAACCTTTCAGTTTTGGTTTGTGAAATTTTGTAACCTTTCTGTTCTGGTTTGTGAAATTTTGGAAGCTTTCGGTTCTGGTTTGTGAAATTTTGTAACCTTTCTGTTCTGGTTTGTGAAATTTTGGAAGCTTTCGCTTCTGGTTTGTGAAATGTTGGAAGCTTTCTGTTCTGGTTTGTGAAATCTTGTAACCTTTCCGTCCTGGTTTGTGAAACTTAGTAATTTTTCTGTTCTGGTTTGTGAAACTTAGTACTCCTTCTGTTCTAGTTTGTGAAATTTGTAAACTTTCGGTTCTGGTTTGTGAAATTTTGTAAGCTTTCGGTTCTAGTTTGCGAAATCTTGTAACCTTTCCGTTCTGGTTTGTGAAACTTAGTAATTTTTCTGTTCTGGTTTGTGAAACTTAGTACTTTTTCTGTTCTAGTTTGTGAAATTTGTAAACTTTCCGTTCCGGTTTGTGAAATTTTAGAACCTAACCATTCTGGTTTGTGAAACATTGTAATCTTTCTGTTCTGGTTTTGTGAAATTTTGTAAACTTTCCGTTCCGGTTTGTGAAATTTTAGAACCTATCCGTTCTGGTTTGTGAAACTTTGTAACCTTTCCGTTCTGATTTTTGAAATTGTATAGGCTAAACTTTCTGTTTCGTCTCTTACGAAATTGCAACGTTCAGTAATAATAATAATTATCTATTTTCATTGAATTCTATAGCTTGCCCTTCGGATATTCAGGGAAGCCGTACATTTGACTTTTCTAAAAATTAATTCCTGTGACTCGTTATAGAAAGGTACCATCTCGCGGGAGGAATCACAATTGACCAATACTTAAAGTTATAATGTTCTAGGAAGTGACTATTTTTTATTGTAGTGGAAGTGGTTGCAATTGTTTTAAGGGGTAAAACAACAAGGTTATCAGCCACAATTTTCTCATGTACTGTAGGTATCGTTAATTATAGGTTATATGTATGATCATTTCTGAAATGAAACACATTTTACTGATGTTCTATTGAGCCGCTCTCTTGCTGAGTTGATAAACCAGCACCATGAACTGGTACACAATTCCTTAGTGTTGTATTCATGTATTGTAGATAGGCCTCATCGTGTGACTTGGGACACATTTTCCAGTGATGACGGTGTGTTGGTGTGCGTTATCTTGTATAACAATGGAAGCTTTAGTCTAATATAAGGCAGAGAAAGTAGGCTACTAGTATCATAGAAATGCAGTACAATTTTTAGCCTATTTTCATCATGTAAAAGTGATCTGTATGTGTGTCCTCCCCTAATAAAATCCAAACGGCTGGAGAGATTTCAATAAAACTGGGTAAGGATATATTAATACCTAGTGCGACCTCGATCGTGCTTATCAAATTTAACAATTCACCAATCCAACCTAGCAGCCGCACGAAATATTTCACCGGCATTCTATATAAACGAAACTGTTACTGATATCACCCCGAAATTTTGTATGGAGGTAGAAAATACTACGATAAGTTCATATATGTGACTTTCAAAAATCTGTTCAGTACAAACCCAACATGGTGGCCAAGAAAATTTACAATATTTAAATGGAGTATTTTCGCGATTTCATCATGCGGGCGCAGTGAAACTGTTTGTACAGTTTTTAATATGCTGAGATCTAATTTATTTAAGTTTTTTTCCAGACTCAAGATGGCGGCTTTTTGAAATAAAAAACAAACATTTTTTTGAAATTCTAATCATGTGGTTGAAGTGAACATTTGTATAATGAACCAACGCAATAATATTAATTTACTGTTCCATGGCCTACATATAAAACAATTCAACATGGCCATCCTTTTAATAGGCGGAAGAGTTTTCAATGAAAAAGATCAATAGGGTATATGAAAATAGGCTATTTTGCTCTTTACTGAACTACTTGTTCTATTTATTTATTTATTTATTTATTTATTTTATTTATTCGTTAATTCCCCATATGGAGAGCTTTACAACACAATCAATTTTCATATTTTATTCCGGCCCTTTCTTCCTTTTTCCCAAAAACCTCTCATATATACAGTACACTATTGTTACGAATGCTAGACAGCTTCGTCGCCCCACGCGTGACTCAGTCCGCCCCAGGCTATCCTGACTGTGTGTTACCAGCGATTTGCGCAACATTGAAGGCAGGCAGTACAAAGAGACCGTCTCGAATATTCATGGCCCTACTGGTGTTGGAATTCTCGAGAAGGTGTGAACCCTGGTCAATTCTGGAAACATCCATAGAGTCACCAGTCTCGCTATATAAAGCGGCCTCACCAGCTTGGGGGGGGGGGGGGGGGGGGGGGGACAGTGTTTTTGAGCGAGTGCGACAATAGTTGGTGAAGTGACGTGCGAAATTACGAAACCCAAGTGAGGCTATTGCAGTGCGGTGAAGTGCTGTGTGGATTGCGAAACGCAGTGGACTGTTTTCCTAGCCTGCGGACGGCGAGACAGTGTACAATCAGAACAAGTGAGTGTGGCTTGTTTACTTGAGGGAGAGTGCCGTTACTTCTTGCGAGGACGGGCTTAATTACACGAGGATAAGCTGCTTGAGAAGTGAAAGGGTGAGTCGAGCTCCATAGAGGTAGCTTCTGTAAGACAGCTAATTGTTTCTATCTGCTTATTGTACGGTGTATAATTCTGACCTGCAATAAACCTAACATCTCTTTAAAGGAACAATTTTGTTGTGCATCTACCCACCGTAATCCAGTTAATGAAAGTGCCACTAAGGGTGGCACGTTACACTATGTTTCCTCTTTCTCTTTTCTGTCCACTTCTTTCCTGGTTGTCTCTCCTTGGGAGTTTGCTCAAATTTATGTGTATGTGCTCCTGTCTGCCATGTCTTCTGTGGAGATATTTAGTTTCTTGAGGTCTTCCACGGTTTCCTTTACCCAATTGGTTATTAGTGTAGCCTACTATTCGTAACTATATTAAAAATTTTCTTGGTCAGTCTGTCTTCGGTCATCCTATGTATATGTCCATTAAATTTTGCCCTTCGTTTCCTTATGTTGTGTTTAATCGTCTCTGTCTGTTTGCACATTTCTATTGTCGGTCTCTTTTTCCATATTCCATCTTTCTGAACTGGCCCGTAGATCTTTCTCAGAATTTTTCTCTCTTGTTTTACAAATTCCTTGATTTTTGTTCGTCCCTTGATTGCTGTACTTGTTCTATTTAAAAATATATTTTTAAGTTTCTTGCCTGAAATGACTACGACGTTTTGAGTTTGAAAACGCTTTATCACAATGTAGGTCACGTGCCGAAAGCTGTTTAATCAGTGTTAATCATATATAAAATCCATTTAATAGGCGGGAGTGTTTCTAAATGGAAAATACCGGTGTAATTATGAAAATGATATATTCAGTTCTTCACGGAACTATTTGTTCAGAAAGTATCTCTAATTTTACCACTCGGAAGAAGGCAAAGCTTACCGAGTTATAGCTAATTTCTCCTGTGGTTTTATCTAAGTACTTTGAGGTGCTCTGTGAGAAGGCTTCCCTCGACCCCGGCTGCTCCATGGCCCCCTGGTACTCGCGTGAGAGTCGGCAGGGAGTCTCTCGCCGACAATGGCGAGAACAAAGGCCGCCAGCGCTTAATCGGGCCAGTCCAGGCAGAGTAGAAATTAATTATTGTTGAACGTGCTGTTAAAACAGATGTACTCGTGTTAAACAATGTCTCGCCTCATTCATATCAGCTGGCCCTGGCCCGTGTCACAACAGACAGCACGCAGGCACTTACTTCTTTCTTTTATAATCGAGAATCATAATTGATAACTTGGTACAGACCCCACTCTGATCGTCAATAGTCTTCCACGACAATACTGTATAGTCACAGTCAACCATGGAGCTCTATAGGCCTACTTAGAGAAGGGACTATCGACTATTTTTCAATATCGACTCCTTAATTGTTCGTCGGCAAGTAACCGTTACTTTTCACGGCAACGAGTGGGTAATGACGTTACAGTAACTGTAACGCAACTGCTTTTAAGAGTAACTAACAAATAAATAAACAAGATGTTCAGTAAAGAACATATAGCCTACTTTCTCCTAAATGTATGAGTATAGTTATAACTCGTTGTTATTATCAAAGAGTATAATAGAACTATTCTTTGTTGAAGACCTTAGAAACGATTTACCTCTACCAAACGCCACAACCTAGATAAAAACTGCTACCATCATTGAAGAAAGAAAGATAAGAAGTATATCAAGAATGTTATGGATCTGGAGACATAATCGACCGGACTGGCTGCGTGGCTCAGCGGTAACGTTCTCGCTTGCTGGGCCCTAGGTTGCAGGTTCGTATCCTGGCGCAGTCAGCTGGCATTTGAGGGTGCACAAATGCGAGGGAGCCGTGTCAGTACATTTACTGGCACGTTAAAGATCCCCTTCGGGCCAAAATTCCGGCACCCCGGTGTCTCTAAAAGCAGCAGTAGTTAAAAGGGATGTAAAACCAATAACATTATTATTATTATTATTATTATTATTATTATTATTACATATACGACCTGCCGTGGGCAACATCCAACTTTGAGTTGAGGCATGTATTTACACGTCTGGTTGTGCATGGCTTTCACAACCCTAATTGAATTAACAAATCTTTCCATGGCCCTACAGAGACGTGTGTATACAAACTATGTGGATATTTTCGATAGCTATTTGCCTGAAATAAAAGTAGTAATTAATAACCTGAACTAACACCAACGGCTTGAATTCATTTACTATGTGAAATCGTTTTGTTCTTTACTTCAAATAACATTTTCAAGTAACGCAAAATAGGCTGTTACAAACCCTTTAAAATAAAAAGTAAAAATGTATCGTAGTATCATCTTGTCATTCTTCAAATTCGATGCGCATAGAATGCCAATGGTATAGTAATCAATGGAGCCCCACGTAGACTAGTCGTGACATCTAGTGGTGAAATATCGAACAATATAATCCTAACAGAGCGAGTGCATTCTAGCAGCCAGAAGAAGAAACTTTTCAATAAAATCTGGAAGTTAATAAGTAGGTCGGCGTGCAGTTACCTTTTTGGCAGCTAGATGTCTCGAGTAAATCTGCTGGCGAATTATGTTTTAATTAAATATATATTTTACACCATAATGTGCACAATATAACGCTTAATTTTAAAACATCTGAGTCATTACAAAACAATAAACATATAACATTTCAAGCAAAAAATCTAGCTCTGATCGGGTTTGAACCATAGGCATTTGAGCGATAGGCTAACGCTCTACCACTGAGCTAATTGTGTCAACGAATATCGTTCTATATAAAATGACTTACATAGAACTTGTTAGCAAATAATGATTTATACTAAACGATTTCATCACTGGAGTATATTATTTATATATAAAGCATTTCATACAAAGTTTATTTATTTTGTATCAGTACGCTATATTGCATGCAATACTCAAATTAGTGAAATATAAGTCAGGCACAAGATATCCGCTGCCATCTTGTCTTATTACTGAATCAGCTCAGCTTTTTAAAATCACGTCTGCACTATAGTATTACAAAATAAACTTTTAATTTCGAACGTGCCTCTTCCTTTAGAACAGTTAAAACGATTCTCGGCTCGATAATCGGAACTGGTGGGTCCCATGATATGGATTATAAAGTTTGCATAATTCGCACGGCCGCCATCCTGAAATGGTATGGCGGACGACTTTGTAGTTTGGTCACAAGACGCATCCTATACGAAGGTATGTTGTTACCAAATTTGGTAGAGATCGGATGATTTGGTTAGTCGTTATTTGATTTTACGTTTTGAACGTTTGAGTGGCTGCCATTCAGTTTTAGTAAAGATGGCGGCGATATAAAACATGACACTGAGGTGTCCTTTGCTAGTGCTACCTTTGTACCAAATTTCGTTCAATTCGCATTCACCGTGTTCGAATTGATAAGGGGGGGGGGGTGGGGGGACAGACATTCAGAGTACACACACTCACACACACACAGACACACACACACACACACACACACACAGACTCACACACACACATACACACACACAGACAGACACACTTTTTTCGCCCTGTGTTGATCTCATAAGTCTACTTTCATTTTTTGCAAAAATCGAAAGTAGGCTAATAATGAAATAAAGAAATAAATGAATATCGTGATAGAAGCCATTTTTCAGCGTTACTTTAGTAAACGAAAATGAAATAATAAAAATTAACAAATAAAAAATAAATTATAATAAAAAAATTAAAAATTAAAATAAAAGTAATATAAAAACAATAAAATAAAAGATAAAAAAGGAATATTAAAAACCAAAACCAAAAATACAGACTAAATAAATAAAATAAAATAAAAATAAAAATAAGTGTAAATTAATAAAAAATAAAATATAAAAATAAATAAAGAAAATGAACGAACAATTAATTAAATAAATATATTATTATATAAAACGCTGAGGTGTATGTTTCACAAAACTCAAGCCCATAAACCAGAGGGAGTTAGAAAGTGTGTTGGTGCCAGAATCTTCCAAATCGTCTCAATACTACAGGGACAATCTTGCATTTCTTGAAAAGTCAAGGAAATATATTTATTTGTGTTTAAAGTGCTTTTAAACAAATAAACAAGACGATAGCCCCTGGCAGAAATGAATTGCGTAAAGCCCGCATAACACTTAGGCCGGAAGGGTAGTCTGTACACATGGGGCGCACACAACCCATTATGCGAGAGTTCTCGCATGGGTCCGCTAGTTTAAATGAATACAGTAATTTGGATGAATCAATAAATATTTTTAAAACCAATTTACCGCCTTTGTTGCCAGATATAAGCTAGTAGTGAACTTAATACTGTGCTGTCACAGTGAACCTTGTAGCTCTATACTAACATATGTGACTATCAACTATTTTAGCCTATTTTCAATTTTGGAAAAAAAAAAAAGCTTATGAGATCACCTGTTGTCCGTGTGTGTGTGTGTGTGTGTGTGTGTTTGTGTTTGTTTGTGTGTGTGTGTGTGTGTCCCTAATAACTTCTAAACGGCTAGTGCGATTTCAATGCAACTCGGTAAGTTCATAGCACTATTCCGGACGACCCCGACCGTGCCCTTCAAATTTTGTTATGTCTCACCAATCCAACATGGCGACTGTGCGAAATATTTCACCAACATTCAATATCTCCGAAACTATTCCCGATATCACCCTGGAATTTTTTACGGTCATAAAGGGAAATACTAGAAGTTCACCTATGTGACTTTTGAAAAACTGGTAACTACAAAACCAACATAGTGGCCACGCGAATTTGTGACTTTAAAAAAAGACGTTTCTCGCGATTTAACCAACCAAACGCAATAAAACTTGGTACAGTATATTTTTATACACATTGTAATGCACCGACATCTAACTTTGTTCAATTGTTTACATAACCACAAGATGGCGGCTTTGTGAATTTTAAAATTAAGTTTTTATTTCTTGTGTCGTAATCATGCGATCGAAGTGAAAGTTTGAATAATGAACCTAAGCAATAATTTTCTTTTAATGGTAAATGACTCTATGGCCTATACATTTAACAATCCAACATGGCGACCATCCGAAATATTTAGACGGCTGTGAATATATACGAATCTATTATAGCAGTCAAACTGATTTTTTTTATGTTCATAGGCGCTATGAACTTAAGTTCACCTATAGGACTTTAAATAACCTGGTGATCACAAATCCAACATGGCGGCGACGCGAAGTATAAATATTCACATGGACGTTTCTCGCAATTTAACCATCCGAGTGCAGTGAAACTTAGTACAGTAAATCCTTATACGAATGTTAATCCACTGGCATCTAATTTATTTGAATTGTTTCCATAACCACAAGATGGCAGCTGTGCGAAATATTTTAATCTCGTTTTTACTTCTTGTGTCCTAATCATGCGATTGAAGTTTGAATGCTACACGTACACAATAATCTCCATGTAACAGTACATAACTCTAGGGCCTACATATATAAAATCCAACATGGCGTCCATCCGAAATATTTAGTCGGTTCTCAATATCTACGAATCTATTACAGCAATCAAACTGAAATATTGTATGTTGATAGTGGCAATTAACATAAGTAGGATATATGAAAATAGGCTGTATAGTTCTTCACGGAAATACTTGTTGAACATCAACTTAATCATCGGAATAAACTATCGACTTATAAGTCGACTACATTCAGTTTAGGATTGAAGAATAACGCATTACTAGTAATGCTGTTACTAATGACCGTTACTTTACGGTAATGACGAGTTAATGACGTTACTAATCGAAATGTGATGTTTCTTAGTCGGCCAGCACGATTGTACTCAATTGTGATGGGTTATTCCCTAATCCTGAAAAATAGGCTATCCAATTTTTTTTAAATCTCATGTGATTTTCGACTAGGGAATAACCCATCACAATTGAGTACAATCGCATTGGCCGACTGAAAAACATTAACTTTGGATTACTAAGGCTACACTGAAAATGGCTTCAAACACCATAATGTTCGACGTTACTAATTAAAGAAACTGTAACGCCACTACTTTTAACGTAATAATGTAATGAATATTCTGGTTACTTCGTTTTTAATAAAGATAGAAACTATTTTTCAATGTTGCCTTACTGATAAGCGGCTTCGGTGGCGTAGTTGGTAGTATGTTGAGCTTCTATGCCCAAGATCGTGGGTTCAACCCCGGCCGAAGCCATCGGATTTTTAAGAGCGTTAAAAATCCCTCAGTATGCCTTCCTTCGGAGGGGATGTAAAGCCGGCGGTCCCATGTCATAGATTTATGGCATGTTAAAGAACTTTCCACTAATTACACCTGTGTGAAGCTAAATTGGATAGGTTAAGAATGTAAACAACGCTCTTAGGTTTCTACGTTCGTTGCCAAGAGCCGACTGCGGTGGCATCTACTAGCTAAGTTCTGAACTAGGCCTAGTAGTCGTTGACGGTGGCGTTTGGCGGCAAAAGTAGGAACTATTTGAAAAATTCTAAGTTGCAGACTGTACTTAAATTAAAAAATAGATACACACACTAATACAGTCATCACAATTGATACCGGTTATCAGACAGATTCTACACACACCCAAAGGGCACGGGGCTACATGACCGCGTTGTCGCAGCCCCTAAACTGAGGAACCAACCAACCAACCTTACTGATAAATTGATATTTCAACTTTTCAGTCGGTCAACGCAATACAATCCCAATCACTGGGACATGCGAAAAATAACATGAAAGAAATTACATGTGATTAACATATAGGCCTATAGACTATTTGTTTTGGACTACAGATGAGGGAGAAAACAAAGGGATGACATGTTTCGCTCGTCAAGCGAACGTAATCAGATCCATATATAAGACAAAATAGCTCTACAACGCACTACCAAACCTACAATGTCACCCACTAACAGTCACTGCGCTCCAAAAACAAAACAAAACAAAGAAAAGAAAAACCTCGTCAAAACGTAGAAAGTATAGCAACTATTTCTGGCAAAAGAATTCGGAAAAATAACTAATTATGTACGGAATGTTGTAAGACTGAGAAATGACAATCCCATCAACAAACAGTCTCCCTCCACCAACTAAGCTATGAAGGTGTAGCTAGTATTTCTGTTGTTATATGCTAGCAATAAGCCCTAAACTACTGTAGAATTGTAAACTAATACAGAAATTACCTACGAGTACTCTGCTGAGATGATGGTAAAAGGTCCGATCGAGAGACTTGAAGTTAAGGGAAGAAAGATCATTAAGAAAATTCTTGGTACTAAGTTCAAAGATGGAGGTTACAAGCTCTGGAGTAATTCAGAAATATACTCCCAAACTGAAAATATCTCAAGTGTAATCTGGGAACGGATAATAACATTCTATGCTCACCTCCTCAGAATGCCAGTCAGTAGATTCTCCAACCGTCTATTATCATACTTCCGAGGTTTAAGGGTGATGCCTCTTTGGCAGGTGGAAGAGGATAAGGACTTGTTAAAGTTTGAAATTTCTGAATCATATATCCTGCTCAGGACCCCATTGAAACAAAAACTCCGTCAGGTTCATCAAAAGGAAGTAAAACCCAGCAAGAGATATGTTCACCCGGATGAATGAAAGAAATACCATTCCGAAAGGATGAAGGCGTGGTGGGCTAACAAGAAGAAAAACAGTTGAGATCTCGCGGTCCATAGTGGCCACAATGATAAAAGAATAATAATAATAATAATAATAATAATAATAATAATAATAATAATAATAATAATAATAATAATAATAATGAACAAAGAATCGCCAAACTACAGAAGGCCTACAGTACAAGCTAAAGTGGGCTCACTACAACAAGAAGTGCATCTCGCTAGACGCAAAATTAAGGCACTATACAACGGTGATTATTCCGGAAGCAACTTACGCAGCCGAAACAATGGTGATCGACGGTCATTCCAAAATTAAGGATATAGAAAAACAGGAAAGAAAAATTCTCAGAATGATTTACGGGGCAGTTAATAATAACGGTCCTCAAAACGGACTCTACCAAAAGATCCACACGATAACGGACGTAATCAGAAAACGCCGAGCACAGTTTTATACACACATTTACAGGAAGGAACACTTCAGAACGGCGGAGAAATTGCTCAACGTTATAACACAGAGAAAGTGTGGCATGGAGTGGCTGACAGAGGTTCAGAGGGACCTAAAATAGGTCAACATACAAAATCTCGAGGACCGCAACTAGTGCCAGAATAAAATTTAAAAAATGTTAAGTTTGAACATAGACCATCACGACAGCCTGGAAGAAAATGGACAGCTGAGCGGAAGAAGGGGCATTCTGAGAGGATGAAGAGATTTTGGGAAGAGAAGCGGGAAAACGCAGATGAATTAATCATGTATTCAAGTTCAATCACTCTCCTAAAGGAGAAGAATATATTAAATAAATAATAAATAATGTATTCTCCCATATTTTAACTATTTTTTCTAATTAGTATTTTCGATTATAATATTTTTAACAGAATTTTTAATATATGAAGATTAGTCTACGATTTCTGAGAAAAATAGTATAGTGAATATTTTATTTCTAGTCTACATCTCTTTTTGCATGGAATGTTAATGTTCGATTGATGCTCTTAGTTTAATATTTTTATTATAACTGAAGAAGATTACAAGATAACCGAAATTGGTATTATAATTATTAAAGCCTAATTAGTTACTATATATTATTGACTGTAAGGTGGATCAACATTTATTTACTTATTCATTAGGTAACATTTTAATTTATATGTCAACTAGCATCCCACCTCGGCTTCGCCCGTGAACAGTTATGAATGCATTACGTGATAAGCGCTTTCTTTTCGTTGTCAATGAACTACGACCTATATCCGTTTTACGTCTCGGCATGATGGGTTAAATCACTGACTGGATTATTAATTATATTATCATGGAGATGCATGTGCAACGAATTCTTGCCAGACGAAATTTAAGAATGGCGAGGTGCATGAAACACAAATCCCCCTTCCGTCCAATCTAAAAAATAGAAATATGCTCTCGCGGACTTTTTTTTGTAGAACTTTTCATGCTGTACAATTCTTACACGCGTAGTATATTGATATTTTTAACGGTTTGCCCAGGGTAAGCTTAAAAAGCGCACGGACACTAGGTTTTTTCTCGACTTTTTCACTGATATCATTACTGCTTGGCTTGCTTTGATCATAAATAAATTATTTTCTACAGAAACCTTCATCGAAATAGCCTTTATAGAATGGTGAAAGCCGCATCAAAATCATCCAGTGGTTCTCGAGATTACCCGTGACATCCAAGAATCGGGGACTATGTTTTATACTAAGTAGAGATTCGGACAGATTATAAGAAACATGATGAATTTCATATCAATAAATACTAATAATGTGTTGAAGGATCTGATATGGAGACTTGTGTGTATATTGTGCAATATCAACAAGTTGCCCTGACCACCAGTTAGAATATCTGATGTAAAGAAAAAGCTGTATGTATAGTAGTTTTAAGAGCTTTTATAAAAGCAGTTGATATAGAAAATTTTTCAGATTATGTAAGCTACTATACAATCCCCTCACTCCTCGATTTTGAGCCATAGCGCTGTCATTCTCTTTCCCTACTGTATGCTTGTCTCGCTCGCTCTCGCCCTTCCTCACCTTTCCCGCTGTTTCTTGCTCTAAGTACTGGTACAAACTTCATTTGTGGATACTAAGTGCTCTTCTTCAAGTCACACGGCGTAACTGTGCTTGTTTAAATAATGCACCACGAACGCAATGCCAGATGCAGCATTCCAGAGATCGTAGGTTCGAATCTCGGCGTTTACCTGGAGTAGACGTTGAAAACCACGGAAGCCCACTTCTAGAATGGCTGATTGATTTAATTTGATTTATTTCCACGGCTACAATTAGAGTTTAAGAGCTCCTTTACAGTAGCGCTCTATATAAAATAAGATTAGGCTAGGGCTTATAAAAGTAAAACATTTCGCTTACATTCACAATACAAAAACAAGAAGTTCCGTAACGAACTAAAGAACCTACTTTTCTTAAAATTTAAGATCTATGCCAATGATTAATCTATATGGATCTATCTAGAATAATGACGAAATTAAGTTGGTAATATAGAAATTTCTAATTAGTTCGAAATACTGTATACCTGGCATACTGTAGCCTAATAGAGAACTACAGTTGGCAGCCCTGGTGACTGAATATATTCTTAGTTCCGTCTCTTAAGGTACAGAATGCAAAATTTGGTTGAAGTCCAATGGATAGCATGGACTTTACATGCAGTTAAACATTGGATCTAACAGCGCGCGTAAAATCATGTTGGCAACAATGACATACATGTATTGGTCAGAAATAATCTGAAATAATATGATCTATTGTTGTGTCAATTTTGAATAAAATCCATTAGTTTGTATAGAAGTTACATGCATTTTAAAATTGGATCTATCAGCAGGCTTAGAATCATGTTGGCAGCACTGACGTATATTAGTTACTCCAAATTAATCTAGAATGCCAGGTACTACACGTGTGCAAAGTTTAGAGCTATTGGCTTGCATACTTTCTGATATATTGATATTAGGGTAACAAAAATAGAGACAGTATTTACTAACAGTTGGCAGCCATGGTTACTCTTAAGAATCGGCATATACATATCTGTTATGGTACACATAGCACACACGAAATTTGGTTGAAATCCAAATGATAGTATAGAAGTTACATGTATTTAAAGTTGGACCTCTCAGCAGGCTTAGAATCATGTTGGTAGCACTGACGTATATAAGTTTCTCCAAATTAATATAGAATGTCAGGTACTATAAGTGTGCATAGTTTAAAGCTGTCGGTTGGCATACTTTCTGATATATTGGTATTTGGATAAAATAAATTGAGAGCATTTATTAACAGTTGGCAGCCCTGGTGGATCTTAATAATACGTTCAGTCATGTCTGTTTATGTACACATAGCACATACGAAATTTGGTTGAAATCCAATTGATAGTGTAGAAGTTATATGCATTTAAAATTTGGACCTATCAGAAGGCGTATATTCATTTTGGCAACACTGCGATGTATGGCCCCCTGGAAATTAAACTGCAATATTATTATCTATACGTGTGCCAATTTTGAAATAGCTCCTATTCATACCTTCCAAGATATCCAACATGGAGCTCAAAATTCAATTGCGATTTTTCAGCAGTTGGTAGCACTGACATCATTTTCAAATATGGGCGTGAGATATTCAGGTATAGATCTTTACTCCTACCAAATTTTGTTTCGATTGCTGCAGCCGTTTAGGAGTTGATAGGGGGGGACACACACACAGCCAGACAGACAGACAGAAGGACAGACAGACAGACAGACAGACAGAAGGACAGACAGACAGACACACATTTGCCCGATCTCATAAGTCTACTTTTTCCTCATTTTTGCAAAATGTGAAAAGTAGGCTAATAACAATAGTCTAACAATGATAGTAACAAAAAGACAGTAATGATACAATAATAATAACAAGTAGTTCCGTGAAGAACTATACAGCCTATTTTCATATATCCTACTTATGTTAATTGCCACTATCAACATACACAATTTCTGTTTGATTGCTGTAATAGATTCGTAGATATTGAGAACCGACTTAATATTTCGGATGGTCGCCATGTTGGATTTTATATATGTAGGTCCTAGAGTTATGTATTGTTACATGCAGATTATTGTGAACGTGTAGTATTCAAACTTCAATAGCATAATTAGGACACAAGAAAAAACAAAGAGATTTAAAAGTTTTGCACAGCTGCCATCTTGAGGTTATGGAAACAATTGAAATAAATTAGATGCCAGTGGATTAACATTCGTATACGGATTTACTGTACCAAATTTCACTGCACGCGGATGGTTAAATTGCGGGAAACGTCCATGTGAATATTTATAATTCGCGTCACCGCCATGTTGGATTTGTGATCACCAGGTTATTTAAAGTCCTATAGGTGAACTTAAGTTCATAGCCCCTATGAACATTAAAAAAAATGCAGTTTGATTGCTAAAATAGATTCGTAGATATTCAGTATCGTCTAAATATTTCGGATGGTCGCCAATTTGGGTTGTTAAATGTATAGGCCATAGAGTCATGTACCATTAAAGGAAAATTATTGCGTAGGT
This sequence comes from Meconema thalassinum, assembly GCA_946902985.2. NCBI lineage: Eukaryota > Metazoa > Arthropoda > Insecta > Orthoptera > Tettigoniidae > Meconema > Meconema thalassinum. Next base: position 174,754,221 of record OX336396.1, read on the forward strand.
TCATTATTCAAACTTTCACTTCGATCGCATGACAACATCACAAGAAATAAAAACTTAATTTTAAAATTCGCACTCTCGCCATTTTGAGGTTATGTAAACAATTGAACTAAATTAGATAACAGTGGATTACAATGTGTATAAATATTTCCTGTACCAGGTTTCAGTGCGCTTGGAACATTAAATCGCGAGAAAGGTCTATTAAAAATTTTCAAATTCGCTTGGCCGCCATGTTCGTTTTGTAGTTAACCGGTTTTTGAAAGTCTTATAGATGGACTTCCAGTAGTACCCTTTATCTCCGTACAAAATTTTAGGGAGATACCGCTAATAGTTTCAGAGATATAGAATGCCGGTGAAATATTTCGCACATCCGCCATCTTGTGATTATGTGAACAATTGAACGAAGTTAGATGTCGGTGCATTACAATGTATATAAACATATACTGTACCAAGTTTCATTGCGTTTGGTTGGTCAATTCGCGAGAAACGTCTATTTAAAAGTCGCAAATTCGCTTGGCCTCCATGTTGGTTTTGTAGTTACCAGGTTTTCAAAAGTCACATAAGTGAACTTATAGTAGTTCCCTCTATCACATTAGAAAATGTCAGGGTAATATCGGTAATAGTTTCGTAGATATTGAATGCTGCTGAAATATTTCGCACAGCCGCCATGTTGGATTGGTGAGTCTTAACAAAATTTGAAGGGCACGGTCGAGGTCGCCGGGAATAGTGCTATGAACTTTCCGAGTTTCATTGAAATCGCTCCTGCCGTTTAGATTTTATTAGGGGGGGACACACACACGAATCACACACACACACGCACACACACACGGACAAAAGGTGATCTCATAAGCCTATTTTTTCAAAATTGAAAATAGGCTAACAATGGAAAAAAAAATATATACAAATGAGTGCATACAGACACGGTATCAGCCCGAAAAACAAACACTATATACAATACATTATATTAACGTAGGTAGGTTGACAGCTATTGTCCTCATGTTATAATTGAACTAAAAATAGTATTTTAACATAATGCAGTAACCAGACGTGATAGGTATACTGCTCCAAGAAGCAGGATAAAAGGCGTCTATGAAGAGCTGCAGTACTCTCAATGTTGACGAACTTATTTAAATCGAAGGTGTTGAAGAGGCGTGAGGCGGTGCAAACAAAAGATTTATTGAACTTCATGGGTTGGTGTATAGAAATCTGGAATGTTAATTTTGTGTATCTATTTTCTCGATTATGAACAGAATACATCTCACGAGGCTGAGTGTATCCGGTACCAGACCTCAAACAAGAATTACATTTCTTGGGAGAGCTGGAATTCGGACCCGGACCTCACTGGTGACAGCCAAGAATACTAGCCACTACACCACCAGGTGATTTGTGGTTAATTTATATTAGTTGCTTGGGAAATCTTGCTCTTCATCCCCGTGTACTTGGGTGTGTGTTGAACTTGTCTGATAACCTGTGTTTCTGTGATGACTGTTGTAGTGTGTGAATCATGTTCCCTGCCCAATACTGAACCTAGGACTATGGGTTCCAATGAGTTTGGTTTCTAAGTTATATTATTATTATTATTATTGGGAACCCAGCCTGTTGAAACCTGTTGACATACCATTTATGAAAGCGCCTCACCAAGCCATAAAGTTAAAAGCCAAATCTTGTAATCCCTCGTTTCCTTTACAAGCATTAACCATTTAAAAACAAGATATCCCAGTCAGATAATCTAAAACAAGCTGTCTCCATTTAAAGACATGGAAACCTCCTGTAAACAGCTCTCTTTCATAAGAAAACCTTGAGAGCCATTTATGACGGAGTTCTGAACCTTCTAGAAGGAATTTTTAACTAACCTTCAATATTTTACGTATCATTATTTCTCCCACTCAGAGAGACAACTCCCTCCTAAACGAAGTAAACTTCTGATTGGCTAGTCCTTCAGAGAAACTCTCAACCCCCACTATGGATCATCCAGTATTTAACTTGGTGCACAAGGGCAGCTCTTCCTCTTCTTCACTTGTAACTTTGAGTGATGTAACTCTGTTTAACAAGACTGCCAAGCAGTCAGGCTACATGCCTTGTATATAAATTATTAATTGTGAATGTATTATTTGTCGGTCGACTTATAATAAATAACATTCATTTGGGAATCTTCGTGTTCAGTTGATTCAAGAAATACCAGTCTCGAGGAGAACCTGAGTGGACCATGTTCTAACTGCTGTCCCGCTTGGAAGCTGAGAAAAGGGATCTACATATTGAAGACCCATCCAGGACTACAAACTTAATTGTGGTTCCATCCGGGATAACGTATTTAATTGGGGGCCCGGCCGCGATTGATACATGATCGCCACCAGATCTACGTGCTGATTGGACCAGGTATACTGACAACGCTCAACGAAGCCAAGACTTCAAGTGGCGCCTTTCGTTACCAATCCAAGAAAGCCAGTATCATCCCGAAAATACTGAAGTCATCTTGATCATCTGAACCAAGCCGACTGGAAAGAAGTGGTACTGACAACCTTACTGGAGGCCTTTCGTCCATAACTAACCAGCCAGCTTTAATGGAGGAAGCTAGCCGACAACGCTGAAATAAGCGCCTTTCGACAGTAACCAACCGCCATCGCCGTCCGAGTATATCGACAACTCTGTTAAGGGGCCTTTCGGTCGCTCGAACGACACTGAAGAAACCCAACCGACTACGGAACGAGAGGAGGTGAGTCGGCAACGCTGAAACAAGCGCCTTCTGACCGCCATCTATCGCCATCCGTAGCTGCTGTACGTGCGCATCGACAACTCTGAGAGGGGCCTTTCGATAGCACGACATCGCAGAAGGAAGCCAACCGACTACGCAGACTGGTATGCAGTCCATGCTGATCATCATTTCCTGGCTGTGAGTACATTCAAAATACCCTGTTTTTTGTGTACCTTTACATATTGCTTGTTTATAGCATGATTCATTACTCAAAGTAAAATTTTAGGGAAGAGCACTAATAATAACTTATTTTGCCTTTCAAAAGAAAGTGAGTGCGCGTTTTTAAAACTAGAACAAGTGTCGCATGTCATTATTCTTTTGAATTAATCCATAATTCATAAACAATAATAATAATAATAAATAATTTTCTTTAACCAATTAATAATAAATAAATAAATAAATAATCTTAAATTATTTTTAAATTAAACTAAGCAATTAATCACTGACTTAACAATGCCGGAGACGGAATTGTTATCAAAATTTGAATATGCCCAGATTCAGTTATTACCTGAATTTAATGGGAGCGCATCTTGCAGCTTGGATTACTTTTTAGCAAGATGTGATAGTTTTTTAAACACACACAAGAGAGCTCCTGCTATTACAAATGCTAACATCATTAACGAATTTCTGTTTAACGTCATAAAGTCGAAATTAAAAGGGGAAGCGAGTAGTATTTTGGATCTTGACGCGAACAGTAGCTATGAAAAACTTAAAGAGAAATTAATCAGAAAATTTGGAGACGTTAAAGATGAGAGATTGCTAGTGCAGGAAATATCAAACTGCTTTCAAAAAAGAAGCGAAAGCTACACTGAATACCATGACAGGCTAGATGCTCTAGTCTTACAGTGTAAGAGTTTGTGTAAACTCAATTATCATGACCAGATATTGGAGCTTAAATTACGAGAATTAGATGATTTGAGCTTAAACACATTTAAAGCCGGTATCCTAGATCCATACCGAGCCTACTTACGTTACGCCCAAGTAACAGACCTTAGCCATGCATTGAGGACTTGCCGAATTTACGATAATGACAGACCTCATGAGAGCTATATGGATCAGTTGAGAGGAACATTGAAGTATCCTCCCAATATTGGTCCCAGTCATAAGCCACCCCAACAAACACCACTAACACCACCTAATCGGATTGCTCCTCTTGGTCCAATACAACCACTAAACCATGCCATTCACAATCCATTTGCATTTCCCAAGCCTCAAAATCAATACTTTCCACAATACCGACCTTTCTTTACCCAACCGAATCCACAATTTAGGAACCCTAATCCTCAACCAAACTTTCGACCTTTTCAGGGACCGAACCCACACATCTTGAAACCACAGAACCAACAACCCTTCAAACAATTCAGTAGGCCTTATCCCACACCAAATAACATTGCCCGGCGCTTCACGCCCAATAATCAGACATATCCGAAACCAATGTCAGGAGTGTCCACTATAAGAGGGAACGTGAATGCACACGCAGAGGAGACTAATGAGCTAAGCTATATGCCACAAGAATATTCCCCAGAAACACAATCAGCGGAATATTCCCAAGAAGCTCAACCCCAAGAGTGTGAGTTCGAATACGACTCAATCCACCCATCACTACTTCAGGATAGTTATGAAAATCCCGAGGAACAAGAGCAGGATTTTCACTTGGCCCAGTCATCTCATGCGAAGACATAAATAATATAAAAAATGCCCCAAAATTACCGTTCATCACCCTATTCGGATTTAAAATCCTAATAGATAGTGGTGCTTGCAACTCAATAATGAATCCCGCAATAGCATATGAATATTTCGCAGAATATTTGTTCCAAGAACCATTCTGCATACAATCTGTTCACTCTGAAACAATAGGTGAAGATAACATACAATTCCCTATTTTTTCAGAATACGAAATTGACACGCCCATAAATTTTAGAGTCATGCAGTGGCACGATTATTTCGATGCGTTGATTGGCACAGCAGATTTTGTAAAGCTAGGTGCAAAAATAGATTATAAATCAAACCTAGTTACCCTGAATAATAAGGACATACCATTTTATTTTCACTCAGGCAACAAACAAGTAAATTTTCAACCCTCATCAGACATGCACAAAATTGCAATACCTGTTAACATTCAACAAGGAGATGTATACATCCCAAAGTTCGAACATGAAGGAATGTATTTTGCAGATGCAATCCTACATGCAGAGAATTATCAGGTCTTGTATCCTGCAGAAACGAATTTAAAACTAGAGTTTAGTAAACCAGTGTTAGTTGAACCTTTGGAAAATATCTCAATACAACCATTAGAAATAAATTCTATTTCGGAGTGCGAGATTCAAGAATATCTCCGCACGCAGCATATGAATGACATAGAAAGAAGTGTCATATCAGAAATATGCTCTGAATTCGCGGATGTGTTTTACTATCCAGAGTGTGACCTAACATTCACCAATGCAGTAAAGCACTTCATTCGAACTACCGATGAGGATCCGGTATATCAGAAAAATTACCGATATCCTCCCGCGCTAAAGAAAGTACTGAGCGAAGAAGTAGAAAAACTTCTTAAGCAGGGGACAATTACCCACAGTGAATCTCCATATAGTAATCCAGTATGGATAGTGCCAAAGAAGCTAGATGCTTCAGGACAAAAGAAATGGAGATTGGTCATAGACTTTAGGCAGCTAAATAAAAAGACCATTGAAGACAAATATCCTCTTCCTAGGATAGAAGAGATCCTAGATAACCTAGGACACAGTTCCTATTTCTCGACTCTAGACCTCGCGCAAGGATTTCATCAAATTGAGATGGATCCTAGATCTATAGAAAAGACAGCATTTACTATAGATAATCGCCATCTACAATATTGTAGAATGCCGTTTGGTCTTAAAAATGCTCCCGCCACTTTTCAGCGTGTAATGGACAACGTCCTACGCCCTTTTCTTTACAAGTTCTGTTTTGTGTATATTGATGACATCATCATATACAGCAAATCCCTAGAGGAACATAGACAACACCTTACCCTTGTAATGCAAAAATTACGAGAGGTGAACCTGAAGATACAGCTTGATAAAACTGAATTTCTTCATAAGGAAGTAGCTTTCCTAGGGCATGTTGTCTCACAAGAAGGTGTAAAACCAAACCCTGACAAAATTAAAGTAGTAAAAAACTACCCTATTCCCAAGACCACGAGAGAAATTAAACAATTTCTTGGCCTTGCGGGCTTTTACAGGAGATTCCTGAAAGATTTTGCCAAAATTGCATATCCAATAACCCGCTGCTTGAAGAAAGGAACCAAAATAGATGCAGAAAATCCCGAGTACAAATCTGCATTTGAAACCCTAAAAACCCTGTTAATAAATGCGCCAGTATTAGCTTACCCAGATTTTGAAGAACCATTCGTGTTAACCACGGATAGCTCAGACTTCTCATTAGGCAGTGTTCTCACACAGAAAGGACATCCTATTGCTTACTACTCCAAAACTTTAAATCCCGCCGAAAGAAATTATTCAACAATAGAAAGTGTACTGTTAGCCATAGTAGAGAGTAGCAAACATTTTAAGCCTTATTTATGGGGACGACACTTCACTGTAGAGTGTGATCATCGTCCGCTCCAATGGCTATTCTCTCTTAAAGATCCCAGTTCAAGACTCCATCGCTGGAAAATAAAGTTAGGAGAGTTTGATTTTGACATAAAATATGTCAAGGGAAACACTAATTATGTCGCGAATGCACTTTCACGAATACAAGTGAATATAAATGAGGAAACAGTTTCTAATGTAGCCATCCCCGGAGATGATACATACCAGCATGAAATGGATAATGAAACTGTACATTCCAATCAGGAAGACCCAATTTTCACTTTAAAGATATCAGAAAGAAATTTGAACCAGAACCGTAACCAGATCATAATAAAGTACGGAGAATTTCCAAAGATTCTAGAACATAAATTATTTAAGAAATTTACCCACCACGTCATGATTGTAACGCAGAAAAATCTCTATGACGATTTAAAGAGACACCTTCTTAAAGTCATAAATACCTCAAATAGGCACGCCGCCTACTTTGATGACGTAACACTTGATATTCCGTTTATCAGAGTATGCCAGAGATTATTCACTTCAGAATTGATAATTATCAGGACATCCAAATTTTTAGAGGACATAGAATGCTAGGAAACTCAAAAACAGCTGATATTGCAATACCATTCAATGAATCACAATGGTATTATTGAAACATATGAGCACCTTTGAACCAAGTACTATTGGCCACATCTAAAAGAACAGATCAGGAATCTAATTAACCAATGCAATTTGTGTCAAAGAAATAAGTATGAGAGGCACCCTAATGAGGTACCAAATCAAGGACCTATTGTAGCAGACCACCCATTTGCCCAAATTCACATTGACACCTTTCATTTTGAACAGAATCGCATTTTAACGATATTGGGCGTATTTTCTAAATACGGACAAGCTTACGTATTAGCTAATGGTACAGCTATGGCAGTTTTGAACCAATTACAAATTTATTTTTCGCACCATGGGTATCCCAAAAGAATCACTCATGATCAAGGAGGAGAATTTGAAAATAGCTTAATTACAGAGTACTGTAAAGCTATGAACATTGAGTATCATGCCACCACACCTCTGAACTCAACCTCAAATTCACCCGTGGAAAGATTGAATTCCACCCTCCTCGAAAAATTAAGAATTTCGAGAGATAATGATAAATTTACCCCGTTGCCACAGCTCATAATCACTGCAATCACAAATTACAATTCCTCAATTCACACAGCAACCAAGCAACCACCATTTAATGTCCTATATGGCCCATATTACAAAGCATTGGACCACATTTTCTCCCCGTCACCAAAAATTAATGAATACATACAAAGACAGGCAAACCAAATTAAAGTTTTAAATGAAAGAAAGCCCGATCCAAGGGATTCCACTTTTGAACATCCCTATAAAATAGGTGAGGTAGTTTATGTTTTGTATCCCCTAACCAGAAATAAGAAATCAAAAAATTTATATAATGAAGGCACAATAACCAAAATCGAGGAAAACCGAGTTTATTGTAAAATGAAAAACGGTAAAACTCATGTCCGAAACTTCCATGATATAAAACCTAAGAGGAAAATTATTCCCATTGCAGATTCCTACCAGGGTATGCCATCATCCACACAGAACCCGTAAAAACTCCAGGATTCTACGCCGATCCTATGGGACCCATTGTAATAATTAGCAACTATCACAAATTCATGTTTCATTTCAACCTTACTACTTTAAAAGAGGCATATAAGAATATTGATGACACTGTCTCCAGTTTAGTATTAAAAAGTAATAATACTTTTCCCTATTTAATAAATGAATTAATTGAAGTAACTAAAGAAACTAAAAAGGATTTAAATAAATTAATACCAAACATTTCTAATAGAACTAGGAGAGGTTTAATTAACGGTTTAGGAAAAGCAATTAAATTCATCTCTGGTAATTTAGACCAAGATGATTTGGATAATTTACAAAGTCAATTAGACACTTTAAAACAAAGCCGTAATAATGAGATTAAACATATAAATAAATTGGTATCTTTTGCAAACTCAATTGCTCAAAAATTTTACGATGAAATGAATCATGTTACCAGCAACATGAGGGTACTTCAGGGTATTCTCCAGACAGAAGATTTCAAGATCAACTTACTGGAAGACCTTCAATATGTTTTAATGTGCATCAATAAATATAACAAGATAGTGCAAGTGCTGCAAGAAACTATTTCTCTCTCATTTAATGAGATGACAAATGTAAAATTATTCTCCAGAAAAGACTTAACAAACTTAGTAAAACATTTACAATATATTTACCCTGTCAAAAGTATGATTCACGCAGATCAATACCATCAATTCGAAAATTTAAAATTGTCAAAAACCCAGGTAATTATAATGGACGAGGAAATGATTGTAATCCTCTCCATGCCAATCACGGATGGAAGCCAATATCAATTGTTTGACGTCACCCCTGTACCAACCATTGAAAATGCAATCCTTATCCCGACTGAAAAATATTATTTACAGGGACCCACATTAAAATGGTCCAGTACACCTTGTGTGAAAAACACACAGTCATATGTATGTATGTACTATAATATTAGAATTACCAATTGTAATCTAACAAATCCTGCCGGATGTGAATATGCTTCCATAAGAAATGATATAAGAATATTCCAACCTATAAATAAGGAACACATTCTGTTCTTTAGCAGAACACCTGAGATAATTTTACAAACATGCAAAGAGACTCAAAGCTCTCTGAAACTCTCAGGTCCACAAATAGTGTTTTCAAACGAATCTTGCCCCATGTCTAGTATAGGCATAACGCTGCAACAAAAACCTACTAATTATGTTCACAACTTCCCAATCCTGAATATTCATGACACACCCATAATAAAGAGTGAAGTAAACTTCCTTAATTCCCATCTTGATATAACCAAATTGAAATTAGACTTGAAGCCAATTCCTACAACTTACATCCATTAATATAATTTTTGTATTAATTATAATATGTATCATTTTGTTTATATTTAGACAAAAACTCTGTCATTTATGTAAATCTGTAAAACTTAGAAGTAAGAAAAATGTAAATGTTGCTGAGGACAGCGAAACACTAAGGGGGGAGGAATCATGTTCCCTGCCCAATACTGAACCTAGGACTATGGGTTCCAATGAGTTTGGTTTCTAAGTTATATTATTATTGGGAACCCAGCCTGTTGAAACCTGTTGACATACCATTTATGAAAGCGCCTCACCAAGTCATAAAGTTAAAAGCCAAATCTTGTAATCCCTCGTTTCCTTTACAAGCATTAACCATTTAAAAACAAGATATCCCAGTCAGATAATCTAAAACAAGCTGTCTCCATTTAAAGACATGGAAACCTCCAGTAAACAGCTCTCTTTCATAAGAAAACCTTGAGAGCCATTTATGACGGAGTTCTGAACCTTCTAGAAGGAATTTTTAACTAACCTTCAATATTTTACGTATCATTATTTCTCCCACTCAGAGAGACAACTCCCTCCTAAACGAAGTAAACTTCTGATTGGCTAGTCCTTCAGAGAAATTCTCAACCCCCACTATGGATCATCCAGTATTTAACTTGGTGCACAAGGGCAGCTCTTCCTCTTCTTCACTTGTAACTTTGAGTGATGTAACTCTTGCCTTGTATATAAATTATTAATTGTGAATGTATTATTTGTCGGTCGACTTATAATAAATAACATTCATTTGGGAATCTTCGTGTTCAGTTGATTCAAGAAATACCAGTCTCGAGGAGAACCTGAGTGGACCATGTTCTAACTGCTGTCCCGCTTGGAAGCTGAGAAAAGGGATCTACATATTGAAGACCCATCCAGGACTACAAACTTAATTGTGGTTCCATCCGGAATAACGTATTTAATTTGTGTAGCTGTACTAAGGATAGGGATATGGTAGGTATCCGGGGAATTGAAACGGCCTATTTCGGCGTTTGCCTAGAGGGAGTGATGAGAAACCCCACTCAAAATTGCCGCTGTCAGGGCCAGGATTCAAACCTCCAATCTCCGAATTTGCTGCAGCTTCCCATCGCGGCGTGGTGCGCGATTTAACGCACATGCATAACGAATAGAATATAAAGTGTGATCTCTTCTCCCTCAATAGCATGTAATGAATACGGATCGGGTTGGCACTCGCCGCTACGCAGCGCTACAGTCGACTTGAGATTGTTGATTTCCACATATGTTTGTTTGTTTATGTGCGATATATTATAAGTATTTAATCGGTCGGAGATTTTTGGTGGTGTTCTGTGCAAACGTTTATTGATATACAAGTGCTTACACTATTACTTCATAGTATTAATACCTGAAATGCTACTGTAGGAAGCATTAACTGAAATGGAATTTAGTTTCTTGTCGTGTGTTGACGTTATCTTCGTGTGTTAATTTTATTGTTATTTAATGTAGGTGAACAGCAGTTTAGCCCTTACATTTTCATGAGTGCTTAATGTGAGTAGTGAAGATGCCTTGATGTTTTGTACCGGGATGCAGATCTAGCTATGGGGACTGTAAAGAGGTCAGACGGTTTTTCAAACCTCCTAAAGATAAGGAACGTTTTATCAAGTGCAAAGGGGCCATACCAGGGAAGGATAAGGAACTTACTGAAAATTCCTACATCTGTGATGCTCACTTTTCAGAAGATTTAATTGTTAAATTTGACAAATTTGTGATAGAAGGGAAGGATGTAGTAGCCTACTTCTCCCAAGCACCAACTGGCGATTGAAAGACTATTCTGTTCCACATATATTTCCTAATTTGCCTAAGTATTTGTCCAGTATGGTGTAAATAAAAATGCTCTTGATGCCATTAAATACTACTTCTGTGAAGAAAGCGATGAGAATATAAAGACAATGAGTTAAAAAACATATATGTACCGTAATCTGAAGGAAGCGTGATCAGTTTTAGGCAATAGCCTACTCTAAGAAGGGGTCGTGACTGTGCCTTCTATATCTGTTAAATGTTAAGTGCCTTTGAAATGATGGTAGTTTATTTAGTTTGGTGTTTGTGGAGTGAAATTTATGGGTATAATTGATTTTTGTAATATTCTAATTAAAGTTGAAGGAGCCGTGATCGGGTTTAGGCAATAGCCTACTCTATGAAGGGGTCATGACTATGCCTTCTATGTCTGTTTAATGTTAAGTTCTTCTGAAATGATGGTAGTTTGCTGATTTTGGTGTTTGTGGAGTGAAATGTATGCTAATTATTGAATTTTATAGTAATCTACGCTAAAGTTGAAAGTTGCGTTCGTAAGGCTTTTTTTTGTTTTGTTTTGCTGTGTTGCAAGTCTGCTAAGGGAATGTAATATGTGTAACAATGTGAAGAAATCCTTTCTGATAGCGAGGTTAATTTTTCCGTTCTTTTCTTAAATTTACCGATAGGTGGCAAAACTAATTGCATTTTGAACTTGCTCTCTGTCTTCGCTTATTGTCGACACTGGACTATTGCAGGAGACGACTTATTAAATTATAATTGGGCACAGTAAAGTAAGTGGAGATGTCGAACTTATTAGCGCCTATGAGGATATCGTGCGGTGTTTTAACATGTAAAACAGGTCGCAAGGTTTTAAAAGTCTCGTAAGCGCCAATGCTAACTTACATCACAGATCGGACCAGGCGTACTAGGCCAGTGATATCACTTCTTATTCTATTCGTTATGGCACATGGCTACTTTGCTGGGATTTGTGTGTTGTAAACAGCCAAAATTACGAGAGTTTTCTGCCCTATCCATTATTCGAGGATTTCACTGCAAGCGCCGTAAGAGCCATAATTTGGCACACGCAATAGTACATTATGCAACAATCCTATAATGGCAATAATTAAGACACGAGTATGTTTATAAAACGAGCGAAGCGAGTTTTATAATTCACATTCGAGTGTCTTAGTTACCATTATAGGCGAGTTGCATTGGACTGTTTATGTTCGACGATAATTATAACTTGTGTGTGTTCGAACATAAATATTCATAAATATCTGTCGAGATTTCGCCAGTTTTATGTACTGAACAGAGCGCATGGGACGCAAAGAATACTTTGTATTTGAGCAGGGCCTCCTCAAATACCACAATATGATACGAGCCAAGCAGTGACATTTTGGAATTGAGCGCAGGTGCGATGCTACCCTTACTTAATTGGTCACACAACCGTTTCTTGAGCTCTGATTGGTGGGAGAAACTGTTTCATAATGAAAAATAGTGTTATAATGTCCCTCATTATGATACAGTTTTCTGACATATAATATTTACATTTCTACATCGTCGAACATAAAGTATTTTGCATAACAGTTTTATTTTGGATTATTATGTTGCCGGATCGAATTATATTCTTGGCACTTTTAGGCCTGTAAGGTGTAGGCTATAGCCTACTTGAGTGTGGAGAGAAAGTAGCGTGATGGATGGAAATTAAGAGCACGGTTAAAAGAAAGTTACTCAACGATGAGGCTGGCATGGCTCGGCGGTGTGATGTTGATATATCGACAGCAGTTAGCACGATCTTTGTCAGTTCTTTAAATAACTAATAGCGGTGAGATGCTGAAAAATTGATAAAGAAAGTGTATTAAAAATATTTTTTCTGTGAAGAGACCTTGTGAAGAAGATGGTAAAAATAATAATAATAATAATAATAATAATAATAATAATAATAATAATAATAATAATTTGTTATTATTGAAAGGCAGAGTTCGTCAGTTAGTATCCCGATGACGGTTTTGAGACCAGAAAGCACTGGTCTACTGTTGGTATCTAGGCAGCAGAAGTGAGTTTTAAAGGTGGTGGTCCACAGTTTTTGTATCCCAACAGCCGAGTGTTGACTTGAAAGACAGAGGTTGGCAGTTAGTATCCCGATGACGGTTTTCGCACTAGAAAGCTCTGGCCTACGGTTGGTATCACGGCAGTTGAACGGGGTTTAAAGGTGGGGTCCCAGGTTTGTATCCCGACGGAAGAGTTGACTTGAAAGGCAGAGGTCGGCAGTTAGTATCCCGGCGGCGGTCAGGGTTTGCCACCCACCCAGGAATGCCAGTAGGATGGCGTGGGGACCCCCCGCGGCAACATTAAACATGTCTGTAGAATCATCCATCGTGCAGCCAGGAGTCTATTATCGCCTGTCTGAATATTACCGGCCCATTCACATCTCGAGGCCCTGTCATGGTCCACACAGACATCATAACAAATGGCAGGCAGGCAGCTCGAGTTTAATTAATGAGATTGCGGTGGCCGAACAAATGATGGGAGCAATGCTACGACAACATTCATCATCCCTTGACTTGTTGCGGGGTCGTACTGTGTGCCGACGCCGAGTTCACTTGCTAGTTATCCAGCAGTACTCAATGAATCAATCACACTTGTGAGGTCAACAGATCATGTTCGAGGATTATTGGACATTTACTGAACAACTGTTACGAGCGCACTCACTTAGGCAGTAGTTATTGTGGTTCATGGCGGTGGTCTTATGGACACGGATGTGGCAGCTACCAGCTCACTGGGACATTCTGTACCCAATAAATAAATAAATAAGGCAACAAGGCCGAGATGGTTCGAGGAATGCGAAACAAATCTCAGGCAAATTGGTGTTCTAGACCGAGAAATTCCTGACAGGAACACATTTAGAAGATTGATGAAAAACTACGAAGGTTTTAAAATGGTATCAACTTCCGAAGGACGGAGGCACTCGTCGCTGGGGTCAGAAGATACTGGCAGGAAGTCAAAGCTGGAACAAGAACAAGACCTAGACACTAAAGTGAAGTTGGTTGCTACCACGCAGTTAATAGAGCCCCAACTAGATGTATAAAAAAAACAAGATGTTCCGTAACGAACTAATGAGCCTACTTTTCATGCCAACGATTAATCTACGGTATATGAACCTATCTAAAATAATGACGAAATTTAGTTGGTAATATCGAAATGTCTAATTAGTTCCAAGTATTCCTGGTATAATGTAGCCTAATAGAGCACTACAGTTTGCAGCCCTGGTGACTGAATATATTCTTAGTTCCATCTCTTAATGTATAGAATACAAAATTTGGTTGAAGTCCAATCGACGTTACATGCAGTTAGACATGGGATCTATCAGCACGCGAAAAAGGATGTTGGCAACAATGTCATGCGTGTGCTGGTTAGAAATAATCTGAAATATTATAATATCTTGTTGTGCCAATTTTGGATGAAATCCATTTGTTAGTATAGAAGTTACATGTATTTTAAAATTGGACCTATCAGCAAGCATAGAATCAAGTTGGCAGCACTGATTTCTATTAATTATTCCAAATTTATCTAGAATGTCAGGTGCTATACGTGTGTAATGTATAGAGCTGTTGGCTTGCATACTTTCTGATATATTGAAATTAGGGTAAACAAATTATAGACAGCATTTATTAACAGTTGTCAGCCCTGATTGCTCTTAAGAATACCGAGAGTCGTATCTGTTATGTTACACATAGCACATACGAAATTTGGTTGAAATCCAACTGATAGTATAGAAGTTACATGTATTTAAACATTGGTCCTATCAGCAGGCTTAGAATCATGTTGGTAGAACTGAAGTATATAAGTTAGGCCAAATTAATCTAAAATGTCAGGTACTATAAGTGTGCATAGTTTAAAGCTGTCGGCTTGCATACTTTCAGATATATTGGTATTTGGATAAAGAAAATAGAGAGAGCAATTATTAACAGTTGGCAGCCATGGTGGCTCTTTAGAATAAGCTCAGTCATGTCTGTTTATGTACACATATTACATTCAAAATTTGGTTGAAATCCAATTGATACCGTAGTGCAGAAGTTATATGCATTTAAAAATTGGACCTATCAGAAGGCTTAAAATTATTTTGGCAACACTGCCATGTACGGCCTCCTGGAAATTAAACTGAAATTGTATTATCTACATGTGTGCCAATTTTGGAATAGCTCCCATGCATACCTTCCAGGATATCCAACGTGGAGCTCAAATTTCTAGTGCGTTTTTTCAGCAGTCGGTAGCTCTGACATAATTTTCAAATATGGGCGTGAGATATTCCGGTATACATCTTTATTCATACTAAATTTGGTTTCGATTGCTGCAGCCGTTTAGGAGTTGATAGGGACACACACACACACACACACACACACACACACACAGAAATACAGACAAACAGACAGAAGGACAGACAGACACACATTTTCCCGGATCGATCTCATAAGTCTACCTTTTCCTCATTTTTGCAAAATGTGAAAAGTAGGCTAATAAAAAAATTAACGAAACGATGGTGCATGGAGAAAGAGGAGAAATGAGGATCTATATAGACAAGATCACGGACGCCATGCGTAAGAGGAGACTGAAGTTTTATGGGCACCTCATGAGAATGGATGAGAATCGAATAACGAAAAGAATCTTTAATTACATCACCAAGCTAAAGGCGACTACAATGTAGGTAGAGGAAACGAGAAAAGGCATGGAGGAAGTTGGCGTACATCCTAAAGACATCTGGAATAGGGCTGTATTTCAAGCTAAAATTGATAACTTCAAGGGGTTCAAGGAACGACCAAGAACACCTGGTCAGAGGAAAGGAGGAGGAACCACAGCGAAAGGATGAAGACATTCTTGATGAAGAAAAGGGAACTAACCAGCAAATCAACTGTTTCCCGTGGTCCGCAGTAGGCCAAATTCTAAGAAGGAAAGAAAGAAAGAAGAAGAAGAAGAAGAAGAAATATATAAATAAAAAATAAACAAATAATTAGATACAGTAAATAAATAAATCTTTAAGTTGGAGGCAATCTGTGACGTCACAAGCAATTCACTAATATATTTCTCTAACTTTCGTCATTAACGACCGAAGGCCCGTGGTGTAGCCGTGCTCGTTAAATCGTGCACCACGGCCACGAGGGCAGCATCAGCAAGTCCGGAGATAGTAGGTTTGAATTTCGGTGCTGACAGCGGCTATCCTGAGTGAAAATGTTTAGCCAGGTCTTTCCACACTCCCTTCAGGAAAATGACGGTATAGTACCTCACTTCAAGTCCCGGAGCACCCCCCTCATCCCTGTCCCTAATACAGTTACACACACTAGTAAAGGGGCAGATGACCTCGTAGTTCCGCTCCTTAAAACAACAATAACTAACTCACTACTATACTACTGTTTAGTAATCACAGGAATACAAGTTCAACATACACTCAACTACACGGTGCTGATGAGCAAGATGTTCCAAGCCCCCCAAATAAATTAACAAATTAACGAACGGCTCGCTGTGCGGCCATTTTTACATTCCATTTCTCTGGGGAGTCTGGAATGTTCTAGCTCAAGGTACAGCGTTGTCAACTCTCTACCGTAGTCACTGAGAGTAAGCAGCGAGACTGGACAGAACTGCGTGCAACTATGCAACACTGGAAACCTGACAAGCGAGCCGGCAGCTAGGATTGGACTGGACTGGACTTTAGATTCCATGTGGAGCCACAAAGCAAGCATGCTATTGGTCAAGAACCATCAACAATTGGTCAGCAGCGAACAATGGTTATTGTCAGTGCGTGATACTTCTTACTCTTAATATTACTCTTCATAAATTCGTCATCACACTGTACGTTTACAGTGGTCGTAGTTTCCGATAATCGAATGAGAGCTTCAAAATGAGACCAAGTTGCCTGCTGTACGTTTATCCTGGGCTGAGAAAACGTTACGTCAGAAAAAGTATAAGAACTTTTTATGGGGTAGTTGAAAAAAATTGAAACTTTTGATTTGCATTACCAATACTTGTGCCTATCACATATAAAAATTTCATTACCCTCAGCCAAGTAGTTTTCCATGTATATAGTTTTAAATGAGCGGTTCCAAGAAAAGACGTCAAAAACACGGACAATTTTTCATACAGCCACAAATAAATAAATAATTAATAAACTTGAAAATAATTGGCTTATATAGTCTAACGCAGAATTAAACAAGGAAAATATTGGTATAACTCGTTTTTCAATACGTCTGTTGGTTTGGTTGTAATTAAGGCCTAAACTCGAGTATCCATAATAAAAAATCCGATAGGTAGGCCTACTGTTGCGGTTTCTAAACATAATCTATTTGCCTAATTCACTCCTTCGGCGCTCGACATAGGCTAAAATAGGCAGATTATATCGAAGTTGTAGTAGAATCGAACATGGCTCATTTTATGCCCCTGGAAAACAACACCCGGCAAGGCCCAAAGTGTTCCCAATTAACGTGTTTTAAGGACCTAGAACTAACCGTTACCTGGATATTTTCAGAGTTGGTTGGTTCCTTAGTTTAGGGGCTGCAACCACGCGGTCATGTAGCCCCGTGTACTTTGGGTGTGTGCAGAATCTGTCTGATAACCGGTGTTAGTTGTGACTAGCGGACCCGCATGCTCATAAACCACACTTTTCCCAATAGGTCTATAATGAGATACTTAAGGAGAAAGGTTGTTATGTTTTTATTTCAACCAAATAATGATTATAGAACACTATTTACATTTTAGTTAGAATTCCAAGTTCCCTAAATTAAGAAGGCAATCACTGAAAATTGGATCAACATAATACTCACCGGTTATTCGATAGGCTATTTATGAAATTATACGATTTGAGTACTCATTCCTTTGATTTACTGTTTCTGAAATCCATGCAAAATGATAAAGGAAAGACCTCGGAGCGTATTTTCCTACAGCAACAGTATCTGCAAATCGCACACTTCGTACATTTTTCAAAAGTCATTTTTTAAAGAAATAATAGATATTTATGAAATTAGAGAGCAATTCGTCACTGCTAATGTCTATTCTCTTTCATTT
Organism: Meconema thalassinum; assembly: GCA_946902985.2. NCBI lineage: Eukaryota > Metazoa > Arthropoda > Insecta > Orthoptera > Tettigoniidae > Meconema > Meconema thalassinum. The sequence continues at coordinate 174,772,280 of OX336396.1, forward strand.
GAATGCTCATTTATCACGATCGGTCTCTTATGAGCGCCGCAGGAGGGATCAATACTACTGAAATAATATATATGATGATGATGACTGTATTAGTGTGTGTTATCTGGTTTGTAATCCTCGCTTTTGGAAACTGTTCATGGATATTCCAACCGTAACCATGACAACACCAGCACAGAAAATTCTCCTAGCTCTGTAAAGCTGTATAAGAACCTATTTTAGGCAACTAAAATGCCACTTTCTGAGCCTTAAGTTCCGCAGCAGACTCCACAACCTCACGCTCCGAGCATGAGCTACGCCTGCCAGTTAAAAAAGGCTATTGCATCGGAGCATTACCGTAAGAGTATTGTTGAGGAGTTATCGCCGAGTGAACCATCAATCACAGGATGGCTAATCGACCCTCTGGGTTCATACTTTTAATTGACAAGTCAAGTGTTCTCTCCCCCTCTCCTCTTCCAGGTCCCTGCCAGGATACCACAGCAAGACCTTCTCTCCCTTGGGATATCACTTGACAGAGACAATTAAATAGCAACATGTTACGAGGGGCTTTGGGAAAGTAGCACTGGATTATAGCAGGCCAATTAACTTTTATTGAATGCTTGTTGTTATTATTCATTTTAAGGACTAGGTACATCATGCTCATCATCCACGTGTACTTGAGTGTTTATTGGATTTTTCTGATAACTTATCTTTCAGTGGTGACTCTAGTACTGTAATTATTATGGTAAGACAATAGCATTCTACCGATGCGCTGTGAATACCTATCTTGGGTGCCCTGTGGTTTTACGTCGTTAGTGATGTACTGTAGAAAATTGATAATATTGGTATTGGTCAACCTGCATGCCTTCGACAGAGGAGACTCCCATGTTTGCAGCATTTCATAAAATACAATGAGATGGACATTACTGCAGATACTGCCCCTTAGTCTGAATTCTAGGCATGTATTTTATATGAGGAACATTGAGAAAAATAATAACAAGTAAATATGATTCTATAGAATTAATGAATTTTCTCCCTTTTCACGTTCCACAAGTTAGATCGCGAAGCTATACATTATTATTTCACATTCAAAGGTCAAGAACTTCCCACAACTTAAATTCACTATTCATGAAAATAATAACCAACTACATTAAATTTGCTACTGTCGTACAGTAGATATATTTATTGAATCAGACGTTGTGTTCAATAACAAACTAACAATGTTTAAAACTCAGCAATTCCTCTAGGTTAGTGCCGTGTCTTGTGTGGGGGTTTCACTAGCCGTGAAAGCCAATATAGCCTACCATTTTTTGGAAGCCTTCAAGGGGAGGTTAAGGCTACCTGAGCTTTTAGTTCTCGCAGTAAAGAGGTGCACATTGCACTTTATATAAAGGGAGGTAGCGCGCAGTTCGCTAATCCTGTGGGGGTCCGGGCGGGGACACCAAGTGCCCGCTGATGAGCCAGCCTAGTGTCCTAGGCGAAACCTCACACAAGACACGGCACAACCTAGAAGAATTGCTGAGTTTTAATTCACTGACCGTGAAAGCCACTATACCATCTTTTTGGAAGCCTTCATAGGGAGATCAAGGCTACCTGAGCTTTTAGTTCTCGCAGTAAAGAGGTGCACATTGCACTTTATATAAAGGGAGGTAGCGCGCAGTTCGCTAATCCTGTGGGGGTCCGGGCGGGGACACTAAGAGCCCGCTGATGAGCCAGCTTGGTGTCCTAGGTGAATCCTCACACAAGACACGGCACAAACCTAGAATAATTGCTGAGTTTTAATTCACTGGCTCTGAAAGCCAATACATTATACCATCTCTTTTTTTTTGTATCTAAATTATTAGCTATACCTCTTTATTAGGCACTGTCCATACTTCGTAAAGGTGTTCATGTTTATGTTTTGTATTATTTTTAGTTCACCCGGAGGCCCCGGGTTCGATCCCCGGCTCCGTCAGGGATTTTAAAACTGACGTGAGGGTTGGAACGGGGTGCACTCAGCCTCGTGAGGACAATTGAGTAGCTGTCTGACAGTGAGATTGCGCCCCGATCACGAATACCAAGATTAACGGCCGAGGGGACCCGACGCGCTGATCACGCGTCACCCCAATATCTGCAGGCCAAATGGCTGGGCAGCGGTCGCTTGGTCGGCCTTAGCCCGTCATGGGCTGGATAGTGCCAGGGGTTGACTTGATTATTTTTAGTTCGGTTGGTTGGTTCCTTAGTTTAGGGGCTGCGACAACGCGGTCATGTAGCCCCGTGTACGTTGGGTGTGTGTAGAATCTGTCTGATGACCGGTGTTAAATGTGATGACTGTATTAGTGTGTGTTATCTGTTTTTTTAATTCAAGGACTGCAAATTTTTGAATTTTTCAAATAGTCCCTACTTTTGCCGCCAAACGCCACCGTCAACGACTACTAGTTCAGAACTTAGCTACCAGACGCCACCGCAGTCGGCTCTTGGCAACGAACGTAGGAAACTGAGAGCGTTGTTTACATTCTTAACCTATACAATTTATCTTCACACAGGTGTAATTAGTGGAAGTTTCTTTAACATGTCACAAATCTATGACATGGGACCGCCGGCTTAACTTCCCCTCCGAAGGAAGGCATACTGAGCGGTTTTTAACGATCTTAAAAAATCCGATGACTTCAGCCAGGTTTCAACCCGCTATCTTGGGCATAGAAGCTCAGCATGCTAACTAAGCATTAGCTACTTATTATGTATTTTAAGATTTTTATTTTATTTTGTGTTTTTAAGTTTAATTCTTTTTTTCTTCTTTTCTCTTCTTTTCCTAAAATTATTTAGATTTACAATGATCTACTTTGTATTTCTACAAAGGAATCTGCTGACATCGAATATAGATTTAGGTATTAGGAAGTCATTTTTGAAAGCCTTTGTCTGGAGCGTGGCGCTCTATGGAAGTGAAACTTGGACTATTGGTGCAGCAGAAAAGAGGAGAATTGAAGCATTTGAAATGTGGTGTTACAGGAGAATGATGACGATCAGATGGGTAGATAGGGTTACAAACAAAGAGGTATTAATACGAGTGGGAGAGGAGAGATGCTTCTGGCGACTGCTAATGAAGAGAAGAGATAGGTTGGTAGGACACATACTAAGACACCCAGGAATAGCAAGCTTAGTTATGGAAGGAAGGGTCGAGGACAAAAACTGTAGGGGTAGACCAAGGTTAGAATATGTTAAACAGATTGCCTCGGATGTAGGGTGTCGGAGCTATGTAGAGATGAAACGATTAGCTCAGGACAGGGAGGCATGGAGAGCTGCATCAAACCAGTCAAAAGACTGAAGACTCAAACAACAACAACTTTGTATTTGTGACAAGAAGGTACTTAATTGGGTTTATGGCATGTGTACTTTCACAAATCAATAAATAAATAAATAATACTAGAATCGTTATTGTTTTGTCTTATGTTCCCCCTTAAGACAGATCATGAAAGAAACACAGTCTAGACTTGGGATAACTGTAATTTGTCTGCTATGAGAGTTATTGTATTGCCAACTGTTGGTATCCCACGTTACGTCTGACGGCCTTGACATCACGTGTTGTTCTAAAGTGAAGTGTTCGGTGACGTGCCTGAAGAAGCATTTCAAAACATCTCAACAGCGATTTGTTATAAAGGACATATTCCCCTATTTAGCGGCATGTCCACATTTTCCTACAATAACAATAATATTCAGAGTTGTGTTATTCAAGTGGAGAAGAAAAAGGAAAATAAAAAAAGGAAGGAACACAGGGAGGGGGTGAGAAATCTGTCATCCAACCACATGAAAAGAACAAAGTCATTCTCCCTTCCTTCAAAAGGTCTTCTCAGAGAATATATACGATCCATAGGGCCGTGGAAGGGTTTTTATACCGACCTCGCGCCGCATGGTGTACCCTCCTCCATACGTCACTGCGCTGACAGCCTCACGGCCTGGTGGATACTTAATGCGTGTTTGTGGGGGCGAATGATCTGGGTGTCACTGATTATCTCTTTCTCTCTCTAGCACATTAAGATGATGGAGTGAAGCAATTCCTTCTGTAAGCACACTCAAGCTCATCTTTATGAGCTAGACATTTCACAGATGAGAAACATTTTATTGAAGGTGTCTGTGAGATTCTGACTCGGTTACTGTGCCTGGTAAATAGGGCGAGCGTGGGTAGGATCAGACTTTAACCCTTTACAAGGCAGAACTATTATTTTTATTAGCCTACTTTTATCATTTCAAATTATTTTAACTATTATAATCATTAATAATGCTGTAGCCACCGTGGCTTAGGCGGCAGCACGCCGTGCCGGCCTCTCATCACTGGGGTCCGTGGTTCAAATCCCGGTCACACCATTTGAGATTTGTGGTGGACAAAGCGGAGGCAGACAGGTTTTTCACCGGGTACTACAGTTTTCCCTGTCAATATTTCATTCCAGCAACACTCTCCACTTTCATTTGAGACGCCTAGAATCAAAACCCGCTAAGTCTTCGAACATGAAAAATGAGATGAAATTGCCTTTATATGAACTTGCACGCGGGCAATTCAATGGTGCCATGATTTTCCTCAAAAGACGCCATTTCCCTATGAAAATGGCGGACAAAACTTAGGGTTAATTTCAAAATACAATAGATTCAATTGAACTTCCGTCATTGTTAGTTTCAAAATCCACTCCAATCAGCACATAGAATTGCATTACCCAGGATTCCTTCATACTGCCATCAGGTGTGTTGTGTTATGTAATGTGTGGTTAAGTGTTTGTTAAATTTTAAATATATGCATAATCATAATTCAGGACTGGTTTTCATTTCATACGTAATTTGAAAGGTTCACGTTCACATACCTTCCTTCTTCCCTTCTTTTGATTCTTAGAACTGGTTATCTTACTTTCAAAAACGTCCATATGTACATTTCACTTTTAAAACTAGTTAACTCCTAATTAATCTTCAGAATCGTGTTACTTTCCATTAAGGGACAATCCTGTGTTTTGTTTAAATGCATCGTTTGATGACAAAGTAATTAATAAACGAAATGTTCATATTCCATGGATGTTTTTTCATATGTTAACATTTTTCCTCATTTTACCAACTTTTTTGTTTTGTGGACTTGGCGGGTTTTGATTCTAGGCGTCTCATTTCATTTCATCTGTCATTCATTTAATCATCCCCCAGAGAAGTGCGACAGCCGGCACAGTCCATATCCTCGCCGCTAGATGGGGGTTCATTCATTCCATTCCTGACCGGGTCGGACACTGGAAACAGGCTGTGCATTTTCATTAATAATGCTATTTTCGGCAGCCGGCACAGTTCATATCCTCGCCGCTAGATGGTCGGAGACTGGAAACTTGCTGTGCATTTTCATTAATAATGCTATTTTCGGCAGCCGACACAGTTCATATCCTCGCCGCTAGATGGTCGGAGACTGGAAACAGGCTGTGCATTTTCATTAATAATGCTATTTTCGGCAGCCGGCACAGTTCATATCCTCGCCGCTAGATGGTCGGAGACTGGAAACTTGCTGTGCATTTTCATTAATAATGCTATTTTCGGCAGCCGACACAGTTCATATCCTCGCCGCTAGATGGTCGGAGACTGGAAACTTGCTGTGCATTTTCATTAATAATGCTATTTTCGGCAGCCGACACAGTTCATATCCTCGCCGCTAGATGGTCGGAGACTGGAAACTTGCTGTGCATTTTCATTAATAATGCTATTTTCGGCAGCCGGCACAGTTCATATCCTCGCCGCTAGATGGTCGGAGACTGGAAACTTGCTGTGCATTTTCATTAATAATGCTATTTTCGGCAGCCGACACAGTTCATATCCTCGCCGCTAGATGGTCGGAGACTGGAAACTTGCTGTGCATTTTCATTAATAATGCTATTTTCGGCAGCCGACACAGTTCATATCCTCGCCGCTAGATGGTCGGAGACTGGAAACTTGCTGTGCATTTTCATTAATAATGCTATTTTCGGCAGCCGACACAGTTCATATCCTCGCCGCTAGATGGTCGGAGACTGGAAACTTGCTGTGCATTTTCATTAATAATGCTATTTTCGGCAGCCGGCACAGTTCATATCCTCGCCGCTAGATGGTCGGAGACTGGAAACTTGCTGTGCATTTTCATTAATAATGCTATTTTCGGCAGCCGACACAGTTCATATCCTCGCCGCTAGATGGTCGGAGACTGGAAACTTGCTGTGCATTTTCATTAATAATGCTATTTTCGGCAGCCGACACAGTTCATATCCTCGCCGCTAGATGGTCGGAGACTGGAAACAAGCTGTGCATTTTCATTAATAATGCTATTTTTTGTTTCTCTAATTTTAATGTGTATATATTTATTTTTAATTTTCAATTTATGTTGTTATAGATTTAATTTTGAAATGTTAGTCGAATTAATTAATTAATTAAGTGATTTTGAATTGATTCTTACAATTATTTCATAATTATGTTATAGTTATGTCTATTATTTTAGTCTTTATATTCCTTTTATAATTGTAATTTTATTTTTAAGATTTATATTTCTATATTTATATTTCTACACTTTAATTGTTAATGTTTTTTTAACACATTACGTCAAGTAGATACGTATATAATATTTGATTTTGAGAAATACTTGCACTTCGGCATGATCATTCTCCATAATTTGGCTTATAGATTCAACCATCAGCATCTTTGAAAGCATAAACTACTGTCCTTATGACAGGTGGTTAATATAGAGACAACTATCCCATAAAGTGTTAAAAGGGGCTTTATGTTCGACCCTGACTATTATATGTCATTGTGGGGTTTGAAGCCATTTTTCAGTGTTGCCTAAGTAAACAAAAGTTTGGTGCTTTTTAGTCGGTCAACACGAATGTACCCAAAAAGAGCTGGGTTATGCCCTAATCCTGAAATAAATTACATGAGATTACATCATTATGAAACAGTTTATCCCACCAATAAGAGCTCAAGTAACAGTTGTTTGACCAATTAGATAATTAGATGCGCTGAGTTCCACGGCCTTCTAATTTAAATTTCACTGCCTGGCCTAGTGTCATAGTAGGGTAATCGGGAGGCCATGGTCAAATACAAGGCATTCTCTGCGTCTCATGCGCTCTGTTCAGTACATAAAACTGGCGAAATCTCGACAGATATTTATGAATATTTATGTTCGAACATAAAATAGTTATAATAATTATCGTAGAACATAAACAGTCGTATGCAACTCGCCTATAATGGTAATTAAGACACTCGTAGGGAAATTATAAAACTCGCATATGCTCCTTTTTATAAACATACTCGTGCCTTAATTATTGCTATTATAGGCTCGTTGCATAATGTACCATTATATAGTCTGGATTATCTTATTTTAACCGCTAAAAAGTAAACTACTCATTTTTAACATGGGTATGTTTTGGGGATGGAGGCCCATCCGTGAATAAAATAGGTTGTTCACTAAAGAACATATAGCCTACTGTCTCTTAAATATATGGGTATAGTATATTAGCTTTCGCGGTGCGGACACAAAGAGCCCGCCGATGAGCCAGATTGGTGTTCCTAGGCTAAACCCCACACAAAACACGGCATAAACCTAGAAAAATTGCTGAGTTTTATATGGGTATAGTTATAAGAAGTCTAAGGTTCGGATGTTCAGGACCTACAGAAACGAGAAAGATGCAGGCAAATATGCCCTAAAAATACTGAAATATGATCCACCAAAAGGTACAATATGACCTAATATATTTACATGCATTCTAAAAACACATGTTAATAATGCAGTGAAATGTTATTAGCCTATTTTCATTTTATGAAAAAAAATAGGCTTATGAGATCACCTTTTGTCCGTGTGTCTGTGTGTGCGTGTGTGAGATGTGTGTGTGTGTGTCTCCCCCTAATAACTTCTAAACGGCTGGAGCGATTTCAATGAAACTCGGTCAGATCATAGCACTATTCTGACCGACTCCGACCGTGCCCTTCAAATTTTATTGTGTCTCACCAATCCAACATGGCGGCTGTGCAAAATATTTCACCAGCATTCAGTATCTCCGAAACTATTAGCGATATCACCCTGGTATTGTGTACGGTGATAAAGGACACTAATAGAAGTTCACCTATGAGACTTTCAAAAACCTGGTAACTACAAAACCAACATGGCGGTCAAGCGAATTTGAGACTTATTAGTATACTTTTCTCGTGATTTAACCATCCAAACGTAATGAAACTTGGTACAGCAAATGTTTATACACATTGTAATGCACTGGCGTCTAAGTAAGTTCAATTGTTTACATAACCTCAAAATGGCGGCTGTGCGAAAAATTTCACTGGCATTCTATATCTCCGAAACTTTAACAGATATCACGATGAAATTTTGTATGGTGATAAAGGGCACTGGTACAAGTTAATCTATGTAACTTTCATAAACCTGTAAAGTACAAAACAAACATGGCGGCCAAGCGAAGTGGAAATTTTAATAGACTTTTCTCGAGATTTAACTCTCTGAGCGCAGTGAAATGTGCTACAGTAAATGATTATACATATTGTAATGCACTGGCAATTAATTTAGTTCAATTGTTTACATAACCTCAAGATGGCGGCTGTGCGAAATTTTAAAATTAAATTATATTTCTTGTGTACTAATCATGCGATCGAAGTGAAAGTTTGAATAATGAAGCTACGCAATAATTTTCCTTTAATGATACATAACTCTATGGCCTATACATATATCAATCCAAAATGGCGAGCATCCGAAATATTTAGACAGTTCTCAATATCTACGAACCTTTTACAGCAATCGAACTGAATTTGTTTATGTTCATAGAAGCTATGAACATAAGTTCACCCATAGGACTTTCAGTAACCTGGTGATCACAAATCCAACATGGCGGCGACGCGAATTATAAATATTTAAATGGACGTTTCTCGCGATTTAACCATCCGAGTGCAGTGAAACTTTGCACGTTAAATGCTTATACAAATGTTAAACCACTGGAATTTAATTTATTTCAATTGTTTTCATAACCACAAGATGGCAGCTGTGCGAAATTTTAAAATCTCGTTTTTCTTCTTGTATTCTAATCATGCGATGGAAGTTTGATTACCACACGTACACCATAATCGTCATGTGATAGTACATAAATCAAAATTGAACCTGGCGACCATCTGAAATATTTAGACGGTTCTCAATATCTACGAATCCATCACAACCTTCAAACTGAAATTTTGTATGTAGATAGAGGCAATTAACATGAATAGGATGTATGAAAATAGGCTGTATAGTTCTTCACGGAACTACTTGTTTTTATTATTAATTCTACATTAAACCCTAAAAAATTGTTAAAATTTACTCTGATTTCATGAAAAGGCCTACGATAAAAATATTTTCCTCAAATTTTTAACGCAGAATGATTCAAGGGACTCGCGGAGAGCAGCATATTCTTCACCTTGTCTCATGTGACATTAATCACAGTTCCTGTCAAAGAGAAAGAAAATGCCCTGAGTTAAAAATACAGTGAGATTCTTTTGCTGGAGCGGATCTGGCGGCCGGCTGCCGGGTGCGCGCGCCTTCCACCAGCCAACCGAGCTCGGTCCGCGGGGTTGCGCGAGGCAGAAGCGAGCTTACCAGGGTCATTAAAGTCCATTAAGTCACTAAACTTTCAACAACGAGGGTGTGTAGTGACAGCGCACAGATAATAAGTTAGCATAAACAACAGCTGCAAGATTTAATTAAAGAAGCACAGATGTTGTTTTATTTCTTGGGAATCTAGATGACTTCACGCCACCAGTTAAAGGTTAGAACTTATCTTTTCACAGAAGATACTAAAAATGTTCTCCTTCAGCTGACAGACATCGTTATATTACGTCGATACTCCTGCACACACACACCCCACCCCCCGGCGTGTTTACTGTAATTAATCGAAGCACGGACCTAAGCCCGTTGTTCAATTGTAGGTTAATTTAACATTAAAAGTGTACAGATCAATTACCCGTACTCTAGTGGAGCTGGAGAACAATATACGGCAGCAGCGATTGTATCGTCCATTAAATACATATAAAATCAAATCTTAAGAGTATGCCTAGCCCCCATCGTGAACGTATAGTCGCTGTTCTTTTGACTTGGGCAGAGGATCCCTCATACATGGTCCTACATTTAAACTAATTTTCGTTGTATCTTAAACATACTTCGAGTTATTCATTAACCTATTCTATATTTTCCAAATGGCCGCTCGGCGTTGTGTTCAGTGCGATATTCTTATGGTTTACTTCAACTAAGTCCCTTATATGGTTCTTCTTCCTTACTAATTTCGTTTTAATGGTGCACTTACATTCTGAATTATTCACTATTACGTTTTAATGTTATGTCCAGCTGCCATCTTGAAAATTTAAAGTCACTGTTATTCTGCTTAGGGCATACGATACTTCGTATAGGTTTCTACCATATCACTAATTTTCGTTGTTGTAGTTACGAAACATTGAAAGTTATTTATTTTTGAATTATGGAATTTCAGGATGGCCGCTGCGCGCTATATTCAGAGTGATAAACTTATCACTAACGCTAGTAACGCCTGTTATACAATACTCCTCTTTTATCAAGTTTCGCCTTAATTGTGCAATAACATCCTGAGTTACTAATTTGTATACTTCAACTGTTCCCCTAGCCGCCATCTTGAATATATGGAGTCACTGTTCATTTGCTATGGGCATACGAAGGGACGTATAAGGTTCTATTTTATTTCTAAATTTCGTTATTATAGCTCTCGGATACTCGAAGTTATTAATTTATTTAATAGTTCAAGATGGCCACTCTGCTCTATATTCAGTGGGTTAATCTTTTGACTGTTGCAAGTTGATCTCTTATATGAATCTCACATCTTGGCAATATTCATCTTAATTGCTAAATTTCATTCTGAGTTGTCGATTTTAATTAGGTAATATTTCGCGAAACCGCCATCTTGAATTTATGGAGTGTCTGGTTTTTTTACCTCGGCCATACAAGGTCACATATAATGTCCTACCTTGTCACGAATTTTTGTTGTTATCACCTTTAAGTGATGAAAGTTATTCATTTTTATATTTTATAATCTCAAGATGGTGGTTGCGCGTAATATTTACGGTCAAATAATCATAACTTTAGTACCAGAAGGCCCTTATATAAAACTATCTGAATGACAACTACTGTGAACATAGAATTATTAGACCCAAGATATGAATCATAATGTTTGCATGGTTCACACGGCCAAGTATACTTTCATTTACGAGTCGATAGATAAGTGTAAGTTTACACACGTGTAGATTTCTTTCTTGTTCAATTTTTAACAATGAAAGTAAAACATAGAAATGAGACACAACTGAAGAAAATTTCAAGTACCGTAATAATAAATCTAAAGCATTCTGATTTTTCTTGTTGTGTTCTCCGGTAGCATCTACTAATGCAACATTGCAGTAGCCTAGTTAAATATTGGAAGTAGGTACAGTATCAAAGTTTGGGCGAGTCTTATTTTCAAGTTAAGAGGTAGAAGGAACTGGCGAATCTTGAGTGGATGAAGTGATGAGTTTACTTTCCTGCACGTACTGTATTAGCAACTTGCTCACTTCGATTTAATGTTGTTATTCTTCTTCTTATTATTATTATTATTTGATACAGCCACCCATGGACAACAAATACACAACAACCGTTCAGGTTTTCTTCTTTAAGGTGTTTTTTCCTTGTCGTTTAGCTTCCTGCCAAAGATCTTCCAGCCTCTGGCTCCATCTCAATCGTTCTTTGGGGAGATCCTTCACACCTGCAATTTTGGTTCTGAACCCTGTCCTGTCCCAGACTTCGGCCGGTCTAATGTTTGCCCTTTTTAAGTCCTGATGGACTTCCTGAAGCCATGGAGGTTGCGCCTTCCATTTCTCCTTATGGTTGATAATTTTGTTAGCCAATCTATTATTATCAAAATGCTTAGAAAATTCCTGGGCCCAAATATAAAAGATAGAGAGATAAAACTAAGACCAAACAAAGAATTGTAGCGGAAAACTTAAGGTGTGGTTGAACTGATGAAGAAGAGGAGATTACAGTTCTATGGACATCTCATGAGAATGGATGGAAACACACTGACAAAAATATTTTTCGATTTTTACAGGAAGAGAAAGAGAGATCTCAAATAGTTTCGAGAAGTGAGAACGGACCTAGCCAACGTAGAGGTACAAGAAGACGGCATAGCAGATAGGGAGACATTTAGAGAGCTAATTAAGGAGTACAGAGGTTTCCAGGAGACGGGGTAGGAGCCAGTGACAAAGAGAAGAACCTCCACAGAAGAACAGAAGAGGGAAGTAGAAGAAAGGATGAGAAGATACTGGCAGAGAGTCAAGGCAGAGGAGGCAAAACATAATGTAAAGACAATTTAGCGTGGTCCATAGAAGGGCAAGACGAAAATAAATACGGTAATAATAATAATTATTATCCTCACTATGCTTGCCACGGTGGGTGAGTGGTTAACGTGTCGGTCTACTAACCCCAAGCTTGCAGGTTCGCTCCTGGCCGTGGTAAGTGATTCTTGAAAGGCGGCAAAAATTACGACACGCATGTCATACGACGTTGGCATGTCAAAGAACCCATTTGAATTCAGTAGACCGTGTTCACAATGGCAAAAATAATCCCGGGAGTTTCCGCCAACACAAAGTTCCTCATTTCTCTACTAGAAAGCTCTATAGTGTTCAAGGAGCCTAGATATCTAACCTCCTTGACTTACATAGTGCTTCAAGAAACAACGAAATTCGACATGCAAGCTACCCTCTGGGTGTCAAATAAAAAAAGTTTGCACCTGGCACCCGAGGCCATACGATGCTATTATTATATTATCACTATGCAGAGCAATGTAGGCACATGTTGAGACTAGTCGTCATATAGAGCAGTGTTTCCCAAACTTTTGTGTGTGTGTACCACTTTGAAGAGATGAGATCTCTCGCGTACCACCTAATGGATGGGAGATATAGTAACTATAACGCCCCCCCCCCCCTCCCACCACCACTACGTAGCAGAACAAAAGATGGATTATAAATTGTGTTTGTTAGAGTTAAAGTTCAAATAATGAAAAGTGTGTCCAGTTGTTTTATTATTTACTACAATAAGTATTCAATTCAAACATTCAGAAATGACACTGTACAAATAATATTAATTAAAAAACTCCTAATAATTAAACATAAAACACCAAAGTTCAACTAACAAATTCAGTGTGAAGGGTGGTGAGCTTGATGATTAGAAGCCAACTTAGGAATGTCTGGTTTAAGATTGCCGAGTCACAAACGAAGATCATGTTCCACTCTAAGGAGCCTATTAAGGTATTTATTCTTGAGATAAACAAGTACTTCACACAAGTACGAAGTAGTGAGAGGCAGTAAAAATCTAACTGCTTTGTCAGCTAAGTCTGCATAGTCTGAACGCCTCTCAACCCAAAAGTTCACAGAAGCCATTTTTTAGCCTATTTTCAATTTTGAAAAAATAGGCTTATGATATCACCTTTTGTCCGTGTGTGTGTGCGCGCGCGCGTGTGTATGTGTGTGTGTGTCCCCCTAATAAAATCTAAACGGCTGGAGCGATTTCAATGAAACTCAGTAAGTTCATAGCACTATTCCCGGCGACCTCGACCGTGCCCTTCAAATTTTGTTACGTCCCACCAATCCAACATGGCGGCTGTGCGAAATATTTCACTAGCATTCAATATCTCCGAAACTAATACCTACATCGCCCTGAAATTGTGTACGGTGATAAAGGGCACTACTAGAAGTTCACCTATGAGACTTTCAAAAACCTGGTGACTACGAAACCAACATGGCGGTCAAGCGAAATTGAGACTTTTAAATAGACATTTCTCGCGATTTAACTATCCAAACGTAATGAAACTTGGTACAGCAAATGTTTATAGACTACACATTGTAATGCACTGGAGTCTAATTTAGTTCAATTGTTTACATAACCTCAAAATGGCGGCTGTGCGAAATATTTCACTGACATTCTATATCTCCGAAACTATTACAGATATCATCATGCAATTTTGTACGGTGATAAAGGGTACTGATACAAGTTTACCTATGCATATTTCATAAACCTGTAAAGTACAAAACGAACATGGCGACCAAGCGAATTTGAAATATTTTAATAGACTTTCCTCGTGATTTAACTCTCTGAGCGCAGTGAAATGTGGTACAGTAAATGATTTTGCTGATTGTAATGCACTGCCATCTAATTTAATTCAATTGTTTACATAACCTCAAGATGGCGGCTGTGCGAAATTTTAAAATTAAGTTTTTATTCCTGTGTCGTAATCATGCGATCGAAGTGAAAGTTTGAATAATGGAGCTAGGCAATAATTGTCCTTGAATGGTACATAACTCTATGGCCTATACATATAACAATCCTAAATGGCGAGCTTCCGAAATATTTAGACGGATCTCAATATCTATGAATCTTTTACAGCAACCAAACTGAATTTCTTTATGTTCATAGAGACTATGAACATATGTTCACCTATAGGACTTTCAGTAACCAGGTGAGCACGAATCCAACATGGCGGCGACGCGAAATATAAATATTTAAATGGACGTTTCTCGCGAATTAACTATCCGAGTGCCGTGAAACGTTGCACGTTAAATGCTTATACAAATGTTGATCCACTGGCATGTAATTTATTTCAATTGTTTGCATAATCACAAGATGGCTGGTATGCGTACTTTTAAAATCTCGTTACTTCATGTGTTCTAATCATGCGATTGAAGTTTGAATACCACACGTACACAATAATCTTAATGTAATAGCACAAAAATAAAAATCCATCCTGGCGACCATATGAAATATTTAGACGGTTCTCAATATCTACGAATCTGTTACAGCAATTAAACTGAAATGTTGTATGTTGATGGAGGCAATTAACATGAGCAGGATATGTGAAAATAGGCTGTATAGTTCTTCACGTAACTACTTGTTAAAAAGTTTGTCTTAGTTCTGAATTACAATTCAATTCATAAAACTGCTCCTTATCTTTGGCCTTCAAGTCCTCCGGCAACATATCATTGTTTTTCTATTTTTAAATTTTATATGTTATATTTTTCGTAACATCACCGCGTGCCACTGCAGCAGTACCACCAGTGGTACGCGTACCACAGTTTGGGAAACGCTGATATAGAGCACACAACAGGAATCACAATATGATCACTGAATCAAGATTTAGCTTTCAGTTTACTCAGTTAGAGGTGAAACATTAAATATGAAATCTAACTCAAGTGGAATAGTTTCTACAGTGCGAGACATTACTTGCACGCTTGAGGAGTTTGATTGCATAAACTGTTGAATATGCAAGCTCATATCCACCAATCACGTCCTCCAAGCCAGCAGGTTATAAAGTGTTAATTTACATTTCATTGTGTTGTCCATACACATCAAATTTTAACGACCTTAATCTACAAGTAATGGGACGATAAGAAAGTCTGCAAGTATTCAAATCATCGCTTACGGTAGTTATTGAATACTTAAGTAGCAAACATTATATCCGGCCTATAGTGGTTGGCGGGATTTTGAAATCAAAAGTATTCCCTTTCTAAAAAGATGGTACATTGGCTTTCATGGCCAGTGAATTAAAACTCAGCAAATTCTCTAGGTTTGTGCCGTGTCTTGTGTGGGGTTTCGCCTAGGATACCAAGCTGGTTCATCAGAGGGCTCTTGGTGTCACCACCCGGACCCCCACAGGAGTAGGGAAGTGCGCGCTACCTCCATTTTTATGAAGCGCACCTGCGCCAAGACACAATTCTAGAAATATTGCTGTGTTTTAATTCACTGGCCGTGAAAGCCAATGTACCATCTTTTTTGGAAGCCTTCATCGGGAGGTTATGGCCGCTTTAGCTTTTAGTTCTCGCAGAAAAGAGGCTCAGTTTCTTGCATTCAGTACATTCAATTCCTGTGGTGTCAGGTATTATAATATACCGGTACACATAAAACAATCCAGCAATTAGTACTAACATAGGCTACATTTCTTCGTACAGTGGCTACTTTCATAGGTTCTACAAATTTATACAAAATTTAAATGCAATGTGACCAGTATCCTGCCAGTTCACAGCCCTCTTTGGTGGCTTGCATCAAGAGAGCAGGTTCCTTGGCACAGCTGCAGACGAAGAGATGGTCCATGATCTGCTCTTCACCACATTTGAATAATGTAGAGTCACACGCAAATCCTCACTTTTTCAGGTTGCTTTTAGATCTGCCAACTCCTGAACTTAGCCTGCTAAGTGTTAAGCGTCTTCCATATTGGCCAAGTTTCATGTCCTGGAGCGAGGTACAGTGCCATTTATTTTTACTGAATGTTGGAGAAGGTTGAGTCAGGCATTCTTTTGAGCGGAGGAAACATTTCCTTGACTTGACTTGAAGTTGCTGGTTGATTCTCAAATAAAGTGTGGGATTTCAAGTCCAATTCTTTGGATCTCTCCAGTCTTGCTGCAGACTCACGGTGGATATCTGGAGGTGGGATACCTGCTAGACAGTACATTTTTGGAGCGGCTAAGATAACAATGGCATCAGTAAATCTCAGAGTTGAAATTATTTCTTCTTGAATCTTTGCTCCTACTTTAATTTTTCTTCTAACTTCCTTCACTGCTTGTTCAACGTATAGACCGACTTAAAAGTCGCTTTATCAATTGAATGAATGAATGGCAATGGGAAGACTAACGGACAATGTACAGTATAATAGAAATCCTGAATGTATTGAAACGTTTGCACTTCGCAATAAGTCTGGACTATTTATGAATGAAAACTACTGTAGTTAAATAGCTGGGAATACTTTTGTTTCCAGAGGCAGAGACCGCCTACCCCGCCCTCTGACGCTAGCGAGTAGGTACCGCCACGTGTGTAAGGACGCGCCCTGCACTGTGTGATGGAGTAGCTTCCGCCACACTCCAGAGCTACTATCACAAATCAGCGCCGAAACCGGCACGCCCACGGCATTGTTCAGGGGCCACACAAATGGGAAATATATCCGGATTAACTCGAGAAATCAAGAATAATATTGTACAATCCTCATCATGTGGACATACACGACCCAGCCTCTTCCTTTAATGGGGGTGGAGCCAGAGGAATTCCTAATCTGTGTTTTGAGGAGGCGAGGGATGAAATTCATATTAGAAATTCTGAATCCAATGGCCGGGTGTAAGTCTTCGAAATTGACACCACTTGGGTGACTTTCATTCTAACGATATCGTTTCAGTACCTCAAACCAGAATTACATTCCTTGGCAGAGCTACACCATGAGGCAGTATATTTGTAATGGGGTTTGAGCTCAGGGGCGGTGCGTTATTAAGGACCTAAATGGGTCCACGCACCCAGGGTCGTTAGGCCTTTATTGCATACAATTTGTTTAATTAATGTCTTTAAATTTACTTTAAATTGCAGATATTCTACTTAAATACAGGGTGAGGCAATGAACTCCAGCTGACGGACGGGGTGGGGGGTTACGGAAGTAGGGGATATGGCCTTGAGCGTTTAGGTAAGTGGAATTTTCAGTTGCCATGGAGCGTTGGACGGGTGCGCAACGTGCGTTTGCTGTAATGGCATATTACAAAAACTTGGATAGTGTGGTTTGTGCTCAGCGCGCTTTCCGTCGTGAGTTCAATCTACCGCCACGCGCTCCCGTGCCGTCGAGGAAAGCTATCCTCCTTTGGGTGAATAACTTTGAAGCCAGTGCTAGCACGACAAAGAAAAGCGGTGGTAGTGAAAAAAACAGTCCGGATCCCAGAGAACATTGATCATGTGCGCGAAGCATTGCAACGAAGTCCTCGAAAATCAGCGAGACGTCACAGCGCAGAACATGGTCTCAGCAATCGATCGGTGAGACGGATTTTAAAAGAACGACCTACACTATCATCCATACAAAATACAGATAGTGCAAACCCTACAACCTCATGATTACAATAATCGGATAAGCTTTTGCCGAACGATCCTTAATGTTCTCGGAAGAAATGAAGAAAGAGTGCACAACTTATGGATGAGTGATGCAGCCCACTTTCATCTAAGTGGCTACGTGAACAAGCAGAACTTCCGATATTGGTCCGAACATAACCCACAAGAACTTCATGAAAAACCTCTCCATTCTGAAAAAGTAACAGTGTGGTGTGCAGTGTCATCTCGTGCAATCGTGGGACCCTTTTTCTTTGAAGATGAACATGGCAACACGGTGACGGTAAACTCTCAACGTTATTCTGACATGTTGGTAACGTTTGGTCTGCCTGAAATCGATCAGTATCATCCAAATGAAGAAACACTCC
Source organism: Meconema thalassinum (assembly GCA_946902985.2). NCBI lineage: Eukaryota > Metazoa > Arthropoda > Insecta > Orthoptera > Tettigoniidae > Meconema > Meconema thalassinum. The sequence continues at coordinate 174,790,511 of OX336396.1, forward strand.
TCCAGCAAGATGGAGCAACAAGCCATACTGCTAATGTTTCTATGGATTTACTGAAAGTCGCAATTCCTGGACGCCTTATCAGCAAGAATGGTGATATCCCTTGGCCTTCCCGTTCACCAGACTTGACAGCTCCAGATTTCTTTCTTTGGGGCTATCTTAAGTCCAAAGTCTTCCAGGAAAATCCACCAAGAACAAAAGAAGACCTGAAGGAGCGAATTCGGCAGGAAATTAACAACATTCCGTTGCAGATGCTACAAAACGTCATGGGTGGATTTCATCTCAGACTCCGACAATGCGTGCAAAACCAAGGACGCCATCTTACTGGCACTGTATTCAAAAAATAATAATGTTTTTATGGTTAAACATTAATTTCCGCTCATGTACTTAAGAATTATGTGAAAACAATTATCCTTTTTTTCTAAATAAATTATTTGTGGGTTTTCAAAATCGTGCCGTTTCATTGCCTCACCCTGTACAGTGTTTTCTCTTCTCTCATCTCGAAAAATAATTCAGTATACATAACTCAACCCGAGCTTCAGTTCCTGGCAGTCTCGTACGGTTTATTGTAATATCGAGGGCTGCTCTACAGAACCTTTCATTTAAGATACTGTATATGGACTGAGGGGCCGGTTGAGAAAACAGTGAACATAGCGCTGTCTTGCACGCGAATTCTTCAGTGCTATGAATGGATCTTCGTTTCTCTACAAGGTTCAGAAGAATTGACCCCTAGCTTTGCGTTGAAGTGAAGTAGAAGATCTCTCATTCTGCTTCCTGCTTCTGTCTCTGTTTGAAGGTCAACCCTTAAACAGGTACTTACTGTCAGACATTGTTCGCAACTTGCTGAAGTTGAGATTTTACACAAAAATATAGTCTACTTATTCATTTTGAGTTATCTGGTGTTCCAAGTAGGCTACAGTACAAGTGTGTTAGTGAGTTCTGTGATTGAAGTTAATTTCTATAAATTACTGTGTTTTTAAGTTTTGTGATTCTGTGCGTAGTTATTTAAAATGCTGATTGTGTGCGACATATTAAAATGATTGAAGTGGTAGATTTTTGAAATTAACAAATCAATTTTCTTCTATACCTCTGAACACAAGGTTAGGAATTAAATAGAACCTCATCAACCAAGGTGATAGATAAATTTGCTTCTTCCAAGCACGGGAGTGGAGAATATATTAACAAATGAGGAGCCATGTGAGTAGCCTACAATTTTTAATGCATGCACTACTTATTAAAATGTGTTTCAAATGTTGTATTGTGTAGAATGATGATGATGGCAATAGTGAATGTCAAATATAAAGTAAGTTTAATTTGAAACAACAATAATATAATCTGGCCCACCCCAAAATGTTGGTCAGGAGCCGCCCCTGTTAGAGATTATACGATTATACTGCACGTTATATGTATTGTCTTTTGCAGCTTTTCAGTCGGTCAACACAATTGTGCCCAATGAATTGGGTGGGGTACAAGTTATAAATATGTAAACACACTCCTGGAAAAAAAATATATGTATTAGTTAGTTATCCCTCCCTATATTATTCTGCTAAGGTCTCATTCCAGTTTTGTACCGAAAATAAGGTCCCATTAACTCCAACCTACACATAAAATGGGGTACCTACAGGTTCAGCATAACCCAATGCGTAAGCGAAACGCACTCACTTACTCTTTAAATGCCTCTCAATTAAATAAATACCTTAAAACATGTATATTTACAATGGAATAATGAAAGAATGCAACACGGTAACCATGGTAACAGAATCTCACAGGTCCATCTATCTAGACACAATGCAATTCCAATTATTACATTACTGTGAAAGTTGACAGACGGTTATAAGGCTATCACTGAACCAAATTAAGCTGTAAAATTCATCAATAGCCTACATACAGTATAAGGCGCTTAAGGGGGTCAAGGGGCATTCTAGAATTTTTTCACGCAATTTTTACGTGTGAGTGTGGTACGAAAGGTATTTTTCACCCGACTATAAAGGGCCTCCGAAAACCACATTTAAAGGCCCTTAAATTAACAGTGTCTGTGATATTCCCAGAAAACTAACTTCGCTCTGATATACCTATGAAGGAATGACAAACCCTTAACCACTGCACCAGTAGCTGAATTGATAAAGTCTGATTATTCATACCAAGGATAAATCAGTCATAGCATTCATGATTGAGATTTTGCTAAGTGTACTCTTGACAACTAGAATATTCGCGGGCGAAGCCGTGACGGGTAGTCTAATGGTAGTCATACTTAAATGGGCAATTTAGGATTAAGCGTTTCGACCCTCAAGTGACTATCGTCAGATCCTGATCACTATGTTAAGGTTAAATTTTCACTACTGTGGTTCAATAGCACGTCGCTATATGTTTATAGTATAATGTTTGATTCGCAGTTTGAATCTCGTTATACGTTAGGTTTGTTAGGAGTACATTATAATTAGTTTTTTCTAGCGCATGCTAAAATTTGTTATTTGATTTATTATTATTACATTGTGATATTCTAAATTGCATACACGTGCGTATACACCGTTACACACGTAATTCATAAAACCTTGCAACACTATCCAAAAATGTCTTCTTTTTAATAAAAAAAAATCTCATCAAATTACGTTCGTTTAAAATTATTAGGCTCTGGGGGAGGTGTGATCTCCCTAATTACCTCCACCCGTAGTTACGCCACTGATTCGTAGGCTACATAAGTAAACATTAAATTAAATACGGTATGCACAACATTTTATTTTTTCTCAGTTTGCCCATCATATGCATGGTTTAATTATTTTAGCGTATACCTTCTCCGTTAAGCGGAAACCATCTTCAACGGAAAATGTGCGCGTTCCGTTTGTTTCCGTTGAAGGCAGGTTTTACTAAATTTTCTGTCAAATTGGTAAAGAAAGCTATTGGAATATAGACTCGATGCCAGTTTTCCAACATTTACTGTGTACGTTTTGTGACAAAATACAGTGGAAATGTTTTGGTAGGCGCTGAAATTATTTCAAATGTTTAATCAATAGTCTTAATAACATTTTTTTTAAGAATCTGACTGTAAACGTTTTTTTTTTCAGTTTTCACTAAATCAGGAGCCTTGTTAATGCAGAATACCACACGTTTTGTTTTGATTGCTTTTATTCTAGTTTTCGTGTGAATTTAGACCAGAGAGATTGGAAGACATTTATTATTAACTTGCAACCCGCCCCGGATTTGCTCGGCAACAGTTACGAATGCAATACGTGATAAGCGCTTTTCTTTTGATGTCAATGAACTATGAGCTATATCCGTTTTACGTCTCGGCATGATGGGTTAAAATCACTGACTGAACTATTAATTATATCATCATGGAGATGCATGCGCAACGAATTCTTGTCAGACGTAATTTAAGAATGACGAGGTGCATGAAACACAAATCCCCCTACCATCCAATCTTAACTTGACGGTGTATTTTGCGGAACGAAAAGTTCACAGGCGGAATGCAGAAAAGCCGAGTTGCACTTCCAAGTAAACTCCAAACACAATCACTCTTCTCTGAAGTCTTAAATCAACACGATTCGATAGTTTGCTGCTGGCTGTATCTGGGGTAATAGGCTCACTTTGCTAGCTAGGCTGTAGCTGAGGTGATAGACTCGCCCCTAGCTAGCTAGTAATTGAATGGAGATTGTTGGAAGAGATGAAAACGTAAAAATACTCCTATAGTGGGTGATATGCTCTCGCGGACTTATTTGTAGAACTTTTCATGCTGAACAATTCTTAAACTCATAGTATATTGATATTTTTAACGGTTTGCCCAGCGTAAGCCTAAAAAGCGCACGAACGCCAGTTTTTTTCCGACCTTTTCACTGAAATCGTTACTGTTTGGCTTCCTTTAATCATAAATAAATTATTTTATACAGAATACTTCCTCCGAGATATCCTTTACAGAATGGTGAAAACCGCATCAAAATCCATCCAGTGGTTCTCGAGATTACCCGTGACATTCAAGAATCGGGGACTTTCTTTTGTTGTTACTTGGTAGAGATTGTCCACTCTTGAACTATTCTATGATTCGTGGACAATGGATTGAAACCACCTGATTTAGAGGATACATTCCAAAGTCAATGAAAAGAAGAAGAAGCGAACCCAGCTCAGATGGCCCTCAGAATCTCCAATTTCGAAAATTTCCAGATGCAATTCTTTATGGGAATGGTTGTAAGACCACAGGAGAGAAAACACTACGTTTTTTTTCGTAGTCAGTTTACCCTCCATGTAGGCTTTTCCCACGGACTCAGCGAGGGATCCCTCGTTTACTGCCTTTGCGGGCAGTGTCCTGGAGCTTGACATCGAGTTGTGGGGTACAACTGGGGAGGCGGGACGAGCGCCTCGCCCAGGTGGCCTCACCTGCAAAGCGAACAGGGGGGGGGGGGCTCATGAGGGATGAGACGGGTTGGGAAGAATGGGAGGGATAGACAAGGAAGAGGGATGGAGGCGGCCGAGGCCTGACGGTAGGTTCCATCCCGGCATTTGCCCGAAGAAGAACTGGGAAACCACGGAAAACCACTTCGAGGATGGCTGAGGTGGGAATCCAACCCCCTGTACTCATTTGGACCACTCGAGTCTGAGTAGACCTCGTTCCAGTCCTCATACCACTTTTCAAATTTCGTGGCAGAGCCGGGAAACGAACCTCGGACCTACAGTGTGGCAGCTAAGCACGCTGCCCTCTATACAACGCAGGCGACGAAAACGCTACTAAGAAATAAAATAAAAAGATTGAATACAAAATTGTGACTGGTTTAAATACTGTATTTGAGTCTAACTAGTGGAGCCGCGCGAGAAATCTCGTATGTTCATAAACTACACTTTCCCCAATAGGTTTATAATGAGAGACTTAAAGGAGAAAGGTTGTTATGTTTTTATTATAGAACACTACTTACATTTCAGTTAGAATTCCAAGTTCTACGTTCCGTAACTTACGAAGGCAATCACTGAAAATTGGATCATCATAACACTGAACGGTTATTCGATATTTATGAAATTATACGATTTGAGTATCGGTAGGCTACTCATTCCTTTGATTTACTGTTTCTGAAATTTATGGAAAATGATAAAGGTAAGACCTCAGAATGTTAAAATGACATGAAACAGGCATCACAGCGGCCAAAATGTGAAGTGGACAGCAATTACGGAGCGAAGTTTCCTACATCAACAGTATTTGCAAATCGCACACTTCGTACATTGTTTTAAAAGTATTTTTTTAAGAAATAATAGATATTTATGAAATTAGAGTGCAATTCGTCATTGCTAATGTCTATTCTCTTTCATTTGAACGCTCATTTGTCACTATCGGTCCCTTGTGAGCGCCGCAGTAGGGATCTATACTACTAAAATAATATATATGATTATTTGCACACCTCTGTACTCTTGCGGCCATAATGTTTCTTGGAGTCCAAGCACTATCCCTTCCGGAATGTGCCTTTCAGTCCACCGTCAATAGTGCTCCCCGAAGGATTCAGTAAAACAAATGATAATGTCAGGCGAGGATCCCAGCAGGTAGCGGCAGCTCCACGGGGAGTTCACACATTCCAAGACATCGTGCGCTGTGATGAGTGGAACACGACCCCGCGCACTGCACTTCTCGGAACAAGTTGGCAGCAGTAGCATCGCTTTTCAGTCGGTCAACACGAGTGTACTCCATTAGATTAGGCAGGGTTTAACAATTATCCTAGAACCTCAAATAAATACATGTATTATTTATACAGTACCGACAACAGTGACTACGTTGGCTAAAGCGCAGCGTTAGGTTATGGGGCTAAGCTCTCTGCTGACTCGGTAGACGCGTGGGTTCGAGCCCCACCGTCACCCATCCTTGAAATGGTTTACCGTGGTTTCCCGTTTTCAACACCAGGCAAATGATGGCAAATTCTGACAAGCCACGGCCGCTTCCTTCCACATCCTTGCCCAGTTTCATTCATCTTCATCTATTCCATCTCTCATCCCGACGCGCAGGTCGCCCACGGCGTCGACTAGAAAGACCTGCACTCGGCCTCTCAGAAGGCCACACGAAAACAAATATAACAGTGGCTTCGGTGGTGTAGTCGTTAGCATGCTGAACTGCTGTGCCCAAGGTCGCGAGTACAAACCTGGCCGAAGTCGTCGGATTTTGAAGAGCGTTAAAATCGTTCAGTATGCCTTCCTTCGGAGGGGAAGTCATAGATTTATGGCATGAAAAAGGACCTACCACTACAGTTGATAGTGTCTAGATAAATTTATCGGTTATTTGGTGAGAAACGCTCTATCAAGTTCCAACGTTCACCGCTGGGTGTTGACAGTGGCGTCTGGTAGCTAAAGTTGGAACTACTTATAGTTAAACTTTCATTCATTTCATCTCTCATTAATTCCTCTTGTGAGGTTGGTGTCGGGAAGGGCATCCGGACGCAGAAACCATCAACCACGTGGAATTTCATCGCATCTCATCCCCGACCCCGTCGGAAACGGGATTAATAAGGGGTAGACATTGATTATTTATACACTAAACTAGCAACCTGCCCCGGCTTCGCCCGGTATCTTTAATGGTTCACCCAGCGTAAGCTAAAAAGGTGCACGGACGGCAGGTCACAGACGCAATTCAGAAATGCCGAGGTGAACAGCAAAACTCCAAACACATATACTCTTCTCTCAAGTCTCAACTCGACACGACTCGACAGTTTGATGCTGGCTGAAGCTGGGGTGATAGGCTCACTTGCTAGCTCGTAAACTCGATCCGAAGCTAGTAATTTAAATTTCCACTGAATGGAGATTGTTGGAAGAAATAAAACCGTAAACACACTTATAGTGGGCGATGCATTAAAGATAGAGATATGCTGTCGTGGACTCTTTTGCAGAACTTTTCATGCTGAAGAATGCTTACACTCCTAGTATCTGAGTATAGTATACGGTTTACCCAAGTAAGCTAAATGGAGCACGGAAGGTATGTTTTTCTTCAACTCGATTCACTGAAATCGTTACTGCTCGGCTTCGTTTGGTCATAAATGAATGTTTTTCTACATAAACTTTCCTCGAGAAATCCTTTACAGAATGGCGAAAACCGCATCAAAATCCATCCAGTGGTTCTCGAGATTACCCGTTACATCCAAGAATCGGGGACTTAGTTTTATTATTATTATTATTATTATTATTATTATTATTATTATTATTATTATTGATTTAAGCCCACTACGGAGCGCTTATGACTAGTTCTTCGATGCTCTTTTCCGTTCCCAATATCTCTTGAGCCCTGCTGATAATTTCTCCTTTCTCTCCTGCGAAAGGGGCTTCCGACATTTAGAGACTCTAGGAGGTGGGGTCTAAGATTCTACCATAGCACAAAATTTAGAACGATCTTCTACATCAAGGTCAGCAATTCCAGTCGAATCCAAGTCCTTTAGTACTTCATTAAGCCACAGGCTTCTAGTCTTGTAGCTTTTAACCAAGGAGAAGATCTTCTTGGTAAGCCTGTTGCTGTTCATTCGTTGTAGGTGCCCATAGAACTTTAGCCTCCTACGTCGCATACTGGTATTGGCTGATTCTAACTGTCGATACAGGTCAGAATTAGATTTCAAACGGTAGGTTCCATCTGGGAGCATCTCGGGCCATGGATTTTCCTGAGGATACGTCTTTCGCTTTCTCCAGGTCATCCATGGTGCCTTTTCTGTTCATCAAGAGGGTCTCTGCGGCATACAGAAACTGTGGTCTGACAGCAGTTCTGTAGTGACAGATATTAGCATTCCTCGAAATGCATTTCTTGTTGTACAAATTGTGGGATAGTTGGTATGCTGTGTTGAGTTTGGTACGCCTTGCTAAGATGGAGGTGCCATCTCTACCATTGGGGTGGACCCATTCACCAAGATAACGAAAGCGATTGACTCTTCCAATCGTTCCATGTATGGTCGTCAAAGGGGTGTTTCCGGAATGCCGATTCTCAAAGTACTTGGTCTTATCGTTAGATATCTGTAATCCAGATGTCACCGCTATCTCGTGCAGGGCTTGGACAGCTATGCCAGCATCCTTAGAGTTGTTGGCCAAGATTGCAATGTCATCTGCGAATGCAAGGCACCTGATCTCGATTCTTCGGATTCCAGCTCCAATGGCAACTGGTTTGATCCCTAGATTCATCAATGTGCATTCCCAGGTCTTGATGACTTTATCAAGCACCAGATTAAACAGAATGGGCGAGAGACCATCACCCTGTCGTACTCCGGTTTTGATCTTGAAACTCCGAGATAGTTCTCCTCTTAGTTTTATACTATGTAAAGATAAAATACTTCTACTATAGATCTCCCACTTTCCTCGTTAATGAGTGGCTCGCTTGTGAAACCTATCTGGGTGGATATGTTTACTTCCCATGTCTGCGGGGAGCCAAGGCTTTCCCAGCGCGAGGCACAGTGTTGTCAACTCTCCACCGTAACCACTGAGAGCAAGCAAAGAGACTCGACAGAACTACGTGCAGTTGTGCAACACTGGACACCTGACAGGCGAGCCGGCCGCTAGGTCTGAACTCTGGAGTCCACGTGGAGTGATAGAGGAAGCATGCAATTGGTCAGTAGCGAACAATGGTTATTGATGGCGTGTGCTACTGCCTAACGTTTGAGTCGCCGGTCGTTAACGAGGAAAGTGAGAGAATTATACAATTGGGGTTATGACTGGATGACTAATTTCGTTCGTCAAGCGAACATCATCTGGTCACTTATGCCTGATTTAGGTTTGGTGGATACGTAAGCCTATATAACTATTATGCACAACAGTACTGACATTAATTATTAAGTTACGGATGCTTTTTAGTTAGACTTTTAACGAGTCAGATTCTTTACAAGCAATCTGTTACACTTCTGTAAGTGTTGCGTTTGTCCTTCCAAATTACTGCGGGGCTTAGAGACGCCGGGATGCAGGAATTTTGCCCCGAGGTGATCTTTAACGTACCAAACAAGAAGTTCCGTGACGAACTAAAGAGCCTACTTTTCTTAAAATTTAAGATTCATGCCAATGATTAATCTATATGGATCTATTTAGAATAATGACGAAATTACGTTGGTAATATCGACATTTCTAATCAGTTCGAAATACTGTATACCTGGCATAATGCAGGGGCGTATATACATTTTTTTTTTGGGGAGGGGGGCTGACTATCCTGGAAAATTGTGAGTATTTAATGAATGTCCTATTATAGCCTGTGGAGTATGAATGGCAAGTATCTAAATGGATTACTTGTTAATTTATTCAGCAAATTTTACAAATTGATAAGCATTTCTTAAAAGTACAGTGAAATACATTGTATTTTGTACCCAAGTTGGCTTTTTCGGGGGGGGGGGGGGGGGCTGGAGGCCCCTCAGCACCCCCCTTATATACGCCCCTGGCATAATGTAGCCTAATAGGGAACTACAGTTGGCAGCCCTGGTGACTAAATATATTCTTAGTTTCATCTCTTAAGGTACAGAATACAAAATTTCGTTGAAGTCCAATGGATAGCATGGACGTTACATGCAGTTAAACATTGGATCTAAAAGCGCGCGTAAATTAATGTTGGCAACAATGACATACATGTATTGGTCAGAAATAATCTGATCTATTGTTGTGTCAATTTTGAATGAAATCCATTAGTTAATATAGAAGTTGCATGCATTTTAAAATTGGACCTATCAGCAGGCTTAGAATCATGTTGGCAGCACTGGCGTATATTAGTTACTCTAAATTAATCTGGAATGCCAGGTACTTTACGTGTGCAAAGTTTAGAGCTATTTACTTGCATACTTTCTGATATATTGATATTAGGGTAACAAAAACAGAGACAGTATTTATTAACAGTTGGCAGCTCTGGTTACTCTTAAGAATCGGCATAGTCATATCTGTTATGGTGCACATAGCACACACGAAATTTGGTTGAAATCCAAATGATAGTATAGAAGTTACATATATTTAAAGTAGGGCCCCTCAGCAGACTTAGAATCATGTTGGTAGCACTGAAGTATATAAGTAACTCCAAATTAATATAGAATGTCAGGTACTATACGTGTGCATAGTTTAAAGTTGTCGGCTTGCATACTTTCTGATATATGGGAATTTGGATTAAAACAATTGAGAGCATTTATTAACAGTTTGCAGCCCTGGTGGCTCTTAAGAATACGCTCAGTGATATCTGTTTATGTACACATAGCACATACGAAATTTGGTTGAAATCCAATTGATAGTGTAGAAGTTATATGTATTTAAAATTTGGACCTATCAGCAGGCTTATAATCATTTAGGCAACACTGCCATGTATGGCCTCCTGGAAATTAAACTGCAATATTATTATCCATACGTGTGCCAATTTTGAAATAGTTCCCATTCATACCTTCCAAGATATCCAACATGGAGCTCAAATTTCAATTGCGATTTTTCAGCAGTTGGTAGCACTGACATCAATTTCAAATATGGCCGTGATATATTCAGGTATAGGTCTTTACTCCTACCAAATTTTGTTTCGATTGCTGCAGCCGTTTAGGAGTTGATAGGGGGACACACACACACAGCCAGACAGACAGAAGGACAGACAGACACACATTTGCCCTATCTCAAAAGTCTACTTTTTCCTCATTTTTGCAAAATGTGAAAAGTAGGCTAAAAATCAACCGTACTTAGCTTACTCGGTGCCCTTGATTTTGCGCTCTCTCCAATGCCAACTGACTGCGCCAGGATTTGATCCTGTAACTTTGGGAACAACAGGCGACCAGAATGTTTTGGCAGAGCAGGCAATCAAACCCGGAGTCCGTAGTGACAGACAAAATGCTAATCACTACGCCACAATGTGGACAAAATTTGATATTGTACCTTGCGAGCATTTTCCAAGAGGAAGTGTTGAAAGCCACACTTCGGATGACCACTGCCAACGCCGGAATTCTAACCTCCGGTCTCTGGACTTGTAGCTTATAGAATTGAAGCCGTGGTGCGCAACTTAGCGCGCATGGCTGCTATGCGGGGTGAACCAGTTCTATACCATGCGGTACAGGCTTACCAGTTGAGTTTAGACGTACGCGTAGGAGAGCTGATGGAGATATAGTAAGCCTGTACCCCAGGGAGCGGGTTGGAGCTCAGTGGGAGGTAGTACTGTCTTAGAGAGGCGGGGACCATTCTAACAGGCACGGACCATGACTGCAAACCCGATAGCTAGAATGACGATTGATTCCAGAGAACCAAACAGAACTCGGTGAAATTCAAACAATAAAAAGAAATGAATTGGCAATGTTTATTAATCATCTTTAAAAAGCAATACATTAATGTATAGACAGTCTCAACTTAGTAAATTTACGACTCATAAAGATGCTTCATTTATGGACAAAATTATTATACTCTGACCTTCCCGGTGACCCACAATCACTTTGTCACCCGCCTCGTTGCGTAGTGGCTAGCATTCTTGGCTGTCACCGAAGGGGCCCGGGTTCAATTCTAGGCTCTGCCAAGAAATGTTATTCTGACCTGAGGGCTGGAACGGGGTACACTCAGGAAAGGAAGGAAGGAAGGAAGCTTGTAGTTTAACGTGACCGTCAATCTCGAGATCATGAGCCACGGGACCTCCTTTTTACGTGGAATCCGAACCTCAGGACATGGCATTTCACTTCGAAAATCTCACATGCATTGACCGGGAATCGAACCCAGACCGCCTTGTTGAGAGGCATACAGCTAGACCGCTGAGCCACCATGCCCCAGGGGGGCGTGAGATAAAACTGAGAAGAGATGAGTTCGATTACTACCTCAGCCATCCTGGAAGTGATTTTCAGTGGTTTCCCCATTTCTACTACATGCAAATGCTGGGATGGTTCCTAACTTAAGGCCACGGCCGCCTCCTTCCCAATTCTTAACTAAATTACAAATACACACGCTAATAAAAAGATGGTATATTGGCTTTCATGGTCAGTGAATTAAAACTCAGCAAATTTTCTAGATTTATGCCGCTTCTTGTGTGGAGTTTCGCCTAGGAACATCAAGCTGGCACATCAGCGGGCTCTTGGTGTCCGTGCACGGAGTCCCACAGGGTAGCGAACTGCGCGCTACCTCCCATTTTTATGAAGTGCAGCTGAGCCTCTTAACTGTGAGAGCTAAAAGCTCAAGCAGCCTTAACCTCCCTATGAAGGCTTCCAAAAAGATGGTATATTGGCTTTCACAGCCAGGCACAGACACAAGGAGACCGCTCATGAGCCAGCTTGGTGTTCCAAGGCGCAACCCCACACAAGACACGGCATAAACCTAGAAAAATTGCTAAGTTTTAACACATACTAATAGTCTACAGACATCAAAATAACAAAGGTTACCAGACAAATTTCGCACAAATCCAAGTACACGGAGCTACATGATCACGTTGTCGCAAAGCCCCTAAATAAATCAACAACAACAACCAGCTTTTCAGTTTCTTTCTTAATTTCAGTTATAGTAAAAGGCTTAGTGTGAAAAGCAAGCTTTAAAGCGAGGCGCAAGTTACACTTTGGTAGTCTGGTATCGCGTCATTGCATCACACCCTAACGCGTACCCTCCAGAATGTTGATGAGCGCTCCGTTTACACTCCGGGCCGTAACCATGGCAACCGCACACACCCCTCGGTCAGTCAGCGTGACATGTTGACATAAGTCAGGTAGCATCAATAGTCAAAGATCATCACTGATGTCTCTAGATATAGCTGGTTAGCGATACCACAGGGAAACAAGGGGCTAAGTCACAATTTTAACATATTCAGTACATTACGTTAGAAGAGTTTAACTCTGTTTCAGGGGCGTAACTTCGGGGGGTAATGATTGACTTATGTAGGTTCAAACTTAACTTACTAATTTGAAAGCATTTAATTTCACTCGTGTAGAATCTTGACACTGAACAATCAATTAAGAAAATTGGAGAAAATATTTAAAGTGGGAGTGAAGATTCATGGAGAAATAATTTCAACTCTGAGATTTGTTGATGACATCGTCATTTTCGACGACACGCCTGAGGATTTGAATGAGTTTTTGAATGACATGGACTCCGTCATGAGGAAAGAATTCATGATGAAAATTAATAAATGTAAAACAAAAATATTGGAATGCAGCCGAAATAAATCAGAAATCTATATGGACATCAAATTGGCAGGTGAAAAGCTAAAGGAAGTAGGAGACTTCTGTTACATAGGAAGCAAAATAACCAGTGATGGACGAAGCAAAGAGGATATAAAGAGTAGGTTGGCTCAGGCAAGGAAAGCATTTCTACAAAAAAGGAATCTGTTGACATCGAATATAGATTGAGGTATTAGGAAGTCTTTTGAAAGCCTTTGTCTGGAGCGTGGCGCTCTATGGAAGTGAAACATGGACTATTGGTGCTGCAGAAAGGAGGAGAATTGAAGCGTTTGAAATGTGGTTACAGGAGAATGATGAAGATTAGATGGGTAGATAGGGTAAGAAAAAGCATGGCATTCATTTAGAAAGCGTAGCAAATATTACTGATTACCCAAAAGACTGAATTCATTATCAACAATCATTAATTATTCTGATATGGTTGACGTCAGGAAGGATATATGACCGTTAAAACCATTTTCCACTAAAGCACTTACCTCACATAATCACCGACACAGTTGCAATTTAATAATAATAATAATAATAATAATAATAATAATAATAATAATATTTTCCATTGAAAAACTTCATGAAATTGCACGAAAAAATGGACTTCAAATTTCATATTAGTAAACCCGACACATGGAAGGATCTCCCCGATAGCCTACTTGGACAAACAACCTCTGATTACACTTTTTTGAAAAATCCCTCAGGTAAATAGTTTCGAGTACTTAGGGGAAATCATTCAAGCCTCTGGATTAAATCGTGAAGCAAACAAAGAGAGACTCACTAAAACACAAAAAAGCCTATAGAATCACCTGGAACAGATACAACAAAAAATCAATATCTCGGAACGCAAAGTTAAAACACTATAGCACGGTAATTCAACCTGAAGCATTATACGCATCAGAAACCATAATCATTGGAGGCAGATCACTATTACTAAACATTTAGAAAAACAAGAAAGGAAAATCCTGAGGTAAAGCTTTTTGGCCCAGTGTGTATAGTGGGAGTGTGGATGAAAAGGAGAACTCACGAGTTTTACCAATATCAAGAGAGAATATCAAACACTATTACAGAAAGGCGATTAAAATTTTATGGACATATTTGAAGAATGGACAATGCAAGACTTATTAAGAAGATATTTAATCATACCTCTTCAATAAGGCGGCTTCGGTGGCGTAGTTGGTAGCATGCTGAGCTTCTACGAGTATGTCTAAGGTCGCAAAGTCGTCGGATTTTATAAGAGCGTTAAAACTCCCTCGGCTTGCCTTCCTTCAGAGGGGAAATACAGCCGGTGGGCCCATGTCGTAGATTTATGACATGTAAAAGAACCTTCCACTAATTACACTTGTGTGAAGCTAAATTATAGGTTAGATTTGACTAACGCTCTTAGGTTCCGACTGTGGTGGCATCTAGTAACCAAGTTCAGAACTAGTTGTCGTTGACGGTGGCGTTTGGTAGCAAAGGTAGAAACTACTTGAAAATTGAATGTCTGCAGTCCTTACTTGAATTAAAAACAGATAACACACACTAATACAGCCATCACAATTAACACCGATTATCAGACAGATTCTACACACACCCAAAGTACACGGGGCTACATGACCGCGTTTTCGCAGCCCCTAAACTGAGGAACCAACCAACCTCCTCAATAAAAGTCTAGAGTAACTGGGTAATAGAAATTGAAAATGATCTTCAAGAAATCAAGGTAACAGACGATATTTTATGGGACGCTCCTGGATTCAGATCGTTGGTGAACAAACATCATTTTGCTGCAAAGCCCCAGTTGAGAGCCACCACTACATGGAAAGAAAGAAAAAGAAAAAAAATCATTGCGAGAGAATTAAGAGATTTTGGGAAGAGAAGAACGTTAATTTAAATTCATCTGAGAAATGTCTTCAATCACGCTCCTTAGTTGGGCATAACGCTGTAAAAATTAATAGGCAGCAATACTTAAAATATGTTGTTGATGATCATTTTAGGGGCTTTATGATATCACTAGCATTACCCGTCGCGGCTTCGCCCGCGAATATTCCAGTTGCAAAGTGTACACTTAGCAAAATCTCAATCATGAATGCTATGACTGATTTATCCTTGGTATGAATTATCAGACTTTATCAATTCAGCTACTGGTGCAGTGGTTAAGGGTTTGTCATTCCTTCATAGGTATATCAGAGCGAAGTTAGTCTTCCGGGAATATCACAGTCACTGTTAATTTAAGGGCCTTTAAATGTGGTTTTCGGAGACCCTTTATAGTCGGGTGAAAAAGACCTTTCGTACCACACTAACAAGTGAAAATTGCGTGAAAAAAATCTAGAGTGCCCCTTGACCCCCTTAAGCGCATTATACTGTATGTATTGATGAATTTTACAGCTTAATTTGGTTCAGTGATAACCTTATAACCGTCTGGAAACTTTCACAGTAATGTACGTAATAATTGGAATTGCATCGCGTCTTACAGAAATAGATGGACCTGTGAGATTCTGTTACCATGGTTACCGTGTTGCATTCTTTCATTGTAAATATACATGTTTTAAGGTATTTATTTAATTGTGAGGCATTTAAAGAGTAAGTGAGTGCGTTTGGCTTACGAATTGGGTTATGCTGAACCTGTAGATACCCCATATATGTAGGTTGGTGTTAATGGGACCTTATTTTCGGTACAAAACTGGAATGGGACCTTAGCAGAATAATATAGGGAGGGATGACCATTTGGCTTCGTGCACTTGGATGTGTATGGCGTCTATCTGATAAGCTGTGTCATTTTAATGGCTATGTTGATGTGCTTGTTTAAAAGTAGGGTTAGGATTTGGGTAAGACTTGTCGGTTGCCTTAATTAATTACTTAATTAATTTATTTATTTATCGTATGGCTCTTAGTGCCAGGAGTGTCCGAGGACATGTTCGGCTCGCCAGAGGCTGTAGCTGCTTCAAGCGGACACCACTAGGGTGAGCTACAAGTTCGTTCAATTTCAAGTAGTTCCAACTTTTGCTACCAGAAGTCACTTACTCCTAGTCGTGAACGTTGGAACGTTGATAGAGCGTTCCAACGAAATCTAACCTAGAAATTTAGCTTCACACAATTTTAGTCTGTGAAAGGATCTTTAACATGCCATTAATCTATGACATGGGACCGCCGGCTTTACTTCCCCTCCGAAGGAAGGCATACTGAAGGATTTTGACGCTCTTAAAAATTCCGACGACTTCGGCCGGGTTTGAGCCCGCTATCTTGGGTACAGCAGTTCAGCATGCTACGAACTACGCCACCGAAGCCACCATTTAGCTTTGTGTACTTGGAGTCTATATGATAAGTTGTGTCATTGTGATGGCTATGTTGGTGTGTGTATTTTAAAACTAGGGTTAGGATTAGGGTAGGAGTTGTCCGTTGCCTTAATATAGGTAGGCCTACCATCCCGCCATTCGCCTGAAGTAGAAGTGGAGAACCATTTCTATGTTGGGTGAGGTAGGAATCGAAGCCACTTCTTCCCAATTCTGTCTCACGAGGCCGAGTGAATCCTGTTCCAGCCCTCGGATGAGAATTAAATTTCTTTGGATTCGAAACCAGACCTCAGCGGTCATAGTCACTACGCCACGAGGTATATTTCCCATTATATCGATAGGATTGGCGAGGAGATAGTACATGTTGCTACTGTGGCTCCAGTTCCTGATAGATCGCCCATCTGACTCGTGCGACACCCAGGGTCCATGACATCCAAGAAGGTCGGTGTTGTTCTTGCATAATAGGACAAGCCATCTCCATTAGCCGGGGGGATGAAGGGGCCAATTAAGATAAGGGAACATCATAAGGTAAGAGGCCAATTAAAGTGTGCGCTACAGTCTACACAATTACTGTAACACCCATATTTCAGCTCTAATTAACACTGCCTGTTAATTGAATCGTTTGTTATTGATTGCTCGCTTGGGTTAGAAGAACCTCCAAAGATACCACAATCCCTTGCTCATCGAACAGGTGTGGGCAGCGGTTCTCAATCTCCTGGCACTGTCGTGTATTTCACCAGGCTGTGTGATGATCTCGGAATAAACTATTTATAAAATGCGTATATGTTCGCTATATTGAACTGGTAAAGGTTGAACCGTATTGATTATTGCTAATTATATATTTTATTTAATCCATCTTGCCAATCCTATATAGGGCCTATATGACGGTTACCCCGTGGTGTTGGGGTAGCGCACCTGCTTCTCACCCGGAGGCACCGGGTTCGGTTACCGACTCCGTCAGGGATTTTAGAAACTGTAGTGAGGGCTGAAGCGGGTTGCACTCAGCCTCGTCAGGAAAATTGATTAGCTGTCTGACAGTGAGGCAGGGCCCCAGTCACGAAAACTAAGATTAACGGACGAGGGGACCCGATGCGCTGACCACGCATCACCCCAATATCTGCCGGCCAAATGGATGGTCAGCGGTCGCTTGGAAGGCCTAGGCCCTTCATGGGCTGTAGTGCCAGTAGTTGTTATTATTATTATTACTATTAACTTAAACGTAGCCTATATGTTTCGATATTCATTGATATCTTCTTTAGCGTTTAACATTACTAAAATAAAATGGATATCCTTACAATTATTCGATTAATTAAACATTCCAAGTAACTTAGACCTACTTACATACATTTTTTCTCAAAAACACTTAGAAACAACTTCATCTAAGTGATTTTGAAAGAAAAAAAAAATAAGTACAGCATTTGGAACTTTTATTTAATCTAATTATTGTAAGGATATCCATTTTATTTTAGTACCGACAGGGGTAGCTACGCTTGCTAACGCGCAGCGCTAGGCCATGGGGCCAAGATCTCTGCGAACTCGATAGACGTGGGTTCGATCCCCACCGTCGGCCGTCCTTGAAATGGTTTTCCGTAGTTTCCCCATTTCCAACTCAAGGCAAATTCTGGGATGGTACCTTATGACAGCCCACGGCCGCTTCCTTACACATTCTCGCCCAGATACATTGGCCATCATTCATTTCATCTCTCATTAACTCCTCTCATGAGGTTGGTGTCAGGTAGGGCATCCAGCCGTAAATAACATACTCCACAAAGACTTTCATCACATCTCATCCCTGACCCTGTTGGAAAATGGGAATAATAAGGGGTAGAAATACAATATCCATTTTATTTTACTAATGTTGTTGTTTGAGTCTTCAGTCTTTTGACTGGTTTGATGCAGCTCTCCATGCCTCCCTGTCCTGAGCTAATCGTTTCATCTCTACATAGCTACCACACCCTACATCCGAGGCAATCTGTTTAACATATTCTAACCTTGGTCTACCCCTACAGTTCTTGTCCTCGACCCTTCCTTCCATAACTAAGCTTGCTATTCCTGGGTGTCTTAGTATGTGTCCTACCAACCTATCTCTTCTCTTCATTAGCAGTCGCCAGAAACATCTCTCCTCTCCCACTCGCCTTAATACCTCTTCGTTTGTAACCCTATCTACCCATCTGATCTTCATCATTCTCCTGTAACACCACATTTCAAATGCCTCAATTCTCCTCTTTTCTGCTGCACCAATAGTCAAAGTTTCACTTCCATAGAGCGCCACGCTCCAGACAAAGGATTTCAAAAATGACTTCCTAATACCTAAATCTATATTCGATGTCAACAGATTCCTTTTTTGTAGAAAGGCTTTCCTTGCCTGAGCCAACCTACTTTTTATATCCTCTTTGCTTCGTCCATCACTGGTTATTCTGCTTCCTAAGTAACAGAAGTCTCCTACTTCCTTCAGCTTTTCACCTGCCAATTTGATCTCCATAGAGGTTTCTGATTTATTTCGGCTGCATTCCAGTATTTTTGTTTTACATTTATTAATTTTCATCATGAAGTCGGAAGACGGAATCCATACCATTCAAAAACTCATTCAAATCCTCAGGCTTGTCGGCCAAGATGACGATGTCATCAGCAAATCTCAGAGTTGAAATTATTTCTCCTTGAATCTTCACTCCCACTTTAAATTTTTCTCCAATTTCCTTCATTGCTTGTTCAATGTAAAGATTGAAAAGTATGGGTGATAAGTTGCAGCCTTGCCTTACACCTTTCTGAATACCAGCTTCTCTCTCATATCCTTCAGCTCGAATGACTGCTGTCTGGTTTCTGTATAGATTGTATATCACCCTCCTATCCCTGTACTTTATTCCAATAGATTTCAAAATGTCAAACAATTTAGTCCAATCAACGTTATCAAAAGCCTTTTCTAAGTCTACAAATGCCATGAACGTTCTCTTATCTTTCCTTATTCTACCTTCCAAAATCAGCCTAAGACTTAGTACAGCTTCCCTTGTTCCTACATTTCTCCTGAAACCAAACTGGTCTTCACCCAACTCCGTTTCGATCTGGCTTTCAATCCTCTTGTAAATTATACTAGACAGGATCTTTGAAGCATGAGTAATCAAGCTGATTGTACGGTAATCTTCACATCTGTCAGCTCCCACTTTCTTTGGTATAGGGATGAAAACATTCTTCTTGAAATCAGGGGGTACCTCACCTGTCTCATAAATCCTACACACCAAGTGAAATAACCTGATCAGACCTTCATCTCCTATGCAGCGTAGCAACTCAATCGGTATATCATCTATGCCTGGTGCTTTGTTCCTGCCTAAGTCCCCTAATGCTCTGTCAAATTCTGATCTCAATATTAAATCTCCTTTTGCATCCTCATCAATTTCTTCCTCCCTTTCCATTACATGATTCTCAATCTCCTTTCCCTTATACAAGCACTCTATGTAAGCTTTCCATCTCTCAAGCTTTTCTTCCCTATCTGTTAGAGGCTTTCCATTTGTGTCCCTAATATTACAGCACTTAGTCTTCTTTTCCCCAAAAGTATTCTTAATCCTTCGATAAGCTGTGTCTACTTTTCCTAATTTCAGACACTTTTCTATACCTGCACATTTCTCTTTCAACCATTCTTCTTTCGCTTCCTTGCACTTCTTGTTAACCTCATTTCTCAGACGTCTGTATTCTGCTTTCCCCTCTTCATCTCTTAGATTCTTGTGTTTCCGCCTTCCATCCATCAATTCTAGTATATCCTGAGTGATCCATGGTTTTCTACCTATTCTTTCTTTCCTACCAATGTTTTCTTCTGCGAATTTTGTTATTTCATTCTTCAAAAGTGCCCATTCGTCTGCAATTGAAGTTTGTTTAGGGGTTTTGATTAGTCCTTCCTTTATACTCTTCTTGAATCTTTCGTTTACATCCTTTACTTTCAGTCTGTCTATTGCCCACCTTTTTGGCTTTTGACTTTTCTTCAGTTTCTTCAACTTTAATCTGCATTTCATTACAACCAAATTGTGGTCAGAGTTTATGTCAGCACCAGGATATGTTTTACAATCCAAAATCTGGTTTCGAAACCTCTGCTTGACCATAATGAAGTCGATTTGGTAACGCCCTGTATCTCCTGGTCTCATCCATGTGTATATTCTTCTATTGTGGTTATTGAATAAGGTGTTAGCTATGACCAACTCATGTTCGGTGCAGAATTCCATCAGCCTGCTTCCTCGATCATTCCTTTCACCTAATCCGAAATCTCCTACTATCTTCCCTTCTCTCCCTTTTCCTACCACAGCATTCCAATCTCCCATTACTATAACATTTTCATCACCTTTGATATACCTCAGAATGTCATCTATTTCTTCGTAGACCTTTTCAACATCCTCATCATCAGCTTGACTGGTAGGCATATAGACTTGTACCACTGTGGTGCACGTAGGTTTAGTATTGATTTTTGCTACAATAATCCGTTCACTGTATTGCTCATAATATTCTACCCGCTGTCCAAGTTTCCTACTCAATATGAGACCAACTCCTGCTTGGCCATTGTTTGATTTAGTGCTAATGACCCTATAGTCTCCTGACCAAAAGTCCTGTTCTTCCTGCCAGCGCATTTCACTAATCTCAACCAAATCCAACCTCAACCTATCCATTTCCCTTTCTAAGTTTTCTAACTTTCCACTTCCTAGCAGACTTCTAACATGCCACGCTCCGATCCGTAGAATGTCAGATTTCCTCTTTGTCACTTCTGTGATGTTAACCCCCTCTCGAGTAGTCCCCACCCGGAGATCCGAACGGGGGACTAGTTTACCTCCGGATTGAAATTTTACAAGGGAGGAGGCCATCATCACATGTAATTATGCATAGAGTGGTGCATATCCTTGGGAATAGCATTACGGCTGTAGTTTCCCGTTGCTTTCAGCCGTGCAGCAGAACGCAGTGTAGCCATTAGTTGGCTTATATTATCAATATTGTTACGGCTGTGAGTTTGTGTCATCACTCGCCGCATGAGTCACAACTGCCCCAGGGCTGGGCTGGGCTGTGGCCGCCTCCCGTATTGCGCGCGCCTTATGCAACAGGGCTACTACAGACAAAGGGATAGTCCAGAACATTCGTGACTGGACCAGCGCTGGAAACCTCGAGAAGCCGTGGACTCTGGATGGATCTAGAAGCATTTATTGAGTCACCGGCCGGCTATATAAGAGTGACCCGTGAATCAGTTGTTGTTGTTGTGTTTTACGAGCTAGTGCGAGCGATTATCTTGTGCGACAGAAGTGTGGTGACGAAGTGCTGTGCGAGTTACGAAATCCTGTGACATTGTTTCTCCCAGCTTGTGAACAGCGTACATCAAGTGCTCGTAAGTAACTGTATTTTTTGTACCTGGAAGAGGGGCAGGTAGCTTCTGCCAAGGCCACCGGACTCATTAGGACGGATTAACTTCTGTGGTCTGTTGCAAGTGAAAGGGGCCAAGAGCGCATAAGGAAGAGACTTGAGGAAACTGGAGAAGGCTCCTAATTGCTTGTATTTGCTGATTAGTGTAATTTTCTGGCCACAATAAAGTTAATTATTTCTTTAAGCAGTAATTGGTGTTGTGCTTTGTACCCCTACCGTAATCCAGTTAACAAAAGTGCCACTAGGGGGTGGCACGTAACAATATCTTAACCGTCTATTAGACTAGTAAAGAATTGATTTATTCTGAATGGCTGCTACTCCCTTTCAGAATAAGTAAAGAACAATTCTACTACAAAATACTAACCTTCTACTAACAATTAAATACCAAAATTCTACTAACGAAAAAAATACAACAAATACTACTACTAAAACAGTCTGTCACCAGGACCACTCACATGCACCCTCACCAGACACACTCACACACCATAGTCTAATAGAACAATGACATATATCTAATAAACAAATTAACTTCATACTTACAACTGAATTATAATTCTGTGCTTGGGTGTCGTTCACACGGGGCTGATGATACAATGTCCCAAGTTTCTAAATTAACCAACTTACTCTCTACATTATTAATATGGTTATATTCAAATATGTCATTACCAAATTGACGCCTATTAATAGGAAGTTCTCATAGATGAACAAGTAGCCCCAATGAATCCAAGGAAGAAACACCAATGGTGGAACGATGAGTGTGATAATACAGTGGAAGATAGACATCAAGTCTGGTTACGGTATCAGAGTCAAAAACCAGACGAATCACACTTGGATCTCATAAAACAAAGGAAGATAACTCAAAAAATAATACAAAGGGTTAAACGGCTATACCAAAGGGATATACTTCTTATGATCTAAACAAATAGCGCAAAAACAAACTCAAGAGATTACTACAAAATTTTTAGCAAACAACTACAAAGATATGAACCTCCAACATTAATGTTAAAAGACAAAAGTGGCGAGTTAGCTCATAGTAATAAAAGAAATACAGAAATTTTAGCAGAAACATTTAACAAGTTGGTAAATTGCGAAGATCCACCAGAACTGCTTCAAATAATTACAGACACCACTATTAAAACACCATCAGAAAACATAAATCCACCCACAATCCAAGAAGTCTACAAAGCTCTGAGAGAGCTCAAAAACTACAAAGCAAGTGGAGAAGATCAAACATTTGCAGAATTGTGGAAATATGCAGCAGAACCAGTAAAGATTTCATTACACCAATGCATAGTGAACATTTGGATCAAAGAAGAACTGCCAGACCATTGGACTACAGCTATAATACATCCATTACACAAGAAAGGATAAAAATCAAATCCTTATGTTAAACGCTAAAAAGGATATCAATGAATATCAAGCTATGTAGACTACGTTTAAATAATAATAAAAATCAGTATAATATACTACTAAGTTATAGAGGAGACTCGGTTAAATCCGCAATATTAAGGAATTGATGGTAAACATGATAAATTAAGGGAAAGGGTTTCAAAAAATTAACATAGAAATTAAATTTCTACATATTTATGACATAAATTCAGTTCTTAAAATTTCACCTGGCGTGGGTTGTCTAAAACATGTAATACTCAAAATAACACTTTCGAAGAAATTTGATTTAGTAAACTTTTAGAAATTGTTTGTTGATACTACTGATAATAATGCTAATTCCGTGATACTTCGTCTAAATCTACAATATGACAAGTCTAATATGCTTCATTACTACCTCACAAATAAATCACTGAAACACATGCGATTTTATAAATACTTCACAAACTACACTACTGGTTTTCACGATTTTACCGCTAGAGGGTGGCATTTGTCGTTTGGAAATTTAGAGCCTAGGGAAATTGAATAGTTGATCAACACAACTGGTGGGATGAGCTCGTCTCTTGCGCTGGGGTGTCTCTGCAGAAAAAGGATATTTCAAGTAGGTTTACTGTGAAATTAACCGTACTGTGGAGTTAGTAAAGTCTCCCCTATAAGTAGATTGACGGTACCGTAACAGTTTAAGTATTTACAACACAATGTCCAGAGTATTCAGCCAGTTGACAGCATCATCGGTGGCACTGTGTAGATCTTGGATAGTTCCTTCAATCTCCTCCTTGGACACTCGTGGGTAACATGCTGAATTGACTGAGGTACATGGGCTTACAGTTTCCCCCCACTTGTGCAGCCAGAAATTGCATCGTCCTTGATTTATGCAGACCCTGTTCAATGATATCCATACCTTATTCGGTAAATTGAAACAAAGCGGTTCTCTGCAGGTATCAATATTTAAACCCAGATGGTCTGCCTATGATACAGCCCATTCTCCATACCTAGTAATGTAAGCTATCTCTACTAACCCTCTCCTGAGGCTCACCACGATCAGTGTGTAGTGCCTCAATCACGTCCCATGTTAGCGGCTTCGGTAGCGCAGTTGTTAGCATGCTGAGCTTCTATGCTCAAGATCGCGTATTCAAACCCGGCCTAAGTCGTGGGATATTTTTAAAATCGTTAAAAAACCCTCAGTATGCCTTCTTTCGAAGGGGAAGTAAAGCCGGCGGTCCCATGCCATAGATGTATGGCATGAAAATGAACCTCCCATGAATTACACTTGTGTGCAGCTAAATTATAGGTTAGATTTGACTAACGCTCTTAGGTTCCAACGTTCGTCGCCTGGAGCCGACTGCGGTGGCATCTAGTAACCAAGTTCAGAACTTGTCGTCGTTGACGGTGGCGTTTGGTAGCAGAAGTAGGAACTGCTTGAAAATTGAATTTCTGCAGTTCTTACTTGAATTAAAAACACATAACACACACTAATACAGCCATCACAATTAACACAGGTTATCAGACATATTCTACACACACCCAAAGTACTGTACACGGGTCTACATCATCACGTTGTCGCAGCTCCTAAACTGAGGGACCAACCAACCAGTCTCAAAGATCCCCAACCTCAGACAATCATTAGAATGATAACTTGTGTTCCAGTAGAAAAGCGCGGAAAGCAGAGCAATTACTGTCTCGGGTAGGCACTGCAGCAGCACGCGAACTCACGATCGATACACGACTAGACTCCTGCTGTGCTGTGATTGTCACTGCTTCAACCTTGCCACACTCGACAAGAGCGATGATGCTAAATGAGGGTCTAAGTATTCCTTCCACAGAAGTGGTTGAATCATGGATAACAATGGATGTATCAGGTAGAACTTATCGAAACCTATCTTGAAACTTTGTGGACGCAATCGTTGTACTTTAACCCTTTATGGGATAGTGGTCTCTATATTAACCACCTGTCATAAGGACAGTTTATGCTTTCAAAAATGATGATAGTTGAATCTTTAAGCCAAGTTTTGGAGAATTTTCATGCCCAAGTGCTAGTATTTCTAAAAATCAAATATTAGTTAGTTAGTTAGTTATGGTTGTTTTAAGGGGCGGAACTACGGGGTCATCTATATCTACTTGACGTAATGAGTTATGTAAAATTAAAGAAAATTAAAACTAAAATCATGAACAATTGAAGTGTAAAAATAAAATATAAATATAGATATAAAATTACAATTATGAGAGAAATATAAAAATTAAAATAATGAAAAATGAAAATCCACAGCCTGCTTCCAGTCTCCGACCGGGTCAGGAATGGAATGAATGAAGCCCCCATCTAGCGGCGAGGATATGGACTGTGCCGGCTGCCGAGGCCTGACGCACTCCTCTGGGGCAATGCTTAAATGAATGACAGATGAAATGAAATGATAGTGGAGAGTGTTGCTGGAATGAAATTTTGACAGGGAAAACCGGAGTACCCGGAGAAAAACCTGTCTGCCTCCGTTTTGTCCAGCACAGATCTCACATGGAGTGACCGGGATTTGAACCACGGACCCAGCGGTGAGAGGCCGGCGTGCTGCCGCCTAAGCCACGGAGGCTGTCCTGTTGGCACAGGCTAGAGTAAAATGTGGATTTTCAATGATGTCTCAGTCTTACTCATGGCTGTGATTGTATGGAAGCTACTGAGGTATGGGTGGTGCTTAGTAATGGCATTCAGGGCACAGTCGGTGCCTGAGGATGCTGTGAATGGTTCTACTCTTAGGGTTAGTACTGCTGTTCTGACTTACTGAGGAAAGTAATGGCAAACTACCTCACTCCTCATCTTGTCTAGTACGCCTCACTATAGCGCTGCCTGGGGTTTTGTGGGTATCTACCCACATAACCTAACGGCAGTAATTTTTGAGTATTCAACCAGCCTTCGGGCTGTCTACCTAACAGATAGACAAAATGAATGTTATGCAGCCAGAATTCCTACCCTCTCCTGTTCGGAGTGTAAATTATGGTTACTGACATAATTTGAATGAAATTAACTTAAATCATCATCTTACATTTGCCATGAAGAAGCATAATGAAAAAATATGATATAGGCTATCATAATAAACATCTGGGTCCTAGTAATGATATTAAGCCTAAACACTATCTGCAATTTTTCTCCAAACTTTATCCGCAGCTTATCTGCTCTCCGCACAGCCGTGCAAACTATATCCTCATCCACGCAGGGCTTTAGTTATCGTGGCAGGAGTTTTATATGTTTCTCCATCCCGTGATATTCTTACAAAAGGGCTGGTTTAATCACTTTGTGGCTAGATGAGAAAGATTGCCTTCCGGGCAGGAGCAGAATTCTCGAACCCCCTATCCACGAGCTGATGGTGTGAAAGAGAACATGATGGATTTAGTGGGGCATGACAGGTGATCAGTTATTTAAACTGTGCTCGCTCGGTCGCAGATGACATATTCCCGGGTGTCGCATTACATACCTTGGGGTGTCACAAAAGGGTTGCTCTTTCCTCGACCCGTTACGAATGTTTAAATCAACCCTGGGTGATTACAACCGCCAAGAAACATCACCGGCTGTGAGCGCAGTTCAAAATATAGCCTACTGTATATTATTCTATGCAAGAATGTATGTGTGTTTACCCATCATTAGTCCCGTATCTACGGAGTGGGGAATGAGATGCGATTACATTCCTGTCTTGGCTGGTTCTTATGGCGTTAAAAGACAGACGAAACTAATATTCTATACAAGAATGTATGTGTGTTTACCCATCATTAGTCCCGTATCTACGGAGCGGGGAATGAGATGCGATTACATTCCTGTCTTGGCTGGTTCTTATGGCGTTAAAAGACAGACGAAACTAATATTCTATACAAGAATGTATGTGTGTTTACCCATCATTAGTCCCGTATCTACGGAGTGGGGAATGAGATGCGATTACATTCCTGTCTTGGCTGGTTCTTATGGCGTTAAAAGACAGACGAAACTAATATTCTATACAAGAATGTATGTGTGTTTACCCATCATTAGTCCCGTATCTACGGAGTGGGGAATGAGATGCGATTACATTCCTGTCTTGGCTGGTTCTTATGGCGTTAAAAGACATACGAAACTAATATTCTATACAAGAATGTATGTGTGTTTACCCATCATTAGTCCCGTATCTACGGAGTGGAGAATGAGATGCGATTACATTCCTGTCTTGGCTGGTTCTTATGGCGTTAAAAGACAGACGAAACTAATATTCTATACAAGAATGTATGTGTGTTTACCCATCATTAGTCCCGTATCTACGGAGTGGGGAATGAGATGCGATTACATTCCTGTCTTGGCTGGTTCTTATGGCGTTAAAAGACAGACGAAACTAATATTCTATACAAGAATGTATGTGTGTTTACCCATCATTAGTCCCGTATCTACGGAGTGGAGAATGAGATGCGATTACATTCCTGTCTTGGCTGGTTCTTATGGCGTTAAAAGACAGACGAAACTAATATTCTATACAAGAATGTATGTGTGTTTACCCATCATTAGTCCCGTATCTACGGAGTGGGGAATGAGATGCGATTACATTCCTGTCTTGGCTGGTTCTTATGGCGTTAAAAGACAGACGAAACTAATATTCTAGGTGCATCTAGGCGAAACCTGGCAGAACTGTTGAATTTTAATTTGCTGATTGTCATTAAAATTATCATTATTTATTTTGCACTTGCGCTTACACTTCTTAGCGTCTACCTCATTGCGTATTGGCTATCATTCTTAGCTGTCACCGTGGAGGTACGGGTTCAATTCCCGGCTCTGCCAAGAAATTTAATTCTGGTGTGAGGGTTGGAACGGGGTATACTCAGCCTCGTGAAGCAAACCTGAGAAGAGCCGGGTTAGATTTCCTTTCTCAGCCATCCTGGAAGTGGTTTTCCGTGGTTTCACCACTTCAACTCCAGGTAAATGCCGGGATGGTATCTAACTTACGGCCTCGGCTGCTTGCTACCCAAATCCTACTTCAGTTATAAACACACACTAGTACAAACATCACAGTGACACAGGTTATCAGACAAATTGTACTCACACCCATGTATACGGGGCTACATGACCACGATGTCGCAAAGCCCCTAAAAAATCAATAATATCAAATATTCTCAGAACATTTGCTGGAAAGAAAACACTTTCATTCCCAGATATTAAGTGCATCATAAGGAACAAATTCTTCAATCTCTCGGCGACTGCGCTCTGTAATAGCATTACTCTTCTTCGTTTATACTATATTGTTTAGCCTATTTTCATTTTATGAAAAAAAAAGGCTTATGAGATCACCTTTTGTCCGTGTGTCTGTGAGTGCGTGTGTGTGTAATGGTGTGTGTGTGCGTGTGTCCCCTAATAAAATCTAAACAGTTGGAGCGATTTCAATGAAACTCGGTAAGATCATAGCACCATTCTGGCCGACCCGACCGTGCCCTTCAAATTTTATTGTGTCTCACCAATCCAACATGGCGGCTGTGCGAAATATTTCACCAGTATTCAGTATCTCCGAAACTATTACCGATATCACCCCGAAATTTTAAACGGTGATAAAGGGAACTACTAGAAGTTCACCTATGAGACTTTCAAATACCTGGTAACTACAAAAGCAACATGGCGGCCAAGCAAATTTGAGACTTTACATAGACTTTTCTCGCGATTTAACCATCCAAACGTAATGAAACATGGTTCAGCAAATGTGTATACACATTGTAATGCACTGGCGTCTAATTTAGATCAATTGTTTACATAACCTCAACATGGCGGCTGTGCGAAATATTTCACTGGCATTCAATATCTCCGAAACTATTTATGATATCACCCTGAAATTTTGTACGGTGATACAAGGCACTGCTACAAGTATACCTGTGTAACTTTCAAAAAACTGTAAATTACAAAACGAACATGGCGGCCAAGCGAAGTTGAAACATTTTAATAGACGTTTCTCGTGATTTAACCATCTGAGCGCAGTGAAATGTGGTACAGTAAATGATTATACATATTGTAATGCACTGGCATCTAATTTAGTTCAATTGTTTACATAACCTCAAGATGGCGGCTGTGCCAAATTTTAAAATTATTATTTTTATTTCTTGCGTCGTAATCATGCGATCGAAGTGAAAGTTTGAATAATGAAGCTATGCAATAATTTTCCTTTAATGGTATATAACTCTATGGCCTATACATATAACAATCCAAAATGGCGAGCATCCGAAATATTTTGACGGTTCTCAATATCTACGAATCTTTTACAGCAATCAATCTGATTTTTTTAAATGTTGATAGAGGCAATTAACATGAGTAGGATATATGAAAATAGGCAATATAGTTCTTCACGGAACTACTTGTTTGTTATTATGATTATTAATATTCGTAGGCCATGAGTTGAAAGGTCCTGCTTCTTATGAAGTTCATACACGTAGGTGGTGACTTTTAAAACGTTATAAAACTGGTGGATGAGCAATAACTTATTGCTCAGCAGACTGTTGAAAGTACAGTGAATATGTTTATGCTAGGAGGTACATACGATCATTTATCACTAAAAATGATAATAGCACCAGTAGTAAAACAGCTGTTCATGTTGTATGACATTTACAAATATATGCGTGTAAGTGAGCGGTGATGATAATCTAGCGTACTCGTCCTGGGGCAATGTTTCCACTAGTGTGCTTCTGGCAGATGTTCCGAAAATACATTAGTCATTGCTACCACAGCTGCATCATACATTCAACAGATAGTGAACAACAGTAGGCTGGAAAATGTCCATGAAAAGTGTTCAGTATCCAGTCTTGGAACTGAGTTTACACCGCGTTAAGTCGCGTATCGTAATTGCAAGGGGAGTCGGTGGTTAGAATTCCGGCCATCCTCAGCGTGGTTTTAACTGTAGATATGTTTCTGGGCATCAGTAAAAAGTTTTTCGTATTAAGACCTAAAATTGTGACGGTTATCTAGGCCTCCTATATGGTTACCAAGGCAACAAGTAGCCTACTCATCATCTAAATATGAAGTGTAAAGGTCATCTAGGCCTCCTATATGGTTACCAAGGCAACAAGTAGCCTACTCATCATCTAAATATGAAGTGTAAAGGTCATCTAGGCCTCCTATATGGTTACCAAGGCAACAAGTAACCTACTCATCATCTAAATATGAAGTGTAAAGGCCATCTAAGCCTCCTATATGGTTACCAAGGCAACAAGTAACCTACTCATCATCTAAATATGAAGTGTAAAGGTCATCTAGGCCTCCTATACGGTTACCAAGGCAACAAGTAACCTACTCATCATCTAAATATGAAGTGTAAAGGCCATCTAAGCCTCCTATATGGTTACCAAGGCAACAAGTAACCTACTCATCATCTAAATATGAAGTGTAAAGGCCATCTAAGCCTCCTATATGGTTACCAAGGCAACAAGTAGCCTACTCATCATCTAAATATGAAGTGTAAAGGTCATCTAGGCCTCCTATATGGTTACCAAGGCAACAAGTAACCTACTCATCATCTAAATATGAAGTGTAAAGGTCATCTAAGCCTCCTATATGGTTACCAAGGCAACAAGTAACCTACTCATAATCTAAATATGAAGTGTAAAGGCCATCTAAGCCTCCTATATGGTTACCAAGGCAACAAGTAGCCTACTAATCATCTAAATATGAAGTGTAAAGGCCATCTAAGCCTCCTATATGGTTACCAAGGCAACAAGTAGCCTACTAATCATCTAAATATGAAGTGTAAAGGCCATCTAAGCCTCCTATATGGTTACCAAGGCAACAAGTAGCCTACTAATCATCTAAATATGAAGTGTAAAGGCCATCTAAGCCTTCTATATGGTTACCAAGGCAACAAGTAGCCTACTAATCATCTAAATATGAAGTGTGAAGGCCATCTAAGCCTCCTATATGGTTACCAAGGCAACAAGTAGCCTACTAATCATCTAAATATGAAGTGTAAAGGCCATCTAAGCCTCCTATATGGTTACCAAGGCAACAAGTAGCCTACTAATCATCTAAATATGAAGTGTAAAGGCCATCTAAGCCTCCTATATGGTTACCAAGGCAACAAGTAGCCTACTAATCATCTAAATATGAAGTGTAAAGGCCATCTAAGCCTCCTATATGGTTACCAAGGCAACAAGTAGCCTACTAATCATCTAAATATGAAGTGTAAAGGCCATCTAAGCCTCCTATATGGTTACCAAGGCAACAAGTAGCCTACTAATCATCTAAATATGAAGTGTAAAGGCCATCTAAGCCTCCTATATGGTTACCAAGGCAACAAGTAGCCTACTAATCATCTAAATATGAAGTGTAAAGGCCATCTAAGCCTCCTATATGGTTACCAAGGCAACAAGTAGCCTACTCATCATCTAAATATGAAGTGTAAAGGCCATCTAAGCCTCCTATATGGTTACCAAGGTCATCTAACCGTTTTTTATGGTTACCAATCATCAAGGCGGGTGAGTGGTTATCGTGTCGGATTACTAACCCCAAGCTTGCAGGTTCGCTCCTGACCATGGTAAGTGATTTTTGAAAGGCGGCAAAAGTTACTACACTTATGTAATACGAAGTTGGCATGTTAAAGAACCCTTTTTAATTCAGTAGGCCGTGTTCATAATGGCAAAGTTAATCTCAGGATTTTCCGCCGACACAAAGATCCTCAATTCTCTACTAGAAAGCGCTATAGTGTCAAGGAGTTTAGATAACTAACCTCCTTGTCTTTCATAGTGTTTCAAGGAACAACAAAATTCGACATGCAAGCTGCCCTCTGGGAGTCAAATAACAAAGCTTGCACTCGGTTCCCGAGGCCATACGATATTATTATTAACTTATTATTATTATATGGTTACCAAGGCAACAAGTAGCTATTCATAATTTAAATCTGAACTCTTTAGGCCAGGGGTTCCCAACCTGGGGTGCGCGCCCCCTCAGGGGGCGTGATGTGATTTCCGAATTAAGTTTTTTTTTAACTCGAATATTACAATTTTGTAAAATAAACATTTTTTGAATCTCCCCAAGCGATTGTCGCACCAAGTCTATCGTTCAAAGGCACTGGTAATTTCCAACTGTCGGCAAGCGAGGTTGGAGGTGAAATAAGGAATTTGCTGTGTTGTAAGGAGCAAAATCATGCCAATTATATCGTATCGTTGGCATTGCTTTGAAGCTTTGAACAGTTTGAACTTAAAGCTCCGAGGCAAAAAATCCAATATTATGCATTCCTGGAAAACATACAGTTATGGAAACGCCGGCTTCAGTTGAACAACTTATCATCCTTTCACCGCCTTAATGAAATTTTGCCGGAAAGTGAACGTGATCGTAATTAACTTAGGTGCAAATTCAGTCACAGTTGGATTCTCTGGCACAAGAATTCAACTTCTACTTTCCTGATATCTCGTCGGGAGGATGGCCCTGGATATTAACAAGAAATTCGTTTGCCATTGACATTGAAGCACTGCCAGCACAGCTTCAAGAAGAAGCCATAGATTTGAAGTGTGAATCAAAGCTAAAAGATGATTCTAAAATATGAGGACAGGGTGACTTTTGGGTAAGCTGTCTTGCAGTGTATCCTGCAACAGCCAAATGTGCACTGCATGTCATTATCCCATTTTCAAAGACATATTTATGTGAGTCAGTATTTTCTACGCTGAGTGTCATAGAAACAAAGCAGCGCTGTCGGCTTGATGTTGCAAGTGATCTCCGCTGTGCTCTGTCAAATATCAAACCAAACATACAGAATCTTACCAAGAGAAACCCGTGTCAATCCTCTCACTGACATTTGTTGACTAATTTAAGGATTTGTTGTAAAAGTGTGTTCTTTGTATTGTGCTAAAATGAAGTTAGTATGTAACAGTGTTAGCCTATTAGGTTAGGTCTATATCCTCCACGTCAATCGAAGAGGTTATAGAAGCGATGAGTGGTGGGGACAGAGGGGGGGGGGGGGAGGGGGGGGAGGAGGGGGGCGCGATAAACTCCCGTATCTGAAAAGGGGGGGCGTCAGCTGACAAAGCTTGGGAACCACTGTAGTAAGGTGCAATTAGTCCTAAAAACAGCCGAACCTCAACATCCAAAGTAAAAGTTTCCCCCCAAGCCCAAATTGTTCTATACAGTCCACATGTTGTTCGGTAAAAAGTCTCACCATTTTGAGCGTCGGGTTTGGGGGGGAGGGGGGGGGGGGTCTTAAGTTAGTAAATTAGTAGTTTTAATCAGTTTTTCATAAATATTTCGAAAAATATGTGGTTTAGCGCAAAATGTGATATTTACAAAAATGATCTACATTAAATTGCGAACAAAAATGGTCCCATGCATAATCTTGCTAAAGTGAGCTGTTCCAGAGTTACGGAGGGTGCGAAAGTAGCAATTGTTCGTATTTTGTTAGATTTTTTTGGAAAAATGAAATTATAACTACTACCGTATGCAAACAGAAATAACTAAACAATTTTATTAAAAAGTAATATTGTAAATCGTATTGTAGTCCAAAAGAGGCTGAGGCACCACAAAGGGTTAGAAGCGTAAAAATACTGGGAGCAAAAACCGGTTTAGTACAAGTGCGGCCGCCAGTAAAAAGCCGTGCGTAAGGGGCCGGTCGACCACCTCCACCCTGCATCGGCCGCCTGCCTCTTCCACGCACACACTATCTCATCTACCCTCTTTCCCTCATTCGTATTGGGAGACCCGTTGAATGCGTGTGTTATTTCTAGTGAAGTTCTGCTGTCATTTTTTATTGTTCGTCTTTAGAATACTGTGCCAACTATGTGGTTATACTGTGACAGATCTCGGATCTGCACAGGCACTCCTCATCATTTATCATTGTATTAACTTAATCATCTCATTTTGATATCAAGCAATTCACAGTATTACTTATTGTCGTCCGCGCCATTAACTCATATATTATGTTAATTATAAGTAAAAGGGATATGTATATTTCTTAGATGATGTAAAGTAGTCGGAAAGTGCCAAGTTAGGGATTACAAAAAAGCAGCCAGGCTATTGACTGATGGGATTGGGCTCAATACGAAGCAGGTATCGCTACTGTGTATGAGATGAAGGTTATTGTTATAATTGTGTTCCTTTGTATGGGATTCCCTCGGATTGTCTACGCGGCAGAAGGAATACCTGAAGGTTGGATCCGCTGTAATTTGACTGCTCTCGACATAAATGAAGGCATAAAGTAGCGACACGGACTACTGTCGAACTAATGCGATATAAAGATTGGAAATCAAGAGTGATCTAAATGGCGGTGACACGCTGTATACACACTTTTTGGCTCAATGAAAATTACACCGTATGGGAAAGTGCAAGCCAACATAGCTCTGCGTACGAAACTTCTAGTCTTCAACGACCTCAAAGCTGACCCCAGTGCATTGGCTGACGCTGGAAAGCATTTCCTTCTTGCGATGTTTAGAGCCAAGAACACTGAAGATCAAGAATGTTTTCGCTACCAGTGTTACTTGCAGGCTATTGCAAACAAGCCTATACAATCATTGTTCAAGTTGGCTGCACTTCCCCCCACTTCGGCAGCTTCCAGGCAGCATTAATTTAGAACCTACCACCAGGCGCAGCAGTGGCTGAATGAGAAGAAGAATTCGCTCGAGTGGTGGGTGGAAGAAGATTGGCGAACACCTGAGACCAATTACTACAGCACGTCCTGCAGCTCCCCAGGAATTACTTTCCCTCAAAGTGTGTGCTTGCAAAGACGAATGCGTCCGTAATTGCGAGTGCGGAAAGAGTGGTCTAAACTGCTCGAGCATGCGGTAATTGCTCAGGCCTAGGATGTGATAACAGGGACACGAACATCATAGACGAAGATCTAGAAGAGGAAAGTGCATTGTTTGAAGAGGACTGAATACTGATGAATAGCCTACTTAACATTAATTTAAGGTCGCATTTAACATTCTACATTTTATTAGTTTAAATAGTTCAGAGTGAGTTTCTCCGTACCACAGCTTTATATGGCTTAGGCCTGTGGAACCCTCTTTTCCCTTAAAAAGTAGCGCCCCTTGAGAAGGTGGTGAGGTTGACGTTCCTTCAAGGGCTTATCACTAACATACCACCGGTCATTATGGGGATTGAAGCCATTTTTAGCCTACTTTTCACATTTTGCAAAAATGAGGAAAAAGTAGACTTATGATATCGGGCAAATGTGTGTCTGTCTGTCCTTCAGTCTGTCTGGCTGTGTGTGTGCCACCCCCCCCCCCCCCTATCAACTCCTAAGCGGCCGCAGCAATCGAAACAAAATTTGGTATCTATACCTGAATATCTCACGGCCATATTTGAAAATGATGTCAGTGCTACCAACTGCTGAAAAATCGCAACTGAAATTTGAGCTCCATGTTGGATATCATGGAAGGTATGAATGGGAGCTATTTCAAAATTGGCAAACGTATAGATACTAATATTGCAGTTTAATTTCCAGGAGGCCATACATGGCAGTGTTGCCTAAATGATTATAAGCCTGCTGATAGGTCCAAATTTTAAATGCATATAACTTCTATACTATCAATTGGATTTCAACCAAATTTCGTATGTGCTATGTGTACATACACAGATATGACTGAGCGTATTCTTAAGAGCCGCCAGGTTTGCCAACTGTTAATAAATGCACTCATTTTTTTAAAATCCAAATACCCATATATCAGAAAGTATAGGCTACAAGCCGACAGCTTTAAACTATGCAGATGTATAGTACCTGACATTCTATATTAATTTGGAGTAACTTATATACGTCAGTGCTACCAACATGATTCTAAGCCTGATGATAGGTCCAATTTTAAAATGCATGTAACTTCTATACTAACTAATGGATTTCATTCAAAATTGGCACAACAATAGATCGTATTATTTCAGATTATTTCTGACCAATACATGTATGTCACTGTTGCCAACATGATTTTACGCGCGCTGTTAGATCCAATGTTTAGCTGCATGTAACGTCCATGCTATCCATTGGACTTCAACCAAATTTCGTATTCTGTACCTTAAGAGTTGGAACTAAGAATATATTCAGTCACCAGGGCTGCCAACTGTAGTTCTCTATTAAGCTACATTATGCCAGGTATACAGTATTTCGACCTAATTAGAAATTTCGATATTACCAACTTAATTTCGTCATTATTCTAGATACTGTACCCATATGATCTTAAAATTTAAGAAAAGTAGGCTCTTTAGTTCGTCACGGAACTTCTTGTTCAGTGTTGCCTTGGTAAACAAAAGTTTGGTGCTTTTCAGTCGGTCAACACGAATATACCCAAAATAGTTCAATTACATGAGATGGTAGGTATTTATTAATCTCAGGTATTTATTAATCTCATTTAATTTTTTCAGGATTAGGGTATTACCCAAATCTTTAGGGTACATACGTGTTGACCGACTGAAAACCACCAGACTTTTGTTTTGTATACCATCGGTCAATAAAATCGGTATTTGCTTTTACAAAACACAATCCTGTATAAACAAAATTAGTTTCCTTAGTGATAATGTCATATACTATTCAAAAAACAAAAAATACGAAAAAAAAAAGTCCACTTTTACACCCTCCGTAACTCTGGAACTGTTCACTTTAGCAAGATTATGCATAGGACCTTTATCGTTCGCAATTAAATGTAAATTATTTTTGTATAAGACACATTTTGCGCTAAACGGCATATTTTTCGAAGTATTAAAGAAACATTGATAAAAAGTAATAATTTACCAACATCTGTCCCCCTCCCCCCAAAACCCGACGCTCAAAATGGTGAGACTTTTTACCGAACAACATGTGGACTGTATAGAACAATTTGGAGCTGAAGGGAAACTTTTACTTTGGATGTTGAGGTTTGGGTCTAATTGCACCGTACAATGGTTTAGGCCATCTAGGCCTCCTATATGGTTACCAAGGCAACAAGTATTCATCATCTAAATCTGAAGTGTTTAAGCCATCTAGGCTTCCTATATGGTTACCAAGGCAACAAGTATTCATCATCTAAATCTGAAGTGTTTAAGCCATCTAGGCCTCCTATATGGTTACCAAGGCAACAAGTATTCATCTTCTAAATCTGAAGTGTAAAGGCCATCTAGGCCTCCTATATGGTTACCAAGGCAACAAGTATTCATCTTCTAAATCTGAAGTGTAAAGGCCATCTAGGCCTCCTATATGGTTACCAAGGCAACAAGTATTCATCTTCTAAATCTGAAGTGTAAAGGCCATCTAGGCCTCCTATATGGTTACCAAGGCAACAAGTATTCATCTTCTAAATCTGAAGTGTAAAGGCCATCTAGGCCTCCTATATGGTTACCAAGGCAACAAGTATTCATCGTCTAAATCTGAAGTGTAAAGGCCATCTAGGCCTCCTATATGGTTACCAAGGCAACAAGTATTCATCTTCTAAATCTGAAGTGTAAAGGCCATCTAGGCTTCCTATATGGTTACCAAGGCAACAAGTATTCATCATCTAAATCTGAAGTGTTTAAGCCATCTAGGCCTCCTATATGGTTACCAAGGCAACAAGTATTCATCATCTAAATCTGAAGTGTTTAAGCCATCTAGGCCTCCTATATGGTTACCAAGGCAACAAGTATTCATCATCTAAATCTGAAGTGCTTAAGCCATCTAGGATTCCTATATGGTTACCAAGGCAACAAGTATTCATCATCTAAATCTGAAGTGTAAAGGCCATCTAGGCCTCCTATATGGTTACCAAGGCAACAAGTGTTCATCATCTAAATCTGAAGTGTAAAGGCCATCTAGGCCTCCTATATGGTTACCAACGCAACAAGTATTCATCTTATAAATCTGAAGTGTAAAGGCCATCTAGGCCTCCTATATGGTTACTAAGGCAACAAGTGTTCATCTTCTAAATCTGAAGTGTAAAGGCCATCTAGGCCTCCTATATGGTTACCGAGGCAACAAGTGTTCATTATCTAAATCTAAAGTGTTTAAGCAATCTAGGCCTTCTATATGGTTACCAAGGCAGCATGTATTCATCGAAGTGTAAAGGCCATCTAGGCCCCCTATATGGTTACCATGGCAACACGTGTTCATCATCTAAATCTGAAGTGTAAAGGCTATCTAGGCCTCCTATACGGTTACCAAGGCAACAAGTATTCATCATCTAAATCTGAAGTGTTTAAGACATCTACTGTAGGCCTCCTATATGGTTACCAAGGCAACAAGTATTCATCATCTAGATCTGAAGTGTTTAAGCCATCTACTGTAGGCCTCCTATATGGTTACCATGGCAACACGTGTTCATCATCTAAATCTGAAGTGTAAAGGCTATCTAGGCCTCCTATACGGTTACCAAGGCAACAAGTATTCATCATATAAATCTGAAGTGTTTAAGACATCTACTGTAGGCCTCCTATATGGTTACCAAGGCAACAAGTATTCATCATCTAGATCTGAAGTGTTTAAGCCATCTACTGTAGGCCTCCTATATGGTTACCAAGGCAACAAGTATTCATCTTCTAAATCTGAAGTGTTTAAGACACCTAGGCCACCTATATGGTTACCAAGGCAACAAGAATTCATCTTCTAAATCTGAAGTGTTTAAGCCATCTACTGTAGGCCTCCTATATGGTTACCAAGGCAACAAGTATTCATCTTCTAAATCTGAAGTGTTTAAGCCATCTACTGTAGGCCTCCTATATGGTTACCAAGGCAACAAGTATTCATCTTCTAAATCTGAAGTGTTTAAGACATCTAGGCCCCCTATATGGTTACCAAGGCAACACGTGTTCATAATCAAGATCTGAAGTGTTTAAGCCATCTACTGTAGGCCTCCTATATGATTACCAAAGCGGTACCTTGTCTAAATCCACAATATAATAGTCTAATAATATGCTTCATTATTACCACATCACCGAAATCACTGGCGTAACTACGAGGGATGATCAGGCGAATACGTTTTTATTTTGAATAAAACGAATCTTCGGATTGATGACATATTATTGTATTGCATTAGAAGAATTTCTTATCGCTCGTGTAACATGTTTAGAGTTAACCTAACTTAACAATTAGGCTACTGATTGAATAAAACGGTCAGCTGTTCATTTATCCAGGGGGCGGCAGTGAGATGGGTGAGGCATTATCTTTCCTCACCCCTTTGCAAAAGTACACCACTTGTCAGTTGCCGTACTGTTATTATCATTGTGTTAAGCTGTATTAAGTTAAGCCTTTTGGCTTAACTTAAGTTAGGTTAACTCTAAACATGTTACACGAGCGATAAGAAATTCTTCTAATGCAATACAATAATTTGTCATCAATCCGAAGATTCGTTTTATACAAATTTGGCGAATAGACAGGTCCAGATGATTTCACGAAGAAAACTGGACTTAATAATTTAATATCTACAAAATTGTTAATTTTAGAGCATTTGCAGACTACATTGGCAAGTGCAAATACAACGTATGAAATGCTAATGAAATCAAACACAAAAGTAATATAGATAGGAGGTTTTGAAACTTCGGGATCATTTATTAGCTTTCATTTATTATTTTCATTATGTCCGAGTTCTGACCGTCCCCCGCCCCTCTTCCCAGAAATAATTTTGACTCAGCTCATTCCCCTCCAGAAGTAAACCTAGTTACACCACAGACAGAAATACATGAGATTTTATAAATACCAAATAAGCAATCTTCCAGCAATATTTCTGTAAGTTATAAACCCCTATTTTAGTGCGACACAACAAAATAAAAGTCCTAAATTAAATGAAAATATTACAGTTATAAAAGGGTAAACTATTAAAACTAAAACAACACAGGTTTTCACGATTTTCCTCGTTAACGAGCGGTTTGCCTTTGAAATCAAGGTGGGTGGATATGTTAAAATTACATGGCATTCTGGAGCCAAGGCTTTCCCAGCGCGAGGCACAGCGTTGTCAACATTCCACCGTAGACACTGAGGGGAAGCAGCTAGACTGGACAGAACAACGTGCAGATGTGCAACACTGGAGACCTGACATCTGCATGAGACACGAGCTGACCGCCAGGGCGGGACTTTGGAGCCCACGTAGAGTGATAGAGGAAGCATTCTATTGCAAAATGCGTCAATATTAACCATTATGACAACGGTAATAATTAATACGGTATCCTTGTTGACTGATAGTGCTAGACTACCTTATTCAAAACCTCCTTGTCAAACACTAAAGAATGTGGTTTAATCACTGTTTACACGTACATGTTTCGGTGTTCAATGACACCTTCGTCAACGTAGATTGAATTATAATAATTTTAAAACTAAGTTTACAAACATAAAAGTGAAAATGGATATCCTTACAAAACACTGTTAGAAATTTAAATAAAAAGAAAGCTCACAAACCATTCATATGTTTTTTAAATCTTTTTATGTTCGACCCTGACTATTATATGTCAGAAAACTGTACTAAAATGAGGCTCATTATAACACTATTTTTCATTATGAAACAGTTTCTCCCACTAATCAGAGCTCAAAAAACAGTTGTTTCACCATTTAGATAAGGTTAGCATCGCACCTGCGCTCAGTTCCATGGCCTTCTAATTTAAATTTCACTGCCTGGCCTAGTGTCATAGTAGGGTAATCGAGGAGGCCATGGTGAAATACAAGGCATTCTCTGCGTCCCATGCGCTCTGTTCAGTACATAAAACTGGTGAAATCTCGACAGATATTTATTAATATTTATGTTCGAACCTAAAATAGTTTTAATAATTATCGTCGAACATGTCGTATGCAACTCGCCTATAATGGTAATTAAGACACTCTTAAGGAAATTATAAAGCTCGGTACGCTCGTTTTATAAACATACTCGTGTCTTAATTATTGCCATTATAGGCTCGTTGCATAATGCACTAATGTGAGCTTTCTTTTTATTTAAATTTCTAACAGTGTTTTATAAGGATATCCATTTTCTCTTTTATCTTTGTAAACTTAGTTTTAAGATTATTTTAATTCAACATACGCTGACGATGGTGTCATTGAACACCGAAACATGTGCGATTAAGCAGTATTTAAACCACAATCTTTAGTGTTCGACAAGGCGCTTTTGAATAAGGTAGTAGCGTTCTATTGGTCAACAACCGTCAGCTATTGGTCAGTAGCGAACAATGGTTATTGTCAGCGTGTGCTACTGCCTTACGTATAGGGCGCCAGTCGTTAACCAGGAAAGTGAGGGAACCTTTGCATTTGTCTTTCCGAAATGCATAGCCAAGGGAAATTACAGTAAATGACTTAGTTGACTGAACACAACTGGTGAGATGAACTCGTCTCTTGCACTGGGGAATCTCTGCAGAAAGAATATCTCAAGTACTGCGGAATTAACCGTACTACGGGGTTAGCAACGTCGCCCCTTCATTTTTTAACTTATTGATTTAAGCCCACTATGGAGCGCTTATGACTATTTCTTTTTGGATGCTCGCTTCCGTTCCCAAGACCTCTTTAGCCCTGCCAATAGTTTTTTCTTCGTTTCCTCTGAAAGAGGTTGACGAGATTTATCAACCGTTGGTAGGGGCGACCACGAATTAACCATGTGACAAAATTTGGGGTGGTCTCCCCTACATAGTATGTATCTTAGTCGTTATTATTGTTATTACCAAACAGAACGTCGTTTCTGGACGTACAACGTAGTTAACGATGTTTCCTTGTAGAGAGAGAGAGAAAGATTTACTAAATGTAAGTTACTTTCAGTTGAGGATGAAACAAAACCGATGTGTACAGTAAATAAAGTGTTAAATGTATGTGAAGCTACAACATAATGGAGTGAGCATTGTGTTTATACTTGGGGGATAATCCAAGTAGGTTCAGCTCTCCCATTGGCTGAAGCCTGCCGCGCTATGTCAGCTTGGGGTTGTCTGCTATTGTGTACATTATGATCCCGGAGGAGTCAATGTCAACATTGGCAGAACAAGTTTGTTACGTGGAGGACAGTAGGGCAGAAACAGGGTGCAAGCTACAAGTATTCATCTGGGGGCGGGGCGGGAAATAAATTCAATGACATAAGACTAGGCCCATATGAAGAGCAGAGGGGGGAGACTAAGATCTCTAGGCAATAACATTTTACAAATGAACAACTGATTCGTGTTTGATTTCAAGACATTCATCAGGGGCTGCTTTCACCCGTCACTCTGATCAACGTAGACACAACCGCTGGGATGTAGCATGACTCAATCAAACCCGAAGTCATACAAAACTAGGAACTAGCCTAGCCTACTTGGTGTTTCTCCACTGTAGGATATACCCCACATCCTGGAAACTTATCAACTATTTCTTTTACACACTTCTTACATGCAGGTCATCATCACGCCGGATATATTCAGACTTGGATATTAATTCATTTCGTCTGGTTTTCTTTCTGCTGAAAATACTTTTCTTGACTACTGAACCCAATCCTCTAAAATACATTTTAGGATTAATAACCTGACTATTATTATTATTATTATTATTATTATTATTATTATTATTATTATTATTAACATCGTTTCAGTCGTCTAGGGACCACGAGCCAATTTCAATGCTTTGTCCTTTGCTCTTCCTTCTTCTTCCTTCAGTATTCCTTCATCATCTCACTATGTTCCCTCTTCCTTTCCTCGGACCATTTCAAGCCAGTTTTCTTTCCCATCCTCCCTTGGAATCCTTCCATTATTAGCACTTTTTGCCTAAAAATATATCTCTGTGTTGTACATTCTTTCCTGATATTATTTATTTCCAAATCCTTTTTGACTTCTTGTACCCAGGGTGCTGTTTACTTCTTATCCCACAGCAATGTGAAGATCTGCTTGGTTAACCTACTGTCATCCATCCTGTACAAATGTCCAAAAAGCAATCTCCTCTTCCGTATTGTTTCTGTTATGTTTTCTATTTTTCGATATATTTCACCATTACTTCTTAATTTCCAGAATTCTGCAGTTTTTATTATTATTCTTTATTATTATTATTTTTGAATCGTTATGCCGATCTGTGGAGCGCAATGGAACTTATTTTGCTAATAATGGTTTTCTCTTCTTCCAAAATCTCTTCATCTGGGCAATGAGAATCTTCCTCCGTTCATCCATCCATGATTTCTTGGTCCTGGTAATCTAGTAATTTTCTCAGAGAAATTATGGTTATTCAACGTTTTGAACTTGAGTCGATCTTGTAAAACTTCCTCCGTAATGCAAATTTCTTGAAGGTGTTTTTCTATTTCACTAAGCCAATTGTTCGTGACTATTTTTGAGAGAGCAAGGTTGAGAATCCTTTTGGTGAGTCTGTCATTGTTCATTCTGAGAATGTGGCAGTAGAACTTCAATCGCCTTTTCCTGAAGGTATCAGTGATCTTTTGAGCATGCTGATATTATTAGCCTATTATTAATATTATGACAATTGAATGGGTTATCTTTGAAATCCCGTAAGTCATGAAATGTAACGTTCTGGGAGAAAAGAAAATATTGAATGCTGAATAACACAGCAACAATTAGTAAAATGTTTTGCTTCTGAGGGTTAATACTTTTCGGAAGACGTCATGGATGTATGATATGAACTTTTATTACTTATTAACATTGCCTATAGATAACTTTAAAACGTTGTGACTTATGAGATTTTGAAACAAACTGAATAACATTTCATTATAGCACAACATTCATACGATTTATCGATGTGTGTGACTACTTTGTAGTAAACATTTACAGTACCAATAAATTGCACCCGACTTTCAAAAGAGAAATAATTTAATATTTTAATACATAGGCTAAAACATGGTTCTTAAATTGAAATGAAACTCTTAATACAGTCCTTGTTAGCGGTGCTCCAGCAGCCTATATACAGTATTCTAAAAACTTTTGATTTCCTCCTCATTCGGCTGGCCAGTGACCAATGGAGTTTCAAAACCCAAGCAAGAATTTACGATCTCCTTACAGCCACGGTATACAACACACTTACTTTCTACACATAATTATATATCTGTGCTTCAACTCTCATTTTTAGCCTATTTTCAATTTTGAAAAAATAGGCTTATGAGATCACCTTTTGTCCGTGTGTGTGTGCGTGTGTGTGTGTG
Source organism: Meconema thalassinum (assembly GCA_946902985.2). Taxonomy (NCBI): domain Eukaryota; kingdom Metazoa; phylum Arthropoda; class Insecta; order Orthoptera; family Tettigoniidae; genus Meconema; species Meconema thalassinum. The sequence continues at coordinate 174,834,576 of OX336396.1, forward strand.
TGTGTGTGTGTGATTCGTGTGTGTGTCCCCCCCTAATAAAATCTAAACGGCTGGAGCGATTTCAATGAAACTCGGTAAGGTCATAGCACTATTCCCTGCGACCCCGACCGTGCCCTTCAAATTTTGTTACGACTCACCAATCCAACATGGCAGCTGTGCGAAATATTTCACCAGCATTCAATATCTCCGAAACTATTACCGATATTACCCTGACATTTTGTATGGTGATAAAGGGAACAACCATAAGTTCACTTATGTGACCTTTGAAAATCTGGTAACTACAAAACGAACATGGCGGCCAAGCGAAGTTGCGACTTTTAAATAGACGTTTCTCGCGATTTAACCAACCAAACGCAATGAAACTTGGTACAGTATATGTTTATAAACATTGTAATGCACCGACATCTAACTTCGTTCAATTGTTTACATAACCACAAGATGGCGGATGTGCGAAATATTTCACCGGCATTCCATATCTGTGAAACTATTAGCGGTATCTCCCTGAAATCTTTTACGGAGATAAAGGGCACTACGGAAGTCCATCTATAAGACTTTCAGAAACCGGTTAACTACAAAACGAACATGGCAGCCAAGCGAAGTTGAAAATTTTAAATAGACCTTTCTCGCGATTTAATGTTCCAAACGCACTGAAATCTGGTACAGGAAATATTTATACTCATTGTAATGCACTGGTATCTAATTTAGTTCAATTGTTTACATAACCTCAAGATGGCGGATGTGCGAATTTTAAAATTATGATTTTATTTCTTGTGATGTAGTCATGTGATCGAATTGAAAGTTTGAATATTGAACCTACGCAATAATTTTCCTTTAATGGTACATGACTCTATGGCCTATACATTTAACAATTCAACATGGCGACCATCCAAAATATTTAGTCGGCTCTGAATATCTACGAATCTATTATAGCAATCAAACTGAATTTCTTAATGTTCATAGGGGCTATGAACTTAAGTTCACCTATAGGACTTTAAATAACTTGGTGTTCACAAATCCAACATGGAGGCGACGCGAAATATAAAAATTCACATGGACGTTTCTCGCAATTTAACCATCCGAGTGTAGTGAAACTTGGAACAGTAAATCCTTATACGAATGGTAATCCACTGGCATCTAATTTATTTCAATTGTTTCCATAACCTCATGATGGCAGCTGTGCGAAATTTTAAAATCTCCTTGTTACTTCTTGTGTCCTAATTATGCGATTGTAGTTTGAATACTACACGTACACAATAATCTGCATTTAACAGTACATAACTCTAGGACCTACATATATAAAATCCAACATGGCTTCCATCCGAAATTTTTAGTCGGTTCTCCATATCTACGAATCTATTACAGCAATCAAACTGAAATTGTGTATGTTGCTAGAGGCAATTAACATAAGTAGGATATATGAAAATAGGCTGTATAGTTCTTCACGGAACTACTTGTTCCACATAAAACAGCTTGCCACGGTGGGTGAGTGGTTATCGTGTCGGACTGCCAACCCCAAGCTTGCAGGTTCACTACTGGCCGTGGTAAGTGATTTTTGAAAGGCGACAAAAATCACGATACGCATGTCATACGATGTTGGCATGTTAAAGAACCCATTGGAATTCAGTAGGCCGTGTTCATAATGGCAAAATTAATCTCGGGATTCCTCATTTCTCAACTAGAAAGCGCTATAGTGTCAAGGAGCTTAGATATCTAATCTCCTTGACTTTCATAGCGCTTCAAAGAGCGAGTTGCCTCTGGGCGTCAATTATCAAAGCTTGCACCCGGCGCCATACGATATTATTATTATTATTATTACTGACAGTAGTGGCTGCGCTTGCTAAAGCGCAGCGTTAGGTCATGGGGCCAAGCTCTCTGCTGATTCGGTAGACGCGTGGGTTCGAGCCCCACCATCGGCCATCCTTGAAATAGTTTTCCGTGGTTTCCCCATTTTCAACTCCAGGCAAATGCTGGGACGGTACCTGCTGACAGGCCACGGCCGCTTCCTTCCACATCCTTGCCCAGTTTCATTCACCATCATTCATTTCATCTCTCATTATCTCCTCCCATGAGGTTGGTGTCAGGAAGGGCATCCGGCCGTAAAAATCATCCGCCACAAAGACTTCCATCACATCTCAATCCCGACCCCGTAGGAAAATGGGAATAATAAGGGGTAGACATAGACTACATTATTATTATTATTATTATTATTATTATTATTATTATATATTATTATTATTACATAAAACGAAATTGTCAATAAGTGTGACTAACTGGGTTGTTGCTTTCAGGGACCTAACATGTAGGTTATTGGCTCCTAATTTTTTGTGTGATAGTGAATCCGTAAATATATCGCAAGAAAAGAGCTATTGACATCAAAAGGATTTGCATGTTATTACATATTCTCTTACACATTTAAAATTAGCCACATTTATACATCTGTGTTGATAAACTGAATCTATAGCCTCTACAGATGTCAAAAACTCGCAAAGAGCCTGAGTATAGAAACACGTGAGCGACTCCTGCCGGGCGCTCATTATGCAACCCTTCCTGCAAGTCGCTATAATTCCTGCCTGCTAGCAGATACAAGTTCCACTCCCACAGATTGGCGAGGCAAGGCGAGGCGGTGCGAGACGGAGCAGTGGAATACAGTACCTAATTCAGTTTTCTACTTGTTCTCCTTCTTCGCAACTTCTTCCACGTTTCCTTCGCTGTGTGGAGCGTTCCTTAAGATATATTTTCACAAACAATACGGTGTGCTTCACAAAACTTTGTTACGAACTCGCAAAAGACGTCAGATAACTTGGTTGTAGCAATATTTAATCTATTAAATAATGTTGTAGTTTCAAATTTACAAACGTGAGGCGGCTAACAGCATTCTCCCTTGGAGAACCACTTTATAACATGGAAATACTTTCTTTTTATCAATCAGCGTGAATCATAAGTCCACTTCCTGGTATAGTGGCTAGCGTTCTTGGCTGTGGCCCCAGAGGTTTGAGTTCACTTCCCGCCTCTGTCAAAAAAATTAATTCTGGTATGAGGGCTGGAACAGCGTGCACTCAGCGTCGTGAGGCAAAACTGAGAAGATGTAGATTCCATTCCCACCTCTGCTATCCCGGAAGTGGTTTTCCGTGGTTTCCCCACTTCTACTCCAGGTAAATGACAAGATGGTTCCTAACTTAGGGCCACGGCCACCTCCTTCCTAATTCTCACCTGAATTTCATTACTATTTTGACTAGTAACTGTAACGGTAATTCCATTACTATTTTAGTTTAGTTTCCAGTATAAGCTGGGGTTGAACACGCTGCGGGAGGTTGATGGGGGTAAGTGACCTTGGTGTGGTACTGGATAGGCTAAAGGTTTGACTTTCGCTTCTCACATAAACAAGGTAACAAGTGAGGCGTACCGAGCACTAGGCTTCGTCATTACAAATGTAAGACCTTTTCGGGATGTGAAAACGGTCATTACACTCTATAATGCTTACGTAAGGGCGGAATTAGAATATGCAAGCGTAGTGTGGAATCCGTGGCGTAAACAAATACATAAGATTACTAGAAGGAGTACAGAAGCGATTCGCCAGATTTCTACATTATAAAATGAGCGGAAATTACCCATATATGGTTCCATATAAAATTAAATCGAATAATCTAAAAATTATTGCTTTGGAAGTTCGTAGGAAAATAAATGACTCCAAGATCTTACACAAAATTGTAAATTCTACGGTGGATAACTCGTATTTTTTATCGTTGCTGAATTTCAATGTTCCACGTCTATCCTCAAGAAAGTGGACAACTTTTAGGAATAAGAAAACATGCACCACGTCACACAAACATTCACCGCTTTATAGACTCTGCAGTAGTTACAATAAACCTGTATTGTGTAATAAAAGTCTACACTTCGATCTTAGTCTCCAAAAATTTGTAAATGTATTTAAATCAACATTGCCATGAGTCTAATTAATTAATAAAAAGGTAGAATATGTAACAGCATTAGAGTTAAGCTATATATAATATTATTATGTAATTAATTTAGATGTTAACATTAGATTTAAGATTAGATTTAAGTTATGAAAAACATTAGAATTACTGTTTAAAAATGTGTAGGCTTACTGTTTTTGGGGTTTAAGACCCTGTTGTAAACCAGCATAAATAAATAAATTTTGACTAGTAACTGTAACGGTAAAGAAGTTCATTTTGAAAAGCATCTTACCAAGCCCTGGCTCAATCCAATACCAAACACGAAGAGAAGTGGGTTTCAGCCAACCGTTTGAGACGCCGATTAGAGTAGCATAGTGACACACTCGACACGTGCGACGTATTTGCACAATAAATTTTCCAGCTGTCATTTTACTTACAGCACATCTTTAATGCGACTCTACGGCTTATTAGTTTTCATTGCAGCTTTATCAAGTGTAGGTTATACTCAATTATACATGTTACTCTCGTAACAAAGAGTGTAATATTCAACCAAGCATCACTTACGACTTGGTCATTGTACTCAAAACCTTGAAAAGCCAAGTACAAAGTAATTATCTTGAAATTCTAATTGGTAAAATAGTGATAACCATCATATCCAAGAATGAAGTTGTTATATCTCACTTTATGGAGTGTAAATCTTTCTATCTGTTTGCTTTTATTTTTCTTGCTCCTTGGTTTCTAACAATGATCCTTGTAATGCTTCGCTGTTGTCTGCATATCGTTTTATCTCTGGAATCCTTCAACGTTCTATCTTGAATTTCAGCAAGTACTTTAGGGTTTTCTCGTGTCTGTTGCGGGATCATGCGCGGATACACCAAATCAGTCTCTTCAGAGTGCTCTTGAAGCACCCTGCCCGGACGCCAGATTCCATTTTCTAGTTCACTTTTAGCATTGGAGAAGGACACGGCTTCCTAATTGGCTATTCTGACGAAACACGACTGCAGCAAGGGATGTGATTAATCAGCGAAGGTATAGGGTGGAGCCTATCAGCGATGACGTTCCAGGTTTGATAAATATGTAGAACTCTCGCTGTTCTAACTTCGTATTTTCTAGGTACCCGTATAAATTGTAATGCGACAAGCAATAGTTGGATGATCATTGTTCCTAGGCCATAAGTGTTTCCGAATCTTCTTAAGTCAAGAAGAATCATTACCAGAATGTTTTTCATCGATTAGCTCATTCACTCTGTACGAACGCGGAAGTAGCTTATCATCCACTCCCGATCAAGAATTGTATGTACATGGGAGGTGGCTCAAAATATTTCATTTCCGACGGCCTGAATGGCATGAATGGCAACCACGGGGCCGAAAGATGAGCTTGCCATTCACCGCAATTCTTGACTTAAGAAGATATGGAAATACTTACGGCCTAGCAACAATGATCATGCAACTATTTGTAGGCGAATTACAATTTATGAAGTTACCAAGAAAATACGAAGTTAAAACAGTGGAAGTTCTACATATTTTGTTCAAACATGGAACGACATCGCTGATAGGTTCCACTCTATAACTACGCTGACTAATCACAGCCCTTGCTGCAGTTGTGTTTTGTCGGAACAGCCAATCAAGAAGCCGTATCGCTCTCTAATTCTAAAAGTGAACTAGAAAATGCAATCTCGCTGCCCGGACAACAACTGTCATCGTTTTGAAAATAAGCTGAGGAAGCTCTTGGTTCCCGCAGCAAAGTAGCACAACAATGTGCTACAAGTATGAGTCGTAGTGCAAGATGCGTTACCCCAGCGATGGTCCGGTCAGGGTGCACCAAGACCCCACTGACGAGCCTGACTGGCACCTAGGCAAAATCCAGCAACAGAAACGGCAAAACACTTAGGAATTTGCTGAAGTTTATCCCTCTTAGTCACGCAGGTTATGCAGACTGTTCAAGAAACAAAACCATCAATAGCTCATTTTCAAAGATACGGTTATCATTTCTGCTTACTTTTATAAACAACTAGCAACCTGTCCCGGCTTTGCCCGGTATCTTGAACGGTTTACCCAGCATAAGCTTAAAAGGCGCACGGACAGCAGGTCCACGACGCAATTCAGAAAAACCGAGATGAACAGTGAAACTCCAAACACACAGGTTATACTCTTCTCTGAAGTCCTTATTCGACACGACTCGACAGTGACAATTTCTGTTTTTTTAACAAAATAGCTGGTTAATTTGCTACTTTCCAAAGAACATCTTTCCCAGTCCTAAAGGTCACATTTGGGGAGGTCTTTCTCCTCTTTTCCTTTCCTACCTGCGTTTCAATGGCTCTACTTCCTTCCAAGTCAATCCTCATTCTTCAAGGGATGAGAGCCTTTCTTTCCTCTATTGTCTATTTTATTTGTATTTAGCCACTATGGAATACGAGTTAACAATGAATATAATTTTCTGTGTGTTGCTCTTGTTCGTTTGCCAGTTTTGATGTCCTGCCAGTTTCTCTTGAGCCCATCACGCAGTGCCTTCTTCCGATCTTCTGAAAAAGGTCCCCTCCATTTTTGACGGTTCTGCCCCAACCTTCAAACCCCGGTAGCTTATGATAATTTGTCTTAAATTCATTCATGTTTAGAATTTTGTCCTCCAGAATACCGATTTCTGTAATATCTTTATCTTCGGTAGCATGCAGAACTGCTATGCCCAATATGGCGGGTTCATACCTGGCCGAAGTTGTCGGATTTTTTAAAATCCTTCAGTATGTCTTCTTTCGGAGGGGAAGTAAAGCTGGCGGTCCATGTCATAGATTTATAGCACATAAAAGAACCTACCACTGCAATTGGAGGTGTGTAGCAAAATTTGTAGGTTATATTTAGCTAGTAAGAAACGCTCTATAAGTTCCAACGTTCACCGCTAGTGTCAGTGACAGTAGCATCTGGTAGACGAAGTTGGAACTACTGGAAATTCAACTTGTTGGGAGTCCTCGGGCGTTCAATCAAAAATGCCCAGCTTATGGCCATTGGCTGCATTCATATATAATAGCCTAAATCATATTATATTCTTGGAACTATTCTGTCGTGTCCTGAAGGACGCTTAAATTCACTGTGCAATCCCTCCCTATATTGTTCTGCTAAGGTCCCATTCCAGTTTTGTACCGAAAATAAGGTCCCATAAACACCAACCTACACATATGGGGTACCTACAGGTTCAGCATAACCCAATGCGTAAGCGAAACGCTCTCACTTACTCTTTAAATACCTCAAAATTAAATAAATACCTTAAAACATGTATAATTACAATGAAATAATTAAAGAATGCAACACGGTAACCATGGTAACAGAATCTCACAGGTCCATCTATTTCTGTAAGACGCAATGCAATTCCAATTACTGTGAAAGTTTCCAGGTGGCTATAAGGTTATCACTGAACCAAATTAAGCTGTAAAATTCATCAATACATACAGTATAATGCGCTTAAGGGGGTCAAGGGGCACTCTAGAATTTTTTCACGCAATTTTCACGTTCCAATGTGGCACGAAAGGTATTTTTCACCCTACTGTAAAGGGTCTCCGAAAACCACATTTAAAGGCCCTTAAATTAACAGTGTCTGTGATATTCCCAGAAAACTAACTTCGCTCTGATGATATACCTATGAAGGAATGACAAATCCCTAACCACTGCACCAGTAACTGAATTGATAAAGTCTGATTATTCCTACCAAGGATAAATCAGTCATAGCATTCATGATTGAGATTTTGCGAAGCCGCGACGGGTAATGCTAGTTATTCATATTCATGTTATAATATCCTATTCGTAAATTTATTCTAATTATCATGTGTAGTTGGTCACTTGACTTGGGGAGTAGTTGCTTCCTCCCTCTGGTGGGAGAATTTAGGTTAGTATCGTTGTTGTGTTCGGGCAAGTCTCAGCGCCCCGATCAGGGAGATGCAGTCGACACAAAATCTGCACATCTAAATTTTGTGCCTTTGGTTTCACAAAATTTATTTGTCAGTCAATCATTGGACATTCTGAAGATGTACCCAGAGGATATTAACCTTTTCTTTGTTGACGTAATTGGTTCTATCTTACCCTTGTTCCTTTTTATGTCCCTTTCATTTTCTAGTAGGCCTACGTACGTTAATTGTAAGTCTGTAGTTAGGTTTAGTTACGTGTAGTTTTAATTTCTTTATAAATTTCCCTATCACCCAAGCCATTAGGGTCCGATAACCTAGAAGTTTGGCCCCTTAAAACAACAGTTATCATTATCAACGTATTTACTGTAATATAAGTTAGTTCAAGATCTTCCAACCCTATTGGATTCAGATCCCTGAAAGTCTGTATTTAAACTCTGCAGCTTGAGTATTCCAGATTACCAGTGTAAAATATGCTCTATCTTTTGAGTTACTAAGTAGTCTACTCCTTCACCTCTTGTCTTACCGACAGAAGTGGCTACGCGGGCTAAAGCTCTCTGCTGAATCGGTAGACGCGTGGGTTCGAGCCCCACCGTCGGCTGTCCTTGAAATGGTTTTCCGTGGTTTCCCATTTTCAACACCGGGCAAATGCTGGGACAGTACCTTCTGACAGGCCACGGCCGCTTCCTTCCACATCCTTGCCCAGTTTCATTCATCTTCATCCATTCCATCTCTCATCCCGACGCGCAGGTCGCCCACGGGCGTCGAATAGAAAGACCTGCACTCGGCCTCTCAGGAGGCCACACGACAAAAAAAAAAAAAAAAAAAAAAAAAAAAAAAAAAAAACCTCTTGTCTTGTTCCACACTCGCTACACGAGGACTGGCTATGTACACAGGTGACAGTCGTAACAATACAACTTCCGCGCACAACTCAACGGTCGCTAACACATGGTGAGATGTCAGCCTACTACCACAGTGTATGCATTATAGGCTACAGGCTATTTTAGAAGTGTGTGTCTAAAATATCATACTGGTAGATTTGATCAACTGTGATAATGTATCAAGGTTTTTAGAGTTTGATGTCCCCCAGAGGACATCAAATGGATGATCGGTTCACTTTAAATTAGACTACCTTTTACAGTATGTATATACCAGGTTCTGTTGGGTTGAGGTGGGACCGAAATAATATCTTTTAAGGGGATTACAGTAAGGAAGTTTTAGATATAGATTTTTTTCTTTTTTAGATTCATGTGATAAGACAACCTGCCTGAAGACTAGCCTGCCTCTCACCCAGACGCCCTAAGTTCGCTTACCGGTGCCGTCAGATAATTTAGGAACTGTCGTGAGGGCTGTAACGGGGAGCACTCAGCCTCGTGAGGACATTTGAGTAACTATATGTTCAGAAAGACATCACCCCAGACAATAAAACCGATATTAACGGACGAGAGGACCCGACGTGGTGACCACGCTTCACCCCACAATATGTAGGCAAACAGAGCTGGTAGGTGTAAGCCCTTCAAGGGCTAAGTGCCATAGGATTTTTTGTTGCATTGTTGTCTCTAAATCCAAGACTATTTGATTGGTTTCTGGCATAGGAACAATCAGTTTTTTGCACTTCAAAAAGGGCGAGCCGTTTGGCTTCAACACCTTGCACATGCCAGCGCAGTGAGAGCGACTCCTCGCTTTCATTTCTCCACGATGCAGTTGCTTACAGGCAGTCATCTACTTGGAAACATGATGTTGTTTTATATTAAGGGTGACATTCAATTTAAACAAAATTATAGTCACTACCGAGTGAGCTGTGGTAGACTGATAAGTAGCACAGTATTATCTACGAAGCATCATGTTATTATTATCATTTTAAAAGATCTTGTCGACTTCGTCGTTACGCTGGGGTCTGGTGTTACGTTACGGTGACGGGACGAAATGTACCCAGATGCACTGAGGTGTGTGACGTCATAGTACTGCTTGGTGCATGTGTTCCCCGACAATCTCTACTTCGTTAGTATAAGACAAAAATCCCCGATTCTTGGATGTCACGGGTAATCTCGAGAACCACTGGATGGATTTTGATGCGGTTTTCACCATTCTGTAAAGGATATCTCGAGGAAAGATTCTGTAGAAAATAATTTATGTATGATCAAAGGAAGCCAAGCAGTAACGATTTCAGTGGAAAAAAAAAGTCGAAAACAAACTCGGCGTCCATGCGCTTCTTAAGCTTACGCTGGGCAAACCGTTAAAAATAGACTATCAATATACTATGAGCGTAAGAATTGGTCAGCATGAAAAGTTCTACAAAAAAGTCCGCGAGAGAACATATCTCTATCTTCAATACATCGCCCACTATAAATGTTTTTAGACTGGATGGAAGGGGCACGTCCCCGCGCGCTCTGGTGAGCGTGACGGCATCCCGCGCGCTTGACCTTGCTTTGCCCTTCGCGAGTAATTTGAAACAAGATAAGCAAGATAAGTATTATGCAGATCATTTTCTAACATGTCAAGAGTCTTTGGCTTCGAGCGAAGCGAGAAGCCTCCAGCCTTTCTAGCATTTTTCAGCATTTGTAGCACTGACTGTCACTTTTTAATATTTCTTATCATTGACACGTCTTAAACCAGAAAGAATACCACCTCTAGATCAGTTTTGCATTCTCGTCCTTCCTAGAAGTCAATTTTCTAACAAACAGAAAGTCATTGCATTCCATCAACTTTAGTCTGCATTTTTCTCTTTTTCTCTTTGTGTTATACGGCACAGTTTTGCACCGTAATATGGTCGTGTTTTCCTTGTCTAATGCTAGGTTTTTAAAGCAATCGTAAAATATCAAACATGTACTGTACCTCGGTAATTACTGCATTCATTAGGTCTATCATTATAATCAATGTTGCCGATTAGCTGACTTGGATGTTAAAACACACACCATAAAGAGACAGCTACTCAAATGTCCTCACGACAAGGCTCTGTGCAACCCGTTACAGCCCTCCCGTCAGTTTATGAATTCCATGACAAAGCCGGGAATCGAACCTGGGGCCTCCGGGTTAAAGACAGGTGGCTACCCCAACACCACAGGGTCGGCTATAGCACTTCAATGACAACTCAACATTTCTTCTTGGAAATGCAGAATACGGTCACTTGACACAAAAGTGTAGCTGTAGCGTGGTATTAAAAGCCATTTTAAATAAAACTATAAGGGCACATTAACAAAACTAGTTTCGTAAGTAGGACTTGAGAATACACTGAAAAACTTGTTGTTGTTTGAGTCTTCAGTCTTATGCAGCTCTCCAGGCTCCCCTGTCCTGAGCTAATTGTTTCATCTTTACATAGCTACCACACCCTACATCCGAGTCAATCTGTTTGACATATTCTAATCTTGGTCCACCCCCACAGTTCTTATCCTCGACTCTTCCTTCCATTGCTAAGTTTGCTATTCCTGGGTGTCTCAGTAGGCCTATGTGTCCTACCAACCTATCTCTTCTCCTCATTAGCAGTCGCCACAAACATCTCTCCTCTCCCAGTTGTCTTAATACCTCTTCAACTGTAACCCTATCTACCCATATGATCTTCATCATTCTCCTGTAACACCACATTTCAAATGCTTCTATACTCCTCTTTCCTGCTTCTCCAACAATCCAAGTTTCACTTCCTAGGAACATAGGCCTACAGTACTGTAGTGTAGAAGTGCATAACTACACAGAAATATCGGGGAGACTTAGCTAAATCCAGAACATGAAGGAATTGATGGTAAATATGATAAATTAAAGGAATGTTTAAAACAATGTACATACAAATTAAATTTACTACATAGGTTATTTGTAGATAGCCTATAAATTCGGTTCTTAAAATTTCTTTGGGCATGGATTATCTAAATTAATTAATACTTAAAATAACACATTCGAAGAAATTTGAATTTAGTAACTCTTTAGGAATTTTGGTTGATACTATTGGTACCACTGCTAATTCACGGTATCTTGTCTAAATCTGCAGCATGTTAAGTCTAACAGCATTCTTCATTACTACCACTAAAACATCACCGAAATACATATTATATAAAATAATATCTCAGAAACAAAATACAACACAGGTTTTCACGATTTTACCACCAGGTGGTAGCAATTGTTTCGAAATTCATAGCCAAGGGAAATTTAATAGTTGACTCAACATAACTCGTGAGATAGACTCTTCTCTTGCACTTGGGTATATTCCTTATGCAGCATATTAAAGGGTATTGTGGAATTAGCCATACTGCGGACTTAACAAGTCTCCCCTACTTTTCTACAACAATGAATTTAAAGTTCATTTTTTGCCTATTTTCATTGTATGAAAAAATAGGCTTATGAGCTCACCGTTTGTCCGTGTGTGTGTGTGTGCATTTGTGTGTCTGTCTGTGTCCCCCCTAATAACTTCTAAACGGCTGGAGCGATTACAATGAAACTCGGTAAGGTTATAGTACTATTTTGGCTGACCCCGACCGTGCCCTTCAAATTTTATTACGTCTCACCAATCCAACATGGCGGCTATGCGAAATATTTCACCGGCATTCTATATCTCCGAAACTATTTCTTATATCACCCTGAAATTTTGTACGGTGATAAAGGGCACTACTAGACGTTCACGTACGGGACCTTCAAAAACCTGTTAACTGCAAAACGAACATGGCGGTCAAGCGAAGTTGAGATTTTTAAATAGACTTTTCTCGTGACTTAACCATCCAAACGCAATGAAACTTAGTAGCCTACAGCAAAGGTTTATACACATTGTAATGCACTGGCATCTAATTTAGTTCAATTGTTTACATAACCTCAAGATGGCGGCTGTGGGAAATATTTCACCGACATTCTATATCTCCGAAACTATTACTGATAAAGGGCACTACTACAAGTTTATATGTGTTAGTTTCACACTAATACAGTCATCACAATTAACACCGGTTATCAGTCAGATTCTACAGACACCCAAAGTACACGACCGCGTTGTCGCAGCCCCTAAACTGAGGAACCAACCAAGGTTCAAAACCCTGTAAAGTACAAAACGAACATGGCGGCCAAGCGAATTTGAAACATTTTAACAGACTTTTCTCAATATTTAACCATCTGAGCGCAGTGAAATATGGTACAGTAGCCTAAATGTTTATACATATTGTAATCCACTGACATCTAATTTAGTTCAATTTTTTTACATAACCTCAAGATGGCGGCTGTGCGAAATTTTAAAATTAAGCATTTATTTCTTGAGTCGTAATCATGCGATCGAAGTAAAAGTTTGATTAATGAACCTACGCAAAAATTGTCCTTTAATGGTACATAACTCTTTGGCCTATGCATATAACAATCATACATGGCGACAATCCGAACATAAGTTTACCTATAGGACTTTCAATAACCTGGTGAGCACAAATCCAACATGGCGGCGACGCGAACTATCCATTTTTAAATGGACGTTTCTCGCGATTTAACCGTCCGAGTGCAGTGAAATTTGGAACGGGAAATGCTTATACAAATGTTAATCCACTGGCGTCTAATTTATTTGAATTGTTTTCATAACCACAAGATGGCAGCTGTGCGAAATTTTAAAATCTCGTTTTTACTTCATGTGTCCTAATCATGCGATTGAAGTTTGAATACTAGGCTACACGTAGGCCTACACAATAATCTTCATGTAAGAGTACGTAACTCGTAAGACCTACATATATAAAAATCCAACATGGTGACCATCCAAAATATTATACGGTTCTCAATATCTACGAATCTATTACAGCAATCAAACTGAAATTGTGTATGTTGATAGTGGCAATTAACATAAGTAGGATATATGAAAATAGGCTTTAGTTATTCAAGGAACTACTTGTTTAATATGCCCCTCCAAGGGAAAATTAACCTAATGTGAATTGTTCTGTTGGATGTCACGTCCACACACACTGCTGGGAAGCGTGACCAATAATAAGGAAAATATCGGTAACGAAGAGCGTTGTCAGATAGGCCTACGCGGTAGCCTATTGCAAGTTCAGAGGCGATATTTATGATGACACCAAATTACGATTTTCTAGTTTTATAATATTGGTTTCTAGGTGTCTTCATTTATTTAAGGCCTAAATTCGAGTACAGTACCGCAGATTTAGCAACATTTCTTCATTCACCGTTCGTACACATTTAAACATTCAAGAATATCGGCTCCTTAAGACGTGTATATTAGCATAAACTTTCCAGCGATATTGTGCGGTATTTTATTTGTGGGTTAAGAACTTGTACTTCGTTACTTTCCGTACTGGTTATTATCATGAACGATTGATGATTGATATTGCAACTCTTCAGTCGGTCAACACAATATAATCCCAATTACTGGGACATGCAAAAACTTATTCTTCTTCATGTATCCCTTTTGCCTCTCGGCGTCGGGTCTGCTAGTCACTTTCTGTATTCATTCCTATTCCCTGTGAGTCTCCTGGTTTGGTGCAGAGTCCTTCCCTTCTTCTCTGGCACCTTACCGACATATTGGCTCCATTCTTTCCTTGGACGACCTCTTCTTCGAGTGCCTTCAGGCTTTGCCTCAAACACTTGCTTCGGTTTCCTTTCTTCATCCATCCTTATGATATGTCCATACCATTGTAAAGCTTTCTTCTGGATAGTATGTGCTACCGATTCCACCTTTAATTCTTCTCTGATCGCTATATTTCGTACCCTATCTCTTCTAGTTTTATTCACTATCTTCCGGAGGTATTTCATCTCTGAGGCAGTCACTCTACTTTCATGTTTGTCCAGCATAGTCCATGTCTGAGCACGATAGGTGAGTGTAGGTAAAAAAAAAACTGTCTCATAGATTTGAATCTTGGTTTTCTCCGAGACTTTCTTCTTTCCAACAATACATTGGCTCAACTGATAATATACGTTATTTGCCTTCTTTACTCGAGTATTAACCTCTCCGTCGATTCTTCCATCCTCAGTCAGCATTGTTCCCAGATGTGTAAAGCTGTGGACATAGTCCTTCCTTGCCACTCAATTAACATATCTTCCCTATCTCCTCCTATCTTCATCACCTTACTCTTATTTATATTAATGGTGAGTCCTCTGTCTTGTAGGGAAGTTGCCCACTCTGTGACAGCTTGTTGCAGGTCTTCTGAACTTCCCGTACCAGTTATGATCATTGAACGATTGATGATTGATATTGCAACGCTTCAGTCGGTCAACACAATATAATCCCAATTACTGGGACATGCAAAAACATGACATGTAATTAATAGATGTATATTTGTCATTTCTCAGTCTTACAACATTGTATGTTGATATTAAAATACATAGACCTAATTAATTTTTGGGTGCTTAATGCTTTGGTATTTATCAGTGATTGTTGCCATATTTTTATTCTTTTCCATGGTTTTAATCTTTGGATGGCACAGGTCGTTTCTGAGTTGATTTGTGGATTTGTTAGTGTTTTGGAGAGCTATTTTGTCTTGTGTATTTGGATTTGATGATGCTCACTTGATGAACGAAATATGCCATCCTATAATTTTCTCCCTTTTCTGTAGCTCATAACTCAAAAATATATTCCTTTGGAAATTTAAAACAAGTTGTTGATGGTACAGATAAGTTTAGAAGCTTAAAAAACTGAAAAATTAAAGATACATTTTAAAAATAATTTAAGATTATAGACTAACTAGGCCTATTTAAAGTTTTTCATGTATTTTGGATATAATAGATAATAATTCATTAAAAATCTCTGACAATCAAATGTTAGTAGGCCCTACATATACAGCGTTTATACAATATTAAAATAAAATGGATACCCTTACACATAATTTGATTAAATAAAGGTTTTAAATATTTATTGTAAATACAGTAGACTATATTATTTTCAAAAACATTCCAAATATGCTGTTTCCAAGCAGGTCAATGGAGCCTTGATGGATGCTGGGTTCATTGACCAGTTTGGAAGAAGCATCTCCAGAGAGCTTTTGAAATTTATATTTAAATATTTTATTTTGATATTGTATAAACGCCGAAGAATATATCATCGTATATGTACTAACATTTGAATAGAATTTGTGTTGATTGGTGGAGAGTTTTAATTAATTATATATTAATCAATGCGGTATTTTTTTTTACATTTACCTAAAATGGTAAATATTTTTGCTTTTTATATAGTCTATAACTTAAGGAAAATTTTAAAACAGTAAAGTTGTCCACTTCTGGTTTCTCTGCAGGTCTGTGCCCTTCAGAATGCTTTTCACGATTTTCGGCACTTCCTTATCTGGGGAATCGTTGGTTTCCGGCTACTTAGTTGCACCCCACGCACTCAGAATGCAAAGTCACAGCGAGATCGGGAGATTAACGCATAACTGCCTCTGTTTACATTTTAGGCAACCACTAAACAAATTGCAAGAAGTTTGGGTCTAAATTAAGGAACGTTTCTTAAAACGTAGCCTATATGAATACCTTAAGTTTCAAAATCAATCCCATGGCACATGATAGGCTACTTTTAAAAGCGAAAGAATTTAAATTTCAGGAGTGTTAGGAAGGACGACTGTAAATACCAAGGTAGTTAGAGTAAATATAATAGACCAGTCAGATAGCAATTAGGCCTACTGTATAATTTGCCTATTTCACAATAGGCTACTGAGGCGTACAGTCTGTGTCGGGAGGTAACCTGACTTGTGGAGCAGGCTGTAGTGGCCTACCACCAACAATCGCATGCTAATTGGGACTATCTGTCCGAGCTCATCCAATTACCTGTATGGACACTACGCTACTTTAGACATCTTTCCTCTCATTAAACAGAACGATTTATTTTTCAATTGATTCTCGCTGAAGTCGCCAATCAGCTGCCACAAAACCAGGAAATTACCTCAGTGTTGATATTACTCATACTCTGGGAGAAATACCGTATATGGGCTACACCCTGTCGTATTTAAACATACCCTGATTTATATCTGACAGGGTGGGGTAAGTTGCTGTTCAAAGTAAAGGTGCGTTTCATGTAAAGAAAGAGTCCTAGGTGTGAGGTTAACAACACCAGCGAGCTTACAGACAAGTGGATGAAGTCAAATTAAGACATTTAATGATACATGGATTCCATCATCATTTTTTGTAAAATAAAGTGATTTCATAATCGAAGTGAAGACTGCAAGTGCGAGCTATTTGAGGAACAATGTGGGGAGGTGTAAGAATAGATCATTATTCTAAAATTTTAAGATAGGCCTAAGTTTTGTTTAGTTTAATAGATATTGTGAACCTTTTCCTGACCATTAGATTGCAATTGAGGCGATTTCTGGAAATGGGCCAATAGGTCTATCAGTTTGAATTCTTCTATGTCTAAACCCTACGCGGATGTGGATATCCGCAATTTTTTCGCGCTGCGGATATAGTTTATATGGCTGTAGGGATAGCGGATAAGCTGCAGATAATGCTTAGAGTAAATTTGTGGATAGTTATTAGAATACGGTACAATATTGTACTGAATTTTTAACAAAATATTTTAGTTTTTGAAAAGATCTGTGTCTCACACGTTTCTTGCTGTTTTCCTATTTGCTTTCGTTTGGATTGTATGAGACTAATTGAGAAGTCAACATTGTCTTGCGATTCACACATAGCCTAGGAGAAAGAATTTCACCTCAAATGTTTAAATGTTCTGCTTTAATAGTCTACTTTATGCCTTATCTAATAAATGAAAATTATTATTGTAATGTCAGTCGATTCGGATAACAAACGTGCAGATGCGGATAAACGTCCTACAGATGCGGGGCGGTTGCCGATAATAGTTGTGCGGATGCGGATAACGTTTTGTTTATCTGCGTAGGGCTCTCTCTACCTATGCCGTATGTAGGGGTCTAGACTTCTTCTGACAATCCCAATTGGTACATCTGGAGTAAACCCTAACAGACACAGTTTACTATAAGTTACAGAAAACTTTGCTGTATTAAAGTAACCGAGTTATCGATATAGTTACTCGGCTATTAAAATACCTGCAATACCGTTACAATTTTAATGTAACGCAACGTTCCATTTACCGTTACTTTTATTTGAATTTTGTGATATTCTCCCCAGAATTACAATGAGTCTATTTTAAACCTTTATAGGTTAGAGGTAATACGGATAATATATACTCGTATTATCAAAAGTACTGATGGTTGAATCGTTCAATCTCAATTCAACGAAATTCTTTTGTGGAAGTGCTAATATTATTGAAAAGAAAATATTATTTCTTTATCTCCGTGGCCTTAAGTGGTGGATAAAATGTTTAAAATGTAAAACTAAAAACAATTGAAATTAAAATGTAAATATTAAATATAATATAATTATAGAAATTAAAATTACAAAAGTTAAAATTTATATTGTAAAATTAAAACTGAAAGTTATATAAGTAAATATTGAAATCACAACTATAAGTTAATTGGAAATATAAAAATTATAAAATGAAAATATATCGAAAATAAATATAAAAACAAAATAAAATTTATAAAAATTCAGGTTAAATTAAATAAATATGAATATAAAAATTAATATAAAAATAAACAAAAAATTAAAAATAAAATATAAATATTAAAATTTTAAAAATCAAGATTTAAATTAATAATACCGTAATTAAAATGTAAATACAAAATGAAAACATTTTAAAATAGTTCTGCCCTTTAAAGAGTTAATTGGATGAATGGAAACCAGCGATGTGAAAACAAGAAACGTTTATAAACTGACTATGGTGTATCACAATCAATATTATTTATAATTATGATGTTCATGAAATACGCATAAAATAAAGAAACATGGCGGTATACTTAGCTATCTGGCTTTGGTTTCGAAGAAATGTAGGCAGTGTCTGTGGGCAGATTACTTCAAGCGCAGCGACGAACTCTTCAATTGTGAGCTTTAACATGCAATTATCCCTATATATATTATAATTGTGAAAGTCTGTGTGTGTGTGTGTTAGTTTGTTACCTCTTGACACTAAAACGGCTGGACGGATTTGGATGAAATTTGAAATGGAGACAGCTTATACCCTGGGATAACATATAGGCATCCTTTCATCTGGAAATAAATCATTGTTCCCGTGGAACAGGCAACATAACTGAAAAGTCACCAAAAATACTCAACCGGGACAAAATATCGAAGTTGTCGCAAAAAGACCGGACAAAGCTCATTTTACGCCCCTCGATGCAAGGAACAATACTCGGTAGGTCCCTATGGGACACCGAAAACCACATTTTAAGGCCCTAAAACCAACCGTTTCAAAGATATTCGCAGAAAACTATCTTTACTCTGATAAACTGATGAAATAATGGCAAGTCCGTTTCCATGGCAACTGAACCTCACGGTATGACATCCGATTTTATATACATATCCATGTAGGAGGCAAATCCAATCAATTTGTTATCTTTTTCAAGATATATATGAACACAATAAGAACAGGGTAACGCGCCTGCCTCTCATCCGGAGGCCCCGGGTTCGATTCTTGGCTCCATCAGAGATTTTAGACACTGACGTGAGGACTGCAACGGAGTGCACTCAGCTTCGTGAGGACAATTGAGTAGCTGTCTGATAGCGAGGCAGCGCCCTGGTCACGAAGAACAAGACTAACGGCCGAGGGGACACGGTACACTGACCACGCGTCACCACAATATCTGCAGGCCAAATGGCTGGGAAGCGGTCGCATGATAGGCCTAGGCCCTTCATGGTCTGTAGTGCCAGGGGTAAAAAAAATAGGGAAAGCGCCATCTAATACCACCTTTAATTTGTAAACACTACAGTAGCGGCTTCTAGGGAAGCGTGATGGCGCAGTGGCTTAGCTTCTCGCCTTTCACCAGGACGGCCGGGGTTCGAATCCCGGTGACAGCGGGGTGGAATTTTCACCTGGAAAATCACGTGGCGTCAGGAAGAGCATCCGGCCTTAAATCCCCGGCCAAAACCGAAATGAGCCTGGCTGGCTACGGCGACCCCAATTAATTGGGAATAGCTGAAGAAAGTTTTACAGTAGCAGCTACTAAATAAAGGTAGCGATATAGCTACGTTCAATTTCATAAACACTGGGTTCACAAATCCCGTATAGTTAAATAAAAATAACAGTCTGGTCGTTATTTCAGTAGCAACGAAGCTCTGTGGTGGCTATTGCCGTGTCCGTAACACTTAAGGCATCCCGCCGTCACATACCTCAATGTGCACTTACAAAATTGTGAACCAGTCTATTTTACTGAAAAGAATTTCTACGAGCGAGTATCCACTCCGGCAAAAACCACACTCACTACCTTTTCCAAAATTTACACAAGACATGATTTTTAAAGCACTCTTCTGTGTGTTGAGGTACAGACATATACCACATGGAAAGATACAATAAAATGTTGGCAAATCTGAGTTCAAGGAACTGCTGTTCAGAATAGGCTTTCGGTGCAGGTTATGCGGCCCATGTTCGTAACATGGAATGTTTTCTTTTGACAATGCATCTACACCATGTGCGAGGGCAACGCATTTCAAAGATCTCTAAAAACACAATAAACAGGTAGTTGGAGAAAATTTTTAAGTGGGAGCGAAGATTCAAAGAGAAATAATTTCATCTTAGAGATTTGCTGATGAGATCGTCATCTTGACCGATACGCCAGATGAATTGAATGAGTTATTGAATGGTATGGACTCCGTCTTGAGGAAATAATTCATGATGGAAATCAATAAATGTAAAGCAAAATTATTGGAATGCAGCCAAAATAAATCAGAAACCTCTATGCACATCAAATTGGCAGGTGAAACGCTCCGGGAAGTAGGAGACTTCTGTTACTTAGGAAGAAAAATAGCCAGTGATGGACGAAGCAAAGAGGTTGGCTCAGGCAAGGACATCATTTCTACAGAAAAGGAATCTGTTGACATCGAATATACATTTAGATATTAGGAAGTAATTTTTGAAAGCTTTTGTCTGGAGCGTGACACTATAAGGAAGTGAAACTTGGTCTAATGGTGCAGCAGAAAAGAGGAGAATTGAAGCGTTTGTAATGTGGTGTTACAGGAGAATGATGATGATCAGATGGGTAGGTGGGGTAACAAATAAAGAGCTATTAAGACGAGTGGGAGTGGAGAGATGTTTCTGGCGACTGCTATTGAAGAGAAGATATAGGTTGGTACGACACATATTAAGACACCCAGAAATAGCAAGCTTAGTTATGGATGGGAGGGTTAAGGACAAGAACTGTAGGGTAGACCAGGGTAAAACAGATTGCCTCGGATGTAGGGTGTGGTAGCGATGGTGTCGCGAAAAAAGCGCACTGCGAAAAAAGCGCACTGCGAAGAAAGCGCACAGTCAACCCTTTTGGAGTTACAAAAGGAATCCCGCCCCTATCTTCTTAGAAATAAGGAGTGTTACGCACACAGAAAATAAAAGTTGAGTTCATTAGTTTCTGATTCCCATCACACTTTATCCAGGCTGTGGGCTGGCTAAATGATTAATTACTAAATATTTTTAATCATTTAGGCGTGTTTAAAATCAGCTTGAGTATAGCTTCGTCAATGTTAACTTTTTAAATATATTTACAGTTTTAAAGTATACTTAGGCTTGTTTTAAAGCAGCATGAATGTAGCTTCGTCAATATTACTATTTACATTCTTTTCCGGTCTTGCTTTTCTTCTTGAAAGAAGGTCTAGCCAAGTTTTTGTAGATATGAAACTGTCTTTAAACACGCTTTGATGTCACCATTTTCTTCATACTTCTTCACTGTTCTTTCCAGTTTCTTATCCAACTCGATGTAAGTTTTCTTCCTCTTTTTCCCAGATAAATTCAGTTCTATCCTCATGTACATACAAGAAGATTCCTCCGCTTCACTCTTCAAACAAAGTATGACATCTCTGATTTTGGGGTTGGGCCGTCCAAGAAGATTGTTGATTTTGTTGTGCCAACCTTCCACCGCGTTCGTAGTCCTGTGTCGCCTAGCATAGCAATTCCACAATTCACGGGTTTTCAAGAGCCTGTGAGTGAATTTCGACCCAGCCATCTTGGACATCTTCAGTTTTCAAGAAGGCTAATGCAGCACACATTTGAGTGGACAGTCGGATTTCTTCATTTTCTCTATATTCACATGTCAGTCCAATTTCTTGTATTTTTCTCCACAGACATTTTTTTCAAATGAAAGTAGCACCCATGGATTTCAACTGATGGCAGAACTTCTCTAATTGCAGCTATTGCACTCGCCTCGAAATCAACGTGGATGTGTCTTGGATTCCATTCTGGGATTGCTTGCAGTACATGACGAAAAAAACGAACGTATGTAGTTTTCTTCTTGTTTGGAAGTAGGCCAAACACAACTGGATATAAACGTTAGTTTCTGTGTCGGAACTTCCATAATCAGCATGGATGGTGTAAATTTGACCGAACTGTTTACTACAACTTTTAAACGTTCCATCCATGAAAAAGCCTTGTAGGTTCCTCAAGCACTCTTTTCCTTTTTCTGAACAAAAAATGATCATCCGTTCCTCTGAGCCTTCGTCCACTAACATAAATTTTGATCTGTCGTTCATCTGAAGCAATTCTTCGTCTAAAATTACTTCTTCTCTAGTCTTAGGCTCCTTTTGGGTTCCACGTGCACTGTTTCTCTGTATGTACATACTTCTTTTTGTGGTGAGTTGTTGCGGCATTTCTGTTACAAAATTGTAGCCCTTGTTGTGTGGAGTTCTCCCAGTTTTTCTCTGTAGATCTTTGAAATGGACGTGTCTTCTTCACGGGCTCTCTTCTTTGCAACGTTGATGCTCTTCATAACTTCCAATCTGGATGTGTCCGGTGCTGCACATGAGTGATCAGTAACTTCTAAAACTTCGCCATTTTTACTTTTTACTTTTTAACATTCCACGGCACCTACTTGACCTTTCCTTCTGACATCGCCAAACTATTAACTCATCTATATTCTTCCTAAACTCCCTATATGCGTATCCGTTAGAATGTGCTGCAGGCTTACCCTTGTTAGTAGTTAAGACTTCCATAATATAACTAAACCATGTATAAATACTAAAAAGAAGTAAACGTTCAAAACACTAGGTATACTAGTAAAAATAACTTTAACACTAGTAAGTTTAAAACACTAAAACAGATTATTGCTGCTTACGAAGTGACTTGAAGGACCACCAGAACAGAAATGACAAAGAAGGGGTCGGTGAGGTGGGGCAGCTGCTCGGGAGGAATGAACATGAGCTATTGTATAGCGTGATGACTCACCTCCAACCAGCTCCAAGTAATCATTTCCTGGTAACGTAACCCCTACCCTAAATTGTCACATTGGCCCTTGTGCGCTTTCTTCGCAAATATCTATATGTGCGCTTTATTCGCTGTGCGCTACTCACACAGATTCGTAGCGATATAGAGATGAAACGATTAGCTCAGGAGAGGGAGTCATGGAGGGCTGCATCAGTCCAGTCAAGAAACTGAAGACTCAAACAACAACAGTTGGGAATTTTAATTACTTAGAGAGGCATGTGAGGCAAAAGGGTTGTTGGAGAATTTCAATCCCTCGGATGTAACACTGGAAGAGAGTGCATAATGTACATCAACGGCCAAGGTCAGAGATATTTTACTATAGGTAAGGAAAAATACGTTTGATTCCCCATATTCCGATAGATTTGCCATTCCAGTGTGCAAGAGTGCAGTTCCCTCTTCAAACAATATTCGCAATTTCTATTAACAAAGCGCAATCGCACACACTTAACAGCAGGTGTACAATTGCATCGTCCCCATTGACTTGATCGCGAGCGAAGCCGCGGGTACCTGCTAGTTATCAATAAATGTCACCGCACACATTATTTTTATAGTTAACTATTTTCCCACATCCATGGGATTGGAGAAAAATTACATAGGCCTATCTATTCTGCTGATTATTTCAGTGTGTATGAAGAATGATTGTGACGGAAAAGGAAAATCAACGGCACAAAATACGGCATCAATTGTTGCGATTAAAATGAAAGTAACGAGCTGTTTCTTTACAAGTTAAAGGAAACGGCGTTAACGTTATTTTAATGATTTAATTAATAACGTCGTTACCCCACGTTATTGTAAAAATACGATTATTTGAAACGCCTTACTCCCAACTCTGCTATCGAATAATTACAAATCTCTAGTTTCGAGCTACAAAGTTGAATGGTAGGCGTAAATGTTGCAATTGCAAAACTAAGCAAGAAACTCTCTGTCCGAGTTCGCGGGTATTTTAGGCACCACCCTCTCGCCGTTATCCCTGAAGCTCAGTGTTCAAATTTAGGGGTATTTCCAGCCCCACACTTAACGCTGAGAATATCACTGTTTCAAGTTCGTGGAAGTAATCGGCACCGAGCTCACACCATTTAGCGAATATCTCACAGTCCCGAAAAAAATGTTTTTTGCGCAAACTTTCATGCATAAAACGTAAAAAACTTGTAATGTTGGTGAATTTTGCATTTAATTTGACGTAGGCTACAATACAAATTTGCGGGAAATCTCTTTGCCAAGATTCGAGGGTTCCTATCTGTTACCTTGTATTAGGCTACTGATTTTCTTTAAAGAGCCATAACTTCGCCAATATTGAATAACTAGAAGCAAGTAAATAAATATACAAATTTGCGAATAAACAAATAAATAATTAAATAAATGAATAATTGAAATAAATAAATAAACAAATAAATATTTAAATAAATACATTATCAAACAAATAAGTAAACACATAAACTAATAAATAAATACATAAATAATTAATTAAATAAGTAAATGAATAAATAAATAAATAAATACATAAATAAATAAGTCAATGAATGAATAAATAAAACCTAAATAATTAAATAAATAAGTAAATAAATGAATGAATAAATAAATAATTAAATAATTACATAAATAAGTAAATGAATGAATAAATAAATACATAATTAAATAAATAAGTAAATGAATGAATAAATAAATAATTAAAAAAATAAGCAAATGAATTAATAAATAAATAAGTAAATAAATAAATAAATAAATAAATAAATATATAAACAAATACACAAATATATAAATAAATGAGTAAGTAAAAATAAATGAATAAACACGAGTATGACTGTGCTCATTTCTACGTTATGGAATGCAGATTGTAGGATATTGTGTTCTTAGCTTGGAACTACAGCCTAGTGTGTTATGGGATACTGCTTTAGTCGCCAACGGCAGGTTACTCGTAGGAAATAAATCTTGTGGGCTGCAAAGTATGCAGAGGTCTTAGTTTCAGTCCGAAGCATGACGTACATTAAAGTGCTTCTTAATGGGTAAGCTATATTACTTTGATGAAACTTTTAGTTTCCTAAATTTCCAAGGTTTTAATGATGTAGGAAATTACAGAAACAATGTAAAATTCTCCAAACTAATGTAGCATCCTTTATACAAGCTCATTCTAATTTACATGCTTTCTCGACATACAAGGCTGCTAAATTTCAGAGTTAAACTAATATCTTTATTTATACAGCAATTAAAAAAAAGAACGAAAAATTAGTAACAAGTACTAACCGTGTAGGATGTCTTGTTACAATTAAAAGTCTGATGGGTATTAGAAAAGTAACAAAACAATATTAATGCTAAACTATAAAATAGGCTACATCTAATAGGCCTATATAGAAATGCAATTACAATTATTTTAACAAAAGAGTATACTTAAATAGTAGACTATCGAATCAAGTCATCTCTGTACTGACGAGGCTTAATGAACTCTACCTATTTATGTAAATAAATATTGGGCTATATAACAAAATAGTGCCGTATTAAATACTCTATTAATAGGTCTAAGCCCTATAAATCCATAGATCCTATTAATAACAGTAAATAATATACTAAAACAAGTAGTTCCGTGAAGAACTATACAGCCTATTTTCATATATCCTACTTATGTTAATTGCCACTATCAACATACACAATTTCTGTTTGATTGCTGTAATAGATTCGTAGATATTAAGAACCGACTAAATATTTCGGATGGTCGCCATGTTGGATTTTATATATGTAGGTCCTAGAGTCATGTACTGTTACATGCAGATTATTGTGAACGTGTAGTATTCAAACTTCAATCGCAAAATTAGGACACAAGAAAAAACAAGGAGATTTTTAAATTTTTCACAGCTGCAATCTTGAGGTTATGGAAACAATTGAAATAAATTAGATGCCAGTGGATTAACATTCGTATAAGGATTTACTGTACCAAGTTTCACTGCACTCGGATGGTTAAATTGCGAGAAACGTCCATGTGAATATTTATAATTCGCGTCACCGCCATGTTGGATTTGTGATCACCAGGTTATACAAAGTCCTATAGGTGAACTTAAGTTCATAGCCCCTATGAACATTAAAAAATGCAGTTTGATTGCTAAAATAGATTCGTAGATATTCAGTATCGTCTAAATATTTCGGATGGTCGCCAATTTGGGTTGTTAAATGTATAGGCCATAGAGTCATGTACCATTAAAGGAAAATTATTGCGTAGGTTCATTATTCAAACTTTCACTTCGATCGCATGACTACATCACAAGAAATAAAAACTTAATTTTAAAATTCGCACTGCCGCCATCTTGAGGTGATGTAAACAATTGAACTAAATTAGATACCAGTGGATTACAATGTGTATAAATATTTCCTGTGCCAGGTTTCAGTGCGCTTGGAACATTAAATCGCGAGAAAGGTCTATTTAAAATTTTCAAATTCGCTTGGCCGCCATGTTCGTTTTGTAGTTAACCGGTTTTTGAAAGTCTTATAGATGGACTTCCAGTTGTGCCCTTTATCTCCGTACAAAATTTTAGGGAGATACCGCTAATAGTTTCAGAGATATAGAACGCCGGTGAAATATTTCGCACATCCGCCATCTTGTGATTATGTAAACAATTGAACGAAGTTAGATGTCGGTGCATTACAATGTATATAAACATATACTGTACCAAGTTGCATTGCGTTTGGTTGGTCAAATCACGAGAAACGTCTATTTAAAAGTCGCAAATTCGATTGGCCTCCATGTTGGTTTTGTAGTTACCAGGTTTTCAAAAGTCACATAAGTGAACTTATAGCAGTTCCCTCTATCACCATAGGAAATGTCAGGGTAATATCGGTAATAGTTTCGGAGATATTGAATGCTGGTGAAATATTTCGCATAGCCGCCATGTTGGATTGGTAAGTCGTAACAAAATTTGAAGGGCACGGTCGAGGTCGCCGGGAATAGTGCTATGAACTTTCCGAGTTTCATTAAAATCGCTCCTGCCGTTTAGATTTTATTAGGGGGACACACACACACGAATCACACACACACGCACACACACACGGACAAAAGGTGATCTCATAAGCCTATTTTTTCAAAATTAAAAATAGGCTAAAAATACCTGCTGAGTCCTAAGAATATACGCTACAGTACATGTTTCTCCTCTAACTTATTCTGAGTCCCAACTGTAGACTGTAGTCTATCCTATGTAGCATCATTCGACAGTTCCGCCCCTTAAAACTACAACAAGCGTCACTCGACAGTGTTATGCGTATTATTGTATTTGTTTAATTAGGCGTTTATTTATGTAGGTCCATCTGATCCAAGATATAAGGGTTTCCTGACGGACACAGGAAAGCATACACTCAAGTTTTTTTTACTACTACTACTACTACTACTACTACTACTACTAATAATAATAATAATAATGATAATAAAAACAATAATATAACAAAGAATCAATATTGAAAATCGTAAAATTTAAGTATTACGCCACAGTAATCAAACCTGAAGCACTCACTATCCGCCTCGAAAATCTTGATCATTGGAGACAGATCTCTTATTAACGACGTAAAAATAACAAGAAAGGAAAATAATGAAGAAAATCCTTGCTCCAGTTTGCTCAGAAGGAATACGGATGATTAAGAAGTCCCAGGAGTATTATCCACATGCTGAAAAGATCCCTGACACCTTCAAGAAAAGGATTGAAGTTCTACGGACACATTCTCAGATTGAACAATAACATGTTCACCAAAACGATCCTCAACCTTGCTCTCTCAATGAAAGCCAGGAACAACTGGCTTAGTGAAGTAGAAAAAGACCTTCAAGAAATTTGCATTACCCGTCGCGGCTTCGCCCACGAATATTCTAGTTGTAAAGAGTAGCCTACACTTAGCAAAATCTCAATCATGAATGCTATGACTGATTTATCCTTGGTATGAATTATCAGACTTTATCAATTCAGCTACTAGTGCAGTGGTTAGGGGTTTGTTATTCCTTCATAGGTATATTAGAGCGAAGTTAGTTTTCTGATAATATCACAGACACTGTTAATTTAAGGGCCTTTAAATGTGGTTTTCGGAGACCCTTTATAGTCGGGTGAAAAAGACTTTCGTACCACACTCACATGTGAAAATTGCGTGAAAAAAATCTAGAGTGCCCCTTGACCCCCTTAAGCGCATTATACTGCATGTATTGATGAATTTTACAGCTTAATTTGGTTCAGTGATAACCTTATAACCGTCTGGCAACTTTCACAGTAATGTAATAATCGGAATTGCATTGCGTCTTACAGAAATAGATGGACCTGTGAAATTCTGTTACCATGGTTACAGTGTTGCATTCTTTCATTATTTCATTGTAAATATACATGTTTTAAGGTTTATATTTAATTGTGAGGCATTTAAAGAGTAAGTGAGTGCGTTTCGCTTACGCATTGGGTCATGCTGAACCTGTAGGTACCCCATATGAGTGGGCTGGTGTTAATGGGACCTTATTTTTGGTTCAAAACTGAAATGAGACCTTAGCAGAATAATATAGGGAGGGATAACACACAAAAACTGTTTAAGAGGACAAAATCTATTAACACATGCAGCTGTTATTTTTTGTCCAATCTATATTTCTGCCGTTACCATGGTGATTTTAAAAAGGGATTTTTTTGGTCGTGTAGCCTCTTGAGAAGCCGAGTGCAGGTCTTTCTAGTCGACGCCTGTGGGTGACTTGCGCGTCAAGATGAGAGATGGAATGGATGAAGAGGAATGAAACTGGGAAAGGATGTGGAATGAAGCGGCCGTGGCCTGTCAGAATTTGCCAGCATTTGTCTTGTGTTGAAAATGGGAAACCACGGAAAACCATTTCAAGGACAGCCGACGGTGGGGCTCGAACCCACGCGTCTACCGAATCAGCAGAGAACTTGGCCCCATGACCTAACGCTGTGCTTTAGCCAGCGTAGCCACTGCTGTCGGTAAAAAAGGGGATGAAAGGGTCATAATGGACTACTTATTTATTTAAGTTTTCTTTATCAACGTCCGTAGTCCAAAAGACAGTTTATTCGAAGAATTTAGTCCTGCTTGTCCAGTAAGCACCAGGATGGATAGGCATATCCTATGTCAGATCCTGATGGGAGATATGGAATTGCGCCCATAATCAGTGGTATTTCCAGATCCTTTTAATTAGGCAGATTGAACTGCGCCCATGGTCAAGTCGGCCGTTATCCCAAGTTCGGTTTAAGGGGAAGTGACGGACTGTCTCCCACCACTAGCTTCTGCACTGCTGAGAATAAGAGGTAGTCCCCCGTCCCGATAAGCAGCTGTACTACGGGCCTCCGGGGGTGGCAGCTAATCACACTAACCACTACACCACAGAGGCGAATAATAATAATAATGATAATAATAATAATGAAAATCCACAGCCTTTTTCCAGTCATTGAACCGGGTCAGGGTTGGAATGAATGAAGCCCTCATCTAGTGGCGAGGATAGGCATTGTGCCAGCTTCCGAAGCCTGTCGCCCTCCTCTGGGACAATGATTAATAAATGCCAGATGAAATGAAATGATATTGGAGAGTGTTGCTGGAATGAAAGATGACAGGAAAACCGGAGGACCCGGAGAAAAACCTGTCCCGCCTACGCTTTGCCCAGCACAAATCTCACATGGAGTGACAAGGATTTGAAGCACGGAACCCCGCGGTGAGAGGCCGGCGCGCTGCTGCCTAAGCCACGGAGGCTACACTAATAATAATAATAATACAACTCGCTCTAATCCACCATAAATAACTACCCCTATAAAAAACACAATAATCTTCTAAATGTTAAGATTACCTCAAACTCGATTATTAAACCACTCGACACAACATAATTCGGTAGAGGGGAGGAGGGAGGGACCGTACCTGACCGCTCTCAATGGGCGCAGTTCCACTGCCACTTTTAAAGGTTGGTGATAATGACCAGGGTCATTAGTGAAACTTGGGCGCAGTTCCATACAACCCATCCTGATGAAGGCTGTCCTGAGGGTTTGGTTTTGATCAATTTCTCAATGCAATGTTTTAAAATGTTAAATGGTCACATCAGATCTAACCTGTTAACGCTAGTAAAACATGTTAAAATACTGTATATATTCTCTGTGAATTACAATCACAGCGAGCTTTGTAACTACGGTAAGAACTAGGCCTACCTAACTTACTCTATTCTCAGTTGGTTACAGCTGAAAATTTGAAGAAAAAAAAAACTTGCATATCTGTCGATTTATTCTTACTTTAATTGCTCTTAATAATGTACGTTCATAGGTCTAATATAAATGGTGAACTAGACGAAATAGCATACCTTCACGACCGGCTCTGATCCAAAGACCGTCTACTGGGAAGGCCTGCAATAGACTATTAGTTTAGACGAGTTATGAGAAACAAACATCGTTGCTGGGTTTGGGATCGCACAAGGGGAGGCGATCGATAGCTTAAGAGCGAGCAAAACTACTTCCATAGCCACAGGGAGTTTAGACATTAAGAACAGGCCTAACACGAGATGACTAGAAACACAAAGTTGAAGGCATCATTTACCTGCTACGAGACTTCGGGATGAACAGGGAGATGAAGACTTATCAACTTCTGTGTCTAATGTTGTAGTCAACACCTTCATTACATAGGAAAATCCCTACTGAATTAATTTCTTTGGCAGAATAAGTTAGCAAAAAAGAAAGGTGGTAAATTACATGAGCCGTGATATTTCTTAAGGACTTTTTAAAATGGCAGATTTGCGATGTCACATTCTTGGTTTTGTGGCTGCTGTGGTTTCGATCGTCATATCTGTGACGTCGTTTCATCATGGTACGAGAATGCAAGCTTATAGCTATAATAGTTCCTGAGAAAAGACAATTTTAAAATTTGCATGGACGTCATCTTGAGTTGGTGGTTGTCCAGGTTCCAATAGTTATATGAATAAACCTTTATATTCAACTATAGTCATCTGTCATGGTATGAAATGTTACGCTCAGAGATGTAACAGGCCCCGAGAACAAGCAATTGAATTTTGAAAATTCCCGTGGCAGCCAGCTTGGTTTCGTATTTATCACGGTTTTGAAAATCATATCATGAAACTTGTTCTGTGTTCCTACATCATAGGACAAAATATCAGATTTATGGCTGTAATAAGTTCCTAAAGGAAATCAAATTGTGAAAATTTTTACGGCCGTCCTTTTGTTTTTTTACATGTCATGGTTCCAAATGTCACATCTCTCAATTTGTCTTATGCTCTTCTTTCATGGTACAAGCAGTCAGGCTTATAGCTGTGATAGGTCCTGAGAAATGTCAATTAAATTTCGAAAATTCACACGGCCGTCATTTTAAATTAGTGCTTGTCACTGTTTCAAGCGTAATATCAATAAACGGGATTTTAATCCTATTTTATGGTACCAAATTTCAGGCTTAGAAATTTTAAAAGTCGCGCGAGATGGCAATAAAATTTCGCAAATTTGCATGACCTCCATCTTAGTTTCGTTATAGAGTGATAGCCTATCTATTATCGTACAACATTTAAAGATGATAGTTCGAATAGGGTCCGAGGAATTGAATAATGATGAAATATTTTGCATGGCCGCCGTGTTGGATTGGTGACAATCGAAATTCGAAAGGTGCGTTTGGGATCGGACGGGTACGTCCTTACCAAGTTCCATTGAAATAATTTAAACGAATAAAAAGTTTTACGGAGGAACCTACACACACACACACACACACACAAATCGACAAACATACACGGACAAAGTTGATCTCATGTGCCAACATTTCAAATGATGAAAGTAAGCTAATAATAATAATTGTATTATTATTATTATTAATCATAATAATAATATCCCGTGAAAACGGGAATTTAATAGCAATTTCTACCCACCAAAACATCACTTACTGTCGACCAAAGTATTATGTGTACTCGAGTTTGAAGGTTGTTTGTAACGTAACCAAGAGACATACATAAAATCCAATAACATCGTCAATTTCGTCGTTCTATTTTACGTGAGTTCATGTAGGTTTGGAATTTTAAGTTTATATTTTAATATTTTTTATCGCAGTTGGAACACAAAAAGTGCCCGTTTTTAAGCGTGTTTCAACCATGCGTCACATTTAAGAATTATTATCTCACAAACACGTCATCAGATAGAGTCCAAATTTTAACACAATATACATTGGAATTTTGTATAACTGGTTTATTAATTTCAAAATTTTGCGTGTCCAAGAAACAAAGTTGTTATCATTTGTGTAAGGTAACGTTTTCTCGGCTTGGGGTGGTTGGAATATGCAGTTCTTGGTCGCGTTGTAATCCTTATACATCAAAAAGTTTAGCTGTATGACTATAAAATACGTAAATTAATTCACTTATTTTATATCGGTTTATATTTGAACGGGGAAATACGACCTCGCCTCGCTCGGCAGTGGTGGGCTCCATCTCAGCAACGCTGTAGGCTATAGCTTACCCCGGAGCGGCTGGCTGGTGAATCATGCCTTATTTCCACGAACAAATACAAACCGATATAAAATAAGTGAATTAATTTACGTATATCACAGTCATACAGCATAACTTCTTGATGTATAAGGATTACAACGCGACCAAGAGCTATATTTTCCAACCACAACGAGCCGAGAAAAAGTTACCTTACAAAAATGATAACAACTTTGTTTCTTGGACACACAAAATTTTGAAATTAATAAACCAGTTATACAACATTCCGATGTATATTGTGTTAAAATTTGCATTCGATCTGATGACGGAGTTTTGAGATAATAATTCTTAAATGTGACGCTTGGTTGAAACACGCTTAAAAATGGGCACATTTTGTGTTCCAACTGCGATAAAAAATATTAAAATATAAATTAAAAATTCCAAACCTACATGAACTAACGTAAAATAGAACGACGAAAATGATGATGTTATTGGATTTTATGTAGGTCTATGGGTTACTTCACAAACAACCTTCAAACTCGAGTGCACATAATACTTTGGTCGACAGTAGTTCTATGGGCCCTGTTAAAGACAAATGCAAACAGCTTTACAGTGGGATACGATAGCCTATGCTTAGGGCTAGGATTTTGATGTAATATCAAGTATCAACATGCAAAATATGTACTTATTCATATAATAATAATAGGTGAAATACTGTATGTAATAGGCTACAGTATTACATTTAGATAATTTAAAATATGTTGGCTAATATTAATTTAATATTTATATAAGTGATACATCACACAAGATATTAGGCCGACTTGAAGATTCCTCATTTTATTCATTATACTTTTTGCAAAATAAAGTTTGGTACAATAATTAATTAAGCATGTGCATATGATAGCAAATTTAAATAAATTCCATTATTATGTATGAGAAAAAAGCCTCCGTGGCTTAGGCGACAGCACTCTGGCCTCTCACGGCTGGGTCTGTGGTACAAATCCCGGTCACTCCATATGAGATCTGTGCTGGACAAAACGGACAGACAGGTTTTTCTCCGGGTACTCCGGTTTTCCCTGTCATTTTCCCCCCAGCAACACTCTCCACTATCATTTCATCTGTCTTTCATTTAATCATTGCCCCGAGGAGTGCAACAAGCTTCGGCAGCCGGCACAGTTCATATCCTCGCCGCTAGATGGAGGGCTTCATTCATTCCATCCCTGACCCGGTCGGTCGACTGGAAGCTGGCTGTAGATTTTCATTTCATTATGTATGAGAAAATACGTACGAACTCAAGAATAAGTATTGTTAGGGGCACTTTTCGTTTGCGGGGTGGGAGGGAATATAGCAGCCTTTCTGAACAACAGGTTGAAAGTAGAGTCTCAGCCACTCACTGGACAGTGAGTCTCCAGCAAGGTGTGAGGTAATCTCTTATCCCCTTATCTCCACTAATATCTTTCTTGGAATTCTCGGTAGCTTATGAATTGCTTGGAAAATCCGTTTCTAGTGAACAAATATTGTCATAGGTCGAACATCAATTCCCCTCGATTTTCCTTAATTCCACTCGGTCCTCCAAGGGACCCAAAAATGAGTTCCTCAACTCCGCTCAGGTTTTGGCAAGGGGTCGGCAAAGGGGTTATCCCCAACGACGTAAACAAATGTCATAACCCTCCAGCTGCGGATGCTGAAAATACTGTTTTCCAGCCTAAAACTGAATAATCAGCTGCATTCCCACACAACAAATAAAGTTATGAATTCTAACTCTTATAGGCCTAGAACTAGGCTTGTGTACCGTAACAGCTATTCGGAATTAAGATATCGTCTGCACACCACTTTTTCTATGCAATCATCTCGTCTGTTCTTATCAGTTTACAAGTGTTAAGAAATTGTTAAATGAGGAATAGACTAAGTAGCCTAACAACAAAAAGTAAAACAATTCTACTCTATGTTTTGAAATAGCTGTTCCACTTATTTTAGTAAACTTAAACTTGTAAACACTGAAGCAGTGGTTATTGTACTGCTGAAATATAACTGACCACGGTTGATTATTTTGGGAAGTTATACTTAATTTGTTATCATTATTAGAAGTTATATTAGTTATATTAGAAGCATTGATTATAATCAATGGTAGAAGTGAGCATGGAAGACTTGTGTCGTTCTAAGAATGCATAAGGATAACGAGACCGCGACCGAGCGGAGTTGAGGGACTCCTTTGGCGACTACCTGGAGTGTCGAGTGGAATTGAGGTAACCCTGACTACCTGACTCAGGTACCCGAGTGGAATTGATGCCCGCCCTTGTCATACATAGGCTACTGTTTTGAATTGGGAAACAATACCATCTTTTTACAGTAAGAGACAGAATATGTAATTTTACATAGAAAAATAGTAAAAGTACTGTATGTAAAGAAGGTTATTATGATCAAATATGTAAAATAAAGAGACAGAATATGTATTTTCACATTAAAAATGAAAAATATGTAAAACAAATGTCATTATGATCAAATATGTAAAATATGTAACAATAAAATGTAATTATATGATTCATGGACATTTATAATTTTAGGGAATTTTAGGGAAATAATATGTATTTACATATTACCTATGTTCAATTACGAATGTGCAGCGCAGTCGTAACGTTCTCACCTGCTATGCCCAAGGTTGCGGAATCAGATTGCATTTGAGGATGTTTAAATACGAACCTTAAATATAGGCTACTGTACTATAGGAATGCATAGCTAAGCTACATGGAAATATAATTTTCAGTAAATTTCCTCGAGTTAAAGATCCCCTTCAGAGCGAAATTCTGGCACCACGGCGTCTCTGAAAGCCAAAGGGACGTAAACATTATTTGTGCTTTAGTTTCATCAGCTGATTTACTCGTCATTGGTGGTTGACGGACTCAGTGACCTGAATTGTTTCTTCACCGATCCTGGACTCACCCTAATTTACTGTGGAATCTTTCTACTCCCGTACCAGTAGGCCTACTAACTCGAAAGGAAAATTCAGTAGGCTAAACGATCCGGTGATTGACCGATATCGCTGATACAGTATTTTGTACACGTGATAATAATATGCCTAGCCTATCTCCGGTGAGAGGACTACGAAACATGCCGAGGGAAGAGCGATTGATAGGAGAGGATATAAGAACTTGGTAAGCATATCCCTCTGAGTTGTTTTCACGAGACATATCGACGGTTCATTACAATACCTCGTATCGACCACTGCACTTCTTTTCCAGTAATTTCCTTATGACTGGTCACGCCTCCCACCCGTACGTGGATGTGCCGTGAAACAGAACAATCCACGCTCACCTTAATACCTCTTCATTTGTTAGTTGGTAGCATGCTAAACTGCTGTGTCCGGCCTAAGTCATCGGATTTTTTAAGAGCGTTAAAAATCCTTCAATATGCCTTCCTTCAGAGGGGAAGTAAAGCCGGCGGTCCCATGTCATAGGTTTATGGCATGTAAAAGATCCTTCCACAGACTAAACATGTGTGAAGCTAAATTGTTAGGTTAGATTTCGTCGGAACACTCTATCAAAGTTCCAACGTCACCACTAGGTTTCATTTATATCTGCTAGCGAAAGTTGGAACTATTTGAAATTGAACGGAACTTGTAGCTCACCTTAAGGGTGTCCGCTGGAAGCAGCTACAGACTCAGGCGAGCCGAACATGTCCTCGGACACTCTCGGCACTAAAAGCCATACGATAAATTAAAAAAACATCTGACCTTCATCATTCTCCTGTAACACCACATCTCAAATGCTTCTATTCTCCTCTTTTCTGCTGCGACAACAGTCCAAGGTACACTTCCATAGGGAGCCACATTCCAGACAATGGCTTTCAAAAATGACTTTCTAATAGCCTACCATAATCTATTTGATGTCAACATATTTCTTAAATAGTTTTTAATAAGATGTAGACTATATAACCGCTTTAATTAATCCATAAATGAAAATAATTATTAATAAAGTTGTTCCTGGTAGTCTACATGTTTCAGAAATTAATCAACATTTGTATCCCTTTCATAAGGCGGTTGTAGGCTATACATCTTATTAAAAACTATTTAAGTAAGTTACAACAATACGGAACCGTCATGAGTAATTTAAATAATATAAACATATTTCTTTTCTGTATAAATGCTTTCCTTCTCTGAGCCAACCTACTTTTTATGTCCTCTTTGCTTTGTCCATCACAGGTCATTTTGGTAAGTAGCAGAAGTCTCCTACTCCCTTTAGCTTTTCAACTGTCATTTTGATGTCAATAAAGGGTTTCTGATTTCATTCGGCAGTATTCCATTATCTTTGGTTCACATTTCTTTCAGGTTATTGGGCTTAACCCTTACCCATCGTCTGTAGTCTCTGCTCCGACAAATTATCCATTCCTATTTGGTGCTGCTATCTG
Organism: Meconema thalassinum; assembly: GCA_946902985.2. Taxonomy (NCBI): domain Eukaryota; kingdom Metazoa; phylum Arthropoda; class Insecta; order Orthoptera; family Tettigoniidae; genus Meconema; species Meconema thalassinum. Next base: position 174,871,379 of record OX336396.1, read on the forward strand.
ATAGTCGCGCGACGAACGTCGGGTAATTAAGATATTGCAAATCAAGGAACCGTTAAACTATTATTTAGAAGGCCGTGCAGCCTGTCAGCTGTTCCTCGGCGATCACCAGAATGGTAGTAAACAAACATGGTAGATCGGATATTGACAGAGCTGTAGGGAAAAAGAGAATTTTAAGTCTAGGGTTAAGGGTTAATCATTTGTTCTCCACGTCTAATACAATGGGGCACAATCATGTTGACCGACTGAAACGCAATCTATCATAATAGATTACTAAGCAATACTAAAAATGTTTTCTAATACCTCAATACCCTCTTGAAGTCCTCCAAGCGACCATCACAGATGGTTTTCTGGTTATCCGACAAACATTTGCGTCGAGTTTCAAATCGAGAGATTCAAGTTCGTTTTGTTCCTTTGTTCGTTACACGTCAGGATGATGAAGGGCTTGAATGAATTCGTTTAAAGTTAGTTATTGTCTTAAGAGGCGAAACAGCGAGGTCATCTGCCCCTTAATTTAAAAATTAAAGTGCATGTTTGGAGACACCATGCATATAGCCCTAATGCATTAGCCTGAGCTTAGGTTAATTTCCCACCATTTGTCACTGTAGGCCTACACGTTACCTACCGATATAGCCCATCGTGGTACCACGGTAAGGCCATAACGCGGGAATTAATTAGACTACAGTAGACTAAGTAGTGGCTAGCATTCTTGGCTGTCATCGCGGAGGCCCGGGTTCGATTTCCGGCTCAGCCAAGAAATTTAGTTCTGGTTTGAGAGCTGGAACGGGGTCCACTCAGCCTCGTGAGGCAAAATTAAGAAGAGGCGGGTTCGATTCTTCCCTCAGCCATCCTGGAAGTAGTTTTCCGTGGTTTGTCATTTCTCTACCAGGCAAATGCCGGGATCGTTCCTAACTTAAGGCCACGGTCGCTTCCTACCCACATCCTACCACAATTAGGCCCTGCAAATACACACATTGGTACAATTAACACAGGTTATCAGACAAATTCTACACACACCCAAGAACACGGGGCTTCATGACCACGATGTTGTAAAACCCCTAAAGAATCAACAAAAACAACAACTGACTATTTACCCCTGGCAGTCGCGTCGTAATTTAGTGTTCTTCTGCAATGTAGGCCTACTTAATTTATTTCTACTATTCAATGTCCAAGGGGTGCATACGGACACGCCTATTTCAAACGTCCTGGGTTAAATTCAGGCACTGCTAAAAAATAAAATAGATTCCCATCCTTGTCATTCTAGCATAATTTTCTCGCTAAATACTGCGACAGTAGGCCAACGTAAAACGCTGAGTTCTTGTGGTAGCCTGTAGTAAGTGGTGAGTAGGATCTGTGCGCGTGGGAATATTTCATACACTATTAGGCTTATCTTATAAGTAGCCTACAAGACTACAATATTCGTGGGACTTTCATTTAGCCTAATAAAACAGAAATCTACCAATTGCAATGCTATGTGCACAAACATTGACGTATTATGAAGATTTCAGCGAATACGACATTGATTGCAAGAAAACATGTTATCCAGTATTAATATATTTTTCTGCCATGATTAGTTTGTGATTTTTTTTTATGGTTAGTGTCAATAGTGTTCATACAGCGAGGGATGATCGTAACTCAATAGGCTATTGATTGGAGTTATGCTCATCCATAATCGCAAGGAAATTAACTTCAAGATGAAAAAATTTCTGCATGGATTCCTTATTCCTCTTATGCTTAGCCTACTATCTTTCACATTGTTAGTAACTTACAAGGACGGATAACCTAGATATTAGGGATTATAATTCTTCACACTGCAGTTAACAGGAGTCACTTACAATGTCGTATTCAATATTTGCCATTTATTTAAATCAATGAATTCACAAGTCTATCACATTTATTAATAAATACGAACATAATGATATATTTTCACTGAGTTTTGTATAGGCCTAGGACATATAGCTTAGCCTACACGTATTTCATGTTTTGGCACAAAGTAGGTCTAATTTAAGTTATATGCAAATTAGAAGAATGCCAGGAACCCGCGTACCAACATCTAAAATTAAAAATAAAATAAATAAATAAATAAATAAATAATTTGGCTAAATAAATAAATAAATAAATAAAGCTCCAGGACACTGTCCTAAGTGGCGGTAGAGGTGGGATTCCTCGCTCAGTCCTTGGGAAAAGCCAACCCTGGAGGGTAAAGCGATAACGGAAAAACAGAAATAAATAAATAAATAAATATTCAAACTTTTCTCACCCCTTCATTTGTAATGCTTTCGGAGAGAGGCGGCTAGAGAAATACAAAATTTTCCTTGCAGAGATTAGCCTACTATGTTCAACAGGTGTTTTTTAAAATCAGAAAATGAGAAATTAATTTCCTCTATAGGCTAACGCGGATTTTCCTGGCAAATGTTTGACAATGGATTTAATTTCTTTTGATGCCAAATAGGTAGGCACATCTTGGAGAAGACATTTTCATTTTGAATATAGCAATCAGATCACCAGAAATATTAAGTTTCCATGGTTCCTAATCTTGCATCACTTGTGCGATGGTCTAGACCTAGTTTAATTTAGTAAATTGTTTTGTACCACAACGTCAATATTCCTTCAATAAATGAGGCTATAATTTAACAATTTCTGGTTGCTTAATTTTATTCCTTACGAAATAACATGAACCGGGGGAAATATTTGTGGCACGAAGGGTGAGGGTTGCGACATTTCAAGGTCCCTCTTCGAAACTATGCGAGTCCCTCTAAAATTAATTGTAAAACTGCTCCTTTCACTAATATATTTGTACACAGTTAGCCAATTAGTAGGATTATGGATTAATAAAATTAGGCCTAAAAGGTTTTGGTGTGTAGCTTCTACACAACACAAATAGGCTAATAAAACCTTTACAGACTAAATTATTTCCTTTCAAACCCCTGTCTGGTGGCAAACTCTGTGCTACGCCAGTCAACAATCTCCAGTAGTCAAGGGGAGATTTAGAAACAATATGAATGAAGTTGGCATATCACAGATGAGGGTTCAAGTTCTTTAGGTTAGAAATTCATAATGGAATTTTGGCAGATACAAAAAGTACCCTATGCGAATAACGGGCCTGGATTTAGGGAGGGGGGAAAAGGATGTTTACCCACCCCCATTCCTCCCCTACCACTGACACTCATAATTTCTTAAAAAATCAACACGTTCAATAAATGAGCCGACTTCTATGTGTGAATTTCATTTAATACTAATGCAATTTATGCAGACCAGATTAAGCCTACAACAAATATAGGCTATAATGTAACGTGTATCCTGGTTAACCCCCAAAAATGCAAATACTATTTTTAGATTTTAATTCTAATTCATTCTTAAACTAATAGAACTGTAGGCCTATGTGAGATCTGTCATGGATCTCTTTCTAGGCCCTCTGTTAGAAAATATCAGAATCCTGAGTTCCTTTTAGTGGAGCAGTATGACGCAGTCGGTAAGACTGTCAGTTGGAGTCCCCAAAGTCACGGGATCGAATCTTGGCACAGAAAGTTGGCAATTGATTGTTTGTTAAATGCATGTCAGCAGATTTACTGGCACTAAAAAGAACATCACAAGGACAAAATTTCAGTACCGCGTCAACTGTAAAGCAATGACATTTAGAAGGGATGCTAAACCCATTGCATTATTATGAATGGCATGTTATAGATTTGGCTCCCGTGTAAGATAAAGCATGCTTGTCACTTTACCTTCATATTGCAGATTTCTGGCGAGGTGTCCGCTGCCAGACAGACGCTCGCCGGACGGGACCCAACCACTGCTTCTTGGCTAACTTCTCACTTCACTACACACAGACACGGACACGGACACACACATTTACACACGCGCACGGCTCTGATGGCTAGCCCTCGCCTTGCGCGCACGGATCGATGTCTCCGCCAAGCGCGACTGGTGGAGGGGGCACTGGATATGAACCGCACTGCTATTGGTCGCAGTCACAGGGGGCTGTGCTAGGGCGGCGCAATCAAACCACGCCCACTGTGTCTCAGTTTAAGCTTGTTTTTTTTTTTTTGTTATTAATGCCGTGTTTACCTGAGCATCAGCCTACAAGTGCCTCTCTCCAACCCACCCAGAGCTGCCTAGCCGTGAAATGTGACACTCTATTCACAAAGACTGGCAGCTGGCTCAGCCAGATATATGACCATCTCATCTCCTAGTTGTTTTTCACAGCAAATGAATGGCTATTGAAACTGATAAACCGGCATTATCCATTGAAGTGGATTAGATAAACAGACAACTCCCATGTTTCTCAAACTCGGAGCAATTATACATTCTTCTAATCGCAAAACATTACAATGACGTGACTCGTTTATAACGCATACAAATAAGTGCGATAAGTTATACTTCGAGGGAAATGCTTTGTTTTGTCAGGCTACTGCTGAGTGCCGTGTGCTGATCTGGGCAGCTTGGCTGTTTTCTTTATTCCCTACCTGCTCCTAATAATAATAGTCCAATAATAATAATAATAATAATAATAATAAAGTACCAACCAAAATATGTTTTGGGCAATGATGATGAAAGGCCGAGGTCTTTCTAGTCGCCCGCGCGCGTCGTAATGAGGATGAAGTGATTATGAAGATGGCACATACACCTAGTCCCCGAGCCACGGGAATTACCCCCAGGAGATTAAAATCCTCGATGGCTCAGCCGGGAATCGAACCCGGGGCACTTTGGGCCAAAGCCTAGCGCGCTAAACATATATTTTTTTTTTCACTTTTTTTTTTTTATTAGCTCTTTACAGAATTACAGAATTTTCAGATATGATAAATACCATACTAATACATCACAAGAAATCCAGATAGTGTCCATATTTATCGTACAATTGTCCACTTACACTAAGCTTCCAACGCTCTTTTTGCAGGTGGTACCTGAGGTCCTGGAACGAGAAATGTTGATCATTGTCCATCACGAAGTGTACATATTGGCCCATTATCCACACAATGGCAGTCTGTTTAATTTGGGGGAAGGCGGTCACCGACAAGCGAATCAACTTCCTGTCATCAAGGTCATCCGTGGGCACATTTAATAGTTGACATACTTTTCCCTTACACCACACCCACGTGGAGGCAACTCGCGTGCATGATGTGAAGCGGTGTATCGCCGTATCAGTTCGACCACATATAGTAGGCTACACCATGGGTAAGCTTCAAGACGGATGGTATATCGCCGTAGAGCGGTTGGGATGAGATCGTTGAGGAAGATAAAAACCTGGGAGTGTACAGCAGAAGAAACGGTCATAGCCCCAAAATTTTTCCAAACAGTGGGCCAATGGACGTAGAGGGTGGTGGCCTCAATTCGCGGTTTGGAGTGTACCACTTGCCGCAACATGTTATAAATACTTTTCGTCGTTGGAACAGTCCCTGAAGGCATTTGGCGAACAGTTTCTAGAAGGTGCTGTTGATGGTCCCTAAATATCTTCGGCAAAGCTCTATCACAACCACGGGCTGTGTTTCGAATATCTTTGTATAGCGCTTTCGTAAAAGTGTCATGTTGGGAAAGAATGGTGATATCGTTCTTGCAGAGGAGTGCACGGCATTTCATGCCATGAGCTGTTAGCCCTAGCCCACCTTGCCGGGAGGGGAGATACAACTGTTCCCGTTGTACTCGGAACAAAAATCCTTGCCATATAAACCAACCTGTATATTTTGCCAATTGGCTCTCAAACATTTTGGGAAGTGGGAAAAGTTGTGCGACATACCATATTTTAGAGAGCGCAAACACGTTGAGGATCATGACCCGTTGCACTATATTGAGGTTTCTTTGACCAAATTGGATCAGCACTCCCCTAACTTTGGCAATGACCTTAGTCCAGTTTGCTTGCACTGTGTCCAGAAGCGATTGCTTCCAGGTAATGCCAAGAATTTTCACCTCATTTACTATCCGGAACCAGGGCTGTTGGGTAATCACTGAGTTAGTATTGAGCGGAAGCAAAGCAGTTTTCTGGGGGTTCGATTGTGCTCCAGAGGCGATATGGTAGAGCTGAAGGGCGCTATCGATGTGGGAGATATCTTCATTATTGCGGATCAATATTGATACGTCATCAGCATAGGCGCACATTCCAAAAACATGTGTGGACAGTTTGTAACCCTGTAGCTTCACCTGGGTAGTCCGAATGAACGGTTCAAGGCCAATGACAAAAAGTAGCATGGACAGGGGACATCCTTGCCTAACTGATCGTTGTATTGGAATCAGAGGAGAAAGAAAACCGTTGACGAGCACTCGAGACGTAGCATTACAATTTATCATACGAATGTAGTCAATAAGGATTTCAGGAAATTCAAAGTGTTGCAAGACCATGTACAAGTATTCATGACTGATGCGGTCGAAAGCTTTATCAAGATCTAAGGTGAGAAAACTCATTGGCTCAGTGGGGAGCATTTCGGCTTTTAGGTGTAGGTCCCGTAGTATCGCTAAGTTTGTTAACAGAGTTCTTCCAGGAATACTGCAACATTGTTCAATACCAATGATATCATGTAGAACAGTCTTCAATCGGCATGCAAGTACTTTGGTAAGGACTTTATAATCACTGCAGAGCAGAGTAACTGGTCGGAAGTCACCAACTGCCATGGGAGAGGATGTTTTTGGTATGAGGACTATGGTACCTTCGTGATGTGACTGACAAAGAGCACGACGTTGGAGAATGGTACGCAGGACATGACAAAATTCTTTGCCAATGAGAGGCCAGAAGTGTTTATACATTTCATATGGCAGTCCATCAATGCCAGGTGAGCGGTTGTTTGGGAGTTGCTTAACCACAGAGTGAATCTCTTCATCCGTAATATCCGCGCTGAGCAGAGTTTTGTTGTCCGGAGATAGTTGGGTACTGCAAGATGAAAGCAATAGGGTCACCTGCTGTGGATCAATTTCAGCCTTAGCGTAGAACCGTTGATAAAATAATGATATTTCACTACGTATAGCGTCAGGGGAGGTGACGTCACGTCCAGTACTGGTGCGGAGGCGGTGGATATATTTACGTTGCCGCTCCCGTTGTCCTTTGGCGATATGGTATACACTTGCACTTTCGTCCGGGAGCACTGTACGATCTTTTAAAGCCACGTTTATATGAGCGAGTGTTCGTTGCTGTAGGGACAGGAGCTTGGTTTTAACTTCCCGAATCTGGTCATATATAGGCTCTCCAGCATCAGATCTTTGCTGGAGCTGGCGAAGAACTCGATAGTAAAATTCAACTGTATCCCGTCTTTCCCGACCTCGTTGGTAGGATATGTTCTTAAAGACGCGGCGGATCCCTGGTTTAACTAAAATATCCCACCAGTCTGCGCAGTCGCGAAATTTGCATTTTTGTTGGACCCATCGAGTCCAGTGTTGTCTGAAAATATCTTGGCATTCCTCCTCCAGTAACAGCGAGCAATTCAGCTTCCAATAACCTCTTCCTATGTGAAATATGGGATGGGGGTAAGAGATTGTACATACGACAGCATGATGGTTAGTGAAACTGGCAGGTATCACTTCATATCGTCTAGGCTGGATAAGTTCCTGTGAAAAGTATATGCGGTCAATTCGTGATGAGGAGTTGTGACTTATACAGGTGTAATGGGGCAGGGGCACCCTTAAACTATCCACAGCATCAATGAGGTGTAGGGAGTTAAGAAGGGTCCTGAGAGCCGGGTTGATACCTTGGTAGGAACTAGTGGAATCCTCTGGGCGTTGAATACAATTGAAATCCCCTGCAAGAATAAGTTTTTCCTTAACGTCGTGCAGATGAGGCAGTATACTCTGTTGAAAGAACATTTTCCGTTCCACACGCTTATTTGACCCGGATGGGGCATATACATTTATCAGGGTGGTATTGTTTATGTGTCCAGATATTATGCGTCCTGATGGATGACATAGCACACCTGCGAGTGGGATATCATGTCTTATGAGGAATCCGGTCCCTCTATTCGTATTACCGGTATTGATGTATTGTTTGTAGAAGGCAGATATTGGCAAACAGGGTATAGCAACTTCTTGAATGAAGGCAATGTCAATGTCTGCATCTCGAAGGAATCTCTCCAACAGTTGAAATTTCAGAGGGCATTCTATTACATTGATATTCACAGTGGCCACAGTGAGAAATTGCGCCATTAAGAAAAGTATAAAAGCTGTGCTAGACATACTGGAAGGTGGACTCGAGAAAAAAGAAAAAAAAAGACACAGGTGAGAAATATACTGGTGCACTATGTCAAATTAGGTTGAGATAGTTCCTTATGACTGCCATTCATAGGCCGGCTGTCAGCGTTTGAGAGCGTTCGTGGGGCCCTAGATGACGTAGAATGAAGATTTTGTTTCTTTTTCACAGCTGTGGAAACGTTTGTGGAGCCAGTTTGATTCTTCGGGGCTGGTACGGCAATCGAGGCATTTGTTTTAATCTTCTTAGATACATTCTCGGATCCCCGATCAACCAGCTTAGGTGAGTCGGTAGATACCAGAGAAGGTGGTGGCAGTGAAGACAAAATTTCTGTGGCAGCCTGTAGTGACGGCATAGGCGGTTCTAAGGCTGCGATACAGGTTGCCGATATCACAGGGGCACTCTGTGGCTCACTGCTCTGGTCAGGGCAAGTTACCAGTTCTGCGTCATATGTAACCGAGGTCACTTCTGGTGTTGTCCCAGCTGACTGATCAATAAGCATGTTTTCATATGACGTTTGCTGCGTCACAACTTCCGAGTATTGGGCACGTCGTTGTTGTGTAGGAATTATACCGAGGGGAATCATTTTCTTTGGGCAGTTGATACGTAGATGGGTGGTAGCATTGCAAATTAAACAGGTCTGTTTCTGTCCATTATACGTTATATAGCCAGAATGGCCACCAAATGTCTCAGTGGAGGGGATATCTTGTTTGATTTCCATATTGACGGCACGTATTCCATTATACACCGGGAACTGATAAGCAGAAGACCATTGTTCTTTCCTGACGTCACTCACAGTGCCATATTTCGACAGGACGGATTTGAAAATTTCAGGAGGAACTTCGAGTGGGACATTAAATATCCGCACTGTGGTAAAATTGGAATCCGCTGTGGAGAGCTTAACATTTGTCATTTCGCCTGAATCATACTGAAATTTAATAGGATCTGCAAAAGTATTTAACAATTTCTGGTAAGTAGATATGCTGATTACCTTGATGTACATGGTTTTCTCGTGCGCATTTAACTGGATGGCTTCTACTTGGTCGACAGTCAACCGGAGGGTATCGCCAATCCAGCGGTGAATTTCTCCTGGTGAGGGGCGAGAACTCTGCCTGTCCCATTGGCAGCGTACGGTGTTCTTCCTCAGGTATCCGGACATGATTTTCAGCGGGGTTTTCTGGGTTTCTGGTTTTGTTGTCCTATCTGGAACACTACTTGAAAAAGTATTGTTCGAATGACACCCGGAAGGTCAGTACACACGTGGAACTAAGGAAGCACCGGTATTAGGAAACCGTACACTCTTCCAAATGCGGTCACACAGCGCGCACACACATACCTCACTCGGCCACGACTAGTGACCAACTATCATTTAGCCACGGAGAATGGAACCCATTGGAACGCTGACAGCTGTCAATGCCAGAATATGGGGAAATACCACGTTGCCACTGTGACAAGCTATCTCAACGTCTGTTGCTGTATGCACGTATAACACGAGAACCTCTGGACCGATATTTATGCGGATTTCACTGTTGCCTAAAGAGTCTCCTATCCTATGAAAGGATAAGAAAGTATCTACGTCAATAGGTACAGGGGATAATAGTGACAGTGAGTGACAAGACACGCCACGCAAGGGCACTGTGTCAAGCCATATGCTCGCAGCTGTCCGCGAGTATATTGCAACACGGCTCGCTGTTACCATGGAGACCGTTACTCCCACTCTCCTCCTCTAAACACCACACCTCACGAGTTGATGACAGCTGTCAGCAATCTCCTTTCGATATACAGACTATAATGCGGTGACCTGTGATCAGAGGCTTGATATGAAATTCAACTTATGAAATTCAATTTAGCCGGACTTATTGAGGCTCCCCAATTTTGGACTGCAGACATTCAATTATCAAATTGTTCCTACTTTTGCTACCAAACGCCACCGTCAACGACAACTAGTTCTGAGCTTGGTTACTAGATGCCACCTCAGTCAGCTCCTGGCGACGAACGATGGAACCTAAGAGCGTTAGTCAAATCTAACACAAGTGTAATTAGTGGAAGGTTCTTTTTCATGCCATAAATCTATGACATTGGACCGCCGGCTTTACTTTCCCTTCGAAGAAAGGCATACTGAGGGATTTTTAACGCTCTTAAAAAATTCTACGAATTCGGTCGGGTTTGAAACCACGACCTTGGGCATAGAAGCTCAGCATGCTACCAACTACGCCACCGAAGCCGCTTGGTTTGGATGTAATAAAACAACAAAAAATATCTTCAAAAGTAATAAAGAGAATTATTGGCGGTTTCTTTCTACAAGTAGGTTACACCATTCATTTATTTTAGAAGGGTCACGGTGTGGGGATTTTTCCTTCATCATATGTGGCAGTTGTGTCTGTTCTTCTTCCCAGAAATGTAGAATGTAGCCTCGTCAGAAAAATAGAGCATATCGAGGAATGCCTCATTTCCGTCAAAGTTTGCCAAAACCGCTTTCGCAAATGCCTTCCGTTGCGAATTGTAGTCAAGTTTCAGTTTCTGACGAAGCTGCTACTCTAAGGTCGTTGTAGCATGAGCTCTGGCTCGATGCGCAAGAGGGGAAGTAGCCGGTGGGGTAGGAGAAGCAGCGACTCGAGGTCAGTACACGTGCACTCAGAGTGATACTGATACCAGTGGCGGCTGGCGGATAATTGTTATGGGTGTTACAATATTTTCATTAAGGGGAACTAACAGGAGTTTTATGTGATCCAAAAATACCCTTAAGAACGAAGGGTAAAGTTTATAAAACTGCCGTAAGACCAATCCTACTCTATGGTAGTGAAACAGGGGCTACTACAAAGGCACATGAGCAAAAGCTACATACCACAAAAATAGTAGGCTATGTTACGTTAAGCAGGTAGAGTTACCCTAAAAAAAAATCCGTAATGAACATGTGCGAGAAAGTTTCAAAGTAGCGCCTATAACTGAGAGACTTTTAGAGTCTCGGCTAAGGTGGTATGAACATGTAGATAAGAACTGCCTTTCCATGACTAAACAAAGAAGAGAGAGCGGCAGACCTCAAGCAACATGGATGGCGAATGCCCAAAGGGATATGAGTGTATTGGGCCTATGTGCTGCTGATGCTTTACAACGAAACGACTGGTGCATCAGTATTAAGGAAACCGACCCCGCGTAACGAGAAAAGGCAAGGAAGAAGAAGAAGAAGAAGGGTAAAAGCGTGCTTGATATCAGAGAAAACGGTAGGCTATACAATTGCGCTGTAAAACGGATGCAGCTCATTCACCATCAATGCCGCAGTTCAGAGAACATCATGTTCACCTCGAGACTAAATGGATTATAGGCCTACGTTATTTGAAGAACTTCACGAGACAAAACAGCGTAAGGCCGTAAGTTAAACACGAGGGCGAGAAAGAAACGCAAGTGCGCACTCACGTGCAAATTACATTGCGAGGCAATGCTATCAATAGGCTAGTAGACTGATCATCTCGGATGCCATCGTCCATCCCTCCCCTCCCTTGTTGCAATCGGCGGGTAACAACCAGTCGAGTTAACTGTTGCGATAGGACTTAGCCTGCTCGTTCTAGCATCTCTATCATACTCTCCACTATAGAGATCTGGTCGGTGCTCAAGCCTGGCAACGACCAGACGGTGAGCGCTAATATAGCCTACTGTTGGCGCGCTTCGCTTTCTTAAACAGTTCACAGTACTGCAAGATTTCCTGGATTATTAAAGAACAAAACTATGAATCCCTATGCATATAAAAGGAAACGTAGGCTACAGCTTTTATCGATAAAAATATTATTACAATATTAGACTTTTTTTTTTTAGCGTAGGGCCTATGGCTTTTAGTGCCGGGAGTGTCCGAGGACAAGTTCGGCTCGCCAGTTTTTGTAGCTGCTTCGAGACGGACACCCAATGGGTGAGCTACAAGTACCGTTGGGGAGGAATGTTGTATGGGAGGGTCGAGGAGTTGGAAGGTAGCGGCTGTGGCCTATAGTTAGGGACCAACCCCGGCATTTGCCTGGAAGGAAGATGGGAAACCACAGAAGACCATCTTCAAGGTTGCCGGCGGGGGGATTTGAACCTCCTCGCCTCCCGGATGTGAGCGACTGCCAACAGTCATGCCGCAACGACCTCGGCTAACTCACCCGGTAATATTAGACTAATTTTTATTGATGAAAATAACTGGTCATTGTGCAACACTGGCCGCCACTGATTCTTCTTCTTCTTTATGTGTCTTTTTTGACTTAGCGTAGCTCTTTACCCAATTGCAACGTTGTAATAGATGATGGTGTGGGAGTATTTGTTGACACACCCATAATGACAACAAACAGGGTTTAAGGAGGAAAATATACCGAAAGGATAAACACTGGGACACAAAGGGACAAATCATCACGCTGAAGCGACTCTCCTTAGCGGCTTGAACTAGAACGAATCACATAGGCTAGACCGAGTCACATGTAAGGGTTATGGAATTATAAAGTTAGTGAAGGAGTTGAAAATGGGAAAGGATGAAGTGGATACTAGAGTGGAGAGATTTAAGGGATGGTTTATTTATTTATTCGTATCAGAAGTATACATTTTACATTTAAAAATAAGTTATGTTACTTAACAATGTACATATCAAATCGTTTCTGTCCAAAATTTTGCCAAGTCACGGGCATTAGGTGTCGCAGCCATCAAGTCCTCCATTGTGCAACTTAAAGGACACTTAATGCAGTTCATGAAATGGACAGTGGTTTGGACTTCACCACAATCACATAGTCTGGATGTGCCAGGAAAACCCCACTTTAACATATTGGTTCTTGACCTACCAACACCACTGCGAAGCCTGTTCAATGACTTCCACGTAGACCAGTGTTCCTCATAAGGGGTGGTGAAAGCCACTGATTGCTACTGACTGCTGCTGTGCTCACCGCTCGGTCTGCCTGCATGGAATAAATCCAGGAGCATGAGTATGGACTCTTGGGTAGATCTGAGATTCTTAGATGACAAGGTGATGATGTAATGTTTGGTACGAACGCCGCGCGCATGGCGAATTTTAACGCCTTCTAGATGCAAGAACTGACTTATCATGGACGCAGAGAATATAACTGATCGGTTTTGCCGACTGTAAGTGCCAACTTATGCAATGGAAGTGAACAAGAGTTATCACGAACATAGAACGTTATTGATTGTATTAAACAACCGATTTGTGTATTACAACGAAGAAATACTGAATCTGTAATGTTAGGAGGCAATACGCCTGTGGAAATTATGATCTGTTCACTAGTTTTGTTCCACGATGTTGGTAACATTGCTGATTTTGATGGATCAGTCGTAGTTTTATTTGCCTCTTTTTTATGTTATAGAGAGTGTGAGAATACAGGAGAATCGTTCTTTGTAATGTCCCAATTTTGTTTAGTAAATAGTTGGTTGGTTCTTAAGTTTAGGGGCTGCGACAACGCGGTCATGTAGCCCCATGTACTTAGAGTGTGTGTAGAATCTGTCTGATAAACGGTGTTAATTGTGATGACTGTATTAGTGTGTGTTATCTGTTTTTTAATTTTAAGTACAGACTGCAACTTAGAATTTTTCAAATAGTTCCTACTTTTGCCGCCAAGCACCACCGTCATCGACTTCTAGGCCAAGGCCAGAACTTAGCTACTAGACGCCACCGCAGTCGGCTCTTGGCAACGAACGTTGAAACCTAAGAGCGTTGTTTACATTCCTAACCTATCCAATTTAGCTTCACACAGGTGTAATTAGTGCAAGATTCTTTAACATGCCATGAATCTATGACATGGGACCGCCGGCTTTACTTCCCCTCCGAAGAAAGGCATACTGAGGGATTTTTAACGCTCTTAAAAAAGTCCGACGGCATCGGCCGGGTTTGAACCCGCTATCTTGGGCATAGAAGCTCAGCATGCTACCGACTACGCCACCGAAGCCGCTGTTTAATAAATAAATTTGAACTATAGCTGCTATTCGTAATATTATGTTACCATAACCTCCAAGGAGAAATAATTTCAACTCTGAGATTTGCCGATGACACAGTCATCTTGGCCGAAACGCCTGAGGATTTGAATGAGTTTTTGAATGGCATGGACTCCGTCTTGAGGAAAGAATTCATGATGAAAATTAATAAATGTAAAACAGAAATATTGGAATGCAGCCGAAATAAATCAGAATCCTCTATTGAGTATGGACATCAAATTGGCAGGTGAAGAACTAAAGGAAGTAGGAGCCTTCTGTTACTTAGGAAGCAAAATAACCGGTGATGGACGAAGCAAAGAGTATTTAAAAAGTAGGTTAGCTCAGGCAAGGAAAGCATTTCTACAGAAAAGGAATCTGTTGACATCGAATATAAATTTAGGTGTTAGGAAGTAAGGCATTTGTCTGGAGCGTGGCACTCTATGGAAGTGAAACTTGGACTATTTGTGCAGCAGAAAAGAGGAGAATTGAAGCGTTTGAAATGTGGTGTTACATGAGAAAGATGAAGATCAGATGGGTAGAGAGAGTTACAAACGAAGAGGTATTAAGACTAGTGGGAGAGGAGAGATGTTTATGGCGACTGCTAATGAAGAGAAGAGATAGGTTGGTAGGACACATACTAAGACACCCAGGAATAGCAAGCTTAGTTATGGAAGGAAGGGTCGAGGACAAGAACTGTAGGGGTAGACCAAGGTTAGAATATGTTAAACAGATTGCCTCGGATGTAGGGTATGGTTGCTAAGTAGAGATGAAACGATTAGCTCAGGTCAGGGAGGCATGGAAAGCTGCATCAAACCAGTCAAAAGACCGAAGACTCAAACAACAACAACCTCCAAATTTCACATCCCTCCCCCACCAACCTTCTTGCCAAGATAATCAGTAGGACTTGGTTCTCCTCATGCATTGCTTATAGTTATGTATATTTGGGAACAATATCTTATTAAAAGGCAAATCCCGGTCACTCCATGTGAGATCTGTGCTGGACAAAACGGAGGCAGACAGGTTTTTCTCCGGGTACTCCGGTTTTCCCTGTCAAAATTTCATTCCAGCAACACTCTCCACTATCATTTCATTTCATCTGTCATTCATTTAATCATTGCCCCAGAGGAGTGCGTCAGGTCTCGGCAGCCGGCACAGTTCATATCCTCGCCGCTAGATAGGGGCTTCATTCATTCCATTCCTGACCCGGTCGGAGACTGGAAGCAGGCTGTGGATTTTCATTTTCATCTTATTAAAAGGCAGTTAAGTTGCTTTCTGACGTGCAATGAACCATGCAAAGGTCATCAGTGCATCAATTTTATCCATAGCGTAGAAATATGGGATGTAGGCTAGATAACATTCATCAGAATCACGCTCTGATTTAGCTTAATATGAACAATAAAATTAAATAATTATAACCCCTCAACTAACTCCGCCTGCGGCAACCATGGGGCGGACTGAGTAGCTATATGGTTGTCGTTGCCGGTCCCAAGCCCGGAGAAAGGAGGAGGGTTAGGGAGACGAGTCTCAACTCTCCCTGTAAAGAATTTGCAAGAGAATAGCAGACCATCAAGCTATAATGGCATGTGCTTAGGCCAAAAGGTGGCAGCCCCACTAAAGCACTCGGGGAATGTGGGCTAACAACCTGCATCTCTTAAAATAACTTATAGGCTGTTGTTAAAGAAACTTCAAGAAGAAAAAGCTGGACGAACAACAAGTTGACAACCTTCGGCTTGTGAAGGCAATGGCACGAAACCGAGTCCGATGGCGATGCTTTGTCGAAGCACTATGTTCCATCGATGTGAACAACGGGAGTCAATCCCTCATCTAGCTACACAAACAAATGCAATTATAAGTTTACCTCATTTTGAATAATATCAATAATGTTATTGGGAACAGAAGTATGACCACGTTATAAGATGATTCTCTAACCAAGCCATATTCCATGACCCGTGCAGCTAGTCATTTGTTTCTGTGCAGGGCCAACACAATAGCCACTAAAATCACTCGATAGTGCTTAATAGGCGCCTTTCAATTGTTTTGGTCTGTAAATATTATTCTTGAGTTCGTACTGCACCATTATTCCTAAAGGTCGTAAGTACAGATATGGATACAGTATTTTGGGAACGCCAGTAACTTTCTAGCTAGCCTCTGAAGTCTATCATAACAGCTGGTCTACAGCGAGCAAAAGATATGCTATCAAGAAAGAGATCGGCAGAGCTCGTGTTTCCGACGAGAAACCCGAAGGTCATCGATAATAATCATGTTGACTGTGTCTAACATTATATCGATCGAGTCACCTGAGAATGATTAATACAAATTAAAGTATATTTAGCGCTATATATGTAAGCAGTTACATATGTCTGTATGTATATGTCCATGGCAGAAAGCTATTATTAAGCAAGTATGAAAAACAGAAGATGTTCTGTTAAGTCACTGGTGATTACATTTCGACTGCGATATATTTTATATCGAGTCGTGAGGTATTGAGGAGTGGGGGAGCGGATGTGGTGCTCAAGCGACCTCGTGCGGAGAGGAAGAACTAGAGAAACCGACAGCGTGCAGGTTTGAGCCTGGAAATAGTGAAAGTGAAGTCGCCAGCTAACGGGATTTTAAAAACGTGTGACCGTGCTGAAGTGTATACGCTAGTTCGTTCAGCATTCTACGTGGAGTAGATACGTGCTTAATAGGGTTCAGACATGGTCTTAAACATGTAATAAGTTTATCTTTGCGACCGTGTATCTACAGCTACTAACGGGCCATGCGGGAGAGTACTTTCATAATCCCGACCGCCAGATCGGCTGTATTGTGTCGTAACACTCTGCATATAAACCTTCGTGGAAATGCAGCCTAGACTTGATTCAAACTTTTCACAGTGGCTACACTTCTAAAAAAAAAAGCACATTCTTAAGCAAGGTGTCAGAGGGAAGGAATACTATGAAGCTTATATCCATTACGATGGTAGGCTAGATTAAAATAAGAATACTGCATTAGCAGGGTGTAGCGGGGACATGTTGGCAGCAACTTTCATTTACCATGAAGTGTGCAAGCGACTCTCGTGATGCAAGGGGCCGCGTGGAATCTTGTGAACTTGCTCACATTCGCGTTCATATATTGGAACTATTTAGCGGCTGTTCGAGTTCACCCTCGCTTCGTGACGAGTTGATAAACTGTGTGCGGTCCGGCCATCGGTATTCGAATATGTGTGGGAAGATATCGCCAGGATATTTTGGGATCATTTCGACCGACCGGGAGTTGTTCGAGCCTAGGAGGACTATGGTTCGTTCTCAAGAGACCCAGTTGGAGTCCGGCATGTTTTCTGTTGGTCTGGAGCTTAGTATGGCCAACGATATCCTTTTTTCCTCATCCAGATTCGCCAAAGGTACAGATCACTTCAACTTGTTACAGTAGCGTAGCGTGGACATTTTGGAACTACCACACACTGCCATATTTGATTTTGTAGATTAGATGGTTGAGTAGAAAGTGCAGGTTCGATGTTTATTTCGAAGCTGACCTTCTATGATGCCAGGATTTTGACTCATAAAAATGAGTGCATCCTTTGTGTATTTTGATGGATAAATTTAAAATTTCAGTAGTATTTTACAGTATTTAAACTGATATGCTCATTCTTATTTGTCGAGAAATCAATGTAGGAAGAAGATCTACAGTTTTTTTTGTGTAAGAACATTTTTTTTTGAACACAATTTCTTTTGAGAACTCTGACTTAGTTTTTCATATTCTAGTGTATTGTTCTTTAAGCACTTTCGCGTGGATCATCGTATTCTTTGAGGAGAATTTTCCTTTCCGTATTATTATTATGATATTAGGAAGTTTTCGGATCCTGTTATTCTGAATGTTACTTCGAGTCCTTTGACTATTATTCTTCGGTTTATTAACAGATTTAACTTGTATTTTCTGAGCGTCATTTTGGAAATGGATTGCCTAATGGGTCATTAGTCGCTTAGCCTTTGTTGCTAACCTAGATCCATGATGTAGGACTAATCCATCGACATTTTCGCGTTCGGGAAAATCAGGGAAGATCTTATTTTGAGATTGGATTTATTTTTATAAATCGCTTTTTCAACCTCAGTTTGAGTGATTGGGAGTATTATACTTTTCTTATTTTATGAAGTTAACACTGGATTAAATTGATATCATTGCCTTTGGTGCAATAGTTTTTCTCTATTAAGTGGGTATTTGAACGACATCCAAATTTGCGAGGATAATCCCAGGAACGACTTACTATAAGTCATACGTTTAAGAATTATGAATAATGTAATACATCAATGTAAGGCAAGTTTTCTAAAAATAGGTGGAGTATTTCTGGAATGCACTGGGCTTTGTTAGTAATCTGTTACAGAATCATATTATTTTTTTTGAACACGAGTTCAGGCTTTTACTATAAACAGCTGATTTTCATAATTGTGGATTTATAACAGTAAGGCTCCTATTATAGGGGCATGTTCGATTCTAGAGAGGCATGTAATATGAATAATGTCCTTGTGTTTAAGTATATTGATACAGTGCTTTGCGAAGCAAAATTTTCCTTGTTGAGGATTGAGCCAGGTGTGCCAATCAGGATTAGATTGAATGGGGTTTTAACCCAGAGAGGCGTTGTTTTTAACCTAGTATGGTTAATTATGGTCATAGGTGACTTTATCGCTGTTATCGTGAAAATGCCTGTGTGAAGAATAATATTTTTCTGAGCAGTATTGTTGAGAATCTTGAGTGGATATCCAGTGCAATATTTCCAGTAAAATTAATATAACGACTTTGCCATAGGATGTTTGTTTAACAAGGATCACCGATAACTATTTAATGCTGAATCTATGATAAATTTTTGCTTAACTTAACTGTTCGGCAGAAATACCCTGGAATTAGAAATGAAACAATTTTAAGCAGAAATGAATGTCGTGACATTAAGTCAGTGGGAAGAGAATAATCGAAATTATTCTAGAATTTTGTGTAGATTATATTCTGTAAATATGCCATATGAATTTCATCGTTTAATAACAAGACCGTATAATGCTACTGAAAATGTCGTGTAGGATTATTGGTTATAATCAGGATATTTTTGTATAATATGTTCTTTCAGTTAAGGAACCGAAATGAATTTAATTTATTCAATTCTTATAATATATATATTTTTTTGTGTGTGCTTATCCTATGGGATTGATCATTATTATTATTAATATGCCTTATATTTTAATCAACTAAAAGTTAGTTGAGATAATGGGTAATTCTTTTTTGAAAGTCTTTCCCATTTTCCACAGTTGAAAGACAATCCAGTATAATCAATGAGATTCTTGATTGGTCGTGGTATCGACAAAATTGATATTTCCTGTCATGTTTATTCTTGCAATAAACTAATTTATTACTTGGTTTTAATTATTGCGTGATGCTTTATAGAGGTGATGGAAGGGTGTATTAAGGGGGCCATCGCTAGGTATTTTAGGGTTTACCGCACCTTTGAGATTCTTTCTTCCTTTTGAAGAATTCTTGTGTTTTGAGCTAGTCTTTTCTTTCTCTGAGCCTTGGTCAGTCTTAATACATCCTGTTAGGTAATCGAGTGGCCCTATTATCCCTGTGTATGTTGGTAGAACTTGGGGGTCTTTAGAGCCGGGGAATTTTCAGGTTCTACGATCCAGCTGCTATCCAGGGATTCAACAGGTATTGGTAGGTAAAAGGGTACATTAGGTGGCGCCCAGCTCAGGGGCTTCGAAAAACTGGAATACCAGAGCGAATACCAGGGAGTTGAATGCCATAATTTTGCCAAAATTGAAACTGAAAGTACAAAGTGGAAATTAGTTTTATGATCATGTAACACAGATCGCGAATTGGAACACCGTGTTTCTTGTGTGACCATGAATCAAGGCAATAAAATAATGGTGAACCAATATTTTGGCTCGAACTATTGGAATTCCTATGGAACAAAGCAATTACGAGGATACTCGAGCTACTTGACTTACAAGTGGTATTGCAACCATTATTAATTTTTTTTTTATGTATTGGAGTGGTGCCACACGCTTTGTCAATAATTTGTTCTACTTGTTTCCGGCTGATGATCATTGCTGACATCATTAAAAATAGAAGTGTTTGTAGCAAATTTAAAATTTAAGTAATGGTAGAATCATAGACCTTCACCGATATAAACCAACACGCACTTGTATATAGTCGATCCCAAATCAAATTGGGCACTTTGTGTTTAGACATAAGCTTATTTTAAGGTAATGCCAGACAATAAGAATGAGCATGTATGGTAAATGGTGGTTGTTTGTGGATGTTCTCGCTGTGCTTTGTTGGTGTGGTATTCTTATTTCTTGTGAAGTGTAGTGAAGCATGTCTGAAGGTAATATAGTGACTGTTGGTGACGTTAAGAAGATGTTTGAAATTATTCAACATAAAATGGACAATTTGAATCAGGACATAGAAAATATTAAGGTCCAAACTAAATCTGCATCAGACCATATGTCCGAAACTGTTATTCAAAATCAGGGTGCAGTTGCTGAAGGTATCAGGGGGGAAATTGATACTATGCAATCCTCCTTGAAGGCTATCAATGACAGTTCTAAAAGGGTAGAAAAGAAGGTCACCAGTGTAGAATCTAATATCGAAGATATCCAGGACGATAATAGAAAAACACAACTAGATATCAGTACACTACGGGCTAATGTTGGCTTGGTACAGGTTAGCCAAGAAAGAATCCAAACTAGTCAAACTTCAATGCAAACAGATCTTAACAATATCCAAACTAGTCAAACATCAATGCAAAATAGTCAAACATCAATGCAAAATAGTCAAACTTCAATGCAAACAGATCTTAACAATGTTCAGACTAGTCAAAGGGGAATTGAGGAAACAGTAAAGGATGTAAACTCTAATGTAAGGATTATGCAATCCCAAATCAATGATTTAAAAACAGATGTGGGATTAATAGAATCCAGTCAAAAAGAGATTCAGTCCCAAGTCAAAAATATTCAGAATGATGTAAATCAAATTGAATCCAGCCAAAATAAAATGGAGCTAGAGGTCCGAAAAATCGAATCTAGTCAAAATCAGACGGAGGTTAAGTTAATGGAGCTAGAAAAATCTAGTAAAGAGTTTCAAGTTGAGATTAGACTAGACTTTGAAAAAAGTGTGAAGCTCAGTAAAAAAAATTAGAAGCACTTCAGCTACAGTTTTCCCATGACACTAATCAGACCCAGAATAGCCTGGAGCAGTTGAAATGTGAAATGGGGACACTCCGAGCTCAAGTCACAGATCATACGAAACTTCTCAAGTATGATTTTGACATAGATTTGAAAGGGATCATAAGAGATAATATTGTAACATTTCGTAAAGATATCATGAAAATTAATGAAGAATGTTTTAAGGGTTGAGAAATCTAAGTTAGAATCCAAACTTGCCACTGGTCTTGCAACTAATAGCAAAGACATAATAAATGTTAGGGAAGATCTAAGCAAAAGAATGGATGGAATTTAAAATACACAGGTTAATAACATATCCGATTTAGAGAAACGTATTAACAGTGTTGAAACTAAAGTCGACCAAAATAAGATAGAGTTAAATGAGGTCGGGGAGAAGAAAACTTCCGAGATTAATGAAATTAGAAAGGGTCTCGAGCAAATTAATCTAGAGGGGCATATCAATTTAGATACGCTAAAAGATCAATTGCGATCACTTTTACAGTCCGATTTTAGAGTTGTAGTTGAACAACCTGAAGTGATAGTACCTGATGGTAGGGAAAGGATGATGTGGGAATCTCCCAATAACGAACCCAACGTTCGGCTCAGTCAAATGGAACATCCGAGTCCCATTCGAAAAAGCAGGGAAACTTTTAGTTCTCAGAACCCCAACGTAGGCGTGGATGATTATACTTCGAAATCATTGGAAAGGACACCGAATGTAACCATAATAAGAAACTTTGATGACAAACCTAGGAAGTTTAGCAACTTGGATGGAATGACACCAATCGAATTTGTAAGGGCATTAAGAGATTACTTTTTGGAGTCACATGTGCCACGTGAGCGTGAGCTACGTATGGTGGAAAGGTTTCTTACCGATGCTCCGTTACAATGGTTCAGGGCCTTTCGTTACACATTTGACAATTTTGAACAGTTTTCGGAGGCCTTCATACAAAGATTTTGGTCGATCGAGGTCCAACAAAATGTGAGATCGGAAGTCTATTCACGCAAGTACTCCAGTACAGGACCAACCAGCTATGCTGAGTACTTTGCGTGTCAGTTAGCAAAACTCCGTTTTCTCCAGCCGCCGTTACCCCAGGAAGAACTCCTTGAAGTTATCTCACGTCAATTGCCTGCGGAAGTAAGGAGATCAATTATTTCTTCCGGAGTATCGTCTTTAACGTCGTTAGATGACTTGTTACGTCGATTAGATCACATGAGTATGATGACGCAACCTACCATAGTCAAAAATGCCAGGCAGGAATCGAAAGTTGTAAACGCAGTAATGATGAACCGTACACAGCAGACGGATCGTTTTGAGCAAAGAAGAGGTGATAGAATGGGTCCTATTAGAAATACCCATCAGGAAGAGAGGAGATGGGAAAACCAACGTAGGGACGCCCAGGAGAGGCCATGGCAACGTCGCTACGAGGAGAGAAATTTCTATCGAAGAGATAATGATCGAAACCGGAATGATCATCGAGAAACGCCTTATAACAGGAATTACAGATATGATCAAAATAATCGAGATAACAGATATAATAGGAATGATAGTGATACCCGTGACAACAGAGATAAGAGACAAAATCAAGGGTACTCAAGATACAACAATTATCGGACGGAGGCATCTGATAAGAAAGTGCAACAGGAGATGCTCAAGAGAGGGCGAGATAAGTCCACGGAGGTTGGACGAAGAAAATCGAAGGAAAGAAAGGATGAAAATCCAGATAAGTCACGACCCAGCAGTAGCAGAGAAGGTCGGAGTTCAGAAAGAACGCCTGACCGGGACAAAGGAAAAACATTTTCGAAAAGAAATTAAGCACTGAGATGTCACGCATTCTCCCTGTTCACGACTACAAGAAAGTGATTACCATGACAGAGAAGTAATTATAATAAAATGAAATAAGTGTTATGAGGTAGTAAGCCTAAATGGAAGAGAAATGATAGGTCGTTTCAATGCAAAAAACCTGAAAAGATATGTGAAGAAGATAGTCTGAGTGTTGACTGAATAATGCTACATATGCCGAGATTACCTGGAATGGTGTAAATAAAAGTTGAGGAGACTTTTATTTAAGGTATCAAAGGGAAAATGCACCATTATTCCTAAAGGTCGTAAGTACAGATATGGATACAGTATTTTGGGAACGCCCTGTAACTTTCTAGTAGCCTCTGAAGTCTATCATAACAGCTGGTCTACAGCGAGCAAAAGATATGCTATCAAGAAAGAGATCGGCAGAGCTCGTGTTTCCGACGAGAAACCCGAAGGTCATCGATAATAATCATGTTGACTGTGTCTAACATTATATCGATCGAGTCACCTGAGAATGATTAATACAAATTAAAGTATATTTAAGCGCTATATATGTAAGCAGTTACATATGTCTGTATGTATATGTCCATGGCAGAAAGCTATTATTAAGCAAGTATGAAAAACAGAAGATGTTCTGTTAAGTCACTGGTGATTACATTTAAACTGCGATATATTTTATATCGAGTCGTGACGTATTGAGGAGTGGGGGAGCGGATGTGGTGCTCAAGCGACCTCGTGCGGAGAGGAAGTACTAGAGAAACCGACAGCGTGCAGGTTTGAGCCTGGAAATAGTGAAAGTGAAGTCGCCAGCTAACGGGATATTAAAAACGTGTGTCCGTGCTGAAGTGTATACGCTAGTTCGTTCAGCATTCTACGTGGAGTAGATACGTGCTTAATAGGGTTCAGACATGGTCTTAAACATGTAATAAGTTTATCTTTGCGACCGTGTATCTACAGCTACTAACGGGCCATGCGGGAGAGTACTTTCATAATCCCGACCGCCAGATCGGCTGTATTGTGTCGTAACACTCTGCATATAAACCTTCGTGGAAATGCAGCCTAGACTTGATTCAAACTCTTCACAGTGGCTACACTTCTTTAAAAAAAAAGCACATTCTCAAGCAAGGTGTCAGAGGGAAGGAATACTATGAAGCTTATATCCATTACGATGGTAGGCTAGATTAAAATAAGAATACTGCATTAGCAGGGTGTAGCGGGGACATGTTGGCAGCAACTTTCATTTACCATGAAGTGTGCAAGCGACTCTCGTGATGCAAGGGGCCGCGTGGACTCTTGTGAACTTGCTCACATTCGCGTTCATATATTTGAACTATTTAGCGGCTGTTCGAGTTCACCCTCGCTTCGTGACGAGTTGATAAACTGTGTGCGGTCCGGCCATCGGTATTCGAATATGTGTGGGAAGATATCGCCAGGATATTTTGGGATCATTTCGACCGACCGGGAGTTGTTCGAGCCTAGGAGGACTATGGTTCGTTCTCAAGAGACCCAGTTGGAGTCCGGCATGTTTTCTGTTGGTCTGGAGCTTAGTATGGCCAACGATATCCTTTTTTCCTCATCCAGATTCGCCAAAGGTACAGATCACTTCAACTTGTTACAGTAGCGTAGCGTGGACATTTTGGAACTACCACACACTGCCATATTTGATTTTGTAGATTAGATGGTTGAGTAGAAAGTGCAGGTTCGATGTTTATTTCGAAGCTGACCTTCTATGATGCCAGGATTTTGACTCATAAAAATGAGTGCATCCTTTGTGTATTTTGATGGATAAATTTAAAATTTCAGTAGTATTTTACAGTATTTAAACTGATATGCTCATTCTTATTTGTCGAGAAATCAATGTAGGAAGAAGATCTACAGTTTTTTTTGTGTAAGAACATTTTTTTTGAACACAATTTCTTTTGAGAACTCTGACTGAGTTTTTCATATTCTAGTGTATTGTTCTTTAAGCACTTTCGCGTGGATCATCGTATTCTTTGAGGAGAATTTTCCTTTCCGTATTATTATTATGATATTAGGAAGTTTTCGGATCCTGTTATTCTGAATGTTACTTCGAGTCCTTTGACTATTTTTCTTCGGTTTATTAACAAATTTAACTTGTATTTTCTGAGCGTCATTTTCGAAATGGATTGCCTAATGGGTCATTAGTCGCTTAGCCTTTGTTGCTAACCTAGATCCATGCTGTAGGACTAATCCATCGACATTTTCGCGTTCGGGAAAATCAGGGAAGATCTTATTTTGAGATTGGATTTATTTTTATAAATCGCTTTTTCAACCTCAGTTTGAGTGGTTGGGAGTATTATACTTTTCTTATTTTATGAAGTTAACACTGGATTAAATTGATATCATTGCCTTTGGTGCAATAGTTTTTCTCTATTAAGTGGGTATTTGAACGACATCCAAATTTGCGAGGATAATCCCAGGAACGACTTACTATAAGTCATACGTTTAAGAATTATGAATAATGTAATACATCAATGTAAGGCAAGTTTTCTAAAAATAGGTGGAGTATTTCTGGAATCAACTGGGCTTTGTTAGTAATCTGTTACAGAATCATATTATTTTTTTTGAACACGAGTTCAGGCTTTTACTATAAACAGCTGATTTTCATAATTGTGGATTTATAACAGTAAGGCTCCTATTATAGGGGCATGTTCGATTCTAGAGAGGCATGTATTATGAATAATGTCCTTGTGTTTAAGTATATTGATACAGTGCTTTGCGAAGCAAAATTTTCCTTGTTGAGGATTGAGCCAGGTGTGCCAATCAGGATTAGATTGAATGGGGTTTTAACCCAGAGAGGCGTTGTTTTTAACCTAGTATGGTTAATTATGGTCATAGGTGACTTTATCGCTGTTATCGTGAAAATGCCTGTGTGAAGAATAATATTTTTCTGAGCAGTATTGTTGAGAATCTTGAGTGGATATCCAGTGCAATATTTCCAGTAAAATTAATATAACGACTTTGCCATAGGATGTTTGTTTAACAAGGATCACCGATAACTATTTAATGCTGAATCTATGATAAATTTTTGCTTAACTTAACTGTTCGGCAGAAATACCCTGGAATTAGAAATGAAACAATTTTAAGCAGAAATGAATGTCGTGACATTAAGTCAGTGGGAAGAGAATAATCGAAATTATTCTAGAATTTTGTGTAGATTATATTCTGTAAATATGCCATATGAATTTCATCGTTTAATAACAAGGCCGTATAATGCTACTGAAAATGTCGTGTAGGATTATTGGTTATAATCAGGATATTTTTGTATAATATGTTCTTTCAGTTAAGGAACCGAAATGAATTTAATTTATTCAATTCTTATAATATATATATGTTTTGTGTGTGCTTATCCTATGGGATTGATCATTATTATTATTAATATGCCTTATATTTTAATCAACTAAAAGTTAGTTGAGATAATGGGTAATTCTTTTTTGAAAGTCTTTCCCATTTTCCACAGTTGAAAGACAATCCAGTATAATCAATGAGATTCTTGATTGGTCGTGGTATCGACAAAATTGATATTTCCTGTCATGTTTATTCTTGCAATAAACTAATTTATTACTTGGTTTTAATTATTGCGTGATGCTTTATAGAGGTGATGGAAGGGTGTATTAAGGGGGCCATCGCTAGGTATTTTAGGGTTTACCACACCTTTGAGATTCTTTCTTCCTTTTGAAGAATTCTTGTGTTTTGAGCTAGTCTTTTCTTTCTCTGAGCCTTGGTCAGTCTTAATACATCCTGTTAGGTATTCGAGTGGCCCTATTATCCCTGTGTCTGTTGGTAGAACTTGGGGGTCTTTAGAGCCGTGGAATTTTCAGGTTCTACGATCCAGCTGCTATCCAGGGATTCAACAGGTATTGGTAGGTAAAAGGGTACAGTATCCAAACAGAGAATAACGGTCGCCACGTGGTAATCTAAGATTCCCACCCCTGGAATGAATCCAAAGGCCTCCTACCACTCCACTTGGACCACCGCCTGGCCAATGCCCTGTGGTATACCAAAACTCTTTCTAGAAAGTAGACTATGTAAAAACATTTTGAGTTTCTTTACTTGTAGTCTACTATGTTATTCAAAACCTCCTTGTCAAACATTAAAGAATGTGGCTTAATCACTGCTTAAATGTACATATTTCGGTGTTCAATGACTCCTTCGTCAGCGTAGATTGAATTAAAATAATCTTAAAACTAAATTTACAAAGATAAAAGAGAAAATGGATATCCTTACAAAATACTATTAGAAATTTAAATAAAAAGAAAGCTCACAAAAAAATTAAAAAACAAAGGTATGAATGGTTCGATTAGCCTCCGTGGCTTAGCCGGCAGCACGCCGGCCTCTTACCGCTGGGTCCGTGGTTCAAATCCCGGTCACTCCATGTGAGATCTGTGCTGGACAAAACGGAGGCAGACAGGTTTTTCCCCGGGTACTCCGGTTTTCCCTGTCAAAATTTAATTCCAGCAACACTCTCCACTATCATTTCATTTCATCTGTCATTCATTTAATCATTGCCCCAGAGGAGTGCGTCAGGCCTCGGCAGCCGGCACAGTTCATATCCTCGCCGCTAGATAGGGGCTTCATTGATTCCATTCCTGACCCGGTCGGAGACTGGAAGCAGGCTGTGGATTTTTCATGAATGGTTCGATTACAGTGAATCGGACGTCGCTGCTTTATGATGTATCTTCCAGTTATATCACGATCAACTTCAGTGTCGTTTAATGTTATCGGACGTATTATGACTACATGTCAACCTTAATGGATACGGCAGTCTAGTGTCTAGTCTAATAGTGTTTTGAAAAGATATCAATTTTCTCTTTTATCTTTGTAATAGTACATTATGCAACGAGCCTATAATGGCAATAATTAAGACACGAGTATGTTTATAAAACGAGCGTAAGCAAGTTTTATAATTTCCAAACGAATGTCTTAATTCCATTATAGGCGAGTTTCATACGACTGTTTATGTTCGACGATAATTATTATAACTATTTTATGTTCGAACATAAATATTCAGAAATATCTGTCGAGAATTTGCCAGTTGTATGTACTGAACAGAATACATGGGACGCAGATAATACCTTGTATTTGACCATGGCCTCCTCGATTACCCTACTATGACACTAGGCCACGCAGTGAAATGTAAATTAGAAGGCCTTGGAACTCAGCGCAGGTGCGATGCCAACTGTTTCTTGAGCTCTGATTGGTGGGAGAAACTGTTTCATAATAGTGTTATAATGAGCCTCATTATAGTAGAGTTTTCTGACATAGGCTATAATAGTCAGGGTTGAACATAAACTTAGTTTTAAGATTATTTTAATTCAATATACGCTGACGAAGGTGTCATTGAACACCGAAACATGTGCGTTTAAGCAGTGATTGAACCACATTCTTTAGGGTTTGACAAGGCGGTTTTGAATAAGATAGTAATATCAGTCAACACGGATATTAATTTTTACTATTGTCATAATGTTAATATTTACGCATTTCTTTACTTGTACAAACAGACCGTCAATAATTATCTCTATTACTTTTCAAGATATTAATTTTTGTGAATGCATTACGTAAAAATTTAATTATTCTTTCTAACAGTCATATTAATTTGAACTGTCAAGCTCGCACTTAGCAGACGAGTGTCTGTCCCCGCATAATGGGGAGCCAATTGCGTTACAAATAATGAACTAATTACGCTTCACAAATTGACGCCAAATTTACACAAATGTGTACTTTCATTACGATACTAATGTGCTGAAATTGTGGGATGAGTTGATAAAAGTTGACGTGCGTAACAACCTTCCCTAATGCGAGGGAAAAGAGAATTGTGTTTGCATGATTTGTAGAAACAATTTAAGAGCAATAACTATGCAGTCAGCTAACAAGTACGATAAATCCATTTGGCACCAGAATTAACCATAATTAGATTCGCTAAAATTTTCAGCGTAGTATTGTAAAAATTTCCGGTTAACCACGGTAATACTCCACATAGGCCTAAATAAATTAGGTTTTATGTTCATAGTCTGTAACATACTGCATTTTGAATGTTTCGCTAACACTTCGTTTTCATCCAGAGCGAGGTGGTGTAATAATAATAGGTCTAATAATAATAGCCTGGGGCCTCCGAGGCTTAGGCGGCAGCACGCCGGCCTCTCACCGCTGGGTCCGTGGTTCAAATCCCGGTCACTCCATGTGATATCTGTGCTGGACAAAACGGAGGCAGACAGGTTTTTCTCCGGGTAGTCCGGTTTTCCCTGTCAAAATTTCATTCCAGCTACACTCTCCACTATCATTTCATTTCATCTGTCATTCATTTAATCATTGCCCCGGAGGAGTGCGTCAGGCCTCGGCAGCCGACACAGTTCATATCCTCGCCGCTAGATGGGGGCTTCATTCGTTCCATTCCTGACCCGGTCGGAGACTGGAAGCAGGCTGTGGATTTTCATTTTCAATAATAGCCTAATAATAAATAATAATAATAACGGTTTGGATGATTAGGACGTGTTATATTAAAACTCAGCAATTTCTCTAGGTCTGTGCCGTGTCCTGTGTGGGGTTTCGCCTAGGACACCAAGCTGGCTCATTAGCGGGCTCTTGGTGTCCCAGCCCGGACCCCAACAGGAGTAGCCAACTGAACGCTACCTCCCTTTTTTATGAAGCGCACATGCGCCTCTTTACTGCGAGAACTAAAAGCTCAAGCAGCTATAACCTCCATATGAAGGCTTCCAAAAAGATGGTATATTGGCTTTCACGGCCAGTGAATTAAAACACGGCACAAACCTAAAACAAGTCCTGAGTTTTAATTCACTGGCCGTGAAAGTCAATAAAACATGTTAGGCCTATATAGTTTTCTTGCTTTCATTTCAGTCATAATATTGAATTAAACAAGTAGTTCTGTGAAGAACTATACAGACTATTTTCATATATCCTACATATGTTAATTGCCTCCATCAACATACAAAATATCAGTTTGATTTCTCTAATAGATTAGTAGATATTGAGAATCGTGTAAATATTTTGGTTGTTCGCCATGCTGGATTTTTAAATATTTAGGGCATAGAGTTATGTACTATTAGATGACGATTTTTGCGTAGGTTCATTATTCAAACGTTCACTTTGATCGCATGATTAATACACAATAAATAAAAACATAATTTTAAAATTGCGCACAGCCGCCATCTTGAGATTATGTTGAAAATTGAGCTAAATTAGATGCCAGTGCATTACAATGTATTTAAACACTTGCTGTACCAAGTTTCATTGCGATTGGATGGTTAAATCGCGAGGAAAGTATATTTAAAAGTTTCAACTTCGCTTGACCGGCATGTTCGTTTTGTATTTAACAGGTTTTTAAAAGTCTCGTAGGTAAACTTCTAGTAGTGCCCTTTATCACCGTAGAGACTTTCAGGGTGATATCAGTAATAGTTTCGGAGATATGGAAAGCCAGTGAAATATTTCGCACAGTTGCCATCTTGAGGTTATGTAAACAATTGAACTAAATTAGATGCCAGTGCATTGCAATGTACATAAACATTTTCTGTACCAAGTTTCATGGCATTTAGATGGTCAAATCGCGAGGAAAGTCTATTTGAAAGTTTCAACTTCACTTGGTCGCCATGTTTATTTTGTAGTTAATAGGTAATTGAAAGTCTCATGGGTGAACTTCTAGTAGTGCTCTTTATCACCGTACAAAATTTCAGGGTGATATCTGCAATAGTTTCGGAGATATAGAATGCCGGTGAAATATTTCGCACAGTCGCCATGTTGGATTGGTGAGACGTAATAATATTTGAAGTGCACGGTCGGGGTTGGCCGAGTTTCATTGAGATCACTTCAGCCGTTTAGAAGTTAGATTATTTATTTATTTATCGTATGGCTTTTAGTGCCGGGAGTGTCCGAGGACATGTTCGGCTCGCCTGAGTCTGTAGCTGCTTCCAGCGGATACCCTAAAGGGTGAGCTACAAGTTCCGTTCAATTTCAAGTAGTTCCAACTTTCGCCACCAGGTATCAATGATACCTAGTGGTGAACGTTGGAACTTTGATAGAGCGTTCTGACGAAATCTAACCTAACAAATTTTGCTTTACACAAGTTTAGTCTGTGAAAGGATCTTTTACATGCCATAAATCTATGACATGGGACCGCCGGCTTTACTTCCCCTCCGAAGGAAGGCATACTGAAGGATTTTTAACGCTCTTAAAAAATCCGACGACTTCGGCCGGGTTTGAACCCGCTATCTTGGGCATAGCAGTTCAGCATGCTACCGACTACGCTATTAGAGGGGGACACACACACGGACAAAAGGTGATCTCATAAGCCTATTTTTTTTTTCATAAAATGGAAATAGGCTAAAAAAAGCGGAAGTTTCTGATTATTCCTAAGTTAGATATATTTTGTCATATGACACTTTCATAATTTAGGTCATATTGTGCATATTTTTTTGCTATTTTCAGTCATATTTTGGTTATCATTCTGGACGTATCTTATATTCAGAATTTGTTAATTTTCAGTCTTTAGACTGGTTTGATAGGTAGATTCTATGTCTTCCTGTCCTGATTTAATCGTTTCCATTTCTACATAACTACCACGCCTTACATCCGAAGCATTCTGTTAAACAAATTCTATTAGGCTATTGGCCTACTCCCACAGTCATTGACATAGCCTTCCATAATTAAGTTTGCTACTCCTGGTATAGCCTATGCGAATTGTGTAACGAAAAATGCGAAAGATAGGCCTATGCCCAAGATTGCAAGAAAAGGAAAGTGTCAATAACAAAGCTGAGATTAGAAAATTAGAATAATGTGAGCCTTTATATATTACAATACTAGCAACCCGACCCGACTTCGCCCGGGAACAGTTATGAATGCATTACGTGATAAGCGCTTTTTTTTTTCGATGTCAATGAACAATGACCAATATCCGTTTTACGTCTCTGCATGATGGGTTAAAATCACTGACTGGACTGTTAGTATATTATCATGGAAATGCATGTGCAACAAATTCTTGTCAGACGTAATTTAAGAATGGCGAGGTGCATGAAACACAAATCCCTCTTCCGTCCAATCTTAACTTGACTGTGAATTTTGCGGAACGAAAAGTTCACAGGCGAAATGAAGAAAAGCCGAGTTGCACTTCCAGGGAAACTCCAAACACAACCACTCTTCTCTAAAGTTTTTAACTCAACATGACTCGACAGTTTGCTGTTGGCTGTATCTGGGGAAATAAGCTCGTCCGTTAGCTAAGCTGTAACTGGGGTCATAGACTCGCCCTTAGCTAGCTCGTAAACTGTCGCCTCAGTAACTGAATGGACATGGTTGGAAGAAATTAAAACGTTAAAACACTTATAGTGGGCGATGTATTGAAGATAGACATATGCTCTTGCGGACGTTTTTGTAGAACTTTTCATGCTGAACAATTCTTACACTCATAATATATATATATTTAACGGTTTGCCCAGCGTAAGCTTACAAAGCGCTCGGACGCCAGGTTTTTTCGACTTTCCACTGAAATCGTCACTGCTCGGCTTCCTTTGATCATAAATAAATCATTTTCTACAGAAATCATCCTCAAGATATCCTTTACAGAATGGTGAAATCCGCATCAAAATCCATCCAGAGGTTCTCGAGTTTACCCGTAACATCCAAGAATCGGGGACTTAGTTTTATACTAAGTAGAGATGATCTCTGTATTAATGCACATTGTGCGCTTCAATAAATTAATTATCGGCAGAAAATTTTCAATTTTACTACTCTAGATTGTGTTGATTCCTCTCTGACTGGCTGGGTTGGAGAACATATCGCAGTGAACTGTATGTAACTTGTGCGCTTGTTGTATTGACTCAGAGGGCAGGAAGACGGCAGGCCCGCTGGCGCCGCTCATGCTTTGTGTGAGAGTTGAGGAGGCCATGGGAACGCACCCCGATACCCTCTCACTCCAATGAACACATTCACTGCCTCCGTAACTTAGTCTATTAATTCTTCCATTACCAGCGCGCGCACTGAGAGAGCAAAACCTTTTCTTTCTTCGGCGTTGTGTAACAAGAAGTTCTTCTTCGCGCCAGCAGTTTGGGAGCGTGTGGTTTCACACCAGAACACCAGAACGTGGATAATTCATTTATATTTAATGTTTGCCGTATATCTATCCCTTATTATATATTCGCGTTTCGAATGGGGTTAGGGATGAGATGCGATGAAATTCTATGTAGCGGATGTTTTTTGCGGCCGGGTGCCCTTCCTGACGCCAACCTCATGAGAGGAGTTATTGAGAAATTAAATGAATGGAGATGAATGAAACTGGGCAAGGACGTGGAACGAAGTGGCCGTAGCCTGTCAGAAGGCACCGTCCCAGCAATTTCCTGGAGTTAAATATAGGCTAGTCGCCTCCGTAGCGTAGCGGTCAGCATGGTTAGCTGCCGCCCCGGAGGTCCTGGGTTCGATTCCCGGCTCTGCCACGAAATTTGAAAAGTGGTATGAGGACTGGAACGGGGTCTACTCAGCCTCGGGTGGTCCAAATGAGTAGAGGAGGTTCGATTCCCACCTCAGCCATCCTCGAAGTGGTATTCCGTGGTTTCCCACTTCGTCTTCGGGCAAATGCCAGGATGGTACCTACTGTAAGGCCACGGACGCCTCCTTCCCTCTTCCTCGTCTATCCATCCCACTCTTCCATCTCTTCCTCTCCCTCATGAGGCCCCTGTTCGCTTTGCAGGTGAGGCCGCCTGGGCGAAGTGCTGATCACACCTCCCCAGTTGTATCCATCCCGACCAGATGTTCTAGGCTCCAGGACGCTGCCCATAGAGGCGGTTTTGGTGAGTTCCCTCGCTAAGTCCGTGGGAAACACTAACCTAGAGGGTAAATTGACTAAGTAAAAAAATAAAAATAAAAATAAATTAGGCTAATCGTAATAATGTTATTGGTTTTACGTCCCTTTTAACTAATCTGGCTTTTAGAGACGCTGGGGTGCCGGAATTTTGCTCCGAATGGGATCTTGAACGTGCCAGTAAATCTACTGACACGGCTCCCTTGCATTTGCGCACCCTCAAATGCCTGCTGACTGTGCCAGGATACGAACCTGCAACCTTGGGCCCAGCAAGCGAGAACGTTACCGCTGAGTCCCTGGAGTTAAAAATGGGGAAACCACAGAAAAGCATTTCAAGGACGGCCGGCAGTGGGGCTCGAAACCACGTCTACCGAGTCAGCAGAAAGCTTGGCCCTATGGCCTAGCGCTGCGCTTTAGCGAGCTCTAGCCACCGCTGTCGGTAGTTAATTTATATTTAGAAGAGGAATTATTTCATTGTTGTTGTTGTTGTCTATTAGTAGAAGCCGTTCAGTCAGACGAGTATGCCCAATTAGATTGGACGGGGAATCATAGTCTATATATTATTTCAGTAGTATAGATCCCTCTTGCGGCATTCACAAGCGACCGATCGTGAAAATGAGCATTCAAATGAAAGAGAATATACATTAGCAGTGACGAATTGCACTCTTATTCCATAAATATCAATAATTTCTTTAAAAAAAATGACTTTTACAAAACTGTACGAAGTGTGTGATTTGCAGATACTGTTGATGTATGAAAATACGCTTCATAATTTCTGTCCACTTCACATTTTGGCCGTTTCATGTCTTTCTAATATTATGAGGTCTTTCCTTTATCATTTTACATGGATTTCAGAAACAGTAAATCAAAGGAATGAGTAGGCCTACTCAAATCGTATAATTTCATAAATATAGAATAACCGGTGAGTGTTACAGCACACTCGGCACACAAATGACATTATCAGTAACAAATTGCATTCTAATTTCTTAAATATAATTTTTTGTAAAACCTATTGGAGAAAGTTTGGTTTATGAATATGCGAGATTTCTCGCACGGGTCCGCTAGTTATATTTAATTTCCTATAGCCTGATATAAATTACATAGATTATCTATACTGTGCCCGCTGGCCGAAGGTTTCGGGGAGCCACCGGTTTCAAATGACCCTTCCGAGACCCTCTTCCAGTTAACACACAAGTATAGGGGACGATACATTCATAGGCTGGTGTAGCACAAAAGTCTGCACTCGGGGGTGTCGGGAATTAGTGAGGTTCGATCTTTAACCAGCTCAGAGGAATGCATCGATAACAAAACTAAACAAGAAAGAGAGGTCAGTCTTAGGTTAAAATCACAAATAAATTTTATTCAGAATAGATCCCTAGCCTAGCATGAGAGTTGCAAACGGCTAGTCCGATACTATTCTGCCCTGAAAGAAATATAAAAAAAGTCCTAAACAAGATCTAAATTACTCTCATGGTCCTAATACAAAATTCGACAAAATGAACAAGCTAAGAGAATGGCACGTAAGATCGGCCCTAAGCAATTACATCGAAATAACTTACGGGTGGATCAAACATCAAAAGAATTTACAGCAAAGCAAGACATTTCCTTGTTTACAAATACTAGAACATTTACATTTAGTAGCAAGGGGAAAATTTGTCCTATGCTATGATGGTGCCATCTCTAACATTTATCTTTAGAGTTAAGTATTTAGCTAGTCCTCAATATCATTAATTAATAAACGAGATGCGTTTATTACTAAGGAAATCAAGCTATGTGCACAATGTTGCTGAATAAAAAATTATGCTAATACGACACAAATGCATACAATAATTCAGCACTCCTATGGTTGTGCAATTGGCACTGCCTACGTACTCGATTTGTTACTGTTTGTAACAAACGGTTGTAGTGTCAAAGTGTTAAGAAAATAGAAAATATAGGAAAGCCTGCAAATGCGATAGTAATTAAACAATTACATCGACTCATATTGCTACTAATCTGATGTGTGTGCTTCAGTTATCACATCACCAATTAGTGGTCGACTAATCATGTGAAAAGGTATCAAAATGTATCTACAATAGCTTAACAATATCTAAGTGTTAACATTTGGTCCAGAAAAATAGTTTATTTTTAATGTTTATAAATTTTATTTAGGTTCAGGGGGAATTATAAGATTTGTTAGTTTTCAAACCCCTATTTTTGATTATTATTAGAGTTTCACACAATTATTTATTCCTGCCAGTATTGTTGTTCAGTTTATGGACCTTTAAAAGCGTTCAGTGTATTCAGGTAACGTTTGTATCCAACTTAAGCAAATAACTCAATAGTTCAATAGCTTACGAGACACACTGTGTCTTCACCAATATTTCATCACACTTATTAGACATCCTATGTCTTCACCAATTACTTTACTCTTATTTCGGATCCATTGATCTAGGCGCCTTCGGTTTTTGGTACGACTTTAGTTAGTTCATTACCACCGATATAATCACAATAACAATGTCGGAGGTATTCATCCACCGTCACGACTCATATAATACTCTTAATTTACAAAAGTGTGGAATCCTAATTGATACACGTTTGAATTGCTGGTAATAAAGATTATGTGTACAAAAACACATCCTGACAACGCTTTAAATAAACATAAAAGTTTCTGATACAAGCTAACTGTGTGTGTGCGTTTATAAAATTGCCTCTTCCCTGAATAAATCGAACCTGCGTTCATTTGGTTACAAAATACAGTTTCATTCATTGCCTGTGTGGCTTCTTTTAAGGAAATAAACCTGTTTTCAAATATTGTTCTGGCCAATAAATGTGAGTAACTGAACTCTGCATTCCACTTGTAATAATGTCAAGAATCTCACAGTCTTCTAAAACAAAATATTAATCCACTGCCTAGAATCTAATGTGCTGTGTAGTGAACTTGGCTCGTAACCTTGGCCTTGATTTAACATTGTCAACCTAGTTTATTTGTCATCAGCCTGACAAAATTAAAGTTGATAATACTTGTTTTTAAGTGTTACGAATGAGCATTGAAAATCCAGCCTTCCTGGCTTCTATAAATGTTTAATAAAACTTATTAATTTCCACACGCGTCTTATAATTAGCTGCCTGCATTGTGCACTAAATAAATGAAACCAAAATAAACTAAGTCTACTGTTTTCCACTCTTACAATACGCTATAAGTATTTGATCTGACTTACAGATTCAGCGTCACTTGGTTCGAGTCCCGCCATGAGATGTTGTATGCGGTCTCGTGTATGGCTTTAGGTTACCATTTCATTGTGTCTGGACATCCTCCGTCGCCAATTCCCCGCGCATGATTTAGCAATCACATGCCATCGCGCGGTTGGAGTTGTATCTGAAGATCTGCTGGTTAATCATTATTGCGATGTTAGCGTTGGTAAAAATGTAGCACATAATTAAATAAAACTGACGCGCTCTGCAGCTAATATGCGGTAAAAAAAATTGCCCATTTCACTCCGCCACTGGCTCTAGCCTCTGTCGCTAGTGCGACACTCACTCGTGACTTGCACTGATATTTACACAAGAAAATATTAACAAAAAATAAATCAAAATCACTGCCCATCCGGCAAATAAAGATTGTACTTGTGGATTTTGTACAATTATAAAGTTAGTTAAATACACAGTTTGTAGAACACTGAAATATCTGTGTGTACGTGAGAATGAGACCATGCGGTCGCAAAGTTTTCTTCACACAAGTCCTTCATTTCACCTCGGATAAAAATAAAAATATTTTACAGTTTTCGTAGTGATGAATGTCTTCAATCGTTCAATTATTACACAATGCCATGATGGCTATCCATAAGAAAGTTATTCGTAGATTTTTCCTGCCACATGGTTTCCTTTCACTTGTGCTCCATCATGCACATGTTGTCTCTTGCACAGACGAATAGGAACTGGTGTTACCAAATATGGCGTGCTTTCAGTACATGAGCTGGCCGCGTAAATTGTTAGTTTCTTCGATTTACGAAGTATGCTGTACTTCAACTATGCAGAATTACATGGTTATAATTATTGTTGATTTTTGGAATGTGAAAAATAAGTAAAAATATAATCATAAGCGATATTGCTTCAACTTCTTCCCGCCGCTCCTCAGGGTATGTTCAGTTACATTTCAGCATAAGTTTTAGTCTCTGTTGTCTGAGCAAACATGCGTCAACGGGCGCAATACACATAATAAAACACTTCCCACACAAATGGGGGCTAAATGGTATGACTAGATTCGTTCGTCAAGCGAACATTATCAGATGTTGCTCACTTAGGCTTAGTTTAGGCACTGTGGATATGTATACACTTACTGTATGTACAACAGTAGGCTATTTATATCGCGAAGGAAGGCCTATATGTTTCACAAAACTCAAGCTTTTACCAGAGGGAGTTAGAAGGCGCAGTTTATTCCAAAATCTTCCAAATCGTCTCAATAGTACAGGAAAAATCTTGCATTTCTTGAAAAGGCAAGAGAAATAAATTTATTTATTAAGTAGTAGAACTATACGTTTGAACAAATAAACAAGACGATATCCCCTGCCAGAAATGTATCGCGTCCAACCCGCATAACAGTAAAGCCATTCGGGTGGTCTAACACATGCGAGATTTCTTGCACAGGCCCTCTAGTTTACAATATTGTTCAGTTACAGAAGTTTTTAATTAGACTTTGTAACGAGTCGGATATTCTTTAACCAATTATGCCCTACTATTCTTTTCTTCCTTTAGTCTATTACACTTCTTAAGTAGATTATTGTTTTTTGCTAGTACTATTCATGTGACCACCTTGTGGTGTAGTGGGTAGCGTTATTGACTGTCGTCCCTGAGTTTCGGGTTCCATTCCCAACTCTGCCAATAAATTTTAATTCTAGTGTGAGAGCTGGAATGGGGTAGGCTACACGCAGTCTCGTGAAGCAAAACTGAGAAGAAGAAGAAGAAGAAGAAAAAGAAGAAGAAGACGAAGAAGAGTGTTCGTTTCCACCTGGAAGTGTTTTTCCGTGGTTTCCCCACTTCTACGCCAAGAAAATGCCAGGATGGTTCATAACTTAAGGCCATGGCCGCCTCCTTCCCAATCCTATCCTTAATTACAAACACACACATCAAAAGTACACGGATCTGAAATGAACACAATGTCCAAGCCCCTGAACAACAACAAGAAAAACAACAACAAAATTAATTATTGTTGTTTTAAGAGGCAGAACAGCAAGGTCATCTGTCCCAACAACAAAATAGTATGGCTCTGTGTTTGGGAGTCGCTGCTCTAAAGAGTTATCGTTCGCCTCGTTGCGTAGTGGCTAGTATTCTTAGCTGTCATTGAAGGTCCCGGGTTCGATTTTGGCTCATCCAAGAAATGTAATTCTGTCTGGAACGGAGCACACTCAACCTTGTGAGGCAACATTGAGAAGAGGTGGGCTCGATTCCTACCTCAACCATCCTGGAAGTGGTTTTCCTTGGTTTCCCACTTGCACTCCAGGCAAATGCCGGGATTTTAGTCTACTTTACCTAACTTAAGGCCACGGCCGCTTCCTACCCTAATCCTACCTCAATTATAAATACACACAACAATAGTAATAATAATAATATTTGGAAGAAATTATTCAGCCCTCTGGTTTCAACCGCGAACCACATAAAGAAAGAATTTCCGAATAACAGAAAGCTTACAGGATCGCTTGGAACAGGTATAACAAAAAATCAATATCTCGGAAAGCAAAACTTAGACACTATAATACAGTAATCAAACATGAAGCGTTGTATGCACCAGAAACCTTAATCATTGGTGG
Organism: Meconema thalassinum; assembly: GCA_946902985.2. Lineage (NCBI taxonomy): Eukaryota > Metazoa > Arthropoda > Insecta > Orthoptera > Tettigoniidae > Meconema > Meconema thalassinum. Next base: position 174,911,076 of record OX336396.1, read on the forward strand.
CAGAGCCTTAACCAAGGACATAGAAAAACAAGAAAGGGAAATTTCAAGAAATAATTTTGGCCCAGTTTGTATGGAGGGAATATGGAGGAAAAAATCATCCCAATCATGTAGTCAATCTGAAAATATCTCTCACACTTTTCGGAAAAGACGATTCAAACTTTATGGACACATTATTATAATGAACTGGCCTGTTTGCATCTCTTCATGAATACAGTACATTTGCATTTGTCTGTTGGCACAGGCTAGAGTAAAATGTGGCTTTTCACCGAGGTCTCAGTCTCGCTCATGGCTGTGGTTATATGGAAGCTACTGAGGTATGGGTGGTGCTTAGTAATGACATTCAGGGCACAGTCAGTGCCTGTGGATGCTGTGAACGGTTCTACTCATAGGGTTAGTACTGCTGTTCTGACTCAGCGAGGAAAGCAATAGCAAAGTACCTAACTCCTCGTCTTGCCTAGTAGGCATATGCCTCAATATAGCACTGTGGGTATCTACCCACATAACCTAACGGCGGTGCTTTTTGAGGATCCAACCAGCCTTCGGACTGACGACCTAACAGACAGACATTAGAATGAACAATAACAGGCTGACTAAAAGAATTCTCAACCTAGCCCTTTCATTAAAAAAACAAGAACAGCTGGCTTCGTGAAATTGTAACAGATCTCCAGGTAATCAACATCTCAGAAAACATTGCACGGAACAGATGTAAATTCAGAACCAAAATCGACAATCACCAATTTGGAGACAAACCCAACATCAGAGCCACTATAACTTGGACAGAAGAACGAAGGACGAAGCTCAGTGAGAGGATGAAGAGAGTTTGGGAGGAAAAGAAGGCCAACACATCAGCTAAGCAGGTTCAACTGTGCTCCTGAGTAGGGCATATCGATGTAAAATAATAATAATAATAGACCTAGTCTAATAATGCGGAAAAAATAACTGACACCATGGGGAAACGGAGAATTACCTTTCACGGTCATATAACAAGAATGAACCCAGCGCGATTGACAAATAGAATTTTCACCAACTTCCTCAAAAAGAAAACCAAGGGAGCTTGGTTCACTGAGGCGGACACAGTATTGCAAGAAGTTGGAATTACAAGAAAAGATATCTGGGAGCGTGCCCCCCTTAAGCAAAAACTAACATCACAACGATGTTTCCAAGAAAAGCCTATGCTTTCAACAGCGTGAAGTGGTCTGAAGAAAGGAGACGACAGCATCGAGAACTAATGGCAGGATGCAGCAAGAATCAGTTGAAATGACGTGGTCTTTTTATGGCTGAATCGGTAGAAGAAGAAGAAGAAGAAGAAGAAGTAGTCTAATAATAATAATAATAATAATAAACATCATAATTATACAGTATTATTGGTTTTACATCCTTTTTTACTACTGCGACTTTTAGAGACGCCGGGGTGCCGGAATGTTTCTCCGAAGGGGAAATCGACTGACACGACTCCCTTGCAATTGCATACCCTCAAATGCCAACTGACTGCGCCAGGATTCGATCCAGCGATCGTGGGGACAGCAGTTGAGAACGTTCCTGCTGAGGCACGCAGCCATCTACATACACTAGTACAGACATCATAGTGCCACAGGTTATCAGACAAATCCTACACACACTCAAGTACACGGAGCTACATGACCACGATCTCACAAAGCCCCGAAAATAAAACAACAACACAAAGGGTTATTCAGGAGGAGGAATAATACTCAGCCACAAATTTATTAAATATTGCGATAATAAATAATAATAACAATAATAATAATAATAATAATAATAATAATAATAATAATAATAATAATATCGTATGGCCTCGGGTGCCGGGTGCGAGCTTTGTTATTTGACACCCAGAGGGTAACTTGCATGTCGAATTTCGTTGTTCCTTGAAGCACTATGAAAGTCAAGGAGGTTAGATATCTAAGCTCCTTGAACACTATAGCGCTTTCTAGTAGAGAAATGAGGAACTTTGTGTTGGCGGAAACTCCCGAGATTTATTTTGCCATTATGGACACGGCCAACTGAATTCAAATGGGTTCTTTGACATGCCAACATCGTAAATCTTTGCCGACTTTCAAAAATCAATTACTACGGCCAGGAGCGAACCTGCAAGCTTGGGGTTAGTAGACGGACACTTTAACCACTCACCCACCGTGGCAAGCAATTTTGCGATAAGAATCACAGAGCTATCATCTGCTTTGAGATTGGACTACAGACAAGCAACGATGATAATACCTAGGTCTTATTAATTTTGATTACATAAATGGGTCTCAGCTACAGTACTGTAGTAGCCTATATCACTAAATAGACCAATTAGGTGAAATTATTCTTATCAAGCTCGTAGACATCATTACATGTCCATAAAAAGCGTTTGTAATGTATTAGAGGCGGCCGAGTGCGCACGGATTAAATGTGATTCACATGGCGGTAGCAGGGGGCCATGAGAGGACAGCTTTAAACAGCCCAGTGAATAGCGCTTGAGGAGTTGGAATCCTATAATTGAGCGGAGATGTGCTGGAAGTAATGACGCCACGTGCTCAGGGCCTTGAGGTCTCTCGTGCGCGTGCTAACTTCTATATGTTCACAATATTGTGACAACGACGACGTCTGTAGCCTACCACACGCTGGGTTCTGGCGTCGTCCGTTTCCACGTGATGTCATTTAAATAAAGTTCTCTTCTGTTTGCGAATAGCCAGAGACTGGAGGAGAATTTTGAATTAGCCATCAACCTTTTAGAAATACGTATGGTTCACAGTCTACTAAACTTAAGGGATTCAGTGGCACGTGGATATGATTTGAGTTGGATGCTTGCATAACTAAAATAACATCATACAAGGCCAAAATCAGACACTACAAATCGGTAGAACAACCTGAAGGATTGTACGCTTCAGACTGTCTTATTTTAAGTAAAAGGGGAGAACTTACAGAAAAGAAAGAAAGGAAGATTATGAGAAAAATACTTGGACCACAGAAGATGGGGCATGGAAGAACAGGAAAAATGAAGAACTTTACAAGTGTACTGAAAAGATCACAGACGTAATGAAGAAGCGGAGGCTAACGTTCTACGGACATGTACTACGAATGGATGAAGGCAGGCTGAACGAAAGGATCTTCAGTTACATCATGGGGTTAAAGGTCACATCTAAATGTTTTTTTTTTTTTTTTGTTTTTTTTTTAGCGTATGGCTTTTAGTGCCGGGAGTGTCCGAGGACATGTTCGGCTCGCCAGTTTTGTAGCTGCTTCTAGACGGACACCCAATGGGTGAGCTACAAGTACCGTTGTGGAGGAAAGTTGGAAGGGAAGGGCGAGGAGTAGGAAGGTAGCGGCTGTGGCCTATAGTGAGGGACCAACCCCGGCATTTGCCTGGAAGGAAGATGGGAAACCACAGAAGACCATCTTCAAGGTTGCCGGCGAGGGGATTCGAACCTCCTCGCCTCCCGGATGAGAACGACTGCTATTAGTCATGCCGTAACCACCACGGCTAACTCACCCGGTATCTAAATGGGTAGATGAGGTGAAGAGGGATGCAGCGGGAAGTTGGAATTACTCCACCGATGGCCCAGAGAGTTCCGCAGTCGAGTTGACGGAGTAAAATCATTTCAGGAGATACCACCAAGCAGGAGGCCCAAACGAATCATTTCCGAGGAGGAGAGAAAACAAAGAAGTGACAGGATGAAGAAGTTCTGGGAAGAGAAGAGAAAGAAAGCCAATAAGTCTTGAGTTCCTTGCTGTCCACAGTTGGCCAAATTCGAAAATTAAAAACAACAACATGTAGACGTACAGTAGTATAAGTTAAACTAATTATTTTAATCTACAAAATATCTACCGTACTATAAACAGCATCCAAAGGCCATAGCTGGGTATTTTTGATTGAACGCCGGAAGGCTCTCAACAAGTTCAATTTCAAGTAGTTCCAACTTTGGTTACCAGATGCTACTGTCACTAACACCTAGCGGGGAACGCTGGAACTTGATAGAGCGTTTCTAACTAGCCAAATATAACCCTACAAATTTTGCTACACCAATACCAATAAAATTGAAGTGGTAGGTTATTTTACAGTACGTGCCATAAATCTATGACATGGGCCCGCTGGCTTTACTTCTCCTCCAAAGGAAAGTATAGGCTACTGAAGGATTTTAACGCTCAAAAAAATCTGCAACTTTGGCTGGGTTTGAACCCGCGATCTTGGGCATAGAAGTTCAGCACTATACCGACTACGCCACCGAAGCCGTATATATATTTATAACCGCTTATCCTACTTGCCACGGCGGGTGAGTGGTGGGTCACTAGTCGTGGCAGAGTGAGGTGCGTGTGAGCGCGCTGTGTGACCGCATTGGAAGAGTGTACATTTTCTAATACCGGTGCTTCCGATAGTTCCACGGGTGAACTGACCTTCCGTGTGTCATTCGGACAATACTTTTTCAAGTAGTGTTCCAGATAGGACAACCAAACCAGAAAACCCAGAAAACCCCGCTGAAAATCATGTCCGGATACCCGAGAAAAAATACCGTACGCTGCCAATGGGACAAGCAGAGTTCTCGCCCCACACCAGGAGAAATTCACCGCTGGATTAGCGATACTCTCCGGTTGACTGTCGACCAAGTAGAAGCCATCCAGTTAAATGCACAAGAAAAAACCATGTACATCAAGGTAATCAGCATATCTATTTATCAGAAATTGTTAAATAATTTTGCAGATCCTATTAAATTTCAGTATGCCTCAGGCGAAATGACTAATGTTAAGCTCTCCCCAGCGGATTCCAATTTTACCACAGTGCGTGTATTTAATGTCCCACTTGAAGTTCCACCTGAAATTTTCAAATCCGTCCTGTCGAAATATGGCACTGTGAGTGACGTCAGGAAAGAACAATGGTCTTCTGCTTATCAGTTCCCGGTGTATAATGGAATACGCGCAGTCACAATGGAAATAAAACAAGATATCCCCTCCACTGAGACTTTTGGTGGCCATTCTGGCTATCTATCTTATAATGGACAGAAACAGACCTGTTTAATTTGCAATGCTAACACACACCTACGTATCAACTGCCCACAGAAAATGATTCCCCTCGGTATAACTCCAACACAACAACGACGTGTTCAATACTCGGAAGTCGTGACACAGCAAACGTCACATGAAAACATGTTTATTGATCAGTCAGCTGGGACAACACCAGCAGTGGCCTCTGATACACACGACGCAGAACTGGTTCCTTACACTGACCAGCTCAGCGAGTCACAGAGTGCACCTGTGCTATCGGCAACATGTATCGCAGCCTTAGAACCAATTATGCCGCCACTACAGGCTGCCACAGAAATTTTGTCTTCACTGCCCCCACCTTCTCTGGTACCTACCGACTCACCTACGCAGGTTGATCGAGGATCCGAGAACGTATCTAAAAAGATAAAAACAAATGCCTCGATTGCTGTACCAGCCCAGAAGAATCAAACTGGCTCTACAACCGTTCCCGCAGCTGTGAAAAAGAAACAAAATCTTCATTCTACGTCATCTAGGGACCCACGAACGCTCTCAAACGCTGACTGCCGGCCTATGAATAGCAATCATAAGGAACTCTCTCAACCTAATTTGACATAGTGCACCAGGATAATTCTCAGCTGTGTCTTCTTTCGAGTCCACCTTCCAGTATGTCTAGCACAGCTTTTATACTTCTCTTAATGGCGCAATTGCTCACTGTGGCCACTGTGAATATCAATGTAATAGAATGCCCTCTGAAATTTCAACTGTTGGAGAGATTCCTTCGAGATGCAGACATTGACATTGCCTTCATTCAAGAAGTTGCCATACCGTGTTTACCCATATCTGCCTTCTACAAACAATACATCAATACCGGTAATACGAATAGAGGGACCGGATTCCTCATAAGACATGATATCCCACTCGAAGGTGTGCTATGTCATCCATCAGGACGCATAATATCTGGACACATAAACAATACCACCCTGATAAATGTATATGCCCCATCTGGGTCCAATAAACGTGTGGAACGGAAAATGTTCTTTGAACAGAGTATACTGCCTCATCTGCACGATGTTAAGGAAAAACTTATTCTTGCAGGGGATTTCAATTGTATTCAACGCCCAGAGGATTCCACTAGTCCATACAAAGGTGTCAACCCGGCTCTCAGGACCCTTCTTACCTCCCTACACCTCATTGATGCTGTGGATAGTTTAAAGGTGCCCCTGCCCCATTACACCTGTATAAGTCACAACTCCTCATCACGAATTGACCGCATCTACTTTTCACAGGAACTTATCCAGCCTAGACGATATGAAGTGATACCTGCCAGTTTCACTAACCATCATGCTGTCGTATGTACAATCTCTTACCCCCATCCCATATTTCACTTAGGAAGAGGTTATTGGAAACTGAATTGCTCGCTGTTACTGGAGGAGGAATGCCAAGATATTTTCAGACAACACTGGACTCGATGGGTCCAACAAAAATGCAAATTTCGCGACTGCGCAGACTGGTGGGATATTTTGGTTAAACCAGGGATCCGCCGCGTCTTTAAGAACATATCCTACCAACGAGGTTGGGAAAGACGGGATACAGTTGAATTTTACTAACGAGTTCTTCGCCAGCTCCAGCAAAGATCTGATGCTGGGGAGCGTTTATATGACCAGATTCGGGAAGTTAAAACCAAGCTCCTGTCTCTACAGCAACGAACACTCGCTCATATAAACGTGGCTTTAAAAGATCGTACAGTGCTCCCAGACGAAAGTGCAAGTGTATACCATATCGCCAAAGGACAACGTGAGCGGCAACGTAAATATATCCACCGCCTCCGCACCAGTACTGGAAGTGTCGTCACCTCCCCTGACGCTATACGTAGTGAAATATCACTATTTTATCAACGGTTCTACGCTCCGGCTCCAATTGATCCACAGCAGGTGACCCTATTGCTTTCATCTTGCAATACCCATCTGTCTCCGGACAACAAAACTCGGCTCAGCGCGGATATTACGGATGAAGAGATTCACTCTGTGGTTAAGCACCTCCCAAACAACCGCTCACCTGGCATTGATGGACTGCCATATGAAATGTATAAACACTTCTGGCCTCTCATTGGCAAAGAATTTTGCCATGTCCTGCGTACCATTCTCCAACGTCGTGCTCTTTGTCGATCACATCACGAGGGTACCATAGTCCTCATACCAAAAACATCCTCTCCCATGGCAGTTGGTGACTTCCGACCAGTTACTCTGCTCTGCAGTGATTATAAAGTCCTCACCAAAGTACTTGCATGCCGATTGAAGACTGTTCTACATGATATCATTGGTGATGAACAATGTTGCAGTATTCCTGGAAGAACTCTGTTAACAAACTTAGCGATACTAAGGGACCTACACCTAAAAGCCGAAATGCTCCCCACTGAGCCAATGAGTTTTCTCACCTTGGATCTTGATAAAGCTTTCGATCGCATCAGTCATGAATACTTGTACATGGTCTTGCAGCACTTTGAATTTCCTGCAATCCTTATTGACTACATTCGTATGATAAATTGTAATGCTACGTCTCGAGTGCTCGTCAACGGTTTTCTTTCCCCTCTGATTCCAATACAACGATCAGTTAGGCAAGGATGTCCCCTCTCCATGCTACTTTTTGTCATTGGCCTTGAACCGTTCATTCGGACTACCCAGGTGAAGCTACAGGGTTACAAACTGTCCACACATGTTTTTGGCATGTGCGCCTATGCTGATGACGTATCCATATTGATCCGCAATAACGAAGACATCTCCCACATCGATAGCGTCCTTCAGCTCTACCATATCGCCTCTGGAGCACAATCGAACCCCCAGAAAACTGCTTTGCTTCCGCTCAATAATAACTCAGTGATTACCCAACAGCCCTGGTTCCGGATAGTAAATGAGGTGAAAATTCTTGGCATTACCTGGAAGCAATCGATTCTGGACACGGTGCACGCAAACTGGACTAAGGTCATTGCCAAAGTTAGGGGAGTGCTGATCCAATTTGGTCAAAGAAACCTCAATATAGTGCAACGGGTCGTAGTCCTCAACGTATTTGCGCTCTCTAAAATATGGTATGTCGCACAACTTTTCCCACTGCCCAAAATGTTTGAGAGCCAATTGGCAAAATATATAGGTTGGTTTCTATGGCAAGGATTTTTGTTCCGAGTACAACGGGAACAGTTGTATCTCCCATCCCGGCAAGGCGGGCTAGGGCTAACCGCTCATGGCATGAAATGCCGTGCACTCCTCTGCAAGAACGAAATCGCCATTCTTTCCCAACATGACACTTTTACGAAAGCGCTATACAAAGATATTCGGAACACAGCCCGTGGTTGTGAGAGAGCTTTGCCGAAGATATTTAGGGACCATCAACAGCACCTTCTGGAAACTGTTCGCCAAATGCCTTCAGGGACTGTTCCAACGACGAAAAGTATTTATAACATGTTGCGGCAAGTGGTACACTCCAAACCGCGAATCGAGGCCACCACCCTCTACGTCCATTGGCCCACTGTTTGGAAAAATTTTGGGGCTATGACCATTTCTTCTGCTGTACACTCCCGGGTTTTTATCTTCCTCAACGATCTCATCCCAACCGCTCTACGGCGATATACCATCCGTCTTGAAGCTTACCCATGGTGTACTATATGTGGTCAAACTGATACGGCGATACACCGCTTCACATCATGCACGCGAGTTGCCTCCACGTGGCTGTGGTGTAAGGGAAACGTATGTCAACTATTAAATGTGCCCACGGATGACCTTGATGACAGGAAGTTGATTCGCTTGTCGGTGACCGCCTTCCCCCAAATTAAACAGACTGCCATTGTGTGGATAATGGGCCAATATGTACACTTCGTGATGGACAATGATCAACATTTCTCAATCCTGGATCTCAGGTATCACCTGCAGAAAGAGCGTTGGAAGCTTAGTGCAAGTGGACAATTGTACGATAAATATGGACACTATCTGGACTTTCTTGTGATGTAATAGTATGGTATGTATCATATCTGAAAATTCTGTAATTCTGTAAAGAGCTAATAAAAAAAAAAAAAAAAAAAAAAAGTGGTTATAGTGTGAGACTGCCAACCCTAAGCTTACACGTTCGCTCCTGGCCATGGTAATTGATTTTTGAAATGCGACAAAAATCACGACACGCATGTCATACGTTGTTGGCTTGTTAATGAAACCATTTGAATTCAGTAGGCCGTGTTCATAATGGCAAAATTAATCTCGGGATTTTCCACCAACACAAAGTTCTTCATTTCTCTACTAGAAAGCGCTATAGTGTCAAGGAGCTTAGATATCTAACCTCCTTGACTTTCATAGCGCTCCAATGAACAACAAAATTTGGCATGCAAGCTGCCCTCTGGGCGTCAAATTACAAAGCTTGCACCCGGCACCCAAGGCCACACGATATTATTATTATTATTATTATTATTATCGTTTATCCTTCCAGCTCAGCTTCACCCACCGACACTACGAGGGATCATTCCTCTATCGTCACAAGGCCAGTGTCTTGGAGCTGAACACACTTTGTCAGCAGATACAACTGGGGATGGTGACAGACCGATCGCCTAACCGACTGCTAAATCGGGTCTAATTAAGGAAGGGTCAGGGAAGGGATTTTGGAAGAAGTCAGCCATGGACCTCGAGAAAGGAACCGCCCCGGTACTTGCCTGGAGGTGAACACAGTAGAGTCTGGCAAACTCGGCCTAATGTGGACCGACGGGTGGCCGAGTTCGCAAAAATGCCGGGTTATTGGGAAATGTGTTAAAAAGAAGAAATAAGCTGTTTGCTTTGGTTTAAAAGTTATGCAATGCAGTACATTTATTAGTTTTTAACAGAAACACAAGTTTTAAAACGATTAAGCCACTACAATTACAGTACTTGAATATACAGGGTGTTACAAAAAGGTACGGCCAAACTTTCAGGAAACATTCCTCACACACAAAGAAAGAGAATATGATATGTGGACATGTGTCCGGAAACGCTTAATTTCCATGTTAGAGCTCATTTTATTACTTCTCTTCAAATCACATTAATCATGGAATGGAAACACACAGCAACAGAACGTACCAGCGTGACTTCAAACACTTTGTTACAGGAAATGTTCAAAATGTCCTCCGTTAGCGAGGATACATGCATCCACCCTCCGTCGCATAGAATCCCTGATGCGCTGATGCAGCCCTGGAGAATGGCGTATTGTATCACAGCCGTCCACAATACGAGCACGAAGAGTCTCTACATTTGGTACCGGGGTTGCGTAGACAAGAGCTTTCAAATGCCCCCATAAATGAAAGTCAAGAGGGTTGAGGTCAGGAGAGCGTGGAGGCCATGGAATTGGTCCGCCTCTACCAATCCATCGGTCACCGAATCTGTTGTTGAGAAGCGTACGAACACTTCGACTGAAATGTGCAGGAGCTCCATCGTGCATGAACCACATGTTGTGTCGTACTTGTAAAGGCACATGTTCTAGCAGCACAGGTAGAGTATCCCGTATGAAATCATGATAACGTGCTCCATTGAGCGTAGGTGGAAGAACATGGGGCCCAATCAAGACATCACCAACAATTCCTGCCCAAACGTTCACAGAAAATCTGTGTTTATGACGTGATTGCACAATTGCGTGCGGATTCTCGTCAGCCCACACATGTTGATTGTGAAAATTTACAATTTGATCACGTTGGAATGACGCCTCATCCGTAAAGAGAACATTTGCACTGAAATGAGGATTGACACATTGTTGGATGAACCATTCGCAGAAGTGTACCCGTGGAGGCCAATCAGCTGCTGATAGTGCCTGCACACGCTGTACATGGTACGGGAACAACAGGTTCTCCCGTAGCACTCTCCATACAGTGACGTGGTCAACGTTACCTTGTACAGCAGCAACTTCTCTGACGCTGACATGAGAGTTATCGTCAACTGCACTAAGAATTGCCTCGTCCATTGCAGGTGTCCTCGTCGTTCTAGGTCTTCCCCAGTCGCGAGTCATAGGCTGGAATGTTCCGTGCTCCCTAAGACGCCGATCAATTGCTTCGAAAGTCTTCCTGTCGGGACACCTTCGTTCTGGAAATCTGTCTCGATACAAACGTACCACGCCACGGCTATTGCCTCGTGCTAATCCATACATCAAATGGGCATCTGCCAGCTCCGCATTTGTAAACATTGCACTGACTGCAAAACCACGTTCGTGATGAACACTAACCAGTTGATGCTACGTACTTTTGTGCTTGATGCTCGTACTGTAGAGCAATGAGTCGCATGTCAACACAAGCACTGACGTCAACATTACCTTCCTTCAAATGCGCCAACTGGCGGTGAATCGAGGAAGTACAGTACATACTAACGAAACTAAAATGAGCTCTAACATGGAAATTAGGCGTTTCCGGACACATGTCCACATAACATATTTTATTTCTTTGTGTGTGAGGAATGTTTCCTGAAAGTTTGGCCGTACCTTTTTGTAACACCCTGTATAGTACAATACTGTACTGCATAAAAATCTAGGAAAACAACTACTGTAAATTATAAAAGAGAACTTAGAAAAACTAGTCCTACAAATTATTTTTATAATATGTACACTGTACAAAACAATTCCTGTAGGCAAATAGTTTTTTCACTTATTGAAAATTACCATTTACTATTTTGCAAAAACGTAAGTAATGTTCTTTTGCTTTTCACTTTGAAACCTGTTTCTTGAAGCCTCGTCACGAAGACGGTGAAGAAACAAAATTGCGCAGAATGCGCCATCAAATAAATACAACGCTCTGCGCGAGAACCGTTTGTTTACTTCTTACTGTACAGTACTTACTACGTACTGTAGGTCAACTTGTTTCGCGTCGTATTTAACTGTCGATAATTCCATTGATGGAGAAGACGAAAGAAAACTTAATAACGCTCTGTGCGGAAATACAAAAAACAAACAAAAATCATGATTTTTTTTCTCCTGTCAGCGTGGCCGAGAAATCCGGAGTGCCGGATTATCGATTGCCGAGTTTGCGAGACTGTACTGTATGTGAAATCACGAAAACCACTTTTAAAATAGCCGAGGCGAGATTCAAACCCACGCTCTCCCGATTCCATGAGGCACGAGGTAGGGTGCTATACCACTCTCAGCCACCGCTTATTAACTATCAATAGAGGCATGATTTCTTCGTATTAACGATAAACACGACAAAAAATATTTTGTTGCAATTTTGCGATAACTTTACGAATCATATGTTTCTGAACTAGGTCTATAAACACTTTCAATGGACGCCTCACGGTGGTCTTTAGATGTTATTGAAGACACAAATGTATGGTACCGATTCGGTACGACAGCAACAGTTCAGAACACCTTTGTTGGAATCAGCAGTAGGAACACTTAATTCCTCAATACTTCATAGTTCATAAGACTTTTAACATAACTCATATTAGGCGTAAATGTTCCAATCTCTCTTTATGGTGCACCATACAAGATTCAATTTTAAGGGAATTTTAAGTGCTACGCAAAAAATATTCTTGTATCGTTCTGTCTTATCGGCTGATGAAGGGGCCAAAACTATTATTTAGGCCTCGAAACATGTCCCATTAATGACCACACAGTGATCTTAATAAAAGTATTGATCAGGCGGAACTTTTAACCTGTTTATACACAATAATGAAACCTTTAATGATTAATTTTGGAATTACATTAAAGCGAAATTAAAGCGATACAGCAATATCTATTTCGCGAAATAACGCGAAAATTAGTATCCCTCTCGCGAAATCGTTCAAATATCAGTGTGAAAAAATCATGTCTTTATCAACAACCAAACAGACATGCACTCAAACATCCTGGGAAAGAAATTACATCTGGTTGTAATTCATTATTTTATTCATTCATGTCAAGAGGCATTAAGAGATTTACAAGTTTTATTTACCGAAATTAATAACTATCAGTAGTGGAGTAAGGCGGTTTCTAACGCACTCATTTTATTTGTACCCGACTGTACATGTTAAAATAATTAATATCTCGCGAACCCATGGTCGGATGTTGACAAATGAGGAGTCGTTGGACTCGGGCTGACGCCCTCTTTCCAATGGACCACTCATTTCAACCCCTAAATAAAACCTATCCCTACTAGGGGGTGAAATTGTAATTTTTAGTGAAAGTCTCTTTTCAAATACGACATGTATAAGGTGCGCTGCTAAAATGAACTTAAATGTTGTTGCTCATATCGCGCATGTGTTTTTCTGGCTGCCGCTATGGATGAACATTTTTGTTTTTGTTTTTTACGCATGCGCACTTGGGATTTTTGTAAGAGGGCGAGCTCTTTGAAAAAAATGATTGATAAGAAGGGGTTTTGGTGGTGAGGAGAGAGCCAGATAGTCGCCTACTTTCCTACGAAGTTTGCCGATATCTCTCAAACGCAAGGTCGGATTTGGACGTGTGACGTGTCAAATCGCTTGTCTCGAAGCCCTATACATGTTATTAATAGGTTAGAGTTTTGAGAATGAGGGAAACAAGCTTTTTTGGGGTAAAACCATGATTTTAGACTTTTTCTGATATTTCACGAATGCATGGTCGGATTTGGTCCTATGACGTGTCAAATGGCTTGTCTCGAAACCCTTTTTATTTTGGTAATAGGTTAAAGTTTTTGAGAATGAGGGAAACAGAATTTTTTGTTGTAAAACCGTGATTTTAGACTTTCTGTTATATTTCACAAACCAATAACGCCAGAGACGTATACGAGGGGTCGTAGGACTCGGGGTGACGCCCCTTTCCTCTCCCCTTTCGAATATAGTATTTATGTTTAAAAAAATGCGAAAGGGTCTAACGACACTTATGTTGAAAACATTTTAGTTTTTAAAACTTTTTCTTTTAATCTGTCTAAAATGTTCATGAAGAGTGGTTGCAGATAGAGACGATACCACTGGACACGTGTTTCAACGAAGCTATTACTGGCCACGGTGGTGATATACCAATACAGTATTCGCTATTTCGATGAGACGGCGGGTCGAGGGTTCGTTTTCCGATTTTTCCTATGATGGAATACCTAATACCTAAACCCCCTGAAGGGGGTCTTTAACATGTAAACGATTATGAGTGACATGACAAATGATAATTCCTTGATCAGATGAAGTTAGCTTTAGATAGAACAAACAGAACTTGGTTATATGTTGCTTGAAGTGAGTATAGAAAACAAACTTGCTGGGGCAGACTGACAGGATGTGGATGTTATTTGAGCTTATTGGAATGCATTGACTTGACAGGGCAATGAAAAAAGCACAGAGATGCTGAGGACACTTGAAGGTCAAACGATATGGCAACTATGGTGGGAGGGGGAAGCGAGGATGATGTCGCCGATCATGTTCAATGTTCAATGAATGAATTTAAATTTTGCGAAGCATTGTTCGGAGAGGGTCATGTGACGACTTGTTTTAAGGATATTTATTTTTCCGATCTTTCTTATGGTGGTCTCATTGATTGAAATCATTCAAAACTGCTAGGGCATGGCCTTGAGATTTTATAAACTGATAATGGGATTTTGACATACAAGGTCCACTCAGAACTTGACATGATGTCATTCTTTTTATGGCTTATGAATTTCCCCAAAAAAGACCCAAAACAACAAGATCATAGACTTTTGCTTTTCTTAATATATTGCAAACCCATAATGTTAGATGTTTACTGTGAGTGACGAAACCTAGCTAGGTAAAGAAAGAATTATTGTGGGCTACATGTATGGTGACCGACACGTCTTTGAACATTGGAACTTGTTTTCAGATCTGAGTGTAGTACATAGGGAGTATAGGTTGTAGGCATGGCTTGACAAACGGTGTACACAAAATTCAATTTATCGATTCAAGAATTATGAGTAGACTATCATTAATTAATTGGTTAAAGAGTGTAGCTAAAAATAAAAAAGTGACTACATTAAACTAAACTGAACCAAGTCGAATCAAACCCAACTGAACCAAACCAAGCCTAAAGCAAACCAAACCTAATCAAGAACAAGCCAAGGGCTTAAGTGTAAAACTTGTGGGGGAATGCAGTCATTGGCAATGTCCAAAGAAAGGGATAACGCTCTACCTTTAGAGGGTGAGGTAAAGCTAGCGCATGGTGCTAATGCATATTCCCAAGTACATGAACCACACACACACACAACTATCCTATGCTGTTTTTATGAGTTGACTGTTAAAACTTACTCAGTGGTTACTGAGCAAGATGGTCGCTACACACAACAAGCTTTAAATACTTGAGGCTAATAATCTATACACACACACACGCACTCGCTTGTTCTAAACTAAACTGTCTCGCTGGCAGTGCTCACACAGTAGGCAAATGACAGAAATGCTTGGCTAACCGAAATACAATCATTTTCGGTTGTCTAATGATACCAGCTAGCCATTACATGCTATAGTGGTGAGCACATGTGCCTCTTGCACTGGAGATCGTAACTCGATTTCTAGCTCTAAGGCCTAGAACGAATCAAACTAAGAAAGAATGGTATGGTGACGCAGTAGTTAAACTGTTAGCCTTTCAATAAGGTAGACTAGGGTTTGATTTTGGGTTAATATACATGTCATAAACAAACAAACAAAAAAAGCGGAGATAATGTTTAAAACTGATTACACTTGTCTCTTTTCAAATTATTACTTAGATTACAAATACAAAGGTGGACTGGGTTTGATATACAGTTAATGCTGCCTATCGCATACTAGCCTGTAAGAAAGCCAAACAAGCAAAAGGCGTAGGTAGAGCAGTGGTAAAATCACTATGTGTAGAGAACTACCTAACGGTTTTATGAACTGACAATGCTATGTCGCATAAACAGTGCAGGATACAATCCGGCAACCATAATTTTTATCTTGTGGAACAGAGAAAATGCAATTTTACCTTGATGGATAGGAAATGAGTGCAGATGAATGACCTATGCATTAGCCTACCATAGGGTTATAACCACGAGGTGGAGGTGTGACTTTTATATTTTATTGTTTAGAGACATGGCTTTTTTGTAACCAGTAGATTTAGTATTTTGTAAATATTCATTTTTGTAATTGTAAATAGTGGAAACATTTTTTTTGTAATAGTAAATGTTAAATGTATAACTAAAAGTTATTTGGGATAAGTGTGCATGTCAAGGATAAATAGCGTGGTTGTATTTGTTTTCAAAGACAGGTATGGTTGTGTGAATGTATGACTACAAATAGAATGATAGAGAGAGAGAGAGAAAGCTTGTGTATGTGTGTGTGTGTGTGTGTGTGTGTGTGGGTAGCATTGATTTTTCAACCAAAGCAAACACGGCAAGGTAGGATGGTGGGGTAATTAATGTATATAGCAAATGGTAAATAGTATACTATATTTTTTTAACACTTGTGTTTTTTTAATGCAGCAGTAGATAGGTGTTATTTTGTAAAACAGTCTTACCTACAGTAGTAGTAGTAGTAGTAGTAGGCCTATATGTTTTTGGAAACAAACAGAAAGAGAATGCACTATTGCCATGGCCAAGCACTTCCATTAAAGTGATTTCAAGAAAATTTAAATCAGCAAATGTGTGTTTTACAAAACTAAACATTCAGCATGGACTAAATCATAAACGTGTCTTCTGTGATATGGAAAAAATAGGAAATCCATGTTTCCATATCAACACAATTTGAAAACTTAAAACTGACATTTAAAAAATGTAAATGGGAAATTGGCAAATGTGTAAACAACAAAATGGAAAATTCTTGTTTCCATATCATGAAATCCAAAAACTTTAAACTGACATTTTCAAATCGTGTACATGGAAAATTGACAAATGGCAATGTGTGAAATGTGAAAATGAAAAAATATGAACAAATGGCTATTATTATTTAAAAATAATAAAAAACCGTCGTGTTCTATCGTTAAAGTGTGAATCAAACCACATCTACTTATTTGGATCACCCGAGACTGAGTAGACCTGTTTTAGTCCTAATATACTTTTAAAATTTTATGTTAAAGCTCAATTTGAACTCAAGAGCTTTAGAGTGCCAGCTAACTATTATAACCGTTACGTCACAAAGACAACTTTACACTACTCTTAATAAACAATAATAAGAAAAAGAATAATAAATGTTGAATTTTTTTTTAAGGATGAACATGGTGACACTGTTTCTGTTGCACAGTCTGCTAGCTACTAGCCAGCAGCTGGGGTCTTAGAAAACGATACAGTTGACATTTTGTAATGAGATGTGACATGTTTCAAAGTACAGTATTATGGGTTGCTGTTGAGTAAAAACTAATCCTGTACAAGGAAGCAAGGGTTCGAACCCCTTACCTAACATTACTATTGCCTGAACATGGCTTGACGACACTGTATTATTATGATACTCGATACACAAACCATAGATAGAGTGTATTGTTTAAGATCACTTTCTTTCTGAACATAGGTGGAGACTGTTGATGGTTAACAATGGCATTAATATAGTAGGACGTGGGTATAGCAATTAAGAAAAAACAGACAATACCCATACAATATTTTTATTTATTTAATATAAGTACTTGTACAATAGTTACATTCAAAATACATTTCTTTTTTCTCTATTACTATTTAGTCCTTTTTGATTCTCTTGCATATGAAGGGTAGATAACCTTGTAGTTCAGCCCCTTAAAACAACAACAACACAACCTTTTGCATAGTCTGTGATGTTGACGACTCTTGAGATGTGGAAGATGGAATAAACATAACTTTTACAGCAGGGGTTAAATGTTGCTCAATAAACACTGCACTATTTTGAGTAGCAACATTTTTTTCTTGTACTAGCTTTTTAGCATTGTCATGATTATTTGTTGACAACAACAGTGTTTCATTTGGTACACTACATTGATGATCACTCACACTTAAAACCTTACCATTTCTACTTTTTAGATTGCCTCGACATCTTTTTGACCT
Source organism: Meconema thalassinum (assembly GCA_946902985.2). NCBI lineage: Eukaryota > Metazoa > Arthropoda > Insecta > Orthoptera > Tettigoniidae > Meconema > Meconema thalassinum. The sequence goes on from OX336396.1 coordinate 174,928,945, forward strand.
CTCTTTTGAGCATCGCCAAAATATTATTCCTTTTACATTTTGACGATTATAGTTATAAGAGTAGCCTTTATAGAGTACACGTTGTTTACCTTTGTTAGTTGTAGTAAGTTCCATAGTAGCAACTAACCTGTTAGTATGATTTGCTCACTACAAAGGTTATAACTGTTCTGATAATAAAATCATTTAGCGTTGGCTTTTATATTTAATATGTACAGTTTGAAGTGATAGCAAAAGTGAGAGCAAAATGGTAGCAGAGTGGTAGAAAATATAACATGTATTGTTAAGAAATAGTTTAAGCTGTTATGTGGATCCATTACATAATAATTTTAGCACGACGAAGCTCATTTTCTATATCCAATAGTTCTTCCTCATATTCAGTATAACCAGCCTGTTTATAGACATGCAGTTGCTGAAGCCGCCGGATTAGCTTACTTGGATTGTTCCAGTAGACAAATTTAACAAATGATTTTTTAGTTGTAAACAAAGCATTACCATTATCATTATTATCTTCATCATCAACATCATCATCATCATAACCATTATCATTATCATCATCATCATTATCATCATCATCATGATCATTATAATCCTCATCACTATTACTATATAGTCCTTTTTGATCCTTTTGCAATACCACATTTTGCACAGTCTGTGTTGCCCTTGATAATGTTGGGAGTTTTTCAGACATTGACAACTGTCCTAACACGACTTTCTGAGGAGATGATACATGCTTTTTAACAAACAATGCACTATCTTGAGCTGCAATATCTTTTTCTGGGACAAGTGTTTTAGCATTTTGAAGAGTTTTTTTAAACAGCAACGATGTTTTATCTGGTACACTACATTGATGATCACTCATACTTAAGACATCACTATTTTTACTTTTCAACTCACCTCGACACTGTTTTGAACGATGTTTTGAACAACGCCAAATAACAGTTCCATTTTTATTGGTTCGTTTTACAATATATTTATATCCTTTATAGAATGCGTATGGCATACCATTGCTATTTGTTGATACTTCCATGTCAATTGTCAAGCATGAACTAATCTCTAGCAAAGTTCACTCGATAATATAAATAATTTCTAAACCCCAGTAGTGAATAGTCAGTTGTTTTTGATCTATGCAAGCGTAAACATGTCACATACACTGGTGATGGATACTCAAGGCTTTAAGGTCAATGAAAACAAGTACAGTATATATTTAAATAGGTGGCTATCATTGATTGCACAACACGCGGGTCACCATATCTTTTTTTCTTTCGGACTAGTGTTTTAACATTTGAAGAGTGTTTTAAACAGCAACGATGTCTTATCAGTCACACTACATTGATGATCACTCACACTTAAGACCTCGCTATTTTTACTTTTTAACTCACTTTGACACTGTTTTGAACGATGTTTTGAACAACGCCAAATAACAGTTCCATTTTTATTGGTTCGTTTTACAATATACGTATAACCTTTATAGTATGCATATGGCTTACCATAACTATTCGTTGATACTTTCATATCAATTTTCAAGCATGAAATAATCTCCAATAAATTTCGCTCGATAATAGAAATAATAGTTTAAAGTGGGTGCGAAGGTGGGTGCAAAAGTGGGTGCAAAAGTGAGTGTAAAAGTGGGTGCAAAAGTGGGTGCAAAAGTGGGTGCAAAAGTGGGTGCAAAAGTGAGTGCAAAAGTGGGTGCGAAAGTGGGTGCGAAAGTGGATGCAGTTTATAGTAGGCACCATTTTTACTAGAATGTGATTTGAGTAAATGTAATTTCTAAACCCAAGTAGTGAATAGTCAGTTGGTTTTGATTTATGCAAGCGTAAACATGTCTCATACACTGATGATGGATACTCAAGGCTTTTTGGTCAACAAAAACAAGTATATAGTTAAAGAGGTAGCTATTATTGATTGCACAACACTGAATCTATTTTTGAAATTTTGACAAAGGGTCTAAGTGCACTTTTGTTAATATCTCGCGAACCAATAAGACTACGGCATTGTATGAGGTATTGTTGGACTTTTTGCCGAAGACTGCTGGTAAACACTTATGTTCCCACGACCTTTTTAAAGATGGCGGCTGACCCACGAGGGGTGATTAAAACGTATTCCAAGCGACGCTTGTCGATAAGCAAACCAATAATCAAAGGGGGGTGTGACAGAGCTTGAGGCGATAACCCCTTTTGATTGATCCCTGTTGATTTGCCCCTTTGGACTGGTCCCCGTTGACAAGTCCCTCTGAACGGGTCCTTTTTGAAGGGAGTCATTTATGACGGGCCCCTGCTGACGGGTCACTGTGGACGGATCCCTTTGGACCTGTCAACAGGGACCTGTCCACAGGGATCCGTCCACAGTGACCCGTCAGCAGGGGCCCGTCATAAATGACTCCCTTCAAAAAGGACCCGTTCAGAGGGACTTGTCAACGGGGACCAGTCCAAAGGGGCAAATCAACAGGGATCAATCAAAAGGGGTTATCGCCTCAAGCTCTGTCACACCCCCCTTTGATTATTGGTTTGCTTATCGACAAGCGTCGCTTGGAATACGTTTTAATCACCCCTCGTGGGTCAGCCGCCATCTTTAAAAAGGTCGTGGGAACATAAGTGTTTACCAGCAGTCTTCGGCAAAAAGTCCAACAATACCTCATACAATGCCGTAGTCTTATTGGTTCGCGAGATATTAACAAAAGTGCACTTAGACCCTTTGTCAAAATTTCAAAAATAGATTCAGTGTTGTGCAATCAATAATAGCTACCTCTTTAACTATATACTTGTTTTTGTTGACCAAAAAGCCTTGAGTATCCATCATCAGTGTATGAGACATGTTTACGCTTGCATAAATCAAAACCAACTGACTATTCACTACTTGGGTTTAGAAATTACATTTACTCAAATCACATTCTAGTAAAAATGGTGCCTACTATAAACTGCATCCACTTTCGCACCCACTTTCGCACCCACTTTTGCACTCACTTTTGCACCCACTTTTGCACCCACTTTTGCACCCACTTTTGCACCCACTTTTACACTCACTTTTGCACCCACTTTTGCACCCACCTTCGCACCCACTTTAAACTATTATTTCTATTATCGAGCGAAATTTATTGGAGATTATTTCATGCTTGAAAATTGATATGAAAGTATCAACGAATAGTTATGGTAAGCCATATGCATACTATAAAGGTTATACGTATATTGTAAAACGAACCAATAAAAATGGAACTGTTATTTGGCGTTGTTCAAAACATCGTTCAAAACAGTGTCAAAGTGAGTTAAAAAGTAAAAATAGCGAGGTCTTAAGTGTGAGTGATCATCAATGTAGTGTGACTGATAAGACATCGTTGCTGTTTAAAACACTCTTCAAATGTTAAAACACTAGTCCGAAAGAAAAAAAGATATGGTGACCCGCGTGTTGTGCAATCAATGATAGCCACCTATTTAAATATATACTGTACTTGTTTTCATTGACCTTAAAGCCTTGAGTATCCATCACCAGTGTATGTGACATGTTTACGCTTGCATAGATCAAAAACAACTGACTATTCACTACTGGGGTTTAGAAATTATTTATATTATCGAGTGAACTTTGCTAGAGATTAGTTCATGCTTGACAATTGACATGGAAGTATCAACAAATAGCAATGGTATGCCATACGCATTCTATAAAGGATATAAATATATTGTAAAACGAACCAATAAAAATGGAACTGTTATTTGGCGTTGTTCAAAACATCGTTCAAAACAGTGTCGAGGTGAGTTGAAAAGTAAAAATAGTGATGTCTTAAGTATGAGTGATCATCAATGTAGTGTACCAGATAAAACATCGTTGCTGTTTAAAAAAACTCTTCAAAATGCTAAAACACTTGTCCCAGAAAAAGATATTGCAGCTCAAGATAGTGCATTGTTTGTTAAAAAGCATGTATCATCTCCTCAGAAAGTCGTGTTAGGACAGTTGTCAATGTCTGAAAAACTCCCAACATTATCAAGGGCAACACAGACTGTGCAAAATGTGGTATTGCAAAAGGATCAAAAAGGACTATATAGTAATAGTGATGAGGATTATAATGATCATGATGATGATGATAATGATGATGATGATAATGATAATGGTTATGATGATGATGATGTTGATGATGAAGATAATAATGATAATGGTAATGCTTTGTTTACAACTAAAAAATCATTTGTTAAATTTGTCTACTGGAACAATCCAAGTAAGCTAATCCGGCGGCTTCAGCAACTGCATGTCTATAAACAGGCTGGTTATACTGAATATGAGGAAGAACTATTGGATATAGAAAATGAGCTTCGTCGTGCTAAAATTATTATGTAATGGATCCACATAACAGCTTAAACTATTTCTTAACAATACATGTTATATTTTCTACCACTCTGCTACCATTTTGCTCTCACTTTTGCTATCACTTCAAACTGTACATATTAAATATAAAAGCCAACGCTAAATGATTTTATTATCAGAACAGTTATAACCTTTGTAGTGAGCAAATCATACTAACAGGTTAGTTGCTACTATGGAACTTACTACAACTAACAAAGGTAAACAACGTGTACTCTATAAAGGCTACTCTTATAACTATAATCGTCAAAATGTAAAAGGAATAATATTTTGGCGATGCTCAAAAGAGAGGTCAAAAAGATGTCGAGGCAATCTAAAAAGTAGAAATGGTAAGGTTTTAAGTGTGAGTGATCATCAATGTAGTGTACCAAATGAAACACTGTTGTTGTCAACAAATAATCATGACAATGCTAAAAAGCTAGTACAAGAAAAAAATGTTGCTACTCAAAATAGTGCAGTGTTTATTGAGCAACATTTAACCCCTGCTGTAAAAGTTATGTTTATTCCATCTTCCACATCTCAAGAGTCGTCAACATCACAGACTATGCAAAAGGTTGTGTTGTTGTTGTTTTAAGGGGCTGAACTACAAGGTTATCTACCCTTCATATGCAAGAGAATCAAAAAGGACTAAATAGTAATAGAGAAAAAAGAAATGTATTTTGAATGTAACTATTGTACAAGTACTTATATTAAATAAATAAAAATATTGTATGGGTATTGTCTGTTTTTTCTTAATTGCTATACCCACGTCCTACTATATTAATGCCATTGTTAACCATCAACAGTCTCCACCTATGTTCAGAAAGAAAGTGATCTTAAACAATACACTCTATCTATGGTTTGTGTATCGAGTATCATAATAATACAGTGTCGTCAAGCCATGTTCAGGCAATAGTAATGTTAGGTAAGGGGTTCGAACCCTTGCTTCCTTGTACAGGATTAGTTTTTACTCAACAGCAACCCATAATACTGTACTTTGAAACATGTCACATCTCATTACAAAATGTCAACTGTATCGTTTTCTAAGACCCCAGCTGCTGGCTAGTAGCTAGCAGACTGTGCAACAGAAACAGTGTCACCATGTTCATCCTTAAAAAAAAATTCAACATTTATTATTCTTTTTCTTATTATTGTTTATTAAGAGTAGTGTAAAGTTGTCTTTGTGACGTAACGGTTATAATAGTTAGCTGGCACTCTAAAGCTCTTGAGTTCAAATTGAGCTTTAACATAAAATTTTAAAAGTATATTAGGACTAAAACAGGTCTACTCAGTCTCGGGTGATCCAAATAAGTAGATGTGGTTTGATTCACACTTTAACGATAGAACACGACGGTTTTTTATTATTTTTAAATAATAATAGCCATTTGTTCATATTTTTTCATTTTCACATTTCACACATTGCCATTTGTCAATTTTCCATGTACACGATTTGAAAATGTCAGTTTAAAGTTTTTGGATTTCATGATATGGAAACAAGAATTTTCCATTTTGTTGTTTACACATTTGCCAATTTCCCATTTACATTTTTTAAATGTCAGTTTTAAGTTTTCAAATTGTGTTGATATGGAAACATGGATTTCCTATTTTTTCCATATCACAGAAGACACGTTTATGATTTAGTCCATGCTGAATGTTTAGTTTTGTAAAACACACATTTGCTGATTTAAATTTTCTTGAAATCACTTTAATGGAAGTGCTTGGCCATGGCAATAGTGCATTCTCTTTCTGTTTGTTTCCAAAAACATATAGGCCTACTACTACTACTACTACTACTGTAGGTAAGACTGTTTTACAAAATAACACCTATCTACTGCTGCATTAAAAAAACACAAGTGTTAAAAAAATATAGTATACTATTTACCATTTGCTATATACATTAATTACCCCACCATCCTACCTTGCCGTGTTTGCTTTGGTTGAAAAATCAATGCTACCCACACACACACACACACACACACACACATACACAAGCTTTCTCTCTCTCTCTCTATCATTCTATTTGTAGTCATACATTCACACAACCATACCTGTCTTTGAAAACAAATACAACCACGCTATTTATCCTTGACATGCACACTTATCCCAAATAACTTTTAGTTATACATTTAACATTTACTATTACAACAAAAATGTTTCCACTATTTACAATTACAAAAATGAATATTTACAAAATACTAAATCTACTGGTTACAAAAAAGCCATGTCTCTAAACCAATAAAATATAAAAGTCACACCTCCACCTCGTGGTTATAACCCTATGGTAGGCTAATGCATAGGTCATTCATCTGCACTCATTTCCTATCCATCAAGGTAAAATTGCATTTTCTCTGTTCCACAAGATAAAAATTATGGTTGCCGGATTGTATCCTGCACGTGTTTATGCGACATAGCATTGTCAGTTCATAAAACCGTTAGGTAGTTCTCTACACATAGTGATTTTACCACTGCTCTACCTACGCCTTTTGCTTGTTTGGCTTTCTTACAGGCTAGTATGCGATAGGCAGCATTAACTGTATATCAAACCCAGTCCACCTTTGTATTTGTAATCTAAGTAATAATTTGAAAAGAGACAAGTGTAATCAGTTTTTAAACATTATCTCCGCTTTTTTTGTTTGTTTGTTTATGACATGTATATTAACCCAAAATCAAACCCTAGTCTACCTTATTGAAAGGCTAACAGTTTAACTACTGCGTCACCATACCATTCTTTCTTAGTTTGATTCGTTCTAGGCCTTAGAGCTAGAAATCGAGTTACGATCTCCAGTGCAAGAGGCACATGTGCTCACCACTATAGCATGTAATGGCTAGCTGGTATCATTAGACAACCGAAAATGATTGTATTTCGGTTAGCCAAGCATTTCTGTCATTTGCCTACTGTGTGAGCACTGCCCAGCGAGGACAGTTTAGTTTAGAACAAGCGAGTGCGTGTGTGTGTGTATAGATTATTAGCCTCAAGTATTTAAAGCTTGTTGTGTGTAGCGACCATCTTGCTCAGTAACCACTGAGTAAGTTTTAACACAGTCAACTCATAAAAAACAGCATAGGATATGTTTGTGTGTGTGTGGTTCATGTACTTGGGAATATGCATTAGCACCATGCGCTAGCTTTACCTCTCCCTCTAAAGGTAGAGCGTTATCCCTTTCTTTGGACATTGCAATGACTGCATTCCCCCACAAGTTTTACACTTAAGCCCTTGGCTTGTTCTTGATTAGGTTTGGTTTGCTTTAGGCTTGGTTTGGTTCAGTTGGGTTTGATTCGACTTGGTTCAGCTTAGTTTAAGTGTAGTCACTTTTTTATTTTTAGCTACACTCTTTAACCAATTAATTAATGATAGTCTACTCATAATTCTTGAATCGATAAATTGAATTTTGTGTACACCGTTTGTCAGCCATGCCTACAACCTATACTCCCTAGGTACTACACTCAGATCTGAAAACAAGTTCCAATGTTCAAAGACGTGTCGGTCACCATACATGTAGCCCACACTAAATTCTTTCTTTACCTAGCTAGGTTTCGTCACTCACAGTAAACATCTAACATTCAGGGTTGCAATATATTAAGAAAAGCAAAAGTCTATGATCTTGTTGTTTTGGGTCTTTTTTGGGAAATTCATAAGCCATAAAAAGAATGACATCATGTCAAGTTCTGAGTGGACCTGTATCGTCAAAATCCCATTATCAGTTTATAAAATCTCAAGGCCATTGCCCTAGCAGTTTTGAATGATTTCAATCAATGAGACCACCATAGAAAGATCGGAAAAATAAATATCCTTAAAACAAGTCGTCACATGACCCTCTCCGAACAATGCTTCGCAAAATTTAAATTCATTTCATTGAACAATTGAACATGATCGGCGACATCATCCTCGCTTCCCACCTCCCACCATAGTTGCCATACTCGTTTGACCTTCAAGTGTCCTCAGCATCTCTGTGCTTTTTCATTGCCCTGTCAAGTCATATGCACTTCCAATAAGCTCAAATAACATCCACATCCTGTCAGTTCTGCCCCAGCAAGTTTGTTTTCTATACTCACTCAAGCAACATATAACCAAGTTCTGTTTGTTCATCTAAAGCTAACTTCATCTGATCAAGGAATTATCATTTGTCATGTCACTCATAATCGTTTACATGTTAAAGACCCCCTTCAGGGGGTTTAGGTATTAGGTATTCCATCATAGGAAAAATCGGAAAACGAACTCCTCGACCCGCCGTCTCATCGAATAGCGAATACTGTATTGGTATATCACCACCGTGGCCAGTAATAGCTTCGTTGAAACCACGTGTCCAGTGGTATCGTCTCTATCTGCAACCCACTCTTCATGAACATTTTAGACAGATTAAAAGAAAAGTTTTAAAAACTAAATTGTTTCAACATAAGTGTCGTTAGAC